>OX451371.1:5005000-10005000 GCA_949629185.1 Apamea crenata | reverse complement strand
AATTATGAACAAACTACTTTCAGAACTTGCGGTTATTCTGTTACAGATTGTATATTATCTGCTTAATTACGATTGTCAATCATGCCTACCGAGTGTCCGGAACAGAGCCCCTCCGGTAAACCTCAACAATAAGCGGTCGAGAGATTATTAACTCAGAAAACACAGCCATCATTTTAATCTAGAAATCTAGACTAGCATAATGAAAGCTAGTTGTGGTAACCTTATTATAAGACCATTAATTCGCACACTACATAATCAACCTACATGCATGTGTTCGAGTAGTTATCTGAACTCGTAAAGAGCCTTTGTTTAAACAGTGTGAAATATCGGTTTGCTGTGCAATACCTTGGCGTGGCACAGCGGTCGTAGAGGCGATGACTTACGATTACAGCGCCGCTGCAACCCCCACTTAACTGTTACATATTGCTTCACTTAACTCAAAACCCGGCCTGAGAAAGAATTACGAACGGAAGCGGATCGCAGGCCGCGGACGTACGCTACACAGACACAAACACATTACACTGCCGACCTTATAAATTGCGCTCGCTAAACGCTAACTAATGAAGCCGAGGTGCATACTGACCAATTGCTCTGGCGACGGATTTACTACCTGCAATGAATTTTTGAATGCGTTCCAAACGAACGTTGGGATTTCACCAACGTTCGATGTAACATAATACTATTACAACCTTGATTGACCAACATTCAAAACGATCATTAAGTGTCATGATGTGTGGTCTGTGCGTACTTGATATTTTAATCGCATAATCGAATGAATCATGGCCATTATAATTTGATGCAAAATATACGGTGCGCCAAACAAAATGTAGCGTAAATTCATGCGGAAACTGAACTGGTATTTTCAAGTGGAGCTCGTTTACAATTTAAAATTCCATGATAAACATATGTAGATAAGGGAGGTATAATAAATTCTCGGGTCGGGCAGCGCCGGCCGACGTACTAGGGCAGTGGAGTAAATAAAATCACTTTGTTAGTCAATCCCGCGTTTTGCACGCCTATAGCCTATACACACATACACAGGGCAGTTAATCACTTTACTTTTTGCACGGATTTAACAACGCGCGAAATAAATGTGATATTCCGAATAAAACTCTCACAAAAATGAATAACACGATAAATTGGCTAAAACAACATTTCTTTACAAAAGTAATGAAGATAGCGCATCATTAATCAAATCAGTGAAATGTGAAAGTATTGAATTCTTTTTGAACAGCCCTTTTGATTGGAGGCTTTACAGTTCTATTGGAGTCGCGAACAAAGCATAAAGTTGAGAATAGGGTGTCTGAGCCTGCATTATAGTGGCTAGGTTGTTTAGTGAGCCAGAAGGTTCGGGAGCAGTCTCCAGTGAGATAGCGCGGCGGGTGTCGGCCGCGCCGCCGCGTCGGCTGAGCACATCGCGCCACTCCAAACGTGATATCGCAGTACATTATTGTAATAACAGCACTCGGAGCTTCTTTGACGGGGTAGGGGTCGTGTGTAACCTCTCATTTTCCTTACCGAAATTCAAAGGAGCTCTAACAAAGCTTTGTTTTGCATCGCTCGCTCGGCGAAAGCCGTTGAAAGGCTGGCTTTTTAGATAAGGTTCTCTTATAAATTTTCAGCATAGAGCAGACATTTTGCGCTAAAGTTTTTCAGTGTGGGAATGCGAACATCTGCTGCGATTCCCATTCTAGTTTGGAGGGTCGACGTTTTGCGGCCGAGTTATTTGCGAAACCGTTTCACTCGTTAGGGGGCAATTATATTCAGACGGTAATTGAAAATGTTAGTTGTACTAGCTTAAGTAGTTTTTAACACGGGAAATTATTGTTTTTGCTCGCGAACCGTAAACGCGTTTCTGATAGAAATGTTTATTATAAACGTTCTAATTAAATTTTGTGCGATGTATTTTACATTTCCAGTAAAATTTAGATGCAGTTATTTTATTAGAGGGACGTCTGTTGGCGAGTACTTTATTTGTATCCCAAAGAGGTTAATTTATTTTTCGTCGGTTGCAGACAACTTACTAAAAGACTTTAAATTTAAAAGCCCGGTCTTGGCGAGTTGTTTGAAATTGTAAAAATTAAGTTGAAACGAACTGATTTCAATATTTATTTTAAGTGTTGGTATGTGAGAGCTTGTATATTAATTTTAATGGCTGTAATTATCTGCATGTTACTTTATTCACTTTGTATGTTAACGAAAATTACTTTTTAAGTGGTGATGACGTTCAATTTAATGAAAAATATTTTAATTTCACGGTATGTCATCAAAAGTAATTTTATGTTACTGTTTCTGAATATTTTTTTTTTAACTTAGTACCTACATTATTATTAAATTGAAAGTAAATCTAAGCGCACTCATATGTACTTACAGCATAATCAGCCTTTAACGTTCCCAATGCTGGGACACAGGTCTTCTCTCTGAAAGGGAGTGGGCCGTAATCCACAACACGGGCCTAGTGTAGGTTGGTAGATGTCGTTGTAACTTCGTTCTTCGTTTTGATTCTAGAACATGGTTTCCCAGCGCTGCGGCATTTATTTTTTAAATGTCGAAGCATCGTGCTGAGATAGGAGCCTTTTGGCCTCATCATAGGACTTTGTTTCATTTTTCCTTTTGTTACTTTTTTGTATAATTTGTTTTATTTTTAACTGTGTTTAGTTAGTTTAGTTTATGATCCTGTGCGAGTCGCAATAAATACTTTTTCTTTCTTTCTTTCCCTGCGATGTTTTCCTTCGCCGTTTTGAGAACAGTGCAGGTAATGAAATAATTTACACAAAGTAAAGTGCCTGGATTCGTACCTACTAACTACTCGAAAGCCGCAGCCATTTTCGCTGGGATACCACTGTTCTAGATTTATCGGTCTAAAGTAGTAACTGTTACTTCAACTCACCTATAACAGAGAGGCGTATCTGAAAATTTCTCGTCGGCGAGTTTTTGAAGTCGACCCGACACCGGTACACGCCCTCGTCGTCCAACTGGACGGTGTCGAGCGTGAGCGCGGCTGGTCGGGCGACCGTCGCGAAGTATGCTCGAGGACCAAACGCGTTGGGGTCCGACCACTGCAGCGCCTTGTTGAACGACCGGCCACGGACGTCGAAACTGGAAAAGGAATTATTTTTTAGTTAAGTTGTTTCATTTTAAAGTGGTATTTTGTTAGTGTGAATCAGAAATGAAGAGATCTGCAGGTGAACGAAGGTAACCGACATTGCCCGAAGAATTGCCAAACTTAAGTGGCAGTGGGCAGGGCAGAACAGATGGCCGATGGGGCCGAAAGGTTCTGGAGTGGCGACCGCGTACCGGAAGACGAAGCGTTGGAAGGCCTCCCACAAGGTGGACCGACGACCCTGTGAAGGCCACAGGAATCCGTTGGATGTGAGAAGCACAGAACCGGTCGAAGTGGAGGTGCTTGGGGGAGGCCTATGTCCAGCAGTGGACGTCTTTCGGCTGAAATGATGATGATGATGATTTTGTTTGTATTGGGCATTCATAATTATGTAATATACCTAAAGTATTCAATAACGTTCGTGGCAGTCGCGGTCATGAAAGGTGAGAGGGAGATATGTTGTCCCCCTCTCACAAAATTTTGTTTCACCGTCCTATTCATCCACATGACTAATTGTGCATTTTATGTATTTATGTAAATAATTATAGTTATAATAATATAATTATTTATTTATTCCAGACATAACTCTAGTCCATAGTTTTAACTCATACATTTAAGTTACTTATAAACGATTTAAAATTCTAAACAGATAAAAACCCAAAATGAATATTGTGACTAATTAAATTAAAATATTCATCAACATAATTATAAAAAAAAAAAAAATTTAAATAGTCAAAAAATTATAAAAGATGTCAGAATAATTTAAAAATAAAGTGTCAGATGACAAAAACTCTGCCCTGCGGTCATTTACAACCCCTATTCGTACACTTGGCTCCATCAAAAATAAGAATGATGTACTTAATGATGTAATGTTCAAATCCAGCCAGGTACCAATGTCATCATCGTCTGCCTAGCCTTTTCCCAACTATGGGGTCGGATTTCCAGTCTAACCGGATGCAGCTGAATACCAGTATTTTACATGGAGCGACTATTTGACCTCTGCAACCCAGTTAGGTACTGGGTAATACGATACCCCTTGGTAAAACTGGTTGTCAGGCTTTCGGGCTTCTGATTACCCGTAACAACTGTCAAAGTTCCACAAATGACAGCCGGGACCAACGGCTTAACGTGCTTTCCGCGGCACGGTGGGGTATGTAAAGATGGTCACCCATCCACAAACCAACCGCGGCAAGCGTAGCTTAACCTGATCGATCGACCTGTGTGGCTTTTATTATTTAGCGACGGGCTCCTCCCTGGACTTATAGGTAATATAAGTCTGTAATCACCAATCCGTCTTGAGCAAGCGTGGTGATCGAAGCTCGTGCCTCCTCTGTACGAGAAGAGATATTTACCCTGCAGTGGAACAATAGTAGGCTATTATTATTCTTATGTCTTCAAGCCTGCGTCTGAATACTGGTTACTAAGTGGTTACCTACAATTTCTTGATAATAATGGGTAATTATTGTTAATTGAGGAAATTCACGGTGCTTTGCGAGGTCGTCGTTATGAAGTGTTTTAAGGCTCCCGTAGTCAGGCGCGACGCGATTCTGGAAGTAAAGTTTTCATGAAGTGTTCATAGAAATTGTTCCACAAGGGTAGCGGCGCGTATTTCTGCGGGAGCCTTTATGAACGTGGCCGAGTACATTGAACTTTTTCTTAATGTGGCTTGGTAACCACTAGGAGGTCAGATATAAATTGGTCAGATGTTTTCAGTAAGGTCAAGTATAATTAAAAGTATGTAACTGAGAAGATAAAGTGATTTGGGTTAGTAGTATTTTTAGGGTTCCATACCCAAAGAGTGCCAACAAGACCCTATTACTAAGGCTCCGCTGTCCGTCTGTCTGTCACACGGCTGTATCTCTCTATCACAGAAACCACTATGCCGCTATAACAACAAAAAAAAATATAATAAAGTTAGAACTTAAAGGGACTTACGTACAAGAAACGTATTTTTTCGGCATTTTGCTCGATCTTAATAACGGTTACGGTTACTGTTTTTGGTTACGTTATTTTCACCCAACTGGAAAGAAGGGTTATGTGTTATACTATTAGGTTTGGTTGTATTTTTTATCGTTTACGGTCTCAATAAAGTACAGTTTCATAATATCATAATAATAATAATAATCAGCCTGTACTGTGTCCACTGCAGGGACACAGACCTGCTCTCTATGAGAAGGAGTGGGCTGTAATCCACCATGCGGGCCCAGTGCGGGTTGGAAGATGTCACATGTCTTCGAATTTTTGCCTCTAGAACATGGTCGGTTTCCTCACGATGTTTCCCTTCACCGTTTTGAAAGCAGTGGTGGCAATAAAATAAAGCACCTGGACCTAGAACTCGTAAGTCACAGCTTTTACTACTGGGCCACTGGTCTTTCATCAGTCAAATAAAACTCCCAGTAAAATAACATACTCTATGAAATGGCTTTGCTAATTGCTATTTTATAGTTTCTCATTTCTGAGCGGAAGATGGATTGTACACATAATGGGTGACTAATAAAATATGATTTGATTTCTGCTGTGATAAAGTCTTGAAGGTATATTTTAATGTTATGCTTTTTTATTACTGACCTCAATGATTTTATATGAGAGCGATTATGTTTCGTGCTTCATTGCCGCTAATAAATGGTACCAAAGTAACCCTTTTCATAAGCCGGGTTAATAATTCATACTCCATTGTTACGTACTAATATTTTAAATGCGAAAGTAACTCTACCTGTTACCTTTTCACGCTCTGAACTAATTTCGATGAAATTTGGCAACTAGTCAAACCATGACCTGGGTTAGGACATAGGATATGGTATATTTTTCGACCTCCTCCTAAAAGCTAATCCTATCTACTAATATTATAAACGCAAAAGTTTGGATGGATGGATGGATGGATGTTTGTTACTCTTTCACGCAAAAACAACTGGACGGATTTGGATGGAATTTGGAACACAGATAGTTTATAACCAGGATTAACACACAGGATACTTTTTATCCGATATTCCCACTGGATCGAAAATTATGCGGGTGGAACAGCGGGGCGCAGCTAGTAAATTATAAAAGTACTGGTCCGCGATTATTTCGATCGCTTCTCAAGGCGTTATTTGGACTATAGGCAATACGCAAAATACGCGATTTGTCTTGGAGTTTCGGAAGTCACCCCGATGTCCGCAACTCCACGACAAATCGCGAATTTTGCGTAGGTACTATTTGGAATATACAAGAATAGCTCATGCTGTTACAAAAATGTTTGCCAGTCAGCAAGGTAGCAGTCGCGGTACGACTAACTTCCGTGGTTCAAAGGTGAAGGCTACTTTAATGTCTAAGTGTGGGAGTACTATAGGTACAGTTCTGTCTAAGCCTTCGGGGCATACAGGCGTGATGTGTGTTAACTGTAGCTGGTAATTAATCAATTTCAACATGGCGCTTGACAACACAATCCCGAATCCATAATTATTGATTTCTGGAGACGGTTAAAAGCAAGCTCTCAAATCATTTTGACGATAAATCCATCCATCTCATAGAATACAATACATTTGTGGATGGCCTTAGTTTGCTTCGTATCATCTTGTGTTAAACCAAATCTTTGACCAGGTGCAATGATATTGTTCAGAGCTTCGTATTAATATCGAGTTTCGTTCGACTATTCTGCATAGCTCCTTATTCTGCCATTTACATGTCTGTTGTCTGGATTTGTGTATAGTGTGTCTTAAGACTATATGGACTATATAGAACCAACTTTATTTAAGCCTATATTCAAGTCAAACTATTAATTAAACTGACTGGTATTCGGTTAGGGTTAATTCCTGATTTTAAAGTCATCAAAACTAGCTGTTGTTTCTAGAGAAACTACTTCACATAGATACCCTGATTAAATGCATTTCACATATAAATACATACATAATCTGACGCCTTATTCCCATAGGCGTAGGCAGAAACTAAAGAACGCCCCCTGCTACGCCACTTCTAAAATGTCAAAAAAAAAAAATGTCAAAAACAAACATGTCAAACATGTCATGTCGTGTCATGTGTTGTCATTATCATGTCAATGTCAATGTGTTGTCAATGTCAAATGTGTGTCTTCTTCTTCTATTAATTTGTTCATCCAAGTTATGGTGTACAGTCACGAGCACCAATATGTCAACACTTGGCAACTTTCAATTGCGATTTTTTGTGAAATAACGAATTCAATGTTGAAATACGACACATTACATAAACCTATGGGTTCGAAAATGCTATTTTCGTAACAACATAAAATTTTATTAAAAATAAAGGAGTAAATCGTTTTTGAATAAGGCCAAGTGTATACATACTTTTGCTCGTGATTGTACATGTGTGCCAAATTATCACAAAATCAGTTCTTTTTTGTGTCATTGATAAACAAACATGTTCTATGACAAACACTTTCACATAATTAATTGTTAGTAGAAATTTCGGGAGCTTTATAACCTGCAAATATGTAAATTCTCTATTTTTTTCTAAGAGTGATTGAAAACGTGGGAAGGAATTACAAATGTAACTGGTTTCTGTGTTCAATCGTTAAACTTGAACCTTAACACATTTAAATCATTTTGAACTTGAACGGTAGCTTGTTACACATTTAATATAATTTCTACAAAAACTTTGTTAACTTATGCTCTGTCTCTAACTTGTTAAATGTAAGTTAGTTTGTCACTTGTGCTTTGTAAATCTTCAACGTAATATTTCAAGGGCTAAAATATGATATTTGGCTCTTCTTGCACTTTGACCTCGAGGGCACTTAGAATTATAAATTGTTGGATCAGCTACACTATGTCTATTTATAAAATACTGAAATGTTTTAGCCCTGATTGAAACTTAATACATATGACTCTAATTGTATCACATAAGTTCGAAAATAGTGAAAAAATTTAAATTTGTAGTAGGTACTTATACAAAACATAGAGCAGTGGTGGCCCAGTGGTAACGTTCGCGACTTACGACATGTAGGTCGTATGGTTCGAACCCGGATAGGCGCTTTACTGTGTGTAAATTATTTCATCACCACTGCTCTCAAAACGGTGAAGGAAAACATCGTGAGGAAATGACCGACATGTCCTAGAACCAAAAAATCGAAGACATGCGACATCTACCAACCCGCACCGGGCCCGCGTGGTTGATTGCGGCCCACTCCCTCTCACAAAGAGGAGGCCTGTGTCCCAGCAGTGGGAACGTTATAGGCTGATTATGTATATAAAACATATACTTATGTGTTTAAGGTTAGTTTTCAGTCTGGTAAGAGTAGATGGTGAAGGCAAAAGAACGGTCTTCCTCGGGGCAGTGTGTTGGCGCCAACACTTTGTAACATCTATAGGTACAAACGACCAGCGTTTTACCCAACACACTGAGTAGTTCCTATACGCGGACGACTGGGATCTGGCGGCTCAATCAGCGACTTTCAGTGGCGTGGAAGATAAGTTGTCACTGGCACTCGACCTGCTTGGAAAATTCTACGACAACAATGGTCTCCGGCCGAACCCGTCAAAGGCAGAGTCATGCGAATTCCATCCAGATACTCAAATCGGGCCCCTAACATCCCGTGGCGAGGCACTAAGTTTGAACATTGCTCAAACCCGAAATACCTAGGAGTAACGTTAGGTAGGGTTCTCACGTATAAGTCACACTGCTACAGAACCAAGCAAAAGGTCGGGACACGCAATAATCTTTTACGTCGCCTAATTTCCACTAACTGGGGAGCAGCACCCGATGTCCTTCGTACAACTGCCATGTCCTTGTGCTTCTCTGCTGGCGAATTTGCGTGTCCAGTGTGGCATCGGTCCGCTCACGCCAAGCGGGTAGACATTGCCCTGAATGAGACGTGTCGGATAATATTGGGCTGCTTAAAACCGACTCCACTCAATAAGCTCTACCCGCTTGCAGGAATTGCGCCACCTACCGTACGAAGGGATGTCGCATGCGCGCTGGCAAAAAGAACCAGGAATCCGATTCCCGACATCTCCTCTACGATTACACAACGACCCCGGGTAAGCTTAAAAGTCGTAAGAGCTTCTTACACTCCACCCAGGTCATCCAGGACAAACCACTTAGTGAGAGAAACAAATTGTTCAAAGAAAAGCATCCACCACCTTCCGACTTCGTTAAACCCGAGGAACAATAGCCTCTCGGCCGTGATCTACAGTGGCCTATATGGAAAGCTCTCAATCGATAGCGTACCCAAGTAGGCCGCTGCAGACACAACTTGTCGAAACGGGGGATTACTGACCCATCCAACACCCAGTGCAAGTGCGGTGCCTCTAATCAGAACATGCACCACTTGCTGGGATGCCCTAAGTGCCCGTTTACCTGCACCTTGGATGACTGGATTGGATGACTTAATGAATGCCACTGATTAACGACGCCACGTACTGGGCACAAACAATATAAAATGTCAAAGAAGAGTACAATTGACACGAAAAAACGAAGAAGACTTATGTGTTTTGTGTGTATAAGTATTTATTGTATATTTATGTAAATGGTTCACCAAAGACTACCCGCAGTATTGTCTCTCCTTTCTATCTAAATCCATCCAAAGGTTGCCTTTAAAAGATCGGTTTTAGCGATAAGACCGCCCATTGTGTCACCCCTTGTAAAATTTCTACATCTTCTTATATCTGTAATATTTATGGTGTACATAATAATTCTATCTATCATATTTCGGCTTTGGCAATAAAAATTTCATTTGTCATTTTAATCGTTTCCATAGGAACAAACAAACCTAAAAATATCTACCGACCGTAAGCTACGGTTTCGTGGAAGAACAGTTTCGTCATATTATAGCGACCCTCATGAAAATTTGTCTTTTTCACCAGACAATAAAACGTCAAAAACGCTCTGTATCTGGAAAGCCGTTATTCTGTGACCATTTACCGCTTTCTTAGGAAACTAAAGTTTTACCTTGATTTAAAGAAATCGTTGTTGTGATACCTTGTTTCATTACATACCTAAAAAGCGGCCAAGTGGATGTCGGACTCGCACATGAAGAGTTCCGTACAACCGTACAATATCTAACACTACATATTTAAAACAAAATACGCCATAGAAACACAATTCTTGCATGGGGTATGTATACCCCTTTAATTTAAAACTTAATTTTATTTTTATTTTTTGTTATTATAACGGCCAATAGTGCTACATACTCGACCAAATTTGAAGATTGTAACTACATATAACGCTTATAATATAAACACAATATAACATACAGCCCTGTCACAAACGGACGGACAGCGGAGGCTTGGTAACCCCCAAAGGGTGCCATTGGGACTCCCATCGGCCCCTTCTGGGTACGGAAGACTAAAAAAGGAAATTACATTGTCATCTTTAGATGTAGCAATAACGAAATGAGTTTATAGGTTCGCTGGGTTGAAACAGTTTATAAATAGTAGCTATACCCGGATACCAAGGATGCGCAAGACTGAGCCAGTTTAGGAAACTCACAACCACCTTACGAAGACGTCTAAATATACATTTTATTTAAGCCTTCGATTCCCGCGAGCATTTTACGAGGTAATTTAATCACAGTCAATCGGCTGTATGAATTGTTTCTGAACCAGCTTAGGGTTTGGAAGTCTGCAAGGTACAACATTAACATAAAATCTTGAGTGAATAAATAAGGGTTTTGTATTGAATCTGTATCTTCTATATCTATTACATATCTACATATTATAAATTAAACGATAATAGCAACAACAACCACTAATCACAGATAATAATACCAACCACTAATCACTTAGGTAAACATTACATTTGACATTTAGAACCTGCTAATCTACTTGCTTTTAATAAGACTAAGAAGTTTTAAGGTAGGAAGTAAAGCGTCTGCAAACACTGCAGTACTTGTCACGGCGACCAACTTTGAAAAGTCAAGCGAGGGAAATGCATAATTAAACATTTGTAAGTTCAAGTAATGAATAATTAAAACTTATTACTTAGCTCGTTATTATATTTTCCTTGTTCTTGTTATGCATGTTTGTGGGTACTGTTTTACGTGATATGCATGCGTGGGTGCATCATTAGGTGGGCTATAAAATCATATATAAATGGTTTGAAATTTGTCAGCTTTTGTAAAACATTTTCTAAGAAATATACCTATCTATTGTATTGAATGATATTGATTTTTACGCTAATATGTATATATTGAACGGGACACCAAATATGAGTATTTATAAGATCGCTATTTTTGGCCATCATTTCTTTAACACGTTAAGCTGTTCGTCCCGGCTGTCATTTCTAGCCGGCTTTAATCTTTGACAGTCGTTACGGGTCGTCAGAAGCCCGAAACTCTGACAACCAGTCTTACAAAGGGGTATTAAATTACCCAGTAACTGGTTTGTGGAGATCAGATAGGCAGTCGCTCCATGTAAAATACTGGTATTCAGCTGCATTCGGTTAGACTGCAAGCCAACCCCAACATAGTTGGGAAAAGGCTAGGCAGATGATGATTTCTTTAACACGTATATAACGCACGGAGCAGCTTTCATGATTAAAAATACCTTTAATAAACGAAAACTTGATCATATTTCGACATCATTGAAGTTAAATCTTTTATCTATGTTCTTTTATAAATATAGCTTCTTATAAAAATTATAATGCTTTTAGCACTTTTTCTAAATAGCCAATCAACGCCTCCAGTTCACCAAACTCGAGGCCCCAGTCTAAATGGACTCAGTGATTATGCCAATCACCTGCCGTTACACAGATAACTAGAGCAGCGCCCTTCGGCAAACGGCTTCAGGATGTTACATAACTTCCACAATACTGCAACTTACCCGCTCGCCACAACCGTCGTTAAGTTAAAAGGTTAGGCCCGGTCACTGGTCGAGCGGTCGCGGGCGAGAAATGGAAAAAAGTGGTTTCGTGTGCTGAGGTCAGGAGAAAATATTGCAGTGTTTGCATTGTTGTAGAAGTTTCTGTGCCTGCAGCTTCGTTTGTTTGGCAGAGCTACATATTTCTTTAACCTAGGTAGGTATTTTTTCTATGAATAAAAAATTTCACGCAGAATATCAGATAGGTACTTAGGGCGAATTTAACCAATCACACTGAATGCGATAGACACATCTAAACTACGTTCAAGCTGCAGCTGTCAGTGCTATCATTGTTGAGGAATATTGACACTGGCAGCTCTGGAACGTGGTTTAGACATGCAGATTGCATTAATTGATTGATCACATTAATTGGTGAAAATCGCCCTTGGTGGTTCTCGTGGTATATTCATA
Source organism: Apamea crenata (assembly GCA_949629185.1). Classification (NCBI taxonomy): domain Eukaryota; kingdom Metazoa; phylum Arthropoda; class Insecta; order Lepidoptera; family Noctuidae; genus Apamea; species Apamea crenata. The sequence continues at coordinate 9,992,682 of OX451371.1, read as the reverse complement.
CTAACAGACAATCAGACACAGAGACGTTGCGTGTATGGAGGTACACTGGTCACTATCGTCAAGTAAACTATTAATATCCTAACTAATGTTATAAATGCGAAAGTAAGTATGGTTGTTTGTTTGTAATGCTTTCATGATAAAACAGCTGAACGGATTTGGATGAAATTTGGCATGTGAGTAGACCATGGCCTGGAAAAGGACATAGGATACATAGCGTGACATAGCGGGACATCTGCGGTCCAAGATGAAAAGTATCCTAGTAATATTATAAAGAGAAAATTGTTTTTTTTGTATGTTCGTTTGTTACGCTTTAATGTTAAAACGGCTGGAAGAATTTGGGTGACAGTTGGCAGATAGGTAGACAGTGGCGTGCATTGGTTTTCAGAATACGTAGGCAGGAATTTAATTGAACGAGGAAAGAGCAATGACAACGGGAGCCGAGTAGGCCGTCTGGCGACTACCTACTGCCGCGCGTGTTTGTATGAAGATTTTATTTTTTGTTAGGTATGATAATTTAGTGACTTTCTTAATAGCGGGGCACACACACTTAAATTGATAGGCACTGCTTATATGCCTTTATGCAATGCACGCCACTGTAGGTAGACCATGACTTGAAGAAGGACATGTCAGTTTTTATCCTGGATCGTAGATGAAGTTGTGTTCAATAGCTAGTCTATTAAAATTCGGTTAGAATCAATTCTGCAATAGTGATTTTGTATTCGGAAACATTGCTCATATATTTGTATATATGACGGAGAAGGTATGTCTGTCTCTCGTTAACATCAGGCATATTTTAATTACTGTGGGCGCACTATGGGTAGTGTTGGTCATAGCACAATAGAAAAAAGGTTTGCAGTTCAAATCAGATTAAAATTTATGAACAAGTTAGTCACACTAGCGAATCACACACTGTAGATACACAACTCAACGATACGGAACGCTGACAGTTTCTAAGCACATGCGTTGTTCCTACGATGTCCAATGTTTCGATACTCTATGGTTTCGGTGATCCCGAGAGCTCTGCTCTGCTTTTGTAGCTGTTGCTCTCGTCCCCCCACGAACTCAGGCTAGATTCTGTCTAGCGCCACTAGATGGCGCTAGGGTTCCGAATAGTCCAACGAATGACTCCGACACATACTTTATTGTACACAACAAAAAAATACATCAAACACTACAAAATATACAATGGGTGACCTTATCGCTTTCTGCGATCTCTTCCAAACAACTTGCTTGCTCTTGTACTGCTGTGGCTGGGAAATAGATGCCCATATTACAGCAGCCGCTCCCTTTTAATAATTTATGATATAAGAATTTAATTCGCAGTTTGTAAAGTAAAAATTAATTCAGGTACTACGGCGAAGTTTTTAAATTATTAATAAGAGACTGCTAACAGATCCTGATTTAAAATTCATCTGGAAAGAAACTGAGCTCCGATACTACTTAATAAAAGATTAGTTTCATGGGTAAGACTTTTGTGAAGTAGTTAAGTTATTTATTAAATATTGAATACGCTTCAGTTCGGTAAATATCTACAAAGAAAGAAAAGACGTTTAATTGCCGTAAAACATGACGCGAAGAAAAAACTAGTCGCGGGATAATATGCGTCACATCCTCGCAAAACGGCCATCGCTCAGCTAATGCTGATTGCGATGCTGTGACCATATGCGAGACAGAGCTCCAGCACTGCGACAGCCAACTGATTGGGTATTTTGGAATCTGAAATATTGACTTTTCTTAAAGCCAGGAATAAACATGTCAGTTACTTGCATAAAATTGTGTAAGTATATTACATGTAACAAACCCATGTGTTCATAAATCAGATGGTTGTAACGCAACGGTTGTAAGCGAACGCTGTAAGGGTACACCTACAACGACATATTGTGATCACCTTATTAGTGATGTTCTTCAGAAAGATCAGGTGCGTAGTAGTCGCAACCAGCGCGCGTATTCGACCAGATGAATGAGCGTAAACGAAGCAAAAGGAGTATGTAAAGATCGAGCAGGTGGCGTTCTGTAGTTTCTACCTACCCCCATGGCAAGTAGGCATGGGTTTATGTATGTAGAAGGTTGCAATGGCATAATGCGTAGCTGCAAGTAGCTGGCATACATACTCGCACAAGCAGAAAAACGGCAGTCTCTATTAAAGTTTCCATTACTTTAAAATTGATAGATACATTATAATTTGCGGTATTGAACACCAACACTCTTAAAGTAGAATAAAAATTGCCCCTTAGAACGCCATTCATTAACTCTCATTACAGATTTGTCACAAATCTGTTGCAGACTAATTGAGAAAATTCTTTCTTATTCTATTACTCCAACTAGTTTTAAAACTTCAGCCATTTTATTTCCACAACGCTGTCTGACTAACCTAAGCTTACAGCGCTGCTCATTCGCTTTACGGCGTGTGGCAGTTAGCGTTAGTTGTAAGAACTTGTTCACCCTAAGCAGGCAGTAAATACTAGATGCAAATAAACACCGAGGCACGCTAACTTATCAGTTACGTCCACCCAACTTGATGCGTTAAATGTTTGTTGAAAATGTTTGGAAAGTCTTGGGTGGCAGAAAATTGTAGGAAGTTTAGACGAGAGATTTTAAAGATGTCTGCTATGAATATTGAATATTTGGGTGATGTCACTCAAGTCGTTGTGAGAACAAAGTACTAGATGCAAATAAACACTGAGGCACGCTAACTTATCAGTGACGTCCAGCCAGCTTGATGCGTTAACTGTTTGTTGTGCCCGACAGGGTCCATAATTGATTCGATGTTTTGACATACCAACTATCATATGTACACTTTATGGATTGCAATAAAGTATTGAGTATTGTTGAAATTGGTTGGAAGGTACTAGGTTTGCAGAAAATTGTAGGAGGTTCCAGATGGGTGTTGTTTTCTGAGATAAACTGCTGGGAACATCGGTTTTGAGTGATGTATTGTGAGAATGAGAAAAAGGTATCCTTACTTTTTTAACGTATTATATACGTTCCAAAACAAGATAATATTTACATAATATATAAAGTAACAGACTTACATAATAATAATAATGTACATACGTACACGAATATAGAGAAAGGGGAATAATCATAGGGCATCAAAAAATTCGTTCGCAACGCTGTCAACAGGAAAACTGCTCCAAAGGCTGGCAGCATTGCCACATCGTATGGCATATACTAATACGCCATACGTCTTAAAGTAAGTGCTTAATAGATTTTATTATTTATTTTACTGGGTGATGGATTGTCATTAAAAAAGAAACACTGTCTACTTTTCGTAATTTTTAATGATTCATGGGTAAAATCATAACGGCTAGCAAACAATTATTATGCACACTCACACCTATTTATTTCGCATACAAACAGTACTTTAGCAACCACTCATGATAATAAATTAAAGCTGATAAAGACGCCTGCTCGTTGTATAGCAATTTGTGAAAGGATCTCCTTGACCTGATGTTGAGCCTTCAAGGTCAACAGTGAGGCCTACGGGCCTACGAAGAAAGGTCTAATATTTACATATAGTGATGAATGGGACGCCTTAATCGATGCTGCTTCGCGCTTAAACCGTGCTGAGTAACTGTGGGGTTCCTTGTTTAAAAAAAGAATAAATAATTTGAAATATGTTGAGATTCTGGTAGTAATGTTTAATGTTTATTTACATAGCGTAATCAGCCTATAATGTTCCCACTGCTGGGACACACGCCTCCTCTCTCTATCTCTCTGGTTCTATGACATGCTGGTTTCCTCACGCTGTTTTCCTTCACCGTTTTGAGAGCAGTGGTGATGAAATGTTTTACACAAAGTAAAGCGCCTGGGTTCGAACCCACAACCGTAACTCGTTAGTCGGGGTCGATGCCACTTGGCCACTACTGCTCTCTAGCAGAGAGCGGTTTATTTATTTAGAATTAAAATAATATTTAAGTAAACAACAACTATATCTAATTAATTAATAGAAACAACAAAATTATATCCTAAAATAACTAGAAGTATTCAGTATACTTCTGGTAGTAATTAAAGGGTATAACCACGGCTCTTCTGTCATCAATTTTTTGTTTTCAGGATTTCACTTTACTTCTTTTACTTTTAATGTTTCTCACTCTTTAAATTAACGTGTAGTAGCTTAGTTCATAAGTTTTATGCCGTGGCTGGAGTCCTTTATTTTGTTGAAGCATCCAGAGGATAGCCCGGTTACGCATCTGACAACCTTATAGGTTGACCTGCAAATCAAATCAAAAGTCTTTTATTCAAATTATGCTGAGAATCAGCACTTTTCGATAGTCAAAATGACATAAGACAGTCCCCCAAAACCTTCCTAGTGCTTTCGCTGGAGAAACAAGCTCCCCAGGAGATGGAGCCATACATAAAAAATCTCTTTTTAGCAACTGTCATTTGAAAATTGTTTATAGACATACATACTCGTTGGCACAACGTGAAAAGAGAAAAAGGCATGAATTTACGTTATTAAATATCGATTTAATTAATTAATTCCGCACAGCACACGTTAATTACGTTGGACACCACCTACCTACACAAGTTACCACACCTGCCAATCTATTCTGTAAATATCTCACGAAGTGAGCTTAGAGTGAGCTGTCAATAGTGTCAATCCCTAGCATTAGTTGGAAGGACAGCTCACTCCACGCTCACTTCACCTAAGTTTTCACGGTGATATGGTTACAGAATCGCACCGCGGGTGGTATGACAGCTCACTTCACCTACGTTTTCCTAGTGAGATTTTTACAGAATAGCAATGCTGATACAGGGGGTGAACAATATTGCTCCTGGCCACAGTGCCCGGCCTCTTCCGAAGGATTAAAATCATCGTCCCATCACTAACCACTTTGATGAACCTCTTGCGGACAAATGGAGCGAGGAAAGTAATTCTCTAGAGCTAGACGCTAGCTGGCGTTGCGTCAGTGCGTTGAGTGGGTAACAATGTAGGTATGAGTAACAAAGGCTTTCTAAACCACTACACCACACATTAGGTATGTATTGGTAGTGGTAGAGCTATTTTTCAACTTCAAGTGTTTTATAAATCACTAGCTTCTACCCGCGTCTTCGTTCGTGTGAAATTTGTTATTTTATCATAAAATATATCCTACTAGCAACGCCCGGTTTCACCCGCATAAGTTTCGATCCCGTGTGAATATCGGGATAAAAAGTATCCTATGTGTTAATCCTGGTTATAAACTATCTGTATGCCTTTCATCCAAATCCGTTCAGTAGTTTTTGCGTGAAAGAGTTACAAACAGCCATCCATACATCCATCCATCCATACAAACTTTCACGTTTATTATATTATTACTAGGATGACGCTTGACAATACTGTTGTCTGACCAAGGGGTATCGTATTACCCAGTAACTGGGTTATGGAGGTCAGATAGGCAGTCGCTCCATATAAAATACTGGTATTCAGCTGCATCCGGTTATTCTGGAAGCCGACCCTAACATAATTGGGAAAAGGTTAGGCAGATGATGATTTACATCTACCTACTAGGTTCCAAGGCTAATCTGACCGACGAATCGATCCGACGTAAAAGTTGTTCATAATGATGAGTACAATGACCCCTTTTAAGGATTAAAACGATCAAAATTTAAGGGTGTATAAGAAACCTCCCCGCTTTCAATATCAAGGTAATGGCGGAATTGAAAACGTCCTCACGAAATTAACAATCATAGCATGATTGTACCATTTGTTCAGTTTATTCAAAACTAGCGCCCGCCCCCGTTTCGCCCGGTTTTTACGACTCGACTAAACATCGAGTTTTATTTATTTTATGTAAATTAATTAAGAATTCATTAAATACACAAAAACCTTACGGAGTAAATTATCTAAATGGCGGTGAAAATTGCATCAAAATCCGTTGCGGGGTTTTGGACAACAACGCGGTCACACAGACAGACACGAAAAGCGACTTTAATTTATATACTATATACTAGTTGCGCCCCGCGGTTTCACCCGCATAAGTTTCGATCCCGTGGGAATATCGGAATAAAAAGTATTCCATGAGTTAATCTTGGTTATAAACTATGTGTGTGCCAAATTTCATCTAAATCCGTGCAATAGCTTTTGCGTGAAAGAGTAACAAACATCCATCCATTCATCCTCACAAAATTTCTCGTTCATAATATTATTAGGATAGATCGATATAGAAGCTAAGTTTGTGCGTCAAAACGGTTCAATCCCCCACCAGTTCTCGCCCTGACACCGATGGTTTATAGTATCGCTAGGTGGATATTTAAAAGCTGTCGGCAGTTACCCTAATAATAGGGCTAAACGACGCGACGTGATTAATGACCGGCGCGGGCCGGGCCGGGTGTGTTGCCTAGCTTGACGTGTGTACCTCCTATATCGAAACTACTCTGTGGTAATTGCTTACTCTGTTAATGTTGTGTGATGAGTTTGAGATGCGCTAGTATGTAAATATTGTTCAAATATGTCCGGTACTATAATCTTCATTAAGTAATTTTTACAGGCAAACCAGAAACTGAAGCGGCAGGGGGTTGGCCATGTTTGTCGAAGGATCGATGGCTGATGGAGCAGACGAGTCTTGGAGTGGAGACCACGTATCAGCAAGCGTGGCGTGGGACGCCCCCCAGCTAGATGGACGGACGACCTAAAGAAGGTGGCTGGGACGGACTGGATGTGGAAGGCGGAGGACAGGGTGTTGTAGCGCAGCCTGGGAGAGGCCTATGTCCAGCAGTAGACTGCAATAGGCTGAGTTGATTGAATTTTTACGGGTCTTGGAGAACCAATTTTGACCAGACCATGTCAACCTGACACGCTTATAGGAACCATTTCGGGCTCTTTTACCCCAAACCAGGATAACGAAAGATGTCTTGACTTTATTAGGATACTAGCTTTTACTCGCGACTTCGTCCGCTTTAAATTTCTTGATCCCCCACGGTTTAAAACCAATTTAAAACAGTAATTAAATATACAATTTGTATATACACGAACACAAGATAAAATAAAAGATATAATATACAAAAGATAAAATATAAAATCATCAAGTAAAACAACACTTTCATAAATCCCTCTCACAGTACTTCTGACAATTGGACAAAATCTTCATCCATTCGTCCGCAAACAGATCGTTTGTTGGATTAAAGTTGAACAACTTGAACAACTCATAATTATTTATCAGATTCTAATGAGTTGAAATTATCAGAATTTTATTAGAAATTAATAATAAATGTTTTGAAAAGGAATGTGGGAATGTAAAATTAGTTTATTCAGTGATAGTAAATTTTAAAATAGACAAATGCAGCGTTAATATTTTGCAAGGAAAGTTATAGTAGTTATAGTAGTAAGTATATAACACATTATTAAACCAAAACAAAACAAATTCTTTTGTACCCATATTCGCAAATGAATAAATGATTATGATTAAATTTATTATTAGTGAGAGCAGTGGCCGTTGGTTCGTACCCAGACAGGCGCTTTACTTTGTGTAAATTATTTCATCACCACTGCTCTCAAAACGGTGAAGAAAAACATCGTGAGGAAGTCGGCATGTCCTAGTTCGAACCAAAAATTCGGGGACATGTGACATCTACAAATCCGCACTGGGCTCGCGTGGTGGATTCCGGCCCACTTTCTCTCACCGAGAGAAGGCCTGCGTCCCAGCAGGTGGAACGTCATAGGCTGTACCTATACATATGTAGGTAATATTAGTTTAAAAAAAATTGTATAAGTTCCGAGTTTCGATAAAGGTTACATGTTTGTGGATTAGATAGATCGGTGTGATAAGCATTTCAGGTAAGCCATTTAATATTTAATCACGGCTCTATCAGATCTAAGATTTATGTTATTTTCTCAGTGTATTTAGGACGTGTAGTTGCTGTAAACTACTGCAAGTAATGATGAATTTGATAGACATCGAATTAAAAATCGTTATAACAATATTGATTAATTAAATCAATTATTATTCATTCAAATAAAACTTGACCAAAAGAAACTATAACTTTGTGGGGCAAGGCTTTGGCGCAGAGAGCCATGAAGAGATTTAAACCTTAACAATATATTGCTAAGGTTTAAATCTTATAGGTTTTATAGCCTCCTTTTTTATGTGTACATTTCTCTTAATGTTTGTTTTTTTTTATATGTAACAGAAAAATTTTGATACAATAAAATGTAAAAAGCATTCTTTAATCATTTTTAAGTGGTATTTATTTTCCGCAAACCCTACCGACCCATAGTTTTAAAAACAGCAATCATTCTGCCTAGCCTTTTCCCAAATATGTAGGGGTCGAACCGGTACAGCTGAATACCAGTATTTTACATGGAGCGACTGCCTATCTGACATCTACAACATATGTAGTTACTGGGTACACGATACTCCTTGGTAAAACTGGTTTGGGCTCCTGACTGCTCGTAACGAATGTCAAAGATTAACGAAAAGAGCCGGGACTAACGGCTTTACGTGCTTTCCGAGGCACGGAGGGGTCGCGATATATTGTAATGGATGGTCACCCATCCACGAACCGACCGCGGCAAGCTTAACCTTCGATCTACCCGTGGGCCTGTTATTATTGAGCCGTGAACAAAATACACTAATTTCCCTGTCATGAATATTATTATCTAAAGCATAAAGATTGACAAACATGATGTCAGCACAAACACATCTGTACCACCGTGCAGGCCCTGAAACTGCATTTGACAAATATTCCAGAACAGAGCCACATAAAAAAGAAAGTCAACAACAACTCGGACAAAACCGAGGGGCGCCCTTCACTTGTTTTACATTTTTCTGCTTGAATTTTATTTAAACCTCTAACTCATTACGCTTTCACAAAAGCGGAATACAAAGGATGTTTTTAGTACATTTTGCTATAGGTACCCACAATCCAGTTACCTGAACATAATTCGATTGTATATTTCATGGATTTCTATATTGACGAATAATAGAAAATCCACAAAATGGAACAGTTTGCTCTACCGAATCAAAATGTAAAAATGTTATTTAAATTTCGTAGAACTAAAGAATGGCTGGGAACAGCCTAAACCATGATGTTATAGAACATAAAGTATAATTAGAATATAACAACAGTTACAAAATTCGGTTAAAATGTTAAAATAAAAATTATTAAATTAACTATATGACATAACATAACATCACGTCTGAAATCCCCGAAGGGTTATGCAGAGGTGTACCTTCAGTACTCCCACATTTCGTCAGTTATGTTAAAGTCCCTACATGGGATTTAGACATAAATCTCAATATTTTTTTCTTATCTACTAATTATGCTGGCATGAACGTTGGAACGTTCAAAATCTAATCGCAGTCTCATCTCAGCGACAAACAAATGTCAAAAAGTGGTCAAAAATGTAGGGAAATTAGTAGTATTTTTGACAGATTGAGACTGAGATCAGACTGTGAACGTTTTTAAAATTACGAGAAATGCCCCTCCGTTTATCAATGTCATAGAAATTTTAAAATGGTCATGATATGATAATATGCAGGGAATATGATTTGGAGAATGTTGACCGATTTTTCGAGCGTCACTTTATTTAGCTCGTGCTTAGCTGCGGGCATTTACGTCATCCTACTTCTATTACAGTCACAATCTTTTACAGTTTAAGCAGTACAATTTGGAAAGAAAAAAAAAAGTTTATACTTTGTTTATTTTTTAAACTTTCAATCGCCGACTACTACCCAATTGGTTCAGTTGCCTGTTTTTTTTTTGTGTTGAGAGTAATAAACAAACTAATCTACTACACAAAAATAGCAAAAGCATTATAAATTAGAGGCACAAAATCCGAAAAAAAGGACAAGTTTACAAAAAATCTTCATTTTATTGAAAAAATAATTAAAATCCAATATCTCAATATGGGTTAGGTTTGGGATGGGGTGTTTCATAGTCAAATCAGCTAGGAATGATGAAAACTAAAACCTCTTAAAGGATCTAGGTCGACTTAACCTGTAACCCTGTATACAGGAGGAACTCGTAGTTAAGTAAAAACAGCCGCACGGGTCGATCGACCAGGATAAGCTACGCTTGCCGCGGTTGGTTCGTGGATGGGTGACCATCTTTACATTCCTAGATCCCTCCGTGCTTCGGAAAGCGCGTAAAACTGTTGGTCCCGGCTATTCGTGGATATTTGAGAGTCGTAACGGGTCGTCAGAAGCCCGAAAGTCAGACAACCAATCTTAGCAAGGGGTATCGCATTACCCAGTAACTGGGTTGTGGTGGTCAGATAGGCAGTCACTCCATGTAAAATACTGGTATCCAGCTGCATCCCGTTAGACTGGAAGCCGACCCCAACGTAGTTGGGAACAGGCTAGGCAGATGAAGATGATATTGTATACTATATGTAGATAAATTTATGTTTTATGCATATATTTACGTATTATCTATGTAACCACTGACTACCTGTAGTATTGTCTCTCCTCCTCCCTTTAGTCCATCCAAGGTTGTCTGTACAAGATCGCTTTTAGCGATAAGACCGCCCATTGTGTCACCCAATAAATATAATGTAAAATGTCTACATTTATATCTGTTATCTTTATGGAGTAAATAATAAAGAATATTCTATCTATTTTTCTATACTAGTAATAAAAAGAGGTATTTGTTGGTATGTAGGGGGTAATCTTCGGGACTACTGACCCGCACCCTAATTGCGTAACACACGATCAATCGGAATCGGTTTCATTTTGACAGTTCAACAACATTCATTGCGTTATTTACGTGTTGAGCAGACAAATTTTTCGAACTTATGAAGCAATGGGTTAGCAATTTGCTCCAAAATGATTCAGATTCCGATTGATTGTGTGTTACGCAATTGGGGAGCGGATTCCGAAAATCTTTCACTCATGGAAAGCTTCCATATTGCCGAGAACCATATGATATGTTTTATGTTAAAACGAGAAACTTCACGCAAACTAAGTCGCGCCAGAAGGTGGTATATTATAACTTATAAGATCTTCCAATAATCACTATGTACCACACTTTGAAAACGACGCAACTCAGTCAGATTTGCGTCATTTACATACAGTACTCCCACGATGCAAATGCCTAGTTGGGTCTATTCTATTCTTGTACAAATTGTGATAAATACATAATTTTGATTTGATTTGAACTGTGAAAATGTGTAAGTTGTTTTGCCCTTTCGTGCAGCAATAGATTGACGTGATGTTTTGCATAAGAATACTTTATACGCCGAAGAGTTTATCTACTACTTTTTATCCCGAAAAATTCTCCGAAAATGAGCGAAGCGCGATAAAAGTTTGTGATCAATAAAAACAAAAGCCAAGTCAAGAACATTTGGCAAGTCTTAACTTTGGCAGGTAGAATAAAACCTAAACGGCATGGTTGCTAAAAGACTAGAGAGAAAGTGTTGGCAGAACCAGGTCAGCGAGTGACCTACTAAGAATCACGGATAAGACCTGGGTGGGTCTGAGCCAAACCGTTCGACGCCATTTTGTGTTATGATTCAGTATGGCTGAGAATGAAGGTTTTTACTTGGCAGTGGGTTGATAGAATGCATGCTGATGTAAAAAAAAACATAATAGGCCTACAGCAAAAAGTAACAGAACTTTTTTTTAAATAGTATTCGGTACATGATTCTGAACCATGCGTTGGAATTAAGACGGTTATTTAAAAAAACATCTGCTGTGTCATAGAAAAATGCAATACCGCGCTACAAAACACGCGGGCAAAATGTATGGAGGAACAATTTTTTTTTTTAATAACTTACGGTAAATTTCACGCATGGTGGTCTAGAATCATGTGCTGAATTAAGTTTTACAGTTTGCGCATCGATGTCCCTACCACCCTTTAAAGTTGGACTCACATTATCAGTGAAAACAGTTTCCGATGACACACGTTTATATCGAAGATACATCATATTAATATTTATTTTTTAAAGCTTTATCACACTCAAATAACAAAGTCCCTCTTTGCGAAGTGAGTTCAGTATATTGTTTCCTTTTATATCAAAACCAGAACTATCTTATAAAACAATAAAAACTGGACATGTCTGTAAGACAAACATATAACTTCATAAAATATGAAAACTACCTGGTCCGTTTACGACGTGATCCCGATCGGATATTTCAATCCACTTCAACTGTGCTCGTTGGATAATGAACTCAAGACCAAATAAAATATGGACGGAATTGGATTGATTCAAATTCCAATCGTATCGAGCGGTCATTCGTGTAAGTTGTAGGGGTGCCCCCTTTGATGCTCTGAGATGTTTTCGTTTAGTATTTGCGAAGATTAATTTGAAATTATTTTGTAAGATGAAGGGTATCAATGTGACTACTCGTATCTACTCAGTATGATTGTAATGCGTACATTTACATGAAATTTATTATAAAAAAAAATTAAACTCAGAAAAAAATGCAAGAAACATGGCAAATAATTTAGTCTTTTGTGTTTCGTAATGTTAATTACTTACTATTGTATACAATCAAGTTATTCTAACTGTACTGACAGCAGTGCTGCTGGGGAGTTTGTTACGCCACTTTTGCTTTCCACCTACCTAAGCACTAGGAAGTGGTGAAGGGCGGGCGTTTAGGGGATTATCTTATGTTTTCTTGTTTTTTATTTTTATAAATCTAATCGTATATATGCTGCACTGGTAGACCTGTTGGTCACCACGTCAACGCTGGCTGTCGCTGAAACTCAGCGCTGGGGATCTGTCTCGTACAGGGTGACTTTTGATTTGATTGATTTTGATAACTGAAACCTGTTTTTGAAACATTAATGAATGCATCATTATCTCATCATTAGGTAGTCATTTATAACATTCACATTTTTTTCTAACTACTACACTGAAATTATGAGTATGAATATGGTAAAATTCTTCAGTTAAAAACAACTGACAGTACAAAAATAAAAATTATTCTGTCAACATGTCATCATCCCTAACCATTTATTCAACCCTTATAATTCAACCCTTATAATATTAATCCCATAATCATACAAAATCCGTCACAGCCCTAACATGTAACGTATATCTATAGTACGGAAGTCCCTATCTCCCTGAGATCCGGCTACCGGCGGCTAAGGTAAATCAATCCGCCATTTTTGTCTTCCATCTCATATTTCATATTTACCTCAACATTAGTGTAAATGTGTATTTGCTACAGGAAGCTGTAACACAATCTTGGGAAAACCCCTTTGTTTTCTGTGTTTCTTTTCGTTTTATTTATTCATGTCTGAATTGTTTGTGGTTCGTTTCTTGCAATTGATTTTCTTTTGGGTTAATTTATTGTGGCTATTTGTGGGTTTAAGTGTTACTTCAAGTTTCTGAATTGTGTAATTGGTTTGTTCTTTCGGAAATAAATCCCTCTATAACTATCAATCAACCAATCTACTCAACCTATCGCAGTCCAGTGTTGGACATACGCCACTCCAAGACTGCGCCACAACTCCCTGTCCTCCGCCTTCCGCATGTAGTCTATCCCAGCTACCTTTTTTAAGGACGTGGGTCATCTAGCTGGGAGGCGTCCCACACTACGCTTGCTGATACGCACTCTCCACCGGCCTAATAGCCATAGGAACATGAAATATACAGTACCTATATATTTATTTCTACTTCGTCAGTGTCTGGTAGGCAACTAGTACAGACAAATTATAAGAATCGTTGTATTATAAAGGGCTTATAGGATAATTTTCCACTTTAATTGCAGCTTTAGTAAATCCCGACTTCACAGAATTTGTCCAGTGAAATACACACACGTAATCCATTTCTCCCGAATGGATTATGTTATACCTGGTACCTATTTTAGCAAAATTAAATACATCGTTACCTAATTAAGAAAGAGCTAATGAGAATTCATGAACAATTGCGTTTAAGAGAGTTCACAGTAAAACCCGAACCCTTTTCGACAACAGAAAGGCAGACATCAAAACGCAAAAAGGCAGCTTCCCAAACGTTTTTTTCTTCATTTTATCTAATTTAATATTGTAATTTTTTTATGAGAGTTTATTCTTTACATCTTTTACCTACAATAATTAATAGCTTGTACATCAAACACACTCCTATTCACGCAAGGATAGTGCAGAATATTATAGTAAACCTTACCTCCTTTAGGTGAGGTTACTAAAATGAGATTGCGTGCTATCTCACAGAGGAAATGTGAACATGATACTGTTGAACAGCAGATTAAGTTTATACTTGAGATAGAGGCACAGAATAAATAAGTACAGAAGGTCGATGTCATACCACGAATGAAAAGACACAAAGAAAATAAATAAAGAAAATTTGGTTTATTGGTCACAGAAACACACGCAAACAAAAGATAATTAACTCGAGTATAACAGAAACGGATTATGCAGGCCACACCAACCGTGGATGACCGCAGGATGACCACTGAGCAAAAGTCTCCATACAACGGGTGCCTACAGATGGACGGCGCCGCCGAGGTCGGCCCAGAAAGTAGTGGCGAGATGACATGGACGCGCACTGCGAGGGCTGATTCGAGGGGGCGTGGGAAAACAGTTCCAGAAAGCTTGCTTGCTTCTGCTAGCTTACTCCGCAAGCTTTGTCGGTAACTCTGGTTCTTCCGGTCCTGGAGTAGACACCGCGTATCGGCAAGCGTAGTCTGGGACGCCACGCAGCTAGATGGACCGCCACCTCAAAAAGGTGGCTGGGACCGACTGGACACGGAAAGTGGAGGATAGAGTGTTGTGGCGCAGCATGGGAGAGGCTTCTGTCCACCAGTAGACTGCGATAGGTTGAGTTTATTGATTGTATTAAGTGATTGCAAGTGTTCCTAAATTTTAAATCTCAGTCTATTTCGGTCGAATTCCAGTCGCGAGTGCGCTTACTTGTCTCTGAACGTGACGCATGTTTATTTGAGCGTAAATTTTCGCTCATTATTTGGAGTCAACCTTCTGTAACTCTATTTTGTGACAGAGGTGTCAACATGCTGTTTATGTTATCATTTGCAGGTTTATGGTATCATCTAAATAAATGATTATTCACTTTTATGTAACGTTGATACAGTACTTATTGACTGCCTTGTAGGTTACTAGTGTGACTGTGGAGCGTAAAGTATTGGGTTTGCTCCCCTATTCAAGTATTTTGAATGATAAATTCTCAATAGCAGTCTTGTAACTGGTGAATAGACATAAGCTCGCTCTGTATTATATGAGACTTATAGGTAACTTATCACGATAACTATCGCTAACTACTGCGTGCGTCTTCGTGGAATACAGACATGCATTCATGTTTATGTCAGGATGCGGTAAAGTATGTTAAACTTCACGTTTAAACCTATCTCCAATATCCTTAAGAAGTGTATTGCAAAAAATTAGGGCAGAATTGTGCTATTAAAATTACAGTTGATTAGACTCAAGCTCATCATTTATGGAAGAAGAAGACTTGCTGTGCCGACCGTTGGGGTCGGCACAGCAAGTTTTCTTCTTCAAAAATATCATTCATCAAAAATAAATTGGAATAAGGGCAAGAGAATGACGGTGGAGGAAATCATCATTGTCATATTAAATCGTGCCTAATAAAAGTGGCTAATCATTGTCCTAACCGTAGTCCTGACAATTGATGCACAAATTGTCGTAAAAAGTTCTCTTATTTTTGGATAAATTCATAATTAATAAAAATATATTATTTATTTATATATTATTTGAATATTATTGTTTACTAGCTTTTGCCCGCGACTTCGCCCAGATATCGAAAAATATTTCACCTATGTTGTTAATCCATGTTATAAACTATCCGAACTATCCAAATTTTATCCGAATACGTTCAGCTGTTTTTGCGCCAATCCGCAACATACTTCTAGACAATGCACAAAAATTCTTCGTTACTATTTTATTATATGTATAAACATACATAGATTGGAGACTAAAAAGTTCCCTTTTAAATAATTCTACACTAAATAACCTAATAACCATAATTTTATTTTTATTTCAACTAATTTATTTTTAATGCAATTTGCAAATTTGAAAATGATTATTTAAATACCAAGCACCTACAATACAGATGTAGTGGCTAGTCCATGTACAAGATATGGTGTCGGAATCACATAAATTTGTCAAAGGATGATTGATGTCTTGGTCTGGCGGCTTATCTCCCGCCGCAGGCTTGTCTGGCAGCTACTCCACTGTAGGCAATTAATCGAACCAAACTAACGATATAAAACTATATTTGGGGTTATAGAATTTCATATAGATTAGTATCAATATCTTCTGAGGGGAAATTCCCGTATTTTTAAGAACGTTTGCATTCAATTCAATTAAATTTTTTATTCAGTAACAATTTCGCGTTCGAATATAATCTAGCATGAAACACTAACAGCTTTATTTGTTATAGGTATGGATGGTATTCTAATCTCAGTCTCAATTTGTCAAAACTATTATAAATTTTCATACATTTTTGACAAGTTTTTACATTGATTGTCGAAACCTTATTAAAAAATAATTATTTTCAAGGTTCTACTTTTATTTTTATTTCTATATTTTCTTTTATTTTATTTAATAATTTTTTAGGATCGCGACTTGAATTGTAACGTTTTTAAGTACGAGAATTGGACCTGATGGTTCAAGTTCATTAAGATGGTTCAAGGTCACGCTTTAGCTTATATTTTCAGCAAAAAAAAAAACTTAATTAGAAAGCAATTTAAACTAAGCTAAGAAAACTAAGACACCTCTGAATTACGATGTAAGATAATGACGAGAGAGAATAACGAAATAAACTCGAAAGATTTCCATGCCTAAATGGCCTTCAAAGGATTCAGTTTTTTCCTTGCATTCGAATACCTAATACAAATAGCAAATTTTGCATAGCCCAACAATAATCATTCTGGTTTACATTGAACTGAAATGAAATCAGCACAAAGTAACCGCCATCAAAATATAAATACATTGTAATCATAATAATACCTATTTCACTAGCTAATCAAACGTTAACACAGCGGTATAATTGCTTACACTTTAACAAACAATAATAATTCCATATTTGCATACAATTATTTGATGATTAATCAATATCAAACAGGGATATCACGTAGCGATGAAGCTACGAACTGCGTAGCATTTCGTAGCCGGCCGCGTAGCAGCGTAGCAGGCAGCGTAGCGCTACGAGTTATAAATCAAATGAGTTATTGAATCATCATCATTTTCTTTCGTTTTTATTGATTATCTCACTGCCAATAGTAGTTTATGTATTTTTTTCATACTTTTTAATCTGATTACAATAAATTCACATATGATTTGAGACCAAAAAGAATATCAATGAAGCCATTTTATTTTACTAAATAAAAAATCGACTATATTTTAGTGCTACGCTAGTCAGTGTTTGGAATCAAATATCGAGTACGTAATCAGTATGCATAATTATGTTTTGTATGTCTGTGTTAAATTGTAGATACTTTGACTGTGTCTTATGTTTATAGTCCTCTCCTAAAGAGGAGATTATGTGCCCCAGTAGTGAGAATATTATAGACTGGTTATGCTATATTTATAACATAGTATAAAAGTACCTGTATATAGGTTTTCCGCCAGTAGCCTTCCCCGCCCGGAACCACAGCACCATATAAACCCTATCTTCATTAGTGTCGGGCGTGACGTCACACGGCAGCGATGCCGTGCGGCCCAGCACCGCGTCCACGTCCACCGTCGACACTGCAACAATGGAAATAAATGATTTTAGAAGGGTCACGGAGAAAATATTTTCAATTTATCAAACACTTTGCAAAGATTAATCAAACATTTTAATATGCAATAGAGATTCACCTATATATACAGGGTTATTTTAAATTGGCTAGCTAAACTCCGCAGACGTGATGGGTATCGATATCTTAACACGATTAACGATTGTTTTTTGGATGGTCAACGACCGCTGTTACTGTTGTTACTTAAAGTATGACTTGAGAAAAAAGAATTTCTTATATTTTATCTAGCCTAGAGTTTAGACTTTTATGGACTATACTATACCAGAAGTGAAAGCTTTTATCACAGTAATGGCTGATATTTCCAACGCCAGAAAACTTTATCGAAAAAACAATTTAGAATTTTGACAGTTCTTCCATATAAAAACTGTCAGACGTAAATTATTCCACGAATAAAAATTTTATCTGTTAATTGAGAAATCAGCCCTAAGTAAATACCTTCATACAGATGACAGCTTGTTTCTTGCACGTCTACTTGTTCAATTAAAGTGAAGTAAAAAGTAAATATTGGTCTGTTCATCTAATTTTTTTTGTCTTTCAGTTTTTGAAAATGGAAAATAATGAGAAGTTTCGGAATCAATTATATTTTTTTAATTTACCCATTGAATAACAAATTAATCTAAATGGCAACATAAACAATTCGAGGATATAAGAGGAAAATTGACTAATTTGCTGTTAGATCGGATAAAAAACTGGATCGACGGGGCACAAATGGACAAAACGACACCGAATTGAGCAACGAGAAATCCCAAAATAAACTAGGTGAACTTTGTAGACATACAAGTGACTGTTGCAAACGTTTTAATTCTTCCATTCTCTAAATAATTCAGTATCATTGTTGTTATGTTTGTTAGAATATTTTAAATTATTATTTGACCCCGTATAAGATGGCGGGAAGAGCTGGACAAAACAAACGACCCGTTGTCCATTTTATCATTTTTTTTTTGTTTTTTTTTCTGGAAATAATGGGGAGAGGCCTTTGCCTGGCAGTGTGATGATGCAGGCTAGTAACAGTATTACTTGAAAGTTTGATAGACTATGTTACTTATTTTTAATACAGCTTTTAGGCCAGTTTTTTCAGTTGCGAACTTAGGCACTCTTTGACACTAGTAAAATTATATATAGAGTAGTTGTCCTTTGTTAGAAGAATAGTCCCTGAAGCCAGACCACTTCGTCCCTTAAGGCTGCTTCTCCCTTTTATTCTATTTCCAATTAAGATGACATGGTTATTGTCTCAAGGACGGCTCTCAACGACCAATCACAGCTCATTGGCTTCATCCTCACCCGCACCCTAGACTTCTTAGTTAAACTTTAATTAATTTTAAGTCTGGCTATTGTGAAGGGTCGCATATTACCCCTTTTAGGTTCTACTCCTCATTATTTCTTTCATTATCCCTGCACCCTCCGTACCCTCTGTAGTGCTACCCACAAGCACATAGTGCGCACGTTATTACACCTTATAATACAGTCTTAAGCCTCTCTGTACCCCTCAATAGTCGCCCTCCTGTGCCATAATTATACTATAAGCGCCGTAAATTACACCAAGAATTTTCTCATACCTACTACCTCTTCCGTTTGGTTAATTTAATACAAGTTACGAGTTTACGAGCCCGCCGCATGAGTAAGTCGGCGAAAACTTATCACGAAAATCCTTTTTATGAAAAACATAATTTTATTCACATTTTTGTTTTCTTTACTGTCGCAAGGAGGGAGTGAGAATACACCTTGTTTGTTAGGTAATATCAACGAAATTGTGCTCGTACAGCTTGCTTCTATTCAGCCATGATACTCGTTACATTAAAATGCATGCATACCTCTGTACAGCGCAGTAGACGAAAGCTAATTTCGGTACCCCAAATCGTCGACACAAAACATTCATGGCCCGCGCTCCCGACTCGGGGAACAAGCCCCGCCTTCGTATAACTCCAAGAAAAAGAATGTCTAAGTGAATATCACTGTTTTTCTGTACTTACATCGTTACGATTCCTGGCTTCCCTTTCTCGAGGCGATAAAGAGCCCATGAATATAAATAGACGCAATATTAAAACGCTCCGTTTCCACACCGCATGAAATAATCTTCTTTTCTTTAAGGAAAAACTGTCACCGTGTTGGGGGCAAGTAATGTACACCATCAGTCATACTTAGAAGGAATTTTCAATTTACTCAGTGTGAAGACTACCCTAATAAAGACGGATTACTTGGTCTCGCGGTGCCAGTCGGGTATCAATTTGCTTGAATACCCGAGAGGTATGGTGCCACCGATATCTATGTAGGGTAACTTTTTATGTCCTAGACAAATTATGTACAATAGCCCTTACCGGGGAAACTAACCTTGGAACCTTGTCGCTATTTATATTACGTCTGTGCCAAAACCGTAATATGATTGTTATCAAACAATCTTTACTGCGTACCTGCTCTATTTTAGCTGATCGTTACCTAAGTGAATTTCGTGGTAAGGTGGACTATAAAACGTGAACATTTTCGTAGTTTCCTATTAAGTTTACTGACCCTTTACATATTGAAAGTAGGAAGTTACGTAAGTTTTATTATAAAAATATAAATGTTGAAAAGTTTCAGCAGGTTTACTTAAGAAACAGCCGTTGATACGACAATGAATATTACAATACAATTTCTTTTTATTGATAGTCATTTAAACTTCTTATCATAAAATGAATGTGCTAAAGAAAGGTGCAAAAAGTTTTGATGTAAATAAAAGGAAAGAAAAAGAGCAATCCCAGCTAGTCAAGGCGAGACATGACGCCTCGCATTAAGATAAGAGCGAAGAAATGAAATTCCAAATCAGTCCCGCCCCTTTATTTCGATGTCACCGCCGCCGCGTTTGAGTTAGAATAATTCCACAATAAAGCTGTTCTGACGAAGCTTCAAGTTTCGACGGTTAATGTCACGCATAATGTATCGGAAATATAAATTATATTAGATTGGTGGTTCGCTGTTGTAATGGTTGGCTATAACGCGGCCGCATAGTTGTGTCGTGTTGGAGGGCACTAAAGAATTGCGCCACTCATTACTGCGGTGCCGAATGTGGCCAGATGAGTAGTGGAGGCATGTCACGACACGCTACCACGTATGGGCCTCGCCAATCTGTGCACGTTTAATGTTCAACGCGATGTGAATATTTTGGCTCGGCGGCGGCGAACTAACTGCGTATTGAAGTCTGTGTATGGTAACTTTAGTTTCTGGAATTAGGTTCACTTGTGTGTTGAGTCACTGAAAGTAATTACCGGGAAACATAGTCAGTTTGTAATAAAAATTCAAGTTAGAACGCCACTGACACTTTAAGAAAAAGAGGAAGACTACAATCATAAATAATATAAACAACACCCAGACTCGGAACAAATACATGTAGGTCATACAAATATTTGTTCCGTGCGGGAATCGAACCCGCGACACGCAGCGCAGCAGTCAATCGCTTAACCACTGCGTCAACCGTGCCGTCAATCATAATATCTCAAATATTTATGTTTAGCGCGATTTTAAGTACTTAGCATTTTTTTTAATGAGTAAGGTAGGTAGGTTGGTAAGGTATTAATAGGGTATTAATACCTTACCAACCTGCCTACCTTACCCACCCCCGTACCTTAATAATTTGTTTATTTTTTATTTTTGACGTTTAGTTTAGTTTGTAATCTTCTTGTACGCCTCGCAATAAATACTTTTTCTTTCTTTCTTTTGTTTATTTTATATTGCCAGGCCATTATTTGTTGTATTAAATTGCTTTGTAACACCAAAAAAGTACTGTCATAGACCTTTTTGAGACTTAAATGTGCCTAAAAATCCTTGTCGTTTGAGTGTAAGCTCGCTACAAGGAGGTACGTTTCACATGCAGCAATATTGGCCTTTGATCAATTCTTGTCGTGCCGGTATACATAAAGCAAAAATGGACGATGAAAATATTCGGAATTTTCTTGACAACTTTTTAGCATTTCACAGCGATTTTTTCATAAATGAAAACAGTTTTACGTAAGCTCACTCAAGGGTAACTCCCTTTATAAATTAACTTAAGAAAAATGAGATAGAAAAGCTATTAATTTTATTTCAAGGTACTAACTCCCCATTGCGAGGTGTAGTAAAACCTTACAACGTACTCAAGTACACTAAAAAGACGCTAAACTCTGCGAAGGGAAGCTAAGGAAAGCTCTTACGTCTCTCGTTTTCTCAATATATCATATTTTTTCGCAGACTGAAGATATACGAGCGGTTGTTTCGCGCGTGACAGGCTTCCGGGGGTAATATTAATAAAATTATTGTGGAGACACGTCGCAAGCCCCGGGCCTGACCTACTCGACTCACGCGCGAACTAGTCCGCTGTTGTCGACTGTACACAGCACACATGTGCACGTTATTGCTCAGCAGAACGGTATGTACATTGCGACAAGTTTGACTGTTACTATACAGTTACAGGCACAATATGTCATACTGCGGAATAGTCTCGCTAATAGCTGTTCTGTTGTATTTTAATAAAAAAGGTCCTGCTTTAAGAAACACCAGACTTCATCTTCAATTAGTCAATTTTAGTCTGAAATAAACTTCGTCGTCACTTGCGAGTACTTTGTGTATTTCCATGAAATTCTACCCAGTTTAATATAAAGCTGGGGGTAAATGAAGGTCAACACGGGCATTATGGGTTCTAGGAATCACTCGTTAGTAAGTTTACAATAGTACCACGACGTACAGTTACCAACACAAGCGTATCAGGTAATAATGACGACGAGAGTGCGCGAGTGTACCGCGGTCTGAACTCGCGGGCATGACGCTAACAAATAATTTGCACTTTCATTAACGAGCATGTGCTGTGTTTTCTTGTACTTCAACTCGCTGTAGTAATGATTTATGACCTAATAAGGTTTTGTACTCATACAAATTACCTTAGTTTTACAACTAATGTGTTGTAGCCGCGTAACCGCGATTAACTAACACCAAATATGAATGTAAGAAAAGCTCTTTAGTTTATGCTAACGATCTGCTAACTTGCCCTCAGTAATCAAAATCAACGCTCTATATTTATGCCTAAATAAACGAGCAAGAAAAATGTAATAAACCGCCGCAGGCGAGGCAATATATCTAGTAGCGGATATTTATTATTGTCGTACATAGCGCCATCGCGCGCGCTCGATCATCGGCGATATCCAATTACATTAAAATTTCAATTCATTCATCACGGCCACAATGATGGCTCTGAGCACTTTTTTCGGTTGTGTGCCCTTTGATTAGATTCGGTACTGAACAAACCCATCCATTGCGCGACCACAAAAAGGTCGCTGAAGCCACCTCGGCCGACTCTCGTTTTCCATTCGTTCCGCTGTCCAGAAATTTTCGCAATAAAATTAATCGTTCCAATAAAATTGGAGCCGAATAGAGCCACCCATGCATGAACACTTTTTAATTGGGCCGCTCTTTTTGCTCCTTTCGCAGGCAACCAAACGAGAAATCGAACTTGAGTAAGTCTCTCGTTTACATTTAGACATGTCTCGTCGCTGCTACACCTATACGAGCATTGTTTGTTCCAAATACGGTTTGCTCTCGAAAACTTCTAGACTTGTGTAGAGTTCTCGAAGAATTTGTGAAGTCGAAGTCGTGGTCTCAAAACTATGTATTTATTAACCTACGTGTTAACTTTGACTAATGAATAATAATCTGTCGAATATTTCATTTAAAGCTTCCTTTGTAGCCATTACGCACGCTTGGAACGACACAGTACGTTCAGCGCTCTCAATCAAATATCAAAGTGAGCAATTTGTTGCGTGTAAACGCAGCTCCCGACGGATTGCATAAAAATCAGACAAAAAACATGGAACAACGATCCGTCGAACAAACGAAAATATATTTCCCCATTTTCATTTTCGACAAGCAATCGCGTTTAATGGGTTGAGCTTGATTCCCACTTGAGTTTGTTCGATTTTGTTTCATTTGATCGCTCCAGCGATTCACGATGAGGTGTGGCATGGAAAGGCGACAAACATAGTCATTTCATTACTCGTATTCGTTAATTTCTATGAATGAATAATATTCGTGACTAAAATATGAGTTCGTAGTTACACATATCCTAGTGTTGTTATTGGACGAAATGGCGGTTTGACTCTAATTAGTTATAATTTTTAATGAACTCCTACAGACTGTATGAAGAGGACGTGATTGGAGTTAGTTTGAATTGTTTTGTGGTTGGTTGTTTCATTAATTTGGTGGTAGGCCGTCATTTAAATTCGTTTGTAAAATGAATCTCTGTATTGAACTAGATTTATTGATAAACAGCACAACTGAAACCAAGCTATTGAACATTATTTATCCATTTTCAATAATTTAATAGGAAGTTTGATTTAGTTTTGCATCTCTCATTATAATAAATCATAATATTAGGAACCAAAATAGGTTCAAATGTTAGTCTTCGCCATTTCCAAATCATACGGATTTACAAACAGACTGCGTAAATAAACAACTGGACATCGAGTGTAAAAATAGAAATAGAATGTTCGATTATTAGTAGACTGACCTTTTATGGCCTGAATGACGTGCTTACTATACACTCATGCAAATGTTGAAGATATAAATAGTAAATATTGGAAGATAGTTTCACACCCCAAATATTCTCAAAACGAACTTCAAGGATTTATTAAGTTGGAACTATGTAAAAACTAGCTGCGCCCCGCGGTTTCACCCGCATAAGTTTCGATCCCGTGGGAATGTCGGGATAAAAAGTATCCTATATGTTAATCCTGGTTATAAACTATCTGTGTGCTAAATTTCGTCAAAATCTGTTCAGTAGTTTTTGCGTGAAAGAGTAACAAACATCCATACATCCATACATACAAACTTTCGCATTTATAATATTAGTAGGATATATTCCGATTGTTGTTTGTGAAACACATAATCGTACCATATAGTCCAGCCGTCGAGAGAATGCGTTCCTGGCGGTCTGCTCTTTTGGTCCGTTAACGAAAATACGGGCCCGTCCGAACAAGACTACCGACAACTAAATTTTACGGACGGGCAAAAACGTATCGGGAGTAGGGACAACTGTCAAATCGTGTTGTCTTTCATTCTTGCTTCGGGCACCGAACTTATCTTACGCCCGTAACGATGATACGGAGTAGGAAACGTCCGTTGGCCGAAACTGCCGGATAAAATGCTTAGGGTGTGAGTCCTGTCACCTGTCAGTGCGACAGTTCTGCTAATTAGATGAAATTGGCAAGACACGTATTCTTTGTATGCAACTGACAGGTGTCAAGAACGCATTCTCTCGTCGGTCGCACTGTAGTAAGGTAGGTATGTGGTTGAATTGGTATTTCTTTTTGGCTGGTATCACTGGTATAGTTACCCGTCAGTAATTTTTCATTTGGCGGCACCAGTATTACGTTTAGTCTGGCGATATTCAGTCAAAAATGCTGTTAAGTAAAATGTAAATCAAACTCGGAAGTCTCTCTTACCCAGATCTTCGGCGTCCTCACTCCATTCTCCCTCCTGGGCCCAGCAAGCCGCGAGCATCACCAGCAGCCGCAGCCACATCACTGAACACATGGTCACCAAACTCCTTTACATCACGACAATCACAAACACGACCACAGACACAATACTTTTTAAATTACACTTTTTTGACACCGTCCCTGGCATTGTGCCAGTGTTTTGACTTTTTTGATAAAGTCCTTTTTAGTGGTGTCACCATTTTCTATTTCTAATTAGTAGGAATAGGTAGCTGAGAGTGGGTTGTTTATTCGTTATTGTTTATCTGACAGGGTGGAAAAAATATGTTTAGTTAGTGATAAAACCAAATAATGATAATTTGAAAATTAAATTCCCGTGTAAATCTATAGATCTTTTAGAGTTCCATGTTCACCAGTATACTGTCACAGACTGATCATCATCTGCCTAGCTTTTTCCCAACTATGTTCGGGTCGGCTTCCAGTCTAACCGGATGCAGCTGAATACCAGTATTTTATATGGAGCGACTGCCGTATCTGACCTCCACAAACCAGTTACTGGGTAATACAATACCCTTTGGTAAGATTGGTTGTCAGACTTTCAGGCTTCAGAGCCGGGACCAACGGCTTAACTTGCTTTTCGAGGCACGGAGAGGTCTCGGTATGTAAAGATAGTCACCCATCCACAAACCAACCGCGGCAAGCGTAGCTTAACCTGATCGATCGACCTGTGTGGCTGTTATTATTTAGCGACGGGCTCCTTATGCACTGTCACAGACTGATATACTAACTAAAACAACAACACGCCGGTTATCAAATAAATAATTCAAATAGAAGTAAACCGGTAATTATGAATGGTGTCACATAAAGGGCAAATGTTAAATAATTAGTTATGTAAGGTCAACACACTTGAATTACGAAAACGAGTCCAGTTGAGTCTTGTTTTGTTATTGTTAGTTTCTTTTGTTCATATAAATAATTTTTCTCTGCCTACAGAATCTCTGACTACAATTACGTTTGTATCGAAGTTGTAATCTGTGGAAAATGTGAATGGTAGTTATTTTTAATTTACTACTGTTTGTTTTCCCTTACCAAATAATATGAAATAAAACGGCCCTTACTGCTACGTAATAAAAACGCTGTAGAAGTTAAATTGTTGCCGTACTTGAGTGTTGGTACGCGACGAGGTAGTAAGCTGTCTTGACAGAACATTGTCTTCAATATTGATATTTAACATACCTAATAACTACCTACAGTATTTTTTTTCCGACATTCGATGTCTTGAAATTAAAGTCCAAAAAAGTTTATTGACCTGTGATCGTCTGATGATTTGATGATGAGGCTTTCGCAGACAGGTAAAACGATTTCTATGAATTTTTGATTTTATGGAATTTGTTCCCCCTGAATCACGTCGCACCTATCTACGGGAGCCTGTTATTGGGCTCATAGACTCTCTCTCTCTCAATCTCCTACTCAACTTGTATTCATTCCTTGTACCTATGTGAATGTACATTGTAGACCCCGCAAACAGAGGCCAACTTTGCCTTAAAACGGGCAGCAAGCACTTTCAAAAAAATTGGGACAAAAATGAAGAGTAAAAATCAGGACGATTTCGTACTGATTCCATTAAACCGTAGACACACGTTGATGAAATAAGTGGGAAGTTAAAACTGACGTTTAGGCGCTTGCAACATAAATCACTAAATACGTTCTAAAACATCACAAAAAAAAACATAGGTCTGTTTTTGTCAATCGTTTGAAGATGACAGAAATAAAATGAAGTTGTAAGTCTCTTAAGCGTTAAACATATTTAGCGGTTCGTAGTGCTATACCTATACTAAATATAAAAACCGCTGATTGCTCCAGATTCTACCGATCTATTTTGGGAAGCCGATCTTTGCCGAAACCACAGTGCAGCCTTTGCACGTTCGCCACGAGCCTTCGGCCGCCTGTCTCAAACCAATTCAGCTGTCATTCCTCTCGTGCCTCTCTTAATAAGGCCGGGAACAAAACGTCGGACATCATTTCGAACAGGAAATTGACTTTCATTCGATTTTTTGGTTGTTCTAAAAACGTTGCGCGCCATATTGTAATCTTTTGTTTTGACGCGTCGAAAGCTTTCGGACGAGAATAGACTGTTTTGTGAGCAAACGCTTTCAATTTTACTGTCGAGGACGCCTTTTTGTGGAATGATAAAATTATTTAAAGTGAAAAGGACTAAATAGAATTGTAGGAATCACTGGTTCTTAGTCCATGGATGGTGTCCATTTTGTGAAGACCATTCCTTTCTCGAAGAGCTTGTTATAACTCCGGTTTCGCTTGTTATACGAAGACCTACTTCTCTACTTGTACTCTTGTAGTCGGTGTTATCTCAGCATTTCCTAGTACCAGAACTCGTTAGTCAAAAGACCCGTTTTGAGGAAAACACTATATTCAAGACTTAATAGAATACTGAACACCAGCTTCGCTAGGCTTGAGAAATACGTTGACAAAAGATAGTTACCGGGTACTACTTATAATTATGAATTTCCAGTTAAACATATTTCCAACAAAATACACCAGAATAATTCGATGAATGATTGTCTTATGAGAAAATTGAGCATTTTATTAGTGAATGCTGTTTCTCGGAACATCACTCCGAATAAAATTGTAATATTCCAGTCAATTGCCTTCGAGTAGTTTGCGCGGACGCTCCGTAATACTTAACCTGTTTTTAACACTCGAATATTGAACGAAATTGAGGGTATTTTGACAATAAAAGAGGGTTTTATCGTGTGCTACATTGCAATTGCTGATTCTGTTGAGAGATAAAACATTTGACAATGTTTGTTCGGATTTCGAATCATTGCCTTTTTGGCATGATACAGTCCGTTCACAGTTATTTTTCCTCTGACAGCCTAACAGCAACCTTATTGTGACGAGTATAAAGATGACAATGATTTTGACAGACTTGTCAATGGCAGCACCTTATTAGAATGAGATTAAAGATCCCTGTGATTTGGACAGTGATGCAAAATCAGAGGTAAACTGTGAAAGGGCTGTAGTATCCGCCGGATTAAAAAAAAAAAGGTTCCAGTTTCCTTTTTGGTTATGAACAAGAGTCCATAAACTAGCACCTATTGTTTTTAGGCCTCATAACGGCTACACTAAACATCCTTCTTTAATATCTTTAGATAAGCATGTAGTGCTACCATAAAAGATATTTATGAAAAGGTTGCCCAAGCTCCCGAATTTTCTAGTAAACATAATAGGTAGTACAGTTACGTCTTTTATATCTTCGTCTGATCAGATTCTTTCCTTTATCGAGTTAGTACATATACCTTTTGAAGCTATGGCACTAAGCAGACTATTGCATAGGAAATTATATTTAATTACTTGATATCAAATATTAAAATAGCATACGCCTTCGACTCATTAGTCTACTCGACATTTCGAGTTGACCTCAACCTAAAACCTTTTTAATGGTGCGTGACATGGCAATTTTATGATTTTATTTATTTATTGTATTGTGAGTCCGTCAGTCTCACATTTTTAATTCGGTCTGACATGTAAGGAAGATGGCCAAATGTCACTCTGCGGTATTGACATTACGACGCAAAATTTAATGCCGAGTCGGCGAAGCAGAAGGCATTCCCGTAAAAAACGTTTAAAATCTAGTCGTAAAACTTGTCAAAAATGTGGGGAAATTAGAGGTCATTTTGACAGATTGAGACTGATATCAGACTGCGAACGTTCTTAAAATTTCGAAAATTGCCCCTCAGATTTCATCAAGCAATGAGCAGACAAAAATAGCCCTTAAGGTGACGAACATAGTGGGTGTGACTGTACATTGCTACCCTCGTACATATATCAAAGATAATGCTAGTCTTTAATTAATTAGAGTTAGCCTACATCGGACGCCGTCAAAGGAAATCGTTTTGGTCATAACCATTGAAACGTTTAGTAGAACGTGTAGGTACTTACGTACAAAGGTTCCGTTTTAGTCCCCTGTCAGAAATATAAAACTTTGACGCTTGGTTTCGCATATATACGGGTAAATAATGTCTTTTAATCTCTACAGAAGCCTCTGACCCTTGTCCTGGGGAATAAAAACTTTCCAGGAAGGTTGGAACAGTGATGTCATATTTATTTTTCGATTATGTTTTGTGGTACTTGGTGGAACGGGAGGCGGGCTGTCATGGGGCCTGAATAAATTATGTGGAGCTTAGAAGTCAGATAAATTGGATTGCCTAAGAATAATCAGCCTATAACGTTCCCACTGCTGGAACACAAGTCTCCTTTCTGTGAGAGGGAGTGGGCAGTAATCCACCACACGAGCCCAGTGCGGGTTGGTGTCACATGTCACCATTTTGAGAGCAATGGTGATGAAATAAATTACACAAAGTAATGTGCCTGGCTGGGTTCGAATCCACGACTAGTTAGAGTTGCTACTAGGCCACCACTGCTCAAATCGGCTGAATTGGAATGGTTTTCTAGTTTTATCTTTTTTGGGGACAGCAAAAGATAATCTATATATATATATATATATTTATATATATAAATGAATCTCTATTTCCCTTGGTCACGCCATAACTTGAGAACGACTTTACCGATTTCATAAATATTTTTTTTGATTATTCTAATACTTTGTAGAAGGTTCTTACGGTTTTTTTTTTAAGAAAGTGGCTTTGCGTGGGCTAAGTCGCGGGCAGAAGCTAGTTTCTTATATTAATGACAGATGAGGATTCTAGATGGGTTCAGTATTAATTCTACATAGGGCCAGCCCATTCGCCGCGACAAACGAACAGTACGACAACCACGGCCTGTGAAAAACTCGTATAGAAGAAGGATATTAAGCTGCACCCCAATTGCGTAACACACAATCAATCGGAATCTGAATCATTTTGAAGCAAATTGCTAATCCATTGCTTCATAAGTTCGAAAAATTTGTCTGCTCAACACGTAAATAACGCAACGAATGTTGTTGAACTGTCAAAATGAAACCGATTCCGATTGATCGTTACGCAATTAGGGCGCTGGCCTCATCAGAACAACAACGGCATTTGGAACATGAAGTTAAGGTAAGTTTTCACTAACCTACATGCTATTCTTCCGACACATTATTAAGGCCCTCAAATACAAGGCAATGCGAATAGCTACACACAATTCGCGGATTTCTGTCTCTTGGCGGATACTGTTATTTTGGCACATTTTGTGCGAACACCTGAACAAATGGGTTGCGTGAGCTGAATTCGATAAGGTATTTTCTTATCTTGAATAAATAGTAGATTTATCTACACAATCGATCAGTTGAAATATGTCATTAATTTAGCAAAAGTTCTTGCTAACATCCTGTCAGGAAAATCGTTTAAAATCAAAATAACAGTAAAGCTAGTAGGTACCTAATCATACTATAAAAAAAATAAAAAATTAACAATTTTATCAGATGTAAACATCATTTAAACAGATTTAAACGTAAGTATGACATACATAATATATAAACATAATTTTACCTTTTTTTTTTTTTTTGGATGGTATATCATCAAATGACCCCTCCCGCTCTGGGTGGAGCGGAAGGGAGTGTCAGACTCTTACTGACTAAAACCCACCCGTGTTCCTTCCTTAGCCCTTTCTTTTCCAGGGCAGCGGTAACCCTTTCGGACGATCCCGCCGCCCTGGCAAACATAATTTTACCTTGTTATTATATTAGTTAATAAAGTAGCTGACCCTACAGACGTAGTCCTGACCTTTCAATAATATTCATACAAAAAAATAACGTTCAGTTTTTCCTGAATTTAAAGATTTTCCGGGAAACTTTTACAATTTTACTTTCCATAAAAACCTGATTCGGATTATTACGAACATTTTAAAATTAAAATAGCCAAACGAACAGCTTTTAATTTTTTTTACATATTTTTTTTTTTTTTGTATTGGATTATTATTATTTTTAGTATATAGATAGAAAGA
The DNA here is from genome assembly GCA_949629185.1 of Apamea crenata. Taxonomy (NCBI): domain Eukaryota; kingdom Metazoa; phylum Arthropoda; class Insecta; order Lepidoptera; family Noctuidae; genus Apamea; species Apamea crenata. The sequence goes on along the minus strand of OX451371.1, from coordinate 9,961,661 downwards.
TTATAATATCTTTATTATACAACAAATAACAATAATGCTCAACGATGATCTCCTTACTAGGAAATAATACGCAAAAGAAAAGATAAGGATGTCCTTTCTTTTGCGTATTTTCCTTGATGCTATATTAAATACGTTTAAGTTATTAAGCTACGCTTGTCGCGGTCAGTTCGTAGATGGGTGCCCATACATTACATATCGATATCCCTCCGTTGGTCCCAGCTGTTATTCGCAGATCTTTGACAGTCGTTACGGGTAGTCGGAACCCCAAAAGTATGACAAGCAGTCCTACCAAGGGGTATCGTCATCATCATCATTAACCTATAGCTCAGTCCTCATAGGACTCAACCCCTTGTTGAATGGCGTGCAATAGGAGAGCCTATTGCACGCCATTCAACAAGGGGTTCATTCAAGGGGTATCGTGTTACTCGTACCTAGTAACTGGGTTGTGGACGTCAGATAGGCAAAATACTGGTATTTTCCATGGAGCGATACTTCCTGGTAGGAGTGGTTGTCAGACTATTGGGCATCTGACTACCAGTATCCAACTGCAACCGTTTCTACTGGATGCCGACCCCTAGACACCGTCAAATTTTGATCGTTTTAATCCTTAAAAGGGGTATTTGTACTCATCATTATGAACAATTATTACTACGGGATCAACCCTGAAATCGTGAAAAAAAAATCACAATTTACGAGTATGTTCGCATAACTCGACATAATGTATGGATCAACAGATATTTTTTTCACGATTTCAGAGTTGGTCCCATAGTAAAAGTTGTTCATAATGATGAGTACAATGACCTCTTTTAAGGATTAAAACGATCAAAATTTAACGGTGTATAGTCGGAAATTGGCTTAAAATATGTCATTTTCATCGCCTTCATCATTACTACCATACCATAAGTACTGCTATAATGAAAAATACTTATTTACGTTTCCTTTTTACACATACACAAACTCACGTCTTCCCATGGGGGTAGGCAGAAACTACAGAACGCCACCTGCTACGATCCTTCCATACTCCTTTTCCCTCGTTTACATTCACACATCCTGGTCACGCACGCCGGTTGCGAGCACTATGCATCTATGCATGTGAGCTTTTTGAAGAACATCCACCAATAAGGTCACTGTGTGTTCTCCTAGGGCGTCCCCTCCCGGCATTTCCCCTCACATCTGCCTTGTATTTAAAAAAAAAACACAATTCTCTTTTCAAACATCTTTGTCGCGTTTCCAGGTCATTACTAAGTCGACTTTACATCGCCCATAAAAATTCTGAAATATTCATCTTATAAAATTCTACTCCTGTGTTAATAATAACACGACAGTCTTCAATATCGTCTATAAACGCGTGTATTCCACAAGTGTCTGACCCCCATACTAAAAGGGACATACTCTGATAACTTTTTAATAAACATGAATATTGTTCCGTCCCCATAAATCTTGTGACTGACTGTATCGCAAGACAATTTAGTTTATCTCATTTTTTATTGAATATAAAATGGCTGAGTGCGTACCTTCTCTTATCCGATCTGGTTATTTATGGCAGAAGTTTGTTTTTGACCGCCTCACGTACTTTATAGGGCGAACCTTTCTATCCCGAATTGCCAATTGCTATTTGATATATACTTTATGCTGTAACTTTCCGATCTCATATTTCTTGCTATTTTTTTTCGATGTTTTACATGATTGCATTTTGTTTTACAATGGTTTCGGGGAATTGTCCTGACAAAATGGATTTAGGTCACGCGACTTTTTTTGTGACAATGATTTTGTTTGTCTTTTATGCATATGTTGGTAATAACCCTACAGTAATAAGAACGGTAGTAAAGATAATTACAATTAACATCCACCTGACTCGAAATTCCTAAAATACACGGCAAATAAACACAATCTCTGTTTTAATAACATTACAAAGATGAGAACATATTCAGAGCGTTGCAAAACAGCTTCGAATCCCTATTCACTCGATGTAGATACAAGGCAATATACAGGGCCATTCTCATTCGCACCCAATATGACAAAAACCACCAATACAAAAGGGGCGCTCTAAAAAAAAGGAATAACGCGAGAGATTACAGCCGTGTTCATTCTAAACCATATCCAGTGATAATGTCAGTCTAAGGTCCGGTATGAGCCGAACGCACCGCTCGGAATGGGCGCCAATGCTTTGGAAGGACCCTCTTTCGGGTAAACGACAATGCTGAATCTTTTATTAGTTTCGTGAATGGACGGCCAGTTGACATAACCGTCGTCGACATCTGTTGTGATATTACGCCATCTTTTCCAGGGCGTAGTTCCATCGATCCCGGCCGGGAGCCGAATCGACTATTTTTGTGCACGTGGAATATCTGAGAGGCCAGAATTGAATTCGGCTGAATACGTGTAGGCGCCGTATAGGACAGAAAATTGCTGGAATAGGCAGATATAACCCGTACGTACACCGCGTCATCAGTTTGTAATAGATGGTTTGTTGGGACAACTTTTATGCGATAGTTTTTCGTTGTTGCATGTGACGTGGGATTTTGTTTTATTAGTTTTCCCGCATTGATATCCCGAAACTAAGTTTTATATTTCAGGAAATGTTTGACAGGAATGCATTGAAAATAGAGTTATGAGCTTTAAAAGCTGTTGCGAATGAAACAGTTTTATTGCGAATGCTGGTGGCTTTATATATCTGTTAAACCGTTTATAAGGGATGGTCTAGATATCATAACTCTGTGAATTAAACAAGTGTCCCTCGAGGGTGGAAAGCCAACGTTTCCTAGCTTGAGCTTCGAGTGCGGACCCTCTGAGTTTATCCCCTAAGGACTAATTAGAATAAAAGAGTGTTAAACTTGCTCTAACTGATGGCCGCTTTTGGGCAGTGCTTTGGCTACACTTAATTCTCAAGGGTCCTTCTCGAGTAATTCTGTGACGATGTGAATATATTAACAATGTGATTTATAGTAATTTTGTACACAAACATGTAAGAATTGCCCATTCTTTTCCATACGAAACTACCCTTTTGGAAGGGGCGATTTGTATTTTTCGTAAATTTTGACGTTCAAGTGCTTTGTGCCTATTTGTAATAAATGATTTGACTTTGAAGACAACGATCTAAAATATTAGTTATACACCACATAAAGTACAATTGCAGATTACAAGCAATTGCAAGTTTTATGTAGGTAGGTGTATGTATATGGTGATTACTGTGATTTAAAAAAAAAATAATGACTTCAATAGGCTCCGATAATATATTGTACGATGCTAAAAACTGTCTAAATATCAAACATTTTCTTGTCCTCAGAATATAAATCCCGTGCTACGAGTATTTACCACTTTAAAGACAGCAAAAGCAATTCAATCTATTGTACACTTCTTTGAAATGTGTAATGAGTCGTTCGACTTTAATTCAAAAGTTTTTACAACTCTCCTTTATCCGACCTTTTCGCGGTAGATTGGCAGGGTCTGTTTTATTTAAAAAAGCGGGTCATTTATTCAATGTTAAAGCATGGAAAGAGGCTACGCGTAATGGCCGGCGCCTGGTTTCGCTGAAGAAAACCTGCCTTTCGAAGTAGTATTTATTGGTGGTAGGGACTTGTGGCTAAGTAATACCAGCCGCACGGGTCGATCGATCAGGTTAAGCTACGCTCGCCGCGGTTGGTCCGTGGATGGGTGACCATATTTACATACCAGGACCCCTCCGTGGTTCGGAAAGCACGTTAAGCTGTTGGTCTCGGGTGTTATTCGTGGATCTTTGACAGTCGTTACGGGTCATCAGAAGCCCGAAAGTCTGATAACCAGTCTTGCCAAGGAGTATCGCATTACCCAGTAATTGGGTTGTGGAGGTAAGATAGGCAGTCGCTCCATGTAAAATACTGGTATTCAGTTGCATCTGGTTAGACTGGAAGCCAACACCAACATGGTTGGGAAAAGGCTAGGCAGATGATGATTTATTGGTGGTAGTATTTTATACCTCACGTACTATGCTCCTGTTGGTATCTAGTGTTACCAACAAAGAGTGAACTTTAAAGTTCAAACTTAATCCAGCAACTGCACTCGCTTAAAACTATCGTCTCAATGAAAACTTCATTAGGTTGTTAGAAAAGTTTCCAAACAAAAGTACAGGAAAATAAACCTTATCTTGGACGGAAACCTTTAGGCGTTTCCGGATTCCAATAAAATATTTAACATCGGGTAAACTGTTCGACACCATATCTCCGACCGGAACATTTTATTTTCTGCTGAAGGGAAATTCGACAGTCGTAAAATAAGCCGCTAAGCAAATCTGTCATGACGTCATTAAACGGCTGGCCAGGAGGATTATTTTTATTTCTTGCCCAAGATTTATTTTCCTTAGATTAGCATTCCTCTTATTTATGCTAATGTAATTTTAATGGCACCGCCTTTTTCGGCTAATTTCATTTTACGAAAAACTCCCTGGATTTGTTTTAAACCTTGGCTTATTAAGATGGTTTTGGTGACGATTCTACTTTAATAAAATTTGAATTATCGGTTTAATTAAGCTTGAGACAACTCATTTTCCTTATCTTTCTATATTCGTTTGGGGGTGAACGGCTCATTAAGTCCAGAAATCCTTATTGTAATGGCTCTGTATAATTATGTAGCTGTATGTTTTAATTGAATTTGGAGTTTCATTAATCTACACGGGTTATGTGTTGGACATTAGAGGAGTAGAAAGTCGCAATAAGTCAACACGGCAGCATCGAGTGAGTCACGAATGTTTGTATCGGGAAATTCGGATTGAAAGAAATTCTGTGTAGAAGCGTGTTGTAGCGGGCCGGCACGAACAAACTGTGGCGTGCCGCCGCGGGCCGGCGTAATTGTCTCCTACTTCCACCACGAGCATTTGTTTACAACTCGAAACGTTAAGTGACGGAGCCAAACGACGGGGACGCACGACACGTCACTCACTCAAAACGGACCCGACAGTTGTATATTACGACGATATTTGGCAATATGCCGAGGGTAACATTTATGCGTCATGATCATTAAAGATCAAAGTTAACGTCGCTCAAAGAACTTCTAAACTTGTAAGATTTATTCTAAATCTACCTACAGTATCACTTTGAATATTAATTTCTACTAAAATAAAACATTCACGTAGTCTCTCAATATCAAAGATATTTGCCAACTAACTATAAAATTATCGTTAAAAGCAAAAGTTCACTTGTCAAAGGATTTCAGGTTATACGCATGCATTCATCGCAGTTCGCGCGGTATGGCTTTGCATGACAGATATCATTATTTACTTGGTTTCAGCTGTCATAAAACTATACCGTTCACTTAGGTAGGTACCTACTAACTTTTACGAACTACGTACCTACTACGTTACAGTTAGTTGATACGTAGACGTACAGCTGAACACGAGTTCTATTGTTTACCTCCGTCAAACCGAATTTTGCCGAGTGAAATGTGATTGCAAATAATCGAGCACGAAACAAAATCTTTCTTGGTCGATTGGTTTCCATACCGCTGATGGCATCTCTGACTCGTGTCGTACTGTAATCGAAGGCGATAAAAACTAGCTTAGGACTGTTAGTTATCTACATACGACTGCCAACGTCCGACATCGTAAGCTGATTTTTTGAGTGCGAAAATAAACGTAACCCTTGGTCACGAGCTACGGAGAAAATAAATGAAAGAAATGGCTTAGAGCATGCCACGAGTCACCGCGATGCGACTTGCAGACCGTCCGCGACGGACGGAAACAGGTACAGGTCACGCGCGCGCGTGTCGCTTGACACAAGTCGGGTCGCGAGACGCATCCCTCGAGGTCGCGAACGGGGCCTAACGTACATCAACCAGAGAAAGTGTTGGCAATCGAGAATATTCAGTGACCGATTCCAATGAGGACGGCAACTGTCAAAATGGCGCTGTCGTAGCTAGTTCTCTAAACAAGCTAATAATACAAGGCGTGAGGTGGTTATTAGTTAATTTAGAAAAAAAATATTCGCCGTTGTGTTCTTAGATGCTCGAAAATTGGAATATACCTACAATTTTCGAAAGACCCTAAACTCAGAAGATTATGGCATAAAGCTCGTAGGGAAATATTGTAACTAAACAGAGTTCGAGTTTATCTAGTGTAAAAAAATATGATTGTATCGTGTATGTTAACGTTACTTACAGAAATAAAATCATTTATCATTTAAACATTTTGAAGAAAGTGATTAGGTACGAGGAAAAAAGCAAAATTTAAGGTTTTTAATTTAGACACTTTCCATGTTGAATAAATATTGATTTGAAAATTCAAATCACTGAAAATTACGAAATAGTGGAACAAAACTAAACGAATGAATGAACACGAAAGGAAGGAATGAATGAACGAAATGTCAACTACGGTCACGCCATCTACAATTAGCTTTGACAGACCTTCCCTATTAATAAATTGAAAGTTAATAAAATGTGAAATAACAATCCTAAAAACAAAGAACACCGTCTCTTTTCTTAACCTATACTACTAAATATGATCAGGGTGACTTTCAACACGCACAGAGAATACGTGGTACTGCGTAATTTTATTTATTTACTCCGAAATGTTGTTTACAAAGAAACATTACGAAGTAAACACATGTGTGTGATACTCGAGTGTTATTAGACTGCTGTCATTTGCCATGTCGACTGTTCCTAAAAGCCTTGTTTTGTTATAGGTACTAGAATACTTGATTTGAGAGCGTGGGACGAGTGCTTCTTTTATTTTAGGTCCATTATATTTTTGCTTTATTGTTATCTAATCGTATTTCTGTATGAAGATACTGTTAGGGTATTATTATTCGAAGAATGAGATTTCATATTGAGTTGTATTTATTAAGGTATCTATTTATGTAGGTGGGTTAGACGTCACATACACACATATACAACACTCACACAAACACATCGGACTTTAGATTACCTACTGGTGCTATGTGTATATGTACTATAGGTACTCCTCTGGGTAACCCTTCAGGGGTTACAGTTGTGATCAGTGGCGTAGCTCATCATAATGGGTCCCTGTTTCAAAAATTTTTGGGGGCCCTTTTTACCCAACTGTGAAGCTACAGAGGGTATTGTTTTTACAAATAGAATATAGCATACTGACTTAGATGATGAGGGGCTCGTGGCTAAGTAATAACAGCCGCACGAGTCGATTGAAGGTTAAGCTACGCTTGCCGCGGTAGGTCCGTGGATGGGTGACCATCTTAACATACCGAGACCTCTCCGTGCCTCGGAAAACACGTTAAACCATTGGTTCCGGCTGTCATTTGTAGATCTTTGACAGTCGTTAATGGTCGTCAGAAGCCCGAAAGTCTGACAAGCAGTCTTACCAAGGGGTATCGTATTACCCAGTAACTGGGTTGTGGCGGTCAGATAGGCAGTCGCTCCGGATTTAAAATACTGGCATCCAGCTGCATCCGGTTAGATTGGAAGCCGAGACCCAATAAAACTTTGCCGGACCCGGGAATCGAAACTAGGACCTCATGCTCATCAGTAGCGCTTGCGACCACTAGACCAATGAGGCAGTCACAATTTTCTTCCATACTTCTTTTTTAGTCGTCATCTCTGTAGTCACCCCCTTTCTCAACATATTTTTGAAAGAAAGAAAAATGCGTTTATTGGCATTACAGCAAAATAAATACACGTTAAACCTATAAAAACAGAAAACTAAGATCATAATGCCAAAAGGCCCTCAGCTCAGCATAATGTCAGCTGCAACCAACGAGTGTCACACGCTGGAATAAGAAACACATAGGGAAGTGTGTGTCCGTTATAATAAATTGAGGGAATTAACCAAATAAAACCAACCACACCAATTTACAGAAATAAATAAAATTTATCAAAAAAAAAATTAAGGTTCTAGATATTATTTTATGAATTTTTGCTTACACACATCGCATGGGCCCCTGTAGCTCAGGGGCCCCGTATTTTCGATACGGCTGATACGGCGGTAGCTACGGGCCTGGTTGTGATGTTATGTTATGTCATGGTGTTAATTTAATAACAAAGATTTAAACATTTTAACATATGTTTTCATAGATATCATTTATAATAGATTATCACGCCGTTCATCAAGGGATTTGTCGATATGTCGTGGCCAGATCTTAGAATTGATCATTTCATGAAGTGTTCGGTAATTTTTATGAAATACTACTATTTCATGAAATGGCCAGCTAAAATTGACCATATCGTGTGAACGTCAATGTTTAATGATATTTATGTCAGGCGACGTTTGAATGTACCCAGGTTTAAGGTGTAGTAAAAATTCTAAATAAAGGAGGAACTTTTGTATTGCTCCTGAACTTTTATTATTCATTTGCAAATTTATAATTGCTTTTGCAATCGAATTATTGTCCGCCGCCATGATGTATAGACGCCAGCACATAAAGCTACCCGAAACTGACAAATTTTCCTAATCAACCTTGAACCTAATGCTTTAGCGATAAAGTTGAAAATCTATTCAAGAAATCTGACAGATTGTAGTAGCTCGATGTGCTGGCGACTGTACAACAAAAACAAAGTGACATCAACGCCTCTACCGGTAGAAAATGTAACTATTTTACGATATGATCAGTAATGTTTGGCCACATCATGCTGTGACCAGCGGTCTAGGTTCTATTTCATGAAATACGACCATTTCATAAAATGATCGAACACTTCATGAAATGAAGCCACGACAGATATACCCGTACATTAAATTACTAACCTTAAACATACAATTAAAAATGCCTTAAGCCAGTGATTTCACTAGAACTATGGGTTCTTCAAACTGGAATTTGCTACTTCCCCGCTCCACTTCAGTAGAAACGCAACCTTATAGTTATACCAGTAAGTGCTTCTAAATAAAGTTTAACAATACACAGATGCACGCGTACGCGTTTCATTTTTTCACTGAAAATTCGTGCAGTTCAAAACGGTCTTTTGACGGCTAAATTCGTTAAGCTAACAAAAGGTTCGAAACTGGCTTATATGTGAGAGCAACGATAGTTTTGTACTCTTGTTCGGTATAGAAATGGAGTGAAATAATGATATTTCACTCTATTTCTGCCATGCCAGTTCCTTCTCTCACTCAAAGTAATGATACTTTGAGTGAGAGATGGAACTGGCATGGCTAAATGGAATAGTTTGCCTATTGCGACTTTTAATTTGAAAATGCATAAGTTCCTATAATTTTTCGACAGCCATTTATCATCGACGGCACGGTTGGCGCAGTGGTTAAGCGATTGACTGCTGCGCTGCGTGTCGCGGGTTCGATTCCCGCACGGAACAAATATTTGTATGACCTACATGTATTTGTTCCGAGTCTGGGTGTTTTTCTATCTATAATACCTATGTATGTATTTACAAAAAAAAAAAAATGTATATAAGTAGTTTATCAGCCATCTTGTTACCATAACACAAGCATTAGGTTGCTTAGCTTGGGACAAATGGTGCTGTGTGAAATGTCCAGGGATATTTTTATTAAATTATATCGTCTGCCTAGCCTCTTTCCATCTATGTTGTGGTTGCCTTCCAGTCTAAACGGATACAGCTGAATACCAGTATTTTATATGGAGTGACTGCCTATCTGGCCTCCACAACCCAGTTACTGGGTAATAAGATACTCCTTGGCAAGACTGGTTATCAGACTTTCGGGCTTCTGATGACCCGTAACGATTGTCAAAGATCCACGAATAACACCCGAGACCAACGGCTTAACGGGGTGGGATACTCAACTTCAAAAACCAAAACATCAACAATAAAAATATCAACACCATATAATACGTGCTTTCCGAACCACGGAGGGGTCCTGGTATGTAAATATGGTCACCCATCCACGAACCAACCGCGGCAAGCGTAGCTTAACCTGATCGATCGATCGTTACTGGGTAATATGATACCGCTACGTAAGAGTGGTTTTTTCGACAGCCATATAAGTTTATTTATTGCATCGATTTTTACAAGCTCTGCGACCATTCCATGCATTTTATTAGGGAAGTCGTAGAAAAATGTTGTTAAAATGCAAACCAAATTGTCATGGATCGTTTTATCTCCAACACCTTGATTGCATGCCATGCCCCCCCCCCCCTTGTTACAACCTGGCCCCTCTTCAACCCTCCCTATAATTTCCCTAACGGGTGCTTAGTGTTTTATTCCAATCAAACTGATTATAGGCGATTTACGGTGATGGGATTTTTAATACTGATTTCTTTAGCTTTCAGTTTCGCCAGGATATTTTCAGAGGCCGATGAAAAGAAATGGACATTTGCATTATAATCTTAATTTTTTTGGAATAAATATCAAGTTTGTATATTTCTCTGCCTGAAATAATTTTTATATTTTTAGTTTTACAAAGTCAGGTTTTTTACAGTCGGTACCCAATAGTTTAAAAACCTCTTTCGAACAAAAGGAATATATATAATAATATATATAAAATACATTAAAACAATATATATATATAAAAACAAACGTGTACCTACGTCTTAATTAATTAAGTCAATTCAAACTTTGAAAAGTATCGTATACGTACTAGGTAATCTTTTTGATAATAACTTTGACCTTTGAGATTTATAATTGAGTAATAAAATTGATGAGTTGAGTTTTAGTGAAAATAATTACTTATTTACCTGCTTGATCATACAATTTTTTTTATCAGTAATTGAGTTTATTTATTATTTATCTTTGAAAATATAAAAGCAGGTCCGAATAAACTTTGTTATTTGAGTTTTTATGTATTACCAGTTACAAATTACTTATTAGTGATTCATTTTAAAATAAAACATTTCTTATCTGATCATTTATTTTAGTTTTTTATAAAGTATCTGTAACTTATCTCTCTCTCTCTCTCACTCTTCTCTTTTCTCTGTAATTGAAACAAACATTTTTTTTTAACTCCAAATGTAACTTATATGTTTTCATAAAGTTACTGTAACTTATCTCTTGGTGTCTCTTGGATTTTTTTGTTTTTATTTAATTTCCTAAGAATCGATTTCATAACAAAACTTTTGTTTTGTCATAAGCCTTTAACTTACATAAATCTCAACGATTATTACAAAATACTAATCAAATATAATAAACTAGCTGCGCCCCGCGGTTTCACCCGCATAAGTTTCGATCCCGTGGGAATATCGGGATAAAACGTATCCTATATGTTAATCCTGGTTATAAACCATCTGTGTGCCAAATTTCATCCAAATCCGTTCAGTAGTTTTTGCGTGAAAGAGTAACAAACATCCATACATCCATACAAACTTTCACGTTTATAATATTAGTAGGAAGTAGGATAATTTCAATTATATTTAACACTAAAATATTAATTAATTTTATAGATAGCGTTAGCATAATAATGTGTAATTCATGTTGTACACCTCCATTATCTCTCACATTAATTAATATCAAATACCTAGACGTGTTCTAATTCAGTGTTAGTGTGAACCATTTAGTAATTATTATCTACTGAAAATTGAGTATCTAGTCGTTTTAATTATACATAGTAATTGTGAATAACACTCACGAGGTCCTATTAAATGAGTAGTAAATGGTTTAATTATCTATTCTATTTAAAATTAATATTTAGGTATTCATATTTATCATAACCACAAATTTAAGGTCACTCAGCGCGCTATGGAGCGGGCTATGCTCAGAGTTTCTTCGAAAGATTAAATCACACTATGTTATCCGGAAATGAACTGGAGTTACCGACATCGCTTGCAGAGCAAGCAAGCTGAAATGACAGTATGCTAGCTATGTTTGTCGAAGGACCGATGACCGGTGGATCAGACGATTCCTGGAGTGGAGACTGCATATAGACAAGCGTAGTTTGGGACGCCCCCCAGCTAGAAAGACTGACGCCCTTAAGAAAGTGGCTGGGACAAACTGGATGCGGAAGGTGGAGGACAGGGTGTTGTGGCGCAGCCTGGGAGAGGCCTATGTCCAGCTGTGGACTGTGATAGGCTGAGTTGAATGATTGACATAACATCGCATCTATAATCCCCGAAGTTTCCGGCATATATGTACCTATTGTATACCCATATTCCCCCACATTATTATTATTTTTCATAGTCCTATAGTATTCCCATATTTCGCCGGTTTTGTTTTAGTACCATTGTATTGGGGGGTTTTAGTACCATTTGCCATCAAACAGGCACAAATTCTGGCACCAGGTTGCTATTGAGAAATTCCGGATGGAAAAACTCAATAACACTTTGTCCGACCTCGGAATCGAACCCAAGACTTCATGATCTTGCGACCACTCACCGACGAGGCAGTTTAGGTATTCATAAACGCATATTATGACAGTGTTTCTTAGGAGAAGTGACAAGAAAACTAACGAAGTTTATTATTATTTAATAGCCGAGTTAGTTGTAGGTACGTGTGCAGGAATTTGCCCATAGGCAGCTGAAAGACGTGCATTGCTGGACACAGGACTCCCCTAAGCACGCCCATTTCGACCGGTTCTGTGCATCTTGCATCCTGCGGATTCCTGCGGACTTCACCAGTCATCGGTCCACCTTGTGGGAGGCGTTCCAACGCTGTCTTACGGTATTTATTATTACTTATTTTTTCTAAACAAGCTTCTGTCCGCGACTTCACCCTCGTGGAAGTGAACAATAGCATAAAACATATTCGATTACATTTGGCTATAGTGTAGCTTTCTATGAGTGAAAGAATTTTTGTAATCGGATCAGTAGCTAGTTACCTACTTCCAGAGATTACCTCTTACTTACAAACAAACAATTTAACCTCTACATAGAATTAAGTTTAGGTAACGTGTTTATTGCAGGTTGCTATATTTGTCGCATTGCAATATTAAATAATTTATTTTGTTCCCAAGTAAGAAACGAAGTTAACAGTTTCAGAAACGCTCTGAACTCTCGAACACATTTAATATTTTATGCTACCTTGCGCTTTGATCCGATTCAATCGGTCCAAACTTTACGTATATAAATACACTTACTTCTGCCCGTCGGTTCACTCACGTAGATATCCGAAATTATACCACAAGAACGTGCTACCCCGACAAAAGTAGCCTATGTCCTTCCCCAGGATGCCGTCCATCTTCTTGCCAAATTTTATTGAAATCCGTTTAGTGGTTTAGGGGTGAAAAGGTAATATACAGACAGAGTTACTTTTGAATTCATAATATTAGTATGGATAGGTACAGTTACGAGCACTAATATGTCAACACTTGGAAACTTTCAATAGAGATTTTTGCGTGAAATAACGAATACAACAAGGAAATACGACACATTGCAAAAACCTATGGGCTCGAAAATACTATGTTCGTAGCAACATAAAATTTCATTAAAAAATAAAGGAGTAAATCGCTTTTGAATTAAGCCAAGTGTATATTTTGCTTGTGACTGTACTTGTGTAATAAACTTGGCAATAAATACTGAGAAACAACTAATGTTGTTTCTCAGTATGTTATTCTCAGTATTTATTGCCATTTTGAGAACGTTACCTAATGGTAACGGTCTCAAAATGGCGTCATGTGAATGGCGGGAAAAGGTATAAGCCTTATACCCCTACACGTTAAAAAATCGGGGGATTTGTGAACGATCAGGTTTTGGATATTAAACTGTCGGCGCAACGCAGTGCGTTCAAAATCCAGTGCGCCAAAAAAAACCACCGAGGTACAAAAAAACGCAGCGCGAACCTGGTCTAAGTATTGATTACGATATGTATGACTACAGAAGAAGAATTAAGTTGAACGTATGGACTAACGACGAGACCAGACGACGAGACGAGTCCTGGAGTGGAAATCGCATATCGGCAAGCATAGTGTGGGACACCCCGCAGCTAGATGGACGGACGACCTAAAGAAGAAGGCTGGGACAGACTGGATGCGGAAGGTGGAGGACAGGATGTTGTGGCGCAGCCTGGGAGTTATGTCCAGCAGTGGACTGCAATAGGCTGAGTTGTATGGACTAAGAAATAAAATTGTGGTTTTAATAGAACACAAGAAAAGATCCTTAGAACTTTTATGTGTAACGAAATGGTTTTTTCCTTAGCTGCTATATTTGGTCGCATTCGCGATTAATTCCATTTTCACGCACACTGGGCGAGCACGACCGTGACTATAGCCGCAGTGGTTAGAGGGGCAATTTCCGTAATTTTAAGAACGTTCACAGTCTGATCTGAGTCTCCATCTCTCAGAAATACGTCTTGCTACATTTTTGACACGATTTTGACATTGATTGTCACGAATTGCGACTAGATTTTGAACGTTTTTAATTATGGCCTTCTGATATTGGTAAAACTGTGGTCGCTATGACCTATGGTATAGTCGCATAGGTCAGCTTAGATGTATCAGCAAAATACTCGAGCAGTTTTTCATTGTCAAATTATTACTTTTAGATTCTACTGTTTTTGTTGTGTTGTGTTTTTTTTTCAATGAATATCGTAGATAAATAAGAATGATTGATCACCTTTGGGGTACAAGGCTATAATAATTCCTTACACGTGTCCCCAACAGTCCTCACTATGTTATTGTTTCCATAATAAACTATCCTGCATTAGCAATTTAGTCTCCTAACATGTGAACAAATGTGTTTTTGGAAAAGTAACTTTAATACCCATTCCCTAAAGTTCAGTTAGCGGTACAACTATTTGTCATTCTGAAATCCACTTAATTTATACTAATGTAAAGTTGATACTTGTACATGCGGAAACATCATCAATTTGAAACAAGAATTTGAATATGGATTAGACTCTTACGTGTCTTAAGTAAGTGTTACACCAAGGGTTTACAAACCAGTAGAAATTGGGAATATAAAACGTGGTTTTCATAGCAAGACCAGTTCAATGAAATGGTTTAGATCAGTAGTTTTTTTTAAATACATTAAATTTCTAGTTCTAAACTAAATCTTCGTACGTACGTAATTTGTGTTATTGCCTCTTAAAAACTGTTATAATATTCCTAATCTATACAGGGTGCAAGGGACATCGACGCGCAAACCGAAAAAATTCTACGCTAGGGGTCTAGAATCATGTGCTGAATTCATGGTTTAGACCCCTAGCGTAGAATTTTTTCGTCGGTTATCAATAAAAAAAAACGGCCGTCTTGTAGAAAAGTGCAACACCCACGCGGTCAAAATGTATGTAAGAGCAGTTTTTTTTTAAATTACCGACGAGAAATTGCGACGCAAGGGCGTTCAGAATCATGTACTGAATCCATGGTAACAGGCTGCGTGTCAATGTCCCTGCCACCCTGTATATTTATCTATATACTAATAATAAAGCTGAAGAGTTTGTTTGTTTAAACTTGCTAATCTCTGGACCTAACAGTTGGATTTGAAAAATTCTTCTTGCATTTGATAGGCCAATTCTTGCCAAGAGAACAAGAAATTACACGCGGACGAAATTTTTGCAATAATAATTAAAATTAAAATGTAATTGGGCGTTTTGATAAAATAAATTATTTATTTTCTTATTTTTACTTAAATAAATTGACATGCTTGTATTGTATCCATTGACGTACCTACTTAATATTGTAGCCAGTGACATTTGATGTAATATTAGGACTTTTTATTTTTGTTGTGACTCAAACGTTGTTGCCATTAATTTGTAAAATGGATTTATAATAATATTCTAATTGTTATTTAAAATTAAATTAATTGATTATGATTTGCATGCCCATGTGACGGCAGAACATGGAGAACTAACTTCTATGACAACATGTATGTACCATTTATTTACCCATGTTTGCGAAGAAATAAATGATTATCATGACGAAGTCGCGAGTAGAAGCTTTTTTTCCATTAGCCTATATTATCCCACGGCTGGGCAAAGGCCTCCCCAACATACTTCCACCTTTCTTTGTGCTGAGCATTCTCCGTCGACGACGTCCGCGAGCAGAAGCTAATAATATTATATTTCTTACACCTTGTAAATATAAATCTTACTCCTTCCTTCTAAATTAGACCTGATCCCATTTCCCAAAGCCACGTAAAAATAACTAGAACAAATACCTCCCAATAATAACAAAGAGTGATGAACAAAGCTACAGATGCAACATAACATCTTATGGTAGATAAGCCACCTATATTACACCTACAGGGAAAACTCCGTAGGTACAATGATTAAGCCAATAATAGGTAAATCTCGTCTACCAGTTAGGGTAAAATGGGATGAATCGGCTTTCAGGCTCGGGAAAGTGTCGATTTTAGGAAAATACATTTACGAAGAAAAATAGCCTAGTGGAATGGGGAAAATGTTCAATAAACTGTCAGGTTCTAGAGTCTATAAGGCCAGATATACACTTAAAATAATTGATTTTTAATTACTCATAGCAACAATAAGGCACTTTGGACACAGCACGGTTCCATTACGGTACAGCGTATAAACCGCGTCGTAGAAAAAAACGTGTCTGTGCAGCTTTCATAATGATCCATACAACACTGACGAACCGTACCCACACACGGCGTATAAACCGCGCCGTAGAAAAAACGTGTCCGTCAACAAGCTTCTATAGTGATCCATACAACACTGACGAACCGCGTGTACATACAGCGAATAAACCGTAGTTGTTCACGGCAAGAAAAACGTGTTTATACAAAGGAGCTCAGAGCTTCAGAGCCAGATGTAGCCTTAAAAAATTGCTTTTAAATTAGATACTCATACCAGGTTTATCTTCGTTTGTACTCTTGTCGATGGTACTCTTCTACGTACTTCAGTATATGGTCACGTTGGCGGCATCTGTGGCATTCTCTAGGTCATCCGAGTTGCAGGTGAACGGATACTTCGGACACTCCAGCAAGGACATGGTCTGATCAGAAGGTACAATGCTACAATTTCTTGTATATTAAGTATTTTGGCCTATTCTTTTCGTTCTAATAATGATTCAATACGGTGTGGGGTGAATTTGTTTAATAGTAGACCTTGGGCCGTTATAGGAGACAATTAAATTTGAAAGCGTTACGAGGGGAATTGTTTTATGGTTGTCCAAAGAAATTCAAACCTCGTAGAAGATGGCGGAATAAGCTGGAGAAAACAAACGACCAGGGGTCCGCTTTAGCCCTGGATCGAAAGAGCTGGAAGTCAGAGAGAGGTCTTTATTCAGTAGTGGGATGATGCAGGCAGGGTTGCCAACCCTACTAGGTATATATACTATATACCTAGTAGGGTTGGCAACCCTACTAGCCTGCTATATTAGAGGCCCAAATATGAGATGACCGCAATAGGGCCAGTATTAATCTCAATAGGGTGTAATCATCATAGTTTTGAGACATAAAAAAACTTGTTAATAAAGTCCCAAAGTAAATTTTAAAAATAAACTCGAAAATACTATATTTGATATGAAAATGATGGCAACCCTTTTTTTTGGTTGGGAAATCGTCAAATAACTTCTCCCGCTCAGGGCGGAGCGGGAGAAGACTTTTACTAACTAAAGCCACCCGTGTTGCTTCAGTTGCCTGTGCCACGGTAACTTTTTCGAACAACCCGCGACCCTGGTAGGCATCGGCCCTAGCGGACCCCATCACTTAGTGCTGCCATCTCTTTCAGGCGCGCGTGGAACACAAAACGTTGGCAACCCTAGATGGCTAACAATAACTATATCCCTACCCCTAATTGAGAAAGATCGATTTTTTAAAACCCACTTAACTTGATTAAAAGAACTAGCCACTTTATAATAAATGAGCTCAAACAATTATCCGAAAAAACTATTGATAACGAAAGTTTTTTCCTTAATTATTTACTAATAACATGCTACTATAACCACGGCCTGTTCATCGTAATAAATCATAACAATGTGTCCATTAAAAGTAATTTCTAATGGACACCGGAATTGGTCGTGACAGATGATCGAGGTCACCATCAATGGAATATTACCTTGACCATTATAAATCTATAAAAATACATGTAAAAACAAATAAATACAATTTAAATGTCTGTTCGTCATGTCAAAATAACAGCTTTCTACTAAAAATGTATATGAAAGTACATATATAGGGTAGGTACCTACTTATAGCAGAAAAAACAATTTTTGTCTGTCTGTTTGTTCCGGCTAATCTCCAATATGGTTGGACTGATTTTGATGAAATTTGGTATGGGGATACTTTGAACCTCGGAAAAGGACATAGGCTCATATCGATATACGCGGACGAAGCCGCGGGCGGAATCTAGGACCTTCACATATATTGCTTCCATGTAGTAGTAATTGGGTAAACCTAATTCGGTATACCAACAAAACAGGTATTATTGAGTTACTGAGTGGAGTATAAAAAAAGAGGTTTTATTGTTTTCATTGAAAGAAACATGGCATATGTAGGGAGCTAACCCCATCTTTCTAGCCTTTACCCTACTATGTTTGGGTTGGCTTCCAGTGTAACCGAACGCAGCTGAATACTAGTATTTTACATGGAGCGACTGCCTATCTGACCTCCACAACACAATTACTGGGTAACACGATACCCCGTAGTAAAACTGTTTGTGGTCAGAATTTAGGCTTGTGACTACCCGTAATAATTACCAACGATCTACGAATGAGAGCCAGGACCACTGGCTTGGTGTGTTTTTCTAGACACGGTAGGGTCTCGATACGTAATGGGTGGTCAACCCATCCAAGAACTGACCGCGGCAAGCGTAGCTCAGCCTTCAGTCGACCCGTGCGGCTCTTATCATTTAGCCTAAATAATTGATAAACTCCGCTGAGGGGCTTGTGGCTAAGTAATAACAGCCGCACGGGTCGATCGATCAGGTTAAGCTACACTTGCCGCGGTTGGTCCGTGGATGGGTGACCATTTTCACATACCAAGACCCCTCCGTGCCTCGGAAAGCACGTTAAGCCGTTGGTCCCGGCTGTCATTCGTGGATCTTTGACAGTCGTTACGGGTCGTCAGTAGCCCGAAAGTCTGACAACCAGTCTTATTAAGGGGTATCGTATTACCCAGTAACTGGGTTGTGGAGGTCAGATAGGCAGTCGCTTCATGTAAAATACTGGTATTCAGCTGCATCCGGTTAGACTGGAAGCCGACCCCAACATAGTTGGGAAAAGGCTAGGCAGATGATGAATTGATAAACTCCGCTTGCTTATTACAATTTACAGTATGTTATCTTGTAGGTTACGTCAACAGTCGCGTATTTATTGTATATTATGTAAATAGTACACCTCAATTCTGTGGTGTACCTGCAGTACGTATTGTCTCTGTCTTAATCCATCCAAAGGTTGTCTTGATTGAAGATATCGCTTTTAGCGATAAGACCGCCCATATTACCACCACCGTCCATACCGTCCATATTTATATCTGTATTTTTTATGGTATACCTACATAATAAAATTTCTAAAGAATATTCTATCTATCTATCTATCGTTTAGAGACATTATTTGCGGTGGACACGCGGCCATAGTCAACATAATGTATCGCTACTTCAGCGTCATCTCGTTTTCGTTGACGTTCCGTTGACATGGCGGTGTACAAACGGCCTTAGTGTATATGAATGTAGTTTTCTCGTACTTTGAATTTGAAACTGTCAATTTTAACGGCTTGAAACTGCTGCTGTACAGTCACGAGCAAAAGTATGTATACACTCGGCTTTATTCAAAAGCGATTTACTCCTTTATTTTTTAATGAAATTTTATGTTGTTACGAACATAGCATTTTCGAACCCATAGGTTTATCTAATGTGTCGTATTTCAACGTTGCATTCGTTATTTCACGAAAAAATCGCAATTAAAAGTTGCCAAGTGTTGACATATTGGTGCTCGTGACTGTACGTGTGAAGATAGCCCCATGGGTTGACCTTTTATCTCTATAAATGAATAAACAAGGTCGCTTGGAAGACATTGCAGAAAGCGATAAGGCCGCCCATTGTATATTTTGTAGTGTTCGATCAATTTTTTGTTATGTAATTTTGTGGTGTATAATAAAGTATTTATATATATTGTATAAATAAATTAATACATTAATTGAAATATTTAACAGAAGTGCCTTCCGTGAATATCAACACCAGCTGTAGGTACCTATCTACTCATAATTACCTCTTAAATCTAAAATGCAGTGTTGCTTTAGAACTAGGTATAGAGGCAATAATTTCTCGAAAAAGCTCTTACAAGGAGCTCAACCTCCAACTATATATTTTCCATGAAAACAAAACGAACCAATATCTGGCGCTCATTTATCTTAGAACATGAAATGAAAATATAACTATTTAATACAACCATAGTTTTCGTTATCCTAATTCACAGTACTTTATTAATAGCTTCGTCATTAAATCTTAAAAAAAAATGCGAAAATTGCCGATGTGCAACGAACCTGATGGCTGCATTTTTAATACTGTCCGTGATAGTTCGAATATAAGCCGAAGTCGAAGACACTAATAAGTTTACTTAAACTAATAACCTAAAAAAATCCTACCTATCCATAATTACCTCCCAAATCTAAGAAAAGGCAATGTTGCTTCAGGTAGAAATAGGTATGGCGGCAATAATTTCCCGGAAAAGCTCTTACCGGGGTCCTCAACTAGCAACAATTACTTACATTTTCTTTGGAAAAAACTATCCCATGCTCATTTTACCACAAAAACCAAATACGTCCTTAGCCCAGACATTACTTCTATTATCCTACTTAAGAGCCTTATTAATAGCTTCGTCATTCTATCGTTAAAAAAATTCAATAAAATTGAGAAAATTGCTGATGTTCAACGAACTTATGGCTCCATTTTTAGTACTCCATCCGTGATAGCTCGAAAACAAGCCGCTACAGCTTTTAGACAAGAAGAGACAACAAATAATAGCTTTTCAAAAACGAATAAGTAAGGCGGCGATAATTTCCCAGAAAAGCTCTCCATATAATCTCAACCTGCAACTAAAACATTTTCCATGGAAACAGTCAGGCGCTCATTTTAAAAACATAAAACCAAAATACGTAGTATTGATTACGGCCATAGCTTCTGTTATCCGTCAAAAGTGCTCCTTCAGAACCTTATTAATAGCTTCGTCATTGTATCGTAAAAAAAATATGCGAAAATTGCCGATGTTCAACGAAGCTTATGACTCCATTTTTAATACTGTCCCTGATAGCTCGAAGACAAGCGGTAGTCAAGAAGAGACAATAACTAATAAGTTATCTTGAGTCGACGATATTGGATGAACATAGTACGATCGTATTACTTTTTATATTTACCGACTGTGAAGACAGAAAATTGTATTTGAGGTAATCTCCGAAACTGTTTAGCCGGTTGAATGGGCAAGACACCTATTATTTGTAAAGCCGCTTTTGTGCTTCGAGAAAATTGAGACAAAAACAAGATGCTTGCGTTTATTTGTTCGCTCTAATCTTTATTGGTATTGATTGTAGTTATTTGGGCGTAGATTTTGCAATTATATTGTTGATTGAGTTTGCTTGTTTGTCTTGTTATGATGAAGCTAAGTTATTATTTTAATTTTTCCTTGAAATTAAGGCTCCGGAAGAAATCTCGGGGACCGGGGTAGTTATAAGATGTAAGAATAAAATTACAAAACAATTCGAAGGTACTTCGTATAAAACAGCTGCAGTTAAACTGAATACTGAAAAATAAATAGGAAATTAATTGACAGTGAACGCGGTACGCACGTGATTTTTTATAGACTCTTATGCAAGGAGTTCATTTGCAAAAACAAAACGAAAACCACGCATAGTGCCAATTAATAGCCCCAAAAATAAATAATCCAGAGCTCTTGGTTAATAAATTATCTTCTAAGAATTCTATGTAGACTTAGTACTTAGTACATATATTTTAGGGCTAATTAAACCGTTTTCGGGAAATACGACGTCTGTGAAGCGTCTGGGATTATTAACTCTCCGTAGCAATCTATCGTTTAGGAACCTAAGTATGAATTAAATAACATGAAATGGTAAATTGATTATTAAAAAAAAAATAGGAAAAATATTATTTACATTTTAGGTTAAGTTAAGTAAATCAAAATGATTATATTAATTTATCATAGAATTAACCGGTGTCTATATTTATCATTTACATTTTTCAGACATCTGAACGGGGTAATCACTGATTTACACTTCTAAATGAATTAATACGTACCAATTACAATGAATGTTCCATCCCTTGTCAATTAAAACGATATTAAGGATATCATAAATATAAATTTTTGACAAACTTGTGTGTATATAACGTTAAATTTAAAAAAAATACAGGAAGTCAATTCAATTTTCTTCTTCTATTTAATAAACTTCAGAATCACACTATTAATTATAAAACTAATTAAAAAGAAAATGGTAGACTTCGTTCAACAGGTGAAGAATATTTACGTCACAGAGCACAGATTAAATAGTCGATTATTTTATTGAGTGTCAAAACGCGCGCGCTACGGGCGGGCTAGCGAGCCCACAGCCATTCGCGACGAACTGCGAACGAGCACTGATTCGGCATTGGACGATGTTTTACAAAGGTGAGGATATCGCGCACCCTCGGCCACTTTCGGCTGCCTTCGGGGAACTCATCTCGATTCGATTGTGTTAAAAGAAACATATTTCGAATTAACACCATTTCAATTAAGAAAAAGTTTTGACTTCGGAATGCCGAGCCCGCTATGCACTTTTTGATTGGCGTCTGCAAGGCTTTGTGTAAAAGCTTGAAAGAAAAATCAAACAATGTAAAAGTTGTTTGCCCCTTTTTATGGCGAAGTCTTAAGTTTTAAAAGAATAACGAACGCTTAGGGACACGTTGAGATAACTACTTAAGTGTTCTACGTTGTTTTTAAACATAACAATATGAATGTATAAGGTCTTGCCTGCTTATTGATAAGTGAACTTGCAAAATGATAGTGTCAACGTCGACGGTGTGTGTAAAAGAAACTAGGTAATTTTTCATAGATATTTCTGGTAAGTATGTTCAATGAACTATTTCAGGCTTTACTTTACTTTATAGAGGTGTACTCTAATATCTAAATCAGGTAGATTATTGGTGTGGGTGTCGTTATAATGTCTGATTTATTGCACGAAGTCGGTGGTACTATGGTGGTACTGCTAACTATATGCTGTATGCTATTGTTTGACAGCGCCCACCCTTCACCATTTACAAGTGTTGCAAGTTGTAAGTGGTGAAGGGTGGGTGATTTATGAGCTGATTGTCAGCCTTATTAGAAACAGTGAGGTTGATTTACTTTTGTCGAATATTTGTCGTAGTAGAAAAAGTGAAAATTAAAGTCGTTAAATAAAATAGAAAACTTAAAAGCCTGTTTCAAGTGTTTTAGTAATGACCTGTTAAAAGTTTTCTGGCAAAAAAAATGGAGATAGGAATATGAATTTTTTAGTGGATGCTGATGAAATGTGCCTGTCTAGTAGTATTGTGAAAAAACAACCCTTCAACGTGTTGATCAAAAAGTTTAAGGGTTTTTATCCAAAGCAGAATAACCATATTGGTGTTTGAAAGAAGAAATTAAAGTTGTCAAAAAATAAAAGGGCCGTTTGGACATTGGCAGTTCTAGTAGTTAATAAAGTGTAAATTCACAAAACACGTATTCGTTTGTATGAAACTGACAGGTGTCAAGAACGCATTCTCAAATATCAAAACGGGCCTTTTATTTTTTGACAACTTTAGGAATCTTGAAAGAAAAATCACAAGTATGCGTCAAATTAAAAATCTCTTCCATCGAGTAGGTACCGTATTCTGGCAATCTAATATTGACTGTAATCTGATACAGCTCGAGAATAAATAAGGAAACGGCTTTATTTACTATTTGCTAGGAGTTCCCCTATGTGATCGAATCAGAAATAAAAAGATCCGCAGGAGAACCAAGGTAACCGTCATAGTCAGAAGAATTGCCAAACTTAAGTGGCAGTAGGCAGGCAGATTGCTCACGGAACAGACGGGCGATGGGACTGAAAGGTTCCATAACCTCACGTCCCATCGGACGTGTGTTGTGGACGTTTTTCGGCTGATTTTTTTGAAGGTCTTTAATTTTTTTAAACATATTATTATGGGGATCAAAAATTTGAGGGCAATGCACTAAACACAAACAAGATAGAAATTACCATGGTTATTATGGTCACTTACCAACTAAGTTGGTATATAAATTAAGACTTCACTTGATATCTTAATTACAGCCTTTCTCATTACCTAGCCATTTCATCTAGAATACCTAGGTACTACAAATATCCAGTTCAATTTGAAATAATTGTTTCAGTAAAATAATATTTAAAATTTAGAAAAGCGAATCATGAGATTTTCAAAGCTTTTCTATACTTGTAGTGGTTGATTTAAAATACTGTTCGTAATTCAATGCTTATAAATGAGTGGAGAGATATGTAGGTACCTACTTAGGTATTGTATAAAGTGGCGAATGAAATTGAAATGTAATTAATTTTATTTATGATTAATATATATTTTTTTATGAACCATTGAAATCGGGTCAGCTGGTATTAAACAGATCCCCATCAGTTTTTCTTGTTACCAAATACCGCATAAGTACATCGTAATAAAGTCATCTATATTGCTAGCAATGATAGTATCTTCTCACAGAATAAGTGTGGAACCGAAGTTATAAACACAACTGTATTTCTCTACTTAAACCATTATTTTCATAGAAAAAGAACGCTTAACTGTAACTTCATCATCATCATTGCCATCATCATTTCAGCCGAAAGACGTCCACAGCTGGACTTAGGCCTCCTCCAACCACAGTCACTTCGACCGGTTCTATGCTTTTCACATCCAGCGGATCCCTGAAGCCTTCACCAGGTCACCGGTCCACCAGTTAATTATCCTCAAAAAAAAAAGAACTAAACGGCTTTATACTAAATCTACTCGCAATTCACTTTGAAAATCCCTATTTGCACCTCTAAATTTACACATGAAAATTTTTAAGGTCCTGTTACGAAGCGATGTCTTCGCGGAGGGCGCGTAACTTTAGCCATTTATTACAGCACGTCATGACTATTCCGGGAGTGTGCTAATATTTCAGAACAGTCATGTAACACTTCTCCCTGTAGGTGTCAGGGCTCATTCCATATTCTATCAGAACACCGAATTGGCCTTCAACCCGTTTGAAATAAGACAGCCGGCGATAAATAATTAAATTAGCAATTTGTCACGACATGGATTATATCAAAAATTCCCTTTTGGATTAGCAATCATGTCTATTTCTATCGGAGTATCCGCTCGTTGTTTCATAATGTATGGGCGCTTAATTGGAAATTGAAATGTTCAGTTATTACTGTCATGTGGGTCTCAATATTGTGTGATACAAATTTCAATACCAGGCGGCTACCTCGCCGTGTAATTAAATTTGTTTGTTTGCGCGTACGCGCTGCTGCGGCCGGCTTACGGCGGGGTTTGTGATTTTTGCACACCCCCTGTATACAGAAAATATTACAGGACGAAGTTTGATGAAATTTTAATCAAAATGTGTTCAAACCCGCTTGGCAACATCGAAAAAACCTTTTTGACTTATGTATATTTTGGGATTGCTTGTTTAATTTTATGTAAACACGTTCGTTAGAGAAAATACGACTAACTAAATTAAACATAATATTATTTTCTCCATTTGGTTTTTCGAATTTATTTTTCGCATACCTGTGGCGTTCTGTTAGCAATGTGCGAGCGACGTGCGAGTACCTAGGAAGGGTATGGTAATGTAAATATTCATTTCCTGTATTTAATCACCTTAATCGTATTTAATCCTTTCCTTTTGAAGTGTAGTTTGCATAAGAACCTTCGTAACATCGTGGGTAGGTCTTCAAATATAAAATTCTAAGTTGATCTTGACAAATATTTTGACTCTCGCATGTAATTTAAGGTTCGACTTGAACCGAGAAGTATGTATAGGTATCTATACTGCGTTCGCGATTTTGTTTCCAAACGTATAAACAAATGTGTTTTTGAAAAAACAACTTTAATCGCACATAACTTTCCGTTTGCGCAACGACTTCAAACATTTTTATAGCTTTTTCAGTCATTCCTAAATCACCTTATTTTTCGCTAACATAAAGTTGATATTCATTTAAGTGGAAATACCATCAATTGGAAACAAGAATAGAATACTTTTTATTACTACACCGCATAAAATATCGACATAAATGTAGAAATTTTACATAGGATGACACAATGCTAAAAAGCGACCTCTTAAAGACAACCTTTGAATGGATTAAAAGGGCCAAAGAGAGACAATAGACAACAACAAGGACTTGAATAGAAGTTAAGTTACAACGAATGGTATGTGTTGGAAGTATCTAGGCATGACGTAGAACCACAAGCTTAGTGATCCTGACAGTGGCAACTACTCCTTAGTTAAGTAAGGCAATAACCACCCTTCTGAGCTAAGCCTTACAGTAGGCTATCCCATCTCTTATGAAGGCTATCGTATAAGGCAACTGAGAGATTAAACGTATAAAGTGGGATGATGATACCCAACAGATTACGGTTTGTGAACTTGTTGAATGATTAATATAATATATTACTTTATTATTCACTTCCGCGTTTGAGTTCTGTGCAGGTGAATTATGTACTTTGTGTAAATAATAATAATATAATAATAAATCGTTTATTTCTCACCACAAACCAAGTTAAGAACAAAAATAAATGATAAACATATGCTAACAAGTTACAAATGCATGCGATTGTTACCAGTCGATGTTAGGCTCGACTACACAATCAGTCTATAATGTTTCCACTGTTGCGAGACAGGCCTTCTCTCTGTGAGAGAGAGTGGGCAGTAATCCACCACGCGGGCCCAGTGCGTGTTGGTAGATGTCACAAAAAGGCAAACGCTCCACTGGTTGTTCACAATGTGCTGGTGCCTATGGTTATGTATGAAAGTGAATGTTGGGTGTGGCAAAAGAAGCATTGAAAGCAACAAAAAAATTGTATTAACAAGTAAGGAAAAACCGGGAGAGGACGCCACTGAAGGGCATATAGTGACCTTAGTGGTGTTCTTCAGAAAAGTCAGGTACGCACTATACGTGTATGACTAGATGTATGAACGTATACGATGTATGAAAGAATCGTAGCTGGTGGCGTTCCGTAGTTCTACCTTCCGTTCTACCTACCCTATGAGAAGAACCTACCCTATGAGGTTACGTCTGGCGCGAATTAAAAAAATAAAAAGAAACAATATTTATTTTATTGCTATATTTTACATAATTATATCTATTTTATTATTTATTTATTATTGTAATTGCCCGTGACATCACAGCGGGCCCTATCAGAATACCAGCGCTGCGACATTTATTTTTTAAATGTCGAAGCATCATGCTGAGATAGGAGCCTTTTGGCCTCGTATAGGACTTTGTTTCATTTTTCCTTTTGTTATCTTTTTTTAAAATTATATAACTTGTTTTATTTTTATTTTTAACTGTGTTTAGTTTAGTTTATGATCCTGTACGAGTCGCAATAAATACTTTTTCTTTCTTTCTTTCTTTCAAGAAAACGTGAGTACTCGTATGTGCGTAACAACTTGCTGGGTCTGGGTTCGTGTGCTGGTATATTTTGTAGGTGTAGGTAATGTAATGCTGGGTGCATAACACAATAGATATTAAAAAGTCCGTTGTCCCAAGTGTGTTTGTTTATTTTTTTATGAAAGGGTTCATTGGTCCTGTCTCTGAATTACATATTAAAATGATCCCTTTCCTTCCAATATTAAGGCTAAGTACAGATACGATGACGAACGTTATGATCGCTTGATAATCACCTCATCTGCTTTCGCTCTACGTTTCATAGTGAAATGTTTAATTCTATGATAGGGATAATAAATTACTTAAGACATATATTAATATGCGGAATATTAGCTTTGTGCCGGTGTTTAGCGATAAGGCACGAACCTTACTCAGTCAGTCACCCTAACCTTCAAACAATGTTGGTACCTAAAGTACCTAATCACTCTAGTCTAACTTTTATATACACATAGATGTAAACAACTATATAAATAGCTATCTGCTATTTGAACAGTCAGAGAAATTAATAGGAGTCCGAGAGCAGTGGTAGCCACGACGAGTACGAGTTGTAGGTCGTGAGTTCAAACCCAGACAGGCGCTTTACTTTGTACAATTATATCTGTAATTTATATGGTGTAAATAATAAAAAGTATTCTATCTATCTTTACTTTGTGTAAATGATTTCATCACAACTGCTCTCAAAACAGTAAATGAAAACATCGTGAGGTAACCGACATGTTCTAGAACCAAAAATTCGAAGACATGTGAGCTCTACCAAGCCGCACTAAGCCAGGGAGGCGGCTTACGGCCCACAGGACACAGGCCTCCTTTCGGCGAGAGGTCACTGAGAGGAGGCTTGTGTCCCAGCAGTGGAAAATTATAGGCTGATTCTGCTAACCTCATAATTGTGTAGCTTTGGAGCTCATTTGTACCATTTCCATTTTCATTACCACTTCTTCGAAATTAAAACCATCCCGAAAGTTCTACACCATATCAAAGTCACCAGCTCTAAGAATCAAAACTGAATAGTAGATTTACCCCGCCATATCACTTACAACAAGAATATCCAATTAAAATCCCAGATAGATACCTGCCTCCTTCGACCACTTCAATCCGCCGTCAATTCCGGGAATAGATGAACCGAATTATAGTTAACGACTATAATGAACATCGGGCAAGTTAAGCCGTGTCTACACATGTGTAATACGCCCCGCGTGGCCGCGGCGTCGCGTTGTTCGAGTGAGAAATGGTCCCCTCACGCCACACTGACAGGGCTCCCGATTTTTCTCGGGGGATAGGCTCGCGTATATCTTGGGAGAGAGATAACGTCGGGGGATGCTGAGACAGCTGTTTGGTATACAGATAACAGTGGTGTGCACGTAATTATGTTGTGTATTGTGTTGGTAGGTGAAGTTCAGAAGGAAGTTACAAAAAAGTAAATAAATATAACCTGTAGTTTTTATGTTATGAACATCATACAAAGTGAAAATAAATAGTCCTGCTTCTGAAATTTAAAAGACTTACGCCAAATCCCATTTTGTAAGTATAAGTGTTGGCATTACGTTGCGTTTTTCTATCTGTCACAACAAACATCATAAAAATAAATGTGCAGGACTCTAATTACCATTTATACCCGACTTCAAAAAAAGGATGTTATTATCAAATCATGTTACAGTAATCATAAATCTTATAAAAAAACAGCAACAGCTAACTGACTCAATCACAGGTAAATAAAATTGCTCAATCCGCAATTTTCTTGTCAATAGGCATTTGTAAAGATCCTCTCTTTTACTTTTTTATTATCTGTTGTATACCGCATGAAAAGATGAAAGGCTCGCGAGCACATTGGGCAGCCGCGCCGCATCGCAACGCATTGTAAAAATTCTAAAAATGAGCCGTCGCACACTATACGCGGGTCGCACCAAGTCGCAGCGTAACGCACTGGCGACTCTGCAGCTGTATTTTTGCCGCCGGTTTTATGCGTTGCTTTGCGGCCCGGCCCGCCTTGGCTATAATGTGCGCTTAGCTTAAGAATCCAAAGATTTATTTAGTTTGTCTGCTACAAGACTAAAAAAATACTTGGCTTTCTTGAATTTTTATAAAGGACAGCGTAATTCTTTTATCTGTTGACTGATGTACACTTTATTGGCTCAGACTATAAAATTACGAACAATAAAATCTAAAATCCAACTTGAAAAATTATTTTTTCAAGTTGGATTTTAGATTTTATTTTTCATAATTTTGTAGTCTCTCTCTATTAAAACTGATATCGTCTTAGATAAAACTATATTATTATTTAAGACGGTGTCAGATTTACATCTTTTTCTCGAATTCTTCGAATTTTGAGATTGTAGACGAGATATTTACTTAGAACTGTAGATAAGTCTATTTGTTTGTTGGCTTAGAATAAAATTATTCTATCATCCGAGACTAACACAATTAATATAATAAACGCAAAATAAAAGTATAACTTTTTCTTGAGCTATTTTAAAAACTTAACAAAATAAATAAAAATATATTCCAGCAAGGAAAGTTATTCCTGATAAGAGCTATCGCTCAGCGTCCATTTGTAATAGATAAATTAATTTAAATTAAAACTTGAAAATATTTAGGACGAAATTCTTGCTTCATCTTCATTATGATTCATTATTGACGGCACGGTTGGCGCAGTGGTTAAGCGATTGACTGCTGCGCTGCGTGTCGCGGGTTCGATTCCCGCACGGAACAAATATTTGTATGACCTACATGTATTTGTTCCGAGTCTGGGTGTTTTTCTATCTATAATATGTATGTACATTGACAAAAAAAAAAATTGTATATAAGTAGTTTATCAGCCATCTTGTTACCATAACACAAGCATTAGGTTGCTTAGCTTGGGACAAATGGTGCTGTGTGAAATGTCCAGGGATATTATTATTATTATTAGAATTAAGTATCGTATAGCACTCACACTTGACCATTTTATGCGCCACCAAACCACCACACCAGTGGGAATTCAATGCATTTCTGCTGTTTTTGCAAGTCTGGACACTGAGCGAATTTTAAATTTTACTGTGGTCTAAAAGAGGCGTTCGTTCGAATTAATTGACGAACGAATTATCTTTCGAATCGAATGTTAGATTAACTTTTTTTACACGTGACAGTCTGCTATTGGGTTTTTGTCGTCGGATTTGAGTTCGAGAACTTGGCGAAGCTTATCAAGTAATGGACATCTATAAGTTAATTATCTTTGGGCGAAACTTGCTAATTCGAAAACGCATTAAAGCGTTATTTTCAATGTATTACGTGAATTGCTCGTAAAAGCTATTTTCGCGTGAAAGTTGGTAAGACATCAATTTACCGAGTTCTATGTACAGGGCCGTTTTTTTCTTATCGTATTGGGTTTTGATTTAAGAATCACGTAAGAGAACTATTACTGGTCATAAATAATTTAGCTAGATTTTTTGGTCTATGTGTATTGACCCGTAAATATCAGCGTCGATACATATTATAAATTGAAATCGCTTCATCATTTAGATAATTTATTCCGAAAGGTTTCTGTGTATAACACATTCATAATATACTAACATATAAAAAAGAATTCTAGATGCTTCGCCAAGTCGTAAAAACCGTGCGAAGGCGGGTCGCTAGTGAAATAAAAATTACGACTTATTTCTTAACTTACACAAACATCAGAAAAGAAACACAAAAGCATTTGATTACAGTACCAAGTCCATAAAAAACTCGCCATTGTGCTCCGAGATAAAAAAATTAAGTGAACCAATCCAACGGCATGGTTGGAACAAAGCGAGCCAGCAAAATGTGCACTGAATCTCCCGTTTACTACACAAACATTCTTGAATTTAAATTGGTCACCAGGCCGAAGCTCTCAACCTATTTTTCACGCTTCTGAACGATTTATTAAGGGATTAAACTTCACCAGACTCAATCAAACAAGCCGTACAGCCGACAATTTTGCTGAGAAAAAATAAGCCCAATTTGTTCACAGAATACCTAAAAATATAATGGATTTGTTGGTATTGTAAATTCAAAGTTGTAGATTAAATAGGCAATACAATTCACGACTTATATTTTGACAAGTAACAAATGAGTCTAAATATTTTAGTTATTTTGTCAACGGATTGCAATCTTAAATATTATTTCATAGAATTTAAAACGACTATGTAACTAAACGACACAATTTAGGGAGGCATTTGCGAAATCTCGTCATTAAATGTATAATTGTTAACAGATTTCGGTCCTTAAAATACAACCCTTAAGCGGCAAGGCTTTGTCGCGAGGATAACTTTAAAGCCAAACTCAAATATTTCTAAAAACATCTGTGAGATCTAGCATCTAGAATTCTTTTTTTACATGTTAGTTTAAACCTTGACAATGACCATATATCCTTCTAAAGGTTTAGTCCATGTTCGACCCCCACAATCTCTACCCCCGACCATGTTCAACCCCTAACACAATTATTAATAATGCTAACATATTTTCAAAAAGGTTCGACAACAAATTCCGCCTTAGAGAGTGTGGTCATAAATTGGCAATTACAAATCTGACTGAAAGTGTCAGCAGAGTAAACTCTAACATGAGTTTTGAAGCAGCCTCACCCCTTGTTTTCAACTTAGTTTAAAAGATGGTCATTATATCGTCTACAGGCTATGACGAAATTCCCCTGACTAAAATTAAAGATAATATTGACATATTGCCAACTCCACTAGCATTACTTTATAATAAATGTATTGAAGGAGGCTTGTTCCCTGATCAGTTTAAAATTGCACGAGTAATTTTTACGCAGCGTTCAAAAACGGATCCTGGCAACTACAGGCCAATTTCCCTATTGCCTGTACTATCAAAGATTTTTTAAAAGATTATGAAGGATAGGCTTATGAAACACTTACGAATGCATAGCATCTTAAATGGACAACAATTTGGCTGTCAAAATCATTGGGAACCGCCGATGCTGTTGAGGCATTAGTCGATGAGGTTATTTGCAATCTTAATGACAAATTTAAGGTGGCAGATGTGTTTCTGGATCTTAGTTCTGCCTTCGACACGGTGGACCATGTAATTTTGCTGGCTAAGTTGGAACATTATGTTATAGGGGAGAACGTTCTGAAGCTGTTTCGATCTTATTTGCATAATATACGTCAATTTGTAGAGACGGTAGTGGATGAAGAACAAAAAATATTGAACTTCAATTTAATGACAGTGTTCCAAGGTGTCCCTCAGGGATCTGTTCTGGGCACAATTTTCTTCATCCTTAATGAAACCTGATCCCTGATCCTTGATCCTTAATGACTTAATTGAGTACCTAAAAACACGTATTACAGACACTAAGCGCGTTATTTTTGCGGATGACACTAATGCAATAGTGTCGGCAAATAACTTAAATAATTTAGAATTCAAAATTAATAACTTCGCAGTCCTAGGTACCAATCAGTATTTCTATACAACAAGCTTCCCGTAGAATTTAAAAGCATATATAGCGCAAACTTATTTAAAAACAAATTGAAGACATATTTGTTGAGGAAGGGCTATTCAGTACAGTGTCGATGGGTACCTAGATGATAAGCGACAACCGTAATTTTATCGTTCTGGAAATTAATTTATTGATTGGAATTAATTTTAAATGGTTTTTACACTTTTTACACTAAAACATTTTTAAACTGAATATTTTATTTTAGTTTTTATTATGTCATTTTGTTTTTATTATTGTATTACTCATATAGAAGATTAAATGACATCTTATATCTAGTAAAATTTCTACACAATGTCTATTGTTTTGAAATAAATGACTTTTGACTTATGAGAACGATAAATTATCATCGTGTGCCGTGTCAAGCAAACTAGGCGAAGATGCAGAGCAATGTTGAACTTACACTGCCAATTCGTTATGTAGCCAATTAGTGAAAGTTTCTCGACTCTTGCTTGGCAGACAGACTAAATTTATTTAAAGTACAGGAAATGGGAGGGACTTCTCGTTTTGAATTTTTAATAGGGTCCTGCGATAATTAAAGAACAAGGCAGGTGAAGATGAGAAGATCGAAATTGCTAAGAGTTTGTCCCTCAGTTTGGGAGGCAATTTGATCAGGGATCAGAATGTTTACGTAAAATGAGCTGTCCTGTTCCTGTATTCAACTAATCACCGTCAATCTACAAATTAGAATTTCCTAAAGTTTAAGTCGGCTCGTGTCGCCCTCTGTGTATTTTCATATAATTTCTCGACAAGTTTCTACTCTAGAACTTATGACGATGTTTTAACGGTTGCAAGCGCGACTGCTGAGCGCGGTTCGATTCCCAGGTCGGGCAAAGTGTAGTTGGATTTTTTCCATTAGGAATTTCTTAGTAACAGCTCGGAGTTTGGAAATTGGCGGTGTAATACGGCGGAAAGCACGTTAAGCCGTTGATCCTGCGCCTGATCTCCCTTCGGTCATGTTGGATTGCGTGTAGCCCATCGGACTATGAGAGTGAGGGAGGAGATAGTGTACCTGTGTCTGCGGCGAAGGCTAGTCTCCGTTGAGATTGGCCACCATGGCCGAAATACGGTCTGAAGGACAATATTTTCATATAATTTCTCGACAAGTTTCTAATCTAGAACTTAAGACGACGTTTTACCTCCATTTCTAATTGCGTGACACCTTTACAAAATCATACTAAGTGCAGTGATATTCGTCAGAAACATCCATCTTCCTTAACGGAGTGTCATAGTGCAGGCGCGGCCGGAGTCGTGCCGTATCGCTCGCCCATCTGACCCGGTTCGAGTGCCTACCACATCCAGGCTGGACGAGTGACTAAGGGCCCGCCACGATTGTGCGGAATCAACTACAATGGGGCGTGTTAACGGTTGTTGTGATGTGCCAATATATGCTGGCGAACGGCGAATGTATATAAGGAATTTGTATGGCCGCAGTTATCAAGTATCGGGTCAAGTGAGCGGTGGGTGCGTCATTCAAACGTTTCCGTCGATAAATATTTATATTCCCTCTTTGTCAGATTCATTGAGCAGTCGGCACGTAAATTACGAAATAACAAGCAAACTTTCGTCGTAAGTTAGACCAAAATATGTACAATATAATCCTATAAATTCAGCGCATGTCCCAGCATTAATACAATCCGGTTGACTTTCCAACAAATACTTCAGATTTGTCGAAATAACTCTGCAACTTTAGATAAAGGGCGGCTGTAGTTGTGTATCAGCCCTGTGAGCTCGTAATTTAATTAGAATTTCTGAAATGGAATCTCACGAATGACTTTTGTTTCTGATGTATTTACTCGTTATGTAAAGCAAGCAACAAAATGTTTGAATTTGGTTGGTTTGTGGGAAGTTCTGGAACAATTTATTGAACGATTCGCTCCCTTTGCTCTACATATGCGCTGACCCTGTACTTTATTATTTGTTCGGCTATTGAAGGGAATTAAATAAACGTCAGCAAAATGCTTCAACTTTTAATTACTTCTCCGTCTATGTCGGTTTGTTTAACTGGAGTCTAATTTTAAAATTTTTGATTAAATTTCGTACCTACTCGTTCGTTTATGTCACTTGGGGCACCGGACGACATTAAATGTGGATGTCGCATCGACTTCAAACAAAGTTGTCTGTAATTTGTTCGTTATTCTTATTAGTTAATAATGGTATTGGCTTCAGGGCATGTTGTTATTAACTAAATTAATGTTTCGACCAACATTTAATTGAAAAGATTGAAAGGTTCCTTATTGGAGTTTCTGCGTTTTACGTACAAATACCGACACAGTAAAATTGGGTTACAGAAATGATTGATTACGCTACGATGCCATAAAATAAGTAGATTTGAAGTGAGACCAAGTCAAGGACACGGTGTGGTAACAGACATAATGATCGAATGAAATAATAATAGCTAGGTACTCAAAGCTAAACTTGTAACTAAGTAATAACAGTCGCACGGTCCGATCGATCAGGTTAAGCTACGCTTGCCACGGTTTGTCAGTGGACGGGTGACCATCTTTACATACCAAGACGAGGGGTCTTGGTATGTAAAGATGGTGCCTCGGAAATCACGCTAAGCAGTTGGTCCCGGCTGTCATTCGTGGATCTTGACAGTCGTTACGGATAGTCAGAAGTTCGAAAGTCTGACAACTAGTCTTACCAAAGGGTATCGTATTACCAAGGAACTGGGTTGTGGAGGTCAGATCATCCGGTTACACAAGAAGCCGACCCTAACATAGTTGGGAAAAGGCTAGGCAGATGAAGATGACTCAAAGCTAAACTTGAAACTACCGTAAAACTGTTACAAAATTAATAAAACTTCCGAACATACCTAAAACATGTAACTCACAATAATGAGGATCGTATTTTGTAGAGTCTAAACGAATAACTTGCTTCTCAGACGAGCACGTAAAGCGAAGTCGTAAAAATAGTGAATAGTCCAGGAGTCTGCGCGTGCTTCAGTGAATTCATACTTTACGTGATTCTGAGCTAAGAGCTCGCTGCTAAAGAAAAATTACTTTCTGCGGCTGGTACACACTAGCGGACATTTGTATCGCGGATACTAAGGCTTGAGGCTTGGGCATGCAACTTCACTTGTTACATGTAGTGGTGCTTCATTTGTACTTTTGTGTTGCAAGAAAAAATGGGTTGGTTGAGATTTTCTTAAGATTTTTTAAAATTAAATAGCGTGTACAATGTTAGTAAAATACTGGTCTAAGAAAAAACAGACTATCAATATCGTTTTATGAAATAAGACACTGCCTTGGTGAAGTCCGTGTTTTTAACCGGCTTCAAAAAAAGGAGGAATTCAGTTGAATATTTTTTTTTTAGATTTGTTACATATTTTATTTATTTATAAGCCGATTTGCAAATTCTTTTGTATTTGAAAGAATATACTTTCAGATTGGTCCCATAGATATTTTTTTTTTTAGTTTTTATTTATAAATACTATCTCGTCCATGTCGCTAGATGTTTGATGCGGGAAATAAATAATTATATAAGATCTAATTAGGGACTTCGCTACTGAATGTCGTAGTTTGAAATGTCGACGTAGGTTATAGGTTCATCTTTGTATTATGGTTTTCAGGTCTTAAAGTAGACATAGACATACGACCTAGATATTTAACGCATACCTACATTCAGTGTTCACCTTGTACAAATACAAACACGTACGCCCACAATGCCAAAGACATTGTTCAAAGTGCTCTCTATTCCTTGAAGTGACCGCAATACAAGTGAGGCGATCCCTCACACATTGACCTGAGAACTAACAAGCGCAATCATGGCTATATTTGTATGTACACTTGTCCCATGTCCATTCTATGTGTACAGTGTATCCAAGCATTAACATCGTCCCAAGACAATGCATAATTACATTATCACAAGTTTGCTAAATTAAAAAAGTAGGGGTTTCGGCACAAGTTGCAGTGCCATAATTTCTGTGTTGGGTTGCAATATTCTTGCAGTTTTTTTACTTAGAGTTATTCTGCTTAGATGAAGTGGATTTGGACGTTGTATTTTACTCTGTGGGGTAGTTTTTTTTTGCTTTTGATTTCTAATTGTAAACACCGTCATTTGTTGGCAATCAAAATTATTCAATATTTATTATTTTTATATCAGTCAGCCAATTCCCGTAATTTAAAACGTTCTATATCTAGTCGCAATCCCAGCACAGTGACAATCAATGTCAAAACTTGTCAAAAATGTAGGGAAATTAGAGGTATTTTTGACAGATTGAGACTGAGATCAGACTCTGAACGTTCTTATAATTACGAGAATTGCCCCTCTGGCATCAGACGACAATTCGGTTTAAAAAATAAAAATGAGTCATTTTATACTTTCCTAGAATAAAGATTCTTCAGACAGTAAAAAGTCAGCTCACAAAACCATAAGCTATCTAGAATACACATATCATTTCAGTGCGTGAATAGAAATCACGATTCATGGAAAGCCAATTACTCAATTTAGCCTTCCACTAACAGAGCTTTCAATGATCTGTTTTATTTTATTGTACTAAGAAAAGATTTTCTAAATCCCGTCAAACATTACTGAGAAGAGAGAAGAACTTATACTTAATAAAACCAAGTAAACAATTCTGAGGATTCGGAAGCTTAGAAAATTGACCGGAGAAAACATGACGGCAGAAATAAGCCGAAGTCTGGAAGTCGTCGGTAAAAAGTGCCTATTGTCATAATACACCTAAAACATCCCGAGCTGAATAAAACCAACCGCTCCGTTGCCACTTTCATGAGACACTTCCACCATAAGAAATCCAATTTAACTTTGTCGCCGAACAAAATGTTCCAATAGAAATAATTTCGTCAAGGACTTCCAACAGCTGTACAATTCAATCAGTGCGGAGTCTTCTGTTTTTTTTATCGTTCAAGTATTTTTCTTTTGAGTCCTAAACTTAGTTAATGTGGGGCTCTTCACACTTGTACGATTGTATTCTGGGGGAGCTATTTATGGGCATTCATAAATGGTAAGTAGAATAATTCTTTTGTAAAATTAAGAAAGAAAGAAAATCAGTTTCTTTGACCCAGGTTAAATAAGGCACACAATATTCACAAAAAAAAAAAAAAAATAACCAAAAAAAAACTTAAAATTAGTGTGCCTCACGGGTGCACCAAATAGGCCCAGTACGAGCGATTCTTTAACCATCTCACCGTGAAAACGTAGGTGAAGTGAGCGTCGAGTGAGCTGTCATTCCAAATAATGCTAGGGATTGACACTACTGACAACTTATATCAACCTCACTTCACTTGAGTTTTCACGGTGAGATTTTTACAGAATCGACCGGCTGACGCTGGTTTTCAACTGGACCCTTCAAATTAATAATAATAATAATATCCCTGGACATTTCACACAGCACCATTTGTCCCAAGCTAAGCAACCTAATGCTTGTGTTATGGTAACAAGATGGCTGATAAACTACTTATATACAATTTTTTTTTTGTAAATACATACATATTATAGATAGAAAAACACCCAGACTCGGAACAAATACATGTGGTCATACAAATATTTGTTCCGTGCGGGAATCGAACACGCGACACGCAGCGCAGCAGTCAATCGCTTAACCACTGCGCCAACCGTGCCGTCAAATTTATTCAAATAGAAATTAATTCAATAGATCAAAAAAAAAAAAATCATGAATCATGGTTGTTATAAAAGAAACCCTTTAAAACAGTAATTTGTTAGATTATAGTGGAAGAATAGATGTTCGTCAAAAATAATGACATTACCAGTCGACAGCGATGTGGATGAATTTTTCGAAGCTATATTTTAGTTAGAACTAACATTAGATTTTTCTGCAACGTGCTAACAGGGGGTCTACTCCGAAGTAGTATCGGCCGAATGTTCGGTCGTTTCCTGCTACGAAGTTACTATTTGGTTCGGTCGGTCCCGAACCTACACTCCTACACTCTTTCGAATATTGACTATGGTTCCGACCCAACTGAGCCGGTCTGAACTTTTTTCGCATTTTTCAATAATATTCGGTTCGCCCATGTGTCGGTCCGATCCGAACATTCGCACTTTGCACTTCGGAGTAGACCCCCAGGCTAGGTTGCCAACACATATCGTATCAGGTCTTGTTCATGTCGTAATACTCAAACATTTTTATCAAACACTTGCTGACCCAACAGACGTTGTTCTGCCCAAATTTCAATTATTTATACAAAAATGCCTTAGGAAAACCCATTTTGAGTTTTTCACGAATTTGAAAAATAATCGGAGACCTTTCCAATTTTTCCTTCCATAGTAACCTAATTCGGACTTACCAATATTTTAAAACGAAAAAATACCAAATCGGTCCAGCCGTTCTCGAGTGTTGCGCTTACCAACGAACAGTAATTCATTTTTATTTAATCAGGGTACAATTCATTTATGCAGCGATACTGCCGCCGTTCTAGGTAATAAACACGACATAAATAAAAAAGAAAAAGGTTTTTTTGGGGTCATCGAGCGTTGGTAGTTTTGTTGCTTGAAGCATGAGTTGAGAAAATCAAATTAACTGATCTTTCAAGTGATTTCACTAACTGCAATCGATGTCCCACAAAAAAAAATCATGAAATTAATTTAATTTTTGTTTTACCGTGTTTAGTTATCTATGCCCGTCACGCTTGCGGAGTTTCGCTAGCTAACTTAATTTCACCCTGTAATATGTAGATTATCGCGTGGTGGATTATGGCCTATTGCCACTTACAGAGAGGAGGCCTGTACCCCAGCAGTTGGAACGTTACACGCCTCATTATGATAGAGCATCAAGAATCTATCTCTATGCATAAGCATAAATTTCTTTTAGCTTATGCTTATAGATTAAAGATAGATTCACATGAAATACCGATCATTTTGTCGAATTCAAGCTGAAAGCATTTATTTCAAATAAACCTATTACAGGCACTTTTGAATTGCCAAGGGGTCGGTCAGTCAGAAAGATGAAGCTATCCAAGTGAAGCCTATTCCAAAGCGTAGTAAGTACTTACTCGTATGGAGAAAAAAGGGCAAGAAACTCCACGAAAACTCTTTTAAATAAAAATAATATGGTAACAAAGTATTGGTTACATCATTCATGTTAAAAATTATGCATGTGGGAACGATGAACATAATTATTTTCTGTATACAAGATGCAACTATTGTTATTTTTGTAAGAAATCACAAACTGCGCCCGTAACTAAGACGTGGCGTGAATGTGACAGAAGTCATGTCCGTCGTCACAAACGTTTGTGTTTCGTTTGCGTCGTGTGACGTGCATCTACTATTTTAATCATGAAACGGCAAAGCACGTTAGCCCCAGTTGACGGTAGGATTTGTGAGAATCTCAAACAGAAAATGTTTTTATCATCAGCTGAAAAGCAAGGCAAAACATAAAAAGACGACTATTTCTTGGTTTCAGGTTCAGTTGAAAACCTGCGTCAGAAAGAAAGAAAGAAAGAAATTTATTGCGACTCGTACAGAAAGATCATAAAACTAAACTAAACACAATCAAAAATATAAAAATAAAACAAATTATATAAAAAAAAGTAACAAAACCAAATTATATAAAAAAAAGTAACAAAACCAAATTATATATAAAAAAAGTAACAAGAAGGAAAATTAAACAAAAATTTATGTACGAGGCCAAAAGGCTCCTATCTCAGCATAATGCTACGACATTTAAAAAATAAATGTCGCAGCGCTGGTATTCTGATAGGGCCCACTGTGATGTCACGGGCAGTACTAATATTATAAACTCGAAAGTTGGTATGGATGTTTGTTACTCTTTCACGCAAAAACTACTGACCGGATTTGAATGAAATTTTGCACACAAATAGTTTATAACCAGGATGAACACATAGAATACTTTGTATCCCTATATTGCCACGGGATCGAAACTTATGCAGGCGAAACCGCGGGCATAGGTAGTAAATATATAAACACGTTTGTAAGCACTACAATACCCCAAATATATTCTCTATAGCCCCTGAAAACCGCATCCATCAACCACCCACATAACATTTTCTAAGTTAAAATAAATTGTTTCTGCATTTTTTCCCGGGAATCGTTATCGCGGTCCGGACTGTGTGACGTGACTCCAAAGCGCATTTCACTTGCAGGTGTACCTCCACCAACCGGTGTATTCCGTACGTTCCGGGACACGTTCGACAAAATCATATTTTACGTGATTCCATTTTACTGTTACGAAAGACTTTGTTACTTTTATCTTGTAAGACTTGTTTTTTTTTTTTTATGGAATTGATTGAACGCATTGGATACCGCAATCTGTAACTGGTTTGGTGATTGAAATTGTGTAGGCTAGCTCTAAATAGTATGATACGAGTATGTCAGTGAAACTGAGCGACGAGACACGTTTTGCATATCCGAATAGCACCTATTTCCTATGAAGAACCTACATGTTAATAAGCATGATATTACATTGAAACAATTATTGTCCGTACTATTGAAGATAATGTTGACGCTATTATTGATTGTAGAAAAACGTGCGGTGTAACCCAGATGTAATAAATAATCCCCCTTTCCTCTTAAATAATCCCAGGGCTAAAGAAGCTGACGTAATCTACGTCGGAAACTACTGGTTTTAGTTTATTCCAAATGTCCTTCTCCAGGGACATCGACATCGCAGTCCGGTTCTCCGTATAATCCTTCAAGATTTGAAGTTAAATATGCACGAGTTTAATATTCCGTTCATACATACAAACTTATTCTCGTAGTTTTGCAACATCAAATGAAATTCTATGTCAGCCACGCACAGAGGTACACACCTTCTCAAAAAGCATACACAACGTCTAGCTTAATAAGCTTGACAGATTCCAGCTTTGATATCAATCTAAAATATATTATTAAGACAGAAATATGAAGACTATGTAAAGCAATATTAAAGTTAATTTGCTCTTCATTTGGGCACATTTTTAGCCAGGTACCTTGCCAGTAGAGCTTCCCAATAGATGTACATTTTGCCTGGATATAGTTTAAATTACAGCAAATTTGATTTATTCAAATTAAACTCACGGTTCGTCGGCGGCAAATGTTATCAAAGCGTCTCTTTGACTGGGTCAACCGCTCGGCTCCGCCCGAGATTTGATGAGAACTTCCTAAACTGTTCCACTTCGGTGACTTTTACAGTGACCTTGCTATTTCTATGGCCCTTACTACGGGTTACACTATTAAGAAAGGTAATTTGGAAGTGACATCTTCTCTACGTAAAATAAGTCAAGGTAACAATGAAGTTTCTTGATTCAAATTGTATATTTTCGTAGTTAATAGTTATGAAACATATACCTGCATAGATTTATAATTTCACAATTGGCATTATATCCCGCATACGGCTGGTACATAATAAAGGTTAGTGAGTGCGAAAATAATAGCTTGAGCTCGCCCCTGCGACACGACGAACGTAATGCTATTCCAGTAGGTACTAACCTTCAACTTAGAATAATTACTCCCAAAAGGTACTAAAATATGAATAAACATAAAATAACTTTACCTACACCATCTCATAATGCGCTCCAAGTTATGTTTCTGAAGTATTTCTAGTCCAACCAATATTATAATTAAAGGGAAAGTGGTGCTTCGTAGGCTTTTACGACTAAATCACTGAACCGATTTTGATGTAATTTTAGTTAGGAAGTAGTATGGTTTTTACAGATACATTAGGTTTTTAAAAAAGGTTTTAAAATCATGAAAGAATCAGTCAGATTATTATTGTATATTCTAAAATGCTGATCAATCATTTTTGGGTTCTGTACTCAAAGGGTGCTCACGGAACCCTATTACTAAGCCTCCACTGTCTGTCCGTCCGTCCATCCGTCCGTCTACCCTTTGGTTAGACTGGTTGTCAGACTTTCGAGCTTTTTACTATCTGTAACTACTATGTATTTTTCAATTCAAATTCACTATTCAAATGTCATCCAAAAATTCGAAGACATGTGACATCTACCAATCCGCCCCTGGCCTTCGTGGTAGATTACGGCCTACTCCCTCTCACTGAGAGGAGATCTGTGTACCAGCAGTGGGAGGCTGATTATGATTCAAATGTCAATATAATATGGAATGCTTCATTTTATATCGAGTATTTTGGTTCTCTTTAACTTAAAACGCGAAGAAAGAACACTCGAGAAAGCTTCATTAGTTCAATTTCTATGAAATAATATAATATAAATTATGTTTCCCTACCATTATCTTACGAGTTAAGTTACCGTTCTTAAGTAACAGGCAATTATTGGAAAACGTGGTTTAGAATAAAATAAAATAAAAAATAAATAAATAAAATAAAATAAAATTTATTCAAGTATAAAGTAAAACTATGATTTACATTAATTACAACCGAGGAAACTTAAATTCTAACTATAATATAGACCTGCCTGATCTAGGTTTATGAAAAACCTGTGTTTCAGGCCATCAATTTACATCAAACATTTAAAAAGAAGACAACAATATATGTATTAGAAGCTAAATTGAAAAGAAGGTATAATACTCGTATTTACAGAGGCTTAAACAGTTACTATTTGGATATATTATTTTAAAACTAGATTATGTAAGATATACAATAATGTTTAAATAAATTAAATTAACGAATAATATTAAAGTAGATAAAGTGGAGACTATTATTAATTAGGTAAAGGAAGAGACTTATATTAGAGTAGGTAGATAGATTTTATTTTAAAATTTCTAGTAGTTTTTCCGTGTCTGCATAATTGAGTTTTGCCAAATATTCCTGTACTAGTAAATTACACCTATTATAACTTAAACTATAAATCTTTAGCACTCTGTTAAACTGGTTATACAAATAGGGTCCTAAAAATAAATAAAATCGATTAGCAAAAGCATGTTTAGTCTGAGAGTTAGCACAAACCAAATCTTTTCTTCTCCTATCTGAGGGTACTGGGTTAAAATAAAGTTCAGTGTGTTGGAATAAAATTACATTCAAAATAAATAATTGACGTACTGTTAGCACCTTACATGCCATATAAAGCTCGTGTGTAGG
The DNA here is from genome assembly GCA_949629185.1 of Apamea crenata. Taxonomy (NCBI): domain Eukaryota; kingdom Metazoa; phylum Arthropoda; class Insecta; order Lepidoptera; family Noctuidae; genus Apamea; species Apamea crenata. The sequence goes on along the minus strand of OX451371.1, from coordinate 9,917,899 downwards.
AAATCTAAATGGACGAAAAGTAGCAACTTTTAAAACTGCTCTTTGGGCGCGTTCTAGGTGCAGTAAAATTGATTTAGCGGCACCACCCCAGGACGTTATACAGTAGGTAATAATAATCCGATGTTTATATCACTATGTAGCTTAATTATAACAACTGTATTTTCAGTATGAATTAGTTACATTCTCATATTAAACTATTTTGTTTGTGTTTCCTAGTCTACGGAAACCAGGGCAGTTAGTTCTGTGACCATATTCTTATAGATATCCTATTATCCTACTAATATTATAAATGCGAAAGTTTGTTTGGATGGATGGATGCATGCTTCACGCAAAACTTACTGAACGGATTTGGATGAAATTTGGCACACAGATAGTTTATAACCAGGATTAACACATGGAATACTTTTTATCCCAATAATCCCACGGGATAGAAACTTATGCGGGTGAAACCGCAGAGCGCTGCAAGCACACATAAAAATACTCACGCCTTTTTCCCAAGGCGGTAGGCAGAACCCACAGAAAGTCACCTGCTATGATCTTTACATCCTCCTTTTGCTTCGTTTACGTTCTTGCATCAGACGGCCAATTCTCGTAATTTAAAACGTTCAAAATCTAGTCGCAGTCTTATCTCGGCGACAAAGAAACGTCAAAAAAAACTTGTCAAAATTTAGGGAAATTAGAGGTATTTTTGACAGATTGAGACTGAGATCAGACTGTGAACGCTCTTAAAATTACGAGAATTGCCCCTCTGGTTATACGCATACTGGTTGCGATTATTACGCTCGCGCTCCTGACTTTTCCGAAGAACATCGACGACAAGGTCACTATAGGTATGTCTTATTGATTTATTCACATGAATAATTGCAAGAGTAACTCTGTATGTCACATATTCACGTCTCAAGGGTTGAACGGATTTTGATGAAATTTGGCACACAGGTAGATCATGACCTAGGTCAGGACATAAGTGGGATACTTTTTATCCCAGTAGTTCCCACGTTCCCATGGGATAATTTTTGACTTTCACGCGGGTGAAGTCGCGGGAAAAACCTAGTCCTTTTTAGTTATGCATTGTGTTAGTTGTGTCACTGATAGACATAACTGCCGATATATTCTGTAAAAATATGACTTTCAAAACTTAGTTGAAGTGAGCTGTCATTCCATCTGATGCTAGAGATTGACACTATTAACAGCTCACTTCAAGGTCACTCACACACCAATCTTACCGTGAGAAGTTAGGTGACTAACTTCTCACGGTAAGATTTTTACAGAACAGACCGACTGTGTTGTAATTAGTAAGCGCACTATCTAACCCTCTAAGACCAATGAAACCGTATTTTGACCTAATTTGTAATTATGGCTTGTTGGTTTGGAAATTAATTAAAGCTTTTCGGCTTGCCCAGAGATAGTTAATTACAGATAGATGGATTACAAAGAGCCTTTCTAACAGTAATGGTTGAGGTCAGGGATGGCAAACCAAAGGGACACGTCATGAAATTGTGGGCAGCGAGCTAATTCAAGTACTTAGTTGTTGCGGTGGGTTATTCTTTATTAATGGCATTTAGTGTCATAGACTAACTGACAATGTTTACAGAATAAACTAGTCGTTTCCAAGTTGTCGTTTTATTCAAACTCATTCTACTATTATAGTTGTGATTTAATTTATTGTGCTTTTCGTGCCTCGGAAAGCACGTTAAGCCGTTGGTCCCGGCTGTCATTCGTGGATCTTTGACAGTCGTTACGGGTCGTCAGTAGCCCGAAAGTCTGACAACCAGTCTTACCAAGGGGTATCGTATTACCCAGTAACTGGGTTGTGGAGGTCAGATAGGCAGTCGCTTCATGTAAAATACTGGTATTCAGCTGCATACGGTTAGACTGGAAGCCGACCCCAACATAGTTGGGAAAAGGCTAGGCAGATGATGATGAATTTAATTTATTGTGGTGATGCCTGTTGTCAAAAACATTCGAATCATAAACATTGATGATAATAAATGTGCCGATCATAGATACATTGTAAATGTATATTTCTAGTTTTTTTTTTATATAAAGAAATAGACTTTAAATCTACCTACATTTGAACATAACGTTCATTGAAACAGGTTGATCGGTGATGAACCACGACTTAATACATTTTCATACGTCACCAAAAAAGATAAGTCTGGGTCGTCGGATATAGTTGAAGTATAGTAAGAAACCGGAAGATGTCTTCGAATGAAATTTAATTTGATAAATTATTTTCGTATTCTGTTAAATAAGTTAAATTTTATTCAAAAACATCAATCCGTTTTAACTAAACTACAATAATAAAAAAATATTTATTTACGTAGTTACCACATAACCCATATTAGAAAACATCTTTAAATTAAAATTATTCAAAAAGATTATTCATCAATAAATTCAAACGAATAAATACAATATAAATACAACTGACAACCCTGACTACATCTGACCACCCTGGCTACTTATCTCCTTTGGTGACCGTACACACAACAATAAAAAGTTTATCTTTATTTTTATACGAACGAATTTTAAAATAGAGATCTCTTAAGCGCGGAATCAACGTTAAAAGGTATATACATTTTGACGTACCTACATACATATATGTAATTATATGCATGTGCCACAAATGGGTGTCTAATTTTAGTTTATTTATGGTTTACATGACTACTTCATAGTGCATTATTTATAAGAAAACAAATAGCACCGGTCCTAATTTAGTCATATTCGTCTAGTCAACATCATCTAGGCAGTCGCTCCATGTAAAATACTGGTATTCAGTAGCATCATGTTAGAATTTAAGACCACCCCAACACTACCTCGTTTACTTAAACTATCCTACAAGACGATACAAGAAGTTTTTTTTAATAACTACTTAATTTCAATGGAAAAAAAGTTAAACAATTCTGTTAGAATTAAATATCTGGCCAGCATAGCTGTTCACAGCCATTCGACAGACTATCGTATCGAAAATAACACATTTCGATAACATCGTCGGAAGAATAGCGGTAGTTTATTTTATGATAAAACTGAGAAAATTTTCAGATTTTGTATTTGTGAATAGGGTTTAGAGGACTCCTACAATAACACTGATTGATGTTTGATAATGTACGGAAGCGTATCGAGTGGTTGTGAGTAGCTATGCAGCTGTATGAATGTACACGAAGCAAAAGGAGTATGGAAGGGTCGTAGCAGGTGGCGTTCTGTAGGTTCTGCCCACCCCCATGGGAAGACGGCGTGTTTTAGTGTATGTATGTATGATTCTGTTAGACCAAAAAGAACACAAGTCATAATGTGACATGATTATAATTTATTATTCGTGGATCGTCAGAAGCCCGAAACTCTGACAACCAGTCTTACCAAGGGGTATAGTATTACCCAGTAACGGTTTTCTGGAGGTCAGATAGGCAGTCGCTCCATGTAAAATACTGGTATTCAGCTGCATCCGGTTAGACTGGAAGCCGACCCCAACATAGTTGGGAAAAGGCTAGGCAGGTAATGAATCTATCATCATCACCATCTGCCTCTGGGAAAAGGCTAGGCAGATGTTGTGTCGTCAACATTACAAAATAATCCTTCCTAGGTTTACAAAGGTTTGCCATCCCTGGTCGAGATTTCCGCCTGTGACGTTGACATTGGTCAGGCGCCCTGTCTGTCCGTACGTACTCATTCTACGTTTCTATGTTAATTTTATACCCTCGTTCTGTTTTATGATTTTTTTCTTTTATCTTTGGCACCGAGACGCTCTGACCGAGATGTTTAGGGAGGTAATTAAATAAATTAAATAAAAATGAGTTGAGTTTTGTATCTTTTTGTGTTTTCTCGTTTATGGAGTGGTTGGAGGTCAAGAGGAAAATAAAGTAACTTTTCGGTAGGATTTAACGTTTCAATTTGGAATTCAATTTATGCTTCGATGTTTTGTAATTATTTTACCAGTACCTACCTTATAAAGAATAACTTGATAAATTGATTGCTGTCAAAAATACTTAGTTTCGGAGTCGCTATGCTTCAAAATAATTTGTAATTTAATTCGAAACTTGCTTCGTTGCGAGCTGCGGGTTTTTTCTATAGTATAATATTTACCTCTGCTTAATCCTTTAGTGAATACAGGCGATATATTATTGTTTATAACTAGCTTCTGTCCACGGCTTTGTTCGCGTGAAATTTCTTGCTCCCCGATCTACCCCGTCGCATCGCATCGTCTGCCCGCGCTTTTACTTAGTTTTCGCTTAGCGTTCTTTCTGACTTCCTTATTGCTAGGGTCTTAAGGGTCATAGCGTGATGTGAAATAGCCTACAACCTTTCTTAAGAATTGGGCTATAAATTAATGCATTTTTTTTTATGCTACGGTTAGTTCTAGCGAACAAACTCTTCAGCTTTATTATAAGTATCGAAACAAAACACAAACAAATGAAAAAAATTTAACAGTCAAGAAAAAAAAAAGTAATAAAACAAACCCTCCAATTTAGAATCGAGATGACGTCGAGAGTAATTAGTAAGTTATAAAATTCTGTTATCAAATCGAATCAACAAACTTGCCGAATTAAATTATAAAGGTTTTTGGTGTTTACCGTGTCAAATGACCGTGTGGTCAAAGAATGGGTTGTCCAACCTTTTCTAGTTAGTTTTGTGAAAGGACTGAAGAATAAAGTCAAATAACATAACATCACGCCAGTGTTCCCAGAAAGGTGACGCAGAGGATTAGCTGTAGTACTCCTACATTTTGTCAGTTTGTTTAAGTCCCAATGAATGGGGGGTGAGCTAATTGCCATTAGCATAAGTATAATCAGCCTGTAAATGATAAATTATTTTATTTTGTAAGTAGGTTTGTACAAACACTTTTACACGTCAATCATATTTTAAAATTAGATGAGGTTGGCGTTTCTTATCTGACTAGTCTGAGAAGAAAGGTAGAAAAAAACTCAGAGGTCGCAGTTTCTTTTAAAGTCCAGACATAATCTTGGTCAGATCATAATGAAGACCATGTAGATTGATGTCTGAGATGGTCTTTTGAGGGAAGAACCACACAGATTGAGAGGACCTGTCCAGTCAGTGCACGCATTTGTCAGAAATCGTGCAGCTCAACTCAAAACTTAAGGAGCTCAACGATTCGACGAACAATACCAAAAGAAGGGTAGGCCACATTAATTACTCAAACTGCCAGACCATGACAAAAACTAACAGAACAGAGAGAAATAAAAAAATAAAATGACCCACATAGTCTTCACATTTACAATATTTAACTCAATAATAGAATACTTTACAAAGTAAGCAAATGTCATTGTATATATAAAATTAATTAATGTCAAAGTTTATAAAAAAAACAGCAACAAAAGAGAAAAAAAATGTAAAAACATTCAACATGTAAAAAATGGAAGCAGCTCAATCCCAAGCCCTTTTGTCCTCGAAATAATCCTTAACGGTATAAAATGCTTTCTGGTACTACTTACGTTTATTGAATGATTTGAATTTATTAAGGCTTAGATCTTGAACGGGGCTTGGAAGTTTATTATAAAAGCGTATACATTGGTATCTGAACGAGCCACCATTTTCTCGAGCCTTGTTGTAGGTACAACATATTTGTGTTTTTTCCTTGTATTTATATCAAGGATATCACTGTATTTTTTAAACAATTTTATATTTTTAGTGGGCATAAAAAAGATTTTCATAAATATACTGAGAAGGCACAGTCATAACATTAATCTTTTTAAATTTGTCTCTGGGCGAGGGTCTCGGACTTAATTTATAAATTGATCGAACAGCCCGCTTCTGCAAAACAAAGATAGTCTGAATATCAGCGGCATTTCCCCACAATAGAATACCGTACGAAATTACACTATGAAAATAGCTAAAGTACACTAAACTCTCTGCTGTCTCTATATCAGTTAAATTACAAATTTTTGTAAAAGCCGAAGCTGCGGAAGTTAGCTTTTTTGACAATTTACGAGTATCTATGTGCGGACTCCACTGAAGCTTAGCATCCAAAGTTATGCCCAAGAATACTGGGAGTCTACTCCAAAGTAGTATCGGCCGAATGTTCGGCCGTTTCCTGCTACGAAGTTACTATTTGGTGTGGTCGGTCCCGATCCTAAACTCCTACACTTTTTCGAATATTGACTATGGTCCCGACCCAACTGACCCGATCCGAACTTTTCCGCCTTTTTCAATAATATTCGGTTTGGCCATGTGTCGGGCCGATCCGAACATTCGCACTTTGCACTTCGGAGTAGACCCCCAGTGCTGTCTTCAGGATTCAATTCTTCGCCCTTTATCAACACATTCGTTTTCACCTGCCTAATGTGAGGTAGCGTAAAATTAATGCATTTGGTTTTTCTCTCATTTAGAAGTCAATTATTAACATTGAACCAGTGGAATACTCTAGAGATCGCGATATTTACATCGTAACCTGCTACTGACGTTTAAGTTTAAACAAAAGTGAAGTGTCAACTGCAAACAACACTATATCATGATTATCCTTTATGAGGTACGGCAAGTCATTAATATAAATAAGAAACAAGAAAGGACCAAGAGTGGAGCCCTGTGGGACCATTTGTTACTATAGATCCGGAAGATCTTTTTCCATTTACATCAACGCTCTGAATCCTCTTACTCAAGTATGAAGTAAGAAGATCCAGAGCAGCCTTCCGGAAAGTTTCATGAAGAACGCAATCGAATGCCTTTAACAAATCACAGAAGATGCCCAAGGCATCGTATTTATCTTCCCATGCATTATAAATATGTCCTAAAAGTTCAACACCGGCCTCCCCTCTTTTCTCTACCACGCGGACCCAGTGTGGGTTGGTAGATGTGACATGTCTTAGATTTTTTTTGTTTTTGTTCTTGGACATGCCGGCTTCCTCACGATGTTTTACTTCACCGTTTTGAAAGCAATGGTGATGAAATAATTTACAAAAAATAAAGCGCCTGTCTGGGTTTGGACTTACGGTTACCCCTGGGCCACGATTGCTATTGCCATTAACCATGCATAAATCCAGACTTTGGGCAAAACAACAGAATTGTTAGGATTAAAAGTATTTTTTTTATTGAGTCATTTAAAAAAAAACGTTTTGTAGAACAGTGTAGGTAAACGAGGTACTCGTAGTGTCATTTAAAACATGAACATTTTTCCTATTTGTGCACCTCACCTGTTTGTTCTACAAAGAGTTATTTTAAAAATAATTGGTGAAATATATTACATAGTTCGTTGTTCCATTTATGTTCATGAATTTTTTATTTCGTAAAAGGTTATTTTTGGGAATGTTATTCAATATTTTTAAATAAGGGACCTGAAACTCCTCTCGCGATTAGTCTAAAAACAAGGTAGCAAGTAAGAATGTGGGCCGGCGACGAGCGATTAATCGCTGGTACGCGTATGTATCAAGCGTGAGTCTGGGCGTCTATCTATTACGACGTAGACTCTTATATGTGTGCGACTGTTTGCGTGTGTAGTTTTGTAATGTGACCACAATTTTTTCACGCAGATTACAATGTTTTATATGCAGTAGTAAAAATTCAGTGTTCATTCAATTATGATTATTATAACATATTATTTTAATTTGAGTGTTAGTAGTATGCGTTAATTCCGGGACATGTTGTATAAATATCAGAGGGGTTATTCATAATTTTAAGAACTTTCACAGTCTGATCTCAGTCTCAATCAAAAGTACTTCTAATTTCCCTAAATTTTTTACAAGTATTGACATTCATTATGGCTGAGATGAGATACCAACTGGATTTTGAACGTTTAATTACGGGAATTGGCCTCCTGAACTCTTCTACTATTTCATGAATCCAAAGCCAAGAGACATAGTACCAACACGATGATTACGTCACATTTTTATTAAAAAAAACTCCCATTTAATAAATACTCCAATGATAATCTTTTGGAAAAATAAACATAGAAACTATACGCGTTGTACGTTCGAATGGAATGAGACCCAATTTAATCTAATGCGGGTATGATGGGTGGGCAGGTAGGCCGGAAAAATACGGAATTAATAGCAAGAAACGAGATCTGAATATTTGTAAGATAGTACAGTTCGCAACACAAGTATACAATACACTACGAATATACTGGGGAGTTTGTTGCGCCACTTCTCCCTAGCGAAAGCACTAGAAGGGCGGGCGTTTTGGGGGACTGTCTTTTGTAATTTTGACGTTCGAAAACTATTGATTCTCAGCCTAGTTTGACTTTTGATTTTGACACAATACATGCAGGTCTAATGAAGTTCTCTTGTATTCTCCGAAGGGTTCGGCAGAGATGCACTTATAGTACACCCACATTTCGCCAGTTATGTTTAAGTACTAAATAATAGGGCCGAACTTATTGCCATCAACCGACTTATGATCGAGACTCCGAGCTATTACTTACAAAAAACACTTTTTCCCGAACTGCCGGGAATCGAAACCAGGACCTCATACTCTACAGTAGCATTGGCAACCACTAGACCAATGAGAAGCCTTTCTCTTTACATAGGCATATAATCAGTGCATTCCCAATTTTCCACCATTTCTTCTACTTTTTCTACTTACTGTTGCTACTGACCATACCACTACAAATATAAATTGGTTTGGACTTCATACACAGCAAACAGTTACACCCTGACCTTTAATTAAGATAACGAGATGTTACAGGTATCTTGTTTATGTACTCAATATACCCAGAAGTAGGTATATATTGATGCCATGTATAAGTTTTTTGGAATGAATGAGATACAAGTAGGTACGTACATTGTACATGTCTCATGATAATGTCACGCCGCCGCCGTACTGGTAGTTATATCATATCTGATGGCTATTCGTAATACGTTGTCAATTGTCAACAATATCATATCAATTTATGTACTAGTCTATTTACAATTCTATTCAATACTAGGTCTATTTACATAGATTTTTGTTTAAACTGCAAACTGAACCTTATGTGTGAATAGTAAAATATTTTTTTTCCTATAACACATATTTGTTTAGGTACTTGATTGAAAAGTAAATTGCAATCACAGGATAGACATGCGTCTTCATAACTTATAAGCCGCACACGGGCAAAATTAGAGGAACACTAAAAAGATGCATTTTTTTTTTTGTTTTAATAAATAAATCCTAATTACATTTTGTTTTTTCATGCATAACCGAACAGACTCAATTGAAGCGGAAACATTACTTTAGACATTCAATTCAAAATAGTGTATTTTGTTGTGTTCCTCTAATTTGTGTGTTGTATGTAGTTATATAAAACATCGTGAATGAGTAGCATCGTTAAAAATAATTAAATGTATATTTTAATAAAAAATAATAGTATAACCCAGGCCTGTTACAAAAATGTGTAAAATGCTATAGCATGAAAATTGCAACACTGTCAATCATCAGCTTTTAAAGTTTGACTGGCTGCACAAGACAACTACAATTACCTAAGTATGCACTACATATAAAAGTAGATGTTACCAGTCACCAAATAAAATAATATTTAAAGGGATTCGAACCTTTGTAGCATATCCGACCCAACGCCATTTTGTTTTTTTTTTTGTCAATGCCTCCGCGTAAGAAAAATGTAGTATAATAATAATATATGTGTAGGGTACACAACAAACAAAAAATTTCGAGTGATTTTAATAGAATTTGGATGAAATTTGGCACACAGATAGTTTATTATAACCTGGATCAACACATAGGATACTTTTTATCCCGGTAATACGTTCCCGTGGGATAATTTCCAACCTCCACGCGGGTGAAGCTGCAGGCAAAAGCAAGTGAAAAATAATTAGCAAATAAAGTGTTAACAAGGTGACTAATTAACTTCAAACCTCATTTAAAATAAACGGTCTCAAGATTACCTAGAACCTACAAAGTAGGTTTAATACGTTGTCAAAGGTACAAGCAGATAGTTTGTACAAGTTAATTTGTTCCCTATAACTTAGTTTAATTTGAACTAGTCAAACGCAGTTTCCTCACTTTGGCTGCGAGCGTTTAATTATTGCTGCAAGACTTTGCTAATTTGATACTATGAGGCATCTCTATATTGTGCTTAGCGAGCTGTGAACGGCTGCTGAAATTCTACTTATGAGTATTGAGATTAAAAGTGTTTCATTAGAGGTTGTATTAATTAAAGTTCTTTGTAGACATGTGAAATATTATTATCACGTTATTAAATATTATCACATCGTGAGTTCGAAGACATGTGACATCTACCAACCTGCACTGGGCCCGCGTGGTGGATTATGGCCCACTCCCTCTCACCGACAGGAGGCCTGTGTCCCAGCAGTAGAACATTATAGGCGGATTATGTGTGTGTATGTGTATGTGATTAAATATTATAAAGGAGTTAGTGGAGTTGGGTAGAACATTTAGGTAGACGAAGAGATGGCCGATATGGAGTAAAGCTTTAACCGTATGGTGGCCAAGGTCAAGTCAAAGAAATCAGGGGGTCGTCTCCGAAGTTCAAAGTGCGAATATTCGGATCAGACCGACACATGGCCGAACCGAATATTATCGAAAAATGCGAAAAAAGTTCGGATCGGCTCAGTTGGGTCAGGACCATAGTCAATATTCGAAAGAGTGTAGGAGTGTAGGATCGGAACCGACCGAACCAAATAGTAACTTCGTAGCAGGAATCGGCCGAACATTCGGCCGATACTACTTCGGAGTAGACCCCCAGTGCCGTCCAAAAGCGCGTTGTGTTGACGATATCGTCAAACTCGCAGGAAACACACACTCCTGGATGAGAGACGCACAGAACAGGGAAGTATGGCAGAAGATAGGGGGGGCGGGGATACCCAGCCGTGGGTGATTCGGGGCTGAAATGATGATGATGAAATATTATAATTATGTCTTTTTTCTTTACATGTTATGTACACCTATAATTTGTGTATCCAGATAATCTAGGAAACGTCAGTGAAGTTCTAACAATACGGAAGTCAAAAATGGCTACTTTACAGGAGAGTGAATAAACTGTATGAAATGAATGTAACTTACGTATAAGGCCATATTGTGTTTAATTATTTATACAAATGAACTCTATGATGATCTGAACCCATGTTTTTATTGGTCGACACGATGCGCGCCATTCAGCTTTATCCATTGACATTGAAATCTCAAAACACCTGTTAGAACTTCAATGACGATTAAAGTTGGTGGTGATGGGCAAAGTAGATGGGAAAAGACCTCGCAGCCGATCACCTAACCTCTGGTCAGACCAAGTAACCACCCTCACTGGACTCTCTCTTACGACCGCCCTGAGAGAAGCTTTGAACCGACAAAGGCGGAAGAACATCGTACATAAAGCCACAAAGGCCTTTCAGGGACTCGAACTTCATCAATGAAGTATGCGACCAATAAGAGAAGAATTTGTGTATACATTAGCAGTAATGCCTTTCATGAGGGATTCGTGGCTAAGTAAGTACAGCCGCGGGTCAATCGATCATGTTAAGCTATGCTTGCCACGGTCCGTTCGTGGATGGGTGACCATCTTTACATACCGAAATCCTTCCGTGTCTCGGAAAGCACGTTAAGCCGTTGGTTTTTGCTGTCATTCGTGGATCTTTGACAGTCGTTACGGGTCGTTAGAAGCCCGAAAGTCTGACAACCAGTCTCACCAAGGGGTACCGTGTTACCCAGTAAACATAGGCAGTCGCTCCATGTAAAATACTGGTATTCAGCTGCATCCGGCTTAACTGGAAGCCGACTCCAACATAGTTGGGAAAAGGCTAGGCAGATTTATTAGCAGAAATACCTTTCTTATTTATATGTACTTTAGTAAACCAATCTTGACTGTATATTATGCTGTTGGTGTTATTTAATAAATATACGAAGGTTTTAAAAAAAAATGTAGCAATGTTGTGTTCAAGTTTAACAAGTAAAAACACAAATGGTTTTTAAATATTCTAAAAATGTTTGTTTGTTATTATTAGCTATTCATATAAACATGCCAAATTCATCAACACAAATAATTGAAAGGAACGTTTTTCTTTTTTTAGCGTTGATAGCTTTTGCATTCTATATATTCCCATTTGAACGGAAAATGTAATTATTATAAAATATACAATATGTAAAATATTTCTATTTCATGTTCATTTGGTAAATAAATGTTCAAATGCAGTTTTGTTTCTGTAAAACAGTAACAAGCCGCTACAACAGCTACGAGATTCGTAGCAAGAACTACGGAATTCGTAGCAAGCTCGTAGCAGTTACGCAGTTAGTCAAAGTACAGTAAGTTCGCGTATTTCAATATTGCATGGCAAAAATCTTTGACTGTCGAGTACATCTAATAAAATACACTTTTCCATTATGAATAAACTAAGGTAGGTATGTACATTACATAGTGATGTCATAAAAGAAGTTTGCAGACGTATAAAAGGATGCAAGTTACAGACAAAGTATAAAGAATAAACACTAATAAATCATTCTGCCTAGTCTTTTCCCAACTATGTTGTTATAATAAATAACACATATTTATATCAAAAAGACACTGCCTTGAATGTACGCGGTATGGCCAAAAAATATGCGGAAAGTAAATGTGATAATTAATATAATATTAATTTTAAGCCAGTTCTTTATTTTGTTAGAAACAAACAGTTAATATAAATTTATGCAACGTAGTAATTACTCCTGATCGATTTTGGGTCACGGTGTTCAATCTCAACGGTGATTAGCCAAGTACGCAGATATTATAGTGCAGAAGTGTGTGCGTAAACACAGATGCACTACCCAGATAAACTAAAAATTGATCAAAAACACATTTTGCAAAAATTTTACCATTACTTACTTTTAACCATTGGTTGAGTTTAACTACGGATCAAAAAACCGGCTCTAAGTAAGTTACTTAGAGCCGGTTTACATAACAATAATTTATGTACCTTAGGTGGCCAGGCCCCTTATCGTGGCACATGTAGCCTCACAAAAATATAATTTAAATATTATAGTATCAAGTCTGTGTTTGACAAACTGTGTTAGTTCTATCATGGGTTGTTCATTTTGATAGTTGCTAAATTAAGCTTTAAGTAGGTCAGATTTACCTTTTACTGTGGAATTGAAATAGGTTAGTAGGCTGACATTAATTTTATACAGAAAATGTACTTAAACTGTGATTTTTAATTGGCCAAAGATTAAAATAACAGCTGCGATCGATCTTTTTTGTAATGTTGACAAAAAAAGTCGATTGCAACTGTCATTTTGGTCTAGCGAATAGACAATTAGAGTTTAGGTATTTTTTAACCCTTCGTTAAACAATCGCCTAATCGCCATTTGCATGTAAGCGCTCAACGGTTTTCACGATTATATTTATTGTCGTTTCGAGCGCATTTTTCTTACGAGCAATCACGCTGATACATAAGACATTTGTCGGGAATAAAATACCATTTTTGTTAGACTGGCTGAAAATTTAAGGAAGGGCGGGGTGCACACGTTAGCTCATTGATATGAAATAATGATATATTGGTGTGGCTCGTTTAGGCGCCTACAGGAAGAGAAAAAATCGAAAATTCATTGCTGATAACTGCACGATTTTTTATTATTCAAATCAAATCATTTATTACTTTGCAAACATAGATTATTATTTGTACTGTGAAGCTCTCTAGGAGCTTCACGATACCGGGAGGAATAAAATCAAACTACGGTTTATCTCGTTCAATAATTATTCCTATAAAATATGTATACTAGGTTCGTATTTTACATCTTCATTCTGTTTCTTGTCCGCCTAATCTCATATTTGACACCCCATTCTAAACTTGCTTGAATGTCCGAATGGAACCCGCGCTAAATTATAGCCAACTTGCACTACATAAGGTTGACTTTCGTGGACAATCTTTGTAGAAATAATACGATATAAAGAGTATTAACTTATAACAATTTATTGAAAAAGTGCAAGTAACCACAATGATAGCTAATCACGATGTTTTTTTAATTATTATACTATGTTATTGTTTACCATCATAATTATGGGCATGCAAATCATATCTCGAGTATTTCGTATATACTCATGAGCAAGTAAGCTACTACAGGAATAAAGAGTACCTACACCCAAAAAAGCCTGAGAGCCTGATAACCTTCTAAGTTTACACCCTCATACGTCACGAGGCCGTGGGAATATCAGGATAAACAGTACTAGGTAATTCCGGTCATGGTCTAATTTTGTGCCAAATTTCATTCAAATCCGTTTAGCCGTGCTATCGTGAAAGCAAACAAACATACAAAAAAAAAAAAAACTTTTCTCTATATTTATTACTAGCTGACCCGGCAAACGTTGTTTTGCCATTTAAATTATTTCTTGCTGCCCAGCGCTCGTTCGCGTGGTGTCCTACCCCCTACCCTACCCCTACACTACTCCTACCTTACTCCTACCCTACTCCTACCCTACTCCTACCCTACTCCTACCCTACTCCTACCCTACTCCTACCCTACTCCTACCCTACTCCTACACTACTCCTACCCTACTCCTACCCTACTCCTACCCAACTTCTACCCTACTCCTACACTACTCCTACCCTACTCCTACACTACTCCTACACTACTCCTACACTACTCCTACCCTACTCCTACCCTACTCCTACACTACTCCTACCCTACTCCTACCCTACTCCTACACTACTCCTATCCTACTCCAGCGCCACCTATACATAAAACTAAGAATAATCCAATTTGCTGCAATCGTTCTAAAGTTATGGGCGTTCATACATTTCGAAGATCCATTTTTATTTATATAGATAATATTAGTTTGGATAAGTCCGATACGGCCAACCCTTCTTTGAGCATGCATGTTGATTAATGCTCGTTCAGCTCCTCTGTACTAGAAGAGGAATATTTATTTATTTATTTATTGGCCTATCTACAATTGTTACACTGTACAATACAAACAAACAAAAACAAAACACAAACAGTGAAAAACAGTGTACAATATGATGCGATAGACACAGCATGCAAAGACAAAATTATAAGATTAATATGCTGGTTTAATTATTATTTATTATTACTAAGATCCCACCAACTCTTCCCAAACCCGCTTACTTCCTAGCCCCAAGTTACGATGATGTTTGGATGACATTACCTCGCGACAGGCCCGGTGATAGCAGACCGGCACTCTCATCATTTCCTTCGGGCCATATTCATCCGATCGAACAGGCGAGCGAGGGGAGTGTGCGGGGGCGGGAGGGGCGGCAATAACCTCTGAGTGCGTGCTTGCTTGAGAGGTATTGCATTTGTTGCTCTCGATACTAACATTATACGAGGGGTATTGGTTTCGCATAAATAAGATTTAAAAAAATGTTTGTGGTAATGGGTCTTGATAGGTAAGCTTTGAGGGGTTTAGTTTTACGTGTTATTGGTTGACAATGGCGCCGATTCCCTTGTTCACTAATTAAACTAAATTTAAGTTATGTTCATCTTTTTCTTTCTAGTTCATCAAGTAAAGTTCAGAACATAAATATTAGTTTAGTCCTGTCAAATTAAGATATACACGAGTAGAAAGACAGTTTAGACGTGATTAAAAAGATGGCTACTAAAAATACGTCAATTTACGTCAGGCGCTGAATAACGAGCTTTACTTAGTAAATCATTGTCTACTTTCTGACACGGGGCTTATGGCCTAGTATTAACAGCCACACGGATCGATCCATCAGGTTAAGCTACGCATGCCGCGGTTGGTCCGTGGATGGGTGACCATCTTCATATATCAAGACCCCACAGTGCCTCGTAAAGCACGTTAAGCTGTTGGTCCTGGCTGTCATTTGTGGATCAGAAAAGAGCGAAAGTGTGACAACCAGTCTACCAAGGGGTATCGTATTACCCAGTAACTGGGTTGTAGAGGTCAGATAGGCAGTCGCTCCATGTAAAATACTGGTATTCAGCTGCATCTAGTTTGACTGGGACCCGACCCTAACATAGTTGGGAAAAGGTTAGGAAGATAATGATGATGTCTACTTCATGAAGTATATAGACAATGACTTACTTAATAAAGCTCTTCTTTTCGACTTAATCCACCCAACATCAATAAAACAAACGTTAAACACTTAACTTATCACCAAAAACAACCTAAGTGTTCCCAAATAAAGTGCCACATAATAATAAATCATTTCAGAACGACAAGAAAATTACGTCTGCCGCTCATATATTATGCTATAATTAAAGAGGCGTTAATAATTTCAATGTCACTACACTTGTAATATGAAGCGTACAGGGGAATAAATCACAGGCGCCTGTTGGGAGAAAAGAACAAAAAATATATATATAAAAAAAAAAACGCCGCCACCGACTACCGACGTGTCGAAAATATTAACTTGAGCATTTGAATTCTTTATGATCAGTAAAAAGAAAGATTTGAATCGCAAATGTGTTCGCATTTTAATCAAACAAGCAGTGAAAAAATGGTCGCAGATTTTGTCTTTATTATTTTTAAATATTTTACAATGTTTCACGCTTTGCTTACGCTCGATGGGAGGTTCGAAGCGGTGATTGGAAAATTGCAGGCGTAGGTTATTTATTGAAATTTAAACACGGTTTTAGGAATTTATTAAATTATTTACTCAATGATTTTACTCGACAAAATAAATGAAAAACGTATTTACGTTTATTCCGCAACTTCAAACAGAACATTCTGATTTTTCAATTGACAGATAATTTTTATTCGTGGAATAAAATGGACATCTGACAGTTTTTGTATGCAAGAACAGCTGTCCAAAATTCAAAATTATTCCTCCGTTATAATTATATGACGTTGGAAAAATCAGCTCTTAGAAAAATTTATTCAAAGTATTTATTTAGTATTAAAGGGGATTACGTTAAGTTCCACCGATTCAAACAAGCCCAACGAACGAGGTTCTTGTAAGAAATACAATTTAACTTCCTCGTGAACACAAAATGTTTCATTTGAAAGCATTTCCTGAAGGATTGTAACAAATTGAATCTCACGCTGGCTCAATCCTTTATTTCATCGCCTCCCTTTAATGCGAAGAAAAGATTATTAATCGAAAATTTTCCATCTTAGTAGAAGTGTTTAGGAGCATCTGTTTGGATTTGTCAAAGGCGAGGATTTTGTTTCTAAATCGTTCTGTTTACTTTGTTGTGCTATCTTGTGATTGACGCACCGTCAGCTAAGTGGGAATTTACACTAGGTCGATTTTTGCCGTGCGGCTGGTCGCTTATGCGGGCTTTACACAGGTGACTATCGCCGCACGACTGTCTATATGGCAATACAGCTAGGCCGCAGGTGACTAAAATCGCAAGTGCCAAAGAAAAGTGGGTTTCGACTTTTGTCGTCTTTTCAGTCGATTTTTCGCCGTGGGGCGAAAATCGTGCGGCTGTAGTAACCTGTGTAAATCCCGCATAAAGTTGTCATGAATTAGGGATGTTGACTAATAGCGTTGTGTTGCTGAATGGATTTAAAATAGCTTTAATAATTGGCAATTTTAAAACTTTTTCGAATTTTGGGAAATGCATTATACGTTATGCGTTTCATGTTTGTAACAAAATATAGTGGTGTAATATTTTCATCT
This sequence comes from Apamea crenata, assembly GCA_949629185.1. Taxonomy (NCBI): domain Eukaryota; kingdom Metazoa; phylum Arthropoda; class Insecta; order Lepidoptera; family Noctuidae; genus Apamea; species Apamea crenata. The sequence goes on along the minus strand of OX451371.1, from coordinate 9,900,431 downwards.
GTGAAATTAAAATCTATTAATATGTATTGGTCATGTAAAGTGTATCAATTAATTAAATAAATACAATCACATTAACGACAAACAACCATATTTTATAATTAACCCTTCCTGAATGTTTGTCCAATGCAATTTTTTGCTGTGTTTTAATGACATGCTCACCTCAAATAATAAAATATAGGTAAAGCATTTTATAAATATTCATTTTTTCGGATATTATGCTGGCTTTGTTGACATCGAAAGCGATTAGCTTGATCAGCTTTCGATTGTCGTTAACAACAATTTTTTTTAAGGATTATGATTTAGAAGATATCATTTTTTTTATTTATCATAGTTGCAACTCATTACAGGCCTTACGCTAATGCGACAGTGTAGTTATCAACTTAAAAAATAACTTATCTAACCTTACATACCTAACAACCAATAATATAACTTTTTACCTTACAAAACTACATTTATGAAAACTCTTACGAATTCACTCAAAGATTACGAAAAATTGTCCAGTCTCTCATGGACTTGGGACATGGACAACTAATTTGCATGGCGTAAGAAGAACGATGACGACATCAAGTCATCGTTCTTTTTACGCCATGCAAATTAGGTTAAAATAGTATAAAACACACTAAATCAACAACGACCACATAGTATTCAGTCAATTCAGATTACAGTGAACAAATATAGACGAACGAAGCTAATACAAATGGGCAAACAAAACGAACTGCCCAAGGGCCCTATTCAGTTACAAACACGTAAAATCAAACACGATAATTTAGATGAACGAGTTATTCTGACAGCGGGCCTATTTTACAAAGAGTTATGAACGTACAACACTGCTTATACCCCGCTTTTGGGTATACCCTGAGGATTCGCCGTGAAGATTAGGTATTGTTTCATTTCTGCGTTCTGATATTGTTTTGGAAGCCATGCTGGAGTTTCTAAGTTTCTAGGAAATGTAGTTTATAATGAAGATGAACTGTAAGCTTCTGGAAATAATCCTTTAAAGTAATACTCATTAATCTATACTCTAAACAAAAATCTCAATCATCATCATATTCAGACGATAATATTCCCACTGCTGGGACACAGTCCTCCTCTTTGTGAGAGGGAGTGGGCCATAATCAACGAACCGGGCCCAGTACGTGTTGGTGGATGTCTCATATCTTTGAATTTTTGGTTCTAGGACATGCCGGTTTCCTCACGATGTTTTCCTTAATCATTTTGAGAGCAGCGGCGATGAAGTTCTTTACACAAAGTAAAGTGTCTGCTTGGGTTCGAACCCATGACCAACTCGTAAGTCCCGGCGGTTACCACTTGGCCACTACTGCTCTCTCTATATCAATCACATTTACAGTACATAAATTGCCAAACCACTTAAACTATTCATGGAACGTTTTCATTCCCAAATCCACTCAAGTTAAACTAATCGTACATTACCCAAATCCCAGTTATAACTAAAAACTATTCGTTCGCAGGTAAACAGCGCCACACACGTTCCGCGGGATACGCAAGAGGAATTCCTCAGCTCAAATAACTGAATACCGGGGGCATGTTATATTTCGCAATTCCCCACAACGGCCAAACTACGTAATAATATTGTGCTCGGGCCGCATTCGGGGTAGAATCATCGATAGTCATTATCGGAAAAGCGGGTTTAAGAGCCGTCCCAGCCCCGGCGGGACCTTTACGGAGGTCTCATCCCGGCGCGTTCGATAACTATGCTAATGTTATTTGCGCCAGTGGGTTTGAAAACGACGGCATCCACTAACTTGGCATTCCCAAGAACACAGGGCTCCCTAAAGGTAAGGTTTCAGAATGAAACATCTTACTTTACGACCCGTAATACCATATTGTGAAAAGATTTGCTATTTACCCAACGTACCGGGGCGCCTTGCGGCCATATTAGCAATAGTTACCGATCGCTACGACTAATCCACGGACGTAAGTTCTGATAGCATCGCTTAGTGTCCCAAGGCGAGTAACATAATGGCTCATTTACATTATACGTTGTCCCGCATGTGTTAGATTTCGTTAACGACTTTCATGAGTGTGGGAATCGCTTGCAATATTCAGAGAAGTGCGGCAGCATTATAATTTTAAATATTTCAGCGCCAATACAGGCGAACTATGAGTCGATATTTGGGTGTCCCTGGGGAGTAAATAAGGTAAGATGGAGGTGTCTGTATCAGGTCTATTAAGTGGGTATTGGGGTTTGAGCGAATGCAGAAATCTGTTTGGGATTGGTTAAACGAGCGGTCGTTTACATGAGTCATTTGTACGTATACGGAGGTGAAATCGCGGTGGGCGTTTAAGCGCATAATGTAAATGAGCCATTACACTGGCGTGCACATGCAATTGAAGGCATCGACACAAATGAAGCACGCTTAATGACATGCACGTGTCGGGGACACCTGACGCTGCGGCCGACAACATCGCTTACGTAATACATTACGTGTTGCATGCCAATGTCCTTAAGTTATTCCTGCTTATACTATACATTAATCATGGCCGCTGGTGATTTATCTAGAGTAGAATTATTTGGGATTGATGTAAAATCGGCAAAATCTAAAAAAAATACTACAGTTTGGAAAAAACGATAAAGGGTTAGAATTTAAAACATTTCCGCACTTTTAAACGACTTTCAAATCTCCGTAACCCCAACAAAGTAAATCCTGGGCAGCAATAAAACACGAACATTAACCGTATCAGGAACAATAGTAATCAATTTAAATGTATCAAAGCGAAACAATAAAACAGTTCAGCTTGCCTAAGCATTGTGTGTAGAATAATAAAAGAGAGCCCATCTGTACCGTTTATGTCCCACGTACGGAGCACTATTCAGTAGATCGAAAAAGTTTTCCAATAGCTGAGTCTGATGATAGAAAATAGTTGGCTACGGGAACCTGGGATGTTAGTTTTATTGTAGTCACCACTCTTGGGCCATTGAGTGTGCGCCAGACTGATATTGCAGTAATTATTTTATCTGTGGTAGCTGTTGAAAGTTGAGTGCTCTTCGCGATAGTTAATGATAGTTATAACTTGCCTGTGTACGTGTTGCTTTATTTTCACCTGTGACAAATGCTTGCAGTGTGTTCGGAAGGAATAATGCTTACTTTCTTAAGGGGGATGCGGTAAGGTAACCCGCGAAATTCAAAATTTACTTACGTTTTTTGAAATTAGCAGGTCATTGTCCGGTTGTATGTGGATTGTTTTACGATTAAAATATGATCTGCGACCGTAATAAATATGGCTTTAAAGAATTAGAACCAGCAATACAACTCCTTAAGTTATTATTGGCTTCAAATTACATGATTTCATGATATAGTCATTCAATAGAGTAATATAAACGTAAAGAGATGTATAGATGATTTTTATGATTATAATTCTATAAATAAATATTGGTTACGGACGTGAATCATATTTATCAACACTCAACCTGAAGGCCAATTCTCGTAATTTAAAACGTTCGAAATCTAGTCGCAATCGCATCTCGGCGACAAACAAATGTCAAAAGCTTGTCAAAATGAAGGGAAATAGAGATATTTTTGACTGATATCAGACTGTAAACGTTCTTAAAATTACGGGAATTGCCCCTCAGATACTGACCTGAAAATGCAAAAAAAACGTAAGAAAATTTGAATCTCGCCGGCTGCCTTGAAGCTTTCGCCTTAATTCAATACCTTCGATCTTGGGTAGAATCTTAAGTTCGCTCTATAATTGATGATTGTAATAAGTATGTTGTACCTAATTAGTTGTTGTTACCTGTTACTAGTTACCCAGTTGAATACCTATTTATTTTTACAACACCCAGGAGTGCTATCTCGTCACAAGTTTTAATCCCATTGTACACAAACGTCTTTCTTGCCGTGAAATACTACGGTTTATTCGCCGTGTGTAGGCACGGTCGTCAGTGTTGTATGGATCACTATGGAAGCTTATTGACGGACAAGTTTTTTCTACTTCCCGGTTTATACGCCGTGTACGTGTAGGCACGGTTCGTCAGTGATGTATGGATTACTATGGAAGCTTGTTGACGGACACGTTTTTCCTATGACGCAGTTTATACGCCGTACCGTAAAGAAACCATGCCGTGTACCTTAAAGGGCCTTAGATTTACTGGTGGAAAAGTTATTCGTAGGTAATAAGTTTGGTACTGAGTAGGTATAAGTAGTTTAAATCACAGGGAATGAATTTGGCTATATTTAGCCTTAATAATAGCAAATAAATTTACTAAATGAATAATAAACATCCCTAAAGATTGAGAAATTAATCTATAATTACATGAATACATAATCAGTCTATAATGTACCTACTACTGGGACACAGGCCTCCTCTATTCGAGAGGGGCTGGGGTTGGGGGCTGTAAACTACCACTCGGGCTCAGTGCGGGTTGGTAGGTAATGTTACATGTCTTCGAATTTTTTGGTTCTAGGACATGCTGGTTTCCTCATGATGTTTTCCCTCACCGTTTTGAGAGCAGTGGTGATGAAATTATTTTTCACTAAATATTTTTTTATTTTCACTACCTAATTATTTTACACAAAGTAAAGTGCCTGCCTGGGTTTGAACCCACAACTTACAGCTCGTAAGTCGGAGCTGTTACCACTGGGCCACCACTGCTTACCATCGTCTCTCATCATCTCATGAATACATATTTATACGATACTAATAATAAAGCTGAAGAGTTTGTTTGATTGAACGCGCTAACCTCTGGAACTGCGGTCGGATTTAAAAAAGATCTTTTTGCATTTGATAGCCTAATTTTGAAGGAGCTATTTAACATCATGCTATGAGCCTTAGGAGCTGAGTAAAAATAAAAAAAGTCAGAAAGATCGCTAAGCGAAACGAAGTGACACTGCGGGTAGGTGATGCAATGCGACGTGGTGGGTTGGGGTACAAAAAAAAAATTCACGCGGACGAAGTCGCGAGTGGAAGAATTAAAAGAAAATAAATGTGTGTCTGTTCTATTTTTTTAATTCTCAACAGAATATCATTATTAAAGAAGAAAGCCATCTTTATTCAGAAGCTGTCGTTATTTCAGTGTACATAAATAATATTCAAAGAGCTTTTCATAACATTCAGCTAAACATTTGAAACGGATAGTTGGAATTGTTCCAGGTTAAATAATGAAAATAGTTTTAGGCTTAGTAACAAGATTCTGTTGGCACGAGGCATCCTTTGTTAAAGGAACGTTGAAACTGAAAGTCTAAGTTTATTTAGACAGGTTTTTAGGCACAGCATCAATCATCACACATAATCAGCCTATGATTTTCGTACTACTGGTACACAGGCCTCCGCTATTAAATCAATCAAAAGTAATTTATTAAAATTAGGCTGAGAATCAGCACTTTTTGAACGTCAAAATTACAAAAGACAGTCCCCCAAAAACGCCCGGCCTTCACCACTTCCTAGTGCTACCGCTGGGAAGAAGAAGTGGCGCAAAAAAATCCCCAGCAGAGCCTCCTATTCGAGAGAAAGGAGCAGGAGGGTTGGGGTTGGGGGCTGTAAAATACCACGCGGGCTCCGTGCGGGTTGGTATAAGTCACATGTCTTCGAAATTTTTTGTTGGTTCTAGGACATACCAGTTTCCCCACGATGTTTTCGTTCACCGTTTTGAGAGCACCTTTGTTACCACTGCACTGATACAATTAAATAAACAAAGTAATGTGCCTGCCTATGTTAAAATCATAAATCAAAACAGGGTGGCAGGGACATCGACGCACAAACTGTAACCATGAATTCAGCTAGACCTCCAAGAGCAGAAATTTTGTAAGTTTAACCTTCGAAGTAAGGCTTAGTCGGTTTTCTAAAAAAAAAAAAGCCAAAAAATATATTATGGTCAAAATGTATGGAGCACAATTTTCTATTTTTTAAATCGAGCACAGTCATGAACTAAATGCATGGTAAAAGGTTTCGCGTCGATGTCCCAGCCACCCTGTATTTTAACCGAAGAATTTATAAAAAACATGCAAACTGTAGGTACCTGTACTTTCTAGTTGTCATCATTAAAAAGCTTGAAAAACTTAGATGAAGGTAAGCGAGTTAATGAGGCGATGTACTTCTAAATACTTTGCTTGGTGTCGGTTACTCTTTAAACGGAGTTGAGAGCTGCGATGACAGCCTTATTGGATTACGTTTTTCAAACTTAGTAGAATGAAGTGTGGGTGTTGTTGAGTGAAAACTGGTAACGGTTACGGTTCTCTTGGAATAGATTTTCCAACTTTAAAAAACAGCTGAAGGAATGGTCGTAGAGATTCGGCGCGATAGTAAAAAATGATAAGGAGGACTTCCTCAACCAGGGTAACAGATTTTTTTTCGTGGGCCGGTTTTTTGAATTTTGGGCCCAATTTGGCTGATCTCCGTTATGGTAAGCTGCAACACTACTACCAACACTGCTGCTGTACTACCAACATAATCGATCACCTTTCATGCACAGACTGAAAATAGGCCCATCGGCTTAAAAGTTAGCCAGTCAGCAATATTGTAGAGGCCTTATGAGTAGTTGCGTAGCACACTATCATCAGTAGCAATGACTTTCATTTTTACAGTTCAACAGCATTCATTGCGTTATTAAAGTTGTTGAGCAGATATTTTTTTCCAACATATGAAGCAATGTATTATCAATATCCTTCAAAATGATTCAGATTGAAATTCGTAGTGTCATTGTCATGTATCATTCAAATTCACCCCAATTGCGTAACAATACAATTGGGGTGCTGGTGCCCAGGTAGCGGCGGACGTACTCGATGAGGCTATTTTTAATTTATCCCGTTTCCATCTCTTCTTGATCGCGTACTTCATTACTGTAGTTCGTGTCCCTGAAAGGCCTTCGTGGCTTTATGTACGATATTCTTCCACTTCTGTCGGTTCTCAGCTTCTCTCGAGGCGGTCATAACAGAGTGTCCAGTGAGGGGCGGTTACTTGGTCTGACTAGCGGTTAGATGACCGGCCGCGAGGTCTTTTCCCATTTATCTTACCCCTTATGCGTAGACCACATTTTTTTCAGGTATCATAATTGTAAAGAGACTGTCTGCACATTCCTTCAAAATAAAACGTACGACGAAACAGAAAAATATTTAAATTAATTAAGTTATGACAAGTTTGTATATTGTACCACTCACCAAAACATAGACTCACATCCAATCCCTTTACTTACGCACGCTTACATAGCCGCACGCTCACGCATGTGCCTGAGCACACACACACACAAACACACACAGCCCCATACACGCACACACACACGCACACTCACACGCTGACACACGCAAATGCGCTCGCGCAATAATACCTGTATTTAAAAAATGTTAACTTGTACCAATAATATAATGTAATACAATTAGAGGGGATCGGCACTGTTACTCCTTAATACAGGCTATTTCATAGCCTAGCAAGGAGAGCAGCACGTCACCCACTTGATTGTCAGAGATTTAATACTACCCACTTTGTTAAAACTATTACATGTACTACAATCTGTTTTTTTGGTCAGTGGGTCATCTTAGGGGCGGAGTTGTTTTTTTTAATATAAATAAAGAATTTTATTATTATTATAAGACAAGATGGTGCTGTTATATTATTTATTTGGTACCTGCTATTGACTTTCGCCAGCATTCCATTGAAGGACTAATTCCTTCAACTGTATTTCGTCACTAGAATGTTTGGTTAACACTTTTTCACAATAAATCACTTTTAAAACCTATTAAACAAGTTTGCACAATAAATTAATTCAAATTTTATAACCTAGTTAAATGTTTACGTATTGGAATGACATTTAGTCGATCGTTCTGACAGTTAAAGGTCACAGACTTAAAAAACGATAGGGGCGACATCTAGTGATCGCCGATTCACAGTTGTAGTTTAATCAATATTTTACCATAATGATTGCAAACCATCGAATTAATATCGTATGGAGCAATCCCTAATTATAATTTTCAACTTTCAGTAAAAAATCATTATAAACTAATTAGCCTAATACGGAAGTGTAATACTTCGTTGCCAAATGAAACCATTGTTTAATCTGTGACAAGGTGTGACCAAGTAACATTCTAATTTTGCCGGAATTAATATTCTGGGATAGTTGCTCCAAGGGTCTTGATATTGAAAGGAGAAGTATTTTAGTTAATCTGGATCATGAGGATTCTTCTTGTTTCAGCTTGTAAACGTCACCTTGGACAGTTGACAGTGATTTTCAAGAATTAGGTGTCTTGACATTGTACTTATCCGCTCCCGTTCTTCAATCAGGTTCCCTGAAGTCGGGGAGGTTTTAATAATGCTCCGTCTAGTTTACGTCTAGTTCCGGTTTGACATCTCCTAACAAGGTTATTGAAAAAATGGCTTTCTTTCGGCTTTGAACGCGCTTGGGTATCATTGCAAACCTTGTTCCATGATAATTATAAGAGGTGAGCATTTTAAAGAGGTGTTGTGAAATGTGCTGTGAGCCCTTCTCTGGCTGTTAAAAAAGGATTGTTGTGATAAATTGATATTTATTACAGGATTCTGAAATGTGCTTGTGCTGTCGGCTTCCAAGCCAGCGGAGACCCTTACAGTCGACCAAACAGTTCTCTGTCTAGACCAATCGTGAGTATTAATCCCCTATCTGCTTTTCATCGCGTTTCATTTCTCCGCGGTGGCCATGAACACCACGTGTGTGGCCCTTGTTCCTAGTTGAGGTTAGGTTAGGTTGAGGTAGTTCCTAGTTAACCGCCCCCCCGGTGGGTTCCCGCATTGTCGAGGCGGGGGGGCTCAGTAGCCGTGGTGGATTGGACCACGGTGAAGCTAAGAGGAACCCGAGGAGCGGCCGCTCGTCTAGGCTGTGCGGTAAAGCCGACGACGTAGCGGCCGGTGGGTAGGTTGCGGTGCCGCTTGGGCGACATCGCAGCCTACCTGAGGCGGGCCGCGATGTCCCCCGTGAGGGAGACATCGCGGCTGAGGATTGGAGGCCGCGGCGGTGGGGGAGTGTCGGTGATACGTTGCCGCTCTCCCCACCTTCCGCGGCCTCGACGGGGCCGCCACCGTTCGATGGCGGACGCGGTGGGGCCGCAGGGGAAGAGGAGTGTCGGTGTGTCGTTGCCGCTCTCCCTATCCTCTGCGGCCGTAGCCCCCCGCCTCGGGGGGCATGCGGGGCCCGCCGTTCAGGCGGGCGTGGGGGCCAGCAGGCAACGGGTGCGGGGGCACCGTTGCCTGCATTGCACAGGCCTCCACCAGTGTTGGACGGGAATGGCTAGGTGCTCCCGGCCATTCCCGTAGCCCCCCTGTGTGGGGGGCATGCGGGGCCCGCCATACCACCTAGGCGGGCATGCGCCGGGAGGGCTATGGAGGTAAAGGCTATGCCTATTCCCGTGGCCCTCCCATCACGGCGAATGAGGGAACACCGCTGAGTTTTAGTGGGTATACTGTCATTCCGACAGGGAGTCCCACATACCCCGTCTCGTCCCCCGCGAGGCGGGCATGCATAAAGCATTTCTCAGCGACAAAAAAAAAAAAAAAAAAAAAAAAAAAAAAAAAAAAAAAAAAAAAAAAAAAGTTCCTAGTTAACCGGCTAGTGTTTTAGCTTTGGTTTCTCCTGATATAATTAGAACCCCGTATGGTCATTCCCAGGAGGCAACTCGAGAGACACGTCTCGCCGCCAGGACCTAGAAGAGCGTCTGGGGCCTGGACGCTAGACCCGTTCCTCGGGTCAACTCAAAGCCTCTGAGGGAGACGACTGTGCGGCTGTTGGAGTCCACCAAGCGAGAGCGCAGACGGGGCGGTTTTTTTTTTTTATTTATTTTTATTTACAATAATACTATCACATCAAGATTTATACATGTCAATACGGTTTTAATAACTTGAACCGGTTGATAACCTTACTCCGGTTTTCAATAAAGGAAGCCGGTCTTTAACTCGATTTAAATTAAGGATCTTGTGGTTCGACTTTCTTCGTTCATCTGGAAAAGAATGGAACATCTTCGTCGGCTCCAGGATCCGGGACCCTCAGAGTCCCTGGCGCCCATTTATTAAATAATAACCTACAAATTAACTGGAAGGATTGAGAATTAAGGATTGAGTATTAAGGATTTAGGATTTATATTGGATATTTAGATTAAACGGAACAATATTGGGTTTATTTCCAACTCCCCACGACCTAGCTCTTTATAATAATAATAATAATAAATCTTTATTGTCAGACCATTGATCCATAACTTAAAATTAAAATAAAAAATAAATTAAAATAAAATATAAAATAAAAACTACAAAATAAAACCTAAGAAATAACCCTACCTCACAAAATATATCTGAATGACGGTCTGTGTGCCGCCATCCAGTGACCTATTATTTGGCCATCCACCCTGCCGGCTACAGTAGCCACGAGACTGTTGGGGCTGCCGCGCACCCGACGCATCAGTGATGCAATTCGCAGACGCAGCAGCGAACCGAAATCCGGAACGCGTGCGTCCGCGAACATCCCCGACGCGCTACAGAAGCGCGGCAACCCCAGCATTACCCGGAACGCGTTGTTATATTGGACTCGTAACGCATTGTACGAGCCCTGTGCATAACTGAGACTTTATACTGAGATTTTAGCTGGCTGGCAATTATTAGGACATAGCTATAGGTACCTAACTAAATTATTGTTTTACATAAGGTAAACTAAGTATTCTATAAGGTTCACCTTTTATTGCCTTTAATCATAATTTTATTAAATATACAGTTTTTAAGGTGGTTTGTTGTTTCCTTTTTAACTGATACTAAACTACCTTTCCTTTAGGGTTACTTAGCAGTGCAAAGGTACATTTATTTATTTTTTACATACATACGCTGCCATTACAGTGGCCCAATTCGGTAGTGTGTTAGTTAAAACTTCATGGAATAATTTACAACATAAGATTTAGAAATTAGAAACATATTAATAATAATAATATCCCTGGACATTTCACACAGCACCATTTGCATTTGTGTTAACAATCTTAGCTATGCGGATGACATGGTGTTGCTGAGCGCCTCGGTTTGTGGCATTAGGAAACTGTTACAAATTTGTGAAACTTATGCAGATGATCATGGCTTGATGTATAATATAAAGAAAAGCGAGTATATTGTCTTTAAGGCTGGTACTAGGTATCCCTCTAGCGTGCCCCCTATAAAGCTGAATGGAGGTGAATTGGCTAGGGTACGTCAGTTCAGATACCTGGGTCATCTGGTTACTGAGGACCTTAAGGACGATATGGATATTGAACGTGAACGTAGGGCACTGTCCGTGAGAGCAAACATGATTGCTCGCAGGTTTGCTCGATGTACAAATGAGGTGAAAATCACTCTCTTCAGAGCCTTTTGTACATCTTTTTACACCTGCAGCCTGTGGGCAGTCTATACTCAAAAAGCGTACAGTGCCCTACGGGTACAGTACAATAACGCGCTTAGAACGATGTTGCGGCTGCCCCGCGACTGTAGTGCGTCACGTATGTTTGCGGAGGCGCGCATCGATTGCTTCTACGCTACTCTGCGCAAGCGGTGCGCGTCAATGCTGAGCAGAGTGCGGGCTAGTCGCAACAGCGTTTTAAGTATGATAGCGAGTAGACTTGACTGTCTATACATTGGTCGATGTATTAATGCTCACATGAGTATTGATACCTCGATTCGTGGGTCGGGCAGGGGGTGAGTAGTTTAAGGTTATGTTGCTAACACTAGGTTGAAGTTATTGTACTACTAACACACTGGATCCTAGTTATCTGAAATAAACGTAATTATTATTATTATTATTTGTCCCAAGCTAAGCAACCTAATGCTTGCGTTATGGTAACAAGATGGCTGATAAACTACTTATATACAATTTTTTTGTAAATACCTACATATTATAGATAGAAAAACACCCAGACTTGGAACAAATACATGTAGGTCATACAAATATTTGTTCCGTGCGGGAATCGAACCCGCGATACGCAGCGCAGCAGTCAATCGCTTAACCACTGCGCCAACCGTGCCGTAACGTTATATTACGTGTAACGTTACCTTTGCGAACTCGCTCAGTACATATTTTAACCATGACGTTAACGTTACGTTTATCTTTATAAACTGAACGCTCTGTTCTTTACCTCTGAACAACCACAAGATGAATACGTCTAATGACAGACCAGCCACTCCTAACGTCATACGTTGAATCAACGAGATACCTACCTCACGTCATGATACAAGCAAACTCGCTCTGAGGGGAATACACTGCTTGCTATCAATATAGTGTGCATATGAATGGAATATTTATCAATGGGGGATATCGATGGCAAAGATTTTACAAGATTTAGGGGGAATGAGGTAATAGGAAAAGCTCTTTGAATTGAAAAGGAAAAGTTAATTTCAAAAGTTATATTCTCGTCTCCTTCCCCTTTGTACGATTCTATAGAATTATATACCACAAAATAATGTGATACAGGTAAAAGCCTCTTATAGAAAAGGCACCAGCTTTGATCATCACGTCTTGTGTGTTGTTGATTTTAGACGAATAAAATCTTTACGATGTTTTCCAACATCGAAAATCCGGTCGGTCCATGAGTAATTTAGAAAGTTTCTAACATATAGAGTGCTTACGTCTTGGGTTCATTCACATCTGGGTCACCACAAGAACTTTACTGAGAGATAATTACAGTAATTAACTGTATTCATTCCACGGCTACGCTATAAAAAAGAAACTCATTACTTGTCTACAATTGGGTGATAAAATCTCTCAATCCATTTTCCCTAATCTTGATGAGCACACAAAAAAACAAACCGACCCCTCACTTGATTAGCAAAAATAACTACATTGGTCGAGAAAACATTAGCAGTGTACACCACGTTACCATTTAGATCGGCTTACCCGAATCCGGCTTGTTCAGCACGCTGCGCTATGAATACAAAGGATCCTGAGGTTGTGAGGTGGTGCTACACATGCCCAGCCTCCCCGGACCTTATGGTTCCGCACTATTGAACCATTTACCTTAACGTAGGTACCTTTTTCTAGGAAAAAGCGGACCTGTCAAAAAACACGCGTTCCAAATATGATATATTTAATTTATATTGGGTGAAAGTAGTGGGGTGTGCAGCGCGTATCTTTCGAATTCCTCCACCTATCAGGAGAGGCGTACGGCAGTGCGCCATGAATACAAAAGGGTCTGAGGTTTTGTCCTGTTTGTGATCGGGTGGCAATGGACGCATGTCTCCGGAACCTCTAGGTATTCCGCACTATTGGACCGTTTATGTGGCTGTCTTAAATGGTACTGTTGACGACAACTGTGTTTGAGTTTCGTAAATTAATGTAGTAGGTACCTACTAAAACGACTATTTATGGTTAGGGCAACAAGTAAAACAAAAATGTATCAGCTATCAATTTATTTTTAGAAATTGTTTCAATTATGGATCCAATATTTTTTTATTTACAGTAAAACGTAAATCATAACAATAATACTTTGTTTTCATACAAAGATCATCCCACACAAGATAGCTACCAATTCTAGCAAGTCCTAAAACAATAAGCAATATTCAGTACCTGCGAACTGAATACTGTTTATTTTAACTACGATTTCAGGTAACCCGAGTGCCCTTAACTGTACCTGTCAACAAAGCCTCATACGGCTCGCTGAACTCAGATATTCTATATTATAGCCTAGGATTACCAAATACGTCTGCAGCCTACTTTGTAGTGCGTCCTCAGGTACAAACGATTATAAACCTTAAGTCTACAAGACGTTGATATTATAGCATTGAAAATAGCTTGCAATCCTGTCAAACCAGTTCGTCCTATGTGCGTGGGTGTCGAGTGAGGGAAGTAGAAAGGATTACATCAGAGATATATTCCTGAAAAGTAAAACCAATATAAGTGTATTGTAAATAGAATTTCAGTATCTTTTGTAACGTTTAGACTTTGAGCATTATTAGTGAAATAATTGGACGTTTGGCATATCACGGGTCGCACTTGGCAATTCGAGGAATGAAAATAATTTGGCAGAGCTCGTAGTATTTTTGAAGCAATTTATGGAATGGCTGACATTTCTCAATTATGTAACAGAGCAATGATTGGTCCTGGTCGATATGGTAGAGTTGTGATGGTAAAGTTTAAGAAATGTGTAATGTAAAACAAGGGTAACGCCCAGGTGAGAACTTTTTACAACCACTTTAATAGGTAAGTACATAGTTATTTTATAGACAGTAAAAATTAAAAAATAATTTTATAAAATCAAAATCAATCAAAATCAAAAGTCATTTATTCAAATTAGGCTGAGAATCAGCACTTTTTGAACGTCAAAATTACAAAAGACAGTCCCCCAAAAACGCCCGCCCTTCACCACTTCCTAGTGCTATCGCTGGGAAGAAGAAGTGGCGCAACAAACTCCCCAGCAGCACAGCTGTCTGTTCAATTTAAAAAAAATACTTGCTTCTATACAATACTAGGTGCTTATGTTCGGTAATTAACATTACAAAGCCAGAACATAAAATTTAATTATTTGCCATAATATGTCAGCTAGCCACGCCAATATACCAACAAATATAATAAAAACTATACGTACTCAAGCTAAAAAATAATTAATTAAAATGTAAATAAAAAAACTTACTAGCCAAATAAAAGCCTCCAGGCATAAAGGGCGTGACAGCTTACACATTTATGCATTGCTGGGTTCTAAGACCTGGCAGTATTTATAAAGATTCAAATATGACAATACAAATGCCAACAGATGAAATAAGTTGTAATTTTGTTAAAATAATTGATGTTTGTACCTGCACCATCAGCAGCAAAACATAGTGATCTTTATATTTTATTTACAACCGCTGTTTTTACACCCAAAAATCAAAATATTTATTTGTAAAACTGTGTTTCACAACACATGTGTGTGTGTTTTACTTTGACGTTGATTTTGACTTTGAAAAACCAAAAGCATGCACCTTTTAACCTATTTCATGGTTAAAAGGTGCATGCTACAAGTGCGTTGGTGCAGGTGTCAATAGCCATGTGGATACAATCAATATGATTTGGCACAGTGTGCTGCAAGCATGTCACCGCGTTTTCTGCCACACTGCGTGTCCGTTAGAGTTACTTAATCCATGTTATGGACAAAAATGTTATCAGAATGTTTGTCTATGTCATGCAAAATATGAGTAGCCTAAAAGAGTTCCTGACAGATTGAGAATGAGTTTACTATGCGACTATTTAAAAACAATACGCAAATTCTACAAATAAACAAGTCTTTATGTAACATTTTATCTTTAGACTGCTGAACTAAAACTATAAAAAGGTGCCTAATTTGGTCATCGCCATTCAGCCGAAAGACGTTCACGGCTGGAAATAGGCCGTCTCCACGGGTTGCACGACGACGAGTTCTGTGCTTCCCGCGTCCAATATTGGACCCGGGAAGCACAGAACTCGATGGATCCCCGCAACCTTCATCTGGTCTTCAGCGGTCTACCTTGCAGAGACATACCTAATTATTGTCCCTCAAATCGATTTAAATCCATTATACCACACAAATTGATGACACAATCTACACTTTAGTACCCAGAGCTGTCGTTAGAGAGGTAATTAGACATTATATGCATAACCAGGTTTAATTGCACGTAATCGAGCTGTAATAGACAATATGAACATGTGGAGCAGTCGGACACAGGTCACTGAGTAATATTATTAATGGAGTAATTACACCTAGTAAACTTGAAGTAGCTAATAGCTAATTGTGTCCTACACAAACATAATATATTATTTATTTTTAATACACCATAATCAGCCTATAATTAATCAGCCTATAATGTTCCCACTGCTGGTCTCCTCTCTGTGAGACGGAGTGAGCCGTAATCCACCGCGCGGGCCCTGTGAGGGTGGTGCATGTCTTCGAATTTTTGGTTCTAGGACATGGCGGTTTCCTCACGATGTTTCCCTTCACCATTTTGAGCGCAGTGGTGATGAAATTATTTGCACAAAGTAAAGCGCCGGTCTGGGTTCGAACCCACGACCTATAATTCGTAAGTCGGGGCCTTTACCACTGGGCCACCACACAGTTCTCACAACATAACTTGAGAAAATGGGGGATAACAGATCCGTCTGACACCGAATGCACTGCCTGTCCAGGACATGTCCCACTAGATGGATTGTCCCAACTGTCCACACACCTGGACCTTTGTTGACTTACACCTGTATTTACAAACAATGCTTGTCTAAGTAAAGTAGCAATAGTAATCGAAGCATTTCTCAATCGTGCGTTATTTTTTTTTTTTTTTTATTTCAATGGGCTCACTCTTGACCTCAATCCAGCCCAGAGGCAGGGATGAGATCTACGGTGGAACGAGCTTGCCCAGAAGAATCCAATTCACTCTCGCCCTGAAGAGATTAGGGTTGTATGAACTCGGGAATGCAGACGCAGGAAGACAATTCTAATCCTTAGCTGTGCGCATCAGAAAAGATGATGAGAAGCGATGTATTCTGGGACATGTTGTATATTAAGGGACGCATACTCCCAATCGCCACTCAAGTCATCCTCATCATCATCAGCCTATAGCAGTCCACTGCTGAACATAGGCCTCTTCTACTGCACGCCATTCAACTCGATTTTTGGCAACTCTCATCCAGCTGCTACCAGCCATCCTGCGAAGATCGTCGCTCCACCTAGCTGAGGGCGTCCCACCTTACGTTTACCGATTCGTGGTGATTCACTCAAGTATTATCTATGAATAGGTTTTTGGAACCCTGTGCGTCCCCGCGCCCTGTGGGACCTCACAGTAATGTTTGTGAATACGGGTATCTATTAATGGATTACCGTGGCCGACTACCGGGCCCAAGTAATTTGAAAGTATCATTGAGACGAAAAGAAGAAAAAAAAATACATTTAAAATTAAATGAAATTAAAATTGGTCCCACTTTTTTGGATAAATTTATTTTAAAGAAAATGAAAAGTAACAGTTATTCTTACTTTTGAACAAATCTTGTATCTAGAACCTAGAACATATGTAATATACAGTCACAAAACCCCGCTTAGTATGTCACCTATTAACACATGAGTATCCATTTTGAGAGCCATATTTCCAACGGGGTTCTGCTAAAGGTTGAGTTGATTAGCTTCATAAAGGCGAGTAATTTTCTACACAGTAGCGAAAGGACTCGGCGAGGTCCCTGTGACCCTGAAGGCTAGATTTTAGAGCTAGATTCCGTCCACGGTATGCACTAACGACCTGCTGGGGCCTTTTGTAGAGTTGTGGAATACTACCTAAACTCTGGTTTTAAATTGCTAGACAAAAATGACAGCTGAATGACCGCTGATATGTACTAAATAATGTCATGTTGACAAAAAAAGGTCGATCGCAACTGTCATTTTAGTCTAGCAAATTAAAAATCAATGTTTAGGTGAATGCTCAAGTACTGAGTAAAAGAACATTACCTTTCCTCTTAACTGTGAGAATTTATATATTTATGTTTTAGTACCTATTTTTTAGCATTAAGAATTTATTTAAGTATAGGTATGTTATTTTTTGCATTATGTATGTAGGTAGTGTATTTTTAATATTGTAGTTTAATATTTCACAAATCAAATTCTTCTCTTCTTGTTCTCACACATTATTGTCCACATTTCTTTTTCATTTCTCTTTTCGCAGGTCTGCTGGAAGAAATTTCTTAAGAAATAAGCAGTACTGTTGTACTCAATACTAATATGTCGTATCTGTATGCTTTTTCTGTGTGTATGTACATAAATAAAAAATAAAAAAAATGCTTCCTATCGAAAGTTGCATGTTTTATGGAGCTTTTTTTTAAAGTACCTATTATGAGTATCATTCTCTTGGGTGCAAGAAAAGATTAAAAGTCCTGTTGACAAATTTTGTTTGCCTTATTGTGCAGAAAGTATCCGTCCGTATCAAAAAGTCCTAAAAGCAAATGCTTATGTATGATTATATTTTTTTGGAAAACTTTAAAATAATTTTTGGCAGAGTGGACTGCCCCATCCAAAGAAACTGGGTCCTATCATGTAAGCACAATCTGTTACTAACCATTAACAACGTATGGATGTTATAGATCTGAAATAAAGGTATTTTTTTTTTATAAATGCAGCCTCAAAATTTGGAAACATTTTCGGGTACCTACTCGTACGTAATTCCTTTCACATTTCTTGGACAGTTTATTTCTTACTTCAGCCTGTACCATGAGCCACCCTTCCCTAACAACATAGCTAACCCTAATAACTTTGTTCTACTCATAAGGAAAAAAACAAACGTAACATCGAACTGACCTCATCAGGAAACTTCCACCATAACACTGTTCACAATCTGCTGGTACAAAACGCAAAAATACGTGAACCTTTCACTGCTCGCACATTACTACGCATGTACCACAGTGTATCACAATGTGGCCCTTTGTACACACACGTTTTTCTTGCCGTTAAAATGTACGTTTTATTCACCGTGTGTAGGCAAGCTTGTCAGTGTTGTATGCATCATTATGGAAGCTTGTTGACGGACACGTTTTTTCTACGGCGCGGATTATGCGCCGTAACGTTAGGCCCTTTAGACACGGCGCGGTTTCTTTTAGAAAAACCGTGTTTTACAACTGTCAACAAGCTTCCATTGTGATCCATACAACACCGACAAAACGTGCCTATAACACACGGCATATAAACTGCGCCGTAGAAAAAACGGGTCCGTGAAAAACCTTCGATAGTGATCCATACAAAGCTGACGATCGTGCCCTACACACGGCGAATAAACCGTAGGTTTTCACGGCAAAAAAACGTGTGTTTATAAAAGACTCAAAAAACCGCGCCGTATACAAAGGGCCTTACAGTTCATCGCCTCAAATTTGAGAAGACCTGAGAAATTACCAATTTTTTTCCATTTAGTAACCGTTAGTTCCTAACTTTAGTATGGCAGTTCAGGACATAAGCTTCACCCCCGACCCTCCACACGATTGCACTGCGAAAACGCTCCCATTGAATAACTGTAACTAGTTACACTGTGACTTTATAATACGTAACATGTACGTCTCACGTGGGGTGGCGATAAACGGCCTCCTTTCTTGCACTTTCAAAACATCCAGCCGTAAAACCTAAAAAAAAAAAACAAAAACATCAACCCCTTTGGAAATTTTTCGTCTTTATGTGTTGGTGGTAAGGTTGATTTTTGCATGCTTTTTTTTGGTGTACTTGCAAGACTATTATGCTGTGTCATAGCTCGGTGGAGACTCACTAGCGGACAATTAAGTGAAAGTAGGTTTGTGATTTATTTAATGTTCATATTTTGTTAGTTTTCATCATATTCATATTTCAGGGGCTTGTGGCTAAGTAATAACAGCCGCATGGGTCGATCGATCAGGTTAAGCTACGCTTGCTGCAGTTGTTCCGTGGATGGGTGACCATCTTCACATACGAACACCCCTCCGTGCCTCGGAAAGCACGTTATGCGGTTGGTCCCGGCTGTCATTCGTGGATCTTTGACAGTCGTTACGGGTCGTCAGAAGCCCGAAAGCACAGATTACTAAATAGTTATTACGTACCGAAAGTCTGACCACCAGTCTTGAACCAGTCTTGTTGAGCGACTGCCTATTGACAGGCAGTCGCTCCATGTAAAATACTGGTACTCAGCTGCATCCGGTTAGACTGGAAGCTGATCGTAGAAATCCTATTGGGTAAAGGCTAGGCAGATGATGATGATTTTGGTAGTTTTCATTATAGTCGTTTATGTCTAGTCAAATTGGGAACCGAAACGGCACCCCAATTGCGTAACACACAATCAATCGGAATCTGAATCATTTTGAAGCAAATTGCTCATCCATTGCTTCATAAGTTCGAAAATATTGTCTGCTCAACACGTAAATAACGCAATGAATGTTGTTGAACTGTCAAAATGAAACCGATTCCGATTGATCGTGTGTTACGCAATTAGGGTGCGGGTTCTCCTACATACAGATTACTTAGTGATCTAGCTCGAAGAGCAGCGATTCACCCAACAATTCGTTGTATCTACAACATGTAATTAATAATAATAATAATATAATAATAATATCCCTGGACATTTCACACAGCACCATTTGTCCCAAGCTAAGCAACCTAATGCTTGTGTTATGGTAACAAGATGGCTGATAAACTACTTATATACAATTTTTTTTTTGTAAATACATACATATTTATAGATAGAAAACACCCAGACTCGGAACAAATACATGTAGGTCATATAATGAATACTATTTAAGTCCCTCATGTACTACGAAACCTTTATGAACCTAAAAACATTTTTATTATCATTCAGTACGTACCGAATGGATTTATAATTGTTATTAATCATTTTAATAGGTATCCAATCGTGCTTTGAAATAATTATACCAAGTAATTAACGCAACCTACTACTAAAGTTAACAATTAATTTTAAAAACCTTTTTTTTTTCACCACATTTTCATTTCTAAAATGCGTGGAAATTAGAGTTTACATCGAGATGTTTTTTTTTCTTGGAAATATAATTAGTTACTCACATTACTTTAATGTTATACCTAAGTCTTATCAATTTCATGAAAACTCTTTAAGATTGGCTCTTTTGCTTTCGGCCATTCGGACAATGATCGCTACGAACCATTCACATCTTCTCATCTCATCATTATTATAACTATACTTTATTAGTAATATTTCTTTTCATTTCTCCTTTCGCAAGTCTGCTGGAAGTTTCTTAAGAAATAAGCAGTACCTTTGTCCTCAAATTATGATTATGTCGTATTCCTATATATTTTACTGTGTGTACATAAATAATAAAATAAATATTTAATTTAGTTATTTATTGACACAAGCAATGTAAAGAATTCCCTGGTTCCTGCGCTAGTATTAACTGTTTTAGGAGCCAGTTTTACCCCTTAAATATAAATTACAGACTATGTTATGGCACTAACTAATGAAACAGGCCAAGTGCGAGTCGGACTCGCACACGATGGGATCCGTGAAACAAGGCAAAAAACGCCGAAAAAAACACGTTTCTTGTATGGAGACCCCCTTTAATTTATTAGTTTTTGTTTGTTTGCTGTTTTAGCGGCAATAGAAATACACACTCTTCAACAATTTCAACTGTCTACCTGTTACGGTTCATGAGATTACAGACCGCTGACAGTCAGACGGACGGATGGGTGGACAGACAGCGGAGGCTAAGTAATGGTGTTCCGTTGGCACTCTATATGGTTACGGAATCCTGAAAATTATTGAAAAATACGGGATGAAAGAGAAAAAATGAAACAAAAAATTTACTTTATATTATTGCACACACACATTATTAGGCATGTTTAAGTTTAATATTACGGTCAGTTATCGCAGTTTTCGGTATCGTAAAAATCCATCATTTGTTACTTATAAGTACCTACAGACGCGGGACGCTGCTGGCGGGACCAGCTATCAACGGTACAAGGACCCCGACAAGAGAGTCATTTGTCTTTCTTTACCCTAATTATGTGATGAAAATTTATAGTAGTCACTGAACCGAACTTCTATAAGTGGCAACTGTTGGAAATTTATGATTAAGTTCCTAAACCCCACGACTGGATTCAAATTTACCTGGATTCGTGTTTTAGAACTCAATTATAACTTTCATATTCAGTTGCGAAATCAATGTAGGCGAAATAGAATTTAATAGAAAAATAATTCGCCTCCCTAAACGACTTGATAATTAGCTTTATTAGTTAAAGGTGAAAAAGTGAAATCAAAGTATTATCAAAACAGTTTGCTTTTGATGTTTTAATTAAGAAACCCGTAATGTGAAAATATTTATATTTTAACACAGTTAATATTTTTACTCGAACCTGTCGTTGTGAACAACGCTTTGAAGCTTCGAATAACAACGGGCCAAGGTGAGAATATTCATGTAAAAAATGGTTTTTTGAAAATTTCGTTGCGAATTCAACGTAATGTAAAATGTATTGGTCATAGCTTTGAGCTTTTTGAAATCTTGTCAGTGAATTAGAGCGGCAGAATTTTAAAAGAATTTTCTGTAATTTACAATTTTTAATTAAATCTTTTTTGCTCAATTTTTCAAGTCGCTCTCACCAAAAATATTTAATATTTATCTAAAATGTGTTTAGTCAAAGCGTAGATCCACTATGAGATTGACTAAAGTAAACCAATTTAAACCTATTAAAAGCCATTAATAAATTATCTATAAGCGGCTTTCTGGGCAAACTGTCAACTAAAGCGACATGTTTGCCCGGATAAGGATGGATTTGGTTAATAAAAAGCAAACAAAAGCGCTGGTGGCTGTATCTGTTTGCAGATGCCCTCCTCGTCGCTAACAATTAGCTCTTTTGTGTACTTGTCCACACTTGCCACTCTAGGCCAACAACGAGGGTGCTACAAAGATACGTTGTTACTAGATGTGAACTTTGCATCATGCCTTCAAGAATTTTTGTGCCTTGAAGAATAGGTTAGTTTCCTAAAATTCTAATAAGTCCGTCAGTTAGATTATCAAAAAATATTGAACCCGTATTTTTTCTTTTGTCAATTATATAAAAAATTATAAAGATATCGCCCGTTAAAGTTCCGCGTGACGTCACTTGCTTGCGAAACTTTTTCAAGCAAGTGACGTCGCGACCAAAAACTCAAACTCCCAAATTTTGACGCGCTTTATCTTTGTCATTTTTTTGTTTGATTGACAAAAGAAAAAATACGTGTCCATTATTTTTAGATAATCTAACTAACGGACTAAATATAATTATAATTTTTTACCCAGGAAACTACCCAATTCATCTAATGAAGAATTTGATAAAACCCTTAAGGTAACCCTGCAGCGGTGGCCCCGTGGTATCGGCCCCGATTTAAGAGTCGTAGATCGCGTAATTACTTTGTGTAATATTTTTCATTACCATTGCTCTCAAAACGGTGAAGTACATCGTAAGGGCTCTTTAGTCAACTGAGGCCGCTCGAACTTATCCCGCGGGATGAGTTGACTAAATGATTAAAAGGCAGCGACATGGCCTACAATCAAACATTGGAAGACATCTGACATTCACCAACACACATTGGGCCTGCGTGGTGGATTATAGCCCACTCCCTCTCATAGAGAGGAGGCCCAGGTCCCAGCAGTGGAAACGTCATAGGCTAATTACGCTAGGTAACCAATCAAAAAATAATAATTATGATTCATGTTATCTTCACGTTTCTGAAAACAGCTTCAATTATCGATTTTGAAACCGACTTCTAAAAAAAGGAGGTTCTCAATTCGGATCTTTGTATTTTTTTTTAATGTTTGTTCGCGCATAACTTCGTCGCTTGCCAACCGATCACTTGATTTTCGGTTATCGTTTTCGCTTAGCGTTTTTTCTTTTGCTCGGCTCCTTAGGGTCATAGCGTGATATTAAAAAGCGTATAGCCTTCCTGAAAAATGGGGCTATCAAATGCGAATATATTTTTTCAAATCCTACTGGTTGTTCCTGGGATTACCTCCTACATTCAAACAAATTTTACCTCTTTATAATAATAGTGTAGACTAGAATAGACGTACGGCCGGACTGTAAACGTAGCTCGGAAAAAGTGAATGTACTAGAGGTGCACATCTGCCTAAACCTTCTAGAAATACAGGCGTGATGTTATGATATGTTCATTCTACAACTGTCATTATCTGCCTAAACGGAGATAGGTACGTATCCAGAATAATTTTAGATATTAATCTAGACGATCACTTAACACTCAATGCGAACACATTACGTCTGTAATGAACGGACAATAGAATAGGCTGTATCTGGCTTTACCCGGGACATTACACGTGGCTATAGGATTAATTAGACGTGTTTGAATGTGTGCGGGATATTTCAGGAGTATTTTATGTATTCGCTTAATCATCTCGATAATGATAGTTTTATTAGCTTTCGCCCGCGGCTTCGGCCATAAGGGGTCGGCAATTATTCTACGAGAACGTACAACCGGGACAAAAATATAAAGTCATAAAAAGGTTTTTTTTTTTTGTTTGTTTGTATGTAGGGGTAATCTCTGGAACTACCAGACGGATTTGAAAAATTATTTTTGCATTTGATAGCCCAATTCTTGATGAAGGCTATAGGCGGTCTAACATCACGCTACGACCCTTAGGAGCCGAGCAAAATTAAAAAAAAGACAGAAAGAACACTAAGCGAAAAAGAAGTAGTACAGTCACGAGCACCAATACGTCAACACTTGGCAACTTTCAATTGGGATTTTTTCGTGAAATAATGAATACAACGTTGAAATACGATACATTACATAAACCTATATGGGTTCGAAAATGCTATGTTCGTAACAACATAAAATTTCATTAAAAAATAAAGGAGTAAATCTAAAAAAAAAAAGAAGCTATACATAACCAATATAAGCTGACTTCTGATTGTACGAAAAACCAATTATACAATGAGAGGTCAGCTAAAACTGTAAATGTATAGCTTGATGTGTAGCCGTGTGTACAACGGGCAAGGGATGGGATGGGATGCGGTGGGCCGAAATTTCACGCGGACAAAGTCGCAGGTAGAGACTAGTGAAATATAAAAGCAAAATTACGTTTACTTTCTGTTGGGGAGGTTTGCAGAGCGAAAACACAGGAAATACTGTAAAGCATTTAATACGAAGTTATAAAGGTTTATCTACGAACAATGTGTAAAATGGAGTCCAATGACAAAAGCTATATTATGTCAACACTTGCTATATAGACAGTTTTTCATCTAGCCAGTGTTAGGTTAGTACATGGAGGTGATATAACTTCAACACACCCCCTCAACTCATGTACGATACGATTAACAAAAATAAACCTATCTTTACTTTCGCACACACAATCCTAACGCACTTGTTAGTAACTCGTGTCTTACGCGAGGCAAAGGTTTGGTGAGGACATCTGCCAGCATCTTATCGGTTGACAAATGTTCCAACGTTATAGTTTTATTGTAACGTAGCACATCCCTTATAAAGAAATGTCTAATGTCAATGTGCTTACTTTTCGCATGATGTATACCATGATCCTCAGCAAGGCAAATAGCACTTAAATTATCAGCATGCATTCTTACCTTACAGAGTTGATGTAAACCTAGTTCTTTCAACAGACTATTCAAATACACAGCTTCTTTCATAGCTTCTGCCAAACTCACAAACTCAGCCTCACAAGTAGAAGTCGCAACGATGCGTTGCTTTTGTGAAGTCCATGATATGCTTGCGCCAGCTAGAACGAATAAATAACCCGTAAAGGATCGTCTATCAATGACGCAGCTACCCCAATCTGCATCTGCATACCCTTGTATGCATAACCCTGTCGGCTTAAACGCTAAACCGTGAGTTATCGTACCTTTTAAGTATCGAAGAACTCGCTTCGCAGCCCTCCAATGAGTCTCCTGCGGGTTTTCTGCAAACTGTGCAAGTTTTGCCGTAGCGTTGGCGATATCAGGTCTAGTCGCTACACTTAAATACATGAGCGCTCCAATTAGTTCTCTATACGGAAATTGTTTCCCTTTTGTGACTTCTTTTTCACTAATAACAGGATTTCCAATTTCCATCGGAGTCTGGACAGGATTGCAACTATCCATAGCAAATTTCTTCAAAATATCTTTTATATACTTCTCTTGTGACAAGAAATACTCATTGCCACTTTTCTTTATATTTATCCCGAGACAGAAGGTTGCTTGACCAAAGTCTTTAAGCTCAAACCTCCTCGCCAATTCCTGCTTGAATTTATCAATACACAATCTTTCTTTTGATGCGATTAATATGTCATCCACGTAAACAACAACAAAAAGATCTGATCCACCTTTATTGCGCTTGTGATACAAACAAGGTTCATTTATCGTAGGTCTCAGTCCCATTTCTCTCAGCTTCTCGTCCAGTTTAAAATTCCACTGTCGTCCAGCTTGTTTGAGACCATAAAGAGATTTCTTTAGACGACAGGTGTCACCACCTGCTTTCATATCTTCTAACATTTTAGCTGCTTTTTTACCTACTGCAGAATTAACGCCATCTGCATTTTTGAGTTCCTCTAAACCTTCTTTCAGTAACTCTGGGATCTTCATATAAATATCTTCATTCAGATCACCGTTTAAATAGGCGGTATTTATATCTATCTGGTCAATGTCCATGCCCATTTCGACAGCTAAGGCGACCAACAAACGTACAGTTGCAATTCTCGCAACTGGGGCGAATGTCTTATTATAATCTAGGCCATGTTGCTGACTGTATCCTTTTGCTACCAGTCTGGCCTTCTTTTTCTCAGTATTGTCAACATTTAGCTTTGTAGTCAGCACGTATCGACATCCTACGATATTACGATCTGAAGGTTTCTTCACAATTTCCCACGTGTCGTTGTTCACTAGACTTCTTATTTCTGAAAGAATCGCTTCATCCCATTGCACCTTTTCGTCAGATGCCAAAGCTTCCTTTAACGTGATTGCAATAGCTCCAGCAAAATCATCAGTGTCGACGTATTCTTCCGTCGATGACTCATTGTCGCTACTCTCTCTCACCTCAACCATGTTGTAAATTTTACGAGGGCGGCCAACATGTCCTCTCTGAATCCTTGGCCTTCCTGGACCTCTTTTTAAAGTAACGTTTCTATTACCACTTCCAGTAGATTCTGTATTCTCTGTACTTCCTTCATCAATCATTGGCACATTCGGTTGATTATCTAACGGAATTTCGTCACTTGAAGGATCATCACTACATGGCACATACGACCGTTCTTGAGTTTGGATTTCTATATCAACAGTCTTTCTCGCAATACGCTTTTCACGTTGTGGTTCAATTAGTGATTCATTTGAAACCTTACACTCAATTTCAGTTGGTTTATCTTCCTGAAATTTTACATCTCTCGACACTACGATTCTTCTACTCTCAGGTATCCATATTTTATAGCCTTTAGCATCAGCTGGATAACCTACAAAAACACCAAGTGAACTTCGTGCTGCAAACTTATCTTTACCTGGTTCCTTTTCCAAGACATGTACTTTCGTGCCAAACGTTTTGAAATATTTGACATTCACAGGTCTCTCAAACCATTTTTCGTATGGAATTTCACCATTTAGACTGCTAGTTGGGCACCTATTACGTAAATAGCATGCAGTAGCTACAGCTTCTGCCCAAAAACTTGGTGAAATACCTGACGATAAGATCATGCACCTTGCCATCTCAATCAATGTACGGTTCATCCGTTCAGCGATACCGTTACTTTGAGGTGAGTATGGCGTTGTAAAGCGTCTCTTAATGCCTTCGTTTTGTAAAAATTCATCAAAAATTTTATTTTTGTATTCAGTTCCGTTATCCGTATGTAAATATTTAATTTTTCTTCCTGTCAAATTTTCGACATGACATTTAAAAATTTTAAACTTTGACAAAACATCACTTTTATTTTTCAGCATAAAGACTTCACACCAACGAGTACAGTCGTCAATAAAAGTAACAAAGTATTTATTTCCGCCATTAGATTGAACTCTCATTGGACCTACCACATCAGAGTATATTATTCGCAACTTCTCGTTGCAGCGTGAACTGGATTTCACAAAAGGCAACGACACCATTTTACCCTTAGCGCACACATCACAATCATGCAAGTTACTATCGATCTCTATCGGATCAATACCTGATTTCTTTAGTACTTTCATAAGATCCCTAGCATTCAGATGTCCCATACGCTCATGCCATCTATACAGATCAACACTTTCACTACTTAACACAGACGCTGAAGCGTCCTGCTCCCTCAAGTAATACAAATCACCTCGCCGATCAGCGATCAGCTTTACCTCCCCCTTTTTAACTGCATAGGCTACGTCTTGCTTGAACGTAACTTCACAACCTCGTTCGGTAAGCTGGGCGATGGAAATTAAATTACTACGTAAATCGGGAACGAATAGGGTATTTTCAAATTTAATTTTTCGCGTTCGATCATCATTGCATGCTAATAACTCAACTGTACCTTTACCTTGCACGGTTGTCAAAGAATTTGTGGCTAATTTTAATGTTTGACTCGCAGGGAGTATCTCAGCAAACCTTTGCGGGTCATTGCACATGTGAGAAGTGCAACCACTATCAAAAATCCATTCCTGACGGCGCTTCGCATCAACAGCGATGCGGCAGTCATCTGAAACATGATACATAGTTAAAGCTTCACAGCTTTCATGACTAGTGCATGACTCCACACATCGAGTTTCTTGAGTCTTCTCCCTTTTCTTTATGCAGTCCGATGCCTTATGGCCAAAATTATGACACTTAAAACATTTAAACTTAAATGTTTTTCCAGTAATTTTTTTCGGATGTTTGTCCAAATACATGGCGCCTTCCATTTTGTCAACTTGAGCGTTTCCTCTTGAACTATCCTCTTCGATGATTTTAACTCTAAGTTGCTCTGGCTTTGGAAGCTCATCTCTAGACTCTATAGCACATCTAAAGTTTTCGTAACTTCCCGGAAGACTGTACAGCAACATGATCGTTAGCAAATCATCATGGATTTTTATATCCATTTCTTCCAATTTATCGACAGCTTCAAAAAAAGAATCAAGGTGCTCATGTACCTTTTGGTTTTCACTCATCCTTTGTAACATGAGCCTTTTCATTAAATTCGCTTTCTTTGCAGGTCCTCTTGATGCAAATAAGCTCTCTAATTTTAACCATACCTCTCGTGCAGTCTCCACCCTTTTTACATGACGAACTACACTCGGATCTAATGCCAATATTAACTCAGACTTAGCCTTTCGGTCAGCCGTCTTCCATGTCGATATATCAGCATCGCTAGTGGGTTTTCGCTTGTCTCCATTCACATATTCCCAGAAATCATTCCTTATCAACAACGCTTCAGCCTGAACCTTCCAACTATCGTAGTTGTCCTTCGTTAATAATTCTATACGTACATTCGAAGTCATTTTTCTTCCTACATGTAGTTTTAAATTTTCACAATTTCGAATTATTTTCACAACACACTTTACTGCCCTGGGCCCATAACCTTTGTTGGGGAGGTTTGCAGAGCGAAAACACAGGAAATACTGTAAAGCATTTAATACGAAGTTATAAAGGTTTATCTACGAACAATGTGTAAAATGGAGTCCAATGACAAAAGCTATATTATGTCAACACTTGCTATATAGACAGTTTTTCATCTAGCCAGTGTTAGGTTAGTACATGGAGGTGATATAACTTCAACACTTTCCTCACATGTAATATTCTCTATGATACATTAAAAAATATTTCCAGGAAAGTTGTATGATTTCATGCAATTTCATGAAGAACTTTTTATCTGAAAATATATTGTTACCGCTGCTAAAACCTATAATGAAAAACGTATTTAAGATTTACGCGACCGTGTTCTTTATACGCCTCTTTTGAGTTTGTTTATATATAAAACCTTTTGAGACTAAAGTAATCTCGAGGTAATAAACCCAATAAACAAAGGTTTATGATTAAAGTTTAAACAAGTTCAATATCAGCCAGAAGTTCGTCGAGTTACGGCACTTCCAGTTGATCAACATCTTTGTAATAAGATTACGTACTGTATAATACGCAATTAATATTTTTGTTTATTTAGGTCACAGTCATTTAAGCTACGCAACACTAGAGGCAGGCGGGACATGGCTAAATTGCAATTAAGTTAATTATCAAACTAAATGAAGTTTCATTATTGTAATGACTAAAGTCAAAGGAGATAAGAACATTAATTTTGTTTAATATCTCTTGCAAGAATAAAGATGAATTGAATTTTATGAGTTATTAATAGCTGCATCCCGTGATCTCACCCGCATAAGTCTCGATCCTGTGAGAATATCGGGATAAAAGTATTCTATGTCCTAATCCAGCTCATGGTCTACTTATGTGCCAAATTTCATCCAAATCCGCCTAGCCGTTTTAGCGTGAAAGCGTAACAAAAATTCAAAAAAAGTTTTATTTTTGTTTTTTTAATATAAGTTTAAATAATTTATGAATACAAGGGTCTCTTAAATAAATATGAATTTAATTTATATTTAAGTGGACACTGTTAACACAAAGACTTATTTATATAACGCTAAATGGCGTCCCTAAATTTTACATATTGGTTTAATAGCTAGAATAAAAGGGTAACATAATTTTCAATTAGCTTAACCATACAAGTTTAAAATGAATATTTAACAAAGCTAAGAACAACTGTCGTAATTAAAGTTAACATAAAGAAGGAGTGTGTGCAAAGTTCATAATCCAATAAGCTTGTAACGAGCTGACGTTTGCCACTTTGTCTGCATGTGATTCCGCTTAACAAAGTTGTACTTACGTAAGTAGTTTGTAGATATCATTATTCTTCCTCATGATTAAGTATTTTTAGTACACTCCATATCGTAACTTCAAACAAAACTAACAAGAAAACGCCTGTCAAAACTGTTTATGAGCTTCTACTTAATAAAAATTAGCCGCTGACAGACAGTCATAATCTGCCTAGTCTTTTCCCAACTATGTTGGGGTCGGTTTCCAGTCTAACCGGATGCAACTGAGTATCAGTATTTTACATTTTTGGACGACGGGCTTTTTTTTTTTTTGTCGCTGTGAAATGCATTACGCATCCCCGTCTCGCGGGGGATGAGACGGGGTATGTGGGACTCCCTGTCGCAATGACACTATACCCACTAAAACTCAGCGGTGTTCTCACATCGCCGTGATGGGAGGGCCATGGGAAACCGGCTTAGCCTTTACTTCCACAACCCTCCCGGCGAATGCCCGCCTACCTGGGCTGGCGGGCCTCGCATGCCCCCCAAGTTGGGGGGCTACGGGAATGGCCGGGAACACCTGGCCATTCCCGTCCGACACTGGTGGAGGCCTATGCGATACAGGCAACGGTGCCCCCGCACCCGTTGCCTGCTGGCCTCCACGCCCGCCTAGCTGGCGGGCCCCGCATGCCTCCCAGGTTGGGGGGCTACGGCCGCAGAGGATAAGAGCGGCCAACGTCATACCGACACTCCTCTTCCCCTGCGGCCCCACCGCGTCCGCCATCAAACGGTGGCGGCCCCGTCAAGGCCGCGGAAGGTAGGGAGAGCGGCGCACCGCAATACCAGCACTCCTCTCCCGACGCGGCCTCCAATCCTCAGCCGCGATGTCTCCCATACGAAATCGCGGCCCGCCTCAGGTAGGTTGCGATGTCGCCCAAGCGGCACCGCAACCTACCCGCCGGCCGCTACGTCGTCGGCTTAGCCGCAAAAGTCTTGACGAGCGGCCCCCGCTCGGGTTCCTCTTAGCTTCACCGTGGTCCTTCAAGCCACGGCTACTGAGCCCCCCCGCCTCAACAATGTGGGAACCCACCGGGGGGGATGGAGCGACTGCCTACCTGACCTCCGCAACGCAGTTACGGGGTAATACAATACACCTTGGTAAGACTGGTTGTCAGACTTTCGGGCTTCTGAATACCCGTAACGACTGTCAAAGATCCGCAAGTACACGGCTTATAAGGTGATAAAAAACCTTATTATAGACAATGTTGCAGCTTAAATGTTTATTCATTAAACACCACTAACTGAAAGATGTAGCCTAAAAAGCTTAAATTCCGCCATATTGTCTACCACTAGACCAATATCATCAGCTATTATGATGCAAATTTAATAACTAAAACTAGGTCCTACAAAGTGACTACAAACTATATACCGTGACTGTTTCGTCAGTCAAACGCGAGTTTATGTGCTCATGTCATAGCAGAATTAATTAAATTTATGTGTACACTAAAGATTACATGGCCGGCCCGTGTTTGCGAGGAGGTTAAGTCACAGAATAGATAGTTACAGAAGGTATACAACGAATAGGTACACAACAAGCGAAAACACACGCACACATAGACGATCGTTTCTTTATAGCGAGTTCAAGTGCACTTGCGACTGGAATTCGTTTGATACAGCTTCACGCGCTGGTCTCAACGTTAGCAAAGGCCACTTGTACGATGTGTGCATCGAGAACACTGTATTTACCAACGTTGGGGCCATTTTATCAGCGTAAGTCACTCGTCCTGCAGCCGACGATTAAGGAGAAGCGACTTGGCGAGCAACGAGCAGCGAGTGCGTGACAGCGACGAGCGACTACTTGCTGCTGCAGCTTCTGTGCCAAGCGCGAGTCTCTCGCCGAGTGTTTCGCCTGCCAAGCGAGTGTCGCTGCGCGATTACTCTCTTCGATAGATCTTGTCTCTGCGACAAACGAGCACTCGCTGGCAGTGTGAACAATCAGTGACCAACTTTTATTATAGGCATGTATCTATTTTACTTGCATATCATGCATAATTAGCCTATAATGTTCCCACTGTTGCGACACAGGGCCGTTATCCACCACGCGGGCCCAGTGCGGGTCCCTGAATGTCACATGTCTTCGAATTTTTAGTTCTAGGGCGTCCCACACGATGTTTTCCTTCACTGGTTTGAAGGTCTCCGGTCTCTCTTACTTGCACGGGACGGGGGGGTAATCGTTGATAGTCGCTTCCTCGTCGGCGGTGGGACAGGCGCCTCGACATCTCCGTACGTAGGTACGCGTCAATTTTTGCGTGCGCCTGTGTTCGCCCATCCCATGGTACCTATGGAGTCGGCCTTCTGTACCAATCTATTCCGTGACCAAGGTTAATCTATTATTAAAATGCAGTTGCATCCACGATCGTATTAACCCGCCATTGTTAAGTTAAAAGGTTTTGTTGTTTATTTGGCAACCATTTTTATTTGCACTAGTAATATGGATCGGGTTATGTTATGTTTAATGTTTCTCTGCTAGCTTGACGTTTTTGGCAATACGGATTATAATTGTATGGTTTTTGTCAGTCATATTTTAACTTGGATGCTTTGTATTTTAAGCGTTGTTATACAATTTTCAATCTTCAATTTAAATCCTGAGCACCAAAAAACACGAAACTTTATAAAAAAGGTGGGCTAAACATTTCATGGATTTTATTTTGTGGAGTTGTTATGAATGCAAGAGGCTGGTTGCCATTGATCAGTAAAAAAAATAAAACTGAAAATTATGACGATCTGTTGCGACATAAAGAGTAAAAAGTTGTTCAAAGAAGAGCCACATTTAGTTTAAGCTAGGGTTTCCTGGGAAAGCGGTCCCGTCGTATTGTAATGGCCGTCATGAAAATTTGTCATATTCATCACTATTTGACATTAGGTGTCAAAAAACGCTCTGTATTTGTACAGACATTATTGCGTGATCGATTACATCTTTGAAAGAAAGAAAGAAAATACATTTTTTGCAGCAAACATGACGCATAAAAAAAAGAACAAACACACAAAAAAAAGCTCTTTAAGCTTTAGCTAAAGTAGAAAACGATTCACTTATCAAATTAGTTCGTTCAAAACACATTGACAAACAGCAGATGATCGAAAACCTCTTCAAATAGATATCGTTCGAAATCGAATAGAACGCTTAAATAAAATACAAAGGAGGTCTACATAGGTACATTTTTGAACACCGAACAATCTCTTTGATATAGTACTAAGGGCCCTAGACACCCACTTATACTGGCTACAAACACCACTTGAAGATATTTAGCTTCACACAGGCAATACGCCTACATGTTTTCGACTGATCTCTTTTGTTCTCGAAATTGGCTCACCTGTTTTTATTTTAATTAGGCTGTTTAAAAACTATTCGCGTGAAGACTACCACGAAAGCTTCGGTTGAGGCTAAGGGCCCGTACCACACCCACATCACATCGCAGCGACAAAATGTGGGCACGGCACAAGCAGTGGTTACGGGTGAATATTGTCGCTGCAACTTCTTGCAGTTGCGTGGTCACCAGTCTGTAGTTGCGATGTGGTTTCACTGACAGATAAACTCCGGCTGTGACAGTATCATCGCGTTGTGGTTGCGTTGTGGCTGCGACGCGGCGTCTACTTGATGTGGTCGGCATCGCCCACACGGTTGATTTTGACAGCCAAATGTGTTCCGTGTGAGTAGATTATTCATTTCCATACAAATCAGCACCCGCCCACGTGGTGTCGTTGTCGCATGATTGTGGTGTGGTGGTGTGGTTGCGGTACGTGTTTCCCTTAATCCAATTGAGTACCTATGTACGATTTTAAGAGGGTGTATTCTGATAGTTGGCAACGTCGCAAATAGCTGTCAAACATTTCGCTGTTTGGATTAGTTTATCAATATTATTACTAAATGAAAATTTGAAATATTAGTGTAGTAAAATATACGAAATAAAAATCTTAAATTCATTCATTCTCTGACAAACAACGCACAGTTTAAACAACTGGGTCTGAAAACAAATTTGCTGTTCCATAATTGTTTACCGCGTAGGTATTTTAGAGTATTGCACTTTTCCATGACACAGCTGATTTTTATTAATAACCGATGAAAAATTCTACACTAGGGGTCTAGAATCATGTGCTGAATGGTTACGGTTTACGCGTTGATGTCCTTGCCACCCTATATTAATTGATTGGCAGAATCAAATTGTTTCATGCACTCATTTTGTCAGTTAAATGTGACTCTTGCCGCTTACCGGACACAATATTAAAAACATTACTTATTTCGACAAAATTAATAAAGTTACAACCCAATGATGTTTAATTTTCCATCTGGAAATCGAACCTCGATTTTTCGGGGCTTTATAGTTATAGGAAAACGAGGCAGTTTATTACCAATTTTCGCTCTCATTTATTAAAAAAGTAGTTTATTAAAACCCAGTTGTAACGAAGTTTAATGAAGTAAGTTTAATTGTCCTCTCATTTTATTGCCCTATAGATGACATAAATATTGGTCCTTGGCAGCTTTAGACAGAAAAAGGTGGCCTTTGCCCAGGAGAGGGATATTAATGGCTTATTAAAAAAAAATTGAAAGAAAGAAAACATATCTTTATTAATAGGCTGTTAAAAATCAGAGGGCTAAATTATACAGCGTCAAGTTA
This sequence comes from Apamea crenata, assembly GCA_949629185.1. Classification (NCBI taxonomy): domain Eukaryota; kingdom Metazoa; phylum Arthropoda; class Insecta; order Lepidoptera; family Noctuidae; genus Apamea; species Apamea crenata. The sequence goes on along the minus strand of OX451371.1, from coordinate 9,865,666 downwards.
AAGTAGCTATCGAAACTCGATGGATGTGATGGGTACCGATATCTAAACATGAAAAAAAACAAAAAAAAAAAACATTGAAATTTTTTATTTCGGGTCAACAACCGTAGGTACAGGTAGGTAGGTTACATCATGAAAAATCTGTTTTTTTTTTTTTGTAAATTTGGCCGATGTGTTAAGTATCGATATCAAAACACGTTAAATAAAAAATAAAACTGATTTCAACTCAACTCCTACTTCAAGTAAGTACTTAGCTAAATTACCAGCGGTCGCTGACCAAAAAAAAAAAAAAATTTTTGTTTTATCATGGAGTTTTGCTAGCTAATTTAATCTGACCCTGTAGAATGGTAAACCCTCGAGCACCTTTCGTTCATGAAGTTTACTGATTACGAAACAGAACAAATCAAACGCAAAAAAAATTACCGCTTCCAATGCCTTACAAACGAACAAACTGTTTGATAAGCTATCGATGTTAATCGGCTGGTTGTAAGTCAGTATTTTGCCGACTTAGTTTAACTAAAGAACTTCGGTAGTAGATTTCTATTGATATAAATGTATCTGAATATGACTGCTTTAAAAGCTTGAATAGTTCACCTAAGTACATTTTCATAATTATAGTCCTGCAGACCGAATTTCGGTCATAACGGTCAACCTCAGCAGAGAATATATCCCGCGTCGATAGCTAGTATCGACGCGGGATACATTATAGTGTACAGCTATGTGCGGAAACACAGGTGCACTCACTCTTCCCTCACTCTCATAGTCCGATGGGACGGCAATCTGACATGACCAGAGCGAGATCAGGCGTAGGACCAACGGTTTAACGTACGTTCCGAGGCACCGGAGTATCACACCGCCAACTTCCAAACTGTTACTGAAAAATTCCTAATGAAAACACCCAATAACACTTTGTTTTCATACAATAGATTTCAAACAATATCGCCTAAAAATATATTTTATTCATGATTTTAGTGCCGAACTAAACGCTGTACAAAATTTTCATCCGTACACATGTCATCTTGATGAAAGATTACCCCATGTGTTGCCACTGTAAAATATGACAGGTGGGGCAGTAACTATCACTAACACCCTCATAAACTGTCGCCAACGAACTGCAACAAACTTTCACACTAAACAATATTTTGGACAACGGACAACAACAAAGTTGTCTCTTCATACGATCGCGCTATTCATCTGACTTTCAGAGCTCATAAAGCTATGTGCCCATGATGTTGTTACCAGCTATTTGTGTGTATATTATTGTTCCCATTAGGGTAGTTTGTGGAACTTCTTGATCGTGTGTAGCATACCTACTGTACTCTGCATCGAGTACATTGCTCTAACGAACGCTGCTTGCGTCCAAGTTTTAATGGCATCGTCACACTTTTAGGTCCTAGTTAAAGGCTAGAATGAGGTCAGAAACACGCCGATAGTAGGAGTGTAAGTTCTGAATCTATGGACCGGAATTAAGACCTTGTTCCCGAGAAATAAAAAGAGTTCAGGTACCGCTCATTAAAGCTGTCATTAGGACCCCAGTAGAAGGTGACGGTGAAATCGAATAGAACTGAAAAAACTTGTGATTTTTTGAAGCAGGTCAACTAATTTGTAAAAACAAATTATTACAATAATGATTCTGAAGCCAATGTAAATAAACAAAAAAAAAAAACAAACCATCCTTAGTCCCCGAAAGTATCAGCTCAATATTGTAAAATATAAAAATAATATGAAATTATAGGGACGTCAATACGATATTGAATTTGGTACAATATTCGCAACAAACAACCTACCATTTTTACTGTAAATGTTGACCTACGTTGTACGAACAATGTTAAATGTATTTGTACGTCATGTTGTTCTGTATACTTTATGTTAACCTTCTTTTAAGTAAACCGAAACACAATTTGTAATGCAAATGACGCCGACTTGAATTCAAAAACAACGCAACACAGCTCGTGACGTATCAATTACAAATGCAATTCTGCTCGCAATGGCGGCGAAGAAAAAACTGGAAAGAGTTAAACTCCATAATTAGCCGACGGAGCCGAATAAAAACATAAAACTTAACAAGCGAATCATTTAAACAAGAAGCTTGTTGGGCTGTTGGCTTGAAACCAAAACCGTGGCAGCATCGAGTGGGCCGATGTAACCGCTACATCTGATCCCGGTTTAATTAGAGACATTGCCTCGTGACTTGTGCCAAATTCACGAAACACGTTCTGTTATTTGTAACTGGCGTGCGAGTAGACACTATCGGTGTCTGTCGGACGACTGTCGTGCACTCCGGGATAATGTTAGCGGGAACCGAAAACACGCTTTTTGTATCACTGTAATGGGATGTGAAAGCCGATACGGTCGATTACAGTCATTGACGCAATTGTTTTTTGATACGGTTCATCGTTTTTACGATGTATGAAGTTTGCCAAGGAGCTTAACGAGTATATCAACTTCGTAAAACACAAGATTACGTTTGCAGTTCCTTGCGGATGATTCTTTAACATTTTCAAAAGGAATACTCACAATCTGATTATGCACGTCATAATCAGAGGGGCAATTCTCGTAATTTTAAGAACGTTCACAGTCTGATCTCAGTCTCAGTCTGCCAATAATACTTCAAATTTCTATACATTTTTGACAAGTATTTGACATTGATTGTCGCTGAGATGAGATTGCGATTAGATTTTGAACGTTTTTAATTACGAGAATTGGCCTTCTGATTGCAAGTATTCTACAAACTGTTATCATTTGCTCTACCTCTAAAACATAATGATATTGAAATTTCACATTGTGAAATGAAAACAAATGGGCTCTGTTTTCACGGAAAGTTTATTAGAGGTAAGTTTAATGTCATTAAATAATTAAGTAATTAAATAATGACAATAAGTTGAAAAAAAAATTAAAGAAAAAAAAACTTTATAAAAACAAGCGTCTACTACTTGTTAATGAAAATAACAAAAAAGTTAATAATAATTTAAACCTGATAAGAAATAAATAAAATAGTTAGTCATGGGACATGGTAAATAGTTAGTGACGGGACTAAATGTCTTGACCCTGCGTGAGCGTTCGTGACCCATCGTCACTCGTTCGATGTCCATCGCGCACAGGATGGATGGAAAGCAGCCCATGAAATGATTTTTTACTCCGTTGGTGTAATTGCTGTCGATGTGATCGACTATCTGCAGACTGACTGCGGCTAGCGTAGGTGTAAACAAACGCGTACCCATATAGTACACTCGTTCATCGCGCCGTTGTTCTGATGCCAAAAATCCCCTACACTTAAACTTTAAATAGTCCCAAAATTAGATTTAACTGTCTCAATACTGCAACTAAATTGTCTTTCACCGCATAGGTAATTGAAGGCGCTTGACTAAACGCGATACTTTTGTTGTACAGCATTACCTTCGTGCCCACAGGTAATGGTACGAGGTAGCTATGTAAACAAATCTATTTGTCAACTTGTTTACAGTTCGTCCGTGCTAGTTTTACATAAATTCTTCCCGATCTATATGTTGTTTGTTTACACGGTGGAAACTTTAATGCAAGTCGCTCATACGTGTAGTCGCGTTGAGATTGCATTTTGTATGTTTATGCCGAGTTCTTTGCGAGTAAACATGAAATATAACCATGGAATATTTACTTGTTGTGGTGAAGAACTTTACAGGTTCTATCATGTTTTCTTCGATTTGTAAATTTTTCCTTCGCTCTACTATTAATTTCAATATTTTTTTTGACGTTTGTTTTGTACATTTTGGTCATAAAAGGTGATTATTGCCACGAAGGTCATGTACTATGACAATGGTTTGATCATTTTATTTATTTTATTACATTACGTGTCCCAATTCGGTAGTGTGTAGTTAATTAACAGTCCATTGAATAATTTACAACAAAAGATTTACAAATTACAAACCTAACACGTACTCATTCGCGTACTCGCTCAGTGAACATGAGAAAATATCTGTTCTGTCGGCAACCAAATTATATTACATTTGTGTTTAATTAGAAAAATAAATTTTATTGTATGTATACCTAGTCTATTTAGGGCTGATTTTTCAATCGACAGATAATTTTTATTCGTAGAATAAAATTGACATGTGACAGATTTTGTATGGAAGAACTGTCACAATTTTTAAATTATTCCTCGGATAAAAATAACCGGCGTTGGAAAAATCAGCCCTTGGTCTTTATACATTTTAAATTTTAATTATTTTAAATTTTATAAAAAAATAACTAACTATATAAATAAATACAAGTTAATTGTTTATCAAACTGACTTCCAACTTAAATTGTTATTTAAGTTAAAACTGTCATTCTTTGACAGCTGAATGAAATGGCTTTAACACGGCAAATTGACGCACCTAGTATGTCAATTTGATAAACTTTTGATTTCCCTTACCATGCAGTAATATTGTTGGTTCATCGCCTAAACTTTCTCAGAATATTATTTACACACTGTGTGTGAGTTTCTTATAAGCAAAGCACATACGGGAGTTAAGCTTGTTTCAGTGATGTTCAGTCATATTTGAAACTGTAATCGTGTGTGTGAATTAAGTTTGTGAACCTGAGTAATTCAGAGGAGTAAATAAGTTTATGGTGAACTTGAAGGGTGCCACAAACAAAAAAGTGTGAACTACTTAGACTCTGTAAGTTATCATCTGCCTAGCCTTTTCCCAACTATGTTGGGGTCGGCTTCCAGTCTAACCGGATGCAGCTGAATACCAGTATTTTACTGGGAGCGACTGCCTATCTGACCTCCTCAACCCAGTTACTCGGTAATACGATACTCTTTGGTAAGACTGGTTGTCAGATTTCCGGGCTTCTGACGACCCGTAATGACTGTCAAAGATCCACGAATGACAGCCAGGACTAAAGGTTTAACATGCTTTCCGAGGCACGGAGGGGTCCCGGTATGTAAAGATGGTCACCCATCCACGGACCAACCGCGGCAAGCGTAGCTTAACCTGATCGATCAACCCGTGCAGCTGTTATTACTTAACCACAAGCCCCTCTAACTACTTAGACTCTGAAGTATTAGAAGTAACTATTTTGTAGATTTTTTTTCATTCAGGGCAGTGGTGGCTGAGTGGTAAAGGCCCGACTTACGAGTTGTAGGTCGTGGCTTCGAACCCAGGCAGGTGCTTTACTTTGTGTAAACAATTTCATCACCACTGCTCTCAAAACGGTGAACTAGAACCAAAAAAGTTCGACACATGACATGACACGACATGACACACACATGACATGACACACTCGATGAAACACACACACACACACTCTCTTGATGACATGTTCGATGACATGTGATATCCACCAACCCGCACTGGGTCCACGTGGTAAATAACAGCCCACTTCCTCACGAAGAAAGGAGGCTTGTGTTCCAGCAGTGGGAACACTAGAGGCTGATTATGCAGTTTATTTCTGCTACATAGATATCAGCAGAGAGAGCCAATGGGGCCGAAATGTTCTGAAGGAGCGCCCATGAACCGGAAGACGTATCGTTGGAAGGCCTTTCATAAGATGGACTGATGACCTTGTAAAGGCCGCAGAAATTCGCTGGATGCGAGAAGGAAAGGACTGAAAGGATGTGGCGATGCTTGGGGGAGATCTATGTCTAGCAGTGGTCGTATTTCAGCTGTTATGATGATAAGTATTAAGTAATCTTTGTCTTGAATGACTGCAATCAATAGTTGACCACGTTCGTTCAACCACGCGAAGCTAAGTCTCACAAAACTTAGTAAAGCTTTTGATAAAATAAATTACAATTTATCTATTTAACGTATAGTCAAGGAAATGAATTGTTTATCAAATGGTCACCCTAGGTCAATTTGCCGTGTTATAGCCATTTCATACATACAACTCGTCAAGGATTGACGGTAAATTGTCATTTGTATATACGGACAATTTAAGTTAGAAATAGAATAGAAATAATGTATTTGCTTATAATGTATAGGTTATACGGAAAACATTTTTTATTTTTGTAAATGTGTTTTATCTTACGTAATTTTACATTTTAACTTACGTAATGCAAAATTTTCAAACAATAGTATTTATCTATACAAGCTGTCGTTTTGCATCCTCGTTAAATTTCAGGAGGCTGTTATGAAAGTGATAAATAATCAAATAAAATTACGATCCCTGGCAAATAATGAATACCTACATACTTGTTTTTTTAGTTATTTAAGTTTGACAGTATTTCAGAATACACCACTTTCAAAGAACAGAATCGCGTTATGGTATCGTATAAGCGGCCGCGTTTTTATGTGTGCGTCCCAAACATGCCGAATTCCGAAAATTAGAAAAAAAATGCCTACTTATTTGACTATTGATTCGTGTTGAGAATCAGTAGCATAGTTACGAGTACCTCCTTGAATTTGACGAGGATTCAAAACGACACCTTGTATACTAATAATAAAGCTGAAGAGTTTGTTTGTTTGTTCGAATGCGTTAATCTCTAAAACTCCAGGCCGGATTTGAATTTTTTTTTTTGCATTTGTCCAATTTGCGAGGAAGGCTATTGACCCTCACGCTAGGGCTTTCTAAGAGCCCTAGCGTGAGGGTCAATAGCCTACCCTACTCCTACCCTACTCCTACACTACTCCTACCCTACTCCTACACTACTCCTACCCTACTCCAGCGCCACTTACCGGGTCCAAACCGGGTCCTTGTCCTAACAATAACGAATACATAAAACTAAGAATCATCCAATTTGGTGCAGTCATTCGAAAGTTATGGGCGTACATACATTTCGAAGATTTTTTATCTATATGTAGGTATAGATGGGACAATAAACAGCTACAATATAAAATGTTTACAAATAACAACATAATAGGCTCATAAGTAGTATTAACAATATTGCAGCCCGCTACATTATCCGTATATATATATATTATGCATAATAACATTATAATAACAATAATATATGACTAACTTGCTAATTACAAGCCTCCATAGATAAATACAAAAAATATTACTCCTTCATAGTCTAAGTTACATTAATTTTATTACCTCAAAATTTCGGTGTCAAATTTTAAGCCAATCTGGACGAAATACTGTTCAAGTGCAGGCAGGTGCCTCCTGTTCAAAAAATGCCTTTGCTAAGAGCTTTCTTAGTGTGTTTGCTTTGGTGCAGAAAAGGTCAATGCCTTGATCACAACATATATCTCGTTAAAACTGCAACTGGCTTTAAGAAAGTATGCACTACGCTTATAATTAGTCTTTGCATAAGTTACATGTAGAAGTGGTCGCTGCCGCAGCCCTATCTGATTAGTGTGTACCTTTAATTTTGAAACAAGTTCAGGATAGTCAATTGAACCATTTGCGATATTAAACAAGTACTTAGTATATCATTAATATGACGTCTATTAACGATCAAGCGGTAGAAAATGGTACCTTCTGCATCGGTGAGTGTAATCAACAGATATTCACTATGCTTACTACTACTCAAACTTACAGCAATAAAATAATTTATCATTTCGAATTTGGTAGTGGTTACAATAAATTTCTCTGACTTTACTAAAACAAACAGTAAATAATTCATCCCTTTAATATTCCCAGTACACCGATATACCGCAACTCATACCAAACCACGAAATAAGGCGTCATATATCACAAGCCTAAGCACCCTTGATTAATCCTAAGTTAAACACACAAACCAACATCTCACTTGCGGCGGCCAAACTTAACCGAGCCCAAAGTTGATGACGTAATATTGATGTGTGCTCCTGAAATTTCCTTACCAAGTGACCCCTTTGTACTGTTCTGTGGGCCTGACTCCTGCAGTGTTTCCTTTTACTTGAAACTTAGCAACAAAGGTGGTACATGGCATAGATTGATAAAATCGTACAGACGCGCGACTCTTGTCTGTCTTGGCATTTGTAATATGCCAAACTGCATTTTTCAATTTTGCCTGCCCCAAAAAGCCTGCCAAACTACAATGACAGTTTGTTTTCAGGATTAACGCTCGTCTTAAAACATTTGGTATCAACAATCAGCACCCTAATTGCGTAACACACAATCAATCTCAATCTGAATAATTTTGAAGGATATTGCTAACCCATTGCTTCATATGTTCAAAAAATGTGGCATGGTGTCTGCTCAACACATAACGTAAATAACGCAATTAATGTTGTTGAACTGTCAAAACGAAACCGATTCCGATTGATCGTGTGTTACGCAATTAGGGTGCTGATTAAATATCTAAGTAGGCACATACAGACACTTTAAATGGACGGTAAGAAGATTATAGTTACAGCAGCGCAACTAATTATTATCGCATGTGTCTGTGAAGTTACCTGTGGATTAGATTTCTGCCGTAGCAGAATTATAAGAAACAAATATTGCCGTGTAAAAGTGTTTGTACAAGCATACAGCCTTACTTACAGAAATAAAATCATTTATCTAACTAAACAGTCAGTTGTGCTGCTGGGGAGTTTGTTGCGCCACGTCTTCTTCCGCGAAAGCACTAGGAAGTGCTGAGGGCGGGCGTTTTTGGGGGACTGTCTTTTGTAATTTTGACGTTCGAAAAGTGCTGATTCTCAGCCTAATTTCAAAAACTGACATTTGATTTGATTCTGATTTTTGATTTTTTATCATTTATCAAAATACTGCATCGACACATGTAAAATATTGATATTCAGCTGCATCCGGTTAGACTGGAAGCCGACCGCAACATAATTGGGAAACGGCTAGGCGGATGGTGATGACTGCTTCGATACAAAAAATAAATATCAAAATATTTAACTTCACATAAACCTACATAGAAAGAAGAAAGAAAATACGTTTATTTGCGGTAAACATGACGCACAAAAGAACATAAGAACAATAATTACAGAAAATAAAACAATAAGAAATGGTTGACATGCGTCACATCCACGCAAAACGGCTATCGCTCAGCATTATGCTGCGACCCTATGCAAGACAGAGCCCCAGCGCTGGTTTTCAGCGATAGCCGGCGCCGACGTAATGACGTCGTCAAGTGCAGCAAACAATTATTCATCAACAAGTATTAAAACAATTATATATATTTTTAAAGCAAACAGTTATTCTGACGCTGTACTGGTACAGCGTACTTAAAGCAAAATAATACGGGCACTTATGAAACGTCAGCAGCTAGGTGCACGGTTTCAATTGATCATTTCCTATGGAGATCAACATGATTGCCATTACAACCATAAAAAATCTGAATTAACCTTTTCACAAAAGCCACTAATAGACTTGAAATTAGAATTGTAAGGTAAGTAACTAATGGTATATAATATAATGCTACTGTGTCGTGAGGCTGTACACCGATGGTACTAAACACCCTTTTACGAACAACGATCGCCAAAGCCATAAACGTTAACTATAAATAATAATCAAGTCATCATCATCTGCTTAGCCTTTTACCAACTATGTTGGGGTCGGCTTCCAGTCTAACCGGATGCAGCTGAATACCAGTATTTTACATGAAGCGACTGCCTATCTGACCTCCACAACCCAGTTACTGGGTAATACGATATAAATAATAATCAAGTATTAACTTAAATTGATCAGTAGGTACAATTATCAGCATATAACAAAAGTGCAAAGCTAAATCTGTCATAATTTAGCCCGACAGCATTACAATATAATATTATACTTGTCAATTAAAGTTTAATATAATCAGCCTATAATGTATCCACTGCTGGGACGCTTTCTGTAAGAGGGAGTGAATCGTAATCCATCACGCGGGCCCAGTGCGGGTTGGTAGATGTCACGTGTCTTCGAATTTTTGGTTCTAGGACATGCCGGTTTCCTGACGATGTTTTCCTTCACCGTTTTGAGAGCAGTGGTGATGAAATAATTTACAGTAAAACGCCTGTCTGTGTTCAAACCTACGTTGAATACCAGTATTTTACATGGAGTGACAGCCTCTGACCTCCATAATCCAATTGCTGGTTAATACGATACCCCTTGGTAATTTCATAATGTGCATTAATTCAGTTTCACATTGTAGGCATTCAAAATGCGTTCGCAGCGAGTTTCACTTCTGCATCTCTTTACTCTATGTAGGTACATGAGTAGGTATATAACTTAATACGTGTCATTAATAATTGCTGTAAGGAATCACTCGTGCATCTAAATTGAGGAATAAACTTTTTGGCTAGTCATCAAGCTGACCCCAAGGGTCTTGTGAGCCTACGGTTAAGGGTTTCTGTGGGTTTTCTGACCCTCGAGTCGTTTTAATTACGTCGTGTTGGTTAACTATGGGATACACTTGTGATTAGTGCAGAAGTTAGTTATACCATATAAATTGATCAATATTGATATTCTGTTAGATAATTATGTCCATAAAAAATGGCGGAATAATTTTAGGAAGCTAAGTAATAAGCTCTGTATATAACTAGAATGAGAGAAGTCTTTTTTACTCTCTAGCAATCAAGATGCCAAACATTCGGTATATTCTATATTTTAATTTATAGATTTAGTTATTTTAATTGATTTTTACACGAAACGGTTTTGGAGTCAGCTTAGGACAATATTTACATACCTATCGAATTCTGCATTGTCAGATGTGAAGTGGAAAAGTAAGTGTCCATATAAAAGTGAAAAAATATTTTTTGAGAAATAGCGAATTTAAAGAAAATGAAACCTGTAAGTTCGTTATGAATGCAAATAGGCTACTCAAAAACTAGTTTCTTCTGAAAACTTAAAGGATATAAAATATGCCTAGCCTACAACTATGTTAGAATCGGCTTCCAGTCTAACCAGATGCAGATGAATACCAGTATTTTACATAGAGCGACTGCCTGTCGGACCTCCTACCCAGTATCGTGTAACCCAGTTACTGGGTAACACGATATCCCTTGGTGAGACTGGTTGTCAGAGTTTTAAGCTTCTGACTAGATGTAACGAATCTCGAATTACAGCTGGGACCAACGGCTTAACTTGCTTTCCGAGGCACGGATGGGTCTCGATATGCAATGGATGATCACCCATCTACAAACCCACCGCGGCAAGCATAGCTTAACCTTTCGATCGACCCATGCGGCTGTTATCAATTAGCCACGAGTCCCTCTAAGAAAGCTTAGCTTAAGGAAACATTCATAAGTTAATCACACATTTGACGGCACGGTTGGCGCAGTGGTTAAGCGATTGACTGCTGCGCTGCGTGTCGCGGGTTCGATTCCCGTACGGAACAAATATTTGTAAGACCTACAATTAGTTGTTCCGGGTCTGGCTGTTTGTGTATGTGAGTTTATATGTCTGTAAACGCACCCACGACACAGAAGAAATTCCTAGTGTGAGGCAATGTATTAAAAAAAAAAAAATTGCCATCCGTACATTTGTTGACTGAATAAAATATTTCGTCTGCTAACTGATAGAGAAAATTTTATAGCGATTCATCAATAAAATATTTTCAAACAGCGCCCCGAGCTGTCAAATGTTATGATATTTTTATTGCAAGCCTATAAAACGGGCTCAAAATAACTTAGTGGAGGCCCCAGCTTATAGAGACGTCAGTACCATATACAAGTATATACCTATCTATAGTAAAATTGTTTACTTCTAAATATGAAAATACCTTTTGATATTTCGTTTGTCTATGAAAATACAGGCTTTCTACATTCAACGGTGTAAATAACGTAGAATTATAGTAAAAATATCTCTCTTTGCAAAAAATGTTTCATACAGTAAAATATTTTTTTTATTATTATTATATTAGATTTATTTACAGTGTACAGCCGTACTGCCTACAAAAGTTAGTTGACATTTTTCCACTTCAGCTCTGGCGCCATATTCTCTCGATCAAGTCACCTTTCAAACAAAAAAATAATAATCAAAATCAATGCAGCCGTTTGGGAGCTACGTTGGGCGCAGACAGATACACAGATACACGGTCTAACAGACAAACACGTTAAACTTATAACACCCCTCTGTTTTTGTCGGGGGTTAAAAACCTGATCCTTGATCATCTAACAGAAATTAAAACTACAATTTCTAAGATAATTGAACATACAAGCTAAATGCTACAAATACAATAATTTCTCCCAATGCACGTCTAAAGTTACACCAGTACACGGATTTAAATTTATGTCTCCGGAAACTCGATATTCCCGATTGAGGTAATTGAAAGCTTAAAGGAATTTATTTCCAATTTCCTATCATATGAGGTTTTTCCGTCTATGAAATACACCGCGAGCTCGAATGAAATTTATGACATGTCTGTTTTTAACTTAATTGGAACATTGTTAAGCTGACAGGGTAGAATGTTTGTAGGTAACGAGCTACTTTTTCAATAATTTGTTTTTGTTGAATGCGATTTGTTTAAGATAGAAAGAGGTATGGAAGAGTATCGATCTTTATATGTATGAGGAATAGAGTGGAAAGTTCCTCATCCTCCATTGAAAAGGAACTGACGGGTGGGCTACTGCCCGACGGTTGTTGTCGCGTTTCTGTTAATGTTAATCGCGTGGATAACTCTGATATAGCGATGGGGAGAATTTTTGTAATGAGCTGTTTTTTCAATAATTTGTTTTTGGTGAATGTGATTTGTTAAACATAGAAAAAGTTGTGGAAAGTATAGATCTTTAAAGGCATGAGGGACAGGGTGGAAAGTTCCTCATCCTCCATTGAAAAGGAACTGACGGGTGTTGTCTGGTTGTTGTTGTCGGTTGTTGTTGTCGCGTTTCTGTTAACGTTAATCGCGTTGATAACTCTGAAATAGCGAGGTATGCGTCAGTTGTAATTCGTATGTCTTAGTGTGTGTAATAGATGTCACCACTGATCGTTTTACAGCAGTGGAAGAGTGTTCTTAGATAGAAAAATATGTAGTTTAAAAAACACTAAAATACATGCTTTTAGCACGCATTAAAAATGGTAAAATAATTAAATTGACTTGTATTAGTTACGATATAAGTACCTACGTAGCTTGTCACTTTTTTATATTCAGTGATTAATTCAAAAAGCGTGGAGCGCTTTTTATTTGTGTGTCCTTTAATTAATAAAAACAAAGCACTCCACGATTTTTTTACACTAAGTACATATTTTTATTTTTTATCTTTTGGTTTACTTCATTTAGTTGATCAGACGTCTCGAAGTTGGTGAAAATGTCAATGAAAGATTCCGTTACATAGATAGATAGATAGAGATCTAGAGGTCACGCTAATTCGCTAAATCAAGCGTGTTGAAAAGGTTTCAAATAAATTCAGTTGAAACAAGAAGAGCATGAATAAAATGTTGGATTGGACGCTGGGTTATAAAATTGTAAAATATTGCATCAAACATTTATAATCTCCTAGCTTAGTATTGTTCGAATCGAGAATTCAAAATCGAAAAGTCTGTTATACAATGTGAACAGAAGGATTTACCTGACAGTTCATGTCAGTACTTCGAAAATAAATATACATTTTTGTATCCCGCTGCCCTGTTCACAACATTCAGTGCAGAACATACATGTCACTCAACTCTCACCTCAACTCACTCTCAAGCTGCGCTGGCTAAACATCGGCTGTCAAAATATGCTTATAAACATCAGCCTATAATGTTCCCACTGCTGGGACACAGGCCCCTCTTTGTGAGAGGGACTGGGCCGTAATCTACCACGCCGGCCTAGTGCGGGTTGGTAGATACCCTAGTTGCTAGAACCAAAAATGGGTTGTGGAGGTCAGATAGGCATTCACTCTGGTATTCAGTTGCATTCGGTTAGACTGGAAGCTGACCCTAACTTAATCGGGGAAAGGCTTGGTAGATTGTTACTTTTTTGTCGGTTTTCCGTACGTATCTTGGTAGGTTGCCTGGTAGAGATCGCAGTAATGCGATAAGGCCGCCCATTGTATATTTTGTAGTGTTTAGTGTATTTTTGATGTGTTTTTTTTTGTTTTGTCTTTTTGTTTTTTTTTGTATGTGTTTTTTTTGTGTTTTTTTTATGTTATATATATATAAAGAAAAAAAGTAAAAAAAAAGTAAAGTATAAAAAATATTTATTTATTTATACTGTATTGTAATAAAGTATAAATAAATAAATATATTTTTATTTTCTATAGTTTGTAATTTGTCATCAAATTAAATAAATTGTTTGAAGTAATTTGAAAAAGCCTCCTAATATTACAGGGTGGGCAAATAAGAGGTATACAATTTATTATTTAAATGCTATTCTATGAAATATAAAAACTATTAAGTATTTTTATTTAAATATAGTATTTAGGGCCGGCAATTAGTATGGAAAATAATCTCAGACAAATGTCCACCTCTAGTAGCATGGCAGATGTGAACCGTTTTCATAGCGTTTTTCATGACATTTTCACACATTTCCTGCGTTACTTCAGTAACTGTATCTCAGATATTTTGTTTTAATTCTTGAAGGTTTCTTGGCTTGTTAGCATAGACACGTCCCTTAAGCCGGCCCCACAAAAAAAAAGTCAGGAGCTGTTGAATCCAGAGATCTTAGGGGCCAATCAATGTCACCATTTCTCGAAATGAATCGACCCGGAAACGTTCTTCTCAATGTCTCGATCGTGGCTCGTGCCGTATGACATGTGGCCCCGAAGCCCAACTGATTCACTTGATGTAAGAAAACTGCTTTATCTGTTACAATGCTATACTGCTCAAATTTAATCAATAGACGAGTTAGTGTTAGCTGCGAAAGTAAGTGAGTTCTACCAAAAATGGGCCGCCATTTTCTTAGAGTTTCCGCAATACATGATTGGGTTGAGTAGAATGTTATAATAATTAAAACCCTTGTTTCAGTCGTAAAACGCTCCATAGCAAATTTGCCGTATCTACACATATAATTTCCTCGAAACAACTGTCACATTCGCCGCCAAAATAAAATTGCGGTAAAAAAAGTTGTACATCTCCAAGTTGCCCACCTGTATAAGCCCACCGCTAGATTTTACCATCGCCGGATACCTTTTAATCATGGAATAAAATGGACGTCTGACATTTTTTGTATCGAAGAACTGTCAAAAATTCAAAATCATTCCATTTTGAATTTTTGACAATTCTTCCATACAAAAACTGTCAGACGTCAATTTTATCTGTTATAGTTATCTGGCGTTAGAG
This sequence comes from Apamea crenata, assembly GCA_949629185.1. Classification (NCBI taxonomy): domain Eukaryota; kingdom Metazoa; phylum Arthropoda; class Insecta; order Lepidoptera; family Noctuidae; genus Apamea; species Apamea crenata. The sequence continues at coordinate 9,850,654 of OX451371.1, read as the reverse complement.
AAATCAGCCCTTAGTCTCATATATTTTATCAGTGGAATAAAATTTACGTCTGAAAGTTCTAATATGGAAAAAACTGTCAAAAATTCAAAATTTACTCTCAGGATATGACTTTTTCTAAATATAAAAGTTTTGTTGAATTCGCACTTATTACAAAACAAACACTCATGTTATATAATAGTATCATGATAATTATTTCAAACATACAACTAACTAAATAACTTTTATTAGGTCTAGACTTTAGTCTATTTCATTAATTAAGGGCCTCGAAATTTAATAAGCGGAATGCAGCGCCTTTAAGTCACACTCCTTATTAAGAAAAACGTAATATTTGTGCTGTTGTTTATTTTTCATAAAGAGGAGAACCGTTGCACTGTCTCGACCACAGACTTAACTGTTTATATTACGTTATTTAGAGAAACGGCTACTGGCAGTGACAAATTAAAATAATAACAGCATAATATTATACTATGCAATATGAAATTAGAGGTGGGAACGATCGATATGATCGAACATGAACATTTACTTATTACCTTAATTATGAAATTAGTAACTTGATTACAGTTAATCGATCTTATAGTTACTAAATCCATGTGGTGCACGTACGACTGTGAATGATCTCTTTCTAACCTTTATCAAACCAATCAACAAGAGTAGCCGTCAAAGCAATTATTTTGGACCATACACTTGTACACATTTCATAAGCCTACACGAAACAATACACAACGAAATGACAATGAAACGTTATTTATGAGTTTCCTAAAGAGCATTTTTTGACACAAGTCAAAACCCACTGCCATCATTTTCACAGCCATCAGTGCGGCCGTTATGTGGCAGCTGGGGATCTTCTAGGAAATCACAGCTTTAGTTAAATCAGGACGAGAAGAGGGCCTCGACAGAGTGGCAATACCTATCCACCAACACCACCAACAGCGCTGGGACTCTGTCTCGTATGGGTCTTAGCATTATGCTGAGTGATGGCCGTTTTCCGTGGACGTGACGCATGATTTCCCCCAACTCGTATTTTTTTTTTATGCGTCATGTTTACCGCATATAAACGTACTTTCTCTCTTTTTTCTTTCAAAGCGTTTTCGTATTTCTGCAATGACTTTCAACAGGAACAGGAGGAGCTTTTTTGTAAATCCAATACATTTATGACTCTTTCATCATCATTATCGCTGATAGAATGTCACTTTGTCTAGGCCCTAAAGATGCAGTAGCATTCTCTTGTGTGGTAGCAAAGATATCTCCCCATCACTCATATTTTCACGACGGTGCTGTCTTGTTTGGTTAAAAAGTGCCTATGGCTATTTTCCAGCTCTATCATCAGACCCTGAACATCATCATGGGCACTTGCCAAAAGTAAAAGGTAAAGGTACTTTTTTTTTGAGGATGGGAAATCATCAAATGACCCCTCCCGCTCTGGGTGGAGCGGAAGGGAGTGTCAGACTCTTACTGACTAAAACCCACCCGTGTTCCTTCCTTAGCCCTTTCTGTTCCAGGGCAGCGGTAACCCTTTCGGACGATCCCGCCGCCCTGGCAGGCTTCGGCCCTATCGGGCCCCGTCCGAGGTAAAGGTACTTGACAACACAAAACCAAAGAGTTAAAACAACGACGCTATATTATTTAGTTGAGGAGTTACTGTGGCCACCTTCGGGCTCCATCATCGTGTCTCTCGTTGTCATCAGCCATATTTTCACTTCTGTGGGCGTTCCGACTAGACTAACATATTTCCCTATGGGCATACGGCAATATGTTAGTTTCAGCTCAATGGGATGCCAGGACGTGCTTGAAAAATGGCTAACAAAGACAGTGACCAGAAATAAGCAAGAAGGAAGAAATATACGAACGAAGCAAGTTAATAAAAACCTGTTAAAAGAAAAACCCTTTTTCAGAGGAATTTTGCCGCCATAACGTGAAATAAATTGGCACGTGCTACGTTCGGTTCTCAGTGGGATGAGAAAATCCTACCTGAGTCACATTCCTATGAATTTGTCAATAGTAATAAAGGCTCCGCTTAGGAATTCCTGAAACTAAAGATAAATGTAAAGTCTTCTGGAGGTGACATGATGTGATTTTGAATTCATGCAGTGCAGTGAATGTCGTTAATAGGAAATGTTAATGAGGAATGAATACGACTGCTATTTTGTCTGAAGTAATTATAAAAGGTTTCGACTTTTTCGAATGTATGTTCTGTCCTGCATTTATTGGGACATTATTAAAATATTTTAGAAAAAGAGATTAATTAATACTTACGTTAGTATCAATACCTTTTTTTCGTAAATAGATGAAAAGAAGTTATGGGAACACTTATGTTTACTTTGAACACGTAAAGGACTTGGATGACAACAAAATAAATCAAACTAAATATGTACCTACCGTGTCTTGAAAGTGCCATTAGATTTTACTAACTTAATTAGAATTAAAATAATATGTAGGTACGAACATAACTAAAACTGTTCACAAACTAAAATATAGCGTCGAAAAATTCATCCGCATCGCTGTCGACTGGTAAATGTACCCAAGAGACTGGCGGAATTACCACGTTTCATGGCAACTCTTAGCCTCTGGCCAAGGTTACAGCCAGTCCTTTGTTCACGGGAAGTGTCAACCAGCCGTTTTGAATTAGATTTTGTTGGCCCAAAACTGCGCCACTTCCACAGCGTCGTCGCGTCAGTGGCAGCTCAAAGGTCACTATGGCTGCATTTTTTGGGGAACAGAGGGTAGGATAAGAGGTATAAAGAAGTGCCATAACTATTTTTGTTAGTTTAGGTATGTTCTGTTTTTGTGCAGAAGATCAAAACAAACTGAAATTCCTTTTATTTTTATGGCATCTACTATCTTCAGTCACTCGACGTCTATAGACGCTGACTCATGACAAACTCTCTTATAGGTACGTCAGGGTACGTCACTGAGGAAAGAAAGTGGTTTCACAGAGATCACCGTGACTTGCTCTAACGAGTTCGTTCATCTTTCCGAGACAATAGGCAGGGGCTGACAACCTTTATGTTTGTTTTTCGATCAGGGATGAACGTTATAAATAGAGATATAATAGTCATCCAGACTGAATTTCGGCCATGGCGACCAATCTTATCGGCGATTAGCCTTTGACGCAGGAGATAATGTATTAAAGTGCACAGGTGTGTGCGCAGACACAGGTGCACTCTCTCTTTTCTCACTCTCATAGTCGGATGAGACGGTACGCAATACGTCATGACCGGAGAGTAGGCTCGCCCCCTTTTATATGGGACGGTGTACTATTTTATTTTTTTATATAGGTACACTTCTGCCTTTCCCGTCGGGGAATACAGGCGTGATGTTTTTTTTATGTATAAGTATGTTATACATAAAAAAATTAATGAGGCTCTCGTTAGGCGGTTGGGCTGATTCAAAAGGCAGTACTCCTCGATACGGCTCGCATTGTGAGGAGGTTCCTGTCTCTGGAGCCCTAACCACCGGTAGCTTGGACCCTGCTCCCGACATCGGTGGCTCACTATTTATATACTTTTAAATGTTTTTTTTTATACCTATTTTTTATATTTTTTTTAAATACTAAAAATAGGTATAATATTTAAAAATATAATAAATTAAGATTAGTAAATAAATAAAACGATATAATAATAATTAATAATAATTGGCCGGCTGGAGTGAACACTGACGAGTAACAGAGCTCCCACCTCATTCTTGTCTTTATTGGCTAACTTGAGTGAAGATTCCCAAGAGCAAACGTGCTTGGAGGAAGAAAGTATTTCAGTAAGATGTTGGTAGGGATCTAGACCGTACTTCCGGGATTGTCCTGATAGCCATGGAATACCTCTCCACTCCTCATAAGCACCTCAGGACATGTTGCCCCCTTCTCGCTATGACACTATGTGCTAGCGACCGTTTTCGGGGGCCCATTATGGAGTGTACAAGTCACCCTCTGCCATTTTATCCGTGTAAATATAAAATATTCATCAGGCAGGGGCCATAGTTCTTCCATAGTTATTGGTAACCAGTCCACTTGAGCCACCCAAACCCATAGTCCAAATTTGTATTTTTCCATAATTATCCTGCAATAGTCCTACACTAGCCGGGGGTTATCCTTGGGTGCACTTGCATGGTGCATACAGGGATAATCGTCGGGTGGTGCCACATTTCAATAAAATTTCCTAAGGGGCCTCTGCGAGTTGGCTTCGGCCCCTCGTACCTACACCTTCCAAAGGACCGGGATCCTATGGTCCCGAGATAATATGTTAAAATTAATAATAATAATTCTGGGTGCAAATGTAGCAATCTAAATGGACTCTCCATTTAGATTGCTATCGACACTAAGAAGAAGTAGATATGTTATAATAAAGGAGTACAAAAGCCGTTATAAAAATACAAGAACAGCTACACCCTGTGAAATAACAACACACGAATTAATTACTATCCGAAACATAGCTAAAAATATCAATTACATCCTGAAGTAATATTTCAGACCATGAACGTTCGCTGGCTTGCCGTCAAATATTATCAGTGTTTAGTCAGATAACAGAAACATCTGCTAATTGTTTCTGTTGCTGTGTTATTCGAGATGCTAAGGGATATCCGCATTTATTATAATTGATTATTTGTATGATTCTATCTATATACTAAAAATAAAGCTGAAGAATTTGTTTGTTTGTTTAAGCGCTCTAGGCTCTGGAACTACTACTCGAAAAATTATTTTAAAATAATTAATTTTGATAATTAAAATAATTAGTTAGTTTCCAACCTGGAAGGAGGACGCGCGGGCTCGCGATAGGAGTGGAGGGAGGCCTTTGCCCAGGAGAGGGACCGTAGGCTAATAGTATATAAATAAAAACAAGTTGTTAGCCCAATTTTTGAGGAAGGTTATAGAGTATTTAACATCATCCGACCCTTCGGAGCCGAGTAAAAATATTGTTCTGTTAGTTAAGTATAAGTACTATACTTGTATAGAACCCAACCTTATTAAAAATGTAACATTGCAAAAATCATAATAGAATGTGTATGCAAAAATGTCTTCCGATGTTGCAAGTAGTATACTATTTTGCTCAATTTGAATATAACCATAATTAAAGCAACTACTAATACTACCACATTACACGTTACTACGTTTATTACTAGTTCATGTAGAATCCTATTATTTCTTACCTACCTCTAGTTTTAGGCCCAATTTTGTAAATATTTGTGTAAATCAATTATTTCAATAAACAATTATTTTTATTTGTAGAGGTATGAGGAACAGGGTGTAAAGTTCACTCATCCTCCATAGAATAGGGAGGATCCTCCGACCAGACGTGTTGTATCTGGCGGGCAATTGCCCCACGATTGATGTTGGGAAATTGTATCTATGCTAATTGCGCGGTAAACTCTGCTTGCGAGATGCAGGATTTGCGTCACGTCAGTATGACGCGTTGTTCGCATGTGGCGTTGTAGATACGGCTATACTTGCATTAAAAATTAACAAAAAAAGTCTGAAAGGCCAAAAGTTATAAAAATATAAGGCTAGCTTCTGCTCGCGACTTCAGCTGCCTGTTTTAACATAAAAACATAAACCTTAAAAAGTTGGCTGGGACAGACTGGATGTGGAAGGCGGAGGACAGGGTGTTGCACAGCATGGGAGAGACATATTTCCAGAAGTGGAGTGAGGCTAAGTTGAATTCCCTCCCGCGAAACATATTTGGAAAAAAAACCCTTTTTCCTTACTGACTATTCTCCAATCTTGGTCACAACAACTCTCTTGGCTTGTAACCTTTGAATAAAGACAGTAAATGTATTGCAACTTATCTTACGAAATGTGTACGAGACAACGGAAGAAAATAAATTACAAGGGTGTCCGTTACCAAGGGTTACATCGCACCAATTTTCTCATCCGACATTTACAACTTTTGAGACAGAACACATTGCCGACACAGTTTTTCAGAAGAACATTATTCAGAGAGTAAAGATTTTTGGATTTTTATGGTAGAGACCGTCTCACGAAAGAAGTCCCGCAGACGCAGCGGTACAGGCATGCGACGGAGACATAAATCTTTATTTATTTACTAGCAGCGCCCCGCGGTTTCACCCGCATATGTTTCGATCCCGGGGGAATATCGGGATAAAAAGCGTAAAGTATTTATATTAACCCTGGTTATAACCTTCCCGTGTGCCAAATTTCATTCAAATCCGTTCAGTAGTTTTTACGTGAAATAGTAACAAACATCCATCCATCCTATAAATAATGCATGATACCTACATCGTTTTCATCGTTTTTATCCTTAAAAGGGGTCATTGTACTCATCATTATGAACAACTTTTATTACGTGACCAACCCTGAAATCGTGAAAAAAAAATCAGTTGATCCATAGATTATGTCGAGTTATGCGAACATAAATCTATGGATCAACTGATTTTTTTTATTTTATTTAACGGTGTATAAGGAGGAAGTAGGATTTATTTAAACATAAATCATAAATTATATTGAAGCTGGTCTATTCTGTAAAAATCTCACCGTGAAAATTAGGTCAGCTTAAAGTGAGATGTCATTCCACCTGATGACACTACAGTGATAGACAGCTCACTTCAACCTCGCTTCACCTACATTTTCACGGTGAGATTTTTACAGAATAGATCGGCAAGCACTGGTTAATAAAACGCACAATCTTAAATAGAGAAAGGTGTGTGGGTTGTTATAGGAATGTTGCTAACTGGATAACGTTGTGAGTTACACATAAACTACTAACATTAGATACTAGAAGGTTTTATTAATTAGGAAACTTTGTGTAATTGTTTGTTTTCCCAAAGAATATAATATAAATAAATAAACTGTATAATAATAATTTTCTTTTTTTTTTGCATGGGAAATCATCAAATGACCCCTCCCGCTCTGGGTGGAGCGGAAGGGAGTGTCAGACTCTTACTGACTAAAACCCACCCGTGTTCCTTCCTTAGCCCTTTCTGTTCCAGGGCAGCGGTCACCCTTTCGGACGATCCCGCCGCCTGTATAATAACAATTAGTTCAACTTGTTGCCGCAGGACTTCTATCGTGAGACGGACTCTACCTATTTTATGGCAAACATGATGAGCGTATGGACCGTTGGATGGTGCAGACGCCAGCACATCAAGCTACCCGCAACTGTCAAATTTTCCCAATCAACCTTGAACCTAATGCTTTAGCGATAAAGTTAAAAATCTATTAAATAAATTTGACAGATTGTAGTAGATTTATGTGCTAGCGCGTCTGTACCGAATCATTGCAGGAGTCTTGCCACCCTAGAGGAAAATCTGAAAAATTCCTCATGTGCCTGTAATTTCACGGACACCTCTGCAACACAGCAAAGTTACTAGGTGGCAGTAGTAAGCATGTTTCATGTTATAGTTTGGCAAACAGGCCGATAGGCCAGTGGACAGTAACGGGCTGCAGCTGACACTGACATTATGCTGAGCTGAGTTTATTTTTGTTTTTATATAGTATGCCAATAAACGCATTTTTCTTATATATAAATATTAGAATATAAAAAAATTAAAACATTTAAAAATTAGTAGCCCACCGGTATCGGGAACAGGGTCCAAGCTACCGGCGGTCAGGGCTCCAGAGAGAGGAACCTCATAACAATGCGGGCCGTGTCCAGAAGTACCAGTTTCTGAATCAAGCCCTTGATCCAGCTGCTCAACGAGAGCCTCCTCAGGTGTTGTTCGAGGCTTTTGGCTATTAACCCATTGGTTGTCACGACTATCGGCACAATGATCGCTGAGTCCACATCCCACATGTCGACAACCTCGCGAGCCAAGTATACTTAATTTGTTCATCTTTCTCGGCTTTCACGAGGTTCTCATCATGCGGGACGGTTAGGTCAACAATCATTGCGTTCCGCTCTGATCGATCTACCACCACTATATCAGGTTTATTGGCAACAATATCACTGTCAGTGATGATGGATCGATCCTAGTACAATGTGATATTTCCATTTTCGAGAACTGGGTCGGGCACATACCTGTAATACGGCACCTCCGATTCCACAAGGCTGTATTTCAGAGCAAGCTGCTGATGGATTATCCTAGCTACATGGTTGGTTGTGTCTTTGCAAGTACTCTCCGTTTACTAGACGAGGACCCGCGGAGATAATACGCCAGATTGAATCTCTTGGCCGGTGGCATGCCCGACAGATGTGAACCTTGCCGCCTTTCACAATAAATCTCCGGTAATTGTTCGTCATCATAACTTCGTCCATAGGCCGGGCCGTATCCACCACGCAGGCCCAGTGCGGGTTGGTAGATGTCACATGTCTTCGAATTTTTGGTTCTAGGACATGCTGGTTTCCTCACGATGTTTTCTTTCACCGTTTTGGGAGCAGTGGTGATGATATAATGTACACAAAGTAAAGCGCCTGTCTGGGTTCGAACCTACGACCTACAACTCGTAAGTCGCGGCCGTGACCACTGGGCCACCACTGCTCTATGTGTACTTGCATGTAATTGTGTAGCCTCTGTTGAAGATATAAATAAATAAAGTTATTACCGTCACAGATACTTTCAACTCCAAGGAGTTTGCCTATGCGTTGCCAACCTTAGAAGCAAAGTTTCCAAGTCTCAATGTGTAATTAGTAAAGTATTCGGTGAGCAAAGACAAAGTATTGGCCATTTTAGGTAACGTATCAGACAAAACAAAATAAAAGGTAGCAAGTTCGAATCCGAGGTGGGTAATCTTGCCAGCAGTAACTCGGAAAAGTTTCGTGAAAGCGGAAACGAGTCAACTTGCTACGTTATTGTTGAACCTAAAGCAGCTATGTTTACTGGCTCCACCGCAACCACATGCCAGCTGTAGGACAGAAGTTTCACTTCAGAATCAAAATCGAAAGTCAAATCAAAGTCATAAAATTAGGCTGTGACTTTAGGCATTTTTGAACGTCAAAATTACTTAAGGCAGTCCACGAAAAACCCGCTCTTCACCACTTCGCAGTGCTTTAGCTGGTAAGAAGAAGTGGTGCTGTTGCTCCACTTGCCCAACAGCACAGCTGTCTATTATGTTAAAATATACCGATATGCTAGGTAGGTATGTCTAAAAGGCCATAGGCAGCGGTGGAACACCGCGGTGGTTTTATCCGGTAAGAGTCCGGCGGCATATCCCTCCGTCACCCCCACGATGGAGGAAGTCCATGAGGATTTCCACCGAGTAAAAAAAAAAGGTATTTCTAATGATAAATGATAAATGATAAATGATTTTATTTTTGTAAGTAGGTTTGTACAAACACTTTTACACGTCAATCATATTTTAAAACTAGATGAAGTCGGCGTTTCCTATCTGACTACTCTGAGAAGAAAGGCCGAAACAAACTCAGAGGTCACAGTCTCTTTTAAAGTCCAGACATAATCTTGGTCAGATCATATGAAGACCATGCAGGTCGATGTCTGAGATGGTCTTTTGAGGAAAGAACCACACAGATTGAGAGGACCTGTCCAGCCAGTGCACGCATTTGTCAGAAATCGTGCAGCTCAACTCAAAACTTAAGGAGCGCGACGATTCGACGAACAATACCAAAGAAAGGACATTTGGGTAGGCCACATTAATTACTCAAACTGCCAGACCATGACAAAAACTAACAGAACAGAGAGAAAAATTAAAAATAATATAAATAAAATGACCCACATAGTCTTCACATTCACAATAATTAAAATAATAGAATACTTTACAAAGTAAGCAAATGTCATAGTATATATAAAATCCATTAATGTCAAAGTGTATATAATAAAACAAAAAAAAAAAAAAAAAAACAACAACAACAGAGAAAAAAAATATAAATAAAAATAAAAACATTAAATATGTAAAAAATTGGAAGCACCTTAATCCCAAGCCTTTTTGTCCTCGATATAATCCTTAACGGTATAAAAGGCTTTCTGGCACAACTTACGTTTAATGAATGATTTGAATTTATTAAGGCTTAGATCTTGAACGGGGCTTGGAACTTTATTGTAAAAGCGTATACATTGGCATCTAAGAGTACCTACTTAGCATTCAAAGTTTGAGCTCGCATTGTTTTAATTTAATGCAAGAACTAAGTTTTTACTTTGCATGTGTGTATGTTATTTCATTTTTTATGTTCGTAACGTGCGTTTTGTTTATGCAGAATGAACAATTTTCCTTTCTTTCTGTCTATTTTAGGGGAAATGAGGATTAAAGAAAAATAAATGTCGTGTAATCTTACAAGTTTCCTTGAAACATTCGAAGGAGATGCAAAATAGTGATTACCTACCTAAAGCCACTTATCGTACTGTGACAATAGAATTACTTTCTTTGTTTTCTTTTATCTATTTAATGAATGAAAGAAAAAAAAATACTGACTGACATATCAACAAACATCCGAAACTACTGGGACTAGGAACGTAAAATTTTGCAAACGGCATCCTTTTATAACGTAGAGGGAAAATTTTTTTTTCGTAAATTTGACCTGGAGGGTGTGAAGGTTTCTATAGAAGAATTTTAACGCGTGGTCCGATTCCTGAGAAATCCCCAACAGAAAAAAAAACCTCCATCCTCGATCACTAACAGAGTGAAAAGAGGTAGTAAATGTTAGAGGGGGGATTAGATAGCGCGGCGTCACTAAGTCAAAAACTTACACAAATCTCAAAAACTGAAACCTATAAGTCAACCAATAGAAACGTCGTAACGATTTTTCAAAACTCAACCACTTTCGGGGTGAAAGCTTTGCATTAGCTTCAAAATGACAAATAAACTGAGAGTAATCTATATTTTTAGAAAGAAAAAAAATACGTTTATTTGGGGTAAACATGACGCAAAAAAGAACATAAAACACAAAAAAAACAATTTTAAATAATTTTACGAAGACTGTTCATAATTAGACTACTTCTTTCCATCGGTACTGTGGTTTAAAGTCGTCTCACGAGTACATTGACCTACTAAAGAACTTATCTGGTTAGATGTATCTCCTTTTTGCGGGTTTTTGTCCTTACCCAAAATATTTTGCTGAAAGGAAAAAACTGTGATAAAATCAGCTGATTGTTTGCCGTACTGCGTTTGGGGGAGAAATGCATTTAGTGAACAATAGGAGTTCCAGACAAAAGTTGTTCGGCGACATTTTTCGCGCAATGTTCGACGTTTCCTATGGAAAAAGTATTTTTTGCTGACGTATTAGTTACAATGGAAGCATAGTTCATGTTAGAGGAAGGACTAAAAGAATGTTTTGGGTATTCCAGAACGTGTCAGGAATGGCACGAATTTTTTAACTGTTCGCGTAGAGAGCTTCGGCAGGGTTTTTTTTTTTAATATGTGGATTTTACAATACATAATATTATTTTTAAATCCACATTGTAAATATATTAGTATCCCTTTTTGCGCTAAGCTTATACCTGTGCGAAGCGTGAGTTCAGGTCAATAGTACCTACCTATTTATGATTGTATTTCTGTACCTTTTTTATTTATAATCAAATAATTTTAATATTTTTTGTTATCATTATTCGGCTCAACTAAATCACCTGCCATATACTTAATCTCTTCACGACCCTTGGTTAAGTCCGCCTTTGTATCTTTTTGTAAATAGTGCAAAGGGCGAGAATTGAACTAAGGAACCCTCATCGACTTTTTCCGCATGTAACCTTTGGGGTGCTGCCGCTTTTAATTGATGAAATTTAATAGCAGAACCATGCTGTCTTTTACATACATAAACTCAAGCCTTCTTCTCATGGGGGTAGGCAGAACCACAGATTGTCACCTACTACGATCCTTACATCCTCTTGCTTCGTTTACGTTCATACATCAGAGGGTCAATTCTCGTAATTTAAAAGCGTTCACAGTCTCAATCTGTCAAAAATCTCTAATTTCCCTAAATTTTTGACAAGTTTTTGATGTTGATTGTCGCAACGTTCAAAATCTAGTCGCAATCTCATCTCGGCGACAATAAATGTCAAAAAATTGTCAAAATGTTGGGAAATTAGATGTATTTTTGACAGATTGAGACTGAAATCAGACTGCGAACGTTCTTAAATTACGAGAATTGCGCCTCTGATTGCAAATAGATTTTGAACGTTTTTAATTACGGGAAGCCTTCTGTTCAAACACGCACGTCAGGTGCGAGTACTACGCACCTGACCATCTCTCGTTCGTTCGGCTTTTATTTTAGTAAATGTTGTACTTATTTTCAAATTCGCGTTTAAATGTGTATTTTGTAGGTTGAAACTTCACACGCACGTGTTTCGCATAGGTAGGCAGGTAGCCAATTTTTATACACAAGGAAAGTCTGGCTAGGATTCAGGTTGTTATTTAACTAAAAAGGACACACATATTTGAAACGTAACTTTTGTACCTATGGCTCTTCTACTTCTGTTTGTAGGACAACAAAAAAAAAAGTATGAATGTTAATTCATAAATGTTTTCTCTATATTTATATTCTTTTTTTACCCAAAAGTTTCGTATTACCCAGTAACTGGGTTGTGGAGGTCAGATAGGCAGTCGCTCCACGTAAAATACTGGTACTCTGCTGCATCCGGTTAGGCTGGAAGCCGACCCAAACATGGTTGGGAAAAGGCTAGCTTGATGATGATTTATATTCTTTTTTTAGTATTCGTGAGAATACTGTTTATTTTGTGGAATTAATATATTTTGTGACCTTCCGAAAAAATAAATCCGAGAGTAAACGTGAGACGATGAGGTAGGTAATTAATATAGCAAATCCAAATTACCTGACTAGGCGCAAAATACGTAGCGTGGAACTTGGAAAAGGACAGGATCCGTAAAAACCTACATAGTTTCATCACGAAAAAGTCCTGCAACGCGACAGAAACCACTACTTGAATACTACACCTAGTTCAATTTCCAAGAAAAATCCACTACAATAACCCATACATCTACTTGTACTAACACATGTGCGACACAGTGCTAAGTATATTGGCAACACGGAACAAAATCCGGGTAATATGGACTAATAAGGTTGGCTGTATTTCTTGGAGACGTGTGAACCACAGCTGGCTGCCAGTCGTAACCCGCCACTCTTAACTACTGAGTGTAGCAGTTCCGATTCCATATTGTAATTGTTATGAAGAAAAAAGAAAATTGTGAAGTTTAGACTGCGAAAAAGTAAGGCGAATTGTTTCTTTTTATTGGTAGTTATGATGTTGAGTGTGTGGCGTTATTGTTTTTATTTTGCATAATATATGAAGTTGTTTCGTTTTAGTGACAGCGCAAACTGTGCGTCTTGTCACTGCGTCTCCCCACTACTAAATGCATAGCTGTCATTTGCACCTGCGATAAGTCGTTATAGGAGACATCGTGCAGGAAGTGATCACTTTCTTTGAATATTGGTGCGCTTTGAAGATCTTTTGAAAATATCGCCATCCAACGTATCCATGTTGAGATTCGCAATACAAGCACGTGCACCTTTCTCAGCGCTCACAGCATGACTGACACTGATGCGACTAGTCGCTGCGACAAGCAGCAAGAACGTGTTACTCCTTATAGACTGATTTTGCGACTCTGCAAATCAACGCCGAGTGTGCGGAGCTTTAAAAAAATACATGAAAATTGTCGGCGCAGCCTGTTGTTGCGTCTAGTCGCCGAGCTGTCGCAGTCGCATATCGCATAGTGTGCGTCGTCGCTTCATAGGTTTTGGTGACCTTCTTATGAATAGAGCACTAATAAAATTGTACCATAATTTGATGTACTGTCATAAAGTGGCAAGTTAGTTTTCCCTAAGGTGTCTAGACGATGTAATAAAGATATTGTCTTCCTCCAGAGATTTCGAAGCTTCTACGCTTGTGCTTTAGACAGACGAAAGGTCACTCTTCCCAAGAATTAAACACTTTTTAAAGGCTTCCTCGCGAACAAAAATACATAACTTAGGTTTTTATACCGTCAAATGGTTCTGGCATCATATATCACAGTGCGTATTTACCTATCTCCTGGTTCCCTCACACAAATTCGGACGTAACTTATACACGGGCCCTTCAACAATAGTAGGTAGTATGCTGGTATCTGCCGCAGCTGTAATGACAGATGCATGACGGTGCGTCTTTATTCATGTCCTACGGGCTACTTCGTGGTTCATGCTCCGCTCTTTGTGTCTACAGTACAATGATCGTACATATATTTGACATAGCTTGTGCAAGTAGGTATATAGAGACAGTGACGTAAATATAGCCAAAATTTAAAGTAAAAGAAAAAAAGACAAAGAAAAATGCGTTTATTGGCAATATAGAAAAAAAAAGATTACCTTAAAACTATTTTTTTTTTTTGTTTAGCCTTTACTGTCCCACTGCTGGGCAAAGGCCTCCCCCAAGTCCTTCCAGGAACTCCTTTCCCGCGCCACCTCGAACCAGCCCTCGCGGTACGCGTCTAGATCATCTCGCCACCGCATTCTGGGCCGACCTCGGTGGCACCGTCTATCTTCAAGCACCCATTGTGTGGAAACTATTACCCAGCGGTCATTCTGCATGCGGCTGATATGAGCCTGGCAGCCTTCTTGTTTTACGTCTATTATACCCGTTTTGGAACGGAACATGGTGTTCCGAATTTTGTCCTGTTTTTTACACTCAGGATACTGCGCTCCATCGCTCTTTGGTAAACGCCAAGGCGGAATTTTTGCGACCAGGTCTGAGCACCATAGGTTAGAACGGGCAGCATACACATGTCGATAAGTTTGCGCTTCAGGGAGATCAACAGATCACCCTTCATTAGCGTCTTCATGTACCAGTAGCTTTTCTAGGCGTTTTTAAAACTATACCATACAACTATAAAAAACAAAAAACAATGATTAAAATGCCAAAAGGACCTCAGCTCAGCATTATTTCAGATAGACAACACAACCTTGTGTGAGCACTAGGTACCATCTGACGCTGATTTTCAGCTGCAACCCACGAGTGCCAAACGCTAGAATAATAAACAATTACATTATAAATAATCCGATTTTACAAATGACTGGAGTATTTTACAAGGTTAAATGTTTCATATATTTATTTGCATTCCATAATGTTGTAGAGGTGTTGGCTTAAAGCTAAGGTACGATAAAAATGGACCCTGTAGGGTACAGCAAAAACTATAAAATTAATTATTAAAATAAAAGAGAAGAAAAGAAAGAAGATCCAAGATCCAAAGATATCAAAGATATTTTTTTTTCAGCAGTTTCATTAGCAAGATCAAAGTAAAGTTACGGTCTGTAATTTCTTAATCCTTTAGCTTATAGTCATAGTTACAGGTATAAATTTGAAAACCTGCGAATTTAGGTCATAGAAGAACCTCTAGTTTTGGAGGTCGATCCATCGACCTACCCCGTTGAATTAGAATAAAAGTTAAAACTACACTTAAAATGGATTTGTTATCATAAAATATGTGGGATTGAAAAGTTTACAAAATGATAAAATGATTCCTGAAGTATTATTAGTCTAGATTTTGACAGCGAGATCCATTATCAATTGATTGGGGACTATCGAAGATCTTTATCATTTACCAATGTTATAAAAGTAGAATGACGGCAGAGATAATTTTAATTAGAATACTAGTGACGTGTAAAGATTGAATATCTTTGGAATAACTCGTTGAAAAACGTTCTTAGGTTAACCGATAGCGAGTATTGTGTAGTTGCGAGTGTTGTTGTTGATAGATAAACTTAGAATAATCAGTTTTTTTTTTGGAAATATATATTTTTTTTTAAGTTGTAAAATTTGCAAGTAGCCAAATGAAACGAACGCTCCAGTATTTTCGCAACCGGCCGCACTGCACGCTTAGCGCCTTCGCTAGTCGCCTAGCGTGTAGCACTGGGGCTCTGTCTCGCATAGGATCTTAGCATTATGCTGAGCGATGACCGTTTTGCGTGGTGACGCATGTTTTCCCCCAACTTGATATTTTATTTTGGGTTTGTGTTCTTTTTATGCGTCATGTTTACTTCAAATAAACGTTTTTTTCTTTCTTTTTATCGAAGGATGTTAAGTCGCTAGTGTCTAGGCGCTAAGCAAGCCACCTGTCAGGGCGTACGTAGCCTTAGACAAGAATGTTTATGCTTTTTCAGGAACCACACTGACACGACACACATGCAAATACGTCTGCTACACGATTTTTTTTAATAACTACAACTTTCTTGAGATATAATCATATTTATTAATGACTTACGCAATTCTATACACCACACATGCGCCGCAAAAGATCCACACACGACACATAAACATTCGCATTCGAACTTCAAACCGCATAACAGCCAGTACTAGTGCGGTTCCAACAAAGTAACAGTTCATAACAAAACGTTCCGCGGTTGGCACTGTTACAAGGAACGGCGAACGGCGTAGTATTTTTGTACGTCAGTTGCAAAACCCAGGTCGACGGCTTCGTCGTAAAGCGACGGTGAACTGTTACCAAGTTTATTAGTGTTAATAAATGCACTAATTATTTACTTAGGAATTTATTGCTGTACCACACCTGCGGCATCCGTATACTTTGTTATTTCAAGGGTTGTGTGAGCTTATTAGAGTTGTGATTTAGGAGCTGTGATTGATTAGATGCTTACCGAAATAATTATAATTATATGGCGACTGGAATTTATGTGGACATGTGGACGTAATTTATTTTCAGATGTCAATCAGGGAAAAATATTTGTAAAAAAGTTTTAATCATAGCAAATAACTTAATCATTATTTATTAAATTTGCTTATGACTGTTCTTACTGTACATTATCCTTTCATTGACTTATTAATTACTACAATGCACGGTCTTAGAGGGAAAAGGTCACCACCGACGTCCGACAGGTTCGGTGGATGGATTATATCGATCGCAATATGTTGTTTATAGCTGGCGGGAGGACTCATGTCATAGCCCATGATAAATCCTTAGTCCTTATTTTCAGATTACGAAACACACGTCTAGAAAGTTTTTTTTTAATTTGGAGCCCATATTTGGAGGAACATTGTTACAATTCGAATCGTCTCGAGATCCAAATGGAATCGTGCCTTTTATCCGCCAAGTCCCGACAGTCACAAGTTAGAGCAGCCTAACATTTTAGGCAAATGGGATCGAGCTAGGTTCTTCCTGAGAACTTGTCCAATCTGGCCAGACCACGGTTACGTGTGGACTTATTCCGAAGCAATTAAAACTTCCACTGGGGCTTAGGTTGTTAGCGAATTTTGGACCTTTTTGTATTGTTCCACTCACAATTGTAAAGTAAACAAAGAGTGCCAAGACAAAGGAACTTTACTTGAAAACAGTATTTAGTGCAGATTTTCAGTGGACTACGTTTCTTCGGAAAGCTGCAAAATACATCCGTTGCGCTAAATAAAAACTAACTTTAGTCGAAATAGTTTTATTTTGTTCGGTTCATAGCTCTGTTTGGATTGTTTGACTCTGCTATCTTTGTTCACCAACATTGTAAACAAATTCATTTATACATTATGGGTTCGTTCTTATTAAGAGTTGCGCCCGTACTTCGTGGAAGGAGACGCTGACATTTAAATAAATGTTAAACGAAACTTAGTTGCAGAGCTGCACGTTATTTATGATGTACCTATCAAAATAATAATATCTGCGCCAAAAAGCTGTTTAACTTTGTTGTAAACGTTGAAATCGAATATTTCTGACATTAGAGTCATTAATTAGTGAATAAATGAGTTATCGTTTCATAAAACAGCTTTAAAACGGCATCTAAAATTTCAACGATCATTGGTGCCGTGATCCGTCCAATTAGCCGCACGGCTGGCGCGTCCACACATTGGTAATTAGCACAATTATTGTATGTATGGCCGGCGCATTACATTAGGCTTGTGTTCGTTCAATATTCAGTAACCGACGTGAGATGAACTCTCACTCGGGAGTTTATCATCGCCCTGTCACTCCACAGTTATTTATGGACCAGTAAACTTGGAAATATATTTTCCTCGGCGGCGGCCGCGCGTCCATTTCAGGTTAAGCCCCTTGGGCCAGGGCACTAGACAAGTCGAGTGTCATAAATTTGAAAACTGTTTCGTGAAACCGAAAAAATGAAACAAATATTTGACGTTCACTCTGGACCGATCTTCGATATGGCGCGTGTACAGCCGCCATGAATTTACGACTATTTACAAGAGAATCGAGTTAAACGCGAACATAAACCCGACGAAATTGCCTATGAATATGAACATTGCTCTGTATAGTAAGAATGTATATGTTAGGGAATGGGCTATGAATATATACAGACACAATTGAATTTATGAAATTAGGTTCCTACTTAAAGTTTATATAGGTATTTATTTTCTAATAAGGCCGATACAAACATTACGATAAAGTTCCCATTTAAAAAATCCAACGAGTCAAATAATGCGGTGGTGACTCCACTCAGCCAAGTGATTAAAACATGGTGAGAACCGGCGGCAGACCTGGGCCTATTATTAGGTAGCTTGAGACTATTTTAAGAAATCTACCCTTTGGTTTCCTTGCCGTTTGTCTTGATAATAATGATGTTCAAGGTTTACTCGACTGAGCAGCAATTAACTCTTCGGCTGAAACTTCAAGGCTACTTACAAAAATCAAATTTAACCAAATTGTTCCCAGGTGAATATTTGGTATGATGTAAAATTACACTTACGCGAGTGTTAGTTCAGCGGAACGAGTCAAAAGAGTCTAGTCGAGTTACACTTACATCGAGTGTTAGTTCAGCGGCGCGAGTAAACATGCTTATTCGAGTTATACTTACGTCGAGTGTTAGTTCAGCGGTGTGAGTCAAACATGCTTAGTCGAGTTACACTTACGTCGAGTGTTAGTTCAGCGACACGAGTAAACATGCTTAGTCGAGTTACACTTACGTCGAGTGTTAAATCAGCGGCGTGAGTCAAACATGCTTAGTCGAGTTACACTTACGTCGAGTGTTAGTTCAGCGATGCGAGTAAACATGCTTAGTCGAGTTACACTTACGTCGAGTGTTAGTTTAGCGGCGTGAGTCAAACATGTTTATTCGAGTTACACTTACGTCGAGTGTTAGTTCAGCGACGCGAGTAAACATGATTAGTCGAGTTACACTTACGTCGAGTGTTAGTTCAGCGGCGTGAGTCAAACATGCTTAGTCGAGTTACACTTACGTCGAGTGTTAGTTCAGCGACGCGAGTAAACATGCTTAGTCGAGTTACACTTACGTCGAGTGTTAATTCAGCGGCATGAGTCAAAAAAGTCAAAGCAAAGCCAAGTTCTTGGGTTCGATTCCCGGGTCAGGAAAAGGGTTGTTTGGTTTTTCCATCTATAATTTCTCAGTAGCAACCCAGAATCTGGATTGGAGACCCGGTTGATGGCAATAGGCTCATATTACATGGGACTTAAAAATAAAATATCTGGTAAAGTGTGAGTATACACTCACACTTTACCAGATATTTTATTTTTCTAGGTACCCCTCTGCTAAGCCCTTCGGGGAATATAGACGTATCGTTATGTTATATTAAAAAAGCTAAATAAACCCAAAACTGCAAAACGCAAAACAACATTTGGCTGTACCGGGGGGTATCACCACAGTAATTTTTGTAATTCCATTCAAAAACCGAAATTATTTATACAAACCATACTTTCTGGAAAAACCGTCAAATAAAACCAATACTACTACTAATAGTACTACTACTGGTACTTTAATTAATATCATCGCTTTCAAACAAAATGAGTAATTAAAATGTCATCGAATGTGAGAATCTGCAAAATATTTTATCTAACGCATTCATCGGATTTTTTCATGCACGATGTAGGTAATCAAAATATTTTTATTAACATTTAAAACCTACATGGGCATTTATGAAACTTCAGAAGCTAGGTACATGGTTCCAATTGGTCATATCCTATGGAGAAGAGCCGTGTGCGATATGTGTGTCGGAAGAGTCATGAGTACAGGATTTTAATTTTATTGACAACGAAATACAAGGCTTCGACAGAGTCTAGCCTGACGTTCGTGCGAGTCGACGAGAGCGGTACAGCGCCGCTCTCTTGACCATCGGACATCGTACGGACAACAAGTGCCTAGACTAACTGTACAACGTTTCGTTTCAGAAATTTTGTCAAGTTCAAAAAATCAATAATCATTGTCAGAGTTTTTCTTCTCGCCCGCACACATCTATGCCCACTAAAATGTTCAACGGAGAAGAATCCAGCTCCAATCGGGTCTCCTGTCTTGACATATAAAATAAGAAATGATAGGTAGACCTATAGAAGGGCTTTTTTTTTTTTGGATGGGAAATCATCAAATGACCCCTCCCGCTCTGGGTGGAGCGGAAGGGAGTGTCAGACTCTTACTGACTAAAACCCACCCGTGTTCCTTCCTTAGCCCTTTCTGTTCCAGGGCAGCGATAACCCTTTCGGACGATCCCGCCGAGAGAGGCTTGTGGCGAAGTAATAACAGCCGCACAGGTCGATCATTCAGGTTCTAAGCTACGCTTGCCGCGGCTGGTCCAGAGATGAGTGACCATTTGTATATACCAAGACCCCTCCGTGCCTCGGAAAGCACGTTAAGCCGCTGGTCCCGGTTGTCATTCGTGGATCTTTGACAGTCCTTGCGGATCGTCAGAAGCCCGAAAGTCTGACAACCAGTCTTACCAAGGGGATTCGTATTACCCAGTAAATGGGTCGTGGGGGTCAGATATGCAGTCGCTCCATGTAAAATACTGGTACTCAGCTGCATCCGGTTGGACTGGAAGCCAACCCTAACATAATTGGGCAGATGATGAGGTAGACCTATCTATTTTCTTTTTTGAATAATAGAGGGTGATAATACAAGTTACTAGCCACATAACCTATTGAACGGAGCCCAGTAAATATAGTTTATCTTGGCTCATCAGCCGAATGAGTATAGGGATTGTTCCCAAATGATGGCGTACTAAAATAATTTTAACGACACTTTGATTACTTTTATCGCAAGTTCTCGCTTGAGTTGTCACGTTTTCAAACCATTAGTTTTATGCGAATTATTGCAAAGGAATTGCTTGTTTATATCAGCGGTAGGAAGGGTAAGGGGTTATTTATCGCGACCTACTTTGGGTAACGGAGGAGAAAATTTGTCTCTTATCAGCTTCTGGACATCTACGGTCACCGTTATTTGTGTTGTGGAAGTGTCAAATTCATCATTTTGCGTGGAAGGTTGGTTGGGTGATGGTAATAGAGTTGTTATAGTCTTTTATGTATATTTTGTCGTGTAGTGATGTGAGTTTATGCGGGTTTTATACAGGTGACTATGTATAGCCGCACTCGACTGTCTAAATGGCAATGACTAAAATCGCAAGTTGCAAATGTTTCGACTTTTGTCGCGCGATGACAGGTCGCTTGCGGCGGGTGACTAAAACGACCCAATAGTCATCTGCGATTTTTATCGACCTGTGTAAATAGGGTGGCGATTCGGCTTGTGAAGCAATTTGATAAGCGACCAGCCGCACGTTGACCTAGTGTAAATCCCGCATTAGGCATAGATAAAGGACGAGCTGTTTCATATTTTTTTGAAGTTCTATTGTTTTTTTTACTTACATAGTCGCTATTCCATCAAAAGTCACCAAATGACATCATATTCATAATTATATTTATTTGCATTCCATAATGTTATAGAGGTGTTACAAGTGCTTAAAGCTAAGGTACAATTAAATAATGTAGGAATGTAACATGCAAGCAATCGTATACATTCCGACTTATTTTTGTATTATTTTTACAAGTTCTTCAAAGATACACAGTTCCTATTAAGTCTCCAAAAAAATCGACCCAAATCAATAAAAAGGAAACGCGAATAGAGACCACATTCGGAAATGGAATTGACAAGACGACACCTCTATAGCATGTGTCACAAACATTCCCACAAAAACTGTCTTTAGCCGTAGAGCTAAGAAATAACCTTTCAAGAAGACTAACTAGGTATGATGTCCTACAGAAAGTACAAAACAAGAACGTGATCGGCCTTCTTACGGTCCCGAAGACACAGACTATATTGGTACAGAAGGCTTAGCTCCTTACAACGAACGAAAGCCCACGCAAATACAGGGTCAAATCATTAGCTAGCGAAACTCTGCAGATGTTATGGGTATCGATAAATTAACACGATAAAATAAAACCAAAAAAAAGATGATTTTTGGGGTTCAACGGCCACTGTTTTTTACTTGAAGTATGAGTTGAGAAAAACTATTTTCTTTTGTTTTATCATGTTGAGATATCGATACCTATCACGTCTATGAAGTTTACACAAAAAAAAGCTGATTTTTAAACTGATATTTCAAGTGACTACAGTAACTGTGGTCGATGACGTCCACAAAAAAACCGCAAAAAAAATATTTTTATTTTTCGTGTTTATATGTTAATACCCATCACGTCTAGGAAGTTTTGCTAGCTAATCTAGTAGAAATTACTTTTTCAAAAATGTAGAATGTACAGTTTTGATTTATATATGACGTTAATTATATATGATATTGTGTCTAGTGTTTTCGATTACTAGTTGTATTTACAAAACTTGTTGAAAACTTAAAAAGGTGATGTCTGAAAAAACGTCAATACATACACAAATGATGGAAATAATAATTTTATAGACGAAAATAATTTTACAGGACTTGCAGAAATCAGGTATCCCAACTTGTATTATGGGTATGAACGCGAACTTAAAGGCAGGAGGAGGTCCCTGTACGTAAACGTCAGGGAGTGCGTTTAAAAAAAATAAAGAAAGAAAATACGTTTATATGCGGTAAACATGGCGCAGAGTAAGAAGACACACACAAAAAATAATAAGTTGCGGGAAAATAAATATGCGTCACATCCACGCAAAACGGCCATCGCTCAGCATAATGCTACGACCCTATGCGGGGCAGAGCCCAGCGCCGGTTTTCAGCGACATCCGGCGGTAATGTGATGACGTCAACTGGTGTAGTATACGATAAATAAAACAATAATAAAAAAATACACAATAATAACTTATTCTAAATGTTTATAAACCTAATATAATATTATATATAATTATTTTTTTCGTTCGTTGAATGGAGCAGACCTTCTGCACCTATCTATTTCATCCCATAGTTACCAACTCGAAACATGTCCGAAAGAAAATGTCCTCTTTCTTACCGTTTATTAGTTTTTGTCGGGAAATAAACTCATTGTCATTGGGCGGACGGTAAATGAGGTTTTTCCTTTTAATCTAGTTTTTGGGATGCTTTTAGGAAATGATTAGTTTGAAGATCCGGGAAGTATGGGATCGGCTTGTTAGATTTGGTTTGCGTATTTGCTTGTTGGATTGACGTAGAAGCAAAGCATTATTAATGTAATAAATTACCTCTCTTTCATGTGTTATTTTGTATGGTTCCGTACCCAAAGGGTATATTTCTCGTCGCCAAATTAAAATGACGTCTGCAACTTCATAGCCAGTTATAGGAATATCTTGACATTAATCTTATAATTCTGACCTCAATCTTGTAAATTTGACATAATTAAATTTTAAATTTGACATAAGTTGATATTTTGTGACTTTGACATTCTTGTATTTGTTTGACATTATAGTTTTTGAGTTATTTTGAATTTTAAAATTATAACATAAAGTAATTTTTGGTTTCTAAAGTTTCATAATTATAAACTGTGTAAATGATATAATTATAATAATAATTTATTCTAGGATTTTTTTTGTTTTTTTCTTGTCTTATTATTAATTATTTTCAATGTTATGGAAATATTTGTACGCCGTTACTTACGGCTAAACATGACTGGACTCAAACGACGTCTTGGGGCAATTCTTGTAATTTAAAGAACGTTCACAGTCTCATCTTAGTCTCAATCTGTCAAAAAATACTTCTAATTTCCCTACATTTTGGCAAGTTTTTGACATTTGTTTGTCGCCGAGACGAGACTGCGACTAGATTTTGAACGTTTCAAATTACGAGAATTGGCCTTCTGAACAATGTTGTAGACTACCTACTTGTGCAAAGTTCCATACGAAATATATTAGATTAATTATTCCCCAGAAACTATGTCTACCATTCCACCACGAATCACCATCATTTTAAATACACATAATTTGTCCAAGCCATGCGAAAGCCGATAAGACTTCAACCATCCCAGCACCCCAATTGTGTGACACTTTCTATGACAATTTGAAGGATTTTAAAGAAAAATCATAATCCATTGTGTCTGCTCGACAACGTAAATAACGCAACAAATATTATTGAATTGTAAAAAAATAATAAGCGGCGGTGGCACAGCGGTAACGGCCGCGACTTACGAATTGTAACTCGTAGGTTCAAACCCAGTCAGGCGCTTTACTAATTGTGTAAATTATTTCATCGTCACTGCTCTCAAAACGGTGAAGGAAAACATCTTGAGGAAATCGGCATGTCCTAAAACCAAAAATTCGAAGACATGTGACATCTGACAACCCGCACTGGGCCCGCGTGATTTGCTCCAAATGAACGTAGGTGTCACTAACACGTGTAGGACACACTGGATTCAGGTGTCTGTTACGTCATCAGCTACGCATCCATGACACACTGCGTGGGTGATAGTGGAAAATATCCTTTATGCATAATTTAGCTGACACCGTTTATTATAATGGCTGGTTATATATTTATACTTTACACGTGTCAAGAGAGCTAGCCTATTTTTCGGACAATGAATGAGCATTGCCCTCTTTCTTATCTTCATTAATGAGCTATGCGACCTCAATATCCAAAATAGTAACATAATATCATTCGCGGATGATACTGCGATAACTGTTGTAGCTGAAACGTGGTCTCAACTAGAAACTAGAGCGCAACTCGCATTCAACACAGCACTAAACTGGCTTAATGATCACACCCTTACACTCAACACTTCCAAAACCAACTTCCTGACATATACAATCAGTGCAGCCTCTCAACCACGCATCCCAATAACCTTAATAGCTCACAATTGCACTAATCAATCCCAAATTCCTTGCAACTGTCCATCACTAACCTCTGTAGACCAAATAAAATATCTGGGTGTGACATTGGACAAAACTCTAAACTTTAAGTCCCATATAAACATTCTCACAGGCAGGGTCCGGAAACTTATTTTCATATTTAAAACACTTCGGAAAATTGCTAATCAAACTGTTATACGCAATGTCTATTTTGCCTTGTGCCAATCTATTGTCACATATTGCATTTCATGTTGGGGAGGTGCTGCTAAAACGATCTTAAAACCATTGGAGATAGCACACAGAGCAGTATTAAAAGTTGCTACCTTTCGCCCCATCATATTCCCTACTAACGAATTATACCGTAAATGGAATATTCTAAACGTAAGACAACAGTTTATCATGCAAGCAGTTCTCTTACAACACCAAAGAACGCCATATAGGACAATCGATAAACGTAGAAAGGACTTAATTTGTACTATCCCACGTGCTCGTTCCACTTTCATTAAAAGATTCTTTTATTTTCTTGGCCCTTCTTTGTATAATAAAATAAATAAACATTGTTCAGTTTACGGCTTAACACACTATAACTGTAAGAAAATGGTCTACTCACTTCTTCTAGGCTACACATATGAAGAAACAGAAAAAATACTTACTTAAGGGTAAGTTAAAATAGAGCATAGCACACTCAACATAATGTGTAACACAACAAACACACTTACATGCACTTGTACACACAAGGAAACACAGCCTCACACACTCACCCACACTCACTCACACTCACACACACACACACACATACACACACCTTCATTTACACACACATACGAGTACTCACCCATCACACACACATCAAAATAGTTTTCTCTTTTCTTTTACACAATTAGTTATAACATATTTTTATAGCAGTCAAATACATAAACGCAAACAGTAAAAATTTAAATCCTTGTAATCCAAGGGGGATCGGAACTGTCACTCCTTCATACAGGTTATACTGTAACCTAGTTAGGAGATCAGAACTGCACCCACTACAATTGTAGCAAACCTGTAATTTTACCATGTATAATTTATATACCCATGTACTGCAATACTTGTAAAGGATTAATAAAGATTATTATTATTATTATTGCCATTCAACGTGTCAACGCTGCCAGCCTTTTGGACATTTTTCCCATTGGCAGCGGTAATATACGGACAATTTTTTCTTCTAGCTTTTTTTTTTATTAAAAAAAAATAAATTAGTTTCTGATACAGATCAGAGGGCTCGTAATTTTAAGACCGTTCACAGTCTGATCTCAGTCTCAATCTGTCAAAAAATACTTCTAATTTCCCTACATTTTGACAAGTTTTGACATTTGTTCTGAGATGAGACTGCGACTAGATTTTGAACGTTTTAAATTACGAGAATTGGCCTTCAGAAATTGGAAGAGATCATGGGGAATCAACCATCATTGGGGATCAAGAATCTTAAAATAATCATAATATGTACAGTAAGGGTTAGAAGTCGAGTGGCATTGTCACGAAGAAATAGATTGACACTTTTGTTTAACTTACGATCTTCTTATAATGAGTAATTTCTATACTCTATAGTATAGGTACACAGACACTCTATTCACACACTCTATACACACACTCACATTTGTTTGCAATTACTTTGAACAATCACGCTATTGACTACAGTTCCTTGTCTGCATGCTCGTCTTGTTCACTTATTCGTAAAATTTTATGATTATACCCACAGAAATCTAAGTAAACAAATTATAAGGCAAACGTAGGCAAAGGTGTTGTAATTTATTTTGAAATGCAAGGAAATTTAAATTTATTTTTCGAGATGAAAGCAGATATTATCGCGCTGCGTAAAAGTGGACTTACTTATATTGTAACAAAGAAATGTACACATGAATGCAATAAAGAGTTTTAGTTTGAGTTTGACTTAAATTATATCACAGTAATTTGATGGAACCGGACTGAGTGTGAGTATTATGATTTAATTATTTTATCGATTTTTTTTTCTAATTAAAGTATAACTGCTGATCCTTTTAGTTATTTTTTAAACGTTTTATATTTATCATAAAGTCTAAATAGAAGAAAAGAAAATTAATGATGAATATAACATTAAGTATAATAATAATAGATATAATATTGTTGCGCGCCACAATTAATGCCTGATACATGGTGACATTAGCTACCACTAGCGCCATCTATTATCAAATAGCAGAACTAATTTACCACTAGTGCCATCTAGTATCGAGTAGTAGAACAAATAGATCCTCGATTCTAGAACTATCGACAGAGGTCAGTCGGGGCCGGTATATACCCGAACATTCTAGATGTTTCAATAGAAGGTACTAGAACAATCTGCCGCACTATATAAGGCCGGGAATAACCGCGATTCGACACAGTGTGTTGGAAGCGATACATGCGAATACATCTAAAGCGATCTTAAAGTGCGACTTAAGTGTAGTAATTGTGTTTATTTATTAGTGTGTTTGTGTTAATTAATTAAAGTGTCATTTTTGGTAATCTATATCGGCAGTTTTATTGTCACGAACCCGAAGCTCGTAACAATTGGTGTCAGAAGCGAGGGATAAAATTATGCCGATTTTACCTAAAGACGACGACACGGAGGGTATCCGTACCCGGAGTCAACGCCAACAGGAGACGGACCAGAGACGTTTTGGCGGAACTATGCCGCAGAGGTTGGAGGGCCAGCTACCAACTACGGAGGCCGACCCGTCCGCAGCCGCTTCAGCATCAGCAGCACCAGACTTTGCTGCCCTGATGATGATGCTGCAGGAGCAGTCCCGCCGTCAGGAGGAACAGGCTCGCCGACAGGAGGAACAGGCTCGCCGACAGGAGGAACAGGCTCGTCGGTTGGAAGAACAGCTCCAGCGGGACAAGGAGGAACA
Organism: Apamea crenata; assembly: GCA_949629185.1. Lineage (NCBI taxonomy): Eukaryota > Metazoa > Arthropoda > Insecta > Lepidoptera > Noctuidae > Apamea > Apamea crenata. The sequence continues at coordinate 9,822,960 of OX451371.1, read as the reverse complement.
GGCTCGCCGACAGGAGGAACAGGCTCGCCGACAGGAGGAACAGGCTCGTCGGTTGGAAGAACAGCTCCAGCGGGACAAGGAGGAACAGGCTTGCCGACAGGAGGAACAGGCTCGCCGACAGGAGGAACAGGCTCGTCGCCAGGAAGAGCAGATGCTCCTTATGAAGGACCTTCACGCTACCTTCGGGAAAGACATGAAGGAGGTGAAGGATAAGGTTGCTCAATATGACAACCGCCTGTCGGAAGCTGAAATCCGAATCGACCAAGTGAATAACCGGGTTGACAACGTGATGGCCGACATGAAGGAAACCGTGATGGCTGACGTGAAGAAAAACGTGATGGCTGATGTAAAGAAAACGCTGGATTACCTTAAACTTGCGGATGGAATCGCAGCTCCCGTAGCTACAACACCTTCGCTACGTGGATTCAAGGTGCCACCGTTCGACGGAACTTCTTCCTGGTCGGCCTACAAAATCCAGTTTGAGGCTGTCATGAAGGCGAACGGTTGGAATAAAAGCCAGGCAATGACTGCCCTCACCCTAGGCCTGCGCGACCAGGCCTTAACTGTTCTGGAACCTCTCGGTAAGGAAGTGACTTACGAGCAGCTCCTTGAGGCATTGGAGGCTCGGTATGGCGACGCTCATCTGGAACATGTGTATCGTGCGCAGCTCAAGGATCGCGTGCAGCGCAGTAACGAAAACCTGCAGCAGTGGGCCCTTGAAGTGGAGAAGCTGGTGCGTAAAGCTTACCAGTCCGTACCTGCGCTTATTGATGGGAACCTGGTGCAGGCATTCATCGACGGCATCCGTGACCTCGAAGTTAGAGCTGCTGTGAGGCTCGGGCACCACGGAACGCTTAAGAACGCCTTGGCCCATGCACTGGAGGTGGAAGCCGTGCGGCAGGATCATCGTTCCCATCGCGTCAGGGAGGTTGCAGCGGCTACAGTTCGCGACCGCAATAAAGGATACAGCCCTAGGTGCTACGGCTGTGGCGAAAGGGGCCACCTTCGATCCAGTTGCCCCAAGCGAACTGCAGAAAGAGAAGAGGGCCGATCTCCAGAGGGCAGTGCAGCTAACAGCACCGCCCAGCACCAGCAGCAGGTATTGCTTATTGCTCGCCAGGAACAGCAAGCACTTCTAGAACGTTTAGAAGAATTGAAGCGCGCGTTTGACATGCAACAGAGTAAGTTGGAGCGAGTGCGACGCGAAGCGCTTGCGCGGTCCGAACAGGACCGTATTTATGTCAACCAGCTGAAGGATGAGATTGCCGCCTTGAAGACTAGGCAAGAAAGTAAAGAAGTCGTACCTGTGAGGATGCTTAAGACAGATCTCAGTGACGAGTGGAAGGAAAGCGTACAGCGTGCACAGCAGGAAGATTCGGACATCAAGCCGATTCTGGAGTGGATGAAGGCCAGAGCTCCTAAGCCCAGGTGGAGTGACGTCTCGGCGATGAGTTCGATCACAAAAAGCTATTGGGCCCAATGGGACAGCTTGATGATTCAGGATGGAGTCCTGTGCCGTAAATGGGAAAATGCTCGGGGAAGCAGCTGTCATTTGCAAATGGTTGTCCCTAAAGCTCAAGTACCGGATGTTCTACAGCTGTACCATAATGGTTGTTCAGGAGGTCATCTGGGAGTAAAACGGGCTCTACTGAAGATACGGGAACGGTTTTACTGGGTCCATTGTCGGGACGATGTCAAGGACTGGTGTCGCAAATGTACAAGTTGTGCAGCTGTAAAGGGACCTCAGACTCGTAATAGAGGTGCATTGAAATTGTACAATGTTGGTGCACCATGGGAGATGAAAACCCGTTATGACCGCAAAATGAACAATAAAGGGTTTGACGAAGGTTCACTAGTGTGGTTGCACAATCCAGTCCGCAGCAAAGAGAAATCTCCTAAGCTTCAAGCTAAATGGGATGGACCGTACCGGATTGTGACAAAGATCAATGACGTAACATACCGGATACAGAAAGGTGCAAGAGGCACTCCTAAGATCGTCCATGTGGATCGACTGGCGCGTTACTATGGAGCCGATAATGCTCGGGACGAGCATGTCTTAGGAGGGGGCAGTGTTGCGCGCCACAATTAATGCCTGATACATGGTGACATTAGCTACCACTAGCGCCATCTATTATCAAATAGCAGAACTAATTTACCACTAGTGCCATCTAGTATCGAGTAGTAGAACAAATAGATCCTCGATTCTAGAACTATCGACAGAGGTCAGTCGGGGCCGGTATATACCCGAACATTCTAGATGTTTCAATAGAAGGTACTAGAACAATCTGCCGCACTATATAAGGCCGGGAATAACCGCGATTCGACACAGTGTGTTGGAAGCGATACATGCGAATACATCTAAAGCGATCTTAAAGTGCGACTTAAGTGTAGTAATTGTGTTTATTTATTAGTGTGTTTGTGTTAATTAATTAAAGTGTCATTTTTGGTAATCTATATCGGCAGTTTTATTGTCATGAACCCGAAGCTCGTAACAATATGTAGCATTTCTATTTTCAAAATAATTTGGTTTCAAATTGGTAATATTCGTATTTTGCTAGTAGCCTAACAGTACTCTTTTTTGTTTTAGAGAAATACCTACTGTGAGTCGGAGGGTCAAAAGATATCAGGAAAAGCCTTGCCAGTCAAAAGCGAAGTGGAAGGCCCCAGCTAGTCAGTGAATATGGCGGCGGGATAGTCCGAAAGGGTTACCGCTGCCCTGGAACAGAAAGGGCTAAGGAAGGAACACGGGTGGGTTTTATTCAGTAAGAGTCGGACACTCCCTTCCGCTCCACCCAGAGCGGGAGGGGTCATTTGATGATTTCCCATCCACAAAAAAAAAAAAAATAGTCAGTGAATATGAAACAAGTGGTTTCATACCAACGAGATATTTTGCCGAATTATTCGACACATCTTTACGAACCGTTCGCCGTGCAAACCGTTCGCCCATATTTGATTGAAAAACATAAACAAGAACGTTTACATTTTGCGATACAGCGATGGGAAGCACGGAATGAGAGATCTGATGAGCAGTTGAAGTTGCATTGCATGGAAATATGGAAACATTTAAGAGGAACAGATATAATTATGTTTCAATATTGTTGGATTCATGCGCCAGCGTTTACTTGATAGCATTGATAATAATGGGGGTTATACAAAGTATTAAGTTATAAATTACAAATGGATTTTAGTAATTTAATTAAAATAATATTGTGTCATATTCGTAATAAGGATTATTTTGAGGTTAAGCTTCAATCTTCTTTTCATAATGAAAATGAATACTTAAGCTTTAACCGCAATAAGTCCTAATAAATACGATTTGTTAACTTTGACGTTTGAGATAGGCAACTAAAGTTAAAACGAACGAACTGGCAGTAAAAGTAGTCTACTGAGTAATTTAATTGTATTGTGAACTCAAACTCAAATAATTAAACCATTAATCCATATAAACCATCCATCCATCCATTTATTCATATAAACCATCGTTCAATTAAACTATTTACAGGCACTTTTGAATTGTCAAAATTAAATAGTCGGTCAGTTAGTCAGAAAGTTGAAGCTAGTCGCCCATTCCAAAAACGTAGATCTCTATGGAGAAGAATGGGCAAGAAACTCCACGGACACTCTTTTAAATCAAGATATTACAAAATCCTGGGTACATTATTGCTTCTATTTGTGAGAACAATGTAAAAAAGAAACAATTTAAAATATAACATTAAAAATAAGCCCTGGCAGTTAGGAGATGACCAGTCTCAACCAATGGCACCCGTGACAAGGAGTCCGCACTTTTTTTTATTTACGTGGGTAGATTTGCTAGTTGTAGTTTGTTAGAGTACCTGCTTTACTTCAATAAATTGTTCTTTGTGAGAAAATAAACTGTTTTAACTAGAAGTTTATTTATTTCTAGTTTATAAAATTATAACGAATAAACAACTTGAAATCACTTATAAAACCTTTTTAGTTTTAACCCCATATTACAATGATAATGTAATAATAAAAATATAATAATTTATTATTCTCGTTTATTAATCTATCGAATAATAAAAAAAACCAATAACCAATATTGTTGGAAAAGAAAAATAAAAGTCACATCTCGAGATTGGAACTCAGTTCTATGCGTTCAATGATCCAACACGTAAGACTATTCGCTATCGCTACTTATTGGCTATCGGTACTTGATATAACGATTTGAATTTTAGCAATGGTATGAACCAACCAAGGTCATGCGTAATTACGTATGATTTTGGTTTCGTTCGACGCCAGCCAGTGGCAGTGTGCGAATTCTGAGGTGTGCGTTGTGTTGATATATCACTTATACACACAGACGTAGGTATGGCCTTTACCGCGTGTTCATAGCAATACAGTTCTTAAGCTGATAATGAATTAATGACTCCTGACTGTACCACATGACTGTTCATGTGGTTCATAATATCATTATTTTATGATTCTTGTATTAGATTGTAGGTCCATAATATAATTTATATATTATACTTGCTGTGTCCGCAATTTCATTCGCGTATATATTGGAAAACAAATTGGATTTCATGGGTATTTTTTGCACGGAACCCTATCCTTTTTTTAAAATGAAATCAGCTATCTGCCAGTGAAAGTCCCGTCATAATCGGTCGAGCCGTTTCGGAGATTAGCCGGAACAAACAGACAGACAGACAAAATATTTAAAAAATGTTTTTTTGTTGTTTTTTGTACTTTCATATAAACCAATTTAGTAAAACGCCGTAATTTTGACATTACAAATTTATTTTTTTGCATAGATTTCACTGTAAATAAAATACCACCACATATGTATCAAATAACTTCTAACGCCAAATATGTATGCGTTATTAACATAGTGAGCTACCCGCTTTTAGCCTTAACGCAAACTATATCGTGTACCACGAAAGAGTTTTTAACCAGGAATTCTATGTGAGGTCCAATGCAGCCCGCAGACAATGCGGGTGGTTGAGTGAGATAACTATGATAAATGACTGTTTTGACGCACCCAGCCCGTCTATACCGATCGATTGTTTCGATAAAAATGTTCACTTCATAAATCACATCCTAGTTGAACCTTCTAGATACGAGTATGTACTCGTAGCTTGATTAATATTCAACCGACGGCGACGGAGCAAGAGATTGCACTTTAACATTTTGAGGGACACTAAACTGCAGATGATTCGCACTGACCGACCCCTTGACAGTTCAAAAGTGCCTGTAATTGGTTTATTGGAGAAAAATATTTTGATTTTGTGTTTTGAGCAGCTATAATATATCAGTATTTTCCATCGAGCGACTGCCTATCTGACCTCCATAACTCAGTTACTGGGCAACACGATGTACGATAGATACTGAGTAATACGATACCCCTCTGTAAGTCTGGCTATCAGACTTCCGGGCTCCTGACTCCCCGTAACAACTGTCAAAGATCTACAAATGACAGCCGCGACCAACTGATTAACGTGCTTTCCAAGACACAGAGGGGTCTCGATATGGATTGTCACCCATCCACGGACCGACCTCGGCAAGCATAACTTAACGTTTCGATCGAGCCGTGCAGCTGTTATTACTTAGACACGAGCCCTTCTCTGGGCGTTATAACAATAAAACTTCTATTGTGTCTCGTTCAGTATCTTTCAAGTGATTAATTTCTATTTAGCCAGTCGAAACTTTGACTGATAGCTGGCGCCGTGTTTTTATCCGTCGTCAAAGTTCGACTCGCCTTTTACAGTCTTGTGCTAAAATTGGAGAAATGACTCCGTATTTCCACTTGAGGTACAGTCGCCAAATGAGATAAGTAACCAGGGTCGTCGGATATAATTGAAGTTTAGTAAGAAACCGATGGGTTTTTCAAATGAAATTTAATTTGATAAATGAACTGTTTGTTTTCTATTAATTAAATTATTCGAAAATATCCATCGGTTTCTTAAAAAACTTCAACTATATCCGACGGTCCTGGTTACTTATCGTCTTTGGTGACTGTACATACAAAAGTAATAACCTTGCATCCCACTCACTGCGGTTCTTTTTTACGATTTGACGTTAACGTCAATTTTTGAAAATGTATTTCATGATATAGATGTAAATATAGAAATGCGAGTTTCAATTGTTTATGGAATAATGGAGTTCTTCAAAATTACTTTTTGAGAAAAAAAATATGTTAAAAAACACTCCAGAATGCCTCCGTCATAAATGCAAAACAAAACTCGCAAATTATCAACATTTTCCTAGAAAATACCTCTTACAGAATATTTCCGAATGTAAAAACTCACACACGTGTAATAAATACGTGCCAAAACAAAAGCCCAAAAATAGGTTTATTTTTTATATAATATTCACATCAAACCACATAACAAGTAATATTATGTTTATACTTGAAGATATTATACTACATCAAAAGTATAAAGAGTAATAATGACGCTAGAGAAATAATGTTTATAAAACACCGACTCTGCAAAATATTCACTCATGCGATTTCTAAATCCACTTCAAAAATATTTTCACAGCGGCAAAGAGCCCACGTTCTGGCAAGTGCGTCTCTGGGCATATTCGACTCAAAACTTACAATTTCATAGTGCAAGTAATTCTATTTGTCATTAAAAAAATAGTTATAATACTAATTCATTGAAGCGAGCTGTGGTATAGTGGTAACTGCCGCGACGTACAAGTCAGAGGTCTAACTTCACTTTACTTTGTTAAAATAATTTCATAACCACTACTTTCAAAACGGTGAAGGAAAACACCGTGAGGAAATCAGCACATTCTAAAACCAAAAATTCGAAGACACGTGACATCATCCAAGTGTTACTAACCCGCGCTGCACTTGCGTGATGGATTAGATCCCACTCCCTCTCACTGAGAAAAGGCCTGTGTCCCAGCAGTGGGAACATTATAGGCTGATTATGTAAAAATCAATATCTGGCAATCTGCTCTGCTTTTTATAGGTTTAAGTTATATTGAATTATTTGAAACCTGTCCACATCATCACTCGTCTGGATGATTACGCCTTAAATAACATCTTATGAAGTTACACATGAAAATGTAAAATACACGTATGCACAAACTGACAGGTCCCAGCATCGGTAACATACTACGCTGATTATGCTAACCCCAAAAAGGCACTATATTCTATCGCTTCAGATAAAATATTAACCCTAACATACTTAAGTCCTTACGTGAAACATAATAAGGTAATCGAGTACTACCAAACCAACCGAAGCAGTTAGACGCTGCAGGTCGGCTATAAACGTCGAATCAGGGTGATATAAGGCCGACAAACGACTCCAGTACTCGATTTACTAAGAACAAAGAAACGATTTTCGCCTACTTTTCTTTTGTGGGGGAGTCGACGACAGGTTCAGTCTATTACCGAGCCATTCATTCGCTCAAATGAGCCGCTTAATTTATCGCTTCTTTATTACAAATAATCTGTTTTAAAGTTACAAAGGCCTTTGGAATGCAGCGGAGATTCGTGGAAGGCTTTTAGATGAATAGCTGGTTTATTTTGTGATGTGTCTATCTTTAATCTACACTAATATTATAAAGAGGTGACGTTTGTTTGTTTGTATGTCCCCTACATACAAACAAACAAACGTTACCTAATCTCCGGAACTATCAGTCGAATTTTGGCTTGTGATAGCCCAATTCTTGAGGAAAGCTATATAACATCACGCTATGACCCTAAGGAGCCGAGCAAAAAGGAAAACAAATAAAAAAGAACGCGAAGTGGACACGAAGTACTAGCACGGGAAGGCGATGCGATGCGACGGGGTGAGTGGGGAAACAACAAATTCACGCCGACGAAGTTGCGGGTAGAAGTTAGTAATAATCCTACTAATATTATAAACGCGAAAGTTTGTAAGGATGGATGGATGGACGGATGGACGTTTGTTACTCTTTCACGCAAAAACTTCTGAACGGATTTGGATGAAATTTGGCACACAGATGGTTTATAACCATCATTAACGCATAGGATACTTTTTATTCCGAAATTACCACGGGATCGGAGCTTATGCGGGTGAAAGCGCGGGGCGCAGCTAACATGTGTTATAAAGAGGCATTTGTGAGTTTATATTACATGTAGGGACAATCTTTGGAACTACTGATTCGATTCCAAAAATCTTTTCATTAATGGGAAGCTACAATATTGCCGATTGTCATCAACTTCATTAAGCTATTATAGCTAACTAACTTGGTTAGTCCGCAACTTCGACCGAGTTTTATTTTTGTTTTAACATAAAATATGTCCTATATTTTATGTTAACCTATTCCACATATGATACAGGTTGATTGTTTAACTATTGTGTCTACTTTGTGGACAGTGAAAGTGTTAAAACAAGAAGTTTCATGCGAACGAAGTCGCGCGATAATAAGCTAGTTTTCTATAATTGTTTAGTGAAGTTTAGTGTTCTTTATTTGATAGGTTCGCGTTTAGATAATGTACGATAATGTGGTCGAGGAGGGTCAGATTCAGTTTATCTAAATGTCAGTGTCCTAGTTGGAAAAACTAGCTATTACCTCGTATTTACACCAAGGCAAGGTATAAAACATGTATCTCGCTTCCACTTATTTTGTCTACTGTTTTCGTTCAACGTTTACACCTAAAACAAGCTGCAAAGACTTGTTGTACTCAAAACTTGTAAAAAACTTGATAATAAAGGCGAACAAAATAGTCAACAAACATGTCTGAAACAACAACAATACAAATGTACGATACATGTTTTATAAACGAGATATTTTTGACAAAGAGACAAGACTTGTCGAGTCGGAAACAAGTATCTCAACAGTTGTATAAATGCGGGGTCATAATATTGTTTTTTCTAATTATTTCGTTCCAATTAAGCTAAAGAAAGCTACCGCAACGTTAGCTTTTCGATGACGAAACGATAGCGTTAACTAAACTACAATCCATTATCATAATCTACCTAGCCTTTGTCGGCTTCCAGTCCAACGATACCCCTTAAAAAATACGATACCCCTTGGTAAGACTGGTTGTCAGACTTTCGGGCAAAAAACTAAACTAAACTACACTCCATTCACAGTTATTTAATTTTGATCTCTGATTTGGCATCACCATGCATTCTGCACTACCATGGGGAGATAGTGCAGTTATGTGGGACTCTAACCTACTAAAACTACACGGTGACCTCCTCTGCCGCTTACGGCGGAAACATGGGCACGCGTTAGCACTCATCCCGAACCCGCCGCGGCTGTCCGTTGCCGGACCCTCCTCTGGGGAGTACTCCCCATCACCGGCGCACCAGAACACATAGCATGCCGTGACCACCCCAGGAACCAAACCAGCACATGGGTGCCAGACGACCCCGTTTTTGGGCACCCTTGGTCCGCACCCTAATTGCGTAACACATGTTCAATCGGAATCGGTTTCATTTTGACAGTTCAACAACATTCATTGCGTTATTTACGTTGTTGAGCAGACACATGACACATTTTTTGAACATATGAAGCAATGGATTAGCAATATCTTTCAAAATTATTCAGATTGAGATTGATTGTGTGTTACGCAATTAGAGTGCTGGTCATTGGCCCCGCCGCCTGCCTATTTTCGGCCACAGAGGATAGGGAGAGCGGCCAACGTCACGTGCGTTTGGCATCACCTGTCAATATTACAGTGCAAAAATAAGGTTGCTGTTAGGGTACTGTAAAGTCTGTCAAAATCACAGTGATTTTTATCGTTGTTGTAATATGGTTGCTATTGCGTTGCAGCTGTCAGAGGAAAAATAACTAGGAAAGGAGTGTATAGGTACCATTGGTTTCCGTGTGACAATCCTTAAGTACACTCTCAGTCTGGGGATAGTAGAGGGGAATGTATTCGTACAAACTAAAACCACACGACAGCAGTTCTCAGCGGATTTATTGGCACAGAGGACTCTGGGATCTTCAGTGCGACGCACACCAGTGTCCCTCTTTTTGGCACTTTATATACGGCAGGGTTTCACGGCGTATAAACCGCACCTTAGAAAAAAACGTGTCAGTGTACAAGCTTCCATAGTGATCTATACAACACAGAAAACTTTGCCTACACACGGCGTATAAACCGCAGTTTTTCACGGCAAGAAAAACGTGTGTGTACCTAGCCTTTGAAACGTTGCAGAGCGCCAACACTAAATACAAGTTTCATAGCATTTACAAGGTATAAAAATATAACATTTTCATAGAATTTCTTAGGTACTCAAGCTACATTTACTTTAAGCCCAAAACGTTCAGATTAAAATGATTCTCTGAAACGCAACTCTTAAGGAGATAATTACGTATATTTGAAGCATTTCTACGAAAACGTATGCGGAGTCTTTAGCACGGTTCGCGTCTCGCCTGTAATCAGATTTGCAGTATTTAATGTTCGTAACGACTATGTATTAAAACATCGCTTGAACAAAATTAACTTAATTTGGAAGACTTGATTCCTTTGTCTGGCAGCTTATTCATCAGTATGTCTCTTTAAATTGAAGAATGTAAGGTAGAAATGTTGAAATGATTTATTTTTAACCGACATTTTGTTATTGAAAGTAAGATAAGAATATATATCTTACTTTGTTGTCTATTGAATAACTTTGAAGATCTAGAGAATTCAACTCTTTACTCTATTTTTTATTATTATCTTCGTCTGTATCTTCAAAGTTAATTAAATTAATTAACGTTTTGATGCCCTATCTATAGTAATCTTTCCCCTTCTTATTATATAAGTACTTGATGGGGATGGAACAGCAATGTTATTTTCAGGCAAGCCTTCTTCCTCGTACAATCTTCAGAAAACTGGAAATAATACCACGAACAGATAGCGTTGATTTTCTTTTATTATTTCACAAACTTTATAAATTACGATAATCACAAATATGGCAAATGATGGAGGTTGTGAGGTTATCCGCTCATGCGCACGTTCCTTGGCAGAATGCCTGACAATGACACTCCCTTATTAAAATGACATTAGTTGACAGCGACAACTGACAGACAAGTGGAATAACCTGACATTACTTGACAGTGACAACTGACAGACAGATGGAATAACCTCACTACCGCCATCTTGTAACAAATGTTTGAACTTTCTTAATCTATGGCCTCCTGCTGCGACATACTTGTATACTTGTACATATGACAACAAACAAGGCCCAAATAACACAGAACTGGTGCCCTGAAGTACTGAGGCGGGGTCCACGTAGCGGGACGACCTGGATAGGTTCCGTCAAACCTCGAACCTCGCGCGGGCTTGAGGAAAATGGAAGGAGTGGTGAGAGGCCTTTGGGCAGGAGTGGAACAACGTACGCTAGTAAAAAAATATAGTAAGGTATATAATCAATTTGTGAAAAATAAAAACTTAAGAAATAAAAATAATATGTGATTTATTTAAAAAGTTACATATTTCCCAATAAGAAAAAAAAATGGGTTAAGGGCAAAGCCAGAGACCACTTATAGTATATCATAATAACCTTGCCTAATAAGTCACTAGCCGTGTTTGTTGACTACGGTCTACAGAGTAGGTACCTATCACATTTAGGGAAAAACATATTTTTCTCAAGCAACGTTGTGCCAGTTATAAAATTGACGACCTGAATAGGTTGATTAGTAAAGTACTGTACCTAGTCCTATTTTTAGATGGCTGTGTTAAGGTTGCTGTATTTAAAAACAGGCTTAATTATGATGATATTTCAAGCCCGACGTTCTAAAAATGTAAGTAATACTCAACATGAGGTTCACGAGACCTTTAAAAGTTTGTTGTTTTTCGAATCGCTACTAAAACTGAAAATACCTTTGATTCAAACAAGTACATTATTTTTTTTGTGGGTACCTTTAAAGTACTTGCAATTTGGGTAGAAGCGCAACTTCAAATAGTAATATGGGAAAATCTAAGAATTTTTTGGAATGTGGGACAAAACTTCAGGACGAACGAAGAATAACATCTTTTTAAATAATAGAAACCACGACCAGAAACATATTAACTGAAAAATACGCTAGCTCACACTTAAAAACAAACTCTTAGAAATCGAGACTCCAACGTTACCTCCGCTAAAGTAAGACAATAACAAACTTTGCAATGATTTACCGACCTGCAACTGTAAGTATTTCAACAATACTATTGAATTGGACACATTCAACTAATATTATTTATTGCCAGAGTTGCTCAAGTGGCAACAAGCTACTACTTACTATAGGGATATACGTATGTGGACTGTGTATTGCAAAGCATTGTTTGCTGTTGAAGGTATTTTAGATATCCTGGTTGGTATGCTTTGATTTGCTCTGTACTATTGGCTTCTTCAAGAACTTCAGTTCAGTTCAGACAGTGCATGCTAACGAAAAATAATACTAACTTTAAGAAATTAGTATATTATAGATTAATAAAGTATGTTAAAGACTCTTGTCTCTTATTACAAAACAAGGATTTACTCTAGATCAGGTTTAGACCACCGGGCGAGTTATTGAATTAAGAACTTTGTTATAGAAATGCAGTTCTTTATACAAAAATGACAGCTTAGTTCTATGCTACGATGTCATTTCAGTATTAAGAACTTTCCCTTAATCGAAATAAAGTTCGAAATACAAATACTGGCTCAAACGTTTAGGCTAGAACTAAAGTTTGATTTCGTTTTGTAATTAGGCGGTTGGTGTATATTTAGGCAAAAAAAAAATGTAAAAAGGGTTGTAAAAATCAATCAAAACATGACAAAGTTGGATTGACAAATCAGTTCTCATATTTTTACTTAGTAGAGGGCTAGTTTGAGGTGATGCGGGAAAGGAGTTCCTGGAAGGATTTGGGGCCTTTGTCCAGCAGTGAGACAGTAGAGGGTAACAAAAGAAAAAGTAGTAACTTTAAGAAATTAGTGTAGATTAAAAAAGTATGTTTAAGGATGATAAGTATGATTAAGGAAGGAGTGATAGGCAAACAAAAAATGTTGAATGGGCGGATGGATCGTAAAAACCAGATGTCATAATTTTTTGTTTTAATTAAAATAATGTCGAGGAATCTAAGTTTTGTGATTGAGAAGGCACTGTAGCTCTGTAGTAGGACGAAATTCAGGTGAACGTTTTAGATATTGTTAGATCACTTAAATTATGCCGGGGTCACCACTTTGCCGTTAAGGTGGCTGATGTGCGTGTTATCAGAAGTTTGGCAATTGAAAGAGCGTGCTGTTAGTGGAAGGTTGGAACGACTGGCGTTGAGTACACAGGTTGAGAGGAATTAACTTACGAGGTAGGTACTTCATACATTGCCTTTGATTAAAAATGTTAAACACGCCTTCGCACTACATTAGTAAATATATAGTGCTCATTACTAATTCATGGGAACAAGCTCAAACATTCAAAAATAAATTACAAAATTATGTTCAAAAAGAATTTGTATGACAAGTCTCACGCGCATTTATCATTTAAATGGAAAAAAGAGCTGCAATCGAGCACGTGATGCCTTTATAACACCAACGTTTTGTAAATATTGAAATACGCCATTCGTAAACCGCTTTACGCATATTTTTATTAATTTTACAGAAACATTACAAGTTTACGGTCTGCTTGAGCAGTTCTGGATAAGTTTCGGTTATCTTATCAGGCAAATTATTTTGGTGCATCAAGTACCAACGTAGTTAATAAACTTGTAGAATATGGTTTTTTGTGTTTTTTATAGTATAAGATTATTTTGTCTATTTTATCTATGGGCCTTAATAGGCTATTTTCCTAAAAAAATCGAATTAGTCCGTCAGTTAGATTGCCAAAAAATATTGTACCCGTAATTTTTCTTTTGTCAATTATATAAAAAATTATGAAGATATCGCCCGTTTAAGTTCCACGTGACGTCACTTGCTTGCGACACTTTTGCGAGCAAGTGACGTCACCACCCCCCACTCCCAAATTTTGACGCACTTTATCTTTGTCATGTTTTGTTTGATTGACAAAAGAAAAAATACGTGTCCATTACTTTTCGATAATCTAACTGACCGACTAAATATAATATTTTTTTTTTATCCAGGAAACTACCCTATTGCTTGAAATAAAGTGATTATAGGTAATTATTAATTTCCGTTAACGTCCAAAAACGATTAGTTGACAATCAATACAATTATTACCAAAGTGATTTTTCTATTTGGAATTTCGCAGTAGCACCCCGGAGTCTGCATTTCTGCCCGGTTGACGGCATTAAGCTCACCCCATATTACATGGGACTTAACATAATCGGAGAAATGTGGGTGTATTATGGGTACACCTCAGCCGAACCCTTCGGGGAAACAAGCCATGTTATGTAATATGAATTAACAATCACTGTGTCATGGGCCTTATAGAGGTATAAGGAACAGGGTGTAAAGTCCACTCATCCTCTATAGAAAAGGGAGGATCCTTCGACCAGACGGGTGTTGTGTCTGGCGGGCAACTGCCCAACGGTTGATGTCGGGAAGTTGTATGTATGCTAGTTGCTTGCGAGAGGCAGGATTTGCGTGACGTCAGTATGATGCTAAACTCTGCTTGCGAGAGGCAGGATTTGCGTGACGTCAGTATGACGCGTTGTTCGCATGTGGCGTTGTAGATACCGCTACAGCCTTAATAAACATTTGTATTATATCCCTCGACTCATGCACACCTACACACAGTGGCGATACGCATACGACGTCGTGCACTTAGTTTCGTGTGCTATGTTTTGTAATTAGAATCAAGGGAATTGAATCAGAAATAATTTATCGTCAAGTTCTGATTTAGGTGTTAAAACGTAAACCGTCAACAAATTAACTCGTAAAACGAAGCTTAACCTTGCAGTTCAATTACGACTTTAGCTTATATAATTTAACCCCTCGTTAAACACTTTGATGACTTAACGCACGATTAGATAGCATCGACAAATATTTTCTTTTACGAACTGCGAAAAAAATCATAAATAAAGCTGAAACAGGAGATCAAAGTTAGTCTTTGGAAGAGATAAAACGATCAAAATAATTTAGATACGGCTTTGATGTCTAAAGGTTTACTCAATTTTTTTTTTTTTTTTTGATAAAATGATAAACGGCGTGTCTTCTAAGAGTTGACTCTTAATAAAGTAGCTGGAAGTTAATAAATTATAGATCATCTTTACCTTATTATCTTCTGTATATTAATATCAGCCTGTGATATAATTGCTTTTATCTTTTATACATCGTTCTCACAGTACAGAGCATTGATGGTCCAGTGGTAATGTCCCCGACTTACGAGTTGTTGGTCGTGGGTTTGAACCCAGGTAGACGCTTTACTTTGTGTCAATAATTCTATCACCACTGCTCTCAAAACGGTAAAGGAAAATATCGTGATGAAACGTCCTAGAACCAAACCAAACCAAGAAATGTCCTACAACCAAAAATTCGAAGACATTTTTTGTGTCATCTATTAATCCGCATAGGGAGTGAATTTCGAAGAGAGGAGGCCTGTGTCCCAGCAGTGGGAACATTATAGGCTGATTATGATTACGCTACATCGTTCTCAAATGTACTTATAATTTTTACAAGAATGATGAAACCAATATTTTGTAACAATTTTATGATTTAAAAGAGTGTCAGTGGAGTTTCTTGCCCGTTCTTCTCCATAGGTACCTACTACGCTTTGGAATTTGCAGCTAGCGTCATCTTTCTGATTGACTGACCCCTATCAATTCAAAAGCGCCTGTAATTGGTTTATTTGAAATAAATGCTTTGAGTTTGAATTTGGGTAAATTGCTGTTTTTTTTTTTTCATATTTTGTGATCTGAAAGGGGTCTTAGATACACGTCTGACGTGGGACTGGCAAAGCGTGCGGACTTCTGTTTATCCCTGTAGATAGTACTAGCATAATGAATGGGTGCAGGAAATTTGCAGAATCATTCATGAACGACAAGAGAACCTTCAATACGTACCCGTAAATTTCCGCCTTCCTTTTAAAGAAATCCCCTTAAAAAAATTGTTTTTGCATCACCCTAAGGTTTTTTTTTTATGTTATCCTACGCTGTCCTCCATTCATTCTCCACTCATTCCTCCTTCCACCCTAAGGTTGACTGGGTGAAAATGCCTCAGGTATTTATGTCCACCTTTGTACAGTATTTTTTTACTTGTGCATAAAATTGTTATTTTTAAATCTGTTTAATAGAGAAAAAAATAAAAACAAAGGATGAACAGCTGCACAAGTCGATCGATCAGGTTAAGCTACGCTTGCCGTGGTTGGTCTGTGGATGGGTGACCATCTTTACATACCGGGACCCCTCCGTGCCTCGGAAAGCACGTTACTTCGTTTGTTCCGGCTGTCATTCGTGGATCTTTGACAGTCGTTACGGGTCGTCAGAAGCCCGAAAGTCTGACAACCAGTCTTACCAAGGGGTATCGTATTATTCAGGAACTGGGTTGTGGAGGTTAGATAGGCAGTCGCTCCATGTAAAACACTGGTATTCAGCTGCATCCGGTCAGACTGGAAGCCGACCCTAACATAGTTGGGAAAAGGCAAGGCAGATGATGAATAAAAACATTAAATCATTCGCCAAGCATACCTGTAATAGATGAGCAAGGAATGGATAGCCTATTTGGTTTGGAAAACAAACGTTTATGTTATGTTAAAAGACATTTGCAACAGTGAATACGATCAGTTAATAACGGTTTTCTCTAAAATTTTGACCAGCAGCATAGTTATTATTAGCATAGTTTTGAGTATTAATAATCTACATTGTGTTATTGGATTATGAACAGGTGGTTGGCTTAGCGCGACAGTTGTAATAATCAAATATGTTCATAACCTAGTAATACGTGAATTATTTCAGTAATTAAACCTTCACTGGAAAATGGATTACCTTTAGAAATATAAATTTTGGAATAGTATTTTGTGATTTTGAACTTAGAAAAGTTCTGAAAAAGCCTGGATAAAAACAGATATGATATAATTATGTAAATAATAAAATAAAGTTCTATTTTAACGTACGTGTCGTAATTATCTGCTACGACAGCGTAGCACTTATCGGCTACGCCCGCGTAGCAGTGTAGCGACGACGTCGGCTACGCCGTAGCAATTCTGTAGCATTGGCTCAAGTATACAATAAAAAGTTGAATGCTTTTATTTAAGAGGGCGCACAAAGGTCCACTAGCGCCACTACTTTAAAAAAAAAACTCATTACTGAGAAGGAATTATGAAAATCTGCTCAATCAGCGACCTCGGTAAGTGTGTCTAGATTTTCTAATACCTTTTATTAAGTTTCATATTGAGACACGAAGCAACAAAATTCGATCTAAAGAAAAGCGGCCACATTCCTATATGTTGTATTTAGTTGCTTCGTGTCTCAATAAGAAACTTAATAAAAGGTATTAGAAAATTCTAGACACACTTACCGAGGTCGCTGATTGAGCAGATTTTCATAATTCTTTCTCAGTCACGAGATATTTTTTTTTAAAGTAGTGGCGCTAGTGGACCTGTGTGCGCCCTCTTAATAGATACTTGCGGACTTAAGGTAAAGCAAAATTAGTTTTTCCAAGTATGTTATACAGTCTTATTGCTGGACTTAGTCTTGGATCACCACTACGTACCTGAGCGATTGTGCGAGATCAATGTACGATTCTTCACCATAATGTAAACAGTCGTTGTATATTCTACAAAACATTTATATCACATACACACATAAACACACGCCTTTTTCCCACGAGTTAGGCAGTAACTACAGAACGCTACCCGCTACAAACCTTACACAAGCCTTTTGCTTCGTTTGCGTTATACGTAGATATATTATACAAAGCTGTTTGATAAAAACCTGAGGAGGTTTTAACACACTCATCAGAGAATTCACTTTATCTCAATTCGGCTTGTTTACGTACAAGTTAACATCGCCGAACGATAATTATGTTTTTAAAAGTTCTATTTGCGAACCGCTGCAACTGCGAACTCGGCACTGAATTATAAAACGAAAAAGTTTAAAAACTACCAACTTTGATCATCAGGAATTCTGTTAATTACTTCATAGCAAACAAAATTGTGAAGGGAATCTGCGGAAAGTATGAGTTTAAAAACTACCATGTTTTAAAATAAATAGTGACGTTTTTCTAAACATCCAACACAATGTTCTTGCATAAAATTAGGAAGCCATGACAAAGTAAGCTCGTTGTAAATAAAATAGGAACTGTTTTTGTTGATAAATATCAGGGACAGGTTATAGACTCGCATACAAGCAATGATATCACACATCCTGTATGATAAAAAACCCGGGAAACTTAGCGATTGGTACCTTTTTAAAATATTCCCGTCGCGGTTGCTGATTGTGGGCACGAACACTCTAATCGCATTACACACTTTTTTACAATAGGAAGGATTTTAAAGAAAATTCCTAATCCATTGCTTCTTATGTTAGAAAAACTCGTCTGCTCGACAGCGTAGGTAACGCAATGAATTTTGTTGAATTGTCAAATGATAAATGATTTTATTTTTGTAAGTAGGTTTGTACAAACACTTTTACACGTCAATCATATTTTAAAACTAGATGAGGTCGGCGTTTCCTATCTGACTACTCTGAGAAGAAAGGCCGAAACAAACTCAGAGGTCACAGTCTCTTTTAAAGTCCAGACATAATCTTGGAATCAAAATGAAAGACATTGCAATTGTTGGTGTGTCGTTACCCGCAGGTCTAACAAATGGCAATCGTTTACAAGCGTTTCGTATTCCTACAATGACTTTCAACGGGATTGGCATAAGCTTTTAGGTAGCTTATGTCTATCCAATTCATTTTTAACTGTAATTTCATTTTTGAACCTAGACAATGTTTTAATAACCTTAATGCTTTTTCAAAAATCATAGATATAAAAAAAGAGTAAGGGCACTAGTTTGCGGAAAAGGCCATTTGCCTAGTACATGGTCATTTTGAACATGACGCGTGGACACAGACACGTCCCCTTGCCACTTCTCCTGTTTTTTACATTTCTATGGTAAAACTCCTGTATTAATATAATGCGCATTTTCACAATATGGTAATACCATACATGGACTCCACGAGACAGGCTCGACCTAATGTGGAGTTCATAAGCAAAATACTTTTCTTTTATTTTTATTGTATACCTAATCAAAAACAAAAAAGAAAACAGATCATTGTTGAACAATTAAACATACCACACAAAACATCGCGGGTTTAACAGCGGTATGGCCAGACACGGCAACTCGGTGCAATTAGGTAGGTACCTACATACATAGGTACATAGATAATTTATTGTTTTTTTCTAGATCGCACTGCAATCTAGAAAGTATCCTTTTAATACCTTTGAACAGTTCTTCGCATTTATTACATAGCAGATTTCCATAGGTAAATCATTCATATTCGATGGTAGCATGCATTCCCACGTCCGCGCTCCATAAACATTGTTTGATTTAGGTTCGATAAATGTGGGTAAGTAGGTCAAACAACGCCACGACTTCAATCTTTCGTATTTACGAATATTACTTTATTAATTATGGTAATTCTCACTTATAACACGTAAACGTATGTACCTTGTCAAAGACATTTACAATTTAGCAGTACTTATATAAACCCGAGTCATTATCTTGGAATTCATGTTTTATTTTTGTGGGTACAATCGTTTTTAAATGCGTAACTGTAACTTGTGAATGTCCTCAACGTAAGTCTTCTTACTTCCTTTGCGTCTTATTTTGTTTTTTTTTTTTTGTAAACCTATAGAAGTATGAAGAACAGGGTGTAAACTTCACTGATTCTCCATAGAAAATGTAGGATCTCCCGACCAGACGGGTGTTGTGTCTGGCGGGCAACTGCCCTATGAATCATGTCGGGCTGTTGTTTATATGATATTTGCGCGGTAAACTCTGCTTGCGCGATGCAGGATTTTGCATGACGTCAGTATGACGCGTAGTTGGCATGTGGCGTTGTAGATACCGCTACAAACCTAGCTATTAATGTAGACTATAAGGAAACGGAAACACTGTTATTGGCAAATAAACATTATCTTATCAATTTCCCATCATCGTTATCGCTTTTTCTAGGCCATCTGGATTCCAAGGCCATGCGTAAAAAGTGTTTCGGAGATCTTTTGATATAAAATTCTCAGAAGCAGTGATTGTGAGCGGGACAAAAGACTCAAATGAGATAAAGATAGATAGACTCTATTGTTAAAAGGAGCATCTTTCAAATTTTACGACTTGAATTACAAGTGTAAATCAATAAAGGAAAAAGTGTTTATTCACAGACATACCCAATAATTTTACAATTACCTACGTCTGTTAAAAAACTGCAAAACAGTTTGTTGGCAGACGTAGCTCTTTTTTAATACATACCTAATCAGCCTATAATGTTCCCACTGCTGGGACACAGGCCTCCTCTCGGTGAGAGGGAGTGGGCTACAACAATGCGGGGCCAATTCGGGTCGTTAGGTGTCACATGTCTTCGAATTTTTGGTTCTAGGACTTACCGGTTTCCTCACGATGTTTTTCTTCGCCGTTTTGAGAGCAGTGGTGACGAAGTAATTTACTCAAAGTAATGCGCATTTAGTACATAAATATAATTTATTCTAACACCTTTTCACCTAAACGCTAAACCATTCATGAATTCTTTAAGTGTTTATTGCAAATTTTGTGACTAACATTGAAACGGTATACGATACTAACTTCTGCCCTCGTTTCGTCCGCACATTTTCTTGTTCGGACCCATCCCGTCGCATTGCATCTTCTGCCAGATCTATATCTTCGTTTTCGCGCAGCTTTATTTCTGACTGATACCAACAAATGGTCGAAATGTGGTTTACAAAATTGGACGGACAACTTACAAACATACATACGAACAGTGCAAGTTAAATAACAGCTTGTAAAAAATTACAACGGGTGCGGTCTACTGTTCAACCAAAACAAACAACTAGTGCCAGGAGCTTATCGCGTCAAAATTCAGTATGCCATAAGCAGATCTAAATTCAAAGGCATAATCTGGGCTGCAGCGTCGATTTACACGTATGCCTTTCCATCCACCTTTGTGACAATGGCTTAAATTACCGAGCCCAATATTGGCAATGCCATATACCACATATACCCTTTCCGATTGTGCTAAAGCCGATTTTATACTTTGCCGAATTTATGGGGCTGTCGAGACGAATTTGGGTGCTTTTTCGGTTCAAATTAGGCCCAATAAGGCATTCTTTGAAACACTTTTATGTAGCTTGATTGGCTAATAATAATAATTCGCAGAACTTTGACAGTCGTCACGAGTAGTCAGAAGCCTTGTCTAACTACCAGTCTTACCAAGGGGTATCCAATACCCAGTAACTGGGTTGTGGAGGTCAGAAAGGCAGTCGCTCTATGTAAAATACTAGTATTCAGCTGCATCTGGTTAGACTGGAAGCCAGACCCAATATAGTTGGGAAAAGGCTATTGTTTTTTTGGCTACTATAGAAGTGTACACATCAATGGATGGGAGACCAAGCAGAAGAGTTCTATTTCGTTCGACAATAATAAGTAGGTATGGGTGTTGCTTTTGTTACCAAACTTGTTCACTTTAAGGTTATGTAAATCCATTCATATGAATATTATTAATTATACCATTTATGTACACACATATATTATATAGGTATAAACAGACAAGAAAAAAAAACAGAACAGAAAAATAGGTACAAAGATGATGCTTATTTCAAAAGAAATCTCTTCCAGCATACCTGCGATAAGACAATACCTTATTACCTTTTAGCTTTTACCTCCTCCTCCTCTTTCGTTATTACCTTGTTTAAAAAAAAACATCTTTCAGCCCCCGATACTAAACTTATTATTCAATCTTTACACGACAAAATCTAAGAAGGTAACGCTAAACATACGAGTATTACCGTGCAAATGCTACGTGACGTATGTCAACCCCTATTTAATAATAGCAAACGCAAAAATCATGGTGGATTCGACGCCTCACTCGGATTTATCACCAGCTTTACAAGATTACCCAATACGACAGTGACGGATTGACTCTTCGAAGCTCTACCTCCTTTTCTAACACTCTAAAGTCCATATCACCGTCTCCTTCCCCCACGTTGGTAATTAGGCGGCACCTGCATTTGTTCAGGTCACCAGGGATAGTGCTGGCGAGACTATCCAGACACTATGTTAATGCTTCAAGATTGATGAAAATCACGGTTAAAAGACCACCTTTATTAATCGGCGGATTGTTGATGAATTCCACATTAAGTCGGGTGTCTGCACCGTTCATTAACTGTCACATGTTCTCTCGGTTTGAAGGGATTTGGTTTCAATCAGCTTTTATTCTGTGGGGTAGGCTGTGTTGTGAGGAAGAGATTATGAAATTTTAGTCGTTGGTTTGTGGTTTTGCTTAGTTTCTGGCTCGTTTAGTTTAAGCTTACGTCGTCTTACTATGCGATTTGTTGGAACTGTCAGATGTAGAAGTTAATTTGTAATGAACGATAGTACATTACGATACGTGTGACTAATACCCTGCCCATAAGGTTAACCGTTTTTTGACTGCTGTCTTAGAACGTACATATTCCAGATTACGTAATCAATGTATTGTGTGTTGCTACAATCACTAGTTCCACTTGTCAAAAAACGGTAATGGACAGGGTATAAGTAGTTCATTATTGCACGGTGTGAAATTAGTTCCCAAGCGTAGCGAGGGTGCTAAACGCAATGCATGAATACTAATACTTAAGTCACACGTATCGTATACTGTTTTATAGCACGTGTAACATAAACGCGCACTTAAGTCATGATTTTCTGTGTAAAAATGGACTACTTAAGGCACAGATAAGCGTGACTTAAGTGCGAGTTTAGGTCACAGAGTGCTATAAAAGGTATTTTCTTGGTTATCACATGAAAAAAGACTGATAAGTATCAATAACTCGTATTGAATTCGTGTTGCTTGAATAATAATATCATCCGTGGGAAAAGTTTTTTTTTTTTCTTAATATGATCAAGATTTCTGATTTTTCTGGGTATTTGTGCCTACCATTTGATCCTCCAATTATTTAAATAACATCATCCAACTCCGAAAACCATGCCAAAAATCTTGAAATTAACATTTCAAAGAATTTAACAACAGCTCTTTCAGTAATTACCCAATTTGATTTCGTCATTCACCTTTTAACTTCTACGAATTGCTATACAAACTGGGTTAAAAGGAATGTTCTTAGTACTTGCCTATATTTGTACAGGGTCGACAGGCGTTTAACATTCGAGGCAGGGTTGTCACAGAGGGTCTGTGATCGGTTAGGGCTGGCACATTGTTTGCTGTGTCTCGAGCAATTGACCGGTTCTCAATAATTTGATTACATCCACAGATAATAGGCAACCTTCGTTTGTTTTGCTTTGTTACTTGAATTTAATTTGAGTATTGTTTTAAGAGGTTGTTCGCCCAGATGTTTGAAGGACACTGGCACTCCGTATTGTATGACTTGTGATGTGGAGTTGGTTCAAGGTTCTGTGAACTGATTTCCTATGATGGCGTTGATCCAAGCTATTATAAAGCTACATACGCACTGACAGGTGGCTTGCTTAGCGCTTAGCGCCTAGAGCCTAGTGACTCAACATCCTTCGATACACGCTAGGCGACTAGCGAAGGCGACAATTGCGAATGCGGCCATGCCATTTGTGGAATTTTTATAGCGTTCGTTCCACTTAGCTACTCGCAAGGTGACTCGCTAGGCTCTAGACGTTAAGCAAGCCACGTGTCAGTGCGTACGTAGCCTTAAAATATTCGAGTTGAAATCTGAGTATTTTTCAATGGTTCTCACTTAATTCATTCGCGTAAGTCATTAAAAGAACAATAGCTCACCAATTAAGGCACCTGTCTTCTCCGCCGAGAAGGAAGCGACTAGGTACTTAGATATCAACGATTTTCTCGCTAAAGAAACGTGCAAAAGATTGCAGGTCTCGTGTAAGTAAAAGAGATACACAATTATATTAATAGTTGATTGCTGATTGTTCATACCGCCGGCAAGTTCTTATTTGTCTCAGTGACAGGAGGTATAGAAGATTGTACTGGCTTAGCAACTCTCGCTTGTGCAGGCAGAACATTCGCACGCTTTTTACATACATATACGAAATTCCGATTATAAAAGACTGTTTGTGATTTCTTTTTGATCACTTAACCTAATTGATAACAATTTACGCTGTTTGAAACGCATTTGTACTTATAATAATTTATTTACTCAAAACGCTGTCTACCTTCCCAAATATATTTTGTTTATATTCTCTCTTTTATCTGTGAATACTTGTAATTGGCCTTATTTTTGTTACTCTCAATCGTGCAAAAGTTTTTAGCTGTAAGTTTTCCAAAAACTGTAAAATAAAATAAAATAAATAAATAAAATACCAGCGAGTAATCGGTCATTGCCGCCGCGCACTCGCTGCTCGTTGATCACCAAATCGTTTTAAGTTGCTAGCTCTACTCGATTCTCGTGGGACAGATACCTAAGGTGCCCCACACGATATCAAGAAGTCTTGAGTTTGAATCCAAACAGCTGCGTTATAAAGGTTCTTAAAAAGACTTTCAAAGTGACGACAACCATACTCAAACTACACAAAATATAAATATTAATATTGTTTTATTTGGTAGATAAGCCCAAATAAAACAACTTGGCATACTATTTTGCGAAACGATTCGGTAACATTAAGCGTGGTCCGACACGGGAAGGCTGGTATCCGTAATACTATTTTATCGAAACGCTGCAAGAATCCCCAATGAGCTAGTATTGACTTTTGAACGCAGAATTATGAAGAGCTCGCAGCCTCCCTTTAATCTTATTGATCATCTTTACGAGATGTAGGGCTATTTTTTAGACACTAATATGATAATAATAGCGTTTGAATTTCTAGAAAAAGATCGGTATAATTAGGATAAGAAAAAAATATCAGTATAAAACCCGAAAAGAACGAAAGAAATATTCTGTATACTTGCGCGCCTATTTACGAATTATTTTCTATATTTTCACATCATTTTAACAACAAAAAGTATTGTTCTCAATTTTATGGAAGGAACATTGAAAACGTTATCGCAAATGGCCGAACACTTTCCGAAAAAAATATTGGACGACACAATCGTTTAGGTGCGCGGACAATGCCGATAATTGTCCGCATTATAACAGTCGTGCCCGGCCCACGTTACCGACAAATTATTTTCAATACCGCCATACATCAAGGGACAACTGCCGGAAAAAAGGGAAGAGAGAAAATCTAAAAAGGCAATCAATGGAAAAAGTAAGTGTAGGAGATAACAACCGTTGAGAATTGAAGTCACGTACCCGTTGCGTCCCCGCTGCGTCCGCGGCACGGCACAGACATAAATAACCCTAATGATATCCGATTGTGTTCAGTTTGCGATACGACAAAAAAATCGTACGAAAAACTCATACGGGACGTTATTGCTAAATATAACGTTGTTGTTAATAAAATATTATTGTAGTGTACGCGCATTTGCGCTCCCCCCGGATTTGTAAGCGTCGATGCTTACTCGTTAATATTTATAGGCTGCTCGATACGTTTGCGGATTGAATAAAAAGTGTATGATTTTTTTGATAAATTTTTAATCATAACTGGCAAGTAGCGATGTCGTGTTGTACTATTTTCAAGTTGGGTTCACTTAGAATTAACCTAGACGGGTATGGGGTTTATTGGAATCCTTAGTCTTACACTCATCATCATCATTTCCGGCGAAAAACGTCCACTGCTCGACACACAGAATCGGTCGAAGTGGAGGTGCTTGGGACCTCCACTTCGACCGATTCTGTGCTTCTTGCATCCAATTCTTACACTGCACTAACATAATTACTATCTACATTTTCCTAAACCTTGCATTAATGCCCTTCCGCAACGAACGATGTGTAAAATTAAAACATAGGTAATAGCAAACTAAAACCAACTTGTAACTTACTGATTTCTACAATTTGTAATAAGCAATTTGCAAAATAATTTAACTTCTTAGCATTATGCTGAGCGATGGCCGTTTTGTGTAGGTGTGACGCATGTTTTCCCCAACTTGTTTTTTTTTGTGTTTGTGTTCTTTTTATGCTTTTTATGTTTGCCGCAAATAAACGAATTTCTTTTTTTATTTCTTTCTTTAAAAAAATTATTTTTCTTTGAGATCATCCGTTCGAACATCAATAAACGCGACTACATCAACTATCTGGCAGCTGTTAAATGGTGACACAGCTGCATAATTGTTGTTGTTGTGTTGCGAATACTCCGTCCACGTAGCAATAAGCCCGACTGATCGGCATAAATACTCTAATACCGCCCGTCTCTCAGTTTTAGCGGTAATTCGTTTTAATACCTACTCTTCAGTGGGATGACACTATGAATTTAGTGGTTTAATTGAATTTTGTGCGCATTTGCAATGTTCATGAAGGCTTTTTTACATTGATAGAGATTATCGCCCGTATTGCGGTGAGAATGTTCGAAATAAGCGATACTAGTATTCAGACAATTATTGCACGCAAAGTCAAGTGTACTGCCAAGTGTACAGTATGCAATTTCCCAATATCAGTGATTGTCGCGTTCGTCCATGCTTCGCTGATCTAATCATCAAAATCAAAGTATTTTATTTCACATAAATCTACATGGGCACTTATGAAACGTCAGAAGCTAGGTGCACGGTTGCAATTTGTTGTTTCCTGCCGGCAAAAAACTCAACAGTTACTGTTTTAAAATAAATTTACATTGTTTTTAAATTACAGTGTTACTCGTAATAGGTAGATAAATGATCGCGACAACTGCGTCTTCGCGCGACAATCACTTATATTAGGATAGGGCCTACAAGATATCATCATTAGTGAGGCGAAAAACTCTTCCATTGCAAATGAGCCTTAAGGCTTGCAATTTAATCTAACGAGACTTTTACGAAAAGTGTTGTATTGTATGTTATGAGTGTGTTATTTTTTGTGCAAATTCCGGAATAGTAGAAAACCGCACACACTCATATAAACATGAATGTCATTCATAATACAGACGACACGGTTGGCGCAGTGGCTGAGCAATCGACTGCTGCGCTGCGTGTCGCTGGTTCAATTCCCGCACGGAACAAATATTTTTATTACCTACAGGTAGTTGTTCCGGGTCTGGCCGTTTGTGTATATGAGTTTAATAATAATAATTTATTTAACAAAAAAAACGTTTACAAAAGGTGTACATTTAGCCAAGCAGCAGTCAGGCTGCACAGTTCATTAATATATACTAAAAATAACGTGGGGCCCAAAATGCTGCCTTGTGGAATTCCAAAACAACTATTTTTAAGCTCAGAACTTGTATACTGACCTATTTTTACACACTGATGACGCTCACGGAGATAATCCGAAAATAGTAGAAGTTGTGCTCCTCTTATATCCAGTGTTTCAAGCTTGTGCAAAAGTAAAGTACATGAAATAGTGTCGAAGGCCTTGGCAAGGTCTAGAAAGATCCCAATTGTGTGCATACCATAATCTAGATTGGTAGTAATATAATTAGTTAAGTATTGTACTGCTTGCCTAGTTGATCTATTGGGCCTAAAACCAAATTGATAATCTGAAAGTAGTCTGTTATCTTCCAGATATTTTATCAATCTACTGTTAATGATTTTTTCTTAAATTTTTTAGAAGCCTGTTCACACTGAAATGGGTCTGTAGTTATTCACACAGTTTTTGTCTCCAGACTTGAATACAGGTGTAACCATAGCTTTTTTTAGTAATTTTGGGAATATTCCTTGAGAAAAACATAGCTGAAAAATGTGGGTTAATGGTCGTGGATATTCGTGTACTCCAGTGGAAGCGTAGATCCACATGGTCAAACAAATTAATACACGCAGCTAAAATGCGCCGCATGTCCGTGCACAGCATGCACCACGGTGGGCCCGCGCCTTAATTCCAAGTGTGGGGCCACGATTAAAAAAAAATACATAGTCACGTTTTGAAAAATAGTTTCACTGCAGTCGCATCATCATGAAACATTGTTTCCGTTTTTTTTCAACGTAATTTAGAAGCCCGAAGTAGACTTTATTTCTCAAAACAACAATAAAAATTGAAATAGCTTACTATCCACGGAACACAAAAACTCACCTGGTGCTGACATTTTATTATTTTCAGTTTATGTTTCTTTTTGTGGACTAAGAATCCGAGGCACAGTTCCTTCCTGAAGTTTCTTGTGGCACTATAAATTCATGGAGATTCCTACTATTCAGTAGTTGGAGGTTGGTGGAATTTCTGTTAGAGGCCCTGTTCACAACCTTGAGCGATGCGACTTGCGACGCGTCCTGCGTCAAGCGAAACGCGTGCGCGTCACCTTTTTCCGTCACTCCGCAAGTCACGTTGCGGTGACTCGTAGCATGGTCTAGACAATTTATTTCATATGTTTTCCCCGCAGTGGCTGTCACAAAGCGCGTGTCGCTTGAGCGTGTAGCTTGTGGCCACAGGGTACAGCCGTGGCCACTTCGCTAGCTAAGACGAGATTCGTAATAAAGTTTTTCTTCACTTAATTTTATTGCTTGGCCCGGTTACTTCTTTGTAAATTTCAGTTCTGAAATGAAAGCCCTGGAAGTAGGCACTACTTAGCAAAAAGTGGCCAATTATATTATACAAAGAAATTATTCGTTTTGTACGTTTCCGCTGCCAGATTTTAGGAGGATTTAATTATTTATTTCAGCAGCAGTGATTTAAGCCATATTAATTTTTAGTAGGATTTAATTTCATTTTTCATTGGTTTCTTTAAATATTTCCTACTTATACTCCTATAAGTAAATGTACCTGTGTCATCATAACATCACGCCTGTTATTCCCGAAGGGTAGGCAGAGGTGTATCTATAGTACACCTAAATTTCGCCAGTTATGTTTAAGTACCATGTGATAGGGGGCGTGCCTATTGCCTTCATCTGGAAACAAACCCTATCTCTCTCTCTCCAATCTATCGAGACCCATCTCCTATATGGAACTTTATATGGAACTCTTCAAATTAAAAAAAAATAGGCTAATCCTTATGGCTTTAGGGTTTTTGCTTAGAATATTATCTACTGTAATATGATTATGCTAATAACCACCAACACATATCGACTAATAACTTTAGTAAAACGACCCGGTTGGCGCAGTGGCTGAGCGATCGACTTCTGCGCTGTTTGTCGTGGGTTTGATTCCCGCACGGAACAAATATTTGTATTGCCTACAGGTAGTGGTTCCGGGTCTGGCTGTTTGTGTATGTGAGTTTAAATTTTTTGTGGGTGCGTTTACAAAAATTTAAACTATATAGGAATAATTCCTAGTGTGGTGAAACGTTTTATTAAAAAAAAATAACGCGTCAAAAAGACTAAAACACGATGCTGAAAATAATTAATTATATGTCTATCGTTATTTGATATACTCGAATAACCAAACGAAAATTTGATATTTTGTTACAAAATAGTAATATAGTTAATTAGCGGCCTGACCCACTCAAAGTGTCGTATAGCGACAAGAAAAGCTTAACTTAATAAAATCAGAGGTAATGAAATTAAAGAAAGAGAGGTATAAAACAATTAAAGATATAATTACAAGCAATAAAAAAACGGAGATGAACTGAAGAGTGGTGTGTAGTATGTGGAGGTGGGGTGTATGGATGACGATGCGTGATAGGTGGGTTGAGGAGGCTGAGGTGGAGATCCAGTAGCAGCTGAGGAGGTAGACGCGAGGCAGTTGCTGGCAACAGGTGCAGGTACAGATGCAGGTCCAGGTGCAGGTGCAGGTGCAGGTGCAGGTGCAGGGATGTAAATACTTTGTGTTGATAGTATAATTTTTATTGAAATAAGCTTCAAATGTAAATTAAATGAACACATTGCTTACCTTTGAAATTTACTTTGAATAATGCTAATTGGCATACCATCCATTGAACATATCGTTCATTCTTTAGAGCATTGCATAATACACGCATTCCACTGTTATTTGAGCAAATTAATTATTAGGTATCCAATATCCATACTTGTTGGGAATGAAACCCAACAAAACACATTGCGCGCGGCCTGCACGCGCAGGCAGCGTGATCAGTGCGTCATCGGTAAGTTGAGGCGTAGCGCTTCAACGGACTCCACGGCGACGGACGATAATCCTCTCTTAAACTATACCATTAACTGTTTGTCCGGGAAAGTTAACCTTAAGGTTGGATGTAGTGCTCGATCGACAGTCAGCGCTGAAATCGGTCGCGTACTGATTTATATGGACTCGCGCTCGCATATCGTCGGTGCTACACTATACACGTCCATTTATCGTCAGCGTCTTGGAGCGCGTGACCGACAGAACGCGACCAATGTCAGCGTACCATTAAGTTCAAACTTAAAAAGTAACTCTGTCGCATATCTGTTACCTTTCCAAGCGCTAGCCGTTAACGGATTTGGATGAAATATAGTATTTTTTTATCCCAGCAGCAGGCAAAAGCTAGTATTAAATTACAGAAAGGCTGTGCACCTGAGTCAAGACTGTCTTCACTAAGACAATCGTTCTATGAAAATAACGATGGAGTAGACACAGTTGTTGGCCATCAGTTTTTTTTTTCTTATAGTTTTGTGCAAACTGAAGCGATACCCACTCGGGATGCTGGACGAAATCAAAAAACAGTCAACCAACGACCAATCAATCAATTCATTCAGTCAACTAATTTGTATGGAGGTATTCAAACGGGCGCAAATAGCCTGACTTCTCAATCATTAAAACAAACGACGTGCGTCCTGCAACTTTAGTTTCATGCCAATTATTCTTCTTATGCAAGCACTTAGAATTATTCCAAGTGCCTGGCCTATTCCAAATGGCTTAGCATAATAGCCTATAATGTTCCAACTGCTGGGACTCAGGCCTCCTGTCTTCGAAGGGAGTGGGCTACAATCTACCACGCGGCTATTTGGTAGATATCACATATCTTCGAATTATTGGTGCTAGGACATGCCGGTTTCCTCACGATGTTTTCCTTCAACGTTTTGAGAGTAGTGGTGATGAAATAATTCACACAAAGAAAAGTACCTGTCTGGGTTCGAACCTACGAGCTACAACTCGTAAGTCGCGGACATTTCCACTGGGCCACCACGGCTCACTCCTTTACCATAGAACCACAGAATTATAAAGTAACTTAATTATAATGTGTCTGAACTCTGGTACTAAGGTGGTTAAACTGGCAGTAATAATCGCGTGACTTCTTGTCCGTTACAGAAAACGACGAGCGTAGTTGCGGCTCGCATCTCGCACGGGACCCACCACAGTGGGGCCAGAGCTTTTTCAGTCGTAGTCCTCAAGCGCCAGGGCAGCCCGTGAAATTCCAATTTTCTTACATTTTTTGCAATATCCTGCATATTACAAAAAATGTAGAGTAGTAGTCAGTGTCACGTTTAAGGTTGATGAGAATATGATTATATTAGGTATATTTTATATGAAAATATGACTTTACAGAATTATTATCATTAAAATCATCACTGACTGGACAGGTCAGCTCAATCTGTGTGGTTATTTCCTCAAAAGACAATCTCAGACATCGATCTACATGGTCTTCACATGATCTGACCAAGACTATGTCAGCAGTGTGATTCTGTAACAATCTCACCGTGAAAACGTAGGTGAAGTGAGCGTGGAGTGAGCTGTCATTCCAACTAATGCTTGAGATTGACACTGTTGATAGCTCACTCTAAACTCACCTCACCTAAGTTTTACGGTGAGATTTTTACAGAATCGATTGACTGGACTTTAATAGAGGCTGTGTGATTGTTTCCACCTTTATTCTCAGAGTAGTCAGATAGTATACGCCGACCTCGTCTAGTTTTTAAAATATGATTGATGTGTAAAATGATTTGTGCAAACCTACTTACAGAATAATAAGATTAACCATCAATACAACCCTCTAAGTTCATATAATCCTTTTGAATGACTATTTTATTGAAATATCAATCAATAGGATTATGTCAATAATTTCGCGAGCTACCGACCGCATCCCCCTTAACGTATCAAGTTGAACCTTGCATGTACTGACATTGTAAGATATGTCTCTTGCCTCCGTGTACTTTCAATCTACCCCTTCGCGAGATCCCCCTCGAAGATTGTGGCGTGATGGTTATGTTTATTATTTATTTTACTGCCTTCATGATATAATATAATAAATAATAATAAATATTCTATTTGCTGTTGATTTTTGGTGTTACTAAAGACACGTAATGTATTATTCATTTTGACATTGAATGTTCGTGGTATAATTAACAGTTCTATTTCTAATACAGAACTGGTTAAGTTCTTGATTAATTATTCATACTTTCTCGTTAGGGTTATTCATTTACCATAATCATAAACTATTCACTAATGCTTCTCATCGACATGGGTATTCTGCCCGTCCTAACCTATGGTGCTCAGACCTTGTCGCTCACTGAGGCGCAAAAGTTACGCCTTGGAGTTAGCCAAAGAACGATGGAACGTAGCACTTTGGGTGTAAAAAGACAGGACAAAATTCGGAATGCCACGCTGCGTTCCAAAACGGGCATACTGGATGTAGGAAAGAAGGCTGCCAGGCTCAAATAGGATCGGGCGGGTCACATCGATGACCGCTGGGCAAAAGCCTCGAACGGCGCCATCGAGGTCGGCCCAGAAAGAGATGGCGAGACGATCTGGACACGTACCACGAGGGCTGGTTCGATGTGGCGCGGAAAAAGAGTTCCTGGAAGGATTGGGACCTATTGACAAGAAGGCACCAGCTGTTACACTACCAGCGATGAGTAGAGCTAGCAACTAAAAACGACTTGGCCTGCAACGAGCAGTGAGCGCGCCTGTCAAATAATTGATTTTCAACTTTATTGCTGAAGTATAAAGGTTCAAGGTTGATCGGGAAAATTTGACAGTTTGGGGTAGCTTGATGTACTGGCGTCTGTACGAAGCGTAAGTCTCTCAGTAAATGTTCTGTCCATCAAGTGAGTATCGCTGAGCGAATACTCTCTTTGATAGCTCTTGTAGCTGCGACAAACGCTTACCCGCCGGTGGTGTGAACAGTCAGCGATCAGAGAGGCAATTCTAAAAAGAAAAAAATTGTCAATACCTACCCTACATTACATTATGACCAATTTTTGACATTTGTTTGTCGCCGAGATGAGACTGCGACTAGATTTTTAACGTATTAAATTACGAGAATTGGCCTTCAGCTATTCTTGTATTCTGACACTCTTTTACATACCGATTCGGTATCGGTTATCGGACCAACCAATTATTTTACGTTTTTTAAGCGAGAAAATCGATGAGTACTAGTCAATCGACCATGTATCTATCACATAATTAATTTATATGTCATGGTTTCATTTTTAATTCTTTTACCTCTTGTGGTATAGTAATTTTATTTTATTTTAGGTGCATCGTCTTCACATATTAGAATATAATTAATGTATGAAAAATATCCCAAAATATTTTAAAAGAGTAACGATGGAGTTTCTTTCCCTTTCTTCTCCATACGAAAACTACCATTTGGAAGGGGCGACTAGAATCAATTCTATTTTACTGTATTTTTTTTTAATATATGCTTTGACTGTGACTTTAGTACTCGGGCGGTGGGGTGGTGCCGAAGTCATATAATTTCAGCTATTCTTAGTCTTTCTCAAAAGTGAGTACTATAGTGTAACAAAATCATAGGTCATAAACTCATGTTATACATTACCCAGACTGCACAGATCCCACTTTATCTTTATTTGGCTTTACTTTGTTAAGTAAAGTAAGTGTTTCATACGATTGTGAACATTATTCCAACGAAAAAAACTATATATTCGTGTGAGCGAACATGAACCAGCGTTTCATACGAACATAAACGAAACGTGTTTTTACGAATAAAGTTCACATTTGTATGAAACGCTTACTTTACCAAGGGCTGTTTTTACAATCGACCGATCATTTTTATTCTTTGAATAAAATTGACGTCTGACAGATTTTGTATGGGAGAACGGTCAAAGATTTAAAATTATTCCTCCGATAAAATTATCTGGGGTCGTTGGGAATATCAGCCTTTATTAACATAAAGTCAAAGAGCAGTATGAGAATCTTGGCCTGACTAATTGCCCTACTACAGATTATAATCTATAAAAAAACACTAGAAAAACACGCTTTTATAAATGCACGTAAAAACTTAAAATAAATTATGGATCGTTCAAGTTGTCTCTATTTCTGGGCTGAAGTGTAAACTATGTGCTTTTAATTATAGTATTTGATTGCAAAAGCGTAGGGCGCTTGAACAGGAAATACTTTCTTGTTAACAAATATTAATACTAACTTCCTGGCGGAAGCTGCATGAGGTCGCACAAGAGCATAACGTTTATGCCGCCAAAGGGTTACCAAAGGGAACCAAAGATATCTCGTCCAAGAACACAAGAACTCTACATTTTGCCACTGTTGACGCATTACCCTTATGTACTAATTTCCTAAAAGAAGAGGCGTTAAAAATGTTGGTGAATGTCGTCTCTCCTCGCTGCTGGCGCATGTTTTGTCTGAGTTCGACAAACTGGTACTTTGAACAGACTGTTTAATGTAGAGCCACCTACTAGTCGTGCTGCAACTCCAGTTAGAGCGCCAATCTGTGTAACCTGCTTCCCGTAACATCGCTTAACTTGATTTCTCAGCAAGTTATACAAAAAGTATTTCCTGTTCCAGCGCCCCGCGCTTTTACAATCAAATATTATAATTAAAAGCACATAGTTTACACTTCAGCCCAGAAATAGAGACAACTGGAACGATCCATAATTTATTTTAAGTTTTGACGTGCATTTATAAAAGCGTGTTTTTCTAGTGTTTTTTAAACTATTCATTTATTTTATACTTTTTTGTCTTTGATAACAAAATATATTTAAAATTTATACATTTATTTTAAGTAGGCGAATGAGCCCGCATCCCCCCCTCCATCTCCGCCAGTGCGTCTGTATTGCATGGTGTTTTATCTGTCAGCTTAGAACAATGTAGCTCTTCAATCTGGAGACCACTAAGTGATTTTACTCTACTTAGGGCCACATACGCCTGTCCAGCAGCAAAAGTACGGGACCCTAAGTACACCACTGCGTGGTCTACCGTACAGCCTTGCATCTTCTGCACGGTAGATGCCCAACTTAAAATCACTGGGAACATGCGCCTTTCCACCGTACCGTAGCTATACTTGGCCGGGAAATGGATGCCTATAGGCTGAATTAGGTGCTCACCGTCGTTTCCAAAATTAACTTTGATGGACGGTATGTCGGTTTCATACATTTGGTCGCGTCTAAAGTGCGGCCAGACGATGTCCGAGATGAATTCGATACTCTCATTCACTAGCCCCTTCTCCACGTTTATATTGGATCGCAACATGATTTTAGGCCCTTTGAAAATTCTTAATTTACTCGGTAGTCCACCCGTTTCATTATATGTTTGTTATAACCTTGAAACCTGATCGTGTTCAAAGTCCATTACGTAGCTTTACTCACAAGTGCAAACACGACTATGATACGATATTCCACCATGGAATGCCAGTGCCTATCTTCCGGCTTCATCATCAGACCTTGAAACCTAATCGTGGTCAAAGTTCATTACAAGACTTTTCTAAGAAATCCAAAACAGCTATGAAACGATTTTCCATCATGAAGTTCCAGTTAATATCTTCCGGCTCCATCATCAGATCAGTTCAACAGTACCATATTATTGTATTGTCATCAGAACTACATACAGCCGCTAATTTTCATTACGCTACGACCCTTGGAAGATGGTTAAATTAGTTACCTTAGATTCCATTACATAGTTAGTTACATACAGGTCGACCTAATAAAAGCGTGTTAAAAAAAACTTTCATGTGAACTGTCATTCAATGATGCCTAGGGATTGACATTATTGGCAGCTCACTTCAAACTCACTACACCTAGATTTTCAATGTGAGATTTTTACAGAATAGACCGGCAGAGTATTATGAATCTTTAAAAAATATCCATCAATGAGGTTACAATATCATGGGACATCGATTGAGGACAGCCGGCACGTCTGCCGTACAATTACCTCCGGCACATATATCATTATGTATTCGGAACCTGTTATCACAGCCATCATTACTGAGCTAAATTCAACCGTTATATGAAATACTATTAAATAAAATTTCATATTACACTGATTATGTTATTTGTGAGTGCGGTTACCACACCGCTAGATATAAGCTTATTCATAAACATATTTAGAACTGATTTTTTAAATTATACGTTCACGTTTATTACTAAAATTGGGCCCATATTGACAACGAATGGTAGCGGTAGCCTGCTAAGCTGTCTCTACGACAGCGTAGCAAGGATCAATTGAGTGCTACGGCGTAGCACCTCTACAATAAAATGTTTCTTTACGAATTTATCCAGAAAGTATTTGTCCTCTATGCTAAATATTAATGTATTCCTAAAGAAATATTAAAATTTATGTTAAAATTGTTGGCACCTGTTAAGCTTTTTATAGAATATACTGTTTCACATGACGCACGTTCTTTTTTTATTCAATTTATTATTTTATTATTATTTTATATAATATGACGACATATATTGTAGCTTGAGATTGTCAAATCTGTAACCAGTATTATTATGTCTTAGACGATAAATTAACGTACAATACTGGTTTTAATTTTTTTTTTTTTTAATGATTCCAAGACACGAAATTTCTAAAAAAAATATTACCAAACAGCTCAAAGCTAACGATTCACCAGCCACCTAAAAGAACAAACCACAGCAACCATCGATCAACCCTCACCTCTCTGCAGGTACATCGCATAATTCAAAAGAAAATTCGGATTAAAAATCGCCAAGGGAGAGTGCTTGAATTTATTTTTCACACGGCGAAATTGCCGCCGGTCGCTTTTCCTTCCTCCTAGAGATATAAATAGCATGAAAGTCCGCAAGCCACCTCGATTTCATGAATTTTTGTGGCTTCATATTTTGTGACAAATAGTTAGCGGGATGCGGCGCGCGGAGGGTTGAAATTGCCTCCGCATAAAGCACGCACGCAGCCACACTGCATCGAATTTGTCCGTGTATGCATTTTTAAATGAAATATTGACGCGAGTTTTGAAGAAATAAATTAAAGTGATGCGTTGTTCGTGTTAGGCGCAATTTTGACGTGAATTGTTTATGGTTTTGGCTTTTTTTTTGGTCAGAATTGGGTTACAGGGGTGATAAAACAGCCGTTGTTGTTGTTGGATTAAGTAAAATTCCCAGTTCTTTGAAATAAAAGTTAGTACGATCGTGTTTCGTTTCTTTATATTTTTCTCATCAAAGTCTACAAAACTACAATATATTCTGGTCACCATTAATCAAAAAAAAACCGGCCAAGTGCGAGTCGGACTCGTACACCGAGAGTTCCGTACGATTTAAAATTATTAAAAATATTTTAATTATATGATGTAACTAAAAATTTACGGTTTTCCCAATTTTTCCTTTATCTGTGCTACAAGACGTTGCTTCGTACCAAATTTCAAGATTCTGAGTTCACGGGAAGTACCCTGTAGGTTTTGATTCCCTTGCGAGTGTCGAAAATTTGCGGAAATTAGCGGCATAAACGGCTATATCTTTTGATTGCGTTGGCTTAGAAATTTGACCTTTTCGCAGCGTCAAGGGTCAGTAGACTTGAGTATTTGATATAAATTCCAGCTTGATACCTCCATGCGTTCCTGAGAAAAAGGGTCTTGACAGACAGACGGACGGACAACAAAGTGATCCTATAAGGGTTCCGTTTTTTCCTTTCGAGGTACGGAACCCTAAAAAAGAAAACATAATACGTAGGAATACTCAAAGCTGTCGGGCAAAGTGTTATTGGGGTTTCCATCAGGAATTTCTCAGTAACAGCCCGTAGTCAGGGTTCGTGCCCGTTTGATGGCTATAGTAGGCTCACCCTGTATAACATGAGACTTAAACATAACAAGCGGAATGAGGATGTACCTATTCTAGGTACACCTCTGCCCAACCCTCGGGGAAAACAGGCGTGATGTAACGTTATATGTTATTCAAGCAATACGCAAACAAAAGCAAAAACACCACAAACCAGTTACCGCAACTAAAAAAAAAAAAATCCTTTAACACATAATATTACCGTCAACACTCAAAACCGATTAAAAGAAAGTCTCACATTCATTCCGCAACACATACAAAAGAACGTCACAAACTCCGCTCACTCACCATGTGAACTATAAACAAAGCTTCGTTCCTTGCAAAATACTTCATTCACTCAGTCGTTCGCTCGCTCATTACCGTTCTGTGACGTCACATGACATTTTTTTCGACACTTATAAGCATTTATCATGCTTTATCTTCGGGGTATGCTCACAAACATCCGGTTGCAGATTATGGAGTAAGATAAGCATGATTACGGGTGTGTAATGAGTTGTAACGATAGAATTACTTGGCTGTCAGCGAGTACTTTGTGTCGTATGTCTTTTTTGTTAATTAGCAGTTTTGTTTATGTCAAGAAAAAAATAATATGAGACACTTAATGAACGACCATAAAGGACTGGCTTATGACTGCGACAGTGAGCGGAGTTCGCGCAGCTGAATTTTGGGCCACAGATGTGCGAACTTTTTTCCATCGATACGTTACGCAGAAGGACTGGCTTAATACTCTGTAAGCTATAGTAATTTATCATTTACCGAATAATTAAACAGTTCATGCTGAAAAGAGAAGAAGAGAATAGGAATGGCATCTTCAGAAGGAGTTGGTTACAAGTATTTTTTGTTGTGTGTGCTGTATAATTCTTGTTACTGTTACTCTTAGCCTGCATCATTCCACAGCTGGGCAAAGGCCTCTCATCATGACTTCGAGCTCTTTCGATCCAGGGCTAAAGTGGACCACTGGCGTTTGTTTTCTCCAGCTCCCCCCGCCATCTTCTACGGGGTCTGCTGCAATCATTTTTGTACCCAAGTGTGTTTTAAGAAACTTCAGCAATTAAATAAAAAATAAAAAAGCGTTTATTCGTGGTGACAGCCTAAATTTGACAAACAAATTTTACTTCTGCCAAACTGCAGAACAGTTTGTTGGCAGATGTAGCTCCCATATACAATTTTATATTTTATAAACAATACATTTACCGCTAAACATTACCTAAAGGTGATGCTTATACTGCCTCCTTGGTCTAGTGCAAGCGCTGCAAGCGCTACTACTGTGCATGAGGTCTTGGGTTCGATTATTGGGTCGGGCAAAGTATTATTATTTAGTTTTTCTATCTGGAAATTCTCGGAAGCAGTCCAGAGTCTGAATTTCGGCCCGATTGGCTCGCCCTCTATTACTTAGGACTTAAGACAACTCGTGAAATGTGTGGGTTTACTATGGGTGCACCTCTGCCCTTCCCTTCGGGGAATGAAGGCATGCAAGCCAATTTCTTGTAATTTAAGACGTTCAAAATATAGCCGCAGTTTCATCTCCGCGTCAAAAATTTAAATTTTAACTTGTTAAATAAAATTGTTGTAATACAATTAGAGAGGATCGGCACTGTTACTCAAATTAAGCAAGGAGAACAGCACGTCAACCACTTGATTGTCAGATATTCAATACTACCCACTTGAAAACTGTTAAATGTACTACAATCTGTGTTTTTTACTATATAAATAAAGATTATTATCTCCGCGTCAAACAAGTGTCAAAAACTGGTCAAAACTTTAGGGAAAATTAAAGGTATTTTTGTCAGATTGAGACTGAGATCAGACAGAGCGTTCTTAAAGTTATAAGAATTGTCACTCTAATGTTATGATGTTTCAGTTGTGTCAAGATAAAAATATTGCTTTTCTTTATTTCATTAGCACCATTTTTATGTAATGTTTACGTCTATTTACTATCAAGGTCCTAAAATGTTGAACACGTCACAATTTTACGTCACCCACGGGATGTTTTGTTAGAGTGATGATACCACATAATGTCCATTATAATAACATATTGTTTGTAATGTAATTCACAGTAAAGTGGTCGTAATATATGTCAGAGTTAATGTTATTAGCGATTAGATACTGAGCAACTAGCTGTGCCCGCGACTTCGTTCATATGCATATTGGATTTCTTAGATTTATTTTTTGCACGGAACCCTAATTCTTTTACAAAATAAAGTAAGTAGTAAAGTTCAAATTACTCCTTATAACATCAGCTATCTGCCAGTGAAAATCTCGCAAAAATCAGTCCAGCCGTTTCGGAGATTAGCCGGAAGAAACAGACAGACAGAAAAAAAATGCTAAGTACCGTTTATTTTATCGTGTTTATATACCGAGCCCAATACGTCCGCGGAGTTTTGTTAGCTAATATTTTGATTTGATCCAGTATATTTTTAAAGAAAGATATAAAATGTATAATAATATCAGTTATAAATACACTTCTGCAGTGCGAATCTGTAACCATCTCACCGTGAAAACTTGGGTGAAGTGAGCGCGGAGTGAACTGTCATTCCAACTAATGTTAGGGATTGACACCATTGACAGCTCACTCTAAGCTCACTTCACCTAACTTTTGTGAGATGTGAGATTTTTACAGAATCGATCGGCTGTTCCCTACAAAATCTTCAACCTGTATTAAATCTAAGACACAGCAAACAGCAATACATCTATCCACCGTACTAAATCATCGAAAGCAAGACATTTACATAACATACTAGCGTCATTCTGTATAAGGTACAGACGCCAGCACATCAAGCTACTACAATTTGTCAAATATCTCTAATAGATTTTCAACTTTATCGCGAAAGTATTAAGGTTCAAGGTTGATTGGGAAAATTTGACAGTTTCTTGTAGCTTGACCTTCTGGCGTCTGTACAGTCGGCCCCGCATCCACAGACTAGGGGAGGTAATAAGGCAACACGTGGCAAAAAGTACCCCTGCTTGTCTGTGGGCATCTCGTTTTTCTGCAGGTGTACTAAGATATTTTGAGTGGGTATATAAACGTGGCTTCTGTATGAGGATATGATTTCTTTTGAGATAAAAATGATGAGGAATTTATCTAGATACTTCAGGTTTATTTTATTTTGTAAACTTGTGAATACATGGTCAGCCTACATCCCCACAGCTGGGACGAGGGCTTCAGGAGTGGGCTGTGATCTATTACGCGGGCCCGGTGTGGGTTGGTAGATGTCACATGTCTTCAAATTGTTGGTTCTAGAACATGCCGGTTCCCTCACGATGTTTTCCTTCACCGTTTTGAGAGCAGTGGTGATGAAATTGTTTACACAAAATAAAGCGCCTGCCTGGGCTTAAACCCACTACCCCTCGTAAGTCGTTTCCGTTACAACTGGGCTACCAATGCTTTTGTGACTTGTGAATAGTTTTCTCATTTGTCTTGATATCTTCCTGTTGCTGGCGTGACTGAATTTTATATATTATTTTCCCAAAACTTTGCCACTTCCACGGCGTTGTCGGTGGCAGCGCAGACGTCACTTTGACTTCATGTTTTGGGACACAGAGGGCAGGATAGGAGGTGGAGCATGGTTTGCGACATAGCTCCACAATCACAGCCTACTGCCGTTCCGTCAAGGCACTATTTTGCCAGGTTGGACTTACATCTTCCCACTTGTGTCCGGAGATGGTTCAGGGACTGCAGGGAGATGTTCCTTTGATATAAATAACGAATATTGTAAATTGAATATTGCCTGTTTATATAGATTACCTATAAATGTACAAATCGTTTAGTCGTAATAACTAAGTATTATGACTAAACTATTTGCACGGAAATAAACACTGGAATAATTATTTTATTTATAGAGTCAACAAACGTTAATTGGTGCTTACGGATCAATAAAATACACATTTATATTGTGATGGTCCATAATCACCTCATCTAATATACTGTTACTATGATAACAAATGTTTTAGTGTTTCAACCATCTCTCCTCTGCCGTCAATAGTGGTCCGGTAGTTTAAGTAATTTATCCGGCCTACCCAAATGTCCTTTCTTTGTATTGTTCGTCGAATCGTTGAGCTCCTTAAGTTCCAAGTTGAGCTGCTGATGATTACTGACAAATGCATGCACTGACTAGACAGGTCTACTCAATCTGTGTGGTTCTTTCCTCAAAAGACCATTTCAGACATCGATCTAGATGATCTGACCAATATTATGACTGGACTTTAAAAGAGACTGTGACCTCTGAGCTTGTTTCGGCCTTTCTTCTCGGAGTAGAAAATGACGACCTCATCTAGTTTCAAAAATAGGATTGACGTGTAAAAGTCGTGAAAGTATGTACAAACATACTTACATAAATAAAATCATTTATCATTTACCCTGTATCATTTTAATCACAAATCGTTTGCATGAAGCAACCGCGTATACTTGCTCACTTTTCCAATAAAATAAATGAATGGTATACATATACAGTTATACACTGGTGGTTCATATACTTTCCCTGAATAACACTCAAGACTAGAAATAGTAAGGTATTGAGAAACTGCGAACACGTGCCGATAATTGCCGGAGTGAACTACCTACACGGAGAAACAACTTTTATACCGTTTCAGGACACGTGCCAGAAAATTTCCAACTTTCTCTCAACGAGTTAGAGTTGGAAGTTGCATGTGGTTTACCGTCAAATAGTTATAAGCTGAGTATAATAGCAAGTATTGCTGTGTGTACAGAAATATGGGTCGGGTCTCACTGATGGCGATAGTAATTATGGTAAACTTGCTTTTAAATTTAGCTTTGTGTTTTGTTTGAGGACGACTTTGTGAATTTTCTTTACAGTTTTAGTTAAATGGGGGAAATTACAGAAAAACTGATTGTATGGTTTTTGTTTATGGTAATACTCATGCGCGTATTTGGTTTGTATTCGCTGTACTAATGTCGAATTCGAACAAAATTCGCTATTCTTGCCATTTCGGTTAATAATATCATTAAAAATAATGTAAGTTTATTTATAAATAAATCGGTAATCTTTAATATCTATGTAGGTCTAGTAGGTAATTTTTACATTTTGGGCATAAAACTCTGCGCGCTATGTCGGTAAATCCGGTTCTTTTCCGGATAATTTCATTCCTGATTTTATCCTTCAAAGTGACTCCGAGCATAGCTCGCTCCATAGCGCGCTGAGCGACCTTGAATTTGTGGACCAGCCCGACTGTCAGTGTCCACGTTTCGGCGGCATATGACATGACGGGGAGGACGCACGCGCGCAGAATAAGCATACTGAAGTGGCAATGGGCTGGCCATATTTGTCGAAGGACCGATGGCCGGTGGAGCAGACGAGTCCTGGAGTGGAGACCGCGTATCGGCAAGCGTAGTGTGGGACGCCCCCCAGCTAGATGGACGGACGACCTAAAGAAGGTTGCTGGGACGAACTGGCCGCGGAAGGTGGAGGACAGGGAGTTGTGGCGCAGCCTATAGAGGCCTATGTCCAGCAGTGGACTGCGATAGGCTGAGTTGATTGGGCATAAAACCATTTGATTCCTCTCTCCCCTTAGTAAAAGAGTAATAAGCTGTACGGTTCCCTAACTGCGTGACACTCTTTTAATCACAATTCGAGGGTTTTGAAGGATTGCTAATCCTTTGCTTAATAGGTTTTATGAATTCATCTGCTCAACAACGTAAATAACATGAGATGGATAGACTCGAATGGAATATAATAATATGAGTCTTCCCTGTTGACCTGCAATGGGACTGTTACTGTACGATATTGTTATTGATAAAAACCGCCTTCATACTTATATCATCATCTGCCTTTTCCAAACTATGTTGGAAAAGGCAGATCCAGTGGTCAGCTTCCAGTGCAACCAGGTGCAACTGAATACCAGTATTTTACATGACTACCTATCTGACCTCCACTACCCAGTTACTAGGTTATAATATGATACCCTTAATGAGACTCGTTGTCAGACTTTCAGGCTTCTGACGACTCTTAACGACTGCCAAAAATCCATGTACGACAGCCGGGATCAACGGCTTAACGTGCTTTGCGAGGCACAGAGGGGTTGGTATGTGAAGATTGTCACCCATCCACGGACCAACCGCGGCAAGCGTGGTATAACTTGATCGATCGACCCGTGCGGATGTTATTACTTAGCCACAAGCCAAAGTAGCATGTAGGAACTAAATCCACATCAATTTTATTTTTTTCTTGCGACCAGTACGACCACACCCTAAAGCAAGCGCTTAAGTAGTGTTTCTTAGAATTAGCTCTTGTTAAGTTGTATACCAAAAAGTTGTTCCAAAAGTTTTTCACAGTATTTTCTGCTTTTACATTTTTATGATTTTAG
This sequence comes from Apamea crenata, assembly GCA_949629185.1. Lineage (NCBI taxonomy): Eukaryota > Metazoa > Arthropoda > Insecta > Lepidoptera > Noctuidae > Apamea > Apamea crenata. The sequence goes on along the minus strand of OX451371.1, from coordinate 9,778,889 downwards.
TTCTAAAGAAATCTGTTTAAAGAAAGCACGTCCTGATGCAAAACGTTTAATCTTTAAAATCGATTTCGTGAAAGTCAAAGGACTTAGATAAAATTGGTGAAATTAGACTTTATCAGTGTTGAAATTAGACTCATAATTTAATATTCCACTTACAAAATGTAGGGGGAAAATAGCTAGTGTCAGTGGAAAAGCGAAAAGTAGGTACAATTTGTTCAACGCATTAGAAGGGGCGCCGGCCTCACAAAGTCATTTCCTTCAAAGAATATTGTTACCAAAAGAAAAAATTATACATTTCGCTGTGTCCGAGAAAAACCTTTTTAACAAAAACCCTATAGTCCGTTCCACTATGAAACCGATAGATAAGAACCGTACAGATTCGGGATTAACACCCTTAAGATAAAGTAGTGGCGATCTCAACCAGCCATCACTTACACTGAAACCTGTTTAGGATTGAATAAAGCTTTCGCCTTTGAAAAAAATACCTATTGAAGTAACGAACCATTGATCCGTTATTTGAATAGCGATGGACTCTTGTAAACCCAAAAAATATACTCATATTTACTCGGGCATACTGCTTAGAAAATCTTACGCAATAAGCTTTGGGTACAAAGGTAGCCCAAGAGGTTTTTTAGAATATACGTTTCCTGAAGAAGTCCAATTTCAATGTGCTTAATTGTGTGCTTAAAGTTCGCTGTTACGTGGACTCAGAGCGGGTGTAAATATACATGAGACACTTTCATTATAGCTGTATGTCTCCGGTTTAATTTACCAGTTGGACGGTTCCATCGACCGTTTTCGCCTTCGAGGGGCTTGTGGCTAAGTATTTTTACTACAGCCGCACGGATCGATCGATCAGGTTAAGCTACGGTTGCTCCGGTTGGTCCGTAGATAGGTGACTATCTTTACATACCAAGACCCCTCCGTGCCTCGGAAAGCACGTTACGCCGTTGGCTGTTATTCGTGGATCTTTGACAGTCGTTACGGGTCGTCAGAAGCCCAAAAGTCTGATAGCCAGTTTTCCTAAGGAGTATAGTATTACTCAGTAACTGGGTTGTGAAGGTCAGATATGCAGTTGTTTCATGTAAAATACTGGTACTAAGCTGCATCCGGTTAGACTGAAAGCCGACCCTTACCTACGTAGTTTGAAAAAGGCTAGGCAGATGTTGACTTTCATTAGAGCTTTAATTATCCGGTTTAATTTACCAGTTGGACGCTTCGATCGACCGTTTTCGCCTTCAAAAGTAAAAGCGGACATATTTCTTGACTGCGTTTATAATCCCACCGGCAACACTAGTCCGCTAACGAAGTTAGTTCTAAGGTAAAGTTTTAATTGCTCTCTGGCAAATCTCAGTTTATCTTTTCGCGGTCTCTGGGAAACAGCTTTGTTGACTATAAATTCAATTTGAGCGAGGCGGAAAAGATTACCGCTTTGTTTATGGGAGAGGGACAGGATCGGAGAAACAATTCTTGGAATAGTTGAGAGTGGAGGTTACTGTTGTGTGGCACGCCACCGTCGTATGTAAAGTACTTAACACTTTCACTGGCGTCACGGCCACAGGCTTATTGTTTTTTGTGTTTGATGTGACGCTACGCCCACAGGCGGTTAATTTTATCAAGTCAAAACATACAAACCGCCTAAAGCCGTGTGAATTTGTGTACGTAACTAAGAAGCTATGTGATCCTGTGTCGTATTACACCCACTTACATTGTTTTCAAGGAATGACAATGACATGACTTGAGTGTGCAAAGACGCGCATCTGGACTAGTTTTTTACGGCTACAGGCGTGGTATTATTTTCTATGAAAACGTTTAATATCATTTTCAGAATGTCAACTACATCTGAATATCCGTGAAAGTGTTGTGTAAACTGTGTGTAAACGGGAGAAGCAGTAGGCACCTAACTTGTCAAGTGGAAACTGTCACAAGTGCCTTACTTTCAATCTCATGAAACGCAGGCTGGAAAATTTCGTTTAATAATTTAAGGCTACGCCAGGCCCTTAAACGTCGTCTGCCGGTTTTATCACCTGAGAGTCACGTAGGCGACCCGCGCCGTTACTTCAGCGTGGCTAATGAATTCTTACCTTGTTTACAATAAACCAAAAAGCTTTTATGAAGCTCATTCATTAAAGGAATCTGTGGATTATGCGTGAAGCCGCGCTAAGAACGTGACTTTAGAGATTCTCAACAAATTGATTCTGGTGTGCTTCGATAAAACCTTTCAAGCTAAGGGTTAGATCAGTTTTACGCGTGCTGTGAAATTGTAGAGCAATGTTTACACGGTTTCTTAAGGCGCCGATAAATGGCTCGTAGTAAACGTATGCAAATTGATATTTAATGCCTTTGCATTTTTCTTTTTTAAGCAGCCTTTCATGTTCACGCTTTCATGCTTACAGGTTTATTTATTTTACATAGATTACAGTAATGGAAAACTTTTCAATTTACTAATTCAACCTCATCATCATCTGTCTTGTCTTTTCCCAACTATGTTAATATTGGCTTCCAGTTTAACCAGATGCAGCTGAATACTAGTATTTTACATGGAGTGACTGCCTATCTGACCTCCACCACCCAGTTACTGGGTAATGCAATACCCCTTGGTAAGACCGGTTGTCAGACTTTCGGGCTACCGCCGACCCGTAACTACTGTCAAAGATTCACGAATGACAGCCGGGACTAACGGCTTAACGTGCTTTCCGAGGCACGGGCACTTGGTATGTGAAGATTGTCACCCATCCAAGGACTAACCGCGGCAAGCGTAGCTTAACCTGATCGACCGACCCATGCAGCTGTTGTTACTTAGCTACCTGTCAGTGCGTAGGTAGCCTTACACTGCGCTTGCCCATAGGTGTGGACGTCTAACTAATTTTTGGGTATTTTGCCCATCCATATTCCTAATAAAGTGTCAATATTGAACTGGATAGGGAAAGCGAAATTAACACTTTGTAGCACAGCATGAGAGGCAGTTGAACTCACCATAATAAGTTGCAAACATAGAAATAATAACAAGAAACAAAATACCTACACATAACCAAACTAATGAGCATTTCATAACATGACAAAACAAACATGGAAATGATACAGAACTAACATACTCCGCAAAAAAATGATCCATTGTTTTATTCTTTATTTCATAATAAAATAAGATAAATTCATCCGGCAGAGGTACGGGTCGGGTGGTCACCGGGCGGACGCTAGGTGGCTGCCGGGCGGTTGCCGGAGGGCTACCGTCGGCCACTGAAAAGAGAGACCTTACTAAACTCCCGTCGAGCAACAACGAGCTATACGAAGGTAGAGTGGGCATGATGACGTCACTTAAAAGAAGAAGCAAGAAAATAAAGGTAATCCCTTAATAAGCATGCGTGAGAAGATGATGTGAAATTGCTTTAACAAAAATATGGTATGATGGATTCATAACAATATGATATAATGAGTAAAAATACGATGAAACCCCCTTAAATTTTATTTGAAACAAAAGTATTTAACTTACCTATGTGCCTACAACTTTAAAGTGTAAACAACACTGATTTTAGGGTTCTGCACCTCAAAGGAAAAAAAAACGCAACCCGAGACGATAACGACGACGAGAAATCAGACGGACGATCAACAAATGTGATCCTATAAGGATCGCATTTGTTGATAGTCCGTTTGTCTGTCTGTCATGACAGTTTTTCTCAGGAAAGAAAGAAAGAAAAAAAATACATTTATTTAGGAACACGTGGTATTAAGTTGAAATTAAAATCAAATACGTAGGTCTGCGGTCTCTTGCAGCTCAATAAAATAAGCTTCTAAGTCAACGCAATAAAAAACTACGGCCATCTTTGCGACATATTTTTATATTCGCAAATAAATCAAAACCTATAGGGAAGTTCCTGTTGACCTAGAATCGTAAATTCATCCCAACGGAACCCTTGATTTTTTTTATTTTTTTTTGTCATTGTGCGTGATGGTCTAACTCGCACTTGGCCGGTATTTTAAGCACTAGCATGTGACTTATTCTGGTGCTCTGCAGAGTCCGTAATTGCTTTAAGCCATTGTAACACCGGAAAATATTGCATTATGGAATGAAAAAATCATCATCATCTGCCTAGCCTTTTCCCAACTATTTTAGGGTCGGCTTCTAGTCTGACCGGATGCAGCTAAATACCAGTCTTTTACATGGAGCGTCTACCTACCTGACCTCCACAACCCAGTTACTGGGTAATATGGTACCCCTTGGTAAGACTGGTTGTAAGACTTTCGGGCTTCTGACTACCCGTAACGACTGTCAAAGATCTACGAATGCCAGCCGGGACCAACGGCTTAAAGTGCTTTCCAAGGCACGGAGGGGTTTCGCTATGTAAAGATGGCCACCCATCCACAGAATAACCTCGGCAAAAGTAGCTTAACCCAATCGATCTACCTGTGCGGCTGGTATTATTAAGCCACGGGTCCCTTATGAAACAACAAACATAATAATAATAATGTTTTTTTTTTATATTTTTAAATGTTCTTTTTTTTACTTAATTTTTATATTTAAATATTATTTCAAAATCCGTTCAGTAGTTCTTGCGTGAAAGAGTAACAAACATCCAGCCATCCTCAAAAGCTTTCGCGTTTATAATATTACTAGCTGCGCCCCGCGGTTTCACCCGCATAAATTTCGATTCCTTAGGAATATTGGGATAAAAATATGTGTTAATCCTGGTTATAAACTATCTGTGTGCCAAATTTCATCCAAATCCATTCAGTACTTTTTGCGTGAAAGAGCAACAAACATCCATCCATCCTCACAAACTTTCGCGTTTATAATATTATAATAGGAATAAGTAGGAAGTAGGTAGGTAGTGTATGCAAAACATTTCTTATTTAGAATAACTAAATAGCTAGTCAAGATTTAGACGGCCGAATTTCCAAACGCAACTTAAGTTTATGGCGGCGTAAAGTCTAATGTTGTCTCTGTCACTTTAAAGAGAATTGTGGCGACAGAACTTCAATTTTATTTTTTTAAGTTTTGTGTTAGTTGAGATTCCGGGGAAGAAAGTATGTTAGCATAAGTTTGGCGCTGGGATAAGATCGTACGTATCAAATTGCGTACGTATAAAAATGTTGCCAGCATTTGAAACTTTGCGAAATTAGCCGGGAATTTAATTCGTACGGTCCGAACTTACCCCAAAAAACTTATTAGTGTTGCTACAAAATGAATGTAAAAGTTCAAAAATGAGGTTCAAAATGTAAAAAAAAAACAGATATGAAATAGTCCCGTTACACCCAAAAGCCCTTTGTTTTACACGAATAAATAAATCCGGAATATATTAAAATCGTGCCGTGCGCTCTACATTATTCATAGCTCCGAGATATTCCGCTGACTCGAAACGGCTAAGTAAGAGCTTGCTGAATAAAATGTTAAGTACAATTAACTGGCCAAGTATCCATACTAGTTAATACTGAGTGACTACTCAGTAGACCGAATGATTTCGTTCATTTATTTAGTGCAAATCGAGGCAAACAGTAATATTCAGTAGGTACGCACCTATTTATGCGTATATTTGCTTTCGGTTCAAAGTTATAGTTTTATTTTAATCTATACTAGCTTCTGCCCGTGGCTTTACCCGCGTGGTTGTTGGAAATTATCCCACGAGAACGTGCTACCGGGACAAAAAGTTTCCTTCCCCAGGATTCCAATTATCTCCTTGCCAAATTTTAACGAAATCCGCTCAGTGGTTTAGGCGTGAAAAGGTTTATATATTGGTTTTTATTTTATGCCCGGAACCCTAATTCTTTTACTAAATTGAAAGTAGTTACTCCTTTTATCATCAGCTATCTACCAGTGAAAGTCCCGTCAAAATCGGTCCAGCCATTTCAGAGATTAACCGGAACAAAAAGACAGACAGACAAAAATATATTATATTTTTGACATAAGTACCATAGTATATATACTTTCATATGTACACAGACACTTCAGTTTTATTTATTGGTATGTATAGATTGTGTTTTGACATTTTAAGCTCAATATTATTAGAGACTCCGTCAACTTTAAAACTAATTTTGACAAATTTCAATATTTTACGTCGCTTTCAGTTAGGACTTATAAGTAAAAGTTTTAAAAGTATTAGTCAAAACTTTCACCAAAATAGATTTTGTTTACCAACTGAGCCAAAATCGATGAAAAATAATTAGCAAATTATTTCAACGAAACCCTTAAGTTATTTTGAACCATAAGCTTTCTTTAATATCTTAATTGCAATCTCGGTTTCCGACTCGCTTAAAATCGTCCTGCCGGGGTTTTTGCAAAGATCAAATTTAATTACCGTTTCACCTTCTACCAGCTTTTACTTCAATTTATCCACATTGAATGGAAAAAGGAGGTTTTTTTACTCTGTTTTGAACTTGTTTTAATTTCGCTTTGATTGCTCGATTCTTTTTAAGTGCTCCGTCTAACTGGAGTGCCTGATTTCATAGGAAACTGTTAACATTGACTTTTATAGAAACTAGGTATATAAACTACATAAGATCATCATCATCTCCCTAGCCTTTTCCCAACTATGTTGGGGTCGGCTTCCAGTCTAACCGGATGCAGTGAATACCAATATTTTACATGGAGCGCCTATCTGACCTCCACAACCCAATTATTGGGTTATACGATAGCCCCTGCAAAGTTTGCTTGTCAGACTTTTGGGCTATATAAACTACATAACAATTTTATTATAATAACAACGAAAAATATTTAATTTGAACCATAAACTCAATTACTCTGAGAAATTAATTGTATTGTTTTCGCAAATAAATCTCATAACCGAAACAGTCAAGCTCAAAAATTTCCTGTTTTCTTAAGAAACTGTTTATCGGTACTACGTATAAAACTTCATAACAATTTTATTATAATAACAACGAAACATATTCAATTTAAACCATAAACTCAATTACTTCGAGAAATTAATTGCATTGTTTTCGCAAATAAATCTCATAGCCGAAACAGTTAATCTCAAAAAACTCATCGATTGTCCCAATAAACTAGTGATGGGCTACGTGACCGCAACGCGTGACAGAGCCCACTTAATTTAGTGACAGTGCACGCTGTAAACACGGGCATACTATGTAATTTTGTTTTACTCTCGACCGCTGATAAATTGGGTGCGGAGGAAGCGCGGCCGCGGCGTACAGGCGACCAATATTTTTCATTACTATGCTAATTTCATTGTCCCAATAAACGCGACGCCCCCACTCACCCGCAAAGAGGTTAGCTGTTTCACGAGCATTTTTACTGTGTCCACTGAAAAATTTGAATTCGCTTTCCGAAAGGCCGGGCAGGGTTAATTTGAAATGCAACTGGGCATTTTTAGTTTTTCGCCGCGCCGACGCCGCTTGCTTTTAAATGGCGGGCAATAAAATTGTGTATTAGTGCCTTTATTTAAGCTATTCACGATTCGATAGTTTGAATAATAACATTTTCAAATTATATTTTTGTTTGAAAGTTTTACATTCGTCGAGCTCTCGTTAGCATAGTTTTCATGGCTATAATTTATTTTGGTCTCGCTTGTTAAATTTGACGAGGCATCGTGCTATTCAATGATATCAACTGGTAACAAAGCTATTTGCAGCAACTTGAAATGCAAGTTACATCTACAAATTCATGGAGCATGGTCGGACAATCAGTTTAAACGAGAGTCATAATACCAGCAGTGCGGTATTATCGCGCACACAATCGCTTGAAATGATTCAATAGATCAGTGTCGGAGGTGTGGAGCGGCGCATTCCGCAGTGGGGTCACGTAGCCCTCGAGGGGTCTGGACCCCGAGGTATGTGCCCTGAAACACGTGTCATATTGCCCTTCCTTGGACGACAATACTTAATTCAATAGCTATTGAAATTTTCCGACATGGACCGTTGTGTGTTTGTCCCGGAATCTTATAAGCTTATTGGGGTATACCGGTCCTTTTATTTGTGTAGGAATAAAAATACGTTATATAAGTTACTGTACAAATTACGATACATTTTACAAAGAAAGAAAAATTGTTTTTCTGCACAAACAAAACGCACATTACAAAAAAAATGACATAAAATACGCAAATACCTACAAAGTAATCAAAAACATCGTAATCAAGCAATTAAAGGTTGATCATCATCTTCGCAGGATGGCTGGTAGCAGCTGGATGAGAGTTGCCAAAACTCGAGTTGAATGGCGTGCAGTAGGAGAGGCCTATGTCCAGCAGACTACCATAGGCTGATGATGAGGTATATGCATTCCTTCAGCTCCAGTATTCATCTTTGAAGATTATGTAGGCAACTTTCCTGCTAACAAAATCGATCATACATAATAATATACAAAAACAACTATGCATCACTAAAACGAGAATGCATAAGCTAAAACCATAATAATCAACACTATACTAAAATAAAACTAGTTCGGTTCGCTTTTTATGGGAAAATATATTTTCAATTCAACAGTACAATTTTGTTTGGCAAAAAACAGCGGAGTTAACATAGCTGAATGGCCACTGGTGCATTTTTCAGGCGACCATTTTAATTTTTAGTGTTCACTTGGGTGTTTCTAATACTCGGATACTAAAAACTGAATTCTATTTTGTTCGATTTTTGTGTAGATACAATCATTTTTCTGGTTAACAATGACTGTCGTTTGTTTTTGGTATAGAGGTAAATTGGCATCGTGACACATAACATAACATCATGCCTGCAATCCTCGAAGGGATAGGCAGTGGTGTACTATTTAATTGTTGTTGTTGTACGATTCCGCTTTAATAGGGGGAGAGCTTATTATCAACAACAGGGCACAAAATACAAACACCGGGCTGCTACTGAGGAATTCCTGATGGTAAAACCCAATATGACTTTGCTCGGCCTGGCAATTGAATTCAGTACCTCATAAGCCAATAAGCCTGCTGAGTCGCAAAACTCGCCGGTAAAACTAGGCGGGAAAACAAAAAGGGGATAAACGGAGCCGGTCGAAACACAATAAGGTTTTGAAAAGGCGGGTCCAGAGAAGGACACGTGTGTGGACAGAATGGTTTCATCAAGGTGGGGAAGAAGAAGAAGAAAAAGCCTCCTTGTCAGAACCAGTGCGGCACCACGCTGGCAGGACCCAACATGCTGCTGCGACCAGCAATCCCGACGACACAGCTGTAAGTGTCCAGACTGCACCACTCCACGAAGGTTGAGGAGATCGTGGAGTACATGCGTGTGAAGACCAACTGGACTTTGAGGGTCGAGAAGTTGGAGTCGCGTCATAACACGAACTTCAAGTCGTTCGTGGTGCGTGTTCCGACATATCATCTCGAGAAGTTCCTCAAGGAAGAGTTCTGGCCGAAGGGTATTGTGTTCCACCGGTTTCGTGGCCGGCTACATGACACCAGTCAGCGAAACACGACGCAGACACTTCGTGTACGTTAGTTAGTTTTTAGTATGATTATAATGTTGAATGTATTTATAGTAATTTTAAGTTATATTAATATTGTAATGTACGTGTTTTATATGGGCCTTGGTGCCTGAAACAAATTTATAAATTAATTAATTAAAATTAAATTAAACCAATAAGTCAGTAAATTGTCGTCATGTTTGTAAAACAATGGTTATAGTGAAAGTTTTTATTCCAAAAAGGTTTCTATAAAGTTTGCCTTGTCATTTAGAAGACTATTAATTGTAAAACTATAATAATATAATCACTATTAATAACAAGTCACTTTTATACTTCTTCGTTTTATTGTGCAACACCATCATATTATAAAGCACGTAACTTGACTCTGACTTACTCATTACGAACGTCGGCACGACTCGACGGTTTGGGCACGAATGCCGTCCAGAACTTCAATTTTATAATTATGACCATAGACATAGAGTCCGTTCACAGTTATTTTACCTCTAACACCAGCAACCTTATTGTCACGAGAATAAAGATCACAATGATTTTAACAGGTTTGTTAGTGGCAGCAACCCAACAGCAACCTTATTAGGATGACAATAATGATCACTGTGATTTGAACAGTGATTGCAAATCAGAGATGAAATTACTGTGAATGAACTGTAGAGAATGAACTGAGCAATAGCCACACAAAAGTACGAGAGAGTCAAAGCAACTGTGCGCCCAATTCAAATATTTTATTGGAACAAAAACATACTACAATTATTTTGTACGTAATACTGCGTTAGTCTACTAACTGTGTCGCAGTTATTAGCACCCACTCCAGGAGCGAAAGACCACTGAGTTCCAATAACAACAAATTTGGTTATACTTATAGGTAGAAACTATACATAAACTACTATTACTATATAAAACTACTATTTGGTGTGTACTGTAAGTGCAGCAAGCAATTGATATATAAATAAATAAATAAATAAACATTAATAATAATAAAACTAGAACTAGACATTTGTTAATAATAGTTGTAGCAGTATAAGAGCGTGTGTGTGTGTGTGAGGGAGTGTGTATGTGGGGGGGGGGGGGGTGTAGGTGCGTGCGTCTGTGTTTGTGGGAAGGGTGTGTATATGTGTATGTGGAGGATGTGATATGAATATAATTCGTTTGTATGAGGCCATGTTTCGCCATAAGTCAGGTTTTGGAGCCATTTTTCAATTTTCATTTTACACTCTCGCAACGAGAGCGGATATATATGAATACATGTAGTACTACTAAAGAGACAACTACTGACCGCACATTCGCTTTTTCTCTCTCATACTTGTCTGTATTTACTGCACATTAATAACACGGAACGCTCAGTTTCTTCTCTGTGCCTATGATTATGACGTAGGTTAGTTGAGATAGAGTCCGTTTCATGATATAAGTCTCTCAGACGCGGCGCTACAGGCATGCAACGTTGACATATTTTTTTTCTTATTTATTTATTTCAACATTATATTAGAGGCGGAGTTAGTAAAATGCGCAATGTTAAATAGAGAAAAATGTGTGAGGTAGGAGGGTTGTTGAAGGAATTTTGCTAACTAATATTAATTAGTTCAACTTATTGCCGCGGGACTTTTTTCGTGAGACGAACTCTACTGTCCGCACATTCACTTTGTCTCCCTCATACTTTTCAGTCTGTATTCACTGCACAACAATTATACGGAGCTCTCTGTCTATGATTATGATGGAATTCGATTGAGATACTTTAATCATAGCACAATAATGTTACGTACTTCCGTTCGCCAACTAACGTCATACTCATCATCTAAATCACATCTCTGTGGCAGGGAGTGGGCCGTAATCCACCATGCGGGCCCAGTGCGGGTTGGTATATGTCACATGTCTTCGAATTTATAGTTCTAAGACATGCCGGTTTCCTCATGATGTTTTTCTTCACCGTTTTGAGAACAATGGTGATGAAATAATTTACACAAAGTAAAACGCCTCTCTATCGAACCTACGACCAACAACTCGTAAGTTACAGCTGTTACCACTGGGCCACCACTGCCCTCAACGTCATACTAGCTACCATTTAATATTAATAAACGGAATTATCTATCTATAATATAAAAAATAATCGCTGAATGTGTTACTAAGCGCAAATCTCGAGAACAGCTGAACCGATTTCATTAATACTTTTTTTTAGAAAATTCCTTGAAGTACGAGGATGGTTCTTACGGTTTGTTGCTTCACGCGGACGAAGTCGCGGGCAAGAACTAGTATTAAAATAAAAAAGAGGAAGTATGTAAATAAGATTGTTTACTGTATTAATTTACCTTTAGATGCCAAGGTCTAAAGAATCCCACGCTTCTACTTAACACAAATTGTTTTAGAAGTACGTAAGAAGAAAGTATAAGCCCATTCTACTGAGCCCCTTATCATCTAAGTAAACGATTCAATTTATATCAATTTCTGGTTATTGTCCTTATTTTAGAGCAGCAGCCATTTTGTATATACGCTGTCATTACCTTCGTGTTTACAGGCTTGTGTCTACACTGTTATTTAAGGGTATAGAACTGAAATAGCATAGTCACCCCATCGCCATTTTGATTTTTCTACATAGTTCCGGCGCACAGTAAAATTGATATATATGGTGCAAAAAACAAATAAAAATATCCCGGGATATGGTGGTCCAAACTGACACATTGCCGAGATATATGGATGCAAAGATTTCATTTACATACCATAGTATAAGCCGCCTATAATGTTCCCACTGGTGGGACATAGGCCTTCTCTCGGTGAGAGTAGGTAAGAGGGTCGTAATGCACTGCTCGGGTTCAGTGCGGGTTGGTAAATGTCACATGTCTTCGAATGTTTGGTTCTAAGACATGTCGTTTTCCTCACGATCTTTTCCTTCATCGTCTTGAGAGCAGTGGTGATGAAATTATTTACACAAAGTAAAGCGCGTGTCTAGGTTCGAATCTACAACTATTAAGTCGCGGCTTACCACCGAGCCATCGCTGTTCCCATTTAATTTGTTAATCTTTAATCTTTATGTAAAATTGTTAAGAGGTATGGGTTACTAGGCCAGGTTAGGTAGAAAAAAATCAAATTCCTTTAATTTTAGGATACAGTTTTTTTTTATACAACGAACATCAAATCTCAAGATTTGATTTCACAAAATATATCATCCCAAAAGTCTGTTATTGGTTACCTAATGAATGGATGAATTTTTCGACGCTATATTTTAGTTTGTAAATAGTTTTAGGTAATTTAGGATACATTTTTGCTATTTAAGTGTTATCTTGTAAATAAATATGTACCCCAGTACTTGTTACCTAATTAAGTATTCTGTCAAACTTACGTAGGTACTTAGTTAAATAAATTGCGTTGTATTGGCAAGCATGAGAAATATTACGTCATTAACACCTATAGGTTTGGATCTGCAGTATGCACATAACTACATAGGTCATCCATCTGGGGTCAGCTTCCAGTCTAACCGGATGCAGCTGAATAATAGTATTTTACATGGATCGACTGCCTATCTGACCTCCACAACACAGTAAGTGGGTTATACGATACCTCTTAGTCTCGGTGTGTGAAGATGGTCACCCATCCACGGACGAAGCGTAGCTTAACCTGATCGATCGACTGTTATTACTACGTGCGGCCGTGTGACTGTTATTACTTAGCTTCATACATAGGTAGTACATATAGATATCTATTTTCGGTTTGGTCCAGTTATAAAATATTGGTTGTGAGCGGTGACGACCTGAGACTGACGTGGTTGAATTGTATTTTACTTTGTTGTCCGCTTTTTCACAGCTAGTTTTTTTCAGCCATTTTTGTACAACATTTTGTTGTTGTTCATACTATTTTGCTTTTAAAACTATCTCTTTACAGTCGTTTTAAAGATCCTATTAGACTCGTGGGGAGTCAATTTATAGCTGTAGGTACATAAAAAAAATTGATAACATAGGTAATTATTTATCGAGTTATTTTTTTTCTGTAATTAGGCACAAATAGCGAAAGCTGGCTGCATAGCTGCTGGAGTAAAGTGAATCTGGGCTGGCCACATCTATCACATGTCGAGCAGCAATACGCAAAAACCACCACTCAGTGGATCCCAAATGCTTAGCAGGAAACGACTACGTGACAGGCCTGGAATGAGATGGCAGGATGAGCTGGACTCCTTCTTAACAATTGGCCCACAATAGCAGTAGACCGGGAAAAGTGGAAGGAGGGAAGGGAGGCTTTGCCCTGCAGTAGGACAACACAGGTTTATAATAAGTAAATAATTAGGAATTATCATTTTATTTACCCTACCTATTCATGAGAATAGGGGATAGAGAGAAATATAAGTAACTATAGACATAATTGCAAAAACATACGTAAAGCACCTGAGTTTTTTCGGCTTATAAATATCACTTGGCTACTGTGCCAGTTCAGACGTCATCGTAACACGACTGGACACTAAATACTAATTAGCTAATAAGACAGAAATCTAGATAATCTAAACATTTAAAAGACTAAACCAAAATACTTGTCTTGTAATTTCTTAATATCCTCGACAATATGTGTCCACTTGTCGTACCCACTTAACTTGTAACGTTTAGTTCTGCGAGCCTAACCTGAACTAATTGAATTAACTAGCTTTGACAAATTATCAGAGGCACCTAAATATAGCAGTGTAATAAACAAGATTACGCTAATCAAACACTTTCTTTAATAAACTCAAGTATTTCTAGATTGATTGGAATGGTGTGAATGAAAAGTGAAAACCACATCTGTAAGTGTATTTCGATAAAACATATTGTAAAATTAAATATTTATTTGACATTTAAAAATATATGTTACAAGCCAGTCACATTAAGAACGCACACGAGTGTACTGCCACGAATCTGATCCTAACCCCCAAGCTAGGCCTGGCCTGTATTTTAGGGGTCAGCGTTCAGTCATAGGTTGAATTTTCAATCTAACAGCATTGAGAGTGTGGCTACAGAGTTGACAGCCAAGGTTATTGCAATTTGGTAACACTTAAAGGTAAAAATTTAATATAGGAATTACAGTAAAAATAAAAACAAAGTTAAAATGCTAAATGGTTATGTGTGTTTGTATGGCTGTGTGTGAAAGTGTGCGAGTTGATGAGTGTATGTGTGTAAGTGTGCACGTGGTGGAAGTGTATTTAATAATAATAATATCCCTGGACATTTCACACAGCACCATTTGTCCCAAGCTAAGCAACCTAATGCTTGTGTTATGGTAACAAGATGGCTGATAAACTACTTACATACATTTTTTTTTTTTTGTAAATACATACATATTATAGATAGAAAAACACCCAGACTCGGAACAAATACATGTAGGTCATACAAATATTTGTTCCGTGCGGGAATCGAACCCGCGACACGCAGCGCAGCAGTCAATCGCTTAACCACTGCGCCAACCGTGCCGTATTTTGATGATTGAATAAAAGAGAAACACTAAAGATTTTTGAATTATAATAACTTGTGTCTTTTCGCTCCATATACCTACTTAACATTTTATCCAAACCCGATTAGCCGTTTCGTTCTTCAGTTATAAACAAACCCAAACTTTCGGAGTTTCGCGTGGTAAAGCCACTTCAGAGAGGCCATTTTCGTAATTTTAGGACCGTTCGCATTCTGATCTCAGTGTCAATCTGTCAAAACTACCTCTAATTTCCCTACATTTTTGACAAGTTTTTGGCATTGATTGTCACTGAGATGAAATTGCGACTAGATTTTAAACCTTTATTTACCTACCTAAGATCACTAATAGAATAGAAAACTTCTATTCCTGACAGGAGTTTATAGGGTTAGTAAGAATTTTACTTAACTTCTAGTGTTAGTAGGTTACAGACACAGATATACAATTTAAATTTAGCGTGCAACATCGGGGCATCCCAGCGATCTGCGAACACACTGAAAAATACCTGACCACCCTGACCACCTGTGTTTTGTATGTTGGGTTCGGCTTCCAGTCTAACCGGATGCAGCTGAGTACCAGTATTTTACATGGAGCGACTGCCTACCTGACCTCCACAACCCTGTCACTGGGTAATACGATACCCCTTGGTAAGGCTGGTTGTCAGACTTTCGGGCTACTGACTACCCGTAACGACTGTCAAAGAACCGTGAATGACAGCCAGGACCAGTGCTTTCCGAGGCATGGAGGGGTCTCGGTATGTAAAGATGGTCACCCACTCACAGGCCAACCGCGGCCAGCGTAGCTTATCGATCAAACTGTAATATAATAATAATTATTTATTTATTTCAGACCATTGATCCATATAGTGTTAGTAAAATCTTAACCTATTGTTAGTACATAAAAAGCTTAAAAAAATTGGCGACATGTACCTACGCCAGTACGCACATGCCTAGCTGCCCAGTGCCTAATGAAAGGCCCATCAATTTTGTCCGCCAGTGTAGCCAGTATGTTGTTGTAATATGTAATTATGATGAATGTTATCACGGTTTATGCACCATCTCTTCCTTCCAATTTGTACGCCACGATATGCGGCTCAACATGTTAGAACTTTTCTGTATCCTACTATTATCCTGCATTCGCACCATGTACACCATGTTTAAACAAATAAAATTTACTTACTTACTTACCTGTGCGATCAGGTTAAGATACACCTACAGACAGTAAAAAGAAATTTGACCCAGGCTAATTCACTGATAACTTTATTCGAGGAATAATTTTAAAATGTTGACAGTTATTTCATACAAAAACTGTCAAACGTCAATTTTAATCCTCGATTAAAAGTTATCTGGCGATGGAGAAATCGGCCCTTAAAATCATGTCTTAAAATATCAGTTTCACCCAAACTAATTTTTTTACCACCTCAACCGAACACACGCGCACACGTTGATCAGTCTTCAAATCCCCCGCAAGTGTTTTCGTCTCAAAGCAGAATATTAGAAAAGTTTTTCGATCCCCTGAATAGTGCCTAGTACGTGAGACACAAATATTGCAGTGGAGCCACGGATAATCTGCTGGAAGCGAGCCAGTTCACAATATGTAAGCGTAGTTTTCAATAGAGCCGTTTAGATATCTGCTGGTGGAGGCACCCAGGCGACAATTAAGTGAGAACCCATGCTATGATTACCAGTATTATCGCAGTATCAGTAGTGTGGGAGTTTGGGTGCGATTGTAATTGTTTATCTGATTGGGTGGTTATTGTTGTTGATACAATTCAAACATAATGTTTTGTGAGGATACAATAACTTGACCACATAGCATTTCGGTTTCAACATACTAGATCTGGATTTTCTTTGCCCTAAAATATTTGGTAAAGAAAGAAAAGAAAAATGCTTTTATGGACATTACAGCAAACAGATACACATTAAAACTATATAAAAACACAGAAAACAATGATTATAATGCAAAAAAGGCCTCAGCTCAGCATAATGTCAGATGACAACACAATGCGTCACCACCTGACGCTGATTTTCAGCGGTAAATGCCTAGACGCAAAAACTGTCTCCTTTCTAATTAAAAAGGGCAGCATAAGTTTTAAATGACAATGACCAAAAGCCATAACAAAAAGTCTCATGCATCAAGATGAAAATATTATAGTAATTATTTTCATAATTTTTTATGACATTACGCGTCGGGGATTTGATTTTTGAACAGGGAATTTAATTTAAAGTAAAAAAGTGTTGGTACTGTTGTATTCCCTTTACACGACGTTCCGTTTCAAATGATATGATTAATATATCCTTGAGTTTTTAAAGTGTCATGATCACGTCTTTCAAAACACATGTAAAAAAATATATTTTGTCGATTCTACAATAATTAAAAATAACTGTGTAGAATAAAATAGTATAGAATTTCTATTTAAACGACTATCATTTTTTTTTATCAATTTTCCTTTCGTGTTTGATATGTCTAACAAAATTAAGTATCAAGTTTTCAGGTTATTACGAATTTTTTTTAAATCTCCGAAACCCGGGTTTTGTTTACAAAAATAACTTTTCTAGGAGTTAATATGATAAGGGTAGTCCAAAAGAAACAAAGTTGAACTTTGATACAGCATGGTACGGGATTCCATACATCCATGAGCATTGTCCTATTTTAAAAATACATTTTTTAAATTAATGATAGAGTCCCGTTTGGCCAATAAACAGTCATGAAGAAATTATACGCAATTTAATTCCTACAACAAACGATAACTATCCGGTTTAACACACCAGCTCCAAGACTACAACGGATAATTCGGTCCCCGTGACCCATTTTATTCATACCTCATTCATCCGATTGCCTTTATGACGGGATTCCGAAACTAATGTTTCGGAATGTATGGCTTTGCATTATAACCAGGGTAGATTTTAGTTGAAAATCGAACGGTGAAAGCGGGCCTCCTTTGTGCGAGCCGCTCGGGGCGAATCATTGATGACGTTACAAAGCTTTTGGTACATTTTCGCTGAACTCGCGGTATTCATTAGTATCTCGGTATCATTAAGCTATTATTCGCTCGTTTAGTTGGCTGAATTAGCTAGGCTGTGGCGGGGTGATTAGACGAAAATGTTGGTTACTTTTACAGCATGTGCCGGAATTGACGCACACTACCAAACTCCCCAATTAGAATATTATGTTATAATTATAATACATCCACTGAACTTTTACTATTGTCTATAAAACATTGTTTATTTTTTAAATTAGTTGTACTGATTGTGGGAGAAAATTGTGGTCGTATTACAAATCTACGCACGCACACATTCACATACGTGTACTTCGTTCATTTTGCTTTGTTTTGACAGTACAGCGGAAGTATGACTGTAATTTACGTAGTTTTAATTATTTTAAATTTTATAATTATAATAGAAATTACTATTATTAAAAATGACAGAAATCAATTCAGTAAACGAATCTGAACAAACTATTTTCATAAATTGAATTAATTCAGTTCCACATTGTATAGCGGGTGTAAAAAGACACTTACTGAAGCCGAAAGTAATGTGTACCCTCGGTCATTTTTTGTTCTGGACCTTAACTGGGAACCTTCTAGTTACGGAGATATTAATGGTCAAAATTCCAACTTTTACTAACGTTTTTTTACAAAAACTTACTTACTACTCTTATTAAACATCCATCGGTTTCTTATTAAACTTCAACTATATCCGACGAACTCCTCCTCCTGGTTACTTATTTCTTTTGGTGACTGTACCCACCCTTCAGGAAGCTGTCATCTACACTTTCTGTACAGAATAAGGATCAAATAACATTTTGAGCGACAGACAGATCAAAACGCGTGTTACACGTTTTAGTAGGTAGCTATGTAAAAATTATACACTCGCGAGCAATGAAAAAGTTCCAGTGACATAGCACTAAATTACTCCTAAACGGGAAAGGCTAGCTTAATGACGCCGTCTGCAATATTGAAGTACATTTAACAGCGCATCAGAATATTACCAACTAAAAACGTAAATATTGTGTTCAAATTTTAAATTACGGCAAAGGCATCAGCATCGTCTTTTATCGGCATTTTGTGGGTGGAACTTTTTCATTGCTCGGCAGTGTATATTAATCAAATTCAGGGTGTAACAAGACCCTTCACAAAGCTGTCATCTACGCATTCTGTACAGAATGTGTATGGGCCTTGTTACACCCTGTATAAATATGTTATAGTAGACAGGGTCCAATTAAATTAGCTAGCGAAACTCCGCAGACGTATGGGTATCGATATCCAAAGACAATAAAATAACAGTAAAAAAGATTTGATGTTTTTTTTTGGTTTGGGGTCAACGACCGAAGTATAGTTACTTGAAGTATGAGTTGAGAAAATAAGTTTATTTTTGTTTTGTCGTATTACCCATCACGTCTGTGAAGTTTACACACAAAAAAAACTGATGTTTAAACTGATTTTTCGAGAAACTACACTACCACTACCGTGCTGCTGATTCCAAAACTTAAATTAATTTCTTTTTTTGATTTATCATGGTTAGATATCGATACACCACGTCTGCGAAGTTTCGCTAGCTAATTCAATTTGACCCTGTATATGCATAAGTAAGTATTTCTTTGTTTGTTTACTTTATTAATAATTATTGTGTATTTTCTGAGGTTCAAATAAAACAAGGTTCATAATAATATGATAGGGTGATCCCTATCATAATATTATGAACCTTGTTTTATTTGTTTTAATATGATACCAATTTTATTGAATAAGCAATAATTTAGTTATCTGGAGAGCAGTGGCGGCCCAGTGGTAAAAGGCTGCGACTTTCGAGTTGTAGGTCGTGGGTTCGAATCCAAGCAGGCACTTTACTTTGTGTAAATTATTTCATCACCACTGCTCTCAAAACGGTTAAGGAAAACATTGAGAGGAAACTGGCATGTCTTTGAACCAAAAATTATAAGACATGTGACAGCCACCAACCTGCACTGGACCCGCGAGGTAGATTATCGCCCACTCCCTCTCAGAGAAAGGCCTGTGCTGTGTCCCAGTAGTGGGAACAGCCGGTCGATTCTGTAAAAATCTCACCGTGGAAACTCAAGTGAAGTGAGCTTGATGTGAGTTGTCAGTAGTGTCAATCCCTAGTATTGTTTGGAATGACAGCTCACTCCACGCTCACTTCACCTAAGTTTTCACGGTGGGATTTTTACAGAATAGACGAGCAGTATAGGTTGACTATGCTAGTTATCTAGAAAGGAAACATTTTCTCTTTATTACCTAATCTACTTTGACACACTACAAAATCACATTTACAAAAACACATCACAACTCTAATTTACCCATCAATGACAACAATAAAGTGTGACCACACAAGCCACTGAAGGAAATCATGTATCATTGACAAACACACAAGTTGCTGGGCAGGAAGCCCGGGCAAAGTGTTCCATCACCCGGGCAGGGCCTTCCGCACCCGGATATGAACCCTGTATCGTCGCGAATGCCCTCGTCACTTTAACGATCTCGAACCGCTTACTAAGGTTTTTACCTTATGGCTGGGTGATGGTCGATATATGAAATGTTGTTAGTGGGAATATGACTGTCATTGTATTTACAAAAAAAAAAAATTGTATATAAGTAGTTTATCAGCCATCTTGTTACCATAACACAAGCATTAGGTTGCTTAGCTTGGGACAAATGGTGCTGTGTGAAATGTCCAGGGATATTATTATTATTATTATTGTTTTCGCTGATGTAGGTGGCGGGTGGCGTGAGATTGCGGTAGTGCTTTTGAGGTTTAAGTTTTATTTAAGTACATATTTGTTTATTAAAACATTATGCACAAAAATACTGTACAAAGGCGTACTTAACGACTGAGGCACCAACCTTAGAGTGATGTAGAGACAAAACATGGCAGATGCAAGATACGGGATAAATAGCTAGGAAATGACTATAAAATATATGAATAAATACTAATACATTCTTCATTCATCCATTCTAATGTCTTCTTAATTTATTTTCTTCTTTTTTTTCATTTATAAATCGAGTGCATAATTAAAAAGTCTTAAAACCATTTGAATCTGCGTCTATAATGTGTAAGTTTCTAGATTGTGGCTTTCAGTTTGTATATTTTAAAAGTCGTTATTAAACCTATTTAATTTAAGTTATATGGTAAATTAATAATTAAAAGTAGGTCCGACGAACTCCTGCTGAACTTAAGCCATAGCATTTGACAATAGGTTCTAAACGGTTGGTTTCAACGGTTTATAGCTTCAAGGAATAAGCTTCTGCCCACGTTTCCAAAATGTCTTGCACCCCGACCTACCCGTCGCATCGCATCACCTGCACGCTATTAGATCGTTTTCGCGTTCTTTCTAACTTGTTTTCTATTTTTTTTTCAGAAACCTAAGGGTGTTTCGTCCTGGCGTGATGTTAAATAGCCTAGCCTTCCTCAAGAATTAGACTATAAAATGCAAAAAAAAATCAAATCCGACTGATAGTTTCAGAGATTAACGCATTCAAATAACATAACATAATCAGCCCATAATGTTGCCACTGCTGGGACACAGAGGCCTCCTCTCTGGAAGAGGGAATGGGCGATAATCCACCACTCGGGCCCAGTGCGGGTTGGTAAACTAACCAATTCTTCAGCTTTATCATTCATCATCATCATTTCACCCCGGAATTTTATTTTATTTATTTGGGAAAAACAAACAATTGTACAGTATGTTTTACAAAAAGGAAAAAGAAAAAATATATATATAGACAGGGTAAATGTACAATCAACGACGTTTCCACAGATTACTTGTGTATATTATTAATTAGTTAGGTAGGTACAAATTACATTTAAATACTAAGTAGGTATCTTAAACTTTTAGCTTAGTTACTAATCACACTTGATTTTGTCACCATCGCACAAACTATCAATAATGTGTTTTTTGAAATTGCTTTGAGACAGAAAGATGATATCTAAATGACAAAAGTGCTTATTATAAATTTTTACTATTCGACGGAATGGAGCTCGCAATCACCCATTGCCGAGTATAGTTCTCCCCTTTCTTTTAAAACAGGTAAAACAGGTTTTTGTTCTGACTCGTTTCTAGGAATCTCTTTAGTTGCATGGGAAGGTCTATCATGCGGCGGTCTTTTTTTTTGTTTGTGGATGGGAAATCATCATATGACCCCTCCCGCTCTGGGTGGACCGGAAGGGAGTGTCAGACTCTTACTGACTAAAACCCACCCGTGTTCCTTCCTTAGCCCTTTCTGTTCCAGGGCCCCGTCATCTGCTGCTGCGGCGGTCTCACTTATTTATTTATCAGTATTTTTTTGTTTATTTTTGTAATGTTACTCACATATTCGTTACTGTTTTTATCTAACACAAATTTATTTTATTTATATATTTAAGTTTGCATACACACGTCACGTTGCAATATAAAACTGATTTACATCCGTCACCTCACACATTCAGGTCCAGTTGAAAACCAGCGTCAGTCACTAGTTGTCTGGCATTTTTGCTGAACTGGGCCTTTTTGGCGCAGCCGTGAGGCACACTTTCCTGTTAATTTCTTACATCGGACTTCACACTTTTAATTATTGTTTATTTTATTTTATTTTACTGTTTGGTTGATCTGGTGTATTGAGTGTCTTTTAGTTTGTGCCAAATAAATGTATTTTCTTTCTTGCTTTCTTCTGCCATACTTACTTGCTTTATTATTAGTATCGATATATTAAAGTAGGTCCAACAAACTCTTGCTGAACCTAAACCATAGCATTTGACAATAAGATCTAAACAGTTGGTTACAACTGCTACTAGCTTCGAGGTACATGGTTAATTTCACCCTAATTCCTCGAAGACTTTTAAAAGTGTACATTTATTAGCACAACCTAGTGATCCGTTATTTAATAAAATTATGTTAACCCATTGATGACTGTTGCATGCAAATTATATAGTACACGATAAAATGGCCGCCATACAACATTGTATATGTATTATAAGTAATTAGTCAAGAGGCCGGAGAAGGTCAGTGTGTGAAATATGACTACAATCTAGAGTTGTTAAGTTACTGAGCAAACTGGGTTCTAGGTGTTCTTCGGTTTGCCCTAAACTAAAAATTACTAGGTATTTTTGACATGGGCAATGAATAGACTACTTCAATGGAAATAATCCTATTTCTAAGTAACGGTCGACTATGTGGGAGTTTTGATAGCTAGGTACCTACCATATTATTTTGGGATACACTAAATAACACTATTAAAAATTGCTTCAGGCAACTAAGGCTCATAGACAAAATACACAAAATAATAAAGTAATACGTACCAAAAACATCACTACAAAATCTATTTGCTACGTTGGGTCGGTGACGAGTCGTGGTGTCTATGTCACAGATGGATTGTAGAATCCGCTGTTTTACAAACCGCTAGTTGTTTTACAAAACACCTCCGTTATGTAAAACAACTGAAGAATGTTCAGCGGTTTTTCATAATTACTGAACTTGAACACACAGAATTACATACGCGATTTGCATTTATCAATGCAGCGGGTCAACTATTAGAGGTTTTGTAAAACGGCGTTAAATGAAACGTCAGATTGTAGATTTAGTTCTAAATTTTGTCGCTCGTGGCTCTGTGTGTCGTAACAAAAATAATGGCGTCCGACACAGAAATAAATAATACGAGTAAAAATTACTTTAACTCAAGTGAAAACAGTGATTTTAAGGACAATATTAATTAAAAGTTATCAGTTTTATGAAAGACGCTCATTGTGACTGCAAATAAAATAAGACATTCTACATTGTGACAAAAAGTTGGTAGCAGTTTTGTAAAACGTAGCGCAATGGCAATCCAGCTGAACGTTGTTCATTTGTTTTACATAACGGAGTGGTTTTGTGAAACCACTAGCGGTTTTGTGAAACAGCGGATTCTACAATCCGTCTGCGACATCTATACCACAAAACTTTACAATTTCAATTAACAAATAAATTTTACAAGTCTGTGTACCACAAAACTCTAAGCCACATAATGGTAAAAGAAAAACCTTACAAATATGTAAATTGTAGTACCAGCGTACAATTTATACATAGCCCTCACACTTTGTGTTACGTTGTTAAAAATGCGAACGAATTGTGAAATTGTAACTCATACACATTTGTAATTTCGTTACGCATTTTTTTCTACAATTTAACGTTTTCTGATACCGCACATTCGCACATGTGGCAAACTAAAATGTTGGTCCGGCGCACCATGAGCAGTCAACTCGGCTATCACCTTGAAATTTTTCGTCTATTACTAAAAAATAAATTAGCTGTTCCATACATTTTTTGTTATTGCACTTTTATACCTTGCAGCTGAAGCAGCAGCGGTGTTATATTTATGCATTTTCTGCCCATGAATAGGAGCATTGACTTTAAAAAAATTGGACAACATAGTTTGGACATAATTTATCATTTTTCAACATACCGAATCCAAATTGAAATTGAAAAATAAGGTGGATAAAATACTCGTAAATCAAGTCAGTGAAAAAAAAAGAGTTTAAAACTTTTTAAGTTTTCTAAAAAGTATTAATCACGGATTGTTGAAAATTAAAACTTTCGTAACTTTAATATTTAATAAGCCATTAATTAATTTTAAAGTTGGACCACATTCACTTGGCTCTGTAATTTATTAAACTTTCTGTCCAAGGCGTCAAAAGAATACCGTTTAGGTTTAATAGAATTTA
Source organism: Apamea crenata (assembly GCA_949629185.1). Taxonomy (NCBI): domain Eukaryota; kingdom Metazoa; phylum Arthropoda; class Insecta; order Lepidoptera; family Noctuidae; genus Apamea; species Apamea crenata. The sequence goes on along the minus strand of OX451371.1, from coordinate 9,754,424 downwards.
GAGGTCTCAAACTATCTTGAATAAGAATTATTAGAGGGTGCATTAACAGCGAGCGTTATTATTGATTTAATACCTCATACAACTATTTTTACAAATCTTAAATTTAATTAAGGTAATTCGATAGTGTGGCTATCAACTATTATTACCTAATATGTATGTATTTACAAAAAAAAAAAATTATATATAAGTAGTTTATCAGCCATCTTGTTACCATAACACAAGCATTAGGTTGCTTAGCTTGGGACAAATGGTGCTGTGTGAAATGTCCAGGGATATTATTATTATTATTATTATTATAATATCATTTACATCAGATACTTATATTTATAATACAAGCCTATATTATAATACAAGTTTATATTCTACTGCAGGTAAGAGGACCCTTCTTAAAAAGGAAAAGTCTGAATGATAAGTCTTGCTAGGTTTTGAACCTGTGACTTTTTCCTTTAGAAAGTATCAAAACTTCCAGCCATTACGAAATGCTTACAAGTTATTGCTATTAAAAATATACACTTATAGCAAGACATCCACACGTCTCAAACCACTTACAAAACCAATCACGTAGTGCTTACCATCTAAATAATGTTGCCAACTACAATAACGGAGTGGGCCGCGTATTTTTCAACGTCATCGTATTTATATACCTAGCTAAATCGGTCAGGGCATAATATCCGGTCGGATGCTCTGTCTTGAGCGATGAAGATGACCGTCCTCCGTCCCCCTGCCGCCCCCCTGCCGTCTCCGTGCCGTCCACGACCCGTCGCCCCGTCGTCACGTGCTTTTCTCGTATGTCTTGTCTTGTCCCGACCTTATTCTTCACACCTCCATGCATCGTGATTAATGCTGAGAGCCATTTAACAGCACGTCAAGATGTTAAAATAAATCGTTCGTGAGATTTGAAAAGGATTTTATGATTTATTGTGAGTTTCTGATTTAATAGTGAAATAGTAGTAGTTACCATTTCAGCCCGCGGGCTCTCGAAAAGCTCTCGGCTGATGCCAAGACTGGATAGAAATTCAACCAGACAATGCTTTGTTTCCACCAAGTTTTTCTCGTGATATTATATTTCCTTTACAAATATAACATATTATATTTATAAGGGGTGGTTCTCTATCTACAGGTATTGTAGGTAGATGCATAACTTATGGAAGCAAATTCATGAAACGTTTAGTTTCAAATATAGGACCTATCCTTAAAAATAGTTCTAAAAACACATATCTTTCGAATTCAAATTTACACAGAAATTTTATATGAATATGACGACAGGTATCCACTGTGAAAGGAAAAAAATATTAAAATATTTCATTTTGTTTGTGAAGCGAGAAATTCATCTTAGAAAGTGTTTACCCCGACGTGAAATAAAACTGCGAGCATGTTCAAACGTGTTTACTCGACGTGACTCTGAATATGTCTCGACAAATATGTTTTTTCTGTCGGCAAATTCGAAAATCACCTACAAAAGAGTGTAAGGAAGGGGCCAGGACGTGATGCCAGCGGCAAAAAAAAATTGCCACTCGAGTATTATTCGCATTCTACACCCATACGTATCTTGCTAAGCCGATTTTTATTACTTTTCAAAGCAGATGCTTAGAAAAGTACAGATTAATGTACACAAAAGGCCAAAGCAATGACTGTCGGGATTCTCTGCATATATTCTATACATTCATGTGAGCGTCTTATGGGACGTCTGAAAAAACGTCTGCCATTCGTTTCTTTTTTCGTAATTCACAAGTCCTATTGATATCTTGGAATCGGAGATATTAGGTATCGAGAAGTACTAATGATTGTATGTCTCTTGAAGCCCGGGAACATCAAAAGATGCTTATTCATACACTAGGCTTCTTTTGAATTCCGATATTTTAATAAAAAATATATCTTTTTGAAGTCAGAAAGTTCATCGTACTCAAATATAGGGTGCTGATAAATTTTATTTTTTATTTCCAACATCGCCAAATGAATGTGATTACACGATTATATATTCTATAGACTTATTAATGAGTACCAAGAAGATAACCAAACAGTCTTTTATCACCTTATGACGGCACGGTTGGCGCAGTGGTTAAGCGATTGACTGCTGCGCTGCGTGTCGCGGGTTCGATTCCCGCACGGAACCAATATTTGTATGACCTACATGTATTTGTTCCGAGTCTGGGTGTTTTTCTATCTATAATATGTATGTATTTACAAAAAAAAAATGTATATAAGTAGTTTATCAGCCATCTTGTTACCATAACACAAGCATTAGGTTGCTTAGCTTGGGACAAATGGTGCTGTGTGAAATGTCCAGGGATATTATTATTATACCTAACCCGTAATCAAAATTTACATTCTGGCTAGCAATATTTTATCATGTACAAACATTTTCTAATCATAAATCGTGAGTGCGGCCCACTAAAGAAAACAATACAGCACTAATAGGAAAAATAAATTCATGTAGGACGTGGACCGGGCTCTAGATCGCCAGCGCTCATTGGCCAAATTCCATTAGCATAGAAATGGGAAACATTGCTCATTGGCGATCGTTACGCCTTCGCAGATTACTGATGTGTATGATACTAGAGGGTTAAAGTCTTTAAATATATTGAAATTGCATTGGAGAATTAGGCTTTGTACCTACACGGCACGGTTTCTTTACGGCGCGGCGTACAAACTGCGCCGTAGAAAAAACGGGTGTGTCAACAAGCTTCCATAGTGATCCATACAACACTGATGACCGTGCCTAAGGAATCACTATGGAAGTTCGTTGACGACACGACGGCACTAGGACACAGCACTGTCGCCGTAGACCATAGAACCGTGTCATATACAAGGGTTAATACTCCGTACCGTTAAAAAACCGTGCAGTGTACAGTGGGCCTGGTTAGGAATACTTACATAAGATTTTCGGTTCATCTTCAAAACATACAGTCGGTTCACAGTTATTTTACCTTTAGCAGCAGCAACCGACCAGCAACCTTATTGTAACTAGAATAAAGATCAATGTAATTTGCACAGTGCAGTGATGCAAAACTGTGAAAGGACATTTTTAGATAAGTAAAAGTGGTTTGAAATTGTAAATTATACGGCTTAAAAATCTCACTTCATCAATTTAAGAGCAGTTCAGTATGGCTCATAGTGTGTCTTATACCTCTTCTAAATATCCTCTAAAATTGGTTAAGATGTTTCGACCAGGCTCTAAATAATTAATAACTATCTAAAGTTAGTAACTAGCTATTTGTACCTCATAAAGCCTCACGGGTCGATCGATCAGGTTAAGCTACGTTTGCCGCGGTTGGTCGGTGTATGGGTGACCGTCTTTACATACCAAGACCTCTTTGTGTATCGGAAAGTACGTTAAGCCGTTGGTCCCGGCTGTCATTTTGGATTTTTGACAGTTGTTACGGGTTGTTAGAACCCCGAAAATCTGACAACCAGTCTTACCAAAGGGTATCGTATTACCCAGTAACTGGGTTGTGGAGGTCAGAAAGGCAGTCACTTCATGTAAAATACTGGTATTCAGCTGCATTCGGTTAGACTGGAAGCCGACCCCAACATAGTTGGGAACATCCTAGGCAGATGATGACATTTAGTACCTACATTATTCCATAAGTACCACCAACCTTTCATACTAAATTACCAAAATATACATAAAATAATATACATAGTAAACAGAATTCTAGAAAATAAATCGTTTAGCCATTCAATTAACTGGGTCTAGTAATTAGATTTTAACTTGAAGCTTTCCACAAACTAGTTAATTTCGTCCAACTAGAAAATTGATTAATATATTTTCTGTAGACGGAAAATAATATCATGGTTAGTTAAACGATTTGATTCTGGATGAAGTAATTAGGCGTAGAATTAGTAGTAGAACTAAAATATCAAAACGAAAACGGCGGAAAACACGTGTAGACATTTATCAAAAACACATATTTGCTTACATGTGTGGAAACAAAATTGTGAACGCAGGATACTATTTTTGGGTTATTAATAGGTTCGCACGATTTTACTCACCCGAAACGGGCGAATCGACACTTTCAATTTTTTTTTTTTTTTATATGCTACTCGTACGAATTTAATTTATTTATGGGCGCATCGACAACTCCAGAAATATGTATTAGGCAATTGGCACATTTAGAATTTTATGCAATGAAGTTAAGAAAAAAGTACACGTTTTATAATACTTCACTCTTATCACTTCTGTGCGCTAGTGTCCTTTTATCTATATATTTTTCCACAAAATTCTTATTTTTTTATAAACGTATTTTGTATAATATGTGATTTGAAGGAATCGATTTGCCTGCGGGTAACATTTCGAAACCTCAAAAGGAATTTTCCGTTGCGTTTTCAACCTTGGAAATCAGAAGAGTTCTTTCATCCTACTAATATTATAAATGCGAAAGTTTGTATGTATGGATGTATGGATGTTTGTTACTCTTTCACGCAAAAACTACTGAACAGATTTTGACGAAATTTAGCACACAGATAGTTTATAACCAGGATTAACATATAGGATACTTTTTATCCCGACATTCCCACGGGATCGAAACTTATGCGGGTGAAACCGCGGGGCGCAGCTAGTGTGCCTATAATTTAACAAGCTCCAAAACCGAGTTAACAGCAGTCCCTAATAAAATGATGGTTTCCAAATTCAATTAACAAAATAAACTTAGTACCCACCACATTCTCACAACCCAAAACTAAATTCATCCCATATTTTCGAAGCCTCAGAGCCCTAAATAAAATCCCAATCAGCATCCAAAATAATGGACTCACAATTTCACACAGATCCCAATCAGTTCCCAAATAATAATTATCACACAACAATATAAAACCTTCTCCTTATTAGGTACCATGTACATCGGGTACACAACCCGTGGTTGAATCGTACCGCGGTAACAGAAAAGGTGACCACTTCGGAAATCCGGGCGTGTTACCGTGGGCGAGCTAACTAATTGGGGGAGGCGGGTCGGATGTGAGAACACGGCAAATGAAGATTTATCATCTGACAAGTCCTTCGGCTCTGGACCACGATTATCTGTGAGGGATTTTTGACTCCGTCTCGTGACTTACATGGTATTTCAAAGGGTGATTTTGAGTTTGTGTTTCATAGACGCGACACACGGTGAATTGTATTTTCTTTCTTTCTTTAGTGTAATTAATATTCATATTAGCTCATTATTGATAGATGAGCTTGTGGCTAAATAATAACAGCCGCACGGGTCGATCGATCAGGTTAGGCTACGCTTAGTCTGTGGATGGGTGACCATCTTTACATATCGAGACTCCTCCGTGCCTCGGAAAGCACGTAAGCCGTTGGTCTCGGTTGTCATTTGTGACCGTCGTTACGGGTCGTCAGAAGCCCGAAAGTCTGACAACTAGTCTTACCCAGTAACTGGGTTGTGGAGGTCAGACAGGCAGTCGCTCCTTGGAAATTAGTGGTACTCAGCTGCATCCGGTTAGACTGAAAGCCGACCCCAACATAGTTGAGGAAAAGGCTAGACAGATGATGAATAGCTCATGATTGACGATTTGATTGTAAAAGGTTGTTGAGATTCTGAGATTTTGGACTTAAACATAACCGGTGAAATGTGGGTGTACACCTCTGCCCAACCAGGGCCACGGTATCTCTTTCGAACAACCCGCGGCCCTGGCAGGCATCGGCCCTAGCGGACCCCGTCAGTTCGTGCTGACATCTCTTTGAGGCGCGCGTGGAACACAACGCGCCATCGACCCGGGCCTGGTCCTTACCGGGCGGCGATCTGCCCATTGCTCGCCGCCCGCAAGCCCGCGCCTACGGTGACCGGGAGGCGGCTGTTGACTCCCGTCCAGGGCGTCTCCTGCGGCGACTAGGGGCGTGAGGGCGCAGTGATTGCCTCTCCCTCACGCGCTCCGCCTCCTCCTTCGCGTGCATTACTGCTTCGCAGAAGGAGGTTACTGCCTGGTTTCCTCCCGCTTTATCCTGAACAGGATGACCTCCCGAAACAACCATGTCCGGTGAGTACCTGCGTCAGGCGGAAGGTGAGGGTGCCGTGGCGCCTCTCTAGCCACTCCTCAAAGAGAGGACTTATCGCCGCAATTGTGGCGTGCCCAACCCTTAGGGGAATACAGACTTGAACTTATGTTTATGTTCAGTTAATTCTAAACGCTGTGTGATATATGGCTATTTTAATCGGAATTAAAAACTAAAATCTCAATGCATTTACCCAGATTAAAAGCAAAATGTTCAAGTTTGAGGTTCAATAATTATAAGCCCAACGGTTCAGGTGGACTTACGACTAAGAGGTCGTGAGTTCCATACCCACTTGTTGCACTATTGACGATAAAGTCCAAAGGGCTCACAGCGGCCTAAGGCGTGAACTGGCAAGCCAGGGGTTATGAGTACGATTTCCAATCGTCTATAGAGTAAGATACTAACATCACGTCTGTAATCCCCGAAGGGTTTGGCAGAGGTGAACTAGTACACCCACACTGCGCCAGTTATGTTTTAGTCCCATGTAATAAGGAGCGAGCCTAATGCCATCAAACGGGCACAAATCCAGGTTCCGTGCAGGTTCTGAGGAATCCTGATGGAAAGCTCAATAACACTTACCCGGGAATCGAACCCAGGCCCTCATGCTCAGCCGTAGCGCTTGCAACCACTGGCCCAACGAAGCAGTTTAACAGAAACCCTTGACCACAGCTGACAGAAGCAGATGATTTCGAAGAGGAGACGCGTATCTTTGCACACTACACGTGCCTCCATGGTTTGGCCCATAACTTACGTTCGTTGACAAGCCACTAATATCCTCTACGTTTGTCTTTTACCCATCAAGATGTAAACATACATACATGGTATACCCTTACAAAACCCTCTACGACCCGAGTTCCTTTCTTTTACCAACTAACATTTTGTATGTGAGCAAAAATTTTCATATATAATACCTAGTTATTGTTATTCTTCGGGAAATCTTTTCCCTGTAAAATCATATTACATATACTCACTAAGTATTCGGACAACTATTTATACACACTCAACATGAAATAGACGTTTTCAGACCGTCGTCATGTTTTCGTTTTTTTGCCCGTCTATCGTGACGTCAAAGGTAATAAATCTTTTTCTTCTGCCTAAATAGAGCTATCCCGAACAAAGACTAAATCTAGCCTCACCGAAGTATGTGGCAACCTATCAAGATGTCCTTGCGCTAAATCTTCAATAGATTCTCCTTTGTGTTTTGTGTCACTTTAATTTTATGCGAAATTAGACCGAAGGATAAAAGAATATATTTTATGGGAAGGGTTTTATGTTTTATTTTTTACATGTCTGTAAACTTACACATTTTTTTTATGGGTGTAAAGGTTATGTAAAGGAAAGGGGCAGTATTGCGCCCGGGGGCGATGGGCCTGCTGCCCATTCCTGTCGTGATCCGTCAACCCGACACGATATTGCCCGCGGCAGTAAGCGTCCGTCCTGATACATCACGTACGAGAAAACAAACACATAAAATAAACTATTATCTCATTATGATCGGAATTAAGAACCGTATTTATATTATGGGCCCATTACATAGCACAATGTAGTTAATTATCGGGCTGAAAAACAGCGGGCCGTAAACAGCAGGATGCAGTATAAATAGCAGCTGATTTCATAGCAATTAAAGTGAGGGATTATTAGTCGGCAGCCGATGATCGACGACCGGCGTTGGCCCGTCGGCCGTCGGCCTCGCGTCGCGTCGGCTTCGCTGTGAATTAACTTAATCACTGTTTACGCCGATCGGGGGTATGTTGCCCACGAATTACAGAGCTTCATGTAAATGTTATGAGACCTTGCTTGTTTATATTTTGAATGTGACGTGATTCACCTGTAATCTGAAAGGTTTATAGGTAACAGTATTTTTTGGGATTGTTATTGACTATTTTATAATAGGTTTACTTACATAAATCGTTATGTTAAAACGTAGGTAGTTAAAAGGGAAAATAGTAGAGTTTTTTTTTCTCAAAAATCATCAGTGATTTGACACTAAATAATAATTGTATGTACTTAATTACAACATAAACCTTGGCTTTTGTAAGTACGTATAGTTTGATTACAAAACTATTTAGTGAGTGTTAAATCCAACATATTGTTGTGAAGGGAAGAGCAGTGGTGGCCCAGTGGTAACGGCCGCGACTCCTCCGAGTTGTAGGTCGTAGGATCGAACCCAGACAGGCGCGTTAATTTGTGTAAATTATTTCATCACCACTGCTATCAAAACGGTGAAAGAAAACATCGTGGGGAAACCATGCATGTCCTACAAACAAAAATTCGAAGAGATATAATATCTACCACTCCCTCTCATAGAGAGGAGGCCTCTGTCCAAGCAGTGGGAATATTAATAGACTGATGATATTGAAGGGGTTAAAACTAGGCTCATTATGGCGTTTTTTCAAAAGTTAAGTCATGCTTCAGAGTTCACAAGTACCTACACTTGATTAATTAGTGCAGGACTAATGAGAACATACTTAGGTAGATAGATATTGAAGACGTCACCAACACACAAAAAATAATAAAACCATTTTATTACTTTACCAAAAGCAACAAAAAGGAACTAAAAAATGTATTAAACAAAGAAAATAATATTAATGGTCTCATAGAAGCAAGATAACGTAGATGATAGGTACTCGTACCTCGGCCTGCCCGATGAAAGAATAAAACTATGGCGAGAGGTGAAAGAAAAGAAAAAAACTGCATTAAAACTTGGCTTGTGCAAACTTTTTAACTTTCGCGATAATTGACTTCATACGTAATAAGTTCTGCTGCACATTAATCTGTAGTCACAGTATAATTTCCATGCTCCAATCGATTCTCGAACAAACACAATTTCGGAGCCCCTTGTATACTGATTTTAATTACAACTCTCACATTTACCTAACTAATTTATTCGTGAAGTTGACTCGTTTTGAAGTCTTGTCAGTACACCGTAAAGGTGGATGCTTACTTAGAGTTCAATGTCACTTATAATCTGAGTTTCAAGTAGCATGAAGTTTAAACTGAAGTATGTATCACTTGGGGTCGAAGAGGGTACAATTACTTTGAGAGAGAATTTTGTTATACACGTGGGCAACTCCTTTGATACTCTAGCATAAAGTTAAGTGAAGGTGTGAACGATTAATGGCATCTAACCAAAGAATGTCAAGTGTCTCCTGAGAGAAACGTTCAGTAAGAAAATGACTGCGGAAGAGCATTTCACGGGCCACAAATTTCCCCGTGAAAACAATCGTAAAACGTTTTTATTACTCAAACATTCGCCATTGATTCACGGGGCAAAACAATAAAAATACTGACTCAATCAACCTACCGAATTTTACGAGCATTGTAGGTGAGTGGATTTATTGTCAGAACGCCAATAATCTTTCATTTACACCTACATCTAAGAACGGAATTAGCTGAGCCTAACGTTTTATGAGCCCTTGTGTATATGGAAAGAAATAAGCGTCCGGGCGGACTAAAGTAATTCATTTAGCTCGGCAATATTTTTTTAATTACTTTCATTTTAATCAACGTAAGTGTTGGTGTTTATTCTGAATTCAGATTCAGGAATACACCGTTGTGGGCTCTCATCTATTTATAATGTGACCCAGCTATTAAAAAGACACCTTTCGTTCATAATTACAGCAAAGTTGGAAGAAATAAGAAGAAAAAATATACCTGCATTGCAAGCATTTGATTTATGGCAAAAAGTAAAAGAAACATTGCTAGCGCAAACGGAAAAAGTCGTCGCAATGAAAAATAATGTCTTTATGACGCCGCTATTTGAATGTAAACTACGATATCAAGCTACTTAAAAAACTGCAATATAATAAATATAATAATTATAGTAAAACAAAAACGCGTTCATGCGGTCGGAAAAGGTCATTTGCCATCATAGGGCGCCGGCGGCGTACGGCGGCGGGCCGGCGACTGTCCCTTGCCTCTGTTGTTCATTTTTCTTCCCCTTTTTCCGGGGCCAAACGGTAAAGAGAAACTTAATTGGAGGCTTTCCCGCCGACTCTCAGGCTCAATGAAAAATTACGAGCTAAACGAGCACACGCTTGGGAATTTTTCGCTCATTCTCGACGGTAAAACCAGCGAAAAGAAACGCGTCTTTACGCAAGCCCCTTAAACTTAGATAAATGTAAGCTGACGAACGTAATTTCAATGAAATATACTGCTCATTACAAGAATTAATTTAATTTCGCTCTTTTAGCGAATTGTCTGCCGGCGTCGCGGCTCGTATAGGTGTCTTTATGAGCCCCTTTACGTGTCTTTAGGTGCTTTGTTTTGCTTCTTTTTCGCTGTCTTTGTTTATATTATGTATTATTAGATACTTTATTGATTTAAAATAAATCACTTAAAATAATTACAGAAAGGGAATTGCCCATAATTAATTCATAAAATACCTTACAGATCTAATCAGAACTTAATAATGTATGTATGTATGTGTGTGTGTATTACAGTAAAATGATTGTAAAAAACTTATTTGTATTTGTGAAAATAAAAACCATTGTATATCTTAACAATCCGGACTTTTCTTTAAACCAATTTCTTTACCATTTCATTATTTTAATATTGCATATTATCATTTCCATATGCTTTTATATGTGTGCACCCAGGGCCGAAGTGTCTATGGTCGGTGGGCATTCCCCTTTACATTCTAAGGGCTGATTTTTCCGACGCTCGATAATTTTATCCGAGGAATAGTTTTGAATGTTTGACAGTTCTTCCATACAAAATCTGTCAGACGTCAATTTTATTCTACGAATAAAAATAATCTGTCGATTGAAAAATCAATCATTAGTGCAGGTAAGTTGTTAGTAGTTTTTTAGTTAAAATATGCTTAAGAATCTCGAAATTCTTACAAACAGGTATATAGTACCTATTAAAAATTTGCTGTGCCCGACAGAGTCCATAATTGTTTCTATTATTTTTCTTTTAAATACCACCTGTACTTTTACATTATGGATTGCAATAAGCGATTTGAGATTTAGTATAATAAAGACTATACTTACTCGTAAATCAGAATCAGGATCAATTTTATCTACCGCTGCAGTTACAGCAGTCAGATTAACAATCGGCGAACAGAGCCTCAGACATAAGCACACATGTAAGTTACAAAACACGCCTAATTGGTTTACCAGCCCGATGGTGGATTACGTTGGATGTTCATTATTGCGCTTTCGGGATTTCCCTTGGAGGCAGATGCATAATTCACGTTGCCACGATTAAGCTAAATGCATTTAATGCATATGCTAGAGCAGCTTTTATGTCTTGTATTTGGTATAAACGTGTGATTTCATAGATTTTGCGGTTCTATTTGTTCCGTAAGTTTTAAATGTAGATTCTGGTTTACGGTACTTGATACATTTATGTAGGTTACGTTATTATCAAAGAACGTGGATATAGTTAGAATCAGCTCGAGTTAACAAAGATTCCAACCTTGTGGCGAACTGTGGCTCACCCTAAAATATGAACTTCCTTTCCGAATTCAGATGCGCTCTAACCGCTGTCCTAGCCAAGAGAATCCATTTTAAATTTGGACATGTAGATAGCGAAACTGTGAGGGTTTTATATCTGCGGTCAAGTTCCGGATGAGGCACGGATGACAAGCCGCAGACATTTTAATTAAAGGCTACGGCAGCTGGAATCTCGGTGAAAGAGAGCGACTTGATTAAAGTAACGCTTGGTTCGATACCGGACGAGATTAATAAAAATGTGGAATATGACACGGGTGTGATAGTATAGGAGGTAGGTATATGTTCTTAATGTGTTTGTTGTAAGCATCCATTTCTCATGTCCAGCTGTAGTGAAGCTTTAATGGTATACAGGGTGGCGGGGACAGCGATGCGCATTCTGTTATCAAGGATTCAGTACAACATGTTTCTGAACCAAGCGTTGCAACTTTTCGTCGGTTGTTAAAAAAAAATTGCTGTACCATACATTTTGACCACGTGGGTAAATACTTATTGCATTTTTCTATGCGACAGCACATTTTCATTTTGATAATTTTCGAAAAAATTCTAAAATTTTTTAATCATGTGTTGACTTCACGGTTATAGTTTACGCATCGCGTCGATATCCCTGCCTACAGACGCTGTATAGATATAGATAGTGAAGAAGTTATTTGACTGTGGTTACACCACATGATAATAAAGCAACCCAAACCATGATCACAAGCTATCGGGAAACAGCGGGTTACCCAAAGCGTTAAGAGTTCCTATTTAGTGAGTCACATTATATTTCATAGTCGTCTTCATTTTTGAAGAGCAGCAGCGCATATGAGATACAAGTGCGCTTCGCAAAATACGCGCATTGTCGTGGAGTTATTACCGTATTACCTATTACCTACAAGTGCGCTTCGATCGCGCGCACCCACATACTGCATAGAGATACTTCGGACACGCATTATCAATTCTAGCTATGGTTCGTTGAACTAACTTAAACTAGTTGCATTGTATACAGGCCTACAGATTGGTGCTTTTGTAATTGGATTAACATCGGCGTAAACAAGCTGCTTCAATGTTAGGACAGTTAGATCTAATATATTTTTTAAATATGCATTTACAACTTATCTACATTATTATTACAGAAAAAAAAAACAGAAACTCATAATAATGGGAATAAGTTTGTTAACCTCTGGCATAAACTACTTCAAAATAGTCTATCCTATGATTTCCTGGAGCAAGGGATATGCTACGAGTATGTCCAACGGCTATATGTCGTTTTTTACACTCATAGAACATGAGTGTCACATTGTCTCTTCAGATTATTTTAATTCAAGTTTACAGTTGTTTTGTTAAAACTGTAAGTGCAGTAAAGCAGCAAGTAACACCAAGCTGGAAGAAAATCATAAATAAATTTGCTACAGTGCCTAAAACCTTATACAAAATTGTGCGAGCAGTCTGCTCACTCAGATTATACAACCAGTCACATGCGGTTGGGAGGCCCGTCCGCCACTAAAGCCAGGCTTTGAGGGTGCACGGAGCAAAAATATGTGTTTTATGAACCTTTTCTTATAAGTACCTACCCCACCTTTTACCTGGTTGGCGATGGGAGTACAGCTGTGCTAATAAAAGGAAAATATTATGGAAATAGAACTCACTTCACTCGTTGACTTAAATGGCGTTTAATTAACATAACATTTGGTATTCATTTTGTTGGCAAAAGGTTAACACTCGCATCGCCCACGCAAGTAAAAGATAGAAATTTAATAAAAATATACATTAAAGTATTTTCCTCAAACAGCACATTTTGGGTTTAATGTAAAATACGTTTTACATTGTTCCAAATGACTGTTTGCACACATTTGCTCACCTTTGTATAACGTGAACATTTTACCATCGTTTGAACTCTCCTGCGTGGGATTAAAATAATATTACAAAACAAAGTACCTAAATCGCAAAATCAAACAACTACACACTTAACAGAGTTTATTTCCTTATATTTTAACTGTTTCAATTTATATTATTTACAAATTATTTATCACAATTTCACAGTCAATACATACAAAGTTATTTACAACATTTTATTTTACAAACATTTACAACTAGATGTACACTGTGGGACAAATTCAGGGTAACAATACAAAAATCTATTAAAAATAATCACGCCATTCGCTGTATTTTAATATGGCTTTAAAAACAGGTTGACAAAGTTAATTTAAAAGTAAATGAATACCTTCCGACACCAGTCTCCGGTTTATTTCTTTCTAATAGCAGCGTTTACGAGATCAACCGTTCCGACAAGCGATTAGTATTCTACAGGTCACACAGTCATCTTAGGCCAAGTCTTATCCAAGTCTGGTGTTAATGTCTGCGGGATTAAGCCATCGAGGATAATGTTCTTTAGCAAAGTAATTCTAAAGTCTTGAAAATTATTTGCTGAATTTTTGTTTTGGTGCTAATTCTATGCCAGTATTTTTGGCAAGTAGTTGGGGTTAATGCAGAACAATGTAATGTTTTTTGGTGTTCCCCTAAATGTATCCGGCAGTGTAAAGATAAAAAAATGGCAACGGTTTGCAGAAAGTCTATTCGCCGTTAAACTACTCGCCAAAAACAGTTTTTGCCAAAAAAGATTTTAACTGTACGGTAAATGTTAAAACCTTGATACGCCGTAGTTGAATAAAACATTTATACAATAATGCTTATTTATGTTACGTAAAGTTTATTTACTTTAAATGAAAACGAAAAACCCACGAATATGTTGAATAGAATATGAAACTTTCAAGTTTTTAACAAAAATTTGCATAATAACGGTTTCCTTGGTTTAAACAATGAACAAAATTTCAACAAACCGTTAGCTAAGACGAGACTCCGCCACAAGCTAAGACATTTCTCATTTAGCTGTGTTCTGCTTAAGTTGCAAGCGCAATTTGTAAGCTGCAGGCAGACGCAACAAACGAGCTAAAGAATCAGTAGTCTCTTAGAATACTGATCAATAAATGCTGGAGCTTTAACCTGACGACAAAATGGTTGCTCATTTTATAGGTTTTTTTTTAGAAAAATTGCTTTTTCATAGAATAATACACGTTCGCACAAGGTTATCTACAGTTTAATGACAGCTTTTTTGAGATTGTCTGATTTTTTTATACTTCTGAAGAATCTCGTCTAAAAAGATTGTTCTATTTACATTAACAATTTTCTATACACATTTATACACAACTCTCTGGTCCTGGTATTTCTTCAGCTATAAGATGTTCTCTCCTACTTAACGTCATAGTGCCTAATGCAATTGGTGGCTTACTTAACACTGCCTTCGGTGGTGACAGTACCTGTGGAAAGAAACAAAAGTTATATTAAAATATGTAAATAATAATTACCTCGATGTGCCATATTTACGGCCAGATAATGTAAGCGTGAAACGTGGTCGCTCACAATGGGCTTTATTAGAAGTCTAAAAGGCAATGGAGAGGGCTATGTTTAGACTTTAGAGTTGGTGTGTTTTGTTTAGTTTCAATAAAGCTATTATTATTATTACTTTCTATTTGTTTTCTTTATTAGTTCCTATCTGATGTACCTATGTATCTGATGTATTGAGTGTATTTTGCGTCTGTGCTAAATAAATGTATTTTCTTTCTTTCTTTCCCAACGTGATCGAATCAGAAATGAAAAGATCCGCAGGAGAACCAAAGTAACCGACGTAGCCCGAAGAATTGCCATACTTAAGTAACACATTGCTCGACGAGCAGATGGCCGATTGGGCCGAAAGGTTCTGGAGTGGCAACCAGGTACCGGACGTGAAATTGGAAGGCCTCCCACAAGTTGAACCGTTTAAAGTGGCGGTGCTTGGGGGAGGCCTATGTCCAGAAGTGGACGTCTTTCGGCTGAAATGATGAATAGTAAGCGTCAAAATTTATGGCGGCTCTAAAGAGCGTTACTTTCTGCGCAGTACCGCACCACTAACCCCCGTTGACACATGAATTTGTTACTGACTCGCCGCATTACAGACCTCATTTCCTATCAATTATCAGCTCTTGCATGAACGAACTAAAATGCTGTAAGCACAAAAATGATCATCAAATTTTCAATTCACGATCTCATAAAATTGCATTATTAATTTACACCTAACGCTTCAAAACTGCTTCAGTTTTTCCACAGTTCATGAGTAGACTTTTCCAAAGTACCTTCTATAATTATGAGCCGAGTGTCTAGTCTATGACATAATTAAACCTACGTTTTAATGAGTTGGATTTTTCACATCGGGTTAGCGAGCGCTTTTAAATTAATAACATGTCTAGGTATACAAATACGTTATGTGGGTCATGCTCTACCTGAAAAGCTTAATGTTTAGGTATAAAAAAGCTTTTGTATATTTTTTGCAGGATAATACCATTGGATTTTGAATTGGTAATATGATCCTTTAGAAAAAAAATCTAACTTAGTAGATTTCGTTTTTTTTTAAAGCTTTTATTTATTTACTTATATAATTATATTATTCAAATGGTGTTTATTGAACCTTTAGGTGTGTATTGAATTGAATGCTCATCAAAATCATTACAGAAAATACCATCAAATAATGCATACTGTTTGATCATACGAGTCAGGGTTTAATGAAAAAAAAATGAAACACCTGTAGTCCCTCAAAAAAGGCAAAACCACACTACTTGATACTCACAGGTCGGTGATCGTCGAGCGTTGCGCTGGCGCGCTCGCTCCCCCACTCCTCGTTGGGGTGGAGTGCGCCATTTTTCGCGGCCGCCTCTGTAACGCACTTTGTGCTCGGCGGGGCCCCGTCTGTGTGCAAACCGTTTGATACTGCTTGATTATTTTACTTAGACTCAGCTTGTAGTGGATAGGAAAAGGGATGGGAGGAACGTTTATTCAGTGCAATATTAACTATCGACTAACTGCACCACTGTAACCTATCGCCCAAGATATTAAAGTTTAAATGTTTGCAAATGATGTTTATGACTGAATAATAAATGTCCAGTTAACGATAACCCTACGTGAGCAATTTTATGGGCGAAAATAACTTTGAAAGTCACGTCACGACTTTTAAAATGAGGATTACAAAAACAAAGAAAAAGATTATCTACTTCGAAAACTTCAGGTGTAAAACCAGTTTTAATCTTCATAAAAATGTGTTTAAAACCATATTATAGCTTTAAAACGCGATATTAATTCCGAACTTTGCTCATAAATCTTCACTGTTCTATCAAAAAATTGATATAATTTTTACGACGACGACGACGTGAAAAGTGTCTCGTTCAATGAAATTTTTAACGCGATTTTTAAACTTTCATCAAAAGATTAACCTGAAAATTGCATACATTCGTACCTACTGCCATGAACCGAAGCATACAAAGGCATTGTGCTAGTGCTGACATAGGTTTTAAAATAATTAAAAGTCAGAGATAATGAATTCATTCATTTTCGTTTTAAAATGCTCAATGCTTGTAAAGAAACCACAGTTGTTGAGAGAATATTACACACAGGGGAAGGCATTCCTTTTGCAGCGTTATTTTTATTCCTTTGAGAATGTAACAACAGACCTATTAATTATCTAGGTGAGTGAAAGAGCTCCTGTTGAAGTTACATTAGTAATAAATAAAGACTTGAATGAAGAAAGCATGTAACTAAGTGAGATGTCACAGTTGCAGTACGTGTCTGGTGCCAAAAGGTTATATTTATTAGTTAAAACTTTTATACGAGTAAAAAATACTGTACAAAGGCGGACCTAAGGCATTTATCACATACGGTCTTAATTACAAAACAAGGTTTTTAGCTCTGATTGAAGTACAGTTGTTTATTCAAATTACAACTTAGCTCGGAACTCTGTACTAGTAGTACTAGTAGTGTATAAAGAAGTAATGACCTTGTGTAGTCGGAGTAAAGACCGAAATTCAAAAATTGCTCCATGCCAGCTTATGTATATTCTGAATGAATGTTTTTATTATATTAAAACTTTTGTTAATGTGAACTAGATGACTTCTTGATGACAGTCTTAAGTGAATTATTTACAAAGACATAATTCAGACTTATTAATGGGGTACCTACTGGAACATTTTCTGATTCACTTAAAATTTTCAGACATCGTAAGTCCATCAATAAAATTAGCCAGCTACCAAGCAACACTTAGCATCGGGATAGTCGGACCACAACCGCAAATGACGATCGAACGGTCTCTCAGTACCCTGGCTATCTTCACTACCGTTTTATACTCCACTTGTTACCAGAATCTCTATCAATGAAATCGCTTTGACGTACATATGTCGGTTGCGGATAAGTACCGATTGTACTTATTCCGTGAGACGAGGACGTCGTAAACGCATAGGGAATGGTGGAGATAGAGGATTTTTGGTCTCGTATAAAATTGCAAAGATTATGGAATTCTTGGTGCTTGACTATATTTCGAATAAGTTGTATTAATGCCTTCGTACTAAGTGAGCTGACATGAATATTTCTGAGACAAAGTCCCAACAAAAAGCAAAAAACTGTGGTGTGCCTTTTTTTTTTTTTGATTGGCGTCTAGCACTTTAACCTAACCAGACTTGTCAGTGGATGCCTCAATAAATTAAGGCCTGCAGCCAGGGCTTAAAAAACTTTAAAACTAAGTAACTACACGCAAAGGGTACCCCTCGTGGGGTAGGGACCTCGGCTTAAGTCGCTGGGAGAGGGCAACTAGGGACAGGATGGTTCGGAATTACCTGTGACGCGCCGCGGGCACCTACTCTTATATTTACAGGAACTATCTTGCGATATTTCCTGTTTTACTTATTACTTAAATAATAAAGCTGGACGTAATGATATTAACGGCATTTAAGTACTGCTTTCTACATTGTATCAAAATCTGGGGGTCTACTCCGAAGTGCAAAGTGCGAATGTTCGGATCGGACCGACACATTGCCTAACCGAATATTATTGAAAAATGCGAAAAACGTTCGGATCGGCTCAGTTGGGTCGGGACCATAGTCAATATTCGAAAGAGTGTAGGAGTGTAGGATCGGGACCGACCGAACCAAATAGTAACTTCGTAGCAGGAAATGGCCGAACATTCGGCCGATACTACTTCGGAGTAGACCCCCTGTTGAAAAACGAAACCAGACAATTACAACATAAAATGTC
This sequence comes from Apamea crenata, assembly GCA_949629185.1. NCBI lineage: Eukaryota > Metazoa > Arthropoda > Insecta > Lepidoptera > Noctuidae > Apamea > Apamea crenata. Next base: position 9,735,887 of record OX451371.1, on the reverse strand, counting down.
GAATAACATAGATAGGAAAATCTGAAGAAAGCCAGCCTTATTCTGAAATCGCATTACAGCCTCAACATTTTTCATTTATAACAACCATTCCACTACGACCTTACTTTATTCCACAAAGGTAGATCTTTACATGATTGATGGTGATTTCAAGACCATCATTCATATAAAAATCAATCTAGACTGGAATCTGAGGGGCTTACCTGGCGGTGGATTCAATATGTCCGGCTGCGCTTGCTTGGGCGGCTTTAACGTGTACGCCACGACGTACTGACCGTCGCCCGCGTTGAGCTGGAGTTCCGACGACTGCTGCTTTGTCGGCGGATTACTCCTGGTACAAAATATTTAAGTTAAAGCTAGGAGATGGCGAGGGACCTAAGGAAAATGTGGCTTAAAGTTGGTTTGAAGAGCTGAGAGAGATGTAGTAGGTACCAAAATGTCAAAACTTTTGCATTTATTATGAGCTGTGGGAGGCACGTAAGTTTGCCCCATCTAAAATAATAGTGTTTGGTTTAGCTAAAATTTTATCATCATACTCAATGAAAGAATAATAATACATTACGGGGTTTATTTATAAACGGTGATTAAAGTTAAGTGTACGTCAGAAATGCATGGTTAAACAGTCGCTAATCACTACGTAACTTTAAGCAACGTTTATGAATAAAGCGGTATAATGGATATATAAAATAGTATCACATTTCTTGGCGGTATAGTATGTAAACGGTATCATACATCTATCTAAGTCTAAGTCATACATGAAACTTTAGCTGACTATTTAGCTCACATTGCACAAGCAAGCAAAAGACAACATTGAACTTTGAACTTTTATGCATTGAATATGAGGATTTTGACTACTTCGTATTAGTGTGTTTTTGTATTTTTTATAATGTGCGTCCCCACATTATACATACTCAGCCTATAATGTTCCCACTACTGGGACACAGGCCTCTCTGAGAGAGGGAGTGGGCCGTAATCTACCACGCGGGCCCAGTGCTGATTGGTAGATGTCACATGTCTTCGAATTTTTGGTTCTAGGACATGTTTGCACATGTTTGGACATGTTTGTTTTGCATGTTTGTTTGTTCCTATCCTACTAATATTATAAACGCGAAAGTTTGTATGGATGGATGTTGTTACTCTTTCACGCAAAAACTACTCAACGGATTTGGATGAAATTTGGTACATAAATAGTTTATAACCAGGATTAACACATAATATACTTTTTATCTCGATTCCCACGGGATTGAAACTTATGCGAGTGAAACCGCGAGGCGCAGCTACTAAAAAATACAAAATACACACTAATACAAAGTAGTCAAAATCCGTTTGTGCGAAATCAAAAACAAATCTGTTTTTTTTTCATTCATGTTTCAAAAATACGTATCAATAATTATTTTCCTCAAGAATAACGCACGAACATTCTTTATATCTTTCTATATTATTATACGCTCAAAAATTCCATTCCAAATGTTACAAAAGGATCCTTCATAACAGTGACATACCACGCTATACTTTGACGTAAGCACCGTAGACTGAACTCGTACAATTTTAATGGTAATCGAAATCAATTCCCTTTGATTTAACCATGCCTCGAATGTTAAATTGAGCCACTGGTGATGCAGTGTATGTCAGTTAAGTGAAATACGTTCTTGCAGCTCACGATTTTGATTAAGCTACATTGATTTGGAAGGTAGGTAGCTCTATTTTGAAAGTGAATGAATGTTCATTAAATGGGATGCTTATTTTATCATGTAGGCAGAAATATGTTAAGTACTAAGTTTTCGACATCTGAGCTATCTGGTCCGATGTCCACGTTTTGCAAAAATCACTTTTAACTAAATCGTATGTAGCTTTTTTTCTCTCTTTCTTTCTGTCTGGGAGATATATTTGTATCTCACTTAGTTAAAAATTTCGTTTACATGGAAATGGTCGGATATTCTTGGTATACTAGAGCCAAACAGTCTGAACTTCAACGAACCAGACGACTCTGATGTCGAGTTGTTTAGTTCGCAGCAAGGAATCAATATGTTGATCAATTTTAGTGAATTTCCTTTGTATCTTAGTTCTTGACTTTTAAAAAGCACAATTTATTAACCCTAAATATAATGATATTTGAATTTTAGTGCTATTGAGTGTGAAACTTTCTCATAAGAAATTAAATACATAATCGTACCACTGTACAATATTGAGGTACAGTCACGTGCATAAGTATGTATACACTTGGCTTTATTCAAAAGCGATTTACTCCTTTGTTTTTGAATGAAATAGTATTTTCGAACCCATAGGTTTCTTCAATGTGTCGTATTTTATTATTGTTTTCGTTATTTCACGCAAAAATCGCTATTGAAAGTTTCCAAGTGTTGACATATTAGTGCTCGTGACTGTACAGGGGTGTAGTGATCGTGGTCTGCTGTTGGCAGTGTTAGCTACCAGTGTACCACTATATATGTACACGGTGGCAAACTGAAACCATGAATTCAGCACATTATAAACCCGCCTAGAAATTTTTTGTACGTTGCTAAAAAAGAATCTACTATTTCATAGAAAACTGTAATAGGTATTTTTAATAAGCGACGAAAAATTTCAACACAATTGCATATACAGGGTGACATAAGGTTTAATGCATGATTCTAAAACCCCTTTTTTTTTTTTTTTTTAAAAAAAAAAAAAAGGGGTTTAGAATCATGCACTAAATTCATGGTTTCAGTTGGCGCGTCGATGTCCATGTCACCCTGTATATGCACAAAATATTTTGATATCCAGTCCAAGCCAGCACATTGCACAAATTGACTATAGTGAATACCAAAAAACTTACGGATTTAAATAGGTCAGACATATAAAAAATCGTGAAACGAGAACCTACGAGTAAGTATACCAACAATAGTTAGAGAGTTAGACTTTTGTCGAGTTGCAGCGACTATAGTACTGCAGCTATGTGCGACTCGAAACGTGAGCAAACATGTATGTTGACGTTATTCAGATTGCCAGGACATGTGAAACTTGCAACACAAGTCGGAAAGTTTAATGACGTGCCAAAACTATGGAAATGTTGGTAGGTGTGAGTGTGACGAAGGGAACAAAACATTTAGTTAAATTCACTTTAGTACTTGAGTGATTTAATAATAATCTTGATTTTCAGACATAACGTTGTAGCGGTATCTACAACGCCACATACGAACAACGCGTCATTCTGACGTCACGCAAAATCCTACAACTCGCAAGCGGAGTTTACTGCGCAACTAGCATAATTATATACCACGGCCCGAAATGAATCATGGGGCAGTTGCCCGCTAAACCCAACACCCGTCTGGTTGGAGGATCTTCCCTTTTCTATGGAGTATGAGTGAACTTTACACCCTGTTCCTCATACCTCTATAACAAGATCACACCTGTTTTCCTTGAAGAATAAGGCCTTGCAGAATATTATCATCAACCGGGCACAAATCTAGACTCCAGGCTGCTTAGCCCGAGCTGGGAATCAAACCCAGGACCTCATGCTCAGCAGTAGCGCTTGCGACCACTAGACCAACGATTTTCAGAATCATTTTAAATAGACTTTGGAGTATCTACAATGTTTTTATGTTCAGTAAACATGGAAATGGTGGTAATAATTACACTGGAAATCATAGTTCAATAACTATGATTACCAGTGTAATTATTATTACATAACATAATAATAATTACACACACGCCTGTGATTACATGTGAGAGGTTGTCGACATGTGGGAGGTAGACTCAGCGATCATTGTGCCGATAGTCGTGACAGCCAATGGGTTTATAGCCAAGAGCCTCGACCAACACATGAGGACGCTCTCGTTGGGCACCTGGGCTTGATTCAGAAAGCGGTACTTCTACAGCCCGCATTGTTAGGAGGCTCCTCTCTCTAGAACCCTGACCGCCGGTATCTTGGACACTGTTCCCGATACCGGTAGGCTACTATTTTTTTATATTTTTTATATTCTAATATTTAAACATATAATTTACGTGTAAATAACGAAATAATATTACACTGGTAATCCTCTGCCTATCTCTAACCTACAGTACACCCACATTTGGTCACTTGTGTTCCATATGGCATCCGCATACTTACTAATGTTATTTAATAAAAGATTTCTATCAAATTATGTCATATTTAATGGTGAATTGACATTTCACTCAACATCAAATCTGACAACACTATATAAACGTAAAAGCCGTTTTACATAAAATAAGTAGACAACATATTCAGTTTCACCTCCCGTAGGCGAGTGAACATTACAAATTAAAATTGTGGTGTAGGCTTCATGAACCAAGCCGTTAAACATTACACGTTAAACATTAACGTTATCATTAAAAATAAGAAGTCGAGTTACAGTAAAGTTAATGGAATTGTGACATAGAAGGAATACTTTACTTTATTGCGAATGGTTTTACCTCTTTCTGCGAAGGAAGAATCCGGTGAAAATGGCCGCGCAACCGCAGATTATGACAGTGAAGATGATTGACCAGAAGGCAGCTTTCGAGACTCCGGCCATCAGACTGCTGCCACCATCTAGGACATGACAGAATAATAGTTTAACTATCTGCTTTTTTTCTATGAAGAATACCTACGGGGTAATTGCGTAACACACTATCAACAGCAATGGCTTTGATTTAATTGTTCATTGCTTTCATTGTATTATTATTTGCGTTGCTGAGCAGACACATTTTTCGAACGTATGAAGCAATGGATTAGCAATATCCTTTAAAATGATTCAGATTGAGATTGATAGCGTGTTTCGCAATTAGGGTGCTGGTCAGCTTCTATTCCAAAAAAAAACTTATTTTTCATAACAAGAACCCCCCCCCCCCCCCCACAAGGTTCATTATGAACCAATAATAGCTGAATGACTAGTTCTCAAAATCGATTACATGTCATAGTAGACATAAAAAATATTGCTAGACATTTTGTTAAAATATTGCAATTTAGTTGTTTTTTTTTTCATTTTAAGCATTTTCATTTATTTAAGAAAGCATAAATACTGTTCACACCGAAGTGAAATACGCTATTTCGAAATTCATTATCTAAAATTATGCATTTAAATTCACCCCTTTGTGCTCCAAAGGATTTTTAAAAGCGTGTTCTAAGCGACTGCATCATTATGCTCATGTTACGTAAAATACATCCGCAGTGTTTTTTAGCAGAGTCTTATAATAATGAACCGCATTTAAAAAGCACAGTCAGTGGTAAACGTACAGCTTTAAGTGTCTTTTTTGTCTCGAACTGGTATGAAATAATAAAATAGAAGTAAAAAATATGTAATATGTATAGTCGACCTCGTAATAGATTTACCACTTTTGATAACAATTCTCAGTGCATTAAAAGTAAACAAAGCTAGAAAAATTGGTTTATTTGCCATCTGTCTATCTACCTTCATAAGCTGTATAATTATGATCAACAATTATTGGTTTAATAACAAAAACAAAATTCGATCCTTAGATTAATTACTTACGTAATATAAGTAAGCAAAATATTGAATTCCTAGTATTATATTCACACTAGCAGCTCCCCGCGGTCTCACCTGGGCAACAGGGTTCAGGCTCCCGCTAATTGGTCAGGACGCAATTACAACTGAGTTTAAAAAAAAAAGTTTTTATCCCTTGGGAATATCGTGATAAAAGTACCTTTTGTCTTAATCCTGGTTATAAACTATCTGTATGCCAAACATCCAAATCCGTTCAGTAGTCTTTGCTTGAAAGAGTAACAAACATCCATCCATCCATACAAACTTTTGCGTTTATAATATTAGTAGGTAATAGGAAGTAGGATATGAAAAGTAATGATAATTACGCTATTTGTTCTAAATATACTACTTAATAACTAGCTCCACGCAAAGAATATTAAGTCAATAGCCCTCTGATTAGCTTTTAAGTAGGCTATGTAGGCAAAATTGTAAAAAGCATTATCAGCCTTTAATATTCCTACCGCTGGGACACAGGCCTCCTCTCTGTGAGAGGGACTGGGCTGTAATCTACCACGCGGGCACAGTGATGGTTTTTAGGTGTCACATGTCTTCGAATGTTTGGTTCTAGGACATGCCGGTTTCCTCACAAGGCTTTCTTTCACCGTTTTGAGAGGAGTGGTGATGAAATAATTTACGCAAAGTAAAGCGGCTGTCTGGGTTCGACCCTACGACCCACAACTCGGAAGTCGCGGTTGGTACCACTGGGCTACCACAGTCACTGCTCTACCTACAGCTCTGTCTACAGGGCACTTTATTAGCTTTGATTGTGATTAGCTTTTAATAATAGTATAATGAGGCAACATTGTAATGAGGAAACCATAATTATTCAAAACTAAGTACACGTTTCTAGTAAGGCTGCAGACAGTAAAAAATTGAAAATAACCTTGAAACTCGAAGTCGGTCGATCGTTCTATCAAAATTGAGACATTTGGTAAATCTGTATTAGAAAACAGAAAGATACTGAGCCACAATCGGCTTTAGAATTTCCCTCACGCTTCTCATTTAAAGTAACATCATTAATGATAAACAATTTCCGATAGTTCGATTACAAAATAATTGAGCTTACGTACAGTAATATTAACAAAATATATCTGAAGGTATATAATATTTGAAAATTAACCACAACAGATGCCCGTTACCTTATTATTAGTACAGAATATTACGATATTGGATGTCAGACGGTGAATTAGCGTAATTACCCTCTTCTCTCTCGCTCTAACCGCCATGAACATAGTGGGTGAGAGCGAGATGGAATGTTTGTGTAGCGCTATTAAGTAGGTTCAAATTTACGCCTAGCTATCTAGCAGATTGCTTGCTTATTGTCTTCCTATCAATGGCAAATTGCGCTGGCCGTAATACGCCATGAAATTAGTTTGTTGGCCATCAAAAAGGTTTTGAGATATTTCCATATTAATTATCGTTAAATTCTGTGAAGTTTAATACAATGTACAGTGTCCTTGTTTTACATGCTTACATTTTGTGACTTGCCTCCGATGCTAGGGAAAATAAGCAGGGGCTATTTTACCCTTACTATAATTAAAATTTGAAAGCACGTTGGCGTTTAGTTAACGTGCTGTTCACTTGACTAAATCAAATAGTTTGTTCCTCAAAACTGGCGAACGCGGAAATATCAAGAACAGTCAGGTCTGAGGAAAATGCAATGTATTAGTCAAAAACATTACATTTTTTACGACAGGTGCTGTTTAATAAAGCACTAAAATGAAAAAAAAATATATGAAAAAGACTTGTTTTTTTTTTCAGTGTCATCTGTCACCTGAGGCCTGTCGGTTTTATTAAATACCGTACCAATACCCTAATTAATAATATCCAGTCATGTCATTTTTAGGCTGACTCAGACGCTTTGTTATTTTCATAATAATTATTCTAACTAAAAAAACAAAAGAGCATCAGAGGGGCGTAAACAGTCTGATCTCAGTCTTAAAATACCTCTAATTTCCCTACATTTTTGATAAGTTTTGTCATTGATTGTCACTGAGATAAGATTGCGACCAGATTGAACGTTTTTAATTACGGGAATTAGCCTTTTGATATAAACTGCCCACATACCTGTTCTCCTTTCAGGGTCCTGATACGCGAGAGCATGCAGCATGATGCGATCCGAAGCTCCCTTATCATTCCGCGAATGCACCGTCAATCTGAGCGCACTGCCGCTCGACCATAGCACGCCGGCCGGCACGAGGAATATGGCAACACCGTCTAGGATTGCAATATAATGGTGGAAGTTATTGTCTGGATGATTGTAACTACTGGAGGTCTGTAGGTAAACTGGGGAAATGTTGGTCAATTGTGTTTAATGGGATTGTGTTTAGTGGTTTTCGTGGTGGTGGTTATTTGTATTAAATATAGGTATAGTTAGTTACCAAGGTTTTGAAAGCATTTTTAATTTGATTTCTGTCGGTGAGACAAGGATGCCACGGTCTGATGTTCACCTCATAAAGTTATAAAGTTCAAGCTCCCGCATGCATATACTTTAAAAAGTTTATTATTCTTGAATGGGAATTATTTAGTGGAGGGAAGGGTTATTTAGGTACATCTTAACCTTACTTTTAAAACAAAGCAATAAAAAACTCTTCACAAAACATAGAGTAATTGGCTATAATATTAGATGAAGATGGAACGATGGATAGATTGTGTGATAGATGAAAATTATGTCTAGAATGGTACTAATAGTGAAGTGTCATTTGATAGACACATATGGAACAAAATTCATGCTGTAGGTACCGCATAAACATAATAAGCCTATAATTTTCCCAATGCTGGGACACAGGCCTCCTCTCTATGACAGTGGGCCATAATTCACCACGCAGGCCCAGTGCGGGTTTGTGGATGTCAGATATCTTTGAATGTTTGGTTCTAGGACATGCCGGTTTCCTCACAATGTTTTCCTTCACCGTTTTTAGAGCAGTGGTGATGAAATTAAATACACAAAGTAATGGCTGCCTGGGTAATTGATGGGTGGGTGATGCTGTACTGACTACATATAAGTTGTCATAAAACCATGAAGATTATGATAGGACAAGAGTCAGTAAAATCCTTTATGTTGTTGTAAGAATCCTTACCAGTCTCATTCGCAGTAACATTGAACCTTATCTTCCCACTATTAGAGTCCAGGGCTTCCAACACGACCAGTTGAGGCAGTCCTCCATCGTAGCCGGTGACACAGCGCACCACCAGGGGTTCACCAAAGTCCTCCCGGCTTGAGTCTTCGATCCAGTTGGAACCGTTGCCTGAAGATACCGTGCAGTTACGCGGGGGAGACGGACGAGCTATGAAAAGAACAAGTATGTGACGTCTGCATTTTGTGAACTAAGATGACCGGTAGAGGCATTGAAGGAGGGGATGGCAAGCCTAGGCATCATTGTAAGTGTGTTGCAAGACAATTTTTGTTTTAGTACCGAGCAATAAGAGCCCCCTTTGTAACTCTTAACTCTTTCAATACAGTTGTAGTCTCAACTAATACTATCGCAGACCACTGCTGGACATAGGCCTCTCCCAGGCTGCGCTACAACACTCTGTCCTCCTCCGTACGCATCCAGTCTGTTCTAGCAACCTTTTTAAGTCCGACTCTACTCCAGGACTAGTCTACTCCACCGGCCATCGGTCCTTTGACAAACATGGGCAGCCCATTGCCTCTTCAACTTGCTTACTCTGCAAGCTATGTCGGTAACTCAGTTGTAGTCAAAATCAAATTAATTTAAAAGTAACCAGTTATCAGAACTACTCCCAAGCGAATCAAACTGCTTGCATATCAAACCTCTTTACCATCATTCAAGCAGTACAACTCAATTCAACTCAAAGTCAACATCGAAATGTTCGTAATTGCTAAATATTAGCCATTCCAACTCCGTCTACAAATCTATCAAAATGTTTTAAATATAATTCGTGCAACTTCGTCAATCGGGAACGGGGTCTAACTTAAAACTAGTTGGAAATTTGGGCTAAAGATAATTTTGTCTCTGAACAAAAATAGTTCGGTAACTTTGCCCCACGTTACTCGTCTCATTGACTATGTTTGACTTTCTTCGTTAAGAGCAAATTGGAATATTTGCTTGGAATTGTTCTTTATTAGTTCAGATCAATCCATCAATCAAATTGTTGAAGACGTTAGAGATATTCAGGGCATTGTTGACAGTCACTAATGAGGGTCCGTTTAACTCAAATATGCGATGCGATTTCGAAGGTCCTAGTCGTGACTCCACATAAACTCTTTAAAGGGATTTATGAAAGTAAAAAAAAACTGTGTAAATAAAACGAAACGATTAATGTACGATAATTGGATCCATTCACTACATTCAGCTTTTTATAAGTTACTTTTCATAGTCGATGTGTGAAATATGTAAATACTATAGAACTTTGAGGTGTTTTTTATAGCGTCTGACTCAGTGTAATTTTTAAAGAATCCTTTATGAATGGATAACACGCACGAAGTATTTCTACGTTTGAAGGTTGCCGTCAAATCTTAGTTGGTACTCACCAGCAGGAACGATTTGGAAGACACAGGGCTGTGCCTGTCTGCCTACGGTGTTGGTGCCGCGACAGGTCAACGCTCCATAGTCGCGTTCACTCGCAGGAGTGTAGCGAAGCTCGCTTATGCTGCCGTTTACTGTCCCTGGGTAGCAAAAATATAAAAAATATCAATAACATTATTTTCAAAAATGGTTCTAATATCTGTGATACCTATGACTTAGATATTCAAAGGACATTTGAACCTTTTCAGAGCAGCCAAATATTAAACGCCCACTTTTCAATTCCTTTGTAAGGAGGTGTCAGTTACAAGAAACAATAAGAATAATAAAATTGTAATCGGAAAGTTATCAACCCGTCTTATGACTGAAGTCGGTTCCTTTCGTAAATTATTGATGTGAAAATTACAGGAAGGAATAGGTTTGATAATCAAAAATGTAACCTAACGTTCATTTTGTTCTGCGAACCCAAACGTGTAGTCGCACCGACAAAAGGCGCCTTCCAGTTTTCCGAATAATATGAACGCGACGATCGCGTATTCGCGCTAAGGACGCGGGTTAAACGTCAAATTTTATTAATTTTGGGCAAATTCAGTCAACAGTTTCTCCAAATAAAGCATAGACACGGTTACCTTTCCACTTACTCTTAGTTACGTTTATATGTATTTATTATTTTAACTACATTATAATTATTAACATTCTAGTGATATATATTTTAGAAGTAAGTATGTATGTATATTATCTGTAAGTATATTGTCATATTGTTTATTTCATTTTTATTAAGTCAATTGTTTTATGTATTTTATTTTCTTTAAGAGATTTCTTTAGAAATACCTAAGTATCACCTTTTTACCTATTTTTCTGTACTTTTCTACTGATCTGTGTATATTATGTGTATACTTAGATGGTTAAATAAATAAAAAAAATTAAATCTATTCTTACTAATCATCATTTTAACTTCGAACAATTAACACCCTGTCGAAAAGAGACAACATTAGAAAGAACATCGACAACTCAGCACTCATAAGTAATTAGGTTCATTTACACACAGTCGAGTGGTCCAACTGTCCCGAGCTAGTCGAGTGTTTGCAGAAAGTACTCGAGACAGTACAATCAGCACCTCATGTTCGTACCACCGCCCTGAATATGTAACGAACCGCGCTACGCTAAATGGAATTTCTTTTAAAGACTAAACGAATAATCTAAGTTCTGATTTCTTGACTTGTTTTTATGTAAGATTTGATAAAAAAGATAATTTGAAATAAGATCTTTGTGGTTTTCGTGAATGTTTTCTTAAATTTCTTTCTTATATTTATTTCCTTCAATATAACTTTTCTGATTTCGAATAGTTTTAAGGATAATGTTGTTCTTTAATTAAAATATTTTCTTAAATTGATATTTCAACTTTGATTTCTTGAATAATATCCGCCAAGACAGTTATGGAAGTACAGTCACGAGCATAAAATGTGCATACACTTGGCTTTCGGTGAAATTTGACTTCACCGACATGTGAATGTCGAGGCAATTCAGCTGCTAGACAACTCAGTGCGTAGGCTAAAGGGAACTAAATCATTTGAGTTAGTGTAGTATTTATGTAATGAGTGAATAATAGTGCAGTGTTAATGGTGCTATGCTATGGTGTAACACATGAACAAAGTGTTTTATCAATTATCAGACCCTAAGAAAGGGCTACGAAACTGTATAAAAGTGCAAATTGACACTGTTCTTATATATACATAATCTATCTCGTAAAATATTAAGTTAGACTTAAATAGCTTATTAGTCTATTGAGCTAGATTGTAATCAATTACTAAGAACTTTTTAGTCCTTATTAATAAAGAAAACAAACAAACTTGACTTTCAATTTTTAATTCAAAGCCGATTTTTTACCTTTGTTTTTGGATGAAATTTTATGTTATTACGAACATAGTATTTTCGAACCCATATATATGTTTATGTTTGTGATGTGTCGTATTTTTACGTTCCATTCGGTATTTCACGCAAAAATTGCTATTGAAAGTTTCCAAGTGTTGACATACTAGTGCTCGTGACTGTACTCCAGCCAATTATTTTATGGTGTGCACCTTAACAACTTACTACTACTTAGTCGTAAGTTACTAAAATCCTCTTATTTAAACATTATGTACTTTGATTGACTGATTGCCTGTATTTCTCGAAAAATGATTCTTTGTCTTATTTTCCCAAACAATACCTCAGTAACCAAACCAGAAACCAAACTTAAACACGCTTGTATAGAAATGCAGTTTACATGTCACTGTTTTAAAAGTGTATATCGATGGTTACTATTAAATATTTATTATTTACGAGAAGAGGCATGCTCTGTAAAGGCAGAATAACAAATTGAAAATAATTATCTTTACTAATAATAAAGCTGAAGAGTTTATTTGCGTAACGCGCTAATCTCTGGAACCACCAGCCGGATTTGAAAAAATATATTGCATTCTATAGCCCAATTCTTGAGGAAGGCTATAATATTTAACATGACGTTAGGTCTCCCTAAAGAGCCGAGCAAAAAAAAAAAATAAAGAACGCTCAGCGAAAACGAAGTATATAATAGCCCGGGCAGGCGATGCGATGCAACGGGGTGTGTCGGGGGACAAGAAATTTCACGCGGACGAAGTCGCGGGCAGAAGCCAGTAAATTATATATTATCCTACTAATATTATAAACGTGAAAGTTTGTGTGGGTGGATGGATGGATGGATGTTTGTTACTCTTTCACGCAAAAACTACTGAACGGATTTGGATGAAATTTGGCATACAGATGGTTTATAACCAGGATTAATATATAGGATACTTTTTATTCCGATATTCTCAGGGGATCGAAACTTATGCGGGTGAAACCGCGGGGCGCAGCTAGTGTTGTTTATAAATAACGAACCGTATCTAGCAGGTGACACATTGAAGCTCTCGCCGCTGTTGTTGAACTGCCACAGGAAGGTGACGTCAGCAGGGTCGGCGTGAACAGAGCAGCGCACGCGCAACGCTTCGTCCAGCGCCGCGCCGACCACTTGAGGAGACGTCTCGCCACATACTGGGGCATCTGTATGAAGAATGGTGTTATATATAAAACTTTAATGTTTAGGCAAAAGGTTTGTTTGAAAGTTCATTGCTGTAAGAAAATCGATCATCGTTCAATCGTTCATTGGCTACGTCGTAGCTGGCGTAGGGACTCTTAGCTACGGCGTAGCAACCATCTACTATAGTGTAACTCAAGTAAAAGAAAACCCACGGTATATTATTAAATAGATATCAAAGGTTCCATTCAGATGTCTACTAATAATATATTTATAATAACTATCGTGATTTCTTTCAGATATTAAAAGGACAAATCTGTATAGTTGCTTTTCTTGCCTATAGAAACATAAATCATATTTCTGGTTATTAACATAACGTTATGTAGACAAAAGCTGACTTGTATCAGGGCCCTAATGACTAGCACTCCTCCTCCTCCATTATGTGCTAAGTGTGTCATCCTCACTCCGATCACCGATATAATAACGGGGTCTTTGAAATCCACATACCAGGGCAGTGATCCGGCAAAAAGGCACAAAAGGTCTCATAACGAGAACAAAAAATGTCTCCGACGGAATGTTGCCATACATACTCGCAATGATAAAATTAGGTATCACATTGTTAGTCTAGTCTGCGTCTTTTGTAACAGTATCTGTCTGATGTTAACAAAAAGAAACAAACATTCATTTGTTTCTCTCCTTATTTCGTTTTACATATATTTAAAGATCGGAATAACGATAAACAGAACATCGGCCGAATATTCGCCAACAAAATATCGTCGGCTGGAAAAGGCCCTGGCCGGACGTGATGGGTATACTACAATTTGGAAACATTTGCATACTAGGCAAATACCCGTTACATCGTTAACTTCGCTTCCCCACAACGGCCTCCTAAATAACAAGCATAAAATATCCATAAATTTAAAAACTCCAACGACCAGTTTTCCTGTCATAAAGCGATAAATATAAATCAAGTGAACAATTATTTCGGCAGTTACGAATTATTTCGTCTTCCCTCTCACGTCGGCAATTAAGTGTCGGCCAGTGGGGCTCGGAAGGAAGCTCCTCGATGCGCCAATATAGAATTGTGTCATAAATCACACTGCGGACGTTGTTGTTGATTTACGTACGACCATGTATAATCAACATATAACCACTAATTATAATGGAATCGTGTTTTCCCAGTACGATGGATCCGTTTGCAAAGTTTTGAATTAATTACATTAGCGAAACCGCTTCCAAATCCATACGCTGCTACTCTTTACAAAATTTAATCTCAAAATGTAAAAATGATTTCACCTTCCGTTGTTGAATACGAATACTGCGAACCCCTAAAATTCGAAACAACGTTTTGTTATTTAAAATTTATTTAACTTTGGTAATTAGTAAAATTGATTTGAATTCCTCCCCAAAACGAAATTGTATTAATCATCCGCGCTGATTCGTGAAGCAAGTCAAAATATCCGTTAATATTTCGAATTTGAAAGTTAATCAAATAAGTAGGTACTTAACCAATAAAAGGAATTAACAAAATTGTCCTTTTACTCTCCTTACTTGAATTCGTGACTACGAGATTTCACTATTCAATAAATCGTTACTGGGCAATGAAAAACTTTCTCGATTTGTTTCAAGAAAATAATTTCAACACAGCTGAACACTGCCACATATTACGGACTGTTGAAATAATGTATGCTCAGGATTTGAATAAAATTTATTCAAACGAAACAAAGCTGCGAATTATAGTGAAGCCACGAAACAGCAGATTGAGGAGGTACGGTGAGAATCGTAGTAATATTAGACAATAATTTTGATGATTTACCGCCGGTGCCGCCTTCCCTCGTGCCAATTACTATGCGGACGGTCGACCACGGAAGGAAGTTGGTACGTCGATCCCGACCGCAATCATTTGAATACTATTCGCAGACACGTTGGTATTTATAGGCCAGTAATTCATACTGTGCTCGGTGACATTTTATGGGATGCCTGTGTGTCCGATGTATATTACCGGGGATTAGGGATATGCAAATGAAGTGTCTAGTGTGTACCCGTTATAATTTGATGTCGCTACCTTCCCTCGCGGTGGCGACTGTTTGTCGGGGGTGAAATTAAAATGTAAATAACATTAAGCGTCTGACGGGAAAGAATGTCGCTTAGTAAGAGTAAAGCTCTAATAGCTAATTAAAAGTTAATGTTGTATGGAAATAAACGGGGAAGAATATAAACAGTAATTTAATTTTAACGGCAAGTCAGAGCCTTTGCTTCCGATTTGTTGTTAAAATGAATTAAAACCCGGAAAAGTGCTCCAAAAGTTTGACATAAAAGAAAATTAAGGGACGTTTCCTTATACCCTACTAGCTCAAAGGGGCGCATGCCTACAGGCTTAACAAAAAGTACAAAGAGTGCCTGGGAGCGTAAATTCGTATTTGTCGGCCCAAGTCAAGGCTCAAACGTAACAAAAAGAATATAAAGTTGAAGATTCTCGCTTGGTGAACTTCGCAATATTAACTGCAATTTATCTCGTTCCTAAATCCATTATTTTAGAGGATAATAGGAGTGAATTTAATGAATAATAAGTTAAATCGTAAATGCTTTCATGCCTGCGACGACCTTATGAATGTTGTGACAATCTGCTGGACGCAAAACGACAAAAGCTTTTTGTTGTGAAAGTTTAAGGGAGACATATACTTATTGTATTAGCCATTTTACAGCTGCGAAGATGAGATAACAAGCAAGACAGCATTCATTCAGTACAACATTCACCTTGTGTTGATGATTAACAATGACTATGTAAAACTCATAAAACCTTTTCTCTGGCTTGAATTCTGGGCTGAAAGATACAGAAAAAATAAAAAATAAAGTTATTTACTCACATTGGACTCTCAAAGTGACGACTTTACTCGAGGTCTCGCCCCTCGCATTAGCCGCCTTGCAGGAGTAGCTGCCAGCTTCTCTTCTCGTCACCTTCTGTAGCACGAGCGACCGAGTGCTCACGATGATGCCCGAAGTCATGTTCTGACTCACTGGCCTGTCCTGCAGGGTAACCCACTTGTGTTATAAACAGTTCGCTAGTAAACAATCGTGTACGCAGTTTGGCAAATATTGACTTGCTGCAGTAGAGGCTGGTTTGATTACATTATACCCTCCAGATTATTAATTTAGCCGAGTTTGGAAACTCTGCGTGCGTTATTGAAGATATTATAAACTAGCTTCTGTCCGTGACTTTGTCCGCGTGAAATTTCTTGGTCCCCCGACCCAGCCTTCCTCAGTAATTGCCCAATTACTGAGTTATAAGCTACCAGTTGAATTTGAAAAAAAAAATTGTCCAAATTCAACTGGTAGTTTATTTATTTATTTCATTAAAAAAATTAACATTGTCGCCGTTTCCCTTGTCCACAAACTAAACTAAATTTAAGTTCAGTGCATCTTTTTCTTTCTATTTCATTGAGAAAAGGACAGAAGATAAATATTAGAAGTCCTGTTGAAGTTTGAGAATTGAAGTTTAGTCCTGTCAAATTAGTCAGCGCCTGACATAAATTGACGTATTTTTAGTCGCCATGTTTTTAATCACATCTTAACTGTCTATGGAATATCTTAATTTGACAGAACTAAACTAATATTTTATCTTCTGTCCTTTTTTTAATGAAATAGAAAGAAAAAGATGCACTGAACTTAAATTTAGTTTAGTTTGTGAACAAGTGAATCGGCGCCATTGTGTCGAAATGTTACATTTAGATCTAACACTACATGAAACATAATTTAAAGATAAGAAATAAAAAATATTATGAATACATCCCACATGAGTGACAAGTTTTAAAACAATCTTCGTAGTAAAAAAATAAAATACAAAAAAAGCAAAAGCCACTGATATGTAGTTATTTATACATACATATGGCTAAAATTCGGAAATGTAGGACACGCATTTTCAAATGCGGCCTGTGTGAGACCGCACTGTAACTGCCCTTTTACACACACATAAAAACGCGGCCGCTTATACGATACCATAACGCTTTAACATTTGAAAGTGGTGTATTCTGAAATACTGTCAAAAAAAAACTTAAATACATAAAAAAAACAAGTATGTATTCATTATTTACCAGGGATCGTAATTTTATTTGATTATTTATGTCTTTCATAACAGCCTCCTGAAAGAACAATGGGAAAATTTGTATGGACCCCGTCCCCAGCAGTGTAGCACTATAGGCCATGTGTGAAAATATAGACGTTATTCTGAATAACAAATTACCGAAAGAAAGTATGAAAGAATGCATGTATGAATGCGGCAAACAATACACGTTTTGATCACACTGCAAGAGAGCCGCGTCTCATTAATAACGGAAGCAAACTCTTCATTGGTGAGCCCTGTGCGAAAATATAGTTCTTCGTGTGTATTCGAATTGATTTCGTCAAAATTTAATTTACCCTTGCTGTTAAATGCATCTATCATAAAGTCTAACATTTCTTATATTTGTTCGGAACTGAACTCCTCGGCAAACTCGTACAATTCTTGCCATTCGTTTATATGCATGTGAGCTGTGCATACTCGTGCACTTGAGGGTACATACAGGTTGTGCTCAATCAATGAGAATCGTTTTAAAAAATATTTCTTCATCATCATTTTCCTGCCCTTATCCCATGTTACTTGGGGTCGGCGCAACACGTTTTCTTCTTCCATTCTCCCCTGTCAACTGTCACGCTATCATTCACTCCCTTCTCTTTCATATCATTCCTCACACAATCCATCCATCTTTTCTTCGGCCTTCCTCTCCCTCTCCATCCATCAACATGTATATTCATCACTCTTAATTAAAATAATTTACTGTGTTTCTATATTTATGGATGACTAACCTTTGTCCCTTATTATTCACAAATTTACTGTCATACAATAAGATGATGTATTTTTTACGCTCTTTCATTTGATATATGAGAAAAAGTCTACAAGGGTGGTGACGCTTTTCCCAATGTTCTTTGACGAGGATGCAAAACCATAGCTTGTGTAAAAATAAAATAAAATTCCATTCAATATAACGATACAAATGTCAAGAGAGAAAATAAAAAAATATTTTATGTCAATAAAATTAAAAAGGTTATTATTTATAACAGTCTAGTTCCAGAGATTAGCGCGTTCAAACAAACAAACCTTTCAGCTTTATTATTAGTATATAGGTTACAATATCTTCAATACACGCAGAGTTTTAATATTCTGCTTTTAGAATTGCCTGTACCGTGTAGGTACCCATAAAGTTAAGGAGAACCTTAAAAGAAGTATCATACATTTTTGGTGCAGAGAATAAAAGTCACGAGTCAGTGGACGGTTGGAAGATGTTCCGCATTGCACCATTTATATCTCCTTAATTTGAGGTCTCGCCTTGAACAATCAACAACCATTTTCTTTTTATTTTAGTAAAATATTTGTGTAAATTCAAGTGTATATGTTACGAAAAACAATAAATAGAAAATGCCATAAAAATTGTAGTGGATTCCGTTTACGAGCTTCGAATTTAACTACCACCAAAGAAGACCATAAACTGAGTAAGCAAACGACATGTATAGCAAATCTTAATAGCTTACCAATACTCTAGAAATAATTACACGATCGCCAGTGGTACACCGCAATATACTTTCTACGTTAAACTTTCATAAATTGCGCTAAATCAACTAAAATTTAATAAAATTGAAAACTAGACCTCATCCGTCTTATTACAAAACGAGTTCTAACTTTAGAGTTTAGACCTAACCTAAACCTTCGAACCAGTTACTTTATTTTGAACTTTATTCTAACAAATATAACGTTTTTAATGCAAAATTGACAGCTTAGAATCCGGTATACCTAAAGCCAGTTTTTGTATAAAAACTTTAACTTTGTTGGAGTATAGTTCGAAATTTAAAAATGACTCGATATTTTAAACCTGGATCTAAAGTTAAACATTGTTTTGTAATAAGACCGCATAAGTCTAGTTATCGAAATTATACATATGATAAACATAAGCATAGGTCTACAAATGAAATTCGGGGACATTCGTTCAACAATGGGACTGTTAATACATTTGGGACTTAAAAAAAAATGTATTAGTTTTTTTTTTCTTTTAAGTTTAGGTACATTTACAAGCTAACACCAAAATAACAAAATGATATCCTAACTTAACTAAATTTATTCATTATCCTGGTAAAATGTAAAAGCTCTGGGTTTTTTATTATTTTATATATATTTTTTTTGGTATGCAGGCAAGATATATGCAAAGTCCTTGCAATTACAGTCACTCCTCATTATTTTCCCATTACCCGCTACAATTCACTCCAACGCACAACATAATGTTATTTAACGACAACAATTAATAACTTACGTTATGGAACCAGGAGATGCGATGTTCCCTAGGGTTTGCCTTCACGTTGCACTCGAAGTACACGTCGTCGCCTTCCTTGATGTCGTGAGGGTTGAGCGTGCTGCCGAGCGTCAGCGACACAAGGGGACTGTCTGGATTCAACATTTATAATGTTAGTTGACATTATTGTAGACATTACGTGCAGAACGACAGGTTCAGAGTTTTATGACGCTGTGTTTTCTGGTTAATCTATAGTTTGGTGGTATACTGGTGAGTGTGTTTGGACTACAATGGCATGTGCTGGATTAATGACATGAGCCTTATTCTTTGTTATTAATGTTGTTGTTAGCAAAAATGTATTCGAAACTCCGAGAAAATGATTTTTTTCTTGCTGAATGGGCCTTCTTGGCCTGCTTGATTTTGGAGTGAGGAATTGAATCCGCAATGAGGTGATCCGGCAGAGAATCACAGTTTTCGACATAGCTCACAGAATAAGCAAGCTGAAGTGGCAATGGGTCGAATGTAGAACCGATGACCGGGTAGACGTGTTCTTCAGTGGAGACCGCGAAACGGCAAACGTAAGGTAGGACCCCCTCAAGCTAGGGGGAGCAACGATATTCGCAGGATGGCTCGTAGCAGCTGGATGAGAGTTGCCGAAAATTGACTTGAATGGCGTGCAATAGGGGAGGCCTATGTCCAGCAGTTGACTGCTGTAGGCTGATGATGATGATGGGCCTGCTCTTAATCTTGATATCGCCTGGATGGACGTCTTTGATGGAACGAGCGTGCCCATAAGATGCCTATTCACTTTTGCTTTGAAGGCAGATGGGTTAAATGTGGAAGGGAACACAGACGCTGGCAGAAAGTTTCACACTTTGGCTGTGCGCATAATAAATGTTGTGCCACAGGTAAGGTTTCACCTTGCTTGGCAGTGGTCTAGTTCTGCTAGGCAGGTCTACAGTGTTACTACGTAGGGCTACACAGTGTTACGGATTAGCTACGCTAGAATTAGGTACGGTTCTTGAGTCGAACACAACATTGTTGTTTCTTATAATTAGAAGTAACGATGGCTTTAAAATTACGTAGTTGTAAAGTATATAAGTACCTGCATAGTAAACTTACATCCTACACAAGCGTAAAATATATAAGAAATAAACATGACAGTGTTTCTGCAACGTTATTAATAAGGATTGAAAATATTAAAATATTAACACAAATTTTATTTCTCAAAATCGAATAAGCGCAGATATTCCTAATTAGCTACCATACCAGACTATCCTACGGGATATTTATCACAATTTTATCAAAGAGAAGTTCTTAGAACTGTATTATTAAATTATCTTGAGACCGGTCCAAAGGATTATGAGAAATTGAATCAATATTGAACACAAGTAACTACTTTGTTATTAGGTACACGCTAAATACCTAAAGTTTGCTTTCAAACCTTGTTATAGTTGATTAAATTGAATTGTTCGTTGCGATACAATTTAATAAAGCGTTCACTGTTATGGTTCACGACATATTTTAGTACTCGTAGTTAGGTAAATAACGTATTTATAAGCATTATATAAATTCCTACTGTAAATATAGTAACCTAGATGCTATGACCTCACTTTTGGAGAGGGATTAGTCACTATAGTGACAATCAGTGTAATCTTCTCTCATTACATTTTGGGGTCCGTTTTAAGCCTAATCAGATGAGGTTGAACATAGGTAGGTAAAGTCAGGGAATTTATCCCTCTTTACTTATAAACATTACTTACAGTTAAGAGACGTTTAAACGTTAAACAGGCGATAATCGTAATTTAACTTTGAGCATCGTTTTTAAATAAAGGGGTTATTGTTTAGCAACCTAAATTGTTTGTATATTAAAATAACAACTGTCATTCTTTGACCGTTGTAACATGGCAAATTGTACGTCAATTTGGTGTGTTACAACGGTGAAAGGGTGTTTTGCTTAACAATAAATTTCCCTGACTGTAATTAATTACACGCATAGTGACCTTCACAACCCGTCCTTTTGTCAAACTTTTCATAACTAGTTCCCCATAGACACGGTTAAACATATTCTTAAAAAAATAACGCTATTTTCTGAAGATATACCGTCACAAGCAGAAATACAAAATCTGTGGAAAAAACAGTCAGGTCCTACTAGAAATGTAATACTTACATACAACATTGAGCTGCAGTTGGTCGTCAATGGACTTGGTGGGTAAACTGGGGTTGGCAGCGACACACTTGATCATAGCACCGTTGTCCACTGGGCTCGGGCTGAACACCAGCGTACTGATCGACCACGTCTCGTTGGAGTGGTCTGTTACCTACGGAAAGGGATACATTAAAACATACTGTATTTTTGGGACGACATTTTTTTTTTTTTTTAAATTAAACTTTATGCAACATAAAAGGAACAAAGGCGGACTTAACGACTTAGTGTGCATACACACGACCGACACGCATCGACGACAGAGGCTATTGCAACCAGCGACGCGTGTCAGTAACACGTGTCGCGGCCTGTCGCCAACACAGTACTCAAATACTGACGGCACGGTTGGCGCAGTGGTTAAGCGATTGACTGCTGCGCTGCGTGTCGCGGGTTCGATTCCCGCACGGAACAAATATTTGTATGACCTACAATTAGTTGTTCCGGGTCTGGCTGTTTGTGTATGTGAGTTTATATGTATGTAAACGCACCCACGACACAGGAGAAAATCCTAGTGTGGGGCAACGTTTTTTAAAAAAAAACAAACAAAATATACACGAGCAGCATGTTGTCGCCAGTCGCCGTCAACATGCCACTGACACGCGTTGACGGCTGCAGTTGCCTCTGTCGTCGACGCATATTGCTCGTGTGTATGCACACTTAGGCATACTCTACCAGTCAACCCAGGGTGTTTTTTTTAAGATATCGTTATAAAAGAAATTAAATGCTGAATTACGAGTATCTATCGTCTTTTCAAGCATATTGTAATCGATATGTCGCAGCCAACTAACTTAATTAGCTTTAAACGGCGCCGTTCCACTAGAGGCCTAAATGATGTTCCTTACAGGTTAGATATGACCAACCACGCGCGAGCCGAATTGGTCGCAGTAAGTAAGTCGGGGTACCCTGGTCAAATGGGTTAGGTTAAGCTAGAATCGTTACCAAACGCGCTACTTCCAAAGGCGGTTATTAACTGTAAGGCTAACTAAGAGAGAGAGAGATAGATGGTCAACATTCTAGCTTAGTTATACCAGCCATGATAATAAAATGGAACCATTATATCCTAAAAGTAATTTACATGATCAATAAAAAAAACTAAATTATTTGGAAGTCGATTACCATTTTTTTTATCTACCGTTAATTAATAGACACGCCGTGTACGTAATAGTAGGCAGTGGTCACATTTAAACTGAATACATGATACAATTTAATTTGCAATATTGTATGTACACACGAAATTGTACATGTGACAGTCGGCCCACCGCACACTCGGATTAATCAAAAATATTCGAAACCATAATCTTGTTTGAATGAAGAAATCGATGCGAATGTTATTAAACCAGAACATATCGATACGAGACACGAATGAAGCTGCAATTAACCCGAATATTTCACTTTAATGAAACTTTATTGGATTCTCCAGGACGAACGAAAACTCATTCGTCGTCGAGACTTTCTACATAACATTCCTGTAAATCAGACGCTTGCATAGAACGTGCACGATATTTCAGCTGAACTCAATAAAAAAGTCACAAACGGACTATTCGAAACAGTGGCATTTCTGTAAGCTATTGTATAAGCTGGAACGGTCGCTGCGCAATTAGTCGGGCGCTAAATCAAAGTCCATCAATGACCGAATCCGACTATAAAACGCGACAATCGATTTAAAAGCCACAGTGCGTGCTTAGCTTTAGAATGGAAGTTAATTGAGGGATTACCTGCCGCGCTCCGCTCAAATAAGACCACTGGACGTTGAACAAATTACAAGTAACTGTACATTTTGTGGGGAGCGAATTTTTACCACATTCGCTGCTAAAAGATTAACGTTGCGAAACTTTTTCAGAATAAAGAATACTGCGAATAAATGGCGCAGATTATTGTTAGTTTCGTTCAACCTCTCTTGTATTTTATGTTTTAAATGCAATATGAATTTATTCTTTACTATGTACAAAATACGAGTAGCTTAGAACCTCTATTTCTCTTCATTATAGGAGAATGCTCCTTGAATTCAGTCAGTGTGACTACGACGGCTCTTGGAAAAGGGGATCACGTACAGTCAGCCCGAGGACGGCGTCTTCCGGACAAACGGATTGACCAACTCAACTAGATACAAAGCCAGGCGTGTGAATAGAACCAAATTAATACAAAGTAACCTTTTTATGGTCTTCTTGTATTGAAATGTTTGTGGAGGTACGTTTTTAAAATGATTATCTTTTATTGTTAAATCCTGCTTTAAATAAATGTGAAAAACTTGTTGGTCAGTAGCATGAAAGCATGAACGATACCAGTCTTACCAATAGTATCGTGCTACCCAGTTCTGAAGGTCAGATAGGCAGTCGCTCTATGTCAAATACTAGTATTCGGCTCCGTACGCCGGCCCCAACATTTATAGTTGACAAGTAGGCTGGGTGGATGAAGATGATTAAAAAATATTTATATATTTTGTTCCAGTTGTCTTGCGGAGTCTTCCTAAATAACTGTCTAGGGAAAACTGAGACTGACCTGAGGGGCAATTCTCGTAATTTTAAGAACGTTCACAGTCTGATCTCAGCATCAATCTGTCAAAAATACGTCTAATTTCCCTACATTTTGATAAGTTTTTGACATTTGTTTGTCGCCAAGATGAGACTGCGACTAGATTTTGAACGTTTTAAATTAAGAGAATTAGCCTTCCGATATTTAGCTAAATCTCAACGCTATTTTAAGCGGAGCATTGATAAATTGCGCAAGTGCGCATATAGTCGGTTAGAACAAGTCGTAAACTGTTTACCTAACAGGACCAAGCTGTTATTCAATGTAATGGGCTCTTCGTTTGAAATGGTCATATTTTGGCAATAGTTTAACAACCTTCATCATTTGAATTCTGGCAATTCTAATTATAAAGCTTCCCAGTTTAGCGTGAGTTTAGTGTTTAGCATATATACGAGTATTAACTCAAAATTTCAAGTAGGTAGATACAACAACTACCTATCTTAGATTTTAATATTATGGATATCCGCATTATAAAGCTCAAACTCATTATCTTTATACATAATATCTTTCTTCTGTACAGTCACGAGCAAAAGTATGTTTACACTCGGCTATATTTAAAAGCGATTTACTCCTTTATTTTGGAATTAAATTTTATGTTGTTACGAACATAGCATTTTCGAACCAATAGGTTTATGTAATGTATCGTATTTCAACGTTGCATTCGTTATTTCATGAAAAAATCGCATTTGAAAGTTGCCAAGTGTTGACATATTGGTGGTCGTGACTGTACGTCTGTAACGGTCTGTATGTCACTGAACTCCTCTTAAACGCTTGGACCGATGTTGATGAAATTTTTTGTGTATGCTTATATGGGTCCCTGGATGGTTTAGATTTACGATTGGACCCGGTAGGTGGCACTGCGATCGAGTTCTAGGAAACAGGTCAACTTCTGTCCCGTCGCGTCGGCGTGTTTATAAATATAAATTAAGTTACACCAAAAGTGCTCACACACTGTTAATTTCCAAACATCGCTAAATTATTGTCAATAGCTTACCATATTTCTATCAAAGCCTCTGTTGTCCTTGTACCAGGCTATGTGTGCAGGTGGTCGGCTACCCTCAGACACGCATCGTAGGGTCGCTGCGGCAGCCGACAGCAGCTGCTGTGGTCGGTTCAGCAGCGACACCGATAGTGGAACCACTGGTGACAGAAACACGGTTAGTAAAATGAGTGGAAATCTCCAACTAGGAGTCCCAAACGTCGAGATCCGTAGACGTACGAAGGTTTTCGATATCGGAAAACGTGTTATGTAACTCGGTTGGAGTTGGGAAGTGATGACAGGTGGAGTAAGGCAGTGACCGAGTGGCATCCAAGGACTCCGAGACGAAGTGTACGGCGAGATAGACGGACGACATTGTAACCATTGCAGGTAGAACCTGTATGATGCTGGCACAGGAGCGTGGGGATTGGCACACGAAAAGAGATGCCTATGCTCAGTGGGTGTTGATGACGATGACTTGGAGAATGCCACCCTTATTGGCAGCAGTGGATGACAAACAGCAGACAGTAAAAAGCAGTCACAGGTTGTGATGGCCACCACCTGCGACAGCTTTTTACTGTCTGCCGTTTATATATTTATTATTATATACAATAGAATACTCTTTATATATGTACCACTATCAGTTTTATGATATTATTTTAATCTAAGAATTGTTACGAAAAGCGGCAGACGACATAATTATCTCCCATTTGCCTCCTGCTACAGGGCTCTCAATAATAAACTGTAATTCGAGCTCATGAAATATCAATTTAAAAAATATAGTACAATAATTCGCAGTATAATCTTTGTTCTATATGTACCTAATAAATTAAAGTAGTAATTTGCATTATTTAAAAAGGTTCCAGCCTTTTAGTTGTTTAAAAAAGGTTCCAAAAAATATCTATATAACACACAATGTTTGAGTCTACAACGTATGTCTAGACAAAGACAAATTCATTTACATTACAGTCTGGGGTGGAAAGGATTAATATAATATTTTTGAGCTCAATAAAGCTCGAGTATGTACAGTACGCCAGAAATACTTTGACCTTGAGTTGGGCCAGTGCTTTAGCGTAGTAGTCGTAGCGTAGACACAGGCCTCCTCTCTTCGAGAGGACGTGGGCTATAATCTATTACGCGGGCCCAGTGCGGGTTGGTAGGTCACACTTTTCGAAGTTTTGGTTCTAGGACATGCCGCGGTTTCCTCACGATGTTTTCCTTCACCGTTTTGAGAGCAGTGGTGATGAAGTAATTTACACAAAGTAAAGCGTCAGTCTGATTGTTCCTAACCGATTGGACGGAGAAAGCACAGCACAAGGAACAAGGACAAAATAAGGTAAAGGAAAAAAACGCCGTCTGGGTTCGAACCTACGACCTACAACTCGTAAGTTGCGGCTGTTACCACTGATCCAACACTGCTCTAGCGTCTGCTTTAGCGTAGTACGGAGTTTCAATAGACGAAGAGACTGATTTACAGCCCTTTCACATTTATTTTATTTCTGACAGCAGCAACTAAATAGCAACCTTATAATAACAAACATAAAGATAATTGTGATTTTGACAGACTTGGCAATGGCAGTAACCCAATAGCAACTGTATTGCCACAGCAATAAAGATCACTCTGATTTGGCAGTGATGCAAAATCAGAGGTAAAATAACCGAGTGAACGGACTGTAGTTACCACTTACGGCCCACCGTATCAATCTAATGTTTTAAAATTATTACATTGTGGAGGTACAGACGCCAGCACATCAAGCTACCCAAAACTGTCAAATTTTCTGAATCAACCTTGAACCTTAATACTTTAGAGATAAAGTTGAAAATCTATCAAAGAAATTTGACATATTGTAGTAGCTTGATGTGCTGGCGTCTGTAAGAAAGAATATACGTTTATTTGCGGTAATCATGACGCAAAAAAATCATAAAACACAAAAAAAATAAGAAAGGGTTGGGGGAAACATGCGTTACATCCACGCAAAACGGCTATCGCTCAGCATTATGCTGCGACCCTATGCAACACTGAGCCCCAGCGCTGGTTTTAGCGACAGCTGGCAAGTGTAGTAAAAGAATAATACATATATTCAATGGGGATAAAAGATTTATTAGGTTTTGCAAATATCAGTTTCAGAGAAATAAAAAAATAGTTTTTAACGCAGTATAAAACGGATTACGTAACTACAATTCAAGGAACTGGGTCTCAAAAAAACCTGCTGAATTTCATTTGACTGAAGATTTATAGCTGTTTAGAAAATTTTCTGAAGAAAGGGAACGATAGTATACAAAAGTAACGTCGTATCTTATATTTTAATCTCCGTTCGTTTCCTAGTTCGGATTGAGCGGGAATTCAGGAAACTACAAGTCACTGTGGATTTATTAGTTACATCGGTTTCTCGGAACAAAACAATAAAAGAGGTGGGTACCCTGAATACGCTAGGGTCATCTGATATCCTAACGTACCCGTTTTATTTTGGGCAAGAATCTATACATACAAATGAATAAAATTGAAGTGTCTGATTTTAAAGTCAAAATGACAGCGTTTTACTAAATGCACACAAATGAAAATATATACGGTTCTTGTAACAAAAAAACTATTTAAAAAATTATTGTCTGTCTGTCTGTTTGTTTCGGCTAATCTCCGAAACGGCTGGATGGATTTTGACGGATATTTCACTGGTAGATATATCTGATGTCATTAGGAATAACACAGGCTACTTTTATATTGGAAAAAGAATTAGGGTCCCGCGCAAAAAAATTAAAACCACCAGACGTGCACGCGAATGAATTTGCGGGCACAGCTAGTTTTTGAATAAAATTGTTCTTAATTGAACTAAAAACGTCTAAAGTATCTAAATTAACAAAACAGACTCTTATCTCAAATTAAGACATGAAGAGATGTGGCTAAATGTGACTAAAAGGTCTAATTACAATCTAATTACACAAAGGGAAATATGATTGACACACATAAACCCACACGAAGTTACTATTCTCAGAAGTTAGTAATTTACCTTTTGTAGCTTTCATACGTAGGTACTAAGAAGACAGATTTATGCCCTTGGGAATATGAAGAAATGCCAGTAAATGTTCTTCTAGTCTAAACACGATATATGTATGGCAGAATGATGATCTGAAGATGGCGACGTTTGGATGAGTTGAAAGATAAA
Source organism: Apamea crenata (assembly GCA_949629185.1). Lineage (NCBI taxonomy): Eukaryota > Metazoa > Arthropoda > Insecta > Lepidoptera > Noctuidae > Apamea > Apamea crenata. The sequence continues at coordinate 9,707,694 of OX451371.1, read as the reverse complement.
GATATTTTCATGTCGTGGCATAAATTGGGAGGTGTCCATGCTCAGTATTATACGATTAATCATAATAAAGAAGCAGTGGTGTACCAGTAGTAACGACCGCTACTAACGAGTTGTAAGGTCATAGGTTCGAACCCAGTCAGGCGTTTTACTTTGTGTAAATTATTTCATCACCACTGCTCTCAAAACGGTGAAGGAAATCATCGTGAGGAAACCAGCATGTCCTGAACCAAAAAAATCGAAGACTTGTGACATCTACCAACCCGCACTGGGCCCGCGTGGTGGATTACGGCCCACTCCCTCTTACTGAGAGGCCTGTGTCCCAGCAGTGGAAACGTTATAGGCGGATTGTTATAACGAAGGAACCTTATGGTCAAGCTGATACCAAAGACTAACAAAACAAGTGAATTCTTACCTGTGATTAAATAAGAACTAAAGGTATATTCTGGGTCGTATTCCGGACACTAAGGTGCGTTGATTGTTTTAATGATTAGGGAGATACGGAACTATTCGCACCAGTTTGACTTCTTTTCGATTGACACAATCGGCGGAGAAAACTTTGTCCCGCATCCTGCACGGGAGTCGTCTCAGTTTGACCAGTCTGTGAAAATCGCACCGTGAACATTTTGGTGAAGTGAGCTGTCAATAGTGACAATCCCTATGGGTAATTAAATGGAATGACAACTCACTTTAAGCTCACATCACCTAAGTTTTCACGGTGAGAAGTTTACAGAATAGATCGTTTTCTTCTATTCCTATACAAGCCTACCAATGGTGGATGTTTTGAAAGTTCATAATTATGTATAAAAAAGTAGAGGTAAAATAAAAAAAGGTACTGAAATCTTACAGTTCAGCTCAAGCCTGACGACTTTCTCTTGCGGTGGTACCAGGTTTGTGTTCGATGCTCTGCATTTGAAGGTGGTGTTCAGGTCTTGTCTCTTCAAATGCTGCAACTCCAAGCGATTGACGATCACGTGGGTGTCCGTCTTGACGCCGATGTACTGGGAGGCTGGTGTCCCGTCTATCCACCAGGATACTGTTGGCTCAGGACGACCTGGTAAACGAAACTGAGCTAAATACATTTTACGAGAAAGTTGGAAGAAGAAGGAGCTTTATGACCCACAGAACAAATCTGTATATAATAGATATAATGATCACATTTAAAAAAAGGTATTTTATCGGAAAAACTAGTTGTAGGTACGGTCATCAAAAGAGATAAATAACTAACCCTAATCGGTAAAAGTTGAAGTTTAGTAAGAAACCGATGGATGTTTTCGAATAAAATTAATTTAATCAATATAAAAGAAATGTTAATTTTTCAAAATAAATTTCATTTCTTTTGTTGACTGTACATGTCTAACAAACTATTTTGGCGAGTCAACATGTGTTTATACGTTATTTTGCTATTTGAATGACACGTTTCATAGAAATCATAGTGAATATTGTAATCTAGTACAAAAGGTAAAATTACATTTATAACGTTTAAAATTAAAATGAAAAGTAATGTATAATATATCGGCTGACTTTTTTTACTGTATGGACAAAAACAGGGTATAAAAGGAACGGAGTAGAAGCCAGCACACAGATTTCATTTTTTTTTCACAAAAAAGAAAAAGAAAAATCTCTTTTTTATTTTATTTTTTCCTTTAAGTTGATTTTTTAAATATATTTGTCGATTTTATTTAGATCTGGATTTCTGTGCCATAGGCTACTACTATTTTCACCTTTTATGTCCTGTTTTTGTCCAGACGGTAAAAAAAACAGCTGACATAACGTAAAATCCGATGATCATGCAATATTAGATTCAATTAAATAAATCCGTACAAAATTGTCAGTACGTTTTCCCTAACACAAAGGCAAGGCAGTTTATCTAACTGTTACAAAGATAATAACGTGTTTTATTGTTTATATCACAAAACAAAATCAATTTAGAATAGAAACCTGCCGGATATTACGAAAGTTTCAAATAACAAAGTATTGCTGGCTTATCTTTCATAGAAAATCCCGCTCGTTGTTAGATTAGAAAAAGACATAAAACAAACATTATTGTGGGTTGAAAAAAAAAACGAAGTTAAAAGTACAACACACTACTCTATGGTATGTGAGGGTGTCCGTAAATAAATCAGTGTTTAACTAAACTATGTACGTGTGTTTCACTACATGGTGGCAGCGAGCGGTGTGCCTTTTTAACATTTATAAGAGTAAAAATGGAATTGAACCTATTTTATCTCAGTGCCGTGATACACTCAAAAAAGGCCAAGCGGGTGGCTTTTTTCCTTTCGCTTTTTTTCGGTCGCCTTTTTTTCGGTAAATACAGTCGTATGTTCTTTTTACAAATTACGAATATTAAATTTTAAATATTACATGGATGATACTAGATTATTGGAGCTGTTTGATCATCATAAAACAAGGCATGTTTACGGAACACGCATCATTGAGACACTTCGTAACCAGCTCACACAAAAGACCTTCACTCATTTTATTTGAAATAATTCAAAAGCATTAAGCAACTGGTTACAAAATTGCTAATTTTTCCGTCACATTATTAAGTATGAGCGTGATAACAGGGTCAAAGCCTAAACTCCCCCTGTCCGGCCCGCTGCATCATCACAATTGGTGGGCGCACGGCTGAAGATAATCCGCTGCGAGCACTGGCTCGAAGCCAGGCGGCCATACTGCGGACTTTTCAATGAACCCATTCGAATGGAATATCTCTTCCAATGTTTCCATAAAAGAAATCAAGCAATAGAAAAAAATTGAGCTCCCCCACTGTTCAATATTTTTGCGACGCTTCAAGTTAAGCGGCGAAGTGAATTAACTTGCTTTTTAATCCGCGATTCGAAATTCTAGAGTTGATTCAATTAAATTATTTCTGCGTAGGTGATTACTTTCAGATACTGACACAACCAAAATACTTCAGCAAAACTCCTACGCGTCTAATTGCAGGCAGGAAGAGAAAACCACTAAGGAGTACCTCAATCCATGCAAGTAGAGCATTTTTCCAGGTATTTTCTTTGAGCGAGTTGACATTTGACAAAGAGCATTCAATGAAACAGGTAACCAATAAGTGTAAAAACGGTACGGGCGGATGTTAACAAATATATTTCTATGTACGCGTAGGTATATGTTGCGATATTAAACTTTTGTGCGGTGAACCGAGGTTTGTAGAATGTCAATATGTGGTTCATAACACTGTTCCGTTTTGCGTGTTGCGTACTGTATAAAAGTGAGCAGTTAGGACACATTCTTTGGCCGAATATGGAAAGTTTTCTAGAATCAGCTACCAGCCTTGTATGCAAATTATAAACCCCGTGTAAATTGGCCAGGCTTTTGAGAAAAATTAGGTATGTATTCAGCCAAATTCTGGTTAAACTAAAAGCTCGCGTCATCTTCAACTTCCTACTAATAATATTATAAACACGAAACTTTGTGAGGATGGATGACTCAATGGATGGATGTTTGTAACTCTTTCACACAAAAACTACTGCACGGATTAAGGTGAAATTTGGCACCAGATAGTCTATAACCAGGATTAACACAGGACACATTTTTATCCTGATATTCCCACGGGATTGAAATTTATTCGTGTAAAATCGTGGGCTACTGCTAGTATACGTAATAAATGTACCTCACTACTTGTAGGTACCTTTATTACGTAGGAATCCAAAGTCTACTTACCACCCCGAACTTCGCACACCAGCACCAAAGCTGCACCTTCCTCCAAAGGCCCCACCACGCCTGACACATCCGCGCCAGACTTGTCATACATCAACATCTGATGAGGAGGCACTACGACAAAACCCACACAAATATAATAAGATTCTACACTAATACCCTATCTCACAATCTTCATCATTATATCAATATGGGAATGAAACCTGAGGGCGTGATCGTTCACGATATTACGCGAGCGCTAGATTTGATTATTATTTGACGCCATTAATGAACACCCTCCGTCCTCAATGGTAATTGGATATTTTATGATGTTATGAATATGCCTGATTATGTAAGTAAGAGAGTTCTTTGTGTGAGCAATCCCTTTGCTAACAAAAGGCTCCTTGCAAATTACCTCTCGGCGCGAGCAGACTAATGGATTTCAATGGAGTTGCATATATGCGATGTAGGCTTACTTTTAAATGCTTTGTTCTGCGCAAAAGAAATTTACTTCCCTCATCTCCTTTGCCTACGTCTTTCGTCGCCTTGAATAGGGTAATTTCTTTGAAAAGCTCAACGGTAGTTTGCTCGGCATTTTATAGGCCATGTTTATGTTTATATTTTTATGCTCTTCGCCCGGTAATATTTCTTAAGAATACGGTTACGCTACCATTGAATAAGCCTATTAGAGTAATTATAGAGGAACAGCCGCAATACTCGGTATTATATATATAATATGTATGAATAAATAGAGAATATATATTGATGTGGGAGCCATATGAAATGCCATTAATTCACATCGATACGGATTGTGGAAGTGGTAAATAACGTTGTGAAAACACGGCACTGCGCAATATTAATTATAACAGCATTCACCAAAGAATGAATACAAAGTGCTCGTAACTCATTTTATAATTTAGTGAACCATTTTCCGTCTAAGGTTTTAATAAGCAAATAAAGGGGATCAGTACGGCGGGCTGATAACGTACAGACAATTTGATCTATTCAAATCTAATTTCCTTTTAAATTTAACCTGTCTCCTGCAGATTTTATCTGTGTCATCGTCGGCGGGCATCGTTTTTATCAGCGAGGCAGCTGAGCAACCTCGCCGAACCCGAGTCGACAGTTGATAATTAAAATGTCTGCGCGATGTCATCACTCGGCGACCGCGCGGCCCCCGCGATTCATCGTAATGACTAAATTGATTCCCAGTTGTCGCCTCATAAAATTTTAATTTTAAACTTAGTTGATTTTTATTATAACGAGATTGTCTAGTCTCGCGTCACTTAACATGGCTACTCAGATCACAATAACCTTTTATGAATTAACTGTTATATGAATAAATTCAAGTTTAATGCTTGAAATAATACCAAAAGCAACTAAAGGTTTACCCTGAATGAATAGCCGAAGGGTAACCGAAAGATGGTTTTGTGTGTATGATAAAAACACACAAGTCTGGTCTAAACTGATTTAATTTTGCTTTTCAAAACTTGTACCTGAAATTAGACAGTTACTTTGATCTAGTATTTTTCTTTGGCGGTAATTCTATTTGCTCGCTTTCATTAAGCTTTGTTTACTTAACTTTGGTTCTTTTATCTGCACGTGTGTCAGATGTTATCAACTAACTTACCTATTACTGTGAGTCTGATTTGGAAGTTTCTTGTTGGTGAGTTCTTGAAGTCTACCCTACATCTGTAGACGCCTTCGTCGTCTAGTTGTACTGAGCTTAGTGTGAGAGCTGCCGGTCGGGCGACTGTTGCGAAGTATGCTCGGGGTCCGAAAGCACCCGGGTCCGACCATTGAAGCGCCTTGTTGAACGACCGGCCACGGACGTCAAAACTGAAACAAAAAATATTTATAATTTCGGAAGATGCACATTGAAGTTTTAAGTTAACACTTTACTTTGGCTTCATGTTAGTTTTTTCTAATAAAAATGGATTTCCATTTTATAAGAGTACTAGTTCTGAAATCAATGATTAGTTCTGATAAATCAATGATAAGTATACCTTATTAGACCCAATCAGACATAGAACGTGTCGTACAAAAACCTGTTACAATCTCTCTAATACAATCACGTCCCCCGCCGAATCTAATGAAAAAGCGTAAATTGCCACATGGTCCGCGCTGAATTTATTTTCCTTAAAAAAACTGTCAAATTCTAGAATAAAAGAACGGCCCAACACGGTGAAGTTTTTCAATTTCCGGACAGGCTACATTTTCTCAATCTACCGACCCCCATCCTAATTTATAAAGCAAGAAGCTTTGAGAGAGATGATTTGATCGCACACCCTGGTGTTCTCAGGTAAATTTAACAATTTGAGCACGCACTTTATGACGTTATTATCTCTGCCAAGTATTCGTTTCACCCGGTTGCTGGTATAAAATAGCAATTATAAACAATTGTAAGGATATAATGGGGATTTTATCTACACAACTGTTTTGGTTGCGTAAGCAGATGTTTGTTACTGTTGAGAGTTTATTACGCACGTTATTCCCGTTTTGCGTAAGGATAAGCAAAATGAATTGATACTAAAATTGATGTTTACTTTAAATAGTTCTTTGAGTTCTTGTTTGAGTTTTTGAAACTGGAAAACGCTAAGCTCATTGATACTTTTGTTGATGATATCCTGGGGTCGTACATAGGCTACTTTTTGTCCCGGTACCACGTTCCCGTAGGATAATTTTCGATATCCACGCTGGCGAAGCCGCGGGTAGAAAGTCACTAATAAATCATTCGGATTTTTTCCCTATAAAATCCAATAAAAAAAAACCCTACACGAAAAAAAAAATAAATCAAAGCGAAGTCCAAGTAAAGCCACGTGTATCCAAATCAGGTTACGTATGAGTGACAAGAGCTAGCTCACGGCATAAGTACGTTGATGGAAAGTCCTCGGACCTCCATCGTCAAGTGTGATTTCCTTAACGAGCGCCATGACATCTTAAGTGTGTTTCGTTGTACGATGTAGGTGTGTTCCTAACGTTAATTGGATTGGTCGCGCTCGGCTTCCGCTCATCCGTTTAAGGTAGGGAACGGTTCATTAGGCCCGACTTTATGCTATTAATTAAATACGTATTCACAAAGTTTTTATAAGGCCCTGCCCAACTGGAATTACGGCGACTGTCTGTTTCTCAAGTTGGGCTGGCTTTTATTAACTCGGCTGTTAATAACAAGTGTAGAGGACTGATACGTTGAACTTTTGACGTTTTGTATTGCAATAAGTGTCAGTGTGATGCCAGTGGAGTGTTATTTTTGTACAGATTTTTTTTTATATTGCAAAAATAGGCTAAAGGTTCGTAAATGTTTACATATAAAACACCTATTAATTTGCGATTATGAATTAATCTAGGAAATTAATTACTAACCAAATTATGGCTTCCAACTTAAACTGCTCGTTAAAATTTAACTGTGATTTTTTGACAGTTGTATGAAATTGCTCTAACACGACAAAATTAAATTAAGGTGTCAATTTGCATACCAATTGATTGCCCTGTCTGTACCATTTCTGCCAACACCTAAATTTCAGTTTAAATTGAACTAAAGCATGTTCCAGGAAGTCAAAATTTGGAAGTAGGTATCTAATTTATTAGTAGGTATAACCTCAATAAGCAACCGCTTGTCCAATACCGATAGTGTAAGCGAGTGAGGTTAGTCGAAAATCGAGCTTAGAGGCGTGCAATTAGGACGACCTTTGTCCAGAGCCCTTTGAATTGAACCGCTATAGACTGATGTTGATGATTAATACATCTATGTCATCGGTGTGATGTAGACATGTAACATGTATTGTATGATCACATGTTTTTTTAATAACTCTTGGGTTCGAGCAGTTTTGCATGAATCCATACATCACCAATGTTAAAATAACTGGGACATTGTGTGTGGACTAAAACCCTGGAAGCATTATTTACACGCAATATGTACACAAAAGAACTATTTGTGTGTAGTACGCAAATATAATATATTATCGTTTTTCTATTGAAAAAAATGAGTGTTTGATGACATGTCCTGTCGAGCTCTAATCGTACTAATATGGATAGGTCCAAATCAATCTGCCTAGCATTTTCCCAACTTGGATTTAGCTTCCAGTCTAACCAGATGCAGCTGAATACCAGTATTTCACTTGGAGCGCCGACCTATCTGACCTCCACATCCCAGTTACTGGGTAATACGATACCCTTGGCAAGACTGGTTGTCAGACTTTCGGGCTTCTGGGGACCCGTAACGACTCTCAAAAATCTACGAATGACAGCCGGGTTCAACGGTTTGACGTGCTTTCCGAAGCACGGAGGGGTCTTGTTATGTAAAGATAGTCACCCATCCACGGACAGCGTAGCTTAACCTGGTAGATCAATCCGTGCGGATGTTATTACTTACCTTTTGACACAACTAATATGAATGGGTAAAAGTATTTTTTTTAGGCTATGCCCAGTGTGAAGAGCTATGAAAGTATCAAGCAGTAGTCTCAAAAGGAGACGACACAGTACCTATTTTTCCTTAACTTACCGAGTTTATTTATTATCAGAAAACCTATGAAAATAATAGAGCATGCGGCCGCCCATTGTATATTATGTATTTTCTGGTGTACAATAAAATAATACACCGTGTTCCGGACGATTTACATTAACTTCGACCAGATGTTCAGACCAAGGAAATAAGCATTTTTAGTGTTCCGTAGTCAACAAGGAGCCCTTATAGCTTCGCCATGTCCGTCTGTCTGTCCGCGGTTTAGCTCAAAAACTATTGGTACTAGAAAGTTGTAATTTAGCATGAGTATAGACGTTAATGACGCCGAAAAAGTGGCCCTAGATGCCTTTTTTTTTTTTTTGAGGTTGAGAAGTCATCAAATGACCCCTCCCGCTCTGGGTGGAGCGGAAGGGAGTGTCAGACTCTTACTGACTAAAACCCACCCGTGTTCCTTCCTTAGCCCTTTCTGTTCCAGGGCAGCGGTAACCCTTTCGGAAGATCCCGCCGCCCTGGCAGGCTTCGGCCCTATCGAGCCCCGTCCTCTGCTGACATCTCTTTGAGGCGCGCGTGGAACACAACGCGCCGTCCGGCACGGGCCTGGTCCTGATCGGACGGCGAGCTACCCATTACTCACCGCCCGCAGGCCCGCGCCCACGGTGGCCGGGAGTCGTCACGCGGCTCCCGACGCCCGGAGCGTCTCCCACGGCGGCTGAGGCGTGAGGTGTTCTCCCGAAAAAAAGGTGAAATAGTTGAATTGTGAACTTCATATCAAGTCTCGTTGAGTGTAGGAATTTGCAGCTTGAAATAGTTTAGTTAATAATTGGAAAATAAATTGGGTTATAAAGTTATTCGTATGCAATTTTTTTTCAGTTTTTTAAATAAAAAATTAAAACTTTCCGTGCAAAATTATCGGATCAGGTGAGGATTTGTATAGGAAGTCAAATTAGGTAGGTAGTCATGTTTGGCTTTTAGTTAGAGCATGGTACGAAACTATCAGTCAGTCAGTCAGTCATATTATGTTTTGTTAATTTTCATACAAACGAAATACCTTGACGTAAATCACCCGATACGAGTATGCATGACTCTTTAACTCTTTATCCAAAGCTTTTGATAGATTTATCATTTTATTCTGCATAGCTCAATTAAATTTAATTACATGAAATTACAAATATCTTTGTAACGAAGCCTTTTTAATTACTACTTCTTTTGTTAATTTTCATTTTTAAAAGCTATAGAAGCGTTTCCCGAAATTTAAGGATAACTTGAAGAATACGGTGTAGATAAATAAAGCAATATTTTCTCTATCAGTTCAGTTTAATAGTGTCATTTGAAATGAAAAAGCTCGTTTAATGAAACAAAGCAACATATCGTTCAATTTGTGGAAAGGTAAGCATAATTCATTTACATAAAAGCATTCATCATTATTGTTTTAAGAACTTGGCACACAATGCTCAATTTTTCAGCGATCCATTAATTAATTACATACCTGTAGTAATCATTTATTTCGATTACATTATTTGCACTGGGAATTGTAATAGGTAATGTTTGTTTATCACTATTATGTGATATGGTGTATATTGGTTTGGATTAATCTGAATTTTTATACTTCATTATTTAAACAATATGATTGCAGTATTGCCAGGTAAGGCAGTGACCGATGGCGTCCAAGGACTGAAAGACAAAGCGGTGGACTTCCGGTGGCAAGATGGACATGATATACCTAATTACCATCACGGGTAGCATTAGGCTGGCACAGGAGCTCAGCAGTGGGTGAAATCGGGCTGTGGATGATGATAATGGGAATTATAAAGGTACCTACATAATTAATTATTGATTTACAAAAACAACATCTTATGACGTTGTCGTCAAATAAATAAGACGATTTGTTCTTTTTTCCCGCGTGTCCTTAAAATACTAGAGAACACTGTGCAGAAGTCCCTTTGGTAAGCATGGTGATAATAATTACCTATTAGTATTTTTACAATGTAGTTCCTTATTTTATACATTTTTAAATATTTCATAAAGTAAATAAATACTCATTATTTATTTTATGAAACATTTAAAATTATAAAAAATAGTGGTCCGCCAGTGTCGGGAGCAGGGTCCAAGCTAGTGGTAGTTAGGGCTCCAGAGACAGGAATCTCGCCACAATGCGAGCCGTATCGCCGTATTGCCGTGCGGGCAGTACTCCTTGGAGTACTGCCTTGTACTGCCTTGGAGCACTCCTTGGAGTACTGCCTTCTGAATCAGGCCTTTGATCCAACCGCCACTGGATACATTACGCCGATACCACAATCGGCACAATGACAACCGAGCTCACATTCCACATGTCAACAACCTCGTGTTCTACGTCAAGATATTTGATTTGTTTTTCTTTCTCAGCTTTCACAAGGTTCCCGTCATGTGGGATGGTAAAATCGACAATCATTGCGCGGCGCACTAATCGATCTATCATCACTATATCAGGTTTATCAGCGACAATTATAGTCCTGTCTGTAATGATAGACCGATCCAAGTATAACGTGACATGCTCATTTTCGAGAACTGGGTCGGTCACATACTTGTAACACGGTACCTCAGAATCCACAAGTTTATATTTATAGTAACTTTTAAATGCTGCGTGTCGCGGGTTCGATTCCCGCACGGAACAAATATTTGTATTGCCTACAGGTAGTTGTTCCGGGTCTGGCTTTTTGTGTATGTTAGTTTAAATGTTTGTAAACGCAGCCACGATACAGGAGTAATTCCTAGTGTGGGACAACGTTTTTGTAACAAAAAAAAATAACTTACACTCCCCAAGTTGTAAGATAATTTACAGAATAGACTACCAACTGAAGCTGACTTTCAGTTTAATAAGCTAAAAGTTAAATTTTCGATTCCTTCCAGAATTTTTCCGGGATAATAAGTTATGCATGGGCTTTTAAGTTAATTTGGTACCCTATCAACTACGACAAAGCTGTCGCTTGGCGTCCTTGACGATATTCTCGTACTTACGTTTACTTCTTATCTTCTCATTATTTAACTGGAAGGTTTATGTATTGCAACTGTTACGTAAAAGGAGGACGGTTTCTGGCTAAGTAGTAACAGCCGCACGGGTCGATCGATCTACGCTTGCCACTGTTGGTCCGAGGATGGGTGACTTTACATACCAAGATCCCTCCGTGCCTCGGAAAGCACGTTAAGCTGTTGGTCCCGGCTGTCATTTCACACTTTGACAGTCGTTACAGGTCGTCAGAAGCCCGAAAGTCTGACAACCAATCTCACCAAGGGGTATCGTATTACCCAGTAACTGGGCTGTGGAGGTCAGATAGGTAGTCGCTCTATGTAAAATACTGGAATTCAGCTGCATCCGGTTAAACTGGAAGCCGACCTCAACATAATATGTAGTTGGGAAAACACTTGGCAGATAATGAGATGATGAACTGTTCCGTAAAAAGTTAAGAACGCTTATTTTCAGGTTTCAGTGGTTATTATCGTCTCTTTGTATACCTAAGTAACAGTCATTATGCTCTTAGGGATTATTCATATTATGGAGATGGTTTTCAACAAAATTTATGACTGTGTTCCTGAATCTTGTAGTAAAGTTTGATCGGGCTAAATGTCTTCTAACCATTTTTTTTAGACTAAAGACGGTTTTATAAAAAATATAGATAAAAATATAGTTTGTTGCCAGAATTGAGTCTAATGTTTTACTATTTTTTAATTAAAGATTAAGTGTCCTTGTTAGCAACAAACTATATAATTTTAAAGTTCAAATCCATTTTAAAGTTTCGTCCCGATTCACCTCGTTTTACAGGTACTTCTTTGTTTAAGTAATGTATTACCACTGGATTTAAAACGTGTGCAATATTTCAACCTGTCTGGGAACAAAATCTGAAGGGAATTCCAGTATTTTTAAGAACGCTAACGTTCGCATGCTAATTTCAGTCTCAATCTGTCAAAAATATCTCTAATTATCTTACATTTGAGACAAAGTTTTGACATTGATAGTCACTGAGATGGGATTACAAACAGATTTTGAACGTTTTTAATTACAGGAATTAACTTTCAGCGGGATAATTGCGTAACACGCTAATAGTAGCAACATTTTGACAGTTCAACAACATTAATTGCGTTATTTACGTTGTTGAGAAGAGACATTTTTCAAACATGTGAAGCAATGGATTAGCAGTGTCCTTCAAAATGATTCAGTTTGTGTTACGCTATTAGGGTACAGTCACGAGCAAAAGTATGTATACACTCGGCTTTATTCAAAAGCGATTTACTCCTTTGTTTTTGAATGAAATATTATGCTGTTACGAACATAGCATTTTCGAACCCATAGGCTTGTGTAATATGTCGTATTTCAACGTTGCATTCGTTATTTCACGAAAAAATCGCGTTTGAAAGTTGCCAAGTGTTGACATATTGGTGCTCGTGACTGTACTGGTTTAGAATTGACTCGCATTTTCAAACACACATAAAACATAAAAGTGAGCTAAAACTTCTAAGTATCGTTAAAACCGCACTTACCTATAAATAGGTTTCCCTCCGCTCTTCCTGAACCACAGCACCATATAGACCCTGTCTTCATTAGTGTCGGGCGTGACGTCACACGGCAGCGATGCCGTGCGGCCCAGCACCGCGTCCACGTCCACCGTCGACACTGCAACAATGGACACGTGCCGTTAGTGCAACAATAACGGTATCTAGTTGCAAGGACCGGCTTATCAAGATGGCGTCTATGTATCTGTTTGATGGTGATATCCTGCTGTATCAAATAATAGGTATACTTAGATAGTACAGAGTTTGAAGATGATTGTTATGAATAAAGTATAAAGGATAAGATTCTATCGATAATTATTACTAAAAAGTTTTTACTGTCATGGGAATAAATCTTCTATGCAGAAACACTTTGCTTTCCCATTCTGTACCTTCCAAAAGTATCTGATAAAAATAAAAACAAAACCTGTTCATGTCATTTTTTTATGCATTCACACACAATAGGTATTAGTAACACATTCGTCTGTTTTTAAAAGGTTTCAACATTATATTTCACCACTTTTTATAAGCTAGGTAACTAGTAGTAGTTTAACTAATCTTATGGAACTATTTAAAAAGATTAATATTATGACGGTACCTTGCACATTCATTTATGAAAATATTATGTATGTAAGAAAAAATCAACATCTTTTTAATAAAATAAGAGACAGACATAATTTTATTACTAGAAATAAAGATAAATTAGATCAACCTTTTTTCAGATTATCTAAAGTACATACATATTTTATGGGGTAGGTACTGTGTTAAATGTTACAACAAAATACCTTGTGAAATATTGCAATTAAATGAAAGAAAATTTAAAACTTATATTAAAAGTACACTTTGTAAACAAGGATATTACAAATTAGAGGATTTTTTGCTTGAAACCATGCTGGTCCTGCTCCATAGGACTGGAATCTCTAGAGTCTAGACAAAATCAAACTGGTTGCTAATGTAATTGTAAAATGTATTCTTTTTTTTACATTGATTTACATTCAGTGATTATTTTAACTCTACACCAGCACCCTAATTGCGTAACACACGATCAATCGGAATCGGTTTCATTTTGACAGTTCAACAACATTCATTGCGTTATTTACGTTGTTGAGCAGACACATGACACATTTTTTTGAACATAATTATGAAGCAATGGATTAGCAATTTCCTTCAAAATGATTCAGATTGAGATTGATTGTGTGTGTGTGTTGCCGGACTTATTACTTTTTTTTTATAAAAATCGTCTACTTTTAGAATATTTGTAAATATATGAGCACCGTGTATCTATCACATAGTTAATTTATATGTCATGGTTTCATTAATCAATTTTAATTCTTTTATCTATTGTGGTATAGTAATTTTATTTTAGGTGTTTCGTCTTCACATATAATTATATAATTAATGTATGCAAAATATTAGAAAACATTTTAAAAGAGTAATGGTGGAGTTTCTTGCCCATTCTTCTCCATTCGAAAATTACTTTTTGGAAGGGGCGACTAGAATCAATTATATTTTAATGTAATTGTTGACGTTGAAAAGTACCTTTTATGTGCCTATTTGAAATAAATTATTTGTCTTTGACTTTACCATTATTAAAAAAATAAAAACAACTGTATGGTGATTTATAATTAAAATTTTGAGTTTAAATATAAAAGGCACTAGATTTGTAAGTGGCACTACAAATTGGCATCTAAAGGTACGTTTTCTAATGCATTTGTTCAAATCTTCATCACATACTTTTGGACCAATGTATAATGTATTATGCCGTGGCACCGTCCATGTAATAATGCGATGCAAATATTATAAACCGATATGATTTCACAAAAGAAAGGGTAATAATGTTGAATTCAGAAAATCCTAATACTTATTTACCGTCTTTTATATCCGGAGTGATTGGTGTCAGCCCCCTGTGGCCCTTAGGGATTTCTTTGCAGTTAAATTTGCACCCTTAATCTTTAGTCACCTTAACATCAACAGAGGGAGTAGCAGTACCTACAATTTTATTAACTTTGTTAATTTTGAGATATTTTGCTTTCATTTAATTATCATGGGGTTAACAGGTCTATTGTTATTAAATTAATTACTTACAGTTATAATATGATTATGCAGCTCTGAAATTACTGTGAAGTAAAGTTAAAATAAAGGAAAAGCATTTGCTTAACCAAAATGTTGATAAAATAATATCATCGTTTTTTGAAGTTATACTTCTTTAGGCGCGTTACGAAAAAATGATGAGAGTGAAATTTTAAGATGCGCGCGCAACACCGTCCCACAAAAGTCACAGGTTGAAGCTGTCCGCAAAACGCTCATTATTTTTAAAGCCATACGTCACTTTTTTCAGCATAAACCGGCCTGTACCTATTTTGAGCATTTTTTATAGCAACCTGTTTGTTCATAGCGATTAAAAAAAAGGCAATGGACATTTCACTATAAAAAATTGGATGCCATAAAATTCTGGTTTTTTATTATGCTTTTAATTTCTTTAAAAGGCCCGTGACTTGTTACCATCATTATACAGCATAAACAACGAACTTTATTGTAACCTTTTTCGTAATTAATTATTTGCATGCAATTAAAAATTGTTTTTTAAAAGTATAACTTCTGACGCGCGGTTATAAGTACACGCACCCATTTTTTATCTTTAAAAGCAACTTAAATGATTTAACAGAAATACAGCAACGAAAAAACAAAAAAATAATTGTAATAAGTGTATTTTCGGAAATGCTAAGCAATTAGAATGAAGCCCTATGGAGAAGAAACATTTAAAGGCAGTGTAGTATTTTTTATTTTTATTTACCAACAGATTAAATATACCTTCATTGTGATTTCATCCAGTTCATTTTACGAATTACAAAGGGATGACAGCGGCTAGGACAGCCCATTTGCATTTAGAAATAATCCAAAAAGGGCGTAGAAATAAAATTTATTACACCCTTGATAAAAAAAAGTGGGAGCATAAGACACTTTCAACGGTTTATAATAAAATAAAATAATGAAGCAAAAACTGAAGAAAGGAATCCCGGGTGTAATACATTTATTCATTACGAAAGTAATATAATGAAAGTCAGTTTGAGACTGGACTGTCATATTTTTGTCGTGTTCCGTACAATTAGTGATTTAGAAGAGTATGGCACAAACATTTTTGTATTTTCGGATAACAAAATGCCTATTCAGTTGAGTAAAACTTTAGGGCTAAGTTAGACAAGCGCCAGAGTGACACGTATTTTTGCTAGGCAGTTACGCAAACTTTATAACTACCTGGACTTGTCCGTAAAGTGCTTGTGAAGAGTATTAGAGCTAAAAATAATTGCGTGTCATAATACAGTAGAAAGAGATGGCGTGATGATCTGAACGCGTACCTCGAGAGCTGGTTCGAGGTGAGTTCCTGGAAGGATTTCGAGAAGACGTTTGCCCAGTGGGACAATGAAGACTAACAAAAAAAGGTAGATATTTTGCTTATCTGTACAGTCGCTCCATGTAAAATACTGGTATTCAGCTGCATCCGGTTAGACTCGAAGCCGACCCCAACATAGTTGGGAGAAGGCTAGGCAATTGATGCATATGCTTAACTGTACCGAACAAATATCGTTTTCCTATAGCATTAATACAAAATGAAAAGGATACTCCCAAACTTAACATAAAAACGTAATTGAAGTATTTCTTACTAGATGAGCAAAATAAACATTTTGTTTGAAGTGAATAGAATATGATATATTTTATCATCAAGGGCCCGTGGCTAAATAATAACAGCGGCACAGGTCGATCGATCAGGTTAAGCTACGCTTGCCGCGATTGGTCTGTGGATGGGTGACCATCTTTACATACCGTGACCCCTCCATGCCTCGGAAAGCACGCTAAGCCGTTGGTCCCGGCTGGCATTCGTGGATCTTTGACAGCCGTTACGGGTAGTCAGAAGCCCGAAAGTCTGACAACCACTCTTACCAAGGGGTACCGTATTACCCAGTATCTGGGTTGTGGAGGTCAGATAGGCAGTACCTCCATGTAAAATACTGGTATTCAGCTGCATCCGGTAAGTCTGGAAGCCGAACTGAACATAGTTGGGAAAAGACTAGGCAGATAATGAGATGATGAACTGTTCCGTAAAAAGTTAAGAACGCTTATTTTCAGGTTTCAGCTGTTATTATCGTCTCTTTGTATACCTAAGTAACAGTCAATTGTGCTCTTAGGGATTATTCATATTATGGAGATGGTTTTCAATATATGTAGTTGGGAAAAGGCTGGGCTAATTATGAGATGATGATTTGTTTTAAATCTACTGAATGAGTACCGGAGTTATAGTTTTTGTTAGCCTTTGCTATGATATTTTGTGTGATTCTGATTGATAACGCTACCAATACCAACCGTAACCAGTTTGGCGGTTATAATGGTTTCCACAATAGATATATCAAGGACCAAACATTTGCCCGACTGACTCACAATTAATCAAAGTTGTTTACTGAACTGCAAAAGACACGCATTTTCAGGTGTACAATCAACAAATCTACTCATGTAGGTACATGTGAAGTAGGGTATATCAAAATAAGGGTATAACTGTTGAATGGTCGACTGGACCAGATTTGAGGTTGATCTACGTTAGGACCTCGCTGATTATAATTAGTGGTCGTAACTGCGACAGCTGAACTTTGGGTTCTGGGTTGAAACCACAACTTCTCGGGAAAAGTGTTATCGTGCTTTTATAATGAGATTTTTTCATTGGCAGAACGGATTCTGGATTTGTTCCTATTTAACGCCAAAAGGCTTGTAGTACTATAAAATGAGAAGAACACAATTAGCGAAATGTTGTATCTATCTCTCATCTCTGCTTATCCCTTCGGGGAACACAAGCATGACGTTTTATTATGTAAGTACAGTGGCAACTCGAAAATTAACAAAAAACAAAAGACGCACCACAATTTATGACAAAGTAGGTAAGCCATAAGTATTCCGTTTTCTCATTGTAGCACGGGTCACTAAAAACGTTACCATGAGGTCGGAAGGACCGAGTGTTTTGGCCTTAACTGCCTCCTGCCACAAAATAGTTAGCCACAGAAGGTTGGCTTCATACAACAAATGAACACTGCCGCTCGCACACATAGACGAGTACGGTCGTAGATTTCGAATTATGTCAAGATCAGTTTAGACCAAACTCCAAAATTAAAGTAGCCTGCAAAATTCATTTTTTCTTACGTTTTTTGCAATTTGCAGGTTGTCAGGTTGCATGTTGATTAAAATATGATTCGCGACCAAATAAATTTGACACATTTACAGAATTATAATCATTAGAATCAGCAATACAACTCTTTGAGTTAGAATTGGCCTCTAATGTCATGATTTCATGAAAAAGTCATTCAATAGGCTAATATGAACATAGAGAGTTGTATTGATGATGTTTATGATTATAATTCTATAAATAAATATTTGTTACGGACGCCAATCATATTAAGATCAACATAGAACCTGATACAGAACTCGCGTTATGCCAATCGCGAATTCGCTTGTATATAATACATGAAACATGTCTATGTGTGAGTGCATTTTCGTTTCTTGTATGAAGTCGACCTTCTGTACCTATCTACTTTGTGCTACTGTTTAAGGTCAACATTTATCTCGACAAACTTAATTGGGGCTCCATGTTTTTCCTTTTGTACATTTATACATGTCTACAAACTGTTAGGTGTACGAAATTTCTTTTGGCAATTTAGTTACGCGTAAACATACGTGTTGGGTTCGTGAATCAATCTAATAAGGGAAGACAAAACTCGATTGTTGGTTACAAAGGGCTTCTCTATCACATCACCGCTTTCGGAAATAGTATTGGGTAAGAAATTTCTTGGGAATGTACCTCTCAATTTGTGCATACGTGAATTCACATTTTCGTGTGTAGCTAAAAAAGATAAAAAATCAGCTGTTCCCTACATTTTGACGAGTTAACCAAATAGAAATGTAGGGAACAGCTGTTTTTTTTTCGCGATTTCAGGTTTGGTCCCATAGTAAAAGTTGTTCATAATGATGAGTACAATGGCCTCTTAAGAGGTTTTTGGTGTTTTTCGAATAACTCTGTATATTAGAGGTGTTACAATTATAACCGGGACAAATTATACACAACAACAGTCTAAACATCCCGCATCACACTTCTAAAGCACAGTAAAATAATACCTATTCGTAACTTTAAACAATAAAAACTTCCACATAACTACAAGTTTAGTTTATAATATTAACGTAACAATTTATGTTATTGTTAACTCCTTGAACTAAGCCTAATGTACTTGGCTAGGATATAACAAGCATAATAACTTACCAAGTTAAAGTTGGAGCTCACGACCCGAGTTGTGAACATCCTATATGTACATTGTTGTATCTTCACTTTTAATTGTTATGGAGAACACTGGTATTATGAAGAGCAAAACGTCCTTGCTTGTCTTGTTGGAGGAATTCAAATAAATGTCACTTTATTTCCCGTTACTGGTAAATTAAATTACCATTGTTATTTACGATGTAAACGAAATGACAAGGTTTCATAAAAATAATTATCCGAAAATAACTTTTTACTGTAGTACTCTCTGTTACAGGATGAGTACCTCCGCTTATAAGTATTTGTTTAAACTTGACTGAAAATTTAATTAGGTTACATTTTTATTTTGTACAACGTATCTACGAATAAAAGCGTAGCATATCTGCTACGGCGTAGCAGCGTAGATTGTCATCTACGCATCAGCTACATCGTAGCAATAAAAATAGCAAAAGATCTTATGAAGGTGGATAATCGAGAAAGATGAAGGGGGTATAAGCACGCTTAGCATTTTAAATCTTAAAAACATTTCACGCTTATCGCTAAATCAGAGTACAAAGAAATGCTCTCAAATTATAACAAAGAGTCACGTCATTCCTTCAATACGTCTTACTCGCAAATCGCGTTTTTCAGGTATCCGATATTGCGTGAAGCTCAAACCGTCGAGACGAGGCATGCATTATGATAATTCGCGCCGTTTCCGTCGGAAGAGGCGGCGCCACGAAGCGCTTGGCGGCACGTGATGTAACGCACACAAATAATTTTATAATACACTTGTGTTCTTTATTTCTTTGTTCTCGTGAGAGTATAATAGAGAACGTGAATGGATATAAGCTCTTGTTGTTCGTAAACGTGCTACACGGGTTTATAAACACCCTCAAACAGTGGAGTTTATTTATAAACGATGATTAAAGTTAAATGACGTTTAAACGTCAAAAATGTATGTTTAAACAGTCGCTAATCTCTACTTAACTTAAAGCAACGTTTATAAATAAAAGGGTAATCACCGGATTGTTTTATGTAAAATTGAAGCACAATGTGAATCAAATAACAAAAGCAGCCCGTCCCCATAGTAAAATACCGTACGACATAATACTATGAAAGTAACTAAAATAGACTTGTCTCGCGGTATCAACATCAGTAATTGACGGATTTTTCTCACAGCATACGCTGCTGAACTTAGTCATCCTGTAAGGGATGTTAAATGAGGACCCCATTGAAGCCTTGAGTTGAGCATGATCCCCAGGGAAACAGTTTTATAGAGGAATTCTAGTTTATCTTGATTCAATTATATCTCACAATGACTACTTTTGACATTTGGTAAAGAAAATCTTATGCACTTTGTTTTTTTCCCATTTAATACTAAATTATTAGCAGTGAACCAATTTTGGATCTGCAGTAGGGCGTTATTTACGTCGTCAAGATTTGATGCACGTCTATTAATTTAAAAAATCAAGGAAGTATCGTCAGCAAATAACACCATCTGTGGTTGGGTTTTTAACAAATGGGGTAGATCATTAATATTTTCTAAAAAAGAGAAAAGTACATAATATCGAGCCTTGTGGTACACCCGTTTTTACTTTTAAGCCGAGTGAGTTGCCACCATTTATTTGAACTTGCTGTTGTCTATCATTTAAATAAGATTTTACTAAACTGAGCGCAAGTTTTCCAAGTTCGTAATGCTCTAGTTTTAAAAGTAAGGTTTCGTGGTCGACGCAATCAAAAGCCTTGGAGAGGTAACACAAAATTCCTATGGCGTCTTGGGACTCTTCCCACTAAAAATGTGCTATAATAAGGTGACACCGGCATCAGTCGTACAACCTCCCTTGGTGAAACCATACTGTTGGTCGTGTAATATTTTATTGGTGTTAAAATGATTGAGCATTTGGTTCAGCATCACCTTTTCAAACACCTTGCTGAAAACCGGTAACACGGATACGGGTCTATAATTATTAGTAACTTTACTGTCCCCCGATTTGAAAAGTGGTATCTGCATTAGATCTGGGAAGACTCCTTGATCCACACACAAATGAAATATTAAGGCTAAGTTAGGCGCTATAGTCTCAATAATGGAGGTACAAACTTTGATAGACATTCCCCATATATCTTCGGTTAGTTTGATCTTGATTTGCTTGAAAGCTTTTATTACTATTTTTCCCGTCTAGACAGTGCTCAGACTATCAAATTAATAATGATTCATTTAGTTTAGAAAATATATTAGAAGAGGTAAACGACGAGGTATTTATTTGCTTTTAGTAGAGCGATTAAACAACTATTATTAACGTCGACCCTAATTATAAAATCACGCGTCACGGACGACGTAATTTAAGGAATTCCATCATAGATTACATCATGCTTATTATTTTTAAGTGCCGTGTAATAGGGGCGACCCTAATTCCTAATTCTTCCTCATAGAAAAACCCAAAAATACTATGCCCGACCTGTAATGCTATTCTGTAAAAAGATCACAGTGAAAACTTAGATGAAGTGAGCTTAAAGTGAGCTGTCAATAGTGTCAATCCCTAGCATCCGCCAGTCTATTCTGTAAAAATCTCAACGTGAAAACTGAGCTGAAGTGAGCTTGAAGTCAGCTGTCAATAATAGTGTGAATCAGTGAAATTATAGCTCACTTCACCATATTTTTCACGGTGAGATTTTTACAGAATCGATCGGCAAGTGGAATGACAGCTCACTTTAAGCTCACTTCACCTAAGTTTTCACGGTGATCTGTCTACAGAATAGCACTGCTGGAGATCTAAACCAAGACTAAGCTAGCAGGTAGTAGCTAAGCAGCCTTCGTTGCGACCATTACACTAACGAGGCAGTCTTGTAGCTACATTCATACAGTTTTTTGTACAATACCTACACTCACTTTGTCTTGTATATTTACTTCATATGTGTACTAACTCTCGTTTAATACCGACGTTTACTGCTATCCGAGGGTAAAACACCAACAAAATCTTTATACCTCTTACATGTTTTATATCCACGGAATTAAATTGCCGAATTTCTTTTAAGACGCTCTTTTTGTGTTGCATGTTAAATTCCGCAACAGAATAACAATCCTTTTTAAAACGCTTTTAATGACAAATGTAAAGAATAAATAATCAATCAGTGACGGATGAGGAACAAGGAAGATATGGTAAGTTTCTGTTCTTTGGGATGAATTGCGTAGTAAAATTGTTGTCCATACCTATAGGTAAATAAAATGTCAATTAGTAAAAGTGTCAATTTGAAAAGTCAAAATTTCAGTTTAAAGTATTTGCATTAAGAAAGTATATACGATACTTATGACAAAAAAACTTTTTTTTTTTTATCTGTCTATCTGTTTATTCCGTTTAATTTATATATTATAATTATTACAGATATTTCCATTTAATTTGATATAAAGGACAATGCTCATGGATGTATGAAATCCCGTACCATGCTGCATCAAAGTCAAACTTTAGTTTTTTATAGACTAAACTATTAACTCCTACAAAACTTCTTTTTGTAAAAAAACCCGCGTATCCGAGATTTTCAAAAAAAATTAACTAACCTAAAATCTAGGTACTTTATTTTGTTTGACATGTCATACACAAACGGCCATTATTGCTCTATTGATGCATGAGACTTTTTGGTACGACTTTTGGTCATTGTCTTTTCATCATAATGACAATGACAGCTCACCGTTTGATAAGATTTAACAAAATTAAAAAAAACTGCAAAACACTATTAAAACGCTTTAAATTGACTTTTGCTAATATTTAAAAAACCGTTAAACTGTAGCTGGCACGAACAAGTCTCAATAAGGAACCGTCCGCATGCAACCCCTAGTCAACCGGCAGATATTCAAAACATCTAGCATTTCAGGACGCCGAACTATTGACCTAAGCGAAGGAAAACAAAGGTGCTTATTACATAGTGCCTATATTAGGCGGGTCTGCACATGTATCGGGGTGGCGAATGAAACGGCTTCGATCACGCGATCCACTGAAAACCTGAAAGAATAACCCAATACCTGTCAAACTGCAGATATTTTGTTCACGAAAATAAAATATCCGATTTCATCTCACAATTTATTATTCTTTAACGACTTCACATAAAATAATATTATTTAAAATCCAGTGCGATGTGAAATTAAAGTCATATTTAAAACGTTGAATACTTACTGTCCATAAACATTCGTTTTAAACTAAAAGTTTACGGTTTTAAACAATAAAGCGTAGGTATATTCTCTTTGTATAAAACGCGCATTTTATCTATGCGAAATGAGCATCGTTACTTTAGATTTTAGGTGGCAGTAAAAGATATGCGAAGATATTCAACTCCCAAACAGCTTTGCTTTTACGCTAAATCTTGGCAAGTGTCCTTAAAATGAATAGAAGCGTCTCCCTATTGCTCACCTAATTACAGACTAAATTGTTGCACACTCAATGTTTGAAGATGGAATATAATAAAGAGATTACTCCCACAAGTATAAGTGAAGAACCTGTTTAAAAATTATTCAGTTTTGCTTTAAAACAACGTTGAAAATAAAATGTTTGCGCAAATCGGGATCGATTTGAAACCGATTCCAAATATCACGTTTGGTACGGTGTCTTGAATCGATTATTCAATTCGAGTGAGTCTCGTGTGAGGAGTGGAAATCGGTCAGCGGCGCCACAAGGGACCTCCGCCGCACTCCCTGAGGTGAGGGTCCACGTGACTGGACTTTATTCAGCCTGCCACCTTTGTTCTACGTCGCGTTACAGCCGACAATCTGGATAGATGATGTGATTTAGCGACTACGTCTGTTTTGGGTAGATTGGATTTATTGCACTGTGGGTCTTGTTGTGCTTTAGATTGAACAGTTTTTACTGAGATGAGGTTACATTGAAGACTGACGAAGCACTTACAGAACTGGCTATTTACAACAGATAAAAAATTTATTTTGCTATATTTATCATCCCAACAGCTTACTCGTGTAGGTACATCGTTCTATAGCAATACTAGCTTCTGCCCGCGGCTTCGCCCGCGTGGATGTCGGAAGTTATCCCATGGGATCGTGCTACCAGGATAAAAAGTATGTGCTTCCCCAGGATGCCATCTATCTCTTTGCCAAATCAGAAGTTCAGTGGTTTAGGCGTTTCATTTTCACGCCTAAACCACTGAACTTCTGATTATTACATACAGTTTCAAGTTCAAATCCTCCCCTACAAACCGAATTACCCCTTTTTGCCCCGTCAGGGATCAATTTTCGACAACTTTACATACTTATTATTAATTATTTTCTGTCGAAAGTATCAATACTGAGTTTCGAGTTAATCGGACCGCGCATTCAATTTCTTCCACACAAACATCAACACCCCTATATCCCGCTTTGAGGGGTAGTTTGAAAAACTTATAATGATAATTTTTATTACTTACTTAGGCAAGTATTGTTGCCAAGTTTTAAGTTTATTAACTAAATTAATAAGATTTTTCATATAAACTGTATCTCCGCTTTTCACCCACACAGGGGTGGAATTTTTAAAAAATCATAAAAATAAATAACTTGACTCAAAGATTATTTATACCAATTTTATAATTAATCAAGCCACTTATTATATTCCTCCCCTGTAAAATTAACTACCCCTTTCCACCCCGTTAGGGGTAGATTTTCGAAAAATCCTCATACGTGTTATTAATTATTTTTAGTCTTAAGTACACACACTGAGCTTCGAGTTAATCAGACCGCGCATTCAAATTCTTCCACACAAACTTTAGCACCCCTATATCCCCTTTGAGGGGTAGTTTTGAAAAACTAATGATAAACTTTATTGCTTACTTAGGCGAGTATTCAT
The DNA here is from genome assembly GCA_949629185.1 of Apamea crenata. NCBI lineage: Eukaryota > Metazoa > Arthropoda > Insecta > Lepidoptera > Noctuidae > Apamea > Apamea crenata. Next base: position 9,682,970 of record OX451371.1, on the reverse strand, counting down.
GCCAATTTTCAAGATTATTAACCTAACGAATAAGATTTTTCATATAAACTTTATCCCCGCTTTTCACCCCCACAGGGGTGGAATTTTGAAAAATCATTTGGGATGTGTTCATAACTTGACTCAAAGATTATTTATATTAATTTTCGAGTTAATCAAGCCACGCTGTAAAATCCTCCCCTGTAAAATTGACTACCACTTTTCAGGCCGTCAGGGGTAGATTTTGGAAAAACCCTGATACACATTATTCTTTCCTTTAAATTTAAGGTACAAATACTGAGTTTCGGTTAAATCGGACCGCGCGCTAAAATTCTTCCATACAAACTTTGAAACCCCCCAATCCCCTTTTAGGGGGTAGTTTATAAAAACAAAAAATGTCCATCTTCATAATTTACTTAGATAAGTATTCGTGTCAAGTTTCAAGTTTATTAACTCAAGGAATAAGATTTTTCATACAAACAAAATCCCCCCATTTCACCCTCTTAGGGGTGGAATTTCGAAAAACCCTTTCTTAGTGGATACCTACTCTTCACAAAAATACACCCTCCAAATTTCATGCCTCTAAGACCAGCGGTTTAGGCTGTGCGTTGATGTCTCAGTCAGTCAGTCAGTCAGGACTTTTTTATATATAGATTTTTTTATATATTTATAGTCAGAATTTTATATATATAGATTATTTTTGATTTTGTTACAAAAAAAAAACAGGAACTCGAGCTAGCAATAAATTACTATTCGCCACAAATATAATAAAATTAGTCAATTTGGTGCGACACAGAAAGTAAATCAGTTCATCGGCTCGAAATGGAATAACACATTTAGTTCCCTGACCAACAAACCTCATTTAATAAATATTATATTCGTTGCAGAATAAATAATTACGAATAGTTCACTATTTTCACTGCAAATTAATATGCGGAACAGGTGAAACAATATTAAAGCCAATCCCAGTTGGGGAAGTTTTCGCGTGACTCCATTTTATGTTGTAAGCGTAACATTATAGCTTTCGTCCTAATTGCACTAATGATTCAAATTAATAACGTGGAAAGATAATGAGATGTGTTACACGCGCAATGTAATTAATTATGCTCACTTTTTTATCATGGAATCCGTTTAAAACATACATTTATTAAAAATACGCCATCTTTTTTTATTTTTAGGGTTCCGTACCTCAAAAGAAAAAACGGAACCCTTAAAAAGTCACTTCGTTGTCCGTCTGTCTAGACCTTTTTCTCAGGAACACGTGGAGTTATCAACTTGAAATTATGATCAAATACAATCCCTTGAACCAGTGAAAAATCTAACTTCTAAGTCAACGCAATCAAAAGATACGGGCATTCATGTTCCGGAATCAAAACCTATAGGGTAGTACTTCCCGTTGACCTAGAATCATGAAATTTGCCAAGATGTTAAGTCATGCAGCACAAATAAAGGAAAAATCCGAAAATCGTAAATTTATAGATACAGTACAAAAAAAATGGTGATTACAAACTTATTTGCAGCTGGTAAACTAACCGCGACAATAGTTTACTCACGGCAAAGTTATGTTTGTCCCTCAATCCAGTTTATCTTTTCGTTAGAGCAATATTCAGTGCTTTCATAGCTTATAAACTATTAAAGTTACCTAATTATTTTGGTGAATGTAGGTAGGTACATACATTACCTAAATGCTTACACTGATATACGTACTTATTATTAAATTATAATATATAAAATTCTCGTGTCGCAATGTTTGTTACCAAACTCCTCCGAAACGGCTGGACCGATTTTTATGAAATTTTGTGTGCATATCTGGTATGTCTGAGAATCGGCCAAAATCTATTTTTCATCCAAAAAAAAAATATATATTTACTAGAAATAATGTATATGGCAAAACAACGTTTGCCGGGTCAGCTGGTATAAAAAAAATTAAAAACACGACTGCCCTGCCAAAAAACGAACTAAAAAGTAAAAAACCAGTTGTATTCCCTGACTAAACCGATAAATAAAATTGTCATTGCAGTCGCCCGACCTCTTAGATTAAAAAGTGTTCCACAGAATGGTCTCCAATGCATTGATTTTTTCCAAAAAAATATATAGCCAGTGTCACTTGGGATGCTAACGACACCCCATACATCCAAATCTGTTCAGGCATTTAAAAGTTATCGTGGAATAAAGAAACTCACATACTTACAAACATACATCAACCCTGAATACATTACACTCCTTTTTGGGCAGTCGTGTAATAACTTTGATTTCCAAATTTCCATTTTACTTTCAAAGACATTAATATTGTAATTATACGTTTTAGAGACTGATTTTGGGGGGAAATACAGAACATAGTCGGAAAAAATGGGAAAAATATTTGAGATACGATTCCTGTGATAAACTATAGTTTATCACGGGAATTGTGATTTAAATAGCTATTTACATCCCTACAAATTTGTACGAAACCCTCGGTGCGCGAGTCCGACTCGCATTTGACCGGGTTTTTTTTATATTTTCGGAACTCTATCGCTGTTTTGTTAAAGATCTTTTATGTTCCTAAACGTAACAAAAAACCTTCATGTAATCAACCTACTGTCTGCTCCGGGGCCAAGGCCCTTTTTTGGCAAGCGTTCAACTTTAACTGATGAGTTGCTGGTACTTTTTAATGTTAAACATTCATTTTGTTTGAAGTGAATAGAATATGATATATTTTATCATCAGGGGCCCGTGGCTAAATAATAACAGCGGCACAGGTCGATCGATCAGGTTAAGCTACGCTTGCCGCGGTTGGTCTGTGGATGGGTGACCATCTTTACATACCGAGACCCCTCCGTGCCTCGGAAAGCACGTTAAGCCGTTGGTTCTGGCTGTCATTCGTGGATATTTGACAGTCGTTACGGGCAGCGACAATATCGAAAGTCTGATAAACAGTCTTACCAAGAGGTATAGTATTACCCAGTAACTGGGTTGTGGAGGTCAGTTAAGCAGTCGCTCCATGTAAAATACTGATATTCAGCTGCATTCGGTGAGACTAGAAGCCGACCCCAACACAGTCTGGTCCACTCAAATCTGTGTGGTTCTTTCCTCAAAAGACGACATGATCTGACCAAGACTATGTCTGGACTTTAAAAGAGACTGTGACCTCTGAGTTTGTTTCAGCTCTTGCTCAGAGTAGTCAGATAGGAAACGCCGACCTCATCTAGCTTATTATTTTTTTAATAATTTGACGTGTAAAAGTGATTCCGATATCTTATACACAGAATAAACCATTTTACATTATTTCATTTCATAAGCATCATTTTTTAAGATTCGGTTGAATTGTAATCTCCGTATTTAGGTGTAACTAGTTCGTGTTTTTAGGGTTCCGTACCTCAAAAGGAAAAACGGAACCCTTATAAGATCACTTCGTTATCCGCCTGTCAGTCCATCTGTCAAGACCCTTTTTCTCAGGAACGCGTGGAGTTATCTAGTTGAAATTAATATCAAATACTCAAGGCTGCAATCCCTTGAAGCAGTGAAAAAATTAACTTTTAAGTCAACGTAATCAAAAGATACGGGCGTAAATCTCTACTTTGACATACTGAAAACGAAAGACTAGAAATGGGGCTCTAAATCGTAACAAAAATATTGTCAAACATTCTTTGTATCCCTTATCTCTCCATGAATACCAATTTCTTAGAAGTGATTTGAAAATCTTTGTAAAACACCTTTACTGTAAGTAAAACAGAGGTAAAAAATTAGGTTAAAATAATGTTTCATAATGAATACAGTTTCAAATACAAGGACATTATTATTGTTTCCAAGTTCATTAATAGTTAGTAAACAATTTGTGAATTCATTTAATAGTCAACAAGCGGTAACTGTATTAAAACTATGGTGCTTTAACGAACGAGAATTAATCACGCAAGGTGAGTTCGCACTTGACCGAGTTTTTTAGTTTAGCATAGATTCTAACGACTGAACTAACGTAATACAATATCATTTGATAAAGCTGCAACACGTGAATTGCTCAAAGTATTTATAACTATCTGAATTCAAATTTTCTGAGTAGGTAAAATCAGTGAAATATTTTTTTTTTTTTTGCAAATTAATACCCTACGCCAATTCGCCGTGTAATAGCCATTTCATACAACTGTCCAAGAATGACAGCTGTGATTTGAGTTTACGGAAAATTTAAGTTGGCAGTCGATTTCTAGATACAAAAAATAATCCTGCCTGTACCTACATAGAGTATGTAGTATTCATAGAATATGACGTGTATTTTATATATTTTTCACAGTTTTTACTTAATAAAGGAATATTTACGTTAGTACCGAATAATACTTTTATTTAACTCCAATACCATGTAAGGCAAACTTCAAAAACTAATTTTTATCAAGTCTACGCGACAGTCTTGGCTTGATAGCTTACAAAACGACTTCGCAAAACCCTCATTTAACTTGAGACAATACGGAACAATATTATGACCAATGTTTGTCACATTCAAACTTGGCAGCTTTGCTAAGTATTTTAATAAAAACTCTCTTCTCAAAAGGAACTCGCGAGGAGTTTCTAGTAAAGGTGTATATTTGCATGATTTTAATTAAATTCTACTCTCGGTTTAGCAGTAAACGTTAACAGAAAAAAAGCAATTTTACAATGGACTAGGTTGAGAGGAAATAATAAAGTCTCTCAAGATAGTTTATAAAAACTGATAAGCAATTTATTCAGCTGTTCTTTGTATACTTTCGAAAGAAAACAAAAGCTTTTAATATTGTCTTTACTGTTTCCAGTGGGAAAGAAATTTGGTTGAAAGAAATATGTAAATGAATAGCTAGAACAAGTAAGCCGAGAGGGGCGATTACCGCGCAGTCATTAACTCGATGGGCATTTGATATAGTCGAAGAAGGAAAAGGGGATTAACGAAGGTCTGAAAAAAGCGTGTTTGAGGGGCCAACACTTTATTGATACGAAAAACCAGTTGCTGTCCATAAAAGAATACTTTTACTTGTGCACGGATATCGGGTCGTTTGTCAAGTTTTTCCAGAAGTTCGTTAACATTTGACAGTGAGGTATAGGAGGCAGGGTGGCACACAGTGTTTGGTGGCTCGTTAAGAGCTGACAAGCGTCGGTAAGTCCACGGTTCGTTAGTGATGTGACTCGAGTCTTCGTCTCGCTGGTACATCGATCCTACTGATGTAGTGACTGACAATAATGTTGAGCGCTAAAACAGCGAGCGAGTACCTACAGGCATGAAGTATCTACGTTTGTTAATCAATTTACCGACGTTTTGATACAATTTGAACAAGCTTTTATGTCATTATAGGTATCTGCCTACATTGTATCAAAGGGTAAGGTTGTATATTCTAAACTGTGGAAAATACGCGTTTTGACGTGGAGTGGCAGATACTAACCTGTCTTACCAATACTAATACCAATGTAGTAAACTACTGTTTACTGTGTGTTTCTTTATACCACTATTTTCTACTCCGTCTTTTTAAACTTATCATAACAATAACAAACCAAAACACAACCTTAATTATAAATAAGATCCCAATTTAACAATAACAAAGCTACATTTCATTTAGTTGGCTGAAAGGACCCTGTCAAGTTGCGCAACGTGGCGCACTCCTTGTCATCTGTCCGTAAACAAATTGTGCCGTAGTGCCCCAACCCATTGTGGACTGCTCACATCCGCCCAATACGATCAAACACCCGGTAGCGGTACCGTCAGCGAAGAAAGTAAATGACCATTTTACTTAAAAAAAAAGAAACAATATAAAAATAATACAGTAGAAAACTTACAGCAAAAGTGTTCAGATAAATTCTCTAGTCTACCAATTAATCTCAATACGTCAAAGTTTAAACGAATATGCTGACCGTACACTCGAAATAGTATAAAACATTACCGAAGCAAGTCAACGACGACCACTCGTCGGTACATAATAGGCTTTAATCCCCTCATGCGTGTTTAGCAGTTGGATTACTCGATTAACCACCCTCAAAATTTCTAACGACGGAATTCAAAATTCAGCGCTCTTTTAATTGACCGAAAAGGCCTGTGACAGAACGTACCCGAAAGTTTTCAACGATTATTTTTATTCATATTCGTTTTTGTTCCCGACCGGGAATTATAATGCTAAGTAGCTGTACAGATTTATTTTATGGACGCATTTAAAATACATTGATTTATTTAATTTACATTCGTTTTATATGAATAATGAATGGTGATGTGATACATACAAAGTTGGCTTAAATAATTGATGAATAAATATTCTATACGAATCGTTTACCATTACTCTTTGGGAATTATATTTCAATTTTTAATGTATTAATGTTGGGAACAGTGTGGAAGATATTTCAAGAAAAGAGCAGGAAAAAAGCGGAAAAGATAGCAGCTGATGTTCTAGGGAAGGTTAAATATAAATATTAAGTCAAATTGACTTGCTCAGTGAACCATAAAGAGGGAATAGGCATGAATCGTGCTGTTTAAATACCAAAGGTTAAGTACCTACTTAAGACTACTAGCGGAATGGTTCAGCGTAGATATATCTATAACAAGATAGAGTACAATTTTATGTATTTTTTAGTCCCAAAGCGTGCCTTCGAGACCCTGTTACTAAGCCTCTGCTGTTCGTCCGTCCGTCCATCCGTCCGTCTGTATGCCAGCAGGTTGTATGTCATGAACCGTCATTGGCAGACTTGAAATTTCACCGACTGTATTCTATTGCCGCTAACCAAAAAAAAAATAACAATAAAATAAAGTTAAAAATTAAAATGATCTCCATACAAGAGACGTGTTTTTTTCGGCGTTTGTTGCCTTGTGGCACGGAATCCTTCGTAAGCAATATTCATACTCGCACTTTGCCGATTTTTTAAAGAACACACAACTAAATAATAAGAAACACACAATTAAATAAACCAGAGATAAGTTTACCCATCAACAAAAACAGAGCCACCAAACGCAAGAGGGCATCAATTAAGCGATAAATTCATAACGAAATCGTATTCGGGGAAAGGGCGTCACAAAGTTCCGTACCAAAAAAGCACAAATGCCGTAGTCTTTATTCAAAACCTTTGTGAAACTTGACGCCGAGTCCACGAAGCCTCCACGGTGAGTGTGAAAATGAAAAGCGTTCTTGTTTAGCCCTAAATGCAGACTTGAGACGAAAAGTCAGAATTAACTTTATGAAACTGACAAACAACAATTTATGTCTTGTCTGTTCTAATTTCAACGTGTTTTCCGTTCAAAATTTGTACAAAGACATCAAATTAATTGATCGTAATTATGTAGCAGAAAGTTCTAAAATTTTGATTTGCAATTTATTTAAATTTTAGCTTTCAAATAAGATTAAATATCCATTTAAAACTTATCAAGACAACCTAAAAACACAAAGTGATGCAAAACCTTGGATTTGAAAATGGTTATCCGATAAGTATTGATGGCTTCTTCGATTGAGTAATTTTGAGAAGACAGCAGGCAATCATCAAAGCAATATATCTTCGAATTCACCTGAAAATCGGCTTACTGAAATTTAAATTCGTTGAGGATTTTTTCGAAAATAAAACGATGTATATTTGTACGTAGGATAAAAAACATTTATCATTCTAAGTAGAATAAAGTAAGCAAATTGGCTCTCTGTGGCTGAAGTTGACTTGTTAATGTTGTAAGTTACACCTGATTAAAGTGTTTTTAGAGGAGCGACCGCATGCGGCTTCAAAGTTCGACTACGTGGAGCAATTAAGTTGCGCTCAGAGGACGAGCTACACTTTAATTGTAATCAAAACATCACAGAATAGTTACAACAACCCTACCAACTCGTTGCGTAACTCCAAATTAAATTACGACTTCGCTTAGACCCAGAATTTGCAAACACTTATATAGAAGGTTATAATAAAATAATAGTGTTGAGCAACTATGCTGTGAAATGTTTTTCATTTCCTCCCGACTATTATATCCAGCAGTATTAGTGTTACATTCACAGATTAAATTAGGTACTAGGTGGCCTAAACTCGTAAAGGCTCCTATATACCTAAGATCAAATTATATCTACACATAAGTCAATTACATAATAAGATGTTTAGATGTATTTATTTCTTTGGAAGAACACTCGATTATTGTCGCCTCAGAAATCGTACCAACTGATGCTATGTATGAGGCTACCTACTATGTACCTAATAATCTTATAAGACGAAGGAGACTATTCTACATGACACAGGGAATCCTAATGTGGAGGCTAGTGCTTTTTGAGTATTGTAATGTTTTTCCTGAACAATAAAGTTTACTTTTTTATCTATTCGTTCGTTTGTCAAAGCTCTTATTCGAAATAGTGTTCCTACATTGGATACCTATACATCATAATATATGACATAATTAGATTGGTTACAGTATGATTGCCTTAAAGCCAAATATCTATAGAAATTCTCCGACTGAAAATGTACCTACCAAATTAAGGTAACAAAGTACGTAACTGAACCTGGAATCAATTCGAGTTAATGTTACATAATATCATATTGCAGTATAAAGGTACAGAAATTGGGCCAACTGCGGCGGCCGACCCACCTGCTTACTAAATTCGTTCGGGTAGGCAAATCCAGAAAACCACATATGGCTTGTGAAGTTTCCCGGCGTGAACCAATTAACCTCTAGAGAGAAACCCCCTCAGGTATTAAACAAAATTGACTCCAATATAATTTTACATTCGCTAGGTAGCCGAAAATGAGATTTGACCTAGGATAGGGCAGCCATAAACGTAAAGCCCACGACCGGGCCGTTTGTGATACACGAATGAAAAATTAAATTATCAACTAAGTAGAAACTTGCTATAAAGTTGATGTTTGTAAAACTTAAATTTAAATTAAATCCTGGGTAGAGTGCTGAAATATATTTTGGTGCCTGTCCCTGCTAATTTGATAGGAGCGAATACAATGTTAACTTGGTCACCTAAATAAAGTGATGGTCCTGATTCAATTCAAAGCAAAAGTTATAGTTCGATCCGGTAAGTCCTATTGATTATTACCACTACTAAGATAGTGCGGTAAACCTCAAACTGTGCCTCCGCTCCGAAGACAATAGAGGTCATCGCTCTTGCACTATAAGATCTTATCAGAATGTCTATACATACCTAGGAAGAATAAGTTGGAAAATGTTGTAGTTAATTTATGTATTTCAGCATCATTATTAAACCTCGGGCATAAACAATGTGTAACTGAATTAATGCACACTATGAAAGTTGTTTTTTCGGAATCGCTTACTGAATCTGTTTTTGTAATTTTTAATATGTAACTATTTTTTTTTCCCAAAAATTAATTAAAACTGGCTACGTAAATTATAGTCACACTTGCGCTGTAAGCGTAACAAACAAACAAACTTACTTTCGCATTTATATTACTAATTAGGATTTAAACTTTTCGCACACCAAAAAGATACAACGGCTGATTGAATGCTTTAATAGGCTTTATAGGCTACTTTTTGTCTCGGTAGCATGTTCCAGTGGGATAATTTCCGACAACCACGCGGGCGAAGTCGCGGGCAGAAGCTAGTTTTTAATATGTAGCTATTTTTTTTTCCCCCAAAAATAATTAAAACTGCCTACGCAAATTATAGTCACACTTGCGCTGTAAATTCAAAACATATCAAAATGAACGAAGTTGACCCTTACCACCACCACTTTACCACAATTTTCTCCCACAATCAGTTTGACTAATACCTATAATAAAGCAAAAATTCAGTGTAAGTATGTATTATGATTGTAACATAATAGGTATTCTAATTGGGGTTTTTGTGTATATACTTTTTTCAACGTAAACCAAAATAATAATTAGGTTCACCTTTGTTCTAAATATAACGTTTTCTATTGCAATAGAGCGAAAGAATGTAGTAAAATAAAGTTAACAAACACTTCATTCCTAAATCCCGGATTAGTTCTGTCAGGAGTCAGAGCGCTCGCTGACGATCCAAACTGTTTGCGGAACTATATTTTGTTCACGAAACGACAGTTTAATTGAGCCGTACGAGTGCAGCACTATTGAAGCTTGGACATTTTTAAACTGTCAACCAAACTATTGTTCGACTAACAATCGATTCTGGTCTTTTCAGCTTTTATAGCAGACTTCGCTTAAAATAAAAGCAAATCTTAATGACTTAAATTGAGGACAATCCAATCTTCTCTACAGAGTGGCAGGGACATCGTCACGCTAACGGTTACCATGAATTAAGCGTGGAAATTTTTCGTCTGTTACCGAAATAAAATCGTAGAGTAATGGTGGCCCAGTGGTAACGGCCGCGACCTACGAGTTGTGGGTCGTAGGTTTGAACCCAGACAGGCGCTTTACTTTGGGTAAATTATTCCATCACCACCGCTCCCAAAACGGTGAAAGAAAACATCGTGAGGAAAACAGTATATCTTAGAACCAATATAATCGAAGACATGTTACATGTACCAACCCGCACCGGACCCGCGTGGTTGATTACGGCCCACTCCCTGTCACCGAGAGAAGGCCTGTGTCCGAGCAATGGGAACACTATAGGCTGATCCTGTATTGAAAAAAAATCTGCCGTTTCATACAAAAGTGCAATACCTACGCGGTCAAAATGTACTGACAAGCTTATTATTTTTTTTTTATTTTAGCGTAATGGGGTTTATATTCATGCACTGAATCCAAGGTAGCGGATTGTCTGTCAAAGTCCCTGCCATCCTAAATAGTTATAGCCTTCAAGAAAACGTAGATTTAGATTTCATACACAATATCGCTCCCTATGACTCCGATACTTACGTACACATAAGTATATAATAGTTAAGCTCTTAAGTTCAGCAGCAAGTCACTGAATCTCCTTCACTTACAATAGAGTTATTGGAATTGAAATAGTTATCGAAACTATTGCCAAGAAGATAAATAATGTGCTTAGTTGGAGTAAGACAAATGCTATCAATTACACTCGCTGAAACTGGAGCTACAATGCTAGTGGATGCTTGCTAAGTACAAGTTAAAGATAACGTCTAGTAAGTAATATTGATCAATATACTTTAAGTTTATATCAGAAACTTTATTCTACGAACGTTGTTTGAAGACCGAAGTGGCGCATTGGCGGAGCTTTCGTCCTGTTCCGCGCATGGACAAATTTGTATGGCTCATTGATATTTGTTTTAAGTCTGGATATTATGTGAAGTTCAAGTGTCTATAGAATAGTTTAACGCTGAACTTGACAACTAGTATTTGGTGTGGTCTCTTCATGCGTTATGTATGATACTGTAGTATCTTACATAGTTAAAGCACGCATAAAGAGACCACTTTCTATCAGACATGTTAATAATTATAATGTCATGGTCTTAATGGCAGATACAAATTATATATGAATCTAGTAGGGCTGAGTGCTAATTATTCAGTATCTGTTCATACATTAATTCTAGCTGTTGCATCATAAACGTCTTTGTAGTCATGTTGAATAATATCCTATATCCACCAAGTTCCACCACTACAAGTTGCTGTAGACTGAATACAATATTGAGATGCCTAGACGACAAAAACATATTCAATACAAGACGATAGGTAACAGTGATCGCGTTATATAATTTAGTTGTATTTGTGGATTGAGTTCAGCCGGTCGGTCAGTCACGCACGGTCTGCAATCACCCGGAAATCTATGTATTTGCCCTATTACCTCGACTGCGAGTCCCGACTTTGTACGTTCGCACCGAAATTACGGGCTACAAAACATTCAGATACCATTTATTGACAACGTGATAACACGTTTAATACATACAACAATTTTAAAAAAAATGTTACTTGCAACTTTTTATTTGGACGTTTTTAGTGGCATCGTAAATATTCTGTTGCAGTTTTCACAAATATGAGAACAATTCGATTCTGTTATTACGAATGTGCTACAAATATCGACATAGTTATCGAAGTTAAATTTATTTGATCAATGTTAATTAACGCTGTATCTGTTATTAGGAGTTACATATTATGTGGATACCTAATTTAGTTATGGGCATTGGTATTAAATAATAGAGCATGTTCTAATTGAATTTAGTAATTAGCAAATGCATACCAGTTACGATTATTGGGTACTAGTTGCGCCCCGCGGTTTCACCAAAAAGTATCCCATCCTGGTTATAAACCATCTGTGTGCCAAATTTCATCTAAATCCGTTCAGTAGTTTTTGCGTGAAAGAGTAATAAGCATCCATACAAACTTTCAGGTTTATAATAATAGTAAAGAGTATAAATAGAATAGAATAGAAAAGTCATTAATTTTACAAATAGGGGTACCTACATAATAGGTGTTATTATACAGGAAAGCTCAGCCATATTTCACCATTCGTTTATATTATTAACATTCAACTAGAAGCCAGATCCATCAATCCAGAGTAATTCAGGCAATTATTTTCTCTGATAAAAATTTAGTCGCACTGTAGTAAGTTTTATTCATAAAAAATTTACGTAGTCTATCTTAGACGGGAATGTCATCATCTGCCTTGCCTTTTCCAACTATGTTGGGGTCGGCTTCCAGTCTAACCGGATGCAGCTGAATACCAGTATTTTACATGGAGCGACTGCGTATCTACTTCCACAACCCAGTTACTTGGGGCCAACGGCTTAACGTGCTTTCCGAGGGATGGAGGGCACTCGATATGTAAAAATGGTCACCCATCCACGAACCAACCGCGGCAAGCGTAGCCTAACCTGATCGACCGACCGTGCGACTGTTATTACTCAGCCACGAGCCCCTTAAACAGCAATGTACATTATTATAATAATTAATAATAAACCAACAACCAACAATTGTTCTGAAACAGGCTTATCTATAGAAACCCCGTTTATCTGTTGTGTTTTTAAAAATTATTTGTTTTGAGACTAATATTTAGAATAACTACTATAATTAAAAAACAAATGAGATAGCGATAGAGTACCTATTACAATGTAGTTTTTCTTTATACGGGTTAAGTACTGCAGTGCGATTCTGTAACCATCTCACCGTGAAAACTTAGGTGAAGTAAGCGTGGAAAAAAAAAAAAGAAGAAAGAAAATAAATTGATTTGCGGTAAACATGACGCATAAAAAAGAACAAACACACACAAAATGAAAATAACAAGTTGGGGGTAAACATGCGTCACATTCACGCAAAACGGCCATCGCTCAGCATAATGCTAAGACGCTATACGAGACAGAGCCCCAGCGCTGGTTTTCAGCGGCAGCCGGCGTTGACGTGATGACGTCAACCAGTGCAGCATGCAATTATACATAAACAAATAAAAACAACAATCAAAACAAGAAATAAAATAAACCATTGCAACATATGATTCGACACAAACAAAAAAAAAATTGCAACATAGGAGTGTGGAGTGAGCTGTCATTCCAACCAATGCTAGCGATTGACACTATTGACAGCTCACTCTAAGCTCACTTCACCTAACTTTTCACGGTGAGATTTTTACAGAATCGATCGGCTGGTCATTGTTAATGTTACGCTATCTACAGTTTATTATTTTTATTATAGGTGATTCTATCTACACTATCCGCACGATCCGCCAACTCACACTGGGCCCGCGTGGTGGCTTGCGGCCCACTCCCTCTCACTGAGAGGAGGCCTTTAACCCAGCAGTGGGAGCGTTATAAGCTGATTCTGCTGTCTCTATATTCCATAATACAGGGTGGCAGGGACATCGACGCGCAAACTGTAACCATGGATTCAGCACATGAGTTTAGACCCCATAGCGTCGAAATTTTTAGTCGGTTATTAAAAAAAAATCTTCTGTTTCATAGAAAAGTGCAATACCTACGCGGTCAAAATATACTGAACAGCAATATTTTTTTTTAATAACCAACGAAAAATTTCGACGCTATGGGGTCTAAACTCTTGTGCTGAATCCATGGTTACAGTTTGCGCGTCGATGTTCCTGCCACCCTGTATTCACCACATTTCCAAGCATATTTATTCGATGTTACACGAGTACCTACAACATTTTATTTGCCCTTACAAAGTATAGTGGAATTCTGCGACTAGTGCTCATTCGCTTATTTTCGCTCTCTTGAACCCTCAAGATCCTTGACCTACAAGAGAAATATATTTTATATTACGACACGCCACACGTTATTGATTTATTTGAGCAGAATATTTTAGTATTGGTAACATGGTCGGTATGTACTAAATCATTTTTTTTTTTTTCATGAAAGTACAGTTTGTTTTGAAAAAGGGAAATAATACGACTGATACTGCGCATTTATTTGTTTCATAGCTCATTTAGTAATACGTAAACTCATTTAAGTAATTTGAGGATTTCGTTTGCTTCTAAATTTATTACGGTGTTCCCATAATCTAAAAAAAATATAATTATAAGTACCTTATCAAGACCACAAATGGGATGAATGAAAGGCATGCAGCTGAGATGAGAATGCTGAGAGGGATGTGTGGTGTAAGTGGTGTTACACGAATGGATAGAATAAGAAATGAGTATATAAGAGGAAGTTTGAAAGTGGCACCGGTAACTGAAAAGTTGTATGGAAACCGGTTATCTTGGTATGGGCACGTGTTACGGAGTAATGAGGAAAATGTCGTAAGGAAAGTTTTGAGTATGAATGTCGATGGCTATAAGAGTAGGGGAAGACCAAAGAAACGATGGATGGACTGTGTGAATGATATGGTTAGAAAGGGGGTGACTGCCGAGATGGCGGCTAATAGAGGAGTATGGAAGAAAAATACATGTTGCGACGACTCCAAATAAATTGGGATAAGGACAGGTTAATGAAATGAAGTGTCAGAGTGACAAAAGTGTACTTATCTATATTAAAATTTTATATATGCTTCAAATTGACAACAAATATCAACTTTTTTTAATGGTAATTATGTTGATTCATTCAGAGTGACTAGCACTTTTGAAAAAGTTATAAAAATGTTTGAAGTTGTAGCGTAAACTGAACTTTATTATGTAGGAATTAAAGTTATTTTTCCCTAAACTCATATTTGTTTACATCTTTGGCGAATATGTCGCGATATTTTATTAGAAAACTGCGTAACTAAACATAAAACACATACATAAACTGACGCCTGCTTCCCATGTGGGTATTCAGAAATTATAGAACGTCACCTGCAACGATCCTTACAAACTCCTTTTGCCTCATTTACGTCCATACATCTGAAGGCCAATTCTCGTAATTTAAAACGCTCAAAATCTAGTCGCAGTCTCATCTCGGCGACAAAAAAATGTCAAAAACTTGTCAAAGTGTAGGGAAATTTGAAGTATTTTTTACAGATTGAGACTGAGACCAGCACCCTAATTGCGTAACACACAATCAATCTCAATCTGAATCATTTTGAAGGATAGCAATATCCTTCAAAATGATTCAGATTGAGATTGATCCATTGCTTCAAAAAATGTGTCAGCTCAACAACGTAAATAACGCAATGAATTTTGTTGAACTGTCAAAATGAAACCGATTCCGATTGATCGTGTGTTACGCAATTAGGGTGCTGACTGTGAACGTTCTTAAAATTACGAGAATTGCCCCTCTGGTCGTACAGGTGTCTGCGTCTGCTGAACTGCGTCACTATAGTAACACTAACTCATAATTTAATGTCACTGTGCTGAGCAGGGCTGCACCTCACAACATGCGATGCTTAAGTAGGTACTTGTACCATTCGATACTATTATAGACATTTGATCGGCCATCTCCAGTACATCAAAGTAAATATGCACAACACTATTACCCCACTGTAATACAGTATCAACTAGTACAGGGGGTATTGTGACTGTCACTGGCGGCCTTATATATTGTAATGTCAACAGTATACATAAGGTAATAAATTGTTCATACATAAATACTACGGGCCTCAAGACGTTATAATTTTACACTTAATAAATTATCTTCAGAACTGTTGCTAGGGACATTAAATGTGTTAGTGAAATATTACGAGCGCGATGTTACTCATAATCATAATCTTATGTTTATTATTCCATAAAACTTTGATTTATTTAAAAAGCTTCTATCAACTCTAAATCTACTTTATTTCTTACCTACTCAATGTATTAGCCCTCTTTATAGGCTCAAGATTAGAGCTTTAAAAGAAGTTTCTAGTCTAAATTTCACTTTTAATACCCAGCTTAAAGTTAAAAGTAGTAAAACAAAACATTAGATTTCAGACGAAAACTTATTAATGTCTTTGTAAAATTTATTATTAAAACAAATGCAGTCTAGTAAATATGCGGCGTAAAACCGCTTTTGATGATAAAACTTGAAGGTTGTAAGTAATTTTTTGTTAAGGGGGATGCGCTAGGTACCCCGCTAAATTCAAATTTTCTTACGTTTTTTGCAATTTGCAGGTGCACTGTCAGGTTGTATGAACTTGATAAATATGACTTTATAGAATTATAATGATTAAAATCATCAATACAAGCAAAGTTACTTGTTACGAAATTCATAATATGGATTATATTATAATCCTATTGAATAACTATTTTATGAAATATCAATCAATAGGATTATATGAAGTTAGATTATAATTCTGTAAACACATACTTGTTACGCTCGCAAATCATATTTAAATCAACAGTCAACATGACACTGACCTGCAAATATCAAAAAACTTAAGAAAATTTGAATATCGCGGGCTACCCTGCCGCTTCCCCCTTAACGATGAACTCAAAACTTTTAGGTATGAACTAGGCTCTAAATCCCACAGTTTACGAGAGAATAGGTCGCTCTCTACGTAAAATACCACACAGTGTTATGCCACCTGAGCCTCTGAAATTATGATTCTACCACGTTATATTGTATTTTCATATTGTGCCTATTTTATCGAAACCGCTTTGAATAAGCGCCGTTTTATGTGAATAGTGTTCGGCAATAATTAAATGTTGTGGCTTTTGGGTTGATTTACATAAAATCTGGGATAGATATCGTTGAAACCATTTAGAAAATTTTGAATCGTCCTTTTGTTATTGTTGGCTATGTTTTATTCGATGGGCTGGATCTCCTTTATGAAGTGTTATGAATAAAACCATTTTAAAAGGGCTAAGCTTACTAGGTACCTACCTATGTATGTGATATGTAAGATAGGGCTTAAAATTGCAAATATCTAAATGATAAATGATTTTATTTTGTAAGTAGGTTTGTACAAACACTTTTACACGTCAATCATATTTTAAAACTAGATGAGGTAGGCGTTTCCTATCTGACTAGTCTGAGAAGAAAGGCCGAAACAAACTCAGAGGTCACAGTCTCTTTTAAAGTCCAGACATAATCTTGGTCAGATCATATGAAGACCATGTAGATCGATGTTTGAGATGGTTTTTTGAGGAAAGAACCACAACGATTGAGAGGACCTGTCCAGCCAGTGCACGCATTTGTCAGAAATCGTGCAGCTCAACTCAAAACTTAAGGAGCTCGACGATTCGACGATGAAAAGTCATTGCTACTGATATTGTTTTACGCATTTACCCCGCCGCTGGACAGCGGATACAGAAATTTGTGCGTCAGATTATCAAAATGCAAGTACCGTAAATGCTCGTTTATGTCATGATTGATAAAGTTAACGCTATATAAACAAACAAGTACAATGATTTATGTTGTGCTCAGTCCAAAACGCTCGTTGTGAAATTACAAAGTTCTCCGTGCAAAATTTCTAAAATTCTAAAGTGTCCCGTTTTCCGTCGCCCGTTTTCCCTACCGTTGTCTCTAAAACTGAGGAGTTTGCGAGCCGGGCTTAACTTAGTAGCGCCTTAAATATAAATTTCACAAGTTCGCTTCACGAATGAAGTTACGGTGTTATGTCGTAGCTCAACAAGTTAGCACGGAAATTTTAACTTTCGTATACTCATAATAATGGCTCCTGAAAGTGGATATGAGGAAAGCATCGTCTAATACTTAATTAAACATGTATACCTTCTGAGTAAGTATAACACTGGAAATGTTCGTCAAATTACGTCAAAACTGTAAAAAGCATTTTATATTTCAGATAACAAATAATTTTACAAAAAAAGACACGAAGACCCATCAATATAAAATGCATGTCATATAATATTTATCGGAATGAAATAAATAATCGGGCATTCAAAGCAACGCCCGCTTCGAAGTTGTAGCTTCCCACAAACAATTAGTTGTGCGGCTGTGTGTGTGTCTAGCGGTACTAGCGGTGACGGCTTGAACCGGTTGCCGACGCACTAACCCATGTTCGGCATTAGACGGTACAAGGGATGCTTTGTTCCGAAGTTCGGCATTACACCCGGGAAATATAGCAGGAATGTTCGACGGATCGCTACGAGTTCGCTGAGACACCGGCGAGACCTCTGCAAACATCATGATAATACATTTATGTCGTAATGAAACTATTTCGCTACATAACCGTGTTTGCTCGAACTGTATGCAACGGGTTATAGATAAAAATACTTTTGTGTTTGTCAATCGCCGATGTGATAAATGTAAAAATATTTTAGAACTTTCGAACATTATTTTGAACAAAATAAAACAGAATACTTGTTGCTATTCAAAATGACATAATATCTATATATATAAAATTCAAAGTCCTGACTGACTGACTGACTGACTGACTGAGACATCAACGCACAGCCTAAACCGCTGGTCCTAGAGACATGAAATTTGGAGGGTGTATTCTTCGTAAAGAGTAGGTATCCACTAAGAAAGGGTTTTTCGAAATTCCACCCCTAAGATGGTGAAATGGGGGGATTTTGTTTGTATGAAAAATCTTATTCCTTGAGTTAATCAACTTGAAACTTGGCACGAATACTAATCTAAGTAAATGATGAAGTTGGGCATTTTTTGTTTTTATAAACTACCCCCTAAAAGGGGATTGGGGGGTTTCAAAGTTTGTATGGAAGAATTTTAGCGCGCGGTCCGATTTAATGGAAACTCAGTATTCGTACTTAAAATTGAAAGGAAAGGATAATGTATATCAGGGTTTTTCGAAAATCTACCCCTGACGGCCTGAAAAGGGGTAGTCAATTTTACAGGGGATGATTTTACAGCGTGACTTGATTAACTCGAAAATTGGTATAAATAATCTTTGAGTCAAGTTATGAACACATCCCAAATGATTTTTCAAAATTCCACCCCTGTGGGGGTGAAAAGCGGGGATACAGTTTATATGAAACATCTTATTAATTTAGTTAATAAACTTGAAACTTGGCAACAATACTTGCCTAAGTAAGTAATAAAGTTTATCATTATAAGTTTTTCAAAACTACCCCTCAAAGGGGAAAGCGGGGATACAGTTTATATGAAACATCTTATTAATTTAGTTAATAAACTTGAAACTTGGCAACAATACTTGCCTAAGTAAGTAATAAAGTTTATCATTATAAGTTTTTCAAAACTACCCCTCAAAGGGGGATATAGGGGTGTTGAAGTTTGTGTGGAAGAATTTGAATGCGCGGTCCGATTAACTCGAAACTCAGTGTTTTTACTTAAGACCAAAAATAAAGAATAAAATGTATCAGGATTTTTCGAAGATCTACCCCTAACGGGTTGAAAAGGGGTAGTTAATTTTACAGTGGAGGATTATAATAAGTGGCTTGATTAATTAGAAAATTGGTATAAATAATCTTTGAGTCAAGTTATGAATATATCTCAAACGATTTTTTTAAATTCCCACCCCTTTGGGTGTGAAAAGCGGGGATACAATTTATATGAAACATCTTATTAATTTAGTTAATAAACTTGAAACTTGGCAACAATACTTGCCTAAGTAAGTAATAAAGTTTATCATTATAAGTTTCTCAAAACTACCCCTCAAAGGGGGATATAGGGGTGTTGAAGTTTGTGTGGAAGAAATTGAATGCGCGGGCCGATTAACTCGAAACTCAGTATTGATACTTTTGACAGTAAATAATTAATAATAAGTATGTAAAGTTGTCGAAAATTGACCCCTGACGGGGCAAAAAGGGTTTAATATAACAAATAAAGTAATTCGGTTTTTAGGGGAGGATTTGAACTTGAAAGTGTGTGTTACATTTTCACGCCTAAACCACTGAACTTCTAATTTTGAGAAGAGGTAGATGGCATCCTGGGGAAGCACATAATTTTTATCCTGGTGGCACGTTCCCGTGGGATAACTTCCGACATCCACGCGGGCGAAGCCGCGGGCAGAAGCTAGTAATAGACTAATACTGATATCTTGCTTTATTTCATACATATTATAGAATAGAATGCTTTTTATTGTACATACACCATACAAATTATAGAACACACACACACATACACACACAACCAAGACACCAAGACCAAGAACAAGACTTATTTATTTAAGAACTGATTTTTCAATCACAGATAATTTTAATTCGTGAAATAAAATTGACGTCTGACAGTATTTGTATGGAAGAACTGTCAAAAATTCAAAATTATTCCTCCAAAAATTTTTCTGGCTTTGAAAAAATCAGCCCATATTTTATTAATTTTAATAAAACTTACAGCTAATACATTCGAGTAGTCAGAAGTAATATGTAGTTATATACAAAGTACTAATGTTAGACCACTATTTATGAATATCTAGGTATTTAATAACTGGAACTCAATACAATTCCCCCAAACACTATCTCGAGATACTGTAACACGCCTCCATTGTCACCAACACGAGTTTCTGTAACGCTAATCGGTTCCAGTCCATTGTTGCATAGTTTTGCTGTATCTTAAGTTCCTATTGGCAGCGTTGTTACAGACTTCGACAATGTAAAGTCGATACAGCGGGGAAATTTCATAACTGCGTTAAGTGAAATGCTTCCGTACCTGCGGTATTAAATGCGGTTGCTGGAATTCGTAGATATTACTCAGCTTTGTTCTTGGTATTGTCTTATCGAATATACTGTTGGGAGATTCAAAAGTAAACCATATTATTTGCTGTTGTTTTTTGGAAGGATAAACCAACCACATCATTATAGGCCACAGTGGAGACAATCATGGGATCGAGTAAAAAAGAAAGCAGAAAACTTTTTAACTTATGGCATCAACAATGGTCATCCGTAGTCACTATTGTAATAGTAATAGTAATAAATGAAATTATTATAACCATACTACACAATGTCACCGACAGGCGCTTTACTTTGTGTAAATAATTTCATCACCACTGCTCTCAAAACGATGAAGGAAAACATCGTGAGGACACCGGCATGTCCTAGAACCAAAAATTCGAAGACATGTGACATCTACCAACCCGCACTGGGCGCGCGTGGTAGATGTCACTCCTTTTCGAAGATAGGAAGCCTACTCCCAGCAGTGGAACAATATAGGCTGATTTTGACTACACAATATGCTATTGTTAAACACCATACATTTCTATATCGCAGGTATTGAAAGAATACAAAACACACCAACTTTCGAAACACACAAATGCTTTCAAGGAATGGGGAGCCAAGAAAAGTCCAGTCGATTGGACCATTTCCAAAGGCTTTGGGAAGCAACGTTCGGAACCACCTGTAATATTAGTAGCGTATTGGACTTGACAAATCTGGGATCAATGTGTCTGGCCACCATGACTTATGGTGCCGAAACAGGAGCGCTCACTACGGACACTGCACGGAATGGGATTTGCACAAAGGACCATCGAAAGCTCTGTCTGTCTTTCTCTTCTGGGGATTTGTTTTATTTTGGTATAAAACTATCCTGATAGGATTTGCTATTATTAAAGGGAAATGGGGTCCCCGCTAACATAAGATATTATATTATCATCGAGGCACATACGGCACCTATCTTAACGACGGTGACATAAATGAAATGAATTATGTTGCTCGTTACCAACCAAACCGCACTGGGCCCGCGTGGTGGATTACGGCCCACTCCCTCTCACAGAGAGGAGGCCTGTGTCCCAGCATTAGTAACATTATAGGCTGATTATGATCATGTGTTAGCATTAAGGAACACTGCTTATAAAGGAAAGTATCGAGAAACATTTACTTTCCTCGTCAATAGTACCTAAGCCACATAAAACCCATTATTCGATTTTCCTTGAATCGAACTACGCTCTAGTGACCAAGCTTAACAAAATTACCCAAAATACACGTCATAGTTACAACCAATAACAGTCCGTAACTAGAAACCGTACATTACTCTCCGCGCAAATTCGATACGTTAAGTTAACGAATCGAAGCCGGACCGGCGTCGAGTTAAAGCCAGCTCCCGACACTTGTCCATTAGTGCGTTCCTATACGTCGGAGACAAACCGCATTCCTGTTCATGTCCAAGTTAACACCTAATAGCCGGTGCCGATGCGGCCGCACGGAATGGACTTGCCTGCCGGACGGAACCGGACTTCATTGCATTACGCACCTCTCCCGGCGAGCCTGCCGGTGAGATCCGGCCAGATACGTTAGAAATGTAGCTGACATTAGCTAGTCTGGATGCCTTTGTAAAATCGGGAAACGTGATAGAATGTTGGGTGCATTATGTTACGGAAAATCTGTTGTTGGACTTGTTTTTACCTATAGTGACAGGGAAACTCGACGTATTCCTTGAAAGGGGTTATACTAGAGGTTATTAACAACAAATTCAGTCCAGTGAACTAGGGATCAAAACTGGTTGGTTAAAAATCAAAATTTTGCTTTTAAAGACCTTTTATTTCTGATGGTATGTAAGTTTTGAAACCATTTTTTTTTAACTGATCACTTATTTTTCAACTTTCAGAAAAGTATCAATTAGATGTTTGGAGTGGAGTAGTTTTTTCTCATAACTAATTGTTTTTGGTAACAAGTCATAAAATTTCTAAAAAATCGAAGAACCGACACAGCTCGGTAACCATCTAGTTTTGAACCCTAGTTAACTGGACTAAATTAGTTGCTAATGGAGGTCATTAGCAACTAATTTAGTCCAGTTAACTAGTAGTATAACGCCTTTCAAGGAATACGTCGAGTTTCCCTGTCACCCTGTATAACGGCAGAATTTCAACATTTGCTCAATAAAATAGTGACTTCGTACACAAGCAGATTTATTTTTATAGATCTCATTTATGACATATTATGTACACCAGGGCATCAGATATAGTTGAAGTTTAGTAAGAAACCGTTGGATATTATTTAATGAAATTTAATTTGATAAATAAACTATTTGTTTTCTATTAATGAAATTAAATTTCATTCGAAAACATCCATCAGTTTCTTGCCAAACTTCAACTATATCCGACGGCCCTGGTTACTTATCTCCTTTGGTGACCGTACATACATCACTAGAAATAGACACTTCACCCTTTATTTATTTTTTTGTGTTAAGTTAATTTGATTTTGTTTTAATGAGTTCCTAGCAAATGGTGCTGTGCCGAATACACATTTTTCCTTCTTTCTCTATGTGAACAAGTTTGAAAAAAAAACTCCATCCTATTTTCCATTACACGGAAAAAACAGCAAAAATCCCAATTAAAAAATCTTTTGGCGCAACGCACGAAAACACAATTGTTAAAACAGCGCTGAAAACAGCGAAAAAGCTTATCCTTAACTGATGACGTCGGCTAAAAACGCCCAACACTATTACGGTAGCAGGTAAGTGTTGTTCTAACCTGAAACTAGGCTTTACTGCAATAACACGGCACGCTTTAGAGGAAAGGGAAATCGTTTAAGCCTCTACCCCAGTGTTGTGCCACCTGAGTCTCACGGGTATTAGTTACTCGGGGCGGTAATTTTCGGCGTTGCTAACTATTACCCTGGCCACGACAGTATTGTTCGCTAATTTCGACCTTTTTACTCCGGATGGCGTAATGTGATTAGGTATAGGTACTTTTGTTTGTAGATAATAATATACGGTATATGTAAGTGGGTGTTCGTTTTGGTTGAAGAAGCTGTTGGGTTATATAGGATATCTTAATTATTATGGATTAAGGTTGTGTAAGAAAAGATTTTGTTGTTATTTTATACTTACATAAAAACCCCTGATGTAAAATTTGATGTTCTAATCATTGAATTGAAGTATCCTACCTACATATAAACCATCATAAATTTTTGTTAATATTTAATTAATTGATTAAAAAATTATAATATCAAAACAAAAACACTCGACACACAAACTAATTAAGGTCAGGACATAAGTTTCAACGGAATTCCGTGCTGCGGGACAAATAGGGGAAGGCGAGCAAAAACCGCCTCGGAAAGAATGAAGGCATTAGGTAAAAACCTCTATTAGACCAAGTGATAAATGACCAGAGGCTCTCCTGTTTCATGGCGATTACTTATGGACCCTACAAATACCCTGGAGGGCCAAACTAAGGTAACAACGTGCTGAGCCTCTCAGGTAAAGTGTTGACGCTTTTTATAGCGCCCGCCGACTATTTATAGCTCTGACCTAATTACGTTAAACAAAAATAAGGTTTCGAACTCAAGATAGATTTTAAGCGTATCTTAACATTTCAGTATCGCAAAAATATCTTAATACCGATAAAATATATAAATTACCGCTACCGATAAAGACATAAATTACCGCCTTCGATATCATAGAGCTACGGAAGTTAGCAAAGTGCAAACTGATGTAGGAACCATTAGTTTCTTCTAAACAATTCCCAACTATCATTCTTCATTTCTTTGTTGTAGTTAAACTTGCTAAAGACGTTGGTAAACGTTTCCCCGTCGGTAAACACGTCTGACATAAGTGAGCATACTCGAACATGATAGAAACGCGTAATCTTTGCGGTCCCCACTCCGAAACTGTCGTTAATAAAACTCCCCTGTGAACTTATCTTCCCCTGGGCGAGATAAAATATTTCTTGCAAAAAAAACACAAGTGCCTTGTGTGAGGGTGGAATTTCTGCACAATCACGCACAAAGCCTGGCGACGATCCTGTACTGCAGACTCTGATCATGATGCAAGCCTGATAAGAAGTTTTTTACGCGAAAACTCTTTTATATCCGGGTAGTTTTGTTCTAGGGGTATCAAGGGAATTTGTAAGTATATCGGGATGTATTTTGAAGTTGATGAGCCGATAAAATTACTGTGATTGTCAGTGTATGTGTCTTTCCATGCCGATAACTTCGGCTATTAATTTAAGTAGTTTATTCACGTATACGTTTTCAAAAACAGCACTCACGTAAAACTAGATACGTGCACATTTGTCGTCATAATTTCAAGCGGTTTTTTAATGAATTCTAGGATTTCAGTGGTGCCAGGTGCTTTTAAATCGTTAAAACACACTTAAACATCCATTGACACTTACTTACTAACAGTAAAACATGAAACAGAAGCATTCCCAACCCTTCTTTCCGTACCCCTAGTTTAGTTTAACGGTACTTTTAATTGCAGCTGTAAACCAATCTTACAAAGGGTTATGCTGCCGTAATGTGTGGCGGTCTATTATACGCTGAAATTATGCAGGACTCATCTAAATGAATGTTATTATCGCGGATCGTAATAAGAATATGTAAGTACCACAGATGTAAAGGAAGGCAGATAACGTAAGCGAGTCTCGTTGCGTGGTATAAAGGTATCTTGCTTTATCTGTAAGCCTGGAATAGCTCAAAAATACATTTTAGTGCTAACCCTTACCCAGGCCGTGAATCACAGATGATTCACGCACGCACAATTTCTATTGTGTCCGCTTCGTGAATAGTTAACGTGTTAAGATAAGATACTTTCTACATCTACTTTCAAAAGATATGGTTTTTGAATACCATCACCTATTACAGTATTTTTATCTCACGAAGTGACGCGCGCTTCACTTGTGGTTACCAAGTGTACAGAAACGTTGTGAATTTGTGTGTAAGCGCAGGAGCTCTCGGTTCCGTCCGAGTCGATGACGAAGTCGGAAGTATGTCTGTTACGTGCTAAAGTGTAGGTCTTCACGCACACATTCAAAGCGTGTTTGTACACTTGGTTACAACATATAAAGCGCGCTTCGCATCGTGAGATAAAAATAATATAACCATCACTTACTAAAGTTCTTCTCCATAGGAGACTACTATGTTTTGGTATGGGCAACTAGCTTCATCTTTCTGACTGACCGACCCCATGACAATTCAAAAGTGTCTGTAATTTATTTAATTGGAATAAATGCTTTGAGTTCGAGTTTGATTGCCTTTTGCCTACATACTTAATTATGAACTTTAAATACGTGACAAGATCGAATTTCACACATACAGTTTCACGAATTTGCGATTCCTACATTTATCTATATCCGTGGTAGGCACCAAATTTTACTAGAGTAAACGGCCATTACCATGTAACTTCACCGTGCCCAGTCTTATCGTAACCCATATTCAAGCTAAAATCGTCACTAATTAAGTACCGTGTCAGTCGTTATTAAGGTCTTATCTCAGGCTCATATGCCTCATGAATCAATTAGTCCGTCGGATACTGGGTAGGGCGGCCATTTTAACAAAGACTGACGATATATTGTAGACCCGGACATTGTTCGGGCTGAGACGGACAAAAGCGGTGAGCTGAAAACCTGCTTGAAGGGATGTAGTCGTGTAAAAGTGAGAATGGGTGTACCACTTTATAATTTGTGTGTATTCGATTGTGCGGAGTAACTGATGTCCTTTTTTCTGTAAGTACACAAAGTAGGCTTAGTAAGGAACTAAATGCCAATGTGGCTTTGTAATACGAGTAGCAATTTGGTGGTAGGTATCTATAACAGTAACTATAACTTAAGGGTGGAAGGGACATCGACGCGCAAACTGTAACCATGGATTCAGCACATGAGTTTAGACCCCATAGCGTCGAAATTTTTCGTCGGTTATCAAAAAAAAATCTTCTGTTTCATAGAAAAGTGCAATACCTACGCGGTCAAAATGTATGATACAGCAATTTTTTTTTAAAATAACCGACGAAAAATTTCGACGCTATGGGGCATAAGTATAACTCATGTGCTGAATCCTTGGTTACAGTTTGGCGTCGATGTCCCTGTAGAGTGGGT
Source organism: Apamea crenata (assembly GCA_949629185.1). NCBI lineage: Eukaryota > Metazoa > Arthropoda > Insecta > Lepidoptera > Noctuidae > Apamea > Apamea crenata. The sequence goes on along the minus strand of OX451371.1, from coordinate 9,656,192 downwards.
AGTATGATATAAATTCAATTTGTTAATTTATGCATCACAAACCTTCAAAAATTATAAATTTCTAAATAAATAAAAGAAAAAAAATACACAAAACTCAGGTTACTACGATATTTTTAGAAAACATTGTAAAAGCATACGCAGTCAGCTGTAGTCAAGTGTTTCAAGCGCTTCTGCCTACGTGAGCCCTAAAGTATCTTTTTTTGTTGTTTTTTACAATAGCACTCATATTGTGTGACTTACCTCAAAGACCCATCAAAAAATACTTTTCTGTATGAATTAGGAGCAAGAAAAATATAAAATCCATTGCCAGTAAGGCCCTTTGTACACGGCACGGTTTCTTTAAGGTACGGCGTATAAACCGCGCCATAGAAAAAACGTGTCCGTCAACAAGCTTCCATCGTAATACATTCAACACTGACAACCGTGCTTACACACGGCAAATAAACCGTAGTTTTTCACGGCAAGATAAATGCGTGTGTAGAAGTATGCCTGACAGTAAGACAAACTTGTATAAACACGTGTAAAGAACATTAAGTAAACTGGTAAACTGGCAAATTGTTAAATTATGAAACCTTTGTCAACAAATGTTTGGTTTTATTTGGTAACACAGTGGAATTGTGTTTACGCTTACATCGTGAAAATAAACAGGAAAACGTAGTCACTGGAATTACCGACGGTTAACTTAATGTCTACGATTGAATTGTTTGTTCGTTCATTGACTAAGGAAATCGAAATTTAACTGATCGTGAATACAATCACGGATGAAATATTGATACGGTTTGCTGCATTTCAGCTTGTTTCATTGCACTGTTTTAAGCTGTTTGTTTCCGTGATTTGTTCTCCGTTTGAGGTTTTTTTCGAACATTATGGTTTTACAATTTGTGTTGTATAATTTTGAGCTTTGACATTAAATTTAAATCGATAAAACTGTCAAGAAATCTTTTTTGTAGTGACATTGAAACTTTCATCAAACGAAAGATTAGATTAGATTTTTTTTCAATAAACTTATTTTCTGTCATTCATTAATTTCTTTACACAATACAAAGATATAATTTCACAGTATCATAAATAATCAGCCTATAATGTTCCCACTGCTGCAACTCAGGCCACCTCTCTTTGTCGGGGGAGCGGTGAATGCTTATGCGAATCCCGCACCCCCGGCCATAGGCAGAGGTGGCACTGCGGTGGTTTTAGCCGGTAAGGGTCCGGCATGCCCACGATCCTACGATGCAGGAAGTCCATGAGGATACACACAGCAAAATTAAAAAAAAAATAAAGGCCACCTCTCTTCGAAAGAGCACAGCCCACTTGTAATCATACCACGCGAGCCCAGTGCGGGTTGGTAGATGTCACATGTCTTCGAATATTTGGTTCTAGGACATGCCAGTTACCTCACGATGGGTCCTTCACCGTCTCGAGAGCAGTGGTGATGGATTCTTTGCGTTGTCCTTGACAATTTAAAAGTGCCTGTAATTGGTTTATCCTACTGATATTATAAACGTGAAAGTTTGTATGGATGGATGGATGTTTTTTACCTACTCTTTCACGCAAAAACTACAGAACGGATTTGGATGAAATTTGTTTAATAACCAAGATTAGCATATAGGATCCCGTGGGGATATAGAACTTTTTATCCCGATATTCCACCACGGGGCGCAGCTAGTTTGAAATAAATGCTTTGAGTTTGAGTTGTTTTTGGGTGTAAATAATTTCATCACCACATGTAAATCGACGGCATTTTGACGGCGAATTTGACGGCACGGTTGGCGCAGTGGTTAAGCGATTGACTGCTGCGCTGCTTGTCGCGGGTTCGATTCCCGCACGGAACAAATATTTGTATGACCTACAATAAGTTGTTCCGGGTCTGGCTGTTTGTGTATGTGAGTTTATATGTCTGTAAACGCACCCACGACACAGGAGAAATTCCTAGTGCGGGTCAATGTTTAAAAAAAAAAAAAAAATCGGGGCTATCACCACTGAGCCGCCCCCTGCTCTCAATTTCACAATTTCATAGACCCAATCACCATGCTTAAAACTCTCTTGTTCCAAGTGTCAGCATCCCATGTGATGCGTCAGAGTGTATTTGTGAGTAGTGTAAGTACCACAATAAAAAGCTGCCCTACAAACAAGTGAAACTTAATATACTGTCAGCCATTGTATGCCAAGCTTTCACAATCGCTTCCGACTCTGAAGCGGGGAAAGGGTACAATAACCGACGCAAGTGTTTAACTTTAAGAAAGGAAATATCAAATTATTAATATTTTAGTTGCCATTTTCAATCTGCATATCATTGTGTAATATAAACATTTATTACAAATTAAAGTCGCATTTCGTGTGGTTTCCTGTCTGTGTGGTCACACAAAATAGTTTTTCTTTAATACGTTTATGCTTTTTTTGGGAAGGTTTATGTGTATACAATATATTAATATTAAACTTATACAGCGTGGCGCTTTAATGGCGACATAAATTTACCACACGTATCGCGTTTAAGTTTTATGAATATATTTTAATTTAATTAAACATTAATATTTATTTATTTACTAACAACTTTCTAAAACAGCATCTGGGAGCAACCTGACTTAAAGAACTGTAGCGCAGGGGTCATTTGCCGGGGTCGCGAATCACAACATCGCATCAATGTAATTAAAACAAATAACGTGCAAAAAGAAAGGCGAATTGAAGAATAGAGAGAGAGCCCTATGTCGGCGAGCGGCGCAGGTGGAAATTTTCAAGTTACGATTTTTTTTATTTTGTTATAATTTTTATATTAGTGGCCACTAGCCCTACCCATGTGTAAAATTAATGTCGCTATTGTAGCGCCACGTTGTATATATTAAAGAAATCTTGATGTTTTATGAAGTCGTAACGAAAACCATGTGAAGCAGGGTCGAGTCGCTAGTATAAAAGATTCCTTAAAGAGGAAGGAAGGTATTGTTTGTTAGTCATTTTAATGAATTGTATTATGCAGAGTTAAGTTACAAAACAAAGCCTCTAGTTACTTTTGTAAGGTTCCGTTTAGGCTTAAAACAGTACAATTAAAGTTTGTGTAACTGGCAGTACCTACATCACGTTACAAAAGCTTTGAAAATATATTGCTTAATGCGTTGTTTGAGAGTGGTTATTTATTTAACACACAGTGGAAAATACATTTTGATGTAGACTGTACATGCGGGTCTGACGGTTCTAAAATGAAATTAAGAACTTGAAATGGTCATGGACGGTAAGTATGTACCTATTACGGTACATTGTAATTGTATAATTAATGTATTCAAATGTTTGCAACGTATAAAATATACAAATACAATATTACTTGAACGGGCTAATAATACATTTAAAAAAAAAAACAGAGCAGCACCTTAATTGTATAAGACACTATCAATCACAATCTGAATAATTTTGAAGGACATTTCTTCATTTATGTTCCTAACCTAAATAACGCAATGAATGTTGTTGAACTGTCAAAATGAAAGCTATTCCTACTGTTAGTGTGTTACGAAATTACCCCGCTGATCAAATAGGTAACCCAAAATTTCCATTTACCTAGTTGGTTTGTACTTAGAATTCGCAGAATTCACTACTGAATAAATTTATATATTTGACACACCAATTTTTTATCAATAGAATTTGTTGTTTTTTATAAGAAATAACCCGATCCTGTGTCGTTTTTTTTTTCCAAATCGAGGACCCGAAATTAATTCAGGAAATAAAGAAGAAAAAATTATAATGGAAGTTTTATATTACCTACTTACCTGCCTGCCCACATACAATATCAGGAATATTTTAAATTCCACATGGATTCGGAGCCTTATGTTTGAATGAGATCAGAGCAAAGGTCCAAAAAAAAGGTTTTTTACTTTTAAGATAATTGTTATATTTTCAGGGGCTTCCGCGTTTTTGGATTCATCACATTTTCAGGAATATTAAGATCAATAAGTCTGACAACCAGTCTTACCAAGGCGTCTCGTATTACCCAGTAACAGGGTTGTGGAGGTTAGATAGGCAGTCGCTCCATGTAAAATACTGGCACTCAGCTGCATCCTGTTATATTGGCAACCGACCCCAACATAGTTGGGTAAAGGCTTGTCAGATATTGATTTAAATCAATAAAGTCGCTGACTCCAAATAGGCTGTGATGTTTTACAATCAACGTTTACAGGCTAAGATTCTATACTATGATCAATGGTCCCAAATCGGTTGAATCGACAATAAAAACAATAACATAAAGAGGAGGAAAAAAAGAAAGAAATACAATAATATAAAGTCGATAACAGGTGTATGTTAAATACTTCAGCTGTAGGTTGTATTATCAAACTATAACCTTTTTAAAAAGGAAACACCCACTCTTGTTAGGATCAAAACGAGAATAAAATTCCATTAGTCGTCCTTCACGTAACTTCCGCGAGCCGACAGCTGACTTGTCAAGTTTTATTCTACTAAGAATAGACGAAAAACTTTGCAAGTTTTATATAAGATTTATAAACTGCCAGCTAGATTATTTCAGTACATTGTGAATAATTCTGTCAAAGTCAAGTGTGTGATGAGGTAGGTAGGGAGTGCAAACACGTGTAACAATTTCTAAGGATTCTTACTTAAATAATATTTTAACTACAATAACGACGTGATCAATATTTTACCTAAACTCTCTTGTTTGGGCGCGGTTCGTAACTAGATTTGTTTCTGAAAGCTACCTAGTTTTAAAAGATACGTAAGTCCATATTGGATTTATCAACAAAATTTACGACATAATATTTTATTAAAATGACGGTCTTTTGTAGGTGCACTTTTTCATTCTCGTTTGAATTAAGTAACTCCAATAATAATGATTACACTTTTAATGAATATTTAGAAGAAAATTAAAAACCGTAATGCCTTATGTTCAGAACCTTGTGTTACTCATTTTAGTTAATTGTTACCTTCATTTAAATCGTTTTGTTTATTTTATTTTTCTTATTCCTAAAGATTTTAAACGGTAACTTTGCAGTATTTTTATAGGCTATAACTACCACTGTACAACGATTACTGTGTAGACCATAATGTGTGCGCCTAGCAAGGTAGCACATAGTGAAACTTTTATTTTATAACATCATGTACTACAACATTTTTATCTAATCTCTTCACCACCTTTGGTAAAGAATGCCTAGGGCATTAAGTCCGCCTTTGTACCTTTTTTGTGAACAAGAATTTTAAATAAATAAATAACATTATACCTACGTGTCACAAATAAATAAATCAAAACAAAAAAAAGTAAAAAAGTGTCACAAAAAAAAGTAAAAACCTCTAGGTATTAAGATTAAAAAAACACAATCAGTACCACTCTATACAAAATTAAAGACAAAAACATCTCCCAGACGCCTTACATAATTCCCAAATAACCGTATCCACATTAACACTATCTAGTCATTACATATGCCATGTATTATGTAGTAAAAGTAGAGTCGTTAAGTGATCGTCACCTGCGTCGACGGCAACTTAAGCGGGTCGTAAGAGCCCTTATAAAGGGCGAAGCGATGACAGCCCGACTCAATATAATGCCTACACCTGTGCCGATTACATGTCGCGATGGAAATCACGTTTTAGCGATGGGAAGAGTGATAAGGGACGGTGGAAGGGACTTATAACGTGACGGTGTAAGGGTTATTAGTAGTTGAAGATGTGTTATGAAACAACTTGTTTTTTTGTGCTGACTGAAAAGGTTTGCGTAAGAGATGGAGGCGTGTATAGATCTACTCAGTACTTTGATTTGCAAAGTAAGAGATAGATAATTTGGGTGAACAGCGTTATAATAAAAGTGACAATTTAAATAAAAAAAAAGATAAACTGAAAGCTCTGGTATATCAAATACTTGATGGGTATATTGAAAAGGAACCTATTGCTCAAGGTCATTCAAAAAGAATAAACTGCGACAATACCTAGGCTGTACGTACCATACTAGTTAAAATCTAAACGAATATTATATAACTAACTAAATTTTATAAAGAATCGATTTGATTTTTTGTATGCTTCTTTGTTACGCTTTCACGCTACAACGGCTGAATAGATTTCGATGAAATTTGGCACATGTGTAGACCATGACCTGGATTAGGACATAAAATACTTTTTATTCCGATATTTTCACGGGATCCAGACTTATGTGCTGTGTTATGGGCGCAGATAGTCTTTTAAATAAAGAATAAAAATGAAATGCTGTTTGTTGGTAAGCGCATCACTTGAGAACGACTGAACCGATTTCGCTAACTTAACTTCAATTGTTCGCATTAGATTATGGGCTGATTTTTTTCAACGTCAGATAATTTTATCGGAGAAATATTTTTGAATTTTTGACAGTTCTTCCATACAAAAACCGTCAGACGTCAATTTTATTCCACGGATAAAAATCTGTCGATTGAAAAATCAGCCCTAAATGGATAGAAAAATTGTAAAAGTTGCCCGGAATTTTTTCAAATGCGAGAAAATCTACATGTCCTTTTTTCAGTGAGAGTTTCGTATGAATTATTGAAATATGGACAGGACAACGTCTGTCGTCTCAGCTAGTACATAATAAATTATTTTACACATCGCAATTCTGCTCCAAACAACGTAGATCAGACGACAGTGAAAGGATAATCATGTCGAGTTTGATTTTATATTTACCAGAGCATAGAAAAATAATAAGTGTTGAGTGTTGTACCTCTTTCCTGGCAACACTTAACAAGCTTACCGTTTTATATTATTATCTACCTTCAGTCTTGGTTTTAGCCGCGACGAGCGAGCGCGGTTGAGAGGTTTCGCGAAGGAAACAACCTTATTAAGAGGCTACATACGGCGACTACGATCGTAAACATTTAATCAAGAATATGATGCACTACACAATACGGTCGCAGGATAAGAATACACATATATGGATGAGAATGTCTTCTAAATGACGTCGTAAAAGACGGCTTAGGAATTATGATTGTTCAGCAGACTATGATACTTTCAACGTATGACGTGTTTATGATGATAATCCAGAACTCTAGGCAAACATACTGTTAGTTTTAACCAGAGCACATGAAAGCAAAGTCTAGAGTAGAGAATATTTAATAAAACAATTTAAAGATGGCGTCTCAATCCATAATCCCTTGAGGAGTCGTCAAGTTTCAAAGTCAGTGTAGACTTTCTTAACACATTTTTCTAAAACAGCATCCCAGGAGACTTCAAATCGACACTTAAATAAGAAATCTCGAGCGCAGTTTAATAATATAGACCTAGCATCAAGGACATTAAAGTAGGGACAACGTCGCAAACTGTTGACTCAATACTAAATTCGAGTACCCATTGTCTATATTTACAAAATCATTACCTAAGTGTTACCACCAGCTGTCTTGCTGAATAAATGCTTCTAAAAGTACACTGTAAATACAAATAAATACGATTAACCCACATGTTACCCAATAATACCTGAGCTCATAACATATTCAAACTATACAAACCATTCACGAAGATTATGTAAGTAGTGTGTTTGCGTATAAGGAAAATTTGACTTCTTAGACATAATTTTGAATGGAAAGCCATAAAACGTAGGTAAACGAGTATAGGTAGGCAATAACAATTAATATAGATTATACAGGCTAACTGACGAGAAGTGGTTTAAGACGGTGCTTAATATAGGCAGAACTCTTGAAGACTCACTTAATTAAAAACATACTGCCTTGACTGAAGTTAAACATTTGGAAAGCCAAATTCAACACGAAAAGAAGAAATATTGTACTTTTTTGCAGCACTGTAATCTGGTAAAATGTTCACCGTCCGTAAAGAAGTCCAATAAATTGAAGAAATATCGAAAAATACAACGACATCTCCGTCGATCCGCTTGTTAGGCACCCATAAAATCGACCGCGCCAGAAGAATAAGTAAATATTTTTCAAAAGTAAAGCCTGGGAGGCCTTGGGAGTAAAGAGAAATAGTTTTATTGATGTCTTCGTCAAAGGGGACGGGAGGAATTTACTTTTCATTACGATAGAAGTTTGTTCGCAAACAGTTCAACACTCGTGGACGTCGTCGGTGAAGGCAAAAAAATACTCAGCCACTTATGTGAGAACTTATGTAGTGCTTCAGTTGATAAACATAAACTGAGTGGAGTAGCTCGCGTGCACTAACATGTTCAACATGAAGGAATATATCGGACGAGTAGCTGTTTACAAAATAAACTAACAATGTACTGTCTTAATTACCGATAGGAAAGCAAAGTTATATGTATAAATGTACTTATAAGTTATGATTGATCAGTTATTTCCTTTGAAACGCTTTTTTCGTGAACCAAGTTACATAAACTATTTTATTATAATATATTTTGGAGATGGAATACTTCCATTTCAAGAAGTGCCAAGGTACTTCTACATTTACATTTACGAAAATATCTCCTCGCAAATTGCCTTATGGCTAATGGCGACGTTATATCACGAGTCCTGAAGGCAAAATAAAATTATACAGGTTTTTATAGCGTTCAGAGGCACAGTGTCCCCAGGGGTGTTAAATAGGCGCTTTACTGCGGACCCCTCACGCCGACGAACGCACTAAGTCCTCACAAAAATCTTTGTCCACTACACATAAATTGATTTGCTATGCGAACCTGAGATATCTTACGAAGATAATAAACTTTGGATCTTGAGATAAACTACCGTGGGGACGCTTCGGACCCATAAAAGTTTTGAATTACTGATTGATACCTATGCTGAAATTGACACTGATTGCCATGTTTTTGAGGAGAATAATCGTTCCTGAATCAATACATAATAATATTAGATGAAAACATTGAATGAAGAAGCTTTTTTGTTGTCTTTTAAATAAGCATCTTGTTTGGTAACCAATCATTAGAATCCCTTGGGAAATACAAAAACGGGATTGATATTTTATTTTGGACTACAAACCAGTGTTGTTACAAACAAAAACACAATCCCTCGATGTAAACAAATGAGTAAGCAAAATATTTTTCACACGGACTGAACTCTGAAAGTGTACAAACTTACCGTATAGGTAGGACAAAGTTTTAGTACAACTTTTTAAATAAATCATTTTTATTAGACCCTTACGGCAGCTTACGATAAAATGGCCAGGCCTCAAGATGGTAAGTGTATTGTCCCAATGCTGTGCAGGGGCTTTTCTCATTAAAGTTGCCGGTAACTAAGCTACAAAGGGATAATTACTTTAATTACCATACTCGTAACTGTGCCTGGATAAAGGTTTTTCTAACCATACAAAACGGGACCAGGCTATATAGAAGATTACAAAAAACATTCAAACATGTAGTAAAAGAACAGATCCCGAGGCACTCGAGACACTGTCACTATTTTTTTAGAATAAAAAAGATCTTCCACAGTAAAGGACAATGGTAGAAAATCACCACAAATTCTCGTCACAAACTAGAGTGGATACAGTGTGGTTATAATAAAAAAAATCCCTTTAGACAATTTTCCATTATCTGGACGTCCATTGTTAGGATCCAGTGGTCAGCATTTTATGGGTGGACGCAGTGTCGTCGTAACTTCTTATTAAACCGCCGGGGACGCACCGACTTGCCTCTAATTGATTTAGAGACCTCCACGACCGTGACACTACGGTTTTCTTTGTTTACTTTATACCGCCAAAAGGTTTACTTTAACTTTGAAACTTGACGTAATGTAAATGGACGCCGACTTCGGCTGTTACAGGTTAGACGGTCACACAAGTTATTGAAGTGTTTGTCCAACTATTAGGTAAGTATTCTTGTTATTAGAAGGAGGGCTTTGGATTGAATTAATTTTATAAGTTTTTATATTAGTTCAGATATATTTTCTTCAAAAGTAAAATATTACTAGTTCGCTAACTTGTTTTCTTTGAATCTTACCAATTAATAGAATAGAATACGCCGAAGTTGTAATTAAAATGGCTGGATTAAATATTAGCTAAATGCATGAAACAAAAATAAAACAGACGTGTAGTAGGTAACGAGTAATTAAAGCTGACAACATTTGAAATAGTATTTTTATAATATTCAACATTCACTTAGATTTCATTCGCCTGTCAAATATAATTCAGCTGACAGGTAGCTGTATAATAATTGTACGAAACAATCTACAAATACCTACGCACATACAGAAACATTCGAACACAATGAAAATGAAGCAATTAAAATTTCATGGCGACCGACACGCCATAATACTATAAGTTTTAATATTTTGAAATTACAAAAGCTAATTTTATAGCAAAAAAGCTGCGACATTCTCTACGTCAGACCTTAAGCCAACTTTTGTTCAGAAACTAGTTTTATTAAAGCTTTTAAGACGTCCCCAGGCTCGCTAATTGATTTAACAGCCACGACATAAAGAATTTAAGGCCCGCTAAACACGCGACTCTCGTCATTAAGTCACAAAAATTAGTGACGCGAACACCCGCCCTCTGCGTCCATGCATAAAGCATAAAGGTTACGAGTCCAATAAATAAGCGGCGAAAAACTTAAGGTGAGTTAATTTGATAAAAAGAGTTTACCGCGTGAGCAACAAAAGGCATTTAAACGCAAAGGAAGCAGAAAACGACGGAAGAAAAATGAATGATTACAGCAAAAAGGGCCATCAAAACGAATGATAAACGAGCTTAATCCGAGCCCCATCCTTGTTTTATTACCACTGGACGATTGTAAAAACGTATTAGTGGGCGGCGCCACAGAACTGTGGGTCCCGACGACGATCTATGACACTTTAGTTGACCTTTTTATATCCAATAGACGACGCTGGCGGTAATTTATTGAACCTTTATTACCCTAAAATACAATCAAATCAATGGTAATAAAAGTTGTTTTCGAATATTAGATAAGTGGCTATCCACTTTCATTTTTTATGAATGATGATGATGCCATGAAATTCAGAATAACATTTACAATTTATTTTGAGTGACTTGCATGAAATACGTTTTTTGTTATTATAAAAAACACAAAAGAATTTTATTTTTGCCACCATGTTGCATTGCAGTTGCAGAAAATATATTAAAAACCGAATGAACATAAAAAGTCGCTACAGCAACGGAAGCATGCTTGTATATGTACCTATCTTCTTAGTGTGCATACTGCATACACACCAGCGACAAGCGTCAACGACAGGTCAACTGCAGCCGACGACCCGTCGACTCTTGCAGTTGCCTCTGTTATCGACGCACATCACTTGTGTGTATGCACACTTAGATTAAGTAACTATTTTATTAGGAACTTATTAATACCTACTAATAATTCGCTCATTTTGTTAATACTCCAGAGTTTTGATCAGAAAAAATGCTACCTAAGCGCCCGTCGTTACTTGATTATGTGTACCACATTGACCCAACCCGCTAGTTCAAACGCAGTTTGTTAGGTAAAAGGAAGAGCTCATTAAGCCTTCTAGGGTTTCTTATGAACCCGTTCTAATAACTGGTTCAGCAGGGAGGGGCCACGAGTGTACGGCGATTCTTCCTGACACAAACCAAGCAGATATGAGGTAACTACATTTTATAATGTTTGTTTCAAATAAGCAAAAGTACTCACCTGGCAGGATAGACATAATTTTATTAAAAAATTATGTTAATACAAACAAAAAAACAGTCAAATTGACGCAATAGACATAAGTGGTCCCCATGTTCTTTTAAATCGAAATTTGAAATTGCGCTGCCAGCGTCGAGTTTCATTTTTATGGAACTTTTTCAACAATAATATTATGACAACTATTAAAATTTTAATAACTGGATGGCATTTCAGCTGTAATGTCTACTCCACGTTATTTTATGTTTTTTCTTTCTTGTATTTTTCATTGTTCTGCATTTGAACATCAGTGAGTATTCATAAAAATAAATTATTGCTGCGTGCATTTTGAAAGACCGAAGCACAAAGATGCATAAATATTGTTCTTCTGAAAGACAGTGACCATTTATTATTTACCTTTTATTTTCTTTACCGTATTCTATGGCTTTATTTTTTATTTTATTTATTGGCCTATCTACTTTTAACGTTTTACTACACACCAGCATTTTGTGTTTCTTTTTTTATACAAATATTTTGTTGAAACCTTTTTACTCAATATTGCTATTTTTATGTACGAGTAGTAGTTAGTTCCTATGAAAAGATTGGTGGTTTTAATTGTATGATGATAATTCATACCAATCTGTTAAGTTACAATAAATATGAATTTCGTTTTACAGAATAAAGGTAAATAAAATTGTAAAGGCTTATACCGTAACTGTTTCAATAAAGAATCTTAATGAAATACGCCTAAATGTAGGCGGAACGATAAAATCGTCTGGGTTAAAATATTATTCTCGGAAGCCATAAAGAAAATTTTATTTAATGAAGATAAGATTTCTGGAATTAAGACAAGAGTTTCTAAGTTGTTGAAACAAAGTATAAACCGTAAATGCGGCGCTATACTAACTTTGTAAATAAGAATTAGGTAAGTAAAACCTAAGTTTCCAGTTTCTTCACTTAACTTAATTAACTTTAAGTATCTATCTAAGCATTATTAATATTGACAGCGATTTCAATATTTATTTTACTATGACCTTGTTTGTTATATTAAATACATAATGAAAACCTAGCACCTACCTAAATATACTACCAAAGGTAGGTACTATGTATTTTTAGTTACTTTTGTTCATTTAATAATTTTTTCCCTCAATAAGTTCAATTTATTTTTAATATATGTGCTACCGTTTATTTTCCTTAAGCATCGTAAAATGTTCGCACTGCTGGGACAGAGGCCTCTTCTCTGTGAGAGGGAGCGGGCCGTAAGCCACCACACGAGCCCGTGCAGGTTGATAGATGTCAAATGGCTTCGAATTTTTGGTTCTAAGACACCCTCACGATATTTTCCTTCACCGTTTTGAGAGCAGTGGTGATGAAATAATTTACACAAAGTAAAGCGCCTGACTGGGTTTGAACCCACAACCTTCAACTTGTAAGTCTTGGCTGTTACCACCCTACGAAATATATTAAAATAAATACGAACAGCTTATAATACCTACATAATTTAATAGATTTTGTTTTTACTATTATTACTAGTATTTTTAAATTATAACACAACCCAATATTTTAAATTGGTCTATCAATATATAGTCTCACAAAAAGTTTCTATAAAACGTATTACTTGTTTTCCTGTTTATACCTCGATCAATCTTATCAAACCTGTAGGAAAGGAAAATAAAGGAAAGTAAAATGGCGGCGGAAGATAGCAGCCGTTCAGTCCTGTGCAGTTGCTTCGAAGGTGTCATTAAAGATATTTCCAAAGCAGGGAAAAATTGGAGGATGAATAAAAAACAAGATAGGGGAGAAAAGATTTTAGCGAAAATGTTTGATGTTTTCATTAACTTACATTGTCCCATCGCTGGGGAAAGGAGTCCCTCATGTCCAGTCTGACATTATCCTATTGTGTAATCTCCAGCCAAGCCAGCCAGTTCATTCAAGAGGCAAATATTGTTTTGTGATAAGTTTTTTAGTATCAATAATAATTGTGGCTCTTTTCGAGCCCTTAAAAATAAAGTTAATTTTAAGGGCTCAAAAAGAGCCACAATTATTATTTCTTCCTTTATACATCAGTCCGGCACCCTAATTGCGTAACACACTATATATGTCAATCTGAATCATTTTAAAGGATATTGGTAATCCATTGCTTCATATGTTCGAAAAATTTGTCTGCCCGACAACATAAATACGGTTTGAATTCATTTATTTCTAAAGATTACAAATCACTTGTACTGAAATAAATACTAAAAATTACTTAATCTATTACATTTTTGTTGTCCAGGAGTAGTAGGAGCTTGTAGTGTTAACATTACAAATATAAGAAGGTAATTGTTACGAGTTTTTAAAAGTTTTGTGTTGTCTACCGCCGTACGGCGCGTTAATGCGGTCTTCGTGCGGTGAGTGACTCGTTATCTTTGTTTTGCGTTTGAAACATAAAGACTCGTTTACACTAGAAGAAATTAATTATATTAGTTAAGTTTTGTGTTAAATTAGTTATTTTATTTTATGACCCTTTATGATGTGACATTTTAGTAGTTTTTTAAACAATAATAATGATTGTGTATTTTTTTATATCTTTTGGTAGTGAGTTATAAAGTTTTGCTCCCTCGTGTATTATTGTCTTTTTTCCATAATTAGTTCTAGTACTAGGTATATGTAAGTCTTGTGCGCGCCTCAGAATACGTTTTTGTACCTGTATATTTTTTTTAAATGTTATTTGGGTGTGTAAGTCCTTGGAAAAAAATTTACGAACTAAAATACATGTGTTATATAAATATATATTAGATATGTTAAATAGCTTGGTTTCTTTGTAAATTGTGGGTGTGTTAGGTAGTGGTAGTGAAATAGGACTTTTATAATTCTGTTTTGCGCTCTTTGCATAATGTAACTGTCCTCAGGAACGTTCACGTTTGTTAGCGAAGCTCACGGGAGCAGACGGTGGCTCGACCACTGCGTTGTGACTGACTCGGCTGTGCATTGTATAACAGATGTTTTCGTGAAATACGACGTTTATTGGTCTGACCATTTACCGCTAGTTATAACTTGTAATCTCGATGTTGTTAGGCAGAAAACGAGTGGGGGAAACACTGCTTGTAATAAAATACAATGGGGAGAGAGGAATGCAGACCAATGTATCGCCTATGAAAATAAATGTAATTCACAATTAAAGCTTATTGACTTATCAGTAGACTTACAAAATTGTTGTGGCAAATATTGTAGTGATCATTGTCATAAAGAGATAATAAATAATTTATACAGTGCTATTGTGGAAATTTTAGGTTCGTGTGCTACTGCCACGTATGAAAGCAGTCGTTATAAGCGAAAACCCCTGGCTGGATGGAACAAGCATGTGAGCGAGGCTCACCGAAATGCCAGGTTGGAGTTCAATACATGGTGTGGGTACGGTCGACCTTCCTCTGGTCCCATTTTTGACGCCATGATACTGGCACGGAAGATCTTCAAAGGAAAGCTTAAGTGGTGCCAAAAACACCAGGATCAAATTAAAATGGATTTATTAGCCAAACACCATGCTAATTCAAATTTTAAAGGTTTTTGGAAAGCCACTAATAGATTGAATCCTAAGCCTGGCGTTCCTGTGAGCGTCGACGGGGTTTCCTGCCCTAGGGGTATAGCTGAATTGTTCAAAAACCAATTCGCTATTAAGTCGACACTGGGGCCGCCGTGCGGGGTGTTCAATGCTGGTCCTGAGCGTGCGGAGGTGGCCACTGTAATTCATGCAAAGCAGATCAGGCACATATTGAAGAAGATGAAAAGAGGCAAATCCCCTGGGCATGACGGACTCAGCATTGAGCACCTGCAGCATGCTGGTTTCCACTTACCTCGGGTGCTGGCACTTTTATTTAATCTGTGTTTGTGTCATTCACATCTACCGCCTGATCTGGTGCGAACTCTGGTTGTTCCGGTGATCAAAAGCAAGACGGGGGACGTGTCGGACAAGTCAAACTACAGGCCTATTTCACTTGCCACGGTCATAGCCAAGGTCCTTGACAGCGTGCTTAACTCACATCTAAATAAGCATGTGCGGCTCTGTGATGCTCAGTTTGGATTCCGGCCTGGGCTGTCGACGGAGACGGCTATTGTTAGTTTAAAGCACGCTGTCAGGTATTACACGGATAGAAATACACCTGTTTATGCGGTTTTCCTTGACTTGTCCAGGGCCTTTGACCTTGTTCCATATGATCTTCTTTGGCAAAAGCTAGAAGAAACATCGCTGCCGCCAGAGTTCATATTACTCCTCAAGCACTGGTACCTGAACCAAGAGACTCAGGTGCGGTGGGCGGGGAAGCTGTCGGAGCCATGCCGGCCGGAGTGCGGGGTGAGGCAGGGGGGCCTGTCCTCGCCTTTGCTCTTCGGTCTGTATATTAATGCTCTGATTGAGCGACTCAGCAGCACACGTGTCGGCTGCTATGTGGATGGAGTTTGTTTTAACAACATTAGCTACGCGGACGACATGGTGCTGCTGGCTCCCTCGGTCGGTGCTCTCCGAAAGCTTCTCAATGTGTGTGAGTCGTACGCTTCGACTCATGGGTTAATTTATAATAGCAGTAAGACAGAATTTATGGTCTTCAGGTCTGGCACCAGGTGTCCCACTACGGTTCCTCCTCTCCTAATTAAAGGTCACCCGATTAACAGGGTGTATAAATTCAAATACCTGGGCCATCTGGTTACTGATGATCTGAAAGATGATATGGATCTAGAGAGGGAGCGCAGAGCATTGTCAGTGAGGGCGAATATGCTGGCCCGCAGATTTTCTCGATGCACAGACGCAATTAAAATAACCCTTTTTAAGGCATACTGTACAGCACTGTACTCGGGAGCTCTGTGGTTCACATATACCCAAAAGGCTTGCAATGCTCTGCGTATCCAATACAATAACGCATTCAGGGTATTGTTGCGATTGCCGCGCTTCTGTAGTGCCTCGGCAATGTTTGCAGATGCACGCACTGACGGATTTGATGCACTGTGGCGTAAGAAATCTGCCTCGCTACTCCGCAGGCTGCGTGGCAGTCCCAACACTATTCTGCAATCAATAGCCGCCCGGGCAGATAGCCCGCTAGTGTGGGCGATTACAAACCGGACCCGTTCTGTTTTAGTTATTAAGTACTAACATAGGCTAAGCAATTTTTGTTACTAACACTATAGACCATTGTAGTTTGAATTAATAAAGATTATTATTATTATTATTATTATTTGCAGCATATCTAGGTTGGTTTTAGCTGCTGAACCCCACAGTTCTATAAGATAAATAACGCAATGAATGTTGAAGAACTGTCAAAATAAAAGCCATTGCTGATAGTGTGTTACGCAATTACCCCGCGGTTTAGTGAACCCTTCAATTCTATGATCAGTAAATCTTCTACCAGCTGCTGTGATTGGTTCGCGAAAGTATCAACAGCCAATCAAATTATTTGACATAGTATCAATATTCAATAGGCTCACCCCTTATTACATGGGGCTCAAACATAACTAGCGAAATGTGTGTGTACCTTTGCTTAACCCTTCGGGGAATACCGGCGTGATGCTATGTACCTATGTATTAAGTCAACTGATTGACTCGATTGGCTACATTGAAGTTTAACACGAACTTAAAATAGCAAACCCCAAAAAGACATAACATTCATACAATACTTTCATAAAAATATTCACAAACAATGAAATCACAAAGTTAGGGGGCCGATATATTATCCGGACAATATTCCGGCCGGTCCGGCCCGGCCGTCCGATTGGCCCGGAATGTTTTATGATCCGCGCAACACGCAGTAACGCGTCTGGACGCTGTGGCATGTGGACAGAACTGCGACCCATGATTTAGGGGCTTTCATTTCACAACGGTTTATTTTAAAATGTCCTCCAATGTAATGTGTTTTGGTAAAAATTGGAGTTGATAATATTTGATTGTGTTTTGGTAGGTACATGTTTTTTAATTAGTTGAGAAAAAATCTGTGTTGTCTTTAAATTGCTTCTTTTCATAACATATAACACCGTGATTCACCAAGAGAAAATTATTTAAAAAAAACTACCAACTTAATTTCTTTTTTTATATAAATTTTAACATTACAGGGAAACATCTGTGAAGGCTTTAAATTACTTCTATTCATAACATAACACATAAAGAAGACAAAAGCTAGTGAAAAAGTAAACTTCATCATTCTGAAAAAATATTCCGTATTTCACCGTGTTCAATTATTCTGTACTCTTAAGCCGGTTGAAAGATTATCGTAACTCATTTCCAATGTTGGTTTGAGTAAAACCCGTCTACATTGAAAATCGATAGTGTAACCCTTAGCTATCCTCGATAGTCAGCATCTATTGCAACACCCTAACTACTAGAGAACCTTTTCTAAGAACCCACCGTAAATCACTGAGCACATACCGTTTTTTCGGTTCAATCCAATTTAATTGAGTCTTTTTCGAGAAAAGTGCTGGGAAACTCTTTCGCTAAAGCTTCCATTTAAATACGCCTTAGAAGATCTTAAGTCTTGAAGAATCTATTTAAAAACCTTATCCTAGCTCTTTCGTGAACCGTTTTTCTTGTGAAATTGGGTTAAAAAAAGTCAAGAAAATTAATTGTTTATCAACTTAAATTGTCCATTTATACAAATAACAAATTTCACTCTTTGACAGATGTATGAAATGGTTATAACACAGCAAAATGACGTAAGTAGTATGTCAACTTTATAAAGAATTGATTTCCTTGGCTGTACTACCTATAAATGGTGTCGTGAAGGCATTTATACACTTTCATGCAGTAATGTATGTATAACTGTATTACAAACATTCTTCAACACGAAAAGCCGCGAAAATGTGCCTTTTTATGTGCAATAGTTAAAAAAATATTGTTTTCCGCGTTCCATTGCGGAGAAATACGCAATAACAATGTTCCTTGCGTTAATGAGGCTCAATTTATGGTAGCCGTTTATAAACTCATAAATATGTTCGCAAAAATAACTGGTTCCCCCTTATTTATGTCACCCTATAAGCGAGAAATAATACTTCGTGCAAACAAAATTGTTGGACGTTGATTTCTTGAATGCAGGACACGTTTAATTTAAATGAACTCTACTACATTCTGGAATGCGACTGGCATACTTCACATTCGTTTCAGGTATTTAACTATTTATTTCGTAGGCCATCATTTCAGTCCAAAATATTCTTTTGTGAACGGTTCATAAAGGTATTCAGATATACAGAATACAATATTAAAAAAAAAGCATAAAGCATGATTTTTGAGCAAAAGGCAAGCCCCAGGGTTACGCGCGAAATTTATATTTTCTTACGTTTTGAAATGACTGTGTCCATGAAATATCAATTAATAGGATTATAATTATGAACTAAGAGGGTGGTATTGATGATTTTAATGATAAAAATTCTGTAAATACATACTTGTTAAGGTCGCAAATCATATTTTTTTCGAACATACAACCTGACACTGACAGGCAAATTGCAAAACGTAAGAAAATTTGAATTTTGCGGGCTACACTTTTTAAATGTTTAAAGTAAACAACGTTCGCCCGCGTGCATGTGGATTTCATGGGTTTTATTTTTTTACGCGGAACCCTAGTGCTTTTTTCTAAAATAAAAGTAGTAGCTTTTTAACATCAGCTGTCTAGTCTCATCAAAATCCAATCCAAAAAGCCACTTCAGAACTAGCCGGGACAAATAGACAGACATACAAATAGACAAAAATGCTAAAAATTGTTTTTTTTTGTTTTTATAAATAGGTACCGTATATACTTTTATAAGCATTTAATAAAAAAGCTGTTATTTTGACGGTAAAAACAGACACTTCTGTTTTATTTATTTGTATGCCATGTACACACGGCGACACACCAAACTATCCATTTCCTGTTTTAGCAGAGCTCGCACCGTGAAGATCTTTCGTACAATCAGAAGTCAGCTTATACTTGTTATGTAAAACTAGATATGTATAGACATCAATAAAACAGAAGCCGTTTAACTCTCTACGCGATATTTTCCACAGCGATAATTGCCTTTGCTGAAATCCGTAATTCTCTATCACCAATTGAAAATCCAGGCATCCGAATCAGTAGCAAAAGGCAAGCCACCCGTATTGGCCACTGACCAATTAATCAATGGTATCTGGTCATAGTAATCAATCAATATGGAATCTCATGCATGCATGCTGGGGTTTAGATTAGCTTATAGCACATTAGTAGCGTCCGTTTGGGCTAATCTATCATCTTCATGTAATAGCCTAGGTCTTAAAGATTCATTTAAGAGTATACAAAGTTTATACGACAGAGGGGCTTTCCTTTAAACTGCCTATACTAGGTACCATTACCAAGCTCTGTACCAAAAATCAACTAAATAGGAGCAGTAGTTTAGTCACAAATTATTTTTTAAGTTTTTGCACCGTTTGAACACGATGAATCTTTCCTAACAGCTGATTATGTCTAAGCATAGGGCATGCACCTTACAACGATAATGACGTTGCCACTTTGTTACCTAGGTATCTAAGGTCAGTCAAATTTATTTAAAAGGGTGGTTGCGTTTTATTCTGATTTGTAAGCTATTTAGTTTGTTTGAAAAAAATATTATATAATTTTTGGCGCTTTTTATTTTTATACCGTATCAAATTAATACCTACTAAACACGTATAGTATACGTAGTGTAGTTTAATACCCCTCTGTCATATCAACTGTGTATAAAGAATGATGGGCAATAAAATGAGCAGTGATGGAACAGTGGTAACGGCCGCGACTTCCGAGTTGCAGGTCGTGGTTCGAACCCTGACAGGCGCTTTACTTTGTGTAATTTATTTCATCACCACTACTCTCAAAACTGTTAAGAAAAACATCGTGAGGAAACCGACATGTCCTATTCGAAAACATGTGACATCTACCCGCACTGGGCCCCCGTGGTGGATTACGACCCACTCGCTCTCACCTTGAGGAGGCCTGTGTCCCTTCAGTGGCAACATTATAGGCTAATTATGGGTATTAAAATTTGTCATCTCACTTAAGTATTTACCCGTAAACATAGTTTCATAACATAACATCACGCCTTGTTTCCCCGAAGGGTTGGGCAGAGATGTACCTATAGTACCCGTAAACATCCATGATTTTTAGCATGGACGTGATTAACAGCCAAAATGAAGTATAAAAGACGAAAATTCAATAATGACCACGCTTATCACATTATTAAATACATTTCACAGTACAATTTTCCGTATTTTTACATAGTATTGGAGCTCCTTAGCCAATCCTTTCATACAAAACCCACGTCCAGAGTATCTGCCTAAATCGGCTTCCAGTCTAACCGGATGCAGCTGAATACCAGTATATTATATGGAACGCCTACCTATCTGACCTCTACAACCCAGTTACTGGGTAATACGATACTCCTTGTTAAAACTTCTTGGCTTCTGACTATCCGACCGTAACGAACGTCAAAGATCCACACTTTACATATCAGGGTCATATGTTATGGATGGTCACCCATCCACGAACTGACCGCAGCAAGCGCAGCTTAACCTTCAATCGACCCGTTCTATTATCATTTAGCCACAAAACCCTCCACAGTATACGATCACCGATTTCCATCGGGAACCACGCAGTCATACTACGAGTACCTATAATAATAACACTAATCTTCCACCTGACCTGAATATGAAACAAAACAAAAGAACACAAAAACCAACGCGAACCAACGTTAAAACCACCTCCTAAGAAAACGATTGTAAACATGTTATTTAATGTTGTAAATCGCGTTCGTTATCTCCCTTTCTTGAATCATCGCCACGCTATCACAGTAATAAATAACACAGGCCGTATTATCTGTGAACATAATCACTGATGTTTCGCCCGCGTTATTTCCTTCTGTGGTTAAATACACTTCCCTAAAAAAATATTTATTCTCCCGTCGTCGTGCAAACAATTGTGGAATTCTTTCGGCTTGTTGATTTTTCGGTGTACTTAGTGAATGTGGCTGTTAGTGAATTGTGGCTGAACCGGTTCGTAGAATATTGAAATAGATTTTTTCTTTGTGACTGTGTTCAGTCATAGCGATTGTGAAGCTTATGACTAAGTTATATGAACTAATAGTACGATATAAGACGGAAACTATGGTAATATAACATAAATGATCTATTAAATGTACTGTGTAAACAATTGTTGGCTAACCTAAATAAATAATTTCGAACATAAATTGGTGGCGGTTAAACCATAAACTCAAACTCAAATTTGTAAAGGAGTCGGTCGGTCAGTCAGAAATATGAAGCTAGTGGCCCATTCCAAGGTACCTATGGAGAAGAACGGGCAAGACACTCCATGGGAAATATTAATAATATTTAAATAATTTATTAATAAAAAATATATTATCAATAATAAATAAAAGGTAAAATAATAAAATTATTTATTTTTCCTTTTCAGAAGAGGAAGAGGTGGCGAGATGACCTAGATACGTACCGCAAGGGTTGGATCCAGGTGGCGCTAGAAAAGGATGCCTACCTAACTGAAAAAAAAAAGAAATATACCTAAGCGTAAATTCAGACAATGTGCACTAATAACATGCAAGTTTGTTAGTAATTAAATTCAATTTGCAGCCCCATTGTGTCAGAAACATTCATAATTACTCCTGTATAATTGAAACTCAGTGATGTCAATAGAAATTTAATTAAGCAATGAATCGACGTCATTCTATATTACATGTGCACATTTATGTACTTAGGTACATTTCTAATAATAGACTTTATTCACTAACCTAACTATGTAACAAATACGTTTTAAATCATTATAGACTGCTGGCTAATGCTCGGTTCTCACAAACAAAAACAAATCCTTTTCCTTACAAATGGTATCATTTTTTGTTATCAAATTGGGCATATAACTAGATTCGTAAGCTAATTTTACCTGTTATAGCTTCTTCCATATGGGAGGGTCTACTATACAAAGCTATATATATTATGAGGTCTTTGCTTCATTATTAGTAAAGATACAATTCTTAATTTTAACCAATATTGTCTGTAAATTATAGGAACCGTAACTGAAAATCATGCGATTATTGTGTTAATTACCTGTTTTTAAAAAGGGGCTTGTGGCTTAGTAATAACATTCCCGTCCCAGCTGTCATTCACGGATCTTTGATAGTCGTTACGAGTCGTCAGTAGCCTGAAAGTCTGACAACCAGTCTTACCAAGGGGTATCGTATTACCAAGTAACTGGGTTGTGGAGGTCAGATAGGCAGTCGCTCCATCAAGTAAAATACTGATATTCAGCTACACCCGACCCCAACATAGTTAGAAAAAGGCTATGCAGATAATGATGACCTGTATTTAAAAATCAAGTTTCAAAATATAAGAAAACGATATTGCAAATACGTAATTAAAGTAAACTTAAGCTATTTAGCATCAAAAACATAATTCTTAATTTACACATTTCTATCGTGCCAACACTCTATATTTTTAGACATCGTTACGATGAAAAGCAGAAAATATACTTACGTACATTCAAGACCGTCGCTCACCGATGCGAGGGGAAGATAAGTCACTTGTATTTTTTCTAGGCTTTCATGTAATTCAAGAGAACGTCAAAGAATAAAAGAATAAGCATTCATTGTTCATTTTCTCTCACGGTTTCGCCGCGAAATGTTGAAAAGTTTTATTTACCGCGTCAGACATGTTTGTCACTCAAAATATTCGGGTGACCTCATTACAGCATGAATATTTCATAGAGAATAAGTTGTAAGTAATAAAAATAATAAGCATTTTGACATTGTGTGACATGGAGGTCATTACGCCTACAAGTCGACACACACTCCCCGTACTCTATTTGACTTTGTCGCCGCTGTCAAAACATAATCCAAACCAATCCAAACCGCTTAACGCTAGTAATAATAACCACTTGTCGTGTCGGATTTTATTTTGAACCGTTTGTTAAAATGAAATACCTTATACAGGGTGGGCCAACATTTTTTGCAAATAGCAACACTGAATATCTTGAAAACCGTTTGACAGACGGACGCGCTGTTGGCGGGAAAATATGTGTCACTTAATGCAATTTTACTCACGAATGGAGCGATTCACGGAAAAACAGCGTGCTTTTTGTATTATTTTTTTTTACAAAAACAACGATTCCTACGTACTGTACGAAGCCTGTTTAGATAGAATACAGATTACGCAGTGTAATTGAGTGTCCTAGTGGTACTTTAATCAAAGCTTGGATCAAGAAGTTTGGGCAAACTGGTTCCACAACGAATATTAAACAAACAGGACGGCCACGTTCAAGAAGAAGCGATGAGAAAATTCATCTGGTTGAAATTTCCGTAAAAACGATCCAGAATCATCTACGCGTAAGCGTTCGGCGGCTCTGGCAATACGAAGAACTAGTCTACGGCGAATTTTGCATCTGGACCTTAAACTGCACCCATACAGGCTTCAAATCGTGCAGGAGATGAGACCAAACGATTACATTCAACGTTAGTTATTTGCTGACACTATGCTGGAGCGTTTCTCTAGCCTTGGGAATGTATTGTTTTCGGACGAGGCCCACTTTCACATCAATGGGCACGTCAATAAGCACAATTGGAGCAGGGAAAACCCTCGCCTTAAACACCAAAAGTCTCTTCATCCAACTAAAACGACAGTCTGGGCTGCCGTATCAGCTAAGGGCATAATTGGTCCGTGTTTCTTTGAAAACAATCAAGGAAATAACATTACTGTTAGTTCACCGGAATACGTGAAGATGTTGCGAGAGTTTTTGACGCAACAGTTACATGCATTTGAAGGATACAACAGCAGGACCTGGATGCAACAAGATGGAGCAACATGCCATACGTCAAACGTGACTTTGCTAGTAGTCAAAGAAATGTTTCCGTAAAAATTGATTACTCCCATGGCCTCCAAGGAGCCCGGACCTTACACCTTGTGATTTTTTCCTGTGGGGATACCTGAAAAGTCGAGCCTACCACAATAAACCGACGACAATACTCCAACTAAAACAAAACATCCACGAGGTTCTCCTCGTGGATGTTTTGTAGGAATTGCGGCTAACTAGCCGCGATTCCTCGCAGCATGTGTCAGCGAGTTTTCCAAAGTTTACGTAGTCGATTGCAGGAGTGCCAAAGACGAGACGGAGCACATCTCGACGATGTCATTTTTTAAAAATAAATTACTTTAGATGTTTGTTATATTGAATAAATGATCAACAAAGTAACATGAATAGAAATAAAACTACGAAAGTGCAAATATTTTTGGGCCATCCTGTATAAGTGTTCTCCATTTTTGTGACCAAGAAAATAAATCATTTAAATAGGTACCTACATTGGTTAGCTCTTTTTTTTTGCGGATGGGAAATCATCAAATGATCCCTCCTGCTCTGGGTGGAGCGGAAGGGAGTGTCAGACTCTTACTGACTAAAACCCACCCGTGTTCCTTCCTTAGCCCTTTATGTTCCAGGGCAGCAGTAACCCTTTCGGACGATCCCGCTACCCACATTGGTTAGCTCTTATATGTGTTTAAAGAAACGCACAGTCATGTTACTTTTGTCATGCGTAAGGTTACTTTTGTCATCATTCAAAACCTTTTACCGCGGAAAAAAGTATCTAAAGTAGCTAGATGGACGGACAACCTAAAGAATGTGCTTGGACAGACTGGGTGCGGAAGGTGGAGGACAGGGTGTTGTGGTGCAACCCGGGAGAGGCCTATGTCCAGCAGAGGACTGCGATAGGCTGTGTGGATTGATTGTTGATTAAACCGCGGAAAAAAAGTTTTTGGAAGGACTTGGGACCTTTACCCAGCAGTGCAGTGTGACAAAACGGAATGAAAAAACCGTTCAAACAACTTTATCCGCACGCAAAATGAGTCTTGCTGAAATAGGTGATATCCAACTAGACGTATCTATTACACTGGCTTTAATTTTGTTGCGTTTGCTTTGTATATCACGCGCGCACGGCGCAACACTGTATTTTTCCCGCGATTAGTCAACAGATTAGAATCGTGTCCGCCCAAACATTACCAAGTTGGCCCCTTATCAAAGTGCCTGGTGACAATGTGGTGATATCCCGCCGTCAACTGCTTAATACTTTATTCGATTGAGGCTTATTTTTTCATAGTACACAAAGTACCGGATGGCAGTTTTTCAGACACTTAAAAGCAGTCTGCCTGATATTATTTACTCCTGAAATATTTATCACATGGCAAGTTTTATGACGACCTTGAGAAGGTGGCTGGGTCAGACTGGATGTGGAAGGTGGAGGACGGGGTGTTGTGGCGCAGCTTGGGAGAGGTCATGTCGAGCAGTGGACTGCGATAGGCTGAGTTGATTGATTTAAGTTTATGTAAACTTAGCTGCAGTATAAATGATGAAGTAGGTACAACATCTTGTTGTACGGAGACCAGCACATCAAGCTAGCTACTACAATCTGTCAAATTTCTTTAATAGATTTTCAACTTTATCGCTAAAGCATTAAGATTCATGTTTGATGATGAAAATTTGACAGTTTCGGGTAGCTTGACCTGCTGGCGTCTGCACAACATCGTGTGTTTATACATTTTTTTTTAATTTTGTTTGTGGGTGGGTTTTAATATACATAAGTCTACATGAACAGAGCCTCGACAGGCATTATATAATTGACATGTTCTTCATATTTACTCGACAAAAAAGCATGCATGTCTTGACCTCTAGCCACAAATTCTAACAACTACCTACTTTCAACCACAAGTCATGTCATTAACTGTTTCTAATCTCAAACATGACTTCATAATTTACTTGTAAAGCTCGAATTACGGTAATAAGCGCGCGTCCACCTTAAACGTTTATTCTTAGGATTTAAGGTGCAGTTCCACTAACAGCGAATGGCGACATGATGTTGACCAAGTTTAAATGGACTGTAGTCGCTGCATATTGTGGGTATAACAATCGTATTGTAACTACCGTTTAACGCCATGTATACCTATAAGTAATAGGTAATATGTAACAGGGACTAGTGTCCGCAACTCCACGTCAATGCGCGTATTTTGCGTACGGGTGGAAAAATCGATTATTCGATCCACCCCAGCTACTCAAGGAAGGCTAGCAACGCCTTGATGTTACTGACCATCTCACGTAGGGTACCTGGGTTATCGAAGTAAGTTGCCCTGTACGTGGCGACCACTGAAGCACAGGTACCGCTGTCTCATCATCCTCCACGCATGTCCTGCACAGCGGACTGTCTCATGTATACCTATTACTAACTTCTGCTCGTGATTTCGTCCGCGTGAAATTTTTTGTTCCCCCGACTCACCGAAACGCATCACCTTGCCCGCCCGTACTATTACTTCGATTTCAATTTCTTTCCACCTTTTTTTTTTCACTTGACTCCTAAGTATCGTAGTGTAATGTTACATAACCTATCTTAAGAATTGCGCTATCAAATGCAAAAAGAATTTTCCGAATCCGAACGCTAGTTCCAGAGATTAGCGCGTTCAATGAAAACAACAACCAAACCCTTCGGCTTTATTATATTAGTATAGCTTTTATATTAGTATAGCTTAATGGATCTAGAGTAAGTATAAGATTTATTCATAAAAATATGTGTAAGTTATTCAAAACATCATAACCTTTTACTTGCCCAAAATCAGTAAAGTATGAAAAAGTACCACATTGCGCTACGATAAGCCGTGGTGACGTACGAACCAAGTAAATACAGATTTTATTGCTTGAACAGACTTAAGCCGTCTGTACGCACACTAAACCATAATTTAGGGCATTATTCGAAGTCACAATTCTTATACACCGTGATCGGTTTTTTTTTTTATATCGAGTGGGCACCAGCTCCCACAGTAGTTCGACAAACCTTGTGGTTTAAAGTAATACGAAGCAAAGTTAAGCTATGAATACTCCAGTTAGCTTGCGTAACTTTGCCTTAAATAAAAGTCGTTGACTTTTAATTCCGAGAATTTTCTAAATAGGTGCGCACAATTGTTTTTTTTTTCAATTGCTTTTAATGTCTGAGTTAATTTAATATAATAAGATCTACACTTCTACGAACTCATTGTATTAATAATGTATACTTCGTTGTTCAAATGGGCTGACTTACCTATAGTATGTTCCAAAAGTATCTGATGAAAATGTAAACAAATAGACCAAAAAACGTACATGTGGATAGAGTGCCGAATTATAAAGTTTAAACCTGCTAAATAGGTAGATGCAGATGAATGTGGTACTAATTCCCTTTAATGAGTGATTGCTTAATAGTTTGTTTACACTTTCGTCAGATATATTTGGAACCGACCATACGAACTATGGTATGGAAAATATTGTACAAGTAATAAAAGGGCACAGACAGATAGGACATAGAAGTCCCGCTGGTTTAACTCAATCGTTTAAATAGCGGGACTTCTCCGCCCTGTCTGTGTGAAGGAATACTGAAAACCGATGGAACTAAAAAACTTAGGGCGCTAACAATTTGCCCTTAATAGGTTATACAAACGGCTGTCTGTGGGCGTCCTAAATTGTAGCTACCTACACAGCGATCAGAAAATGAAAAGAAAACAGAATGCATCGGCGCCTCATCTCGCCGCGTCAGCTTGCTAGCTATCTACCTGGGTAAGTATATATCTAGGTATGCACTACCTATGTATTCGGTCGTAAATGCTTTTCCCT
Organism: Apamea crenata; assembly: GCA_949629185.1. NCBI lineage: Eukaryota > Metazoa > Arthropoda > Insecta > Lepidoptera > Noctuidae > Apamea > Apamea crenata. The sequence goes on along the minus strand of OX451371.1, from coordinate 9,628,097 downwards.
TTAAAGGTACTCAACAAAGTACCTGCTACATTGAACTATGAAAGTAGCAGATTCTCATTGAGAACGACACAAAAGGAATGAATCCATATTAATTAATCTGCATTTAACTTCACTATAGTTTCATTCATTAAATTCAGAAATACCTGAACCTCCAGGTCTTAATTGCGGCAAACGACTTAGCTGTCCAGGACGCTATATGGTCGTCGGACAAAATATAAGTTATAGACACTATAAGATGAAGATTCAGAAACGGCAGTATTCTTAAGTCATTAGAAAGAAAAGAAAGAAAGAAAATATGTACATTTATTTGCGGAAAACACGACGCATAAAAAAGAACAATCACACAAAAAAAAATAACAAGTTGGGGGTAAACATGCGTCACATTCACGCAAAACGGCCATCGCTCAGCATAATGCTAAGACCCTATACGAGACAGAGCCCCAGCGCTGGTTTTCAGCGGCAGCCGGCGTTGACGTGATGACGTCAACCAGTGCAGCATGCTATTATACAAAAACAACAATCAAAACAAGAAATAAAATAAACCATTGCAACATATGATTAGGTAAGATTATTTTATGATTTATTGCATTATAATTATATAAAGGATATGCATGGAAATTTATTTACTAGCTGTGATACGATACCTAGAAAAAGAATTCCTGATAATCCTAGTCCTATCTAATATTAAAAATGTGAAAGTGAGTTTGTTCATTTGTTACGCTAAAACGGCTGAACGGATTTGGATGAAATCTGGCAAATTAGACTATGACCTGGGTCCTAGGTCATAGCTTAACCATGTGCCAGAGTGTGTGAGTCCCGGGCAACAGCTAGTATATCAATAAAAACAAAGATATTGGTTATTTGCAACCAGCAAATTTTGATTAGTGCCATACTTTTATACTATTTAAATCAAATTATAGAGAAACAGTCGATCTTAGCGATTCTTACCATTTCTGTACCTGGGTGCCGGTTCCAGACGGGTACCTAACCTAACCTAACAAGTACCGGTACCAAATCCTGAATTTGGTACCACGGCATGTACGCTAAATCTCATATTTTTACGAGGAGCCTCGTACGGTTGGCAACCTTGAAGCTATTTTTCTAATAATTAACAATCCTTTTTACTTGCTATATCTTTTTTCTCACTCTTAACTTCCGAAAATATTTATTTGGTACCGGTACAGTACCGATACTGATTAGAAATACCAATAGTATAGGTACTACGTCTGGTACCGGTACCAATAGTACAGCACCCTAATTGCGTAACACACAATCAATCTCAATCTGAATCATTTTGAAAGATATTGCTAATCCATTGCTTCATATGTTTAAAACATGTGTCATGTGTCTGGTCAACAACATAAATAACGCAATGAATGTTGTTGAACTGTCAAAATGAAACCGATTCCGATTGATCGTGTGTTACGCAATTAGGGTGCAGGTACTACTCTGGTACTGGCATCACACCAAGGCCGGGTACCGTTCCCAAAAATACAGGTATTTCAAACCCTGCTTCGGTTAGTTAATAATCAGTACCCTGTTGGTTAGCGAGAAATCTAAATTAATAACACAACTGAAACAACTTCCAGTGAAAATGTTGTGGAACAATTTCTACACAGTAATTTCTAGGAAGAATTTATTTTGACAGAAGACCGCTATATTTCAGGACTGAAAATTATGTAAGGCATAATGTAGATACCTACACAGGGTGTAACAAGATCCTTATTCAAGCCATTATCTACGCATTTTGTACATCAAACTAAGTTACTTTATGTAAAAATAATTGCTGGGAAAAAACTTTTATTTTTGGTGTGAGAATTGGCTGAATACAGCGTGAATTACGCGCGATAGTGCGCAACAGCTATCGCACGCATAACATGGTGCTTATGAGTGCATGCAACGGTGAAGAGATCGTGGGAGTATTTAATGTTAAGTTATAACATTTAAAGTCATGTTTTCGAAAAAAAAACATTTTAAAAAGTTTGGATATTTGTACTTCAATATATCCGTAACCAGATGGTTCCCAGGTATGGTTCACTACGAAAAAGGTTATAATAACGAGAAGAACAAGTGACTCTTGGCTTTGTTAAGGGTATTTTTGTACCCGCTATGTTCAAGTTAAGTAGGAAAAGGAAAGGGAGCCTTGCCCTGCAGTGGAAAAATACAGGCTGATTATGATTTATTATTATATTCAAACAATAACTATGTATTTTAAAATCTACTTCCACATACATATTTGACACTTTAAACTGAAAAAATTTGGTTGCTTTGACCAATTTTGTGGCCGATATAAAATTACCCTATAATCGATTTAAACAATAACCTTCTAATGAGACAAACTCCACTTTAATAGTTCCATAATTAAAATTAACCTACCAAATAAACTTGGCAAGCATTTTAAAACAAAAACGAACGGTTCTAATTAATTAGAACTGCTGGTTAAGGGCTACTAATAAATCTCCAACTTTTTATTTTTAGACGGGGTTGAAAGGCTACGGAAGTTATTCAAATTTAATGTACTTAAAATCTAACAAAAATATTATGAAGAAAAAATTAAAATAAATTGAATGAAAATATTATGAAATATTATTTAGTCATTATTTTGTATCAACCACTACTTCACTTGCTGACTGACAAATCATTCTACCATGAGGGGTGCTACACATTTGTGTTCGGTTTTATTCGGCACACCCGGGCGGCAAAAATAATATTTTAAGTAGTCATAATTATATTAGGGCAGAGGTTGCTTAAGTTAGCTTGAATTGTACCGAGCCGACCCAAATGTGATTAAGCGAAGCCCGAACACGTTGCTGATCGGCACGAGCCGAATGAAAGCTAAATGAATACGTAGCTTCGGGTCGGCTTTATATCAATAAATACTGCCGAATCGAAAACGTGTGAACTTAATGACATAGCTCGAGCTGACAAGACAAGTTGTTTATGGGAACTAAAACAACCATCGTGTAAGTACGTGATAAATATGGAATACAATGAAAACAGTGATTGGTAAACCCAGCGTAATTATAATATATTATCGCTTAGATCGCACCCTTGCGAAACAGGAGCCGTCCCGTTTCGTTTTACAGACATGACATGTCAAAACGTCAAGATTTACCACATCAAAATTCACTGTGTGGTGTAGAAGAACCAGCCCGACAAGAAAAGTGACTTTATCTATAGATATATTTTGTTATGTAAGTTACCTTTATTACTGCAAACACATTCCTTTGTATAGTCCTCTTTTTAAAGCACCTAGATATTCAAAACCTCCCTCATAATACAACGTTAATGTACAAGAAATCAATCATACTGACACTAGATGCGGGGTGTTCTCATTCCGTGATGATGTACAGACCCGGCTGCGAGTTCCCAGGAAGATAACCGGGGACCGGGTAACATCCCGCCATTCTGTTCTCATTTGTAACACAGCTATAATGGAACTTTTTTCCACGCCCTTCACTTTTTCTGCGTCAGTTTTTCAACGCCTTTATTTTAATTGTCTTCTCTACGCTGTGAGCTACAGTAATGGATGTTTAGATGTAAACTAGTTATGTTTATGTAGTAAATAAATTAAAACTTAAATAAAAGTGTGGTGTGTAATAATTTATTATATATAGATAGATAGAAAACTCTTTATTATGTACACTGTAAAAATTAGAGATATAAAAGTAGAAATTTTACGAGGGGTGACACAATGGGCGGTTTCATCACTAAAACCAATCTTTTAAAGACCACCTTGGATGGATTAAGAGCGAAGGAGAGATAACAATGAAGGTAGTTTGTGTTGTACCATTTAAATATCACATACCTACATATCTAAAACTTAAGATATTTATTTATAGATAAGTATTATACTTATCTATAAAAATGTAGGTACAATAATAATCATGAAACAAAAGCGAAGAACATAAAAACTGGTGTTTAAGGAGAGGGTTTTTTTTTATCATAATTTTAAAAAATGATCAATGATTCAGCACGCCTTGTCGATACCAACAAGGCATTCCATAACCGTACTGCTTGAACTCAGCTCTATAATCAAGAAACATGCCTGACTGACTCGTCGTGCAACAGACAGCTTTCCTGGCTTTCGAATATTCTGTTCCTGCAAACAGATTGCTGTTACTGAAACACAAAATACGAGTCTCAATATACAGATTTATCGATATGGAATAGATACAATAGACTGTACCTAAACAATAACTATACCTAGGTATTTAAACCAGGCTGTCCTCAGATTAAATTTGAAATACCTAGCGATAAATTTTCTCAGCAAACTTTGTCATTTTAATTGAAAGGCTAAAGTTATGTGCTATCTTACCGTCTTACACAGAGGAGTAAAAACTGGTTAAAAACAATGTTAACGATTCCGTCGAAAGTTTCGCCGCTAGTTTACAATAAGTTTCCATCGTAAACAAGTCCTTAAAATTCCTCATCAAGCGCGGCGAACGCAGAGTTTCACACAAAAACTGAAACATCAACTTTTTTTATTTTTCGTACGCGATATAAAAGGTCGTTTGTATTTTTTTATTGTCACTGAATGATGCACGTTCAGGGGCACGTACAAGGACTATAAAAACGAATGACTGAATCATAAAAAGGGTTGAATTTATTGATTCGCATTGACGATGGCTGTACGGTGTGTTCAAAACAGTGTGATGGAAATAGCGGACGCGGCGTCTCGACAGTCCCGCGCCGCGCCGCCGCCGCAGACGTGTGCCTAAACAATTTACATAATATGATATTATCATCCGCTGCCATGATATTTGGCTCGACGCTATTTTCAGTCACTACGAATATCTTCTAAGAAATTTATTGCCACCAAGGGAGGAAACGAGCCAATTTCTTGTATCGTATGTATTGAATTATTTTTATTTTTTTCGTATAGATACTGTATAAATTTGTCATTTTATCGTTATCGGCGATCTTTGTGAAGCATAATACATATTGAATTTATTACGAGTTTGCCTTGCTGTAAATATTTTGCTACGTGTGAGCATAGCAATGACCAAATTATTGATATAGGTACTATTATTGTACGGGAATGTTATATATTACTAGCTTCAGACCACGACTTTGTGTACGTAACATTTCTTATCACCCCGACCCACCGCATCGCCGCCCGAACTATTAATTTATTTTCGCTTACAGTTATTTCTGGCTTTCATTCTTTATGCTCGGCTCCTAAGTGTCATTAAGCGTAGTGTTAAATACATATAACCTTCCACAAGACATGGGCTATGAAATGAAATTTTATTTTTTAAATCCGTCCAATAGTTCCAGAGATTATTGCGTTCAAACAAACAAACTCTTCAGCTTTTATATACTAATATAGATAATAATATGTATATATATTTTATTGTTAACTCGTAAATTGTAATTAAAGCTTTTTGTTAGTAGTGTTGTATTTGTGAATAAATTACAACATTAAAAAAATACCAATTTTGTAAATGCGAATATGCATTATAGGTAATATGTAGATAAATATTCAAAACCTGTCTAGGATGTTCACAATAACTAGTACCTACCTCAAAAACCTTTACGCAAAATGTAAGTATATCTTACTAAATGTTACTAACGAAGACGTTCTAGGAAATCGAACAGTGTGTATCAAACCGTATGAGGTGAGCGCAGTGAAAATGTAACTATCAGCATCGTATGAACACTGGTTTAAAGTATCGCTCATACATATGCATGTGTGATTGTACAGTAGGGAAACGAAAAGTGTTTTATACCCTGTCCATTCAACACACAATAAGTACATTGATTGATACACGGACGGTATTGTAATGTCTGCAAGAAGCCATAAATAAGAAAATTCAATAAGATAAGGCAGTTCATTTATTTATTTTATTGCGCATTTTAAAGTTAACTTTTACGTAATGGATGGAAATGGAATATGTACGTTCTAAGACAGCTGTCAAAGAACGGTTAACCTAATGACTGTCTATTAGGTTAACCGTTTTTAAAGAAGTTAAACCTCCCTTAGAAGTTAAACTTCCCTGCAACAAAAATAATAAGTCTTTTCGACTAAGTTCTGCCAACATTATGAACAAAAATGACAGTTCGAAAAGGTGACAAGTGCCTGTAAAAATCTCAGTCGGTAATATAAGTCAGTATCATCCTTGATACCAGCATCAGGGATGACAGTGATAGCTCACTTCACGGTCACTTTACCAAAGTTTTTACGGTTATATTTTTACAGAATAGTATATTATATATACTGGTATACGAAAAAAAATAGAATTGCATAACATTTGCGTTCCGTGATACATTTATATCATTTTTGTAATACGAGTACAGTGATTATACGTTAGAACGCGGAATGCGTTTACGCTGAACTTTAACATTGCAAAATATATGGTGTACGTATACGTGATGTTGGCAACGAATAATTCCTCATTTGGTAAGTGAATTCATTAAAGTTTACAATTAATACATTCCTGAAGCAACATTTTAATCGAAATTCATGCATAATTTTATTTATATACATTGCCTTTTGTCTCCAGTTAGTGATTACATACAAGAGTCCATAGCTGATATGGATGTTGCTGCGAACAACTTCCTCCATGAGACAAACATCGTAATCGCATAAAATATCAACTGCCCCATACAAAACTTCAATACCTACTTGACCCAAATGTATGGGACTACTGAAATTTTTTCGCACTAACTAGTTACCCTTAATTACATAGTTTTAACTTCTAACTAGTAACTCATGATTATCATTTTAGCTGATAGACGTCCACTGCTGGACATACAGTTCCTCAACTTGTCTGGAGGAAATACAAGCCATCGAAACGAGGAAAAAAAGAAGAAATCTTGTTCCTGATCAACACTGATCAGCCTTGGCGTGTACCTCTTTAACCCTTACACACAACCGGAGAAGTGCGAGTCGGACTCGTGCAAACAGGATTTCGTATCCGTACCACCAAAATAATAACTAAAGAAAGAGTAAATTGGATCAATCGAAACTGCAATGTATACAAAAATCTCCTATACGTCTGCAGTTAGGGCATCGAATGTTATGTAGACTCATCTACGTAAGTTCGTAATCGCGAAAAACAGTGTTTTTACGTGATTAACTACAGATCACTGATATTCGGTTTTTTTTTTACGTGTACTGTAAAACCTTGCTTTTGGCCAAATTTCATGATGAGGTCAACTGGGAGTACCCTATAGGTTAAATTACCAATTTTTTTAATTGTGTTGAGTTAGAAACTTATTTTTTTACTCCTCCAAGGGATCACAGATTATAGTATTTTGTATTGTATAAAGGAATGCCCCTAACACTATGTCCAAGCGCGCATCTTAGTTTTTAGTAATAGTTCCACTACACCACTAAAAAGGTCTTGCCAGACGGACAACAAAATGATCCTATAAGGGTTCCGTTTTTCCTTTTTGAAGTACGGAACTCTAAAAACAGAAAATGAATAGTACAGGGTCGATGGCGGATACTCTGTAGTCGTCGGAACTGACGGGTAACGCGACGCCGGCCATTAAAAGCGGAATAATGAAACACCTGCGGTTTGACGTCTCTCGATACGTGTTGCTGACGCTGGATGTGACGCGAACGACGGTCTTTAAATCGGTAGTAAAGTATCTTGAATGATTTTGATAGATTTTTCCATAGAATTCTTAACGCTAAAGCTTGAATTTAATATCTAATGTTAATTGTTATAAATTTTTATATAGTTGTACTCTACTGTTTTACCCTTCGTGTCGCCGGACCGTGGATCCACGCCAGACATAATGGCTTTTTATGTGATTACAACCAACAACACAATTAACAAACACGACACACACACATCACACATCACCGCACATTATTAAATTTTTTTTCTTTCTTTCTTTATTACGGCATTCAACCGGTTAACGAACTAACATGTATATCTCTTCTATCTACTAAATATTTGCATATCATCACTTAATGACGGAATGTGTCTTTGTGCTGAATTTTATATGCACTACTTGTAGGTACCTACCACATTTTATCCAAATAAATGATTGATTTCATTGAAAACGCAAAATATGAAACTGTGAAGAAAGGAACAACACTCAATTTGGTCAAAGCTATTGTAAAATTACGGCTTTTTTCGGGTTGTAAGATCATTAAGATAATTGCAAGGTTTTAATTAATTTTTATCTACTCTAAGAAGGAGAAACACAAAGAAATGAAAAAAAAACATAACAAACATTCCTTTTGCCATATTTTTCCAAGGCAGTGGCGAGTGAGCAGCTTCTAAATGAATATACCGAGAATTTAACGTAACGAAGCTTTGTAGCGGAATGCCTTCAATAATTCCACTTACCTGACTATTATACAAATAAGAGTTAAGTTTGTTACTTCCAAGAAAACCCCTTTACCTTTATTTACTTTAGTGAATTTTCCTGGAACTTATTTAATAAAATAAAATAAGTTTAATTCAAGTAACAAGACTCATATACAAACAGATACATAAAAGGGTACAGACAGGATAACAAACACAGACAAAAACGATCACTCACAAGGTAATAGTATGTCAAACAAACAATATCACAAAAACTCCCGTCTTTTCTAGAAGCTCGACATCTGAGCATCAAGTGAGGTTTCCTCGCGTCTCGCCTCCGCTTTGTTCTCGGGTGTCCGCACAAAGCAGGCGCTGCACAAATAATTATGTGCATACAATTATTTCCTAAACGTTCGTTCATAGCTTTCAACTTCGTAGCGTGTGCTACGCCGTAGAGGCTACGCCGTAGACCGTGCTACAACCTAGTGATATATGCTAATTTTATTGATTTAACCTAACATTTAGTCGACTTAATTCATATTCAGAACAATAATAGGCATCGCGGGACTTATTATTGCGTCACTGTGTTATGACATAACCAATCTGATGGATTAGAAACACTGATAAGGCGAATGTTAAAACGAAATGTATAAAACTGGAAATATATTAACCGCACTTGCAATAGGAACATTAATTTTATGACCAGTAAAGCTATAATAAAGGCCACTAGAGCACTAATACGTGGGAATGACTGTGAGTTTACAACTATTAACCACTCTCTGAAATACTCGTAGCTATACGGCGTGTCATTCATCACTTCCGCGTCAACTAACAATAAAATCGTACGTGTTCTGTATGTACTCGTATTTTACTATGAGGTATGAACTTTTGAATAAAACCTATTTCGTACGAACGCGGTCAGGGACCGAGATCACACCTCAAACCGGAAGATCTTTCCTGTTCGCTGAAAGAGCACATAATTTGCTTTGTGCTAACAAAGTAACCAGAATTTTCTAAATTTAAATATCCCTAAGTAATAACAAAAAAAAGATTAAGCATCAGAGCAGCAATTCTCGTAACTTGAAGAACGTTCACAGTCTGATCTCAGTCTCAATTTGCCAAAAATAACTCTAATTTCCCTACATTTTGACAAGTTTTTGATATTTATTGGTCGCCCAGATGAGACTGTGAATAGATTTTGAACGTTTTAAATTACGAAAATTGGCCTTCAGATGTAACGCCTACGCTTATTGGTCAAAAAATGCCTTCAATATTTTTAAATTAGGAAGTCTTTGGTCTTGAAACAATGAACCGAAAAAAATTAAGTTTTGACCAAATGTAAGCATATACAGGGTGGCAGGGACATCGACGCGCAAACTGTAACCATGAATTCAGCACGTGAGTTTAGACCCCATAGATTCGAAATTTTTCGTCGGTTAATAAAAAAAAATATTTCTGTTCCATACATTTTGACCGCGTAGGTATTGCACTTTTCTATGAAACAGAAGATTTTTTTTTTTTATACCTGACGAAAAATTTCTACGCTAAGCTAAACTCACGTGCTGAATTCATGGTTACAGTTTGCGCGTCGATGTCCCTGCCACCCTGTATAATATTTTTTTTTTTTTAAAGCAAGAAGGTTTCAAAGGCAAATTCAAAGTTTTTTATTTGTCAAACAGTACAGAGATCTCTATGTTTTGCTGTTAACGGTGTACAAAATATCAAGTAGAAATAGGCATACGAAATTACAATTGATTCTTCAGCTTATAAATCTGACAAATAACTTGTTACTTATGTGAAGAAGAGGTGTGACGTATTTTTCGCTGTCCCTACAACGTCTGTGAGAAATCCTCTGACCAACAGTGGGACAATCGCCAACATAATTACTACAAAGGGGGTCCTGTGTGAATACGATTTGTTCGTCGGTTGTACCCGCAACGGTAGTGACATTGACATAGACCACAATTAACTACACCCTCACACTTCTCCTCTTTGGATTGTAAGTGCTGCAGCCGCTGTCACACCGTACTGAATACTTCGCAGAAAAAAATGAAATGCCAAAACCGGTTTGAGTTTCACAAAAAAAAAAAAAACGTGGTTGTTAAAATTGTTTTTACTGACAAATAATATCATAATACGTGTTTTTTTTAAAAAAAAAAGAACGTTGCCCCACACTAGGAATTTCTCCTGTGTCGTGGGTGCGTTTACAGACATATAAACTCACAAACACAAACAGCCAGACCCGGAACAACTAATTGTAGGTCATACAAATATTTGTTCCGTGAGGGAATCGAACCCGCGACACGCAGCGCAGCAGTCAATCGCTTAACCACTGCGCCAACCGCGTCGTCAAATGCAGAGCAATGGCAGCAAAGAATTTCTAGATGACAAAATGTTTTATAAAATAACTTCTATAATACACAATGTGTAACGGAAAGGGTATATACATACCAAGGGCACGGCTTCTTTGGATGATATCAAACTATATTGGAAGGGTTTTTTAATCCTATCTATACATGTTCGGAAGTTATGAGAATTTTTAATACATTGATACCAGAAACCAAACAAGCCGCGCAAAATTACGGAAGAGATTATTTCATCGTGCTATTGGCAAGTAACGTGGGAAGTTATTGACCTACGTAGTGCGGCGACACGTTTGTTATGATTTGAATTTAAGAAACCTATGAAACCGAAAATTTGGTATCAATTCTTAGTTTTTTGAGTTGAAACTATGTATAGTGATTCTATACCAGCTTGTTATCTTTAGTGCTTAAGGATAGAAATAGGGTTTCTGTTACACATTGTATAGTATAACATCCACCGGATTCCTGCGGCCTTCACCAGGTCATCGTTCCATGTTTTTTATCCCGAGCTTTCAACCCTACGTCTTGGGGGAGGCCTATGGCTAGCAGTGGACGTCTTTCGATTGAAATTATGATTATTATTATTTATTTATTTATCCTCACACTGGAACGCCCTAAAGCAATTACACCAAGAGAGCAAAAAATCACTTCATGTGCTGCTTTCCATCCATCCTGTGCGCGGTGGACATCGAACGAGTGACGATGGATCTCGCACGCTCACGCAGCGTGCAAGTACAGCATTTCTCCATTTCTCACTACTCCTTCTGATGATGATGAACTAAGTAGTCAAATTAAAGCCCTCTTCCTCTCTACTATTTACTATGCCTGACAGGGTCCACAACAATCATGTCTTTGTAAAACCTACCACCTAAATTCACATTGTGTGAAACAATATATTGACTATTGAGAAAAAAACTTAATGAAAGTCTGGTAGTCAAAGATGAATAAGTTTGTTATAAGAAGTACATTTACATAATTTAATCTAACAGACTTTAAATGATATTAATAATATGTACATTTAATTAAAAAAGAAGGAATAGAATAATAGGGCATCAAAAAAATCGTCCGCATCGCTGTCAACAGGAAAAGTGCCCAAAAGAATCAGCGTCGCCATACAACTTGGCAATGCTTGGCAGCATGCCACGTTGTATGGCGATGCTGATTCTTTGGCCAAAAAATAGTTCAACCTGGTCTGGTCACGTAGTATATTAAATATACTGTGTACACGTACACTACATACATAAACAAAGTTTATTAGTTGACGAGTAAGTAAACTTGCGTTTATTTGTACATTAAAGTTCATCTTCATATAATTACCAGTTTTATTGCTATTTAGAAACTTAGTCCATAAAATATAACAATGCTCAAATATCAAAGCCCGTTAAACTTTTATAATCACCAGACTAAAGCTGAGCAAATAAGATTTTCATAAGACACGCTTTATGAATCGTCCAAATTCTACAAACTTATGAAATTTATTAAATACCCTTACCTAAGTCAACAAATGTTCAATTTTGAAGGCAAAAGACATTAATAACTATTTATTTTGAGCTTGTAGACTCTGAACGTCGGCGGTAAAAGGAATGAATAGAAATATTGTTTATTCTAGAAACAGGCTAAATAAATAATACGATTTGACAACAAAGCACGTCACGGCCTTCACCGCAATCCAGTGTTTAAGTCTTCGATTTTAAGCAATGGTTTTACGTAGTAATTAAAAATGACGTTACAAAAAACACTCTAAACTACGCGTATTATTTGGTTTCAATAAAAGTATTATAAAATTGCTAGAGTAGAATATCGAATAGAGAATAGTAGAATATCTTCTATCTACTGAAGCAAGACTTCGTCGTATGAGCGAAGTCTTTCATCTCATTTTCGTGCATCCCTCATTATTTCATTTATCCATTACCACTAACATTAAACTCGCTTTTGAACGTAATACTAAATAAACGTAGTTATTTACGTGGTGAGTTTATTGTTTTGATAAACCTGTAGGCTTTCGGCGTCGGTGTGACAGGCGGATTTCTTAAGTCGGGCGTAACTCCAGAGAGCTGTCGGGGGCGCATTGTGCTCGCGTATTAACGACGAACGCACAAAAGACCACGCTCGTATATCAAACTAACGTCACTCCAATGTCTTCCTTCCTCACTGTTACAGTTCCCGGGCCGCAAGAAACGGCCCTCCTTTTTTTATTGAGCATTTAGTAGACTGAAATTATGGCACGTAAAATTCATGCCGTGCGGGAATCGACTCCACCGAACGTAGGCCCAATTTTGTCTGCTGCCTATATAAAAGCTTTCGGTTACAAGTGATATATTTCTTACGCGATTGTTCTGGATAGCTATTATTCGACAATCGAGCCAAATGTTCCCATTTTTTGCTCCCATATTTCATGAAGCGGCTTATTGATGTTATTGACTTTCGTATAATCAGCTTTGATCGTTTACGCAAATTTTTCGACTAGACAGCTAAAAGGATTTTGATGAACGATCAGTAAGATGAGCTCGACAATAAATCACATTAGCGTCACCGTAGATGCCTATAAGTTAAACAATTTTGTCAAAAAGACAACAAAAGCGTAATTGTTATCCGTCGAGTCTGGAAATATTTATTTTCCCCCGGGCAAGAAAGTTCGCTCTAACTTCCTTAATGACTTCTTTCTGAAGTTCCAACTTTCCTGGTAGCTGCTTGAAAGGTTTTTGCTATCTATTTAAACAATAGTCGGGGTCCTTTATTATCGCTAAATATTACGGTGGGCTTTTAATTGTTGTAATCAGTATTTCAGTTCAAACAATTTAGGGTTTCTAATTCAAACATTATCGTAGCAACATCTTTACTTTATCAAACGAGTTAGATGTAATCTTTACTGAAGTGTCTGTAGAGTCGAGTTCTCTTCCTTTTGATTGGTTATCTTAAAGGAATCAGTTGAAAATAATATCAATAGGCTTATATAATAAGAGGGCTTAATTAAGCCAGTTGGTGAGATACTAAACTGTTGTGCGTAAATATATAATATAACTGGTAGGATTAATGTTTAATTTATTCAATGTTACAATTTGTGAAGACTTTCCGTATCAGTAGTATATTAGGTGTATTGTTTGATGTTAACTGTAGAATAGAAAAAGGCGGGTGGTATACGGGCCCCGCGTCGGGCGCCATTGTGCGCAGGATTATCGGCATAACTCACAAAGGGGCACAAAAGGCGGTTTATCAAGCCACGTCTCACTAGATATCTCAGTGTACACTTGGCGAACTGCAAACTTGGCCTACTGGCCGGGCCCGTATAACAGTAGTTAGGCTACCACCTGTATTTCTATGAATAGAAATAACTTTAGTGTTGAACCATAGTTTTACTTAAGTCACAGAGAGATAGTAAGTCTTTGAAGATAAGCAGTAACTGAAGGAGAATTAATTTTAGGCCTCTATGGTGGTTGATCGCGCTCATACTATTATAAATTACAATTGTGTAAGATCCAACTTACCGTGTTTCACTGTAGTTGAAGCAACATTGAATAATACAAGAACTTCTAAAACGGTGCGGGTAACTGACATATTGTTAAAATAATAATATTATGATAACTAAATAGATTGACGCCCGTCGACACTAACGTCAAGCAAAGCAACGTCTTTACTGATATTCAATAAAGATCTTTTGACGCTCGTGTGACGTTAACAGGGGAGCGCTGTAGGTGAAAATTTGTGCAATTATTTAGAGAAATGTATGGAAAAAGCAAGATGGCGGCTTTAGTTCCGATTTTGGTCACGCGCCAAAAGAACCTTGTAGCTTGTAGCTACAGTACTTTCACAGTTATTTTACACACAGCAACAACAGCAGAAACCCAAATACAACCTTATTGGAACGTGAACAAAGGTCAGTGTGATTTTGACAGAGTAGTCAGTGGCAACAACCCATCAGCAACCTTATTGCAATGAGAATAAAGATCGATTCGATTCGAGCATCGAGAGATTTGGACAGTGATGCAAATTCAGTGGTAAAATAACTGTGAAAGGACTGTATAGTCAGTTACCTAATACTAAACGTAAGTAGTTTCTTATGCAACCTTTAGCAACTCCTGTTTAGCTTCTTACTTCAGTCATTACCACTTTTCTAATAAATTTGTATAGTTCAATTTCATAAAGTCTTCGTTGGCAACATAGTGTCGCCAATTGTTTAATAACTTTCATTTATTCATCGGTTCAACTAGATACGAGTATAACGCTTGATTGCTTTCCTTGGTAAACACTTGTGGAACATAAGGAGAGGTGTTTCGACTCGATTGTGTACCAAATGATGTTACAAAGGACATCTTCATTTCGTACCCAAAAATTGAATTAGCCAGAAAGAAAAGTATCTACTATTTTCTTATGGGTCAAACAACATCTTGAGCATTTTTTACTATCACAATGCAAGTCTAATCAATGAATTCAAATTCTAATAGCAGCCAGGGGGGGCTGCTATTTGAATTGAAAGTACTTACCAAAAACATATTTTTGCCAAAAAATATTTCGGACATTCGGTTTAAGAAGCAAACAGTTAACATTTATTTTTGGATATAAAATGTTCTGTAGTTTTGGATCTAACTGAATCAACACAGTCATTTTTCAATGAACATTTTTTGACTTGCTCGTCAACCGGCGAGTGTCAAACTCGAGCCCCCGCGCGAGTTGGTACCTTCGGATTTCTACTACTAAAGTTGTCAAAAAATAAAGGCCCGTTTTGACATTGACAGTTCTAGTAGTTAATAAAAATCAAATTCGCAAAACGCGTATTCGTTTGTATGAAACTGACAGGTGTCAAGAACGCATTCTCAGATGTCAAAACCGGCCTTTTATTTTTTGACACACAGAACTTGATTATTAAAGTAAATTAATAATAATGTTCATACAACTAAACACGCAAGTACAAAATTAAGGTACTACCACAAAATATTTGTATTTATTAAATATTCTTCAGAGAAACGTTGAAACAGATTCCCATTAAGCATGTTTGCGTATAACTTTGATTACTGGCATCACATCGATACCGGTGGCTCTTTGAAACTTGAACCTTCAGATATTTCGATTAAAATTCATCCCAATAACCGTCTGATAATGACAGCGTCTGTAATATCAGAATTTCATAAAATTCCGTTATTAGTATTACAGTCTATCGGGCTTTTTAATTGGTTTGCAACTTTGATGCCGAAGTCTAATTGTATTGCATAATTAAGATGCAGAACTGACTTGTGAAGGCGACGAAATCGCTCTGTGAATACTTCAAACGGAGCTTAATTAGGGTTTCAAGAAGAAGTTAATGAGCTGAATCGACGAGTCACACCGCGAACGTCCCTATTCCAAATTCGAACTGCTATTCTTTTAAAAATAAACCGAATACTTTCGTGACGTTATGGAAACTTTTCTTTTTTGTTGGAATAGATTGCAACACAACTGTCATTTGTTTAGCGACCGTATTTCATTTGACATTCCCTTTTCAAATATTTCTGTTTTGGTTTTGGAGTTTTATCTATGCATTCCTTCCTAGTTTTGTTTAGCTGTACATTATAGCTGTTTATTTTTATATTATTACTAGCATGCCTGCTCCGCACGGTTTTAACGAATTGACAAAACATCGATATTTCATTATTATATGTAAGTTTAATATTAATGAATTATGCATATCAAGATCCGTTGCGACTGTAACCATGAATTCAGCACATGATCCTAGACCACTTAGCGCAGGCATTCTTAGGGCCGGTTTTTTGATCCGTAATGGTTTTTTGTTATTTTTGACGATTAATGATTAGTATCATTGCTAATCGTCCAATAATTAACTATGAGGTTAAAAAATAACCATTATATAAACTAAAAATTAATCAAAAAACACATTTTGCTAAAATTTAACCAGTAGTTACTATTTTTAACCATTGGTTGAGTTTAACTACTAATCAAAAAACTGACCCTCAGTCGGTTAGCAAAAAACATCTGCTATTTCATGGAAATAGATAATACAGATGAATGGAGTGAGCTGTCATTCCAACTAATGCTAGGGATTGACACAATTGACAGCTCACTTCGCCTAACTTTCACGGTGAAATTTTTACAGAATCGATCGGCAGAAGGACATAATATACGACCTTATTGGTGATATTCTTCAGAAAAGTCAGGTGCGTAGTACTCGCAACCGGCGTGCGTGTATGAACGTAAACGAGCCAAAAGGAGTACTTACTTAAGTAAGGATTGTAGTATGTGGCGTTCTGTAGTTTCTGCCTACCGCCCCGGGAAGAAGCATGAGTTTGTGTAAGTATGTAATCAGAATGTATCCAGGCTAAACAGTAACAAAAACCCTAATGTTATGAAAGTCTGCCAACTAGCAAAAACTCGCATAATAAAGTCCTCCCATATAATATCAAGTTAGAAGAGAAGATGCTCATACCGACGAAGGATTGTAGCGTCGAAGTAGGTTAATAAATAAACTTTATTTATAATAAATTATGTAGTCAATCTATTGGACTCGTCAAAACAAATCATATGAGCCCAAACTCGAGGCGTTTACTAGTAGCCACTGAAGAGTTCCACTATCCACCTCCTGGTTCCATCATCAGATCAGCCCCAAGATACCCCATTATAGTTTTGTCATCCGAACTACATATACATACAACGTTTCATTTCGATACGACAATTAGAAGTAGGTTAAAATTGACTTCTAAGATTTTATTACATTGTTGGTTAGTTAGTTGTTTACAAGTGAAGCTAATAAAAGCGTGTTAAAAAAGTATGTTACCAAATTAACATTTGTTAGTGTTGTTTTAGCATAGGTACCTATGTATATAATATTTATTTGTGTTTATATTTATATAAATAATTAGGTGTACATATAATATGTATGGTACTTAATAGGTATAAATATTTTTAAACAAATATTATTGTTATTGTTTCTGTCTCTGCATCACCCAAAAGTTGACTTGTAGAAAATGCCTCTGGCATCAAGTCCGCCTTTGTGTATTTGTGTGCTTAAAGTACTAAATAAGTAAATATGGTGCTGTCCCATACACAATGGGACACTTAATATCGCGCCCAGCGTGTCCTGTTGTCTGCACGCTAAAGGGGGTGATGGACACTACGGAAGGTGTCAAGCTCGGAGCCAAATTCTATGCCGACTGTATATAGATTGCATTGACCCGCTAAGAAGGATAAGCATGAAATCTGGCTTCTTAAGAGCGTTGACAACGTACGGCATTTCATACAAACTTTCAAGTCCTTGTTTTTCGAAATGCATGAACCGATTTTAATGAAACTTCCTACGCATAAGCAGGATATATAGATCTAAAAACTTAATTGAGAACATTTTTGAAAAATAGTGTTACAGCTAAATTAGACCGATTTTAAATTTTCCATAGAAACAGAGATTTCAAATTATCTTATGCGTAGGAAGTTTCATTAAAATCGGTTCATGTATTTCGAAAAAAAAGGACTTGAAAGTTTGTATGAAATGCCGTACGTTGTCAACGCTCTTAAACAACTACTTTTTCTGGTGATTAAATTTTTAACGCTTATAAATAAAGTACAGCTACTAAATAGTTATTATATGAATAGTTACTAATAATTTCGTTAAATTAGATCTAACTACTAAAATCATTAGCCTCGTGATTTCAAGACTACTCATAAATCACGATAAACGGTAATATGAGTTAATTCCTCCGATACCAAGACTCGATCCATCATCTACCTGCCGATACTGATTTAAATGTCGATCTAGCTCCAATTTGATTTAGCCGAACTGTTAATTACCTGCGAATCTACTGTTTGCGCAGTCAGACTTCATTTGACGGCTTTGAATATTTTGAGACGCAATTCCAACACATACTCAGGTATTGCTCATTTATAGACATGCATGGACTA
Organism: Apamea crenata; assembly: GCA_949629185.1. Classification (NCBI taxonomy): domain Eukaryota; kingdom Metazoa; phylum Arthropoda; class Insecta; order Lepidoptera; family Noctuidae; genus Apamea; species Apamea crenata. Next base: position 9,609,586 of record OX451371.1, on the reverse strand, counting down.
ATTACCGATCGGTTTTCCTCGGGATAGAGCAGTGGTAGCCCAGTGGTAATAGAGCAGTGGTAGCCCAGTGGTAATAGCCGCGCCTTACGTGTAGGCCGTGAGTTCGAACCTAAGCAAGCACTTTATGTAAATTATTTCATCACCACTGCTCTTAAAACGGCGAAGGAAAACATTATGAGGAAACTGGCATGTCCTTGAACCAAAAATTCGAATACATGTGTCATCTACCAACCCGCACGGGTCCCCCGTGGTAGATTATGGCCCACTCCCATATTTGATTTTTTAAGATTATTTCATCATTAATTCAACTATAAAAAATGTTTGCATGCCTCACGGTAGAATGTACTGGATCCTTCTCTTACTTAACACCATACTTTTGTACCTACATTCATAGCAAATAAATTATTTCATTTCATTTCATTTCATTTCCCTCTCACAGAGAGGAGGTCCCAGCAGTGGTAACATTACAGTCTGATTATGCTTTCATCAGCTAAATAGTTAACAATCTATTTTATTCGGCATATGTATTCTTAACTTTTTATTAGATCTGTTAGCTTATAGCTAATAAGGACTAATTAAACCATTTGTGGTCAGCGTAGCAAACCACGCCGACGCCGCTAGGGAGGTCGGCGCGCAGCACCCAGTCGTACCCGATATCCCACAGATGCGGCCCCACGACCGATCCCTGTGGAACACCGCACGACATCTCTCACCGGTTCCACTCTCTGCGGTAACCGGGGTAGATGACGGCCCTGTCCGTCAGATAGGCCTCGACAATGCGACAGAGGTAGGTTGGCATCCGGTGATACCGGAGTGCCTCCCTGATGCAACTCCAGGGTAGGGTATTGAAGGCATTGGCGATCTCTAGAGACACCGCCAAGACAACCCCACCCTGGGCCACAGCATCCCCCGTCGTGAGGGCTCGCACGCGCATGATGTCGTCCACCGTAGAGCGCCCCCTGCGGAAACCAAACTGGCTTTCCGCCAAATCCGATTCTGAATACCCCTCTGCGTTGAACACAAAAAATGTCAATTTTGTAGGTTATTAAAAAAAAAATAGCTGTGCCATACATTTTCTATGAAACAGTTGTTTTTTTTTTTATAATCGACGAAAAATTTATATTCTAGGGGTTTTACAATCATGTGCTGAATTCATGGTAACAGTTTGCGCACTGGTTAAAAAGTTATCCTGTACATAAATAAATAAATAAAGAAAAAGATTTGTATGTCTGTATGTACAGTTCGTTAATCGTTCAAAAAGTCAAAAAAAAAAATTGCCACTAGCCAGCTAAACACTACTGCAGCCTATACACCCGTAATTCACACACAATACCGTCAACGCGTCCCGTACATTCAAACAAAGCATACGCAAAGCTGAGCTCAATAGGACACACACAGAATTCACAAAACCCTGTCAAAAATCACAGTTTGTACAGAGAAACAAAGAGATAAGTAGACAGGCAGCTAACTAGCAACCAGATGTAACCTTCATAATATATATCTTCGGGTTAATTTGAATCCATTTGGAGATACGTAAAAATATTTTCTCATCTTAGAAAATAAAAGTATTTATTGGGACTCGTACAGGAAGATCGTTATACCAACTTAATTAAGCTCATTCCCAAAAAAAACGTCCCATACTCCTCCATTTAATGAAACCTATACATATTAATAAAAAATAAAAAAGCATCATATGTCCTAATTCAGGTCATGGTTTACCCATGTGTCAAATTTCAAATCAAATCTTGTCTCTTTATATTATTAGTATAAATATCGCACGTGAATGTAAGGTAGCAGAAACATGAAAATTGTTATATATCTGACTGTTTCACTGACTGTACTACAGGCAGGCAGAAATACCAGGGAGCCATAAACGAGTGCTGAATAAAAATTAATTCCCCAAGGGCGGACATACAAATAGCCCTGATAAAATTTATAACTGTGGACGTGACGGCACTCCACTCCGTGCACAGTATAATTTTGTACACATAGCCCGGAATGTGCTCGCCAATGGATAATTATAGTAAATGGTCCATTAACTCTTAGGGTGTGTGGGTAAACAGCTAGATTTTTGGGTGGCATTAGTAGGTATCTAGCAACTGAGATTTATTTATTTACTAAATTCCGCCCGCGACTTCGTCCGCGTGAAATTTCCACCGCGTCGCTTCTCATCCGCGCCGCTATTACTTCGTTGTCGCTTAGCGTTTTTTCTGTCTTTCATTTATTTTTGCTCGGCTCCTAAGGGTTGTAGCGTGATGTGATGTTAAATGACCTATAAACCTTCCTTAAGAATTGGGTTATCAAATGCAAAAGGAATTTATCAAATACGGCTGGTAGTTTCAGAGATAAGTGCGTTCAAACAAACAACCTCTTCAGCTTTATTATTAGTAGAAGTAGATAGATATCGATTATTATTACTATAGATAGATTCATCATGTTAGTGAACAAAAGGCGTATTATCGTAATTTAAAACGTTCAAAATCTAGTCGCAGCCTCATCTTAATCGAAATTAGAGGATTTTTTACAGATTGAGTCTGAGATCAGGCTGTGAACGTTCTTAAAATTACGAGAATTGCCCCACAGAAATAATTTTTGGAAGTATGTATTACTTTACATGTTAGGACTTAAGAGCTACTCAAACGTAGTCGTTAGTCACGAACTGGCTGGTGTTCGACATAAAGTGTTAGTAAAACCACAAATACCAACTTTAGATGTTTTTTTTTTAGGTAATTTTACAAAACAGAAACAGGCAGGTCAAAAAAAGCAGGCTTTGGCTAGTTCATTAAATCCATTTAGTGGAGCCAATTCTGTTGATGTACCTATCAACAAAATTGGCTCCACGAAATTAGGTATATTTCGATACCGTATTAAAATCACGTATGAAATTAATTTAATCTTATTTTTTATTATATTATACTTATTTTGTATTTCATATCAATCTGAAAAAAGTGTACGGTACAACATTGTTCTCATTCTAGGAGTTTGGAACTGTTTCATGTAGGGTGACTACACATAATACCTATACCTAAAATTTGAATCGCGACATATTCGCCAAAAATGTAAACCAATATGAGTTTATGGAAAAATAACTTTAATTCCTACACAATAAAGTTCAGTTTACGCTACAACTTCAAACATTTTTATAACTTTTCAAATAATGCTAGTCACTCTGAAATCAACTTAATACCCATTAAAATAAAGTTGATATTTCTTTAACTTGAAATAACTGAAATAACGTCAATTTGAAACAAATAAAATTTGAATTAAATTTGACGGCACGGTTGGCGTAGTGGTTAAGCGATTGACTGCTGCGCTGCGTGTCGCGGGTTCGATTCCCGCACGGAACAAAATATTTGTATGACCTACATGTATTTGTTCCGAGTCTGGGTGTTTTTCTATCTATAATATGTATGTATTTACAAAAAAAAAAAAAAAAATTGTATATAAGTAGTTTATCAGCCATCTTGTTACCATAACACAAGCATTAGGTTGCTTAGCTTGGGACAAATGGTGCTGTGTGAAATGTCCAGGGATATTATTATTATTATTATAATTTTATGTCCTATGTTTTGATATTTATGTCTGTAATTTATATGGTGTATCTCCATAATAAAGAGTACAAGACAGTATTCTATTCTATGTTTTGAATTATCAAGCTACGGAGAACAATTATGAAAATAAGTTGAAATGTTTATTTCTGGTGAATAATGTAATGACACAATAAATATGAAAAAAAATGAAAAAGTTTTTATTCACATAAATATTTTTTTTACGAGACTTATAACCTCTGCCAAACTGCAAAGCAGTTTGTTGGCAGACGTAGTTCCTAATACCACATACTATCTAATAATATTATATATAACATACAACCAGATATCCTAAATGCTAGTAAATATAAAATGTTCACGGCTAATATGAATTATTTATGTTATCAGAAAACATTTCCTCACTTATCAGACCAAAATATGGCAATTTTGCTTTTTTTTTTTTGTAAAACTTACCCTACCGAAAATAAATGATTCAATGTTGAACCTTCATTACCAACAAATACTTACTGGATAAAACTTAAAAAAAAAACATGCGCACGATTTTATTAATTCAAACAATTTCATGTGTGATTGATAATGTAACAAACACTCATTCAATTAAACTTTGTTAATTTATTAATTAGTTGTTGCCACTGTCATGATAAATACAATAGTTTCGACTAAAAACTACGTAAAACAAATACATAATCCGCCTATAATGTTCCCACTGCTGGGAGTTGGGACGCAGGCCTTCTCTCTGTGAGAGGAAACGGTCTAATAATCCACCACGGGGGCCCAGTGGGGTTTGGTGGATGTCACATGTCTTCAAATTTATGTATGCAGGACATGCCAGTTTCTACAAGATGGTGTCCATAACCGATTTGAGAGCACTGGTCATGAAATAAATTATACAATGTAATGCGCCTAAGTAGGTGAGTCGAGGCCATTGCCACTGGGCCACCACAACTCAAAACAAATGGCTATGTTTATTTAAAAGCTAACGTGGTGGTGGGGGGGCGTGGTGGTGTGGTGTGATCTATTAATGGGTTGAAATAAATACTAATAGCGACAACATTAGGGTGGATTAAAATAGAAATATCGTTTATTCGAAATAGACAAAAAAGACACAAAAATTTGTGATTCGAAATGTGTGAGATCGTTAGAATCGTCGTGGGCGCTGGAAAAATCGCCCTGATTCTCCATGACATACTTAACACATAACAGTCACTAGAAATATCAAGATTTTTCTTTAGACGTGGTCTGAAACTTTGAACCATAGAGCTAGTTTTTGTAATAATAACCTAGCTGTGATCAAAGCACAGATCAGAAAAGCGACAACTAAGCAAGTTACTAAGTTGAACTTTACGCTAGTCGGAATAAAGTTCGAAACACAAAAACTGGCTCAAGCTAAAGTTCGATCTCATTTTAGAAAAAAGATGTTTCATCTTGTTTAACATTTACAAATTCTTCTCATATTTTTTATTTTCTTATATGCGCAATATCACCCACGTTTGCAACTCCTACGCATTGTATTGTTCTTGTGTAGCTAAAAAGAATACACACACATATTCTCACTGAGCAGAGTAACGTCGATAGCAAAAGGCTTTAACTTACTTTACTTAAATATATTTCACGAATGCTTAAATATCTTTAAATTAATGCTACTTACAACCTTCTATAAGATATTTCATTAAAATGTGCTTATCAACAGATTAAAGTTCAACTTAATATACCTTTCAACATGAAAAGGCCTCGTTTTTGAAGTCGATCAAGTACGTTACACACACAACTCATTTCGACGTACACATTTAATTAAGTCGTCACTGAAACGCTTGTTTATGGTGCTTTAATTACTTGCCATGGAAATAAATACTCGGGACACATAGTTAATTAAATATGCGCGCACCTGCTTACTGATCAGGTTTTGAATAAATAATCCTTACCTAATTGTGGAACCGTGAATCATCAAGGGGCTCATGGCTAAGTAATAACAGCTGCCAGGATCGATCGATGGGCTTAAGCTGCGCTTGCTGCGGTTGGTCCATGGATGGGTGACCACCTTTACATACCGCGATCCCTCCGTGCCTCGGAAAGTACGTTAAGCTGTTGGTCCCGGCTGTCATTCGTGGATCTTTGACAGTCGTTACGGGTCGTCAGGAACCTGAAAATCTGGCAACCAGTCTTGCCAAGGGCGTATTACCCAATAACTGGGTTGTGGAGGTCATAGGCAGTCGCTCCACGTAAAATACTACGACACCAACATAGTTGGGATAAGGCTAGGCAGATGATGATTGCCATTTTTGTTTTGCTTGAATTTGTCCATGAAAAATTTCAGGAAACGAGTCAGCTCATTGTATCGGGTATCGGGTCAGGGTGCGAAGTACCTACTCACCACAGGCGTACGTGTATGACCAGAAGGGCAATACTCGTAATTTTAAGACCGTTCACAGTCTGATCTCAGTCTCAATCTGTCAAAAATACCTGTAATTTCCCTACATTTTTGACATTGATTGTCGCTGAGATGAGATTGCGACTACATGTTGAACGTTTTTATTTACGGGGATCGACCTTCAAATGTATGACCGTAAACGAGACAACAGGAGTATAAAGGATCGTAGCAGGTGACCTTCTGTAGTTTCTACGTACCCCCATGAGAAAAAGGTGAGAGCTTATGTATGTTGTAAGATTCCAAATTATTATGAGACATACGGCGGAAATCTCGAGCGATATTCAATGTAAAACACATTCCGCCCCATGAGGTTTATTACAGCGACAAAAGACATACACAAAAGGTAATTACTTGAATTACCTTTTAAAGTCGAGTTTCATTCCAGAATTCGAAGATCAGCCCTTGAAAGTACAAATTCCATCAAAGCACACAGGTTCTAGTACCTACGTGAATGAAGTACCTAGTAACAGATCATTAGAAAACCTCTTGACCCAGACGTCCTCAAGTAATACCTGGCTGGTGTTCTAAAGGTTGATATGAAATCCAATAAATTGTCTATAGACTTTTTGGACCAACTGACGCGAGATAAAAGTGGGTAAGATTTGGAGTAGACGCTGATAGTGCATGTTTCAGAAAAGGGTACTTGCCCCTTTTCTGAAACATTTGTTGTGTTGTAGTTACGGTACCTAAACCGCAAATCATAATAATTATCCCTAATATAAATCTATTATTTTTTTTTTGCCAAAGAATTATCATTGCCATTCAATGTGGCAATGATGCCATTTTCTGGCCACGTTTCGGGATTACAGCGATGCGGACGAGTACTTCGATGCCTAAATATTCTTTTGTACAGACGCCAGCACATCAAGCTACTACAATCTGTCAAATTTCTTTAATAGATTTTCAACTTTATCGCTAAATCATTGAGGTTCATAAATCTGCTGGCTTCTTAGTTAGTTAATTAGTCTTAAGTACCTAGTGTTAATAGTTAAGAGATTGTGAAAATATTTTTTTGTTTTATATTAAGCATCTACACCATGTCCCGGAATGAAGGCACACCACCAAATACCCTAATTAGAATATTATGTTATAATCTTAATACATACACAGACTAGGTATACTGATTGTGGAATTAATTTGAAAAAACATTACAAATCTACGCACGCACAAAGTCGGACTGGTACAAGGGTCTAGCGTAGTAGGTATTTCGTCCATTTTAGTTTGTTTTGACAGTATAGCGGAAGTGTGACTGTAATTTATGTAGTTTTCATTATTTTTGGGGGAAAAAATACCTATATTTAAAATGTCCGAAATCGATTCAGTAAACGATTCTGAAGAAAGTATTTTCATAATGTACATTAATTCAGTTACACATTGTATATGTCACCGTAAGATTGTGAACACCATTAGTTTGTAATCTATCTCGCGAGATTGTAAACTGTCGATAAATTGTGAACCATGCTGATTACAATATAACCTATTCATATCAATCCATGACAAACACGGACAGGTTCACTAAAATCTGTCTGGTTCTTTCCTCAAAAGGCAAAACCTGCATGGTGTCCTCATATGGCCTCACCAAGATTATATAAGAACTTTTTAAAAGAGACCTCTGAGTTTGGTTCGGTCTTTCTTTCTTCTCATAGTAGTCAGTTAGGAATCACCGAACACATCTGGTTAAAAAAAATATAAAACTGTAAAAGTGTTTTTTTTTAACAATTTACACAAATAAATTTAATTTATCATACACTGAATTTATTCTATTTTGTTTATAATATTGTATAGATTTATTAAATTAGTTATACTGATTGTGGAAGAAAATTGTGGTCACATTACAATTCTACGCACGCACTCAGTTACACGTATAAGCCGGGACAGCGTAGTAGATACTTCGTTCATTTTAGTTTGTTTTTACTTTACAACGGAAGTGTGACTGTAATTTATGTAGTTTTAATTAGTTTTGAGATAAAACATTACCGATATTAAAAATGACAGAGAAATCAATCCCGTAATCAATACTGAACCAACTACTTTCATCATCTGCCTAGCCTTTTCCCAACTACGTCGGGGTCGGCTTCCAGTCCCGGATGCAGCTGAATACCAGTATTTTACATGGAGCGATTGCCAGTTACTGGGTAATACGATACTCCTTGGTAAGACTGGTTGTCAGACTTTCGGGCTTCTGACGACCCGTCTCGACTGTCAAAGATCCACAAACTAACTACTTTCATAATGTGTATTAATTCAGTTGCGGTATCTTTTTTTCTTGTCCTATCTAACCTGCTACAGCGGCTGAACATCAAATCATTCACTCCTTGTAATATACATATATTGAACATATGATATAATACCTACTGAACAATGAACGACTATCACAAATTCACAACTCAACTATCGGGCTACTGATAGACCATTAATCCATTCGACGGGCAGAAGTGAGAATACTTCTAACTACCCGTAACTAACAGTCATAAAAAAATTGTATGAACGTTGAACCCGTATGTCTATGAAATAAAATCACTAATTCGTTATCGGGTTGGGCGGCAGGCGACGGGTGACAAAGCGCGGGTACCTGTAAACATTGCCGCAACGTTTTTCAGATGTCAAACCTCCGCCTCGCTCCCTTTGAGTATACAGTATGTATTTTATAATTAACGGCACTTATTTATTTCAATAAATACGTATCTAGTATGACGCTAGCACAGTGTGGGCACTGACAGAGGAAAAGGGATGCCTAATGCTCAGCAATGCGTAAAGTCGGGCTGTGGATGATAATGACGATGAATTGTATTGCTGCAATTGGATAATGGGCTTGTGGCCAAATAATAACAGCCGCACGGGTCGATCGATGAGGTTAAGCTACGCTTGCCGCGGTTGGTCCGTGGATGGGTGACCATTTTCGAATACCAAGACCCCTCCGTGCCTCGGAAAGCACGTTAAGCCGTTGGTCCCGGCTGTCATTCGTGGATCTTTGACAGTCGTTACGGGTCGTCAGTAGCCCGAAAGTCTGACAACCAGTCTTACCAAGGGGTATCGAATTACCCTGTAACTGGGTTGTGGAGGTCAGATAGGAAGTCGCTCCATGTAAAATACCGATATTCAGCTGCATCCGGTTAGACTGGAAGCCGACCCCAACATAGTTCGAAAAAGGCTATTCAGATGATGAAGTGGATAAGCCATAGCCACTAACCTAGACAGATAATAATAATGATTGATTTGACTGAAACTGAAATTGACTGACTTAGCGCTTATTTAATTTTTTTACACTCTATACAGATTTTATTTGCGGTTATTTTTTGTGATTTCAGTAGGGAAAAGGCTAGGCAGATGATGAAAGATTTTATTTGCCATAGGTAGGTCTCGGTTAAATTATCTGTTTAATGGTCACCCTGAAGAAATGTCATTAACTCATGATAAAGTTATTAAAAACCTTATTTACAAAACCAATGCAACGTAAAAATAATCAATCAAAAAGCAGCACGTCAATATTGGTAATTATTCAGCACTTAATTCTCGGTTGTAGGCTCACCGCTCACAGCGCAAAAATTAGGTCATATTGAGTTGCATCGGTACGCGCACTACATAATTACGTGCGGGGCAAATATGTAATTAATTGACGCCGGTTAAACTGGTGCGAAAACGACAAACAAATATGTGGTAACGGCCACACCAACCGTCCAACACCAACACTATAATTCCCAACTTTACTCCACTCTTACAAACTCACAATGCAACCAAAATAATTATTTCGGGCATACTGGCACTGCTACAAAAAGTTATGAAGGATTAATTAGGGTCCACGTTAATAAATGTCTGTTGATTTAGTTAAATGAACCCCAGTTTCGGGGTGAATAGGTTCCGTACCTTTTAAGCACTCGTGGAGGTATTCGGTCGTGTCATACACGATTAGTTTGGTCAGCTAAAATTTCCTGACCGTAAAAACGTATGCACACCCTCTTGTACTCATTTGTATTCTGTCTCTTTCACGCTTTATCATTCGTGTCGTATTTTTCCTGCTGCTTTTGAAACTATCATAGGTATGGTTTTTGAAAATTTCGTACCAAATTTTGATCCCGCATGAACTATCATAGGTATGGTTTTTGAAAATTTCGTACCAAATTTTGATCCCGCATGAACTATCAAAGCTCCCGCATACTTTTTGATAACTCGTCCTGCCCCCTGCGGCACAGTCAAACTACGAACTATTTTACGTATAGATATCTACTATATGAGCATTTTCCAAACGATGTCTGTCTGTCACCAACATAATACGTTGTTCCGACAGAGGCGATGACGATGCAATGACAGGCAGTGAGTTTTGTATCATATCTGACTCGCTGCTGCCGCGGTGTGACCCGCATAAGTCTCGATTCCGTGGGAATAATACTTATTAATAAATTTTATTTTCAGAAAAAACACATAATAAGGTTCACAGAACAATTTTCCAACTAAAAATGAACATTACAGAAAAAAAGTGTGTGCACTGTGCCTGTACTAATGAAAGAAAATCATTGTATCACAGACACCAGCGGCTTCCAAGATAGGTTACTTAATAAATTAAAAAATCGAACATGCTATATAGTGAACTCGTAAAAAATTACATGGTAATAAAATAAAATAAACTGTAAAAGTAATAAAATCAATTAATTTTATAAACTAAAAAACTAAAATCGGGATAAAAAGTTCAGCGTAAAAGCGAAACAAACACACATAAATCAAACCTTTCTCTTTATAATATTAGTTTAAATTCGATAGTACAATTACTGTCAAACTGTCCGCCACCGCAATTCTGTCCGAACATAATAAGATGCACTAGCCTCCAGCCTGTTTTTTATCTCCCCACTAAATAGCTACCGGCGCTTACTGCCTTCAGCTGCCAGCTTAAGTCTGCCACTATTTCTCGAAGTGAGCCCACAGAAAGAGTTCCAAAGTGTCACATTCAGATTTCCATAAACGGTGTTACGCCACAGTACGTTAGTCGGGACGCTGGCTTCCCGCCAAACAATTACTTTGTCTCGTCAGGAGCATTTCTTCGGCTGATGGCTCTAAAGTGTCTACTGCTTTATACATAAGTTTAACGTTTAACGTGAAAAAAGTGGTTCAATGGTGAAAACTTTAAGAATTTTTGTAATACGTCTGCTTGGTACGTCTAACCATAAAACACAGACGCCTACTATGATAAACTATTTCAATTCCTAAACGAAATTTCCTGACCGCTTGTAGCGACATCTGTGTCACCACATACGCAACTACCACGAACACAGCGTTTCGTTTTTCAGCATATCATTAGGTTAGATTTCCTCGTGAGACGATACAAAGATTCTTGTCTGTCTACTAAAGCCTCAGTGGATTAGCTCCTTATATACAAAATAAACTTCAGTAACTTTTAAATCCCATCAGAGGTGCACGTCTTTCCTGACTCCTCCAATACAAAGTTTTGGTACCCCCTCTAAGTATATATTTTTAGTAACTTAATACAGGGTGGCACGCATCGACTGTAAAAAGAAAGAAAGAAAAAAAATACGTTTATTTGCGGTAAACATGAAGCCTAAAAAGAACACAAACACAAAAAAAAATAACAAGTTGGGGGAAAAAATGCGTCAAATCCACGCAAAACGGCCATCGCTCAGCATAATGCTAAGACCCTATGCGAGACAGAGCCCCACCACTGGTTTTCGGTGACTGCTGTACATCTTTTACAAAGAGAAGACACTCCTTTTCTAATAATTAATCAATAGTTACCTAGTAACATGGTCAGCAGAGGCAGACCCTGTTGCAGTAGTATTGTGACAATTTGATTACTCTCTTTTATTATTATATTTTTATTTTCAATTAGAAATAAAAGAACAGAGTACTAAAGAAGGAGAGAGTATTCAAAAAAATATCGTTTCTACAAATGAGTAGATACCATGGTAGGTACTAGACTGTTACGAATCTGAGTTTCCAATGATGATAAAAATAAATAATTCTGATAATCCAAATTATAAACTATATGTGTGTCAAACTTCATCCAAATCTGTTCAGTAGTTTTGGCGTGAAAGAGTAACAAACATCCATCCATTCATACATCCTCACAAACTTTCGCGTTTATAATACTACTATACAGGTGTGGCGATTAGGTTTTCACATTAATTGAAACCACGTATTCTACATAACGTATATTAAACATACAAAATGAAAAGAATTCATAACAATCAACATTTTAGCCGTGGGACCTTTTTTCGTTTCAGTATATGTATACCTAACAATGTTAAACTTAATTTGTGTTTACTTTGTAACAATAGTGAGTTATTATCAAGGATGGTTTATTTCATGTCAATTTTTACGCTAATTATTGTATTTGTTTTTTTTTCTATTTTTAATCAAATTTAAATTTTATTATTTTAACATACTTTTAACAACTTGTGATGACCGCTGTATTATTTAATTTGATAACCTAATCGCCACTCTGTATACATATGGATAAATTGATTGAAAGATAAAATCTATGCAAAAAATGACTAAAGGAACTGAAGGGAAAAATATCAAACTCTATACCCACATAAGTAATTTGATCAACCGAGTACAGCTACTCGTAGTCGTAATGGCAAAGTGAATTAAAAAGAAAAGAGCATCTGCAACGGGGAACATGAGTGGTGACATTAATTAATGTACACGTTGTGCTGGCTTGAAATAAAACGTCCTTTCGATCTAACAAATCCATCTACATTTATAAGGGAGCTCCATATTGGATATGGGTATTTATAAATTTTTTTGGTATCAAAGCGCACTTTGAGAGGAAGATTTTTTTTTTAGATTCTATTCTTCGGCTTTTGCTGAACATTATAGTCCTCATTTTAAGCTGGTATCTATGTTTCTTATGTCTTTACTAGTCAGTTATATCATATTACTTATAATTGTATTAGGTTCTACATTTGTATCCGTGCACCATGAAACATGAGGCGTCAGGGGGTAGTGCGAATCTTAGGGTTCATTCGATTAATCGAGTCTGGAAAACCACGCTGGGGTCGGTGCATTTCATTCAGTCATTCATTATGTTCTAAGTTTGTATCTGTAACTTATATGGGCATCATAAAGAGTATATTCTATCTATCTACGCGCTATGTATTTTCAGTTATATAGGGTTATTTTAAATTGTAGTCACTTAAAATATCAGTTTAAAAAATCTGGTTTTCTTTTTGTTGAAACTTCACAGACGTCATGGATATCGATTTCTAAACACGATGAATCATAAGAAAACTCTAACAGCAGTTATTGACCTCCTAAAAACATCAATATGTTTTTTAGTTTATCGTGTTTATATATCAATACCCATCGCGTCTGCGGAGTTTAGCTAGTAAATTTAAAATAACCCTGTATAGACTTTTACCTTAAACCACTGAATATTAATATCTTTTGAACGTAAATTCAGTGGAAGTAGGCAGAATTGAAATTGGGATTGCGAAAATATGGGTTTTAAAATAAAGTAATCTGAAACCGGATGTTCTTATGTTGGTTTGTGAATGGTAAAAAAAATTTTTAATAAATTAATATGTGTAGGTTTTCTTTGCGATGGACGCTTTAAACAAATTGATAGATAACAGCTGAATTATAAACAAAATCTAGACCAAAATATTCCTAACTTTCAACCGCCCCCAATCCTACAAAACGTTGCGAACTAACTTTGGCTTAGGGACGTTCCTCCCCTCGTGCGCACCCCTGCAATTAGCGATATTGTTATAATAAAAACGCCAGCAGCCCACTCGAGGGTCACGTCACCTCGGATACTATCTGCGGCATCTCTTTGATCTCCTGTCTCGTATTCCCTTTTGTCAATCGTTCGGGTGTCTCTACTGCAAACAGCACTTGTTGGTAGGAGCAATTTGGGTTCTATTTCAAAGGCCGAGGTACCCCGGGTACCAATCAAACGTGGCTGACATCACTGCCAACAAGGTAACCATTAGCAGATTCCCTATCTCGTCATGAAGACCGTCAACAGTTTAGATTGCATACCTGTTTCATTTGTTACAGGTCCACTATCACCTGAGTAATTATAGAACTAGAGACTTTTAAAACATTTATTAGGTTACCTACATTTTACAAGAAAAGCTTTCATGTTACATTTTCACTGCAGTTGTATCGACTATTTTAGCGACGCCGCTTCAGTTTCTTTCATGTCAAATTAATGAGATTTCAAACCACTAATGTCTTCCTATAAATAAAAGATTTACTTACACTAGGTCCAAAGACATTGGGGTTTATTTATAAACAATGATTAAAGTTCAGTAACGTTTAAACGTCAAAAATGTATGGTTAAACAGTCGCTAATCACTAACTTTAAGCAACGTTTATGACAAAAGGGGTACGTGTTTTAATACTGAATTATTAAGAAAAACAAATAAGTGTTCAGTGTTCAGCATAATGAAAGCCTCAGTCTCACAATACAACAGAACTAGTCATTTCATCAAAAAAACATAAACAATAAAAAACTGCGAAAAGAAACGGAGAAACTGCATCAGTCCTCCAATAATAGAAATATCTGCATCGATAATACTTGAAGAGGCCTTGACAAAGACAAAGAAATTGTTTGGCGGGGAGCCAGTTCCCCAGAGCCAGTCCCAGGTATGGAGATAGAAGAGGAAGCGAGCCGATCAAAGATTGCTCTGTTTTAAAACGAGGGAAATGCAAAGTTTTGTTGTTCGAAACGATAGCAGCTTCCGAAATAAAAATGTAAATTTGTTCAGCTTTCCTGCGGTTTTCTGTTCGGTGGAATTTGTGCTTTTCCAATTCCAGACAAGTATTTGAACAATCAGACAATTCCAATAGCGCTCCAGTCTCTGGTTAGCCACGGTAATTTGTTGCATTGCGTTTTTCGTTTTAGAACTGTTTAACCGTGTTCCACGATGTGAAAAATGCGTTATACATATAACGCATTTACATCAGTAATCATTGCCTCTAACGAAACTATTTCGGTTGGTGATATCGAAAGATAAGTATAAATTGTGCTGTATTAGGCGTACTACACAATTCTTCGTGTCGGCACATTCGTGTTGGCAGTATTTGTTGAACAACGAAGCCGACCCGAAGCAATTGCTACGTAGACATTTTCGGCTTTCTTTCGGCTCGTGCCGATCGGCAAACGCCATTCGGGACCTACCTTCGCTGGATCGGGATTTTGCAGTTGGTTTTTCCGACCCGCTCGGCTTAACCGTACGCTGTATACATGCAGCTGAGTCTAAAAAGCTTTTTCTCGATTATATGTACAAATAATTTATTAAGTTTAACGGCCGGCTGTGCCGATTAATGCCGACCCGAACCCGTGTGTGACACGCCTTATGGGTCGACGGTATATTGTTACCTACAGCCTAAACACAGGTCAATCCAATATTCTCGGAAGTAATTACAAAGCAATCACACGCTCATGATGTCAACCTGTTTATCCAAGGGAAAAACAATCAATCAGTTGCCGCGTAGTTAGGCAGAGAAGCCAGGGACATGTGAAATCTGTGATTATAGGCCATTTACTCCGATTAATACAATACAAAACAAAAGAATACGTGGTTCACTGCTTCTTCACGGCTATTTACTTAACACGTGTTTAGTAAAAAAACGTTTTAAATTACGAGAATTAATTGCTCTTCTGTTACACATGTAACAGAAGGCCAATTCTCGTAATTTAAAACGTTCAAAATTTAGTCGCAGTTTTATCTTGGCGACAAACAAATGTCAAAAACTAGGTAGATTAGAGGTATTTTTGACAGATTTAGACTAATATCAAACTGTGAACGTTCGTAAAATTACGACAATTGCCCACCAGATTGACATGAAAAAATAATGAAAAGTCAGACCATATCGACACCAAAAAGTATAGTCGGTGGTGAGGGAGAAAAAACAAAAAAACGCGGTCCACTTCTACGTGATAATTTACATTAAACCACGTTTCAGCGGTTGACATTTGAAAAAGAAACGAAAAATGTTCAAGAACTCACCCAAGTCCTCGGCGTCTTCGCTCCACTCCCCGGTGCCGCGCACCAGCACTGCCGACATCCCCGCCAGCACCGCACACACCAATACCGACTCCATCGCACACACACCCCGCCCCCACATCGTATCACACCCTACTCTACACCTAACCTTACTTTGGCAACATTTTACACCTACAGTAATGTTTCATTACCCGACAATCAACTATTAGTTAAGCTCCACAACGTTCATTAATTTAATATTACACTATACATTAGCTACGGCATTCCATTACCTCGCAGGAACCGTCTATTGTCAACTTTACAATTGCTCAACCCAATAGAATAACTCACTAGAGTCGCTCCTCGAATACTGCATACATTTTCTTAATTAAAAATTCGCTCTATTTTTGGTATAGGTCGATCTCGAAATCGTAGGTCGATCGGATTGAATCGAGTTCCATTGCTCCGATTTGTTAGTACATGTTACTTTTGTGTATGAACGATCCGAGTAATCTTTTCCACTTTATGTGTGGAGTCGTGTGTAGTGTGCCATCACGCACGGCCGGCTTTCGGGACGCGGTTAAATATCCCGATGAATAATTCAGGACTCTTTTAGCGGCGGTGCGCGCTCGAGGACAGAAAGACCACCTGCAACAAAGTACATAGTCCCTCATTTATGTCCAAACACAACTATATTTAGACAAGTCATTTTGCAAATTTGAAAGAGAATTTATAATCAGTGATGACAGACTGGCACGGGAAATATTCACAATTTATTTTGTACAATGTACAGATCCGCAGATTTTTCGAAATCCTATTGTATTTTGCTGCCCTACATTCTTTGTCTACCTACAATAGAATACCATGAATAATTTCAACATACCTACCACATGAATGCAAAAATTAATTAAGTAACTTCATAACATTTGCCTAGCTATTGTAAAAAATGTATCAAAAATATTCAGCAAGAATTCCCCGCTGCATTTCGCCGTGCTACCAGAGACATTCCTCTGTTTATTTTAAAAGAGATTTCTCCGAGAAAAATTTAACAAAAGCTTTCAAGGAGCAAAATCCGTCATCAAAGGCGGCTAAACGACCCGTAGCGCAGTGCTGAAGCGCTAATATAGTTTAGGAAACAACGTGCCCCTATTTCCTAGACGTTAGGGCGAACTTGCCGCCTAGAAACTAACTACTATCTACTTGATATTATAGAGAAACGGCAACTTAAATATGAGATGCATACATACACATGTATACTAGTCTAGCCGTAGTAAACGCTAATAAAATGTGTGCTTGCTATCAAATGTTATTTTTATGGTAATGTATCCACAGTAAAATAAAGTTAACGTCTTATTTCTCTGAGACGTGAGTCAACTTTTGCTAAAACCAACCGCATTTTGTGGGATATGTGGCCGAGTTTTGAGTCTAATTAGCACTTTACTTTAGTCACTAGGTTTTAATATTGTGTGTATGTAAATCAAGTCATTTTTATATATATAATAGATATAATGGGGTTTATTCGTAAACGATGACTAAAGTTAAGTAACGTTTAAACGTCAAAAATGTATAGTTAAACAGTCGCTAATCACTGCTTAACTTTAAGCAACGTTTATGAATAAAGGGGATTATGTTAAAATTATTATTATGTTGCCATGCCCTAACTGGGTTTCATGTTGGAACTTACTTATATTGTAACAACGAAATGTACACATAAATGCAATAAAGAGTTTGAGTTTTTTACATAAAGAGTGGCAGGGACATCGACGCGCTACCACGAATTCAATACATGATCCTGGACCCCCATACGTTGATAATCGTCGGTTTTTTAAATAGGTAAGGTAAGGTATGGCACTTTTCTATAAAACAGCTTCAGCAGCATCAGCAGCAGCAGCAACTTTTTTTTTTGATAACCAACAAAAAAATTCTTTTGATAGGGTATTTAGAATCATGTACCTACTGGATTCATGATTACAGTTAGCGCTTCGATGACCCTGCCACCCTGTATAAGCTATGTAAAATAACCTAACTAACTTCAATGCAAACAATATGCTTCTATGCGATAGGAGCGTAGGCCATACTTTTTATAATAAACTTTATTATGGACCTAGTCCGCGCTTCCCCTTATCGAGGTATCTAAGTTTCAGCGATATAATAGTCTGAAAGTTTCCTGTTAGCCATTCGAAAAAAACCACGCTTAGTTGACCTACATTCAGCTTTTCTGTTTATAAAAAGTGGGTGCCCGTACTCATAACCATATTTTATTGGCTTCTCCCAGCAACATTCCTCTTATATTTCTTTGTATTTCCCATTCGTGGAAAGCAGCTTTGATTTCGTGCATGGCTCTTAAAGGAAATTGTTTGATCTTTACGAAGGAAATTGCCTAAAAGCCTTGTTTGTAACATATTTTCGCCATATGCACGTATACTCGAAATACTAAGCAGTCTGAGAAAGGTCGAAAAGTAAGTAAAGTTTTAGGTAAAATTAATAAAGTGTGGTCTTATTACGTTACTTAATTTTTGTGTAACAAATAGCCTCTGGAGCCGTAGTTAATTTATTCCATGCTTGAGTACCCACTTTACAGGTTATAATAAATTATCTAGTCTTTATGCCAACAGAAAATACGGTGAAGCGTTATTAATTTTGATTACTAGTCTAAACTGTTACAACTCTGTGTTACTAGTCTAAACTTTGTTTTGTTGTTATTAGTCAAATACGTCAGGTTAATCTATTGTGAGTCCGAGTGCCGAAGGACAATGTTTAGTTTTTATATTTTATGTTTAAATCTGTTCTCATGTAAGTGAAATGTAAATTTCTTTATGAGAATTAAATGTATTTAACCAGAAACTGAGCTAATTTCATGCAGACGCTAATGCCCGTGAGCGCGAAACATAGCCGTCGCCTAGAGTTTTAGACTCTAGGCGACGAGTATGTTTAGCGCTGACAAATGAAAAGTGAACCTAAATAAAACTGTTTTAATTATAACACGAAGTTAGTCGTTACCCAATACCACACCTCAACTTAATTATCATTATTTATAGCTAGCGACCCGCCCCTGCTTCGCATGGTTTTTACGACTTGGCAAAATATCGAGATTTCTTCCTAACATGTAAGTTTTATTAAGCTTCCGGAATAAATTCTCAAAATCTCAGAATAACACGGTCACACGGATAGACATGAAAAGCGACTTTATTTTAGAGTAGAGAAGAGCAGTGGTGGCCCAGTAGTAACGGCTTCGATTTACGAGTTGTAAGTCATGGGTTCGAACCCAAACATACACTTTACTTTGAGTAAATCATTTCATCACCACTGCTCTCCAAAACAGTGAAAAAAAAATATCGTGAGGAAACCAGCATGTCCTAGAACCACAAATTCGAAGACATGTGACATCCGCCAACCCGCCCTGGCTGTGTCCCACCCAAGCCTCCTCTCTTAGAGAGAGACTGGGCCATAATCCACCACGCGGGCCCTCACGATGTTTTCCTTCACAGTTATGAGAGTAGTGGTGATGAAATTAAATACGTACTAAGTAAAGTGCCTGCCTGGGTTCAAACTCACGAACGACTCCGAAGACGACGTAAGTCGAGGTCAATACCACTGGGCTACCACTGCTCAGTACCTACTTATTCAGTAAATAATAAATGCTGTATAGTACACAAATCCCTTCAATTCTAACTTTGAAGCTTAATATGCTGTATGCTTTTTGGGTTGATAGACACAACCCAACTGCATACAGCATATTAAACTTTAAAATATTATATTCCTCGAATGATATTTGGTACTGGAAAAATCAGCCCGCAGTCAATACAGATTCAATATTGAAACCGTCCGGAAATAGCTTACCTAACAAAAACTATCTATTTTCTAGAAAAAAATAGATAGTTTTTTTCCAGCAGCGTTGCCAGAAATATTCATTTTTATAGAGAATTCATAGATGTCTCGCACCAATAATTTTACTCTCCCTCTCAACCAGTAAAGGCCTGCTTCCCAGGAGTGGCAACACTATAGGCTGATTATACATAGCTATATTAAAATACTCATTTTTTAATGTTATTGGGTGAAAACAAGCTGGTAACCTATCTGATGGTACACATTGAGGAACATGGTATAAAGTTCACTCATCCTCCATAGAACAGGGAGGATCCTCCGACCAGGCGGGTAATGTGTCTGGTGGCCAACTGCTTAACCATTGATGTCGGGACGTTGTGTGCATATATGCATATGCCAGTTACGCGGTAAACTCTGCTATTTCAAACATATTCCTTTCCTACATAGCGGGCGCATGTCACCTTTTCCAACTATTAGTTTAGTCAAACTTTTGACATTGATTTTAGTCGGAAAAATAATAACGTGCAAACAAATATAATATATAGCTATAATATATAGCAGTTCAAGCAGTATGGTTATGGAATGCCTTAATTGCCCGTGTCGATAAACAGTGCCTAACCCTTGTGTATTTTTTTAAAATATGGTAAAAAAAGCACTGTCTCCTCCTTAAACGACCTTTTTATGTTCTTTTCACTTGTTTTATGATTATGAATAATTTATATAGATAAATATATATTTTATGTATTTATTGTTTATATGTAAATGGTACACCACAGACTACCTGCAGTATTAGTCTCTCCCTTAATCCATCCAAAGGTTGTCTTTAAAATATCACTCTTAGCGATAAGACCGCCCATTGTGACACCCCTTGTAAAATTTCTACATTCATATCTGTAAAATTTATGGTGTGCATAATAAATGTTCTATCTATCTGAATAATTATTATTATTATCAGCTTGTGATATCCTACTGCAGGACAAAGGCATTCCTACTCTCTTTCCACTTCTCTCTGTTCAAAGATGCCACGGACCAGTTCTTATTGAAGGAGTCCAGCTCATCCCGCCATCACGTCTCGGCCTGCCGCGATGTCACTTGCCATTAAGGGACCCATTAGGTCGTAAGTTTCTCCGAATAAGAAACGTTCAAATTTTTTTTTTAATTCCCTGATTGGCTTCTTCTTCTCGACTTGGCTTAATTCCGCTAAAAATAGCCCTGCTCCATTGGCTGGCATTATTATAAGCTAGGAATAGCCCACACCTAGATTTTTCTGGAGAAGGCCGCTTTGATGTTAATGTTATGTTTTTAAAATAGATTTAATTTTAATTCAACCTTTTGTACGATGTCATTGCTACAAGTAACACGAAAAGAAAATTAATAATCAAAATTAGTTCAGTTTTTTTTGGGTTCCGTACCCAAAGGGTGCCAACGAGACCCTATTACTAAGGTTCTGCTGTCCATCCGTATGTCACAGGTCTGTATCTTTTGAACTGTAATGGGTAGCCACTTGAAATCTCCAGGGTGTAAAATAAAAAATAAAGGCGGTCCCCATATGAGAAATGTGTTTTTTTTCAGTGTTTTTTCACATATATTTTCATATGTAGTGTTAAATTTTGTGCGGTGCACGGTGGTACGAAACCCTTCGTGTGGGAGTCCGACTAGCATTTGGCAACTTTTTTTTACGAAATCGTGGATACCTATACAACTATACGTAATATAGGGTTGGATTCCGAATTTACGTTTTTTTAAAGTCGGATAAATAATTAAAGAACTACCTTAGATATTCTACATTATGATAATTAGGTACACATTAAAACATGCTTCTTACTATAAGACGGGGTGTAATTTATTGAGGCTATTAATACATATCAACTTACCCCCTTACTGTTTTACGCGAACATTAGATGTGCACACACCTTTTATAAAGTAACAAAACAATTCATTCTCACAACAGGGGAGGGCCCCTGTTGTGAGAATGAATTTATAGCCTACCTACAATAATGAGCTTTTGAATTTTAAAGATACCGGCGAAATTAGTGTTCCGGAAGCCGGGCTTCCAGGAAGAGTTTATATTATAAACGTAAACACACAACAGAAGGCCAATTCTCGTTTTAAAAATAAACCTTCAAATTCAAGTCGCAATCTCAGGGGCAATTCTCGTAATTTTAAGAACGTTTACAGTCTGATCTCAGTCTCAACCTGTCAAAAATGCCTCTAATTTCCCTAAATGTTTGACAAGTTTTTGACATTTGTTTGTCGCCGAGATGAGACTGCGATTAGATTTTGAACGTTTTAAGTTACGAGAATTGAACTTCTGATCTGTCTCAATCTGTCAAAAATACCTCTAATTTCCCTTTTTTGACAAGTTTTTGACATTGATTGTCGCTGAGATGAGATTGCGACTAGATTTTGGTCGTTTTTAATTACGGGAATTGGCCTCCTCATCTCAGCAACAATCAATATTAAAAACTTGTCAAAAATATACGTAAATGGATATTACGTATTATATTTTTAAAAGATTGAGACAAAGATTGGAATACGAACGTTCTTAAAAATACGGAAATGCCCCTCAGATTTATGTACTTTACATAGTAGT
The DNA here is from genome assembly GCA_949629185.1 of Apamea crenata. Classification (NCBI taxonomy): domain Eukaryota; kingdom Metazoa; phylum Arthropoda; class Insecta; order Lepidoptera; family Noctuidae; genus Apamea; species Apamea crenata. Next base: position 9,587,248 of record OX451371.1, on the reverse strand, counting down.
CCTTATTTATTCTGAAGTCATCAATGCACAGGTGCGTAAGCTCGTACCCTGACAGGCGCTTTACTTTGTGTAAATTATGTCATCACCACTGCTCTCAAAACGATGAAGGAAAACATCGTAAGAACACCGGGATGTCCTCTAGGACACAAAGTGTCACATGTCTTCGAATTTCTGGTTCTAACCAAAAATTAAAAAACATGTACCATCTACCAACCCACTGGGCCGCGCGTGGTGGATTACGGCCCACTCCTTCTCACAAAGAGGGGGCGTGTGTCCCAGTAGAGGGGATATTAAAGGCTGATTCAGCTAGTGCACAGGTTTTTTAAATTCCCTAAATGACCACAATAAGTAAACTGTATTTTATTCTACTATAAAAAAATGTACTGTTTATTGGTTACACAAGAATCAAGAAGACCCAGTTGGGGCCAAAAGTCAGGACATAAAGTGCAATAAAATGTACTAACAAGAAAATATTCCTTTTAATTAATACCGATGCAAATGAACAACAATGTGTAACTTACATCTTAGTTAGTATTCATATTAGCTTATAATGATTCTTCAAATGCATTGTGATTTATTAACAAGAGATTATGGACATAATAGAAAGGCAATTTCCGTATTTTTAAGAACTATTTTTTTATTCTAATCTCAGTCGCAATCTGCCAAAAATACAATCAATTTCCCTACATTTTTTACCATTTTTGACATTGATTTTCTTTTTGGGTTGTGGAGGTCAGATAGGCAGTCGCTTCATGTAAAATACGGGTATTCAGCTGCATCCGGTTAGACTGGAAGGCAACCCCAACATAGTTGGGGAAAGGCTAGGCAGATGATGATGACAGTGACTGTCGCTGAGATGAGATTTCGACTTGAATCTGAACGTTTTCAAGTACGAGAATTGGCCTTCAGGTGTAATTTTTGTAACTTGCCTATTGGTAGCTTCTTGCTATCAAGCAAATCTGTAGAATAACAATTTCATAATTAATGCTTTAGTTCTGGAGGTGTATTCTTTCTCCTCCTTTAACGGTTGGCCTACTGCCAGAGTCTTTGAAGGCCTCATTGTGCGCCATTAGCAATTGCACGAACAGTTTCCCTCTGCACGGTATTGCGAAATTCCTTGGATTTACGCGGAGCTACTGGCCGGTACATCGCCTCTATAGAGATTCATACAGTGAATGGATGGATGATTTGCTCCCTACCTTGATGGTTGATGCTATTCATTGTCTCAACATTATCATCTTCCAAAACCAGGCAAAGGTTGTCTTTAAAAGATCGCTTTTTGGGGTTAGGCCCCCCAATGTGTCAGCCTTTGTAAAATTTCTACATTTATATCTGTAATTTTTATGGTGTACATGATAAAGAGTATTCTAAGTATCTACCTATAATTCATTATAAACCCCAAGACAGAAAGCCTAAACCTATGATTTATTCATTTCTAGGATCAGTTTATAGGTACAGGTGGGTAAGTTCGTAAATAAGGTAGCTACCCTGATGCCATAACCCGATCTTTCCCACATGGCCAGTTATACTAAGAAATTGCACTAAAAATTAATTAACCAAAAAATCCATAACAATGATAAGTTAACACAGTCAATGTTTACATATATTGTTATAGTTTTACTTGGGTACAAAGCAACGAATAAGACACACTCTAATATATAATATATCCAAGGAACATTTATTTACTCTAAATCATACATAATTCAAGCAGTTTCATCAACTAAAGGCTAGGGGTCAGAAATCATGAGATAACCCGAGTTTACTCAAGTACATCCGTGATTTCCTCCAGGAGTTTCCGAGATATGCAAATGGTTGTACACACTACATTATTTATTTATCATCACATCAGCCAGTCTGTCCCTAAACGGGGGCCAATAGAACCCTATTTATGAATCATCACGAATAGTGCGAAAACCAAATTAGAGGCACTACACTAGCAGAATGTTCAATCATAATTATGCTAAAATAATTAATTTATCAAGCGCTGTTCAAATTACTGATTCTAGTTCAACACAATTTTGTCACAATGATAAAATAATTAAGTTAATGGCATACTCAACAAATTCAGCACAAACATTTAATGAAATTAACAAGAATTATTTTTACATGGATAATAGAATATCTCGGTCATAAACCGACACAGATTTCAGTACATTAGATATATAATAGAAGAGATACCTACCGCCGATCAGCTGATAACTGTCAACAACATTCATTGTTTACTCATTCACTCTGAGACGATGCAATCAAAACTACTGACAGTTTCGAATTAGACCCACAAAGTTGCGATAACAGCGACCCTTACTTGTCATATTCATTATACATCGTGCTAATAGGTTTCGCCCCAAAGTCCTAGTGGTATAATCTTTGTACCGCAATCCTAGATTTTTTTTTTTAATTTTCACTTCAGTCATTCACATTCACGTTTAAAGTTTATTACAATTTAATGTTATTATTAATTAAGCACGTTTGTGTTTTCGTCAAAGTTTGGTTATGAAGATTACGTGAGGTGTCATGCGTAAGTGTCTCGGGTGTGGACACGTGTATCGGGTCGCGCGTCGCGCGGACGACTGGCGCGGCGTGGACCGGCGTTGTGTCGCGTCGACGCGCGGCGCCCACCTTGCCTTGCTCTACCGAGGGTGCTCGGCTCGCCTCGGCAACCCTCGCCCGCCTCCGCCAGGTAAGCTTTCCCGACATGAAACTCTGATTGAATGGATGAGTTTCCAAATGCTTTTTTGTCGGAGCTGAGCGACAAATCACGATGTCGGACGGAACATTTGTGTTAACTTTCCGTGGTTTATTTGAGGGACATAAATTTAAATTACGGCTTTTTGAATTTCCTTTTGAGTATTTGAATTTATGTTTTTTAATAGAGTATGGTAAGTTACGATTAGTTTATTGACAGGATAATCAGTGAATTAGGATGGGAGGTGAAGTAAGATAAGAGCACATGAAGACATCATAGGTGAATTAATTCCCGACGCCGCCGCCATCGACGCTATATAGATACAGTCTGTCTCCCTGTCCCATTATCCATAGAATAACCTTCACGCTAAAACGTGGGGGTCATTAATCATTTACAATTGAAACTTCTGTCACTTTCATACTAATTAGTCTTTCAACGTATCTTTTGCCACATCGCCACCACCCTTTCACTTCCCAGCTGCATGTAGACCGGATTCAACTGCTCGCTACGTAGGTACATATTAATTACTGGGATCCAAATTAGCGCACTGACCGTACAAAAGTTCTCGTTAAAACCTTGTCAAAACGCTTTGAGGACTCAATCGTAATTTAGCGTAATATTCGTACCTAAATGTTTCGAATTTGTTTCGACAATTATTAATATTAACATTTATTTTTTTCTTAATGTTTAATGAGCTGGGGATTGCTGAAAGTCAATTAAAAATGTAACATACGTTGCAATAAATTTGCCTAGTTGTTGTGTTATATTGCATTAATTTGTATGTCTCATTTGTGTCACATTTCATGTTACGATTCACCAATCTGCAACCTAATTGCGTAACAAAGTATCAATCGCAATCATTTTGAAGGATGTTGCTAATACATTGCTTTATATGTTCGATAAAACTGTCTGTTCAACAACGTTACTAACGCAATGGAGGTTGTTGAACTGTCAATATTAAAGCCATTCCCACTGTTAGTGTGTTACGCAATTACCCCACTGTACCGAACTTTAAACTAACCCTATATTTCGGTATTTCTGCCTCAAATCCCACATTTTCACCACGAAACCACGGAAGAAATACGCAAAGAAATCCATACATTAACATCAAAAAATTCAAAAACGTACATAATGCCCTGGGGGCAGTGATAGGCAAGGTTGTCACGTTGAGCATGAATTATCGACTCAACGTGGATCGCGCGTTGAGCGTCGAGCATTCGCGACCTGGCGTCGGTATCTCAAACAAAAGCGTCCTTTGACAAAAACGATGGCACCATAGCGGTTATCGGAGTACGATGGCTTAATCTGGCTTAAGACCCGCTTGCCAGAAGCGGTTAAACTGTTTGCGTTAGGTGAAGGTTAAATTAAATGAATAGTTTTGTGTGCAAAAGTGAGTAAAGTGTTGTTCCGGTCCACTGAACTTTTTGATCCCATGGTTTTAAATTAAGTAACGGCCACTTGATTTTATAGTACCTTTACGGTTGGGTGTGAATGCAATGTTAAATAAGAGTATGTTTGACTTTGCAATATTAACTAATAAGTTTTATTTATCGGTATATATTCTTCTTAAATTCGGAAAATAATAACTATAAAATGAACTAGTATGCTTAGGGGGTCCACAGAAGCGCACTGTGAAAGAGTTGTCTGAAACGCTAGACCCCCTCGGCGGGGTCAAACGTTAAAGCCCCTACACGCACGTCATCGCCATAGCAACAACTCATTACGAAAATATCTATCGTGAAATAGGTAGGTACTTATCTATCTAAATAAGCAACAGCAAAAATAAACATATTACAGCTACCTAAAGAATCTAATATTCATAAAAAAACAAACTCATCTAATACACTTTGTTCCCAAAATTATGATATTTATTTGTTAGAAGTAACAGCAGAATTAGAATGATTACGTAGTATTATGAGATTATGGAGCTCGCCAGCCGTTTTTTGGAACAGCTAAACTAATTTAAAATGAAAGAACATTTTACGCTTCGGAGACGACCTTTATAAAATGAGTTGGAAAATTGCGAAATATACAATGACGGACACTTTCCCCGCGATGAAGAGGAGATCCTCTATTTTTATGAACAATTATTCTCTCTGAACTTCATTTTTATCAAAAGCTAGGTACATTACGCTGAATTCAGTGTTTGAGTTGCTTCCTACTCTTTTACCTTTTCACGGTAAGTGCTGTTGAAAGGCCTAGCTAAACTTTTATAAAAATCTGTACCGATTTTTTCCTGTAAACTCTTCTAATGGGTTACATTTTTCCCTTTACTAAGGTACTAAGCGCTGCTTCGATTATAAATAAGGTTTGAAAATATAGTACAAAAAAAATAGCAATTTGATGCTATCTCATCACAATCAGTGCTATAGAAAGTGCATACCGATCAATAAGATAATCCTTAGTTTTACAAAAACATACACTGGTCTCATGGGGTTATGTCCTGAACTCCTGAGTCCTGTAATCTTAAGATCTTATAATTAGTTTCCCAAAATTTAATATAATGTAATGTCCACGTGAAGTGAAGTTCATAAATTATTTACATTGTTTGTTTACATAGTACCTGAACCGTACTTAGTTTGTATTTTAATCATCCGTTTAGGAATTCAAACTGAGACTAAGATTAAAGTGTTTTAAGCAAGTTTCTGGCACAATAACAATAATCATTTCTGTAAACTTTCGTCGGGTAGATTGTTGTGTAATAACATTTAAATTTAAACTTTCAACTGTATACTAACTAGGTAATAAATGTGGTTGAAGCTTGCTTTTACACTTTTACAACCAGGACTTGTATTGTGAACTAGCTTCTGCCCGCGACTTTGTCCGCGTGAAATTTCTTGTTGAATCGTTTTCGCTTAGCGTTCTTTCTGAGTTTTTGTCCGGCGCCTAAGGGTTCTAGCGTGATGTTAAATAGCTTATAGCCTTCCTCAAGAGTTGGGCTATCAAATACAAATATTTTTTCAAATCCAACTGACAGTCCCAGAGATTAGCGCGTGCAAACAAACGAACTCTTTAAGCTTTATTATTATTATCCTATAGGTACATAGATATTGTCAAAAATAAATTCTATGTAAGTAGGAGTGTGGTGTCAGATTGTGATGAATAGGAAACCTATAACAAACTACCAACATGAGGATGTAGGGTCATAACTTGCCAATTTTATTTTATGATTTTTCTTTAGAGGGGCTCCTGGCTAAATGATAACAGCAGCACGTGTAGTTCGAAGGTATTATATGAAGGAAAGAAGGTAGTATATTAAACTACGTTTGCCACGGTCATTTCGCGTATGGGTAGATCATCCATTAGGTACGTACACATCGGGAGCTCTCCGTGACTCGGAAAGCAAGTTACCCGTTGGTCCCGGCTGTGATTCGTAGATCTTTGGCAGTCGTTACGATTAGTCAGAACTGTCAGAAGCCCAAAAGTCCCACAACCAGTCATACCAAAGGGTATCGTGTTACCCAGTAACTAGGGTGTGGAGATCAAATAGGCAGTCGCTCCATGTAAAATACTGGTATTCAGCTGCATCCAGTTAGGCTGAAGCCGACCCCAACAAAGTTGGGAAAGGACTATTTTTTTATTAACCTTTATCGTCCCACTGTGGGGCCAAGGACTATGTAAATTGATTGTTGAGTTGAGGATTATCAGTCCTCCATCTCCTCACCAACCCTGAAGGAATACTTTTCATTACACAAATCATGAAAAGCAATCCAACTTCATTAAATTAACAATCCCAAACAAATAACGAGCGAGCAAATAGTTAATTGGGTTTTCACTCAAGCAACAGACATTTCAATGAGCGATACATTAAACTGTTGATTAATCTTTCGTAACTAATAATCGTCGCGACAGCCCTAGTTTTGCTCAATCACAATCACGTTATTTAGCGAAATCAGAATAATATTCATTAGCGTTGGTATTCCCGGCGGGTAGTTGCCCCGAGCACGTTTCAGTGGCGGCCATGATTAGCCGCTGCCGTTCCAGTAACTAGTGCTAATGACGATCTATGATGATACAATTATCTTTAATAATCCATAGCTGCGTACGTGCAAGCTTGATTACCCTGCCGCGTGGCGAAGTTTTGCAGAGTCATTCAATAAAGCTCAAAAGTTCTTGTGTTATTTCGTCACTATATATTTTTTTTAACACCCAGTTACTGGGTTGTGGAGGGCAGATAGGCAGCCGGTCCGTGTAAAATATTGGTATTCAGCTGCATCCGGTTAGACTGGAAGCCGACCCCAACTTAGTTGGGAAAAGGATAGGCATCTTTATTCAGCTTGCTTCTTGATTTTTTACTTCATCAACCATTAAAAGAATGCACAAGTAATCAAAAAATCACAGCATTTTATCATTGCTTATCTTGTTTCTAGACTTCTTCTGGGCGTATTAATGGAAAATATAGTTTGAAAGGAAATTACTGTTTTCTGTTTGTTCCAGTACTCAGCAATGCTCACACCATTCGGTGACGCAGACATTAGATCCTCACGTAATCCCTAATAAAAACTAATATTATGAAGATAGATTTGATCTTTTTGTATGTTTTTTTGTTACGCTTTCACGCTAAAACCTTAACCTCTTCTAAAAACGCATTTGGATTAAATTTAGCACATGGGTAGATCATGACCTAGATTAGAACAGAGGATAATTTTTATCCCGATAGTCTTACGGGATCGAGACTTATTCGGGTGAAACCACGGAGCGCAGCTAGTATATAAATTTTAAAAAATCTAGACAGTAAATAAAGTACGCAGGTTCTGTTTTGTTTCGACAGAAACAGTTTCTTAGGAAAATTTTAACTTCTGTAGTTATATTTAGCAGGGTTAACACAAAAGCCGATTAGTTAGTTTCGTTTTGTGGTGGTCTATAAAAGGTGACTAGAAAATGCCTCCGTGCTTCAACATTTCAGCTTTAACCTTTTTTAAAACAACATTTCAGCTTCAAAAATTTTTTAAACACCTTAATTTTGGCCTCATTGTCACCGTAGCAATCATTGATAAAGCACGCATAGACGATAATATAAACCACCAGATGTGTTATTACAGACAATCATATTTTCTGCGTTCAGTTAAAATTTTTCCAGTGACAAATGTACCATTTCCTCATCTGTCATATCGTTGTCACATCCTAAAACACCTTAAGAAAATGAAAAGGGTTTCAAATATCCGTGTTTAATGTTCAAATCATTTCTTGTGCGCTCCCCCGGCATACCGGCGTACCGGGCGTAACCAGCGTAATACGCATTAAACATAATATTCATTCGATTCCATACCTCAACTCGATGAGTGTAATGGCGCGGATACGCTGTGCCTAATGCTATGATTACATTACTGACATTATCAAATGATTTTACGTTTCCGTATTTCGACGACTAACGTTTTATTAAAGTAACGGTTTGCGTGAGTAATATCGTGTAGGACTTCGGCAATATAGTGTTGAAATAATCGCAATTTACAAACAGCAGTGCGATTCAGTAACCATCTCACCGTGAAAACTTAGGTGAAGTGAGCGTGGAGTGAGCTGTCATTCCAAATAATGCTAGGGATTGAAACTACTGACAACTCACATCAAGCTCACTTCACTTGAGTTTTCACGGTGAGATTTTTACAGAATCGACCGGCTGATTCTTTCTTCATATATATTTCTGATATATGTTCTTTTCACTAACGCTGAAAATACTGAGGCAAATATATCGAGTAGTGTTTACATCCACATGAATTGTCATACTGGAATTTTCTATATCCGCTACTTGAATACTTCGATTACAAGTATTGTTTTAAAAATTGAATACCGTGATATTTTTTTGATTACGTATAAAAACGCGTTCATTTTCTCGATAGAAATGATCAATGCCTCTCGGGAGACCAATGAACACAGCATCAAACAATCAATTGTTTGGTTTTTCATGTTTTTTGGGGACGGACAATAAATCCAGGCAATTTTTTCAGGAACACAACTTTGTGTGTCTATGTAAATTAAATTACATGGGTTTCTATTTCGATTATAGGTAGGTCCTAATGACTTTAAATATGTACTATCGCCAAAACCTATATCTGACCAAAATCCCGTGCACATGATGACCACAGCTGCGTCCGAAAGTAAAACAAAAGATGATCCTTATTAGGTCGACTGATGCGCTGCAAGTAGGAATAGTCCTTACGGTTGTCAGATATAGATTTTGGCGATAGTACATAATACTAATTATGTTAGTTCCAAGAAGTTTTATCAATTAATATTTCTACCCATTCATATTTTAATTTGACTTTAAATCTAATTTTTGGAAAATCATTTTGGTAGGAAGATGTCACATATCTCCGGATTTTGGTTCTAGGACATGCCGGTTTCCTCACGATATTCACCGCACCCGCAACCGCACCCGAGCCTGCAGCCGTTGTGACCCGCACTGGGCCCGCGTGGTGGATTACGGCCCTCTCCCTCGCACAAAACGAGGGAGTCTAAACATAATAGGCTGATTATGCTTATTTAGGTTGGTAAATGAATCTGTCTTATCATCGTCATTGGACGTAACATTTAGTTTTTAATTGTAAGTTAGGCTTTTTATTAACTAAAGAGTTATTGGAAAGTCAAACACTACACAACGTCATGAAAAAATACATAACGATACATTGAAAAATTATAAGATTTAACAGAGCATGCATGATTTATACGTATTTTGTTGAACAACTCCTTACTTTACTTCCCGTCGACCCTTTTTCTTTGGTTCTAGCCAAAGAAAAAGCGAGTTAACCTCTATTCTACAATTTTTATCGATACTCTCGGTTTTTCCTGTTTGCCTTGTAGCACTAATGTATTAATAGAAGCCAAAAGAGTAATTTACGTTCATTATCCTGGTTTTCTTTTACACAATATTTTTAGTAGCGCTATAAAACGCCAGCAGAGGGTAGGTCGAGACGAAGTGACATTCTATAAGCTATTCAATCCAATACGTTTTTGACATAGTAAAAGTCCAATTCAAAAAGTATTGGATTGACATAAAGTACCATAAAAGTTTATGTCATTCCAGTACTCATAATTGCATACACTATCAATCTCAATCTGAATGATTTTGAAGAATATTGTTAATCGATTGATTCATATGTTCGAAAAATTTGTCAGCTCAGCAACGTATTTAACGCTATGAGTGTTGTTGAACTGTCAAAATGCCATTGCTACTGATAGATAGTGTGTTACGTAATTTCCCCGCTGTTCAAAGTCGTCAAAATACAAAATGTTTGAAAGCGATTGCCCCTTGTCAAGCCCATATCTATTAATTATATCATAGTTATATTATTAGTTATATTATAATTGCAACATTCTGCAGTAGTCAATGTATAAATAGTTTATAACAAGAAATAAAACTCGCACAGTCAGCACATTGCACTGAAAACGTTCACAAAAAATCTGGCAGGGGATTAAGCAGCTGGAAATGTGACACATGGTTTGTTTGGCTCAAGTTTGCTCTGCTATTTGTGCGACAACACCTGCACCGCTGCACTGTGGCTGATAAGTACCAATTCTCTGTAGAATGGCACTTCTATACTAATAATAAAGCTGAAGATATGAGAGTATGTTTGTTTTTTGCTTGTTTGTTTGAACACGCTAATCTCTAGAACTCCCAGTCGGATTTGAAAAAATATTTTTGCATTTGATAGCCTAATTCTTGAGGAAGGCCATAAACAATTTAACATCACGCTATAACCCTCAGGAGACGAGCAAAAAAGAACGCTAAGCGAAAACAAACTGATAGCGCGGGCAGGTAAAATCAAGCTGGTTGCTAATTTAATTGTAATTTTTTTTTTCTGAATTATAAAGTGTACATTCTGCAGTGCGATTCTGTAACCATCTCACCGTGAAAACTTAGGTGAAGTGAACGTGGAGTGAGCTGTCATTCCAACTAATACTAGGGATTGACACCATTGGCAACTCGCTCTAAGCTCACTTCACCTAACTTTTCACGGTGTGATTTTTACAGAATAGATCGGCTGTAATTACTTTAATTCACACACTGACTTATTTCTTGTCATTGAGTGACATGTGAGTACCGTGTATATATCAAAATATTTAATTTATCTGCCATTGCTTAATTTTTAATATATTACCTATTGAGTGTATGTAGTAATTTTATTCTAGCTAGGTACATCATCTTCACTTATATTTATAATAAAGATATACAGAGTTGATATGACAGAGGGACATTCAATTACACTACGTATACTATACGTGTTGAGTAATAATTCCATACGGTAGAAAAATAAAAAGCGCCAAAAATGAGAAATATTCTTTTCAAACAAACTAAATAGCTTACGAATCAGAATCGTCGTTGACTTACCTTAGATACCTAGGTAACAAAGTGGCAACGTCTTTATCGTTGTAAGGTGCATGACCTATGCTTAGACATAATCAGCTATTAGGAAAGATACATCATGTTCAAACGGTGCAAAAACTTAAAAAATCATTTGCGACTAAACTACTGCTCCTATTTAATTGATTTTTGGTACAGAGCTTCAAAATCGTACCAGCAGTTTAAAGGAAAGTCGCCCCTCTGTCGTATCAACTTTGGATAATTGTATAAAAAGATATTGTAAAATATGTATAAAAAGTAACTATGGTTTTTCTTTCCCATTATTTTCCATACCAAAACAAAATGTTTTAAAGGGGTTCCTAGAAACAATTCTATTTTCTCGTAAAGACATCCGAAAGTGCGTTTTAATGCCCTACTTGAAATAAAGGTTTGATTTTGAAATGTTCTCCAATCTCTATTTTGCACTCGTAGTCTAACACTTGTGCAACAGTGACTGGAACAATGTTTATCCAAAGCACTAAACAACGTTTATAAATCTTGACCAAAGACAAATACTCCAATATTAACGTTAATAAAAGCACTATGTGATAGCTAATACAAAAGCCATTATGACCTCTATTATTCTTCCGTTTAATGTTACTACAATTTGGTTCGACATTCGGGCTAGTTAATGATGATAGGTTCCCGCCTAAAGCATTCCCCGAATACCTATTCTATTTTTATCACGCGTCTTAGGATGCTTGCTGACATTTCTAAAGCCTGGTACGTTGATCCTCGCAATTATTTTCAGAGACGTAACGCTTACAAATATGTCTATTGAAAAGGGGTTTCTTGGAATCCTTTTAATTTTTATAAAGTGTTGCTTTTGGTAAATGTAGAAAAGGTTTCTGATGCAGTAAGGACGTGAAATGGTAAGCTATGGGGGTCATAAAATGACAATGTACATCTTAAATCGAAACAACGAATTAGTCCTTCGTTTGCTTATCAAATTCATACCTGGTAGACACGACACATTAAATTTTTTTAAGAAAACCTCATAAAGTTCGTCGATCGTTGCTCTAAAACCCAATAAATACATTTTAAACAGCACATAACATTTATATAAGCAACAGCATTTTGCCACGTTTCGCTTCAATTTCTACTGAACACTTCGCGGCATGAAATTTTAGTTTATCGACAACGGAAGCAGCCAGATTAACTTCGGCACGAATTCCTCATAAACGTTTTAGGGCACCGATAAGAGGGTAAAGGCGGCCCATCACACAGAGAAGTACGTAAATGGAGTGATTACATGCGGGCGAACGATGTGAAAGGCATCGGAGCAAAAATTACGTATATCGCGGTGACAGTCGCTAATCGGACATAAGGCATCGGCGTTTGCGTGTTTAGCCTAGTTCCACATCGTTATTTCATGTGAATACCAGTAGGAAAAGAGAGATACAGAAGTTTTTGTAAATTTACTTGGAGCTGTTAGCTGTGAGCATTGTAATGTAACCATTACCTACATAAGCTTAAAGTTGGTAGATAAGTAACGAAGCAAGCTTTTAGCAAACTGTAGCGCAGTCTACGTTAGTACTTTACCACGTTATTTACTTTACGTTCTTGCGATTTAGCAGTCATCATGTAAGTGCGCAACTAATAATATGTGAAAAGTAAAAAAAAAAAAAATGAGATCGAGGACTCCATTTACTAACTACTCCGTGACCAACACTACATTTGCGCCGCTATTTGTTTTAATAAACACGTTGAAGCTAGGCCACACTTCTAGTGTTAGATATAGACAGTCTGTATTATTATCTAGACTTAGCAAGACGAATCTAGGTCACAACCCAATACCTGCAATGTACTTAGCGAAGCTTTTTCTAAAAGAAACTTTTATTATTGTTTAAAAGAAGTTTTAGTAAATTCGCATTGTAGCTAGGAGCGATGGTAATATTACTTGAAAGCTTGTTTGGGATGATGCTCGTAAATAGTGAAAAAAAAATGAATTACGTTTTTGATAATGAGCGGTTGGTGTAATATTTTTCTTATACAGGATAAATTTTTAACTAGTGCGCAAACTGAAACCATGTATTCAGCACATGATTGTAGACCCCCTAGAGTAGAAACTTTTTGTCGATTATTAAAAAACAATCCGCTGTTTCATAGAAAAGCCCTACGTGGTCGAAATGTATGGCAGAGCATTTTTTTTTTTTTTTAATAGCCGACCAAAAATTTCAGCGCAGGGGTGTTCAGAATCATTTGTTTATTTTTTTTTAAGAAAAGCACAGCCACATCACGTACATTAAACTTATGCTAGAATAATCTTAATAACTAAAGGACTAAATTGCATGACAATTACATAGTACGTACATAGCTTTGCATTGATTGTATATCTTGCTGCCTTGATAAATATATTAAGCTAAACTAAAACTAATTTACTAAAACAGACTAAAGTAAGTAAGATGGGTAATAAAGATGAAGAAAAAGTTAAGAATAAAAACAATAATTGAAATTAAAAAAAATAATAATATAAAAATGTCTATGTATTTTAATGTACCATTGATTACAGTTTTTATTAATCAAATTAATTATATAAAAATTAAAATTAAAACTTAATCATGAATGAGTTTGCGCACTGGTTAAAAATGTGTTCTGTATAATTAGAAATTGCATTTGGCCGGTTTTGCCGGCTCAGAAAGACATGACGAGATGATCTGGAGGCGTAACGTGGAGGCTGGTTCGAGATGGGTGGGTTCGCGGGAAAAGAGTTCTTGAAAGGGTTTTGGGCCCAGCATTGGGACAGTTCAGGCTAACTAAAAGAAAACTAGATTGAAACAGGCATTTATTATAGTAATAGTTTTATGCGATACATATAACAGGAACATAATATGCGTAGTCGTGCAATGCAGGTTTTTAATAACAACGCATTGTGTAATACGGCATGACGTTGGCCATTGGTTGGCTACGCCTGACACAGATTATAGACGTACGACGTATATGTAACGGCGCAGGATAGTTTCTTCCAGAAGTGGTCATCGTATTATACGATGACCACTTCAGAAGGCCAATTCTCGTAATTTAAAACGTTCAAAATCTAGTCGTGGTCTCATCTCGACAAACAAAAAAACTTTTCAAAATGTAGGGAAACTAGAGGTATTTTTCGACAGATTGAGACTGAGATCAGACTGTGAACGTTCTTAAAATTACGAGAATTGTCCCTCTGGTATAGACTGCAAGCTACAAGCCGGATGATATTATAGCTGTTGAGCCACTTGTCTCAACAGCTATAATATCATCAGGCTTGTAGAATATAGCAGTTCGTCGTAGAGTTATTCTACCTCTAATAACCTCCTCTATTCTACCTCTCACAGTAACAACCCAATAGCAACCGTATTGTAACGATTATAGAGATCTCTTTGAATTTGACAAACTGTTCAATGATAACAGCCCAACAGCAACCTTATTTCAACGGCAATAAAGATCACAGTGACTTTGACAGTGATGCCAACGCTTAAAATAACTGTGAACTCCCCTGACGTCATCCCTGTCGTCAGAAGACAGCTGCCACGCAACCATCGATGCAACGCTCTGCTAGAGTGACAGTAATCAGCCAGTGTCACTGTTATCCGACCTCCTCGGTAGTTCCTAGTTACTACGTAACAGTACTAGGCGGCGCCACTTGCTGCGCCGTCATATATTTTTATGTATTTCTTTTGTACTGTGTAAAGCAACGAACAGTACAGTAAAACATTGCCAGCGGAACTGTGATCGTCGCGGTTCCGGCGCGTTGCCGGTGGTGCGGCGCGTGTGCGTTATTCATTTGCATACATAAACATGCGGTCCGGAGGAGGCTTTACAGAGATGTAGCCTTAACAATAGCAAAATCTCTAAAAAAGTATCTTACTTTCAGCAAATAATATCCGCAACCCTAATTATATTTACTCATCTAACCATACAAAAGCTCGTTGCAACAATAAACACTCAATCTAAAATGATAATAGCTTAATGTGAAGCATGACGTCACGAGGTCTTCAGTGCCAGCTGAGCGGAAAAATGTTCATTTAGCTTACATAAAATACTTCCCGACTTGTTCGTCGGATTATCACTGATGCCTTACCGGAGCTCCTACTTACCTATTACTGTTATTGACTGTGTAATAAGAAAGTGAACCGATATTAAGAGGAAATAGGTAGGGAGGTCCAAGAAATGTTTTTTCACCCATAAAGCTCCGTCTGCTCTGACTGAGCAGTGCAGTGATGGCCCAGACTTACAATATGTAGGTCGTGGGTACAGGTATGCTTTACTTCGTGTAAATTATTTCATCAGCACTGCTCTCGAAAAGGTGGAGGAAGACATCGTGAGGAAACTGGCATGTCCTAGAACCAAAAAAATTAAGATATGTACATCTACTAACCCACACTGGGCCCGCGAGGAGGCCTGTGTCCCAGCAGTGGGAACATTATAGGTTAATTATTATGCCTTGCGTTCGAGATAGATAATACAGAGACAATCTACAAGTTCAGGATAACTAACAAAAACTAGGGGGCGGCCCAGGTTTTTTCCAACTATTAACTTATATCGATTGTAGCAAATCGGTATGTCTACGAGGTCTACGGCGTAGCAACGTAGGCGTAGGTGCTACGAAGTATTCATTTTTAATTGTTGTGTAACGGTGTATTATCTGTATGTGGAGTCTATAATTAACTAATAATTATTTTTTGTAAATTGATTTTAAAACGGATTGTAATAGTTTTTTGAATTGATAAAATAAATTACAACTTTTTGCTAATATAATATTGGTAAAATTGGGCATAATTTCCAAATATGATATTCTTCTAATATAAAAATATAATCATTAAGTCTGGTCAACGAATTGCAGCCGAACTTATTACTACTTAGTAATCCAATAATGCGATACCCAATTGAATATGAATGTATTTTTTAGGCAGGTGGTCCCACTGACTATGAACCATTTATTGTTATATAATATGTAGGGTGTTGTGGAGAACCAAAATAACGTATCTTCACTTCTTTATTATTTTTTAGTGGCATCGGCCGCGACTCACGAGTTGTTGGTCGTAGGTTCGAACCCAGACAGGCGCTTTACTTTGTGTAAATTATTCCATCACCACTGCTCTCAAAACGGTGAAGGAAAACATCGTGAGGAAACCGGCACGTGCTAGAAGCAAAAATTCGAAGACATGTGACATCTACCAACCCGCACTGGGCCCCGCGTAGTGGATTATGGCCCGCTCCCTCTCACCGAGGGTAGGGCTGTTTCCCAGCAGTGGGAACATTATGAATTCTTAACTTGGGAATCGTCTTATTGATCTCATTTCACTCGCCATCTCTTTTTTCCCTTTTCGGTCTCCATCCCACACGTAATCTCTCATTCACTCATCGCTGCATTAATAATTATATTTATTATTAAAATTATAATGCTATCTGAATCCTACTTAAGTATTATATTATATTATTTCAAACTAACCAACTATACCGATCATCCAATTTTACGTTCCATCGCTTGTGTTCTACTGGTATAAATTAAATATTGTAAAAAATTTAAATAAAATATTTTAACCTAAACGTCATCAACAACTTTATTTGCATTGCACTTTTAACCAATGCCCGATTTTGCGAAATTAATCTGGTCTTTTTTCGCCGTCTTAAGTCTCGACGCACACTAAAGCGCTCTCAACGCTTACAATTCCGCAAAACTATATAAATATGAATTGCATCGGAACGGGAAAGGCATCGGTAGTGCGAAGGCTCTCTTTGTTTCCTTGATGAATATTTTATCGAAGCGATAGCAAAGAGGCATGGCGACACTGTAAACGTACTTTCTATGAAGAACAGACCTGTAGGAAAATCGATATAAATGACAGTAAATAAGTAACTGTCATTCAACGTTCACAAAAAGTCTGGCGGGTTTTGGGCATTACATCAAAAAATACACCTTAAACCTCCTAAGGCTTAAGGCCAATAAACGCTTTTTCTTTCTTTCTTTGTAACAAATTACTTTGGTGTAAACGCACCTTTGCATAATTCAGTCTTATTCCCCTCGTTGAGTCGTCACGAAACAGTTGGTGATTTCGGAATCTCCCATTTCGGAAAATAATGGGCTTATGATATTGAACCCCGACAATATTGTTTTAAACCTCGTAATTGAATTATTTGATCACACCGATGCGATAGTATGACTTTGAAATTGCTTTCTAAAAACCTTATTTGCGTTTTTCAATTAAGTTATTTTTTTGGAGTGGTTTAAATTAAGGAATTTGTTTCTGGTTTTTCCTGGTTATTTTGTTTTTAAACCTTATAGAAATATGGATTGCATTTTTCGGAGGCACCTATCTCAAATGATATAATCTGAAATTATGATGAATAATTATTATATTTGAATGTATGCAAGATGTTTTCTCTCTTAGCTTTTCCTTGGCTGAAAAGATTCTGTAAGAAATATTAATATTCAATTACGCAGCAGGAAATAGCTCATACTTTCTTGTTATTTTACTGTTAGTAGGTGAGGCAAGTTCTTTGTGCGATTGTATTTATATTCCTTTAGTAACACTGCCTGTAAAATACGGAGGCATAATCTATCAAGCACTGACATGACTGAGATAAGAGCCGTTATAAAATATGTATCTCCTACAGACCTACACAGCTATACAACAATGGATAAGTATTCTATCCATTTTCCGATACTATATTCTTGTATATCTCTATCTTTGTATTATTAGTTGGCATTTGGAAAATAGTCAGGCGGTCGACCTTATGGTATATAAGTCAACACCCAGTGCGTTGCGTCCGATCAGACCATGCCCCACTTGCTAGAGTGTCCTAAGTGAACGTTCACCTCAACTCAGATAACCTAAAGAATGCCACAGACGCCGCACAACGTGGCCACCTACATAATCATAATGTTCCCACTGCTGGGGCTCAGGCCTCCTCTCTGTGAGAGGCAGTGGGCTGTAATCCACAACGCGGGCCCAGTGCGTGTTGGTACGTGGCCTCGTTCTGGGCTCAAACTATATAAAAAACAACGGGGAAGAGTTAATCGACATGAAAAGAATAAGAAAGAATTCAATACTTATGCCCTCTAACGCAGGGTGAACCCCCACATGAACCAATGGTGTAAACTGTAAAGTATAAAATCGATGTGATGGTATAACTTCCCAAGGTCAACACAGCCACTAGTACCTAATTTATAGACTCAATCCGACTTCTTTTAAGGTTTTTAACAACATAATGAAAAGAACCTCCTAAACCCTGAGTTATTAGATTATATTTCACCACTTGCACCTCCAAACAAGCCGACGTAATAAGGTTAATCTCCAAAAAGTCCGAATTAAACTAAGTAAAAAGGTTTTAAGATATTTAATCCAGTTATTAGTCATTCCGTTGTTTAGCAAGGTGATTTTGCTGGCGGCTCTGCCCGGGCCTCGCCACATTGTTTTCCAACTAAGGGTTAGCGGGTTTTAACGTCAGGAGACAAATTTAAATATTGGTTACAATTTGAATAAATATTGTAGCCGCAGCTAATTTATTGTGAGGAGGACACATTTGTTTGTTGTTTTGTTTATCATTTTATTTTATAAATAGGTAGGTTTCCTGGGCCCCCTTTGTATAAATTACTGCCTGAAACATGTATCTGGCCATACAACATTTGCATAGTCATAATTTATACTCCAAAAAAACATCAGGACTCGCAAATTACACAAAACGCAGTCCGATTTCTACTAAAAACCTAAAACCCTGTTTGTTTTAGGTATTACAAACTGTCTAAAATACAGAGTTCCTACAATTCGCTGTTCCTAGTTTTCGACGGTTTAAACACTAAAATACCTAGTTCCTACAGTTCCTAGTTTTCGCCGCTTCAATAAAATGTTATGAGTATTTAAACACGCGTTCGTACAAAAGGTGAGTGTTCACTAGCTAATCGAAGCCATCCGCAGGTCGCGGGCAACTTGCCTGGAAACGAGATAAACTTTCAGCCGCCGTTTGCGGGTTAATTTACGACGGAACATCCAACATGGCCGCAGTGCGATTTTAAACACATTGTGCGATTTTAAAAACTAACTTCTTGAAAGTCGAAGTTAGTTTTATTTTTACACCGAAGAAAAAAAGGAGCAGGTTCTCAAATCGACGCCTTCTTATTTTTGATTTATGACCACGCATATTTTTTTTTTTTATTCGCAGGAACCCGTTGGATTCGAGAAGCACAGAACCGGTCGAAGTGGAGGGCCTATGACCAGTAGTGGACGTCTTTCGGCTGAAATGATGATGACGATGATGCTATCTTTTTATATATTAGTCCGATTTGCACGACTATTTTTATATATTAGTCCGATTTACACGATTCTTTTTATATATTAGTCCGATTTGCACGATTCCTTTTTTTCTTTGTTACGTTGTCCCCGCTGCTAGGATAAGGATACCAGTCTGTAGTGCATATTACTCAACATCTTGGCATCAGAACATTTTTAAGATTTTTTATTCAACTTTTCAATGTGGCGCAGTATACGACTCACGTTAGGTAGCGTAAATTACGCCTATAGTTACGCTAACCACGCCCTTTGTTTTGCAAGGTATTATATTGTCGGTATGAGAGCTGTGAGACTTACCTATAACGATTACAGTTACAATAATTTCTTATTGCATCTTTATTTTTCTGATCGTCACATTTATTATTTATCGCCGTAGCCATATCCAATCCACAATTTATTAAAAATAATTGCTTTGTAAGTCGACTTTAGGTACCTATCTGAATTTTCATTGCTTCTCTTTTAACAGAACCTTTTTGTTCAAAACTCAGTCAATCTGTGCTTATAAGTCCGAAAATGAACCTCCAGGGGCCTTTTTACTCAATAACCAGCGTAAAATTACGCCACAGCCCAAGAATTGTAGTATTTACAATAAAACCAATGTTGGTGAGAACAAAAAAACTCATTCAAGACTGGAAATGTCGTTATTAAGCCGACTGTGTTCACTTCGGAGGCGTTTTCCTACAAAAAGATGTTTGCAAGTTGGAAAATACTCGCCTCTGTCTTCTCTTGAATTTGTTAGAAATCTTTTTTCTTGCGTGGGCACAAAGTTTTGCCGCACTAAGATAAACAGGTAGGGACAGGTTTCATGTCGGGTTTCTGTGGTACTTTTTTATTTTCGTTCTACTGAAGAGAACTGTAAGTACCTACCTAGCTGTTTTCTTCGGAATTTTTGAACACAAATTTTGGTATTTTCTTCTAAATAGAAGAAATAATAAAATACCACCAAGTTTTTCAAAACTTTAAATGAAATCCTCTATTCTCTATTAAAGTTGCACTAGGTAAAGATTATAGACGTATTTTAACATGTGTTCGACCTCTCTAACCACTTCACCAACCCTTGTTCGCGTTACAAAGTACGTATACACCACACATGTACCTATTCTACATAAATAATTTATCAACAATCCTAAATATTCACTTAGCGGTACCTTATGCGCGCACCTGTTTAATCCAGACACCCCAAAATTTATTTCAAGCCTCGCCCCAAGATAATTATATTTAATCTTGCTCTTTCATTACTTTATCTAGAATTTAGCCACTTATCTCTTTAATTCATCGGTCGTTAAGAGTCACCTAAGAGTCACCTCATAATTTACCTAATTTTATAGTTAATATCTACATTATCTTTCCCAGTAATCGGTTTTCAAGAAAATGAATCCTCGTAATACTTTTAGTTTGATTAATACCTAAAGTACTTGTCGGTCGCAATTGAGTACCTTAATCTAAAGAAATTGCTATACGTATCAATAAAACTTTCGAGAAAATAAGTCTAGAATATCTCGTATATTAGAAAATATACTATCATAGGAGCAGATAATCCGGGCCCTTAGTGGTAAAAAACGCCAGTCAGTTGAGCGGCTACTGCGTCTTAGGCCATTCAATTTGTCGCAGCCAAGAGAGACCCTTCTCAATACGTAATTGACACAAGCTTATCCCCAAACTTAGAACCACAATTTGTTCACATTTCTGTAAATAGTGATTCGCTATTTTCACTCGCAATGTCTTTGATATTTACTGAAAATGTATCGGTAAACAAAATTTTGTTCTAGAAACGAGCGATTTTCACTTACCTTCAGGAAATGATAAAACCCACGCGCAAGGTGAAAGCTTTGATATTCTCAAAATTTTCGAGGAATTATCCCGAGTGCCCGTAATTTAGGTAGATACGTACAAAATTACTTGTATAAAAGGTCTTACTTAGAATTAAATGTAACATTAATAACATCCGCTTATTTTTTAAGTTGAGATAACGAAAAGAGGCTTCTAGGTAAAGCGATTAATAAATGATGATTATGAATTTGAAAAAGACTTTATATAAATAAATCTAAATAAATAAAACTTAATAATAATTCTATAGGATGTACCGAAGCAAACTGAAACAAAATGGTCTAACTCGGCTAATCACAAAAAGAAAATTCTTAGATAATATTTCACACCCTTGAAAGCTTTTAAAGTTTCTCAGCGTTCAGTGTAACTTTGTTTTAAAAAGCCATTACTCATTCTTTTGTTAGCGATTGTGACGGCAAATTTTTCACGATGAGACAAATTTTGAGAATAAATTAACCAGTGTTATAATCTTGTGCAATAAAAACCAAAAAGACGTTTTTGGAGTTTGTTTTCAACTGTACCTGCGGCTGCCAGTGTGGGGCAATTTAATTAATTTTGCTAAGTTTCTGAAAGGATGCACTGTTTGGGACAGTAGCCTAACTTCTTCACCCTCTTGTGGGTGAACTTTGATGTGAACTATGAGTCTATGACTCACACCGGTGAACTTCAACGGCCAGTGAGCTCAACCATTCGAATAATGTTTTGTAGTAAACATTTTTCATGGAACACGTTCCAGTTTTTTTCGGCAGAAAACGTGACCGATCACCGGGGTAACTCCCTAATACTTATTTATTTAATATTGTTTCAACTTCAACCTACATCACCTACCCAAGGTATCAAAAACGATGATCATATAAGATGACTGACAAAGTAACCCATTAACAGGGAGGGTCATCATCATCTGCCTAGCCTTTTCACCACTATGTTGTGGTCGGCTTCCAGTCCAACCGGATGCAGCTGAGTACCAGTATTTTGCAAATAGACATGGAGCATGGAGCAAAATCAAAAGTCATTTATTCAAATTAGGCTGAGAATCAGCACTTTTCGAACGTCAAAATTACAAAAGACAGTCCCCCAAAAACGCCCGCCCTTCACCAGTTCCTAGTGGAGCTGGGAAGAAGAAGTGGCGCAACAAACTCCCCAGCAGCACAGCGGTCTGTTCAGTTAGAAAATACTTGATTGTATACAATACTAGGTACCCATGTTAAGTAATTTTAACATTACAAGACACAGAACATAGAATTAAATTATTTGCCAATATACCAACAAATAGGTATAATTAAAATTAAAATGTAAATGAAAACTTACTACCTAATAAAAGCCTGCAGGCATAAAGGGCGAGGGACAGCCTATCTGACCTCCACAACCCAGTGACGGGATAACATGATACCCCTTGGTAAGACTGGTTGTCAGACTTTCGGGCTCCTGACGACCCGTAACGACTGTCAGAGTTCCACGAATGACAGCCGGGACCAACGGCTTAACGTGCCTTGGAAAGGTTCCTCAGTAGGTTAGTCCGTGGATGGGTGACCATCTTTACATAAAGATGGTCACCCATCCACGGACCAACCGCGGCAAGCGTAGCTTACCCTGATCGATCGACCAGAGCGGTTGTTATTATATAGCCACAAGCCCCTCAAAAATCTCTAAGATGAAGGTCAAAAACTCCTATCCTATATAAAATATCCTCCCTATACAACCACGCATAAGATTTGATAAATTAAGTGTCCACTTAAACTTCCTTTGTTTAGAGTGTTCTGAAAGTATAATAAGGCTTTTTGGAGAGTCCCTTCTTGTTAATCTACCTTCATTAGTCATGGCTTTGTTGCTCAAGGACAACAAACATATATATAGGTGCCTATATATATAACTTTAATTGGCCCTTGTTCAGTTAAATCGTGCCTTTAGGAAATATAAGACGGTTGAGTGAGGATGATGCATTCTGTTCTAATTCTACGAGATCAAATGAATTAGCTAGCAAAACTCTGCAGATGTAATGGGTGTCGATATCTAAACACGATCGACTAGCTTCAACTTTCTGACTAACTGACCGACTATTTAATTTTGACAATTCAAAAGTGCCTGTAAATGGTTTAATTGAAATAAATGATTTGAGTTTGAGTTTGATCACATTTTTAGGAGGTTCACGACTGCTAGTAGTGTTGTTACTTGATGTATGAGTTGGGAACACGGGTGGGTTTTATTCAGCAAAAATCTGACAAGCCCTCCTGCTCCGCTTAGAGCAGAAGTTATTTGATGATTTCCTACCCAAAAAAAAAGTATGAGTTGAGAAAATCTGTTTTCTTTTATTTTATCGTTTTTAGATATCGTTACCTATGACGTACCTATGTAAAGTTTAAACTATGAAGAACGGATATTTCAAGTGAAATTGCGGCCCATGACCTCTTTTTGCCAAGACCCAAAACGAAAAAAAAACTTTTATCACGTTTAGCTATCGATACCCATAACGTCTGCAGTTTCGCTAGCTAATTTAATTTGACCCTGTACAGTATGTATTGTATGTGGGTACCTGGCTACTATCCTCTGTCATCATCACAGTCGGTATTATGCGTGGTATTTATTTATTTTTTTACTCACAAGGCAACTACAACAGATAACAATCACAGTATATCATTAGGTTCACATTATAGGTTTAGACCATCACCGAAACCGTAATCGCACAACATAACCAGCAACAACAATAGTAATTACGACAAATACAGTAAAAAGCTTACTTAGTTCTCAAAATTACAGTTACAAGGTCAGTGAGCCTGCCCTCCGACACACTTCTACTTAGGCAGGGAATGTGTAGGAGACTAAACACGCCGAGTAAAATACAAAATTAACACACAGTTCCTCCCTTATTTAAATTTAAAGAAAATAATATTTAAAGCGTTACAAGATTTAAAAGACTTATTTGCTCATGCTTTGTTTCCATCAAATATTAACTTACTTAAAACTAAACATACATTTTTTTGTTGTTTTGTCTGTACTCTGCTCTCTCTACTCTTACAGTTTGACCGATCAAGGTTAAGCTACGCTTGCCGCGGTCGGTCCGTGGATGGGTGACCATCCCTTTGCACTGAACCCCTCCGTGCCTTGGAAAGCACGTTAAGCCGTTGGTCCCGGCTGTCAATTTCGTAGATCTTTGACAGTCGTTACCAATAGTCAGAACCCTGAAAGTCTGACCACCAGTCTTACCAAGGGGTATCATATTACCTAGTAACTGGGTTATGGAGGTCAGATAGGCAGTCGCTCCATGTAAAATACTGATATTCAGCTGCATCCGGTTAGACTGGAAGCCGATGATGTCTGTACTCTGCTGGGCAACGGCCTCCCCCAAGTCCTTCCAGAAAATCTTTTCCCGCGCCACCTCAAGCCAGGCCTCGCGGCACGCTAGGTCATCTCGCCACCGCTTCTAGGCCGACCGCAGCGACGCCGTCCATCTTCAGGCACCAAAGTTACTTACACAAAACAAAGCAAAAATATCACTGTTCTAGAATTTCCAGAACAGAATTTCAAATGTATTCGTCAGATCGCTTTCCACGTGTTAGACAATGATGATGCTGCTTCACAAAATGTCAACCAATAGAATTAGGGCACAGCGGAGCGTGTTTTCACTGGCCCCTTGACGTCACTCACACATGCAAAATAACTTTGGTACTTGGCATGATTACATAATCAGCCTATAATGTTCCCACTGCTCGGCCTCTTCTCTTCAAGAGGGAGTGGGCTAAAATCTGCCACATGGGCCTCGGTTCTAAGATACTATATATCTTTGTTTCACGATGTTTTACTTCGTCACGTTTTCAGAGCTGTGGAGATGAAACAAATGACACAAAATTAAGCGCCTGGGTTCGAACCCACGACCTACAGCTCGTAAGTCGCGGCTGTTACCACTGGGCGACCACTGCTCCAACCTTATATAATAACACTAATTATCCAGTTCCAAGCAACCAGCAATAAGGGAACGGAAAGCAAAAACACAAATCACAAGATAACAGTGCCGCTTGTAGTGGCACGGAAGTTTCCCGAAAATTTTCAACTTTGTTTCATAAACTCATTATTCATTCTTTTGTTGGTGTCTCGGCTTCACTGCAAAATTTTATGACACGAAAAGAAATTACTTGGACAAATTAAAACGCTTTGTAATCTCGGCTGGCGTTGCCGATAAAGATTTTAAATAAATACTGTTTAACCAGGTGCCTGCATTACTTGGAAGGCTTAGACGAAGGAAAAGTTTGATATCGAGGGAAACTTCCTTATCGGTAGATATTTCTTCTCTTAAGATACGTTTCTCCGTCGTAAGATTAATTGGAGTATCAATTTTTAATATACGGTGTCTTACTTTCCATAACTCAAGTAGCGGATGTTGAGAAAAAACAGGCTGAAGTCGGAATGCCGGACACGTCACACGATTGCACCCGGAGAGATGGGCAAAGATCGTCATTCACAGGACGCCTGAGGGAAGACATCGCCGTCGAGATAGGCCACGAGGTGGTATGACGTTTGCAGGGCCAACATGGTAAGAGATCGCACAAGAAGCTCAGAGAAGTTAGGAAGGAAAATAGGGACGCCTTTGCCCAGCAATGGGACACAATATAGGCAAACAAAAAAAAAAAAAAACTCCGTTTTTGTAATTAATAGTAACGGGTGGGCCTAACACCATTTTTAAACATTAGCCGTCTTATTACAAAACGAAACCTAACTTCAGTTCGAGCTTAAACTATTGAGCCAGTACTTGTATTTCGAACTTTATTTCGATTTAGGCAAAGTTCTTAATACTAAAATGACAACTTAGCACCGAACTAAACTGTCATTTTTGTATAAAGAATTGCATTTCTCTATCAGTTGGGTTCTTAATTCAATAACTGGGTCAGTGATTTAAACCTGATCGAAAGAAAAACCTTGTTTTGTAATAAGGGGGTAGGTGTCATTAGAACATAATAATATATGTATACCCAGCATACAATAATGACTATGTTCTAATTAATAATCTCAACAAACAATAAAAAAAAGTATTTACCTCA
Source organism: Apamea crenata (assembly GCA_949629185.1). Lineage (NCBI taxonomy): Eukaryota > Metazoa > Arthropoda > Insecta > Lepidoptera > Noctuidae > Apamea > Apamea crenata. The sequence continues at coordinate 9,561,097 of OX451371.1, read as the reverse complement.
ACACATATTCGAATCACTATTCCCAAGCAAAACCCAAGAGGAACGCCACCATCACCAGTTTACCAAACACAAGCACCGCTTAGCTACAATTCCATGATGAAAAACAACACGGCGCAGTACAACCAGATATCTACAAATTCTACAAACCAGTTCATTATATCAGTACTTTAATTACAAACTTGTCCGAAGTGTTGTTGTGACAATCAGCGTTGCATCTCAAATATTTATTCAGAACTAAAGCAGGAATGAAAACAAACCGTATGACGCCAGGGCATACAGTTGAGCGTGGAGTTGCAAGGTAAATGAGATGCGATGTGCTGAGCGAGGACATTGTTTTAAGTCATACCCTGTTTGCGCTAAAGTTCACTTTTAATTTCGGTGCGAGGGTGTTAAGGTCTGGTTCATACTGAAGCATGAAGGTGATAATGAAGCGCTTTGGTTTATGTGGGAATGGGATTATTGAACAGCAAGGTCCTAACGTGACCTTAAGCCTTCCTTCTTCAAAAATTAGGCTATCAAATGCAAGAATAATTTTTCAATTCCGACTGATAGTTACAGATATTAGCGCGTTCAAACAAACAATAATTAGTATAGATGTAAGCGTTTATCACAATCCAATGCTAGGCACACTCTTTTTCAACAGGCGCTTCGTCTTACTCGTAAATCTTTTTTTTTTAATCTTAGAGTATCTTCTAGTCTTTTTAGAGCATACACTTTTTGCGATCTCCCCAAATGAATAGAAGGTATCGTCTAAAATAAGTAGCATGCTGAATTTTCATGCTGGGCGTAAAGAGTAGCAAGCTACGTCTTTTAGGGTTTCGTTATTCTACCGCTGTTTACAGCCCAAACAACTAAACAAGTGTACTTTTATTCAAGTTCCTTCCCCTGGCCACTTTACAATGAGCTCGCATGGCACTAATTAGACTGGTGGGCAAATTAATGAGTATTCAGAGCTTTTTGTCGCCGTGTGAACTGGGTGCTAGGTTACACAGTAGGGTGGAAATGGCACAGCATTCGTTACAAACACGGAATATTTAAAGGATGGAGTCTTGAGTAGTTAATTTTATTTGTGACTTCACACTGTCACATAACTACATCCATTGTAACAAAATATTCTGCAAAAAACGTTTATTATTAAGAGATAAATAAATAATTGACTTTGCTGCGGATCGGTCTCATGCATTATCATGGATGAAAAACGAGGCATCTCAATTCTCACTTAATTTTTGGCATATTGCATGTTACAGTTTCACTTCACTAATGGCCTAGCCCATACTTTTTCTGTAACAACACAGTATTTTGTAATGTTTACGGGTGAGGCAAAACATCTGTCTACCGCCAGATGTAACTGCAGAGCATAAATTAATAGGAATGAATTATTCTGATTAAGATTATTTCTGTAAGTAGATCTTCTAAGACAATTTTACAAGTCAATTTGGTCACAATTTCAACCCAAGGTGGCGACGGCTGTCCCAGCTAACTGATCCCTGAGACGAGATGACTCCATTAGCTGCCTACTCTATGTTTTGGACATGGATGCACAGTCCACTCGCACCTCTGTGGATTGTTTCGCGCGGATATTTCGCGTCTCGCAGAATGTTTGAATTATCACAAGCGTCTGTATTGTTCCGTGGTTTTTAATTAATGTTATTCATTAAAATGTTATAATTTTCAAAAAGACTTCAACATATTTTTACTCAAGCATGAGGTTGTCTTTCAAGACAACAGTGAGTGTACAATGTTCAGAGGCAAAAGTCTTTATGAGTGATTTTGAGATAAGATTAGAAGATAAGATAATTTATTTGTCCAAAACATGAGTACACACAAATGTGGCATGCAAGATGTTACAGTAAATTAATAACAGTTAAGTATGTTTTGCCTCGGCGGCGTTTTGATTCCTTCTTTTGTTTTATACGTGCTGAAACCACGCACTACGTCTACATCACACACTAGGAATAGTAATCTAACAACATCACAATAAAAGCAAACACGACACCTTCACTGCACAGGGTGACATTAATGGAAGTGACAGAGATATTACCTTCTGTCTGTCCATTACGCCAAGTGGAAGCTCTCACACAATGGCCACGCATTCGAGTGACTTGGCAACTTGGCAGCTTGGCTTCACTTGACAGCGCAGCCTGGCTTGACTTGGCACTCTGATTAAGATAACACCTCGCGCTTTGCAAGCAAATGCTCCTTCGTCAAAAGCGCGGCTTCAAAGAGATGTGTTGACTTTTGAAATGTTAGACGCGTAGGTGAGTTCCACGTGAGTGATCTTACAGACAACTTTCAGTGGGTATAACCGTTTGTTACGGAGGGTTTATATTGAGAAGGTTGTGGACTTGTAAAGTCAAATTATTATTGAAGCTTTGGACCAACATAACAGAATACACTAACGTGCAATTGACACGAAAAATAATAATTGTTAAAGCAAATTTAAACTTAAATTAGCTGTATCTTGAAATCACAACTGTCACTCCTTGACAAAATGTTCTGAAATGGATGTAACACAATGGAGGTAAGCAAATTTACATAGGGTGTCAATTTGCTTACCAACTAATTTCTCTACAACTAAACAGTACAAATTTTTCAATTTGGTACCTAAGATGATAGAATAGGGTTGGAAATATACATATAGAAGTGTTCAGAAGAGGTTTTTCTAGCCCAATGAAACCAGAGAACGAGAGTTCCTAAATAATGGTGCTTTGTAGCTGAGAACCTACTCATTTGTAGCATGAAGAACTTTGTTGAAGAGGTTCACAGAAAAGCTCGGCAACGAGACTGTAAAAAGTCTACGTTGGTGTATTGAATACATTCTTCGTAGTGTAAACCCTGCTTTATGCACAAAGGTAAACAAATGCTTGCATATTCGTCTATATTTGTCCCTATAGACATTATACAACATTAATGCTACTATTAACCCTTTAAAAGAGACTTATAAATATTAAAGTGGGCCATGGTTACGGTTTGCTGAATTATAAACTTTATCTCTTCCTGACCGCTGTCGGTTTCAAAATATCTCTCAAAAACTCTTCAAAGAAAAAATAACATAGAATAATCCGCCTATAATGTTCCCACTGCTGGGACACAGGCTTCCTCTCGGCCAGAGGCAGCGGGCCATAATCCACCACACGGGCCCAGTGCAGGTTAGTAGATGTCACATATTATCTTAGAATTTTTGGACACGCCGGTTTCCTCGCGATGTTTTGCTTCACCGTTTTGAGAGCAGTGGTGATGAAATAATGGACACAAAGTAAAGCGCCTATCTGGGTTCGAACCACCGCAAGTTGCAGTCGTTATCAATGAGCCACCACTGCTAAAAAAATAAAATTATACAGTCTACAATTATATTATACAGTCTCATTAATTTACTGTAATTTGAGCGTTATTACGTTAAAAAAACGGTAACGGTTCGGTTTTCCGAACGTTCCGGTTCGAATCAATGACCGACCTTCATTAAAATCGGAGATTTTTATCTAATTTAATTACAACGGCTTTATTCGTGAAAGTGATATTTTTAACACGAAAAGTAAAATAAAATTTTACGACACTCGGAAAATGCGCATGGTCGTGTAACCTTAGTATATTAAACCTGCTGAAAAATATATTCAGAGATGAATATTATTACACTCATTGTTAATATTATCTATTCTATATCTATACTAATAATGAAGCTCAAATGTTTGCTTGTTTGAACGCGAAAATCTCTGAAACTACCGGTCGGATTTAAAAAAATCCTTTTGCATTTGATAGCCCTATTCTTGAGAAAGAAAGAAAGAAAAGTGGGTTATTCTTCTTATTATTTAACAACACGCTAGGACTCTTAGGAGCCGAGCAAAAAAAAAGTCAGAAAGGACGCGAAACCGAGTAATAGCGTGGGCAGGCGATGCGATGCGACGGGTTGGGCCCGGGTTGGTCGGGGGAGCAAGAAATCTAACGAGGAAGAAGTCGCAGGCAGAAGCTAGTGCTGAATAACTGTAAATTTGGTTTAGCAGCTGTTGATTTTAAAAGAAAAGTTCCATACTAAACTCCGATGAGCTCTAAGTTATGGTTTTTTTTTGTATTGAAGTTTGGTTAACAGTTCGAGATGGATAAGAGAAAATATTGAAAAGACCACCAAAAAAAACTATGTTTTTTTGCAACGAAGTGTATTCACCCAAAGAAAACTTAAAACTTCATATCCACTAAAAATGCACGATCCATATTATAAAGCACGGGCATAAGTGGCCAGCTTATAGGACATACAGCTTGTACCGAATACCGGCCAGTATGCTAAGCACCATAACGGGCTTTTGCAAGCTCTTGGTGTAGTCAAAGCCCTAGCTCAAAGCTTTGTGATTCGCTAAGGGGTTCCGTTTGCTTATGATATTTTAGACTTCACGGTCCAACTTTTGTGCACTGTGACTTACGAGGATACAGCGCTGCAGCGCAGTGTTGATCAAATTAATAAGTACACTCGACGAACAACGACCCGTTTGCTAATTACAACACGTTTTTGAGACGTAGTTCTGTATTAATTATGAAATGTAAATGAATGAGATATCCCACTTTACGCTGGCATTTTATTCTCAGCAAGCTAAGTAAATATTTATGAGAAGTAGTGACAGTATCTCGCTAACTTACATAAAAATCGACTTTCGTCGGTACTCTCAAAGTAATTTCTCTTAAAAATTCGGTTCTCCCGTTGAAGCGCCGAAACAGGCTGTAAGGTCACAGGCGAGAAGGACAATTTGTTTAACTTTTCAGCTTACATTAGCCAAGATGAGTTTCCCCGGTTCTCTTATGAAAGTCGGCCGGCCACTTAGCGCTACCATAAAAGTTAAATGCTTCATAAATCATAGTGGGCGAGGCAGCAGGCAGCAGGACTCAGGAGCCGCTGTAATGAACTGGCGTCTTATTAATAATAACTTGTTGACGGTTAGATCCCTAAAAGCTGGATATTAACTCGACAGGGAACACGGCAACAGCTTGATACAAGGAACACAGTGACATGCTATGATTTTAAAATACAGCTGTATTAAAATACGAAACAAAAGCCATGCGATGTATTGAACGGGACACGTACATTATGTAATGTTGCTCACATTACATAATGTACGTGTCCTCGTTATAGCAAGCTATGTTGCACAAATCGACGTTCATAAGCGACATGCATTCTCTGCAATTCAACTTGCAGCAACTTGAAACATAATTACAAAAGACGCGCGATGAATGAACAAATCGAATGCGACGAAATTATGACAATACGAAAGTAGGTTCCGACTTTTATCGATCCTCGTTTGATTGTAAGTGAGCGAAATTTCAATTAATGCCTTTCGACAAGGCAAGTATTCTGCAAACAGAGGATGGAAGCTACCAATAAGTCAGAAACTGTTTGCTCACAAACTCTCGTGGCTCGGCTCGACCAGTAACTGGCCTTGTGCGTAGCTAAGTACCTAACTTACTTAGCGTCACTTATACTTGAACTAACCATTGAATAAGGGTTCAATTAGTCTAGAGAACTACTTGACTGACCTCCAACCTATTTGAGAAGTACACGAAGTCATAAATTGATCAAGGAGAGATTCTTCCAAGGATTTGTACAAGTGTTCTACTTTCATGAAGTTACTGCGTTATATTTATTTATAGGGAACCCAGTTTTGCAGGTAGCCTTTGAGTGTGAGCATCAAAGTCTCTAGAACCTAAAGATTGTATTAATAAATCGCTCTCATTTCAAAGCACCCTTCTTAGTATCTATTTTAAACCTTCTGAGAAACTAGTACTTTTAAATCACTCTAGTATCCATTAAGTATTTATTTATTATTTATTTCTCCTTCATCTATTTGCCTTTATTGCTTTCAAGAAAAAAATCTTGATAAAAGAACTGAAATTCTTGAAAATTGATATCCTACTAATATTATAAACGCGAAAGTTTGTGAGGATGGATGGATGTTTGTTACTCTTTCACGCAAAAACTACAAGATGGATTTTGATGAAACTTTACAGTAATATAGCTTATACGTTAGAATAACACATAGGATACTTTTTATCCCGACATTTCCACGGAATCGACAACTAGGCGGGTGAAACCGCGGGGCGCTACTAGTATATAATAAATATTTCTCTTCCACGTAAGGTGCCTTCAAAATAATATAACAATAACCAATGAAGATTATAACACCTGATAAATCCTTTGTGGGAGACTGGTATCTGGCACTAGGAAATCCTTTCACACGGATTACCACACCAGAGGGGCAGTTCTCGTAATTTTAAGAACGTTCACAGTCTCAATCTGTCAAAAATTCTTATAATATCCCTACATTTTGACAAGTTTTTGACATTTGTTTGTCGCCTACTGCGACTAGATTTTGAACGTTTAAAATTACGAGAATACCTTCTGATATACCCTGTACCAAAGTCGGATAAACACGTCCTTAATTTAACCCTCTACAAGAAAATTAAAATCATTTAAGATAACAAGCTCATCCCCAGGTAAAACCACGGAGTATAAAATTTTCTTTATGCACCGCGCAAGTAGAAAACGATGAGCGAACAACATGAATTATGGACGGCGGTAACGCGTTGCTGCAACAAGCTACCGCAACACGTTACTACAACTTGATACACTATTAGCATCTTTAGCCTGTAGTTGTATTTTGCTAAACGACTTCATGAAGTACAATGTTAATGTATAATGGAAATGGATAAGGATGGATGGAAAGCAGCACATGAGTGATTTTTTGCTCCATTGGTGTAAGTGCTGTATGGGGTAGTGTGAGGATAAATAAATAATGTTTTTTGGTGAAGAGAAACATCGTGAGGTTACCTCGACTAATACTAAATATTAGGTCCTTACCTATGAAATAGCCGTATTGCATAGAAAAAATCTTTTTTTTTTAATGAAAAATAATATATTAAATTAATCGAAGTGTTGGTCATTAGTGAACACTCACATTAATGGGCACTTTTGCCATTTTAGTGGAAGTTCGTTGATGGCTCTGCTATAAAAATCCTGGGGACGAGAATCGATGAACTCTTTAGTGGCGGTTTTCACCGACTCCGTTGGTTTTTTTTTTTCTTGTAAAAAGTTATCCAGATTCCGAATAAAAATCGGCAATTTCATAGGTAAGGACCTAATATTACGAAACCACAAGCATACTGAGAAGCGTGATATTCACTGTTCGATCCTTATCTGTGCAAAAACAGGTTTTCTGCCCTGCAATAGTAAAAGTGCTAATCCCCTTCAATTACCATACAAATTCTCCCCAGGAACTTGAGTTTTTTTAACAGGAACAAAGCTGAAGACCCTTCGCATCTAGTAGAGGTGTTCGTCCAACTTATGTATGTTAACGCTGCACAAACGCGACGCTAACGTCACGTCAATCACGATGCAATACCGACAACCAACACCTAATGCAAAGACACCCTTAATTTCACTATCAACTGAGATACTAAAAACTTTGATGGTCGCCTACCTTCAAATTCAAATATTTATTGCTCTCATGATGTGGTAAAAAAGTTATTACAGTTTTAAGGGTCCAGCGCCTGACATGAACCCTGCAAAGGCACATAAATTTTTACAATTTTAAATGCAAATTAATATACAAATTACCTAAGTAGATAGGAAGTTGTTATTTCATAACATTGTTATATAATACTATTAACATATATACGTACGTACGTTACGTTTATTATTATTGATGTTGACTTCAATTTTTTTTTTTTAATCGAGCGAACTGACAAAAACCTGAACTTTAACACGTTGAACGCCAACGCGGTCAGTGCTGACCGACAGTGAACTTTCCCTTTAGGCCAAGCAAAAATCACAGTTCTATCCAAAATTAGAGCAAATGTTTTTTTAATTAGATACTTATATCTAATGTCCAAATGTATGTTTTTATTAACAAAAGTCAACTTGAGATATTATTTATGGAGATATTAAACGTCGGGCAGCACTGACCGACGCGGCTCCTAGAAACGAAAAATCGACTTTCCGTTAAAGGGGGCCGCGCGGGTCGCGGTGTCAGGTCTCCTCCCGCAGCTCCCGAGTTTGTAATTTCACCCGCGCTTACGCAGTTGACGCCCATAATATATCTTGATCTGAGATGCCGTTACATTGAACAACATATATTTACTCCCAATAAACTTTTTGGTATAAAATGAGAGTTTTTTTTTGTTTAATGGGTAGTTTTCGCTAAATATTTTACAAACACACCCCCACACATACTACACACGAACACGCAAACACACAAAACTTGTGGATTTATAATATTAGCACTCGTCGATAACGTAGCTTTCCATTACTGAAATAAGTTTTTAAATCCGATGAGTAGTTTTAGATATTAGGTACTTTCTACATCCAAACTCACAATCCTACAAGATTTACATCTTTATCATCATCATAAGCCCCGAGAAATCCACTGTGACAAAGGCCTTTCCAACTTCGCGCCACACAAATTTTCACTCTTTGGTAATTGTTGTTTTTTTTCTAAGTCCTTTACGTTTTTCAAAAACCATCTTATTTGGAGTAACTAGAGGGCCACGCGGGTCAATGAATATAGGATTTAGTTTGATAACACTGTCCTACGGCCTGAATGAATGAATCGAAAACACTTGTAAAACGCGGTCAGCACTGACCGACGCGGCCCGAACGGAAAGTCTAGTTGTCGACCATCACTGACCGACGCGGCCTGAACGGGCAGATGCATTTTTTTCCTTGGCGTTCAACGTGTATCAATTTAAAGCAAATACAATTTTAGACTTAAAAATATATTTCCTGATTTAAATGACGACTTTAAACAATATTGCAACACCATCAACATCGTTTCGTCGAGCGAGTACTTTATTTTTGTAACCTATAAAGTTGTCGGCTGCTTAACCGGGCCTGCCTGTAGGTGCCTCAATAATTTAGGGCTGAAAAACTTAAAAACTAAGCGACTATTACGGCTTAGGGCGTCGCTGGGGAGGGCAACAAGGGACCGGCTGGATCGGATTAATTTGGGACGAATTTAAAGCTTCAGGCTCAGCGGCGCGGGCTGACTCGAGCAAGGGTCGGGACTGGCACGGACTGGGGCGTCGCGGCGGGCTTCGGCGGTGAAGACGGAAGGACGGTGGTCGGATTTGTACTTGCGTACAGTACTGGTGGGTGGCCCCACTACTCTCCTGGAGGAGGGTTATGGCGTCGTCGCAAATGTAGAGAGTATGCCTCGTCGACGAATCCTACTTATGCGGTAGGGTGTGTAGCGGGTGGCGACCGCAATCATGGGATTGGGGTGTTTTATAGTAGATCGAAGGAATGCTTTGAGAGGCGTTTCATGAACTGCTGCAGGAAGGGCCGGGTATTTTAAAAATAACGTTTCTACGCTAATTCTATGTTTTATGAGGTACGTTACATGGGATGTTAACTTTTCCTTTAAAAACGTCCTTCAACGTGTACCTAATATTATAAGTTATACCACGGATATCGACCTTCATTCTGGGAAGGTGCTAATCATCTCGCAAGCTGTAAGGAGTTTTAATACGGTTAAAACTACCAGTTACAATACAACCTTTCTCGGAAGGATTTATACAGGTTTTAGGAACAAGGGTTGATTTTCTAGCCCAACAAACCAAATTTCATAGGACGATTTCGGTTGTTGGGCAGGTTTATCATTATAGGTAATAGTTTCTGCCTTGTTTTTACATAAAACCATATCCTATGACACATGGCAAAACTGTAGATCCCTGTTACAAAATATTTATTTCAACTTAAACATTAGGTATGTCATACATAAATTGAGCAGCCCCACTAAGTTACAAAAGTATTTGTGTCGAAGCTGTCTCGCTCTTCCCTTGAGTGGTAACTTAACAATGATGAGGCTAATAAAAAAAAAAAAAAGTTATAGAATTAAGAATTTTCGAATTCGGATCAGCAGTGCGATTCTGTACCCATCTCACCGTGAAAACGTAGGTGAAGTGAGCGTGGAGTGAGCTGTCAGTCCAACTAATACTAGGGATTGACACTATTGACAGCTCACTCTAAGCTCACTTCACCTAACTTTTCACGGTGAAATTTTTACAGAATCGAGCGGCTGTAATTCCGAAGATTACATACAAACTCGGTATTTGTGAGTTTGTATGTAATCTTCGGAATTACAGCCGCTCGATTCTGTAAAAATTTAGTACAGAAGTATAGATTTCAGCCAAGCCGCAGGTCACTAAAATCAGAAGCGCCCAAGAAAACTGTTTGTTACTCAATTAAATAATACTATGAAAAGTACAGTCAACAGCAAAAGTAGATGATCAAAATCAGATATTTAATACTAATGAACGGAGTTTGCGTCAGAACTGTGTGGCGTCGAAGTGATTCAAAAGTATGTCAGACTCAGTGTCATACTTTTGAATCACTTCGACACCACACAGTTCTGACGCGAACTCCGTTAATTAGTATTGAATTTCTGATTTTGATCATCTACTTTTGCTGTTGACTGTACATCATCATCATTTCAGCCGAAAGACGTCCACTGCTGGACAAAGGCCTCCCTCAAGTACCGCTACTTCGACCGGTGCTTCTCGCATCCAGTGGATTCCTGATGTGGCCTTCACCAGGTCATCGATCCACCTTATGGTAGGCCTTCCAACGCTACGTCTTCCGGTATGCGGTCGCCACTCCAGAAGCTTTCAGCCTCATCCACGCTGTAATAAATATTGAATGCCATTAATATATAATAATTTAGGTGGCCGTTCAAGCTGGCTACTTGTTGTAATGAAACTCCATACTGTACTAGGCCAGCTCAAGATCTAAGTCTTACCACTGATATGAAGACTACCGTGCAAGTTCTGAATACCTACAATTTCTACAAGATAGAGAGATTTTTTATTTTAACGTAAAAATATCTCAGCCAAATACAGAAAGCGGATTTCGGGAATCAGGTTGTATAAGGAGCCTGGCATACGTTAAACATTATTTTAAACATTCAGAGTTATCATTTCAAACATTCTATGCAACAACTTTGAACGTTAATCTCTTGGAAACGTGATACTTTACGTTTGGTCTTAATATGTTTTCTGTTTGCATTGATGTCAGCTATCGATTTAAATAAGTTTCATGAGTGGCAGCCATTTTGAAAAATAACAAAATGGCGGACAGGTATGCTACGGACCTTGAAAGCTCTTTATTTACATTGCATAAAATTTAAGTAACAATATTACTAGGACTTTTTATAAAGTAAAGTTAAGTTCGGCTAAGGTTAAGTTCGGCTGAAATGATGATGATGATGATAAAGATAAATCACAAATCTATCACGTCTCTTGCAAAAACATAACCGGTCGAGTAACAAACGAACACCATTTTGTACGCCATTCACCATAATAGTTTCAAGCCCTTTATTCAAGCAGACAGTTGAGTTCATAACTTACAGTTGGCAAGGAGTCGCGTCGCCACCAAGATATCGCGGAATTTAGCTCCGTCGCAGATAAACACAGCATTCAGCCATCCGAGAGACCTGATATATCTTCTATAACTACCAAGCAGGTACACTCAACTAAGAGGCGAGGTATACAGGCTGCTCACGACAACTCTTTTTCAGGACAAAGTCCCCCCACCGTGTCTGTCTGTCTGAACCCGATAAACTCAAAAACTGATTTTCATACGGTTTTTACCAATGAACGGAGAAATTCATGACAAAGGTATAGATAGGTTGTGTAAATAGGCTGTAATATGACGATGATTGTTGAAGATGTCGGAAAATGTCATGCCGACTGGGAGCTTTACTGGCGTGCGCCACATAAACCAATAGAATTAAGTATATGAAAACCATGTATTATGGAATGAATACTTTGTTTACCTGTATTAACACATAGGGTAATTTTAATTCCGGTAGTGCGTTCCCGTGGGATATTTTCCGACATCCACGCGAGCGAAGCCTCGGGCAAAAGGTCGTGGAAGTATAGAATATTCTTCATACTAATTTATACTTTATTAAATATTGAGGTAAACGTGAAATTGTATTGACTAGATAATGGTTTTACGAAAAAAAAAGTGATCGTTTATGTGCTCTTTTAAGCTTATATTGTTGTGGTAAGAAGTGAAGACATCAAGTACATCGTTCATCTTTGGTTTAATGTTTAGATAACACCTTAATACCTGTAATACCCAGCGCTTACCGGTTAATACCTTAGTAGTTTATTTCTAAGTGATGTCTTTTTGAGGCGCGAGTGGCGTCATCCCAAGCCTGGTCCTTACCGGACGGCGAGCTACCCATTGCTTGCCGCCCACTGGCCCGCGCCTACGGTGGCCGGGAATCCGGTATCAATTTCCGACTCTCGCTCCGTACCATGGCCTGGACCAGGGCAGGACGCGAGAGATCGCCGCCGCCGATCGCCGCCATGAGGACGCGGCAGTGCTCCGCCCAAGCCGGGCAGACCTTCACCATTGTTTTACCACCATGCGTTTCATTCCGACTTATCCGGAACAGGAACCTCCCGAAGCAATCGTGTCCGGTGGGGACCTGCTTCAGGCGGAAGGTGAGAGTGCTGTGGTACAGTCAACAGCAAAAGTAGATGATCAAAATCAGAAATTCAATACTAATTAACGGAGTTCGCGTCAGAACTGTGTGACGTCGAAGTAATTCAAAAGTATGACACTGAGTCTGACATACTCGTACCTCTCCAGCCACTCCTCAAAGAGGGGACTTATCGCCGCAATTGTGGCGTGCCCAAACAATCGGGCTCAAATCCATACCCCGGGTTGCTACTTTCTGATGAAGTAGGTACCCAATAATACTGCCCGGGAATCAAACCCAGGACGTTTACAGCAGTTACGTTTGCGATCCTTATACCAACAAGGCAGTAAAAAGCTATCGGTCGTAATAACAATGGATATTGTCAGCGTGCAGCAAAGTCCTTAAAAAGTAAGTAAGTAAGTCCCGTAAAGCCCTTTTTGTACAAGGCACGGTTCGTTTACGGTACGGCGTATAAACCGGGCCGTAGAAAAATTGTGTCCGTCAACAAGTTTCCATAGTGATCCATACAACTCTGATGAAACATGTCTACACGCGGCGAGTAAACCATAGTTTTTCACGGCAAGAAAAACGTCTGTGTACAAAGAGCCTTAGGGAGGTAAATTGAACACTGGCAATTAGTAATGTGTCTTGCCTGCATACCAATTTCTTCTATTGACTGTACTCCCCCATACCCGAAACGTAGGTACTTAACACATCAGTATTACTTGGGTATCAAATATAGACGTCTAGGTCTTAACTAGAACCGGTACTCTTATATAGTTCGATATATTTCCAAACGGATTCCTGTCGCATTTATTATTACCGAGGGCGAATGTAAGTGTTACAATCGATGCTAGCTGACCGATGATGTCATTACGTATTTATTGATAGGTATCACTTTAAAATGTGGCGTTTGATACGTGGTGTATTAAACCTAGCTTTCGATGATCTATAATATAAAAATGAATAGCTGAATGTGTTGCTAAGCGCAAATCTCGAAAACGAATATCATTAATAATAGGCTAGGGACCTGTATGATACATCACGCATTATATATTTTATATTTTTTTATCTTCTTTTTTCATTTAACTTACTTTTCATTGAGTTAGCCCTGCTACAGTTAAAGTTTGCTTACAGCTTGTTTTTTGTTTAATATAATACAGTAATCTGTGGAAAATGTTGTGGGTGGTATATTTGTTAAGTTTAATTTTAAGACAATTTCCCAAATGTAATAAATAAATAAACAGCTGAATCGATTTCGCTAATTCTTTTTTTAGAATATTCCTTGAAGTACGAGGATGGTTCTTACGCAGAGAAAAATTAAAAAAATAGGGTAGGAGTAGGTTAGGAGTATGGTAGAAGTAGGGTAGGAGTAGGGTAGGAGTAGGGTAGGAGTAGGGTAGGAGTAGTGTAGGAGTAGGGTAGGAGTACGCTGGGGGTAGGGTAGGATTAGGGTAGGAGTAGGGTAGGGGTAGAGTAGGAGTAGAGTAGGAGTAGGCTAAGAGTAGGGTAGGGGGTAGGACACCACGCAAAAGAAGTAGCGCCGGGCAGCTAGTAATAACAAAAAAATGTGGATTGAGGCTTTTGTTATTATCATGGAAGTGTAAAACTACGGTTTTCTTGATAAGCGCTGGTCATAATAGAACGGCCGTGATGAAAATCTGTCGTTTTCATAAGCCACGTCCACTGCTGGCCACCCCTAAGCACCTCCACTACGACTGGTCCTGTCCTTCCCGCATCCAGCCGGTTCCTGCGGCCTTCTCAAGGTCGTCAGTCCACATTTTGGGAGGCCTTCCAACGCTACGTCTTCCAGTACGCGGTTGCCATACCAGAACCTTTCGGCCCCATCGGCCATCTGTTCTGCGAGCAATGTGCCCTGCACTGCCACTTAAGTTTGACAATTCTTCAGGCTATGTTTGTTTTCATCAGTATTTGACATTTAAGTGTCAAAAAACGCTCTGTATTTGGACAACCGTTATTGTTTATGTGTTTAAGGATTACCAACGAGATATATTACCATTATTTTACAATAATAAAACTTGTATAATATACATTATCCTGTAATGTACACTCAATGACAGGTAACAGCCACAGCTTACACGTTATCGAGTACACTGATCTGAATACATTTTTTTTTTTTTTTTGCTGGGCAAATTCTTCCCCCTTATTCTTCCACCTTTGTTTGTGTGTCACCGAGGCAGGCCTAAGAAACGCTGGCGTGACGATTTGGACTCGTTCCTAACCGATTGGACTGAGAAGGCACAACACAATTAAATTATAAATACATTTTTAAAAAACATCATGCTTATTATAAGAGATTTACATGCTTAAAAAAGGTTAAAATTACATGAATAAAATACAATAAAACCAAGCACAAAATTTTCAATATGATGTCGGAATTTTATTTTTTTTTATTGTAGTAAGTAGTAAAAACAATACTAATACTACTAATCGTGTGACCGTTCACGGCTTTCTTAGGAAACAGAAGCCTCACCGCTTTTACAAATTCCATTAACAAAATAAAAAGTAAGACAATCACACTCATGTTATACTAACATCTTAGGGGGGACGAAGAAACGTTAGCTATCAAGCAAAAGCCTCGCTTTCACGTAGGAAGCTCTAAAAACTGCTTAAAACCAAGATAAAGGCTCCTAAAACAAGCTACCGCTGCGACAACGGTTGTTTCAGCCGTTTACAACCTTGCGAGGGGATAATGGAGCCCCTTTACACCTTTCTCATGGTTTACATGCGGGTAAATGTGTCCCCACTTAGCTTACATGTGTAAAGTATACAAAAAAATGTATTAGGTGTGCCTGTAACTGTATTTTTCCGTACCTGAAAAGGAAAAAACGGAACAAAATCAAAATATTTTATTTTACATAACCCTACGCTATGTGCACGGTTCCAATTGGTCGTTTCCTATGGAGAAGAAACTCTTTTAAAAAGAATTGGCTTTTACAATGTTTTCAAATTACAGTAGGTGTGGAAGGACAGCGCAGGCACTAGATAAAATAAAAAATGGTCTACAGATCGAAAGTCTACAAGGCCTACCAAGTCCTCACATTAAAAAATATAAAAGAATCTATCAGAAGGATAAATGAATAATAAAATATAAAAAACTTATTTAAACCAAGTTATATGGTTGCCATTACAACCACTAATAGAGAACCCTTATCTACCCTCACTTCGTTGTCCGTGTGTCTGAGTTTCTGTCAGTGAGGTATCAAGTTGAAATTAATATGCGGTCCGTTACGCACTTAACCGGTTTTTACAACCCAACCGCATTTAAATACAAGGTTCGGCAGAACGTGGAACATGATGTCGAATATAAAAAAAAAACATTCAAATCCGTGGCGAAATTGGAACCTACCTATATTTGGATTAAGAATTTGAGATAATTTTCAAGTTATGGAACAACAAACTGAATATCGTAGTTAACAAAGTTCAAATTCCATTGCAATCAAAAACTCATTAGGACCTTTTTGTTAAAAATGGTCACTCAAAAATCAACTTAGAATACATTCCGCTAAAGTAGATAACTGATTAAGTGGCGATGGAATGTCAATTATCTGAGATCACACTACTATACGTCATGTTCGATTTTTAAACCCTCAGCGTGTAATTATTTTGAGTCTAAAAATGAAAAACCCAAAACCCGTATTTCCGTTTGTTTTTATTTTGAATTTCTTCTTTTCAACACATTTTTAATCAAAAAGTAGAACAAGTTAATAATTAAAACGTTTCCCAAAACACAATTTAACTGAAACTGTCTTCAAAGTTTCAGACATATTCTTGAAAATAGTTCTGTTATTAATACTGAGGTTTATCAATATACTGAGCCGAAGTATACGAGAGCAGAAACTAATTACATATTGAACAGTTATTGTTTTAACATAATTGCCGAGCTCCGGAAATTAAATCACGTACCTATATTAATTTCAAAGAACTCTGTTTGAACGTCGTCGTAGTTTGTAATATCTTTATGCTTAGTTATTATAATATCTAACCTCCCTAGGGTGGAGACATCTGGCAATATCTAAATGTAGGACGTAGGTCCGTGGCAGTGGGCAGCGCACATTGCTCGCAGAACAGATGGCCGATGGGGCCGAAAGGTTCTGGAGTGGCGACCGCGTGCCGGAAGACGAAGCGTTGGAAGGCCTCCCACAAGGTGGACTGATGACCTTGTGGAATTCTCTGGCTGCGAGTAGGAAGTGACGGTGCTTGGCGGAGGCGTATGTCCAGAGGGCCTACTCCGAAGTAGTATCGGCCGAATGTTCAGCCGTTTCCTGCTACGAAGTTACTATTTGGTTCGGTTGGTTCCGATCCTACACTCCTACACTCTTTCGAATATTGACTATAGTCCCGACCCAACTGAGCCGATCCGAACTTTTTTCGCATTTTTCAATAATATTCGGTTCGGCCATGTGTCGGTCCGATCCGAACATTCGCACTTTGCACTTCGGAATAGACCCCCAGTAGTGGTGACGTCTTTCGGCTGAATTGATGAGGTAGACCCATTCTACCCTGAGCAGTCAGCCTCGCTACCCTATTGTCTGGCTAATATGAGACACTACATCAGCTATTCATATACAGTCCATCAGTGTCGACACGATAGAAGAAGACCAGTCTAGAGTTTTTCTTGATTATTTTAGGGACGTGTTCTGACATCTTAGGCAGATAATTATCCGGAATGCTATCAACCCTAAGCCTATACAAATTATTATATAATTATTACGTTTGTTTCGGCATTTCTTCTCAGAGTAGTCGGATAGAAAACGCCGACCTCATCTAGTTATTAAAATATGATTGACGTGTGAAAGAATTTGTGCAAACCTACATATTTACGGAAATAAAATCATTTATCATTTATTACAGTTTCAGGCTACGACTGTCAACCTATCGCAATTCAATATCTTACAATACCTTCAGGAAATACGGTAATAAGTACATGGGTTGTATAACCCTTTAAAGTTACCTTCAAAATGACTACTTCCTCTTTTTGATTGTGCAAGATAGCTTGTGGATAATATGTGGCTTATACCCTGTCATATAAGTAAACCGTTTTTTGAGAGATGGAACTAGTGATTACAGCAACACACAATACATTGATTGATACACGTATGGTATTATAATGTCTGAAAGAAGCCATCAATAAGCTAATTCAATAAGATAAGGCAGTTTATATATTTATTTTATTACGCATTTTAAAGTTAACTTTTACGTAATCTGGAATATGTACGTTCTAAGACAGCTGTCAAAAATCGATTAACCTAATGGACAGAAAGAAAAGTATTTATTGCGACTCGTACAAGAAGATCACAAACTAAACTAAATAAAAAACTAAATTAAAGGCAGGGTATAGTTATAATAATTCCCGAACATTCGCCCCACACAAACCAGTCAACTTCGGAACCTAAATAAATTGTCATAAATGTTCCCGGCTTACAACAAGTCGAATACTTGAATCTGTTTAACACGCGACACGATACTAAAAACAATCCTGTTGTTTACCTCAATTTATTTTAAAACGTCGTATATTTCAGGATCAAGACAAGAGAAATACAACTTTATAATATCCAAGTAGGGTTGAAACTGACACGGTAATATTTTTTTTAACTAGACAAGATTAAAAGTAACGCCAACGATATTAAAAATTAAATAAACATGTGCCAGAAGTGCTTTCAATTTAAAATGAATGTAATGATATCATTTTTAAAATTCTCGAAGCAAAATTTGTTGAAAGAATTTGGTTTTTCCTTGTGCTTTGTAATTTATAAAATGTCAGATATATTCCTTGTTATTATCGGGAAAAAGCTCTCGCCCCTTTCCACAGGAAATAATTTGTATAAATGGTCTGTAAATAGGCCTGAGTAAAGGAAGATGATTACAAAAAAAAACTCGGATATTATATTTATTCATGCTATGTTTAAAAGAAAAAACAGATATTAATTAGATAAAGACCGAATCTTCCTATCTCTAGCGACTAAAACCTAAATCTATATCCTAAAATTGGTTAGAATGCCGTAAATTTTGATGACCACTTGGTTAGCGTTGGTAAAGCGCGCGCACTGCACTCTGCTTCATTTTCATTACTTACTGACTTCGCCTCATGGCTCTGTTCATGAAGGATTTTAAAAGTAGTTAGTTGATCCTTCATAATTTTACAATTTATTTAGTTTTTGTAGACTTTTTTCCCTTCTTCCAAGTTTTTGTAAATAGGTATTTCGTTTTACCAAAACGTTGGTTGGTAGATAATGTGGCATGGCGCTAAAAGGCATTAGCAAATTGACGTAGGGGTCAATTTACTCTGATACAGCCATTTCATACCACTGTTAAAGAATGACAGTTGTGATTTGAATATACGGACACTATAAGTTGGCAGTCAATAATTCTCAGTCCCCTAATACCATCGTGGATAATTATTTAGGTATATCAAACTTATTTCTTGCCATCCGTTGCCGATAGCCAACTATCGTTGTCCTTTTCCAATTAAATTTTCTTCGTGACTGTACCTAGTTGTTCCATATATCTAGTGCAAATTGGTCTCGGCCTACCTAGGTACATTTGCAGCTCACAGGTGTTTACTGATGCGTCGCCGTGCAGACTCAAAGAGGAATGTTTCATGTGCATATTATATCGTCGGCATTGATATCAGGGGAGCAGTTTTGGCAGGATCTTGCCGGACGACATTTCACAAAATTTCATATGGCCCTATAATAAGCTTTCTTTGAAACACAAACATGGCGCTTTTATCGATCACGTACTCGTATCAACAAAAATCCTCCTAAAGAATATATTGCAAGGCGCCTAAAGAAAACAAAGCCGCTGCACAAAAAACAGCATCTACCCATCCAGCCATCCAGCGCTGTACATCTTTGTAGCGCAACTATTGCATATTTTGTATTGCAACCACATGACGCTCACTGTTGTATGGATTCACACGAGCGAGGAATGTAAGTAAGTAGGTTTACAAACAGGATGGAAGCAGATCCGCAAATGGCTGCCGGAGCTAAAGTCAACGCCGCTATTTGTTTTGTGGAACTAACAAATTACATCCTAGGAAACGTGGTTACGTTTGTTATATTAAATCTGGTTGAATTAGAGGGTGTGGTGAAAGTTTTTTGAGTAGAAATATGAAAATACTTAACAATAGGTGTTACGAAGACATGTCTTTGACCTGCAAAACTGTGCTGAAAATTTCAAATGTAAAGTAATCTTGGTTTTCAGGTGAAACTCGTGCAGAAAGTTTTTGATAAAGATAAAATCAGACCTTACTTTTGAGAGTTCTAGTCAACCTTGCTTGAGTAAAATAAAAAGTAAAGGTTTAAAAATCAGATGCAAAAATGCATCAGATGTACGAACAAGAGACGTCTTAAAGATGAATTGCAAAACAATTGGAAAACCCGTTCAAGCACGTGAGAAAGTAAACGAGAAACATAATCAAAAGGCCACCTTCCATTGTTTCAACCAGTTTCAACAGTAAACATGACAAAGTAAACATTTTGTCACCCAATAAACCCCATCATAACCAATTCTACAAACATCTCTACAAATTTACACTCATCTTTATTCCGGCCGGGTCTACAACGTAAAGCACTCACAGCATCACTGTATAATAGCTGCATCCGTCGTTATGGATTGACGTCTTTATTGCATACTTCTACTATGGGACCAACTACCTTTCAACGACAACCCTGGCCCAACGGAATTCCAACCTTAGGTGTCAAAATCTAGGGTTGATTTTTCAGGTGCAAGGTTTCAAAGTTATCGTGGGCGCGCTATCTTCGCGTAGGGTTTGCAGTCGCGTAGGATCTCGCCGATACGCCTGAAATATGAATATCACCGCGATGCCATTTGTGCAGTCCGGTCACGATTACCTTTATGTTCTGCTGAGGACTGAACGACTGCCTACGTTTGATGGCAAGCTAGTGTAATGACAGCGTTAAGACGTTATGTGGATCTAATGGCTGTGACCTGGTTAGTTAAAAGGTGTTTTAAAGTAAGTTGGCAGTTGACATTTCTTCGGAAAGGTTGTGGGTGGATTTAAGCACATGATGATCATGGAATGGGTTAGAAAAGGGGGGACTACCGAGATGACGACTAATAGAAAAGTTTGGAAGAAAAAGACATGTTGCGCCGACCCAAATAAATTGGAATAAGGGCAAGAGAATGATGTAGATGATCAACGAAACGATGATCTAGAGAAGTTGACACAAAACCAAAAATTATAGTACTTGGCTAACACCACACATTTATCTTGAAGGCGTAGATTTTGAATCAGAGTTTTCTTCTACCGACGCCAGAAAACGCAAAAAGAAAAGTTTAAAAATAAAATTTCTAATAAACGTTACGACGAAACCCACATAAGTCAACATTAACTAAACTTAGCCTTAACAAGCTAACACTAAAACTAAAACCAAAAGCTGAGTGTACTTAATTAGCTACAATCCGAGTACTAAATTCAAATTCTCAACTATAAAAATAGCCTTAGTAAATCTGATTACCTCTGCACAGAATTGAAATTTAAAGTTAGATAGCTGGTCAAAGCCAGAGGTAAGAGTCTTATGCTGGTGGCTAGGTACTTAGCTTCCCGACGAATTTGAAAAGCTTACTGGCTGAGTCCCTGCGATGTTCCTAAGTCTATACAAACTAATGTTACCGTAGAAATTCTGATATTTCCATAATTCTATGCAGGTGGAAAAAAAATGTGGTGTTCTGTGAAGTGTGCCTTAGTTAATTGTGGCTTCATTTATATTGTATATTGGCACTTTGTACCTATTTTCTTAATATTTATGTACATATGACTGATTTTTCCAACGCCAGATAATTTTATCCGAGGAATAATTTTGAATTTTTGACAACTGTCAAAAATTCAAAATTAAAACCTCCATACAAAATCTGTCAGAAGTCAATTTAAAAAAATATCTGTCGATTGAAAAATCAGCCCTTCATTTGATATCATTGAATTGTGATTTGTGTGTTGGTAGTGTTTTTATTTATAAAGTGTGCACCAAATAAACGGTGTATTTTAGCCCGCCAATCCAAAAGTGTAGTCATTGGTTTTCAATGTTTGTCAATTACTTGTCAGAACATTATAATACCATCTGCCACCTAAACTAAAGATTCACAAGAGTCCTTGAAGTTACCTAAGTTAATGACGTGATGAAGTTATCAAAATACGCTTTCTAATTAAGAGGATTGCGGAAAGTTGGCAACGTCGCAAATACCTGTCAAATATTTCGCCGTTTTGATTAATTTATTAATATTAGGTACTAAGTAAATGAAATGATGAAATATAATAGTGAAGTGCTGTATGATTATGAATTGTAATAACTTTACGTTACTTTGAATATTTCGTTATAGGTGTAAGAAAGTGTCGATCGATCAGGTTAAGCTACGCTTGCCGCGGTTGTTCCGTGGATGGGTTACCATCATTAAATACCGAAAACTAATGTCTCGGAAAGCACATTAAGCCGTTGGCCTGGCTGTCATTTTTGTATCTGTAATAGTCGTTACTGGTCAGAAGCCTGATAGTCTTACAACCAGTCTTACCAACAGGTATCGTATTACCCAGTAACTGGGTTGTGGAGGATAGATAGGCAGTCGCTCCATGTAAAATAGTGGTATTCAGCTGCGTCTGGTAAGACTGGAAGCCGCCTACAAAATAGTTGGGAAAAGGCTAGCCAGATGATGGGGTGTAAAACAGCATTTAGAAAGTTTCCAAAAGCTTTTTTACACCTATTTACATTAAATACTTCATCCAATGTAATAAGTATTGTATAGCACAGCACATCATCCATCTCTACCAACTTATCTTTTTCGCAACTATTTTGGATTCGGCTTCAAATCTATCCAAATACGGTTGAATCTGACAGCTGACCTCGGCCACCCAATTACTGGAGATATCCTAAAGTTGGTTGTTATTCCTAGGCTTTTGGGGTTCCCACTATTTGTTACGACTGACATAAATAACTGGATGGTTTAGAATCCGTCAAACAAGGATCGAAATTCTTGGAATTCTTCATATTGTTTTACCATTGTTTACAGCGGGTTACTTGCGTAACACACTATCAGTAGCAACAGCTTCCATTTTGACAGTTCAACCACATTCATTGCGTAATTTACGTTGTTGAGCAGACAAATTTTTCAAACATGTGAAGCAATGGGTTCGCAATATCCTTCAAAATTATTCGGATAAATATTTTTTTTTAAACATTTTAAAACTGTATCAAGTGCCTTTCAATTAATAATTCAACCAACACATTTTTAATACGCAAATCATTCCCATAAAAAGATTAGGTTTTAAAATTGTAGAAATTCCCTCAAGAACTTTCAAATTAAAAGAATTTAACTAAATATGAGATTTTTCTTTGACTCAATTTTAATATTAGAAAAGAAAGATTGACTCAATATAACGATCAAAGATGGCCGACTTTTAATATTTAAAAGTCCCTAATCCACGCTATTGACATCATAAAACTGTTAAAGAATTAAACTCTAGCTGTGCGGCTTTTTAAGCTCTTTCCCTTGGCTCCACTTGTTTACACGTCGAGTTCCCTCCTACACGCTTTAAACGTCTTTATAACTTGTACGTTTCGGTAAGCCGATTTTCTAGAAAATTCCAGATATTATATTTTTCTGACAATACTAGCTACTCGCGACTTCGTTCGCGTGAAATTTCTTGTTCCGCCGACCCAACAGCACCCCAATTGCGTAACACACAATAAATCGGAATCTGAATCATTTTGAAGCAAATTGCTAATCCATTGCTTCATAAGTTCGAAAAATGTGTCTGCTCAGCACGAAAATAACGCAATAAATGTTGTTGAACTGTCAAAATGAAACCGATTCCGATTAATCGTGTGCTACGCAATTAGGGTGCTGAGTCCCATCCTAGAAGTGGTAACATTATAAGCTGATTATGTACTTAAGAAAGATACAATGCGTGAAGCGTTCCTACAATTTTACCTTTTATTTGCACGGAATTGAATCTCATCCAGCCGCGAATGACGTAATAATTAGAACGACTCACGTAATAATTATACCTGATTAGGTTGAACTGCTTGGAGGGCTCGACGTGATAATTAGACGACATAATCCAGATGGTGGAGCAGAGTCTACTGTCGAATGATCATAAAAAATATGGCGGATAGGGGAAGACGTGTCGATTTAAATTAAATGTACCGAATCTTTTCTACGCCGAGTTAAATTGCACATGAACCCATTTCCACAAGAAAATTTTAATATATTACAAACAAAATACACACACAAATCGCTGAGAATTTAAATTCATATCTCAGTCTCCAATTTAAAATCGTCTAAACCCGGTATCTGAATTATAAAATTTGCTGACCCATTAATATTCATCTCGACTAAAAAGTGCCGGTGAGGGTTGTGCAGAGTTGCGCGGAGCTGCGCTAGGGATGCACCGTCGCAGTTGCTGCACCGAATTGCATTAAGCGCGAGTCCCCTAGCCTCGGTTAATTTGTTGGTCACCG
This sequence comes from Apamea crenata, assembly GCA_949629185.1. Taxonomy (NCBI): domain Eukaryota; kingdom Metazoa; phylum Arthropoda; class Insecta; order Lepidoptera; family Noctuidae; genus Apamea; species Apamea crenata. Next base: position 9,537,135 of record OX451371.1, on the reverse strand, counting down.
CTCGTTACCATTTAATTCGCATCCCTCTAGCCCAGATCGCGGCTCACTTTACCAGATTATCATCCAATTTAGTCCACCCGCTCGGATAAACGAAGTCACTCGATATGAAAAATGTTGGAATAAAAAATCAGGTCGCCCTTGCGGCTCTCCTGCTTTCAATTTATAATAGACTTTTGGATTGCGGCTAACGAAATTTGTTATCAATCATTATCCCATTTACATAGACGGAGAGGATATTATTAAGGTAAGTGGTTTAGAGAGAAAGGTTTCTGATTTTATTTTTTTATGAAATGATTTTAGCTACCTCCTTTCTTTTGAAAGTCTTATAATGAGATTGAGTAGGTATCTTCGATAGTGGTAAACCGAATTCTTCGGAGCACTAGTTACGAGAGCTATAAATCCCGCTGCATTTTGCAAGTTACCACAAAAGTAACGATTTCCTGCCACCTGCACGGCTGCACGCCATCATTCACAACGCGGGCCCATTCACCGCACATCTGCTTACGACTGTCTAGATAATTCAACAAAGCGTGCGCCCCAATTTTCTTGCAGCTCGGAGTCAAAGTTGTGCGGTGTAGCATACAATGGGGCCATCCCGCTCGTAGGTAATGCGACACCGTGCCGTGCGAGGGATTTCCCGACCGTACCGCTCGACGCTCGTACCCACGCGACAAAGCAGCCACTTACCCCGCGTACCGTTTCGCCGTCTCTGAATGCGCCAAGAAATCTTCCCGCTGAAGATCCGCGCTCCGACATGCATGTTTGTGTATCCATTTGCTTGCACCGAATGCCGCGGTAATGGATTTTTTAAGGGACGATATGTAGATTGAATGGATGTTTACTTGGAAATGAAATCATGAGACTTCGATTCATTGGTTCGTATTGGTGGTTCAATTTTCATATTTCTTTGTGAGTTTAGATAGGTTTCAAACTTGTTAAAGCGGTGTAGAAGAGAGTTGACCAGCTTCTCTGGAATTGAATTCATAACGCCTGCCTGCCTGCGGGGCAGGCAGTCCAGTAACAGAAAATATTACTTCGATAAAATGTCTCCCGCTGCAAGTTAAATCAACTCTCTAGTTAGGACACAAATGTGGAATACGGAACCAAAAACAACACATTTTCTAAAACATCACGAGAATTTTGTATGTTCTGTTTCAATTTAAAACAATTCACTACAATAAATTATGTAGAAAGCCTTCCCAGTCTATATTCAAAACGTTTCAGGTGCCTGCAATACAAATTGTTCCTGCAAAGACATTAAAATGTAAATCCGTTTATACTTAGCTATGCAATGTGCCCATGTGCACTGTCTATGCAAAATGCAAATAACTGAATTATTATACAATGTATTTCTTCAGCTACATCGTCTCTTATAGTCTGTTGGTTTAACACCATAGTCAATATATTATTTAGGTTTTGAATTTTAGTTGTTTATGTTTTTTGGCCTACATTTTCCTTGACCTGATTTGTAATTATTGGCAAGCAGAACTAAAAGCAGACCACCTTCGTTTTTCGTGGTAATGATTTAGCAGGTTAGATTATTTCAAAATGATTGAGCTGAATGGTGCTAATCAATGGTACGTCATGTTCGTGAACGGGCGCCGTCAGTAGAGACTGGACAACTCTTTGCTGCCATGGCTTATTTTGATTTAATAAAATATTTGAATTGTTTTTTTTTTATCTTTTCATTACGGACGCTTTTAACGTTCTGCATCGTTGTCACATGCATAATTTTTAGCATGAATGATGTAACCAATACTTTGTAACCATAATTATTGTTGTGATTTAAAAGAGTGTCCATGGAGTTTCTTGTCCGTTCTTCTCCATAGGTACCTACGTATCTTTGGAATGGGCTACTAGCTCCATCTTTTTGACTGACCGACCCTTGACAATTCAAAAGTGCCTGTAATTGGTTTAGTTGAAATAAATAGTTTGAGTTTTGAGTTTGAGTTTCAGTAAGATTAGCTTTCCTCAATTCATCATCATCCACAGCCCGACCTGACCCATTGCTGGGCATGGAAATTGGCACAAACAAAGAGAGGCCAATCTCTTAGTGCTTTCTACATTAAGCCATAACTATATCTACGTTCTTCAAATTCAAATATTAATCTTCTTCTCAGTACCATTTCTGATGTAAAATCAGAATTCAACAGTCAGTTTTACCCTCACCGAATTAGGTAGTCTGCTGTATTTGTCTAATGCAATCCCACTGAGCGATACACGCTTGGAGCGAAATAAATTGCCGTAAAATAAAATGCAAGTTGCTTCCAGGAGCATATCCGAGGTCTCGGTCTCCCTTATCCATGACTCCGAGACTAACCGCATTTTGTTCAATTTACTTGCATGTTAACGGGCTGGGAAATCATAAATGAGGGATAGTATTGGAGATGGGTTATTTTAATGGGTATAGCAATCATTTTGGTGTACAATCCGAATCGAGGCGATCGATATTGGATAGATTTGGCAGCGTTTTCGTTTAATATAGTTGCAGGGACCTTAGGACGTACGAAACCCTATGGTAAACTTCAAGCGATTAAAGCAATGATGTGCCAATTTAGTCTCTAAATGCTGGCGGGTATCATGACCTTGATTTTTTCTTTAATTATTATTTAAAGAAGGCACTTTTACAATTTTGAAAAGCAGTGGTAGCCTATCGACTTACGAGTTGTAGGTCATCGGTTTAAACTCAGGGAGGCGCTTTACTTTGTGTAAACAATTTCATCACCACTGCTCTCGAAACGATGAAGGAAAACAGCGTGAGGAAACCGGCATGTCTTAGAACCCAAAATTCTAAGACAATAGAAATCTACCATGCCTACCGCACTGGGCCCGCGTGGTAGATTACAGCCCATTCCCTCTCAAAGAGGAGGCCTGTGTCACAGTAGTGGGAACATTATAGGGTGATTATGCTGTGTACAATTTAAATTCAATAATCATACCTAAGTTATATTAGTAAAAGGCGGGATGAAGAATTATATAAACCTTCTCCAGTTCTTTGAAACATGTTTCCTAATGCTTACTTTATTTCTTTTTGCGTTCTAAATTATTTCAATACTACTCAAGAGCTGAACGAGGGTAATAGGTAGGTACTCGCGTTTACAAATAAATTATTTTGTAGCGAATCCAAGATGAGTGTTAGTCAAGAATATTAGTCAAACGAGGGCAAGTATCTCGGAATGAGAGATAGTCAGCTATAAAGTTGTATAAACCTTTATTTTGGCACCCTAACACTTGTCTCAAAACCTACTTATTGTAGGGTGTCCGCGACTACAAATAACAAGGTCAAAAATCATAAAATCGATTTTTTACACATTTATTGCAAATATCTCGTTTCCTATGGGTTTTATGCTATTTTATTTATTATATATGTTACGGCTAAAGGCGGGTGTGAACATAAACTTAAGATTAGCCGGCTAAACTTAGGTTTATCTTCGAGGAGGTATTAATGTTAGTTTCTTCTATCTATATATACTATAAAAGATTAAATTCTTTACCACTTTTGTTTAACTATTTAAATTTAGAGTATCATTCGAGGTCAACCTGTAGTCCCGATTAAAAACACGCCGTATAAAGTTTATAAATTATTGATAAATATATAATTCTAAATAATTTGCATTTTTTCTTAACTATTACGTTATAATTTATAATTTTAGGGTTCCGTACCTCGAAAGGAAAAAACGGAACCCTTATAGGATCACTTTGTTGTCCGTCGGTCTGTCTGTCAAGACCCTTTTTCTCAGGAACGCGTGGAGGTATGAAGCTGGGATTTATATCAAATACTCAAGTCTACTGACCCTTGAAGTTGTGAAAAAATCAAACTTCTAAGCCAACGCAATCAAAAGATACAGCCGTTTATGCCGCAAATTTCCGCAAATTTTCGACACTCGCAAGGGAATCAAAACCTACAGGGTACTTCCCGTGAACTCAGAATCTTGAAATTTGGTACGAAGCAAAGTCTTATACGAGTAGCACAGATATAGGAAAAATTGCGAAAACCGTAAATTTTTAGTTACATCATATAATAAAAATATTTTGTTGGCGAGTCCGACTCGCACTTAGCCGGTTTTTTTCAATAATTCAGTATCTATTCATTTAATTACACGAGTAGGTACTCGTGAAATGTTAAGAAATACTTTAATTATTTTTAAATTCGAATCTTATTTTATACTAATTACTTCCAAACTAAATAAAAACGAGAGAATTAAATTTTTAATTATTTTTTTTATTGAAAAATACTATTTCATACATTTATGAACGTTGAAATTTAAAAAATTAAATAATAATAAGAACTTCAAGTTCTAATTTCAATTTTCTTCTTCATCTTCATTTGACCTTGACCTTTCACCTTGGTATATCTGTAGTCGCGGACACCCTACGATAAGTAGGTTTTGAGAAAAGTTTTAAGGTGTCAAAATAAAGGTTTATACAAGTTTATAGCTTTTTAGAATATAGTCAGTTAGGCCACTCATAAACCGGCAATTTTTCAGCAATTATTGCCGACAACAGTTGCTGGAGATAGTGGAGCAATTAGTGGAGTTTATAAAATTGCTAAAAATTGCTCACTAAGGTGTGGCGACTGGCAGTATCTTCATACCTATTTCAACAATTAGGCGCACTAACCTTGGTATTGCAGTAAATGATTGCTCAATATTGCCGTGACGTCATAGCTTTTAGTTGCCCGTGATAGCGCACCTATTGACGTACAAAATTATGTTTTCAACGAGATATATCGAGCTATTTTCATCAGCCAGGCAATTCGTGTTCATCGGCAGTTTTATTAGAAAACTTTATAATAAAAGAGTGTATCCTCGCGTGGCAGGGTGCACTTTATTGTTCAACATGGCTGCAGCCACAAATACACAGATAGGCACAAATACAGAGACAGGCACAAATACACTGGCAAGCACTATGAAAAGCTCCTTATAAAACTGACGGATTCTAATTTCGTAGTTTGTCGTGTCGCTTTTTGTATTCACCCTACAATTTGCGAATACCTACATCATTTTAATATTGAAGACCTGTCTTAATCTGTTTTGAAATCTCAAGAGGCGTGAGATTGGCAATTGCATGGAATGTTTGTACTATACAAGGTGGCAGGCATATCGCAGCGCAAACTGAAACCATGAATTCAGCACATGATTCTAGACCTTAGTGTAGAAATTTTTTGTCGGTTATCAAAAAATAATCGGCTGATTCATAGAAAACTGCAATACCTACACGCGGTTAAAATGTATGCAGCAATTATTTTGTTAATAACCGACGTATATTTTCAGCGCGTGGGCGTTCAGAATCATGTACTGAATCCAAGGTAACAGGTTGCGGGTCGATGTCTCTGCCACCCTGTATAGTACAGACGCCAGCACATCAAGCTACTACAATCTGTCAAATTTCTTTAATAGATTTTCAACTTTATCGGTAAAGCATTAAGGTTCAAGCTTGATTGGGAAAATTTGACAGTTTCGGGTAGCTTGACCTGCTGGCGTCTGTACAACATTGTTAGTTCTGGCAGACATTCATAGATAGGTACTTGGTTATTTTTTTGCGTTGGTCAGACTTCGGAAATTGGGTGTTAGAGTGCCTCCGGTTAATCGCTGTATATATATATTTGGTATATCCCTCAATAACTGATTATTATTTCCATACCTATACCAGTAAACCTTGATATTTTCAACCTTCAAAATTGAACTTAAAAGCAATTGAAGTAAGATTTATTTCCAAGTACACTCATCAAGATTGCATTCCATTATCTAAAGTGTTAGTAGCGGTGGTCAAGTCGCCTTTATATTCAGTAAACTATTTTATGACTGCAGGATATCGGGAACGGAGCGCTTCGCAAACACTTTTTGAACTGAGTTTCAAACGTTGATCGAAAAAGTATTTGAAATTAAAAATAAAATAGTACAGGTGGCATGGCCTAGTGGTAACGGCTACGACCGAGGACTGATGTGTTGTAGGTCGTAGGTTCCAGACAGGCGCTTTATTTTGTGTAAATAATTTAATCACCACTGCTCTCAAAACGGTGAAGGAAAACAACGTGAGGAAACCGGCATGTCCTAGAACAAAAATTTCGAAAACATGTTGTGACATCTACTAACCCCATCGGGCCCGCGTGATAGTTCACAGCCCACGCCCCTTTCGAAGAGAGGCCTGTGTCCCAGCAGTGGGAACATTATAATCTGATTATACTTATACTAGATGAATAAAATTAGTCAATATAAACATTATAGTGCACAGTTCAAACATTTGAAACTAGGTGGCATCATAACTGAAATGGAAAAATGTCAGCTAAATTTTGGAGGATTCAGTGTTGTATACAAGTCAAGAAACAAATGAAAACAAAAATATTCAAAGGAGCTGATCCATTTTTAAAAAGCTACATTCGCGAGTGGACCCGTACATTTGTGTTCAGTGTTCTTTTATAGTAAGCCAGTGTATTGGAAATAGTTGCGGTATCTTCCAAGCATTAACCCTTGTTAAACATGGACCCTTCTCAGTTTCCGAATGGCATGATCTTACAGGCGCCATGCAAATATACCATTGTGAGTTTCTTATACGAAACTTATGGGGAATTTCTACCGGATAGCAAGAATTTTTCCCCGTTTATTTACAGATATCAATGTGTATTTTATTTGAATAGATTTCAAGTACTCTTGTTGTGTATTCAATCTGAGTATATTGGTTATTGTAGGTAAGATATTTGTTGATATGTTTTCTCTAATACATATTTAAGAAAAGCGACGTATGTAGCTGTAAATTAGAATGTTAATGCTCCGCTCTTCAGAAATGTACATCATTTCTGAAGAGCGGAGCATTAACATTCTAATTTTAACATAGTTGTACACACGACAACATATCAAGCTATATACTTCCAGTTTTAACTGACCTCGCATTGTATAGGGTTTTCGTACAGTGAGAAGTCAGCTTATACTGTAAATGTATAGCTTGATATGTGGTCGTGCGTAATTAGCAACTTGTCTTTCAGTTCAGTACTTCTAACATGCCGACAAAATCTTCGTCCATTCGTCCGCAAACAGTATTGCGATTCTGTAACCATCTCACCGTGGAAACTTAAGTGAAGTGAGCGTGGAGTGAGCTGTCATTCCAAATAATGCTAGGAATTGACACTATTGACAGCTCTCTCTAAGCTCATTTCACCTAACTTTTCACGGTGAGATTTTTACAGAATCGCAATGCTGTTTGCAGACGAATGGACGAAGATTTTGTGGATGGATTAGATTCCAAGAGACCATTAAGTGCGGCCAGAGTACGTGGTACTTACTGTACGTGAATATGAATAAAAACTGAATATCCTAATCGATTTTTGTCTCCGACTGTAAGTACCTATCGTACGTATCATGCGACGGAGACATACATACATCTTTATCTATTTATTTATCTCAACATCATATTACAGGCACTGGTTTATAAAATGCACAATCTTACATAGAGAAAGGTGTCGAGGGTTGTTTTAGGAATATTGCTAACTATATAATAATAAATCGTTCAGACTAGTTTAACTGTCCCGTTGGTCTCTGGACGGCACGCAATCTGACACGACCGAAGAGAAGTCAGACGCAGGACTAACAGCGAGGCACGGCACACAGCCAACTTCCTAACTCTGGGCTGTTACTAAGAAATTCATACACACACACACAGATAGACGGACAATGCAGACTACATACGGGAGCTATAAAGCTATCACTTCCTTGCCTTATCAGAAAAATAGCTTTAAATAGAATGTACGAACATAAAGTCAGTAAACCATAAGTCTAAATCTCCGCGCAAGGTCCGACCGTATTCACGACACAATCGACACGTAAATTCTTAAGAAAATATCAAGTCGAAACTCGGACGAACAGCGATTCAAAGCGGGGCTGGACTCTTGTGTAGCGTTACACGGCTCCTACACACAGGGGGTTGTATATTACAGCGAGGTCGCGACTTTATCTCAGTTTCCGCCCGAGCTGCGTTCACTGGCGATAGAGTGAAAATACTGGCACAATAAAACAGGGCTCGCCAACTATCGGCCGGGACGCCGGAGAGAGCCCACTCCTTATCGGAAAACGGTTACCGTGATTCATTGCGGCTCTATTTACTTACAGATCTCTTAGTTCGCTGCAACCTGCAAGTTTTGTGTTACTTTCTAATCAAGTGGGGGGATTAGTGACTTGTTTCTGTTGCCTTTTAGAAAAATAAACATTGTTTGTTTGTTTGCTGTCGTAGGTGGTCGTCAGAACGTCTGATAAGGTCAATCAAATATTTGCATACTATTTGTTTTTGACAAAAGGCATCATTGCGATCTTGTTATGTCAACTCCATATTTATTTACTTGTGGAAGCGTCGTCGTTTAATTATTTATTAAATTTTCCAATTTCTAACATAAATAAACTGCCATCTTTCATACAATTTGCAAACAAAACCGACGAGGCAGTATGGTAATTTCTAAATGTAAAGTGAGTAATCAATACATCAAGAGCGACAGAAGCCAAATGAAAATGGAAATGGATTCAGGCCAGGAAATGAAAATAGATTTTGAATTGAACGTGCCGAAATCAAACAGTGCTCAATTCCAGCCCGCCTGGAGTTTCGCAAGCGGCCGGAGTAGCTAGAAAATAGTTGTGAACAAATAAAATGCAACGTAAAACGGTGTAGCCAACTGCGGTTATAAACTCTTTCCTATAAAGCGAAAGTAACTCAATTGGGAGATAAGACTGGAGTTAAAACCCGCCAACAACCCGATACACGAGAGCAGGACGAACGGAATACGTAACAGAGCATTATGCACTTTGATACAGCGAACGTTGCCCCGAGCACACTGCATGCTTTTATAATGTTAGCACGACTCGGGTCGTCCTAGTAGGTACAATGATCTGATGGAAAAGCTTCAGAGCGACCGTTTGTCCCACTATCAAACCTATCCGTATAACAAAAGTGCATTTCTTTAGAAAATTCCATTAAACATTGTTCACGAGTAATCTCAGTTCTAATAAACACTTTAGCAAACAGCGATTGTCGTTTCAGGGCATCTCTAGAGACTTTGGGTATTAATAAACACCTCATTATGTGGCTAATACTATAGAAAATTTCGTCGGAATTCGGCTTAACGAGAAACAAGTCCGGGTCCCGAGTGTCCCCACAATTGTAACCGGTTATTGAGTCCGGACTCAATGAGGCAAGCTCATCTAGTTTGTGAGCTGGAGTAAACGAACCCAACGAAATATTCAATTTCGCGTCCCGAGCGACGATGCTTTTTACATTTTATTAAACTACTGTTTAATGCAAAGCACACCCGCCTTCATAACGCGGTGAGGTGATGTCAACTATGTGCTTTTGTCTACGAACGTCAAGGGTTCCGGGAGTCGGGGTGTTATTCTTGTCATATTGTGTCGGTTCTAAAGCGTTGCACTGTTTCAATATCTGCTTGCAGTTCGTTATTTGAATAGTAACGGTTATAATAACGTTTCTGCTTATATAATATTCAATTTGTGTACTCTTATTAAAACGTAACCGAACTATATAACCGAAAAGCGACCCAAATAGTTTGTCAAATGAAATAAGTTCTCACTTTGGTCGCTCAACCGATCAGGTACACTACAATTTGGCTATAATCCGACCACATAAATGGTTTTTGGTACGGCAATCATAAACGATGGAACAGCATAAAATAATCAATTCGAATTAGATTATTTCGATTTAGAGAAGCCCGCATATGCGTGCGCTAGACCACAAACCGCAGTCCATTTGCAAATAGCTCTCCGATCCTGCCAAACACTTGAATTAAATCATTGAGTGGTCGTCAATCATCGATTAGGCTATACTGTGTGTTCCTGTGACCATGGACTAATTTGTGTAATAAAAAAATCGTTTACAACTGTGGTTTGACCTAGTTTTTGTAGACTAAACGATTGTTAAACTAGGAAATAACTCATGGCAATCCTGGCCAATGTAATGTCGATTGAATTCCGTATTATATTCCGTCTTTATGAGTGATGATTGAATAAGGTACGCTCGCACTGTGATTGACTTGTGAACTGTGCATATTTTTACCAGAATTCATCATTATTTCAGGTCATCCTCACGTGAAGCCCTTGGTTGACCGTCCGCGGTCCTGTCAGATGCGCCCGTTCCTGGAGAACTAGTACAGTGTCGCTCAGGTACTGCTTCCAGCACTTTAAATCATTCAAGCCTCTATTTCGGAATGTATAGTTTGTAACAAAACAGACCGTTTTCGGATGACTTTTGTTGCATGCAAAGTTATATCCTGCTTCAAATGACACACAGACGCGTAGTCACTAAAACAGAAACACATAAAACCCGTTTGCACTTGCGAATTACTAAAAATCTGAGTACATTGTTGTGTAAGGTCTCAGTTGGAATTCCGCGAAGCCTTTGTTACGCCGTGCAATAAAATATTTCATTACTGTGTGAAACATCCCGCCGTGCCGCGTCGTATCACACCGCGTCGCATCGCGTCGTATCACACCGCGTCGCATCCTACCGCACCGCCTGCCGCCGGCGACTGCGGAATTTATTTTTTTAGTGACGCGCTTGCATTCCGATGTGAGCGGGATATTAATATAAAAAGTTCACTAGTTTAGCTCGGGAGTGTGGACCGCGCTTTAATGTCGGTTTTCATGGTGTAGAAACCACTGAAATTTTATTCTGTCCTTAATGTATTGAAGTCGCCGTTATTAAATTCTCACAAGTTTGTGAAGTTTAATTTACCTAGCACAGAATTGTGCATAAGCTTGCAATAGACTTTGATATTTACCATAATAAGAAGCTACGAAACCCAGGTTCTTAGGACGATGTACAGGTAATTACGAGGAAACCATACAATTTTCTCCAATAATATTGATTTATATTTCACAATTATTGATCAAAGTGTGAAAATTCATTACGGGAGAAAACAAACTCAACAATTTTCACATCGACCCTTTTTTTTACATAATAACATCCCAATTGTAATGTATTTACTGATAAATCATTTAAGTCCTTGCTGCAGCTTGAACACAAAATGTAAAACGAAAATGTAAATGTAATAATTCCAAATAAAAAAAAACAGTGTCGCCCGTCACGCGTCAACCCGAAAAATCACGCTGAACATTCAGGAAGCGCCCCATACCCAAGTGGCCGTACGTAATCCGTATTATATAATTAATTACACACTCACTAAACTTACTTTTCACTCGCAAACGCTTCCCAACGCAAAGTTAAACTTAATCTGACCGTCACTAAGGACGTAGAAGCCCTAAACTACAGAAGTGCACACTAAACATCCTGTCAGACCCTATTCATTCATACTTTGCCACTAAAACGCTTACCTACTGAGGCACAAAGAGAATTTCTATACGAGTGTACCTTCAGATGTGTGTATAACTGAACATGTCAGACATTCTGACAGCTGTGTGCGATTGTACGATCGCTATACAATGGCGGTTGTCTTAGAAGTGTACTAGCGAACTCACAAGTGCTTAATTGTGAGATCGCGTCTTCCTCGCGCGTCTCGGATTCACTGCACATTGGAAACTTTTAGTAACCACCCGGCGCGAACATGTGCTGCACTAAAATAAAATGCTTTTAGTATGTAGCGCCGAGTTTTCGGGTTATGAGTACTTTACAAGCTCGTGTTAACATGTCAAAATAGTTCTTCTTTGTATTAAGGTTGTATGCAAGGCCTTGTACTCTGGCGTTCTGCTTGGAAGGCAACGTGTTAAAGATGGCGTATACGTCCCTACCTAGCAATTGTATTCTGGGTTAGTAGATGAAAAACATAGTTGAGAATAAGGTGACACGGAAGTGTTTTCTGTTGATCAGGGACACGGAAGTCGCCAATTTTACCGAAAAAAAGAAGTGACATTATCAATTATTTAAATCCGATCAGTTCTTCTCAGTGGCACAATAAAATACTGAAACTTTAATTGATTTTCCAGGCAAATTACATTGCCCAAACAACATGTAACAAATATTAAGTTACACGTAACACTTCCGAGCGTGGTAGTACTTGTCTTATTTCCTTTACTTGTACAGCGTCTGCTGAATTGCAAATAACTGATTTGTTCCTTCTGTTCCATGACATGCTTCCATGTTAAAGAAGTTTTATAAAAACCAAGACTAACGAAGCTTTTTCTCTTCTAAAGCACGCTTGCACTTCTTGCTAGTTGAGTTTTTGACTGTACGTAAGTTGGTATAACTCGCAACATGTAGAACTGTATATAAAAATGTCAGGGGTGTCCTGTAAGTTTCTTTTTTTTTCAGATGAGGTGTATAGTACACACCCACACTCACACTTCGTCAGTTATGTTACAAATCCTATTGCCAATGCTGACTTCGGGCTATTACTGAAAATCACATAAAAAAACACAACTTTGCCAGACCCGGGTACCGGACCAGACACCTCAGGCTCAGCAAATTACCAAGGACGATGAATTTTTCAGTCAGCACCTAAGTAAAATAAATAAATAAATAAATAAATAAATCCCTGGACATTTCACACAGCACCATTTGTCCCAAGCTAAGCAACCTAATGCTTGTGTTATGGTAACAAGATGGCTGATAAACTACTTATATACAATTTTTTTTTTTGTAAATACATACATATTATAGATAGAAAAACACCCAGACTCGGAACAAATACATGTAGGTCATACAAATATTTGTTCCGTGCGGGAATCGAACCCGCGACACGCAGCGCAGCAGTCAATCGCTTAACCACTGCGCCAACCGTGCCGTCAAAATGTATCTTACATTAAAAATTATGTTAGAACATAGGTATTTTTATGTATATTCTGTCTATCTTATTAAAATTACTTATTAGGTATTCATGTAAAATTAATTTGCAGACCCTAAACAGGCAAAATATGGACTGTACAGACACCAGCAGGACAAGCTACCCGAAACTGTCAAATTTTCCCATTCAACCTTGAACCCTAATGCTTTGGTGATAAAGTTGAAAATCGATTAAAGAAATTTGACAGATTGTGTGTTGATGTGCTGGCGTCTGTACAGTCCATATTTTGCCTGTTTAGGGTCTGCAAATTAATTTTACATGAATACCACCAAATTTTAAAACTGGTAACACCTATATTTTCTGCAAATAAATAATTATTTTTCTTAGGGCTGATTTTTCAATCAACAGATAATTCGTATGTGGTCACAGACTACAAAATAATATAGGGTTTCGTGGTATAAAATTAACGTCTGACATATTTTTCATGGAAGAACATGTCAAAAATTCAAAATTATTCCTCGGATACAATTATCTGGCGGACGAAAAAGCAGCCCTTATTCTCAATGATAGCTACTAAATGTACCCTTTCGAACAATTTCAGTCAGAAGCTACTGAAAACTGCAACAATGAAGCAATTTTTTCATCCTCCTCTCTTACCTTCACAATTTAATAACATACCATGTCCCACCTTAATCGAACCACCATTAGCCCAAAAAATCCTATTTATAAGCAAATTTGGAGGGTATTCAGTATATAGAGGAGTAAATTGTTGAATTTCTTATCGACTCATTTCAATAGCGAGTGCGGAGCGAAGCGCATCAATCAATCGAGTATGACGGCCGTATATTGAAACACTGAGCTATTGCGGCTCATTTTGGAGAGTTATACACACTTTTATGGTGGTACGGTATCTGCTGCTGAAGTATCTTTGAATTAATAACATCATTAACATACATTAAGTGGAAAAAATACGTATTATTGAAGTTAACTCAAAAACTACACATCAGAACTTCCGAACCTGGAAGTACCTTTATCCTGTCAAATAAAAGAATTTTTGAAATCGGTTTATAAACTAGTTAAAGGAGTTTTGAGGTAAAAAATAAAGGCTATCTCTTTTATTTCTTGCTGTTTGAATTCCAAAAAAACTACTTATATGAATTCTGCAAGCAATCATAATTTAACTTTTTTTTTTAAGCAAAACAACACATTTTTTTTTAAAGCCATCTTATTAATGATTATTTTCTCAGTTGAAAAATTCCAAAATACATTATTTTTCTATTAATAGAGATTAACATTATTTTGTACATTATAACATACTTATTTTTTTTATAATAATTTAAAAATATCTTTATGACTTTAGTTTTTATAGCCAGAACCCATCTTATTAGAAGGTGAAGGCCTCCTCCAGAGATCTGAGTTCTGAGGTTACAAACATAAAAATGAAATACAACCGAATTGAGAACCTCCTCCTTTTTTTGAAGTTGGCTAAAAAGACTGTGTATTGATCTTGAATGATGATTGAAGCGCAAGCAAGAGCTCTTAGAATTGACATAAAATGGACTACAAAAAGGTTTTAGTCTTGGTTTGTGAAATGTTTAAGGCAGTGTTCAGAAGGTACTTTATCGAACAGAGAGGCACAAGAAATGTACAGTCACGAGCACCTAATATGTCAAAACTTGGAAACTTTCGATAGCGATTTTTGCGTGAAATAACGAAAACAACCATAAAATACGACACATTGCAAAAACCTATGGGTTCGAAAATACTACATAAATATGTTCGTAGCAATATAAAATTTCATTAAAAAATAAAGGAGTACTTAAATCGCTTTTGAATATAGCTAAGTATATTCACACTTATGCTCGTACACAGCTTGTATGAGAATTCATGATGACGATTACAATTTCGAAAACATTTAAAATCACGAACAATAAGTTCGAAACTTATAAATATGCTGCTAATGTGAGTAACAAATCAATCTGCCTACTAAAATAATAAGTACGTGTAACAGTGTAATAACTGCTTACACTGTTATACGTACTTATTATTTACGGTAATGTACGTACGGTAATGTACATTCACCAAAATAATTAGGTAACATTACTAAAGTTCATAAACTATGTAAGCACTGAATATTGCTCGAACGAAAAGATAAACTGTATTGAGGAACAAACTTAACTTTGCCGTGAGTAAACTATTGTCCCCATATATTGACATAGGTCGTGGTTAGTTTACCAACTGCAAATAAGTTTGTACCCACCAAAAATTTTTTTTTTTTTTTGGAATCTAACTACTTTCTCATTTATTCCTTTACTTGTGCTACATTACATAGTTTCTTGCCAAATTTCATGATACAACAACACAATAATAGGTCAACGGGAAGTACCCTATAGGTTTTGATTCCGGAACATAAACGCCAGTATCTTTTGATTGCGTTGACTTAGAAGTTAGATTTTTTCACTGCTTCAAGGGATTGCAGCCTTGAGTATTTGATATTAATTTCAACTTGATAACTCCACGCCTTCCTGAGAAAAATGATCTTGACAGACGGACAGACAGACGGACAACGAAGTGACCTTATAAGGGCTTCATTTTTCCTTTTGAGGTACGGAACCCTAAAAATCTGCTGATTCATAGAAAAGCGCAATACCTAGTCAAAATGTATGGACCAACAGCAAATATTTTTTTGCTGTTATTCGTGTTATCATAATATATTGAATTCATGGTTACAGGTTGCGCGTCAATGTCCCTGCCACCTACACCTGCTGCGCTTTGAGTACATTGTAAAAGGTTCACAATTTTAAAACTCCGTATTACATAAGTATAAGACATGATAGCTAATTTAATAATAGCACGGCCACCCCTCGTAAAATGGGGGAGCGGAGAAGATGACAACCGATGTGACGGAGATAGGACACGCCGCTGAATTCCGTCTTAGCTGTGTGTTATACTAGCTGTGTTTCTGGCTCAGCCCATTTTCAAATGTACTTAGTTTACTGGTGAATAATGCTGTTAATAAATGCAGACAGGGAAATTAATTGATAAGGCACGGTAATACTTAAGGGCGAGGCCACAACACTGCGTTGCGGCGACGCATCGTAAAAATCTACTACACACAACAACAATTTTTTTGCGATACGACGCCGCAACGCAGTGTTGTGGCCTCGCCCTAAGGGCGAAGCCACAACACTGCGTTGCGGCGTCGCATCATCAAAATCATTATCAAGACACACAACAACAAAACTTTTGCGATACGACAATGCAGTGAACGCAGCAACGCAGTGTTGTGGCCTCGCCCTAAGGTACAAAACAGCGATGCGTTTGATGTTAGTTGAAACGAATGACCACCAAAATAAAACTAATTTTGCATTCTTAATTAAATAAAAGCAGGGCTCACTTAAATCATGTTTAAGTATTTCTTTAGTTGATTGAATTCCCTTTATTATCAAATAAAGGGAATTTAATCAAATATAAATTTTAATAATAATTATGCGACGAAAAATATTTTCGATTGTTTTATGATACTATTTTATTTTATGGACTAATTTTATTGTGAATAAGTCTTTTCTTTGAACATTTGAAAATACACTAAATTTTGGTCTTGCTTGTAATATGTACCAATACGCCTGTGTGACAAAAAACTGAGCGTTTTACGGTTTTACGTTTGGGTACGGTTTTACGTTTGCTCTGTTGAGACACATATTTGACGCATGGGAGAAATCACAGAATGCTATTGGAGTTTTCTGTGATCTCTCCAAAGCCTTTGATTGCGTGCACCATGACACGCTTTTGCGTAAATTACGTCATTACGGTGTCCAAAACGAAGCTCTCAACGTAATTATTTCGTATTTACATAATAGGGTCCAATGTGTAGATGTTAATGGTGTGAAATCATCCGGGCTACCAGTTCAGTTAGGTGTTCCGCAAGGCTCAATACTAGGTCCATTCTTGTTCTTAGTTTACATTAATGATTTACCATTCCATTTGACGGGCATCTGTGATGTTGTACTGTTTGCAGATGATACCTCTCTTATTTTTAAAGTAGACAGGAATAGACAAGATTTTGACGACGTAAACAGTGCACTCTCAATAGTTACAGATTGGTTTACGTCAAATAACTTAGTTCTCAATGCCAAGAAAACCAAATGTGTAAAGTTCGCCTTACCGAATGTTAGAAACCTAGGACCCAACATCGTCTTAGATAAAGAGGTGCTTGAAACTGTAGGCTCGGCAATTTTTCTAGGACTAACAGTAGATGCCAAACTTCAGTGGGGACCTCATATATCAAGTCTAGCAGGAAGGCTCAGTTCGGCTGCCTACGCCGTCAGGAAAGTAAGACAATATACTGACGTTGATACAGCTCGTTTAGTCTATTTTAGTTATTTTCACAGCGTTATGTCCTACGGTATTCTGCTGTGGGGCAAAGCCGCTGATATACAAAATATATTTGTCCTTCAAAAGCGAGCTGTTCGAGCAATTTACCAGCTAGGTGCCAGAGTTTCTCTAAGAGATTTCTTTAAAGATATTGGTATTCTCACGGTTGCATCACAATTCATCCTTGCCAACATTTTATATATTAGGCAAAATTTACACTTGTACACTAAAAATAGTGATATTCACAGTGTTAACACTAGAAATAAGGACAAACTACGTGCCCCCTTTCACCGGCTTCATAAGGTTCATAACTCATTTGTTGGGCTTGGTATAACCTTTTATAACAAGATACCCTCTTCTTTTCTAGACTTGCCTTTTAATGCGTTTAAAGCTCAACTAAAATCCAACCTTTGTTCAAAGGCATACTATTCTATCAACGACTACTTAGACGATAAGAATAGTTGGTCACCCTAGTTTAACGCAAGACAATGTTTATGTTCCTTCTCCAGAATTAGCTTACTGCAGAACCCAGCAATGCATAAATGTGTAAGCTGTCACGCCCTTTATGCCTGGAGGCTTTTATTTGGGTAGTAAGTTTTTTTATTTACATTTTAATTAATTATTTTTTAGCTTGAGTACGTATAGTTTTTATTATATTTGTTGGTATATTGGCGTGGCTAGCTGACATATTATGGCAAATAATTAAATTTTATGTTCTGGTTTTGTAATGTTAATTACCGAACATAAGTAGGTACCTAGTATTGTATTCATTCAAGTATTTTTTTAAATTGAACAGACAGCTGTGCTGCTGGGGAGTTTGTTGCACCACTTCTTCTTCCCAGCAATAGCACTAGGAAGTGGTGAAGGGCGGGCGTTTTTGGGGGACTGTCTTTTGTAATTTTGACGTTCAAAAAGTGCTGATTCTCAGCCTAATTTGAATAAATGACTTTTGATTGATTTGATTTTGATTTTGGTACTTTAAGCAAATGTACTAACTTAAATTGTCCGTATATTCAAACCACAACCTTCATTCTATGAGATAGCTATAAGACGGAAAATTGACATAGGGTGTCAATTTGCTAAACAATTAATTTCCCTGACTATAATATCTACTGACATAGCATAAGTTGGTTTTCCAGAACCATGCTCAGTGATCAATCGCGATTGTAAAATTTACTTCAGTTGGAATAAGTATCAAATTGTCAGGCGGTAATCGAGATTCATGTCTGAACATATCGCTCTAGCGTGATTATCTGACCTCCACAACTTAGCTACTAAGTAATAACAATACCCTTTAGTAAGACTGGCTGTCACACTTTCAGGCTTCTGACTACCCGTAACTACGTTCCGAAGCTTGGAGGGGTCTTGGTATTTAAAGATGGCCACCCATCCACGGACCAACCGCGGCAAGCGTAGCTTAACCTCATCTATCGACCCGTGCGACTCTTATTACTTAGCTTCATGACAACTGACAAGATTTATCAAGAAAATCAGGTAAGTAAGAATAACATAATGAAATCGAAAATAAATAAACAAACATCTAATAACGCTGTCAACCTCTAGAGGGTCATTTCCAACCTCATAAAACAAGAAAATAGCAACGATGATCTGCATCTGCATAATTAAATAGAACAAGAGGCTCAAGAAAGGAAAGGCGCTCCAGCAGTTGGAGCGAAACGAAGCGAGCATATAAATTATGCACGTGCAGAAATCGAGGATGACGTTGCTCGATTTAAGAAACTTGAAAGCTCGAAACCTGTTGAAGACTTGCTAACTACGGATAACAGTTTAAAAATTAATCAGTTGCTTCATGAAGAGTTTTTGTAAAAAGATTTGAAGAAGAAAGATTTAAAGTTGTCTGGCTGTTTATAACACTGACTGTTCTATCCGTGGCTGATCACGTTAATTGTGCTGTGTTGTAAAGAAAATAATATTCTTCAATCAATCAACTCAGCCTATCGCAGTCCACTGCTCGACATAGACCTCTCCCAAGCTGCACCACAACGCCCTGCCCTCCACCTTCCACATCCAGTCTGTCCCAGCCATCTTCTTAAGGTCACCGATTCATCTAGCTGGGAGTGCCATATTTTATTGAAATTGAAAATGTCTTAAACTCATTTTAGTGACTTTTAAGATGCAAATAAATAATTATTGTGAAACGCCCTAGACAGATTGAGATTTTGTAGCTAAATTATAAATACACTTTTTTTTATTTATCTGCAATAAATCAGACAGTTCGAATCGTTTTATATTAGTTGAGCTTTTCACGGTACCTAATAATAGTTTATCAGAAACGACATTTTTTATTCATAGAAAATACTTAGACATGTTTCTTAGTAAGTGCATATTTATCTAAAACTAGCTTTTGCCCGTGACTTCGTCCGCGTGAAGCAACTTTCTTATTTTTTTTTCCGTAAGAACTTTCTACAAAGTATATCTTCTCAAGTTATGACGTGACCAAGGGAAATAGGGATTCAATTTTTATATATATATAGATAGATAACTCAGACGAAATATGGCTAAAAAGTTAAATTTAGTTTAGTGCGTTTCCTTGAAATATAATTATTAGTAAGGATTCTAACAGGTTGGGCCTAATAAGCTGATCATAAAGAAATGCGCGCCCTTAAGTTGGTTGGTGACCAGTATTAAAAAAAATGCTTTGTTTATCTGTGGCTATAGCTTGTTTTTGCTGAATGACAGAGCCGACCTTTTAGGTTCATTTGGTATACCTATACTTATAACTCATGTTTGATAATATGGGTTGAGTCCTTTCTGCTAATCTACATCCATTTACTCTCACCATACTCAATATGTTGGTACTTACTTACCCTGTCATCAGGTACTCACCTATACCCGGGAAAAGAGAAAAATTGTCGTATTCTTTGTCGATATAAAAGAGCTACACAGTCATGTGAGGCACTCATATGTTTGTACAAACATAAACATTGGCTCTCTCAAGTTTTGCCAAATCGTCCATTCGAAGACTCAAATATTTTCGAACAATGTCCGAGGTCCAAGCAAAGTCATCTCCCTCGACAAATAGTGAAAAGAAACCGACGGAAATAGAGACACTGGATAGAACATCGAATTCGCAGAATGGATAAATGAAAGAATTTCAGATTTATACAAAAAAAAAACTATATTTCATTTCATTAATGTAATATTAATATTTTAACGTAATTTATTCTTATTCTCATCAATTTACACAGGGATTGAGATTTAGCTAAATCCAATAGGTACACATCGTACTGAATGTCAATTTCTTCTAAAAGTCTGTGTTAGTTAAAATCATTACAAATGGACTTTCATTTAAGACTTTGACTTGGACTTTTATTTTTACACACTTGTTCTAGTAAGTCGGCACAGCTGGGCGGCAGAATCGAAATTAAATGTAGACATTTTTGTATGAAAAAAAGCCGGTCGAACATGCGCTGACGGGGTTTCCGATCGGCACGAGCCGAATGAAGACGGAATATTTGTAGTAATTGCTTCCCGTTGGTCTTGTGGTTCAACAAATACTGCCGAATCAAATGCGCAGACCCAAACAAAAGCACCCCTAATACATAACACATTTTAAAAACGTAAAACAGTAAAAAGGTTTCACAAAAAGGACGGGTGCTCCTTCTGGCTAGTCTGTATGTCTCTGAAGACTCTATTGGCTATCTGGACATCTGTTGGCGTTCTACAGTGTTTACATTTCATTTCTCGGAGCAACAAACGGCGGTAAGAAGAGGGGTGCGCGCGCAGAGATCGCAATCGCGATAGCTTTGAGCAGTCTTTATCGTGATCTACACTGCGAGCACTTTCCTGTGGAATAGTTGCTTCAAGGCCTGCGTGTTCTTTGACTGTACTTTTAGAATTTTATATTATAAACTACGCTGGTCAACGTCCCAAATAGCTCTGTTTCATAATGAGCGCGCATACTAAATCACATATTAAGATAATGTTTAAATCGCACTTAAATAAAAATGTGTCTTCATTTAAAAGCTGAACTAGTGGAATAGAGTTTGGTTAATTTTATTAGGCGGTCGGATGACATCATCGTCTTGTTTGGTCAAATTTGATTCGCCAGATAACAGATCCTCGTAGAAGACCACTTCAGAGGATTTTGTTTGATTTACATAGCGGTCTGATTCTTCTCGTAATGATCTATCTTTTGAAATAAAGGGATCTACTAGTTTCACACTTGGGGTCTTCCCACATTGACAATCAGGTTTTATAAGGAGCCCGTTGTTTTTTGGAAGTTTTTTACGAGGTTCTAAAATACAGTCTTGAATACAGTCATTGGCTCTCAATTTATCATTAACATTTAGCAATGATACCTCTTCCAAAGTGTCCTTTAAGTATTTGTCCAATAATTTATCTTCTTCCTGGTTATTTTCAAAATTTTTGCGAAAATCATCATCATTTATAAAGTCATCTGCAAAGTTAGCATCCTCAACTCTATTAGTTAATTCTTTGGTTTGATAAACAGGACGTCGGATGAACGCACCATTGAAACCGTAATTTTTCCGTATTTCATTTTGTCGCGCCAGTGCTAATTCTTTCGCTTGAGGTACGAATGTATTTTTCGAATTATACTTTCTAATAAAACTTTTACTGTAAGGTATACTAGAAGTTGAGAGAGAAGGCAAACCCATTTTTTTTATAGTGTCATAGTTTACTTTACGACTCGTAGGTCTTAATATAGGTGTTTTCAAAAGTTCAAAGTAATCCCGGCGCTCATCCACTCTTTGAGATGTTGGCTGCATCGTTACTTTTGAAAGCTCATTTTTTTTAGACTCATCGGTAACTTTACATTTAAACATATGCTTGACAGGGGCAGGGGGGGCAAAATATGATGAGATTTCTTGCCGTTGTCTGCTGTCCGCCAAATGAAATCCTTGAAATTTAGAATTAAAATTTGGTAAAGAATCAAAAGCGCTCGGACAAGGAGGTTGCGCGTCACTCGTGTGAGCCATAGGGGCCGTACGGCCCGTGACGTAGGTGTTAGGGAACTCGACCCTGTCTATCGGCAACATCTTAATGAGTTTGCTCCGAAGAGGATTTTTATTATATTTCTGTTTGATATAGATAAAAGCTCTTTCACTTTGGTTATTCTTTTTCTCTGTGGCATGCTCGTATAGATCTTTTTCGTCGATATTACTTCTACTTTTAGGCAGTTCTGCGTATTTCGCGCTCGTCGTTGATTTTGCTTTCACGTCCCTACTTGTGTCAGTATGTGAGATATTGTTTTTTACTGTTCTGTGCTGCAATAATAGAAAACAATATATTTTTACAAAATAAATTCATAGAAGCTAAAGTCAATTATTGAGATTATTTTTATGTTAATATGCAACATTCTAAATTATTTAGAGCTAGAACGTAGTAAGAACTAGAATAAAGTAAAAGGCAAATATATAGACAATACATTGAACATTTAAGTTAGACACACTACAACAAAGCTACTTGCACTTTACGTGTAACTACAAAGTATTTGCGTTAAATAATATTTTACAACATAACTACGTTGCCGTTTTATTACTCACCTCTGGAACACTCGAGGGTACAATAAATCCGGAAACAAGTCCAATACGTAAGGAAACTAAAACAACAAATGCATTTCTCATTTTCCACGCCCGTGATGTAACAGAACAAAATAAAAATAAGATTGTGCGGGACTACCGGACGGGACTATATGAAATAACATTTATTTTTCACTAATATCAATGCGAGCGTTCGCAACAAACGAGAATGTAGGTCTAACAAAATGTTGACAAGTGCAATGTCAACGTTTGTAAACAAAGAATTGGATCAATGGATCATAAATGGAGATCTGTAAACAAGTGACTGTCGACAAATTAGTCAAACAGTTGTTATTTCTTATTTTGTTTACCTTGTATGTGGATATGATTTATGAGAATCGTTTTGATTATTATTTATGACAACGATTGCCTCTAAGGTTAATCAGCTTATAATGTAACCCACTGCCGGGACACAGGCCTCCTCTCAGTATTTATTAGTAGGAAGTCAATAGCCAAATTTTAGTGGCAGTGGGCAGGGCACATTGCTCGCAGAACAGATGGCCGATGGGGCTGAAAAATTCTTGAGTGGCAACCGCGTACCGGAAAACGTAGCGTTGGAAGGCCTCCTACAAGATGGACCGATGACCATGCGAAGGCCGCAGGAATCCGCTGGATGCTTGAAAGTGGAGGTGCTTGGGGAAGGTCTATGTCCAGCTATGGATGTCTTTCGGCTGAAATGATGAGTGGGAAGTAGTACAACTCCATGTGAAAGTGCTCATTGTTGGCTGTACTAGCATCGTACATTAAAAATAAGCAAACTAGTAATCAAATACACAATCTTACATCAGCGAACAAGAACGTTTTGCAATGCAAAACTTTACTGTCGAATACATCATTTAAATTGCGGTTATATTCAGAATCAGAATCAGAAATATTTATTTGCTAACAATGTAGGTACAGGTTTGAGATGGTACAGAATACAATGTTTCCGCTACATTCTACCTTACGGCGTGCAAAACACATTAGTTAGCATTACATTGACATTATAACAACACATCAAAAAATTAATACACATAAATAAATTATCACAATAAGAAGTCATTAGGGTCAATTTCAACAATGTGCATTTGTTTTCAATTTTGGTGGCGTAATTTTTTCTTCAGTTTTCGTGAAAAATAAGGACCTGGTATAAGAATAGAAAGTCCAAGCTAGAAGGATCTTCAAGAGGTCTAAGAATATCTCAATAACTTTTTGAGATATTTTAGTTCAAAGTCTAGGGTGTCCACCAAAATGGAAAATCGCCCACCAAAATCGAAAGTGCCCACCTAAATTGAAAATCAGTGGCACCAAAATTGGATTTTTCTGTCTCATCTCACAAATTAGACTGAGGAATTATCAATAACTTTCATCGGTTAATAAAACTCTATTGCTAAAAATATTTATTATTTTTTATCTGATAAACTCATAATCATAATTATGAGTTTATGACACAACAACACGAAAACAGAAAACATTAATCTTTTTTTTGTAAACAAAATTACTTGTCAACAACTACCAACCTACAAAAGTTTCCCAAACAAAACTAAGAAATAAAACATAATTAACAAAAAAAAAATGATTAAAAAAATTATTATTACATAATACAATATTAAATCCATGGTGGAGACATAGTGAAATAGCAAACATTTATCATGACCATTTCACCAACGCTCTAGTTACAGATTTCAGTTTACTAAAGAACCTTAACTCAATAATTATTTGGGTGCTAATCACCAGACGAGATCAATGGTTTCTACAATCAGTATTTAAATCTAAGAAAGGAATTCAAAATTTTCCAATATAAAGATTTCTCATCTTTACTAAAAAAACTTAAAACAAGAAAACAATAAGCAGAGTACTTACATCTAATAGGAACTTAACTGCAATAGTTACACAGAATAGTTACAAAAGTTGCATGGAATAACAGACTTAATTGTGTTAAATATATCTTTCTCATACAAACTGACTTAAAACCAGAAATAATACTTTTTTCTTTAGAATTTCAATAAGTTTCCTAAAAACAATATTATTATATTTTTCACTTACCACATAACCCTTTATCTTTCGTAATAAACAACCAAATAACCAAGCTGAATTTTAATAACTATTCTTGCAAATAAAATGCAAAATTTAATAACGAAGACGTTAAACTATAAAATATTATGTTATATTCTAAGTCAGATGAACTATTAACATCTAAGTCTGATGTTTTTTCAGCAGTTGCTGCAGAGTCACCAGATTTTTCGAACTTGGAAAACACATCACGATTAATATTTTTGAACGAGATGTTCTAGTATTAATTGAGAAGTCCTTAGTCTTTGTAAATGACTAAATTCCATGTTTTCAGATCCTTTGAATCTATGAACAGTCACGGGATGTTTGCCATGCAAAATAGTCTGCTGAGATATAATATGGATATCTTGTACTGAAGACTGAATGTTTACAGAGTGACGCACTCTATCGGTTCTCGGTTTAATCATATCGGTAGTCTGAGCCTCAGCTAAACCTTCTTCGCGAACTGTGCGTTGAAATTCACCATCCATGTGTTCATTGAATGGTAAGTTGTGAAATCCTAAGTGCTTACCATGAAGGCATTCGGTGGAATTGTACATGCACTGAGGCTCGGCGTAATACAGAGAACGGAGCGCCAATCGGTGCTTGAAACATTTGGTTCAAATCACTTTGTGTACCGTCATAGTTCCAGGAAAAGGTCTTAACTGTCTAGAAATAGGCCAGTCCTTCTCAGTAATGTCGTAGTCTTCCACGCGTTAAATTTTTACTGAATTTGTATTGGCTTTCAGACTTTGAATTAGACTAACAATGTCCGTAATGTCATTTCCGTATGCTACTAACTGGTCTGCAGTTCTCTTTAAAACACCGCCAACTCCGTCAGGTGCACCCTCACCATGACCACTTTCGCAGTGCCATAGGACTTTTGTTGATGTGTAACAAGTTTACCTTCTCGCTTTTTTTGGTGATATCTCTCCCTTTCTCTTTTTCGTACTATTTCAGCCTGTTCGGCTCTTTATTCTTGCCTTTCTTCTTCTTTCTGCCATTCTCTTTTTAAGCAGCCTCTCTTCGCTAGTCTGTTTTTGCATTCTTAAAAGCAACAAAATAAAAATATATAAGAATAAGAAACTTAGTCATTAGTATGCCACCCTTATAATAATAGGTCTTACTTACTGCCAAGTACATAACATTTCTTTGTTTGCTAATCAAACATACAGTACATACTTAAAACTTGGTGGCTCGTTTTCAATTTTGGTGGCTCGAAAACGCCACCAAAACCACCAAAATTGAGCCACCAAAATTGAAACCAGGCATAAAAAAAATCATTAAAAATAGGGGTTTTAAGTTACAATTAAATTAATATCACTGATTTATGCGTAACCCAAATTACTACCTATAATGTATAGCTTATTATTAAAACACTTTAAAATTAACAGCAAATCGATCCACCAAAAATTGAACAATTCTTGTCCCCCGTGCCACTCAAGATGGTACTTACGTTTTTGGGGGGAAATCACATCACTAAACACACACCTGTTACGCGCAAATGCTGGCGCACGACTGAGAGATGTGAAATAATAAAACACGATTGATCGCACGCGCACCAAGCTTCATTTTATAGTAAGTTGAATAAGTGCCACCAAAATTTTGATTTTTGCTTGGACAAACTTTGATTGAGTATCCTGTGCTTTTAAATTAGATTTTCTAATATGTATTGGTTGTTTTTAGAGAATGTGTTTTATGCATATACTAACGAAATCGTTTATTTTTTATTGTACATTAAATTGTTACTTTGGTGAACGCATTTATATCAAAAAATGGAGCTGGGACAAGCCACCAAACTGGAATTTTATGGCGTTTTTTTTTTCTCTGATTATTTACACACCCTTATTAAAAAAAAAAATGTGGCCCTAATTGAACCAAGTTATGTAGTTCACTATAAAAAAAAATAAGAAACATCCTATCATTTAACACCTCGATTCTCAACGTGGACGCGTAAAATTTGCTGCGGGGATATTCACCCATTACATTAAAAATTAAAAATGATGTTATCAAATTATTGCAGAAAGGTATTTAAAATGCCAATTACAAGAAAAAAAGTCAAGGTACAGTTATAAATCTTTGTCATTCAAGAAGTCATTTACAGAGTTGTAACATTTTTGTAATAGCAATTCAGTCAGTTTAGTTTTAAATATCCGCGGGGGGTGTTCTTTGAGATTATGTGGAATTTTATTGTAAATGATTGGCCCCATTGTCATTATAATTTTTCTTTTAATAGTGCTGTATTATATTTTTCTGTATGTAATAAGAACTTGTATTGTAGTCTTAAAGGGCCTGACCTTGATCTAAAAATGGACACTTCCAATATGTACAGCGACGGGAGTGTTAGTATTTTTAGAGACCTAAACACAGGTTCACAGCTATCTGTACATTTTAAACTTGACATTGCTCTTATGCAACGTTTTTGGGCTTTGAATATCACCTCCCTTTCGCTACAGTTGCCCCAGAATATTACTCCGAACCTTAAAATCGATGCCACTAAGCCATGGTAAGCTGTGAGAAGAGTAGTTTTGCTAACTTTATGAGATAGATTGTAAAGTACATATTATGCTGATTTGCTCAATTTCTTACATACGTCCTCACAATGAGGCTTCCAAGACATATTACTGTCAATCAAGATACCTGCGAATTTCGCTATGCTAGTTGCTTGCTCGCTATGAAGTTCAAATTCTATTGCATCCAAAAACTTATTAGGACCTTTTTGTTACAAATGGTCACTAAAAAATCAACTTTGAATACTTTTCTCTGAAGTAGATAACTGATTAAGTGGCGATGGGATATAAATTATCTTAGACTAGCTTCTGCCCGCGACCTTCGTCTGCGTGAAGCAATTTTCTTAAAAAAAATTTCTCTTAGGTTCTTAAGAACCTTCTACAAAGTATTAGAAAACTTTAAAAAAAAGATGGATGAAATCGGTAAAGTCGTTCTAAAGTTATGGCGTGACCAAGGGAAATAGGGTTTCATTTATATATCATACTAGCTGACCCGACAAACGTTGTTTTGCCATATAAATTATTTCTAGCTGCCCGGCGCTACTTCGTTCGCGTGGTGTCCTACCCCCTACCCTACCCAACTCCTACACTACTCCTACCCTACTCCTACCCTACTCCTTCCCTAATCCTACCCTACTCCTACCCTACTCCTACCATACTCCTACCCTACTCCTACCCTACTCCTACCCTACTCCTACCCTACTCCTACCCTACTCCTACCCTACTACTACCCTACTCCTACCCTACTCCTACCCTACTCCTACCCTACTCCTACCCTACTCCTACCCTACTCCTACACTACTCCTACCCTACTCCTACTCTACTCCTACACTACTCCTACCCAACTCCTAGGGTGGACATACCTTATCACTTACGGGTTTGAAAAAAAAAAAAATTAAAAAAAAAAATAGATGTTGGCCGATTCTCAGACTTACTGAATATGCATAAAAAATTTCATAAGAATCGGTCAAGCCGTTTCGGAGGAGTATGCAGACTAACATTGTGACACGAGAATTTTATATATAAGATGTATATATATGTTTTTATTTCGTCTGTTCTACGTGCGTATGTCACTGCAGGGATCCAGCAGAATATCAGCGTCAGGCATATTGCCTGACACATGCTAAGCTGGACTCCCATTTGGTGCAACCTCGAGACGCACACCGCACTTTGATATGTTGTTATTTGATTTGACGAGTGTCATAGTCACAGTGTCACTATAATCTTTAAAATATATTTTTTGTTTGGAAAAGGACCACGCGTCCCGATAGTGAAACCAAATCATAAACCTAGTATTTGTACGGTATTAGCAGTACATGGCGAGAAACAAAGTCATGATACCTAACTATTTGAATTTACTTACTCAGCATATTTTGGTCAGTGGGTTGTCTTGGGGACTCCCAAGTAGTCGTGTCGTGACATATAACATTCAATCTTCTCTCAGTCAGTATATTCTAGAGAAAATATTCTAGCATTACGAAAGAAAAAGAATTGGTACACTAACCAATTCTTTCGACAAAAAACAATCACAATGTGATTTTGAAAGTCGCTGACAATAATAACCTTTAAATAATAATGACATTATATTCACTACCTTTGACGTGAATAGCTACTAAAAGAACTTTAATTTAAGAACGCAAAAAAACCTCTTTACAAAAATTACCGCGTCCCACAGCTTTTGTTTGGTGACAAATATGAAAAAAAAAACCAGTTGAAACTTATCATATTATAATATGACTTTATTATAGCACGCAGAATGTGCAAGATCTATGACGCTCTTGTACAAAACAAATACACTATTCAGTGGTTTAGTTCTGTCCGAAAACGGCCATGATTTCATCCAGTAACACTTCGATTTCAATACCGTTTTCGGCGAGGACCTTAACTTCGGCTTGAAAGACTTCGCTTGCCCAGAGAGTACTGAAGGTTGTGTCCCACTCTTCGCTTTGCAGGTTCAGGATGGCGCTGCTGAACTCCGCATCTTCTGACATCTTCTGGTCGAAGAGGGCCTTTAGCTTGTCCTTGGGGAATTCGGAGATGGCATCCCTGATGAAGGAGGAGAAGTCTTTGCCGCTGAGTTCGTGACGTGCGGTTCTCTGCCTTTCGATAGTTTCTGTAAATATAATCAGATTTTAGTAAAATATACTTAAAACAAAACAAGTGTTCACCTATTCACATGTCTGAATATTTTTTGCCATAAAATCACTTACCAAGCATGTTGTTGAATAAATCAATGAAGTAGTGGATGTCGATGTTGTCATTTTCTAAGAATTCGACCACCTGTGAACAGAAACGAAATTTTATTATTTATTATTTATTATCCAAACAATAACTCTATATAATGCTATGAACGCATCGGCAAACTAGACCAAAACAATGTTGTCACATTTGTTAGTAATCATTGTCAATCTGTTAGCGTGTCTGCCAACATAAACATAATACTCACAGCTACGAATTCAGGCAACGATTCCATTTCGTAAACGAGGTCCTTGAAGTTGTTTGTCCTCATGTAGTCCAGAGATTGCCAGAACTCGTCGAACTCGATGTAATGTTCCATCAGGTGCTCGATGTCATGGCCAGCTTCCTCGCCGATGACGTCCAGGAACTCCTCGACATGCTCGTGGAACAACTTCCTGGGCTGAGGAGCCGAGAAGGCGAGCCCCACCACAGCGAGAACGACTAACGCTTGCTTCATCATTCTGGTATCGTTTCCTGAATTCTGTGGTGCAGATCGATTCGCGGCGACAGTTTTTATATGAAACGATAAGATAAAATATCGCGATATTCTTCAAGATGACGCGTCAGATAATATATTTATCGGAAGTACTTGAGATGTGGTTTTTCCCACCACGATGTTTTGTGGTTTTTACTACCAGTTAGCGAGATGCTTAGTTTGGCAATGATTATGACTAGAAATTGATAATAATTATTTGAAAAGCTTTGACTAACGTCCCCTAAGAACTTACCTGTAATGGTTATATCTAATATATAAAATTCTCGTGTCACAGTTTTCGTTGCCATACTCCTCCGAAACGGCTTGACCGATTTTGATGAAATTTTTTATGCATATTCAGTAAGTCTGAGAATCGGCTACTATCTATTTTTTTTTTTTCAAACCCTTAAGTGATAAGGGATGTCCACTCTAGGGTAGGAGTAGTGTAGGAGTAGGGTAGGAGTAGGGTAGGAGTAGTGTAGGAGTAGGGTAGGAGTAGGGTAGGAGTAGGGTAGGAGTAGTGTAGGAGTAGGGTAGGAGTAGTGTAGGAGTAGTGTAGGAGTAGGGTAGGAGTAGGGTAGGAGTAGGGTAGGGGGTAGGACACCACGCGAACGAAGTAGCGCCGGGCAGCTAGAAATATGGCAAAACAACGTTTGCCGGGTCAGCTAGTCTAATATATAAAATTCTCGTATCACAGTTTTCGTTCCCATACTCCTCCGAAACGGCTTGACCGATTCTTATGAAATTTTGTGCGCATATCGGGTTGGTCTGGGAATCGGCCAACATCTACTTTTCATACAAAAAAAAAAAAATCCTTATATGGCAAAACAACCTTTGCCGGGTCAGCTAGTCTATATATATAAAATTCAAAGTCCTGACTGACTGACTGAGACATCAACGCACAGCCTAAACCGCTGGTCCTAGAAACATGAAATTTGGAGAGTGTATTCTTCGTGAAGAGTAGGTATCCACTAAGAAAGGGTTTTTCGAAATTCCACCCCTAAGAGGGTGACATGGGGGGATTTTGTTTGTATGAAAAATTTTATTCCTTGAGTTAATAAACTTGAAACTTGGCACGAATACTTATCTAAGTAAATTATGAAAGTAGACATTTTTTGTTTTTATAAACTACCCCCTAAAAGGGGATTGGGGGGTTTCAAAGTTTGTATGGAAGAATTTTAGCGCGCGGTCCGATTTAATCGAAACTCAGTATTTATACCTAAAATTGAAAGGAAAGAATAATGTGTATCAGGGTTTTTCGAAAATCTACCCCTGACGGCATGAAAAGGGGTAGTCAATTTTACAGGGGAGGATTTTACAGCGTGGCTTGATTAACTCGAAAATTGGTATAAATAATCTTTGAGTCAAGTTATGACCACATCCCAAATGATTTTTCAAAATTCCACCCCTATGAGGGTGAAAAGCGGGAATAAAGTTTATATGAAAAATCTTATTCGTTAGGTTAATAATCTTGAAAATTGGCATGAATACTCGCCTAAGTAAGCAATAAAGTTTATCAGTATTAGTTTTTCAAAACTACCCCTCAAAGGGGATATAGGGGTGTTAAAGTTTGTGTGGAAGAATTTGAAGGCGCGGTCCGATTAACTCGAAACTCAGTATTGATACTTTCGACAGAAAATAATTAATAATAAGTATGTAAAGTTGTCGAAAATTGATTGATTGCCCTGACCGGGCAAAAAGGGGTAATTCGGTTTTTAGGGGAGGATTTGAACTTGAAACTGTATGTTACATTTTCACGCCTAAACCACTGAACTTCTGATTTGGCAAAGAGATAGATGGCATCCTGGGGAAGCACATACTTTTTATCCTGGTAGCACGTTCACGTGGGATTACTTCCGACATCCGCCACCGCATGAACATGCCGCGGGCATGCCGCGGGCAGAAGCTAGTCTATAATATAAAAATGAATCGCTGAATGTGTTGCTAAGCGCAAATCTCGAGAACAGCTGAACCGATTTCGCTAATTATTTTTTTAGAATATTCCTTGAAGTACGAGGATGGTTCCTACGCAGAGAAAATTTTAAATAATAGGTTATGAGTAGGGTAGGAGTAGGGTAGGAGTAGGTTAGAAGTAGGGTAGGAGTAGGTTAGGAGTAGGGTAGAAGTAGGGTAGGAGTAGGGTAGGAGTAGTGTAGGGTATGAGTAGAGTAGGAGTAGGGTAGGAGTAGGGTAAGAGTAGGGTAGGGCGTAGGGTAGGGGGTAGGACACCACGCGAACGAAGTAGTGCCGGGCAGCTAGTGTATTAATAATAATGTAATTTATTTTCAGTAAATATTATCTACTGTCCGTCGTCTTTGTTAGGTCATCAGTCTAGCTGGGGGGTGTACCCCGTTACGTTTGAAAATGTGTGGCTTTGACTTCATGTATTTACATGCCATTTGAGTGAATTCGCAAAAATAGAGATGTTCTTTTTATGTTATAGTGTAGGTAGATTAGAGTAGGCTATATTTTGTGTTTTTATTTTATTTTATTTCTATCTATGGAACTTAGTGAAGTAATTATTATTTTTAGATGTATTATAAGTATTCATAGTTTTTTTTTACGTTTTTCATAGTTTTAAATTGTAAGCATATTAATTTTAAGACTACGCTATCGCATTAGGTATAACCTGTAATGGTAGTAATTGGAGATTTTAATAAATAAATAACATAAGGACTGGACTACTCCTACAGCCATAGGTGTTTTTTGCAGACATGGCCACTAGTCATCCCAATGCCACTTCAGCTAAGCTCGCCAACTTTTTATTATATGTCAGTGACTCCGGTTATTTTCTGTATATTTCCATTAAAGAAACTCTTAGCATGGGGACCCATAGCTCACAAAGCGACCTTAAATAGTTGGTACACATTTGACACCATTTGTCCCAGGGTCGTACGGGTTGAATACCAACCCTCAAACACTCATACTGGCAACAAGAAGACTTGACATAGTTTAGCCATCCAACCCAACTGCATTCTTCCGTCAGTTTCTTCCACAAGTAATGACTTCTGAGCTGGATTACTGAGCTTACCTAAGATAGGCACACTCATTCATAACTTCGAATACTATGTATTTATTGGAACTTTATTGGCGTCAGCTAAACAGATGCATTGATCTTTTCTTTGACCGACGCGTTGAGCGCGTCGGTCAAAGAAATCATTTTACGAAGATGATCTGTCATTTTACGAAGATGACATCGGTGAATCCAATATGTGACAGACTAAGACTAAACCGACTACGAGCTGATGTTTCCAATGCCAGAATGAATAATAATATTGGAGGAATAATTTTGAATTTTTGACAGTTCTTCCATACAAAAACTGTCAGACGTCAATATTACCTATTCCACGAATAAAAAATATCCGTTGATTGAAAAATCAGCCCTTAATTATATTTATTTTGTAAGTTGGTTACCACGTTGAAATTTTTCGTTGGTTATTAAAAAAAAAAACGGCTTTTTCATAGAATAGTGCAATCCCGACGCGAGAAAATTGTATGGAACAGGATTTTTTTTTAATAACCTTCATTTTTTCAGAAAAAATCAAAATCAAAAGTCATTTATTCAAATTAGGCTGAGAATCAGCACTTTTTGAACGTCAAAATTACAAAAGACAGTCCCCCAAAAACGCCCGCCCTTCACCACTTCCTAGTGCTATTGCTGAAGAGGCGCAACAAACTCCCCAGCAGCACAGCTGTCTGTTCAATTTAAAAAAATACTTGATTGTATACAATACTAGGTACTTTTAAGTCTGTTCAATTTTAAAAAATACTTGATTGTATACAATACTAGGTACTTATGTTCGGTAATTAACATTACAAAACCAGAACATAAAATTTAATTATTTGCCATAATATGTCAGCTAGCCACGCCAATATACCAACAAATATAATAAAAACTATACGTACTCAAGCTAAAAAATAATTAATTAAAATGTAAATAAAAAAACTTACTAGCCAAATAAAAGCCTCCAGGCATAAAGGGCGTGACAGCTTACACATTTATGCATTGCTGGGTTCTAAGACCTGGCAGTAAGCTAATTCTGGAGAAGGAACATAAACATTGTCTTGCGTTAAACTAGGGTGACCAACTATTCTTATCGTCTAAGTAGTCGTTGATGGAATAGTATGCCTTTGAACAAAGGTTGGATTTTAGTTGAGCTTTAAACGCATTAAAAGGCAAGTCTAGAAAAGAAGAGGGTATCTTGTTATAAAAGGTTATACCAAGCCCAACAAATGAGTTATGAACCTTATGAAGCCGGTGAAAGGGGGCACGTAGTTTGTCCTTATTTCTAGTGTTAACACTGTGAATATCACTATTTTTAGTGTACAAGTGTAAATTTTGCCTAATATATAAAATGTTGGCAAGGATGAATTGTGATGCAACCGTGAGAATACCAATATCTTTAAAGAAATCTCTTAGAGAAACTCTGGCACCTAGCTGGTAAATTGCTCGAACAGCTCGCTTTTGAAGGACAAATATATTTTGTATATCAGCGGCTTTGCCCCACAGCAGAATACCGTAGGACATACCTAACGCTGTGAAAATAACTAAAATAGACTAAACGAGCTGTATCAACGTCAGTATATTGTCTTACTTTCCTGACGGCGTAGGCAGCCGAACTGAGCCTTCCTGCTAGACTTGATATATGAGGCCCCCACTGAAGTTTGGCATCTACTGTTAGTCCTAGAAAAATTGCCGAGCCTACAGAAAAATTGAAATCTCAATTTCAATTTTTTAGGATCACATACCATGATAACAGGTTGCGCGTCGATGTCCTTGCCACCCTGAATGTAACACCTTCAACTGTTTTTTAAAAGTCAATAGATGTATGTGGGAGGCCTTTGCCTAGCAGTGAGACATTAACGGATATTAAAAAATTTAAAAAAATTGATGTCTGTTTACTAACCGACTACTGCCTTTGAGAAGAAAAACTGAAACAAACTACCTCCAATTTCCCTACATTTTTGATAAGTTTTTGACATTGATAGTCGCTGAGGTGAGAGTGCGACTATATTATTTTGAATATATTTAATTACGGGGCTTGGCCTTCATATTGCATGATCTTTGATGAAAGTCTTTTAAAGAAATAACTATACCACAGATAATATAATACTATACGTAACTATACTTATTAATATTATTATTTTATCTGTGCAATGAAATGGAATGTTAGGCTTCACAAATGTGAAGGGCCGGGAGGAACGCTGACACCTGAGATACAGGACATGTCCTAGTTTGGGTGTCAGGAGTTTCACACAACGTGCATATACAGTCACGAGCAAAAGTATGTATACACTCGGCTTTATTCTGACGGCACGGTTGGCGCAGTGATTAAGCGATTGACTGCTGCGCTGCATGTCGCGGGTTCGATTCCCGCACGGAACAAATATTTGTATGACCTACATGTATTTGTTCCGAGTCTGGGTGTTTTTCTATCTATAATATGTATTTATTTACAAAAAAAAAATGTATATAAGTAGTTTATCAGCCATCTTGTTACCATAACACAAGCATTAGGTTGCTTAGCTTGGGACTAATGGTGCTGTGTGAAATGTCCAGGGATATTATTATTATTATTCAAAAGCGATTTACTCCTTTATTCTCGAATGAAATTTTATGTTGTTACGAACATAGCATTTTCGAACCCATAGGTTTATGTAATGTGTCGTATTTCAACGTTGCATTCGTTATTTCACGAAAAAATCGCAATTGAAAGTTGCCAAGTGTACATATTGGTGCTCGTGACTGTACCTAGCCTATTAATATAAGGATATAATATAAGATATTTAAATAATGCATTGTTAACCCTCTTTTCTCTCCTTATTGTATTAGGCTTATGAAATAAATTATTATCATTATTAAATTATACAGATTTGAATGGCGGGTCCACTCAAATCTCAAAACTAGCACATGAGTCAGTTATCGTGTCGCTCAACTCAGACTTTCATAAGTAGATTACCTGAATGCGGAGGCGGAACACCGGGTATAGTGACGCAATTCAATGAGTGATTGGCTGAGCTGGTGGATTAAACAAGGGGAGAAAAATTCATTGACTGCAACTAATTATGCAACAAAAGCCCTTTACAAAGGTATTGCATTCTACCGCGTAACGATCTGTGAATTAAAAAAACAAAGTTTGGAGACATTTATAATTTAAAAAAAATCTTGCAGAAGCTTTCATAATAGTAAATAACAATACGATTGTTAAGCTCGTAAAACGAACAATATTTACAAAGCTTTTATAAACAAAATAGATTCACTATTCAGAAGCTTAGTTTTGTCCAAAAATGGCAATGATTTGCTCCAGGAACACGCCGATTTCAATCCCGTTATCGGCAAGGGTCTGGATCTCGGCGTTGAAGACTTCGCTTTCCCAGAGGGCACCGAAAACTGCATCCCACTCTTCGCTTCTCAGGTTCAGGATGGCGGAACTGAACTCTGCATCTTCTGACATCTTCTGGTCGAAGAGGGCCTGCAGCCTGTCCGTGGGGAAGGCGGCGATGCAGTCCCTGATAAAGGAGGCGACGTCTTTACCGCTGGTGGAGTGACGCTCAATCCTCATCCTTTCAATGTTTTCTGTAAATATGAGCAGTTTCATGGTAAAACATGAAGGAACGTCCGACAAAGAAAACATGTACAGAACTCGTCCATAAGTTACAGCTAGAACATTGTTTTAATAATAATACCTAACACTTACCGATCAGGTTGTTGATCCAGTCAATGTAGTAGTGGATGTCAATGTTGTCATTTTCCAAGAATTCGACCACCTGATAACAAAAATAATTTAATTAATATAAATATATAGTAAAGATTGAGTGTACAGACGCTAGCACACTAAGCTACTACGATCTGTCAAATTTCTTTAATAGATTTTAAACTTTATCGCTAAAGAATTAAGATTCAAGGTTGATTGGGAAAATTTGACAGTTTCGGGTAGCTTAACCTGCTGGCGTCCAATGCTCACTCACACAAATTGGGCACGCGAGATAGTTCAACTTAAGGCTCCCAAAGTACTGCCAAAGAATCGGAAAACTAAAAAAAATTTGGTTATGTAACTAACGTAAAGCAGTGACAACGGTAATTTAAGAACAAAAGTCACAGGTACTCACAGCTACGAATTCAGGCAACGATTCCATCTCGTAAACGAGGTCCTTGAAGTTGTTGGTCCTCATGTACTCGAGAGCTTGCAAGAACTCGTCGTACTCGATGTAATGTTCCATCAGGTCCTCGATCTCATGGCCAGCTTCCTCGCCGATGACGTCCAGGAACTCCTCGACATGCTCGTGGAACAACTTCCTGGGCTGAGGAGCCGAGAAGGCGAGCCCCACCAGAGCGAGAACAACTAATGTGTGCCTAATCATTCTGGTATCGTTTCCTGAAATCTGTGGTATGAACCCAGAGAGGTAGCCAGGCTTTATATAGCCAATGATAAGATTAAAATATCTCAGATGTTTTTGGAGTTGTCATATGAGATAATGCATTTATCTTGCATGATTTATTAGTTACTTTGTTGCAGGTTGCGGCCTGCACTTCTGCAACTACGCAGATCGAGGTTACCAAGGTTGTCAAAAGCTTCACCGATATGGGGCAAGCCTATGCGTAGGCACATAGCACGCCGAAACGATGTGACGCCCAGGCCAGCCAGCTGATGGACGAAAACGCTTCACAATATTAAGGGATATGTTGAGAAAAAATTTAAAAAAATATGTCGTAATGTAATTTTTCATTCTACCATATTTTTTTCATAATTCTTAGTCTGGCCAACTTTGTAATAATGGTAGAAATATTAAACCTACCAAGAATTCAAAACATATAATAAAAGTATAATAAAAGAAGGCTAAGCGATAGCCTATCAATCAGAATTTTTTTTCTAGCATATGATTTACATATGGGTTATCAATATCCTTCAAAATGATTCAATTTTGAAGGATATTGATAACCCATATGTAAATCATATGCTTGAAAAAAAAGTCTGCTTGACAAAGTAAATAACGCAATGAATGTTGTTGAACTATCAAAATTAAAGCCATTCTTACTGTTAGTGTAGTGTAGTTACTGTAGATTCACCTGGTATGATGTGCAACCCCCGCTAGTCGTCTTCGGAAATATATAATAAAAATATCCATAATATTAAGTCTTCATTAATCCGTTTCAATATCTTTGATAATATTAATACATCCGCCTCCCATGCACGAGTGCAGTGACATGAAAATGCTCCGCTCACCTATTTCGTGTTTTCCATCAATATTTCAGAATTTAATTTTAGAGACCCATTTACTTTCGAATACTTTGTATTCCTACTCGCAGTGGATTACGAATTAATGTATCATGTGAGTCGCTGTCATTTTTTCACTACTCTTAATTTATTAAACTACCTTGCAATTTTACTTTTCGATACTTATGTTTGACTAGGAAACGTCACTGCCATTATATTGACAATCGTTCCACGTTTAATAAGATAGCAAGTTCAGTAGATTCTTCTATGTGAAAATCCTTGATCAGCAATAAAATGAGTGCAAAGAAAAATGGAATTTCTCAATCGACTTCGACATCAGAGCAAGGCAACGTGAGCTCATTTGGGTTCATGGACGATTATTCTCAGTTACGACTGTCATATTATCAACACCGAGGTGCAATCTCCGACGTGTCCTGCGGAACATCTGGAAATACGTCCACCGAAGAGACAGACGACACGGCGGTGACAAACTTGAGTGAGACTTCCACTGTCGACGAGCGACAGAAACTGCGAGATTATTACGTTTCTCAAATCCCGGATCTGCCACATCCGTCATACGTCGCAGCGTCCATAATCTCGTCAGCGTCCCACAAGATGGGGACCATTCGCTTCAGATATAATGATCGAATCGAACAAGGTAGCAAAGTTCCCGATTCACGAAATGATTTGGAATTTGATCCTCAACGTAGATCGACGCCGAAACCCGATCAGTTTCCGATAACTAGACGATTTCCGTGATATTTTTTTAAATTATTTGATGTTGAACGTCGAATGTGATTTTAAGTTTAGCTTAGTGTGATGCATGTGTAATTTCAGTGATATTTCAGTGACAAAAAAATTCATCGATTATAATACAATTTAGATTACGGCCCACACCCTCTCACAGAGAGGAGGCCTTTGTCCCAGCAGTGGTGATTATGATAGGGTGATTATGCTTATACATAATACAATTTGGTAAACAATACGTTGTTCTTTTTTCATTTTCTCAGCCAATTTTCACACCAATATTAAAGTTCCTTTTGAGCCAAAATAAACTAAAAGTGAAATAATAGTGTCGTAAATCGATTCATCACAAATTTATAGACACTCATGGTGCCCATAAAACCTGGTACCTAACTACAAGAAGTACTGGTGCGCCATGAAATGCTGCAGAAAAAACATAAAACATATAATTACTGTCGCCTCTGATTTCCCCCGGGCTGCCTCGAACCAGGGCTGCCTACATATAATGGACTTCCTGCATAACTATTGTGACTTCGATTTTATACACGTAGTTATTTATTAGAAAGGAACTGTTGTTTTCTGCTTTGTAATAGATTAGAAAAGATGTTCTTTTCAATATTTTGCAGGTTATTTGTTTCAATCCCGTACCGTACTAACCCAACAATATCTACATTTTGAACAACTGGCGAAATCAATCGAAGAATTTTACTTGTGTCTTCAATTGTTGTTTTTTCGTTTATTTTTCTTTTTTATGCACACAGATTCACTTTAGACATTGGCAGAATAGTCGACACCGGCTTTGCTTGCCATTTAATAGAAATAGAATATAAGATGTTGTTATGACTGAATGAAATAGGTAGTCAGTCTCTTTTTCCTATTTGTTTTGCATTATTTTTGTATACTAATGACCTATATCAAAAAATGGGTCTCCCACTTGTTTGCAATTCGATTTTTTAATAATCTGTTTGTAAGCTTATGAAAATCTTGCTTATAACGTTAATATCAGAAGGAAGATTTTTCTAGATCGTCACTTGAACATACATAGGTGTTATTCCTGGTCTCTGCCGCACACTAAACTGGTTCAAAGGAAAATCACGTACTTTTAAAGTACTTTCCTCACCGACACCCATATAATACCTACTTAAACAGATCTGAAACAAATCACAGTTCTCCAACCTGTCCAACATTACCCCATGGAGACCGCTTACGATCATGAGAAAGTCTGCAAAAATAATGGAATCCTAAAATTCCCTCCACCGGGGGACGCTATTTATAAGGTTTTAAGTTAAAACAAACTGTCAAACAAGTAACCCGGGGGACGCAAAGTTTCGAATGGTGTTAAACTTTGTGAATGTTGTCTTTATTCCTTATTTTTATTTTTATCTACTATGGAACGGGATGTGGTGTTTTAGAGGCTTGTGTAAGATTCTTTTTTGTAAACCCTTGGCTTTTGACTTTTAGCTTTTTTCAATGTTTTCAAATGTTGTGAAATCTCATGACGTCATGTTCAACTCTTGAATTTGTCTTTTGTTTTATTTCGGTAAGTAGGTTTGTTCAAACACTTTTACACGTCAATCATATTTTAAAAACTAGATGAGGTCGGTGTATGCTATCTGACTCTCTCTCTCTCTCTGAGAAGAAAGGCCGAATCAATGCACCGTGGACATTTCTAATCGCCATACGATTGTATACCTAAGTAGTAAAATAGGCTGTTGGTTCTACTGATATTACCACTAGGCCCCGTTAATTAAACAACTGTCAACCGTGAAATTATCCGCAAATACAATTTGACGGATTTGAACGGTACTAAGACGGGTCCGGCGGATGGGCAGACGACATTGTTCCCTTCCATCCTGTACCAATGTTAATATATCACGCGCCGTACGGCGCGTTAAAATACTTCTAATTTCCCTACAATTTGACAAGTTTTTGAGATTTGTTTGTCGCTGAGATGAGACTGTGACTAGATTTTGAACGTTTTAAATTACGAGAATTGGCCTTCTGCCGGTCGATTCTGTAAAAATCTCACCGTGAAAACTCAAGTGAAGTGAGCTTGATGGGAGTCGTCAGTAGTGTCAATCCCTAACATTATTTGGAATGACAGCTCACTCTACGCTCACTTCACCTAAGTTTTCACGGTGAGATGGTTACAGAATCGCACTGCTGGTCACAGCTTTCCTTGCAAAATCTCTCACAGCGAGTGTCAAAATCAAAGCATTTATTTCAAATAGGCACATAAAAGGCACTTTTGAACGTCAACACTTGCTTCCCTTGAGCCTCAAGGCATGTCAAGGATAAAAGTATAATAGACCCATCGAAATCAAAACGGTCTTTAGGTTATATGGATCAAAAGATAACGTTGAGCAGTCAGACATGGCATCACGCTTTTATACGCTTTTTTTTGTGTATGTGAGTTTATATGTCTGTGTAACGCACCCACGACACAGGAGAAATTCCTAGTGTGGGGCAACGTTTTAAAAAAAAAAAAAATACCCAGGGGTGAATGGGTAGGTAGTGAAGTGTCTTCTAGCACCCCCATAAAACCTGGCACCAAGGTGAGCCTAGAATAATCAGCCTATAATATTCCCACTGCTGAGACCCAGGCCTCCTCTTGGTTAACGAACCTACGACCAATATCTCGTAAGTCGCCGCCGTAATACTGGGCCCAAATCAAAACTTTCTTTTCCAAAACATAGTTAGGGGACTTTCGACAGCTTTCTAAGATGTCTGGGAGATGAAAAGCATCACGACAGCATCCCGTATACGACCGATTACAGATCGAGTAAATTAACTGCTGCAGAAACATGATCAACCTATAATGTTCCCACTGCTGGGACACAGGCCTCCTCCCTTCGAGAAGGAGTGGGCTGTAATCTATCAGGCGGGCCCAGTACATAATCACATACATAATCAACCTATAATGTCACATGTCTTCGAATTTTTGGTTCTAGGACATGCCGGTTTCCTCACGATGTTTTCCTTCGCCGTTTTAAAAACAGTGGTGATGAAAGTTTTTACACAAAGTAAAGCGCCTGTCTGGGTTCGAACACATGACCTTACAACTCGTAAGTTGGAGTCGTTACCACTGGACCACCAGTACTCTGCTCAATTGCAATGCATCGCTCAATCAACTGTTGATATTGACATAATGGAAGTGCAATGCGTAGGAGACTGTAAGGTATACCTAGTTAGAAAGAGCCAAGTAAACAGGCAAAAAACAACATGGTTATTTTTTTAACTCTTTTTATACCAGGGCTTACATCTTTTTTCTGTGTGTCACACAGAATAATCATCGTCTACACAGTAGTTTAGTTTGAGCCTTATTATACTTATTACATTAACTTATTGTTGCCAAAAAAATCCTCGGTAGCTAATATCGCCTGAGGAATACCAACTATTGAAATAACCCAAACGATAATTTACAGAAAAAGAATAGAATAACAACATTCTTAACTATATTTAGCCAATGTATATCAAATTAAGATGGTGACGAGGTGCAATTTAACTGGCTCTTCGAATTGTGTATCGTACCAGCGA
Organism: Apamea crenata; assembly: GCA_949629185.1. Lineage (NCBI taxonomy): Eukaryota > Metazoa > Arthropoda > Insecta > Lepidoptera > Noctuidae > Apamea > Apamea crenata. Next base: position 9,494,716 of record OX451371.1, on the reverse strand, counting down.
CTGTCGATGTCGTGTGTAATGTCGTCTACGTTGTGTGTGTGTGTGTTGAATAGTCACGTCTTTGACGTAAATTAAGTAGCAGAAAAGTAAGTAGTCGCAAGTCGTTAATTAATTGAATAATGGATAAATTTATAATTATTTACGGAAGCCTGTTGACAGACTCGTTTTTTCTACTACGCGGTTTATACGCCGTACCGTAAAGAAACCGTGCCATGTACAAAGGATCTTATTAACATTTAAACGATGTGCGTTTAGCAGAACGCAATCAATCAAAACCCTCAGATTTAGCAATGCTAATTGAAGGATCGCTTCTTATTTTATGCTGACAGGGGAAGTGAATGTAATGGAGAAGGTAAGGACATGGAAATATAGGTCATTGGAGCGATGGTCATTCAAAGATGTTTGAAGTAAAAAGAGACAGGTTTTTCAAAAGAAGAACTGACGTGAAGACGGTTGTAAGGACAAGGCTTGACAGGTCTAAAGATTTTCAAAATAAAAATAAAAGAACCTCGCTTATTGTGGACAGTATAATAATTCAGATTTGTTACAGATGTAATGGCAATCATATCATTTGGTTCAAAAAGGCTTTTATTTTATTTGTCTTTTAAATAGATTATTTAGTATTTTGTGCATATGTTAGAACGTTTTAGGCCTTGTAGACTAGATTTTTAGACCATTTCTATTTTGTTAAGGACCTGGTACTGGTTGACAGGCCTACACTGTTCTCCTATACCTGTTAACGCTGTAATTTGAAAACATTGTAAAAGCCAATTTAACTCCAAGTTACGTATCAAAAGAATTACAAATTCACTTATAGAGAAAACATAAATAAAAATAACAAAATTAAATCCTAACTATATTAATACAATAATACAGGGTGGCTGGGACATCGACGCGCAAACTGTAACCATGGATTCAGCAAATGAGCTTAGACCCCATATCCCCATATCCATGGTTACAGTTTGCGCGTCGATGTCCCTGCCACCCTGTATAAGGACAAGAACAACACGTCGGCCTAGTCAAATAACCCGCCCCTAACTGTTCCCGGCAAAAAGGTGCCCAAAACGCTTGCTACATTGCCACGTTGGATGGCCATAGTTAACCTTTGCACCAAGAACGAGCCGGAGCGGGAGTCACCCTTTTTGTCACGGAGCTTGTGCCCTATCTCACTAATGAGCTTCCTGGCCTCAGTGCCCCAAGCACCCATGGTCTCCACGGCAATGGGCACAAAATGATAACGGCCCACCAATATTTTTAAAAGAGTAGGTAACCGTGGAGTTTCTGGCCGGCTCTTCTCCATAAGATAGGACCAATTGGAAGCGTACATTTAATATTGATTTTGCTTGTGTGATTGATTAATGATTATCTTGAGGTTTATTTTAGACCTATTAAATCTACTAAATATTAAATTTTCTATTAAATATACCTTATATCCGCCATTTCATTTATATTAGCCATTTCAACTATTCAAATAGATACCTCTATCTACTTACCGAACGCGATATAACCGAGGTGAGTAAATATTTCATAAACCACGCGTATATTGAAAATGGCAGACGTGAAAAATGTATAATCGCCGCTATGTCTGGTAAAATTTAATATTCTCTCGTTCTAGACAGATCCCATATGCATCGGGATCCAATATCGCAAGTCGGTAGCTAATGCGGCTCAGCTGTAAACAGATTACAGGGCAGGACTCTAAAATACGTCAAGTATCCGATATCAAGCACAACTTGAGCCGACAAGTACTCGAGAGCTCGCTTTTGATCTTTATTTTGTGTTAAAAAGGTGAAGTAGGTAGGTACCTACCGCGCGACCGTATCAAGTTCACGATGGACCTTTGTTGTTGTTTACTGTTGTTTACCTATCATTTTGAGGAAATTGTTTTACTAAACACGTTGTAACTTTCCGTATCGTATGTCTTCATGGTTTACTGAAATTAAACCCTTTATTTTAGCTGTCAAATTTAGTACAAACGTGAAACTGTTGATAATTTGGAATTCACTAAATCTGCTCTTATAAAGTCAATATTTTATTGAATAAGATCTCTACAAAGAATAAAAACGTAGTCCCTTGCCAGAAGTGTTAAATGTCTATTTAACCGCCGCACAAAGACAAAGAGCGAATTAATCCACCGTTCGGCAGTCATTAGGCGCTCGCCTTTCACTGGAGACAATAGAATTACCATAAGAGCGCGAAAATAGCAGCGGTTCATCCAATTAGTTCACAGGTAGGCACTCAGAGTCGTCGACTCGTCGAACTACCTCCTAAATCTAATTAGGTAATTGAAATCATTGGGCGATGCGTTGTGAGCGCAGAGCGGCAACAGCGCACGCTGCATCACCAATTAGCTCGCTCAGAGATCGCTCGCTGGATGCGGCGTTTGCACGTAAGCCCCTATTCCCATTCCAAGTGACGGAACGCTCAACATGTGAGTTGAGTCGATCGTCTAATTAAGCCAAATGTTACTCTGAGCGTCGTGTTCTGTAACGTCACGGAATGTGGTGATAGCGAGGTATTCTACACGTGCAGTATGTTCCGGATATCGGACGTATTGTAATAAATTCAAAATATTAATTGACATTTCTATCATTTCACTGTTCCCGTTCGGAAGTGGGAACAGTAGGCTTGCTGCCTCAAACTTAGGAAAGTACTCTAGATTCCTTAGCTAGGTGATATCTGAAAAGCTAACTGGAAAATTTATACGTCATCGTTGGGACTCCTAGAACCACCTAGAACATAAAGGGACCCACCATCTTATGAATCATGCAAAACAATTTCAATACATTCTCGAATGATTGATTGAGAAACATCTGCAGTAGACACAGTAGTAGTATAGTAGCTGCATATCTTATCTATGTGATCGTCAATAATCCATTATCAGATGTAACCGTAAACCTGCGAATAAACCTGAATAAGGAAAAATCGGTGAATATTCGTTCGTCTCACGAGATAGTGGTTCATATTATACAGGCTACGTTCGTCATTATCTACCTGGATCGATCAAAGGTTTCGGCAAACTAATTGACGATAGTTAGTAGATTTAAGTGTGTATCAGCAGATAGATAGGTAGACATTGCTGAAGTCACCCATCCTCTTCAAGAAATCCATTACTTTTCATTTTTCCGAGAACCTCAAGCTGGCCTGTTCTTTGCCAAGGGCTTGACGTCACTTAGAGAAATTGAGAAGAAGAAAATAGACGCTCTGGAAATGTGGTGCTGGAGGAAAATGCTTGGAGTATCGTGGACAGAACTTCGCACCAACAAATCTATACCCCAAGAACTCGGCATCAAGCAGCGTCGATCAGCCACAGTACAGGCTCGAATACTCCAACTCTTTGGGTATGTGTCACGACGGGGAAACAATTCCATAGAACGTCTTGTAGTGCAGGGGAAGGTCGAAGGAACTAGAGCACGCGGCAGGTCACCCATGCGGTGAACCGACCAGATTAAATCCACAGTGGGCGGCGAATGCACACATGTCACAGCAGACAGTGAAGGAAGGGCGTCGCATCGTGAGGCAAATCACGGCTGTCCAAAATTACACTGCAACCGACCACTCTGTCAAGAGTGCACCGACAAAGAAGAAGAAGGCAGAGTCAAATGTTTCAGCGGCCTGTTGCGAAAATCAAGCGGCCTGTTCTTCGCCAAGAGCCAGGCAGAGTAAGTTCTGCAAGTGATTATTGAAATAGCTGAAACCCAGAGTCATCATTATGAACCACTTAAAGCGGGGCTAAGCCAAAACTCGCGAAAAAAGCAGCTGCTCCATATATTTATGATAACACTAGCTAATGCCCAACATGCGTTGCAATGCCTTTTTTGTCAGGAACCGTCTCCGGCGCGCACACAATTTACCAGTTTCATAAAAATCGGGCGAGCCATTTTCGAGTTTTTGCGAGAGTAACGAGTGGATATTGCTTTTAATTTTTTTATATACAAGAAGAAAATAGAATAGATAACTTGAAATGTAAGTATGTGTATGTACAGCTGATTTTTCGTTCATGTTTTCAGGGTTAGTAGACCCCATAAGAGGTTTTCAGTTATTCCAATTACACCATGGTAGACCTACTGGATCATATCCCATTGAAGTTAGTCTACTAACTGCTAAATACCAAAGTATTTGAGGGCATCACCCAAGATACAATAATTAAGATCGGGAAGGTCGATGCACTAAATCATTTCAGCAATTCCCAGTTCAACTGAAACCGCTATATAATATCTGAATGTATTGCAGGAGTGTTTCAACAGGCTCCAGTAAATTGAGGAACACAATACTGAGACTTGCGCTGAACGGTTATATTTCAAGGAGACGGTAACGTTACTACCGATACGACTAACTCACTAACGAATAGTTACGTTCCCTTGCCGACGGATGAACGAAACTGACTCAAACACATAATCTACAATTGTACAGGGTGGCTGGATAAACGAGGGATACAATCCAGGACAAGATAATGATTCATTCTAAGTAGGTAACATGAAAGAGGGGCCCGTGGATAATTAATAAGAGCCGCAGACAAAAAAAATAGAGTCTGACAACCAGTCTTACCATTTACCAAGGGGTATCGTATTACCTAGTAACTGGGCTGTGGAGGTCAGGTAGGCAGTCGCTCCATGTAAAATACTTGTATTCAGCTGCATCCGCTTATACTGGAAGCCGACACCAACATAGTTGGGAAAAGGCTGGGTAGATGATGATACGCACAGCATGACTGGATAAACGAGGGATATAATCAAGGTCGAAAATAATGATTCATACTAAGTAACATGACGTATTTACCTACAGAATAAAAAGATGAATAACAATAACCTGTTCTAATGCCAAAGAACAGCTCAATGAAACTAGAGGAATAAAGAAAGAAAGAACATAGAAAACTGGTGATGAAATTCACCAAAAGACTTGCGCAAGCGACTGCGCAGAAAAAAAAAAACTTTAAAAATAATTATGGGAACATTCATTATTGGGATAAATAAAAAGTTCCTGTTTTTTACATGGACATTGTTTGTAACGAGAATTGAAAACTGAAAGAATACGTATTCAATATAATTATAACGCCTTGCTTGTTAGCCTGAACATAGGTAGTAGGTAATGCCCCTAATATATTCAACGTAAATGAGCAAATCAAACGTTTATTAGTATTACAAATTAGTTTATGTAATCAAATATGCAAGTGGATTGGATTCCGGTAATTATTTGTAATGTAGTATTTGTCTTGTATCTACGTACATTTGTGAAAATGGGAACTAACTGGAATGAAATTATCGTCATTTCTGACTGTAAATTCCAACTAATTAACATTGGAAGATAGCGGTATTCGCTACAGCCTTATTTACCTTGCTGTAGGATACCAACCTAAAGGTAAATAAGAGGGATTTAAGGTCACAGATATTATTATTCTTCTGGGCACGTTTGTTCCATTATAGACCTTATCCATCGCTTTCGACACGGTAATATTGTCTATATACAGTATTCAACTTCATACAAACGGACGAAGCGCAAGCTATACCTACGCGGCTCGATCTCAGTATGCGCTCGACATGCAGGCAGTCGCGATTGTGCCGCAGTGACGAACGGACGACGTGTGGTTTTTTTAACAAAAACCGCGCGATTTTTTCACTATATTAAGCTTTATATTAGAATGCGGATTTTTTATACTTTAAAATTTAATAATAAAGCATTTCGTACGTCTCAGTCGAGGCGCAAATATTTTTCGGTCGCAAATTTATAAGATATTTGTAAATATTTATATTTTATAACAAATCGGTTGTTATAAAATAGAAATATAACTATACAAATATTTTTTATTCGAACATAAACATGGTTTTTTAATTAAATCTACCAATCATTATTGAACACTTTCTATTCAATTCACAAAGTATTTTATTTTTTTATATAAAAAAAGTATATTTCAATTTAATTTACAATCACAACACTAAATAGAAACACAAAGTAGGCAAATTTAATTAAAATGCTGGAGGCGGGCAGCCCTATCGCATTTTTACGTACCGCGCGGCTGTAGGCAATTATTTCCAAGATGCGGCCTAGTTACAATACTGTATAGATAATATTACCGTGCTTTCGATCAGGTACCAACGATAGAGGTCAAGAGCACGCCCATTGAGCAATACAAAATAAAAAGAACTAAGAAAAGAGAGAAAGATAGAAAAATATTTAATAATATTTTTTTTTTTATATATTTTTAGAACGGACACTGTCATCTACATTCTAGAAGGTCAGTTGACTGCTGTCCAGGGACGATAAAACGAAGTGAGCTTCGCGTCGCGACAGGTCTTGAAAAATGTAGAAGGGCAAGTGGATAATAAATATGTTCTAGTAAAAACTATAGGGGAATACAGCAGATGGTCGAAGCAATAGAGGAAGTCAGGCTTACTCTATTCCTGGTAGGTAATTCATTTTTACGAATAATTAAGATAACCAAAGACGCACCTCAATATTGCCGCAAGAAACAAGACATAATCTGAAAGCCCTGGGAACAATTCCGGAGCAGCAGCGGTCCCGTCCAAAGTGTCGCAGAAATTTCGCAGCGCCCCAAACAATACCGAGGCGAAACTCCGCTAAACCCTTATTTAAGAAGCAGAAACCCGAGCAGAAAATAAAATGAACAACAGAAGAACTAAACGAAAACAGTGATCGTCCAATTCCGTAATGTAACGAAGCAAAATAACAAATCACAGTGATCATTCGGTTTCGGAGCTAATTGTTCTGATTCAGGTGAATAATGTTCGGCTTGCTCCGAACACGTTAATGGTATTAAACTGTGATGGTGGCGTCTACAATTAAACAGGTGATAACTCGCAGGCGTTGCCGAAGTACTAGGTGTCACAGAGGTGCCGTGACGTAGGTGTTTAGCAACATTGCGAATGAATTAAACGATTAATTCATGTATGGGTAGGTCTGTAATTACACTGCTGTAAGCCGGTGAGGTGTTAATTTGTGCAGTTGGGATCAGGCGTGGCAGCCGACGGATCGTTACCGGAAAGCAATGGAGCGGTTCAACGTATTGCTCGTGTTTTTGGCTTGTGTGAGGTGAACTGCAAATCGCAAACAAATTGGGGAATTGGAGCAGATGTTTCTCTATGTGTATATATTGCGTAGTTACAGCTAACAACGGGATTTATACTGCGCGCTTCACGCTCGTTGACGTGTTGCACATTTATAAAATATCTACATAAAATAAAACGGGCAGCTGACAATATGGTGTTCTGCAGATTTTTTATGACTCCCAACTAGCTCTTGAACTATATGTATAAGTATAACTCAGTAGATGCCACCTAAGTACTCAGTAGGCAACTGACTGATTATAACTCAATCGCACAATATTTTGTGACATTCATACATAAATAAATAAATAATCAGCATATAGGTAATGTTCTCACTGTTGAGACACAGGCCTCCTCTTTTCGAGAGGGAGTCGGCTGTAATCTACCACGCGAGCCCATTGCGGGTTGATAGATGTCACGTCTTCGAAATATTGGTATTTCGCAGTACCTACTCTTTATTTTGTGACACCTCATAGCAAAGATGACAACCTACCTACCTATTCCCAAAAAGTAACTTTTAGGTTCATACAGGACTGCCAGGGCGGCGGGATCTTCCGAAAGGGTTACCGCTGCCCTGGACACAATGGAACAGAAAGGGCTAAGGAAGGAACACGGGTGGGTTTAGTCAGTAAGAGTCTGAAACTCCCTTCCGCTCCACCCAGAGCGGGAGGGGTCATTTAATGATTTCCCATACTCAAAAAAAAAAAAGAAAAAAGTTTCATACAGGAATTGAAACTATAATTTGGATGTTTGGCACATGGGTAGACCACGAGTACGGCTTAGGACATAGGATACTTTTTATCCCGGTAAACGCAGACGAAGTCGCGGGCAGAACCTAGTATAATGTATATAGGTACCAGCTCTATTGATACCTATTGGGTATATCATTTTCAGATTTTCCACTTCATATTTTCACATCGTGATTATCTATCAGGTTTCAAAGTATACCTAAACGGCGTATTTTCCAGTGTCTTATCATAATATCGTGTCAGTAACAAACGCCGTTATCACTATCACGCTCGTCATGCGGTACATTGTCGTTAATCTAACGTTAACCGTTATAGCCTTTATCTTACGCCGACAAGTACCTACCTAGATAGGTATTCGTTACATAGGTAGGTATCTAGGTAGGTACTATAGTTTATCAATTATTTATGTCGGAAGGTTATAGAAGCGTATTTTTTCCTAAAGTTAGCGCTGATCTTTTTAAAAGAGACTTCAAAAAAAGAGGAAGGTTACCGAGTAGGTACTGAATAACTTTAATTTCGGAAGTTGGTGGCAAATAATGAAAATACAAAACCAAAGACATCGATTTCCTTAATTAAAGATATTTTTTCCGCTTTGTAGTTTTTTTTAAAGTCGGTCACTCAATCGGAATCATTTTGAAGGCTATTGCTAAACCATTGCGTCATATGTTCGAAAAATGTGTCTGCTCAACAACGTAAATAACGCAATGAATGTTGTTGAACTGTCAAAATGAAAACCATTGCTACTGATAGTGTGTTACGCAATTACCCCGCAGGTCTATCTGTATGCCAAATTTCATCACAATTTGTTCAACCGTTAAGGAGTGAAAAGGTACCAGACGACGGACGGATTAGATATTGATAACAAACGAGAAGTGTTTTCACATAGGCCTGAGGCGTTTCTGATACTAAGTACGTGCTATCAATCGAGTACAGATGGGTGATAACTTGATAAGGCGTTAACACTTGACATGTTATTTGGATTTTAAAGTTATGTAGGTTTAGCTAAAATTTAGCGGATGGATTGACGACGAATCATATGCCTAGCCTTTTCCCAACTATGTTGGGGTCGACTTCCAGTCTAACCGGATGCAGATGAATACCAGTATTTTACATTGAGCAACGGCCTATCTGACCTCCACAACCCAGTTACTGGGTAATACAATACCTCTTGGTAAGACTGGTTGTCAGACTTTCGGGCTACTGACGACCCGTAACGACTGTCAAAGATCCACGAATGTCAGCCAGGACAAATGGCTTAACGTGCTTTCCGAGGCACGGAGGGGTCTTGGTGTGTGAAGATGGTCCGAACCGTGGGTGGGTATGGAACCCATCCACGGACCAACCGCGGCAAGCGTAGCTTAGTCTGATCGATCGACCCGTGCGGCTGTTATTACTTAGCCACAAGCCCCTCATAACTTCTAAACTACTTATCTTATTTCGACAAGTGAGGTATCGTTGGAAGCGTCTTGATCGTCCGCTGGTTACAGGGTGTGTGACGTGATAGACGTGTGTAAGAAGATAGCCGTGGTCCTGTGCCAACTACCCTAACAAAACAATATATATTCTAACAATAGTAAGCGATCATAAGCTTTAGGGCAGTGGCATATTACGTCATCCTCTGAACATCAGTATGAATAGGTATATGTATTATATACATTATATAATACATACCTATTAGTATGTATTATATATATTTGACGGCACGGTTGGCGCAGTGGTTAAGCGATTGACTGCTGCGCTGCGTGTCGCGGGTTCGATTCCCGCACGGAACAAATATTTGTATGACCTACATGTATTTGTTCCGAGTCTGGGTGTTTTTCTATCTATAATATGTACGTATTTACAAAAAAAAAATGTATACTTATAAGTAGTTTATCAGCCATCTTGTTAACATAACACAAGCATTAGGTTGCTTAGCTTGGGACAAATGGTGCTGTGTGAAATGTCCAGGGATATTATTATTATATATATACATTAAAATATACATACGTACGTATATATTACGTGGAAGTTGTTTATTTAATAGACGATAAATTTTGAATAGTTTGTACCTACATAACAATTTCAGATGTGAATATTTTCTTTTTTCATACTTTTTAGAGTGTGATTTTTCGGAAGTCGGGTTTAATAACATAAAATAAAATAAATCTTCAATATTATTGGCCTCAGTCATAACTCTTCAAGAACAAGCAAGTCTTCAGGCCTCAAGATTCTAGAAGATATCCAGCTCGACAAAACCAACAGTTGTCCCGGACGGGCGTGATCGCTGGACGTGAAGTGTGCAAGGAGAGTGTATGCCTATCCAGGTTTATCCCTGGTAGATCTCTGCCAGTCCAAGCGCCGCTGACGTCGTGCACCGATAGGGTCCGTGTATCCCAGTGAATTCAGCTGGCGGCTATGTCCTGAAGTCTTGATGGGAAGGAGTTTCTAGACGTAGAAATAATAGTGTCACTGACTCTGGCAGAGCCACCATCAGGGATTTTCATTTTGAAAACACAAAAAAATTGTCGCTAATTAGTCGAAATTTGTCGCCAAATATCAGAATTTGTCGGTCACTGGTTCAAAAGATATAAGGGTTTATAGGTGGCCGATCTGGAGAGAGTCTCCCCAGCAGGGCCACATTTATATCTCAAAAACTAGGGCACCTAGCAAATATCTCTTTTCTCCCATAATTTGTCGCCAATTAGTCGGAATCAGTCGCCAAATATCAGAGTTTGTCGGTCACTGGTTCAAAAGATACAAGGGTTTATAGGTGGCCGATCTGGAGAGAGTCTCCCCAGCAGGGCCACATTTATATCTCAAAAACTAGGACACCTAGCGAAGATGTGTTTTCTCCCATATTTTGTCGCCAATTAGTCGCAATTTGTCGCCAAGTCACAGATTTAATCGGATCTTAGTTTAGGAGATATAATGAGTTCAATTAGTAAGGTATAGTCCAAGAGCTAGGTCGAAGAGTTCACGAAAAATACCAAGAAAAAAATATTTCTATTAATATGTGTAATATACTTCTAGTTTTATCGGTCTAAAGTCTTTAGAAATGTCCGAGAGAGATAAATTCTCAATTTAATTCATGTTTTTATGTTTTAAATTACTAGGTTAGAGTGGCTTAAACTTCTTTGAAAACATTAAACCTTGCTCTTGGTCTATTTGGTGAAAGATGTACAGTCGCATGCAACTGTACATCAAGAAAAAATCCTTTAGAGCAAGTTTGTTTGTTTACCTATTTTTTTTTAAGTAGCTACTTTGAGCGGCGGGCGCGAACGCCGACGCGCCGCACCCGTGACGTACAGCAGGTGACACCCTCGTTATATCTCGCTCGTTTCTCCGTTTTTGTATTTTCGGAATACGTAGAGATAACAACACTCGAGTTCGTAACTATTCATAATAAGTTCCACTTTAATTAAACTGGCTGACTTCAACTTACGTGACGGGCAACTCGTTCGAAGCAGCTCATCTGTACATGCGCATCTATCTCTTTCTTACTTACCGTAAATGAAACGGAGCGCAGCGATCTATCTGCCAGCGACTAAGTGGTAAGTGCACATTGTGTTAGATAAATAATTACATAATTATATGTATTGTAGATTTGTTTATAGGTAATGAATACAGCTTTCCTATGGTGGGTTGAAATTATAGAATAAGTTTACATTTATTTAATTCGAAACAAACATTCCTCCATAAGACGTCATAGATACTGTCTAGAAACTACATAAAGTATTTTGTACTCGCTTGTACCACTGTATGGGGAAATTGAATTCTTTAATATCTTTTTAATTACACACCGACTAAATCTGTAACTTTGCGACAAATTGCGACTAATTGGCGACAAAATATGGGAGAAAACACATCTTCGCTAGGTGTCCTAGTTTTTGAGATATAAATGTGGCCCTGCTGGGGAGACTCTCTCCAGATCGGCCACCTATAAACTCTTGTATCTTTTGAACCAGTGACCGACAAACTCTGATATTTGGCGACTGATTCCGACTAATTGGCGACAAATTATGGGAGAAAAGAGATATTTGCTAGGTGCCCTAGTTTTTGAGATATAAATGTGGCCCTGCTGGGGAGACTCTCTCCAGATCGGCCACCTATAAACCCTTATATCTTTTGAACCAGTGACCGACAAATTCTGATATTTGGCGACAAATTTCGACTAATTAGCGACAATTTTTTTGTGTTTTCAAAATGAAAATCCCTGATGGTGGCTCTGCCAGAGTCAGTGACACGAAATAATACTCAATTTTTAACAAAGTATATAAATAAGCATCATCATTTTGTAAGACTGAACAAAAAAAATAAAACACAAATGTAATTAGTGTTACTAATTTATTTAAATATTTACTTACTATTCTTAACAACATTGACTATTTCGGGTCAAAGTACTAATAATAAATGCCCTTATAATAGGGGTTAAAGTATAAAATTGCCGTTTTATTGTAATAGGTATTTCGAATTGACATAGAACCTTCATGGTTTGAGATTTTTAAGTGAAACTTTTTTCACATGGTACCTATGAAGTTCTTCTTTTAAAAAATGTGCAACATTCGATTACTTATCGACTTTCAGTTGTTTTTTTTATTCAGCTTAGACAAGAAAGATGGATTCTTCGAAAATTCGAGTTATTTTTGAATACTAGTTCCGACGCGGAACTAACGCGGCAGAAACAGCTCGCAATATCAATGTTGCGTTTGGAGAGGGGACTGCTAATGAACGTACCGTGCGATTTTGGTTTAAACGCTTTCGTGATGGAAGCTTTGATTTGAAGAGCGAACCACGTGGAAGACCGCCCGACACAGGTGAATAACAATGAATTCAAAGAGATGGTGGAAGCCGATCCGAGCAGACTACCCAGGAATTAGCGGCATGGTTTAACGTTACCTTACCAACAATATTGACTCATTTGCGTAAAATCAATAAAATAAAAAAATATGATAAATGGGTGCCTCATGATTTGACTGATCTGCAGAAAGAAACGCGTGTTGAAACTTGTGTTGCCTTGTTGAATCGATACAGAAATGAAGGAATATTGAATCGAATTGTGACATGTGGGATGTGGACTCAGCGATCATTGTGCCGATAGTCGTGACAGCCAATGGCTTAATAGCCAAGAGCCTCGACCAAGACCTGAGGAGGCTCTCGTTGGGCAGCTGGACTGCTGGATCAAGGGTTTGATTCAGAAAGCGGTACTTCTGGACACGGCTCGCATTGTCAGGAGGTTCCTCTCTCTGGAGCCCTGACCCCCCGGTAGCTTCGACCGTGTTCCCGATACCGGTGGGCTACTATTTTTAAATGTTTTTACACTTTTAATTTTTTCAAATAGGTATTTAAAAATATAATTTATATGTTTACTTTTAAATAAAGGAAATATATACAATAATATTTATTCCTGTAATAATTCAATCCTCCACAAAAAAATCTCACACAGCATACCTACAGTGCACTTCGAAAGCAGCGGTGGCCCAGTAGTAATGGTCGCGACTTACGAGTTGTAGGTCGTAGGTTCGAACCCAGACAGGCGCTTTACTTTGTGTAAATTATTTAATCACCACTGCTTTAAAACGGTGAAGGAAAATTCGAAGACATTTGTGGCATTGGTAGATGCCACAAATGTCTTCGAATTTTTCACCCGCACTTGGCTGCGTGGTAGATTAAAGCCCACTCCCTCTCACAGAGAGGAGATTTGTGTCCCAGCAGTGGGAACATTATGGGCTGATTATGCTTATGTCACACACACAAATCTGGGATATCTGTGGCTATACAAATATTATTTTCAACCAATTACTTTAAGATGACTAGTGTTTTGAAAATGGCGCCGATTCCCTTGTTCACAAACTAAACTAAATTTAAGTTCAGTGCATCTTTTTCGTTCTATTTCATTAATAATAATAATAATAATAATAATAATTCTTTATTTCGGATTACAGGATCCATAATGTGTTAGTATTGCCTTAACCTATTGTTAGTGAAAAAATGAAATAAAACAAAAGTAACGTCACAATCAAAACAAAAAGAACAAACAACAATCAATTTGGCACATGTACGTCTGTACGCACATGTCTCTCAGCCCAGTGCCTAATAAACGGCCCATCTATTTTGTCCGCCAGTGTACCCAAAATATTGTTCGGACTACCTCGGAATCGCCGCAGCATAGATGCACTTCGCTTGCGCATGATGGAATAAAAGTCGTCCAGTCTCGCTTCAGCAAACATGCCTGATGCGCTGCAAAACCGAGGCAGTCCCAACAACATCCTGAGCCCGTTATTATATTGGACACGCAGGGCGCTGTAGGCCTTCTGCGTATACCTTATCCACAGGCTGCACGAGTAAAACGTCTGGCAATAAGCTTTGAAAAGAGTTAGCTTTACCTCCTTCGTGCACCGCGCAAACCTGCGAGCAAGCATATTGCATCGGGCCGCCAACGCCCTACGTTCCCTATCAATATCCTGATCGTCCGTAAGACCATCCGTGACCACGTGACCGAGATATTTAAACTGAGTGACCACCTGCAACGGAATTCCACGCAACGTTACAGGTGGAATATTTGCAGGTGTTTTTTTAGGTACTTTGAACACCATAACCTCACTCTTAGTGGCATTATACCTCAATCCATGAGCCTCCGCATAACTCTCACAGACGGCCAGCAGTTTTCTTAGACCGCAGATTGATGGGCTGAGCAGCACCATGTCATCAGCATAACTTATGTTATTGATCATCCTACCATCCACAGAACATCCAACCATGGTGCTGCTCAACTCACGCACCAGCCGGTCTATATACAAGTTAAACAAACTGGGTGAAGTCAACCCCCCCTGCCTCACTCCGCAATCCAGTCCGTATGAAACTGAATGCGCGTCTGCCCACCTAACGCAATTCTTCTGACTCTCATACCAATATTTAAAAATATGAATGCTCGCATTGGGAAGGTCAGTATCATCCGACAATTTTTGCCACAGAATGTCATAATTTACCAGGTCAAAGGCTTTTGACAGGTCAAGAAAACAACCATATACTGGTGTCTTCCTGTCTGTGTAGTACCGCACAGTCTGCTTGAGACACAGAATTGCACTTTCAGTAGACAGACCGGATCTAAAACCAAACTGCGCGTCGTGTAAATTAATGTGCGCATTCAACTGCCTCTCCAGCAGACTGTCCAACACCTTGCCAATGACCGTAGCTAGCGATATAGGTCTATAATTAGTTTTGTCGGATGAGTCCCCTCTCTTATTCTTTGCTATGGGAACTACGACAGTTTTAACCAGATCTTCAGGTAAATAAGAGTGACCCACACAAAGATTAAATAACATGGTGAGTGACCTGGGCAGATGTACACCAGCGGACCTTAAATGCTCAACACTCAGACCGTCATGCCCAGGCGACCTTCCTCGTTTCATATTATTTAATGCAGCATTAATTTGCTTGACTGTGAAACGTTCGTATACGTCGCCCTCACACAGGGTTCGAATGCCTCGCATATTTGTCTCTATAGTAAGCGGATTGACCTTAAAGTGTTCCATAAACATGTTCGCTACATCACTGTTGTCCGATAGGCCATCAACACTCGCTGGTAGGCTCGGCTGAGGATTCAGAGAGTTAGTTTGTTTCCAAAATGAACTAAACTTTTTTTCATCATGAAGTGATGCAATGATGTCCATTTTTATCTGGACTTCATTGTTTTGACACCATCTTAATTTACTTTTAAACATCTGTCTAGAAAATTTCATCCCTTTATATATATCTCCATATGTAGGTTTCCCATGTAAAATCCATCTTTCGAACTCCCGCCGTGCCAACGCATGAGCCGCCTTCACATGCTTATTCCACCCAGTAATGTAACGATACTTTTTATTTACATTCGTATTATGACTAGAAATCGCAGCCGCTTGCAAAACAGAAACAATCTGATTATACATACTATCAATTAGTAATCTGTGATGAGGATTGTTACATATCTTATCACTACATTCTCTCAACTGACTAGGAAAGTCAATTTCACGAAGTCCTTCATGACAACGTTGGGAGTAGTGTTGGATTTGTTCTGAGTTTCTAGTCCCCCATAACACTTTGTTGGGTACAACTTTTTTATCATTAAACTTTGGCACTAATACATTAAAATTACAACTTATTTCTAATGGGAAATGGTCCGACCACGAAACCTCATTAATTATATTTACTTTCAAAATTGAACTTTTCGTAACACTTGTTACTAAGCAGTGGTCCAACCATCTAACGCATCCGTGTGAGTCACTCAAGTACGTATAGGTGTTGGAATTTATACCAAATATATCAATGTCTGCACATGTTAATTGATAATCAGAACAAAACTTTAATAGTTCGTTACAGAATAACTCACCCGGGTGCGCGTTGAAGTCTCCCAGCACAAACACATTTTCAACACCATTGCATTCCACAATTGCATTTATTTCAGCTAAACATTCCGTATATTCACTTAGGTTACTATATTTACACACGGGCATATACACAGAAAAAATTAAAATATCTCGACTTGCAATCACGACCTTAATTGCAGCTAGCCTCACATTGTTACAGGTTATCACTGATACACTATCAAACGCACTAGATCTCCATAGCAACGCGACACCTCCATACGGTCGGCCACGTACTACATTTGACGACTCCGTTGCTGACACACCCGTGGCTCCAAAGCCGGGACAGATGTTATGTAGAAACGCCAAATCATGTGGGAGTAGCCATGTCTCCTGCAGTGCAATCACATCCGACGTTACACATAGTTCTCTTACATAATCCACGGATCTTTTAATCGATTTGCAATTGAAGCTGACAAGCTTACATTCCCGTGTTATTCGACTATTTTCAGAAGGATTCATTTTTGTACCTCATTTTCACCCGTGCCTTGCGTACTTTTTGTTTTGAACACAAAGTATCGTCTAAAGAATACACCAGCTGGCCACATGTTATCATTCTCGAATAAATCTATTTGATGTTTTGGAATCATAATCTTATAAGAATCGTAGTCTTTAGAGTGTTTCATTTCAATCCTCTCCGGAGCAACAATAACCTGGGTTTTTTCTTTCACGTAACATGCAATATCCTCAGAGCTTACATCTCTCGATACATTATATAATAGGAACGGTATTTTTATGTCAGCGGCCTTAAATTTACTTATGTTGCTGACATTCGCGGTTCCTATTCTTCCTACAAAGCGAGATCGTTTCTTGAACGATTGCACCACCGACCATCCCCCTTCATTATCTGGCAGAGGTTGCTGTTGCCGCTTATCACTAAGCGGTTGCCCGGTTATCGGCATAATCACAGCATTCTGTGAATTAATTGGTTGTCTCTGCGCTACCGCCGGCAATGCCGTCGAGTGCGACAGGGACGGCTTGCGCCTACCTACACGCATCGCATAGGATTGCTTGTTGCATACGGCGGGATCCTCACTGTTGTTCGTAGGTATAGGTGGCTGGGAACTAAGTTTCATGGGTGACGTAGCACAGCTGTTATTTATCTCGTTCAACGGTTCCAATATACACATCGATCCGCTATCCATTAGATTACACGAGTTGTAGGTAGATGTACCGCGCTTTTTGTAGTTCACATTTCGCTCAAAATCGTACGTTAAGGACTTATTGCTGATAGATCTGACTTCCTCTAGTTGTGCCTTGGTTGCATATACCTCTTTAATTTGTTTAATCTCTGACTGCAACACAATTATGTCCTTCAACAGCCTTGATACATCGATATGATCGAATGTCAATGGGGGTAGTTTTTGAAGGTCTTTCGCCACAAAAATCGGTACATTTTCTGGGTCTGTGTTCTTAAATAAACTAATTATGTCCTCTAAGTCCCGACACAATTTGTTATCCTTTTTTCGCACCACTTTTTTCATTTTTGTTTTCACTGATTCAAATAATAACGTTTTTGCAGTGTCTACATCTTCAACCGTGAACGCAGAGCTACACACTTTGACGATACTCTCCTCATCCATAATTTGAATTTTGTTCTGAACGAAAGCGAGTACTTCACTAATCACAATATTACACGAGTTACACTTGAGCAACGTCATATTTTTTTTGCACTAAGGTCACCGACCTCCCGCGTCCGTACGGTAACTCGTTCCGAACGAGACTGTCCTTTTCTTAATGTAATAGAAAGAAAAAGATGCACTGAACTTAAATTTAGTTTAGTTTGTGAACAAGGGAATCGGTGCCAATATTTACACGAATGCAATAACAATTAACAATATAATCTTAAAGCTAAAGAATGTTCAACAATTGTTGAACATAACAATATTGTTGGAATAATATTCATATTATTCCTTGTCTCCGGACGCCATTGCTGTTTCCTTTTGTGCATCCAGCAGGAATGTTTGGATTTCAAAGTAGATCTTCTGAAGCATGAATAGTCTTGGCTTTGTGTACTGAAACAAACAACAATAATAATTTAAATATTAAGGTTCGGAAGAAGAATCATCGTGTTCGGTGAGTGTCAAAGCGGCAGAAACGTCCAACAGAATCAGAATCTTTTCATTGCGTTGACTTAGAACCATGATTTTTTCACTGTTTCAAGGGATTGCAGCCCTGAGTATTTGATATTAATTTCAACTTGGTAACACTGACAAAGAAGTGATCTATGTGGGTTCCGTTTTTCCTTTCAAGGTATGGAACCCTAAAAAACATTCAAGTCAATATCATTATGTTTTTTCAACAACATATTGAATTACATTAATGTATGCGCAGGAGCTCTCGGTACCGTCCGAGACAATGGCGAAGTTGGAAGTGTGTGATTTTAAGAGCTAACACGACTCGTCTTCACTTACACATTCACACTTGGTAATCACAAGTAAAGATCGCGTCGCATCGTGAGATAAAAATATTATATCAGGAAAACCAGCTTTTATGTATATACTTTATACCGCACCCACTCATACTCAAAACTTTCCTCATTCCTCTGTATCACATGCCCGAGATACAACCAACAACTGATTTCCACACTACTTTTCATTTACCAGTGCCACTTTCAGATCACAAATATGTGACTGATTATGTGATTATACAAATCACATAATCAGTCATATCAACTTTACTTCACCACATGTCATTTGCAGTCAGGCTGGTAGCTGCCTAACCATATAAAAGTCATTTATTTGTAGCCAAAAATATTCAATTTACCTTAAACAGTGGAACCAGATTAACAGAATCTGGATTATCCTCCTTTTTCAACACCGTGAGATAGTATAAAACACGATTCTGAAAACAAATATGACACAACATAGAATATATGTATATAAAACAACACAAGAAAACACTGAACAGCAACATTACAATTGGACTTTTCTAACTAAAATAACACAAGACAACATAATGTCTGTGTTCCCAGAAGGGTTCGGCAGAGGTCCACCTGTACACATTCACATAGATGCTTATGGCTGTACTGCTCAAAAGCATTTGTTAGAGGTGTGTTTTCGAGTACCTTCAGTTTGTCATCCAATTGCATAGTGATTATATCATGTACTATAGCCAAAAACCTATATCTGACCATTTTGAAAACAAAATCCTGTGCACATGATGACCACACCTGTGTCCGTAAGTAAAACAAAAGAGGATCCTTTTTAGGTCAACTAATAATATGCGCTGCAAGCAGGAATAGTCCTTACGGTGGTCAGATATAGATTTTGGGGACAGTACAGTAAATCAGGTGGCCCACAAGCCTGGAATCTCTCTCAGGTCTGTTGTGTACAAAAAAGCAATTTTTCTGTTACTTACCATTTTAATAACTTCATTTATAATAACATCATCAATATTGGACCAGTCCACAAAGGTATCTTCTCTGCCCCACACATACTTTATTGTACTTTGAATACACACTGTTGGAATGATCAGAAGAGTTTCTGAAAATATGAATATTAAGATCTTAAATGAGACAATGAGGTGGGGTCACGGCAGACCATTTTAAGAGATGGCAGGAACAAGCTGGATAGGTTCTGTCAAAACTGAAAGGAGGACACACGAACATGCGAAAGATAGAAGGAGTGAAGGCAGGCCTTTGCCCAGACGTGGAACAGCATAGGCTAATAAAAAACCTTAAAAATATTCTGAGCCTTTGGTATATTGCTGAGTTGCTAATCTTTAGCATAGGGATTAATTAATCGATTTTTAAGAAATGTGGAAGATATGATAGATGTTACAAACCTGACTGTACACTGTGTGTGAACCAAAAGTACACTAGGAATGATAACGAAATAATTATAACTAATATTGCTGTTAAACTTATACGAACATAGAAGAATGCTATCAAATTAAATATAATAGCAAGGAAAACTGATGCTTTAGCTCCTATTCGTGAACTACCGCTGTTTACATTTTTGAATGTAATTGTAAATTGTCTTGATTTCGGCGTGGTTTGCCTTTTAAAAACATTTAGCGTCAGTTTTATTC
This sequence comes from Apamea crenata, assembly GCA_949629185.1. Taxonomy (NCBI): domain Eukaryota; kingdom Metazoa; phylum Arthropoda; class Insecta; order Lepidoptera; family Noctuidae; genus Apamea; species Apamea crenata. The sequence goes on along the minus strand of OX451371.1, from coordinate 9,474,490 downwards.
CATTCACATTTTCATATTCTAAAGACGTGTAAGGATTTGGATCAGCCATATTTCAGTTATTGAACTGAGCCAGGTATTTTTTCTTCGAATAATTGTAAACAAACCTCTATCACTGGCTGTGTTTATGTATTTTTCTGAAGCAAACCAAACACATTTTTTTATTTTACAAGAATATTGATTGTTTCTGTCTTTCTTTCTCTTATTCGACAATTCAGAAAGAGACACAGCATAAATTAAGCTTAAAACTGTAATATTTCGTCACCAAAAGTCTGCAACACACTACACAAAAACAGGCATCAGACGTCAGTACCTGACAAAAATGATTAAATGACACTATGGGTATGGTACTGTCTGTCAGGCTGACAGACAGTACCATACCCATAGTGTCATTTTTTGGCTGACAGATTGACATATTGGGTAGAATTTTATTCCATTTTATTGATGCGTTCCTTAGTTCTAATAATTTATCAGCTGTGGCATTTATGAATACAGAAATGACTCAAAAACAATTGATGGGGAAAACACAAATGATTGTTAAGTCTTAAATTTAACAACATGACTTTCGTTGTACACACAACTATACTGCAAGCTATAAGGGATTTATTATTATTATTATTATTTCCTTTATTTTAATATACAACATATAAATTATATTTTTAAATATTAGAATATAAAAATTATAAAAACATTTAAAAATATAAAAAATAGTAGCCCACCGGTATCGGGAACAGGGTCCAAGCTACCGGCGGTCAGGGCTCCAGAGAGAGGAACCTCCTGACAATGCGAGCCGTGTCCAGAAGTACCGCTTTCGCTTCTTTATTATTATTATTATTATTATTATTATTATATATTTCCAGTCTTAGCTAACCTCGCATTGTATATTTATGATTTTTCGTACAGACGCTAGCACATCAAGCTACTACAATCTGTCAAAATTCTTTAACAGATTTTCAACTTTATCGTTAAAGAATTAAGGTTCAAGGTTGATTGGGAAAATCTGACAGTTTCGGGTAGCTTGACCTGCTGGCGTTTGTACAATCAGAAGTGAGATTATAGGTACTGATTGTGTATGTACAGACGCCAGCACATCAAGCTACTACAATCTGTCAAATTTATTTAATAGATTTCAACTTTATCGCTAAAGCATTAAGGTTCAAGGTTGATTGGGAAAGTTTGACAGTTTCGGGTAGCTTGACCTGCTAGCGTCTGTACCTATAGCTTGATGTGTGCCTACATACCTAATGCATTGCACATTGGTTGCAGCCAGAATGTCCTTAAGGTCGAGCTCGCATCATGAACATAAAAATTATGACCCTAGACAGTTCGTACGAATACAATCAGTACCTATTCATTATTATTGTTTAATAAATACCGATACCTACCATTAAATTAGAAGGCCTTGAGAATCCATTAAATAATCATAACTTCGTGTCCATCGCCTGCCAGAACTAAAGGAAACAATAAAAATGACAATGTTCGGTCTGTAACCATAACAACAGCAAGTACAAATAAACGTCATAAAGTGTTGGAGCTGTCTAATTTAATTCAAAATAATAATTTCAGCTGAGTAGTTTCTTATTACATAAAATAGATAAGAATTATCCGTACCAATGGCAAACCTAGACGGTAACGCATGGGTGTTTGACTCCCTAGTAGGATTTCTACACGGTCCTGTGTGGAATGTACCACTGCAGACTTTTATAGAAGAAAAATCTTTGCGTAAGTATGCAGTAGTTTGGGATCATCATTAGCACACTTTTGCAAACCATTTTAACAATCATTATAGTTAATAGTTACAGTGTGCCCAGTATATTCATACAGGCGGCAAAGCCGAGAACTAACTTTACCTGCCTCGCTGTGTTCATCAAAATGATTGTGCTAGTCTAATTTGAATGTTTTTTTTTTACAGCCTTTGAGCCGACAGATAATGGAGAAGTGCTCGATAGACCTGAATACAAGCAGATTCATGATGATTACCGTAACTTAGTAAGTATTATAAGAAATTAACTGTCTAGTTAGGAGAATATAGTATGCAACAGCTCAGTATTCTTAAATCAGTACCAACGAACGATTAAAAACTTTTGTAGTTAATAGTTTCTTTCAGATTACATCTCGCCTTCATTGCTTGAAGTGGACCATTACCAGCTTACTGTTGCAGTTGCCAGCAGGGCGATCAGACTGGCCTGGGGCTGCAGTCTCGACATTCATACCGATCGCTTTACGACCGAATTCAGTCGCAAAGTCTATCACTCCATACATTACACCTGTCAATTCGGGACTTTGCGACCGAATTCGGTAGCGATCGCTATGAATGTCGAGACTGCAGCCCCTGGTCTGAGCAGTAACTTCTGCCACAAGATTTTCCTGAAAAGCTAACTTGGGCATTTGATCCAGGGGTTTATAATATAACGTAGATAGGTATAATGTATTTTTCATGAACCCAGGTGGACGTGATGTTAGGCTCCTTTATGAGCAGTAATTTCTGCCACAAGATTTTCCTGAAAAGCTAACTTGGGCATTTGATCCAGGGGTTTATAATATAACGTAGATAGGTATAATGTCTTTTTCATGAACCCAGGTGGACGTGATGTTAGGCTCCTTTATGGACGACATCGGCATCTCGGCCGATCAGTTTGAAGCTGCATGCAAGCTGTCGGCGCGTGATCTAGCCGGATTGCCGGCTCACTTCCATCGGCGCCTCTTCGAGCAGATATGGGCCGCCAATGACTACGAAATGTTCGTTAAGATGATGACGCACAAAAATGTAGAGCTGCAATTACAGGTACCTACACTTGTCGTGGCTTCGTCTTTGAGTGAGTGCAAGGGACAAGAGTAGACACAAGAGGGAAGTAATCACTCTACTGTTTCATTTGCAGGCTTTAGAATTGATTGAAAGGCGGTATGGAACAATGGCCCACTTATTTTCTGTAGAATCAGAAGACTTGGATACATCACGAAGCGATGAAAGTGAGGACTGGCCCGATAATGACGATGTCATGACTGAAATAAAAAAGTAAGTTGACGCTGGTATCAAACCTCTGACGAATGTATTTTGTAGCCAACAATCAGATCATGCATGACTTTTCGTTATTTCAGATTACAACTAGAAGACTTCGGAGGCAAAGATGAGGTCGTCAACGTTCCACCTGAAGAAGTGGTGGCCGAAAAGCAAACTTTGTTATCAAAACTGCACAGCTTCGAAAAGAAAGAAGAAAACCACATCCTTGAAATGAAAGAAGAAAATCTTGACAATAAAGATATTATAGTGACAGAGGCAAAGAAAATTCAAGTTATGGAACCACCAAAACCACCTCCCAAGAAAGTAGAGGTTTGCCCTACCCGAATACTTACCACTTCATACTTGTTCCTTACCAAACCAATACTTGTATTATACTTTAGCACTTACTCTTTGTCACAGGTGAGTGAGGAAGAGATGCTTGCCCGTCAGGAGTATTTGAAGCAGCAGCGGGACAAGTTATTGGCGCTGAAGAAGCAAGTTCGCGAGCGGCGACTCGGCGCGGTAGACGGTGCAGAATCTGGAGGTACTACCGGTTCATATCGATTTTAGAATAGCTCCGACTTTGACAGTATATTTTTCAGTTCGTCGTTTTCAAATCGGCAAAGACAATGCGTTTTCGTGGGATGTTGTCTTGTTTGCCATGTCGTGTATGCTCTATCAGTTTATCGACAGAAATGGAATCAATAAAGCCTGCTTGCATATTTTTTAGCATATTGTAATTTCTTATATTTGTGCCCTTTTCTGTAGGAGGGGAAGGATCTCAGGGCAGCGTGGCCAGGCCTCGGTCGGCCAGAGCTGCACAAGCAGCCTTGGCGGGTGTCACTTCAACCCCGCCCCCCGACGCCATGCAGCTACGTCGCGCGCTCGCCTCCAAGCTTAAGACTGAAGTTGTCGACATAGCTAAATGATACCCCAGGGTCTACCCCATACCTAATTGATACGTCAAGCAATGCTTTACTTTACTCTACTCATAATCTCAAATTAAAAAATATTTATTGAATCTATAAACAAGATTTTATTCAACCTTTGTCTGTTAATAGTGGAATGTATGAAAGAAACAACATGAATTCGTAATTATTACCTTATATTTATATTGCTTACTTAACTAGTGACATCATAATAATAGCATTATCGTAAGCTTATTTATTTTACACAACTTGCCGATAGGTAAATCTATTTTAAATCTGTGTATAAATTAATTTATGATGGTCATCCACCTAGACAGATAAAAAATAGTCATTATTACAGTCTACTTTCACCTAGAACTTCGTATTTTAGTTAACGGGGAAGTTATTTCAAGGAATATAAGAATCGTATAAATCTAATTGACAGCTCGATGCTTTTAGCCTATTATACACGTGGATGTTGGCAGATTTGAAAATAAAATTATTACATAAAACGTTATATATTTACAATATATTCTGACAAATTCATTCCACGTATGTAATAATTGAATTCGCCTCGCGTTCACTGTGCATTCTGAATAAAAAGCTGGAGTCTTGTTGCACTGATATAGAAGTGTGACCATCATACTTATTAAAGTTACAATAGTGGCGGTAGCGGACTTCTTTGTAAGATGTAAAATCTTATGACAGAGATCAATAATTTATTTTTCAGATACATATTAAAATTGATATGTATTTTAGAGACGTTACACAAGGTAATTAAAGTGTAAATTTGAAAACCTAGGAAACCAGAGCCGAAAAATATCGAGAATATATTAAGAAAGTATAGAATCTATACTGTTTTATTTGTGCTCAGTTCAATTACTTTTGTTAATGTTCGGCATATCGCAGGCACTGCACGTGCTGCAGAGCGCAGACAGCAGTGTCTAAGCTAGTCACAAACTATCGTGCAGCTAGCGGGCCGGTGAAGGCACTCGATGCTCAGAGCGTACCGCTAGCCACGGACATCTTCACAGTGGCAAGCGCACCTATCTTTGCAACCATTAATCAAATAATCATGCCGCCAGGAGTTTATAATCGAGAGACAATACAGCTAGATATAAATTATATTATGAACAATGTCTATGACAACTGTTACACACGTTTTATATTTAAAATACACTCCACGAGCATTCAATTTAACTAAAAAAATATTAATGTATTATATCAAGCTATGCTTTTAAAATAATATTCAATATGTTTTGATAATATGGCTCCATCGCATCTTGTCACTCTAGATCAGAAATATTTACATCTCTGAAATATATCTAAAGGTAAACTCGCTACTACAAAAAACTAGGTCTTACGAAAGTATCTATAAGTTAGAATATTTTTGATACATATGGAAGAGCATTCTGTAAATGCAAAATGACACACTAATGCGTAAGTAAATTAAAAACCCTTGACCAGATATAAAATTTGAGCACTGCTACTTAATGTATGAGGTTTGTTACTAACATGTTATTGGAAGCCAGTTATAGACGACAACTGAGATCAGTTCTGATTATTGTTTATTGTGTAAAAGAATGTTTGGACCACTCCATCTAACTCGTTTCTGGCGACATGTGATTTTGCAAAATATTTACTTTATTATAGATAGATGTTTATAATCACCAGATTAAGTATATTTTACAAAATCTAATATTATTTACAAAATACGAATGATAAAACTAGAGGTTTATAGTAATAAAATAAAATGGATCTTAATCAGATAATTTTATCACATACACATTACTTCCGCAGTGTAAAAAAGCTACAAACAATCGTATATAAGCAAAGATAGGAAACATTTTTTTGTTGAAAGTAAAGAAAGATTTAATACTGATTTTATAATTCATTTTCAACGTAGGCAACAAAAAGATAGGGAGATAACGAGTGGGATCCATTTCATGACATTACATCAAAATATTAATCTTACTAAAGAGTACAACGCGTAAGAAAAAATAAATCATGTTTTTTTTTTAATACAATGCATTAATAAATAAATTTAAAACATTAACATTATAACTCTCGTGCCTTCATTCGCGTGATGAAATGGATCCGTCACCAGCTTCCCAATACAATCAGGGATTTACAGGAAGGTACTTATCTACATTATAATAATATAGGGAGTTCGTGTAAATCACTGATGGTTCATAATCACGTGTTTAACAAGTTGGCGGCAGAAGGTATGACTCGTAACCAGTCGACCGAACGTGGCATGATGAACCTTGGGGTCTACTTCGAAGTGCAAAGTGCGCATGTTCGGATCGGACCGACACATGGCCGAACCGAATATTATTGAAAAATGCGAAAAAACGTTCGGATCGGCTCAGTTGGGTCGGGACCATAGTCAATATTCGAAAGAGTGTAGGATCGGGACCGACCGAACCAAATAGTAACTACGTAGCAGGAAACGGCCGAACATTCGGCCGATACTACTTCGGAGTAGACCCCTTGCCCATACCACAATATATGTGGCTACATGGATCTTTAAAACACCAACAATCCTGCAGCCAACGTGTTATTATAAGGTTGCCTTCTAAATCAAAACAACATGATAAATCTGGATCCCAAAAAAAGTATACAAAACAAAATCAAAGAGAATGCAGGTAATCATTTACGCTTTTAATTATAAACGTTGCTTAAAGTTAAGACAAGCTTTAACGTCGAAAAATGTATGGTTACACTCAAAGTTTAATCATTGTTTAACTTTAAGCAACATTTGCAAATAAGGAGGGTTATATAATGAATCAGGCAAAATCATCACGATGCAATGAATCAATGATTGTTTTATATTTTAAATCAACTAATAGGAAATCTGAGCTGCCAGACCAAAAATGGTGGAAAAAAAAACTAAGGACCTATATACACTTCAGGAAAGTGAACTTACGTCTGTGTAAAATGTACTAAAATCGTATCCTTATTGACATACCGTGGATGTCAATAACCCAGCACGTCTGCATCTACCTTTAGCGAGTATACATAGTGCCTGAAGACGCAAGAGTGAACAAAGAAATGTTGAAATATTCAGGATCCAGATAAACATGTATCCATGTTGACTGTCCAATTTTAACTTGGTTTTATATAATGTAAGAAGTAGCCTATTTTTCCAATTTCACGACAATGGAGCCACTAACTGGTGAAAAAAAGGTACTGAATCTGGGAGTATGTCTAATCATAGGTACTGATATAACTACCGTAGATTGCTGGGAATTAACTGCCAAACCGCTGTAATTGTAATGTATTCTAGGTTGTTAGAAGAACTGTTAATGAATTGCTTGTTTAACAGTTCTACTTACCACCTTTATCTCGTCCACCTAGCAAGGTTATTACCCATCGACGTTTAGGAACTAAGCAGCGTGCAACCCCACCTCAAATATTCCTCTGCAGTATCATTTGTTGAGTATTGCTGCTTCTGAACAACGCGCAACTTAGTTTCCAAACGTCATACTAGAGCGTCTTAGAACTTGGCTTTTCCGCAAAATAAAGATGATAATAATTTTCATAGATATAATTTATTGTAATCATAATAAATAAATGGGCAGTCAACATGTCGCTAAATACCACTCCTTACAATAATAATTTTAATTTAGTCTAATTTTGGCTAATTTCCATAGGCGATTGATAAAAAAAAATTGCTAGTCACACTTTGGGAATTCAGTTCAAATAAAATATCTCACCCTTGAAAATGAATAACATTTTAACTACTCACAGTATGCCATAAATGCCCATGCTTTACGCGGTGGCACACAGAACATTTTATAAATAGGAAGTGCTACTTTATAGTAGTTACAATGTTAATATAGTTCATTAATGCGGGTCATGCAAATTTAACAAAAAATAATAAGTCATACAAAACCATTCTCTACTCTCAACAAAGTCGGAGCTTTTAGGAGATATTTTGTTACAATAAAAACAAATAAGATCACTAGCTTAAAACAAGACCTGAGTTACTGCAAAATAATAATTGGAAGTACAAACTGTAATCTCCAAGAAGCTCAACAGAAGGAATGCAAAATATTGAGAATAAATAACTCGTATATCTGACACCACGAATATTATTTCCACAGCTGACTGTCTTTGATGCGCGATAGACAAACATTTCCCTAAGTTCTGGCAACAGATTATTCGATGCCAATCTGTTTGTGATATACATAGCGCACTAGTGAGTAACAATTCCAGAGCACAGATTATGATTTTAAATGTCTCTAAAAAAAGATTGGTCGTGTGATCCTTCATAAACTAAGATTTTTATAAATACGTACATTTTTACATTTTCATATCGCGTTCAGGGTGTTTTTCTTTTTTCTATTATTATTTATTATTAGAAGTTTAATTCCCACTCATATTTTCTTTGTACTTTTTGTGATTACAATCCTTGACAAAAGTAACCTAATCGTTAAAATTAGTTCACATTAAATACACCTTGTAACCAATATTTGTTCTACTTTCTGATGCCATCTGAAGTATATTATTATTACACTACAAAGTATGAAGAACTTCATACACTAACTAAAGTCGAACACTCAAGTGTCAGCACTTCATATTTACAAATAATGGACATAACCCAGCTGCTGGAGGTACTTTACTGTCTAGCGGTTGACTAACGAAAGCAAGTATAAACGACCGATTGTGTCGAATTTAAATGCAATCGGCTGGAAGTCGTGACGAGGGCGAGGTATCGGAACGCAAGGGCGATGGAAGAGCTAGGATGGCAGTAATAGTGAGAACTTAGAATCTAGAAATCACAATATCGCATATCCTGAACACGAGCATCCAGGTGCCGCCCTGTACCGGTCTCGCAGGGAGAAGCGCAGTAGCCTCGGGCCCGAGCCCTCGCACCCGACACGGCAACCAACTATCCAATCAAACTACTCTGTTACACTAAAGAGACGCGAGCGCGGTGTCGGCCGCGCGCACGCTTCTGTGACGCAACAGGTTCGCACCGCGGACAGATACAAATACCACAGCGTACAGTAAAGTTAATCTTACGACATGTTCCATGGTTCACTGGGACACGTGCACAGCGCAGCGAGGCGGGCGGCTCTCTGGTTATATTCCTTGAAACACGCGGAGTGCGGCGCGGCGCACTACGCCAGGCGCGGCCGCTTGGCGTCGCGCTCGTCGCCCGCGCCGGCCCCGCCGCCCTCCTCCTCCTCGTCCGAGTCGCCGTCGTAGTCCACCAGCCCCTGTCACATACACACTCATGTACTACAAGACTCGCACCAATAGAACATCAAACAAGCTAGGGATTTGGCAAAGCAAGATCGAAATGGATTCGAAAATTTGCAGATTGGAATTTATGCATTACCAAATGTTAACCATTCTGTATGTTGAGCAATTACACAAAATAAAGCTAATACAGAAAATGTACAAATGACCTACAGTATGTTCTGATAAAACCCTCACGTAATATTTTTAGAACCAGACCCAGTTAAGTTTACAATCACTTCAATCCACCCAGGCTTCGTAGCAAATGTGGCTGGAATGTAGCCAGACTGGGTTCAGGGTAAATGTTAAGCAATACGTAATAAGACATGATTAGCTTCTCAAATGGCAGAAACAAAGGAGGGGTGGTTATGTTTACATAATAATATTCAAGGTATTTTGTAAGGAAATACTGCAGATAGACAACTACTAGAACACTGTCGCCATTGTAAACCCCTGAGGAAATTGTACACACGGAGTAATAAACAAATAGAGTGGTAATATGTCAGGGATCATTGAAAAACCTCGAAGCCTGAAACGTGTCTAGGAGAAAAGTATTGTCAGTCTAATTTTAGGAAGGAACATGCGTATCCGCGCTCTATTTACATACTACTCAGTGTGCACATATTCTTGTAAGTTAAACAATACACCACACAAGAAATTTTAATTGAACCAACACCATGCAAGTCCTTTGTCTCTGATTTGAGATTACTGACACATCACATGATTCCCAGCGAAGCGAGCAGTGAAGAGGCATGAGGGAACTAAAAGTTTACCTTATTGAGTAATCTGGGCGAGGATACCTGAACGTCAGTGTGCGTCGGCTTGCTGGGGGATGTGGTGCTTAGGAGAACTCTGCTGGGGCCGTTCACTGTTTCCGTATTCGAGCACACTTTCTTTTCAACTATTTTTCCTGAAACAAATACTAATATTGTAGACGGGCACTACCCTTTCTAAGCACATAAACTTGGTTTATATTTCGGGATTTACAAAATTAGCTATTTGACAATATTGCCTGCTAGAAAGTGTTCGCACAATGACGTTAAGTCTTCCATTACCAGTTAAGACTAGATTCATTGAAAGGGTCAAGGTTTACAGATTAGATACAATAATATAAACACACCGATAGCGTCGAGCGCGTGATGCGCGTGTGGATGCGCATGCGTGGTCTGCGCGTCGAGCGGCGCGTCGTCCTCTAACTCGTCGTCGTCGTTGAACCACATCTCTTCCTCGTCGTCCGGCGCGCGCGCCTCGCGCCGGTATCTAGTGCGGAGTAGTGATGGTACCACGGCCTCTGCTACGCCCACGCTGCCGCTTACTGTGGGGAGAATGTTGGGATTAGGTGATGGTCACACTCTAGTAGGTATTTCGTAGGGAGACTAGAATTTTTTGACACACACTGTAAAGATTTCCATGTTATATATATTCAATATTTCCAACATGCAGCACGCACTGTTGTGGCCAAGGCAGCAGTTCGTGCTGCGTGCCCATACATTCTTTGATAGTTCGACCTTTGAAGGCGTAATACTACCACCAATATTTTCAATAGCCCAGTCAAGTGTGGCGCGCACCAGCATAGAAAACCAATTGGCCACAAATATTGACATTCAAGAGTGGCAGGATGGAGGCAGCATTCTATAATGACCGGCACGAGTCGTGAGCACAGATGGGCAGTAGTGGGGGCAAGCTCGCGCATGTACACTTTCGGCCAAATTTATTTAGTACCGCTTTTGCTCAAATTATTGATAGGTACTTACGCAAACTATAATTAAAATATTAGTGGTAAGTACTTGAAATTTTACTTTGATACAGTAATGTTGTAGGCCTTTGTGACTTACGGCCAGTTTCCTCATCAACACAATCAGTCAAAGTATTAACTTTTACTTGACCTTTACGGCAAATGCTTTCTTCATTCAAGTAACTGCTAAAATAGTGAAGAAACAAATTTAACCGTTACTTTGACTTAACAAATACGAATTAGCAAAAATAAACAATTTCAAAATTAAAAACGTAAGTCACTAAAAGTGCACGAAAGTGTACAGTAGCCGAATGACACGTGAGAGTCCAATAGACGACGAGCATCGACAGACGAACCAATCGCGTGCAGCCTCGGTGCCCCCCGCCTTCTTCATTCCGCCAAAGAGACCGAAAAATGAACTACTGCGCAGGTGTCAGTTTGGGCTCACGACTCATGCCGGTTACTATACAAAATTTAACAATCGATAGTCGCTCGAGCGCCGTAAACTGTCGACAGACGGCGAGCGTCATAAACCATCGCTTGTGTTCAAATCACCAGTATTGGTGTGACTTCTTCCTTATAATATAATGTTGGTACTGCCTGAGTGCAGCACCCTAATTGCGTAACACACTATTAATCACAATCTTAATCATTTTGAAGGATATTGCTAATGCATTGCTTCATATGTTCGAAAAATGTGTCTGCTCAGCAGCGTAAATAACTCAATGAAAGTTGTGGAACTGTCAAAATGAAACTCATAGAGATACTGATAGTGTGTTTAGCAATTACCTTGCAGATTCAAGTCTTAAAACTAATAAATATTGAAAAAGGTGTAATTACTTGTAGTCTCACCTCGATCCCTCTCTTTCAACTTGTCCTGGTGTTGATCATACCGTGTTTTTAATGCCTTGAACGTCTGTACATATTCAACATCCTCTAAGATCTTTCCATAGTTTTCAACAACATGTGAACAGAGTGACTTGATGTCTTCCAGCTTTATGAACTCAAATAATTCTAGTATTGCAGAGTCTAGTAAGTTGTACCTGGAAATTATTTAAGATGAGCATTAGTAAACTTCAATATTGCTCTTGATTGTTCTTATTTTATGAGCACAGGGGGCTTACCACCAGCTTTCATAGCAGGGCAGAAGTTGAAGTGCACTGCTTTTTTGTTCTATGACTAAGTACAGAAAAGCAGCTGCAGTTTAACTTCTGACCTGCTTGCTATAAGAGATAGTAAGCCCCCAAGTAACTTTAGAAATGACTGAATAATGAAATATGTCTTTTAGTGCAAAAAAACGTTATCAAATGGAAAATCATTTATCAATGTAGGTAATCTTGAAAGCAGCCAAGTGGGTCATATGGTGAAAACACTAATTACTATAAACACTAACACACACACACTAATTACTTTATTTATTTATAAATAAATAAATAAATACTATGTGCCTGCATTTTTTTACATACCTGCCATTATTTCTAAGGAAAGCATCTATAACTGGTGCAAAGAGATTCCCCTTTATAATGTATCTGTTATAATATTCATCCTTGAGTGCGATGATCTTTCTCATGAACCTGAGCGCGCCCAGAACCAGGAACGTGTGTGTCGACCTCATCAGCACCAGTATGCGACGGAGGAGGTCCTGAAAATATAAAATCTAAAATTAGTGACGTAATTTTCAATAGTCTGTAGCTATTGTTATAGTATTTACATTTTTTGTGAACTTCGTCATCATCAGCCGAAAGAAGTTGCTGCAACATAGACCTCAGGTGCTTGCATAAAGTTCGTCGGGACCATATTTTCTGGTCCCGATTTGTCGGTACCGGACCCTTATTGCGTAACACACTTTCAATCACAATCTGAATCATTTTGAAGGAAGGATATTGCTAATCCATTGCTTCATATTTTCAAAAAATGTATCTGCACAACAACGAGAATAACGTAATGAATGTTGCTGAACTGTCAAAATGAAAGCCGTTGCTACTGGTCGTATGTTACGCAATTACCCAGCAGGTCGTTACCGATAGGTACAGTCAAACCACGAGTGCCCGGTATGAACAAGAGTGGTCAGTATCAACAAGTTTCAACCCGTTTCTTATATGCAACCACATACAGAATGTATGGGACGATTTTACCCCGTATCAATCGGTCCCGATCCGTTTCGCCTTGTCCGTACTGGGAACCAGCGCCTTTACGCAACCACCCGTAATCGTGATTACTTATTTCGCCAGTTTAGGTTCAATTTCATGTAAACTTAAGTAATACTCAAATGAATTTTTAATTTATGATGTTCTCAGATGACTATACTCATATAACTATAACTGAGCTGGCAATCGGCCTGAGAACGTCAGCATCAACGAATCTCGTTACATAATTTCCTATCGGAAATAATACAACGTTTGGAGCTACATAACGCCAAAAAGAAAAGCGTAAACGTAGCAGGTAACTAAGTCGGGAAAACCTCTGGAAAATATCAAACTTCGCGGGTTTCGTATAGAAATCATAAAGAAAGGAGCTATTAAATAACGAGGTGACCTTGTGACGTCATTCAAGGTGTGAATAATAATGGTTCATTTTACGGGCAGTTTTATTTACTGGAACCTCCATTGTTCATTCAGAGAAATGAAATTGTTAAATAAAAGCTGCATTTTGTCCTGTTCACGCGATGCTTAGGGGGAAACCCTAACTGCATACAATTCAAAGTATAAAGTGCAAACTTGTTTGACTTGACAATATTTGTTGAAAAACTTGACCATTAATCATACTTACGTCGTATCCTGATTCTCTCATTCAAAGATAAAAGTAAAGGAATAAGTTGAATACTTTATAGTATACCTTCTGTGTATAAAATGAATGATATATGAATAAAAATAAATGGTTAGATAATCTTAGTTACGTCATACACAAACATAGTACATTCTAATCCATAATAGGTACTCATATAATACGTTTTTGTTTACATTTACTTACATAATTCAATGATAATGATAATGAAATGGAAACTTAATAGTCATTAATATCTAGTGATTATTGCGAAAATTAAGCAATTTGCTACTGCGTTTGAAACTGTACACCAGTGGAGCATATTCTTGTACCCTCACAACAAATGCATTATTTAACATTAATAAGACATAGATTATCCTCTATGCATAATGGAGCCTATGAAAATTCTATAGTGAATACATAGTTGCAAGGAAATATTGCATGACACACCTAACTATGCTGATCAAAACATTGGCCGGAACGACTGAATAGTAAAATACCTGTGATCTTGTAAAAATCATATTATAAATGAAAGTCGTTTTAGTGTCTGTCTGTATCGTCTGTAAACTACGCTACGAATTTTGATGCAGTTTTCACGATCTTTTTTAGAGAATATCTACCGAAATGTTTATCCAAGTACTACATGAAGAAGTTGTTAGCTTAATATTTGCAGGTTACCATGGTTATATACTGAATACTCTTACCTTATTCAATATGCAGGTCTTTATGTGGTATGTGTGATGCTCAACACAGAAGGCCAATAGTTCCAGTACAAGCCCCAGTAGCTGCACCGTGTGGTAGTCTTCCTTTAGAGGTTTTTCTCCAGTTGTGTTCTCTAAGAGAGGGGCTACAAATGTGTTATACATTAGTGTATGAGCTACCTAAGAAGTTTTTTTATTGATTGACCTATTTATTAGACAAGTTTTTTTATTTTATAAAAGACTGATGTGTAGGCCATGAAGCGCTGAGTTTACTGTATTAATATTTATAAGTACTTTTTAAATTTGCACTTGTAAAGGGAAACCAGGTTTTAAAGTACTAATGTGAAAACTGGTAATATATTTAGGGTGGCAGGGACATAGGCGTCCAACCTATTACAATGGATTCAGTAAATATTTTGGACACTGTTGAAATTTTTCATCAGCTATTAAAAAAAATTTTGCTGTTCCATACATTTTTACTGCATAGATATTTCACTTCGTCAGGAAACAGCTGTTTAAAAAAAAAACAAGGAATTTTAACACAGGGGGTCCACATTCATGTGGTGAATCTATGGTAACAGGTTTTGTGTCTATGTCCCTGTCACCCTGTATTCTTCAAAGCTTTGTTTCATCAAAGTCCCTTTTAAAGAAACAACATAGAATTTATGTTAATCATCGCTGTCAAACAACTCCTACTCTTGCTTGACAGCAATCTATTGACAAGGCGGCCACATTGAAAGTTCTTGTAACAACAAATTAACAAACCAACTTGCATTAATAACTTGTTTTCATTGACATACGTTTTAAAAGCTAGAATTAAAATCGAGTGCATATTTTTATTCATAATATTTGAATTGCTAATTGCATCCCACTGATACAGTAATATTTATGTATTTTCTAAGCAAAACTGCAACTGTACAGTCAACAAAAGAGATAAGTATGCAGGGTCGTCGGATATAGTTCAAGTTTAGTAAGAAACCAATTGATGTTTTCGATTTTGATTCGAGTTTTTTATTAATTAAATAAAATTTTATCCAAAAACATCAATCCATTTCTTACTATACTTCAACTATATGCGTCGATCCTGCATATTTATCTCTTTTATTGACAGTACATAGTAAGATTGTATCTCCTTTGTACACTTTTCTAGGAAGGTGTTTAAATAGTCATTTGCACATAATGATTCATAGAGAGGGTACCTTACCTATTAATGTTTGTATACTGTGTTTGTAGAAGAAATTTAAGAAATCTGCCTTTTCACTCTTGTTGACTGACGCAAGCATGCTCTCAGGGTCTAGGAGTATGCGGAGGACTCCCATGAGCTGCACTGCACCACCCAATTCTGGGTCTCTGTCTCGAAGCATCTGCTCTATCACTATATTTAGTAGCATTTGTTCCTAGAAATAAACAAAGTTGGTTATTGCAACAAATTCACATGCAACAAATCACCACAAAGTAAAAATTAGAGTACAACTCAACATACCTCTTCAGTATTGTTAGCTTGCTGTAGTGTATGATCTCTCACTACGGAAGGAGAGAACTCTACAATGTAAGTTAAAATGTCTATAGATGCAGTCTTAGTCTTCTGATCATCTATACTTAGAGTGATTTCTAATGCTGGCAGGATCCCTAGAGACACTAAAGTTTTATAAAAAGCATCCTTATCTTGAGGTTGCAAGTTTTGTGAAAAATTACAAAATTCCTTTAAAAACAGAACCAAGTCCCGTCTTTTCGGGTCCGGTGTCTTATCATCCATAAGAAGTTTAAACAAATCTGTCAAAAATTTCTCATCTTCCTCTATAAGTTTCACTATTTCTACTTTGTTGAAAAATATAAAACTGGACAATGTGCTTAGCAGATTGTCCTCAAAAACTGTAGGTGTAGGTAAAACAATATCCTGAATATATTGTACTCTGTATGTTTGATGTATTTTAGCTAGCAAATCTTTGTTCTTGATAGGAACGGCCTCACGGAACTTAGCTAGCTCCCGCAAATATTCTCTGTGCTTTTTAGGTGTAGGCAAACTTGGATCATACTCAAGACAACCCACAACATCGAATATAGTGTCATCAGCAAACATTGTGTCGAATAGTGTGTTTTTGTTGAGAAGAAATATACTCTTAAATATTTCGTATAGATGATGCAACCCTTCAATATTTTCAATGTCTTCGCACATGTGGAACAGGTTGAGTAGTTTCTTGATGTAATGTTGCGTCTCTAGAGCTGCTGCTAGCTTGTCCTTGCGTGCTGGTGATACCAGACAACTGTTGACTAGTTCACTGATGTCTTCCAGACGTCCCATTTCACATGCTGGCAGCTCCACAGGCTGTACACTGTCTGACATCTCATCAAATCGCTCATCTTCTGATTCTTCAACTATATCTTGTGTTATTTCAACTGATGGATCTTTTCCTTGTACCTGAAAATAAATAAATATGAAACACATGCACTTGTATCACATCATGACACAATCAGCCACACATCAATGTCAATTCACAGATCCAAGATAATAATAAGTAACTGTTACATTGTTAGAAAATCAATCCTACAATAATATATGAAGTGATTTGCAATGTGAGTCAAAGTCAACTCTAAAAATCTTGCACATTTCTACCACATCCGTTTCCTATAAGAATGTTAAGTTTCTGAGAGGGCTATAAAAATAACAAACATGCAAATTGAAAAAGTATGACAAACAATATCTATTTACCTGACAAATCTTCTCCCAAATTTCATCGCAGCCAGCTTTTTCTTGAAAACTTAAGGCTAAATCAAAGTTATCACCTTCCGACCAGACTATCAACGTGTCCTGTTGCTTCTGATACGCGGTGTCGGGTTGTATCTTACTCTCTAGGAGAAGGGACCCGTCGGACTCTGCGCGCACCAGTAACGAGGTGCCTTTCAGCCTCTCCACGTAACATGACGACACATGTCCTGTTCCTCTGTCATCCCACTGTCGGTCTGCGTTCAGAGCGTAAAGCTTTACTCTTCGTCTCGTGTCTGTCATGATAGTCAGCGCTCTAAACACTATGTACTCAAGTAATGAATCAATTATTATGGCGCTAATCTAATGCACCTCAACACTAAATTACTTAACTCCCATTTGTATAAAAACATGTGCACTTCTGTAACAAAAATAACACAATTTGTAAAGAAATCAGGTTCGTAATTTTCGCGATTGTAATTACCGTAATTACATTCCATCTTGTTCTTCAATTTATGTGAAACACACCTAACTACGACGGGCTTTTATGTAAATCATATTTTCATAAACTGATTCGATACATAGTTACGGCATCCACATGAAAACGCTTTTTATAATTTTGTAAAACAATGGAATAATCATTAAAATATCGGAAATCACAAACAAAACAATACAAACTGTAAGCTTTCCCTTACACTTTAAAAACACAAGTATTCAATCAGTTAATGATAAAACTCTTCCTAAGGTGTCGAAAACTCTTTAACAATAATATATTTACCGGAATTAACATTATAGAATCGTCAATTTGACGTACCTTCAAAATAGTACAACATCAAATATCGCCATATTGGATTCACAACAACGCTTCAAAATCGGGGTTCTCAAATCGAATGCAAAAGGCGCGTTATTCAAAAATCTACAAATTAACTTACTTATTACTCTTGTTTTGGAACTACATAGCTTAAGATAAGTATAAAAAAATATTATTTTTACTCAAGACAGGTAATTATCCCAATATCATCTTGGTAAGATGCTTTTTTAAGTAATATCTAAAATTCTAAATAAAAACATTCTTTGAGAAATGATTTTTATTTATCAACGTGCCGAACTTTGTCTAGCCAAGACAATAAATTATACAGCCAAAAATTAGGACAGACTGCTTTCGAACGACTTCTAAATTGAAATTAGTATCATATTAAGTCATCATGATGACTTAAGTCTACGGTCCCTTGGAGTTAAAAAAATATTCAGCAACTTAATCAACGCAATAAAAAATATGACCATTTATGTCTCATATTTTGCCCATTCTCAAATAAATGAAACCTACAAAAAATGGTAAGAAGCAAGTTCTTCATCGCCCTAAATATGTACAACAAAATTAGGGGAAAAAAAATAACATAAAAAGGATATTTATTCGACTACAAATATTTGGAATTGGAGAATTGACCGTGAGGTAAATCGATATTTATGAAAGAATGTTTTTTAACTTCAAAGTTAAGTTGGTCCAGTATATTATTATAGTCTTTGGTTGGTCCTTTAATTCGAAATAGGAAATGTTTAGGTCTCAAGTTTAGGTCGTGTCACGAGTGAAGCTGTAGAGAGATATGAGCACAGAGTACTTTATAAGGTATGAGGAAGTGAAGGGGAACCTCCATAGAAAAGGGATGAGCTTTGTGTGGATGTTATGTCTGGTGGGCTGTGCCCGATGAATATGATTGATGTCGGGACGTTGTGTATATGCATGTCACTCGGTAACCTCTGCTTGCACGATGCAGGATACTTGCGTGACGTCAGTGTGATGCAGAGTTCACATGTGGTGATGTAGATGCCTCCACAAAGCCGTGGGCAGCCACACAGATTTGAGTCCTACTTACAGTTGGCCGGTTTTTTGTAAACACTCGCTCGTATCGGTCCACCTCTAAACCTTAATTTGTTATCTGTGGCCTTTTGGCTGCCATTTGCTGTGTTCTGTCAGTCATTCTTGATGTTATTGAATAAAGATTTGAGTTTTATTTATTTAAAGCCACAAACTGTTATTTTACCATTAAATAAGTTACAGAAGTGAATGTTTTTTCATTGATCCAGTTTATTATAATTTCAAGAAAAAGATGAGCCGGGTATTTAACAAGCTATCGTGTGAGATTTGCTTTTCTTAATCTTCGTTTATCAATATATATTACTTAATTAGTCTTGTTTAAAAATACAGAAATACTTTCGTATAATAATCTAGGCTTGATTATTCAACAGAATTAGGGAAAATAACTGAGAAAATTTGGTTAATTACGAACTTGACATATGTCATTTTGATGTCAATTCAAAGAATCTTTACAATAATAGAGATAGTATTTATTTGTGTTTTTGATATGAATAACATTGAACAAACTGCGTATGTGGATGCACTAGACATAATACTACATCTTTTCTATTGCAGTATGAAGCAGAGGGACCAAACTTACTTTTGCACATTTAATAGCAATAAAATTGTTGATATCATTTAGTTGTAAAATGAACACAGTATGTCTTATTTGAGTGCTTCGGAAAATGTGGGGTAAGTTGTAATCAATATAATAAAGCTGTTTTCTCATAATGTAGCTGTAATGTAACCTACTAGAGGTTAATCCTCGTCCCTAAACAGTGTGTAATGGGTGTAACCCGTTTTGTTGTCTCGCCTTATAAAATTGTATGTTAAATGTTGCATCTGCTGTGCTAACATACATAGAATGTTTTGAGTGCCTAGTATAGTGTTCAAGCTACTTATCCTTGTAGCATACTTTATCTTGACTGCATTACTGTTAAATAAAACATTTTAAATGTTGTTTGTGTATTGTTAGTGTTGTTCTATGAGAAAGTTGCATTTGGTACAACATTTATAGAGTAGGCACTTAAATAGTTAGCAGTGATGCTAGTAGTTCTGATTGTATGTTAATATTATAAGATTTGAATGTAGAATAAAGACTTAACCGCAAAAAAAAAAAAGAAAATGCAAATGTTCCTGTAATTTCCTGGATTCCATTGTTAATGTGCTGAGTCAATAGAAATATTACTCATAAACACACCTATATAAAAAAAATGTTGTGCTAATGATGCAGAACTATGTTGATAGTTGTGGTTTCCTAAAGCAGAAATATTACCTGTACATGATGAGTGCCACATGCTGTGTGTAGTTTTATATAAATCTTATACAGCACACAGTAATAAATAAGTCATAAATATATGTTATTATTTTCATGCTTTCAGCTTCAGTGGTATTCCACAAAATATATCAGAGGCGAGCTGTGCCACACAGTATAAAATGGCAGTCGAGGGTGTGTCCTCAGGGAGCTGTGGTGATGTAAACATGTTCCTACATGACAACTCGGGAGATGAGCAGGCGTACATACATCTTAATGACAATTTCTACTCCAAATTTAAAATTGATCCCAACGAATTATACACCTTTCATGACTCCGATGTCATTGCTGGGGAAATTACTGTTAGCCACACAGAAGATAATTTTATGTTTTCTGATAATGTTGATATTAAGAGTAAGCTGTTAGCAGAGAGCCCGATTAAAGAGCTTGATCTCATAGGAGCATTCACAAATGGCGATATTAAGGAGGATATCAAGAAGGAGGTGGTATCTAATGGGCACTATCCACCAGTAGCCAAGCCGATTGCAAACTACAAAGACAGTAAGACTACTCATACCAAAGTTTCGAAAGTTAAAAATCAAACTCAGGTGAAGGAGCCTACAAGGTCGGAATCGTTTAGTGAAGCTCGAAGACTGAGTGTTCATAGCCCTAAGGCGCAAAGCACTGCCACCGCCCCCTCCCTAAGTGCGAAAAACAGTATTAATAGTGGTAGTACTACAAGTAATGCGAAGCAAACAGGTGGTGTGGAGACATTTTTAGATGTGTTTAAGAGAGAGCAAGGGTTGGTTGAAAATGCATCTGTACTTGTTAAAACTGAGTCGCCAGCACCTCCACCAGCTAAAGTTTCAGTGTCTCCACCGAAGAAAGGTTCATCTGGTAAGTCATTGCCTTTCATTGAAATAAAAAAAAAATGTTACCTTACTTTAACAGTTAAGTTCAATATTGCAAATTTATAGTTCTGTCTTCCTCTTATGGTGTCACACAAATAGTTTAGATATTATTTAAACATATGCAGTCAAATAAATGAAAAAAAAAACATTGCTTTACAAAAAGTTTCATCAAACTTCCCTAACAAAGGCTTCACAAATGATAACTTTATGCAGGTAAGACTTCTCAAGTGAAGCCCCGCCGTGGCCGTGGTCCGGCGGTGCACGAGGCGTTACAGCGGATACCGGCGGCGAAACGCGCAGTACCGATGCCAAATGATACGTGGCACGCGCCGGGCGAAGCGCTGTTTCAATGTGGGCCACTCGGGGATAGGCCGCTGGCGTTCAGACAGATCGAGAGCAGCAGCAGTGATGATGATAATATGCCAGATTTTGGTAAGACATTGTTACGGTACCCACGATTACTACAGAGTAATCGGTTGTCACGGTATGGGCATGTGATGCTGAGGAATGAGGAAAATATCGTGAGGATAGTTTAAGGAAAGAAAAGATGGGTGAACTGGCTACAAATGGGATGACGACTAATAGAGAAGTATGGAAGTGGCGCCGACCCCAAATAAATGGGTTTATGTAATAATTGCTACAGTATCTGGCTTTAATATGCATCGAGATGTAGAAAAAGACTGTCACACCAGTATGTAAAACGTTTGTTTGTTGGTTTGAATGCGCCAATTTCTGGACGGATTTGAAAAATTATTTTTGCATCTGATAGCCTAAGTCTTGGAAGGCTATAGGCTAGATTTAATATCACGCTAGGACTCAGGGTCTACTCACACTTATTCAGCTCTGTTCAGCTTTTGTCCATAAAAAACATCGATTTTGTATGGAATGCGTACGCGTCCGTTCAGCTTTACGACCGCGTACGCATTCCATACAAAATCGTTGTTTTCTGTGGACAAAAGCTGAACAGAGCTGAATAAGTGTGAGTAGTCCCTTAGGCGCCATCTCATCGGGCGAGAGAATCGCGGTGATAGTCTCACCGTGCCTTCAAATTCTCGCCGCGATGATATCGCCGTGTGGAGACTGCATGTCTTGGTGTGACTATCGCCGCGATATTCTCGCACGTGGCGCCTTAGGAGCCAAGCAATAAGAAATAAAGTAAAAACGAAGAAGAAGAAATAGTGGGCGGGCAAGCGATGCGATGCGATGCGACGGGGAACATCGCGCGGGCAGAAGCTAGGTTTCATATAAACGAGCGCGACGATCGAGTACTTGCACAAGCATCGCTTTCGGCACACGGCCGATTTTTTCCTAAAACACTCATTTATTTACGTACTTATGTGTTAGGGTTTTGGGTTTGGGAGTCAGCTAATGTGAACTTGTAGAACATATCACATTCAACTTGTTTCACAATTCACAACAAAAGACTAAAAGTGTTGTTGAAGTGAATACTTTAAATATTATTATGCATAAGGAGTGTAAAGGTCAAAATACGATATTCTTGTTGGAGTATTATTGGTACTTTTTATCTTTATTCGAAATCAACTTATTTTGCATACCTTGTTCTTGATTGTGTAAACCTGCATCACAATATTATCAGTAGACTATTGTACATAAAATTGGGTAGACATTCCATTATTGGTGACACAACTTCAATGGGCTTGATTTTGTGACTAATGTCCGCAATAGATTAGAGTAATTGACTGACCAATAACCTGATTGTGATTAAATACTATAGAATTTTCAAAATTTCTTTGTTCATTGATGACTTAAGATGATACACAGTTGAGTATAATATTACTATAATGACCGGCACGAGTCGTGAGCACAGATGGGCAGTAGTGGGGGCAAGCTCGCGCATGTACACTTTCGGCCAAATTTATTTAGCACCGCTTTTGTTCAAATTATTGATAGGTACTTACGCAAACTATAATTAAAATATTAGTGGTAAGTACTTGAAATTTTACTTTGATACAGTAATGTTGTAGGCCTTTGTGACTTACGGCCAGTTTCTTCATCAACACAATCAGTCAAAGTATTAACTTTTACTTGACCTTTACTGATACTACGGCAAATGTTTTCTTCATTCAAGTAACTGCTAAAATAGTGAAGAAACAAATTTAACCGTTACTTTGACTTAACAAAAATAAACTATTTCAAAATTAAAAACGTAAGTCACTAAAATTGCACAGTAGCCGAATGACACGTGAGAGTCCAATAGACGACGAGCATCGACAGACGAACCTATCGTGTGCAGCCTCGGTGCCCCCCGCCTTCTTCATTCCGCCAAAGAGACCGAAAAATGAACTACTGCGCAGGTGTCAGTTTGTCCTCACGACTCATGCCGGTTACTTTACCTTTAGTAGAGGCGGACTTTGTTCCAAGACAAAGTTTAAGTTTTTTTTTACCCTACAAGTTATTAAATTGGAAATTTAAAAACCCCCGATTAACACAAATGTACCTTTATATATGTTTTATTTCGGACGCTTTTAACGTGCACGTCTTTCGACATCGTTCTCACATGTATAATTTCAACATGAATGATGAAACCAATATTTTGTAAAAAAAAATATTTTTTATTTAAAAGAGTGTCCGTGGAGTTTCTTGCCCGTTCTTCTATAAAGGTACACTACTACTCTTTCGAATGGGCACCTAGCTTCATCTTTCTGACTGACCGACCGGTCTGCCCCCGTCCACCCCGACCCCTTGACAATGCAAAAGTGCTTGTAATTGGTTTATTCCGTTTATTTGAAATAAATGTTTTAAGTACCTTACCATGAAACACAACAATACCATGATACACAGAACGACAGTCGTCAAACTTATTACATCCCTTTTTATACGTCGGGGTTTAATAAACATCAAATCCTTATCAAAAAATACATATTATCTAGCAGAAGCAGGCGGCGTCTCAGCATGCGTAGAAGAAAGCGCAGCGGAATCCCGCGGCGCGCGGCTCGCCCTGCGCCGCGCAGCCCTACGGCGCCACGTCGCGCGCGCACACGACGCGCTCGCGCTGGCCGCGCATCACGGCAACCACCGCGCGTTCGCTTCGCTACTCAAGGTAGCGTCTCCTTACTGCTACGCAATGGATGTTCCCAACGAAATGATTCAATCATCATTCTAAGTGTCACTGGTACGTGCCTTGCATTCTCGTAGGAGACAAGTGAGAGTGTTGGCGAGTTACCAGGGTGTAAAATTGCTAGAAGCAATTTCTTTTTTGTTGCTTTTTAATAGATACACCTAGCAGTTATGTGGCGTTGCAGTTAATTTATTATTTTTATTATAAGTACAGTCACGAGCACCAATATGTCAACACTTGGCAACTTTCAACTGCGATTTTTTCGTGAAATAACGAATGCAAAGTTGAAATACGACACATTACATAAACCTATGGGTTCGAAAATGGTATGTTCGTAACAACATAAAATTTAATTAAAAAATTAAGGAGTAAATCACTTTTGAATAAAGCCGAGTGTATACATACTTTTGCTCGTGACTGTACAGTGTTGCTCCTTTCAAAAATTCGGCTCGCAACATGTGCAGTTACTTTACTTTGTACCTTGCATCCATGACATAGCTTTTTCCGTTTCAAAATAACAAATAAAAAACCCCGCACCCCCACACCGTCCGTCCGTCCGTCGCACCTGCTTAGAATTGAATTGGTGAATTATTTAATTTACACAGTTTTTTCCCGTGTATGTCCACAGAAACAGCTGAATAGATCGGGGTCGTCAGGTCGTCTTCCAACGCAGACAGTAAATCATTTGCTCGCACTACGTGGCATGCCTTCCGTGTTGACTTCTCAGGAACGCAGGAGACTAAGGTAACCACGAAATTCATTATTTATTTATTTATTTTTCGCTTATGTTGTCCCACTGCAGGGCAAAGTTCTCCTTTCTCCATTCCACTCCTCTCTGCCTTGTGTTAGTGTGGAGCAATCCTGTCTGTAGGCGTCAAGCTGAACCCGTCATCTTCTCTTTCTCAAACACGATAAAACAAAGAAAAAAAAAAAGATTTTCTAAACAAAATTTTCAGAGGATTGAAATCAGGTAACTACACTACCTTTGGCCCCTCGGCTGTAGTTACTTGAAATTACGATAAAATCATTTTACCCATGACTTCTGTGAAGTTTTGCCAGTTTATTTTATTTGACCCTGTAGTGCGATACGGATTGTAATAAACCTGGTAAAATTGAGACTAGTATGTACTGAATTTGACAGGATTCCTCTTATCTTCCCTTTAGAACCAGTTCCGCTTACATTCACAAAGATGTTTGTCATTTGATAGGTTTTTTTTAATATAATTACTTTATTCGCAACGAACGTAAACGAAGTGGGAGTATGTAGGAGTCGCGCTCTGTAGGGTCTGCCTACCACCATGGGAAAGAGTTGAGTTTACGTAGTTTTACTTTATTCACAGAGAAACTGGCTGGTCAGGAGGAGAGACCGGTTCCACCGAGTTCAGCGGCGGCAGTACAAGCGGCGAGTGCGGCACCGAACGATGCGGCCGCGGCTCTTTACCGTGCTCGCGCTACTGCCTGTCACACGTGACGCGCGCTCCGGAGCAGCGTCTGTACGCCGCGTGTGCTGCCGTGTTCGCGGGCGGCGCGCGCTGCAACCAGCCGTTGCTGCCGCTTGCAGACCAGACACCGCTGTGCGCCGAGCACGCATGGAAGAGGGTACGTGTCTATATGTTACAGCCGCCAGTCTGACAACGCTGAATGAGAACATAGTCAGTTCTCTCGAATTTCTACCTTCACTATATGTAATACTAAAAACATTATTAACCGAGCCTCTTCAGCTGAATCCGGGGTTCAGAAATAAAGAAAATAGGTGTATTTGCGCTTAATTTGTCGCATAAAATAAAGCACAAAAAGTAAAAATAAAACAAACATCAACATTATTTTAGTAATTTAGTTGATTTCAGAGTGACTAGCACTGTTGAAAAAGTTATAAAAATGTTTGAAGTTGTAGCGTAAACTGAACTTTATTGTGTAGTAATTAAAGTTATTTTTCCATAAACTCATATTTGTTTACATTTTTGGCGATATTACATCATGCCAATGCGTTTCCATTGCAATTAACAAGCTCTCAGTCATAAATATTTACATAAAATACAATCTTTTTACCAGGACAACTACGACAAGCTGGCACGCGACTGCCGCCCTAAGAAGGTGGTCCGCAAGCGGGCGTGCCCGAGCGTGCCGCGCGGCCCGCGCCGCGCCAAGCGCCGGCGCCGCCCGCCCGCGCGCCTGCGCGCGCCCGTCGCCGAGCAATCACTGGCCGGTATGTTTGCTGAGCGGTGGAAGAGGGGGAGGGAGCGAATACATTTGTAGCCCAGAGAATAGTGGTGGTGGAGCCGCTGGAGCTACAGTGCGCACCGACTCATATAAAGGACGAAGTTCGGTAACGGCAACGTATTTTTCCGGAAATGATTGTGTTGAAAGCATAAATCGCACTGACAAAACCACTATTTCGCCAAAATGTTACATTCTTCGAGAAATACTGGTTTGAAAAATCATTGTACAATTTCTTTGTAAAACAAACGGAAAACCTTTACATTAATTGGATTAAATATGATGTCCTTGTGCAATATAAAACTTAGAACAAAAAATAGTTGCGCCCTGAACCACGTCGGCTTTTACAGTATTCTGTAACGTTCTGAAAATATTAAATAATATATCGATGTTTGTCTCCACAGAACTGAATGTGTGTTCGAACTCGTCGACGTACGATAGTTCAGAGGAGGCGGCCATGGGCGCGCTCAGCGAGAGCGAGTACGTCACAGTCGCCAGCGATTCGCATGAGCTGGGTAAGTTTATTTTATTTCATTTGGGAACACAAAAATCGTACATTGTCTATTATCTACTTATATAAATAAAAATGAATCACCGAAATGTATGTACGCGCATAACTTCCGATCGACTGCACCAAATTGGATAATTCTTTTTTTTTTGTGTTTGTTATTGGACAGGACAAGGTTTGTATAGAAGAAAATTAAAAGAAAAAATATCTTGAAAAAATATGGCTATACGACGTTCGCCGGGTCAGCTAGTATTTATATTGATGATACATGCTACTAAAATCTATAGAAAGGGGGTGACTACCGAGATGACGACTAAAAGAGGAGAAAAAGATATGTTGCACCGAAATAAATTGGGAAAAGGGCAAGATTGCATGCCTAGGTTCGAACCCACATGGCACATTACTTTGTGTAATTTATTTCATCACCACTGCCCTCAAAACGGTGAAGGAAGGCATCGTGAGGAAACCGGCATGCCTAAAACCAACAATTCGAAGACATGTGACATCTTCTAACCCGCATTGGGCCTATGTGGTAGATTATAGCCCACTCGTTCTCGAAGGGACGAGGGGTTTGTGTCAGCAGTGGGAACAATTTAGATTGACTATGCTAGCGGCAAGAGTATGATTACATACTACGGTAATCTGAGAGACTTAATTCCAGCTCCTTTGTAATGGTTTATCGATCATCTTATTTAAAATAACGCGCTCCTCCACTTTATTGCACACGCAATACATTCAAATTCGTCGCCGTCGCATTCAGTCACTGTGTACTGGCTTATCGTGATTATATCGTTCGTATCGTAGATTTTGTAGTTCTGTCGCGGAACGTTGAATTAATGTAATGTCTCGTTTCTTTTCAGAAGTAGAAGTTGGACATGTACCACCGGACGACATTTTGGATCCTGCTGTGCTCAGTCAAATACCAGATGAAGCATTCACGGAGTTTTTTAATCAAGGTATCGCCATTTCTTCATTTTTGCCTTTCCCGCGATTTCCCTAGCGCTTAATGTGATTATTTGCAAACAGTTGTAGGACATGCGACTGAATTTTTTTTGGTTACTTATTTGTCTTAGAGAGTGGCTAACACTAATAATCAATTATTTGTTTAGCGGAAGGAGGCGCAGCATTTGCGGAGAGCTCAGAATTGGCTGCGGCATTAGAAGCAGTGTTAGATGAACGTGGGCTGGACGAGAGAGTGCTAGACGAGAGAGCACTCGACTCCATCGCTGACTGCGTGTTCACTCACTCGCCGCACCTCGCTAAGAACAAGGTATGTCCTTTATAATATATCACTACACTTACCACTACTGGGACACCTGCCTCCAGTCTGTCAGAGGAAATGAGATGTAATCCACCACGCGGGCCAAGGTTTGTAAATTATCTTGTCCATTTTGGGAGATTTTGCTGCCAAATTTTACTGAACAACAATCGCCGTCGCTGATTTCGTTCCTTTCTCTTCCAGATGCAGGTCTCCACGTCCCTCCCGATGGAGATAACATCACGCGTGCCCTCATAACACAGTAACTTTACACGTCTTATATTAAGCTATAATAAACTATGTACTATAAAACTTAGGAACAAATTCGATATTCATAGTCTCAAGAGGTGGAAATATTTTTCTTCATGCTTTAATTTTTGTATGTGTACCTGTGTAGCAGCGATGTGTATGCGAACATATGTGGGTTGTGATTCGGATTGATGTTTGTTCTTTGGGATGTTGCCTTGGAATCAATATTATGGCAAAGGTTTATGCAAAGGCTTTTGTGATACCATTTAATTTAATACACACGGGTTAGTTGTGTAGCGGTGCCCGCAAGTCGTGCGGTGTAATAAGATGTAAAGCTTCGCCCGCAGTAATAAGCGTAAAGCATGCGGTACCCGCAAGCGGATACAAGAATAAAATAACGTCGTGAGATGTTCTTTCACCACATTTTCAATAGCCTTGGAAGTGTTGGTAATGCTTCCGCAGTTCTAGACTTTATTGCAAAATACAGCCACCAACTTTTTGAATATCAATATTAACCGTTTAGTCATAACATTGATTCAAAGGTTTACAATCGGCATTATTAATATACGAAGATCAATTTTGTGTTCAAACAAATGGCTAGTTTATAGACAAAATTCTTACATAGATACATACTTACTAACTTTCCTCCTTGCCTCAAATTCAGGTCTTCCAAACTGCAATTTTTTTACCGATTTTCTAATTCACAAAAAGAAATACTCATTTTTAACTTTATTCCCTTTATACCCTTCAAAACTTTGCTATTCCAGCATAGTAGAATTATTTTTATAAAATCATTTATTGATTAAACCATAGATGTAAATTCTTCCTCTCTTCTTCCAGTAAAATAACCATTCTGTAAAATTGAAGTCTTTAGTTATTAATACATCTTTACATATTATTATTATACTTCTTTGTAGAAATGTGTTAAATTTCTTTCGCGCAGTTTTGCCCAGTGCAGTCGAATTGCGCCAATAATTAGTATTACAGAACTTAACTTACTAGCGGAAAGAAAGGAAAGCGGTTCTAGTACATTCTTTCTTAGCGTTCATTTTACTATTGACCGAACTATTCACATTTGACGGTTGATTGATTGATCCTATTCACAGTTGTGAATAAGATCAGGTCAAATTTTACATAGATACACAGAAGTACCGGATCTTACCGTGAAGAGTTATTGTTCATGCTAAGATCTGGAAGCTAAAAATTAAAAACACGCGTGACATTCTGTTTTCGAACTTTTTATGCTGAAGTACTCAGGCGCGGTCGCAGCCCAAGATTTTGGAGGGGGTCACCAAGTATAATATAATATCCCTGGACAGATGCAGACTCTCGACAGCTTGAATGATTTGGGGGGGGGGGGGGGGGGCATGACCTCCACGACCCCCCCTCAGACCGCGCCTGGAAGTATTATTAAAATTTGAAAAACGAAACTTTAATTAAAAGTACATATTATTATTGAACAAATCGGTTGGTGCGAACGCATCGTTAAGTTCACTTCTTCGACAAATATCATCGCTGGGCACACGTTAGAGAGACAGCGCCTTAAAAATAAAAACGTGGTGCGATTCCACGTAAATAATAATAAAAAGTAAATAGTGTTAAAACGTGTACCACCACAACATTTGTTTGAATCATATCATTGGTCACCAGAAGCATTTGCATCATGCCTTCATTAATAGTTGTCATAGATTAGTTTAGGTAAATTGTTATGACGTAGGAGAATGGTTTTTAAGCAAGGATTAAGAATGGCAATTTGTTTGAGATCGTGTTTGTAGGCGTGGCCAGGATTTGGGGGCGGAGTCAAGGAGGTTAATCTATGGAACTCTGCTTTGTAGATAACCTTCAGATACATAAAATAACGTTCTATCCGGACGGATTGGTAAATTAACAGAGCAATATTATGCTACTCTTATGTACTGGCTGAACAACTAAACTCATAATAATGACATAGTTTTTTCTTCACTTGCTTGTTTGTCAGACTAGCGTAAACACAGTGGTATCCAAGGTCACAAAAAAGTCAATTCAGGACAGTCAATTCACAGTTATTTTATATTATTAGTGACCTTATTCTCGTTGTAATAAGGTTGCTGTTTGGTTGCTAAAGCTAAAATAACTGTGAGAGGAATGTACTCTGGAGTTGGAGACCAATGTGGCTAAGATTGACATAGCTATATAATCGAACATCCCTCCTCCTGGCTACGCCCATTCTCGTGGCTATGATTCAGAACTTATGGCTCGTTTACATTATACTAAAAAATCAG
The DNA here is from genome assembly GCA_949629185.1 of Apamea crenata. NCBI lineage: Eukaryota > Metazoa > Arthropoda > Insecta > Lepidoptera > Noctuidae > Apamea > Apamea crenata. The sequence goes on along the minus strand of OX451371.1, from coordinate 9,443,838 downwards.
TTAAAAAACCGCATGTGTTAGTATGAGAGATCTCTTATATTCTCTTATTAGAATTGTGTGACTTGAGAGAATGATTTATGATTATATTATTATAAAACATAATTTATAATACCTACATGCAAGTTGCGTATTATATTTATAGATATGTTATCTCTTATGCATAAGACAACACATACATATAAAGTGATATAATCGTCTATTTATTCCGTAGTTTAGCATTCTGAATAATTTACCAGATTTAGGGCTGATTTTTCCATCGCCTGATAACTTTTTTCGAGGAATAATAATTTTGACAGTTATTTCATACAAAAACTGTCGAACGTCAATTTTATTCCTTAATAAAAGTTATTTGGCGATGGCAAAAACCAGCCCATATTGGAAATAACCGGAAAGCTTTTGACTTTGTACTTTATTATTAAAACTGACTAAGTCAGTTCCTATTATGTTCCGTTTAGAACACATTTGTGTTCGCGGGTTTGTATAGATGGCTATGTTCATCAGTTATCCCTCACGCATTAAATTACTTTTGGGGGTAAACACCCAGGTATTGTTAATGGGTATATTTCATTAATTCAGCCGAAAGACGTCCACTTTTGGACATCGGTGTCCCTCAAGCACCACCACTTCGACCGGTTCTGTGCTTCCCGCATCCAGCGAATTCCTGCGACCTTCACAAGGTCATTGGTCCACCTTGTAGGAGGCCTTCCAACGCTACGTCTATGGGTATACTAGTAGCTGTTAGTTAATAGCGTAACGTGTGTGTTGTGTTACTCAAGCACAGAGTAATGAAAATAATCAAATACTTAATTGTGAAAATCTTTAATACAATATGAAGCTTTTATAAAACAAGGGTCAGTTTTGAATATAAAACAGCTAGGAACTTTCGGTTATTTCCAATTTCAACGCTCCTCGTATACGTGATAAATACACTTCATAATACCAAGATTTACAATAGAAATAAGAATTAACTGATGTGAGACGGCAATCAGCATTTATAATTAATACTTTTTTATAAAACGCCGCCTTTGACTTCGCTTAGTACAAATTTAATTACTCATAGTAATAATTCTTTAGTAAATTGTTAAGCATGCGGGCCAGTGTATAATGTAAACTGAGCATTCTCTGTAGTGGAGTTAGAAAAGAATTACTGGGGTCGTATAGGAAAGTGTTAGTCATCATTGTTCCTGTGCGAGAAAGATGAAGCTATGCAGGATTAATAGCGCCATCTCCTTTTCCCCCTGCACCAATGATGACACTTCCCTGATACGGCCCCTGATGGTGTTAAGCTAAATGGATAGTTGTTGTAACGTGAGTTGTGAGTAGATGAACGTCAGAGAATTCCTGGGTGTCGCATCTTTGTCTGTTATTGAAACATACACTAAACGAAATTAACGTCACATAAATCATAGTCTTGTAACGCTAGTTGACATTTTATTACTGCGATAAATAACCGTAAAGTGCCCACTGTGCAATTAAATCAATTTCTGCCGTATTTAACTATTTAATGTTACGTTTAAGTTGATAATAAAAGTGCCGATCAGTGTTGTAGTTTGTATCGTAAGTCCTACAGCGGGTCTTTCTTATTAATGTAATGTAAATAATAAATGAAAGCAATATAGACTGGAACAATTAACATGGTTGAAAGTTAATGCTAGTTGTAACAATAATAGTGACCGAACAATCGCTACTGCCGTCATATCATGTTAGAACATTTATTTAAAACAATGTGTTGTACCGACAAAAGTAATAAATAGTGCTAGAAACAGAACCAAATAAAGAAATATTTTTGTAAATTTGTTATGTTCCTAAATAAATCTTATGTGATTGTATATGGCTGAGAAGCGGTTCAGTTTAAAATATATTTTGCTAGTATTGAAATCAATTGGTGTAATTTAAGTTTAATTTTTAATTTATCTCGATGAATGATTAATTTTGGATGTACGATTATTTTAAACTCGTGTCAATGATTCTGTGTTTTTCAGTAAAATGTTTCAGATATGATTTCAACTTCCTTAAGGGTTATTTACCATAATTAATGTAACATTTTTGTATACAAAGATAAAAATTGATATTCCAAGCAATTTAATAGACAGTGCCCGTAAGATTGTATATTTTTTAAATATAGATTCAATATAAATTTACCGTTCGCTTGTTTGTGTGACCGCGGCCACGGCTCGTTTGTGTGCATTGATGTCGTAGAATTATCCCACAGACGAGGAAAGCAATATATTGTTGTTAAATCTGTGAACCAATGGGAGTACTTACAGGTATTATATTTCGATGTATCTATATAATTATATAAAAATGAATCCCTATTTCCCTTGGTCACGTCATAACTTGAGAACGCCTTTACCGATTTCATCCATCTTTTTTTTTAAGTTTTCTAATGCTTTGTAGAAGGTTCTTACGGAAAAAAAAATTAAGAATGTTGCTTCACGAGGATGAAGTCGCGGGCAAAAGCTAGTACTTATTTTATTAGAACCAAGTCCCCATAGTAATAAAGACGGCCTAGTACGCGATGAAACTTAGTACACGCCAAACTGTTATCGCTTTTAAGTGCATATTAAATAAAAGCACGTTCGAGCGATTGACGATAGGTCATTTTAAAATCTGAGTTGGTAAGTTGGTTACTATTGCTATGCTTGGACGAATTTAACGTAGCAAGCGTCGACTGAATAAAAACATCGAAACATTATTACTCGCTTTCTAAGATAACACGCAGATCTTCCATCGCTGATGAGATTCGTCGTGCGTACTGAGCCTAACGGCCCGATCACACGTACCACAACCACACCACATCGCAGCCACAATCTGGGCAAGCAGTGGTTACGTGTGGGTAGTCTCGCTGCAGCTTCTTGCAATTGCGTTGTAACTATAAAATCAAATGAAATGTTTGACGCGACGTTGTGTTTGCGATGTGTCTGGCCATTCTCGCTGGTGGTTGGTTGCGTTGTGGCTTTGATGTGGTCGGTATCGCCCACGCGGTTGATTTTGACGGCCAAATGTGGTCCGTGTGAATAAACTATTCATCTTAATACAAACTTAGCGCCCGTCCACGTGTTGTCGTTGTGGCGTAGTGTGGTTGTGGTACTTGTGATCGGGCCCTAAGTTCGATTTTCGTTGAGATTCCAAGACAATAAACTTAAATCATTAAGTATGTGTTGACGAGGGCCGATGGCCGCGGCCTACACGCGAATAGTAGTATAATGTATCGGATACGCTTAATTCTCCATATGCAGTACCTGCACTTTCGTTTTATAACAATATACAAATTACAATAGATTTAGGAACTTGTACTAAATGTATCTATGTATTTTTACGTGTTAGTTTTATTTATTGTTTGTACTTTTTGTAGATCAATTCGAATTGACTGCTCTTAGGGAGATTAACGTAATGTAAGTAAATATTTTGCACCTTTAGTTTAAGGGTTATTATGTAGATACAGAACGTACGGAAGGTTTTTAAACATGTTCACATGGCAATCGCCTACCATGTGATAATGTCAGTAGGTTTCATTAGTATCGTTTATAAGTTTTACATCGTCAGTTCGTCATTGGCAGTATACATTGGATCCTGGTGTGCCGCGGAGCCGATGTCGGCGCGTTTCGTCATAGTTCGTTGGTCTTCGTGTTTGCTAGCTTCGAGTTGAGCAATAAGTTATTGGAAATAATTGGAATTTGTAAACGAGCGATGTTATAAACAGTCGGCGATCTTTTGAGTAGAATATTTTAAACTAGTTTCAGTCTTATCACAGTTCAAAAGATAATATTATATATTTAGTGATGAAAGTACATAAAAGTATTTTTCTTACTTAAAATTAATGTCACAAATATAATATATATGTATCAGTATACGACTTAACACTATGTAATCATGTAAGAAGCAAAGCGCTTTTTTGAAAGGATCGCCACTGAGAATGACATCGCTCGACAGAATAGATATTGCGACTAGGAATGATTGTATGGATATTTGGGATGGTTTTCTGATTGTATGAGCGTGTAGAGATGGCTAAAATTATTAGTATCGGTGTTAGCTGTTCGCGAAATGTGGTAAATAGTAGTGTTAGTGCCACAGATCATGAGTTAATTCGGACAATTCAAATATATACAAGTTGTGGAGGCAAATTCTCCACTTAGCATTTATTAATCATAAATAATGTATGGTGTTAGATCTGTTGGGGATTTAAGTATTTGAAATGACCGAATCTGCCCAATGTCTGTGGCGCAACAATTAATTTAGATAACCGCTACCTCTTTGAATGCCTGAAATTGTTCACAGTTTATTGTCCAATGTGTGTAACATGATGATGTTTAAAAAAATGAAATAAACATGAAGAAATTTTGACTCTTAATGTATCTTTATTAACCCATTTTGTGCGTAAGCAACGTTCAGAACCCCAGTATTTAAAGTAGTAGGTACCAAAAGAGCGGGCCAAGAACAGACCCCTGTGGAAACCCTACCTTCCTCATTTCTGGCCATTAAAAACTATCGGTTCAACATGTTTTCTCCGTTCTACCAAGTCTTTCATAGCATACCAGCCCCTAATCGGCATTTTGCGAGGACCCCACCTATATACATACGCACAATATATCAGTCATGACTTCATGAGACATAGACTAGGTAGAATCTCCACAGAATACAACTGTTGTGCAATAAATCATTTTGATGGTTCATCCCATTCCGACCATAACAGCTTTCAACTATTGAAGTATTGTCCATATTTTCTTCTAGCTAAAGGTCTGCCAGCCTCCTGCGACTGCGCAAACTTTTCCGTTACAACAAGACTTAGTTCATGTGTGGAAATATTGCAGAATTCATTTATTGCAGTTGTTACATCATTTTAAAATCGACTTGTTGTGCGATGAACCGCAGTACTTACCCAGTGATCCAATTTGTACTGAATCGGTATCCTGCTGTATTATTGCAGTGCGTAAAGCATATTATTCACATAAAAATACGAGTTATACAATATATGCATTGTCTGTTTAATCGATTGAGAGTATTTTTGATGCAACAAAAAGCCTTGCAGTGACTGTTCGGTCCTTCACAATGATCCGAAAGGCATGTCCAGTCGTGTCACTGACTCTGGCAGGGCCACCATCAGGGATTTTAATTTTGACAACATGAAAAATTTGTCGCCAAAAATATCAGAATTTGTCGGTCACTGGTTCAAAAGATAGGGTTTATAGGTGGCCGATCTGGAGAGTCTCCCCAGCAGGGCCACATTTATATCTTAAAAACTAGGGTACCTAGCGAAGATCTCTTTTCTCCCATATTTTGTCGCCAATTTGCCGGAATCAGTCGCTAAGTATATATGCTTAGAGTGAGCTTTCAATAGCAATCCCTTAGCATAATTTGGAATGACAGCTCACTCCACGCTCACTTCACCTAAGTTTTTACGGTGAGATGGTTACAGAATCGCACTGCAGTCCTGGCCTAAAAATGTACCTACTTTTCATTCACGCGATTCCATGTGCAATTTTAATAAGAGGGATGGCTCCAATTTTAGATGAAATCTGCTGCAATGGGTGTCTGCTACCCTTTGCCGCTTAGGAAAATTGTTTTTGGCTGGTTCAGACGCTAAGCCTGATTTACATACCTACCATAAGTTGCAGCAACTAAACAGTGTTTAGACGAATCATGTTAATTGTTGCTTCAATTTTATTGAAGGTATATGCCACAGGCATGATACTTGCGTCGGCATCGTGTCAATGGGGCTTAATTAAGGGCGAGCACCCACGAGCACCCTTTGTCTCAGCAACTAATTTGTCTCTCACATCAAAAGTATGAAAGCACTTACATTCAAAATTGCAAACCCGTATTGCAATTTTGCATGTAGGTACATAAGTGCGCGCATGTAGCGACGCGTCAAAGGCAGCACTTTCATACTTTTGATGTGAGAGACAAATTAGTTGCTGAGACAAAAGTTGCTCGTGGGCGCCCTCCCTTAGAGTTGAGCTGTTGCTAGATCGATGTTTTCGGGATAATCTAAGATGTTTTTTTGTATAGCAGTACCTTTTTTTTTTTTTGGATGGGCAATCTTCAAATGACCCCTCCCGCTCTGGGTGGAGCGGAAGGGAGTGCAGTACCTTACATAGATGTAACGTTTCTATGGTACCTTACATCACCACATGACATACCATATATAGGTAATACGTAGTGGAAGTACGTCGGGCCCGTCCTGAACAGTCAACTCCGCTTCCATTTTGTTGACTGGCTATTCTCATGGTTCTAGACTATCCATGTACGGGTGAATCAGTTCTGTCGTAGAAATTTTAAGATTTTAGAGTATTTTTGTAGAATGCAGTCTTCAGTGCAGTAGCAGTGTCGAAAACGTCGTTGCGTCGTGCTAATTTCAATTTCACACCGTCTGCTATCGAAGTTGAACTTGCTAGCCAGATGGTCCCATAGCATTGTAATATAGGTACCTACCTACTTAAATCCTTATGTAAGTTTTAGTCGATTATATTAGGTATGTACTTATAGGTAATAATATAATTAGGTATATGAGTGTCCTACAATGTTCGCCAGGTAATTATTGTAAGCAGGTGGTTGGATGTTTGGGCCTTAAAAAATATTTTCGGTTTGCTTGCCTAATAATTGCTTTAAGTTTTTAATATTATTAACTAATTTCCCTATAAGTGTTCCGAAAGAAACAAAAACTGTGTGTTTCGAAAGAATAACAAAAATGGGCCCTCATTCCAGAAGCACATTTATTTTCATCTGGGTGTTGAAACAGGGATTATGATTACCTACTTATGTCCTGATTAAAATAGGAAGCTACTATCGCCAAAATCTATATTTGACCACCGTAATTATATTATATTCCTACTTGCAGCGCATATTATTAGTCGACTTAAAAACAGGCGCGGTCGCAGCCCAATACTTTAGGGGGGGGGGGGGGGGGGGGTCACCAAGTAGTAAGTTAGTAAGGCAAGTAAATCATGCAGACTCTCGACAGCTTGAATTATTTTGGGGGGGGGGGTCACCAAGTAGTAAGTTAGTAAGGCAAGTAAATCATGCAGACTCGACAGCTTGAATGATTTGGGGGGGGGTCACCAAGTAGTAAGTTAGTAAGGCAAGTAAATCATGCAGATTCTCGACAGCTTGAATGATTTTGGGGGAGTCATGACCCCCACGAAGCCCCCACCCGCCCTCGGAACGCGCCTGCTTAAAAAGGATCCTCTTTTGTTTTACTTGCGCAGGACGCAGCTGTGGTCATCATGGGCACGGGATTTTGTTTTCAAAATGGTCAGTTAAAGGTTTTGGCGATAGTACCTCCTACCCTCAACAAGTAAGATTATTTTAAAAACGAAAGCGTTATAAACGAAGAAAGTGGTCAAACTTACGGTACCACCTTATACAGCAAAGGATTTGATCACTTTCTTCTTCCTTTTAGTTTTTGTATGTCATTACCTACCGTTGTTTCGCATGTATATCACGGCGCAGGTATATTATCTATCTGCAGTACATTCGAGTGTTTGTTTACTAATGATAAGTTACAACATGCCTCCTTCATATTTATTCAGATTGCGTTGTATGCACCTACTGGTATGTCGACAACTCTGCCGCTAGTTGAGTATTCTTGAGGCTTAGGCCTCGACCTGTTATAAATCAGATCGCTAACGTTAAGGGATTCACATTTGTGAATGCGAAAGTGAATCTCTCTGTCTTACCGACTAAACGGCTAAACCGTTGAACTATTGAACAGATTTTTATACAGGGTGGTAAGGACGTCGACGCGCAAACTGTACCCATGAATTCAGCAAATGATTCTAGACGTAGCGTAGAAGTTTATCGTAGGTCATGAAAAAAAATTCTGCTGGTTCAAAAAAAATTACAATACCGCGTTTTAAACCACCGACCTAAAATTTCTACGCATAGGGGTTCAGAATCGTGTACTGAATCTATGATAACAATTAAGTTGGGCGTCGATGTCCCGGCCACGCCGTATTAAAAGGCACACCAAAAACGAAAGCTCGAAATGATCCACTCGACAGATGTCGACCAACTCCAGAGTAAATAATTTAATTAATATTATATTCATAGATGTTTTATTGTTGTCGTCAGTGTCCTGAATTCATTGTTTGGACCCTAGATGACCGAGGTCCAACAGGTTGGTCGGTACTTTAAGGGGCTATACTATAGCTGTATATCTATCTACCTATTAGTTTTTCATAATGATTCTACTGTCCACATTTCAGAAGTTGCTTGTTGATTTGAAAATATGATGCAGTTGAGTCTTACATAAACTGTACCTGACTGTCTGATCACGTAGCCAGTGAACGTTTCTTGTAGTAATTTACGGTCATTGGCCAATATTAAGTTAGAAGCTTAGTACCAACTTTCAATATCCTTGCATGTCTAGACGAAAAGTTGCAACTGCAGTCCGCATTGTCATTCTATCATTGTAAGACCTTAGATCTTTTCGAAATATCAAACTATCTATGTATCACCTGCACGATGTCTGTTAGCAAGTGTTATTGCACAAATTGTGGTCCTCCACTAACCAGTGGAAGACAACAATTTGCAATTTCAAATATCCTTCATAATGATTCAGATTGTGATCGATAGAATAGATAGATGAATCATTTTGAAGGATATTGCTAATCCATTGCTTCATATGTCTGAAAATGTTGTCTGCAACAACGTAAATAACGCATTGAATGTTGTTGAACTGTCAAAATGAAACCCATTGCTACAGTTATTGGTTTACGCAACTACCCCGCTGCACTGTGTGGACATTCAGAGCAAGTTTGTTGGCTTGGCTTGCAGTGAATTTGACCAAGTACCTAGGTAAGTTATAGATACTTCTACAATCAACATATGTTTAAGAGCGTTTACAACGTACCTACGGCATTTCATACAAACTTTCAAGTCCTTGTTCTTCGAAAGGCATGAACCGATTTTAATGAAACTTCATACGCATAAGCAGGATACATACTTAGTAAAAAGTTAGTTAAGAACATTTTCGAAATGTCTTATTTAAAAAAAGATAATTGGAAATCTCTGTTCCTATGGAAAATTGGAAATCGGTCGAATTTACATGTAGGTAACACTATTTTTCGAAAATGTTCTCTATTAACTTTTTAGACCTATATATCCTGCTTATGCGTAGGAAGTTTCATTAAAATCGTTTCATGCATTTCGAAAAACAAGGACTTGAAAGTTTTTATGAAATGCCGTACGTTGTCAACGCGCTTAAGAAGCCAGATTAACATAGTCTCCAGATTTCATGCTTATCCTTCTTAGCGGGTCAATGCAATCTATATACAGTCGGCATAGAATTTGGCTCCGAGCTTGACACCTTCCGTAGTGTCCATCACACTGCTGACGACAACGCGTCACTCGTGTATTTGAGCTTTGAGTACGGTGTTCAAATACACGAGCGGCATGTTGTCGACGGCAGCCGTCGACGGTGGTCAACGGCTGCAGTTGCCTCTGCAGTTGACGCGTGTCGCTCGTGTGTATGAACACTAAAGCTACAAGTCCGTAGCCGAATGCAGGCAGCAGCAGTAGTCGCCGCGACGCTACTGGTTTCTATGTATTTCTATGAAATACCTTCGCTAGCTAGCGACAGTTCGTCTGCTACGTATTTCGTGGAAATATATAAAAACCAGCGACATATCGCCTGCTGCTGTCATCTGCAGTCAGCTACGGATTTGTAGGTACCTTTACGATACCCAAACTCTGCACTTTGCAGTGAGAGTCCAATAGCTTACCATTGGTTGATTCTCCAGGTGGCCCGTTTAACAAAAAAGGGAGCAAAGATAAAATAAATTGGTATGGCAAGATTTAATTATGATTATATTTAATTAACTGACAACCATTAAACACATTTTTATGAGTAGGTAACAATAACTAACATATAATTTATCATGACAGTTAAACGAGTTATTCAAACAATACAATTTACAACATAATATATAATTAGGTACGCTTGTTTCATTTACATAAATTATCTTTTGTTTATTGAATCGTTAAGAATGATTAAGAAGTCATAGGTATATACTATCTACCCACATAGCTTTCTTAAGTAATAAATTGAAAGCTTGAGTCCTAACTAGAACAGAGCTTTAAAGTTCGCTGTTAATCTTTAGACGCAAGTGGCCCTAACCGTAAGTTCGCACCCAGCAATTGCGTAACACACTATCAATCTGAATCTGAATCATTTTGAAGGATATTTCTAATCCATTGCTTCATATGTTCGAAAATTTGTCTGCACTACAACGTAAACAACGCATTGAATGTTGTTGAACTGTCAAAATTAAAGCCATTACTACTAATAGCAGTGATAGTGTGTTACGCAAGTACCCCGCTGGTAATCTATGAGCCGCGAGGCTCCTATGATTAACATAATATCATCCAGTCAATCTGATACTTTGGTATGACATCAGCTTCTACATAAGTGGAAATGCATGCAGATACATAGCATACAACATGACGATGTTACACGCGCTACGAATTGGCTCGCCTCCCGTAAATGCACCTGATGGAGCTATAGAGGTGCGAATTTATTTCAGTCACGCTATTATTGGTGACACAGAATATACAATAATATAATAATTATACAATTAACAAGACATATTTATTTGATACGTTATTACCACATTTTAAATACGAAACTTAAAAATAATGACATGTTTCATATTGTATTACTTATTCAGCAGGTTATTCAAAGAGATCTGAAGGTATATAATCGTTAAAATGACAATATTTGCACATATTCACATATGATATTTAGAATTTGTCCTGGGTAAAGGGACGCATCGGAACGAGATCAATAAGCATGGATTTATTTATGTGGATGTTATCAAAACTAACAAGTATAAACTCCCTTTTCCCAAGAAACGTCAAAATACTAAGGTACATACGAGTATTAATCCACATGCAAGTTGCTTGCACGCAACTAGTAGTAAAGTAGTTAGATAAGCCGCGATTCCATTAGGCAAGTCTTGCATGCAAGTATAACGCCACACTTGTGTGCAAGTGATTTTTTAGATAGAACAAAAGTTGCAACTTGTTTGCAAGTTGTGGTTTTCACTATACCAATTGCATGCAAGTGATTTGCATAATGGAAACGCGCCTTTATTAATAGTTGAGTTATGACTACTTGCGCACGCACTGGTTTTAATGACGCAAGCTACCAGCAACCTGCATAACTTGCATGTAAGCTACTTGCAGAATATTAAAAAAAATTCAAGAGCAAAGGATCTTCATTCAAGTCCGGGCAACCTCTTAGGTTGAACTGCGAGATGCCATTCCCAAAAAAAAGGATCTTCCTTCTTCTTCTGACGTTATGTTGCTTTATGATGAACGCGGAGGCAGTGTCGATAGTGGTTGTTGTAGTTATGTAAACAACCAGCTAACCACACTGCCAACGCGGTCGACCATATATACTTTCTTGCGTTGTTGCGTCTTGCGTTGTGGTGGTGCATCCTTTCGTCGTGGTGGAAGAGATGAGAGCCTGTGTCTTATGTTTAAAAGTTTTTGAAACGATAAACAGAAAAGGTAGGCAACATCTTTTGTTTGAACTTGTTGAATTTCTTCACTGTTCGCGTGAAAAAATGTAGAAATGTAGGAACTTTATCTTATATAATGAATAAGATAAAGTACATTTCACATATTCACATACATCCTACATTTCTTCATTTGTTTTCAAGAAACGCAGCTCCTAGATTGTAATTATAACTACAGATAGATATTCAGTTTGTGTCCTGTCCCGAATAATTTTCACTCAGCAGAATTGTCGCACCCAGCGTCTTGTTCAGGTTTTCTGTCGCTTCTACTTGTGGAATCGGTCACCTGTAAAACAATAAGATAATAAAAATCTTGCTCCCACATGTAGCCACCATAAGAAGTACCTACTTAATGATATCAATATGTGTATATTGTTGGGTGTGGAAATCGAACCCTCACGAATCGGTATTCTCCGTCACTGCGCTCGTTATCATTGCGCCTATTTCCTGAATTGATTGATAGTGGTGCATATATCTATATTACGACCTTTGGCAGCGTTGTTTCTCATTTTCATGTAACATGAACATTTTATCCTTTACAGCTCGAAGCAGGCTGCTAGACGTTTCGACCCGGGAATTAAAGCGGGATCTAAAGCGCATCTTCAGTTGGGATTCCAGACCTTTGCAGATCTAATAGAAAAGTCTACTATGGGTAGTTGGGTACCTTCTAACTTGATTGCTTATCTGTCGAATGTTTCGAATAAGTACCTAATTCATTAAATATTTTTGTGATATTGATTTATGTTTTCATATTTCGTACCAAAGTGTGGTCTCGTAGTTTTATGTTAATTCTTCAGGAATTGAAACTGCGTTTGGAATTCGAACCCGAACAGTTACTTAGAAATCCAGGTAGACAGTAGCTATCGGTGAACTATAGTTCGTGTTGTTTCATCATAAAGAATAATCTTCTTGAATATGTCGTAATTGTTGTGTTGTTCTCTGCGCTCGCGCCGTCTCTCAGCCGACGACCCTCGCGCTGATTTTGTTTACAGCACGTTCGCTCCTTCGTGATAGGTACCCTGCCAACAAAAATATAAGGATATTTCGTGTCTCTTTCTGCCATCTAATGTTTCAGGACTTTTCCGTATATACTGTGTTACTGGATTTCCTCAGGTGTATCTACATTGAGCCCATATCAGTAGGAAAAGATTTCAAGTCCCTCCTTGAAATCTTTTCCTACTGATATGGGCTCAATTTCAATTTCTTTCAGATTCTTCTGAATATTCAATTCTACCTTATAGAATACGACCTCCACTTCGCAATCAATCGATACCGGTATCCCAAGATAAATCATAAAAATAATGATAGCTCAAAGCTCTTTAAATACATTGGGGAACGACATCCCTATTCCCTTGTATCATTAATATTATGAACATGAAAGGCTCAGAATACAGGTAGGCATCGTTCTTTCTTAACAGTATTTTTCCCTTACGGAGTTGCACGTTTCAACGTAGCCGCGTAGGCGTGTAGACACGAGTTCACTTTCGTCATACTGTGACATGGATTTGATATTTGAGTTGGAAACACGATTGCTCTCAACATGCTCTCAAGTAAAGTTCATTCGAAATAAATAAGGAATAAGTAAATATCCTGTTTCCAGCGACAAACAAAGTTACTTTCCGTTTGACCCTTTTTAAAGGAATTTCTAGAGAGCCGCTCATAAAGGAATGCAAGTATTAAACTGGCATCGACGCGTGATACTTAGGTGCCTCGTATACGTCGTGTAGGTACGTCCATCGCACCTTAGGAATTTTGTCCACTAGCATCTTGTTGACTGGTTACCATATTATGTCCTGACTTATTCTTATAAGTAACTAAATAATTATAGTTTGTGTACATACGAGATGAAGCGGATCCCCACTTTGTTTTAATGAACCTACATGCCAAATCCCAAGTTCGTAGGTCCTATAGTTTAAGAGATGTCGTGATGAGTGTGTATTATTTCGCATACAGATGAAAGCGTCACGCAGCCTACAGGGGATTTCCAGATAACATTTCGGTTTCGACACTTTCCTCATCTTGTTTTCGGTATCCTCTATGTGTGCAAGTTTTCACAAAATTGAACCGGATCTCCGCAGTGACAGTCACTTGTTATTTTATTCAGAACATTGACTATCACCAAAAATCTTTTGATTGACCAGAAGATTGACTATTATCGCCTCCTTTGCAGTACCCACATTGATTTGTGTTGGCATTATGGGGCTATATATGTGTTCGTATCAGAATGTATCTAGTTTTTCACCTCATTAAATAGCTAATTGGTAAAATCGCCAAACTCGCCGCGTTGGTAGCATAGTATCGACCTTTATGCCTTCATTTAACATAGCCAACATGCGTGCTATCGCAATGCATCTAACTAATTAAATGACATACAAGGAAAACTGGTCGCGAATGTTACGAGTCATCTGTTAAAATCTTACCGCGTTGCGCTTAATTATTGATTTAATATTAAATTATTCAAGTATCAGTCGTGTTCGAGGGCGACTGGCAAGTGATTTGTCACTTTATGTAGGTACAGCAATTGGTAACCTATAGTACTGTTCGTGTTGCGAGAGGAGCCATAATTCGTATACCTACTTACTTAAATAATTGTATTTTACCTGAATACTTATTAAGGTTACGTTACCACACTTCACTGTTTCTAAGAAGGCACATGCCAAGCACTAAGCGTTTACAAGCTAACATGATATGATCGCATTAGATTGTCGTCTATTCACTTGTCTCAAGATACTGCACTTTATGTTAGTCTACAGACTACACGTGTCGATTTCAATGACAACTGTAGGTACAGCATACATACTCTATTAATTTTATAAACTAATAAATAAATAAATAATAAATAAATCCCTGGACATTTCACACAGCACCATTTGTCCCAAGCTAAGCAACCTAATGCTTGTGTTATGGTAACAAGATGGCTGATAAACTACTTATATACAATTTTTTTTTTGTAAATACATACATATTATAGATAGAAAAACACCCAGACTCGGAACAAATACATGTAGGTCATACAAATATTTGTTCCGTGCGGGAATCGAACCCGGGACACGCAGCGCAGCAGTCAATCGCTTAACCACTGCGCCAACTGTGCCGTCAAACTATTTAATGACTAACTATTAAAGTGTGTTGGTACTTGTCGTGTACTTGTGCATCTCTTTATCTGTAATTATATATTAATAACTATTAGCTTATCAGTGGCACAACCTTTAGAATCACAGCGCTACCTACGTATATACTTCAGTAAGGTATTATTTACTTAAGTAGGTATATGTTTAGCTAACCGTTTACTGTGTAGTACTAAGTCTGTCTGTCTATCTCGTCTAACTGTCACTTCTATAATTTTTAGAGAGGAAGAACATTAGAAATACTAGATTATGCCCGCGGTTTTACTCGCGTTAAGGTCAGAATTTAAACCACGGGAACATACTAGCGGGATAAAAAGTATCCTATGTACTAATCCCAGGTCATGATCCACCTGTGTGCCTAAATCCGTTCAGCCGTTATGTCGTGAAAAGGTAACAAAGATAGACTTTCTTTCGATGTATAATATTAGTATAGATATAGTGTTTCTGTATATCTTAACCCTAATTGCGTAACACACGATCAATCACAATCATGATTTTGAAGGATATTGCTAATCCATTGCTTTTTATGTTCTAAAAATGTGTCTGCTCAACAACGTAAATAACGCAATGAATGTTGTTGAACTGTCAAAATGAAAATCATTGTTACTGTTAGTGTGTTACGCAATCAGTCTGCAGTTTGTCTATGTTCACTGCTACTTTAGGTAGACAGCCTAAAAAGTCTTAGTTTTATGCCGCGGGCAGTTGCAGGCGCAGCTCAGCAGTTTCTTTTAAAGATTTTTTGCTACCTTTATAGTAATGTGCGCTTTCTGTCTGGTCAGCCTTTCGATTTCTCTTAATTATCGACCTGATTGGATGGGCCTCCTATAATGGGAGAAATCATTATAACGAAAGAGTTTCAAATATGGCTTTTGATAAGTGTTTCGGCCCAAAATCTGCTATTCTGTTCATTAGATAATTATGATGGAAAGAATAAAAGCAGTTTTGTATAAAACACAAGCAGTTTTGCATTGAATTTTGTAAAGGTTATACGTATACCTAGTATCAGATAGCATATTTTAGATTAATACAGTACCTAAATAATGATACCCTATTAAACGACATGATGATTCCTTTCGATGTGGTCAAAACGTTCGGGTATGTTGTGTGTGAGAGGTAATGAAGATTACGTATTTTCAGCATATCAGACATCGACGATGCTTTAACAGCAACTCGGTGTTGTAAACATAGATAGGGGTTCAGATAAAAAATAAAATAAAACAAACCAAAAATAAAATAATTTATTAAATAAAATAAAAAAACGCATAAACCTTTTGCCTAAAATATGATGATGATGCACCATTGTAGACCGAACCATGCGTCGTGAGTTGTTGGTGAAACGAAAGACATAAGCGACGAACAAAGATGACAAACTACTGACTAGACCTATATTAAATTAGATAATGTTTGCCTAACGTCTCCATGCTGTCGTCAAGTGATTGCATTACGTGGACATAAGGTGTGAATACAATAGCGAAATGAGATTATAGACAATGCAAGGCTAGTCGTAGGGCTTCCCTGGACGCCCGCGCATAGCCACCCCGGCCACACTTGACCTGGTGACACCGTTCCACTGTTTCTACACAATACAATTATAATGTCACGTATTATAAGTACTAATAATATCTACTTGTAAGATATTGTCATAGTGATAGAAACTCATGCGCGTGTGAATTTTCCGCTCCTAACAAGTGAAGTGAAATCGTAGCGCCGCCGTTGGGAAGTATTTTTCGTGATAATGCTTTAAACTCTCTACAAATAAAAGTTGAACTTTAAGGCATCCATTTTAAAATTGGACCCATGAATAGGTGTGTAGTAGAACCTACTGTCGGTCTATTCTTAAAAAAATCACCGTGAAAACTTAGGTGAGTGAGCTGTTTGATTTTTACAGGAGTGCGATTCTGCAACCATCTCATCGTGAAAACTGAGGTGAAGTGAGCGTGGAGTGAGCTGTCATTCCAACTAATGCTAGGGATTGACACTATTGACTCTGCTCACTCACTCAGCTCACTCTAAGCTCACTTCACCGAATTTTTCACGGTGAGAGTTTTATAGAATCGATCGGCAAAATAGACTGGCTCTTAGGATACCTTAACATGGTGATGAAGAACAACAATTAAGTATAGGGAAAAAACATCGTCCTGCATGTGGTAATAACAACTGTATTGCTGCCATTAATTCATTTGCCAATGAAACTGGTGTCTCATATCCATGGTCAATATAGAGATCCTATAACGAATTGTTTAAGTACTTAGCACAATTTATTATTCTGATTGCAAGTGATGATACAACATGAGTACTGAAATCATCGATGACTCCATTGTTTTTTACTCTTTAGCTTAATTTTATGGGACTTCCTTTCCGACTCTTTCTGGCCTAATTAATGTGTGGGTAAAAATTAGCGGGTATAAATTAGGTAACTTCCTAACTATCTTTTTGTGTGTGTAAAATTTATTCAATTTCAGCAAAGATGCATGTTCTGATAAAAAAGTGTATTGACTACATAGGTATTACAAGTAAAAGACATTACACAGTGTTTTTCCTAATGATACTGATAATAGAATAGTACTGTTAATAGATTATTAAAATTATTTCGTTCTCAGAAACCCTCTGTAAACTGTAACAGATAACCATGGAGCTAACTGCGCTGGCAATAGTACTAGTAACTCGGTAAGATAACCAAGGCCGCATAAGAATAGTGCAGAACTATGAATATGAGAGCGCAACATTGTTTGTAGCTATTTCAACGTGGCTCTAATTATACCGTGGCCAATAGTTCGCTGTAACCGTGTGGGCAACAGCTGACAGCTTTCAAATGCTCCGCTCGCTCATATTTGTGCCAGTTGGGCCTGATTTATATCGGCCTTCTCCGCTCCGATCACAATATATATGTTTATATAAACTGCTCGATCGAACAGGTGGATTGATGTTGGTCACGTAGTGATGTAACCAGCGCTCTTAGGATGCATCCTTATGTTTTTAAATTATATTTTGTCGGTAGTGATTAAAAAGTCATTTTTATACACGTGTGCTGTTTGTGTTTTACTACTTTATTTGCCAATGGTGTTCATGTGATTAGTAATCTAGTATATAACTTACAAGTCACGCTTACGACAGAGAAACATGGCGGAAAAAAAATAGTAAATCCCCACAACCAAGAAACTGCAATAGTGCGGCGAGCGACGATAATTACTGTCGAAGGCTATACGAGGGAACCACCGCCACAATGGCTTCCTACCATTATGTCTTTGTCAATGTACTAAACTATATGTACCATAGTTTGTAACTAGAAATTGCTATTGTCTACTGACTCTACGAAAGATCATGCAAGTAAGAAAATAATCGAATCTACTATAATCTTTATATGCTCAGGGTTGGGTTCTATGAATAAGATATAATAAAGAAATAAAACAATAAAAATCTCGAAGACAGCTGTAATAAAAACCCACAAAAAATAATCAAAATACAACCAAATCAACAATTTGTAACACTAATATTGGAAATACAATCAAATTAACATAAGTGCTTACATAAAATAATACTTAGTATACAAAAATAATACGGAATAGGTAAAAGCAAAATTAGACACAATGACTAAAAAAAAATAATATAGATAAAGCGAACAATGAACTCAAGAGTTTTCCTAAAACATAATTTACGAAAATAATTGTAAAGCGTAAGAGATATAAAACTAAACACAATAAAATAGGAAAAATATAAATAATTAGGTGCAGCATGTTTCAAAATAGTAAAAAAACGGTTCACTAAAGTTCATAACAGTTCATAGAACTGGTGGTTGGTGTTGTCTCGTCAGGAGCGATGCTACACGCTCCGGGGTGTCGTACCAGATAGTGCATTTACAGTGTCAACTTTGCCTTAACGCAAACTTGTAGCGTGCTTTGCAAACGCACTCCTGGCACGAACTCCGGAGCGTAAAAAAACTTCGATATCGATATCTGACGAACGAAGGGCAGCACTACACAGTCTATGCACTACGTACGGAACGTCTTTGCCGTTTGTCACTCAGTGTCCCCAAATTATACTAATTGGCTCAGGACTTTGTTATTTGATGGTTTTAGAAGCGTTTGTTAGTGCTAAGCGATGATAGGGTTAGTATAACGCTGTGATTTTGCATGCTCATTATCAGTGTACGTTATTAAGTTTAACTTGATGCCTTTCTCTATTTCTGCGTGCACCGTGTGGAATATTTAGTGACCTATTAAAAACCCTAGTCTAACAGATTTAAAAATTCTCGTATAAATAATTATCGTGCATCTAATTCTTATTACAAGTGCTTATGGCAAGTGATTGTTATTCTGCATACAAAGGTCTCGTTTCATCATACGATTGACATCGACGGGTAAGGATGCGATGAATGACAAGGCTGCTAATAGATAACACACTGGGGAAACCGTGGATTATTAATTATGTATTACTAATCTTCATATCGAAGGTATCGATATTCAAGACGTGATTTTTTTACATTATCGATAATGACGAGGAATTACTACAGTGAAACGCAAGCTATCTTTTTTCATGTAGACCGGTCATACAGGTTTTAATAACTGCAATTTTCTTTTTTACGAGCATTTAACTATTCATATGAATGTAAATAAAACAACTGACTCGCGCAAACTCAGAATTTTCATGTAGTGGCGGCGGCTATTAATTTTCGCAGCACGAGGAAAATGACATTTGTCGAGGTTATGATCTCACTTTCCGCTGATGTTATTACGTTTGTATGACAAGACTCGAATGTAGCGAGATCTCCCACGGATTTCGAAAGCTTTGTGTGTTTTTAAAATATTCAAAACGAAAGTGCCGAGTGAAAGCGTGACATTTTAATAACGGGTGCTGATAAAGCAGACGCGTCTCGGAGCTTGTGCGTCGAAATGTTGAGAGAGAATTTTTGTATTAACACATTAATTACTTCTGCTGGTACTTAGTGACTGTAATTATAAAAAGAGTGCTATAATTAACACACTTTCAGCATGCAAAGTGAGGGAACATTACAGACATTGCTGATGCAAAACATTCTCTCTTTTTCATAGGAAGCATAAGAGAAATATTATGTTAATGACGTCAATGATAATTGAAATAGAATACGTTAATATCCTCCAACTGTTTATTTTTTACAGAGACGCTAATTTCCATACATTTTTTTTAATTCTTTGGCCGCAAAGTAAATTCTTTATGATAAAAATGCAATACAGAAATGCTCGTTTTGCTTTGCTTTGGTTCTATTATCTACATCTCTACAGGAAAATACAGATTTCTGTAAATTTACAAATAGACAGGTAGGTACAGCTACCTACTGTCGTCTACAACACGAAGACTTGACTATGCGTGTAACTCATTTTGTTATTTCCTCGTTGAGAAACAATAATTGTTTTGAATTCTAAATATACGAGTATGACCAATAGGTGAACACAGTATAATGATAATAAATTAAATTTTGAGATTATTTTTATCACCAACTTTTTGCAAATAATTCAAGCTGATTTTAATTGTGTTTTCATTGTATCAACAATCAACTTTATTTAATGTTGTAAATGCATATGATTGCAACATCTGCGGGAGTTGACTTGCATTCAGTGTACTTTGATCTGACTATTGTTTGAAAAATCACATTCTAGTATGTTGTCTAAATCGATTGGAGATTAGAAAAGGATTTGAAGGTATGGTATTCAATAATAATGTATACTGGAAAATTATTAAGTTAAACAGTGGAAAATTAATTAATCGAAAAGTTAACGGTAAATAAGCATTAAAGAAAGAAAAACTTTAACTTGCACATTTTGAACTTCGATCTTCGTATTTATTCGTTTAGTCACACAAGTAATGTGCAATATTATTTATACTAATCAATAGCTACATTAACAAAGCCATTAACAGATGTGTCAGCGAGTATATTGGACTGGTAGTACCTACATGCGCATAACTCGCTTCATCATCACGGCATAGATCAAGTCAATCATTTGTGTTGTGCCTTTAAGCACACAAATTGTTTAACACGTTGGCTGCCATACGAGTATACTCGTAGTAACTTTTTTTTATGCCCATTGCCACCATACAAAATGGTAGGTACGAGTATACTCGTAGTTGGCAGTGGAACCTAGTTCAAACTACGAGTAAACTCGTAGTATGGCAATGAGATAGGATTTTTATTACCTATTGCCAATCTACGAGTATAGTCGTAGATAATTTGGCAATAAAATCGCAAAGGTAACCCTAAAACTCTGTTGAGCACCAAACTGAAAAAAGGTCAAACGATTACAAAGAGAACTGATAAGGTTTATGTGTGTAACTGGAAGGATAAGAGGGGAGTTTTGTGTATTTCTAATTATGCATAAACCTATTCTGGTTCCTGTGTCAAACAAAAACGCAGCATTAGGTATCGATGAAACCTAATGCTACAACAAGGGAATGTCCGGGATCGATCTTTCAGACCAAATGCTGTCATATTACTCAGCTCTTAGAAAGACGTTGTTTTGGTACAAAAAACTAGCGATACAGATTTTTGAAATCTTCATTCACAACGCCTGCATGATCTACAACCAACAAGCCAACCTTCCTCCGGAAAAGAAATTGGATGCCCTTTCGTTCAAAGGTGAAGTCATAAAACTTCTTTTAGGCTAAACATTTGCAAAGTATAGTCATCACGAGCAGAAAAAACGAGGAGGATTACAAGTACTACATTATGTAGAGCTTCTACCATCATCATCTGCCTAGCCTTTTCCCAACTATGTTGGGGTCGGCTTCCAGTCTAACCGGATGCAGCTGAATACCAGTATTTTACATGAAGCGACTGCCTACCTGACCTCCACAACCCAGTTACTGGGTAATACGATACCCCTTGGTAAGACTGGTTGTCAGACTTTCGGGCTACTGACGACCCGTAACGACTGTCAAAGATCCACGAATGACAGCCGGGACCAACGGCTGAACGTGCTTACCACTCACACAAAAAAAAACAGAGACCGACGAAACCGTGTCGTGTCTGCACAAAAGAAAAAAAAAACGCAAAGAAACAATTTATTACTGTCCGGTATGTCCTGAAAAACCTGCCTTATGCGTAGAAAATTGTTTTAAAATGTATCACTCCTTATTGATTTCACAGTGATGTACCCAAAAAAATTTCTATTAAACTTTTTTTTCTGATTAAATAATGTTTTACTACAAATGCCAAATAATGTAACCCCGCCCTCCTTTCACTGCCAGTTGTCTAGAATTCGTTAGAAATCGCATACAATCAACTACGAGAATACTCGTAGTTGGCAGTGGGGCCCAGATCTAGTACTACGAGTATACTCGTAGGTTGGCAGTCAACGTGTTAAGAAGTTCGGTCCCATTGTCAAATACGGATGACCTTTTAATTGCGGAAATCTTAAGTATCAGTCAATGCACTTTTAAATTTAGTTTTTTTATTATTTAGGTTTTGGTGATAGTTCAGACAGTTTTAGGCGAAATTGTATGCGAGTTTATTTTTTGAAAGGAAATGTTTTATAATTAAAAATGGTTAAAGAAATCTCCGTGCCAAAGATCATTGGGAAGTGGGTGTAGCGATGCAAGATAAGTTTTTCCGTCATGACGTAATGTTGCAATGGAGACGAGACCTTGTGTTACTTGACACGTGTGCCATCTATAATAGCTAAGTTTATTTGTATACGTAATATCGTGAAGTGAGCTACAAGTGCATTGCAACTGCATATCTGTGCTAATTTGTGCATGTGACGTGTGAAGCATAGCATAGAATGACTGGGTGCAGTTGAATAGTTTTTTCGTTCTGTGGAGGTAATTATACGTTTTTTTGAGAAACTGGGCAGAAATAGACAATTGTATAAGTTTTGCTTTTGAAATTAAATGAAATACGTAGACGGAGTACGTAAGTATGCGGAGTATTTGTAGTTTTTGCCTCGATTTAAATCTATTGAATGTCTTGTTAGTGAAGCGTCTAATGACCGTTTTATACATTAGCTTGTTTCTGGTCATTATACATATATATGGATATAATCACACTGGTTGAGGATAATTTCATATGGGTAATGAACTAAAGTCGTTCTCAATTATTTTGCATAAAATTTTGCACCAATACCACCGCGTTTGATGAATGCAAACGATTGTCCAATAGCCATTAAAGCTAGAATCTTAGCCAGGTATGTAATTATATTGAAGTTTTTACGGCGATTCTTGGTATAATGACTGCGATGTCGTTAGGGTGTATTTTAGCTTGGCACAATGTGAAACAAAGGTGAGCCGGCAAGTGGGTCACAGCGGTGGCCTTGCGAGCGAGAGACCGACCCAGTCCACCATCCGAGGGAGCGAACACTCACGCTTTAATTGTATTAGGTACACGACAGATACACTACTATGCACCATTTTATAATAAGTGTCATAATAGTAAACTATTTTTAGGAAATGCTAGCGTTTGTTTACGCGAAGTCATTTAATTTGCATACCTACATAATGAACTAACATTTTACATGTCCGCGTATAAAAATGTTAGGTAGGTTTTACTGTTTCCATGCAAAACTTTAATACATATGCATTATTTCTTAGGTACTGTACCTATTTATGGCTTAGAATTGAATTACATAAAATATGCATTTGCATGTAATAAAAACCCTGATGACTGGCACAATGGACATAAGTCCCTATGGGTGGCGGGCTCGGTGGGCGGCGAGCGGCTACGAGCGCCGCGGTTATACGGCTTTAGTACTAAACGCCTCCGCGCATGCTCCCGCGCAACACTGCACTCTGACGTAATAACATGCAACCGCCCTGCACTTTGTTACTCACGGACTGATCATACCGTCATCCTTTTATTTATAAACGCTAATTTTATAAGTGCGAAAGAGATGAATGGATGCACGGTGACACGGCGGTATCGATCACTTCGAAGTATTCACACCTAGGGCTCGCTACAATCTTTTTCTATTGGAACTATTTAATGAATAAAACATTTTTGAAATCGTTAGTGTTGCGAGTGAATGTAACATGAATACAAACTCGTTTGCGGCTGCATTATGTCACGACAATCAATCCGCTTGAAAGTGCACAGATGTAATCGTAAGATCGGCTGAACATGAACGCTCTAGGAAAGTAGGACAAATAATTGTTAGTTCTCGTGCGCTAGATAAGCTGCATTGTGCAATTGTGGCGCGCATGGGACTACAGATGATAAATGTGTCCGCTCATTGGCGGCACTATTAATATGTCCTTGAACGCATGGCCGGCAAGGAACCGCATTATGGCATTTGAAACGCGACTGATAATATATGTTATGAATCGCAAATGAGTGTGGACGTGTGAGAATGCGTATGTACCGGCTGGTTACTTTTACTGAAGCCGGTGGTGCGCGAGGTATGCGCCCGCGCGCGAGGAAGCCGCCTCGGTCCACGCTCCACCGAACACTTTCCCTCTCGGCCCGACATCGCATCCGACAGTAATTGCAATTACAAACATTTTATAATTAATTGCTATCCATACTCGGAGGTTTTCGCAACAAGAAACTGGCATTATGACGTGTCAGTGGCCAGCATTTGGTTTCTAAATGAAAGCACTTTGCAAGCGGGTTGATCGCGAGGGGAACAACCTGATCCTCACCAACACTGTCGATTCGGAACATATTGACTATGAAATAACAGTTTTTTAATGGGACTCTATCTAATCTACATAATGAAAATCTATCTGAGACAGAACAGTTCTTTTTTGTTCTTCTGCTTTCAGAGTTTGTGAAAGATATGTGATAGAATGTACCAACGGAAAAAAACAAGTTTTCATGCACAAGGAAAGCAAAGCGTTCTAGTAGAGAAATAACATAAATGTAAGTGCACAAACATATAAGTACATACATTCCAACCATATGTACATGTATGTATAGGGTTAGCATGCACAGCGATATGAGTTATTGGATTATGTATGTTGAGCACGTGATGTGCACCGTGATGCAGCACGTGCCGAGCGACACATGTATGTACAGCAACCGGGGGTTGCACTCCACTCCCGAGCCGAGGACCGAGGTCGTGGCCCCTGTAATTATCTAGTTTAAAATAATCCCGCAGTAGGCGTAGGACTTGCGCAACACAATTCCAACGTTCTAGAAGCGACACTGACACGACACTGGGAGCACTTCACTGGAGTCGCGGGCGTGTAGCGGCGGCGCGCGCGCCCGCACCACTGCGCCGCGTTCCACTTTTCCTTCCGGCGGTACGCGAGCAGCCGCGAGTTGGCAGCGGCACGCCTTGCATAACCGACGGTTTCGCAAAGCGGTCGGTGCAGCGCGCGGCCCGGCTTGAAATACGCGCCCGCGCTGCCAACGGGGCCGCGCCAACAGTTGACGCAACGCTGCCGCCGGCGAGCCCGGTCTCCCACCGCCGCGCCGCCGCCGGCCGGCGAGCCTGCGCCCCCTCCATATGTCCCTCCATCAGGTTTCACAGACACCACTTTCGTCTGTATGTGTACTCGCTTTCATCGGCAGCGCATCCACGCTCCACTTTGTCTGCTCCATTGTAGACGGTGGAGAACGTATCGCTCGCGATGAGGACGGGCACGTCGAGGAGCGAGGAGCACGCATCGCACGGTGCAGATAAGAGCGCGCGCGCGCCAGATGCATCGGTAACTAGGCCACCACGCACTCTGCCATCTGTTTGCATGATTGCACTCCATTTAGATTGTGGGATAGACGATTGGGAGTAAGAATTTACTTTTTACGCGATATGTTATAAAAAACGCTGCCTCGGTTTAAACTAAAAACTGTAATATCGTAACGGTAACGAGCTGTTAAGTGTCGCGCGTAAGGCTCGTATGTCGGCTACAATATTGTCGCGAGCGGGCCTCGCGCTCCACAAATAGACGTTCCATTTCGACGGCCAACTCACGGAGACACGCAAAAACATTGCAGACGTGTTTTATTATTTTATAGCCAGGTTTAAATTGAACAACACTAATGCGAGTCAACTTGAAATAAAAACTTGCTAGGGTCAAACTACTTCGTGAGTAAATTGTTATGTCTGGCTAAGCTCCGTTTCCCTACAAACGAACGATGTCGGACGGACGCGTCTCTTTGCTGGCTGCCGGCTTTCGCAATATCAAATAAGTATAAAGATAGTCAGCGCTCTGTCATCGCAGCGGCCTCGGTCTGCTGTCACTGCTCGCTGGTACCGGTGGACCAATAAATAATATTTCAGCGTTTAGCGGGTTTACGCTTATAGTACCTATGCGCGCCAAGGCCGCGTGACTCACGCGCCGGTCTAAACCGCGAGCTTCGAATCTGACTCACTGCCACGTGTGCACAGATCATGATCGCCGTATGCATCCACTGCACACAATCAGCTGTTGCCCGCGCGCATTTATTGGGAGTTACCGGTCTTGATCTACAGTAGGGACGCGACACACTTATGCATTGTAAATCTAAATCTAAATATTTATTGCAATGTTATTTTAGTTGTTTATACTATTGACCTTATGATATCCTTTGGAATGATAAATTGCATTCGATACAAAAAGCATTTTTTTTACCTAACAATGGCGTTTGTTCTCGTCACGGCTAGTTAATTCAGTCGGGGAAAACCTAGAACGCGTACTTTTCTTAGATTTTCTTTGTTCTACGTTAACAGATCTCTCTATGATTTTGAACAGAAGAGCATTCAGAAGTAACATTTCGATAAGAAAACTATTTATATTTAGTTTAAAAAATAAACTAATACCGCTGCTTTGCTCCATTTCTCAAGCTAAGAATGACAACTCACACACTGCCAGAAGACAGTCGAAACAGTGAGTTATATTATCATTCCGTAAACGAAAAAAGTTGAGAAATAATATCTGTATCTATACGATTACTACATCAACGTTACGGAATATTTCAATTAAAGTAACCGTTGTATAGAAATAAAAGTATATAAAACTGCAGTAAGTATCATGTCCACGACTAACGCGAATGTTTTCACTTACATAATGTTGTTGATTGCTCCCAACATATTATGCACTTGGCTCTGTATCAGAACAAACGTGTTAATTAATCAGGCTGTAATGCACCGACCTACAAACCTTAGGTGCTATCATTTATTCTGGGGGGAGGGGCAGGCCTCGCGGGGAGTCATAGGTGTATTTTCGGACTCCTGGGCCCGAAGCAAGATTACCGTGTGTCATTCTCACGTTGAGTTTACGATCGGTTTTCTTTAGCGCGTTCAATGCGAAACTATTTACATTTTCTTTGAAAAATAAACGCTTTAGCGTTTCTATTTGATACTCAATGGGACTGTTAACAAACTTTAGTATGTCTGTAATTATAAATAAATAAATCTGTGACTGTTAAAGCACGTCCGATAGAAAAGGATAGCAGTATGTTTCGTTTTCCTTTACAAGTATATTTATCAGTGTAAAACTATTGCAGCAGCTGGCAAACATTATAGTACTTTATGTTAATAACAGTCATACATTACTGTAAGGTTCTAGTTACGAAACGATTGCAAATGCAGCTAAATAATTACTAAAAGCAACTATTAAAGACTATTGCAGGAAAAGAAACTCCCGATGCAAATGAAAGACTCGAAGTATCGAATGGCCACTAATGAGTATCGTGTTAGTCGATAATGGAGTGTGTATTGGCAATATCGATTATTTCCTGTATATGCGCGCACGTCCCGCGCAGGGGGACGAAGAGGGGACAGAGGGGGGGGGGGGGGGTTGGGGCTTGACGCGCTGGCATACCGCCCAAGGACGTATTCTAGGCTTCCTAGGACCGGTCAGGGTCAGGTCACACTAACCAGGGCCAAGTGTTTCAAGGGCATGCGGTAACGACATTACTTGGTAATATCTAGTCTAAAAACACGATGTCGATCGATACCGCGTTTCTGTTACTGATATTAGGATTTTCCGTGAACTATAGAAATTAAACTTGAAAGAAACTGTTAGTCTAGTAACATGAAATAATAGTTTGAATCTCATCGATGTTGTTAGTATTTGATTTTATATAATCCTAACTACAAAACGATTACAACAGAAATGCATGCTGCAAAATTAATTCGAACTCATAGAACAGGAAAAAAAATCTAATTGAACGTTCTAAATATAGCCGTGGCCGGCCCTATAAAAACCGTTGGTCCTATATGAAACATGATTGCAATATTAACAGCTATTACGAATCATTAGCGGTGCTTTTGATGCATCGGTTTTTCAAACGTCCTTGATTCGTTTTTGTAGAGGGCGCGTAGGCTCTACGACGGCTACGGCGTAGCAAGGAATCGGCCGCGTAGCAAGGAAGCGAGCGCGTAGCCCTTTACTTTTCGTAGACATTGTGTAGCTGTTTGATGTTATTTTTTTAAATTCTATTACATTGTTATTTTATTTTTGTTTAATAGAATTTCATAAAAAAAAACATAACATATTGATAGAATATTTTTTTAAACGTGACAAAAAAAGTTAGGCAACGCAATATATTGCAGATATAATCAATATCATAAACAATGACAACTTAAGACTCCTTTCGCGCTCACTTTCTACGGATTTGCGAAAACATCACTAAAAAAAGGTACTAATGACATTGCGTGTAGCGTCGAGGCGTATCGTGAATTACAATGGCCGGGCGATCACCGACGTTACGACATGGTTTAGAAAGTCGAGCCACGGTCAACGGTCCCGCGAGCGAAAGTTACCGCGCGCGTGTGTGCCTGCCTTTACATGCGTACCGCGTACGTTTCGCAACCGCGGAGACGGAGACTACTACGAAAACGCGAAACTTTTGGAGACCGGTTTATCATTTCACATCAATTTTAGTACGAGTTGTCGAAACTGCCTTTCTATAGCATTAGTGAAACAGTGAAAGATGTGACGTGTTTGCGGTGTAGTCTCGGCGATGGATCGTGCCAGCGATAGCGATGAAAGTGATAGTAGAGCTGTCAGTCAGACTTGTGTTTTTTGCCTTTAAACAGAGTTATGCCATTACGTATGCAGTGAAGTGAAGATACACGAATGCATTAAATAAGTTGAGTTGGAAACTAATCAAGTAATCAATGTTCTATTGCATAATATTATAGGTGATAGACACGAACGAAGCACATTTTAACGAGATGCTTGAGAATTCCAATTATTGAAATGAATTAATGAAATAGGTCAAATGATATTTGAACAAGGTACATAAGCGGAAACATGCTACATTACACTACATCACTAAACATGCTCAATTATATTTTTAATTGATAACAATGTTTGATGCAATTGAGAAACAAAAACAAAACAAGTACCCAATTCCCTTGGAAATAGTTCCACACGACACAGATCGATAGAACAGTCATAGATAACGTTTATATAATGAACTAGTATCTACTTAATGAATGAAGATCACCTTGCGGTATCACTGATAACACCATGTCACTCGGTATCGGTACCGACGCGCCAAAGGTTCGGGATCAACTGGGCACCTCCCTGATTTGATAGTTATCGAGGTGGCTCCGAGGTCCCGGATGCACCTGCGCTGTAGTGCCGTGAATTATTGCATTACCCCCCCGCCCCCCGCACACGCACCCGGCCTCGCCTTTTCCCCCACGCCCCCTCCCGCGCCCCGCCCCCTCAGCCCGCCACTTTCCCCCCAGCGCGACCTTCGCGGCTGCATCCCTGGCCAAATGCCAGGTGCTGCATATCTCGACTTGACTGTCATCCCCGACATCCTAGATATGTTGGAAACAATGATACGAACATAATATCTGCACATTGTCAGCTCAGTCAAAGGACACTGCCATGATCTATGATCTAATGCTTTACTTGATCTAGTAGTGATTGATTTCAAATGAATAAGTTAGTACTGTTCGCTCACGAGAACTTGTACACGGTCAATCAGAATATCTAAACAGAATATTGATTGGTTATAAAAGTAATTCTAAACAAATGCCACGAATGTGTGGTGGGACCGGTTGAGCTAACATAAAAAATATTAGATATTTATATAGAGCCAGTTGATCTAAATCTCTCGTATGAGTTATATCGCAGATAAATCCACTGATCCTTACTAACTGACCTATATTCCTCCAACACAGCTAGAACGTATAACATAATACATTACCACATTGTATAGCAATTATATGTAGCTCTTATCAGTAATCTGTTATCGCACACTAGTTAAACCCAATTTTGACACGTGAAAAACATCAAAAGTTATTACGAAGACTGGTTTAGTGCAATAGCCTGGTGTAGCGGAATGTGAACGGTGAAAGTAGACGCGTCCGCTACCGAGAAAAAGAGTTTTCCACACGGTTTCACCTTGCGAGAGCGCGGCCAGGGCAACAGGTGTACGGCAGAGACACGAGACCACTACTTAGAAGTAAATATTGAACGCACAATGTAAATGAAGCCGAATTATTTAATGAAGGAGCACAGTGGTGTATGCCGATGCAAGTGGAAACGAGGCGCGCGCGCTAGCGGAGGCGCGGCGAGCGACTGCGGCCCACCAGCTGCACCGAAATAACTGCTCGGTGCAGCCGGGCGGCTCGATGCAAGCCTCCTCCGCCCCCCCTCCCGCGCGGACCCCGCACGCCCCGCGCTCCCCGCGTCCCAGCGCACCCGCCCGCGCCCTCACCCTCCAGGTCACGGCTGCAGGTCGCCATGACAATGCGAGAGCAGAGCTGCAGCCCCCGATCGATCCAGCTGTTGCTTCTAGGCACCGAGCACCCCTGAACTTGAAACTGGTGTGGGGGGGTGGTGTTTCGATATAATGTACTTAATATGTACAGGCAAAAAGGAAAAACTACTGCATATTGTAAGCGCAATAAGGAAGTAAATGACACGGACACATTGATAACCGTTGATTGACCATTTAGTAATTATTGATCAAAGAATCTTCCAGAGCACATAGAACATAGTGGCATCTTAAATTGCTATGATTAAAATATGTTCAAGCCTATACTAATCTCCTGCGAAGATTTAGCATGTAGTTGGAGGACAAAGCCAGCTACAAGTACTTCAAGGTTCAACAATACATCTGGCGCATTCTGATGTCAAGGCTGGGCCAGTCCAGGCCTATGCAGCGCTGTTTGGCTATCTGCCAAGGTCTTTCCTGCTATTTTATTCTCCAGTTGTAGTTTCTTATTAATTGTGCTCATAAACGTCATATATATGCTTTTATGTGTTCTCGTGGGAGTAATACCACATGTTAGTAACAATTTCTGCATGAATGAAAGATTAGGTAACCGAAAACTTATGAGTCGTGAAAAGTTTGGAGATACTTTTTGTTTTTGCTCCATATTTCTTTTTAATATTCAAGCACTTTCCTTTATATATTTTTAGCTGGCAACCCGAAGAAAGTCCAACAGTCCCCGTAATCACCGGGACATTGCAGAACTTCACTTCACTGTTTAATAATAAATATAACGTTCTGCGTAAGATTACAGAAAGTCATAGATCAATTATTACGACACTATCAGTCTGCCCTTGCCCGCCATACGCGTGTTTGTGCAATGTAGGGATGTGCCAGAGGCAGTTGGCATGCCTCTTGGCTTTGATCAGCTACTCCTCAGCCAACGATATTTAGACACGAAGACGCCAAGATGTTATCTTATTAAGGTAATGTGATGTGTGGCTGTGTGCTAAATAATTGTAATTTATAAGATTACTCACGACAATTTACTGTCGACGGGTGGGATTTATGTGAGTATGTAGCCTGGGTCATCTTTAAGTTGTTCGTTTCCATTACGAAGAGTTAGAGAAAAAAAGAGAAATACGACCTACACCTAACGTTAAACTGATCTAAACATCTGCTAATGTTATCTAAAGTACTTCAAAGTCGTTAAGAGTTTTAACTATCCAATACTGTCGGTTTATTGCAAGCTACCTACATCTATATTATTGCAATAAAGCCTTCACGGACGCCCGGGCGAGGGCTGTAGCTCAATATAGAGCCACCTACGTGCTAGACACAGACCTCCACAGATTCCGGGAATATCTAGCCTCCTCCCGATCCCCTGTGTCGATCGGCTGTGATGTCCGCGCATAAATAAACGAGATAGATGTAATTGTATGTGTGTGCACTTTTGATGTATGTATATCAAGTTATGTTCGGGAGTTTTCGAACCCGTATGCTTTTAGAAGTTTTGACGACGGATTTGAACACGAAAAGTATCTACTTACAATCGAGAGGGGCAAGTCCCAATTCTTAGAAGGATTTTCATACTATGTCATTGTGGTTCCAACAAAAATCGACAGTGGTTTATCCATTAGTGAACTGAGAGAGCTTTGTAAAGGATGCATAAAAGTGTACTTTACGTCGTGAATAACCTGTTAAGAAAGCACTGCGGTCTCGACATTTAAGTATTGCGTGTGAATCGGTGTGTCGTGGTCAGTTTTCCTTTCAGCAAGTGTTTTCTTTTCATCAACCATTTATTTTTTTTACAATTTTGCATGAACTTTTGTTTTTGCTCATGAAACCATGAACTAATTTGGAGACGATTATTATGTTGAATGAAGAAATATAAAGTTTAAATTTTCTCAAGATACATTATTGTAATAAAAACGTCTCTGCTTATAAAGCTAAGTGACTTTCGCTTCTAAATTAAGCCGAACTGTGGAATTTGTGTTTCTTTATCGGACGAATTAGGAATAAAATTTCCGTGGCTTAGTCATCTTAACCAATAATTAAGAGTAAAGAAAGATACAAAGATAGGCAAAGATACACAAGACTACTGATGGCAGGAATGTTAGGACAGATTCTCCGGATAATAAATAACAACCGATACTAATTGGTATAGAATATTACGTGAACGCACCACCTACGTATGTATAATTCCTCGCTGCGGCGCAACACCCACGGCTCGGAGCCCGGCCGTATCCTAGCTGCGCCCACTCATCACCCCATTTTCACCCACTGCACCCCCTGACGCAACCCACGTCCTTCACGGACCTCCACAGATTCCCGGAAAGCCTAGCCTCCCTCTGTACCTATATCGATCGTTAGTGCCGAAGCATTTATATTTGAGATGAAATGTGAGCGTTAAATGACAAAGCAGTGGAAAATGTGTGTGTCTTGACCTAAAACCTAATTTGATAAGCACTTTTTCAGGCGAGGTTTTCCAGGCCTCATGGCCTCCGGACATATATTTTTTTCAGGACCTAATTTATTTACTTCAAATTTATTCTAAAACAGCTAAATTCGGATAACCCCCCGATCAACAACAGACAGAATATCATGTCTTTCAAGTTCAAAATAATCTACGTATCATGTCAGAAGGATTGAAGTTTATAATTATAAATTTTTCAAAACTACCCCAGTTTTGAAAAACTTATAATTATATAAAGATTTAAACATGATAAATGTGAATGATGATATGGTTAAAAAGGGGGTGACTACCGAGATGACGACTACTATAGAAGTATGGAAGAAAAAGACATGTTGCGCCGACCCCTAATAAATTGGGATAAGGGCGGGAGAACGATGAAATGCAAAGATTTTATACAACATGTAAAGTAACACTGGTATTAGGGTTTCGTAGGGACTCAAGGCACATGACAATGACGAAAAGTCTTTCCAAAAAGTGTCATGCATCAAGATCAAAATATTATATGTAGTAATTATCTTCATAATTTTTTCCGACATTACGCGACGGGGATTTGATTTTTGATACTGTTTTATTCCCTGTAGGTACATGACGTTCAGTTTTAAATGTTATGATTAATAAAACCTTGAACTTTGGAAGTGTCACGATCACGTCTTTCAAGAAACTTGTAAAAAAATTATACTTTGCCGATTCTACATTAATGAAAAATAACTAGAATATAATAGAATATAATTTTTATTAAAACAATTATCATTTTTTTGGAGCAATAATGGCCGTTCGTGTATGACATGTCAAACAAAATAAAGCACCTAGTTTTTAGGCTCTTTAGATTTTTTTGAAAATCTCCGAAACCCGGATTTTGTTTACAAAAAGAACTTTTGTAGGAGTTATTATGATAAGTGTAGTCTATAAAAAACAAAGTTTGACTTTGATGCAGCATGGTACGCGATTCCAAACATCCATGAGCATTGTCCTTTACATTTAAATGTATTTGCTAAGACAGCTTTTAGTTGCTCTAACTTTACTGATGGTCTTTGAATATTGAGACGAAACCAAAGAATGCGTTTTTGAAAAGAAGTTCTTTAACGCGCCTCGCGGTAGGAGTAAACTGTTAGAAAGATACAATATAGAAAGAGAGAGAGAGAGAGGGAGATAGCTTTCATGGTTTTCGAGGGTGCTAAATAGTGAGGTTAAAATGTAAATCCAAGATGGCGGCTTTTTGGTGGCGGCGTTGGAAGGCGAATTTTTTTTTGTTTCAATTTAGTTTATGTTTGACTGCTGTAACTCGATTGACAGTAAAAAGTAAGCAAGTTCTTGTGTCATGTAAGATTGGAAGAACTCATGTAATTTAAGACCCATTTTTGTTTTTGCAACTATCATAAGAAACGTGCAAATTGAATAGAAGCGCGAATATTTAACTTAACATAATAACAACTTTTATGTTATGTTTGTATGTGGGTGCGCTATACAGAATCTGACAGAGTAATTAAATTACAAAATTTCGCGGAATCAAGCCCGGGCGAGGCTTTTTTGGGCGGTGTTCAGGGGAGATGCAATAGGTGCACCACCCTTGTTTCCTGGAACCAACATCCGCAAAGGGCGAGGCCGCTGGGCGTTGTCAGGGGTGATGTATTAAGTGCAACCCCCTGCCACCCCGGGCTGCGTCCTTCAAACGACTCTGCACAAACATTTCCTAGAAAATCTGGGCTCCTCTCGTTTGCCTGTATCGATCTGTTTGCTGTTGGGCTCGGGAAATGTATCGCGAAATTATATTTTATGGAACGGTACCTAAGTATCTGTTAGATTTGCTTTTCAATTTCATGCTTTTCATACACTGTTATGTTAATTATAGGCCGACCGCTTAACTGGGCCGTTGCCTGAGGCAGCAGCGCGGTGCGGGAGGGGTGTGGTGACATGTTGCGAGAGCTCAGTGATTCGTCAACTTGTGACAATTATCACCCCTCCCGCACCGCGCAGCTACCTCAGGTAACGTCTCAGTTAGCCGGTCGGCCTTATAGCTTTAATTCGGGGTGAGAGCTTGGTGATGCGTCACACAGGGTATCCTAGTAATAGTATGGACGTCACTATCTCACAAAGGATCATATTTAATAAGCTTCTGGAGGGAGGTGGGCTGGTTGGAATAACCACCGACGGCCGCCATGGCCCACGCACAATGGTCCACCTGAAGGACTAAGTGCGGAAACCAAACCCGTAACATAGAACATAGAACGATCATATTTTGTGCATTGTTGTCAAAACTCTAGAATTCTTGTCTTTATGTCTATAACTATGTGAACCTTTGTGAAGTGATAAAAATAAAGATATTTATATTATTCTTAAAATACATACATAAGCTCATGCCTTCTTCCCACGGAGGTAGGCAGAAGCAACAGAACGCCATCTGCTATATTATTTACATACGCCTTTTGCTTTTGAGACTGAGATCAGACTGTGAACGTTCTTAAAATTACGAGAATTGCCCCTCTGGTCATACATTCCTTTATCTGATTTGCTTTGAAATGATTAGGTGTATTTTTTAGTTACCTATATTACATGAAAGTTTAAACAAACTAACACTCATTTATAGCTCCACATTATTATGTTAAACGTAAAGTTAGGGCTTTATTTGTTCGGAGCTGTGCTTATTTGAGGAAATTTAATTTGATTGATTGTTTCTCAACTCATTATCTGCTGTTTTTTCTTTCTACGTGTTCTATCAGAGAGGACGATTTACTTTACATATCTTACAATACAAGATCAGTAATGTCCTACTATACAAATTTTAAATTCTTCAAAAATAATTTGTTATGACATGAAACATAATATCACGCCTGATTTCCCCGGAGTGCTAGGAAGAATAGTACGCCCACATTCCGCCAGTACACTTTAAGATAATCGTTTATTTTCTCAAAGAAACTACGGTTCACTTAAACAGAAACTTAACTAAATTCACAATAGGAAGTAGTTTATATTACGTTAGTTAAAATATTGGAGTCCGAGAACACATAGTTTTTTATTTAAATAAAATCAATTTCAGCAATTAAAAAAAAAAATCTTAAGGCTTTTTGAAAATGGTAATAATACTTGAGCACTCTTTGTCCTTTTTTGGTAATTTATTGTAAGCAGCAGTAAAGCAGCAGTAATGTTTAGGTCCCATGTGATTATGATAGTGGGTGATTTACTTTATTGTCTTCTACATTGCCTTTGAATGTCAGCCAGTAACTCAAGCCACTGTTCACTGGGATACCTAAACGGTACCCTTTCACTGCGTTGCCTAATCTTTGACAAGCCGAGTCACAATGCATCACTATCAACTGATGTATCGTGTTTGATTGGTAGCGAACCTAACGCGAGCCATACATTTAAATGTAACGAACTAAGATAAAACATATCTTTTGAACCAGACATTTTAAAAAAGCAAGTGCGTACACTACTTTAACCAAAATCGTCCGATGACGTCCGATAAGGTGTACGCACTTACTTTCTTTCACATGTGTTTGGTTCAATCGGCCGAGTTTGGCCGACAACGTACGAGCATAGTTCGGCCGATGACGGATTAGTAGTGCGCGAGCCGTAATGCGCTTTGATTTTAAGGATAACAATAGAAAATTTATGGTATTTAGTTCTGAACGCTTAATGATAAACTGTTATCATGACGGGTTTATTACTGATTTCAGAGTTCGCTTCTATTTCATTTTGTTTCGATAGAGTTGTTTATTTTCTTTTTGTTCGTATATTATTGCTTAAAAATATGTTTCTGGCAGGTATAAGTTGTTTTTTCTTTTGTAACATTACAGATAATGGATGAATAATGAATTTACTCCGTCAATCTTTATTTCAGGTTAGCAAAAACCAGTTTGTTTCAAACACTAGCACTACCTACATACAAGATTTAAAGAAAGAAAGAAAGAAAGAAAAAGTATTTATTGCGACTCGTACAGGATCATAAACTAAATTAAACTAATCACAGTACTGTACTGTGTGTTACTTTAATATTGTCCAAGTTAAAGCAAGGGTGACATAAAACCACATTGACATTTGAAATAATCAAAAGCTTAGGTTAACGAGGCTGTTCACACGGTTCTATGAGAAACAGGTTTTAGATGTTAAGGTGTTCAAGACTTTAGACCTTATTAAGATTAAGGGTGATACTTTTATTATTCCGGTCCAAAATTGGCAATGATCATTCAGTCACTGCCAATTTTGTATTGCGGCAATATGAGTCTACAGAATAAGTAATATCAAGGTCTAACAGGTTTTGTTCTTTTCGTTTTTGGATGATACTCGTTGATTCATAATTCGCAATACCTTCTTATTTTGAGAGCTTTGACTCCGATAGGAAGCAATATGTGACTTTACTTAAATGATAACGAATAACTAACAGTCCTGAAGAACTAGATTGAACAATAAGGTAAAGCAATCAAAGTGATTAAATAGACTTTTATGCTAATTAACAATACCTAATTAATGTATAGACTTTAGCCTGCTGGTACTTCCATGCAACCTACGCGAGTATTTTATAAGTTTATGGCATAATTATATTGATGAGATAACCAATATTTCGTATTTTGAAGTAATAGAGAATCAGTTTGGAAAGCTGATATAGCACGTGTTCACGTGAAAAATGTAGATAGAACTTTAGGCATACATAAGAGTTATTATTAAATACGTCTTTCATTTCATTGATAATATACCTAAGGGCGCGGAGCCTTATAGTACCTAGATCAACAAAGAGCTAATGTACTAGAATCTAGATGACTCTTAACTTGTAGGTAATGCGTAGATGACCTACAAGAGAGCTGACTTGACCTATATTAAATAATAAACAGATTTCCATGTGTCAATCAGTAAATCAGGTCAAATCAGGCTTTTCCGAGAATCCGCGCCGCAGTGAGGCCAGGTCGAGGCAGGTGGAATCGGGACCTAGGACCTCGGTGTTATTAGGTCAGAACTGGAGGTAACTGGCCTTCATCAGGTCAATAGGATAGACCTACATTTCGCCGCACGGGGCCTATCCCGGGAGAAATCTAGTTACTGGGTATCCAATATGAATCGTGACGATGTAAGACAGTGTTACAATTTGTCCAATGACAGATTTTTTATGCGCTTGAAATTGTGCTTTTGTATTTTGGGGAGCTATCCTTCTGAAGTTTTTGTGTAAAGTTTGTCCGTTTAGATTGTCTATGTTGTCTTTGGTTTGCTTAAAATAATTAATCTAGTTAAATTAAAACAGGTTCCATGTAATAAGACGAAGAGGGGTGCAGGAGTGAATTGGGACGAAACTTTAAAATTATTTTTTGTTGCCAACAAGGACACTTAATCATTAACTATAAAAAAACACATTAGAGTCCTTTTTAAAAACAAACTATATTATTTCAATTTATAAATCCCTTTTAAAGTTTCGTCCCGATTCACCCCTGTATCCCTATTCACCTTGTTTTACGGTATTTTATTTTAGCACACGGTAGTTTTCAGGAAAAGTTTTCCCAGATTAAGAAAGTTAAATCAGTTTACTTTGTGTCGGACTATAACTCTGCAATAACTATAAAAAAATCCCTCTATAGTTTTTAGTAACGCGAGTGATGTAGGTACTGTAAAATGTATCCTAAGCTATTCATTATTTTTAAGACTGGCAATACCCACTTCGCTTCGGCGTGAAAAACCTAGTTTACGTTGGTTTTTGCATGAAAAACAATGAAATATCGTTCAGCGAACACATTGACAATGAGTTAATTATAATGACTTATTATGATTGCTCATTTTACTTTCAAAACGTTACTGTTTACGTAATAAACGGAGGTATTTTATAAAATAAATTGACGGATATATATGAAAGTTTAGTGACACTTTCCGATTGAGACTGTGACCATTTTGGTAGAATACATTAGATACTCTAAGAGAAGTTAATTAAATGCTTATTTTAATTTTACAATTTGAAAATGTACTAGAGATAAAAAGTACGTACTATACAAACACAATAATGAATTAAATACAGGGTGGCAGGGTCATCGGCAGGCACAAACTGTAACCATGAATTTAGAACATGATTCTAGTTATTATAGTCCATAGTAAAATTTTTCGACGGTTATCAAAAAAAAAACAGCTGTTTTTGTACAAAATATGTGTAGTTTGTAGAAAAGTGCAAGACGTACGAAGTCAAAATACATGAAACAGTATTTTTTTAAATAACTGACGATAAATCTCAACGGAGGGGAAATAAATGAATTAATCTTCAGAATCATGTAGGTACTGAATCCATGGTAACAGGTTGCGCGTCGATGTCCCTGCCACTTTGTGTACAGACGCCAGCACATCAAGCTACCACAATCTGTCAAATGTCTTTAATAGATTTTCAACTTTATCGCTTAAGCATTAAGGTTCAAGGTTGATTGGGAAAATTTGACAGTTGGCGGTGACCTGCTGGCGTCTGTACATTAAGGTCAATCCATAATGAAGACACACATTTTTATGATTCTCACAAAGACACAATGATCATTAAAAAAAAACTAGCTTTTTATGATGAAA
Source organism: Apamea crenata (assembly GCA_949629185.1). Classification (NCBI taxonomy): domain Eukaryota; kingdom Metazoa; phylum Arthropoda; class Insecta; order Lepidoptera; family Noctuidae; genus Apamea; species Apamea crenata. Next base: position 9,404,628 of record OX451371.1, on the reverse strand, counting down.
ATTCATTGAAGTTAGCCATGAACATGAACATCTAAGTATGTCAAAATTCAAATTCAAATGATTTACTTATCATAGGTTCATAAGATTTATTTATTTAATTTTTTTATTTAAGATGTTGTGTTAGTTAGAGGTAAGTCTGCTATGTCCCGCCATTGAGGCATACAAAATGTCGGTTCGTAAGATTCATAAATAACTTACCCTTAAATATGTAAAGTGCAAAGTCTGTACGTAGGTACAGTAGGCTGCACGTGGGTGCAAACCATAAATGTTTTTTTTATATTTCTATGGTGCTAATACCTTGACCTTGGGCAAGCCTACAGTAGTAACGAGTTTCAATAGAATAAGTAATAATAATAATGATATCGTTACCAGTGATGTGCGAGTTACTGTACAAACTCATAAAAATTAAACAGGTCCACCGCGAGAAGTTTCTCGTCAAGTGAAGTCATTAATAAAAGACGTCGTTTTCGTATAACGCCAGTGACCTGCGCGTGAGCCGATGCATACACTTGTTTATGTAACGAGAAAGGAACATGAATTGCCATGTAGATGATGTGAAAATAAATGATCTTTTACGAACTTGCTTCACTGAAAGACATATTGCTGACTTTATCATTTTCAGATCTTTAAGTAAGTAGATAGGTGAGACATTTATACATAATTATGTAGTTGTGAAAATCGATAAAAAATACAAATTACAAAACAAAGTTGACAGACAAAATTGTTGACTATCTACAAAACACATTCAAACATAATCAGTAACTTTTTAATTTTTAACGTCATTACAAACGTATGTAAAAGTAATTATACAATTAAAACAATTACCGATAACTACCTCAATAATAAAGCACTAAAACAAACAATTAATAGATACTGAACATGTATAATTTGTAGAAAAACATTTCGAAGTCGGAATCGACAAACATTTTATCACACAACTTTCCCTCACGCTATAGGAGCGACACGCAACGTGACGTCACGCGTCACACCGCCGACCTGCGCGTACGCACATCTGCTAAACATCATCACCATTCCCGCTAATCGTGGTTAAATACATGCCAATCGAGTGAATTAAATATAAATCTACATACATATATACTGTGTGACCGCATAGTGACCGCAAGGTATACGCCACATGTGCTCACTTTTGACAGTTTAAAAATAACCAGACGAATATTTAGGTTACGCACTATCCGCTGTAGGTATAATTTGTCATGTACCTATAGCTGGAGCACTTCCTACTAAAATAGATATTAATGACAGTTTAACAAGCGCATAGACGTTGGGATAATTTAGGTGTTTCGATAAATAGATGTTACTGTGTTCAGACAATTGGAATTTCTAGTATTTATCTATCGGTTTACGCTAGGATTCACTTTACACCTAATGATATTATGATGCCTTATATCTATATCTAAGACGGATCTTCGAAGAAATTATAACATTGCGATCCATTTTGAAAAAACAAAAGAGAAAGCAGCGTGTGTGATATAAAATAAATACAAAAAACAAAAAGTTCATCCTTGAAGTCTTAATGCTTTAATCCAAAGATTCTTCACAGTCAGGATTATTTTGCTTCGTTAAGCTTTTGTCCATCTTGTCCATCTTCGGCCGCCGATCGACGAGTGGGAGAACTAGGGAACAACTGAGATACCACCAGCTGTGTTCACTCCGCACTAATTCCCGAGAGAGCACAGCGTGGCACCCGGTCGTTCGATAGCCCGTTGCTCTATCATTTTCTATAATTTTCTTCACATTTTATTTCAGCTCCATACCTTCGCTTAGAATCTTTTCTTCATTAAACTTCATTTCACAGCGACCCTAAATATTATTTCATCAAAACATGTATCAGCGCCATCTGTGTTGTAACGAGGGAAACAAAGCTGCGTCAAGTAAAACAACCGGTTCGTCGGTGTGCACCATTCCTAAGGACGGAAGTTACGTTTGTTCCGCACGTTGAACATAGATGGCACTGATACTGTTTACCTTCAGTTTTTGAGATAAAATTAAAGTAACTTGGGACATAAACATATGAGTACATAATGAAGAAACATTTCACGTAAATAGGAGAAATATATAATAACTGTAGTGTTTGGTGATTTGCTGTAAAGTATGATCTTTATATTAGGTATTTTATTAGTAATAGATGTACTGACATGGTTGCTCATTCTTTTTATTTTAATAAATATTATGTTAATGGTTAAAGCATTCATGGATGAATATGAAATACAAATAAGACTGAAATTCTGTAATAGCAGTGTTATAGGGCGTGAAACGTTATTAGTTCCGGGGACAGTTTATACATGGGGTTTTATTTGTGCAATTTTACTGAAAGTGTACGATATTTTTCCTTTTTACTAGTTGTGTGCATGTGATAATTTTTATTTACATTCTTATACTTACTGCTAGTGCATTTAAAAATGCTGTCGACTGCGTTATTACTTACATCCATGAGAATTAATATGTTTAGAATGATTGTGTATGAACTAAAAGAGCGGTATAATAACATAATTATTAACATTAAAACGTAGTCGTGTTGGTATGTTGAAAAGTAGTTAGTAAAACTAAATAGATACTTAATAACGTTATTCAGCACGGAACTATTAATTATAACGTCAGATTAAGTTCTGCAACACCTAATAATTTTTTAAGAATTTTATCTCTAAGTATAATCTCTGCATAATTATTTATTTTGTTAAAAACTGCGTGACGTATCTATAACTGAATTAAAACTTATCTACCTACAGGAAAATTCCTATTTTTTCCTTGTTAATTGTTACAAGAAAAACGTCAACGTATTAAAGGTGTCATAATCAAGTAAGTATTTCAGTTTTGTGTATTTTTTCTTTCTTTTTCAATTTTTTCCAGCTTACCAAAAATACTATACCTACTAAAAAATCGACTAAAGACATAGACACGATTCTAAGGCTAAGCGCGCACTGCGATGCGATTTTTGTGAATCGCATGTCCATGCGTAATAAAATCGCAATCGCAAATAATTTATCAAGCGAATTCTCAAGCGTTTTTTTTTGCCGCAGTGCGCGGACTCTAGAGTATTGGTATTGTTCACAGATTGGCGATTATAATCCGCAACGATTTAAATTCGTAGTGCGCGCTTAGCCTAACACACGCGATTCCTCGACCTAACCTTTGAAAATATATTTAAACCTTCAAAATTACTCTCACCCACAGAACATTACATCGAGCTTTGAAATGGTAAGTTCAGTATGACTAATAATTTGCTGGGGAAGTCGGCGTCAGAGGGGTCCCACCGACCCTCGCCTCCTCTCCGGGCCCGACAGGCCCGCCACGTGCCGGCCTTGACCTTGAAACGCACACACACAACACACAAGTGCACTTGTTGCACACACACTCACTTTTGTGAGTAGATTCATGTTTGGCCGCATCCCGCAAAATTATCACATGCACACAACTAGTAAAAAGGAAAAATATCGTATTTTTCCTTTTTACTAGTTGTGTGCATGTGATAATTTTTATTTACATTCTTATACTTACTGCTAGTGCATTTAAAAATGCTGTCGACTGCGTTATTACTTACATCCATGAGAATTAATATGTTTAGAATGATTGTGTATGAACTAAAAGAGCGGTATAATAACATAATTATTAACATTAAAACGTAGTCGTGTTGGTATGTTGAAAAGTAGTTAGTAAAACTAAATAGATACTTAATAACGTTATTCAGCACGGAACTATTAATTATAACGTCAGATTAAGTTCTGCAACACCTAATAATTTTTTAAGAATTTTATCTCTAAGTATAATCTCTGCATAATTATTTATTTTGTTAAAAACTGCGTGACGTATCTATAACTGAATTAAAACTTATCTACCTACAGGAAAATTCCTATTTTTTCCTTGTTAATTGTTACAAGAAAAACGTCAACGTATTAAAGGTGTCATAATCAAGTAAGTATTTCAGTTTTGTGTATTTTTTCTTTCTTTTTCAATTTTTTCCAGCTTACCAAAAATACTATACCTACTAAAAAATCGACTAAAGACATAGACACGATTCTAAGGCTAAGCGCGCACTGCGATGCGATTTTTGTGAATCGCATGTCCATGCGTAATAAAATCGCAATCGCAAATAATTTATCAAGCGAATTCTCAAGCGTTTTTTTTTGCCGCAGTGCGCGGACTCTAGAGTATTGGTATTGTTCACAGATTGGCGATTATAATCCGCAACGATTTAAATTCGTAGTGCGCGCTTAGCCTAACACACGCGATTCCTCGACCTAACCTTTGAAAATATATTTAAACCTTCAAAATTACTCTCACCCACAGAACATTACATCGAGCTTTGAAATGGTAAGTTCAGTATGACTAATAATTTGCTGGGGAAGTCGGCGTCAGAGGGGTCCCACCGACCCTCGCCTCCTCTCCGGGCCCGACAGGCCCGCCACGTGCCGGCCTTGACCTTGAAACGCACACACACAACACACAAGTGCACTTGTTGCACACACACTCACTTTTGTGAGTAGATTCATGTTTGGCCGCATCCCCCACAAAAACTTTGAACTTGAGTGAATTTTGCCTTTGGAAAATTGTTGACTCGGAAAATGCGTAGCGTTTGTTCTAGACAGACGGAATGTAACGGTTAATAAAATATTGAGTTTTCCCTTATATAATTATTATATAATTTTCCCTTTCCTTTGTATTAGGATAAAAGAAATGGAACAAAGTTAAATTTTAAGATGGGTAAATAGAATATTTACCCATCTTAAAATTTAACTTTGTTCCATTTTCCCTAGTACTGTAGCTTATCATATATGAAAATTTATTTTTGTTTGCTGGAGTAAATGTGGAGTTATTGGCTTAATATAACGTAACTAAAACAGTTTTGTAAACATAGAGTCCTTTTGTTTTTCGTAGTAGACTGTGTAAGGTCTAGTTAACAAATACAACATAACAACGAAACGAATATTTAAACGACCAAAATATAAGTTCTGATATATCATAATAAGTATTAGTACAGTTTAGTTTAGTGTGTGTGGTTTGTTTGTATAATTTTGGTGTGTTTAGTTTATATATTAAAAAATAAAAACATAATATAATATAATTTGAAACAACCCCAAACCGTCAAAATTTTTCGACGGTTACAAAAAAATATTGCTGTTCCATACATTTTGACCGCGTAGGTATTGCACTTTTCTATGTAACAGAACATTTTTTTTGATAACCGACGAAAAATTTCTACGCTGCCCCGGTCTAAACTCATGTGTCACTGAATTCATGCTTACAGTTTGCGCGTCGAAGTCCATGCCACCCTGTATAATTTTAAGTTACCACCTAAGTACACATTGTGGAATGCAAACAGTATTGATTATTGAACATCTTCCACTACCTACCTATTTAAAACACAGATTACCTATCTATTATGTATGCATCCCAGATTTATGTAAAATATTCAAGCAACTGTAGCCGTGAATCTTACGGCAATGCGAACACTTAGGTATTTTTTTTGCGTTCGATTGTTTTTTTGTGGCCATATCAAGTTTGTCATCCGGTTTGGACCTTATACTATACACCAATGTATGTGTTTGTTTAGGTATTCTGCTAAAGTGGCAGTGATTCATACGTGTTACTAATACAACCTTAAATCGTGTCTCATGGGCCCCTAATAATTAGGTTAATCGTATAGTTGTTTATTTATTTACTGATATTAAATGTGATGTTTAGTCGTTATCCAAAGGAAGTCGGTATTAATAATGATATTTAATTTTATTGATTATTTTACCTACATCAATTTTTGGTGTTTGTACCTATGGTAGAAAACTAAATAAAGTAAATGACTCATTGACTAAAAACCAATAAGTAAATATTTAGACGCTTTAATCAGATTTATTGATTGAAACATAACTTATGACCATTTCCGACTCCTTAGTGGTAAATGAAGGGTCTCAACTCTTCCTCAAATCTTTTCAAACTCCTGTTCACACTTTACGTGGTGGCACATCCCCGACGATTTATTTCGCGCATGCGCCGTCTATATTATCACCTTATACGAAGTACAATATAGCATACAGTACTACATTGCTCATATCTATTATCTACACGTGTGGGTGTAAATATTATCATTATCGCAACACGATAAGGCGATGCTTTAACCCTTGAATGGATCGTACATAATAAATATAATAATGCTCTTTAAAAACTGCATCATTAATTTCTGACATAGCTTGTTTATGGAGTTATGGGTTATTTCTAGTTTATAAACAATGGCAAGTAGGTACGTACGAGATTATACTGCATTGTATTTTGTGTTACGAAGAAAAATATCAGTGGACTTGGTTTTTTTTTATATTTTAAACAATGATGTATTAATTGGAACATCCTAAACGAATATAATTGGAAAGGGTGGTATTTCCACCCTCTGGTCCCCAACTAAATTAAGTGAAGGGGTTATGAATCCGGAACCTTTGTCAGTGTACTGAAAAGGATGGATCGATTTCGACGCGTTTTTTTTGCATAGTACCTACCTAAGTGTTATATAAAAAAATCTTACCTAAAACCAATAACCAAAAAACCATAGCTAAACCATATCTAATGAACCAAAAAAAAAATTTACAAAATATTTATGTTCACCCGTTGATCAATTGACATGATCGTGAGGTTCATTAATATTATACAATATGATTTTCTATACTTGCTTATACATTTTACAAGGAAAATATCGTGAGGAAACCGGCATGTCCTAACCACCAAATCGAAGACAAGTGACATCTCCCAACCCGCACTGGGCCGTGGGGCCACGTGGTAGATTACAACCCGCTCCCTCTCGAACAAAGGAGGTCTGTGTCCCAGCAGTGAGAACATTTTAGGCTGATTATGGTAGGTATGCTTTACATTTTACAATATCACCTGTGTCTCTTAATCTGACATACAGGTTATCATGAATGCACAAAAAAGATATGACGAAATACGTAGAGCAAATAAAAACATACATTGTGATACTTTTTGTTTATGTCTCGATTATTTTATCGATTACTTATTTATTTTGCACTTAATATCCTGAAAATAACCCAATGTCATCACTGCTTATGCTAGTGACGCTTACTAGGGAAAATATACGAATAGTAGGCACTTGGGCATATCTGGGAATGCCCATGTATTCGCTATAGTTATCTTGTTGTTATCAATGTTTGTAAAAATAATTATGTTCGGAAAAAAATATAGTTTATTGTGTTATGCTAATTACTAATGGCTCGGAATGCTCCTAACTAGGTTAAATAAATGACTACAATCCATCCTAGTTACGCCACAATATTCGATTCTTACTCACATAATGGCTAATTGCTGTCTATAAAGTACTCTTTATACATGTAAATAATATCCCCTTTGATACCTAGTTAATATTGTATACATATATGTTATACGTATATACATCGTAGATACGTGTGATATCGCGCGCTACACTGACTCACTGTTTCACATCGCATCTAATCTGTAGGTGTTGTATAATCAACAGGTTTTAACACTGTCCTATTATAATATAATAATACTTTATGCACATATTGCTTAAGAATAATAAAACTTAAATGATTTGCTAAATGATGAATCTTTGTGTCAGCTACTTGTGGTTTATCGTCTATTCAAATCTTCACCGTATTCTATGACCCTATGTTTTATAGAGAACGTCGGTAGAGCCAATTCATATCGCACCGGGTAAATAAAAATAATAGAGTAGTTACCTAAATCTTACCTGCATTCCCTCGGCACGCTAGTTCTTCAGCAGTGGATTCATATTTCAATCAGCCTGCAGATCGCCAAGGTCTTGCTTCACCTGAAATTAAAATAAAAAGTCTTTAGATATCTGCCTAATACAGGTCATTTTCATTTCCAAGTGATCAAATGCTATCGTCTGATTAAAAAAGTGTGTAATTATGCTAAAAGGCTATGTCGTTTACTAGACGCTACGTGACGCGAAAGGTCAAATTGATTACAGACAAGCAATATTGCTCCAATAATGTAATTAAAATGATAAAGGTTCATTAATTAATCCATATTATGTCTATAAACGTCATCGTTTGTTGCAGGTTTTATATTAAAACTGAAGGACACTTTACTAATAATTAATAATACCATTATCTTCTTTTGACCTCGAACACGCCTGATGGAAAGCGATGGATGAGGTCCATGATGGAACGATTGTGCCCAGAAGATGCCTGTTCACTCTTGCTTTGAAGGCAGACGTGTTAAATGTGAAAGGGAACACAGAGGCTGGCAGAGAGTTCCACACTTTGGCTGGGCGCACGATAAGTAAATGTGGAGGAGAAGTGCGGAGAACGACGGTCGGGATATCAACCAAGTGCGGAATGAATTTTCCAATTTAAAAAGTTACGAATGTAAACATTAGTTTTAACAGCACTTCAAGCTTTAGAAGCAAATTGTCTCTGTAGAACACGGTCTTTGTGACCGTCTCCAAAACATTAAGCGGCATATTAAAAACGCATGGGAACCGCACCCTAATTGCGAAACACACAATCACAATCTGAATCAATTTTAAGGATATTGCTAATCTAATGCTTCATATGTTCGAAAAATTTGTCTGCTCAGCAACGTAAGTAATGCAATGAGTGTTGTAGAACTGTCAATATGAAAGCAGATGCTACTGATAGTGTGGTACGCAATTACCCCGATTTCGATTTAGGCAAAGTTCTTAATACTAAAATGACTACTTAGCACCGAACTAAGCTGTCATTTTTGTTTAAAAAACTGCATTTCTCTATCAGTTGGGTTCTTAATTCAATAACTGGGTCAGTGGTTTAAACCTGATCGAATGAAAAACTTTGTTTTAATAATAAAATTTATTTTCTCACCACAATATTGAAAAGTCAACAAGTACTGCTTAGTAATAAGCTATTAATACACGTTACAATATTGTGGGAGACTGGTGCCTAAGTTAAGTTAAGTTTTGTAATAAGACGGTTTATGTTTTTTTGAGCGATGACGATACAGGGGAATACCCACGGAGTTATTTTTACTTATTTTTAGTAGGTATCACTATAATCAAATACTGAGAAGACAACTCGCGCTATACTGTTACAAACTTATTTGTTTAGCTGCAAACATGGTTGGTATTCCAGGAACGACTGCCCTTTTATATAGAATTTTCTATACCTTATATCTAGGCATGTGACATCCGTTTCCTGCAGTACTATTGTCTAATAAACATCGCTTCGAAAAGTGAATTCCGTTGGGTCAATAATAATGTCAATTAAAAACAAGTGAGTTCTTCGAATTGTATGTTGTCACTTGAATCGAAATTCAGGAGTACAGCACTGTAGTTCACTTATGTTCATAATAATATGGCTCAGTTAAACTGATGATCTAAGACTTCACGAAAATTACATAAATGTAGAAGAGGAGCGTTAGCCCAGTGGTATCGGCACGGACTAGGGCTTATATATCACTAGGACACCATGGTGGCGCTGCCAGCAAAGTATACACAGCTTTATGGTGGGTATCTCACCAGGCGTCCGATCGGTTACGCAACTAACCATACATTATCTGGCACCATGGTGCCCTAGTGAGATATGGCCCTAACGATTCGAACCCAGTCAGGCATTTAACTTGTAGGTGTATTTGAATTCATCACTCTCAAATCGGTCTAGGAAAACATCATGTCTTAGAACCAAAAATTGCCTGTGTGGTCCACTCCCTCTCATAGAGAGGAAGCCTGTGTCTGAGCAGTGGGTACATCATAGGCTGTTTATTATTCTACCTATTCAGTTAAGAAAAACAACAGATCGTCTCTCTCGTCCACATGCCACGCACCCTCTTCGTCAGCTCATAAACTTTTTAACAGCCGCCAAAATAGACAGTCAAGGGGAAAAGCTGGTACAGTCACCAGTTTTTGCAGATGGAATGTTGACGAAATAGATGGAAATCACACAGTGCAGGATAATCATAATATGTTCAAGTAAAGAGGAAAGGTAGCATGTGCTTATATCAGATGACAACAACAAATAGCAATCATAATTGCGGTGAGGATATTCTCACAATTTCCCATTGGAACGTTCATTGTTGTCCATTGGGAAACCCATCCTTGTCCAGCGGCAAACATTGATGAGCTGACATAGCGATGAATAGTTTAAATGGTACGCTGTGGTATTTATTATACCATCACGCCTGTATTCCTCGAAGGGTTGGTCAGAGGTTTACCTTCCTGTACGGTAGGTAGGTACACATTTCATTCAAATCATATAGGCATTTTAAAAAATGACCTTCTGACTCCTGTCCGAAATATTCCATCAACCATTTTTAATGGATACTAAAATAGTACTAAATATCAGTTTAACAGTAAAATAATTTAAATTACTATACCATTGCTAACACGAATCACCTTGCAGGAAGTCTGCGTTTGTCTTTTTACAACTGTCAGTGTGTAGACTGGCGTACAATCAGGTAGATACACACGGCCATAGCAGCCACTTCGTAAACCACTTACATACAACTAGTTAATGAGGTGTAATAACACACATGTTTCGTTACCTTATTAGTATTACAAATAGGAATACAGTATATAGTCTGTTCCAAAAATATGTGGTGAAAATGTGAACAAATGAACCAAAAAATGTAGGTACTCGTGTAAGTGTGTATGCTAATTTGTAGTGCCACTTACGATTTGAATACATAAATCTGAAATTCTAATTTTAACCACCGCACAGATGTTTTAAATATGACAATAATGAGGTTAATTCTATAACCTCAATTTTATTTATCAATCACTATTTAATCATTTTATTGAAACAATAATTGTTGAAATAAGTGGTGAAATATAAAGTTAAAAGAAAGTACTTTTTAATACATAATGAATGTGTTACTAATTCCTTTAGTCAGTGATTGCGTAAAAAATTAGCCTGGACAGGGTTTGTTTACACGTTCATCAGACACCTTTGGAACAGAGCATAGTAACACAACAACTATTGGTTTAAAATGAACCATGGTTGTATAGTCAACATGTCTGAAATCCTTGAGGTGATTTGTAGCGTGATGGAAAACAAAGGCTGAGTCATGTTGTGACGTCGACAACCACGTTGACCAACCAATTTATTACCAACAAAATAGTGTGGTGTGCTGACTCTCATGGAGATAATGTTATTTTATGATTTATACACGTGTCCAGCTGCATTGGTGCTGTGATAAGCAAATCGTATTCTGTAATTGGTTATTTATCTTTCCATGAAATAATTTGAAACGGTTAATCGTTGTTACGGCAATATCTGAATGTGAAAGCAATCTTGGCTTGACTCAGCATGTATTTAAATTCCTAGGTACCTATTGTTATTTTTCCTAACAATAAAAAAGATGTTGATGATACAGCTCAGCATCTCCTTATCATATTTCGTAGAATGCGAGAAGGAAGTAATCAGGGTCACACGCTATAGCAAAAACAAAGTTTAGCAAAGTTGTTGTTGATGATGGTGTTTTGGGTTCCAAGTATTCCTTGAGTAATTAGATAATCGCGATGAAAGAAAAGTTAGGTGCCGCGAAAGCTGAGGAAATCAATCAAGGGAACCATTACAAGTAATAAAGGTAGAGTTCACAATTTGAAAGGAAGTCGTTAGTATTCTGAAAGGATTTTCATTTAGGCTACACGTGGACCCGAGCTTGCCCGTGTTAACGATTAATTGATTCAGAACTGCGCTACTTCACAATCCTGTTAAAGCAAAAATAATTCAAATGAAATTCTGCGATAACATTGTTGGAGATATAATCTGTCAACTCGAGGTCCGGAAGCTCCAAAAGGGCATTTATTATTTCCAACTGTAAGCAAATTCCCATGCTAAATATAGATCTTGTGATCGGCACGGGCTCTAGGTTTTGCGTCATAAGCCCACGCTGGGGGAGGCTTGCGGCAGGAGGCGCGGGAGGGGGCCGGGGGGGAAGCTTGGCTTCTAACAAGAACGAGCGCATGCGCGGAAACAGCGCCTACGCTAAATAATGTCAAAGGGCACCCCGGGATGCCTGGATACCTAGGGCGTCACACAGGCTTTATTAATTAAACACACGATCTGGGTCATTTTTTATCTGTGGGTATTGCGACATGTAAGTGCGCACATACCTTCTGGTTAGTATGTTTTTTTATAAATGTGCATTAACTAATGCGAACAAAACACGTGTAGCCTAGAATCTGAATACACACAATAACCACGTATAAATTAAATATAAAATCATTTCTTGAAAGCCGTAGACAATAAGTATGGGAGTACCGTTACAGAATACATAATATATACATAAAGAAGTAGACGTTAAAACATAACTTGAAGAATTTAAAAAAGAATTGTAAAATTACCATGTGAATGAAATAATCTGGCAGTAAACTGTAGCAAATATACAAGAATATTTACAACAAAAAGGAAGCGGTAAACTAACATAACGCAGATGCTACGAAACACAGTCTAAACATTCAAATTTCACAACACAATCGATTGGAATAATAACGATAACCAATCGATTAATATTTTTATACTAAATGACAAAAACGAAGAATTAAAAAACTTGGAAATTGTAACTGGTTATCTTAATAGAAGAAATAAAATAATACACCAGTATTGAAATGCTAGAGCTAACAACAACAAAGACTTAAAATAGCAATGAACAGTAATTTGTTCAACGCTCCTTAGTATTCATGTGTATCGTGATAATATGAGACACATAGTATAAAAAAGCGACTCAGCGTGTATAATTGTCGAGAACGAGTCAATTGTGGTAATTAATAATATGAGACACATACCGACCCTGAATGGACATCCGATACTCTTAGGAGTTGCGGTCTTAATCTTAAGGACGACAATGAACTTCCAGATGTGTTTATTGTCTTCATTTTCATTCGATACTATGTTATTAGCAAAAATTATTCCAGCAACACTAAATACTTCGTTGTGTTAATCATTTTGGACAATTACATCTTTTGTGTTTTTAATCGTAACTAAATAAATCGGCTAATAACTATGAGAATTAATCTAATTAGAAATGCTCACTTGTTGCGATATCAGAAGTTTTATAAGACCTTGATACAATTTTAAGAACTGCACCCACATGTCGATAGCCGCTTGAGATTTTCCAGAAACGATTAGTCTCGTCCGGCATCAATGAATTCTGAATTTAGATTATAATAAATGAACAAAGGAATCTGTATAAGCTAACTAACGAATACTTGAAAACAATGCTGTGAATTCGATGCTATTTTAAGTGTGTACAAAAAAAACAAATTATGTCTACCTTAAAAATTATTTTTTACTCAAGTTACAACAATGTCGCTCGTCTCTACATGTACGTATTATTCTCATCAAGGTTTGAATAAAGTCACAGAGACCTTTTAAAGTATTGAAGGGCAAACACATTGTGACGACTGTGTGTTTAATAAGATCAAAAGAAGGATTGGTCAAACGGACGGGTTTATTGGTCATGTTATGATTTAGGACGTTTTCATCTTCGGCATCACCTGCGTTCATAACCTGTATTTCTTCATGTGTTAGTAGCTCTCTTGAATTTATAAGTATGCTGGAATAGAGTTGCTATTTTTCTATTTTAAACAACAATTTAGTACATAACTCTACCAATATAAATATCATCGCGTGCACGGATATTTATAACTCTTAAATGCTACGTGCTTCAAGAAAGTACAGCTAGAAGATACATTATCGCTCCTCAGCTATTCAAACATTTAAATGTACTCGGAAATTGTTAAGAATGGTTTGTTTTGTAAAGTGTAGACTTATTTCCCATTAGCGAAATCTCCACCTTGGTATAAACAAACACGTAGGTGTACATGTCGATCTGGCGTGATCGTGAAACCGATGTCAATCTTAAGTGTACAATCCCTCTTAATCTGATGAAACTACTCCCCAGAATGCTGTGCCATGCAATGAATTTTAATGCTCCCTTTCGTATTTATATCTTCATATACATATAAATCCATGCAGCAGTATGCGACTCTGACAGTGCATCAAAAAGTGTAGTGCCAACAAAAATAACCAGAATGAACATTCCATATACAGGCAAAAATCTCAGTGATTAAGATAAACAGGAATGATAAAACAAATTAGCATTCTCATCCTATGATACGTCGGCAAACAGCGCCTAGGGGAACATCTGACAAATGCACACAAAGGTCAAATTCCCGTCGGTTGCCATTACGACTCCATAAAACGTTCTGTTTTAAATTGCAAGCAAACGTGCAGACGAGTAAAACAGAAATAAATAAGCAAGTCTGCGCTGGCAGCGCTGTTGCTAGGCGCGCTCAAGGTCTTCGCGGCCCTGGCCGTGCCCCCCTCATACCCTCTGCCCTTCCCCCCGCGCATGTGCACCGCTCAAGCTGCATTCGCCAGCCGCACACACGCCAACCCTGCACACACTAGCAACACCACTACACACACAATCTGTATCGATATGATGCACGTGTAAGCTTAGAAAGGGTTCGCGTTAGTGAGCGTGTCGTACACACACGATGTCTGATTAATGATGGTGGATATTCTTAGTTTTGTATACAACACACATGTACAACACGGTTTCCATGTGTTTGTGTACATAGTGTACGCTCCATTTGAACTAAATGTGGAAACTGCCTGCTTACGTGACATCCACGGAATGTATCTTCCGCCAAAGCCAAACTGATTTTTCGTGTGTTCCGCATACTTCCTCGAAAGATTTCTAGGTCAAGATTCCAAAATTCTTCGAGATTTCGAGTGGGTAAATAGAAATTGTATTACTTTTTAAATATGAGGTAAGATAATTTCTGATTAGATACTTGCGTCAATTCATACGCGATGAGATTCTTTGAACCAGTTCCTAAGTTCTATAAAGTTATAATTCGTAATGAATATAAATTGGCAAGAACAGGTAAATCGATCGCAACAGATATTTTGATTTACGAAAGAATATCCAACTCAAATATTCCAGAAAAAACAATCTTGAAGACTACGTCCAATCACTTCACAGCAATAATGCATGAACACCGATTTTTCTTTTCTTTTGCCAAGTGATTTTTACGTTGTTACAAATCACTACATGCTATATTTTTGACTTATACAAAATTCTTTCTTACATTCGAATTTATTTTCGACAGTCCGTAGTTTTCAATTTTCCCACGGAAGCCCGGAAGTTGTATTGGTTCCAAGTGTTTCAGCATTGTAGAAGATGACGAGGTAACATTGTGTATTATATCGCATCCAATGGACCAGTGCCAGAATTAAGTGACGAAATGAGTTTTTACGTAATAAAAGTTATACGTTATACACGTTACGAAGATAATGACTGTTACGACTTGACCTTGGCACGAATTTTTAATGGTCCAAAATTATTTTTCAATTTATCCAAGCTTACATCAATTTTTTTTCGGCAACTACAGAGCTGTGCATATACACCATTTTCCTTAAGTGACTAAAAACTGACTGTGTCTCGGATTAAAAGATGTGTTTCAACATGCTAATAATTAGCAATCGGTGGATATGTAGCAAGACTATTACCTAAGTCGTGACATGTTTCATGTCGCTCCTGCCTGTTCTATTCAAATATAATCCTCTATGAAAATTCCGTCAGATATTATGAATGGAATCGATTTGATTGAAACCCAGTGCTCATATCCGCAATAATTTAATTTAATCGGCCGAACCAGGATCCTCGGTAGCGGTAACGTTATCGTATTCGAGGTAACGATCATAAAGCTAAATCTATGCGCAGACCTAAGTCAAGATTGTCTTTACACATACCATCGCTCTATGAAATGTTCTAGGCGTGCATCCTCGGGATAAATCCGTTTGGCTGTATCTGACAGAACTGTTGCATCTTCAAGAGCGAAACTTGTTTTAACGGGGGTGTGCGCACTATGTAAGGGAATATTACCCATGTTATTTAGTCTAGCGTCGTCTTTAATGAAAGAAGGTAAGTATATTATATTACTTAGTGAGATTATCTCGTAAGGCACGTGCATGTCCGTTCGTCCATGCATGCGCTTTGGCAAACCTCAATGTTTATTCATCGTTGATGACGGTCTGATACACACCGCTCCCACGTGTACTGCACCTTATCTGACTTTCGGTACGTCTTACAATGTGTCGACTTTTATGGATTTATTTCCTTTCCACGTTTAGTAGGTGGTAAGTTGCCATTCTTTTTCTATGTATAGATTTATTTTTATTCAACTCATCGTGTTTTCGTCTCTTGTCTATATAGCATCTCGCGCAAGTAGCAAGGTTCTAGCAACAGATTTCCAGAAAAGTTTTCTTTATCTAAATGCAAGAACCCAAAGAGTTTACATTTCACATTGCACGGAAGACAAAACGAGTCTGATGATATGAAAACAACAATGTTATCGATGAGTATGATAAACTCGTATTTGCTGGTATCTAAATATATCGTGAATTTATTGTAGGTATGTTAGATATATACCTGTCTCGTATTGTATGGGACTACCTATTAACTACTTGTGTTGTTGTAAATAAACATATGGTCGGCCATCTTGGCCGCCATGTTGTCGATGAGACGTCAATGTGACGCGCGCGTTCGTCAGCTGATAGCGATACGTGGTTCTCGACGCCAAACTCTAGCTTATGCAAATAAATGTACGACCCCTCCGACCGAGTGCTACTCTGCGAAGTAATCGGAGGCAAAACGAGACGCAAGCGCAAACAATACGGGCTCGATGTACAGACGCCAGCACATCAAGGTACTACAATCTGTCAAATTTATTTAATAGATTTTCAACTTTATCGCCAAAGCATTAAGGTTCAAGTTTGATTGGGCAAATCTGACAGTTTCGAGTAGCTTGACCTGCTGGCGTCTGGCGGACGGCGCGTTGTGTTCCACGCGCGCCTCAAAGAGAAAATGTCAGCAGAGGACGGGGCCCCATAGGGCCGAAGCCTGCCGGGGCGGCGGGATTTTCCGAAAGGTTAACCGCTGCCCTGGAACAGAAAGGGCTAAGGAAGGAACACGGGTGGGTTTTAGTCAGTAAAAGTCTGACACTCCCTTCCGCTCCACCCAGAGCGGGAGGGGTCATTTGATGATTTCCCATCCACAAAAAAAAAAAAAAAAAAAGCGCAAACAATATAGGCTCGATGTTCAGACGCCAGCACATCAAGGTACTACAATCTGTCAAATTTATTTAATAGATTTTCAACTTTATCGCCAAAGCATTAAGGTTCAAGTTTGATTGGGCAAATCTGACAGTTTCGAGTAGCTTGACCTGCTGGCGTCTGTACATAATCAATATAAAAAAAACTTCATCATTCACTCGATTTGCATTATGATCGATGGCTGCAGCTCGATCCGGTTTTAGATCCACAATACTGAACAAATAGGATTTGTATTGAATAGCACGTTTGTTTTGGAATTCAAATTCCACAGCCAATCTGAACGTTTCCTTGAATAATACCAAGAGTGCTGATTAGTCATTCCTCGTGTTGCTTACTTTTGTTTCACAAATCTTTGAATCCACTGTGATTTCTTTTATAAAATCCTTGACTGTGAAATAGAATCAGTTGTAAATGGTAATGACGAATGAGGAGACAAGCATGGTATTATTATTTGGCAGATTGTTATTCAGGCTTCGCGAGCGCGGGTTCAAGGTAAAGCCGCCATCAGCATGTGGGAGGCCCCTGAGTATCGTATTATTTAACTTTATCAGTTTAATCACGGAATCAAAATCAAATTCAATTGTTACAAATGTTTGAAGTAATTCGATGTCCTTGCGATATTGGAAAATAAATAAAATTGTATGTAAATATGTATTTGTTTATGGGTTCGTGACACGTGACGTGTTTAAACATTTATAAGTTATTAATTATATCGCATTTATTAACTGTAACAGGAATACATAACTGGCGAAATGTGGACGTGTGTACCTACAATAGCTACACCTCTGCCTTACCCTCCGAGGATTACAGGAGTGATGTTATGTTATGTTATCAGCAATATTACTTCTGAACTTTGTATTAACAAAATTGTGAATAATATCTTCAAGTCAGTGTTCGATGACTTCATTCACTTTTTATAATTATGCTCTTGTTCTCTTCGTTTTTAATTTTTTAGATGCGTCAACGACCATAAATGAATTCCCAGCAATTATATAGATACCAAGAAAAACAAATTCTGAGTTAGTTGTTCCAATTTATGTAAATTCTTGGAACGATTAATTTAGTATTCATTATATCTAGTAGTTAGTGACGATTATAGTGATGTAGAGCTATTTCAGTTAAACTAAATGGATCTTCCAAGAGAGTTGAATACAAAATAAGATCATACAATTAATTGACTGAAAGCACTTTTAAATTCTAACTGTATTTAACCAATCTACCCATACTCATAATCAGTACCTACATGATACTGCTTACCTGTACGAACTCATTGAGGAAAACGTTGTCAATAACTTAGAACAATTGGACACTAATTTTAAACAGTTGATCATGAAGGACGCTTATAGCTTGTCTTCAAGTTTTTTACTCTACTACTTCAAATACCAATTTGGCTTTAATACTGCAAATATTTACTAAGTAACCAGACTGTCACTTTTGAAGAGTATGACTTGATGTTGTTGACCAACTATTTTTTGCAAATTGGATTTTATACCTGAATAAGAATTCAGTCTTATAAGATCATACAAAATGAAGACATGGTCATACTTAGTGAAGCGGATGCTGTAAAATAATCGAGACAAGACAAAGAAGATGTAGAACACAATTTCAACGTAGAAAGGATATTGCAGAACTTGGCAGTGTTTAGCCAAATTTTAACTTGACGCGAATTGGTGATGACATTATTTAAATGAGTTTGACAAAAAAAAAAAGTAAATTAAAGAAAGCAAATAAATCTTGATTGTATTTTTAGACAAGTTAAGTGCAAGAAATCCTGATGTGGCGATGAAATCACGTAGCATTGCCAATAAAATTCAATCAAACTAGAAAACTAGAAAATAGTCTATCGATGTTTACTGTACTATCTATTAATTTTTGTTAACTAATTTTCTTATAAGTACTCTAGCCATTGCACGCCTCTGATCATCCAAGATCTAAACTTCATTAGGTAAACATAGGTTTCTTAAGAGGATATTAGTATCTGAATAATGGGCTATACTTAAGTTAAGTTTTTATATGTGCCTGCCTCCAAAGCCAGCGTCGGCTGGGAACACCCGATCGCCTTGAACTCATGTTCGACATTTTTTGCGAACTAACGCTACAACAGGATATATAGCGCGCCGCTGTGCTCGGCCCTTTAGTGGTTTAGTTGATGCCCTTGATGAATCTTAGAGATCTTTTTGGGCCGTTTTATGGCCTGGAATTTGGGCGGGTCGATCTTTACATTTTTTTTTCTTTTTGGTCAGGCGATGTTACTTACATAACTACCTCAGTTTCAAATTTCGCTTGATCCGTGCGAATTTCCTGCACATTATGTAAGATGCAAGAATAAAGATGACGAAAATGACGTCACACGAAATTGCAATGTATTTGAAGGTAACGTCAACAATGTTTAAGCGGCGCTTTGCTTGCGGAAATTTGCTTTTTCATTAGATACTAGCAATAATAACTTCATGATACGCGGTGATAAGGCTCGAATCAAATTGAGTCATGTAGAGGACACACGAGTTAGTAGTATAGGTAATATTGACTGTCTAATGTCTAGAGTAAACATGGCTGCTAGTTCACGGAACGCGCAGGCCCCAGATGAGTTCGGATCAAATTATTTATTCATAAAAAAGCTAACGTAACCGGAGCTATAGTAGTATGGTTCTTTAAACAATTTCAAGGACGATGATAACAATAAAGATGCTAACGTAAAGCTATTAAGAACTGGAAGATACGATAGTGAAGATACGTGTAACATTTTCCTTATACTTCCAGCACCTGCCGAGGGTTCCGAACAAGCCGTTGTTATTAAAATATTGTTAGTTAAGAAAATTGCTATGGGAAACTTACTGGAATGTTGGTTTTGTTCGAAGAAATGTTGCATAATAGTATACAGAGTGGCATCAACAGCGCTGTCAGTGGAATAGCACATGAGGCGTTCACGGCAGGAATCAGTCACGTCGCGGAACTGTAACATCGCCATACAATCTGCTCACCGCTGATATGCACTCGGTTTTACAACGGTTCACCTGAAATTGCCGGCAGGTAATAAGCTAACCGCGGTAGTTTGGTGCGTCAAGCTCGTGCGGCGCAAGACTCGCGGAAGGCCTCAACGTGACAATTTTTACGGAACTGTAATTGTTAGTCAGGTGATCCGCTGGGACGCGACAGTGTGGAAATGGCGATGCGGTGTGTAGCGCGGTCGTCGGTGAGGCACTGACGGCTCGCCGGCTGCCTGCCGCCGGCCGCTCCTGCATTGCGGCGCGCAGCCGCACTCGCGCGCGCATGACCTTGGCATTGAACTTGGCAATGGGCCGGCGCGGCGAGGGGGCCGCGGGGTGCGAGGGGCCTGCCGCCGGGGGATGGTGATGCACCGGCAGCTGCACCGCCCCTCTCCCGCCATCCTTCCGTCATCGCCACTGCCCGAGCCCAACTTACAGAATACAAAGTACTGATTCCAGTCTTCAACTGTATAATGCGAAGATATTCACTATGCCAGTTTCTATATACGCGATGGTGACGCGCCGTTTCCGTTGTCTTATTTACTTTTTATGACACACAGAAGCGAAGTGTAATAGGTGGAACACACGATTCTATAATTAATTGCGCTGTAAAACCAACAAATTGCATTAGACAAATATTTGGGATTATAGTTTTTGAATAATATGACATGTTTTTTGTTTGGATATTTGCCCGAAGTGATTAGTTTTTGTAATAGTCTAGTGGTTGCGGTGTTGCAGTTAAGAATGTCAAAACATTTGAAAAGAGGTAGTTTGTATTTTGAAGATTTTTTATTAATGAATAATTTGCAATTTCAATAGTTTTGTATATTTTGGTGAATAATACAATAGTTGTATTATAATTTTGGCGGTGTAACAGAGTGATCATGGTGTTTGCTCGTGTGCCGCTTGCTCGAGGCACATCTGATGTAATATCGGTGGAGCATAAAAACTGGTCGCACTTGAGACTTTAGTTACCAACCGGCGATTTATTAAGCCCGCAATCATTTCTTTGATAATTACACGTTTATGATATCAAGCAGAATTCATTCTATTAATAACTTAGCTCCGACCACAAGTGGAGTATTCAATTGTTATATTATAAATGGAGTTGAGGAATGAGCAGATTGATTTTGATATCGTAGTTAGAAAATATAATCAGACGTGGGTAATGAGCTATCTTCCTACACGTGTCGGGGTGCGAAGGCTGCGGGGTGCGAGGGTGGTGGAGGGGTGAATAGCGGGGGATGTTGCGAGATCGATCTGTGTGCGCGCGCACCTCGCTCCTCGCTAGCCACTCTAAAGGCCACGCAGATCCCGGGCTGCCTAGGTACTTAGGTACCAATGCCAAGCACTAACTCGATACATCTGTGCTATAACGAATATACCAATGTACTTGCTACTAGCTGTATTAATGCTCGTTCTTCCTTTACTTAATGTTATCGGCAAATACATTTAAAACAATTTATCACTCTCCTCATCTTTCAGTTTACTAAAAAACATCACGTACAGAAATAAAATAGAAAACTCAATCTTCTGCTATTTTGTCTTTAACGTCTGCGATTTCTCTTACAGTACGCTTATCGTTGGTAACTTATATAACGTATGAGATCCAATTATTACTACAAGTTTATTAAGTTTATTACCTTGAGAAGTATTATTACGAAGTACCCGACGAAGCCCACGAACATTAATTTCACTTATAACTTTGATAACAGTGCACTGAACTTTGCGTGAACAAGATTGATTGTATCTTGTTTTTATGAGCTTCTACTGAACCATTAGGTTCTATATTGTGATGTTCTTTTCCTTTATAATTTCAAAGGTTATCTAAGCTTATTATTTCACAAAGAATCTAGTTATGTTTAGAACTTTCTGGTTTTTGTTTCAGTATTTCATTAAATTATGTTGTAGAGAGACAAGCAACATTATGTCTTAAATGTACATCCATACAAGCTTAATCAGCTTGGGTTATGCAGAAACATTAATATTTTTTGCTTTACATTGGCATCGACTTTCTGTTAAATAATCCAATAAGTATACCGTTAATGTGTGGTGTGTAAATGATTGTTGTCAAGTTAGGATCAGTCAGAAACTCAGAACAAGTATAATTGATGGCTTCTTGAACTTTTAGAGCGCTCATCGCAAAAATTGAAGCAATTACGTGGCATGTTTGTCTGACAATTTGACTGGACCTAAGTTACTGCCTTGAGGTACACCAATCTTGTCTACGCTTGATAACAGGACAAACCTATGACAGACTTATAGGTATCTGTGGAATGGAATTGTGCCAACCCCTTTCTTTTTCCTTAAGCAATGCAGAAATAAAAAAACCCAAATTAATTCCTTATTGGAAGTACTCTGCGGAACACTTAGTAAATCGAAAGGATTACAAAAGTAAAAAACATAAACGAAACTAACAATAAACCAATACACTTTTTGAGGTATAATGGATAGAATGAAAGAAAAAAAAATCTTATGACAATCTTATGACACATTGTCATAACGTAGGAGTCACCCGAGGAAAATGGACTGTGTTGTGGTCAGCTTGTCACCTCGTCATTGCTCGCGACCCACTATGATCTTTTTTTATGTCCAATGAAAACTATTCATTTTTCCACTTCCATCTTCCACTACTTCTATTACAAAAGACGCATAGGTTCTTGTTATGCACGAACCAAATTGTGTAATTATAGCCTAACTGTTTCGAGATTTCTTCAGTGCATAGGTAAGCAAAATGCCGCAAGAATGTACGTCACGTCTGGATTCTACAAAAGGGTAGGGGGAGAGACGCTATTTTTGTACGTTCACATTTCACTGGAGACGAATTTTAGTTCCACGGTCAGGCCTAATGCTACCCACTGGCGTTATTTAATAAACATATTTTGGGAAGTGAAAGCACTATGAAAAAAAGCAATTCTGAATTTGTCAAATAAAACGAATGAGTCAGAAAGTTTGACTGGGTTGACTTTGATGTTTTTGTAGCACAATCGAGTTCCTTTCCTCGAATTAGATTTGTTCCTATACTTATAAGTACTTGTACATATTTATAGGTGCTTTTATTGCCTAAAATTATGATTGCACCTTTTTGATTTGTGTTTTTTTGTTTAGCTTATTTATTTATTTATGAATATAACTACCACTAACTAACCACTAGCCCCTTACTACTAACTTATACTGTCCCACTGTTGGGCAGAGGCCTGCCCCAAGCTCCTCTGCTTTATTAAATAAACAGAAAGGTGAGAAATACGTATATTTATAAATTATGTTAAGTATATTATCCGGTCTTTCAGAAGACGTTTGACCTTTGTCGCGCTCTTTTAAGGTTAAAGGTTGAAGGGACCCCGAGCACTGTTAAATTACTTATAGAGCGTTACAGAATTTCTCTAATTTTCTGACTTACCTATTCTATGTTTTTGTTTGCGACACTTGGTTTTTTTTTCGAAATAAAATCGTCAATTAATTTTGCATTTTTTATAGATCCTTCCCTATCAACTTTCAAAAGTAAAATTAGTTAATAAATGCTCCACAAATAGTCTCTAAAACAATCACGCCTCCGCCTATATTATCCAATTTCCTTTCCACAACCCTCAATTTAATGAGCTTACTTAAAAATAAGAGAAGCAAAACTTCTTTCCAAGAAAGATGAATGTACTCTGCACTATACATATTTTTCTCTTTACGTTCCTTTTACGTCAGTGCGGTCAAGTCTGCACATAAATAATTCTCTATGTGATCGACAGCTAATGAATAATGCATTGTGTTTTGCAGAAGCTATATAATAATTATAGTTTTATTACCAGCACGTGTCTGTTATATACTCAAGTGCAATATGATTAAAATTTTACACCTGAACTATAAGAAATTGATCATTTGTGAGTGCTGAGTCACCAAGTGTGTAAACATCTCATGTTTATTAACTTTATCAATAACAATCTTTGGAACAACTTTTCTTGTTTTGAATACTTTTCGTGTGTTGTTTACAATAACTTTTGACCTTCATATTTATCGTTGCGTCATTTTAAAATGAATATTGACTTCATTACATACACATTTTTTTCACTTTCTTGTGTTATTTCCTCTCAACAAATATCATTATCGTCTGTAACAAAAAAAAAATACTTCAAAATTCTCCTTCTTTAGTTTCAGTTACCTCCTATGAATTAAAACCTGCACTTCCAACATCTTAAGTCTTCTGACCACCTTCAACAAAGAGCACAGACACACTATCGAACACGAAACGGATCACATCCAGGGTTCTACAGTTCTACTGCGTATAAAGTTACGGCATTCGCCGGCGTCACAGCCGCCCGGGTGGAGTTGGCCTTGCCCTTCACGAGGCGCACGAAGCGCGAATCGATCGGCGCGAACCAGCTGACCCGCCCTGCCTCTTGTAAACACTGCTTTACCATCAATGGACGCCTATACTTTGTTTGGGAAACGTTTATGTACTTTTAGGGCTTGAGGGTAAGTATAAATAGGTAGGGGAGTATATTAGGAATATTTTAGGAAAAAGATAGGGGTTTTCAACTGAAAATCAAGTTTCACAAGACCAATGTGAAACATGTGTGAATTAAATAAAAAGGTATGAAATGAAAGTGAGTAAACTGTGGATAAATATAAATGGGTAGGGGAGTATAACTATTACGAATAATATTTTAGGAAAAAATAAAAGTGTTTTTCAGCTGGGATTCCAGTTTCAGAAGATCAATGTTTTAGAAATGAATAAAAAGGTATGAAATGAATGTGACTATGCTGTATATATATATTATGGGAGCATATAAATAGGTAGGATATATTGTCTATATTAGTAACCATATTTGAGGAAAAAGAAAAGTTGAAATAAAATTTTCAGGAGATCGATGTTTTAGAAATGGATAAAAATGTTTGAAACAAAGGGACTATGCCAACAACGTATAAAGGTTTGTTTGTTGGCTAGGCTATATGGAACCGGCTTATCTGTCTGATATGCGATCCTATGGTTGCATTGCAACTGACGTAATAGTTACTAACCTAGGCTAACTATCGATCCAGCTTTGTCATGCGATGCCACTTCACAACGAGAACATTAAACTATTGTTTTTTTTTTTTTTTAATTATTTTACAAGCCGAAAATTACGAACTTCCATACAAATTTTCATCCTTTATTGACCCCTTTAGGAGAAGAATGTTCAAAAATCCTTCCCTGGTGCTTACCTTGTTTTCTTTTACGAGTATATGGAAGTCATGTGCAAAATGTCATGCTTCTACGCAGCGTTTTAAGCTGTGCGTTGTCTGTCAGTAAATTTAAGATTTTGAAGATACTAATCTGTGGGTTGCAGCTGAAAATCAGCGTAAGGTGGTACACCTTGCGCTTTCATCTGACATTCTGGCATTATAATCATTGTTTTTTTTATAGATTTAAGGTGTATTTTTCTGTCGTTCTTCCTAATCTTGAAGTTAAGAATCGCGACTTTTATTTTGATGTTCTATTTTTTTGTTTACATAGAAGATTATTCGGATGCACTCAGTTCAATATTGCGGTTACGCCTCGGAATCATTGTCTCATCAAATGTGAAATTGTTTGTGGACGTGTGGATGTCATCCCTAAGGAACGTGGCATGTCGTTTATTCTTCTCCTTCGTGTAGCTGGCACGACTGAATTTTATATCTTGCTGGCTCAAAACTTTTCCACTTCCACGGCGTCGTCAGTGGCAGTGCAGAGGTCACTTTGACTGCATGTTTTCGTGCACAGAGGGCAGGATAGGAGGTGGAGCATGGTTTGCGACATAGCTCCCACAATCACACCCGTCAAGGTAGCCCCACGTTCAGGCACTTCCAAGTGAACCACAGTTACACCCGTCGTTTATTTGTCCAATGAAATGTTTATTAAATTATATTTAGATTGTAGAATGAAAAATAAGATACTTTTTTTAAGTTAAAGCAATCTTTGTGATGCGTTCAATATTTAAAGTTAAATAAGACGGGTGGAAATTCATGTAAGGGCGAATCTTATTAAATTTTTATATCTAGAATAAGTTTTATCCTCATTGACGTCAATTTTATTCCACGGATAAAAGACATCTGACTTTGGTAAAATCAGCCCTAAATTAAATATTAAATTCATGATATAATCCCAGGTTTTCAACGTTTGTTGTATTGAATATGCTAGAATTATGGTCAGTACCTACTCAAGGTCCTGTAGTTTGTAAGTACTGTCAAGAATTACTAACAATGGTCTGACTATGTAACAATAAGGCTTGATAAATTATTTTCTCTATTTACTTCAGAGTGACAATGAGTCAGCAGTAAATCTTCAGGCTGCTGGCGACATATTCAACTCAATGGACCTCCCAATATAAATATTAACTATAAAAACTGGACAAGTGCAAGTAGAGCTCGCGCCCTGAGGGTTCCGTCTCAAAGCTGTGTCTGGCTGCCATCGGCTTCAGTCATGCGACATGGCATATGAATTTTCAATTCCGGATTGAAAGTCAACGGGAAGTACCCTGTAGGTTTTGATTAACTTGCGATTGAGTAAATGGCCATATTTTTATTGCGTTGTAGAAGCTTGATTTTTTTACAACTCCAATGTACGACATAAGTATTTCTTATATTTTAATTACACGCGCATTAGACGCGTGTTCCTAAGGTCTTGACAGACAGACGGAAAAGGAAGTGATCCTATAAGGGTTCCGTTTTTCCTAGAGTTACGGAACCCTAAAAAGAGATGACAATATCAGCATTTATTTACAAAATAGCTTTTCCTCCCGGCTTCACCCATGTGGAGTTCGGAATGTTCGGAAAAAGTATCTTATGAATGCTGAAGTTAATCGAAATCAGTTTAGCCGTTAAGGCTTTAAAAGGTAAGACAGACAGACGTATACTTTCACATTAATCATTTTAGTTTGGATTATAATAATACATTTTTTTTTTAATCTAAGGATTCTGATCAAGCAATGAAAAATTACTTCAGTCTCCGAATGTATATTGTTTATAGAATAGATGTGAACGGCTCGCCAACATGCAGATAAACCCTGAGAGGTTTTCGTTGTGTGGCTAAAACTAAATGTGAATTAGGTTAAGTGTTTTAGAAATAAAAAATAATAATAATATAATATAGCATATTTTCCAGGAAAAGAAAGTCAAATATACCTATATCAAAGTCATACCTACACCATACATTGTAGAGACACGTCTTACTAAAATATATAAAAGAAATTGAACATAAATAACATATAAATAACTACAATATGAACGTTGAAAAGGGATTCTTTGTTCGGGTTTTAGATGGGGCTTCCTAGATAGCCCCATCCCCGAACCCCGATTTCCGTTCCTTCATATTTCCTCTGTTCCTATCATTAAAAATATATAGGTATATATGTAACTCCTACCTAAAATTATAATTTTATAATATTCACGTACGACGATACAACATGCCGAAAAGCTTCAGTCAAACCTATAGATTAATTAACCGTGTAAATAAAACATACTTCTATGGAAAATAACAATATCCTTGACAACAAAAAAAAAAAAATACGGCAGTCTACAAACACAAAGTCACAAAGACTATACTAATGAACGGGAGGCACAGGAAATATCATTGTGGGCCTATTGACTATTTTACAAAGGTACGTCAATAAACAATTTTTTTTTTTGTGTGTGGGCGGGTAGGGTCGGTCGATAGAGGGGAGATGAGCCGCCCACTACCTCTACCACCCCACAGCTTCCCCTGACCCAAATAGAGGGGGATGAGTCAAACACACGCACACAAACAAACAAGGGGACATAAACAACATATGTCAATATTAATATATGTTGTTACTTATGGAGAGGATAATAAATAACAACCAATTTGATATGTTGGATTTGTGAAACAATATTGTGAATATCCTTTATATAATGGCTACAAAGCCGCGTTTGTGTTATCTTTATTTTGTTCAAGAACAACTTCATTGAAGACCTTAATAAAAAAACCGGCCAAGTGCGAGTTGGACTCGCGCAACGAGGGTTTCGTACAATTTAAAATTATTAAAAATATTTTTATTATATGATGTAACTAAAAATTTACGGTTTTCGCAAAGTTTCCTTTATCTGTGCTATAAGACGTTGCTTCGTACCAAATTTCAAGATTCTGAGTTCACGGGAAGTAGGTACTCTGTAGGTTTTGATTTCCTTGCGAGTGTCGAAAATTTGCGGAAATTTGCGGCATAAACGGCTGTATCTTTTGATTTCATTGGCTTAGAAGTTTGATTTTTTCACAGCTCGTAGGATCAGTAGACTTGAGTATTTGATATAAATTTCAGCTTGATATCTCCACGCGTTCCTGAGAAAAAGGGTCTTGACAGACAGACAGACGGACGGACGGACGACAAAGTAATCCTATAAGGGTTTCGTCTTTTTCCTTTCTAGGTACGGAACCCTAAAAAACAATAAATAAATAAAAACAAATAATTTATTGGCATAAAAATACCAGCAAAGTGAATTTAATCGAAATAATTAGTAGCTAAATTAGCGATCTAACACTTGGAATTTAAGAAGATATAAGTAGAGCATTACCTAATAAAAAAATGGAATTATGAAGACATAAATAATTTTGGTAAAAAATAAACCCTAACATTGTTCTTACATCAAGCAGGATATGAGCCAATTCGTAAAGTGTCGTTATTTTGTAAAAATATACTCAGTGAATTACAAAAACTTGCGGGCAATCGTTTATAATCAACTATCGACCCGCAACCTAAATGCGTAACACACTATCAATCTCAATCTGAATCATTTTGAAAGATATTGCTAATCCATTGCTTCATATGTTAGAAAAATGTGTCTGCTCAACCACGTTAATAACGCAATGAATGTTGTTGAACTGTCAACATGAACCCCATTGCTATTGATAGTGTGTTACGCAATTACCCCGCTGCTCCTAGTCCGCACGAGGGCAATGGCGACGTCATGTCAAAACACCGACATTTCTGTAATATTCTGGAACAACTGTTCTAAATAATGGTGATAACCGCATCAAAATCCATTGTGTACTTTAAAAGATCCAAGCCATCACACAGACAGACCTCAAAAGCACAAAGAGGAAATTTATCTTGGAAAAAGCGACTGTTTTATACTTGTAGGTAGTACTTACAAAAAAAAAAGCTCCAAATAATTCGTGTCGTGAATGGAGAATCTCATCCTTCTGACTGTTGTTTTGTGCTCAAATCAAATCCTACTAATATTATAAAATATACAAGTACTTGTAATCCCGATATTCACACGGCCCACGGGATCGAAACTTATGCGGGTGAAACGGCAGGACGCTAATCAATTATAAATATAGCCTACCTACCTAACCAGGTTAAACAATACCTCCTTTCAAAAAGATAATGCAATCAAACAATCTTCTATATCCATTTCCATCTATGTATAATCCAAAGTCTTTATTGGATGATCTGCCGGTCTATACCTACTTACTGTAATAATAATTTTGTATTCTGAATAGATCGGTTGAGAATGTATACGTGCCTCCTTACTTACCAAATATAAACCTAAACACCCACCTCAGGGCTAGTTTCAATTACCAATACCCTCAGAATTATCCGCATTAAGTGAAGAAAAAATGGATAAAGACAGGGCCTACCTACGGGCCGACGTAGATGTATGACGCAAACCGTAACTCCGTAAGCATAGACAAACAAGGGATTACCTCAAAACCGACATTAAATATTGATAGTTAAGTTATGGGCAGTTCCAGGGCCACTGGGGGTTGAGAACTTGTGCAAACAAGCTCTACGGACGCTGTAAATATCTTAGACACCATAAGCTTTTGAATAATGTGGCGATGTGGCAAAATGTCGGCAGTGGATACAACTTTGTCAATTTGACAAAGTGGAATCCATTAATATAACAATGAGTTTCCAATACATACCAAATATATGGAAATAAATATCATAAGAACAGGTATTTGTTACGAGTACTTTGACTCCAGCACTATTAACGATACTTAGCACGCGGCAAAAAGCTGCACAAAAAGTGGGTATTCGGTTAATATGTGGAAAAATCGGCGTCTTACCAGTTACCATCCTTGTGGGATTAAGATTCGTTTTAAATGTGATCATAATGAATTCAGTTCCCTAAACAACGTCAAAACTGTTTGCTCAGACGATTAGCGTGCAGAGCGAGTGACGTGAGACGCTGCGCAAGGTGAGGTGGCCAATTTCGCGCAATGAACAAATAATTTGTTCGCACTACCTACGGCAATGTTACCTATCTGTCGTTTAGTTCCTGTGATTATTTATGAGAATCGAATAAAATCGCTCATCTACTTAATTTATTCGTAGCGTGCAAAAAAACGCAAGCCGAGAGCCGCGCTATGTATACGTATGTAGGTGGAAAGCGTGATTACAAACATTACACAACTGATCGATTTTTGCCTCAAACGGCACGCGGTCGCGAATTTCTTTAGGAAATGGTGGTATTACCTTTGTCGGTGAGTCCATGGCTGTGCTGGAGTTCGGGATACATGGCACTCGCGGCGGTTTATGCGCATTTGTCCCTCAGAAGTTGTTTCCAGAAAGAGGGCGCCGCGCGAGAAGAACCTACCAACGCGGCGGTGCGCGGCAGAGTCGCTCGGCCTCGACCTTGGCCGTCAAACCCGCGCATGCGTCGCGCGTCGCCCCCCCTTCCCGCGCCGCCGCGCGCCTGCGCTCCCCCCTGCCAATTATGTCATTATGATGTGCCGCCGAGTTCGCTGCTGTTGTGTTGCCAAACACAGTCGCGCTCTGCTGGAGCTGGATCCAGATTTTTAATAAGGTCAAATGATGTAGGTAACCACATTCTCGGAATCAAATATGTAGTTATGTACGAAGACGCAGCGCGCTGCGCCCGCGGCACGAAGTATGATATACAAACTAAGCAGATGTTGACATTGGCACGCTGTTGTAGATATTACTAATCATGTAGGTAAATTGCGATTCTCAGTTTTATCAATCGTTTGTAAACATGGAAATGAATTCAAACTGTTGTGGCAAGAGGAAATGGGCCGATACACAATCAAAACAAACACCGATGTTTTTTATTTACGTAGGCACTTATCATTTTTATGTAAAAAATAATCCAATTAGTAGTATTGGGTTGATATTTCCTCAATTTCCACGTAACAATAGACAAATCAAGTCAACAGTCTAATCAACCGTAATTTTGTAAGAAGTAGGTACTTATCTACATCTACCTACCAACTAAGTATAATTACATAGTTACTTGACTGAGTTTTACACAATCAAAATGGTGATCGATCTTCAACGACATCTAATTACTAACGAATTAAACACTAGTACACAAACAATAATGAATTGGCACGAGAAGAAAAATTTAAGGCACTGCGCAGTGGCTAAAATATAACCATCTTCCAAAAAATCCTAAAGGTAGATAATGGCCAGTGTAAGTAAATTATCCGCTGGGATTACTCAAGGGTCTTCTACCTACATTAATTCGTCGTATCTTTATCCAGTTATCCTCTTAAACCAGATAGGGAGACACTTATTATATTACGGATGGGGAACACCGATTGCGGATCAGATTAGGTATAATCTAGTTCACAAGAATTGTAATGATCTTTCTATAAATCTTATTTGGAGTAAAGAAAAGAAAGAAAGTAAAAACGAAATATGTACCTACGTAAAATTGTGCCATTTAGTAATGCTTCAATTAGGGAAAGCATTCTCTGCCTATACTGTTCCCACTACCAGGTCTTAGGCCTACGTAAGAGGAAGTTTACAATTAGGGAAAATGTTATTGTATAAATATTTGAATAATTTAACATTTTTTAGACACTCAAGAAAGCTACGACTACCAACTTCCAAAGGTTCGTGTTGCGTACCAATTTTACACAGATGAAGTCACCAGCTATTAAAAGCTAAGAACTGAAAATTGCAGAAAACATAATCTAGCATAGCAACATGAAACAGCACTTAATTATAAATCGACCGAGTAAATTCATACGTCGGAAGGTAATGAAATCTATAAATAATGCTAGCATCACAGTGATGTAATCTCCCATTGTTGATTTACCTGCACTTATGTTTATACTGTGTACATAGACGGGCGGCTGCATAGGTAAACGATAATGAATGCTTCAGTATGTAGGGAATCACAAATTAAATTAGAATAATTTAATTAGAGCTTTGCTTACTGCGTGCCGGTGATTTCATACCAGTAAGTCTAGGTTTCCTGTAAATGCAGTAGTACTTTAAAACGCTGCTGTTACATATTTTTTAAGGAACATTTCAGGTTTTGAAAATGCAACCAGCATGTAATAATATAAGTCATCATGCAGATGATGACTTAGGTACTCTTTTTTTTTCTCTCAAATACAGAAAATGTTACTATTCAAAGGTTTACCACCTTTGAATAGTAACATTTTCCAAACCCAATAAGTACCTATTATTACATGCAGGTTGCATTTTCAAAAAAACTAAAGTATGTTGTAAAATTGCAAAAAAAAGAGTAAGTAACTAAGTATAAAAAAAATATTGAATTTTCTAATCCCATACAAGTTTCATAAAAGAGTCTAACAAATGGACAAACATTATAAGTATTAGATTTTAATTGAATCTTATTGGTGTCGGTAATGAAAGGAAATGTATAAGAAGAAATAGCTGCTGTACGTCTGAAAACTTGGTAAAGGCTAAAAAGAAATTCATTTATTTAAATATGAGGCTGAGATTCAACGATATTTGAACATCAAAATTTACAAAAGGCAGCCAGACCCAACCCCAAATGAATGTTCGTACATAGAGGAGCAGGTTTTAAGTAATTTAACGATGTTAAAGGCCCATCTCCTTAACATTCTTAACAATTTAAGTTGACGTTCTTAACAATTTTTGCGACACTAGTGGGTAAATGGTTATTTAACGGAAACCAAAAAAAGCACCTTTTAAAGAAGCATACTTTGACAGCCTTATTGTTTTGTAGCTGCTACGACTTGAATTGTGTGATTTTTTAAATTCACTTCTTATATAACAAACAATGATAATAGGGCATTCGCGCTGAGGTTCGATGTCCAGTACCTGAACCATTGCTGTATGGTTCACATACTAGGCAATCGAGATATGTAATATGTTTTGTCTTTTTAATATTGTATGTGTTTTTATTGTGTGTTTTTGTTTTTGTGTTTTTTATTTATATTTTTTATTTTGTGTTTTTATTTATTTTGAATTTTTGTATTTTTTGTACCTACTTATATGATCCACTGTTGGTCGAAATAAAAGATTATTATTATTATTATAACATGACTTATTATGAGACCTACGTATCTAAATTATCGCAAATAAATACTAATAAACAGAAAACGTCACTGAAAGGATATAAAAATATCGTATAAAGTGAATGAGACTATGGTATCATATAATTTAGAACTGGTAGCGCCATCTACAGCTCCGATTAGACACTATTTTCACGGCCAGAAGCGGATTCAAATAGGAAACAGATCTTCGTAGCAGTAACGCGGTTCACACATAGATGGCATTAAATACCAACCTTGAGAAAAAAATCTGCTGTTTTGGTTACAGAATAATGTATTGAAAATAATTATTTCAGTCTCTATAAAATTGGCCCCGATAGGCCGAGTCTATGCAGGCGGTGCGCAATTATTGTCTCTTCGGCTACGGTATAGGGTGCAGTGTCTATTGGCAATCAGTTTTACGCATCCTATTGCAACCTAAACTATTCGAAATTATTAATATCATAGCGCGTAGTAGGCCTACGCTAACGCTGTAGACCCGTCTACGGCGTAGGCCTACGGCGTAGACGCTACGTAAGGGCTGCACTAATTTAACTAGCTAAAATGTGCAGTATCCTACGTCACCGTTGGAGCAGCAGTCTTGATGAATGCTTTTGTAGTTTTCCAATTGATTGAACATACTTTAGTGCTCACCTATTAATTAAGCTTACGAGTTGCAGGTCGTAGGGTCGAAACCAGTCAGGCGCTTTACTTTGTGTAAATGATTTCATTACCACTGCTCTCAAAACGGTGAAGGAAAACATCGTGAGGGAACCGGCATGTCCTAGAACCAAAAATTCGAAGACATATGACCTCTACCAACTCGCACTGGGCTTGCGTGGTGGATTACGGCCCCCTCCCTCTTACAGAGAGGAGGCCTGTGTCCCAGCCCGATATATTACTTTACTCTATGGTCCCAGCAGTGGGAACATTATAGGCTAATTATGTATGGTATGTATTAATTAAGCAAGTTGTATGATTGCAGGTTTCCTAAGAACAAAACAACATTTTAGCTATATTCATTTTATTTACAACGGTGTAAAAACATATGGGGTATAAACACTTGCCTATATTATTCTAACTCAATAAAAAAACACTTAATTACCGTAAAATTAATGCCTGCATTATTATATTCCAGTTGACTATATAAAGTTATGATTTCCTTGACCAGCAATGAAGCATGGAAGAACAATATGTAAAAAATATATTTTCATACCATATATTCTTCTGTGTTGAAACTCCACTTTCCACACCTACTTATCGTCCTAAAATGTAACGTTATTACATACTAATAAATTTCGTATGTTTTACGTAAATCGTTTTCTCTTTACTGTATTCGGATTAATGTTGAACAAGCTCCTGTTTTGCACACAAATTAGGAATCTGTTTTTAAGTATAGAACTTTATATCCTATAACTTGCTACAAATTAGAACAGTGTAGAAAACTGAAGGTCCAAGTCCCCTACTAGCGTTACACAATCTGAATCATTTTGAACGATATTGCTAATCCATTGCTTCACATGTTCGAAAAATTTGTCTGCTCAGCAATGTACTTGTAAATAAAGCAATTAATGTTATTGAACTGTCTAAATGAAAGTCATTTCTACTTTTAGTGTGTTACACAATTACCCCGCTGAAGGTTAATTCCTGTAATTAAAAACGTTCAAAATCTAATCAAAATCTTCTCATCTTAGCGATAGTCAATGTCAAAAACTTGTCAAAAATGTAAGGAAGTTAGAGGTATTTTTGACAGATTGAGACTGAGATCAGACTGAAAACGTTCTTAAAATTACGAGAATTGCCCCTCTGATGTTTATATTTTAGAAGAGAAATATATTGTGTCTGGTAAGTTCTCGTTCAGATGTCCACTGCCTGTTGGCACAGTGCTCATACTAGTGTTAGGGCTCAACGTCACCGGGTTCGCGTCTTGATTCAATATCTTCTTGATCCTGGAAAATAGGTAAGATTTGTAGTTCAACAAAAATAAAAACATAAATATTGTATCCAGTTGCAAATAATAGCGTAATCATATCACATCTTCAGATTTGATTTAAATTTGTTATCATGGATCGGCTTCCAGTCAAACCTGCACCCTAATTGCGTAACACACAATCAATCTCAATCTGAATCATTTTGAAGGATATTGCTAATCCATTGCTTCATATGTTCAAAAAATGTGTCATGCGTGTGTGTGTGCTCAACAACGTAAATAATGCAATGAATGTTGTTGAACTGTCAAAATGAAACCGATTCCGATTGATCGTGTGTTACGCATTAAGCATGCAGCTGAATACCAGTATTTTCCATGGAGCGACTGCCTATCTGACCTCCAAAACCCAGTAACTGGGTAATACGTATACTCCTTGGTAAGACTCGTTGTCAGAATTTCGGGCTCCACGAGATCCACGAATGACAGCCGTGACCAACAGCATAACGTGCTTTCCGAGACACGGAGGGGTCTCGGTATTTAAAGGTACCCATCCACGGACCAACCATGGTAAGCGTAGCTTAACCTGATCTTTCCTCAAAAGACCATCTCGGACATCGATCTACATGGTCTTCATATGATCTGACCAAGATTACGTCTAGACTTTAGAAGAGACTGTGACCTCTGAGTTTGTTTCGGCCTTTCTTCTCAGACTAGTCAGATAGGAAACGCCGACCTCATCTAGTTTTTAAAATATGATTGACGTGTTTGTACAAAACTACTTATAAAAATAAATCATTTATCATTAATCGGTCGACCCGTGCGGCTGGTATTACTTAGTCACGAGGCCCTCGTCTTAAATATGTTATAGAAAGAAAGAAAGAAGAAAGAAAATACATTTATTTGGCACAAACTAAAAGACACACAATACATCAGATAAAACAAACAATAAAAAAAAGATTAAATAAAAAGTGTGAAGTCCGATGTAAGAAATTATCAGGAAAGTGTGCCTCACGGCTGCGCCAAAAAGGCCCAGTTCAGCAAAAATGCCAGACAACTAGTGCCTGACGCTGGTTTTCAATTGGACCTGATTATATGCATAATTATTAGCAACAATAAATACCTCCTTTTCAAGCACAGGGCAAGAAGCTTGTTAGCAGGCGCCTCTGCTAATAGCCACAGTAAAAGAGCGGCCACACATCCCCAGAATATCACACCTGCTGTTGAGTTCAACTGGAAAAGAAAATGTTACGTTTTTAAATCATCTGTTTATGTTTTGACTTCGTATTATGAACCATCTGATTTATTTTGAAAGTAATTAGCAGACTCAGATTATTTTAGAATATAACTAAAATGGTTGAATTACTTAAAAAAACTGGCCAAGTGCGAGTCGGACTCGCACAGAAGGGTTTTGTGGTCTCCGTACAACAAACCTTTTTTTTCGGCGTTTGTTTTTTATTTTTAACTTTATTTCTTTATAGCGACAATAGAAATAAATGAAAATTTCAACTGTCTACCTATCACGGCTCATGAGATACAGCCCGCTAGCAGACAAACGGACGGACGGATGGATGGATGGACAGCGGAGGCTTTGTAATTATAGGGTTCCGTTGGCACCCCTTGGGTACGGAACCCCAAAATTTCAGTAAATGTGGATAGGATAGGTAACTACGAAGAGGATAGTGAAAGGGTTTTTGATCGGGGTAAATATACTAGCGCAAAAAAGTTTGAGATCGGCCAAATAATTATCTGTCAAAGTAAGACTTACGATTTCAAAGTAATCATTGTGCTGCGGGTTCCTGGTGATGAAGACGCCCCGTGTGATGAGTATGTAGTGCGTTAAGTACAGGCCGTAGGAAAGCCGGCTCAGAGGCACCCACGGGTACCAGCTCAGGAACGACTTCACTAGCGCTGGAACAAAACAATTTCGGGGTTGGAGTGGTACAGATATCTAATCAATAACGTAAAAAAATATGGTTTGTTAAAATTTTTTTCCACGTCCCACTTGGATGTGGAAAAAAAAATCAGATTTTTATAACAATATTTTATTTTGTATCATACTTTGTACATACCCTAGAATTTAGAAAAGAATAGAATATGATGGTGATTTAAAAATAAATTAGTCAAATAAAAAAAAACTATCTTTACAACATAACTCTTGGCATTTTATTTTATTGTACAATAATAAAATAAAAATTAAATTAAATTTGTAAAGTACGCAGTTGTTTTTCTTTTCAAATAAGACTATCATAATTTTGTTTTTCTTAACTTTACTGGTAGATAATTATGTGGAGACTTACAGAATATGCTTTTGAATACTCTAGACTTATTTTGGCTGTCAAGAGTCATAGAAGTATGTATAGGACTGTCAATTACTCACGAACATGTCCAAACGAACAGCACAGAACTAGCAGAGCGACGCCACACGCCCACGCGGGTCTGTTGAGTGCGGCGTATACCGCGCCCTCTAGCGGATGGTATGTATGCCAGAGGAACGTACTGCCCAGTATCATGACCACCAACATCAGTGTTAGGGCAACACATGCACCGAGGACTGACCATTTCTGGAAAGATAGTGGTTATTTTGACAGATATCAGACAGTGACTCCCCAAAAATTTAAGAGAGTGGCTGGTAGCAGCCGGACGAAAGTAGTCAGTGATCGACCTATATCCAGCAGGCTGCTGCACTTCTGGTCATGATGAACAAAGGTGCAACTTTCACCACCTCCAGCCATTTTTCGGCACAATCAGCTTCGGCAAAAAAATGGCCAAAGGTTTGTATTTTCCAAGAAAAACAATAAATGAAAAAAATTACAAAATTATTAGCGTATGGGTTTTGGCAGCGGCTCTCGGTGGTGGTAACCGCTAGCTGTCGCGGCCCACCGTGTCTCGGGGTGAAGTTATGGGCGTCGCGTCGGCAAGTTTACTTTCAGGGGGGTGCATCTTCAGCTCCACGAATCGAGCTCAATTATTTTTGCACTTCAATTCGGATATCTTAGGTTATCGTTTGTCCATTCAAGGCAAGGAGTAACTTGGTCGACGTATGCAGAAAAGCTTAACGATTAAGAGAATGTAGGATGCAAGAGCGAGCAAAGCGAGCTCTATAATTTTTGCATCTCGTTCTCGAATGGGATAGATTTTATTTTGTCCATGCATAAAGAGGACTAACAGTGTCGATTTATATAAAGACGATTAAGAATTAAGATGGAGTAGGATGCAAGAGCAAGCGAACCGAGCTCGAATATTTTAGGTTCTCGCCACATGAATAAAAATCGTTAGGCGTTATCGGATGTCTTTTTAGTTCTGAATGTTTTACACCTATATTTTGTTTTGAAGTCAGCTTTGGTATCTTTCTTCTACCTTGTCTTAAACTCACCTGTCTCATTCTGTTCAGATTGCCTTTACTGCTGTATGTGATGAACAGGTATCCACTGTAAAAGCCAACAAGGTAGGCAGCGTACCGAGTGTGACTCTTTATGTACGCCAAGTTGAACTCTCTGTTGGCACGAGGGTCCATTATGAATCTGGTGGGCAGACAGGAGAACTATTATCGAAATTACTAGCTCTTGCCTGCAGCTTCGCCTGTGTAGGTGACACAAAATATAAAAACGTTCTCCACTCAAAAATACACATACCTATAATTATGTACCCACTTTCATTGTGATCGGTCGAAAGGTGTTTATCAATTACATATATACCAACATCTATTTTATATAGATAGATTACCGAATGTTTTGGAACGACCGATAGAGAAATACGAATAGTTTTCCTAGAATTGGTTTTGACTTTTTGACTAGAAATAAAAGGGGTATTCCACTTAGAGCACTGATTTCAACAGCACTTGCCTGAAACACACCTAAGCACTTCCACTAACCGCACTGAAACCAAAATTTTGTAACGTGCGGTTCGGAGGAGCAGATATTTTCGTGTGTGTTTGTTTGCGTGCTTTTCTAAAAATTTCCCCTGTTTATATTTCATAATCCCTTTGAAGATTGATTTTGACTTGGTAAAAGGTTATATTGCGACACCCTGTAAAATAATGGAGTGACAATGGCATTATTATAGGTATAAGTCTA
Organism: Apamea crenata; assembly: GCA_949629185.1. Lineage (NCBI taxonomy): Eukaryota > Metazoa > Arthropoda > Insecta > Lepidoptera > Noctuidae > Apamea > Apamea crenata. The sequence goes on along the minus strand of OX451371.1, from coordinate 9,365,296 downwards.
AAGACATAATGAGACGAAGGTTCCACTGCCGATCGATGAGTGTTGTTTACACCGAGAAGTTTTCCAGATAATGATAATGGAGCAAATTGATTAATAGGTACGTAACGAAACATTAGAACAATGGCAGTTTGCAACAATGCATTAGAAATCCTCCGTTATGAAACTGCTGATGCGTCACGTTCAGTTGGAAATTAACCTAGGTACTTTTCTCATATTACTTGGAAAATAATTTCAATATGTATTTATTATTTAATTTGAGTTTCTTAAGATAAGTTTGTCTGAACAATGGAGCGCAGGTATACTAGGCGTTAAGTTAACGGATCGTGTTCGAAACACAATACTGCGCTCCAAAACAAAGATAGCTGACGTGGCTCAAAAGGCTGCCCAACTGAAATGGGACTGGGCAGGACATGTCTGCCGTATGCCGGACAAACTGTGGGCCAAAATAGCACAGACTTGGTGCCCTGAGACAGCGAGGCGAGGTCGCGGCAGACCACGTAGGAGATGGCGGGACGAGCTGGATAGGTTCCGTCAAAACTGGAAGGAGGACGCGCGGGCTCGCGGAAGATGGAAGGAGTGGAGGGAGGCCTTTGCCCAGGAGTGGGACAGCGTAGGCTAACATAAAAAAAAAGATGAGTTTATTTCTGTTTATGTAAATAATGCATGCGCATGTGATATCTACCAATATCACAGTTTTATGAATGAGCGTTACTTTTACTATGATGATCAATATTTCAAAATTATGGAAAGTATACTGACCAACGAATATTCCTACATTCAATTTAGCGGCATCCAAACTTCACTACTCAAATAATAGTATTATAAATTATAATCATTAATTTGTTAATTTTGTAATCCACTTTTTTCATTTAATGCGCATACGCCATGTATTATACATTAATTTAAGCAACCTTGTTTTCGTTTTGTCTAATGTTATATTAAATGAAGTATAACAGTACTGTCTATATTTTGTTTCATTGTGTGGTTCACTACTCTATCGATTTTTATCTATCTATATATATAAAATTCAAAGTCCTGACTGACTGACTGACTGACTGACTGAGACATCAACGCACAGCCTAAACTGCTGGTCCTAGAGACATGAAATTTGGAGGGTGTATTCTTCGTGAAAAGTAGGTATCCACTAAGAAAGGGTTTTTCGAAATTCCACCCCTAAGAGGGTGAAATGGGGGGATTTTGTTTGTATGAAAAATCTTATTGCTTGAGTTAATAAACTTGAAACTTGGCACGAATATTTATCTAAGTAAATTATGAAGTTGGGCATTTTTTGTTTTTATAAACTACCCCCTAAAAGGGGATTGGGGGGTTTCAAAGTTTGTATGGAAGAATTTTAGCGCGTGTCCGATTTAATCGAAACTCAGTATTTATACCTAAAATTGAAAGGAAAGAATAATGTGTATCAGGGTTTTTCGAAAATCTACCCCTGATGGCCTGCAAAAGGGGTAGTCAATTTTACAGGGGAGGATTTTACAGCGTGGCTTGATTAACTCGAAAATTGATATAAATAATCTTTTAGTCAAGTTATGAACACATCCCAAATGATTTTTCAAAATTCCACCCCTGTGGGGGTGAAAAGCGGGGATACAGTTTATATGAAAAATCTTATTCGTTAGGTTAATACTCTTAAAAATTGGCATGAATACTCGCCTAAGTAAGCAATAAAGTTTATCATTATTAGTTTTTCAAAACTACCCCGCAAAGGGGATACAGGGGTGTTAAAGTTTGTGTGGAAGAATTTGAACGCGCGGTCCGATTAACTCGAAACTCAGTGTACTGTGTGGGTACTTAAGACTAAAAATAAATAATAACACGTACGAGGGTATTTCGAAAGTCTACCCCTAACGGGGTGAAATGGGGTAGTTAATTTTACAGGGGAAGATTATAATAAGTGGTTTGTTTAATTATAAAATTGGTATAAATAATCTTTGAGTCAAGTTATAAGTGAATACTCGCCTAAGTAAGTAATAAAGTTTATCATTATAAGTTTTTCGAACTACCCCTCAAAGGGGGATATAGGGTTGTTAAAGTTTGTGTGGAAGAAATTAAATGCGCGATCCGATTAACTCGAAACTCAGTATTGATACTTTCGACAGAAAATAATTAATAATAAGTATGTAAAGTTGGCGAAAATTGACCCCTGACGGGGCAAAAAGGGGTAATTCGGTTTTTAGGGGAGGATTTGAACTTGAAACTGTATGTTACATTTTCACGCCTAAACCACGGAACTTTTGATTTGGCAAAGAGATAGATGACATCCTGGGGAAGCACATACTTTTTATCCTGGTAGCACGTTCCCGTGGGATAACTTCCGACATTCACGCGGGCGAAGCCGCGGGCAGAAGCTAGTTGAATTAATAAAATAATGTTCTCTCAGCTAAGTTGTAAGCTTATCTTTGTTTGATCGTCACTAGTCTCAAGTCCTATCTACAGACGGTCCGGTGGTCCGGTGTGTCTGTGTATCACTGTATCTCCTGGGCCTGCAGTTTCGATATAGATAGCGATGCAGGACTTACTTAATCATAACACTTTATTTCTTCGATCCATATGTCCTCTGTAAACGTGTGCGTTTGTGATAAAAGCCTTGTCATTTATGACTCGAACTCGCGCACCATCTTGCCTTTCGAGCACCCCGCACAGCAATCGTTTCAAGAAATAATTATCTTGCAAAGAAGTGTCTGACATTCCACAACAAAATAGTGCAATAATTGCATCGTACTACTAATGAATCGCAATAGAGATAAACATCTAATTGTGTCAGATGGCACAGCGTAATGGCGGAAGACACGCTAAGCAAGTTACCTATAGGGAAAACATCTTGAGATTTTTCCATGGGGTGTTGAACTATGCTTCATTGTGATTGCCAGGTTACAATCAATGCGAGTAGGTACCTATACATTTACAATCGACAGAATAGATGCAATCGGTAACGTAATATAAGCAGGAAATCTGCACGAACCCGACTACACTGTAGTACTCGATCGACCATATTCGTCCTCATTAACTAAAGTGTATTTTATACTTAACAAAAAGTCGTAAATTATTTCATTCAATGACGGACAACGCACAGCCTAAACCGCTATGTTTAAAGTATGTCACAGCCTTTTGGCCTTGGGCACGCCACAATTGCGGCGATAAGTCCCCTCTTTGAGGAGTAGCTAGAGAGGCGCCACGGCGCCCTCACCTCCAACCTGACGCAGGTCCTCACCGGACACGGTTGTTTCGGGAGGTTCCTGTTCAGGATAAAGCGGGAGGAAACGCCAGGGTGTCACCATTGTGTAGATCGCCCGGAGGACACGGTGGAGCATACGGTGGAGGTCTGCCCGGCTTGGGCGGAGCACCGCCGCGTCCTCGTGGCGGCGATCTCTCGCGTCCGGCCCTGGTCCAGGCCATGGTACGGAGCGAGAGTGCATGGGAGGCCGTCGCCTCCTTCTGCGAAGCAGTAATGCTCGCGAAGGAGGAGGCGAAGCGCGTGAGAGAGAGGCAATCTCTGCGCCCTCACGCCCCTAGTCACCGCAGGAGACGCCCTGGACGGGAGTCAACAGCCGACTCCCGGCCACCGTAGGCGCGGGCTTGCGGGCGGCGAGCAATGGGTAGCTCGCCGCCCGGTAAGGACCAAGCCCGGGTCGACGGCGCGTTGTGTTCCACGCGCTCTTCAAAGAGCTGTCAGCATGAACTGACGGGGTCCGCTAGGGCCGATGACTGCCAGGGTCACGGGTTGTTCGAAAGAGATACCATGGCCCCTGGCACAGGCATCTGAAGGAACACGGGTGGGTTTAAGTCAGTAAAAGTCTGACACGCCCATCCGCTCAGCCCAAAGCGGGAGAGGTCATTTGATGATTTCCCACCCAAAAAAACAGCCTTTTGGCCTCGTATAGGACTTTCTGTTTTATTTTTCTTCTTGTTTCCTTTTTTTTATATAATTTGGTTTTTCATTTTTGACTGTTGTGATCTTCCTGTTCGAGTCGCAATAAATACTTTTTCTTCCTTTCTTTCTTTCAAAAGCATGAAATTTTGCACAATCTAGTCTTTTAAAATGAAGGTGAGCATTAAGAAGGAAATCTTGATTACATCCAAAGTTTCTTTTGGAAATTCGTCATTTTTAGCCGATGGCAAAACCCAACCGTCACACGACTAGTATTGGAATAAATTCAACGTTTGGAGAGTTGGGTACTATATTTTTGCAATTGTATGTGTATTATGGCATACTACAAATTGGCTCATTCAAATATCTTTAAGCACAATCGCATTCTAATCTCAGTCTCAATCTGTCATTACGAGAATTGACCTTGTGTCATTCAGTTCTGTCAACATCACTTAGGTACATCATCATCTGCCTAGCCTTTTCCTAACTATGTTGGGGTCGGCTTCCAGTCTAGCCGGATCACGGACCAGACTGGATTCACGAATGATAGCCGGGACCAACTGCTTACCGTGCTCTCCAAGGCACGGAGAGGTCTCTGTATGTAAAGATGGCCTCCCATCCACGGACCAACCGCGGTAAGATTAGCTTAACCTGATCGATTGGTCCGTGCGGCTATTACTGAGCCACGAGCCCCTCGACTCACCATCACTTACATAGGTAACAAAATCATAAAAATCAACACGTAAGTACTTTCGTGGCTTGCCCTTTAATAACGATGATTGACGATGATTGACCCCCGTCCGAACCGTCTTGACCATACTCAACGTTTGATAAATTGTATGATAGATCTTACAATTGCATCAAACATAATCATAGCTTACTAGTGTTACTACTATTATTTAAAGTTCAAAGATCTAAACTCGTCAACACGCAAGAAACACACAGGCAGCCCATTTAATCGTAGAGAAGTGATGATGACGTCCGCCTATAGACATCGCAAGTGTGTTGCCATTCCACCGTAATCCCACTCTTCAAACCAGAAAACAGCCATACTGCTTGGCGGCTAACATTGTCTTCATATGATCTTACCAACATTATGTCTGGACTTTTAAAAGAAGCTGTGACCTCTGAGTTTGTTTCGGCCTTTCTTCTCAGACTAGTCAGATAGGAAACGCCGACCTCATCTAGTTTTAAAATATGATTGACGTGTAAAAGTGTTTGTACAAACCTACTTACAAAATAAAATCATTTATCATTTATGGTGGTAGTTCTTTCCCGGACGTGCTCCTTCACAAAAACTAAGCACTATGGTCTGTTCCAAAATGTTGATGGAAATTTAAACAAATGGATCAGAAAATGTACCCTATGGATACCAATTTATAGTGCCACTTACAAATAGATGCGTTTATTTATAAACTTTGCTTAAAGTTAAGTAATGATTAGCCACTGTTTAGCCATATATTTTTAACGTTTTAACTTAAGTTAGCTTAAGTAACGTTTATAAATAAACCCCTGAGTGCTTTGATAAGATTATTTGAATACTTACCCGAAATTCTAATTTTAAACTAACTGAAATGTGTTTTTCATTTGACAACTGAGGATAATTTTACAACATCAATTTTCGTCGGTGATTTAAAAAAAATAATATTAGTAAATGGTTCCATTTGCATTAATTTTTACTTGGTTGGTTTCAACTTTATATCTCACCATTTTTTCCAAGAATCCGACTATCCCATCCTACTATATTATAAACGTGGAAGTTTGGATGGATGGATGGATGGATGTTTGTTATCAGAATACCAGCGCTGCGACATTTATTTTTTAAATGTCGAAGCATCATGCTGAGATAGGAGCCTTTTGGCCTCGTATAGGACTTTCTGTTTAATTTTTCCTTTTGTTACTTTTTTATATAATTTGTTTTATTTTTATTTTAACTGTGTTTAGTTTAGTTTATGATCATGTACGAGTCGCAATAAGCAATAAATACTTTTTCTTTCTTTCTTTAGTCTTTCACGCAAAAACTATTGAACAGGTTTGGTTAAAATTTGGCACACAGATGATTTATAACCAGGATTAACATGATACTTTTTATCTTGATATTCTCAAGGGATCGAAACTTACGCGGGTGAAACCGCGGGGCGCAGCTAGTGATTAAATAATCCGAACCTTCCAAATCCAGATGAATATTATTCCCTTCAGTAAGTGATTCCGTCATAATTTAACCTAAACATGGTTTGTTTACCCTTTCATCACCATACTTTTGGAACAAACATTACATACTATGAACTATAAAAAAATAATTTACTCAAAAGTAAACAGCTGAACAGCAGAAAGTTGGTTGATATAGTTGACGACGCCTGGTAACACAAGAGCTCCTGCTGTCAATACGGCTGCGATGACGAGACCCAGTTTAGGCAGGCTTCTGTAGATGCAGTACACCAGTACAGTCACCACGAAGAAGTGGAAGTCACATGGGATGTACCATGCCGGGACTAAGCACTGAGAAAAAAAATACTTTTAAAGTCGGGAGTTGATAATCATACAGACGTCCCACCAGATTGAAAGTGGATACTGGTTGTATATAAACTTAACAATACTAAGGGGTTTGATAATGCATTGCAGATTTCGAATTTAGAAGATATGTAAGTTTTTTTTTTTGCACTTATTCAGTACCCAATTTGATATACTCATAGGTAAGTAAATACAGATTTACGAGCTTCCTGTAAAAGTATAGGTAAGGTAATATAATTTTTATTTTCACCCGTAGTGTTTATAAGAAAGGAAAATAATTACGTTACAAAAGTTCTAAGAAAAAAATGGATCATCAATCAGTTCCAGGGGTTTTGCCCTCTGGTCACCAGATGTGTGATGTTTGGAAGGGGTCATTATTCCTAAAGTTAAAGGCATTATGGTACAAGTACTCACCATATTCTCCGTGTCGATATAATTGTTGAGCATGACGAGGTTGACCCACCAGTTCTTGCGACATAGTTCCGTTTCGTGGGCGATGACTCTGTTCCACAGTGGCCCAGTGCCCGTGTAAGGATACACCGCACACACGTAGAATATTACCACGGCGAATGCCACCACTAATCTATTGGAATTTAGAAATAATCATGGTGTTATCACGAAGCTGAAGGTGTTTGAATACTTTGTAAACTCAAATAATACAAGGTGGTAGGGACGTCGACGCGGAAACTGAATCCATGTTTTCAGTTTCAGTCCCTAGTTCGTCTCGTTCGTCAGATATTAAAAAAAAAAATTTGCTGTTCCATACATTTTGACCGCGTAGGTAAATTGCACTTTTCTACAAAACAGCAGTCTTTTTTTGATAACCGACGAAAAATTTCTATTAAAAATTTCTAGAATCTTGTGCTGAATTCATGGTTTTGGATTGCGCGTCGATGTCCGTGCCGCCTTATATACTTTTGGGCTAAAGAAATACAAGAGGTGTTTTAAGATGATCAGCGTTATATCTACTTTCGTGGCAATAAGAACTACCTATACAAAAAAAAAACTTTTTATGTGAAGCTTACCTTACGTATCTCTTCAGGATTATAAACAGGGGATTTTCCAGCCTCTTGAATTTAGCAATATTCGTCATGGTGAGGAAGCCTGATAATAGAAAGAATGTGTCCACGAAGAGATCGTCGTGAAGTATAAGCAGACCGAGTGGTGTCTGGACCTCCTGTTAACATTAAATAATAAAAAGACATTCACGCTGTGCATATAAACATCGAAACTATGTTCATAATACCTATAATACGTTCAAACGAACAACTTCGAAAATAAAATACTGCTACGAACGTGATCAGACGTCAGCCCATCACTAATCGGGCCCGAGTTGTAGAGTCCAATCTGATGGTCCAACACTATCAGACATATCGTAATGAATCGAATCCCGTAGAACACTTCTATGCCTTCCTTCTTCATTCGCAGGAGCTCGAGAGTATTCTCTTTGAGACAGAATGACTTGATGAAGCCTGCTTCTAAAAGACAAACACACGTAAAAAAATAATTAAGTTAGTTCAAAAACAAATTTAGAAAAAACATTAAATGTTGGCCTTACTTCTGGAATCTGGGTCCAATTCCTTTTGTTGACAATTCAAATATGTGCAGATAAGAGAAATCAGTGTTAAAGTCCCCATCACACCGCTGTAAAAAATCAAAAGCAAAAGTTATTAAATTAGGCTGAGAATCAGCACTTTTTGAACGTCAAAATTACAAAAGACTGTCCCCCAAAAACGCCCGCCCTTCACCACTTCCTAGTGCTATCGCTGGGAAGAAGAAGTGGCGTAACAAACTCCCCAGCAGCATAGCTGTCTGTTCAGTTAAAAAATACTTGATTGTATAAAATACTAGGTACCTATGTTAAGTAATTAACATTACAAGACAGAGAATATAAAATTAAATTATTTGCCATAATATGTCAGCTAGCCACGCCAATATACCAACAAATAAACTAAAAACTATACGTATACTCAAGCTAAAAAATAATAAATTAAAATGTAAATAAAAACTTACTACCTAAATAAAAGCCTTCAGGCATAAAGGGCGTGACAGCTTACCATTTTATGCATTGCTGGGTTCTGTTCACATAGCTGTCACTTGAAGTCACAAATGATAAACTAGGACCATCGAAGTAAGCTAAATAAATAAGTTAATAATAATAGCAATAACCTGTCAGTAAGCTAATTCTGGCGAAATAACATAAGCATTGTCTTGAGTTAATTAGGGCGACCAGCTATTCTCATCGTGTAAGTCGTTGATGGAATAGTATGCCTTTGAACAAAGGTTGGATTTTACTTGAGCTTTGAACGCATTACAGGGCAAGTCTTGCAAAGAAGAAGGTATCTTGTTATAAGGTTATACCAAGCCCCACAAATGAGTTATGAACCTTATGAAGCCGGTGAAACGGTTAGTTACTCAGCCGAATCTTTAATCAAATAGCGTTCTTGTAACATTGGGCGTTTCGCTAACTCTAATTAATTAGATATTATATATATTTATTGAAGTAGTTAGTTAATAATCCTAACCTTCCAAATTTAACAACCAAAAATAGAACAAACTACTACACTATATAATATAAAGTGTAGTAGTTTGTTCTTTTTTTTATGCACGTAACAAGACAATTTCAAACAATTTGTCATCATCTGCCTAGCCTTCTCTCACCTATGTAGGGGTAGGCTTCCATTCTAACCATGTAAAGATGCAGCTAAAAACTAGTATTTTACACGGAGCAACTGCCTATCTAGTATCTGACCTCCACAACCCAGTTCCGGGTAATACGATACCCCTTGGTAAGACTAGTTGTCAGATTTTCGGGCCTCTGACAACCCGTAACTACTGCCAAAGATCCACGAAAGACAGCCGGGACTAACGGCTTAACGTGCTTTCCGAGGCACGGAGGCTTGGTATGTAAAGATGGTCACTCATCCACGGACCCACCGCAACAAGCGCAGCTTAAATTGAGCCACAAGTCCCTAATTTCAAATAATGCGCATGCGTAAAAATTTCCTCTGGTCAGCCTCCCGGCAGGACACATTGATTATGATATTATATTTTGATATACTTCTCAATAATAATTCGTGTGTACTTACAAGAAGGCGTAGAACAGTGCATCATATTCCCTCTCATCGTCGCCGCTCTGGCAGGACTCAGTGATGCTGATGTTGGCTCTCATGCCGGCCGCGCCGAGATGGCTGCGCGCAAGCATGACGCCGAGTAGCCGCTCCACGGTGCGCGGCGCACACGCTGCTGGCACGCATGCACCCCATGTCAGCTCGTTTAGAGGACGAGTGTGTGGTGGACGGTGCTAGATAAAAAAATAGGATAGTGCAAGCTTTTGTGTTGAGTATACTTGGATTTGTACTTTTCTCTAAGCACGACGGGGTGTCTCCCTTTTATGCTTAGAGCAAAGTAAAAAGTTAAGGCAAAATATCATAGGATCTTATATTCATTCCTGTATTCATGATTCATCATCATTTATAAGATAGGTCTTATAAATGATGATGAATCATGAATACAGGCTGTATACCAGACTTACGATTATTGAAAGCAGGAAGAAATGAAGACACCTTCAGAAGTCTGAAGCTATTTCGCGGAGATAAGAAGGTACTGTTATTTCGCTACGAGCCTCTGACCTCTAATAAACAAGTACGCTGGACTGATTAAGTTATACGAAATGACAGGTGTTTTTTGTGCCAATTCAAAGCGCCCGCTTGAGCGTCTCGGAAATAAAAATTGATACACCACTGTTGGAAACGGTTGTCGTGTTGTTTTGGTACATCTCTGATGATTTAGATCTAAATCATTTAATACGACCATTTTGTGTTTACTACGAGATATTTAGAACATTTTTATCATGAGAGTATGCGCATTTTGTAAAACTCACTATCAAAAATATTAGTTCCACGGATGCTTACGTTGTTATCAGCGCCAAAATGGCGTAAATTAAATGTCTTCGTATTTTAATCGATAGTATGATGTCCAGCGTACTTGTATAATATAGGTCAGTGGTACGAGTATTGTCCAACAATAGAAAATAAACTACTTAATAATATGAAATCCTCAAAAAATTTCAACACAACACAAAAAACAATGCTGCCTAAACTATATTTAATATGTGCTACGATTTCGGAGCATTTTCGTAGCACAATGCTACGCAGGTCGCAAAATCTTTTACAAATGAATCATAATCTTACCATTAGTTTCTTTTTATCATCAATAGTCATTAATATTCACATTCCTCATTGCGTGTTATCTTAGCAGACTGCATTACTGTTCACTTATTTCAATTAAACGTACAACATGCGATATTAACATATCTAGTCGATAAAATTATGTTGTTGTGTAAATTGTTATTACAACGTCGTTATGATCTTGAACAGCTTATTCACTGACATACAATAAGTGATTCAAGTACCTTTTTTTGACGGCACGGTTGGCGCAGTGGTTAAGCGATTGACTGCTGCGCTGCGTGTCGCGGGTTCGATTCCCGCACGGAACAAATATTTGTATGACCTACAAATAGTTGTTCCGGGTCTGGCTGTTTGTGTATGTGAGTTTATATGTCTGTACACACGCGTAAACGCACCCACGACACAGGAGAAATTCCTTGTGTGGGGCAACGTTTAAACAAAAAAAGAAATGCCAAAAAGAACTGGGATAGTATTATGTTGTTGTTTGTTATCTACGCAATGCGAACATACTACTTTTCGTCAAACGTACATGCACCGTACGTACCTGCATGAAGTAATATGCTTAAGCATGTGTGACAAAGGATATTAAACAGTCTGTTATTGTTAATTGTACTGTATCGTAGTAGCAAGTCCATTATGTTCATCAGATACAAACTTCGTAAACAAGGACCAATGCCTATTACATAAAGGAATTGGTCGCAGTTGATTATTAAGGGAGTAAGAAACACAAAATTGTATGGCCGACTAAGGTACGTATGCTGTAGTGCTATTTTGTAAAAATCTCACCGTGAAAAGCTAATTGAAGTGAGCTTGAAGTGTCAATAGTTTTAATCTCTAACATCAGCCGATCGATTCTGTAAAAATCTCACCGTGAAAAGTTAGGTGAAGTGAGCTTAGAGTGAGCTGTCAGTAGTGTCAATCCCTAGCATTAGTTTGAATACAGCTCACTCCACGCTCACTTCACTAAGTTTTCACGGTGAGATGGTTACAGAATCGCACTGCAGGTCGAATGGTAGCTCGCTTCAAACTCACTTCACCTACATTTTCACGGTGAGAGTTTTACTGAATACACCGGCAGTTTCGGCCGCAAATCCTACAATACATCCAGGGTGCTTGTGTAAAGATATTTTTTTTGTCAGTTAATACACGAACTACACAGAAGAAATTCTAGCGCAGGAGTGACAGTAAGATATTCATCATCAGCCTATAATAGCGGTCCACTGCTGGACATAGGCCTCTCCTATTGCCATTCAACTCGATTGCTACCAACTCTCATATAAGATATTATGTATGTGGAAAATCTTACCTCAATAAAATCCAACGCAGATTGATAAGGGTAGTACGGCTTCTCAACTCTTCGTCTCACATTCTTATCAGTTCTTTCTAGAACAATCTCAGCCAGACAATACTTGGTCTTCAGTTCCGGTTGCTTCTTAGCCCAGGGCGCGCTCATACACTGGTCGAAGTTTCCTAGCTGGTACCGGTTCCCGAATAGAAGGCCTTGTGGTTCTGACGCTTGCGCATCCCATTCTGTGCATGGGAATAAATAAGAAGGTATCGAAATTACTTCCGTGATGCTCTCTACAATCTTTGAAATGTGCTAATTTCCATAAATGAGCTACTTCAGTAAATAATCGCTTCAAAAAAAAATCCAGTGAAGTGATTCGCCATTGAATAATTTTAACATTACTGCTAAGGTGTATAATTATGTATCGATATAATTAAAAAATGGCGGCTAGTAAATAAAAAATAACTCCACTTACCCCAAACAGCCCAAAGGGTAAAATTCTGCAAACTATAAAGCAGGCGGTAGATATGTTCCAAGCACGGTTCCTCATCAGCAGTCCAGTTCTGACTCTTCATAGCAAACAACACATCACCCAGGTACACACTACTTTCACTATCTTTCACGTTTTTAGGGGACTCATACTTTTTCTCACTTGTTTCTCTAGACATAACATTTCGAGTATCATTGTCTGCGGGCAGCTGCGTGGTCAACGTTTCACTCACTCTTGCATTTTTTGCTCGATCCGTCACATGGCATTTTATTTTATTTATTGCGATAATACCGAGGAATATCAAGTAAGTGTACTTCATTCTTTACTGTCAGCTAGTTAATGGACTGAAGCTGGGATGCGTCTGAGTTTACTTATAAAAGAATAATATTGCATAATTAAAAGCGATTGTTACTTAGTTGGTAATTACCTTCTATTGTATTCTGAATTTACATAATAGTTCCTAATGGTTCTTGCGTCTTTCAGCATCATTATAGGCAGCCTATAGCAGTCCACTGCTGGACATAGGCCTGTCCTATTGCACGCCATTCAACTCGATTTTCGGCAAATCTCATTCAACTGCTACCAGCCATCCTACGAAGATCGTCGCTCCTCCTAGTGTGAGGGCGTCCTACCTTACGTTTACCGATTCGCGGTCTTCTACCGATCGATTCTGTAAAAATCTCACCGTGTAAAGTTAGGTGAAGTGAGCTTAGAGTGAGCTGTCAATAGTGTCCATTCCTAGAATTAGTTGGAATGACAGCTCACTCCACGCTCACTTCACCTAAGTTTTCACGGTGAGATGGTTACAGAATCGCACTGTTCTTGTGTCTTCACTATTTTGAAAAATAAAAGTGAAGTAGATATCTTGAAATTCCAAACAAGAAAGTTATACTTTAAATTTTATAATGACATCCTACAGAATCATGTTGGGTGGTCCCTTGGACAATACTTTGATTATTGATCGAGCATGAGATTTATTTTTCAACTCTTCAATGATTAATTATTTTTAACTTTAAATTTACATTAGTAAAAGTAATTAATTATTAAAATAAAAGTATTTATCCTTATTTTATTATAAAACAGAAAAATTACAGCTTTTTTAAAGCACGCCATCTTCCTTGTACAACCGGAGTTACTTACCCTCACGAGGTTAACAGGGGTGTGAAAACATGGGTGCGGCGACAGGCAGCAAACACTCATTCAATGGACAATAGGGGTTGGAATTGTGGAAGCAACAATTATTAAGAAGCACAGATGGCGCTACCGTTCAGCTGCCTGGAGGCCTACAGGTTTACCTACCACACTACCAGAGTTGCTGGACTTCCATTTGGTGCAACTTTGAAATGGTTATGGTTGTTCTTTATTGAAGTGAAAACTTCTTTAGCGGCGTTGTGCACTTTCGTTGTGATGGGTAAAAAATGTTAAACTCGCGTCAGGGCACGTGGCCTGATCGAAAATTCAAACTCAAACTCAAATAATTTATTTCAATTAAACCATTTACAGGCACTTTTGAATTGTCAAAATTAAATAGTCTGTCAGTTAGTCAGAAAGTTAAAGCTAGTCTCCCATTCGTAAAACGGAGCTCGCTTCAGGACACGTAACCTGATCGAAAATTCGTTAGACGGAGGGAGAGTAGATCGCATTCCAAAATATCAAAATGCACAACGTTAATATTCAAGATTTTTATTTTTATTTAATTTTAGACCACGTAGGAGACGGCGGGACGAGCTGGATAGGTTCCGTCAAACCCGGAAGGAGGACGCGCGGGCTCGCGCAAGATGGTACGAGTGGACGGAGGCCTTTTCCCAGGAGTGGGACAGCGAAGGCTAGTAGTAGTAACTAAGTCAACGCAATAAAACAATACAGCCATTTATGCGACATATCTAATACTCGCAAATAAATATTCCCGTTGACCTTAAATTAAGAAAGGCTAGAAACAAGGCCACAGCACAATTAAAGGAAAAAGTCCGAATATTATTTATTTTTAGTTTTATCACAATTTTCAGCAGGACACTACTTTTGATGGGTTTTTTTTATATTTTAAGCTGCTCTCGGCTAAACGGTTTTGTTGTGTTTCCATAGCCGTGACTCCTGCACCTTAATTACGTAACGCACTTTCAACCACAATTCGAAAGAATTTAAAGCCTAGCCTTCATATAATTGACAAATTCGTCTGCTTAACGCAAAGAATGTTGATAAAATGTCAATTAAAAGGCATTTCCAATTCGCCATTGTAAGTGTGTGCAATTACCCCGCTGGACTGCGTACAGTTTAAATGTGTCCATTTTTTTAGGATAGTAAATATGACTACTTATTTAGTCCGCTCAAGAAAAAGACGACTTTGCAGCAGTGCTTGCCCTTGTTTAAGTCTTCAGGAGAGCACAACCTTACATTTAACCTGAAAAGATCGAAGCAAGAGTGTACAGGCACCTTCTGGACACGCTTTTTCCATCCTAGACCTCATCTATAGCTTTCCATCAGGCGCGCTCAAGGGCCATTTGGCAATAAAACAAGTCATCAGTCAGAGTCAGACATCAAATAATTTCATGAATCTATTTAACTATTAATAGTCCCTGTCGCAAATAACTTTTATAAATAGCTGTAATTGACGAAACGCGGGGAAAATAAAATACAACATGATTTACATAATTTATTAATTTATCAATGTCTAATAAATATCTACATACATAACTACACATTTTCTACAATTTCTTAATAATATTTTGACAATCTAAGTATTATGTAAGTATATAAATAAGTGCAAACTACATCTAATATAAGGTACGGGAGTGCAAACTATACCTAATTGTCAGATTATTTTAGACTGAATCGAAAATGAAATCGTTTACCAATGGACCTTGGAATTAGTTTTTGTTTGTATTCGTAGATGGTTTCGATGCGATTCTGGTGGAATTCTGGTACACTTTTATGGGCCCTAATGGTATTTCAGTAAGTATCGCTATAGAAATTATCGCCCATATCAGTATTTTTCGTGCCTCGGAAAGCACGTTAAGCCGTTGATCCCGGCTGTCATTCGTACCTAGATCTTTGACAGTCGTTACGGGTAGTCAAAAGCCCGAAAGTCTTACAAACAGTTTTACTAAAAGGTTTCGTCTCGTATTACCCAGTAACTGGGTTGTGGAGGTCAGATAGGCAGTCGCTCCATGTAAAATACTGGTATTCAGCTGCATCCGGTTAGACTGGAAGCTGAACCTAACATAGGATAAAGCTAGGCAGATTGATTGACTGACCAGTATTTTTGTATACTGAATGGAATATTCAAACGATTTTCGTAGAAAGTTACGATGCGATTCATCCCAGCATTATTATACACAATAATCTTTAAAATTATTCTAAATTCTTTGACAGTCACTGTTAAATGTATGAAAGTGGTATTAATAAAATTGTTTTAGTAAATGTACATAAATTTTAATTTATAGGAATTAAAGAAGATCCATTTTTTTAGATGAACTGTACAGGGTGATATTGGTAGGTACCTATTTTATAGACTTTAACCAACATTTTAAGAAAACATTGTTTGAAGTAAAAGACGTATGAAAGTATGATGTTATACATTTGAGGTCACAAACCTCATTAACTGAAATGCCGTTTTGCCTTCGTAAAAAAATATCCTACTTACAAATAAAAATTAAATTATAATAATCCATATTTTGTCTAAATTATAATATTACACACACAAGGTAAAATAAATATAACTTTGATTGTATTATTTCAAAAAGTCTTTACATAAATATAATATAAATATAAAAACCTATTAAATTAATTGGCCTATAATATATTAAAATCTTATAAAATAAATGGCGTTTTTTTAATATTTACATCTTTGGAACGCGTTACATAGACACACACTGACTAGACTTTACTCGTTGAGATAAATCTTTATAATTATAAATTATTATTTATCTTTTATTCTTAAACTAGGTAAATACATTATTTGATCTATAATTCCATTTAATGAAACATTAACAAATAAAAGCGTATACATAATATAGATATAAACTACAATCTAGCCTCACTCAATTAATAAATAAGGTATTTATTCTAAGTAATTAAGGATGCAAGTCACGAGCATAAATCAGAGATTTTCTCCTAAAGTTTTGATGGATATCTTTTGGTCTTACGAACATGGTATGATCAAAACCATATTAAATATTATGAAATAAGTATTTTACTAAAGTTTCAATTTTAATTATACGAGAAAAACGCTTTTATAGTTTGCGTAACTGTAAGGTACAGACACCAGCACATCAACTTACCCGAAACTGTCAAATTTTCCGAATCAAACTTGAACCTAATGCTTCAGCAATAAAGTTGAAAATCTATTAAAGAAAATTGACAGATTGTAGTAACTTGATGTGCTGGCGTCTGTACTTATGTTCGTGACTGTACCTATGTAAAATATAATTTTTGTTTATTTTTTAAAGTTATAAAATATTTCGAGGTTGATTACATAAATAATTAAGACTGGCTATTGCCTATTTAGTTATTTCCCTAACATCCAACCATGCTAATTCTCAACTCGAACATGTAATTTTATTTTCAAAGGGTCACCGGCTCATCGAAGTTAGTTTTTAATAAAATGTATTTTTTTAGATTTTCTGTTTTTTTTTCTTCAAATAGACTAGAAAGTTGACTAGAAAAAAACACGACGTCTTATTTTTAAAATAAAAGACTAAACTAAGATATTGGTGTCGATTCCCTTGTTCACAAACTAAATTTAAGTTCAGTGCATCTATTTCTTTCTATTTTATTAAGAAAAGGCCAGAAGATAAATTTTACCCATGTTTTTAATCGCGTCTAAAACTATGGAGTATCTTAATTTGACAGGACTAAACTAATATTTATCTTCTGTCGTTTTCTTAGTGAAATAGAAGGAAAAAGTTGCACTGAACTTAAATTTAGTTTGTGAACAAGGGAATCGGCGCCATTGACTAGATTTTTAATAATCCACGACTAGATTGACTCATGACTAGAATTAAATAATATTTTTGGTTTATTTTATGTTTTTAAATTATAAATGACTAGATATAAAATATAAACTAAAATAATAATTAATTATTTCTTTGTTTGACTAGAAGACTGTTACACAAGGACTAGAAAATTACGACTGTATTGACGCTGTGTTCAATAACAAATGACTATCTAATTATAAAATAAAGTACGACGTTTTTATTAAAATGACTAGAAATAAATGACTATAATAATATGACTGAGACCAACACGTATTTTTAACCTAAATGAAAGACTAGATTTACACACATGACAAATTAATGACTAGAAAAAAAATATATGCCTATTGACTAAAATGCAATAGGTACGAATAGTAAAATTAAAAGAGACTAGAGTCTCTACGACTAGATTATGCTTATATCAAAGAAGAGTATACAAGGTGGCAGGGACATCGACGCACGACCTGTTACCACGGTTTCAATAAATGATCCTGTAGTGCTATTCTGTTAAAATCTCACCCTGAAAACTTAAGTGAAGTGAGCTTCAAGTGAGCTGTCATTTCACCTGATGCAAGGTATTGAAACTATTGACAGCTCACTTTACCTAAGTTTTCACGGTGAGATTTTTACAGAATAGCACTGTTGAAACCCCCTGCGTTGTTTTTCGTAAGTTATTAAAAAAAAACATTTGCTGTTCCATATACATATTTTGACCGCGAAGGTACTGCAAGTTTCTATGAAACGGCAGATTTTTTTTATAATCGACGAAAAATGTGTGCTGAATTCATGGTTACAGTTTGCGCGCCGATGTCCCTGCCACCCTGTATAATACTTCAGTTCCTAATTCTATTTTGATAATACCTATAATTTAGTATACTTGTGAGATCAACGTGAATAACCAAAATAATAAAATGACTAGAAAATTGTATATTTATTTGTATCTTTGGTGTTCGCAGGTTTACGTTTTTATTTCTTTGGAATGATTATTTGGTGTTTAGTTAAGCTTATATAATCGACGAAGATTATTTCATGAAAACCGAAACATTCCGTAAATTACATCGTAGTTATAGACGGTACAGTTCTCAGTGGACTCAATTCTGATAAATTGACTGCTGAAATAGTAATGAGTTGAAGTGGCACGGCAGCCGGGTGGTGCCGCCACCACCGCCACGGAAAGCACGGCTGCATCTAAAAATATGCTCATGCACCGATCGATTGCGGTGACCCTCGAGCCTTATTAACGAACTGCCGATCGAACAGAATGCCAATACTGTGTTACTACTGTTTTGTCATTTATTGCTCGGGTTGAGAAAAGTTATGATTAGTTGAGAAAAGGGTATTTGTTGAAATGTTTGGTTTTGAATGTGTGAGCAATGAATAGTTGTAATTTGAAAATGAACGAACCTCGAAATAGTTACGGAACTCTGACTTTTTATTTGCTAGACCAAAATGACATAATATTATAAATAAGTAAAATTTGTTTTTATGTAAGTTTGTATGTAGGTAATGTCTGGTACCTACCAGTCGGATTTGAAATTTGCAATTGCTAGCCCAATTCTTTTGAGGAAGGCTATATGCTACTTAACATCACGCTAAGACCCTTAGGAGCCGAGCAAAAACAAAAAGGCAGAAAGATCGCTGAGCGAAAACGAAGTAATAGCGTGGGCAGGCGATGCGATGCGATGGGGTGGGTCGGGGGGACAAAAAATTTCCCAGAAGGGCAGAAGATAGTACTAAATAATGTCCTGTTGACAAAAAAGATCAATCGCAGCTGTCATTTTAGTACTTATAGCAAATGAAAAATCTGAGTTTACATACCTTTAAGTACTAAGTACAACTCTATTAGTTGCACTAATAAGTTACTAAAACTATTGAATATACTTACAAACTAATAAATTCCTATTGAACTATATACTCTGATTATAATTTATATTATCTTAAAATACGTACATTAGTTAGTAAACAGTGAATTACACTATACAATCTATAAATAAATATCACGCCAAATGTTTCACATTTGCGTGAGTTAATAATTTTGGAATGTGCTGCAGGAGATCGTAAATATTTACATATTATTTTAATGACATAGACTACTATTTAATAAATATCTAAACACACATCACGCCTATTTACAAAGTGACTACATACAACTATTAATTCAAAATTATTTTAATGATATGATGAAGAACCTACCTAGAAAACTGATATAATGTAAAGACGTCCATTCATTTTTTTTAATATTCTATGCTTCATGAGCTCGTTGAGTTCTGATGACATATAAAATGGCGGCGGCATTCATGAATCAAATTCGTTCTATTTATGACTGGCCAGTAACACTTACCAATTTAAGAGAAGTACATGTGTGCGTCATGCGCATACGGTGCAGAATAAGGGTAAAGTGCAGTCGCGACGGGTGCGTACGGCGGCAGCCGCGGCACGGGCCGCAGTACCCTCCGTCACCCATCCACTACCCCCCCGCCCCCGCCTTCATCCTCCGAACCCGTTACGTCCAGACTCCGAGAGTCCTCCGAAGAACAAGAGGACCCACATCTGGGACGGACACCCTCCCAAGATAACTCCTGCTGCGGAGGCGGGATCTTGTTCCAGAAGGTATTGAAGCCGGCCTCTCGGATTGCATCCTGTTGAAGAAGTTGCGGGTTAGGAAAGAATACTTACCATAATTTGGAAAATGCTAATTAACAGCTCAGAAATCGTAGTGCTTTACTTCGATGTGAGCTTGAAAGTAATCAAGAAATTGGTAAATCACGTAGCGTTACTTACCGGCTGATAAGCAGGGTACTCAGCATGGACCTGTCGGAACGCTGAGGGTTCCTTCTCAGGCTCGTTCTCCGGCTGCTCATGAGCTAGCATATGTTTCCTTAGGTAAGCTTGTCTTCGGAACATCTTGCCACATCTCTGGCAGGGGAAGCGACCAGAGTCGGCGGCAGGAGGGTCTCGTCGCTTCACCGCACCGGCCACCCGAGGCTTGTGCCAGCGACGATGGGATGCCAAGTTAGCGGGGCAGTTGAACACCTAGGCAAAATGAAAAAAGATTATGAATACCTAGATTTCGCCTTCAGACTTCATAAATCACTTACAAATCTGGAGCACATATTGACCAATTTGATGAGTAAATAAGATATAGAAGTAACTAAATATATTAGGATTTTAGTATCTTAGCGATCTTGTCCTATTAGGGTCATACACAAAAAGTGAACATTACAAAATATAAATAATAAAACTCCACGAATTGTTATGAAACATTATATTCATTTAAAGTTAGATATTAATGTGCTTACAATAATATCACAAGAGATCAGTCTTGGATATTTTAGGCATAAATCTCATTTTTTGTTTTTTTACGTCTACAGAAGAGATCGTGTTGTCTACAGAAGATAACAATAATGGGCCTTATATAATCACTTCAATAACATCAAGAATAGAAACAATGAAAAAAAACTTAAAATGAAGTTCTCCTTAACCCCTAAAGAAATTATAATCAAAAATCTTTACCAATTGAGTACAAAAAAATAATCGAAATTTGTCCACAGAACAGACATTATGCTTCTGTGGGCATATAAATGAACAGAATTTTAAAATATATTATCCTCGTCAGAATCGTTACACATGAAATTCTTCGGCCGTTTTTTCTGTGGTGAATTTTCAGAAGCCTCAGAGTCGTCTGAATAGATTCTTATCTTCTGGGGTCTATGCTTGGCTGAATATTTCGATGGAAAGATCTGGTGTCAGTCTATCTGACAATCCTGGTGAATTTAACTCAGTCGGAGCTTCAGGAGTAGCTGGAGCAATAGGAGAATCTCGTATAGGCAAATACTCAGATGAGGAGTCTGGTGATGCTGATCTTTCAGGGCAATCAGGTGACAAATTGTACGGCACGGCGTATACTAATTTTTTTCTGTTCGCGCCTGCGTTTCTTTTTTTCTTCTTCGGATAGCTGCCCTGATCGACTCGTTCGTGGCATTGTACCCTACCTGAAATAAAATACCCTAACATTCATGCGCTGCAAGCAACAAAATGCAAAAAAAAAAATGGCAAAAAAAGTGAATGGTAAAAGTGATAAAATCTGGCGTGGCAGACAAAGTTAATGATGAAAATATAGAAAGGTTCATTATTCAACTACGAAACTCTAAAAGAAACTCTTTTTACAAAACCTTCTTTAATTATCTAGGAAACCCATCAACCTCTACCAAATTAATATGGAACCGCACTAAAATATGCTAATAAAAAAAAAAGAATAATCATCCAATTCGGTTAAAAAAGGATTAAAAACAAATACATTCTTAAAGTGAGTAACACCACTGTTCTTTTTTTTTCAAATACAGTGAAATTGCATTACTAATTCACTTCTGTTGACATAGCTCCCTTCTGTAGACACTACGTCTACAGTAAAGATGTCTACACGAGAGACAAATTTTGGTAAATCAAAGATGGCATCCTGCATTATGAGGTTAGAATTTAAGCAATATGATATTTGCATACCGCGCCCAAACGCATATACTATCTTGATCTTTTTATGTATTTGAAAAAGCTACTTACTTAGGTATCCTTTGCACAGGAAAGAAACACTGATCTCGACCGGAAACTTGTGTAATTAAATAAAATTAGGATTTCTCACGTCACACGCTCTTTACGTAAAATTCAAACCGGGCAAATGATACGAGAATATAGTGCTACCAACACAACAAACAAAATATTAACGATGCGTTCATCTTTGGCAAATTTTGGTTTATTTTATGCGTCTACAGAAGTAGACCTAAAATCTGTGAACAACATGTTTATACGTTTTATTTCAAAATTTAGAATTATATGTTTTTTAATACGTTGTGTTAAGTATATTTGATAATATAACTGATGTAATGAAACTAAATAAAAGTATCTAAAGTATGTGTTTATATTTTTTACCATCACTTAAACTCAAATACTTGTCATCCGAACAGTCTACAGAAGGAGATTTTTTCAGATTCAAATGGGAAAAATATCATGTATATTTTAGTAAAGCGCTATTTTTTTTATAAAAGATGATAAGTTTTCAAGACAAAAGAACTATTAAATGTACTTAATGTCGATATAATAATAAAATAACGGTTTTATGTTACATGAACATATTTTTTTCGTTTTTTGGGTATGACCCATTATTCGTTTTATGACAGAGTCGTTTTATAATACCGAAAAACATTTTTGTTCTAAGTAATCTGTACAATATGATAATATAATAAAATAAAACTGAATTTCTAAAACTATTTTCAATTCGAGTCACAAATTGAAAACGATTATTTCAATTCATTGATACCCTTGTACGGTAGCATCACGCAGATAAGTGCTAATATTCTCTCGTCACGCATCACCAAACGGCTCAATTAGCGGACGCCCTTGTACAAACATTTCATGTCACCACTTGCGGCGGCTTCCCATGGAAATGTGCCAAGTGTACGAGCCACCCTCGCACACACGTTCCCACGGACAAAAACTAAACAGAATTATGGACCAACCTATCTAATAAGAGTGATAAATGCAATTTAATTAATAGATGACGAATGTATTGGGATGCCATAAAATGGAACGGGTGTTTTGTTATCAATTTTAGTTCAATAAAAGTTCACGTGGGAATATTGATGGATAAAAATGATCGATAGATATGGGAGTTTATTAGTTAAGGATATACAATTATATTAAACATTGTTTTTTTATAGAGAAATGAGTTGATATAAAATATACCTTATCACATTCAGGGCATCGGTATTCAATGTGCACGATCCTGGAGCATCGATGCTGCGCCAGCGCAAACGCGTCAGTGTACAGTCGTCGGCACAGCCTGCAGATGTACCGGCCCAGCCTGTTGTCTATCGCTGCAATCAAAGCTTTCGCCTCATCGGTCACCTCCACCACGTTAAACGCCGGATCAATGTCTCCCTAGAAAAAGTACAATTATGA
Organism: Apamea crenata; assembly: GCA_949629185.1. Classification (NCBI taxonomy): domain Eukaryota; kingdom Metazoa; phylum Arthropoda; class Insecta; order Lepidoptera; family Noctuidae; genus Apamea; species Apamea crenata. The sequence continues at coordinate 9,342,012 of OX451371.1, read as the reverse complement.
GCATGCAAGCCAACATTCACAACTAAAACGATTCCTTATCACACCAACAATTACGACTATTAAGTAATTCCATATCATTAACATTTTTATTACGTCTAAATTGAACGTTACAGTTCTCTATCTCAATTCAAAGAAATATAGTGGTATTGAAACGGCGATTTATTTCGTATTTAATGTCCTGGGATACACCCTCGTGGTAAGCGTTGCGGTGCGCCCTTAGACCTGTTATTAGCGCAAAACATAGCACAATACCCGATTTTCTACCTGTTTAATTGCTAAACCGATAAGGAAAGTCGCCGTGTACTGTAATGGTATGGTAAGAACGTCTAATTAATAGTTCCTGTGCAACTTTGCCATTTATTTTTGATACGTTTGTGTGATTAGACTTTGTTTGCAGTTTGAAAGTAACGTTTTTCTGTATGCGCGGTTTATGTGAAAGAATGTAATTATTACCTTTCGCACGACTAGAGTTTCATCCTCTGCCAGATCTCGTATGATGGTGCCAGAGACGGGTGATGTCTTATCTTCATCGAACATGAGCCTTCGAACAGCTTTACTTTTCTTGGTTGGGTGCGTCGGTGGTTTCGGTGACTTTTTAGGTCGTTCCTCTAAATCTTTTATTTCAACAACATCTGGTGAACTTCTTCCACTTTTTGACGGCGTCTCTTCCTCTTGTGGCAAACACGTTTTCAGTTCTTCGAAAAACTGTTGGGTGAATTTAAGTTTCTTAACTTCAGGACTGTCACTGTCGTTAGAGTTTTCATCATTTAGTTTTCTCTTTTCTGGCTTGTCTTGCGATTCCTCTTTAGTGTCTTGCGAATCTTCGAAATGTCGAAATATTTTAGGTGATTTGTCTGGTTTGTTGTCCTCGGTGACTTTTCTTTTTTGTGAGGGTGGCGGCGTGCACGGAGGGGTAATTGGTGTAGTGGATTTAAGGGACAAGTCAAGAGGTACTAGAGGCTCGTTGTAGTAAGCCAAATATTGCTGAAGGAGAGTGGGATGTTGTTGTGGGATAAGGTCATGGAGATAGTTGCTTGATATGCGCACTGGTGGAGCCGCATATTGCTGGTAAAACCGCGACGATGTCATACGATGGAAATGAGGCAAAGCAGCCTCCATCTTCGTTATTAGATTTTCTGTTCAGTGATTTCGGTGCTCATTTTGTTGTAGATCGTATTCTTTGTTCGGATTCACCAACATTTTTATTAAATCTGCAAAGAAGAAATATTATTTATTTATCTGCGGATAAAATGAACATTAATAAAGTAAAGTGCACCGCAGAGGTTGTTCAAGGGTCCGGCAAAAGTTACAAAAGGCGAGGCGTTGATTCAATTGTGGTCAAGTGGTCCATTGATTGTAAGAATGGCGAGATAAGGCGACGACGACGATGTGTTTTAAAAAATTGGTGCTCACTACTTTCATGATTGTACCTGCAAGGATAACATTATTTTCATACCAGCTTTGTTTTCTGACCTTCCTTGTGGATCAAAGTAAATTTTATAATCGAAATACCTATGTCAATGCATAAACTTGCAACTAAACACTGCAAATTCCTAAATATTACGACCTTGAGATAATTTAATAGTGAATAGAATAATAATAATTGTTTGCTAATAGCAAATAAATTATTTATTGCTACCTGCGCCCCGCGGTTTCACCCGCATAAGTTTCTACCCCTGGGGGAATATCGGGATAAAAAGTATCCTAAATGTTAATCCATCTGTGTGCCAAATTTCATCCAAATCCGTTTTTTCGTGAAAGAGTTACAAACATTCATCTATCCATCCATTCATCCATCCATACAAACTTTCACGTTTATAATATTAGTAGGATATAAAACCCAGAAAATATCGATGCCTCGGTCTTGAATGGGCTCGCATCGAAATGGAAATGTAATTCAACTTTTTGCCGCCTACAAACTTAATCTTAAAATTACTCAAATATGTTTAATTTTATCGCCGTCCATTTTGTTGGAACGCAATCTCAAGTATTTCGAATGCGACTTTGAAGTGCACATTGCAGTACAACATGTACCTAAGTTCCGTCATCGTTCACACGCAGACCATGCGGAATGTTTATTGGTTATAATTTTTACTACTCGCTTTCATGCAATTGTTCTACTAAATTAAAAGTGAAGTACCTAATACAATTTAAAATTCTATTGGCTTAGCATAATTTCCTAGTATTCAGTTTACTTTTTTTTACAACACAATCTTAGGATCCATTCATTTATTATGAAAAGTAAACTAAATAGTTGTGAAATCTCATTTAGCTGCTGTGTTTTTGTTATCCCTGTCACATTTCACCTTAAATCCAGAGTATCCATTTCACAGATCAGAGATGTAAAAACCTAAATAATTCTTCTTCCCTTACAATATAAACAAAGTGTGACTTTCCCACCGACAGATTTGAACAAGATTACTCGTAACAAGCGTAGACCGTCAGTAATCCGCGCCTAGTTCGCAAACGCAATCAAGGGGTGTCGCGCGCGCCAACTTACCTAATTACTGTCAACGGGGCGCTCCCACGCTCCTGGCAGCAGTGCCAGCCCTAGCGAGGGTGAACTACCCTCTCCTTTTAATACGTTTTATTGTTTGGTTAGAGCAAATAGTGAATGTTGTGGTAAACGGATGTTTATACTGCGTTAACTATTGCGAGTTTAGATGCAGTGTTGTGCAGTTGCAATTGGGGTTGTTAATTTAATTGGAGCCTAATCCCATAAGCAATAAAGGTTATTTTTAGAAGTTCATCTTGATAAAAACTTAAATATAATTAGTCTAGTCTAGTTTTAATGATTTTCTACCCAGGCCAGCACCCTAACTGCGTAACAATCAATAAGAATCTGAATCGTTTTGAAGGATATTGCTAATACATTGCTTCATATGTTCGAAAAATTCGCCTGCTCAACAACGTAAATAACGCAGTGAATGTTGTTGAACTGTCAAAATGCAATCCATTTATTTTTACGTTATTTACTTAAAATGTCCCATCATTATAATCAATACGAATAATACAGTAACAAAGAGAATATCAAATCATTTAAAACGAGAGTCTGTAAAATGAATATAATACTGCGTATATTTGTGGTATAGCTCAATCAGATTTGGGCGGCTTTAATATTTTGGGAGGCCGACCGACGTGAGAAGGCGGGGCTCCACGATGGTATATTATCACTGGCTATACCTACTTATATGTAGCTACGTTTATACATATTAAATGAACTTTATATATCCTATTCACATTTTTAACTGCCTTGTTGGTCTCGTGGTTGCAAGCGCGACTGCTGAGCGTGGGGTCCTGGGTTCGATTCCCAGGTCGGACAAAGTGTTACAAACAGTCCGGAGTTTGGAAGTTGGTGGTTTAATACCCCCGTGTCTCGGAAAGCACGTAAAGCTGTTGGTCTTGCGCCTGATCTCTCCCCGGTTGTGACGGATTGCCGTCCCATCGGACTATGAGAGTAAAGGAACAGAGAGTATGATATGATAAGATATATTTGTCAAAAATATGTGTAGGTTTACAATCAGTTGGAACGATTACAAAAAAAAAGTTTCAGCATGTTTTGCCTACAAAGGCGTATAAATATAAAAATAATATAACTTAAAGTAAAAAAATCATAAAGTTTCGTTAAATTAATAAAAATAATAATAAAAAATGTCATGTTCAAAATGTCTACAGTATTCAAATATGTAGTCGGCAACATTGTGGTAGCATTTATTTATTAAAAGTCTCTTCATGCTTTTATTAAAACTAATAATATTCAAATCCTTATATGCCTTTGGTACCCTGTTGTATAATTTTGGGGCCATGCAGAATACACTCTTACGCATGAGAGCTGTTTTAGCACTAGGTTACATACGAAGTCTCCGGCTATCACGTTGACTTCGTTCGGAGAGTGCACTTGTACTTACGCACACACTTGTGCACAATAATATTTCCTGCGTACCTGGCTAATCTTCGTTGTGGTTGGCCACCGTGGCCGAAAACGGTCGGGAGGCTATTATTATCCTATTTACACTTTAAAATTGATCGATAAAATACATTTTTACTTTAAAATAGATCAATAATTCAAAATAAAATAAGAAACAAAAAGAGGTAGGTAACTATTGTTTTGTAATCTTTAACCGGTTGAATGCAGTAATTATATAACCAATTAATAAGCCATTATGTCTCACGTGTATCCACGTTCAGGCATACGAAGAGTTAAAATACAACTACGGGATTAAGGTTTAAAAAACCTGTAGTAGCTTGAAAATCACTAAAACAATTTTTTTTTCCAATTATAAACTATTTAAAGCAAAATGTTTATGATGACAACATAAACTTGAAGAAATTGATTTAAAAAATTGAAATTCAAAGTAGATAAACGTACCCTATCATTTAAATTAATGGAATATTACTTTCCGATATAGGTGAATTAATCCTCCAATCATTCGAAAGTGATAATAACTTTAATGTTAGTGTTGATCGGGGATCAAGTGGTCGCGTGTTCTAATCTAACCCCGTTAACTATTGAAATGAACCCATTCGTCAAATAAATATTGCTCTTGTTTATTTAAAGGGTTCAATTCGGTGAAGGAAACCGCGCGATAAAAAATAAAGGGGTACCTATTTTCTTCGTGCTAATATTATTTTATTATAGCAGCAATGTTTTTTCACAATCATCGAGACTTAGCGCATCACTGAAGGGTGATTTCTGTATCGCAGCACAAAGGACAAACACATTCCCGAAGGTAAAATTAATACAACGGGTGTAAAAAGACCCTCAATGAAGAAATGAGAGATTCTTCCCGTAATTGTGAGTATCAAACCTAATAAGCATAACGTACATTTTCACACCGCAGCATCTATAAATAGTATAAAACAAAGTCGCTTTTCGTGTTTATGTGTTCTTCTCAACTGCACAATGGATTTTGATGCGATTCCACCATAATTTTTAGAATTTTACACCGGAACGTGTATGATACATTAATATTAAATCTAAATAGGATAGCACAGGAATCACGATGTTTTGACCAGTCGCCATTGCATCCTTGCGAAGCAGGGTCGCTGGTTGATAATAACCAAAACGTTACTAAAATCAAACCTAATAAAATTATTAAAACAAAAGAGGCTTACTAAATAATCAAATACCCTACAAATGCCCGTCTATAGAATATGTAGTTTTGTAATAATATCCTTCGTAAGACTACTATTAATTGTCGCGTTACGTTTCGTTATGAATACTTAACCGTGTGTCGTCCTCCCGGTCATTAGGGCGTGGACACGATCGCGGCGAGTCCGAGGTGTAGAACTAATTACACTTAATTAACACCTTTCGACACTCACTGTGATGGTAACACCGACTTCATTGACGTGAAAATTGTCGGGAACTAGACTAATTAATTAATTATTAAACTCATTATACTAAGGTTCAGTTGTTTCTAGATTAACTTTTCGTTCTAAACGTTCTAAACGGATTTCTTTTGTATTCCAATCAGAAGGTATTATGCTTTCGTTTTATTATCCACGCTTTCTGAAAGTTTGATCAACACTAAGTAACACGCTATTAAATCTTGTATAAACTGATGTGATTGTCTGACCGAAATAATAACAGTCAACCAAACACTGACATAATAATAATATATCAAATTACCTAATTCCTTTGTGTCTCTCACAGACTAGCGCACAGGGAAATCATCTCATCATCATCATCTGCCTAGCCTTTTTCTAACTATGTTAGGGTCGGCTTCCAGTCTAACCGCAGCTGAGTACCAGTATTTTACATGGAGCAAGGGTTGAATCATCTAGTTAATTAAATCCTTAATTTCCTATTATACAAAGGCAATTATTTAATAAACCACTCGGAACATCGATAACCATTAAAAATGTTATAAGTAATTGCTAACTCTCACGACATGTTCAATAGGACTTCAATAATTGCGTAAAAACAAATAACGATATTTGCAATAACAATTTAATACTACGACGATGCGGAAGAGTACTTCGACGCCTAAGTGTCCTTTGTTTTTGTATTTATTTGTATAGTAAGTTAGTTAGTCATTTAATTTAGTACCTAGTGTACATTACTAGATAACTACACTACACAACTACCACAACTACTAACTACACCACCACCACTTACTAGATAACTTACATAATGTAATGTGTAATTTTTTTTTTAATAAAAAAAAAATACACATAAGCTCTCGAACCGCTTTAGTGGTTTTTAACTTGACGCTTTATTTTAATAAGGAAAACCTTAATCTAAAAAAACCTGATATTGTAACTGCCTTTAAATGCTGTCTTTTTCGAATGCAAATAATGAAATGATACAGAGCTAAATAGAAATTCTAATTGTGATAAAGTGTTTCAACTTGATTTTGCTTCCGTCTACGAAATCTCGTAGCACGGCTAGAACCTAATCACGTCTAAGAGATATAGCATGAGGGGAGCTGTGTCCGGCTTCAGTAAACTTTTGCGGACTTGATCGAAAGCCAGAACCGTATGATAACCGATACTCTACGTATACTCCGAATAACTTTATAGAAAGTTTGCTACGAAAATTTTTGCTACGATGAAAATGATACCAGCACAAAACAAAACAACGTATGATTCGTAGCACTACACACTACAGAACTAGAAACCCTAGATTTCCTACAAATTCATTAAGTTCAGGTTCACGAAAGAATATGAAATATATTACACCGCAATATATTATGAAATATATTGCGGTATAATATATACGCGTAATAGGCAAAATAATGAACTACGGTAACCGCGCAACTTAGGACCACACATGAATAAGCACCTGTGCAGTTTGCACAATTCTAATTAGAAACGAAACATTGTTATTTTACGCAATACTCGTAGAGGGTTTTAATTTAACCAAAACTGCAGTGGAAATCAAAGAAAGATGACAATCGCCCACGTGTGAGGCGAAACGCAGGTGCGTGCCGAGGGCGTTACTATGGCGAAAACTAATGTAAGTGACTCATACCTTAGCCTGGTCCTCTTCTGAATCACCCGACGACACCCCTGCACACGAAAACTTTAAATAAATATTTAAAAACCCGAATTGTCAACTATCGACGACAAAATTTTTACAGTATATTTTTTTTTACTTTTTTGAATTTTGAACTTATTATTTTTTTATTTGACTAGAATGAAGGAGTTCGTGGGTTAAAGTTTATATAGTTCGCTGGTGTAGTTAGGGGTGCGCGGTCCGCTCGGCGGGGCGGTCGGGACAGGACTGGCGGGCTGCAGCCAGGGCGCGCACCCCGACGCGTGCGGCCACTGTAACCCCCGTACAGGGTGCTGTCAATGTATTGTACTTACTATTACTTTATACCTGATTTAGATTCCGAATAATAATAGTAATATGGATGTGGTGGGAGTTGGGTTACGGTACAGAGCGAGCTTTTAAACAGAGAGTCGCAATATTGGAAAATAAAAAGAATATCACCATGCTGTTAACGATAAAGGCTTTTTGAAGAAAGTAATTATATAACGACTGATGATCTTAAATGGGCTGGAACAGACTGGATGCGGAAAGCGGAGGACAGGGTGTTGTAGCACAGCCTGGGAGAGCCCTATGTCCAGCAGTGGACTGCGATAGGCTGAGTTGATTGATTTCATTTTTTTGTTTGTATACTTCTATGTTGCTAAGTAAAAAAAAATCTCAAAAAGTTCTTGCAAACATAACATACATGTATTTCGTAAAAACTTACCAGTGAATTCACAAACACTCTATAATACGAGAACGGAGGCATATCTACGGGATCCGGAACAGTGTGCGGGCCCCCATGCACGCGCCACAAGTGTCTACTTGGGGTTTTTTAAACCTTTACCTTGTACCGATAACTGATAAGACCCCCATCTCTGCGGTACCTTGTTACTACTCACTTGGAACTCGAAACAATATAATTGGTCCTGTTTGTTGAGGAGATTGTAATATTTTGTTTTTCATTTTAAAGCAAACAGAAGGAAAGAAAATGAATTTATTTACACACAAAAAACAGTTTAAACGTAGTTAAATGACTGATGACGATGTAGCTCAAATAATAATAAAATCTTTATTACTAGAAGAATGGGTACAATCTCCAGTAATAAATTTGTTCTTATGTCATGTGCACTTAGGTGTCAAAGGAGTGCTTTGGAACTCGCACTAGGAACGTAACTACACAATCACACTAGTATATATATCCATCCTAGTTGGTGCGGAGGAAGGTGATGGCATTCGTGGTACAGAGTGTACCATGAATGCCATCATACCTTCCTCCGCACCAACTAGGATAGTTCTTTCTTCAAATGACTAATCGCAATGTGTTATAGATGTGCGTTACATTGTCCACTGTGGACATGGTAATTATGAATTCAAGTAGAAACGTAATTCCGCTAATCGGTTGAAATCCAGTATTGATTATTGACTTATAAATAGACAATAACAATGACGAAGTTCTCTATCTATGTCGGGTCACAAAGGTTATGTTTATAAACGACGGCACGGTTGGCGCAGTGGTTAAGCGATTGACTGCTGCGCTGCGTGTCGCGGGTTCGATTCCCGTACGGAACAAATATTTGTATGACCTACAAATAGTTGTTCCTGGTCTGGCTGTTTGTGTATGTGAGTTTAAATGTTTGTGAACGCACCCACGATACAGGAGAAATTCCTAGTGTGGGGCAACGTTTTAAAAAAAAAAAAATGGTTTCAATGATGTTTTGTTCAAGTCTTAAAAAAGTTTATTTATATTTTTGTTTTGTTTATAATTTCAAATTGTGTGTGTTGCTTCAGCTTACTTTACTTCGAGATCGTTTCAGTAGTAGTCATTTTAATGTTCATCATGAACTTGACTAAATTCAAGGTGCCACATTTTGTTACATAGTTAGCTATTAGTTAGGTAATTGTCGTTTTTGTATTGATAATAGGCACATTCAAATGCTAATGCTTTTTAAGAGACATGCCATGACATATTGACTTCTACAATAGGTAGGTTTGGAAGCGGATACTTATGAAACACCTCACTTTGAAAAATAATTATAATTTGTATTTGATCGATGATTTCGACAAATAAAATAACGAAGATGATGAATAAAATATGATTCCTTCGTAAAATTGAAAAAAATAATATATTTACATTTTCATTAGGTAACAGATGTTTCATCCCCTATTTACAGCTATAGCGGACTTCAATAAACACATGCAAAAACAAGGTTTAAGCGTAAAACGAGACACAGAGATATGTTTTGTTGGGCGGTTCTTCTCGCCGCCCGCCCAGACGCACCGCCCAATCCGCTAGCGCCCCGCCCACCAAGCCGCCCAGAGCTAAGAGAAAATAATTGAATGTAATTGAATCATGAGAGTGGAGAATTCAATTAACGCGGCACAGTAGCCGTGTTGTCGGTAATCAGTGCAATTGTCGCGAGCCATGAATGCGATGCGACCGAGTCGCAAGTCTGACTGCGGCCTTTTGTTCATGAACAAACATGCTTATTAGATTCTAGTCAGATTGGAATGGTGTATGCTGTAATATACTTCGGTGTAAGTTTGAAGAGGAGAATATCAGAGCTTGTATGTCTCAGATCCAGATTTAAACTTTGGTTGCGTTTGAGCTTCCGAGAGTCCCAAAGTTTTGTAATGGAAAGTTTTATCTTCAGATTTATGTTTGCCTCGATACAACCTCGTTCTGAATCAGTCTACTTTGCGCACCATAAACATTCTATCTAAATTGCTGTTAAAAGCTGCGAAACTGCTGATATTTCAAACCAAGCGACAAATACAGAAGAATTACTGCAATGCTTGAACGGTATCACTCTGATTCTATAAAGCTTTTGACCTGGCGTTAGGCGGGCCCTAAATGACCAATTATATTGCACAATATCACGAATTGCCCAACCATAAATTGCGCAATGATTGAACAAAGGTTTGAGCGAGGTTTTAATTTTTATTGTACCATTTTTTAATTGCACCGTTTAGGATAAGTATTGCGCAGGTCTTGCTTACGTAAATATATCGAACTTGGGCCATCAAACCAGCTCTACACCGTGTTTACGGTGCAGAGCTAGTATGCCAATTTTTTCACTCCTTTTAGAATAATATATTTTATTTTCTTCTGTGGCTTTCTCTTTGCCAGTATTTAAAGCCCAGATAAGAGGCACGCTTATCGGTGCAAGTATATCACAAACAGTTCACTTAAAATCTGAGATATAAAAATAAATCATGCAGCTATAAAGTAACATATTGACTCTGTGAGTCGACATAAAGAAGACATAATATTTTAAAGTAGGCTTCTAAAGATTTTAAGTTCTAACAAAAGGTCAGAGTGTCTATCATATACTGGCAATTCGTATAGGTAACTAATATAATGAACTGAAACTGCCACCGATCTCCTAGCCAAGCGTTGACACATTGGTAATATTTGAGGAGTGGCAAGCCCATCAAGGTGGACCTTTCTAGCCTTGCCGTATGTATCTAATGATAATAAAGGAAAACTTTGTAATGCCTCTTAACACTAGACACACCACGCTATTGTACGAACATATGACGTACTAGATAGTACTTAAATCCCCTTTAAGTGTCCGGCTTAGCGCCTGCGCGGCAACGACCTAATTAGACTAGTGTACCAACTCTTTCATTACACTTACTATAATGTTTAGAAGAAAGGAATAGGAGTGGTTTTTGTGTGTTTTGGGTGGAGGGTAAGTTGGTAATAGTAGCGGAACTGAGAAGCCGTACTCACGCACGCGCCGGAAGCCTGCGCCCGCGCATCCTCTGCTACCGGTGTCGCTTACTGCCGGCTGGACGTGTAATTGAATAGTGTACTTGCGGATATCGATGACAACGTAAGTACTTGCTGTTTTATTGATTGGTTTAGATCAATTTAGTGGTCGATATTTTTATTATCTAGAAAATCATTTAGAGATATGCCTATCAACATCAAATAATGATGTTTGGTGAAGTGACTAGTTGAAATAGTTCCGCCAATTGCAATGGAAGTCAAAGTGAAATCATTTATTTCAAATAGACACATAAAAGGCACTTTTGAACGGCATTTACAAAAAATTGAATTTATTCTAGTCGCGTTACAAAAGGTAGCTTCATATGGAGAAGAATGGGTAAGAAACTCCACCGTTACTCTTTTAAAATGTTTTACAAGGTTTTGTATACATTAATCATATATGAAGACGATGCACTTAGAATAAAATTACTCACCACAAAAGGTAAAAAAAAAACTAAGCAATGACAGGTAATTCGAATGCCATAATAAGTGGAAACAAAGCCTCTATAACAGTGAGTTTCGTCAGTGGATTAAAATTAAAAAAGAAACGGGAAAAATAATTTTGTTGAAAGAGGGAATGACTATTATACCTCTATATGTCCTCCTATACCTACCTACATCAGCATACAAAATAGTCTGAGAAGGCATGACCAAAACTCAAATTGCATCCCGTTATGGGAAACACAGGTAATCCGTTACGCCAATTGATTAATGTACCCGCCCTCTAAACATCGCATGTATGGCACCATGACAAGCATGGAGTTCTCCCATGGTGAGGTAACAACATGCATACTTTCACACAGACATTTGCGTGGGAGTACCTGCTTACGTATAATTAGGTGGCACATCTATGATTAATAGTTGGAACAATATTGGAAATTGATGTGTTCACAAACAAAGTTAGGACGAATTTTGCTGCAAAACGCACGTGACTGTACCGACCTGTACCAGCACTGTTTCCTGAATGTAATCTTCGATCTGGAATGGTTTCTGTTTGATTGGTCGACAGAAGTAACATAGTCGGCCTATAATGTTCTCACGCCCGAAGTAGTGGGCTTTAATCTACGAAGCGGGCCTAGTGCAGGGTGATAGATGTCACATGTCTTAAAATTTTTGGTACTAGGACATGTCGATTTCCTCACGATGTTTTCAGTGGTGGTGAAATTATTTACATACACAAAGTAAAGCGGTAAAGTACTGGTTTCGAACAACAGCAAATCGAAGCAATTGAAATGAGTTTTCAAAATTAGATTAATTACATAACTGGCTTTTAATTGATTTTACAGCTTGTACGTACGACTTTGGTGCAAGTTTATTATTTGACCTAACTGCAAGTTAGAACAAACTGTCCCACACCTCTTCAACCCATAACACAAACCGTCCACTCAAGGATCCTAGTCAGCTAGACCATCAAGCAGGGAGTTCCCACCACAAAACGTCATTACATCCCCATTCAAAAAAAAGGGAAACAATTACAAAAGGTGTGTTGTGACGTGGCACTCGAACGGTGTACACATCCTTCCGACATCAGTGTGTTCCCACGAGAGTCGTGCTTTGTTTACACCTCGGCTAGTGAGGACCATTGATACACCTTTTAGGTCTTTGTTAGGCTCTCCAGGTCATAGAAATATTGTAGTGAAGTGGGTTCGTTTTTTTGCACTGTAGTGTTTAAGTCTATGATACAAGTACCTACGCCTTTAGCCCATGAAAATGTGAGATGTATAGAAACAGAATACTGAAGACTTTTCTTTAACTGCAATCGTTTTTACCTATGTCTATTCAATTCGAAAAGCGCAATGCTTCGCGAATTATTCTTGTAACCAATTGATCTACAAAACTATGAAAGGATTAATACCAAAGCACATTTTATCTCAAAACATTGCGATAAAGCCGTACATTAACCGTTATATCGAATTTCGGTATTGATTCGGACAACAGCGTGGAAATCAGTGCGTAGGGTGCGCGTACGCCGCCCTCGTGCGACCAATCAGAGTCGAGCCTGTGACAGATGCGCACGCCGCTATTGTAGTCCCAACTATTGTGCCTTGGACAAAGTTGGGGTGGCATGCGTGTGAGAGCAAACATATGAACCGAACATTACTACACTGCAATAAAATAACGGTGGAATGATGATACACATTGTTTGTGAACGAGACGCCGCGCCGACGCCAACTCGGCTACTATCGTATGACTCAAATATTGACGAAAGTCCCATGTCTTTTCTCACAGCAAAAGTTAGGTATAGTCAGTCCTATCTGTTCTGTGGTCAGGCCAATAGATGTTGTTATAGTACGAAGATGAGTGATGAAAATCGGCAGTACCTATTGTAAGTGTAATTAAGATAGCTCCAATATTTTCAGTAGAATACTGAACCAACCAACATATGAGATCAATACGACGAATTAATTAGCCGCTGATCTCAGAACTACTTCAACTGATCCAGTTTATTCTGACAACATATACGTCTACAATCGTACTCAACAATCTGGGAACTCGGCTTGGATTTACAATGAAAAATATAGCATGTACCACTTTAACATTTTCAAAGAACTATCTTCATCTTTCTGACAAGCTGACTTCATGACAATTCATAAGTGCCCGTAAATCGTTTAATAGAAATAAACGCTTTGAGTTTGATGCATACCTACAGCAGATGCAGTCTGGTTACGGTAAGTTACACACCCCAGATTAGCATAATCTCCATTGCAGACTAAAAAATTGAATACCGTGATTAACCCTTTTGACATGTTCGTTAAATTCAAACTTGTTTATCAAAAAGCTGGTTGTCGGGGCAACGCACCCCCTGCTGCCCCGTGCGTGCCCGTGCCATCCCGCAGGTGTGCGCAGGATTTAATCAACTGATTGTTACTGACATACACACACATAGGTACGTACATACTTACCTATGTAATGTGGGGTAAGGGAACTACCGTTACTGAGGGTAAACAAAAGCTTAAAAAATATTGAAGGTAAAACAATCGATGGATGCGTGTTTAAAAAGTGTCGGTTAATATTGGGAAATAATTTTTGGTGGTTGATTTATTCAACTCGGGTTGATGCATCCGTTACTTTACAGTTTATCGCTACATTAATTAAAAAATAACACTTATCGAGACTCTGCGCAGAATGTTTTGCTGTATGATCATTACTCCTATGTGCTCCAAGTTTGAAAATAACGGTCCCACACCGAATACCGCTTGTCTGAATGCAAAATTACATTTAGAATGACACACAATGCAATGCAGACAAAAAATATATATTACTATCACAAAAAAATTGCACGTTAAGGAATTACCATAAAAATAAAGCTCATTAAGCAAATCCGTAGTCAGGCATGATCATAAAAATATTTCATGTAAACATGAATGGATGCATTCTTCATCCCCTCGTCTATAATCTGGCATAATAGTGGAGTAATTTACGGACTCATAGTCCATTGGCGAAAAAAAATGAGAAAATAAAAAAGCTGTGTAAGCATCGGCCATGACAGTGCAGGAGCGTGGAGCTGGGCGCTGCGCCGGCGCACGTGCCCGGCACGCGCCGCACGCGCCCGACCACGCGCACCTTGCTACCGTCTGCAGAAATGGCGGTAAAATTTATTTCAAGAAAATGTTTTTGTACCTTTTTACAGGTGTAAATGCATATGATTAGAATTTAACTGTAAGACAATAATAAGAAAATAGTGAACACCATAATATTTACCATCTAAAGTATTATGGGAAAAAAAATGTAGGTAGTCTTTTGGTTCGGTATAAATACTGGGTGGTGTTCTACAAAAAATTGGTATTTTAAAACAAACATTTTTCTCTTTTTTATAGCTTTTCTGAACTTTAGCTGTGTGTCAATCAAATCGAAGCTTGTACTAACAGTCATTACCTTACAGAAAATTTAAAAAAAATATAGTCAGCTACATTTTTGCTTCTGACCGTACAAAACTTGAGTTCAAAGCATAGGATTATTTTATTGTATTTTTCGGTGAACGGTTTCTCTTTAAGGGGAGTGCAGAACACCTATCTGCTTCCACCGTTGAGCACAGGGATTTTTTTTATAATACACGCCATTACTTGTTCTATTTTTTTTTTTCTTCTAACAAACTGTTGAATTTTGGCAAGAAATAAATATGTCACTTACGTTGGCTATAAAGTTTCTTTTTTGTGGGTAAGGTGATGAAAACAGATGTATGAAATTGAGGGATAGTGCAGCTTTTCTACCTGTGCGTATGCACATTTCAGAGCACTCTGTCTTTTGAAACGAAGTTTAGGAGGTTTTTGGAGTTTGCCCAATCATCATCATGATCATTTCAGCCGAAAGACGGCCACTGCTGGACATAGGCCTCCCCCAAGCACCGCCACACACACAGCATTTTGCTCAATCGTCCTCGAATATTTTCGTACCCTTAAATTGGCTTCGTAAAAACGGGCGTTCAAAAGTTAACCTAATCGTCCATTTGCAAACACTTTTTTTCTCAGAACTTGTTCGGAATTACCACAATATTATTATCATTAAAATTACAAGCCTGCAAATAGCTCACCTCGTATCCTATGCTAAACGATGCTGCAATCACGCCTGACCTCCAAAATGAAACAATCAACCAAATAAAATGCCAGAAGGATTATAATCGCCCTTTGGTCACAATACATAAAGAACTGGTTAGTTTCAAGTTGAATAGTCTCGGAGTCTACAGTTGAAAGGTCGCCTGCGCATGTTTGAGCAGCTGCGAGCCTCGCGCATGCGCCGTGATACGGGCAGGTGTACACTGGCGACAATAGAAACGAGTATGCTCTGCTTTATTATTTTTATTGTGCTTTGAAAGGTGAAAAGGACTGTGCAAGTTGACTGTCTGATGCCACGGGTGGTTTCGGGAATTATTATTTATTTTGAGGCCTAAAAATTAGGGTGTTGAATGGATATGAAGTGACCACTTCAGCTTGACTAGCTCTACTAAAATAAAATTTCAAATAGTAGATACAGAGTAATTAGTAAATTATATTATTATTCATCAATATATCATCATCTGCCTAGCCTTTTCCCAAAACTATGTTGGAGTCGAATACCAGTATTTTACATGGAGTATCTGCCTATCTGAGCGTCATCTATCATTTCATCTATATAGATTTAGTATTTTATTGTCTAATTTTTTTTTTATTATCGTTGGCAAACAATCTCAATTACCTTGCCTCAGATTGTAACAGTTGCCAATCAGTAAGGACGGAAACTTTTCACCTAAAAAATATCGCGAAGTTACAAACTATCAACCTATGAATTATTATTAAAATAGAGCATTTCACCATCCATAACAGAGTATGTATGAGGCAGAACACACGAGTGCTATCGGCATTGTAGCACCGCCATACTTATCTAAAGCCAGCCGAGCGAGTGAAATGCGGGCTCTCCACCACTATAGTTTGTACCATTCAAATACTACGATACCTCGAATTTCGTACACTTGAATAATAAAATTGCAATGCTGTTCACTTATAGAATATGTATGAGTATGTAGATTGGGATCGTTGAGTTTTAATCACGGTTTGAAATGTCATCTAGCTGAAGAACTCTTTTGTCGCTGAATATGGCAGTTTATTCTTCAGTTTCTTTACACTTAGATTTTGAAAGGAGATTATAACTTTCTGACTAATTGATCAATTCCTTGACAGTATCATCATCAGCATTACAGAAGACAAAATACGTACATCACCATCGTTGTGAAGCATCGCTGCAACGGCTGATCCCAAAAAAAGTGCAATTGAAATAAATAAAGAAAAAGAAAGAAAGAAAATACGTACAAAAAGGAAGTGAAAAAAATGTAAATAGTCCCCACTTTATTTAATTTTTTTGATCCCTTAACTAATCTAGCACTCAAAAAAATTCAAAAAGGTCGTGCTAATATTTTTTCCATGTCACAAATTCTAAGACGGTAGTAGTGAAAACAAGGTTAATAAATACACACTTGAAAGAACGTCTTGTCATAAATCAATAAACACGTAAAAGTCCCTTCACCTTCTCAGCCCATAATCTTAGATCCGACAAGTTATGAACTTGTAAAGTTTTATCAAAAGCTCATAAATCAGGTGGAAGGCGCGTGCTCCCCTAATTTCCTCGCTAATGGCTTGCCGAAGGGTGCAACAGGTTGAGCTGCCTTGACCTGCTTCTTGAGGGGAGTCCTATCAATGCCACTTGCTTGAGACTACACGTGCATACGTTGACTAGATGGTGCCTCGGAGAATGAGCGTTGGGTGCGTTCATAATGCTGACGGGTTGTGAGACTCAATGTGCAACGTGTGTGTTTTTCTTAATGTTAATTATTTCACTTTAAAAGTAAAGCACTCTCATAATAAACTACATTAATTTAAACACGTTATCATATTTAAAGACGAGTTTTCTATATTTCTTAGATTAGATTCCTTGCAACCAATTGACCAACTCTTTAAATTGTTTTAATTTACGTAAATCTGTAAACAAGTATTTCCAGTATTCATTCTGAAATGGTCGCTACCAATGTTATACTTTTCTTAAAACCGTATATTTCTATTTCCGTTCCTTCCAGCATGTCTTACATCTTAGTTCGGTGGCAAGTTATTCACAGGCACCTGTTTTGTTCTGACACGTGGTGACGGGGTGTTGAGGTTTTCACACTTCATAAACACACAGATATGAAGATATAAACAATTAATCAATTAGATAACTTTTTCTGTTTTGTATTGTTTGTTATTTCTATTAAGTTTTGATGCTTTTAAGTGTGTTAACCGGTTGAATACCGTAATTACAGATACAATTAAAAAGCCATTGTGTCTCGCGTGGATCCACGTTCGATATGAAGGGTTACTTAAGTTGACGTTCAATTTTTTGTCATTTTTTTTAAGTTGTTTGATGTTAAGAAAGTGATAAGGTGGTTTGCTTTCCAGAATCAGCAAAAAACCGTATCAAGAGAAAAAGAAGGAGAAAATCATTGAAGTATTAGTTTTCTTTACCTACCTATTTCTCGGTGTTTGCCGAGCACCCAAGTAACTTATCAACACATGTCTCTAAGGGTGTCTCTACCTAATTACGTATCCAAATATTAATTTCAAAATGCCACGCGACACGCGTATTTAACGAGTATATATTTAACGAGTATATATTTACCATATCTGGCAAAAATCGTAAATAATACATAATTAGCCTATAACTTTCCCACAGCTGGGCTGCGACACAGGCCTCCTCTCTGTGAAAGGGAGTGGGCCGCAATCCACCACGCAGGTCCAGTGTGGGTTGGTAGATAGATAGACAGATAAACCATTTATTTGGCGCACACAAAAAAGACAGCACCACACACAAGTACACTATTAGATGATAACCAAACTACCCACATTATTATAATATAAAAACAAGGTGCCGAAACAAAAAGAAACTAAATGAAAAACACACAAATATCGAAATAAAAGACACTATGACGAATAAAATTGATAACATAACATACACAGTGCGGTGTGCGTCTCAAGGTTGCACCAAATGGAAGTCCAGCTCAGCATGTGTCAGGCAAATGTACCTGACGCTGATATTCTGCTGGATACCTGCTGTGACACACGGATGTTGAGAACACGAGATAAATGATAGATGTCACATGTCTTCGAATTTTTGGTTCTAGGACATGCCGGTTTCCTCACGATGTTTTCCTTCGCCGTTTGGAAAGCAGTGGTGAAAACCGTATGACGAAAAAATTTTAGAAGCATTGGATTTATTTACCGCCCTATCTCCCAGTGATGGCCGAGCACCCAAGTAACTTATCAACACATGTCTCTAAGGGTATCTCTACCTAATTACGTATCCAAAAATGAATATCCAAAGGCCACGCGTATCATAACGAGTCATATGTCTACCATATCTGGCAATATTTACGAAAAACACGAGAGATCTATTACGATACATATGATTTGGGCAACATTGGCCGCACATTGTACCACGCCGTCCGGAAGCATTGGAAATTAGTTCATTATCATAATTAGACATGCAGCTGGCTTGTGCGGCTAGTGCGGCTTGTGCCACACACACCAACACCAATGTTACACTGAGTTCACACGTGAGGTGAATATGGTAGCTTTTTCTACTCTGTAAGTTTTGTCGATTTTTGAAATTGAAAACCAGATGTATACAATGCACAGTACCTATTCCATACCGAACAACATTGTACACCCGCTGTTGTTACAGTATGTCTTTTTAATTTAATTTATATTATGTGATATCTCTTATATGTATGTACTCCATTGGTCGAAATAAACGTTATTATTTTTATTATTAAATAAAACTTACAAAACTTGATCAATTTAGTAAGAATCCTATAAAATTTTCATGGTTTTTAATTTAAACTCCAAGACAAGATAATATTTACATAATCTATATCTTCGTAAGCTAACAGGCTTAAAATAATAAATAATAATATGTACATGTAAAAGAAATAACAAAAGGATGAAAGATTATTTAAAATTTTAATAATTAATTAAATTTACTCACATGAACATATCAACACGTCTGTGGTTCCCCAATAATTTTCAATATTATATATTTTGTACACGTATGTATTATATGTATACGTATATGTGTATACTTATTAGTAGCCAGCTAGCACTACGGTAGAGTTTACTTTAGGCTACTTACACGAGCTTTTACAAAATGCTAGCTCAACACAAATTTTCTTCTAAAATAAGTTGTAACGCCATAGAAACTAAGTTATTTATTCTCAGACTCAGCTCGTAACACACACTGTTTTACAATATTTTAACAAAACTCCATGTAATTGATCGTGTCTAGTGCAGTCGAGTGTCGGTCGAGCCACCGCCGCGCGCCGGCGGATCTTCACAGAGTTTGAAGGACTTCCCTCTTGGACCAACTCTGCCCTCCGTTATAAACTTCGCAGCTACAATGTAATTAAGATGCGCTGTTGTAGACCAGGTTTAATTACATGATATTGAAAAGAGGTAGATATTTAAATTTTCGTACCTATAACCTACAAAATAAACAAAAAAATAGAGCATTCATTGTACCCGTGGCCACCTGTGTAAAATAATTCACTGCGATGAATATATGAAGTTACCCCTTACTATATTTGTTTTTTAAAGAAAGTATCAAACTACTTTTCACTAAGATTTCATCAGTTTAGTTAATTCAGCAGTCAAAACATATAAAACAGACATACAGACAGAGTCGTTTAAAGCAGGAGTATCGTTCTAATAAAAACTATATCAAATCGAACAGTTGTACTTAACACTAAATCAAATTGTAACAAAAAAATCAAACTTTCTCTGCAAAAAACCACGACTTCCGGCCCCATAGTCACCCCATTGAACATCTGACGAGGTGAATGAATCCTCAACATTAGGGTGCTCGGGTGCTTGCCGAATGATATAAAATGTACACCGTTTGTAAAGTTACGAACAAACAATTACATTCCGGCACACATCTGTCGGCGTTTAGACAATCACGATACGTCACGCGATTTTAAAGAGAAGCTTTTAATTTTGATACTTGGTCATTTCTTCTGCTGTGAAAAAATGTTAACACGACCCCATGATGTGAACATTATTTTCCTTAAGAAGACGTGTTTCGGCTTTTTTGAACGTTGTAACTACGTGTCAAAACGTTTGTTATTTTAGACAGTTAAAAATTATAAAGATTTAAAAATCCAGTGAAACGAAAACTTTTCCCATCCCAGCTGCCATTTTATTATGCCATATAAAAATACATCTTACATAATATGGATAATGGTCATACATCGTGCAGTAGAGCAAATATGCTTGAATTCAACACTTATTTCAGAGAACCTTTTTTACCAAAGTCTATTCACACAAAGTATCAACTCCGCATACGCGAAGTACACACTGTACGACAGCTGCGACTCGCGGCACGCACCCGCCGCATTAATTCGGTAATGCGCCGCCTTTTAATTACGACGCTGATAAATCTGCGCGCGCGCGTGTCGCTCGCGTGGACAACGCCTTATGCCAGAATAATACTAATAATATGTACGGACCCTTAACTTAGGCCTGCTTTAGGTAACAATGGGTTATAAAGGTTGACGTTTTACTAATAATAAGTTGTCCTTAAATCTAGTTTAGAAATAAATTCAATATTTTATTCATTGTTCAATAAAGTCGTTGAAGTTTTGCCACCATACATTATCCCGATTTATATCTAAGTTCTTTTTGGATAACTTTAGTTTTGCTTCTTACTAGTATCGGGTACTTTTAAAGTAACGGTTATGTAAACGAATACTCATTAATACTTTATTTGACACACTGCTCCCGAGATTAATAATTAGGCAGTACAGTACCTGTGAGCGACCGAGTCCGATAAACGTTATATGAATCGCGTTGGTCGTTTACTTTTTCCCTGATAAAGTAACTTATATTTTACCTGATTCCAATATCCAAAATTAGGGTTAGGCAAAATTTTATGCTACGACGGATCTATTTTTCTCTTCATATTGGAACATTGGGTGAAAACAGCTCTAATCTGTGGTGACTCTACAACATATTGTTTAATAACACAAATTAAAACTTTCAATCTGCCACCAAAACTCACATAATAACACATCCGCTAGCTGCTACAACAAAGTGATAGTTACGTCATATAATTTCGAAGCGAGCAAAATTGTTGGACATAATTGTTGGCGCCCAAATGGGCCCTGGTATTTGTAGGGTAGTCGCCATTTTCCCTACTCCCTGCTCCCCGGTACACGTGTACTAATAACCTGTGACATTCCACTTATTATTACCCTACATTGTTACCGGAATATGTGCATGCAATGCCAGGATTTTGTGTCCATTTTGCACCAATATAATTGGCTATTTGTTGGGCAGTAATTTTTATGCTATTCATTTTTTGCCTGTAGGGTAGAATGAATATGGTGTCTATTTCGAATCACAGTAATTACCATTACTTTTTACGCAATGACTACAATATTATTTACGAATACAAAGTACAAAAGTGAGTGCATTTTCAAACCCATACCTAAATGATCGTTCTTGTACTATCATCAAGATAACTGAAACCGGACAGAAGAACTATTTTCTAAATTAAATTAACCATAGATAGATGTATGGAATATTTGTTTCCCATCAAACATCTAATCGAATCATTTTATTGATATCGAAATATGTTTTTTCTGTCACAATTAATGACTATTATTTATCTCACCACACAAAAAAGTTCTATAGATTAATTTACCGATTAATGGAAGCCGAACATCTGTTTCTAATGGAACTATCAAAAATGTTTGATAGCAATCAGTGGGGCGTTTGTATTGAGAGTCATTGATGTCTATTTTTTTATTATATTTTATAGGCATATAAATATTAAAGGGCAGTATTGCGGAATAAACACAACAAAAACAGTCTGCAACCATAGAGAATCTATCCATAGAGAATTTGTTCTTCAAAATGTCTTCAATGGTTTTTTTTACCAGGAAATAAAGAGAGTACGATGTTAACGTTCTAACGTTTACGATGCCTAACGTAGTCAAGAGTTAGGTGAGTACTTAAAAAAAACCTACTGGGGCCTCTAATATCTCCATTCAATCGACCCTTTTGGAGGTCCGCAAACCATCGTATCACAAAAATTAATTAGGGTATACCTAATACCTCTCATTAGACGCTAATACGAATAAATAAATATATTATAATACTAGCTTCTGCCCGCGGCTTCGCCCGCGTGAATGTCGGAAAGGATAAGAAGTATTTCCTTCCCCAGGATGCCATCTATCTCTTTGGCATCTGCTGGCAGGCAATTTTATCGAAATCCGTTCAGTGATTTAGGCGTGAAAATGTAACATACCTACAGACAGAATATATAATTTTATATAGTACCTATAGCTGTTGCCCGCGACTTCGTCCACGTTTCCGCCGTTTTTCGTAAAAAAAGTAGCCTATGTCCTTCCTCACGGTTCAGTGGTTTTGATGTAACAGACAGATTAACTTTCGTATTTTAGTAGGGAAATATAATATGTCAATCTACAATACCTACTGTTGAAAAATATCGCAATACGGAACCGCACAATATTATTGTTAATAGCTGTGCCCGCGACTCCGTCAGCGTGTAACTCCTTGTGTGTTATTAAGTTAATGTATTGGTACCTAATATTGTTTAGATCACGTTCACATGAGGCTTAAGTACCTATAGAAGGGGTAGCGGGATCGTCCGAAAGGGTTACCGCTGCCCTGGAACATAAAGGGCTAAGGAAGGAACACGGGTGGGTTTTAGTCAGTAAGAGTCTGACACTCCCTTCCGCTCCACCCAGAGCTGGAGGGGTCATTTGATGATTTCCCATCCTGAAAAAAAAAAAAAAAAATGTACCTATAGAACGAAAATACTTCAGCGCAAAGCTTCCGGGTAAACTATGTTGAAAGTTGACCCGTCCGGCACGTGAACATAAAGATTTCTAGAACTGCTAACCCGGGAAAGAGCGACGTACAATTGACCATGCGAGAAACAACTGACACCGAGATAGATCTCGGTGTCAGTAGTAGGGCAAACTTTTCGTGTTGCTGGAGTAGACTCCAGCAACACGAAAAGTTTGCCCTTGAGCCTTATTAACTGTCATTGCGTAATACACCGATACTGGGAATTGCGTTCTTTTAAATTGGAATGGAAAATTATTTGTTATTATGGGAATTCTGGGAATAAAGACGGTTTCTCCTGCACCGCAACCTGTTAAAATTTGAGCCTCCATTATATTTAGTTGCAACTGGGTTACTTTTAGCCGAGTTCCATTGCAAAGTTGTGGTGGTCTTAAATTTCGGAGCAGAATAATCGGAATGCCAATTTTTAAACAAATTTCATGAGAAGGAAGTCCGGGCATATTTAAAGAATTTAAAAATTCTATCGGTTAATTAGTGGCTTCTTGTTCATCGACCATTCTATTTATTGAACTATAAACTTTGCTTTCCCCCTGTATATTCGACAGTATTTTGTTATTAATCTCAAATGCCTGGTCATTGCGAGGAATTAAAATGGATCTTTCGCATAGCCAAGAATTGTCCCTATTTAATATATTTGTTACGTCACCGTAAACCGACGATATAAGATGTGGTTGGGATTGCACTATACAACATAACTCAGGCGTCAGAATAAATTTTCCTTGGTGTAGTTGTGGATAGGTACCTTCACCAATCTTTAATAATGTATCAGAAAATTGACGATCATCCGGGTTATCTCCAGTTCTCACTCGCATGTTTATAGTCAAATGCACCGATTGTATATCACGCCACAAATAAGAGAGCGCTTTTCAGGCAAGCCCTAACCTCATCAGCTCGGGTTCCCCGTGGTATTACCGGTAAGGTCTGTCGGAAATCACCTAAGCTATCGGGAGTTACACGTGTTATTGTGAGTCAACCATAAAAGATAGACATATGCTGTCGTGGGATATTTTTTATATAATTTTAAGGAGAACATTTCCGTCATACATGATTTCTGTGTAGCTTTAACCATTAAGGTTGCACACGCGACGGAAGCGTAAAAAATGGAGTAACTTCTCCCGTTTTCCTAACATTTCCCTTCACTGCTCTGCTCCTATTGAATGTAGCGTGATGAAAAGTATACTATAACCAGCTCAGGAGTATGAAAAATAATTGTACCAAGTTTCATTAAAATCCGTCGAGTAGTTTTTGTTTCTATAACGGTTATACAGACAGACAGACAGACAGACAGACAAAAATTTTACTGATTGCATTTTTGGCATCAGTATCGATCCCTAATCACCCCCTGATAGTTATTTTGGAAATATATTTCATGTACAGAATTGACCTCTCTACAGATTTATTATAAGTATAGATTACCTGAGTCAATAACCTTATTTTCTTTCTTTAAATACTTTTCTGTAATAAAGTAAGTATTAGGTAGTAAAAGTGAATGACATAATAATAACTAAGTCAATGCCAAAGAGATTGAATACAGCACATCCACAAAGATTGTACCCGGATATGCATTTTCCATTTCCTGCAACATAAACCTTGATCAAAGAGTCTTTAAATAAATATTCTTAAAGCTATCAAAGATAAAACGACATGTCAAAAGCAATAAATGGACAGTGGAGATCGGTAGTCCTACCCTTCTTACAATAAAGTTGAGAACGTTAAACAACTGTCCCTCTATAAATCTGTAGAGGAGAGTACCGCGGCCAGAGAAGCTATTAGCCACAAATCCCCCGTGACTTGCGATTAGGGTAAACATAAAATGCTTCTATCGGAAATATTCCTGTTTTAGTGAAAAATATAAGAAAACTAAAAATTATCAGAATGCTATAGACATACACAGAATGTAATAGACTCCGGACTGTGATTACCTAACATAGTTGTTTGTCACATAACGATGCAATGCAATGCATACAAGATTGCACTTCAAATTGTTGTAATAACTGCGTCTTAAAATAATAACTTATTTTCAGTATCCTTCTTCTTTAACTGCGTTGTTCAGGGCTTACTGCCAGACCTTCTACACAAGCAGCCTAAGAGTCCAATACAATAACAGCTTCAGAATGCTTTTCGGGATGCCGCGCTTTTGTAGTGCCTGTTCTGTGCATGTCCGGTGCATGTTCGCTCAGGCGCGTGTTCACGACATCCACGCTATGGTGAGAAGAAAAACGGCGTCGCTATTGGAGAGAACGCGGTCAAATCCTAATAGCATTCTGAAGATGTTAGTGGACAAAAACTCGCCGATAATGAATCACTTCATGCAGCAGATGGTGGTGGATGGATCTGGTGAATGTATGTGAATATTATTTTTCTATTAGCTTAGTACCTAATACTTAGTTATAATTATTGTAAGACACTAACATAGCTTATCATTTTTTTTTTGTATCTAACCAACATAAAGTAAAGTCATTGTTGTCCAAGTAAATAAATATTTTTATTTAATAAGGAAATGTTTGTCAATATTCCTTGCTTGTTTCGACTACATCATAGTCACCGTACAAATAGTGGTCAGATAAAAGTAAGATTGTGTACACTGCCCGGAAGTAGTCTCCGCCGCGTTGTCGGCGCCCTTCGATGTGTACCTTGCTTTATGCACACACTTGCACGCTTCCCACTGCTATAGATAGCCTTCAGTTTGCAACAGACACAGATTTAGACATAGTTCTCACGTATATAAACAAAGTTTCTTCTTCTTCTAAAGTATTCAGATTGTTATGACTCAGTTTGACTAAAAGTCGAAATTGTTTCATCACACATATATACATTCACACACATTAGAAAAGCGACGTATGTTACAATTTGAAAGAGGCTAGCTGATGAGTTTTGATAGTGTCATAACATCTTACTCTCGGCTATCCAACCAGAAATTAGTACAATCAACGAACTAAACGTTCATCGATTTTATTAACATGTTATTTCTTCATTACCTAATGTATTGTGAAGATACCTACCTATCCTTATCTTACACTAATCAAAAAACACAAAAATACTACCATCCTATACTTTCATTTTTCCTGTAGGATATTTGGTAGTTTACTTTGGTTATGTATTCAGAAGATTTATGAAAACAAAAGGATGCATCCGAATATCTATTTGGAAAATGGATAAATGATACACCTGCAGTTGCCTGGTATTTTTTTTTTAAGAAACTAGCTAATAACTGACTACTGACTGACTAGGGATATACGATGGGCGGTTTTTTAAAATCGTTTGGTATTGGTACAGACGCCAGCAGGTCAAGCTACCCGAAACTGTAAAATTTTCCCAATCAACCTTGAACCTTAATGCATTAGCGATAAAGTTGAACATCTATTAAATAAATTTGACAGATTGTGGTAGCTTGATGTGCTGGCGTCTGTACGTTTCAATTATTTGACTACAACGTTATTTATAACCATTTACGCAGTAAAATCTGAGTCGTTAAACTGTATTAACCTTTGCCACCCTTGAAAAACACATGATTCTTTATCTTTTGTTGTCAGATAATTCGACATCGACAACTTGTTAAAATATTTCCATAGAAACTTTGACATCCCCCAATCCCCTTTTAGGGAGTAGGTACCTACATAGTTTAGAAAAACAAAATTGGCAATCTTCATAATTTACTTAGATTCGTGCCAAGTTTCAAGTTTATTAACCCAAAGAATAAGATTTTTCATACAAACAAAATCCCCCCATTTCACCCACTTAGGGGTGGAATTTCGAAAAACCCTTTCTTAGAGGATACCTACTCTTCACAAAGATCACACCCTCCAAATTTTAAATCTCTAGGACCAGCAGTTTAGCCTGTGCGTTGATGTATCAGTCAGTCAGTCAGGACTTTTATTAATATATATATGTATATATATTGTGGTCACCCATCCGAGTTGGTACTACGACTGGGGTTGCTTAACATGAGTTAGCACTACGACCACAAAGCCATCAAGCTTCTCACTTATTCCTCATTATATTATTATACATATACTTCAATGAGTAGGTTATTCTTTAGATTGATATAATTTTTTTATTTATGAACCGATTAAAATAAAACAAACACCAAATTTTAAGTGGAGTAAACCAAAACGCATTAGTGAAAACCGCATCCAAATCGGTTTAGCCGTTTTTGAGATTAGCGTGCACAAACGTACAGACAAACAGACAAAAATTCTAAAAATCATTGTTTTGGGTTCTATTTCGTTCATAAAGCCTAGTAGTACCTATAATAGTTTTTCTTATATATCTTCCATCTACAGACAGCGACCAGTTATGATTTTATTATATGTATATATATTGATGAAGTTGCTTTTCGTGTCCATCACACAAAACATTTTGATGCGGTTTTCACCATCATCATTCAGAGAATATATTCCGGAAGGTTTATGACCAAAAACATTAACATTAAACTTACATATACTTAATACATAATGCCAATCTTTTGTCAAGTCTTGAAAACCGTGCGAAGCAGATAAAAGCAAAGGCAAAAATTAACTTTTCCTTGTCGCTAAGTTCCTCTCTGCACAAACCCCATTGTTTCCGACATGAATGCAATATGATATGATTACTCGTTATTGTCTTTGCTAGTGACATTTACCCTGCACTCCTTGACTATAGCCACCATTACAGTCTGGCGGCATCGATTCAAGGAATTTCTAAATTGCCTGCTATTTGTGGCAGACCTAGTTCTTCAAATGTCTTACTGCATGTAAATGTCAAGTTATTGGAAAATACCTTCGTGATTTGTTGTGTTCTGTGTTCAGTAGGGTAATAGCCAAATAGGGTTCCCGTTTTTACATAAGTCATAGAAACTAGAATTTGGTTTCCTTTTGACTTAAATATAATCAAAAATTGTTAACCAAACATATCGATTACTAGTTTAATTTACTAATCATGTCTGAACTCTAACCCCTTAATTAAAAACAAGGTTTTTCTTACCACCGAGCTAGTTATTGAATTAAAATGTAACTGATAAAGAAATGCAGTTCTTTATCCAAAAATGACAGCTTACTACGGTGCTAAGTTGTCATTTTAGTTTTAATAACATACAAATATGTGATGTAATGTCTCAAAGGCTTAGGCTAGAACTAAAGTTAGATTCCGTTTTGTAATAAGATTGTTTAAGAATAATGCTAGAACATAGTAAGTAGTCCATTTTCACACAGTCAGTCTGTTAGGTATGTCGTGTGATAAAATGTAATTAAACCGTTTGATTGGTTACTTGATGCCTCTGAACCCCATACTCTATTGATTTGTACACCCTCAAGCAGATGTACAACACACATAATTGCATGAAATCGTCAAAAAACGTATCCATAAAGTTCGTTGATCACCATAGTAACTAGGCAAGGTGACAGTATTCACACACTCCCGGAAACAGCAAGCTGCACTGTGCCCTCCGGCCCATTACAGAGAAAATGCTAACCAACTTTTGAACACACCAAACATACTGAACTTAGAACTCTATAGTCTTAAAAATAGGGTGGTTTGTATATTTTTTGGACAGTAAAAAGTATGTTGGTTAAAAAGAGTTGTGTGACGTAAGCAAGTTGAGTAAAGTTCCGTCGGCGTTCGGTTACGTGTGGTTAGTGGTTGCTGGTTAGTATGTATGCATGATTGCTTCCTGAAGGCTGTCGGACTGTGATGGTTAGACTTTTTTGTTTGTAAAAGCGGCATTTTTATGAGAATTGATGTGATAAAAATATTACGAGGCATTTTGAAAGTAACTAAATAATTTTTGTTTGCCAAAAAGAATTCATTCAAAAATAGGCGACAAGCAAAAAGTATTTATTACCCTTATTATAATATTAAAAAAATATGCTGTCTGAATTAGCTGAATTATGAAACGCCATATAAGGCAGAAAAAAACAATAAATCGTTAATGGCATCTCAAGATTATTTTGACCGCTACTGGCCAGTCAAAACTAATACCAAATTCCAACACACCACAAAGGCTGCATACTAAAAATTTAATACATTTTTAAAACTTAAAATAGAGCGGGTTTTCCAGTTTACCTGCTAACTACAAACAAAAGCAATTCAACTGAACTCCATTTTTTCTCTATTTGGTTTAGATTAATTATTATTAAACAAATTTTTTGTTTGGTCCAGTTGATGTGTATTTCTATTGGGTTAGGTAAAAGCAGCATTTTTATGTGTGTGCAAAAATATCCTTATACTACGGGGAAACCTTTTCTTTGGTGTAGTAAAGTTCCATAAATACATGTTTATAACAAATAGGTCGTATTTATAATAGATTAATTAATCATTATAACTTCTGATAAAAAATATCAGTTTACGACGTTATAAGTCCATTGATTTTGACATGTTATGAATTCAAAATATGTACCTATTTAGTTAATACAAGGGGGCCTCGTGGCTAAGTAATTACTGCCGCGCGGGTTATGCTACGCTTCGATCGGATCTTTACTTACGAGACCTCCGTACATCGGAAAGCATGCTAAGCCGTTGGTTTCGGCTGTCATTCGTAGCAATTTGACAGTCGTTACGGGTCGTCAGAAGATCGGAAGTCAGGCAACCAGTCTTACCAAGGGGTATCATATTACCTAGAAACTGGGTTGTGGAGGTCAGATAGGCAGTCACTCCATGTAAAATACTGGTATTCAGCTGCATTAGGTTATTCTGGAAGCCGACCCCAAAACAGTTGGGAAATGGCTAGGCAGATGATGACAGGTTAAAACATTCAACGATAGCAATCATACATAATAATATTAAGAGTTCATTGCCTTGACAGACTTTGCAAATCATTATTTTTGTTTCGTTTTCTTCAAGGTTTGACTGTACCTTGCATAAAGGTAATCAAAATATATTACCTCATTATTTCATAGGACAGCGGTCTCTTTTTTTTTTTAGGCAACACTACGAAGAAAGATGAGTAGGTACCTACTTACCCTATGGAGTAAATAAAGACATATCATCCAATATGAAATGATACCTGAACGCAATAGGGCAGGGGTGCCGCACTCGAGGCTCGGGGCAAGCATTATAGTGTTACGTTACATTATTAGTTGCACGCTGCACTACGCCTGCAGCGATCACTCGCCAGCGCATGATACTCTACACCTCTGTAAATTGAAATATGTTGTGTTTTGTTATGGGGAAAATATTTAATCGAAATTGTTAGTTGGGGCAGTTTCCATCTGGTGTAATATTTGTATGTTACAGTTTGGCAAAATAGCAGGCAACCTATTAGATTATTTTTTTTTAACTGGCGTCTCTCAGTTCCGCCTAGGAGATTGTCGGCCGGTTACCCGGTGTTGCCTGTGGGTGCCTCAATAAATTAAGGCCTCCAGGCTTGGCTTAAAAAACTTAAAAACTAAGCGACTATACGCAAAGGGCACCTCCTGTGTGGTACGGACCTAGGCTTAGGGTGTCGCTGGGAAGGGCAGAGCAAGGGAAAGGCTGGATTAGATTATACTAGATGTAAGTGTTCACCGCTGATTGCGTACAGTCAACAGCAAAAGTAGATGATCAAAATCAGAAATTCAAATTGAATTGAAAACTGATCACGAATATATGGCAGCTGTACTAGTAGTAGATGTTTGGTATAATTTACAATCACATACTTTTGAATCACTTCGACGCCACACAGTTCTGACGCGAGCTCCGTTCATTAGTATGGAATTTCTGATTTTGATCATCTACTTTTGCTGTTGACTGTACATCTGCAATGCCTCAGAGGCGTCCCAGATGAGTTGCCGTCCCAGAGACGAAGCTGAAATGTCTCATCTGCCTATAGTTTTACTAGGGCAACAATACGAGATAAACCTCACAGCAACGCTTCTTCGCGGTAAAAATGGGTATGATGGTAGACCATAGATATAAGAAAGACTATATTTCTATGATGATAGTAGAATAACAGACAATCCAAGCCCCTTCCTATGGAGCTCTTCTACCTACGGACACCTACTTTCAGAACGTTTGTTTCCCTACAAGCTAGCATCCGCAATACGGGTCAAATTGCCAAGACAACACCCCTTAAAATTAGACGAAAACAATCTTAATAACTTCAAAAGTTCACAACAATCACTTAAAACTCGAATATTTTATAATAAAGCGTACGAAAGATTTCTAAGTAACTAATTGTAATTTAGCCCTCGAAGCACAGTTTATTAAATGGTAAAGATAATTAAATTAAGCGGGCGTCTTTGACGCCGGCCCGGCTAATATTTTTATTAAGGGTTCTATACTACTGAATGGGAAACGGTAGGGAGGGATCTTCTTGAGCTAGTAAACGACTTATCGATAGAAGTTTTATTATATATTATGCAAGTCTGTATAATATATAGGTACTCTGTTCTGTATCATAGGTATCTAAAACATTCAGCAAAAACAGGTTGGAAATCCAAGTTTTTCGTTAAAGCGGTTGTTATAAATGTTATAATTTAAGTATCCCTATAACATACATAGGTAACTATGTAACTATCTAGTTTGGATTAATTTTAAAAAAACCGCAAAGTAAAATATTAGTTATTTTGAAAGTAAGGAAATCATTCTTGTTTGCCAAAAATAATGAAATCGAAAATAGGCGGCAAGTAAAAAGTATTTATTACTCATTTTTTTAAATAAAGCTGGCTGTATTGGCTGAAAAAAATAACGAGACGCCATTTAAAGCAGAAAAAAATCAATAAAACTTTAATGGCATCTCATGATTATTTTGACCTCTACTGGCCAGTCAACATAAAACAAACACCACCAAGGTTACAAACTAAAACTTAATAATAAAAAAATAACTTAAAATAGAGCGGGTTTTCAATTTACCAGCTTATTACAAAAAAATGCAATCAACTGATCTCCATCTTTTCTCTATTTGGTTTTAATTTTGAGAAATAATTAACCCTACCTTGAGTTACCTACTTTGAAAGTAACAAAATCATTACTGTTGTCAAAAACTTAATTCAAAAATAAGCAGCAAGTAAAAAGTATCTATTAGTTAGATACTCAACCTTATTTTTTTTTAATTGGCCAAATTAATTGAAAAATAATGAGATGACATTTAACGCAGAACAAAATCTATAAAAATAAAACTTTAAGGGCATCTCAGGATTTTTTGACCTGTACAGGCCAGTCATCAATTAATAATAAAAACCACGAAGCTTTCATACTCAAAATTTACAAAATTAGTCAAACATATAATAAAGTGGTTTAGGATTTTCGAGTTTGCTTACTATAAACAAAAGCAATTCAACTTTTCTCCATCTTTTCTCAGTAGTACATTGCATAAAGTTTATCGACTTCGACAACTCCCCATCACGCCGCATTTTTCCCCGGCGAGGTGATAATGTCGGAGTTTGAAGTCAGCCGTAATTATAGACACGAGTCTCCTACGGAGCAGGGCACGGTTCATAATCGAACCAATTATACGGAACTAATAAACAAGACACAATTAAACCAAGCACTTTTTATTATTTATTACAACTTTTTTTCGTAAAATAGAATGAAACGTATTATAACAATATAATAATAATGTCAGCCTAATATTGCCCCACGTACTGCAGTGCAGTACAGTATTCTCATACAGAGACGACATGAGCGTTGATCACTACACTGCAGCACTGGCTCAAAAAAAAAATCGAAAAACAATGCTTTAAAAAAACATTAACAGTATTAACGAGTCCGCGTAACACTGGTCAGTTTCCCTCAGTCGTCAGTTTATTTAATTCGCCAGTTTCGTTGATTAGTCAGTTTTGCCGATTAGACAGTTGCGTTAATTCGACAATTTCCAATGTCCGCCAGTCTTCGTCGATTCGTCAGTTTTATGCAATTCGTCAGCTAAAGTACAGTCGGTAGAAAACTGCACACACGTCTGCTAATTTAAATACATATTACGATTACGAACGAAAAATACGATTGCATCTACGATGTGCATCTATAAAAAATCGTTTTGCCGTGTTTGAGTCGGTTAAGAGTTATTTACATATATAGAGATATGTTCAAAAGCATAAATAAATTGAAATCCGAGAATTAAAGAAATGCTTTTAAATTCTTCGATCGTTTTCATTTCCTTTTAAATTGATTCGATTTTATTTATTTGAATTTACGACAAATCGTTAGGTATCTATCATATTTAGATTTCAGTAAAACTTTTTCTCAACTGACGAATCGACGAAAACTGGCAAATACTGGAAACTGTCGAGTAAAATCAACTGTCTAATCGGCAAAACTGACGAATCAGTGAAACTGACTAATCAACGAAACTGGCGAATTAAATAAACTGACAACTGAGGGAAACTGACCAGTGTTACGCGGACTCGTTTTAACAATACCTAAAGTTGCAACAAACAGCGGTGTTTCAGAGCATTAATTAATCTAGGGTTGGTACACATGTGTACTTATTTACAGTTTACATACAACCTCACTCGAATAATGCAAGTGTTAATAATGTAACAAGAGCTCAGGTTTTCCAAATGATGGCACTCACGCCATTTCCCTTTGCTTCTATAAAGTACACACTAATTCCATGCTTTCAAGTTACTAAGAATATTATTAGTTAATTATATTAGAACAGTGGCTCCACCCCGAAGAACGGTGAAAATGAAAAATAAAAGAATGAGATGATTGTCTTTGCCTTGCTTCATTTTTCCCGAGTTTGGTGGGAAACCATTGTTTTTTAAATTGTAAATACATATTAGTACTTACCTAACTAAATATAATTACGAACTAAGTATTAATATTGTGAAGTTCTGCAGTAAATAAATCTACTAGTAAAAGATAAATAAACATTCTAACATTAATACCAGTGGTCCTAAGCACTTAATATTGTTTGTTCGAGAAATTGCATAGAAGTCACGACACCGCGTAATAGAGGGCCGCGACTCAGTGAGTTTCTGCACGAATGACTTCGCTCATATTCTATGCTAATCGCCACTCCACCGTAATAATTTATGTTATTAACTTTTAAATTACAAGCTTATTGGGTTACAAAACATTATGGAAATGTGCTAATCGCTGGAATTTAATTACTTACCTAGGTTAAGAAAATATTTATAAGCAATATTTGGGATTGTCATTCTCTTAATCGGTGACATAACTACGAAAATAATTACTATCTTCTTCCATAATGTAATTAAGGATAATTAATAA
The DNA here is from genome assembly GCA_949629185.1 of Apamea crenata. Taxonomy (NCBI): domain Eukaryota; kingdom Metazoa; phylum Arthropoda; class Insecta; order Lepidoptera; family Noctuidae; genus Apamea; species Apamea crenata. The sequence continues at coordinate 9,307,742 of OX451371.1, read as the reverse complement.
GGATAGCCTACTGCGTAGGACATGGTGCTACGTCGAAAATATCTTAGAAGTTCGTAGCAGTGCTACGCGCTACCAAAATAAGTTAAGTTCCTACTTCAAACAATTTTTGTTCTTCGTTCTATTAGTTACAACAAATGCTTTTGTATTATATTAAAGTAAGTAGATTTCATTCATCTGTAGAGCAAAGTGCGTAAAAGATTTAAGCCTTCAAGAGATAGGAACTAAATACCAAAAGGTAATTGAGTTTTAAAAAATTGTTCCAAAATCCTATGTTTGCATAAAATTAATTTCCACCAAAAACGTCGACTAGCATAGGGCGTACTTCAAACCCGACGGGGCGGCGCAGTCTTCCTGGAGCCAAACACTCCACTCACTGCAGTCAAATTGGAAGCTAAATGCTGAATAAAGTTATTTGCTATAAATGCCTCCGGGCACAAATTTCAATTATTGTCACATCCGAATAGTTGCGTAGGGGGCCGCCGTGCATATGGTACATTCGTTCACGAAACGGTGTTTTGAAATAAAAAAATAATCTTAGTGAAAAAGTGCACAGTTATAATATTTTTTTTTTTTTTAAATAAAAAGGAGACTTACTTTTATAAGTTTTGGAGGCCCTGTAGACTTGCGGACGCTATGTCTTAGTTAGCTATAGAAACTAAATATGTCATTAGCTTGATGATTTTAATCTAAATAGTTTGATAATCTCATCAGTCACATACGGAACTCATCATTGCCTACAACAACGAACTTCATATTCAAATTCTTGTTAGAAGAAGCAAAAAAAGTAAAGCGTCCTAGGTGAGATAAGTTCCTTTAATAAATTCACAACAAAAACTTGTCAAACTGACTGTACCGCACAGTGGGCGTATTCATCTCATAAAGGGGTCAAAATATTTTATTAGCCTTGCGATTTTAATGTCGTCGCGGGGGCGCCAACTAGATTAGAGGCCCGAGGCGCTGGAGGCGCGTGCGACAAATCGACACTCCAACAAATCGTCACTACCCTTTTATACAAACTAATTCTATTTCTCGACTCCCGAAATCACCGAACTCCCTAATACAGCGACATAAGGTTCAGATTGAAATTGTAAATCTTTTCGCAGTGACGAATGAAACGCCTTTTTCAATTTGTCCCACAGTGGTCAAGGATGAATGCAGCGCAGATTGGGCGCGTCATGTGCATGTACAATTTATGATGAATAACTTTTTATCTGAATACTAGTTGGGCAGGAGTTTTGAGAGACTGATCTTGATTCGGATTCAATTTTTTTTTTATACTTTTGTTGTTAAAAATTAATTAAAAAATTTATCTGCTTTCACTGAATGATAAGGCTTAAGGAATATGTTATACTAGTAGGTACCTACCTATTACTTTATAGGTAGGTGTAGTATAAATTCACATCATGTATTGAATATCCTACAAAACTACTTATAGACCGTCGCAAACAATCTGTTAATAAGTTCAGTCTGACGTACAAAAACGAATCTTAAAATATTCATGAAATTCTCCCCTACGTCTTAGGAGGTCCCCTAACTTATAATCTGTACATATAAGTATCGATACTTACTGCATAGTGCGATGTGTTAGCGACGTACCTATGTAATTAGTGTATTTAGGAGTTAAAACCACAAAATTAAAGTTTTTATACGGATCATTTAGGGAATCGAAGTGGAAACATTTGGAAGGTTTATTTAGAAACACTGCTTAATGTTAAGAGACGTTAAACTTAAAAAAGAAAGAAGAACGAAAATACATTTATTTCCGGCAAACATGACGCATAAAAAAGAACAAACACAAAAAAAAACAACGAACGTCAATTACTTAGACCTTTCATAATCCCAGGCGAAACCTACATAATTGCCCCCCTCATTTTATATTTTTTTTATAGGATATTGTTTTGTATAAGAAATCAATTAAGCTTTTTATAATCTACTTTATGATTCAATCAAATCATCACGTTTTTCCGACCGCAAGGCGCGTAATATTGCAACTCAGTTTAATTAAATTATAATAAATCTGCATAATAAACAATAGCTTTAGTCATAATTATTTAACTAGTCGCATACCTACCTGAACTAAGACCTAGGTTGTAATTTCGCACCAATTAAAGTTGCGTTTTGAAAAAGGTACCTATACTTAAAAATTAATTGTGCGAGAATTGGGCCTATTAACTTTGTATAATAGTGCTGCTAAGGGCTAAATCGCGTGGTTTTTGTTATTTGTTAGCTCATACCAGTGGAAAAACTACATCACAAATCATAGTTGTTACTAAACGTCATGACATAAGAAAACAAACATTAAAAAACGTTCCTTATTTAAATGGAGCGGGAAAATGAATATTGTTGGTTGAGGCGCGATGTCATTCGCAAGGCAATAATTACAGGGCCGGCTGACGTGCTCAACAATGGCGATGCAATGCTGAGCCGTGTGCGTCACCGGCACTCACCGAGCTACGCTAATGATTGTACTCGTTACGACTCCCACCAATTAAATGCTAAACTTGACGGTTATCAAACACAGATTTTTAAGCGAAACAACTTTTTAACTGTCCATTAAATTTACAAACGTTTCTATTACTTATTTACGTAGAAAGAAACGCATTATTGAATTTTTGCATACTTATCGGTAGGTATCTTATTTAGTGAACTGCACGTAGGTATAATAACATTGTTTTGCTAAACCTCTGATATTACTATGCGCCACCTTAATAATCCAAGAACCATCTCAATAGAGATCGATTCACACTTCTATTTCTACTAAATAACGATAAATGTTGTAGTAAAGATTCAATGCTTCCACACCATCTCCATCGCGTCGGGTGGATTCAATCAGTGTGACCGTACGAGTCGCGCGCTGAGAGGCTTAGCCTCCGTAGGTGTTCGCGAGGCGCTCCGACGCATCCTCTGGGATTCCGTCTGTCCTCGCGTTCCGCTTGCTTGAAAAATTCAATGTACGACGAACGCCCCACGTTGAAATGAAAAGCCCTGATATAAAGAGAAAATGTCTGAGAAAATGCTGCCAAAAAGCTCATTACTTCCATACCAGTGTTTGGAGAAATGTAATAGGTTTTACATAGCAGTGTGTGAAGGAAGTCGTGGAGCACTCTACATTTGGAATCACTGTCGTCACAAATAAATCAATGTAATCACTGTCTGAGACGTTCGATGTTGCGGATGTCCATTAAAAAATCATGAATAAAAAATCTGCTCGCGTCACACAAATAGGCCATCTCAACCCTAAACGAAATGTTTTGATGTAAACGGGGAAAGAATGCTCGTCGGATCTCCCCTGATAGTTATTTGATATGATTTATTCATACGCGCGGCGTTCGGCGTTGTGCACCACGTCAAATGGAAGTTTATTTAATAGAAAATACTTTCCGAAATCTATTTATAAAGCCATTATGGGCGCTTTTTTATTTTAAAGCTGTTCCTGACGCGCGCTTGTTATGCAAATATTGTGGGGGCTGCGGCCTACTCCGCGATGGTTATCCATCTATCTAAGTAAAATGTTTACTCGTACTTTTATTGGCCGATTATGTTTCAAAGTTTTATAATTGCGTTCACATATATATATAAATGGGAATACTGGAAAATGTATCTATGCACAGTGCACACTCACACATGCAGTGTTTAGGTACTAAACGTTTTAGGTGCACTAATAATCAGTTTAACTCGTAGGTAACTCTAAATATTACTCTCACAGACGATACACATAGCTCTTGTTAAAACCTTAACCATACTTACATTTTAATCCCCCTCACTCTCAGCAATAAGTCCAAGAACTCCTTTTTCCGTCCAGTCATTTTAATATTCCAACCTTTGGCTCTCACAAAGAAGCAGTAAAGGACAAAGGACAGATCCGGCGGCTGATAAAGTATGCACAAACCGCCCCGCCATCTGACTGGAGGATCGTGGCGATCCGCCCCGCCCATTACCGCAAGCGGCTTATACTCTTATACTACATACCTACATTATATACTCACCATGTGTACCGAAATTAAAGCCTCATTAACTATGTACGTAGTACGTGGCTTTAGTTAGACCATTCCAGGAAATGTTGCTAATTAATTTGTAGGTATTTGTGATGGTAGCTCTATTTAGATAGAACTAATGTACGGTTCTGTATGTTGTGTGAGACAGATACCATTATTACCTTCTGAATAACTGTGAAAATAGGCTATTATTTCAACTCGCATTCAATACTGCTCCTCAAAGACGGTTCTGTACACCTATTGACAAAAGAATTTCTTCATCTTTTCAGTCGAAAAACGTCATTTCTGAACATACTCGTACGTATATGACTTATGTCTTGCAATGACGTTTTGCGGCTATTTACTTGGCAAATCGCAACAACAGTCGTCAAATACAACGCCCAAAAACCTCGTTCATCCGTAAGCCAAACCCAACACATCCACAGTTATCTCTCACAAGCATTTCTTCAGCACTAATGCCGGCTGAGTGCGTGCGGAGTGGGCCATGCATATTTGATGCGGCTCTAATGCGCGCCGCGCTAAGCGGATTGCGGCCGCCGCTAAATGGTGCCACTCCCTTTGTCGCTTGTTTGCCGCAGCCGACAGACGTTGCGGCTCGCCAATGTTACGGACTTTCATGTTCCATAGCGCCGTCTATTTACTGTTGAATTCCTGATCCTTGCATTACATAAGTTGATAGTTAACAAGTTTTTGGAAACATGAAATACGTAGCAAAAGTCTTTATGCACAGGTATGTCATCAGAATAACTATCTGCTTAGAGCACACCTTATATTACCTTAGAGCACACCAGCAGCACAAAATTCATCGCATTACTTCAAGTTTATAAAAAGTACCTCAATTACTTTAGATTGCTAAACAGGTAGGTATCCAAATTTTACAATTCCATTCAAAATTTCAATGCATAGCCACTAGTTTTGATCATACAGAGAATATCCCGATCGTTACGTGAAGTTCCATCCGAATGGTCTCGTTGAAACTTACAATACCGGGATTATAGAAGCACAATGCTTCGCTCATAGCTCTGTTTACTGGAAGTACAGCATAATCTACAAAGGACCTACCTATATACACGTAACAATGACTAGAGTTACTCTCATATACTCAACTAAAAATATTCCTGCAAATATTTAACCTACACATATGACGCTACATTGCCCTATCAACATTCGCAGAAACGAGATCCGACTACGTACATTCAAAGATCAGTGAGCTTCTTATAAGAGAAATTAACCGAGTCGTGAGCTCAGTGAAGAATGTCCCACTTTATTAGATTCCATAAGCTCTATTCATCGTTTTTTCGCCCTCTCACAGGGAACCTTTGAGGCATGGCGTATTAGTGAATAATGCGATCGAATCATTCGATCTCGCGTATTAGACGCGGCCGGGGTCGTCTGTAATGTGCCCAATGATAATAGACTGCCAGTATTAGGCGATTATACTATCTTGTGATTGTCAAACTTTTGCCCTTATGTTTTTCTCTTACTATTAAAAATATGGATGCCGCCCACCTTCGGGGTACCGTTTCTGTGTCAATAGCTGCGAGCTATTTCAACAATACTGAAATTCATAAACAATTTGACTAGTAGGTAGTTGAAAATGGAAACAACGCTTTGAACAAGAAAACATTCTGAAACAACTAAAATTCTTGCAACAACAACGATGAGGTAACTTTTAGGAAAAAGTAGATATGACTACGCCTACGTACGTAGCGAAAAAGATAGAGATATACATATACGTAAAGGTACACTATATTTTTTTAGTAAATGAAGGCAAATTTGTATTGACGTGAAAAATCAAATCAAGCTCTATAGTTTCCTATTACTTTTGCGCCTGTACGTTGTTCGTAAGCAATGAGTTGCATATCTGCGGCAAAGTAAGCTTGAGAATCATTGCTCATACCAAAAATATCAAAAATGTTTGTTGTCGATCACCTGTATGATTCCATTAAGAATTACAGGGGATTAGTGTTGAGCCCTACATACAATATGATGACAGAATTTAACCGTATTTACTTACTTGGCGATGGCTCTATTATTATTAAATGTAAGGTAAAATCTCAAAGCAAACCTGTGAGTAACTAATCAATAAGTACCTAGTGGAAAAAAACAAAATTAAGAGAAGAATAATAAATCGTCTTGTTGCAGCTTTCTTGCTTTCTTCTTCTTCTCCATAGGTACCTACTACGCTTTGGAATGGGCAACTAGCTTCATCTTTTTGACTGACCGACCCTTGACAATTCAAAAGTGCCTGTAGGTAATTGGTTTAGTTGAAATAAATAGTTTGAGTTTGAGTTTTTGATATCCATTTTATGAAATCTTTTTTAGCTAAAACTTACTTTTAATCTTAAATGTGCCTTCTCTTCATAGCTTCGGCGTTGACTGATAGATACAGGCATTTAATTGGTTACTTCCGACTCAATAACTTATAGCTTGTCTTAAATAGTGGGTAGACAGCCTACAAGCTACAGCGTTGCATTCAGTGTTGTTCTGAAAATGTGCAAGTATTTGACATAAAATAAAGTCCCTCTAAAAAATCATGGTAAATACTTTTTAAGTTACCTAGTTAAAAAACATGGAAGTGAATAAATAAGAAGTGAAAACTGAAATTTCCTTTTAACGACACAGTTTAGAAGCATGATTTAATACCTCACCGTCCTCACAAATTCACAATAAGATTCCACAATAAACCTCGTTTCTAATAATCTTTGTCCTTCGACGTCCAGCTACGTGGACTACAAAAGTTAAGCCTTAAATATCGTAGTTCTACCACAATAAGCCTTCCTTTGTGGAAGGTAATCTCTTAAGGCTTGGACTCATTCTGTCGGTCAACGCCGAGCCCCAGGCATTGCGGAGGCTTTGTATTGGTATCTGTAATTCTCACATTGTCGTGAAAAGACTCGGAATAGGATTTTCTAATCGATAGAACGGGAGATTGTTACACCCAATTGTTTGTTCCGTAATCTTTTTGAATCAATGAAAAGAATGATTAACTTACTTCGTTATTAATAAACACGTATTTATTCAATTACTTCCGAACCCTCTGTACCTATAATAAAATGTAAATAGTTGTGCTCTGAAATTTCCCCCGGAAGTGAGCCTGAAACACGAATTTAATTCCTAACCTACTAATAAAACATTGTTTTCTGAAACACTGCCAACCTAGGGATAAAGTGCTGAAACCATGGCAGACACCTCCAAAATGAGTCAACTGTGCTGGTGCAGAAATAATTGTTGTGGCAATACTTCCCTGAAACAATCGTTAAGACTACAAAACTAAATACCTAATACGGAATTTTATTAAATATTTTTATAAAAACTAACGCCTGGCTACCCAATTCTCGGCGGGTGCGAGGCGCGGCGAGACAAAGTCTGTTCGCCAACCGATTTCCATGGAATTTTTCTATTACGGGGACAAATTGCACGCCCGCCGCCTCCGTAATATTGTACACCAGCCTTGAACGCTTTATTATTTATTAGTGAACGTGAACTTGTTTTTGAACTACTCGCAAGCAGGTAGCAGTGAATATGTTCAACTGTTATCGGATAATATGTTAATTTTCACTTAATAACGACAGAAAATTATTAAAACAGTAGCTATCGAGGAAAATAAATTGCGATTATTCAAAATAACGAGTGAGTTAGTATCCTACTCATCACTGAATTTATGGTAAAGTCGTGAATGATATACTATACATAGACATCATTGCATTATGCAAGTACCGACATGGATTTCTTACTTATCTAAATCTTTTTTATATCAGCTTTAATGCGACGTTAAGTCCCAAATATTTATCGATATGAGTAACTCGTAATAACCTTATCAATCATATTTTTTTTCTATGTGACTATCTGAATTTAAAAAAATCTTAACATTGTCGGCTATTAGATATGACAGGAATACCACATGGTGACATCCTTTTAATCGTCACCTAACTAAAAGCAATAACAACCGACATCATTTTTGGCGTACTTACAGCTTCCAAGTCTTTATATGGTTCCATATTACGGTAACAATATTGAAACAGTGGGTAAAATGCCATCTACACTGGCAAACGCACGAGCAACTGCACAATTTTAACCAAGACGATACCACAAAACGTTCCTCAAAGACAGTGACAATGGGGAATATATTTCACAGGTGGTTGAGTAATGTTTTCGCCCGTCCGATCCGCCTCTCCGGTCAACTTGTCCTTTGTGTCCAGCTGGACAAAGAGCTAACGATGTGGTGTCCCAACTTCCACTTGCACGCATCACTGTCATTGTTTTAATGGTTACATTTTACGCCTTCGATAATAATAAAGATGGTATTGTTTCTTTCAAACGGCACTCGTGTCTGAGAAACCTTGACAATTCAAAAGTGCCTCTAATTAGTTTAATTGAAATAAATACTCGTATGTCCTTTGAGTTTGAGTTTGAAACATCGATAATATCGATAGAACAACAGGCAAAAGACCCAGAGGACGTAACACAAAAATGGGACAAGACGGTGTCGGAGCAACTTTAGGCGCGATAAACGTAAGAGTCTATGAAACCCAGATCGTAGCAAATCAAGATCTACTTTTTTGTAATAACCAACATGTAAGGATCATATTTAAGAGGATTTACCCTTAAATCGAAAAAGATAATGGCAGGAAATCCTTTTCGAGTTAAGTGTAAATCCTCCTAAATCGGATCAGGCAACTTTTTAAATTTACTTGTATTAACAGTTTCGTAAAAGTAAACAACGTAATAGATTACCACAGACCTTTGCCATCGCAGGCAAGAAGTCCTCTCTATTGACGAGTCATGATGAACGAAATTATCGTATTAATGAGCATTAAATTAATTGGATAATGATTGTTGTTATCTAACACAGTCAATAGCGTATAAATAGAATATATAAAGTAACTATCATAAAATATATAAGTACACGTAATAATACACAGGGAGGCCTTTGCCCTGCAGTGGGACAGAAATGGCTGAATAAAATAAAATAAAAATAAAAAAATAATACACAACGTGCCAAGATAAGCACAAAACATGAGACACTGCATTGTGGTTTACCTTTTATGGCAACAAAGAAATACCTATTATTGTTTTTTGGAATTGACGGGATTATTGTTTCTATAGGTATTAACCAGCAAAGTATTTTTTTTTTAATAAAACATAAAATATTCATACTTTGATAAAGAACAGACGCATTATAGGCAGAAAGCTAGCTATGTAGTTTGCATATGAATATATTTTTTATTTTCACCAATAGATCAAATACACTCTATATTTTGATGAAGTGGGCATTTTTGGCGCAGACGTGAGGCACACTTTTCTGCTAATTTCTTACATCGAGGCACACTTTTTTATTTTTTTTTATCTGATTTCATGTCTCTGGTGTACTGTGTGTCTGTAAGTCTGTACTAAATAAATGTATTAACATTCTTTTTTCTTTCCTATTTACCGAGACTATAGGTAATCATAATCATACAACTGAAATATTTATATACAGCTCAAACATAACCTTTTCCTACCCCAAAACATAAAATTATTTCGACATTCTCTGTTAACACTACCCTGACTGTGGCCACCGATTGGCGTTCGATTCACAATGTTACAAATATCCCGATCACAATACAAAACTGACTCCATTGCTAAGGCTACAAGGTAGAGTTTAATACAGGCAGTAGAACGTGTATGAACATTCGATTACACACGCCAGTGGTCAAGTATTTATCAATTAAAAGCAAATTTAGTTGAGCAGGCATCCCTGTCGTCGTGTTAAGGGCACATTCCAGGCTAATAAGCCACATGTGCGGTTGTGCTGATATTAAATGCCTACGATTCCATCCTGTGGAGACCGGCTTAATTGGAGGCTGTACAGTTACTCCAGTTTTAATGAAGATAACGTGTAAGGGAAGATATATAGGTTAATTTTGGCAGCTACAAACAAAGGAGGGTCTTGATTCAGGGAAATGAGTTTGTAGTTGGCTACAGCAGACTGAGAGCTATTTTTTAAACAGTTATCTAATTAAGGAAATGTTTTCATCCCCTATTACGTGGGGCTTAAACGTAACTAGCGAAAAGTAGGTGTAATATATTATGAGGTGTTGCATAGAACCTACTATTGTATACAAGCAAGTTTTTTTTTAACTGAACAGATAGCTCTGCTGCTGGGGAGTTTTTTGAACCACTTCTTCCCAGCGAAAGCACTAGGAAGTGGTGAAGGGCGTTTTGGGGGACTGACTGCCTTATGTAATTAGGACGTTCGAAAAAAAAAATTGAATAAATAACTTTTGATTTTGGTAGGTAGGTCTCCACCTAAGCCTTCGAAGAACACAAGCGAATGTGTATTCTAATTTTCAGATACGGAGGTTGGTGAAAGTCAGAAACAAAAAAGAACAGGATTGAGGAGGAGAACAGTAGAACTCGTGTGTATTGGAAAACATGAAGAAATTGAAAAATATGCATGTTTTTAATCTATTTACTACGTCTTGCGGAGATCTATTGTGACCTCTGTTTCCAGCTATCAATTGTAATTTATATGTAAGTACTCGTAATATAATATCCGGACGTTACAATGTGGTTTGTCACGTTGACTATTAATTATTATAGGTAATGCTTATATTGGTTCATCGCGGATATCCGTTATAATAAACACATTGGATTAATGAAACCAATTCCTGTGAGACCTGGGTGTGTTTAACTAAATTAGCCTTAGTCCGAGCCAATGTCAGACCAATGTTAGACCAAACTAAGATCATATTCCCGTTCGTCCCCCTAAAATCATGAATGGGACGATCGGGAACAAATTTAATATTATTTTTGTAAATTCCCGTTCGTCCCACTACGGGGACGAAGACAGTGGGACAAACGGGAATACATCCATTACTGAACATAAGCCTCTCCCAAGTTACTCCACAAAACCCGGTCCTCCGTCATCTGCATACAGTTTATCCCAGGTGCCTCTTTAATTTTTTCGATCCACCTAGTTAGAGGCGTTCCACTTTTCACATGTCAATTCGAGCTCTCCACTCAAGGATTCACCAGGTTCAAAAGGGCATTGCTCCTTCGATAGACATGGCAGGTCCACTGCCACTTCAGGTGGCTAACTCTACAAACTATATCAGTCAGTCATTTATTTCTGGATAATTTCATCCCGGATCATTACACAAAACTCTGTGCATAAGTCGCTCCTTAACAATGAACCACCAGTCAACCACCCAAGACAGCGTTCCATTGTCTTGGGTGGTTCCTCGTTGGCTTAAAAGGCAACCAATAGATTTCGTTGATTAGTAGATAACATTATACGGTCGTCACTCAGCTGACCCATTGTCGGTAGTGGCTGTGTATGGATCGATATAATGGTTTGAAACTGTGATGCGATAGGCAGGTACCCATTAATACATAATCACTCATAGGTCATGGGGCTTGTATGAATGAAACATCTATGTTGTAAGATTAGAAACACATAAATTCCATATTATAAAAAAAACTTCATAAAATTAGGATAGGTAAGTGAAGATCAGAACCTGGTTGCGAGAATCTTGCTTCATGACGTAGGAATGATTGCTGGGTGGTAAGGAGGCAAAGAGATAACAGAAACCAGTTAATTAATTTAATTATCACATCATTTTTAAATATTTTAACAATTTGCAAATTCGGCCTTTGCCAGCATTATAGACTGTTTCATCGGCACCTCTAAATATTTATTAAACTTTTGTACCTTGTTAGATAGCTGATTAAATAAAGATGTCTTCCCCGTTATTTGTACGCTTAATGTGATAGTAACATTTTGAGATAACTTGTGTCAAAGTTCATGTATGTAGATGATTTATGAAAATGGTTAATAAACTTCTTCCTTTAACTTTTAACTGTTGGATGTTTTAGAGAATTTATTAGGTACCCAATGGATTAGCAATGAAGGCCATTCAAATTTAGAATTAAGAGAAAAGTGATATTTAGTGACGAATTCTGGGGAATTTTCAAAAATACATTAAAATTGGGTTTTCTCGAATACCGTGAATTTTCGCCTAGGCATTATAGGGGTGCTTAATTGTTGCAAATGGGTCCCACTGTCACGTCCTGGAAAGAATATGTCAAATTACCAGTCACCCTGAATACCTACAGTTTTCCTCGACTAATCTACTTAACTATCTATTGTTCTAACAATAGGTACCCAAACACAACACAAAATCATCATAACAGTGATTAATTTATGTCTACGTATGTGTAAGAATATTAATATTAAGTAACACTGTTGTGTTTTATTATTTTCATTTAATTTAGCACAAGCAAAAAACGTGTAATACAATAAAAATACTTCACTTTCAGACTTTTCAGATCTACAGAGACTGAAAATGGATTTCCTCAATTTTTCTGCGATTTAAAATAGGTATCCAATTCGTTGCTACAATCTTCTCTGTTTGCACTTTCACAGATGAATTTTATTATAATACTATTCTGACTGATTTGAATACCTACCTATTTCAGGGGGACCTGGGTAACTTAATTTAAAAATATGGGTCTTCAACCCTACATAACCAAACACTCTTATATGTATCAATTAAACAATTAGTAGTCATACTTACAATCATTTGGCGTATACATGTTAAAAAGAGGTGATTTACCCATGCTAATGCACATTTAGAATAACATGTTTTTGTTAACTTATGTTTATCTTTCTGTTAATAAAGACCTCTATAAATAAAAAAGATCAATCAATTAATGGAAAGATATCTGAAAAAAATATGGAAAGCTCTCAATCGATTGCGTACCAAAGTAGGGCGCTGCAGACACAACTTGTCGAAATGGGGGATTACTGACCCATCCAAAACCCAGTGCGAGTGCGGTGCCTCTAATCAGACCATGCCCCACTTGCTGGAGTGCCCTAAGTGCCCGTTCACCTGCACCTTGGATGACTTAATGAATGCCACTGATGCCGCAATTAACGTCGCCACCTACTGGGCTCACACAATATAAAATATCGAAGAAGAGTACCGACACGAAAAGAAGAAGATCAATTAATAGCTATTTAACATTCGTTTGGTGTTTACTCGTACCCTATCTTCTTATTTTCGAGTCAATGGGACTTTTTAATAATAATAATAACTTTATTTCGGGGTCTTCGGGGGTTTTAAAATCGTTGGTCCTTGTCAGAGTTCACTCTAATTCCGCGTCAGTGGCGTTCTTTACATCATCAAAAGTTCAGGTCTGTAATCCCATAACAACACAGAAATATTCCACGTTGCCATACAAATTGATATGAAAAATATTATTATTCACGTTAGGATTGAACGCAGCGCCTGGGCGTGATTCGGGCGACCCTCTAAGTTCGTCTGGCTAATCTAGCGGAGGGTCAGAACATAGTATGTGCCAGATAAACAGATCAAATACTGCATCGATCAATATTTTCATCCGTTATTATTGATATAATGATGGAAGTATTCGTCGTAATATTGAAAGTCTTATCGTAATAGTTAGATACTTGTATTTAATGCCTTGTTTGCATATTTTATAGATAAACATACATAAAGTTCATGCCTTCTTCCTCTGGAGTTAAGCAGAAACTTATAATATTTTATAGATTCTGTAAGCACTTTCGGATGACTTTTTTGTCCATAATGTAGCGATGTCCATTCCACTGTAGGGAAACCGCCATTTTCTTATCATAGAGAAATACATCACAGTCAGTCTCACAAATTCATTCCTAGAATATGAAATAATGGTGACCACATTGAACATACACAATAATTTAATACCTGTTTTAAATAAGAATGATTTAAGTACCTATTGTCTAAATATGTACACGTTTACATAAACAAAGAGTCATCATCATCTACCGAACCATTTCCCAACTATGTTGAGCTTCCAGTCTAACCGGAAGCAGGTTAAAACCAGTATTTATATGGAGCGACTGCCTATCTGACCTCCACAACCCAGTAACTGGGTAATACGATACCCCTTGGTAAGACTCGTTGTCAGATTTTCGGGCTTCTCACTACCCGTAACGACTAACTACATAAACAAAGAGTAATGTGACTTATATATCTGAGAATCCATATGGTTTTCAGGCACGTACACACCTAACAAGGATAATCGTTTACCTAATATGTTGGGAGGAAAGGTAAAAATATTTCTTGGGGAAAAACGAAACAAAATTTCGCTTCTACTATTTTTGCAAATACTGGAGCAGAAAGTTCCACTCAAATTCTTTTTCATGGTCAATTTAAAATATAATACGGTTTTCGGCATCGAATAGGCCCTTGCAAATTTAATTTGCGCCTCTTTGGGTCCGTGTTAGAGGGCAGGCACTACACTACACTACTTATGAGATTTAACTTTGACTTTCTAGGGATGGTCTATAAATTTACTTATTCATAACGATATAAAAAATGTTTTCTGACCCTACCGAGTGGTATTAATTGTAACTGGAAGACGCTATTACTCCAAATGTTAATAAGACTACTAAGACTAAAAAAGTAGTATTTATTATGTGATAAGTTTAGTAGAAATAGTTTTTATTACAAGTGTGTTAGCTTTAGACTATCACTCGGTCAACAAAAGGAAATGCAAAGTCTAACCTCACAGGTCAGGGATCAGAAGATGACTTGTTTTTATTAATTAATTTAGCCAGAAGTCTAAGACTGAATTATTGAAGAGTGTTATATCCTATGCAATACGAATATGTATGTGGGTTTTCCTGTACACAAGAATAAATATTACGAGTGACTGAACTTAAAACTGCAACAATATTAACTAGTAAACAGTTGTAGGTATTAGAGTAATCATGTGTGCCTAAGTGCTATTGGTTCGTTTCATAACATTTTTAAGTAGATAAGTAGTACAAGTTATGGAATTCAGTAAGGTGAATACAATTTACGAGTATATTGTTTTAAGTACTTGTATCAGTAGTTCCTTATCATCGGTAAATTTCGCCTGTAATTGGAAATTCATTTTCGATAAAATACGGGTTTTAAGCAGTGAAATGTTGGTGTTTTTATGAGACAACGTTTGGGCGGCATTTTCTTTTGCACTGCAGTGAAAAAATAAAG
Organism: Apamea crenata; assembly: GCA_949629185.1. NCBI lineage: Eukaryota > Metazoa > Arthropoda > Insecta > Lepidoptera > Noctuidae > Apamea > Apamea crenata. Next base: position 9,292,723 of record OX451371.1, on the reverse strand, counting down.
GTTTGAATCTACAATACAATAATAATAGTCTTATTTGTCGTGTCTTACTTTACAAGAACGATTTTCGTAAATATTACCGCACAAACGCAACCTACGTCAGAGAAATATACTTTCTATAGAAGAAATCTTTAAACGCATTTGATATTTGAGGCACGGTAGTAGGTAAATGAGATACTTGGTAATTTTTTGCGTAGGTTCAGGCAAATAAACATAATTATAAGTAATTTATGTATTTTAGTTGGAATATTGACGTTTGGGATTCCCTATGATGTGACTTTTAACTTTCCAGCAAACCTACTCTTCGAGTGCTCGTACTCTCTGATATACAGGGTGCTGTTCAAAGTTTTGTTATTTATTTAGGAACTTTATGTGCGTACACCAGACAAAGTGCACTGATTGTTCCTTATAGAAATCCTAATATCAGTCACTTGAGCTTTGGCATTTTTATTAGATGATATTTTATACAAAAAATTGACCAGTTTCGATCGCTGTTTTTTTATCTGTTGTATCTGTAGCCATAAGAACTTTAACTATTTATTATTCATACGTGTAGCAACTTTGACGCAAGACCATTTTAATAAATATTCAAAATCAAACAACATAACGAATACCTATGTATCAGAAATCATTAAGCAACATCACAAATCAGTTGTATTATATAACGCTAAAAAAATAACTCATCCACATCTGGGGTTAAAGTTAATTGCAACAATTAATTAACTATTGAGCATTACAATCATGCTATAGATAAAATTATTGGTTCAAACACGCCTGTTTGTCCTCATCAAGTATTATATAATAAGGTTAATGTCGGTAAACGATACGCATTGAACTTGTGTCGGGTACGTCCGCCAGTATTAAAATAATTAGTGCTGGACGCCACACTATTGTATTACAATTAAATTAAATGAAATAGAAATGGTTCGGAAATACTGTTTACTTTTTGTTGTGCTGTTACAAATAGGTTTGAGTTACAGTGCTAATGTGAAGGTGAGTACAGATTCTTGTTATTTCATCTTTAGAATGGTTTTAGGATTAATGTTTTGTTCAAAATATGAATGAATGTAAATGATATCGAATTTGAGTAGGTTGACAGCGATGCGGACAATTTTTTTTGATGCCCTTTATGATTCTTTTGCTTCTTTTTTCATATACATGTACCTACATCATTATTATTATTTTAAATGTTAGCTTATATTATTATGTAAATATTATCTTGATTAATTAAAATACTAATTTGAGTAGGTGGCAATAGCGTGTGGGTTTAAATACTCCATAATTATGAATTCGTATTACCTAATGTTTGATGATGGTCAAGATTCTTTTTTTGTTTTTTTTGTAAATTAAGTCTAGTTTAAAATATGATTCCAATACCTATTTATTTAAATAATTAAGTAAATGCATTTATTATTTGACACGGAGCTTACATCAGTTTTTAAACTATGAAAATAATAATATCTAGCTGCAACTATTTTTTTATTCACGCAAGACTGTAACTCAAGCAGTATTTAAATTAAAAATAAACTCGAAATAGATCCTCTATTTCGAGTTTATTTTTAATTTGAAATCAGGAAGTTAATTGAATATAAAGACATTAATTAAGAAATTTTCTTTTTCAAATATGGTTGGCTGGGCAAAGTATTTGCGGTTAGTAATTATGTACCTATCTATGCAAATATTTCTCGCCGAATCCTTTCGATAAACAATGATTGTAGATAGTGTCAAAAAAGTAGCGTGGCGTTTGTGTCGTTTGGTAATCAGTGAGATAGCCGCCGTAGACTCGTGTCGTCGCCGCACAACACACTCATGTCAATTGTTTTGATAAAAACGCGCGTGACTGTGCCGTTTATTTCGTACTTATCAAAAAATAAGATAAATATACATAAAATGATAAATTAATATAAACAGTGCGATAGTGTTCACTGATCTGCCATTTTTTGAGATAAACATGGTAAGAACGTAAATTTTTGATATGTTTTTAAAAATTTGGTACCTAGTTAACCATTTTTCTATGAATGTACCTATTGCATAACTAAATACTCATCACGTTTTTGTGTAAACTGCTTTTACTGGAATATTCTCATACCTAAATTAATAAGTACTAGTTATTTTAGTGGCTTATAAATTTAGAAACAAGAAAAAACAAAACTCAACGGTGACACTAAGGTGTTCGTTTACGAAGTGTGTTACTCATAAAATGTCTAGATTTAAAAGTGAAGTGTTATGTATATCTTAATATCATCTTATAATAAATCTTAGAAGCACTGAGTATTCAAAGTACTGAAACGATAAATAAACAAGAATTACCTATTAACTAGTAAAAATCGCTTTGACATAAGGCCAGAGACCTTTTAATAACAATTCAATAAAATAGTACCTACATGTTTGATTTGGAGATGACTTTCTCCAGTTAAATTAATCCAATTAAACATTCAAGTAGTTAGGCCAATTAAAGTTGAAGCAAGTCAATGGTAGCCAAAATCGCAATTTCTTCCTATTCTGTGGCATTAGTACCATCACAAGCCACGTATTAAGTTAGGTACGTTATTTCCAATTATTGTTTTAGACAAAACGCGTGTGCGTGATTGGTGCTGGGATAGCAGGCCTATCTTCGGCTAGATACTTAAAAGAAGAAGGGATTAACTTCACAGTTTTGGAAGCCACACAATATGTCGGGGGCACCTGGAGGTACGACCCTCGAGTCGGTACAGACGAGAATGGTCAACCTCTACACACCAGTATGTACAAACATTTGAGGTATGTATATGTGTATTTTTATCATAACTTGAAATATTTCTTCTGGTGCATTTACGAAGAATGTCATAGATAAAATAATTTAAATAGAATAATTTATTTAACAGTCTACTTGATACAGATATTCATTACAAATATTGGTGATGACTTCATAGTGTTTATCCTTTAATCAAATATTACGTACTTGTAGGCGCTTGTAGTACATTGTTTACTTACTTCTTAACTAAATAAACAGATGGCGCGATATCAAGTTATATTAAGATTACACCTGCTTCTAGAAAGCGGCATATTTCAAACAACACAATGATATTATCTACTAGAAAAATAAAACTTGCTACTGTGACCGGGGTCTATAGTGAATACTTTTAAGTTATTAGAAAATCATTAGTGCTAAAGATCCCACTGTATTTAGACCACCATTTAAATTTTAACTAATGGCGTCGACTCCCTTGTTCACAAACTAAACTAAATTTAAGTTCAGTGCATCTTTTCTTTCTATTTCATTAAGAAAAGGACAGAAGATAAATATTAATTTAGTCCTATCAAATTAGTCAGTGCCTGACGTAAATTGACGTATTTTTTGTATTTTTAATGTGAAAGGACTAAACTAATATTTATTTTCTGTCATTTTTTTAATGAAATAGAAAGAAAAAGATGCACTGAACTTAAATTTAGTTTAGTTTGTGAACAAGGGAATCGGTGCCACTATTTTTTTTTCTAACACCTGTATTCTTTGTTGTTTTAGAACAAATCTACCGAAACCTACAATGGAACTCAAAGGGTTCCCTTTGCCAGAATACCTGCCCTCTTTCCCAAGTTGGAGTGATTATTATCGCTATCTACAAGCTTATGCGAAACACTTCGACGTACTGAAATATATTAAGGTAACAGACTTTTTGCTGAACGTATGGTTCTAATATCGGTTTCTGGTTATTTAAAAGATTTTTAAATTGATAAAGTGCGTTTGGTATGCTTAAACATTAGGCGGTTTCAAAAAGAAGAATTAAAGCTGATTGTGACTACAGACGAGATTTTAAGAAAAAGCCTCCTGAAGGTTCCCCCTAATTATTTTTATTAAATCTTAATAAATTCCTCTCCACAGTTTTTACACAATGTAGTCCAAGTGAGAAGGGTAGACGACGTGTGGAGGGTCAAACATGAGCACGTGTTAACGAACGAGACGTTTGAAGAGGACTATGATTACATCATCGTTGGGACCGGACACTTCAGTAAACCTAACATGCCTAGTTTTCCTGGTGAAGATCTTTTTAAAGGTAGCATCCATGTTTTAATCCTACTGAGTATGGTGGAACCGTTGCAAAGTTTGTAAATGGTGGAAGTATTACATGCATTACCATTTACCGTTAGATGCGACCACGACCAAACAATCTTTGCCTTAAAGCCAAGTGCACATTAGATACAGCCGCAACGAGCCGCAGGGCATTTTCATACAAAAAAGTGCGGTGCGGCCCGTTTGTAGAGAACGTTGTTTCATAGAGACAGCGCGAAAGTGATGAAAAAGGATTTTTGCACTGCGTTGCGTTATTGCGCGGTCCGCAATCTGCATGAGCCTTCAATCTTCTGCCAAAATATCGATTCGCTCTTCAATTAAAAGTGTTTTCAGCGACTAACGTCTTTACTATCCTCAAAAAGGATCAGATAATCTCGATATATTTTTAAGAGATCATATTTTTTATTACTTCTTCACAATTACTCGATAGCATTCTGTCTTTTTGCAGGCACAATAATCCACAGTCACGACTACAGAGACCCGGAACTCTACAGAAACCGTCGAGTCCTGATAGTGGGAGCCGGTCCCTCCGGCATGGACATCGGACTGGACGTAGCTGACGTGGCCGGTCGACTCATCCACAGCCACCACTCCAGGATCAACTTCACCACGCCCTTCCCCCCGCAGTACCACAGGAAACATGACATCCAGGAGTTCAATGAGACTGGAGTTATATTCAAAGATGGCAGCTATGAAGACATAGATCATGTTATTTATTGCACAGGTTGGTTTACTACCTACTTATTTCACAAAGATTATAACACAAAACTTCTAAAGGAAGAACAGCTGGTGACCACCGTACCGTTTGGCAAACGATAGTTTGATATTTTCGTGGAAATGTAACCTCGAAACCTAAACGATCTACTAGATATACGTAGTCCTTGGTCAGAACATTACACCTAAAAACATTAAAAGGGTGTAGCGGTATCTACAACTCCACATGCGAACAACGCGTCATACTGACGTCACGCAAATCCTGCATCTCGCAAGCAGGGTTTACCGCAAAATTAGCATAGATACAATTTCCCAACATCAATCGTTGGGCAATTGCCCGCCAGACACAACACCCGTCTGGTCGGAGGATCCTCCCTTTTCTATGGAGGATGAGTGAACTTTACACCCTGTTCCTCATACGTCAAAGGGGAAAAAGGTGTAAGAATTATGTATATATGTAATAGGTTTGCATAAAGGTTGACTGCTCAGTCCGTGACCATCTTCTAGAAATCTACAACGCCATATGGAACGGTTGGCAAAAAAAAGCAGCTTGAATAAGAAAACATAGCCAAACAATAAACTTAGTACCATATCTCTTCCCCAGGTTTCTTATACGACTATCCCTTCTTGGACGAGTCGAGCGGCCTGAACCTGGACCCCAAGAGCGTGGTGCCTCTGTACCGGTACATGGTGAACATCAACCAGCCCTCCATGATTGTAATGGGGCTTGTCGTGAGGGCTTGTTTGGTGGTCGCTTTGGATGCTCAGGTACGCATCGAAGTTGTTCTCCTTTCCTGCAGAAGTTTATTTTCGTGCCACTTTTTTTTTTATGATTTCTTTAGCGCCACTGCTTTAATTCACGGGTGTTCCTTAGCTTATCTTTAAGACGGAACCCAGAAACTATTGCGGAAGTTGATTTCTGCGGTCGCCACATTTACTATTAAAAAGAGACTCTTCCGAAATCTGCCCTTAGTGAAATTTCGCAAACTGGTCAGATGATCGCAAATATTCGAAGTTTCAAACAGTCGAGCAGCTTAAATATAAATAATATTGATTTGCAGGCACGATACGCCACGGCAATCATCACAGATAAGTTCATGCTGCCGCCACACGACGAGATGATGCAGGAGTGGCAGAAGAGAGTCGACATCATCCGCTCCAAGAGACAGCCGATGTCCTTTATCCATATACTTGCTGAAAAAGAGGTGGGTTACAGTTTATATTTTTATACAGAACTTAGCAAACAATAGAAGACGAAGAAGGTACTAAACGTAAATAAAAATTAAAAAATCAAAAAACCCGACTGCGTAAAAAGTGAACCAAACTACGTACATAATAAAAAAAACTGAAAAGAGAAAAACAAGCACTTAGATGTCCGGTGGTCTAGAATTCTATAATATATTATTGAATGAATACTATTGAAGAAAATAAAATATATTCTAATATTTTTTTTTTTTTTAAAACGTTGCCCCACACTACGAATTTCTCCTGTGTCGTGGGTGCGTTTACATACATATAAACTCACATACACAAACAGCCAGACCCGGAACAACTAATTGTAGGTCATACAAATATTTGTTCCGTGCGGGAATCGAACCCGCGACACGCAGCGCAGCAGTCAATCGCTTAACCACTGCGCCAACCGTGCCGTTATAATGGAACATAACAACTGAACAGTCGGGATCCATTATTCGACAGCCAATCTAATTTTTCAATGGATCCCGATTGTTATGTTCCATTATTAGAATATATTTTATTTACTTCAATGGTTAAATACAGTTAAAACACCCTCAAAGAATAATAACATTGTTGCCTCCCTCAATACCTACTACATAAAAATGTTATAATTTCAGGATCAATACTACGCCGAGCTCTCTGAAGAGTCAGGCATCGAGCGAGTCCCTCCCGTCATGTTCAAGATCCGCGCCTTGGACACACAGGCCAAGCTGGAAAACTTATACACCTACAGGGACTACGAGTACACTGTCATCGACGACCAGACATTCACCAGGAAACTTGAGGACCCTGCTATTAGGAGAGGCTTGAATTTATAATAAGAGGCGTTAGAGGCTATTACTACATACATGATCAGTTCTAAGATCCGTCTGACCTCATCTAAATCTGTACCGTTTTTGGTTGAAACGATCACTCTCTGAAGCGAATTGTTTAAACTAAGGTTGAATGTCACTTGCACGTCCCAACACGACAAGGCCTATATTTTTCTATGTGACAGTTAGATATTCTCAGCAAAATCAAAATCAAAGTAGAGCAATTACAGGGTCGACTATACATAAGTATCTATGTATGTGCAATTGTACACACATCGGCACCCTAATTGCGTACCACACTTTCAATAACAATCCCGAGAGTTTTGAAGGATATTGCTAATAAACGAGTAGGTTTGAAAAATTCACCTGCTACGTCATTATAGAATTTAGATATTAACTACACATGTTTACAAATAATGTTATTTATCTTTAGCAAACCACATAATTTTATTAGTACAAGTGCCATAAAGTTGAATATTATAAGAAAATGTACAGAAACCGGGCGTTAATATGGCACATAAAGACCTTTAAAAATATACTATCAAAGTCGAACTTTTTACTGGATAAGCCATATTTAACGACCGCGTATATATCATTAGATATTATTTTGATATTTAAAGGGGTGAGGATTCAAAGAAACATGGCATTTCCAACTGTTTATTATTTTAAAATAATAACATCAAAATGTACCTTATAGTTGTTAAGGAATTTTTCACTAAACATAATTTAATATTATTTAATAATTATTAGTAAAATGCACTTCATTTACAAACAAAAAATGTACAAAAACCAACAAAACTCGTCTAGAAACTAACAATTAGTCTAGACTCAGTAGTATATTTGTACTTATTAATTAATAATAATAATTCATACCTAATTGTTATGATTGGTAACAGTCAAGTTAACGAATATAAACAAAAATATTACATAATAACTCGTTTTATTAAAATTTAATTCCTACCTAATATCAATACAGGCAAGATCCATTTTTATTCGTCAACAAAATTCACTCCCACCGTTCCTCACGTTGGTATACGAATTTACGATAAAATAATCTCAGTATGATCTTATAATAAGATCGATACATTCCTTACTCTTCCTCGGAAGACTTCAAGATCCATTACTCGCTAATTTTATCCAAATATGAATATTAATGTAGGTTAAAGGCAAGCGCATATTACTACCGTATCGGGTCGCAGCACATCGCATTCTAATACATAAAGCCCGATGCACCCCGCCTGGAATGTGTGATTGATGGTTCATACAAAATGATGGAGTTTTTTTTTATATTGCGGTGCGGCTGCCCAAATGCGCGTCAGCCTTAACACATTCTTCCAGAATGTTCACTCCATTTATATTTCAATAGGACAAGGCAGTTCTTTCCTAGGAGTATACTTTCTCTCGTAGTTCTGTGTGTCAATGATTTTGTAGTCATAATCACGGTAGTTCGCTAAGTCTTCTAGACGGTTCCTTCCGTTGAAACGAGCTATTTTAGTCAAAACTGGCGGCGCTGGTAGGACATCAGCTTCGGCAGTCAGGTTACCAAAATATTCATCCTGAAAAAAAAACATAGATGTTAGACATTTTTTTTATTTTAGAAAAAAACTCGTTGACCTTGTGGAGCGTATATTATGCATTTGCCAGGCACTTCTAGTCTTCTCTTTAAAGAAAGTACAGTGAAAACGGAATTTTAACAGTGAGCCCACTGTCTCTGTAACACGGTATAGGTTAGGTACTCGTATATAATATCCTCCACTTGGAGCAAACACTATCTACTTACATATCCACCGCTAAACATAGCCCTCAAAAAACCGCCTCAAGCTGCTCATCCTCTTAGCTAAATTCCTGTCTGCAGCTTTCAAATATTCTTCGTCAAAAAATGGAGTGTCGGTTACTAAGAGAAGAATCAGTTCAATGAATTACCATATCGCTAATAACATTGACGTCCACGATCCTCATGCCCTGGTTCTGCTGCGCGTACACGTGTTCCAGCCATTTCCTCAGCATTTCTTCCTTGGACGGTAACTCGAACTTGCCTGATGCTAGAGCTGCAGCATACTGGCCCTGTTCGATAAACATATTTAAAAAATTTGGCTCACGAAGTTCGAAAACGGTGGAAACTGTAAATTATTGCAGACTAGGATGTTTCTGCTAAATTTTAAATTTCTGATTAAACGTTGCCATTGTGCAATCTAGCCTCCAACAATCTGGAGAACCAAAACTCCAGCTTATATTGATAAAACAAAAATACACCTAAGCTATCGAAAGGTACCAAATAATGATTCTTATTTATTCGGACTGACGTCGAACATTATTTTGTATATTTCTATAACTCAGGTGTATTTACCACTCCACTTTACCATCACTGGTATAGCTACCCTTTGCGTATTCAAGTTGAAGCTGAAAATGCAATATTTCTGTACCAAAACTCGCTCTGTTGATGGTCGTAAGGAGAATAAGTGTCAAATAAACTGACCTGAGCATCCATAACCCTGTTGATAACTTTCTTGGAGACTCCCACAAACGTCATGCTGGGATGTTTAATGTTCACTGTCTGCTGGTACAGGGGCAGTACGAACTTCTGTGATGCTGTCACTCCTGAACTGCTGTCAAGGAATGGATGAGCGTAGTTGTAGCCTGGAATTTAGATAGTTATAGGTAAAATACAGATTTCAATTGATAAAGTGTGAAGGCACTTCTCAAGGCTTTAGCGCTCTGCAATGCACACAACTTCTTTGGATGGTGCAATATAAATCTAGGCAGCAATCGTCATTATCGTTAAGACCTCATTCTCCTGCAATCAGATGACGCCAGAATAATTCTAAAAAGATTTCTTCGTATCTAATGATTAAGTTTAAGAATTACCTGTACAGAATATAACGTCATCAAACTCTTCAGTGGATCCATCCACAAAGAAAGCGCCGGTCGGGGTAAAGGAGTCGATGTCAGGTTTCTTCATATAGTTCTTGGAGAACTCTGGCTGGTTGTAATTGAGATGATGACTGTGGAACAGCTTCGCAGTAACGTTGGACAGCTGCAAGGCGAGGTCCAGGCCGGATGCGCCTGCGCCGACTAGAAGTACTCGCCGATTCCGGAAAGCTTCTGCATCTTTGTAATCGTGGCTGTGGATGATTTTTCCTGAAATACAAATTTATCAGCTTTATGCAAACTGTCGTGTTAATTGAATAGTTTGCATTGATGATTAATGCATTTGAAGCCAACAGTCAATAGGTTGTCAGATTTTGACAAAAGAATCTGACAATAAATTGACTAGGTCTAACATTTTGAGACGTGGGCATTTCATTATGTTGTAACTCCCAAGTTATGGGACTTAACTTAAAATAATAATAAGGTAACAATGAAAAATCCTTGAAGTTGACGCCACGAAACGTGACTGACAACAAAACAAGCTTGCAAAGTACAGGAAAATAATACGCGAACACAAAAGAGACTACAATTATTTTACTATCCAAAGTATTCTTTTGTAGATGGTTATTATGTTCAGCCATATAAAAAACGAAATAATGGGAGGCCAGTCGGTTCATTGAAGGGGGAAGTTCTAAAATACGGACTTACTTGATCACGATTCGATAAATTAAAGAAAAGTTTGAAGAAGTAGAGAAGTCTTAGTCAATATCAAAGCATAATTTTCATATTTTAGCAGACCTTTTTCGAAGCGTTTTAGTAACAAGAAAATTGCCTTCAATCGATTCAAAAATTACGATTGGTTTTTGGTTGGTGGACCACTTAGGCAAAACAATAGGTTTCCTTTTTTGTTTAGTCTAGGTTCCCACTGTCTAAAAGGCTTTTCCTAAAACTTCTCAAGGTGCCTCAAATAAAAGTTTTAACCAATAATTTACATTTAACACGTTTATTTAACCTGAAGCTGCACACATTACGTCACAAATACAACCAAAACAACATTCTTATTTACTTTTTTACGTATATTACCATCTTGTCACTGTCTTAATAAGACGCTAATACCTGTTTGATGCAGTATAAACACTATAGCTAGATTAGCGAAACCACTAAAGCTGTTTTTGAAGCATGGAGTGCATGGAATCCTGCCAATCCTGTAAGGCGAAAGAATGCGAAGACACACAGTAGTATTACCTATCTAGGACCAATATTTATCAATGTAAGAACGGATGGAAACCTTACGATAAAACCAGATTGTAGGATAATGAATGTAGGTAAAACGTTACTGGTATAATTAGTTTGTGTGCTAAAGCAAAATTTCGTAATGGAACTGCAGTGACATCCATCGATGCCTGTCGTCTGCCGTTGACGTGTGTTGTGCCGCTCGTGTTTTGAGGACCTTACCCTGCACGCGCGAGCGTACTGCACGAGCAGCACGTTGTCGTAGGCTGCAGTTGCCTCCACCGTTGACGCGTGTCGCTTATGTGTATGTGTCGCAGCCAACTGGTTTAATTAACCGTTTAGTTAACCGCCTAGCCTTTTAACTAAACGGCAGCCGTTCAACTAACGGCCTGAATGATATTCAATACATTATAGTTTAGGTTGGAACTGTAACCAATCACGTGCGAGCCGAATTGGTCACAGTAACTAAGCCTGGGCACTCCGACCAAATAGGTTAGGTTAGAACTGTGATCAACCGTGTGCGAGCCGAGAGAGCGAAGCGAGGCAAGCACTACTTCCAAAGGCCAGGCGATTGACTAAACGGCAAATTTAACCAGTTCGCTGCAACATATGCACACTTACAGTGAATTATTTGTGAAGTTAGGCTCCGTGAAAACTATAGGTTGTCTTGAGTTTTGGTCAGTAGGTATCCTCAACAAAGAGCTTTTAGTTAGAGCACATAAACTTCCTTATCTTCTAATTAATTCTATTCTACACATCCATCCAGTCTTCACATTAGAACCCATCTGGCCACCATTTTTACCTTTGAAAGTCTTCAGTTGATCGATGTCAGGTATGGCAGGGCTGCTAAACTCCCCACTGGCGATGACCATGAAGTCGCACACCTCTGTCACTTTCTCCTTGGTGTCAGTTTTCGTGTACGTCAGCTCCCAGTGGTCGTTTGACCATCTGACTAGCGTCACAAAACTTTTTAACTGAAATTGAAGAAGAATAAGAAATAGAAATAGATTTATTAGAATAAACAGTCACGTCTTTTGAAAAACTTTATCCGGGGCTGCATTTTTTTTTTAAGTGTCGGTGAAAGGGTGCTGTTTTCCGCTATGGGTGTATTAACAGTAGATTTCATTTGGTAAGAGATTTTTGTCTCTACCTATTTGATTAGGTGCCGAATTAAGCATTTGACACACTTGGTGTTGGGTGGTCTAAAAGAAAGAACCCCTCTATCCTAGCCCATTTCGATATAAAATATTATTAAAGAAACCCCGGTGTAAATACTTATTATTGAATCTGAACAAATAACAAGCCAAACGATACGTGATGGCTTTCATCTGTAAGACAATAGAATGTAACGACACTTGTCTCACGGGATACCTATCCCACGTTCCCTTAGTATTCATCCTGGCATGTCCTACCATATCTATGAAAATCAATGAATTATTCATGAAACCACGGTGTGAACGATAAACAACAAATAAAACATCATGTATACAGGTTTCTCGTCACGTCACTCAGCTGGCAATTGGCAACGAACAAATTGTTAACAACCATACATCCTGATAAAATCAATTCCGCGATTATTTATGGACAGGCGATTATTTAAGGGCATGTGATTGGCTGTTTATCTTCCTCGTTTGTTCAGTACCACGCAATCTGTTATGATTACACTCATTCAGAAGAAAATGATGACTCTTGTGAGAATCATCGCTAGTTACAATGCACTGTTTGCTAATCAGGTTCAATTAACGTTCCTAATAACGCTCTAAAAAACTACATTGTTCATCAGAAATAAAAAATACCTACACGTAAACCTCTATCTGTACTAAGAACACCTGTCAGACAGATTACCAGGACTCCCCAACAAAAATTCAAAAAAACATCTCGAAGAAATCCTTAAACATGTTACTTAAGTTACATTCATTATGTAGTTTACACATCACATTTTAATTGGTGTTAAGTGTCCCACCTCCCACATAATGCTTCTGTTACCTAAGTTTAAGTAAGAGTACACAAGTAATAACTTTGGTTCCTTATGACCGCTGCACGCTGGTTTAATTCACACGATTGGAGTTATGTAAGGCTTTGACATTAGTTAGCCAACAATAGATTTCTCTTGGCTTTTAATCTCTCTCAGCGAGGCTCGTCATCAATACTTTTGAACATACACTCCTGTTATTTAATATTCCAGATATAAATCTTCACGTATTAGAGCAGTGGTGGCCCACAGGTAACGGCCTGGACTTACTTACGAGATGTAGGTCGTGGGTTCGAACCCAGGCAGGCGCTTTGCATTGTGTAAATAATTTCATCATTGCTGCTCTCAAAACGGTGAAGGAAAACATCACTTCTCTCTGTGAGAGGGAGTGGGCCGTAATCCACCACGCGGGCCCAGTGTGGGTTGGTAGATGTCACATATCTTCGAATTTTTTAGTTCTAGGACACGCCAATTTCCTCACGATGTTTTCCTTCGCCGTTTTGAGAACAGTGATGAAATAATTTACACAAAAAAAATAAAAAGACTGTCAGTGTCAGAGTTCGAACCTACGACTCGTTATTGGCGGTCGTTTCCACTGGGCCACCACCTCTCCGACGTAAAGTTTAATTACAGTACTTGGTAAAGATTCAGTTTCCAATAAAAAAGATCTGCAATTGCGCCGCTAAAACCCAGTGTCCTATCATAAATGTTCGAATCGTTTAGTAAACGCGGAATAATAAAATACTAACAGGTGTGGTAAAGGTTGAATTTCATAAGAACATGACAGTATTATGTATGCGAAACCTGTCTCCAGTCCTGAGTGACCCTAATGCCAGCTGAATGGAAATGATTCCCAACATCACACCTTACAACATTCTCTCACTAAAATTACACAATATTAACAAACACGAATTGAATTGATCAAATTGTCACGAGGTGCAAAGGTGGTTTAAATTTGACTTCTATTTACCTATATCTAAACACTACACTGCTAGGTAATTTCATTAAAAATGACAAATAGTCAAAAAAATCGTTTTCCTATTTGCATCTCCTTCTTAGCGTGTCGATCGCAAAAATACTTAGAAAAATAAACGTAGTTTTTTTTTTTTTTTTTTGGGCCAAAATTCAGAATTGCATAATATTATATGTATACATAATTATTAAATGTAAAATCATCATCTATCTAGCCGTTTCCCAACTAACTATGTTAGGGTCAGCTTCCAGTTATTATATGTAAAATGTAAAATATCCTATTATTATAATAATATGTAATACTATTATATTGCATAATATTACATGATAACATATATCGTATTTATTCATTGTAAAAATACGAATAAGATGAATAAATTATAGGACATTAAAGAAATAGGTAGGTATGCCTTATTTTTTTAATGTCCTGCTATTCATGTTATTCGTGTTTTTACCTCATATCATCACATGCCAATACTGCTTCCTAAGTGGGGGGCCATATTTTCAAGGAACGACTATGGCAGGTTCATTTGACTGGCACGCAGATTATCAAATATTGTGATATTACTACGATGCAATCGACTAGATTTTCGCCGAACGTTCAATCATATCGTGAGGTTAGGTATAAAATTAAACGTTCTAACTCTAAGACCACGCAATGCAGTAAACGATTTGCCTCGTAATTTTGATATTAACGTGCCAAAAGTCAGTTTCCCAACAAGTGCAGACAAGTAGAAGCATACCAACAAGTCTAGGGTTAACGAATTATGACATCATGTTAGAAAAGTAGGAAAAGAAAATAGCACACACCCCACCCCTACATAGGGCCTATCTGTATCCGTCTTTTCGTTTGCATTTTTTCTTTTGGTATACCTAGATTCAACTTTATATCCTTTAACTTAAAACATAGGCAGTAAACTTTGAAAAAAAAGATTATGTCTACAGCCAAATCATATTTATCACGTTAATATTTCCGTAAAAGTCAGTCAAGTTCAGTTTCAGAGAAAGCTAACTTACTTGAATATTGTTCATCAATTCGAAATGTTTTGCGAAGTACTGCAAGTACTTGTAAAAGCAGGGTCCCGCAGGATACGAGGGCGTGCCCTCGGGGAACGGGAACCCGGAGTACGCCATCGTCTGGTGCGGAGTGTTTGTTCTGAAACATATTGTTCACTTATACACACGTAAATAGTATCGACTGGCTCATTGTGCTTTACAACATACTTTAAAAGCTTTCGGATCTATGGATACCTAGACCGTTTAGAAGAATGCCTTTCATTCTGTATTGCAGCATTCTAGAATTTAGTTTTTATTTTAAATTATGTAGGTACTTTCGGTTTAATCAGTCATCTCCGACTGGTATTTAAATAAGTCTGTGTCTAAAGATGATTCTTATTTTTTAACCCAATGTTTTGTGTACTTCTTGCGTATAGGACCTAAGTGTTGTTTCGCTCTTTGTTAAGCTTTCAAAGTACAGAGCCTATCCCAATAACTACAGGAAATTGAAATCCAAGAAAATTGGGTAATTTATTTCTTTCTTGGAGTATGGAAACCGAACAGAGTCATGATGTCTTCTTACAAAAGAACTATTGTTATGCAGTTAACACTGCAGTCTAATTAAGAGGAACGTGCTATTTCATGTGTAATGTTACTTTGTTCATGACCTTTACCTTCTAACTCAATGGGCTGAATGCTCGTTAATTTATTTTATCACTTTTTGTTTCTTTTTATTATTCTCATTAAATTTAACACCTTGCATTTAGAAACAAAAAGCGACCGTGGTTTTAATTATGGATTAACAATAGTTTGTATCGTATTTAAATTACTTATTCTTATTAATTTTATTATTATTTTTAATAGGGATTTTCCTACTAAGTATGCTATTAAAGATTTCTATGATAAAATTCTCATGAATGAGCGGAATAAATTCAAGGAAGTCTTTGACTGACGTATAAAGAACAACGGTAATATTATGTCGTTATATCCACACGAAACTGGTCCTCATATTGGTCACAGCGATCTTATTTCATAATGGACCGGTTCTCTTTAAAAAAGCCAATTATCTAATATCCGCGGTTTCTCTCGGCTTCGCAAACAGTGCAATCATATATTGTTGTGTACTTAGCGCATTCGTTGCAAAACTTCGAGACCAGATCATGATTAGGTATGCAGCTTCTTGAACTAACGTTCACGTTGTTCTGTGTGAGAACAAGGTAGGTAAATGTATTCAGAGGCAAATTATCAACCATTGCATTACAATCAATAACAACTGCAAGTTCCTTTTTGGAACCAAACACTGGAAAACGCTAAGAAAATATTAAGGAAAGATGACGCTAACTGAACACCTTAAATATTTGACTTATGTATTTCAATCTGACATTGCTTAACCTCCACCTTTTTAAGGCCACACCCCATAAGGATACTTATCAGGACACACTTTCAAGAACACTGGCATTGACAGTCATTGCCAAAAAAGATTTACCTACACCTTGGAGTGTCCTTAAACTTTGTGTAAATGAGGAAAAAGATGTGCTTACCTCAAGTTTTTGTACATGCTAGTGAAGAGGGGCAGTCCATCATCGTCCACACCGACATGAGGGTCGAACCTCCAGGTGCCTCCGATGAACCGTGAGCCCTCAAATACGGTGAAGTTGACGCCATACTCCTTCATGTACCGCGCGGTGCCCAGACCGGAGTAGCCAGCACCGATGATACAGACGCGGGGTGCTGAGACAGACTGGAAATAACAGTTTTTTTTATTACAATAAAGGCACAGATTAGGGAATATTAAAACTTACAAATAAGGGATTGATAGACCAATTTTTTTTTTTTTGTAAACAGGTGTCAAGGGTTTAAGCAAAGGTGAAAGCAAGGGTGAAAACCAACGCTTAGCGACCCGCTACGGGCACCTGAGCATAATGCTGACACTTAAACCTTTTGCTACCGGTATTGCAGTTTAGTTTGTGTATATAATTACTTCTACTAGCTGTTATACTGGAGACAATAAACGTTATTCTATTCTATGTACCCATGTATAAATTACAGATATTATATGTAAATGTAGAATTTATAAAAAGGGTGACACAATTAGCGGTCTTATCGTTAAAAGCGATCTTTTAAAGACCACTTTTGAATGGCTTACAGGGAGAAAAAGAAACAACACTGCAGGTAATCTATGGAAGGAACACATGAAGAATAAGTATGGAAACGGAAGTTGGAAAAGCTGATTTTGTGGCACAATCTTTGTAACGGTTATTTCTGGCGGTGGATTCCCGTAGACTGTTTTTCTTACTTATTTTGATACAACGTATTTGCGTTTAAAGTTTCGATCGAGGTGACATACATAATTAATTACCCTCATTAAAATTGACACCAAATAGAAAACCATTACAGTCACAGCCGTGGCCCATATCGATATGATAAGGTAAATAAAACGCAAACTGACGACACACAGCACTACAGACTCTATCGTGAGAATGTAACGTTGGATCGTGATTATTTCTTAAGATAATTCATGCTATTTTAAACCAGTAATTACCTGCTACAAGTCTCATACTGGAATTATTAGCCGTTATGATTCTATAAGTGGATGCCTGTGTCATACTTTTAGTACCACCTAATAATAAAGCTGAAGCGTTAATTTGTTTGTTTGTTTGAACCCGATAATCTCTGGAACTATCGGACGGATTAGAAAAAATCTTGCAATCTTGCATCGTGGACATAAGCTAGACCTATATATATAAAAATTAATCCCTATTTCCCTTGGTCACGCCATAACGTTAGAACGACTTTACCGATTTCATCCATCTTTTTTTTTAAGTTTTCTAATAATTTGTAGAAGGTTCTTACGGAAAAATAATAGCATCTGAACGGATTTAGATGAAATTTGACACATGGGTAGACCATGATCTGGAGAAGGACGCGTAGGCTACTTTTCATCCTGGATCGCAGACGAAGACGCGGACAACAGCTAGTTTCTTATAAATATAGCCCTGACTGCGATTAGCAGAAGCCAATCATGTATTGAAATATGCATCCTCTACCAGGAAGATACGAGAGCCAAGTTAAAAATAAACCTTATTACTAGAAGAGACAAAACGAAAGAGCGGAAATTATTAATGAGTCATTAATAATTTCGCGGAAGATATAGCTATCAGCTGTTCGATCGAAAACCAGCAAAACATTAAATTCAAATGGTGACGTTAATTACTACGTATATGCACACAATCGTCGATTAATTTATGCAAAAATATTAACTTGATAATATCTACGTCATTGAGTATTATTTTATTCACGAAATGTGTTAATTTAAAAAATACAAATTGATGACCGTCCTACTTCCACGAACAGGTAAAAAATCGATGGAGATAAAAATATTTACAACACGAAAGAATGCGACGATACTGGGTAACTTGATCATGGCTTTTTGCCTTTATTATAAGAAAGGTATCTAATATTACTGAATAATAGAGAAACAGCTAAGTAGAGCAGATTGCAAGAGACCTATAAATTCAAATTTTAATTATGTTTCAAATTGACGTAATTTCAAGTTAAACCAATATCAACATTATTTTACTGGGAATTAAGTTGATTTCAGAGTGACTAGCACTATTATAAAAAGTTATAATTTTTTTTGAAGTTGTAGCGTAATCTGAACTTTATTAGTAAAATTAAAGTTATTTTTCCATAAACTCTTATTTGTTTACATTTTTGGCGAATATGTCGCAATTTTTATATACATATACATTCGTTGCAAATAAATGATTTGATTGATTGATTGAAAACCTTAGCAATTTTGAAACACTAAACTAAAAACAGTAAATTGAAAATCGTACTGCCCGTTAAATCCCATCATCATCTGCCTAGCCTTTTATCGACCCCAACTAAACTGGGGTCGGCTTCCAGTCTAACCACTTTTAGGGTTCCGTACCTCAAAAGGAAAAACCTTTTTGGATCACTTCGTTGTCCGTCCGTCTGTCTGTCAGTCTGTCAAGACCCTTTTTCTCAGTAACTCGTGGAGGTATCAAGTTAAAATTAATATCAAATACGTAAGTCTACGGTCCCTTAGAGCTTTAAAATAATCAAGCTACTAAGTCAACGCAATAAAGTGATACGGCCCTTTATGCGACATATTTTGAAACTCGCAAATAAATCAAAACCTATAGGGCATTTCCCGTTAACCTAGAATCATTAAATTTGGCAAGAAGCAAGGTCGCACACAAGTAAAGGAAAAAGTCCGAAAATCGTTTAATTTGTAGTTTTATCACATATCTTTAATTTTTCTTTCTTGCGATAACAAACTTACATTCGCAGTCGGAGAATTTACCGTGACGTGTATATCGACGTATGGGAGAACATGTTTTTCAACGACAATATTATGTTTGTTTTTGGATTAAATTCATCCCAATTACGGAACCCTTCATTGTGCGTGGTCCGACTCGCACATGGCCGGGTCTTTTTACATAGAGCGACTACCAGCTGAGGCACATACATGATACATATCCTAATTCCATACAGACGGAAATACAGCCCCTAACCACACATACGTATTTCGTAAAAGCTATACGTGTAGGTATCAAGTGCTTACGTCATAATAAACATAGTCCTCTTCTTCTTCCCGATATATACACTTCACTATAAAAAATGCTATAATTAAAATAGACACACAGCACACACGTTTATATTTGATTCGAATCATTTTTCACTTGGATGGCTTGCTGTTGGAGCAACCAAATCTTAGAGTAAATTCCGCAATAAAGGATAGCATTGAACCTCCTGAGCTAGATGCACTGATGATCATCATCTGAAGTCTAAACGTAGACTTGATTACCGACAGCGGAATGCCAGCGACGTAACTTGGAGCACCGTGGGAACACTTTAGATTTATTTATGAATTAATTCTATGATAAATACTTTATATACAACATAATAAAATTATTATCTATAAAAATGCACATTTCCCTAAACCTTGACTTGTTTGTCTGACTTTGGCAGTTGAATGTTTGAATATACAGATTATACCGCAGAATATAAATTAAAATGCTCAATCATCGTATTCTCGCGGAAGGAAAAAGGTTGATTGTAATTTTGTTTCGTCTCGAATGATTTTCAACCAATTTACAGAAACCCATATAACATATTCACAAAATACCATATAATTCCTATAACACGAATCCAATCAAACGTGTAGTGGAAATGTGTGAGTAATGAATTGAATACTTATAACGTTTGTTAACAGGTTCAACGCATTACGGGTAGTACGCGACCTGGGGGCCTAAAAGGCCACTTTAAGCAATACCTCTAAAAGCTATTCATTTCCTGAATTCCCAGCAGAACATTAGCAATTCCTCTAATTTTAGTTAAATGATTACACATAATAGTTTAATCACCTACAATACATTTCATATCAATCATATTTGGTGTAAACATTGGTGGACCATTTTACGAATTTCCATACAAACCTGTCAAACAGGTTAATTGCGTGATATGAATTGCACACAGATCATAATATATCAGTTTGTGACCATTTAACGATTTTTAATATGATTCATAGTTATCCTATTATAATTCTGCTAAAGTGGCCTTTTTCGGCCCCCTGTATTAGTTTTCAAATTAGTGCGGTGCGGTACTAATCGTTGCCTGTTTTGCTGAGGGCAGAACAATTTTCTATGTTCTCCTTCTAGTAGGAAAGGGATAGATACATTTTTGATATCATAATGTTAACTCTAACCAAATCCCTGAAAAATACAATACGGGAAGCATTTACATAGATCGTACCGCATCCAGATAATTTCGTTTAAATTCGATGCTGTACGGGAAAATATACCCCGTATGGACCACCCCATACCGCACTGAGGTGTGTATGCGCAAGTCATCACCGGTTCGTAGCGACGTGCGGCACGGGTTTTTGTTTTATTACGGACTCACCATAATCCTAAAATATGTTCTTGGCCTTGGCATTGGCCACTCATTCAACGTCTGCTAACTTAATATGATGCTAAAACCTCTTTCATTGAGAGCTTCGAATGCTGAACAGTGCGAGAACATACTTTACTCCAGAACAAAATGCAGGAGTTTGAAAACAACATTTTTAAGATTTAACCAAATCCGACATTAGGGAAAATCAAAGGCCATGCTGTTTTCAGGACTAAGAATGTACTGAGGTAGGGAGGGAGGGAGGAGGGAGGAGTTAGGGGCACCTAAGGAAACCTCATAGTGTCGTTTTGGTACGAAGAGATTGAAGAGAACATACCATTATGTAGCTTTAGAAATGGGTCTGAATCTGTGTGGTAACCCAGGAGCCATTAAACCATACATAATTTGCCTCGGATCATTTAATCATCATCATAATTTCAGCGGAAAGACGTCCACTGCTGACCATAGGCCGCCCCCCAGCACCGCAACTTTGACCGACGCTGTTGGACTTCAAGCCGTTTATGAAAGAACCCAACTAAGTATAGTTAGATCAAACTACGATGAGATAAGATACTCAGATCAGGGTTCGCCAACATTTAGGCTTAACTAAATATATTCGCAATGCTTAAGTATCTGTTTAATCTCTTATTCACGAGCAGTGGCGTGCTGTGGCCGTTTAACCCGTTTTGGTATTGCATAATACCAGCGCACGCGCAAATATAGATACATAATCTGTCTATCAAATTAACGAAAAAAAAAACAAACCGAATACTACTATAACACATACGTACGTAGGTAACTAGTTTTTTTTTTTGTTTAAGAAAATATGAATAGCCGTCTTCGGAAAAACCGAAAGGAGTTGAGTAGATAATGTTAGGTTTTTTTTGCGATTAATTGCTGGGAATTCGCTTGCGGTCGCGCTCTGATATAATAGCATTACTTTTTACTGCTTCGTGAATAAAACAAAAAGACTTTAAAAGAAAAAAAGCACTTTAGTTTTTCCAGGAAAACTTCTTTTCCTTTTTTAACATAACCCACAGAAGATCCTTTCTGTAATTCCTTTTCATTTAACTAATGATGGTTTTCATGTGGTAATACATAAATTATGCATGCTTACCTATTACTACTTCATCATTGTCTCCTTTTTTAAAGCTAATTATGTTGTATATTCGATATATAAAGAATAGACATTAAAGTTCCGACACTGCCATTTAAGCTATCCAAAAACTGATCTAGGGTTCCCATAAGATGTTGCAGAGAATGCTACAAATGCTCATCAAGAGATTTTAGGAAAATCTATACCACAGTGCAAACGTTTTTTTTGTTCCAAATCTCGAATTCTTGTGCAACTGCAGCACCCCGCACCCTAATGGGTAACACACGATCAATCGGAATCGGTTTTATTTTGACGGCACGGTTGGCGCAGTGGTTAAGCGATTGACTGCTGCGCTGCGTGTCGCGGGTTCGATTCCCGCACGGAACAAATATTTGTATGACCTACATGTATTTGTTCCGAGTCTGGGTGTTTATCTATCTATAATATGTATTTACAAAAAAAAAATGTATATAAGTAGTTATCAGCCATCTTGTTACCATAACACAAGCATTAGGTTGCTTAGCTTGGGACAAATGGTGCTGTGTGAAATGTCCAGGGATATTTATTTATTTATTTATTTATTTACTCCTCGTAAGTGCCTACTTAATAAGCTAATTTTAGTGCTATTATAAAGGTATAAATGCTAATGTTAATGCTTAACCATTAACCACTTTGTACCTATATGCGATTTGTAGATATAAGCAGAAGTATTCATGAGACAGAACCTCAGTAATATACCCATTAGTTTATTACCTATGTAGTTCAATTAAGTACCGACTGTACCTATTAATAGCAAAAAAGCTAAAATATTGGTATTAGGGCTGATTTTTCAATCATCTGATAATTTTATTCGGGGAATAATTTTGAATTTTTGACAGTTATTTCATACAAAAACTGTCAAACCTCAAGTTTATTCCACGAATAAAAGTTATCGGGCGTTGGAAAAATTAGCCCTTATTCTTATGCTCAGGGTATAGTTACTACCTCATCAAAGTTACTACTGTGACATTCTACTATTTTAATTCAGCACCCTAAGTGCGTAACACACTATCAATCAGAATCTGAATAATTTTGAAGGATATTCCTAATCCATTGCTTCATATGTTCGAAAAATGTGTCCGCTGAGCAACGTAAATAACGCAATGAATGTTGTAGAACTGTCAAAATGAAAGCCATTCCTACTGCTACTTTGTTACACAATTACCCCGCTGATACCCGATGGACACAGGTAATTTAATACTTGGTGTGTGGAACCATTTATACCTTGGATATTTATGAGCAGGGTGGCCATGAGAGGCCTTGCTCAAGGTTGGTCACTGAGGCCGAAATTACTCACCACCCACTACCTATATATTATAATAGACAGTAATATATATATATATATATATTATTGCCAGCGACTGCGACACGTCGAATAAACCGTAGTTTTTCACGGCAAGAAAAACGCATTTGTTGTCAGACACTATTCTCTAAATAGCTCGAGATCTAGAAGCAGCCAATTCACTGGTGGCTCGAAGACACCCTCCCTCCTAGTTATCGCCCTCATTAAAATCATTGTCTCCTTTTTTAAAGCTAATTATGTTGTATATTCTATATATAAAGAATAGACATTAAAGTTCCGACACTGCCATTTAAGCTATCCAAAAACTGATATAGGGTTCCCATAAGATGTTGCAGAGAATGCTACAAATGCGCATCAAGAGATTTTAGGAAAATCTTTACCACAGTGCAAACGTTTTTTTGTTCCAAATCTCGAATTCTTGTGCAACTGCAGCACCCCGCACCCTAATTGCGTAACACACGATCAATCGGAATCGGTTTCATTTTGACAGTTCAACAACATTCATTGCGTTATTTACGATGTTGAGCAGACACATGACACATTTTTTGAACATATGAAGCAATGGATTAGCAATATCCTTCAAAAGGATTCAGATTGAGATTGATTGTGTGTTACGCAATTAGGATGCTGTTCGAAGAAGTTTATCTATTACTTACTTGTTGACCCGAATACGTTGTCTTGTCCAAATTTCAATAACCAATAACCAACTAATACAAAAAAGGATGTTGAATTTTCAACGTTTCCAATTTTTCTTTCCGTAAAAACCAGATTTAGACTATTATGAACATTTTAAAATAAAAAATAGCCAAATCGATTCAGCCGTTCTTAGTGATGCGCTTGCCAACGAACATCATTTCATTTTTATTGTATATTATATAAATAAAAACATGTGCTACATTTCTAATAAAGTCGCAAATGCGCAGGAAAAAGCTCTACATACATAATAATATTTGTAACAATTTTAGGATTGTTGACCAACATCGGAGAGCGGATTAGCCTAGTAGATTGAAGTACCACGGTAACTTATTTGAATTGAAGGTAGATACGAGTAGACAAGGACAAACAGGCTTGATTATGTCCTGTATATTATGTGTTACGAACAACTCCAACGCATTTAAATTCATGTTTCTTAGAAATATTCGAGTCTTGTGAATGAGGTATACTGCATAATTAAAAGCTGAGATTGCAATAAAAACAAATAGACACTCAGAATATGATGAACTTATTTCTGATCATATTCTGAATGATCATGATCATCATTTCCTACCTGTCGTGCGAATGTGTTTCCTAAGACAGTAGTACCTATTTTCTGGCTCCCCTATACCATTATGTTTTCCTCTGTGATTAGGTGATTACAATCACAGACCAAACATGTCAGTAAGTATGTCTACACCAGTATGCTTGAGTTTGTGTTGTAGTTTAAAAAATACTGCCAAGAGCTGGCCCATTTCGCAATTTTAAAAAATATAGAACTTTATCAGTCATCTCCATTAAGCAAAAACGATTTATACTTAATGTTTTGCTTTTAATTACTTACGCAATTAGCGAACCGCTTAACTTTTTGTAGATAAAACAACAAATGACACAGATCACTGTCTCATATTACAGTTGCAACCTTACTTTATGTAGAAAATGAAAAATAATGCGTAGGCGCAAACTATCCATCATTCATTTATCTGCTAATGATTTGTCTCTTCTATATGCATTCATCATACGAACTTAGAAAGCTTAGGTTTCGTAATTCCAAAGGTTAATGACAGATAGCGCAACCACTGTTAATTCACAGTTAACGTTTGTGTCATTATCTATTAATTGACAGCGGATTGTGTCAACAGGAAATGATAAGTTTTATCGAAACAATTAGTGGAGGAGAGGAATGTAGCGTAGCACCGTGATGATACTGGGATTTGATAGTTTAATATTGTAAAATATTATAAATGTGAAAGTTTGTGAGGATGGATAGATGAATGTTCCACGCAAAAATTACTGAACGGATTTTGATGAAACTTTACAGTAATATAGCTTATACATCAGAATAACACTTAGGATACTTTTTATCCCGATATTCCTACGGGATCGAAACTTATGCGTATGAAACCGCGGGGCACTCCTAGTACATTTATATTTTTACTAGCTTCTGCCCGCGGCTTCGCCCGCGTGGATGTCGGAAATTATCCCACGGGAACGTGCTACCAGGATAAAAAGTATGTCCTTCCCCAGGATGCCATCTATCTCTTTGCCAAATCAGAAGTTCAGTGGTTTAGGTGCGAAAATGTAACATACAGTTTCAAGTTCAAATCCTAGCTCCCCTTAAAAATCGAAGCTCAGTTCGGCTGCCTACGCCGTCAGGAAAGTAAGACAATACACTGTCGTTGATACAGCTCGTTTAGTCTATTTTAGTTATTTTCACAGCGTTATGTCCTACGGTATTCTGCTGTGGGGCAAAGCCGCTGATATACAAAATATATTTGTCCTTCAAAAGCGAGCTGTTCGAGCAATTTACCAGCTAGGTGCCAGAGTTTCTCTAAGAGATTTCTTTAAAGATTCTGTATTCTCACGGTTGCATCACAATTCATCCTTGCCAACATTTTATATATTAGGCAAAATTTACACTTGTACACTAAAAATAGTGATATTCACAGTGTTAACACTAGAAATAAGGACAAACTACGTGCCCCCTTTCACCGGCTTCATAAGGTTCATAACTCATTTTTTGGGCTTGGTATAACCTTTTATAACAAGATACCCTCTTCTTTTCTAGACTTGCCTTTTAATGCGTTTAAAGCTCAACTAAAATCCAACCTTTGTTCAAAGGCATACTATTCCATCAACGACTACTTAGACGATAAGAATAGTTGGTCACCCTAGTTTAACGCAAGACAATGTTTATGTTCCTTCTCCAGAATTAGCTTACTGCCAGGTCTTAGAACCCAGCAATGCATAAATGTGTAAGCTGTCACGCCCTTTATGCCTGGAGGCTTTTATTTGGGTAGTAAGTTTTTTTTATTTACATTTTAATTAATTATTTTTTAGCTTGAGTACGTATAGTTTTTATTATATTTGTTGGTATATTGGCGTGGCTAGCTGACATATTATGGCAAATAATTTTTATGTTCTGGTTTTGTAATGTTAATTACCGAACATAAGCACCTAGTATTGTATACAATCAAGTATTTTTTTAAATTGAACAGACAGCTGTGCTGCTGGGGAGTTTGTTGCGCCACTTCTTCTTCCCAGCGATAGCACTAGGAAGTGGTGAAGGGCGGGCGTTTTTGGGGGACTGTCTTTTGTAATTTTGACGTTCAAAAAGTGCTGATTCTCAGCCTAATTTGAATAAATGACTTTTGATTTTGAATCGAATTACTCCTTTTTGCCCCGTCAGGGGTCAATTTTCGACAACTTTACATACTTGTTATTAATTATTTTCTGTCAAAAGTATTAATACTGAGTTTCGAGTTAATTGGACCGCGCATTCAATTACTTCCAGACCCCTATATCCCCCTTTGAGGGGTAGTTTTGAAAAACTTATAATAATAAACTTTATTACTTACTTAGGCGAGTATTCTTGCCAATTTTCAAGTTTATTAACTAAATGAATAATATTTTTCATATAAACTGTATCCCCACTTTTCATCCCCACAAGGGTGGAATTATTTAGGCTGTGCGTTGATATAACAGTCAGTCAGTCAGGACTTTGAATTTTAAATATATATAGATAACAACACCATAACCGATACTCATTCACAAAAAGATTAAGTATAATTTAAGGCACACCACCCACCCATCCAAACTTAAATATGCATTGGGAACTCAGTCAAGGAACACCGGTGTAGTCATCATACCCATACCAGCGGACATCTTCCATAAACACAATTTTGATTCACTGCAGCCGTTACAAACGGCTATAATTATTTCTGCCCATGACATGACTGCCCACCGGAGCTTCAGAGACTCTCCATTGTTCGACGACAACCATACCTCTGCCATAAATTACCAACGATTATGTACTGGTTTCGAAAGTGGTGGAAACTTTTATATTGTGAACGGAAAACAAAACTGGAACTATAAAAAATATTTGCTGTACAACTTTCGCGGAGCGAGTTGGGATCGCTCCCATTAATTTGCGCTAAAGTATTTTGAGGATCAAACTGAGCGTGTTTAACACAACAACGTATTTTAGGTAAGTAGATATTATTAACGTGACACTGAAACTGCTAAATATTTAAAAATCTCATCAAACACTACAGCTTCAGCTCAATAGTTAACACAAACTTCTAGCATTCTAATTCATTTGAAACGTTATTAAATTAATGACTTCACGGTTAAAAATTGTTCAATAGTTTGGCATATTTTATGGTATAAAATCAATTATTTTTACACTCATACTTATAAATACACACCCATCGAAAGGTAGCCTAAGAAAAATGCGGGATTACGTAAACTTATTAATTGAAGTGATCATAATTTATGAAGACGTGATGTCGTATTCTGTATCAGAAAGGGCACGCGCTCAGATACCTAGTGTCTACAAACATGGAGAGACATTATGTGGCCCAGCCGGTTGCGAAATGCTTCCCGTTTTGCCTTCGACAACATTTTCCGCGCCGTTCTGCGCGCACGCATGAAATGTGCCGGCGAACCATCACCAGTTACAGATACAATCACGATGCGTATAGTGAATACGACGGAAATGTAGCTAGATAATTATAGGAAAGTTTGTAATTAGGTACTAGAATTAATCAGATTTATTACATTGTGTAGGAAAACAAAGCAGACTGGTTGACTTGTATCTGGCTATTGTTAGGTAAACATTATGGACCTCCATAACTACAAAGGTAATGTGGTAAGTGGTGGGTATACCTATACGCGATTAGTGATAACATTTAGATTTGTAACCATGTCATCGCTGACCTCCCAAACCTCTTAAAACTTACGAAAACATTTTGTATTATGTTAATACTTCAACTAGAGGTTACCTTAACTAGGCACCTGGTCATATTCCACTAGGCACCAGGTTTAGCAGTGGTACTGACTTGATAAATAAAAAAAGATCTTCAATTTGCTTCTGACAAAACATAAAAATCTAAACTTTTCTTGAAGTCATCATCATCTAGCCTTTTCCCTACTATGTTGGGGTTGGCTTCCAGTCTAACCGGATGCAGCTAAATATTGATTTATTTAATACTTCATGTACATACAGAGACGGAATACCAGCTGATGTCTTGAAGTGTGGTAAATTAATCAAAAGTGAAGTGCTTCTTGGTCTTTTGAGAGTCTTTGGTTCTTCTACGTAATTATAATTTTGTGCATGAAGGTCTCAAACGTCTACGAAAAATCTGTTTAAACACAAGGCCAGTTCTCGTACGAAAAAACGTTCAAATCACAATCTCATCTCAGCAACAAAAAATGTCAAAAACTTGTAAAAAAATGTGGGGAAGTTAAAAAGTTTTTTCACATGTTGAGACTGCGATTAAAATGCGAACGTTCTTAAAATACGGGAATTGTCCCTCGGGTTGTCGAGTCATCAAGAACATGTCATCACGCTGGATAGACGATACGGTGATAGCAGTGGCATAGCTAAGTATAGCAAAATGTCATAGTTATTTATTTATTTAGGTTAGCCAACAATAAAATAGTATACACAATAAGTACATTATTAACAAAACATTTCCTAATACATTTATAAGTGCAACAATTACTTGCAGGCTAACACAACATGCACCATTAACGTTTACTTATTTCAAAGCCAAAAAACTATATTTACAATAATTATAGTTAGGTATTCAATTTTTTTTTTTTTTGGGTAATCCATTCATAACAATAATAATAACAGCAATCACCTTCTAAACAATTAAAAAATAAAAACAAAGTGCTAGGTAGTTAACATTAACATTTAAAAAAATAAAAATAATTTAATTCAAATACGTATAATTAAATTTAATAGTGAGATCATTAAATTGTGAGAATAATGCTCAATAAATATTTTATAAAATTTTCCGATGCTGTCATGGTGTTCAACCGTAACATCGCTGAAAATGTTTGCATTTTTACTCATGCGTGAAATGGGTGAATTATAATAGTTAGTTATAGCACCCTGGACCGTTCTGCGCAACGGTGGGTATAAAAGTGTGATAGGATTTCTGATATTGGACTGGGGTACGAAATTTTAGGAGACTCAGTAGGTTCAGGCAGTCAATTTTATTTCTAAGCAAATTATAGAGGAACAAGGCATCAACAACTTCTCTTTGTGTTGATAACGAGTGCATTTTAAAATATTTGAGACGAGTATTATAGGAGATCAGCTGTTTACTTTTTCTAGTTATGAAAACGTATTTTAAACTTCTGCAAGCTGATACTTAAACAATGATGCACCTAAAGTGGATGCTAGACTGATATTGTGCTTATTCCAGAGAAATGATAAAGTATAAGGTAGGTACCACGAAAGGCCCCCCGCCCCCCTTTCCTGGTACCTACCATAAATGTACTTTGGTCCGCATGAGAAAATATAAAAAAATAAAATGAGAAATTACAGCGCGTTTTCTTGAGCCATAAGTAGGTACGACCTTTTCTTAAATTACTATTTATGTAATTTCAGTTTTTAGTGCAAAATACCTACTATTAAAACCATACAAGAGATCAGACAATTATTATTGTAACACAGATGCATGCTCGCAATAATTATGACGTCTGGTTTATATTGAGATCTAATAAAAATATTAAGAAAGACCGCAAATTTACCTGATAAAAAAATCAAAAACATAGGAGATAACATACCTCTTGTGTTTTTTTATAATTATTGGTGCCTGTTCACAGCAATAAAAGAGGATACGCTTAAAAAATATGTGTTTTTGCCGCACGTTAGATACCTACATGATTTGCTGACACTATGCAGAAATGCTTAGCGCGTCCGTTATTTTTAAAAATGAAAACCTTTTCTTCTGAATAGCCATCGATTTATATCTCTGAGATTAGCATGCTTAGCAATTGAAAGACCCGTCCACCAGCTTTATAATAAAAAAAAAACATGAAATTAAAAAAAGCATACCACCTACCAGAGTCAACACATCGGTCACTTCCAAGATCACATTTAGCAAACATAATACTATCACGCACGATCGATACGCCATTATTAGCAGCTCAACATTAATAGAAGACAACAAAAAACTGCACGCGTATACCTTGCAGCTATATAAAAAGTTTATTAGTTGCGCGAGCGCTGATCAGTGGCGTTCCGCGAAGAGACCACACTAGAGTGAGCTCAGGTTGTAGGTGGCTGTTGTACGGGACCACTCGACGACCTTGACCGACGAGACTCACTGACTCACATACACAGATCCTGTCTTCTTTTGCTCGTGAATCGATAACCACAAAAACTTAATGATAATTAAGACGGTGTGAAGTCACTTAATGATGTTCCAATGATACAGCGATTGCGCCCTGCTGCGCTCCGCAAGACGCGCAGCGATTCATTACCTAATTATTTGCGCAGTCTCTTAACATTCTTTGAGTTATTTAAGGCTCAGGTAAAAAAGATAATGTTTTTAAAATACCTACGTATAAGTCCTAACAACATACATGAACCTGAATTCAGACTGGACAAAACGTGAACTTTATTATAGTACTTACCGACAAACTGACTACTGCGGCTGCTTTACTCTTCGAAATATTGAATACCTAGGTACCTACAGACAAAAGGCAAAGATGAAAAAAACCGTTTTAGGTACTCGCCAAAAGCGTTTGCCATAAGAGTGTTTATAAAGATGTAGACTTTTCAAAACTTGACTACATTTATTTGATTTCAGAATGTTTATTAAGTAACTTACAGTCAAAATATAACAAACAGATAGACCAAACTATCTGCATTACTTTTGGACAATTAACCTACCTTTTAAGTGGGTCGTGCTCATTACTAACATTTTTTTCATTTGTTCTAATTTATAAAACATTAGGCCCAACGGTTAATGACTTGCCTATCGGTACCGCTTTTCTTATCAACTTACGGTTTCCAGATTCCATGTCATAGGTACGCCTACCTACTTATGATTTGGTACACCTAAATAAAACAACTAAGTAGGTCTAGGTGAATTATATTTTTGCACCTACTGGTTCTATAGTCATTAAGCACTGCTGCTGGGTTTTCCATCGAATTATAGAAAAAAGGAAATACCTACCTACGTTTATTTTCGGTAAACATGACGCAAAGAAGAACAACACAAAAAAGAACAAGTTTCGGGAAATATCCGTCAGTTCCACGGAAACGGCCATCGCTCAGCATAATGCTACGGCTGGATTTTAGCGACAGCCGGCGTCGACATGATGACGTCAACCGGTGCATTATGACATTATTAGACATAAGTATTCTTCTACCGTAGTTGAAGTTACCTAGGTACCTACCTAGGTTCCTAGTTATACTAACTTAACTTAACTTCATACATAATTCACCGACTGCAAGAACTATTGAGTTAAGAATTACACAAGAAAAGGCTTTCCCTTTCAATAGTAGGTACACCTAAGAGGAAAAAGTCGGCAGCAAACATTACATACCTAAGGATCTATACCTACCATCGATCACTAATAAACCTACTAAGTTTTAGTAAACTCGGCTTACAATCTCGCTGACTGGACAAAAAAACTCGACAGGTACCTACTTATGTTGCTTCATGAACCTACGAGTAAAGTATGCTTAGATTTTGGTCACGGCAGGCAATCCTACGCTGAGGAACTAATTTAGGTATAGAGCACAATTCAGTGCAATAACTTGATTCCGTCATAGTCCTATGGGACGGCCATCCGACATTATTGGAGAAAGGTCAGGCTCAATACCTTTACCAGGGGGCAATTGCAATTCTCGTAATTTTAAGAACGTTCACAGTCTCAATCTGTCAAAAATACCTCTAATTTCCCTACATTTTGACAAGTTTTTGACAGTTGTTTGTCGCCGAGATGCGACTGCGACTAGATCTTGAACGTTTTAAATTAGGAGAATTGGCCTTCAGATCTCTTACGTGATATTCGAGGGAATGGGGTGTCCCACCTCCAACTTCCTAACTGCGAGCTGCTACTGAAAGATTCCAATAGAAAAAACCCAATTACCTACACTTTGTCCAACCCGGGAATCGAACCCCCTCACCCCGCGTCCCTATTGGCGCGATCGTTTGAATATGACGCACATTCGCGACTTGATTGAAAGTCATACTATTTATTTATAAGAGCGTGACGGTCGAAAACTCGCGCGACTGTCGCTAAGCAGCCACGCATGCGACCACTACATCCAGGATGATAATTTCAAAATAGAAGTAATATTGCTAACATGTTGAATTCTGAGAACAACAGCAGCAAAGGTTGTGGTGAGTGGGCCAACCCATAAAATGTTCGCAAGTTTAACTGTGTAGTTCTATATAATGGCATAGATGTCGCTATACGGTATTGTTTTGTTGTTGTTGTTGTCATTGTCAGATTTACGTTGGGTTGAATCAGGAAGAATAATTTAATCATAATTTGTATTATGTTATAATAAAATATTGCTATAAAAAAACGAAACATTTACGTGAAAATGTACCAATTGAACGCAGCATTCTACGGAGAAATATCTGACAATGACAGTTGAATGAATGTCTAACGTAATGTCTAACTTGACAGCAAAATTCGTTCTGAAACTTTAATTCGTGCACATACGTTTACACACAGATTTCAATTAATTATTCTAAAACATGTACTGTAATGTAACTTCAACTTCTTATACAAACACAATAACTTAATGTAATAGCTAATCATTTTGAATTAATTAAGTTTTGATTCAAGAAAGTTTCCTTGTTGTCGGGGAATCACAAAGACTTGTTTACCTTTTGAAGCGGTTGAAGTGACACTTGACGTTTTGCTGTCAATTCCTTGATTTCATTGTGAATTCATCAAAATAAAATAGTAATCGAAATAACCTCGCCTTCTAAGAATATACGGCTTCTAATAATTATTTAAATGTCTATAGATACCGAAAATGATTTCTCCGACTTCAAGGTATGTGTTTAATGCCCGATGCTAAGATACAAAAATGTAAAGTTATTGTCCTAAAATTCGTGCAATATGTTGTAGTTACCACCGGTCTTCGAAGATCTAAATGAAAGGGTAAAAGAATACCTTTTGAAGCCGGAAAGACTTTCAATACATCAATGGGAGCGGTCGCAGTCCCACTGGCATCGAGAATCGAACGTCGATTCCTTATTTATTTATGATGACGATGATTTCGGTCCGGACACCACACTTGAGGTAATTATATGCATTAAAGATAAAAATAAAAAGAGCTGATTACATATAAATATGTTGTTATCACACTGCAGCTCATAACTAATGTAATACTTTGGATACCTACTGTATAGTATACATTTTAAAAACAAAGCCATCATCCAATTTTGTATTATATTCATTCGAAGAGTCATCAATCTTTCAACACAGTGATTTTATTATTCATATTACGAATTTGAAATTTTGATTGCAAAAGTTAGGTTTATCTGTACTTTACCTTATCTTTATAATATTATAAGGTAAGATCTTTATCAAGGGAGACAAAACTATGACCATTTATATTTATTATTCAGGTGGTCAGGGATCCAATCACTGGTGAGATAACAGGTTTGGAAGAAGTTAGTATTCCAGTAGAAGATGATGAGGACAGTCTCTCTATGTCGAGAGCTCCATTGCCCCCAAGCCTTGCAACCAGGGGCACAACCACCCAAAGCCCATTCCTGCCAGCGGGTTTTGAAGAAGAACTGGAGAAAATGCTGGCTGATGCAGCAAATGGAGATGTCAACATTGACCTGGATAATGAAGAGTCTGGAAAGTTCTTGGGTGAAGGTAAGAATACAAAGAAAGAGCCTTCTTTTACGTCAGATGGTATGCCATATCACTACTTAATAATAAGGTTTTAGTTCTTTCTAGCTCTTCTATATTTTGGTAAGTTTAGTATTCGTTATGTTTATTTATTGACCAGAAGAAGTACAAAAAAAGAATCAGATTACTTATTAGTTTTTTTTTTTGTTATTATTTTAAAACCTTTCATTCTTTTAGTTATTTCTAGCTCTCCTTTGTTTTGGTAAGTTTTGTTGATGTAAATTTTTTGAGATCCTCCAACAGAAGATGTACTTCAAAAATCACAGTTTTCATAAAAATAAGGTTATGAAATCAACTTTGCCCTTTTGTTTTTGTATATTTTGGTTTGTTAATATTAAGGGGAAAGTGCTGAGGTAGCCCGCGAAATTCATTATGATTCACAACTGTAACAAATATAATTATAATCATTAGAATCAGCAATACAAGTTACAACTACTGGCCTCAAATGTCATGATTTCATGAAATAGTCATTCAATAGGGTAATTAACTGAGAAAGATGTATTGATGATTTTTATGATTACAATTCTATAAATAAATAACTGTTACGGCTGCATACGTAATCAGCCTATAATGTTCCCACTATTGGAACACAGGCATCCTCTCGGTCGGCAGATTTCGCATGTATTCATCTTCGTCAACTTCTAGTTTTGAAGCCAGTAAGGTCTGCCTGTAAATAAAATCGAAATATTTAACACCCAACTCGTTTTTCAGACATTCTGAACACAGCACCAGGATCTAAAGACACGGTACTGTTTGCTGATGATGGCTTCACGCTTCTTAACGCACCCAAGGAGTCTGATGAGGCGGCTGAGGACAAAGAAAATGTTGACATACATGTGAAGATCAATTTAGAAGAAGTGGTGGATAATAATGCACATTTAGTAGGCAAGTATTGATTGGAAACTTTACAAATACATAATTGTGTAGGTACGGTTTTAGTCCTGAGAATACCACACATTTCTGAGAATACTCAGAAATGGCACTTTAAGACATTCTTCAAAGTATTTCTGTCTGTACAATACATAAAATGAGACTTAACAGTGAGTTAAACCTTATAAAAAGAACGATAATCATCATCAAGAATTATTATTTCACAGATCTTTGGAAAGATGAAGAGGTCCCAGAAAAGAAACCGCAGAGACCAGTCAAAAAACTTGAACTGGACAATGACATGGATAATGACAACTTCCTGGAGGCCACCATCATCAGGCCTCCCATAGAACTGCCAGAGTTACCAGTGTTGAACATCACAAGCTCAGCAGCAAAGCAAGGAGTTACATCCACTGACTGGGCAGAGATGATAGACGTGTCACAGCCAGTACCAGAGTTCAGGGAGAAGATCAAAGATATGGCACAGACTTATCCATTTGAGTTGGATAACTTCCAAAAGCAAGTAAGCAGAAACAAAATTATGACAAGAATCTATTTAAGTACTTAGCAATTTATTTTTAAATTTTTCTATAAGTACCCTGATCTGAGATTTACTTTGTAATTAATGTATAATGTGGGCTCTGCAATCTACGGGCTTACTTTCTTTATTAATTTATCTATACTGAACTTTAACTGTGCACACCAAACATTACAAATTAGAAACATAATTATAATGATCTTATATTGATCTGTCATCTTAATCTTGTTTGCTGATGTTTTCAGGCTATCCTAAAATTGGAAGAGGGACACCACGTCTTCGTAGCGGCGCACACATCAGCTGGTAAAACCGTTGTTGCTGAATATGCCATTGCTATGTCCAGAAGGAATTGCACTAGGTATGTCCCATTTTACAAACATTTAGCAGTGTATACAAAATACACGCTTTGAGTTGCGGAAAATACACTACACCAATACTAATCTTGGTGTCATGTACTGCTAAAACTTGCAAACCAAAAGAACACGTTATTTATGGTTGTTTTTTTTTTCAGGGCCATCTACACGTCGCCAATCAAAGCCCTATCTAACCAGAAGTACAATGACTTCAACAAGATGTTCGGCGAGGTGGGTCTCCTAACAGGTGACCTACAGATCAACGCCACAGCCTCCTGCCTCGTCATGACCACAGAGATCCTACGGTCTATGCTGTACTGTGGCTCTGACGTCACTAGGGATCTCGAGTTTGTCATATTTGATGAGGTTCACTATATTAATAATGCTGAGGTATGTGTATTTATTTATTTGTTATTGTATGTACTGGCTACTTAGGTGCATGCTTGTAACCTAAAGTACTTAAGGCCTGCTTAAAGCCTGATCATAAACATTTTGTTATGTCTGAAGCCCAGTATTGTATGTTGAGGTTGTTCTTGTATATAAAAATAATTGAATGTCTATCGCATAACATGAGTATTTCCTTCATAATGTTCTGTACTACTCAGTACATAATGGTTTTCAGTTCTAAATAAACATAAACCTTGTAAACATTGAAATAAAGTCGAAAAGAAAGAATAACCTTATTCATAGTCCGCAAAAACAATAAAGTGGACAGACAGACGCAGTATAATACGCAACTTTGATCTCTTTTCCATGGTACCTGTTAGTGGAATACAGCATTACTCTTACTTTAGTTTGTCGGTACGAAACAGTGGAGTCGAGATAGACCTGTCATAATCATAATACTCCATCTCCCCACAGCGAGGTTACGTATGGGAGGAAGTCCTAATCCTCCTGCCGGCTCACGTGAGTATAGTGATGCTGAGCGCGACAGTACCGAACACGCTACAGTTTGCGGACTGGGTGGGCCGCACTAAGAAGAGGAAGGTGTACGTCGTCTCCACGCCCAAGCGACCGGTGCCGCTTTGTCACTATCTTTATACAGGTAGGATATAAAACTCTTATGAATTAAAAGGGTTAGATCTTAAAAAGTGTTTACGATAATGTTAGCGCGGGGAGCAATAAAAGAGTGGACTATATAACTAGGATATGGTTTAATGCCGTCTGATCTACAAATATAAACTTTCCCGGACAAACAATTAATAATTTAAGAGTATCGTCCGTCGCGGTGGAGTCCGTTGAAGCGAGTGGTCATCAGGCCGAGCCGTGTCGTCGCCGCGCCGCGACCGACCGCGCCGCGACAAGATGTTGTGTTGGGGGTAGCAACAGATAATGTGACGCGAACAAGAGAGGATGGAAGAGAAAAACTTTTTGCGCCGACACCAAGTAATATGGGACAAACAACCAAAAGAAAGAATTAATATGCCACACTTTCTTTCAAATTGGTCTACGGAACGTCACTTAACAAACGCTGCTGTCGATAACGACGATTCCCGGGTCGGGCAGAGTGTTTATTGGGTTTTTTCATTGGGAATTTCATAGTTACAGCCCGGAGTTTGGAATTTGGCGGTGCGCACGTTTAGCCGTTGGTCCTGCGCCTGATCTCTCTCCCGTCGTATCGGATTGCCGTCCCATCCAATAATGAGAGTGAGGGAAGAGAGAGTGCACCTGTTTCTATGCACACACTTGTGCACTATAATATCTCCCGCGCCGAATGCTGGTCTCCGCTGAGATTGGTATCTATGGCCGAAATTCGGGCTGGAGGACTTTTTAGTGGGCATTTATACTAAATTGTTGTGGCCCTTTGCTTACGTGTTGATAATTTTAGGAACGGGTGGAAAATCTAAGAATGAGCGTTTCTTGGTAGTGGATCAAGAAGGAAACTTCCAACTGAGAGGATACAATGAAGCAGTAGCCGCTAAGAAAACAAGAGAGAATGAGTACAAAAAGAACTTTGGACCGAAAGGTAAACTATTCCAAAGATAAGAAAAGTTTTCATAATTAATAAGGGTTCTCAAAAACACATTCTATTTCCAGGTGGTAAAACGTATATGAATCCTAAGGCTGAGCAAACGATGTGGGTAGCGTTCATCGACCATTTGAAACAGCAAGACAAACTACCCGTGGTCGCATTTACACTGTCACGTAACAGGTACCTTCTAAGACAGCATTTTATCGTTTTTATTCAAACAATACAGGGGGTCTACTCCGAACTGCAAAGTGCGAATATTCGGATCGGACCGACACATGGCCGAACCGAATATTATTAGGCTCAGTTGGGTCGGGACCATAGTCAATATTCGAAAGAGTGTAGGATCGGGACCGACCGAACCAAATAGTAACTTCGTAGCAGGAATAGCCGAACATTCAGCCGATACTACTTCGGTGTAGACTCCCTGGTCTATCAGAAACGGCTGATGAAACACCCTGTTTATCTTATTTAAAGCAACTTCGATTTCTAAAATGGCTTAACAACGTCTGGTTCTTCTGAGCATCGCTAAAAAATACTGTTCTCGACTCAACTCAAGACATCCTTTTACAAAACAAGTTCTAACTTTATTTTAAACCCAAACCGAGCTCTTCGAGTCGGGTATTCTATTTTGAACTTCATTTCAGCCAGCATAAAATTCTTAATTTCTATTAAGAATTCTAGAAGATTGGCTCGATTCTAAAATTAGTTTTTGTGCTCAGAACTTTAGGTCAATCGGAATAAAGTTAAAATACAAACACGAGTTGCCAGTACTCGTTCTGTATAGGGACGGAATGCGTCGAAACTTAAAGTCAAATAAGGAAGTTATTACTATAGAATTTGATTCCAGATGTGATCAGAACGCTGAAAGTTTAATGTCAGTAGACTTGACTACTGCCAAGGAAAAAGGTCACATCCGATCTTTCTTCCAAAAGTGTCTGCAGAGACTGAAAGAACCCGACAGAAGATTACCCCAGGTAACCATTACTTTTTAATTTATTACTTACAACATAAACGGCCATAACAGAAAATAATATTGATGATCAAAGAGTTTTATCATAATATTCTCATGTTGTCTGTGTTCATAGGTGATAAGGCTGCAAAGAGTCTTGGAGAATGGTATAGGAGTTCATCACAGTGGTATATTGCCACTTCTCAAGGAAATTGTTGAGATGTTGTTCCAGTCTGGTTTTGTAAGTATACAATTTCAGATAAAGCGGAAACATCATATGAGGAACTTGGAACGGCGATGCGGTGAATTGCCTCGAGTGTTTCGTTTTTGCATCGATTTCTAAGGAAAAATACAAACAACAGCTGTGCTTCACCAGTAGGATGTTCTCTCTGAAATCAAAACTAAAAAACCATAGTCAAGTAACGAATATGCTCTCAATATCACTACACTTACAGGTCAAAATCCTATTCGCTACTGAAACATTCGCGATGGGTGTTAACATGCCCGCGCGTACAGTAGTCTTCGATGAGACCACCAAGTATGACGGACTGCAGCGACGAACACTGGCACCCGCTGAGTACATACAGATGGCGGGTAGAGCGGGGAGAAGAGGTATGTATTTTATAATTGACGCGATAAATGAAACGCAACATTATTTTATACAGGTATGAGGAACAAGGTGTAAAGTTCACCCAACCTCCATAGAAAAGGGAGGATCCTCCGACCAAACGGGTGCTGTGTCTGGTGGGCAAGTACCATGATTGATGTCGGGACTTTGTATTTATATGCTAGTTGCCGGTAAACTCTGCTTGCGTGATTCAGGATTTTGCGTGACGTCAGTGTGATGCGTAGTTCGCATGTGGCGATATAGATGCCGCCACAATTTCCGATACATTAGAACGGTTCTTGTAAAACACTGCGAAACACTTGAAGTCCGGTAACCCAGGAAGTAAAACAAATGAGGCCGTTTAACAAGTTCAACAGCTATCGAGTCGGACTACTGCAGAGCACAGGTCTGAGACATTGCTCATAGAGATGTGAACTTTTTTTTGCGACCATTTTGCATGCATTGCAATTTTAGAATTGCCTGTTTAACTCTTGTATCCTTATTATTATAGGTCTGGATGATACAGGAACTGTGATAATACTCTGCAAGGAAACCGTACCTGACCTGGTTACACTGAAGGGCATGATGCTGGGCATACCACAGAAACTTTCCTCCCAGTTCAGACTGACTTACGCTATGATACTCAGCTTGTTACGGTAAGGTTAACAATTATTTTTTCTTACCAGCTACTTTACACAGGCAATAAAATTATGTTATTCTTCATTTATTTGTATTGTATAGCAGTTGGTCTATTGACAACTTGATGGCTATATTCTAACAATTTTTCTTTAATACTTGTGTCCACCTTTAATTTGTGTATAAATTAGCAGTAATAATACCTTTCCTAAATACTTTAGTAAACCAATGTAGAATTTTGGTGTTTTCACGCCTAAACTACTGAACGGATTTTGATAAAATTTGGCAAGGAGATAGATGACATTCTGGGGATGGACATGGGCTTTTTGTCCCGGTAGCACGTTCCTGTGGGATAATTTCCGACATCAACGCGGGTGAAACCACGGGCAGATGCTAGTAGATTATATATTAATAAAAAGCACTTTCTTAAACACACACACACAATTTCAATGCAGGGCAGCAACAGTATCAGTAGAAGGCATGATGCAGCGATCATTCCGAGAGTTCAACCAAATATGTCAAGCGGACAACTACAGAAAACAACTGCAACTCGCCGAAAAGGAATATTCAGAGAAGTGTAGTACACCACTGGCTTCCCATCTGGCACCTTTAGCGTTGTTCTATGATACCGCAGCAGCGTACATCGATGTACTGAATGAAATCATGCCAATACTGCTTAATACGGCTAAAGTGGCGAAGGAAATGGTACCGGGGAAGATACTGGTGGTGTCTGCAGGGCCTTATATGAATCAGCTTGGTGTGCTGTTAAATAATAATGGTAAGTAACAAGTACATAAAAACATGTGCGATAGGAACGAAGTTGCTTACGCGATACTCGCACGTACACACACTCGTATATAATAGAAAGAGAGAAAGTGTTTAATTTTATACGCGTTTTTAATACAGAGCCATCTAGTATAAGTTTTAGAAGATCTCATAAAGTTGTCGCCATTTTGGATTTTCATTTTGACCTCGCTATTGGCTTCAGCACCCTCGAAAACCATGAAAACTATCTGTCTCTTTCTATTATATGTATTAGAAAGAGAGAGAGAAACTCGTATGGAGGGGACGACATAATGCTTTTTCGTTACGTGGCGATTTCTGTCAGTTTACTCCTAATCCTAACACAAGCCGGGATAAAGAACTTCGTTTTAAAAAAATGGCTTTCACAGACTACTTATTCTATCATTGACTTACTGTAACAATTTGAAATATTATTTCCTTTAATAAGCTAAATAATTGTTTTAGGTCCTAGACAAACCCCATACAAGGTCCTTGTATTGAACGCAAAAATTCAAGACAATGCTAAGTACAACTTCGAGGTGGATGAGAATTGGTACCGAATGCTTAGTTTCTCCGCTATGTATGATTCCATAGGTAAATATTGTCACCTTTAAAATTTCTTATTTACGCCTTTTGAAGAGATTCTACGGTTGCCTTTGTAATATAAACTTTATGTAAGTGTCATTTTTTATAGGTTATATCGCTTACTTTTGTTTTACTGCAGGCACTGAAGAAAGTACACTGGATCATACAATATTATGCATTGCGCCTAAAAACATAATAGCCGTCACTAAAATGACCCTGAAAATTGACCATAAGATCATTATTGATGACTGGGAGAGAAGGCAAATGCCCAGGTAAATATCAAACTATATACTCGTATATTATGATTTAAAATTATGTCAACCATTTGCTGAATAAAGAAAGTCTTGACTGCACTTTCGATATTTTAAAATACCTATTTGTAACCATATTTCATCTGTAGCGCTGAAGTTATTTTTTTCCTTTTTTAGGGTTCCGTACCTCAGAAGGAAAAACGGAACCCTTATAAGATCACTTCGTTGTCCGTGTGTCTGTCCGTTCGTCTGTCAAGACCCTTTTTCTCAGGAACGCGTAGAGTTATCAAGTTGAAATTAATATCAAATACTCAGGGCTGCAATCCCTTGAAGCAGTGAAAAAATCAAAGTTCTAAGTCAACGCAAAGATACGGGCGTTTATTTTCCGTTTATGCCGCATATTTTGTCACTCACAAGTGAATCAAAACCTATAGGGTACTTCCGCTGACCTAGAATAATTAAATTTGGCAAGAAGCAATGTCATGCAGCACAAGTAAAGGAAAAATGCGATAACCGTAAATTTGTAGTTACATACCTACAAATTTGTACGGAACCCTCGGTGCGCGAGTCCGACTCGCACTTGACCGGTTTTTTATGTATGAGGCAACAAAAAAAAATAGTTTTTTTTTTATTTGGGTATTCTCTTCAATCCATTGTTTTGCAGGTTCAAAGACGCCCCAGTAGGGTCAAGCTGCTCAAGCGCAGTACAGGAACTCTCGCGCATTTCCCACGCAGTGTGCTCTGGCGCCACCTCGCTAGATCACGTCAGCCTCACACAATCGCTGTCCATCACCACCGGAGAAATACTCTCCTCCATCGACAAAATGAACAAATGCTTGGTAAGTATCAGCTTCAAGAGGGAAGGGCTCTGCGAGTTTGTAAATATAATGCTAATGCCAAAGCACCCGTAGGTGCTTTAGGATCGGCCATCGATAAAATAGTACTGTTCAGCAAGCCAGAG
This sequence comes from Apamea crenata, assembly GCA_949629185.1. Taxonomy (NCBI): domain Eukaryota; kingdom Metazoa; phylum Arthropoda; class Insecta; order Lepidoptera; family Noctuidae; genus Apamea; species Apamea crenata. The sequence goes on along the minus strand of OX451371.1, from coordinate 9,250,129 downwards.
GTTTGTATAATAGCCGGCAAACATGCCCGAAATAACATGAGCATGCGCATGCTCAAGTTGTTTCGCGCAGTAACGATAATACTGTGTCATTTGAGGAACGAATGGGGCGCGGGGGCACGTTTCCATGAAAATAAGTTGGGGGCACAACGCAATCGGCGCCATTTTTGTTTAAGATGTTTTCCGGCTTTTTAGACCAGGTTTGCCGCTTCAGAGTATGAAGCATAGAATATAATACTCTTTAATGTACACCATACAAATTACAGAACATAAATATATAACATTTTACAAAGGCGCTAAGAGCGATCAGCAGCATAGATAGCTGCGCAGTGGTAGCTAAAATCAATCTCTATTTGAAATCACGTGCGTGAAATTAAACAGACTGCTAGAATACCGCCCAATTATATAATATGGTATTGGAGCAAATAAAGTTATCATTTTACAGCCACTAAAACACTCACACTACTTATAAAAATAAAATAAATAAAATTCTTTTAATTGAGACTATATAAATGTCCATATTTTTTTATGCTTTGGCCTTTTTAATCTTAGCGAAATGCTAGCGTACACTTATTGGTTGCCATTTACCACATATTTAGGGGAGAGTGTGAATGAGTGAGCCAGTTTTCAAATGTGGCTAAAACTGCATCCGTTTTGACTGGAAGCCGACAGGCTAGGCAAATGATGATGAAGATGTAAATTAATCGATCTCCAATATTTAAAAAGTTACAATACTTCTTCATTCTACATTTTACGGCAGATATACACATGTGCCGCTTTTTTCTTTCCTAATGCTTTCGAAGGCATATATTTTGAGGTTTATTACACAAACAAGAAAACTTCTTAAGCTATTAGAAAATTTAATGGGCCAGTTTTCGAATTGGTTGACTCTTTCGAATGTGTGCTCAAAAAACCTATTTCGGTAAAACATTTTACCGGTGGATTATGGCTCTCTCCCTCTCACAGAAAGGAGGCCTGTGTCCCAGAAGTGGGAACATTAAAAGCTGATTATACTAATACAACATATTAATTTTAATATGACGTGTACAGTATCTTTCTTGATAAAAAAAACCTTAAGTACTTAATCGCAAAAATCTAACTGCAAAGTTTTCAATCGCCATTTTCTTTCTTAGAATTATTAAATGTTGGTGGGTGACAGTCCTATGCTGTCACATGAAAAGTACAATTTTATGGTAAGGTTTCGAGAAGTAAGTCGCATCGGTTCTTTCAAAACCGTGCTCTTTCATACACACTCTCCCGACTCATGTAATCCTTCTGATGGATCAGTTAATCAGTTTCATCTTCATGCATGCTACCAACATTCTAGCGATTAGACCAACGACGAGGTAAAATCAGCTTCAGACAAAATCCACACATGTCTGGCAACTTAGTCAGGGTGGAATGGAATGTTTCTGAATACTACAGAATTTACATGTCATTCGTCATACCAGGACCTACTTCATTATGCCCGTGACCAAAATGCCAAAGCGAACGTGATACAACTAGCCCTCAGTAAAACATATTGTCAACCCACTGACGTGGCGTTTAAACAGAATCGCTTAGCCGACTCTAAGACCCAATCGCTGGTCAGTGTAGTGACGATCAATATTTCGCTTTTAGTTACACGGGATTTTTATTATATCAAAACAACCACCCTCTCCTGGAGCCCCTCATCTGGAGCAGTGGTGTCCCCATTGGTAACGGCCGCAACTCACGAGTTGTAGGTCGTAGGTCCGAACCCAGTCAGTACTTTACTTTGTGTAAATTATTTCACCACCACTGCTCTCAAAACGGTGAAGATAAACATCGTGAGGAAACCGGGATGTCTTAGAACCAATTATTCGAATACATGTGACATCTACCAACCCGGACTGGGACCGCGTGGTGGATTACGGCCCACTCTCTCTCACACAGGGGAGGCTTGTGTCCCAGCAGTGGGAACTTTAAAGGCCGATTAGGCTATGCTTATGACCACCCTATCTGTATTTCACTGACATATGGCACCGTTTATAGCACTTTCCTGCCTTCGTACCAACCCGCACTGAGCTCGCGTGGTGGAATACGGGCCACTGTCTCTTAGAGAGGAGGCCTGAGTCCCAGCAGCATCGGCTGATTATGTAGACTTGCCTATTAACAGTTGTAATAACAATTGATTTGCTATAAGTTGCAGGAAAATACAAAGCAAAGGTAATTTTAAATTTATAAGCTGCTTAAGCTGTGCTGGTATTACATTATACACAGTTTCTTTTTCGCTTCGCACTGCACCTGCTATTGATTTAAGTGTTCAAACCCCTGCGATTATGGAAATAGGGAAATCCTTGGGATGTTGTAGATAAATGGAGTACACTTGACTGCAGATAGATACCTACATCAAAACCTTTCCTTCCTTAATAATAAGTTGAGTAACAAACAAAAACTCCTTTCATAATCTGCCGATTGTTTTTGCATAAACCTCGAATAGGACAGAAATATCGGTGTTCGCTTTGTAAACGAGGTTAAGTTAATCACTGTAGTAATTGGACTACTATCTAAAGAACCTAACATTAGTTGGGACACAGTGCAGCCACCAAGAAATCATTTTTTCATCATCGTTCCAATTCATTCCTTCATCGTAGTTCCCAATCGTTCATTCCATCCTGTTTTGAATCGAGTCAATCCAGTCGGCGCATGTTTATTGTTTTATTTTTCAACCTTATGTAAAATAGGTACCTAAATTAGGTATATTTATTTCTGGCTTCTTGGTTGTAAAGATAGGCGTAAACTCTTATGCAGTAGCAGTTGTTCGCCGTCGTTTGAATGATAACTGTGTAGATTTGTTTTCGTAATTGTACATTAAACGATGTTTAGGTTGTGAAGCGGAGCTGCTAAGAGCAGGGTCACAGCATGGCTGAAAAGAGAATTAGGCCAAGTATTCATAAGTCAGAACAGGGCATGCAGTGTTCAACGTAGTTAGGACATGCAAAATTGATATTCAAAACAATAATTTGCAATTGCAAAGACATCACAGGTTACGCTGCGAAAGGCTAAGCTGTATTGCAGTTGCCCATACCCTTCAACCCGAACCACAACACCACTGCTTGGAGGCAGGAACTATTACGGCAGTATAGTACTTCCCCGGACAAGGTACTTCACGGAGAGGACGAGCACTACTTGCTCTTATATTTATTGGCAAAAAGCGAACCTTGACATAAGAGCTGTTTGCGCAGAACTTCGCGAACAAATATATTTAATTCGATAATTTCCATGAATACTAACAAAATTAATATTTCAGAAAGAACTCAAAGAGCATAGGAAATGCACGGACATAGCGAACTTTAAAACGGAGTTCGCAATAGTTTACGAGCGAAAGCTGACGGAACGCAAACGTGACAAGTACAAACGGTTGCTGTCGTTTGAGAACCTGGCTCTGTACCCTGACTACCAAAGACGACTGATGGTACTGAGGGAGCTCAGCTATATTGATGAGCATGACAGCGTTATACTTAAAGGTATGTGTATAGCGGGACGGCTAGAAACAATAATAAAATAAAATATTTATTCAAAAATTAAAATTGAACAATATCTATAAATCTTAGAAATAATGTACTAGGTATTACAAAGTTTGATGCCAGTACTAAGATAAACTTGTATAGGAGGGGGCATTAGTGCAGGGCTTCAAATTTCCGTATGGTGGACGGGGTGTTATGTTATGATCAGTTTAGGTATTAGATTTTAACTTTCGCCAGAAAAATCCGTTCGATAGATAAAATTGTTATCTTTAAGAAAAAAATATTTATCAAATTCATGGCATTATCCGTGTTTACCTTTGAATGGCCCATGAATCGGATAAAAGAAGTTTTTGTTCAAGCATGCATTTTCTTTTTACAGGACGAGTAGCATGCGGCATGGGAACAAACGAATTAATTATTTCCGAGCTAGTCTTCAGAAACGTGTTCACAGACAAGACCCCGGCTGAAATAGCCGCGTTGCTCAGTTGTTTCGTGTTCCAAGCACGGACGCAGATGGAGAACCAACTGACGGATAAACTAGCGGAGGGAGTCAAAGCCATCGAACAAATTGACGCGGAGTTGACTGCTATTGAGTCTAAGTACTTGGTAAGTGGAAACTGTTTAGAGAGTCTGGTCTACGCCCTGTATTGCGAAGCTGAGTTGTCAATTAACTGAGTCAACAATTATAAAAAACGGAAAACACCTAAATGATTAGAAAGAATTGGGCATTTATTACAACGATATTTCTATGATATTATGAGTTTAGTGGCAAGATACGCAAGAGAACTGTCAAAAAACCACTGTGCAGAAGTTCTATTCAGTCCAAAACATAATAGCTGAAATTGGACAATCAAAATTCCCTCGTTATCTTTCCTCCAAATACACCAGAAGGCCAATTCTCGTAATTTAAAACGTTCAAACTCTAGTCGCAGTGTCATCTCGGCGACGAACAAAATGTCAAAATGTAAGGAAATTAGAAGTATTTTTTGACAGATTGAGACTGAGATCAGACTGTGAACGTTCTTAAAATTACGAGAATTGCCCCTCTGGTCTTCCTAGATTTTCTGGTCCTTCACTAATCACGATTGTATTTCAGGTGGGGCAATTCGAAGGTCAAGCTGAAAGACTGAACTTTGGCCTTGTGAGAGTAGTTTACGAATGGGCGCTAGAGAAACCCTTTGCCGAAATAATGGATCTCACTGATGTGCAAGAGGGAATCATTGTCCGGTGCATTCAACAGCTACATGAGGTAAGAGAGAATAATAATGTTTTTTTGAAGTAGTATGAAAGTTGTTCTTTTATTATTATGCTATCGAGGTCATAATTTGTCGCAATCGTAGATGATGTTCCACGAATTGGGTCCCATGCAATAGTAACAATTAATCAACCTTATTCTTAGTTAATAACCAAGGAATCAAAAATAAGAGAAAGATATCACAGTTAGGTTCCAATCATGCGGTCTACGAAGTTCTATCAACTTTCAACTTTACCTGAATAAACTATGACTTCAAAATATGTCACAGATAATATTTATTTCCAATCCCACAGTTGTTAGTAGACGTGAAAGACGCTGCCGTAGCTGTCGGCGACCCGAAGCTCCAAGCCAAAATGATGGAAGCCTCGACCGCGATCAAGAGGGACATCGTATTCGCAGCCAGTCTCTACACCACACAAAAAGAAACGGTCACTACATGATAATAGAGTTGAATTTACAAAAGCCAGTGCCTTAAAATGAATCTTTATACAATATGTTTTTTTATGAACAAGATACGCTTAGCTAGTGCCTTGTGTTTTATCTAAGTTGGAAGTGTGAATTTGGCGGTGCGTATTTTTATCTATTGCGTATTACGGGCGTGTTGCGTGCGTGACTACGTTTTCTGAAAATAGTGGTTCGAACATTGTAAAAAACTAGCGTAGCTAGTATAGTAGTTGGTCTAGTGGTAGAGCGATGTTTACACTGTTCGAATTACAAGACTTACTAAAGACTGTAGTTTTTTTATAATGCACAAGCGCTCATTGTACAATTTATGTTTATTAATTCGTTACTTTTAACCCCCTCCACCCGCATACTCAATGCGCATGCACGTAAAATACACGTAACTTATTTATTTTACCAAAAATAATTAAATAATTGAAGCGCAAAATGAAATAATTTTAAATTCTATGTGCACCTACAGTGTTTATTTAATATTATGCTGTTATTTTTTATGCATGGTTTTCTATTATTTGCCCAGGCTCATGGAAATAAAATTTTGCATTTTATGTACTTTTTGGTTTCATTCTGTTCTCTTGTTTGTTTTAAGTATTTATATTTACTGTTTTATAGATCGGTGTTGTTTTATTATTTGGCCGCCCACGTTCGCACGGACGTATAATTATTACGGCGAGATTTGATCGCGCACTGGATTTTCAACTTTTGGTGTTGAACTGATAAAGAAAGAGTCGTTGAGAATCCAACAGAGCGCATCCCAGCGCGTCAAACAAACGCACTGTTGGATTTTCAACTCTCGGCGCTAAGCAGTGCGTTGAAAATCCAGTGCAAAGTGAAATCGCCGCGGGAAAAACGCGCCCGTGCGTGGCTGGAGCTGATGTGCTGCAAGTCTGCTGCGGAAGTAAATTAGCATTTGTTTTTTTATTAGTTTAGCACTAAGTTTAATACGAGACTACAACTTTCTTGGGTGTGGGTTTGCCCTCCTTGAAGCCATTGCGGAAACGCTTCCTCACAATCCTGTGACGCATGCGCCCAGTTCCAGTTGTCTTCCTGCGCTTAGCCTTCCTGAACAATGGTAGAAACGCAGCTTAGCTGCGAGGTATCCGCACTGTGCACATTTGGATTTTTAGATGTGGTACGATGATCTGCCACACCTGCACAAGGTGCGTGTCTTGTTACCACGGCGACGCTTACCGAAGCTCGAAATACCCTTCGTCATCTTGTCACAGTTTGACAAGCCAAGCGGCTTATTGATCGTGCTTCATTTTTTTTATTTATATGTAGTGCAACATTTGAGACAAATAGTTGCCATATTCTTTATAGATATTTAGATTATGTGTTCCTGATTGGCCACCGGTACGCGTGGTGTGGGGGCAGAACATGCACAGCTGTTTGGTACTCCTCGCGAGGTCTGCACGAGCTATGCTAGAGTGTTTGTTTTTTGTTGGTAGTACGACAAAAATTATGATTAGTATCTAGTGTTTGGTTATTTATGTAAGTCTCTTTGTAATTTTGTTAATTACTCTACTCCATATTTCGACTACAAGTGCATGTTTACCACTATTTAGCAAGTTTTTTTTTGGACACCCAAAGTTATCTTGAATGATTTCTAATAACACTTTGAATTACCACAGATCAAACTGCTAAAGTTAAACGAACGGGCTGGGGCAGCCCGGTTGAAAATAAATCAGCAAAACAAAGCAAACTCCTCAATGTACCGAGACATCGTCCTTGCCGCCAGCTGGACTTCCTCTGAGCCACAAACAAACAATGAAGAGAAAATTGACGAGGACCACGTATCGACCCAAAACGCAGACGAAAATGTAAAACCAGAAGTGAATAAACCAACGTTAAACAAATCTCCGGAAGTTGCCGAAAAAGCTGAACTAGAAACGACAGAGAAGATTAATAATGGCTGGAGGAGGCCGAAAAATTTTAAGAGGCCTGTAGCTCACAAGAGACCAACAGCTGCCGCGAAGCCGCAGGAGAAAAAAAAGACAAACACGAACGAGAAACAAGGAGAAGCTAAACCTAAAGAAGCAGACGTACGTTTGGGACAATTTGAGGATTGGACAGACTACCTATAGTGCACAATCAATAGGATGCATATATCTTGCGTGCAGAGATTTCGAATCTTCATTTTAGGCGTGACATCATCATATTACCCGCTTAATTGTAGGTACATAAAGCAGCTGAAGCCCCAAGCGCCGCCTGATGCGATCAGTACACGCCGTTTAACAGACTTGCGGGACTGCGCAAGCATACCTACCACCTTATGGAATTTACCGAAGCAATACCTACCAGCAGCAATATGAGATTTGAAGAACTAATATTCAGTGGATTGAACAGCAGCTCAACAGTCGTTAATGCTATTTATGCTTTAACTGCAAAGAATGATGACTGCCTAGCTGAGACATCTATGAAAATGCAAGTCAAGTAATTATGACGGATATAGTTCTCCGAAACAAAATCGTCCTACCATTCATGGGGACAGAACAGATACCTAACCAGGAATAAAACAGTACGCTTGATTTTCGCTGGCTAACATTCGAATACAACCGGAATCGATGTCTCTAAGACCAGCCAGCCGCCATCCTCACGATTCTGTAGTTGACATTGATGGTTCTAATAGTTATGCAAGATCAGCCGGTCGATTCTGTAACCATCTCACCGTGAAAAGTTAGGTGAAGTGAGCTGTCAATAGTGTCAATCCCTAGCATTAGTTGGAATGACAGCTCACTCCACGCTCACTTCACCTAAGTTATCACGGTGAGATGGTTACAGCTACAGGATGGCTAGAAGATGGAGTCTCCATTCGAAGAGATGCCCCAAAAACTGACCATGGCTGGCGGCAAGATTTCCTCGAAAATCGAATTGAAAAATCCACATGTACCTATCACAATATTACCAACTAATTTAAACGTCGCAGCAGATCTATCGAAATACTTTATTTATTGTCTCCAATCTTTTCTCCAAATGCAGAGTAAAGCTCTACTTAGCCTTTTGTAAAGGGATCCAAGTTCCAACTCTACCGCCATCTTGGTCACAGTACTCACTCGATCTGCCGCGATTTCCGTTTGGCATGTTGCCCTGTTACTCTCATTGCTCGTTTTTATATTCAATCTTTAATGAGTTACAATAATTGCAAAACTTATTGTAGTAGAAGTAAGTAACTTCTACTACAATAAGTTTTGCAATTGTCTTGTGTAGTTTACAGCAGTTACGTTTACACTATAATTATCTAATCTTCCTATTTCTCTTTGTTATGATTAACTGTACCGAAAAGTTAGATTTTAGAACGTTTAATAACTAGGTACAGTCACGAGCATAAGTCAATTAATATAGACAGCTCGGCAATATGTGATTTCATGATCCATCCACAAATATACCTGTGACGGTAAATTTAATACCTATGTGATATTTGTGGAAGGCATATACAAGTGGCAGCAGAAATAATATGTGACATCGAAAAAAACTGGGGGGAAGGGGGCAAGAGACGCCAAAATATGGATGCTGCATCGGTTACAAAAATAGGTATGTGAAAATAGTTTTGGTGTACCTAAGCTATTTGTGTTTTGGAGTATCTTCCACCTTCCCAAATGATCACATAAATTTTCTGTCAAATATTAATCGATTAATTATGAAATCTGATATTATTGCTGAGCTGTCCATAGTAATATATTTATGCTCGTGACTGTAACCTAACCTACTCTTGTGTAATCTTTAGAAACCTAGATCATTCCATCTACACATTCCTGTATTACTTAAATCAACCTACTTATTATTTCAAAATAAAAAAATCTCACTTACCTACATCGTGTGCCTATAACTTATTTTACAATTATTGTTGTTTTTTTTTACCCAACTATATACGCTACGCTAAAATGATAAGCCTATGACGTATGCTCTCGTGCAACTACTGAACCAATTACAACAATAAGATATCATAGAATCGGTCCCTGAACCAGAGAAAGAAAGAAAGAAAATACATTTAGTTGGCACAGACTAAAAGACGCACAATACACCAGATACATACCTACATCAGATAAAAACAAACAAAAAAAAAAGACTAAATAAAAAGTGTGTACAGAGCGTGTCCTAGTAAATTTCACAAACCGACCTTGCCATGAAAAAATCTCGCTATAATATCAGCGGCTATGTATGCCTAATGGGTTCCAAAGCGTTCGTCAATGCACGCTCTTAGGGGCCGTCTCCACCATCGCAATCTTGCGAAGGCTGCAGAGGGCGATGGCCGTCAGGATTGTTCGCGGGTATCGCACGATCTCATTCGAGGCGGGAATCCTCTTGGCCGGATCCCCGCCTTGGGACCTGGAGGCGAGAGCACTCGCGTCTCGCGCGAGTGCCCAGCTTGGGCAGGGCTGTGCCGTGAACTCATCGTGGCAATAGGCGGGAGTGATCTCTCGCTCCCGGCCGTCGTTCTATCTATGGTCGAGAGCGGGAGCGCATGGGACGGGGTTGCCTCCTATTGCGAGGATGTCATGTCTGCAAAGGGGGCAGCCGAGCGGGAGAGAGAAGCCGCATCCTCTCTCCCCTCCCGCAGGAGACGTACCGGGCGCCCGAGAAGGGTGCAAAACGATCTGCGACCTCCATGAGAGGTGGCCTAGGTGGCGGGCGGCGGACTAGGTGCGTCCGTCGTCCGACCAGACAGGCCCGAGTTGGCGCCATAGTGTTCCACGCGCGCCACTCGAGAGTGCGTGCGACCATTGTGGGAACGGCCGCACCGGGAGGTGGGAGTACCCGCTGAGGAACAGCGGGTCAAGGCCGGTGAATGCTTATGCGAATCCTGCACCACGGGCCATAGGCAGAGGTGGAACACCGCGGTGGTTTTAGCCGGTAAGAGTCCGGCATACCCCTCCGTCACCCCCACGATGGAGGAAGTCCATGAGGACATCCACCATGAAAAAAAAAAAAAGGGGCCGTCTCCACGAGCGACAGGATCGCGGCGATATAATTATCGTCGTGCCTCGTATTTTTATACACTCTCTTAGAACGTGTATCCACACGGCGATATCATCAGCAAGAATTGGATGGCACGACGATAATATCGCCGCAACTCTCACGCTCGTGGAGACGATCCCTTATATGATCAGCCGATCGATTCTGTAAGAATCTCACCGTGATAAGTTAAGTGAAGTGAACCTGTCAATGGTGTCAATCCCTAGCATTAGTTGGAATGTCTGTTCACTCCACGCTCATTTCACCTAAGTTTTCACGGTGAGATGGTTACAGAATCGCACTGCAGCACGCGATTTCATGGGAAGCTTTACTCAACCAGTGAGTGAGATGAAAGCCAATTAGGTAACAGACGCCAGCAGGTCAAGCTACCCGAAACTGTCAAATTTTCCCAATCAACCTTGAACCTTAATGCTTTAGTGATAAAGTTGAAAATCTATTCAAGAAATTTGACAGGTTGTAGTAGCTTGATGTGCTGGCGTCTGTACAATATCTATTTACCTACCTACTTACATCGACAAAAAATTTCGCTGTCTAATAAATTGCTACTGGCTGCATTAGAAATTAAGAATCAATAAGATCGTATCGCATCATGTATGAATCAAACCCAGCCTCTAAAATATTCCAATCTTACAACACCTTGAATGAGTATGTTACGTAGTGCTTGGATGTTTACTATGTTTAGAAACAGCGTAGGTATCTACCTACAAGCAACTTCTGTCTGGGGTTCGATATCCAGCACCCTAATTGCGTCACATAATCACAATCTGAATTATTTTGAAGGATATTAACTAATCCATTGCTTCAGATGTTCGAAAAATGTATCTGCTCAACAACGTAAATAACGCAATGAATGGTGTTGAACTGTCAAAATGAAAGGCATTCCTATTGTTAGTATGTTACGCAATTATCCCGATAGGAATACTTAAATAAAATAAAGTCGGGTTAGTTACACCATTTATATAAACTCAAGAACGGCTGGGTCGATTTTTATAATCTTTTTTATAAAATTTGTTGGATTTGTCTCCGCCTATTTGGATAGCAGAATAACTATAAAAACATGGGAATAATTCACGAAAAAAATATTATGAAGATAATTAATTTTCTTATACATTTTGAGAGAGATTATTTAATAATAAGCGTAACCGAATCCAAGAAACAATCCTTAGACTTTCTTACAATCGTAAAAATTTAAAGCAATAGGTATGTATCATTGAAAAGGAGGAGTAGCAGACTGCAGACACAACATTGTTAGTTGTTACTATAGGTAGGTAGCCACCTATCTACCCGATGTAATACCTTTCCTGCTTGTGTAGGAAAGGTTATTGCCTCGCTCTCCCGAATAATCGATAATTTATTACATATCTATAACTTCGGCTGTTGCAACCAATGGCGTTGCATTTGTCGCTGCCTGCAGTCTGTCTGAAACACACCCAATCAGTGGAATGAAACGAATATTACGACTATTCGATGAGGAGACTTTGTTCTTATAATGACGCATGTCAAATTTTAGTGAAACGGAACGTACCTTTGGGACTGACTTGGCGATTCGGATTTTCTTTCAGTGATTATCTCGATGACTTGTGTAAATTCAATGTTAATTTGATTTGTTAAATGACATTTTATTATTGGTGATCCGCGATCGTATACGAAGTAAACTAACATTTGTGCTCATGTGGCCTCCAGGCATAAAGAACATTTCGCAGTGACTCGTTATATTTCTTCTAAAAACAAATAACGTAAAACAATCAAGATGTTACAAGACGACGAGTTTGAGATGCTGGTGACAACCCCGGAGCGTATAAAGGCTCTGGGGTTCAAGCCGCAGAAGGAAATATTGACAAATCATATCTTACCATATGCCGCCGAGTTAGACAATGAGTCCACAATATTCCTGAACCAAGTGAAGTCCAACCTGGCGAGGGCCGTCATGTTGCGCGAGATGAAGCCGGCGTGCGGGGTCTGGTCCTCCAGGCTTATGAAGTATGTATGACTTTTCCATAAAGACAATGTGTCGGGCCAGCGCTGGCATATTTTAGGTAATATAGAATTGTTGGAAGCGGTCCAATAGATAGCTGAAGGATTGTTATACACATTTATCAGGAACTGCTCTCTGGAATCTCTAAAGCTTCCATATGATAAAATCCTACACAGAAATAACTTAAGTGCGAGTCTGCTTATAAAAAACATAATGCAATAGTGCCTACTGTACTGCCTCTAAAAAGGTATTTGTGATGTTCTGGGTTAGATTCTGGGATCGGACAGTGTTGTTGTTTTACCGCTATGAAATTCTAAGTAGCAGTCTTCGGATAAAACAGCCAATAAGTTATTTTTCAGAAATCAAGATAACTTACCCACACTGACACAACATTTAAGTATCTGCTAGTATTAAAGAGGTACAAGTGATTTTTTTTACTGAATCAACTTAGTGTAAACATAATGGGTTATTTAAGACATTTCCCATTCACTCCATTTCATATAAAATGAGAGGAATTACACAAGTTATTAGTAATTTTGTAAATCAACTAGTACAGTTACAAGAAAAAAATACATTGAATACCCACAACTTCATTAAAAAAAATGTATACTTAAAATAATCATTTATCTTGTATCTATTAAGTCAAATTGTGCGCAGCATATCACAATTCCAACTGAAAGACTTTTGTGTGCATTTAAAACTATAGCATAAAAAACTGCAGCACTGTAAAGTGAATATGAGACAATCAGTAACATCAAGGTGTTGCTCGCCTTCCTTGAGGAGCTGGGGTGGATCAAATTATTGATTTTCCCACTATTATGCTTTTTGATATGGAATTGCGGACACCAGCCCGTATTACCTATTACCTAAGTGACTTGCATTAAATAGTGGAATAGTAAAATTCACTTCAATTGGACATAATTGTAATTAATTACTTTTTGGATTAAACACCTATATTCAAACACCAGAGACATGATCATAGCATCATTTTGAACTGAGACACACCCATTAGGGTCAGTTCACACCGAGACGCGACGCGACGCTGCGCGCACACATTAAAAGAGTGACTCAAAATATACTCTCAACGTAAACTCACACGATGCAATGTGTACCTTTTCGTGTAGAAAATAAAGTATATTTTGAGTCACTCTTTTAAAGTAATATAAATATTATATTACTTTATAATATCCCTCGACATAATATCGTGTCCAGGGATATTATATATAAAGTGTGCGCGCAGCGTCGCGTCGCGTCGCGTCTCGGTGTGAACTGACCCTTAGTGATATAGTTTATTAAAGCTATTTCAAAGATTTTTCTATTAAGCTATCTAGCTACATTTCAATCAATCTATGAAAGGAGACAAAGAAAGTACAAAAATATAAACCACACTGTATAGAACAATGTTATTGGTGTTTTGATCAAATTGTGCAAAATAATGATGACACATAATATTACCTAAACGGTTATATTTGTATGCCATGAATTATATATAAATTATAATTAAAATTATTTTATTATGAATTATTATAATTATATTTAAATAATTTGTAGGGTAGGATATTGCAGCCTAACATAATTTATGTAATATATAACAGGTGTACTTAATATTTTATATTCATATGTAGTATGTGTAAGTACCTACTGTATAATAATTAGTCATGTGTTCTGCATGCATAATGTAATATATTGTAGATATTTCAATATTAAGGTAAACGAAACAATTAGCCTTAATAAAAATACAGTAGGATTTAAAACTTGGCAATTTAACTTAATATTTTGTGTGCAATTATTAAAAAACAAAGAATAACATTAGGTACTCGAACGCCGCGATCGCGATCGTTGCGCTTTTTTTATGGAATGACGTAGGTGAGCGTACGTCGTAACTCGCGCAATCAACGAAGTTGCGTTTGTATACGTCATCTATACAAATAAATAATATTGAAGTGTGTTTGTAATGTCAAATTAAGAGCTTTTTGTCTATACAAATAAACAAAAAAATTTAGTGTCTGTTTATAATGTCAAAATAGCAAATGCACATTAAAATAAAAATATATACGGTAGGTACCTACAAGAACAAAAAAAACACATACAAACATATTTTTGAAATGGCCTTATTTATTCGACATCATCCAACCCTATTTACATTAAAGCTCGGATCGCGAAATAGGAGTCATTTATATAACAACATTACAAGTCAATATAAAACTACCTTGTTTGGGAAAAGTGTGTTTGCTATGGCCACAAAGATCTACAATAAAATTCCGAATGACATAAAAGAATGTAGCAATATTAATGTTTTTAAAAATAAATTGTTCAATTTTCTTATTGAAAAAACTTATTACTCCGTTGCTGAATTTTTTTTTTTATTGACTTGAAATTTTTATTTAAAGTTTTTTATGTCCGCATAACGAAAATCTATATACTCTGACATTACCTTTTAAAATTTGATTCTATGACATTGTTTACGTATTAATTTGAATTTATATCACTGTGCAAGGTATTGTTTTTTTGTTTTTTTTTTTTTTTAAATTTATGACATTATGTAACGGATTAATGGGACAATTTGAATTTTAATAATTTTTGTTATTGAATGCAATAGTTAAGTTAGTTTAATTGACAATTTAATTTTAATATTTTTATTTATTGCATGTAATAATATTAATTTAATGTTTTTAATGAGAATTTAAATTTTAACAATTTTGTATAATGAAATGTTTGCATGCCGAATGGTGAAATATGGCAGAACTCTGATTTATACCTACTACTATCTACTTATGTATTACCCATATTTGCAAATAAATGCTATTCTATTCTATTTTATTCTATTCTATTCTAACAATTTCTAAAATGTTTTTCCGTCTGTTCCGGCTAATCACCGAAACAGCTGGATCGGTTTTGATGAAATTTGGTATGGGGATACTTTTCTTTTAACCCATAAGACGGACATAGGCTTTTTATTGACATACCACGCGGGCGAAGCCGCGGGCGGAACTAGTAACTCATACAAACAATCGCGTCGATTGCTTACTCACGCAACGGTCGCTTTCGGTTAGGACGCTGCGGAATACCTAACAAAACAATGATACAATTGTATCATATTCTTCAGCTGTACGTAAATCATTTTATTGCAAGTTTCAGTTCAGCGCTAACCTTTGGCAAGTATTAGCGAAGTTTGAAATATGCTGGCTAACACCCAGGTCTTCCTGCTAACTGCACCTGGCCTCACATAGCACTCACTGATGATTATATTACTATACAATTCCTATTGTTAATTGTTATGTTCCTTGCCGAAAATCGAACGAGATCTCGCGAGATTATCGAGATTGTACAGGATCCTGAATACATTTGTGGTTTTCGAAGCCGGATCTAAGGGAGAACTGTAGTCCCTGCCAGTGTAGAGGCTGAACGAGCGTTATCTGCAGCTGGTTATTTAGCCTGAAAAGGACAATCCTCATGGATGTATGGAATCCCGTACCATGCTGCATCAAACTCAAACTTTGTGTTTTAAAGACAACACTTATCATATTAATTCCCTGTTCGAAAATCAAATCCCTGACGCGTAATGTCGTAAAAAAATATGAAAATAATTACTATACCTACTTAATATTTTGTTTTTGATGCATGAGACTTTTTGGTAGGTACGTGTTTTGGTCATTGTCTTTTAGAAGTTTTAGAAGCCGTCTGTCGGACACATAATTTAACTTGTATGCTTTTTACGAAACTACCTCCTCAATTTTAGGACTAATTTTTATTTTCTTAACGTTGACTGCCGGACAATAGACACAATCGAAAAAATCTATTGGCGGTCACAGGTGACGGCGGCGGTGGGAGTCAATGCCTTAAATAACTTAATTGTTTAATTTTCATACAAAAAAAAGACTGATTATTTTATTAACAAAAGATGTTTATTATAAATAATTGATAAAAAAAAAACAATTATTCTATTATTGTGACAATTAAAAAAAATAACAAAATGCCATATATACCTACCACAGAGGCTGTCAAAAGAAAAATAATCCATTAAATAAAGTTGCCATTTTTTCCTTTTCTACTGGAATTAGTTCATTTGTTTTTATTGTAAATGGACCCACAATACAGGAGTAATTCCTAGTGTGGGGCAACGTTTTTAAAAAAATAAAACAAAAACAATAAATTTAATTACTCATCACGTTTAATTATTTTGTTCACAGATACATACGCATTCATGGCCTAAAATTTGGGAAAGAAGATCACATAAAATTGATAAAACTGGCTTATGAACTTGTGCTCATACCTGATCTCGAACCAGGCAAGGTGCACAAATTCGCTACTATGTTTCTAATGCTCACAAAGTAAGTACAAGTTTCGAGTTAACAGGCTAGTTAGAAAAGATGAAAATATGATAAATAAAATTTAATAGCAAATTTCTCTCTACTGTTTGGTTACAACTTCTCGTTGCAACTACTAAACGGGCCCTTTGAAATGACTCCGGGCGTAATTTTTATTAAAAGTAAAGGCAATACGCGTCAATAAAACAATGAGAGTCGGGCATTACAATCAAGTTTTTTTTTCTATTTTTGTTTTTAAATACAATTATATCAGCCTATAACATGTCTTCTACAAAATTTATTCAAGAAACCTATAAACATATAGGTACGTAATCTTGGCAGTAAATACTTCGAATAATTGGCACTGTCCGCTTTGTTAATTGCTAATGAATTAAATAATTTCTACAGGAAAAGACAATTGATTACACCTGAAGAACTGACGCTGCCTTGGCGCCCGCTGTACGATATGGGCGAAAAAATATTTGATAAGAGCTCAACACACATTGGAATGTACCATTACCTGAAGTAAGTATTCATTAATTCAACTAAATATTGGAACGAAGATCAAACATAATAGTATCATCAGAAGTATTAACACATAATCCAAAGAACTTGATTATGAATGTGTCTGCTACTCATCTAGCGCCAACTTTTGTTTCGGCACTTCCTTCATGTGACGTATCGTGTACGACCGGTTTGACGCAATCACACACGTTAATATTGTATTACTTCGACGTAACATGGTTCCTACCTACCTACATGATGATTTCGACATGGCTCGATGCTCGATTTTTTATCGATGTTTTGATTGTATTATAAATATAACTACCTACCTGTTTATAAAATCGATTGATTTTGTTTAATTATAACATTACGTGAGACAAAGTTAATGCCACTTAAAATCATAATGTGTGTTCAGGCCAAATCGTTTTGTGAAACAAGGAGGCGATATGCTCGATATGGTTCGCAAATTCCTGTCGGGAGATGGGCTGGGCGACGCCCTAGAGTTGTTCGGCCTCGCAGGATCCGACGAGAACGAACTGCCCACGTAATGAATAGACAAACAATATAAGTTTTCGGGACACGCTTAATGTTCGCACATCGGGTGGCAGACGGGTTGGGCTCATGATTCATCGGACCCATGTCACTATCTATCCTTGGTATTATGGACCCTGGAAATCATTTATTAAGTGTTCAACTATAATGTGGTTGAAAAATTAATAAGTTATTTTAATCAAACGTAATCCTATTGTATAAATTGTAGTGTCTGTGTATTAAGGTGGCAGGCTGTGCATGTTTTAAACGTCTATTCAATAGTAACCTATTTTAATGCAATTAATTTAATTTCAGCTCCCTGGAAGGATCATACATATCGATGGTTAAATGCGCAAGACCGTAAGTAAAATACCCTCACTTATATACCGTTAAAATTTAGCGAAACATTCGTTTTACCTTCTCGGTTTTTTTTAGGTATTTCCCTCTAGAAGCCACAAAAGAGATCCTGGCAGAGTTGTTGCCTCAAGTAAACCCGTGGTCTTCGGACTCACACATGGTTTGTCAACTGGCCACGTTTTTGCCGGTCGCGTTGAACCCCGAGCATGCGCGTTTCGGCCATCACTTGTGGTTCGATGAGCTCATGACTCTGTGGGATACCTGCTACAACTCACAGTGTGGGATCTCGGTAAGATAAAGCAAGTTAAATTTTGGGGCGCTTACAATTTTAGCGACTACTATTCAGCATAATACAGACACTGTAATACTGTACCAAACACCTACTGTAATTTGTACGCTATATGCAAGTTGCTTTGTACAGGACCTAATGATGCTATTCGCTGGACTGGCTAAGCGCAACCCCGGTGCCATTGACTGGACGCCGCATGTCCCCAAGATGTTCATGCGTTTCCTCCACGCCCTGAACTTGCCAGTCGCCTACAAAGACATGCAGATCACTCGCTCTCATTCCCTTGGTGAGTTGATATCAATACCTGCTTTATTATAGGTATGTTACGGTATACAATGCTGTGGAAGATGCCAATTGCTATTTTTGATATATGATTTATCATAAGTTGACAATATTATTTATTGCTATTTAATTTAAGAGTTTAACAGTAGTTACGTAGTTTCTTGAAAGTATGTCGTTGAGAAACTCAATGGATAAAAGTAAAAACTATTAACAACCAACTAACACATCTTTGTTCCGTAAAGCTAATTCAACTACTGTACATTCTAAAGTGATTTGGCATAAACCGCATTAAGCGATAAAACCATCCCTTGTACATTTCTGATTTTATTATCCGTGAAAAATTGTATCTCGAAAATCGCACGTGAAATCAGTCAATAGTGAATCCATACAAACAAACCTGTAATGATCACATAACATATTGACGCCGCTCTATTACATGGGACTTAAACATACTGGCGAAATGTTTGTACACCTCTGCCTAACCCTTCCGGGAAATAGGTACAAGCGTGATGTTTGTAAAAAAAGGACTAACAGGCCCATATGGCCAGTCCGACATGATACTTATTTATTTATTTATATGCGCAGAGTCGTGACCACAGTGCAGCAGTGTAAAAAACTATTTATGTGGTCTAGATATGAAACATGTGGCGTCCTGGATCGTATGGAGTATCAGCCCCAACGGTGTGGTGCTGAAGCACTTGCGCAGCTTTCTGGCAGGAGTCGAGAGCTACCTGCACAGCGCCAACGCGGGCCGATGGTCCTACAAGCTAAGAGATCTCCTTAGGAAACTCGCCCGAGAGTTTCTTAACAGGTAAACATTTGAAACGGTCTAGCTGGGCCTAACAAGACGTAAATCACATTGGAAATTCAATAAAATACCTTTATGGGTATGTCTTGTCTCTTGGCCTTTTGATCTATTGTTATTTCGAAATCATCTCACATGCATCACTCTCGTCACACCATTTTTGTTTAGGAGTATGTATGTCTTTACTTACAAGACAGTCCCCCCTCGGCGCCAGAAGTACTCATGATTTCGGGCTCTACTGCGCGCCTATTCTAGTCGGGCAGCTTCGCTAATATGCATGTGAGTAAAGTCTTACATGCTGCTGTATCATTCACCAAAATAATCATACTAGAAAAAGCAATTTGAACTCGTTTTTTTCTTACAGGGTGCGACGTGAACGTGAAAAGAAATTTTACGAATGTTGGGAAAACCAAACTCCACCCCAATATCGACTCAGTGATGAAGATATCACTGAGTTTGTTAACATTGTACTCGAACCAACGTTACAGGCGGTGTACAGTCGAAGCGGCTCTCTCGATATTTCCATTGCATTGCATAATTTAGCGACGCTGCGTCCTGCTATAGTAGTTCCACCATTATTGGAGAGACTGAGGACCTCTCTGACGTCACTGACAGAGCCTCACCGAGTGACTGCCGCCATGTCAGCGGTGGCTGCCGTCGCGCGGCCCATGCTGCGAGGAGCCGACGCGGACTACCCGGAGGGGCCCACCCATGTTGTACCATTCCTGCTAGCCGTCCTGCCCGGGCTCGACCCAAACGATATCAAAAAGACACTAGTCACACTGCACTTCATTCTCATCTTCACCTGGATGGTGCCATTCATAGATTGTAGTGCCGCTCACGAGCACTGGGATGACCTCACAGAGGAGGAGCTCCTGACCTGTGAGTCTACTGCTCAATTCGAAGACTTCGTTCTCGTGTTTTTTGACAGATTGTTTGTCATTATCGAGTCCAGTGTGCTCGAACATGTAAGACTGGACACCAAGGAATCCGACGCTGTTCGCAGCAAGACTGATGCTGTAATGGAGACAGCGATCTCTTCGGCCGCCACAGCCGTTCTAATGCAGTGTTCGCCGAAGATATTCAAGGAGGCGTTGAGAAAGTTCAAGGCTTTCGCCACAGAGTCGACTTTTGAGACGAATGTGTCTGGAAGTATGGTGGGAGTAATGTTGCGCGTGTTTGCGAGAATTAATTCGGAAGCTACTTTAGCGGCTTTTATGCCAAAGCTATGTGAGGACCTGACGGAGCTACTGTTGACAGACGAGGCGCTGCACGAAGAGAACCCACCGCGCGACCTCATGTACACTCTGGTTCTGTTCATGCACGCAGTGGAGTGCGACGGCACGGTGCTCTTAAAGTACGTTCCCGCCATTATTCCGATATTGGACCGGGCTCTGAAGCTGCACGCTAACTACGCGCTGACGAGGGCGAGTGAAGTGCTGAGTCATATGCTCACGTCGCTGTGCTACATCGACCTGAAGGAGTGGAAGAGTTCGCCGAATGATTATGGGGAGGCTCCGGAAAAGTGGCTGCCTATTAGGGAATGGGGTTACGGTTGTCTGTTGAAGGACGCAAAATTTAAGTGGCATGTGCCGTGTGCTGAGGAGGCGGCATGTGCTCAGATGTTGCTGGATAGATACTTAAAGGCGGAGGTGAAGCGGCTGCGGCAGTGGCTGAGTGGAGAGAGGCCTATGTGTCGCGAGCGCAGGCTGCGAAGCTTCTACATCATTAACGCCGCGCTGGCGTGCAGTCCCTTCCTGCCGCCTCCTGATGAGGATCCTGTGTGGCTGTAAGTATTTTTGACCTGTCTTACTTTATACCTTTGTTAACGATTTTGTATGGAATGCGTACGCATACGTTCAGCTTTACGGATACGTACGCATTCCATACAAAATCTTTGTTTTTTATGGACAAAAGCTGAACAGAGCTGAATAAGTGTGCTTAGTCCCTAATTCACTTGCTAAACAAACTGAAATTATAAAACTAATTCCTGAATTTCTTTCAGCGTCGAGACCCAAGTGCCGGCGACGAGCATTCCGTTCACTTGCGGCGTGCGGTTCCGCGTCACGCTGGACGGAGAGAATGTTCGCGTGGCATTGACTCGATTACTGCTCCAGGTTCAGGCCAAACTGTTGGCCGAAAAGACTGATGATACTAGGGGCCTTGAGATGCTCATACAGGTGAACTCTCTTCTGTTTTTTCATGGATTTAGGGATTTTAATCGTAACAAACCACCTGCCCACAGATATCCTTCATAAAAGTGTTTGTCAGTTCTAAACTGAGCTAACCCATTTGGTCGGGGTACCCTGGCTCAGTTACTGCGACCACCAATAAGAAAAGGCCAGAAAGTTAAGTAAGTGACTAAAAAGAGGCTCAATTATTAAAGCAGTGTGCATCATTCCAAGCCCAACAAGTTTTTAGACGTTCATTAAATTAAAAAAGCGTATATCCTGAGAAGGTCAATAAGTTTTTAGAGGATCAGTTAAAAATTTCCCTTTTTATCGTCAGGTATGGGAGCGCGTGGTCGTAATGAAAGGCTTACGCGGATCGCCCGGACTAGAAGCTCGTCTGCGTTCTTACGGCGCTTTGGAACGCGCACTGGACGGGCGCGGCGGGCCGGCCGACCGGCGCGGCGGCTCGCGCGGTGTGGGCGCGGCGCGCCTGCGCATGCTGGCGGCCGACGCCGCGCGCCTGCACGACGACTCGCGGTACGACCTCGTGTGTGAGGCCGGCATTACACCCTCGGCTCTCAGTGCGTTACATGCGTTAGCTGATTTGTCTGTCAATACGTATAGCACAGTAAGTATTCTTTTTTTTTTTCGTTGGTATATTGTATGTGTATTTTAGTCGAAGGTTTTCAACAAAGTCTACTAACTTTTTACAAAATCTTAGAGGAGCGTTTTAATCTTCACCTAACGACGTTTATTCAACCCACAGGTCCGCATCCTAGCTCAAATCCGTCTATACTGGATGTTGAGCCACTACCCGTATTCCTACCGCGCGTTAGTACCAAAACTAGCCGCCATATTAGCGGCAGGGGGAGAGGGGGACGAATGGCACGCCAAACATAAGGGAGTGTTGTTCATGATGTTGGGCCCCCGCACTGGTCCACTGATAGCCAAACAAGACTGGGATGTTGTGCGTACACTGTGGCCGGCCATACTTAATGCGCCGCTCAGTGAGAAACCCAGTATGGTTCGGTAAGCACATTTTATTCATTTGTTAACATTTCATGCAAAAATACTCACTCAAGCAATGGTTGACTCTAGTGATACATAAGTGGACCGACTCGCCAGGTGGAGTAGGATTCGACTTGCTATAAAACTGGCGAGTTGGTCCACTTATAGGCTTATATCGGGTATCCTTAAGGTATGTGAATGAATCTTAAGGCGATTATCATACTGCCACGCATCAAGCTGCATGTTGCGTGTCAACGCACCTACGCGCGTACTTGCGGGAGTGCAGATCTGCATCATCTTGCGGGATTTTTACGCGTAGTTGCGTTTTGTGGATTCGCGGGGCTCTGACTCACTTCATTCAAAGCCCATCCAAAATCACGCACGGCACTGCGAGACTCCATGTGCCATACCTTGCGTCTCGCCCCGCACCCACGCGCGTGTGCGCATGTTTCTCCGCTGGTGGGAGCGTGATCTGAATGAACGCGCGTGGATGCATTTTCTGTGTGTTGAACTGTGCGTGTTTTCTATACAAACGGAGATACTTACAAGCAACGCGTATTCACGCGCTACGCTACGTGGTGCGTGGCAGTGTGATCGCATAAATCGCATAAATAAAGTTAATAAAAACAGTTTATTGTTAAGAAATGGCACCTAATACATTTAATGTCCACACTAGGATTTCCCTGTGTCGTGAATACAAGGATCACGAAATGTTGATATCTTTTGACAAGTATATTCTATTCTCTCCGCAAAAATGGGCCACAAATCTTGGCCTTTATTCTTCCCCATATTCAAGAAAACTTAGCTTATTCCTAACATGCATTGATTAATTTTCTTTTTATTTTTTGTTTTGTCATTTGTTGTTATAATTACAGTTTAGAGCAAGCGTTCGGCGAGAGCCTCCACCGCCACTTCCCGACGGTGAACACGCGGCTTACTATGACCGTGGGCGCGGTGGTCGCGGCCGGCCTGCTCATAGCGGAGTCAGAGCGCACTGACCCCGATTTCAAGACACTCTTAAATGCTTCTCTCCAGAAGGAACAGTCCACTTCAGATAGGTGTGAGAGACTGTACAATGAGCTTATTGCAGAGCTCGTTAAAGTTGTCGAGACACCTAATATGTGAGTCTTTTTTTTGTTATACTGGTATAATCACTTCCTATTTTTAAAGAAAGATTCTATGGTTCTAAAAAGGAGGTTTCCTTTTTATAAATCAAGAAATCAAAACTCTAAACTGACTTTTTTAAATCACGACAACTCCATGCTCAAAATGACACGTAACTAAAAATCGAATGATCCAACAGGCAATGGCGTCGCCTGGAGCTAGCAATGCAGATGCTAACATTCTGCCCGTCTCTCCAAACCCCGTACCCCGGCGCGGCCGTGCCGGGCATGCTGCGCGCGCTGCTGCACGACGACATCGCCGCGCGCCGCACCGCACAGCGCCTGATGCACTACGTGCTGAAGCAACGCAAGCACAAGATAGTCAAGATGTCCGTCGATCCGTACGCGATCGCTGGGGTCCCTCGTCCGTTAAAACGTATTCCTGGTAAGTTGGGAAGCAGTTTTTTGTGTCTATTTATTTATTTAAGGTTTACCAACTAAATAAATACACAGCATTAATCCACAATCTTTGTCGTAATTACTTACTACTTCTACTGTTACTTAGTAACTAAAACGGAAGATTATTTATAATAAACTAATCAGGCCTTCTCTACAACTATACCTCCTGTCATGTATTAACCTGTGACGAAAACATTTGGAGTAAGTTATTTCACTATAGTTCATTATTTAGCTGCATCAGCACCCTAATTGCGTATCACACTATCAATCTCAAACAATTTGAAGGATATTTGTAATCCATTGCGTCATATATTCGAACAATTGTCTACTCTACAACGTAAATAACGCAATGTATGGCTGTCATTTGGACATTTCAACAGCTGTCAAAGCGAAAAACATTGCTTCTGATAGTGCCTGCTGATCATGCCTGTCAACCCTTCAGGATTTTATTCATTAGCCAGAATCGGTAACGAAATCATGCTTCAGACACAAAAAAATTGATAATTTATCACAAATCCCCAGGGTACCGGCCGGATCTCGACTGGGCTATATGGTCAGAGGATAGAGTGCATCAGACTGATGATGAATGGGAGCGCCCGTGGTTGAGGAACCTGACATACGGATTCTATGCTTGGCCTGATTTGCTTGAGGTAAGTCAGACGAGCGTTGTCGAACAGTTGTGTCCCAGTGGTAATGGCCGCGGCTTACCGAGTTGTAGGTCGTGTCGTGGGTTCAAACCCCTACAAAGTTTTTGTGTAAATTATTTCATCACCACTGCTGCTCTAAAACGGTGAAGGAAAACATCGTGAGGAAACCGGCATGACCAAGAGATGTAAACAAAGCAGTGTCGTGGATGATGATGATATGGATGACCTCACATCATCGTCGCGACAGTTACGGAAACTTGAACTATAGTAGAAAATTGTTGAAGTTTAATAATTGTTTGTTTTTTATCAGTAGTATTTAATTTGACTTTAAAATACTTTTCTTAGGTTTATACTATATACTACCGTGTTTTATTGGTAAAGTAAAAAAAAACATGCATATTTCCTAGTCAACGTTGCCAGACATGTTGATTTTCAATTGTTTAACATTTTATATGATCATCCCTATAGGTGGCAGCACCATCATCGCAACAGACATATTCGTCGGACCTGCCTCCCGAGGACATGGAAGAAGGCGAGCGTCACGTGTACGAGTTCTTCAATAACGACGCTAATGTAGACCGTTTCGTCGCCTTCCTCACTGTTGAGGAGAAGAAGGGAAAGGACAAGTTTAATGGAGTTCGATTCTCACTGTTCAGGGTGAGTTTCTTTGTAACATACTGTAGAGTAGGTCGTATACCTCGCCACCTAATCGATAGCGATCGTCGCGCGAATACGCAGTACGCGGATTACGACACATCAACTAACGCGACCTGATTGATCGCGCGAGTACGTCATATTCATATACACACATCAAAAGTGTCTAGGGAACAAGTACATTTTTAACTATAAAAAAATATCCAATTAATATTTACAAAATCTAGTCTTCTAGATTGACTTCTTACTTTAATTCCTATGTTAAGTGAACAACAGAACTATTAGTATTTTGTAAAAATTGAGAAGTCAAAAAATTGTTGTGTAAGGCATCTATACTTGGCAGAGCTCATTTTTGGAGCATATCCCATGCGTGCTCATGCTTGAGTCTGAATTGAGGTCTGGCGATTGAGCAGGCCACGGCAGAACATTGATTCGAGCATCGGCAAGACTGCGTGTTACGACTCCAGCCTGTGTGGACGTGCATTGTCATGCATTAGTCGAAACGAATCACCCAACCGGCTTCACAAAGGGATGATCACGTCTGAAACAATCCTCTCCGCATAAATCTGAGCAACCTCAATGGTTGCCCCTAATCCAAATGAGATCGGTTCTTCCACCGATCCAAATACCGGCCCAACCCATTATTGTTCCCCCTCCATATGAATGAACTTCCTGACAGAATTTCAAACGTTCTTGACGGCCAGAGGTCCTCCAAACTCGAGTACGTCTTGTATCCGACCTCATACCGAAACGAGATTCATCGGAAAAGCAAACACCGCCAGTCTTCTTTCTCCCAATTTCTGTGTTCGCAAGACCATTGTAAACGGGCCCTACTATTGCGGGGTGCTATAGTTGGAACTCTCAGCGGCCTTCGGGAACGCAGACCCACTTCACGTAAACGATTTCGGATGGTTTGGTTTCTTTCTTCTTCTTTCTTTCTAGATCGTCCTCTATGTCGCTCGGCCACGCTGCCCGTGATACGATAGCGTGTCCAGAGGCGGCTTATGACGCCCTGTGTAGTGCCAAGAGCGACAACCACAGTACGTTGCCTGGAACTAGCTTGCAATATTCCGATGGCTCTCATCATTTCTCTTGTCGTGTCAAGTGATGTCGTCGCTCCATATCGATGCAATTCTTTTTAGTTCCTATAGATGCTGAAATTGTAATGGTTTTGTAAAAACGCTATTACACACTTTTATAGGAATCCTGATTGACAGTTCATTTTCTATTTTTAATCAAATTTAAAGAAAAACAATATTCAAATAGTGTAATAAACTAAAAAGAATCAATAACGATCCATAAAAATAATCCTCAATTGCGGCGATACTCTAAAACGTACTTGAACTTGATCCCTTGACACTTAATTTTGATGTGTGTAAATAAGCGCGACGATCGCTTTCCGTTACAACGCGGCCTTAGAAAGATTTTTGGAGTTGAAAGATTGAAGTTCGTTTTTGGTTGGTTTTTTTTTTTATTACATGCTTATTAATACCAGCAACAGGAGCGCCGGGTAGAATATTTACAGAATGTTATTTTTTTTGCAAATATGTATATCGGGATTACTGGCTAACTTGTTTTAAGCGTTACCAAAAAACAAAAAAAATCATCGGAAAAACAAACAAACACACAAACAACAAATTAATTAATTAATCGAACAAATTAATTAATCGTCCTGAAGTCGCATTTCGAAAAATTCACTCTGTAGAAAACGCTATTATCATTATTTCTCAACGCATTTGCAATACGAGGTAATAATGTCAGAACTGTATTGTCTCTCGTAGACACTATTCGCTCAATTCGGCGAGCCCGTCGCGGGCAAGTTCATGCGCCACGCGGAGCGCTGCGCGGCCGACCCGCAGGAGGCGCCGCAACGGTTCGCGGCCGAGGTGTGCGCCGCCGCACTGCGCGCGCCGCGCTACTGGCCGCGCCGCCGCGCCACCGCCATGTACGCCGCCGCCGTCAGGATACTGGAGACGGGTATGTAGCTGGCACGGGCTAACGGTGAGGCGCCGCGCTACTGGCCGCGCCGCCGCGCCACCGCCATGTACGCCGCCGCCGTCAGGATACTGGAGACGGGTATGTAGCTGGCACGGGCTAACGGTGAGGCGCCGCGCTACTGGCCGCGCCGCCGCGCCACCGCCATGTACGCCGCCGCCGTCAGGATACTGGAGACGGGTATGTAGCTGGCACGGGCTAACGGTGAGGCGCCGCGCTACTGGCCGCGCCGCCGCGCCACCGCCATGTACGCCGCCGCCGTCAGGATACTGGAGACGGGTATGTAGCTGGCACGGGCTAACGGTGAGGCGCCGCGCTACTGGCCGCGCCGCCGCGCCACCGCCATGTACGCCGCCGCCGTCAGGATACTGGAGACGGGTATGTAGCTGGCACGGGCTAACGGTGAGGCGCCGCGCTACTGGCCGCGCCGCCGCGCCACCGCCATGTACGCCGCCGCCGTCAGGATACTGGAGACGGGTATGTAGCTGGCACGGGCTAACGGTGAGGCGCCGCGCTACTGGCCGCGCCGCCGCGCCACCGCCATGTACGCCGCCGCCGTCAGGATACTGGAGACGGGTATGTAGCTGGCACGGGCTAACGGTGAGGCGCCGCGCTACTGGCCGCGCCGCCGCGCCACCGCCATGTACGCCGCCGCCGTCAGGATACTGGAGACGGGTATGTAGCTGGCACGGGCTAACGGTGAGGCGCCGCGCTACTGGCCGCGCCGCCGCGCCACCGCCATGTACGCCGCCGCCGTCAGGATACTGGAGACGGGTATGTAGCTGGCACGGGCTAACGGTGAGGCGCCGCGCTACTGGCCGCGCCGCCGCGCCACCGCCATGTACGCCGCCGCCGTCAGGATACTGGAGACGGGTATGTAGCTGGCACGGGCTAACGGTGAGGCGCCGCGCTACTGGCCGCGCCGCCGTGCCACCGCCATGTACGCCGCCGCCGTCAGGATACTGGAGACGGGTATGTAGCTGGCACGGGCTAACGGTGAGGCGCCGCGCTACTGGCCGCGCCGCCGCGCCACCGCCATGTACGCCGCCGCCGTCAGGATACTGGAGACGGGTATGTAGCTGGCACGGGCTAACGGTGAGGCGCCGCGCTACTGGCCGCGCCGCCGCGCCACCGCCATGTACGCCGCCGCCGTCAGGATACTGGAGACGGGTATGTAGCTGGCACGGGCTAACGGTGAGGCGCCGCGCTACTGGCCGCGCCGCCGCGCCACCGCCATGTACGCCGCCGCCGTCAGGATACTGGAGACGGGTATGTAGCTGGCACGGGCTAACGGTGAGGCGCCGCGCTACTGGCCGCGCCGCCGCGCCACCGCCATGTACGCCGCCGCCGTCAGGATACTGGAGACGGGTATGTAGCTGGCACGGGCTAACGGTGAGGCGCCGCAACAACAGTCGGTGGCCAAAACTGGCAAAAGATATTGAAATCTATCCAACCTCCCGCCTCCCCCCACTACCACCATTCATAAACGGGTAAAATAAATGTTCCAAAACAGCACAGACCAGGAAAGCAAGACCCAAAAGGGACTAGAGGCCTATACCAGCCTTGGGTGGGAATAAATGTGTCAATGGTGATGATGGTTCATAAAAACTTCTATTTTGCTCTGAGGCTCTTACTTGTTTCAAATCAATCCACAGACTATAACTTTCACAACTAATATTATCTTATTATCATCAGGTTTGACATCAGTAACACCAGAAACTCTAGAGGACTGGGGTACATGCGTGGCCACAGGCGTGGAGAAACTGGACCCCACTCGAGGGCGCCAGGTGTTGCTCGCTCTGGTGCAACTGTGCACCCCACAGACGCGGCGTGGTGATAACGAACCGGACGTCGACACATCCTTCAGTGTCTGTGCTAGGCTTTATGCGCTTCAGGTAAGTGATCTTGAACATTTAGGAAATGGACGCTGGAATCCAGTAATCGTGGTCAGTTTTGTAGATATTTCTGCGTACAGTCTTTGTCTTGTGGCTTTATCATTTAGGTGATCACCTTTCATTTTGTTTTTTTTTTTCGGAGATTACGGCGAAGATCCCATTGTAGTGGAAAATAACACAAGGACAATCCTCTGTCGTTAAAACGGTCAGTTATCATCTTACCGCTTTGTGCCTAAACACTACATCGGCCATCTTTATGATTTTTGTTAGATATTACGCCCGTCGTAAAGCGTTACTTGCGTGGTCCAGTAATCGGTTGCTACAGTAAGCGCTGCAGTTTGACGATTGACGTTCATAAGGTCCTGAGATTGATGAGTTGGTAAGTTCGTGCGTTTGTTAGTATTAGGGGTAAACTGATCTCGGTAAGTCTGGGCATGTCAATTATAGTTGAGGTATGCCAAATTTCGCTAGGTAACCGGCTGTTTCTGCAGGCTATGGAGAGAGATGTGGCAACATACTGAGGTATATCTAGCTTAATGTTGAACGGTTGTGTTTGTATAACACACGCGTGGAAACTTAAGCGTTGGTGTTATTACACCTTCACAATTAATTAGACTATCTAAACAAGTGACCGATCCTACAGAGGGGCCTCATTCGCGCCCGGCCGGAAATGCCGCCCGACCTGCTAGAGATGCTCAAGTCGTCAAGCAAGCGCTACACAGATGCGGGTGGCAACACCCTGTTCCGTGTGTGTGCTAGGCTTAATGCCCTACAGGTGAGATCTCGTTCCCCATGTGAACGCAGCTAGTTTTGGATAGCATGCGTCGTAAAACTTGTATATTTTTTTTTGGTTATTTTTTGTTTTCTGTAAGAAGAACGTTTTTCATGGGTATTCATGTAAAAGAAATTGGCAGAAAATAGCGGTTTCCTTTCATATTATGAAGAAGTACGTAGCCATTTTCGTATTCAAAATTTTAGGCGGGTTATTCTAATTGTGCGGTACATTCATTTCGAAATTATATTTTCTTTTTCACCAAGATTATACAGCTACATATCCCCTTGTAGTCAGCCCCAAAATTATATATACACGGTCAAGGAACCATTTTATTGTCAATAACCTTTGTTCCCTAATATTGTATCCACCGTATAGGTCATCATAATCATGGAATGTTAATTACACGCGAATACCCGGTGATTGACTACCTTAAAAAGCCTAACCAACATTCGTTATGAACAGATTTATCTATTTGTAGTTTAAACCAAAAATCTTAAAACAAATGACACGTCAGTGACGTCATGCATGAAATGAAGAGGACAAAAATAAAATTGTTGTTCTTCTATTAAACGAAGTTAAAGACTTCTAAGACGTGGCATTCCGTATAAGTCGTATGGCGTTGTCAGTCTGGTTTACCTCCTTCTGGAACTGTCACTGTGAACATTGTTTTGGTCATGGGGTGAATAGATGTTTTGGGACAAAATGTTACCTTTGTTTTGGTAAAAAAGAAATTGTATACTATATTTTGGACCAGCCGGTCGATTCTGTAAAAATCTCACCGTGAAAACTCAAGTGAAGTGAGCTTGATGTGAGTTGTCAGTAGTGTCAATCCCTAGCATTATTTGGAATGACAGCTCACTGCACGCTCACTTCACCTAAGTTTTCACGGGATAGTAGTGGATACAATGTTGTCGACAATAAAATAGTTCCTTGTCATTGTATACATCTTTTTGGAGCTGACTGTAGTAGTAATCGTTAGCAATCTTGCATCCTGCTGCATCCCCCTGCTTTTTATATCTTTATCTTTAATTTTTAGTACATTTTCGTTTCGCCGTAAATGTTTTGACGTTTGTTGGGGTATATTCTGCGTTGTAGATGATTTCCAAGTTTAATTATTTTCTTTTGCTTTTAGAACAGCTGATTCCAGTATTTATAGAACAGCTGATTTTTTTTTACGTGGTTTTGAATTTTGTTTGCTTTCGACTAGGATGCTGGCGGAAGGTATTTTTTTAGATTTATTATTTTGTTCCTTATGACAAACAATACCAAGATTTTTTTTTAAATATACTTTTACCTACAATTCCTTCGTAATTTATTTCGAAAATTGAATGCTACATATTTGATGTCTTAACAAATAAAACTATTGTTTTGCCAAAGCTGAGGCCGAGATAATTAAACATTAATTAGCGTTTATGTGCTTTGGCCATGTTATTGTTAATGTTCCCGTCTTTCTTTCTCTTACAGTTTAAAAGTTGCGCCATAGTAATACTGCATAGCCATAACATGTGCTAAGTATAGCGCTACAAGGCTATTTTGCGCGTGGCCAAAATCGGAACTAACACCGCCATCTTGGTATTTCAATAGATTTCATATGAAAATTGCACAATTGTTTCCCAAGAGCGCCAAAAGATCCTTGCACAGTCCGCTCACAGTTATTTTACCTGTGACAGCAGCAACCTAACAACAACCTTATTTTGACGACAATAAAGATCACAATGATTTTGACATTCTTGTCAATTGCTGCAACCCAACAGCAACTTTATTAGAATGACAATACAGATCACTGTGATTTGGACAGTGATGCAAAATCTGAGGTAAAACAACTGTGAACGGGCTGTAGTAATGTAACGTCTAGTTATCTCAGCCTGACAGTTGATTAGTTTTACGGGTGGAGTCAATGATAATGTAATGTTCATAAATATGTTACTGTGTAGGGCGCACTAGGTTCGCTTCGCTGGCGAGCGGCGCCGCTTGCTGCTATGCTGCTGCGGCGGCTAGAGGAAGCCAACTTTATTCAACACCCGTACCAAAACGTGCGGGAAACTGTGGGCAGGTAATGTGAATCCAAGTCAAATAATTTATTTACGCTCTGACACTGTGTTGACGTTATTTTGCAATCGTTCGGAGCGTATCATATGTTATGGGTTAGGATTGGCACAATTCCAAGTTTGGAACAAACAGAAAGAAGAAATAAGAGAAAAAATGATATTTTGTCATCTCGGTAGTAACACACCCCCCCCCCCCCCTTCTTTCACACAGTCGGATACATTAAGTAATTATTTTACCTTTATTAATTTATTTTCAATTTTTGATCCTTCAACTAATCTTTTTAATATTCCTTTTAATTAGATGGTCATCCAAAAGTAAAATACGCATTTATTGATTGTAGCTTGTTGATGACTATCTTCGACACGGAGCTGGTGTTCCCGGGCGGGTACAACGGACCGGCCCCGCGCCTGGAGCAGTTCTTGCAGTCGGTGCAGCCACGCCTCGCCGCCTTGTACGACGAGAATGGGGACATAGGTCTGTGTTATATCGTCTGTTTGTGTGTGTGATATTAGTAAGATATTACTGCAGATTGAGACCGACCACTTTTACACCTTGTACTGATACAGCAGTAAAATAACTGTTGACGCATGATTTGGCTATGGATCAATTATAAAATAATTAAAAAAAATAGTTTTCGTGCAATTTTCCACACTTTGGTAAAGCTCTCTTATTAAGTAAAATGAAATACGCTGGTCTGTTTTAGTTTATTATAAGTACAATACGATACTTTTGACGTATATAGTCCATTATTGCACGGCGTGAAGTTAGCGCCCGAGCGTAGCGAGTATGCTAAACGCCGTCACGAGTATCGTATACTGTTTTATAGCACTTGAGACATCTTTTTAATTTGAAAGAAATATATCGTTTATTTAGACACTGTTTGTAAAACACAAAATAAAAAAGTGAACATAATGTAAACTACAGAACTACAGTCCTACTAATTTAATGAATTTGACTTAATTTCTTTACGCCATGTCTTATATGTGTTATATTATGCTGATGGTATAAAATATTTTAGATTTATTAGGTCACAAATTTAATGTTACGTTTTTGGTAATTTCTCCAATTTCGTCTTGTATAATGTCACCACTCTCATCTTAACTTAATTCACTTTCTGAGTGGGTAGATCATATTAAAATCAGTGTTAACACTAAAAATATATGGCAATCCACGAACAACAAACTGACTTAAGAAAACATTACAAACTGAAAATCTAGTGGTAGGTTAGCGTTTCGTCTGAAATTGCGTTGTCACTTTTTCTACACCGTGAAACTATTTTTAGGCGAAATGCTAATCTACCCCTCTTCTGACATTTGTGTGCTCTTTTGCAAAGTTTCAAAGAACATTTAAAAGTATCTTCGCTTGTTTAATAAGCACCTGGGATTTTTTTTATTTATTTAAATTAAAACGGCACAGAAATGTCATCATTCGGATCATCTCGGTTATTCATTTGCGCACGGTGTAAAAATGGTAATTCATTTTAAGTCCATTGGAAGTTAAGGCTTGCTTCTTTACCACCGTTTCTCTTAAAATAGTTCGGTATATTATTAAGTATATAATATTTCCTTATATTGTGGTGAACTATCGTTACATACATACATATCGTGTATGTCTTAATTATTCTGTGGATTAGTTCTTTAGTTATTAAGATTGTAGCAACTTTAAGCATAAGGTGTATGTCTTTTGTGATGTGGCTGTGCTTTTTTAAATTAAATAGATTCTATTTTTACGAACATTCGCGTATTATTAATCAGCAGCCGAATTAAAATGACTTCATAATTTCAGTAATAAAGACAGCCGCATCAGCCGCGGCCATGCAGTGCAGCCCGCGCGACGAGCCCGCGGCCTGCAGCCCCGCGTCGCGCGCGCTGCACTCCCTCGTGCGCCTGGCCGTGCGCGACGTGCCCGCCGGGGACGTGGCGCGCCTGTCGCCCGACCAGCACGAGCGGGCCAACGAGGACGCGCCACAGGTGAACTAAACTCGCTTTCCGTGTCGTGTCTGTGTATTTTGTAGGTTTTTATTTATTCCGGAAGATTTTATGTGTATAATACATTAATATTAAACTTATACCGTACAAAGCAGAGGCAGGTCGCTGTCTATAAATATTATAAATTAAAGTCTCGCGGAAGTTCGAGCTACCCTGGCGCTTTCGCTTTAAATATTAGTATGTTCTCAGTCGGTGGAGGGCGGCGAGTCGTCGGACACGGAGGCGGGCCCGTGCGGCGCGCGCGCCGAGCGCCAGCTGGTGGCGCGCCTGGACTCGGCGCTGCAGCTGGCCGGCGACGGGGCCGCGCATGCGCCGCAAGACCATGCCAGAGCGCTCAACTTGCTCACCACTGGTAAAGTACTGTCTTCTAAGGCATCGTTGACAAACGTAGCACTAATAATTGTTCAAAATGACGCGCGCGCCGGGCCAACATGCTCAGCGCGAAATCTTGTCTTCGCATCGTCATATATAAGTTATGGTTTCTTCACGACGCGCGACGTCAGAGAGTACATATGAATTGAAAAGGTAACATGATACATAAAGCGACGACAAAATCTTGTCATACACGCACGCTTGTTAGCACGGCAGACGTTGATCGACGTTTTAATCAGTCCAATTTTTCCCTTCTTTCAGTCCTACGCGGCTGCATGGGCGTGATAGTCCGTGGCATCAACGGCAACACAGTGACGCAGTACTCGATGGTCGCGACGGCCTGCGCCCTTGCCGCGCGAGGCCCGCCACAGCCGCACGACGAACTGCCTCGCGCGGCAGCCGGCTTACTTGCCTCGTTGGCACTCGCACATCACTCCTGCACAGCCTTCGATACAGCACTCAAGCACCTAGAGACACTGTCTAATGGTATGACGCTTTAATATTTCATCATTTCATTACAACTTAAGTCTATAATAACAGTTTTACATTGAAAGCAACGCAGGGGCAGGGGGGGCGTTTTCCTAAGCTGTAAAGGCGGTTTTAACATTTCAAGTGCGGTTGACTGAACCCATTTAAATCTGGAAATGATAGTAATTCGTGTGTCAGATTATTCGTTTAACTGATTTTCAGCATTGGTTGTCATACGAATATTTGTCTCGCTCCAAACGTGTTGAAACGCGCTGCACTATAGCTTCGGTTTGTTATGATACGCGTAGATTAATTCTATACAAAAGCATTATTATTCAATTTTCTATGGTACCGTCGCGTCGCCTTCATTAGGCTCCTTCTTTACCCTCGATAGGAGGGGAAACCTCGTAACTAATCCAGTGTGTGACGTCAGGTCGGTCGTGGTGGGCGCGCCTGGCCTGCATCGACTTCGCTCAGCCGCTGCTGTTCTACGGCCTGCCGATGTTGTGTGACCGGGTCGACCGCGCCGTCGCCACCGAAAATTTCGCACTCAAACTCATGAGAGATCCAAGACTGGAGGTAAGAAAGCAAAAATTATTTTGTCACAGAAACATTAGGTAAGGCATCCCTAAGTGTTTTATTATGAGACTGTCCATGAACGAATATTCATAATTTTCATCTTCTATTCTCCCGTGTCAGTGTCAACCATTACTCTATCATTCACTCCTTTTTCATTGGTATCCATCCCTCTCACACAATCTTTTCTTTGGCCTTCCTCACCTCCCATCATAAACATTTATAGTGAACTTATAAAATTGTCGTTTTCAGGTTCGTCAATCGGCAGCAAAACTTTTGACAGGATTGATGCACTGTCGCGCTCTGCCCGACGAGGAGAGTACCCTGCGCTCTCTGATGCGCAGCTGCCGGTCCGCGGAGCTGGTGGAGCGGCACTGCGGCGTGCTGGGCCTGTGCGGCTACCTGGCGTCGCGGCCCTACAGCCTGGGCGCGCGCCTGCGCGACGTGCTGGCCGAGCTGGCGCGCCACACGGCCGCGCCCGACCCCGTGCCGGCCGCCATCCGCGCCGCGCTGGCCGACTTCCGGCGCACGCACCAGGACGACTGGCCCAAGCACCGCGAGCAGCTCACCGAGGAGGAGCTGGACCTGCTCGCCGACCTAACCTCGCCGCCCACCTACTGCGCGTGAATCCCCTTTCTTATGTCACATCTTTACGATAAGCTATTTAATTGTGATATTCAACAACAGCTTTACGTATGACACAAATTTTTGTTGCATAATGATTCCAAAGTAGGATTTTTTGTTTCGTAAAACTTGCAATCTGTAATCGATATTGCCGTGGAATATATTTAATTAACCAGCGGTAAGTCAGTGTAATAGAAACGCCATAAATATTGTAGTGGCTTAGTTAGGTAAGTTACGATGTAATCATCGCATCACTTGCGCACTTATATAATTGCGTATTTATATTGAATCTGTCATGGTGGTGG
The DNA here is from genome assembly GCA_949629185.1 of Apamea crenata. Lineage (NCBI taxonomy): Eukaryota > Metazoa > Arthropoda > Insecta > Lepidoptera > Noctuidae > Apamea > Apamea crenata. The sequence goes on along the minus strand of OX451371.1, from coordinate 9,213,817 downwards.
CTCCACATCTCATTATTATATTGTGCCCACAGTAGACGCCGGTGACGGATTTAGGTATTAAGATGCTCTTAGAAAATATTTTGATATTTTTTATTTGTTTTGTAGTTTTATTGCACATTTCGTGGTTTTATTTGGAAAGAGGAATAAAAAGCTGGAAAAGGTTGAATTTTTAATTGACTCGCCAATTTTGTATGACAATGGTGTTGCATTGATCTTAAAGACATTTTATTCCATAATAGATCTGTTTACCTGGGTTAGGGATTTGTAAATACGTGTATAAATATTACGTAATATTTCTTTTCTAGGATGTTATATTAAATACTACATTCATAAAATAATATGCGTTTTTCTACAAATACCCAAATAAAAAAAATACTATTTACCACTTATACAATTTATTTATATGTACCCATTTTATCAGAAAATGTTGCGTGGAATAACAATATTAAGAAATTCAGAGCATCTATTACAAAAGATTATGTGTTTCAATTAAACCTAATATGAATAGTGATCCCCAGAGGCTATCTTCGTTCCTCGACATCTGAAATAAGAAAAATAAATATTTTATCAAGTTATCATAGAAGAGAGAGATCCTTTGTAAACCTTAGTTTTTTTTAAGTAAGTGAGCTACTTGATTACGGCCATACCTCACCGGGACGGCATGACGGCGCAGCCAGGTCGCATCGCCTACAAAATGTGTTGGTTGCATAACCAAGCAGACGTCAGATGAGCCACCCACTATATAGCTGTATACATTTAGTTAGCGGGGCAACCTGGCCATGTTGCCATGGTGTCCTGGTGAGGTATGGCTCTTACTGACAAAAGGATGCACTGACTAGAGAGGTCCACTCAAATCTATATGGCTCTTTCCTAAAAAGACCATTTCAGACACTTATCTACATGGTCTTCACATTTATCTGACCAAAATTATGTCTGGACTTTAGAAGAGACTGACCTCAACTTGGTGTTTCATAATGTAGTAGTTGGATAGGAAACACCAACATTTTTCACATGTAAGTGTTTGTACAATCCTACTTCCAGAAATAAAATAATTTATCATTTTGACTTATTTCAGACAACTAACAAAAGTTGGAGAAAATAAAAAGACATTGAATGTAGATTATACATAAAATCTTGCCTGAAATATGAAAACAAAACTCAACTAGTCTGCAATTTACGATGAGAGATTGACTATCGCCAAAATCTATATCTGACCACCTTAAGGACTATTCCCGCTTGCAGCACTTGTTATTAGTTGATCTAAAAAGGATCCTCTTTTGTTTTATTTACGGATGCAGCTGTGGTCATCATGTGCATGGGATATCGTTTTCAAAATGGTCAGTTAAAGGTTTTGGCAATAGTACAATATTTTGTACAGTGATCATAGTGACCTAAATGAACACTAGTGACATGGTGGAATACTACACACAATGGACCTAGCATAAACTAGCACCATTGCCTTTATTCTTTTTTATGTTATTTGTTCAGCATCTTTATAGTATGTTTTAGCAATACCATTATCATATTATTATAGAAATTGCCAAGTATTGGGTAATATTAGTTGGCAATGTATGTGGGTATGTGCACCATTAGTATTGACTGGCCAATAGAATCAGTACTCATATTCATGGATGAATTGGCTTGTCTGCAGCCGGCGCCACAGACGACCCTCTAAATAAATTTAATTCTGTATTTGTAAGTATAAAGCAACAACAGTTATACTCACTTTTGCCATCACATGCTACAATTTTTACTTTGTCAACTTTTGCTACTTCCTGAACTTCACGAAACTCCACATCATTCAACATGAATGTCCACACATTATCACAAAACCTGAAATACACATTGTTCAATTAGCTACAACAGAAACACTTTCTAAAAGCAATTTGTCGTGAAATATTCACCTATATGTATTTAATTTTCCTGCTTTGAAGGTTAGTCTTGACTTCACCCTGTTAGATAGCGCCTGATTTATAGATTTATCAAATTGCAATAGAACTTTCACTGCTAGCGCCGGTGTTATCTGTCCATACTGAAAAGAGACGAACATTTAGCAACAAACAGATGTGGATTAATAATGATCAAAATAATGTAAACAATACATACCTGTATCAATTCGTCGAGGCTTTCTTGTAGAGTATTACCGATCGTGGTATTTCTATACAGTTGATATGACATTACTAATGATTAAAGTATAACTTTATAGGTATAATTTCTATGAACAAACAAAACGATGAAATCTTTAGGACAAATAAAACTATTCCAATATTTCTCTCACGTTCACAGGTTTTTGTTAGTAAGTAATAGTGAATATTAATCTGTTATCTGTGATTCTGTCTGTGCACAGACAAGACAAAATAAATGCACAGACTAAGTAAGTATGTTAAAGGAATGACATATAGTAATATGCTAGCTGATTAGATTACGTTTATTGCTCGCTGCTTAAATTTTCACTCGACTATTTAAATTACAAAATACAAAGCAAAATTTTAGCCCTTTTATTGCAAAACGTCGATAATTAGTTAACTACTCTCATTAGAGTTTTAAAGATGTGCTAATGAAAATATATAATCATCAAAAACATTTCTTAGAACTCATTATCTTATTACAACTAATCTACAAATATTATCTTACATAGATACATATCAGAAAAAGGTAAATGTGTCCATAGTTGGCATTGTTGCGCGAAAGATTACATGCTCTGTGGTTGCGCGTTAGTGCAAATTTCGCGTTAGTACAAATTCATTCTCTATCTAAGAATCACCTATTCAGACTTATTAGAACACTAAATCATTGTAACTCATTAGAAGACTAAACCATGAGATAAATTGGATTTTTCTTTCATACAAATTTTTCGTAAAAAAATTAAACGTTTTTGTGCAGAATTAACTCGGGTGTCAATGTGTCATATTTGTCTACAGCAGCTATACTCTAAGTGTGTTCCGCGGAACCCTAGGGTTCCGCGATACCTCTGTAGGGGTTCCTCAAGAATTTAGAAAAAAAATCAAAACACCTCTCTCTGGTCGAACGTTTTGACACCGCGGCCGCGCGTATGTATATTTATTTATTTATTTGTATTTGTATAAACATGTGTTACAATAACTGGTACAATATCTCATAACTTTGGTATCAACATGTATACTTGTAGGTATACTTGTGAGCGCGCAGTCCCTTTGATAAAAGCCGCCTCTGTATTAGACGCTATAGTTGTCAACAAGCGACTTTCGACTCTAACTTAAAAAAATAAAGTCGAGATTGTTTACAACGTAATTTTTATATTTAACTCTTTTTATTTTTGCTTTTTGTTTATCAAAGGCGCCGACTCGAGTATTTTCGAGAATATTCGAGATCGAGTCTAGGACTAAGTATAAAAGCGGCGATCGCGTGTCGCGCCTCGTCAGTCAGTTGACAATTAGCGTTCGGAGCGATAAGTTCCTGCCTACCTACTTATAAGCTTGCTAGCGAGAAACTAGTGTTCATTGTTCTACTGCCTGCTGTATTCGTTGTCTCAGTTTTATACATTTCTTCATTGTACTAAACTTAGTCTCTTATACGCAGTAACGATTGTGCATTATTTAGACCCCACTATCCTGACGTGTAACATTATAAATAAAGAAGAATGGAACGTTGGCTTAAAGGTGTTAAACGTGTTGCAACAACATCTTCTAATGACGCTGAATGTTCAAAAGCAGTACGCACGGAGAATATAGCAATCACCGATCCAGACGATGATGCCGCGACGTCAAGCTCGACGGTTTCAAAGACGAAAAAAAGGAAGTATGATGAATCATATATCAGTTTCGGATTTGTTGATTCCAACGGCTCACCTCTCTGCATGCTATGTAGTAAACTGCTTCCTAATAGTTCCATGGCACCTGCCAAATTGCGCCGACATTTAGAAACTGTGCACCCCGAGTCTAAAGACAAGAATAAAGAATTTTTTGTTCGTAAAAAAGATCAGTTATTGGAAAGTCAAAAAAATATGATGCATGTAACACAAACTATCAACGAAAAGGCCACGGAGGCATCATATTTAGTTAGCTATCGCATTGCACAAGCAGGTGAAGCGCACACTATCGCTGAGAATTTAATAAAGCCATGTGTATTAGACATAACAAAATGTATGCTCGATGAAAAATCTGCAAAGCATCTTTCTACTGTGCCGCTATCAAACGATACTGTTTCACGGCGAATCCATGATCTGGCAAGCTACGTCAAACAAGAACTAGTTACACGTCTACAAAAAACACGATTCGCCTTGCAAATGGACGAGTCAACTGATGTCGCTGGTTTGGCTATCTTGCTGGTTATCGTGAGATATCCATATGAAAGTTCTTTTAAAGAAGACATGCTTATGTGTTCACCGCTGCTCACAAACACTACCGGGGAAGAAATTTTTAATAAAATAAATATATTTTTTGAAGAAAATAATATCAGTTGGAACAATTGCATTGACATTTGTACAGATGGGGCCAAGGCGATGACAGGTAAAACAGCAGGAGCAGTGTCACGAATAAAAAATAAAGCGCCTAATTGTAGTTCCAGCCATTGTATTCTGCATAGACAAGCACTTGCGATGAAGCAAATGCCGTCAAATCTAAAATTAGTTATGGATGAAGCGGTAAAAATAATTAATTTTATCAAATCACGACCACTACAATCCCGATTGTTCTCATTATTGTGTGAAGATTATGGCAGCAAACATAAAACACTGCTGCTCCATACAGAAGTGCGATGGCTGTCTCGAGGTAAAACTTTAACAAGGCTATTTGAACTTAGAGCCGAGTTACAAATGTTTCTTTCAGCAGATACTTCTTTTAATTTGAAGGACCGTTTGTATGATAAAACTTGGTTGTTCCGATTGTCTTTTATGGCGGATATCTTTCAAAAACTGAACGAATTGAATTTATCATTGCAAGGTAAACAGACAACAGTGTTTCAGGCCTATAACAAAATAACTGCCTTCAAAAGAAAATTAGATTTTTGGATTATTTGCGTTGGTAAGAAAGAAATAGAAAGCTTTACGTCACTCAGTGAGTTTGTTAGCGATAACGACTCAGAAATGTTTCAAAATGATGTGTTTGGAGAATTGGTCCAATATCTCAGATCGATGCGCGCATCTTTTGAAAAGTATTTTCCCGAAGAACAGAATACAAAAATGAAACTGAATTCATGGATTCATAATCCTTTTTTACCTAACTTGGAAAAGCCCGAAAGTATGTCAAACGAGATATATGAATCTCTTTTAGAAATGTCATCAGACACAAGTATGGAGTCACTGTTCAAAACGACGCCTCTCAACGATTTTTGGTGCAGAATCCGTGATGAATATCCAATGCTTGGCAAAATGGCTCTGAATATTCTTCTCCCGTTCCCAACAACATATTTGTGCGAAACAGGATTCTCAACCTATGCAGCCACGAAAACAAAATATCGCAATAGACTGGACGCCGAACCTGATATGAGACTTCAACTGTCTTCTATCAAACCTGATATCAACCAATTGATGAAAAATAAAAAACAGTTTCATACCTCCCATTAGTTAGATTTTTTTCTTTTTTAATATCTTCTATTATTGTACTTGCCATGTGGTAAAGTAAGTAATAATTAGTAACTGTTACATTGTAATTTTATTATGCTTATTAATAAAGAATACACTTTTAAAAACTATTGTTTTATTGTAGGGTTCCATCAAGTATTTTGCTTCCCAAAAGGGTTCCGTCACCAAAAAAGTTTGAGAACCACTGGTCTACAGTAATAACTCATTGACTTAGGAAAAGTAATCTCAATGTAATAACTAATAGAAGTGATATCCGGCAAAAAATCTGGCACTTGCAAATTGAAATCCCTAATGTATGAAAGCCAATTTGACTCGGATCAGCAGACTGTTGAACCTGAGATTCAAAAGTTTTCTTATTGCCCACTTCGATGACTGAAATATCTTCTAGTAAACATAAAATAGTCATAATCCATGATTGACCTAAATCATCAGAGATGTACAGACGCCAGCACATCAAGCTACTACAATCTGTCAAATTTCTTTAATAGATTTTCAACTTTATCGCTAAAGCATTATGGTTCAAAGTTGATTGGGAAAATTTGACAGTTTCGGGTAGCTTGACCTGCTGGCGTCTGTACCAAAACAACACGACGGCCATTTGCAACAAATGCGTCAATTTTAGTTCCTGAGACGCTCGAGCGGGGGCGCTTTGAATCCGCACAGCGTACTAAACTTGTTTTGTATATTAACTTATTAAGTACAGACGCCAGCACATCAAGCTACTACAATCTGTCAAATTTCTTTAATAGATTTTCAACTTTATCGCTAAAGCATTATGGTTCAAAGTTGATTGGGAAAATTTGACAGTTTCGGGTAGCTTGACCTGCTGGCGTCTGTACATACTAGGTCAGTGATATGACCACATTCTAAAAATATCAGTTTTATGATGAATATCACCCGATTATAAAGTAAAGGGTTTTTATTATGTACACACGATGACACGACGACATATCAAGCTATCGAAAATTACGTTATAATTATTATTGTAAGCAGTATGGTATAGTTCACAATTTATCGACAGTTTAGATTATAAACTAAACCTACGGTTTCCTAGAAGAGCGGTAGCCGCACTTCACGGCCGTAGAGCTGGCTGTCATGAAAATGATGACAGCGACAAAGATTAGCGATTTAAATCGCTAGATTCGCCCTACTGCGTCTAAAGATAGTCCCGTTCCTATTTCGTTTTGACAACTCTGACCCACAATGACGCAGTGACTTGGCTTGATTATCATGCAAACGCTATTAATGTGTGGGCTCCACTCTTCTCAGTAAAGACACTCCTTCGCATAAGTACGGTGAGAGCAAATCTAGCGATTTAAATCTTTGGGTAGCGGGGTTTGACTTAGTGTCAAATAATGCATGCTATGCTATACATGTTATGCTATGCTACGCATGCTATGCTAGCAACCCAGCAGCCGACTCCCAGTCCAGGGAAGAAGGAGCCGAGGAAATGGAATGCCACTGATGGCACTATTCCGTTTCATCCAAGCTAATATCAATCACTCTGCCAGAGCTCAGGATCTATTGCTCCATGGCGGAGTGGTTGATCCACGTGGCTGTGGTCGCCGAGCCGTATTTTGTCCCTCCCCACGACGACCCTCGCGAACGGAATTGTCACAATTGGATTGGGGCATATTTCTCTCCCAACAAGAGTCTCACTGGCTTCGAGTTGTTCCTTGTCAAGCTAGGTGCTACAACGCCAAGTCTGTGGCGTGGGGATCCATTTGGGTAAGGGGCTTATGGCTAAGTTATAACAGCCGCACGGGTCTACTGATCAGGTTAAGCTACGCTTGCCGCGGTTGGTCCGTGGATGGGTGACCATCTTTACATACCAAGACCAGTCATTCATAGATCTTTGAGAGTAGTTAAAGGTCTTCAGAAGCCCGAAAATCTGACAACCAGTCTTACCAAGGGGTATCGTAATTACCCAGTAACTGGGTTGTGGAGGTCAGATAGGCAGTCGGTCCATTTAAAATACTGGTATTCAGCTGCATCCGGTTAGAAGCCTACCCCAATATAGTTGGGAAAAGGCTAGGCAGATGATGATGTTCTCCCATCTCTAATTGCAGATTTCTATAAGCGACGGTGACCGCAGTACTACTTAGTCTGTGATGAACACTTATCAAGGTTGGCCAATAGCTTGTTTGTCACCCAATTATTTTTATCGATTGCGCTGGAACAGGTGAACAAGGGTAAAGGGTCGAATCTGTGGGCATAACTTGGAGATGTGGCGACGTTACTGATCATTTACCATTATTTTTCATCAAGCAACCTCATTCGTTTGCGAATAATTAATTAATAAGATCTTTTACGAAGCTGTTGATTCCAAATATAAGTGAATTCCTGCATTTCCCAAGGATATAAATATATAGAAAAAACTATGCGAGAAAGCTCTTCAAATAAAAAATAGGAAAGTCAGTACCTTTACCTACTGTTTTCTACTAAATCTACTCTCTTACCAATGGACACTTTTCTTTTACTTACTATCTCATCTTTTAATAAGTCACTCCAACATACCGTTTATCGTTTAATTTGTGGTGTAAGTAAACTAACAGTATTAAATTTTACAGCACCGCTTGCCCAGACAACTCAACAAAGAACCTATTCCCAATAAAGGTCATGGCACATTATACCGGCACCGCAACAGCACCGCTCCAAACCAGCATTTAACTTGTCATTCAATTTAGAGCATTAAATTGTGTGTAGTAAAATATATTTCATAACGTCAATATGAAAAAGCCAACGGCGGGCAGTCAGCGCATTTGCCGCTACCATACAACTCGACTCGCAGCCCGCGTGCTGCAAGCGAGCGGATCATGTGCTTACAGCGCGTCGACCGCATGCTTATTACGCGCCGACTCCGAGTCGCCAGCGAAACAACGTCACTGCGCCGTCGCGCGTCGCCCGCGCACCACCGCCATATATGCCATATAACAATATTTAGTTCGCGGTGACAGCAAGCTTGCACCTCGCGACCACCGCGCGGACTGTGAGCTTACAAGTTGCGGCCGGCGCGCGGACTGCGAGCTTGCACCCTGCGGACGACGCGTAGTTAGCGCGCTGGCAGCTAGCCGTAGCCTAAATTCGAGGCGACGCCGTGCTGCAGCTGTGCAGTTGCGGTGCCGGTGTAATGTGCTATAACCTTAAGTCTGATAGTTCGAAAAAAAGAGGCCATTTAAATTGAGGCTAAAAGCACCTTTCAGTTACTGTGGATCATAGACTACTATCTTCCGATTTCCTAGTTGGCATTCCTTAAAATTGGATAGTGTAATAAGCCCTTAACCCAGCGGAAATGCTGTTTCTAATGCTGAATACCTTTTATTTTTTTTTCTATTTTCCAGATCGTGTATTGAAAAACGGTTTGAAAATTCGGAAAAGGTGAAAAGTTTAGAGAATCAGTCTAAAACTTCCTTTAACTGGACTTGAAATTTTCTCTAATGGCGACCATTCTGAACCAAATTCATTGCTAGGCGGATCACACACTACAACGCATCACGCAACGGGGCGCGGGAAACGCAGGCCAATTCGTCGCGCGAAAGCGCGTTTTTATCGAATTTGTATGTAAAAAATCACGCGCTGGGGCGCGTAATCTGCGTCCCGTCGCGTGGCGCGTTGCAGTGTGTGTTCCGCCTTACTATTGGCGAGTGTTCCGAATCAACAGGTTTAAAAGTCATTTAATTTTTAGTATATTTGCAAAATCCTCACAAATAATCACGAAAAAAAATGCACATATTAGAATACAATTTTATTATTTCTATTTAATTGATACAATAATCTTCATCTTCTTCGCCATCTGGTCCTGCTTAATCTTCTTGGCCGTCTTGTCCTGCTTCATCTTCTTCGCCGTCTTGTCCTGCTTCATCTTCTCCGCCACTTGGTTCTTGGTTCATTGTTCTTCGCCGCCTGGTTCTTCTAGATCTTCTCCGCATGGTCCATCTTAATCTTCTTTGCCGCCTGGTCCTTCTTTGTCGCCTCTTGTTTTCTTCACTGCTGGATGGATCTGGAACGCAAATATTAAGACAAATTTAGTAAGTAAAGTAAAAATAATTTATCCTAACACAGCATGGGATCGCCGCGCCAACATTCGATGCGTCTCCGTGCTCTGTAAATCTCGGAGCTATACAGACTATAGGAGTTAAGTAAAAAACTTTTATGATAATTTGTTCTTAACAAAAATTGTTAGATACCTTATTGCGTATAGTGTTCGGACTTTTTCTTCACCGCGTGCCCCGTCATTGCCGAGTGCTCGATTCTTCTGCCGTCGTCGTGTAAATCTTCTGCTCCTTGTCCGTGCTGTTTTGGGTTTTCTGAAACAAAATAAGCGATTTAATCATAATGTTGAATGTTTTTATTTATCTCAGTTGCATATTGCTTATGGTCATCATAAAACTGGACATCCAAGTGGGTGTAATTACCTGTTTCACCTTCAGTTCCTTTTTCTCCGGCACGTCTTCTTCTTGCTGATCTTCTGCTCTTCGTCCGTATCGCCATCTTCTTTTTAATGTTCTGCACCTTGTCCGTGTCGTCTTCTTGTTGATCTGCTCCTCGTCCGTGTCGTCTTCTTGTTGGTCTTCTGCACCTTGTCCGTGTCGTCTTCTTGTTGATCTTCTGCACCTCGTCCGTGTCGTCTTCTTGTTGATCTTCTGCTCCTCGTCCGTGTCGTCTTATTGTTGATCTTCTGCTCCTCGTCCGTGTCGTCTTCTTGTTGATCTTCTGCACCTCGTCCGTGTCGTCTTCTTGTTGATCTGCTCCTCGTCCGTGTCGTCTTCTTGTTGGTCTTCTGCACCTTGTCCGTGTCGTCTTCTTGTTGATCTTCTGCACCTCGTCCGTGTCGTCTTCTTGTTGATCTTCTGCTCCTCGTCCGTGTCGTCTTCTTGTTGATCTTCTGCACCTCGTCCGTGTCGTCTTCTTGTTGATCTGCTCCTCGTCCGTGTCGTCTTCTTGTTGGTCTTCTGCACCTTGTCCGTGTCGTCTTCTTGTTGATCTTCTGCTCCTCGTCCGTGTCGTCTTCTTGTTGATCTTCTGCTCCTCGTCCGTGTCGTCTTATTGTTGATCTTCTGCTCCTCGTCCGTGTCGTCTTCTTGTTGGTCTTCTGCACCTCGTCCGTGTCGTCTTATTGTTGATCTTCTGCTCCTCGTCCGTGTCGTCTTCTTGTTGGTCTTCTGCACCTCGTCTGTGGCGTCTTCTTGTCGATCTTCTGCACCTCGTCCGTGTTGTCTTCTTGTTGGTATTCTACTCCTCGTCTGTGTCGTATTGTCATCCTAGTTTTGTTTTATATTTTCGCCTTGCAAATGTTAATAGTAATTGTTACCTGCCACCATTTATTTCTTCTTGTCGCCTCCGGATTGTCCAATTCGTCACCTCAATTCCTGTCGCCGTGCAAGTACCCACCCAAGGTTTTTAATATTATTACCTAATCAGTCTCACCTCGTCCGTGTCGTACCCATTATAACAGATGCTATGCTTTTATTAAGCTCTTCCCAATGACGTAATTCTCCTTCCTTCAGTATTGTCTCTACTTTCTTATGTCAACTGTCTTCGCTTAGGTTTGTCTCATGTAAGGTTTTTACAATTCATATCTTCTCTACACACGATTTCGGTTTCCTGATCCTATTTACTTTCATGCTTGTTGAAGTCATCTTGATTGAATAATGCGCCCTTCAAGTGATAAATGAAATGGACATTTATATAATTACCATGGTTTCAACTCGATGCACCTCGTCCGTAGTGTCCTCTTCATAATATTCTTCCTTCTTCTCTTCGTCGCTGTCATCACATTCATTTACCGCACCACGTCGTGTTGTTTATTTTTCCTGAAAATTGATACAATATTTATAATTGCGAATATATACAGCGCTTTAATTTGAATACAAGCTTGATATCGCTTCTGATGATAATGTAACATTGTTTAATTTAGTTACCTGTTCCACTATCTATGGATTTGATCTCCAATGGGGTCCGTGTCGTCTTCATGTTGATCTTCTGCTGCTCGTCCGTGCCGTCTTCTCGATGATCTTCTGCTCCTCGTCCGTGTCGTCTTCTCGTTGATCTTCTGCTCCTCGTCCGTGTCGTCTTCTTGTTAATGTTCTGCTGCTCGTCCGTGTGGTCTTCATGTTGATCTTCTGCTGCTCGTCCGTGTCGTCTTCTCGATGATCTTCTGCTCCTCGTCCGTGTCGTCTTCTCGTTGATCTTCTGCTCCTCGTCCGTGTCGTCTTCTTGTTAATGTTCTGCTGCTCGTCCGTGTGGTCTTCATGTTGATCTTCTGCTGCTCGTCCGTGTCGTCTTCATGTTGATCTTCTGCTGCTCGTTCGTGTCGTCTTCTCGATGATCTTCTGCTCCTCGTCCGTGTCGTCTTCTCGATGATCTTCTGCACCTCGTCCGTGTCGTCTTCTCGTTGATCTTCTGCTGCTCGTCCGTGTCGTCTTCATATTGATCTTCTGCTCCTCGTCCGTGTCGTCTTCTTGTTAATCTTCTGCTGCTCGTCCGTGTCGTCTTCTTGTTAATCTTCTGCTGCTCGTCCGTGTCGTCTTCTCGTTGATCTTCTGCTGCTCGTCCGTGTCGTCTTCTTGTTGATCTTCTGCTCCTCGTCCGTGTCGTCTTATTGTTGGTCTTCTGCACCTCGTCCGTGTCGTCTTCTCGATGATCTTCTGCTCCTCGTCCGTGTCGTCTTCTCGATGATCTTCTGCTCCTCGTCCGTGTCGTCTACTCGTTGATCTTCTGCTCCTCGTCCGTGTCATCTTCTCGTAAATCTTCTGCTGCTCGTCCGTGTCGTCTTCATGTTGACCTTCTGCTGCTCGTCCGTGTGGTCTTCATGTTGATCTTCTGCTGCTCGTCCGTGCGGTCTTCATGTTGACCTTCTGCTGCTCGTCCGTGTGGTCTTCATGTTGATCTTCTGCTGCTCGTCCGTGTCGCGTCGTCTCGATGATCTTCTGCTCCTCGTCCGTGTCGTCTTCTCGTTGATCTTCTGCTCCTCGTCCGTGTCGTCTTCTTGTTGGTCTTCTGCTGCTCATCCGTATCGTATTCCTGGTTGATCTTTAGTTGCTCGTGTGTGTCGTATTCTCGTTGATTTTCTACTCCTCGTCCGTGTCGTCTTCTCGTTGATCTTCTGCTCCTCGTCCGTGTCGTCTTCTTGTTGGTCTTCTGCTCCTCGTCCATGTCGTCTTCATATTGATCTTCTACTCCTCGTCCGTGTCGTGTTCATTTTGATCTTCTGCACCTCGTCTGTGTCGTCTTCTTGTCGATCTTCTGCACCTCGTCCGTGTAGTCTTCTTGTCGATCTTCTGCACCTCGTCTGTGTCGTCTTCTTGTTGATCTTCTGCTCCTCGTCCGTGTCGTCTTCTTGTTGATCTTCTGCTCCTCGTCCGTGTCGTCTTATTGTTGATATTCTCCTCCTCGTCCATCCGTGTCGTCTTCTTGTTTGATCTTCTGCTGCTCGCCTGTGTCGTTTTTTCGTTGATCTTCTGCTACTCATGCGTGTCGTCTTTTGGTTGATCTTTTACTGTCGGCTTCTTGTTGATTTTCTGCGCCTAGTCGATATATTTTTGTAAATGTGTCCTCCTTTAGATATTCTGATCTATCTTGTTCATGTCCTGATTAATTTTCAGCTCTCCGATTCTTTAAGTTTTTAAATTCAATGTTTATCTTCGAATCTTGTTTATTCTGTTCGCCTTTTCGATGTCTTCTTGCATTTTATTTTCATCCAAGTTCTTGACCGTTATCTTCTTATTTGCGTTTTCAACTTTTTTCGGCGTCTTCATTGCAGAGTAGCACATGCATCAATTTTCTGTTCGCTGGTCTCTCGAGGTCAAATATCTGTCAACAACGCTCCATTACGTACATACCAATATTTCTTAGACGCAGCTGCTGAACTGCCGTCCAAGTTGCCTGGTGCAGTGGGCCCCCACACACTTCTACACATGTATCTTCCGAAACGTTCGCAGTTGAATAATTCTCATCTGTTAACAATACTTTATTACGGACCTAGCGAAGTGTACAGCGAAGTGTACAGCGACTGTGGTTTTCTTCCACGGTGTTGTAGCCGTCCATCAATGAGCATCTGTTAACAATACTTTATTATGATCCTACCCAATTGCGTCACTCAGTAGTTTCCCTTCTAGTAATTCTTGGACTTGCAGCAGTGTTTTGCGTTTGTGATGTCCATGCGACTTCTACAGGAAGTTTCCGGCTGTCAACAAACTTATTACGATCCTATCCTAGGTATTTCATATCTATCGTATGTTGTTACCTTATTTATAGGTTTTGCTTGTATTTAACGCCAGAACAGATTTGCACCAACAATTTGTGCCCGCCCAGCTTTTGAGTCCACATTCTCGGTTTTTACGCTACAACTTTCACTCACGATTGTTGTTATTCCATAATCACTTTCCTCAATATCTGTCAACAATATTGATTACGATCATATCCTAGTAATTTTATTAATTAGTATAATTTATTACCTCTTAAATCGGTATTACTAGTTGTCCACCTGTTGGGTGTCCTGATCGCGCTTATATTTTATGATTAGTTTTGCAGGTTGTCTCGCACGTAAGTCGTTGCATCTGTTAACAATAGGTATTACGGACATATCCTATATATTTATACAAAATTTTCAAGTTTACCGTATAGCGAGGTGGGGTATCCGTACACCCGATGAACCTGCAGACAATAATTTATTAGCACTGCACCATCCGGTGACGCTGTCTAAAACTTCATGATTAATTTACGTATGAAGGCTATCATGCATACCATACCATGTCGTGCCTTTGAAACACACAGCAATTCATACTCGGGTGCATTTGCCTACACCGTTACCTCTTTCACATGACGTTCACATTTTATGTGTAGAAGTATCTGACTTCGCTCACGTTCCTTAAAGTTTTTCATTCTGTTCAAGTTCCTTCTTTAGACGACGTTACTCGCTACAAGCCATCATTCTGGGTGTCTGTTGACAATAGTCATTACGAGCCTACCCAAGCATTCTTTAAATAAATAATTGTTCCTCTAATTACTTGTAGTTGCCAATTCCTAGAGTCGGTTGATATCTTTATAACGTTTGGGTTGCAGTTTTAATATAATTATTATGCTTTACATACCTACTGTTCCCTCTTCCACCCGAAATACTTCAATTCTGCCCAGTTGTATTATTCACAACAATAATCTGTCAACAATACCTTATTAAGGGCATTTCTTAGCCTATTTATAGGAATTTACCTTACTTGATGTTTATATAGACGAGTCGGGTCTTAGAACAAATGCCTGATGAACCTGTCAACAATATTTCATAAAGTGCCCACTTCAGTGAGCAAACAAAGAAGATTGCTTGGTGTTATGTTTTTAGCTAGTTGCCAGAAATTACCTATTCGACTACAGGTGCCATTATTTAACACAACGCAAATCGCAATCATCAAGAAGCAAACTTAGAATAGGTACATACCTAATGTCGTGCATTTGAATCACATAAATAAGCAGCATACTTTTTACTCAAATATTTATCTACATATTGCGCAACATTATGCATAATCCAAAGATCATTAAACGTTACCGGTTTGCATGCGATGCTTGTTGCACTAGCACAATTAGCACATTGCTCCTTCAGATATTGTAGGTAGATTTTATTGACAGTTTGTTTTACATATTTTGGTCTAGAAAATTCCATGCTCCATGAAGCACTTATTTCGGGCATTGGATAATCCTGGATTTCTGTAGAAGATATTCATTATGTTCCTATCCAAGCTAATTTCGTGCGAATATTTTTCGTAGTTACCAGATTGTGGTGTTCTCTCACGCGTATCTCGATGATAATCTGTCAACAACACATGATTAAGCACCTACCATGACTTTCTCGATCCATGAAGTCTGGCTTATCAAAGAATATTTAAAAATGTAAGTAAGTAACATTACATACTGCTGTTCCAAAAATCTTGTCGGGGCAATCCGGCCATTCTATGTTGTCTGGGGGTGACTCTCAGGCATAGTTACTTGGGGTTTCTTACCAGTAGCACCAGTAGGTATTCGCCACACTTGTAGATTCCAGAAGTGTTTTATAGCAAGTGCATTGTTTTCTTTTTTAGGTAGGTATATATGAAATTACCATTCGTGGTGTTGATCGCTTGTTCACGATCACTGGCGAATACCTGTCAACAACACTGGACTATGCACTTACTTCACCAGTCTGTCAGTTTCCATTTATACAGGTACTCATTATTCTCATTGAAAAAAATATCAGATTACATACTACTGTTGGTTCAGCAAACCTTGCACCAATGCCATTCTTAGAAGTGTCGAGCCACGTCGTTCCATTACAACCATTACATAAAAAATAATAGATTCTTGTGGTTACCATTAGTATCACCAGTTGCCCGAGATATAAGATGGGATATCCTGTTAACAACATTTTGTTATGGACCTACCGATATCGTAATCCATCCAGACCTATTGTCGCTGCATTTTAATGAAGGCAACGTTGCAAAAAATTTAGTAACATACTTTTTTGATGTCTGTTTCTATTTGGTCAATACGCTGCCATATCGCCACGTAGTTTGTATAGTATTTTCCTAGGGATATCCTGTCAACAATACTCATTACCGCACTATCCTAGTTATTGTAATAAAAAGTAGCATTAAAAAACTATTACCTAAAGAGTGGTGTTCGATCTTGCACTGTAGTTACTCAAGCTTGAAGAACCTGTTAACAATACTTATTAGGCAGGAATGCATCTATGCAGCACCTACACATTTCTCGCCAGCTATTCTCAAACATTTAGTTACAAAATAAATGTATTGGTGTTATTTTACCTTTGCTATTGCTTGCAGTGTTCGCATTCAATGCCATTATCTACACAGCGCTGTTTTCTCGTCCACACAGCAACCGATGAAACCAGTTAGCAAATAGGTCTGCACTCTTGTGAAACGTCAAAGCTGTTCTACTTGTCATTCCATGTATCAGTGTTATTTCTACCACGCCAAGCTCGGTGAAAATCTGTTAACAACACTAAGAAAGTGCTCCAACCCACCTTTTCCACAATAGTTCTAATAGAGATAACCAATGATATTGATAGGTGATGTATATTTCATGCTTCATAGGTGAGTGGTGATCGAGGTACACGTCATACCATCTATCTACTTGAGATGTCATCTCGAGCGAGCCATTAGTCGAGATCTGTTAAAAAATATTTATTATGCACCCGACCAAGCCGACATGCATGCATAACATAACGCATCTTGAGAAACAATTTCAAGTTTATGAAATAGCGTTACCTTACACGGATTTTTGAAGAGCATACATAAAAATAACAATAGGTGTAATAACATTAAGTGCACATACCAAAGATTCCGTGAGGTTTAGATAGGTTCTCGGCAGTCTTTGCCCCTTAGTGAGTATACATAGGTATATTTGTGTATGATGCTAGAGCTTTGGGCACGGATCTTGTCGAAATCTGCTTACAACAATTTTAATGGACCTATCGAAGCTAAGCTGTATTATGGCAATAGTGTATTTTAGCCCTTTCCGATGAGTAGTTTACCTGAAACAACGTTTATTTTTGCACCTACCTAACTTCGTCTACAGATGTAGCTGGTTTTGCTATGGTAGGTAAGTAAATGTCCCAATATTTCTGTTGTAGAAAATAACTCTACACATGTGCCACTACCAATGCAGCAGACTTATAATACACACGCACAGTGCATCGTCGGAATTAGTTACAAAGTGTCACGACCATACGCAAGCATATTTTCACGATATTATGCATCTAGTCCATGCACCATCCTCTTAAGGCCATAACTATTGCACTCGTTTGGTATCTGTTGACAACATTCATTATGCACCTAACCTAATTACATCTAGATAGTTATTTAAAAAACAATAATATTAAAAATATTGAAAATTGCCAAAGGTAAGGTAGGTATTAGGTAAGTAGATACTTAAAGCCAACTCCACTCTTGATAATACACCTACCTACCTTGAATCAACCCTTTTCATGCGAAGAGTGTTATACTTTATAAAAAACATAAAATGCGCCTACCGAACCTCATCCAATGAGTGGTCTTGTTATCTCGGTGTTGTAAATACATAAGCGGCATTCAGTGTTCCTGGGTGTAATACTTTAACTTGCAAAGCTTCAGGGTGTGTATGGAAAGCAGCTAATGCCATCGAAATCTGTTAACAATACTTGTTATGGACATACCGTATCTCAAAGAATAGCATACTTAAATAATTATTGTTACCTCCCTGTAACGCCGCGCATATCATCAGAGTCCGTTTCGTACTGGCTACTGCTAATCCAACAATTGTTTAATAGGGCGCTAAAAGGCGTTGTCGTTGTGTCCGACACACAACCAACGACATGCTCTGTCAACAATAGTTATTACGTAGGTACTTATGCTAGTTATGCTAAATAATATAACAACAATAATAACTGTTACCTCTAAAAACAGCATTTTGTTAACAACTTAGTAATATACTAGTTTATTAGTATAGTATTACTCATCGCATCGCATCTCGTTAGTGATATTGGTATGATGTAGGTAATGTTTTACGTACATAATATTATGCTGTTACTCCAGAGTCTTTAACCACGATGCAACTAGAGCTGTCTCGGGAAGGCAGTCATCTGTTAACAATATGAATTACGAAACCAGCCAAGCCTAATAGCGATAGTATAAAAGTAGGTACATACCTAATAATTTGTTACCTTTCGTTTTTATGGCATACAAATACAACACACGCTTGATATGTTAACGACATTTAGTCATGCACCAACATAATATAAATTTTGTTTAATACGTCCCATTCTAATCAATTATAATTTTACATACATAATGATGGTCGAGAAATCTTTGAACGCATGACGATAGACCTCATCAAGTTGAGTCAGGCACGCAAGTCTTCACCTGTCAACAATAATGAGTTACGAGCCTATCCTAGAAGGAAAAATGGTTACCTGTGGCTCTGGCTTGCATCTCACGCTCCGTTATCTGTTAAAACTCTTTGTTATGCACCAACAATATAGAAATAGGACAAAATCAGTAAAATTGAGTTGTGTTTTACATACACGGGCATAGTCGCTCCAGCCCAGCCAGACTTTCCACATGATGCAAGCTTTCGGTATGCTCTCGGGCTCCCAAAAGTAGTCATCTGTTAACAATATGGGTTACGACCTATCCTAGTATGTTTTCATCACCAAAATAGTAATAAGAAAATTGTTTTCTCTTTTATTCTGTAACTGGCGGTTGATTAATATTTGCAAGATTATAGCCAAGCGTTAAAAACATACACTTCTAGTCAAATCATCAGAATGTTACAATATTTTAATACTAATACGTATGCACCTACATTAACATACTGCGTGGGTCGCACACGATGCCATGCAATCTACATCGAGCATTCCAAAAGTCACCATCTGTTAACAATATGGATTAAGGACCTATCCTAGTTCAATCATTTTAATGAATTGCTACTTACATACCATTCAGTATTATGGCTTGCTTCTCACACTCAACATAAGTCTGTTAAAAACTCATTATTATGCACACCAACACAATTCGTCCTCATAGTATTAGGTACTTCACACTAGGCTTATTTTATCACAAATATGTCACACCGATAAGTTTTACGTAGGTAAGTACTTAATATTTTGCTCTAGAAATGTTGTCCATCTTAAACCATTATTTAGTTGCCTCTGCACGCGAAAATCTGTTGACAATATAAATTAGAATCCTACCCTAGACATAACATGAAAAAGAGTAACTACTTACTTGCAAGCACTTCGATGTTAGCTTCCACTAACAACCTATATGTAATATGCATCTCAAACCTGGGTGCGTGATGCTACTCCTTACATAAAGCAGTTAGACCACGCAACACTTGGCTCTACATCTGTCAACAACGCAATGCACACCTAATACCAACAAATTCATATCCCAAGCTACATAATTGTTAGCATAAAACAAACAAATGTAAAATAATACCAGAGTATTAGCTTTAAGACCCGTTACCTTTAACATGGTGTGGCGGTTGTGATCTGTCGACAATACGCATTTAGGCCTACTAACTCAGTTTTGTGGTAACACATAAGCGGGTGCAATGTTGTTTCAATGTTTCTAATGTGAATAAATTTTTCGGTTATGACTATATAGGTTTTATGTACGTGTAAGTAGATACTTAAGCATCTATCGTCCAAATCTGTTAAGCATACTGATTACCCACAAATACACATTAATTCAAGTTACAAAATACAGTTTTCCATTGGCACCTGTTATCAAATTACATTTCCTACCTTACTTATCCCATAGTTTGAGCATGTCTCGTTTTTCGCTATTTATTTCGTTAATTATATTATTATGGTTAATTATGCTGATATTTTCATCAGGCATTGTAGGTAGGTATTTATTTTTATTATTTAAGACCAGCTTATTTTAATGCTCTCGTTACTTGATTTGCAATTTTAGTGATTTCAAATAATATATTGGTTTTGTTCATTTAGTTAGGTCAGTTATGTTAAAAAAATTCCAATCTTCTTTCAATTAGGTGGAATTTCGAGAATCCACGTAGATAATTCTTTGATCATTTAATCTAGTGTTTTGTGTTAAGGTCTTGCTGAAAAGAAGCAATTATTACGGACTTACCGATTCTATATTTAGGAGAATTCTGTAAATTATTATATGATAAAATTGATTTAAGATTTTGTTGTTTTCAATTTCCAGTTCAGATAATGCTTGATTGTTGTCATTGTCATTTGTGTAGCTTCAGATTTACCAAGTTAACAGCTTGTATCTACGCTTTCATAGCGTTTGAGATATCTAGGCGATATTGCCGATACTTTCCCAATACGAAGTTTCAACATAATAAAAAAAAATCACTGCCTGGTATTCCTCCTCTGCAAAAGATTATGTTAGGTATTTGTCTAATAGGCGCAAGAAACATACCGTACCAACAGTTGCAGGACAAAGGGTCCGTAGGTAGGGCAGCAGCGAAATGCGTGAATGTAGCAGTCGGAGTGGCCGCGCCGTCGACCCGGGCGAATGAGGCAGGCGGACAGGCCGCGCCGTCGACCCGGGCGAATAAGACAGGCGGACAGGCCGCGCCGTCGACCCGGACGAATGAGACAGGCGGACAGGCCGCGCCGTCGACCCGGGAGAATGAGACAGGCCGCGCCGTGGACCCGGGAGAATGAGACAGGCGGACAGGCCGCGCCGTCGACCCGGGCGAATAAGACAGGCGGACAGGCCGCGCCGTCGACCCGGGCGAATGAGACCAGGCGGACAGGCCGCGCCGTCGACCCGGGCGAATAAGACAGGCCGCGCCGTAGACCCGGGCGGATAGGCCACACCGACGAGCCGGGCGAGACAGGCTGACGGGCCGCACCGTCGAGCCGGCTGAATCGGGTATGCGGAGACGCCGCGCCGTCGAGCCTGGCAGGGGCGACACGAGCGCCACAGGCTGGCCAAAGTGGGTGTGTAGTCAGCGCAACAGGGGCGACACGAGCGCCACAGGCTGGCCGGAGTAATCGCGAAGTCAGCGCAGCATGGGCGACCCGAGCGCCACAGGCTGGCCGGAGTGGTCGCGAAGTCAGCGCAGCAGGGGCGGCACGAACTCCGTAGCTATACTAATCGGGGGAGAAGACATGCAGTCTGCGAGCCGCGCAGAAGTGTCACGACGACCAGGCGGCTGGTACCGATTCAGCAAACACTGCGCTGCTGGCACGTTCACCTGAGGCAGGCTGACCGGCGTAGGCGCGCAGTATGCGAGCCGCGCAAGAGTGACGCGACGACCAGGCGGCGGGTACCGCTTCAGCAAACACTGCGCTGCTGCCACGTTCACCAGAGGCAGGCTGACCGGCGTAGGCGCGCAGTATGCGAGCCGCGCAAGAGTGACGCGACGACCAGGCGGCTGGTACCGCTTCAGCAAACACTGCGCTGCTGCCATGTTCACCCGAGGCAGGCTGACCGGCGTAGGAGCGCAGTATGCGAGCCGCGCAAGAGTGACGCGACGACCAGGCGGCTGGTACCGCTTCAGCAAACACTGCGCTGCTGCCACGTTCACCCGAGGCAGGCTGACCGGCGTAGGCGCGCAGTATGCGAGCCGCGCAAGATTGACGCGACGACCAGGCGGCTGGTACCGCTTCAGCAAACACCGCGTTGCTGACGTTCACCTGAGGCTGGCTGATCGAAGAAGGCGCGCAGTCATCGAGCCCGTCACAGGAGACGCGAACCCCGGAGACTGGCAGTAGGCGCGCAGTATGCGAGCCGCGCAAGAGTGACGCGGCGACCAGGCGGCTTGTACCGCTTCAGCAAACACCGCGCTGCTGACGTTCACCTGAGGCTGGCTGATCGGAGAAGGCGCGCAGTATGCGAGCCGCACAGAAGTGACACGACGATCAGGCGGTTGGTACCGCTTCAGCAAACACCGCGTTGCTGACACCTTCACCTGAGGCTGGCTGACTGGAGAAGGCGCGCAGTCAACTACCCCGTCAGAGGAGACGCGAACCCGGAGACAGGCAGTTGGCGCGCAGCATGCAAGCCAAGCTAATGTGGCACACGAGTACCCACGATGACCAGGCGGCTGGCCGATGAGATGGTTTCGCTGACTGTCGAGATGGCGCTGCTGTCACGGTCACTGAACAGGACCGGAAAAGGCGGGCTGATAGCGCGCCCTGCAAAGGGGCACGAACTCCGGAGACTTGTCGGGGGAGGCGCGCAGTAGTGATACGACAGTCCGAGGGCTTGTACCGCCTCAGCATACAACACTGCGCTGCTGGCTGACTGATGGGAGAAGGCGCGCAGTCAGCGAGCCCGGCGGCGGTGTCACGAACCCCGGAGACTGGCAGTAGGCCGCGCAGTATGCGAGCCGATACCGTTTCAGCAAGCACCGCGAAGTGACACGTTCATCTGCGGCTGGCTGCCCAGAGAAGGCGCACAGTTTGCGGGCCGTTCGAGGTGACACGAGCACCCACGACGACCAGGCGACTAGCCGATGGGATGATGCTGCTGATTTGAGAGCAGGTGGCTGCCCGGAGAAGGCGCGCAGTTAGCGGGCCGTGCGAGGTGACACGAGCACCCACGACGTCCAGGCGGCTGGCCGATGGGATGACGCTGCTGATACGAGGACAGATGGCTGCCCGGAGAAGGCGCGCAGTTTGCGGGCCGTGCGAGGTGACACGAGCACCCACGACGACCAGGCGGCTGGCCGATGGGACGATGCTGCTGATACGAGGACAGGTGGCTGCCCGGAGAAGGCGCGCAGTTCGCGGGCCGTGGCTGGTGACACGAGCACCCACGACGACCAGGCGGCTAGCCGATGGGATGATGCTGCTGATTTGAGGACAGGTGGCTGCCCGTAGAAGGCGCGCAGTTAGCGGGCCGTGCGAGGTGACACTAGCACCCACGACGACCAGGCGGCTGGCCGATGGGATGATGCTGCTGATACGAGGACAGGTGGCTGCCCGGAGAAGGCGCGCAGTTTGCGGGCCGTGCGAGGTGACACGAGCACCCACGACGACCAGGCGGCTGGCCGACAGGATGATGCTGCTGATACGAGGACAGGTGGCTGCCCGGAGAAGGCGCGCAGTTTGCGGGCCGTGCGGTGTGACACGAGCACCCACGACGACCAGGCGGCTGGCCGATGGGATGCTGCTGATACGAGGACAGGTGGCTGCCCGGAGAAGGCGTGCAGTTTGCGGGCCGTGCGAGGTGACACGAGCACCCACGACGACCAGGCGGCTAGCCGATGGGATGATGCTGCTGATTTGAGGACAGGTGGCTGCCCGGAGAAGGCGCGCAGTTAGCGGGCCGTGCGAGGTGACACGAGCACCCACGACGACCAGGCGGCTGGCCGATGGGATGATGTTGCTGATACGAGGACAGGTGGCTGCCCGGAGAAGGCGCGCAGTTTGCGGGCCGTGCGGTGTGACACGAGCACCCACGACGACCAGGCGGCTGGCCGATGGGATGATGCTGCTGATACGAGGACAGGTGGCTGCCCGGAGAAGGCGTGCAGTTTGCGGGCCGTGCGAGGTGACACGAGCACCCACGACGACCAGGCGGCTAGCCGATGGGATGATGCTGCTGATTTGAGGACAGGTGGCTGCCCGGAGAAGGCGCGCAGTTAGCGGGCCGTGCGAGGTGACACGAGCACCCACGACGACCAGGCGGCTGGCCGATGGGATGATGCTGCTGATACGAGGACAGGTGGCTGCCCGGAGAAGGCGCGCAGTTTGCGGGCCGTGAGAGGTGACACGAGCACCCACGACGACCAGGCGGCTGGCCGATGGGATGATACTGCTGATACGAGCATCAGTGGCTGCCCGGAGAAGGCGCGCAGATGGCGAGCTACGCGACGTGACACGAGCACCCACGACGACCAGACGGCTGGCCGTAGAGAACGCTCTGCCTGTACAAGCACATGTGGCTGCCCGATGAAGGCGCGCAGTCAGCTAGCCGGGTAGAAGTTGCGTGAGATAAGTTAGAGGTTGCACGTTGGCGCTGACCCAAGAACCTACGGCAAAATTAGAGCGATCGTGTAGACAGGAGCCAAGTCACTCGATAAACGACTGATGCACCGTTTACTAAAATAATTAAGCTGACATACCAGAAACATGTGCGATGACCGAAGGTTTGAGCAGTCAGTGGATTCATGTGAACGAAGCTGTGCTGCAAGCGTCTAGGCGTCTCAGCCAGTTGACCGAAGATCATCCCTTTGAAGGAGCAGCCACACTAGCATCTAGGGAACTTAACATGACTGGCCATGTACGGAATTGAGGAGATGACACAGGTACAGGAGCAAAGATTGTGGAACGGATTCAGTGAGGAGCTGCACTTATGGCATGGATGGGCACTACTATTAAGTCAGGAAGTAAAAAATAACGATGGCGGCGAATTAAGTGATAGTGGATGGGTGGGTAGCCACCATTGAGAAAAAAGTTACATATTTGTAGACTATTAAGAATTGCGGCCGGTCACGTCGTCAGTGAGCATTGACGACACACGAAGTCACGCTGTCAACGAGCATTGACGACGCGCAGATGCGTCGTCAGCGAACATAGACGATACGCGAGGTCACATGGTCAATGAGCATTGACGACACAGGTAGATTACGTTGTCAGCATTGGCGACATGCGGACGCCTCTTGGTAAGAGGCGTCCGCATGTCAGAGGTCACGAGGTCAGCGATCATTGACGAATCGCGAGGGTCACACTGTCGAGCGCATTTGCAACACGCGGAGGTCACGTAGTCAACGAGCATTGACGATTCACGGAGATACCGTCGTCAGCGAGCATTGACGAAACGCGCAGGTCACGTCGTCAGCGAACATTGACGACACGAGGTCACGTCGTCAGCGAGCATTGACGATACGCGGAGTAGGTACACGTAGTCAACGAGCATTGACGATACGCGGAGATCACGCCGTCAGCGAGCATTGACGACACGCGCAGGTCACGTCGTCAGCGAACATTGACGACACGAGGACACGTAGTCAACGAGCATTGACGACACGAGGACACGTAGTCAACGAGCATTGACGACACGAAGACACGTAGTCAACGAGCATTGACGACACGAAGACACGTAGTCAACGAGCATTGACGACACGAAGACACGCGTAGTCAACGAGCATTGACGACACGAAGACACGCGTAGTCAACGAACATTGGCGACACGAAGACACGCGTAGTCAACGAACATTGGCGACACGAAGACACGTAGTCAAGGATCATTGACGACACGAAGACACGTCGTTTTGAGAGGCTTGACTACCTAGGAAAGGGCACAGCCAGCACGTGTTGACGATTCGCGAAGAGGCTTCGTAGTCACCGAGCATTGACGATACGCGAAGAGGTCACGTAGTCACCGAGCATTGACGTTACGCGAAGAACTCACGTAGTCGGCGAGTATTGAGGATACGTGGAGAGGCCACGCAGGGGAGCGCTGTCAACTAAGGGAGCAGAGTTAACACGAGAACTGGCGACGATAGGTCGCACAGCCAGTAATTCAGAAAAAAAATATGGAAATCTAAGAGAGAGTAGGTACCTGCAACGGCCGCACGGTCACAGTCTTACTGAATCTGACTGAGTCTGAGAATCGATGACTGGCAGAGAAGATGCAGATAGCAAGCGGGAAGATAACTATCGCAGTTGACACATACCCGTTTAGTATGAGCGAGATCGCGATCCCGGAAGTCACGGCGGTCTACGTTAAGAGTGACCCAACTGACGTACTTGCAATCAGTAAGGCAGAGAGGCGAACTTGAAACGTGCCGAATTTGTTGAGCCACTTCTCCGGAACCGACGATGGTTGGAGAAACAGATCACACGTAGTGTAGTTATAGAACGTGGTGTCGAATTGTCAGCGTCACGGCTGCGCCTCATTACTCGTGGACGTTTACCTGACAAATTGACAATAGCAACAAAAAACAGAGCACGCGCGCAGTCAGAAAAAAAAAGATTTGAACGTACCATATGATAGGTTTTTCCGCTGGTTATAAGCAGAGTATTCGCGAACGATCTCAAGGTATGTGAGACGATTACGTCAAGGTAATTCATCAAGTTAAGAATATTGTCGGTACCTTTATATGTGTGTGGACAGCTATACTTATCCAATAAGTTTTTAATAAGTAGACAATCGTAATGTAACGATTGTAATAATAGTTATTTCTATTTCTTATTGTCATATAATATTAAGGCAGTTGATAACCCCTCATATAGATTCTTTGTTTAATGCTGAAAATTGCAAATTATATAATGTTGTCGCGCTTCTTGATTTCCTGTATTTATGAATGTATTGAAGGCAGCTTATGTAATAATTTAGAACTTGATGTAAATATTCAATAAGTATATCCTTGAAGTCACTCTGGTAGAAGATCCTTTCATTGAGAAATTCTCATCAAATCTATTTACAGCTCCATAGCAGCCCTTATAATAAGATAATCAATATTGTTTTTGGGACCATACAGCATTACAGATAAGTATGCCACTTGGCTAATCGAAAAGTCGAATTTGCAGTAGCGACGCAAGTACTCCAAAATTTAGGTCTTTCCACAAATCTGTTGAATTGAAGAGTTAACCATAGTTGGTTTATTAATAGGCTTCCGCCAGTCAGTTTATTGGGTCTGCTATATCATGTCCAAAATAGCCTGCTCCTAAACAGATAGAGAAGAAAAAAGGTTGATTACAGAAGACTGCACAGCAGTCCTACAAATGCATAGAAAGGTATGCAAAAAAGCTCTTAGAAAAATAATACACTCTTTGTCCACGTTCCTGTGGTTTTATGCATAAAGATATGTGTAAGCAGAAAAATCTAATAGGTATACGAATATTTTAAAATTGTAATAAAATGTTAAAAATAAAAAATCGTACCATTCGGCAGATGTTATTGTGTGTGGAAGTCGACTCGCAGTCTGACCTCATTTTGGTTCCTCGTTTCCATTACGGCATTATTAACTTTTTAGAGTAGATATACTTTAAAATCTTGTAAGGTCAATCTGATAAATTTATCTTAGCTTGGTTCACATTACTTGCAGGAACAGTGATCAATAACTGGACTGAAATTAACCGAATCTTGGCTAAATCTACACCACCAACAAGTATATGACATACCTTTTCGTAGCCAAGTATTATTCGTATAAATTTATTTTCTCTTGATCACTCGATAATATTATCCTTATTCATTGATGTCACATTTTGAACTGAATCGCATTGTTAGTATTTTCTTATCCTCACGTAGTAAATGTCGCTTGCGCACGGGGTAATGCAGTGCACTTCGCTAGTTTTTCGACGATAGCAAATATAAGGTTACTTCACAGTTGTGTTTTCTGTGTGATACTGAAGTCTAGTTATGTGCGAAGTAATTAGACCTGTCAATCAAAAGTTTCAGCACACAAAGTTCCTTTACAAGGAACACAAAAATAACACCACTAGACAGCAAATTAATTAATAATATGGAGGTTATTAGTTCTTCATTATGTAGTACATACCTCAGGCTTTACAAAACATACTTCCAAACTACATACCTAGGTACCACTTATATAGATTTCTTATATTGGATTTCTGCATTATCTTATACTGTCACTCGCTGCACTTTGTGATAATGCTCTAAGATTTTATAATTACTACTTCTAGTGTGAGTTTGTTGAGTTGACTTTAATTGAGTATTTGTGATCCACAAACAAATTGGCAAGTAATAAAATTGAAAAAAATTCTAGTTGTAATCGCAGCTAGTCTGTCGCTGGATAAAAAAGTAGGTATTATAACACAGACATCTGAAATCAAAAGCTTAAGGTTATAGAGCCCTACTTGCCAGAGCGGCAAGAATAATAAATTATAATAAATAAGTAGTTAATGTTTGTACCTACTGCTAATCAAGCAGAATGTATAGCTTCATATACTTTTGCAAAATTTCAACTTAAGATTAAGAAATGTACGCATTAGGCAGACTTACCTAGTACATTTCAATATTTGTATTGTTTTAGATCATGTAACGATATATCTGCTGTAGCCCTAGACAATAGAGTTCACTTCTGTGGAATATTATGTAAGTTTCATTTTGACTACGAGTTATAGTACGGTCGGTTAGACTTATCTGTGGATGGGGTGAGTCGATCCACTCGCTAATATCAACTGGAGCCGGGTTAGCCTTCTTCACTAGGAAGGACTTCACCTTGCTTTTCATGATAGTCATAGATTGCGTGATACTTGCTCACGTCAGCCCCCAGTCCAGTAGTTAGCTGTGAAGTTTGCACACAATCAGTAAATGTCGATACTACAAACAATTTGTCGCTATAAGCACATCAACTAAGATCTCAGAACATATATATTTATTACAGAAGATCAAAGAGGTCAGTACAGTTGCGACAACTCACCGTTCAATCTATCCTTTCACGTTTTCACCCTCTGTTCAGTTAATCAGCTTATTTACTTAGGTTTCAATCAGGTTTCGTTATAGAGTATTGTCCCGGTTTAGTCATCAGCCCACGCTTTCTTTCTTGATATATAAAGTCATTAAGGTCTTACCCACACAATGTTTCATGTTTTGTGTAACCTATCGTTTTGGTGATCCATAATAATCAGCACCTACTGTGATGGAAGCTATCGTGTTCTCGAAGATGGTTCCTTTCACAACAATGATAATAAAAAAACAGCATGCCAATACTGATTTGTAAATAAAGTAATAATCAGTCATTACCTAAAAGTGAAAGTCGCCCCGACCACCACCGCGTCGACAGCAGCAGGGAGCAGAGGCATGTCGAGGCCAGTACAATTTGCTGTCGGAAACAACGGTATAGGTACCTACATTGCTGACCTCTTCTAAATCTTACTTCTTCCATCCATGTTTACATATCGTCTTGAGGATAATTCCATTGTGGGCATTTCGTTCCTGTTCATTAGATTATTATGGCACAAGACAAGTATCCTAACGTATGTTATTTTCAAAAGACTAAGATCAAAACAATAAATATTGTCATATGGTATTAAATACACAATGTCCACTATGTTTTGGAAACAAGCGACTCACCAATGTTCATGACTTCTAGAAAAGATTCATATTCCAAAGTAGGTAGAATTTCTGTGGCGACGGTTTAG
Organism: Apamea crenata; assembly: GCA_949629185.1. NCBI lineage: Eukaryota > Metazoa > Arthropoda > Insecta > Lepidoptera > Noctuidae > Apamea > Apamea crenata. Next base: position 9,184,688 of record OX451371.1, on the reverse strand, counting down.
ATCGTCACGGCGAGGTTAAGGTTGGAAGCCTTTCCTCGTCGCTCGTGGCAGCTGCTGGTAGCTGGGCTCTGAGAGACTAAACACAATGTTACACGCAAAGGCCCGCGAACGGGCCAAACAATAACACTAGCTAAATGTAGGATAGGAACCTTCACGCCATCAACCTAACGGTTACCTAGTGGGCTGACAACCGGGACGGATTCGTGCGAGCGCGTCGTATAGCACGCCAGTGCGTGTGGTACGCAGATCGCAGGCAAGCCAGCGGCACCGCAGACAGCCGACTCATACACTCGTTCACAGCGGCTCGAACACGCCATCGCTGACGCAACTCTGCCATGTTCTCCACGCAGAGGCGATGATGACTCATGGAATAATACATTGTTGGTGTGGTGAAATTGTAAGATAAGCAAAATGAAAATTCATTAATACAACCTTTTTTTTCAAAAATTGTTTATTTCCATACTTAAACATATGTACAATTTTATTATTCAATATGAATAAAAATCAAACTTCCAATTTAATCGTTAGGCGAGAGAATAAATTGAAACACTTAAAATAAAACTAAATAAATGCATGATACCGTTACAAACCCATTTTGTAGCTGGCAGCGACCACGCCACAGCGGCGACCAAGATGGCGGCCGACGGATGCAGGCCCACGCGAAACGCAATGGGACTGTAATTTAGAAAAACATCCTACATAATATCACAGATACAAATTATACACTTTACTTTACCTAAATAGGATATTTTATGGCTGGCTTGACATTGTCTAATTCTCTAAAAAAACTATCTAAGCCGCTGAGATCATTCTTCCATAGATTATCGATTTTCTGCTGGTGTTGCCTGGCGACCTCTTCTTCCTTATTGCACAATCCAAGATCAGCTTGCATTTGAGCCCACCTCCTGGCGCGTTCTCTTTGTTTCGTAATGAGTTCACTCTCTGCACGTGATAGAGAGGTACTCAAAATGGCGATTATTCTCAAATCACGATTTCTCTTTGTCTTGGCATTTAGGGATTTGCTTTTAACTTGACGAACCCAATTAGACAGGGATTCGGTTTTACTTTCACAAAAGTCAACGATAGATTTTTCATTTGCTTTGTAGCCCATTTTTAAGGATGAGCAAAAAGTACTGTTTTGAGACAATACTACACACCTGAATCCGTACAGGCACAAATATCACTTCTTGAAATCTTCAGCACTACACACAACAGAGACACATCTGCACTTCACCAGGACGATTGAAGAATGTGGGCGCGGACGTCATGGCCGCTTTATATACCCGACCTGAGGCGGGGGGCCGCACTGCGCAGTTGGCTGCAAAATGGCGTCACTCCCATACCAAAGTCATTTACGAATCTTGCCGATCAAAACCGAAGTTACACGATGATTTGGTTAATTCGGAAATTTGTAGTAACTGAGGTGGTAGCAGGTTTTGTGGAAATTTTAATTTCTGAGAGTATTTTCAATCACCGTGAAAAATAATTTTACTTCAAACCGTCTGTTTATTAACCCCCGACGCAAAAACGACGGGGTGTTATAAGTTTTCAATGTCTGTGTGTGTGTGTGTGTGTGTGTGTGTGTGTATGTCTGGCTGTGGCATCGTAGCTCCCGAACGGATGAACCGATTTTCATTTTGTTTTTTTTGTTTGAAAGGTGAATTTTTCATAAGAAAAATAATACGTCCTAAAAATAATATATCATTATTGAATACCTATAATTAAAACCGGTCAAGTGCGTGTCGGGCCACGCGCAGTGTAGGGTTCCGTAGTTTTTGTAACAGCCAAGTGCGGGTCGTATTCGCTGACTGAAAGTTTCGTACCATGCTCTAACTACAAGCCAAACATGACTAGCTACCTAATTTGACTTCCTATACAAATCCTCACCTGGTCCGACATTATTTTGCACAGAAAGTTTTAATTTTTTTTTTTTTAATTTGGATAAGACTTGTCATAGCCGGTGTTTTGAATTTAAATACAGGACACAGAGCTACACTACTCACTCGCCACAAAAAAATAAAATTGAGGAATTCTATGGAGTTGTTCGATGGATTATTCGAGTCAAATACAACTAACGAAAATTGGTACTTAAAAACTTGATAAGTCACGAACGGTTTACTTATTCAAAAAACGGTCTTTCCCAAACCCCTAATATTTTTGAAAAACCTATCCAACGATATCCCACACTATGGGAAGGACGAAAAAAATATTATCATCCCCACTTCACATGTAGGGGAGGTACCCTAAATAATTGTTTTTTTCACAATTTTATTTTACCACTTTTTTGGCGTCATTAAGGTGTATACTCATGCCAATAGTTTTTGAGCTAAGCCGCGGACAGACAGAGAGACAGACAGATAGACGGACATGGCGAAACTATGAGGGTTCCTAGTTGACTACGGAACCCTAAAAACAATATTCGGGCCGTATTCTTTCATCTGCAACGGTATGTTTATGCCAATTTCTGAAAATCGCCAGCTTCGCATTATCATTTTGCAGGCTTATTGCACTAGAAAGTGTGATTGCTGTAGGCATGGTTAGGACCTTATCAGTCGGATATTGATAATGGCTCCTGCCTTCTTAATACGCTTAGCTTTAAATTAATTATTCTAATCAGGATTACTAAATTCAGAGTAGCGTAATATTATTCCCTTAGAGCCTTGTAATATTGTAGGTCTATGAAATATGGATCTACAATATTTCCGAATACACCCGTATAGCGCATGAACCATAGAAAGAGACGGCATAATGGAAAGAAAGAGAAAAGGGAGGATATTGATCCAACAAAGAGGCCATCATAGGGAGGTAGAAAGAGGGGGGGGGGGGATCACAGTCATGAGGGGCTCGCGGGGCATGTTCCAGATATTTCCGACAAAGTATTGACGTAGGAAATTAGGAATGGAAAAACCTCTATACTTACTATCTAGACTTATATTATGCTAATATGGCTTAAAAGTACCTACCTAATTAATTTGTGAAAGTACATAGGGACCTACTTACGATCTTGTTTTGAATATTACATTATTTGATGAATGCAAGTACCTATTCATTACCTAAGCATGTTGTTTCCCAGAAAATTACTAGGTAACCAATTGGCTATTACCACTAAACGCAATACCTAGAAACTTAGATACAGAATGAGAAGGGTGCTTCTTTAGTGTTACAGGCAGATTTACTAGGTACTTAAGCGATTAGGTGCTGGAATATTTTAGATATTGATACGGTCTACGCCTCAGCGGTCGAACAGCTATAGCCTGAGATATGCTGCCATAGTAAGACAATGGCTATATTCTCTTAATTAAAAAAAAGATTTTGTTGTCACCTAAAGGCACCCCTCCGAAGTCCGAACTAGTACCTGCTTAACATAGTAACAAAAGAACATTCCTGAGAAACCAAATCAGGTAAAATAACGTTTCTTGGGAAGCAATGGGAAGCCAGTAGGTAAACAACTCGTTTATCACACGTGTGATTTAAAAAACCGGCCAAGTGCGAGTCGGACTCGCTCACCGAGGGTTCTGTACAATTACATTTATGATGTATTAAAAAAAAACTACCTACTAGATCTCGTTCAAACCAATTTTCGGTGGAAGTTTACATGGTAATGTAGGTACATCATATATATTTTTAGTTTTATCATTCCCTTATTTTAGTGCCGGGGGGGGGGACTCTTTGGAAGTGTCTCTCGCGCAAATATTCAGTTTAGAAAAAAAATGATATTAGAAACCTCAATATCATTTTTGAAGATCTATAATACATCTACTTACCAAGTTTCAACAGTATAGTTCTTATAGTTTCGGAAAAAACGTGGCTGTGACATACGGACGGACAGACAGACAGACATGACGAATCCATAAGGGTTCCGTTTTAGCCGTTTGGCTACGGAACCCTAAAAACATTTTTTTAATACTGATATCAGCAGAGGTGGATAACAACTTTTCAAAGCGACTACCTACTAATAAAAATACAGTCGGTGTCAGTGAACCTATAATAGGCCAACATCTAAAGTAGAATAATCTCCGATTTCAATAAAACCAGGAAATTATGACGGAAAAGGCTTGAAAAAACCTGTAGATGAGGAAAACGATGACAAAATAATTTTGTGTGGATTACGAACATTATAAAATTATAATTGAAGTCGAAATCATTAAGTACTAAGTATTTTATTTATCCTAACCTAACCATAGGTACATTTAAGGCGTCATAATCATAACTAGGCGTTATTATATAGCATGTTCTGACTCAGATATAAGTACATACCTAAATATCATGCATTTACCGTCCACGAGAACCTGTGTTTACCCTTTCCTTTAGTCATGTAACAATAGAATAGTGAATCATTTATTATTTTTCATCGATTGAGTCACGAGATACCAATGTCTGCATTGTCTTAATCATTCTACATTAAGCCTTCTGTTAGTGATATTTAGGTTGATTTTTCCTTGTCTCATTATTCAATGAGTTGGAAAGAAACAACATGGTTGGAGGTCAGCCATGTTGTGACGTCACCCCAACGGTCTCACGCTCGGGCCACGGTCGATAAACAGACAGGGGTAGGGTGGCTGGCAGCTGCATGCAACGTACTTTTAGCAACCGACCTTCTTTCGTCTAGAATTATTATTGAAAATTAAAAGGAAGTAACATGGTTTCCTTTGTGTTTATCGCACAAAACTGTCATGAGAACTTTAGTTTGGCTTCCTTTCCTTTGAGAACCCATACAAATGATACCTACTTACCCACGGTCACCCTAGTCCCTGTAGGTATGTACGTTACTCACTTATTATGGGCTTATTACTTATTTTAAGGAATGCTAACTAGGAAATTGGCTGATGTAATCGCAGTTAGAACAGATTGGATCCAATTTAGTGTAAATCGGAGGTCCAATCGCACTACTTCCTAAATTGTGTACAATCATTCTTCACGAATGCGTCTGCATGCGTCGTTTGGCCGATTTAGAATCCAATTTAGTATCCAGTAGTGTACTCACTAGCTTCCGATTTCCTAGTTAGAGTGTTGTTAGTTAGCATTCCTTAAATTGGATAGTGTAATAAGCCCTTTGCCAGAGCTAGGTAGGTATTTAAAATGTCAATTAAATCAAGATGGACGTAGGTATATATAGGTATTTCTTTATGGAACTACCTACATAATTTTTTTCTTCAGAATTCTGTCCAGTTTCATACATAATATTTTTATGTATGAAACTGGGTAGAATTCTGAAGAAAAATGATGTAGGTAGTTCCATAAAGAAATATATTGGGAAGAAATGTAAATGTACAGTAAGTAAATGGTATTGGGCTTGTTACAAACAAAACTCCGATCTACTTTTGCTGACTGTCCGTCTGAAATAAAGGACGCGACGGAGATTCTAATAAAACACGAGGAAAACAAAATACTTATTCATCCTTCATTGCAGTTGCGTTGAGTTATATTAAATACCTACGTAATGCCTATTTAACTAAAAGCCCTCATTCAGAAGAACTTTTCTGGCCCTGACGCACGTTTTTGAATAATTTACACCAGTACGCATTTTATCCATCTGTTGGGTCGTAAAATAAAATGATAAGTCAAGCTGCGTAGTTATTACTAGAAACTTAGAAAGCCCTGTTTTCCTATAAGTAACAATAATAAATTAATAGTCAAAACTCTGTTCCAAGGAACTACTATTCATTCAACGAAAACAAAAATAGAGGTAGGTACCTATCTCTTTGTAGCGCAGGTAGGTAGGTAGTTGTTTCTGCCGTTTATTTGTATTATTGCTGCTCATTCTAACAACCAACCATTGACCTACACAAATTACGCCAGAAACAACACGTTTCAACAAGACTCGTTTGCTCTTGAAATTCCTCGAAGAATAACCTCGTTAACAGTGTTTGATAAGCTGTTGTTGATCAAAGTTGGCCTGTATACCTATGTAAAACTAGTAGACTCATAGTGAAAGAACGTTAGCATGTTTTTGTTTTACGTTGGTCGTAGGTACCTACCTACTTATAAATTGTGCGCATATTTTCGGTCTTGCTACCTAATCCGATAAGGTCCGATAAATGTTTGTATATTGCGCACTTTTGTGAAACTATCGGCAATTCCAAACGTGTGTCGTGGTGTAGCTAGAATGTCCTCGAAATTCGTTCAATCCGTTGATTACCTAAATGCCAAGGACCCCATTTTTGCTTTAACTAAACCAAGCCTCGTTAATCTGGTGATTAACTTATTGCCGATTCGGTAATTAGCTGTCGATGAATAACGGCAAATTACTAACTCAGGTTTTGCTGAGAAATTCTGAGGTATTAGTATATAGGAGGGCGTTAAGTGGATGATTTACTTACTGGCAATTGTTGTTAGTTTGGTAATAATAATTGTACCTACTCCTAAAACCCAAGAAAGATAAACACATAAAATAGGTATATTGACTTGGCTCGCGTCGCCACGTTGTGTGGGATGTGGGCGACTCAGCGATCATTGTACCTATAGTCGTGACAGCCAACGGCTTAATAGACAAGAGCCTCCCTCGACCAACACCTGAGGAGGCTCTCGTTAGGCCTTGATCAGAAAATGGTACTTCTGGACATTGTTCCTCTTCCTCTCTCTGGAGCCCCAACCGTGGCTTGGACCCCGTTTCCGGGACTGGTGGCCTACTATTTTTTATATATTTAATGAAATAAAGGAGATTATAATTATACAAAAAATGTGTGTGTTGTATTTCTATTTTATGATAGATAAAAAATAAACACCATATAAATTAACATTTTATTAAACTAAATAATACCTTCAACAGTTTAACTTGTTCACCATTGAGTTCCGTATAAAATAAGAAGTCTTGAAACTATCGCCATCCCAACGTAGCTAATATTTTATCGCTCTATGTGGTTGCATGAGAGAGTATCAATTTCTGAAACAAACGAGGTACACTTTACTTGCTTTTTTTATGAATACTCTAGTCTAGACTGACTAGGGTCTAGTAGATTACCATATGTGTACTTTATATTTACTTAAATTAACATCCTTATGCTATTTGGAGTCACCGAGTAATAATAAAAGAGGAAAACACTCAGCGTCCAAACTTTACCGTTCCATCGTTGTGGTTAACTTTGTTGTACAGTCACGAGCATAAGTATGTATACACTTGGCTTTATTCAACGGCGATTTACTCCTATATTTTTAAATGAAATTTAATGTTGCACATAGTATTTTCGAACCCATAGGTTTTTGCAATGTGTCGTATTTCATTGTTATTTTCGTTATTTCACGCAAAAATCGCTATAGTATTGAAAGTTTCCAAGTGTTGACATATTGATAAATGATAAATGATAAATGATTTTATTTTTGTAAGTAGGTTTGTACAAACACTTTTACACGTCAATCATATTTTAAAACTAGATGAGGTCGGCGTTTCCTATCTGACTACTCTGAGAAGAAAGGCCGAAACAAACTCAGAGGTCACAGTCTCTTTTAAAGTCCAGACATAATCTTGGTCAGATCATATGAAGACCATGCAGGTCGATGTCTGAGATGGTCTTTTGAGGAAAGAACCACACAGATTGAGAGGACCTGTCCAGCCAGTGCACGCATTTGTCAGAAATCGTGCAGCTCAACTCAAAACTTAAGGAGCTCGACGATTCGACGAACAATACCAAAGAAAGGACATTTGGGTAGGCCACATTAATTACTCAAACTGCCAGACCATGACAAAAACTAACAGAACAGAGAGAAAAATTAAAAATAATATAAATAAAATGACCCACATAGTCTTCACATTCACAATAATTAAAATAATAGAATACTTTACAAAGTAAGCAAATGTCATAGTATATATAAAATCCATTAATGTCAAAGTGTATATAATAAAACAAAAAAAAAAAAAAAAAACAACAACAACAACACAGAGAAAAAAAATATAAATAAAAATAAAAACATTAAATATGTAAAAAATTGGAAGCACCTTAATCCCAAGCCTTTTTGTCCTCGATATAATCCTTAACGGTATAAAAGGCTTTCTGGCACAACTTACGTTTAATGAATGATTTGAATTTATTAAGGCTTAGATCTTGAACGGGGCTTGGAACTTTATTGTAAAAGCGTATACATTGGCATCTGAACGAGCCACCTATTTTCTTGAGCCTTGTTATAGGTACAACAAATTTGTGTTTGTTCCTAGTATTTATATCATGGATATCACTGTATTTTTTAAACAATTTTATATTTTTATGGGCATATAAAAGATTTTCATAAATATACTGAGAAGGCACAGTCATAACATTAATCTCTTTAAATTTGTCTCTGAGCGAGTGTCTCGGACTTAATTTATAAATTGATCGAACAGCTCGCTTCTGCAAAACAAAGATAGTCTGAATATCAGCGGCATTTCCCCACAATAGAATACCGTACGACATTACACTATGAAAATAGCTAAAGTACACTAAACGGGCTGTCTCTATATCAGTTAAATTACGAATTTTTCTAACAGCGAATGCTGCGGAACTTAGCTTTTTTGACAATTTGTCTATATGCGGACCCCACTGAAGCTTAGCATCCAAAGTTATGCCCAAGAATACGGTGCTGTCTTCAGGATTCAATTCTTCGCCCTTTATCAACACATTAGTTTTCACCTGCCTAACGTGAGGTAACGTAAACTTAATGCATCGTGTTTTAGTGTTCGTGACTGTACTAGTCGTAATTCCAGGTAGTGGAAGGGATATATTGTTTTATATAATGATCAGTTCAACTTCCATTGTTATTTTAGTCTACTTGCGCGAACCCCGGCGTAATTTTCCCAGAAATATTAGTGTAGTAATCGCAGACAAATATTATTCATTTAATGAGAAATACGAGTACTTGGGGATTTTATGAACTGGGAACTATTCAACATAAGTATGGAACTATTCAAGGATCAGATACCGTACTGGCAGCATAGCCATGCCCTGGGCATTCTTCATTCTTTAGTTTTGAGGCATCAACAACTAGAAGCATGTTTAAAAAAAAAATATGATTGTCGCAATGGCGACCCATATTATAAATAATGGAACAAAACAAAACTTGGTACCATAGACCAGGGTAGAAGCCTTTAAAAATAATAAAAAGTGAAAAAAAATAATAGTAGGATGAAACCCATTAGAAAAGGAGGGGAATATTATAAAAATGAAAGGAAAAATAATTTACGGGCGATCTGAGGTCGGGAAGGGGATGGGGGTGAGCTTTTAAGGGTAAAAAACGGTTTTTCTCGATTTCCGGCAAAACTAAAAGTCCTATCGAAAAAAGTCAAATGGCAAAGTTGTAGGTAATATAAAGATCTAAAACTTTTGCATTAACACTTTTTTCACATAACTTCAAAATTTATATGAAAAATTAAAAAAACCAAGTTTTTGGTTTTTTATTTTTATCTTTTACAAAAATCTTTTTTTTTTAACGAAATTTGGTGAAAACTTACCTTTTTATGTCCTAAATACGCTGTAATTTATTTGATTAAAAATATTTATTATTTCACCTTATTTTGAATTAATATCGAAAAAGCACCCTCATTTTCAATCGAAAATTCACCCGTCAAAATATCAGCTTTTTTCAAAAAGTTGGTATGTTTTCTGTTCGTTGAAATCTCTATTTTCCGATGGTGAAAAAAAAAATATATGTTACTATAGTAAATCTTCTCAGAAAATGCAAAAAATCGAAAAAAACTCGAATTCGAAAACTGATAATCTGAAAAGACAAAATCGAATTATTCATGCCTTCACTATTTTATCGTGAGTATACACCCCCATGAAAAAAAAATATTAAAGAAATAAATGTCAAAATGTATAAAAAATATATTAAAAATCTATAATAAATGTATAAATATATAAAAATATGTATAGTAAATATATTTTTAATAACTAACTTTTGGCTGATTTTCATGTATATTTCATATATTTTAGATACATTCAAAATATATCTTAAAAGACATAAAAAACATAGCTAAAAATATAAAAAAAATATATTTTGAATATATCTGAAATATATTTGAAATGTATAAAATATATATATGAAAATCGGCCAAAACTTAGCTATTAAAAATATATTTACTATAAATATTTTTTATATATTTATACATTTATTATAGATTTTTAATATATTTTTTATACATTTTGACATTTATTTCTTTAATATTTTTTTTCCATGGCGGTATACTCACGATAAAATAGTGAAGGCATTAATAATTCGATTTTGTCTTTTCAGATTATCAGTTTTCGAATTCGAGTTTGTTTCGATTTTTTGCATTTTCTGAGAAGATTTACTACAGTAACATATTTTTTTTTTTCACCTTCGGAAAATAGAGATTTCAACGAACAGAAAACATACCAATTCTTTGAAAAAAGCTGATATTTTGACGGGTGAATTTTCGATTGAAAATTAGGGTGCTTTTTCGATATTAATTCAAAATAAGGTGAAATAATAAATATTTTTAATCAAATAAATTACAGCGTATTTGGGACATAAAAAGGTAAGTTTTCACCAAATTTCGTTAAAAAAAAAAGATTTTTGCAAAAGATAAAAATATAAAACCAAAAACTTGGTTTTTTTAATTTTTCATATAAATTTTGAAGTTATGTGAAAAAAGTGTTAATACAAAAGTTTTAGATCTTTTTATTACCTACAACTTTGCCATTTGACTTTTTTCGATAGGACTTTTAGTTTTGCCGGAAATCGAGAAAAACCGTTTTTTACCCTTAAAAGCTCCCCCCCATCCACTTCCCGACCTCAGATCGCCCGTAAATTATTTTTCCTTTCATTTTTATGATATTCCCCTCCTTTTCTAATGGGTTTCATCCTACTATTATTTTTTTTAGTTTTAAAAATTATCGACCCTGGTCTACCACACAATACAGGATTATGTAATTACGTTATACTCTTGGTTTCATGATTAAGGTTTTTATCCATATTATGAAAGTGATGGTGTAATACGGAACGATTGCTGTATAAGCAAGACATTGTGTCATACATAGCACACACGCATTTTATGCGTTACATAATATTAATAAAATTGCGGTTTTTATGCCAAACCGTGCAATTATTATTGCAATCGTAATGTAGGGGAGTTCCCTAGTTCAAATTACGCTTATAGATACGTACAAGTACCAACTAAGATAAAGGACCGTTTCACGGATACATTTATCTTGTATCCTGAAAGCTGCATACTGTAAATCGTGTTGAAACAATGTTTGGCAAGGCATTTAGACATACATTTAAGACATGGAATCAGTCTACTTCGGGTGGAAGAAATCCAGATCAGATACGTATAGGGGTATATGTAGTGGGTGGGCTTAACAATACAATGTCGGATAAACAAAGGCCCGGAGCGGAGCCCGGAACAACTATCAATAGTTCACACAAGTGTTCCGGGCGGAGGTTAAACCTGCTACTGTTAGCATAGCAGGCATTGAGCTGGCAACGAAACATTAAACATGTTTTAAAATATTTGTGCGAGTTTACGCTTTTCATAACTCAATCAACCTGCCGAGTCTTTTCCCAACTATGTCGGGATCGGCTTCCAGTCTAACCGGATGCAGCTGAATTCCAGTATTTTACATGGAGCGACTGCCTATCTGACCTCCACAACCCAGTTACTGGGTTACACGATACCCTACACTTTTCATAAATATTCGACAGATATAAAATTACGTCAAAATGCAAGTTCACCTTCAAAGGTAGCAGAGCGTTAGTGATCTGGACCCCTACGCTTCTTGCCAGTACTACGGGCATCAGGTCGACGGTGTACAGTCGATGTAACATCTCGATCATCAGCTGAGTCGGCACGTTATGTCTTTGTCGTGTGCTCTCGTATTTTCCGAGCCAATCAGGGTGAGCTGAAATGATATGAAAAATATTATGATACCATGGTTTTGCTACCTCCATGGTCTAGCGAGTGGTCTCGGTTTTTTTCTTGTGTAGGGCGAAGTGATATTGCGTGTTTCAATTGGGAATTCTAAAATAGGAGCCCTGAGTTTGGATCTTTGCCCGGTGAGTGACAAAAGGCGCATCCCCTATTGAATGGGACTACTGGCACTGCTGGCTGGGCTGCTGGAACTGCTGAAATGAGGGTGTACGTTACACCGCTCTGCCTGCCCCTACGGGGAAAATGTCGGACATAAAGTCCATGATGCGCCAGACGTTTGACAGCTGTACAAGGATCTTGTAGCGCGTGGCCAAAATAGGAACTAACACCGCCATCTTGTTTTTTCAAAACAATTGCACAAATGTTTACCATCAACAGCGCCCCCTATCAACATAATTCGGGGGCCAAAAGATTCATAAAGCAGTGCACATATTAGTACGCATCGCCACACATGGGGACTATTTTAAATTGATAGTGTGACCTAGTTAAACATAAAGAACCCAAACCAAACCACCAAAAGAACCAAAAAACCAAACCAACCAAAGAACCAAAAAGTTCTCCCTACTTAGGCTTACTTATATCTAGACCATTGTACATGGCCTCTGATAATAAATGTGTGAGATCTTTGACGTCGCCAAAACCGAGGTTGACTCCTTGTCCAGCCAATGGATGTACCCGATGCGCTGCGTCGCTGTAAACAACAATTGATTTATTAACACACTATCTTCAACCGTGTCAAGTCAATCACCGAAGCTTAGATTTATTTTAAATTAGAGACTTTGGTTCGATCCGAGTCCGAAAAAGTGGTATAAGTATTTTCGCCAGGAAAGGAGTCTGAATATTTTGTTCCTGGCTGACGGCAGCAATAAGGTAACCCCTGGTTACGTGAGACTTATGACATAACTGGTGAAATGTGGTGACTTTACACCTCTATCTTCCCGTCATTTCTCAGATTCTGATCGGATTCAGTCCGCAAGCAGTTTTAGACGCTTGTTTGTTGCTAAACTTTTCCGATTTGAAATGTAAGTGCAGCGCGTAGCGACACCTTACGGCTACAAGTAGTACTACGTAGTTAGCTGGCGAACTACAAGTTGTAGATGGAGCCACTTCCGCTTCAATCACACGAAGTTAGTGTGTTTATTCATTTATCATACAAGTGGAAAAGAGGGCGCTCACTCTTTGGGGCGCTCATTGGTGGGCCTTAAACATTAATGATTGCCAATTTTAGTCAACGGTATGCGATCCCCATCATTAATTCTGTGTCTATTGATGCCATTAAATTACACGATTCAGTTTTTGGCATGCTTGTTGCATCGATTCAAGACAACGATGACAGTATTTTTATAAATTGTTGAATACAGTTTAACTCATATGGTTATATTAATCATCAGCTCGACGCTGCTCACAAAAGTACTCTGATTTATATCCGTAACACGTCCTCACAAGTTTTGGTCCAGTTAAAAACCAGCATCTGGCATTTTTGCTGAACTGCGTCATGGCTGTGCCACGCAATAAGTACAGTGAGTTTTAAGAATGTGTGTTTATATTCTACACATTGTGTCTCAGAGTCCAATAAACCCAGGGTGTCAGGGACATCGACGCACAAACTGGTATCTATGAATTCAGCACATGGTTCTAGACCACCCAAAGTAGAAATTTTCGTCAGTTATTAAAAAAATCATCTATTGTTTCATAGAAAAGTAACCTACACGGTCCAAAAGGTTTGGAACATTTTCTTTTTTTAGTAACCGGCACAAAATTCAACGCTGGGGACTATCGTTCAGAATCATGTGCTGAATTCGTGGTTACAGTTTGCGGATCGAAGCCTCTGCCACTATATTTTCTTTTCTTTTTTTCCATTATAAGAATAAGTGTGCGAGTGTTAACCCAATAAGCGCGACCCCAGGCGCGACGTATCGCGTGCTGTGCCCGAAGCCGAGCGGGAAGGCGGCGCGCGAGGCGGGCGCGACGCTGCGGATGGACGGCGGCAGCTGGCGCGCCTCGCCGTCGGGCAGCCCCATGCGCCGCAGCCACGAGCTCGTCCATGTCGTCACTGCTTCCACGCCGCTGCTGCGAGGGTACTGCTTCCACTAGAACGTAGAATATACTCTATCAGTGTGACTGGATCAGAATGCTTTTGAAAATACTTATGAAAATGTAGAATTTATTATTATTATAGCGCTTATCAACGAACAGCATTTCATTTTTATTTGTATAGATATTTAAAACTAGATAAAAGGGTATTTTGTCTTTATTAGTCTTAAACTAAAGTCACTTTAATTTTAATACTTAGTAAATTGCTGTGCCCCTTACAGGGTTCATCTCAAGTGCTGGATGCTTTGAATGTAACATCTATATAATACAATAAAATATTTGAGTTCAATTTATTACTTTCAAGATGGCTTTTGAGAAGTACATTGAACACATAGAGAAGGCTTCAAACAGTCCTTCGTTTGCATCCATCCATACAGAACTTTGTAACTGGGCACTTTTCGGTGCAGCCTACTCTCTCCAAAGTCTTTTTTGTGATGGATTAAAATCTAGTCTTACCTGCACTTTATGTTATAGGCAGCCGGAATAGACTATGATATGGAGCCTTCCTCTATTCAGAGTTCCTTTTTACAGGTTCTTATGGTTATTAAGATGCAGTCTAACCACCCCAACACTATTTGCCTAAACACATATTTAATGGATAACAATATTAACAATTGCATTGATAAGCATTTCTATTACCAGAGCATCATTCAGCGCGTCCACGAACTGGTCTTCAGGCAGTTGCAGCAGCTGTTTAGCGTTGTCTTGCCACGTGGACCAGACCAGGGAACTTCGTTTTGAATCTAGCGGAAGGATCGCAATGGGTCCCGTAGGCAGCCAGCGTTGCCATGCTGTTGTGTTTGAGCACTCCTAGAAAATGCAAGGAAGGAGGAAATGTAAGTAGAATAATGTTCTTTTTTTAATTTATTTATTCAAAATTTGCTTATACAGGGTGGCAGGGACATCGACGCACAAACTGTAACCATGGATTCAGAACATGAGTTTAGACCCCATAGAGTCGAAATTTTTCGTGAGTTATCAAAAAAAAAAATCTTCTGTTTCATAGAAAAGTGCAATACCTACGCGGTCAAAATGTATGGAACAGCAATTTTTTTTTTAATAACCGACGAAAAATTTCGACGCTATGGGGTCTAAACTGATGTGCTGAATCCATGGTTACAGTTTGCGCGTCGATGTCCCTGCCACCCTGTATAATAACACATAATTAAAGACTGTCGAACTGCATAAGAGGTTGTCGGCAGTTCTAAAAAAATTACAATGGATATATTTTTTTTATAGTTTTATATAAACTCAAACTCAAATCATTTATTTCAATTAAACCATTTACAGGCATTTTTGAATTGTCAAAATTAAATAGTCGGTCAGTTAGTCAGAAAGTTGAAGTTAGTCGCCCATTCCAAAAACGTAAATCTCTATGGAGAAGAACGGGCAAGAAACTCCACGGACACTCTTTTAAATCAAGATATTATTAAAAAATCCTGGGTACATTATTCTTATTGCTTCTATATATGAGAACAATGTAAAAAAAGAAACAATTTAAAATATAACATTAAAAATAAGCCCTGGCAGTTAAGAGATGACCAGTCTCAACCTACGGCACCCGTTCACGAACATGACGCGTGGATCAGCACCACCCAGCTCAACCATTTTGTAGGGAACCGAATGATCCAACACACGCGCCACCATCAGTGAGACATTTAAGTGAGCATGACATAAAGATGTGCTAGTATAATTAGGTTATACTAACACACCTATTATGTTTTCTTGTAATGTTCTGTTAGTCAGTTTAGTCATGCTGTGTACCCATAGTTAGGAATTTAAGAATACCGTCTCAAACAGCTGTATTGTCAAGTCCCACATGTTTCATCGGTCCAATGCAAAAAAGAGATGGGGTTATACCGGATGGGTAGCGCTATCCCTTTAGCAACGAAACCATGGTTACCTTACTGACTTCAGCACGTCATGTAATGGAATCATCGGTTTGACATGAACAGGACAACATATCAAGCTACAGATTTCCAGTTTAAGCTGACCTCGCATTGTCTACGCTTTTCGTAAAATGGGAAATCAGCTTATAATGGATCTTGATATGTCGTCGTACGTACATTGTTGCGACGGTATTCCGTTTTTGGTTTGATTAATAAATGACAAAAATCTTGTATATTTTTAAGCTAATACAACCTATTACCCGCTTCATTATCGGGTGTCACGAGGCATAATAACCAAGGTAATTAACCAATCATTAACTTATATAACAGTATCTAGTCACAGTTAGCTAGCCTAGCAAAATTATAATAAACCTGTTTTTATGAATAATGTGTTAATAGCCATTGTAGCCAGGCATCCGCGTTTGTGAAGCACCAAGTAAGCTCAGTGACGTCGTGTAAAACCAAGCACACATTACAGCATACAGGGTGGCAGGGACATCGACGCGCAAACTGTAACCATGAATTCAGCACATGAGTTTAGCCCGAATAGCGTAGAAATTTTTCGTCGGTTATCAAAAAAAAATCTTATGTTTCATAGAAAAGTGCAATACCTACGCGGCCAAAACGTATGGAACAGCAAAATTTTTTTTTAATAACCGACGAAAAATTTCGACGCTATGAGGTCTAAACTCATGTGCTGAATCCATGGTTACAGTTTGCGCGTCGATGTCCCTGCCACCCTGTATACAGCAGCAACAGATCGCAGCGCAACGCATTTTCATACAAAAAGTGCGGAGGGGCCCCCCTGTAGCGTTTGTTGTTTCATAGAAAAAATAACGATGTGTTGCGTCGCGGCGTGGCCCGCTCAATGCACAGCGTACTGTACGGTAACATGCTGTCATAAATTTCAATATACGAGCACTTAGCAGATGTCTCAATTTATTAATGCCAATGCTAATAAGCTAATATGGAAATTATGGGGACAGCCCGGTTATGTATGGCAACAAAATCGTCATTATTAAATGAGACGCAATTCCGTATTCACCTTTAGAGATCAGAAATAATTATGTAGGTTGTGTAAAGAATAGCAATTATATCTGCGGCCGATACGTTAACCGTCATTTATAGTATACTTGTACTGGTCAGCCTTGGTTGAAGACTTGTAATTATTTATAAAGATTCTTTGTTTATCTAAACAGTATTAGTTCGTGTTAACTCTATCATCTATTTATCTATGGCTTATCGGGGCTTCTAGCCAAATTCAGTTTTATTCCAAAAACTGCGCCTTAAGGCCAATTTGGGACCCCAGAACCACTCAACTTCCAACTGTTACCTATGTGGCTGGCTATTTGGCCTTTGGCGCACGCCTTGTTGCCCCGAAAGGTTGGGTAGAGGTGTACTTACAATGTGGGTACATTTTGCCGGTTGAAGTCCCATGTAATAGGGGCCGAACCTTTTGCTATCAACCAGGTACATATCCAGACTCCAAGCTACTACTGAGCGGTTCCAGATAGAAAACCCAATAACTCTTTACCTGACCTGGGAATCTGAACACAAGACCTCATGCTCAGCAGTAGCGTTTGCGACTAGACCAACGAGCCAGTAAATAAATTATAAGACATGATGGTTATGAAATATCCATGGTTTATGGTTATCTGAGTAATGCCTTTTTGCAGCAACAGGCCATAACTTAATTAGAGTAGATAAAAACAAAGCTTTTTAAATCGTATAATTTTTTTGGTTACCTCGGCTAATTCCAATGTCGCTACAACTCCCATTTGTTCGTAGCTCCATGACAGATACTGTACCCCCATAGCTTTCCGCACAGCCGAATTTGCGCCATCAGCACCAATCTGAAATAGAGAAGGAACATTTTGAAAACGACATGTTCAACATTTCTGACAGTTGGTAGGTACCTAATATTTGGCGGGCTCCTATTAAAGGTGCTCAATAACCTTCAGAAAAAGGGACTTAGCTATCTGGAGGTAAAAATCACTAAAGCATTGCTGAGTAAGAGTTTCAATGTAAACTAGGGTCTATATCGCTTGATGACCGTTTAATTTAAACCCATTATTGTTATTCAAAGGGTCCCCCCAATAGCTTATGCATTTATTCATGTATTTTTATACATGTTGTTTGCACATATTAAATCTCAATGGAGGAAAATTCAAATACATAGGCGAGCAAAAAATAAAACAACCTTCCCAATCTAATCTATCTTACTAGCCTGGGGGTCTACTCCGAAGTAGTAGCAGGAAACGGCCGGCACTTTGCACTTCGGAGTAGACCCCCTGTATTGTCCCACTGCAGGGCAAAGGCATCCCTCTCCATTTTCCATACAATTCTGCATTTTGGTAGTTGCCAGTCCTTACGGTAGGAACCAAGCTCGTCCCGCCATCTTCGTCTCGGCCTGCCGCGATGGCGTCGTGCGTTTAGTGGGACCCGGTGGGAATCGGTGGTTCTCTGAGCCCAATTGTCATCTGACATGCGGCAAACATGTCCGGCCCAGTCCTACTTATGTTTACCTTCCCAATACCTCCGTATAATAACTTTCGATCTTTGGAAAAGTTCCGGGAAGGATAAAGTTACTTTGCTTAGGTATTTAAATATGTTCAGATTATCAACTACTAGGTATATATATCGCTGAAAAGACGTATAGAAATGGCTATGCGCATCATTTCGAAGGCAACCTTCGAAACATTCCATTCTATGCTTACAGGAACTACTTAGTAAAAGTGGGAATATAACAAGAATAACATTTTCTATTAAAATTTCATAGGGAACAGATGTTGGGATTGCGGTGTAATCATTAGTTGTGGTGGTTTATTTGTGTATGGCGTGTGAGAAGCTCGGCTGCCGGTGCAGTGGTATTACAGTGTTGCGCAGAGCACCGTGTAGGTACCTGCTTGCTCCTTCAACCATCGAACTTCACGTGTTCTCGAAAAGTGCCCAGTGACTATCTAAAAGTGCAGTGAAGGTGACGGTTCCAAGAAAACAAAAGAAAAATAGCTTGTCTTTGTTGCCTGTAAAAAGTTATTGCAATGATTAGATAACACAACGGTTTAACCTTTTAACAAATGGAAACTAAGTTACTCCTTCAAAAATGTCTGTCATCCAAAATCCGATCGTAAGTATTAAAATATTTGCGGAATAAAATAATGGATTTCTAAATGAATCCATGCCGGGTTTATTTAGGTAGCTACCTATTATTATGCTCGTAGCAAAGCACTTTAGGTAAGTAATGGTAAAGTTTGTTTTTCATAATAATTCATGAAAAACACTTGACCGATCATCATCAAGTGTTGGTAATCATTCTCCTGGTAATGATGTAGGAGTAGGGAAATATATTTGATGGAATGTAAATTGTTAATTTCTTGAAGGCAATCGCAAGCTATATTCAGTAAAGTCCAGTGAAATAAATTAGCCTCACAAAACCTGGTTGTCACTTCTCGAGTTATTTTTTTTAGTAGGTACCTACATTATTAAGGTTTGGTTAGGTAGGTTAGTGATACCCACTTAGGTATCCACCAGCGCCATTGGAGCAGTCACATCCGTTACCATGTTATCTGACCGGTTTTTTTTACCCATTACGGTGAGGTGCTGTTCTTGGCAGAGAAAAAGAATAAAGTTGGAATAGATAGGGGAGACCAAACAATCCATCTAATCCCAAGTTTTCATGATAGTAAAGCCCAAAGACACTGATTGATCTTCTGGACGATATAATTGTAAGGTGACTTTATCTTTAAAGTAATAGGTAAACGACAAATCACCCTTGAGTTTCCTCACAATTCACAACGATTCAAAGCTACTCCGTTTTTTTTAATGCGGTTATTTAAATTCTTTCAGAATACGTCACTAGATTTATTTGACGGCAGTGAATGATATGCTTACATTGGCATGGCAAATGATATAATCATTTGCGGAATGAAATGTTTTGTGAAAACTTGATACAAAACTTAAGGGCCTTACTCTCGTTTATTACCGTAACACGGTCACTTTATGAAGAATATTCCTCATTAACGGCTTGATTAAAAGATCTGAAAAAAATATATATTTGCTATAGATTCATGGACAACATTTCTCGAAAATAATTTTTTTCGTATGGCTAATACTTTTGCCTTAAAAAAATATTTACCAACACGCTATTTTTTTCTAATATTCGATGTAACTTCTAAACGGCTTTGATTTTTCGAAATATTTTTACACTGAAAAATTGATGGTTAGAGGTACTACAGATTTGAAACAGCTCATGTAAATCAATCAACATTTGCAAAACAAATGTCCCCACTTTAAGATCAAGCTTCAGAGGTGCTCTGCGCGGGCGCGGGCGGCAGTCGTGCGTTAGCATTGAGACGGGAGGGCTGTGTCGCTCGCTGCTCCGCTCCGGCTATCGACCGACTACGCACGTTTGTCTGTGTTAGTGCAAATATTTACGAACGAATTGTATCAGTGTGCGTTTATTGACTAGCTCGCTGCAGATGGCCCATTTCTTTCTATTTGTGCGCGTGGATGCTAACGATAGTAAATACAAGTAGTACGTAGTAGGCATATCTAACTAATATTAAAATGAGAAAAGATTGGATTTGATCAAAATAAAAATTCAAAAATGGCGGCTGCGAAAATTTTAAAATTTTTCATCGTGGGTGTCGTTTTCATACTTTTCGAGGGTTTTAAAGCCGATAGTGAGGTCAAAATAAAAATCCAAAATGGCGGCTGCTTAAATTTTCAAATATTTCATCATGGGTATCATTTTCATACGTTTCGAGGGTGATAAAGCCGATAGTGAGGTCAAAATACAAATCCAAAATGGCGGCTGCAAAAATTTGCAAATATTTCATCATGGGTATCATTTTCATACTTTTCGGGGGTGATAAAGCCGATAGTGAGGTCAAAATGAAAATCCAAAACGGCGGCTGCTTAAATTTTCAAATATTTCATCATGGGTATCATTTTTATACTTTTCGAGGGTGATAAAGCCGATAGTGAGGTCAAAATGAAAATCCAAAATGGCGGCTGCTTAAATTTTCAAATATTTCATCATGGGTTTCATTTTCATACTTTTCGAGGGTGATAAAGCCGATAGTGAGGTCAAAATAAAAATCCAAGACGGCGGCTGCAAAAATTTGTTTTTGTTTTAAATCATACGTGATAAGGAACTTCGAATAACCTGAGTTATTCTGATCAAACTAAAATTAATAAGTAACTAATGATTACTTCATTTTAGGTACACGATACTAATTTGACAATAATATAGTGTGATGAGTTGCCAAATAAACATTGTTTTCTTATCACCAGACCGCATGAGTGAGTGTCTCTGTCTCGTATAGAGTCTTAGCATAATGCTGAGCGGTGGCCGTTTTGCGTGGATATGTCGCATGTTTACCCCCAAACTTCGTTTTTTTTTTTTTGTGTGTTTATGTTATTTTTTATGGGTCATGTTTGCCGCAAATAAATGATTTTCTTTCTTTCTTTTCATTTGTGGAAATCAAAATGTACAAGTTTTAGTAGAGCAAAATTATGAAAAAAAAAACTTGAGAGGTGTCAAGGGACACCCGGATGGAACGAAGTTCTTAGGTTCCGGTACTTAGTTTCGAATGACGCTGTAGCGACTGACTTTTTCTTAACTTGCTATCGTTAAGCAAGTTAAAAAAACAGGTTCAAGCGATTTTCGACCTTATTGACATTTATGCAAACACCGGATTTTAATGAAGGAGCAATGTTAGCCAACGAGAATGTGAGTAAAAACAAACTAAATTTTGAATGTCAATAAGGTCGAAAATAGCTTGAACCTGTTTTTTTTGACTTGCTTAACGATAGCAAGTTAAAAAAAAGGTTCAAGCGATTTTCGACCTTATTGACATTTATGCAAACACCGGATTTTAATGAAGGAGCAATGTTAGCCAACGAGAATGTGAGAAAAAACAAAATAAATTTTAAATGTCAATAAGGTCGAAAATCGCTTGAACCTGTTTTTTTAACTTGCTATAGTTAAGCAAGTAAAAAAAAACAGGTTCAAGCGATTTTCGACCTTTCTCACATTCTCGTTGGCTAACATTGCTCCTTCATTAAAATTCGGTGTTTGCATAAATGTCAATAAGGTCGAAAATCGCTAGGTTTATTACTGATTTATAATAATTGAAATTGATGAAACAGGATCACATTTTTATAAAATCTCATATTTATGTAAGTCCTCCTAAGAAGACCTGCAGTCTATGCAAATAAAATGTTATTCTATTCCTAAGAAAATACTCGATATCATTTTTAAAGTTTTACCCCCGTCAGGAATTAAGTTCCTTCTCACGTATGATTTTAAACAAAATCGAAATTTCTATATGAATAAATGCTAAAATATAATGTCCAGTAAAAACTTAAAATATACGTAACATAAGTATCAATCTATACAAAATAATTATAATAATCAGCCTTGCATCCGCAAATCCCCTCTGGAATCGTAGGCAAAAATAGCGACCTGCGGGCGGCATGTCTGCGCCTCTGCGTACTCTTTGATCGTCGTTTTAGTTCAGCGCGCCACCGCGCGCATTTTACGTTTTCGGGAGTAGAGCGTTTAGCTCCGCCCACATGCACAAGGTCAGCGAGCCCTCTATACACCTTAAGATGCTAATAACCGTAACTGTTTTATGAAATAAATCAATCTGCCCTGACATGGGAATCAAAAAAATGATGCTTAAAATAAAAAATCTGTCTACATCTAGTTCTAGCCATTTCCAATCCAGTTTAGGTCTACTAGTCATTAGTACCTTTAGCCCTTGTAGGTACCTATTTGTACAATAATTTTCCTGTTCATTAATTTATAAGTGGAAATATCGATGCGAAGATCCTTGAGATATTTTCCTGGCGCTATGCTTTATCATAAATATTATGGTGTTTAGATAGTCCTATGGCTTAGGCTTTGTTTTTTGTTGTACTACTAGGTATGTCTTTTACACTGTGGGAAATTGAAATGAACGGTGTTCTTTCCTAAGGTAAAAGTACTTTATTGGCATATGGAAAAATCAGAAAAAACAAGCTGATAAAAATGTCCACCCAATCAACTGTATGAAACAGATGCTTAAAAATAAACATCACAAAAAACGAATAAAGAGTTCATAACACAAACAAGTTCACAATTCATTCTAATTCATAATATTATACAAAGTTGTAATATAAAAAAAAAAAAACGTTTGTTATAATGATTAAATATCAATATACAGGGTCGCAGAGACATCGAAACGCAACCTGTTACCATGGATTCAGTACATGATTCAGAAATTTGTAGACAGTTATTTAAAAAAAATTGCCGTAAGAAACTTTTCTATGAAATGGCAGTTTTTTTTTTATAACCGACGACATATTTCTACGCTAGGGGTCTACAATGAGGAGGCAAAACACCGCCGGGGCGTAACTCCGCTGCCGCGAGAAATCTCGGTACAGCGGACAGAGCTCCGACGGGATCTCATTGCGGCATGGAGAGTGGGATTGTCGCAACCCAGTGCTGGGCACGCCACAATAGCGGCGATAAGTCCCCTCTTTGAGGAGTGGCTAGAGAGGCGCCACGGCGCCCTCACCTTCCACCTGACGCAGGTCCTCACCGGACACGGTTGTTTCGGGAGGTTCCTGTTCAGGATACAGCGGGAGGAAACGCCAGGGTGTCACCAGTGTGTGGATCGCCCGGAGGACACGGTGGAGCATACGGTGGAGGTTTGCCCGGCTTGGGCGGGGCACCGCCGTGTTCTCGTGGCGGCGATCCCTCGCGTCCGGCCCTGGTCCAGGCCATGGTACGGAGCGAGAGTGAATGGGAGGCCGTTACCTCCTTCTGCGAAGCAGTAATGCTCGCGAAGGAGGAGGCGGAGCGCGTGAGGGAGAGGCAATCTCTGCGCCCTCACGCCCCTAGCCGCCGCAGGAGACGCCTGGACGGGAGTCAACAGCTGACTCCCGGCCACCGTAGGCGCGGGCTTGCGGACGGCGAGCAACGGGCAGCTCGTCGACCGGTAAGGACCAGGCCCGGGTCGACGGCGCGTTGTGTTCCACGCGCGCCTCAAAGAGATGTCAGCACGAACCGACGGGGTCCGCCAGGGCCGATGCCGCCGGGGCTGCGGGTTATTCGAAAGAGATACCGTGGCCCCTGGCACAGGCAACTGAAGGAACACGGGTGGGTTTTAGTCAGTAAAAGTCTGACACGGCCTTCCGCTCAGCCCAGAGCGGGAGAGGTCATTTGATGATTTCCCACCCAAAATAAAAAAGGGGGTCTAGAATCATGTGCTGAATTATTCGTGGTTACAGTTTCTGCGTCGATGTCCCATGTCTCTGCCATCCTGTACAGTCACGAGCAAAAGTATGTAATACACTCCGCTTTATTCAAAAGCGATTTACTCCTTTATTTTTGAATATTTTTTTATGTTGTTACGAACATAGCATTTTCGAACCCATAGGTTCATGTCGTGTGTCGTATTACAACGATGCATTCGTTATTTCACGAAAAAATCGCAATTGAAAGTTGCCAAGTGTTGACATATATTGGAGCTCGTGACTGTACAATATATCATTAATTCATTAAATAGGGTTCGTCATTCAAATGGTATGTCAGGTACGAGTACTAAAATAGAATAAAATATTGAATGCTTGGATTAATTATATTTAGGTAGGCAATACCGATACTACAGTTTTCCTGGATATTTCCACGTTCAATTTGCGTACTAGTAAACTATTCGTTTCTTTATAAATAAACTCAGTTAGATTCACTTTTTTTAAAGTTTATTTATTCTTCAGTCACTACCAAACGCGCATGTTTTTATGTTTCATGTCATGAGAAGAAAATGTATGGCCCACCACCGTGAGTTAGTTTCATGTTTAAAAATTCGTAAAACAAGTTGTTGTTTGTTGTATTTGCGTCGTAATCTCTTAAAAGAAAATTCTACAACAGGTACGAGAAGCCGGCGAATTACATTTTTTCATTCATTTCATCCATTTTGGAACCCGTCGATTAAGACTAAGCAGTCTGAAACACTGAAAACCGACTACAGAAACGATATTTTTATTTACGAACTACATAGTTCTTAACAAAAACGTTATTTTTTTGTAAAATATTCACATAGCAATAAGCATTATCTTTGAAATCGGCTAGGTAGGTATTCCACAAAAGTGAATGAACTTCTGAGGATGCACATTGCACAGTACTTTGTATTTTGTACAGGCAACAAAGCTTGAATAAGTAGGTACATAAATTGAACAAAAGACCGACTTCGAAGAATACGTTTTCCGTAGCTTTCATCAGACAGACATTTATAAATGCCAAGTTTGAAGAAACCTGTTTCTTCGAAAAAAAAAATACAGAATTCTTGATTTCCAATAATATCCGGTCTTACTCAGAAACTGGGACGTGGTGAAAAATCTATTAGTTCAGTGAGATCGATTTAGAATTAAAAAAGTATTGCGTATGAAGAAATAATGAGGAGCTCCTCAATTGGAGTGTGCACCGATAGACTGTAGGATCATGCTGTGCGAAACGATACAGGACAACGCCAATACGGTAAGTGTCATGTAGTTCTTTGTACCTACTAACCTGTATATTTTATCTATCGTCCATACAGTGCATCGAAAAATGTAAGAGAATGATAAAATATTCAAGAGGCAAATTAAAAAATAATAATTAATTAATCTACATGGTATTCCCATGATCTGCGGGGTAATTGTGTAACACAATAGGTATTAGTAGGAATGGCTTTCATTTTGACAATTCAGCAACATTCATTGCGTTATTTACGTTGTCGAGCAGACTCATTTATCGAAAATATGAAGCAATGGATTAGCAATATCCTTCAAAATGATTCAGATTGAGATTGATCGTGTGTTACGCAATTAGGGTGCTGACTAAGATTACGTCTGGACTTTAAAAGAGACTGTGACCTCTGAGTTTGTTTCAGCCTGTCTTGTCTGAGTAGTCGGATAGGAAACGCCCACCTCGTCTAGCTTATTTATTTTGTTTATAATATGACGTGTAAAAGTGATTTCGATATCCCTATTTACAGAGCAAATAATTTCATTTCCTTTGAAGTACCTACCTATTTTAAATGGCCAATAACAAACAATCCTAAGAGTCATATATTCATTCTATTTTTGTGAGGGCTGATAGGTGTTGGAAATCCCAACAGATATAAATTAATACCAATAAGTACATTATGCTGCAGAAATGAAAATATCGCAATTTACTCGATATTTATTATCTAAATAACATCCACCACGTTTCCAGTTAAACAGTAGCAAGCTGGCTGATTGCCGGTTTCTTGACATTATAAACAACAAATTAACATAGAAGTGACTTGAATAAACAAGCCCTCGCCTGCCTTCTTCAAGTTCACAAACAAAGGCAATTGGGACGTTACTACATATTCATATATTCATCAAATATAAGCTAACAGTTTACATAAGTATCAAGAACTCAAGATCTTGTTAAGATACGATTTACGCGAACCCCATCAGTCGGACGGTGTCTAAACAAAGATTAAAATAGAATGTAAACCTTGATGTTAACTATTTTACAAATGTGTACATTCTGTATTTTTGCGGGAATATTTGGATATTAACATTTCTTAAGAAATGAACAGACGCCTACACTCCTATTATATACGGTCATTAAAATCTTAACGCACTTCTTAGAATCTTAGCTCGTCTGAACTAGCGCCTCAACGAATGTCTTTGATGTGTTGCTGAAACACTACCTAGTCGAAATGACCACCCATTTTGTTTTCAATTACTTATTCAAAAAGTATGTTGTTTAACCAACTGTCTACAATATTTCATATAATGGAAAGTTGTATATCTTTTAATGCAAGTGGGTGTGTATTATCTATACATACATTAAATACAGCAACATAGAAAACGGCGGAGTCAGTATGCCATAACCATGCGGTTATGACGTGCTAATATTGGATGTTTGATTTCATTGTTTGCATGTTTCACTCGCATAGCAGGTGGTTTCGGTCACTTTATGACACGATGAATTTAGCAATGGCTAATACAAACTTACAGTTTCCTTTGGAATCTGAAGGAGTTCATGATATTCATTCAACGTTAATATAGTGGAACGTTCATGTTGATCTTTTGATCATCGTGTAAAATGATTGAAATTAGGAGACGATAAATGTTCGTTTTCGCAGCCTTTACCTTGCGGATTGCTGGCCATAAGCTTGAATTTTCACCGTACGGATAGGTAGGTACGTAGCTGAAAAAAACACACGAACCTCGTTGTATTATAATCTTATTCCACCGTGTTCTGTTGAGAGTAAAAACAAAGTTGTAGTAAGTACTGGCTAAAAGTTTACATTATCGATTCCGAATTTGGAGCAAATTGATAGTTTTGGTTGAGATTTATATTGTATTCTGTCATTGTTATTTAATAAATAATTGGGAATCTGTCCTAGAGTTTATAAAGAAATCGAGCTATAGTTCAGTAGTTCCTAAAATAATTGCGTAGGCCGAGCTTGTCGCGACACATGTGATTGTCATTGGCGCCGCTATCAAAACCGTGAATACACATTCTTAACAAAATTTTTCCGAAATATAAATAAACGCGGTAAAATTAATAGACATGTTTCCAGAAATGATCGATTCGAAATATGCATTATCTGGAATGGCGAATACGGGAATG
This sequence comes from Apamea crenata, assembly GCA_949629185.1. Taxonomy (NCBI): domain Eukaryota; kingdom Metazoa; phylum Arthropoda; class Insecta; order Lepidoptera; family Noctuidae; genus Apamea; species Apamea crenata. The sequence goes on along the minus strand of OX451371.1, from coordinate 9,157,204 downwards.
ACGAAATCTTAGTGGCAATAAATTAGATTATTTCTCGTGTTATGATTTTATCCATCGGCGGGGACGACAAGCGCGGGAGTCGAGTAGCTTTCAGTTTCAGTAAAGCGCGGGCGCGCTATGATACGCTCTCACGCGCATCGATCGCGCAACGCGGACACTAATTCTCGCAACAATCATGACAGAAAGAGGAAAAAGGTTAATAATATAATTATTTATTGCTCATCTTGAAATATACGTAAGTTCTAGTTGCATACATTGATTACAAAGTAGACTAAAATAACGTGCCTACTTTGTAATTCCAAAAGCAGAATGTATGAGCCACACAATGCGGTTATATCCTATAACGAATTAGTTTTATGGTTTGCTTAGCGTTCTAAAGATCAAAGGACAGTGCTTGTCCGGGCGTGTTAAATGCAGCGTAAGTCGTGGTGTTATTGCAAGGAGTGTTTGTGCGGTTCGCAGGAGTACCGCGAGGGCAGCGCACGTTGGTGCGGTGGCATGAGCCAGGTGCCCGAGGACACAGATGACGACTTGGAAGCTGGCTACATCTCCAGCGACGAGTCGGCGCACGGCGTTGACCTCGCCGAGCGGCTCAGAGTCAAACCTTCACCAGATATCTGGGAGCTAGGTAACTTATGTTCTTATTATTAAATAGTTTCATAAAGAATTGTGACTCAAAGATTTTAAATGTAATGTTTACCACGATGCTCTGGCAGGCATAAGTGACCGATGCACGCTGATGCCTTGTATATTTGAAAACTGAAATGGTTATAACGCCATGATTAAAACTTTGCACAGCGGGTACAGCTAAACAAAATCATCATTTCAGTCGAGAGAAGTCCACTAAAAAGTAGTTTTTATGTTATACTTTTTACAGATGAAGTTGAATACAACTTACGACATCTCGAATTAGCTGAAGAAATATCTAGTAGTGTAGAAACAGGAAACTACGATGAAGCAATAGAAATTGCAACGAAAACAGAGAATGGAATTCTAACAGCTGCACTTTGGGCATGCTGGCTTGGAAGGAGTTCATTGTTAGCTAGATTGTTGAAGTTGGGGCTAGATCCAAATAGGACTGACGAAGCAGGAAGGTAAGCAATTCAACTTAAATATGTAAGCTGTCACGCCCTTTATGCCTGGAGGCTTTTATTTGGGTAGTAAGTTTTTTTTATTTCGATTTTAATTAATTATTTTTTAGCTTGAGTACGTATATAGTTTTTATTATATTTGTTGGTATATTGGCGTGGCTAGCTGGCATATGGCAAATAATTTAATTTTATGTTCTGGTCTTGTACGTCGTAGTATGTTGATTACCGAACATGGGTACTTAGTATTGTATATGTAGAATAAAGTATTTTTTTTAAATTGAACAGACAGCTGTGCTGCTGGGGAGTTTGTTGCGCCACTTCTTCTTCCCAGCGATAGCACTAGGAAGTGGTGAAGGGCGGGCGTTTTTGGGGAATTTTGACGTTCAAAAAGTGCTGACTCTCAGCCTAATTTTAATAAATGACTTTTGATTTTGAAAAAAAACTTAAAAGTAGACAAAACATCAATCTATATATATAAAATTCAAAGTCCTGACTGACTGATTGACTGACTGACTGACTGACTGACTGAGACATCAACGCACAGCCTAAACCGCTGGTCCTAGAGTCATGAAATTTGGGGGGTGTATTCTTCGTGAAGAGTAGGTATCCACTAAGAAAGAGTTTTTCGAAATCCCACCCCTAAGAGGGTGAAATGGGGGGATTTTGTTTGTATGAAAAATCTTATTCCTTGAGTTAATAAACTTTAAACTTGCCACGAATACTTATCTAAGTAAATTATGAAGTTGGCCATTTTTTGTTTTTATAAACTAACCCCTAAAAGGGGATTGGGGGGTTTCAAAGTTTGTATGGAAGAATTTTAGCGCGCGGTCCGATTTAATCGAAACTCAGTATTTATACCTAAAATTGAAAGGAAAGAATAATGTGTATCAGGGTTTTTCGAAAATCTACCCCTGACGGGCTGAAAAGGGGTAGTGAATTTTACAGGGGAGGATTTTACAGCGTGGCTTGATTAACTCGAAAATTGGTATAAATAATCATTGAGTCAAGTTATGAACACATCCTAAATGATTTTTCAAAATTCCACCCCTGTGGGGGTGAAAAGCAGGGATACAGTTTATATGAAAAATCTTATTAGTTAGGTTAATAATCTTGAAAATTGGCATGAATACTCGCCTAAGTAAGCAATAAAGTTTATCATTATTAGTTTTTCAAAACTACCCCTCAAAGGGGATATAGGGGTGTTAAACATTGTGTGGAAAAATTTGAACGCGCGGTCCGGTTAACTCGAAACTCAGTGTACTGTGTGTGTGCTTAAGATTAAAAATAAATAATAACACCTATGAGGGTTTTACGAAAATCTACCCCTAACGGGATGAAAAGGGGTCGTTAATTTTACAGGGGAGGATTGTAATAAGTGGCTTGATTAATTCGAAAATTGGTATGAATAATCTTTGAGTCAAGTTATGAATTTTTATGATTTTTTTAAAATTCCACCCCTGTGGGAGTGAAAAGCGGGGATACAGTTTATATGAAAAATCTTATTAATTTAGTAATAAACTTGAAACTTGGCAACAATACTTGCCTAAGTAAGTAATAAAGTTTATCATTATAAGTTTTTCAAACTACCCCTCAAAGGGGGAAATAGGGGTGTTGAAGTTTGTGTGGAAGAAATTGAATGCGCGGTCCGATTAACTCGAAACTCAGTATTGATACTTTCGACAGAAAATAATTAATAATAAGTATGTAAAGTTGTCGAAAATTGACCCCTAACGGGGCAAAAAGGGGTAATTCGGTTTTAAGGGGAGGATTTGAACTTGAAACTGTTACATTTTCACGCCTAAAACTGAAACTGAACTTCTGATTTGGCAAAAACTTGCGACATCCACGCGGGCGAAGCCGCGGGCAGAAGCTAGTTTAATATATTATAAGTATTCGAGTACAAAATAATATCTGCTTCCAGGACATGTCTGCATTTAAGCTGTTTAGTAGGCAGCGAAGAATGTGCCAAACTGTTATTAGAGCACGGAGCAAACCCCAACATGTGGGACTCATCGACAGACAAAAAAGCCACACCGCTGCATTGCGCAGCTAGCGCGAAGAGTTTGGCGTGCGTCAAGGTAAACATAATATATTTTTAAAGATGAAAGATGACCCAAATAAAGTACTATTGTATGCAATATTTAATTTATTTCGATAGGTGTTAATTGCTCATGGGGCTGACGTGAATGCTGGTCTCAGCGAGCGGTCTCCTTTACATTACGCGGTACTCAGCGACGCACCGGTAGTCGTAATGGAGTTATTGGAAGCGGGAGCTTGCCCTGACACACCACAGGTGCGCCCTAGTTTCGATCATTTATCGAACACAAATCAGATTATAAATCATCATTCAATATAAACACACTAACGGAAACGATCCAAAACAATATTACTAAGCCATGAATCTGTTTAGGTATTCACTGAGACTCCTCTGCACGTGGCGGCATCTCTCGGCTCGGCAATTTGCACAAAGTTATTATTGGATGCGGGCGCTGACGTGAGAGCAGCGCTGGGTGCTGGCAGAGCTACGGCATTGCATCTCGCAGCAGAGGATGGGCATGCAGAATGTGCTCGGCTACTTCTAGAACATGGATCGCGCATCGATTTGACTAATTTGAGAGGACAAACACCGTTGCACTTAGGTACAACACTTTTAGCAACGTTATATCGTTTTCCCCTAAAATTGAAATTGAGTATTATCGTAAGCTTAACTCTGTTTGGTATTGTTACAGCAACATTGGCACAATCACTGGAAGTGGTCGAGCTGTTGGTGTGCAAACGCGCTGACGTCCGTGCTCGTGATAGCGACGGTCGGACTCCGCTGCACGGAGCTATTGTGAGAGGAGCCCGCGCTTGCGACGTAGCACGAACCTTGCTGTCCGCAGGAGCAGATCCCAACGCACCCGACAACTTCGGATACACGCCTCTTCATATTGCCGCCTTGAACGAATTCTCTGCCTGTGTATTGTTATTATTAGGTAATGTAGACGTTGGAAGTATAATTTAAACAACTGGCAACAAACGAATTACTTGTTTCAACGTAAAGACCAGCAATCTTGTTCCAATGATTCACACGTCGTACCATCACATAATTTCACGTAGTTTGTGTTTAGTCGATATCTCAAAAGTCAAATTCCTGTTATTCTTACTATTGGAAAGAAATGTTCTAAAGATAACACAACATGTTTGCAGACTATGGGGGGGACGTAACTCTGCGTACGAACGGCGGTGTTTCAGCGCTGTCGTTCATAGTGCGTCGAGTGCCTGACGTGATCCCTCGCTACCTGTGCAAGTTGGACGATGCCGTGCATGTCAGTGAGCATGAGCTGGGCGACGTTGACTGCGAGCTCGTCATTGACTTCAGGCCTTTAGTGCCGTGCCTGTCCAGAGGTGAAGCTGAACTATTACTAGCTTTCATTGAGGTAAGATCTATCATTTTTAATACCTACAATATCATTATGTTACGCACATAATAGAAGTTAACAGAGTTGTAAACTTTTCAGGTAGGCCGCAAAGACGTTTTGAAACATCCAGTTGCTGAAACCTTTCTTTTCTTGAAATGGCGAAGAATAAGGAAGTTTTTTGTGCTGAGCTTCATCTATCACGCCTTGTTTATTACGCTATACAGCCTCTATATTCTTCGTATGTATCACTTTGGTATCTTTAGTTGAAAACATTGTTAATGTTCTTGATAATGTTACTCAGTAAATTATTGTATTATTTCAGAGATCTTTCTATGCGAATCGAGGACTTGTAACGTGCCAACATATCTTCGTCCAGTTCAATATCTCATACTCTTACTGAATATCTGTTTCTTGTCTAAGGAGATATTTCAAGCGTGCTTGGATTGGTCTGCTTACATAAGGCAGTGGGAAAATTGGTTGCAATGGTTGATAATAATCGGAGTATTTTTGTGTACGGTAAGACTTTGTAACCAGTTGGATATTTGTCGAAATAAGTATCACTAAGTATTCTTACGGCAATTAATTTTTTCAGATACCAAGTTGGGATAATGGTGAAATAAGGCATAACACGTCAAATTGGCAGCACGATATTGCAGCTATTACGATATTCTTTTGTTGGTTGGAGCTGATGATGATCATTGGTCGATTTCCAACCTTTGGTTTATACGTTCAAATGTTTACTACAGGTAAAAGACAAACACATTACTTTATTAGTTGTTTGTGCAGTAAGGGAAATTCATTGTTTAGCAGACACACTACAGTGCGTTCACAGTTACCTCTGAGTTTGCGTTCACTGTCAAAATCACAGTGATCTTTATTGTCGTTGCAATAAGGTTGCTGTTGGGTTGCTGAAATTGACAAATTTGTAAATTCACAGAGATGTTTAACATCGTTACAATAAGGTTTCTGCTGTCAGAAATAAAATAACTGTGAAAGGACAGTACCTACGTCAAATTGCCGTGCCATTTCATACGACTATTAAGGAATGACAGTCAAGCTGTGATTTGATTTACGGACAGTTTAAAGCGATAAACACTTCTGCAAGTAATCCTATATTTGTCTTATTTCCAGTGACGGTGAACTTCGCGACATTTCTACTGGCATACAGTTGCTTGCTGATAGCTTTTGGGCTCGCGTTCAGCGTGCTGTTCAGTAACTATGCTGCGTTCAAGCTACCGGCCGGTTTAGTGAAGACAGTGATGATGATGTCAGGCGAGCTGGAGTACGAAGACATATTCTACAGTAACAGCACTACGGGGTCTCACTATCCGGTCACCGCACATGGAATGTTCCTCATATTTGTTTTACTCGTCACTGTTATATTGACGAACCTGCTGGTTGGATTGGCTGTCAGCGATATTCAGGTTTGTATTAGTAAATTACCCGACTAATGTGTTGTATTTGGGCCAAGAAAGTCTACTACCCGTCTCATTACAAATGAGTTGTAGGTTGCAGCCTTGCAGCCCAAACCTTCGAGCCAATTAAGTATTGTATTTTAAAATGTATCCCGATAAAGTTAAAGTTCTTAATGCAAAATTGACATCTTAAGCTCGGGATAAAGTACGAAATTAAAAAATCCTAGAAGGTTTAAATCTGAGTCTAAAGATAAACCTTGTTTTGTAATAAGGCCGTAAGTGAATTTACACAAAACGATTTTTTGGATCATAAAACAGATCTTTTTAACTTTTCCAGGCGTTACAAGAGAGCGCTGGCTTAGATCGGCTAGTTCGACAAACGCAACTAGTGGCACACCTAGAGAGCATGTTGTTCAGCTCACTACTGACCTGCGCGCCCAAGCAGCTACTCGGCGTGCTACGGTGGGGTGCGTTGCTCACCGCCTCGCATACGCGCACGCTCACTATACGGCCCAACGACCCCAGGGAGAACAGAGTAAGCAAATGTTTAAAATTAAAAGCCATCGACTCACGTAGCATGTGGTTAATTCCGATCCAGCCTGTCCGTTGCTGCCCTCTCCCAGCGACGCGACGCCCTAAGCCGAGGTCCGTACCCCATAGGGTGTGCCCTTAGCGTGTAGTCGCTTAGTTTTTAAGTTTTTTAAGCCCTGGCTGGAGGCCTTAATTTATTGAGGCATCCACAGGCAAGCCCTGTTAAGCAGACGACTACCTCATAGGTTGAATTGAGATTGAGAGATGCCAAATAAAAAAAAAGTAGCATGTGGTCACACTTATAATTTTTGAAAGTTCTTGGCTGATCAGGCTTAAGCGTTAGACGCAGCTAGTCAGTCATCTTACCCACCTACCCTACAGAAGTTACGTATGAGGTAAGATTGTGTAGCGTAAAATGTATGTGGTGCTATACTGGCTTTTTAGTTTGTAATCAAAGTATCAAACCGGAAATATGGTGCCTATCCAAACAGGCTAATCATAAATCATATCATAAATTGTAGGTACTATTCTGCTAATACAATTCTAAGTTGCAATTCTCAAATTTAATTTCAGATCCCGAAAGATTTAATAGCATCCGTCTACAAAATGGTGGCAAGTCGAAAACACACGAGGAAAAGTATAAAACATAACAACAACTATGTGTTTCGAATACGAAAATGTAAAGAAGAAGAAGATGCTCCAAAACAAGATCTAGTCAAGAGAAAAAGTAATCTGTTTGACAGATATTCAGTCGAGAGCCAGCAAGTTGAGCGCAGAAAGAGAACAACATCTACGTCAAATGCTGACAGAATCAGACCGACATCACTGAATATCAATGCAATACAAGAAATATGCATGGTCGATATAAAAACACAGCTATTAGAGTTAACAAAGAGGGTAAACAAATTAATTGATAACACGGATTTAAGGCTAAGTCAAATTGAAAGCAAACTTAATCAACCACCCTAAATTAGTTCAGTTTTCACACAGACCTAATGTAAGTATGTACATATAGCATAAGCATAATCAGCCTATAATGTTCCCACTGCTGGGACACAGGAGGGAGTGGGCTGTAATCTACCACACTGGCCCAGTGCGGGTTGGTAGATATACATGGGATTATTTGATACTTATGCTATTATTATTGATGTTTTTTTTATATGGGCCACGGTCTAGTTTATATGATCTAAAAACTAGTGTTGGTTTATGATATTTTGTAATTAGTATAGTAAGGTTATGCTTTTGGAACTTTGCCATGTTTAACCGTTTATATATATACTGTTGTTTATGAGAATGTTTACAGTTGTTAATTATAATTGTTATCTGTACCATAAAAAAATTACAATATCAATTATTTTACAAAGTTTTTATTAATTACCTGGATGACTGCAGCCGCAGATGAGGACATATGAGGAGGAACGTAAGTATGAGGATATTGCAATATCATTAATCATCTGCTTGACAAACATATAAGTGAATGATTGCAATTGAGCCACTGAACTCATAGTAGTTCACTGGCACTGCACAATGTGAATGTTCACAATATCTCTAGGTCACCTTTGACAAGTGGCTACCATTCCTTTGCTCGAACCATGCACTTGGTAATTAACACGTTAACTGCCAGGCAAGTGACACAAAAGAAAATCTATTGTTGGAAGACACTGTGTGACCGCAGTGGCAGTCAATGACTTAATAGACAAAATTAATTAATATACTGACTTACCAGAAGCTGACATGTGTATGAGTCTCCATTGGCCATTTCAACAACACTTTTTGGACTGGTTTTGAAATCTTCATGCTTTTGCAGCTGATAGCCAGCAATTTTAGAATCATATACTATGTTGACATTTTTGTTGTTGGCGGTTAGTTCTGTGTTGATGGCATGTAGCATGACATCATTTTCTACAATGTAGGCAACATCGTCATCCAGCATCTCCGCACTGCTAAATCCTATCATAGCATCTGAACAGGCATCCCATACCTAAAGGAAGTAATGTATGTTAAAATGTCTACCCGAGTACAGTCATTAGCATAAATATATTACTATGAACAGCTCGGCGATAATATCGGATTGCATGATTCCTCAGTTAATATATGACGGCAAATATATGGGATAATTTGTGGCAGCGGTACAAGTGGCAGCACAAATATGTGATATAGAGGGAAACACAAAACTATCTGGAGAGACAAGTAATGCCAAAATATAGGATGCTGTATCAGCTTCAAAAATATGTGTAATGCAATATTAAGAGACATGTCTTGCATCGTAAATATCTGCCTACTCAGTTAAATTCATTCAGAGATCTGACATCAAGTTGGCAGCACATCCACAAATAAATATTTCTACTCTCATTAAAAGCAGGTGATTCTTGGAGGTATAAGGGCTCCCTCAATTTAGGGTGTTTGATGGCCAAAGATGGACTTTGGTGGCCAACTATGACAGTAGGTTACAGTTTATTATGTACAAATGATGGAGAAAAATATTTGAAAATAAGACAGAATCCATGTTTAACATTAAACTTACTTGCATATTTCTGACAGGTTGTAACCTCATCTTTTCAACATGCCTCCACACCTCCAGTGAGTTCATCAAAGTCTTGGTGTTTTGGTTGAGGGCCACCACTCTATTGCTGTATTCTGGCTTTAGACAAAAAGTCTTATTTGGACTTCCTTCTAACAGCAAAACTTTCAAGCTTGAAAGTAATGAGTCTTTTGCTGGAATATTTAAAAAAAGGTTCTAGTGTTGATTGAATACATTTTGCAGCTATTAAATATTCATATGTAGATAGGTACTGGCCTACTAAGCTTTAATCAATTATTTTCCATTTATTTATTTAGTGGAGCGCCACTTCTGCAGATGGCTACAAAACTATCAACATTATTAAAACCTTGTTAAAGAAATAGGTACTTTTTTAAGTTTGTAGGTATATTTACAAGCATACATTTCAGCTTTGTATTTAGGATAGCAATACATCTGTTATTGTAGATGTCCTTAACCAGTGTTGTCAAATAATGAAACAAGGCCCTGCCGGCCTACCCTATGATACTGGTGGGACTGATTGCTTGTTTGGCACCCAATTCCTTACAAAATAATGTCTTACCTAGCGCACAGGCGAGGGTACATCCAACCATTCCGCCGCCGGCGATGATCACATCATAATCGCCCTTGAAATTCTTGGCCGGTTTTGAAGTTAGAGCAGCGACGTCTTCTGCGGTGCTCAATGCACGAACACTTGCACTTCTGATATTGCATTTTATTTGTCGTATCAATAGTGGCTTTACGCTATTACTTAACATTTTCGCCGTAACGTATTTTTTTTTTCAAAATAACGAAATACGGTTTTAGCTGCTACTTTTTGTAAAACAGTAAGTACTATAGTTGTCAGCGCTTTATTTACGCATAGTTTCACGTTATTATTAAAAGAAAATTCTCCACTTTCGATATTATTCTATTTATTTCTAGGTTAGAATTATGAATTTTTATTTTGTTTGTCTTGTCAAGTTGTCAATGTCAAATACTCTTCTAATGTCAAAACAACAGCTGTGCTGTGCGTACCAACTTACGCAGAAAATACATTTCCATATTGCCATATTGTTATTATTGCTCGGTGATTCTCTAAAGTGTTTATTCTAATTTATTCGAAGGTCAGACACACATACTTTAATAATAATAGCATTGTTTACTTATAAATACCGGAATGGTGGAAATAATGTTAAAGTTGAATGTTAACATTGCAGTCACACATGGCTTCCATAGTGACTACGATGACAACAAACACTGTAAAATCTTGCATTAGGAAAATGCGATCTATACTTTTTTTCACAATGTTTCTATGGTTATAATCGGCATGACACATCATACTAGTGTGTTTAACAACTCTTGTCTAAGAGTTCCTGTGGATCCAGTTAGTAAAATGCCGAAGTCTGCTTATGAACGGAAGGGGAAGATACATACGAATCAGCAGTGTTCTATTGATTCTTCTTCAACGTGTTCTGTTGCTGCCGCAGATGTGGATGCAGATAAAATGAAGGAATTTTACCGTAGCATTCCTGACTATAATGATATCAACCATTTACCCACAGAAGAGTTTTATTCCACACTAAAATCTTTGAGAGATAAAAAGAAAGTTATGCTAGGTATGGCTATTGAATTTGTAGATGATTGCAATGGACACGGTGACAGAATTTTAGATGATTTATTGGATAAAACAGGGGAAAACAGTAGATTGCCGACAGTGATGACAAAAAGCAATAAACCTAAATGCAATCGCGTATCAAGGAGAAAACTATCTACGGGATCGAATAATACAAATAATGTTAAAATTAATTATGAAACACCTAGTCCAGCTTTACTCTCGAAACCCTTACGTACCAATATTTCAGAGACATGTCTCAAACGACCCGTTAAGAAAAGTGTTTCAGATGACAAGAAAAATGGCGACGCAGATTTAAAAATTGCTCCAATGAAAAGTAATTTAGACAAGACTAGAAACGAACGTCCGAAAAGGAATCATTCAGCCTGCTCGATATCGTGGAATGACGTCAAGTTTGAAAGTAGAAATGAAGTCGACCAGAAGTTTGATGATTTTTTTGACGGGAAGAAGTATGAAAGTCCTATGAGTAAAGTTGATTTTGACGATGGAGACGAATTCAAAACGCAAAGTATGCCTTCAAGTCCTTTAAGATCGAAACGTTCTGGATCGCCTGTTCGACGCAGGAAGAGTATTACTGTTCCGAAACCCTTTAAAATGACTGAGAGGTAAGTTCTTACCCCCAAGTCTGTATTAGGTATCGAAAAATTATAGGGAAAACGCTAACTTAATGTCAAAACCCGAAATACCAGAAAGTTAAGGTAACCCCAACAGCCGTCAAGGGGATGCTTTGAGAAAACTATGTTAATCAGACCCAAAACATCCATCTAAAATATGTAACATTAGGTGGATACTGTTCTAACAAGCACTCCTTGTGTAAAAGTTAGCAAAGAACTAAATGTCAATGCACATAAGCAAAAACTCGACTGAAAAAGTGTTAATGTTGATTTTCCGCAGGGACGAAGAAGAGCGCATAGTAAACGAACTCCGGTGTCTCCGCAAATCATTTTCAGAAGATATGCTTCACCAGAAACGCGAGAGGAAGAAGTTCAGAGCCAAGCCAGTTCCGATCGAGTCCCGCATCCCTCTCTACGACAAGATCCTAGAGGACCAAGCTATGAGGTTTCCATTCGTCATGAAAGCTCCCTGTATGCTTATTAGACTACACTTTTATTTTACGTCTTTCTTTTAATTAACAATTTTCTTGATTTTTAATGCTAATCACTTAAAATGCCACCTACTTATACTTTAATTTCTTTCGTTGTACTATTGTAGTTAGTTTGGGTTTGGGAAACAGAACAGTCGGGAACATTTGCCTCATTAACATATTTGGTTCAATTTCTAAAATTCTGGTCTAGATTACCTACCTACAGTGCTTGCTCACGCACGCTGTTAGTTTTATTTTCCTTTAGTCTTTAGTCGTTACTGCAAAAACAAAATGGGCACCGCAGTCATATGATGTTGATATCTATGTATATCTGCCAAGAGAATTTGATTAGATTTATTTATATTTCTAATCGGTAATTTGTTTGGCTGAACTCTAGGTCTACGGCAGAACTGAATCATAATCAGTAGATAATAGAATTTCACAATGCAAAATATTAGAAATTAGCCTACCTACCTATTAATTGTAAACAGCATGACGGTTCCACCACAACCTGTTTCCAAATTCGCGGAATGTAGCACATTTGAATAAATTCACGATTTATTTTCTTTGAATTTTGACTGCAATCATCATTCATATTATACCAAAATTACTATTTTCCTTTATTGTAGGTACCTAGGCTTTTTAGCTCATTAATGACTTTCTCGTCAAGGCCTGGCGCTGCGCTGTTCATTAAAAAATCATGCTTATTAGTTCCATTTACATTTTGCAGACGAGCAATATCAAAGATAAATAGTGAGGCAGAGTTAAGAGCTCAAATGAAACCTTTTAGTTTTACGAAAAGAGAAGAAAAAGGACAGGGCGGAATGTGTGAACGAGTTATTCACGTTTTGCCTAAAAGTAAAAAGAAGAAAAGATTTAGGGCTCGACCCGTCCCTAAAAACTTGTTTTCCAATTACTTTTACGACAAAATGAGAGAGGATGACTTTTTCAGGTAACTGACCTTTATACATATGTACAAATATTATTTTCCTCCCCTGGGAGGATCATTTTCATCATGAAACCGTGAGAGTTGTTCTCCTGATCCTGGATTTATATACAGCAGGTCCTAAGCATGTTTCAATTATTGATAGGTTTTCCTTTTAACTGCATTTCAGATCAATGAATAAACGTATCAGAGCTGACGAAATGTTACGAAGTGCAAATTATCCGGGCACAATGGCGGCCCGGGACCGCAGTCGCCTCTCAACACCAGCGGCTCACAGCGACCTGCCCATAGATCCCTCTCCAGGTGTACCGTCCATTTCATCCTCCGACCGACAAAGATGCTCAAGCCCTACGAAAGATCGGAAGAAGCGAGATAAATATCACAAGGAAGACTTCATCACTACAAGCCCTCAGCCGTTCCGGCTGTACACAGCGGATAGAGCTGCTAAGAAAGTGTGTTTTCTTTAATCCTATTTTCTTACCATGTATGTGCTCAGTTTAGAATAATTGACAGATTTATTTAAATTATTATTTCCAATTTCAGATGCACGATGTTGCAATGAAAATTTATTCTGAAAACAAAAGCACCGAGAGTGGTGGTACCAGTGGGGTTGGGAATGGCCCAGGTGCACGCGCGTACTCTGCTCTCGATCTCCGAGCTTCTGCCTCAGGGAGGTCTAACCTAGCAGCCTTACTAAGAGCTGAAGCGGTCAGGAGAAGGTTTGAAATGGAGGCCGCCTCACGGTTGGCAGATCAACGTCGGCGCAACGAGATGAGGCTCAGAGATCGCCAGCTCCGATCCAAACCTGCTTGGCATCTTGTTAAAAACAAGTTAGTTTACAATATTAAAATGTAAGAGCAACTAGAATGTCATTGATGCCAATTGATACCTATTCAAATCCTGTTTTATCGCACCATCCTCTTCGAAATTACTTGTTTTGATTTTGTTTTTACGTCTTTTCAAAATGCGTTAGAAACTTATGCATTTTGAAAAGACATAAAAAACTAACTCAAAACAAGTAAGCAAAACACGATATGTTGTTATGATTTTTTGCTGAATTCATTTCATACCTGAATGTTAGGTACCTACTCGCATAATAGGTATTACATTACCTAAGCAATACCTAACACCTGCAAAGCTCATTTTTACCGGTGAACAATAATAATATCGTATGAAATCGCAGGATGGGTGCGGCTATTTTGATATCATACCTACATCATAATGAGAAATTGGTTGTTAGCTATGCGGCCATTCACTTAAAGCAACTGTTAATATTACTTTCTAGTCATGAAGAGGACATTGCAATGAGACTACAAACTCGGCGAGATGAGGAAAGAATGAGACGAGAGGAGTTCCTTCACGAGATGGAGTTGATGTACGGAAGGGTACAGCAGCAGCCGATGCTCTTCGAGAGGTACTACGCACCACGATCACTGTCAGCGCCATTAGACAGCTTGCAACTGTCACCGAGGAAATCGACGAAGAAGCGCAGCTCGAGGAACAAATCCTACCATTACAACAGTCCTACTCGATCTCGCAAAGTATCGATTAACGACACAGCCGAGACATACACCGGCGATGTGACAGAGTTCCTGAACAGAATCGATATCGATGATAAATACTCAGACTCTGAAACCGTGACCGATAGGCATTAGAAAGATATATTGTTAATTATTTTTCTTTGTTTTTATTTTATTACTTGTGCACTGTAGATTAACCAAAAAAAATATTTAATTAATAAATGTTCAACTACTTAAATCACATTGGGTGTCAAGTGTGTTTATTTTAGTTACCGATCACATAAAATATTGCCTACATATATTTTGTTAGCGTATGTAGGGGAAGTCAGCTCAAAGCGGCCATAGAAGGCAAAGCGGCCAGGATTCATTTTTCGGATATTTGAAGTGATAGCGCGATGTTACCTTTCTGCACGCGTAATAAACCTTCGCCCCGTGCCGATAAGTCATTCGGTAGCGGTGGGAGCGAGCGGGTGGCGCTTAGTGATGAAAAATACGTTTTCGCGTCTTTTGTTAAAATAATACAAGGTAAGTTTAACCTGTTTTGGTCAAACCTGTTTAAGTTTAAATGCTTGCATTACACTTGTATTGTTACTTGTCTATTTGGCTTTGTTTCTTTAGTATTAGCTCCAAAATTTGATAAATAATGTGGGAGTAGTTAATTTTTATAACAAAATGGGCGATAAGGGCAAAGCGGCTCGGGCAAAGTGGCCAGGTGACCGCTTTGCCCTTATTAAAATATTATGATTCGATTGATATGCTCAGTTATTTTGTTTAGATGGTCAACAATTACAAACGTAAAACTACCCAGGCGTCTTGGGATGAAGTTAAAATTAAAATTATTTTTGTTTGATTTGCATGGAGCCATATGAAGATCCACCCGTAGAGGACTGGATTCGCTGTGATGACTGCCAGTTATGGGCTCATGAATCGTGTACGAGATATTCCGGAACTGGAGCTTACTACTGTGATAACTGTCAAGAAATCTGATCTCTGTTGTTATAATTTAATTTTAATTGTTTTATTTAAAAAAGAGGATTAATTTTGATAAAAGATAAAGACTGTTGAAAGACTTAAGTAATAGAAGTACCTAACTGTGATTAATAAAAATGTCAAGTATCAACCTAATAGGTAGAAGTAGTTCCTAAAATGTTAACTAAATAATACAAAGTTAAGTTAAATTACTGTTAAGACCGATTGTGATTAAAACGGGTAGAAAATGTTGATTATTTTATTAAAAATATGTTTAATAATAATAAATAATGGTTTTAATATATATTTTTTTATTTTTATTTTGTCTAGCACGATATATTTCAACAAAAAATAAACATTTGCGAAGAATTTTTGGGGTGGCCTCTATGCCCTTACCACCATGGCCGCTTTGGGCGACCCCTCGGGCAAAGCGGTTTTTTGACAAGTTTTTGTAATCTACAAATCTAAGGCTTATATTTAAATTTGCGCGAAATTTAAATTGCAAATTACAAAAATTAAATGAATTCTCTACCTATTAGTATAAAATTATTTTCAAAAATGAATCGTTTTATAGGTTTTTTCTTAATTTAAAGTTAAGGTGGCCGCTTTGAGCTGACCTCCCCTACATAAAAAAAACTACAATAGGAACTACTAATAGATACATATCAGTACAGATGGTTTTAGTTAGACTATATTATCTAGGATCCATTTGAGGAAGTGCGACACTGAAGCGTAAACTCCAGGCTTCTTGATGCCGCAGATCGTGGGCCCGAAGGAAACCACTCCAACTAAGTAGTTCTTGGGCCCATCGGGTGTATCAAATACCTGAAAAATTATAGAATAAAAAATTATTACTTATTGGAGATTGGCTGGAGAAGGCAACACATACCTAAGGAAAATATGAATAGCTATTGGGGGACCTTTGCCTAGCAGTGGGACAAAACGGGCTGACTCAATGGAGAAAAAAATACGTGACGCATGGCTTTGGTTTCAAAAAACGATGTTCTGTCTAGTCCAATAAAAACGCAACAGGTAAAAAAGCATTAGGTATGTATGGGCGAATTATGTAAACAATAAAATAAAACTAGAATCTGATCAAAATGGAGCCACCTTTGAGGAAATATCAAAGGTGAATGAATATTTGATTTGAATCAGTTTCTTGATCTCAATATTAATCTACACAAATCGCTAATATATAGAAATATCATCGTTATTATTATTAAATACCGAGATTGGTATGTTTGTTTTCTATAACACATTGATAAAATTGCAGTGAAATACCTCATAGTATCAACGTGACCAATCAATATCATTTACCACATTGTCAAGATATTATAATGATTTACTTTTATTTTACAAGATATTTTATAAAAAAATGTACTTTTCAATCTTATTGAGACCTAGAAGTCCTATAACAGAGATTTTAATTCCGATGATAAGACACACTTCTTCACTAGGTAGGTTCATATTCTATCAATCACAATCTGAATCATTTTGAAGGATATTGCTAATCCATTGTTTCATATGTTCGTAAAATTTGTCAGCTCAACAACGTAACTAACGCAATGTAGGTACTCGTATGTTATTGAACTTTGAAAATGAAAGCCATTCCCACTAGTGCATTACACCCTGCTGATAAGCATATCGTGAGGGTTCGCACTCCCACAAACTACTGGCCTACCTATTTCTTCTATATCAAAAGTTAATTAAGTTTTGGCATGAGTTTTATTGCATTACATTTGCATTACCATAGAGTTTTTGGTATGGTCTTCGCGAGAGTCTGATGATAGCCTCAGCTAAGCCGGGCATGAGCTATTCGCCTAGGTTGTAGTGTTCATAAAGTAGAAGACAACTGCGATGAGTATGACTGCTACGATGAGACGAAGTCGAAACATGTGTGAAATGAAAGCAGGATTATAACCAGTCTGGACTTTCGAATGTAGCCAATAACTAATGACTGTCATTAAATTATTTTCTGATTACTAGCAGAGCGGGATGTAGCTGTTACACTAAAAACGGAGTGTAGCTGCTGACTGTTAAGTTATTGGATCATAAATTCAGTGCCGGATTAAGCCAGCGCGGGGCCTGTAGCAAATTCTATCAAGGGGCCCTTAGCTTTCCCCCTTCTGCTATAAGTTATCAAGTTTATTGAATTGAATAAAACAAAACTGTTACAAATAAACTTTTCTGTTTTTAATTTGGGCAAAGGGGTTTGAGTAACTTTGTATGGACTTGTGGCGTCATTTTTTTTTTTCAGCGGCCACCAATAATTTTCATGTTACTTTGTTCTGCTGTGTTAAGTATACATATATGTTCAATTATTTTTATCCTAAGTGATATCGAAGCTGAGACATTTGCATTTAAAGATTTTAAAAAACGACGCCAACTTTACCCAAACCCCTAGGAATAATACTATTCATATCGACTTCTCTGAGCAAATCGTATACAATATTTATCAAAGTGCTGCATTACAGAACCTCACTCAAAACTCAAGCATTAAGTACTTAAAACTCGTTTAAAGCCATTTGAATGGTTGAAACTAGTTTTAAGTAATGCTTGAGTCTTGAGTAAGGTTCTGTAATACAGCACTAAGACGTTCTTGGCTCACCGTGTCACATAGCTTATTTTTAACACATTTTAATGTAGAGAATGATCACCACTGCAGATGGTTGAGATAAGTACAAATAAATGCGCCAGGTAATTTCTACGTTTGGGAAATCAAATTCTAAAGAATTATTTAAAAAAAGCTTATTAAAATGCAGTTCCAGAGCCTCGTGCTTCTTGCTGTCAATAATACTAGCCAAATCAGATTTTAGCAATGCAGGCAACTGCACTAATTCGTCGCCTAGGCTGTCCTCCAAGACATCTGCTTTAGCACTGACGATAATTGAAGATTTTTTCAAAACCTCTTCTGTTGGCAGAGATTTTAGCTGTCGGAATATTCCAAAAACGTCGAAATGTCAGAGGTACTTCACATAAAAGCACATGCACATAAAAGTGCCTTCGTATCATCAGCTCGGGATGACCACCTTATAGTGTCCGACAACATTTTCAAAATATGAGTTTTTGACGACGAAAATATGTAGGTACATATATATAAGCTTTCAATGAAATCTAAGAATATTGATGCTTCTGTACAGCAGTCTGCACTTAGCAACCTTTCATGAGTGTGCAAGACGCGGAATGTATTCTGCATACTTATTTATTTGCTTAATACGTGCTTATAAGCCGCTGTATTTCCCACTCATATTGCTGGCGTTATCATAGCTTTGCCCACGACAATCATTGATACCAATGCCACTCTCACGGAATGGCCTTCCATGTCCAAGAACTTAACAAATCTTTCTACTGGCAGTCTAGATGGCAGAGCATACCGCACTATTAGCGTCAGTTGATCTATATGGGATATACTGCCATCTGGAGTAGAATCCAATGTAGCATTTGCAGCTCTGAATTTCGCAAATAATTTGATCCACTATGCTTGGTGCAATTATATGAATAAATTCCTCACATGTTGTTTTTGATAAATATTACGTATGCCCCTTTCCTTTATTGGCATGACTTTGAATATTTGAACAATCGGGCCATAAAAGCATCAATTTTGGTTATTAATTCTAATAAGCCCAAATAATTGCCATTGTGAGTTGAACCAACAATTTCATCACAACCCCGAAAAGCAAGACCCCGTTCTGCTAAAAACTTAACTACTGCAATAATTCGTTTTAAAAGTAGCCGCCAATACATTTGCTCAGACTCAATTTGGCTCACAATTTGAGTATCAACACGCGCCTTCTTGTTTTTGAGGTTTATCAGCGAAATGATGGCTGGTCTATGCTGAGTGCTTTCTTCATATCTTTTCAACAAATTGTGCGCGTTTTTCCAGTCATCGAATCTGCACCCTAATTGCGTAACACACGATCGATCTCAATCTTAATCATTTTCATCTCTATCAAAGTTACACGGCCATTCACCAATATCTTTGATTGTTACTAAATTTTTAAATATTGTAGTTGAACATTTTGATACCAACTCTTTCGTAGTAACCTACATTGATTTGTAAAAATATTTTCACGCTTCTATATAAATTGATATTTTTTTTATAATCAGAAAACGTCGCTGGTGCGCGGGGCCTGTAGCGTTTGCTACTCTTGCTACGTGGCTAATCCGCCAGTGTATAAATTACTACCTTCATGAGGGGACCTCCAGAATCACCTCCGCATGCGTCCTTATTGTGTTCTGCGCCCGCGCAGATCTCTGAATCAGCCAGTTTGAACCCCTTGCCGAAAGAGTCGCACAACGCGGGTGCAACCACTGGAATCTAAGAATGGTAAAATAGTATTGTTTTATTAAGACGTCTTTAGGTCCTAAATTGGCAATTCCACAACTTTACCACCTTCTTCATGCAGTGCATTGTCAACATACCTACAGTTCAGAATTTATCATGCAACATAAGCCACAGACAAGTTTCTAACACAAGGCCGGTTTGTACTCACACCAAGAACTTGTAGTACTTTAGCGCGCTCCTCCGTGGTCATGTTCATCTTCCCCCAGCCCGCCACCATCATCTGGTCTCCAATGCGCAGGTTCGCCAGTTGCTCAGTCGTGCGAGGCAAACAGATCGGCATCACGTAGTCTTGATACATTCAAAAGAGTAAGTAAATAATGATTTCTTACAAATACAGAATCGGAGAGAAATCAGACTTGAGTTTATTGAAAGGATGTGGCTACTGCGAGCTGTAGGAGTGTCTCAGTTAACGGTAAAAATATAGGTAGGATGAATCCACCAGCTTAAGGAAATCTCAACATCTCCTCTCCTCTCCGCTATGACGGAGACCGACAAGCCTTATGAGTTTATCCACCCTATATTGACCGAATGATTTTGGATAGCTACAAGTAGGTACAACAAGAACGTTTAGTTTAGCACTGAAAATAAAATTGCAATACAATTTTAGCTACCATTCAGGGTTACAGGCTTGTCTAACTCAATGATAGCCACGTCATTGTGGAAGGCTGGTTTGTTGAAGGAGGGATGACTGGTGATGTTCTTGATGGCTCGGTCTTGCACGGCGGGGGCACACACTTTTAGTTCGCAGTCTGGGTCCGTCCGTGTGTCGTGCTCACCCACACGAATTGTGGTCCTAATTGGTAAAATAATATTGTTTTAGGTACCTAATAAACTAAACAGCTTGTTTTTTTTGCTATTGGACATATAAATCATGTTCCAGAATCGAGATCCCATGTTTGAAAGCCACAATGTCAACAAAAAAAATCTACTTGTGCAGAAATAGCGCAAAAAGGTGGCTCACCTTGAGAATTTTGACCTTTTCGATTTCAAAAACGAGATTTTGATCTAAATGTATTTATATTACTTACAAAACATATCCATAGTCCGATTTCTGCACGCAATGCGCGGCTGTGACCACGTGGCGGTCGGTGACCAGCGCACCTCCGCACATCCAGTCGATCTCATCGTCCTCTATACAACATTAACAGATCATTTACATACATATGTACATTTAGATCATTACGTAACTTGATAATTACATTCGTATTTTTGTATTATATTTCTTACTATATAACATTTTATGTTCGTATTTTAATAGTGTAGTAGATTCTTTTGACTGTTAAAAATAACAAAGGAACCAGCAGCGGGGTAATTGCGGAACAAACTATCAGTTGCAACTGATAAAAGTTAAAATTTGTGGCGTCTTATGGCAAGCTAACATAAGCCCAGAGGACAGATGGTTTGGTATCGATGTAATAAGGAAACATCAAACTACCTCAAACAGCGTATATTTATAAAAATAAAGCGAAGGCAATAAAATGTGAACCTTAAGAAACTAATTAACCTCATCATTAAAAAATTAGGTAAGTGACTATAGCTATATCTGAATATTGCCAGCCAGCTAAAATTTCAGCAGAAAGAGCTAGGGTCGTGGGGAGTTGGAGATAAACCCAATACTGTTCCGTTTTAAACGTTTAAATTAAATAATTTAAATTTCAAATTTAAGGTATAACCTTCCAGTTATTTGTATGTTATTAATTAGTAAATGGGTTTCAACTATCAGTAGCAGAAACATTTTTCGAACATATGAAGCAATGGATTAGCAATATCCTTCAAAATGATTCAGATTGTGATTGATAGTGTGTTACGCAATTAGGGCGCAGAATGGACTGCCAGTAATGGAAGATGGTAAATCGATGTAAATATACCTAAATATATACATTGTTTAAGAGAAATCTACTTTAGTAAATAATTGACCTCTGGCTGCAATAATTCTTACTTGAATATAATGTTGATAATGATGTCAGTTATGTAGAAGTGCCCTGCACCCAATATCTGTAAACCCAATTTCTATGAATGAATATTAATCATCAATTCATAGTCATTAGATAAATGTTATCTGTGTCAAATTACCAGTTATCTAGTATAATTACCTACTCAGTTCATAATTGCTGTTTTTGTTGCGGAATGGAATGAAGAAGACTGAAGATTTACCTAGTCTGCTCTTTGTTGGTTTCAAACCAGCTCTCATTTATTATGGTTTAGAAAAACGCATCTAGCGTTTTTCTTTTTGAAGAACCCAAGAAAACGATTTTAATAGCTTTTAAGTACTGACCAATGTATCCGAGTCGCGCGATCCAGGGGAACTGGCCCAGCCCGGCGTTGACTCCACCGATGATGCGGTCGGCAGCACTGTCTCCACAATCTACGGCATCCAGCTTCGCCCATGCCGGGTGCTTCGATAGCTCCTCCGAAATTAAGGTTTTGTCATCTGTACAAATGAAGAATGGTTATCGATATGACATGGATGGGTTTGCGTTTGCTCTCGTTGTTCTATTGATGTTATTCGCGACGACAGGACGTTTACCTCAAAATCCGTGCTGTGTGTGAGGCGGCTCCGAGCAAGTACCGTACCGAAAGTCGGGTGAAACAATGACCATGACGCACATTTTTCTAAATTATTTTTTTGTTGGTGTTTGTGTGCGTCATGTGTGACCCGGAAGCAAGTGAAATAATAAAATTTTCAAACGGTTCTTCCTTTCTTCTGTCCTCCTTTTAGACCAGAAATATTGTTTAAATCTTGATTAGCTTAGATATGAAAATACTGTGCTGTACAGGCTATGTGAGTACGCACACATACCTATTCTATAGGAACCTATGGATACTGTAATAGATGTTCATTTGGCTGTGAACTATTTTTGCATTAAATAATCTCACGTATCTTTCCTCATCCTTTCTTTATCAAGGTTAGTCGACAGTACCTAGATACACAGGGTGGCAGCGACATCGACGCGTAGACCGTAGTCCACTGTAACGACGATAAATTTCAGCGCAGGGAGGTTCAGAATCATGTTCTGAATCGTGTGGTAACAGGTTGCGCGTTGAATTCCCTGCCAGCCTGTATCTATCTATATACATAAAATTCAAAGTCCTGACTGACTGACTGACTGACTGAGACATCAACGCACAGCCTAAACCGCTGGTCCTAGAGACATGGAATTTGGAGGGTGTATTCTTCGTAAGGAGTAGGTATCCACTAAGAAAGGGTTTTTCGAAATTCCACCCCTAAGAGGGTGAAATGGGGGGATTTGGTTTGTATGAAAAATCTTATTCCTTGAGTTAATAAACTTGAAACTTGGCACGAATACTTATCTAAGTAAATTATGAAGTTTGCCATTTTATGTTTTTCTAAACTATAAGGGGTAGTTTAGAAAAACATAAAATGGGGATTGGAGGATTTCAAAGCTTGTATGGATGAATTTTAGCGCGCGGTCCGATTAAATCGAAACTCACTAGTATTTATACCTAGAATAGAAAGTAAAGAATAATGTGTATCAGAGTTTTTCGAAAATCTACCCCTAACGGGTTGAAAAGGGTTACTTAGTTAATTTTACAGGGGAGGTTTATAATACGTGGCTTGATTAACTCGGAAAATGGTGTAAATAATCTTTGAACCAAGTTATGAATACATCCCAAACGATTTTTCAAAATTCCACCCTTAATTGTAGGGTGAAAAGCGTGGATACAGTTTCTATGAAAAATCTTATTAATTTCGTTAATAAACTTGAAACTTGGCAAGAATACTCGCCTAAGTAAGTAATAAAGTTTATTACTATAAGTTTATCAAAACTACCCCTCAAAGGGGGCCGTTTAAGTTTGTGTGGAAGTAATTGAATGCGCGGTCCAATTAAGTTGAAACTCACTATTAATACTTTAGACAGAAAATAATTAATCGTAATTATGTTGTCGAAAATTGACCCCTGACGGGACAAAAAGGGGTAATTCGATTTTTAAGGGAAGGATTTGAACTTGAAACTGTATGTTACATTTTCAAACCTAAACCACTGAACCTCTGATTTGGCAAAGAGATAGATGGCATCTTGGGGAAGGACAATACATACTTTTTATCCTGGTAGCGACATCCACGCGGGCGAAGCCGCGGGCAGAAGCTAGTAATGTATATGATGGTATTCATTTCAAGTTCGGGGTAATTGCGTACCACACTATCAGTAGATAGTGTGGTACGCAATTACCCCGAACTTGGCTTTCATTTCGACAGTTCAACAACATTCATTGCGTTATTTACGTTGTTGAGCAGACAATTTTTTCGAACATATGAAGCAATGGATTAGCAATATCCTTCAAAATGATTCAGATTGAGATTGATTGTGTGTTACGCAATTAGGTTGCTGCACATGTAGCACTTGGTATTAATACCGTAAACAGTAGTGACGGAAATGGATTGTGCTAGGTACACAATCCATTTCCGTCACTCACTACTGTTATATATAGGATCTTAGGCTTATCGATCATCTTAACTTGCTGTGAACTTGCTTTGATTAATGTTGAAGTAGTACCATTGGTGTGCACTTTATCATGATTGCCTTTACACATTCTATGATCAGGCCATTAATCAGCTGCAAAAACGGTGAAGGAAAACATCGTGAGGAAACCGGCATGGCATGTATTAGAACCAAAAATTCGAAGACATGTGTGACATCTACCAACCCGCACTGGTAGATTATAGCCCGCTCCCTCTCCAAGAGACAAGGCCTGTGTCCAAGCAGTGGGAACATTATTGGCTGATGATTATTATTAATCAGGAGAAAAACAGGAGCAAATAATGCGTATAACGCTTTTTCAGATTTTCACTTTTTAGAATAAGAAAATCCTAGCTCTGAATCTCAACCCTGCTGAGATTATACCATATTTTTTGGTTGAAAAAAAGCAACGTGATGAATATAATTTACAAAATATAATATTGAATGAATGCGTTACGTAATAGGCTGCAGATGAAAGGTAATTCAGTGGGTTGTATAGAGCTTTTTCTAGCGACCAGCGGGGTAATTACGTAACACACTAACAGTAATAATGGCTTTCATTTTGACAGTTCAACAACATTCATTGCGTTGTTTACCTTGTTGAGCATACAAATTTCCCGAACGTTTGAAGCAATGGATTAGCAATGTCCTTCAAAATGATTCATAGTGTGTTATGCAATTAGGGTGCAGGACGTTGAAAGTGACTGAACTAAGACAATGAGAGCGACTTCAAAGTTTGCTGTTCTATGTTTGGTCTTAGAGACCTCCATATATACTCGATAAGGCTGCCTGTTCATTAGAGCTGAGTTCCCGACTTCCCTGACCTCTCCATTCCTCTGGTCCCCTCTGTTCCAACAGACACGCCACCTAGCACGGGCTAACATAATTATTTAAACTTGTAAACTCAACTGGAACTACTATGACTCAGCCAGAGTCTCATCAGTGAGATACCAGTGTCTCATTGATGAGACACTGACTCTATCCAATCGTCCTCTTATCTGGCATAGGTCGCTACAAAGCTCTATACAGGTTGTATTTTTGTACCCAAGCAATATTGAGGTGACATCATTTAAACCACAACAGATACGAAGGCAACAGTCATAACAATTCGGTACTTGAAGGTCGTAAGTACTGTGTGACTTGAAACCCTCGCTCATAACACTGCTTGGGTAAAAAACTACATCCAGCACCCACCTTTAATCGGTCTGAGAGGAGCGAATCTCAAAAAGAAATCGTTCCTATGATGGTACCACTGGAGCCAAGTACCTGTGAATCCAGTTATAATTTGTAAGAAAACGAAGCAAGTCTTGAGAAACCTCCTATTCTAATACTACTTCCTCATAAAATGTCATAACAATGAGCAAAGAGCGCGTTAATTTTAATTTATTCATAGAATAAGTAATTATTACAATATTTTCTATAAAGCCTTGTTAATATTTTTACGATGTATTTCAATTAGAATAGAATACGTACTACACTTTAGGTAGGTAAACGATGTGTTTATTATTACGTAGGATACAAGGAATTCATGCGGTCAATAGCTGTTAATTAGTTATCATGACGATCATATCGGGGACAAACATTATCCCAAAGATGTAGAATCATACCACCGAATATACAATTAAGTGAGTAATCTAAAGGAAGGAAATGACTAATATTTTAAATGGAAAATTGTTTATCAATGGGTTTATTTAAGATGGGTGCTACTGTTGACAAGAGGGTTGATGGGTTTTTAAGGTGATAGGAAAATGGTGAGTAATTATCAGTGCTCGGAGGAGGTAGATTGATTTTTAGTACTTGTATCATATATGTTCACAGAAAGAATAACACGGATAAGTCATTAACCCGGAAAGTAATTCTGGCATTTCCGGATCCAATTAAATATTGTTAATGTTGGTAGTGATATTATTACTACTCAATTCATTTTAAGGAAGGTACCAAAACTAAATTAATTTATTGTTTACCTGTTGAATAATAAAAACATCAAATCAAATTTGTGACTGGGTAACGTTAACAAAAATTATGAACAATATATAATATTGCTCATTTTAATACAATTACTACCTAAGTTCTGGTTTTTTTTTTAAATAATCAACTAATTACGAAAATCCGGAGGAATGTCCATATCAATATATATACGTTTCGGATCAATGACCCCAATTCAATCTACCTACTCCGATTTAGGGTAGTTATGGATGCACAACAAAAGAAAAGATTTTTTCACCGTCTTGTAAAAACCAAATGAATTTTCATAGCTCCATGTTTGATACGTCCTTGACTACACGTGAAATAATAAAAACACTAGAACTAGGACTTTGTAAACTAAGTGCTAAACATCGTTAATGAATTGGAAATAAATCGATTAACTTACCCGTAACGCCGTAATGTAGCAGAATTGTAAACGCTAACGTGAATCGCCATTCGATCCAAAACATAATTGGTGTTATCCGTTTATTATTTTCGGACAAATATATTTACGAAGTTTGTTGTATGAACAAACGTTCATGACTGCTTGGATCGCGCGCCCAGTGTTCTGTTGATACGTGCAACAAGTGCACTGCAGCGTACAAACGATATTAGTTACGCGCGTGTTCTGCACTGTTCTCACCTAGCTTAGGGTAGCAACCAAACCTTACCGTGTCGCAGGTATAATCATTATAATATTCCACAACAACCCATTTAAGAGATTATGCTTAGCTTGACAAACAACTGAAAAATCTGTAGGCTTAGAATAATCAGGGCCTGCCTAGATCCTATCAGGAATTCAAACGAGACGGTCATTCGCTGGTTAAAAATATTAACTAAACTTACGTGGCGTTAATTATAGATGAATATAGGTGAAATTGCACTTTATCGATTTATCTTACACACACGTATGGGACAAAAAATCTTTCTATCATTTTCACAACGATATGCTTCATTTAGCACAATTTGATATGAAAAATAAATATATATGCATTAACCTTTGTTGAGGTATTAAAAGAATGTGGAAAATTATGCCTTAGAACCGATATGTTAAGATGATGAGAAATTTGATTCAATAACATAGCTTAAGACATTTATATTAAAACTAGCTGCGCCCCGCGGTTTCACCCGCATAAGTTTCGAACCCATGGGAATATCGGGATAAAAGAAATCCTGTATGTTAATCCTGGTTATAAACCATCTGTGTGCCAAATTTCATTCCAATCCGTTCAGTAGTTTTTGCGTGAAAGAGTAACAAACATCCATCAATCCATCCATCCATACAAACTTTCACGTTTATAACATCATCATCTGCCTAGCCTTTTCTTTGA
Organism: Apamea crenata; assembly: GCA_949629185.1. Classification (NCBI taxonomy): domain Eukaryota; kingdom Metazoa; phylum Arthropoda; class Insecta; order Lepidoptera; family Noctuidae; genus Apamea; species Apamea crenata. The sequence continues at coordinate 9,129,971 of OX451371.1, read as the reverse complement.
AATAATGTTAGGGCTTTTATGCTTAACGATGATAATTTAATTAACATTTTCAATTAGGTTTCTCCCATTCTTTCTAATTCAAATTCAAGGAAAACAAACAACAAAAACGAGATCTACGAATAGGAACCTATATTCAAATTTTATTTGTTTCAAATTGATGTTATTTCAAGTTAAACAAATATCAACTTAATTTTAATGGAATTTAAGTTTATTTCAGAGTGACTAACACTATTGAAAAAGTTAAAAAAATGTTAGAAGTTGTAGCGTAAACTGAACTTTATTGTGTAGGTATTAAAGTTATTTTTCCATAAACTCATATTTGTTTACATTTTTGGCGAATATGGCGGGAATGCAGATTACCTATATCTACATTTATGTGAAGAATTAAGAAGATACTTTGTTCTGATATAGCTATACTTAGGATTATGGGTGAGGCACTCCTTTCTTTAATTAAATGCATTAACATGTTGTTTAATATCCTAGTATTTTCCTTCGCCCACACCTCACGCAGTTTCCTTTAACTTTTCCCGATCTTTTGCATCCTTTATAACCTGTTGTAGCTTTCATTTTACAAAAGCTTTACCTACGTCAGTAGTGAATAATTTCTTAAGTTAGATACGTCATTAGAGGATACTTTACCGTTACTTGGAACTTCCTTCCTCCTTTTTGTCAGTAACAATATGCACAGTAACAAAAAAATGCTCAATTGACGTTTCTTGACCATAATATTGACGTCATTTCTAATGACGTAAAGAAGTGTGTTTAAAATCGGCCAATATACCTACATGGATTCTAATAGATACTAATCGCGGGAGATTTCCATGGCCACAGCAACCAACTTCCTATTATAATTCTTCGAACTACAAAAGTGCTTTCTTGGACCTCTAACCGCATCGTTAAAGCTTTTTATAGAACACGTTCCCTAGTAGTCTACATTAATTCGTCAGAATTCGATTGGTTTCGTTTTGAGGGATTCTGATTACCAATTTTGATATTAGCATGGAGATGATTCATCCATGCTTCTTTCTGGATTTGGTACTACTGTTGCAAAGCATAGAATTTGTAACAGTGTAACCACCGCCGTGACGGAAGACGACCATGATTTTATTAAGATATTCAAAATTATAAGTTTGTGAAATTGTGATGTCTAGCTGAAGTGTCTGCGAAGGCATTATGGATTGTAGGGGTCGAGGACCCGAGCAGCAGTGAGATAGTGGTAGCTCTTCGCCTACCTACTTCTTGCAACGCTACTATAGAAATACTATTTACCACAACACAAACACACCGTCTGACTGTAGCCATATTTGTTTATATCTATTTATCGCAAGGCTGTTTCCAATTGAATTTGTTAAAGTCGAAGCTTGAAAATTGATTACAAATTCACTATACTCGCACCTTTAACAAACCAACCAGCACCTAACAAATCACCTACATGTATTGCAGTATGATTTATTTATTTACATTAGTATTACTTTCCGACTGAAATAAATTCGGAATGTATAGCTGAACAAAAATATGAAAGTGTTACATAACTGTAATCAACCAACACATTAGGTACCTAGGACCTACATCTGTCAATAGCCATGTGGAAAAGGATCAACATGATGGGGGATTTACGTATAAGCACCACCGCTTTTCATAGCAACATCGCTTTTCAATAAATAGCGCCACCGCTTTTCATAGCAACATCGCTTTTCAATAAATAGCGCCACCGCTTTTCAATAAATAGCTTATAGCACCATCGCTTTTCGATAAATAGCACCACCGCTTTTCGATAAATAGCACCACCGCTTTTCGATAAATTCCAGATTAGGTATATTAATACCTTATAGCATTTGAAATACCGTAGGTACTTATTAAATTATTTTTAGGCCCATGTGGCGGAGGGCAGCAAAAGTATGGAAAAGCTCGTCGGCTTCTTATCTAATTCACCAGCGAAATAATTTACTTCTACAATACTGACATCGAGTGCTAAGCATATCTTTATTTATTATCAATCTAATGGAAATCAGGCAAAGAAACGAATTACCTACTGTTGTAACTGTTTCAAACCTACCAAAAACAGCCGTTGCCACCAAAACGACTACGTCTTGTTTATGCCGAATAAACCATTTTTTTTTTTTTTTTTTAATTTACTTTAACCTGTTTCTCTTTACTTCTCTTCCATAGAAGTTACAAAATATTTGTTAATTGTTCTAAAACTTGTGTAATGTGGGTACCTACAGCACCTAAACACTGCGGTGGGCCTGGAGATCTGTAACACAGGGTTTCTCTAGCACGGACTCCAGTCTCTCGCAAAGGAGCTTTTGTCTTGTACTTACTTATTGTTTAGTCCTAAGGTGTTATTTATAAGCTAACCTTTGTGGAGAGAGAAATAAACTATTATTATTATTTATTTCAAAATGAAATCAAAGTCGACATATTTGCCTGCTAACTGCTACCACGAAAAATTGTGACCATCTGAGTTTTGATACGCCAGGTACCTACTTTTTGAACCAGTGTCCTTCTTCTCGTGGTCAAAATATGTACTTATTAGTCAATTAGCAAAGTATTATCGGGGCTGACTTTACATACAAAATTACGTTTCGGTATTCGTTTTTTTTAAAGCAGTGCACGGTGAGTCGGTGAGACTACGCTAATTAAAACGATGATCCAATAACGATATGGCCTTACAGCCCTTTGTATATAACAAGCGGTTAAGTAAGTTATTACAAATAAACTGAGTAGGTTAATGCTTTATGACGCTGCCTGACGAACTAAGCGCCATCTCACCGGCGCGCGGCCCGCGGCGCGGTTTAAGCGCGCGAACATAACAAGTGAGAATCTTCAACGAAAAGTAGGTATAATACACACGTACTTATTATCAGAAGATCGCGGTGTCGTGAAGATGGCCGTGCGTATTTCACGGCGAAACTAGTATGGTAATGACCGTTTCGTTTAATATAGTCGCCGATGACCCTCTAGGTACGTCATTCATGCCTTAAAGACAGAATGTATAGTAATACATACTCTAAAATTAATTGTAACATCTGATGTAATACCTATATTCTTTGCAAATAAAGATATTCTATTCTATTCTTATAGTCCTTTTGACCATCTCCTCATCCAAGCGATCCAAAACAATCCTAAGAACTTTTAAAACAAATTATAGGTATGTATACCTATCTAAGTTTGAAGAGAGATAAAAAAACAACAACACAAGGAAAATGACACATGAGCGGCCGGAGTTTGTAAACTTGTAAGTTGTATAAAACGAACCGGCGCTCATTCCACCTCGAACTTTGTCAGCGGATAACCAATCTACACAGACAATTAATTTAATAGGACCGCAACAATTTGATGAACAAAAATCAATTGATTATAATAAGTGTTTCAAAACGATCGATGATCACGGATAGTTTATTTATAAGTAGTGTGTGCGTGCTATACAAGTTTGTGTGTTTAACGTGTGTATTTTATATTGGCTAAATACTGTGATCTAAACAATTAATAATGTTCAAGTTAATGATAACCGTGACTGTGTTCCTGCAATTACTGCTGCAAACGGAATGCTGTAAGTGAGAAGAGAATGCCGTCCAATATAGGGCGCCCTGTACTAAACGAAAATTCCGCTGTCACAACCAAACCTAGTGTACCTATTTCCAGGAGAATTCAATGCTCTTTAAATATTGCAAACTTTTTTTTAAAATTGACTCCCGAGAGTTAGTATTTATTTGTCATTTTCTACTTAATATTTTGAGGTAAGATTCGAGAAGTGCAGCGACGCCCCGTGACATCTAGCGCAACTTTCTCCCCTCGTAAAAACGAACAACGTTGATTCTATTAACTAGAAATTTCTTTTCTCGTCATATATAATCATACTTTATTACGTGTACATGTACAACAATCTCAAGGTAGTATCATAAAGACCGGTTATGTGTTCTCGCATACAGCGAATTTCCGCGATTTGCACCAGGGGGCCTAAAAAGGCCACTTTAAGCAATACCTCTAAAAGCTATTCATTTCCTGAATTCTCAGCAGGTCATTAGCAATTCCTCTTATTTTCGTTAAATGGTTACACATAATAGTTTAATCACCAACAATTCATTTCATATCAATTATTTTTGGTGTAAACATTGGTGGACCATTTTACGAATTCCATACAAAACTGTCAAACATAATAATAATTAAATTGCGTGATATGAATTGCACACAGATCCTATAATGAATTATCAGTTTGTGACCATTTTACGATTTTGAAATATGATGCATATTATTATACTATTATGATTCTCCCAAAGTGACCTTTTTAGGTTTAGAATTAGCCAAAGAATTAGCGGAATGATGATTTTGACTATTATTTTACAGAAAACACGTTAGTTTGTTAGAACGTAATCTCTGAGCAGTAGAGAGGCTTTCATTCATGCCTTCAAGGCATGAATGAATGCTTCATCTGAGTCACTGCCTACTGTTACTGTTACTGTCACTGCCTACGTGTTAACGTGTTTGCAATGCCTTGAAACACGTTAACACGTAGAATAGTCTGTTCTCATGCAAAACATATCACATTATGAGTATGACAAATTGCAGGATTCGTCCAGGATTCCAAATATTACTTCACGGTTATTTCTCAAAACAGCATAATAATCGCATGAAACCACCAGGATCTAAGCTTGCTATCATCACCAAATCAACCAAGGAACCAAATAACTGCAGCGTGCGTTGAAACAACGTCATTCTAATCTTCAAATCACTCCCCTGTATATACAATTTAAAAAATCTAGAAGCAACCTTCATTCTGTCAGTCTGTGACGTCACCACAGCAGCATTATTCATAAATGGCTTGATATCGGTCTTGGGTTTCTGAGCTGTAAATAGTGTCCCTAACACCAGATGGACAAACAGTTCACTTTAAGCTCACTTCACATAAGTTTTCACGGTGAGATTCAGAATGGATGGCAGCGCTCTTGTTACCGTTATGTGAACTAGGTCTGCTAAGGCGTCAACCTCGCTATGGCGACTGAAGCCAGTTTACTTGCCAAATTCTATTAGAGTATCCTAAATATTCTTTTATGCCATCTAAAAGACTGAACACACTACAATGTGGAATGTTGATTGGTCCCTTAGGACAAAGTAAAAGCGTTAATTCTAGATTTACGAGCTTTCTTAGAACGAGAGCTAATTAAAACCAAACTCAAAGCATGTATTTCAATTAAATCATTTACAAGCACTTTTGAACTGTCAAGGAGTCGGTCAGTCAGAATTATGCAAGCTAGTTGCATAATTCTTCTTGCATTCCAAAGCGTAGTAGGTACACACGGCTACACATCAAGCTATACATAACCAGTATAAGCTGACTTCTGGTTGTATGAAAAACCTCTACAATGCGAGGTCAGCTAAAACTGGAAATGTATAGCTTGATGTGTAGCCGTGTGTACCAATGGAGAAGAACGGGCAAGAAACTCCATGGAGACTCTTAACCTTATCTGAATAAATGAGTGGAATCAGACTAACGTGTCGACATTGTAGTTAATTAGTAATAACAGTTTCCGGTTTATCGCCATCTGGTAATTATAATAAACCTTTGCGTCATTGTCTTGGCGAGACTTCAACCCAGAACACGAGTTTCTAGTTCTTTTTTCTGGAGCATTTTTCATCATTATTATTTCTCAGGAAGTCAGAAGCCACGTTGGTCAAGTCGCAAGCACGTCTATATATCCCTTTCAGACAGATGTTGTTTTGTTTGGTGTAAGTTATTTTTCACAAAGTGATACGGAAAAAGATCGTCAATCATTATTTATTTAATAACGAACACCAATAACATAATATTCATTTCATGTACCTACCATACTTGATGCAATAAATGTATATATATATATATATAGATTCATTCAATATTCGCTTAAAATAGTATTTATTTATGCCTTCATCATTATCATCTGTTCTAGTATTTGCCGGAGAGAGTTGCGTTGCTGAGGGTGAGTGTGGCTCCTGCGTTCCCTTGTCGCAATGTCAGCACATCCTCGACGAGGTCAGGCGGGCAGGCAACCCAATACCGCCTCACATGAGGGAGAAGCTACAGAAACTAACGTGTGGCTTCGTTATGAAGGACCCTATGGTAAGCAAGCATTTCATAGTGATAGTGGGTTTTCATTTATTACGCGAGATTGAACTTAGTAGACATGCAATAAAGATAAGTCAAATCTAAACTAAACTTTTTAAGTAGAGTGCCTAATATATAGAAGATGGACGTCATTATTGTTGTTACTTTTTGGCAAAGTATAAAGTTTTTGAACAAATTGTTTGTGTGATTTTCCTTGTCTAAAAACAGTTACAACGGTTAAGGTATGAAATGTTGTATCAAGTTGATGAATGATTCACAGCACGTGGTATCATTTTAGTGAGATAGTCATTTATTACCTACTGTTTTATTTGGTTCCCACCAATCGAATCGAGGGAATTTCCTAAACTTCCTCTTCTCAGAAGGCCTGTTTTAGTTAGGATCCTGAATGACTAAAGTACGAGAAAGTAATTAATATTTATACTTAATCATAACAAGTAGTTAGGCATTCATAAAAATAGCTTTAGTAGTGTGTATGACGTGGTCTATAAACAAGTTTTTTACAGGTCTGTTGCGCCTCTTCGGGAAATACAGCTGCACCTGACACTTTTGACAATGTAGAACCTTTTACTCGAGCTACGGTAGACAATAAGAATGGGCCAATAGACGTCGAAGCTCATCCGAACCTAGGCCTCCTGCCCCAGCAGTGTGGGAACATTGAGAAAAACAGGATCAATGGCGGTAACAGGACGGACTTGTTCGAAATGCCTTGGATGGTGCTTCTATCTTATGACTCAGGTACCTATGTTATACCTAGTTTAATTAAAAATTAAGAAGAACATTTAATATGTTATTCTTAATTTTTAATTAAACGTAACTATGATTAAGTACGAGCACTTTTATTTTCTTAACAAACCATTATAAATGTCCTGCCTTGAACTTGATATGTTTTTTTGCCTATAATATGGAATACGTTGATTTTAATGTCTAATTTCCTCTACAAACGACGAAATAAAAAAGCCTCTTTTATAATTTCTAGCTCGCGGCACAGCGTTGAGTTGCGGTGGTTCACTCATCAACGAATGGTATGTCCTGACGGCGGCTCACTGCGTATCTATGCTGGGCAACAGGCTGCGACTGAATGCAGTCATCCTCGGGGAGCATGACACCAGACAGGACCCGGACTGTGAAACGTCATATGATTCAGACCCAGATGACTGTGCGCCTAGAATAGAGGTGGGGCTATGTCAAATATTTCTCCATCTGCCTTTAAGTAGCACTCCACAGCTGGACATATGCTTATCTTACTCTCGACCATCCATTACCAGTCACTCTTCAACGATCGTCATTCTGATTGGCTATATAAATTACAAGAAAACGTTTGGAATTAATGCATCATGCATCAGCAGGTCTATAAGCAGGTTTATATTTTGTACCATTTGCTCGGTAATCTCAAATTATATGTCATGTAAACCAATGTACAGCTCGACCAAAGAACTCACATTGGTTTTACTTGCCGTCTAGGACCAAAATAATGAAATAATGCAATCTACTAGAGTTATTTTAGTGGAATAATAAGTACCTAACAATGATGTTAATTAAATAGATAAAACAAAAATAATTACTACAGTAAAAACAATGGTTTTCTGTAATCGGCACCCTAATTGCGTAACACACGATTAATCGGAATCGGTTTCATTTTGACAGTTCAACAACATTCACTGCGTTATTTATGTGTTGAGCAGACAAACTTATGAAGCAATGGATTAGCAATTTGCTTCAAAATGATTCAGATTCCGATTGATTGTGTGTTACGCAATTGGGGTGCTGGTGAAGTCCAAAATTATTGAATATGCGCATATTAGAAACGCTGTTTTGCTCGTCCAACCGCTGTTTCTACATTATCTGTACTAGAAGGTACTAATTCTAATATCAAATTGGTTTTTATTACGAGTACCTACCTACCTCTCAGTAGATATTCTCCTTAGGTAAGCTTGCCATAATATTTTAGAGTGAAGTTCTGACGAGCCAGCGAAGTCAGAGTATTTTTGTTCCATTGTCCAAATCCGGACAATACGGCTTATGTTTAATAACTTACCACCAGATAAACAACATATAACAGACAAAAATAGTAAATGATCACCAAAATTAAACTCGCATTTTAATGTAAACCAGAGTACCCAGAGTTATACCACTTATAACCAGAGTTTTAACATCTCGCTATTCTATTAAAGCAAAATGACTCCAAATAAATCATGTTCGGTTCTCGACAGACTGCAAAAAATAATCTCTTTTTTCCATATTTTTTTTCTATACAATCTAGTCGTTTCTGGTCGTAGGAGGTCACAGTTTTAACCTAACCTAACAATTGTTTTTAAATTAACCTCGTCTTTCTAGTTTGCAGCAAGCCGGAGACATAACTTAATATGGCATCATAATACTTTATTTAGTAATAAACCTACATTTTATGATAATCATAGTAGTTTATTTAGGCTGTGTGGCAGTGAATAATCTACTATTACAGCTTTGGGTACCTTATTTGTGTTATTTTGTTCCACAGAGCGTGCCGATAGCAGAAGTAGTGGCGCATCCTGGATACACACGGGAGGCACTAGTCGACGACATAGCTTTAATACGACTTGCTCGACCAGCCAATTTTACACTTCGTAAGTATTTTGGGTGTGTTATTATTTGTTGCTTTATATACATGTGGATGGTTTATAGATATATTAATAATAGGTCCGTATACACGTACGCTCTTCGGCGTGTGCTTTGGAGCGTACGCAAGCGTACAGGATCACGCGTAGGAAAACCACTGCACCACATTCGCACCGCAGTGTAAGCTTTCCCTTCCCGTTCAACTAAACTTACAAGTAAGGCTATGTTTTTACCAAGATATAATGGATAACATTTTTCAAATTTTTGGTTACAGCTAGCATGAAACCCTTGTGTCTGCCCATCTCTCAAAAACTTCAAACGGAGTCCCTTGTTGGACAAAACGTTATCGTTGCGGGTTGGGGAATCACTGAGGAAGGCCTGCAGTCTCCTGTGCTGCTCAGCGTCGACCTTCCCGTCATCAGCACCGAGGATTGCACGGCGGCATACCGAGGGTCGGTTTCACTTTCATCATAGCCAACTCTTCCATAAATTCTTTATAGTTCTAGGTCTCCGTCATCTAACAGGCATCGTACGCATATAAATCTTGATCGTTGAATATTCTGCGTTTGAGCATTGACTTGATGGTTGATACGCATTATACTATTATGGAGATACCTTATACTCAATACAATGCTCCAACTTCTAATAATTAAATACTTTACTGTTACTATGATGTCGGTGTCCCCCAAGGGATCATCATTGGATTAATCACAATTTGATAAAATAGACAGGGACCCCTTAGGGTCAAGGTATCCCAGCTTTCTTCTCGACACTTAAGATAATTATTAAATGTCAGCTTAGCTTAGCTTATATTGACGTATTTTTTTTAAATCTTTATTTACAGAGCCCGAACATTAAGGCCGACCCAAATATGCGCTGGTGGGGTCCAAGGAAAGGATTCTTGTGGAGGAGACTCGGGCGGGCCTCTTATGCACCCCGGCTCTTACAGAAAATTTGGGGCGCGATACATCCAGCGAGGTATCGTCTCCTATGGCACGAAAAGATGCGGCCTCGGAGGCTTTCCAGGAGTCTACACCAATGTGGCCTACTATATGAACTGGATCTTAGATAATATGCACCGCTGATAGCGTGATGACTGAAATAACGCAACTGATATTTTTAATACTCGGAACGATCAGGGAATACCGCGTGCAAGCACGCTGTAGTTAAATGGAAAAGGCTACTAATGCAGGCACACCTGCTAAGAATGGATTAAAATTATATAAGACTTTTTTTTATATAATATATGGGAGTTGTTAAATGGCAGCCCTGTTACTAATTTAGCGATATCTGACAGTTTTAAATGCTATGAAATAAAATTAGGGGATCTCAGCAAATCCTAGGCGTAGCTGCCTACCTACGATTATAATAGAACCAACATTGTGACAATGTAGCTATATCAGATATATCGTCCATTGGACGTGAAACTTAGTGTACTGGTCGATACCTGAATATTTTTCCATGCACAGTTTAGCCCTTAGAATAAACCTATATTTTGTGTAAACCTATATATATTATTGAGAATGTTATATTTGTTATGACCGGATTTTTATAGCTAGTCAGAGTGATGTTAATTAGCAGTGTGTCGTAAACGAGGTCAAGTTGAAACGCTTGTCTTCTTAAACTAGTCCAGTATTTTTATTTAACACATGAGTAAATGATCTTTTAATATATTCATTTTGTTTTTATTTTATGTTGTACCTATTTTATTGAATGGTTCATTGTGGGCCTCAGTTAAAGAAAGAAGGAAGGACATACAAATGTATGTCATTGGCATTAAAATACTGGAGTGTTCTAAGATACGCCCTGTCTAGGTGCACTACGTACCTTATCTACACATATCCAAAGCTTGTTTTGAAAATTTTGTTGGTGAAATATACGAGGTTGAATCAAAAAGTTCTTAGAATTGCATTGCATGCACATTGCAAGAGTGTCAATCACACAATGTTTATGCAAAAACTGTCACTTGTTTTTGTCAGTTCGTTCGCACGTAATAAATTGTTTTGTGCAACGAGTTGCTAAAAACCCAAAATTATGGATAAAAGTGAGTTACGTGCGGTGATAAAATATCTCAGTTTGAAAAAAATTTCTACGAAGGAAATTTTTTCGGACATTCAGCAGACATTAGGGGATGATGCTGTACCCTATTCTACTGTTGTGTACTGGGTGGCTGAATTTAAAAGAGGTAGATCAAGCTGTAAAGATGACCCGCGTTCTGGGCGGCCTTCAACCTCCATTACGGAAGAAAATGTCAAAAAGGTTGAGAATCTGGTTTTAAAAGACAGAAGAATAACTATAAAACATATAGCTGAGATCCTAAAGATATCATTTGATAGCGTTCAATCCATTTTAATTGATTCACTGGGGTTCAAAAAAGTGTCGGCAAGATGGGTGCCACGAATGTTAACCGACGAAAACAAAAAGCAACGTTTGGAAACTAAGCGTAATCTCGAAATGTTCCGGCGTGATTCGGATAATTTTTGCCGTCGCCTTGTCACCATGGATGAAACGTGGGTCCACCATTTAGATCCTGAAACTAAGAGACAAAGCAAGAAGAAGAAATTTCGAGTTGCTCCTACCGCTGGCAAAGTTATGTCCTCAGTGTTCTGGGATAGTGAAGGAATCCTTTTTATTGATTACATGCCAAAAGGCCAGACGATTACTGGACCCTATTATGCAAATTTAATCCCGAAAGCGCGTGAAGCGATTAAAAAAAAACGTCGTGGAAAACTATCGTTGGAAGTGTTGTTTCTTCAAGATAACGCTCCTGCTCATCGATCGGAAGTTGCGCTCAACGCAATCCGCTGTGCTGGCTTCAATCTCCTTGACCACCCACCATATTTTCCGGACTTAGCCCCAAGTGATTTTCACTTATTCCCAAAATTAAAATAGGACATTCATGGAACAAAATTTTACGATAATGAGGCGGTTATGGCTGCCGTAGAGGAGTTTTTCGAGAGTCAAGTAAAACATTTTTTTTCACAAGGAATAAGAAAGTTAGAAACGCGTAATTCTAAATGCATTGCATTGTAGGGAGATTATGTAGAAAAATAAAATATTTTTGTTTAAACCTTTGCATTTTTTAATATTGATTCCAAGAACTTTTTGATTCACCCTCGTACATAAGTAGGTACCTTCCACCTTACATTTTTTTTTTAAATTTAAAATTAGGTTTTTTGCAATTTACATAGGATCATCATCATCATCATTTCAGCCGAAAGACGTCCACTGCTTGACACCGGCCTCCCCCAAGCACCTGTGCTTCCCGCATCTGCCCTAACAAGGTCGTAGGTGCACCTTGTGAGAAGATATTACATAGGATACTTTACTTATACTACTACACGTAGAAAAACACGAATATAAAATCCCGTTATACCTCGCTTTTGTTGATTGATTGATTACTCCAAAGCTTTCGATAGCATTTCACACACATCCGTTTTTTGCGCCATAAGCAACCAAGACATTGGTCTTATATATAAGTCTGTTACGCAACGCAATAAAAGTTGAAACTAAAAGGCCAACATTTAAAATAGAGAAAGGAATCAAACAGGACGACCCGCTATTATATCTTCTAATTCTAAACCATTCAGCAGTAGGTACTCTATAAGAAGTCTTCAAGAAAAAAAGAAATGGAAAAGGCTACTAATGCAGGCACACCTGCTAAGAATGGATTAAAATTATATAAGACTTTTTTTTATATAATATATGGGAGTTGTTAAATGGCAGCCCTGTTACTAATTTAGCGATATCTGACAGTTTTAAATGCTATGAAATAAAATTAGGGGATCTCAGCAAATCCTAGGCGTAGCTGCCTACCTACGATTATAATAGAACCAACATTGTGACAATGTAGCTATATCAGATATATCGTCCATTGGACGTGAAACTTAGTGTACTGGTCGATACCTGAATATTTTTCCATGCACAGTTTAGCCCTTAGAATAAACCTATATTTTGTGTAAACCTATATATATTATTGAGAATGTTATATTTGTTATGACCGGATTTTTATAGCTAGTCAGAGTGATGTTAATTAGCAGTGTGTCGTAAACGAGGTCAAGTTGAAACGCTTGTCTTCTTAAACTAGTCCAGTATTTTTATTTAACACATGAGTAAATGATCTTTTAATATATTCATTTTGTTTTTATTTTATGTTGTACCTATTTTATTGAATGGTTCATTGTGGGCCTCAGTTAAAGAAAGAAGGAAGGACATACAAATGTATGTCATTGGCATTAAAATACTGGAGTGTTCTAAGATACGCCCTGTCTAGGTGCACTACGTACCTTATCTACACATATCCAAAGCTTGTTTTGAAAATTTTGTTGGTGAAATATACGAGGTTGAATCAAAAAGTTCTTAGAATTGCATTGCATGCACATTGCAAGAGTGTCAATCACACAATGTTTATGCAAAAACTGTCACTTGTTTTTGTCAGTTCGTTCGCACGTAATAAACTGTTTTGTGCAACGAGTTGCTAAAAACCCAAAATTATGGATAAAAGTGAGTTACGTGCGGTGATAAAATATCTCAGTTTGAAAAAAATTTCTACGAAGGAAATTTTTTCGGACATTCAGCAGACATTAGGGGATGATGCTGTACCCTATTCTACTGTTGTGTACTGGGTGGCTGAATTTAAAAGAGGTAGATCAAGCTGTAAAGATGACCCGCGTTCTGGGCGGCCTTCAACCTCCATTACGGAAGAAAATGTCAAAAAGGTTGAGAATCTGGTTTTAAAAGACAGAAGAATAACTATAAAACATATAGCTGAGATCCTAAAGATATCATTTGATAGCGTTCAATCCATTTTAATTGATTCACTGGGGTTCAAAAAAGTGTCGGCAAGATGGGTGCCACGAATGTTAACCGACGAAAACAAAAAGCAACGTTTGGAAACTAAGCGTAATCTCGAAATGTTCCGGCGTGATTCGGATAATTTTTGCCGTCGCCTTGTCACCATGGATGAAACGTGGGTCCACCATTTAGATCCTGAAACTAAGAGACAAAGCAAGAAGAAGAAATTTCGAGTTGCTCCTACCGCTGGCAAAGTTATGGCCTCAGTGTTCTGGGATAGTGAAGGAATCCTTTTTATTGATTACATGCCAAAAGGCCAGACGATTACTGGACCCTATTATGCAAATTTAATCCCGAAAGCGCGTGAAGCGATTAAAAAAAAACGTCGTGGAAAACTATCGTTGGAAGTGTTGTTTCTTCAAGATAACGCTCCTGCTCATCGATCGGAAGTTGCGCTCAACGCAATCCGCTGTGCTGGCTTCAATCTCCTTGACCACCCACCATATTTTCCGGACTTAGCCCCAAGTGATTTTCACTTATTCCCAAAATTAAAATAGGACATTCATGGAACAAAATTTTACGATAATGAGGCGGTTATGGCTGCCGTAGAGGAGTTTTTCGAGAGTCAAGTAAAACATTTTTTTTCACAAGGAATAAGAAAGTTAGAAACGCGTAATTCTAAATGCATTGCATTGTAGGGAGATTATGTAGAAAAATAAAATATTTTTGTTTAAACCTTTGCATTTTTTAATATTGATTCCAAGAACTTTTTGATTCACCCTCGTACATAAGTAGGTACCTTCCACCTTACATTTTTTTTTTAAATTTAAAATTAGGTTTTTTGCAATTTACATAGGATCATCATCATCATCATTTCAGCCGAAAGACGTCCACTGCTTGACACCGGCCTCCCCCAAGCACCTGTGCTTCCCGCATCTGCCCTAACAAGGTCGTAGGTGCACCTTGTGAGAAGATATTACATAGGATACTTTACTTATACTACTACACGTAGAAAAACACGAATATAAAATCCCGTTATACCTCGCTTTTGTTGATTGATTGATTACTCCAAAGCTTTCGATAGCATTTCACACACATCCGTTTTTTGCGCCATAAGCAACCAAGACATTGGTCTTATATATAAGTCTGTTACGCAACGCAATAAAAGTTGAAACTAAAAGGCCAACATTTAAAATAGAGAAAGGAATCAAACAGGACGACCCGCTATTATATCTTCTAATTCTAAACCATTCAGCAGTAGGTACTCTATAAGAAGTCTTCAAGAAGTTGGCAGCCGAATGGATAATTGTCCTTGGCGAAGCGAGACTGACAAATGTACGTTTCGCCAACGACATTGTTCTTTTCGTCCTCAGCCACATAACTTAAGAGGAAATGCGGGTGGTGTTTTTTCTATTGAGACGCTCTCGCCTGTTTTCTTTCTGGTTAATGACCTCTGGCTATGATTTTTTACAGAATAATAAATGTTAGTTACTTTTATGTCCCTATGTTTTCCTTTTTGATAATACATTATTTTTATAAGCACTAGAACCCTCAAAAAATGCTCAAAATTGCCTATTTAGACCGCTGTTAACAGAGGCCTAGGGTACAATTTGACAACTATTAATGAAAAAAGGAAAACATGGCGACACAGTATATATATACTTCTTATCCAGTTTATGAAATATCTTTTAAATTGGTTCAATATTGGTGGAGAAATTAGGCGAGAGCCAAACCTCGAAAATGTGACTTTTTACTTAGGCTATTCAGTCGGATCTGCAGTTGTCCTTACGCTTATTGGGCGGCCGGAAGCCAAGCGCTCGCAGAGCGACAGCGATAAAATACCTAATTTTCAAAAGTCTTTCCGCCCGCATTTCCTCTTAAACGGTTGCTCCAAGAACGCAAGCCTTGAGGTTGGACTGAAGATGAATATTTCAACATATTCATCTTCAGTCCAACCAGCGGGATGATATAGGTACGCTTATTAAAACAGTCTTGATAAAACAGAAAGACTACCGGCCTCTTTTCAAAATCAAGTAACTATTATCGTCGTCGTCGAGTTTACTTTGAGTTCCTACATTCAATGTCCGTAGGTTGGAACATTTTAAACAGGTCTCACTGTATAAATAAATAAATAAATATCCCTGGACATTTCACACAGCACCATTTGTCCCAAGCTAAGCAACCTAATGCTTGTGTTATGGTAACAAGATGGCTGATAAACTACTTATATACAATTTTTTTTTGTAAATACATACATATTATAGACAGAAAAACACTCAGACTCGGAACAAATACATGTAGGTCATACAAATATTTGTTCCGTGCGGGAATCGAACCCACGACACGCAGCGCAGCAGTCAATCGCTTAACCACTGCGCCAACCGTGCCGTCGATATGTATGAAAGTTATACGATAAATAACAATGGTGCTACGGTCGCTGACACCAAAAAGTAATCATCAAATCATTTTTTTTGGTTTAAGCATGTTGAGAAAGTCTGCGGAGTTTCGCCGACTAATTTAATATGACTACTACGTATTATCCTCTTTCTACTGATTGTGAAATAATGTTACGCATACGAAGGCAATATTTCATAATTTAATTGACATTTTCATTTAGTATTCTCCCATTACCTACCCGATCCTAGGAAAACAAACAACTATGATATACGAGTACCTACGGAACCTTTTTTTAGACTTTTACTGACTAAAACCCGTGTGCCTTCAGTTGCCTGTGCCAGGGGCCACGGTATCTCTTTCGAACAACCCGCAGCCCTGGCAGGCATCGGCCCTAGCGGACCCCGTCACTTCGTGCTGACATCTCTATGAGGCGCGCGTGGAACACAACGCGCCGTCGACCCGGGCCTGATCCTAACCGGGCGGCGAGCTGCCCATTGCTCGCCACCCGCAAGCCCGCGCCTACGGTGGCCGGGAGTCGGCTGTTGACTCCCGACGTCCAGGGCGTCTAGGGGCGTGAGGGCGCAGAGATTGCTTTGCGAGTATTACTGCTTCGCAGAAGGAGGTGACGGCTTCCCATGCACGCTCGCTCCGTACCAAAGCCTGGACCAGGGCCGGACGCGAGAGATCGCCGCCGCCGATCGCCGCCACGAGGACGCGGCGATGCTTCGCCCAAGCCAGGCAGACCTCCACCGTATGCTCCACCGTGCCCTCCGGGCGATCCACACAGTGGTGACACCTTGGCGTTTCCTCCCGCCTTATCCTGAACAGGAACCTCCCGAAACAACCGTGTCCAATGAGGACCTGCGTCAGGCGGAAGGTGAGGGCGCCGTGGCGCCTCTCCAGCCACTCCTCAAAGAGGGGACTTATCGCCGCAATTGTGGCGTGCCCACAATTGATGATCTGAGATGGTTTTTTGAGGAAAGAACCACACAGATTGAGAGGACCTGTCCAGCCAGTGCACGCATTTGTCAGAAATCGTGCAGCTCAACTCAAAACTTAAGGAGCTCGACGATTCGACGAACAATACCAAAGAAAGGACATTTGGGTAGGCCACATTAATTACTCAAACTGCCAGACCATGACAAAACTAACAGAACAGAGAGTAAAATTAAAAATAATATAAATAAAATGACCCACATAGTCTTCACATTCACAATAATAGAATAAGTACTTTACAAAGTAAGCAAATGTCATAGTATAGTATATAAAATTCATTAATGTCAAAGTGTATATAATATAAAAAAAAACAACAACAAGACAGCAAAAATATATAAATAAAAATAAAAACATTCAATATGTAAAAATTGGAAGCACCTTAATCCCAAGCCTTTTTGTCCTCGATATAATCCTTAACGGTATAAAAGGCTTTCTGGCACAACCTACGTTTAATGAATGATTTGAATTTATTATGGCTTAGATCTTGAACGGGGCTTGGAACTTTAGACCGTGCGGTACCCTCGGATTAGCCGGACGCCATGACCCTTTAGGACGCGTTCAACCGGTGCGGTGGGCTGGTTGCCGCCTCAAGGAACGCGCCCACACCAGTGCCCCGTAAAGGGCCATAGACCGCACACCTAAGGAAACTTCCAGTATACATTCATTAAAATGAGTGCCAAAGGCATTAAAATTAGTATTTTCCTTCGGCCACAGCTCTTACGCAGTTTCCCTTAACTTTTCCCGATCTTTTGCATCCTTCATAACCTGCAGTTGTAACTTTCTTTTTACAAAAGCTTTACCTACGTCAGTAGTCAGTAATTTCTCAAGGAGGATTAGTCATTAGAGGATACTTTAACCACCGTTATTTAAACTTCCTTCCTCCTTTTTGTCAATAAAAATATGCACAGTAATAAAAACTGTTCAGTTGACGTTTCTTGATCTTAACATTGACGTCATTTGTTATGACGTAGGTACAGTATGTATTTGTTTATTATTTATGTGCACACAGTAAAATACACAGGGATACGACATAATCATAATTTGAGTACAAAGGTACTGCTTATTTCTTAAGAAATTTCTTCCAGCAGACCTGCGAAAGAGAAGTGAAAAAGAAATGTAGACAATAGTGTGTGAGAACAAGAAGAGAAAAGTATGAATATGTATAAGTATAATATGTTAAATCGTTCGTTTACCATAGATTCTAATACCAATCACGGAGAATGGTCTATGACTACTGTAGCAAACTTCCTAGCTAGATACAATTCCTCGAACTACAAAAGTGCTTTCCTGGACCTCTTATCGCATCGTTTGATGCTTTTTATACCAGCTAATAATATGTACTTCGTTAGATAATCTGATTCCCAATTTTGATAAATTGCATTGAGATAATTCAGACATGCTTCACATTCTGAATTTTGTGATCGGTCGTTTCTATTTCTTAACGGGGGGCCTCTGCATCAGCTGTGGTGGAAGGAGGCATGGATTTATTAAAAGCTAGGCAGAGTTATAAGTTTGCGAGGTGTGGCTATAATGACTGCGAAGGCTTTATGGTTTACGAGCCTTCATGGGTCGAGGACGCAAGGGGAAGTGACGTGGTCTATGGTAACTCGACGCCCATTAAATATCATTGTATGGCATTTGAAATACCGTATTGGATTAATTATTTATGTTCCACATAGAGGAAGACAGCAACAATATGCAAATAATTAATGCTCTTCTAATTCTAAAATTTTCTTAAATAATTCAACAGCAAGATAAATATTTTATACTAGCTTCTGCCCGCGGCTTCGCCCGCGTGAATGTCGGAAAGGATAAGAAGTATGTCCTTCCCCAGGATGCCATCTATCTCTTTGGCATCTGCTGGCAGGCAATTTTATCGAAATCCGATCAGTGATTTAGGCGTGAAAATGTAACATACCTACAGACAGAATATATAATTTTATATAGTACCTATAGCTGTTGCCCGCGACTTCGTCCACGTTTCCGCCGTTTTTCGTAAAAAAAAGTAGCCTATGTCCTTCCTCACGGTTCAGTGGTTTTGATGTAACAGACAGATTAACTTTCGTATTTTAGTAGGGAAATATAATATGTCAATCTACAATACTGTTCAAAAATATCGCAATACGGAACCGCACAATATTATTGTTAATAGCTGTGCCCGCGGCTCCGTCAGCGTGTAACTCCTTGTGTGTTATTAAGTTAATGTATTGGTAATATTGTTTAGATCACGTTCACATGAGGCTTAAGTACCTATAGAAGGGGTAGCGGGATCGTCCGAAAGGGTTACCGCTGCCCTGGAACATAAAGGGCTAAGGAAGGAACACGGGTGGGTTTTAGTCAGTAAGAGTCTGACACTCCCTTCCGCTCCATCCAGAGCTGGAGGGGTCATTTGATGATTTCCCATGATACTTTTTTATGGAATAGTTAATAATGTTAACTTTTTTAATTAAGAATGACTGAGAGTGTTATAAATGTAAGAGTAGACAAATATAATCAGAAAGCTTCGAACTGCTAAGCTATCGGGAGTTACACGTGTTATTGTGAGTCAACCATAAAAGATAGACATATGCTGTCGTGGGATATTTTTTATATAATTTTAAGGAGAACATTTCCGTCATACGTGATTTCTGTGTAGCTTTAACCATTAAGGTTGCACACGCGACGGAAGCGTAAAAAATGGAGTAACTTCTCCCGTTTTCCCAACATTTCCCTTCACTGCTCTGCTCCTATTAATTGTAGCGTGATGAAAAGTACACTATAACCAGCTCAGGAGTATGAAAAATAATTGTACCAAGTTTCATTAAAATCCGTCGAGTAGTTTTTGTTTCTATAACGGTTATACAGACAGACAGACAGACAGACAGACAGACAGACAGACAGACAAAAATTTTACTAATTGCATTTTTGGCATCAGTATCGATCCCTAATCACCCCCTGATAGTTATTTTGGAAATATATTTCATGTACAGAATTGACCTCTCTACAGATTTATTATAAGTATAGATTATTTACCACAACACAAACACATCGTCTAATTGTAGGCATATTTTAGTAGTTAGTAGTTTATTTGTTTAAAATAAAAGTATATTTTTATCGCAAAGCTGTGTTTCAAATTGAATTTGTTAAAGTCGTACCTTGAAAATTGATTACAAATTCACTATACTCGCACCTTTAACAAACCAACCAGCACCTAACAAATCACATGTATTTCAGTATGATTTATTTATTTACCTACTGACTGGCTGGCTGAAATAAATTCAGAAAATATAGCTGAAAAGCATATGAAAGTGTTGCATAAATGTAATCAACCAACACATTAGGTACCTAGGACTTACATCTGTTGATAGCCATGTGGTAGGATCAACATGATGAGTATACATATGTCAACATTATATCAATATGATTTTGTTAACTTTAAGGGTTCCTGAGTAATTCGTGTCGTTCGTATAATTTCCGTACTGAATGTGTTACATTGTTTATATGAGCGTTTTATATTGTCTTTATTTAAAATCGATGTAGGTACAGCGGTATACCTACATCGATTCAATCAATTCTATCTCAAGAGATAGAAGCATTTGAAATACCGTATGGGATTATTTTTGTTCCTCGTAGCGGACGACAGCAACAATATGCAAAGACTCTTCCAGTTTTAACATTTTCTTAATTAATTCATCAGCAAGATAATTTACTTCAACAATACTTACGTACACTAAGCATATTTACCTTTGTTTTTTATCCATCTAATGGAAATCAGGCAAAGAAACGAATTACTGTTGCAAACTCAGCCAACCGTTAACATCAAACGCCTGCAAAATGCAATCAAAGTCGACATGTTTGTCGGTTAGGCCAGCCTGCCAAAAATTCTTGTGTGGTAGGACAGTAGCTACCTACTTTTTGGATCAGCCTCCTTCTTCTCTTGTGTCAGAAGAATATCTCATGCCGTGGTATAAATATATGCTAGTCAGCAAAATGTTATCGGGGTTGTCTTTACATGAGAGACTAAATTAAGTATCGGTATTCGGTATTTTGAAAAAGAAGTGTAACGCACAGTGAAACTAGGGTAATGATAATGATGATCCAATAATGGTGTGATCATACAGCCCTAATGTTAATATACCCGAGAAACTAGTTGTACAACATGCGGGAGGGCAACTAACCTGCAATAAGTTATTACAAGTAAACTGAGTACTGGTTTAAGATGCTGCCTGACGTCGTAAGCGCCATCACACCGGCAATGTAAGGGCACATAACAAATGAGAATCTTCACCGAAAAGTAGGTATGCGTATAAGAAGATCGCGGTGTCGTGAAGATAGCTGTGCGTGTTTCCTGGTGGAACTAGTATGGTAAAGGTGGTCATTTATCTAGTAGTCGATGACCCCTACGACATTTTGACCATCTTCGCATCCGAGCGGTATCGCTAGTTAGTACCTTTTAAAACAAATCATAAATTAGCAGAGATAAAAAAACAACAACACGAGGAAAATGACACATGAGCGGCCGGAGTTTGTAAACTCGTATAAAACGAACCGGCGCTCATTCTGACTCGGACTTTATCAGCGGATAACCAATCCACACAGACAATTAATTTAATAGGATCGCGACAGTTTGACGGAAAAAATCAATCGAAGTGTTTTAAAACGATCAATGAAAACGTAGTTTATTTTTAAGTGGTGTGTGCGTGCTATACGTGTTTGTGTGTATGACGTGGGCGGAGTTATTTTAAATTGGTTAAAAACTGTGATCTAAACAATTAATAATGTTAAAATTAATGATAACCGTGACTGTGTTCCTGCATTTACTGCTGCTAACGGAATGCTGTAAGTGAAATTTGATTTTACACCTGACATTATACTAGAGACGGCGATGGATCGGAACGTTAAATGAATCAATATGCCTTTTTATGACCATATCCAAATGCGCTTGATTTGGATCCAATTAGATATTCAATTAACATTAATTTAGTACCTATAAGCTAGCCAAGATAACAACAAAACAATGGCACTCGATATGCGTGGCGGATTACGGCGAGGATATACATATCTATGAGGGCCTACTTCCTCTCTCTCAGGCCTCTCTGACCTGAGTCCCAGCAGTGGGAAGAACATAGTCATATTATATGGGCAATGTCTGGTACCTATTAATATAATATTGCACTCATAATGTAAGACACGTTCAGTACACATTAAAAATAAATAACACTTCAGCACTAATGTCATGACCATAATTTAAAGTTGTGTTTGCATCAATTTGCAATATTGAGCACTCATATATGGGGAAACACGGAGTTAACTTAATTCTCATATTAATAATAAAATTATGCATATTTATGTTAGACATGTAGGTAACATCTGTACAAACACTACTAAAACTTACTGTATTAGTAATGAAAATTACGAAATTTCCATTAAAATTTACTACACATTAAACTATTCTCAAAAAATTATTTAACTACAAAATTTCGCGTGATAAATTAACAGAAGACGCAAAAATAAAAACATCGTTCCTTGACATGACAAAGCTTACTTGAAACAAGATAATGAATATCGACTGAAGTGCTTTTTTTTTTATAAGTATCCTATTTTATGAAAAGTGGTTTTTCCCACGTCCTGGATAAGCATTTATGTCAAGTCGTACGTAAACAAAGTTACTTTGTAATTGGTGTATTGAGTTTCGATCGATACAATCCCAGAATAAGCAAACGAATGCAGAACTGCTTAGAAATTCTCAGTACCTCACACAACACAGCTTTCATACACCGATAGTATGTCTCGGCTAGAACCTACGTCATGAGAACACTGCGTCGTATCGATGGCCCAAAAGATACTGAAATGATAATAACTTACAACGATAAGAATAACAAAAGTAGACCCTTATTTTACAAGAACGACTCTGAACAAAGGGCGGGCCAATTTTTAGGTCAAAGAATTAGCATTGCCATCCAACGTGGCAACGCTGCCAGCTTTTTGGGCACTTTTCCCACTGACAGCGATGCGGACGAATTTTTTGATGCCCAATCAGTGACGTAGCTCATCCGTCGCATCGTCGATACGTCGGTAGTTGTGTGTGTCGATACGCCGCTGTGCCCAAATATTTTTCGAATTGAGATATCGGTCACATATGGAAACTCATTGTAAGACTCTTTTAAATACAGATATATACGATGCTAGTTAGTCCCTTTGCCGGTTCCGCTGTCAGAAGTCTGGTACTACTTGCATAACCTATCGATTTGCTAGCTGGCCAACCTACGCTCCCTTTTACCGTTATGTGAACTTGATTCTGTCAAGGCGGTCCTCGTCAACAACGACTGAAGTTGAGAATATGAAAAATGAGAATGTCGAGTCAAGTTACTGCCTAATTCCTTATGAATATCTTACATTTTGAACTGAAGATATCTTACATTTTGAACTCAACACTCTCCACTACAATGCACAATGATAGTGTGCTCAAAATATATTAGCAAGGAAATCTAGAACGAAAGCGTTTTGCATTGGCCAGAGGCATATTGCACATAGTTTAGTACGATTTTATTATTATTATGAATTGACTACAATGTGTCTGCCAGTCTTTTGGGCACTTATCCCATTGACAGCGATGCGGACGAGTTTTTTGATGCCCGCAATGCCCACAATATATTTGTATATAATATATATATCTATATTTTAGTGTTAGCTTGTAAATTGTAATTAAGGCTTTTTGTTAGTAGTGTTGTGTTTTTGAATAAATAAAGTTGACTACAATTTTAACTTGTTAGTCTGAATCCATTAGATTAACTGATGCAGTTATAGTTGTAGCATCTGTAATAAGAAAGCTCTTGAAAGTAGGAAATCTAGAACGAATGCTTTTACTTTAGCCTAAGGCACATTGCACAATCACATAGTACTAAACTATAATTTAAAATTTGTTTGGTAAAACCATGCAAAATATTACTGACACAGATCCCATCCAAGTTATTGCACATTACAATTTCAATATCAACAGACATATTTACAATAAAGAAGGAACAACATTCAGAAATAATACACAGAAAATAACTAACAAACAACAATCAAATAATATTGGTAAAAAAAAATAAAAATGTATCTATCAAGTGCAATGCGGATTTATTCCATCGGCTCCGGCCGATGGATTCTGTAAAAATCTCACCGTGAAAAGTTAAGTGAAGTGAGCTAAGAGTGAGCTGTCAATAGTGTTAATCCCTAGTATTAGTTGGAATGACATGCATCAGCATACTCCACGCTCACTTCACTTAAGTTTTCACAGTGAGATGGTTACAGAATCGCACTGTTGGTACCTACTTATAATAAACCTTTGCGTCATTGGCGAGATTTGTAACACAGAAGACGAGTTTCTAAGCGATCAGTATTTTTTCTCTCGAAGCCTGCTTTGTTGGTCTAGTGATAGCAAGCGCGACTGCTGAGCACGAGGTCCTGGGTTTGATCCTTAGGTCTGCTAAAGTGCTGTTGACTTTTACCGTTATGAAACCCGGAGTCCAGATTTGTGACCGGTTGATATCCATAAGTTTACCCATTATTAGGTCTATCATCAGCATTAGGTTGCTTAGCTTGGGACAAATGGTGCTGTGTGAAATGTCCAGGGATATTATTATTATTCCTTTATTCAAAATTACACATATAAATTAATTTATTAAATTATTTAATTATATAAATTTAATTAATTATTTATATAAATTAAATTATTTTTAAATATTTGAATATAAAAATTATAAAAACATTTAAAAATATAAAAAATAGTAGCCCACCGGTATCGGGAACAGGGTCCAAGCTACCGGCGGTCAGGGCTCCAGAGAGAGGAACCTCCTGACAATGCGAGCCGTGTCCAGAAGTACCGCTTTCTGAATCAAGCCCTTGATCCAGCTGCCCAACGAGAGCCTCCTCAGGTGTTGGTCGAGGCTCTTGGCTATTAAGCCATTGGCTGTCACGACTATCGGCACAATGATCGCTGAGTCCACATCCCACATGTCGACAACCTCGCGAGCCAAGTCAAGATACTTGATTTGTTTATCTTTCTCGGCCTTCACGAGGTTCTCATCATGCGGGACGGTTATGTCAACAATCATTGCGCGCCGCTCTGATCGATCCACCACCACTATATCAGGCTTATTGGCAACAATAGTCCTGTCAGTGATGATGGATCGATCCCAGTACAATGTGATATTTCCATTTTCGAGAACTGGGTCGGGCACATACCTGTAGTACGGCACCTCAGATTCCACAAGGCCGTATTTCAGAGCAAGTTGCTGATGGATTATCCTGGCTACCAGGTTGTGTCTATGCAAGTACTCTCCGTTAGCCAGACGAGAACACCCGGAGATAATGTGCCTGATTGATTCTGATTATTATTATTATCATTTTCTTGTCGTTATCCCAATTTATTTGGGGTTGGCGCAACATGTCTTTTTCTTTCATACTTCTCTATTAGTCGTCATCTCGGCAGTCAGCCCATTTCTAGCCATATCATCCTCCATCGAGTCCATATACCGTCGTCGCCGTCGTCGTCGTCGTCGTGTATATATAGTGTTTTCTTAGGTCTTCACCTACTCGTATATACAGGGTCAAATTAAATTAGCTAGCGAAATTCCGCAGACGTGATGCGTATCGATATCTAAACATGAAGAAACAAAACATAAATTAATTTGATGGTTTTTTTTGTGGGGTCATCGACCGCAGTTAGGAACTGTAGTCACTTGAAATATTAGTTTAAAAAATTCTGTTCATCACAGACGTGATGGGCTTCGATATACTCGTATAATGTATATAGGTAAACACTATAAAACAAAAGAAAACAGATTTTCTCAATTCAAACTTCAAGTAACAAAACTACAGCGGTCGCTGACCCCCAAAAAAAGTGCGTAAAAGTGTTTATACAAACCTACTTACAAAAAATACATCATTCATCATTTATCATATACAATTAAATATACATTCAACATTACCTTACAATAATACTAGGTATTTAGTATTTATTTAAATATAACCCATCCTTATCATTTGTTCCAGTATATTCCGGAGACAGATGCGTTGCTGAGGGTGAGTCTGGCGCCTGCGTTCCCTTGCCGCAATGTCAGCACATCATGGACGAGGTCAGGCGGGCAGGCAACCCTATACCGCCTCACATGAGGATGAAGCTACAGAAACTAACGTGTGGCTTCGAATTCAGGGACCCTATGGTAAGCCAGCATTTCATAGTGATTTTTAGAGCTGCAGAGTTCATATATTATAAAATCGTGTACCTATTCATTTAAGTATTTACGCAAGACTATACAGAAACTATTTTAATTAGCAAGTCTTAATTAAAATTGATTGCCTAACATATTAAAAACTAGCATTTGCCCGCGGCTTCGGCCGCGTGTCGGAAAATATCCCATTATACACTGTTTTCATATTACTTTATTGATTCACACGGCGCACGCCAGTAAAGCTCCCTCCCAGTCGACATGATTCTTTCCGACATCTTCAACAATCATCGTCGTCACATGTATTTCCGCAAAACCCTAATGAAAAAATAATAATAATTACACCTTCCTCTTCAATCACTCCGTCCGTTAATGAAAACCCTATGAAAATCCGTTATCCGTATCGCGTTCAGACATACAAACGCGGCGGGGGGACTTTGTTTTATAATATGTAGTGATGAGGATGCTCCATTACTAAAACTTTAGAACAAATTCTAACTTGGTTCATCTCTTATTAGTGTGTTTTTCTTAGAACAGTTGCTTTATACCCTTGTAAAGCAACTGTTCTTCTAAGAAAAACAAGTAAGGTACAATTTTGTCAAACGTTTGATTTGACCATATTATCTCCTAATGAATCACAAAATATGGTATCAAGTTACCGAGATGGTTATTCATTACTGTTACGCTTCGAGGGAATACCCTTACCTTTTTCATGGAAGTTCTGGCTTTAGTTACGATTCATGAATGACTCAAGTACGAAAGTAATTAATATAAGAAGTAGCGACTCATTCATAATAATAGCTTTATAATAAATTGTGTACGACATATTCGTCTATCTACATTATATTAAACGTTTTAAAAACATGTGTTTTTATAGGTTTGTTGCACTGCTTCGGGAAGCACAGTTAGTGAAAAACCAGCTACTCATAGTATGCTCTTACAACCTAACACTGGTGACAATGTAGAACCTTTTACTAGAGCTACACTAGACAATAAGAATGGGCCAATAGGCGTCGAAGCTCATCCGAACCTGGGTCTCCTGCCCCAGCAGTGCGGGAGCATTGAAAGTGACAGGATCAATGGCGGTAACAGGACGCAGCTGTTTGAAATGCCTTGGATGGTGCTTCTATCTTATGATTCAGGTATGTTACACCTGGTTACATATAAAAAGTTAATTACGTAATTCTAAATTAAACGTCACTACGATTCATATTCTAATAACAAACCAAGATAAATGTCCTGCCTTGAACTTGCTTGTGCACAATGATTATGATTATTTAACTATAATATGGAAGATATTGATTTAATAAATCTGGTTTAATTTACATGCGACTAAGGACCTCGTCCACTATGTTTGAATAGGCAGTTCGCCTAATCAATACACACCAAATAAAAAATCTTTTATCATTTCCAGCTCGCGGCGCAGCGTTGAGCTGTGGTGGTTCACTCATCAACGAATGGTATGTCCTTACGGCGGCTCACTGCGTGTCCTTCCTGGGCAATAGACTGCGACTGAATGGAGTCATCCTCGGAGAGCATGACATCAGACAGGACCCGGACTGCGAAATGTCAGATGATAGAGAGTACTGCGCACCGAGAATAGAGGTGAGGATATAATTGTCTAATATTTAACCATCAGTAGTAATCCGCAGCTGGACATTAGGCCTCTCAAATTGCATACCACTGAGCCATAACCTCGGCCACTCTCCACTATCACCCTCCGAGGATCATCATTCTTTTTTTTTATAAAAAAACGTTGCCCCACACTAGGAATTTCTCCTGTGTCGTGGGCGTTTACAGACATATAAACTCACATACAGCAGCCAGACCCGGAACAACTAATTGTAGGTCATACAAATATTTGTTCCGCGCGGTAATCGAACCCGCGACACGCAGCGCAGCAGTCAATCGCCAACCGTGCCGTCTCTGATTCCTCCGTCTCATTCTGATTGAATATAGGCGGCGTTATATTTTATAGCTATTGGCTATACTTTAATTATGTTATTTTGTTCCACAGAACGTATCAATATCTGCAGTAGTGGCGCACCCTGGGTACACACCGCAGTCGCTGATCGACGACATAGCTTTAATACGACTTGCTCGACCAGCCAATTTTACACTTCGTAAGTACTTTATGTGTGTTGTTTATTATTCATGTGGCAGGACTGACTACAGATGCATTAATTTCGCGAGTGCTTTGGAGCGAACATGATTGCGTGCGAGAAAGTACTACACTGCAATCGCGCCGCACCGTAAGCTTTCCCTTCAACTTCAACTAATCTGAGAAAGAAAAGGCTAACTTAATTGGCCAAGAAACTTATTTTTGAAGTTTGGTTACAGCTAGCATGAAACCCTTGTGTCTGCCCATCACTCAAAAGCTTCAAACGGAGGCTCTTGTTGGACAAAACGTGAACGTTGCGGGTTGGGGAGTCACGGAGGAAGGCCTGCAGTCTCCTGTGCTACTCAGCGTCGACCTTCCCGTCATCAGCCCCGAGGATTGCACGGCAGCATACCGAGGGTTGGTTTTACTTTCATCATAGCCAACTCTTCCATAAATTCTTTATACTTCTAGGTCACCTTTGTCTAACAGACATCGCACGCACATGAGCATACCTTAATAATCTTGATCGTTTAAGAAACATGCGTAAGTAGGAGTAATGTCTTGATAGATGATACTTTTAACAGACTATTAGCAGCATTAAAGTAACGTATTGTATTGATATTGAAAGTTTACTTAGGCAAGAGGAGGATAAGAAGTAGGCACATTCCATAAAATCCTGGCTCAATCAAATGGCGATGATGCGAAAAGTCTGTTTAGGTTCATGGCCCACGTGAGAAATGTATATTTAAATACACATTTCTCACGACGCCCGCCGACGCAGCGTTTCTCGCGACTGCGGCGGCGGCGGCCTCTTGCAACGTATTTAATTTTTGAGAAGTTCGCACATTTAGGGACATTTATAATAGCAATGCGTATGCGGACATATGCATTGCGATTATAAATGTTACGCGTTATTATAACTAATGTGTTGGTGTCCCCCAAGGGAGCATCATGGGATTAACTTCAACTAATGTGTTGGTGTCCCCCAAGGGAGCATCATGGGATTAACTTCAACTAATTTAACAGCCAGGGTCTCCTTGCTTTCTTCTCGATATTTGACAACTATCAGTTTAGTATATTTTTATTATCTTTATTTACAGGACCCCAAGAGTAAGGGCGACGCAAATATGCGCTGGTGGGGTCAAAGGCAAGGATTCTTGCGGAGGAGACTCGGGCGGGCCTCTTATGTACCCTGGCTCTTACGGAAAATTTGGAGTGCGGTATGTGCAACGAGGTGTCGTCTCCTACGGACCGAAGAGATGCGGCATTGGGGGCTTTCCAGGAGTCTACACCAATGTGGCCTACTATATGAACTGGATCTTAGATAATATGCACAGTTGATAGCGTGTGATGACTGAAATAACGCATCTAATGTTGTTAATACCCGGAACGATAAGGGAAAGCCGTGCAACAAGTATAATTCATGCAACTTTTCGCTGTGGTTGAATGGAAAGGGTACTAAATAATAAACCTAGATAAATAATTATGTAAATAAGACGTTATCTAAATATATGGTAGTTGTAAAATGGCGATCCTGTTACTAATTTAGCGATTTTTGACAAACAATTTTGTATCAATTAGGGGATCTCAGCTAATCCACAGGGCCTAGCTAGACTATACTAGAACAAACATTGAATGTAGTACTTATTTCAGATATGTTGATCACCCGCTAATTTTGTTATAGTTGTTTTGTTGGATGTGAAACCTAGTCTACTGGTCGATACCTGGATATTTTTCCATGCGCAGTTTAGCCCGTAGAATATCTAAACTGTAGTTATAATATAATGTCATAAAGAGAAAAGATTTGATTTTTGTATGTTTGTATGATTTTTGTAACACTTAAAAAAAAAAAAATGTATATAAGTAGTTTATCAGCCATCTTGTTACCATAACACAAGCATTAGGTTGCTTAGCTTGGGACAAATGGTGCTGTGTGAAATGTCCAGGGATTTATTTATTTATTTTAAGCAAAAATTACTGAACGGATCTAACTGTAATTTGGCACATGGGTAGATCATGACCTGGATTGGGATATATGTAGGTTACTTTTTATTCCGATATTCTCACGGAATCGAAACTTATGCAAGTGAAACTGCAGGGCGCAGCTAGTTTTGTATAAAAACCTATTATGATATTATCTATTGAGAGTGTTACACATTTTTATGACCGGAATTTATAGCTAGTCACGTGATGTGAATTATCAATGTGTGTAAACGTGGTAAAGAACTTTTTTTTGTAAGATTGTCTTCACTAAACTAGTCCAGTATTTTTATTAAAAATTTGAGTAAATGATCTTGTAAATAATTTTGTTTTTAAGTATATACTTAATTAATTAATTGGTTCATTGTGGGCCCCAGTAAAGAAAGAAGGAAGGACATAAAAATATATGTAATTGGCATTAAAATAGTGGAGTGTTAGAAGATAGTACTGTGAAGGTACTTTTACAGCTTGTTTTGAACATTATTATGTTAGCGAAAAATGTACAGGGACATCGACGCGCATAATTTCTTGGCATTTCGAACATGCCAGGCAATATTATTAACCTAACTAACCTACCTGTCTAACCTTTTCCCAACTATGTTGGGATCGGCTTCCGGACTAACCCGATGAAGCGGAATACCAGTATTTTACATGGAGTGACTATCTATCTGACCTCTACAACCCAGGTTACTGGGTAACACGATACCATACCCATGTCCATAACCAGTTCTAACGCCCAAAAACATAATTTGCTGTCACCTCCACGAGATATTGTATCTCTTACATGCAGTAAGCTAAGCTCAAAAATGCCTGGAGCAAGTACTTAATCTGACTTGTTCTTACTATTGGCAGTATAGACCTACAGTGCTACAAGGATCTTTTGCCGCCTGAGTGATACTGACAGGAGGGCGTTGTTGGTAAACAAAAATCAAGATGGCGGCGTTAGTACCAATTTCAGCAACAAGCCAAAACATCCTTACCTATACCGTTGTATATTGCAGTCAGTAATAATTAAAACCATGAAACCTTTAGGTACTCTATGCTTTACTCTTACTCTTCTATGTCACGTGTCAAAATACTGACACAAATCGCTGTCAAAATGGTCAAAATATTGTTCATTTGATTCACAGACTGAGAAAAGGTATTTGATTCAACTTTTTCCAATATTCTAGTGATTTTTCTCTAATCTGTAAATGTTTCATGGATCACTTAGATTCTTAGATCCATGAAACATAAATGAAAAATTAAAAAAAGTAAAAAAAAAAATATCTTGCCTTAAAGTTAAATTATTAAGCGTGGCATAATGACTTCATGTTGTCGCCCTACATGCTCCAGAACCAGAACCCTCTCGCCCCGTATACAGTGGGATGACAGTGACGACGACGAATGTGGCGGTGATCAGGGCCCGAGGAGGCCGTGTTTGAAAAAGGTCCAGCCTTGTAAGTGCTCAAGTGGGTCTGAAGACAATGACTTATCTGACTTCCAATCGTGTTCTAGCCCCTGTGCGTGCGAACCCCGTGCTTCCGTTAGTATAACATTTTTTTTAAATCTTTTAGTATAACGTCGCAAAATAACGGCCATCCGTAAAATCCATATAGAAGGCGTAATTGAAATAACTCAAAACCCAAAAAGGCAACAGCGAAAGTTCAACGTCTATCTCGCAAAAACGTCTGCCTCGCGGTATTCCATACATTTTGTGAACATAAATGTGATTTTTAGGGGTCCGTACCTCAAAAGGAAAAAACGGAACCCTTAAAGGTGTCCTTCTCTCTGTCTTTGTGTCTATCAGTCTGTCAATACCTACCTTCACAGACGTTATATTTTAATGACAGTACAGAGTATACATTTATTGTAACCTGGATTAACACATAGGGTACTTTTAATCCTGGTAGTACGTTTCCGTGGAATATTTTCCGACATGCGCGCGGGCTAAACCTCAGGCAAAAGCTGGTACACAATAGTTTAATGATCTCTTTACAGTGTTCCCGCTGCCACTGTTCTAGTTCGTGGCAACAAAAAATTTTAAGGACCATCGAAGAATTGTACTGTTTTTGGAAGAGACTCTGCAAAGACCCGTTCAGATGGGAGATACTCAAGAGTGGTCTGTTGTTCACTCTTGGGCTGACACTGTTCAGGGAGATGCGCAGCCAAAGCGACGAACTCAAAAGAAAGCCAAAATGTATAAAGAATGCAAACGGACCTGTTTTAAGGAACCTTTTATAAATAATTTTGTGGTTAGTTGTGATTTTGTACAAGTTCATTAAAAGTATTTAAAAACGTCTATTACATTGTTACTATCTAACTGAACAGGGGCTTTGGCGACAGGGCTCTCATTTCATTTGCTGCTTGTGCTTATGAGGGACCAGAAGTCTTTTTATCATTCGACAGGTTGTCGAATCGAAAATGGCACATTTTTCCTAATTAATTTGCCTTGCACCTGACAGCAAATAGCTGTTGGAAGAATAGCGGTCATCTATTTCAATTAAATTGACCAGATTTTCGGGTTTTGGATTTGTGAACAGCCTTTAGAGGAATTTTGGTCACATTGATTGATGTTCGATTCGGCACGGAAGCGTATCAAACGTTTGTGAATAGCTGTGCTGAACAACGAAACGAATAGTGACAAACTTAATTGATCCGTGCCAAAATAGTCCAATAATCCGTGTGATAATTCTAGCTAAATCTATTCTTCGTAAAGATTTTAGACTAAAATAAAGAGAGTTACCTCCACTTTTCTTCAAGTAGAAAAGTGGAGGTTCTAAGAAAGGCCTAATATCTGCTGTATTGGAAAAATAAACGTTATCTAGATAATGAAGAGTCGACCGTAAATCGGTGGTGACACTTGAGCTGGTCAAGTGTAGTACGGAGTTTCAATAGAATAACAGGCTATATACTTAGCTGGATGAAGCTGGCACAGGAGCGGGATTTACCTACATGGCCTCCATATAATCTGACCTTCTTCGTCTGAATCTTATAATGTACTTGTATTAATGTTCGGTGTTTCTTCTGAGAGTAGTCAGTCGGCTAGGATACCCCGACCTCGTCTAGTTTAAATAGCTAAAGCAGGGCGGCCTAAGCCCAGCATTGGGTGAGGTCGAGCTGTGGGTGGTGATGAAGAGGCTACCTGTTTTTGTGTATTGGTTTTGTTTGGATACCACTCTGCAGTCTACTGTACCAGCCTGTTGGCTTGCTTTTTACAAAAAAGCATTTGGTTTTGCCCAAAAAAGGGGTGATTTAAAAAATGAAAATCGAGTTGGTTGCATTTTACACACCATGGACATTTGACGCTTTATACTTGTTTTGTAAGTCGTTTATTTTTGCTGACATATTTCTAACTATTTTACCAGTAAGTTTGACTGCGAATCCTTGCAATATTTATTTAACCTCGAATCCATGGAAGAAAAATATTCAATGTAAGTATGGATAATCCTCGTTTATTTTGACGATGCCTTTCAAAAAACCTCCGGTCGTTATCACTAATCACACCTGTGGGCTTACCACCAGCTCTTATAGCAGGGCAGAATTTGAACTGCCGATCGATTCTGTAAAAAAATCTCACCGTGAAAACGTAGGTGAAGTGAGCTGTCAATAGTGTCAATCCCTAGCATTACTTGGAATGACAGCTCACTCCACGCTCACTTCACCTATGTTTTCACGGTGATATGGTTACAGAATCGCACTGCTGTGCTGCGTTTTGGTTATAGGACTAAGTACAAATAAGCAGTACAGTTTAACTTCTACCCTGCTAGAAGAGCAGGTGGTAAACCCCCTGGTTAATTAAGAAATGCCTATGTCCAGTGCGAAATCCAGTTACTATTGGCCAATATTAGCAGTGCAGCATATTTTGCACTTTTACAAGCCATTTGATATAAAAAGCAATTATAGGTACGTTTCGTACGACGCGTTTTACGAAACACCTCCTCGTAAAGTGGCTCTTATTGCATCGCTTTTAGGTTCACAATGCAGTGCATTTAACACGTGTGGCCACACTTGTGCGGCAAAGTGCACCATTTAGGCACTATATTATAATCAGAGATGTGCGCTTTTTGTACCTATTCGTATTGTTTGCATTGCATTTATATTCCAGGCATTTTTACCCACTCTATGGAATTAATACCTATAAATAGTCAGACTACTCTCTATGGTTTTTCACCACATTCAACGTTGACAGATGATTAAGCTTCTATGACAGTGTTTTTGACACCCAACAAAATGTTGTCACAGAACGCTGTGAAGTATTTTTCGTAAAATATTTTATTTTATTTATATAGATACTTTTGATCTCATTGTGATCGACGGAACAAAATATTGTCACAGAACGCTGTGAAGTATATTTTTCGTAAAATATTTTATTTTATTTATATAGATACTTTTGATCTGATTGCGATCCATAAATTATCAGAGCAGTGATCATCATGTCATGTTCTGTCCCCTCATGCCGCAGAAACGAAAGAGATGATAATGACGACGAAGATGACGGTGATCAGGGTCGGAGGGAGAGCGCCGAGCAAGAGCGCAAGCGACGAACTCATAACCTCAGCATCTTCGACCCACCCCCTAGTGTTAGTATAACTTTTTAACTTTTGAAGAGTACCCACTTACACGCGGTAGCTGGGCCGCTGTGGTAGCTAGAGTAGGTACTTATCATACTTGTACTAACTATACTTGCGATGAAAACATTTTCGTAGCGCAGATAACATGAACATGCCCGTCATGAAACTTTAGACTAAGTATGTAGTACTAGCGGCCATGATTTTGACCCGGTAATCAGAGAGTCGCCAAATCACTCAGTTTCCAGAAACTCAACTGATAACGATGGGTAGGTGCCTACTTATTCGATTAATTATATAATTGAATAGATTCAGACAAGAAAACAATAGTTGTGGTTACTGCGAACTCGAAAGAAGATTAAGCAAAAACGAAAACAGCGAAAGCGAATTATCATTGAGTTATGTTGTCAGCTCTTTACAATAATTCTGAAAGTTTCCATCATACATTCTGTGAACCGTAGTCGTGGAGCGTGCGTCTACGCTGCTCCTCAAGTTCCCTAAGGATCTATTCGCACCTGAATGCCACTGATAGAGAGGTGAAGATATGTGAATTATATTTAAAAAACAAGATGGCGGGGAAGTTCCGATTATGACCACGGTCTAAGAGATCGAACTGTTGTACTTTCGACGAATGCCTACGCTGACGGCTGAAC
Source organism: Apamea crenata (assembly GCA_949629185.1). Classification (NCBI taxonomy): domain Eukaryota; kingdom Metazoa; phylum Arthropoda; class Insecta; order Lepidoptera; family Noctuidae; genus Apamea; species Apamea crenata. Next base: position 9,094,608 of record OX451371.1, on the reverse strand, counting down.
TATCGCTCAATGCGCCAGAGAGCGAATTATAAGCAAATTAAAAGGGCAAATCATAGTGAGGTCTGTGTAGTCTTGAACACAATGGCGCCGATTCCCTTGTTCACAACTAAACTAAATTTAAGTTTAGTGCATTTTGTCTTTCTATTTCATTATGAAAAGGACAGAACATAAATGTTAGTTTAGTCCTGTCAAATTAGTCGGCGCCTGACGTAAATTGACGTATTTTTAGACGCCATGTTTTTAATCACTTCTAAACTGTCTAAGGAGTTTCTTATTTTGACAGGACTAAACTAATATTTATCTTCTGTTCTTTTCCTAATGCAATAAAAAGAAAAAGATGCATTGAACTTAAATTTAGTTTAGTTTGTGAAGAAGGGAATCGGCGCCAATGTCTATTAGCATTTGCTCTGACTAAACCACAAGAACTTTTAAATAATGTACGTTCAATTGCTTTGCATCATTATCCATAATGAATGGCTCAATGGCTCTCTTCACAGTAGGTTGTAAACAGTCAAATTGATTTACGTTATTTACAGATGCGTCTCTGCGGCATGTTGAGCTATGGCAATCATTTAGTAAATTATTAGTTAGTTTAATCTTGGTTACACAGTTTCCAAATAACATTTTTTTCCAAAAAAATGGGATATGGTACATACAAAATTGTATATTTAAATATTCCTTTACAGCGTTATACTCTGCTGCGTGGTAAGATTTTGAAGTCGATCAAGACCTTGTACACGTATTGGTTGAGACTCCGCAACGACCGGTACCAGTGGGCGCTCTTCAAAACCATCCTTTGGTTCGCAATTGGGCTGAAGCTGTTCCATGACCTTGCCCGCCACGCCAAAGTATCCCTCCTGTTAGGAGGTGGAAGCAAATGTCCCCAAATCAACGAGTCCCGCCGAAAGCATGACCCATGCGCCAAACCCCCAAAAGATCCATGCGCCAAGCCCCCCCAAATTGATCCATGTGCCAAACCAAAGGACCCATGCCCCAAACCAAAGGACCCATGCGCCAAATCAAATGACCCATGCGCAAAACCAATGGACCCATGCCCCAAACCAAAGGACCCATGCCCCAAACCAAAGGACCCATGCGCCAAACCAAAAGATCCATGCGCCAAACCCCCCGAAATTGACCCATGCGCCAAGCCTCCCCAAATTGATCCATGCGACGATTGCAGCTGCCCCCATATCGACGAATCCCCCAAAACTCCCCACAGTGAAGAAGACAAAAAAATCGCCGAACGATGCCGCAGATGGTTATATTAAAAATAAATAAGTCCTTAAAATTATACCTGCTGTGATTAAATTGAGGTTTAAGGGTTGATTTTTGATACCACTAGAACGTCATGTGCGCAAGCCGCGTCCGCGTCTGATCGATTTGTAAGGGCTGAGCCTCGTCCGGTACGCCAGCACCACTAGGTGTAGAATGAACTGTTTCTTAAAAATGTTGGTGATGTTTTGGGATCCGTGCCTCATCCGAGCCTAGTACCTACGAGGCATGGCTCGCGCCCATGACGGCTTGCATAAATCATCCCCTAAACATATAAAACAATCGAATATTTCATTATTTATTTCATTTTTTATGCCGAAATAGGTAGGTACCTACTCCGTATTGCTATGGGTTACTTGGGTACTCGAGCGTTGAAAGCTGGGCAGACCTTGATAGAGATAGAGGTAGTTATAGCTTAGCCTGGCACCTATTCAGGTTTATTGCTCAGCTTTGCATTGCTCAATCACGTGAATAATCACAAGGAAAGGAGTATACAGGGTGACAGGAACATCGACGCGCAAACTGTACCTAACCGTTTAACCAATTTCACAGTTTTGTGAGGCTATACAGCTGCACTTATTGTGCGATTAGCAACAATATGAAAACAAATTACTACTGGATTATCGCCTAATCGAACACACAGATTTTACAAGTTTAGATGGTAATACCGCTTTGTGCCAAGGTAATAAATAAAAAGTTATGCGAAAGTCTGCCATTACCGTTGCGGTCGACAGCCTAGTTTCCAAGGAGCACCTTAAACGATTACTACCCGGGCTGGCTAGTAATCATTTAGGTCAATTCAGTTAAGGTTCTCTTCTGAAAGTGACCGCGATTGCAAACGTGTCGCTCAGTATGTCATTACCATTATGGGCGACGTTGGCGCTTGTGGTCGCCTTCGGAAGACCACCTTTACTCACTTTCCAGTTAGCACTTTAGCGGTATTACTTCATTGAGTACTACATAGACCAAGACCTACATGCATACAACTAATAAGTAGTAGTTGGGCTCGATCTCAGAATACCAGATTCTCAAAATACCAGATTCGCAATAGAGGGAGTGGGCCGTAATCCACTACCACACATGTCTTCGATTTTTTTTTGGTTCTAGGACATGCCGGTTTCCTCACGATGTTTTCCTTCACCGTTTTGAGAGTGGTCGCTTCTCTTCGGATAATATTCTTTTTCCTAATATACTTTGGCATAACGATTTTGGTATAATTTGTTTTGCCATAATAATGCTTTGCCCTAATTTTTTTGGCATACAGTTTATGTTGGCATAATTATTTTGAAGGCTAGTTTCTTTTGGCATAAATTTAATTCGTATAATGTCACTAGGCCTAATGACTAAGTATTAGCCTAACAGTATTTATGCATACAATTATTAGGTATGATGTTTCCTGACTAGTGTTATTGAATCATATGGGCTAAGTTAGGTTAGAACAGTGATCATTAACGCCAGATCCCCTCTATTGTTGGTATTGTGGGTTGTGGTTTGGGTTAGATGAGGTTATAACAGTATGATGTTTCCTGATATTTACTTATTCAGTACAGAATTTTGAATTTTTTAAAGGATTAAGTTACAACTTTGCAATAATACACACAATAGTTTTATGACACTACCGTCCACTTAAAAAATAAAAAAGATTTATTCTACCTACAAATGTAAAATGCCTACATATTTTATTAGAGCAATATTGTATAAAAATGTGTATTAGTGTCTAACATTTTAGGAGTTAATTATTATGCTTATTTGTTATGCCTATAAAAAATATGTTTTAATATCAATATGTTACTGTTTATAGTGAAATGTCCATTTGCCTTTTTTTTAATCGATAAGAACAAACAGGTTGCTATAAAAAATGCTCAAAATAGGTACAGGCCGGTTTGTGCTGAAAATAGTGACGAATAGCTTTAAAAATAATGAGCGGTTTTGCGGACAGCTTCAACCTGTGAATTTTGTGTGACGGTGATGCGCCCGCATCTTAAAATTTCACTCTCATAATTTTTTCATAACGCGCCTAAAGAAGTATATGTAATTTCAAAAACCAGCACGTTACAAACCAGCACGTTTTAAAACTTGTAAACCGATTTCGTTAACTATTTTTTGTGTATAGTAAAGTGTAACTTAATCAGAAAATCTTACACATTATGAATTTCCCATCCTAACAAATACAAAACGAGTAATAAATTATTACTTACTTGTTTTAATCTCGTTTTATATGACACTATCTTTGAAGGAAAACTTGTTTTTGTGTCGCCGCCGCCGCATTCGCCTCTGCCGGGGAATCCCTTCCGACTTGTCAAAAGTTTTTTATATTGTTTTAATTATTAGTAAGTACTTGAAGTAGGTACATATACACAATCCTAGAATATGTAAATAGCTTGAGACATTTCGTTTCGTTTCGTCCCAAAAAATCCACCCTATGGTGGATACGCGGGAACGCATGTCCGAGAATACGCCCTAGGCATAACATATTCTCTATGACAGAATGAACGACACCGAGTGAAATGAACGCGAAGTTGGCGTGATTAGCTAAGGAATTGACGTGGTTTCGAAGTAAGGAATCATTGAGTGGTCATCGTGAATTGCGTTTGTTCTTTAAATTTTTTTCTCATTTGTTCGACCGTCAAGGATAATTTAGTTGGATAATCGGAATTTATAAGCTTAGGGTGGATTCTCGGACATGCGTTTTCGCGTATCCATCTTAGGATGGATCTTTTGGGATCGATAAAGAAATAACCGAATAACATGAATCGACGGCCTATCTGACCTCACGAACCCCAGTTAGTGGGTAACAGGACAGACACGATATGACGAAGACTGTCGTTAGAAGTATTTTGGAATAGGTAATAGGCAAACAAGTTTATAAAACTATCATAAATAAGAATTTACATAAAATGAACATTTTGCGGTCGAATTGAATACTAAAACATGTTTCGTTTCTTAGAATAATAATAATGAAATCTATCGAGGCTCTCGTTGGGCGGTGGGATCAAGGGCCTAATTCAGAAGGCAGTACTCCTCGATGTGGCTCGCATTGTGAGGAGGTTCCTGTCTCTGGAGTCATAACCACCACCACATGTCACTCTCAAGGGTCTTCAGTTATTGCCCAAAGTGTGGATTACTCAATTTAGACATTTTGCAAAAACGGCTATGAGCTAAATCTCAACAAAAACTTTCTCTACTGAACAAATTATCACATTATTTTTTATAACCATCAAGGCATTTGAAGCTAATTGCAGGTACGAGTATTATGACAGTATCATCGGATCACTCAGTACAGACACCATTTTGAACTGAGTGATCCTTATGAATACTTAGTAACTAGGTACCGGTTTCGTATTGATTTACATAAACTACGATTAATTTTTGTACATATTTAAGACTAAAGTTTTACATAAAAATCATCATTGCAACATTTTTCTGTAAATTTTTCGATAGATTACGAGGTTACCAAGGAACAGGTTAGATCTGTTCCTTGGTAGCCTCCTAATCTCCTAAAGTAGGCTGCATAATGTTTCCTGAAATAGATAACCTGTGTTTTAAAATAAAATAGTGAAGCTGCAGTCTCTAGAATCTTAATTGTTTAACATAAAGCTGTTTTTAGGGTTCCGTACCTTAGAAGAAAAAAGGGAACCCTTATAAGATCACTTCGTTATCCATCTGTCTTTCCGTCCGTCTGTCAAGACCTTTTTTCTCAAGAACGCGTAGAGATAACAAGTTGAAATTAATATCAAATACTCAGGGCTGCAATCCCTTGAAGCACTGAAAAAAATCAAAGTTCTAAGTAAATGCAATCAAAAGATACGGGCGTTCATGTTCCATTTAAGCCGCATATTTTGAAACTCGCCAGGGAATCAAAACCTATAGGGTGCTTCCCGTTGATCTAGAATCATGAAATTTGGCAAGAAGCAATGTCATGTAGCACAAGTAAAGCAAAAAATCCGAAAACCGTAAATTTTTAGTTACATACCTACAAATTTGTACGGAACCCTTGGTGCGCAAATCCGACTCGCACCTGACCGTTTTTTTTTTTTTAAATTTGGCTGACTGAAAAGAAAAGTCGCAAACACGGCACAGACCATTTCTATTACATACTTCCGGAGTTTTATCCACCATAGAATCGGTGTACTTTCACAAAGAAGAAATACTTGAATTTCCTATAGAGGTAGACAATCATGTTCGAAGTTTTTTCTAGCAAAAACCCTGCACTGAGAACATTTAACATTCTGGTCCGTGAACTTTAAACGAAGTAGTACATTGAGCTCAATCCATAAAAAAAAACTTACTGTGAGCTGTGACGTACTCAGACGAAGCTTGTTTTGTGGCGGACCACTCCAAACCCCGCTCGAGGATCGAACTTGGGACCGATCGATGACTCACAACACCCGAAAAACCATTGTCGATTAAAATTACATCACGTAATAATTTTTTTCACAAGTTCTCGGCTAATTGTATAAAATGAAGTATTAGGCAAAACATTTCTAGTCGCACATAAGTGGCATTACAACCGCCGACGAGGTAGGTATAATTACATACACATACCTACACGTGCTAATCTCACTTATTTTTTACATTTCTTAGTTTTAGAACATGTTATTATTATTAACGAATAGTTGGATAAGTTGGGCTATTGATGATTTTTGAAATACAGCATAGAAATCAGGTTGAACTACTAAGCAATAGTCCCCAAAATCAAATAAGAAATAGATTAAACACCGATACAAAACTTGTGTCTTTATATAAGGAAAATCTTAAGTTAAGACGAGTGTTGTCTATAATAATAAAACACGCGTCATCACAGCATGATCGCAGCTATTCGCATTTTCAAAAAAATATTTATTGTTGATAACCTTATAAGCGTGTTGGCGGCTAGTGGCGGCCAGTGGCCAGTGGCCGCTGTGCTGAACTATCAGTCGCGCACAGGCCGTCCTCCGGACAACAATATTGTTGACAGACTCGTTTGGAAATTTATGTATAATTATTTGTTGTAATACTACAAGTGCCATAAGATGAAGAGCCTGTACGAGGGGACGGTTGTCATCGCCTGCGTTCTCGTCTCCACATTATCGAGCGCTGGTGGACGTGAGTATTATTCCATTCTTATATTCGTAATTAAAGTTTAAGTGAGAAGAAAAAAATGTGTTTTTAAACTCCGGTGACCTTACAGCATAAGTTAACCTCCGTAATCTATAGTGTACGACCGCTTACCCATCTGTGATTGCGTATAAACATAACATCATCTATTTTGGTTTACTTAGCTACTATAAAATGTTTCTTTAATTACCGTTTTACTAATTGACGTGTTAACGAACAACGTGATCTTGTGTACGTACCTACTAATATAGTGTTAAATAAAGGTGACAAACTGACGAGGTTTTTTAGGAAACTTTTTATCCTTAGACGTGTTTTTTAGACTTGTTTAAATATTACAAGTGGCCTTTAACGAATTCTTGTAAACTGTAATATCCGCAACGAAATACATGTACCATTTGGTATTGTAAATATGTACTAACTTCTACTGCAATAATATCGAATCATGACTGCTAAAAACAATATTATTATGGGCATGTTAGTCAAGAAGCGGAAATATCAAGGACTCTTTACCGCGAAGTAAACACACTTAACAGTCTGTAACTTCTTCATTGAGCATTCTGCTAAATAGGTGCCAACGTTCAACATTTTTCTAAATGTAACTTGTAAATAATATTAATTACATACGTAATCCGATTAAGTTTTTATATGTCCTTATAATGTCATCCATCATATCCAAATTAACTTAACTATATTTTAATAAATATGTCAGTAATTTGAATAGTGATAAACACGATTATTAGAATTAACTGTGAATATTAAACTAGTATTTTGCAGTTATCTATCTATAAGATGAATACAGCTGTGAAAGAAGACAATCCCGCCAGCTCTGTTATTACAGTGGAAGGTATCATTAAAGACAACTGATTCCTACAGACATGTAAGCTAACGGTACTAAATAGCCAACCATCATGCAGAGACCCAATATCCTTTCTTTTGTAGGTAGTACAATTATTAAAAAGTAAGCAAAACATAAGGCGGGCGAATAACACACTTGTTTTGTACATCCATCTCAATACAAATAAGATATCTGGTTTTTTCTAATGCAATTTGGTGAGAATCTTTAACAGAAAACCAAAGATTTTATTAATTTACGATGTTTATGATACCTAACAAAAACGAGTTTTTGGCAGTCAAAGTCGTAAGTACTAAGGCAGCCGACACTAACAACGATTATTACTAAAACTTGAATTAGTTAAATTAGTAGTGTTCCTATAATTTTTTTGAATCGAGTTTTCATTCGTTTTTGTGCCTAAATTCAGAGTATAAAACATTAACAGAGAAGACACAAAGACACAAATCAATGAAGGAACCGCACCCTAATTGCGTAACACACGATCAATCGGAATCGGTTTCATTTTGACAGTTCCACAACATTCATTGCTTTATTTACGTGTTGAGCAGACAAATTTTTCGAACTTATGAAGCAATGGATTAGCAATTTGCTTCAAAATTATTCTGATTCCGATTGATTGTGTGTTACGCAATTGGGGTGCTGATCGTTTGCCCAGGGCCGCGTAGCCGTAGCACATCTGTAGCACTGACGTAGCGAAGTCGTCGGTCAGTCGTAGCGGCGGCGTAGCGGAGGCGTAGCGAGGCGCTACGTAGGCAACTCCTAGACCTTTTCGCTGCGTTATCAAATTCAAATTCAAAAATTCAAATTCAAAATATTTATTTGCCAGAAAATACATTGTTCAACAAGGGAAGATCTTAAAGCCTAAGTGTTATTGTATTCTGCCTGCAAGCAAGCGTGCAAATTACATTCAATAATTTAAGATTATGCTTTGGTTGTATAATATGTTATCAAGGCTTTAGCCTCTTTATGGCTGTTAGCGAGCAAACACTACTAATACTACTTTGAAGAGATACAAATGGGCTTTGTGTTATAAGCGTAGCTTCCACGCTGAACCAACACCCAAAGCGTCCTAAAGCTGCTTATTTGTTCGCCGAAATGTAAAATCAACCTTTACCTTGGGTCATGCCGCACAATCTTGCAGCAGCAAGTTTAAAAGTTCAAAATGTCCGCGCTTATGTTAAGATTATGCCTTTATCGCAGCAGGGACCACCACTACAAAGATATACGACCTAGAATGTATTGGAGCACAAATGTAATTAGATAATGTATTTGAGCAAAGCGAGTCGTTTTTATTGTATTCTGCCTGCAAGCAAGCGTGCAAATGAAACAATAGGTACCTAACTTATGGAACCTAAACGAAAGTTCTGTGTGTTCCATTTGTACCTACAATATTTCAATGACAGTCGTTATACCTACTCTGATTCCTTGTTTTCCTCCTCAGAGCAAACCACACAAAGTCAATTCATCAATAAATAATTAACAAAGTTCAAGCGAAAAGTCCCTCCTTATTTAATTACATATGACTAATTCTGTTTACTGTGGTTGTTTCTTGATAATGAAGGAGAAATAACGCTCCTTATTGCACAAATAATCACTGAGGATAGTGCATGGCTGTATAATTACTAATCATTCCTTTACGCATTATTTTGTAACATAAAACCGAGAAATCATTGATTTAACTACAAGGCAAGCTCTTGAATCTAGCTAGGCATATTATTCTTGTCTTAAACGATACCTACTCTAATTTACGACTCTGTTAGAGTCCACCTCGTAATAGCTTTATCACCTAAGGTTGAATATCACTTGCACATCATAGAACGACAACGTCTATTTGTCTATGTGAAATACCAGTCGAATTTATTAAAAGTCCTTTTTAAATTTAATAGCCCAATTATTGAGGGAGTTTATGCTATTTAACATTACGCTAGGACCCTTGGGAGCGAAAACGAAGTAGGTAATAGCGTGGGCAGGCGATGCGATGCGACGGGGTAGGTCCGGGAAACAATAAATTTCACGCGTATGAAGTTGTAGCGGTATCTACAACGCCACATGCGAACAACGCGTCATACTGACGTCACGCACGAGTTTACCGTGCAATTAGCATACATACAAACTTCCCGACATCAGTCGTTAGGCAGTTGCCCGCCAGACACAACACCCGTCTGGTCGGATCCTCCCTTTTCTATAGAGGATGAGTGGACTTTACACCTCCTTCCTCATACCTCTAAGTATAAAATCACGGGCGGAAGCTAGTTTAGAAATAAGATAGGAAATGGTATTTAATATTGATAATTTTTATTTTTTTTATTTTAATATTTAATTTATACATAACATTGACTCCGCTCTGTTCACATTATGCTAAGGTCGCAAATTTTCCTGAGTTATAGCTTAGCATTAGCCCGCGGCTTCGCCCGCGTGGATGTCCGAAAATATCCCACGGGAACATACTACCGGGGTCGTTTCCTATGGAAAAGAGCCGTCAAGAAACCCCACGGTTACTCTTTTAAAAAATAATAATAATTGGCTTTTACAATGTTTTCAAATTACAGTAGGTATGAGAGGACAGCGTATATAGGCCTGTCGACAATATCAGGTACTAGTCTACAAGGCCTACAAAGTCCTCACATTTACAAAATATAAAAGAATCTATCAAAAGGATAAAATAAAAATAGTTTATCAGTTGTTTAGGCTAAACACCTTTTAAACAGGACATATAACTATATGGACTTTGACGAAAGACTGACATAAGACACGTAGAAAAGTGTGTGTTTCACGTGTTTCAGTTTTTATAGTAATACCCTTAGTCGTAGTAGTCTTCGCTCCAATCAATTAGATCCAGTTTATTCAAATTATTTTCAATCAATTTTCATTTACTTGCCTATTTCAAGAAGAGTTTACTTTCCATGAACTTCATTTTAAAGTATTAGAGACTTTTCTTTCAATTATTTTGGTTAATCCTCAATCATCACCATCCTCCTGCCCTTATCCCAATTTATTTGGGGTGTCGGTACAACATGTCTTCTTCTCCCATACTTCTCTAATTAGTCGTCTTCGGTAGTCACACCCTTTCTAACAACATCTTCCTTTACTCTAAAAGTCATCCACAGACTAGAAACTTTGTTCACGACATTTTCCTCATTCCTCCGCATCACATGCCAATACCATGACAATCGATTCCCTTCTCAGTAACCAGTGTTACTTTCAGACTTCCTCTTACACATATATGCTCATTCCTATTTATATATATTCGCGATTAATTTGAATTAAGTATTAGAGACTTCGCTTCCAATCAATTTACCTAATATTTTCCGGCCACACAGAATATTTATATTTCTGCTTTTATATTTAATCATAGATCTTTGCATCTTTCTGGCCGATGGCAGGAAATAAATATACTAAACATTATACACCAATAACAATCGGTTTTATTCTGAACATCATAGTCTTTGAGATGTCCTTATCTATATCTATCAGATATCTTTGACGGCACGGTTGGCGCAGTGGTTTAAGCGATTGACTGCTGCGCTGCGTGTCGCGGGTTCGATTCCTGAACGGAACAAATATTTGTATGACCTACATGTATCTGTTCCGAGTCTGGGTGTTTTTCTATCTATAATATGTATGTATTTACAAAAAAAAAAAAATGTATATAAGTAGTTTATCAGCCATCTTGTTACCATAACACAAGCATTAGGTTGCTTAGCTTGGGACAAATGGTGCTGTGTGAAATGTCCAGGGATTTATTATTTATTATTATCTACCTAATTTAGGCTTATCTGACTTAAGGCTCATTATTGTATCATCCGCTTTCTTACAAAAACAAGGTTTGCTACGACCTTTCATTAGCGATGAATGATTTCCTTGCCCTACGTTCCGAGGAAGTTATAGGCTGACACGGCGAGATAATTTATCTAATTAAATCTAAAACATAATCAACTGACGTATTCTAGAGGCGTGTAATGGCGGCGCGAACTGCATCCCTCTGAGCGACTGCACGGGCCTGTACAACCAGCTGCAGCGCGGCAGCACGCCAGAGCTGACGCAAATTCTGCGCAGCCTGCACTGCGGCTTCCAGAATGGCAACTTACCAATGGTGAGTCAATCAAGAGTGTGCCTTCCAATATGGCCTAAAAGCTGAGTTTGCTCACATATCAACTATACATATTTTTTTTTTTTTTTACCAATTAGGTGAAACGTCAATTGATTAGAGGAAACATTCGGGTAAATTGAGATTAACATTTTTGTAAAATCTTATTGACTTATATTATAAGCCATGCTTTCTATACCTAGATCTTCCCATCGGCAAAAATGATGAATTCCATACAAACTTTCATCCCCATCATTCCCCTTTAAGGGATGAATTTTCAAAAATCCTTCTTTAGTGCTCACTTTTGATAAAAAAAGAATTCTTGTCCAAAATTTCATGCTTCTAAACCCAGCGGTCTAGGTGTGCGTTGTCTATGCCAACGAATTGGAACACCCAATAAAAAAAAAAATTGTGGATACAAGAAAGGCTTATTTACTGAATATTTAATATTGTCTTGATTGTCTAGATATGCTGTCCACCGCAGTTCTTATATACTCCTCAACAAAGTAGCCCCCTTGAATCGAGGATATCTGATCCAACGAGTCTCCTCCCCAACACACGGATCTGCGGGATCCAGAACAACGACAGAATAGTTGGAGGCACACAGACTGACATCGACGAGCACCCCTGGATGGCTCTCATCAGATACGACAAACGTAAGTTTGAGACAGGCTTCCCTTTAGTGATTTTCCGGCACGCTTGAGGGTGGTCGGAAAGTCTACATAAAAGTCAGCTGACAACATATTCTTCATTCAGGACCCTTTAATACACAATATGGTACTTTTGTGTCACATATATTAAACACAGAGTCAAAGGATCCATTCGGTTATTAATGCTATGTGGTTTCAATGTTTATTCCAGTGGAACCACCACATCAGTCAGGTCAGAACTTCCAAATCATTATAAAACACTTGTGACTCTATCTGCTATAGCAATGAATTGTATGCCAATGGATACGCTTTAAGATGCCAACGTATCCATACTACGCTTTTTTATCCTATGCTAATTCAAAAACTAAGTATTTACACATACCTAAAGCGGAAACTTTGCCAGAAATATTTTTGTGCTGTTAAAGACTATCTTAAAGACAGTATGGCTTGGGATTGAACTGCTTCAATAAATACATGGGTCAAAGCTGTGCTGACGTCTTTTATTTTGTGATTTTTTCTATGTTTACATTATGATATTTACATAGGTACTATTGTGAAGTATTTTAGGAGTATGTGGATTTTTTACATAGATATTGCATGATTGTCTAGCAGTCTAGTTACACTGAGGTATAGGTACACACGGCGACACAATATCAAGTTATACATTTCCAGTTTTAGCTGACCTCGAATTGTATAGGTTTTTCGTACAATCAAAAGTCAGCTTATACTAATAGTTATGTATAGCTTGATGGGTAGCCCTTCGTACTTCGTTCGACCTACCGAAATGCCTTTTCTTTTTGGTCAAGTTCGTCGGGCTATTGAGCTCGACGAATTCTAGCTGTCAGGACAATATTGCACTCAAATTCTTATAGTTCTTTCCTCAAGACACCGTCCCAGACATTTACCTACAAGGCTCTCATTTATGATCTGACCATCAAAAGAAATACAAATTTATAAGAGACCTCATAACCTTTTAGTTCAAGTTTTTCTTCTCAGTGGTACCTAGTCGAATAGGAATCACGGATCTAAGGCAGACACAGACAAAATTTTATGGTTTGGTCGTTGTTTTACAGCCGTGGGCTGGGGATTCTACTGCGGAGGAGTGCTCATATCCGCCAGATACGTCCTCACAGCGGCACACTGCGTCAAGGGCTCGGATCTCCCGCTGAACTGGAGACTGTGAGTCTATTTACAATTCAAATTTAATACTTAATTACAAGCATAGATGGAAACTTCATTTAAACAGCAGCCTCTTCTTTCGACAGTAGATAGGTACAGACGATCATCTCTCCATTGTAAGTTTTTTGTTCATTTGCGAGTTACCTATGTTTATTTTTCAGCTGAAAATGTATAACTAAAAATAATAATATGTAAGTACCTACATGCATACCTATGACAATAGAAGCAAAAGAATCATAGAGGGCATCAAAAGTTTCGTCCGCATCGCTGTCAATAGGTACAGTACCCAAAAGGCTGGCTGTATTGCCACGTTGTATGGCGATGCTAATTCTTTGGCCAAGTATCTAAGTAGCTATTTTGTTGATTCTGCGATTTTTTTATGACCTGTCCCTCAGTGGTTAGGTAAGTACCTCAATTTTTCCGCAAGTTCGTGGGTAGGTAGGTACATAAGTAATTCGCAGTTCGTAGGTAGGTACCATACGTTCTGTAGCCATGTGTCATATAAGTAACTATATTCAATGAGGTCAAGTCAAGCAATTGATAACTCGTTCGGTTGCATTGCAATGACCCCAGTGATTCAAGAAATCTCTTGGAATTATTCAATCACGTGTTTCCGCTGGGGTAGGTACTGAAAAATATAGGTACTACACGTAAACGATAAAGTAGGTATAAACTAACCAAGCGAGAGAATTTAGGATAAACCGTTAAATTGTGATCGTTTTAATCATTAAATGGGGCCATTGTACTCATCATTATGAACAACTTTTTCTATGGGACCAACCCTGAAATCGTGAAAAAAAATCAGTTGATCCATAGATTTATGTTCGCATAACTCGACATAATCTATGGATCAACTGATTTTTTTTTCACGATTTCGGGGTTGGTCACGTAATAAAAGTTGTTCATAATGATGAGTACAATGACCTCTTTTAAGGATTAAAAAGATCAAAATTTAACGGTGTATTATACCTGCACCTCTGGTACCTACCTTCTTTCAAAGCTTGTCAAATCGTAGTCGTGTTTTCTTATCGTTATTTCAAAATAACAATTCACAGGTACCTACTTACCTATCGTAATTACTAACATTGAGAAATACATTCGAAGACGTGTAGCGTAGCTCATAGCAACATAATTTTTCGATTGAAACAAATTTTCCATTATTTTCCATCTCCTGTTTTAGATGAATTTTGTAATGATTTTTACTTTATCGATAAGTTTTAACAAGAAATTTTATGCTTGGGCCTTTGATTATCAAGTTATAGAGAAAGTAGGTACGTATTGCTTAGTTTACCTGAGGTGTTATACGTGCCTACTTGCAACCAATTTTCACTAAAACCATAATATTTTGTTTAAACTTATTTGCCTGTGTAGTTCCTACGATTTTCAGATGGCAATAATAATAATAACAGCTTATTATTGACCCACTGCAGGGCAAAGGCCTCTTACAAAGAAAGCATGAGCATCGCTCATCACGCTGGCTCAAGACGGGTTGACGATTTTCAGAAATCTACTTAGATAATACAAAACTACCGCGTAAATATACAAGCTTCGAAGAAAGAGACATCTAGGTTCACGATCCGCTTTTAATAACGCAATTCATCAAATGATTTCAGTTCGCAAGTGCGTCTGGGCGAGTGGAACACGTCGAGCGAGGTGGACTGTTTCCATGATGACTGCAACAGGCCCGCACAGGACATCCCGGTGGAACAAGTCATCCCACAGGAGGGGTACAACGCTGACGATCCCAACCAGCACCACGACATCGCCCTACTTAGACTTACGCACAACGCGCAATTCAACGGTAAGATTACCTAGTACCTACTTACCTTCTACTGGGTATACTTAGTCCCAAGACGACAGATGATCCTGGTGGGACATAATTTTATCCTACAACGCCGAAGACCCCATACTGCACCAAACAGCAAACCTTACGGTAGCTTACAAACCACAGTTTAACATTAAATAGGTAGGTACCGATACAATAAATACCTACCTATTTAACGTGCTTTATATTATATGTACCTATTGTAGGCACTTGTTGACCACAAGCCGAATCTTTTTTTTTCTTTGTTGAAGGAGCTTTATCAGATGGACTATGTCGCTCACCAGAATATTAGAATATCGATGTTTCAATATATAAAATTTTGATTGTTGAATGTTTCAGACTTCGTCAAGCCAATTTGTTTGCCACTGAACAACGACCTCAAAAACAGCTTTTACGAAGGTTTTGACATGGAAGTCGCAGGTTGGGGAAAGACTGAAACACGTAAGTACCTACCACCAGCTCTCAACAGCTAAAGATTCATAAACTGTACTAACCTTGCACTGTGTAGGTACATTGTGAGCATTTAGCACCAGCACCAATTTTATTCATCAAGTAGTTCGGCTAACAATGGTTGCTTTCAGAAGAGAGCGACAGTAACGCCCCCCGGCAGTTTACTACTGGACCTAACTTGTCAGGTGGGATGATGTCCTTTCCATGGAAATAGTATGTGAATAGCTTACATTCCACTCCGCGTGCTTAGTGATGCGTTTTACCAAAAGAGCCTAACCTAACCTCTTCTGCTATAGAAAGAGTCCGGGGCTTAGCTGTACATAGAACTGAATTCATGGAGCCATGTCAAACATAGACAACTCCAAGTTGGGTAGAAGGGGAAACACTTGAAAATTTGGATTGCTCGCATCATGTGGTAAAATAGAAATTATAGCGAAAATAATTTAAAATTGAGATCCGCACTGAGTTTAAAAAATAATATCTCAGGGGCTAGCTAGTGTTTGCCCTCGCCAAGATGCCACTACCACCACATCTGGTAGGGGGTCATGTGGTACCCTAGACTAAACTCTTATCTTCCCCAACCGCCCGATTAAGATAGTCTCGGAAAGTATAAAGCTTCGTGTACATGACGCCGGTACCGCATCGGCTAATCAATGCGGTGTGCGGCGGCGGTGCGGCGCATGCAAGATATTCATTCGTATACACAAACATGCGGTCCGGTGCCGGCGTCATGTACAGGAAGCCATATAGATTCTCCTAATTTCTATTTAGGCGTCTTCTGTTCTTTTGGGCTAAACGTATCATGCTTCCACCTTTAAGTAGCCTTCGCCTAGTAGCAGATTAAACAATCCATTCAAAATACCCTTCCATTGTTTTAATTCTTAATTCTCTCAATTCTTACACTACACACCATGCACTCATTTAAGCACAAACATGTCACTTATTAATTTGTTTTCCATTGAATGAAGATGAGTTGGGTGGTTACCAGATTGTTTAGTCGTTGAAATTGCGCTTACGCCTGTAAATACAAACCCCTTTATTCTTAAACGTTGCTTAAAGTTAAGTAGTGATTAGCGACCAACCAAACATTTCCGACGTTTGAATGTCACTTAACTTTAATTATCGTTTAAAAATAAACCCCTATATCAACGCCAGCTGTTACATTTGAATAGTGGCAAAAACTATTAACTTACCAATATTGGAATGCATAGGCAAAACAAATGATGCCTACAATAAATGTTGCTAATCCTAAACTTGTTTAAATTGTCTGGTATAAAAAAAAATCAGTAAACAAAATATCAATAGGTACCAGCAGACTATACATTAAACTACTGCCACTGATTAAATGAAAACCCGCTTTGTTCTGCTTACCTTAAAACCCATATCAAATGTGACTCCTCTAAAACATACAAATAAATAATTTCAGGTACCGAGTCGGACGTCAAGCTAAAGGTGCGCGTGCCCGTCGTGAACCTAAACCAATGCGCACGAGTGTACGAACGCGTGACCCGCCAGATAGACAACACGCAGATATGCGCGGGTGGCGTGGCGGGCCAGGACTCGTGCCGCGGGGACTCCGGCGGCCCACTCATGGGCCAGGCACCCTCTGCCAACAACTGGATGGTCCTCGGCGTAGTGTCCTACGGGCCTTCGCCCTGCGGCACCCAGGGCTGGCCCGGCGTCTACACCCGCGTCGGCGCTTACGTCGACTGGATCCTATCCAAGTTACGCCCTTAGGTAACTGCAGATATAATTTGTTTGACCGAGATTTATAACGGCAAATAAAAAATAATTCGTACAGCCAACCGCACGTCCATGGTAACAATTTGACTTTGACAGCGTCTTTATTTCGTAGCAATAAGGGCGGTTTTGAGTGTTACTACTGACGCGCGGTTGACTGTACTTGTTACGTGATAACTTGATAAGACAGGCATTAACTTCGTATTGTACTTATTAATAGTGCAGTGTGACTTGAGATTAACTTAATAATTAAGTGTTAATGCCTATAGAACTTATATCTGTGAAATAAAGTATATTTTGACGTTAGTGTTACATTGTTTTGTAAGAGTTTAGTCACAAATGAGTGCCATCCATGACAGTACATCTTGCCAATGTATTCTCTATGTTTATAAGATTGTATATTGTGTCCTAAAAATAAAATAAGGTGAACTTTCTACAACATGGAATTAATAAAACAATGTTACAATTATAATAAAATTTGTATTAAGTAAATAATTTATTTATAATTAGATGCATAAATGACCTCCTTCTAGTCACGCCCCGGCCCCCGGCCCCGCCAGCACCGCTCTATCACTCACACTTCAGACATCACGAAAGAATACAACTACGGAAATATATTACTTTTGTGAACATAGGAAAAATATACTTCTGTAAAGAATGAAATATACCTACCTACTCATTAAATCTTGGCACGTATTATTATGTTTGTACTTCCTCCTTTACCTCGCGATCTAGGAGAATTCCAAAGATCTTTCATATTTGGCTCTTTTTTACAATTTCGCTAAATTATAACAGGTTGTTGATAGACACACCTGAACACGCGTATTAATACTAGGTAGCAATACAAATATCTAATCGAATTAGAATGCAAGTAGTACAGTAACTAAAGTGGTACCCGTCGAAGAAAATAAAGGACACTGTGACGATAGTCATATGTTTTCTAATTAATAAATTAGAAAATTGTTACCATGCCACACACTCGATCAACTTCGGTGAATACACGTTACGTTAACATATTAATTGATAGATGTTTACGCAATGATAATTTAAAATACGTATAATATGCATATTACATAATATTAACAGACATTTTATGCTTGTGACACCAAATAACATAGCTTATAAATACTTGTATTCTTAAACTATAATAATCCATAAATAGAAAAACAGGCGATTATAACATCTAAATACAGATTTAAAAGATGAATAGTCATTTATAGAAAATATAAAATGAGATTCGACATTAAAAAGCAAGACACTCGAATAGAAGCCTATAAAACAGCATAGTTATGAAGTGTAGGAGTTAGTAAAACTGAACATTATTAAATATTCTAGCTTGGAATGAATTAAATGGAATGTTTACAATGATAATACAGTCGAAATATAGTCCAATATTATCTTAAAGTTACAATAAACTGTATACTTTTAGTATTCAAGAATTTCTTTACATTTAATATATTATGTAGTTAAATAAAACTTTCATTACAAAATCAGCAAGAACAAGAGACAAGTCAAATCCATTTGCAAATAATGCAGTATATACCTAATGCTATTCTTATGACACATAATGTATGTAGGTATAGGTGGCAAACACTTTTTGTGAAAAAATAATACTAAAGACAGAAATATCAAAAATAATACACCATTTAAGATGCAGCTGCTATTTCAACAGGAATGTTCTCAGGGACTGCCGGATCAACGGGTTCTTCAACCACTGCTTCCCCATTTTCTCCATTATTCCAAGTCTCATTTTCTTCAGTCTTAGCTTCTTCCTCAGGAACTGGTGAATGTAGTTCATAGGTACCATTCTGTTCACCGTTCACTTTGGGCCCATTTATCATGATGTCTTGCAACTTTGTACCAAACTCAGGATCTGTTTCAGACACACTCTTGATCAGCCTATCTTGGTCTTCCTCAGCCCATGTCGGGAACCACTCGTTGAATAGTTTTATCTGGAAACATTGATTTGTTTATTGAGTTCAAAGTTTTTTTTTCAAGTATGCTGATACCAAAATGACTACATTTATTTTTAACCTACACAATATTTTTTCCTTATACATGCTACAAATAGGTGATTGAGGTCATGCAATATACTTAGATTATGGTAAACGCTGGTAATGCCTATTCATTAGACTACTTACTACCAGGAAAACTAAATAATTAACAAGAAGAAGAATCTACTTACTAAAAAAAATTAATTCACTGATAGACAATGCACAGACTAAAGTGCTGTGTCTAGAAGCATAGAATAATCAGCCTGTAATATTCCCACTGCTGGGACACCGGCCTCCTCTCTGTGATAGGGAGTGAGCCGTAATCCACCACACGGGCAGAGTGTAGGTTGGTAGATCTTAACAATAAGGACTATTAAAGAAGGATTTTTGAAAGTTCAACCCTTAAAGGGGTTAAATAGGAGATGAAAGTTTACAGTGCACTGAAGTTAGAAATATAGCAGTTGGTAGTTAGACTTCTGTTTAGAAGTAAAAGTAAGTTGTATCATCGTTTTTTGAACACTCATGCTCTAAGGCTCCTAAGAATTAACTCAGGGGCGATTATCTGACGGAATTTTCCATCTGCTGATGCAGATGGAAATTCCCGTCAGATACTCATGTAATAAATCATAACAGCAGCATCAAGTCTGATTGGTTGGCTCCCAACCTACTACAAAATTACATTTCTTGGAAATATTTCTGGGGATTCCAAACTAACAACCAATTATCTATTAATTGAGAAATTCTACTGTGGATACATTTATTTTTTGTTGTGTAAAGTAATTAATAATAACGCAAAAACATTAATCAATAACTGAAATTAAACACTATTAAAACTAACACAATCAATATCCACGAATGATGATGAATGCAATTATTTTGAATAGTTTTTAACTTGTTTTGGTTAAACTGTGAAATCTGACTCCTCTTTATAAAACCTAAAATCAATAGGTTTTTTTAAAGCATTTGTACTCGCCAAACAATCTCCCACTAGAAGCCGTTTGCATGTACAGTCACGAACAAAAGTATGTATCCACTCGGCTTTATTCAAAAGCGATTCACTCCTTTCTTTTTTAATGAAATTTTATGTTGTTACGAACATAGCATTTTCGAACCTATAGGTTTATGTAATGTGTCATATTTCAACGTTGCATTCGTTATTTCACGAAAAATTCGCAATTGAAAGTTGCCAAGTGTTGACATATTGGTGCTCGTGACTGTATGTGCTTGACGGTTTTCACAATTATATTTTATTGTTGTTTCATGTGTTTATTCATATGAAAAATTCATATGAATAATCGCTGCTTCATATAGTATTTGTCAGGTTAATTAATATGTAGGGTCTTGCTACCATTTTTTCACAAAATGACATTTCGAAATATGAGAAGGAATCTTGGTTTGCTCTCTCACTGACACCTATCACAAACACTGCTAAACTTGTTTAATAAAAAAATAAAAAAAAATTAAGTATGAAAAATATTGTTAAATATGAAAAAAAAAATTAAGTATAAAAAAGTGGTCAAGTATAAAAAAAATTGTAGTCTGTAAATGGTTTAATTAAAATACTTCAAGTTTGAGTCATTTGTAATGTACCTAAGTGTTTAGGTCACATATTCATGCCATGACTCAGACTGACACCTGATATTTGAACCAAGGTTTCTATTTAATGCAAGGTTAAACTCTAATTAACTAACTCATAACTCTACATACCATAGAAAGTTGATAGAAATTACTTTACTTACCCGACATTGAAAAAGGCTGACAGGTTTATCATCACATGTGATGGTAGCCATTGAGGCTGCCAGCTGATCAGGTTTGTCACCTCGGGCTGCCGCCAACACAGGTAGGAAGTCTTCACGTTGCAATTCACTAAACTCTCCAAACCACTGCAGCATGTACCGCATCTGCGCTTCTGATGTTAAACCGGGAGCCGACATCCTGCGAGCTAGCGGGCGGTGCTCAACTGCTGCAGAATTGACAAACAAATGATATCAGACTACAGCACCAAACAAATAAAACTTTATCATTTATAAGGCAATATTAGTATTACAATTTATTTTCCTCAATAACAACCAGGTCAACATTCATTGAACTCAGGAAACAGCTGATAGTATTTCGTTAATAAACTGAGCACAGGAAACTCAAGTCTTGCAAGTAGGGTAAACTAGTTTAAAGAAAATGTAGAACTTACAATCAGGCACAGATAAACAAACAGCGGAACCGAGTAACAAAGCCATTGCGACAGACTTGGAGAAATGCAACGATAGCAATAAAGTCTACAAAAACTAAAGTATCAGTGGGAACGCGAACTGATAGTCACTTTCTATTAGCGCTCGCCTACTCGACTGCAACTGAGACGCACGCAGCGCAAGGCCACATAACAATTTCACCTTTCAACTTGTTATATCATACGTAACATTTCACTTTCTAACTATTAGTTAACATATATGAAAATTATTTACATTTATTGTAATTTATTAACTCCGTGAAGAGAAGTTGTATTTACGTAAAAATGTTGTTGTTTACCTGTTTTTTAACAAATCCAGGTGATCCTGAGATGTTTGTTAGTTGTATGTAATGCTGAGAAGTAAACGTTCACGCTCGTGTTTTGTTTATTTTATAAAATAATTAACTTTGAAGAGCAATAGATAGAGCAGAAAACACATACAGGCAATTAGTAATTGTCAAAAAATGTTATTTCACTTGACCTTGACAAGCTTGACAGCTACAATGACAGCAGAACAGCAATATGACTTTGGAGAAGGTGTGAAAAGGACAGCCATCAATGAATCCGAATCCGATGAATCGTCAAGGCATTATCTACATTCAGCATTAACAAAAACACAACGGATACAAACCGTTTCTTCGTATTTTAGTAACCACATTAACACTCCTAAATAAATCTACCAAGTTTTTATTTAGAACCAGAATCGTTGACAGGTTAATCAGTTTTGATTGTCTTTCAACCTAGGGCAAACGAAATGCCTGTGAATCACTAAGCTTGCCTGTGGCCAAGTACGCTTTTGTAACTTAATCGTACATAATTCTAATACCGTTATCCATTATTTTAAAGACCACCCGCTTTTGACTCGTGGGAGACAGTGGGAGCTTTTTATTGAGGCCTCAGGCCTTTGCCATGTCTGGAACCGCCTTGAGTCTGAGATTCCAAGTTTGATACTTTTAAGTTCTTTGCTGACAGTACAGTGTCGATACGATGCTGGCTAGTATAGACGCCAGCACATCAAGCTACTACAAACTGTCTTTCTTTAATATTTATTTTCAACTTTATCGCTAAAGCAAGGTTCAAGGTTGATTGGGAAAATTTTACCGTTTCGGGTAGGTACCTGCTGGCACATCTGTACATAATCAGTTGGCTTAATGATGGAGTAAGCATGTTCGACTAATTTTTTTTCTTTGATACGTTAACAGTCAGGGAAGAACTTTAACTGCAATCTTGCTTTAGGGAATCCGAAGCAAATATGAGATGGTATACGAAATCAAACAATGTTTAAATTATTTATGGTTTTATTATACAAACTTTTATACAATTGCTTAAGTATGTACATCAGTGTACAGTTTTAAAATAATTTATTAAAGTGCACAGCACTCTTAATACCCCAGCATAATTTTAATGGTCTATTAAAGCGCCGATTCCCTTGTTCACAAACTAAACTAAATTTAAGTTCAGTGCATCTTTTTCTTTCTATTTCATTAAGAAAAGGACAGAAGATAAATATTAGGTTAGCGTCAAATTAGTCAGCGCGTGACGTAAATTGACGTATTTTTAGTAGCCATATTTCTAATCACGTCTAAACTAAACTGTCTATGATGGAGTACCAGTCTTAATTTGACAGGACTAAACTAATATTTATCTTCAGCGGTGCTATTCTGTAAAAATCTAACCGTGAAGTGGTCTGTCAACAGTGTCTATTCCCTAGCACCAGTTGGAATGACAGCTCACTTCACCTACCTTTTCACGGTGAGATTTTTACAGAATAGACCGGCTGTTCTTTTCTTAATAAAATAGTGGACTGAACTTAAATTTGGTTTAGTTTGTGAACGAGGGATTGTTCAAAATGCATTCAAACAGATAAGTACATACATAAAAAGTAAATTATCTATATTATAGAGGTACAGCAGTGCGATTCTGTAACCATCTCACCGTGAAAACTTAGGTGAAGTGAGCGTGGAGTGAGCTGTCATTCCAAATAATGCTAGGGATTGACACTACTGAAGTACTGACAACTCACATCAAGCTCACTTCACTTGAGTTTTCACGGTGACATTTCCACAGAATCGACCGGCAGGAATGTTTCTGGAGGATAATAATTTACAGGACATCAATAACAAACGTAATGAATTACCTAAGTTATTAGTAATTCACGTATCAAGGACTTTTGTACTTCGATTCTGTTAACTTATTAGGCATTTAAAACTAAGTAGGTACAACTATTAATTTTATGGCCCATCCGATTCAACTGCTTATTCCTGCTTCTCAATATCACAGACAGACAAACACCACTAACTGCAGTACGATTCTGTAACCATCTCACCGTGAAAACTTAGGTGAAGTGAGCGTGGAGTGAGCTAGTCAGCTTAGTCATTCCAAATAATGCTAAGGATTGACACTACTGACAACTCACATCAAGCTCACTTCACTTGAGTTTTCACGGTGAGATTTGCGCAGAATCGACCGGCAGAACTTAACCTTATAAAGACACCTATGTTTCAGTGATTTACACCACTTAGGCAAGTGCCCACTTATTTGTTATTTGTGACGTTATTTTTAAAATCAAATAAGTTTAAGTAGGTACTAGTCTATAAAGTAGGTAGGTGAAAATATTGTACTTAAATGAAAGGGACTAACTCAAAATAAAAAGTACTATCTCAAAATGTTCTATTGTAATACCTAGCTGTCTTACTCCAATCAAATATACTCTAGTAATGGGAATATCTAGCCGAAATACAAATAGATAGCAAAAATATCTACACAAGTTTCTGAATTCGTAGCACAAGTTACAGACGCCACCAGCACATCAAGCTACTATAATCTGTCAAATTTCTTTAATAGATTTTCAACTTTACCTCTAAAGCATTAGGATTTAAAGTTGATTGGGAAAATTAGACAGTTTTGGGTAGCTTGGCCTACTGGTGTCTGTACATCAATAAAGTATTGGTAATTTGCTCCTAGTTTGGATTGACATTGAAACAAAACTAAATAAAGTATTAATAAGTAGCTGATGACTAGAAAGTTCGTTTGTTTCGGAATCTCGTTAGTGCTTGTATTTGTAATAAGTAGGATTAAGTTTTTTTTCACGGCATCTAAGATTTAGTTATAGCGACTAATGGCAATACTAATTTCTTAAATTAAAGCGAGTATCCGAAATTTATAACAATATTATTTTACTGAACTCCTGTAACCTGCATCTTTTTCAAAAATATTTTTTTTTCTTAATACATACCTACAAAGTAGTTTAAATTATACTATCTTAAATTAAATCTAACATATCATAATTTATCACATACAAAAATATTGTCATTTGGTCAACACCTAACAGTACTTGTCTGATTCACATATATTAACACTCCGTGATTATCACCGTAGAAGAAATACGCGGGTATTATGAAGCTCCTGTTTCAACTTAGACCTATTTCCTTTCGTCGTGGCTATGGCTGTGGGTATGGCCGTGGTCGTCGTTGTGCGAGTGAGCATGTGGAGCTGAAAATAGAAAAAGGAAAATGAGTAAACATATTAATAGATTTATTTTATTTATAATTATAACGCATAAATAACACACCGCAGCAGTATTAGGGAAAATCCCCGTTAATTCATTTACCATAGGTACGAATTTTTATAACCTAAAGAAAAATAATATGACGTGGTTTATTTTAAATTAAATATTTGTGAACACAGCACTTACTCAGCAATTGCAGACCGAACATCAGGAAGAATCCAACCACAGATGCAATGAATTGCAAGATACCCGTTCTATCGCCTTTCCAGATTTCAAAGAAGATGACGTAGAGCAGGGTTCCTGAAGCAAGTCCCTGTAGCACCACGGAGGAGAGACCGGCAGCGGCAGCACCTTGACCTCCCACCAGCAGGAGACCGATACCGATACCCAAGGGTGATACAATTGCGAAAGTTGTGATGTACACAACTGTCAGCCAAGTCTTAGTACGTGTAGCGATGAGCTCCACACCAATACAGAAAGCAATGACAAGTTTGTGGGCAGAAACAGCTCCTAACATGTACCTGAAACATAATAAAATTTAACAAAGTTAAAAACTGGAACACGAACCGAGTCAAAACAAAACTTGTCAATATACTTCGAAATTGCATAAAGCGCCATCTAGGATTCAGTACCGGTATTACCTAGGGCTAAGGTAAACTAATATTTTAAAAGTCACGCTACTCGATAATAGATGTCGCATTTAACCTTAAAACAAAAATGAGATTATTCTTACCAGACGTGAGCAGTGCTGGATTCTAAACCGACAGCCAAACCCTCAAACAGCTCGTGGATAGAAAGAGCGAGAACAATGAGCAATCCTCTAAGGGCAGAAGTAACATCATCCCCAACGTTCATAGGCATGTGGCTGTGGTGGTGGGAATGTCCATTGTGCTGTTGGTGCTGATGACTCTCAGGATCCTAGAAAAACAGTATCTTTAATCAAAGTAGCCGTCCTCTTATAAATGACGAACAAAAAATAATTAGATTATAGCTACTTAAGTAGATATATACTTATACATTTTAAGATATTAATTATCTCGATTCAGAAACGTGCCAAAAATCAGCAAAAAATTACCTTTT
The DNA here is from genome assembly GCA_949629185.1 of Apamea crenata. NCBI lineage: Eukaryota > Metazoa > Arthropoda > Insecta > Lepidoptera > Noctuidae > Apamea > Apamea crenata. The sequence continues at coordinate 9,068,646 of OX451371.1, read as the reverse complement.
TTGGCTCAACAAGATCTGCGGTGGAGTTGTTGGTGCTCTTCTCTCCGTTTGTGACTCCGCTTCGACTCTGTCGCACACTGAGGTTCCTCACGAGAGGAGCTACATGGCCATTCTTCCTCTCCCTGTAGTGGATGTACATGTGAACCAGTTCCTCTACCAGGTACATGATAAAGAAACCACAGCATGTCAGGAGAGGTGTCAGAGAGAAGTCGAATTGTTTTATGGAGCCGTTGCCTGGAACAAATCAATGAATATGGTTAGAAAAAATAATGTTATGTGAAGTTTGAGGTAAGCGGGTTTTTATTAAGGAGTCTGTAGGCCAAAGCGTTTATCATGCCATCTGTACCAACGGGTGTATTCAAGGCTTCTTAATATCTTAACTCGAATAACTACATAAAACAAAATAATGTGTTCACGCTGTACGATTGACTTGCAATGTAGGTAAGTTCTGCGCATTTTAACTCAATAGTTATAATCCTTAAAAAACTAAATGTATGGGAAAAGTCAAACTCAAACCTCTGTTAGTTAAACTCAACTGGATCTAAACCAAAAAAAAAGTCTTGGGAAAATTACCGATTTGCTTGCTGGCTGTACAATAAATAGCCTAGCTTTTGCCCCCGGTTTCATCCGCATGAAGGTCGGAAAATGGCATTATTCTAAAAATTATGGAACCTAAACTACACGCGGGAAAAATCGTGGCGAACTCCGGTCGGTATCGAATAAACAACTCTGCCAACTACTAAAATCTTTGTAGCGCATCACGTCAGCCAAAAATAATAGAATCTTGCCCAAACACATCTGTGAATTAATTTGACAAACCATGACAAGATGCGCACGACATGTTATTAACTAGCAATGGTACCATTAGTTGATAAAGGTTCTCATTAATCAGTCATTTCGTTCCATTATGAATATTTATCTAAGATCAAACTACATAATGAGCAGGATGTCGTTTTCGTCACTTCGCCTTACGTGTCGGATGCTGAAGCCTGTACCTACCTACCTGTGTATATAACAAAGGTTTGCTATTGTGTTTAACTATTTACCTACCTACATAATTATGTAATTAGAGTGAGTATTTATTCACAATAATATACTACCAACCTTGTGTGATGTTAAATTATTTCAACCGATATTTGCCCCAATTAATGATATTTTTAAATATGTATGTATTTGGGTCCGCTCAGTGCTTTGTTATAGATGTTATCGTTAATCCATGTTAAAACAGGAAACGTACATGAATTAAAGCTATTTTGTATCTTTTAATATTGAAAAACGTTAATTTTTTATATGTTATGAACTTATATACATAAGCTCACGCCTTTTTCTCGTGGGGGTAGGCAAAAACTACAGACCGTCACCTGCTACGATCCATGTTGTCCTTCGCCTTACGAACTCGAACTTAGGTATATGAAAATAAAGTAGGTCACCTAGTTTCTCTATTAAAGCGGACTCATTCGAGGCATAGTTTAATCCAAATAATCTAGTCTGAACGCTTAATCCTCAACAAAGCCTACCTTGGTTACCTACTCCATATTTCTCTGAGCTACTTCTAGCGCAAATACTTCTACAGATTCGTCTTAAAAAACGGGTAGCATAGCTTCCTATTTCGAGAGCACATACCGACTTGCCAGTCGAAATACAAATGTGAAAACAATAGCCTTCCGTTCCAACTCGCCTGAAATATTTTTCAGGGCGCGGACCAGAGGGGCAATTCTCGTAATTTTAAGAACGTTCACAGTTAGAGGGGCATTCTCGTAATTTTAAGAACATTCACAGTCTGATCTCAGTCTCAATCTGTCAAAAATACGTCTAATTTCCCTACATTTTAATAAGTTTATGACATTTGTTTGTCGCCGAGATGAGACTGCGACTAGATTTTGATCGTTTTAAATTACGTGAATTGGCCTTCTGATCTCAGTCTCAATCTGTCAAAAAAACCGCTAATTTCTCTACATTTTGACAAGTTTTTGACATTTGCTTATCGCTGAGATGAGACTGCGACTAGATTTTGAACGTTTTAAATTACGAGAATCAGCCTTCATGGTATGAATTATTATCAACATTAGAGCTTCTCTTATTTGAAATGGAGACTCGAAATAGCAGAGGATCTTTAAGGGGAAAGCGCCAGGGTAGCCAGTGAAATTCAAATTTTCTTACGTTTTGCAATTTGCAGGTCAGGTTGTATATTGAACAAAATATGATTCGCGACCGCAACAAGTAGGTATTTAAAGATTATTATAATCATTAAAATCATCAATATAACCCTCTAAGTTCATATAATCCTCTTGAATGGGGCTTCCCTGGTGCCCCCTTAAGTAGGTACTTCTGACTCAGAATTACATTAGTAACTTTGGCTTTAAAACGAAGATCATTTTATTATGAAGTTGTCTGGCTTAACGGTCCTGCTAAGTATGAAGCAAGCGCCAACATAACGCGGGAACTACTCCACCTATTATACAACATAGTTCATTTCGCATGTTTCCCAAAAAGGTATGCAGAATAAATTAAAGAATTTCAGCATCCCATTCTGTAACTAGATAATAGTACAGACGATTATTGCAATTTTGCAAGAAATTGTATAACAAAGATATTTATGATGTGTGTCGATACATTACATTACATACAGTATTTACATAAACCCATTCAGTTATGCGCCGTATAACATACACGCCCACGCGAAAAAAGATCTTTTAGTAACCATTTCTCTTCCATTACCATAAAATTTTGCCGGCACAGCGAGATAGTGCTGCATTTATGATTTTGTACAATGTTTCTTCGCTGCATTTTCCGAGGAAAATATACTATTCTGTTTACTTTCAAGATGGCAGATAAGAATACTAGTATACGAATACATTTCGGTAAACGAACTTGCATTTTCGATGAGATATCAACGATCTAATACATTTTCTTTTTCAGAGGAAATCTGTGGATCCTAGCGCTGTTTATTAATGTTGACGCTTTGTTAGTTTATTGATTGTAGCGAATAAAGACAAAAGTACTCCAACTTCATTAAATTGTACTAATCTATTTTTTCGGAGGATACAAATAGTAGATAAACTTCTTATACTAAGGGCTGATGTTTCCATAGTCAGATAAACATCTGAAGAATAAATCTGACAGTTTGACATATTTTCTAAACAAAAGCTGTTAATTCGCAATATTTATTATTATTTATTTATTTATTTATATAAATAAATAAATAAATAAATAAGTAATAATATAAAATAAAAATAAATAAATAATAATATGTATTTATTCCTTAGATAAAAGTTATCTAGCTATTGAAAAATCAGCCCTAAATAAACAACAAACTATTAAAATAACAATATAATATCCTAAACTAACTAAAACCATTAACAAACTAAAATATGGCGTCGAAAAATTCCTCCGTATCGCTGTCGACTGGTAATGTAAACTATTTTGCACTAGCTTGTGCTGTACATACCTATAACTGAGTCGTATATACATACCTATAACTGTATTGTATTGTGAAAATGTGCTTTAAATTGACGCTCTACGTTTTAAAGATCCTTCGAACAAATAGGTTACGGCGCCTGCGTTGAATCAACATGCGATTTGCGCAATTACTTTTAATAGCTTCCTAAAATCTATAATGTCGCAACTAGCTACTAGCCACCTTACCCATCTCAACCTTGGTCAGGTCGAAGGCTGATCATATAAACAGATGATGCAAATTCACACCGCGCCGCTAAGATGGGTGTCCTGTCTGACGAAACGGCATCAATTGTGATAGTTGTATGTATGTAAGTTAGTATTATCTTCTGCAATGCTGGCGGACGCAATGCCAACATGTCAAAATATTATGACGTCACTGTATTCGTAAACTTTTATGTACAGTTGAATTTGTATCTTTTCGTAGGTTATGTGAACATAAAATGCCATTACAATTCATAATCAGCCTATAATGTTGCCACTGCTGGGACACAGGCCTCCTCTCAGATCTCTCTGAGAGGAGGCCTGTGTCCCAGCTTTTTAACTTCCTCTCGGAAGTGGGCCGTAATCCACCATTACAATAAGCACGGTAGATTTGTGATAATTTTTTTAAGGATTTGAAGATGCAGACATTATTATCTATCTATACCTACTAATCTATCAATAAAGCTGTTTGTTTCATTGAACTGTCGGAATTGAAAAAATATTTTTGCATTTCATAGCCTAATTCTTTAGGGAGGCTATAAGTATGCTATTTAACATCACGCTGTCGCCCTTAGAAGCCAAAACAAAAACTGCAGAAAGAACGCTAAGCGAAAACGTACTAACAGCGCGGGCCGGCGATGCTATGCGATGGGGTGTAGCGTCAGAAGCAAATTTTTTACATAACAAGAGAGAAGCTATAATTTCTTTCAGGGGGCCTAAAAAGGCCACTTTGGCAGAATCATAATAGGATAGCAATATGAATCATATTAAAATTCGTAAAATGGTCACAAACTGACAATTCATATCACGCAATTTACCTGTTTGACAGCTTTGTATGGAAATTCGTAAAATGGTCCACCAATTTTTACACCAAATATGATTGATATGAAATGAATTGTAGGTGATTAAACTCTATTATGTGTAACCATTTAACGAAAATTAGAGGAATTGCTAATGATCTGCTGGGAATTCTGGAAATGAATAGCTTTTAGAGGTATTGCAAGTGGCCTTTCTAGGCCCCCAGGTCCATCAGTCTCGTAATATTTTTGCGTAATCTTGCATCACCGTCACGCCTCTAGTTCCAATATATAATTCACAGACCTATTCGTAATATTGTACGTGATCACCTAACACGTTGCAAAGTAAATTCATCATTGATCAAGTCAACGACCTTTTTAGAAAATAAATTATGATTTTTCGCAGGAAATGATGGGGTTAATTGGTTGGACCGTAGAAAAGTTTTTCTGAAAAACCCCAGCCACATTTTCAAATTCATTTTTAACATTATAAATTCGAAAGTAACTCTGTCTGTAAGTTGCCTTTTCACGCCTAAACCACTGAACGGATTTCTATAAAATTTTGCAAGGAGATAGATAGCATCCTGGGGAAGGACATATATGCTACTTTTTGTCCAGGTAGCACGATCCCGTGGGATAATTTCGGACATCCACACTGGTGAAGCCGCATGCAAAAGCTAGTTAAAGTTTAGATAAGTAAGGTGCATTTACGAGTATAAGGAGTGCGATAAATCAGTTTAATGATTAAATTACGCTGCCAATATGACTTGTAGTTAACTCTTTCATTCATAATTTATTTTATCTTTTAATGCTAAGTTAATCTAAGTGGCGCTTTAGCAAGCTAATCAGAATATGTAACATCATCAGATTTTTATGTTATCAACTCTTGACAGTTTCTTAGATTATAATATACTTGGTCACCTGTGACTGTGAGGGTAATTATTATGAATATTATTTTGTAGCTTATTGTGTAACTACATATCTGAATGTTCAATGTTATTACCACTATGAGCATTTAGTATTTTTTTGTAAACGGGCGTAGGTAGATAGAATTCGTTAAGATTTGGTAAGTATTAAGATTCTGTTTGTCGACAAAAACTCTTATTCAGGAAAAGTGTTAGTAATTTTGTTAAAATAAAATTAAAGTCCTTAATGTTTGCAGACGTTCAAACATACATAGTTACCGGCTTCTTTTCTTTTAGCCCTTAGCACCAACCCAAGTTGATAGCATAATCAGCCATAATGTTGCCACTGCTGGGACACAGGCCTCTATGTGAGAGGGAGTGGGCCGTAATGCACCATGCGGTGCGGGTAAATGTCACATGTCTTCGAATTTTATGTTCTAGGATGTGCCGGTTTCCTCACGAGGTTTTCCTTCATCGTTTTGAGACCAGTGGTGACTAAATAGTTTACACAAAGTAAGGCACCTGTCTGGGTTCGAACCTACGACCTACAACTCGTAAGTCGCAGATGTAACTACTAGGCCACCACTGCTCTCCCAAAGTTAATATTGACATAAAATTATTACAAGTTTTTCTTACAGAATGGGAGTGAGTCTGACTCATCGGCGCCAGAGTGTCGTGGCTGTTTTTTTTTGCCTTTATATGTCAATTTGTTAAGGCGAAGACAATTTCACACGTTTGTGCGCGCAACCATGACAGTGATTGTTAAAAGAGGGATAAAAGCGTCTCATTATAAAGACAACAGATAAAAACACTGCAAATTACATACAAAAGAAACCTTTAAAACTACTGTGAAATTACCAAAATAAAAAAATTACCCGTCTACATTTACATAATTATATACCTAATGTCAATGTACGTAGGTGTTATTGTTGTTGAGCTACGCAAAACGCTGTTAATGCAGGTGCATGCATACCTCGATATATTCGAGGAAGAAGGAAGACATAAGGAAAATGGCAGTTCATTCACACTTCTCGAAAATTAATCGAATATGTACATATGTCAGAATAGATAACGTGTAGTGTGCCTGTACATTCTTCATTACTGAGTAGGTAACATCATAAAACTAACACGATACGGGTAAAAAAGTAAGTTTTTTTTCCTATGTGGTTATAATATTGACCAAGGCTCTACATATTTTAGGTTCGTTGCATTTTCATTGCAACAAAACTGATGGTTCAAAAAACATCGTGTTGGAACCTGGCCTTTATAAGAAAGAGGCAAAAGCGGCTGACCTCGACATGCGTTTTGCGCAGTCCCGACAGACAGCGCTTTCCATCGATCCGGCGATCCGCTGCCCGAGACAGATTCGTTTGTCTCGAAAGAAATGCATCAATCACGACCCGCCATGTTCGGATTTCGACTTGATTTCTTATTCTCGAAAAAGAAGTCATTTTATCAAAAGGTAATAAGAAGAATGAAAGGGATGTCTGTTCGGTTTTCCAATTCCATTCAGAAAGAAAACTATGTAACACAAAAACATGTGAAATGACATAACATACACGATAGTATGCTTATTACGACAGGTAAGGTTATATGTATTATACCGTATTTACGTGGAATAAAGCAAATGAAATAAAAACTCAAAAGCGGTAGTAAATTAAAATTGTATCGTAGAATTTTACCGACACAATAATATTCATATAGATAGGTATCTCAAGTTGAACATACAGCAGGTATGTAGGTATGATAAGCATGACGGTCAACAACATTTTTAAATATTAAAAGCCGTGAACCCTGACACGGTCATGTCATTTGAACATGTAACAAATCGGAAATTCCATAGCGCAGGTAAAAAGAAGTGCGAATTTCAAACAGAGCAAGAACAACGAAAGAGAATTTACTGAAACGAAGCCGATACAAATCAAGGCATGAAAATGAGGAAAATCGACAATCTAGGAAAAATAAATACCTACTAACTGAACTTGTTCATTCAATTGCCTATAAAACACTTCTTTAATACGTACATAACGCACTTTAGTCGTTTCCTGACCGCAAGCTCCCACTGTCAGTGGGAACACAAATCGTTAGCAGAGCTGCGCGCACGCCGACAACTTTTCGTACTTACGCGCGAATTGCGCCACCTCCGCCCGACTCTAACCTTGAAATACTTGAATGTAGTATACTCTACTCTATGCCGTGTAGCTTATAATGACCTTGAATCATACACGGGATATAACGGCTGGCTCCGAACAAAGGACGGTACTACGGTAAGCTTAGGGAATTGTATTGTGTAATTGCAGTTAAAGTACCTACCTAGATACAGATCTACAAATGCAGCCAATAGATCTACTATAACAGAACATGAAATAAATAAAGCAATTGCCTTATTGTACTCGAGAACAATATTGACCTAACAATTGACTGGCGCTTTATTGCCATGTAACAACTGATCAACAAGGCTGCAATAAAAAAATATAAGTGAATTACCAGCTACATGCTGCTCACGCGTTCAAAACCAATCTTCAGACATAAATATTCAAAGGCTCAGAGACAACACTTAAAGGAAACAAGACGAATTGTAGGTATACTATGTGTTTACACACATGAAGTTAAAACAATTGAATCGGAGTGATGTGCAGACGACAGTGACATCTCTGCCGACTCCTTTTTGTTACATGCCACCAATCATGTCACACACGTTTTGTTTATAGACTGCTCAATGAATCGCTGACGACCGCATCAAAATCTGTGAAGCGATTCACGATATAGCATTACCGGCATTTGACCGACAGGCGTATAATCTCTGATAATGTGAACACAACTTAGAAACTGGAATTGTTTTTGAAGCAAGGGCCGATGGCTGATGACCTGACGATGACTTTAAAATCGGAGAAGTTACTTTCGGGACGGTTAGTTTCGTTATGAATGGCTGAGTACCAGGTGGCGCGGCGCACATTGAAGAGGCCTGTGTTTAACAATAGACTGCGATGACAGTTTAAAATAGACGCATTAACTTTTTTGCTGTGCTAATTCTAAGAACGTCATGGGTCTACGCTGTTAAATAGGAAATAAACCCACATAAATAAAAACCTATTACAATGAGACAAATTAAACCATATTAGACGATTCTTCATGCGTGACATGACGATCAATGATCATTTAAAACTTACAGCAGCAGATGATCCTCTTATAAGTAGACATTATAATTATATAGCTTTTCCGTAACTTAGAATATGGATGTCCGTACGGAATACGTAATACATTCATCATCACCTTAGCGTGCAGATCACGTCGGCATTTCATTTACCTAAGCATCACATCACCGTTTCGTAACATCTTTCTTCCAGTATGCCATTAGCACAGATAACCGCCACCCGGAAAATATGTGGAGAAGTGTCAACGTGATTCGTAATGCTACTGGTTTGCGAAATTTTAATTCGTTTATTTTTCGGCAAACTAGCATATTTTGTTTTTTTCGCGAAACACGCCATTATTATGTAGTTTCTCAGATGGGTTCGAGATTATGAAGACCAAAAACAGACGGATGGATTGTGTGAAAAATTATATGGCTAATAGGGGTAAATATCTACTGACCTGACCGGCCGATAGATATACTCACAATTAACATAAAAGGTTGCACAACGCAAGATATTTATGAGTCAAGTTCCTATTACTTGTCGATAAATATATATTCAACATTTAGCGGGTACTTAGCTCACCTAAGTACGCACCAACTCTCAACAACAAACGTTTTATATTGTTTATATATTTTATTTGTCTAGCGAGGAGTGTATCGCGTAATACTAAAAGCATTTGTAAAGAACTGGTTCAGAAGCGTGAGAGGCGATCCGGAACTAGGACAGTTATCTAATCGGAAATAATAAATATTGATCGGAGTGAAGCTATTTTTATTTAACTTTTGACTCTTTTCGTGCTAGTAACCTCGTCGAGCAGTTTATGGAACATTCCACTTGTTCTTTATGCATTTTGATAAACCTGAGCCACTTCGTAGAAATACTGTGTACTGGTGATGTGAGTATTTCAACGGAGTGTCAATTGGTTTGTTGTTATACAATTCAATCACAAAAATATTAACTTTGAAAGTGATCCAAAATATATTGACCCCGTTGATATAGAGTTATGTAGTTATTGCTTATTGAATGGGAAATAATTGGCCATTTAATACAAATATTTGATAACCGCAGAATTAAAAACGGCAGTCAATAATGAAAACAGGAGACAATGAGTTGATGAGTAATGATGATGTGTTTGCACCATGCACTGAAAATGCAACTGTTTCAATGTCGTATAGTTTAATACCTACATATTTTAAATATTTAAGAACCATGACAATGATTTTCCTCTTAAAACCTTATCCCCCCACTAACATTAAAATGCTGTCCTCATTTTCGAATTTAGGAAAAGTCTATTTCAATTCGCGGCGCATGGTGTTAACTGTCAATGCGTGGTTACATTATGCAGGAGTTGACAACTGCTTTAACAAAAAACTCCAAGGTTTCTCTTTGTGAGTAACTTTTCCTGTACAATTTTACACGTGCAACGAAAGCAACCTTTATAGGTGCTTACTATTAATAACAATCGAGTCCAAGAAGCCTAAAATGAAACAATCTGATCGTGAGTAATCAGGCAATGCGAACTATATGCTACTAACAATGTTGTCCTAATACAATTCGTTACATGCACATTTTAGGATATGTTTATGATAATTCTAGCAAAACATTAAACGAATATTACGTTGTTAATTTATGTAATACACCTATAGCAATTTGATGAAAGATAAAACTGCTGTTGCTTCACGCTTTGCTTCAGATTATTTTTGTCGATAGATTTTTACTTTTATCTGTTCAAGGAAGTGTACGAAACAATGAGTTTCTAACTTTCTACATCGATAACTTTGTAGAACTGTCTTAGAGAATGCATATGTCCTAAAGCTAGACCATTTGTTCGTTTTCAGAAGGAAATAAAAAAAACAAACACAAGATATTTCATGGATAGTATTCTGTTAGGAAGTAATGTTTACCTTCTTTTTTGATTACCTTCGTTCAGTTTTATAATCAGTTTAGTTTTATAATACACTTGACTTAGTTATTGTCATTGTCAGTGTCATCATTGTTATCTATATCATCTATCATACATTTTCTTTTACCATTTGCCTATTTACCTATCATCATTTCATCGACTGCTTGTTCTATCCGAATCACTTATATGTCTTGAAGAACAACATCAATCAACGTATTTATTTCTGCTTGTCTATCACCATATAAAAATTAAAGTTTACATACATAAAATCACATCTTTTTCCTATCAGAATAGGCAGAAACAATAGAACACATGTTAAAGATCCAGCAATGAATGACGATCAATGAATGTTAAGTCTTATAGATTTTATATTTGCTATAGTGGGAATGATTAATGATTATGCCAAGGTATGACGTTGGTGACTTTTCCTGTATTAGTTAACTTGTTACATTGTCTTTACTCATAAGTCTATGACTTGCCCATTGACGTAATAACGGCGTCAATAGGGACTGTGATTCTGGCTAGAATACATAAACATAATAATATTAATTATCTTTTAAGGAAAAGTATTTATTAGTAGAATCTAGAATAAGTTATCTTTTAACTTCAAAGATTATAACTTAATCTTTTCAACGGCCTATCACGTCAAGTGCGTATTTATCTTTACATATGTATGTATCTAATACATAACATACTCGTACACACGGTAGGGCAAAACATTGTTATGCAACATTAGACGTCGAAATAAATCTGGTCATGAGATTTCTGACATCATAAGATGAACATTCGACAGATTTGATTTTAAATTTCTAAAATACTGAAGCTAAGCAGAATAACCTGTAATTTAATGAAATAAAACGTTTTATATCTAGAATTCTACTTAACCAGTTTAAGTGGTGAGAATTAATAAGAGTCACAGCAGGCCATGTGGCGAGCAATAAAGTGTTTACGGTTTATTGTGGTAGTGATTTAGTTTTCGCTTTCAATTTCACGACAAGCGCAGTTAAATGGTTGCTCGTATATTGACACCTGTTACTCTACCTTTTTGCTTTTGTTTAAAAATTATTGCATTATAATGTCATTAGCATTCAATAAATTTTCCAAGCCTTTTCCTAACTATGTTGGTGTCGCCTTTCAGTCTAACCGGATGCAACTGAGTACCAGCAATTCACATGGAGCGACTGGCTGTAATTTCACTATCATTACAACCAGAATAAAAGCTCTTAAAAGAGATTTGTTTATTCTATTGAATGGGAAAGCATTCATACAATTTAAAGTATCTCCACAATTCACGCTTCTATCCTTGTTAAAAAAAATAATGTGGTTGACAATCTATCAATAGACGCACTTACATGAAAGCATAGTAATCAATACTAAGAATTCGTATCTACTTCACAATGTAACTCAATCCATTGTCACCAAATACAAATGTCATGGCCTCCGATTGCCTAACCAAGATCAAATATAGTTCGAAATACGATAGGCTTCTTAATACTTCTTATTTAAGAAGTAGCTCCACGTACGTGCCAGTCTATAAATGTTTACCTATGTATCGAGTACGGGCAGACACATCAAAGCTGCTCCATCTCATGCATAATTACGTAATTTTCGGCGGATTGTCACAAAGAATTACGCCAATTTGACTCTATAATTAAATTCCGCATTGCTTACATTATTTTGTTGACGTTGCCTCAGGGGGTGTCCATTGAGGCGAGCAAAAAGTCCCGCGACTTCGTTTGCATACAAACTTTAATCCTCCGTTCGACTTGTTCGTGAGTGGACTTTCGAAAACCTTTCTTATTTCACTTCTACATCAAGAATATACTCGTATGTTCCAAATTCATATTAGTATTCTGTGTGGGCTTTGTTTTGTCTGTCAGTCACGAAACTGTTTTATATGTTAAGAAGGTAACTGTTATCATTATTTTATGACCATCTAAGCCTACTGCTGTTTTTGCATCAAAAGTTGCGGTACAGACGTACCGCAACTTTTGATGAAATGCAAATAAACATAAATAGTATGCAATAATTAAATATAAATTTGATGGAGTAAGAAAAGTTTAAAAAAAATTACCTACATCTACCAAGACGCAACATTAGGAAATTCTTATATTGCATCTTGTAGACATAGGTAATTATCTTAAGATTTTGCGATACCTATTGGTGTTATTTCAAATAGGTCATTGCCAACGAGAGTTGAAGTTGAACATAGGTGAAGCTCTATATAATTAAGGATTATCATTGAACTCATATTCACAATTAATAACATGATTTGAATGAACTTGGGATAATGTATCGTATCTTCTACTTTCCCTAATCGACAAGAGGTTATAGTTAGGTACCTAACGTTACCGTTAATCGCACCGGACATTATTACTTATTACAATAGCTACAATTGAATACCGCTGTAATAGATTGACATTGAATTGTGGTTTATCGGAAAGGAACACTATCTGTATTTTTTTATTTTATTGTAGAAGAGAAAGAATATATAAGAATAGAAGAGTTGGGAGTTCATACTTTCTTTTTATGAATGACGGAAATCATTAATAAGGAAAAAAGTTTTCAGCCACTGTAACTAATTTAAATGAGATGAAGGAATATAACAAAAAATAATACCTGCCCATTTTTTGCATGTATCATAACTATGATAAGGCAAACATTTCATTATATAGCTTATTTATAGTAGGTACTTACACCATGAATTCGGACAGTAATAAGTATGCCAGATAATTAATTGCGCTATGCAGAAATGTAAACAAACATGTTATGATGCTGACATATTGACACGATGTTTGTAATCTCTAGAGCCTGATCTTAATTGCATCTCGCTAAACAGTGACTTAACACTTAACGATGAAGATTAAAAGACTAAAGACATTCGTTATCATACATTTAACCTGGATTCTACAGTCGCAAATAGAAAAAAATGTGCAATATGTCTGTAAATATGCACAAAAACACCTACATATGTTTTAAGTGTAAGTATATAAGTTCTTTGTCCGTGTGATATGTTTCAGTTATTGTTCAATACACAATAGACGTGAAATGTAGGAAATGAAAGTAACTACGATGTTATCGCTGCATAATTGCAATAGTTATAGATTAGATAGTTGGTTAATGTAATGCGTCTGATAATGTCGCTTTGGTTCTCCTTTGCACATTTTGTTGGAAAACAATCAGATGTTTGGTTTTAATACTGTTAAATATGAATTAGGGTACCTACATAAAATATCAGCATCAAATTATACATAATTTATTTAGTATCCCCGCCCGTAGTGTGAAGTTGTTCCACAGGGTCTATTTTGAGCCCTTGACTACCTAACTGTATATGTTGTCCTTTGTGGACACCAAATTCGTAGACTATCTCCTACTCCACAAATCTCATTTGAACTATATTGAACATAAATACTTTGATAATATAATTAATTTGCTTTTAAATTTAAAAAAATATTATTCATCACTTCCATCTGGTTTCTCTCTTACGACAAAGTGAGTAAAGTTTATTAAACTCGGTTTAAAGCCTTATTAGTGCTGAGACACTGTTGTAAGTTAGAAACCACGAAAGTGAAATGTTTGTAAGCTGTGCACAAGATGCAGTCTCATTGCTCTTTGCTATACAATCCCTTTCGTTCATATTTTATGACTTATTAGTGTAAATCTCTTAACCCCTCTCTTAATCTCTCTATATTAGGAAGGTACTGATAAATATTTTCTACATAGATTATAATACTACTTACAATATAAGAGAAAACATTATGTTCAATGTAGTCTAACTAATTTGGTTTTTGACACAAATAATATCTGTATTTTTATTTCATGATATTTAATTTGTAACCAAATATTTACATAATTTTATTTCAATCAACATTTCTAATCTCTGCGCAAGACCGTTGAGTCACTTCGTGTCCTACCGTGAGTCTCGAAAGCTTTTTGTCTCAATTTCTATCTGGCTAGACATAATTAAAGTGTGTCGTCATGTTGCCAGCCTTGGTTCGAGGTTTCTCCTGCACCTAATGGTTTCTCTGAGGTGGACCATTATGAAGCACGGCATGAATCAGTACCAACGTAAATATCTATACAAAGCAGGGACTGTACCGCAGCATATAAGTTGACAAGGATGTCCCAACTTTATCTTCACACCAAGGTAACCCCTACGATGTAAGTGTTTCGGCAAATGAATACGAACAAGAGATATTATAACTCCAAGTAGTTTTAGTTATATATATTCGTTGACATTCTTGGCAAAACCAACGCAAAAGATATAATTATCCAGCATTTATCTATAATACAACATAATGTACGTAGGTATTATTTTATGTGCAATTTTGGCAGGCCGTTTCTCATCCGTAAAGGTACGATTAAATGGCATCTACTTTGATTTTTTGTACACAATAATCGTGTAGAAAAAAAAAATGAATTCTAATCAGCTAGCCAATACCAAGAATAATAAACACAATATACATAGGTGTCTTTATAGTGATATTTATTAGACTTTATAATCAACATTTTTGGAAATATGACGTATTTATTTAATGTTGCTTACTGAACCGGTCTTTGATCGATTCCATAACAGCTACAAAGGTTATCATTTTAAGTTACGAAAATATCGTAACAGGACTTATAAGAAACTGGTTTTTGCGATTTTTCGATGATTTTTTAAACAAAGGTTCTAGTTATTTATTTTTAATGATGGAAACATCAGCATACTTTGAGCGCTCTTTTAAAATACTATTATTCAGAAAAATACGCATTATCGCTACAATGAATTCAAGTGTCATTTACTTTGTAGTTATGGAATTATCAGTAAAATACGAGCACCACTTCAGATTCAAAACAAAGGCCCATGAAGACCATAAGCACTTGAACATTAAAACGGTCTTATTTCACTAATGAATAATTATACTTACGAAAGGGATTTTCCAACATACCTACGTTGGGAAAGCTTTACTACTTACGGAGCGTAAGTAGATAAGTCGGAACAGCTAACGAGGAACATTGTGCATCAGACTTATCAATTAAAACTTCGCCTCGACCAACTTTTTTGTTTTTCTACGCGAGTTTGGATCACGAATAGGAGTGCCTTTGTGATGGGTGCTTTTGATATTAATTATGCTTGTTTTTTTGATATCATACTTAATAATTTTATAGTGCAATGTATCATCATACTCCTACCGTTATCCCAATTTGTTTGTGGTCGACGCAATATATATTTTCCTTCCATACTTCTCTATCAGTCGTCATTTCTGTAGTCACTCACTTACTGACCATTTCATCATTCACACAGTCCATCCGTCGTTTCTTTAATCTTCCCCTACTAGTCATAGTGCAATATAGTGCAAAGCAATTGCCTATTATTATTTTATTTTCACTATAATATGATGCATCGAATAGTCATCAAAAACCTAAGATTTGAAGTAAACTTAAAATCGATTGAGATACGGAAGGCAAAACACCGGATATTGCAGTGAGATTCGGAAGAGACTATATCCAGTTATAGCGGATTAAACTGAAGGCGCATATAGGGTGGCAGTGATATTGACGCGCAACCTGATACCATTCTGAACCCTCCTGCGATGAAATTTGTCGTCGGTTTTTTTTTTAAATAGCTCTTCCATTCATTTTGACCGCGTGGGTATAGTTTTCTATGAAACAGCTGTTTTTTTTTTTGACAGCTTACGTAATATTTCTCTGCTAGGAGTTATCATGTGCTGAATTCATGGTAACAGTTTGTGCGTCGATGGCCCTGCCACCATGTTTTCATAATGCAATCAGTAGTAAAAAGGGAGACTTGTGGATACTTCACGGTCCACGGTACAAACTAATAAAACACACAAGATTGTCACCACTTCCCACATGAGAACAATGCATGGTAAATATGAAAGTTGTGTTTTGTACAACATCTTTGTTTAGAGAATCGCTGATGCATATAATACTTACAGGGAAATAATGAATGGTACGTAAAGTGCTGAGTTTAACACTTTTGTAAAGTAATTAGTGTCGGCGAAGATAATCATTGTCTTGTAGCAATTAATTATACGTTAGCAGAAGAGTTACGACTGTGACATAATTTGAAACACGTTCGGCTACATAAAATAATGAAAAAATCATCATCAAATAGTCTAATAATTGTTTTTTTTATTTAAATACCAACAAAAACACTTTTTTAACACCAAAATATATACATTATTATTTAAAAGTATATTTTAAAAAATAAAAGAAAAAGGAGGAGCTCATTGAGCATCAAAATATTCATCCGTATCGCTGTTAATGGGATAAGTTCCCAGCAAAAGACTGGCACCATCACCACCAGCATTATTAAATAAAGTTAATTGAATTTCCTTCGGAGTTAGTAATGGGAGATTCTACGCCAATTTACGCGCGTAAGAATCTTAATTACGTTTCAGCACCTTTTGCCAATTAATATACATACTAAAACGTTAAACAGGTGCTTACGTGAGCAATACAGCACTTAAGAGCCTCTGAAACGATTGCTACCGGCACTCTTTACGATTATTGCCGTTTGACGACAAGAAAGTGCAGTGCCGTTAAGCGTCCTAATAATGTACTAGCGTGCGACACATCGGCTAAAATAAACGCACGTGACTCTCATTATAAATATCTAGTGCGGTGAATCAGCCGAACCTTTGGTGCTGACACCTCCGCGAATGTAGGCGACATTCTGCCAACTGATATTATGCACAGCAGTCACGGACGGATCAATGCTCAACCATATTCAGTCTATAGCATGTAAAAAATGGTACGCCGTTTTGGAATACACCATATTTCAATTACAAACTGTTCTCCTAAAGTGGTAAAGGTAATTTGGCCGAAATACTGCATCCCGGATTGGTTAATTTGTCCATTACGGGAAAGCATGATAAATACTTATACCCGCTTTAAATGCACGGTGTACTTAATTCACAAATTGCAAGCTTTTTTACACTCTACGAATACTTGAACAGCGGGAAATATCGGTTGCAGCTTTAAGTTAGCATCGCCTGCTCCAAACGCGGCCCGTCCGGAAATGGACAACATTAAATAATTCACATTTTTCTTCTTTACATAAGGACAGGTATTCGCTACGGGTTTGTAAATGCGCATTTATTATACAACCATCGTTCCTTTTGATCGTAGCTTCACAACAAAGCTTTGTACATTTCAGATTACCCAACGTACCTCATGAGCTGTTGTTAGATACAAAAGGAAGATAATAAAAATTTAATATGATTCGTTTGCATTTTTATCGTGGGATCTTTAATCTGAATATATAAACAAAACATACGTCTGAAGTTTTATGCGTTCGTATATAAAATGAAGTAAATGTCGAAATATTTCATGTGTCAGTATCGCATAAAGTTGCAAGCTGCGCGTGGTAATAGTGTCGCCATATTACCATTTTGTAGTGGTCCAATATGCGCCGATACTCATTTGCATGGAGTGCACATAACCGGCGCAACTCGCCTACTATTAACCTTCCAGTTTACTTTGTTTTGGTCTAGGTGCAACAGCTCTACGACACTCATTGCTTCAAAAGTACCTATACGAGTATGCAAGTATAGCCGGGCTTCATAGACATGGTGTTCGGGGATGCAGGTATTTCATTGAAGATACATTAATTTTTGACGATTTTTTTAATTTTTTGTTTAATTTTTTTTTTTTGACCGCACAGTTGGCGCAATGGTTAAGCGATTGACTGCTACGCCGCGTGTCGCTGGTTCGATTCCCGCACAGAACAAATACTTGTATGACCTACAAGTAGTTGTTCCGGGTCTGGCTGTTTGTGTAAGTGAGTTTAAATGTCTGTAAACGCACCCACGATACAGGAGAAATTCCTAGTGTGGGGCAACGTCTTAAAAAAAAAAGAAAAAAGATTTTAATGACACCAAAGTACTCGTTATTCGTATTGGCCTAAAATGATAAGTATCAGTAAGATTTATTATTGTGATAAACACAGATGCAACTCACGTAACCTACGCCTACGAATATAGATGAATCAGCTGATTCTATTGATTTATTTAGCTTTAATCTAACTTCACGTGTCATTTTATAAATAAACAAAAATGCGTGGTCGTTCATACGTGTCATTTTATTTTCCTCCAAATTTTCCTCCTACGTCATATTTCTCTAATTAGAACCATCTACTAGTAGGCGTTTATGGTGAAACGCCCGGTACAAGGAAGTTCCTCTTCTTTACAAATTATGCACTACTTGCACATTTTCCTTATAGAAGGGTCAGCCTTTACGTGTTTCGACATAAAACGGCGTTAACTGCACGGTTACGCATTATTAACAGGTTTGACTGAATAATTACATGTTTGTTATCTTGTCAGGGCCGGTTTACGATCAGGGGCTTCGGAACTAACTTTGTCGATATTTTCACGAAACCACAGAGAACCAGAAGTGGTAACCAGGGGGCAAAAATATAATCTGAAGGAAAAAGGTGCGTTTAACTTATTTTTTGAGATTATTTAATTAGATCGAAACTGGATTTTGAATATTTGTAAATGTGTACAAAAATTGAACCCCCGACATCTTTGGGCATTGTTCTACGAGATATCGATAAAATTGATTATTATTCTGGCTGGTACGTTTTATTACAGTTGCCCAACCGGTTATGGAGGACATATTACGGAAGAATGTCGTTCCAAAAAGTCGCGGAAAAAGTCTGAAAGTGGGCTCTGGTAAAACCCAGGGTTAAAGTCGCTAGAAAGCAGAGAATTGTAGCTAACTTAACAAAGAATGGCATCAGCCAAAATGAATTAAATCTATGTTGATACTGTTAATAACTAAGTATTTATAGAAACATAAGCACAGGTGAGCAAACAGAGGTGTACCTGTTAAGTCCTATGTAATAGGGGGCGATTGCCATCAACCCAAAAATACTTAGCCCGCCTCGGGAATCGAACCCAGGACCTCATGCTCTGCAGTAGATCTTGTGACCACTAAACCAACGAAGCGTGATGAGGCGATGTTATGTAATGTATGTGTATCTATAGAGATTTTTATTATAAGACCTCTCAGGTTGTTTACTGTGTTATTTATTATGTCTTAAACCGGTCTGGATGGTGGTTGGTGACGTCAGTAATTTGATGTGCGAGTTTATAATTGCCTGAATTTGAAACCAGTTGGTATCTTCGTGATTAAATGTTTATGTATGTGTGTGTTTGTTTTTATGTTTGTGTAGCCTTCATTAACATTAGGACTATCCGATGTGCGGTGAGACGTTTCACTTCAGATAATTATGTTAAAGAAAAAAAGGGCAAAACTATAAAAACGGACAAATAATAAATGCATAATAAGTAACTCGTTAGTGTTTGTAATACGGAATAGTCATGACATTGAATAATAGCTCGTTCCAATTTGATGCATTTTAATGCATTTAGTATCGAGATAACTAATTAATGAATGAAATAAAATTTAAATATGACATTAATCTACCAGACATTTGTCGAACAGACCATTAGTATTGTCGAAACCATAGGAATGTAAAAAACTTTTTTTTATATGCAGAAACAAAAAACCTTAGTGCTAGTGGCTACATTTAAGTTCAAAGGAAAGTTATTTTTAAAAAATGAGTAGGTGGATAGGCTTGGTGGGACCCGGTGAGGAACAGCGGGTCGATGCCTTTCGGGGGAGCGGTGAATGCTAATGCAAATCCCGGACCATGCCTCGGCCATAGGCAGAAGTGGAACACGACGGTGGTTTTAGCAAATAAGAGTCTGTACCCCTCCGTCACCCCCACGATGGAGGAAGTCCAAAGGTAGATAGGCAGGAGTATGAGTAGGTTAGTTGCACAATACCTACAAAGAAAGACAGTCCCTATGTTATGTTGTATTAATTAAAGCGTGACCAGTATTATGTAAATGATACAATCGTCTATGTAATCCCACGTACTACTGACCGTGACAGCTCGTGAACTTTATATTATCCTATGAGGATATCTAACGGATAAGGACATGGGGAAAAACCTAGTCTGTGAAATCATCAGGATCTTTATTATCTTGGCTCTATGGTTTGATAAATAGACACGCATGTTTTTTTTCTTTTAAGAATTAAGCTGTCGAGTATAGACTGCATATTTTCTATGGGCAATATACATTTTAGTATGTAGTAGGATAGATTCTAATATTCAGCTAAACCTTTTTAATTTTTTTTTTAAATTTCAATATGTCCGCGTTTCAATGGTTCTCGTAACCTTGCTCTCCGTAAATCGTTTTAAATGATGATGATAACTGTTAGTATAAAACATTTACCTGTAATTATTTTAAATTGCGTAGATAAGGTAATACAATCTGCCTAGTCTATTCCCGGCTATGTTGAGGTTGGCATCCAGTCTAACTGGATGCAGCTGAATACCAGTATTTCACATGGAGCGACTGCCTATCTGACCTCCACAACCCAGTTACTGGGTAATACGATACCCCTTGGTAAGACTGGTTGTCAGACTTTCGGGCTTCTGACGACCCGTAATGACTGTCAAAGATCCACGAATGACAGCCGGGACCAACGGCTTAATGTTCTTTCCGAGACACGGAGGGGTTTCTGTATGTAAAGATGATCACCCATCCACGGACCGACCGTGACAAGCGTAGCTTAACTTGATCGATCAACCCGTGCGGCTGTAATTACTACTTACTACTAGCCACGAGCCCCTCAGACAAGTTAAGATACATACCTACTTGAAAAATGTCATAGTCTCTGACCATTCTAAAATATTTTCGCACCCAGTCACAATTGACATTTTTCCTCCTAATGTATCTTATCTACCTAAACAGTTATGTCAAGTTCTATATAAACAAAGAAACATATGTACACAACACTGCGGAAACTAACTAACAAGGTATTTTTTACGACCACCGACCTGCTCATAAGGAATAAAAAAGATCCCTATTATGAATCATTCGTTACGATAACCGTAGACACGAGTTCCGAGTTTCCGTTTGGTTTGAATACTCGATAGGTTACGTACGACACGTAACACATGAAAGCTACTGAGTCAAAACAATTCCTTGTTTTCACTGTTTATGGTAGAATTTAATGGTTGCTGGAAACTTCTTAACAATGCGGCAGCAGCTTACTAGCTGACTTTATTAACTACTAGCTGTGCCCACGACTTCTTTCGCGTGCATGTCGGAAAACAAATTGGTTTTCATGGGTTTTATTTATTTTGCGCGGAAACCTACTTTTTTGCTAAAATAAAAGAAGCCTTAGTTACTCATTTTAACATCAGCTATATGCCACTGAAAGTCCCGTCAAAATCGCTCTAGCAGTTTCGGAGATTAGCCGGAACAAACAGACAGACAATTTTTTTTTATTGATTTAATGTTATAAGTAGCGTATATACTTTCATATGCATTTAGTAAAAAGCTGTTATTTTGACATTAGAAACAGACACTTCAATTTTAATTATTTGTATGTATAGACTGGAGACCCTGCTTCGCACGGTTTGTACGACTTGACAAAACATTAAGATTTCTATATTAAATGCACTTTTAATAATAACGTTTTATACCTCGTGTACCTCGTGTACCTCGTGTACCTCGTTACCTCGTGTTTGTTACCTCGGAATAAATTCTCTAAACGATGGTGAAAACAGTTTAGTAGAACAACGCGGTCACACAGGCAGACACGAAAAGCGAATTTAATCTATACTTATAATAAATCTGTAGAGAGGTCAATTCTGTACATGAAATATATTTCCAAAATAACTATCAGGGGGTGATTAGGGATCGATACTGATGCCAAAAATGCAATCAGTAAAATTTTTGTCTGTCTGTCTGTCTGTCTGTCTGTCTGTCTGTCTGTATAACCGTTATAGAAACAAAAACTACTCGACGGATTTTAATGAAACTTGGTACAATTATTTTTCATACTCCTGAGCTGGTTATAGTATACTTTTCATCACGCTACAATCAATAGGAGCAGAGCAGTGAAGGGAAATGTTGGGAAAACGGGAGAAGTTACTCCATTTTTTACGCTTCCGTCGCGTGTGCAACCTTAATAGTTAAAGCTACACAGAAATCATGTATGACGGAAATGTTCTCCTTAAAATTATATAAAAAATATCCCACGACAGCATATGTCTATCTTTTATGGTTGACTCACAATAACACGTGTAACTCCCGATAGCTTAGCAGTTCGAAGCACTGACTAAAACCCACCCGTGTTCCTTCCTTAGCCCTTTATGTTCCAGGGCAGCGGTAACCCTTTCGGACGATCCCGCTACCCCTTCTATAGGTACTTAAGCCTCATGTGAACGTGATCTAAACAATATTACCAATACATTAACTTAGTAACACACAAGGAGTTACACGCTGACGGAGTCGCGGGCACAGCTATTAACAATAATATTGTGCGGTTCCGTATTGCGATATTTTTCAACAGTATTGTAGATTGACATATTATATTTCCGTACTAAAATACGAAAGTTAATCTGTCTGTTAGGTACATCAAAACTACTGAACCGTGAGGAAGGCTACTTTTTTTTACGAAAAACGGCGGAAACGTGGACGAAGTCGCGGGCAACAGCTATAGGTACTATATAAAATTATATATTCTGTCTGTAGGTATGTTACATTTTCACGCCTAAATCACTGAACGGATTTCGATAAAATTGCCTGCCAGCAGATGCCAAAGAGATAGATGGCATCCTGGGGAAGGACATACTTCTTATCCTTTCCGACATTCACGCGGGCGAAGCCGAGGGCAGAAGCTAGTTTATAATATTATTAACAGTGTTTTAATATCGCACGTACTGTGTGTACGAGAATGCGACACTTTCTCTGTTCTCGCACAGAATAGGTTCCGAGAAACATTGTTTTTTATGTATACGTGTGCGATAAATATGTTTCCCACGGCCGTCACGTGTTTCCTCATGACTTCATGAGTAAGTACGATAAGTTAGTCGTTTAATTTATTAGGGACCTATACTCTGTTCATTAGGTAAACCGTTTTTTGACAGATGGAACTAGTGATTGCAGCAACACACAATACATTGATTGATACACGTACGGTATTTTAATGTATGTAAGACTAAAAAGCCATAAATAAGATAGGTAATTCAATAAGATAAGGCAGTTTATATATTTATCTTATTACGCATTTAATAAAGTTAACTTTTACGTAATCTGGAAAATGTACGTTCTAAAACAGCTGTCAAAAATCGGCTAACCTAATGGACAGGGTATATTAAGTGTTCTAAGTATATTAATTAATTAATTAATGGTATTCAGTGGTAATGGCCGCGACTTACGAGTTGAAGGTCGTAGATGCAATCCCAAGCAGACACTTAGTGTAAATTATTTCATCACCACCGCTCTCAAAACTGTGAAGGAAAACATTGTGAGAAAACCGACAAGTCCCAGAACAACCTGCACTAGACTCGCTAACAGAGAGGAGGCTTGTGTCCCAGCAGTGGGGACGTTATTTATTTATCTCATGGAAAACCAACAGCTTTACATA
This sequence comes from Apamea crenata, assembly GCA_949629185.1. NCBI lineage: Eukaryota > Metazoa > Arthropoda > Insecta > Lepidoptera > Noctuidae > Apamea > Apamea crenata. Next base: position 9,044,780 of record OX451371.1, on the reverse strand, counting down.
AGTACAATAAATATACTGGAATAAGAAACATGAAGCCAATTGTAGGTTTTCACGGCTAGCTATACAATAATACAGTAAGAGATCTTATAAACGACAGATTGTCAAGAACATAAGCACACCAACCATCAAATCGGTACCGCCAAACATAAGGAATAAATTACAATAAAATTAAATAAAATAAGTACCCGAACCAAATTAACACAAGGAATTAATGTTGAAGAAATCAAGGTTCAGCTTATTGCGTACGCTTGAGCCTTTCGTTGAAAACAAGTCAAAAGAGAACTGCTTGCATAAGTCATTGAAGTCTTTACTCGCTCGCACTAAAAATGAGTTTTGCCTGTAGTTGGAAGAAGATAACGGATAATCGCTGGGGAATATTAAAATACAGCTTACGTAGGAGCTGCGGACAATCCACCTCATTGGATACAATTTTGAGCAAAAATGTGCAATCTGCTAATCGACGACGGTTACTAAGTGGTTGTAGGTGAAATGGTGAATTTATAGACTATAATATGCTTATGCTATGCTATTTAATCATGCATCTCTGTTCTAGAGCATATTTCATTGAAATTGTTAAACTCTCATAAAAGGTAGAAATATGTATGCATTCGCTTATATTATGTCAGACATATTACTATGTTTTAACGTGGAAAATCCAGTAATTAGTAGTATCCATGGAACTTCATAGCTTAGTAACAGTTATGTGTAGGTAACACATAAATTAGCAATAAATAAATAATGCAATCTTATAACCCAATCAATATAATTGCTCATGGTTTGTCATACATATGGAATTATGTATTGCGAATTATTACATAGTAAACTGTCTGTTGCAATGGAACGCAAGCGTTTTCTATTGATATGCAAATAATAGCAACTTTAGAACAACAAATAAATCCATGAGTGCGGTTTTAAAAAATGTACCACAAGAATGCAATAAGCCAAAATCAATAGTAAATTGAATGTGTATTAATGTTTGAAACAGGGGAATACGCTAATGTTATGATGCGGTGCGCGTGCGCTGGTCTGGTTCTGTTTCCCTTCATTGAATTGGTAATAAGTTAATTGTTTAGCCGGCGTCCGGTGCAGCGCACGTTGTGGCGAGCCTTCTGACGTACTACACCTTACTTAAACCTTACTACAAAATAACTTGAATCGTTCGGGCAACTCGGAGTACCACGACTTTGTAGATCTGGGGTCAATAAAATGAGAAAGTCAGGAACGACAAAAAATAAAGCCTGCAGTAATAAACCGGGCTCTACTACCAAAACGGTTTACGTAATCAGCCTATAATGTTCCCACTGCTGGGACACAGGCCTCCTCTCTGTGAGAGGAAATGGGCCGTAATCCACCACGCGGGCTCAGTGCGGGTTGGCAGATGTCACATGTTTTCGAATTTTTGGTTCTAGGACATGCCGAAACTACCAAAACTGAATATTGCAAACTCTATCAATAAAAGTGCAGTTGTCTAACTAAAGTGGTAAACGGTGGTAACTAAAGTGGTGGCATTTTATTAATTCTGCTATATTTTTCCTCTGGATCAGCCTGAGGAAGACTGGGACAGAATGCCATAATTATGACATCACATCATGTCTGCCATTGTAGAATCTTTTGTGGACAATGATTTGAAAAGCACCTGGGTATATAAATATACAATGTATTAGACCTGAGACCCAAAAAAAAAAAAACAAACAATCTTTAATACGATACTCTAAAGTGTATACTTTAGAATATCGTATTATAGATTCTTTTAAAACCATCTAACCAATTTGACATTTAAATTTTAAATCATTAACGAAATCACAATAGCCGATCTCCTTGATATCAATCATCGCAGCGTTCTTGCGGTAAGCAATAATTACAGCTATTTATATTTTTCAAGCTATAGAAAAACCCCAAGACATACGAGTGTTTACGCCTGTATAGTGGCACACATATTGACGGGTTGCGCAACCATTAGATAATGTCCTCTCGACTTCGTAGGTACATTCTAATAAGAGAGTACGTCGAGTCGAACAATTGAGCCTTGAAACCCACGCGAACATATATCTACCGTCTACCAAAAAATGTGTAGAATATATTAAGGGGTATTCCCCGTCTTGAAAGAGAAGGCGATTTAAAAGCTACTGCGGAAAGGACATGGAGGAGAAAAACTCACGATCGTGAGCTATGGAAAAATCTGGGAGAAGTCCGAGAGAAGATCCAGAAATCTGAGAGAAGATCTTCATCATCATTATCATCAGCCTATAGCAGTCCACTGCTGGACATAGGACTCTCCTATTGCCCGACATTCAACTAGATTTTCGCCAACTCTCAAGTCTCTCTAATAAAAAGGAATCTGGAGGTGTCCGGTGTCTAAGCTTTTTATTATTAACTAATTTTACAACTAGTTTTTAAGATTGCTAATAAAAGCCACTGGAAACTGAGATGGCCACTTGAATGATTAATACTAAATAAATATGAAGAACTTTTACTACTCGGTCAAAATGTATTTATTGTATTATATAAATAGTATCCCACAGAATACCTGCATACTCTCCTTCTCCCTTAATCCATCCAAAGTTTGTCATTAAAAGATCGCTTTTAGCTATAAGACCGCCCATTGTGTCAGCCCTTGTAACAATTCTACATTTATATCTGTCATTTTGATGGTGTCAATAATAAAGAGTACTCGTATCTACCTACATATCTATATATCAACAGATTTTTGTCATCGACATTTCTGGCTTAGTTTGGTTCCGAAGTAAAAGTGGTTCTTATTCATGAATGAGCTCTATCACCACTTATAAGATTTCACACGATTATTGTTCGACGTTATATAAATAACCATGCTACTCATGGAACGTCGTGATCTTCAAATGGAACCTTTGTACTTTGTAGTTCAAGAGCTGCGTTGTGCAATGTCTATGGCAATGGCAGCCGTGGGTGTGATGCGAACTTGGGGAGTAAACAAACTTCTATCTACCACTTGGACGAATGTTCACTTAAATATACTTTTTCATTTGTTTTTAATAAGCATGGAGATGTAGGACCTCCCGGTATCAGATCAGATACAAAAATAAAACGAAAATTAGATCTAAATTAAGTTCAATGGTCGGATGACTTTCTCCTGCCTGACTCTAGACCTAAAGGACACGAACCAAATAAGTTTGCAAGTTACTTGGTGACTACTGGAAAGTATCAATTAAAAGGACAATAAAATTTTCAGCAGCTGATTAAAATTAAAATAGTAGTATTCTCAATTTTTTGGTTTTTTAAATGAGGATTCACTCGATTATAGTTTTTACAATTTGTAACACAAAAATTTCTAGATGGATGATAAGAGAAGCAGGTAAATTATGATCTCCTATATTTCACTAATCTTAATATATATAATATAATATAATTTTTCTGTATGTGTGTTTGTCACCTAGCTCCTCCTAAACCGCTGCGCTGGACCGATTTGGATGAAATTTTGTGTGTATATTTCTATGGGTTCCTGGATGCTTTGAAAACACAATTAGACCCGGCGACGGCGCTACTTTTCCAAACATACATACTTTTACATATAAATTACATTCTTAAATACGAGTATTATAGTATAAAAACATTTTAAAATATTTAAAAAAATTGTAGCCCGCCGTATCGGGAACAGGGTCCAAGATACGTAAAGGTCAGGGTCATTTAATTATTTCAGGTATCAACGCCTGTCGAAAATTAATTTCGATGGCCTTCTAACGGAATATAATTTTAACTTATAAATGTATATAATTATCTCTGTTGAGTTGTGTTAACTTCCTTCCTTATCGAATTTGATACGGACTTTTTGAGCCTAAAACTTTGTGGTTGGTTTACCTCATGCCATGAATAACTATAATGCTTTAATGTTATTTTATAAAACGTGTAAACATTGTTCAGTAAATAAAACACATGTAAAAACAATACACTGGTGGTTAAATACTGGTATTCTAGCTGCATCTGATTAGACAGGAAGCCGACCTCAACATAAGTAATTGGGAAAACGCTAGGCAAATGATGATGATGAACTTCTATTAAAAATAAATTAGCTGATTCACTTTCCCTGGACTTTTGCCGCGTAAATAGTTTCACGTAATTGCACGGTAATCACCAGTAGATGAATTACTCAATTAGATAGGTAATAATTAGATTAAAAAAAAAAATATCAACATTAATCATTTTCAACTTCAAAAAATATATCATTTATTTATTTATTTATTTATTTATTTATTTATTTATTTATTCATTTTTTTATCATCACCTCGTGTTTAAAAAATCACCTGAATGAACAAATCAATATAGACTGTTTCCATACCAGTGTTATTATATCCAGGTGTTATTTATTTGGCGTGCTCAATGTGGCTTACTTTTTCGCAGTAATTACCTATACAACTTTAGGTATATAATATTAATAAAAATAAACAGAAGTACTCACTCTGAAGGGATTCCACATTATGTTGCACTTCTGGTATCAAATGCATGAATGTTGTGGAAAGCAGGACACCACCACCGAAAGACAGCAAGGTCATCACGACTCTGTTGGTGGTCTTCAGGTTCCCAGCATCTTCAGCCGACAGCCAGTGGAACTTCCTAGCCAGCAGCAGAGGTGCCAGACCACAGATCATGGAGGCACAGAAGAGGACGATCATGGACACCCCCTTGGCCAGCACGACACCATCTGTGTCATCTTCACCCTCTTCATGTCGTAGTATCACATCCAGATGTTCCGCAGACATTTTGGCACAAATGTGGGGTCCAACAGTGGTCACCAAAGATCCTTCTACTTGAAGAACAAGCGTGTAAGTGGGTTGCAGCAAGGGCGCCTACCCTTTTATAGCGTGGTGTGGTATCAGCGATTTGCGCGTGCGCTGTCGGAGAGCGACGCGCCTGTACTATGCGCAGCGCCGGCCGGCGTTGCAGTTCGTTCCACTCCCGCGCAGACTCCCGCGCTCGCCGCACAGCCTTAAAACCCATGCGCGACGTTGAGGTGTAATTTGTTGCCTGCACGCATGTCAAATGTTTTATTATTTTTTGTTATTACTGTGACAGTTCTTGCATTCCGTTAACGACTTTATTACTGCGTTTAATGGCGTTATGTGTTAAAATACTATGTGGCAGAATAATTTAACATAACAATAACTAAGTGAATTGTAAATATACCTACTAACTTGAAATTATTATTAATAATGTCGAATCTGTATATAGTTTACTGTGTGTACATAAATATTACAATAAATTAGTAAAGTAAATTATTTGGACATGGCATAATTATGCAAAAAAACACTTACATTTTGTAAAGGTATCTAGGTACTATTAAAATATAATATTATGCACTAATAATAATGACTATTAATATTCCAGGAAAAAAAAATAGTTTTCGTTAACTAACTAAAATTCATGTTATATACTTGGATCTCAACTCTAGGTCTTGGATTGACTTAATAATTGAACTGTGTCCAAATACAATTTATGAGGTAGGTATGTACCTGCATTAAGAAATCCATCAAAATAGTTCAGAAAAATCATCAATGAACTAGTCAGTAATAGTATTTATTTAGCTTATCAGTCCCATTGCTAGGCAAATGTCTCCCCTTTTGACTTTCAAACCTCCCTGTATTGTGTGATCTCTGGCCATGTTGACCCTGCAAACGTTATCAGATCGTTGAACCGCCTGCCTTCCCCGTGGTCAACCCCAACGGCGATGTCCTCCGTCAGGCGTCCATTGAATGACGATCTTTGCCCATCTCTCGGGGTGCATTCGTGTGTCTGGCCCACACCCACTTCAGCCTAGTGGTTTTTCACCAACTTCCGCTACTTGAATTATGGAGCGATATATTCAACGGATATATTCTTGGAGCAGTAATCTTGTATACAGCTCGTGATGTCTGTCTCGACCTTGACAGTGTTGATGCGAGCAGATATAACATCCATATTTTATTTAATGCACACCATATAACAACATTGTATGCCTCGAGGATTTTCACCAAACATACAGTAACATGCTCAATACAAAGAAATATCCTTATTGTCAAGGGTAAATGTTACAAACACCTTGTACAAAACAAATTACATTGAAATTATACGGAGACAATATCTTTTAGCGTATTCTCTTTTTACAAAACTTTGGTCAGCAAGAAAGAACTAAAAGACCAGGGTTATATTCCTCGCAAGGTTAGGCAGTGGTGCACATAGTACCTACACCAACATTTCGCCAGTTATGTTCAAGTCACACAACTAACGAGGCTTTTTTACATAATAAAATAAGTAACACAATGATAGTTTAAAAATCTATGACTTATTTATTTCCTCATAAATAGGTAGGTTATCGAAGCAGGACACCTTGACACGCTACGGCCGACTTGTTTTTAATTTTAACTGAATTCACAGTGTTCATTAATTATCAAAAAGATAAACATGACAAATTGACGAAATAATGTTGCAAGCCGAAATATTCTAAGCTAACTCGATGATAAAACATTATGTAGGTCTCGTAGCGCTCTCGTAGCAAAATGCCTACGCGCATATGAAACGAACTCTCCGTATAAAAGACCATGAAAACGTTTTTAGAGAATAACTTTGAGATAAATAAATATTGTGCAAAAGATATTAACAACACTACTTACTATGCTATGAAGTGCAGTGATAATGACCCAGTGGTATCTTGCCTGTGTGTCTCCGACTTACGAGTTGTAGGTCGTCAGTTTGAACCCAGACAGGCACTTTCCTTTGTGTAAGTCAATTTCATCACCACTGCTCTCAAACCGGTGACGGAAAAAATCGAACGGAAACCGGCATATCCTAGAATCTAAAATTCAAAGACATGTCTCATCTACCAACCCGCAATGGGCTCAAGTGGCGGATTATGGCCCACTCCCTCTCACAGAGAGGAGATCTGTGTCCCAGCAGTGGGAACAGTAGGCTGACTAACACTACACTAAGGGACAAAAAAATCTAGAATGTTTCTTACAAAACTTTATGCGCGGTGTCTTGCCTAGAAATTTCAACAATATAAAGTACACACTGCGACTGTATTTCCTTTCTCAGAAACTAGTATGAGTGCACAAACATAATGCACTTGTACTATCCAACACGCGTGTTGTAATCAAAGTAAAGAAAATAAGTTAAACGCATACTTGACACAGTTCTGTTACCGAGCCATTCCGTGCCACAATAGGGACATTTGTCTTATGGCCTGACTTGCGTGGACCTAATTTAAGGCTAGGAACAAAATAATCTGACCGTGAAAACAATTGTCGTAATTATGTAATTTCGCTGACCCGTGCTTTTTTCGATGAGATAATTATAGCAATATCAAAGTAATTTAATGAAAGAAAGAGTATTTTATCAGGATAATTATGTTTTTTTCAGCATTAAGGTACCTTACTACGATTAATAGGACGTAATTAGGTGACTTTAGTCGCACGATTTTCACCAAACGGCGAAAACCACTGTCTAAATGGCAATAGGCCGTAGGTGACTAAAATCGTAAGTTCCAAAGTAGAGTAGGTTTCGACTTCTGCCGTGCGGCGGCAGGTCGCATGCGGCGGGTGACTAAAATCGATCGTAAAAATGCTCAGTCGCAGCCCGCCCGCCGCATGAAGGTGGAGATTTTGATGCAAAATTCACCTGTGATTTTTTATCGACCTATGTCGACGATTCGGCTAGTGAGGCGATTTGGTAAGCGACCAGCCGCACGACGAAAATCGACCAAGTGTAAATCCCCCATTAGATTTTCTTAACAATCTGGAAAACGTGATGTTTAATTTATTTGCTAAGTTAGAGAGACATTATTGTTTAACGATGTAGGTATACGTGTCGCCGGTCAATGGATTGTAAAATAAAAGTTTAATGAGTCCGTGTATAACTGGTCAGTTTCCCTCAGTCGTCAGTTTATTTAATTCGCCATTTTCGTTGATTACTTAGTCAATTTCACTGATTCGTCAGTTTTACCGGTTAGACAGTTGCATTAACTCGAAAGTTTCTAGTATTTGCCAGTTTTCGTCGATTCGTCACTTTACAAAAGTATAACTCTCATTATGTTCTTGACCTTGAAAATCCCATCGCTCATAGGTAGTAGACATTTGTTTACGTTTTTCTTACTGACATGATTTCATAAGTTGTAGATATAAGAGTATGAGAGGCTGGTTTATTCAGAATTAAAATAATATGTTCGTAAAGAACAACTAATCATCATCTGCCTAGCCTTTTCCCAATTATGTTGGGGTCGGCTTCCAGTCTAACCGATGCAGCTGAATACCAGTATTTTACATGGAGCGACTGCCTTTCTGACCTCCACAACCCAGTTACTGGATAATACGATACCCCTTGGTAAGACTGGTTGTCAGACTTTCGGGGACTTACGACCCGTAAGTAACGACTGTCAAAGAGCCACGAATGACAGCCGGGATCAACGGCAATGTACTTTCCGAGACCGAGTCTTGGCTTGGTCACCCATCTACGGACCATCCGCGGCAAGCGTAGCTTAACCTAGAAAGCTTTGAGTCACGAGAAGTGTCCAAGAGAAGTAACCAAATATTTATTTTAAAGGAAATAAAACTTGTAGCAGTGAGTTACATCTCTAACAAACTTGTTTCATTATTAATGGTTAACCATCGTGATAGGTCCGTGTATCGCTTTTTGTACTCGCTGAGTTAGGGTCGGCCATTTATAAATAATAAGTAACATACATTTACATTTGACACTTACTCAAAGTTGAATAGGGAGAAAGTGGGTTGAAATCTCATAATACAACTGAAAGTCCCAGAACTTTAGAGTTTTTCTAACATAACATTACGCCTGTATTCCCCGAAGAGGTTGGCAGAGGTACCTATAGTACAGCCACATTTAACCACCTATGTTTAAGTGTTTTCTTCTGAAATGTAAACAAATTGTAACAAAAAAATTTTGCATTTAGTTAGCAAATAATATGTTGTTGAAATGAAGATGAATTACATTTTCATAATAAATTATAGCATACGCTTTTAAACAATAAAAAAATCAGGTGTTATGAATAAATTTGACGATTTCACGGCAATGTTAAAATCGTCTAAGTGAAAATCATTTTATATAGCTTCCATGAAAGACAGATCTTGCGTTTAGGAGAGTAGTGTTGGGCCAGCGGTATTGCCTCCGACTTACACTTTTCATCACCACTGTCCTCAAAACGGCAAAGGAAAACGTCGTGAGAAAACCAGCATGTTCTAGAACTAAAAATTCGAAGACATGTGACATCTCGCACTGGGCCCACGTGATGGTTTGTGGCTCACTCCCTCTGACAGAGAAGAGGCCTGTGTCCCAGCAGTGGGAACATTATAGGGTGATTATGTTGTGTTTAAGAACCCAGCTCAAACAGGCTATACCGTTTGAAATAAGATTTTAAATTTAAATAAACCTTTTTTACAATCCGTTCAACTGATTTTGACTTCTATTGCGTTGGTGGCAAGACAAAAGGCAGCTGCAATAAGATGTTGGTACTGTAACCTCTGTTTTGCTTTTAATGCCATCCTTATGCCTACGGAATATAAGTCAAAATCGGTTGAACGGACTGTAAAAAAGGTTTATTTAAATTTCGAATCTTATTTCAAATGGAGTATATAATAGATTGGTCCAAATTAAATATAGGCTGGTGAAAACCCTGTATTGTATACTCGACCAACATCAAGCGCGATTACCATTGTGTAATCCAAAAACTGGTTTCAAGTGCGCGTACAAGTAGTTACTGAGGGGTTTTCCAAGAAGTTAAATACCTACCAAAATAACATCAAGTTAATTTAATGCATCGTCTTTATTATGTAGGTATTTACATAATTATGTAATTAACGTTACCGAGAATATCCATTTGCAGAGAGTTACGAATTAGGAATGAACTAGGAACTATGAATTAGGAAGTAACGAAATTAGGAATCCATCGAGCAAGGATAAAATAAAATAATATACACCTCTAGCTTCTTACCACGACTTCGTCCGCATGAGATTTCTTGTTCTCCCGACGTACCCCGTCGCATCACATCGCGTTCCAGCGCTATTACTTCGTTTTCACTTAGCATTATTTCTGACTTTTTTTCGTTTTGCTCGGTCCTTATCTATTGGCTATTGTTAGCCTACAGCCTTCTTCAAAAATTGGGCTATCAGACGCAAAAAGATTTATTTGTTATCTTTTCGCATTTGATAGCTCAATTTCCGTTTGGTAGTTTCTGAGATTAGAGTGTTCAAACAAACTCTTCAGATATATTATTAGTATATGATGTACATAATATATGTGTACCCATGCAAATTATATAAAGTTATTAGTAGTTAATAATAAATTGTATCTTTATAAGCTATGATAACTATAATAACTACACTATTGTATTACGTAAGCCTGTGATGATCGTTGTATGTGTTTTTAAAGAAATAAATTAAAATTAAAAAAAAAATAACTTTCAGTTAAAATTTCATATGCATTTTTCGGTACTCACTATTCATATACTTAAATTGAAACATCGTGGTAAGAATTACTGACAATAATGAAAATATAAAGAAACTATGATTCACCGCGACGCCAACGCATGCGTTCAAAGTAACATTTCAGTTCAAAACAACGTTAAAAGTTTTCAACACATAATCATGATTCACTATTGACACACCTATTAATAAACTTCGTGATAAATCATCAACCTAATTAAAGCTAATCTCCCATCAGGGCTAGCCAAGGAATTCTGCTCCATTCATAGGAACCCAATTCTACGCGTCTACATGCACAGACGCCAGCACATCAAGCTACCCGAACCTGTCAAATTTTCCTAATCAACTTTGAGCCTTATGTTTTAGCGATAAAGTTGAAAATCTACTAAAGAAATTTGACAGATTCACATACATAACTCGGCTGTACATACACATAGGTACATAAACTGACGCCTTCTTCCCATTGAGGTAGGCAGAAACTATAGAACGCCACCAGTCACGATCCTTAGCATAGTTGGCCTATAATGTTCCCATTGCTGGGACACAGGCCTCCACTCTGTGAAAAGGAATGGGCCGTAATCCACCATGCGAGACCAGTGCGGGATGGTAGATGTCGCATGTCTTGGTTCTAGGACATGCCGGTTTCCCCACGATGTTTTCTTTCATCGTTTTTGAGAGCAGCGTTGATGAAAAAAATTAAAAAAAGTAAAGCGCTTGTCTGGGTTCGAACCTACGATCTCTATAAGTCATTAGTCGCGGCCGTTACCACTCGGCCACCACTGCTCTCACGATCCATGCATATTTTTTTTGCTTCGTCTACATGGTACATACGTCTATACCCATACTAAGTCTAAAAGGAAACAAAATAGGAGAGTATTCAGAAATCGCAACAATAATCCACTATATCCTGTCCTTTAGGTTAATCGTTTTTTGACAGCTGTCTTAGAACGTAAGTAACTATTCCAGACTACGTAAAAAAATACTTTAAAATGCGTAATAAAATAAATATATAAACTGCCTTATCTTATTGAATTATCTTATTTACGGCTTCTAACATACATTATAATACTCTTATCTTATTATAATACTTATTTATTGCAGCAGCACACAATACATTGTTTATGTATTGTGTGTTGCTGTTGCTGCAATCAATAAGTAGTTCCATCTGTCAAAAAACGGTTTACCTAATGGACACGGTATAAAATGCTGTAAAAATATAAAGACACCAAGGTTTTAGAAATAAAATTGTTGAAACAAAAGAAAAACTAAATTGGTCAACTTCTAGTGCCATACAGGTAAAAAATATAGAATTCGGCAATTTATTTCAAATAGACGCATTACTCAAGGCGGGCGCTTTGAAGGTCGCTGAGATTTGAGAGTGTGGCAGATTGCCGAGGAAAATTAATGTCACTGCCGCTAGTGCACACCGGGCCCTAAATTATAGTGCAACTTGTGTACACTACGGTCGATGGATGCGACTAAGTATAAAATAAATCTGAAGGACTAAATGTACTACAAATAAATTCTTGCGGGTTTTTGGTTCGGAACACTTTTAAAACCTCGTTTCCTTATAAATTGTTTATTTATGTTTCAGTTGCGTGTTGGTACAAATATCCCAAAAAAAGTATATGCTGCGGGAACGTCGCGCCATACACATAGAGTAAGTAACCACCACACAAAGGCTTGTACGAGTTCTGTTTCTTCTAAGTTTTGTACTGCCGCAAATAAAATTGTAGTAGTGCACCCATCATTGTGCGTTTGTAAGGAGTGTTCTCTCAGTCGCAGATCGTCACCTGTCACTCAAAACCATTTTGGAAATGCATAGAGTGGTTTATCTATATTTTTTTAATCATGGTAATGCAAAATTGACAAGTACTTCCATGGTTGTCACAGCTCATTATTAGATCTCATCATCGCGCGTTCGTATTTCCGAAGAGAAACTATGCGCTTCGGGAATCATGTCCCGAAGCGCGTAGTTTTCTTGAGATATCTTTATCTACATTGAATCAATCTATAAAAGTGAACTTAATTTGAACGTTCTCTCTCGTTTGACTGTATAATTTCCACCGTTTACGTTCTAATAATGCCTTTCGTAAACCCCTGAAAAGTGTGGAACACTTTCAAAGATTACGGCTGTGCTTAACATATATATTGACCTTGACCTTATGACACTCATTTTTATAAAAGCTCTCAAGGAAAATATCAACGTCGAACAGAAAATATTCATAAAATGTATATGGGCTGCGGAAGTTTTACAACCGTATTAAAAATTCAAGGACAAACGCCTGTACGGGTACCTAACTTGCATACATTTGAATTAGGAATTGGTAGAGGTCTGAAGGCCAATTCTCGTAGTTTAAAACGTTCAAAGTCTAGTCGCAGTGTCATCTCGGCGACAAACAAATGTCAAAAACTTATCAAAATATAGAGAAATTTGAGGTATTTTTGACAGATTGAGACTGAGATCAGACTGTGAACGTTCTTAAAATTATGAGAATTGCCCCTCAGATAAGGGAAGTCAGGAGAACCGCAAAAAAAGCCGACCCCAACATAGTTCGGAAAAGGCTATAGACATATTGATTTTAGATAAGTTTCAAGTTATGGAACAAGAAACTCAAATTCCATTGCATTCAAAAACTTATTAAGATCTTTTTGTTACAAATGGTCACTCAAAAATCAACTTAGAATACATTTTACTAAAGTAGATAACTGAATAAGTGGCGATGGGAAAAAATAAAAATAGGAGGGAACGTTCCTAAATTACGAGAATCCTCCCTGGATTCTCGTAATTTAAGAACGTTAACAGTCTGATCTCAGTCTCTCTCTAATTTCCCTATATTTTTGACAAGTTTTTGACATTGATTGTTGCTGAGATGATATTGCGACTAGATTTTGAACGGTTCTAATTACGGGAATTGGCCTTCAGATCTTATGAACTCTGCTATAGCTACCTAGAAAGTTACTCAAACCATAGACAAGCTCAGACACTTTCAACGGCAGCTGCCAACTAGCATAAACAATGAGGAAAGCCTGCAAAGTTTTTGTTGTTCTGTGAATATAAGCTACAGGTTTGTAGATACCGCAGCTTTGTTCACTTTCATGCAGAAGAATGCCCTGAAAGCGCAGTGTTTTCAGCAGTCATTAGCATGTTTTGGTTCTCTGCAATGTTTTCTTCTAATACTATTTTCTCGGCTTGTGTATCAAATCTTGTTAGTCATAGTTTTCACTGTCTGGTTTGGCTCGTTTTTTTTTTGTCTTGGTGTAAAAAGTTGTGACTTTTTGGAAAAATCGGGTTTCCGGTTTCCGGATCCGAATATCGATTACTAACTTGTTTTCTTTTCTCCCATTTCATATTTGGGCTAAAAGAAAACAAGATTTATAATTATTATTTTTTTACTTTATAATCTCGTCTGCGATTTCTAAAGGTCAAATGAAATTTGCTAGCGAAACCCCGCGGACATAATAGGTATCGATATCTTAACACACATCGTCGTCATCAGCCCCTATAGCAGTCCACTGCTGGACATAGGCCTCTCCTTTTGCACGCCATTCAACTCGATTTTCAGCAACTCTCATCCAGCTGCTACCAGCCACCCTGCGAAGATCGTCACTCCACCTAGCCTGAGGGCGTCCCGCCACCTTACGTTTACCGATTCGCGGTCTCCACTCAAGAACACGTCTACCCCAACGGTCATCGGTTCTACGGCTAATATGGCCGGCCCATTGCCACTTCAGCTTGCTTATTTTGTGGGCTATGTCGACAACATTGGTTCTCTGCCGGATCACCTCGTTGCGGATTCGATCCCTCAGAGAGACTCCAAGCATTGCCCGTCGGATTTTTGTCGGATATAATTAATAACACGATAAAACAAAAAATAAATTATTTTGATGATTTTTTAAGGGGTCACAGACCGCAGTTAGCGTAGTTACTTAAAATATCAGTTTAAAAATCAGCTTTTTATCGTGTGAACTTCACAGGCGCGATGGGCATCGATATCTCAACACGATAAAACTAAAGAAAACAGACTTTCTCAACTCAAACTTCCTCCTTCCTTCAAGTAACAAAACATCCAGCGGTCGTTAAACCCCAAAAAAAACATGAAATCTTATTTGTTTTTATTTTATAGCAGTGAGATGTCAATGTCCATCACATCTGCAGAGTTTCGTTAGCTAATTTAATTTGACCGTGTGTACATACGGCTCGACATTAGTAAAAGCACAACATTCTAAGTCTTACTCGCCATTGCATGTCGTCATCACTTAAAAATGCCAGTTCGTCATTGTAAGTTTATTTTTATATCATCCGTGTGACAGCCTGGACTGTTTCGTTTTTATGAAAGTTTTATCACGCACTTGGCGAGGTTCCAATCAGGCCACGGTAGGCAGTGCTCTGGAGGCTTCTAGAAGCTTTGATTAAAATTATAATGAAAATGGACCGCACATATATTTTTATGCAGCTAGCTTCCGTATGAAAGTTGCAACGCGAAAATATTAACATCATCTTGTTTCTACTTACCTACATAGTGTTAGGACATCCATGATAATTGTTGGTTACAAAGGACACACAGACAAAGCAAGGAAGGTGGAAGGGCTACAGAGTAAGGTTGACAAAACACTGCTATCATTTTGCTTTTTACAAATAGAAATGGATCTTTTGCTCTCAACCTAATTTTGCACACTTTGAGAATATTTTTGTTAATTTATTTTTTTTATTTTTATTTAATTTAACTTTTTTTACTTACCATTTGTCGCGGATCTGAAACAGCTATTGCCACGATTATATTTAAACGTGTAATATTATACACGTTGAGAATCTATGTACAGTCACGAGCAAA
Source organism: Apamea crenata (assembly GCA_949629185.1). Lineage (NCBI taxonomy): Eukaryota > Metazoa > Arthropoda > Insecta > Lepidoptera > Noctuidae > Apamea > Apamea crenata. The sequence continues at coordinate 9,029,505 of OX451371.1, read as the reverse complement.
AGTATGTATACACTCGGCTTTATTTAAAAGCGATTTACTCCTTTATTTTTGGATTAAATTTTATGTTGTTACGAACATAGCATTTTCGAACCCATGGGTTTATGTAATGTGTCGTATTTCAACGTTGCATTCGTTATTTCACGAAAAAATCGCAATTGGAAGTTCCCAAGTGTTGACATATTGATGCTCGTGACTGTACTTACTAGAAGAATCTTATGTTATAGTTTCTTAAAATACTAAAAAGTTTTTAATGAGCGTAGAGGGTCCGACAAGTAGTCGTAAAACTTTAAACTGGGATTTTTTTGTATGAAGTATATTTTCAAAGCTGAATTTTTTTAAGCTTCTTTTGACCTTCATATAGTTTTTAATGAGCGCAGAGTCGAACTAGTATAAACTTGAAACTTGGTGTATTGTGTATTTTCAGCTCGGAAAATTGATAAGATCATGCCTATGGCCTGTTTCCAGATAAGTCCCAGTTACTTATCTTTACTTCTATACTATAATATTATAAAAAGGTATTTTATTACAGAGTATTATTATTTATTTGGATTTATTTGGAAAGAGATGAGGGAGGCCTTTGCCCTTCAGTGGGACATCCCAGGTTCATAATAATAATTTTATTACAGAGGTATTGAGGTGCATTGCAGTCTACCTCGGCTACGATAACATCTCGGACAACTCTGAGAGGAGATCCAACGTTCTATAAACTGGGGCAAAGCAAATGAATCATTTGAGATACAGTCGTTAGATTTGATTGAAATTCAATATGTTGGAAAACAGTGGATTACTCCGTGATCGACAGGTTTGAATTCAATTTTTTTGACAGATTTGGGAAGGAATCAAATCTCTATTCACTGGTAATCCTCAATAGGTTTTAGCGCACCGTTTCATTATCTATGGTAATATCAATTAATTAGACGATCGTCACGTTATCGCCATATTTAATTTGGCCTTATTGATATATGAAATATGTTAATTACTGTTTGTTCGTTTCTTTGTCCTCGCATGCATACGACAAGGTGTGTGATATCTTTTATTATCTTATACATAAAATGGAAATAAAAATGCTGTTCAGACATTTTTTTTTTTTGGATCAGTTGCGTAACACGACTATCAGTAGCGATAGGTTTCATTTTGACAGCTCAACAACATTCATTGCGTTATTTACGCTGTTGAGCAGACATATTTTTCGAACATATGGTGCAATGGATTTGTAATATCCTTCAAAATTAAACCCATTGCTACTGATAGTGTGTTACGTTATTAGGTAGCTGTAGCGCTATTCTGTAAAAATCTCACCGTAAAAACAAAGGTGATGTGAGCTTGAAGTGAGCTGTCAATAGTGTCAATCCCGAGCAACAGTTAGAATGACCACTCACTTCAAGCTCGCTTCACCTAAGTCTTCACGGTGAGATTTTTACCGAATAGACCGGCTGATCTATCATTAGAAGCCACCACTTTATTTTAGTCTTGGAATCCCTATAATACTAATAATAGGGAGTCCAATATTGACTTGAATATTGAATTTGACGACACGGTAGGCGCAGTGGCTGAGCGATCGACTGCTGCGCTGCGTGTCGCGTTCAATTCCCGCACGGAACAAATATTTGTATTGCCTACAGGTAGTTGTTCCGGGTCTGACTGTTTGTGAGTTTAAATATTTGTAAACGCACCCACGATACAGGAGTAATTCCTAGTGTGGGGAAACAATTTTTTTTTAATAACCAGCTTCTGCTCGCGCCTTCGTCCGCGTGAAATTTCTAGTTTCCCCGACCCCGTCGCATCGTATCGCCCACCGGCACTCTTATTTCGTTTTCGCTTAGCGATCTTTCCGACTCTTGTTTTTTTTGCTCGGCTCCTAAGTCGGCTCCCGGTCTTAGCGTGATGTTAAAGCCCATTACATAAATACATAGGTATTATAGTCTTCCTCAAGAATGAGGAGAGAATGATAAAACGCAAGAAAATTTCGTAAGCAAAATCGTAAGCAAAGAATTTTTCAAATCCGGCTGGTAGTTCCAGCAGGTTAGCGCATTCAAATTCAAATAAACTCTTCAGCTTTATTATTAGTACAGATACTACTTATAATACCTAATTTTTATAGCTATTTTTTTTTTATATTAATGGTATGGGAAAGGTACTTAGACTAAGGTAGAATACAATTTTCTTCAGAACTCTCGCCCCTATGTATGCTAATGAGTTCAAAGTGGTAGGTACATAAAATAAGGAATTATCTACGTTACTTTTGTCTATGGCTGCTACGTGCAAACACATGATACCTAAAGGTAAAACCCGGTATCGTTAAAATGGCTTTCTCGTAAAACCGTTATCGCATAACGTCGTCGTTACTGATAACAGCAGGATAATAACGATAATTTATTGAAGCAGGCGGACGCTGTGTGATTGAAAATTGTTGGAAAAATAGAATTTTAGCACACTCGTATTATTATGGGAAACGATGATAAAGGTACAGGGTGGGAGGGCGATAGACTCGCAACCTGTTACGATGGATTCAGTACATGATTCTGAACGTACCGTAGAAATGTAACGCAGGTTATTAAAAAAAAACATGGTTGGAAAACAAAAACAAAAAACTACTTAAAAAAACATGCTGTTTCATTTTTAATAAGCAATGTTTTTTTAATAACCTACGTAACATTTTTACGCTACAGTTTGCGCGTAACCAATACCATGAATTCAGCACATGATTCTATGTTGATTTTGAAGTAGTGTGTAAAGCATAATTTAGGTTATAAATATACTACCTAGGTTTAGTTTTAGTTAAGATTAGATCATTAGGTAAAGATTATATCAAATAGGTATCTGCAAATCAATTTTAGTAACCGCATTCGAAATTCCATTACGAGACATTCACCAATCTAATAGTCTTACATAAAATATAAGTAAGTAATTGGTGCAACTTTTACTGAGTTACGAAATTAAATTGAAACTTGTTTTATTTTATTGTTCGGTCACATTGTATTCAGATGCGTTCACTTAGTGTGCATACACACGAGCGACACGCGTCGACGACAGAGGCCACTGCAGCCGTCGACGCGTGTCCCGGAACCCTTTTTTTTTTTTTTTTTTGTGGATGGGAAATCATCAAATGACCCCCTCCCGCTCTGGGTGGAGCGGAAGGGAGTGTCAGACTCCTGACTAAAACCCACCCGTGTTCCTTCCTTAGCCCTTTCTGTTCCAGGCGGTAACCCTTCCGGACGATCCCGCTACCCTGGCAGGCTTCGGCCCTATCGGGCCCCTTCGTCTGCCGACATCTCTTTGAGGCGCGCGTGGAACACATACGCGCCGTCCGGCACGGGCCTGGTCCTGATCGAACGGTGAGCTACCCATTACTCTCCGCCCGCAGGCCCGCGCCTACGGTGGCCGGGAGTCGTCACGTGGCTCCCGACGCCCAGAGCGTCTCCCGCGGCGGCTGAGGCGTGAGGTATTCTCCCTCAGCCTTCCCGCCACCTCCTTCGCTAGCATGTCTGCTTCGCAGAAGGAGGTGACTGCCCCCACTCCCTCTCGCCCCGGACCATGGCTTGAACCAGGGCCAGGCGCGAGAGGTCGCCGCCGTTGCCGATCGCCTCTACGAGGACACGGCGGTGCTCCGCCCAAACGGGGCAGACCTCCACCGTATGCTCCACCGTGTCCTCTGGGCGATCCTGGCAGTGATGACACCCGGGCGTCTCCTCCCGCCTGATGATGTGCAGGAACCTCCCGAAACATCCGTGTCCGGTCCGGAGAGGACCTGCGTCAGGCGGTAGGTGAGAACGCCGTGACGCCTCTCCGGAACCCTGAGCCCTGCCACACATGTCTGCATCTGCAGGGTATGGTCGCATCAACCAACGTTTTTTTTTTGGGAATGACATCTCGCAGTTCAGCCTATGAGGTTTTCGTCTGCTTAGCCAGACTTGCCTGTGGATGCCTCAATAAGGCCTCCAGCCAGGGCTTAAAAACTAAACGACTACACGCTAAGAGCACCCCCTGTCGGCGGCAGCCGTCGACAATATGCCGCTTGTGTATTTGAAAACCGTATACCGTCATGTAGGTATGACTTATTACATCGCCTTGGATGAATCTGAACATAAAGGAGTTAAGACCTTATTGTAATACCTGTGTTCACAAATAAAGAATGATTGATTGATTCATATTTTTTTTAAATAAATATTCAGAATGAAAAGTACTAATTCTAGACAAGCCACGTCTTAGGGACCGTCTCCACGAGCGAGAGAATCGCGGCGATATTCGTCGTGCCATCCAATACTCGTTGCGATGACATCGCTGGGTGGAGACACGTTCTAAGAGAGTGTATAGAAATAAGTGGCATGACGATAATTTTTTTGACGGCACGGTTGGCGCAGTGGTTAAGCGATTGACTGCTGTGCTGCGTGTCGCGGGTTCGATTCCCGCACGGAACAAATATTATTGTATAACCTACAATTATTAGTTGTTCCGGGTCTGGCTATTTGTGTATGTGAGTTTATATGTCTATAAACGCACCCGCGACACAGGAGAAATTCCTAGTGTGGGGCAACGTTATTAAAATATATATATATATATATTGCCGCGATTCTCTCGCTCGTGGAGATGGCCCCTTAGTATGAGAAGTCACGCCTAAACCACTTTTTTTACGGTTTAGGAGTGAAAAAGTAACAGACAGACAGACAAAGTTACTTTCGAATTTATTATATCAGAATGGAAGTATGGATAGTATGGGCTTAGCGGAGGATTTTTATTACTTTAATTAGTAGGTACTTATCCAGCATAATAGAAGCCCTCGGTTCAAGGAAATCTGAAGTTAACGAAAATCTTTCGGTGTAGCAACAGAAAGCCATATTTCTTATGTCAAGATCAAACATTTAATAAATCTAAATAAACCTAGGCTCGATGAAATCATACAATAATTTCATTTTATGATGTTCCTCCTAAAGTACCTAATGCCATTCCCATAATCCAATGACTTACGAGTATACGTAAGTGCTAAAGTTAAAGTTATGTTATGTGTACGACTTTCCTGGGCGTTTCGTTTAATTTAGAATCCAATTGGACTACTTAATTATACTAATTTAATTTATAATTTTGCAATTTCCGAGATGATAACGTAAATTCAAGCTTTTATTCACCGTTACTAGGTGATTTTAAATACTGGTGGTGTAGTTATAAAACCTTAAGCCTTTCTTGAAATAAAACCTCTTTAGGTACATAGACAATAAACTGAATGCAATTTTTTGTAGGTACACAAAGAAATCCGAAATATTATGTTATCTTGTAAAACATTTAAAAATGATTGAATAAATAAATTCAGAACTTTAAAAAGAAAATGTGCACGTTACGTTACCATGAAATTAATAAAAATAATGTTTTTTTCGTCTGTCATAAATACGGCGTCACAAGTTTTCTCGGTTTTTTTTACAGGTATCAGCCAACTTTTTTCATTTAGGTCTTAAAAAATACTTCTTAGAACATGCACAATATATTTAGGTCTTAAAAAATACCACTCGATAGCTGGCTTGTATTGCTGAAAAAAGGAATGGCTCAACCCTATAAAAAAAGAAAAAAAGGTTCTTTTTTCTTCCATTTAAATGGTAACAGTAAGTTTTTTAGACGTTTTCGGCCACCTTGAATATTTTTTGGGTCCTAAATAATATTTTATCCACATTTAGGTCTTAAAAAATACTCAGCACGAGTAGTTTTTTTCTCTTTTGCACATTTCTCAAGGCTTTTGGCTTTTTTTTGCAAGAAATAGCCAGGTTCAAAGTAGAAGTGGTAGAAAATTGACAACAGTACTCCACACTTTCTTCTTTACCATCCCACATTATATAAATAAATATACAGTTGTACATGCCGCATGCGTAATCTGCATTCGCGACATCATCATCTGCCTCGCCTTTTTCCAACTATGTTGAGGTCGGCTTCCAGTCTAACCGAATGCAGCTGAATAGAAATATTTTACATGAAGCGACTGCCTATCTGCATTCGCGACATATTTGCCAAATATGTAAACAAATTTGAGTTTATGGAAAAATAACTTTAATTCCTACACAATAAAGCTCAGATTAAACTACAACTTTATAACTTTTTAATAGTGCTAGTCACTCTGAAATCAACTTAATCACTATTAAAATAAAGTTGATATTTGTTCAACTAGAAATAATGTCAATTTGAACCATAAATAAAATTTTAATATAGGTAATGCTTATACTTTACAAGCAAGCATTTTAGGGAGGCAACTTTATAAAAAAATGCGTATATTTACTTGTCACTTGCATCCTGTCAGTAGGTACCTCCGGTAGGCAGCGTACAAACTTTGAAACTTTCTCAACTGGTAGCAGTGCTGTGAAACGTCCCTAAAGCATAAAAATTCAAATACTTGACGCAACCGGTCTTTCGTCAATCTGTGGTGATCGCCGGCTGCATTACATGGTCCAGAGTAGGGCCCTAAAATGTTACCCCAGCATAAAAACAACACACGAATTTTCCATACGAATTCATCAAACAAACTTCATAATATACAGGCTGTATCAGAAAGGTATAATTTAGACCACATCTTTCTCCATGGGACCAACATCGTAATCGAGAAAAAGTTATCAGCTGTCCCATACATTTGGGTCGAGTATGTATTGAATTTTGTATGGGACAGTTGATATTTTTTCGCGATTATGATGTTGGTCCCATGGAGAAAGTTGTTCAGTTTGACAATAAATTGGACGACACCCTTCTGATACATCCTGTATAGCCTTTTCCCAATTATATTGGGGACGGCTTCCAGTGTAACCGGATGCAGCTGAATGCCAGTATTTTACATGGAGCGACTGCCTATCTGACCTCAACCCAGTTTCTGGGTAAAACGATACTATTGATTCGTGTCGAGAATCGGTAGCATAGTTACCTCCTTGAATTTGACGAGGATGCAAAGCGACACCTTGTATAGTTGAAGATTAGTAAGAAACCGATGCGATGGATGTTTTCGGATAAAATTTTATTTAATTAAAACATAAAAACCAACACATCCATCGGTTTCTTCCTAAACTTCAACTATATCCGACGACCCTGGTTACTTATCTCCTCCTCTTTAGTCACATTAGGTACTTCAAAAGTCGTTCAGAAACAATCTCAAGGGGTATTGGGACCCATTAATCTCAATTCTCAACTTTCCCTTTGACACTAGAACTTGGTGCCAAAACACGACGGAAGTTTGCGGCAATTGTGCACTGCATGCATAACATTTTAAATTACAGTCGAAAGCGAATCAAATAACTATCGTCGAATAAATTATCGACAATTAAGTATTAAATTCGATTGTATTTCAGGGGCAGACAGAATATTTCGCAATTGGTCTCTACCGTCTACTACTTACTTAGTGGTTGTGTTTAGAAGGCATTATTACTAAACTAGATTGTTATCCGACACAGTCGATGCTGTTTGTGTTTAAATCTTATCGGAGTTTATTACCGTTAAAATAAAAAAAAACACTTCATATTAAATAGCGAAAATAACCAAAAAAAAATGAATTACATTATAATATTGATATTATATTAATACTAGCAGTGCCACGCGTTTTTACCCGCATAAGTTTGCCCTGTGCACAAGAAATATCGGACATACACGATAATTAATTGTCTATTTTATTATATTACTTGCTAATACTTTTGTAACACGGACTAGCTGCTTGCAAAATGAACATTTTAAAGTATTTAACGCGACTAATAACATTAATCACCGCCATCTTCGCAAAACGTCAAGTCGTATCGAAAAAGATTAGGGATGCCCAATCGATTGCAATCGATCGATCGAATTTTTAATGAAGTGTGCATGTTTTTAAATCTGAATTACTAGAACATTCACTCAAAAGCGCTCAGCCATTTATCAATGCACTGCGCTATATCACCACTATCATCTAAATTCTAAGGAAACAACATTATTTTTACATTAATACACACAAACATTTTATCTCATTCCAAAACCAATGCTAAGAATACAGGTACCTATGTTAATTAGATTATACCTATGCATTTAAACGTTGTAATTACATACACTTGGCTTTAGAAAAAAACTGCATAGATAGCTAATTATCTAGGTAGGTACGAAAAACCACTAAAAATGTACTTATTATGTTATTGTTTTTAGTTTCTTAAAAACCACTCGGAGCTATGAAAAACTATACCTACCTAATATTCGTTGTTATGGTTCGATTATAACCTCAAAATATAATACTTTTTTTGAAATAAATATCTATTCTGCAGCTAGTCCGCTATGCAAATAAGATCTAATAGGAGTTTACTAATGATCGACAATACGACACATAATTTTCCGATGCTTTTGGTTCCAGGGCGAACAGTGTATGGGCGCAGAGCAATGTCCTTTCATCCAAATCAGTTCAGTAGTTTTTGCGTGAAAGAGTAACAAACATCAATCCGTCCATCCTCACAAAATTTTGCGTTTCTTATAATATAAGAGTAGGATAATTTTATCAACATTTGATTACCATTAATATAAATATTGAATATATCTGTCTTTGAGACTTTGGAGAGATATTGTAAGGACTTCTTCATTCCCTAAAAGCGCAATTTTAGCGTCCGAAACAAAAGAACATATTCCAATTTCCTTGCGAGGAGCCTGTCTAGGCAGTTGGCAGTCATTATTAACCCACGACTCGACCAACGAGTTTGCCTTCACAAAATCAAAAACAGCAAGCTCTCTCATAGTGATTCAGCGGTTTCTGAACGATTAAACAATCGTAAAATCTACGATAAATTTTATTTTATTCATTCGTTAATTAAGTTTTTCCTAAAACACCGATTTAATTAAGTGAAAACTAATCAGTGGCTTTCAGTGTGCCTATCAATTTTAAAGAGATGTTAAATGATATTGAAAGAGATAAAGTTTAGACTGTTTCGATTTTATCGTCTGTATTAGAGCATTCAAAAGTCAAATGCAATTTGAATTAATAAGGGCGAAACGTCAGGGTAGCCCGCGAAATCCAAATTTTCTTAAGTTTTTGTGCATTTGCAGGTCAGTCTCACGTTGAATGTTAATTAAAATGTGATTCACGAGCCTAACAAATATAACTTTACAGAATTATAATCATCACAAAATCAATATAAACTTCATATAATCCTATTGAATGACTATTTCATTAAATATCAATGGGAATGATTTTAATTATTATAATTCTGTAAAGTCATATTTGTTAGACTTAAGTAGTCATAAAATGCGCAATAAACTTAATTGTTACTAGTGTTAAGTTTCACAGTATAAAATTAATAATATATTAATTGTCAAATTATCTACAGGGTGTCAGGAGAACGCTTCCGAAGCCAGAACGTAGATTATATACAACCTTTATGCAAACGAATACCACTAACCTTTCGCCTGAAATTGATTATTTTCGCGCGTCACGTGGACTTGGGGTCGTCAGCCGCACAGCTGTCGGCGAGCGCGCGCGCACTTTGAACTTGAGGTCACGCGCAAGCGTCAGATGATATTTATTTACGAATACATTGCTTGTTAGAGTTGTAAAGAAAAAAAATGTGTTTAATAGCAAATAATGGTTTAATTTAACTGTTCTCACAGCATAGTGTAGTAAAAATGCTAAAAAAAATAGGTAAAATTGTTCATTTTTTTTTCTCATTTTTTTATGGTATCGTATCGAGAATCAGTAGCCCTATCACCTGTCTTCGTTTTCGGAAGCGTTTCCCTGCCACCCTGTATATTTTATATTGTCATATTAGTTGTCAGAAATATCTAAGTACAAAATGATTCTGTCACCTCCATTATTGGTTAGAGATAGAAGACAGGCGATATATACCTGAGGGCAGACAAAGTGACATTGTTTCAGCGATAACGCTGATGGGAAAGTCAAAAATGTATTGAATTCATCTCATCATTCTCTATATTCATTTAGAGTCGGTGCAACATAATTATGCTTCCATACTTCTCTATTAGTGGTCGTCTCGGTAATCACCCTCTCTCTAGACATATCGACTTTCACACAGTCCATCCATCGTTTCTTTGGTCCTCCCCTACTCTTATATTCATACTCAAAACTTTCCTCACGACATTTTCCTCATTTCTCCGCATCATATACCCATACCATGACAACCGATTTCCACACTACTTTTCAGTTACCGGTGCCACTTTTATTTATTTACTAGCTCCTGCTCGCGACTTTGTCCGCGTGAAACTTGTTCCTCGGACCCATCCCGTCACATCGCATCTCCTGCCCGCGCTATTACTGCGTTTTTGCTTAGCGTTCTTTCTGTAGTCATAGCGTAATGTTTAATATCCTTCCTCAAAAATATGTAATACTAATATGAAATGCAAAAATAATTTTCGTTTTTTTAAGCTATTGCATAGCTTTTATCGCGGGCCTTGAGCGTGGGGACCGAATCTAGAAATTCCGTAACGAAAAAAACCTAACACCCAAAAAGAAAGACGGTCAATAAAAAATGAAGAAAAAAAAAAGAAAAAAGTAGTACCAAAAACAAATGACGCTTAATAATTATAATTGCATAAGTTGATAAAAAATGCTATGCAATAGCTTTACCGCGGCAGTCTCCGAGTGCCACACGTCTTTTTTTATATGTATAGTGGTTAGGGCGTTGATACAAACAAAAAATAAACAAACTCTTCAGCTTTCAAACTCAAACTCAAACTCAAATCATTTATTTCAATTAAACCATTTACAGGCACTTTTGAATTGTCAAAATTAAATAGTCGGTCAGTTAGTCAGAAAGTTGAAGCTAGTCGCCCATTCCAAAAACGTAGATCTCTATGGAGAAGAACGGGCAAGAAACTCCACGGACACTCTTTTAAATCAAGATATTATTACAAAATCCTGGGTACATTATTCTTATTGCTTCTATATGTGAGAACAATGTAAAAAAAGAAACAATTTAAAATATAACATTAAAAATAAGCCCTAGCAGTTAAGAGATGACCAGTCTCAACCAACGGCGCCCGTTCACGAACATGACGCGTGGATCAGCACCACCCAGCTCAACCATTTTGTAGGGAACCGAATGATCCAACACACGCGCCACCATCAGTAAGACATTTAAGTGAGCATGACATATTCTCAACTGCCATGCTCTTTCAAGTCAACATCAAAATATCATAAAAAACGGATCCATGGTTCTTACATTTACAAAATTTAAAAAATGCTTCTAAATTATACAAAACTATAGTTTGCAACTTTCATAACAGATAAGAAAAAAAATATATAAAAAGTTACTACCAACTACCTTTATTATTAGTATAGATTTCTTCTCAATGATTTATTGGTCTATCTGCAAACTGCAATAATTACACTGTGCAACCAATTAACACAAGCCAAGCGCACATTATTAAGCAATAGACACAGTATGCTAAACGCAAAACGCCACAAAACGAAACGCTTTGAAAACGCCTTGTCCTTCTGATCATTATTTAGGCTGCCTGTCTGACAGATACCTGTACCTGTCTTCGGAAACACCGCTACTTAGAGATCGCTCAGCATCCGGGTAGGTTTATGAACATATTTTCCTCATATGACTCGACCACCGCAATAAATTACCTATAATTTTACGTTTTACTACTTTATTACTATCGACGTATTAGTTGCTTAACTAGCTTTGCGCCAGACCTACTGAACATTAGATAAGCTTCTTTGCAAAACGGTAAAATGAATGACGATATATCACGGAATGTATAGCTCACAGGATGATGCTGTAGACCATTTTTTTTACACAATTCTTAAATAGCCAACAATAACAAGATTAAGCTAATGAAATTCTCATGATAGTAGGTACTTACACACGAATTTAAAATAGATTATTATTTAGATAATCCTTTAATTGATTACCTATTGACCTGCAAAACTAAGTACTGTAAGATATATATGTATAAGCTTATCTATTAATATCTGAAGGTAGAAGGTGTCATGTATCGAGACTAATATGACTAATTGTGTTTTAACTTCTGATTTGTATTTTATTATTGTATGCCTCAACGGCGGGACATAGCTGAACTTATTTTAATTATTTAAGACCTGTATTTATGATGTATACCTATAGTCCACAATAAAGATGATTTGATTTGATTTAGAGCGACAGTATAAATACTGTCTAAACTAAGATCTCCCAGCGAAAAACTAAGATGGTGAGTGAATAAAGATAAAGGTTTTTTTTTCCTTTAGACAGCTTTAGTTCACCAACTGATACCTGAGAAGTACCTATTTCGTATGAGGAAAAATTACAGAAAACATAATTTTGGAATTTAAATTTACAATGCTCTGCCGAATTTTCGTAGATATGCTACATAAACTTGATGATGGACTTACAATAATGAAAAACCAGCAATCAAATGCTCCGCAGATGCGCATCAATATAGACTGTGTCCCATACTCGCAACACGCCCGGAAAATAATCAGGAACACAGAAAAGGAGGGGTACCAAGACGAGAAAATCTAATTCAACAATCCGTTATCCCAAAAACGAGCTTGTTTTCACCACACTCCAGAAGTTTTTATAGGCTCCATATCCCTATAATACTTTAACACAAGTTAAATCATGTTTGTGAGAGAACTTTGCGGACGAACTGAATACAAAGTATCGACCAGTTCAGAGAAGCCCTTATAAACAACGATGACCGTAAAACTGTCGCCCAGCGTGGCCCATCGCTCCTCGTTACAGTAATAAGATTTACACACTCCGTCGGCCATGCTCGGCCAGCTTCTTGGGAGCTTTCCAACATTATAGTGAAAAATATTGCCGTATGACGTTGTTATATTGCGCAGATATGATGTTACTGTACGTCGGGAACTCGGGAACTAGTTGATACTTTTGCATGTTGGCTACATTTATGTCAGTGTAAAGCCACAATATATATGGGTAGCGGGATCGTCCGAAAGGGTTACCGCTGCCCTGGAACAGAAAGGGCTAAGGAAGGAACACGGGTGGGTTTTAGTCAGTAAGAGTTCCGCTCCACCCAGAGCGGGAGGGGTCATTTGATGATTTACCATCCAAAAAAAAAAAGCCACAATATATTGGATAGATTCTTTTTTAAATTGGATTTTTGAGGTTACGATTGAGCCTAGTAGAGATTTTGGGAGTCCTTATAAGAAAAGATTTTGGGAGACAAAAATCTAAAGTGAAAATGCTAAACGAAGTTGGACACATTCTTAACCATACCTTTTTTAGTAGATAATGTTGCGTTTAATAATATGTCAATCATTTCCATACAGTCCATCCACAGTCCTACAAACGACAAGCCATGACAGACATACGGCTATTAATCTCCACAAATCTCATTAAAACGGTAAATAAATATCGGTAAGTGGAGTGGAAACATTTGTCTTCTGCCGCAGCTGGCTGGGCGATATATGGCCGGATTTACAACGAGCGCAACTGACTACTTGCAGAGCTAAATCTTACATCTACGGTAGATGTGCAACTTACTTACCAACATTCATCTTAAACAATGTTTCTCTATCGCGTTGGTTTAAAACTACTCCTTGTACTGTACTCACATTATTAATGTACTGTTGCAAATAAATTTTAGATGGTCCAGATACGTGAGAGTAGGGTCCTATTTCCTAGCCTGGGTTTAACCCCATTTTGTGTCCAGGAAAATGGTCCATTCCAAGGTTGCCTGGAAGAGATTGTATATTTTTAGTGTTCCAGATTTTTTTTTTTTGTTATGTATTTTTTAAGTGTTCGAGATTTTCTTTTTGTTATGTATTTTTGTGGTGTACAATAAAGTAGGTATATATAAATAAATAATAGATTTTATGGCTTGCTTATCTCTCTCTTCCTATACTTCAGCTCTAATGATTGTAGGAACAATTTACGCGTCTGGCTTTTCTACTTCACCCTGCTATTTTCTTCTTCTTCCAAAACTCGGTATTATATGAGCTCTCTATATGGTAGGTACCTAAACACTTCTGCCTATGTCTTATTTCTTCATGTGCTGAAAGGCACGGATTAAAATGAGCAAGACATATCGAAATATTGACGCTCGATATTACTATATCTAACATTGATGTAGATAGTAAACGGAGTATCTAAGTCGTTCTAAGTACATTGTTACATAAAAATTTGTGACCTTTAATGTCGCCGTCATCAATTCTCAATCGTTATCAATATCATTGATAATATGCATACAAATAACGCCTCTAACTCAACAAAAACGTTAGCGTAACGAATTTATTTCGAACGACAGACTCCGTTGAACGGCGATAACGGAGTTATCGTTACTGTGGAATTTGTACTGCCTACTATCATGTGACAACTGATAACGACAATGTATGATATCATAAAACAATATACAAAATGGCATTAGATAAAAGCTTATAATATTAAGGTGATATAATATAATGATATTAACATTACTTACCTAAGCCGCCTCATCATCTGCCTAGCCTTTTCCCATCTATGTTGGGGTCGGCTTCCAGTCTAACCGGATGCAGCTGAATTCCAGTATTTTACACGAACCTGATTTTACGTAACCCGTCTAAATCCCACAAAGAACATTGATAATGTTGGATAGTGAAATTTTTCACAACATTTTCACTTCCGTATTTATTAGATACTAGCAACGCCCCGCGATTTCATCAGCATTAGTTTCAATCCCTTGGGAAAATCGGGATAAAAAGTGTCTTATGATAAATATAATCCTGATTATAAAGTATCTGTGTTCCAAATTTCATCCAAATGTGTTCTGTAGTTTTTGCGTGAAAGGTAACAAACATTAATCCATCCATCCATCCTCACACACTTTCGCGTTTATAATATTAGTAGGATAGTAGCAAGTTGGTCCTTTAAGTTTGGGCATACCCAAATGAGAGCAGTGTTGGCCCAGTAATAACGGGTGTGACTTACGATCGCGATATAGTTCAAACCCAGGCAGGCACAATACTTTGTGTAAATAATTTCATCACCACTGCTCTCAAAACGGTAAAGGAAAGCATAATGAGGAAACCGGCATGTTCTAGAACCATCAATTCGAAGACATGTGACATCTACCAACCCGCACTGGGCGGGGTAGGTTACCTACTCCCTCTCGCAGAGAAGGGGCTTATTATGCTATACCCAAAAGTCAGTCTTAGACAGTAGACAAAAGTCTGAGACAAGTTTAATATGTCTGGTCCCATTCATGAATAGCTACTCCGCAAAAAAAACTACTTTATATAGGTATTTTTCTGCCATATATCTTACGTCAGAATTAGGTCGGTAAGCATTAAGCTTCAGCCTACGGAAGATAAAGCCTTCAGGAAGGAAAATTATTCTGAAATAATTAACACTAACGAACGAACGACCGAATAACAGGAAGTATGTTCAAGCTATCATCCCTAGTAATACTTCAACTACGAAAACTAGTACGCAATAAAGATGATGACAGAATCCATTCTCCATCCAGGTGTGTATAGTAATAAATTACCACTAATTCCTGGTAAAGTTTCATCCAATTTTATGAGTTGGCCGCGCGGTTGAAATGGACATGAGCAGTTAACTGTACGATAAGGTTTTTCTGTTAAATCATACAGGCAGTCACGCGTTGAATCCTTATCATATTTATAAAAAAGGTTTCATATTATGTATACTAGGTATTATTATTACAGTTAAGTCGTTTGGTTTTCTTCATTCTGATTTGAAGTGAAAATCCAAAATTTCCTTACCTACATACGACAAATTCATGTGTGAACTTGTAGCTCTTTTAGTTATTTAAAGATATATAACTAATCGTAGCGAAGTCAAAGCAGTACCTACATAGATTACTCTTGAAAAAAAAAAGTAATTGCAACGAGGTGTGGGAACGATCTGAAAATAAAGTTTTTAGAATTGTTGTGTTTGTCTTTGTTTACCTACTCATGTTCCGGAATGAAGCAAAAACTACTGAATAGATTTTGTTAAAATTTTGTGCAGATATTCCTTGTTAAAGGTGTGCTGGTCAATGCATACCTATGCTATGTGATCTAAACTCACGTGCTGAATTCATGGTTACAGTTTGCGCGTCGATGTCCCTGCCACCCTGTATAAATATAGGTACTAATAATATAAAGCTGATGAGTTTGTTTGGACGCGCTAATCTCTGGAACTACCTACCAATCGGATTCTTTCTTTTTCTTTTTTTTTTAGAAACGTTGCCCCACACTAGGAATTACTCCTGTATCGTGGGTGCGCTTACAAAAAAACGTGTTGATAGCAATCTAAATGGACTCGGCCCAGAATTCGGGCCACTTGTTTGGCGCCATCGCCAGCGTCCATCAGTTCCTTCTAATAATAATAATTCTATTTGCAATTGATAGCCCAATTCTTGAGGATGGCTATAGGCTATTTAATGACGCGGAGCCGAAGAAAAAGGAAAAAATCACGCTAAGTTAGTTATAAAGATAATAAGAACGTATTAACATATTAATTGGAGTCGGCACCATCTCCTAGAGCAATTGATATAGTGTACAGACTACAGCATGAATAATGTAACTAGTTGACGCGTCGCTTAGTCTGAAATATGACCCCTTTATTCATAAACGTTGCTTAAAGTTAAGCAGTGATTAGCGACTGTTTAACCATACATTTTTGACGTTTAACCATACATTTTTGACGTTTAAACGTTACTTAACTTTAGTCATCGTTTATGAATAAACCCCTGTAGTAACTTAGACACATAATACATGTGTCTAAGTTACTACAAGTAGGATAAATATAAGGCATCTATATATTTTTTTTTTTTTTAAAAACGTTGCCCCACACTTGGAATTACTTCTGTATCGTGGGTGCGTTTACAAACATTTTAACTCACATACACAAACCGACCCGGAACAACTACCTGTATGCAATACAAATATTTGTTCCGTGCGGGAATCGAACCCGCGACACGCAGCGCAGCAGTCGATCGCTCAGCCACTGGGCCAACCGTGTAGTCTTTTGTCGAATTTTCGCACTGAGTAATAAATATGTAAGTGGCGAACAGGCTAGGAATACAGATCATGGGGCTTACCACCAGCTCTTAGGTATACCAGGGCAGAAGTTGAACTGCACTTCTTTTTGTTCTATGACTAAGTACAAAAAAGCAGTGCAGTTCAACTTCTGGCCTGCTATAAGAGCTGGTGGAAAGCCCCCTGGCGACTTTTTTTAATTCATGCATACAGCATCTTGATGTTGGTACACACGGCTACACATCAAGCTATACATAACCAGTATAAGCTGACTTCTGATTGTACGAAAAACCTATACAAAGCGAGGTCAGCTAAAACTAGAAATGTATAGCTTGGTGTGTAGCCGTGTCGTGTACACTATTTAAAGATAATTATTTAAGGGGGAAGCACACACAATTAGCAGTGACCTGCAAATAGTAAAAAACGTAAATTTGAACTTCGCGAGCTACCCATTCGTTTCCCCCTTGAGTTATTAAAACAACGATACCATACATTTATCAACTAGTTCCTAAATCTACTTTAATTAGGTATAATAATAGCAAAAAAACTGTGCCTTAGATCATAAATGTATCATATGCACGAAAATTCAAAAGAAAAACTTCTAGAAAAAGTCACCAACAAATTTTACTAATTTTTGGTATCACACGATATTTTTATCATACAGCCTACAAATTAACATATATTATGACGCCTGTAAACTAGGTATAAAATAATGAATTAAATTTTTGTCATTATTTCAAGACTGCTAATGTTAAGTATTGTTAAGAATTTTATTGTCCTACAATTACTATAAAGCATGCTCATGCCGCCTGTGATACAGGTTTATCCTAGTACATACAGGCATCTAACATTATTATACCTTTGTAACTTATTTCTATGACTTTATGTAAATATTTTACCGAGCCAATACTGAATAAAATATTTATTTATTTTTTACCTATACCTAAGGGTACACCCCAAATTTCGCCAGTTATGTTTCAGTCCCATGTAATAGAGGGCGAGCCCATTGCCATCAACTATAGACACGAATCTTGAAAAAACTCTCTACACCAACGAGGCGGTCAAATTACATACACTTCGAACTTAAAACAGCCATGAAACACGATTTCATTCAAAACGCTCAACTCATGACAAAGCTCCATATTGTCCGTTACGTCCTACGTGACCTGCGAGCTGCATCAGCTCCACAGCACACCTGTGGAGGTACCTACCTACGTGCCTACCTTGTGATGCAGCCGCGGTACGTCACAGACGGGTATCGGCTGCCGACCGAGCGACGCCACGCACTGGGAATTCCCTCCTCGAGCGTGTGAAACTCACGCGGATCTCCCCAGGTACTCATGTACCTGCATAATGTTTGTAAGTATATGATTAAGTACGAATGCTAAACAGACTTTTGAATCGATTTTCTCTATTTATAATTTTGTCATCAGCCACTATAGAATTTTCAACGAGTGATGAATTCAGAAATAGATGTTATATCAACAATTTTTGTACGATCATTCATTTTCCTCAAGATGGATGTCGTAAACATTGTTATCCTCATGAACACAGAAAGGCTTGTTGATGGTCAGTCACAAATACGAACTGGCCGACTACGACTGTGAATATTTTATTAATCAATCTATTCTATCCTAATAATATTATAAATAGTTTGTTTATAGGTTTGTAGATATGTACGTATATGTATTAAAAAAAAAATTCAAACCCGACTGCTAGTTCCAGAGATTACCTTTCTTGATTGATTTTTTTTTTTTGCAATAGATAGCCCAATTCATGAGGATGGCTACTTAACATTAAAAAAAGAGTTTATTAGCTTCAGCGACCTTCACCGGGACCTCAAGATGGATGTCTTAAACATTGTTATACAAAATATGCCGAAGCTCATGAACACAGACATCATCATCACGTGAATGTCGAGGCGATCCAACTCCTTGACAACACTGAATTAGTGCGAAGACTAAAAAGGGTAAAACCTTTTGAGTTAGTTTAGTGCAGTGTAAGTGAACTCAAACAGTAGTGCAAGCTTGTGCTGAATCTTATAAAGAACACGTGACACAAGTGTCTTCCCCATAACTTATAGTGAATAAGAAAGACGTTATTGGACGATTTCTTAATTATATAGTTACTTAGCAGTTTAAGTTTTATTTAAATTACTTATTAGCTAATAGGCTAGATTGTAATGTAAATAAAGTGTCACCAATTGTGATACTTTATAAAAGGCAAAAAAAAAAAAATAACTTCAGTTGTACACAAAACGCTTATCCATACACAGGGCTGGGCAAAATACATGCTTTATTTCTTTAAGTAAGGTATTTGAAATATAAAATACAAAATACAGTAATTTAGCTATTTTTAATTGAAATACAAAATACAAATTACATATTACAAAATAAGTAATCTAGACCAGCATGGGCTGAAAAGTAGAGGAAAACAAGATTAATTAATCAGTAAAACCAGAGCTTCCTTTCATGAACACTACATTTTTTAATGTACTGTCAGACAAACAGCCTCTTGTTGGAGAGTGAATAAAACCTGCTAAAGAAAACAATCTTTCTACGGTCCTGATGAGCACAAACTTGTGTTAAAATGTATGAACACATTTTTTATATATTTTTTTTGCGTTTTGTTGGCCAATTTTGACGTACAGTCATAGCGTACAGTGTACATAACAGGTGCAGTGTTGCCAACTCTAATAGCTGCTTTACCATCATTGCACTCTCGCCTCGCACGCATACTCACGATCGCTAAATAAAGGTTAAATGTATTTTAATGTTAAAATGTATTTTGAAGCCTCAAGTATTTGAAATACTAATTACAAATTACATTTTAAGAAAGTAATTGAAATACAAATACCAAATACGTATTTGTTTTTCAATTACGTATTTTAATTACAAGTAATTCCAATACTGCCCAACCCTGTCCATTCACTAAGCAACATTACAACAAAAGAAAGGTGATTTCGATGAACTCTGGCCTGGCACCCAAAGTAAGATTAACTTGTGTTTAGGGTGGCAGCGTCCTCCCCTATAATTTGAAACATATAGTATCAGTAGTTGTAGGACGAGCACAGTATATTATTATAATAACTACTTACTAGTAAATGCATAGATGTGGCCTATTAAAGTACCTATCTACGAGTATATGTATTGAGAAAGAGGTAAATATGGTGAAAAACTTGCGTTTATGTAATCTATAATATAAAAATGAATCGCTGAATGTGCTGCTAAGCGCAAATCTCGAGAACAGCTGAACCGATTTCGCTAATTCTTTTTAGAATATCCCTTGAAGTACGAGGATGGTTCTCTTCACGCGGACGAAGTCGCGATCATAAGCTAGTCCTGTATAAATACAATTATAAATATATGACTTTATTACCTACATTAGGTTAAGCGATTGATACATGTAGTAAATCTTCAGTCGTATCGTAACATCACGATATGATTCTTAGGAGCCAAGCAAAAAAAACAGTCAGAAAGAACGCGCGCTAAGCGAATACGAAGTGATAGCAGGCAGGTGATGCGATGCGACGGGATGGGTCGGGGACACAAGAAGCTGGTGAGAAACCACGCAGCATCATCTTGTAAATAAACAAGTGTAATGCGCAGACGTAAAATTTTACATCGAGCTCCGTTTTCAGGTAAAAAGCATCAGGTGCATAAATCTGTTTGTCACCATCCAGTGACGTTACAGATTTGTCTTACTGCGTAGGAGATTACCTTAGTCATTCATACGTACACGAAAATGATGAATATTTGAGTCAGAGGCGGGTACTTTAGAAAACCCTCTTTGTTACGTAACTCTACGGAAAGATCAACGTCGAAGGACGTGCTGGTTTCTCTGAAAGTAAATTCTATGGATTCTGCCGGTCTATTCTATAAAAATCTCACTGCTCAACTTGCTTCGAGCTCACTTCACACAAATTTTGTTTTTTTTTTTAAACGATGCCCCACACTAGGAATTTCTCCTGTATCGTAGGTGCGTTCACGAACATCTAAACTCACATACACAACAGCCAGACCCGGAACAAGTACTTGTAGGTCATACAAATATTTGTTCCGTGCGGGAATCGAACCCGCGACACGCAGCGCAGTCAATCGCGCGCCAACCGTGCCATCAAAAAATTTGGGTGAAGTGAGCTCGAAGCGAGTTGTCTTTCCACCTGATATACTATTGACAACTCACTTCAAACTCACTTCACCAAAGTTTTCACAGTGAGATTATCCAGAATAGATCGGCTGTTTTTAAATATCATACAGCACGCATAATACAGCTAACTTATGATCTGACAACGGACGTGCTAATCATAGAGCAAACAACCACTTTCCTATACCTATGAGAGGTTTTTGTAAACCCCCTTTTTCATGAAAACCGACCTCCTTTGAGATACAAAGGAGATTGGATAATGAATTCATGTGCAGAGGCTTTTAAAAAATTTGGACTAAGGACTGATTTTTCAATCGACAAATAATTTTTGTTCGTGGGATAAAATTGACGTCTGACAGTTTTTGTATGGTCAACTCTCAAAAATTCAAAATTATTATTCCTCCGTTAAAATGTTCTGGCGTTGGCAAAATCAGCCCTAAGAAAGAAAGAAAAGAAAGAAAAAAGTTTAAGAGACCTTGTTGACCGGATATAAGCGTCATTGGTAGTACCAATTTAGGTTTCATCAAAGATTTAAATCGTTAGATCGTCGAGATGGTCGCGTTGCAGTTTCACACACAATGTCGCAGTCGCCACAGAAACACCATAGTATGTATACGGAATGTGTGAGCTCACTCTTCTCAGTGTGGACAATTTTTCGCGACTTTTGTAAAATAGAAAATACTGGTATTCAGCTGCATCCGGTTAGACTGGAAGCCGATCCGACGAGGCAAATAAAGAAAGAAAGAAAGAAAGAAAAATATTTTATTCTGCACAAACAAAACGCACAAATGATGATAAGTAAAGTACGTGCGGAGAGGACGATTTAAATCTTTGGATATTATTGTTCCATAACATTGTGGAATATCACCCGTATCCTGTCCGTATTTATAGCATCAACATTCACAACAAATATATTTCAAACATAGTCGCAATTCTTTTTTTAGCTTGCAGGCTGGTTTTTCCACCTTACGACAGGAAAGCAAAGCTTACGTGGAATTCGCATGAACTACTAAGTACATTTCTTGGATTATATAACAATCTATTTATATACTTCATTTGAGTAAAACCTCTGCCTTACCTAAACAAACATAAATCTATTAATAATTATTTTCTACCTACATATTAGAATTGACCAAAGAAGCAGCATCGCCATACAACGTAGCAATGCTGTCAGACTTTTTTTTCGTTTTTCGTCGTTCCCCCTTTTTTATTTACATGTACAGGGGCGTCAGCATTTAGAAAACCTCGTGAGTGCTCATAATCATGAGGGAGAGAAGGAGTCTTTATTTATAGCCTACTTTATTGACTTTCTCAGCCTTTTGGTCCACGGCAAGAAAAATCACCGGGTCCATGCAAGAATTCACTGCGTCGGCGCTGCACAAGACAAAAATCTTGTCCGCGCCAGACAAGATTTTTGTCTTGTGCAGCGCCGACGCAGTGTACACTAGTCGTGTGTAGAAACGACACGAATTCTTGCATAGACCCGGCGATTTTTTTGCCGTGGACACGCGGCCTAACACTGAAAATTGCATCTACGTCCATCTAGTAGAGTTCATGGCAAGCGAACTGGCAGGCAGTAGGGTAAGGAAGTTGTTTAATAAAATATAGGTACCTAATCAAACTACCCCAAATTTTTCACATTATACCTTATCTCTAACTTTATATAATTTAATCTAATTATATTTTAAGCCTACGTAACAAGTGGACTATTCATAATTTTGAAACTACGCTCCATGAAAATCGCGTAAGTATCCTGAAAAATATTAGGTATTAAGATACATTTTGATCACTTGGCCTATAATGTTGTTATATAACTACATACGATTTGCTCAGTAACTTAGTACCGATATTATATTACCAAATTTAAAATTATATAACACAAAACTACATTACCAGACCTCATTTATTACATATAGCCTGTAACAATAGTAACCAGATACTATTGCGTATCAGTTTTCATTAGTTGCAATTGTTAACTCGAAGATAAAGCCTAGCCAGATAAAGACTTAAGTTGCTTATAATGAAATCATATTGCCTACAGTACCTACTTATCTATCTAAATTTATTTTGACGTTAGTATTTTAGTAGATAAACGAATTTCCAGTAAGTCAGTAGAATAAAATATCATGCATGACTTTAATTATTTTGATAACAGTTTAATACTATTCTATAATTATCTACTATTCATTCATAGGCATCAAACCGTTTTAACACAAATTCAGATGCATTAGGAAAGATTATAGTGTTTTGCTTTTTTTCAGTCTGAAAAAAACTCAGATATTTTATTTTCCCAATTCGTAGGCAGAGGCTATCGATGCATAATACTTATATAATATATTTCCGTATACGTTCGTAAAATGCTACAGCTTTATAGTAATAAAACTAAACTTTTTTTCAGATATAAAATTTAGAGTAATAATAAAAAGCTTTAAACCTTTAACTATTAAGTAAAGTGAGAGCAGTCAAGTGGTGGCTCAGTAGCAGCGGCCCCGACTAACCAGTTGTAGGTCGTGGTATCGAACCTAGGCCGGCACTTTAATTTTACTTTGTGTAAATAACTTCATTACCACTGCTTTCAAAAACGGAGAAGGAAAACATCGCGAGGAAACAGGCATATCCTAGAACGAAAAATTCGAAGACATGTGACATCTACCCAACCCGCACTGGGCCCGCGTGGTAAACTACTCCCTACTGGGATCTCGAAGGGAGGCCTGTGTCCTGTGCCCCAGGTCCCAGCAGTGGCAACATTATAGACTGAAGAAAGGTAAAGGTAAACACATCACAACTAAATACTTTAATGCCATAACGAGAGGATACAAAAATTGGGTAATCAGACAGGTACACATGGTAATGACATCCGCTCACTCACCGTGGGCCCACGACCTTGAGAAGGGACGCGGTCCGGAACATTTTGAGTTATAATGGCCGTCCGCGGTTCTGAACATGTTCCGTGCCGCTAATTAACACATAAATACGGCCTATGTTTAGTAAGTATGGGAAAGGGTTAGGGGCGAGGCATTTTAGGCATTCAGGGTATTTAATGAAGTGCCTATTTCCCGGGTACTGAAACCGTAATCCCTAAAAACCGAATGAATCCTTCCCTAATCTGCTATGTATTGCAGAGCAGCCTGCCAGCTGACAGTACATATTTAACAGAAGATTAACTTCCCTGTGGTTAGAAAATCTTCTGCAGGGTAATTGACACACTACTCGTAAGAGTATCAATGGCTTTACGTGGCGTAGGTACTACGTTGTTGAGCAGACACATTAATTTTTGAACTTATGAAGCAATGGATTACCAATATCCTTCAAAATTGATCAGATTGTGGTTGAAAGTGTGTTAGTGTGTGTATTAATCTGCAATATGCAATAACATAATTAGCTTAAATTAATGACGCTAGTTGATAAAACAAAGCAATAATATTTGTGTCCTAATCTTTATTTAGTCCAGATATATATAAGTACGTAGATGTTATCAATACATTGGCAGGCTTTGGCTGTCGATAACAGCGACGTTGCGAGATCAATTACGATTAACGGATAGCGATAACGTCGTTAACACCTAACGCCCGGCGAATAGCGGCCGTTACCTTCACCCTGCGCGATAGTGCTATCGGTCATCGGCGATACACGAGTAACACTGGTGTGGCACCTTCACTCTTCATGATAGATACAAAAGAAATGATAATAGCGTTGCCACGCGGATGTGGGCATTGTTTCTTTGTGATCACGTTTTCACGTTGAGTGCTGATAAAATATAATTCTGTTTCTCTAGATCTACGGAGTCTCTTTGAATGATAAAATCAGAAAAGAACCGCAGTTACCGAAATAGCTTGCAGAGTAAGCAAACTGAAGTGGCAGTGGGCTGGCCATGCATGTTTTTTGTCGAAGGACCGATGGCCGATGGAGCAGACGAGTCGGCAAGCGTAGTGTGGGACGCCCCCAGCTAAAAGGACGGACGACCTTAAGAAGGTGGCTGGCTGGGACAGACTGGATGCGGAAGGCGGAGGTCAGGGTGTTGTGCTGGGATAGTTGCATAACACACAGACAGTAGGAATGACTTTCATTTTGACAGATCAATAACATTCATTGCGTTATTTACGTTGTTGAGTAGACAAATTTTTCGAACATATGAAGCAATGGATTAGCAATATCCTTCAAAATGATTCAGGTTGTGATTGATCGTGTGTTACGCAATTAGGGTGCTGCAGTGCGATTCTGTAACCATCTCACCGTGAAAACTTAGGGGAAGTGAGCGTGGAGTGAGCTGTCATTCCAACTAATGCTAGGGATTGACACTATTGACAGCTCACTCTAAGCTCACTTCACCTAACTTTTCACGGTGAGATTTTTACAGAATCGATCGGCTGTGCAAGTATCAAACTAGATTAGCTAAGTTTATTAATGAGCTAGGCTACCTGAAACCTTGTAGTAGAGGTAACCACAACGATAATGGAGAGTCAGGATGTGGTTTCTGTTGTAGGTACCAAAGTGTGGTCCGGCGTGCTAACCGAGTTTAGTTTGCAATCTCACAGAAATGTAGGCAGGTGCTGATGCTGACACAACTATTTATCTCGGCGATACCTAGATCTATGCACACAAAACGACATATCAAGCTATACATTTCTAGTTTTAGCTGACCTTGCATTGTATACGTGTTTCGTACAATGAGAAGTCAGTTTATACTGGAAATGTACCTATAGCTTAACATGTCGCCGTGCGTACCTATTTAAAAGTAAATTTTATTTTAGTAGGTACATAATCCGAACAGTATTTTAATTCCTATTTATATCACTCCCAGAGATTTCTAAATCATTCTCTGAAACTTTTTTCCGTCTAGCTTTTGAAGAGAGCTTTTTAGAACGAAGTTCTTTAACGCAGCTTGCGGTAGAAGTAAACTACTATAAATCGTCACGTAACGAAAAAGTGTTATAATATCCCCCTCCATGCGACTTTTGTTTCACTTGGATGGATGTTTGTTACTCATATCTTTTACGCAAAAACTACTGAACGGATTTGGATGAAAGGCACACAGATGGTTTATAACCTGGACTAACATATAGGATACTTTTTATCCCGATATTCCCACGGGATCGAAATTTATACGGGTGAAACCGCGAGGCGCAGCTAGTAATAATATAATAGGAAGAGACAGAGAGAGAGTTATAGTTTTATGGATGTGTGAGGAGAGTGAGGTCAATAAGATTTTTTTTAAGTTCTCGTCATTTTAAAATTTCCTTCGTCTTGGAATTTTATTTTGAACTTTGTTCCTTTTCCACATGTTTACCGGTACTTCTCCAGCATTGGATAATTTTGGCTTAAACCATAGAAATTCAAACAGATTCCAGGGGGACTAAAAAGGCCACTTTGGCAGAATCATAATAGGATATCAATATGAATCATATTAAAAATCGTGAAATGGTCACAAACTGACAATTCATAATATATTATGATCTGTGTGCAATTCATATCACGCAATTCACCTGTTTGACAATTTTGTAATGGAAATTCGTAAAATGGTCCACCAATGATCACACCAAATATGATTGATATGAAATGAATTGTAGGTGATCAAACTATTATGTGTACCTAACCATTCAACGAAAATTAGAGGAATTGCTAATGATCTGCTGGGAATACAGGAAATGAATAGCTTTTAGAGGTATTGCTTAAAGTGGCCTTTTTAGGCACCCTGGAGTACCTACCTACCGTTTTCATGATGTAAATCGATATCTTTTTGTACAGAGGATACCTATAGATAAAAAGGTGTATAGCTATGTGTTGTGGCAATCTAATTAATTAACTAGCTAATTACATTTCCTATCAATCCGTTACAAATAAAATTCTTTACATTAGGGAGGGCCCTATCTCATGAATTTGCCACGGACCCCAAAGGGCAAAGTGACGCCACTGTCGGTAAGTAGATATATAATATAAGTATACGAAACGCGTTCCAAAGGTTATTGCCGTTTGATATCCATCAAGTAGACCATCAATCATATTTAATTAAACACAAGTAGGTACCTAATTAAATACTTATTAATAATATGCATAATGAGTTAGGACTTTTTCTACAACCTTCTGACGAAAGCGCGTGTTTCAAGATGGAGGAAAAAGTCAGCAGGCACCTGCTGCAAAGGTGCCAGAACTCGCATGAGGCAATTGTCTAAAGCTTGATTCTTTTTCGTCTGATCAAAGATCCAGCAATGACAGCCGGGACCAGCGGTTTAACGTGTCAAATCAATCAAAATCAAAAGTCATTTGTTCAAACTAGGCTGAGAATCAGCACTTTTCGAAAGTCAGAATTCACTTCGCACGGATCTTGGTAATGTAAAGATGGTCACCCATCTACGGACCAACTGCCCTAATCGATCCACCCCTGCAGCTATTAACGGTAAAACGGGGTGAATAGGTTTGCAGGGGTGAATCGGAACGAAACTTTAAAGTGGATTTATACTTTAAAATAATATAGTTTGTTGCTAACAAGGACATTTAATCTTTAATTAAAAAGCAGTAAACTCATTGGGTATTTTCTGGCAACAAACTATGTTATTTCAACGTTAAAATCCATTTTAAAGTTTTCCAGTCCCGATTCACCCCTGCATCCCTATTCACCCCGTTTTTAAGCCCCCTCCCCCCCATATTTATGTACCTATAGAGATAATTTAGGTACCTACTTAATTTTATTTACTTGGACTTCCACTCATTTAATTCCGATATGGACTGTACGATTTCCTTTTAAGTATGTATCTAAATATACTCGTAAAAGTTCGTATTACAAATAAGTAATTATAATTTCAAAGAATTTACTACAACTGCAGCGCATCAATATAGCCTATGTAGATATTAAATTTTATGACATCCGATTGACGGCTTTTGGAATTATGCATACTTACACTTAATCTCCTTATTTGAGCCTATGATTATAAATGGTTTAAAGTTAAAATTAATGATAAAACACTTTGATAACTATGAATAATAAGCATTAGTTAACGTGTTGTAATTATATAAGAAATAATAATTATAAGAATTTTGAATTGGAACTTCTCCATAACGCAGAACATTACCCGGCTTATTGCCTCACATACAATCAACTCTGTTAAACTAACATCAAATTGATAATCAGCGCCATCTAGTTTACCAATATGGATTTGACTATGATTGCTATTCGACAATAGATAGCGCTTTTCTTAACGGAATCATTTTCGCTACTCCACAACAGATGGCGCTAATTTTCAACAATAAAACGCTTGTGTTTGTTTATTTGTTTTGTTTAGTTGTTGTTTGAATAAACCCCTCAAGAGGTCAATTGGGAGTTATTTAATTATATTTCATTTGTCTATAATTAAACGCGCATGACATTTTACAGTGGGGGTCAATGCGCATAGTCAAAGCATTGCGCATTTCGTAGCTAACCTCACCGAGTCGATCGACCAGCAGCGAACGAGCTGTCAGTGCGAAAACCTTTTCATTTCGTCTTGTGCTGTATTTTGGTGCCTAGTGGGTGTGCTAAGTGTCTTCGGGCGCATTTGTTTTATTTAGGTGCTATTAAACATTAAACTTACAGGTAAGTGCACAGAATATTAAGTAAAAGATCGTTTTTCAATTGTTGCGTTCTATAAATCCACTTTTCGAATAATATCTGTTTAGTTTACGGGTATATCAGAATATATCCCGTTTATGAGATGCTATTGAACTCGTATCATATCGTATTTTTAGAATATCACGCCGGTCTTATTGTTTTCACAAGCCAAAAGGGTCTTTTTACTGCTAACTTGTTTGATGATGTCATGGGCGGATATCTCTGACGTTAACTTATTTCCAAATGTTATTTTATCAATTTCGTATGGGTATTATTTGTCTGCGTCATCAGATAACTAAGCAATCTGCAAACATGTACTAAATTCTCAATACTAACATAGAAATTCCAGTCAGTGTAGTTATTTTTTTACCGTGCTTTGATGTCCTGGCATTAGCCTAAATAAGGCATTCTCAGGACATATTGTAATACAAAAAGAAACATCATTATGTGCTCTATGTGAAAATGATTAGCCGCCCCGTTCAGTGCAAACTGCATCAAAGAGAAAATGACTTTCTAATTTGCAAGTAAAGACATGGTTTTACCATAGGAAACCTATCCACATTGAATATAAACTCTGATTAGGATTATTTAATTAATATTTAAAATAATAAGTAATATACACTGTAAACTCATTTATGAAAAATTTTGTAAAGGATATTTAAAATTAATGGATGATTCAGGTAAGTGTTGTATGTGTAAAAACATTTAGGTAAGTGTTAGTAACATGTTTGGTTTAAATTTGGGCCAACTATGTGATTCACTCCAAAATGTAGTTTACTCAAACTAATGTAGCGCATGGTAATTTTTACATTATATACTTAATTATAATTGTCCCCATTGTGTAACTTCCTGCTGAACTGATAATAATCCAATATTGTAATGTTTAATCTCTTTGATGACTGATGAACATGACTCATGACTTACACACAGTGGCTTTTTACTTCCATGTTCGGCTTATGAGGTAGAAAATATGATGGATGTTCAGCAGTGCCAGTTAATGTTTGCACAGTACAAAAACATACTTAATGTCAACAGTTGGCTATAATCTTTCTAATTCTAGCTACTTTAGCTTGAGAGCCATTCTCATCAGATTTGTAGCAAAAAAGCCTATAATTTAATGAAGTTGAGAGTAAGTTAGCCATCATCATCACTCTCAACCCTGGTGAAATTAAATTTTTGCTGGGTAATGGCAACTTACCTAACAAGATTGGTGAAGCAAAATTAAAGTGATTCAAAAATATCCCACAGAGAAAAATATAGATAATGATTTTTTTTGATAACAGAATAAATTTAAAATCCCTTGAGACTGGATCTGGAGTCAGTTAGGTAATAAGCAGAGATAAAGAAAGACGAAAAATTATTTTTTTGTCTTTCTTTGTTAAAAACTTAACTAAGCAAATGGCTTTTTAGCACGGCTTTGCTCACAAGCACCGCCGTCTCTGTCACACAGACTTGATCTCGTGCCAATTTTCACGAAGATACGACACGTGTGAACATGATAAAAGGAAACCTAAGTTTACATTCATAATAATAATGCATTAAGTAAACGTCTAACGGGTCTCTGCGATTTGTCTTCGGCCCCGTACGCCTTCCAAAGGTCCAGAAACCTAGGGTCCCCCGAAATGTCAAAGCACCTATTAAGAATAACCGTCTGTATTATCCTCAAAGTCTGATTATGCTGGAGAGAAACAAAAAAAGAAAAACGTTATTATAGTGGAGTCCTACATTTCAAATGCCAATATTGAAATTTAAAACCGTAAATGAACGAACATTACTTCCATATCATATCATCAATATAGATTCAACGCTAACACGCTATCGGCTATTGGAACCGTCATGTCACGTAATATTATACCTCCGATGGACTGAAACAGCCAGGCCGTGCAACCTAAATGGATTTATGTGGGGATTAACTTCGCTTCCGCTTTGTCCATATTCAGTTGATACCTAACTGAAACTGAGCGTGAAATGTTACGTCAGAAACATGAATAAATTAACGCTAGATGTAGAAAAACCTTTAATGTGGTCACTGGCCTAAATAAGGCATACTCCTATCACATTATTGATAATCATCGCTGTCGTTAACAATCCTGCACGATTTGATGCCCTAAAGAGTTAAAAGAAATATAAGACGTCCAATTGAGCACACACAGGGAGGACTGTGTTCAATGTCGCTTTTTACGAGACGCTGAGGAGTCTTTGGCAACGGGAACCTGTCTAAAGATCTCACGCCGTGAATCAACACAAAACAGAAAAGAATATGCGACACCCGAATAAATAATTCCCTTTCGTATTGGTCGTTTGATGACCATGGTTACGATAAGCAGTACCACCAACAGTGATTAAACAAGGTAGGCGGCGATACTTCGGTGGCATAAAAATATTTCATTCTTTCTTAAGTATGTTAGGTACCAAGATAGAGCAATAGGAACTTTGCATGAGTTTTATATCTCGGCGCCGATTTAATTATCACCAGATATCGACAACGTTCAGACAATAGACGTAATTGCATGGGTGAAGTCCAACAGCAGAAAAAAACAATATCTATAATAGACAGGATCCAAAGACGGACATAAACGGAAAAGTTTACTTTAGATTTTTAAAGACCAATTAGTTCAAACAGGTTTCAGACTGGCTAAAGTAGACTCAACCTTCATGGGGTACTGTTTAAAATGTTACAATAAAATTCCTCCCCACATACTCCAACTGAATGAAACGAAATTTAAATCTTGTATTAAACGCACACTATGTAGCCAAGCATATTATAAGTTAGGGGATTACATCGCTGACAAAAATGCTTGGCTCAATGCTGGTCCAGCTCCACAGGGGCGCTTAAACTAATTAGCATTCGGAAACATTGTTGGAGCTGCGGAACATTGGAAGAAAACTATATTTGCATTGTATAAACTCAATTGTTTAGTATTGTATAATTGCATAGCACACGTGTGAGCACTATGTACTTTCTATAAAGCTACCATTTACTGGGTACGTCTTTCATTGACTTAAATGTGCCCTGGCGGCTGAGAGTATGTCATGCTCACTCTAATGTCTCGCTGGTGGTGGCGTGTGTGTTGGATCATTAAGTTCCCTTCAAAATGGTTGAGCTGAATGGTGCTGATCCATACGTCATGTTCGTGAACGGGCGCCGTCAGTAGGGACTGGTCATCTCTTAGCTGCCACGGCTTATTGTAATTTTTAATTTCTGAATTGTTTTTATGTTTTCTATAACGGACGCTTTTAACGTGCACGTCTTTTCTACATCGTTCTCACATGGTTAAT
Organism: Apamea crenata; assembly: GCA_949629185.1. Lineage (NCBI taxonomy): Eukaryota > Metazoa > Arthropoda > Insecta > Lepidoptera > Noctuidae > Apamea > Apamea crenata. The sequence goes on along the minus strand of OX451371.1, from coordinate 8,997,583 downwards.
TTCAACACGAATGATGTAATCAAATATTTTGTAAGAATTTTATGATTTAAAAGAGTGTCCATGGAGTTTCTTGCCCGTTCTTCTCCATAGGTACCTACGCTTTGGAATGGGCAACTAGCTTCATCTTTCTGACTGACCGACCCTTTGACAATTCAAAAGTGCCTGTAATTGGTTTAGTTGAATTAAATGATTTGAGTTTGAGTTTGAGTTTGAAAGACACCCACCCAGATTTGAGGAGATCAATATTCAATATTTCACACAAATGCAGTCGTGGACAATTTTACTGGATTAAATGTCACCGTTTAACACCCACTGCAGCGCCCACAGGCCTTTTTTTATTTTATCGTGGAGAAATGCTCATGCATGCTGCACTACCACGGGGAGATAGTGCAGTTATGTGGGACTCTAACCCACTAAAACTCCACGGTGTCCTCTTCTGCCGCTTACGGACGGAACACGGGCACGCGTTAGCACTCATCCGTGAACCCGCCGCGGCTGTCCGTCACCGGACCCTCCTCTGGGGAGTACTTCCCATCACCGGCGCATCAGAACACATAGCACACCGTGACCAAACCAGCACATGGGCGCCAGACGACCCCGTGTCTGGGCACCCTTGGTCCCCCTGCGGCCCCGCCGCCTGCCAATATTCGGCCTCAGAGGATAGGGAGAGCGGCCAACGTCATACTAACACTTCTCCTCCCCTGCGGCCCCACCGCGTCCGCCATCAGACGGTAGCGACCCCGTCAAGGCCATGGAAGGTAGGGAAAGCGGCGCACCGCAATACCGGCACTCCTCTCCCGCCGCGGCCTCCATCCCTCAGCCGTGATGCCTCCCATGCGACTAGGCAGCCCGCCTCAGTTGCGATGTCGCCCAAGCGGCACCGCAACCTAGTTGTTGGCCGCTACGTCGTCGGCTTACTGGCAAAGTCCTGACGGGCGGCCCCTCCTCGGGTTCCTCTTGGCTTCACCGTGGGTGACCAAACCACGGCTACTGAGCTCCCCTGCCTCGACAATGCGGGAAACCCACTGGGGGGGAGCGCCCACAGGCCTAACTCAACATTGGAGAATAATGAAACTTTATGAAACTAATGTAACATAACTTTCCGCAAGCACCTTTGTTTTCATTAGAGCTACCCAGTTACCGACCTAGTTTTAAAGTGCTTGCAATTGATCTCGTTCAGCAATTTGAAAGCATAATGCAACCATATCACGTTTCTGTCAAAGTACTGCCGGCTCGCTTCCCGCTCTGAATCGGCGGAGATTACGCGATACAACCGTACGTATAGTCTATTCTCACCAGCATTGCGACTGAAGGGAGGAAATTAAAAACCTTCGTGACGTAAAATTACTGTATTAGCGCTGGCTATGATACGTTGAGGCCTTTTGAAATTAACATTGAACAAAATGGTAGTCTGCTGCATGTAACAGTTTCTTAAACGAGATATGCAAATGCCTTGAACTGAACTAGAAATTGTGATCCAAGGCAAACACACAAACTGGGTACCCAAACATCGTGAACACACTAAATTGATTCAAAGTTAAACCGCTAATTTGGCAACCATTTTATAAAAACAAAACAATGCCTGGCCGTAGCATTTCCGTTAATCCTTGCTAGAATACCTCGTGGCCTCGTGGGGATGAAAACAAAGCAAAATTGACCCAGCAATTACAGGCGAGCGCTACCCGGAAAATTCATTTGAACATTCGCTGAAACTTTCCTATTATTGGAAACAGCTTCGATAAAATAAATAAATAAACTTTTATATCAAAGAATGAAAATACTAAAGATAAAAATAAAACTTATAAATAATTAATGTGGCAGAACCCCTGTGAAGTAACCTAATTGGCGTGAGAACCACATTAATAGTTATAATGGTCGTTGTTTAACTCCGTCAGTCGCAGGCTTTACAAGTTGACTTACTGACTGACTTACGTACTGCGTCTACAGGAGGTATCATTATTATAACGGCCTTTTATTGAGTCTAAGAATAGCGCCAGAAGAATAAATTAAATATTCAATAGCATAATTGACATAGTTTTTCCAAAGCCGTACAAGCGTTTATTTTGTCGTCATCGCTCATCAGGGTTCCGATTTTCATGCCTTTGTCTTTTTGAGTTTTTTTTTTTTGGCACATTTTCTTCTGTAATGCTAACAGATTAAGGTTTATTATGCATTATAATTCCTAATCTAACCTTTTAACTTTACGGTGCCATAAAAACATTATCTTGAAGAGCAGTTCCCCCAAAGGCGAAACTCATTATTGGTTCTCGAAATATTGGAATACAATAAAAATCAGTTCATGATAAATAAATTAATGATCCCATACCTACATTTAAATTCTAAACTCAGGCCCTTGACTCACATAACCGAACACTAATAAAATCGTTTGCGTCAGCTCTTTGGAATGAACCGCTACATCGCCAACATCCTCATCTGAACTCAGACCAAATTAAATCCCAAAGAATATCTACTATAATGATTCGTGTGTGACGTCACCGGCGCCATCTTAGTTATAACGAGGGTTAATATTTATTTTGTAATGAGCCCAGGCCAGCCCCGAGCGAGGTCGTGGTAAATGTAATGTTCGCAGAATTTACGTGTTATTCTAAATGTCAAAGGTTAAGAGGAAATTAATAGAGTTAATATACTAACTAGGATGGGATTTTATTTAACGTTTTAAATAAAACCGCAAGCAAAACAGACGTTAAAATTCGTGCTAAGAAAGCACCCCTCCTCTTGGGGGTTAGACCAGGGTAGAAGCCTTTAAAAATAATAAAAAGTGAAAAAAAATAATAGTAGGATGAAACCCATTAGAAAAGGAGGGGAATATTATAAAAATGAAAGGAAAAATAATTTACGGGCGATCTGAGGTCGGGAAGGGGATGGGGGTGAGCTTTTAAGGGTAAAAAACGGTTTTTCTCGATTTCCGGCAAAACTAAAAGTCCTATCGAAAAAAGTCAAATGGCAAAGTTGTAGGTAATAAAAAGATCTAAAACTTTTGCATTAACACTTTTTTCACATAACCTCAAAATTTATATGAAAAATTAAAAAAACCAAGTTTTTGGTTTTTTATTTTTATCTTTTACAAAAATCTTTTTTTTTTAACGAAATTTGGTGAAAACTTACCTTTATATGTCCCAAATACGCTGTAATTTATTTGATTAAAAATATTTATTATTTCACCTTATTTTGAATTAATATCGAAAAAGCACCCTCATTTTCAATCGAAAATTCACCCGTCAAAATATCAGCTTTTTTCAAAAAGTTGGTATGTTTTCTGTTCGTTGAAATCTCTATTTTCCGATGGTGAAAAAAAAAATATATGTTACTGTAGTAAATCTTCTCAGAAAATGCAAAAAATCGAAAAAAACTCGAATTCGAAAACTGATAATCTGAAAAGACAAAATCGAATTATTAATGCCTTCACTATTTTATCGTGAGTATACACCCCCATGAAAAAAAAATATTAAAGAAATAAATGTCAAAATGTATAAAAAATATATTAAAAATCTATAATAAATGTATAAATATATAAAAATATGTATAGTAAATATATTTTTAATAACTAACTTTTGGCTGATTTTCATGTATATTTCATATATTTTAGATACATTCAAAATATATCTTAAGACATAAAAAACATAGCTAAAAATATAAAAAAAATATATTTTGAATATATCTGAAATATATTTGAAATGTATAAAATATATATGAAAATCGGCTAAAAGTTAGTTATTAAAAATATATTTACTATAAATATTTTTTATATATTTATACATTTATTATAGATTTTTAATATATTTTTTATACATTTTGACATTTATTTCTTTAATATTTTTTTTTCATGGCGGTATACTCACGATAAAATAGTGAAGGCATTAATAATTCGATTTTGTCTTTTCAGATTATCAGTTTTCGAATTCGAGTTTGTTTCGATTTTTTGCATTTTCTGAGAAGATTTACTACAGTAACATATATTTTTTTTTTCACCATCGGAAAATAGAGATTTCAACGAACAGAAAACATACCAATTCTTTGAAAAAAGCTGATATTTTGACGGGTGAATTTTCGATTGAAAATTAGGGTGCTTTTTCGATATTAATTCAAAATAAGGTGAAATAATAAATATTTTTAATCAAATAAATTACAGCGTATTTGGGACATAAAAAGGTAAGTTTTCACCAAATTTCGTTAAAAAAAAAAGATTTTTGTAAAAGATAAAAATAAAAAACCAAAAACTTGGTTTTTTTAATTTTTCATATAAATTTTGAAGTTATGTGAAAAAAGTGTTAATACAAAAGTTTTAGATCTTTTTATTACCTACAACTTTGCCATTTAACTTTTTTCGATAGGACTTTTAGTTTTGCCGGAAATCGAGAAAAACCGTTTTTTACCCTTAAAAGCTCCCCCCCATCCCCTTCCCGACCTCAGATCGCCCGTAAATTATTTTTCCTTTCATTTTTATGATATTCCCCTCCTTTTCTAATGGGTTTCATCCTACTATTATTTTTTTTAGTTTTAAAAATTATCGACCCTGGTCTAGGTCGTTAAAACGATTAGATGATTGTAGCTGTATCTTAGCGCTAACAACAATATGCTAATACATAAGTACTGCTAATACTAATCTGTTTGCCGATCTTGGTAATTAGAGCAATATTCCCACAAGTCCGTTTATTGTAGTGGTTACCACGGGAATGTGTTCTACGGCGCGATGGGTTGATAATTAGTTGTTTGATACGAGCTGCGCCCCGCGGTGTCACCCGCATAAGTCTCGATCCCGTGGGAATATCTGGATAAAAAATATCCTATGTCCTAATCCAGGCCAAATTTCATTTAAATCCGTTCAGCCGTTTTCGCGTGATAATGATAAATGGTTTTATTTTGTAAGTAGGTTTGTACAAACACTTATACACGTCAATCATATTTTAAAGATGAAGTCGTGGAAGCGTAACAAAGAAACATACAAGAAAACATAATACAATCTCGAAGACAGGGGGTCTACTCCGAAGTGCAAAGTGCGAATGTTCGGATCGGACCGACACATGGCCGAACCGAATATTATTGAAAAATGCAAAAAAAAATCGGATCGGCTCAGTTGGGTCGGGAACATAGTGAATATTCGAAAGAGTGTAGGAGTGTAGGATCGGAACCGACCGCACCAAGTTGTAACTTCGTTGCAGGAAACGGCCGAACATTCGGCCGATACTACTTCGGAGTAGACCCCCAGATTTCATATTTCCCATCATCCTCCTACCCTTACTCCAATTTATTTGGGGTCGGGACAGCAGGTATTTTTCCTCGATATATTTAGCCCTCGTCTCAGTATGTTCACCGTACCAGCCACATCTTCTTTCACACAATCCCTCCATCAATTCATTGCTCTTCCCTCCCAGCCATTCATATTTGTACCCTAACCTTTCATTTGTTCCTTTCTAGAACATTTTCTGAACATTTCTTATCAGTCAAACAACCTCTAACTATTTAAACAGCTTATGATGAACCTCTACTAATTTAATATTGTACAACGCATGTTTTATGCATGCGTTATAATCTCGTTAGCTAGTCACTAGTTAACCACGTACCCAATTAAGAATTTATCGTCCTTTGTAAACCCTACGCCAGAAGTTGGGGATTAAGCACATTACTGCACTTACTTTATCTAACATCATTTTACAAATGAAAAGGAACACTCGAGTGATGAAGGAAGCAGATTATAATGTATTTTTAGTTTTTATTTATTTCGAATAGTATTTTGTAGGTCCGTAGTATAAATACAATGGGCTTGGATTCAGACATCAAACAGTCGCAGCCACCGCCAGAAAAGTCTCGCCATGACTTCATCCAATAAGTTTCTAACTTGCACGAAGTAGTGATCACCATTTTTATCTATTTTGTTCAGCTCATCCCGCCTCCGACTTTTAGTTCCTTATTATAAGTTCCCTGATGCGTAAACAAGTGAAAAGTTGCAATAAAGCGTGGTGGCGGCGGCAGGGGTCGGCAGCGACTCCGGGGGGGTTGCGCGCGTTTATTGATTTTCCGCGCAGCTCCGCGGACGTGCTCCGTCGTCGGCTCCTATCTCCGCAAATACTAAGATTACTGCTACCAGCACTTTTGGGACCCGATGATTGTAGCTGAACCACATCTGTATGGCGAATCCTTCCATAAATTACCATTAGAAATGATATAAGGCTAGGGAAAATGTATTTTTGATTCAAACCTGTAAAGTTCATGCGTATGAAAGTAATTTATTATGCCGACGTCATTGAAGAGGGGTGGGGGAGTCTGTACCGAACGATAACTGGCAATGACATGAAGCAGATGAGATGCATGAATCACGCTCTCTGACCTCTGCGTCAAGGACAAGCCAATGTGCGAAATTCTTTTATAAAACGCATTTTCGTTTTGTTTAAAATGAATTATTTACCTAAAAGGAAGGGGCGTAAGCAACCTCGGGCTTTTGGAGGACCTATTGTCATCTTACAATATTATAGGACCTTTCCAAACGAATCACCAATGACTTGGGGAAGCCTTTTATCTCACGTGGTATGATTCGTGACAAAACATTAACTTCTGACAAGGATTAAGTGAACGTAGTCAGGTGCGTAGCCAGAATTTACTGCGCGACTGGCTACGCTTCATAACAAAGGCGTTGATGAAACTCGCATAGCTCCTTATGCAGTTGCATTGACAGTACGTGAGGAAATGCAACTTAGACGCCTTGTTTTATAAATAAGTAATGAGTGATTACTTAAACATGAGGTGAACTGAGCAGGTGCTACAGAAATAGCTCTGCTATCAGAACTACTGTTTACAAAGCTAATTGCACTGATTCATCTCGGTCTGCGGCAAATCGTGATTCTTAATCAACCAACATTATGACCTAATGTTTTGTTGAATGAAATGTTTCTTAAGTGAGCAAGACGTTGAAGTACCTACTCGATCCCGATTCCTATCAAGGTTTTATTCAACCGTTACCTATTGTAATCAATTAATTAAATTCTTGTTTTAATGTTTGCAGTACTGTTGCGTGAAATGAGTTATCCCTTGCTTCATCTTCTTGGTAACATTCTGCAATCCTGGTTTTTGGATTACTTATCCTTAATCGTTTTAAAGGATACTCTCAATTTCGTTTACTGCCTACAAAATCTAGGTAAGTTACATTCATTGAATGTGGCGGAATGAGCGTTTAATGGTGTTATTGAACATGTCAAAACACCAAACCAAAGCGGAGCCTCCCTCCCGTCTGACAAATGTGTCGCAGCACAATATCACTTCGGAATATGGCTATTAAGATAAGTATATGATGCGGGCAGGTACTAGGTACCAGGCGGAGACAGTTTAATGAATAAACAGGCAACAATTGTCCCGCAGGCAACCTGTGCAGGGTTAACTACGGGCTATCATTAAAATTCTAAGGTCGGTACCGCTCGGCACGCTATGCCCACGTAAACCCTCACGACGGTATTCTATTGTTTTGTTCATGAACATAATTCTGCAATGTTTATCGTGTGTTTGTTGAGTTTTATTGAAGGTTCTTCATAAATGCTGGCAGACAGTGAGACAGAGACAGAACAAACATTTCCATTTCGAACTACTCGAAACTATCGACATCTCGGGCTTTTTGGAAGTTTGTCGCTTCGCCTTTGTTCTGAAGGTTGTGGAGCGACTCTGAATACGAGCAAAGTGACCAGCTATTACATTTAATAGCCCGATTCTGAATGTGTATTCTCTGTACACAAACACGCCCTAACGAGAAACCACCAAAGTAATTATAACTAACGACAGCTCTTAGCTGCGAAGCATCGAGGCCCGGGATTATAACGAACGAGGCTTTATATTTTCATATATTCTCGATATATGTGTGTATTTAGTTAGGAATAAGGGTTTTAATATGCGGACGGTTGAGAAAGCGTTAATTTTCTAGCTGTAAGCATAATCTGAAAAGTATTTTCTAATTAAAATCAAACCAAAGTTCCATCAATTTCAACCCCGCAGTTAACGGCTAAACAGACCCTCTCCCAAATTACATTCGTTTCATTTAGCGTTGAATGTTTTCATTAATTTTAGTCAGTGGCCTCTCAGCCTGGAGTGCCATCATCGATTAGTGATTTATATAGGTAATTATGGTCTGTGGTCCGGAGGATACCAGCAATATCAGTAAATTATATCTATTAAGTCACCAATATATCACTTGCCAGCCTACAGTCGTAATTGTCACAACAGAAGTGGGTCGTTCTGCCACGTTGAAGTTACGGCAAGTTGGCAACGTGCCGGGGCCAACTTGCCGTAACTTCAACGTGGCCCAAGTTCAGCGATTGCAATGTGACGTTATTTATTAACTTAGTAGGTACAAAACTTACGTTTCGAAAACTGTTTCTGACTTCAGGCCAACCTGTTCAACCGCTTGTTAAAGAATTATTGAATTAATTTCAACAAAGCCGCTTTGAAAAGTGCTTTTTTGACTTCGTGCTACGAAAACCAAGAATAGACCTCAAGCGAGAGCATTTTCAAGTCACTTATTTACAATGCAGCATTCAGCGGTTTTGGGAGCATTGACTCTACCAGACTATGCATACTTTAAAGAACCAATCTTCTCGTAGGACAATGTGTTGCGTTACTCCAGGTAAAACATTCAGAGTACGCTTATTAAAAAGTTAAAACGATTTGGTACGTCAATGTTGGAGTTGGGAATAAAAGGGTGAAGTTAAAGTTAAATAAATCCAGGCGTAGTTAAATGAGCAGAACATAAATGTTTAACTTTACGAGAAGGTTGAACAACAAGGCTGTTTTTTCCAAGTGGCTGTCCCAAATCCCTGTCTGCAAACAATCCTGGCTTAGATGAGGCGGTACGTGTGAGATTGGCTGTCCCCGCCCTTTGTTCGCCGCGTCAAGGCCGTGCCACCCGAGGGTGTCCTGCGTTTATATGTACACATTATACACGACATTTGCCAACTGTCGCGTCGCCGCCGTGCACTAAACCCTGACTAAAAATAACTTTGATAACGTAATGCTCTGCAGTCTAATATCTCCTAAGTTTCAGCATAAGCATAATGAGCCTTTAATGTTCCCACTGCGGGGACACAGGCCTCCTCTCTGTGAGAGGGCCGTAATCCACCACGCCAGCCCAGTGCGGGTTGGTAGATGTCACATGTCTTCAAATTGCTGGTTCTAGGACATGCCGGTTTCCTGACGATAATTTTCTTCACCGTTTTGAGAGCAGTGGTGATGAAATAATTTTCACAAAATAAAGCTTCTGTCTGGGTTCGAACATATACGACCTACAACTCTTGAGTCACCGCTGTTACCACTGGGCCACCACTGCTCTAAATTTTCATTAGCGCCTCGTAAAATCAAAAGGCCTTGTATGTTTCATTTGAAATATGCAAATTTTGTACTTGATTTGAAGGTATTTCGGCATCGGCCAGTTTGAATGTCTCTCCTTCCTTGAATTGCAAATTCAGTGTCGAATGAGAGCATTGAACTACGAAGCACAAATACTTTAACAATATAATTTCAACAAAGCTCTTTCAGCTGAAGATATCTTCTATGTTAATAAGGGCTTACATCGCTCTCATGGATTTTACAGCTTTCAGAAGCATTGAACTTATTTAATAAATTTTTGGACCGCGCGGTTGTTCAACACGAGGCAAATTATGAGTAATCCGTGAAGCCTGCGGTGCTAAACATTTCCATATAAAGGTCGGCGGGTGAGAGCCGCGCCGATGTTTTTATGTTACGATAAAACACGCTGGGAATTAACGGCTTAATCTCCTCTAATTAACGTCTGTGGGTGACGTACTAACACCCAAGTGTCGTAAACTCGTTAATCACTCATAAATCGACCTATTACTTCATAAATTCGTCGTGATTATCTCCCTCGTATCTTACATTACATCTTAATTGGGCTCTTCTGCGAATATCTCAATTTGTCGGCAAATGCGGACCTTGGTTTTTGTTAATATTAGTCATGAAATGTTACTCGGTGATGTAACGTGAGCAAGAACAAAGGATAATCCCATCGAGCGCCATTTTCTATGCATATGATATTATCTGAGCTAGTATTAAAATAAAATCAAAAAGATAATTGTTTCTTTATTTCTACCACGAGATTCTCTCGAAAATGGGTTGTCGTGTGAAGTTCAAAACTACGTAATATCATCGACGTGTAGGTTTAAAGGTCATGCAGCCTCACATTGACATTTAACTACCGCGCATCCCATCCGCTTACTTATTGCGATTAAATGAAAGTGCAGGTGCACTGAGGTTTTATATTTAGATCAAACTGATATTGATTTGTGTAGGAGTGGTTCCACGTTTTGTTTCAATATTAATTGTAAAGGTTCAAGTTCAAGTTCAATGGGTGTTAATTCAAAGTAGGGTATCATATTTAAGTAACATAGAATGGTTAAACTGTGGACATAAGGCTATGTGTAAGGTTACTGCAAGGCCAGACTTATACTTGCTATTATTTTGCGTGAGCAAGTTAATCGCGTCTATCTCGTGTTAAGTTTGTAGTAAACAATGAAAATTGCATACATTTGTATTTCAAGAACTTTTGGGTCGTAGAATTAACACATAGTTTTTTCAAATGTTTGTATGAGATTCTTTTGATCTTGAATTTAATTGAACACTGCCCTGTCTTTTACTTTAGCATAATCGAATAATTCCACCAGAGACATCAAATTATCCGCAGAATAGCAAGAGTGGATAGGCATCTTCTGGGCACGCTCGTTCCATCATAGACCTTATCCATCGCTTTCCATCATGTGTGATCGAGGTCACGAGCAGGTCCATTCAGCAATAAAAAAAAGAATATCCACTGGGATACTGGTTGCTGGACATAGGTTGCCTCTCCATGGTTAACGACTCAGCCTTGCATGTAACGCTTTCGCGACCTTCACTAGGCCATCCGTCATCTCTAATCTCTGCACCTAGTGGGAACCTTCCCACGCTCCGCTTTCCGGATCGCGGTATCCATTCTCCTCCAACGGCTATCGAATAATACGGACCCGCATCCGCCGATTGCCACTTCGAATTGCTAATTCAGATTGAGAATTTGTCGAAGACTTTGGTTCTTCTGCGGACTTCCTAATTCCGAGTTCTGTCACGTAGAGCGACTTTAAACATAGCTCTTTATATAGGCGACTTTATGCGCCAACAGAGTAACTTTAAATTAAATTAACCGCTTGTAAGCTTGACGGTTCTTCAACATTATCTTTGGGTTGAAGAACGCGTATCTGTGGTTATTAAAGGGATTTTGGGATCAAGTGGGACCTCTTAACTGTTCATGGAGAAGCAGTGTTATTTGTGCAAGAGCACTTTGTTGTCGCCAATCCTAACTAATATTATAAATGCGAAAGTAATTTGGTTTGTTTGTTTGTAACGCTTTCACGCTCAAACGGCTGAAAGGATTTGAATTACATTCGGCACACGGATCGACCATGACCTGAGTAAGGACATGGGCTACTTTTCATCCTGAATCTCAGACGAAGTCGTGGGCAACAGCTAGTTCTATATAAAATCTCTGTTCCTAGGTATACAGGCTAAACAAACTATAATACAACGAGGAGAAACAGTACATGTTATTTTTTTTTTCTTCCAATATTTGGTATAGGTACTCAAAGCATTTATTTCAACTAAACCATTTCTAGGCACATTTAAATTGTCAAGGTACTCGTACTAACGAAGTCACTTGTTTTGTTTCAGAATGCCTGCAGCAGTACCACCCGCCGAAAATGGCGCGCCACGCAGCGAGCTCGAGCAGCTGCAATTGCGCTCCGGACAAGTCACCGATGATGTCAGTATTTCTTGTGTATTTTAATTAATTACTAGCTTTTGCCCGCGACTTCGTCCACGTGAAGCAACGTTCTTACATTTTTTTTCATCATCCTCGTACTTCGAGGAATATTCTAAAAAAAGAATTAGCGAAATCGGTTCAGCTGTTCTCGAGATTTGCGCTTAGCAACACATTCAGCGATTCATTTTTATATTATACATAATCTGGACACTATTTCTAGCTTCCGATGGGAGGCACAGCTACCTTATCGTGGCATAAGATCCTGGTGTCTTAAGTGTAGCTTTTCAACGATTAGTAATCAATTTAAATTCTAGAATGATGTCCCTACATACCACCTGGTATTTTCTGGTGAAGGCAGGAGTAAGCAGTGCCAAAGAGGCACAAGTTTCTTCGAAATCAGCAAAGAATATAAAAAGATTTAAAGAGTTGCAAAACGAGTGAGACATACAAAATTCTCTCCGAGTAAAACTTTTCCAAGCTCTATTTGCTGGAAACAAGTTTTCTTTGTTCAAACTTGTACAATTGTAAGAAAATAAGAGCCTTGTGAAGTTTTCTATCTTATTGTGACTTGTAAATAATTGGATTTGTTGTAACATTTCAGTCACTGGAGTCCACACGGCGCATGATGCAACTATGCGAGGAGGTGAGTTATCACTACGTTTATTTTAATTTAACTACAATTTAATTATAAATAATGGGAAAATATCACCATGAACTAACATTCTATATTTAGAATGAATGAAACTAATAACAACATATTTTTGATGTGACTCTGTATTTGAATCCTACTAATGCTCTGTATCTATGGAGCTGTCATAATGCATTGGGAGAGATCTGTGTGTGATTTCGAGAATACCTCCCAATATTAACTTTAATCGTATTATTTCTCGTTTTCCCCCTTGACAGTAGTCCAAATTGTCATGAATTTGATATGAAAACTATAATGAATCATTGTCTTGTAATAATACATATTATATTCATACACTTCAGTCTATACTTATTTAATTTGTTAAAATACGAGTTTGTTTTCATATCAACTTCATCCATGAATAACTGTCCTCTGTGGTCTAATAACCTGTGTGTTTAATATTGAATGATCTATTAATTTTCCAAGCGTTCAACAATACTGGAAGCTCTATAATCTATTAACAAATAGAAAGAATTGAGCCAATAGAACTGTGCGGTCTTGTATATCCGTAGACGCGTTTCAAACTAAATTAGTTCCCCCATAGTTTAATTATGTTGAGTTCTGTTGTCGATTACTTATGTGAATTATTTGTGATCATCTGTGAGAGAGGTGTTCTCGATGCGAGGGAGTGAGGGGTATAGCGGAAGTGTCTGGATAGCCCCAAGCTCGGTTTGGTCTCTGACGCCCGTCCCACCCCCTAGGGCGCAGCCTCTGCTAACCCTGGCTGTTGTGTTTCGATGTCGCTAAATATTATTTTGTTTTTTATCTTTTTCTAAATGTGTGTATGTATATCTATTGTAGTTATCCGGCCATAAATCCTTATTTATTTTATGTTCAACCCTACATTTGAGTATAATATATAATATGTAATCAGTATTATATGTTATTATAACCATACATATATGGGTGTTGCATGATCCGTGCCTTTACTGTGTCCGAAAATGTTAGACTTCTATAGCCCTTTGTGTTGTTCGTAGTGAACTGTACATTTTATGTGATTATATTTACCTTCCCGGGCGAACTGGCCCTCGGCGCTGACAGTTAATTAACAAATTGTTAATCTTAGAATATTGCCTCCTTCAGTTTTTTGTCAAAGAGGCAAATTATTAACTCAAAGCCGAGTGTTTAACCGTCAGCTCCTGTAATTCGCCAGAATGCTGTTTTAGGTTTCGAAGCATGAAGCCCATCATTGTCCACAATAGAATCCAAGTCCCATATTTAGTTTAAATACTTCTCTAAAGTTAGTACCCCTTTTAGTACGTAATTTGAACGAAATACGTGCGCTTTTGAGTCTGAAAAAAAAAATAGTCAATCCATTGTGCTTGGGCTTGCTTTCTACTGAGACCCTTGTGTACCACTCGGATCCTCACGAAGGAATCCGCGTCCGAGGCGGACTCACTGTTTCAACGCACTTTCTATTACTATTTAATTTCCTGTCTGGTAACGATACTTCTACTCTTCATAGATGACATTATTGTTCTCTGTGTTTCTTTATGATTTCTGTAAGTAAACGTTCCAACACCAACTGATCTCGCGAGCCTTGCCTTTCAGTATGTCGTGATCAGTGTATGTTGATGTTCGTTCTATCCTGTTTTAGTTGATCTGTATCTTAGGTCTCTGTTGTAGTGGCTGCTCTCTGTTGTTGACTGTACATCTATTATGTTGTATGATTTTCATGCCTTCTCGAACATTCACATTACTGTCAAATGTGGGCGTGAACACACCCCGTACCTGCCACTGAACTCCAACAAATATATCGAGCTACACCTATCGCTGACTCTCACACAATATACATGAACCTTACCAAAAGTATCAGTATTACCCACATTACTGTTTCATCATTATTTCTTAATTTTGATTTCTCAATTATTTAGTATTTTTTGTTTTAACGTTTTTATAGAAAGTACCTAATTATTTACATGATATGTTGCAAATATTATTTTATATTATTAATTTTATATGCCGAGATGTATGCGCGAAATATAACATGATATACGACACTGTACAGACTCAGCATTACTCTCAACAACACAGTTCAACACCGGGGAGGACTCCGTCCGCCACTCGTGCACCAGTTGACCAGTAGTCACTCTTGCACTCTGTACATAACCCGCTCGCTGTGAGGTGGCACGGCGGCGGACGGGGCCCTCCGCGCGACACAACTGCTACATCTGACTGTACAAGTGCCGCGACACGCTCGCCGCGTGCCCCCGCCGGGCTCGTACCCACTGTCCACTCACTCTACTGTACCCCTCACAACTAACATGCTCTGTGACTTTTTGTTTCTGCGGCGTAGAGCAAGGAGGCCGGCATTCGTACTCTGGTCGCTCTAGACGACCAGGGAGGTGAGTGATCTGCAAAATTTGCAACACTACATTATTTACAATTTTATCTATTTTATCCTTTTTCGCTAACTTTGTTGAGCATCGTAGGGTTTTCAGCCGACCCGAAGATGGGCTCACCGATGTAGAAGAGTTTAAGGGGGTATCGCATTGATTATGTATTTAAAATTACGTCACTGCTATTACAATGCAAAGGTGCGGGCATCCTCTGAGATTACCGTTTACATTGTAAGACTCACACACGGAGATGATCACGGAAAACCCACATCTTTGTATATTTATTCGTTATGTAGATAATATACACCACTTTGCACAACTTAACAACGAGCTCTATCTTCTACGACGTCAGGCAGGCCGAACGATTCGACATAACAAACGTATATATATTCGGGCGTACCGTACCTTATACATTCTGCATTTCAGATATTGTTCGTACTCGACTCTAAATTAACAACTTTACTGAATTCACATAAACGAATCTAAATGAACGAGCAAAGTAAATTCGAAACGCTTCTCCTCAACGCACGACTCTTGACATCACACAAAATATCATAAATCATATGAAACTGAGCACAGATGAAACTAAATCTGGTTTTACTTGCAAGCTTCACTGCATGCATGTCGTTGTGGATCGAGTAGTGTGTGTTAGCGGCTCGGGGCAGCGCGCGCGCCCGCGGCCCTGGCCCGCGCGCGCGCGCTCCCCGCCCGGCACCTGCACGCACGCCGTCGCCTCCGCCACGCCCGTAGCGTCACGCGTCACGCCGCCGCTGCACGCCACGCTCACGCGCGCCCGTGCGACCGACTCCGGCGCACCGCACCCACCCACCCACACACCCCGATACTCTCTCCTACGATATATTATTTTGATTTGTATTTTATGTATAGAGCGAGGACGCCGGGGGGCAAGCGCTTCATATGTTGAGTCACCAGGGCGGTAAGAGTTAAACTGACACATGGGTAGTCGAAACGTGAGAACGTCTGTGTTTGAATGTGCAGTTAATAATATTAATCTCTTTGTTTTTCTTTGACGTTTCTCTTAACTAACGACTTATCTGAGATCGATGTTGCGTGTGTATCTATGTTTCGATGGGGATGACCTTGACATATAGTGTAAATAGATAAGCCCGATGGCCGTTCGTTGCTACTTGTCGCAAAAGACTGTTACTCTATCTTTTGCTGAAGATTTAATTTGAATGAGCTGCGCAATCTGTTTAGTTCTTCCGTTGATATTTGATCGATACGCTTTTTATAGGTATATTTATTTATCTTTCCGAATCTACTGTTCTCTTCCGTAATCTGCGGTACTAAATGAATGCGCGTTGACGATGTCTGTTCGACGTATAGTATGGTATCGCCTCATCTCCATGGCTGGCAGCGTACTGTTCATGTTAGCTGTAGGTCTGTAACTGTTAGCTCGACGTCTGTGTCTGTCGGCGAGGCCGCCCCTCGCCGCACTACATATTAGTTTGTTCATTTTTCTTCTTCAATAAATCAATACTTTGCTATTTTCACGTTTCATTTAGGAATGGCTTAATGGATACGCTCATTTGCTAAGTTGATTTTATTTTGTCCCATGATCACCCGGCGGCGGGCCGGTGTGGCCCGCCGCGCTCATGTCCATGTTTTGTTTCTGTTTAGTTATCAGTTTTTTTTGTGTTGGTTTGAGTTTGCGACGCCCGCGCGGCTGATCGCCTGTGCTCTGTGCGTCAGGCGGCCTGCGCGCGCGCCGCGCCCGACTCCTCACCGCATTCGTTTGGCGAGCTATAGTGACATCATTATTGTGTTGTAGAGTCACGAGGTGGGCATGAAAACCCTGGTCATGCTGGATGAACAGGGCGGTAAGCATCCAGTAGAACATACTATTTTGCATCACTCATAATTTAGTAAAGCTTTTGTCTGAAATGCCAGTTCAGATAATTTATAAAAGTTCGTTGAATGGCAATGACTTGATGACAATAAATATGTTACGATTGAAAATCTGCTAACAGTTTATTTATAACGGATAAAAACTGAAGGTAAAACTTGTTTGTCATGATCATAACTAAACCTAGTGAATAAAGTGCATCAAACGATCTCTGCGCTCAGTGCTACCGTGCGCGTGCGCCTCAGCACTCACGCCAAGTGAGCTGGGACCATGAGATTATCTGATTCAGTTAAACCGTATTAATTATTTTATTTAGTTTTTGTCACGCATCCAGCTATGCACGTCTTCTTCAATATTGCTGTTTATTTGCATGATTAGATTTTTATAAGTGATATTTAGAAACTGTTTTCTAATTGTTAGTCACTACGAGTACGGTAATGTAATCACTTAGTGTCCGCACATACATCATTTTATTCAAAGGTAAATGATAATTTCTTGAATTAGTTTTAACCAGATCAAGTGTAAGACATACCTAACGACACAAGCACCACAAAGAAATCGTTCAGATAAATATTAGATGCTTCAGTATTAGCGTTGAAATGTCATGACATAGTTATTGCTATAGGTTGGCAGCTTGCATGGACCTAACTAGTTGAATAAAACTCAGCTACTGTTACCGGATACATGTCTTACACTTAGCGCTGGTTATTGTCGAGAGCGTTGAGAATTTACAATCGAAATTTAAATTTTTAAAAGATTCAAAAATATTAAAGTCGCGAGTATAATTGGAAAGAGCTAGGAGCTTGAACACATAACTGCAGGTAAACTGACAAGGGCGGATCTAAAGCGTTTGTTGATGTGTGTGAACAGAGCAATTGGACAGAATCGAGGAGGGAATGGACCAGATCAACGCGGACATGCGCGAAGCAGAGAAGAATCTCTCGGGCATGGAGAAGTGTTGCGGCATCTGTGTGCTGCCGTGCAACAAGTGCGTACTACTCGTTGATTAACACGCCAAAAATCGCTTCTGCGCTCGCACTTAACCACAAAACGGTTTTACGAACCATTAACCATATTCTGATTTTCTTTTTCTTTGCTAATCACTGTAATACATGACTTCTAATACTCATAAAGCTTACTACGATGAGTCATCATCTGGGTTGGATGTGTCAAAGAAAATATTATATTATTATTATTAATTATTATACGTCACCATATTGTTTCTGCGTCGATTTGTGTGGTCTTCTTGCATGGGTTCAGCTGTTATTCGTCCAGGTACGGGTACATATTTTCTAAGAGACATACTTACAAGTGTTGTTCTATGATTCCAGGGGTGCGTCGTTCAAGGAGGACGACGGTACGTGGAAGGGCAACGACGACGGCAAGGTGGTCAACAACCAGCCGCAGAGGGTGATGGACGAGCGCAATGGTGTAGGACCACAAGCCGGATACATAGGAAGGTGAGCTGACCGCTTCTTGCACTCATCCACTGCTTCGTAAAGAGCTAGTAGATTTTAATAAGTCTTCGAAAGTGTGTTTAGTAAGATCGTCATTTCAGTCTTCTCCTGGACGTGCACTTGTTCCAAAAGACAAGCGCTCTGGCCCTTGTTTCTGCCTTCACAGATTTTTTAACGACCGTAGCTGGCCTTGCAGCTGGGCGCTCATGCTGTGCATGTCCCCAAAACACAAAATTAATAAGTGTTTATTACAAGCCAAACCAGAATAATCGCTGTTATAAAGCTACAGTACGAGTACGCTACCTCATTAGTAATTTCGCCATTTTTAGGGTAACGACAAACTACATTTCGTCTTGATTAGGGCGAGTCTCCAAAGTTATAGCAGCGCAAAAGTGATAATTTTTGTAGTCACACCAAGTTAAGACCCAAAATACTACTAACAAAATCATACAAAAACTTTAACTATAACAGAGTTCATAATCTCAGATAATTTACATTCCATCGTGACTTAATCGGTTATCTACTTTAGTGAAATGTATTCTAAGTTGATTTTTGAGTGACCGTTTGTAACAAAAAGGTCCTAATACGTTTTTGGTTGCAATGTAATTTGAACTTTGTTAACATTCAGTTTGTTGTTCCATAACTTGAAAATTATCTTAAATACTTACATTCAAATATACTTCAATCCAGGATAACAAATGACGCTCGCGAGGATGAGATGGAAGAGAACATGGGCCAAGTGAACACGATGATCGGTAACCTGCGCAATATGGCGCTCGACATGGGCTCCGAGCTCGAGAACCAGAACCGCCAGATCGACCGCGTCAACCGCAAGGTAAGGTGTCGGGCCTGATTGGTCGAGACTTGTGGCTCTTATCCAATGAGGTGCACGCGAATTCGTCCGTTGATATTTATAGGCAAACAAGCTGATGATGCTACTATTAAATACCAACTAGAGCGCAATCAGAACGCAGCCAGTTTGACCAAACTGTATAGTTCCCCAGACAGACAGCTGTACAGTTTAAGTAGGGGGGATCTTTTGTTATTAAATCGAAGGGGGAAGACTACTCAAAGCTATTGGGATTAAATGTCGTCTGTTAGGCAGACTTATTAAGAACGGTAACAATATAAAAATATTGTGTCTCATTAGTGACAATTGAGCTCATAATTATAATGTTTGAGCCGCCATCTTGAGCAACATATAAATGGGCTCCTGAACTCAAAAGGGTTCACAAGCTTGTATGTTCCCGAGTTAAGAGTTTAAGACAGCTCAAGAATAATTTGCCACCTTTAGAAGGCACGTAAAAGTCTTGGAAACTGTAGATGCCTGAAAGATTCTTCTGGGCAAACTCTAAAATTAAGTAAAATATCTGTAACGATAAGTGGTCAAATAAACAATTAAAACGCAAACGCGCACGTTTAATAATTTACATAGAATAGAAAAAAAATATGAAACTGCACGAAAATTAGGTACCTATTATGATAGGTTCATGGCACCCGACAGAGCGAGAGGTATTTCTATTCTGGCTCAAGAAATCGAGCTGTCTGAAATTGAACCTTATACCACTGTTATAAAACTCATATTACATTACACGACTCACCGACCTGATACAAATTTTACGAGGCACAAGAATCTATGCTATACTTATATTATTATTTATTCTATCCTTCTCTCTCGCACTGTCGCGAACCATACCATATAACAGACGACTTCGCGTGCACTCTTGATTAATTTTCTTCTCAATAGATTTCTCTACAATCTCTACTCTTCAAGACCGATATAAGATTCTATTCTTACTAATATTTTTTACTTCTAATAATTATATTCTAAGATGATTTATTGATGTTGTCGTTTTGATCGATTCATAGTGTGAAGTTTCACCCAATACTGTTCATGTACTGTTTATTTAAGCCATTAAAAATCCTACAAAAAAAAAAGTTAAAGCATAATCAGTCTATAATCTTCCCACTGCTGGGACACAGGCCTCCTCTTTTATGAGAGGGAGTGGGTATCCACGCGGGCCCAGTGCAGGTCGGTGGATGTCGCATGTCTTCGATTTTTTTGGGTTCTGGGACATGTCGGTTTCCTCACGATGTTTGCTCATGGTAAAGAATGGCAGATAATTGGGTAAAACTTTCCACAGTGAGGTGCAGTAAAATTTCACTATAGTAAAAAGAAATTTCACTGCGCCTTACAAAACTCATCAACATTTTCACCATCTAAATGTTTGTGCCTGTCACGTTAGCAGTGGAAGTGCGACTAGTTGTCTTCTATGTCTATGAACTATCTCTTTGCTTGTTGGCATCCAAGTCAGTTCACTCGCTTACCTGGCAATCAATCACTTCCTTTCCGTCTTCACTCGACGCATGTCCTCTCATACTTTGTAGAGTATGTGATTAGTAATTGTTTGTTGTGAAATTGAATGATTTTTTCTGTGACTTCCGAATGTTCAATACATGCTACGACTACAACACATCCCACACGGCCATTGTGTAAATGTTACTAGTTGTCACATCCATCCAGAGTTCAGACTAACATACCCAGATTTAGACTCCATGACTAACACATCATTCACATCAAATGCTAACGAAACATTGTTTTTGTTTCAAAAGACAGCGACTGAAGGCCATCGCACACACTTTAATGTTTTACTGTTACAATTTAATGATTCCAATATTACTTCGATGTAAAGAAGAAAGGGTAAAGTTTTTTTATCAGCACCAGTTTTTATCAGCAGATATTTCTGCAAAATTAAAACAAAACATTACTTCAACATAAAAAGAAATCAATCTCAGAATTACTTAAGAACAAGCGCATTATTATACTATTTATTTTCTGTTCATTCTCTGAGACCGCTCGTTTATTATTGAATTAATTCCGTAATTCGGTTTTCTAATTGTATATATGTTTGTTGCTCATTCTTCTTCAATCGAATCTCTGTGTAACTGGCCCAAATCACATATCAATAATACAAACAAAAAGTCGCTGTGAATTGAACAACTATCAAAAACAAACCGCGTGTTCTAATCTTAGGGCGAATCGAACGAAACGAGGATAACTCTGGCGAACCAGCGCGCGCACGAGCTCCTCAAGTAAAGGACGGCGGCCACACCAACACACACACATACACACACGGTCTCGTGGTCTGCGCGGGCGCATACTCCACGCCCACTACACCGGTTGCAGATACACTACCCTATCTATGCTGTAGTCAAATTAAAATATTATTTTTGTATTCTCATTTTGAAAACTACTTTTATGACACCCGGTTATTAAAAGCTGTCATTTTGTTAATCTAATGTCAAATCGAATCATCTAAAACCAATTTTTATTGGCTGTTGGGTATTTTCGGCAGCTTGCTATGAGATTTGACAACGGATTAAATTGCTTAACCTTTTAAAAACTGGGGGTAGAGTGGTCAAATATGTATTACATATCGATTTAGTTGCGATAGAGATCATTATTTGAGACTAATATGTACTCTTAATTATTTATTACTTTAGGTGAATTAATTAATTATAAGTTTAAAAAAATGAATCTGCAACCGGCGATTAAATTAATTTAAAAATCAAATATTTTGCTTAGTGTCTCTTCTATCTCGAGATACATTTATCCAAGTGTAATAATATTAATATTTAACATGTAATTCTTGCATGCTACTGTATCAAGTGAACACTTGTTCGTTATTTGACTCTATCTGTATCTTACTGCTTCTTCTTGACGCTCAAGTTTTAAGTACGTGTTGTTAAAATGTTGAGAATTACACAATGTAGTTTTGTTTGGGGTACATTTTCTGAGATACTCAGGAAAATAAGACAAACCTACTCCAACGAGCATGAATTGAGCCGCGTCGGTGCTATACAACAACGGTGCATTCAGTATGAAAAAGACGCCACTATGCTTAAGGACAAATAACTCAGTAAGTCTTGAATGACAACAGATGATCAGCAGGGGTGTCCTACCCCTCACAATACTACATAATTTTAATAATAGTTTTTGGTGCTCATTTCATGCAGTAGGACATGTTGAAGTTATAAAAATTATACTTAATCGTATTTACGCCATCTCGTATACTTAAGTAATATTATTAAATTACTACACAGTATAAACAGTTAAGAAGTTGAACCGTGAGATTTATTATTTTGAGATAATGCATTTACCCCTTGTTAATATGTAGTGTTACTGTTAAAGCTAGGAACGTTATAATGATGCTTGTCGCAGACTTAAACATTCATGTTTATAATATTAATTGATACCTTGCGGTATACCACAAGAGATATAAAGGGATATATTTAAAGGAAATTGTTATGTACGGTCACCAAAGGAGATAAGTAACCAGGGTCCTCGGATATAGATGAAGTTTAGAAAGAAACCGATGGATGATTTCGAATACAATTTCATTTAATTAATAGAAAACAAACAGTTCATTTATGAAATTAAATTTCATTCCAAAGTATCCTCCGGTTTCTTTCTAAACTTCAACTATATGCGACGACACTGGTTATTTATTTCTTTTGGTGACTGTACGCCTATGATATGGGATCAAATCTCACACAGATCTGTGTTTTTTAATTGGCTATCTTATCTTTCAAAATTTCTCGTTATTTCCACGTGTTTCCTATTCACGATTCTATTGGTACCTACCAGTTGGAGGAAAACTATAGTTTTTTATTAATAATTTCACAATACTTCCTCGCATATTAGTCAAAATGCAATAAGAACAGTTGAAACATGTGCTGTTCTACAGAATAGGCTATCTCGTAAGAGGGGATGAATAAATGGATATAATGAATGGTAGGGATGAGGTGATATGTGATAATAGTTTTCAATTTAAGTGATTAGAGTCTAGCCAGTCACATGTCTTCGAGGAAACTTAACTGTATCTGAAGTACATCAGATCTCATCTTTGATTTCTACGTTTCATAGGAGCAATTATGTATTCGCAATAAAATATTGATTTATTAAAAAAAAAAACTTTGTTATTTACATGACATACAATGTGTTTAGTGACTTGATGAAGTTACTTAAAGTCTACACGTGTTAATATTTTGTTTTTATATATTTATAACGGAAAATCAAAAACATTAACATTTCAAGTACATAGCTTTTACATATCTGTGCAATAACATACATATCTGCTTCTATGAAATAGTATGAAAAGACGCTACCTAAATGTAACTTAGTATTACAATATAGCTATCTTAACTTAGCGATAAACTATCATAATTTATTAACTAGTACTTTTTATTTATTTTATGAGAAAATAAATCATTTCATTTACAAAGTGATTTTAAGTTATTTATTTTCCCTTTTACATTTTCTTTTTGATTTTAGGTCGAACATTTATATTTATTCTTTAACTACGTTTTGGTGTTACATTTAATAATAATGCAAATAAGACATAATCAAATATAATATTATTTGAAGGATTAAGTAAAGGTGAAGAGTTAAGGATTGGTGATTTGTAGTTTGCTGCAGTATACTTTAAGTAATGAAACAATTTATAATATCTATCGTATTAATTATATCTATATATAAATTAATAATAAATATACGTAAGAACTATTAATTAACGTACATATTATTGTAATTAAATATATATTATATAAATAATAATAAAATAATTTAAAATATAAATATTTGCTTGAGATGAAAGCAGACAACTTGCTTTAGGGAAACTGAAGTCAGGTAACTTTTATCAAACTACAGTTTATAAAAATTAATAACTGTATGAAATGCATTACTCCACGAGACTGCACACCCACACAAACAAACTAAACACACAACACGTCGCTGAAGACCGTGAGTATACTTTTATAATAAAAAAGCACTTTTATAAAGCGGAGCACAGCTTGCACTTAAAAGCGATTGAGCAGCACAAATTGGCTTTTGTGTCACTTAAAATATAAGACGCTATGGCGTTGCCGCTTCAAGCCAAAAATCGCTGAAAGATAAAAAGGCAGGATTAAAGTCGTGTCGCATGTAGCAGCACATTTAATTAACAAATAAATAGTAACAGTAATAAACGGCTTTGTTTGGTGGTTTTACCGTAAAGTCGGCTGTGATGATAAAAAATGATACTACTACTGTGTTACTTATCATTTATGGTCGATTTAAAAAAAAAAAGTGAAGTTTTTAAACTTGTTCCGTTACATGTGATAGCGAATTCGACAGTTTGCCTTGTTGCAAATGTCATCCACATTGTATTTGTAAAATAACTCTGTTTTTTTGTTTTGTTTTCCTCCTGGTTAAAACCATGCTCCCTTTTGATTTTATTTCTAACACCTTGTTTGTTGTCTTCTTTTTACATATTTTTTCTTCCTCATATTTTGTCATTTGTGACAATGATATTATGTCGCATATCTTGCTTTTTCTTTTGTTTGTTTTCTGTGGTTGTCCCTTTTAAGTTTAATCCATTTATCTAACGATATACTGGCATCGATTTATCCTATTATAAACCTTATGACTAATAAAATAAAATGTAATTTTGTGTGACAAGTGTACCAGGTATGTATAAGTAAGATTACAATGAGGTTTGTTTATAGGGTGAGAGCAACGAGACGCGCATAGCGGTGGCCAATCAGCGGGCGAACAAGCTCCTCAAGTCTTAAGCACCACGCACTTGACTAATGCCAGTAAAATGACGCTTACCAAACATACTTATTTATTTTATATACAGAAACGTAACGTAAAGTTAAAGTATTATAGAAAAGAGAGAGGCTTATTTTTTAAGTAAAAGTTTGACTTTGTAATAGAAACTTTGAAAAACCAAGTCAATTTTTATTTACAATGCAATATTTATACATTAAAGATGTGAACCCTGAGTTGTTATCAAAACATTGGAAAGCGTCATTTTAAGAGTTCCTTAAGCGTTATATATGTGGTAAGTACAGTTATAATATTCGCGTATAGAATTAAAAATTGCAATAATTTGATTTACGTCGTTATTGTACGAGGCTTGCGGACAAGTTGACTGACATTCCTAGTCAAGTTGTCAACTATTTTCCTAAACGTTGTCGTGTTCTACTCAATAAATGTATCGTTAACTGTACTTACCTGACTGTTCATTTGAACTATGAGATTGCAATATGCTATTTATTTATTCTTGCCTTATTTTTTAAGTTAATTTGCATTTGCAATGAAGCCAACGCAACGTTTCGAGATTGTATTTACACATGGCAATACTACAAGTCAAATAGAACTCAATTATCTTCAAAATAATGCTTCAATTAATAATATCTTATTCCTAAAAATAATATCGTCGTATATTCTACTACGTTATGTAAATACAATCTCATGGAATTTATTATTTGCTAAGAAAGATAATTATTATAATTTTAGCAATGTGCCAAATTTTTTTTCACTAAGTACTCGTATGTCACTGTTAAGACACTATATTTATGTATTAAAACAGTTTACACTCTCATTGTCATCTACTGTTTGCATATAATTCAATAAAAGGCCTCGATGCAATGCCTACACCTCGCCTGTAGAGAATTCAAATAGAAATCAATAATTACTATTTATTTTTACTATTACAAAAATGCACTAACTAGATAAAAATATTTTCAGATGACTTTGAACGGCTAAATAGCCAGAGATGCTCTTTCATGAATTTAACATACGTAATGAAATGGCACAGATCTTATGCACACAAAAACTTTTTAGAGAAGAAATATTTTCGTATTCATTTGCACTCATCATTAATATAGGGCGTGCGATGTGGATAGCAAGATGTTGGTGTAGTTAGACCTCGAAGCTCAAACATTACATTTATTTGCCGCCATTTAATGGCGTTGTGGCGATTAACACGTGTCTATTTCAGAAATTCCTTACCTCTTTAATGAGTAAACAAACAATACTTACCTATCAGCAAGTCTTCGTCTTAAATTAAACATTAGTGAGATTTTTAACATTAAATATTGTATAGTATTATGATATTTGTTGAGATTGAGATATCTCTCATTTTATGTAACTGAGTGATACTTGCGTTTAGCGTTTACTTTGTGCATTTGAATCGTATGATCCAATGTACTGCTTCTATTGATTTAGGATGAATTTTACCAATTAAACTGAACGCGGTCAACACAAATCTAAACTGCATCAGTGTCATCATTTTGTCAATATTGCCACTGACAGCTGTCGAACGCGGTTAAGTGTGCTGATCGTGTGCAGGTTCTTTGGTGAAATTCCCCCTTATTAGATTAAGATAACGGTGCCTGAATTCGTAGTTTACGTTAGTATTCTTATTTAGTGAGTTTGTCACGAGTTGCATTTAATATTAAATAAGTTACAGAAGTAAATAGTCGAAACTTTTGATTCTTTTCTTTTGTATTGTTATTGCGTAGATTGGTTATGCCAGTTATTATGTAAGCGCTTAGGACACGGTGTCGTAACCGTGGATGCGTTAACAGATAGGTAGGTAATGGGAAGATTATCAAATGAACTGGCGTGTGAAAATGAAATGACACTCTCCCAGTTGCTGAAAGCCCCATCAAGTCTCTGGGGCCGTACTATGAGGTATTAATGCCATTATGATTCCTGTCCGAAAAAGGGATGGTGCCATCCGTTATGTATAGCTCCGTCTCTCTTGCACTGGAATCGTGATAGCATTAAAACGTCATCATACGGTACCTGATTAGTTATTCTGCTGTCAAGTTTGTTACTACTGTGATTGGTTGCTCACAATAATAAGAGCCAATCAAATCAACGGAAATTTGACAGTAGAATAAATAAAAATAGGCTTTCAGAAACTAGGTGAAAAATTAACATTATAATTGAATAGCGTTGTAATGTGATTACAGAATATAATGCAATAGTCTATGAAAACGATATCGTATAGTTGAATATTTAAAACTTTATTATTACTTAAAGTGTATTGTTGTAAGTATGACGAATAAAATGTACCGGCCTTAGGAGTAATGTGTAGGAATGTTAAAGGCAGCGGCTTGACAAATTATTATACTCGTGTACCAGTTAGTGTTAAGAGTTTTCGAAATTTTCTCTATGTCTTTTTCTCTCAATCGTATTAGTTTCTAAGGATATACGTGTACCGACGGTATGCGGACATTTATCTAAGTACATCATATTTTAATAACGAAATATTTTGAAAATGTTGTCTCGTAACTTTTGAGCTGTGGGCCTTTCGTCGGTCGTGCTGCGACGGCGACGCGAGCGCCTCTGTGCACTTATCATTCGCCAGACGTCACAGATAGCAGTGTCGATGTCGCAGCGCTCCGGCGTGTGCGCAGCCTCGTAGATTGTTTTGTAACAGCTACTTATTCAATTTAACCAATAGATGTATAAATTTACCGCCTGCATAATCTGTATAATGATTTTTAATCAGCCTAAAATATTAACTATTTAGGATAAAATAATTATATCTATTTTCTTTAAGAATAGATAAAGGATAGTATAAACTGTTAATTTCTAATTACATTATTGATTTGTTAAATTACAAAGAACTTGTATTATTTCTCAATCCTCCTAAACCTAAACATAGCAACACAAACAGAATAAAAATCACACAAAAGTTTAATAAAATTTATTGATAAACAAAACATTTATTTACAATACTTACAACATTAACCAAGGAACTAACTGGACCGAACCATTTGAACGAATCTCTCAGTCAACCGACCGATAGCTAAATACTTTGCATTGACTAGGTTACCTTCCACATACAAAATGGCCACGAATAACATATTTTCTCAGTAAATACAGCTCAGATTAGCTACGGCTATCAGATCAGCGTGAAAAGCAGTACAAACGTTCAGTCTAGACCTAAACGTGACTCATTCTAACAATTTACCTAGATATGTATGTTACACGTGACATTTCACAGTAAGATATTATTATTATTATTAATTGTACTTCACAATAGGCAAAATTCGGTGTTTCCACGTCGTTCCAGTCACTGCAGTTGTGATGTCATCTTCACACGGCTAGAAAATAAACAAATGGCAACGTTAGAAAATGTCTTTGAGATGTACCAATAAGATCTCTTACACTGTTCATTAGGTAAACACACAATATATTGATTGATACACGTACAGTCACGAGCAAAAGTATGTAAACACTCGGCTTTATTCAAAAGCGATTTACTCCTTTATTTTTTAATGAAATTTTATTTTGTTACGAACATAGCATTTTCGAACCCATAGGTTTATTTAATGTGTCGTATTTGAACGTTGCATTCGTTATTTCACGAAAAAAACGCAATAGAAAGTTGCCAAGTGTTGACATATTGGTGCTTGTGACTGTACGGTATTATAATGTCCGTGAGAAGCCATAAATAAGATAATTCAATAAGATAAGGCAGTTCATATATTTATTTTATTACGCATTTTAAAGTTAACTTTTACGTAATCTGGAATGTGTACATTCTGAGTCAGCAGTCAAAAAACGGTTAACCTAATGGACAGAGTGTAATGGTTATACAGTCCTTTCATAGTTGATTTTCCCTCATTGTCAAAATCACATTGATCTTTATTCTCATTCCTATAAGGTTGCTGTTGGCTTACTGCCACTGACAAGTCAGTCAAAATCATTGTGATCTTTATTCACGTCACAATTAGGTAGCTAATAAGGTGTAATTTATAAGAAAAAGAAATCAATATCGAACCATCACATTACGCCTTTACAGGATCAAATTTAATTAGCTAGCGAAACTCGACAGCCGTTATGGGGTTTATTCAAAAGATTTTCTAAACTCATACTTACTTAGCTACAATACCGGTAGTTAAACCCAAAATAAATTAAGTATCAAATCATTATGTTATAATCATGTTTAGACATCGATACATCACATCTGCGGAGTATCGATGGCTAATCTAATTAAATTTTTCAATGAGTTTAGGATTATTTTGTTTGTCTATTAAAATAATACTATTTGTATAGTAAGTAGGTAGGAAATAAAAAGATATTAAATCATTTGAACACAAACATATGAGATTAGATATTTTATGATATGTCTACATACCTACATACACAACGGTGGATAAAGCTCATGCAACACGTCTTTTTATGGGCTCTTAAATATTTAGGAAGCGACAATCATCAGTCTCACATAGCCATGAGATTTATAATAATGCCGTTATCATCATCATCATCTGCAACCCGACTTCATCCACCGCTTCAAGCAACTTCTCTCGAGGTCTCTTTCATGTGCGCTCCTGTGCCAGTCTCATCAAGGTTCTACCCGCGATGGTAACTATGTCGTCCGCCCATCTCGCCGCCGGACGACCGACACTTCGTCTCCCAGTCCTTGGACGCCACTCAGACACTGCCTGTCTGAACCTATCATGACTGCGCCATGCCAGGGGGTCTACTCCGAAGTGCAAAGTGCGAATGTTCGGATCGGATGGCCGAACCGAATATTATTGAAAAATGCGAAAAAAGTTCGGATCGGCTCAGTTGGGTCGGGACCATAGTCAATATTCGAAAGAGTGTAGGATCGGGACGGTTTTATAGTCATTGATCGGGACCGACCGAACCAAATAGTAACTTCGTAGCAGGAAACGGCCGAACATTCGGCCGATACTACTTCAGAATATAGAGTAGACCCCCAGGTGTCCTGCCTAACTTCATTTGAGTTTCCATAACTCGTTTTCCGATATCGAAAACCTTCGTCCAATAATGCCGTAGTAGGGTAAAAATAAAAGTAATTTAACTTACCTGCAAGTTCAACAATGAGCTCAAGTACGACCATGACGGCGAAACCGAGCAACGCACACGAGAACTGCAGCAGACCACTACTGCCCTTCCACACCTCGAAGAACACCACGTACACCAGGGTACCACATGCCAGACCCTGGAAATGTTAGAATTGAAGATTGAATTGACGGATCATCCAAAGCTGTGGACGTAATAGGAATAAAAGGTTAATTCATCATCTGCCTAGGCTTGTCCCAACTATGTTGGAGTCGGTTTCTATTCTAACCATCCTACAGCTGAAAACTTTTAGGTATTTTACGTGGAGTACAAGGTCATTCATAAACGTTTAATAGCAATAGGCAAGCGCCCTATTATATTATTACTAGCAGTGCCCCGCGGTTTCACCCGCGTAAGTTTCGATCCCGTAGGAATATCGGGATAAAAAGTATCCTACATGTTAATGGTGGTTATAAACCATCTGTGTGCCAAATTTCATCCAAATCCGATCAGTAGGTTTTGCGTGAAAAAGTAACAAACATCCATCCATACAAACTTTCACGTTTATAATATTAGTATTTAGTAGGATTAGCCTGTGATGTCCCACTGCAGGGCAAAGGCCTCCCTACTCTCTTTCCACTTCTCTCTGGACCAATTCTTGTTGAAGGAGTCCAGGGGCTGCGGTCTCGACATTCATACCGATCGCTTTACGACCGAATTCGGTCGCAAGGTCCTGTCACTCCATACATTACACCTGTCAATCCGGAACTTTGCGACCGAATTCGGTCGTAAAGCGATCGCTATGAATGTCGAGACTGCAGGGGCAACTCATCTTACGACCCAATGGGTCCCTCTTAATGGCAAGCGACATCGTGGCAGGCCCAGACGGAGATGGCGGGATGAGCTGGACTCCTCTTATTTTATTGCTTAAACAACTGCCTAACCTGTCCGGGAACGTAGGCTTTGTAGAGCAATATGCATCATGTACAAAATATGTGGAGAATAACAATGAAATCGTAATGCGTTAATCATTCATCCGATTCTTGATAATACCTATGTATCTAAAAACGATCATAATGTGATTTATAATGATTATTTATGTATGACGAAGTTAATGGGATTTTAATTGTTTTCAGTGCAAAATTAGCGGTGCTAGTAGCCTAATTAATATAGATATTTAACAGTTTAAGCTTTTGTTCTCAGTACCTATCTAAATCTAGATAACAAGAAAATCTTAGATACCTAAATATTTCGCTGGTGCTTACCTATTAATGAGTTTCATTATCTATAATTCATCTTAGCGTGTCGATGGTAATCTATATTTACATAATTTATATTATTAGTGTGAGTCTATCTGGCAGGCCCCAACGAGATTTATCAACAGGTGATTGCTTTTTATAAAGACATTATTTTGTACCTCGACAGTTTTTGATTGAATGACGTTTTTATGAAGTGTCTAGCTAGCGGACCCCTTATGATTATTTTGATTGTTATTATACTTTCAGATCGCCCAATAGTGCTCGGAGTTAGAAACTATTATGTACCTTACAAATCCAAAATTTCGACTTTCTTTGAGCTATACTCCAGAAGATATTCGTATTTTACACAAACATCCAGCCAGCGGGCCCCTTTTCAAATAGTACTCTTTTATATCATACAATAGTTTTAGGAGTTTGATACTATTATGTACCTTACAAATCCAAAATTTCTACTTTCTGTGAGCTATACTTCAGAAGATATTCGTATTTTACACAAACGTCCAGCCAGCGGGCCCCTTTTTAAATAGTACTCTTTTATATCATACCATAGTTTTAGGAGCTTGATACTATCATGTACCTTACAAATCCAAAATTTCGACTTTCTGTGAGCTTACTTCAGAAGATATTCGTAATTTACACAAACGTCCAGCCAGCGGACCCCTTTTTAAAATAGGTACTACTCTTTTATATCATACTATAGTTTTAAGAGCTTGATACTATTTATACCTTATAAATCCAAAATTTCGACTTTCTGTGAGCTATGCTTCAGAAGATATTCGTAATTTACACAAAAGTCCAGCCAGCGGGCCCCTTTTTAAATACTACTCTTTTATATCATACAATAGTTTTAAGAGCTTGATACTATTGATACCTTATAAATCCAAAATTTCGACTTTCTGTGAGCTTACTTCAGAAGATATTCGTAATTTACACAAAAGTCCAGCCAGCGGGCCCCTTTTTAAATACTACTCTTTTATATCATACAATAGTTTTAGATAGAGATAGACTCACACATATTATTAGCTGACCCGGCGAACTTCGTAGGTACAGCCTCAGAATCAATAAATACAATCTTCACATTATTTCGTGATTTTCTTTCCCGTGTTTTAATAATTATTCTGCTATTCGGGACGGAGACGAATCCAACAAATGGAAGATCCTAAAAATCGGTCCAGCCGTTCTTGAGATATACAAATGGTGTATCTAACCCGACATTGTTTTCTTTATATACCGGATCAAATCAAATTATGTAAGAAAAAACATCAAATCTTTTATTTTATCGTGTTTAGATATCGATGCCCCCTTTTTTTTGGGTGGCAAATCATCAAATGACCTCTCCCGCTCTGGGCTGAGCGGAAGGGCGTGTCAGACTTTTACTGACTAAAACCCACCCGTGTTCCTTCAGTTGCCTGTGCCAGGGGCCACGGTATCTCTTTCGAACAACCCGCGGCCCTGGCAGGCATCGGCCCTAGCGGACCCCGTCAGTTCGTGCTGACATCTCTTTGAGGCGCGCGTGGAACACAACGCGCCGCCGTCGACCCGGGCCTGCCGGTAATTCTAGCTAATTTAATTTCACCCGGTAGATTATCTATAATTTCACCAGTCCAATTACAATTAGATGAGTAGGTAGGCGGTATGTCCCTACTTATCATACCTATGTCGAAATATGAGTAGGGACAGTCAAGGAATGTTAAGCATGATAAGGTTTATTTTTAGTTACTTGCACCAGAATACTTTTCCGACTACGACATTGTCAACATTCTGAATGAAAATAACAGTTCCAAAACGTGACAAGGTAGTAGGTACGCCCGCTATGTTGGAAGCTATTTTATCAATCGACTGATATTTTTTATTCGTGGAATAAAATTAAAATCTGATATTTATGTATTTGTTCCGAGTCTGGGTGTTTTTCTATCTATAATATACAGGGTGGAATTTTGTAATGCCACCTGAAGGGAAAGTACTCTTAATACTGTAGATAGAAGATTTTACTCAAAGAAAACATTCCTTTATTTTTGAACAGAAAGAAAACTGCATTCAAAGATTTTCGAAAATTTGCTTGCTACACCCGGGAATCGAACCGACTAAAATCTGTAAAAATTACACCCTGTACTTTTATTGCATTGATCGTTAGGATCAATTATAAGGATGAAATCTCTCTAACAAACTTGATAAATAAAATGATAGGAAAACTATAAAATCTTAAATTATTTGCACGAAATGGGCTCCATTTTCTTGGATACACAAATGTATTCTTCTAACGAATTCATTTCTAGTAACCTTTAATGACGTGTTGTGGTGGTGTTATAAATCGCATTCTGAACTTCAACTCTCAACTTGTTTACATTCGCATAAGATTTAATGTAAATTTGATTTTTCACATATCCCCAAAAAAAAAAAAATCTAAAGGTGTGACCTCTGGTGATCTCGCAGGCTATCTGATTGTGCCGTTTGTACTAATCCAGGTATTAAAATGGTTATTAATGTAGAGTAATGATTCTGCTGTTATGGGCTGGAGCACCATCTTGCTGTAGAATTATTTGGTTTCGCTCTTGCTCGGGGAAACCATTTAACTCATTTCTTAAGAGATCCAATATTTCAAGATACTTGACAGTGTTTAAATGACCATGACATGCTAATTTACAATTTTTTGTAAATAATTAAAATATTTTAAGATTTTATAGTTTTCCTATCAATTTATTTATCAAGTTTGTTAGAGAGATTTCATCCTTATAATTGATCCTAACGATCAATGCAATAAAAGTACAGGGTGTAATTTTTACAGATTTTAGTCGGTTCGATTCCCGGCTGTGGCAAGCGAATTTTTGAAAATCTTGTAATGCAGTTTTCTTTCTGTTAAAAAATAAAGGAATGTTTTCTTTGAGTAAAATTGTCTATCTACAGTATTAAGAGTACTTTCCCTTCAGGTGGCATTACAAAATTCCACCCTGTATATGTATTTACAAAAAAAAAAAAATTAATATATAGTTTATCAGCCATCTTGTTACCATAACACAAGCATTAGGTTGCTTAGCTTGGGACAAATGGTGCTGTGAAATGTCCAGGGATATTATTATTATTTATATGGAAGAACTGTTAAAATTCAAAATTATTCCTCGAATAAAGATATCTGGCGTTGGAAAAATCAGCCCTAATATTACTTAAGGTACTTCATTACCGATATTTAGGTAGTAGTACCTACTACAACCTAATTGTCGCATAAACCGTAGCCTCGAGTTTTAATCAATGCTACGTTTAATTAAATGTCCGAGAGGATGGTAAAAAAGATTTTCAGAAAAAAAAGCGATTGTAAATAACGATCTAGGTACAAAAGAGATAGATCTTATAAATTATCTGGCAGCTGACCTGAAACTGCATTTATTAAAGTTAATTTCTAGAGCACCATTGTTCAGAAATCTTACGGTAGCACGCAATTTCAGAGGAGATATCGATATTAGCATAATAAAACACCAATCTGTATTAAAAGTTACTGAACCTGACTACCTACTTACTATCAACATATCCCTATAATCTATACTTATAATAAATCTGTAGAGAGGTCAATTCTGTACATGAAATATATTTCCAAAATAACTATCAGGGGGTGATTAGGGATCGATACTGATGCCAAAAATGCAATCAGTAAAATTTTTGTCTGTCTGTCTGTCTGTCTGTCTGTCTGTCTGTCTGTCTGTCTGTATAACCGTTATAGAAACAAAAACTACTCGACGGATTTTGATGAAACTTGGTACAATTATTTTTCATACTCCTGAGCTGGTTATAGTATACTTTTCATCACGCTACAATCAATAGGAGCAGAGCAGTGAAGGGAAATGTTGGGAAAACGGGAGAAGTTACTCCAATTTTTACGCTTCCGTCGCGTGTGCAACCTTAATGGTTAAAGCTACACAGAAATCATGTATGACGGAAATGTTCTCCTTAAAATTATATAAAAAATATCCCACGACAGCATATGTCTATCTTTTATGGTTGACTCACAATAACACGTGTAACTCCCGATAGCTTAGCAGTTCGAAGCACTGACTAAAACCCACCCGTGTTCCTTCCTTAGCCCTTTATGTTCCAGGGCAGCGGTAACCCTTTCGGACGATCCCGCTACCCCTTCTATAGGTACTTAAGCCTCATGTGAACGTGATCTAAACAATATTACCAATACATTAACTTAATAACACACAAGGAGTTACACGCTGACGGAGTCGCGGGCACAGCTATTAACAATAATATTGTGCGGTTCCGTATTGCGATATTTTTCAACAGTATTGTAGATTGACATATTATATTTCCGTACTAAAATACGAAAGTTAATCTGTCTGTTAGGTACATCAAAACCACTGAACCGTGAGGAAGGACATAGGCTACTTTTTTTTACGAAAAACGGCGGAAACGTGGACGAAGTCGCGGGCAACAGCTATAGGTACTATATAAAATTATATATTCTGTCTGTAGGTATGTTACATTTTCACGCCTAAATCACTGAACGGATTTCGATAAAATTGCCTGCCAGCAGATGCCAAAGAGATAGATGGCATCCTGGGGAAGGATATACTGCTTATCCTTTCCGACATTCACGCGGGCGAAGGCGCGGGCAGAAGCTAGTCTAAAATATAACTCAAAGGTAACTGACTGACTGACATAGTGAACTATCAACGCACAGCCCAAACCACTGGACGGATCGGGCTGAAATTTGGCATGCAGGTAGATGTTATGACGTAGGCATCCGCTAAGAAAGGATTTTGATCAATTCTACCCCCAAGGGGATAAAATAGGGTATGAAAGTTTGTATGAAACTTTGTCAAACTATACTTCTTAACGCGAGCGAAGCCGCGGGCAAAAGCTAGTTAGGGATATGTTGATAGTAGGGTGGTCGCCTATCTGACGTAAGATTAGTACACTCGACGCAATGACGCATCATCTGTTGAGTGTGTACGATTGAATGTTTTATTATCAACTTGTCCGTCCTGGCGTCACGCATCTTTCGCCAGATGTGCGACCACCCTAAGAGAATACAAACCTATTCCCATCTTATTAGAAAAAGCAATTCGCAATAGACAACAGCCGATCGATTCTGTAAAAATCTCACCGTGAAAAGTTAGGTGAAGTGAGCTTAGAGTGAGTTGTCAATTGTGTCGTCAATCCCTAGCATTAGTTGGAATGACAGCTCACTTCACCTAAATTTTCACGGTGAGATGCTTACATAATCGCACTGCTGTATTCATAAGTATAGGGTAGCACGGCAAACTAATGAGGGCTTCATTACCTATAGGTATTACCATTCCCTATACGACAATCCTAAACCAGGCAGGGATTCTAGTCTGTGATTTACTTAGGCATGAAATTATGTTCATAATTGTTTCTATTTTCGAGAAATTAACGACGTGGGCGACATGATCAGTTTCAATACACACCTGTAAGATGACAGAGTACACGCCAGCATCAGCAGCACCCGCACCGCCCACCAGCAGGATACCAACACCGATACCGAGCGCTGACATGAAGGAGAACGTGAAGATGTACACGATGGATACCCATCGCTTGGTACCAGACGCCAGCAGCTCCACACCAATGCAGAACGCGATGATGTACTTGTGGGCTGATACGGCACCGAACATGTACCTGCAAATAAGGAATAGAAAATCAATTATGAAAGAAAAAATAAATTAATAAAACAAAAAAAATAACTAGTTGGGAGGGAAACTATGCGTCACATCCACGAGCCAACAAGCGACCAGCGACTCAATAACTGTTTGCGTCTTTAAACGAATGTCCAATATATTGTAGGCAAAAATATGATTTTTGGTACTTTCAAACTCGAATAGCAGCCAGGGGGTTAATTGTAGATCTATTTATTTATTTCCCACCATACAATTATCTTTGGTTTTTCACCTAATGCGATAATGTAGACAACTTACAAACTACAGTTACACAGTTACCAACTAATAATTCTAGATCATAAAGTTAAAACATGTTATGGATGTTATATTCAATTTAAAGTTAGTATTTTTTTAAATGTTATGCTTAAAACACTTGTTAGAAGAATATTTTCGGCATTTTCAATCTCAAATAGCAGCCGGGGGAGGGGGGGGGTTAATTGTAGACGTTCAAATGCTCAAAATGTTACCTATTTTCCATACGAAAATAGTACTTTTTTCTGGTAGGTACTTTAGTTTTTGGGTATAAAATGTTCGACACTTGAATGATGTCCTTTAAAAATAGATTCGCGATTTATTTCATTGTAACAGCTATCAATACGTGATCAATAAAAAATATTTATCATATTAGGTATTAGTACCTACGTGACACCACATACTTGTGCTTATTTTGATTGTCATTTTGGCGGTTGTTATAGTAAATTGCCAATAAAAATAAGCAATAATATAAGCGTGCTTTACAACAGGTAGATATCGCGCCAATTGCCAAATACTCATAAATAAACTATATTTTACAACACGGTGGCTTAACAAAGTGATTGATAACAAGTCCTAATTATTTATCAAGTCTTAGTACAGTATTGGTTATACCTACCTCGGTATAACCAATACTGTATCATCATTTGGAGATAACAATATTTGCTTAAAAACATCGCTTTCTACTGGATTAGTAGTCTAGACCTGGTATTATTCTAAATGCTGGTGAAAAATATTTAGATTAATAAAATCCAAAAAATCTGCATTGCGGCATTCCACTAGAGCCAAAATCTATAGGAATGCTGGTGACATTTTAAGCAGTAGGTATTCATTTTCGAAGACAAAACTATCAATGTTAATATACTTTTAGGGCTGATTTTTCCAACGCTAGATAATTTTATCGGAGGAATAATTTTGATAGTTCTTTCATACAAAATCGTCAATTTTATTCCACGAATAAAAAATATCTGTCGATTGAAAAATCAGCCCTGGGTTTGTGAAAGCTGTAGGATTTTGAATAAAAATCAGTCATGTTAGTTATCACAATTAGGACGATTGCGATGGTAAATCCGGTATTCAGTATCAATTGGGCAATATAGGCAACACTTTCACAAGATAATCTAGGCTTATCAAACAACGTTTAATTTAAGTCATTTAGGGCAGATTTTTCAATCGACAGAAATTGTTTATTCGAGGAATAAAATTAACGTCTGACATATTTTGTATGGAAGAACTGTCAAATAAAATTATCTGGCGCTGGAAAAATCAGCCCTTAATCGGTTAATCTATTAAAATTGCTCGGACGTTGGCACGTACGTAAGTATATTGGATATCAATGACGTTATAAAATATAGTTAATACCTACGTATTACCTATAAACAAAGAAAATAAAAGTCATCGGTGAGGTTTTTTTATCTTTGAATGTAGGTAGTTTTTCTTGACTCTGCAATCGACCACTTAATTGGTTTCATAGAATAAAATCTAGTTCTAATATTTTTCAGATTTTCCTAAAGAGTCTGTATATAATAGGGACAGAGAAATATAATCTCAATGGATCAACTTGTAAATAGGGGAGGTTCACAAACATTTAAACTCACATACACAAACAGCCAGACCCGGAACAACTACCTGTAGGCAATACAAATATTTGTTCCGTGCGGGAATCGAACCCGCGACACGCAGGGCTGCAGTTGATCGCTCAGCCACTGCGCCAACCGTGTCGTCAAAAAGCTACAAGACTCTCTCAAGAAAGCTAAAGGAGCGAGAACTTAAAGGAGAAAAATGAGTAAGTA
Organism: Apamea crenata; assembly: GCA_949629185.1. Classification (NCBI taxonomy): domain Eukaryota; kingdom Metazoa; phylum Arthropoda; class Insecta; order Lepidoptera; family Noctuidae; genus Apamea; species Apamea crenata. The sequence goes on along the minus strand of OX451371.1, from coordinate 8,958,806 downwards.
CTTTCCTACTTACATTGTAAAGAAAACTACCTACCTACTTATGCTCTTATCAAAAGAGCTTTAACTCAAAAGGAGGCACTCAGCATGAGTGTCTACAACACTTCACATATCGTCACGTATGTGTTGTCTAGTAGGTACCTACTCGAAATAATCGATAATATTAGTTATTCTGAACCACTTCCTTAAAAGATCTAGACATAGGTATTGCCTACCAACCCCCCCCCCCCCCCATTTTAGTTTTTAAGGCCCTACATAAAACTTTATTTATTAAATAGGTACATACATATAACAAACAAACCTTACCTAACTTAGAGCTGATTTCTCCATCGCCAGATAACTTTATTCGAGGAATAATTTTGAAATGTTGACAGTTATTTCACACAAAAACTGTCAAACGTCAATTTTATTCCTCGAATAAAAGATACATATCTGGCGATGGACAAAATCAGCCCTTAGATCTGATTTTTCAATCATCTAATAACGTTATTCGAGGAATAATTTAAAAATTTTGACAGTTCTTCCATACAAAAACTGTCAGACGTCAATTTTATTCCACGAATAAAAATGATCTGCCGATTGAAAAATCAGCCCTTACATCATTTTATAAGATAACTTACAAACTTTCAAGAGAATGGGTATCGGTTTTTTGAATACCTACTAAAAAGACACCTACAGTTGGCAGTCTGTTGCGCCTGTAATCCATCACGTAACATTGATAAGCTATCGATTCTCCCAACAGTTCTAATATTTAAATAAGATGTGTCTAATCAAACCCTTGAAATTCGAGAGGCATACGCTATCGTCGGTGACTTAATACGATAGGTATCGTAATTTCTATTTACTACAAAATCTTCTCAGATAAAGTTTACGTGACTGCAGGCAGCATCCGATCGATTCTGTAAAAATCTCACCGTGACAAGTTAGGTGAAGTGAGCTGTCAATAGTGTCAATCCCTAGCATTAGTTGGAATGACAGGTCACTCCACGCTCACTTCACCTAAGTTTTCACGGTGTGATGGGTACAGAATCGCACTGCAGGAGACGAGTAGTTAGAGTGGGTACCTATTGCTTTTTCCGCTATCGATTTATTGCCACGACGATAACTATTGTTCGCGGTCGGCGAAACGTCTCGTCACCTATAAGATAGGTGACGCGACCTAATAAATATTTCAGTAAACAAGTCTTCGCCACAATACTGACTAATCATAATTATCGTGCCAAAAACGGCACGTATTTTTCACAAAAACGAACAGGTTTGAATTTGTTTGTATTTTTTATTTGCACCTGCCTTATCGGTTAATGCCACTGATATTATCGTACCTAATATCCGTGTCACTGGGGCATAATGAGTTTCATAACGGAAGATAAACTGTTCAATAAATAATTTGAATGATCTTTCGGAACGGAAGACAACAAGGGTCTTTGACGTATGACTAACGAGGTCATGTCATCAATCATGTTCTTTACAAAAGAATATTTAGTAACTGGGTAAATTTAGTTAGTAGAAAAGTATCAAATAGCAGAAAGGAAAGGAAATAGGTCCTCACCTATCAGAAGGTAACTAATCAGTATACCTACTTAACTATAGGTATTTATTTACTTGTGTAAGAACAGTAGGAATAGTTTTCATTTTGACAGTTCATCAATATTCATTGCGTTATTTACCTGCAGACAAACTTTTCGAACATATGAAGCATTAGATTAGGAATATCTTTCAAAATTATTCAGATTCTGATTGATAGTGTGTTACGCAATTAGGAAACTACTGAAAGACTAGGAAGGAGGAGCCTAGGCTGCCTAGGTCACTAGGATTACTGAAAGTAAGCGACAAATTCTTGAAGGGCCTAAAATCCTACACTGAACGTTCCCATCGCTGTCCATAGTTGAAGCACAAGGGTAATTAAAACGCAAAAATGAGTACATACCACACATTTCCAACTGAAGACTCCAAACCCACAGCAAGTCCTTCAAACAGCTCATGGACTGACAGCGCCAGCACAATGAGCAGTCCTCTCAGAGCCGATGCCACAGAGTCGTCCTCTTCCAACACATGCAGGTGGCTAAGACCGTTCTTCTCCTCAGTCTCCTCCTTTGCTGGGGTCGGTTCAACGGCTGCTTCGACGGAACCTCCTGCCAAAGAACTCTTCCTCAACCTGAAAGGTTTGGTGAAAGAGTTGTTCCTCTTCTTGCTCTGGCGGCTGTTGATGTACAGGTGCACTAGTTCTTCTATAAGGTAGATCATAAAGAATCCAGCGCACATGATCAGCCCGGCCATGAAGACTGGGATATCGCCAAGCTCGTCATTTTCTGGAAATAAATCGAAAATTAATTATGGTGGGATGTGCCAAGAAATACTGTAGTTAGATTTCATTTCGAGATGTGAGCTACAGGACTTTTTCGAGGATGGGTACTGTGGATACTCGTGGGGACATTTTGCTTAAAGTTAAGTTAATCTGCGTGGTGGTGGTGAAATGGTGACGCGGACTGTCCAAATTTTTTTTTTTTTAATTGATCTTTATGTGGTATATTCTTACTTATACATGTATAACAACGTGTTATACTTATCATCACATTCATCACTGACCTCAGCTAACGCCATGATATCCTGGTAACTAGGAGGACATTATAGTCAGCGGGGTAATTGCGTAACATACCAACAGTAGCTCAATGGCTTTCATTTTGACAGTTCAACAACATTCATTCGTTATATAGGTGCGTTGTTTTTGAGCCAACAAATTTTTGGAACATATGAAGCAACTAGCTGCGCCCCACGGTTTCACCCGCATAACTTTCGATCCCGTGGGAATATCGTGATAAAACCATCCGTGTGCCAAATTTCATCCAAATCCGTTCAGTAGTTTTTGCGTGAAAGAGTAACAACCATCCATCCATTCATCCACACAAACTTTCACGTTTATATTATTAGTAGGATGGATCCTTCAAAATAATTCAGATTGTGATTGATAAATGTGCAGGTTTAGTTAGAATACCAATCATCTTTGTGTTAACTATGAAGTAAGTGAGTTTCATCTTTTCCTCTTCTTTCTTAAGTTTAATCTTCTGTTTGCTCTCTGATAACATCCTAGTTTCATAAGACTGATCATTGAAGATGATCAGTGGCGTAACAATAGGGTGGCAGGAGTGGCAAAATGCCACGGGCCCCCAGCCGGAGGGTCCTCTCTGGACGGGGGCCCCGTCCAGAGAGGACCATGAGCCCAGGAGGATCCTAACATACCTAAGTATAGAAATGCAAACTTTTTTCGACCATTAGACCAAGGAAGCGGTCAGGTATTCAGTTTTGTAGGGAAATTACGAAATATACATGGAGGAAATCGCGGGCGAAGTGCCAGTAAAAAAAATATAACGTTGGTTGAGCTTCTTTACATTGAGGGAGGGCCCTACCAATCCCATGAATTTGCACGGGCCACAAAGGGTATAGTTACGCCACTGAAGATGATCTTTGATTTGCTATATGATGCTATGTTATCTCTTTACAAGTTTTTTTAACGTTGTTAGATGAAAATGGAGGCTGGAAATCTAGCCTATCCAGTAAAAACGATTTATATTATCATGTCACTGCACAGTGAATTAATTTGGTCGTAGGCATTGTGGATTAGTAGTTCAGTAGTCCTTGTTCTTTGTGTCGTAAGTACGAGTATATGCACCCAATGTGGGTGTAAATACAGTCAGTTCGAGAGATATCGGCCCTGACTTACAGCGACCAATTTGCTACAGGTATTACTTTTACATTATATCATATAACAAAGTCAGTGTCAGGATTTCATCCTTCATCCTATAAAAAACTTAGCTGGCTGATTTTTCCAACGAAGAGATATTATTCCTCCGATAAAATTATCTGGCGTTGGTAAAATTAAGAACACCGAAATATGTAACCGTATATAGTATCTAATTCTCTTCCATGTAAAAAAAAAACGAAAGTTTTTAATTTATTATCTACATATTTGTGGTTATTTAATTAGCAGGTAAAAGATTTACTTGTGTAACGACAATATTTACTAATATGAAATACTTATATATGTATTTTGTACAATATAACTTGTCGTCTATAAATATTTACCATAGGTGTGTGATAAATTGTTAATATGTCTGCTTCATGGTTTACATATCGAATTATGAATTCCCCGTGGTTTCACCCGCATAAATTTCGATCCCGTGGGAATATCGGGATAAAAAGTATCCCATATGTTAATCCTGGTTGTAAACGTTAATTTTGACGTTTAAAAGGTGCTGATTCTCAGCCTAATTTGAATAAATGACTTTTTTTTTATTTTGAAACCATCTGTGTGCCAAATTTCATCTAAATCCGTTCAGTAGTTTTTGCGTAAAACAGATAACAACCATCCATCCATGCATCCATACAAACTTTCACGTTTATAATATTAGTAGGATGTAGGAAGTACCTAAGTACATTCAATCGTCAAAATTATCGATTGGTTTTTATTTTTATTACCTACCTGATGAATTGCTCCGCGTCAAGATAAGGGGATTTCCTTGGCTATTATAAAAATAATAGAAACTTAACAGCCCATAATCTTTAAAATGAGTTTCTTTATTTCTTATAGATACAATCAATACCTATAATAGTACTTGATAGCTTAGATATTTGACAGTAGATTAATAAATCTAAAGGTTGATTTATGTGTGTTTACTACTTCAAAACTAATTATCGACAAGTATTTACGCTCACAGTACTCGACAAAATCTATGGAACACCTGATTTTTCTATCACCATTCCATCGTTAGGTCTGAGTCATACAAAATTAGTGGTCTAACTTCCTCTTAACATAATCAGCCTATAACGTTCCCACAGCTGGGACCCAGGCCTCTTCTCTTTGAGAGGAAATGGGCCCCTAATCCACCACACGGGCCCAGTATGGGTCACAAATATCTTCGAATTTTTGGTTCTAGGACATGCCGGTTTCCTCATGATATTTTACTTCCTCTTGCCTAGTCGTGATACAAGTTCCTAGGTAAATAGGAACTAGAAGTATAACTATACTAGTATGAAGTTATTAAACTTTTGGTAAATATGAAATTTTAAGGGCCAATATTCAATCCAGTAGGTAACTTTATGAAACAGGTTCTCTAGAATATCTTGATGTCCTTAAGTTAAACTTAGACGCGACCGTGCAGTTGCCATGTAGGTACATCAGGTAACGCCATAAATTAATGATGTTCTACTTGAAAACCATGTGGTAAAGGTTATCGCAATGTAATTAGAAATATATAAAATGCATTGAACATACAAACATCGAGTTTGTATTCCGGTATGTATATGTCCAGTTCAGTAAAAGCTACGGTTTACATACGGACAATTTAAGTTGATCAATATTTGCCTAACAATTAATTTTCCTAAAACAACTACTTATCGCCAACTACGACCACTGGCACAGCAAGACGATGTAAATCTATATTTATAAAATTCAAAGTCCTGACTGACTGACTGACTGAGACATCAACGCACAGCCTAAACCGCTGGTCCTAGAGACATGAAATTTGGAGGGTGTATTCTTCGTGAAAAGTAGGTATCCACTAAGAAGGGGTTTTTCGAAATTCCACCCCTAAGAGGGTGAAATGGGGGGATTTTGTTTGTATGAAAAATCTTATTCCTTGAGTTAATAAACTTAAAACTTGGCACGAATACTTATCTAAGTAAATTATGAAGTTGGCCATTTTTTGTTTTTATAAACTACCCCCTTATAGGGGATTGGGGGGTTTCAAAGTTAGTATGGAAGAATTTTAGCGCGCGGTCCGATTTAATCGAAACTCAGTATTTATACCTAAAATTGAAAGGAAAGAATAATGTGTATCAGGGTTTTTCGAAAATCTTCCCCTGTCGGCCTGAAAAGGGGTAGTCAATTTTACAGGGGAGGATTTTACAGCGTGGCTTGATTAACTCGAAAATTGGTATAAATAATCTTTGAGTCAAGTTATGAACACATCCAAATGATTTTTCAAAATTCCACCCCCGTGGGGGTGAAAAGCGGGGTTTATATGAAAAATCTTATTCGTTAGGTTAATAATCTTGAAAATTGGCATGAATACTCGCCTAAGTAAGCAATAAAGTTTATCTTTATTAGTTTTTCAAAACTACCCCTCAAAGGGGATATAGGGGTGTTAAAGTTTGTGTGGAAGAATTTGAACGCGCGGTCCGAATAACTTACTAACGAAAATCAGTGTACTGTGTGTGTACTTAAGACTAAAACTAAATAATAACACGTATGAGGGTTTTTCGAAAATCTACCCCTAACGGGGTGAAACAGGGTAGTTAGATTTACAGGGGAGGATTATAATAAGTGGCTTGATTAATTATAAAATTGGTATAAATATCTTAAGTCAAGTTATGAATTTTTATGATTTTTTTTAAATTCCACCCCTGTGGGGGTGAAATGCGGGGATACAGTTTATATGAAAAATCTTATTAATTTAGTTAATAAACTTGAATTTTGGCAACAATACTTGCCTAAGTAAGTAATAAAGTTTATCATTATAAGTTTTTCAAACTACCCGTCAAAGGGGGATATAGGGGTGTTGAAGTTTGTGTGGGAGAGAGAAGAAATTGAATGCGCGGTCCGATTAACTCGGAACTCAGTATTGATACTTTCGACAGAAAATAATTTTATTAATAATAAGTATGTAAAGTTGTCGAAAATTGACCCCTGATGGGGCAAAAGGGGGTAATTCGGTTTTTAGGGGAGGATTTGAACTTGAAACTGTATATTACATTTTCACGCCTAAACCACTGAGCTTCTGATTTGGCAAAGAGATAGATGGCCTCCTGGGAAAGCACATACTTTTTATCCTGGTAGCACGTTCCCATGGGATAACTTCCGACATCCACGCGGGCGAAGCCGCGGGCAGAAGCTAGTAAAGCTATAAAGCCTTTAGAAGGTACGGAGAACTAAGTACTTTTTTCCCCCGTAAAGAGAGTAAACGCTGCATCTTGCGACTCCACTGCGCCTGAACTGAGAACTGTATAGGACCTAAGAAGACCGGTAGTGTTGATGCACCGACTGCTATTAAACTGCATAACTGCGAATATAGGTGTACGTGACGTATAAATTATAGTAGTCTTATTTGTGTTAATCCGTCTAAAGATAATAAAAAACCGGCCAAGTGTCAGGCCACGCATAGAATAGGGTTCCGTAGTCACCTATAATGGCACTTTACAAGTTAGGCCTCTATAACTCCGAACTTACAAAGTTATCTAAGCCGTTATAGTTTTCCTTAACAGTTCATCACACGGACTACCATCATGATTTTTTTCAGATTTTTCGAGCCAGCCGTTTAGCTTTTAGAGGGGGGGACGCACTACTTATTTTAACAAAAAAATGCGCTTTAAAGTTGAATATCTCGCAAACGGATACCTAAAAAACCTATCTAATGATACCTCACACCACGGGGTAGAAAAATCACTCGCGAGAAAGAAAAATCATCCCCACTTTACGTGTAGGGAAGATACCCCAAAAAAAATTTTTTCGTGCTTTTATTTTAGCACTTTGTCGACGTGGTAAATACACATATCCATGCAGTTTCATCTTTCTAGCACTAACCGTTTGGAAGGTAAGCCGAGGACGGACGGATGGACGGACGGACGGACGCACGGACGGACATGACGAAATTATAAGGGTTCCGAGACGTGAACTGCGGAACCCTAAAAATCAGGTATGCACCTTAATTTGACAGACGCACTGACAGTATCTACCTACTGTAATGATTCATTCAATGTTAGCTATCGGTTGCAAAATCTATGCTCCTAATCTAATGCCTCTTTTATCCTCGATAATCCGACGAAGTAAAATTTATTATACTGTGAAATTGGTTAGTCATATAATTTATTCACAGTTTCATTAATAATACAGTAATAATCTACCGAGCAAATCTGATTTTAGGATTAAGCGATTTTTTGAAGTACATACCTACGCCTGAACTCTGGTATGTACATAATATAGTAGTTCATTTGCACTAAGGGCTGATTTTTCCATCGCCAGATAACTTTTATTCAAAAAATAAAATTGACGTTTGACAGTTTTTGTATGAAATAACTGCCAACATTTCAAAATTATTCCTCGAATAAAGTTATCAGATGATTCAAAAATCAGCCCTAAGTTATGTTCAGTTATTCGGATTTATTATGTACTACATACATAGAGAAAAAGCTATAATAGCTTAACTACACAATCCCACGGTTACATACTTAACACCGTCAGTTCTCATTGTGTTCCCATCAAGCCGACATCTATAATGTTACGTGACCACCATGACCTTTCACGGCGGACGCTGTCGGCTATCTGTTACTCTTGGTTGAGTACTTCCATGCAACTATTTTTTTTGTTTTTACTTAGCGCTACCTCTGCTTTATTCTATGAATACTGCGTAGATGTAGAGTGTAAGCGCAACGTAGCCGTCGCGCGTAGGTGCAGCGTAGCGGGCGCGCGTATGCACTGCATAGGCGTAGCGCGTTGCATGATGCAACTTGCATCACAAGTAGGCGCAGCGTAGCAGTCGCGTGTAGGCACAGCATAGGCGTAGCGCGTTGCATTATGCAACTTGCATCACGAGTAGGCGCAGCGTAGCAGTCGCGTGTAGGCTCAGCCTATTTAGTACCTAATCTGTGGCTCAGCGTAGAAGTTGCTCGTAGCCACAACGCGGCAACATATTAGCAGACGAGCATAGACATTGCGGATAGTATGACGCGTAGGCGCAGCGTAGTAGTCGCGTGTAGGCTCAACGTAGAATTCGTTTATGGCATCGCGCGTCAGTCAGTCATCGATGTGTAAAAAGGATTTGACCAAGTAATGTGCCACGAATTCGATGTGTTATTTTTATCAAATGTCTAGCTTAGCTACCTACATTAGGAGCTACTAATTAGACGATTGCACGATTACCAAATGACCGATTACAGTCGATAATGTCTTATTTTGTTATCTGTTTTGTTTTTAATTAGGCAATAGAATAAACAATAACATGTCACAATAACACTTTCCACCTAGGTAGACAAAACCAAGATTGTTATCTTGGTTTTTTCTGCAGGTGGATTCTTTTTGTTGAAAAATGTTTCTAAAGTGAGCTTATTCTTGGAAATCATCTTTAGTATTCATTTGAAAATAGAAAAGAAAATTGGTTTTATTTTTTTTTTACTTTTCCAACGCGATCATTTTATCCGAGGAATAATTTTGAATTTTTGACAGTTCTTCCATGCAAAATCTGTCAGACGACAATTTTATTCCACAAATAAAAATTATCTGTCGATTGAAAAATTAGCCCTTACAATAATTGTTTGTCTTCTCTTCTTTGTCGCTTTTGTTTGATTCAGGTGTCAGATTACCCAGTTTTAACTGAATCGGAATTTTACACGAAACGACTGTAGGTACAGTCAAACGGGGTGAATAGGGATGCAGGGGTGAATCGGGACGAAACTTTAAAATGGATTTTAACGTTTAATTATCATAGTTTGTTGCCAGAAAATACCCTAATGTGTTGACTGCTTTTTAAATTAAAGATTAAGTGTCCTTGTTAGCAACAAACTATAATATTTTGAAGTACAAATCCATTTGACTGCACGGTTGGCGCAGTGGTCAAGCGATTGACTGCTGCGCTGCGTGTCGCGGGTTCGATTCCCGCACGGAACAAATATTTGTATGACCTACATGTATTTGTTCCGAGTCTGGGTGTTTTTCTATCTATAATATGTATGTATTTACAAAAAAAAAAAAAAAAATTGTATTTAAGTAGTTTATCAGCCATCTTGTTACCATAACACAAGCATTAGGTTGCTTAGCTTGGGACAAATGGTGCTGTGTGAAATGTCCAGGGATATTATTATTATTATTATTATTATTTTAAGGTTTCGTCCCGATTCACCCCTGCATCCCTATTCACCCCGTTTGACGGTACTTATCTGACCTTTACAGCATAAACATTTTCAGCATGAATGATTATGAGAATAATCAGGCTTATATGACAGCTGGAAACTGTCATAAATGATAAAAATATATAATATCAGTTACGCATTTTGAGTCATGGGCGAGAGAAAACTTCATACTTACAAACATAACTTCAGGCGTTTATTATAACTTAAGCCGAAGCCCGAAGGTTCTAAATTGTTATTTCAAGTACTGTGGGCCTAGCACGAACGTGTGGAGTTTTCAAACGATTTTAAAATCGATAAATTAAAACCTACTCGATTCACACATAATATTTATTTCGTTTTAAATCGTTCTAATTTCGGTACGTACGTTACGTGTAGTTCGCGTATTCATGCTACGACCTCCTGTTACATTAAGGTAGGGATAGTACGGCCGACGAGAAAATGCCTGCTTGACCAGTCAGTTTCATACAAACGAATACGTGCTTTGCGAATTTGATCTCTAAAAGCTACTAGAATTATCGCACTGACAGGTGTCAGGCACGCATTCTTTTGACGGCCGGGCTGTAGGTACTAACATCGACCTTTTACTTTTACTATTCGTAATACGTGTTCCCTACGACGCCGAATGTTAGAAAGCTTTGTACCTACCTACATACCAAAATACCAAAAATAGTTGCAGCATTATCTAATTGAATGTTACGCAAGAGAGTTACCGCTGGTATGCAGTATAAATATAATGTTATGAAAACAACAAACCTTTACTTATCCACCTATTATTATACAGCGTGGCGCATTAATGGCGACATTAATTTAACACACGTATAGGTACGGTTTCGCGTTTTATTTTTATGAATAATTATATTTTAATTTAATTACTTAAACATTAATATTTATTTATTTACTAACAATTTTCTAAAATAGCATCTTAGAGCGCAGGGGCATTTGCCGGGGTCACGGCTCATAACACACACGCATCAATGTAATTAAAAAAAATAACAAAGAGAAGGCTAATTGAAGGAAAGAGAGAGAGCCCTGTTGGCGAGCGGCGCAGGTGGAAGTTTTCAAGTTACGATTTTTTTTATGTTGTCATAATTTTTATGATTAGGTACTGGCCACTAGCCCTACCCGTGCGTGTGTTAAATTAATGTCGCCATTGTAGCGCCACGTTGTAGGTATATAATGAAACAAACCTAAGTCAGTCTTTTTCTTGGTGATGACTAGGTAGACTAGGTGTACCTAATTAGGTACTCGTATTCACATTACTCGCTTATGTAGTGCATTAGCACGTAACTGTGAATAGGTAATACATTATATCTACTACCTACTTATTAACAGCGTGATACTTGCGACAAAACATTTTAAACTTTTGAAACACATTGAGGAAACACATTATTATTAGTATTTGTGGCGTCTAGGTACAACATAGGTACCTAGGTAATCAAATTCTATTTTTGACTCCTACTTAGGTACCTACTTTATATTTTTACTAGCTTCTGCCCGCGGCTTCGCCCGCGTGGATGTCGGAAGTTATGCCACGGAACGTTGCTACCAGGATAAAAAGTATGTGCTTCCCCAGGATGCCATCTATCTCTTTGCCGTTTTAGGCGTGAAAATGTAACATACAGTTTCAAGTTCAAATCCTTCCCTAAACACCTAATTACTTAGGTACCCCTTTTTGCCCCGTCAGGGGTCAATTTTCGACAACTTTACATACTTATTATTAATTATTTTCTGTCGAAAGTATCAATACTGAGTTTCGAGATAATCGGACCGCGCATTCAATTTCTTCCACACAAACTTCAACACCTCTATATCCCCTTTGAGGGGTTAGTTTGAAAAACTTATAATGATAAACTTTAATGCTTACTTAGGTGAGTATTCATGCCAATTTTCAAGATTATAAATCTAACGAATAAGATTTTCCATATACCTAAACTGTATCCCCGCTTTTCACCCCCCCACAGGGGTGCAATTTTGAAAAATCATTTGGGATGTGTTCATAACTTGACTCAAAGATTATTTATACCAATTTCCGAGTTAATCAAGCGACGCTGTAAAATCCTCCCCTGTAAAATTGACTACCCCTTTTCAGGCCGTCAGGGGTAGATTTTCGAAAAACCCTGATACACATTATTCTTTCCTTTCAATTTTAGGTATGAATACTGAGTTTCGATTAAATCGGACCGCACGCTAAAATTCTTCCATACAAACTTTGAAACCCCCCAATCCCCTTTTAGGGGGTAGTTTATAAAAACAAAAAAAATGCCCAGCTTCATAATTTACTTTGATAAGTATTCGTGCCAAGTTTCAAGTTTATTAACTCAAGGAATAAGATTTTTCATACAAACAAAATCCCCCCATTTCACCCTCTTAGGGGTGGAATTTCGAAAAACCCTTTCTTAGTGGATACCTACTCTTCACGAAGAATACACCCTCCAAATTTCATGTCTCTAGGACCAGCGGTTTAGGCTGTGCGTTGATGTCTCAGTCAGTCAGTCAGTCAGTCAGTCAGTCAGGACTTTGAATTTTATATAGATAGATAGATAAACATTTAAAAGTATTAGATGTTTCCATATTTGAAAAAGAATAGAAAAAAACACAGACTTGTCAATATAAGTCTGTGGAAAAAAATATATTTCACAGACCGTGAACTGTTAACAGGCACGTCCTACCATTTGACATGCTAAACTTAATTAGTGCTTATAACTTAGTGCAATAATTATTGGTGACTCATAACAGGTAACTCACTCTCTCTCTAATAGGTCTAATAAGTCATACCTACCTATTTGCAGCAAATCGATTTGCTTCTCTCGAATGTTTATAGGTACACAGTGAAAGTCGATTGTGATACGTGAACAACATGGCAGGGGACATCGAGCCCAGGATTTCGTACGGCCACAGCACAGCAAGCAAACCAAGAGAAAGAAGTTAAGGTAAGATGAAAAATGTTTTAAGTAATTTTGTTATAAAGGGATATGTGAATCGAGAATAGTCGACAGTTTTTTTTTTTTTCTTCTTTATGGTTTAGGTATTTACGCGTCGTACGGTGGCTCGTGTTAAATCGACCACTGCAAACGCAGATAACTTTACTCCAATAAAATGAAATTATATCCTATCTAGTATCTGCGGCGTACATTATGGTCATAGACGGTACAATGCCCACGCCAATGCAACACAGAATCTGTTGTTTCCCAACATTGGCATCTCTATTTATGTCGGTATTTATCTCCAGTTACGACAGCCGGGAAAAATGCTTAAACTTGTTTTATTGTCACGCTACTTAATTCATCGATAAATTCGGTAATACACACAGCCTGTAATCTATGTACTTAGTTGAATAGCCGTTTATTTAAACACGTGGATGTACGTAGGTACCTAATCATTTTTACCAAGATCGTGAAAAATGCGATGTCGTTAGTCGGTTAGTACGCTACATAAACCTAAGGAAATAGTATACGATGTATGAAACATCTTATATTACCGATTAAATAAAAACGTAAGTGCATGTGGGTTTTATAAATTAATGGCAACAATAGGTACTTATTTGGTTTCAGTATTGCATCTGCACAAATAAAAACCTAACCATAACAATAAATAATGTACCTAGTAATAATAAATCGATCAATGGTACTTAACATGATTTAAGGAGATACATCAGGTGTTTCATGTTAATAAATCTACTAACCTTGCAGAGCTTCAATGTTTTCATCAACTTCGGGTAACAAGTGCATGAAGGTGGTCGCGAACAGGATTCCCCCTCCGAACGCGAGCAAGCCCATTACCAGCTGATTGGAGGAACGCAGGTCGGAGGAGCCACTCGTCTTGAACCAGTCGTACTTCAAAGATATGACCAGCGGCAGGCACCCCGTCACCATCGATATGGCGAAGAGGCACACCATTGTTATAATTTTGGCTGTTAAAGCCTCTTCCATTGCTTGGTTCAGTGTAAAATTCATGTTGAATATTATATTTATGTCAGGAATTTAATTAATTTAGTTCCGCAGTAAAACAGCAGCACGGTATGTTGCGCACGCGTCGCTGTCTGATCAACGATCAGTCGACTGAGCTTCCTGCGCTCCTGCGCTTGTTGTAGGCGGGCTCTTGATAACGACTCATTATTAATGATAAAAATGACAGTAGTTTGTTCGCCGTCGCATCAATAAGCTGCTGTATGTAGTAGGTACCTAATCAAACGTAACAATAATCTTACCGCCATATCTGATTCGCTATACGTGAGTTTTAAAGAGTACCTATCTAACTAACAATAACTAATAAATATTCGAAAGATTGTGTAGATTACCGACACTACGTGCGTGACCCTTCTTCTTATCGTGCACTTTCACAATTTTTTTTTTTTTTAACTGTGCAACTTCGACCTCCTAATAACTTTACCACTCTAAGGTTGAATGACACTTCTTCCACACGTCATAAAACGACAAGGTCCATTTTTGTGCATGTAAGATGCCTTAGATTTTAATAATAGGAATTATTGTCAAAAGGCCCGACTACACATTTAGTGACTATACATTTGAAATTATTACAAAAATCATGTAGGTACGGTCAGCGCCCTTCAGTAGTAAGTAACACTTCGAAATCCGACTGTGGAGTGGTTGATGATGTCTTTCATATCCCGATGGAGTGTGTCCGGAATAAAAATACTAGAATGAATGTTTTCGGACGATTTAGAGGGTACCTATGATATTGGTTTTTGTAATACCATCCTTGCTTTTCCAGTGTCCGATAAGGCTAAACAATTATACAAGTTAGCTAAAAGATAGATCGTAATCAACAATTTTGTGTTTTTCTGCACTGGGCGATGTGGTCGCTAAGCGAAGCCCTTTAAATATAAAAATAAAAAAAAAACTTCGAAATCCACCCTTACCAGTAAAGGCTTAATCAGGCAAAAGTCAAATTATCATACCATGGGCATGTAGTTGACTAGAGGGGGGAGTCGGTTAAGTAATAACAGCCGCACTGGTCGATCGACCAGGTTAAGCTACGCTTGCCGCGGTCTTTACATACGAGACCCCTCCGTGCCTGAGTACGCACTTTAAGCCGTTAGTCCCGGCTGTCATTCTTGGATCTTTGACAGTCGTTAGTTTAAGGTTCGTCAGTAGCCCGAGATTCCAGTTTTACCAAGAGGTATCACGTTACCCCGGACGGGGGGACGTGGGTTGTGGAGGTTATCCAGTTAGACTGGAAGCTGACCCCAAGCCCCAACGTAGTTGAGAAAAGGCTAGGGCCTAGCCTTTTCTCAACTACGTTGGGGCTTGGGGTCAGCTTCCCCGCTAGGCAGATTTATTGGTCATATAGTTGACTGTACATGTACTATCGCTTGTATAAGTTACTTTTACCATTGGATGTGCTTACTTTACTGAATTCATTATTTTGGAATAAGTTGGCCATGGTCGAAATAATTAAGATTTTATGACTGATTGCGTTTCGTTCCTGCTAGTGACCTCTATGAATGGACCTTAGATGACAGTAAGAGCAATTACATAATCTGTCAACCTTTAAGTTATAGTGTACTCTGTGCTTTACCTCGACTTTTAATTCAGTAACTTGACAGTTGAAGGGTTACCAGGTTATGACAAAAAAAAAAGGTAGTAAGGTGGTAAAAGAATGAACGAAATTGAATGAACTTAAATAATGTATTTAAATGCAAACTTTTTATTTTAAATTTAATAGCATGTCTTAAAAATTAATAAGAACGTCTACGTCTAGAGTTACCAGAGGAAATAAAATGACAAAAGTAAAATAACATGATTTTTATTAGGTATTTTTCTATTAGAATAAAATAAAATAAGGAAATTACTACTTTACTTTATTAGTAACGACTTTTATTAATAATAATTCTTATATTCCACATCTTACATACGAATATTTAAAGTTTTATTTAAATTAAACCATTTTTATCATTCGTTCTTTACGCAAAAACGTTCACTACCCCAACACTATAATAATAGTTTTAGTATTAAATTAAATTAAAAGTTTTTATTGTTTCTCACACAATTGTTCTACAGCACAAAATTGAGGCAACCCCAGTAAGTTATAAGGATACTTGTGATGGGGTTACCTCGCAACTTCCCATGGGTAATAATTTATACTGTTGAGACATAATTAAAAGGAAGTGAAAAATAAAATAAACAAATTTAGAATTCTAGGATGATTACAAAATTGCTGTAGCAAGTTCAGGTATGTGTAGGGTTTGTGGGTGTGTGTGGGGTGTGAGTGTATGTGTGTGTGTGTGTGTGTATGTGTGTGTGTGTGTGAGGGTGTGTGTGTGTATGTTTGTTGTGTGTGTGTGGGAGGTGGGTGTGAGTGGTGTATGGGTGTGAGTACATGTATGTGTTAATGATTGATCTGGTGATGTATGTTAAGATTGGGTGCAGGTGAACTTTAACATATTCTGGTTAATAGTAGTTCAATTTCATCGTATTTTTGTGATTTTAACCATTCCGATAGGGTATTTTTGCATTCATACCGCAACATGGGGTAAATATTCAATATGTGGTTCAACTTATTATAAATATAGGTAGATTGAGTGTTATACTGACGCCTAGCAAATACCGTACGGACCAGAGTGGAACGGGACACAATGTCTTTACGTCTTTTATCGAGCTTAGATGGATCAAAAGAAAGGGTCTTGTGCAGTTGGATGGTTATGTTCAATACGTATAATTTCCTTACAGAGAGAAGATTACTAACCTTGTAAAGGTTGTCTGTAGAGTAACGAAAGGGTTTAAAGTACATACATTTAATGAGAGACCTTTGAGCCCTTTCTAGGTCTAGAAATTTGGTCTTTGTGGCCCCTCCCCAGATCGGTATACAATATGTGATGACCGATTGTGCCAAGGCAGTATATATTTTGTTGAGTAGCAACGGTGGCATCACATGCCGTAACGTTTTAAAAATCCATATAAGTTTTCTGACCCTGGCCATGGTATTTTCAATATGGGTGTGCCAGGACAGTCTTTGGTCTACAGTTATACCAAGATATTTAGTGGAATTAACTCGCTGTATGCTTTGACAATTACAAGGATAGTGAGAGGTTGCACACTCATGGATCACGATCCCAAAATCAGCACCTGGCTGTGTCCTCTGATTAGGAGTAAAGCAGATGAAATTAGTTTTAGCAACGTTGAGGGTTAGAAGATTAGCATTCAACCAACTTGCTATTACCGCTAGTCCACGTTCAGCAACAGCACGCACGGTTGCCCAAGATTCACCAGAGAAAACTACCGCTGTATCATCTGCGTATGAAAAAATTCGTCCGCCACTGTTCCTAATTTTACACAACTCGTTTATATAAATCAGGAACAGCGTCGGGGCAAGCACACTTCCCTGAGGTACTCCAAAACATACAATTTCTACGTCACTAGTGAGGTTTCCGACCCTAACTTGCTGTTTTCGGTTAGTTAGGTAACTACCAAAAAGAGAAAGAGCCGTACCTCTTATGCCAATTGTTTCGAGTCCGTGCAGAAGGATGGGGACAGAAACGGTGTCGAATGCCTTTTTTAGGTCTAAGAAAACTGTAAGACATTTCAGTCCTTGATCAACATTATTGACTATATCGCCAGTTAATGCCTTCACAGCGTCTTGTGTAGATAGACCCCGTCTGAATCCATATTGCGAGGAAGATAAAATATTATGTTTATTAAGGTAACTAATTAATCTGTTATTTAGTAATTTTTCCAAAATTTTAGCGATGCATGATATAACTGAAATAGGTCGATAGTTATTGACATCGTTCCGGTCCCCTCCCTTATGCACAGGCGTAACCATAGATCGCTTTAAAGCCACTGGAAATATCCCGGCTTTAAAGCACAGGTTAGCAAGTTGGCTTATTCGAGTATGGTAACATTATTTTCTTTGAACTGTCAAGTTACTGAATATTGGAACTGGATAGGAATACGATTACGTTAGACGACCTAAGTCGAGGTATTTAGGTCAAAACAATTGACTGACACTAACACGGTCGATAAAATAATTGATTTTTAAAATAATTCTTTTTTGATAGTTGCAAAAAATTGCAGTCTCGCGAAAACCCACCGGTTTTGTTTAATTAAACACTGTAATTTACCAGACCTATTAAAATAACAGGTCGGGTAATTAAATCGCCTATGCCTGAGTTTGATGCGAACAGCATATTAGATAAAATGCGCAGAAAATTTGTTTACATCCTCTTACTCCTTGGAGTAACACTCACCATCTGGATTTACTGGCAAATGAATGCAGAATTCACCGATAAGCTTATTATTCTCAGGAACAAATTGAATGCAATAAGAGATATTTCACTTCAACCATCACCAACAACATGTCAAAGTAATTATTGTGCTTACTATTTATAATGAAGCTTTGTTTTATTAACAAATATGTGGCTTGCAAAATTAATTAATTTGAAATAAGCTACTCATCTATTTAGAAGGTACTGAGCTGTATCTCATAAAATGTTTCAATAAAATTTCAGGCCATCCATTCTTAGTCATAATAGTGACTTCCTATGTGGGACATGTAGAGTTGAGAAGTGCTCATAGAAGAGCTATGCCTGCAGAAGAACTAAGGAAAATAAATGCAAGCCGAGTGTTCTTACTTGCCCAAATACCTGATACAGATAAGTATGTACTTAGTAATAATAAAAAGACACTTGCCCTTTAGAGGGCAGAAACGAAATTTGTCATAGCAGTCTAACTTTAAGGTTGATTTTATCAATAAGAATCAACCTTAAAGTAGATGGTATTACTTAAAGTAAATCAACCTTGAAGTAGAATAAATCAGGTGGTAACAGACGCTGTACAAATTTCGATTCTGCCCTATAAAGGGTTAAATTCAGAATTAGCAAATACTTGACTTTAGAAATATTTTTTTCGCTTTTCAGATACATAACTCAATCAGCAATCAATAATGAGAACGAAACATTTGGTGATATTTTACAAGGAACATTTGTAGAAAACTACAGAAACCTAACTTACAAACACCTCATGGGTTTGAAATGGGTTTCAACAACCTGCCCAGAAGCATCATTCATACTCAAAGTGGACGATGACATAGTATACAACTTAGAAAGAACTTATACATTGCTGAAAACTGTTAACTATTCAACAGGCCTTTTAATGGGCTATATGCTTAACAAAACTCAGCCACGGAGGAACAACGATAACAAATGGTATGTTACGTGGGAAGAGTACCCAAGAGAAGAGTATCCAAGATACCTCTCCGGGTGGTATTACATCACAACTCCTACAGTAGCTGCTGCACTAAGTGATGAAGCAATCTACCACCCATACTTTTGGATAGATGACATCTTTGTTACTGGTGTTCTCACAGAGTCACTTGGTATTACGTTAACACAATTACCAGACAAATACTGGCTAGTTTATTATGAATTACTTGAATGTTGCTTAAATGACATGATAAAGAAATCAATAAAATGTGACTATGTAGTTGGACCTAATGGTGGAAGAAATAATTTGATTGTAGAATTTAACGATGCCATTAAAAATTGTAATAATTGGGGAAACTGTACAAAGAGGACTTCTGATCAGGCTTTAGACAAAGGTTGTATTGCACGCAAAGAACGCCAAATATTTGGTGATGGAGGGCAAGTAGAAGTGAAATACGCAAAACTAAAGTAATGAAGTACCTGTCTACAGCATTCTGAACCATTATAACCATTTATAAAACACACGACTTATTCAATTGATACAGCAAATAATAATAATTAGTAGAGCAAATAATAATAATTAGTAGAGCAAATAATAATAATTAGTTGAGCAAATAACAATAAGTAAATAAACATATTCTGACGACGGTACAGCCCGATTCAAACTTCATGGCGGCATTTTTTGGGTGGGAAATCATCAAATGACCTCTCCCCTCTGGGCTGAGCGGAAGGGCGTGTCAGACTTTTACTGACTAAAACCCACCCGTGTTCCTTCAGTTGCCTGTGCCAGGGGCCACGGTACCTATGTCTTTCGAACAAGCCGCGGCCCTGGCAGGTCATGGCGCCTTCAGGCATGAGGTGCGTCGCTGCGCGGTAACAAATTCATGTGTCAGGAGGGTGAGGTGTGCGATAGTGCACAGCAAGTAACACTTCAGTGCCGCCGGGCTGTCCATTAACACGAAGAATGAAAGTGGCAGTTAAGTTACGGTCGCAACATCGTCGTGAAGCCGAAGCTGGGAGTTAGTACCTAGTCCTAGTTCTAGCATATTTAGATCCAATGTGCGTAGTATGCACATTACACTTTGACTTTGGCCCTGTACAACTGACTTGATGCAAATTTCTCTATTCTGCTGATGTGGTAGACTAGTACCTAGACATCATTTTCACGTCATTATAAATATAATTATTTATGCAGTTACAATCTATTGCAGTGATCTCAAATTAAATAGTAAGTATATTGTCAGTATTATTCTGTATGAATTAATTTATTAAATAAAAAGCAACAAGTATGAAATAAACTCCTTTTATTTATATCAGAAATCATTAAGAAGACCAAAAACAATCGAATAATAAATTTAAAAAAAATAACATAAGTACCTAGGTATCTTTAAGCATAATAAAATTGTACTTGATTATTAAAGTTAACACTTATAGTCAACTGCCTTAGAAGTTTCATGAATATTTGGTGATTCAATCTCCAGATGTACAGCCATATTGTACAGACGCCAGCACATCAAGCTACTACAATCTGTCAAATTTCTTTAGTGGATTTTCAACTTTATCGCTCAAGCATTAAGGTTTAAGGTTGATTGGGAAAATTTTACAGTTTCGGGTAGCTTGACCTGCTGGCGTTCACATTTTTGACGACAATCTTCACACATTGGTTTTGAGCATTGCAAGAAAATTAGTTTGGAATTGGAACAGTCACAGCAATTTTATATTAAGTTGTCTCTTGTATCTTCGTACGACAAATAAACCATCATTTTATTCCAGTTGTCGAAATGGACTGTGAGATTTTAGAGGAACAGGAGGCAGGCTGCACTTCTTCTTTCACTGCAAACGCGGGCCTTCTTGATCGAGCACTAATTCTCTTGCAAAATATATACATAATATATATAACTCCGCCCCTAAGATGACCCACTGACCTATACCTCTTTTCATTTTGCTATCACTATTTCCAAATGCTTTATATAGTACAAAACAATTTAAACCTGTAATATCACGAATTCTGTAAAAAAAATTGCAATCGGCCAGCGGCGAGTTTTGCGACTAGGTACAGACGCCAGCACATCAAGTTACCACAATCTTCGTCAAATTTCTTTAATAGTTTTTTTTTTCAACTTTATCGCTCAAGCATTAAGGTTCAAGGTTGATTGGATAATTTTGACAGTTTCGGGTAGCTTGACCTGCTGGCGTCTGTACATGAATATACAGAGCATTAATTTGTTATCGATTTCATCGACTCCTCCTTTTGAATGATTATATAGTCTGCTATCATAACAGCCGGTCGATTCTGTAAAAATCTCACCGTGAAAACTCAAGTGAAGTGAGCTTGATGTGAGTTGTCAGTAGTGTCAATCCCTAGCATTATTTGGAATCGCAGCTCACTTCACCTAAGTTTTCACGGTGAGATGGTTACAGAATCGCACTGCAGGTTCAAAAATCGGGTCCTCACCCCACTGTCTATAACGCTGAATTTATGTTCGGATTCCTCTTGCAACCACTCTTCTACTTGTCGCCTGTCTGTTATAACTTTGAAAGGCTGCTTCAGCTGATGTCATTTTTGAGGGACGTGCGCTTGGAGCATAATTATCTTGATTGAGAGACCTAAAATACAAAACAAACAAAATTGAAATAACACCCATAAAAATATTACTACTGACCAGTACTATACTAGAGACAGTCTGGAATTGTGGATATTTTACAAATTTATTGATGTAGTAGTTTATCAGATACCTACGTTAATATTGACGTGGTAGATTAGATGGTCTGTAGACACTCCTTTTTAGTTACTATACTCTATGGTAGACACCCAACCACTTTTGAAAGCAACATCCGCCTGCCACGAGTGCTCGCGGCTCATTGGCCGCCGTACGCGCGCGAATTATGAAGGTACTAAAAACACGACAATCGTACCTTTAAAAATAAAGACGTAAAACACATTTTTGTGATCTGTGGTGTCTGGTGTGACTACGTCAGCGCAGAGGGTTAAAAAAAGCGTGCTAAAGAGCTACATTTGTAATGTCCAAATAGCAACTTTTTACTAAATGCATATGAAAATATAAACTTACGACACTTAAAACAAAAAAAAAACTATTGTTAATATTTTTGTCTGTCAGTCAGTCTGTTTGTTCCGGCTAATCTCTGAAACGGCTTGTCCGATTTTGAGAGGACTTTCACAGCTGGCACTTATGAGGAGTATAACACAGAGCTACTATTTGTCCCCTGTCCCGGTGTACGTTCTCGCGGGATAATTTTCGACATCCACGCGAGCAAAGCTGCGGGCAGCAGATAGTTTATCATAAAATCCTATAGCAGTGCCCCGCGGTTTCACTCTCATAGTGTCGATCCCGCGGGAATATCATATAAATAAAATAATAAAAAAAAGTATCACATGTGTTATTCTGATGTATAAGCTATATTACTGTAAAGTTTTATCAAAATCCGTTCAGTAGTTTTGCGTGAAAGAGTAACAAACATCAATCCTCATAAACTTTCGCGTTTTTAATAATAATCCTTAATCACCCCATTTTACGGTATTAGTAGTTATCATAAAATCCTACTAGTTTCACTATGATATAAAAAACTTGCACTGTTTATAAAAACATTTTTTATTGCCCAATTCAATACTAATCAATTAATATCAACTTAATAGGTACATACAGAAAATAATAATAATTGAAAACAGGGAAATTGTATGGCACAAATTAAAGCTATCACTGTAAAGTCATAAGCAAACATGATTAATATTGTAACTATGTAATATAAAAAAATTATTTAATATTTTACTAATTTATAGCTATATAATATATAAATATATATAATATAATACATCGTTTATTTATAAAAAGGGAATACATTTAGGATGGGATTACGACTGCCCTTTTTAGACAACTAGGGAAAATTCCTTCGGAAAGACAGATTCGAAATAATATATGCGTTAAGGGAGGTACCAAAATATGCATAGTTTAAGGATCTTATTGCTTATAATTTATATTATCCCATCCAACTGCACACTTTTAACCCAGAAATTAATCGGGCTATTTCATCTTCATCAGTATCCAACATAGCAAAAGATTGTATACAGCTATTGCTTGATTTTTGGAAAGATGGTTGGTCGCAGTATTTCGGAATCTGTTCGGCAAGAGTTTTCCCAACATTTACAAAAAAGTAATTATGGTACATACATTGTTAGCTGTTATGAGTGGTGATTGTGGTGAATGATTAGCCAGCAATAAACTCGAATTTGATTCACGCTGTTTAAACATGTTAGTGACATTTTTAATGTTTCCAAAGTTGCTTGGTATTTTACCTGTTTTATTTAATTCAGTTTTAAATTCTTTAGGAGATTGTTGCAGAAATTCCAAAATTTATAGGTGGTTTCAAATTATTAGATTATCAGCGTATCTTTTAGTTTTCTGATGAAGTTTATCTCTATGTCTTATGACACCGAATTAGTCCCGGAGTACCTAATCCATGGTTTAATATTATAAAATTTCTTATTTACTGTTGAAACTGTCGTGTTACGTAATATTGCTTGTTAGACATGTTTTATTAAAGTACGATAAAGCCAAATTAGCGTCAGCAGTATTGTAAACTAGGCTAAAATCAATGTTGCACATATCATATTTATATATATATATTTTCTATCTATAATATGTATGTATTTACAAAAAAAAAAAAAATTGTCTTTAAGTAGTTTATCAGCCATCTTGTTACCATAACACAAGCATTAGGTTGCTTAGCTTGGGACAAATGGTGCTGTGTGAAATGTCCAGGGATTTATTATTATTATTATATTCCAGTTTGTTTGTGTTGGGCGGTGGAGGCCGGTGGAGGGCTGCGTCGTATCATTGCGCTCCGATTTAACGGGGTGCCTTCCATACAATACAATATTTAAAAATAATCCAGTCAGTTAATTATTTAAACTTGTCACTTAAAATGGTTCTCTATGTGACACGCTAATACACTAAAACTAGGTCACTGTTTTTGCAAACATTAATTTATTTTATTTAAAAATGCATTGATGAGCATGTCTGTATACTTTGAAGTCTTCAAAGTATATCCACGAAGTATAACTATGTTGAGAACTTAAAATATAGGTACTCATAAAATCAAATTATGTCAGTCATTATTATAACAATGCAATGTTGCACTAACAAAAGTATAGTTCTAATTTTTAAAAAAATATGAAATTGAGCTATGTGTGTACTCAGTCAAGAATTGAGCCAGGCATTCGTGATGGAACTGCCATTAACAATACAGTCTTTAAATCCCTTCATAACATATGATGACTGATACCACTTTATACTATCAGTGGATTCAATCTCATGGAATTCATCTACATTCTCATCTGAATCTTCTAATTGCAAGTTTTGGAGATTCTGATAAACAATGTCTCCAAATATTTGAAATTCATTGCAACAAGCAAGGTTATCAAATGTTTTAGATCTTAAGTCTAAAACAATAATTTTCGAGTTCCGTGGTATTCTGCAGCCACTAGACAACACAAAGTTATCATTGTCCAGCACATTGTCTTGATTGTTCAACAGCTTTTTCTTGATGAAAACATATAAATTTGTTGGTGGAAGCTGATTGAAGAAAATTTGGCTTAGCTTTTCTGATGTTACTATAGTCCTGAAATGAAACAAGAAGAACATTAGAACTATTTAAGTCCTATCAGAATACAATGTGGCAGGGACATTAATGCACACACTGTAAGCATGAATTCAGCACTTGATTCTAAACTCCGTAGCAAAATAGCTAGAAATATATTGTCGGTCATAAATAAAACCCTGTCTCATAGAAAAGTAATACCTATTCGCTCAAAATGTGTGGAACAGCATTTTTTTTTATAACCCATTAAAAATTTGCTTCCAGGTGTGTTCAGAATCATTTACTGAAATCTATGGTAACAGGTTGCAGGTCAATATCCCTGCCATCCTGTACAAAAAAAAACATAAATAAAGAGAAACACACCTGTGGCTGTCTGTGATACTTCATACTACTTTGAACCAAACTACACTCAGTAATCCAATATTGAAAGCCTGAATGATATGTTACTCAACACAAAACTTGATGAAGTACAACAACACAAAACTTGATGAAGCCATTTCATAACACCTTTCCATTATGATCTCATTTCTATTTATATAGTTTATTCTTCAAGTAAGTGGACACAATTGCAATGTTCTCTAGTCTTTTTATTTTACTTTTTGTCATTAATCTTAAGTTTTAGTAGTATTTTGCCATACGTTTTAAGTTCTAGCCTTTAGTTTTGTAACATGCAATCACTCATTTCTGAGATTACCGGTAAACCTATAATTGGCGACTGTAAGACTGAGACTATTTTGATCTATAGTACTTAAGATATATTATACAATATACATAGAAGCTGTTGGTGTACCTTAAATAAATAAACACCTTACCTAAACACACTCCTTTGTATTTTCTGATCATTGGCTATGTGAGTAGAGTGGCACTGTGGACGATGGCATGCAACTGGCAGGAGTACCCTGTATACCTCCTTGCAGGTCACGGGGGTGGCACCAAGTGCTATACACACTTCATCAGGAATTGTTGGTCCACTGATCTCTTTTTGGAGACCCTGTAAGTAACGATAAATGTTATAGCATTATATGTTTTATTCATTCAATTTGGCAAGAAGATTGTTATGTCAATGAAGTAAAGTTTACTGGATCTGATCTTGAGTTTAGAAAAAAATATGTATTAAAATAAAACAAGCTATCATTAAAAATGTATAAATCTATTACTAAATAATTGTAAGTGCTATGGGTATACTTGCCTACTAAATTATTATAAGTATTTGATTCATTTAAAAGAAAATCTCAAAAAGAGGAGTGTCGTTTGCGAGTGTTGGCTCATGGCTGATACACAACCCGCCCGTAAGAGATGATCCTTTGACCAAACTTACCTTTAAAATAAAGTCTAAATTTTCCAAAGCAGTAGAAGCTGCCCGAAAGTGTCTTTCAGACTGAAAACTATCCTTCACGTCTTCGTCTTCACATGATTTCTTTTTAGTAATCACTTGTTTCAACCACTGGTAAGAGTAAGGTATTTGCAGTCTTTGATAGGCAATAAACTTGATTAACTCCACCATAACATGACCACAAGATATTGTAGTTAATTGATCACCAATTTCTAAGTTTAAAATTATGGGTTTGTTTGAAGAATTCATTTCTTTGCTAAATTAATTCGAACACGACAGAGACACGATAAGACAAAAACAAAACTTCGTCGGCCGGCCGTTATTTTTAAAATCGACGAGCTATCACTTATTTATCACAGAATATACAACCTTCCTAAATATAGTGTATAGTCTATGATACAACCCCAGTGTTTGACAGTTCTACTCTGTGTGTTTGACACTTCTTTTGATAGTTAGCATGACAAACGACATCTGTAACTGTTGTTTTTTAAACCGCCTTTTCGATAGTTCAGCAAAGAGTCCACGACCAAATTAGGAAAAATATTTTAGTATTCTTATTTCAATCAAACTCTGAATTCTCGCATACTGTCACTCGCTCCTATTTTATTTCATGACCGCCCGTGTTGATGACTGTTTACGTCAGTGTACCTATTTTTATGGTTTGAACATTCTTGAATAATTAATATGTATCGTGCGCGAATCATCTCGGGTGCACGGCATGTTTTGCTAAATGCTTTCAAGTACCCGGAACTAGCTACTGTTCACTCACGTCGATTTTACGCCAAAGAAGTAAGGTTCGGCCCGGACGTTCGGTCAGTTATGTTGCAAGGAGTAGACATCTTAGCGGATGCCGTCGCAGTCACCATGGGTCCCAAAGGACGTAATGTAATTTTGGAACAGGGCTTAGGGCCGCCTAAAATTACAAAAGATGGTGTAACTGTGGCCAAAGGTATAGTATTAAAAGATAAATTCCAAAATATTGGTGCAAAACTGGTTCAGGATGTTGCAAACAAAACAAATGATGAGGCTGGAGATGGAACAACGACAGCTACAATTTTAGCCAGGGCTATTGCAAAAGAAGGTTTTGAAAATATGTCAAAAGGCGCTAATCCGATTGAAATACGAAAGGGAGTGATGTTAGCCGTTGAAACCGTTAAACAAAAATTAAAGGAAATGTCTAAAGCAGTAAGCACTGCAGAAGAAATAGAACAAGTAGCTACAATATCTGCAAATGGTGACAATTCTATTGGAAAATTAATAGCTGCTGCTATGAATAGAGTTGGTAAAAATGGAGTTATTACAGTTAAAGATGGTAAAACATTAGACGATGAACTAGAAATAATAGAAGGAATGAAGTTTGATCGCGGATATATTTCTCCGTATTTCATAAATTCAAATAAAGGTCCAAGAGTCGAATACAATGATGCTCTGATTCTGTACTCGGAAAAGAAAATATTTAATGCATCACAAGTGGTACCAGCGCTAGAGTTAGCAAACGCAGAGAAAAAACCGCTTGTTATAATTGCTGAAGATTTTGATGGAGAGCCTTTATCCGTGTTGGTAGTAAATAAATTGAAAGTTGGATTGCCTATAGTTGCAGTTAAAGCTCCAGGATTTGGTGAACATAGGAAAAATGCACTGATTGATATGGCTGCGGCTACGGGAGGGGTAGTTTTTGAAGATGATAACAACCTGATACGACTCGAAGACTGTCAACCTGATAGTTTTGGTCAGGTAGGCGAGGTAATAATTACAAAGGATTCAACTATTTTACTTAAAGGGAAGGGTGATCCTCTTGAAGTAGAACAACGTATCGCACAAATAAAAGATGATTTGGAAGAAGTCACTGGTAATTTTGAGCGTGAAAGGCTTATCGATAGATTGGGCAGACTGCAAGCAGGTGTAGCTGTGTTAAGAATTGGAGGTTGCAGCGAGGTCGAAGTAAATGAAAAAAAGGATCGAGTTAATGATGCACTAAATGCTACTCGGGCAGCAATTGAAGAAGGAATTGTACCTGGAGGTGGAGCAGCACTCCTACGATGCATACCGTCTTTAAACGCACTGAAGGCATCAAATGCCGACCAAGAGATTGGTATATCCATTGTTAAGAAAGCCTTACGTACACCTTGCATAACGATTGCAGATAATGCTGGATATGATGGTGCTGTTGTAGTATCTAAAGTCGAAGATATGGGTCCTGAATTTGGATATGACGCATTAAATAATGAATACGTAAATATGATTGAAAGAGGCATTATAGATCCCACTAAAGTTGTAAGAAGGGCTATTACTGACGCTAGCGGCGTCGCGTCATTACTTACTACTGCCGAAGCAGTTATTTGTGAGTTGCCAAAGATGAAAGAAAGTCCACCGGAATATCGGCCAATTGATTTGTAAAATCCTTAATTTATTAAACATAATATCTAAAATAACATATTTTGGTAACTTATACTTGAGACATAATAAAATGTTCCTTAATTTTTATAGATACCTTTTAGTTCCTCCAGTCAGGGTTCTTTCTGAAGTTGGAAAGAGTGAATAAATATTGAATAAATATTAAGGATCAACATTATCTATGTAATGTAAGGGCACTGCCGGACTAAGGGAGGATTGGATCGCTGCAAGGGTGGTCCGGCCCCGGGGCTCCGGTCCCGGGATGTGCATTTGGACTGAGGGCCAATTGATTAAATTCTTGAGAAAACAAATGTAAGAATTATAGGGAAAAATTGTAAAACCAAATCAAAGGTCCATAAATTTAAAATGTTAAACCAATTTAAATTTTTTATGAACAAATGACTTGGGATCTCAATCCAGACGCATAAAGTGGCATATCATAAATCTCAAAGTACACACTCTCTGCCTTGAGTAAGTATTATTTTCCAACAAAATTCCAACTCTCTAGAAGAATGATGTTACAGATGTATAGTGTGGTCCCTCAGTTCATACGGTTTATCTGGACATAACATGAATTTAACTGAAGAAATCGTAAAGTTCGACATATTAATGAATTAATTAAAAAAAAATAATGGCTCAAAAGTAATTGGTTGAAAAGTGAATGAAAGTCAAATTTTCGTTAAAAGTCTGAACTGAGAGCCCAATATAATTATTTTCGGCTTTAGCTCTGCTCAACATCATACAAATTATATCAAGTTTAGTTGCTATATATTTCTTAGGGCTGATTCAATCGATAGATAATTTTTATTTGTGGAATAAAATTGACGTCTAACAGTTTTTGTATGGAAGGACTGTCAAAAGTTCAAAATTATTCCTCTGATAAAATTATCTGGCGTCGGGAAAATCCACTATTAGTGCTTAATTAATGTTATAAAAAGAAAATCCTTTTATGTGCGGTAAACATGACGCAAAAAAGAACCTGAAACACACAAAAAAAAAGAAATGGTGGTGATTGTGGTGGAATGGATTAAGGGTTTATCTGTTGAATAATATTTTACTTGTAAGGAATAATTTTACCGAAGTCCAGTTGGTCTTTTTTCCGTGGAATTAAATTGACGTCTGACAGTTTTTGTATGGAAGAGTTTTTCTCAAAGATAGCTATAAACTTGTTTAGACCTTTATTTTGACACCATAAGACTCTCAAAACCTACTCATGGTAGGGTGTTCGCGACTACAGATATTCCAAGGTTTGACCTTTGACCTTGGAATAATATCTTCAACACTCCCGATTAAAAACACGCCGATTAAAGTTTATAAATTATTGATAAATATATAATTCTAAATAATTTGCATTTTTTTTTCGTACATATCACAATCATACTTTTCAACATGGTATTGCAACATTCGAGTTACATTTTCATTGTATTCTCACCATAGATGCTTGTGATGCAACGATACGATTTTTCGTAAGTTCGTAACCGATAGTTCATTTGTTAGTTGTATGTATGTATATAATTATGTACAGACGCCAGCACATCAAGCTACTACAATCTGTCAAAATTCTTCAATAGATTTTCAACTTTATCGTTAAAGCATTATGATTGGGAAAATTTGACTGTTTCGGGTAGCTTGAACTGCTGGCGTCTGTACATATACACATGGGGCCTGACTTTTCAATCGACAGATAATTTTTAATAATGGAATAAAATTGACGTCTGGCAGTTTTTGTATGTAACAACTATCAAAAATTCAAAATTATTTCTCGGATAAAATTATCTGACGTTGGTCAGCCCTAATTGATGGTTATGGATTTCATTTCACATAGGCTCATTTAAATTATATGGTGAGATTTCACAGATAGACGTGATGTGTGACCAAATCATAATTCCTTTCAAACCTAACCGATAATCTGACTAGGGGTGACGCAGTTCCCGAGCTGGCTTCGCTCGCTCTTACGACGTAGATTCTTTATTAATTGATGACAATATTCGCAATCGTTTTAGTTGATAACTATAAAGTCGATTACAGAAAATAGAATGAGTATTTTCGTCAGACCCGTCACTAATCGAAAACATTTGACATTGACATTCTTAAATTGTCATTTGACAGTATTTTGTAGGGATGTGACAGTGTACATAAAAAATCGATTATTAAAGAATCGATTATCTTGCCTAGTAAAAAAATCGATTAGAAAATAATCGATTTTTCTAACAAAAATTATCGATTTTTTTTGAATAATCGATTTTTTCCTTATTATTTGATACATTAAATTAAACGACTGAAATATCGATAAGCACTATCACAGCATTCTCTAATTTTAATAAAATATCAACAAGTTAAATATTAATTTTACACAAAAAAGGATATTTATTATTTATTAATTTCTCCTTTCGCAGGGAGAAATTTCTTGAGGTGAATGTAATGTAGTGGTAGCCCGCCAAATTCAAATTTTCTTGGATCAAAAGAGAACAAATCTAACTTAGAGAGATGAATTGATGATTCTTATTGTTATAATTATGTAAATACATATTTGTTATTGTCGAGCATCATTGTGTTCAACATACAATGGACGACGTCGCGTTAAATGTACAGAAGGCGTTAGCGTCATTCATTTATTAGTTAGTGGCTAGTGGTTTGCTTCGCGATACTTTGCGGCTTCGCGCTCTGTGTTGCGGCCGTTCCAGGTGAAAAAAATCGGCAGTGAATAAGAAATCGATTTTTTATTAATCGATTTATTGTAATATGTAAAATCGATTATAAAAATCGATTTTTATTGAAAAAAAATCGATTATTAATCGATTTTTTATATAATCGATTATTTTTTCACATCCCTAGTATTTTGGCGCGAATATCTCGGTTCTTCCTGTCGATCCCTGATAATTGCTTTGTGTGAAATAATATTGCTCTAAAAATTTGTTTAACTCGCCAAAATGTGAATAGTAAAATAAGAAAATACCTAGCAGACGGAATATTTGCAGTAAATGATCCAACACTTGGTTACACTGTACATGTACAAAACAATCACAAAAATAAATCGAAAATGCAATCACGTCGTGGTTCCAACGAAATGTCTCCTACAGTAAATACTAATGATGTGAGAAATACCATAACTTCCAGTGATGATGAGAGTGCTCCCATGCAAAGAACCAAGAAACGAGTGCAACAGTTTTCTGATAGTGACAGCGAGAACGAAAACTTACAACTTTTAGAGAATAGCACTGTTCAGGAAAATAAGTTACAAAATGATAGTGAAACAGAGAGCAGGATTGTGCCTTTTAAAAGTGGCAAAACAAAGTCGAGAATACAGATGGATGGAAGTAGCTCAGACTCTGATGCTTCAAGGAATGAAACTATGAAGAATGAAGAGCAACAAATTAGAATGAAAAATAAAAGAAACAAGCTGAAAGATAAGTTTAAAGGTCTGCTGAGCTCTAGAGGGAAGCATACAACATTCGAAGACAAAAATGATAAACAGTCTTCAGAAGGCAGTCATGGTGACATCTCAGATCCTTCTGACAATGAAATGTCATCCATAGCCAAAATTAAACAGGTAATATTCTCCTTAAGTTTGATGTATTTACTAAGATTATTAATTTCTTAGGAGTAGACTGAGGATATATTATTACAAGCTTCTGCCTGCATGGATGTCGGAAATTACCCCACACCCCATGTTAGTGTGGCTACATAGGCTACTGTTTGTCCCAGTACCATTACAACAAATGTAGCCTATGTCCTACCCCAGTATGCCATCTATCTCCTTGCCAAATATTATGAAAATTCTTTCATAACACAGACAGCAGCCAGAGTTACTTTCGAATTTATAATATTAGTATGGACTATCAACATTGACTGATGTTACTCACCTATTGTTTGTGAATTGTGTGGTGTATCTTTGGTGATTACAGTCTTTCAAGTATCAGACTGGTCTGCGTCTTATTAGTTGGTATAATGTGTGTATTTGAACTTGTTGATGTTGCTTTTTACAGAAAATCAAAAAGAGTATGACATCAATGTCATCCATATGTGATCCCGATACCTCTGATGAAGAGGATCAAATGAATAAAAAGCAAATAACAAAACAGAAGCCAAGGAAGCCACAGAAATCTACCAAACTGATTGAAGCTAAACCAGTAAGGGTAGGTACTTGGCCTACTATAGTTTAACCAGAGATGCCACAGATTATCTTTGCCTTCACAACAGAAATGTCATCATTTGACTTTGATACTGTTAATATGATTTTATTACTTACTAACTGACCCGGCAAACATTGTTTTGCCATTTAAATTATTTTTAGCTACCCGGCACTGCTTCGTTCGCGTGGTGTCCTATATCAACTTATAAAATATAAAAAGTGGTTATTGTGACATAACGATAATAGTTGGACATATGGTATCGCGAAGTTTTTTGTAGATATTGATATGTTCTTTAATATTGTAGAACATACTTTTGTTCTATCATCAATAGTTTCCGCAGCGCATGCAACGAAAGACGTTTTAGGGCACTTTTTTACACCTTGGGTTACGTTTCTTAAGTTTTAGTAAGGATCCCTGGAAGAATCTTTTCTAGCAATAAATATAGCCTATGTCGCTCAAGGTGAATGTAGCTTTGACGGCACGGTTGGCGCAGTGGTTAAGCGATTGACTGGTGCGCTGCGTGTCGCGGGTTTGATTCCCGCACGGAACAAATATTTGTATGACCTACATGTATTTGTTCCGAGTCTGGGTGTTTTTCTATCTATAATATGTATGTATTTACAAAAAAAAAAAATTGTATATAAGTAGTTTATCAGCCATCTTGTTACCATAACACAAGCATTAGGTTGCTTAGCTTGGGACAAATGGTGCTGTGTGAAATGTCCAGGGATATTATTATTATTATTACAAACATACACACACACAAAAATACAAATCTTTCCTCTTTATAATAATAGTAGAGATCGGGCTATAGAGGTATGAGGAACAGAAAGTTTACTCATCCTTCATAGAAAAGGGAGGATCCTCGGACCAGACGGCTGTGGTGTCTGGCGGGCAACTGCCCAATGGTTGATGTCGGGAACTTGCATGTATGCTAGTTGCGCGGTAAACTCTGCTTGTGAGATGCAGGATTTGCGTGACGTCAGTATGACGCGTTTTTCGCATGTGGCGTTGTAGATACCGCTACAGGACAAACAAATAAAACATGGTATTACTGAATAAATCAACCTACAATCCTACTTGCAACTTCACCACCCATGGGTGTCTTCCAAGTTGGTCATCCCAGTTATTAAGGGGGATACACTAAGGTAGCCCACGAAATTCAAAGTTTCTTATGTTTTTTGCAATTTTCGCGTCAGATTGTATTTTGAATAAAATATGATTCCCAACCATAACAAGTATGTATTTACAGAATTATAATAATTAAAATCATCAATACAACCCTCTAAGTTCATATAACCCTATCAAATGACTATCTCATAAAATGTGAATTTTGCGGGCTACCCCCTTCCCCTTTAACTCCATCTTGTACAGACCATCTCATACATTGGTTCGTGGTCCTCATATGACATGACCAGGATTATGTCTGGACTTGAAAAAAAAAGCTGACCTCTTGAGTTTTTTTTTCGATCTTCCTTCTCTGAGTAGCCAGTTAGGAAACACCAAACTCATCTACATAGTTCTAAAAACAAAATTGAATTTTGATGTGTTAAAGTGATTTTTTAAAACAATTTACTAAAATAAATATCATGTACACAATATATATTTGAACCAGTAATTTATATTCTTGCACAGATGTCAGCTAAACAGGCAATGGAAAACATGCAGCTAATAAAAAGTGAATCAAATCGTATGTTGAGGGAGAAAGCAGTATCATTGCCATATCACAGACCTAAAGCACTATCTCTCAAAGACATAATGTCCAGAAGAAAGCCTGCTGTTGCATTAGATGGAAAAGCACTGCCCATCAAAATGAATGAAGAGCAATTAAAACATTATGTGTAAGTATTTTATTCATTCAAATCCGTGGTGTATGAAGTCGATAAGCTGTTTCTTAGTCAGAGAAGAAACATTCAGATACACTTACATTAAATATTGTAATATAATTTAAAAGTTAATTTGTGTTTCATCACATTTTCAGGCTGTTGTTAGAACAGCGTCAGAAAGAAATGATGGAATTATGCAAAAGTGAATCAGATGAAGAAACTCCTGAAGCTGAAGACGAAACTGATATAATACAGCAAGAAACAGAACAAATATCTGATATTACTAATAATGAAAGTGAAATTATCACTGAAAAGTCTAACACCACTGTTGACTGTCCAGATAATGAATCAATTACTAACATAGATTCTGAAAATAATGATCTTGCATTTTCTCAATTGATAGAAAATGAATCAGTTGCAAGAACTTCAACTGAAGTGGCTATCTTAAACGATGAAGAAGTAAATAATGATAAACCTGATTCTCCTAGTATTGCCACAAACGATCAACAAGAAGACACTGAAAAAAATGATTCAAACACAGATTTCAAATTAGTTTACAATGATTCTGTAGAAGATGAACATTTAACAACAGATAATTCTAAAAGTGTACTCGAAGAAACTACAATTCCCAACGACTGTGCTGTAAATAATGATAAGTTAGAAAGTAATTCAGAGCAACTGATCCCGAAACTGTGTACTGAAGCAGAGAGTCAATTGATATCGTTACATTACACTGAAAACAATACAGAAGAACTAGATAAACCTGTAGAACAAGACAACACAGAAAAGCCTGAAGATTCTTACAATGAAATAACTGAAATAGTTGATATTGCTGCTGAAAAAGACAAACAAGATGACTTTTTCTCAGATGATGATGTAAATATGGAGGACATTGATAGAATAATTGAGAATGCAGAAATATTGAGAGGTAGGTATTTGATTATTTTGTCCTAATGTAGTCGTAGTTTTGTAATAGTCATTGTTCTTCGTTAGTTAGTCAGGTGGAGTCATTGAAACAAATTGTATTTTTCGTTGTTTCAGATGATCACATTGTTAACTCTCCTATGCTCATAAGGGACCCCCTGCCTTTAAATGCTAAACCTACGCTAATGGGTGCCCCTGGCATGGTTATTGATTTGGATGGAGGTGCTTTTGTATCCAAAAAGACTGGTGTTGAACTACTAAAAGAGAGATTTACATACTTTGCAAGATTAAAGACCCCTGAAGAACAAGAAAGAGAGAAGGAAAAAATGTAAGTTGATATTTATCATGTATGCGGTTTCAATAATGTAAAAAAAATAGTTAGTCTAATTAAAATCATAATGAATTACAGGTTAAAACCAGGAGCTCAACATATAAAACTTAAACACGAACTTGAGGAACAAATTGCGGAACAGCGATCACTTGAATGGGCAAAACGACTTGAAGAGGAGAAGCAGCAACATATGGAAATGGATACTATCCTAGACGATGCTGAAGATAGCTTCGAGAAACTTGAAGGGAAGTTGGAAGAAGATGATGCAAAAGAGGATGAGAGTAGTTCAGAAAGTGAGGAGGAGGAGCCAGATGAAAATGATATTGAGATTAAAGACAAACCAAGGAAACATAACCCAATGCTTGATGATGAAGCTGAGGAGTCTGATATTGAAGAAAACGAAGGTGAAATACCCAAAGATGATGAAGCCAATGAGAACATTGATGATGGTGATGACAATGTGGAACAACAAGAAGAAGATGAGTCTAGTGACGACGAGTCTTCAGAATCTGAGCAAGAAGAAACAACTAAACCTAAAAAAGGCAGAATATTGAAAGCATTTGAAGACTCAGATGATGAAGATGCTGCAATTAAAGAAGTTGAAACAAAAACTTTGATGAAGGACACTAATGAAACAAAAGACGCGAATGCGGTTGTTGTGGTTTCAAATGAAATTCAGAGTTCTTCTCAAGGTAACTAAGTAGAAAATTACTTTCCCATTAACAATTCGTATTGAACAATAAGTGAGCAAGATGAAGAGATTTTTTATATTTTTAGATGATGTCATACAGTTAGCACAAAGACATGCTTCGGCATCAGATGACCTTTTCACCAGCCAAGAAAGTTCTACAGTCGTCGAAAGAACCAAAGATGTAAACAGCGCAAGTGATGAAGTGATGACACAAACGTTTTCTATACTAGACACGACATCCGAGGTGACCATGGACATGGGACTGAAGTCTCCTAATAAATTAAATGTTCTTTGCATGTCACAGCCCTATAAAGACGTAAGTACTGAAACGATCAAAAGCATTTATATTAAATTTATAGTCAGTTTTTTAAGGTTCCGTACCACACAAAGAAAAATGGAACCCATATAAGATCACTTCGTTGTCCGTCTGTCTGTCTGTCAGTCAAGACCCTTTTTCTCAGGAACGCGTGGAGTTATCAAGTTGAAATTATATCAAATACTCAGGGCTGTAATCCCTTGAAGCAGTGAAAAAATCAAATTTCCAAGTCAACATAATCAAAAGTAATGAGCATTTATGTTCCGAAATCAAAACCTGTAGGGTACTTCCCGTTGACCTAAAATCATGAAATTTCGCAATACTCCTGCCTACAAATTGGAACGTAGCCCTCGGTGCGCGAGTCCGACTCGCACTTGACCGGTTTTTTTTTGTGTTAATAATTCTTTGTTTTTCCAGCCAAGTTTAAACGGTTTTGTGGAGGGCTCACAGCTGCCAATAACACAGACATCTCAGTCACAAGCTATTGGAGATGATATATTAGCTCTCTGCACTGGAAAGTTTTATGATAACGAGTTTGTTTCACCTACTGAAGGAAAGGAATATGTTGACGACATGTCTCAGGATATAGTGAACAATGACTTCCATGACACACAGACAGCTAAATCTGCAGGAATCGACGATATTAGTATAGAGGTCGAAGAAATAGTACCTAAAAAACAGAATATTAGTATTGAACGAAATACACAAGAAGAAGAAAATAGTAAAAAACCAAGTGCAGATGGAAACCTTCTAAAGTCTATACTTGATGAGTTGGATGACCCTGAGTTCGACAAACCGAAGGCAAATAAATTCTTTACCGGTGGTAATACACAGAAGAATGAAAATGGACAGGTTCTTGAAAATACTCAAATGAAAAAGAAGTTTACTATAGACTCTGATGATGATGATGCTGCTGCTGAAACAAACGGAGAAGTTGTGCAAGAAAAGAAGAAAAGACTAAAAAAGAGAAAGCCCGAAAAGAGAGCACTACAGATATCAGGTATATATATATAATTAGCGTTTTAGACTATTATTACTTAAAAAAAAATGCACTTTGACAAAAACATTTATTAAAAATGATTACAAAATATCAAATATTCTAAGTAAGCACTAATTAACTAAACGGTATCTGATCAATGCTAGTGAACGTCCGTCCGATCCGATGGTTGCAGGCAAAAAAGGCCGATGCCTGCTGCTGTCCCCGCTCGGGCACTCGCCCGCTTGCGCTCCCCTCTCCGTCTCGTACCACCACCACGCCACTCTGATGTCACAACTGAAGACACGCCCCCTGGGGCCTATTCTTCAGCTAATTATATATATACTTTTATAGGCAACCAGTCTTACCAAGGGGTATCGTACTATCCAATAACAGGGTTGTGGAGGTCAGATAGGCAGCCGCTCCATGTGAAATACTGCTGCATCCGCTTAGACTGGAAGCCAACCTCAACATAGTTGGGAAAATACTATGCGGATGATGATTTTTACTGGCATCTGCATCATATCAATTAATAACTATAACATACTGATTGCACCTTAACGGCTTTTTTTCTCATTTCTAGATGATGAAGAAGAAGAAATAGCTGATGATGACTACACGTCAGACTTAGAAGATGAACCTGAAAGATTAGTGGAGTATGACTCTGAGGAAAATGAGGTCAGTTTGTAATAAAATGGTGGTTTTTTTAATACCGCTATGTCATTGGTAAAGGTTGTTGTCATTTTAGTTAGTGGTTTTGTTAGGAAATTAAACCTCAATGTAGTTTGGTCGCAATGTCGATAACATTTCTTCAACATCACTCAAAAAAGACATGTTGATTCAACAATACCACCCTGAGACATTTCATACTACATTTCATCATCACTCATCTTCTTCAGTCATCTGAACTGATAACATCTTATTTCCACAAAAATGTACAGAGGCGAATATTTCATTTTCATTTCCTATGCCTTCAGCATTAAGCTGAAGGCATAGGAATTGCCTTTAGCATTAAGTTCGCCAATGTCGCCAGTCAGTCATTTTCATTGCATTGTATTTAGCTTTATTGAATCCTGTTTGTCGATTCACATTACTATATTATTTGTTGATATAGGTAGACAGATTCTGAAATACAGAAGCCACAACATAGTCAACTTCTCCCACAGCTGGGACACAGGCCTCCTCACTTCGAGAGGGAGTGGGCTTATAATCTACCACGCCTAGAGCTGGTGTAGACGTCACTTTTTCGAATTTCTGGTTCTAAGACATGCCGGTTTCCTCACGATGTTTTCCTTCACCGTTTTGAGAGCAGTGGTGATGAAATTATTTACACCTGCCGTAAAGCGCCTGCCTGGGTTCGAACCCACGACCTACAACTCGTAAATCGACGCCGTTACCACTGGGCCATCACTGCTCTAGTCTCCTTGGCTAGTATTATATTATCTGTATCTTAACATAATTTCCTACATTTCCAGATTGAAGTAAAACTCGATAAACCAAAGAAGAAACGCAAAATGGCTGACTTCTTCGAGCAAGAGGCGGAACTGACGAGTGAGGACGAATGGGTGGGGTCTGGAGATGAAGATGAGAAGGGGTTGGACAGGATGGAACGTGAAGAAGGAGATGATGACGTGTTCCACCAGGGGCAACTCAGGAAGGAGCTTGGACAGATACACATGTATGTAGACTAACTGGTAAAACTTAACAGACAATAAACTAGTATTGCTTCACATTGTATAAAACAAAGTCTCTTTTTGTGTCTGTCTGTGTGACCGCTTGATTCTTCTAATCTATGTAATGGATTTTGATGCGGTTTTCACCATTATTTAAGGCATTTATTCCGGAAGGTTTACATGCATTTAAATCATTTACATTTAAATTACAAAAATCTGCATATTTTGTCAAGTCCTGAAAACAGTGCGAGGCAGGGGCAGGTCGCCACTATCTCATAATCCGTACATCCCGTTTATCCTACTAATATTATAAACGTGAAAGTTTGTATGGATGGATGTTTGTTTCTCTTTCATGCCAAAACTACTGAACTGAGTAGGATGAAATTGGGCTCATAGATAGTTTATAACCAGAATTAACATATAGGATACTTTTTATCCCGATATTCCCACGGGATCTAAAATTATGCGGGTGAAACCGCTGGCCGCAGCTAGTAATAAATATATTCTTAAATCTCGTCTCTCTTAATTCTAGGCGAGATGTGCTGGACCAAGATAAGCGAGAAGTGAGAATAATACAAGAACTATTATTTGAAGACGGTGACCTCGGCGACGGACATCGACAGAGAAAATTCCGATGGAGAAACGCAGGTATTGAGGATTAAGTTATTGTTGTCTGTGGGTCCTAGTATATAAATAGATCTTCCATTATTTCGTGAGTGGTTCTTATATTATATACTTCTTTACTATATACAGGGTGACCGGGAAACTCGACGTATTCATTGAAAGGGGTTATACTAGAGGACATTAGCAACAAATTAAGTCCAGTGAACTAGGGGTCAAAACTGGATGATTAAAAAATAAAAATTTTGCTATTAAAGTCCTTTTATTTCTGAGATTATGTTAGTTTTGCAAGCATTTAATGTCACTCATTTTTCAACTTACAGAAACGTATCAATTAAACGTTTGGAGTGGAGTAATTTTTTCTCATAATTAATTCTTTTTGGTAACAAGTCAAAAATTTATAAAAAAAAACCCCCTTCAAGGAATACGTCGAGTTTCCCTGTCACCCTGTATACTTCGCTTTGCTCTTGTTTCTTCATATAAAATTATAAAAAGGTGCCCTAGTCAGCTACTTTTCTATAACCATATTTCTTTGACAGATGGAGACGAAGAGACTGGTACGGTGCCCGACGAATTTGCCGATACTCAGGAAGAAGAATTTGAATCAGAAGAACAATGGAGAAAACAGAGGCACGAAAGAGAAGTTTTTTTGAGGACAATGGTTAGTATCATTACTACTACAATTAACTACCCCATTGGTCTCGTGGTCGCAAGCGCGATTGCTGAACGGTCCAGACTTCGATTCCCAGGTCGGTCAAAGCGTTATTGTGTTTTTCCAAGGAATTTCTTAGTAACAGTCCGGAGTTTGGAATTTGGCGGTGTGATACCCCCGTGCCTCGAAAAGCACGTTAAGCCGTTGGTCCTGCGCCCGATCTCTGCGCTCGTGTCGTATACGACAGCAGTTATCTTCTGGCCACGCTCGTTCCATCTTAGACCTCTTCCAACGCGCAAGAGCAGGCCCACAAAAACGAAGAGCCGCTCATATCTAAGCCCTAGCTGTTTGCTGTTATAAAATCAAAATCCTAATCCTAAGTCCTAATATAAAACTAACTTTACTATTGTCATCTGAAACATAAATAAAGTGTTAATTCATTAATATTTCAGCAACAAGATGAAGATGACAGCGTTAACGTTAGTGTGAACCGAACGACGATAATAAAAGCGAACCTCTCTTCAAAGTCGATGTCCACCCTGCTGCAAGAAGTAAATCAATCAAAAACGGAAAATGCCGAGAGTCCTGTTATCCAAGAAAAGAAAACTGCTAAAGATATACCTAGCCCACAAAAGTCGTTCTCTATCTTTCAGGTATATAGCAGATCATTTAAAACTGACCCAGGATCCAGATTTTTCCTCATAATCCAATATTGACAATAT
The DNA here is from genome assembly GCA_949629185.1 of Apamea crenata. Classification (NCBI taxonomy): domain Eukaryota; kingdom Metazoa; phylum Arthropoda; class Insecta; order Lepidoptera; family Noctuidae; genus Apamea; species Apamea crenata. The sequence goes on along the minus strand of OX451371.1, from coordinate 8,917,544 downwards.
TATCTTTACCAGCCAAGAATTTTACTCATAAAATCTTAGTATGTATCTTCTTGCTCCCATTTTAAATACTGGGGGACTGTAATGCATTAGCTTATCAAGAAAAACCGGTCAAGTGCGAGTCGGACTCGCGTACCAAGTGTTCCGTATATATTTGTAGGTATATTACTACAAAATTACGGTTTTCGGATTTTTTCCTTTACTTGTGTTACATGACATTGCTTCTTGCCAAACTTCATGATTCTAGGTCAACGTGATGTACCGTATATATACTGGGTGGCGCAAAAGTAAAGACCCTATTTGGTTCAGCTATAACATTTTTTCTAAATTAGAAAACTAGATTTAGATTTTTTTAAATGTATATTTGTGCCATTAAATTTCGTACCATTAGGATTTAAAGATGATGTCTTTTAAATGGTGACCTCCAGAGTTGATACACATTTGAGCCCTATTTATGACATTTTGCATAACTTGCCGTAACACTTCCTGCGATATGTTCGTTATTTCTTGACGAATGTTTTCTTTTAGAGCTGCGAGAGTCTGTGGCTTGTTCACATACACCCGAGATTTCAAAAAACCCCAAAGAAAGAAGTCTGGACTGGTCAGATCGGGTGATCTTGCAGGCCAAGGCAAATCGCCAAAACGAGAGATAACTCGGCCTGGAAAAGCGTCCCTCACTAAGTCCATAGTGTCGCGCGCTGTGTGTGCCGTAGCGCCGTCTTGTTGAAACCAGATGTGCTCCAGCCCCAATTCGTCCAAACTGGGTATCAAAAACTCACGTAACATGGTTCTGTAGCGTTCTCGTTTGCGTGGCACGTCGCCTCGTTGATGTTTCTGGACACTCTTCCACATCTTCGCGCACAGCATCGATATTTTCAGCTGAACGGCCTGTTCTTGGTCTCCCAGACTTAGGTCTATCCAATGTTGAGCCAGTTGGTTCAAGGCGTGTGGCAAAGCGTCGAATTGTGCGACCAATCGGTGCCGGACGGTGGGGAAATCGTCGACGAAATTCACGTTGTGTTCTTATCACTGATGAATTATTCCGTAAGAACATTGACACAATTATTCCACGTTCTTGGGGAGTAAAACGGTCCATGTTTATTTTCAGTGTATTTTACATTTGTTCACTACACAATTTTCAACAACAGAATGACAGAAAATGTCATATAAAAAAAAAAAGGTATTTTCTTTAGTGCCACTACTTTTGCGCCACCCAGTATATTATGGTTTTGATTCCCTTGCAAATGTCAAAATATGCGGCATAAACGGAACATAAACGCCATACGGGCGTTTATGCCGTATCTTTTGAAAGCTTTGACTTAGAAATTTGATTTTTTAACTGCTTCAATGAATTGCAGACCTATTTGACCAACAACAACACACAACCTCAACTACAACTTGCAACTTGATACACGCGTTCGCGTGGACCAATGTCCAAGCGTTCCTGAGAAAAATAATAATAATAATATCCCTGGACATTTCACACAGGCACCATTTGTCCCAAGCTAAGCAACCTAATGCTTGTGTTATGGTAACAAGATGGCTGATAAACTACTTATATACAATTTTTTTTTTTTTTTTTGTAAATACATACATATTATAGATAGAAAAACACCCAGACTCGGAACAAATACATGTAGGTCATACAAATATTTGTTCCGTGCGGGAATCGAACCCGCGACACGCAGCGCAGCAGTCAATCGCTTAACCACTGCGCCAACCGTGCCGTCAAGAAAAAGGGTCTTGACAGACGGACAGACAGACGGACAATGAAGTGATCTTATAAAGGGTTCCGTTTTTCCTTTTGAGGTAAAGAAATACGTTTTCATAATAGTATTATTATTTCAGCAAAATTACCACGGTTCCTTGCTAACGCGCGGTCGAGGTGCTCTTGCGCGGCTGGCAGCGTTGGCAACACCGCTAGCAGCTGACGACGATGCTCCAAAAATTGGCTCACTGGCGTCACACAAGCGAAACTTTGTCTTTACTGCTATAACACAAGATGACGATGATGCGCCAAAGGTTTATAGTAATTTTTTTACAATAATAATTTATATACTCTACTTTGATATACATAGTTTTAAATTTTTTGTTGCCCTAAATTGTGACCCGCTCCTGAGCGCACGACAAAAACTACTGAATAGATTTTTATTCAAATTTTGTACAAAATTATTCCTTAATTGCGTATCACACTATCAATCATAATCTGAATCATTAAGAAGGATAATGCTAATCCATTGCTTCATATGTTCGAAAAATGTATCTGCTCAACATCGTAAATAACGCAATGAATGTTGTTGAAATGTCAAAGTGAAAGACATCCTTACTGTTAGTGTGTTACTTACGCAATTACCCCGCACATCGTCACGGCACTTTGCCGGTCGAACTCATCGGCGATTTCCGGAAATATAATTTAATTAATAAAATAATTATAATTAATTTCGGGCTTATATATTGTAAAGTCAACAGTACACTTAAGCTAAAAATTGTGTAAATAAATAAATAATTAATCTTACGCTTTTATATTTTCAGGTGACAATAAAACGAAAAGCTGACGTTAATTTAGGAACACCAAAACTAGTGAAGAAGATGAAAATTGAAGAAAAACTGGTGCGTCCCAAGAGCAGTCTATTAGATCATTTAAATCTATAGATTCGAATTATCTTATACCATGACTCTTAGGATGTTCCTCAAATTACGATGTATTTGTCGACTGTCTCTACAAATACATCGTAATATATACTTTTAAATATTGTTGAAGACTGTAAGGTGCCTTTTTTATTATATAGGTACACCGATCCTGTTATTTAATAGTGTAGGGTAGTTTATTACACAATATAACCGAATATTGGGTAATTTCAATTTCAATTGATGACTATCATTTTATATGAAACTAGGGATGCAAAAATGTAAATAAAATATTTTTAAGAATAAACCGAGGATTAAATACCCTTAATATTTTTTCTAAGTGTTATAGGTACTTGTGACATATTTGTAATTTTATATAGAAAACATGAAATAAATTATTTAATATCTTTTTTGTGTGCTTATTCCAAACTTCTTTGACCCAGAAACCAGCACGCAAATCATTTGACCCATTGTTTCTTTGGTTTAGAGATTTTTTGAGAATTCAGAATGATCTCAGTATCTACATAATTATAATGAGTAAGTAGTTATGCCCATTTTCAAACTGGGTTTGAAAGATATAAAAAAGTTACTAAAAGACATAACATCAAAGTTCAAACTTGATTCAGGAACCAGATTTTAAAGTTACGAAGCGGTATAAAAATGATCATATTTTAAAATGAAAATTCACTATAGTCCTGCGCGAGCGCATAGCTGGGGGAGCAAGGGTGGACAATACCCTAGAAACTTCTTTACCCACGCTAGAAAAATAGACAGTATTAAAGAATTACTTTTACTGTTTTTTTATTAAAGCCGTATTTTTGACTAAGATGTCAGGTTTTTAAAGTTAGGGGCTTAACTTAACTATACGATAACTTTTTCACACTGAAAGCGTTATTTAAGTCTTGGCAACCTACTTTACATGAAATATTTTAGGTGGGATTATTTTTTACGAGGCGTCATTTGTGATCTCATTCTCAGATGAATGTGGTTAGTTCAGCTGGAGGTCTGCCCCCCCTAGACAAAATCTCTAGCTACGCCAATGATTATAGTTATTGGGACACGTCACGGTTCTTACAAAATATTTGTGACAGATATTTTTGCCTAGTTGGAGCAAATAGTGCCTAACCTACCCTGATGATGTATTTGTACATTGGCTCTTCCACTGTGGCCTAAACCTATATAGTTGACTTTTTGTGTTCTTAACGGGAATCGTATGCTGGTTGTGGATTTTTTTCCCCATACATATGGAAAGATATTCCACACTACTTAGTAAAAAAACTTACGTTAACGTTTCGATGAGTAATTTTTTTAAGTGTTTTTTTTTTGTTGGGAAATTCCATCAATAACGTAATATTCTTAACTTTCCACTGTGTCATACTTTTCAATTAAATATGTATGTATGAATAATAATGTATGGTCACCTTATTAGAAAAAGACGCGCTACAATTTGTATAGTATAAGTATATATACCTAGTACATACTAATTCCATGCTTGTTGCCTAAATATTTCCTAATTTACATACCGTACTAATCTCTGATTGCAAATTAATATTTATATAGCACCTACTTATAGAGCCCGAGTACTTGAATCGGAGAGGTTGATAATATTACGGCTTGTCCATCTGAACAAGCCGACTCTCCTTTTAATCGGTAGCCTACAGTTCCACTAATCTAAGATTTAAAGCTGAACAAAACATATCGCCACTCAGACTCACACCGGTTGAAATATCTAAAATATGGTAACTGATCCCAATATATTTATTTGGTCCGGTTTTTGAATTTTTTACCGCTGCTGTGGAGCAAAGAATAAAAAAATCTGCTAAGTACGTTTCGGACCACGCACAGTGAAGGGTTCCGTAGTTGGGAAGAATATTTACGACTACAGAGTATCGACTTTATAAAAAAGAAGGCGAAGGGCTCAAAATAATAACAGCCGCACGAGTCGATCGGGCACAATAAACTGGTGGGTGGTCCCGGCTGTCATTCGTCGATCTTTGATATTCGTTACGGGTAGGGTAGTCAGAGTCAGAAGCCCGAAAGTCTAACAACCAGTCTTATCATAGCGTACATTACTGGGTAACAGATACCCTATGGTAGTCTCCCAATTGTTGAGGTCAGATAGGCACTCGGTTCATGTAAAATACTGGGATTCAGCTGCATCCACATAGACTGGAAGCCGACCCTAACTCAGTTGAGAAACAGCACAGCACAGCTAGGTAGATTGACTCAAACTTTATAATTCAACTAAACCAATTTAAGGCACTTTTGAATTGTCAAGGGTCGGTCATAGAGTACCTATAGTAACTAAAAAGGGGGTCGGTGAGTCAAAAAGATGAAGCTAGTTGATTGCACAGTATCAACGACTCATAAAATAAGTATTATACTAGTGGAGGTGATGAGGATATTCGAGGTAGCGAAGCACGTAAATTTTACTCGCGTCGCTACAAACAAGTACTAGTTTTGGTGGAAAAAGATTCATTGCTTGCATCGCCTAAGTGGAGGATGTGGAGGTGGAAAGCCAGCCTAAAAGAAATGCATCCGGGATGGGATAGAAATGCATCGAAAGCAGATAAAACAAAAACATATTTCATTGAATATAAATATACTATATTTCTAGCTAACTAAATTAAAATAATTTCTTCAACAAATCATCAGAATATTTGTGACTGCGAAAATTTTTTGCTCTTGCAAAATTGAGAAAATCTGGTAACAAAAACTGTGTTTTACAATGTTGGATGCATTGACTCAAGCATATCCTTCCGTTTGTCATCTCGCTTCCTCTCTTGTTTAGTGAATTTGTCTTTGTCACTCTTCCACCAATCAGCAACCTCAATACGCCGCTATCTCTGTCAGCTGGTCGCGTATTCGCCGGGTACTGTGTGGCGTTTCGTTCGCTCACGGCCGGCTCAATCAATGCTTTTTTTCTGTGACGGTGTGGTGTAGTAGTGTAGCGTGGAAGAATTCTAGTCAAATAAATCAGAAAAATATAAGTGCTCCAAATAAAAATATAAATAACGTAGAAATGGCGAATGAGAATAAAGACATCGGCGACATCGTTAAGAAATGCAAAATTCTTTTGTTGGATATTGAAGGAACCACAACATCGATCAGCTTTGTTAAGGTAGGTCTAACGATTGACCGGCCGGTGTTTTGTCTCAACATGTGTTTTTGTTTAACCGTTATTTGTTACATATATTTTTTAGGAATCTTTCTCTTGCCTACATGAAAGACTCGATTCAACATGCAAAATGGTCGCGTTTTCAGATTCGCAACATGGAGGACGAAATCAAAATGGTACCCCTTTCATGTTCCTTTCATTGTCTGATTTATCCACGTGTTCTTATCGTATTTACTGCATCTAAAACAGCTTTTCTCATCATAATATACGGAGAATTCGGTCTTTTTTTTAAGGAGTAATGGATTGAACAATTCGCATTTATTGATTTATTTTAGCGAAACAGCTAAAATCGACATAGATTCTGGAGTTCAGGTTGACATAAATGACGGGAAATTATATTTTTGTCCACCGAAATGAAAATTAGCAGTACTATTTCATGTATGGTGTGTAGTTGCTTTGCGTGCTATCACACCTACCGGCTTGAACAGCTGTTCCGAGCAGCTGGCTGGTAAAAAAATGTGGAACAATTAACTGTCCTCTTTCAATAGCGCTGAGCCCACTTATGTTGGCCTTGTCGCACTCGCGTGAGGAATACAGAATATGATGGAGATAAAAAAAAAGAGTGGTGTTCCGTTTATCAGGATTGTCGCGCCGTGTTGATGAGTCTGTGATTTTATCTAGTATCACTGGGAATGTTTATTATATATAAACTAACTCTTCTAAGCAGTACAGTAGGATGTATTAATTTCTTTTTGACTTAGAAGTACCTAGTTACCTACTTACCAACACTACGTAATCAGAGTAGCTAGGTAGATCCAAATGGCAAATTAGAACATTGAAGAGGTGGCTAGCAGAAACATTTTCGCCTGTGTTCCTTTTCTAAAATTTCGAAATACTTTGGTATAAAGTTGTTTTAATGAGATGGGATATTAGTTTCTGGTCGCCTGTAGGTAGCTAAGGTACCTACATCTTTATCTCGCCCCTTTTCTCGTCGCAAAATGAGGTTAACTTTTGCGGTGTCGTGATGTTAATTAAAGTTAGGGTTGTAACAAAATATGCTTGGTAAAACACGGATTAAATCGTCAGGGTTTCATTAAAACCTCTGAAATCTATTATTCTTTCACACAATGAAGCATCTCTTTCGCCGCTCGCGCGATTCGGCACGTCGTCAGCTGTTAACAGTACAGCTGATTCACGAGTTTTTCGTTCAGAATTAAGGTTCATTAGATCAAATCATTTGAGCTCTTATCTCTTATACCTGGCTGGCAATTCATTCGTCAAACCCACTTACGTATTGTTTACCTCTGTTGCTTAATGATGATCAAATAGGTACTTATCCCTTGTTATAAGTTAACCTATACCTACATAATAGATCCCAATAACCTAGAGCTTAGTGTCAGTCAGCGAGCGAGAGAACTTTCATTAGAATTCCAGCAATGATTGGCTTGTTTTCATTCAGAAGTTCGTCGTCACTGCCCAGTGGAATAATTAGAGCATGTTTTAGTACACTGCACAACAATGTTGGGTATTATATTGGTGCGTCCCTACCGCGGGAGCCGCGGGCTGGGTCGCTCGGCTAGGTAGGCTCGCTATCCGGTTTGGACACCGGCGGCAAGTCGCGCAGTTCGTTCACCCACCGACTTGCCGCATCGTAGACGATGCAGTTTCACCAGGGCATCATGTTATGCTAAATTCAAGGCATGGTGGTTATTTTTTAGAGGCGAGAGTTTTAAATTAAGACCGGGAGGAAGCCATCTTATGTTGGCGTGGAATAAGTCGAGTAAAATGATCATGACTTGAAAATAATTGATTGACGTTGGGCAAACCATTGTTGTTTTTATGTTTACACAAACGTTCCCACCCTTTATTGTTGTTTTTGACGTGTGAGGCCGCCCTATTCAGAGTTGTTCTGGGCTGGGGTGAGCTAAGATCGAATTTTCGTCATAACTAAAGAAAAGACGAGTTAGTTACGAATCAGTATTTCATCACGATACTGTAAAAAAATATTAGGTACATTTAGGCACTGTACTTATCTGTAGACTTGCATCTTTTACACGATCTAACAAAATAATATTAGGTATATAGAATTCCTGTGAAAGCAATGCCCATCTTTGTTGCTGGGAAACAACTCGTACAAAATAGAAAGTTATTCGTTCCATCATTCAATTTTCTCGGTAAAATTCATTCAATAATAATTCTAGGAAAAAAAACTGAGATGAAATGGATAGCGATGCTAGCTAAAGGCGCGTCCACACCGCGAAAAATGGGCATTTGGCGACGAGCATTTGAGCAGTAGGGTCAGGAACATTCAAAGTTCGCTCGTAGATTCTTTTGGTGAGGTGATTCCCACGTTTGCAAACAAATATCTGCTTGCAATGAAAATTTCACAAACACGTGAACGCTAGCTTTCGAATACTCGCGTTGGTTGTGGAAGCATAGGTAGCTGTAATAAACTGGTATTTTCGATAGCGATTCAAATCGGAATCGCTATCGAAAATGATTTAACTATTTATTTGCGACCTTTTCATCGTACCATTCTGTTACCTGCGAGACTGTCTTAAAAAAAAAAGCTCAAGCGTTTTTTTAGGAAACCAAAATAGCACGTGGAATCTTGACAAACAACACCCATACTCGGTACGAACTCTGCCACCGTACCACTAAATAGGTAGGCATGTCTAGGAATCACTAAGACCTTTAAACTTCAAAGGTTCACTCACTTTGTACATACATACCTACTTGTAGTTGTAGGCGTAGGAGGAAGCAGGGCACTATCCAACCGTCCATTTACAGTGCTTTTCGTAATTCACCGTTTCGTACAATCTCGTAAACTGTTATTCTAGAAAGAAAAGCCACATTCGAAGACAAGTTGTATTCGATCGCACCTGGGGGTCTACTCCGAAGTGCAAAGTGCGAATGTTCGGATCGGACCAACACATGGCCGAACCGAATATTACTGAAAAAAGGCTCAGTTGTAAAAATCGGCTTAGTTGGGTCGGGACCATAGTCAATATTCGAAAGAGTGTAGGAGTGTACGATCGGAACCGACCGAACCAAATAGTAACTTCGTAGCAGAAAACGGCCGAACGTTCGGCCGATACTACTTCGGAGTAGATCCCCTGTCCTTTTCGTATTGTACAACATATAAATAAATAGCTGTGTACTAGTCACTTCTAGTCAAGCGTGAAAGGTTGTATCATCGTAGACGGCATCATCCTTTATAAAGAAAAGAAAGAAAGAAAATACATTTATTTAGCACAGACTAAAAGACACACAATACATCAGATACATAGGTACATCAGATTTATCAGGTAAGATAGTGGTAAACACAAGCTTATCACACATGTAAGAAAATGTAGATAGACATCATAAAAATAGAGTTACCAGCATACCTGTATGTGTTGTGGATAAGGGAATGTGCACCAGGTAGTTGACACATAAACAAGTGTCTTGTCTATTCGAACTATGCTAATGTAGAGCTATGCGGCGCCTTTCCGTGACTGGCCGATCTATTCTACATGGTTCATTTGTGCCATTCCCATAAACGTAGTGTCGAAGCTTAAGATGTTTATGTAGTAAATAGTCATACGTCTTAGGTACACAATACATGTTTAGCATAAAACGGGTTCAGTGCTAATTTATCAGAGTTGACGACATAATTATGACGCAGTTTCACTTGGTCGTTAACCCGCATTCGGGTGGATTCCGAATGAGTTGTCCCGAGTTCTAAGTCGTAACGTTAGTTCAGCCATCTACATCCCTTGAGATAACGAGCGTCGTATGAAATCTCATTGTGGCTATTAGCGGAGCATTGGGGTGTCGGGCATCCTAATTTGATTTTTCGGTACCCGACGAAGCTGGACGAGACCTTATCCGTAGACTGATTGCTTGCTTGAATTACGCACATGAGTATCCGTATGCGGGCGATAGACCGAGAGTACCTGTAAAAAAAGATTCCGATAGAGAGTTCTTAATTCAGTTCTCAAGTTCCCAAAACACTATTGTAATTTTAGTTTCATTATATATTTAACCCTTAAATAAATCCCGTACCTACTGTCATACGGTTTATGGACATAGAGGTAGAAGTATCATGGTTAATAATTAACTATTTTGCATTCAATTAGTGCAGAAACAGTTATTGGGACGTGTCACTGTCGCTAGACGTTGACATAAATGGATCCACCGTCTAATTGAAGTTGCGATTCCTATTGAACAAGTAGGTAACTATGCTTTGATCTTGCTCAAGACGTTACGATCTCTCTTTCTGTCTGCCATAATATAGGAATCTGCTTGCTTCTCTTTAAACACAGCTTGTGTTTAAAGAGACAAAACAGTGTTAAACTACCTAGGTATGTTCTATAGTCAAGACTACGTGATACTGTTATTTGTTAAGATCGATCTTTGTAAAGAACAAGTTATGTCGACCCTCCAATTACGTAATGACAGCTGCATGAACCATGCTGGAGTCGGTCAATGGGGCTACTGTGAAGACTCAAAAACACGGGGTAGGGTGACTGGTCCCCTTTAGATTCAGAGTTCTGGTTATTTGGATGGTTATGATTTCTCGATCGAATTCTTTTATTTATTTCCAAGAAACAGTAATAACTAAAGTGTTTTTTCATCCAAGATACTGTGAAAGTGAACACAGTATAGATAGATGATTGCTATTTTATGTGAGTTCTCACAATCCAAGTTGATTTATGTCACAAATGTTCTTGACTAGATGTACCTATCTACAATGTTGCGCAGTCCTTAATTGTGAAACATTTATTTTTCGTACATTGATAACAAATCCATCATCAGCCAATATTATGTTTTAAGCGTTAACTTTTTTGTTACAGGACAAGCTGTTCCCTTACGCAGAGGAAAATGTGAAGGATTTCCTGACCAACCAATGGGAGGCTGAGGATGTGAAGGAGGTTGTCGCGGCGCTCAGGAAACTGGCGCTTGAAGACAAGGAGAAGAGCGTCGATGGAGTTGTCACTATTCCAGGAGAGGTATGTTATTTTTATTAATCATACTACCATTGTGCCATCTTGGTAGCCTGGTACGACTGCTGCCAAATGAATACTTGGACATGTTGTTATTGACCATAATCGCAGGCAGGACCGAGATTAGTCCCGCACTTTACATTTGGGATCCCGGTATCCTGGTATTGCTTTCCAACGCTTCCAGGTGATAATATTTTGAAGGACAGTATTGATAAACCTTACTTTTTCAGCATAATTATAAAGAATTGTAGGCAACAGCTAAGTATTTATCGGTTAATCGGTTCAGAAAATCCATCCAACAAAGAAAAAACGCAACGCGGTGGTCGTCAGAGTCATGCATTTTCAATTTTTGTTTCTTCAATTACCTTATTAGCATAAGAATACATTAAAACCGGCAATATAACGTTATATTCTCATTCGTCATCTTTTACAATTCGGAAACGTGTTTGTTTTGCCGTGGCATTGACTTTTTATCAGAGCGAGGTCAAGGAACTTTGATATTTTTGGTCTACAATAACAATACGGTTTGTTTTACGAACTTTATAGGATGAAATCTACACTACTAGCTTCTGCCCGCGGCTTCGCCCGCGTGAATGTCGGAAATTATCCCACGGGAACGTGCTACCAGGATAAAAAGTATGTGCTTCACCAGAATGCCATCTATCTCTTTGCCAAATCAGAAGTTCAGTGGTTTAGGCGTGATAATGTTACATACAGTTTCAAGTACAAATCCGCCCTAAAAAACCGAATTACCCCTTTTTGCCCCGTCAGGGGTCAATTTTCGACAACTTTACATACTTATTATTAATTATTTTCTGTCAAAAGTATCAATACTGAGTTTCGAGTTAATCGGACCGCGCATTCAATTTCTTCCACACAAACTTCAACACCCCTATATCCCCCTTTGAGGGGTAGTTTTGAAAAACTTATAATGATAAACTTTATTACTTACTTAGGCAAGTATTCTTGCCAAGTTTCAAGTTTATTAACTAAATTATTAAGATTTTTCATATAAACTTTATTTTCAAAATTCATACTATTTTAAAAATCATTTGGGATGTGATCATAATTTGACTCAAAGATTATTTATACCAATTTTCGAGTTAATCAAGCCACGCTGTAAAATCCTCCCCTGTAAAATTGACTACCCCTTTTCAGGCCGTCAGGGGTATATTTTCGAAAAACCCTGATACACATTATTCTTTACTTTCAATTTTAGGTATAAATACTGAGTTTCCATTAAATCGGACCGCGCGCTATAATTCTTCCATACAAACTTTGAAACCCCCCAATCCCCTTTTAGAGGGTAGTTTATAAAAACAAAAAATGACCAACTTTATAATTTACTTAGATAAGTATTCCTGCCAAGTTTCAAGTTTATTAACTCAAGGAATAAGATTTTTCATACAAACAAAATCCCCCCATTTCACCCTCTTAGGGGTGGAATTTCGAAAAACCCCTTCTTAGTGGATATCTACTCTTCACGAAGAATACACCCTCCAAATTTCATGTCTCTAGGACCAGTGGTTTAGGCTGTGCGTTGATGTCTCAGTCAGTCAGTCAGTCAGTCAGTCAGGACTTTGAATTTTATATATATAGATTAAGATTGATTCATGATCAAATACAGAATCAATGATTTGGAGGCTATATTTTCGCCAAAAGTAAAAAAAAAAATTAAATGATCAAACATTTAGAAAAGGAGACATAACATAACATATATTGGTCGGAACTGAGTCTGTATGTTACTGACATTCTTTCAAACTTAAATAGTACGCATACGACCACCTAAAAATTTAAAATCGACTCTCGAGCTTACGACCTCACGATCGAAAGTCGCTCTACGGACCTATGAGGCAGACTCAGAATGGGCCCAGCGATACAAAAAGATTAGAATCTCTGAATAAATTAGACTCTAATAACATAAGTTTTAATTCAGTCTAGCGACCGAGTTGCCTTCGCCATTTAGGGCGTGGTGCGCGATCCGTTTTTAGCGTTTCTAGACAAAAGATTGTAACATGAAACTTGAATGCCCTGGAATACTTGCAACAACCAATACGTTCTTTATAAAAGTACTAGATAAATTAAATTTACTTGTGAATTGATAATGGTAAACATTTCATGGAAAACCTTTTCACCCCCGCAATGTTGCTTTCATGGAATTGTATAAGAGGATTCCCACGTAGGAGGCACTCAGTGGAAGCGAAGCGAATTGCACCTCAAGCTTTCGGTGAAATTCTTTATTCACTATTTATGAATTATCCAACTAGCTGTTGCCCGCGATTACGTCTGCGTCGTCTGCGTGTATGTTGTATTTCATATGTTTTAAACAAATATCCAGAGGATGACCAGTTGCTTATGTCCTTCTCCTGGTCCCAGGCTAGCTGCTGTTTCATCTTCATAGCATTTTCATAGCGATCGGTTCTGTAGTTATACTTTACTTTCGCATTTATACCATTAGCATGGATTGCGTAATATTCCTTAGTTCTATAAATAATTCTGAAAAAAAATTCGTACATCATCAAATATGTGAAAATTCAATCCCGCCATCGATGAAGCTAGCACGCACATGTAAGATAAGTGGAATACCAATTCGGCTCAATTGTCTGCACTCGACAGATTCCATCGCGAGCATGATAATGTCGAATTGGGGCGTAGCCGGAACTGTGATTTTAAACCGGTCACTCTTGGGGTCACGTTACTTCATTTCAGTGATGTTCCGGTCAGGAGTTTCAGGGCTGACCTTGTTTTTTCTCGAATAGACGGAAATGGCGATGTACCGAATTACCGGCAGACGATCAACAGTAACTTCATCGGTCCGTGAATGCAGATGACCCCGTAAAAAACGCTTCTACAAAAATTTGATTTTCATATATTTATGTGAAAGATACGGACAAAACAGCAATAACTTATTAAATGCTGTTTATCTTCGTTTTACCATAGACGGCAGACATGTTGTTATGTTGGCTTTGTATAATGATTGATCATCAAGCACCCTGCTTGATGATCAATGTTTCAATCATTATTTGGTCAGTACAAAAAGAGACCATCTACGTGTTTCATGATGTTACCTTATCCTTGCACAGATAACACTCATAGACATTGAACATACGAATGTGGTCATATTTCTTATTAAAACTGTTGTATTTCAGGACGCGTCCAAGGAGGATCAGATCGAGGGTCTGGTGAAGAGCGTCAAGTGGCAGATGTCATCCGACCGCAAGGTGGGCGCGCTGAAGCAGCTTCAAGGCCTCATCTGGAAGCAGGGATACGACAAGGGAGACATCAAAGGACAGTGAGTTGTATTGTGTTTTAGTTCTTTTTACATCTTCCCCCTCTACTATTGCGAACTCAGTACATTCATGCAATATATCGCAGTTGTGGCGTTCATCTGATGATTCTTGATTTCTTTTAGCCTTTCAAAAAGGTCGTATATTTTTGGTTAACCATTCAATCTTGAGGTCCAGTGTGTTTACCAAAATGTTTAAGTAAACATTCGAGCGGGTAAATATGACGCATTTCTAAGAATAAAATGATTGTTTTGGGTTCCTAATGACGCATTTCATGTCGGTTCGTTTCGTGCGATCTTTTATATCGATACCAATGATGGTATTGGTCTATTTCCGAGTAATGGTTCTCCCAATTAATTTATCAGCATTTCCCAAAAAGTTTTCCTTGACTACTACAAGTCAACAACCTTTGGCTCTAGTCATAATTTATTTTACTGACGACAGCTCTTATTTTCTTTTGTGCGATACTTCCTGGTGGGTGTCAGTCATCCAATATTTTGTCTTTTTCGGGATTACTCTATTCCACCTGTGTTTGTCTCAATATTTTTTTTAAATTTGTGTTCAAAATTTTACATTGTTCTAAACTTATTTTATCCACGTCAACAGAAAGTGTTGTAGGTATGTTTCCTTACATTAATCAATAGTTATTTGTCCAAATATCTGCATGTGGTGTTATTGAACTTTGATCCTTAAAAAAGTTTATTTCAATAAAATAAAGGATGGCAATTGTCTGCATAATATATTTAATAGCAGCTATGTAATTCATTGAGAAAGATGTAACAAGTCATCAATTTACTATAGTAAGTTATTACAAATACAACAACATTATTTTGAGACAAAAAAAAAAAAACTCTTTAAAACATAATAAAAATGGTTTTGCTATCAATTTGGTCACTGAGACAAATGTCAGCCACGTGTTACTGTATTCTTCAGCTCTGAATATTTCTCTTCAATATTCCAGTGTATACGATGATGTGTCTCCCGCCCTGGACCAGTGGCGCTCCGTGGAAGGCCAGAAGGTGTACATCTACTCGTCTGGCTCCGTGCAGGCACAGAAGCTTCTCTTTGGTCAATCCCTGGCTGGAGACATGTTGAAGTCGATCGACGGACACTTCGACACCGCCGTCGGTGCCAAGCAGGATGCTGCTAGCTACACTGCCATCGCTGAGAAGATCGGCTGCAAGGCTGAAGAGATACTGTTCTTAACTGACATTGTTAAAGGTATGTGGTGTTATCTGCTGGATACCCCCTATGCTTAATTCTCGATTTTTTTTAGTACACCTGTGCAGCACTACAGTAATGCATTCTTATAGTAACTGTGGGTTGTGAAGATATGTAGTTACAAGCCAGTACAAGTAGCTACTAGTACAATTTGAAGTTCCACGAATACAAGTCAATGAGGAAGGATTTTATTGACATAGAGTATGTAATGGCAACTTGCTTTCTTCACAATCTGAATTATGACTAAAAGAGTTTTTACAGTATATGACCAACATGTTTGCAAAGATATACTGCGTTCACATTTTTAACAATCTTACACTGCTAAAAATATTCCTCCAATAATACTAGCTATATGGGGCTTGTGGCTAAATAAAAACAGCTGCATAGGTTGATAAGCCGGCTGTCATTCGTAGATCTTTGACAGTTGTTACAGGTAGTCAGAATCTCGAATCTGACAACAGGACTTACCAAGGGGTATTGTATTACCCTATTAACAGATTGTCGAGGTTAGATAGGCAGTCATTCCATGCAAAATACCAAAAATGCAATATGTTAAATATCCGACCCCGCCCCAACATAGTTAGCAGAAGGCTATTAGGATGATGAGTAGGTTAGTAGCAACATATAATACAACGCTAATTTAAAAATAAATTATTTAAAGACATTGTTAAAATTGAAGCGACGTTGATCATCAGAGGCGGAAGCAGCGCGCACATCAGGCATGCAGACCGCGCTGGTGAGCCGCGAGGGTAACGCGGCTCTTCCAGCCGACGCAGCATCTTCGTTCCCCGTGCTGTACAGCCTGGCGACCCTCGCCAACCCCAACAAGCGCAAGCCCGACGCCCAGGTGCCCCTCCGCTGATACCCGATACCCGCCATAGCACGCCTAATGCATGCACTTGTAGTTATATCTGTGTAGACGAATAGACTCGCCGACCTACCTGCAGGTGAGTACGTGTGTAGATGGTGAATGGTTCTTGTAATGGTTCCTGTACACAGTGGATACATTTTTCTTTCACTCAATTTCTTTTGTTCTAAAAACACATAATTTCTTATAACCTTTTTTAGTCTAATAAAGCTTGGATTGCTGTTACAGAAATTTACTTGAAAAAACAGTTTTGAATCTGGCAGGCCATTGTTTAGGAACCATCAAACCTGATTTACACGGTATAATATATTTGCCTTTGGCATATCCTAACTTGAAGCAACAGTAAAGTTACACCGTCTAAACAGTGTTTGGCAATTGTTGCTTTAATTTTATTGTATTCCACAAGCAAGAAACTTGCATCGTGTAATACGCTTTATTATGCTTCAGGCAGCTGTGATAATTGTTAAATATGTAGTTACTATTGGTGGATACTTATCATATATGTATAAAATAAAATATTAAGAAAAATAATGCAGTTTCAAATTATTCACATTCAGGATAGTTCCCTAAACCAAATTACGTTATACATTTTACAATCCCTACAATCCTGCATAGCTGTTAGTTTAGCCAGAGTTTGTCAAAACAATACATCGGATAAACTAAAGTTAAGATATAAAAAAAATAAAAAAATAGTGTCCAATGCAGATGCTATAATTAAAATAAGAAAATGCATTCCTTAGGAAATATATAATTACTAAATCAGTTTATAATTGAAACCAAATATTTTTGATCCTTAGCATTGCAAAAGAAACTATATTAATTTGTATTATTCTCTCATGTTTTTTATTTGGGGTTTTTGGTGATGGTTTGGACAGTAAATATTTTATCGGTGTGGATTATTTATACATTAAAAGTTTATGTATTTGTTGATCAATTTGTTTATTAATTCTGTAATTAGTTTTTATTAAATTGTTTTAACAACTTTAGGTATAATCGCATATGTGCTGCAACTTCAGTTTTTTATTCTTCGGCTAAACTCTCTTTTTAAAGTTTTGTACGACCTATAAGGTAGAAGAACTAAAAGGGGTGATATTATAGGAATGGGCTGCAACATTATCCCATCTGTTATAAATATGTATTAACTATACCAATGCGTTTTCTAAGCATAGCTTTAATGTAAGATTTCATGAAGAATTATAGATCATGAGAAATATAAATCTGAAAGCAAAAGGGCTGTTTTTATGGTTAGTGTTACTGTTTGATAAAAATTCTACTTTATTTACGAAAAACAGTAATGCCCATTAATTGAGTTTTAAAGAGATGGCTTTTATTTTTATAAAAGACAATAGCACAGACAGATTCTAGTTTGGAGAAAGGCTAATCATTGACATTTTCATTACAGGACGAACAACCTGCCAAAGTTCTGAAAACTGATGCGGATGCTGATGTTAAAAAAGCTTCTGAAAAAGAAGTTACTGCTCAAGCTAAAGTGCCATCTGAAGAGAAAACCCCTGAAGTTAAATCGCCAGCCGAAACGAAAGCGCCTGTTGTTGACAAAGCGCCTGCTGAAACTGTTGCGCCTGCTAAAGCCGAAGCTACGGCTGTAGCAAAAGAGAGCACTGAAAAGAAACCTGAAACGATTGCGGCTGAACCTGAAAAACCCGCTCCAAAAGCAGCAGATGAGCCAGAAAAAATGGATGTGGAGGAAGAAGTAGCTGTCGGGAAAGAAGATAAAGCTGTTCAAGCTAAGATGGACGTCGTCGCTGAAAAGGTCGATACGATTGTCGAAGAAGTCACAGACTCCAATGAAATAGCCGATACCCCAGTCTGCGACATTGAACCCATTATTGAGGAGAGTAGTGATAAGACTGAAAAACCAGAGACTGAAAAGATGGAGACAGAGTCTTCAGAAACCGTTCCTGAGCCAAAAGAGAGTGCCGAACTGAAAAATGGTGACAAAGACGCACCAGTTCCAGTAGAAACTCCTCCTGCTTCTGTAACAACAGAAATCAAGGATGTGACCAATAGCAAAGAGGAGCTGAACGAAGTAGCGGAAATAATCGAAGATCTCGAACCCGTCATCGAGGAACCCTCTTCTAATGAAATGGAAGATCTGCAGAATGTAGGAGAGGTGCTGGAGAAGGAATGTGACGAAATATTGTCCAAAGTACAGGATGTCACTAACTTGGATAACATACCAGTCAAACCTTTACTGAACACTATTGCCGAAGAAACCATGGAGACTGAAAATTTGGATACAAATGATATTGTTGAGAGAATATTAGATTCGGAAATGGAAATGGAATTGAAGGAGAGTGAGGAGAAGGAGAAAGCTTTAAAAGCTGCAGAACAAGCGTCGGAGAGCAAGGCTGTAGAGGAAGGAGATAAAATCGAAAAACAGGAAGTTGCCAATAACGATACAACTAAAGTTGCATCAGAAGAGAAACCAACAGAAAAAGTTGCAGAAGATAAAGCAACAAAGGAAAATGTTGACAGTAGTAGCCTTAAGAATACAGATGGCGAAGAAAACAAAGTAGCCACTAATGAGAAAGAAGCAAAACTGGAAACAGATAAAACTGAAAAGAAAATGGAAACAGAAGTTAGCAGCACACCTGAAACAGATGACAGTAAAACTAAAGTGCCTGAAGTTGCCACAGAGAAAGTTGTAGCGGATAAAAAAATAGACACGGAAGAAAAGAAAGGCGAAGACAAAAAACCAGAACAGAAAGAGACCCCTGCTGAAACAATTAAGGAAAAAGTAGAAACTCCTGTAGAATCTAAGGAGAGTCAAAAAGCTCCTGAAGAAGCTAAGCCTGAGAGTGAGCCAAAAGAAAAAGAAACAAAAGAAGCACAGGTAAACGGTAAAGCTACCAACGGCGATGCTGAAATCTCGTCTCAAAACGGAGATGCCAGCAAAGAGGAAGAATTAAGTTCCCGACTGTCAATGGAAAACGGAAAAGAGGTCGTGAACGGCGCAAATGGCGCAAACGGTGACTCAGCTAAAAAAGATCAGGGCAAAACTGAAAAGAGTACCGAAGTAGATGTGGCTGACATCAAAGTGAAGACGGTAGCCGTTGACGAGCCGCGCAACGATCCGATAGAGCAGCCCACGGAAGCATAAGATAGTACGGTGAGTGTCACGTGATCTATATTAATATTTATGAATAAAGTAAGTTAAAGTAAGTAAGTAAGTTTAAGTATTTCCAGTTGACGACAAAGCAAAGATGAGCAGGTACGGTTATCGCTATACGACAACTGAGTGAGTACTAGACAGCTAGTATACACGTGTATTGCATAGCTGAGGGCAAAGTCTACTAATTTCCAAACTTTGCAATGGTTTCGCCATTGTGAGGTTTTGACAGATTTTTGTATGGCAAAACTCACAAGGGCGAGACCATTGCAGCGTTTGTAAATAAGTAGACTTAGGCCCCTCAATAAACGCTAGTCAAATTGCAATAAATGTTATTCAAACATTTTTTCTATTCTTTTTTTCTCGCTACTCGACTCTTTGACAATTCAAAAGTGCGTGTAAATGGTTTAATTGAAATAAATGGTTAGTTTCGTGTCGCTCAGTCACGTAATAATCTAACTTGCTCCTCTTTTCGAGTTGTCGTACCAAAGATAATTAGTATCAATTAATTATTCTCAGTTTTAACCTTACTAGTTATTCCTTGATTGTTATATGAATGCCTTTTTAATTTTTTATAACATATCAAAGTTATAATCTTATTGTCTGAGATAGGAAAGTTATTAACTTTAGAAAACTGATTTTTTTTATATTTTTCTTTATACTAAATTTGTTTGTAAGGAAAACTTAACCAGTAAATACTGCATTTTAACATTGTTTCCAGGATCGGACGAGTGGAACTGCAGGGCGTCGTAGCGTTGTTGGTTCACATCAGAAGATTGACAAGACTGAGGTTGCTTCCACGCTAATTGACATCACTTCCTAGTTTATACGTGTATTAAAATTTCACTGTGTACCGCGCGGTGACGGTCGGTGCGCTCTGCAGACACGAAGCATACATTACTAACGTACACCACGACTTGTCAGGAGAACCATATCCAACGTATTACCTTAAATTGTACTTAGGTAACTTAGTACCAATAGGTTTATCAAATGCCCCAAGGTTCAACTACTTAACTACTCTACAATATTGTCCTTGACAAGTCTCTTAATGTGTAGATTTTTATTACTATACCATTACCATTGCGTCTCACTGTATCAGGTCTTTAACTTCATGACTAAATAAAAATGATAATATTGGATCTTTTGTAAAATTGTATTAGTGAGCATCATTCCAAGAGGAGCCTGCGCTGCCATAAGACGCAATGTGTAGTGGCGATGTGTTTACGTAAGTTTAATTTTGCTATAAGTAAAGTTATTGAATGTAAGTCACATAGTTATAAGAACGAAACTTTTATTATTAGACATTCCTGTAAGCGTACAACATATTATGTGGTAGTATTTTATTGAACTTTGCATAATTTCTTTGTTTTGGTACGTAAGGGCCAAATCATGGTGCTTTATACGAGTTGCCAGACCACGCACTATATGCTATTCCATTTCTGTATTATCTATTCGATTTTGTAGGGACCTAGTAAGGTCATAATAACTATAGACTTTCGTCGATGTTGCGCTCTTTTGCGTACTCATGAAGTTTGATACAGGTACAGCGCGGCGGTTTTAGATGTAAACACTTTAGTAAGCTGCGCCGCCTAGCCTTTAATTGTAGGAGCATTTGTGTATAATGTGTGTCGTGGGAGAGAGTAAAGTTCGCGTCGTGTATCAATTCCCGCTGCGATAAGGCGCGCCACCGGCCTAGCAGTGCGCACCGTCTGTCACCCCTTATCATATTTGACTTAAGTAAGTTCTATTCATAAGTATTAACTGTATTGTGATTCTTAATTATCGTATAATATGTATTACTTACTCAATTTTTCGTAAACCCACTGCCAAACCTGTGCAGCCCTGTTTGTCGTTGGTCTGTGAGCTACCGGTGTTATTGTGATATTGAACATGACAAGAAGACTGTAGATTGTTCGATGGGCTGTGTTAAGTATTTATTGGGTCGTGTGCGGAAACGCTTATGTACAGTTGGTTCTATTATTTATTTAGGCATTGCAAAACTTGCTGTATATAAACTATATGTATTGATCAAATGTCTTCTCAATGTTTAAAATCGTCTTGGGTTAAATGTTGAAAATATTAGGCGCTTATTTTTTTGCTTGAAAGGGCCTACTAGAACAAAGCATTCATGCTTACGTTATGGTTACTATTTGTAGTGTTTGATGGTGCGACTATCCTAAGGTTGTGTTCGTCTTTGCTTTACTGCAACGATCTTTATCATTTCGAATAAGCTTTAATTGCACGTTTTTAAGGAAGGAATGCCAAACGAAATTGACTGAGAATTATACAGAACTAGTCTTATGTTATTTGGAATCTCGGTATTATAGGTTTGGCTAATTTAACAAATTTGACTGAATTTATTAAACATCGGTAGGTACTATTCTTTATTTATAAGTTACATTTTATTCCTGTGTTAGTTATATAAGACCGAAACTGATGATAGTACAGTATGTATTGAAGTAGCTGGTGGACCAACGGCAAGCGCTTGCGCAGGCATCTTCGTTTAGACTGATTTTTTACTATTCAAACTTCGATGTTCAATCATTATCTACAAGTCGAAGCCGAATACGTAAGCATAGCTTTTATATTTTGGATAATGGATGAGCATAGAACGTCTTAAAAAATAAGAACAAACATACTTTTGAGTTCGTACATTTTATTGTAAAAAAAAGGTAAATATGAAATCTCAAACGCAATTGAAATGTATTAATTTTAATTGTCACCACTAAATGACGTTAAAATATAATGGATGTAGAATTTTTTATTGGTTTTTTATTTTAGTTTATGCTTGTAGCCAAATAGACCTATACTGAATGGATCTTCGGGGTTGTGTACATGTCGCATCGTTGTAATGTGTAGAATTGTATACGAGGTGTCTCATTACCAACAAAACAACACGTTTGCAGTTCTGTGCTGAGCATGTGTACGATCAACCGCAAGTCAGGTACACTTTTACTTCGAAAATTGCCCTTACTGCTACGAAATAAAGGCGCTGTCAGAGTCAAATTGTTGCCTCGGAGGTGTGGTTCACTGTACACAACTAACACATTGCTGCAGACTTACTGAATTTCATTACCGAATATCATAGATTTTTCAATAAAGTACATTTTGTCGAAGAAATCGAGACTTTTTCTGGTACTTACAGGGTAAACACAACTTCACAACATGAAGGTAATCTTACCATTCAATCACCAACACCCTATCTATAACCTTACCGAGACAAAATGAGCGTGGTCAGCAGCACTAGATTAACACTGGTACTTTTTGACCTGATCCTATACCCTGTCCATTAGGTAAACAGTTTTTTGACTGATGGAACTAGTGATTGCAGCAACACAATACATTGATTGATACACGTAAGGTATTATAATGTCTGTAAGAAGTCATAAATAAGATAATTCTATAAGATAAGGCAGTTTATATATTTATTTTATTACGCATTTTAAATTTAAGTTTTACGTAATTTGGAATAGTTACGTTCTAAGACAGCTGTTAGGTACTTTTCAGCTTTTCGTGTAGCTAAGAGTTAGTTATTCAACATCAGCTCCAATTTTTTTATAAATAGTTATCTCGATATTCATAAAAAAAAAAACGCGAGCCAATCGACTTCAGTTGCTGAGCGTAAAGTCAATCGCAACATCGGTGGTAACAATAGTTTATGTCGCTGCAAGGGCGATTTTCGTAGTGAGTGTTACACCGATATGTTGTGAGCGTCAAAATGGCGGTATCAAGTCTCCAATTTAAAATGTATCACATTAAAATGTTTGTACTACATATGTACTAATTGTACCCTTAAGAAGACATTTGTACCTCTAAAGGTAAAGGAAGTATGTCAAGACATCCCTGGTCCCGCCACTTTGACATCAAAGTGGCGGTACCTTCTGGAAGCGCTACTCAGAGGCAGGTAATTCACACCCGAAGACTTAGTACTACATATGTACGGGTATATACTCAATTTTCAATACAATTGTAAGTGCCAAATTCAAGTTATGTGATTAAAACACTGGTCCCGCCAATTTGATGATTCATGTTATCGCTGAATTCATATGAAAATCGTTAGAGCTCGTGCAAAATCAAATGTGGAAATTTAGTACGTCCTAAGTACATGAAAGTGTGTAATTTTCATATTCATAACCTAAGTAAATCAAAAGTTATCTATCATTCATCGTTTAATCGTATCATTTATCTTTGAAATGGACACGTCTATGCAGAAATGAAACAAGCAATCTTAATAATTCTGATATATTTTGATCAGTGGGAACCCTAGTTACGTAGTTTGTATTTGACGAGATAATTAACTCATAACCGTTTCTATAAGTTATGAGAAAATATAATTGAACTTGGGGGTAGGTAGTCGATTGCGTTTCAACCATACTGTTTTTGCGGCGGAACCGTGTTGTCATTCTGTATGTGAATGCGTTTGATAACAACAGTTAATTGTTGTAATATTGCCTATTTTAATATCCGTATTAACGTGAGCGACATAAATAGTGTATTTTGTTAGCTATGCGAAGGATTAACAATGAAGAGAAAAATACAAACAGGAAGGAAAAGTATAGTGCTGTTGGAAGACCAAAAAAAGGTATTTGAAAATAACAAATCATCTTTTATTCACGGAATACCATCATCGAATGACGTAGTGTTTACTGATATTAGTAGACAACCAAATTTTAAAATGACCCCGAAATGTTTATACCTGTCGGTAAAACGCATTTTTTTTTTTTTTATGTAACTGAAACTTCGGATAGCGATAATAACGATAACGAAATAGAACATGATGAAAGTAGTGACTACGATGATGATAAATTTCCTGTAAAATCTGAACAAATACAAGTTATAATAATTGAAAGAAAGAAAGAAAGAAAATACATTTATTTGGCACAAACTAAAAGACACATCATACATCAGATAAAACAAACAATAAAAAAAAAGAAAAAATAAAAGTGTGAAGTCCGATGTAAGAAATTAATTGCACATAGGGATCAATATATATGTATAAATACAATTATTTTATCAAAAACATTTTGGCTTGTTTCATTTCTGCATAGATGTGTCCATTTCAAAGATAATGATGAATGATGGATAACTTTTGATGTACTTAAGTCATGGACATGAAAATTACACACTTTCATGTACTTAGGACGTACTAAGTTTCCACATTTGATTTTCCACGAGCTCTAACGGTTTTCATATGAATTCAGCGATAACATGAATCATCAAATTGGCGGGACCAGTGTTTTAATCACATAACTTGAGTTTTGCACTTACAATTGTATTGAAAATTGAGTATATACCTGTACATATGTAGTACTAAGTCTTCGGGTGTGAATTACCTGCCTCTGAGTAGCGCTTCCAGAAGGTACCGCCACTTTGATGTCAAAGTGGCGGGACCAGGGATGTCTTGACATACTTCCTTTACCTTTAGAGGTACAAATGTCTTCTTAAGGGTACAATTAGTACATATGTAGTACAAACATTTTAATGTGATACATTTTAAATTGGAGACTTGATACCGCCATTTTGACGCTCACGATATGTTGACTGTACCTACACAAATATACACATACCCACTATCCTAGTGTTTATTGTAGCTGTTGAATTATTTAACAGGGCTGTCAGAAGCAACCAAAAAAAAAAAAATAAGGAATCAAAAGTTATTCCTATTTCAACCGGTTTTTCTTAATTACTTATAGACAATTAGAAATCCATTGTGACTCTTGTGGATCCTTGTTCGGCATACGAAGGGTTATTCCTATATACCTTCTTTTTAAATTTCGATTCCCTTATTCTTAATTTTTTGTCAACTAAGAACTGCTTGCATACTCGAAAATTAAGGTTTTCAAAAACTTCTATTTTCCTGACTAAGTATACAGAATTAGGACCAACATTAGTGGACCTACAATATTTTCCTTTACCAAGCAGAGAAAATTCGCCACTCAAAGTATAACGGAAGGTCGTAATCAGTGAAGCAAATTCGGCACAAGCGAGTAGAGGAGGCGAGCGGGCGAGGTGATGTGGAGGTTATGAATACAAAAGGTATAGAAACGCGCAGCATTGCGGTCGGGGAACGGAACGCGACGGACTAACCGCGCCGCCCGAACACCGGGGTCCTATTCTTATAGCCACCTCAATATGTACAGATGTTTCGAGTAATATTACTTTCCCAAGAAAACTGACGTAGGTTCAGAATGTGATATTCGTTTGTTTTTATTCCAACTAGTAAAACTAGTGTCCAATCATTACTTTCAAACTTTATTTACAAAAAGAAAATGGTTTTAATCTAAATTAGACTTTATTATTATGATGATGATATTCACATAATTGTAACGTCATTTTCGCAAGAGACTGCAGGTGGACTGCGCAGTCAGTCGACAGTTTTATACATCAACTGAGCCAAAACCGTAGGTACTGATGCTATTTTTCAGTTCAAATGCTAACCGTCTGTATATGGGGAGTTTCGCCCACGTGGATGTCAGAAATTATCCCACGGGAACGTGCTACCACGAGAAAAAGTATCTCCTTCCCCATGATGCCATCTATCCCTTTGGCAAATTTTATCGAAATCCGTTCAGTGGTTTAGGCGTGAAAATGCAACATACAGACAGAATTTATAATATTATATAGTATAGCAGTTTGCCCACGACTTCGTCCGCGTGTAATTTGCTCTAAAAATTTTGTATATGTAGGTATGTTTACGATCTTTATCATTTATTTATTTAATTCGTCGGTGTATGGTGTCGCGGAATTTTTACTAGAACTATTTAAGGCGGACCAGCAGTGCGATTCTGTAACCATGTCACCGTGAAAACTTAGGTGAAGTGAGCTGTCATTCCAACTAATGCTAGGGATTGACACTATTAACAACTCAGATCAAGGTCACTTCACTTGAGTTTTCACTGTGAGATTTTGACAGAATCGATCGGCTGATTGCCATACATTGTTTTTAGTTATATACAGCTGTTAAGGCAGCGTATGCAAGGTACCTATTTATTTCCGACTTGCTCGACAAAAGTTCTGATAGCTCAGCTAAAATGCACGATGTAAACATAACTTATAGCCTATAGCACTCACTCATAATGTAGCTTCTACCAGTGAAAACCTTTTTAGAATTGGTTCATCAACTCCGGAGATTATTTATTTATTTATTTGGGACAAACAAACAGTAACACATTATATCTGCGCAAATAATATAAACATTACAAATTAACATTAACATTGCAGATTACCCCCTACATACAAACAAACAAACAAATTTTACTTCTTTATAATATAAGTAGGTATAGAAGTATAGATATGGTCTAAATGGACATACCTTAAAGCACTTAATCAACGTATATAAAAGATCTGTAAATACAAATGATTACCTACAAAAAAAAAAATTTGCAGCCTGGGTTGAATTCCCAGGTTGTGCAGTGATATCGGGTTGTTCTCTTATGAAATTCTCAGTAGTAGCCCAGAGCACTCGGTTGTAGGCAATAAGTTCGCCCGGTCGCCCCCCTGTTACATGGGACTTAAAACATAAGTATAAGTGCAATGTTGAAATGACTCTTGCAAATACAAACATGTATTTACAAAATAAAAATAGGCTTTGATTGCTACCGTACAACCGTACGAGCTTTATTTTCAAGTAGGTACACACCATACAGCCGGTCTATTCTGTAAAAATATCACCGTGAAAAGTTAGGTGAAGTGAGCTGTCAATAGTGTCAATCCCTAGCATTAGTGGGAATGACAGATCACTCCACGCAGTCCACGCTCACTTCACCTAAGTTTTCACGGTGAGATGGGTACAGAATCGCAGTGCTGGTCGTGCTTCGAGACTCAACTGAAGACACTGAAGTTAGTTCGCTAGACTAGCTCGATATCTACCTAGAACTTGTAACTAAGGCAAAAATTTCAATCCATTGGAACATTGTTTAATCGCAAAGTATTGCGCGGTATTTTTTCGCGCAGAGTTGATAATAGCCGCCGCCGGACGCGCGCTGACGTCAGGGATGCTTGTGCACGCGCAGTCGGCGCTGAATCACGCGCCGATGTGTCACCGCCGACGCCGACGCCGAACTCACAGCGACCATACAGCATTATAATATCAATGTACTGTACTTGGAACTAATTCACTGCGACTAGCGACTAGGACACCACTCTTATCAAACGTCACACGAATGCGGGTAGGCTAATAAAGATTTTGACAATATTGGTTTGTGCGCTGTGCTGTGAAGCAATCCTACAATGTGTTTAGGTAGGTAGATAAGTAAGGTAATGTTAATTAATTTGTATTACCATAAGTTCTGTTAAACTCTAGGAAACACTTAAATTAATGCCTAAGTATTAGTGCACTGTTAGATTTGCAACTTTCGATGATGAGGCGAGCGTTGAAAATCCAACAGTGCGCTTTTAGGTACCTATTCATTTAGACGTCACCTAGTGATAGAGAAAACAGGCATTTGTCTAAGTTCCTACATACCTACGTAGGAACTTAGATAGTCTAACCATCTACCCTCAATTTATTATATTTACCTAAATATGATAAAATGAGGGTAGATGGTTAGACACGTGATAATCCAACCTTGTGAAATAGCACTTTGTTTTGATTGTATGCTTCGAGCGCACAAAAAATCTAACTTCAAGGAAACTGACTGGTTTAACTTGCTTTTGGCAAGAGACAGTCTATGAGTCTAATGTGGGCAATTTCTCATATAACTCCAATTAGGCTATTAATAAGGCCCATCATTTACTTTTGGACACGCGAGTAGGATCGTACAGCACAACACAATGGAATTTACTATGAATATAAAGTTCTGTAAATTATAAAGCGTCTTGCATCGTGAATAAAAATGAGTGGACAGCAAGTAGTGTGTCAGTGTGGAGCAACCGGTACGTAGCCGTGGTCTGGCGGGGCCGCTCTGTGCCCGCCGACTTGTATTTTTATGTAACTTGTTGTTAGGTAGCAAGCAGTGGTCGTTGCGCCACGCTCCGCTCGCCGCTCGCTTCGAATCCGTGCCGCCGCCGGCCGCCTGCCGGCCGACTCGCTGCTGTGGCGAATGAATTTGAGGAAAACTGGGCTGCGATAGAGTTAGAGAACGTTGCCGATCACATTGTCGACATTCTCTGGAAACTGATTTTATTTTAACTGCATTCTATTGCTGTGCGTAATGTGCGTTTAGCTTGAAATAGTAGAAGAAATTTGATAAAGGAGGGATGAAATGATGGTTGTATGTAGAACTCAAACTCAAAACATTTAATTTCAATTAAACCATTTAGCTACAGGCGTTTTTGAATTGTCAAGGAGTCCGTCACTCAGAAAGATGAAGCTACTTGCTGATAGCTACGCACATCAGCAGTATATTTACACAGATCTTTCTTTCTAGATAATATCTACATATAGGTATGTGTTTTAAGGTCTTAGTCGAAAGGTTCGGAACGAATATGCTTTCCCGCCACGCGACTCGCGGGTTCGATTCTCGCCCATAAAACGATTAGGTATTGTTGTTAGTTACGCATTTGGTTGTAAGATTTGTACCTATCTGTAGGTAATAGCAGCCATGATACAATACAAGACAGTTACAGAAGAAATTCCTAACGTTTCCTTTTTTTAGTTACAGTTCCAGCCTATCACTGCAAATCCAAGGCCTCCCCCATATCCGACCCTAGAACCACCTCAGTCTAACCAATGATTTAAAAAAAGTAATGTCTCTAATACTCACCTAGATCTAAAGTTTATGTAATCAATTTAGATTTTTCTGTTTCATAATCTAATGTCTACGTAATCTCACTAACAAAAGCTTTAAAAAATTAAGGAGTCAAGACTACTTAGGGACTACTTATTGGGAGCTATGTGTTTGAGCCGTTTGGGGTTAAAACACTAGGGTCGTGGGGTCCGACTGCTTATCGAGTTTTCGGGGCATCGCCAAGCGGTTGGTCGACTCTTCACGTGACCAGAGTGCTGGCCTATTTTTAGGCCGAAGAATCAGACAGCATTGCCATTTCCGTCCAACGTGGCATTTGTGCCACACTTCTGGGCACTTTTCCCAATCGACAGCAGACGCGGACGAATTTTTTGAATGCCAAATATGTTCTTCCCTTTTTTTTAATACTAAGTAAATATTGGTAATACTAGTTAACCTAGCTAGGAGAGCAGTGCTCACCCACACGTTTGTAGAAATAGTACTTATTTTTGTAAAACTGCATTTTTAACGAATCCTTTGTTTTGTGTAAATAAATAAAATAAAAATATTTAAAAAAGGGTAGAGCTAATTTTTTTGTATATTTTGTATGTTACTTATACAGGGTTATTTGTAAAACACCAGCAACCTCTTAAGAGGTCATTGTACTCATCATTATGAACAACTATTACTATAGGACCAAACCTGATATCGCGAAAAAAAACAGCTGTTCCCTACATTTATGTTCGCATAACTCGTCAAAATGTAGGGAGCAGCTGATTTTTTGTCGCGATTTTAGGTTTGGTCCTATTAGTAAACGTTGTTCTTAATGATGAGTAGAATGATCTCTTAAGAGGTTTTTGGTGTTTTACAAATAACCCTGTATAACTAAGTTTTGTAATGTACAACAAATAATAATTTTATTTATTTTACTTGTATATTGTTTGCTTGTATACTGTATTTATAACTTAAAGACTTAGGTATTTAACATAACAAATTATTCTGTTGTAAATAAATAAAAGTGTAATGTTTTCGATCGGCTGCCTGGGACACAAATTCCCTCGCTGTGAGCTCGATTGCTGCGCGTAAACATGTTTATGAACCCACAGTCCACTCTTTGACATCCTCTGGAGCGTTTATTGAAATAATCTATTTATATACTCGTTCGTATGTATGCATATTGGTCTACTGCATTTAACGAGCCAAAAGCAATGCGAATGCTGTTAATATTTTTAACGTTTTGTTTTTACCTAGGTACGTTTGCCGCAACTAGGACTGTCGGTAATCGTAGTAGTTGCTCTAGTTTATTAGTAGTAGTCATTCTATCATTCACTATTATTCAACCTTAATACTACCAAGTTATTTCTTTTATTTTCTTATAAACGGCTTCTTAGTTGATTCGCACGAATTTACTCGCAGTTTAGACAATAGGACACTAGCGCAAAGCACACGTGTCCCGCCGCAGCACACGTGTACTTGTTTCTTAACTTCATTGCATAACATTCAAAATATGCCAATTCGTGCGAGTCACCAATAGAAAAAAACAATATTATCAAAAAGTGACGATTCGCTCGTTGCAGGCGAGTCTTATAAACGTTTGACAAACAAACCAAGGTCCACGGCCCACATATCTATACATCTAGAACACCTCAAGGGGTCTGCGAATGCAGTGTCAACCCTCAAAGTCACATTGCTCTTTACTCTTCTCAACCCGGGGACTGAACCTTAGACCCCAAGTTTCACATTCCCACTTGCGGCCAGCGCACTAATAAGGGCTAAAACTTATGTCAGTTAATAACTAGGAACTTTAATTATTACCGCATCTACGTTCTAGTTCTAAACTTGTAAGTTTTCAGTTTCAACGAATAAATAAAATAATAATCCGCAGCTCTATTCTTAAAAC
Organism: Apamea crenata; assembly: GCA_949629185.1. Classification (NCBI taxonomy): domain Eukaryota; kingdom Metazoa; phylum Arthropoda; class Insecta; order Lepidoptera; family Noctuidae; genus Apamea; species Apamea crenata. The sequence continues at coordinate 8,886,742 of OX451371.1, read as the reverse complement.
AAGCCAGAAATACAAACAAGAAAGGGTATCGCACTCGCACTATTATGAAATGTTATGCCTACCTAAATTAAATATTGAATCACTTGTATAATTTAAAAAAGAATCAATTACCTGCAGTGATAGGTATCTCCGTAGGATACGACATTTTCCCACGGCACGTTGAACATAGCAGTAACCGGCGCACGTCACCCACATTTCAGCAAGTTTTTGGTTTATACGTATATATCTCATAAAAAGTTTCGATGTGTCGCGCGATAATGTTTGTAACACAAACAAATAAACTTCATCACTTAGGTACAGTCAGAAACATGTAAAAAACTGGTATTCAGCTGCATCCGGTTAGACTGGAAGCCGACCCCAACATAGTTGGGAAAAGGCTAGGCTATTTTTTTAAGCGAATGTACTGTCAAAGAATGACAGTTGTGTTTGAATATGCGACCATACGTTTGTAATCAATGTGCTTAACAATGAATTTCTCTGACTTTACATCCACAAGGTATGAAAATGAACCAAAATCTTGAGTTTTATTCTGTACGTCATGAAATGTAACGCCAAGGCTCATAACGGGGGTAGCATAATAAGCAGTACAAATGCAATGCCTCTTAACGGCTTAGGGCCCGATGCGCCGCGTGTCCCCGGTACCCTTGGCCGCCCGTGGCCCTTCGCCCTCGACGCCGACCCTGCGCCCTCGGATGCCCCCGCGTCCTTGCACACCCTCTATGCGTTCATCTAGCTATTGTGACGATACTATCGCTCACAATTACTCTTAACGTTACAGATCCAACATTTTCTTTTTTTCAGTAACGAAAATGTTTTGTTTAGGCATCGTGCAATTTATCTTATGCAAGCAGATAAGGTAGTTTAGTCACTTAGTTTCGGATTCGACGTGTGTAAGTATTTGTACTGCTTAGATCTTTGCGATGTAGTGTCATCGAGAGTTCCGCTCTGGAATTGAAATAAGTGTACCTATTTTAAGGAAGACTGGAAACTATCTGATGGAAACACCTTGTCACGAGGTTTGACTTAGAAAGTGATGGTTAATTTTGGCCCTAATGCACATGAAAGTACAGAAGTTACATAAATTCTGAGTTCGTTGGCTGCTTTCGCCTTTAGAGGACGGCCGATGGCCGAAAAGGACATGTACAGTAGCTAGCTTAATTATATGCAGGAAAATTATGATCTTAGATGTTAAAGATATAAGATTTGACTAGGAAAGAGTTATCTTTTAATATCTTACTCAATATAATTTGGTAAATTAGGCTTCGCATTTGGAAAATCTGAAAAGCTTTTTTCATTTAAATTCTTTTTTCAATGTTAGTAGTGTTGTTACCTATGTAATTTGCAGTGCGTCATGATACTTTGTTGAATGAGGGGTGGAAGTTTCATTAAGTAAACACGTATTCTTCGTTTCGTAGTTTCGGCCGAAGTCACGGGCGATTCCTACTGAATGAATAACACCACGATTTGACAGGTGTCCCTACTCTCGATGGGTTTTTACCCGTCCGGAAAAGTTAATTAATCGGGTGTAGGGTACACTGCACAGTTTCAAATTACTTTCTGATAGGCCCGTATCTTCTTTGACGGACTAAGGCCCCTGAGATTGGTTATAGGCTTTTATTAGTAGTGTGGCTAAATAATAACAGCCACACATGTCGATCGATCAGGTTAAGCTACGCTTGCCGCAGTTGCCGCGGTTGGTCTCTCGTTGGTCCCGACTGTCATTCGTACGGGTAGATCTTTGGCAGTCGTTACCGTCGCCCGAAAGTCTGGCAACTAGTCTAACCAAGGGGTATCGTATTACCCAGTAACTGGGTTGTGGAGGTCAGATAGGCAGTTGCTCCATGCAAAATACTGGTATTCAGATGCATCCGGTTAGACTGGAAGCCGACCCCACCATAGTTGGGAAAAGGCTGGTAGATGATGATGAGTGACGTATTATTTGGAATGGCTAGACCTAGAGTGAATGAACTGGATGAACTGGATGTTTGTAACTCAAAATAACTAGACATAACATAACAATAATATTATAGGTATTATAGGTAAAGAAACGCTATCACAAAATTCATCGATGAAACGTGTCTATCAGTTTTCGCACTCGCTCCGGAAAATGCAAATCACTAGAGTAGATTGTTGTTAAAATTTGATAGCGGTCGGCGTTCGACGCGATAATTAAATCGCGATGCGTAACATAATGTTTACGAATTAATTTCCTTCACACTACAAAAGTTACCCGCTTGTTTTGTTTACCAACAGTCTTCAACTTAGGTATCTATATGAACAACTATTACTATGGGACCAAACCTGAAATCGCGAACAAAGAATCAGCTGTTTCCTACATTTTGACGAGTTATGCGAATATAAATTTAGGGAACCGCTGATTTTTTTCGCGATTTTATGTTTGTTCCCGTAGTAAAAGTTGTTCATAATGATAATTACAATGACCCTTTAACAGGTTATCCATTAATTACCGGACACCCTGTATATAAAAGGAAAAAATGACTGACTGACTCACTGACATATTAATGCACAGCCGAAACTACTGGAACTATGGTCCGTGAAATTTTGCAGACGGCTTCCTTTTATAATAGTCGTCTTATAAGGGGGTGGAAAGAAATTGTATCTTGATTTTATAGCGTTCACAACTTAGCACGAATACTTTGCTTGCGACCTCGTCTGCGCATGACTAGGATCAATACCCAGGATGAAAATAACCGATGTCCTACTCCAGATTATAGACTACCTGTCTGTCAAATTTCATAACGATCGGGTCAGTAGTTTAGGCGTGAAAAGGTGACAGACAGAGTTACTTTCGCATTTGATAGGTATTATTTGTTTTTTTTTTTATTATAGGGGCTCGTGGCTAAGTTAAGTAATTACAGCCGCACGGGTCGATCGATCAGGTTAAGCTATGCTTGCCGCGGTTGGTCCGCGGATGGGTGACCATCTTCACATACCAAGACCCTTCCGTGCCTCGGAAAGCACGTTAAGCCGTTGGTCCCGGCTGCCGTTCGTGGATCTTTGACAGTCGTACGGGTCGTCAGTAGTCCGAAAGTCTGACAACCAGTCTTACCAAGGGGTATCATATTATCCAGTAACTGAGTTGTGGGTTGCTCCATGTAAGATACTGGTATTCAGCTGCATCCGGTTAGACTGGAAGCCGACCCTAACATAGTTGGGAAAATGCTCGGCAGATGATGATGATTTATCATATTATAAATACGAAAATAACTTTATATATCTCTATCTAGTATTGATCATTTGCTAAATTATTATTGTGCCAGTATTTTTATTACGCCTCAAGTTTCCACTTACAAATTACTGATAAATGATAATATTGATAATAATTTACGCTCAAAAAACATTTACGCTCATAATTGTTGCACGTACGCTTCCGCTGACACTGCATGTTCATGCCCCACATTAGCTAAAGCTGACCATTTGAAATACCTAGGTGTCACAATTGACTCCAATCTAAATTTCCGTAAACATATCGATTTAATCTGTACCAGAGGGCGCAAATTAATATGTGTTTTTAAGAACTTACGGAACGTAGCCGGTTATGAATAAATTAAACAGGTTTATTTAGCTTTGTGTCAATTCATACTTAACTACTGCATAACTTCCTGGGGGGTGCTGCAAAAACAATTTTACTCCCTCTAGAGCGCGCTCAAAGAGCAATTGTAAAGGTTGCTACCTTTCGCCCTTTTATATTTCCTACGCACCAACTTTACTTACCATGTAATGTACTAACAGTAAGGCAATTATTTATTCTAAGCATAGTACTACACCAGCACACTGCACTTCCTTTTGACCCAGTAGCTTCCGACAAGCGAAAGAAGGACTTGGTTTTCATAAAGCCTCAAACTAAACATGCGTTTGCTAATCGATTTTATGTGTTCTTAGGACATTTTCAGTATAATAGACTCAACAAGTTACTTTAAGCTTCTATAGTATAAGTTATAAAAATCCCAGGGGTAAACCGATGTCCACTACTACTGCCCACCCCTCCATGGATTACAAGCTTGACGTTCATCATGAGAGTCGGATCCATTTTCGTCATTGCAACGCAATTAAGTTGGTTCGTGTGCTCGTTCCCTTATATTGGATTGTCGAAACTCGAAATAAGTTTAAAAACGTGCACCCTTTTAAATTATGCGAACAGGTAATGGGATTTTGGATTCAGAATAAGGTTTTTTTTTCATAGGATATATCATTGAATAGTATTTTTGACAGAACATTACTGAGGTACAGTTTCCTGCTAATTTCTTACATCGGAATTTACACTTTTTATTTGATCATTATTTTTTTTTGGTTTTATCTGATGTATGTATCTGAAGGCCAATTCTCGTAATTTAAAACGTTCAAAATCTAGTCGCAGTCTCATCTCAGCGACAAACAAATGTCAAAAACTTGTCAAAATGTAGGGAAATTTGAAGTATTTTTTGACAGATTGAGACTGAGATCAGGGGGCCTAAAAAGGCCACTTTAAGCAATACCTCTAAAAGCTATTCATTTCCTGAATTTCCGGCAGATCATTAGCAATTCCTCTAATTTTCGTTAAATGGTTACACATAATAGTTTAATCACCTACAATTCATTTCATATCACTCATATTTGGTGTAAACATTGGTGGACCATTTCACGAATTTCCATACGCAGTTTACCTGTTTGACAGTTTTTGTCAAACAGGTAAATTGCGTCATATGAATTGCACACAGATCATATTATGAATTTGTCAGTTGGTGACCATTTTACGATTTTTAATATGATTCATATTGTTATCCTATTATGATTCTGCCAAAGTGGCCTTTTACGCCCCCAGAATGTGAACGGTCTTAAAATTACGAGAATTTCCCCTCTAGTGTATTGCGTATCTTTTAGTCTGCGCTAAATAAATTTATATTCTTTCCTTCTTTTATCGATCTGGTTCAACATCATCATCTCATCCATCATAAATAGATATACCTGAAGGTGCATCGACATCTTCCTTCTGATATTGCTTTTTGACATTTTACAAGAAACCGTGGGCTATAATAAAAAAAAAAAAAAAAAAAAATGTGTTTATTATCTTAAATATTACAATTTAGTTGCCGGGGCTTCCCAGAAAGTAATCCGAAGATACTTGTGATGGGATAAACCTCGCTCTTCCTCAAGTAATTAACAATTGATTTGTTGTGCTAATTAGGTATAAGTTACACATTTTTATGAAACAAACAAAATAAAATAAAATAAAAAGAAAAATAAAAACGTGTAATATATAATAAAACATAATTTCCCGGTAAACATATTCTGTGATTATCAACTTTTTTTAAGTGCGATGTAGGTTTCTTCAAATAAAACACGTGAAGGTCGAGGCGATCCAACTACTCGACAACACTGATCTAGTGTGAAGACTAAAAAGGGTAAAACCTTTTTGAGTTAGTTTAGTGCAGTGTGAGTGAACCTAAGCTACAGTGTAAGTGCTGGCTATTATATAGAACACGTGAATCAAGTGTCTTCCCCTTATCATAGTAACTGAGAAAGACGTTTTTGGACGATTTCTTAATTTTATAGTTACTTAACAGTTTAAGTATATTTAAATTACTTATTAGCTAATAGGCTAGATTGTAATGTGAATGAAGTACCACCAACAGTGATATTTTATAAAATAAAAAAAAAGCTGAAAATCGGTAACGTAAAAATTATCTTGTTCTCGGAAAAATCTGCCGAGCTCCTAGAATTTATTCTATACAAATTATCACACAATGTTACTCATTGAATAACAATACTTAATGTTTGAACAAGGTTTTTCAATGTCGCATTTTTGTGTTGAGAATTTTGTTTTGTTTTGAATCTACAAATTTTGTTATTATTAAAGATTTTAGGAACCCTACAAAGAATAAGTCAACTCATATTCAATTATATAGGTAGAGGGTGACTTATTTTTATTTCCTAATCACACATTTGATTCCTAACCCCCCCCCCCTAAGGGTTAGGAATTGATTCGGATTGATTAATTCCTCAGAATCACATCAAATAATCGACCTTACGAAGGTGGCTGGGACAGACTGGATGCGGCGGAGGACAGGATGTTGTGCCGCGGCCTATGTCCAGCAGTGGACTGCGATAGGCTGAGTTGATGTTGTTGTTGTTGACGTCAAAATTACACATAATTTTCAGAAAAAAATCATGATGAAATAAATTATGTAAAATAATAGATATAGGTATGCTTGTTCTATGCTGATAAAAGTAGCAGCCCGTTGGTAGTTGGTTATAGAAGATGGATAGTTAATATCTTAGAGGGAAACTGAATTCCCTTTTCGTGTATGCTCGATTCCTCCAGCCTAATCTGGGTTAGCCCGAAAGAAAGGGTAGGTAAACACTTAGATATAAAAGAAAAGTCTAGAGAAATAACGAAAAAGTACGCGTCGGTTTCTTGTACACTTCCGCAGTGCGCAAAATATTGGTGTCTATTTAAATTATTTACACGGAGTTTTGGCTTGTGCACATTCCAAGAGTTTTAGGATCAATTTGCAGCGAACGGATTAGCTGTTGCAAGGAAAATTTTACGGTCATCCATCGTTCTCGTCTCAGGATAGAAAACGAAAGGACGAGGGTAGGAGCTATTCTTAGGCTGAACGAACTTTCACACACAACAATTAGAAAAAAAATAGAGTTTTTTGAAGAAAATCCTCAATTATTATACCCTGTCCATTAGGTAAACCGTTTTTTGACAGATGGAACTACTGATTGCAGCAACACACCACACAATACATTGATTGATACACGTACGGTATTATAATGTCTGTAAGAAGCCATAAATAAGATAATTCTATAAGATAAGGTAGTTTATATTTTTATTTTATCAAGCATTTTAAAGTTAGTTTTTACGTTATTTGGAATATGTAGTTCTAAGACCGCTGTCAAAAAACGGTTAACCTAAAGGACAGGGTATATATTATGGCCAGAGCCCGATTATACATGGCCTTAGGTTTCACAGGATGGTACGGTTAGCAACAAAAGTATATTAATGAGTAGTTTACTCAATAATCGACTTTTGTTTGTTTTGATTCATAATAAAATCTACTGCTATTATATGAAATGTAGAAAAGCAACGTATGGAATAATTTTGCATTAATTCAAATGATAATGTAAAAGTGAGTGTTATTTGACTTTTGTTGCTGACTAATATATAATATTCCCACTACTTAGACACAGGCCTCCTCTCGGTGAGAGGGAGTGGGCCGTAATTCACCACGCGGCCTCAGTGCGGGTTGGCAGATGTCACATCTGTCTTGGAATTTTTGATTCGAGGACATGCTGGTTTCCTCACGATATTTTCCTTCCCAATTTTGAGAAATAATTTACACAAAGTAAAACGAGTGCTGACAGTTCCGACGTGATATCGTGAAAGAAAAATTACTCATTCATACACACATTTTTAGGGTTCCGTAGTCAACTAGGAACCCTTATAGTTTCGCCATGTCCGTCTGTCTGTCTGTCTGTCCGCGGCTTAGCTCAAAAACTATTGGTACTAGAAAGTTGTAATTTGACATGAGTATACACGTTAATCACGCCAAAAAAGTGGTAAAATAAAATTTTGAAAATGATTGATGATAATTTTTTTTTCGTCCTTCCCATCTTGTGGGATATCGTTGGATAGGTCTTTCAAAAATATTACGGGTTTGGAAAGACCGTTTTTTGAATAAGTAAACCGTTCGTGACTTATCAAGCTTTAAAAGTACCAATTTTCGTTAGAGTCAAGTGTCCCTCCCCCTACCAACTAAACGGCTGTAGTTAGAAATTCAAATGTCACGGCAGTAGTACCTACATATAACGAAGTTTAAAGGAAAACTATCACACTTAAGTGGGCTTTACAAGTTTACGAGTAATAGTCGACCAAATGTATTTGACTCGAAAATTTCGAACAACTCCATAAAATTCCTCAATTTTATTTTTTTGTGACGAGTGAGTAGTGTAGCTCTGTGTCCTGTATTTAAATTCAAAACACTGGCTATGACAAGTCTTATCCAAATCTCAAAAAGAAATTAAAACTTTCTGTGCAAAATTGTCGGACCAGGTGAGGATTTGTATAGGAAGTCAAATTAGGTAGGTAGTCATGTTTGTCTTTTAGTTAGAGCATGGTACGAAACTTTCAGTCAGCGAATACGACCCGCACTTGGCTGTTACAAAAACTACGGAACCCTACCCTACACTGCGCGTGGCCCGACACGCACTTGACCGGTTTTTAAACTAAGTATCGGTAGCCATATATCGTCATTACAATGAATACATAAATTAATTAATTTATATAAATCTGTACTTACCTTACCTAATTATCAGTTGATCAGTTCTATAAAAATGATAAAATTGTTGGTTTCTCGCGACTACTATCAGTATTTAATTGATTCACATACGGTAAAGATAAATTAATTCTGATTAATATTTTTGTCCGGTTGCACTAACACTAAGCGACCAGTCCTACACGAGTGCCTAAATAAAAACGTGCAGTTGGATTTTCAACTTTCGACGCTAAGTTGAGCATTGGAAATGGAATGGATTTACAAATACATGGATAAGCTTAACTTTTTAAGTTTATCTGTAGCATGTTTAATCATAAGTAAGAACGTCAATATAAGGTACAACTCCTGCTTCCTCATATGTGATAGAATAATTTTACCTATGCCAATATTTAAGGCATAATAGCTGCAATCAAATTTCCCCGTCTTAATTTAGCTGCCACAAAAACTTCGTTATGAGTCGTTTAGTGTCTGTTAGCTGGAGAAACGTCACCCCAGCTTCCTCATTCGATACAGGCAAACCAGTGAGGTTAGGGTTTTGGATTATAGTCAGAAAAATAAGGCATAATAGCTGCACAAGGAAGGAAAAAACTGAACGATAATACTTAAAAAGTGTTGAAACTACGATCAAAAACTTGTATGTAAGCTGGAGTGACGTAACCCCAGGGCGCAAGAAATCGCGAAAAAAAAATCAGCTGTTCCCTACATTTTGACGAGTTAACCGAAAATAAATGTAGGGAACAGCTGATTTTTTTTCGCGATTTCAGGTTTGGTCCCATAGTAAAAGTTGTTCATAATGGCGAGTGCAATGACCTCTTAAGAGGTTGTTGGTGTTTTTCCAATAACCCTGAATAAAGACAAGACAAAATGGGGCGCAGTCTGTCAGTCATAGTGTCTCGTCTTCTTCACTTATTTATATCTCATCATCTGCCTAGCCTTTTCCCAACTATGTTGGGGTCGGCTTCCAGTCTAACCGGATGCAGCTGAATACCAGTATTTTACATGAAGCGACTGCCTATCTGACCTCCACAACCCAGTTACTGGGTAATACGATACCCCTTGGTAAGACTGGTTGTCAGACTTTCGGGCTACTGACGACCCGTAACGACTGTCAAAGATCCACGAATGACAGCCGGGACCAACGGCTTAACGTGCTTTCCGAGGCACGGAGGGGTCTTGGTATGTGAAAATGGTCACCCATCCACGGACCAACCGCGGCAAGCGTAGCTTAACCTGATCGATCGACCCGTGCGGCTGTTATTACTTAGCCACAGGCCCCTCCTTCACTTATTTATATCTATGAGTAGTTATACACATATTGAAATAATTTGTATAGATTAATCTTTCTGTTAAAACTTGCTTTTATAAGGGTCCAAAGGTCACGAAATCTATCTGCCAAGCCTTTTCCCAACTTTGTTAGGGTCAGCTTCCAGTCTGACCTGATGCAGCTGATTACCAATATTTTATATGGAGCGACTGCCTATCTGACCTCCATAACCCAGTTACTGGCTAACACGATACCTCTTGATAAGACTGGCTGTCAGACTTTTTGGGCTTCTGATTACCCGTAACGACTGTCAAAGGTCTACAAATGACAGCCGGGACCAACTGCTTAATTATATCTATTTTACATAAATCTACGAATAGGTACCTAATATAACACTTACTGGTACTTATTGAAATAATGTGTAAACTAAGTAGTTACATCCTGTTAAAACCTGCTTTTATAGGGGTCCATAGGTCACACTACGGATATCTAGTCAGGGTTAAACCATAAACTCATGGTATGACATCACTTATGAAGGAAACCATTTATTATGCGCACGGCCAATGTGGAACTCTCTGCCAGCGTCTGTCCCCTTCCACGTATAACCCGTCAGCCTTCAAAGCAAGGGTGAACAGGCGTCTTCTGGGCTGGCTCGTTCCACCATAGACCTCATCCGTCGCTTTCCACCATCGAGGCAAGAGCTGGCCCATTTCGCAATAAAAAAACCTCCAAACGATAGAACAACTTTAGGAACTGCAGAAATTATGGAATTTATGTCCGTTTTCACTAACACTTGATGACATCTTAATGAATTACTAATTAAAGCGCACTGTTGGATTTTCATCGCTCGGGTCAGTGGTTAATGTAGGTGTTTCCTAGTGTCAGTGAAAACGGGTATTAGAAGACAAATTGGTCATGGTCAGGATAATGGAATCGTTCTAAAGGGGACGGAAAACCCTTAAGAAGAAGAAAGAAGATTACCGTGGCCCCTGGTACAGGCAACTGAAGGAACGTGGTTGGGTTTTAGTCAGTAAAAGTCTGACACGCCCTAACGCACCACCCAGAGCGGGAGAAAGAGGGGGTAGAAGACTTAAAATTATATGTGCTCATTGTGGACCTTAGAGACAGCAAAATCGTAGGAGAAAGGAAGCTTTGAAGAACTTAACTTATCAGTCTTTAGAACTAAATCTAATATTATTATTATCCCTTCCATTCTTCTCCTCCATAACCTGCTTTTCTTATAATCCAAAAATCTTAACTATGTCTACCTATAAGCTGACAATCAGGAAGCATTGATTGGTAACTTCAGGAGCAATGCTGACAATTAATTTTACCTGAATAAACAAAGGGCATGATCTATAATTCTTTAGTATGCGATTCTCCTTTTCATATACACTTGTATATAATCAGCCTATAATGTACCCACTGTTGGGGCACAGGCCTCCTCTATCTGTGAGAGGGAGTGGGACATAATCCACCACGCGGGCCCAGTGCAGGTTGATACACTTATATGCTACTATTCAGCAGGTCTACCCCCCTAATCACGTGATATGTAGTTAATTGCGTAACAGCACCATCAGCAGCAATCGCTTTCATTCATTTTGACAGTTGAACAACATGCATTGCGTTGTTTACGTTGTTGAGCAGACATCATTTTCGAACGTATGAAGCAATAGATTAGTAATATCCTCCAAATGATTCAGATTGACATTGATAGTGTGTTACGCAGTTTATTTTTTTAAACTATCCACCATAGTGTTGACTGCGTTTTGAATATTTTTTCGTGGTTTAAATATTTGGTGATTGTCTTTGGATTTTTAATAATATCCTAATGTTATACGTGGTTTTTCTTTACTTAAAACTCCTGCATAAACCATACACATAGTTTTACGTCAACACGCTCTCATAAATGTAATCAAAGCTTTGCGTTGTATTTATAAAAATGCAAATGAGCAACGTAAGTATCATTGCCAAAAAATAAAGAACTGGGAAAATGCGTAAAAGTTCCTATAATTCGTCCAACTTTGTCTACAATTCTACATAATTATATAGATCCAGAGAGCCCGATCTTAGAACTAACGGTTAGGACTTTATGGAAGAATTACCTACTACTGCATGATGCCTAGGAGGAAAATAATAACGATCATACTCCTGACGATGAATGTCAAACTTGTGCATCTATGATTCCATTGCGTGCTACTGCACCTCAAAGCGTCCTGGCTAACTACTGCCAGCTCGTTGTGCCATACTGTAGTGAACGAACGCGTTTTAAATTCGCAGCGTTATATAAATTTTTGACACCGAATTTGTGGCGCTCTCCACGATCGCGCATATCGGCCACCCTCTACCACGAGAGGACTATTACCCTTTTAATTTTCATCAAATCGTTTACCAAGTCTGTCGTATCGCTGTTTTGAGGAGTGTCGTGGTACCGGGGTAGCTGTTTTTCTGATGCGATCACAAACCGGTTGACCGTCGGCGTAATGACGAGCGGCCGTGGTCGAGCGACTAACAGAATCGGTGTAGGTAAATAACGAATGACTACCTACTTTGCATTATTAGAAATACTTATTATTGAGGCAAAATAAATGTTCACAGGTTTTTAACATCCTGGACAAAACTTGAAATACCTAAGTTTATTCCGTTTCATTAAGGGTAAATAACTATGTTTTAAGTATTATAATGGGGTTTATAATAATCTACTTATTTAAAGCGTTCGAAATAACACAAAAGTCTCCATCTACCGCGTATTTTACACGTTAGGCGTTGAGAGAACCTGTCATACCTAGTTTAGTTAAATATTCTGAATCGATATCAAAATCATATTCACCAATATTAAACAGGAACAGCGGGGTAATTACATAACACACTCACAGTAGCAATGGCTTTAATTTGACAGTTCAACAACATTCATTGCGTTATTTACGTTGATGCAGACATATTTTTTGAACATTATGAAGCAATGGATTAGCAATATCCTTCAAAATTATTTAGATTGTGATTGATTACGCAATTAGGTTGAGGGTCTTCGGACATCACTACGCTGTCTTTCCCTGAAGATTTCGTCGCTAAATCCTTGACGATGGTACCAGATCTCATGTGTCACCATGACCACTATATCCTCCTATCTAAATTAAGCGGTCACAATTTTAACTCCTGACTAGAACTGAAGATTTCTTCCATGTGAATTGGATCTAGGAATAGCTTTCACAAAATGACCTGCTGTGGAGCCGAAATCTTCTTTTAGAAGCAATCATCCATTGGCAGACCAGCACCAGGGGCTTGGTGGCATCCATAGTTGAGTTCACCGTTAACTGTCGCAGCAAATTTGTGATCCTTGATCTTTCCTGTGTGACAGTCTCGAGTGTTGCATCTTTCGGCGGATAACTAGCTGTTGCCCGAATACAAATATCCAGGATGCAACTTTGCCTATGTCCCTTTCCAGGTCCAAGGCTACCTAACCGTCAAATTTAATAACGATCGGTTAAGTGGTTTTGGCGTGAAAAGGTAACAGACAGACGCACATATCCATACTACTAAATATTATATATGCGAAAGTAACTCGCATATATAATATTTAGTAGCATGGATATATATATACATATTATGTATAAATATAATGCTTACAACTTATCCTATATTAGTTGACATTTCGCTACAATTAGGCTTATAACTCGCTGGAGCTTGATCTCGTATCCTAAATCAACGAAATAGTTATTTCCCTAAATAGCTACTCATTAATTTGATGTGTGTGTTCCAAGATAGTGATTTCATCTCAGACTTAATACCAGATTATCCAGATTTTTTATCAAAATGATTTAATTCGGGTAAAACAGTGGAAAAAATGGAGGTAGGTAAAATAATTTGCAACTTCATCTGTATTATTCAATGCAGAGTCTAATTATCATAGGCCTTGATGTTCTGAACTGTAGCTGGTCAGACAACATGTTAAAAATTATATCACCTCTCTCATTGGCCCTGGTCAAATGTCATAGATAATTACTCTTGTGTGGCTGTCGTCCTCTCAGTGTGAGGCCGAAGTTAGACCAACATTATCTCCAACAGAGTATGATATGATATATGATATATCTCCAAACGCAAACACTGTGTACCTGTTGGAGATGAGACTTATTGACGACACTCTGCCTATCGTAATTAAGGCTCATGAAGTTCTGACTTTCGTTGTGGTGTGTCCTTCAATAGTTGCACTACAGTCCAGTCTCACACTCCATCTTCCTGCTGTGATGTCTGTATGCTTTCCTGCCAAAATTGCGAAACAAACTTGGACATCCAGAAGTGGTTCAGTATTCGTTTGAACATTTTTGACATATATTATAAGAGTGGTCCAGCCAGAAACCTACAACATGGGGTGTGGCACAGGTACTGTCCGCTTATGACTATTTGTCCAACCATAAGCTTCAGTCTAGGTATCAGCAGAGGTATCAGAACAGAAACAAGAACTGAAGATGCTAGGGATTAAAATCTAAGTCAAATCCAACCTAGAGTTTCTTTGTCTGCAACTCCGCCAGTTCTGGAATTATTTAATTAACTTCGTTACTAAATACATTGCCAAGAAGGTAAGTAGATTAGTTTAATTAATCAATTAAAAGACGATCAAAAAGTATATCGGTTAAAGAAAAAAAAAAACATGGATCTATCTAAATCATCAAACCTGTGAATGAATCTTCTTAGAGAAGAATCAACATTTTCATAAAACAAGCTAAATCAGCTAAATACTAGGTACTGCTTTACTTTTAATTAAAATTATAATGTCGGCTGTTACGTCAACATAATAAACGTCAGTGAAAAGAGCGGGAAAGTTCCCCAGCGGCGGCCATATTGGATGTGAATTGCGTTCCATTGTGCGCAGCGCTCGGCCGACGGACGGCTCGCCACGTGCAAGCACATCTGCCGCGCGGGTGACACGGCCACCCTCCTGCCTACATCTCTAAACACAGCTCGCAGCTCGCTCCATCAACTTATTCACTCTCTAATTTATAGAAAATTATTAACCCGGAATATTAATCAAACTTTATTTACTGATTGCTAAGTAGGTACTTTTCAGTAGGCAATAGGCTTCCTTTGTTCTTTACTTTACCGTTAAACTACAAAAGATGCTGTTAGAAAAATAATGGTGCCTACATTGTAGTCTCTGGGAAGGTATCTGAAATTCTGTAATATTGTAGAATAATAAAGGATCTTTCGACTCGTCTTATTAATATACTGATATTAAGTTCACAATAATTTTCGCAAAATAAAATTAACACGAGAAGAACAACAAAACCGTTGTAATAAAACCGATATTAGTGCGGTAGGTGTGTGCGCGCATGCGCGGGCCGAGGGTCGCCCTCCAGGCCTCCCCTTCCTATTACGCACTCTATTTAGGGGCTGCTACAAAGAACAACTCCGGCCTATCTATTTTGGTCTCACTCCGGAATATTGTCATAGACAAAGTTATTGGATTCTGAACGTTCCAGGCCCGTGGTGAAATATGGCAATATTAAAGCCGGAAAATAAAATTGGCGGGATAATTTAGTAAATAGATGAGTTTTTGAAGTTTTCGGGGACGTTAGTAGGTTCGGCCGTAAGTAGGAGCGAGGTTTCTCATCGCAGTGTGCGATCAACCCTAACTATTACTGAAATCAGTTTCTATCCCTTTGTGACGCCTAATACATTAGCTGTAGGTAACGTTTGCTACAGGTACATATATGATTGAAAAAAAAAACTAAGGCCAGAAATCATTGCAAATACAAGATTTTTTTTTTGAAATTTCGACAAAGATACACAATGACAAAATTTAGTCACCCAACTATGTAGTTACTGAACATTTTGACAAAATCTGTGCCTGTTAGGAAATTTGTTCCTAATAAGTACAGAATTCCAGACACGACCATGAAAAAAGTAGCAACAAATTGACACGAAATGTCATAGGTGAGTGAGATAGTTAATTTATTTTGTATCAATAATGATTTGGAGGTTGAGCAAAGTCGGGCGGAAGCGGGTAGGCCCGGCGGCCGGCTGTGCCGGTCCGGCACAGGAAGCCGGCGCCTCCGGTCCAGGGGGCGCCGTCGAAAGGTCACAGACCACTCGCATTGCTGATGGACCAAATCTTAAATTAAATACGCCGAGAGCTTGACGCATAACTGATTTCAGGGTATTGGCTGAGCGAATGGAAATTGTTTTACAGATACCATGAATAAACTTGAGATTAAATTGATAATAATGATTAAGGTATGATGGTGTAAGATGGACAACCAATATCCCATGAATTTTCAGACCTAGAACCATAGACTATAGGACAACTACGTGCTTATGTGCTGTTATAGAATGCGGGAATCGAACCCGCGACACTGAAAGCTGTCATTCACCGTTGCTGCGCTGTTTTCGCTACCAATAGCACTGTTTACCTGTTTACTGTTTAAGTAATTTTTGTTAAACCTACTTATGAAATCTTGAAATAGAAGAGTTCTTCTTTTGTTCCAGACTTTTCCCGGTTTTTCCTCCGAACTCTGTCGAGCGAAAATTTTCTTTTAGACGGTCGATAGATTCTTTTATAATATGCACCCTATTCAGTCTACCATAGAGTTCAGAATAGTAAAATATGTAAAGACCAACAACCAACCTGGCATCTTTTAGAATTAGCGAAGGAAGTACGGCTGGTTACCGGTTGGGTATAGACCGGCGTATCGAACGATTCTGAGGGTATATTCGCCATACTTTGGCCGGTGGGACCTCTTCCTTATTCTGTTATAATTAATTCTTCACCATCATAATCAGCCGGAAGGTGTCCACTGCTGGCCAAAGGCATCTCCTTTGGGCAACAGCGGACGTCCTGGCATAGAAGTAAATGATCCAGTTCCATTTCTATAGTGTTTCTTTTATAAAAAGTGAAAGCATATTGTATAATTTATATTTTATTTTATTTTATTTATTTTATCTAATCTAATCTATATTATATTATTTTTATTATATCAAATAATGTAACTTATATGTGCTTGATTTCGGTAGAAGTTTCTATAATGTCTACTTATTTACATCACATATTAGCTTCTGCGCCGCGTCTTCGTGAAATTTCTAATTTTGACATAAAACATAATCCTGTGGCACTTGGCCTACTGTCGGTGAAAGAGTTTTTGTAATCGGATCAGTAGATACTTCTAGAGATTACCTACAAACAAACAAACAATTTTACCACATGACAATATTACGTTAGATTCCCTTATATCCTATGCTATGTAGGTATGTTGAGCGGCAGATAATTAGCGAACTTAGATGGAGTATTGATTCGTATCTGGCTGCGATTGTCATAACACATAAGCAGATCTATCATTAGATTGCTTACCAGTTGAATACAACTGTTTTACTTGTCTCAATGTATGTCAAAGCCCAGCTGTGGACTACGATAACGTATTGCATTTTTGGCTACTGTGGACACAAATGTCTTTAAATCAGTAAGGTTGGTGATAAAGCTGCTTTTTGATCATTGTCTACTGACAAATGACTTTTGAAGAATCTAAAACATGTCTATTGTTTGTGTACTATTTATTGTTATGTATTTGTATGACTACTGTACCTAATTGAAGATGAACCGATTCCCTGACAACGAATGTCGAGATGCTACCAAAATCTAATCAAAACCCGACAACCGAAATTGCTTCATCACCTCTGCTTCAAAATGGTGAAGGCAAACATCGTGAGGAAACCAGCATGTCCTAGAACAAAAAGATTGGAGACGTGTGATGTGATCTAGCAAGCCCCGCAGGTGGATTCGGTCTCACTGGAATCTTACCGATAAGAGGTCTGTGTCCTAGAACTGGCCAGTAGTGGTAACGTTATAGCCTTATTGTCTGATTATGCTGTGCGGAAAAATGAGAGGAAATGTAAGTATAATGAAAAGAGGAAGCACACAACCTCTAGCGTAGCCGACCAGGTCAACCGTCAACGTTACTTGCACGCGGTGCATGCCGCCGATCAACGAGGTTTGGGAGATTAATTGATGGGTAAATAGGAAACCCGCACTAGGCGCGCGTAGTGGATTACAGTCCACTCCCTGTCACAGAGGAGAAGCCTGTTTGTGGGAACATTATTAGCTAATTATGCTTATGCTTATGCAGGATCCACGCTTTTGACCCACTGTTCCAGTTTTCTTTCTTAACAATATTCTTATTCAACAAGAGCACCAAAATTTTTAGATCGCCGTATAATGGCTTGTCTGGCTGTTTTTTGGTTGAAGTGGGAGTGGGGCGGACACGATGGGCAAAAATCGTCACTCACTGGACGCCTGAGGGAGGACATCGCCGTCGAGGTAGACCATGGCGGTGGTGTGACGATCTGGTGACATTTGCAGGGCCAACATGGCCAGAGATCGCACAAGACAGGGAGGTTTGGAAGAAACAAGGCGAGGCCTTTGCCCAGCGGTGGGACACAATGTAGGCTAAAAAAAACTGACTTGAAGATATGGTAATCAAATCAATTTTTGATATCAGTAGGTGATACGAGTATTATATCTCTATTACAAATTCGTGATATGATTCAGGCCGGTGTCTATTTTTTACTACAAATAACTGTCACCAATATCGAGAGAAATCTCGGAAAGAATGGCTCCCTAAAAACAGAATTGAATTTTAATGATACGTGATGCCCAGTAAGAGGATAAGGTCCTTTTTTTCAGCTATGAACGAACATGATTTCCGATAAATGGAAAGCTGCTGCCAGAAATGCAGAATCCTAGTTTTTAAGCTTTCTATATCTTCGTTTTTCAGTTGAAATATATAAACTATAACTGTCTTGACAAAAAATAATCTGAACTCTCTTGGTGGGACATTCATAATATGGGACTTATTACACAAGCAGCGTGACCGATGGGAATCCCATTGGCTATAATTACGAACTTTCAAACAAATCTCTGTTTGAATTTTAAAAAATCCTTCCTTAGTGCTTACCTTTTTTGAACTCTTGTGCGAAATTATTAATTACAATACAACACACTCACACGTACATTTATGTCACGACATTTTATTTGACTTTGCATAAGCTTTTCTATAATTTCTAGCATTTAAATTAATTCTCTCAATTTATTATAACGGACACACACTTCCCTATGTGTTTGTTATTCCAGCGCATGGCACTCGTGGGTTGCAGCTGAAAATCACACACCGTGTTGTGGTGGTACACCTTGTGTTGTCATCTGACATTATGCTGAGCTGAGGCCCTTTTGGCATTATAATATTTGTTTACTGTTTTTATAGTGTAATGCCAATAAACGCATTTTCTTTCTTTCTTTCTTTAAATTCATGCTTCTACAACTACAACCAGAGATGTTCGTTGTCTGTTAGTGAAATTAGTGAATGAAACTAAGCCTTTAAAACATCTTCCAATATAATACTTGTTAAATCATCATCTGCCTACCCTTTTCCCAGCTATGTTGGGGTCGCATTCCAGTCTAACCGGATGCAGCTGAATACCAGTATTTTATATGGAGCGACTACCTATCTGACCTCCACAACCCAGTCAGTAACTGGGTACGATGGTACTGGTAATACGATACCACGCAGTAAGACGGGTTGTCAGACTTTCAGGATACTGACTATCCGTAACGACTGTGAAAGATCCACGAATGACAGCCGGGACCAACGAGGCACGGAGTGGTCTTGGTATGTGAAGATAGTCACCCATCCACGGACCATAATCAGTTGTCCCATACATTTGGGTTGAGTAGGTATTGAAATTTTGTATGGGACAGTTGATATTTTTTTCGCGATTATGATGTTGGTCCCATGGAGAAAGTCGATGGTATAAACCACATTCTCTAATATGACCACGCCTTTCTCATACAAGCTTTCTAGGTAACCAACCAATATATTTGCGCAGTAATTGCTTGAAAACTATTCTCGCAATATCAACAAGTCACCCTGTAAGGGGTAGAAATGGAGGCATCTGCCTTCTTTGACATTGCTTTGGTACTACGAACTCGATATAAAAGCCACTTCCTAGAATTCGGTGCGTGCAAGTCTGGACCATGATTTTTCTGAGGATAAAAATGTTTGTATACACAGCTTTGAGAGCTACTCTAGTAATCTGATATCTATACCAATATTATAAAGAGGTAAAATTTGTTTGTTTGTTTTTATGTATGTAGGGGGTAATCTCCGGAACTAAGAGTCAGATTTAAAAAAAAAATTGTATTTGATAGCCCAATTTTTGAGGAAGGTTATAGTCTATGTACAATCACGCTACGACCCACAGGAGCCGGCCAAAATAAAAAAAAGTCAGAAATAACACTAAGCGAAAACGAAGTGAGCGGGGAGCTATGGGATGCGATGCGATGGGTTGGGGGCCGAAGTCGAGGACAGAAGCTAGTCTACTATAAATGCATACAAACTACATACACATTGATAAAATTGAAGTGTCTGTTTGTAATGTCAAAATAACAGCTTTTTACTCAATGCATCTGAAAGTATATACCGTGAGTATAACTTTTTTTTTTAATTTATTCTGTCTCTTTGTTCCGGGTAATCTCCGAAACGGCTGGAACGATTATGATGAAATTTGGTATGGGGATACTTTGAACCCTGGGGGATTATATAGGCCTTTTAACGACATACCATGCGGGCGAAACCGCGGGCGGCAGCTAGTATGTAATAAAAGTTTCAATATAGGTACGGACGCCAGCAGGTCAAGCTACCCGAAACTGTCAAATTTTCCCAATCAACCTTGAAACTAATGCTTCAGCAATAAAGTTGAAAATCTATTAAAGAAATTTGAAAGATTGTAGTAGCTTGATGTGCTGGCGTCTGTACCTACTCTTAGAATTTGATCGATGTAATTGTTATCTAATGAACCTGTGTTGTCAACTCCTTGTTTTCGGGTACAAACTCTCAATTACCTATTATATAATTAGTTAGTACAAGGATACGCCTAAGCAAACGCCCACGTTGTGACATTCACCATGGAGATACTGTGGAGTTACTGAGATGTTCCCGTTATATATACAACTATTGGAGATCTTAATTGGGTAAAATGAAGCAGATAATACCATCATGTGCCACTACATTACACCTATATGTACAAATAAATAAATATGAATTTGAATAAAACTAACCTAACCTCAAAACCATATTTTTTAACCATAGTTTTTAGCTTCTTTCATAGAAGCTCAAAACTAACCTAATTTTGTACAGCACCCTAATTTCGTAACGCACTATCAATCACAATCTGAATCATTTTGAAGGATATCGCTAATCGTTGCTTCACAAGACCGAAAAAACATTCTGCTGAACAACGTAAATAACGCAATGAATGTTGTTGAACTGTCAAATCTTAACCCATTGATGGATCTAATGATAGTGTGTTACGTAATTATCCCCCTGTTTTTATTGTTATATCGTATTTTGGCAGTAGAAATATTGTTGCTTCGTCCAAGACCAACCTTATAAGGGTAGCGCAGGCATTCTGTACTTCAGTGTGTATTTAAGAAAACAAATGTGAGAATAACTTATAAAAGCATTTTTGTCCGTGGTATTTTCCAATTGAACGTGTGTCGATTTGAATGCAATGAAGTTGCAAAACCCTCTTTTCGCGGTTAATTTTCGATTTCCGCAGTACTTTGCTCCTGTTTCCATGGGCAACAAATATGAGGATTTGTTGGATCGATACGTACTAAAAAGTTCATTTTTCAGTTTCCTAAAGAGGGGAAAGCAGAGATCTCAACTTCTCTAAATACTACTCTAGGGTTTGATATTTCGGCAAAGACATTTAATTTGGGTCTTGGCTTGGGAAGGAAGGGGTTTGCCATGTCTTTGTGTGAGCCATACCTGTGAGCAGAGGATGGTGATATTCAAAATCAAGTTGGTGCACCAGATAAATATACCTGCTCATCTGCTGCCAGTATACAGGGTCAAATTAAATTAGCTAGCTAAACTCCGCAGACGTGATGGGTATCTAAAATAAACAGATTTGATGATTTTTTGTTTGGGGTCAACGACCGATGTTAGTGTAGTTACCTGAAGTGTAAGTTGGGAAAATAAGTTTATTTTTGTTTTGTCGAGTTACCCTTTACATTTGTGAAGTTTAGAAACTGATATTTCAACTATCAGCTGTCGTTAATACCAAAAATTGAGTTTGGTTTATCATGTTTAGATATCGACACTCATCCCTCATTGTATATAAGTAAGTTAGTTTATCAGCCATCTTGTTACCATAACACAAGCATTAGGTTGCTTAGCTTGGGGCAAATGGTGCTGTGTGAAATGTCCAGGGATATTATTATTATTATTATCCCGTCTGCAGAGTTTCGCTAGCTAAATTAATTTGACCCTGTATTTATCAAATCAAATATTGGAAGACATTACTTAAAAACGGGTCGTCCGCCGTCAAAGAGACCATTCTGAGCCCACATTAATTTACAAAAAACTCTCGAACTCAGTGTACCGGTGTGTTACTGCGACGGGGGGCCATGCCGATGCACGATGACACGGTTTGGAGTTCTGCTCATTGTGCAGGCCAATAAGAGCGTGAAGTTTATAGTTTCAATCATTACACCGAGATAAGTGACGTCATCAGAGGGATCACGAAGGCTTCATGATACTTGTTTATAACATCATGGCTTATATTCTCCGTGGGCTAGGCAGAGGTGTATTGTAATACCCACATTTAAGCAGTTTGGTTGAAGTCTCGTGTAATATGGGACGAGCCTACTGCCATAAGCCCAGACTGCAATTATTGAGACTTTTCTATGGGTTAGAAAACTCCGAACACTCTTTGGCCGACCAGCGAATCGAACCTAGGACCTCACGCTCCAGTCCCGCTTGCGAACCGTAAACTAACCAGGCAGTCATTGAATGTTGAATGTTAATCTATTTAAAAATTTAAATAAGGGTAGTCCAGGTCATTTGCTCTTGCGCCTGAGTGGATTTCCTCTCTTTTCATCAGAGACGTTAAGAGTCTTGTTTGATTTATATTTTTTAACTAACTTCTCTTTTAACATATATTGACACTCGGCAATACTGCATCCTTTAAGTGAATTTTCGGAATCGGATCAGTAGTTCCGTAGATTACCCTCTACATACAAACTCACTACCTCTAATATTAGTATAGAATACTATTTACATGGTTTGCTAAGGTGTGTTTTGTTTAAGGTAACTATATAGGGGATGGGATTCAGCGTGTTCCTCTCTGCTAACTGTGATCATTAATCCATCTACTGTGATGCTGATCTGTGTGATGCTGGGCAGTCCACCATCCTACCACTTTGCTGATTGGCTACCGTGGCATAAGTAAGTAGTAACAGTTTCTGAGTTGAGCTACACGATTACTGATTGGACTGATCCACGCAAATTTTCTCAATAGACTATTTTAGACATTAAGCTACATTGTCTTTCCATGATCTGACCAAGATTATCTGGACTTTAAAAAAGACTGTGACATCTAAGTTTGTTTCGGCCTTTCTTATCAGAGTAGTCAGATAGGCAACGCCGACCTCATCTAGCTTTTTTTTTTAATAATATTTATTTATTTATTTTACTTTAACATAAAAACGGCCCTTGGCCAATTACATTAGTTAAAGATATAAAAATTTACAATAAAAAATATACTATAATAAAGAACAGACGTATAACATAAATTACTAACAATAAATTAAATACTATTATTTTCACAAAAATGCAGGCACATTACAAATAAGTCAACAAACTTGTCTGCCGAAAATATGACGTGTAAAAGTGATTTCGATATCCTATAAATAGGATATCGAAATCACTTTTTTACAGGATTAACAATTTCTATTATCGTGGTAGTAGTGGTTAAGGCCTTGCCTCTCATACATGAGGTTGTGGGTTCTAATTGGGCCAGTACTAATATGACTTTTAGAGTACGTTGTCGGGACGTTATACATATATATTCTAGTTGCGCGGTAAACTCTGCTTGCGCGATACAGGATTTTGCGTGACGTCAGTGTCATCGCCACATGCGTAGTTCGCATGTGGCGATGTAGATACCGCCACAATGTTATTATATGTACTATTATCATCTATTCTCAAATGTTCGTAACTATACGAGAAAATAAAAAAATATGCATTTCCGTATTGCTTACAATCGTGGTGAATGGTGATCATGCCAACATCCCCTAAGGTCTTTAATTTGGTGGCCATTCAAGATTAAACGTTAACATGACGACGCAGGGTTTCTGATGACATTGACACCTTTATTACTTGCAATCTTATCTTTGAAAGAACAATCATTGCATTGGCAACGCGGTCATTACCCTTTGTCTAGATTCTCGGTTTTCCCGATGATAAGTACAGTTACGAACTAGTTGTAAATAAGTGTTCAAAGGTTGCTCAAACGGGCCCTGATAAAGTGATAACAGACAATGTCTACCTCATCATTATCATTTCAGCTGAAACACGTCCACTGCTGGACATAGGCCTCCCCTAAGCACCGTCACTTCGACCGGTTCTGTGCTTCCCGCATCCAGCGGGTTCCTGCGGCCTTCACAAGAACATCGGTCCACCTCGTGGGAGGCCTTCTAAGGCTACGTCTTCCGGTACGCAGTCGCCACTCCAGAAAAAAATAGTGTTTACCTACAGAAACCAAATAGCATAATACACTCCATTCCTACTTTCATCTCTTAGTACGTCTCCTGTGTCAAAATATTTGTATTTTTCTGTACGTATAGTGCCCATGTTTTCCAGGTTTAAAGTTGGATTTGGCAGCTCCCTGCCAAATTCTATAGAAATCGTTTCAGCTGTTTTGCCGACATGTCATAACAAACAGACAGGTAGACAGATAAATAAACACACTCTAACATATGATCCTGAAATCCACATAATTATGAAATAATTTCAAGTATTTATTTACTCTCGTTCGCCATATCCGTATAGTTTACCGCGAGCCCCTCGGCTACCAGTCTGCCGGTGACTCATTGTGGAGTAAGGAAAACGCTCAGTAGGTAGCACAAACACTTAGTCATATCCACACAACTCTATCTAGATAAATACACGCGAATCGAATCTCTATAAACCAGTAAATAAGAGTCATTTGTCAATATTACAAAATAATGTGGACCTTGCTCAACGATTGGGATACAGCCATTTTAAAAGAGACTGTAATTATTTTGTGTACAAAAGGAAGTCTATGTAGAAATATTTGTTCAATTATAGTTCGAAAGCCTTGGTGGTTTCTAGTTCTCCTTTCGGTTTCAGATGTACACTCCAATAATAAGCTCGAATTAATCATAGTATTTTTATCCTCAGACCATTGAACTTTAGCATAATATTTTCATTGAGTAAGTTATTGTATTTGTTTGTATTTTTTACCTTACATTGTACAATGTTCTATCCTTTTCTAGAACATTCAAATCAAATTAAAGCTCGCACGACCCCAACCTACCAGGACACTTTGGGGCTTCCACTTTCCCAGAATCCAACTCTTGTTTTATCAAACAGAAACTGTGTGAATCACCCCGATATGACTGTACACGGATAGTGTTCGACGCGCGACGTATTACCCCAGGCTGCTGTGATATCAAGATGAAATGGAAAGATGACACACACCCCGACGGACTTCTCCCTGACAAGGTAGCAACGACGACGAGTCTGTTTTTAAATATTATGGTGGTCACACTAGTTACCACATGGTAAATAATACACCAACCTATACGTAGGTGCTCGTTGGCCAGCCACCGGGTAGCTATGTAGGTTGGTGATCACAAAACCGGAGATATAGTGGTACTAGCGCAGCAAAGAGAACGTAGATTTTTCTTTTCTATTTTCCCATCAATTCGCCCGAACCTCGTTGATCGGCGGCATGCACCGCGTGCAAGTAACGTTGACGGTTGACCTGGTCGGCTACGCTAGAGGTTGTGTGCTTCCTCTTTTCATTATACTTACATTTCCTCTCATTTCACGCATAGCATAATTAGGCTGTAATGTTCCCGCTGCTGGGGCACAGGCCTCTCGTCTATGAGAGGGAGTGAGGCATCCACCACGTGGATTGCGGGATGTCACATATCTTCGAATTTCTGGTTCCAAGTCATGTCAGTTTCCTCACGATGTTTTCCTTCACCGTTTTGAGAACCGTTTTACAAACTTTTTCATAACAGAATTAGCTTGAATACAGAACATATAATTTTAGTTGTACAACATATAGTTTTTTTTTTAAATACGCAGCTCATGTGCGAAAGTACCCTGTTCTTAGTTCAACAGATTAATCACCTGACAGCAGTTTCTAGTCTGAAAACAATAAAGATTGTCAAAGAACTGCTCATAGGTAGGTACGGTTAGGGAACTTAATTGTTTACTACGTAAATCATCTTCATCATCAGCCTAGCCTTTTCCTCTCTCTCTGATCTCCACAACCCAGTTACTGGGTAATACGATACCTCTTGGTAAGACTACCTATTGTTTACTTCGTAAATATCGGTGTTTTAACCATTATTATAATTGTGATTTGAAATATACCGACAATTTATGTGTTCCCTGACTTCACTTAGACGCATGTTATATAATTGGTCTAGAATTGAAGTATATTCCTTGATTATAATTTCTTGGAACCCCGGTACAATAATACCTACTGTGTATATGTGTACTATGTATAGTTAGCATATATGTACTTCAAAATACCTATTGGAACAATATTGATCTTTGCTAGGATGCATACGGGTTGAATGAATCAAAAAGAGGAAAAACTTATATGAAGAACTTTAAAAACATAATAATTCAATAAAGCTAGGCATGCAATTACAATAGATATTATTTAATAAGCTACGAAAACTGTGCATGTTTTAACAGTTACTTATAGAACTTTTTGTGTTGTCTTATTTTATTATATCACACTAGTATTATAAAGGCGAAAGTTTGTGAGTGAGTGTGTGTGTTTGTATGTTTGTTACTTCTTCACGCTCAAACGGCTGGACCAATTTTGATGAAATTTGGTATGGACGTAGCTGACACTTTTTATCCCGATATTCTTACGGGATCGGAATAGTAATCCATAATTATGTTAGAGATAACCAAAACATGACGATTGGTTGATATGATTGGGACTTATTAAATTGGGGTAGTATGAGGTATTACCAAAAAGTATTAGAGACTCTTTTCTAGAACATCTTCATCATTTTAAAACTGACCTTTTTCGATAATATCTTTAATTATTTGCAGTGTTGTTAGTTCGTCATAACATTGCGGATGGCTAATGCGGCAAACTTGACCGAATGTTGCACTACTTCGACTTCTTCGAGGACCTACAAATTTAACTGATGTAGAAGTCTATACTTATACATTAGTTATTATATTATATATTAGGGGGTAATCTTCGGAGAGCAGTATAGTGGCTCAGTGGCAACGACCCCGACACTGCTCTTAAAACGGTGAAGGAAAACGCCACGAGGAAATTGGCATGCCATAGAACCAAAACTTCATAGACATGTGACATCTACCAATCCGCAATGGGCCCGCGTGGTAGATTATAGCCCACTCCCTTTCGAAGAGAGGAGGCCTGTGTCCCAGCAGTAGGAACTTTATAGGCTGATTATGGGTAATCTTTGGAACTGCTGAAAATTTCACGCGGACGAATTCGCAGGCAGAAGCTAGTCAAAAATAAACATGCAGCAAATAAAATAAATAGCTACCTCTTCAGGCCGTAATCAAATCTTGCTTTTCTTTAATTCCTGAAAGTTTAAAAGATAAAATAATAAATTTTCGGAAAATCGCAAAATATTCGTGGAATGATATTAAAATCAGCTGCGTAAAAGCTGCATTACTGCTACATCAGAACTCGTCGTAATGATCATTATAGTTCACTGAAAATGCCTGGCATTATTTTCAGTTCACAGAGTTGTATATTTTCAGGAGGGGTTTGTTATAGATGTGATATGATTTGGACATTTTCAATACCAGTGTTTCTCGGCTTAAGCTTTGTTGGTGAAAAGCTTCTTTACGGGTAAGTAATTGTTTGCGTCGAAATGATTTTTAGTCTGTATTAGTCGGTCGTGTAATTTTATTTCCTAATTCATATTATTGCTTTTGTTGTCTTTTTTGTTTTAAGAGTTTATCAGTGGAAACTTGTATATAGCCTTAAGTGGATATTGTTTAAGAACACTGTTTATATTATTTTATTTTATTTTTTATTCTTACAGAAAGCTTACAGACTAATATTATGTAATAAAAAATCACTCGTAGGCAGGAAAATTAGCTAATTACAAGCTTCCACATACATACATCTAGTTGCAAGTACTTTGCTTTGATTATGTTCGTTAACAGCAATTTGCAAATCAACAAAAAAAGAAAAATAAAAAGAAATTAAAAAGGTTATAATAAAAATTAATTAGTCGAGTCGTGCAACATCAAAACAGTTAAATCACAAGAATATTTACTACTTATTCATGACTATCTCCAAAATATTCCTTGTTCAGGATCTTTCCCCAGGACATCTCCAGGTGCGATGGTTTTACACTACGAATGAAGAAGGCGTTGGGTTTGTATTTAGTCGATACACATGGTGCCTGCAGCAGAGGTCGTATGCGTAGGTTGTTTTGATTAGTGCGAATAAATATTTTACTGAGTAGTTCCGGACAATCAATCGAGCCATTTGCTATGCCTACCAAAAAACATATGTCACTAATATTACGTCTTATGTTCAACAGTAAGAAATGATATCGCTTGCAACGGTGTTCACAGTCCGCTGAGAATTATTTTGCCTTAAAATCACAAAACCAAAATAAATTAGCTGCAAGTTTCCCGAACAGAATACTATATAAAATATTATCAATTCACTGGAATAGTCTGCCGTTAGACATTTTTAATTGGTCCGTTCAGCTCTGCTTCTAGGAATAGATTTCTATACAGACTCGTCCATTTGCTCCTTATAAAATCCTGGATTGCGAGAGAAAATTTTGCTGTTATTTCTAATCTGTGCTTTAGTGAAATTGATGTTTCGTTGCCTGTAACTAAAGATTAAAATGTTTAGATGGAATATTGAAGTTATTTGATACAGAATTAAGGAAAACTGAATTGTTATGAAATATGGCGCTAATGAATACGGTGGTTGTGGTTTTGTTGGCATGTCATAACTTAATTAGAGTAAATGCTTTGGAAATATAAAAGACGGACCTAGATGAGAAGTTAAACTGTTTATTTGGTTTTTGTGGTTTTAGGAATCCAAATATTGCTCCTCATGATATCATCATCCCGTCATCAACAACTATTTCTTCCTTCCTTTTAGTCCTGACGACTTGCAGGCATAGAGCGACACGGGCCACCGGCGGACCTGTGCAGGATATCAGGACAGATGTGAATGCCAAGGATCAGCTGAACATCTAACCTGTGGGGTAATTGCGTAACATAAATAAAATGACAATTGATCGCGATTTATTTAATTTTGACCATTCAACGTAATTAACGTGTATTAATTACGTTATTTATGTGATGAATGACACGATTTACAGATGAATTTTTCTATGAAGCTGTGGTTGGTTTGGAATGGAATGGTTCAGGAATTTCATTCGAAACTTTTTTTGGATTGTGATTGAAAATGTTTTTACTTATCCGTTACTCTAGAATCTGTGATCAGTCTAAGTCGAAAATTTCAGCAGAAATAGACGGGATGGTTTATTCCCATCTCATACACATCAGACACGATAAACACAACAATAAGTAAAACCACGACGAGCTCGTCAGTAACCCACGAAAACCAACCATGACGCGTATACTAAACGCCAAACAAATCCGTAAACAATATTTTCGAATGTGTTTGAAATCACATTGGCTTGTGATGAGCACGAAATTATCAACAATTTTCAATAGCGCAGTGTTTTCCACAGCGAGAGCTCACGTGCTAGAAAATTGTATTAATCCGCCGATAAACTAGGACACGCAAAATGGCGCTCGATTCTATCTCAAAATAGACGAGAGCTTTTTCAGTTCGTCTTATTTATTTTATATTAAGTAGTGGTTTCTACGAGAAGCTAAAATTTTAACCGAGTTATGCAGTGTTGGGAAAAGTTATGCGGCTCTTCATTTCGATAGAATGCTTTCGTTAAAACCATTGACAACAAACGTGTATATTTTGTGATTGTACTAATTTGTCGGAGTATTCCAGACTTTTCTAGGTTGGAACAGATTTCCGGGATAGCGAAAGAATTTTTCATAACAGTTCATTAGCTCTGAGATTGCTCGGAAGTCATTGCTACGGAATTCTTTAAGATATAGTGTCGATTTATGTTGGAATTTTTATTACTAAGTACTCAAATATTTTTTTATTTATTTCATGGATTACATCACAATTACAACGAGCGGTGATAAGGCCTCGAACATGAAAGCAAGCCGCTTTTACATGAACATAATGGATTTTGAAAACCTACATTTGGTTCGATGACGGTGACAGTGGAAAGCTTTTTACCTAACCACGAAAATAAGCTATGTAAGTGTCGCATTTTATAGGTAAGTGTTTTTTCTGGGAAACTAATAAGCTTGGAAAAAATAAATGGACAGAGGAAAAGGAAAGTGGTTACAGCAGGGAGGTTTTATCTTGGGAGAGTGGCAGCGGCGACGACGACGGCGCCATCGATCCGACGAGCTGGCACCTACCTAGTACCAAAAGTAGCTACCGCCATCACTCTAATCAGACTATATTCAACCTTTGTGTCTTAAAAAATACTAGGTATATTTTCCATTTTTTTATCGTAACTAATGGAATGACATTTTAATGGAAATGTTGAACTCATCATTATTAAAATCATTCAATATTTGGTAATATTGTTAAGTATATATTTACTCAGTGTGGTGGTACTATGGTAACTTTATCATATTTTGCTGAATAATATTTACACAGTGCTAATAACCACTGCCTATATCTAACAAAGAGCTAAAGGAAAATGGTCATAATCTCCAAAATTGGCAATTAGGCTGGTGATTGCAGTTACCATAATCCCATGACTCCAGGTAGAAATCGGGTAATTACTGCAACTAATAATACCAGCCTATCATTGTCCCACTGCAGGGCAAAAGGCGTCTTCTCATACAGAGAAGGCAAGATCATTGATTACCACGATGCCTCAAGGCGGGTTGGCGATTTCTCCAGCACCCTAATTGCGTAGCACAATTTGAATCATTTTGAAGGATATTGCTTATCCATTGCGTCATATGTTCGAAAAATTTGTTTGCTCAACAACGGAAATAACACAATGAATGTTGTTGAACTGTCAAAATGAAAGGCATTGCGACTTGTTAGTGTGTTACGCAATTACTCCACAGGTTTCCTCACGATGTTTTTCTTCATATATTGAATTGAAAAAGCAAATGACTGCAACTTTCTTGTTATTTTTATAGATACATTATGTTTTTTGTTAACAGAATACTGGACTTAGTAGAACCGAATTTAAAATGCTTGTTTCAACGTGGTTCCTATCACGAGTGAGGGGCGGGTGGGCGGCGGTCGTCGGTTCAGCTGCGGTCTGACGTCATGGCCCTCACGCACAACCACTGGAGGTGGCCTTGTGTGTGCGTCACTTTAGGAGCTGATGGCTTGTGTAATGGGAACGATGTGGGAAGATTTCTATAATCATGCTAGCATGAATTTGCCTAGCAAAATTATTGAACTGCACAAAGATTCCTCTTATAACGTGTAGGTATTTATAAGCAGAATCTCACATATTCAAAAGTTACCTGAAAAGCAATCCGTATAATTCTTACAATTATTTTGTGTGGGAATCAAACCAGCGACATGCAATAGCGCAGCAGCCAACCTTTAAGCCACTGTTCCAACCATAGGTACTATCGCCAAAAGCTATATCTGACCACCGTAAGGACTATTCATGGTTGCATCGCATATTATTAGTCGACTACCTAAAAAGGATCCTCTTTTGTTTTACTTATGGTCGCAGCTGTGGTCATCATGTGCACGAGATTTTGTTTTCAAAATGATCAGAAATAGGTTTTTTTTTCGCCGTGATAACTTCTGTAGCAAGAGTGACTGTAGTCATTTTATCGGGGTAATTCACCGGTATTCCGTAATTCCCGTGCTGTTTTCATTGCTTTTTTCTAAGTCACTTGTTATGACTTACGACGTTATCATGGATACTGGTATTTTAGATTACTCCACTTTGCCCCACCTTTGTGTCCCGTCAGTGGACAAAATGGAATGTTCACAATTGCAGCGTCCACTGTGTCCCACTAATTTATTTTGAAATTATACAGACCTAGCGGGAAAGAAAGAAATCATAGTTCATGCGAGTGTAATTTGCCCCACGAAAATCAATTAGTCGGAGGCAGTGGACGTCAAAATTGTAAACATTCTACTTTATCCCACTGGTCAAACAAATTGGACAAATTCGTGGGGCAAAGTGGAATAATCCTTTATTTTTCGCCAGAAACTTTATCGTACAACGACAACAACAAGGAACACAATGTATTTTCCTTCTTTGTTTTTTTCTATGTAGGCAATTACAGAATTTAACCTACCGTTCAAGTTAATAAAAAGTAAGTAGGTACATATAGTCTCTAAATTAGATATGTAACAATGTTTTAACAGTCAAGTAAGTAAGTAGGTACAGTTTGTCATTGAATACCTAAAAAGGTAGCAAGTCAGCACAATAATCGATCGCTCTACGCTGTAAGGGTGCCGTAGCTTCGGCCAAACTTCAGATGGGTGACCATTAATTTTCCATATCGGGCCAACGAGACCGTCTGGCCCGGCTGTCATAAAAAATATTTACCTATATCAGTCAGTAGACTGCTGTATGTCTGACAACGGTCTAACCGTCTGATATCTGTAATGCTCAGTAATTGGGTTGCAAATGTGAAAGGATAGATAGCCAGCCGGTCCGTTTTAATATTTATTTTAAGCCGCAGACTGGACGCTGACCACAGCATTGGTTAAATTTTGACAGAAATGTACTGCCATTAAAGGATATGTGTATTTTCTATACAATGTCTCTTGTCATTAGTTTTTTACCTGACACAAAAGAAAATATTGTTGAGAGAAAATTCTTTGTCTGTATGACGTTTCCAAAAATACAATCTACTCTACTAAGCTATGGCTATAGAAACTGCCAGTACGCTATATACGGTCTACACTTGCTTGCTCATCACGGCAATTCTCTTGCCTACAGTGAGTCAAACTCGCATTGTATGTAGTCTCAAGCGATAGTACAGAAATCCACAACCGCCGATTTTAGTGCGTCGTCCAGCTGTTATCAGACTGATAACAAGATAACCTCTGTTTTTCCATTACATTCTTGTATTTCGGCGAACCTGATAATGACAATAATTATTAAGATTAACAACTTGATATTAAGCAGTGGTATTTTACCAAGTTTCTGGAATGTACTATAGTTTTCTCTCGGAACAGGACATTTCTGTGAAACAACGAATATGTAAAGGTTGCATAATGTTTTATAACATTATACACAGCAGTTGTATAATGTTATAAAACATTGTGTAGCACGATACCATTTTATAACAGTGTGTAACATTTTGCAACAACATCACTGGTTCAACTGCTTGTTTAACATCGTATTACATTCTGTAACCATCAGTTTGGGTTTGCCTTTCGAGGAAGCTGGTAGTGGCTCTAAACGGAGGAAGTGCTTATTGGTTTGGCTTCAATTTTTTGTTTGACTCTTACAGGATGCGTCGAAGACTGAAAGCGAGAGAACAGAGAAACTTTTTGTTACATGAAGTTGTATAACATCACTAACAATTTATAACTTTTGTTACAATTTGATACAAAAAAGTTAGACAACAAATGTTATGTAACATTCCCTAACGTTGTGTAACTGCTGTGTGGGAGCAACGTAACTTGTTACCTACCGTCCGTAACACCATCACCTTTCAGAATGCTTTAATTGTTTCTAGGAAACAATTTTTGTTCCTGTGATCGGAAATATTCGTAAGGGTTCGTGGGAGTTCCTGATTGACTGGTGCTTTTGCTTCGGGAGATGCAGCTGAAGTGCATGTACGTACTAGTACGTACATGCACTTCAGCTGCATCTCCTGATGGCATCTCCAGATGGCATATATCGATAGCACAAATCTGAAATTTTAAATTTTCTTCATGATAAAATATTGGGTGTTTCCATGTGTGTGTATGTGTGTGTGTTTAGCTGTGAGGATTGACCTAATTTAAAAAGCTAACAGTCGTAAAATAATAATAATATGTACAAGTATATAAAAAGGAGGGAGATTTGAGCAGTGGTGGCCAGTGGTAAGGGCCGATTTACGAGTAGTAGGTCGTGGGTTCGAACCCAGGCGCCCGCCAGGGTTTCCTTTGTGTAAATTATATCATCACTACTGCTAAAACGGTGAAGGAAAACATACTTTTTTTTTATTGACAATGGGCTCACTCTTGACCTCAATCCAGCCCAGAGGCAGGGATTAGATCTACGGTGGAACGAGCTTGCCCAGAAGAAGCATATTCACTCTCGCCCTGAAGAGATTAGGGTTGTATGAACTCGGGAATGCAGATGCAGGCAGACAATTCCACTCCTTTGCTGTGCGCATCAGAAATGATGATGAGAAGCGCTTAGTGCGTATACATATATGGTATATTAACCAAATAGGGGTGGTATCCCGCAGTGCGTCTGGACTCTCGATGGTAAAAAGTGAAGGCGGGATAAGCTCATGTAGCTCTTGAGCACACTCCCCGAGGTACAGCAGAAGACGGATAGACAGGCAACACTTCGCCGGTGAGCCAAACTGTGAAGCTTTGCCTCCACCAGCTTTTTATCGCCAATGAGTCTCTTAGCTCTGCGCTCGACTGAGGAAACCGGCATGTCAAGAACCAAAAATTCGAAGATATGTGACATCTACCAACCCGCATAGGACCCGCGTGGTTACAGCCCACTCTCTCTCGAAGACAGGAGGCCTGTGCCCCAGCAGTGGGAACATTACGGACTGATTATGATACTTAATTAACAATTCATTCATCTTTTAACTCTAAGCCATATTCCATGTGTAGTCCCAGTGTAGTGGACCTGGGTGGTTGCATCACCACTACAGCATCCAGATCTTCGTCTTCCATGTCCAATCAGCTCATCATTTATAATTATTTGAATAGAAATGAATAATAAATCTCAATGTCTGCCCTTTATATTAATTCTATGCGTATCTAGCAGAAGATTTTTTTTTTATCTTTTCGAGAGAAAAATCCATTTATTTTATTTCATCTCTATACTAGAGAGTTTTTGAAAATAAATTGCAGAAACTATGCAATGGCAAAAGTGGTCAAAGGAGGATCGAGCTCGATTTCCGAGAAAATTAATACCTATATAATATATAGCAGTTTAATTATTCTGCAAACATAGCTGAGCTTTATGGAGAGGGGTTTTGGTCCACCTAGATCTGCTTTGCAGAAAAATATATGCTGGTTCTAGATAAAACATGTATCATAAAGGTTTGTTCATATTGAAGGGCGTGGTACAAACCATCAAACTAAGCAACTTTCTCCATGGGAGTAATCGCGTAAAAATAATCAGCCGTCTCATACATTCGGGTCGAATATGTAATGAAGTTTTGTATGGGACAGTGGAGACTTTTTCCGCGATAACGATTTTGGTCCCATGGAGAAAGGTGTGGTACAGAGAGCTGGGGGTGTGGTACAGAACTACAGACAATCAAACTGAACAAATACGAGTATGACCACCCCATTCTGATACATGCTGTTACTATTGCTATTGATCGCTTTGTCGATCAAAGCGATCACTCAGCGTATTATAGGATTCACAGCCTGCTAGACTTCGTTTTCATACTGTCGTACAATGTGACCCGTGGAATCAAATATTTGACTAGAAGCCTGTAGCAATATTTTACTTTATTGAAGTTGGAGACTGAAAGAGGAGGCGAGAGGTGGGTGGGTAAGGTGTTTTGGTCAGTAGCAGCCCGGAGACTGGATCAGGCCCGATTGATGGCATTGTCACCTTTTTTGAAGAACAGCATAGCTTGCAGAGTAAGCTAGCTAAAATGGCAGCAGCAATGGAGGAGACGAGTCTTGGAGTGAAGACCGCGTATCGGCAAGGATAGTGTAGGACGCCCCCCAGCTAGATGCACCGACGACCTAGCAAAGGTGAATGGGACTGACTGGATCTGGAAGGTGGAGGACAGAGTGTTGTGGCGCATCCTGGGAGGGGCTTATGTCCAGCAGTGGACAGCGATAGGCTAAGTTGATTGATGGCATTAGGCTCGCCCCTATATATATTATATTATATATGGGACTTAAACATTATTAAAAAATAATGGAGTAAATCGCTTTTGAATAAAGCCAAGTGTATACATACTTTTGCTCGTGACTGTACTTACTAAGGATACCTATGGTCTTGGATTTAATTATATCATTTAATTAAACGGTTGGAAGTTATAGTTTTCTGGCAAAGACTGGATGGATCACGAATATTTAACAATGCCGCGCAACTTCCGGCGAGTCGGCAAAATGCAGGCTACGACGTTACTTTCACAAATTGATCATTAACGCAATATTTAAACTAGTAACACCAATATAGTTGAGATTGGCCTGTGTCTGTGCTGCGACTAGAACGACGCGCGGTCACTTGAGTTGATCATTCGAGTCATTACGCCTACAGCATTCAGGAGGAGAAGTAGCTTGAACTAGTATGTCTCTTATTAATATCAGCAAATAGGGTCAATGATTTTGCTGGTTCTGTCTATGTCATCATCATCATCACCATCATCATCTGCCTAGCCATTTTTCAACTATGTCGGTCGGCTGCCAGTCTAACCAGATGCAGCTAAACTACACTACCCAGTTGCTGACTACCACAACCCAGTTGATACCTACTAAAGTACTAATACACAGGATGATTTGATGTTGATCTGCCAATCCTCTCGACGTACTTCCTTGTCAATATCGTCTTCGGAACCGACCCTTGCCGGAAACAAGTAAACAAGCAAACAAACATTACACAATAACATTCATGTCAGAGCCAGACTAGTGACGTCACACCATAGTGCAATGACGTACATAGGTAAACAAGTTTGACACTAGAGTCAAACTTATTAAAACTGTATTTCATCTACACATAATGTAGTACCTATATCAACACTATGTTTAGTTATTTTCCTTTGTATCGATAGCGTTGTAAACGGACTCAGTCTAGGCGATGACATCATCGTGACCATTCCTCTCAGTGCTCGCGCATATATACTGAAAACGGGTGTTTTGTTGCTTGATAAAGCTACATTTCTTATCTGTATAAATAAAAATACGCCCTCAGGCTAGGTGGAGAGACGATCTTCGCAGGATGGTTTGTAGCAACTGGAGAGTTGCCGAAAATCGAGTTGAATGGCGTGCGATAGGAGAGGCCTATGTCCAGCAAAAATAAACAGGAATAACAATTTTATTGTGGCCTGCTTTACTGCCTCTTGATAAGTTTCGGCTAGCCTATCTGGCAGATATTATATTCCAAGCAAATCATGCGGGATAATTGCGTAACACACTAACAGTAGGAATAGCTTTCATTTTGACAGTTCAACAACATTCATTGCGTCATATTGCGTCATTTACGTTGTTGAGCAGACAAATTTACCGAACATATGAAGCAATGGATTAGCAATATCCTTCAAAATGATTCAGATTGTGATCGATTGTGCGTTACGCAATTGTTACTGCTGTACCTACATTCATAATTTATCTGGTAGCGTTGCTCAGTACTTAGCTTGCCTTGCTACCATATAGGTACATTAAATACTAGCTTCTCCTCGCGGCTTCGCCCGCATGGCTGTCGGAAATGATGCCACAGGAGCGTGCTACCGGGACAAAAAGTAGCCTATGTCCTTCCCCAGGAACGCATCTATCTCCATGCGAAATGTTATCGAAATCCATTGAGTGGTTTTGGCGTGAAATGGTACATATAGAATTATAGACAGAGTTCTTTCAAATTTATAAAAGTACTAGCGGACCCGTCAGACGTCGTCCTGCCCGGAAAGCAGCGCCACCTACGGGGTCCAATTGTGTATCGGTCCAGCCGTTTAGGAGGAGTTAGGTGACAAACACACGTACAGAAGAATTTATGCCGTCTTGAGCAGCCATGGCCTCCAGCAAGTGTGGTCATCAGTGCTCGTGTCTTCTCTATATGAGAAGAGGCATTTGCCCAGCAGTGGGACAGTCATAGGCTGGTATTATTATTGTATGTATGTATGTATGAATGAATGGATTGGCAGTCCTATTTGGGCACTTTTTGAAACAGGGCCTAAGTTTTTTTTACTATGTTTTGCCCACTTTTGTGACTTCTCGGATCCTATGACAGATTATAGAAGCTGAGGTTTTTCTGATAATCTGCATTCGTCTATGGGAAATACCGACGACAGGGAAGGGCAGTTAGCATGTGCCAACTCTCCAACTATGCGGGTAGAGGGTTCAAAACGCACAAAAAAAATTTTTTTTTCCTTCTCTCTATGTATTGTTAGTGATGCATGTAAAGGTGCATCCAGACAGAGCGAGGTTTGCGCCACAAAAGGCTTTTTTTTTAGGTATTTTAGATGCCTCAGCCTTTTTTTTCTTGGAGTGGAAATTCCTTATGCCCGCTGCCCTGGGGTGGGCGGCGAGATCTGTCAGACTCTTACTAACTAAAAACCACCCGGTGTTCCATCTCACACGATCCTTCCGCAACCTCCGACTGGTGCCGGCCCGCCACTGCGGGCTTTCTCGGAAGATGCCTCAGCCAGAGGCAGTCGTTATCCGCGTGGCTTACCATTTAAAACACACGCCTCGTAATTTCGGGACGCACCTTAAGATTTGTGCCAATAAATGAATCTACGATCAATCTCAAACTGAGACTCAAAGCATTTATTTCAATTTAACCATTTACAGCCACTTTTGAACTGTCAAGGAGTCGGTAAATCAGAAATATGAAGCTAGTTGCCCATTCCCAAGCGTACTATGTACAGTCAACAGCAAAAGTAGATGATCAAAATCAGAAATTCAATACTAATGAACGCACATGATGACACTGAGTCTGACATACTTTTGAATCACTTCGATGCCACACAGTTCTGACGCGAACTCCGTTAATTAGTATTGAATTTCTGATTTTGATCATCTACTTTTGCTGTTGACTGTACCTTTGCAGAAGAACGGGAAAGAAACTCCACGGACACTCTTTTAAACTTTATTGTTATAAAAATATTGGTTACATTATTAATGTTGAATTTATAATTATATTATGTGAGAACGATGTACAAGAAAATGTGCACGTTAAAACCGTCCAGAGAACAGCAAGTATAGTAACAAAAAAAAAAAACAAAACAAAAAAACATTAAATTATTTGAATGTTTTTTTTTGTTTTTTGCTTATGCCGTGGTAGCTAAGAGATGACCAGTCCCAACTGACGACGCGATACAGGGTTACCTAAAGTAATACAGGACTTAGAAATTGTAGGGCGAGTATGACACATTTGATCAAGTTAGCACCACGTTGTCACTGACTGCAACTCATTCCTTTCCCGCACATATCGTCACTCGTCAGAAATGACTAAGCGATACAAACACATTGTTGGAAGCGACATTTACTTCAGACTTATGACGTTATGTGACGTCATCAATATTGAAGTCATCCGCTATCACTAGATAATATCGCGTGTCAGGTGTGATGATCAGATGACCATGATGACTTTATGACATTTATTGACGTTGATAGCTTTCATAGTTTATACTTAAATAGTATCGATATAATGCGCGTAGCAATAGTAGAGGATGACAATTTTATTGGTGAGTAAACGTATCCAAGACAAGGTGCGTTAGGAATGAAGAAACGATATCTATATACAAAAACCCTTCGGGTAAGATAATTAACCTAATCATTTGGTTTTGGTTGGTTTCAGATTAGGGGTCTACTCCCTAAGCACGAAATCCGTATCACTTACCGACATATGATTAGTTCGCGGCCCGGTTTAAGAATGAATGCCAACATGATTTGACAGTTGTCCCTACTCCCGATGTGTACTTGCCCGTTCGAAAAATTTAAATTGAAATTTGTTTTGACGGATTAACTGTGGATCAAGTACTTTCGGATAGGCCAGAATCTTCATTGACGGACTTAGAGAGTAGAGCCCCAGACACGGGTCTCGAAATTTCAGCACTGCCATACCTTGTTGACCGACTTGTGCTGGACGTATGTCTCTGAAACATTTTCCTTGTTCCATTCACCGAACTTGTTGCCACATTGAATTTGGAAACATATGCCGAAACCACATGCCTTCATGTAGACATAACACAGCGTTTTGAAGACAATTTCAGTAGTTGGTTCTTTGTCTTAGCAGCATAAAAGGCACTTTTAAACGTTAAAATTTACAAAAAAATAGAATTGATTCTAGGCGCCCGCGCCCCTTCCAAGTTTCGTATAGAGAAGACTGGGCAAGAAACTCCACCGTTACTCTTTTAAAATGTTTTACAATATTTTGTATGCATTAATTATGAAAACGAAACGAAGACAATGCACCTAGAATAAAATTACTATACCACAATAGGTGAAAGAACTAACTTTTCAGCTTGTTACTTAGAGGATTTTCCTCAATCTATAAATACACTTACATTTTATCAGTTCAAAAATCATCCAACTACAGAACCCTTTGCCTCTCACACGCATCGCATCGTGTAGTCAGAATAATAGCAATTAAGACATAGGATAATCAATTAAGATTTCCTAGTAGGGTCTGGACTCGTGTTCGGGAATCAATAGTGTGTTACGTACTTACGCCTCCGGGGCGTCGAGATTTCTGTTACGTACGTCGATTAGACGTCACGTGTACTTCGTGTTAGAGAATAGACTATGTGAACTTCGACGTAATTTGTGTCGCTCAAAATGAGTCGAATTTAAGACTTGAAACTGCATCAACTCTGACGCAAACCGCAATATTTTTTAGACCGAATGGAATGCAATTTCGTTGACTCACGTTGAGCAGCGTAAATTACGCTGTGTTCAGGCCACATGGTTACTGTTACATTGCTAATCACTCATTTGCCATAGCCCGTCGCACCAGGACCCATTCTGGCGTGAATTGGGGCTGTAGTAGCACTAACTGCTAATGTTCCTGATTCCGGCTCGATCTGTATGTATGTAATCGTTGTCTGGAATTGCTGATGTTAGTGCCACACGTCCATTGATGGGACATACGATGGGGAAAGCTTAAGAGCGACATGTCTTGTGTTGTAGATACAGCATGGCTATTATTCTGTAAAAATCTCACCGCGAAGACGAAGGTGAGCTTGCAGAGAACTGACATTTCACTTGATGCTAAGGATTGACAGCCCGTGCCTAAGTAATTACGGCCGCACAGGTCGATTGATCACCCTAAGCTACGCTTGCCGCGGTTGGTCCGCGGATGGGTGACCATCCTTACATACCGAGACCCCTCCGAGTCGTTGGTCCCGGCATTCGTGGATCTTTGACAGTCGTTACGGGTAGTCGGAAGTTCAAAAGTCTGACAACCAGTCTTACTAAGGGGTATTGTATTACCTGGTAACTGGGTTATGGAGGTCAAATAGGCAGTCGCTCCATGTAAAATACTGATATTCAGCTGGATCCGGTTAGACTGGAAGCTGATCCCAACAAAGTTGGGAAAAGTCTAGGCAGATGCTAGGGATTGACACTATTGACAGCTCACTTCAAGCTCACTTCACCTAAGTCTTCACGGTGAGATTTTTACAGAAATGATCCGCTAACATACTCGTAGGTCCTAAGTAAGTTATTTTGATTGCTCGGTGATATTAGAACCTCTCAGGACTACCTAAAACCTTAGTTGGACCTATTTAAGACACCAATAAATTAACGAAGTGGTTACGAAGAGGTCAGGATGTTGCAAATTCCAATGGATGGTCCATTGGCATTTGCAACATCCTGACCTCCATCCAGAATTCCAGACTTTAGGACTTTATCTGACGGAAACCTTGGAGACACAGTCGAAATGCTTCATATGCCTGTAATTTCAGCTTCATTTTTATACAGCAACGCCAGAAATAGTTTGTTCCCCGACGAGCCCTCTTACAAGCCACTCTTCTACTGGTAAAGTTTTGTACACCATACTTACAATAAAAATAAGCGTTAATTAAGTTGTAAGTCAAGTGCAGCACCTTCTAACTTGATTAAGCTGAGGTAAGTGTGCTACGACGCTACGAAAAAACTGCAGGTATGATTTGTATACAGTTACGAGCACTTGGAAACTTCCAATAGTGATTTTTGCGTGAAATAACGAAAACAACAATAAAATACGACACATTGCAAAAACCTATGGGTCCGAAAATTCTATGTTCGTAGCAACAAAAAATTTCATTCAAAAGTAAAGGAGTAAATCGCTTTTGAATAAAGCCAAGTGTATACATACTTATGCTCGTGAATGTACTTAGAGGGTCACCATGGTTAACTTAATTAAACATAAACATAACATCACGCCTGTAATCCCGAAGGGTTGGGCAGAGGTGTACCTAAAGTACACCTACATTTCGCCAGTTATGTTTTAGTGCCATGTAATAAGGG
The DNA here is from genome assembly GCA_949629185.1 of Apamea crenata. Taxonomy (NCBI): domain Eukaryota; kingdom Metazoa; phylum Arthropoda; class Insecta; order Lepidoptera; family Noctuidae; genus Apamea; species Apamea crenata. The sequence goes on along the minus strand of OX451371.1, from coordinate 8,844,721 downwards.
GCAAGCCTACCATCAACCGGACATATATCCAGGATCAGGGCTGCTACTGAGAAATTCTAGCTGGAAAAACCCAAGAACACTTTGCCCGACCCGGGAATCGAACCCAGGGGCTGCAGTCTCGACAATCATAGCGATCGCTTTACGACCGAATTCGGTCGCAAAGTCCTGTCACTCTATACATTATGAATCCGGGACTTTGTGAACGAATTCAGTCGTAAAGCGATCGCTACCCAAGTAGCACGTTAGTGAATTTTGGAACTTATTTTGCAACTGTAGGTAGCATATAAGTGATGTAAGAGTGTTCGGTATTACTTATAGATGCAAACAGCACTCGAATTTGCATATGAGTAGCTCTTATCACTAACACTTGCTTTTGAGTGTTTTTTGTTCCTGCTTTATCACTTATGGTGGCATTAAGCCGAATTTATTACTTATAGACGCATACAGGTTTCAATTTTTACTCTTTTAGAACTCAAAGAAGCATATGACATCTTAAAATCTCCCCTGAAGAACCGTGCCCTAATAGGTGGTAATTTTTCTTTATTTGGCACCTTTACTACTAAATAAGTAGTATATATAAGTTATTTATCACCTGTAGTGGCTCAAGAGTTATTATTGCAGCTCATTTGGAACCTAGTGTAATTGCCTTTGTAAGGTCTAATATACTCTAATATGCCACTGTAACGCGTAGACCGATTCCAAAAGATGGTTCTTGAAAACCTTATGCAACAATTTTCACTCATTTAGAACCACTTAAGATCTAACAGTTCTAAAAGATAGAAATGTAGAACTTATTTTTTATTACGATTCAGTGCGGCACTCCAATTGTTGAAAGGTAAGTAATTATCAATTTAAAGCATAATAAAAGGTACAGCAAGCAGATTGTAATAATAATAATTTTCTGTTTTGAGCAATTGTGTCTTGAGAATTTTACTATCAATAACGCAGGTTCCGTACATATTAATAAATTTAAAAAGAGTATGATTTGTATTTAAGTAGACCTACATTTTAGGTAATTGGACTAGTTTATATACCTAACAGTTATCAAATCACTTAGTTCACTGTGTAATTTTTTAATCTACATACGTTATACTGGGTGTAAATTACAGATTGGTAGGCAAGGCAAGATCAGTTTACATTCATGAGTTACCCTTCTAGACGTCTCTTGTATTTCGATTTTCAAGTTGTAGGTAGGTACCTATTTGTCAGATTTATTCTATAAACATTTTTTTTTGCAGTCATGATCCTAGTGAAAGTTCTACTGAAATTACTGATGGAAATTCAACTGAAATAAGTGATGGAAATTTGGCTGATAATGATAATGTGAATAATGAAATAATAATAATTTAAGATTTAAAATAAAACACATTCAAATTCATGTCATACACGGATTTTATTTTCAATCACACAACTGAAAACACTGGGAATAGTCTCATAATTATAAGTTTACGTGAGGATTATTGCAGCATCACAATTTGAGTTAAGTAATTGTTTTACACTTAAATTTACATTTTTTAGAAGTCTTCTTAGTAGGCCAACTTAAAATTCCGTTATCCACCCATCCTTTCGGACAAATTGATAGTTTTTTGGAACCGTTTTCAATCGTTTCAACTATCAAAAACGGCATTCTGAAAAAAAAAATAATATTACTGTAAAGTACATATTTTTATGCAGCATTATAAATTAAAATTAAGTAAGTCAATATGCCGTGTGCTGGCTTAGAATACTAGCACCCCATCTCTTCCCGTAGGTGTCGTAAAAAGCGACTAAGGGAAAACCAAGGAATAGGCAGAGCGTTCTCTGTGATGTTAATGTTACACTTTACACTGCGCCCGCCAACCCGCCTGCCAAGCGTGGCGAGTATGGCATTTGCCCCCGATTGGGGAGGCCTCATCACACACTGAATGTTACGGCTATTTAAGAAGAAGTAAGTACCTAATAAAACGGCAAACCTATGAACCTGCCGCATACCAGCTCTCTTTCTCATCTCGAAAATGATGGTTCCGAGCAACAGAATAGGATAGCAACATAGGAAAGTGCGATTCCGTGCGGTCAAATGTGATCCAACCCTTATTGTGTGCCAAATGTGGCCTATTAAAGCTTGATACCTCCTTTCCGTTACACCCTTTATATTAAGTACTTCATTTAGTCAAATAAATACTAATTAACACTATTACCTTTTACACAAATATTTTGATTATATGCCTAGTTCTACACATTGATAAAAATTACCTATTGCAAGTTAGTTCAAACCTACTAGTGTAGGTAGGTACTATATTATATTGTAAAGAAGAACTGCTAATGAAAAATTACCAATTGGAAACTATCAGTAGGAAATCGGGCATCGAATTAAGAAGTCTAGGATTATATTCCAGCCAACATTTACAATTTAAATAAATTTTACTTTATTTACCTTCATAAATGGGTTTTGTACCCGTCTTCAGGATCCCCAATTCAACGCAAAGACAACGAGACCTGTAAAGTGAAAATAATCACTACTAGGTACTAATGAGTGAATTTAGGACCTAGGAGCTCCAATAAGGCAACAAATGAGTGGAAATATGAACTGCAAGGTCTATTTTAAATCGCCATGTTTAAAAATGGAGTTCTTGAAAAGTACCTTGTTGAATGGTATTTTATTACAATAACATACAATAAAATGAGTTTTGATAACTGTTTTTGATGTAGTTTGACATTATACTTTTTGTAAAACCTTAATGTTAGGTTTTTATCAACCATATTTTTATAAAGTATTATCTAATTTATTTGATCAGTGCATATTTTTTGATAATTCTTGATTAGATCTAAGGCGCATCAAAATTTACTCAGTAAATATACCATGGTTTCACGATAAAAAACCATTTGCATGGGCTCCATGATGGTTATCCCATGTTACACACATATTTTTTTAATACTCACCAAATAGATGCAATAATCCAAATAAATTTGCTGTCACAACACAAAGCACAAACAACCGTCTTTTTGTTTATCTCCACCGAAAATAAGAACTTGTTAAGATCTCATTTGTCACTAAACGAATGAGCTGTATCGCTTTTTCGTGCAATCATTCATTCACGGCGCGCAATTTGCACCGTGAGTTCCAAGTGCCACTCAGGATAACAATTCGAACTCTTCTGCATCGCTTTTGCATCTATAAATAAGCTGCAATTTTTCTCCCTTTGGTAACATACAGGTTGCTTATAGGTTCTAACCACCTTTATAGAACTTAATCACGGTGGATTTTATTACTAAAGTTTCCAAAAAAATACTATATGCAAGCTATTTGTCACCAAATGTGTTACTTGGGTATGAATCTCGAGACTGCAGCCCCAGGGCCTCATGCTGGGCGGCGGGATCGTCCGAAAGGGTTACCGCTGCCCTGGAACAGAAAGGGCTAAGGAAGGAACACGGGTGGGTTTTAGTCAGTAAGAGTCTGACACTCCCTTCCGCTCCATCCTCAGCGGGAGGTGAGTATGGTAAATCATCAAATGACCCCCCATTTGATGATTTACCATACTCAAAAAAAAAAAAAGGCCTCATGCTCAGCAGTAGCGCTTGTGATAACTAGACCAACGAGACAGTTCGATCATTAATTCATAATTAAAATAACGTGTACGTAAATAAAAACTTATAAGTACCTAATCTAATATATAAAATTCTGGTGTCGCAATGTTTGTTACCAAACTCCTCCGAAAAGGCTGGAGCGATTTGTATGAAATTTTGTGTGCATATCGGGTAGGTCTGAGAATCGGCCAACATCTATTTTTCATACCAAAAAAAAAAATTAAAAAAATCCTAGAAATAATGTACCTATACATATATAGCAAAACAACGTTTGCCGGGTCAGCTAGTTAAATTATAAAAATTTCAAAATGATATCGCAACTTAACTAAAAAATCATCCGCATCGCTGTCGACTGGTAATATGTACCCAAGACACTGGCGGCATTGCCACGTTTTATGGCATTGCCACGTTGTATGGCATTGCCACGTTGTATGGCAATGCTTAGCCTATAATTAATGTAATGTATGTAATAAGTAGGTACCTACTTTCAATTTAAGTCAAGTTGTATTTTTTGGACCAAGTTAACTAGATAAGTACAAATAGAGAAAGAAAATACATCTATCTAGCACAGACTAAAAGGCGCACATATAATATATAAAAAAAAAACAAATCAAAAGTGTAAGAAATTAGCAGGAAAGAAAAGGAAAGTGTGCCTCACGGCTGCACCAGAAAGGCCGAAAAAAGTTCAGCGAAAAAAGTACATGAATTTATATAAGAGGAAAATAAACACACACAGATAAGTATTTGTATTGATGCGATGACGAACTGACGACCCTTGCTTATAAAGCCGACGAAGCTCCACTATGCCACTCGATTGTCCTATTTAACTTGGTACACACACAACATGGTCTCATACATTCCAATGTTGACGACATTACCGCATTGTAGAAGACAAGTACTACTCAAACCATTAAAAAAAGAAAAACAACCATCAAATTATCTAATTAACAAACCCCATTGAAGGTTCTTTTCAATGACACCGTGACACTTCTTACACTATTCACATCTCGTTCAAACAAAAAAAGAACGAACGAATGGTTATGTAAACGAAAGTGAAGGGCTGTGGGAGACCGACTATAAAGAACTAGAGGAACTGTGAGTTTCCTCTGAGGATGGAGTTAGGAATGAAGGATATAGGAATTAGAAACAGCGTGGGTTATTTTGAAATAACTGATCGATATCCGTGCAGGTACAAGGTGATCCGGCAGAGAACCAAAATTGTCGACATAGCTCACAGAATAAGCAAGCTGTAGTGGCAATGGTCCGGCCATATTAGTCGTAGAACCGATGAGCGTTGGGGCAGACGTGTTCTTCAGTGGGGAGACCGCGAATCGATGAACGTAAGTGTGACGCCCTCAGTCTAGGTGGAGCGACGATCTTCGCAGGATGGCTGGTAGCAGCTGGATGAGAGTTGCCGAAAATCGAGTTGAATGGCGTGCAATAGGAGAGATCTATGTCCAGCAGTGGACTGCTATAGGCTGATGATGATGATCGGTGCAGTGGTGCAGTGGCTAAATGAACTTATACCTGCACTACTGGAAGCGTCGTAGCGAGTTCGAGTCTCGTTCGCACGGCTACACATCAAGCTATACATAATCAGTATAAGCTAACTTCTGATTGTACGAAAAACTTACACAATGCGAGGTCAGCTAAAACTGGAAATGTATACCTAGGTATATCTTGATGTGTATGAAAGAGGCTTGCAGTTTTACCAGATACAGCTGAATACCAGTTTTTTTACATGATGCTTCTGCCTAATACGTAAGTAAGTACTCAATTATACAAAAATCAGTGTAAGTGTTTTTGCATATCAAGACCCCTCCGTGCCGCCGTTGGTCCCGACTGTCATTAGTGGATCTTTGCCAGTCATTACGGATGAAGAATCTTATAAGTCCAACCAGCCAGTCTTATCAAGGAGTATCGTATTACCCTGTAACTGAGTTGTGGAGGTCAGAGAGGCATTCGCTCCATGTAAAATACTGGTATTCAGCTGCATCCGGTTTGATTGGAAGCCGACCCCAACATATTTAGGAAAAGGCTTGGTAGATGAAGATGATGATAAGTGGAAGTGTCTTCATGTATAGAATTTATCAAACTAACTAAGAACTAACATCGTCATACAACGTGGCAATGCCGCCAGTCTCGTGGGTACATTACCAGTCGACAGCGATGTATAGTTAGTATAAGATATTATATTTTTATTTTAATAATTTGTAGTTTACTTAGTATTTAGAACAAAGTAGTTTCCTATATAGAAAATAAACAGAAGTAGAGTTTTTTCGTTGAGATAAAGTAAAAACTTTACAGTGGACCAAGTTATTATCATTATAAAGGTAAAACAGAGCATTAGAATCATACCCTAGAATCATACCTACCCAATAATGCTGACTAGCGCCGGAGCGCCATCTAATGCTGCGTGTGGTAGCTATACACATTATGTCTGCCTACCCTTTTGCGGATTACTGGCGTGCGTGTATGTTAAAATATATTATAAATACACCCTTTTGCACGGATAGGAATGAAAACATACTTTGTTAATCTCCTATCGCGTATACAATGAGAGGGTGGACAGAGGTTGAGGTGCATTTCAGCCCCAAATTATATGACGGCTCCATACTTATAACTATAATTAAATAATGATACACAGCATAATCAGCTTATAACTGCTGGGACACAGGCCTCCTCTCTGTGATAGGGAGTAGGCCGTAATCCACCACGCGGATCCAGTGCGGGTTGGTCGATGTCACACGTCTTCGGTTCTAGGACATGCCGGTTTCCTCACGATGTTTTCCTTCACCGTTTTTATGGTACACGATGACAATCCAATATTTCAGTAACAGATTCAGTTTATATAAAGTCGGGGAAATTAATTCTTTATCAAATTGACGGCCCATTTAAATTGTCCGTATATTAAAATCGCAACTGACATTCTTTGACAGTTGTATGATATAGCACGAGTTGACGTAGTGTGTCAATTTGATAAACAGTTAATCTCCCTGAACGTGTAAATACAAATAAGTATCACAATATAATTGTTTATTTAAAACTTCAAGTAGTTATTTTTTTTAGAATAAAAAACTGACACCGATGGCAATAAATATAGAGTAGGTCCAGGGGGTCTACTCCGAAGTAGTATCGGCCGAATGTTTGGCCGTTTCCTGCTACGAAGTTACTATTTGGTTCGGTCGGTCCCGATCCTACACTCCTACACTCTTTCGAACATTGACTGTGGTCCCAACCTAACCGAGCCGATCCGAACTTTTTTCGCATTTTTCAATAATATTCGGTTCGCCCATGTGTCGGTCCGATCCGAACATTCGCACTTTGCACTTCGGAGTAGACCCCCTGTATTTGGCTACGAGTCTGGCACCTTCAGGAGCGTCCATCAGTTCCTGTAACGTATAGACAACAGCGGGGTAATTGCGTAACACACTAACAGTAGCAATAGCTTTAATTTTGACAGTTCAACAGCATCCATTGCGTTATTTACGTTGTTGAGCAGACAATTTTTTCGAACATATTACGCAATGGATTAGCAATATCGTTCAAAATGATTGAGATTGAAATTGATAATGTGTTACAGACACAGTGGACACGAAGTAGTTACTAAGCAATAATTTATATCCTTCACCATATCCCATACTTACAAAAAAATATATTCATCCCAAATCAAACCCCCAATTTCGTACAGTCTCTAAGCCACCGTAACGTCAAACGTGTGGCTATTGCTAACACAGTGTGATGTTAGAGAGATGTCCCATGAATAGGATATCAATGTAAGTGTGATACGTCAGTGGCTACCAGCGCCATTGAGACAAAGGAAGGCTTTGACTGGATCCCGGAATCCTTTGAGCTTCAGTAGTTACAGCCTATCTGCTACTGTAACGTTATCACCCTGTGTCTGTTGTGTATTAGGGTGGCGGATACATTCAACTGACCGTTAATGATTTACATACATACATACAGGGTTATTTTCAGTTGGCTAGCTAAACTCCGCAGACACAATGGGTTGGGTGAACAAAAAATTTATTCATTTGATTTTTTTTGTCGGGTCATCGACCGACATTTTTATTGTCACTTGAAATATATCAGTATAGAAAATCTTGTTTTTTTTTTGTAATACACGATACAACATTAGAAAACAGTTTTTCTTAACTCATACTTCAAGTAACAACACTAACAGCGGTCGTTGACCTTCCAAAATAAAAAACAGTCAATCTGTTTATTTTTTAGTTTATCGTGTCTGCGGAGTTTAGCTAGCCAATTAAAAATAACCCTGTATATAATCATAAACTCATGCGTTTTTCTCATAGGGGTAGACAGAACTGCTGCGATCCTTACAATACAAGGAATATAGTTGGTTCGTTATTGATTTAATTTAATAAAGGTTGACTGTAGGTTTCTCAATACTGAAAGCTTGGATCCCTTAGATTTGCAAAGAAGGCTTTTTTTCGAAGCTTCCATGGTAATTTTTTTTTCTTTGACTTTATTTTTTCTGCTTACAAACTAAATACATTAAGAGCTGTGGTGGCCCAGTGGTTGTAGGTCGTAGGTTCGAACCCTGACAGGCACTTTACTTTGTGTAAATTATTTCATCACCATTGCGCAGGCGCAAACCGATGACTTTTATGCTATTATTAGGAAGCGGAGCGCCGCACTACTAAGTTTTTAAATTTTATTTTATTTTGATTTCAACAAATTTATTTGTAATGCAATGTTTTTAATGTGTAATGTTTTATGTATGTAATTTGTGTTGTATTTGTTGTGTTTGTTCTATGTATTTTGAAGTGCTTATTATGGGAATAATTTCCTGAAATAAATTATTATTTAAGTTAATTTAATTGCTTTCAAAACGGCGAAGGAAAACATCGTGAGGAAACCGGTATGTCCTAAAGCCAATAATTCGAAGACGTGACCTACCAACCAACACGCACTGGGTCCACGTGGTGTATTATAGTGCACTCCCTCTCACCGAAGAGGAGGCCAGTGCCCCAGCAGTGGGGATATTGTAGGCTGATTATTTATACAATCAAATAAAATTGAAGTTTCAGTTTTTAATGTTAAAATAACAGCTTTAAAGCTGTTGTTTTGCATCCTCGTCAAATTTCAGAAGGCTGTTATGAAAGACATAAATAATCAAATAAAATTACGATCCCTGGTAAATAATGAATACCTACATACTGGATTTTTTAGGTTTTTAAGTATGACAGTATTTCTGCATACACCATTCACAAAGAACAGAATCGCGATATGGTATCGTATAGGCGGCCGCGTTTTTATGTGTGTGTAAAAGGGCAGTTACAGTGCGGTCTCACACAGGCCACGTTTTAAAATGCGTGTCCCACACATGCCGATTTCCGACACATAGAAGAAAAAAAAACTTACTTATTTTATTATTGATTCGTGACGAGAATCAGTAGCATAGTTACCTCCTTGAACTTGACGAGGATGCATAATGACACCTTGTATATACATATTATATACGGTACTTATAAAAAAAATCAATTTTTAAATTAATATCTGTCTAACTGTTCCGGCTAATCTCCGAAACTGCTAGACCTATTTTGACGTGACTTGCGGACTTGCGATTTTGTATGGAATAACATAGGCTATTTTTATTTTAGGAAAAGAATTGGGGTTCCGCACAAAAATATCCAATTTAATAAATCCAATTTGTTTTCTGACATGCACGCGAATGAAGTTGCGGTCACAGTTAGTCTCTTATGAAACCTTCATGCCTATTACTTATCATAGTTAGGAGTAGGGAGCTATAACCAACTAATTTCGGACTCAAACGGAGCCTCATATTCATGAGCTCGTCACGCGTTGGGGTTCACAGTTCATACTTGCGTGCCAATTGCGTAACACACTATCAATCTCAATCTGAATCACTATGAAGGATATTGCTAATCCATTGCTTGATATGTTCGAAAAATGTGTCTGCTCAACAACGCAGTTAATGTTGTTGAACTGTCAAAATGAACCCATTGCTACTTTTTATTTTTTATAAAACGTTGCCCCACACTAGGAATTACTCCTGTATCGTGGGTGCGTTCACAAACATTTAAACTCACATACACAAACAGCCAGACCCGGAACAACTACTTGTAGGCCATACAAATATTTGTTCCGTGCGGGAATCGAACCCGCGACACGCAGCGCAGCAGTCAATCGCTTAACCACTGCGCCAATCGTGCCGTCGAACTACTGATAGTGTGTTACGTAACTACCCCGTTGATTCGAAGTCTGAAATTATATATGAGTAATCTACTATATAAAAATAAGTCGGGTTTTCCTTCCTGACGTTATAACTCCAGAACGCACGAACCGATTTCCACGGTTTTGCATTCGTTGGAAAGGTCTCGGGCTCCGTGAGGTTTATAGCAAAGAAAATTCAGGAAAAATAGGAGTAGTAGGAGTAGGGTAGGAGTAGGGTAGGTGTAGGGTAGGAGTAGGGTAGGAGTAGGGTAGGAGTAGGGTAGGAGTAGGGTAGGAGTAGGGTAGGAGTAGGGTAGGAGTAGGGTAGGAGTAGGTTAGGAGAAGTGTAGGAGTAAGGTAGGAGTAGGGTAGGAGTAGTCTAGGAGTAGTGTAGGAGTAGGGTAGAAGTAGGGTAGAAGTAGGGTAGGAGTAGTGTAGGAGTAGGGTAGAAGTAGGGTAGAAGTAGTGTAGGTGTAGGGTAGGGGGTAGCACACCACGCGAACGAAGTAGCGCCGGGCAGCTAGAAATAATTTATATGGCAAAACAACGTTTGCCGGGTCAGCTAGTAGTTTATAAATTCATCATGTAAAGGTCCAGCTGAAGGATAAAGAGCAATAATACGTATAATGATTAATTATTCTTGGACTTTGGATTCAGACACTGTTGGACATTGTACTAGAAGTCATGAGGTAAATTGGAAATCAACACGAACTGCATTATTAGGTGATGAGATGGCTAAATAGAGCAAAAAATCTATGCTATATACATGGTCAAATTGAATTAGCTAGCGAAACACTGCAGACGTGATGGGTATCAATATCTAAAGATCTAAACACGATTAAATAATAAATAAAATCTTTAATGTTTTTTTTTTTGTATGGTTATCGACCGCAGTTAGTGTAGTCACGTGAAACTTGAACTTGAAACTAGACACGTATTTCGTGTATATACCCAACGCGTCTGCGAAGTTTCGCTAGCCAATTAAAAATAACCCTATATAATAACGCTGAACAGTTTGTTTGCTTGCACGCGCTAATCTCTGGACCTACCTACCAGTCGGGTTTGAGAAATTCATTTTACATTTGATATCCCAATTCTTGAGAAAGGTCATAGGTTATGTTATACATTACGACCCTTAGGAGCCGAGCTAAAACAAAAAAAGGTAGAAAGAACGATAAGCGACAGCTAAGTAGTTTATAAATAATCAGATTTCTATTAAATTAAACGGCGGGTGAAACCGCGGGGCCAACTAACTTTATTTTCACATTTTATAGCATAAATTAGTATAGAATGTGTAAATAAAGTTAGTTTTGGCTATGATATTGCTCTTAACTAAACCAATACATTTGCCTGAAGGTATCATCAATACGCAGAGTAAAACAAAGTCGCTTGTCATGTCTGTCTGTGTACCACTTGAGTAGTTCTTCTAAACTACACGGTGGATTTTGATACGGTCTTCATCGTCATTTAGATAATTTATTAAGGAAGGTACAGACGCCAGCACATCAAGTTACTACAATCTGTCAAATTTATTTAATAGATTTTCAACTTTATCGCTCAAGCATTAAGGTTCAAGGTTGATTGGATAATCTTGACAGTTTCGGGTAGCTTGACCTGCTGGCGTCTGTACATTTATCATATTGTAACATGTATCTGCTTCCAGTCTAACTGGATGCAGCTGAATACCAGTATTTTACATAGAGCGACTGCCTATCTGACCTCCCCAACCCTGTTACTGGGTAATTCGATACCCCTTGGTAAGACTGGTTGTCAGACTTTCGGGCTTCTGACTATCCATAAGGACCGTCAAAGATCCACGAATGACAGCCGGAACCAACCGCTTAACGTGCTTTCCGAGGCACGGATGGGTCTCGGTATGTAAAGATGGCCCATCCACAGACCAACCGCGGCAAGCGTAGCTTAACTTGATCGATCAACCTGTGCGGCTGTTATAATTTAGCCACGGGCCCCTCTTTATTAATATTTAACATAGATATCAGAGAAATCTCCATGTTTTCACATGTCGCCATATCAGTAAGTACATAGCACCCTTTCAAAGCAGGGCCAGGATCCCAATTGCGTAAAACACTACCTGAATCATTTTGAAGGATATTGCTAATCTATTGCTTTATACCTATGTTCGAAAAATTTCTGCACAACAACGTAAATAGCGCAATGAATGTTGTTGAAATGTCAAAATAAAAAGCCATACATCCTACTGTTAGTGTATTACGTACTCGTAATTACGTCGCGGGTCGTTAGCCTGAAACTAAAGTAGAAAAAGCCCATGTGCTCTGTGATAATATAGGTACCTAGCTTGGTCCTTCACGCTTCAGGGACATTTTCTTATCTCACTGTAAACATATTTGGAATTTTTGCACGTACCCCCGACTTGCATTTTCTTATCGTGGCCATTGGCACTGCCCTGACCGAACTGAACACAATCAGGTACCTGCTGACTAGCTTCCTCCGACTTACAATAGAACACAAAGGTTTTGGCAGGTACTTCCAACCTGTCAGTGCGTGGGACACTTTTTCATATTTTGTACTACAAGTATCCAAGTACATACCTGTAGTACAAAATATGAAAAAATGTCCCTTTCTGCTTAGTCTTAGGGTAACTTTTCATTAGGTACCTATTCTGCAATTTTAATAGCAAAGAAAAATGTAAGTAGTTAGATAAACACGGCGACGTATCAAGGCTATACAAATCCAAACTACATAAATGGCGTATTGGTAATTGTTTTTATAGTGCGAAAGTATTTATTGATAAAAAAGTAACAGATCAATATGGTTACTGATTTTCATTATATTAACTACTTTTTGTATGTACCTATTATTGTTAAGAATTCACTAGAGTTATTTTAGAAACGTTAGAATAATAATTTTAGCAAATTAATGTATCCTTTTAATTTTCTACATGTGTTTAAATATTTGTATACCAGTCCTTGGCGAAACATATAAGATCATAATTCTATTTATAAGACCTTAATGTACTAGGTTTTAATACAAATAAATATATTCTATTCTACATTTCCAGTTTTAGCTGACCTCGCTTTGTATAGATTTTTCGTACAATGAGAAGTCAGCTTATACCGGTAATGTAGGTAAAGCTTGATATTATGTCGTCGAGCGTACTTACATTTAAATTATAACGTTTTTAGGGTTGCATTTTCATTTGCTAATTTTTTTCATACTAGCTGCGCCCCGCCGTTTCACCCACATAAGTTTCGTTCCCGTGGGAGTATCTGGATAAAAAGTATCCTATATGTTAATCCTGGTTATAAACCATTTGCTTGCCAAATTTCATCCAAATCCGTTCAGTAGTTTTTGCGTGAAAGAGTAACAAACATCCACCCATCCATCCATCCATCCAAACTTTCACATTTATAATATTAGTAGGTTAAGAAGTCGGATGAATTTTTGTCATTATACATGATTCGTTATTATTTTTGTGATAGTGCAGTGACGCAACCTTTCGTAGCAAAATTTCAAAAACAACTTTCTAACTCTAAAAACTCTTTTTACTTTTAAATATAATTTATTAAACTTTAGATTTTACTTAAGATATAGCTACAGACCTGTGTCCATATTTAGCTATCATTAATTAGTTACATTAGTTTTTATTGTAAAAAATCCAACTTCTAAAAATATGCTTATATTTCTTTTTGAACCATAAAGCACAGCTTACGAACCAGGAGAATCGTCATCAATGGACCACAGATAACGAACCCGCAGCCTGTAGGATCCCTACACTCCGAGTGTAATGACTTCTACTCGTTAGGGAGACGTACTGTCAACCTCATTTTATACTAACACTTAACAACAAAAACCGTCCTTATGGCTACCACATAAACGTGCTGTCAATGTAGGATTGTTACGATGGCGTGCGGTGGATTGTATTCAGTCCGCAGAGGAAGGGAGACAGACGGTATTATTAGAAGTTTAGAACGGAGGGTATGTCAGTCAGATCAATGGGGCTCTATTTTTACGATTATTCGTACAATCATCGACATGTTAGCTTTGATTAAGCGATCTTATTGCACTAATGAGTGGAAACGTGTAAATAGCTTTTCATAACTAGAATCAATTCTATATTTTGTAAATTTTGACGTTCAAAAGTGCCTTTTATGTGGCTATTTGAAACAAATGATTTGACTTTGACATACTAATCTGTAGTTATTCTAATGAATTTCTAGCCTTTTTTAACGAACAGCAGTGCGATTCTGTAACCATCTCACCGTGAAAACTTAGGTGAAGTGAGCGTGGAGTGAGCTGTCATTCCAAATAATGCTAGGGATTGACACTACTGACAACTCACATCAAGCTCACTTCACTTGAGTTTTCACGGTGAGATTTGCACAGAATCGACCAGCTGTACGCGATACCAAAATGTATCGCCGAATAAAAAAGCACACTGTTGGATTTTCAACGCTCGGCCCAACGCCGAGAGTTGAAAAACGAACAGCGGCACCTAAATATATTTATAGATAATAATATATAAATAAGAGCTGTTGTGGTGGCCCAGTGGTAACGTCCCCGACTTGCGAGTTGTAGGTCGTGGGTTTGAACCCAGGCAAGCGCTTTACTTTGTGTAAATAATTACATCAGTACTACTCTCAAACCGATGAAAGAAAACATCGTGAGGAAACCAGCATGTCCTAGAACCAAAAATTTGAAGACGCGGGCCCAGTACAGGTTCGTAGATATCACATATCTACGAACCTGTACTGGGCCCGCGTGGTAGGTTACGGCCCACTCCCTCTCAAAGAGAGGAAGCCTGTGTCCCAGCAGTGGGAACATTATAGGCTGGTTATACTACATTAGAAAATATTATATTTAGGCATTGCGCAGTGTTAGTGAAAATGGACATTAGTGATGTCCTATGTAACTTATTTAATCTATCTAGCCTTTTCCCAACTATATTGGGGTCAGCTTCCAGTCTGAACGGATGCAGCTGGATACCAGTATTTGACATGGAGCGACTGCTTATCTGACCTCCACAACCCAGTGACTGGGTAAGACGATACCCCTTTGGTAAGACAGGTTGTCAGGCTTCAGTCCTATTCATATCATAGGTATTCAAACACCCATTCACTAAAAACGCTACAGAATTGTGTCTGTCCGAGACATTCCGTGTCAATATTCCGACTCACTTTCCAAAATCCAAACTGTTAAGTTCTATTTGTCACGACCTCAATTTTAAAGTTTAGGTGAAATTCTAACATTTCAGTTTAAAAGCTTACCAAATAGGTTGTTCTAAATTAGCATAAACTAGCATAAACTAAAATGCAGACATTAAAGTTGGCGTAGCGATCTGCGTAGACCCTTTATTTGACACACTGAGGCAAGCAAAATATTTTGTATTGAAGCTACTACTTCAATACAAAATATTTTATAAAATCATCATAATATGATAATACTCCTATGTACTTTACTACAATTTTGATAAATTTAAATGACGAAGATATTTCGTAAGTTCGTAGTGCATTTTACAAGCTGTGAGCGTTCGTTCTGTCAAAGTATACGTGTGAAAGTTGTTGCGTTTCCCGCGCTGCGAGTTTTGGCGGGAACCATCGGCTCCCGTCATGAGACCACTCACGGTGACGCATCGCGACGCCGGCGCCACCTACCGGCGATGTGCAACACTATGCTCTTTGTTTTCAAGGTATTGTAGTGTGTAGGTATTTAGTTTAAAGTTAGTTTGTCGAAACTTTGCTGAGGATAACAAAAAGTGGTGATTTTAAAAATATTTAGAGATTCTCATGTTCTTTTTCAGTAAAGTATTTGCATGTAGGTATTGTAGGATATATCGTATGTACCTAGTACGTATTATCATTAAATTACAGTTCTACAACATTCTATGAAATGAAGACTCTAAGATAGTTGAAAAGTAACGGAATGTTTTCATACAAACTCGCAACTTATTAGCCAAATAAGTTTGGAACTGAGCTTAACGTAATACAATTAAACAGATAGGCATCTACGCATTACTATGTAAATGCTGCGGCTAACGTAAAGTACGTTCGGAGCTGTAACTAAGAGTGTAGTGCGCCGCGACGACTGCTCTTTATTCATTAAGCTTCACACATCACGTCGTTATGATCACGTAATGGCAAGTCCGACGCGGAAAACTTAATTCGCACTAAGCTACCAGCCGATAGGAAGCGCGACATCTATGAGCCACCAGGCAAACTTCAGCGAACTGAAATGCGTTTACGATCTTTATTATCGGCAGCCGTAATACTACAAATTTAGTTCTTGCCCTACAAAAAGCGTTTCTCCTTTCATAATAATAAGAATACGTCGAGTCGGTCGGTTGGCGCGCTCGCTCGTTCGATACACACGGACGCGGCGCGGCGCGCCTGTGTGCGCGTGGCTGCGCCGGTGTGCGGCGCCCCCCTCCGCCGCCCGCGCGCCCCCGCCGCCCCCCGCAGCCCGGCCGGCCGCGCGCCGCGCGCCCACCGAACGTAGCTTTCTGTTCACTTATATAACGACATATACATATATAAACGCGGTAAATAATATACGCTGTGAATAGCGAGCTATGTGCTGCCACCTAGCGGCCCGGACCAACAGCGCCGCCACAGACTATATTGCTCTGTTTTCAGATTTTCTTTTCGTTTGTCACCATGTTTGTGGACCATAACTGTGAAATGATTATTTTATATGAATTGTTGATGATGTCGGAGGAAGGGTTTTAAGAATAACTTGAAGTAATGGTTAAGGCCGAAGCGTGTCTGTGAGTGGGGTTGCGATCGGTCTCTATGCGACAGTTTGACGTTTAGGACGGGAGTTGCGTCGAGTTTTCAATAGCAATTTCAAATGGCCTAGGGTTCGTAGCGGCCCGCGTAGCACTCGTTGATGTCTTTTGCAAAATAAGAGCAATTAAGACATCGCGGGGTTACGAGTGCTACGCAGTTCACGAGCTGCTCGAGTGGACGCGCGGACAACGTCAATAATATGTTTATGTTGTAGATATGAGTTGATATTGTTTTGTTATGATATTTTAAAGTAAAAAACATGATTTGAGAATTTATGAAAGTAATGTTTTCGTTATGTGATTTAATATTTGTTACGATTCCCATGAAAGTAATAACGACGAGAATCTTCGTGATCTTCTTTCCATGTTGTTTGCTAAAAACAAACAACTTTTCTAAAATAAATTGTATCTCTTTTGCGTGTGGTTTCACAGAATTTTGTTCTCGTTCTGTTGAAAGTACGACTCGCTCTGAGCTGGTTTTCTTCGTAGCTCGAGTTTCGCGTCTAAGTGGCTTGACTCGAAAACTCGAATGAAACTCGAGCGAAGACACGAATGGTAGAATGTTCCGAGGAACCAGCCATGACTGCGGCGTCCACGAGACGTGTTGCGAGCGACAAAGCAACACACGCCTTTCAAACGCAACGTCGGCTGCCATCTTGGATTTAATGTCATTATAACATCGCACATTACTTTGTTTTCTATTTCACTTTTGTACGAAGAATTTGGACAAATCTTGAGAGTTAATGTAATTTGACATTAGTAGTGATTAGTTGACGATGTGTTTGACTTGTTGTAAGTATGTAGCTACTGAAGGACACGATATCTGCAAGAATAATTAGTGTTAATGAAGAACAAATAATGTTACGTCTAATTGTCTATTTGCTAATAATTAATTAATGTACAGATGCCAGCACATCAAGCTACTATAATCTGTCAAATTTCTTTAATAGATTTTCAACTTTATCGCTAAAGCACTAAGGTTCAAGGTTGATTGGGAAAATTTGACAGTTTCGGGTAGCTTGACCTGCTGGCGTCTGTACCCAGGATTTTAGAATATATTGATTTAAAGAGTGTCCTTTGAGTTTCTCGCCCGTTCCTCTCCACAACTTTCTGACTAACTGACTGACTCTGTGTCAATTCAAAAGTGCTTGTAAATGGTTTAATTGAAATAAAATGTTTTGAGTTTGAGTTCGACCAAAGATTTACACACAAATTACACAATTGATTAATTCATTATTGTTTTTTTTTATTTGATTGATTTACAGGTTTTTTTTTAATATTAGGAGTATATTTGTGATCAAAGGGTAACTGTCCCTTCCTTATGAAATCCTAATGTGAAGTACCTAACTCAGATATTGTACCTACCTACGATAATATTTAGAACCGATTCATCATTTCAACAAAAGACCCATACGTTGAGTTCCCAAAACTCGTGCAAGTGTATTTTAATGAGCGCACAATTATTTTGGTGCTACATCACAGTTTGTGTTCAGTTTTTCAGCCAACCTAACCTTTGCCATTAACACGCGAACTCGAATCGTTTCCACTCTGCGTGACTCAACAGCGAGAGAATAACTCACGAAGTTCCGAAACTCTTCGTTCCACTGGCTTCCTAAGGTCACTTTAGCAGTCACGTTGCAGAAACAACGCGATGAACTGTAAAAAGTCGTGAAACTCGTGTTTCGTTCGTTCGTGGTAGAATTTTTGGGATTAGTGACTACTACGGTGTACCAATTCGCTTGTTTATCGTTTGAGGTGAGATTTGCTTAGAGAAAGGTAAAGGTGGGTGAGATTGTGAGTGAGTTGGAGGACAATAGTAGAATGTTTTGTTCGAATAGAGGCCGCGACGGAGCGTCGACTTTGAATGATAGTCGAAGACGGACCGAATGAAGGGGAATGACATCTTTTTCGGACTTTGCCGCATGTTGGTGCCAGATGACAGTCTAAAAAAACTGTTTACATATACACTGCTGGCCCAGCGCCGGGGCTAGCGTCCTGTTGATATGGAACACGCGATGGATGGCATTGTAAACAGCGCAGCTAGTGTTGTTACTGTGCTGAATGTATTTTCGAGTAGGTATATGAGTATGAGTCGCTCTATTAGATTCATTTCTTGTGTTGTTTATTCCAGTATGAAGCGAATTGGTGACAAATGCTCTTTGTCGCTCCATGCCTATCTATTTTTGTTTATTTTTAGTTTTGTGTTGTTTGAAAAGTTGAGGAAAATATTTAAAATTACTACATGCGAAGAACTCTACCTACATTTAATATCGCAGATGACAACAGGACAAGGAGAGAACCATTTCTATACCATACTAGAACACAGTCAACAAGTATCCTAACTTTTTCAAAGTTCTTCCAAGTTATTGTACCGAGTCATCAGCCCCAATGCCGTGACCTGGAGACCCCTCCGTGGTCAGTCAATTCGCTAACCATGGACTTGTTTCGCGATTGGCAATACGTCGAACTGTCCACGCCGATCAATTCTAAACCCTAACCGCAGGGCACAAGGCCGCATTCACGTCGTTATCACGCGCAGTGATAACACGCCGCTCGACGCACTCATAAATGAAAACATATGTTTACAATCACACGGGCCGCTCTATCGAGACGACGACGCTTCGAGATCAACTCGTGCAAAAATAGGTTAACAACGATACGCGGTGTCGCGTCGCCATTTCGTTGACGAAAAAGAGGCGTTATTTCAAAATACCTATTTCGGAATTTCAGGACCGAAATCAACTTCATAACAATTAACGATACGACCCCCGCCTCTAAATTCCTCGCCCCGAGCGTGCCCGCTATACGTGGCGGTACGACGCCTTCGCATAGATAGAATAGAGAGCGGTTTCGGAACGCACCCGTACAGGCGCGCGGCTGTGTGCGCGCGCGGCGGTGTGCGCCGTGTCCGTGCACGCGCACACACGCGCGCCGCCGGTGAGCGCTGTTCACCGCACTCTGTGAGCGCAAACAACCATCTATAAGGCCACGCTATAGCTGACGGAGGGACGGGCCGCGCCACGAGCCGGTTGCATATTTGGGTTTTTCTTTGTTCATGTTTATATCTAGGTAGCGACAGAAATGTTGGAGAAATGAGCGTGTACGCGCGCTGTGATTACAGATGAACTTTCGTGTAGGGTTTTACACCTTCCAAGACTTAGGCTAGGTTCTGAGTTTATCTTATATTTTATTAGGTAAATCCCCAAAGTGTAGCATAATTTATAGATTTATTTCTTTGACTCTTTTAATGTTACCAAACATTTTAGTTTTAGTCCTATGATAGTATGTCTGTTAATTTGCTTATTTTAGCATTTAGCTTTCGAAGAGTCATTAATTTACATGAAACTATCTGAAACATTTTTTTTATGCTTTATAAGCTCAGTACGTAGGTTATCTAATACTTAGGTAAGCTTTTATTTTAGCATTAGCATAGTATTAATACCTATTTTTTACTTTAGGTAAATATACCACTTTGAAATAATTTTAAAGCCGGCTCAGCATTGTTTTAGTTAGGTAATCTTGGAAGGTACAGTAGTTTATTTCTTCATCTAACTAACCTGGGGGTCTACTCCGAAGTGCAAAGTGCGAATGTTCGGATCGGACCGACACATGGCCGAACCGAATATTATTGAAAAATGCGAAAAAGGTTCGGATCGGCTCAGTTGGGTCGGGACCATAGTCAATATTCGAAAGAGTGTAGGACTGGAACCGACCAAACCAAACAGTAACTTCGTAGCAGGAAACGGCCGAACATTCAGCCGATACTATTTCGGAGTAGACCCCCTGCATTGTCCCACTGCAGGGCAAAGGCCTCCCTCTCCCTTTTCCACACAAATCTGTCTTGGGAGTGTCTGCCAGTTCCTACGGTAGGAGTCAAGCTCGTCCTTATTTCTTCAATTAAACTTATTTGTTTGTTATAACTTTATTATTAAAATCATTGCATTTTAGAACCCACTAATTTCTATACTGCAATTCAATCACATCAGGTGGCAAAAATAATTAAATGCTATATGATTGCTTATTGCTTATTTGCTAGTAAAAATTACCAAAATCAAAAACTTATAAGGACATTTTTTAGTTTAGGTAATTTTTGTTAGCAATTCTAATTCTGTGCAAAGTCTTAACTTCATTAAGACTACAAAAAGGTAATTATTCGCTGACATGTTTTTTGAAATCAATAAAGAGCTCTGAACGATTATTTGACTAAATAAGTAAAAATGAATAAAGAACTCTGCATTCATAATTGAAGAACAAATAATTGAAGACACACTCTTCCAAGTTCTCTTTCCAAACGTAGTAAGATTAACGTGTGGTATGGTATTGTTTCCGACTAACAAACCCCCGAAATAAAAAAATGTATTTAATATACGTTAGTAGATTATTTTAAAATATTTAAGAAGATAAATGTTTCATTATTTTAGCTTGCTTTATTAAGGTAAGTTATAGGTAAAGAAGGTAAGAAAATATTAATAACTCAGAAATTTTACAAAGTTTTTTTGTTGTTATATTTTTTATTTGTTTCTAAAAATACAAATGTTATCCAATGTGTGTTAGTACTAGTTTTAAACAGGTATTTGACGTTGAATTAACATATGTAACATTGTTTTAAAAAATCAGACATTTTAAAATTTTCGGAAAAAATTGAGACACATGACATACCCCATATAGCTTCAAGGAAAGCTTACCCTATACTTTATATTTTAACAAAAGAACCGAATCCATAACTCCTTCTACAAGATTAAAAAATCGAAAATAAGCTTCCCATACAAACTAAATAGCAAAACCGTATACCGGCTTGAGGCGCGGCGCGGCCGGTATATTTCCGACATAATACCGCTGCGTCGAGCGATTACTACTATATATTCTATATACATTTAATAGCTATACAGGCGCGCATAGAACTGGCCGTACTTATGTGAGCGCTACGTGGCGCGCGCTCGTGGCGCTGTAGCGCTTCACGACTTGTTACCGTCTAACGATACTTGGTAGGACAGCGCTGCAGCGCAACGCTTTCTAGGTAGCCGGCTTATTATTATCGTAGATTGGCGTCGGCGCAACTACACGGCGTTAGAAGGACGTTCCGTTTTAAATATCAGGTTTTATTATTATGAAGAGCGGCGCAGCGGAGTGCGGACGGCGCGGCGGACGGTTGCGTGCGATAACATTTGACATTCGTAATTACTCGAGCGCGGACGGCGGTGCGGCGCAGGCGAGGCCGGCTCCGCGGACATTCCGCCGGAGTCCGTGGGGCCGGACAAAGAGGTCGCGCGTTGCGTCAGCGACCGCCCGAGCACCAACCAGCGCTTGACAATCGCGCCGCGCCGTCCACGCCGCGCCGCCGCGCCGCCGCCGCCACACGCGCATTTCACATACACTGCCGAAATATACACTAGCCTTGACTAACATTGTCGACTATTTCTAAACGCACAACGCTAGTCATGTTTCCGTATGTCGTAGCGAATGTTGTAGACGTCGTCAGTTTGGCAAGATAGCGAACCTAACTTAGAGAGACTTCAATTTTCGTAGCGCCCTAATTAAACATTAGAGCGCTAATTTTCATTAGGCGATTTTAATCAGAGAGAGAAATTAAAACTTGTTTTGTATTTCTCGTTTGTTTCGTTTCGTTCTCCGAAATTCTGTTTACTAAATCCAAAATTTCCGAATGACGCTTAATGAGTCTGAAAATTCAAGAAAGGACGTTCGGGGGGATTTCGGCCTTATTCGTTAGGCATAAGGTCTATAATGAGTGGAGTCGAGGTTGTATACGTCAGCCGATGTCAAAGAGCAGAGAGGCAGAGAGAGATAAAGCGCTGGAGGAAAACATTGCGAGCGCTACGCCGACACCGGGGCTCGTCTCGACTCGATAAAAACACGAAATTATAACGAGAAAACGTCGTCTTCGCCATCGTCGCCGTCGTCGTAGGGGGCTATTTTGGACGTCGGCGTAGCTTGCTCGCTCTTTGTTTACGAATACGGCGTCGCTCCTGCGAGTGGAGCAATGAATTAGGCTTTGTTTGTGCCAAAAAAGGTTACCAATCTTCTTTATATCCCTCTGTAATGTTGTAGAGGGTAAGCTTTTCCACTAATTCGTCGTCGATTGCTTGATCTTGAATTGTCGAGCATCCTCTCAGGGTAGCCTCGTCGTTGTTCTACTGGTTCTAATGCCTTTGAGTCTGATGCCAAAGTCTCTAGTTTATGAACCTTAGACGGTGTAATAGAAATCGGATGGTTTGGCTCGCTGTGCCATACTGTCCGTCAATTCGTCTCTACATTTCTCTGGAATGTTTCTTTGTGCGTTTGAGACTTGTTTTCCATCAATGAACATCTAATACGTATTTTTTCAAGTATGTGGGGTTTATTACAGGTCAGTTACTGTGGTTAATTTGAGCCTAGACATTAATCTGGTGGCTCTTGACTTCCGTCTCTCGAGTCGGAATCTGACAAGTGTTAAGATAGAACGTATCTTTATTACACTTTGTTGAAGGTTGTCATTCCGGGAAGTCAGAGTCAGATTAATGAGGCTGTCATTACATTTTCGTGTAATAAAGTGCATATGTTATAGAGCCTCAGACGTCCTTAGCACCTAATCTATGGAGTGAATTTCTTGGTCCCTGCGAATGGGGACGTCTCTCGTCTGTGGGTGAATTCGGCCGGTGTTCCCGTTATCTAAGGCCGATGGCAACCAGTATTCGCAGCCATTGTCCTACAGGTTGGGCGTGAAGTTTGGACGTATGTGGGACTCTTGTGGGGCAGGCAGTCTGAGTGGTACGGTGGTTTTTAAACCCATCTAGGGCAATGACCGAATGGTATACGTATACGAATTTATTAGTACCGTACTGTGGATCACTAAAACTAACCTATCCTTACAAACAACTTAGTAACATATTGATTCTTTGAATATTTTTTTACGTTAAAATAACAGCAGTTGTTGTTTTTTTATCATATCAATAGGTATAAAAACATTTAAATATTCACATAAGCTTTTCGTGCTTATTTTGAATGTTTGTTTTACTGGGAACTATAATGTTATCTGATAGAATTGATTCAATATGGATCTGTAATATTTATTTTATTAGTTAAAATATGTGGTTTTGTTTAATAAAGTTTTCTCTTTTCCTGTCCTTTCCTACATAAAATCAGTTTAGAAAATACAACAAAAAAAAAACTTTGACAATAATATTCCAGGTTTCCCTTTTTATTTAAAAAATACTCTTTGAAAACCCATCGATATTCTTTTGTACATACACGCGCAGACGCTGTCCGTTGACAGTTATTACGCCGAAAAGTGTACGTTTGACCTTTTCCCGAAATCGTACCAAGTCTATGAGAAAAAGTACTGTCTACGCGACCAATCATCTCTGCGTAGAACATAATTGCAATCAGAAATTCCGCCTCCAACTCAAGGATAAGCAACGTGGCGCAACACGAGAATCAAACCCAGAACCTCGACGTCAGAAGAGGCACCTTCTACTAGACGAATGAGGCGACCCAAACCTGTTTATTCTACCTAAATCCACCATCGCTGGCTAGGCGGTAACTGTCAAAATTATCACCACTCGAAAACCCACTTTATTTTTTTCTAGATAGAGTTCATATTCCAGTGTGGTGTGGGTCACACAGCCGAAATTGTTATCGTCACAGCTATGGACGATAGAAATATTGTTTTGGTACCAATGATGCAGTGGACTTGAAGCGACCAGCTGGAAAGTTCAGGGATCAAAACCTTACTGGTTCATTTAATATAGCCTATTTAATATAGAAGCATATTAATTAGGTAATGAGACTGTGGTGAATGGGATCGATGACCTTTAAAGAGAGTTGAAATATGATGACGTCATTAATCTATATGGATACCTCGAAATATTTTGACAATTGTTTGACTTGTGGTTTGGGCTACATTTAATAAAATATTAACAAAAAGAGAATACTCTATTTATATGTCTATGTTTACTTCTATATTCTTAATCAAAGACTAGTAGAGGTAACCATATTGTTTTCCATAAAATCGCCAAATTCGCTAGTCCAGGAATGATTGAGTCTTTGCTGAAGCTGAAGACACTGCACGAGACCATCCATTCCTTCTACTGCAGAAAACTAGAAGTGGAAGATTCCAAACTTTACCTTATCATTTTCCATAAAGTCCCTTATTTGCCAGAGGACTGACCATAGTCTAGGATTGAGTGAAGCTGGGAATACTGGAAGAGATCATCTATCCATACCTACTTCTCCAAAAACTTATATGCCGAGGTTTTCAAACTAACGTACTTGTTGACTAATTAACTATGCTAAAACATGTACCTACAATATTTTCAGTGAATACCTCTTGAAACCTCAAATGTCACTTACCCATCACCTCTGACGTCACACGTTGGTTGGTTACAAAGGTAAGGTAAAAATAGTACAAACTCTTTCCACATCTGCCTTCTCGCTCCCCCTGAGAACTACAGAATGTACAGAACAATCTCTCTTTCGAGTCGAACGCGGGAACTTACCTAAGCAACTAATGAGTTTTTATATTTTACGTAACACTATCGTTACACCTATAATCCTTGGGAGAGTAGGCAGAGGTCAGAATTGTACTGTTGTTTGGCAAACGGAAGGGATCTTACTCTGTTTCACTGAGAAACCATCCCGGATTTTTGGTATCCATGCGACAAATGGCAAACATTGATAAAATACTAAAGAAATAAAATACAGATATGTAATATGTTAAGTCGTCATTTCTGATCAACCAATGAGATCTAGAATCGGTGTCTATCGGATACTAATATCTCGGGCATACTTATACACATCTGACTTTAAACAAAGAGTTATCGATCTCTCCCCAAAATACAGCTAGAAAATCTATCAATTCTTCGTCCCAATTATAATCAAAGAGGAGAGAGATTTCTGACCAAAAATATCGATCCATAAGTATTTTCTATTACTAAGGTTTCAAACCCACTAAAGATTCGACAAGTATCCTTACTCCTGTTACTAGGCCAACGAAGAGACCATTATATTGTTCGTCCATCCTTCGAACAGTAAGGAAACTTTTTGTTATGAAGTAACTCTGGCATTAGCAATTCATGGTATTATCGAAAAATCCTTGAAAACTCCGACTACTTCGCCGCGCGGCTCGGCTCAATAGTTAACACTTCATTTTGAACTCAGGTAATCGTTAACAATAGTTTAACTTGAAGTTTGGCAGCTATGGAGTTCAGTTAGTTTCAGACCAGTCTGTTGGAAAATAGTTAGAAAACGCCCATTGCTTCATCATGAGTCTTCCGTAGAAACGATTTATACTGTTGTGATTATGGGAACGTCGTAATCAGCAGCCCCTGATTGCGTAACACACTTTCAACCACAATCTGAATCATTTTGAAGGATATTGCTAATTCATTGCTTCATATGATCGAAAATTTGTCCGATCAACAACGTAAATTACGCAATGAATGTTGTTGAACTGTCAAAATGAAAGCCATTTGTACTGCTAGTGTGTTACACAATTACTCCGTTGGTTTAGATAACTTATAAGTGATCGAAGATGATTATGCAGAGCTGTCACGTAGCACTCACAATAGCCTCCACGATTGGCGATGCTTAAATGAACGTCCAGCGGTCCAGAGTCAGGAACATTGGGCTCTGCTACACCTTCCTGACTGTCATTTTTTTTTCATGCTAAGCTATCCTGATGTACGCAAAACGACACATCACGCTATACATTTCCAGTATAAGCTGACTTCTCATTGTACGAAAAGCCTATACAATGCGAGGTCAGCTTAAACTGGAAATGTATAGCTTGATGTGTCGTTGTGAGTAGTTGATGCTTATACGAGAGAAGATGAAGGTCTTCTTGCCATTGTCCCTAAGTGGTATTCCAGGACCCTTTGGCAAATTAGTTAAGCAGCCTATATTTTAGGGTCAGGGAACTAGGAGATGTCTGCTTCCGTCTTCCAAAACTACACAACTATTGCTAGAAATGGTAGAGTAGATAAAACTAAAAGAAAACCAGTTGACAAACTGAGTGTTGTGATTTGATACAAATCACAACACTCAGTTTGTCAACTGGTTTTCTTTTAGTTGCCTAGCCTGTAATAGTGATTTATGGCGCTTAGCGCTTAGCACTAATCACGCTACTTAGCTAGTACTTGACTGTTTTTGTGCCATCTTCTGACCGTTTCAAGTGGTAGGGTTTCTAATCTTCATATCGTTTAAGTACATTGCAGGAGAATTTTGACAACCCTTGACTAATTTATTTATTACCTAAAGGCCTTTGGGTTCGCGATAGTGATAAGAACTTGATTTGATTTTGGGTTCAACTGAACTTTTCGGAACGTGTAAGGGATTGTCGAATTTTATATTTATTTTTATAGAAATAGTAATTTATTTCCAAAACTTCAGTACCTATACGTTACATCAGTGAGCTCTCGACCCCTGAACTAGGCCATCCTGTATGACAGGGGTCGAGGTTGTTACATGGATCAGCATAAGAATACTAAATACAATTTATTTAGTGTTTTTTTTTAAATTATGAAATAAATAAATAAATTGATTAAAGAAAAAAACAAAAATATATTGGCACTATGCAGCAATCGAATCCGCATTACGTAGCCTTTAGGAACACCACTGCGCCATTCGGAGTCTAAAACCAAGTACAAAATAAAATCACAATAAAAAAGTGTGATATTTCTGTAAAAAATAAAGCCAAGTCGCAGCCAATCTGCCAGATTCCGCATTCAGGTCAGGGGCAACAGAACCGAGCCAAGGAGGGATTTATCAGAGCCTGTGAGTGCTCCCGGGGACGTTTAGCTACGAGATAGTCGGGGAATCTGAACTATAGACCTGATTCTATTCTATACCATGCTTTGATAAAAATATATAAATAATTTAACAAATTACCAAGTAAACGAAAATACCTCCCCATTAGAATGTTCCGAAAAGTAAATGTACCTACACCTAGTTAGTAGATAAATGTGTTTACTCGACTCAAGTTTTACTTAGTTATAAGATTAGAAAATTATTGTTATTTCTTACATGTTGTTATTAGTGCCAATAATAGCTGTATAATTTTAATTATTGTAATAAATAAGAATATACTTAAAAAAGTATGTAGGTCTTTAATTTTACTAAAATATTATGATAAGTTTCGAAACCGTATTATTAATAATATTAATGTTATGTAATATTGATGTACCTCTATTATTATTTTTTTATTTGATTTAAACTACTTTGTCACAACTCTAGCTAAGAAAAAGGTAAGACAGGTGTCAAAATTTTGGAAAAAATAAGTATTTCGAGACAAATAATTAATAATATGATAATCTAAATCATTAAATTTTAAATTATTTTTAAATTAATTATACATTTAACATTAGATACTTATTGTAATTTAGGACAAGCTCCAGTCAAACTTTAGATGATGAAAGAAGCTGTGGTTTGCTGGACTGGAGTCTGGATGCAAAAGTAAGTTAAAGTAACGTAAGTAAGTAAATACAGCAGCAGCAGTGGACAGCAATCAGTAGAGTTGACTGATTATTTAATGCAAAGTGCATAGGTATGTTCCATCCGAGGGACCAAGATATCAGGTAAACAGTTTCCTTATTAATTATCAACTAAACATTTTCCTGGTTGCAAGTTGGTTGCTCAATGGAAGCGTTTTGACGTACTACATTCAGCTCTTTTATCTATAGTATTTCCTATCTAAGCTCTTTAATTACCAGGAAAACTTGGATTTAACGAAAATGACGTCATTACTATACGCTGATGCCTTGTCCCATATATCCTTAATTATCCTGCACCGCCGCTGCTGTGAGTGTAAGGCAATTTAAGTAAGTATATTCGACAAGAAAATGCATTTTTTTTTTTCAATCTCTGCTGTCCCACTCCTGGGCAAAAGCCTCCCTCCACTCCTGCCATCTTTCACGAGCCCACGCGTCCTCCTTCCAGGTTTCACGGAACTTATCCAGTTCGTCCCGCCATATCCTACGTGGTCAGCCGGGACACCGCCTCACTGTCTCAGCTCTCAGGGCACCAGTTCTGTGTTATTATTTTGGGCCCACCATTTGTCAGGCATGCGCAGACATGTCCTGCCCAGACCCACCATTTAAGTTGGGCAGCCTTTTGAGCAACGTCAGCTATCTTTGTTTGGGAGTGCAGTATTGTGTTACGATCACGATCCGTTAATTTAGAAAAGGCATAAACATTCCAAATCAAAGAAAACAATCGTAGGTACAGTAATGTGTTAAATCGTAATTTTCCAAGCTACACCTACCAGCAGATTGGCAGCACGGTATCGCATACAATATAATACCTATTTAATTTTTGTACGGAATTCTTCGAACAAATTGTTCTCGTGCGGTACACGTAGTGGAAATTGAAACTAAGTGTGTGTTGTAGATAAGAGTGGCAGAGCTGTGTAGAGACTAATCAACTGTAATAAACGCTGATGGTGACGACTGACGACGCGGGAATTAACCTTCGGAGAATTACACACACTTGACTTGCGGCCGAGTGCCGAGTGCCGAGAACCGAGTGGCGACACCGAAATGTACATCATGCGCTATTGGGCCCGCCGCGCCGCGCCGGTCTACCCACTGTAAAAATCTCACCGTGGAAACTTAGGCGAAATGAGCTTGAGGTGAACTGTCACCCTATCGGCTGATGCTAGAAATTGGTATAATAAGTTCTTATTAATAGAATTATAATCTTACATGCTATGCCATGATATTCGCCATAAATTAGCTGTGGCATACAAATAATTTAAACTTGTTAAATGTAACAATGGACAAAGATCGCACAAGACAGGGAGGTTTGGAAGGAAAAAGCGGAGGCCTTTGCCCAGCCGTGGGACACAATATAGGCTAACAAACAAAACGTATAACAACTTACTATGACACATTCATTTGTTAAAAATATTTTTTTTATCATTAACTGCCGATCGATTCTGTAAAAATCTCACCGTGAAAAGTTAGGTGAAGTGAGCTTAGAGTGAGCTGTCAATAGTGACAATCCCTAGCATTAGTTGGAATGACAGCTCACTCCACACTCACTTCACCTAAGTTTTCACGGTGAGATGGTTACAGAATCGCACTGCAGTTTACTTCAAGATCACATCACCTTAGTTTTATAGCACCACTGGAGAATTGTAGGGTCTGTCTAACCGTCTGAAACTTACATAGAACAACAGTTTGACAGCCAAAAGAATACAGAATACATCAAAGTGTATAAATTAGCAAACCACCGAATAATACTTTTGCGACTGAACATTTTAAAAGCGTGGAATTTTCCATACATTTTATCCTTGTCTCTGGTTTTACCGAACACGATACTGAACCCACATTTTAATCTAATTTTATGTAGACTTATTTCTCTCTTATTATTTTTGATTGTGGATTTGTGCCCATTTGATGGGAATAGTCTCGTCCCCTATTACATGGGACCTGAACATGATAGGCGAAATGTGGGTGAACTGTTACACCTCTACCCAACCCTTCGGGGGATAAAGGCGTGATGTTATGTTATGCCATAATTAGGTAATTTTTGCTTAATATATTTACGTTTTTCATTGTAAACTTGACTCAGGGTAAAGGTTACTCATTCGTGTCATTAAGCGGTCAATAATGAAGTGTTATTTTTAGCGAGTGTTACGTCACGTCTTTATCACGGCTACGTCATAACAGCTGATAAGGACCGTAAGCTTCGAAATGTTACGTATGTAACTTTGGACTCGTGTCGATGTCACTATGCACGTCCTATATTTTCGTGGGTACTAATTAATTGTAGAGAATGGCGGCCTAGTGGTAACGGTCGTCACTTACGAGTTGCTGGTTCGAACCCAAACAGGCACTTTACTTTGTGTAAATTATTTTATCACCACTGTTCTCAAAACGGTGAAGGAAAACGTGAGAAATTCCGGCATGTCCTAGAATCAAAAATTCGCAGACATGTGACATCCGCCAACCCGCACTGGGCCGCGTGATGGATGGCCCGCTCCCTCTCACCGAGAGAAGGCCTGTGTCCCAGCAGTGGGAACATTATAGGCTGATTATGCGTATGCTAATTAATTGTATCGGTTGAATGTGCCTTAGAAATACTATGGAGATACTTAGTATTAAAAATTGAGGTAAAGTATTAGGAATTAGCGATTTCGTGGTCTGTTGTGAAAAAGGGTTCTTTTAGAAGTTTATTTAATCATCTCGATTATCACATACGATTTTATTCCTACCATATCATTCTCAAAATTATACAGTAAAACGTAAATTAACTCCTAAACCGATTTTCATATCTATATAGTAGATACTTAGATGTGAAAATTGGTTTACTGAAAACACAATCTAAATGAGAAATTGACTCTGTCCGTCTGTTTGTTTCACGCCTAAATGGCTGAACGGATATTGGCCCACGGATAGACCATAACCTGAGGGGCAATTCTCGTAATTTTAAGATCGTCCACAGTCTGATCTCAGTCTCAATCTGTCAAAATAATCTCTAATTTTCCTACATTTTTGACAAGTTTTTGACATTTGTTTGTCGCCGAGATGAGACTGCGACTAGATTTTGAACATTTTAAATTACGAGAATTGGCCTTCACGGCTTAGGAAATAAAAAACTTACCTACCTTTTTTCCGGGTTATACGTTTCCATGGGATAATTTCCAACACACAGGCTACGACAAGAAAAGGTAACACCACAATATACTAACAAACATTTCATTTTCGTGCCTGTATATTAGGGCTTCATTTGACAAAATAATCCACCGTGTTCCATAATCATGTTTATGTAATGCTGCTAAGAAAGAAATCAAAATACAAGCCAAGAGTACTTATGTAACATTTCATGTGACCACCGGTGCCTTAGTAACACGACTACATTACCGAATCATAGGAATCGTAGCCTTTTTGGCAGAAACAAAACACGATCATATTCAGCATCGAGTGTCACTCCTTTTAGGAAAAAATTGGGAGTTTTATGCTCGTCTTATAATCTCTAAATTAATGCCACCTTCGGTTCAGCGCTGAAGGTTGAAAATCCGACATCACGCTTTTATTTAAGAAAGAAAAGGAATGAAAATAGGTTTATTTGCGGTAAACATGACGCAGAGAAAGAACTCAAACACAAAAAAGAATAAGTTAGGGGAAAATATGCGTCACATCCACGCAAAACTGCCATCGCTCAGCATGATGCTACGGCCCTATGCGAGACAGAGCCCCAGCGTTGGTTTTCAGTGACAGTCGGCGGAATTTAAGCATTCAAACTCAAACTCAAAGAATTGTTTTCAATTAAACTATTTACGGGCACTTTTGAATTGTCAAGGAGTCGAGAGACGATGCGAGTTGCCCATTTGAAAGCGTAGTAGGTTCCTATGGCGAGGAACGAACAAGAAACTCCATGGACACTCTTTTAAATAAAAAATATTGTTACAAAATAGCGGTTGTCACCCATGAGAGCAGTGGTGGCTCAGTAGTAATGGCCGTGATTTACGAGTTGTAGGTCGTAGGTTCGAACCCAAACAAGCGCTATACTATGTGTAAATGATTGCATCACCACTGCTCACAAAACGGTGAAGGAAAACATCTTGAGGAAACCCGCATGTCCTAGTACCAAAAATTTGAAGACATGTGACATCTACCAACCCGCACTGGGCCCGCGTGGTGGATTACGGCCCACTCCCTCTCACCGAGAGACGGCCTGGGTCCCAGCAGTGGGAAAATTATATGCTGATTATGCTTATGCATATATGCATCCATGTTGAATCTTCATTCATTTAGGTGTCGCTTAATGTTAGTGAAAACAGGCATTAGGAGTCCTTAATGTCATTGTCCTCATTGAAAGTGGCGCCACCTATTTATTTATTAATCCTCTTCGATCTTAGAGTTAGCAGGCTTGCAGGCTTGCAGGCTCTAGATTCTATAAAAGGTCAAGCAAGCGTTACCGAAATAGGCATTAGAGGTGGAAGATTAGTTGAAAATATAGTCGTCTTATCGTTAGCAAAGGGGAAGAGGCCTTATTACTTATTACGTACTAATAATGTCTACTATTGAACGTGGCCGACCTAACGAAAGTTACAATAAACATTCAAAGAAAAAGTTGCCTAAATTACCATACCTTTTTTTTTTTTTTTTTTTTTTTATTATTTTAATTACCATACCTAGCTTAGCAATCAGATGATTATCGCATGCAAGCAGTCAGTAAGATTCTGCTGCTCACCCTCTAGACTTAATTCTTTACTTCATATTTGTGTTTTTTACACAGATGCGTAGCGACACCTGCCGAAAATTACGCGGCGGAAATTCGGCATGATTACATGTTTTCAATGAAAATTACGCAATACAATTTAGGCCTAATTTGTCATGTATAGGGCACAAGCGACACGCCCCTACTTCAGACGGTTTTACGACTTGACAAAACATCGAAATTTCTTTATATTATTTCAGTTTAATACTAAGTAATTATTATTATACACATAAACCTTCATAAATGATGGTGAAAACCGCATCAAAATCAGTTGCGTAGTTTAGAAGAACAACGCGATCACACAGACAGACTCGAAAAGCGACTTTATTTTATAATAATTACGTCATCATCTGTCTAGCCTTCTCCAAACTATGTTGGGATCGGCTTTCAGACTAACCGGATGCAGCTGAATACCAGTATTTTTATATCGAGCAACTGCCTATCTGAACTCCACAACCCAGTAAATGTGTAATACGATACCCCTTGGTAAGACTGGTTGCCAGACTTTATTGGGCTTTATTTATTAACTAGCTGCGCCCCGCGGTTTCACCCGCATAAGTTTCGATCCCGTTAGAATATCGGGATAAAAAGTATTCTATGTGTTAATCCTGGTTATAAGTTATCTGTGTGCCAAATTTCATCTAAATCTGTTTAGTACTTTTGGCGTGAAATAGTAACAAACATCCATCCATCCTTACAAACTTTCGCGTTTATAATATTAGTAGGATATGTATAGATTTAAAAAGTATTGCAGGCATTGGAACTTACCGTCTCATAATTTGTCCAGATTCCAGAGGGGCAATTCTTGTAATTTTAAGAACGTTCACAGTCTGTTCTCAGTCTCAATCTGTCAAAAATACCTCTTCCATACATTTTGACAAGTTTTTGACATTTGTTGGTCGCCGAGATGAAACTGCGACTAGATTTTGAACGTTTTAAATTACGAGAATTGGTTCTTCTTCAGATATGTTGCTACACTTTGAAAATCGTAGCCTTTCATGGGTGGGTTACCAATCGTCAAATATACCTCGGGACCTTTTACTTATCAAGAAGCTACCCCTCGCTCCCTATTACATGGGACTGTGGGTGTACTATAGTTACTCTGCCCAACCCATAGGGAAATACCGACGTGATGTTGTGTAAGCTACATCTCTACCTATCCCTTATAGTTTACACTATCTTCTAATATATAAAATTGTATTTTATTATGTATTTTATTGTATTATAGTAGCTAGCTTCTTTTCGCGACTTAGTCCGCGTGATATTTCTTGTTCCCCCGACCCACCCCGACGCATCGCATCGCCCGCTCGCGCTATTACTACGTTTTCGCTTATCAATCTTTCTGTTCTTTTTTCGTTTTGCTCGGCTCCTAAGAGTCATAGCGTGATTTTAAATAGCCTATAGCTTTTCTCAAGAATTGGGCTATCGAATGTAAAAATAATTTTAAAACTCCGACTGGTAGTTCCAGAGATAAGCGCGTTCAAACAAACTGTTCCCCTCTTATTACAAAACAAGGTTTTTCTTTCGATCAAGTTTAAACCACTGGCCCAATTATTGAATTTAGAACCCAACTGATAAAGAAACGCCGTTCTTTATACAAAAATGACAGCTTCGTTCGGTGCTCAGTTGTCATTTTAGTATTAAGAACTTTGCCTAAATCGAAATAAAGTTCGAAATACAAGTACCTACTGGCTCAATAGTTTAGGCTAGAACTAAAGTTAGGTTTCGTTTTGTAATAAGACGGTTCAGGTTTATTTTAAGTATAGATTTACATTTTCATATCCATCGTCATCATCATTTTCAGCCGAAAGACGTCCACTTCTGTACATAGGCCTTCCCCAAGCACCTCCACTTCGTCCGGTTCCGTGCTTCTCGCATCCAAGGGGTTCCTGCGAGTTTTCATATCCATGCCTCCAAAATCTAGTGACAATAACTCATGTACATTTGCTTCGCAATAATTTTCGTACAAATTTGAATAAACGCTAGACGAGTTTTTGCCTGAAACGGCTGACCTCAGCACTGTCATTGTTTTTAGGGTTCCGTACCTCAAAAGGGAAAAGGTTTATAACTATATTTTCCATATAAGAAATTATTTTCAAAGTTATTACCGAATTCCATTTTCCTAATATACCCTTTCGACTTATGAGGGACCATGATTTCGTACATCGTTGTGTACCGGAATGGAATTCAATGGCACCCATGTCCAATTTGAGGGCCTGTGAGTGATTTATTATTTCAACAGGTAACTAGTTTCTATTGTAATGAATTTAACTACTAATTAATTATGTAACTATTTAAATAGGGTATAAAAGCTGTTAACAAATGTTAGTTTAAATTATTGGCTCGTGGCTAAATGATACCAGACGCTTGGTCGATCGAAGGTTAAGCTACACTTGCCGAGGTTGGTTCGTGGATGGGTGACCATCGATTACATATCGAGACCCCTCCGTGTCTTGTAAAGCAGGTTAAGTCGTTGGTCCCGGCTGTCATTCGCCCACCCACATTTCACCAGTTATGTTTCAAGTCCCATGTAATAGGGAGCGACGAGCCTATTGCCATCTATCGGGCAATAATGTAAACTCCGGGCTTTCTGAGAAATTCCAGATGGAAAAACTCAATAACCCTCCCTAAGGAATCTAACCCAGGACCGAATCCAGATTCGAGTTATAACTTCTCGATCACCACACCAACGCTTTACGCATTGCGCTCTGCGACGTCTCGCACTCTCAAGACACTAGGTCTGTTCTACTTCTATACAAGCATGGCATGATAGGATAATAAAATAATATAACTGACTACAAATATACAGTATAACTACGTAAGCTAAGTTATTAAAAATTAATTTCTTAACTATGTTACGTTTTACAACCCTTCTCAGATATTTTACCTCTGACAGGAGCAACCGAACAACACCCTTATTGTAACGAAAATAAAGTTCACAATTATTTTGACAGACTTGTTAGTGGCAGCAACCCAACAGCAACCTTATCCGAATGATAATAAAGGTCACTGTGACTTGGATAGTGATGTAAAATCAGAGGTAAAATAACTGTGAACGGCCTGTAGGGGTTTATTTATAAATGTTACTTAAAGTTAAGTTATGATTAATGTCTTAGCAAAACTTTTTTTGAGGTTTAAACGTCTCTTAACTTTAAGCTAAGCAACTTTTACACATATAACATCTACCAACCCGCACTGAGCCCGCGTGGTAGAATACAGCCCACTCTCTCTCGAAGAGAGGAGGCCTGTGTCCCAGCAGTGGGAACATTATAAGCAACCTTTATAGATAGATAAACCATATATACATATATTGAGCATCCTCGTCATCATCACTTTTCTGTCCTTGTCCTTTGTTGTTTGGGGTCGGTGCAAAACGTTTTCACACGTTAATAAACCATATATTACTTAGTATCTACCAAAATATATCAGCACCTTAATTGCGTGACACATTATTAATCACAATCTGAATCATTGCTAATCCATTGCTGAATATGTTAGAAAAATTTGTCTGCTCAACCACATAAATAACGCAATGAATGTTGTTGAACTGTCAAAATGAAAGCTATTGGTACTGATGATGTGTTGCGCAATTACTCAGCAGTATTTTAATTAGTAACTTAGACTGCTGTCGGTCTTAACTATAGACGTAAGAATGATAATATCATAAGCATGCAATGCGATGAGAGGTGTAAGGAGAAGGGGCTAAGCAGAACTACAGGTTAATCAGATCCTGCTGCCAATGCTGTAAGCAGCGATTGCGCAATATTGTGTAATAAAGAATTATCTTCATTATAAGGCAGTTTCTACTGATATTAACGGATACCAGTTTACTCATTTATAGCTTTTCCAGAAAGACCGGGGATTTTATTTATCTTTCATCCCTATTTTCTATTGTTTTATTGAGTTCCTAAAGTCTTGAAATCAGTGTGTATTTATATGATTATCCTGGAGACAAACACTGGCGTAAAGGTATGTATATGATAGGACTAGCAGCGCCCCGCGGTTTCCCCCGCAAAAGTTTCGATCCCGTGGGAATATCAGCATACAAGTATACTTTGAATTATTCTGCTGTATAAGCTATAGGTATTAGTGTATCCATTAGTGTTCCATCAAAATCCGTTCATTAGTTTTTGCGTGAAAGAGTATAACAAACATCCATCCATCCATCTAACCATACAAACTTTCACGTTTATAATATAGATAGGACAAGCCCATCCCTAGCCATGCACCGGGGCATATAACCCGACAATCAGTATTTATTTTTTTCAGTAAATGACGTCCGCTGCAGGACATAACCTTTCCAAGAATCGCCACAATGACCGAAAATATGCCTACATTTTTTTTTAAAGTCGTTCACCCTCTTGAGAAAATTACGACCCAAGAATCAAACCCTATCTACTATCTACTACCCTATCGACTATCAGCCGCCCTTGCAAGTTGCATCTAAACCAATGAGATAGTCTAACATATAAACAAAACACAAACGCTAATCCTTTGATAACATTTATAGTAGAGATAGTTCAATCAATGATGATAATGCATATGTAATACATAATACAGATGCGTATGTGTGTGAACCCAATGTACATAGCCAACTACACAAGCGTTGGTTGATTAATAATTTTACTAGCAAAAGCCTCTACATGAAAAATCGTGCATTGAAAATGTTTAAATTTTGCTCACTGAAATGAAATATAGCGTTGTGATGCATATGGGTTAACATTTTACCTCTTATGTGCAATTACGAGTTCTAGCCTCATAATTATATTTGTTTATCCTAATATATCTTAAGCTTGCCGAGGTCGGTCCGTGGATGGGTGACCATCCATTTCATACCGAGATCCCTCCGTGGCTCGGAAAGCACGTTGATCCGTTGGTCCGGGCTGTCCTTTGTACATGTTTGACAATCGTTCCGGGTATTCAGAAGCTCGAAAGTCTGACAACTGGTTTTACCAAGGGGTATTGTGTCACCCAGAAACTGGGTTGTGGAGGTCCGATAGGCAGTCGCTCCATGTCAAATACTGGTATTCAGCCGCATTCGGTTAGACTGGAAGCAGATTTCTGAGCCTCGGCATTAGCCTTAGGCAGTCAGCCCAACTACCTTGGTAGGAACTGAAAAATGTGGCAATCTATGGGGTTTATTTATAAACGTTTCTTAAAGTAAAGTAACAATTGACGTCTCTATCCATTTATATTTACCTATCTCTCTCTTAACTTTAACCAACGTTTATAAATCAGCCCGTAAGTATCTTTTGAAACTCACCTATCAATTAACACTGCACGCGGCTTCATTCATCTTACTGTAATGTTTTCAAACATAAATCAATATGGTGTAGCCTAAACAGGGTGGCAGGGAATCGAAGCGCAAACTGTAATCATGAATTCAGCACAGCTAATTTTTCGTCGGTTATTAAAAAAGGTATCTGCTGTTTCATAGAAAAGTGCATTACCTACATACATATCTATGCGGTTAAAAAGTATGGGACAAGTCAAATGTTTTTAATAACCAACAATAAACTTCAGCCCTTTTTTTATTTTATTTTTTTCGGATGGGAAATCATCAAATGACCCCTCCCGCTCTAGGTGGAGCGGAAGGGACTGTCAGACTCTTACTGACTAAAACCTACCCGTCCTTACCCCTTTCTGTTCCAGGGCAGCGGTAACCCTTTCGGACGATCCCGCTACCCAAACTTCAGCCCTGTGTTCAGAATCGTGATCCATGGTAACAGAGAGGAATTCTCGTAATTTTAAGAACGTTCACAGTCTGATCTCAGTCTCAATCTGTCAAAAATACCTTTAATTTCCCTACATTTCTGACAAGTTTTTGACATTGATTGTCGCTGAGATGAGATTGCGACTAGATTTGGAACGTTTTTAACCACGGGAATTGGCCTTCTGGTTGTGCCCTGATTGCCCTGCCACCCTGTATTGAGTAGACTTAAAATTGCGTTTATTGAAATTAGGAGTAGTTAGGAGCACCTAACTACAATTCCTTCTAAGCCATGTTGGACATTTGCTCAAAACTGTGACATTGTTCTCGTGATTAGTTAAAAAGTTATTACGCGCGCAATGACGCAATAATAATAAATTTTGCCAACTTAGTGGTGCAATGATGTTCTGTTCTTGAATGGTTAAATTTCATGTTGACTGTACTCAAGTGAATGCCTCAACAGGGAGGCAGGGACATCGACGCGCAACCATGGTACCATATTAAAATTAGTAAGTAAAATACAGATTTAGTACCATTTGATTCTGAACCTCCATGCGTTGAAATTTTTGGTCGAATATTTAAAAAAAAATGCTGTTCCATACATTTTGACCGCGTAGGTATTGTTCTTTTGCATGAAACAGCTGTTTTTTTTAAGTCCGACAAAAATTTCTTTTTGTGCCTCGGTTTCAATTTGCGCGTCGATGCCACCGACCTGCCTGCTGTATGTACCTACTAACTTCTGCCCGCGACTTGTGCATGGACTTTAACCGGGAAAAGACGACACGGTTGACGCAGTGGCTGAGCGATCGACTGCTGCGCTGCGTGTCGCGGATTCGATTCCCGCACGGAACAAAAAAAAAAGGTGAATTCTGTGTTAATCCAGGTTATAAACTATCTGTGTGTCAATTTCATCCAAATCCGTTCTGCCATTTTTGCGCGATTGGGTAACAGATATCCAAATATACAATATTAGTAGGATTATGATGATGAAATATATACATATTACTCGTATTATATAGGTTTGTCGTCCATACTATAAGGAAATGCAAACCCACAAAATAAATGAAAACATGTTACTTTTGCAAAAGTAAATATTTTCAGTACCTAAATTTCGGGCTCGGCGTGCCATCGGTTAAGATATGCTATCAGGTTTTATCTACGTCTGCTTCAGGTCGACAACCTGACGACTGATTTAGCTTTCTTTGCCACCTCTAGTTTACCTGCGGGGTAATTGCCTGACACACTAACAGTAGAATAGGTTTCATTTTGACAGTTCAACAACATTCATTGCGTTATTAACGTGGTTGAGCAGACAAATTTTTCGAACATATGAAGCAATGGATTAGCAATATCCTTCAAAATGGTTATGATTGATAATGTGTTACGCAATTAGGGTACTGACTGTCGTGTGTATAGTGGGAATACTTTAAATCCCGTAGTTTCTTCTCTCTCTTCTCTTCTTGAAATAATTGCGGATTTCCTTAAGAGATAGGTTAGGATTCCTTTTAAGAAAATGTTTATGAAACCTTTACATCCTGCAGTTAACCGTAGGTCTTGGAATGATTCCGTATCTTCTCATGGGTAAATCCGGGGTCTTTTCAGGAAAATAGATCGTGGGAGTAAACAGGAAGGCGTTAAAAATATTCAGTATATCAGTCTAGATATGTGCGACATGATAGAAGGTATTATCAAAATCGCCACGCTTACCAGAATGGCAGCTAATATTTCCAATATTAGTGGAAACGCCGGGTGGGAACGCCCTAGGAGACATAGTGCTTATGGTGGTATGGTATGGTGATGTCCTACAGACAGGTCAGGTGCATAGTACTCACAATCAGCGTGTGTTTATGACCAGCGGGGTAATTGCGTAGCAATGGGATAAGTTTCAATGGGTTTCATTTTGACAGTTCAACAACATTCATTGCGCTATTGACGTGGTTGAGCAGACAAATTTTTCGAACATAGGAAGCAATGGATTAGCAATAAATATCCTTCAGAATTATTCAGATTGAGATTGATTGTGTGTTACGCAATTAGGTTGCAGATGTATGAACGTAAACGAGGCAAAAGGCGTATGTAAGGATCGTAGCCTGCCTGCACCCATGGGAAGAAGCGTGAGTTTATGTGTTCAAATACTTATAGCATGAGTTATTCTAATCTGTGGAGGAGCGACGATCTTCGCTGGATGGCTGGATGAGAGTTGCCAAAAATCGAGTTGAATGGCGTGCAATAGGAGTGGCCTATGCCCAGCAGTGGACTGCTAAAGGCTGCTGATGATGATAATTCTAATCTATGTAGTTTGTTCAGATAAGAGAGAAGAAAAATATCAATAGTGAGTGATCCTTCACGTGACTTAGAATATACCGTCATCGGGAAATTATGGCTGCACAATCACCTCCTACTCTGCTTACCTATCAATGAATGCACGACATGTATATAAACATAAATACCTCGGACCTATTGCCATCTACCGCCATTCCAGCGAAATAAAGCAGCATTGATGATCTTAGCGATAGTGAGCCGTATTTACAGTGCCGAGTCGAACGAAAACAAACAAGCTCTGAGTCAAAGGAGTCCTAAAGGTGACTTTAAAATAATTATTCCGTTCTAGATGTAAAGGATTCACTCTGCAATCTCGCTCGGACATACTTCTGCTTGTTATTTTGTCGTTGTTCATGAATTCATGCCTTTTCTTCTCGAATTTAACTGAATTTTGTTGTGTTATTTAATTATAGGAACTGTTGTTTGCTATTTAAATTTGTAGTTCTTAAAATGCTACTCGAAAAAGGGGTGTAACATTCATTGCGTTCGTTACGTTGTTGAAAAGGTATTTTTTTGAACATAGGAAGCAATGGATTAGCAATATCATTCAAAATGATTCAGATTGTGATTGATAGTGTGTTACGCAGTGTGGTTGTTGTTTTTTGTTTTTAAATTGCAGTTTTTAAAATGCTGCTTGAAGAAGAGTTATAAAGTAAGCCTAGTATCAGACACAACCATGAGCCATGTTGTCACGCGGGTTGTCTTCCCTCTGTCTGGTGAAGGGCGGGCGTTTTGGGGGACTGTCTTATGTAATTTTGTCAACCAAAAAGTGCCGTTCTCAGCCTAATTTGAATAAGTGACTTTTGATTTTGATTTTATAATAGGTACAGACGCTAGCAGGTAAAGCTACCCGAAACTGTCAAATTTTCCTAATCAACCTTGAACCTTAATGCTTTAGAGATATTGAAGTAGTGCTGGCTGGCGTATGTACCTACTTATTGAACACTATGAACGGTTGGAGGATTAATAACAATTGGGCCATCCTTTTTAGAAGTGTAACGTTTCTACTCATCACCCCCACCACTATCGTCACCATTCGTCGTCATCGTTTGTCTATCACCTCATGTGCACGACCACATATCAAGCTATACATTTCCAGTATAAGCTGACTTCTAGGCCTATACAATGCGAGGTTAGCTAAAACTGGATATCTGGTTCTGGTCGTCATGTGTACCCATATTCAAGTAAATAAATGATTTGATCAGAACGCAAATTCTCGTATTATAAAACGTTCAAAATCTAGTCGCAGTCTCATCTCGGCGACAAACAAATGTCAAAAACTTGTCAAAATGTAGGGAAATTAGTGGTATTTTTGACAGATCGAGACTGAGATCAGCACCCTAATTGCGTAACACACAATCAATCTCAATCTGAATCATTTTGAAGGATATTGCTAATCCATTGCTTCATATGTTCAAAAAATGTGTCATGTGTCTGCTCAACATCGTAAATAACGCAATGAATGTTGTTGAACTGTCAAAATGAAACCGATTCCGATTGATCGTGTGTTACGCAATTAGGGTGCAGACTGTGAACGTTCTTAAAATTACGAGAATGGCCTCTCTGATCATCTTCTTGTTTGAGTTCGAATTGTTTATTATACTTACCTTACATCTAAAAACCTTCATCACCGTAACAGTTCATTTATATCCAGCGGTTTAATTACGTAACACACTACAATAGCCTTTATAGCCTTTCATTTTGACATTTCAACAACATTCATTGCGTTATTAATGTTGTTAAGCAGACAAATTTTTCGAACATATGAAGCAATGCATTAATAATAGCCTCAAAAATGAATCAGATTGAGATTGATAGTGTGTTACGTAGTTAGGGTAATTAATATCAAGAAACATCCTGAATTTCGAAATAACTAGTCTGTTTCACTCCACCCTGTAATATCAGAGTGCTTTACAATAAAACTCGATGACAGCCGTGTTCAGCCGCCTCCACTTCCCATAATTTAGGTTGTCATCTGCTCAACGCTGCATCCCTGCTAAAAATGGAATCATAAAAATGGCGAGGTAGACCAAAAATACATTCATATTAAGCTCATTATTTCTGATATGCTTAAAGAATATTTCATTTACAATTAATAGACAGCGTGCGAGCGACACGCGCCAACGACAGAGGCAACTGCAACCGTCGACGAGGGTCGACGGCAGCCGTCGACACCCGTCGTCACTCGTGTATTTGAGCGCCGTACTAAAATACA
Source organism: Apamea crenata (assembly GCA_949629185.1). Lineage (NCBI taxonomy): Eukaryota > Metazoa > Arthropoda > Insecta > Lepidoptera > Noctuidae > Apamea > Apamea crenata. The sequence continues at coordinate 8,801,734 of OX451371.1, read as the reverse complement.
CGAGCTCGATCGGTACGTTGTCGACGGCAGGCGTAGACGGGTGTCGACGGCTGCCGTTGACAGTCGTCGACGGTTGCAGTTGCGTCTATCGTTGACGCGTGTCTCTCGTATGTATGCACACTTACATGATGTTAGGATTGTTTTTTTTTTTAACTGATGTTCTTTTACCAGGTAAAGGGGCATCAGGTAAAGTTTACCTGCACAATAAGACCCATCACCTACCTATCGATTTAATTTACATAGATGAACTAAGACAAATCTTGGCTTGAAAATACTAAGAGAAATTATTGTTGTTCATGGGATGGATTTAATCCCTTCGAGTTCTAGTAAATTTATTTTCAAACTGTAGCTTGATAATCAATTTTAAATATTGCTTCAATTTCCAAATCAATATATTTTGTAAGTTTCTATTAACACCACAATATAATTTTTACTTTTATTACACATACCTAATGTCAATGTTTCACAAAGAAGTCGTTAAGTAACTAACTCAGTACAGGCAGGCAGGCCGCTAGCCGTTCGTTTACCTAGCACTTTTTATTACCTCTCATTTACATAATACCACGACGTATCTTTGGTATAAGAAAACTATTTTTTGGAGGAAAACATTTACGACAGTCAGACAGTTCTATCCTCGAAAAATTAGCAAATTCAAAGCGAAACTCAAAAGTTAAAATTGGAAACTCGAATAAACTTTACCAGGTCGGTTAATATTGTATCAAACTAAACTAAAAATAAACTTTAGCGTCATTCTAAACCGTATACAGTCATACTTTGCTCTCCGAAAACAGTCGTTTCAGGACAATCATCACCTAGGGCCCAGGCAAGATTGAGTGTAGGAATAGGTACTTACTGAAAATAACCTCCCTTCGGCCTTAAAAACCCCACAATCACACAATGTTATTTTAATCTACAGGTCTTGACTGCCGAGTACCATAAACCGCTGTCATTACCCTTACCTTGACGTACTGAAAACTCAGAATTCCTATAACAATGGTGATGACGCACCATGCGCAAGCGTTGACAGGAAAATAACGCTTATTATTATGTGGTGTAATGATTAAAACTGCTTGGAATGACCAATATAGTTGTAATCACTCGACTACGGCGAACTAAAGGAAAGGTTGACTTTACCGCCTGGCTATAGAGTTATATTTCTGTAGTTATTCCTCGTGATGATCAATAATGAAGTGAGCAGAGAACGAGGTGGTTCTCAGTGAGTAAGTGTGGCCTGAATTCGGTATGTTATTCTTCGTTTTAAATGCTGAATTAATGTCAGTGACTATTTATAGCCACTGAATGAATTGAAGCCCATTGCTGTCTATAAACAGGGGAACTAATTGCCTCTAAACTTGTGACAAGTAAGATACGAGTACAGCGTAGTACTTACTAATTCCATGGATACAGGACCAGAACAAGCAGACGTTTGAAGCAGGATCAGTTGTGCGAAGATTTCCTCACGAGATGCGATACTTATTCAAGTAATGCACTCCAGTTGCACCTTGGGCAGTCAGTCTACCACCTTGCTGATTGGTTAATAGGTACATAAATATTACCATGGCTTGTAGTACACGCCTACTGATGCTACTGCTCATTCCCTTCACGTAATCCCTTATGGTTTGGTGGTACCAATGTGTGTGATTGTGAATGTGAACCTTATTCTAAAGAGTATAATGTTCATATTCAAATAAAAGAATGTGAGCAATCGTTCCAAACGAATATGAACATTAAGTTAATTCAAATAAAATTCATATTTGTAGAAGTTGCTTACTTAATAGCACCTTACCAAAGTAAAGTCTAAGCACGGTTTTTGAATCTCGCCCTTAGTGACCTTTCAGGACCTTCACTGAAAGGAAAGAGATGTCCTGTTCAACCAGGAACCACGTGAAAATAAGGCTAGATTAATAAGGAAGGATAATTGTGTTAAATACGATGATATAAATACTCATTAAGTACATAGAGTTTTCCTTTAACACGAAGCGAAAAACGTTATATAGTAAAATGATATTATTATGGATACTAATAGATGCAGTTTCATGAATGATTTGTTTAAAACACAGTGAGGAAACAGGTGATTTAAGATAAAACTTGCATAAACATATGTATATACATAACTACATTTTGATAATACGTAAACACATGCCTGTATTCCCCGAAGAGTTGGACAGAGGTGTTACTAAAGTACACCCTCATTTTGCCAGTTATGTCTAAGTCCCATGTAATACAGGACGAGCCTATTGCCATCAAGCACAAATCTTTGGATGCTTCCGAGAAATTCTAGATAAAAAACCTAATAAAACTTTGCCCGAACCGGGAATGGAACCCAAGACCAACTCAGCAGTAGCGCTAGACCAACGAGGCAGTATTTTGATGATAATGAATAATAAACCTTTAAAAAAGGGTTCAGATACCTCATCCCTCTTCAAATGCGACGTGTAACAGAATTAAATACTTGTTCCATTATGTAATGGTCAGAAGTTTTACAGGGTAGGCAAAAATCACATATTATTGTTGGGCATTTTTAATGGAGACAAGCTATTTTATCTTCTCGAACGATTAAATGAGTTAGGCTACATGAGAGCAGCGGTGACTCAGTGGTACTAGCCCCGACTTACGAGTTGTAGGTCGTAGGTTCGAGCCCAGACAGGCTCGTGTTACTTCGTGTAAATTATTTCATCACCACTGCTCTCAAAACGACGAAGGAAAACATCGTGATGTTCTAGAACCAAGAAATCCAAAACGTGACATCTGCCAACCCGCACTGGGCCCGCGTGGTGGGACTTCGTTTTCGCTTAGCGCCATTTCTCTTTTTGCTCGGCTCTTTAGGGTCGTAGCGTGATGCTTAAGCCGGTAACTCCATAACCTCCCTCTAGAATTTGGGTATGAAATGTATATTTTTTTTTTTTTATTTGACTGTTAGTATCAGTGATTAGCGAACAAATAAATTCTTCAGCTTTATATACGGCGGACTTAATGCCAACCTTTGGGCGATGCAGAGACCAACAGTGGGAGGTGCAATAACGAAAATTGAGGAATACACAACAGCGAGGGATTGAAATCCTGAATGCAATCGGAGTAAATACCTAAATCAAAGAGGATTGGGGTTAGCACTAGGGGGATGAGGCTTATACCATTAGTAGGTCAACGCCTGTAGATGATGATGATTTTTAGGGTTCCGTAGCCAAATGGCTAAAACGGAACCCTTATGGATTCGTCATGTCTGTATGTCTGTCCGTCCGTATGTCACAGCCACTTTTTTCGAAACTATAAGAACTATACTGTTGAAACTTGGTAAGTAGATGTATTCTGTGAACCGCATTAAGATTTTCACACAAAAATAGAAAAAAAAAACAATATATTTTGGGGGTTCCCCATACTTAGAACTGAAACTCAAAACATTTTTTTTCATCAAACCCATACGTGTGGGGTATCTACGGATAGGTCTTCAAAAATGATATTGAGGTTTCTAATATCATTTTTTTCTAAACTGAACAGTTTGCGCGAGAGACACTTCCAAAGTGGTAAAATGTGCCCCCCCCCCCCCCACCCTGTAACTTCTAAAATAAGGGAATGATAAAACTAAAAAAAATATATGATGTACATTACCATGTAAACTTCCACCGAAAATTGGTTTGAACGAGATGTCGTGTCGTGTCGGACGTGTTTTTTTAATACGTCGTAAATTGAAATTGTACGGAACCCTCGGTGCGCGAGTCCGACTCGCACTTGGCCGGTTTTTGAATAATACTTTGGCAACAAACATGTCATGTCTGTTTTTCCCCGAAGAATAGTGTACTAAAGGTTGGAGTAGTCCAAGGAGGTTTTCCAGTACACCCACATTTCGCCAGTGAGTTTGATTTCCAACTCCTGTCTCGTGGTTTAGGGGGCAAAAATAGTACGAAAAAATAAATATCGTTTATTAAATATGTTTGTCCCAAAATTCAGCAACGCAAATACCATTCGCTGACGCAGCCATTAGGACTTCATGTGTGCGGACATGCGGTGCAAGATGGGAGGCCATCGGCTGCTACTGAGAAATTCTTAACAAAAAATCCCAATAACATGTATTTGATACTTCTACACTTTGATCGAAGAATGTGAGCTTGTGATTGTACAGTTAATTTGTCCCTAAGAGCTTTCCTACTAAGTATCTGCATATAACAAAGTCCGTACATAAGTAACCCGGCTACAATATCGTAATATAAACAGCACGTCTTCAAACCAAACATGAATTGCACACTCCTTATTTTATAGGTACAAATGGTACCTACACGATATTTTTCAAGTACAGCAGTAAAATGATACTGGCAAGGAGTCGGTTTCGCGCATGCGTCGTGGCTAAATTGCCGGGTTGGCGACTCGCGCGCACCGTGCGCGGCGCATGTCACTGGCAGGTTGACGCGTGCAGTTTGCACACCTTGCGTTTACACCACAGGCTTTCTTGCTGGCTGCTTCAAATCGAATCTATTTAGGTATAGAGTTGTTTATTGTATTTTTATTGTAATTGGGTAGTAAGTTATTTGTTACTGTCTTTAGATATTTAATGGTGGTTAGCGTTGTTTACTTAGGTATCGATAATCTTTATGACATACCTAATGTTATGTCATAATCGGAATATTACACTACTTACAGATTTTTTTTTACATTATCCGTCTTCTGTTTTATTTAAATAACTGCCTACCACATAGCATAGCGCGTCACAAACAGTGAGTGCATTATAATTATAAAAAATATTTTTTCTTAATAATTTAATACTTTTAGTTTGTATCCAAATAATATATAAAAGACATAATATGCAGTCCTATAAACCTGCAACTACCTTAGACACCTGTAATGTCAGCCTTAAATTCAGGATAAAGAACGATACTTCGCAATAAGTGCACACGCAGGTGACTCGCAACTTTATTTTGTTTCGCCACGATCGCGTTCACTTGTTATCTGTCAAAAATGCTTCGTCATCGTGGACACAAGATCACTGCAGCTTCAAGTCCAATGCACAGTTTACCATTATTTTAGTTCCAAAACTAATATAAATTAATCACTTTAAAAATATCGAGCGGCCGACCTAAATATTTATAATAGTAACGAGTACTCGAAATTGCCGCCGAATGATTTTTCTCTTCGGCGCGTATCTGTAGCAACCGTATCGATCGGCACACGCCCCATTGCCGGCGCGCTATCCACGCCGCGTCGCGACGCCCTCACTGCACGCGGAATGGAACGCGACAAACTGGAGGTTCTTTTGTCATGCGGTGATTTGCAAAACGTACCTAAACACGGTAAGGGCGTAGTCAGTCGACAGCCAAGTGGCGCACTCTCGTGAGAGATGAACGAACAGATAAATCTGAGAGCAAAGTTATGTTACGACCGCACTCCGTGGAGCACATACATTGCTCTGTTACGCCGCTTTAGACCCGTTGTGCAGAGTGACTACGCAGCAATGTAGCTCGTACAGAAACGCATGCTCAATAGTGTTCCGCACTCATCGGAGGTCGATAGTAAGGGGCGCAGGGTCGCAGAGCTAGTGCGGCCTCGCGGCCCTCTTCGCCGCAACGCAAATCGTTGAAATCAAAACTTTCACGCTACGAGAGCGCTACGAAGTTTTACTGCTACGAACTTCCTGCTACGCCGGCCGTAGCGCGGCGCACTCAAAACTTTGTTCAGAAAGCTTTTTTATTTGTCACTTTCTGTTATCAGTTGACTGAAAACTTGAGCTCTTTATGTTTGAGCGTTAGGATTCAGATTTCAATACTGTGCGTTGTTATCAAGCGGGTGAATAAGATATTGTGTCTCATATTCTGCGTGCCTGACGACCCGTTTTATATTGAGGTCTATTCGTATTAGTAATTCTTATGAGATACCAAGACTCGTTTTTGTTTAAAGAAAGTCATCTGCTAAACATCGAAACTCTAACCAGTGCAAATGAATATAACGATTGCACCATCTGAGCGCAGATGCGAACAGTAAGTCTGTATGCAGTGAAACTCGGGTATTTCCAGTGGTCAGGCGGGCGGCAGACGAAGGCATTGTGGTGTCCAGGCAGCAGGCACTCAGGCAGCTCTCGGTTCAGTTTTGTTGTTCGAGTCGCAGGTGGGCGCTGCGGCCCGAGCCGCGCCGAGCCGGCCCGATCGCGCCCGAGTGCCGCGGCTGCCGCGCCACAGCGACGCGATTGCCGGCGGGCGCGCGAGCCGCCAGCTCCAGTCTGCGCTCGGCCTCCACCCTGTTCGCTTGTGACTGTGACGCCGTGCTGTGACACATTTGACAGTTGTTATCGTGAATCGTGTGATGTTTTCGTATCGGAACTATGGTGTATCCCAATGAAAATGTGGAGTGATTTCCAGGTAAGTCATCGTAGTTATAAGTATTAGTAAGTAAAGTAAAGCGGCAGCGATGGTTTCGCATTTATTTATAATTCGACTTGTGTTCTCAGTCATAGTTTTTGTGTTGAATTCAGTTTTGTTATAAGTTTGTAACACTGGTGAAACTCGAAATCTAGTCAATGTATGGATCAAACTATTGTGGTTAGCTTATGTTTACAAAAAGTTAAGTAAAATATTTCTCAACTTACGAGATTTTTTGCTAAGTGGGTACAATAGTTTAAGTCTTTTGGAGGAAGATAGTAGCTAAGTGAATATTTGGCTATTAACCTATTATTATGTTCCTTCTTTGAACATTGTATGGAGCAGCTAAAGTATTTAGTTAAAAAAATGTCTTAAGTTATTTTACTAAACAGTTGTTAGGTAGGAAAATATGTTTTAAGATAGAATATTTTAGCATTATTCGTATACACTTTCTTTGTGTTTTCTATAAACGGATTACCATTATTATACTTTAGTGTACTGTAACTTCATCTAACTTATCATTAAAGTTCTGAATTACAAATATAATATTGTGCAACTACAGAAATGTGCCCTTCATCATACATTAGGTATTGTCTTATTTATAGGTTTATAACTTTTCTATAATGGCCCTTAAAATATTCGTAAAGTTTACAAGACGCGCGCCTTTTTTCGAACTGACAGCTCGGCGCATTTCCGGCGACCTGTCAAACGCCATGTGATAGATAGAAGGGCGCATTCGGTGGAGTTTTAAATCGCAGCGCGGTATTCGGCTCGAATCTCGATAACTGCGCGACGCTCGAGGCGAGCGAGAACTCGTCACAGAAATACGTAGTTGTTGTTGTCTCGTTCTGTCGCGCGGCGTTGTCTCGTTCTGGCGGCGGGTGTTTTTGTGTCGGAGCGGGTTTTTTGTGCGCTTGGCGAGGCTGGCGCGGCGCGGCGGCGGCGCCCGCTCGCTCGACTCCACTGACTCCACATTAATTATCGCCGAGTTGGCTGTTGGCTCGCCATCGCCAGCCAGCCAGCCAGCGCTAACGCACTTTACTTTCTATATTGCTACGATATTACTGGACTCTTTTACAATGCGCCGTGGTTTTTACTCGAATGTAATGAATAAATGGATGACCACTGCGATTCGTTAAGCTGAATGATAATAAAACAGGTCTGACATTGGTTTAGAATTAGACGATTTTGTAAGACCTTCAATTAGATGACGAAGTAGAAAAAATATTAAAAGTTTGTTTGAGGCGAACCAGGCTATGTTTTGGTCTTGTTTTGAAAACCTCTTCTATAAGCGAATAGGAGTGTGATCCGAGGTTGGTGGGTTTTCCTGGTAGCGGCTAGGGGTGCGTTGCCATGGCGACGGCTGGCGCGCCCCGCCCAGCACCGGCCCAGAGCGCCTCCTCCATTCCACTTATTGAGATTTACTCCTCGACTGGAATCGCCATTGGCGAGTCCACTCCGGCCTTTTGCTGTTCTTTCTTTATCAGAGGAACTGAACAGCCGGCGGGCGACAAAGTTCATTAAGACCGTGGTTTCGATTTCTTTTTTATTTTCCTGACCTCGATAGTGACTTGGGTATACCAGTCTAGACCTAACCGGCCATTATTTAGACAATATATCCAACCCTCCACGCCGCAGAGGGTCTTACCTTTAAAAGTCTACGGTCAACAAATAAAAATACATGTTTATAGGTATGTCTGTCCTTCACGACACTTATAAACTTTTGTTTGGGGTCTCCAATCCTTCCGAAATACATTATTCATATGCACAGTTTCAGTATAAGGTAAAAAGGAAAGAAAAAAGCTTTGTTGGGACTACATAACGTTGAATCTAAAGGATCTGATGACCAATCGAATATACAGACTAAAATAAATACACTACAGAGCATCTTACAGAATTTCACACGTTTTTTTTTTTATCAATGATATAATCTTTTAAGGGTTAAAACAAACATGTCTCTCGTACGTAGCGTGTTCCAAATCCTTTCCGAGAATTGGCTAACCAATACGCGCGTTACCCAAAATCTAAAAATATTGCCTTGTTAAAAATAAACCCGTATTACAAACATGATACAAATTCAGTACTATTTATATCTTGTGTACATTATATAATAGAATACTCTTTGTTATGTGCACCATTTAAATTATAGATGTAAATGTAGAGTAGTACAGTATACACACAACACACACGCAGACACAGGCGAGACATTTTAAAGGTTCAACATGTGATTGTGCCGTCAAAATAAATGTATAAGTTGTGTAGTTGTATCGGGGTTGTTTGTAGGCCTATGGGGGTGGGTGGGGCGGAATGTGACTTGTTGCAGTCACGTGCGCTAAGAAACTATGCACAAACTACCCTTATGCAGTTATATAGTTCCACAAACACTCCCCAAACGATTCCAAACTCTCGACGCCAAAGAATAAGGTCTACATTCATTCGTATGGACAGTTTACAGTAACTTGTTTGGCCACCCAATGTAATAAACTAGATGCGGTACCCGGTTTTGTTCGATCGTTGATTGCTGCCTTACCGTCGCGCGTATCTTCATGTTTAATGAGAAACGCTATAACGAAACTAGTTTCATCCAAACATTTGATAAATATACCATTTTGTGCCTTCATTATAACGTTCTAGGGAACAAAGTCACTGAGTCACAGTCAAGTGTTTTATTCTAACGTTTACAACCAGCAAATGAGCAAAGATCCGTCATAAAAATATGAATTACATATTTAGTTACATAAAGAAATCTAATATTATGTACCGTTTCAGTTGTTTTTCTATAAGTTAGGTAATGTTTACAATATCTAAGACATGACTAAGAGTCATAAAAAGTTTATGACACAAAATTACATAATTTATTGTAGTAAGTAATATATTAGCGAAAAAAGATATTACTGGCAACGTTTATTAACAAAAAAAAGTTGACAGACGGTACACAAAACATAACATATTACCATAATAAATAGTTCGTTTGAATGGTGTTATTAACCTCTGAGTGAACGATCTGTCCATATACTTAACTGTTTCATAAAAACTATTGATGATTAAAAGCCAGAAAAACCGCGCGTCACCGTGACTGGGCTAGTCTGTCCCAACGATAGTGAAATAGGGTGTGAAGGCGCTCCCGACGGTCAAGACCAAGTGTACCACGACAGCTGATAAGATTGGCATCTTGAGGGCAAAAAATGCGATCAACAAGTGCTTATTGTAATGGATTATAGTTGGAGAAGGTACGGTATCTTCTTGTACTCGCGATTTTAACATTGATCTTGATTTGACCTGTTAAATTGAGGAGTTTGTTTATGTCCCATTAATTTGACATGAAGACGGGGTATCATATTTACTTATCCACGAATACCCAAACCAGGCCATTCTTCCAGGAAAGTCTCAAAGACATCGAGCATATGATCACCATTTTCAATTGTCCGTCGCATAATAAAAATGCTCTAGTAACTTTTACCTCATAATCAAATCTAAAGAGCATCTAAAAAGCCAAAATATCCGGGAAGTCAGATCATACTCTGTCCGTGCTATCGACGGGTAACCGGAATACAAAGTACAGGAACAATCTTGTTTCTTGAAAAAATATACATGCGATCTGACGCAGTTGGGCGTCTTCCGTCGGCTCGTAGGGAAGAACATCTTAATGATGAAGTATTTCTATATTTATGAATAGGACAATGGGATCGACTAGAGAATAAGATGTTATTTTATGCGGTATCATAGCATTCTTGAATGCGTAGCTGTGAACGTCATCCATAGGACGGTATGACAAGAATTTCTGCGATATATTGCATTTTGTCGAAAAATGTTCAGATTCTAATTCAGTGTATAGTTTAGGGTGTTTTGCAAGGATTTCGCAGAGAAAAAATTCTAGAGCCCGTTTTAGTGATTTCGTAGCATTGCTACGCCTCGTAGTTATTTGCGTAGTTGTTGCTACGCGCTACGAAAAATTGCATTTCTATTCGCGATTATCCGTTTTAGGCTTACATTTTTTGTCTGAATCACTCTATTTTACACATAATATCAAGAACGAAATCCTTTTATAAGATTCACGATCCAGGGTTAGAAGTTTCTAGAAAATGGCAGCGATTTTTGGTCACTTGCATTGAAATCACGTGGAACGTCTCCATTTCGAGCATCCAGTAACAGCTCCGTAACAATGTAAATAGTTGCCATACATGGCAGAGATTCTAACCTCACTCCACGCACGTTAAATAAACATGTATGTAAACAAGCGGTCTATCAGCCGCATTATGAATCAACGTCACAATGAGGCGCTCCTCCTTAAGTACTCCGCGTAATAATAACAACTTTTATTACACATTTGCCGTTAAATTCACGCTCGCATTGTAAACAATCGACCACGTGGAGTAAAAGTAATAGTAAACTCATAAACAAATGAATGAATTAGCCATAGCGGTGCCGACGTCATCGGCGAAGACACGCATAATAATCGTATATGCAAACGAGCCTAATTATGTAAAGCATTATGAACCGCGCCGACGTGTTTTGACATACGCTAACGACCAATTATATGGCCATTGTGTGACTCAATGAACTTGAAAGACATACAATAATATAGGGCGTCGACACGCGCTGAGAGACGCGCCGCCGACACCTGTTTAGAAAAAATATATGCGAATGTCAGGTGCACCGAATTCAATGCTCGCCAGTATTTTATTATTACTGTTATTTTGGGCCGCCGCACACAGTTTGTTTACCATTTTTTGTCGGTAGCTTATTGTCATGTTTGAGATGCATTCACAAACTCGTGCTGGCTTTCTCAATTACTTGACATCATATTATAATAGATACCGTTGATTTTGTACAACTCCGTATTTGCGCAAGTGAGCCTAATCAACATTCAAAATATCAGATTACAGTACTTAAAGTATCGCAATCTTATCGTTGCTAAATGTACCGGCGTGATAGGAAATTGGGGATTTTTGGTTTGTTCATATTTTTCGCTAATTGCATATCTAGCTGTATTTATCAGTGTTCGCCAGCTCATAGGACGTAGAATCGAGAACAGGGGGATAATAATATCTTTGGCATTCGCGGAGTGTCTCTTCCACGCTCTAAATATATTTCCCATGGCCTCAATGCCGCACCGCGACCCAATTACGTCTGGCAATAAAACAATATGTGAGTCGTTGAACCCTCCAGTTTGGTGTGATGGCTATGTAAACATTGCATCTGGGTAAACAAGCGCGCGGCGTGTCCGCGACGGACGCGAGACGAGACGTGCCACCGCCAATAATTTATGTAAATACACGTCATTGTATAAGAGTGATGTTTTTATTGCAATCTTGTTTTGACGGTCAAGTTCGGCACGCGGCGAAAGTTAAACAAGTACAATAACTCTTAAAGTTTGCGGCGCATCTGAAACGATCGCCATGTGTCGTAAACGAACATGAAGGTTGAGAGCGTGCACCGTGACATACGTTGAACTTACAGCGTAGGGAGCGCTGTAAGTTCAACGTATTACGCTTTACTATATCTTATTTTATTAGTATTCAGAGCAGGAGATTCACTACTTCAGGTGCTTTTACTACGAAAATAAATCAACCACCACGTGAAAATCTAACAATCCGTCTCGACTATCAATTATTTTCAGTACACTTGTAAATACAGAGTTGTATAAAGTTATATATGGATAGTTTTGTTTAATAAAGGAATGGTAGTCGTAAAGCTTGGTTGATAGAACCATCAAAAATATCTGTAACCGCAGCAGAAAAACTTTACGCTTGAATGAAAACATAAAAGTAAAACAAAAGGTGTAATTTTGATTTAGCTTCAAATGTTTGTAAATAATGTTTTACTACAGCCAGCAAGTAGCGTAAAATCTTGTTTATAATTATGATAATAGCTGTATTATTTATACTACTACAAATCTATTTCGTAGGTAGTAACCATTAATCACTTATGAATGAATGAATGTTATTATTATACGGCAACCGGTGAACGATATCAGAATGTTGTAAACGTCATTTTATAATCATAAGCTCATAAATAAACATGATGACGTATCGCGGGTGATCACCGATCGGCCGGACTCGGAAGTGGTCAGTCTGCGCCTGCGCCCCGGTACTCCGGCGGGACGTCGGCGCGCGCGCATGGCGCACACCTCACGCATACGCGGATAATTATGTAACAATGTTTTGACATTCAACAACGACACATTTAGCACGGACATTAAGTGGATCAATGAACTTGAGCCGTTTGTTGTGCTCGCGGTTACGCAACGATCGGCGTTTGAGTGAGATTAATGCGCGCGGATTATGGCACGCGATACATTTCAATTTACGTTCCGTTTCATTCATGACTCGAGATAATGACGACGTACTCGTTCCGCTTGTTTATTTGCTTTTGCTTGTCGCCGCCGGTGCCTGCTCCGTCTCGCGGACACTTTACATACTCGATCGGCGCTGATCGACCGCGATTTATGTGCACTCGTCGCGATGCGCACACGTCACACCTTTGTAATCAGCCGACACGCTTAACTTCTTCAGTAAATCGAGCAATAATTTAATAAGCGTCGCCACTTCGCCAGGTCGCCGCTCGTTTGCGTGCTCCAGGAGAAACTTTCAACATAAACATTGTTTATGTGAACACAAACATGTGTGCGGGACCGACACTAGGAAGATCGTACTATTAGCTACAAGTTTGAGCACAAGACGGCGGGGTGAAGGGAGTAAAGTCTTCACCCATTGACGGTTGAAGCGCCCCGCGACACTTTCACTGCTCCGTTATTGCAGTTACTACGCGCCTACTGTGCACCGGGGGGTGACGGGCCGAGGGAGCTCCGCCACCCTACTGCATTCACCCTCGTTCTCACCCCGCGTAGGGCACGACTTCAACAAGGGTGCATGCCTTCTAAATTTAAGAATACTATCGCTAGCGTGATGTATCTCGTAGTCGCTTACGACTTGAGGCACCTAGTAATAGAGAGATAGAGAATGGTACAGCGATGTATTGAGACAGTAACGAATGCAAAATGTTAGCAGCGAGCGTATCGACGGTGATCGTATCTCAAGTCTAGACGGGCGGGCAGTCGCTCGAAGTGGGACAATGTCAACTGTGAGGGCTCGCTATTATTTGCGTAGACACGTGTGCGTCGGCCGAGGAGCGGCGCGGCGGCGGCGCGAGTGACAAGTGCTCGTGAGTCGTGACGGAAGTTTGTAAACAGCGCCGGCCTTGCTCCCGGTGCGCCCGCTGCACCGCCGCACCGCATCGCAACGTGCCGCACCGCGCCGCACTCACCCGGTCACGCACAATCTATATCGACGTGTTCCGATATCCAATTACACACTTCTATCAACCCATGAATGAAAATGATAATGTACCACCCGACCGACCGTGACAATCGATTCGATTCATATCTGCGAATCGAAGACAGGTCGATTACTATTACTACGAGTATAACAACAAACTATTATCACGCGCATACCGGTGCGATGTTATCGCAGCATCGAGAGTGGTGTAATCAGAGAGGCGTCTTTACTCTTTACGCAATGTTCTGTTTGGAGGATGAGTTCGAGTCGAGTGGGCGAGTGAGGAAAAGTGTAGATCGCGGTCGCGTCCTTTGGTAGCGGGTGTTCGAGCGGCGAGCGGTGATTGATGGGCGATAGATAGTCGCGCCTCGACATTGAACCCGGCGGCTGCGGTGCACGCCTACACTAAATATATCTAGTGCGGACTTCCGCTCGTGACGTCGCCTGTGACGTACGTCCTGACGTAGCCGCCGACGTAACATTTATTATACTTTTTGTTTACACTATAAAACGGTATTTACATTGTTATTGTTGTGTGGGGTCGTCGTCTTATCACTTTATTGCTTTACGGCTCGGTTGTCTTTATTGGCTACCTGTCTCTCGATTTTGAAGCACATAGATGTTAACGTTTACTTGAATGAAATTGCCGAATACAAGAGATAGTAACAAGTAACAATATATACCGTACACTTCAAGAAGTTTTCAACACGAATAGAGTGGATTACTGCAATTTCTGATGGCTACGCGTTTCTCGCCTACGAGTTTTTCGTAGAGAGCCTACGAGGGCTTATGAAAAACAGCGCGTTACATAAAGTGGAAAGTATTCATTTCTGTGTCTGTAGATATTATTTTTAGCCGGTGTACTGTTGTTACTTGTTAGCAAGTTAACTGGAACGCTCTCGGGACTAATCTCCTAAGTGCGTACTGTTCGGAAGAGGCTGGCTCCGGGGGTGGGTTCTCATTAAAAATTCATTCTTATTTGGTAGCGCGCGTAATCAGCCGCAAAGGGGGGTTGCTGTACGTGCTGCGTATTCTTCTTTATCTACTGATTTATTAGTTTTGATTTTAGGATGGAACTTTCTTTATATTAGTTGCTTTTGATTATTTTGGAGTTTTCGTTAGCAGAAGTGAAAAGATCGAGTGTAGTTGAGGTATACATTCGTCTTTAAAACCGTCATCATTTAGTTCCAAACACCCTAAGAGCGGCGTGAAACTACCATAAGAAGCTTGATAAAGAACGAACGCGAAAAGGTACATCAGAATAGGCCCTTAGCAACTGGCGTAGCAAGCAGAACGAAGACGAAAATTCGTAGCTAACCTTATGAGTTCCATAGAAGAAATGCCTTCTGCTTCTTGTTGTTTTCTAACATAGAAGTTGAACAAAGAACGACTTCTCTAATCATTCAATCATCAGTTCTTTCCTTTTCCAATTACGATTTTGTTACTCGGCGTAGCGCTCCTAACATTCCTGCTACGAAAAAGGACCTCTGAGTTTTCATTCCGAACTTTACTCATCACAAAGAGCCTAACATTCCTTTTCCATTAACGGTAATGACTTCCATAACAGGTAAATAAATAACATTATCTTACGGGTGTCACTAACCCAATAGCTGGTAATTAAATGCATAGTCATACATTTTTTAATAATTGGATAATTACAGTAATGTAGTCGCGTATGTGTGTGTTCACCATATTCCCCCATCGGGTGGGGGAGGCGGCCCCCGACCCACACCAGAGCGTTTCTTTGATGTGCCGTACCATTTTGCTCCTTTCGAACTCGATTGATACTCGAACCAGAAAAATTTAATGTCAAACAGGTTTTGTGTTCCAAACAAAAACCAACACTCAAAGCTATTTTCTTCCGATGAGTTACAATTCTGAGTTCATTAACTATGATTAATCCACCTGCTACAAAGACTGAACTTGTTTACCACATAGCAACTGTACTGAGAATTTTCACAAATAAACAATGGTCTTTCTCATTAAAATTAAAGTAAGGCTTTCAGTTTCAGCTTGCTTATTTGGAAAGTGCACTTACAATTAGCTCTGTACATTATTAGATCGAGTCGAGTCTCGTTGGTAGGGGCGCGACGAGGGTTGGCCCCCACGCCGCCCCCTCACCCTGCCGTCCTAATCCTCCACCACTCCCGGCCAGTGACGTCACCACTTACAGCTCTTTTTTGGCAATGAAAAAAAGTGATGAAGTTATATTTATTACACATTTTCTTTCACTTTTTAAGTCTCCGAGGTCGTTGCTTTGTTTATTTGCTGTTCTATTAACATTGGATGTTTATCATTTTATTGATTTTATCTTTGAGAGAAATGTAGGTACTTTAATTGTTTATACCTTTTTCTGAAAACTAGTTAAAAAGCAGCGGTGGATTTCTGAAACAATATCTGGTGAGTGACTCTCGAGCCGCGAACTTTAACTTAATTGATGTACACGATTATAATCACCGTCGAATCGTAAATAAACAAAGTTTTTTTTAACAATAACGGACCTAAACCGGTTGTGGTGTAAGCTGCGTGCAGTGGGGTGCGATGATATACGCATCAATCACAGATCAGCTGATCGGCGGCGGCCGTTTTCCTTTTCATCTTGCACTTAATTTAATTAATTGTTCGCCGCGGGCGGCACGGGCGCTCGACTCTCGGTTAAGCCGACTAACCGCTGAACTAAAGCCTCTATAAACTTACTACGTTTACCGGCGTTGTGATCAGATTATGAATGAACCACGTTTGATCTCAATTTAATCTACATAGTTCCGAGTCTAGTACACGTCGGGTGGCTCGCGACTCGCGTGCAACTGCTGTTTTACATTTCGTCTCCCGTATCGATGATCATTACTCTTTCTTTATTTGTTTTCACACTATTATGCTTTGAGATGTTGTGATCGCGTGGGCACGAGCCGAGTTATGTCATGTACCGCTAACAATGGTGATTTTCGCTCGTAACCAATCGACAATGACAACTGCAATGGACCGCAATAAAGAATCGTGTTTGTGAGACGACCGGTCCTTTGTTCGGTTATCCACGCGTTCTACCGAAACAGGTGCTCGTTTTATGGGGCATTATTTTGCATTCAGTGGAAGTCAAAGTCGGACAAACTCGTAGCACTATAACTTGAGCTCGAGTGATAGTTTACCCGCATACAGTTATGAAGCGCAAGCGCCCCTATAAGAACCAATTATCACAAGATTGGGGAACGCCCGTAATCCTTGGTGAGTCTGACTGCATCAAGAGTATCAAGTGTAGCGTCGATGTGTTCTCGGAGCTGACGTATTTTTAAAGGCATTTCAGTTGAGCAAGTGAACGTGTCGAGAGGGGGCACCTCGTATCGGCTGCTAGCGTCGTATTTCTCATACGGAGCGCGGTGTTGCAACATCGGCGTGTAGCAAGACAGCGCTGTATCGAGCACAGAGAGCGGCTGTCACGTTGTCTTCAGCCGGCGTATGGCACGCGTTTGCTGCGCGTGTGTGCGTGACGTCAACGCGCCACTTTCTCCATACTTTCGTCGTTGCTGGTGCGCTAAAAAACGGCGCTCGCCTAGACGACGACTATTAATACATACGAAGCGACGTCGCACGCTCTGTCGCGCGAAACGATACGGAATTATTGTTCTCTGCGTGCGACAGGCGTGCGTGAGGTGTCCGCTGTCGACTCTCCCCGGTGTACCGAGCGCAGCTATAACTGTTAGTCAGTTAGCTATAGCTTGCACTTTTCCAGCTGAGTCCACTTATTTACTCAAATATTCAAGTAGTCCAGTTGCTCGGCAGTCTGGTTTGTTGACGAATGATCACATTAGCCAGTCGCGACTGCGAGTGGTCGCTAATGTGGCGATCAAACAAACTGCGCCAACTGTACGCTCACGCCCGCGCCGAAGGTTGGCGCTACAGTTCTCCGGTCCACTAATTTTAAAAGTACTTTAATTCAGTCCCAACAATTTGTGCTTTAATTCGCGCTGAAATATCGAACAAGTAAAATCCATTCGGTGCCATCGCACGCCTGTCTAATTAAGCTCTGTCATAGACTCTTCGAAGGCTCTATTACGAGCCGCCTCCAAACTTAGAGCGGACTATAACGCATTTGGTATTCAATCAGTAATTCTTGCCGACGGAGAGTGGGTTTTATGCGGGGGTAGTAAGGTCGATAACGCGAGGGTGGAGTGAAATTCAGCTCGCTCAGTGTGACAATTACGGCGATGCGGCCCGCCCCGCGCCGCCGCAATCGATAGGCCTACGGGGGAGCCGGAGGCGGGGCGGTGAGGGGCGGCGGCGGCGGCGGTCATTACTTATGCAAAACAGCATCGGCACTGCGAGCGGCGAGCTGCGGCCTGCGGCTGCCGAGCCGACCCGCACGCACCGCTGCCACCGCCGCCGCCGGCGACCCTGCTGCTGCCCACCGCTGTTGACCTTACTCTGACTTCAATTTATCGACCCATCACACCAATGAAACTGACGTAGCTCTAATATTCTGTCGATGTTTAATTTACCTGATGACGCTGAATAAAATCCTTTGTTAGCTCGCATCGGGCGGCAAAGTTCGGGCCCCTCATCTGAGTTGGCGCTGAGCTAACGGACCCGGGGCCCGGGACACGGGACTCGTTACTGAATTGGGAGTCGTTCTTTGTGCTCTCCCTCGGCGCGGGAGCCGGAGGGTCGCCCCTGACTTTTGTTTCGTGCTGTATTCAACTGTTTGGATGCAATGTATTTAAAGTACGACATCAAAGGCGGAGTCTTAATTAAATCCTGAAAAAAGGATACCACTGCCCGACTGAAGGCAGAGTTACTATGGTGGTATTCGCGGAAAAAAGTTAAGATTATAACTGTAGAAGTATGGTTCAGCAAACTTTATTTGTTTCTACATCTCATCAAAATGAATCACAATAAGAAAACTGAAGATATCGACATACCAAACATTGAAAGAAACCTCTTACGACAAGCAGACGAGGAAAAATTAAGTTTTCATAGGCCTGAAAGTAACCTCATAGAAACACTACAACGCAGCCATTAAGTACATAAATTAAAACAATTCATGTAAGAAAAAGTTTGAATCGTAAAATTAATCCTAAGCGTCGATGTCGTCGAACTAGGCTAAGCTTGTGAAAAAGCTTCGCTCGGCGCACGAGCTTTTGCGATAAAGTTTTCGCGGGAAAACTCATTCCCGCGCTTTATAACCTGTGAGTTTCCAAGGCTTGGAGAGGGAGGGCTTTATATAAGGCTCCCTCTCGCCCCTCGCCCTCCTGTACATAATGTGATTGGCAACAGCGCCGATCTTCGGGGCGAGCATTGTGGGCGCTCGCTCGAGCGATGCTACACGACAACGAGCAACGTGCCGCCAACGCGGAGCTGAAAACTTCTCGAAAAAGAAGTCAAGTTTCTGTTCGCAAGACTATGATGATGTCTTTAGCATCATGTATTAATGATACCGAACTTTCTAGGTAGACTTGAGTTGGGATAAAGCAATCTGCTTTCGTTTAAAATAAATGAGTAAAAAATTAGCTTATAATGATAATGTCCATCAAAAGCTTGTTTTGTTTTCCAATATAAATGATTGTTTACGCTTTTCACAGAATGATATCAATAAAGATAGCAAGTAATGCAAACTTACATTGTTTTTGTTATGAAAGATTTAGAACTAAGTAACTGTTATCAAATTCAGATTAATATTTCATAACAAAACTATCATAGAAGCTTATAAGAAATCAAAGCTGTCCAATGTCAACACAATAATGTTTAAAGCATAAGAGTGTAAGATTGTGTGCGGCGCGCTGGTCGGGTCGGCGGTATCGCCTCTTATCACACTACAGGCACGTTATCAGGCCTCAAGGTGACGGGACGATGTGAGCCGATTGCACGACTAAAGATACGGCTGACAATTATTATGTGTTCAGTCCGATCCTGAGTTTCACAATTATATGATAACGAGATCGATTGCAGGAAAATGAACAAAGAAAACAGCTCAATGCCAATTACAGGCAAAAGCTGTAAGACATGCAAATGTCCAAAACTAACATAATAACGCGGTTCAATAGATACCGATGCATGTATGATCTAGCACAAGTTCAATAACACGGATATTACACAGTACAGCACTCCGTAATGAGTCACGAATCACTGTAATCAAACGCACTATCAACTATAACTCGTCGACTATTTACTTCAGCACTACTGAAACCAGCACTAACACATGCGATCATCTACTCGTACTTTTTATCCGAACTAAGTGAGAAAGTAAGTGGTCGCCAAGTTGTCATATGTTGAGCGGGAACTCGTGCAGCAATTATGTATAATATCGGCAAGGCCACGTGCTCCGTTGACGTTAACAAAGTTTCCCGATGCGGAGAAAACTTTGTGACATGTGAGTGGTAGATACTTACAATATGTTCTGTGGCACGTACCCCGCGCCCCGCGCCCCGCCCCGCCGACGCCGGCACCGCCGCCGCCGTGACTCAGCGGCGCCCTCGCGCGACGTCGCCCCGTCTGCCCCCATGGAAAATTTATACCCACCCTCTGCCCAAGATCATTACGAAACGACTCCAGTAAATTCAACCTACCCCTGTAGAAATAAAGAACATTTTCGCCCGCTCCGACGGAGCAAGACAAAGGAGCACCAGCAATTTCGTCGAAAACAAACCTTAACTCCTGTGGGATATAGTTTGTAATTTATGTGACGAAGTGGCTCACGTGCTTTGAAAACGCAGCAGTGACGTCACGGACCTCGGAGGTGGCTACGAGGGCGGCACATCATATTCTATGTTTTTTTTTCTACTTTTCGCTAAGCCGGTCCCACAGAATAGAGTCCTCTAGAAAATCAATAGTATCGTGCAGTTAGAAATAAGATACGATTCTGAACTTTTAGAAGCAACGAAAGCCATGGTAAAAACAAAACAAAAAGAATAGCTAGCGGTAGCGTGTCGCAGTGACACCGGGCTGTGCGCTCTCCCTTAATTCCCTGCTGGTGCGAGGTGGCGCGTCTAGAGAGCGTGTGCTCTCTCATCTCCTTAATTCGTCCTTCGCCGCAGCCCCCTTAATTCTCCCTTCTAGCATTGCTGCGAGGGAGGGCACTCACTCTCTTGTTAACCCGAGTTCGCCCCCCTTATTTATGCCCGGCGCGTGGGGGCGGCGGGCGGTGGGCGGCGAGGGGGTCCTATCGACGTCCGTACGCCGTGTCTATGTGCTGGTGAATTAAGAGCGAGTCGGCTTTCATTTTGCTAAAGCTTCCACGCTCGTGTGCTCGCCTTTCAGGCGCTGCTTGCTGGTGTGCACAAGGTAGCTCGTGCCGAACTCGACTCTAATGCGGGGGGATAAGATCGCAAGCCGCTCGCCTCGCCTCACTCGCCTTCAGCGTTTTATAACTTCAGAGGGCGAGGAGGCAGCAGAGTTTTTGTGAGTGGAAGGACTTTTTTGAGTAACGTTTTTTATGTTTTACTCGGTTAGGGTTCGCTAAGATAACGACATCTCACAGAGGGTGGAGAGCGCTCTCATAGAAGATACATGTTCGACGGCATTGCTGTTTAATAACAAATAGAATGTGATTTCCATGAAACATTATGCTGAATGATTGGGAAACATATATCTATACAGAAAGCCGACGTGAAAGATGACAGCAGACTTTAAGTTTTAAGAAGATAGGTACTGACTAGTGTCGAAACTATTTAGCAAAGTTCGCGAGAGGACGGGGACGTGGTGGGTGGCTAAGTCTACGCACAACGTCTTCAGAGAAAGTGAAATTTAGCACAAGTTCGGAGAAATACAACTGTGTTCGCCGCCCCCTCGCCCTCACGACTTGAGGGGGTGGCAGTCGGCAAACGCGGCTTATAACAATTAAGTTTATTCGCTCGCAGGTTTTTCTTTTCGTCTCAACAAAAAACACTCGAAGTTAAGAGTTAAAGAAAATAATTTCATTTAGTTGGATCGGCGGTGTCGCCGCGGCCGGCCTGTCCACTAGTGCCCACGACAACTCAGATTCCTCATTATTGCGAATATTTCGATTACCAAAAGTTTTGTCGAGTTTCGTGAATTTCTCAATCGTAATTAAGCAAGCTTGGCAAGGAAAGTGCGAGCCCTGAGGACTCGAATCTATACTTAAATAAACCCAAAACATTGTCGCATCGGTAAGGATTGTTGTCATGTCCTCTAAACATAATCCAGCGCAGCTACAATGCCAGTGGTTGCTATCGAGCGTTCAGCATAAAATAGGTTTACCACTAATTAAAGCTCGCAGTGGTCTACAATTTCCAGTCCCAAAAAATATTCGAAATAAATGAAAGAGATTGCTAATTAACGTCGAATTTTCCAGAATTTTCATCGACCCGTGGAAAATCGGTGCCTTTGTATTGATTATTTTTATTAGCTCATTTTTCGGGAGGTGCAGGGGTTGTCATCGTGTGTGATGCATGCACGTCGGGTTAAAAATGGCGAGAGCAACTGCCTCTGTGACGGTTGAACGACCTTTGCTAAGGTGTCGGTTTCGGGCAGGTTATTTAGTGCGGAGGCGGGGGTGGCAGGTGGCGCGGGGGGCGCAGCCCCGGGTCGCCAGGCAACGGCAACTGGGTCACTCCGGGCCTGCCCCGGCCTCCCACCAATTATGTACACGCTCGTTACCGGACACGCGTTTTTCAATCACATCCATATTTAATTGGGCATCACGAAGCTGGAAAATGTGTTTGAACCGCCATGTTTTACGAGAACTTTATTTGAATTGCGTTACATTATAATGGTGCTGATTTTACCAATTATTGCAAAACGTTTTGTAGGTATTAAACGTTCGGCCTACGGTGCTACGGGGCTATTTGATGTTGCTACGGTTCGTAGACAGCCTACGTGTCTTTGCTACGATAAGCCCTTTTGGAGTTAGTAGACAGATTTGTCGCTTATTTAAATTGGGTATTGAATGCAACTTGATATTGAGGACACAGGTCGTAGAAAGCATTGCATTTGTGATAGGTGGCAGTTACTTGAGCGTAGTGCCGGGCTCGCGTCCGCGGCGCGACTCGTCTTCCGGGCTCCTTACAAGACAAACCTGTGCCCTAACTTGTTGCATGGATGCACCGCGGAGGGTGCGGGGGTGGCGGGGCGGTGCGCGGGCGCGGGTGCCGGGGGGTCGCGGAGGGCCGCGGGGGCGTCTTCATAGTGAATGGGCGCGAGATGTCGTGGCCGGCCGCCACGTGCGCGTATGGAGATGTCTCCATTGATAGCCGTGACCTCGCCCTTATCGCCGCCTGTCGATGACGCATACATCATACTGACTGTTCATAGTCCTTAGCACCTCGCGAAACGTATGTCTGTTAGGAAATTCCGTGGCTAACTGTACGTTTATGTCAAAGCAGCTAAATTGTCAAGGTAACTTATAAAGTGTAGCTAAGTAAATAAGGGCTTAAAGTTTCGTTTCAGTAGAAAAAATGGTATGTGTAATGTAGATGAAACTGAAAAAGTCTTCAGTTAAACGGTAGAATTCGTCAGCTCGGGACGTTCATTCTATGTAAGTATAGCTGATAAAACTGAAAACTTACTCAGACCACGCATGGTCTGAGTAAAACTTAATCAGTGCATGATCCGTACTTGAGAACCGATATCCCGCACAGCGTGCACCGCTGCACAGTGGTGTACAAACCTACTTACTACAACTCTGTTCAGTAAATTGGCATAACGGGGTCGAGTCAACTCGTAGACAATTAGCATTGAGCACGGCCGGGCGGGCGGGCGCATAGCAAGTGCAACCTTGACACTGAACGTCGCCCTAATGTCGTCGCATCGATTGTCGGAATGCGAACAAAACCATCTCCGACCGGCAAATAATAATAGTGTCGAACCGATGAATGAGCATATTAGCGAGCGGCGCGGGCGCGGGCGGCCGGCGCCGAGTCATTACGCGCCCCCATTAATCACTGCAACAATCGGCCGATATCTCGCTATTTACAAACGGGGAGCACGTGTTCACCGCTCGTACTACGCAGAGTGTATTGACCCATTTAGATAGCTCGACCTTCGCGCGGCCATTGTGAGCGAAAAACATAAAAATAAGTTTTATTGCGGCGTCGTTATGCGTATCGCTGCGGCGCGGGCCGCCGCCGCCGTCACGCTCGCACCGCCCAACAGCTGATCGCGACGTGACATTTTTATTTTATTCGCTCTCTTCCGGGGATTCTCCGAGATACGTGCCAGTGACGTCATTATCTGCCCGCGTACGCCGCCACCTGATTTATTATCTCGACAGAGCGCGATATAAACTCCACCCCCGGATCGTGATTTATACCGTACGAAGTGCAGTAAGTCTAACAATGTCAGTGTTCAGTGTAAAAGTGCTTTGAACCGGTCCCGTGTGGGTCACATTATCACATCGCGCGTAATTACTTCATGTCAGATGCACTTTTCATTTGCTCATAGATAATGGCAGCGCGTTAATCCCATGCAGTCGAATCCAACGCGTTAAATCCTATAACGAGAATGGATTCGGGGACTGTCTGAGTTTGTTAGTGGAATGAAGCAGTGCGACATTAGGACTAAAAGGATTCTTGAGCCTGTGCTGAAAATTAATACCGAGTGGCATATGAGGCGGTGTTGATTGCAGCTGGCAGCCTTGCAGATGACTTCTTTGCACCAATGGGTTGCGTGGACCAGTTAGGCTCGGAAGTTTGCTTACGTAGGGCATGTGTGGCTGTTCGCAAAAGGCAACTCGCCGAGGAGCCGAGCGCGACACTACCGACATTCCGATCATTGAGCGGGCGCCGGCGGCTGCGTTCGGGGAAGCGTGCGTCATCTCTCTACCGACAAAAACTACAAATTTTCCCTTTCATTGCATCGAGTGGTCGCAGCTCGCAGCTCGCTGGACCACGCTCATCATAATAAACGCATCGACTCGCACGCGCTCACTGTAAACAATGCGTTTCGGGAATTCCCTCCCTTTTTATGCGGGATCACATTCCTGAGGGATTCCTTTTGTTTGCTTTTCAACTGTTCATTTTTTTCCTTGCCACCTTGAAATTATTTGACTCTATTGACACTTGTATAACGGTACGCATAGATTATGAGCTTTTTGTGAGCCCATTCAACTGATCTATCTTGTTACAAAGAGCCTTTATTATACTGTGATACGAGTTAGCTGTTAATGCATTTTTCTTTCTATAGATTGGGTTGAAAAAGTAGACACGATGCGTTTGATTTTGCTGATTTGCATTTTAATACGGTTTTAGATAGATGACAGGCAATAAAACCAGTTCTTAGGTACCTACTCTTTCCACAAAATTATGCATTTATGAATTTGACTAGATAGATGTAAGTACTGACCGATAGACTTAGGTAAGTAGATTCAATGGGTGTACAGCAGAGAGAACACACAAGAATTACTTAAATCAAATTGGCGTAAACGCAAATTGTTGTCAATAAATCCGAATTCAAAATTGACATGAAAGCCGCCATTTGTTACGGTTAGGTGTTGGTAAAAAAATTTATTACACAACACAACTACTGTTAAAATCAATCTCGTAGATGCAGTAGCCAGAGGCGTGAAATAAAAAGCTCGACAGAAGCACTGCGGCGAGTCGCCGAAGCTGCGCGAGCGGCCCACGAAGGCACGAAACAGGATGTGGGACTGGTTGGCGCACGCACACAAACGCGCACAGGCGCACGCGCACGGACGCACACACGCCCGCGCGGCCTCGCCGCTCGCCGCTCTCCGCTCACGGAAATGTGCGTGCCAGCCAGGGCTGCGACCATACCGACTACATATTTTATTTTTATCATTCCTTCCACTCATGCTGCCGTTGAAATTTGCAAGTTTATCGGCTCGTAAAAATACTGTATTTCTTGGGGTTATTGTCTTTTGAGAGCTCTGGATTAGGGATAAAAAGTGGTGTGTGCGTGGAATGGTGGTTGCGCCATATTAGGTGAAATGTTTGGTGTCGTTAGTAACATTGTGGTGGCACAGCCCTGGGGCCTGCGACAGGCGAGGCTACCTTCGTGCCGGCCGCGTACCGTGCACATGCCACGCCACGATAGCCTCCGACTTTTTTTGACAATTCATTGTCTCCGAGCAGGTTGTTTGACAATGTTGCACTGCTCTACTTCTGAAATTCGTGTCAAAATTTAATTCAATCCCCATTTATTTACTAACAACACTTTCCAAAGACCTTGAAAAGAGAATTTAGTAAGCAAAACACATAAATTTCTTCCGTCAATGGCGGTAGCACAATAATTCACACCCCATACACAAATTATTCAAACAAAGTGCAAACATTAGAACAAATTGCGGAGTTTACGATGTCTAATCTCGATAGCACGGAACAGGTCCACAACAACCCGCCCTTCGGAGATGAATGAAATTACCACCGGCGGTCACGTGCTCTATTGTACTGAAAAGGAGCGTTAATGGCTTAATCGGTCATTGAATCGGCTCGATACTGCATAGCGCAGCCTCTTCGCACCGCCGTTTCATGAATGGACGAAAAAAAAATGAAATAAAAATCTACTACGATGTTATGACCGTGGCGTCGTAAACAATCGTTATTTATACAGGCATCGATGTATTCCACACACAAACACGAAAGTTGCGTTAAACACGTGGGTGGGGAAATGTCACCGAGACTCTCCACTGAAACTAAACTAACAACGCTGAAATACCTACTGGATTTATTTATTTGTTTTGATATCTCTACATTAGCTACTTATGACTCTATCTACTTTTCATTTTGATAAAATGTTTGATACATAGTAGGTATCCTAACTTTTTTGACAAAAGGTAGAGACTAAGGAAAATGTGTACTTAATCAAAAGAAATTCCATCGCTTTATAATTCCCACAACATCTGACGCATAACAGCGGCATCGTATTTTCTCATGTGGGTAGAGCGACCCCATAACGTGGCTCAGTACACCCCATGCTATCTACCCCGCTTTATAGTTGGCTATATAATACAACGTTGTCGAGGCGCGCGGCCGGGCGTAGGTAGCTGTAGCGCCAGATACCGCGCGCCGCTACGTTGTTACGTGCGCCTGTGTGCTGCACGTGCACACAGACGCGCGCCCCCGCCGCCCGCACCCCCCACTCCCCGCCGACCCGCGCGCGCTCGACATGGCTGTGGCGCTGTGAGGCAATGCCGTTGCCGTGCCGCCGTCTATTTGGTCTCCACAATGCCATAGAAAGTCTCCGTTCGACTCGCCTCGCCGGCCGAACTTTTCCTACCTCCTCGAGCGAGAGGCGCTATAACAACGTCGCCGCTCCGACGACTCGTCGACTATGACTTCTCAACGCATACAGTAGAATTCTTTATGGTTGTTATTTTGAATAAGCACTAACTCCTCGCCTCGGCGCTATAGCGAGCGGTACGGTTATAAAATGCCGCATATCCGAGACTAGCGATAAAATAAACGTCTGACGTTTCCAAGTTTCGAGCGGAGAGAACGAGCGACGCGCTGCGCATCAGAAAAAGAACTTTACGACAAGATTAGAAAGAGCGAGCGGAGTGGCAACGTCGCGCAGCCGCGTTCCAGAGGCACGGAGTGGCAACGCCGAGCGCCAACGTCATTTACTAAATTTATTTTCATGAGCGCCAGCGCTGGCGACGACACTGCTACATACATACAGCGCTCGCGGGCGCCGCGTGATAAAACCTCACGCTAGATATTATCTAGCTATTTCTGCATATTGAAAACTCGTCGCGCTCGCTTATAATTTTCCTATAATGAACAGTAGGTGTACAACTGTAGAGGCGTGCAGTAATCACGCTGTACAGTGAGGCGGCACGTTTTCCGCGGAGCGATAAAGGGGTGACGCAAAGTGATTATTTGCAGCGTTGCGATGAGTGGCCGCTGACTCAACGCAACGGCAGGCGGCGACGGTCGCAACTCGCAACACTGACAGCGCAAACTCGCAACCTAACCTACTAACCGATCATGCGTTGTTAGCTTTTATTATGAATTCGTTCAGCACTCTACAATAGCTACAGCTAGCGACTTTTTGCTATCAAAATATCGGTGTTAAGTAAATCTATTATTCGCAACTAATAAAAATCATTAGTAGGTTTACATTGGCGCTTGTACGACTCATTAAAATTGTAATAACATAGATTCCCTTGTATTTAAAAATATAGGTAGCCAAGTAATTTTCATTTAATGTAAAATTTTCTGTATAATAACAGGCGGTATAAAGGCTAGAGTATCTAGGCAGGTTCTGCGAAACGCGTGTGCCTCCTAATTGTAGTGGCAGGTGCGGAGGCATCTGCCGCCTGCTGGACTCGCCACTTACTAGTTTATTTTTTCCACGACGTGTGTATCGCCACGCACGGTGTTCGTCGACTCGATGCATTGCAAAATTTCACGATGACCACTAATGAAAGTGGCAATGTATAAGAAGGTAATTCGATGAATATGCGTTAATGCGGTAAAAGTCAACGCCTGCACGTCCGTCACTTAGTACTGCGACGCTGCAGCTGCTAACATGATAGCTTGGTATTCAAGTTTATAAAGATAAGGATACAATAAATTATAAGACACAAGTTCAAGCTACTCCTGCTTGATGGTCTGATAGATTGAGGAGTTGAAAACGGTGATTTTTCTATAGGGGCGAAAGAATGCGTCCCGAGCTCCGGTAGAAGGGTCCGATGATCTCGGCGGGTGCATGGGTCCCTACCTGAGCCGCTAGGGGCTGCTCCTCGGCACATTGTCGCTAAAAAAAACTGAGTAGGGTCGGCGCACAATAGAGCTCAGACCACCCTACACCAGGTACATTGTGCGCCGTCTGTTACTCTAGCGAGCTCACTGATGGGAACATTCCATGCGCTTTACATTCGACATTCAATTTGAAGCAGATATTGTAGTTTGTTATTGTTAATCAACTAGTCATGAGGCAGTTCGGACTTATTATGCAGGTAGTTTGAGATTACCAGGGTTTTTGTTTGTAGCCTAATGGTTTTTGAATACTATTTTACATTTCATTGTAGGTTTTAGTAAGGCTATGAGCAGTCATGCAAATACAATAATAAAACTTGAACATCTTGTTACCTACCATGTTTTTATGCAAATAAATAAATAAATCAATCAAATCAATCAATCAATCAAAAAGCAAAATAGTATCGTTTACCTAAAGAAAAAAACTTCTGATTTCCCGAAGAAAGAATTCCAGATTGATTTAAATAAATAATTAAACCTACTACATCTTTACTGCTTTACGGACACTTGGATTTATGACAAGTTATTATTGCTAATATTATCAGTATTATAACGCTTTCCATTAGTTTTCCGTAGAGCGCATAAAGCGTCTCAGCTTACGGTACTTGTGGTAGTTAGAGAGCGGCGCCGCGCGACTCCGCCTGTCTACTGCGCCCACGCACCATTGTGTTCCGAGTCTCTCCACCACTCGCTTCACATCCGCGTCTACACACCTACCTCGCTACGTTCATCCATGCATTACATTCTGACTAGATTTCGAGTTCTACTCTTCAATATTTATTTGTCAACATAAGAACTTAGACTAAATTCGTTTTCATAAAAATGATGAAGACGAATTACACAATGTCACTGTCAGTGTCATTACGTACTTACAATTCGAATGTTTTCAGTGGAATGTTTATTCTGGTATCTATTTTAATTATTTGATTTTAAAATAATTACTTATAACATAAAACGTCATCAGAAGAATTTGTAGTGCACGTAGCGTCAGTTGGAATGCAGTGAGTAACCATGTTGTTTGTGTATTTGCAGGGCTCGGGCGGCGGGTGCGGCGCCAAGCGGCGCGCCGGCTCCCCGTGTGAGGGCGGCGGCAAAGTCGCGCGCTGGGAAGACTCGATCGCACGGCTCGAGGCCGTGGCCGCCGGCGCCGGCGGCGGAGACTGCTGGCGCTCCGAGGAGGAGGAGAGGCGCGCGTGCCGCCGGCGCTGGTGCGGCGGCTGGTGTGGAGCGCACGATACCATCCGCGCCGAGAACGGGAAGTCCTACCTGGAGCTGGGCGGAGCGGCCGCACGCGCCTGTTGCGACGGCCGCGCGGCTGGCCGTTGCGCCTCGCGCCGCTGCTACCGCGAGAGGCGGTTCAAGATGATGAACCTATGCGCGCTGAAGCTAGCGCGCCTTCGCCAGACGGCGGACCCGTCGTTGAGGCGCTCGGTGCTCGTTTGCAACACCCTGCGTGGCATAGAGCGAGAGATGGAGCGCGAGAGCGCCGAGGAAGCGCCCTTCGAGCCGGCTTGCGTGGCCGGCGGTGTGGCACGCTGCGAGCTGCTGAGCGCGCGCGACCCGGCGGCCGGGCGCGCCACCCCCTTCCCCGCGCCGCCCCCGCCGGACCGCGACTCCGGCTACGGCGACGAGGAACAGCGCACCATCGACTGGGGCTCCGTGCTGAGCCTATCGTCGAGGTCGGCGCTAGACCCCCCCGAGGACGCATGGCCCGACGACTGGGGCTGGAGCGAGGACAGCTTCGTGCGGCTGCTGGTGCCGACGAGTTAGTGCACGGCGCGCGGGCAGGACGCGCCCGCGCCCCACTGAGCGCCTGTGATAGCGCGGGCCGCGCCGCGCGGTGAGGCGGGCCGCGCGGCCGGCTCGCGCGTGCGGCCGCGCGGAACTCTAGTCGGACGCGCCGCGCCGCGCGGCGACTCGCGCGCCGATGCGACGCGACGCATACACGCAGTCAGTAGTTAGTATTATGTAATTGCAAAAGGGAAGGTGCTAGCTTCGGACGTGACGCAGGACTTAAATGCGAGCCGAGTTATTTTTGATAGTTTTATTTTCTTTAAGTGAATTCCAAACCGAATGAAGAAGTGACTTAGCTAATGACGTTATTATCGTTTAAATTAAAACTCAGGTGTTTGAAATTTTGTTGAAATTATTATGTAATTAATTAGGTAAAATGACTATATTTATTTCGTTGACCAGAAGAAGAAAAGTGACAATTTGAAATTATTTCTGTCTTGATATTTTCATTGAATAATGTTTCTGAACAACGAGTATGACTTATTTCTATTATGGGTTATGTTGACTCGACGGGATCTCGTGGGTGAAGTGCGCTCTGCGGCCGGTTCGAGACTGTCCTGGATTTCAGTTAGTAATAGCGAGTCGTAAAGCTCGGAGCGTACTCCACCGCGAGAGATGTCGTTGTGTGTCGACGTTCGTCGTATTAATAGTAATGTGTGGACATGTGCCGTTTTGATACCGCATCAATGCTGTGTTGTGCTCCTGCAGTGCGATGGTAATGCGAACAATGATGAACAAATTGTAATAGCTAGTACCTTAGTACTTAACGTAACTGATGAACTTTCATGAGTTCCACATCCACCACACAGCCGTGTGGCTCCACTCGTAACTGGATGTCAATTAAACAAGCCTTACCAGCTGTGACTATGAAAGTTTCATGATTACAGGAATCGTGCATTTGAATAATTGGAATTTGTAATACATGACTGAACCGTGGCTGTAGGTACTTAAAAAAGATCACTCATATTTCGGAATTGAGATTTCTGTCCATTGATTCGGATGCCTTCTAACGATCAATTGTTACTCTTATTATAGCCGTTAAGATCTTTTTTTAGACATAATCAAAATAACAGTAAAACCTCTCATCGAATAGTTTATTTACTCTACTAACAGTGAACTGCAGTTCCTAATACGTAATTAAAACTAATTAGAACAATCTTTAATTTATTCGAAACATCTACCTTCTAGTTTTGTACTAAAGTATTATTGTTAGGAGGCACCCGAACATATCAGATTAGGCCTTCGACAGTAACAGTTATTTCTTGGATGGACTCTGTATGCATTGAGAATTGAAAAGTGTAACAAACCAGTTGAATATTTGTAAAAATAGTCTGAAAGTTGAACAACCCGTCGTTTCTAAACAGAGACTGGTAACTAACAATGTCCTCGAAACCGAATGACTGGACGAAATACTTGACTTGATGATACGTTCTCTCATTAGTAACATCGGGTTGTGTGACGCTGTGCCCTCGGGGCGCTGCTGGCGCCAGGACTGGTGGTCGAGCTTTGTGGAGCCGTGTAGCTGCTGTGTGTACCCCTTGTGATTGTTACCCTGTATTATGATAATTCCGTACTTAAACAATTGGTTTATTCAGTAACTGTATCTCGACCACCCTCCGAGCCGGCGCGCCCACTGCGCGAACTACGGAATTGTGACTGCATGGACCAAACATACCTAGCACGACTTTAATAGAGCAAAGTACAAATTTCAATAATAAGATGCATTAGTGCTCCGGCGCATGTTTGTCCACCGTTGTCAATTACTCTAATATTTGAATTGTGATTCGGTAGCTAATGAGAGAAAACTCTATGTTCTTAAATTTAGTGTACATATTATATACGGAGATGGGCATTATGGCGTGTGATCGCGCCCGTTGTAAATATATTATGTAAAGTAATAATTTTATTGATATCGATGTCGACTGTCGGGTAGCTCGCCACCGCTGGGCCGGGAGCCCGCCGCCCTGTAGTATATTACGACCTCTATTCTGTCCAATACATTCAACAAGTACAGATTTACAAGTTACATAATTATGCATTATTAATATAATAAGATGTCACAAAATTTTATCGCCAGTACAGACCAATAATATACATGAACAACGTTTAGTTATAATTTTGGGTTCTAAACTCATAAGTGATGCACTGAGTAACTGAATGATCAGCTCAATCTATTTTATTTTATGGGTTATTTCGCGTTAGATATTTTGTTGATGATGTCCGTATGGTTGGTTGTGATGGTTTACTTAAGTAAGTTAGCGACTCTCCGGCAAATTGCCCTGTTTCACTCGTACCTACCTATTACAGTTTACTCTATATTTGTATTAACATTTTTGACACTGTTTTGTATTCCTGACACACAAGTGTATGACTTAATTTTTTGAAAGTACTTAAACCTAATTAGTCGAAACATTCAGTCAACTTCCTTAAATATTTCAATTAGTGTTATATTTGTTTATACTCGTGCGTCAGGAATAGGAAACATGAAATGCTTGCAATATAATGTAGGTACAGATACTTCTATATCCTGTCATTTTCATAAAATAGTCGACTGATTCTTCGGTCTTCCAAGTCGGGTTTTCAGTGAATGAATAATAATATGATTCTTTGTACTATTTGATTGTAAAATTTTGTACAAAACTAAGTGGTGGGCCCTATCTTAAATTGTATTTAATACTCCCTAACTGTTATCCTTTGTGTTGCGAGCACGGCTCGCCACGCGGCGCCGTGTTCCTGGCGCGGTGGCGGGCGCGTTTCACGGCCGCGGAGTCGCACGATCGAGCGACCAGCGGCCGCGCAACCTGGCCGCACACTGTGTTGTGACCTCCAGCAATAATTATGATGACAGGTAGACTCCTTGTCGCATCCGTCTTTACTCAGTTGCGGACGTTTCAAAGAGATGTTCGCGACGTTTTCATACGTAACTTTACGACTACATTGTATAAGTGTATTTTCCTTAGTGTTTTTCATTGCCATTGGTTACCAAAAATGACAGGATTTTTATTGAAACTATTGTGAATATATTTTAGAAAGAATACTCTCGTTAGAAAATTGAGAAAACCATTTTGAAGGGGCTCATATTGCACATCGAATTGTTAAATCGTTCCTCATGTTGAGAGTGTCTCAAAGTCGTTTCTCGATTTGTCTAATGTAAGATATATAATTGTAATATATTATTGTTTAAGCCGTTGTATCGAAAATAACAAGAGCAGGAATAATTTTGTGAAACAATGGCACAAAGAATGAACATAAATATTATATATATTATAGAAACAGAAATGTGGCTATAAAAGCAATTTTTATAATAAATATTTACTGTTGAAGAACCCCCGACTTTTATTCCGATATATCTACATATTACCTACTATACCCAGCATCAAAATACACAAGACACAGTGTTTTAAATGAAACATTAACTTTATCAAAGAAATAATAATTAACACACCATACACGAACTTCTTCCTTCTACTATGAAAATAAATGTGGAGAAAATAACATTGAAAATATGAGTAGCATTGCGATGCGATGACTTCTACAATATATTCTAACGACAAGCGGCGTCTACGAAGAGCGACGTGGGGTCTACGCAGCGTCTACGCGGAAACGACGGAGCGCCTACACTAATGCATTGGCTCCGCAAAGTCTACGCGGAACCAACGTAGCGCCTACGCAGCGTCTACGATACTACTTTTCTACGACAGAAATATAGTTCTGAAATTTACTAGTAAAATTATGCAATAATCTCAGGATCATTTTAAAATGAGATGAATGAGATACGTAAGTCTTCCAAATTATTAGAAAGAAATCAAGATCAGAAAAAAAGTCTGTAGGTTTCTACTTTTATCATAGAAACGGTTTTAGGTGAAATCAGATAGTAAATTATAATATGAAAAATTCTACTAAAGTACGTTCTTAACCTACCATTAGGTAGGTAAGTAGGGGAAACGGAACTCACCTAATTCCTAAAACCGTGGGAATGTTGAACAGCTGCTGTTCTTCAAATATTTAAGGCTATCCATATACTTTTAAGCTCGAAAGGATATATTTGAGGTCAAAACGACTACTACAAAATATACAGAAAAAAAAATTACCAGAGCGCAAACTAAAACCATGAATTCAGCATATGATTCTAGATACCCGTAGCGTAGAATATTTTCGAAGTTTACAAAAAAAAAAAATTGCTGTTCCATACATTTTGACCGGGTAGATACTATACTATGAAACAGTCGATTTTTTTTGAAAACCGACGAAGAATTTCTACGCTAGGGGTAATCATATGCTGATTTCATGGTAACAGTTTGCGCACTGCTGGTTAGAAAATTTTCCTGTATAAGGAAAAATCGCCATCACGTAGTTGTCACCATGCTCGTCTCCTCTGTAGGAAAAGAGACTTTTTGTCTGTTGTCGTAAAGTTATACTATAAGGCCCTTTGTACACGACACGGGTTCTTTAGGACAGGCGTATAAACCGCGCCTTAGAAAAAAACGTGTCTGTCAACAAGAAAAAAGTCTACACATCTATGTATAGACGCCAGCACATCAAGCTACTACAAGCTGTCAAATTTCTTTAATAGATTTTCAACTTTATCGCTAAAGCATTAAGGTTCAAGGTTCATTGGGAAAATTTGACAGTTTCGGGTAGCTTGACCTGCTGGCGTCTATACAAGATTTTCATCATTTTATTAGTAAGTAGTGGGCCCCCACTACTTATTAATAAAATTATGAAAATCTAGAATAGGTACAGCGTATTTCTATGTCCTAAAATATTTAATTAACCAGCGGAATAATTCCGCAATACATTGATAGTTGCAATGGCTTTCATTTTGATAGTTCAACTACATTCATAGCGTTATTTACGTTGTTGAGCACACAAATTTTTCGAACATATGAAGCAATGGATTAGCATATTCCTTCAAAATGATACAGATTGTGATTGAAAGTGTGTTACATAATTAGGGTGCAGGAATAGGGCACAAAAAGTAATTTAGTTTCTCTGCCTGTGCAGAAATAGAATGTGAGTATATTCTGTACCTACCTACTTATTAACTGGAAACTGTTCAATACTTCAGAGTTCAGCTATCAACTTGTGTAAATTCACCATGAAACCAATGTTAAATTGAAAACTTTAAACTACAACTTATCCCAATAAAATGTGACGAAAGCATTTTGATTAAAATATTTACACTATTACAGCATCTAACATTTAACGAGCTGTTTCAGGAATAAAACGTTTTATCGAAACTAATGAGGTGCCTATCAATCAGGCCAGGGATGCTGATGCACAGGGATTATAAGTCGACATTATCCGAGATAAGCCTCTTCATTATATCGGGAAAATGTTTACCGAGAAAACGTTTTCAGCTGCAATTTCCAGCAACAAGTAGAAAAGAATCGATTATCAACAGTGTGAGGTTGAAAACGAGTAACACGGCTTTCGCATGAGTCTCGCATGCGTTAAAATAAAATAAGTTTTTCATTCATATCTAGGTAGTATGTATGTACCTACTATCGCCAAAATCTATAGGTACCTGACCACCGTAAGGCCTAATCCTGCTTGCAGCGCATATTATTAGTCGACCTAAAAAGGATCCTCTTTTGTTTTCCTTACGGACGCAGCTGTGGTCATCATGTGCACGGGATTTTGTTTTTAAAACGCTCAGCGTTTTGGCGATAGTACCTACCTACCTGAACTCTAAAGCTAAACTTGTCAACTCATACTGAGCAAGCGTGGTGATTAATGCCCGTGTCTTCTTTGAAAAGATAGGTCTTTTTAATTAGCAGGCGCGGTAATCACTATACGACAACAATGTCATTTAGCGATTACTTTGCCTCATGAGTCTGGAATGTGAAGATTGGCACAAGCAGAGAAAGGCCTTCCTATGCCCAGCAACGAGTGAAGTCGGGCTCTCGATGATGATGATGATGAATCGCTATATTTATCCTGAAAAAGAACTGTGATTCTTATGGTAGTGTTCTTATGTTTGATTCGTTTTAGCTATTTAGGCCTTATACCTAGTGCTTCAATGACAGCGCACCAGTGTTAACGATGGTTTCTGATGTTTTTAACACTGCGTTCTATGGAGTAGACCACGTTCTGTTGTGAGGCGTAAATGAGGTGAAATGTGATGATCATGGATTTAGGAAAACTTTTTAGGTACTACCTACACTCCTCTTTGAATTATATTATATTTTTAGTGCTATAGGTACTTATTTATCGTTTTAAGGAATGAGATAACCATCCAGAGGTGGTAGAGGATCAAGTTAAAAAGAGTGCTTAGTCCACACAAATAAGAACAGTACGAATGGCAGGGTTACCAGCACTGAAATAATAAAAAAATATACATAATCCATTTTTTTAAAGCTTCTTTTTTATGAATGCCTATGGTTATCAGTGTACAATATCCTGTTGTGTGCTGTCCATAAATACGCATCCAATTCCTATACTGTTCTATAAAATAGGTAGGCAAGTACTGCGCGATTTGGAATAGCATGATCTTTCCAGGAAAATAGTCCAGTGTTCAGTTAGTGACCACAAGACGTCCTTGGGATATCAGGCACTTTCTAATAATGGACCCACGGACGACCGCTGTACTTGTTGATACTTTTTGATTCGGCTAATTTTAACGCTGACTAGCGCTTTATACTTTTTTTCTATATGTAAATTATACGGCAAGTCTTAAATCAGGTTTATTAGTGGCGTACATATCTTGCCAAATGACTGGATAAGCTACTCGGTTGTTGTCTGCTAATAAACTACTACTGCTACTATACATATTCTACCTCGCTTAGCAAATGTCTCGAAATCATACAAATATTCGTATGTCGTTTCCACGAGTAGAGTATTATACATGACCAAACATCACGCCTGTTCTCCCCGAAGAGTTAGGCAGAGGGGCCTTTAGTAGGTACCTACACCCACTTTTCGCGAGTTATGCGAGCCTAATGCCATCAGTCGTGCACAAATTCAGACACCAGGCTGCTTGATGGAATATGCAGAAATGCTTGATGGAATAACCCAATAACAGTTTTCCCGACCCGAGGGGTAATTGCGTAACACACTACTTATCAGTAGCAATGAGTTTCGTTTCGACAGTTCAACAACATTCATTGCGTTATTTACGTTGTTGAGCAGACACATTTTTCGAACATATGAAGCAATGGATTAGCAATATCCTTCGAAATGATCCAGATTGAGTTTGATAGTGTGTTACGAAATTAAGGTGCCGCTGCCGGGCCCTCATGCCCAGGTAGTATCGCTTGCGACCTCCAACGAGGCAGTCAACGAGTGGAGTATTAGTAACAGGAAAATCTACTTTTAGCATGAGAACTACAAACTTTACTCTTTTCTGCTAATTGATACGTGTCTGCGTTAATTAATTTAATATGTAAGTGAAGATACACTATTATTTTGAGGCTCTTAAATTAACAAGTAGGTAAATATTTGTCGTATTCCAAAATATACTGATGGATAATATGAATAAGGGTTGACTTTTCAATCGATATTTTTTATTCGTGGAATATTGATATAATAATATTAATATATATTCAAATGTATTTAATTAATCATTAATCATCTTTAGACTTTTATGTCATCAACATGACAACACGCTAATAAATCATCATAAATCAAAGTTCTGAATAGTTTTAGTTCCTGCAAGTGGTAAGTACTCAATAAAATATTCAGTCCTAAATGGACTTTACGAAATCCAGATTTGATTTTTATCGTAGTGCAAATTCGGCTAGCGATAGTATTTTTATAGATGTAGGTACAAATGAATCTGCCTAGCCTTTTCACAAGTATCTTGGGGTCAGCTTCCAGTCTAACCCAGTTACTGGGTAACACGACACCCCTTGGTAAGATTAGTTGTCAGACTTTCGTGCTTCAGACTACCCGTAACGACTGTCAAAGATGTAGTTGCTAAAAAAGGCGTGAACGTCATTATAAATATACAAAAACAAGTCAATTCTCTATATAATAATATATTTAAAAATACTTAATATACATGCATGGCATTGCGCACGACTGAACACTTATCCCCTACTTTGAACCAACTAGCGCCATCTATTGATAATACTTTGAAGTAGATAGTCTGAGGTAGGACGTTCAACTTTTTTTTTCTTGATTCACTTCCTTGGTTCTGTGTCGATGGACACTGCTTGGACTCCGTGGAGGGTTCGCTTGTGCTTCCACATGTCTCCAGATCGTCTGCGAAAAAGAAGAAATGAGGTTTTATGGTTAAAACAATATTATCCTACTAATACTAACGGTTAACCTACTAATATTATAAACGCGAAAGTTTGTCACTCTTTCACGCCAAAACTTCTGAACGGATTTGGATGAAATTTGGTACACAGATAAGTGTATAACCAGGATTACCCCTAGGATAACCTTTTTATCTCGATATTCCCACGGGATCGAAATTTATGCGGGTGAAACCGCGGGGCGCAGCTAGTCCACATTCTCATTTTGTATCTG
The DNA here is from genome assembly GCA_949629185.1 of Apamea crenata. Classification (NCBI taxonomy): domain Eukaryota; kingdom Metazoa; phylum Arthropoda; class Insecta; order Lepidoptera; family Noctuidae; genus Apamea; species Apamea crenata. The sequence goes on along the minus strand of OX451371.1, from coordinate 8,763,181 downwards.
GGATATATTCACAGACATACCATAACATGCAAAAAGAGAAAGACCCGGAACAATAATTAAGTAACTGTAGGCCATACAAATATTAGTTCCGTGCGTGAATCGAACCCGTGACCCGTAGCAGAGAAAATCAGCGGTCGGTGCCGCGCCACTGCTGCGCCATATTCAGTCACCGTACTGCGCATGTCTGTATTGTTGGGTGAGCAGAGGGGTTCCCCGGACAGTCGGTATGTTTATAATATCTACTTACAGAATGATAATGATCGTCTCTATAATCGTTTATCGCTGTGATAAGTATTTAAGAACTTTGTAATTACAAATTAATAGCAACATTGTATTGTAGTAACAAAAGTATTATAAGTGATTGTACTGCTACAATCACTTTCTTGAGTAAAATTACTGCTACAATCACCTGCAATACTTTAAGGTTCCCGGACTAAGTGTCTAATAGAGAATTTTGGCCAGCAAACAACTATGAAAGATACTTTTATTAAACGTGTATTCAAAATAAGTAGGTACTTAATTAACTTCGCACGCGAATTTTAAAAATAATCAACAAATATTGATAGTTTTAGCGAATGAAGACAAAATTTTAATAATATTCATCTTTAAATCGGTAAATATACTTCTCGTATCTTTTTAGGAAGCGGTATCTGATCTTCCACAGTAAAGGCCTACCCACCCAGGCTCGCTAGGTATGTTACCTACACCCCGCAATTTCCCCCGCAAAAATCTCGATCCCGTGGGAAGATCGGGATAAAAAGTATCCTATGTATCCTAACCCAGTGGGCCTAAAAAGGCCACTTTAAGCAATACCTCTAAAAGCTATTCATTTCCTAAATTCCCAGCAGATCATTAGCAATTCCTTTAATTTTCGTTAAATGGTTACACATAATAGTTTAATCACCTACAATTCATTTCATAGCAATCATATTTGGTGGTAAACATTGGTGGGCCATTTTACGAGTTTCCATACAAAACTGTCAAACAGGTAAATTGCGTGATTTGTGAATTGTCAGTTTGTGACCATTTTACGAATTTTAATATGATTCATATAGTTATCCTCTTATGATTCTGCCAAAGTGGCCTTATTAGGCCCCCAGGTCATGGTTTACCCATGTTCCAAATTACATCAAAATCCATTCAGTCGTTTTAGCGTGAAAGCGTAACCAACAAACATACAATAAATCAAATCTTTTCTAAGTATAATATTAGTAACATAATACATATAAGATAACATTTGAAGAATTGAAGCACCATAGAGGTATAACGTCTAAATAGCTAAAACGAATCAAACGTAAGAACACTACCATAAGAATCACAGTTCTTTTTCAGGATAAATATAGCGATTCATCATCATCATCATCGAGAGCCCGACTTCACTCGTTGCTAGGCATAGGTAGGCCTTTCTCTGCTTGTGCCAATCTTCACATTCCAAACTCATGAGTCAGAGTAATCGCTAAATGACATTGTTGTCGTATAGCGATTACCGCGCCTGCTAATTAAAAAGACCTATCTTTTCAAAGAAGACACGGGAATTAATCACCACGCTTGCTCAGTATTTGTTGGCGATTTCAGCTTTAGAGTTCAGGTAGATACTAACGCTAAAACCTTTGCAAACAAAATCCCATGCACATGATATCCACAGCCTCCTGCGTCCGTAAGTGAAACAAAAGAGGATCCGTTTTAGGTTGATTAATAATATTAGCTGCAAGCAGGAATATGGCGATAGTACATGTATATGAAAAAAGAATCATAGGACATAAAAAAATAACTATTCAAAATATTAGTTTAATGTATGGAAATAATTTAAGTTATAGGTCTGTATCAAACAAAATCACGTAGTGTAAGCGCTATTTCATTATTTTGGTTTTCCCTTACCCTGCACCAAACGCTTGCAAAAACTCAGAAGGTGCGTTTGAGGATAAAGGACCATAACTACACGAATGCAGGTAGAAAGGCTACAATAATACAACTGATTTCGGTCGGAAGGGAGATAAGCATTGAGGTACGGCCCTTTGGGCATTCTTTGCTTACCCTGCAATAGCTTTAGCGTGAAGCATAGAAATACGGGTACTTTGTGATGTTAATGTCGTACCTAACTGTTATTTTTAAAGTTTACTAGTTAGGATTTGAGCAGAGTAGGGACAGATTTTTATTCATTTTTAATGTTTGAATCTAAAACATCTCAGGATAAGGAAATATGGATTGAGCCATGGTTTTCATGCATGCATTCTTAGGTTACCACGTACTTACTAACAATTTTCATAAGACTGAGCAATCCTAAGAGGATTTCCCATTCTCTTCTAGGGTGTATGAGAAAGCCGAATAGCAAATTAATACATTGATTTCGGCTTGGACAATTTGAAAATCACAACCAATGGTGCTGGCCCAATGGTAACGACCGCGACTTACGGTCGTAGGTTCGAACCCCGACAGGTGCTTTACTCTGTGTAAATTATTTGATCACCACTCAAAACGGTGAAGGAATACATCGTGAGGAAACCTGCATGTCCTAGAACCAAAAATTCGAAGACATGTGACATCTATCAACCCGCACTGGGCCCGCGTGTTGGAATAGTGCCCACTCCCTCTCACCTTGAGGAGGCCTGTGTCCCACCTGTGGGAACCTTATAAGCTGGTTATGCAATGTTATGCCTCACAACAATTTCTTTTACAGTTATATGAGAGGCAGTCTTTCAATTCTACTGGACAATCGGTACCCTAGCCTACAGATGTTTCAATTCATGAAAAAGACGTTCCTTACCTAAAGGCAGTTCCACAGATGTCACACTCATGGGGTTTCTCTCCGGTGTGAATGAGGGTGTGCACGGTTCGAGCGTACGGTCTTCTGAAGGCTGCACCACAAATTTCACAACGGTAAGGTCTGCAAGTAGACGTGTAGGTAGTTACGGTGGCTCTTGCATAAATTAGGACTTCCTGAGAGATGGTTGACGAGGTATAGAAGCCAGGGAATATTGCTGAACTGCGGGGTAAGTGCATTTTGACGGTACAACAACATTCATCGCGCTATTTACGTGGTTAAGCAGGCGAATTTTTCAAATATATGAAGCAATGGTTTACCATTTTTTTTCAAAATTCTTCTGATTGTGACTGAAGCTGCGTTACGCAATTAGAGTGCTGTTTTACTTAGGTATATCCTCATCAGACATCATTGATAATGATAAATAGGTAGATATGGGTGCGGTACCCATATCTACCCATTTATCACATAAGCTTGTATCTTTCGAAGGTGTAGCCAGATCGATAGAGACCAATGAGTAATGAGGCGGTTGTTTAATTAAAATAAACAAGGTGTCGTTTTGCATCCTCGTCGAATTCAAGGTAGGTAACTATGCTACTGATTCTCGACACGAATCAATAATGAAATAAGTAGGTTTTTTTTTTCTAATTTTCGGAAATCGGCATGTGTGGGACACGCATTTTAAAACGCGGCCTGTGTGACACCGCACTGTAACATGCCCTTTTACACCCATATAAAAACGCGGCCGCTTATACGATACCATAACGCGATTCCGTTCTTTGAAAGTGGTGTATTCTGAAATACTGTCAAACTTAAATAACTAAAAAAACAAGTAACTATGTATTCATTATTTACCAGGGATCGTAATTTTATTTGATTATTTATGTCTTTCATAACAGCCTCCTGAAATTTGACGAGGATGCAAAACAACAGCTTGTACCTACATATATCCAGAAACCTAGCAATGGAGTACCTACCTACCTCGTTGCATCGAAATATTTTTGAATAGCATTTAATCTACTGTAATGTAAATGGTATAAAAAAATTCACCAATTATTTTGTTTACCGAAATAGCGAGATTTTCTATTGCAATTGCAACTGGCAGATTACTCTCAGTATTCGTGTTCACGAGTTCCGAGAATTCATCCCGGGCAAATTAACGCTTCGCTGTAGATATCAATTATACTATTGATAACAATAATAATATTGGAGCTACGGAGTTACTGGAAATAGTTATTAAGAGATATTAATAATTACAGTAGTCCGATACAGATAGGTAAGTACATCATTAATAAAAATAGATCAATAGGGTTGCGCAACCAACCATCAATAAGCTCTGTGCCGGTGCGTAAAAAAAAAAACATTTAAAAGTTCCTTTTTGTTCTTAAAATTAAAATAATATTTCCAATATGAGATCACTAGCGCCATCTCTCGTTAACATTGTTAGTTCTGTAACTATCGTAGCGCTCAAGGAGCAATTAGCAGAAAGTGGTGAAATATTGCAGAGACCATATTTTTCAAAACACACAAGTTTCTCAGTTAACATTATACAATCATGTATTTAATTCATTAATCTTTATAATCTTCATAAAATCTCTAAGTGATAGGTAGTATGAGAGATCAATTAATAGAAACAGCGATTCATAATCAAACCTGCCATAGTGAGTCAAAGTGAATAAAACTGTGTCTGGATGCAAAACAAAAGGATTGTATGATAACCTTTGGTCTGTGTGAATGCGTGCGTGTTCACGCAAGCGTGCTGCGGCAGTGAACGTCTTAGGGCACGCTGTGCACGCGAAGGGTTTTTCGCCTGTGTGGGTCCTACGATGGTCGTCGCGCTCCACCTGCCAGCAACACCATTTCACATACATTATCATACGGAAAAAATACTGGGAACTATCTGCGTCCATTCTATAGTAAATAGCGCGTGCAATGAGCGTTTTTGCGATTACGTATTATTATTTGTGTGGTTTTACTTACACTTGGCATTGTTTGTAATTAAAGTTTTGTAATCAATTCATAGAAATCTATACGTTTGTACTTATTTGTCTGTAGATTGCAGAATTTTGGTGAATTGTTTATTTGTCATGCTCAGTCAAACATAGACCTATTCTAAAGCTTCTTACTTTATGATATTCTGTTAAAACCCCACCGTGAAAACTTAGGTGAAGTGTGCTGTCATTCCGCCTCATGCCGTTAGTAGTATTATTTATTCTGTGCTCATGCTAAGGATTGACAGTATTGACAGCTCACTTTATGCTCACTTTACCTAAGTTTTCACGGTGAGATTTTTACAGAATAGATCGGCTATTCTCTTGTTAATACGACTGAGATTGACTTTTGTTATCAATACCAAAGCTCACAATAACTTTCTACGAAATCTTTTCGCATTAATTTCTCATTACCAAGAGAATCCTACTAATATTATAAACGCGAGTTTGTATGGATAGATGGATGGATGGTTGTTACTCTACTACTACATAGATTTGGATGATATTTGGCACACATAGCTAACCAGGATTAACACATAGGATACTTTTTATCCCGATGTTATCCCGATGTTCCCACGGGATCGAAACTTATGCGGGTAAAACCGCGTAGCTGGTACAATAGGTATAAGCAAAACTGGATTGCCAGTTAAGTAATTAGGCAAAAGATAGATTATGTTTTCTATGATAGGCCCTCTGTTATGATTAGAAACAAAAACAGCATTCTATTGTAAAATCTTATATAAGGCTACCTTGACTTTGAAGGCTTTAGGGCACAGGTCACAGGGGTAAGGCCGTTCCCCCGTGTGCATTCGCATATGGATGGCCAGGTGGCCAGACTGGTTGAAGCGGCGTCCACACACGCGACATGGGTAACCCTGGAATGCGAGAACATGATTTATTGGTGAAATAGGTATATTTGTAGAAGTTGAAGTTTGTAATTTTAAAGAAATAAAATAAATATATTTATTTCAGGTAAATAACACCATTAGTACACATATAAACTCACATCAAATAAAATCAGATAAAATTCAAATTAAATAAAATCATTACAAAGCGGAAACAGAATAAATCAAATAAAATGAAATCAAATTAAAATAAATAATCAAAACAATAAAATTAATATAGCTAAATAAGAATTAATCAATAAATAATCACAAAGTAAAATCAATAAATACTCACAAAATAAAATTAATACATAATCCCAAAATAAAATCAATAAACCGGCAACGATTCCTTTCAAACTATACACATCAGCAATACTGCTTGGCCGCCGGATGGACTTCTTCACAAAAAGCTCTACTATGTACTATCGCCAAAATCTATCTGACCACCGTAAGGACTATTCCTGTTTGCAGCGCATATAGTCGATCTAAAAAGGATCCTCTTTTGTTTTACTTACGGACGCAGCTGTGGTCATCATGTGCACGGGATGTTGTTTTCAAAATGGTCAGATATAGGTTTTGGCGATAGGTACTATCGCCCAAACCTACTTACCAACAACCTACTTACCAGATCTTATCCAAATCTACGTCATAAAACCAGCCAATTGCATACCAATACCAATTCGTCTCACTGCAGAGGCCAAAGCCCTTGTCTCATGCAGAGAAAAATAGAACAAAAATCACTACACCTCCTTACTTTTCCGAATCAAAAGAAATAAGAATAAGTTTTCATATTCTACGAACAGCATAGGCATTTATAGCGATGCTCATAGAAAAGAAACACCTACGCTTCATCCAAGGGACCCCTTCTAAGAAACTCTAAGGGCGTGACGATAATATGATGTCCCCTAACGGAATAGTCGAGGAGACAGCACAACAAGACGCCTTTTCTTACTCATACGATTCCGATTCAGCAAATTATTCTGGTATCTAAATACGTACACTATATTTCTATTGTTTTAAAGCTAATATGTAAGCAATTAAGTAGATATTATTTGTATGACAAGTCCTCAAGCTCCTCGCTTACATGTAGGTACCACTGTTAGGTAAATGTACTGGGGGCCTAAAAAGGCCACTTTGGCAGAATCGTAATAGGATAACAATATACAAACAAAAAAAAAATGAATCATATTAAAAATCGTAAAATGCTCACAAACTGACCATTCATTTATGATCTGTGTCCAATTCATATCACGCAATTTACCTGTTTGACAGTTTTGTATGGAAATTCGTAAAATGGTCCACCAATGTTTACACCAAATATGATTCATATGAAACAAATTAGAGGAATTGCTAATGATCTGCTGGGAATTCAGGAAATGAATAGCTTTTAGAGGTATTGCTTAAAGTGGCCTTTTTAGGCCCCTGTGCACACATCACATCTATATCTATACTAGCTGAAGACTTTGTTTCGGATCAATTATTTTTGTATTTGTTAGCCAAATTTAGAGAAGGCTATAGGCTATTTAGCATCACGCTGGGACTCTTAGGAGCAGAACTAAGGAAAAACGAAGTAATAGCGCCAGGTGATGCGATGCGACTGGTTGAGTCGGAGGAACACGTTTCACGCGAATGAAGTCGCTTGCACTGCAGAGACTAGTTGGTGATGTATTTTACGCGGATGAAGTCGCTTGCAGAGGCTAGTTAGTGATGTATTTCGGTCATTTGACTTTTACCTTGTGCGTGGGCTTTCGGATTAAATGCTATTGATCTATTCTTGATACAGGATTCCTAATCATTGTTGGATGAGCGTCGCCACAGCCGAATTTACACTAATTACAAGCTACATGCTTTGCAAAAGAATGATGACAGCAAAGCTCAAGTTACTATTTATGCATGTTAAGTGGAACAAAGCCCAGATTCACAAAGGCGATTTTTGTAAAGCAACTTTTTCATCGGGCACTGGATTTTTAACTCTCGGTCTTGAGCCGGCCATTGAGATTCCAACAGAGTGCATCCCAGCGCGTCAAAAAATACACTGTTTGTCAACTCTCGGCGCTAAGCAGTGAGTTGAAATTCCAATGCGCGATCAAAAATCGCTGCCTTAAAATCGCACGTGGGTTAAACTATGAAACTATACTAGTGAAAGAATAACAAAATAAAAAAGTTAAATCAATAAAATCATATTAAAACGGCCGAAGCGAGGGGGTTGGGTCAGGAACAGCGTTAGCAATTAAGAGTAATATTATCTACAGCGCTTTTCAGTAAGCATCATCAAATATTAAATAATACTGAAATAAGGGGGTCTACTCCGAAGTAGTATCGACCGAATGTTCGGCCGTTTCCTGCTACGAAGTTACTATTTGGTTCGGTCGGACCCGATCCTACACTCTTTCGAATATTGACTACGGTCCCGACCCAATTGAGCCGATCCGAACTTTTTTCGCATTTTTCAATAATATTCGGTTCGGCCTTGTGTCGGTCCGATCCGAACATTCACACTTTGCACTTCGGAGTAGGCCCCCAGTGTCCACACCAGCAATGTAGCAAAATGCAGCAAGCTGGCTATGTAACGTACAGGCTTAGTAACTTTGTGCATTTTCTTGTGCGTGTGCAGTGCGCACATGCTGCCCAGCACTTTGTCGCATTCCTCACACACGTAGGCCATCAGCGGAGCGCCCGGGGGTCGGTCCTCGCCCCGTTTGTGGCGGTACAATTCCCTGTGAGACAACATTTCATTAAAGTAGCTTTAAAGCTTTTATGTAGGTATCTATAGTATAGCAACAAAGATGTAGGTACTAACGTAAACGAAGCAAAAGGAGTATGTAAGGATCGTAGTAGGCGTTCTGCAGTGTCTGCCTACCCCCAATCGAAAAAGATGTGACTTTATTTATGTAAGGATAGCAACATGATTAGATATAACAAAGGTCACTTCAGTGCGTAGCTGTACCTACAATAAAATCAAACCAATGATAGGGGTAGTTAAAACAGTTCAATGTATTAACGGTAGACAGGTCAGAGCATTAATTTGTTCATTTTTTAAATATTTTAACTTTTCGAGAACAATGATTGAAGATTTTGTTACAGATACGCGCCTACTAGCGCCATCTATCGAGCGAAAACAAAGTTAAAGCAATCCTTTGTTACAATTTCGAGGGCAGTACCCAGCTGAACAGCGGGGCACGAATGAAGTTGAATAGTTAAGTAAGGTTTAAAAATATCCGAAGCCTGCCAGGGCGGCGGGATCTTCCGAAAGGTTAACCGCTGCCCAGGAACAGAAAGGGCTAAGGAAGGAACACGAGTGGGTTTTAGTCAGTAAAAGTCTGACACTCCCTTCCGCTCCACCCAGAGCGGGAGGGGTCATTTGATGATTTCCCATCCACAAAAAAAAAAAAAAGGTTTAAAAATATCTAATTAAAGTTCGAACCAGCTTCGATGATTACCTGGCTGTAGCGAAAAGTTGGTTGCAAGAGCCACAGTTCCACATTTTGCTGTTACCGCTGTTTGTGTACGACCGCCGTGGGTTTCTAGGGGACGGAGGCCTTTGGCACGCCAAGGAATGGACCTTCAACTCCTCAGTAGATGCATACTGCTTCCCACAGGTGTCACAAGCATAACAAATTTCAGGTCCTTGAGATATATTCGCATCTGAGATGCAGCTGTCCTATGAAAACGATACAATATTTTTTTGAAGATGACGCTACTGTACGTATTATTCAGAAGAGGATAATACGTACCGTTAGCGTCATAAACATCGGAACGATACGAAGTGTCATTGGACTAACGTTAATCTTTGTGAACTGAATATAATGAGCCTGTAATGTTCCCACTGCTGAGACACAGGCCTCCTCTCTGTGAGAGGGAGTGGGCCGTAATACATCACGCTGGCCCATTGCGAGATTGTGGGTTGGTTGGTGAATCTTCGAATTTTTGGTTTTAGGATATGCCGGTTTCCTCACGATGTTTTCCATTATAGTTTTGAGAGCAGTGGTGACGAAATAATTTACACAAAGTAAAGCGAATGACTGGGTTCGAACCTACGACCTACAACTCGTGAACTTAGTTCTGCTTATTTAGGTATAGGTTAACTGGGAAGGAGAGTAAAATTTATTAGTTTGACATACGTTTTGATCCTCATAATAATTATTTTGGTCCTCAATAAAGCAGGTCAGCCGGTGTTTGTCCAGGGCATCCCCATCGGCAAACAGCCCGCTACAGAAGTCGCAAACGTACATAGTGTACAGTTTGCGGGATGTGACGCTGCCCTTGCCATCGGAGGCCAAGCAACACAGTTGTTCTGAAAAGTTCAAGAGAGTTAGGTAACACTACAACATGACGACATCCTGCATTCAAGCTTGTATTCCCTTACGTGGTAGAGAATAGAGGTGCATAAAACGCCCACATTTCGCCAGTGCGGAGGCCAGCCTTTTGCCACGAATCGTTCACAGATCCAGACCAGCCCCAAGGGCTGCTACTAGCTTGCGACAGCTAGTTGAAAAAGTATACTTAGTTAAAGGAAAGTTTATTATCAGGTCATCATCTACCCATCCTACACGTACGTAGACCTCGGTTTTTTCGGAACCTAAAGCTGAAATCGCAATAAAGACAAATACAGGCACAATGACCTTCTATTTTTAGAAACGTACGTAAATCCTTTATTATTAAAATAAAACAATAAGTAATATAATCCCTGTTGACTTTACCCGTGGGTTCAACTTCCAGAGCGGTCGATAGCACACGCTCGCACATTCGGCACACGAGCCACTCAGTTTCGAAGTTTTCATTACTGTGAGCTGGTTCTGAAAGAGAAGAGATACTTTAAACTTTTAAGGTTTATACGACATGCGCGATTTAAATGACAACCAGTTCATGATGTTATGGATAATCTACTGTGCCGAATTGATGCATCTGCAAGGCTAGCAACGTAGTGGCGTACCTACGTAACTGCAGCCGTCTTTTGGAGTGGCGATCTTGAGGTAGGTAGGCACATTGGATAACGGTAGTAATACTCACTACTACATAACTCGGTAAGTTGTTTGCGTAATCTGTTACTCTGCAAAGCAGTCTCATGGCAGTCGGCAGCGCATACAGTTGAAACATTTAAGGTCTCAAGATTTCATGACCCTCAATTCTGTATGCGACTTCCTTACCACTTTACAAAAATCGCGATAATTAGCGATTTAGCGATAGTTTACCATGTAATTTTCTTATTAACTCGTAAAGTACTTAAGTAGGGAACCACACAAACCTGGTACATTCCTTGTTTCAACTTTGTCATTAACAGGTGCAGATAGTAATGTGCTTTGAGGCTGATCTATAGAATCATCGGAAGTGTGAAGCGAAATAGTGTGGTCAAGAAGATCAGCTTCGGTCGTAAATATCTCATGACAGATTACACATGAATGCAGAGCCAGCAAGTCCGGACCGGTGCTTTCACTAGTCTGGAATCGGAAAAATAATGTTTTAACTGGAATTCGACTTGCTTTGGTTTCTAAATCTATCAAGTAGGAATAAGATAGGTAGGTACGTTTAAATCAAATCTAGGACTTCTAACTACATCAACTTCATCTACAAATGTGTTATTTGAATAAAACCTTCGGTTTTCCTGAAGAGTCCTGAAGAGGCAATAGGAATTGATTGACAGTATTTTCATCAAGCAGAGTTGGTTCATAGTTAAATAAGTTATCCGACTGTATAATGTACAGTTCCGTGTTTTGTTCCACGTTTGAATTTTCTTGGAAGAAATAAGAATTTTCAACATTGAAAAATCTTCCAGAATCGTTTGAATGAAAAGATATTTGACTTTCCACAGTATTCATTATTGCAGTAACGTCTGATGGATTTTTATTAACATTAGTTAAGGTTTCATTAGACTCAGTAGGATCGTTGGTGAAAAGTAAATCGTCTGGATCATAAGTTCCTGATAATCCTTTGTATGGGTAATCGGGTGGATCAAACATCATATTTTAGGCTGAAACAATTACATGTAGTTATAGAATTAATAACAGATAAGTAATGACATTGCTTTTCGGAAAGCCTTTAGTTTTGAAAGCAATTCACTAATAAGAAGCCAATAGTGTTTTAAATATTTATTTATCTTCGTACCCAGACTTGTTTCAAATTCTTGATAAACAATGGGTGGACTAATTAAATAAACACATGCCCTGGGACTTAGTCACTTCGAAATCTACTAGTTGCAGATATAATGTCTATGTTGTTAATTTCAATAATTGCTTATTTTTGTTTACCTTTTCCTATACAGTATCAATACTGTTTCCAGTCCAGACTTTTCATCAAACGGAACGTAATTATTTTTAGCTATGGCAGCCCTTTGCTCAATATGTCAATTTCTGACATTTACTTACAGACCGGCTGTCATGTCATGATGTCATTTCGGGGATTTCGGCTCAGTTGATTTGGTGTTTATTTTGTTTACAGACGCGATTGCACACATTATAATTATTTCCGAATAACTTTTGAAGGATAAAACGTCGATCAAGATGAAAGTAGACGCCGCGCCACCTTCTGATAAGCCTAAAATACCGTTGCCGACCCTTTCTCAAATCAATGCTGATCGAATAACTCAGGTAAGTTAGGTTATCCATTTCATAACATTGGATAATAATAAAAGAAAACCACCCGATAAATGATTTATATTGGTATTTAAACTCTGTCTGTACCTATTTCTACAAATGGGTAATGTTATAGAAATTGTATAATAATGCTAACTGATAAATAGGAGCAAGAATGATTTGGTAAATTGAATATGAACTACAGACGAATAGACGATATTAGAACTGAGGGCGAATTCTTACTAGTGACCACATGACAGACAATCCGCCCCCTCTGACCCCATTATTTCCGGTCATTTTTCTGTTATTATTAAATATTAACAACCTCTAAAATATTTCGGCACTTTACCTAACCAACAAACTTTGGTTATGATTTTCTTTCTTATTCTTTTTGGTTTTGGCCCCTTCTTATGAAACTTTTTCTTAACACACATAAAAGTAAATAATAAACACAAAATGGTGTCACACTGAAATTACAATTTAATTTTTCTTAGGGGTGAAGTGACAAGTACTTGATAAAAAATGTTAAATTACACTAAAGAGAAATACTCAACTTTTGTTTTTGCATTCCATTATTATTTTCATTATTAATATTATGTGAGCCACAAAACAGTTACCTAATGGTAGCTTCCATAATTAAAATATTGTGGTCTCCCACTGGTCACTAAATAGATTGCATAGAAAATGCTAAAAACAACCTTTAAGTTGAGCATCTCTGTGTTCATAACGGTTCCAGATGGCTCAAATTATTTAAACCATATCTCTTTCTTCATTAGTTATATTGTTGACACAAAGGGCAACAATAAACCAGTTTCCTAACTACTTTGGCATAAAAATAAACAAAATACTGGTACTGCTAAAATGATTTGCAGGTATATTCTTTCACATTTTTATTTTATTCATAGCTCATGTAGCCTCATCCGCAGATCAGCTATTGAGAATTCAAGTTGTTAAAATAACTTGAGAAAGTAGTCTGTAATAGTAATTTTTGAACCAAAAAATTTGAAAACAGGATTAAACGGATTGGACGGACAAGTTGATTTTGGTTTGTACCTACAGTCTACAACCTAATGCAATCAGCATAGATTGTATAAAATAGCGTGTTGGATAGAAACGCTGTAGTTAATTGCTATTTTATCCAAATGCATGTTTCACACTTTATACTGCTTTGGACTATTTTCTAAGCTCACACCCAGTAGATGTCGCGCGCGACTTCCGACCTTAGTATTTGAATTCCTTTAATCTACACATTGTTAAGGAAAATAGTTACAATAATGTTAAGGAGATGACAAACACACTTAGTTTAATTTTACATACTGTAGTAGTAATTACGTCTTGGTATTAGTACTTTTCATGTGTTAAACTTAATTATTTCACATGGTGTGCAATTTGGGGATATCATTATTGGTAATGTGGGTTAAAAAGTAAGTAGTTTCATGTAGAAGTTTTAGGTAGGTAGAATGATTTTAGGTACATCAATATGCTTGTCTCTGCACCAAACTTAGATGTATTATTTGTTATGTAATTCAATCAAAACTAGAGCCTAAACAACTCTTGACCAGCATTATTAATCCCCTCTGATCTAGTACAAATCCTACCTAAATTCGTTTAAAATGTGTAATAACATCTAGGCAGTCATGTCCATACATAATCTTAATAATTATACAAAGAGCCTACTGGTATTCTACTATGAATAAAACCCATTAAAGCAAATCTATGCAACTATCCACATGGAATTGTCTAACAAATCAACATGGTTGCATTGTCCACAGCTTGCTAATCAGTACTGGTCACCACAAACTAAGGAGAGCCACCTACCTTATGATGCTTCTATTGTGGAGTCAATCTACCAAGCAGAAATACTTGGATCCCAGTAAGTAACTTAAAATACTTGAAATTACACAATAACTATAAGTTATGCAAGCTCAACTTGCTTCTGAGCCTAACTGATTTAAACAAATGAACAGTTTAGGGGTCAACAGCCTCATAGAGTGGGTGCAATGACCTATTTTTTTTTTGCAAAACACCAGTTATTTTTTGAGAATGGTGCAGTGTTTCCATATTTTATTAAGTATTTAGTGTGTATGAAGTTCAAAATAATATTGTTATTTTAATTTTAAATAGTTGCTAAATATAAATTAAGTTAAAATTATTTATTATTAAAGTTTTATAGTGATTTGAAATGACCATGGTTAGTGTAAGTAGTTTGTACCAAAATACTTATTAGTACTTATTACAGAAACAGGTTGATGTATTCATAAAAAAAATATATTCTTTTGATAGAATAAACTATATTTTCTATATTAATAGTTCATTATTTTTTTCAAAGCTGCCTACCCTTAAAGACCAATAGCGTTTTGAAATGTCAGTTTTGAATTTATATTATGGAGATATAAAAAGAGAGGCCTGACAGGCCCAGCAATGGAATGGGTGTGGATGATCATGAGCTGCAAACAATTTTTTTTATTTTTTATTTTAACCTGTTACTATATTGGAGAAAGATTTTTCCTTTATCTCTATCATTATATTTTTTACCTGATCTTTGGAACAGTACCAACATTAAAATACTTTTCTCATAATTTCCAGTTTCTCAGTACGTCGTATCATGATGCTGGAGTTCTCCCAGTACCTGGAGAACTACTTATGGCCGCACTACACGGCGGGCGAGGCGTTGCAGGCGCACATGATGTCCATCATCGTCATGATCAACGAGAAGTTTCGCGAACGAGTGCCTGCTTGGCAGGTGAGGCATTTCGACATAGTATCTTAGCCGTCCGGTTTTAGGCGGCTTGGATTCTGTATTAATAAAATTGTAGCAAAATATCTATTTGACAAAACGAATATTGTCATACATCAGTGTGATTTTGGGTCCGGTGCTATAGGAAGACCTCGGTCTCAATTTCTCGTAAATTGATACCATGTGTTATCTATATACAACGTGTCCCAGAAATCAACGTCAAGCCGAAAACGGGCAATAGGCCAAGTCGTGACAGCTATTAGAAAAATATAAAAAAAAATCTTGGTCATGTACTTTTCGAATTATAAGCATTCAAAAATAAATCTCAAAAAGTGACACCCTGTGATGATTTTTCAAGTCCTGTGACTACATTATTAACATTTCGGTAGTTTTTTTCTCTGTGATCTAACCATGAATAACCCTTCTGTAAAATACAGTTAAAAGTTAAAACGTAACTGCCTCAGTTTTAAATTAAATGTTAGATTTTTGCCCAATATTGAATTCAAAATAATGACATCACCCAACTTTAACCGACTGTACTGAAAAAAAAATCTACTACACTATTTTGGCAAGTAACTTTAAAAGATGGCGCGTTTAGTCAGGATTCCAAAATGGTATAACACATACTAATTGCTACTTCTTAATTGAGAAAAAACATTTTTTTTTTATGAAGCCGTATTTCATAAAAGTTCGATTGAGACGAAGAGTGACGTTATTTTGACTAGTGTGAGCGAGAAAGATTCATTTTGTGCATCGGTCATTATCAGAGGGTCGATTTCCTAGCCAAATGGTTAGCGAGGGAAGACCCGTTATGCCCTACGAAGCCGAAGTCTTGCAAGCAGTTGAAGAAGACAGAAGTATCTCAGTACGTGGAATTGAACAGAGCATAGGAGTCCCCAAAAGTACTGCACATCGTATTTTAAAAAAGAACGAGTTTCACCCATACCATGTACGACGAGTACAAAGTCTGCTACCCCGAGACTACCCAGAGAGAGTACGATTTTGTCGAACGATGTTGCAGAGGCACCGAGAGGACCCGCGATTCTTTGAAAAAATTCTATGGTCCGATGAATCAACATTTAAAAAGGACGGTTACATGAACCTCCACAATTTGCACGAATGGCACGTGGAAAATCCAAATTTGATGCGGGAAGATAGATCTCAGTACCAGTTTAAAGTAAATATGTGGACGGGAATTTTGAATGGTAAAGTTATTGGTCCAATCGAGCTGCCGGAGAATTTAAATGCCCAGGGTTATTTGAACTTCTTACAGAACCAATTACCAGAATTATTGGAAGAAGTGCCACTGAACATTTACGGCAGCATGTGGTATCAACAAGATGGCTGCCCAGCGCATTATGCTCTCACTGTACGAGAGTTTCTCAATCGAGAATACCCCGATAGGTGGATTGGGCGGGGTGGTACAATTTCGTGGCCTGCCCGTTCACCCGATTTAAACCCCATAGATTTTTTTTACTGGGGTACGATAAAGGATAAAGTGTACTCTAAGCCAATTCAAGATTTAGACGAGCTGCGCCAAAGAATTGCAGAAGCCGCTGAATACATCAACTCAAGAAGATACGCCCGTCTTATTACGCGATCATTTTTAAAGAGATGTAGAACTTGCATTGCAGCTGAAGGAAAACAGTTTGAACATTTGTTATAAAACTTCGTAAATCTGATTTAATAAAAATTATAATAAAAGAAATCCAACGACTGAATTTTATTTCAAATGCACCTAAAACCAACAATGTACTTTTTTTCCTCAATTAAGAAGTAGCAATTAGTATGTGTTATACCATTTTGGAATCCTGACTAAACGCGCCATCTTTTAAAGTTACTTGCCAAAATAGTGTAGTAGATTTTTTTTTCAGTACAGTCGGTTAAAGTTGGGTGATGTCATTATTTTGAATTCAATATTGGGCAAAAATCTAACATTTTATTGAAAACTGAGGCAGTTACGTTTTAACTTTTAACTGTAATTTACAGAAGGGTTATTCATGGTTAGATCACAGAGAAAAAAACTACCGAAATGTTAATAATGTAGCCACAGGACTTGAAAAATCATCACAGGGTGTCACTTTTTGAGATTTATTTTTGAATGCTTATAATTCGAAAAGTACATGACCAAGATTTTTTTTTATATTTTTCTAATAGCTGTCACGACTTGGCCTATTGCCCGTTTTCGGCTTGACGTTGATTTCTGGGACACGTTGTATATAAAATTCAAAGTCCTGACTGACTGACTGACTGACTGAGACATCAACGCACAGCCTAAACCACTGGTCCTAGAGACATGAAATTTGGAGGGTGTATTCTTCGTGAAGAGTAGGTATCCACTAAGAAGGGGTTTTTCGAAATTCCACCCCTAAGAGGGTGAAATGGGGGGATTTTGTTTGTATGAAAAATCTTATTCCTTGAGTTAATAAACTTGAAACTTGCCAAGAATACTTATCTAAGTAAATTATAAAGTTGGGCATTTTTTGTTTTTATAAACTATGCCCTATTTCCTAAAAGGGGATTGGGGGGTTTCAAAGTTTGTATGGAGGAATCTTAGCGCGCGGTCCGATTTGATCGAAACTCAGTATTTATACCTAAAATTGAAAGTAAAGAATAATGTGTATCAGGGTTTTTTGAAAATCTACCCCTGACGGCCTGAAAAGGGGTAGTCAATTTTACAGGGGAGGATTTTACAGCGTGGCTTGATTAACTCGAAAATTGGTATAAATAATCTTTGAGTCAAGTTATGAACACATCCCAAATGATTTTTCAAAATTCCACCCCTTTGGGGGTGAAAAGCGGGGATACAGTTTATATGAAAAATCTTATTCGTTTGTTTAATAATCTTGAAAATTGGCATGAATACTCGCCTAAGTAAGCAATAAAGTTTATCATTATTAGTTTTTTAAAACTACCCGTCAAAAGGGAAATAGGGGTGTTAAAGTTTGTGTGGAAGAATTTGAACGCGCGGTCCGATTAACTCGAAACTCAGTATTGATACTTTCGACAGAAAATAAGTAAAGTTGTCGAAAATTGACCCCTGACGGGGCAAAAAGGGATAATTCGGTTTTTAGGGGAGGATTTGAACTTGAAACTGTATGTTACATTTTCACGCCTAAACCACTGAACTTATGATTTGGCAAAGAGATAGATGGCATCCTGGGGAAGCACATACTTTTTATCCTGGTAGCACGTTCCCGTGGGATAACTTCCGACATCCACGCGGGCGAAGCCGCGGGCAGAAGCTAGTCGCGTAGTATAAGCATAGACAGACGTTTAAAAGTCTCTTAAATTTAAGCAACGTTTAAATAGCAGTAGTAGTATCAATCAATCCATCGACTCATCCAATTCATAGATAAAATACTCCTAACTACTGGCATATTTCAAACGAAATCGAGGAATTTCCGTCCTGAGCATTACTAAGACACATCGAGTTTTAGAAGAGAAAAGGTCACATAGGTATGAGTGGCTGAGGTACGTGAGCGTAATTTAATAAATTAAATCTTTTCTCGCTCCAGGCATTCCTGAAGAAACCGGACCACTTCCCAGCATTCTTCGAGCAAGTTCTCCGCGCGAGCGTAGAGGATGATCGTTCGAGAAGCAACATGCGAGAACAGACGGCTCTGCTGCTGTTTCTGAACCATTGCTTCGGCAGCATGGAGGTGCAGTTGTGCAGAGACCAGGTCAAGCGGCTCGTGTCGCTTAGTATGTGGATCAGCTTGCAGGAAGGTACGTACAGGAGTTTTGAAATTAGATGAGTTGTTCTAAAGGGTTCGTTTCATCGGTATAAGTTATACTACCCAACCAAGTTAATTAAACAACTGTCGAACGTGTTGTCATACGTAAGTACGGGGTGGGTCGGTACAGGTAAGCACAACGACATATCAAGCTATACACTCAGTATAAGCTGACTTGTCACTGTACGAAAAACCTATACAATGCAAGGTCAGCTAAAACTGGAAATTGGCTTGATATGTCGTCGGTACGTACCAGAAATATTTGGGGGACACGACGACCTGCCTGATGGCGTTGGTGTTAGTAGTATTTAAGGATAAATGGTTCCAACGTCTGACAACCGGACGAACGGCGGAAGGGGTACTTCCGCCAATAGTAGTGTTACACAAAAATATAATTTTCTCTCTCAGGTGCTGTTCATATTGGCTGGCGCTCTGGCTTGGTTTTAATGGTTGAAAAAGGCAACACAACAGGCCACTGACTTATGAAAAGTGGCTTCACCAAACACTGGTTGTTGGAAGCCTAAACTAAACTAAGGGTTGATTTTTCCAACGCCAGATAATTTTATCCGAGGAATAATTTTGAATTTTTGACAGTTCTTCCATGCAAAATCTGTCAGAGGTCAATTTTATTCCACGAATATATAATAAAAATCTTGTCGCTCTAACTGTACTTACGTTTAATCTACAAATTATCGTTGTTATTAGGTCGAAGAAACCAAGAATTCAAAACCGTTCCAAAATGGCGGAAGTACTGGCGCGCCATTCAGAAAAAGGATAAACCTGAACTGTTAGAGAAACTGAGCTGGGAACGACTGTACCTGCAGAGGCTGATGATCAAGTTCATGCGCATATTGGAGAGTATATCGGAGACTGGGGATGTAGATTCACATGCTGTGAGGTAAGGGTCTATCGTGTAAATTAGATAACGAATTTAACCCTTCGTAGATCCACGCGAGAAATAATGGTTTTTTAATTGTGTCTGTAATTACGGCATTCAACGTGTGTTAGGTAATACTCCATTCTGTGCATACTGTATTGGGCAAGTAGTCTGTTCGATATTAGCTTTTGTGATTACCCTTTTATACAATCCATAACCATACCATAATTAGCCTATAATGCCTCCTTTCTGAGAGGGAGTGGGCAGTCCACCAAGCGCGCCTAGTTCGGGTTGGCGGATGTCACCTGTCTTGGAATTTTCGGTTCTAGGACATGCCGGTTTCCTCACGATGTTTTCCTTCACCGTTTTGAGACCAGTTGTGATGAAATAATTTACACAAAGTAAAGTGCCTGTTTGGTTTCGACCCACGACCTATAACTCGTAATTCGCGGCCGTTACTACTGGGCCGTACATACAATAAGCAATAATAATAGCAAGTACATATAATAACATAAGCTGGCTTATTTACATTATTGATTTTTGATTGTACAAAAATCATTATTGTAATAACCCAGCCTCTGATTGTAATTATCATAAAACAAACTTATCATCATGCCTGACAAACTAACAATGATTTCATGCCATTCTATAAACACTACGAGTTTTAACCAGGACCACAGTTTGTATGAATTAAATTTTGCGCTCCGGTCTCAAAAAGTTTAATTGTGAAGGTCGCGAATATTTTCGGAGTCTTGCTTAGAGCTAAGAACAAGGGGTGGTTGTCGTAAAAAAATCTTAACACGAACACTAGAACAAAAAGTTATTTGAAGATCTTATTAATTCAACAATCCCTGCAGGTAATGGTAATTCGGTTTTTTTTACAACTCACAAAAATATAACTTTACAGATACTGTGAGCGGTTTCTGGAGCTAATGATAGACTTGGAGGCCCTGCTGCCGACGCGGCGATTCTTCAACACAGTGATGGACGACAGTCACCTGGTCGTGCGCAGTCAGATGGCAGCACTCACGCGCAGGCCCGAGGGACAACTGTTTTCACAGGTAAGTGATAGATTTAGTATGGCGTCGCTGTTACACAAGGAACTATGAAGAGCTAATAGAGTAACGTTCTAAGAATATTCCATTTAGATGTGTATTTGAACATTTTCATACTATTCCTTGTGTAACAATGATAACGGTTTCAATGTAATTTGGTTAAAATATTCTTTTACCGGTACATTAGAACGCGCGGTGCGTAGTACTCGCGACCGGCGTGCATGTTTGACCAGATGTAAGAACTTAAACGAGGCGAAAGGAGTAATGATCGTAACAGGTGGCGTTCTTTAGTTTTTTTTTACCTTCCCATGGGGATCCATGGGGAGAACGCGTGAGGTTATGTATGTATTAGAACGCGGTGTGATCCTACTTGGCATTATTGAAGCCATCCATAGATCACTAGAGATAATTTATTTTTCTCTATAATCCCATAAAAATAAATCAATAAAATAAAATCTATGGTTACGTTGTCTTTATTTTTTAGAGCAAACGATATATATAAAAAAAAACAAATGACCAAGTTATTAAAGCTTTATAAATTTTATAATGCTTAGCTCATTTTTCGTTAATTTCGAGGGCCAGATGTGGGTGATGTCATCGACACAATAACACTGAATCGGTAGCTAGGTGCGTAAAACATCTATCTATAATTGGAACAATATGTACAGTCGGCAAAAGAGATAAGTAACCAGGGCATCGGATATAGTTGAAGTTTAGTAAGAAACCGTTGGATATTATTTAATGAAATTTAATTTGACAAATAAACTATTTGTTTTCTATTAATGAAATGAAATTTCATTCGAGAACATCTATCTGTTTCTTACTAAACTTCAACTATATCCGACGGCCCTGGTTACTTATCTCCTTTGGTGACTGTACATTGAAAAAAAAAACCCCAACCGAAGGTTATAAAAAAACCCACTCATGTTCTTAGCTGCGTTTATTAAAATAAATTCTAAAAGATTAAAAAATAATCATAAATGCGTTTCGTCATTATAGTTTCGACTTTACAGAAATTCCAAGTTAAAATATTAAACATATTATAAACTGATAATTATTCTTATAATTGTTAGTGCAAGAGAGCAGTGTATACAATACATATTTAACATATTATTTATATAAATTCACTAACCACCTACAGCTGCTAATACAGAAAAAGGACGGACATAAATGCTGTTTTTTGATCAAATAGATAGCATACATTAAAGCCTCGTATTCATAGTACACTCATTGTTTTAATGTCGATGGCAATCTATAGTCTCTCTCATGTTACAATCATATCAGTTATTTGTTAGTATCTTTCGTTTAAACATTAATTTAGTAACTTTTGTTAATTTCTAAAATAATTTTAAGTATCTTTTATGAGCAATCAATTCCTAACGACGAGAGATCAACCCAAATATTTTTTGGAAACAATTATTATTCAACAACATATTTTTTAACACTTTCATGTTCATGATCTTGTACATCATTATTTATGCCAATAAAGGTTTGAGTATTTTACTGCGCCAATATACATGGTAAAATACTGACAATTGTAATACTTTTATATAATTAATAAGACACTTGGTTCCAATACATAATTAATACATAAATCACAGTTCAGGCAAAACTACTATAACATTCAGAGAGTGGCATTATTTGTCTAGTAGAGTAAATAGCTTATGTTCTAGGTAGGTGTATCTAAACCATAATTTGAGGCACATTTGCAAGGCACACGCATTTGTACACAGAACATATGTATAATTATAACTGTGATGCTTGAGTATAGTGTTTAACAAAATTTATGTTAACATTACAACTATTTATATCTAATTACAGTGTCATATAGCTTCATTCATCACATTTAAAATATGTCACATTCATACGACCGTGCCTCTACTTGTGTGGAAGCTAGTGTATGTCGGCTCTAAAACAACTATTCATTAACATGAGATTCTACTTGATATTCGTTGATATGTCAGTAATTCCCTCCATTCATGTGAGTCATCTCGTCGCCCCACTCCCCCGTAGGCACAGGCTCTGCATAACAACAACTCTTGCGCAACAAAAACGTTACATGCGGCTGTCGTACGATGCACACGTAGAATATTAAAATTGCCTGGAGTAGATTCACGAATATGTGTGCGTATAGTAATTCATCTATGTTGAGCCATGACAACAAGAGAAACAGCCATGCTGTTGTCATTATCAGGAATAGTTGTAGGAATAAATTAAAGCTGGAACAAATAATAATAGTTGTAAGTATACATAACTAGCTTCTGCCCGCGGCTTCGCCCGCGTGGATGTCGGAAGTTATAAAAATCGTTTGGGATATATTCATAACTTGACTCAAAGATTATTTATACCAATTTTCTAATTAATCAAGACACTTATTGTAATCCTCTCCTGTAAAATTAACTACCCCTTTTCAACCCGTTAGGGGTAGATTTTCAAAAAATCCTGATACATGTTATTCTTTATTTTTGGCCTTAAGTATAAACACTGAGTTTCGAGTTAATCGGACCGCGCGTTCAAATTCTTCCACACAAACTTTAACACCCCTATATCCCCTTTGAGGGGTAGTTTTGAAAAACTAATAATGATAAACTTTATTGCTTACTTAGGCGAGTATTCATGCCAATTTTCAAGATTATTAACCTAACGAATAAGATTTTTCATATAAACTGTATCCCCGCTTTTCACCCCCACAGGGGTGGAATTTTGAAAAATCATTTGGGATGTGTTCATAACTTGACTCAAAGATTATTTATACCAATTTTCGAGTTAATCAAGCCACGCTGTAAAATCCTCCCCTGTAAAATTGACTACCCCTTTTCAGGCCGTCAGGGGTAGGTTTTCGAAAAACCCTGATACACATTATTCTTTCCTTTCAATTTTAGGTATAAATCGGACCGCGCGCTACAATTCTTCCATACAAACTTTGAAACCTCCCAACCCCCTTTTAGGGGGTAGTTTATAAAACAAGAAATGCCCAACTTCATAATATACTTAGATAAGTATTCGTGCCAAGTTTCAAGTTTATTAACTCAAGGAATAAGATTTTTCATACAAACAAAATCCCCCCATTTCACCCTCTTAGGGGTAGAATTTCGAAAAACCCTTTCGTAGGATACCTACTCTTCACGAAGAATACACCCTCCAAATTTCATGTCTCTAGGACCAGCGGTTTAGGCTGTGCGTTTATGTCTGTCAGTCAGTCAGTCAGGACTTTGAATTTTATATTTATATAGAATACTAGCTTCTGCCCGCGGCTTCGTGATATTTCAGAACCCGTCAAAAAAAAAAACAAAAGTCATCTATTCGAATTAGGCTAAGAATTAGCACTTTTTGAACGTCAAAATTACAAAAGAAAGTCCCCCAAAACGCCTGCCCTTCACCACTTCCTAGTGCTATCGCTGGGAAGAAGTGGCGCAACAAACTCCAGCGTCTTAGGATTCGCCTAACCAAAAGCGATCGTCGCGTGAATACTCGATCGTTTGTAAGACTACACAAAAACGACTTGATTGATCGTGCGAGTAGGTCATCAGTCACTAATAATAAAGCTGAAGAGTTTGTTTGTTTGTTAACAAATTAATCTTTGAAACTATAAACCCGAAAAATTAATTTTGCACTTCATAGCCCAATTTCTGATAAAGGACTATTTAGCATGATACGCTAGGAGCCGAGCAAAAATAAAAAAGTCAGAAAAATGCTACGCGAAAACGAAGTAATAGCGCGGGCAGGCGATGCGATGCGATGGGGTGGGTCGAAGGAACAAGACATTTCACGCGGACGAGGTCGCGGAAGAAGCTAGTATTCATAATATAAAAGAGCGCGACGATCGCTATTGGTTAGAATTCTGCCAAAAAATCGTAATAGATTTAGTACATACCATCCTTTAAGTTTATGATGAATTCTGCCGTAGATATTAATCCTCTTTATGATTTTCAATGTTGTGACGTAAAAGAACACATTGAAAATTATGGTGAACGCAACTGGGGTGAAGAATATGGCAATGCCAAGTAATCCTGAAATGAACAGAAAAAAACTTGCTTAGTTCAACTTCTACTAACTGGTTGGACTGGATGGGCTTTACTGGCATTTTATGAACCAAAGTATCTAGTTTTTTTTTATACTCATTTTAAATCAGTAGGAAATTTTAATTAACTTCTAAAAAACGAGGTTTCGTTTATATCACAGCCTGTTTGGGCGATTTTCCTTGGCCGTTAATAAAAATGACTCCCAAGGACGGTTTCGGTCAGTCGTCATTTTTAAATTTCGCTGTAACTTGCCAATAAAATATTGACGAATCATCATCTTACCGATAGTTTCCTGTTCAACATCGTCAACGATGATTGACGAAGAGAACTGAATCCTTGTCTTCCTGTTCGGATTAGTCCCGGTATCGAGTAGGAAATGCGCGCATATCGCCATGCCCGCCATGATTAGGACGCAGAACCACACGACGCTCGAGTAATAGCAGTATTTGCGCACGTCCGTCACGCGTAGGAACACGTTCCGGGATCTGAAAATATAATTTATTTATCTGATTTAGCATAGATTTTTTTCCTGATAGTCTAGGTTTGCCATGCTAAACAGTTAAAGTTTTCGTGCTCTGCCATGCATTAAGTATGAATATAATGAATATTTTCACGCCTCTGCCTAATTTCAAATTTTATTATTGGATTAAAATTGTTTTAGCAGTTTTGGTTGAAAATCTAACAGAGAATTTTTATTATGCATCACATTTAGGTTTTGTGTAGTGTAAGTGAATGGGCATTACAGTAACAATAAGTGAAAAGTGCATGACATAAGCCTTCAGATAAATATTACAGGCATATGTTAAAAAATTGCTTCGGAATATTTTACTTTCTACAACTACTGTAGGTATTAGTAATAAAAAATGCGTACTTGTAAAATACATACTTGAACGTTTTCCATACATAAAAACCGAAACTGTTTAGCCAGAAGAAAGCTGCCAGTAGACTGATATACAGGAAAATATCTGAAAAGCAAAAGAAAAATGTCAGCCCCAAATGCAATAAGAAGTAGTATGCATCAAATGTATGACATGCATTTACTGTAGGGCTCTCTACTTACCAGTAACCATGAAGCTGACATGGTTACTGAACTCGGTGAATATTCTCACCAAGTCAGCGGCCTGGCTCACAATCAGACACATGTTTATAGTCGTAATAATATTACCAGCCAGGTCTCGGAGGGTAGGCAACACAAAGTAAATCACGGCCACTAGTAAGAACAAGATCATTGCAATAGCATGAAATACAGGGTTAAGGATCTTCTTCATGAGGAAATTGGTGTCTTTCCAATTGATTTTGACCTCTGGAACACATACTAATGCGTATGCGCCTGTTATGTTGGCAGGTTTCTTTGTTTGTGTGTCTTTTTGTGTTA
The DNA here is from genome assembly GCA_949629185.1 of Apamea crenata. Lineage (NCBI taxonomy): Eukaryota > Metazoa > Arthropoda > Insecta > Lepidoptera > Noctuidae > Apamea > Apamea crenata. The sequence continues at coordinate 8,737,173 of OX451371.1, read as the reverse complement.
CTAATATCTGAAAGTAAACGTTTTATTACAAGGCAAATGGAACACATGAGATTACCACATAGGATTATTTTGAGAATACTCTTTTACTTGTATTTTCACTATTTTTGACCCATACATTAAATTATCTAGTATGAAGTAAAAGTTGGAACTACATAATGATTTTTGTTACTTTAGAAGAGTAACAAATCAGTCAGTTGTCAATGATTGAAATTATTGTTCTAAGTGAACAATGGTGTCAAACCTTCATGCTAGTATTCCCATTATAAATATAAGCATGAAATGAAGTTCCATTGAAACACTTTTTTATGAATAGTATTAACTTGAGTCACCAAAATGACTCAGATAGGAGCAAGCTTAAACAAAGTGGAATGTGAAAGTTTTTTTGAATGTCATTCACTGATAATGAATAGTTGAAAGTTTATCTAAACTAGGTCAATGTGTCAGGATAACATGCTAGATTTAAAATCAACCTAAATTCTATTATGAAAATCATTACAGTTTTATTTTTTAGCTACTCGGTCTACTACTCCATCAATCTGCTTTTTGATACTTTTAAATGAAAGATAATCAAGTTATCTTCTGTTATGTGTAAATTGATTAATGTATCATTTGAAATGATGAATTTTTAATATTTTAATCATTTTCGCAATCCCGGAAATTACGAGATAGATTAAAATGGCGCCAAATTGATGATGTTCCCATCTTAGAGTGGTGTTATTATAAATCCTACAAGACTACAATGTTTTATGGTATGCATCCCACCTTATCCATGCAGTATTTGGCTTGGTTGTGTATGTATGATGAAGGTTCCTTCTCTTCCGGTATTGATATGCTGTCATGTAAATTGAATGTGCTAATTACTGGCTCCTCTTTCACATCTGAACTCGGTTGGTGATTGATAATGTGGCGTAAGCGACCATCAGTTAATAAATTAAGCCTGTAAAGTAATTTATGTTTATTGGTAACTTATGAATTTTCTGCAGATGTTGTTATTTTGCTTGCTTGCTTGCAATCAATTTAAACATAGCTTTAAAGTCCTCAGGGGTGTAGCCCTCACAAATTAATTCCCATAACATTCAGTTTCATCACATTTGGGTATTTTGATAACATTGCATTGTCAATAATATACCTCATAGATGAAGGTGTGTTATGGGATTACTTACGTGTCTTCAGATTTTCCTAAATCAAATATAGCTCTCTGTTGTGTGGTGGCACAGTCTGGCACACCATACACATAGTTAAAGTATTTTACTTTGGCATCGTTGCCATCCTCAGTCTTAAATTGTGGTGTCCACAAACCTGCAAATTATAATCACAATATTATATTTCTGTAGTAGATACAAATATGTCATTGTTGTGTAGAAAAAAAATCATAATGCCATTATTATATTGAGCCTTGGCAAAAAGTCGGTTTTATAAGTTTTTTTTTTTGTTAGAAGTTCAGGTAATATTCACATAAAAGATTCCAGTTAAAAGTAATGATTACTTACTCTGGATTACTGTGTAGGTACGATTTAACAGACAACAATGCATAATCTGCTTGTTATTTACATATACTCACTCTGGTTGTATCTATCGGCTAGTCTGCATATCCCGTCCACAACAATCTCGTTATGTTCGCAGCATTTATTTATCTTAACTCCATTCAGCTTGTCCGATATCTCATTGAGATCAGTATCTCCGACTTCCGCGTGCAGTTCATGCGTCGCACACAATAATGACAATGTTAACAGTGCTACATACATGTTGTTAGTGAATCTTTAATACTTTCATTACAAGGTACTTGTCGCTTTTATCGATACTTTGTTTGTCATACATTAAGGCACTTACACTTAACTCTAGGATCACAAACACGAAACATATTAAAACCATGTAAGTTGATGTCAAAAGACGCTAATATCGTTTTATAACTAAAAGTTTTTGATTCTTTGGATTTAATTCGGAGATTCTGAAGTCGGTTCGTTTGCGTTTCCGCTCGCTCCACTCGCGATGTTTGACGTTTACTAAAAGTTGACTTGACTTTTTCGGAATCGGAACGCTAAGTTAGCACGGCTTTGGCATTTGGTCTTTTGAGCAACATTCACCACTGCCAGTATCAACATTCCGCTTTATTCATAAACGTTGCTTAAAGTTAAGCAGTGATTAGCGACTGTTTAACCATACATTTTTGACGTTTAAACGTTACTTAACTTTAGTCATCGTTTATGAATAAACCCCATAGTGTTTTAGACAAAAAAACGTACAATTTTTTGTTTGTTTTGATCTGTACTTTGTTCAAAGGTTAGGCGAGGTCACATTCTCATGAACTATTTGTAGTCTAAGTGAAAGTCAGATTGAGAGTGTATAAAATAATGATAAAAAAAGTAATTGCTACGAGGTTTATTAACGATTCTAATGCAGAAAACATAGTTTTTAGAATCTTTGTCTGTTTGTGGGAATGTTCTAGCATAACGCAAATACTACCGGATAGATTCTGTTAAAATTTTGCATAGATATCTTCCATAAGTCTGGTCAGTAAGGTTAGGTTAGGTAATAATAAATATACAGGGTTTTTGGCAGAACGTTGAACATACGAAAATGGTGGATAGGTGGGGTCATCTGCTACTTACTCAGCCCCAATTTATTTGGTCCTGGCCCCGTGTATATTTAAAAAAAAATTTTTTTGCTTTCGTCTTGTTTCACCACTTTCTTAACTTTAAAGTGTAATTTTTATTAAAAATGGGTAAAACGGACATTTTTTTTTAATCTTTAATGTTGGCAGATTATTATAAAACGATTGCTTTATTCAGATGTTAGCTAGAAACAGATAATAAAAATAAAATAATAACATTATTGCCTGTTTGACTCTATACATATATTTTGGCTGCTGAGACCAAAACTACAAACGTTTGTAGTATACGGGTAAAAATGTGGCTGTTATTTTAGTATATATATTGTGTTGTCCTACGATCTCTACGCGAGCAAAAGCTAAGTAGTTCATACATTATTCCTGTAACACTAAAATTCGCAGTTGTAATAATAATAATGAAACCAAGCCAAGAGTCTTGAACAACACCTGAGGTACCTCTCGTGGCTGCTCAGAAATGATTGACAAAGCGGTACCTCTAGACACGGCTCGCATTGTTAGGAGGTTCCTCTTTCTGGAGTCCAGACCGCCGGTAGCTTGGACCCTGTTCTTGATACCGGTGGGCTACTATTTTTATATATGTATATAGTTAAGTTGTATGTAGTTAAGTATGTAAAAACACGACAAAAATAATTAAAATATATTTATTAATATTAAATACCAACATGCATTCTTGAAAAAAACATTTATAATTACTTATAGGAACAAATTATTTATAAATCTTACTTTTTAGTATTTACATGGTGTAAATTCTAGTAATTTTTTAAAATATTAATTTATCATAATATTAAAAATTAAAATAAACACTTTATTTTATGGCACATAAAATGGTGATACTAAAAGTTAATTATAAATAAATTCAATAGTAGGTAACAATATCAGATCATTTTGAATCGGCTTACTTTTATGGAAATTGGAAATGGCACATGTAGAATAGGTATTATTCAATCAGTAATTACTTACGTAGAAAGCAGCTAGTGTTTTGAAAAACATTGTTTTATCTTAGAGGTTAAACGGATAACTCACTATAAATACTCAATTAGTTCATTTTCATAATTATTATGAAAGATTACTTTTAAAAACATCATAGGTGGATTTTAAAATAATATATATTTATCGCTCAGTCCATTGAGTGCAGATACCAGTTGGTATTTACCTATACCGCATTTGTACTTATAATTTTATTGTTCCATTGTTAACCCATAATGATACATTTACATCAACAAGCTTCGTATTGAAAATAAATATTATCTCAATACGAATGACATTCGGTATAGATTTTTGATCGGATTTTCCTGTTGACTAGTTATAATTTAAACTTATGTGACATGGAAATAAGATCAAAACGATTTTTGATGAATATGATGAACGATCCACTTCAATTTAGCCTGACCTCCACGGTATCGTCTCCCAGTATCTCCTGGTCATCCGAATCGTCGTGCGGGCTGAGCTTCTCCGCTAGAGGGCGACTGAACCATAGACAAACATTCTCGCTAGCCATACCTCGCATGGCACGCCTCCTCAGGAGCACGAGTAATAAGAAAATGATGACTCCTTGAAGGCAGTTAAACGTGTCCATGATTTTCCTGTAACATAAAATAAAAAAGGTTACAACGGGCACTCATTGCACTTTATTATCAACAAGCCGTGTAGGTACCCGATGGGATTACCCATTGGAAAAGTTTACGAAACATCATACAAACTTTCATCCCCTATTTCTATTTAAGTAGAATGATAATTTGTGGAAGGTAGGCTCGTCGTAATCCGAAAAGATTGCGACAATCATAGATGTGGGCAAAAGCGTGATCGTGGCATTAAAACTCGTATAGTATGTCGTCTGACAAGAAATTAGAGTAGGAACAGGGGATAGCTTACCAAATAACTAGGGCTGAACCATGAGCGAAACTAGCGATCTCAAATATCCAGGAAATTCCCATGACGAGGAACAGTTTCAGAGACAGGAGGAACCTGAAAATTTAAGTTCATGGTTATTATTACTCTACTACGGTGAATATTTCTGTTCTGGAAGGCTATGGGTTATGTAAAGTGACCGACACCATAATACCTGAAGGCCAATTCTCGTAATTAAAAATGGTTAAAATCTAGTCGCAATCTCATCTCAGCGACGAAATCAGATGTATTTTTGACAGATTGAGACAGATCAAAATGTGAACGGTCTTAAAATTACGAGAATTGCCACTCGGGGTTTGTACAATTATTCGCAGAAGAAGGTACTCACTTGTGTTTTAGAACATTTAGTGTATTGACTTCATATTTCCTAGTTTGCCTCCATAAGTGGAACGATGTCATGCCGAAAAGACCTACATTAGCAGCAATAAGAACCGCGACCGGGCCATAGAAGAAAATCCAAGTTTCGGTACGACCTACAACAAAAAGAAAATTAACATCTCTCTCAAATTTAACTACTCTATGACATTAACCACATAGAACTTAATTCACCATTGAACCAGCAGCTGTTATTTCCAAATCCTGGCTTGTAGTGTTCACCCTCAGCGAAGTTGGCAATAAGGGTGACGGTTAGGAACAAAAGAGTACAACCCCAAGCGTAGCAGCTGTAGATGAAATATTGTTTCCTCTCAGTCTTTTTTAAATAACTTGAATCTCTGAAAGAGAAGAGAAGAAATATATAGAAAGATAGATAGAATACTCTTTATTATGAACATCAAAAAAAAAATACGGCTATAAATGTAGACATGGGGTGACACAATGGACACACATAACATTTTAGATTAAAACAATAACGTAGGTATAAACTATAAAGGTTATGTTAGATAGAAGTGTTGAAACTTACAGCACTGTGCGATATACGTTGATAGATATAACATTCATCCAGAAGAAAGTAGCCATCATCCAAGTGTAGACGAGAAAACCTGAAAGCAGCAAACCAACATTAATTAGAAACGGTAAAAGGCTACACTAGCAGCTTAGGCAAAGCTTTTAAGGAAAAGAAAGTTAAGGTAGTTATTGGAATTATGTCAAATCTGACGAAAAACCAAAATGAAGTAGTAATGTTGGCTACGTGCAAAAGTAGGTATAGTTACAGTACAATGAAATTAATAAATAAAGAAAAATGTTAATTTACCTGTGACAGTACAAAATTCGCCTCTGAAGCCAGGACTCAGTTGGAGTATTCCCAAAGACAGGAATCCCAACGCCATGCTGACGCACATGCACATGTAACATAGCCCCTGTAAATCTCTGAAAATAATCAATGAAAACGTTCAATATAAAATATGAAATCATGACAGAATTTGATTGGTTTTGACGTAGGTGAGGATTTATGTTTCACAACAATATCGAAAATAATGGGCGTATCATATTGATATGATATTGAAACTAGAACACTTCACTAGTATACTACGTCAGTAGTATTTAAATGGGATAAAGTTGAAGGACCACTGGGGTAATTGCGTAACACCCTAACAGTACGAATAGCTTTCATTTTGACAGTTCAACAACTTTCATTGCGTTATTTATGTTCATGAGCAGACAAATTTTTCGAATATATGAAGCAATGGATTTAGCAATATCCTTCTAAAGGTTTCAGGTTGTGATCGATTGTGTGATACGCAATTAGGGTGCAGAGGTCAATAGGACCTACGTATTGGCAGTCATGTTTGGAACCCATGTAAGGTTCGAGTCTTATTCTGTGAACCGGGTACAAGTCAAGACTCTGTGCTGCTGAGAAATTCCTAATTAGAATCTAATCGTAGTAGTGTAGTGTAGTGTAGTAATAGTAGTAGTGTTCAGTCTTACCTCAACTGTGGCAAGTAAATGTATACGGCTATAGTACCAACGAGGAAAAACACTGAGATAAGTGTTAGGATTCCACTGGTTTCTATATCACTGGTCCTGGAGATCTCCTCAAAACAAACCACAGCCACAGGCACAGTGCCCAGGGAGTGGTTACTGTTGTTCCGGTACATACTGGCCACGCAATACCTGGAAAATTTTAAACTAAATTAATTTAAGGGCAATTAATTGAAGAAACTTCGCGTCTGACTTGTTATACTTTGATTTTTATGCCTTACTAACTGTATCTGAAAATTTCGCTGGTATTTATTATGGTCTACTGTAGGTACAAAATTTTACCACACCTAAATATTTTGTTGTTATTTTATAAAATAAATGTGGCTAACCACTTACCTTAACCAATAGGATAATAATAATAAATAAATAAGTAATGAACGCATGATGAGGTGTGACTTAATATACCAATATAATATATATATAAAACGGACAGGAATTGTTCCGAAGTGTCACGTAAGCCATCTTAAAATGTTAAAAGTATAACAACATGTGCAGCTTCATACTCACTGGTTAGGGTCTTCAACAAAGACGTAGTGGGGCGAATCCTGCGTGGACACTTTGGTGCCGTCCAGGATGATGTCCCTGAGAACCATTCGTCCATACGTGCAGTTGATCACAGTCATCTTCTCCGTACCGCAGAAACCCTTCGGCATTAAAGTCTCATTCTTCGGACAGCATGGTATCGCAGACAATGCAACACCGCAAACAGCCAATACTAACAATATAATTTCCTGAAAATAAGCAATATTTATTTATTGATGAACAAGCCGTGTGCCCGATGGGAAATCCTATCGGCAAAAATAACAGGCTTCCATAAAAACTTTCATCGCCTATTTAACTCCTTATAGTCCGTTTTATAAACCCAGACACTAATTTGACAGGTGTAATATCAAACTACCATACAAAAAAAAAGTAAACACAAAAGTCTTAAATGTCAGATTACTATCTGGGATTAAAAAACGAGCAATAGGCGGTGAATTAAAAAAAATCCTGGTTAAAAAAGTGCTCAGTTTCGCGATATATTTTTGGAACCATTATGTTATATTATATTTGGAGCTCTTGTGAAAAACTACATGCTTCTGACTCAGCGGTTAAGAGTGTGCGTTCTGTCAGTGATTAAATGAATTTAAGGTTTTTATTAACAAGTCGTATGCCCGATGGCATTCACATCAGAAAAAAATAACGAAATTTCATATAAACTGTCATCCCCTATAAATAACTCCGTTAGGGGATGAATTTTCAAAAGTCCTTTTTTACTATCTAAGTACCTTGGTTGTACAAGGGAGGGGCTTGTGGCTAAGAAATAACATCCGCACGGTTCGATCGATCAGGTGAAAAGCACGCTAAGTCGTTTGGTCCCGGCTGTCATTCATGGATCTTTGACAGTCGTTACGGGTCGTCAGAAGCCCGAAAGTCTGAAAGCCAGTCTTACCAAGGGGTATCGTATTAGGTACCTAATGCAGATGATGTGACCTTGGTTGTACAAGGAATTTCATACTTCTAGAAATCTAGACAGTGGTTTAGGCAGTGCGTTGTTGTGTCAGTGAATGAATGAGTTAAAGTTTTTTATTTTATTAATGAATATTATTGAATCTCGTATATAATGGCATCATGATGTTAGGCTCACATTATCAGCGTCTTCTTTATCATTGAACTTTGAACTTGTGAACCATTAAAACAAATTGCTTACAGCTACGAGTTTGTACTATTTCAACTTAGAATCTTAGAATTCATGTTATTGATGTTTTAAATAATAAAATGATTCTATTTCTACGCGAGTTTATCGCTGACGAATTACTCATTACAATCAATTGTAAATGATCAGTGTGTGTGTGTTGTGTTGTCGATCGATCAGGTTAACCTACACGTGCCGTGGTTGGTCTGTGGATGGGTGACCATCTTTACATACCGAGACCCCTCCGTGCCTCGGAAAGCACGTGGTCCCGGCTGTCATTCGTGGAACTTTGACAGTCGCTACGGGTAGTTAGAAGCTCGAAAGTCTGACAACCAGTCTTACCAAGGGTATCGTATTACCCAGTAACTGGGTTGTGGAGGTCAGATAGACAGCCGCTCCATGTAAAATACTGGTATTCAGCTGCATCCGGTTAGACTGGAAGCCGACTCCAACATAGTTGAGAAAAGGCTGCCTGCAGATGAATCAATTGTAAACATGGTCGGTAATTTCCAAAGTAATGATATTATGTCTGCGCAAGAGGCGACTATCTAGCTGTAGATACCTACGCTAGGGTCATAGAGTAATTTTAGCCCCGATGCATTCAGAACAACAACGTGATAACGCTTCGTGTAATATTTGACACCGAGTAGAGACAATTACTGTTTACGGAGTTCGGCACAGCCTTTGTGTTGTGATAGTTTATTGACCCCGCTTCTTTTTTCTTCATGTGATGTAATTTATTTCTACGCTAGGGGGCGCATCGATATGCCTGACACTCTGTATTATCTAAAGGCCTAATCTCATGAAAAAAAAATATCACTTCAAATTACACCTCTCAAACTTCCGAAAATTTAAGTTATTTTTCAACTTGTACTTAGTGTTTTTTGTGGAAGTCGGTTGTTTTTTTTTTTTGAAAAAAAGTTTTTATTTTTCACTTTTTAGTTGTACGCCTACCCCACATAAACTCATTTAACACTACCTGCTATGTAAATATCAGTGACAGGAAATTATTAAAACATAATCAATGTAAACTAAGTGGAAAAAATCTTATTGTATTGAAGCTAACTCAAAAACTACCCAAGAAAAGTTAATTAAATTTATATGGGACCACCCCTGAGGCATACCTTACCTTAAAATATAATTTTGCAAATCCGTCTATAATAAATGACGGAGTTATTAGCTACGATAATAAAAAAAAAGAAAAAAACATCTGAATTGAGAACCTCCTCCTGTTTTGAAGTCGGTTAAAAACAACCTTCTACATGTATCTACGGTCATTATTGCGATGTAATACTGCGATATACGGTCATTATACGGATCAGACATTGTTATTTTTACCAGTGTCTTTAACATTTTGTTATGATGATAATTGTATAATAACAGAGCTCTTTGATTAACTACACACATGCGTTATGCATGTGAATATAACACTCAGTACCTGAACCATTCCAAAATCGGGTAGGCAGACTTGTTCAGAGGGCGTAGTGCGAGTTTTTTACCTACTCGATCGCGTGAACGTAAACGCAGATTTGTACGGTATTAGAGCAGCGCCATCTAGTGGAAACTCGATAGCACTGCTGTCATTCAAAAAGTCACAAAAAAACTAAAAATCTCAAACCCCCCCCCCGTTCTCCTTTCCCTCCTCCTCCTCCTTTTCTAAATTTCCTGTTCCCCCGACCACCCAGTCGCATCGCATCACCTGCCCGCGCCAATACTTCGTTTTAGCTTAACTTTCATTCTGAATTTGTTTTGCTCTGCTCCTAGAGGCCATAGCATGATGTTAAATAGCCTATATACCCTTCATCAAGAATTGGGCCATCAGCTGCTAAAAGAATCCGACCGGTAGTTCCAGAGCTTAGCGCTTTTAAACAAACAAAAAAACTCTTTAGCTATATTATTAGTAAGTATAGATTAAATGACAGGCACAATTAAATAAATTCACAACGTTTGTGAGTAACTAAAAAGTGTGACGGTCATAATGTTACACTTTTTTCGGTCTAGCTCTTATTCACCAAGTGTACGAATAACGCGCGATAAGAAACTTCGTTCCAAAAACCCAATGACACATTGCCCGACCCGGGGATCGAACCCGAGACCTCAGAAGTCACCGTGAACTTGCAATAAATCGGTGACTTATTGAAGCCGATCAAAGAAGTGGGTCAATCAACAATCAGATGGGTAATGATATGTAAGGAGGGTAATTTAGTTAGCTTTGCGGCTAAGGTCACAGTCACGCCTACAACCTACCTATATATCCAATTATACATAATATTATGCGGTACGTACAGGACTACAGACTTCCATCATAATTATGTAAGTTGAGGCAAATGCCTGAAAGATGAGAACTAAGGGGTAATACGTTTAGTTCGAAGAATTTATTTTTTTAACATCTGCTCACACGAGTGCATGACTATCAGTAGGTATTTCCAAAACAGGTTTAGCAGTATGGACATATTCTAATATTTATTTTAATTAAAATTATTTAGTTAATTAGTCAGTAGTATGTAGGTACTACAACTGGATTGTAAGCATATTTATTAAATCATTCATTAAAAATTAAAGCTTAAATAAATGAATTTGAATTAGTGTTTACGCATTTGGGAAAACCTTAGTACATCTAGGTACCTAACTAACTACTATGTACAAGTTAGCAAAATTCTGAGTGTCACACTTCCATTTTTGCGAATTAATTAATGGATGTTAATATACTTACCTATTTCTTGTACATAGTCATCCAGCTTGGATCGTCCTAACTTCCTACTTACTTAATATTATAAACGCGTAAGTTTGTGAGGATGGATGGAGGAATGTTACCCTTTACGCAAAAACTACTGAACGGATTTTGATGAAACTTTACAGTAATACATCAGAATAACACATAGGATACTATTTATCCTGATATTCCCACGGGATCGACACTTATGCGGGTTAAACTGCGGGGTGCAGCTAGTATTATAAATGCTGGTTTGTTACGCTTTCACGCTAAAACGGCTGAACGGAATTAGATGAAATTTGGCACATGGGTAGACCATGATCTGGAAAAGGACATAGTCGCGGGCAACTGGCCAACAACTAGTATATCATACATTTACATTGACAAACTCGTAACCATTATATCTATGACCATAATGAATATTGCATTTCATGTAATTATATCATAAATTATATAGAGGGGCTTGTGGCTAATTAATAACAGCCGCACGGGTCGATCGATCAGGTTAAGCTACGCTTGCCGCGGTTGGTCCGTGCCTGGGTGACCATCTTTACATACCGAGACCAACGGGTTAACGTGCTTTCCGAGGCATGGCCCCTCCATGCCTCGGAAAGCACGTTAACCCGTTGGTCCCAGCTCTCATTCGTAGATCTTTGACAGTCGTTACGGACCGTCAGAAGCCCGAAAGTCTGACAACTTGTCTTACCAAGGGGTATCGTATTACCCGGTAACTGGGTTGTGGAGGTCAGATAGGCAGTCGCTCTATGTAAAATACTGGTATTCAGTGGCATCCGGGTAGACTGGAAGCCGACCCCAACATATAGTTGGGAAAAGGCTGGCAGATGATGATATCATGAAGTATATCGTAAAGTGAACAAAGCTAACCGCAAATAGACATTGTCAACGTTGTCTATTAATACATGAAATACGATTTAAATAGACACGCATTATTTTAATTACAATAAACAGTTTTTTCTACAGTATTCGCAAACTATTATCAACACTTTATGGGTAACATAATCAGGCTATAATGTTCCCACTGCTGGAACACAGGCCTTCTCTCTTCGAGAGGGAATGGGCTGTAATCCACCACGCACAGATGTCACATGTCTTCGAATTTTTGGTTCTAGGACATGCTCACGATGTTTTTCTTCACTGTTTTGAGAGTAGTGGTGATGAAATAATTTACACAAAGTAAAGCGCCTGTCGGGGTTCGAACCTACGCTACAACTCTTAAGTCGCGGCCGTTGCCATTTTTTTTTAAACGTTGCCCCGCACTAGGAATTTCTCCTGTGTCGTAGGTGCGTTTACAGACATATAAACTCACATACACAAACAGCCAGACCCGGAACAACTAATTGTAGGTCATACAAATATTTGTTCCGTGCGGGAATCGAACCCGCGATACGCAGCGCAGCAGTCAATCGCTTAACCACAGCGCCAACCGTGCTGTCACCACCATCCATTCCATCCATCATGTCATTATGTCCATTGGTTGTGATCTCCAAATTGTCAAAGCCAAAATCAATATTTTTGCTTTTTTTTTTCTCATACACCCTAGACGAGAATTGGGAATCCTGTTAGGACTGCTCGGTCTTATGAAAATTGGTAGTAAGAACGTGGTAATCTAAGAATGTTTACCATAAAGACATTGATATACCACATAGGGTTGGAACCTTCGCTACAACACACCGTAAACCGTAAATCGACACCCTAATTACGTAAGACTATCAATCATAATTTGGATCATTTTAAAGCGTATTGCTAATCCATTGCTTCATATGTTCGAGAAATTAGTCTGCTCCACAACGTAAATAACGCAATGAATGTTGTTGAACTGTCAAAATGAAACCCATTGCTACCTACTGATAGTGTTCTCGTGAGCAATTTTTTCTACAGTATTCGCAAACTAGCAAAAACAGGTATGCATACAGGCTTACCTACAATATTATAGCATTATGTCAGTACACCTATTTAGGATGCTGTTAGAATTAGTATCTTTTTATGTTAATTGATAGATTTATAATTGCTACACGTAGACAATCGATTCCAAAGTTATTTATTCTGTCTATTTATATCCAATTATTCAGAGGTCTGCTAACCCCAGGCCTCTCTTTTTATAGATATGGAAATAAAATACTTATTTATTATTATCTAGCTTCTGTCCGCAACTTCTTCTGCGTTTACCGTATAGCCTTATTCCGTTCAGCCTTTTTGTGCGTGATTGAGAAACAAACGTATGTACAAAAGACAATGACCAAAAGTGGTACCAAAAACTCTCATGCATCAAGATCAAAATATTATAGTAATTATTTTCAAATTTTTTTACGACATTACGCGTCGGGGATTTGATTTTTGAACAGGGAATTTAACTTAAAGTAAAAAAGTGTTGATTTTGTTGTATTCCCTTTACATGACGTTCCGTTTCAAATGGTATGATTAATATAACCTTGAATTTTGAAAGTATCATGATCACGTCTTTCAAAAAACATGTAAAAAAAATTATACTTAGCAGATTCTACATTAATTAAAAATAACTAGAATAAAATTGAATGGAATTTTTATTTGAACGATTATCATTTTTTTAGAGCAACAATGGCCGTTCGTGTATGACATATCCAACAAAAAAGTACCTACATAGTTTTCAGATTTTTTAAAAAAATTTGCGGAACCATGGGTTTTGTTTACAAAAAAAAACTTTTGTAGGAGTTAATATGATAAGAGTAGTCTATAAAAAACAAAGTTTGACTTTGATGCAGCATGGTACGGAGTTCCATACATCCATGAGCATTGTCCTTTCACATTTATAATTTTCCTAGTTGCGCCCCACAGTTTCATGCGCATGAGTTTTGATCCCCTGGGAATATCGGGATAGACTGTATCCTACGTCCTAAGGTCCAGGTCATGGTCTACACATGTGCCAAATTTCATCCATATCCGTTCAGCCGTTCTACCGTGAAAGCGTAACAGTCAAATATACAAAAATCTAATCTTTTCTCTTTATATTATAATATTAGTTTAGATATTATAGTACGATTTAAAATTATTATTAATTGTCTATTGAACACTTCAAGTAATTATTTATAAGTATTAATCCGTTTATCCGTGCCTCGGAAAGCACGTTATGCCGATGGTCCCAGCTCCCAGCTGTCATTCATGGATCTTTGACAGTCGTTACGGGTCGAAAGTGACAACCAGTCTTATCAAGAGGTATCGTATTATATTACCCAATAACTGGGTTGTGGAGGTTAGATAGGCAGTCGCTCCATATAAAATACTGGTATTCAGCTGCATCCGGTTAGACTGGAAGTCGACCCCAACATAGTTGGTAAAGGCTAGGCAGATGATGATTAATCCGTTTGTAAAAATATTTGCATAACATGTAATTAAACGATAATTAACAAACATTATTATCAATGAACTGTCCGCGGGTGATGACTATGATAAGTCCAAAGAATATTTTCCGTATTTGTCGAGATATCTTGGGGAAGTACCTACACTTTACATATTGTATGTTTGCTAAAGAGTAAAGACCATCGATCCATATCTATGACAGAGACTATAAAAAGTTAATGAGAAATTACGTAGGTATGGTAATTAAATGCTGTTAAAGTACTCAATTGTATGATTAAATTAAATTGTTGTTTATCTGACTAAACACGGGTTCACCGTATTATAATATGATATCATATTAATCAGCCAGTGTATTAGGAATAGAATAAATGATTACGTCATGTATCGGCTCTATAAGAATATCAGCCTATAATGTTCCCACTGCTGGGACACACGCCTCTTCTCTATGAGAGGGAGTGGGCCATTCCAAAATTCATTACGCGGGCCCAGTGCGGGTTGGTGGATGGCTTTTCTATAAGTACCTACTAAATTATTTAAACCTTAGGCCGCGTTCGTGCCAAACCTAAGTATAGCTTGCCGTGATTTTGAACTTTTAACGCCCAAAGTGGAACGTCAAGTTTAATATGAAAAACAACATTAGCCACCCACCGACTGACTGTCCTTTTGCAAATTTTCATAAATTTTCACAGTTTGCGGCCGACCATACCTTTGGTGCGAACGCTGCCTAAGATAGGTTTTTAATTAACTATCCAAGTAATGGTTTCCGCAGAGAAGCGCGACGTGACTCCGGTAGAACAATATCCATGAAAATTTCATAGACATTGTTCCATCGCGCTTGTCAGCGGGAGCCTAAGTTGGTAGGTACTTTCAGGTTTAAGGAATGATTTTGTTCATTCAGAGCCTCGTCTATATAAATGATCAAACGTTAATTAGGACCATTGACTGAATGAATGTGATCTGAAGGCCAATTCTCGTAATTCAAAACGATTAAAATCTAGTCGCAGTCTCATCTCGGCGATAAGCAAATGTCAAAAACTTGTCAAAATGTAGGGAAATTAGACGTATTTTTGACAGATTGAGACCGAGATCAGACTGTGAATGTTCTTAAAATTACGAGAATTGCCCCTCTGCTATCAACAGTGCGTTATCAACGCATGTTTACGGTCTTATACGTATGTTCACAGGACCTTTAAGAACTGACATGATAATAATAGATAATACTTCTGTTTACATTATTTAGTTTAATCTGCATATAAATACATATTACATACATAAGTACATTACACACGTCTGTATTTTCTGAAAGGTACGCAGAGATGGGTTCTATTTAAGTTTATTATCCAAACTTGAAAATGTAATTTATTGAATACTAGCTGCGCCCCGCCATTTCATCCGCATACATCTCGATCCCGTGGAATATCGGGATAAAAAGTAAAGTCTTATGTCCTAATCCGGGTCGTGGTCTACCCATGTGCCAAATTTCATCCAAATCTGTTTCACCGTTTTACCGTGAAAAGGTAACAAAGAACATACACAAAAAAAAACTATTTCTGTATAATATTAGTTTATATTTATTATAAAATAAGAGTAATGTAATGATGATAATAATGTGCGAATTATAGACATAAAAATACTAATTAACACGAGATGAGGTCGTGTGTTATCGGCATCGCAAAACAGACGCCCCGATACAAGCGCCACGATGGATATCACGAAGAGTATATACTGATACTTAAATACTGATGATGCTTTTTACCCGACTGAGTTTCATGTCATTTAGGGGAAAAAATATGAAAACTTAGATGTAACTGTCAGACACCCAACTTCTAATTTTGAAGCATTAGGTTCTGTCAGACACCCAACTTCTAATTTTGATGCATTAGGTTCTGTCAGACACCCAACTTCTAATTCTGATGCATTAGGTACTGTCAGACACCCAACTTCTAATTCTGATGCATTTAGATATTGTCAGACACCCAACTTCTAATTCTGATGCTGCTGATGTCAGACGCTCAACTTCTAGTTTTGATGCATTAGGTACTACTGTCAGACACCCAACTTCTAATTTTGATGCATTAGGTACTGTCAGACACCCAACTTCTAATTCTGATGCTACTGATGTCAGACCCCAGCTTCTTATTTTGATGCATTACTTTCAAAACCTAACTTCAATTTTGGTGCTAGCTAGTGACGTCAGACTCCTAACTTTTGTGTGTCTGACATGAAAGAAGTTGGACATTCAATCGTAAAGGCATTTCAATTTATATGCATAATTAAATGCAAAAGATCCAGTGAAGTTTATAGACATATTATTTTTAATATAAAACAGGTATCCTATTGAACTGCGGTCAGGGGTTAAAGTTATAAATACAATAATGATAATGGATAAGTTGGATAACTGTTTTATCGTTCAAAAAGAGGAAGTGTGGCGTCGTCGCTTTCTAGCAGTATATATTGTGATGATGATGACTTGATGTCACAGACATTTGATGACGTGACGTGATCACTTCCTAAACATTTAATACGCATTATAATGCGTCAACTAATTCGTTTCCTGTAATTCTAACAATGATGTATGACTTCGTTTAATGTTAGATTTTTTCACCAACTGTCATCAATGATTCGTCCAATTCTGATACGGATGATAACAGTGATAAAATGTGGTCATTAGTTCGGTAGCAGAGTCCACTAGATTTCCGGTTATAATTTAAATTACCTTATCTAACAACTACCTAAATGATTTATTTTATGTACATTGTTCTCACATATACATAGAAGCAACAAGAATATTGCCCAGGATTTTGTAATATTGTTTTAAAAGAGTGTCCTTGGAGTATCTTGCCCATTTTTCTCCATAGAGATCTACGTTTTGGAATGGGCAACTAGCTACTACTTTCTGACTAACTGACCGACTATTTTAAGTTCAAAAGTAAAAAGTAAAGTAAATAGTTTAGTTTGAAATAAATGCTTTATTTTGAGTAGGTAGGTACCTAAATAAAAATAAAGGCAATTTTATAAATATTCATGCACCTACAACTAATAAACATATCTCGATAAATTTAATATAGGTACCCATAATTACTATAACGCATGTTTGCACTTATAAATCGTTATTTACTTGTAAACTTTGGAAACTGTAAATAATTGTAAAAGTATTGCTTTAATTACTATCTAAACAACCAATAAACATATCTCGATAAATTTAATATTTATGCCCATAATTACTATAACGCATGTTTGCACTTATAAATCGTTATTTACTTGTAAACCTTGGAACCTGTAAATTATTGTATATTGCTTTAATTACTATCTAAACAACTAATAAACATATCTCGATAAATTTAATACACCCATAATTACTATAACACATGTTTGCACTTATAAATCGTTATTTACTTGTAAATTTAGGAACCTGTAAATAATTGTATATTGCTTTAATTACTATCTAAACAACTAATAAACATATCTCGATAAATTTAATACACCCATAATTACTATAACGCATGTTTGCACTTATAAATCGTTATTTGCTTGTATACTTTGGAACCTGTAAATAATTGTATATTGCTTTAATTACTATCTAAACTATCAATAACAAATAACCGCGGTATAATTTAATTGATAATTCAATATTTCATTTTAATTCAACATCAGGCTGAGTGCAGACCGGAGACCAAGACTCTGTTTAGATTTTAGACAGACTATCGAACCTCTACAAAGAATGGTGGCACACAGAAGTTAAAATAGTCAAAATGTACTGTAACGAAGTCTAAGGCCGCGTGTCCACGGCAAGAAAAATCGCCGGGTCTATGCAAGAATTCGTGTCGTTTCTACACACGACTAGTGTACACTGCGTCGGCGCTGCACAAGACAAAAATCTTGTCTGACCCGGCGATTTTTCTTGCCGTGGACACGCGGCCTAAGAGACTGTTTTCATCACCATCCACAGCCTTTTTCGACACTCTGCAGAGTATATGCCTCCTCCCTTCTGTGCCATGCATCCCTGGTCTGTGCGAACCTCATTCAGAGGGGTAATTACGTAACACACTAACAGTAGGGAATGGCTTTCATTTTGACAGTTCAACAACATTCATTGCGTTATTTACGTTGCTCAGCAGACAATTATGAAGCAACGGATTTGCAATATCCTTCTAAATGATTCATGTTGGGATTGATAGTGCGTTGCCGTTGCGCAATTAGGGTGCAGGCTTCAAAGTTGTTTTGAAACAAGATAAATCTGTTCTGTCAATCTCAGACAAAACTGTCTTGACCCTGATGTGTGTACTGTCGAAGTCGCTAATGAAAACGTGCCACGGGTCAATTAAAACAAGGAATCCTAGATTTATATTTTCCTAGTAGTAGGTACACTACCTGTACATTCCTTAGGTAGTGGCATGATCAAAACCATGAATCAAAGTTCTTTAGAAAAACTGTGAGTTTCAGTTTGATGACGACAAACAAATAGTAAACTTTATTGATGTTGTTTGTGACGTATTCGTATTATGACCTATTCATATTCAATGTTTACTCAGAAACAATAAATTTTATATTTAGTTATTATTTAGTAAAATAATAAAATCTCGTATTTGTATAGGCACCATGCTTGTTGGGAAACTTTAACTACTGTTGATAAAGTTGAAAAAGGGTTAGCAGAACCTGCATAATAGTCTCATAATTTTAAATTAACTTTTGCCCACTAATTAGCTACGCTTGCTTTATGTTATTCAAAAAAGGGCTTTGCTTAAGTGATAATAGGCGTATTTGTATGTGAGTACACTATATACCTACATGTCACATTGGCAGGGTGTGAACGCCCTGTCTTTCCATATCTCAGTGAACAGACGCGAGCACAATCAAGCTACAACAATCTGTCAAATTTCTTCAATAGATTTTCAACTTTATCACTAAAGCATTAATGTTCAAGGTTGATTGGGAAAATTTGACAGTTTCGGGTAGCTTGATGTGATGGCGTCTGTACCTACTTCAATCTGCCTATCCTTTTCCCAACTATGTTAGGGTCGGCTTCCAGTCTAACCGGATACAGCTGAATACGTGCAGTATTTCACAATGGGGCGACTGCCTATCTCACCTCCACAACCCAGTTACTGTGTACGATACCCCTTGGTAAGAAAACCTATGAATACCTCAGTGTACCAGTGTATACAAAAAAATTATAAATACATAATATGATAAAAGGTACCAGGCATGATCGCTCAGTTCGCACAGGGCAAGTTATTTTTAGTTCAACAGCTCGCTTATATTTAGTTTAAGTGCATCGCCTTGAAGATTCCTTTAACTTGTTATGGTGATTAAAGAAACGTTCTCTTTGGGATTTAATTACTTGCATGGAAACATGGTCACATAGGTATCATCTATACTAATATTATAAAGAGGTAAATGACAATGCCCATGGATCTATGGAATCCCGTACCATGCTGCATCAAAGTCAAACTTTGTTTTTTATAGACTAAACTTATCACATTAACTCATACAAAAGTTCTTTTTGTAAAATGACTAGGGCCTCAGAGATTTCCAAAAATTCGATATAACCTAAAAACTAGGTACTTTATTGTGTTTGACATGCCATACACGAACGGCCATTACTGCTCTAAAAATAGATAATCGTTAAAATAAAAAGTCCATTCAAATATATTCTAGTTATTTTTAATTAATGTAGAATCGGCAAAGTATAATTTTTTTACAAGTTTTTTGAAAGACGTGATCATGACACTTTGAAAATTCAAGGTTATATTCATCATATCATTTGAAACAGAACGTCATGTAAAGGGAATAAAACAATATCAACACTTTTTTACTTTAAATTAAATTCCCTGTTCAAAAATCAAATACCCGACACGGAATGACGTAAAATAATATGAAAATAATTACTATATATTTTGATCTTGATGCTAAGACTTTTTGTTACGACTTTTGGTCATTCTCCTTTGTGAGTTCGTATGTGGGGGATAATCTTCGGAACTACTGATCCGATTCCAAAAATTCTTTCAATAATGGGAAGCTACACTATTGCTGAGTGCTGGATATGTTTTATGTTAAAACGAGAAACTTCACGCGAACGAAACCGTGGCTAGAAGCTAGTGATAAGTATATGTATCATAGGTATCGGTATCGCAGGCTATGATAAAGTTCAGGTAAATAATAGGTACCCGCGCAAATCTAATAAAAAACGATGTAAACAGGAAAGGATGCGCATAAATCTCGTTCCAACAATACCAACCGGTTTGCTATTTTCATAATAGTTTGGTCAGGCCCCAATACGACTATAATTAATATTTGTGCTGGCTATAATAAATAATTTGCAATGATACGGAGAGTTATTTTTTGCAGATTTAAAATTATTATGTAGGTAGACAGTGGTCGTACCGGTTCTAAAGTTTAAAGTTTTAAACTCAATCATTTTAACACTTTTTTTTTTAAATAGAAAATGTCTATGAATATTGTAAAACTACGTAACTTAGTATTTATTATCCCAACAGTAACTGTTCTGTTTTCGATGTTTTATCTTAACACATTTTATATTTTAATTCTTCATAGCATTTTAAATGTTGCTTTGCAAACTTAGATACCACTCATTTTAATTGTTTTGTCATTTAATACACCTGCAAAATGATAATAATCGCACAGAAAATAAAAGAAAAATTCACGAAGCTACAAATCAAAATACCCCCAAATTGGTATAGTGAGGAAAAAAAAAACCATTTCGTCCACTAATTAAAACAAACAGCTTGTCTTTCGCGATTATTTAAACAACGTCACATTAACTCACCTTCATATTTACTCTTTTCTTAAAAAATATTTTTAATCACTAACACAACACACACCGGATTCTCTCGACTGCGTGCGATTGTCGAATGAATGCTGTAGCTGCTAATTACATGCGAGTGTCATGCGACAGCATGACACTCGTTCGCAATCGATTCTCGATTTTAAATATCTCAGTAACATATCGATATAACTTGCGAGTGATGCGTGTGGACGACACTGCCCCTTGAGGTATTATTATTCACTGAACGATGGACGATGGTATTCGGTTTCTTAATTGCTTACATAGTTTCTAGGGCTCTGTTCTATTACGTTAAAACGGCACAGAATGCAACGACGACGGTAATCTTACGTTAGAGTTACACACATAGTGGAATATTAAGCTAATAAATTATATTTTATTTCTGTAAATTGGTTTTATAAAACACTTTGACACATCAAAACAATAATATTTTGTGACGCGCCAGCCCGGTTTGTCAGTTCTTCAAAGTTTGCATGCCATGCGCGGACGACGCGCATGCGTATGAGAGAGGACAAGTGTATATGAGAGATGTGTCAAAAATCAATCAATCTGCCTAGCCTTTTCCCAACTATGTTCAGGTCAGCTTTCAGTCCAACCGGATGCAGCAGAATACCAGTATTTTACATGGAGCGGACTGCCTATCTGACCTCCACAACCCAGTTACAGGAAAATACGATATCCCATACTATGACTGGTTTTCAAATAATATGTAATGGATGGTCACCCATCCACGGACCGACCTCGGCAAGCATACATTGTCAGTAGATACTCCTTTGATTGGGCTAAATTAGATTTCCGAAAACTTTGCGGGACTTTACACATAATTTAATGACATTTTATACCTAATGATTCTAATGGAAATCCAAATAGGTACACTGGAGATTACTATAAGTTATTATAATTTATATTACTATTAATATAAGTGCCACCAGAATTTTTGCGGATATGGTTCGAATGATATCGGCAGATGTGGACTTTTAGTCACTTCCGCCTCCAAAGGAGATCATGCATTTTGTGCCAAATTATGAAGCAAACAAAAAAGAAGTTATATTCCGTAAGAATATTAAGTTATTCTCTTCACTTTTCATTATTGGACTGTGGGCTAATTTTTGCATTAATTTTGCAACGGATTTTTTGGGTTAATTTTGCAATGCCAGATAATTTTATCGGAGAAATAATTTTGAATTATTGACAGTAATTGTTCCATACCAGAACTGTCAAACGTCAATTTTATTCCACGAATTTAAATGATCTGTCGATTGAAAAATCAGCCCCAAATCTTTAGGGTCATTCCCTGAACTCTTATACAAGTTTTAAGAATACTGTTTTCAGTAGGTATGTTTTAGTTAAAAGAGTAATCTAGTTTTAGTTACTTATGGCGAATTGTGCCTATTTAGTGGGTTCTATTCACGTTAAAACAGTGAAATAAAATAACTCGAACTCGTGAATCTTTGTCAAGGATTTAGAACCTTCATCTCCTTAGTCGATACCTCAATGTTGAAGATCGTGACCTCAATCAATATGTTGTGAATAGTATAGTCCACATGCTCAGTGTAGCTTGATGGAGTGATATGGGCAGTTCCATACCTTTGACCGTTTTATTCAGCTGTGTTTTCGTTGTCTCTTAATTTCTATTTTGCCTAAATCATTAAAAGAAAAAGGAGGAAGAGGAGGGGGGGGGGGGGGGGGGGGGCATTAATAGTCTCGATATGGTCTTCTTCTTCTTAGCGTGTCGAATGTGTGAATTCTACTACTTGTTTGGCGCCATCACCAGCGTCCATCAGT
This sequence comes from Apamea crenata, assembly GCA_949629185.1. NCBI lineage: Eukaryota > Metazoa > Arthropoda > Insecta > Lepidoptera > Noctuidae > Apamea > Apamea crenata. Next base: position 8,714,384 of record OX451371.1, on the reverse strand, counting down.
TCCTGTAACGTGCAGCTGACAGGACACGCAGGACTGTCCTTTCGTTTGTGGAACAGCACCACATTTATATTCTAAGGCGGAGTCGTCTAGCCTCAAAGAGACATCAGCGCCAAATGACGGGGTCCGCTAGGGCCGATGTCTGCGAGGGTCGCGGGTCGTTCAAAAGAGTTACCGTGGCCCCTGGCACAGGCAACTGAAGGAACACGGGTGGCTTTTAGACTGTAAAAGTCTGACATGCCCGCTCCGCCCAGAGCGGGAGAAATTATTTGATGATTTCTTACATAAAAAAAGGCGGAGTTGTCTATGAATCTCCACCTGAGATCTGTGTGCTGTCTGTCTTAGATCTGTATGCCTCATTGGAGAGAGATTTTAGTTTCAATCAAGGTAGTAAGAATGCATCTTCATTGAATTCGGGACTGTAGAAATAGATAGTATTTTTTAAAATAAATAACGACTTTTCAATTAATTAAACTAATTAATTCTATTTATAGTTGTTATTAATGTTGTCAGTGTTGTTATTAGTTGTCTGTTTGATAGTTACGTCGATATAATGTGGTCTAGATAGATAATACAAGTGACAGCTTTATGGTTTATTATATTCAACGGATAGGTATAATAATAATTTCTTACATTGTAAAGTTAAAAAAATATTTTAGGAAGGGATATATTCAACTGTACTTCTTAAAACTTATTGAACTACTACCTATATGATGTAAGTACGCTTTTTAAGGTTCCGTACCAAAGGGTAAAAACTGAACCCTATTACTAAGACTACACTGTCCGGTCTGTCTGTCACCAGGCTGTATCTCATGAACCGTGATAGCTAGACAGTTGAAATTTTCACAGATGATGTATTTCGGTTGCCGCTAAAACAACAAATATTAAAAACAGAATCAAATAAATATTTAAGTGGGGCTCCCATACTACAAACGTGGTAAGGAACCCTTCGTGAGCTAGTCCTATTCGTACTTAGCCGGTTTTTTTTTTCAAATGAATGAACCTCTAAAAACTTTTGGCCTTTTCTAATAGTTGGTCGCAGTAACTTAGCTAGGATACCTCGACCACACGCGTTTGGTGGTTAGGCTTAGGCGAGACCAGCCGATCGATTCTGTAAAAGTGAGCTGTTAATAGTGTCAATCCCTAGCATTAGTGGGAATGACAGCTCACTCCACGCTCACTTCACTTAAGTTTTCACGGTGAGATGGTTACAGAATCGCACTGCTGTGACCTTACCACGTGCGAGCCGTATTGTGACTTACCCTATATAAAAATGTACTCTGTGGTGGCTTAGTGTTCGATTCACACTAATTTACTCGCTCGAATCGGGCGAATCGTTACTTTTAGATAATATAATTTTTTCAATAGGCGACTCCCACGAATGCGAGTCGACAACTCCAGAAATATGTATTATTTATAGGCAATTGGCATATTTTTAATTTTATTCAATAAAGTATAAAAGAAAGGACAATAGTGCACAGAAGTGATAAGAGTTAAACATTATAAAACGTGTACGTTTTTATTAACTTCATTGCACAAAATTAATACTTATTAATAAAAAAAAATATGACTCGCCCGTTTCAGACGAGTAAATTCGATTGAATCGACTAATAAGCCGAATTGGTCTCAGTAACTAAGCTAGGGGCACCCTGACCAAATGGGTTAGGCTAGAACTGTGAGCTACCGTCGGCAAGTAGAGCGAAGCGAGCGGTACATCCAAGTTGGTCGCAGTCAAGCAACTGCGATAACTTGAGCGTAGCTTAATGGACCAATTGTAGCAATAAACCGGCCTTACAGTTTGTATCCGTCACTGATGGTTATTGGTTATGTGTGGTATGGTATAAGGACGGCTTTTATTACCACTTAAACACCTACGAAAAAGTTAAGAGCAATCAGTTCTTTCCAATCAACTAAAATTAATGTTATAATAGGCGTCTCGGGACTATAATTGAATCAAACATCCCCTAAATCATTTGAGGGGTTGTTTTATAAAACGGATAAGGTTGATATTTATTGGCGAAATGTGGGTGTACCTACAATATCCGATCTATTCTGTAAAATCTCACCGTGGAAACTTTGGTGCCTGATGCTAGGGATTGACACTGCTGACAAGCTCGCTTGGCCTAAGTTTTCACTGTGAGATTTTTACAGAATAGATAAGTTTGTGGCTTGTGGCTAAATAATAACAGCCGCACGGCTCGGAAAAATCGTGCTTTTTGCAAACTCCTCAAACTAGCCAGTAATCGTCACATCGTCACGGGCGGGGTATTTCAAAATTCTGTCTCTCAAGATACAGGTTTACATAGATTAAGAGGCAGGGCAATAATACTAGTACAGCCGATCGATTCTGTAAGAATCTCACCGTGAAAAGTTAGGTGAAGCGAGCTTTGAGAGAGCTGTCAATAGTGTCAGTCTAGCATTAGTTGGAATGACAGCTCACTCGCTTCACCTAAGTTTTCACGGTGAGATGGTTACAGACGACGGGGGATGCGGTGTCCCGGGGCGGGGCCGTCGTGGCGGTGTCACTCGACATCGCCAACGCGTTTAACACCCTGCCCTGGAGTTGCATTGGGGAGGCACTTCGGTATCACCGGGTGCCGACCTACCTCCGTCGAATAGTCGGGGCGTATCTGACGGATAGAGCCGTCATCTACCCCGGTCGCGACGGGAACTGGAGCCGGCGAGAGATGTCGTGCGGTGTCCCACAGGGATCGGTTCTGGGGCCGCTCCTGTGGGACATCGGTTACGACTGGGTGCTGCGGGCAGACCTCCCTGATGGCGTCAGTGTAGTTTGCTACGCTGACGACACGCTGGTCCTGGCGCAGGGGAGGTCGCATCAGGCGGCGGCCGACGCAATGACACGCGGGGTTGCGATAGTCGTGGATAGGATCCGGCAGTTGGGTCTCGAGGTGGCATTGCACAAGTCCGAGGCCATGTCCTTTCATGGGCCCCGGTACGGGCCACCTTCGGGATCTCAACTGATGGTAGGAGGGGTTCACATCGGCGTCGAGACAACGATGAGATACCTGGGTCTCGTCCTCGACAGCCGGTGGAACTTCGTCGAGCATTTCCGACGTTTGGCCCCCAAACTGGAACGGGCCGGGGCCGCCTTAAAGCGGCTCCTGCCCAACCTGAGGGGGCCAAACGCCTCCTGCCGGAGGCTTTACGCGGGGGTCGTGCGGTCCATGGCCCTATATGGGGCCCCGGTATGGGCGCGTTCACTGCGGCTTCGAGCCGCACACTATCTGAACGCGCCCCAGAAGGTGGTAGCCGTAAGGCTGATCCGGGGCTACCGCACGATCTCGCGCGAGGCGGCATGCCTCCTTGCCGGACTGCCGCCATGGGATCTGGAGGCGATAGTGCTTGCGCGCCTCCATGATTGGCGCGCGGAGGCACTACGCCGGGGGGAAACTCTGCACCCGCGGCAAATCGCTGCGGAGCGGACGGACCTCCGGCGCGATCTCATGGCGGAATGGAAGGCGCGACTATCGCAACCCAGCGCAGGGCACGCCGCGATAGCGGCGATAAGACCCCTCTTTGAGGAGTGGCTAGAGAGGCGTCACGGCGCTCTCACGTACCGCCTGACGCAGGTCCTCTCCGGACACGGATGTTTCGGGAGGTTCCTGCACATCATCAGGCGGGAGGAGACGCCCGGGTGTCACCACTGCCCGGATCGCCCAGAGGACACGGTGGAGCACACGGTGGAGGTCTGCCCTGCTTGGGCGGAGACCCGCCGTGTCCTCGTGGAGGCGATCGGCAACGGCGGCGACCTCTCGCGCCCGGCCCTGGTGCAAGCCATGGTCCGGGGCGAGAGAGAATGGGAGGCAGTCACCTCCTTCTGCGAAGCAGTCATGCTAGCGAAGGAGGTGGCGGGGAGGCTGAGGGAGAACACCTCACGCCTCAGCCGCCGCGGGAGACGCTCCGGGCGTCGGGAGCCGCGTGACGACTCCCGGCCACCGTAGGCGCGGGCCTGCGGGCGGTGAGTAATGGGTAGCTCACCGTCCGATCAGGACCAGGCCCGTGCCGGACGGCGCGTTGTGTTCCACGCGCGCCTCAAAGAGATGTCAGCAGAGGACGGGGCCCCACAGGGCCGAAGCCTGCCGGGGCGGTGGGATTTTCCGAAAGGTTAACCGCTACCCTGGAACAGAAAGGGCTAAGGACGGAACACGGGTGGGTTTTAGTCAGTAAAAGTCTGACACTCCCTTCCGCTCCACCCAGAGCGGGAGGGGTCATTTGATGATTTCCCATCCACAAAAAAAAAAAAAAAAAGATGGTTACAGAATCGCACAACAGTTTTTAACATAGAACCAGATGTATACAATGTACAGTACCTATTTCATGACGAACAACATTGTACACCTGCTGTTGTTACAAGTATGTTTTTTAATTTAATTTATATTATGTGATATCTCTTAAATGTATGTTCTACGTTCTTACTTTCTTTCTTTCGCCATACTCCGTTGGTCGAAATAAACGTTTATTATTATTCCAAACTACGATGCTTTGTGATAATATTATTTACGAACTAGCTTCTGCCCACGGCTACGCCCGCATAGCTGTTGGTAAGTAGCCTAAGCATGAAAATATTATATTAGACCAACCTTAAGTTTCCGAAATGTTTCTCCAAGGATTGCCTGGTGTCCACACTCGCTACATTCGCAAGAGCAAATAAACGTAGGTCAGGGCACTTGGAAAATGCGGCTTTCTAAAAATCTGAATATAGGGATTATGGTGTTAACTAGTTGTGCCCGCGAGTTCCTTCTCGTGGATGTCGGAAAACATTAATGTGTCCCTTTACTAATTACTTTTTCTAAAATAAAAGCATGAGTTACTCTTCAAAGGTCATGTCAAAATCGGTTCTGCCTTTACGGAGATTAACCAAAACAAACAGACAATTTTTTTTTATTGTTTTTTTTTTGTTATATAAGTACCGTATATTCCGTACCGTTGTACTTTCATATGCATTGAGTAATAAAAACTTTTTTTACAAAAAAGAAAACAACCGACTTCCTTATTTTTCACTTTTTAGTTGTAGGGTAGGGCGGGGCTAGAAGTCCGGTGGGTAAGAAGTCCCAACATACATATCACAGGATCTATCCGCGCTAGAAACAGACGGTCTACGTGACCTGAAGCGGGGTGAGGGGCGACGACGAAGCCGCGAGCCGCCAGTCGTCGCGGAGCGCACATGCGAGTAACACGGCTATCGGAATTTTTTCGCGCCCAGAAGTAAAAAAAGTGTTGAAAAGACTGATTTTGTGTATGTTTACAAGCAAAGCTCAAAATAATTCACGTGTTTTGTTTAATTGATTTAAGTTGGGATTTTATGTTGATTATATTACTAAAATATTAAGATTTGTTGATTATATTGATATTTTAATAAACAGAAATATTATTAGATATTGATTTTAAAATAATGCATTTTGATTTAACCTAATAATTGATCCCAAATACCTAATTAGCTGGCCATTAGGATGTATGGACTTCTTACCCCAAACCTGGGACTTTTTACCCCGTGAGCGGGGTAAAAAGTACAGAATTCCATTTTGCATTTGTTGCAAAATTTTTCGGAAACCAAATAAATATTCACACTTCCAACTATTTGAGCGTTAAGCTGAATTGTGTAAGGTTTCATACAACATTTTTTGTTGACAGTAAGTACTCGATTTTAAGACATATAGGTCTTAGAGTGAAAATTGGGACTATTAGCCCCGCCCTACCTTACCTACCCCACATGAATTCCTATATACTTGCAAGATTAGAGGTACCCCAATAACGACTTTGACAGAAATGAGGGTGTAAGTACCGTGATATACAGAAGACATCTGCGTACCCCTTTAGAGGGTACAGGCGTGATGTTATGTTGTGTGATTGCGTAAACAACCCTACTTCCTACTAATATTATAAACGTGAAAGTTTGTATGGATGGATGGATGGATGTTTGTTACTCTTTCACGCAAAAACTACTGTACGGATTTGGATGAAATTTGGTACATAGATGGTTTATAACCAGGATTAACATCTATGATACTTTTTATCCCGATATTCCCACGGGATCGAAACTTATCTGGGTGAAACCGCGGGGCGCAGCTGGTGCATACGTATGCGATAGCAGCAATCGCGATTGATTTGCTGGTATTTATTGAATAGGTCCGTTGTCTGTGTCCGAAACTCATCATCAGATCTTTACAAAATTTAAATGGACCATTCGGAATATAAACCTCTTTCGGACAAAAAAACAATTTTGCAAATCCGTCTATAGATGACAAGAGTTAAGCCCGTACATAAAAAAAATATAAATAAACATCCGAATTGAGAACCTCCTTTTTTTAAGTCGGTTAAAAAGCTGTTATTTTGATATGACAAACAGACACTTCAATTTTATTAATTTGTATGTACACTAGCAGTTAGTGCCGTATTTTGCCAACCCTAAAAATTGGTTTGAATTTCACCGGTAATTGGTTTGAATAAGACAATGATGTCGTTTTAGTTTATTTTTGTCGTTTGTCTTACTTTACAACATAAACCGGGATTCGTCACAGGGAATTCCAACTGTGATAGATGCTAAGTAAGTTCAAAAACGGTTGCCTCGCTCCGCTTGCGTAGCGAGGGCAAAATAGGCAATGCTCTGACTATACTTCGACTTTTAATTGTATTCAGTAACTTGACAGTTGGATAACAAACATTAGGGATGCAAGAAGTATCAAAACGTAACGATATTATATCGAATCGAAATTTACAAAAAATATCGATTTCGATATATCGAAGAAAAAAAAACATTAAATTAACGATGACATTTTCTAAAAACTATTTGTATTTTATGACATTCTGTTGTGATTGATTTTTATTCATATTAATACTAAACTAGAAACATAATTTCTGATAATCAACAAACAGTAAAATCAGAAATAGGTATATGTATCGAAATAATAGATATCGCCAAGTACTTAATATCAATAAGTATGTTAAACAAAAGATATCGATATATCGATATTTTTAGCAGCAGCAGTATTTTACCGCCGCTACAGTGACACACACGCGCACACCTACTGCGCCAAAGTTGGGTTTCATTTCGTGAATACCGACCTATTATAAGAAAATCATATTATGATAGCACTTGTTTATAAGTCATCATTTTGAACAATTACTACGCAGTCGTATTTTATCCTCATGATGACCTCGAAAGCATTTTTAGTGTATTTATAACAAAAGTGGAAAAGTTTTGACGCAAGAGAAACGGTTTTCGTATATCAAGAATTATATATTAAAGTGATTTAACGAAGGCTTCTAGAATGGGTTTCAGTATATCTGTCGTCTTGTTGTTGACACTGGCCAGCTATGTATCAGCCAGCGTCACGTACTGCCCTGATGGACAAGCGCTTCTCATGAAGAGGGATATTTCGGCGGCGGAGCACCCAGACTCAGGTGCGTAGGTCGGGTTGTTTGTCCATAGCTAACTTGACGGCTATTATCCGGTTACATTTCCTGTCCACATTGGTGGCCCAATGGTACCGACCCCGACTTACGAGTTGTAGGTGGTGGGTTCGAACCCAGGCAGGCGCTTGACTTTGTGTAGTTTATTTTATCACCACTGCTCTCAAAACGGTGAAGGAAAACATCGTGAGGAAACCGGCATGTCCTAGAAGCAAAAAATTCGAAGACATGCGACATCTACCGACCCGCACTGGGCCCGCGTGGTGGATTATGGTCCACTCCCTCTTACAGAGAGGAGGCCTGTGTCCCAGCAGTGGGAACGTTATAGGCTGATTATGTATTACTACAACCGAGGCTGAGCGAACTTCAGCACTGGAAAATTCAGTATATATTATGATTATTATCGTAAGCTGTCTGTGGTGTCTGCCTCCTTCAGACTCGCGACGGTCGGCTCTCGGTCGGTCTCGGTCTACGCTGAGTAGTATTTTGCCGCCGCTACAGCGGAGCGGTCGTGCCGCTTGATTATAATTTAGAGAACACTCGTAAATGTTACTAAACGTAACCTGTAACTTATCGATAATACGAAACAGTACTTATTCAAAAGTCACATGTGGCCTTTTGGACATATGACATTAGGCAAAGTCGAATTTACAGATGTTTATTACGATCTCCTCAAAAGTATTTCAGTGTATTTAAGAAAAAGAAGTGCAAAATGTTTAAAAAAACGGTTTTCGTATATTAAGAATTAGTAAAGTGATTGAACGAAGGTTTCTACAATGATTTTCAGTGTATCTGTCGTCTTGTTGTTGACACTGGCCAGCTATGTATCAGCCAGCCTCAAGTGCTGCCCTGATGGACAAGCGCTGCTCATGAAGAGGGATGTTTGTTGGGAACCAAAAGCAAATGTCACAAATGAAAATGAAAATACACCTGGGAGATGATTTTGACGAAACATTTGAAACTGACTGTAACTGAGGCTGAGGCTGACTGTGACTGAGGTATAGATTTTTTTAGTTTAATTTTATGCACTGTGCAAAGAAGTCCGATTATCTTTATTGTTCTGTTTAACATTAGCCAAAATTGGTCGCAATTTCATTAAAACTATGAAGTTTTAGGTCTGGGTATCCGATAAAGTTAAATATATTTTATTTTGCAAATATGGTAAGTAATAGTATACTGTATAAGTCATGGTGGTACATAATATAAATTACAGAGCTTACAATTAAAATAAAATATTTACTATTCCATTAAATACTTAACGTAATTCTAGTTCATCATTCACTAATAATTATCAATGTTCACCTATTCAATTCATTCAACAAATAAAATAATTCTAATTCATCAGTCAATAGTATAATCCGATTATTAAGAAGTAAAGTGATATAACTAAGGTTTTTTAGAATTAAAGACAGGGCTACACATCAAGCTATACATTACCAGTGTAAGGTGACTTCTCATTGTACGAAAAACCTATAAAATATGAGGTCAGCTAAAACTGCAGTGCGATTCTGTAACCATCTCACCGTGAAAACTTAGGTGAAGTATATATGGAGTGAGCTGTCATTCCAAATAATGCTAGGGATTGAAACTACTGACAACTCACATCAAGCTCACTTCACTTGAGTTCTCACGGTGAGATTTTTACAGAATCGACCGGCTGGAGTGTATTTCCTGGGAATACCTGAAGCTCCTTTTATGGCATCACATTTGAAGCTAGACCGCGATGGCCGTGTTTCATAAATTCAGTTTTTCTAGAAACGTAGCGTTCACTCATCGTTAGTGTGATTGTGTGTCGAAAAGCTTGCTATGAATTGTATCGTAGTGCGAATTATCTTGCGTAGATTGAGTAAATCGACACTAGATTTACTCAATTTACGCAAGATTATTAATCCGTGTTAATGCTTTGACTTTGTCCAGTGTGTGTATTGTAAAGTTAAGTCATTTATTATGTTATGGGTCATGTGATGACGAATTTGAAATGGACTATGAAATCAGGTTGGAATTCTAAAATAGGTACTACATAATAAAACGAAACCTGTGTTTCAAAACGCCATGCAGATTTCAAATAAATGTTATCTTAGTACTTGTTTAAGTAAATAATTTCATATAAATACTTACTAAACACTGAAATTAATAAAATACTGAAAGTTTTTTAATAAAATACTGAAAGTCAAATAGGTAATTGGCAAGGAGAAGAGGTTTTGTAGTCATTGGTAATTGGTGACACTCGAAAATAAAATTCCTCAGAAGCTGACCTACTTATCACAGACAAAACATGTTCTTTTTATTACACTTTTTATGACTCTCATGATTATAATTCTGTAAATACATAATATTGGTTACGGTCGCGAATCATAGTTTGATCAATATTACAACTTATGGTTGGTCGGTATATTAATTTTTCTTACAGTTTTTTGCAAGTCTGGCTTGTAAAATTTAGAATTTCGCGGGCTATTTTAGCGCATTTTGATGGTAACGTAAATATGCATCAATATCATTATTTTGTGCTTGGTAGGAATAAGAACTAATTATAACGTTACTTACGCACTTCCGGTCGTCGCATGTCGTTTAATGTAGGTGATCGAAATCAAAATATAGATCAGCAGCCTTATTTATGGCTCTGCCCATTCTTTTTATATTTTATTTTACTACTCTTGGAGACTAACTTACCATACTTACATTAGTTGACGAGTAAATAAATAAACGACCCTTTCGTTTCAAAACTCAATTAGCATGTAGGTAGGTACTCGGAAACAACATAATAGGAAAAGAAAGGCCAATACTTAAATAGGAACATGATTTTAATCTTTGTGGAGATTAGAACTAACAGCTGTTTTTTTTTGGGTTTCGTAGGTACCTCGAAAGGAAAAACCCCTTATAGGATCACTTTGTTGTCCGTCCGTCCGTTCGTCTGTCTGTCTGTTAATACCCTTTTTCTCAGGAACGCGTGGAGGTATCTAGCTGGAATTTCTATCAAATACTCAGGTCTACTGACCCTTGGAGCTGTGAAAAAATCAAACTTCTAAGCCAACGCAATCAAAAGATAAAGCCGTTTATGCCGCAAATTTTCGATACTCGCAAGGGAATCAAAACCTACAGAGTACTTCCCGTGAACTCAGAATCTTGAAATTTGGTACGAAGCAACGTTTTACAGCACAGATAAAGGAAAAATTTCGAAAACCGTAAATTTTTAGATAATTTTAAATTGTACTGAACCCTCGTTGCGCGAGTCCGACTCGCACTTGGCCGTTTTCTTTTGTATTTATTTTACATAGTTACTGACGTGAAAGGCAATAGGGGAAACATTTGCAAGTCCCACTCAACTCAATGAGATGGTAATTGTTGACAAAAAAACCACCGCCTTGCACTTGCACAAACAACGCCATCTAGTGGCGAGTAGTGATCAATAAAAACCATACCACTGTGGTACACTTTTGCCGTACTGAAACGCCATCTGCTAGCGAGCAGTGTAACTTTTGTGGATGAAGATAAATTCATTAATGATTTAAGCGATAGATGGCGCTAAGTGTACGTAGGTACGTGTCATTCATTCTACAGATTTTGTAAAGAGTTCCATTAGAACGGTGATACCTAGGTATAGCAAAACGTGACTGGGGTCATATTTTAGCAGTTCTGTATTTATAGTAATAATCATTTTAAAGACCCTTTAATTATTTTGGCTGTTGTAAAGATAATAAAATTCATTCCATCCGATGAAAAATTGTCGTAGGGATCGAACCTGTTTCGTAACTGCCGAACAGCAGTCGCACCTGTAACTATTTTTTTTTTGTTACACGTAGATTAAAGTACCAGGAATAGTGTTCAACAGAGATACCCAAGCTTCCTGTTCTTCAATGTTAATCTGGGTATAGGGTTAATAAATAATAACACCGTTAATTTATACACATTTCATGTTTTTTATTTATTAATACGACTATAAAGAACACATATTCACGATTTTACAATTGAGTTAGACATCTACACGATTAATTAATATAAAAAATACTTCTCTTAGAATTATTTTATTAAAACTAGGTACTCCGTTTATTTTATATAAGTAATAAATACTATTGATCTACTAACGTTTCTTAAATATCTACTCATGAACAGCATAAAAACATAACATACATTTTATGCTTGTGTTTTCCGTAGGGGTAGACAGAATTGTATAATAGAACATCTCATCTCGTTATAAAAGACCTTGGTATTCAAAATGTAAATCAATAATATAAATCATATAATAAGGTTGAGAATTAGTTTTTTTTTGTTTAGGAAAATACAAAATCTAAATTAGTAGGTATTCAAGATGAAAATGAAAATTATAAATAATTTATTCAAATTAGGTTGAGACTTACATTTTTTTAAAGGAAAATACTTAGGTAATTATTAAATTGAGAAATCTAAATCGAAATGAATAAAAACCATTAAAATAAAAACATACTTACTCATTATCTTAATGTATAGATTATTTACAGAAAGGGTATTATAAAATATTAAAAATAAGGTACCTATTATAAAATTTTAAAGGTATCAAAAATAAACTTTGTAAATATTTAAAATTGTGCGCCACTAATACGGCACGTAAAGTGTTAAGGTTTGGAAAATTGCAACAGGTCACAGAAAGCGATCATCCGTTACGAACTCAATCGGTATATCATTTTCATTGTAAAAGTGAAAAACTTACCGGAAAAGTTCTTTAAATCACTTTTCTTTTCTCGGTACCTAATAAGCCGCATTTTTTTTTAAATATGGCTATGCCCCGCTATTGCTTGACGTGCATCTGATGCATAGATTTCTATCAACTAATACTTAGTAAATTACAGTAGTAACCTATTTGAATCATTTGGAACCTGATTAGACTGAGGTTAAATTAGGTTAGACTAGATAAATAATGGCAAGTTCCATCTTGCCTCTTCTAACTCATCAACATCGCCAATGACATCGACAAACAACATAAAGTGCATTGTTCTCATGGTTACAGGCACTTGAACTGTGCTCTGATTTATTTGCCCATCCTCCATCCAACATCAACAATATGATTAAAAGGTTAGTCCTAGCAAAAAATAAAATATTATTTAAGAAACTTGCATTTTTGCAACTTGCAACACATTAGATCTAAATAAAATTAATTAGAGATTAAGTTAAATGCTTATTGTTATGTACTGTATGATTGTATCACATAATACACGTTGTTAAAATAATTAAGACGTATCCGAAATCTAAATACTTACTTCTATATCTATATAATAAAAATGAAATGCTGTTCGTTAATAAGCGCAACGCTTGGGAACGGCTGGACCGATTTGGCAATGTTTTGTTTTACAATGTTCGTAATAGTTTTGATTAGGTTTTAACGGAAAGAAACATTGGAAAAGGTACCGTGAAACTTGGTATATTTACTATGGGAATTTTGTATGAATTATTGAAAATTGGACAGGACGTAATGTCGGGTCAGCTAGTTTATATTAAAATGTCTGCTTTGAATCTCGGTGTTCCATTGTCACGAACATAACACTTATGAAGTTATGACTGTTGTCACATCGATATAAACGAAGTTCGATCGTGATAGGATGATGTATGGCAGTGCTGTGAAGCACGGTGTGTATTGCAACGGTGCTTAAAACGAATTCTGGCGCACTCGTAAGAAGGCTCCATTTAACGGATATTAGTAATCAGTAGCTAATAATCTTTAGTATATAAGTAATACTGTTATGTCGAGCACCTTCTATTCCCGAATTGGGCTGCCTTTTTACCAGAGACGTGCTCATATTTTTAGCGAAGGTTATCAACCAATAGGGTAATTTGACATAATTTCATTTATACCTGGCCTCTGGTGTAAAATGGTCTAACGAAGCTAAGTTTTTTGCTCGTTGAAGCTAGGGATGCGCGAGTGGTGTACTTAGTTATATAAAATACGGAGTAGAGCTGAGTAGAGAACGTATTATGTAGTTCGCACAAAGCGCTTCTTCATAGCATGTCTTACTCGCTCGGATAGGTACAGCGAGATTCAAACTTTGTGGGGCTCGGAACTTGGGGCGAGGCGCTGCGCAGTAACAAATTCACCTGTCTGTGGATGTGAGGCATGAGAATTGAGATACTGCGCAGCGAGTAGCGCACTTCAGAGCCGCCATAATGTTTAAATCGGGTTGTATCACTTAGCTCTGGTGGAAAATAGGCGCATCATCGTTTCATAGCTTATATCTTTTCGTTCATTGGCACGTCAGTATGTTGAACTACGTTTTCCTCATCGTCTTCTGTCGCTAGGTGTCTCTCAACGAAGCCTGATATGCAGTTCAACCAGCCATGTTTGTACATCATCTTTATTACACGTTTGCGAAACACCACCAGCAATAGGAATATTAAGATCCCCTGTAGCGTGTTGAATATATCAAGTATGGTCCTGTAAATAAATAAAAAACAGTGTTAGTTTTTGGTTGTAGTTTAAAGACAATATGACAGATATTGTAATCGAATCTAATCTAACAAAAAAAAATATTATTCGTGATTTTATTTTACACATATCCATGCAAAGTTTCATCTTTCTAGCACTAACCGTTTTGGAAGGTAAGACGAGGACGGACGGACGGACGGACATGACGAAACTATAAGGGTTCCGAGACGTGAACTACGGAACCCTAAAAACGGCTAAAATATTCTATGTTGAAAACACTGTTTGCACACTAGTGACATAGTTTTGCTATTGAACGCTAGATGGCGTTACTATGATATATGAGGAAGGTTTATAATACAAAATGCTCATTCATCAAATCATTATGAATAATGAATATGGAATATGCCTAGTTCTTTTTCATTTAAACAGCTGTGACTGTGACTTGAATTGATTTTATATCTACGTTACAAAGTTCAAACAAACATCTGTCTTGTCAGGGGCAATTCATATCTACTTACTGAAAAACAGTGAATTCAAATTTTAATAGTAATAATAACTCCTTTGAGAAATTTTGCATTAATTTTAGTCTTAGTAATCTCCGAAATTTACATCTTTTCTGTCCACAGAACATTTTTGATAGTATCACTGTGTCATTAATTTATTAATTATGTGAGTTTCGCGTTTGTAATGGTAACAAGTTAATGGGCTGTTATCAACGCCCGCGCCACGTATAATCAGCCTATAACGTGGGGAGAGAGAGAGTGGGCCATAATCCACCACGCGGGCCCAGTGCGGGTTGGTGGATAAAATACATGTCGCTATTTTTTCGAAGTGATATGAGTGTAGGCGTGAAAATATTAAAAAGTAACGAACCATATAATATGCTTCTGTACTAATGATCCGATCATTTCGAAAACCCATGGTAGTCCCATCAAAATAATAAGTCGCACGGTCATCATAAACCTGAAAAAAATAAGAAAATAATTAAAATATATTGCAATTAATACATTATTAGCGACACGTCCCTGAAAACCGCATCGAAATCCGTTGCGGTCACACATAGGTACCTACAGACACGAAAAGCGACTTTAATTTATAATAATTATGTATAGTGTGTATCATATTATATAAATTTATATATATAGATCGGGGTCAGAGCTTCCAGTCAAACCGGATGCAGTTGAATACCAGTATTTTACATGAAGCGACTACCTGTCTGAGCTCCACAACCCAGTTACTGGGTAATACGACACCCCTTGGTAAGACTGCTTGTCAAACTTTCGGTCTTCTGACGACCCGTCGACTGTCAAAGATCCACGAATGACAGCCGGGACCAACGGTTTAACGTCTTGTAAAGATGGTCACCCATCCACAGACCAACCGCGACAAGCTTGGCTTAATCTGATCGATTGACCCGTGCGGCTGTTATTACTTAGCCATAAGCCCCTCGTATAAAAGATATAGATATAGTTTGTATAATATTTACTTGAACTTCAATGCCCTTATATGACTCGATGAAAAGGACAAACGCCATATCAGTAGCGACGTGTAGATAAATATGCAAATGTTGGCAGCCAGGAGCACGGAAATGATACTGTACATGTAGTACCATTGCTGATGCTTATCTGAAATTGTAAATATTTCATTATTAAAACATTTATATTGATGAGTTTCTTTGTACAATTATTAAGTATGCATGTCCGTCTAACGTGGTGGATAATCGGCCTTTAATGTTCCTCATCCAGGAGTGGGCTGTAATCCACTACGCGGGCCCAGTGCGGGTTGATAGACGTCGCATGTCTCCAAATTTTTGGTTCTAGGACATGCCGGTTTCCTCACGAAGTTTTCCTTCACCATTTTGAGAGCAGTGGTGATGATATAATTTGCACAAAGTAAAGTGCCTGTCTGGGTACGAACCCACGACATACAACTCGTAATTCGCGGCCGTTACCACCGTCACCACTGCTATAGATTTAGATACACATGATGATCATACACATGATCATTAATATGGACGTGAAAGCTTACCAAAGAACCAGCAGTGATTGAGTCCGATCCCAGGTTTTTGATGTTTACCGGGGTGAAAGTTTACGACCGCCATGCATATAGTGAGGACAGTCGGGCATCCCCAAGCGTAAATCATATACCACTTGAACTCTCTCCAGCCATAGTCTAAGGTCGCAGGTCGCCTGTAAAATCGAATTTTGGGTTTTCCAATCACAGCATAAAACAGTTTAATTAATTAATTTAACTATACATAGACGGGTAAAACGATTGCATGACAACTTTACTGTAAAATGATATTTTCCGTATATTCAAACCACTACTGTCATTCATTGACAGTGGCAAATGGATGCAGTGAGTGTGTCAATTTGCTAATCATACAATTTCCCTGACTACATCGCTTATAAATGCTTCTTACCTTGTGTTTAAAAGGACCTGAATTGCTATTGCGTTTGTCCAGAAGAAAGCAGCTATCAAGAAGTAATACGCTAGGAATCCTGAAAACCAATAAAAAGTGATCAATATTTTGTTTCGGCAATACAAAATATTATATGAGTGAGATCATAGAGGGAGTGAAGTGGCGCCATCTACATCGCCACATTGTGTGTTGAAATTCAGCAGCAAAATTAGATGACGATTTTGGAATTTTTCGATCATTTTTTATCAGTCTCACAGAATACCGTCAGTGACTGCTCAAGTCACTAACGGTATTCTGTGAGACTTTATATTTTGAGGTTTGATATTTATCATTCTTCTGTACGTAGACATGTCACTGCACTCTTCCTAAATGGCTGGACCGATTTTGATGAAATTTTTTGTGTGTTTCCCTTGTGTGGGTCTCTGGATGGTTTAGATTCACAATTGGACCCGGCAGGTGGTGCTGCCATCGAGTTCTAGGAAACAGGACGACGTCTGTCCGCTCAGCTAGTTGGTATATAAAATTATATCTCTCATTAACCCGTTGGATGCCGTAATTACAGACACAATTAAAAAGCTATTATGTCTCGCGTGGATCTACGTTCGGCATATGAAGGGTTAAACCATATTAATTGAAATAATATTTTAGTGCTTACCTCTAACGGCACACCATCCCATGTCATAGTAAGTCATAAGCTTCATAATGATGAGGACTAAGAGACCTAAGCCGAGGCTGATGCAGAAGTTTATGATACTCTTGCCTTGAACATCTCTGGAACATAAAACATTTTACATATTAATATATTTTTGTGAAATCGGATAGATGGGTATAATAAAAATATATCAACGACTAAACATTATCATAATCTCTGTAATATATTCACTGATAAAATAATAGAAACGTGTACAAAATAAGATTGTTTCTTCCAGAATCATGTCAAAACAATATGAGCTCGTTTGTTGATAGTCCTCCAGGCCGAATTTGCGACCAATCTCAAAGGAGACCAGCCTTCGGAGCGGGAGATATAGTGCACAAGTGTGTGCGCACTCTCTCTCTACCCTCACTCTCATATTGATGGGCGGTAATCGAGACACAATAGAAGTTTTATTGTTATGACGGCTAAAGCCGTATAGCGCCCTTGAAAGTGTTAACGTGCTTTCCGAAGTACGAGGGTATCACAGCGCCATCCTTCAAACCTCTGGGCTGGTACTAATAAATTTCTAATGGAAAAAACCCAAGATCACTTTGCCCGACCCCGTATCGAACCCCGGACCTCCTGCTCAGCAGTCGCGCTTGCAACCAAGAGACCAACGGGGCAGCCGTTGGACTCAAGCTCGTTTGTAAGTATGAAGTGTCGAGAGTGTAAACATACTAACCTGAGTTCCGGTAGCAAACTATAAATAAGAGTGGTAGCCGTCAGAAATATAACTGAGACTATCATCGTGTAGCCCAGTATCCTATCATCTATGATCGCATCGTCTTCGGCGGCGCATACGATCGCCACCGGCCTGATTCGACTCAGATTCAGATCTTTTATTATAGTGTAGTTTCCCAAACAGTACCTGTAAAGAGGAAAAAAAAAATATAATTAGATAATCGTAAGAACCTAAGAAACGCTGGTGTGACGAGTTCCTAACTAATTGGACGGAGAAGGCACAGGACAAAAATAGTGGAAAAATATGGGGAAACCTTTGCCCAGCTGTGGGACAATATAGGTTGAGGAAAAAAAATCGTAGGATATCTTTAAGGGTTGCATCGCAGTGGGCAGCCAAGCAAAATAAACTTTTTTTTTGGGCGATTAAATCAAAATGCGCAATACGAAATCCGAGACATACCTAAGTATTATGGGTAAACTCGACAAACATTTTGCACAAAAATAAAAAAAAAGCATCCTGAACGATCACAGAAAGATTCAGCAGTCGTCGACAAAAGTTGAACAAAACATTTTGGAATTAAGATATGATCATCATTCTCCTGCCCTTATCCCCATTTATTTGGGGTCCGCAACATGTCTTTTTCTTCCATACTCCTCTATTAGCCGCCATCTCGACAGTCACCCCCTTTCTAACCATATCATCGTTCACACAGTCCATCCATCGTTTCTTTGGTCTTCCCCTACTCTTATAGCCATCGACATTCATATAGGACCTTATTATTTTAATATACCATAATAATAACTAATATGTACTGTTTTTAGTGCTCAAGCACTCGTTCCTTAGATATTAATTTTTGTTCTTTAAAAATTACAAGAAACTTTGGAAACTGTTTATCTTCATCTATTGCTGATTTTACATGTAACTGCGAAATGTGGTTGTACTATACACCCCTGCCTAACCCTCCGGAGAAACAAGGCGATATTGTAATGTTTATGTGTACATTTGTACCACACGAATGTTATGTACATCGCGGAATGTATACTATACATATACAATAATGTAATCAATATGTAATGTCAAGCGCTCAAAATATAGTTGAGTTTAGGCTGGGCCTAATAACACATAATCAGCCTACAGTGTTTCCACTGCTGGGACACGTCAGTGGGCCCAATGCGGGTTGGTAGATGTCACATGTCTTCGAATTTTTGGTTCTATGACATGCCGCCGCGCCGGTTTCCTCACGGTGTTTTCCTTCACCGTTTTGAGAGCAGTGGTGATAAAATTATTTACACAAAGTAAACCGCCTGCCTGGGTTCGAACCCGAACCCACTCGTGAGTCAGGGTCGTTGCCACTGGGCCAGTACTGCTCTCTAATAATAACTTTATATTTTTTTCAATGTCGTTTATATTCGGAGAACATGCTAAGAATGGAACACAATAAAATAATACTTCTAAGTTCATATGAAGGTATACTAATAATGTACAATGCGCAAGAGTACAATGCCATTCAAATGTAAATTAGCGAAATTTTTCCTTTCAACTTGATGCTAGTCACGTTACTAACGTAACTCAGTTGTCATGTTTGTTTTGGTAGGTAGGTATTCGATAATCATGCAAGTATATATGTTCATAGTTGCTAGCTTCACTTCAATCACAATCTTTATCAGTGGAGATAAAATAATTTTATCATATAACCAACTGCATTCAATTAAGGTACGAGGGACCAGCGGGGTAATTGCGTAACACACTATCAGAGTAGCAATGAGTTTCTTTTTGACAGTTCAACAACATTCATTGCGTTATGTACGTTTTTGAGCGGACACTTTTTTCGAACATATGAAGCAATATTCTTCAAAATGAGTCCGACTGAGATTGATAGTGTGTAACGCATTTAGGGTCTTGTTGATTTTTTATGACAAGCCGTGTGGAATTATTTTTGCCGGTGGTAAATTCCACACAATTAAGTCGATTGCACCTAATAGTCCTAAGCAGTCTCTATTGAATTTTTTGTACTCCTGTGGGAACTTGGGCTGGCGAACCGTAATACTGGTTATTAATCCTTGTAGATCCTAAAAATAAATTCTGTAATTTTTTATGTACTCTCTTTACGATTGATCCCTAAATTGTAAAATTATAGATAATGTAACAGACTGAAATTAATCAAATATGATCATGAAACACCTTTAGGGAAGGAACCCTTACAAAACTTAAAACCCTGGCTGTTTACGCTGTACGTTGTCTGTCAGAGAACTGAAGATTTTTATTTATTAGTCTTCTCAAATCTTCCTTTTATAGTATTTTTATTATTGCTTTTTTATAAAATACCATTCTCCCCAACCGCCTTTATCTCTGAATTGACCAAAATGAAAAATGTAATTAAACTAGAGGTTTATGACCCCGGCACTGTTTTTTTGGCCTTCCACAAGGTGGATCGATGACCTTGTGAAGGCCGCAGGAATCCGCGGGATGCGGGCAGCACAGAGCCGGTCAAGGTGGAGGTGCTTGGGGGAGGCGTATGTCCAACAGTGGACGTCTTTCGGCTGAAATGATGATGATGAAAACACTCGGAACTTTTCTAGCGATTTCGCGCGCTTGGTTCTCGTAGCAACCACACACGCTTCCGTTTAAAAATAAACCAAACGATTGATGATTTTCATAAATGAGTATTCGTACTAAATTGCAATTAAAACGACAATGAAGAACAACTTACACGCGATTATTTAATGTATTTTAAAGAAATTATCGTGCTATATAGAATAACTTAGATACAGTGCCATCTAGCGTTGGGTAGCTGAAGTCATTGTTAATTTTCTATGTGGTTTGTGAACTCGTCCAAAAATCTTTATACCTTACCATGAACGGGTTAGGAAACCCACTCAAACAGGTTTTAGAGGGATTTAAAGAGTTCAATGGTTCCGTTAAATGGATTACCAGAAAAACCCTTTCAAAGTGTTATTGTTGGAACTGAGTTTCTGCTTCATTGTGTTACAAACAGTTACACCATACAGTCTCACCGGATGCCAGCTGAATATTTTTTTACATGGAGTGACTACCTCTTGGTAAGACTGGGTTTCCGACTTCCGTGCTTTCTGTAACGACTGACAAAGATCTAAGAATGAAAGCAGGGGCCAACGACTCTATGGGCCTTCCGAGTTTCTAAGGTACGGAGGAGTCTCGGTGTGAAGGTGGTCACCTATCCATAGACTGACCTCGGCAAGCGTTGCTAAACCTTGGATCGATACGTGCGGCTGTTATTATACTTAGCCACGAGACCCTCTACAGCGTCTCAAAAGTGAAGATATATTTTATATATGTGCTGATGGTGATCACCGGGGTGCTTTTAGTGAGGTAAAAATCCCACACTCCCTGACTTATCCCCGGAGTTCGGGTGCCTTTTGAAGGTTTCCCTTCGAAAACAAAAATAACTAACAACAAAACCAACAACAACTAAAAACAACAACTAAAAATAACTAATAACTTTATTTAAAAAAACACCTTTGTACTATACTTACCCATGTTTGCAAAGAAATAAATTATTTGATTTTTTTTTATTTGAAAAGTTTGTGTGCGCCAAATAAATGATTTATCTTATCTCTCTATCTAAAGGGTAAACAAATCCTATAGTTTTTTTTTATTGCTGAATGTGTTTAATCTCGACCTCGATCACGCCTGATGGAAGGCGATGGATGAGGTCTATGATGGAACGAGTGTGCCCAGAAAATGCATGTTCACTCTTGCTTTGAAGGCAGACGGAGGCAGACGGGTGCAGTGATACTTACGAGTCATTTTCAAATGTTTCGTTAAAATCATCTCCCAGGTGTAATTTCAGTTCGTCAGCTTCGTTAACATAATAACTGTTTAAAAATCTCAGTGTATCTTTACACGGCAAAGACATCGATGTTGTGACATTTGCTTTTGGTTCCCAACAAACATCCCTCTTCATGAGCAGCGCTTGTCCATCAGGGCAGCACTTGAGGCTGGCTGATACATAGCTGGCCAGTGTCAACAACAAGACGACAGATATACTGAAAGCCATTCTAGAAAACTTCGTTAAATCACTTTACTAATTCTTGATATATGAAAACCTTTTTTCTAAAAAAAATTGCACTTCTTTTTCATAAATACACTGAAATCCTTTTGAGGAGATAATAATAAACAAGTTCGACTTTTCCTAATGTCATATGTCCAAAAGGCCACAATGTGACTTAAAAGCACTGTTTCGTATTATCGATATGTTACATCTAGTAACATTTACGAATGCTCGAAATTAAATTCAAGCGGCACACCCGCTCCGCTGTAGCGGCGGCAAAATACTACTCGTCGCGAGTCTGAAGGAGGCAGACACCACAGACAACATCATAATATATACTGAATTTTAAAGTGCCGCAGCTATACCTTAAAAGCAAAGGCCCGTACAAATGATCTATCTCACGAAGTTCGCTCAGCCTCGGTTGTAGTACTTAATGCATAATCAACCTATAACGTTCCCACTGCTGGGACACAGGCCTCCTCTCTGTAAGAGGGAGTGGGCCATAATCCACCACGCGGGCCCAGTGCGGGTCGGTAGATGTCACATGTCTTCGAATTTTTTGGTTCTAGGACATGCCGGTTTCCTCACGATGTTTTCCTTCACCGTTTTGAGAGCAGCGGTGATCAAATAAACTACACAAAGTCAAGCGCCTGCCTGCGTTCGAACCCACAACCTATAATTCGTAAGCCATGGTCGGTACCACTGGGTCACCACTGCTCAGCTGTTGTAGTAGTGACGTGTCCCGATATGCGTATTCGTGTGCGTGAACCTACGCAGCGGCGGCGTTAGCAATAATAACCTAACGTGGATTTAATCATTTAGTTTTATTTGAAGAACAAAAAGAATAGTTTTATATACCTATACAGGGTGGCAGGGCCCCATCGACGCGCAAACTGTAACCATGAATTCAGCACATGAGTTTAGACCCCATAGCGTTGAAATTTTTCGTCGGTTATTTAATTTTTTTTTTTAAATAACCTACGAAAAATTAGAGAAACATAGAATAGAATAGAATTATTACTAAGTACAGATTATTATTATTATAGAATAAAATTTTTACTTAAACGATTATCATTTTTTTAGAGCAATAATGCATAATAATAATAATATCCCTGGACATTTCACACAGCACCATTTTTGTCCCAAGCTAAGCAACCTAATGCTTGTGTTATGGTAACAAGATGGCTGATAAACTACTTATATACAATTTTTTTTTTTTTTGTAAATACATACCATATTATAGATAGAAAAACACCCAGACTCGGAACAAATACATGTAGGTCATACAAATATTTGTTCCGTGCGGGAATCGAACCCGCGACACGCAGCGCAGCAGTCAATCGCTTAACCACTGCGCCAACCGTGCCGTCATAATCAGCCCATAACGTTCCCACTGCTGGGACACAGGCCTCCTCTCTGTGAGAGGGGGTGGGCCGTAATCCACCACGCGGGCCCAGTGCGGGTTGGTAGATGTCACATGTCTTCTAATGTTTGGTTCTAGGACATGCCGGTTTCCTCACGATGTTTTCCTTCACCGTTTTTAGCAATAATAGCCGTTCGCTTAAGACATGTCAAACAAAATAAAGTACCTAGTGTTTAGGTTATTTCGTTTTTATTTTTTAAATCTCCGGGTTTTGTTTACAAAAAGAGCCTTTGTAGGAGTTGATATGATAAGTGTAGTCTATAAAAACCAAAGTTTATTTTGATACAGCATGGTACGAGATTCCATACATCTCCCATGGATGTATGAAATCTTGGTCCTTTACAAGAAAATAAAAACTATCCTAATTGCCCCTTCCAAAAGGTAGTTTTATATTGAGAAGAATGGAGCAAGAAACTCCAAAGTTACATTTTATTTTACACTTTTAAGTGTCCCTTCACAATGACCGGCTCGGAGAGAAGAGTATCATTTGTATCGCGTTTAAAAAAGAGTGTTGGGTCATTGAAATAATGTTGTTTTTTTCATGTCACGTCTTTTTTAAATGAGAATGCTTAAGAGACGACATAGCGCGCATCAGTACCTTTGGTGCCTGATAGCTGGAAAGGGGCAGCTCAGAAGGTAAACTTGCAAATCATCTGGACCATTCACTTCGATTTTCGGCAACTCTCATCCAGATCACCTTATCAGTATACCAGCGCTGCGGTATTTGTTTTTCTTTCTATCTTTTTTTTATTGAAGGCATAGTGCTCGAACTATTGTCAAAAATCTAGTTTTGCTAAAATTACGTACTTGGGTCTGACGATCGGATCTCACACTTGCTGTCAGAGTGCTATGCAAGTACTACTAGCAATCTGTTTTCCCAGTATGCTAAAAAAATCTCGTTTTTCTTCATAAAAGTCAATAAACATAAGTACCTACATGACAAACTCATGCCTTATTCTCATGGGAATACGCGGAAACTACAGAACGCCACCTCAAAATTATGGTATTCCCCTAAACGTTGTCTGTGCAGGCACAACTCTCCTTCTCGGTAGGTATTAAAAGGGATGTTTCTTTTTTCAGCTCCTGAATATGTTGAAATTTTACGCAAGGTTTGAAATTAGCGATGAGACAGGGGATCCCATGACTGACCGGGATATGACTCTGCAACACTATTCCAGGATTACTTCGCTGCAGGTAAGGCATATAACAATCTATGAAAACAAAAAAAAAACGTAATTCCTAATTAATACTAAGTATACTCCTAATATTATACTCCTATTAATATATACTATATTCCTGTTCTCTGAATTTTAGAAAGCCGCATTTTCCAAGTTCCCTGACCTACGTTTATTTGCTCTTGCGAATGTAGCGAGTGTGGACACCAGGCAATCCTTGGAGAAACATTTCGGAAACTTAAGGTTGGTCTAATGGTATACAATTCAAAATCAAAATCAAAATCAAAAGTCATTTATTCAAATTAGGCTGAGAATCAGCACTTTTTGAACGTCAAAATTACAAAAGACAGTCCCCCAAAAACGCCCGCCCTTCACCACTTCCTAGTGCTATCGCTGGGAAGAAGAAGTGGCGCAACAAACTCCCCAGCAGCACAGCTGTCTGTTCAATTTAAAAAAATACTTGATTGTATACAAAGGTGCTTATGTTCGGTAATTAACATTACAAAGCCAGAACATAAAATTTAATTATTTGCCATAATATGTCAGCTAGCCACGCCAATATACCAACAAATATAATAAAAACTATACGTACTCAAGCTAAAAAATAATTACTTAAAATGTAAATAAAAAAACTTACTAGCCAAATAAAAGCCTCCAGGCACAAAGGGCGTGACAGCTTACACATTTATGCATTGCTGGGTTCTAAGACCTGGCAGTAAGCTAATTCTGGAGAAGGAACATAAACATTGTCTTGCGTTAAACTAGGGTGACCAACTATTCTTATCGTCTAAGTAGTCGTTGATGGAATAATATGCCTTTGAACAAAGGTTGGATTTTAGTTGAGCTTTAAACGCATTAAAAGGCAAGTCTAGAAAAGAAGAGGGTATCTTGTTATAAAAGGTTATACCAAGCCCAACAAATGAGTTATGAACCTTATGAAGCCGGTGAAAGGGGGCACGTAGTTTGTCCTTATTTCTAGTGTTAACACTGTGAATATCACTATTTTTAGTGTACAAGTGTAAATTTTGCCTAATATATAAAATGTTGGCAAGGATGAATTGTGATGCAACCGTGAGAATACCAATATCTTTAAAGAAATCTCTTAGAGAAACTCTGGCACCTAACTGGTAAATTGCTCGAACAGCTCGCTTTTGAAGGACAAATATATTTTGTATATCAGCGGCTTTGCCCCACAGCAGAATACCATAGGACATAACGCTGTGAAAATAACTAAAATAGACTAAACGAGCTGTATCAACGTCAGTGTATTGTCTTACTTTCCTGACGGCGTAGGCAGCCGAACTGAGCCTTCCTGCTAGACTTGATATATGAGGTCCCCACTGAAGTTTGGCATCTACTGTTAGTCCTAGAAAAATTGCCGAGCCTACAGTTTCAAGCACCTCTTTATCTAAGACGATGTTGGGTCCTAGGTTTCTAACATTCGGTAAGGCGAACTTTACACATTTGGTTTTCTTGGCATTGAGAACTAAGTTATTTGACGTAAACCAATCTGTAACTATTGAGAGTGCACTGTTTACGTCGTCAAAATCTTGTCTATTCCTGTCTACTTTAAAAATAAGAGAGGTATCATCTGCAAACAGTACAACATCACAGATGCCCGTCAAATGGAATGGTAAATCATTAATGTAAACTAAGAACAAGAATGGACCCAGTATTGAGCCTTGCGGAACACCTAACTGAACTGGTAGCCCGGATGATTTCACACCATTAACATCTACACATTGGACCGTATTTTGTAAATACGAAATAATTACGTTGAGAGCTTCGTTTTGGACACCGCAATGACGTAATTTACGCAAAAGCGTGTCATGGTGCACGCAATCAAAGGCTTTGGAGAGATCACAGAAAACTCCAATAGCATTCTGTGATTTCTCCCATGCATCAAATATGTGTCTCAACAGAGCAACACCCGCATCTGTAGTTGAACGACCTTTTGTAAAGCCATATTGCTCATTATGGAGGAGGCTATTTAAATTAAAATGTCTTAGCAGCTGCGTGAGTATTAACTTTTCAAATATTTTGCTAAATGCAGGTAAGATAGAAATAAGCCTGAAATTGCCAACGTCATTCTTATTACCTGATTTAAATAATGGTATGACTTTACTACTCTTCATGAGGTCAGGAAAAGTTCCTAAATCAACACATTTATTAAAAGTAACAGCTAGATAGGGGGCTACGATGTCTATTATATTACTTATAAGTTTAGTGGAGATGCCCCAATAATCACCGGTGTTTTTAGACTTAAGTGTATTAAAAACATTAACTACATCACGCGGGGTTACATGTTCGAAACTAAATAAGGGACTACATTTAGGTACACTACTGTGCAAAAGGTTTTCAGCTTTAGACGAGGACGAATTTAAGGAGCGAGTCGTAGTTATCGGTATGTTAGCAAAAAACTCATTAAATGCCTCAGCTACGTCAGCTGCTTTATTAACTAATTTGTTGTCGACCATAATCTCAAGTAGTTTTTTTTGTTTAACCGATTTTCCCGTTTCATTATTAATAATTTTCCAAGTGGTTTTTACTTTATTAGTAGAATTTTTTATTGTATCGCCTAAAAATTTTGATTTAGCAAAAGCACTAATCTTTTTGAATAATTTTGAGTAAGTTTTGACATACTCTAGGAAGGGAGTATCAAACCTGTATTTTTTCAAACCATATAACTCGTATAGTCTCGCTCTACTTTTATAAATACCGGGAGTAGCCCATTGGTTAAAGCCAACAGAGGATCCATTAATGTTAATAGTTTTGGTCTTGAAAGTGGATTGGTACTCTTTTTGCACAACATCATAAAGGGCACCATAAATTTCATTAGGATTCTCGTATTCTACTATCGATGGTGTAATTCTATGAGCTATATTATTTTTAAACATTTTGCAACGACTAGCTGTATAAGGCCCACATTCAAATTTATGTGGCTTTTTATGTAATGGCATGGGGAAGCTAGCTAATAAACCACAGTGGTCGGACGTTAAGTCAGTTAACACTAATTTATTTTTGGCATCACAATCACTAAATAAATTATCAAGACAAGTTGACGAAGAAGCTGTGATCCTAGTAGGTTCAAAAAACAAGTTAATTAAATTATAAGACCTCAAAAGATTGAGAAGTCTAATACTTAATGGAGTAACTATTAATATTGAAATCTCCACATAAGATAATACTTTTGTTATTTGATTTTAACCTATTGAGAGTATCTTCCATTACCGATTCGAAACTAATAAAATCCCCAGAGGGGGGTCGATAAACGCAAATTATAACATATCGCTCAAGTTCAACACAAGACAACTCTATAGTGCGCTCGATTGAAAGATTAACTAAATCTAAACGTTGTTTACATTTCAACTTGTTTGAAACAAGAACTAAAGAGCCACCGCGAATAGCACTTTTTCTCACAAATGCACTCTGTACGGTAAAGTTTTCATCATTTATAAACACTACTTCATGTTCCTTCAACCAGTGTTCAGTCAAACATAACACCTGAACATCGTAGTTCTCCATAAATAAACTTAATTCTAGCTCTTTGCCGGACAGACCCTGCATATTTTGATGTACAACATTCAACATAATTATGTGGCTGACCCGTTGTCGCACCTAATAGTTTAAACTACAAGGCGTATCAAAAGTAGTATTAGTATCAGTACTAACAGTAATCGATGGTACACTACAAGTACCAGTGTCACTGTGTATATTGTATGCTAAAAGATTAGCAATTTGTCTCCTACAACTAGGTGGCAAATACATAGTATAATTTGTCAGTTTGTAATCAGTAATGAATTGATTACAATCAAAATATAAAATAGCATCACTGTGACGACAAGTCCTATTATAAATGAACATATTTAAATTATAAATATGCTTATTTTGCTCATCAGTTAAATAATGGGAATAAGGCAAGGCACAAAAAATAAATTTACAATTGTTAGTATCATTAAGATGCAACATCAAATGGACACATTCAATTAAGTCCTTTTTCCTTACATTTAAGCTATCCCCATATAATAATATAACAGTTGAACTGGGGTTTATTTTTGTCAATTTGATATTATTAATTAATTGGCTAATACTGGCACCAGGTAAACAATGATTAATTACATATTGTTGCGAACACTGATTTAACAAGCTACCAAAACCTTGACCAAATTTATCAGAAAAAATATAAGTAGTATTAATCAAATTATTCGTACTATTGCTATCATCACTAATACAGCTACCTACTGGTTGAGCTACTGAGGGTGTGGGTGTAATAAGTTGGGGTCCCCGGGAACAGGTACAGCTAAAAGAGAGGTTATTTGTCAAAGACTCATACCTCTCCGCATTATACTTGACCAGGTCTGCCAACTCATTAGCCTCCTGCATGCGCTTACTCAGGTCTTGTTGAGAAGCCTCATATTTACTAAAGATATCCTTTAGAGCGTATTCCCTAACAAACAGTTCATCCTGAAGGTGCTGAGTGTCTGTGTCATACATAGCATTACACAATTCTAATTCACTGTTACAGTTTTTTAATTCTTGTATTAAATTTACTTTTTTTTGCCTAAGTTTTGTATTTAATTTGTTTACTTTTTGGCATTTCAAAGATTTTTGAGTTTTTCTAATTAATCTATTAATTTTAATATATTTTTTTAGCTTATTGTGACTGGTAAACAATTTATTTTTAATGATAGTATCATCAGTTAAATCTATTGTTACCACTGGCTCAACACATATGGGACCCGACCCGCTACCAACCAACTCATCATAAAGACTGCAGGTGATCGCAGACTCTTCACGGGCTTTGAGAGTTTCCAAGGCGGTTATTGTGTTGTGGGCCTTGCTTAATTCCTGTTCTAGTTCAGATATGCGTCTCAAAGCCAGTTCGTGGGTGTCACTACATTCCTGGAAGTTTGACACTAGTTGACGGAGGTGTTGATGCTGGTCAAGTATGTCCATATGCCGTACATGTAGTTCAGTCAGCTGGTTCTTAAGCTCAGTGTTCTTGTCAATAACAAGCTTTATTTCCACCTCACTGTCTTATTTCATAATTAGAAAGTTAATACATAGATAAAAATAGTTATAATATAATTAGCGTTTAAATAATACACACATGGTACAAAAATACTAGTCACCAGACCATCATTTATTAATATTATTCTGGAACCCATGTCACAACGTAGCCTAGGGTTACATATTCTGTGAAATAATATAATAAAAAATAATAACTAAGTTATTTTAAAAAACAAGGGTCAACGAGTAAAGCTAAACATGACAGGTTGATAAAATAACAGCGTTACGTGCGTGTGGCAATCGTGATAGTTCGCGTGCGACTGGCTGGCCTGTACAGTGACATGGCTCGCGAGTCAGCGTGTGAGCACGAGCTGAGTCTAGGGAGACAGGCGGGCGACCGCAACGGTGAAGGTGCTGCATGGCGCAAGTGCAACGGAGTCGGTCGTGCGATGCCGACTTATAGCTACGGTTTCGACTAAAGACGGAGCGTTTATTGATACCTAAATCTCAAATACTGGTGGAAATGAGAGATTTTCATGACGTCGGTTACAAAATTGACGGAAGCGCTCTTTTAGGAAACCATGCCGTAGCATAACCGTGCGACGGCGCACGTCACCGCTCTGTAACCGTACACTGTACAAACCTGACATCATAATCTATAAGTAAATTGTGACTTTATCAATTCATATGTGAGTACTATCTGAGTTTATCTTGGACATTCCCACCTCGACCTCGGGGAAGGAAAACATCGTCAGTAAACCTGGACTTATTTCGTTAAATAAGTCTGAAACCGCCAACCCGTCTTGAGCTGGCGTGATGATCAATGCTCGTGCTTTCTCTATATGAAGAGTCCAATGGGATAATAATAGACTGGTATTATATATAAGTACTTAAATTATGATTTACATCGCGTCGCATCCCGTCGCTCCCACTTGCTACTACTTCGTTTTCGCTTAGTGTTATTTCTGACGAATTTTCATTTCGCTTGGCTCCTGTGGGTATGATGACATAGCGTGATGTTAGATAGCCTATAACCTTCCTCAAAAACTAGGCTATCAAATGCAATAAGATTTTTTTTTTAATCTGACTGTAGTTCCGGAGATTACCCCCTACATACATACAAAAAACAAACAAATTTTACCTCTTTATAATATTAGTATAGATCTAATACTTATCTATTTATATTTTTAGTGAAAACGCTCTGCGTGCAATAGCCACGTATTTAAATCTGGTACCGCCAGAAGGAAAAGAAACCGACGCCCCCTGGCACCGAACAGACAAAGAATTCCTCAAAGAATTACTGGTAAGACGAACTTTTTAATCTACAAAAAAACCTCTTCATAAGTTCAATTTAATTGAAATTTGTTGATTTAATAAACAAAACAAACGTGTTGATCGTTTTTAAGAGTACAGAGAGAGAGAGTGTAGAGAGAGTAGAGAACTACGCGTATTAATTTCAAACAAAAGATATTTGTGTGAATTGCATGGGTCAGCCAAGAACTGATTCAAAAACTAAAGTAATTTAAAAGTCCCTTCAACAAGGACGTAATTTGCAAAAGAAAATTCGAGATATTTTTTTATTACAGCCCGATTAAAACTTCATGGCGACTCGGAACATGAAGCGAGTCGCGGCGCAGTAACAAATTCGCCTGTCACCGCGGGTTAGGGATGAGGTACTGTGCAGCGAATAGCATACTTCAAAGCCGTCATAAAGTTTGAATCGGGCTGTACAAATTGATACTCACTTACTCATATACTTGATTCACATATTTTTTTCTTGTTCACCAGATTTCACGTCATGAGCGTCGCATATCGCAGCTAGAAGAACTGAACTCTATGCCTCTGTACCCTACAGAGGAAGTGATATGGGATGAGAACGTGGTTCCAACAGAAATCTATAGCGGAGAGAATTGCCTTGCATTGCCAAAACTGAACCTACAGTTTCTTACCTTACACGATTATTTACTGAGAAACTTTAATCTATTCCGTTTGGAAAGCACATGTGAGTGAATAAGTTTTTTGTACTTAGGCCACTATTTTTTTTGTATGTATACACTACCCATCACTTGAAAGAGAAAAATACATAAAGACCGCCGCTAATGTTATTGTTCTTAAGTACATGACAAACGTGTGCGCCCTGTCTCCTCGTGGCGCTGAGTGCCATCCTTAGCTATGTCTCACATACTGTGGCTTTAAAGTAGACGATAGGCCGCGTCGTCCGCGTGAGTACGCGTCCCTCCGCCGTCCTCACCAGTCACTTTACCTACATCTTGCCTGTTTCGCTTGCGCCTTAGTGATGCGTTGACTGGTGCTTGAAATACCAAGTGATTAAAAATATTTTAATAGTAACAAGCCGGAAATAAATACTTCCGACTTTAGCAATTTTCTATATAAATGTAATTTATTTTATTATTTATGTACATACAGTAAAATACTATGTATTTTACTGTATGCACATAAATAATAAAATAAATTGGATATGACATAATTATAATTGTGTGATATCAAAACAAAAATATATCAATTTGACTCTGTTACAGATGAAATTCGTCAAGATATTGAAGATGCCGTATACCGATTAGCACCATGGTACGTATTTTTTAGATAAACTGCGCAATGTACATAAGAATTCTCTCCTCCAGGCTGACCTGCCCGTAAAGCTCCGAAACCCATGAGCTGAGGAGCTAACATGTTCTTTATTATTGAAACCGTGTTTTCACAGGCGTGCAGAAGATACGAGCGTATATTTTGGAGGCTGGGCCCGTATGGCCCACCCTATAACCAGCTTCGCGGTTGTGGAAGTGGCCAAACCCAATATAGGAGAGAAGGCTCCCTCGTGTGTTCGGGCCGACGTTACAGTCACGCTCAGCGTCAGGAACGAGATCAAACATGAATGGGAGAGCTTGAGGAAGCACGACGTTTGCTTTTTGATCACTGTAAGACCAACACAGGGCATAGGTAATTCTTAATTATTTCAGTAAAATATTGTATCGTTTTTTCTGAGTCTACCAGTCTTAGCTTTCGAATTTTCTCATTTTTCAGGTACTAAATATGACTATCGAAAAAGCATGGTCGAGCAGGCAGGCATAGTGTATGTTAGAGGGTGCGAGGTGGAAGGTATGCTGGATGCCTCGGGCAGGGTCATTGAGGAGGGGCCGGAGCCGAGGCCAGAGCTCGAAGGAGACGCGAGAACATTCCGCCTTCTACTCGACCCCAATCAGTACAGGCTTGACCTGGACCACGCCAGCAAAGGGAATGAGGTATGTTCTAGCATAATATTTTTTTTGCAACACTTTTTCCAGTGGTACAACTAGGTATAATGCCCGGCACGAGTCGTGAGCACAGATGGGCAGTAGTGGGGGCAAGCTCGCGCATGTACACTTTCGGCCAAATTTATTTAGTACTTACCGCTTTTGCTCAAATTATTGATAGCTGTACTTACGCAAACTATAATTAAAATATTAGTGGTACTTGAAATTTTACTTTGAGACAGTAATGTTGTAGGCCTTTGTGACTTACGGCCAGTTTCTTTTTCTTCATCAACACAATCAGTCAAAGTATTAACTTTTACTTGACCTTTACTGATACTAGAGCAAATGTTTTCTTCGTTCAAGTAACTGCTAAAATAGTGAAGAAACAAATTTAACCGTTACTTTGACTTAACAAATACGAATTACCAAAAATAAACTATTTCAACATTAAAAACGTAAGTCACTAAAAGTGCACGAAAGTGTACAGTAGCCGAATGACACGTGAGAGTCCAAGTGTGCTCACGACTCATGCCGGTTACTATACGTCATATTTAGATCGCTTGAAATAGAAACTATTGTTTTGAAAGCTTTCAGGCGTACGTGACTTCCATCAAATTCCTGATGTATTTCACTAAGTCACGTACGTACTCCTGAAAGTCAAAACAATACAAGGCAAAGCAATACGTGGGGGCACGGTATTTTTTTTTACATTTTTCATAAAAAGTTGAAAGCTATGCGACCTAAAAAAAAATGTTTAAGAATGTGCAAACAGCGCTCTTTCATATGATACCCCACATGCCCTAGTAGCCCCACTTCGAATTTTTAAGACCCGGTACCTGTATCAGTACCTGTTGCAAAAAAAAAAAAATTTTTGTTTCTTTCTTATTTGAAAAAAAGTTGGGCAAACGTCATCTAAAACTATTCGAAATTTCTAGTTGATAGCATTAGTAGTTCTTGAGATATCCAGCTATGACAGACGGACTGAGTGGCACCATAAGGGTTCCTTTTTTTCCATTTTGGTACGGAACCCTAAAGAAGGTATAATAAAATATGATGATGTATTATAATGTGATTGTATACAGGATGTATACGAAACGTTCAACATCGTGATGAGGCGCAAACCTAAAGAGAACAACTTCAAGGCCGTGCTGGAGACGATCCGAGAGCTGATGAATACAGAATGCGTTGTTCCCGAGTGGCTTCACGATATCGTGCTCGGATATGGAGACCCTGGCCAGGCACACTACACCAGGTAACCATCTCTCTCTTGGTCACATTTTATGTAGGTTCCTCTCCTCTTTCTAGGTTACTTACTTGACGGAACATACCGAGGAACATAGGGTTCCTGAGCTGCATGACGAGCTGTCCCACCTTTGTACCCCGGTAAAATACAGCCACTTAAGGACGCATAAACTCATGTGCTGAATTCATGGTTAAAGTTTGCGCGTCGATGTCGCTGCCACCTTGTATATATAAACTCTGATAAAATTTTCAATTGTTTTAGAATGCCAAATGAGATCCCTACACTGGACTTCAACGACACTTTCTTGGACATGGAACACCTACGGAATAGCTTCCCTGGATACGAAATCAAGGTGCAGACTGACGATCCTAGAAAACTGGTCAGACCTTTCAAGTAAGTTCCTAGTTCTAAAGTTAGAGCCAATAAAAAATCGGTGACTTTTTGCGTCATGTTTGTGAGCGGTCATAATGAAGCAATTTAGTCTCAGCATGATTAAACAAGTTTGAGTTCCTATTATGGTTTGAAATACGATAACCCAAATTGTTTTTTATTTGTCAACTTTTCTGAAATTATGGGTCAAAATATTTGATATAGTTATAGGATGTACGAGAGGAGTACTTGAATACTTTTTGGCATTTTATTAATTTTTTTCCAATTCTTGCAACACGATGAGGAACAGGGTGTAAAGTTCACTAATCTTCCATAGCAAGGGCAGGATCTTCCGACCAGACGGGTATCGTGTCTATGGTACTATGCAATATATGCTACTCGCGCGGTAAACTCTGCTGGCGCGTTGCAGGATTTTGCGTGACGTCAGTGTGATGCACGCATGTGGCGATGTAGATAACACCACAGTTTCACCGAATGGTAATGAATGGCGCAACAAAAACTAGTACAGAATTTAAAAAAACGTCAGCAACAAGTGATGCCGCGCGAGGCAATGTTAGTTTATGGCGAACCTAAGTAGCGTCATAGGCTCATAGCGCATACCTACTTTTGTTTTCACTTTTAATTTAAGTAGGTGTTTTAAAGCATTTTTACCAATTTTGGTATTGTCCAATAACGTCTTGGGCTTGTGCTTGCGGTTAGATATTGTCGCTAAAAATGCAATTATAAACTTGGCGACTAAAAAACAACTGGACAATTAGTTTAGTTAAAAAATCCCTTTTTTGGATAGTAGGTGCCGTGCCATCTGTTCATTTTTCTCTACGAATATTGCAAATATTTGATGAAAATCCCTTTATTTGAAAATTATCGAATTTCTTTCAGGATATTCGAGCGACCGTCATGATGCAAATTTTAGCTACATTCACTTCCTAGAAATGCATAGCAAATATCTAGTCACGTTGCAGTTTCAGCTTATTGTCATTTATATTTGAAATCATTATTTATATTTCGTTCATTACTCATAGTCTAGACGCTGCTGTCATCTCAGTTATTAATAAATTGTTGTAATTGGTACTAAAAATGAATGTTGCATTTAGGCGTCAGTAGTAATCGTATTGTTCGGACGACTGTTAATTTATGCTAGTCAGATATATTCGCATCGCAATTGTGATTCATTGATCTATCATATAAACTAACTACGATACTTACAATCATTTCGACTTGGATATTATGCGTGTCAGAGGTTGCGGTTGTTGTAAATGTCCATGTTAAGGCGAAAGCGCCAGATGAGCCTGGTAAAATTTAAATTTTCTTGCGTTTTTTTTGCAATTTGCAGTTTGTGTCATGTCATTTGGGGACAATTTTAATTTAAAGAGTTATATTGATGATTCCCCTGATCGTATTTTCATATTGTAATCAACATACAACCCGAAAGTGGCCCGCAAATTGCAAAAGCATGCCCCTTAAGTTACTTTTAACGTTTTGTATCATTAAATTCATTAAATCGTCAAATAAAAAATTGGTAAATTATGTGATCGCCAATTTAGTTATGACTAATCTGCTGAAGACGATATATCGTACGATTAGCTGGTCTAATATACATGGTTATTGCCTATTAAATATATAGGGTTATTGGTAAAACTCCAACAACCTCTCAGGACATTATAAACAACAACTTTTGTTCTATGACTTTTATTAATTCATAATAGATTTTAATTCATCAGACTTTCATACAAAAAGAAATCGCTAGTTAGTTAAACAAGCTGCCGTGTCTAGTACAAAAATTAGCGGAGGGGAGCGGGTGTTAGATAGAACAACGAAATCTTAAAGGTTTGTTTTTGTTTTTATTATGTTTTGTAAAAAGTCATAGAACAAAAGTTGTTGTTTATGATGTTAGTAGCCTCGATTCTCTCTCGATTTCTGCAAGGTTGTTGGTGTTTTACCAATAATCCTATATATTTAATAGGCCTTTTTCTATTAACTCCCACTATAATTTTTCAAGTCTTCAAGTCTCATCCATAACCCTCGTTAAACCAATAAATTCTTTTTTTTATGACAGGGTAACGTTCGAGAATGTTCTCCAGAAGCAAAAGCATGGTGAAGATGCCATGGAGGAAGACGAGCCACGCAAGGTGATCCTCGTAGAACCGCACGTTCAGCCCAAAAGAGGACCTTACTTATCCAACGAACCCAAAAAGTAAGTAACCCGTTCATTGACTTGATGATGTCGATGACAGTTGTAATGATATCTGTCTTAAAGTAAACGCTAGCACATACATGCATACATGATACATAGCCGCAATAGCTCGTTATCTTGTTTTGTTATCAAGTAAGAGGACTTTATGTTACCGTAAAGATTGAAATCCGATAATTTGTTCGTAAGTATGCGAAATATACGAATGTACTTTGCATTCTTATCAGTTGCCACGAGCTAACTAGTACTTGAATGTACTAGTTAGTTAGCAACTAGATACCGGCTACAAAATTAAAAAAAAAAATCACACCACAGTTTTAAAAAAAATGTATTTTTTTAATATCTGTGGCTCCTCTAAAGCTTGCGACTGAGGCGATGACTAAACAGATAAAACCACATTTTTAATCACTTGCGGAAGTTATGGACAAGTTTCTAAACCTAATTTCCTAAAAAACCTAAAAATAATTACTTTTGTTTTAATAAATTATTCAGTGAAGTGACAAAAAATCTCTCTTATCTGTAGTAATTTTATACAGGCTTACCACAGGGTTCAACCCTAGGTCCGCTTTTGTTTGCTAGTTTACATTGCATTATCTGCACCTACCATACCAAGATTAGAATTTATACGATATTGCGTAGGTCACTA
Source organism: Apamea crenata (assembly GCA_949629185.1). Classification (NCBI taxonomy): domain Eukaryota; kingdom Metazoa; phylum Arthropoda; class Insecta; order Lepidoptera; family Noctuidae; genus Apamea; species Apamea crenata. Next base: position 8,677,408 of record OX451371.1, on the reverse strand, counting down.
AAAAAATGTACTTTGACTTTTTTTTAATAAGTCCGTAAAACTCAAAGCAGAAGAAATCCCTCAAATTACCAAATTAACTACCGCGAGTTTTTGAGCCGGTCAACAAAAGAAGATTAACACTGTTACTTTTATATTTCAAATTCAATCAAATTGACACAAAATAATTCGATAATTTCACAGCTTTTCAGCCTTTCTTGTAATGGTCAAGAGTCTGCAGTATCTTAAAGTTCAGTTTCTGATACGGGTAAAAAAAATGTACCAACCGACTTTCGTTACTAACTGTACAAAAGATTACGTTCGCATGTGCAAATGTTATCGATCGACCTGCGTCATTTACGCCTAACGGTATCATTTGTTACTAGGACTAAATAAATAAGTTATGCATATATTAGACGGCACGGTTGGCGCAGTGGTTAAGCGATTGACTACTACGCTGCGTGTCGCGGGTTCGATTCCCGCACGGAACAAATATTTGTATGACCTACAATTAGTTGTGGCTGTTTGTGTATGTGAGTTTATATGTCTGTAAACGCACCCACGACACAGGAGAAATTCCTAGTTTGGGGCAACGTTTTAAAAAAAAAAATCGAAACAGGTTTATACTTAGTACAGAAATGGTGCGGATGGCGATGCAAGGCTATAAATAGAAACAACATAAATACAGAACACGACCCTTGGTTTTTATGCATGTGGCAAGCCGCCATGCTTATTCGAAGCTGGTTTTACGGAGCGACCGTGCGAATTTTAAACCTATTCTAAAATTATTCGGTGAAGTTTTAAAAGAAGATATTAAGAAAAAGTATTTTTGTATCTTATCTTAAAGACGGGGATAATACGATGTTCAAAAAAGTTAACAAGGTCAAGACCATGGTCAAATTCATCCATGGTCATTTCCTATCCGAACACTGAGCAAGAGCCCTTTTTCATTAATAAATTAATAAAAGCGTCTCCGCACCTTGGGTGCTTGGCTGTTTCGACGTAGTAAGAGTAGTTAGGAGTTTCTAACTTAGGAACACCTTTACCCAGCTGATGGACAGTACGTATAGGCCAGTAACCTTATTGAAACCCACTACTTGCTTGGTTAAGCCGTCGATCCTCCGCCTGATCTCTCCCCGGTAGTGGCCGTTTGCCGTTACATCGGACTATGAGAAAGAGGGAAGAAAGAGTGCACCTGTGACCGCTCACACACTTGTGCACTACAATTTCTTCCTACTCGATTAGTCTTCATGGAAATTGGCCGCCGTGACCGATATTCAAAAGTTAAAGTAAAGTAACTAGTGTGTTGGTGATTAGGAAAATATAGGCAAAAAATATAATAAATATAATACAGGTAAATATAGGCTAAAACGAAAATATTTATCATGGCAGTTTCCGGTGCTGTAACGACAGCATATTTAAATTAACTTAATTATGTACTAATTTGATAATAGTTATCGTATGGCAAATATTTTGGTATCGTTATTAGACCACATGCAATCTAGTGGTTTTTCCAATGAGACATAGTACGGTCAGCAACGAAATTCATTAATTATAATAAAAAAACAAGCACAATAATTTAACAAAATTGAAACTAATGTAAAAATAAGATAAAAAAATCGTGTGCGGTCGGGAGACCACCGTCAGGAACGAAGCTCCTTACGCGATACTTGGACGCACACACCCTCACACGCACACTCGTAAATAATAGAAAGATACAAAGAGATAGAGAAAGTCTCATGGAGTGGGCATAACGCTTCTTCGTTGCGTGACGATTTCTACCAGTGAACTCCTACCGCAAGCGTTAAAGAACTTCGTAACCACAATATAAATAATATAAAAAATATAACAGAACAAATAATAAAACAGAGAAAGAAAATCGCATGGTGGGGGCAAAACGCTGCGTATGTTGAAGGACGCCTGTCGGGACTTGTACTTTCTAAGAGTACTGGTGGTCTTAATACTCTCCTGTAGGAGGATCGTCGGGGATGGTAAGGGTATGCCTCGGTCGGTGAATCTACTTATACGGGAGGGAGTGTACCGGTCGGAAAAAAAATCTCGCTGGTTGAACAAATGTTTTCAATTACGGGTCGCACAGACATAAGGACTTCGTTTTAAACGTGTTATTGACCCCATGTAACCGATATTACCACACAAAGAAGTTGTGTATCGCCCAAGCAGTTGGGTATATACCCAGAATACGATAAGCTCGTTGAAAGAACTCTTTGTATTCATACTTCGAAATAATATAGCGGTAAAACCCACTCAAGAACGTGGTTTTTCATAAGATTATTTGTTACAGAAATACGATACCATTCACACCGACGCAAGTAGAGGCTATTCGGTCTGGGATGCAACCGGGATTGACCCTGGTAGTAGGACCCCCGGGCACAGGTAAGTTGAGACAAAAACATGCTATTTTATAGATTTCGATATAATTCTTTTACTTTCATCACTATCAAACACGTGATCCCCTATGAGCTTTTATTACCTGCAGTAAGTTCTGAAAAAAAAAAACACCAACATCACACTAGGTCAGCCGCACATTTTGGACAGCCGATTGCACCATCCACAGGTCTATGGTGAAGATGGTGGTTATAAGAGTAGTGAACGACCAAGGAAACGATGGACAATGCGTGAAAAATGTTACACCTATAAAGGGGGTGACCACCGAGATGAGGGCTGGTATAATTTTTGGAAGGAGAAGCTGCAAGCATGCTGCGCCGACTCAAAATTAATGGGGATAAGGGCAGGAGGATAGATGGTGCATGTAGTATCCAAAATCAATCCAAACTTATTCAGATATTTTTTAATTTAATTCGACTAGTGTCATGATTTTTTTTATCGTGTGTCAACACGCACGATAAAAAGATCGTATCCAAAGTGCCGGATGGCCTTATGCTACGGGCATAAAATATGTTACCTACTTACAGGAAAATTTCCTTCCTTATCGTGTTTTTTTTTACTTTATTTAGGGACTTTTATAATCGCAATGCGTATGTCAGTCCTATTTATTGAATGATCAAGTGATGAGGACACTGCTCTCCAATATGTACCTAGGTGTATACGATAACTTTATTGACAAGTAATTGTCGTAGCCAATCCATGCGAAGGCAATTTGTTCTGGTCTAGTTAATTTCAAGTGGTTTCAATTGAGTTCGCCAATTTAGCAGGAAACACGTTTAGGGAATACCCAAACCACAGTATAATAAAGTAAGCAGTATTATGTCTTCATACAAAACGACCGAACGCGCTTTGAAATCTCGGATTACGTTGGTTCTCAAGTATTATTGAAGCGTAGCGAGCATAACTTTCTTGTCAGGTACTTAGTAGTATTCTAGGCGGGTATCTCTCTTTTTTCTTTCAAAGAACAAAATATACTTACTAGCTTCTGCTTGCGGCGTCGCCCGCGTGGGGTTCGGTGGGTTCAGTCTGTCTAAGAACGTCTTTATCGGGCGCCCCACGATCTAAAAATCGTTCATGAAATCCAAACTATACATCCCATGTTCATCCAAACGATTTGGAGTAAAATGCAATTGTTATCTACATACAATTTCCCTGAAAAAAAAAAAGATTAAGTAGGTACCTACAAAAAAAAGAAAAGAAAAAATTCAATTAAAAGATAATATGACTAAATTATGACATTATCAAAAGACATTTCCGAGACGTAACCACCACTACTGCCTTCCTTAATTTACTGTGCCCAAACAGAGATTGAAAGAAACATAATATCGTTTTGATAACGAGAATAAAACCCAGGTTTTACCGACTACGAAAGTATAGGTTATTAATGCGCCATTATTTTTATTTGCGTTAGTTGATAAACTTTTTCACACCGATTTCCAAACCAGCGGGGTAGTTGCGAAACACACTGTCAGTAGCAATGGATTTCATTTTGACAGTTTGACAACATTCATTGCGTTATTTACGTTTTTGAGCAGACACATTTTTCGAACAAGCAATGGATTAGCAATATCCTATAAAATTATTCAGATTGAGATTCATAGTGTGTTACGTAATTAGGGTGCTGTTTCCCAAATGGCATTACTATTATTTAGGACTTACTTATATCCCTTTAATATGTATAGACCCATTAGACACTTGAAATAAAATCCTCAGTTAACAATTTATTAAAATTGTGGTTCAACTGGTTATCTTACATTAACCTTAAGAATCTCAGAACGAAACGCTTAATACAATATTTTTATGACAGGTAAAACCGACGTGGCTGTTCAGATAATATCAAACCTGTACCACAATTTCCCGTGGCAGCGCAACCTGGTCGTGACCCACAGTAACCAAGCGCTAAATCAGCTGTTTGAAAAGGTAGCAGAGTTGGATGTGGATGAGCGGCACTTGCTGCGTCTCGGACATGGTGAGGAAGCCCTGCAAACTGACAAGGATTTCTCCAGGTTCGTAAACAAACCAGTAAACGACACAAAAATTCCATCGGTAATTAATTCACAAATGCGATTGATATTACTAGTTTTAATCGTTCGATAAGACCGATGTAACCTCCTTTAATTCGTGCCGTTCTATACATGCAGGAGGAGTTCGCAGACGCATTGAACTCCCTTTATGTACAATCATTATTAATGCTTGAATTAACTCGAAGCTTGGCATTTGTATTATTACTTCACATATTTCATTTCAAACGAAGAATCTTCAACGCATGACTGATAAAGTAAAAGTGCTTAGGTAACTCACAAAACATGGATGTTCCACAAAATGCGATAATAATGTTGTATTAATTATGAAATAACACAACAATGTACCTACTTAAACGTCTTATCAACATCACAACATGGTTCGACACTCGTATAAGCCTGGGTTTTTTTATACTTTTTCATTCATATTGCACAAATACTCTTTCATGTAGGTATATGCTGGTTAAGTATGCTAAACTTCTATAATAATTTGTTTACTTATCGCAGATTTTGGCAATAAGTACCGGTCTGCATTGAATTTTTTTCAACTTCAGCCAACTTAACCAACCTTACGGTACGTTTAACTATGGTTTAGGTACTGGTGTTCTCAGCTTTAGGTTAGTTGAGAATAGGTGGAAGTGTGTAGTCTATTCCTTCGTGATGATTTTAACAAAAGGTGATATTGTCTTTAAAGTTCGAAAAACCACAACATTAAATATAATTATAAAGGTGTTCACCAAGGTATATTGGTGCCCAAATTGTTTAATTTTATTTTCGGTACTCCTATATTAAATCTAGGTGAGCAAAAATTAAAAGTGAATTTAACTGCTTGCTCGCAGTTTATAACATCCAGAATACTATTTTAAAAGATGCAATGAATTGAATCATTCTGCACTTTTTTCGGTAACTTTCTTGGTACGGTTTTTTTTAGATCTACCCCACAACGAGTTTGTATCAATTAGTGGTATTTCACCTGAACGTTGTAATTTTTTCTTAGATATTGCTTTACCCACAGCCCTACAACGCGAATTCGTTACACATATAAAATATTCATATCTTAATTAATATATCTTGTTTAATATGTAATAGAATATCTGCACTCATGATAATTTATTTTAGCTGCCAAAACTGAGATTTATGTACAGTTCAAGTGGTTGGCCATGAACTAAAGAAACGAAATACCCGAGGCCATTAGTCTCACTTTATCAACCGGCAATTACCATTAACTGAAGAAAAAAAACGTCAGTCATGAATAGTATAGGCTGACCAAAACGAATCATCGAATCAAGTGAGCAAGGGCTGTAACCGGTCTGAACAAACCATTGGTATCGCCAACCGTAGGTCAGAAGAAACACTGGAACTACAAAAACCGCCCTTACTGCCACGAAATAAAGACACTGTCAAACCCAACTTTTCAAAATGGGCTAGCGTTGACTGAACACAAACGCCAGACATTAAAAAACAAACAAGTCGGCTAACGGTCGTCGCATTCCCGAGTTCTTAACATGATATTAAAAAAAAAAACTTCAGACTGGACTCCATTGCAAAGTAGCAACACTTTGCAATGGAGTCCAGTCTGAAGTTTTTTTTTACAACATTAAAAAATAGAGGTATTTTTTAGCGGTTGTTGCTAGCCTATCTTATGTTTTGTATCTCGCAGATTTGTTTATTTATTTTTAGTATTGTCAAGTAGGTATGACGTAAGCGCATAAATATTGGCTGGCGTAACTACGATTGATCGCTAACAACGATGGCCTTAGGTTTTATTGATATACAAATATTGATTTGATACGCTCGTAACCTGAAATTCGATACCTAACTTCGATCCCGAGTGTTATGTTGCCGTGGTGATATCGGGGAAATAAAACCATACAAAAGAAAAAATATAAAAAAAAATAAAAAAGTAAACACCATATCAAAGGCAAAAGGGACCCAAGAATTCAATTAAAATGTATAACAGGTCAATCAATATAAAAAAACCGGCCAAGTGCGAGTCGGAGTCGTATAACAAGCTGAAGTGAACGGAACACTTCAGCTTATTCTGTAAAAATACAAAACAGTTTTTAAACCTTAACCAATAATTTAAAAGAAATCCGATCGTTTTCTTGGTTTCTGTTTGAACTGATAAAATAAGATGTTATTTCTCAACATTAAACGAAAGTAAACATCCATTAATGTTTCTAAAGTTTCCTGAGCTGTTTGAATAACAAAACAAAAACGAGGTGCACGTTCTAAAACGCATTAGTAATAGATACACATATTAACATAATTATATAAATCTTGATTAAAAGCAATAGCATTTGCCCCACTCGATGATATTAATTGGACTAAAAATAGATCAGGTAGTCGTTAAAATTAAATGAATAGCATTTCTGAATCCTGCACACATCAAAGCGATGCGATGTCCGTAAAGGAAATACTTTGAGCATTTGAAAAATACACGCGAGTCAAGACGCGCGCGACTCACAGCAGCTTCGCCGATTTTTGAAGAATACAACAAAATCATCCGCATAAGCATTAATATTAATTTTAGTAGGTATTTATTACCTGAAATATTGGTCTATTCTAGTCTATAAGGCCATATGATTTGTTCTATTTGCGTCATCATGATTATTCCTTTCCTGGCGAAAACGGCAGACTCCTCGCCATATGTCAGCAACGTTTCTAGAACGAGGTCGACAAGCACCAAGATACTTAAGAACTCATTATATTTTACACCGAAGCAGTCCTTAAGTATTTTAATTTCTGAAGTTATAAGTGTACGACCTAGTTCACATGCAACGTGCGTTGTAATGTAAAAAAATCCTATTTTACTGAAGGTGTGTCAAAACTTTTCAAAAGTTTCGAACACCTCGATTTTTTTGGTCACCTTTTTTTTTTTTATTGACAATTGACTCACTCTTGACCTCAATCCAGCCCATAAGCAGGGATGAGATCTACGGTGGAACGAGAACCAGACCTAGCCCAACAACATTTGCGCTGCTACTGATTTTTTAATTGTTATGATACAAAAAAACTAGGCTTACGCGTTGTACCAATTCCTTTCCCATTGAACAGATACGGTCGCGTGAACTACGTGCTAGCAAAGCGCCTGGAACTGCTAGAGCGCGTGGGTCGACTGCAGAGTACCTTGGAGGCGGGAGAGGATGCTGGCGCCACTTGCGAGCTGGCGCATCACTTCCATGTCTATCACGTACGGCCACGCTGGGAGACATTCCTCGCCAAGTGTGCGCAGGATCAGGTAACATGCCCTTTAACACTTCGACACAATGGTTTTTTAATTGTTTCTGTAATTACGGCATGCAACCGGTTATAAAAGGTTATCGCACATACCTTTGCTTACTTTATTAGATAGCGATTCAGCTGTATATTATAAAATACTTTTATTTATCCCATGGTTGCTTAATATCGCATCAGCCACGCCGTCATTTTCACGAAACCAACGCGACGCAGTACCTAGCCTCCCTTTAGTCTACGCAGATACGGTTTAAAAATAAAACCATCCCTAATTAAAAAAAAACAATAGCGATCTTGAACTCATTATAGAAATTGAGATTCGGATCTGTTATGCGGTTCTACCGGTTTTATGTTCCGGTTTTGTATTGAACGGTCTGTCCTACGGATGGTCATAAGGCGTGTCTCCTGCGCGTGTTTTTACGAAACATTACATAAAAATGTCAAAATAAAGAGGCGTGAGTGACCATACTCATTTGTGTATGAAAACACAATGTCTTTGTTTTCCGAGCTGTGAAAGTTTAATTCCAAATGGCACAGGTTTTGAGGTTATATTGTCTTGTGAATACACGACACTAATCTAAAAAAAAAAATACTAATACTCAAGGTACAGCTTGTGTATGAAAACCAATGTTTATGTGTAATGTTTCGAAAAACACGCGCAGGAGACACGGCTTTAGTTTAACATTATACAATGTTATTTTTAGCTGGGAATTATACATATATTTTATAACTGTATATTATTTATAAGCCTTTAATAGAAAACGCTTGATAACTTGATGGCCCTTAAAAATAAAACCACTCGCTCTGCGCGCGTAGTTTGCCGGTCTGTGCTATAGACATGCCCATCTTACCTACTGCAATAATTGCACATGAAACCTTATTTTTATTTAACTTTTTCAGACGAAGTCTATGGAAATAATAAGCAAAGAGTTTCCTTTTCACGAGTTCTTCGACGATGCGCCTAAACCACTGTTTCCTGGGAAGTCTTATGAAGAGGACATGGAGGTAGCGCAGAGTTGCTACAGGTAATTTAAAGGTTTTTTTTGGATGCTTGGTTTTATGTTTTTTTTTAAAGTTTTAATGATAGAATTTGAATATTTAGCTATTAAAAATAAAAATAAACTGGCCTTGCCTTCCGCATCCCGTATCTTCTAGTCGCCTTTTGACGGTTTTCGGTGTCTAGCTGTTAGGTTTGCCGATTCAAGATGACAAGAACTCGTCTGCTCCAATGGCCATAGGTACGGACATGGCGAGCCCACTGCTACTAATGTAGACTTTGTATAGGAAGAAGATAGTCTTATACGCACTTTTTCCTAGATGTTACATTGGGTTTTTAGCTGTTTGTGTTGTGTGTGTTCGTAAAACAAAATTCTGAAAATAATTTTGTTTGTGTGGTTTATTTTAGTAATTTAGTTTTCAGAATCGGATTTTATTTTTAAAATCGGAAATCCCCAGCAGATGCAGGCGTGATCCCAACTTTCTACAATTAAAATTTTTCTGGCAAGCAAACGTTGCCAATTGGGAATACCCATGATGTAAAACACATGCCCCACCATTAGGTCTATATGTATAAATTAGCATGATATTATTTTTAAAGACTACACGGGCAAAATGTGTCGCATTTGTTTTTTTAACCGACGAAAAAAAATGGAGAAGGTTCTCAAATCGACGAGTATACATTTATTTCTATGATGACTACGCATAGCTTTTTTTGTTTAAATTTAGGTACTTCCGATATGACCTCGAGTAAACTCTTTTATTTATCAGAGTGTCTTAAAAAACCTTGAAGTTCTATTCTAGTAACCATTCCCACACACGCGACCTAATTTGACATGATTCACTTCATTACATATATGATGTAGGTCAGTATCAAGTTAACGATGCGTTCGGTCAAGGTCGAGATGCGTCAGTCGTCACGGGTCACTGACACCGGCCAGACTTTACCCATTTACATAGTCATAATGTTGTATTGAATCTACCCTCTACTACAATGATGCAACGTTTTCTTATTTTTTTTTTTTTGTTGTTCCTCATCTTGTATAAATATTATAAACTCGTAGTGATGTAATATTAATACTACGCATTGGTTTACGGTACTAGTGCGGGAGTGAGTAAAAACAACTTCATTTGCCATTTGCTGTGAATGTCTATGATGGCTCAATTTGTATTTCCACAGATACATCGACCACATATTCGAGGAGCTCGAAGAATTCCGTGCTTTCGAACTTCTGCGGTCAGGATTGGATAGATCAAAGTACTTGCTGGTGAAAGAGGCGAAGATCATTGCCATGACCTGTACGCACGCAGCGCTCAAGAGATCAGAACTTGTACAAATGGGTAAGAACTCTTTCTATAGTGTCTGCACGAGCTGAAGGAGTGACGCGATTCTAGTGGTAGAATTTGTTCTATTAGACTAGCGTCGCGCCTGTCTGCGGGATCCTTTATACTAAAAGATTCACCACTTATGGTAATACAACAATATTTTCGAAGCGGCTTCACAGGTCTTCTCTTTTCGAGAGGGAGTGGGCTGTAATCCACCACACTGGACCAGTGCGGGTTGGTAGATGTCACATGTCTTCGAATTTTTGGTTCATACCGGTTTCCTCACGGTTTCTTCCTTCACCGTTTTGTTATGATATTAATTCTTAGAATCTTCATTTGCCTTAATGGGTACAAGAATTGTTATTGACACTGACAGGACAATGAGACAGATGCACTATCAATTCAGTCGATCACGATTCAGAGAATCGCTATTATTAATTATAATTATCATTTCGCTGACTGATATAATCAGTACTTTTGATCATTCATTAGACCACCTACGTTCAAATATATCAGTATCATTGTATGTCTTACTATACAGGGTTATTGGAAAAACGCCAACAACCTCTTAAGAGGTCATTGTACTCGTCATTATGAACAACTTTTACTATGGGACCAAACCTGAAATCGCGAAAAAAAAAATTAGCTGTTCCCACTGTTCCTGCTGTACATTTTGACGAGTTAACCGAACATAAATGTTTTCGCGATTTCAGGTTTGGTGAATGACCTCTTGAGAGGTTGTTGATGTTTTTCTAATAACCCTGTATAAGTGCATGCGAAGTTCTAAGAAAATAATGAGTAACGGTCAGCTGATCTTCTTTTATTTTTTGCTCTACTTTTCTCCGTACTATCTGCCGCCAGTCACGTATGTGCAGAGTAAATGTAATCATACAAGGAGTGCCAAATACACACATTCTTATGATGTCATCTGTTGCTCCTTCAGCCTTCTCAAATAAATATAAGTTTAATATTCATGAAGGCCACGGTATTGTGAAAATATAATAATAAAAACATAAAAATATGGTAAAGGTGATAAAAAAACTAACTCTTCTGGTTAGCAACTCAAAGCTATGATGGCCTCTGACAACGTGTTTTGACATAGCCAAAGGTCACAGGTACCCAAAATAAAATACGGGGAATTACCGCAAGGCACTGTGGTGTTGCCAGCAGCTGTCTAACGTTAGTGACTTTATAGAAAAGGGATTCCCCGGTTGCGTAACATACTAGATAATAAAAAGTTATGTGCTAATTTTAACCGGTTGGAATTGGACGTGCGACAAAAATATAAACAGAAATTACTCAAAATTAATAATCGTTCATTTAAAATAAGCTGAGAATGAGCACATTTCAAACATCATCATTACAAAAATGCCCGCCCGCTACTTCCTGGTGTTCAATATGTCATTCAAATTATTTATTGAGAAAGGGGATTGAATATTTTTATATGGAGCCTGGCATACCTACCTGTCCGCCATCTCGTAAACGTGACACTTAACGGGCTTTGATCTTATTATGCTTTCTGTGTGCATTGATGTCAGCTATCGATTTATATAAGTTTCATGTGTTGCCGCCATTTTGAAAAATAATACAAAATGGCGGACAGGTAGGTATGCCACGGAACTTCAAAGCCCACTTTCCCACCCCCACCGCCTTTGTTACCCTTCACTGCGAGAGGAGTCAAATAGTTATCAGGATCTTAAAAACACGACATAACTAACTTTATCTTCATTTTAGGCTTTAAGTACGACAACATACTGATGGAGGAGTCTGCTCAAATCCTGGAGATTGAGACCTTCATACCTCTACTCCTGCAAAACCCACAAGATGGACGCTCGCGCCTCAAGCGATGGATCATGATCGGCGACCACCACCAGCTGCCGCCCGTCGTGAAGAACATGGCCTTCCAGAAGTACTGCAACATGGAACAGAGTCTGTTCACCAGGATGGTCCGTCTAGGAGTGCCATATGTAGAACTGGATGCGCAAGGACGAGCCAGGCCAAGGTCAGCTTTTTTTTTTGTACTGCTTCCTCTTTTCTATTGTCTTCTACAGACGTTAAGCCTTGTAATGACTATTCTAGTATTAGTTAGTTGGTCCTTTCAAGCTGCAACGGTTTGACGTGATTTTAACATGGAGATAGTTTAGCTGAAGAGTAATGAAGATAAGGTGGAACTTAGCGCTGCTATGAAATAGCATAAAAAAAACATCATCACTACGTTTAGCAAATCTATCTTATTTTACTATCGTCGTTGCAAATCATGTGCATATGTGAATGTTACATCATTCACATAAGGTTTAAATTGCTATGATTGACGCACGCTCATAAAAATATAACATGCTAATTTGGTAGGCAGTAAGCCCACGTGCGCATGGACGTAAAAATATTGCGGCGGTATTTTATCGCGCACTGGATTTTCCACTCTGGGTGTTGAGCCGAGCGTTGAGAATCCAACGGAGAGCATCTCAGCGTGTCACAAAAAAACACTGTTGGATTTTCAACTCTTTACGCTAAGGAGTGCGTTCTTCTTCGTTTCGCTGGCACGACTGAATGTTATATCTTGGAACGGCAGTAGGATGTGATTGTGGAGCTATTTCGCAAACCATGATCCAGCTCCTATTCTGCCCTGTCCCTCCCTGTCCCGAAACATGCAGTCAAAGTGACTTCTGCACTGCCACTGGCGATGCCGTGGAGATGGTGAAGTTTTGGGCCAAGAAGGAGGAGAGCAAAAAATCGCCACGAGAAAACGCTACCGTGCGGACCTGGGCTAAGACAATGTTGTCTTTTCCTCGCTTGCGTTTTATTTTCTTCATTTACGACCCGGTAGATTCTTATCTAGAACTGAAAGGAAAAGTTTACAATATTCTTAGAAATATTTTACAAATGGATATGCATTTGTTCTTTTTTTTAGTTAGCCTTTATTATCCCTCTACTAAGCAAATCCTTCCAAGAACTCTTCCGGCACCACCTCGAACCAGCCCTTGCGTCCCGGTCATTTCGCCATCGCTTTCTGGGCCGGCCTTGGCGACAACGTCCATCTTCAGGCACCAATTGTGTGAACACTTGCCCAGCGGTCATCGTGCATGCGGCTGATGTGACCTGACCTGGCTGATGTGATGGGAATAATTACATCGCTTTCTGAGAATTCGTTAGAACATCCGTTTTGTGTTTTGAATCGTTCATCGACTAAATTACGCACCTACGTGGGTACTTCCACAGAATAAAATATCTAACCATAGAGAAGTGAAACTCATTCTCAACAACCATATTTTCTTCCGACCTAATTTAGTTGTAACATTATTAAGTATTTCCTTTGACGTGTACAAGTATTTTACAACCCTTATTTATTTACTTCCTAACATGTAAAACACTGATTAATAGGCATGTATTTACCGTAATAACAAATAATATCATTTATCAAATGCCCGCCCGCGGCAATTTGAGGTGGTGCTCATAGGTAGGTCATTCACGATGGACGTAAAACATTTAGTTAGTCACTGCAATGTATCTCTTTATCTCATTGTAATAAAGAATAAATTAGAATGATTGCCGCGCATTCTAATTTATTAATGGTTTGATCGTGAATGACCTACCATAGTTTTTCCAGACCTCACGCGGTCTGTTACACGGATCCACGTCTGCGCTTTTACTCTGGCCAAATACTTAGTAGCGTTCGGAGTGAGAGTTTCACTTCTATATTTTCTTATTCTACGGTAGCTCGCATACAATGGTTAATCTATTCGCGTTTTGACGTTGATGTCATATTCCTTTATGATGTTAGAAATAAAGCCGAGTTCAAGTAAGCTGATATGTGAAAAATTATGTAAGCAACTGTTTGCACAGTCTCTTTGCTTTCTAGGTCAGTATTATCTTTAGATAAGAAAAATGTATGAGACATCACTTTGTTTGTTTTCTGTAGAAATACGAAATTTTTCCGGTCCTTTTTCAGGAAAAAATCTAAATTCTTTATTTTCCCATACCCATTTCTGCGCGTTATCGTTTCCTAGAATTTGTGTTTTCCTCTTTTGGGTAACTTTTGAAGTAATAGGTACAAGTCGCCAACTAAAATTTCACGACACTCATAATCACGAAATCTCTACCACACACAGCCAGCACCCTAATTGCGTAACATCTTTACTATCAATCACAATCTGAATCATTTTGAAGGATCCATTGCTTCATATGTTCGAAAAATTTGTCTACAACAACGTAAATAACGCAATGAATGTTGTTAAACTGTCAAAATTAAAGCCATTGCTACTGTTAGTCTGTTACGTAATTACCCCGCTATTGTTTTCGACACTTCCTATATATTCTCAAAAACTTATCGTTCTCCATAACAACCAAAGTTTGATGTTTTTTTTAGTTTCCGTGAAATGAAGACTTGGCTTAAGTCCAGGCGAGTCAATCAAACAAATACGACTGCGGCCTTCGTACAACTCAAACGACCTGTCATTTTATTGTTTGACTGTTAATTGTATATTGTTTTTTCATTAGATAAAGTCTCAAAGATTCATGTCGCTGATGGTTGTATAATATACATTACCTAGCGAATCATGATGGCATCTTTTCAATATTTTACTTCCCATATTCTGACAATGTCTGCTGATCGATCTGATAAGATTGTCCCCGCCACCGCTTGGAAAACCTTGTATGACAATCATATTCTTGTTAACGCACTACCGCACATAGTAATTGTATGGGGGATTGCCCATTACAACATGATATCACGACTGTATTCCACGAAAGGGAAGGCAGAGGTGTGTGAACGCCCACATTTTGCCCCAGGTAGGTAGGTTAGGCGTCGTATTCATGGAAAACTATACCTAGAGTCGGAACATAGCTGCAGCAATATTACACACTCTACATATAGTTGGTAAGCATATTGCTCTATGTGCCTTCAGGGTGTTGATGGGGCGGCCTCGCTTCTGTAGCGCATCAGGGATGTTTGCGGAATTGCGTGTTGATTGCTCTTATGCATTAATGCGTAAAAGATGTGCGTCCTTGTTGCGCAGGGTGCGACTCAGTTCCAACAGCATCCTGGGAGTTATTGCGGACAGGCTGGACTGCTCTATTGTAAGTCGTTGGTCCAGTATCTCAGCTGGAATGCGGAAGCAGTGATTGTTTTGTTGTGTGCTTTTGTGTAATTGTTGCTGTAATTGTATCACTAACATAGTTGTAATTGTAAGTTTATTGTATTGTTACTAACGCTCTATGAGTCTTATGGTTACTCTCAATAAAGAATTTTAATATTATTATGTAATAGATAGGGTATAGAAAGATTGAAAATACATTTATTTTCGGTAAACATGACGCATAGAAAAAACACAAACACAAAATGTTGGGGAAAAGTTGCAAGGCTGAGTCACTGCGCTGGTTTTCAGCGACAGCCGGCGGGATTAACCTATTGCCACAAATCCAGATTCCGGGCTGCTGCTAAGAATTACCCATTCTGTCGTCATGTAATCTTCCTTACCTCTATGTCTCTAACTCTTCCTACGTCTACAGCATCTGCAACCTGTACCGCTGGCGGTACCTGGCTCTAGGCGACCTGGGCCACGTAACCCGGCTGCCAGAGTACCGCGCCGCCAACGCAGGCCTGCGCTACGATTTCCAGCTCATCAATGTGGATGACTTCAACGGGGCAGGGGAGACTGAACCTAGCCCGTACTTCTACCAGGTAAATACGTAATTTCTCTGCATGTTCTTCTTTTGTCGCATATTTGAGGTCGGTGCTAAATGTTTCCTCTTTCATTCTCTCCAGTTAGCTGTCACGTTATCCATTACTCCTTTTTCATTCATATTGTATCACACAAACCTTTCCTTGGTCTCGCTCTTTCCTCCTAACCGACTAAGAGTGGAATGTAGCGGTGACGCAGAGAAATGATGAGAAATGCACGTGCGACACAGCTTGGGTTGGTGTGACCTATATACCCAGCCCAGTAAGACGCAACATTACACTCGGTACCACCTTAATGTTTTTCCAATATTTTTACTACGGCATGAGCTGCCGTCCTATGTTTCGTGTTAATACGACAAAATCACTGCAAAAATATTTGTACTATTTCCGAATTAAAAATAGTTGAAAGTGCAGCTGTGTTTCAGACGCACGTACTTTGCATATGGGATGTCTTTCTATCTATACGCAAATTATGTTTGCAAGATGCGTCATGCTCTAGATTTCTACATCCTTAATTACGGTTGGCGAGACAATACCAAATCTTTGTTCCAAGTAGGTCGTTAACCTTAAGTAGTCTGCTTCCGGTAAGGGAGAAAATGCTGTTGCAAACAATCTCCGTCTTACTCACTCGCTCGGTTTCGTTCTCGCAACCCTACATCACAAGTTCACAACGGTGCAGTCGACACAAAACTGGATATTTAAACTGGATTTTAAAGGACCAGCGTTGAACAGTCCGTAAACCCTTTGTAAGAATACTTCGCACCTTTTCTAGTTAATGCCCGGCTTTTTCATTTATTTTGTTAGGCACACAACAGCTTACCACGTTTCTTCACAATCGGTCGAGCCAGTTTCGAGTTTTTGCAGTACTAACGCGCGGCAATTGATTTTTACAAACTTTTATTTAATTTCACCTGTCTCTACCCGTCTGTAATCAAATCTTGCAAGCTATTAGGAATCCCAATTTTAAAAGCGTGTTGAATCAACTGTTGAGTGACGATGACCGTGTTTTTGGGGAAACGTTTAAGATGTCTGCCCACTACACTGTACCATACCATGTCCGTAAAAATATTCTTTGTATTGAAAATTATTATGCCCACTAGACCGTTCCTTCAGCGACAAACACCTTCGCGTACCATGCACGGAGGGTCAACAATTGTCGGCAAGAATATTTGCTGGTGCTGATACGCTTTGTGCATGGCACTTGACGTTGCGAAACTGCGTGTGTCAATTTTCTAATAGCCATCTTAAAAGTATAGGAAATAATTTTCTAAACAAAAATATTCACTCGCTCTTCCTGACGCATCTACCTCACGCGATAACACAGGTGAACTACTAGAACCGAGAGAATGGGAACCGTACGAATATGATACGCGGATGCTACGGTCACTATAACCGTTATGCACCGGTATGATACGCTGTTGATACGTTCTGGTGAGCATAGCAATCCGTGTCATGTTTCTTTTCGTGCTGGATACGTTCATAGCACGGTCATGGTATGATACGATGTAGTGGGCAGACTCCTTTATTCAGCCTAGATTACGTGTGAGGAATGTTTGCACTCAACACTTTCTGTTTTCGAAATTCAGAGCACGCAATCTACTTAAATAAACTGCAATGTTTAGAACAGCAAACTATCCAAAGAGATTCTGAGTACTCGGTTTAATTGAAGATGCAAATCAATTATTCTATTTTCGGCTCTATTGATCTTAATCAAAGATTAAATTAGTCTGTACCAAAATTGCTGCTTGAGTCCATATAAATATTGCTGACTCAACAGTCTCGATTGTCTTCAAGAGGCATGAGTCATGACGCGCCAGTTAAAACTTTGCACGGTCACCTTTAAGGCAACACGATCTTAAACTTATATGGGATCACAAAAGGAACCAGGTAAACAGCTGCCAGAAGAGCTTTTTGTTCTTTTTTTGACTTTATTTTCTGTCTGACCTGCATTCCGAATACGAGTTTTGCTGGACACGTTATTACCGACGAACGTGCTTGCGCGCACGTACATTGCAAAATCACCCACATGCTATTTGTTCAATTACATAACATGCAGGGTTACTTGTTATTCGATGAAAACTCATAAGTGTGTGTGATAGCGTGATCTACGACTACATATATTCCACGTGTCCCTCATAAAGTGTGGTAGCGTGACCTATGCGCTACTGTCCCATGTTCTAAGCACCAGGTGGAAGTCCAGGAGGTCTACTCCGAAGTTGTATCGGCCGAATGTTCGGCCGTTTCCTGCTACGAAGTTACTATTTGGTTCGGTCGGTCCCGATTCTACACTCCTACACTCTTTCGAATATTGAATATGATCCCGACCCAACTGAGCCGTCCCGAACTTTTTTCGCATTTTTCAATAATATTCGGTTCGGCCATGTGTCGGTCCGATCCGAACATTCGCACTTTGCACTTCGGAGTAGACCCCCAGTATTCGAGAAGGGGTAATTTCATTATTTCAATTTAGTTTTCGATTTATCTCTCCGATAGTTTCTGTCCGCGACACGTTCGTGTGAAATTTCGCATCGCACCCACCCCGTCGCATCGCATCGCCTGCCCGCGCTTTTTCTTCTTTTTCAGTTACCGTTCTTTCTGACTTGTTTTCTTTTAGCTCGGTCCCTAATGGTCATAGCCTCACGTTAAATAGCCCTCTTCAAGAATTGGTCTATCGCATGCGAAAATATTTTTTTCCAGAGAATAGCGCGTTCAAACAAACAAACTCTTCAGCTTTATTATTAGTATAGATTACCGAATCATCGACACGCCTTATAAAGGATATTTCGGTAATTCACCCTTTCATATAAAAACGTCAAAACCCCGTTTAACCCTCACAGGGAATTTACTATAATACCCTATTTTGGAAAAATCCGGCCTCTGTGCATCTCTACACACTGAGTAAATCTTTAACGTCGTGCGTTATCTGTAATATATTTATATCTTGTGTTTATCATATCTTGTGATTGCGACTGGTTTGTTTGTTTAATATTACGTAAGTCAGCTGGCTGGTGGTGTTGTCAGCAAAAGAGATAAGCTACCATGGGTCGTCGGATATTGTTGAAGTTTTGTAAGAAACCGATGGATATTTTACAATAAAATTTAATTTAATTAATAGAAAACAAACAGTTCAGTTATCAAAGCAAATTTTCATTCGAAAACATCCATCGGTGTCTTACTTACTGAACTTCAACTAAGTATATCTGCTAAGCCTGGTTACTTATCTCCTTTGGTGACCGTACATACCTATTTACTGTACACAGTTACTCGAATAATCAACTCGCGTACCCAAGGCCGGGGGCAATGACCCTTGTCAGCGGGCCGAGACAGGAGCGTTCACGAACGTAAACTCGAAACCACGTGTCTTACCATTTAACTATCTTATCAAGTAGTTGCCGGTAAAAGCTTCTTGATGACTTCTCCAAATTTCTTAGAATAAGAAGACTAATGCAATGTGTTTGCTCACCATCTAAACTTAAGAATCTGGTGGGAGCAGTCGTGATCTCATGATATTTAATTATAACCATAAAATGTCATTAGCGTATTGTATATCCTGCTATAGCTGGCTTACTCGACTGTTTAAACAATTAATGTTAACATTCTTGATATACATGCTAGTAATGTATGTAAGACGTGACCCCCTTAGGCAGGGTGTACCTAGTACATAGATAAATAAGCAGTAAGTTATCTCAATAATGTTCTCAAAAGATCCTAATATCACTTTCACTGGGTATTTTAATCTAAGACTTTCCACACTGAGTCGTCCAGACTGCCAGCTAGCCAGAGCTGACAGTCTGAACATGTGTAAGCTGAGGTTCCATCATCATTCACAGCCCTACACGCTCCTGTGCTTAAGCGACAGCGAATCTGAGGTTGCCTCTAGCTCAGCTTAAATATAGCTCACAATACAAATACTTCAAATGTACTATGTAACTGCAGAGGGACCGGAAATTTAAAATGAGAAGATTATAATTAACTAGCGGACCCGGCAGACGTCTTCCTGCTCGGTTGAGTCATCATAACGAAAGAAGCGCCGCCTAAGGGGCCAATTGTGTTTTCAAACCATCCCGGAACCCATACACTCAAAATTTCATCCAAATCGGTCTAGCCGTTTAGAAGAAGTTAGGTGACAAACACACGTACAGAAGAATTATAAGATATACATAATTATATTATATCTCATCATCATCTGCCGAGCCTTTTCCCAACTATGTTGGGGTCGGCTTCCAGTCTAACCGGATACAGCTGAATACCAATATTTTACATGAAGCGACTGCCTATTTGACCTCCACTACCCAGTTAATGGGTAATAAATACGGTTCCCGAATTATATTATATCTAATATATAAAATTCTCGTGTCACAGTTTTCGTTGCCATACTCCTCCGAAACGGCTTGACCGATTTTGATGAAATTTTTTATGCATATTCAGTAAGTCTGAGAATCGGCTACTATCTATGTTTTTTTTTTTCAAACCCTTAAGTGATAAGGGATGTCCACCCTAGAATAGGAGTAGTGTAGGAGTAGGGTAGGAGTAGGGTAGGAGTAGTGTAGGAGTAGGGTAGGAGTAGGGTAGGAGTAGGGTAGGAGTAGTGTAGGAGTAGGGTAGGAGTAGTGTAGGAGTAGGGTAGGGGGTAGGACACCACGCGAACGAAGTAGCGCCGGGCAGCTAGAAATAATTTATATATGGCAAAACAACGTTTGCCGGGTCAGCTAGTATAAATATATAATTGTCGAGTTGCCATAGTTAGGTGCTGTGTTATCGGACAGGATTTGAAGTCGTTTATAGTGTATGCCGCAAAAAAACGGAATCTGTCCGGAAAACCGCTTCCGATGTCCGCTTCCTATCGTTCTACCGGTAGGTAGACCCCTAAATAGGTATATGTTCAGTAGTGGAACAAGCGCCATTCAATATTCTCAAACCCTTATCTCATTTTTTTTTTGGTGTTCGCTACGTTTCTTCTGCTTCTATACTTCTCCGCAACGTTTCTTCTGCTTCTGTACTTCTCTATTATAGGTCTTCTTAGTAGTCACCCCCTTTCTAGCCATTGTGCAGTGTAATACAATAAACTAAGACGATTTTTGAAACAAAACTTTTTCGGGCACGCAACTCACAACCTAATGAATAGTGTATCTAAGGAAAAAGAAGCCACTAATCATGACGCGATTGTTAGGAGGTGTTGTGGCAGAGCAGGTAAATTGGGAGTAAATTAAAAGAAATTGTAGGAAACTCATATTTTCTATATTTATACTTTATGTCTGCGGTTTCCACACAAGCGCCTTTTAATAGCTTTTACGTAAAACCACAATGATGCATTATTAATGAATTTATCAAAATCGTTAATTACCTTCGTGGCTTAAAGGAAACCCTTCGAATAATATACATTTCTTTTCAATTATTCATAATTTTAATACGTTACTTTACTGCCCACGTATACCGACTACGACTCTGGTCCTGACATCATTATTATGGGGTAATTTAGTCTAATCGTCTAGTTATTAACGATTAGTTACACAATGGAATAGGCATTAGAACTCTGTTATTTCAGGACCTCAATAAAACGCCTTAAAGTATAGGTGGGACTATTAATAACAGGCTATTTTAACTTAACAACCGTGTTAAAATATATATAGGTACAGACGCCAGCACATCAAGCTACTACAATCTGTCAAATTTCTTTAATAGATTTTCAACTTTATCGTTAAAGCATTAAGGTTCAAGGTTGATTGGGAAAATTTGACAGTTTCGGGTAGCTTGACCTGCTGGCGTCTGTACCAACACCGTAGACCCTTCAAGATCACGTGATGGTTTTGTTCGATTTAGAGCATAGGTTCTCAACGGGGAAATAAGGCCCCTTCGTGGGTGTTTGAGACTTTCAGGGGACCAGTGGAAGACCTAGAGAAAATTATAAATCCTATCTTACGACTATATAATATTAAACGTTTAAATATGACTAAGCAAAAAAAATTGGGGGCTCTAGAAAAAAAAAATCCAAATGGCCGCCCATTGACCAAAATAAGGTTGAGAACTTATGATTTAGAGGCTTAGCTCACAGTGCGAATCGCGATATAATGGGGTTATCCATCCATCTTTTCCGCGAAAGATCGTTCGTCATGCAGGAAAAAATCTGGAATACAAAAAATACCAACTTGTCTCTTTTTATGGTTCCATACCAAAGCGTAAAAATGGAACCCTTATGGTGCGACTTCGTTCGTCGGTCTGTCTGTCGCATACAGCTGCTTATTTTGGGAACTAAAAAAGCTACTTAAGTAGGTATACAAGGTGTCGTTTTGCATCCTCGTCAAATTCAAGGAGGTAACTATGCTGCTGATTCTCGACACGAATCAATAATAAAATAAGCAGTTATTTCTTTTGTCTAATTTTCATGTTTGGGCGCATTTTAAAACGCACCCTGTGTGACACCGCACTGTAACTGCCCTTTTACACACACATAAAAACGCGGACACTTTACGATACCATAACGCGATTCTGTTCTTTGAAAGTGGTGTATTCTGAAATACTATCAAACTTAATTTATAACTAAAAAAACAAGTATGTATTCATTAATTTCATTATTTACCAGGGATCGTAATTTGATTTGATTATTTATGTCTTTCATAACAGCCTCCTGAAATTTGACGACGATGCAAAACAACAGCTTGTATATTTTTATTTATATTCAGGCAGCATAGTTTTTAACTTTCGATGATTTTTTTTTTTATTCCTACGGATGAAAATGGAAAATATTTTTCTCATATTTAATATTTTTCATATTACTCAATGCAGGTAAGTAGAGTCACGAGCATTAAATATATTGCTATGAACAGCTCGGCCGTAATATCTGATTTCATGATTCATCCTTTAATATCTGTCATCGAGATGACGGAAAATATTTGTGATGCTTCTGCCCGCGACTTCGTTCGCGTGACATTTCGTCCCCTGGCCCACCACGACGCTCCGCATCGCCTGCCCGCGCTTTTATTTCGTTTTCGCTTAGCTTTTGCTCAGTTCTTAAAGCTGATTTTATATAACCTTCCTCAAGAATTGGCTATCCAATGCAAAAATAAATTTTCAAATCCGACTGGTATTTCCAGAGATTAGCGCGGCCAAACCAAAAAAAAACTGTTCAGCTTTTTTAAACGTTTCAAAAAGTTGTGTCACTTCTTAAAATGCAATTTGTTAAGAAAATTATCGTAACCATGCTATTCCTACTCCCGCTGAGACAATTCAGGCCAGCAAACGGGTTTTGCAATTGATACGCCTGAGTTCGTTGACGTTTGCGAACGAACGCTTTGTTCGATAAACCAATGCTAACAAAACCGTTCCTACATCTCTTTGATAGTAGGTTACCTAGTTTTAATCTAATTGTAACGATAGATTGACAACACAGTTTATCTTTCGAACATAAAATTAAAAATTAAGAAAAAGAAAACAAAATTGAGCTACTTTCATCATCATTATCATCCACAGCTCTTCTTGTTCCAATCCTCAGACTCCTGTGCCAACCTCATCCAGGTTTTGCCCGCGATGGCAACAATATCGTCTGCCAGTCCCGCCGCCGGACGACGACGAACCAACTAAAATTGGGTGACTTTGGCTCAATAGAAATACTTCATAAGACCTCGTTTTGCAAAGCACTCCCAAATTCTAAATATTTAGCACTTTAGGTGTTGTAAACAGCTATTTTAGCTGACTCTGGGTTTGACATACCTACCTATTTCCTTAATATGCAAAATATATGAGTGTAATATTTCATAATTTATATGATTCCATGCGTTCTAAGAATATTGCTGTGCAATCGTAATTTGCATTGTAAAGAATGCTTTTGTTGTAAGTTGACAGCATTCATTATACATTGCTATTACTGATGTTGGCACCTATTTAGTATCATTTGAATAGGTCAATACCTATCTATCTACCTATCTTGTCCAATGAGGACAAGGTAGGTAGGTATTGCACGATTGTTATAATGCATTTGAAGTTACCGGCGCGGTAACATGTAAATTAATAAAGTGATTGCTGCTTACATTCAATTACAGAAGTATGTTACAAGCCTTTATCAATACATAACTTACAAACCAAATTGCATAAACCTAAGCTGGGTTTTCAATAAAATTAGAACTATAAATTCCTTTCTCACTTTTCTCAATCATCTGTGGTGTATGAGCTCAACAAGTAGGTACATGATTCCTAGATTTAAAAATCTTCGGCTCGCTTCGGAACCGCCCACTAAGCGTGCGGTCAGATGCAGCGAAAACCGCGCAATTTTGAAACCGCGCGGATCTCGCTTATCTGAACGAGCGCAGAGCTCTGCACCACCACTACAATCCACCACCATTATCCACTTACAATGTATGGTACCTACACTTTATATGAAGATGAGCACACGGAGCACTGATGCAAACAGTAGGTTCTCATAAATACCAATCAAAATCTATTTGTAGATTCTCCCATTCTGAGAAAGCAACTAGCTATCTATTACTGTTATAAAGTTATAGCTCCATAACAAACGAACCTGCTGTGGTACAGTCAACAGCAAAAGTAGATGATCAAAATCAGAAATTCAATACTAATTAACGGAGTTCGCGTCAGAACTGTGTGGCGTCGAAGTGATTCAAAAGTATGACACTGAGTCTGACATACTTTTGAATCACTTCGACGCCACACAGTTCTGACGCAAACTCCGTTCATTCACACACAAAACTTGTTTATGACTATAAATCTTTTGGCGCCTCCAAATGAATATAGTTTTGTCACGTGCCATGCCGCTTTGGTTGAAAAAGTAACTTGTTTCGGACTTACTGTCAGTTTTTGATAAGAAGGTTTCATTATCATCATGTTCCGCCCTTATCTCAATTTATGAAGATCATTGCAGTTAGTCTTCTTTTTTTCATACACCTCTATCATGTTAGTAGATAACATAAATGTACATACATAAGCATCAGCCTATAGGCTGATTATCCTTCTCACTGAGGCCTATGTCCCAGCACATACACAGCGCAGTTATGACATAGGTCTCCTCTCAGTGAGAAGGAATAGGCCGTAATCCACCACGCAAGCCCAGTGCGGTTGGTTAGGTTGGTTGATCATCTCAGTATTCCCCACCTTTCCAGCCTTATCTTCTTTATCCATTCCTCTTTTGTTTTGGTCTGCCTCCTGTCAAAGTGATGAAATCAGTCGGAACTAAGAATCTAAGCCGGAAGGATCTGAGGAAGAAATTCGAGCTAAAACCAGATTAATTTCAGAGTTATTTACCGTTCTTCCTACATTGTGGACGAGGCACTATATACAAAGTGGCGCCGCATGAGTAGACGAATGACGCAACTAAGCTAAATATGTACATAACCGATCTCTTTGTTTGGTTTTGCCTCAAATTCTCGTTAAAACCAACAAAGCCAGATCGGAGATAAAAACCCCAAAAGCGTTTGACTATTTCAACTGACCAAAAGATTCTTCAAAAGAGGTTTTTCCTGTTGCGTGTGTGGCCCAAATAGTTGGCCTTGCAGAGTTGGCAAGGGCTATAAACCATATGCCCATTTAAAACGCAAAAGCAACCGGAGGGTGTCAGCCAGTGGTAAATCAATCACACCATGATTGGAATGGTGCGTAATAGACCACCATGATCAACTCGGCACGTCGCGTCGTGACTAGGATACCTTGAGCCTATGTTATGATTAGTAAAGTAGCGGCATTAAATAAAAGACAGTTAATACAACTGTCTTTATCCCTTAAACATACAATTGAGGTCCTCATTTGTCCGTATAGTTAGCCTTCGAAGAAATTAGCAACAATATATTTAACAGCAGGATGTTTTCAATTTGATCACGCAGAAAGTTTTGAAAACATTCTGCGTGACCGAATAGCCGACATACGCCGAAAAATTGGTACACTTAAGTAGCAGTAGGCGGGGTACATTGCTTGCAGCATTTTGAGCGTTTGATGGGGTTGAAAGTCTGATAGTGGCTCGTATCAAAAAAGCGAAGCTTGGCCCCTCAGAAGGTAAACCGATGATTGGTGAAGGTCGTGGGAATCACCTGGATGCGATCGTTGTGATTATTTTCATGAAGGGCCTATGTCCAATAGTCGACGTCTTTCAGCTTAGTAGAGTTGCTTGTCCACTCTTCTCCATACAAAACTACCTTTTGGAAGTGGCGACTAGAATATATTTTTTTTTTTTTGTAAATTTTGACGTTCAAAAGTGCCTTCTATGTGCCTATTGGAAATAAATGATTTGACTTTGACTTAAATGGTAAACAGTTAACATACTAGGGTAAACGATCTACTCTCGAAACAGCGCGAAATATATCATAATACTGATGCCGCTATTATTACGTTCCAACTTTCAAATCGATTTTCGTATATTGGTCAAATATGACTTTACCTTAGGAAAGTCATGTACTCCAGAAAAAATATTTCTAAACACATTCAATTGTTTTCAGAACCTAGCTGAAGCTGAGTACGTGGTGGCAGTCTTCATGTTTATGCGGCTCGTTGGGTGGCCAGCAGAGCGCATCTCGATCCTCACAACCTATAACGGACAAAAGCATCTGATCCGTGACGTCATTGACAAACGCTGCGCTGAAAACCCGCTAATTGGACGACCGCACAAGGTAACTCATATTTTTTTTCATAACTTTTAAACAGCTTTGTATCCGGCTCAAAGAACCGTCCGTGTGGCATTTAGTACTTGCTCGTGGTACAACACTAACTTCTGTATAGCATAAAAATAATCAACCTATAACGTTCCCATTGCTGGGACACAGCCTCCTCTCTGTGACGGGTACGCCATAATCCACCACGCGGGGCCAGTGCGGGTTGGTATATGTCACATGTCTTGGATATTTTGGTTCTAGGACATGCCGGCTTCCTCGCAATGTTTTGAGAGCAGCGGCGATGAAATAATCGTTCCTTCCTCGTGGTCTAACTTAGTCAAACTGATTTGACCACGAGGAATTTTAACATTCTTCGTGGTCAAACTATCAAATTTATTAAAAAATTACACCCTGTGTGAAATAAAATTGTACAGTTATAGCCAAAAGTTTCGTTTAACGTAATTTATTTAAAAAGTAACCTACACCTATATCGCCATGTATAAATTCCATTTGACACTTTATTATGAATTCGTCTCGGAATATTTATTTACTCAAAGTAAAGCGGCTGTCTGGGTTCGAACCTACGACCTACAACTCGTAAGTCCCGGCCGTCACCACTGACCTCACAGGCTAAGAGTTGATGACCCTATTAGGGCGCAGCTACTTGACTCATACATAAAAGTGAGGAAATAAAAACGATTATGTTGTTAATAGCATCAATGTAGACGAAACGTCATACGACATGAATCACTTTCATTCTTCCGGTAACCGGAATTTACTCAAAAATGTACTGTTAGCTATGCTTAATCATGATGATGTCTTTTGTGTGTCGCTTAGTCAACCTCGTCTTTTAAGAAGTGAAAATAATACGAAAAAGCCCCGAAATTAGTTTCGGTTTTTTTTTTAGTTTGTTACTTTAGCCTGTATTGTAGGTAGGTACAGTCATAGTATTTATTGCCAATATTCTGATTCTCAAATCTCTGAATAAGGTTATTCAGAGTTTTGGGAACCTGAATATTTATTAGTAGGATCCGCATTTTTGTAGGTACAAGAATGCGGATCCTACTAATAAAATAGGTAAAACTCGTTAAATTCAGAATATTTGAGTAATCTGCATTCGTGACATATTCGCCAAAAATGTAAACAAATATGAGTTTATGGAAAAATAACTAATTCCTACAGAATGAAGTTCAATTTACGCTACAACTTCAAACATTTTTATAACCTTTTCAATAGTGCTAGTCACTCTGAAATCAACTTAATTACCATTAAAATAAAGTTGATATTTGTTTCACTTGAAATAACGTCAATTTGAAACAAAATTTTAATATAGGTACATATTTGTAGAATAATCGTGATCTTAAAAAAAAATATGCTTGTTTGTTATGATTATGCATCTGACTGATGAAATCATGGTTTACATAGTTGAGAATGTCACACTGAACTAGTGTTTACACTTGGATTCGCAGCAATATTTTCTTTGAATTTTTTTTTCACGTGACGTCTATTTGCTATGACTAAAGACATGTAAATACATAACTGTTTAAACTGTTAGTTTAGTTACTACTCGTAGCCTCTGCAAATAGCCTGTTGTAAAATGATTCTGACTCCTTTGAACGTAACTATGTATTATACCGAGAATTTCTTCGTATTTACGTGGTTGGCATTATTTATACGGACCTCTTTGTATTCAGTCAGACATCATCAACATTGGCAGCCTTATTCATTCACTGCTGAGTATACGGTCTTCTCTCTCGTGCCCTGCTTCCCTGGTCTGTGTTAGTCTCAGCCAGGTCATCCTTTTTTTTCAGCTTAACCTATGTTGTCTCACTGCTAAGCAAAGGTGTCCCCCATACTTTTCCCGTTTTCTTTGTGCTGTGCCTTCTCCGTCCAATCAGTTAGGAACGAATACAATTCGTCACGCCAGCGTTTCAGGCAGGAGCTACTGGTCCATGATGGGCGACCTTCCTATCTCACTAAAACGCAAGCTCGTGGAAATTTGTATCCTGCCTATCCTAAGCTATGGCGCTCAGACTTGGTCTTTGACTGAGGCTCAGAAGTCCAAATTCAAGGTTTGCCAAGGAGCGATAGAGCCGGAGCATCTTACAATCAAACTCTCCGACAAAATTCGCAAAACCACAATATGCTCCAAGACAGGTATTGCCGATGTTGGCGATAAGGCGATAAATATCTACCCGCGATATTTTATATGGCATCCTCTTATCTGGCTGTTGAGCCATACAAAATACCAACGTCTGCCAACACTCCTGCCTCGCGACAATCATTCAGTTAAAGTATATTGAAATCCTTGTTTCCAAATGATGTTATTTCCACTGATTTTACATTGATTTTAGAAGAATCATTGTCTACTTTTGAAAGTTATTATAATATTTGTTGAAGTTGTAACGGAAACTGTAACCTTAGTTATTAAAATTATTTTCGCCAATACACATCATTGTTTACATTTTTGGAAGCTACCCAGCGAACGCAGAATAAGCCTCTGCTCCACCTGTAGTGCTATTCTGTAAACATATCATAGTGAAAACTAAGGTGAAGTGAGCTGTCAATGGTATCAATCCCTAGCATCAGGTGGAATGCCAGCTCATTTCACTTATGTTTTCCCGGTGAGATTTTTACAGAATATATCGGTAGCTAATTAAGTATTGACAGCGAATAAAGATATAGAATATCGACCACCCACGTTCAATAGCAACCGCACATTTATATTCCATGACTATAGCCAACCAACTGTTCACAATGACCAGCTGAATCAGCTGATGATCAGCTGATCTTGAGATTCTGAATTAAATTAGGATA
Source organism: Apamea crenata (assembly GCA_949629185.1). Lineage (NCBI taxonomy): Eukaryota > Metazoa > Arthropoda > Insecta > Lepidoptera > Noctuidae > Apamea > Apamea crenata. The sequence continues at coordinate 8,648,363 of OX451371.1, read as the reverse complement.
TATTTACTGTAACATACTGAACGACACGCCTTTATTACCCGAAGGGGAAAGACAGACGTGTACACTGAACAGTACACGAGCATGTCGCTAGTTATGTTAAGTCAAAAAATGGGGGGGAGGTGTTAAAAGAGTCGGCCATATTGCTACTAACTTGGCAGTTTGGCGCAAATCCAAACCCCGAGCTGTTAATGAGAAATTCATAATGTAAAAATATGTTAAATTACTTTGTAGTTAATAAGAATGAAGTGAATGTTTGTTTAAATTCAATTTAAAGAAACTCCATTCTTACTGACAACTAGCTTCTGCCCGTGACTGCGTCCGCGTGAAATTTCTTGTTCCCCGACTCATTCTCCCGCCCCAAGTTGTTTTGGCTTAGCGTTCTTTTTAACTTTTTTTCTTTCTGCTCGGTTCGGCTCGGTCATAGCGTGATGATAAATAGCCAATAGCCAATATCCTTCCTCAAAAATTGGGCTATCAAATCCAAAAATATTTTTTCAAATCCGACTGGCAGTTCCAGATATTACCCCTTATACATACAAACAAACAAATTTTACCTCTTTATAATATTACTTAGTATATACAAAGTTTCAACAACAGCATCAGACCTCAGTGAGATCACAATTGCTCGAAATAGTGATGATATACAAGACCTACCTACTACATATTAATACCGAACTCCTGACATCATCCAGAAGACAAGGATCGTACTTCTTAAAAATAGTCCGGCCAAGTGCGTGTCGGACTACGCACAGTGAAGGATTCCGTAGTCGGGACTTTAATAACACATCACTTTGGAACGTCATCATCTTTATCATTATGGTATCCACCAATACCTACCCCACACGTATGATACGTGTGGGGTAGGTATTGGTCTGCCTAGCCTTTTCCCAAATACGTTGGGGTCGGTTTCCAGTCTAACTTGATGCAGCTGAATACCAGTATTTTACATAGATCGACGGCCTATCTGACCTTTACAACCCAGTTACTGGGTAATTCTATACCCGATAGTAAGACTGGTTGTCAGACTTTCGGGCTCCTGACAACCTGTGGCGACTGTCAAAGATCCAAGAATGATAGCCGAGACTAACGGCTTCACGTGGCTACCCCACACGCTTATGTGCATTGATTTTTTCATCCTTAGGTGAGGTACCGCTACTGTCTACCTCGATACTCCGTATATGTAATTCCACTTTACCATTGTTTAGTTAGCAGTGCACAAAATACACCTTATTTCCATCCTCGGTTCCGTTTTTACCATTTGGCTACGGAACCCTAAAAACATAAAACTAATTTTGAACTAATAGTTTATGCTAAGATCATCATTCTTTAGTCTTGAAGAACGACATGATCAAAAAAGATAATGACGTTGCTAAGTAACGTACGACTGTTTGCATCCGAATGCTTTTATTATGGATAATAAGGTCTCAATAGGTTAACTCGTCGTAATAAGAACTTGTTTTGTTGTTGATTTTAAACTTGTTTTGACATTTGTCACGAACGCCGTGTTTCTTTACCTATGCGGATATTATTAGGTACACACGGCTACACATCAAGCTATACACTTCTAGTTTAAGCTGAGCTCGCATTGTATAGGTGTTTCGTACAATCAGAAGTCAGCTAGTTACGTATAGCTTGATGTGTAGCCGTCCCTTCTAGCTTATGCCCGCGACTTCGTTCACGTGGAAGTCGTAAGACACCACAATATATTAAAATCAAAACAGTCATATTTTTATAACACTGGCTGATGCTTTTTTACAGATTAATGATTATTCCTGACGAACAGCTATCACTAAAATTATATAACAGTAGATTGTAAACACACGGGATATCTCATTAACAGTCGCCTAACCATACAGGCCTCTCTTTGGTCATAAAAGCACAAAATATTTTTTTGGGAATTGAACACAGTTTTGCAAAACAGTCTCTTCAGCATTATCCAGGATCTATTAGGGTTTGCTAATTTAAAAAAAAATAAGAAACACGCCTGCTGGTCAAAAAGTGAATTAAAAAATTTAACAAAAAAGAAATAAAACATGTTAAATGATTTTAATGTTGAATGGTATTAAATATATTAAACACAAGGTATTAAATAGATTATAATATTCACTGCAATTAAACCGCCATTGTGCCCAAAAGTGGAAAACTGAAAACCAATCTTTTCAGCGAAGTCGGACCTGAAGAACTGCTCCAAGGAACCGTCCCCCGACTGTAATGAAAGTAGTGTGTACAGGCAATGGTTTAATTGAAATAAATGCTTTGAGTTTGAGTTTAATTATATAGTTAATGAATGACTATTCAATTTGAAGGCGTTTATAATAATTGGTCTGTCAATCAATTAGTCTTAGTCTAGTACAGCGATGATGCAGTGCTTGCCTGCCAGTTATTTATAATCAAAATATCTGACAGCGCCGGTATCGTAAAAATAACTCCTAACAAATTTAAATTTTCAAGGTCGGCTCGAAGCAATTCGGCCAGGTATGAATTAACTTGCTTGCCCACGGTTCCGTCCGATACCTTCGATATTTCAATGAAAGAGAATACAGGGTGGCAGGGACATCGACGCGCATCCGGTTACCATGGATTCAGTACCTACATGATTCTGAAACCGAAAAAAAAACCAAAAAAGAATAGGTCTTCCATACATTAGGTATGTTATGACTTATGACCCTACACGCACTACTCAATATTGCACTTTTCTATGAAAGAGCTGATTTTTTTATAACCTACTACTGCTGAATTCATGATTTCAGTTTAGTAATTGATTGTAAGTTTTATGTAATACAAAAAAAAAACTCGTTGATTTTAATTGCAAGCTTGTGTTCAACACAAGGCTGTGGTCGTTGAACCGAACGTTCGCAGACAGTAAGTAATATCAACTTAAGACGAAAGGGCCAAGGTAGCCCGCGAAATTCAAATCTTCTTGCGTGTCTTGCAGTTTGCAGGTCAATGTCCGGTTGTATGTTGATCAGAATATGAATCGCGACCGTAACAAATATGTATTTACAGAATTATAATCATTGAAATCATCAACACAACTCTATAACTTCAATGTATCATATTGAATGACGTTCTTACGCCTTTCACGGACTTTTTGCAATGACACCATATGTCTTTGTCATATGTTCTTTGTTTTGTAAAAAGGAAACAAAATAAAATTCTGAAAGCTGTGCGCAGTTCGCGTCAGTCGTGCCATATCTAAGTACTTCGGCTCATGACAGTATGCTCTGACGGAAGCGTCTGTCCTTGTCGCGGCGTGCAAGTTTTCGTCCCCACGCCATATCTTTGTTGCGGCGCCAACAATCTACCGGCCTCAATAATTATAAATATTAAAAAAAAACTTTTTGAAGTTTAATCCCAACGTGGTAAAACCTAAAAAAAAAATGTAAGTATTTTTTGTATTAAGTAATTAAGGGCTAGAGGAGACGATTTAAAAAATATAACGTAATAAAAGGCTGAAACACAAAAAATACATTACCTTAGGTCAATTTCAGATTTGACCTGAATCAAACTGCTTGAAAAGTGAACCGGTTTTGTACTTTTTTTCTTAAACTCCTTTCGGTACCCTAAAATCATTCTGACATTAAAAGTTATATGATCCAACTGATAGATTTACTGCAGAAATACAAACGGCGCAATATATGTTAGCGCGCCCAAGGTCGCAGGTTCCATTCTCATAGTGGAATGTAAATGTTTAACCTACTTCCTAGATTCATTTGGGTGCAGCCACCCACTGGGATACTAATCAAGGTTACGTCAGGCACTAATTTTCGAAATAAAATCATCAATCAAAAATGCAATTGGCAAGGCGGCCTCGACAGACGACGACGCAAAATAACAACTAAGTAAGTAGGTAAAATGGAATATACAAATTAATTTTTTGCTTAGGATCTATCCATCCTCGATCAGATATTTATTTATCTAGTTCAGACACAGATGTCTTGTCGAATTTCTGTTAGTATAAGCTCATTTATGATATGTTTTTATTTATGATGTACTCTATCTTACTTGAATTTGAAATAAATTATTATTATTATTTATCCATCCATCATAAAGTAAATCATCATCACCTACAGCCCAGCTTCACCCACTGCTGGTCATATGCCTCACTCTTCTTGTGCCAATCCCACTCCTGAGCCAGCCTCATTCATGTTTTGCCCGCGATGGCAACAATGCCGCCCGCTCATCACGCCGCCGCACGACCGACTATTCGTCCTCCAGTCCTTGGACGCCACACTCTGTCACACTCACAGCCTTACTCCACGTGTCATCACTGCGCCTTGTCAAGTTTCCTGCTCAACTCCATTTGAGTTCCATAATACGCTTTCAGATATCGAGTAAAATAAATACCTACATTGAAACAAAAACAATACTTGACCTGTCCTTAACCTAACTGACAAGAGTTAGGTATGTACTACCTATTAGGTAAGGTCAGTTACTGTTTTGTGACGATTGGTTAGTCATTTTTTTTAATGTGTTTTGATAAATGATTTTATTTCTGTAACTAGGGTTGTAGTAAACATTTTTATAGGTGAATCATATTTTTTTTTTAACTAAATGAGGTCGGCGTTTCCTATCCGATTAGTCTGAGAAGAGAGGCCGAAACAAACTCAGAGGTCACTGTATCTTGAGACGTAATCTTGGCCAGATCATGATCATGTGAAGACCATATTTATAGGTTGATGTCTGGAATGTTCTTTTGAGGAAAGAACCACACAGATTGAGTGGATCGGTCCAGTCAGTGCACGCATTTGTCAGTAAACTTGCAATGTGTTTTACCGGGCCTGGCCAAGCCTCTTGTTGGAAACTTGATCAAGTTACAGAAGGCCAATTCTCGTAATTTAAAACGTTCAAAATCTAGTCACAGTCTCACCTCGGCGACAAACAAAATATGTCAAAATGTAGGGAAATTAGAGGTATTTTTGACAGATTGAGACTGAGATCAGACTGTGAACGTTCTTAAAATTACGAGAATTGCCCCTCTGATCTTGGTCAGTAAATTTCCTCTCTGATCTCTTAATTTTAGACTTGGCAATAGATTAACTTAAATAAAGCTAAAAAAAACCGATGGTAAACCATCAACCTTACCATATCGCTAACAAAATGAAGATCATTTTAGAATATAATACTCTTTATTAGAAGTTTAGAACATACGTTAGTTAAATTAACAATGCACAATGGGTGATCGTATCGCACAAAACCATACGTGTAACAACTAAAGATATTGAAAATATGCTTACTTAATATGCAACTACAGCCCCAAAGTGTTAATAATGTACAGTCAGGGAAAATTATTGTTCATCATATTGACCCACCACGCCAATTTGCAAAAACTGTCAAAGAATGACAGCTGTGATTTGAGTATACGGATAAATTAAGTTGGTGGTCAATTATTTTCCTGGCTTTATATAGATCTTCATAACAAACCCATAGTTCCGTATTAACATTGTTTTCCTTCACAGGTGACAACAGTGGACAAATACCAGGGACAGCAGAATGACATAGCACTAGTGTCCCTGGTCAGGACCCGCGCCGTGGGACATGTGCGTGACCTCCGACGTCTCATAGTGGCCGCATCCAGGGCCCGTCTGGGACTGTACATCTTCGCCAGAGCCAACCTCTTCAGGAACTGCTTTGAGCTACAGCCTACCTTTAATCAGGTAGGATACCGGGACATATGAAACCCATTGAGATTTAGAAAAAGACTGTCCAAGACAAGGTCGACTTCGACGCTCAACAAAGCCGAAACTAAACATTTATGTATCTCCTATGTGCCATATGAACCCTTATGACATTCGCACGACTTTGGTGGAGAGCATCATCAGCCTATGATGTCCCAATGCTGGGACACAGGCCTCCTCTCTGTGAGAGAGAGTGGGCCATAATCCACTACGCGAGCCCAGTGCTGGTTGGTGGATATCACATGTCTTCGATTATTCTTGGTTCTAGGACATGCCTGTTTCCTCTCGATGTTTTCCTTCCCCGTTTTGAGAGCAGTGGTGATGAAATTAAATACACAAAGTAAAGTGCCCGCTTGGATTCGAACTCGCGAAACTCGAAAGTCAGGACCGATTCCACTTGGCCAACACTGACTGCTCTTGGTTGAGCGGGAAAACATTTTCCGTGACACACCAAAAATTACGATAGTTCAAGAAGCACCACGTACTTTACGTATTGAATTGAATTTGGACTTCTCGCTAATATTGTCACCAGTTTCCTGTCAATATCATCATCATCACTAATTTAAGTACAGTGACAAAAGACGTTAGAATCCGAAACCAGAAACCGATCCGATCCGATCTAAACGTAAACAACGGGATTTCTTGGCAACCTTTATAATGTTTGTGAATAAAGTAATATTTATAAATGAAATTGTGATCACACAAATCTATTTGCAGAAAACGATATGATTGATCTCCAACATATAGTTTTTACTGTCCAAGAAAGAACAGATGCCTAGACATAAAACAGCCAGCTGCATTAGTAAAACCAATCATAATATTTCATATTTACGACATGGTTTTCCCAGAAATTCTTGAAACGATCGGTGCGCTTTTCAATCCCAGGCAAGAGGAAATTTGCTTGTTTAAAAACATAACTTAATATGTGCGGTAAGAGAGGGGGGGGGGGGGTGTCTTGGGGGTCATGGTCAGCCCCCCAAAATCATTCAAGCCGTCGAGAGTCTGCATGATTTACTTGCTTATCTAACTTACTACTTGGTGACCCCCCCAAATTATTGGGCTACGACCGCGCCTGGCCTGACAAGAGCTTGTCAAAACCCAGTGATGATTTATACCACATTATACTACTTTTGGGAGTATGAGGAACAGGGTGTAAAGTTCACTCAACCTCCATAGAAAAGGGAGGATCCTCCGACCAGACGGGTGTTGTAGATACCGCTACATCACTCCCCTCCGGAGACCGGAAGTCGATAGTGGGCCGAGTCTTGTATCTTGCGATGCTTGCCAGGCCAGCTGAGGTTCCAGTGAGTCGGAACCGGTTGCCGCATAGTTCACGGTGAGTCGGAACTGTCTGCGGAGATGTCCCAGTGAGTCGGGGTGGTGCTTCGTTATGCTCCAGTGCGTCGGATGTAGTACAGCGCTGAGTTGAGGCTGGCTGCTACGTCGACCAGGAGAGGAAGCTCTTCTTGTTGACCGGCCGAAAGTGCAGTGTGCTGTGCCGAGGTTGCTGATGAGGCTGAGGGTGATGACCAGGTATGCGCGGTCGCTGCATGCTGGTGATCAGGATACTCGTTGAAGCCGTGGGTGCTGGCTGCTTTGCGTGACGTCATCATCATCACGTCGGGGTCACCCGTATAGAGGTATGAGGAACAGGGTGTAAAGTTCACTCATCCCCCATAGAAAAGGGAGGATCCTCCAACCAGACGGGTTTGTGTCTGGCGGGCAATTGCCCAACGATTGATATTGGGAAATTGTATGTATGCTAATTGCGCGGTACACTCTGCTGTGAGATGCAGGATTTGCGTGACGACAGTATGACACGTTGTTCGCATGTGGCGTTGTAGATACCGCTACATACTTTTACTTGACAGTTGTACAATAATTTACGAGTATATACAGGGGGTCATCGACGCGCAAACTGTTACCATGGATTCAGGACCCCTGCGTTGAAATTTTTCGCCCGTTATTAAAAAAAAATGTGCTCCATACATTTTGACCGCATGGGTAAATTGCACATTTCTATAAAACATCAGATTTTTTTTTTGGGTTCTAGAGTCATTTGCTTATGTAATTCATGGTTACCTACATATTGCGCGTCGATGTCCGCGCCGCCCTGTATTTACCACTCTGCGAAAATTTGGCATTCATACACATTTATTTAAGTGGGAGTACCTTGGTCAAAATGGGGAAAACCTAATTCCTCTAGGTTATCAATAGATTGGAAAAATCTCAAATAATTTAAATAGGCCAGGGTCAATGGGTGCCGCCACACCTCGAGGCAGGCCTAGGAAGTTCCAGCGTGGCGGTCCGGTTTCGTTTTTGTCGGATTGACCAGAGTAGGCAGCCGAGAGAGATATTATAGAAGTCCAGACGTGCTTCTCCACCAACTGAATCCTCCTCCATTGACTTGTCCACATCATCATCTTCCCGCCCTTGCTTTAATATGTTACTTGGGGTCGGCGCAACACGTTTATTTCTACCATTCTCCCCTGTCAGCCGTCCTCTATAATCCACTCCGATCGTTAAAAATATTATCCTAGTTTTACATTAAGCTGGATACTTTTACCCAGCAGTAGGACGGATAAGCTGATAAGTGGTCCCAGAATAGTTTTTATAATGTCGGAACAAGCAGTTGCTGCTGCTGCTACTGCTGCAAAAACTGCTGTAACTGCTCTTCCAGATTAATACATGAATAACATTTATTTCCATAGCTGGTGGAGCGTCCTCTCGAGCTGGAGTTGGTGCCGGGCGAACGTTGGCCGGCACAGCGCGGCGCAGTGGCAGTTGTGCCCGACGCCATGACACTGCGCATCCGGGACATGCCCCACATGGCGCAGTACGTCTATGATATGTACCTCGACCGCGTGCGACAGTGCAAGGATCAGTATGAGGTAAGATGATTTAAGATGGTAGCGGGATCGTCCGAAAGGGTTACCGCTGCCCTGGAACAGAAAGGGCTAAGGAAGGAACACGGGTGGGTTTTAGTTAGTAAGAGTCTGATACTCCCTTCCGCTCCACCCAGAGCGGAAGGGGCCATTAGATGATTTCCCATCCACAAAAAAAAAAGATGATTTAAGTTAAGATGCCTTAAGCAGTGGTGGTCGAAGGACCTCGTCTGGGGAAGTACTACCACCCTGTATCTATTTTTGCCGCAAAGCAGTGTTGTTCGGTTTAAAGGGCCTTGGGTGCCGGTGTTAACTGTCCCGTTGGTCTCGTGGTCGCAAGCGCGACTGCTGAGCGGTCCTGGGTTCGATTCCCAGATCGGCCATTGTTATTGGGTTGTTCAGTCAACAGCAAAAGTAGATGAAACAGTGGCGTCGAAGTGATTCAAAAGTATGTCAGACTCAGTGTCATACTTTTGAATCACTTCGACGCCACACAGTTCTGACGCAAACTCCGTTAATTAGTATTGAATTTCTGATTTTGATCATCTACTTTTGCTGTTGACTGTTCCATTAGGAATTTCGTAGTAACGGCCCGGAGTTCGGAAGTTGGCACCGCGCGCGTTGGCAAGCGCTTGATCTTTCTCCGGTCGTGTCGGATGCCGTGTTATCGGACTATGACAGTGAGTGAAGAGAGAGTGCACTTGTGTCTGCGCACACGATTGTGCACTATAATATATCCCGCGCCGAAGGTTAGTCTCTGTTGAGATTGGCCGCCATAGCCGAAATACGGACTGGAGGACTGTAATACAGGCACATGAGAGATTTCAGCTATATTTCTGAGATGACAGCGCATCTATGATGCCTCTGGTATTAGAGATGTCCATCAGGTTAGCTGTCGGCTTATTTGCCATTCAATAATAACATTAAGAAGATATACAAAGGAAAAACTAGGAGCATGAACTTGCGTGCCTAAAACTGCTTCTGCGGAAAACCCGCAGCACCATTAAGGCTATCCATTAAAGTTTATGGACAGTTCAATTTTGCGCATAAGGCACGCCGCATTTAATATACTGTGCTAAATACGCTACGAACGTGATTAAAGGAATGATGCGATAGCTTTGTCTTCAACCAAATTTTTGTTTGACAAAGAGTTTCGCCCAAACTTGGATTATACATCGATTGTTTGTTGAGTGACGGGACTTTTAAGCAACGCTAATGATTGTTATTGTTACAGCGCTCACAGGCAGTGTGGTCGGCGCCGGGCTCGGCCCGCGCCCCACGGCCCGCGCGCGCGCCCCCCGCGCAGCACGCGCACCCGGGGGCCAACGACAGCGACGACGACGAGCCCGCCGGCCCCGCGCCCGCGGGCCCCGCGCCCCCCGGCCCCACGCCCGCGGGCCCCGCCACCCCGGCCGCCTTCCAGCCCACCGAGATCGTCAACGAGATCGACGACACCCCCGCTGATACATCTTAATGTGTAAACGTATTAACTAAGCAAACAATTAAATAAATAACTTTTGCAAATACGTTTGTTTTAATTTGCATTATATGGAAGTTTTACACTTCTACCATTATAGGTAGGTACAGTGTACTTGAGAGAAAAATGTTTGAGTCCTCGTAAAAACAGTCACATACGTTTAATGATGATTGGGCGCCCGACACAATGAATAGACAAGCTGTCTACCCATTTTTATCGTTCCACAGTGCGCATTTGCAGTTTCGCATGGATAATGTGGACGCTACTAAATGTGACGCATATGGTCCCCCAACTTGGTCTTATTGTGTCTGTATGCTTTGTTTTTAATATTCTTTATGCGTCACAATTAGTGCATAATAAGAGCACTGTAGTTTATCCATATTTACACAGGACAAGGGCGGGTCCAGGGGGTGTGGCGGCATGTTTAGCTGCCCAATGCTATGAATGGTGAAAAGAACCAAACCAAACCGAGGTGGGGTGCTAATATTACTCTTACAGCTTATTTACTAAAATAATCAGTCTCAAAGCAAGAGTGAACGTGAGTCTTGCTTAACCTAATTGCACACTACAACAAAACACAAATCAAAAACGCGAAAAAAAAATCGCACAAAATTTTACTGGCAAATACCATTTTACATTTGATAACCAAACTTGTACACAACATGTTGCGTTTTTGCTGGGCCTACACAGACACACAGTATTTGAGTATACACACTAATACGTAAGTATGTCGATTCGGTTAAAAACGTCACTATTGAGCGGAATCCACACAATCGGGTTTGTCATCGGGCTACAGTACTCGTAGTTACAATACTGAAGCGTCTACGTGTCTAGGGAGTCGTTTACGTGTGTCGTACGAGTGACACAACACGTATCGCAGTGCTCCTGAATAAGCTTTATACCGCACATTCATGTTCAGGAAATTAAGTAGGTACTCATGATTCAACCCAGTGCGTGCGAATTCGGATGTTATAAAAGAATAATATTTTTTACAACTGTTATTTAAACATTAGGGAGGTTATTATGACCAGTTGAAAAAAATAACGGGCAGTAGTTTCATTTGTCGGCGGTTGGTAAATTAGTGTAACAGTAAAACATGAATAGTAATAAAAATAAAATTAGTTGGTTATTTCATCCCACAATATGCAAAATGAGAAACTGTGTCCATCTATAATTTTTAAGATAAGATATTGTAAATCTGCACCATTTTTTATAAATAAACGTTATTATTATTATCTCCTTTATTTGAATATACACATATCAATTATATTTTTAAATATTAGAATATAAAAACATTTAAAAATATAAAAAATAGTAGCCCACCGGTATCGGGAACAGGGTCCAAGCTTGTATTATTAAGAGCTATTATAGTATAAACGAATACTTAAATGAAAGATTATAATTGCAATAAATACATTCTTTTATCAAGAAGATTATTTAAACTTGCATGACTTCTACATAAATACACAATAAGTAAATTATAAAATGTCACCTACTGAATGTTCAATTGCCAATGTTCAACACGTAAAACTGCTCTCTTATATTTGTAATCTTAAAATATGATCTATTAAATAAGTGTTTGTGTTACCTATTAAAAAAACAATGTCAGTACAAAAAATACTCAAGTAGTGTAATAAATGAATGGGCGGTAAAACTGTTGAAATGGAAAGTAAAAATGTTGGAATGGGCAGTTAGATAAATAGTTCGGCAGTTTCAGTTCCAACCGGGCTGGTTGGAACTGAACAACCACGCGCGAGCCGAATTGGTCGCAGTAACCAAGTCAGGGCACCCCGACCAAATGGGTTAGGTTAGAACTGTGACAAACAGGCCACTGCCACGGCTACAAGCGCAAGCGGTACATCCCAGTTAGATTTCTTGCCGACTTATAATACCGATTTGTTAACTGCCCATACGTAACTGCTCGTTCAGTCATTTTATTGCTTAGATATTTATTTAATTACTGAATATTAATTTGATTCATTTTTATTTGGTTTACTGCTCAGTTTTTACTGGCGAACTTGATATTATACTTAGGTACATGCAATTTGTAATTCTTAATTTATCAAAAGTTTTATAAACAACTACAGCTTTAAATCAGGGCCGTTATAAAGGACCACCCACAACATCTTTTTAGTTGGCGATAACTCGTACATTAAATGAGCTGTTGAATATTATGTATTCGCTGTTTTTCACAAATTATTTTTTATTGCTATAAATATTTCACCATATCATTTAAATTGGAGACCGACAGATTTTGAATCTGAAAAAAATGTGCTGATATTATTGAAATTGTAGCGTCTAAATTTAGTTCACACCGGTACGATGTGTTGGGAAGCTACGCGCTCTTTATAAGATAATTTTACACAGTCATAGTCCATTACGTATGGGACCGAAACATCACTAAAAAAACTGCACAAAGGGCTATGGCGCGCTATCTAGGGCCTATCATTAAAAGGAAGAGATCCGACGTAGTACTAATAGTTCAGAATGTCGGAATACCAGTAGCGCCTTTGAAATGGGGATGGGCAGGACACTTGACTATCCGCGGTGATGGCAGATGGACTAGTCGTAACTTCATGGTCAGCGCGGGGGCGTATGGCGTCGCTTTACGCAGCGGTATTCTTCAAACAACTGGGTAACGGGATTGCGTTTTGGTGTGAAGTAATTCTGTCGGCAAAGGCCGGGAAATTGTTGACGCCGCAAAAACGATACGACGTTCGAACGAAAAGTGCTGCGACAAAGGACAGATGCTTCTGTCAGAGGAATCTCAAAAGCAGTGAACATGGAACGACTGCCGCGAAATGCACACTCATTTTATACTTAAACGTCACTGTATATTTCACCCAATTGAGATCTTCAAATTCAAGTTTAGTCATCTGTTCTAGCCGTTACGTCTGGTAGTAATGAGACCGTAAACAAAAACACATGCCTCGACCTGTGGTTTGAATGTTTAATTAAATTCAACTAGTTTTTGTTGTACCAATGTGTACGCAGCAAGCATTCAGTTCCAAACAATGGCGATGATGTAAATGCACTCGTATGTATACATATATACATCGGGTGACAATGATATCTGATCGCAAAATAATTTTAAATTCAAATCACCGCGGCGTCTGCGGTTTTTGAATTATTTATGAAAAACATACGATATTGATGGTTTTTTTAAGTAATACATAATACTGAGTAAATTACGTTAAGAGGGCGCACACAGGTCCACTAGCGCCACTACTTTAAAAAAATATTATCTCGTGACTGAGAACGAATTATGAAAATCTGCTCAATCAGCGACCTCGGTAAGTGTGTCTAGAATTTTCTAATATCTTTTATTAAGTTTCTTATAGAGACACGAAGCAACTAAATACGACATATAGGAATGTGGCCGCTTTTCTTTAGATCGAATTTTGTTGCTTCGTGTCTTAAGCGCTAGGTTAGTCCGCGAAATTCTTATTTTCTTACGTTATTGCAAATTGCTGGTCAGTATCAGATTGTATGTTGATCTAAATATGATTCGCGGCCGTAATAACTATTTATGTTTAGAATTATAATCATAAAAATTATCAATACATCTTATTACCCTGTAGCGGTATCTACAACGCCATATGCGAACAACGCGTCATACTGACGTCACGCAAATCCTGCATCTCGCAAGCAGAGTTTACCGTGCAATTAGCATAGATACAATTTACCAATATCAATCATTGGGCAATTGCCCGCCTGACACAACACCCGTCTGGTCGGAGGATCCTCCCTTTTCTATGGAGGATGAGTGAACTTTACACCCTGTTCCTCATACCTCCAAAACCCTATAGAATGACTATTTCATGAAATAATGACGTTTACGGCCAATTCTAACTCAAGGAGATGTATTGCTGTTTTTAATGATTATAATTCTGTAAAGCCATATTGGTTACGGCCGCGAATCCGATTTTAATCAATATACAACCTGACACGGACCCGCAAATTGCAAAAAACGTAAGTAAATTTGAATTTCGCTGGCTACCTTACCGATTCCCGGTTTCCTGCTTTAAGGTTCAAACTGAGATTGATAAGCATGATGGACGAAAATTAACACAAACGAATACAAAAGTAAAACACCTCTATATAAAATAACATATTTTATTAACATGGGTTATACAAAAATATATCTTAACGCTTTAAGCTGTGTACTAACAAACAGTAAGTGTCGTGCGAGTACGCGATCGTTTGTATGTATTAAGACGTACAACCGCGACTTAACTGATCGCGCGACCACGTTATATATTTCAAAAAGACAGCGACACTGAGAGGTTATACATAGGGTGTTTTGTTGTAAAGCGTATAAAAATTAGAAGAGTCCTTCAATTTCTCCAGTTTTCGTGTTAAGGTCAATATCGTAGATGCTAGGTCTGGTGGGGAGGCCGGGCATCTTGGATATCTCGCCCACCATCGGGACCACGAACCCAGCGCCGACTGACGCGAAGATTCCGTTGATTTTGAGCGTGAAGCCTGTGGGGGCGCCCTTCACTGATGCGTCGCCGGTGAGTGAGTTCGATGTCTTGGCCATGCAGATCGGGAACTTGTCGTAGCCCTGCGGAATAGTGATTGGATTAGTAATAGGAGTAGGAATTGCTTTTGTATCATGGTAGTCAGAGGCGCGAAAGTCTGACAACCAGTCTTACTAAGGGGTATCGTATTACCCAATAACTGGGTCGTGGAAGTCAGATTGACAGTCGCTCCATGTAAAATACTGGTATTCAGCTGCATCTGTTAGACTGGAAGACGACCCCAACATGTTGAGAAAAGGCTAGGAAGATGATGGATGCCATGTTTAAAAAAGTTCAGCTTTGTCTCTGCGTGACATTTATTTTTAAAGTTGTCACGCAGATAATATTAATGGTGTCATGCAGATCACACGATACTGGAGATGACGTGACGGCGTGTAATATCACATCTGCTTTATGTATGTACACACGCCATCACATCAAGCTACTATCTGTCAAATTTATTTAATAGATTTTCAACTTTATCGCTAAAGCATTAAGGTTCAAGGTTGATTGGGAAAATTTGACAGTTTCGGGTAGCTTGACCTGCTGGCATCTGTACATATAGCAGATGTGATATTGGAGATGACGGATAAATGTGCCAGAGTTTATTTTATACAGAGTACTAGCTTCTGCCCGCGACTTCGTTCGCGTAAAATTCCTTGTTCCCCCGACCCACTCCGTCGCATCGCCTGCCCAACCATTACTTCAGTCAGCTATTATATCCTTCTTGCTTATCGTTCCCAGCATGATGTTAAATAGCCTACAGCCTTCCTCAAATATTGAGCTATCAAATGCAAAAAAAAAATTTCAAATCCGACTGGAAGTTCCAGAGATTAGCGCGTTCATACAAACAAACTATTCAGCTTTATTATTAGTAGTATAAGTAGATATATTTAGCTCTGGCTAATTGAATAAATTACCATGATATAAGAGTGTTGGAACTGCCAAATGGCATTGCAACGTCGTACTACTTAGCAAAAAATCGGATTTATCTTCAATCAAATTAATGTGCACAATTACCTAATGGCTTGCTTTTTTTGCGGGGTAGTTCCAACAGACAGTAACACACTAACGTACTGGGATATTTTCAGTTGAGTAATTCAGAATCAATGAATGGTAAGGGACTACTCACACTTACTCAACTCTGTCCAGCTTTTGTCCATAGAAAACAACGATTTTGTATGGTATGCGTACGCGGTCGTAAAGCTGAACGGATGCGTACGCATTCCATACAAATGTTTTCTATGGACAAAAGCTGAACAGAGCTGAATAAGTGTGAGTAGTCCCTATACAAACATTTCATGCTGTATACGTAGATATATTTAGCTTTGGCTAATTGAATCAATTACCATGATATACGAGTGTTGGAACTGCTAAATAGCATTGCGACGTCGTACTACTTAGCAAAAAAATCGGATTTATGTTCAATCAAATTAATGTGTACAATTACCTAATGGCTTGTTTTTATTATGCGGGGTAATTCCAACAGACAGTAACACACTAACGTACTGGGATATTTTCAGTTGAGTAATTCAGAATTAATGAATGGTAAGGGACTACTCACACTTACTCAGCTCTGTCCAGTTTTTGTCCATAGAAAACAACGATTTTGTATGGTATGCGTACGCGGTCGTAAAGCTGAACGGATGCGTACGCATTCCATACAAAATGTTTTCTATGGACAAAAGCTGAACAGAGCTGAATAAGTGTGAGTAGTCCCTTAACAAACATTTCATGCTGAATCATTTAATCAGGCTGTGGGTTTTTACATATGTACATCTGTCTGGCATTTTCGCAAGACCTGTTTAGCATTGCCAAATGTTGTTGTTGGTTTTACCCACTTCAAAATGAATATACGCTATTGAGAATTCGAGATCAACTAGCATCAATTTAGGTCGTTTATATCATAGCGTTAGGCTACGTATACACGATGTGAAAAAAAAAAAAGACGTGTGGCACTCGGAGACTGCCGCGGTAAAGCTATTGCATAGCATTTTTTATCAACTTATGCAATTATAATTATTAACCGTCATTTGTTTTTGGTACTATTTTTTTCTTTTTTTTCTTCATTTTTTATTGACTGTCTTACTTTTTGGGTGTTAGGTTTTTTTCGTTACGGAATTTCAGGATTCGGTCCCCACGCTCAAGGCCCGCGCTAGAAGCTATGCAATAGCTTAAAAGTAAAACCGGTCGAAAAAGCACTGAAATTCTAGAAACAATAAAAAAAAACTGTAATTTTAACTGTGATCGCATGTCGCCTTAACAATATCGTTCTTTCTTATTTATGTTAGCACCACAAGGGACATAACAGAATATTTTCTTGTTTCATGAGTTTCAGCTCGTTTTAAGGCCAGCGCAGAGCTAACGAAGCACGATTTTTTCTGGCTAACAAATAACAACCTTATGAAAGTTTTAATAAGAGTTGAAAATTTAAATTTTTTCCCGTCCGCGAGATCATCAAAGTGGACAGAGCATAGATAACAAGGACCGTTCTTATCTATGCTCTAATCAGCCTATAATGTTCGCACTGCTGGGACACAGGCCTCCTCTCTATGTGAGAGAGTGGGCCGTAATCTACCATTGGTCCAGTGTGGGTTGGTAGATGTCACATGTCTTCAAATTTTTGGTTCTAGGACATGCCGGTTTCCTCACGATGTTTCCCTTCACCGTTTTAAGAGCAGTGGTGATGAAATAATTTAACACAAAGTAAAGCGCCTGTCGAACCTACGAACTCCAACTCGTAAGTGGCGGCCGTTACCACTGGTTCACCAATGCTTTAGGTCCAAGGTGCGCGGTTAAGTTTATCTAGTTTCGTCTGTATTTTAAGAGTAGCAGTGATATTTGTGATATTTGTTTGGCAGTGAGCACCGCGGGTCGCCGGCGCTAACAGATAGTGGCAAGTTCAGTCCCACTGTCACTATGTTCATAAACAAGAGAAATTAATACGATTAAGGTGAGGTGATTAAGTTGAGGCTCATGGTGTCCAAGTCCTGATGTACTAGTAAGATAAGGCCTTATCTCACTAGGACACCAGGACTAGGACACCATGGTGCCAGGTAGTGTATGGTTGGTTGCGCAACCGATCGGATATGACTGAGATACCCACCATAAAGCTGTTGTATATTTTGCTGGCAGCGTGACCATGGATGCGCCCCCATGGTGTCTTAGTGAGATTATCATCATCTTCATAGCCTTTCCCAACTATGTTGGGCTCGGCTTCCAGTCTTACTGGATGTAGCTGTGACCTCCACAACCCAGTTACTGGGTAATACGAAACTCCTTGGTAAGACTGGTTGTCAGACTTTCAAACTTCTGACGACCCTTAACGACTGTCAAAGATCCACAGTCGGGACCAACGGCTTAACGATCTTTCCGAGGCACGGAGGGGTCTTGGTTTGTAAAGATGGTCACCCATCCACGGAGCAACCGCGGCAAGCGTAGCTTAACCTGATCGATCGACCTGTGCGGCTGTTATTTCTTAGCCACAAGCCCCTCCATGGTGTCCTAGTGTGATATATCCGCTTCCTGCCCCGCTCTTATCTGCTCGACCACTTACCTATGGATTGCGTAACAATCAAGCCGTTCCGTTCATAATGAATGAATGATGCATACAGTTCGACGAAGCCGAACAATCGAGTTGATTCATGAATGGCTCATGATTAGATAAGCATGATCAAGATTGTTTGATTGGCATGAGGAAAATGGGAAAAAATCTATTAGAGGAATTCCCCAGAGTCTGGATTCGTTTCTGGTTAGGCTCGCGGTCGCCCCCTATCGCATTACACAAAGATTACTAGCAAATTGTGGGCGTACTGCACACATCCACTCTCCGGGGAATACAGACGTGTGTTATCTACTTATGAACAAAAAGAGTTGTAATACCTTCTCAGTAAACGCCTGTATCTTTTCGAGTACTTCGTCGGTGTACTCGACTTGTCCTGCGCCGTACATCTCCTTCGCAATGACCTGGATCTTGTCCTGGATGGAGAGCTGCAGTAGGTACAGGAAGTCGAACTTGGAGTTAGAGTCACAGGCCTCAATGACGGCGTCTGCGAGCTCAAGGGCTCCGAGGCCGCCCTTGGCCCAGTGGTCACATAACACGGCCCTGAATGCGCCGTTCTTGAGCGAAAAGTCCTTCACCAGGTTTAGCTCAGCGAGTGAGTCGTTCCTGTAAATGATAAAAAATAATGTCAACGACTATCAATACCCGACTCTAGAAAAGTTTTTATTTATTTTATTTTTAATGGTTCCTGCAGCCAGGCGCGACGCGACGCCGAGACGCGACTCTGGTAGAAAAATTTCCATGAAGTTTTCATGCATTGTCCTACCTACTCTAGAGCCGTGCCTTTATTCACAAATAATATGCTGCACAATAGCGGCCTTAACTTTGATGTTATTTCAAGTTAAAGAAATATCAACTTTATTTTAATGATAATTAAGTTGATTTCAGAGTGACTAGCACTATTAAAAATGTTATAAAAATGTTTGAAATTGTAGCAGTTGAAATAGTAAACTGAACTTTATCGTGTAGGAATTAAGCTTATTTTTCCATAAACTCATATTTGTTTCCATTTTTGTCAAATAAGTCGCGAATGCAATTAGGTTTAATATAAATGCGGGTTGATGGATGTCACGCATGCCTTCGAAAAACCAAATAGCTCATGCCACGGTAAAAATATAAGCCAGTCAGCATATATAACAGAATGTGATATAAAAGTTTTATTAAAAAGAACTGACCCGTGTTTGTTGATGGCTATCACGACCGGCACGCCGAACTTGTTGCCGTTGCTAATGTGCTTGCCCAAGTTGCACAGACCTTTGCTCAAAAGCTCCAGATTTTCCTGAAAAACACATCATTTTGTACCATTAGCCCGATTTAGAAGTGTATTGTTGTATAAATGCACCATAAAATTTGTCGGTCGGAATGCCAGTTAACCACAAATCACGACCAACCGTAATGCTAAAGTTTATGGTTCATTAAAACCTAAACTGTTTCTTGATAAAAATAATCGATTGTTTGTGGGTAGGTAACATTCATAAGACACGAGTATTAAGAAGCAGGTACCAAGTAGCATGGAAACTTTTATCTTCCATTTACCTGCACGTAGACGTCGTGCAGCGGCGTGCCGGGCGTGACGGGCGGCCCACCGCCGTGCATCTTCAGGGCACGAACAGTAGACACGATTACCGCGCAGTGTGGCGTGTCACCGCTCGCTCGGCACTTTATGTCGAAGAACTTCTCCATACCTGGACAAGATTTCTTTGGTTGATCAAATAGTTTTACGCATATGGTCGATAGATACACCCAATGTGCATCAGTTATGTAACACAAGTTTTAATTTCCATATTTTAAACCCCTACACAACATTATCACACCCAATAATGTTCCGGGTAACTTCCCACTCAGGCGTCCTCTTGAATCCCCCCTCATATGAGAGGGAATCCTGGCTAATTTGTGTATATTAAAGTTGATATTAATCTCACAAAATCTTCATCCTCGGGAATCCAAACTCGCAGATCTTTTGGTAAAAGAGTGAAGATACTAATTTGGTATAACTTAAAAAAAAAAATATCCTCGTATGCCGAATACTAACAACTTAAAAAACCGCATAATATAAGTTCACAACTTTAACAAAAGAGGTCTTACCAATATCAGAACCGAATCCAGCCTCAGTAGCAACATATCCAGTCTCTCCAGCCAGTTTCATGGCGATCTTGTCGGCCAGTATGGACGAGCAGCCGTGGGCGATGTTGGCGAATGGGCCAGTGTGGACTAGCACTGGAGTGCCTTCTAGGGACTGCATCAGGGTTGGCTCGAACGCGTCGCGAAGTAGGACGAGTAGAGCACCGGTCATACCCTGTGAAGAAGGTGGCAGTTTGAGTATAGGTTCAGGCCCTTTTTCAATTAACTGGCAAAACTGAGTTGAGGTTGAGCAGCGGTTGTTCAACATGGCTGGCAGCGACTCCGCAAAACTACGTCTCTCGCAACATGTTACTAGTAACATATGTTGCAGCAACGTTTGTTTAGCAGGAGTAGCTTTTGTATCAGTTAATTTTTTGTAACACGTAAACAAGCAGGCCGGACGGCAAGTAGTCACCTTTTTGACCTCTGCAATACCCGAGGCATCGCAAAACGTTGCCATTCAAGATATAAAGCTGAAATGTCTCATGGTCACTAATGAACTAATTACACCGGCAAAAAGTCTCCTCACCAAATCATCAGCAGTAACAGGGTTGCCACTCTTGTCGAGCGCGACCACCATGCTCGCGAGCCTCGCCTTGATGTCCTCGACATCCTTGCCCAGCGCGAGGATGGCCATGATCTCAGAGGCCACAGAGATGTCGAAGGCGGTCTCGCGGGTGAAGCCCTTCTCTGTGGGCGATTGGCCCACTGTGATCTTACGGAGGTACCTGTCGTTTAGGTCCACCACTGAAATTAAAAATGAAAAGTTTATATTCTTCTGTCGTATCGACGCGAATTAAGGTGGTACTGGTGCGATGGACGAGATTTTCTAGAACTCTCTTAATATCTGAACTATTATTCTATGTTTTTTGTCATTATGAGGCGTCATCATTATACAAAGGAGGGAAAAACATAGATTGATTACCACATTTGTCTTCTCTCGTTAATTTGAGATTTAGCGATGTAAGACTGTCCAGGTTTACCTCAGTACCTACTGTTAAGGTGTCTTAGCTCGCTACCTCGATGTCACCTCCACATAAAACAAATGCATGCAAATAGAAACGCACGCACATGCCAGGCATTGAGGTAAACCCCCAAGCTGCCCGCGATGTATCGCAGTGAGGTATCCTTCGGCATGTGCGTGTGTGTCTATTAGAATGCATTTGTTTTACATGGAGGTGACATTGAGGTAGCGCGCTAAGCCGCGACCGCTAGCTATCGCAGTGAGGCATCTTCGGCAAGTAATTACACTAATATTAACTAAAAGTGGCCATAAAACCTAACCTAATGCATAAAAAGATGGAATATTTAATCAACTGACAGAGAATTATGGACCCATTTTTTGCAAAATCGGCACCCTAATTGCGTAACACACGATCAATCGGAATCGGTTTCATTTTGACAGTTCAACAACATTCATTGCGTTATTTACGTGTTGAGCAGACAAATTTTTCGAACTTATGAAGCAATGGATTAGCAATTTGCTTCAAAATTATTCAGATTCCGATTGATTGTGTGTTACGCAATTGGGGTGCAGGACGAATACAAATAAAAAAGAAACAACGTAAATAACAAGAACAAGTAATTTAATATTCTATCCTTGACGCATCCCAGAAGGTTGGCTCAAGGAGTTCTATAATAAATACAGTGGCGTTCTTTATAGCGGTCAGAGTCCACAGTTGTCATCAATTTGTAATGTTAATGGACTGGATCTTTGAGAAAAACCAGTGAATCTATCTGGGTTTTTCTGAGTGTTTGCTCCCATGGGAATTAACACCAATTCGGTTCGTTAATATCGACCGTTTAATTTTTTTGCTGTTTTGATGAATGGGTTTATCCCTGTTTAATAGTTACAGTCACATTTTCAAGGACCTATGAATGCGCTGTGTGGTGGTAATTAGCGAGCTGTAGGAGTTTACTGCCCTCTTTTTAGGGCCGTAATAGGGCGTAAATAATGCCAGTTGAAATTGACACATTGTCGCATTCGTATTATGGTGTCTATCATGGTAAATAATAAAAGAAAGCTACGAAACCCTTAAGCATAAGTAAAAAAAAAAATAGTTATTTTTTTTATTATTATAAATTAGAATGATTGCAGTGAGTTTCATAAAACAATCATTCTAATTTATACCTTATCTTACCGAGATAAGAGTTACATTGCACTGATTTACGTATGGTGCTACGTCGATCGTAAATACCTACCTTACCCTACCTTAGTGCGCGAGACCGAATAGCAGTTGGCCACACTTGTTTTTTAAATTATTATTAACTATAGTTGGTCACAAAGAAAGGACAACCCACCTCTATTCCACATAATCTTCGACGTATCAATGTTGAGCCTCGAGAATTTGGCCTTCTCTCCTTCCGTCAGCGTATCGGGGTCGGTCTTGGTGATGCCCAACCTCTTCAGCCTCCTCAGCTGGATGGCGGAGAACTTCCTGACGCCCTTAACCTTGGGCACCAGTCTGTCGTACAGGGGGCCATCCTTCTGCGTCAGTTCGTGGAAGATCCTGGCGTCCATCTGGGCTGCGAGAAGGTTGTTTGCGGCAGTCACCGCGTGGATGTCACCTGTTAAGTGCAGGTTGAACTCCTCCATGGGAATGACCTGAGGGGGTACAAATAACGGCGTCAAAAATGAAAAATATATCCAAACACAATTTTCTACTTAATAAAGAAAGAAGAAAGAATAAAAACTTCACTGACAGACATCGCACGGCCTAAACCAGTCCAGAAACACGCAATTTTGCAAAAAAAAGGTACCTTTTACATGTACTTACATAAAGTTATCTACTAAGGCCTAATTTTTAAAAATTGTCTCCCCTATAGTGGTTAAATAGGGAATGAAAGTTTCTATAGAAATGGTGAATTTGCCGATGACCCATCGGACACACGGTAGTATTAGTATAGGTACTGTAAGATTGGATTGACCAATTTTAAACATTATTATAAACTGTTGATGGATTAATACTGCGCAGTATTAATATAACCCAATGCCAATACGCAAATCTGCCATATTGATTTTCTATTTATAGGATGCAATAAAAGTATTGCGCAATAATAAGCTACAGTCAGACTGAAAGAGCATTAATTAACTGTAAATAAATGATATGATTCTAATTACTGTTTTGTCAGATAAGTACTAGGTTATGATTTAGTTATAGTTAATGTTAAGGTTGTCTGCTAAAGTCGATTTTACGTAGTGCAGGCTGGCAATAAAATAACTCTGGCTGCATTCAAAGGGAAGGGAAAAAAATATGGCATCCTTTTGTCATTTTTAATTTCATCGTAGAAAATGAAAATTCCTTTACCTTATCCGAGATTCAGAATTCACATACCTGAGAGTAGCCCCCACCGGCTGCGCCCCCCTTCACCCCGAAGGTAGGCCCCTGGCTGGGCTGGCGCATGACGGCGAACGAGTTGCGGCCGCGGTGCGCCGACAGGGCCTGCACCAGACCCAGCAGCGTCGTGCTCTTACCCTCGCCCATAGGTGTCGGGGTAATGCTGCAAGGGATACAGGAAAGGTTATAGTTATTATAGCTGTGGTCTTCAAAACTTTAGGCGTTCTCTGGCGTGCTACACACTTTTTCCGGTCGGTATAATTCGGCACAGCCGGGCAGCAAATTAGAATATGTATACAGAGTGACAGGGACATCGACGCGCAACCAGGGGTTTACTCCGAAGTAGTGTCGGCCGAATGTTCAGCCGTTTCCTGCTACGAAGTTACTATTTGGTTCGGTCGGTCCCGATCCTACACTCTTTCGAATATTGACTATGGTCCCGACCCAACTGAGCCGATCCGAACTTTTTTCGCATTTTTCAATAATATACGGTTCGGCCATGTTTCGGTCCGATCCTATAATTCGCACTTTGCACTTCGGAGTAGACCCCCTGTTACCATGGATTCAGTACCTACATGATTCTGAACCTGCATCGAAATTTTCCGCCAGTTATTTTTAAATAAATTAGCTGGTCCATAAATTTTGACCACGTGGGTATTTCTATGAAACAGCAGATATTTTTTTATAACCTACGAAAAATTTCTACGCTACGGTTTTTAAACATTTGCTGAAAATGGATACAGTTGCCACCCTGTATATTTTGACGCTGTCCTAATCATGCCGACCGGAACAGTGTGTAGTACGATAGCACCCCTGACATCAAGTTTGTATTCCCCTAAGGGGTATTCCCACACTTCACAGGTTACATTATAAGTTCCATGTAACGCTGGCACTACACTTCGCATTCGCGTTTTCTTCATATAAAATGAACTTTATTTAAATGCGTTTAGGGTATAACTTAAATATGCAAATATTTTGACGAAAAAGCCTAGCAAAGTGCCAGCATCATATTAGGCGAGTCTATTACCATTAACCGGGTAAGAGTAATCAAACATCCATTATTATTGTATCAGGTATAGAACAATGCGGCATCGTTTGACGATAAGTCATAGGTACTTATTTCCTAAAGGTATTGTTTCTCTGTTAAATTTTACTGGTCTTATTACAATACAAGGATTATCTTTAGACTCGGGTTTAAACCATCGAGGTTTTTTTTTAATTTTAAAACTTGTATTTTTTGTAAAGTTAGATACGAACGTCGATCGTATCTAGTTTTACAAAAACTAACGTTAGTTGTCAATTTTGTATCAAGAACTTTATCACTACCTACTACCATTTATTGTATTTAAAAAAAAACCAAATGACTTTGCAACTATGCCAGCCAGTACGTAACCACTGAAAAATCAGACATTCAAATTTGACATTCAGATTCAGACAGGCAGAGCCAGACACCGAAAATTCTCACGAACGATATAGGTCGGAGTCAGGTTTACCTACCCAACATTCAATCTTCAAAAACGGTAAAATGACATACTATTTGATGACACGTGAAAGTGGGACGGCATGTCGTAATTATCGGGGGCGAAAAACAGACAACACGAAGAAAACTTGGCTTTAGTCAAGTTTTGACGTATCGCTTGCGGAGCGTATATAACCCACCTACCACTTTTTACTTATAATATCATTGTGGTACAGCCCGCCTAAAACTTTATGGCGGCTCTGAAGTGCACTATTCGCTGCGCAGTACCTCACCTCTCACCCCCGCTGACAGGTGAATTTGTTACTGCGCAGTGACTCGCCTCATGTTCCGAGCCGCCATAAAATTTGAATGGGGCTGTACCTATTGGATATTTTCTACTCATACATTCAAACATGAAAGGTCATCGAGTGGAGTCGAACCGTCTCATTACAAAAGGAGTTCTAACTTCCAGGAGTTCCAAGCCCAACGGTGTGAAGTGAGCTGTTAACAGTGTCAATCCCTAGCATCAGGTGGAATGACAGCTCACTTCACCTACCTTTTTACGGTGAGATTTTTACAGAATAGAGCGGCAGTTCTTCGAGTCAGTTATTGTATTTTGAACTTTAAACTTACCCAGCAACCACGATGTACTTGCCGCCCTGCTGGTTCTTCAGTCTGTCCAGCACAGACAGCGAGATCTTCGCCTTGGTGCGTCCGTACTGCGATACTTCGTTGGAAAAGAGTCCAATTTCGTGCGCCAGCTCACTTATGTCCTTCGGCTTCTGGGAGCGGGCGATCACTATATCGCTGAAAGAGACGTATAATCAAGTTTAACATAACATAATAATTCTACTTATATTGTAAATGCGAATGTGAGTTGGTAGGTTTGTTTTTCCTTTACGCAGGAACAAGTGCTAGTACGGTCGGTGGCGTTAGTTTGAACAAATTATGTTATAACTGATAAAAAATCTAAGCAAAATTAATTTTTCCTTAGTGCATAAGAGATCTGATCGTCCGCTGCTCCAATAGAGGGAGACCTAGAACCTTTTGGAGTCCAAAGTTAAAGCATGTCAAAGATGTCAAAAAACTAATAAAAAAAGTAATTTCATGCCGCGCCAAAACCTTATGGGACAGTTTTTGGGATCATCTTAAACCCAACATCCGGTTAGACTGGAAGCCAACCCCAACATAATTGGAAAAAGGCAGATGATGTAGAAGGGCAATATGGTCAAACGAAAGATGACCTCAATGTTGAAGGAAAATAAAGCTGCATATTTTGTTTATAGCTTCTGCCTGAGCCAGGAATCGAACCTGATCCCTTTCAAGTGAGTTTTTTGGCTTTCCTTGCTTCTCGCAGCAACGGAGCAACAGTTGGACGTGATTATTGTCATAGTGATAGGTTATGTACCAGAGAGTGACACATACTTCGTAACGGGAGTAAAAAGACACTTAACGAAGCCGAGAGTCACTTGTTCTCACCACCATTGTGATATTTTACTGGACCATACTTGGGTTGGTACTTTCTGGTTACGGAAATATTGAACGTCTAAGTTTCAACTTTTTTACTTTATTTTACAAAAACTAAATAGTTTTAACACACAGTCGTTAGTATTATAACTTAACTTATAATACCCTACCATGTTGCATGCACCTCATAAATACAATGTTTTTCGAGGGTTACATTGCGCGCAGCCGTAAACATCGTTTTTCACACCAAAAATAAAAGTAGTTTCCCAGCAATCATATATGCTCCATATTACTTAGTTTGATGTACAAAATGCGTAAATAATGGTTATGTAATGAATCTTTTTACACCCTGTATCGTTATATCTTTTTGACCAGAATAAAATTGCCCACCATGATGACCATAGGAAGAAATGCGCCAGTAAAAGCTAGCTCATAATGTATATTTATTTTCACTACTGGGCTTTTTTTTTTGAGGATGGGAAATCATCAAATGACCCCTCCCGCTCTGGGTGGAGCGGAAGGGAGTGTCAGACTCTTACTGACTAAAACCCACCCGTGTTCCTTCCTTAGCCCTTTCTGTTCCAGGGCGGCGGTAACCCTTTCGGACGATCCCGCCGCCCACTACTGGGCCTGGCGTGTTCTCTATAAGGCACCATCTCCGCGGGCGAGAGAATCGCGGCGATAGTCTCGCCGTGCTATCATATTCTTGCAGCGATTATATCGCTGTGGAGATTCGTTCCTACATTTTCTTTTGAATTTGAATTGATGATGAATTGATAGCGCCTTAGATAGAAGGCCTGAGTCTTGCACGCTGTTGCGCATGTTATGTGACGACAAGGGAGACAACTGACCTGGGCGGTGGCGCCAGAGGCGTGACGCGCAGCGGGCGGAGCGGCCAGGTGGGCGCCAGCAGGCGGTCCAGCTGGCGGCGCGCGGCCTGCACGGTGTTGCGCATGAGCATCGCCACGGTCATGGGGCCCACGCCGCCCGGCACCGGCGTCACGTGCGACGCCACTGATACGGCCTCCACATACGCGACGTCTCCTACGAGACGCTGACCGCTCTTCTTTGAGGGATCTGATAGTTGATGTCTTGGTTAACACTTCGTATTTATATAAAGCCGTAATTGTACTGATAGTTATGCAAATGTAGTTTAATTCTGTCACACAGTCAGGATAAAAATCCGGTTTTGAAGAGTACCTAACTGAAGATATCACACCTTAATTTGATTAAGTCTTAAAGGATCAAGAATTTCTGTAGCAACAAAGTACTAGAAAATAAATAAACGCTTATCAAGAATAACCAATTTCCTGGTAGTAAATTACAATCGAGTAATCAGTCATTTCAGTGAAAAGGTTTGAATTGAGCGTTCCGTCTCGCGCTGCAGACGGTCGGTCGCCGCCGCCAAATGTTTTGCTTCAACCGCCTGTTCCGACTATTGTCACCACATTACACATTACTTAAAAGATAAATATTTTAGTTCTAAGCAGCCATAATAGCCATTGTTCTATGGTGACGTAAGTATGTAGTACGCACCAGCAATGGGATTGATGCCGCAGTCGATGACGACCGCGCCCGGCTTGATCCAAGAGCCGCGAACCATCTCGCCCCTTCCGATAGCTACTACAAGGATATCCGCTGTCTTTGTCTGTAAAAAATTAAGCAAGTTTCATTAAAAAGTGACCTTTAAAACAACGAAATTGAAATAGTATTTCTAGAAAAAGATAATTAATATAAGAGAAAAGATAATTGATTAGAAAGTAACTTGACATTTAGCGACAAAGCCTACTGAGCCAGAACAGGGTATTGATTATACTAGAACTGAGACCGTATTCTCTATGACAGAATGTACGAAAATGCGCGAAAAGAACGCGAGGTTGGCGTGATTAGCTAAGGACTTGACGTGGTTTCGAAGTAAGGAATCATTGAGTGGTCATAGTGAATAAGGACCCTGCACTCGCTCCGGTTTCCTACGGTTTTCACGACTCGATGAAACATCGAGAATTCGAGAGTCCTTCATTATACCTACTAATATGTTAGTCTATAATAAATAACACACACATAAATCTTCAGGTAAAAAAAAATTCTAAATGGTCGTGAAAACCACATCAAAATCCAATGTGGAGTTTAGAAAATCTAAGCAGTCGCTTTTCGTGTCTGTCTGTGTGAACAGACAGACACGAAAAGCGACTTTGTTTTATAGGTAGAATTACTATGTAGATAGATAGGTAAAACATTATTTGTGCACACAAAATACAAAAAAAACACAATTAAATGATAACAAATTCCATTAATTCATATCTAATATATAAAATTCTCGTGTCACAGTTTTCGTTGCCATACTCCTCCGAAACGGCTTGACCGATTTTGATGAAATTTTTTGTGCATATTCAGTAAGTCTGAGAATCGGCTATTATCTATTTTTATTTTATTTTTTTTCAAGCCCTTAAGTGATAAGGGATGTCCACCCTGCGGTAGGAGTAGTGTAGGAGTAGGGTAGGAGTAGTGTAGGAGTAGGGTGGAGTAGGGTAGGAGTAGTGTAGGAGTAGGGTAGGAGTAGTGTAGGAGTAGGGTAGGAGTAGGGTAGGAGTAGTGTAGGAGTAGTGTAGGAGTAGGGTAGGAGTAGTGTAGGAGTAGGGTAGGAGTAGGGTAGGAGTAGTGTAGGAGTAGGGTGGGAGTAGGGTAGGAGTAGTGTAGGAGTAGGGTAGGGGGTAGGACACCACGCGAACGAAGTAGCGCCGGGCAGCTAGAACTAATTTATATATGGCAAAACAACGTTTGCCGGGTCAGCTAGTACTTATACTATAAAAAGAAGGTGCAAAATACTAAAATAAAACAAAAGTAATAATGACATACCGCTCACATACCTAAGGCGCGGCCAACTACATAGTTCCGCGCGGACTATAGTAAAACTACATATCCAGCACATTTTTTTTTTATAACTGAACAAAATTTTACGCTAGAATCATGTGCTGAATTCATGGTTACAGAATGCGCGTCGATGTCCCTGCCATCCTGTATATATTGAAGCTCGATCTATTAAAACTACATCTAAATATTATTTAGATGTAGTTTTAATAGATCGAGCTGATTTTTGAGATTAGAATTCAGCACATGGTTCTAGTGTAAAATTTTGGTCAGTTATAAAAAAAATGTGCTGGATAGAAAATTTCAGTAACTACGCAGGCAAAATGTATGGAACAGCTATTTCAAACGAAAAAATTCAATGCCGGAGTTTCAAGATCATGTAAGTACTGAATCCACGGTAACAGGCTGTGCATCGATGTCACTGCCACCATAGGGTATAATTTATAGACGTACACAGTGGTATACGTCTATAGATCCACATCGCGCATTAAATTGATCATAAAACTGCTATAAGTAAAGAGACAACTCACAATCTCACTCAAGTTCTTGGTCTTGGAATGGCAGACGGTGACAGTCGCATGTTCCCACTTCAGCAGCTCGGACACCGGGGTGCCGACAATACGGCTGCGCCCCAACACGACCACGTTCTTGCCGGCAATAGGTATACCAGTCCACTTGATCAGTTCCACACAGCCAGCTGGTGTGCAAGGAATGAAGCCGGAGAGGTCACCCACTGCCACGCGACCCTCGTTTATTGTATTCAATCTGATGGTGGAAGAGACAGGAATGTTTTTGTAGATATGTAGAAAATATGTTATGGCCTAAAATGATGTCAGGAAGTTTTACGAAAAACATGTTTTTGCTTTAATATCCAATAAGGAAAGCCGATGGATAAATTGTCCGTTGTGTTGTGGATTGTTGTAATTTATCCGTCGGTTTTCAATTAGTGGTTATTACTGAGATGGCGGGCAGGACGGTGATGATGCTGGTAGTTTCTGACTTGGCAATCGTTTTGTGCTGGATTTGCTAAAATCGATGTCGTATTTTGGTGCATTTTTTTTTTATTTTCGCAATTTGGTATGTCCGATGAACGTCAAAAACGGACATTGAACTATATATCAGCCAATATAAAAAAAATTGCAAACCGGGTGTGCCACAATCCAAAAATTTTGTAGTCAGATCATTTTTCAGACCTTTCCTTGTCTTTGCAGACCAAAACACATTTCAAATTCCTGTTTTAACCGAAAAGAAAAAAATAATAATTACCCATCTACATCCTTATCAGGTGACACGGCGTCGGTGATCCTGTGCGCGTCGATGGGGTGTTCGGAGTCTAGGGGCATCTGCACGATGATGCCGTGAACTTTGGGGGAGTCGTTCAGGCTCGTGATCGTGGCCAAAAGCTGTATAAACAAACACATCATCGATATCATTTGACTTCACCGTTGATCTAAAAGAGACAAAGTCGACAGCTGAGCATGAAACCCTGGGTCCGATAAGGATTCCTATCAGGAATGTCTCAGCATTTTTCTGAAGCAGCTCTGAGTGTGGATTCGTACCCGATTCATTGCAATTAGCTATGACTACTTATTAATTCATAATCAGCCTTAATGTTACCAGTGCTGAGACACAGGCAGGCCTCCTCTCCGACAGAGAGAGTGGGTCATCCATAATCCATCACGCGTGTGGTTTATGGCCAACTCCGCTCCGCTTCACTTGTAGCCAACTCCACTCCGCTTCAACTTGGCGGATATCACATGTTTTTGAATTTTTGGTTCCAGGACATGACATATTAATTGATTCATATAAATTACATATTATCACTCTCATTTTCCTGTTTGTTTGTTTTGTTCCGTGAAGAAAATAAACGTATATGAAATCTATCGTGAGGTCAAGCCGCAGTGTTCCTCAATGAAATACAATCCTACTGTAACCTGATTCTGAGAAAGTGGGAGTGGGAGTGGGTGGTGGGGGTGGAAGTGGTGAAAGTGGTGAGTGGAGAAAGTATAGAATTATGAATGGTAAATCTAAAAATCTGGCACACATCTTTTCCTGTAGGTATGTACACCAAAGGAGATAACCAGGGTCGTCGGATATAGTTGAAGTTCAGTAAGAAACCGAATTGATGTTTTTTTAGAATGAAATTTAATTTGATACATGAAAAAAAAAAAATACTGTGTTTTCAAGAACATCTATTGGTTTCTTATTAAACTTCAACTATATCCGAGGACCCTGGACTTATCTCCTTTGGTGACACATTGAATAGGCTTAAACTGGTGTTCTACTTACAATTGTAAATACCTACTAAGGATAGAAAAAACTTTCGAATGTAATTTCTGTTGTCCTAATCTGCGAGTGATAAGGCCACCCATTGTATGTATGTTTAGTAGTGTTAAATGTCTTATTTTTTTTTCTTGTGTACAGACGCCAGCACATCAAGCTACTACAATCTGTCAAATTTCTTTAATCGATTTTAAACTTTATCGCTAAATCCTTAAGGTTCAAGGTTGATTGGAAAAATTTGACAGTTTCGGGTAGCTTGACCTGCTGGGTCTGTACGTAAAAAGTATAAATAAATAAATAATAAATAATCCAAGGTTCTTGAAGATAAATGGATAATTTGAAAGGTACATTGAAAGGAGTATCAATATTTCTCTAAGCAATAGAGTAACGAAGGGCCCCGCTGCGTTGGATGGAAACCGAAATTAAATGCAATTTCTGTCTTTGTGGCGGAGGTACATAGATTTTTTTTTTTATTGGACAGGCACGTTCAACAATCTAACGTCTACACTGGTTTTGATGCTGTAGCCAGTTCTTGAAATACCGGTACTCTTGCGAACCGGTACCATTGCCCTTGTTGTGACCAAAGTAGTATCTGTACTTTTGTTCTTTCTAATCAGTATCGGTACCAAACAAATATTTCCGTAAGTTAGAGTGAGAAGACAGATATAGGCACAATATAACTTTAAGCCAACCGTACGAGGTCCCTCGTACAAAAATGAGATTTGTGGTACACGCCGTGTACTTGAATTTGGTACCGGTACTTATTAGGTGAAGTACCGGTACCCGTCTGGAACAGATACCCAGGTAACGTAATGGCATGAACCGCTAAGTACCGGTACAGAACCTGTACTTTTGGTACCGGTTCCAAGCTTTGGCTGTGGCTCAGGGGCTCAGATAGATAAAAACACACAGAATCACACTAGCGAGGCATAAACCTACCCTTCCCAGAGTTCCCAGTCAGTTACTTGTTTTATACGAGTAGGAGAAAACAATTTTTTACAAAAGCGTACGGAACGTAATCTGCCCAAATGTTATGAAATGAAAGTGTTATTATAACAACATGTAAGTAGGTATACACAATTTCTTACATAAAATACGATAATAATCGCGTAAGTATCATGAGATTTAATGTGTTTGTTACATCATTCGATGAAAACAGTAAACAGTCTGTTATAAACTAAATGATACGTCTTATCACGGTGTCAATAGTTCAAGGTGTGACGATGGGCAAAATATGTGGCCTGTTACGTTTTTATGGGATTTGATCATAAGCTATTGAAACAATAGCATAAACAGCTCCTCCTTTTTAAGTCGGTTGAAATAAGATGAAATTTTAATCCTACTTGGCTGCATCTTTTATTTTATTGAGGGCCTTAATTACCTACATTCGAACAAGTTTTTTTTTTTTTGTATTCAAGTGAAGTTATAGTTTTTATATTATAACTGTAGCTTTTATGTATATTTTCATTATCTTTTTTTTGTCCTTAATGGCTCAGAATCGAGTTGAGTGGAAAAATGAAAGGAATGTCTATGCCCTGCAGTAGGACGATACATGCTGATTATTGTTATTTTTTATCACTTCATTTTCATAGGAAGACAATTTTTTTAGGACGAACTACAATTCAATTTCCGACCGAATTAGTTCACCTAGCAGACGTATTAATGAAAATCTCGTTTGAACCATTCATTGCAGCGCAACGGTTGGAAGGCGCTTAGCTATTTAGTAATGGCTTAAGGCATCTGGACTTCATACATAACATAAATAAGCTCAGTTACATATAGGCCGTAACCCCATTTTTGGGATAAGGATCATAAATGTTCTTTTAGAGTACCATTAGGCTAGGATATCTTCTAGAATAGGTGCGTAATATTGACATAAAAAATACCGGCAAATACATAGGTCGCTGATATTGCTTCCTTGCGGGAATGCGCGAACCGTAGGACAGAAAATAATGACTCAGTCACTGCGCTAATCAGCATAAAATAACATAACATTATGCATGCATTCTTCGAAGCCCGAAGGGGTAGGGAGGGATGCCAGTTATGTTTAAGTCCAACATCAACGCGCAAACTGTAGCCATGAATTCAGCACACGATTCTAGAATGATGACCGACGAAAAATTTCTTTACTTGGGGTAGAAATTCGTCGGTTATCAATAAAAAAACTGCTGATTTAAAAAGAAAAGTCAGTCCTTCAGTCAGACTTTTCTATCAAACAGCAGTTAAAAAAAAATAAGCTGTTCAGTAGGTAGGTACTGAACAGCTTATTTTTTTTTTATACGTGATGTGATGCGATGTTGAGCTGATTACTGCACTTGTCCAGTGATTGTTTTCTGTGTGTTCGTTCAGAATCATGCACTGAATTCATGGTAACAGGTCGTGCCCTGCCAAGTGCCACCCTGTATATTGCTAATTTGCCATACCTAACAGGAAACGGTGCGCCGCCGCACAAATCATGCATTCGATGTAAAGACCTAAAGCCTCTTACCTCAGTCTCCGTGATATCTCTCGGCAGCTTGAGATGGTCGGCCTTAATCCCAATGTTCTCAGCAGCACGGAGCTTCATCCGTATGTACACGTTGGAGTCCTCTCGGCCGCCCACCTGCACGATGGCCAGCCGGGGCTCGAACTCCGACCAGCGCGAACGAGCCTCCGACACTTGTGCACGGAGGTCATTCTCGATGGATCTGATGATGCAGAGGATATGTTAGTGATGGGATGGATACTCGAATGTGTACGATTTTGAAGCTTATGCATGAAAAACAGTAAGGATGACGATCATTATGGTGCGGGGTAGGTATATACCTAACTAGGTACCTACAGATAATTAAAATAAAATATTGTACTCTAGACCATTAAAATTTCGACGTTTCTTATGAGGCAGAAAACTAATAAGTTTAAGGGCTGATTGTTCCATCGCCAGATAACTTTTGTTCGAGGAATGAAATTGACGTTTGACAGTTTTTGTATGAAATAACTGTCAAAATTTCAAACTTATTCCTCGAATAAAGTTATCAGATGATTGAAAAATCAGCCCTACATTATGAATTTTGTTTAATTCATGTTTTTTTTTAATAAGGTACCTACTAACCTACCTTGCACATAAAAAAATCAAGATGAAAATAATATCTCACTTCAAATTCAAACTATTCATCATGAATCGATACGAAAGGGTGAAAGCATGCAAAAAAACTATAGATGACGAAAATTTAGAACTAACTTAGCCACTTCAGTGCCCGAAATTGGTTGTGCGACCATCTTTTGAGTATGTAGACCGTATCTCACGTCGGTCCCTAGTCGACTGACTCCCGAACAGAGAGACAAACATCTTGACATGCATCCGACCCCAGGAGATAACCTGACGATACGGCATGGGCAACACATTCCTCAAAACAAAATCTGGTATATGCCAAAACTTTGTAACAAAAGCGGCTACATGCGGTTTTTAACCCATGTTTGGAGTAGTTTGGAGTTAGATCATACCTACTTACTGTGTTAAACGTAACTCACAAAAAAATATTCGGTAGGTACATCGATGTTTTTGATGTCAGATGATCACAGTAAACATTTTACTGGGATTATGATGTGATGACACGCTGTGGTAGGGTACCGTACTAGTAAGAAACTAATTAAAGACAGTACCTACCTACTTACATAATACCTAGGTATCAAATTAAAATGTATTTATGGAATAAGTACCGTACCATGACATTGCACCAAGCTGTACGTGACATGCAATTTGTAAGCGAAATTATAACGTAACCCATACCTTAGACACGCACTGGAAAATTGTCTAACAAGTTGTGTGAAGGGCCACCGTTTTAGCAACAACATAATATATTAAAAATGTTTTTTTTTTAATTATTATGTAGAATAGATTTCTGGCTGTACTGCGGCCTTCTTCAAATGACTCAATGATAGTAAAATTAGGGATATTATCACAGTTAAGTTATACCAAATATAGTTTGAAGTAAAATTATGATAACTATCGAAGAACAATTATAAGATATATTGTTATTGGAACAAACTCATTGTTTTTGCTTTAATGACTGATGATGAGCACGCCACGTTCGAGCTGAAAGATAAGAAATATTACAAACGATATGTATTGCAAGAACAACTATTAATTATTATGTTAGAATAACAGCTTAGATGAAAAGGTCTTTTTTTTTTGATAACGTTGCCCTACACTAGGAATTACTCCTGTATCGTGGGTGCGTTTACACCCAGTTAGCACTTCTTCGTTTAGCACTTATTAGCAATTGGACTTTGTTAAAACTTGTACATCGCAACGCTCAAAATATCTAATAGAATTCCTGTATTGCCTTTTTAGACACGGTTTCTCATCCAACTCTCCTGTGGTAGGTCTGCTGGAAGAAATTTGACAAGCTGTGGACCCAAATAGCACAGAACTGGTGCCACTGGAGCTGGATAGATAAGTTCTGCTAGATAGTAACTAAAATAAAAATCACTTAGCCTAAGCTGGTATTTTAGTATTACCAATTTTAAGTATTTAAAACTAAGGTCTTATCTTTAATCTACAAAAAAATGCAACAAAAACCTACCGTAGGACTGCTTGTACTACAAATTACTAAATACGTTAAGCGTTAAAAGATTTTAAAACATAATTGTTTTTAGATTGTAGATGACAGAAATAGAATGTAATTTTAAATATATGTTTAACGCTGCGCTAAACATATTCCCCTTTATTCATAAACATTGCTTAAAGTTAAGTAGTGATTAGCGACTGTTTAACCATACATTTTTGACGTTTAAACTTTAGTCATCGTTTATGAATAAACCCCATTATAGTGAAGGGGGCAATAAATACAGCTTGCACTTCGAACTATCTACATATTTAAAACCCAAACAATGATATACAAATATTAGTACTTACTCAAGAATCGGTTCCAATCCTGTCTGTTGCTGCCACATGATGACTTTGAACAAACACTAAAACATAATTAACAATTTCAACCGCGATGTAGATGACAGATCTACACTGCACT
Source organism: Apamea crenata (assembly GCA_949629185.1). Lineage (NCBI taxonomy): Eukaryota > Metazoa > Arthropoda > Insecta > Lepidoptera > Noctuidae > Apamea > Apamea crenata. The sequence goes on along the minus strand of OX451371.1, from coordinate 8,611,693 downwards.
GACTACGCATAAACAGTGAATCAAGTTAGGTAACCTGTCCAGCAGGTTGTACCTATATACAGACAACCCACGGCAACATAATTACCGGCATATTTTTTATGCTACAGCCTGTAATAAGGCACCTGGCATAATATAATTATACAGGGTGGCAGGGACATCGACGCACAAACTGTAACCATGAATTCAGCACATGATTCTAGAACCCCTAGCGTTGAAATTTTTCGTCGATAATTTTTTTTAAAACTTGCTCTTCCATACCTTTTTACCGCGTAGGTATTGCACTTTTCTATAAAACGGCAGTTTTTTTTTTTTTTTTTTGATAACCGACGAAAAATTTCTACGCTAGGGGTCTAGAATCATGTGCTGAATTCATGGTTACAGTTTGTGCGTCGATGTGCCTGCCACCCTATATACACTACGCGTTATCCAGGGACCCTTTCCTTGGCCTAAATCCTGATGGTGTGATAAGAAGAGGAAGAGATTCCCTATTAAAAACACATCACCTAAATATCATGTACGTATACCTACTCTAATTTTTTAAATGATTGCTGCGGTCGACCTTTTTTTCAACAGATAAATAAAGGTTGATCACAGCGTCCTTTTGGTCTACTAAAATAGAAATCCTGGAAAGCAGTGGTGGCCCAGTGGCCGGCCCCGACTTACCGAGTTGTAGGTCGTGGGTTCGAACACAGACAGGCGCTTTACTTTGTGTTAATAATTTCATCACCACTGCTATCAAAACGGTGAAGGAAAACATCGTGAGGAAACCGGCATGTCAAAGAACCAAAAAATTCGAAGACACGTGACATCTACCAACCCGCACTGCGCACGCGTGGCTAGGCTAGACTCCTGGGCTGATTACGTGTAAACTAAACTTGCATTTTTATTTTACACATAATCATGTTCCACGAACATTATAGGCTGACTAGCTTCTGCCCGCGGCTTCGCCCGCGTGGATGTCGGAAATTATCCCACGGGAACGTGCTACCAGGAAAAAAAGTATGTCCTTCCCCAGGATGCCATCTATCTCTTTGCCAAATCAGAAGTTCAGTGGTTTAGATTATGTGTAAAATAAAAATCCTAGTTTAGTGCAATAGGGTTTAACACTTCGCGGGACACTAATTTAGCAGAATTCTTTAGAGCATGTAATTTATTCGAAAAAGTAATGTGTTGTGACCTTGAATGTGTGATGACATAAAAAGTGTGGATTCTTTTTGGAACACAACATTCAAAACGAGTCCGTGCGAATGAGGTGATTTTTTTTTTGTGTGTGTTATAATATAAGTTCAGATAGTTTCTGATAAAGTGAACACAGATATAAAAAAAAAACATGCAAAGCAAGTTTTTAGGATTTTTTTAGGGTGTTAGCAAAGGGGTACAAGTTACATCCAATACGAAAATGCAGATTTTTAATGTAAATAAAACAGATAATTCGATTTATATCATCATATATTTTTCTTATAAGTCTGTAGACATGTCTGTGAACAGTTATTATCGACTATTTTATACGCCGACAATCATGAACACAGATAAAGTGACTTTCCTATTTACTTATTTTAATAAACTCTTCACGAAAATACAATCTTTTAGACCGGATCGCGCCCTACCAACATTAGATAATGTTATCTATAATAATGCAATGGTTACTGCAATTTTCTTGAATGATATTGATTTTTAGATTTATTTGAATTTGAGGTAATTTACAAGTTATAGAACAACAAACATCATAATTAACAACGTTGAAATTCCATTGCCCAAAATCATTACCCACCAATAGGACCATTTTGTTAAAAATGGTCAGTCAAAAACCAACTTAAAATACATTTGACCAAAGTAGATAACTGATTAAGTGGCGATGGAATGTAAATTTTCTGAGAATATGAACACTTCTCTATACACATTTTTGATAACAAAATGAGTTGACACTAAAACAAAACACTGCGCTTTATAGGGACGCAAACACAGCTTTTAAGCCAAAATTGAATTACGAAATTATAACCTGTCCATTAGGTTAACCGTTTTTTTATAGCTGTCTTAGAACGTACATATTCCAGATTATGTAAAAGTTAACTTTAAAATGCGTAATAAAATAAATATATGAACTGTCTAATCTTATTGAATTATCTTATTTATGCTTCTTACAGACATTATAATACCGTACGTGTATCCGTTTTGACAAAACACATATAATTGCTCACTAGTTCGATCTGTCAAAAAACGGTTAACCTTGTGGACAGAGTATAGTGACATCAAAATAAAGGGTGACTTCTTCGTACAAGTGTGCGAGTGGCGGAACAGCCAGACGGGAGCGTCAGTCGCTCGCCCGCGTGACCACTGGAGCTGCCACCAACGAAAAAGTCGCCCCATCATTTTATGTCATTAATTTCGTAATAATATTTTGGCTTTAGGTAACAAAGTAGAATAAAAAACCAACATGGATTTAGTCCGAATATCACAATTTTTGTCTTAACAAAACTAAGAATAATCTTCTAACATGTCAATTAATTAAGGCCTAAGGTGGATCAGGGTAGGATTGTAGAATAAAAATTAGGAACTTTAAAATGGAGGACGTCAGTTTAGGTACATAACTATAGTAAATATAGATTAAATTTCTTGTGCAATGTTTTATAAAAAAAATACTGATAGCAAAACAACCAAAGAAGTGAGTGCAAAGATCCACTGTTTATGTTAATTTATTTTTATCCTAGATACGCCCTTGGGTCAAAATAATAATCGAAATGGCGTTGACTTAAGATAATTACATTTATTTGGTACCATAAATATAAAATAATGACTGAAGTACGACTATTATTTTCTAAACTGCGATTTTTAATTCGCTAAACCAAAATGACAGCTTTCGCACTCGCTCTTGGGCAAATGCAGTACATATAGTATGTACATAATACAAAAGTTAAGAAATAAGCCAATGGATAAGCAGTCCCGAATAACTTGCATTCGCTGTTCAGCAAATGCAATAAGAGAAGAACTTAAAACTATAGTAGGTATCTAAATAATAAAAAAGTCTCGAAAGACAACTGATCTGTTTGAACTAGCCTGCGTACACGTATAATTTCCAAAATGATTCGCCCCAACGTCAGATCAACAAACTTAAAGCTAATAAAAATAATAAGATCCCCGACTCCTAATCCTAAATCGACCCATCATGTGTTTCCATGTAGGTAATAAAGGCTTCAAAATAATGAAAAGTCATAGAAAAAGTTTTATGCAGTTTTGAAGCCGACATACTAGCACTTTGGTGTCATCGTTGTTCCGAATTTCAACTCAAAACATTTAAAAAGCTACAGACATATAAACAAATAATAAATTAGGGCTGGTAGGATTTAGGAGTCCGGGGGTGTAGTAACAAAAGAGGTAACTTATGACTGTAAGGAGCGGAAATCTTCCTCCTTCTCGCGATGCGCGTTGGAGTACAGATGTATGCGCATCGCGTGTAGCGGCATCGGCTTCGTGTTGCAGAGCTTGCAGGTCAGCTCAGCGCTTGAAGATACCGGCGTCCTGTAGATATAGGTAAAACGAATATTTTATCAAAAGTTATCTTTAGTGATTTTGTCTTGTTTTGTAAACAAACACGACGTTTTGCATCAATCCCACTATTAAAGCTAGACTTGATCTTTGTAAAGAACTACGGCAAGTGAATAAAAAGACATTTGACCGGTTGGCGCAGTGGTTAAGCGATTGACTGCTGCGCTGCGTGTCGCGGGTTCGATTCCCGCACGGAACAAATATTTGTATGACCTACATGTATTTGTTCCGAGTCTGGGTGTTTTTCTATCTATAATATGTATGTATTTACAAAAAAAAAATTGTATATAAGTAGTTTATCAGCCATCTTGTTACCATAACACAAGCATTAGGTTGCTTAGCTTGGGACAAATGTTGCTGTGTGAAATGTCCAGGGATATTATTATTATTATTATTATTTTGTATGTGCCACTTCTGGGGATCTACTGCCTAAGCGCGAAGACGGAAGTTTTGGCCGAAGTTACGGTCGGTCCCTAACTCCGTATTGCTTTCGGACATGAGATTGGTTCAAGGTCCGAACTAAGAATGAATGACAGTACGAATTGACAGCTGTGAAAAACGTTCAAAATCTAGTCGTAATCTCATATCAGCAAATCAATGTCAAAAACTTGTTAAAAATGTAGGAAAAATAGAGGTACGAGTAGTTTCGACAGATTCTGTCTGAGAGAAGGCTAATTCTCGTAACGTAAAACGTACAAAGTCTAGTCGCAGTGTCATCTCGGCGACAAAGTAATGTCAAAAACTTGTCAAAATGTAGGGAAATTTGAGGTATTTTTGACAGATTGAGGTTGAGATCAGACTGCGAACGTTTTTAAAATTACGAGAATTGCCATGTACGTCAGAACCGCGGGTGTACTTTTCAGATCTGCCTAAATTTGTTGCAATTATTTGGTACCTTTACGTACCTCTCTTGAAAATCTGTGAACCTACACCTGTACAATGATATTTTAAAAATTATGTACACCCGCCATCCTGATGTCAGAACCGCGGGTGTACTGCTAACCAATATAATATGTATGTTAAGTACACTCTATAAGTAGATTTGGTACCTCTTGTGTACCTGCAGAAACACGTATTTAATAAACAAAATACTGTCAGGTTGCTGCGAAATCTAAAAAAAAACAATTTTCTTTCTTTGAAGTTCTTACTATTTTGCGATACGATGAGGGAGTAAGTATATTAAACTGGCAGTTACTATGCATAATTCCTAAATAATAAATTAAATTCAACTGAAAATGTTGCACACATACTAGCAAGTAATGACTCAGCCTACAAGATACTTGCTTTATCATCATAGCATGTTGTTCTTGTATTACCGATCGCGTGATATTACGAATTCAAAATAATAAATAAATAAGTGGTGTTATTAGATAATGATATCATAACCCATATCGTAATTGGTCTCATTATAGAATGAGTTCCAAATTGCTCTTATTAGTAAATTACACGTCAACTACATAATATTGTGGTATGTTTATTTTTGCTTTCATAATTGTATTTTTTTTTTACATATAACATATTTTAATATTTAATTTTAGTATTGAGCCTTGAGCGTTGTCATTGTTTTACCTATTCATACGACAAAAACTCAAAACTCAAACTCAAACTCAAAGTATTTATTTCAATTAAACCAATTACAGGTACTTTTGAATTGTCAAGGGGTCGGTCAGTCAGAAAAATTAAGCTAGTTGCCCATTCCAAAGCGTAGGTACCTATGGAGAAGAACGGGCAAGAAACTCCATGGACACTCTTTTAAATCAGAATAATATGGTTACAAAGTATTGGTTACATCATTCATGTTAGAAATTATGCATGTGAGAACGATGCAGAACATTAAAAGCGTCCGTAATGAACAGATAAAGAAAAAACAATTCAAATATCTAAAAACTTGTCAAACTTCTTTGCAGACACAACAACAGTCTCCTTACCTGCCAACAAGCAGCTTGAGCTGGTCGTTCTCCCTCTTGAGCTCCAACAGCGCATCACGGCACATGGGATACAGTTCCTGTGGCGCATGTAGCGGGTAGATCACGGCTCGGTCCACCATGTCGGGCACGGAGATCTCGAGCAGTTCGTGCTCGGGCACGGAACGCCACTCCCAAGCGTGCGGCACGAATTCCGACTGACGGTGTGTGCGGCGCTTCATTAGGAGTCTGAAACCAGAACATAAGATAGTGGTGTCGTCTCGGACATCATCATCTGCCTAGCCTTTTCCCAACTATGTTGGGGTCGGCTTCCAGTCTAACCGGATGCAGCTGCATACCAGTATTTGACACGAAGCGACTGCCTATCTAGCCTCCACAACTCAGTTATTGGGTAATACGGTTACCCGTTGGTAAGACTGGTTGTTAGACTTTCGGGCTTCCGACGACCCGTGAAGACTGTCAAAGAAGAGAAGAGGTACGGAGGGATCTTGGTATGTAAAGATGGTAACTATCCACGGACCAACCGCGGCAAGCGTAGCTTAACCTCATCGATCGTCCCGTGCGGCTATTATTACTTAACCACTAGCTCCTCGTCGTGTCATCTCGGATATCATGATGAGAATTTCATCATAGAACTCTTTTTTTGTGGGGATAGATGAAATACCTGCCCCTCCACTGCAAGTCAAGGAAGCTTGTTATGACTTATAACATTCACTAATTAGTTATGACTCCTAAACATTAGTAAGAATGTATAAAAAGTAGAGACTGACAAATGGGTTCTGGAATGATAATCAAAGTCAACATCAAAGCCAGAATTAAAATCATGCCAACTGATCTGACTGGCTGTTGTTAATTCAGTCAACCAATCACAGCAGTTGACTTGGGTTTGACAATTTATTAGCATGTTGGTTATTATTCCACAAACCAGAGCGGCAATTCTCGTAATTTTAAGAACGTTCACAGTCTGATCTCCGTCTCAATCTGTCAAAAAAACCTCTAAATTCCCTACATTTTGACATATAATTGTCGCCGAGATGAGACTGCGACTAGATTTTGAACGTTTTAAACTACGAGAATTGGCCTTCAGGTGTGCACACATTAGTTACCTATCTTGTAGGTACAGACGCCAGCACATCAAGCTACCCGAAACTGTAAAATTTTCCCAATTAACCTTGAACCTTAATGCGTTAGCGATAAAGTTGAAAATCTATTAAAGAAACTTGACAGATTGTATTAATATCCCATATGAAATCCTCATTAGGCTATATAAAACAAAAGTACGTACTCCATAAGATCCTTGCGTATGAGGCGCGGCACTTGCGGACGGAACTCGTCGTCGGGGGTGGGCTGCTCCTGTCCGTCGCCGCAGAACATCATGTGGTCCATTAGATGACGGATGTGGTTGATCTAGTAAAACAAAATAATTTTAGTCTAGAATTCTACACGAATCGCGAGTGCTCAGTTTAGCCAGAGTAGCTCCGAACTACAAAGAGATCTAGTAGTACATATCTACGGAAAATACGCGACGGAAATTCGGCGTGGTTACGCCTAAATAACCACCAGGCTGATATTGTACCGCGTTTTGGAGTAAACAATAATTATTGTAGCAATCCATGAGTATTAATGTAATGTACATTTTCTTATTATGGTTAAACCACTAAGTGCGCATACACACGAGCGATAAGCGTAGACGACAGAGGCAACTGCAAGCGTCGACGCGTGTCGGCGAGAATCGACGACGCGTGTCGCTCGGATATTTAAGCACCGTACTCAAATACACGAGCGGCACATTGTCGTCGACGCTTGTCGCTCGTGTGTATGCACACTGAAAGACTCCACGAGACAGGCTCGACCGAGTGCGAAGTCCTTAAGCAAAATGGATGCAGCTGAATGCCTGTATTTTACATGGAGCGACTGCCTATCTGACCTCTACAACCCAGTTACTGAGTAATACGATACCCATTGGTAAAATTGGTTGTCACACTTTCGGGCTACTGACGACCCGTAACGACCGTCAAAGATCCACGCATGACAGCCGGGACCAACGGCTTAACGTGCTTTTCGAGGCACGGATGGGTCTTGGTATGTGAAGATGGTCACCCATCCACGGACCAACCGGCAACGCGGAAAGCGTAGCTTAACCTGATCGATCGACCCGTGCGGCTGTTATTACTTAGCCACAAGTACCCTCCCATGTAACCTTACTATATAAGGAAGTAAACATTATTATTATTATTAACTCACAAGTCCAATATCTTCGACAGCGAGATCAGCATCGATTTCGACCAACAGATCATGCTCGGGTAGGTACGGCAGGCCGTTCTCCGTGCTGCCCAGTCCGCAAAGTGCGCTCACGTACCGCGAGCCCGCGGTGTTGCGGCGAAGTTCCGCACTGCAAACGTAACAATTTGTAAGGCTGGGGTGTCTTATTAACGTTATTGATGACATCTGAAGTCCATGTTAACGTCGAGAGTATTTTGAAGCTGCTGCGTTTCAAAGTTGTACAGTCATCATCAAAATGATGTAAACGCCACAAAAAATTAATTAAATTATTGAATTGTAGCTATCGCTTTCAATAGGCATACCTCACATTGTATTTTCTATCTGGCGTTAGGTAATTATTCTCATAGGGATAGGCAGGAAGGGCCTGAGTGTTCGAATGGAACCCGCGCTAAATTATAGCCTGCACTACCTAAGGTTGACTTTAGCGAACAACCTTTACACTACACAGTCAGACAATATTATGATTACAGATTGTAGACAATCAAATGAATTCTTGTCAAAAACAAAACATAGGAACATGGCAGTAGTAGATAGCGATTATATAGTAAAAAAACATAGACTCTAGTGATATTACCCAGGGAAGAAACGAAGGAATACATTTGCATGGACTGAACGCCGACCGCATTTTCAGTGACTAAATCCAGAAGTTTAAATGTTTCTGTAACGTGATTGTACTCACACGGGACAGAAGAGCAGTGCGATGATGGCAGGCAGACCCGGGATGTTCGGCATCAGCGTGGTGTGACGCAGCGTTAGTCGCGTTAGGGATTCGTTGCAGCCCACGTCGGCAGCGACTAACATTCTATGGAAAAGAAAGTGAGGTTTTAGACTACTACTAAATTAACAGCATACGTAATTGAAGGCCGAAAGTCTGTTAACTAGTCGAAACTAAGGATATCTTAAAATAGTTAAGATATCCTTAGTTTGAAACTCCATTTGGAATTAGATTAGACATTTAAATAAATCTTTTTTATATCCTGTGTTAATCCAGGTTATAATAAACTATCTGTGTGCCAAATTTCATCCAAATCCTATTAAAAGCATAATACTAATGATTGAAATACTATCGTAAATTCATGCGTAGTTTTTGTTAGAATACTGCTTAGAAATTCGGGTCATATTGCAATCATGATTCGAAAGACACGTTGCGCCATCTAGCGTCCTAAAGCAATAGTGACCGTCGAAAGTTATTGTTTTTTTCCTCGAGAACAGTATTTTTTTTGGATGAAAGGTAACCTATGTCCTTTTCTATATGTGTCGGTTCAGTGAATTAGGCGTGAAAAGGTAACAAACAAACTTAATTTCGCATTTATATTAATTAGAACAAGTCAGGTTGCCTGCTTACCTCTCGTATTTCTCCTGGGGCTCAGTATCGAGCAGTACAGAGTTGACGGAGTTCCATTCAATGATCACCGGTTTGTCGCGACTGCCATACATCATATTGTGTACCGTGGTCTCTAGGGGACTGCAAGTAAACAACATTATGTAAGAGCCTTATTACGAGGGAAATTGCTCCATTGCATGCTTGAAAAATCGTCTCCTCAACAACAACGTAAATGACACAATGAATTTTGTTAAGCTGTCAAAATAAAAGGCATTGTCATTGTAAATGTGTCAAGCAATTGCCCCGTCGCTTACAACAAACAATTATACAAAGTTGAAACACATTTGTGAAAATCAACAGCAGTGCAATTCTGTAACCATCTCACCGTGAAAACTTAGGTGAAGTGAGCGTGGAGTGAGCTGTCATTCCAAATAATGCTAGGGATTGACACTACTGACAACTCACATCAAGCTCACTTCACTTGAATTTTCACGGTCACATTTTCATAGAATCGACCGGCAGTTGTATTTTCAGTGCTTATTCAATTTCTATACAAAGCCGCGCTATGTGTAATTATTTACCTGTGCGGTCCTTTGAGACAAACATCAGAATCGCATTCCTTTACACTGGGCGGTTCAATCTCAGTAAGTTGATAGTACGCCATCTCCATCTGTTCCCTGTTGTGGGCGCGTTTCTGAGCCATGTTCAGATCTGTAGCGTTCTCTCTGATGTCGTGGTTCAACTGTGGAAGTTAACAGACAATAAAACCAACTGCATGGTTAAGTTAGTGTACGGAATAATCATCCTGTAATCTTCCCACTGCTGCTCCATCAGGAATTTCTCAGTAGCAAGTCTGGAGTCCGGATTTCTGTCCAGTTGAAAGCAATACGCTTGTCCCCTATTACATAGGACTTAGTAACACCTCTGCCTAATCCTTTGGGGAAAACAGGTATGATGCTATTGTTATCACAATTTGAGCGCACGCACCTTAGACTCGTAGCTCTCCTCGCAGCGAATAGCGAACCCTCGCTTGATGAGCTCTTCGTTCACGTTCAGCTGCCCGCCTTCCGCCAGCAATTCGATGGCGACCACGCCGTGCACCACCGAGTATACCTACGATCATAAAGTTACTGTAAAATAAGCAGTGCTAATTTAGCTAAAAATGTTTTTTTTTTCGCTTCTTCCACATATTTAGATGTCACGTCGGGTACCTGGCAATGAATGTACAGGGGGAATCCTGAAGATTGGAGAATTCACCGATACATGTGAAGCGAAAGCAGTAAAGGGCGAAAAGTGCCTCTCTTATCAATGCAAAAAGGTTTGTCTGTGGCGTGGTCTATGTGTGGTGGTGCTCTTCACCAAATTGTATGCAGGTCCAAAAATTCTGATATTTTTTTTTTTGCCGACAAATTTGTCACCTAGTGACGTAATATTTGTATCTGTGTATATCGGACCTTGGCCAGCAGTCGGCCCTGACAGGCCAGCTTCGTGAAGCAGTGCGTGGCGGCGGGCGTGTAGTGCGCGTGCGGGTCCAGCAGCACGGCGGGCGCGAGCGCGGCCAGGCGGCAGCGCATGGCCAGCGGGGGCGGGGCGCGCGCGCCGGGTGGGAGCGCGCGCAGGTTGCACGCGTGCACGCGGCCCACGCTGCCGTAGTCGATGTATATCACCTGTGTCACATCAACTGGCTATAAAACACGACCCGGCTGTTTTTAGGGTTCCGTACCTCGAAAGGAAAAAACGGAACCCTTATAGGATCACTTTGTTGTCCGTCCGTCCGTCTGTCTGTCAAGACCCTTTTTCTCAAGAACGCGTGGAGGTATCTGGAATTTATATCAAATACTCAGGTCTACTGACCCTCGGAGCTGTGAAAAAATCCAACTTCTAAGCCAACGCAATCAAAAGATACAGCCGTTTATGCCACAAATTTTCGACACTCGCAAGGGAATCAATCCCTACAGGGTACTTCCCGTGAACTCAAATCCTGAAATTTGGTACGAAGCAACGTCTCATAGCACAAATCAAGGAAAAATTGCGAAAATCGTAAATTTTTAGTTACATCATATAATAAAAATATTTTTAATAATTTTAAATTGTACGGAACCCTCGGTGCGGGAGTCCGACTCGCACTTAGCCGGTTTTTTTACTTCTCTCGCATTTTCATATTGCAATTCAGGATATAAAGCAAGAAAAGTAAATTATTCACTAGGGGGATTAAGTAGTGTCTAATTCTAGCGCTCCCGAGTGCAACTAAGGAGTCCAAGAATTAAGATTCCTGAGTGCAGAGAGGGAGTTAAGACTAGAAACTAGAATTCTGAGAGCAGCAAGGGATTCAAGCTCGCCTATGACGAAGACACCTTTATTCCCGAGGAGAATACTTTTCCCACGTTCTGCGAGGTAATAAAAAGCTCCAATATTATGACACACCGAATATGGCGCCGGAGCGAGAGTTACCGTGTGCGCGACGAGAGGCGCTTGATCAGTGGAGACTAATGAACTTACTGATACCTAACTAGTAGTGATGATGTATGTACCTCTAGCATGTCCCTAGGCAACACCGCAAGTATGCGCACGCGGCAGATCTCCGTATTCCCGCCGTCTGCGTACGACGCGGCCAAGATGATGCCCGGCGTTATGGCTCCCGTGTACGCGATGAGCGGGGCCTGGTTCAGCGCGGACTGTATGGCACGCAGCTCGGCCGCGGTGCTCTCGTCGCCGTATTGGACCCAGAACTTGCTGATGCTTGTTAGCTGTTAACAAATGCTCAAATTATGAAGAGATATTTAAACGACCGGCACATTACTCTATCGTGATGCGGGATAGACCAATCAAACAAATCAAGGGTCCCATTCCAAAGCATGAAGTCCGTAGTTTCGGGCGAAGTTACGGGCGTTTCCTTCTGCTTATCACTTACGGACATAAGATTAGCTCAGTTTCCGAACTATGAATGAATGACCATATGATTTGACAGTTGACCCTACACCAGATGTGATTTTGCCCGTTCGAAAACTTTTATTTGACAAATTTTTATTTGAGTGACACGAGTTATACGGATCAACTACTTTCGGACTGGCCCGTGTCTTCGTTGACGGGCTTAGAGAGTAGACGCCCTGTTCAGGACTACGCCATGTCACAACGAGTTTTGATTGACTAGCACTGTGTCAGGAGGCGTTTCTACAGGGTCAAATTAAATTAGCTAGCGAAACTCCGCTGACGTGATAGGATGGATGTCTAAACATGATAAAAAACTGACTGACTGTGACTGCACGGTTGGCGCAGTGGTTAAGCGATTGACTGCTGCGCTGCGTGTCGCGGGTTCGATTCCCGCACGGAACAAATATTTGTATGACCTACATGTATTTGTTCCGAGTCTGGGTGTTTTTCTATCTATAATATGTATGTATTTACAAAAAAAAAAAATTGTATATAAGTAGTTTATCAGCCATCTTGTTACCATAACACAAGCATTAGGTTGCTTAGCTTGGGCCAAATGGTGCTGTGTGAAATGTCCAGGGATATATTTATATTTATATTTATAAAACAAATAAATAATTAAATGAGTTTTTTTATGGGGTTATCAACCGCAGTAGTAGTTACTTAAAATAATTATCACTTTGACTGACTCTTTTTGTTTTGTCGTGTTTAGATATCGCTACCCATCACGTCTGCAGTTTCGCTAGTTAATTTAATTATATTAATAATAATATTTATTGACATAAAAGTATGTTACATTTATATATGGGATCCCTTATAGTATAATAATATAATTATAATATAATAAATATTATATATTTGGCCTTGTATACAGTGAATCAGGCCTTAGTGGAATCATACTATTATAGCTGCAGTATTTCGACATTTATTAGACATAATGTCACATAAAGCATATTCGTAATTTGCAAATAGCATACTTACTTGTGATATTTTAAGCGGGAAATGAGTATCGTCGATTTCAGGTAGCCGTGGTACCAGTTTATCCAAATCTAAAGACATTTTGTCCTCGGCGAAGGCCTCCGCCAGCTGAAGGGCTTTAGGTAACCTGAACAGTTAAAAAATGTTATAAAAAAGCAGCATAATAGAATAAGAAGAGGGAAAGAGAACATTCCATTCCAATTGAGAACCTCCTCCTTTTTAAAGTTGGTTAAAAAAGGTTATACAACTGAAGTTTTCGAATAATAATAAAATCTTGAATACTGAGAACAAAGTAAGATGTCTGTTATACAACTCAGTGGCTATAATATTTTTCTTTGAAGACGTTTTATTATACAGGGTGGCAGAGACACCGACACGCAAAGTGTAACCATTGGATTCAGTACATGATTCTGAACATTGAAATTTTTCGCCGTTTAATAAAAAAAAATTAGCTGTTCCATACATTTTGACCACGTAGGTATTGCATTTTGCTATGAACCAGATTTTTTTTCCTAAACCGACGAAGCAGTTCTACGCTATAGGGCAGTGTTTTTCAACCTTTTTCATGGCGTGGCCTCTTTAGTACGAAAAACATTTCGCAACCCCCTTCCCTCCGCTGCTTCTAACTTGGAATTCAAGTCTATCACCAAGGTGACAGACTTGAATGACAGCTTTTAGTTAAACAGAAAAATAGAATTCCCATAATCAACCACTAAAGCTTTGAAGTGTTTGATTCCATTGGAACCTCCTATAATTTTAAAGAAACGGCGCGGCGGCCCCATTAAAGAGGCTTCGCGACCCACACGTTGTAAAACACTGCTATAGGAGGTACAATCATGGTAACAGTTTGCGCGTTGATGTCCTGCCACCCTGTATGTATAGAAAATGTATACTCACGGCAGGATAGGTATTCTTATATCTATACGCAGTTGTCTAGCTTTGACGGCCTTGTATACTGGTAGTACCACTTGACCGGGGATCGAAGGGTCCTATAAACAAATACATTAAAGTAGTAATTAGATTGTACAATACATATTATACACTGACACACTAACTAACTAACACTAATTAAGTCAAAGTCAAAACGTTTATTGCAAACTAAGTGTACAATGTTGGTGTTATGTTATGTTAGTAGATACTTATGACTTAGCAGCCTTTTACAAGCATTGCATTTATCATTCGCTTTTATCATCATAAATTAGCATGCATTAACATTTTTTTTTTTTTACTATGTTGGGGTCGGCTTCCAGTCTAACCAGATGCAGCTGAATACCAATATTTTACATGAAGCGACTGCCATCTTTATATTAGTACAATTAAATTGAGAAATTAGTTATGTCAATAATAATGAATTTAATACAATTATTAAGCAATATATTAATTTTATCCTTATCAGGTAGTACAAATTATAATTTTATATTAAGTTAAATAGGATACACTAAACGTTATTGTTTGTATAGGACCATAGATATATTTCTTACATTTTTATGTATAGAAGTCGCCAGTTTTGGACTCTAAATATTCTTTTACTGAGTAATTTTTGGATTAGGTATAGTTTTAGCCTATTGTGGAATATTGTTACAGATTTTTCAATTTTAAATATGTTGGGCAACTTATTATATATTTTTATTGCCATATAGTACGGGCCTTAACATTTTAATTCTTGAGGATGGAGCGCATAACCTCTTTTTATGGCGAGTGTTGACGTTGTGCGTATCTTCTACTTTAGTGAACTTGTCGATATTTTTAAAAACAAATGCGCAAATGTCAAGTATGTATATTGAAGGCAGAGTTAGAATCTGATATTTTATAAAGAACGGTTTGCAGCTCTCCGTATTATCTGTTTGGGCTAGAACCTTTCTTTTGCAATATGAATAGTTCGTCTACGTTCACACTATTACCCCACAGCATGACTCCATATCGCAGCCATGAGTATGCATATGCGTAGTAAGCAGCCATAGCTGTTTGTATGTTAGTGCTTTGTTTAATTTGGAAAAGAGCGTAAGAGTATCTGGAGAGTTTTGTTTTTTTATAAATGTTCTATGTGTGAGTTCCAGTTAATGTGTGTGTCTATATTTATGCCAAGTAGGCTAAATGTATTAACTTCTTCAATTTGCGTGTTTTTGAATGTTGTTTTCAGATTAAGAGGTGATTTTTTGTATGATATAAATTGTATTATTTTAGTTTTATTACTATTAATTTCCTTTTCTATTTAATTGTAGCTACACATTGATACAGTATTATGGAACATACATTGTAGACAATCAAATGAGTTCTTCTCAATGTTAACATCTTTTTAAGGCTGACTGTACTTGATAAAGCTATATATGTATAGTATCCGGGCTTACATATTTGAGAAAAGGTTAAGCAGATTGGCTATAGATATTAATTACGTTGAAATACTTACTCCGCTATTTTTTTTCCCATTCTTAGCATCCAGACCGTCGTTAAACGTCAAATAGACTTTTCTGAATGGAAGAAATAAGTATGATTAGATTACTGTTGAAGACAAAACGTAGCACCGCCCGCCACTGCGACTACGGGAGCGGGGCAGCAGCGTGCGGGGAGCGGGGGACGGGTTGCCGATCGCCGATGGCCTGCACTGCCCTTCACTACCAAAATTAGAACGGTCCGAGAGGCGCGCGTCTTTATGTCAATAATACAAACCATACCTATCGATACAGTCCGCTATTTTATTTATAACACCTCTGCGTCTGCATTCCCGAGTTCATACAACCCTAATCTCTTCAGGGCGAGAGTGAATAGGCTTCTTCTGGGCAAGCTCGTTCCACCGTAGATCTCATCCCTGCCTCTGGGCTGGATTGAGGTCAAGAGTGAGCCCATTGTCAATAAAAAAAAAAAAAAAAAAAAACCTCTGCGAATCGCCAACATTACATACATGTCAAAATCATTTTGTAGTGCTGATAGAAATGCCTATGGTTTTTATCTATCTATAATCTATATCATAAAAATGATTTTCTGTTCGATGGTACGCGCATCACTTTAGAACGTCTGGACTGATTTGGCAATTTTTTTTTTAAATATTCGTAATTAGAGGGGGCAATTCTCGTAATTTTAAGAACGTTCAGTCTGATTTCAGTCTCAATCTGTCAAAAATACCTGTAATTTCCCTACATTTTGACATTTGTTTGTCGCCGAGATGACACTGTAAATTTTGAACGTTTTAAATTACGAGAATTGACCTTCTGGTTCTAATAAACGGAAAAAATAAATGGTTTATACAAATAGGGCGTGCGTGCGTGTTATGTTATACCTGCTGTTCTTATCAAAGGTGACGCGCGGCTCGTCGGAGATGTGTTTGAAGACCGCCTTCTTGATGGCCGCGGCGTACACCTCGCCCGGCTGATTGTCCGGGAAGTTCTTCAGGTAAACCTACAGATTGTAATAACATTAGTTAAAATAAACGGTTAATTGGTTACGTCAAAACTGTAAGAAGGATGCGAGCGCTCGTGAAAGATGGAAGGAGACCTTTGCCCAGGTGTGGGACAGCGTAGGCTAGTAATTAAAATATTGAAAAAAAAAAAATATGGTGGGAATAGTACCTAATGCAAGTGCCTAAGGTATTCATGGAAAACAAAAGTTAAATAGTACGGATGATCGAAGTAGGCGAACCATGAAAAGTTTCAGGGCCCGTTCACACGTACACACTATAATATAATATAATATCCCTGGACATTCCACACAGCACCATTTTGTCCCAAGCTAAGAAACCTAATGCTTGTGTTATGGTAACAAGATGGCTGATAAACTACTTAGATACAATTTTTTTTTTTTTTTTTTTGTAAATACATACATATTATAGATAGAAAAACACCCAGACTCGGAACAAATACAATACATGTAGGTCATACAAATATTTGTTCCGTGCGGGAATCGAGCCCGCGACACGCAGCGCAGCAGTCAATCGCTTAACCACTGCGCCAACCGTGCCGTCAAAACTATGACACATCAAACTACACATTTAGCTAATCTCGCATCATATGGACTTTTCGTACAACGAGAAGTCGGCTTATACTGAAAATGTACAGCTTGATATGTCATCCTGCGTACCACAATCACACCCAGATTCTGTCGTTGCGATAAGGTGTGATTGTGGTCACACCTCATCGCAACGACAGAATCTGGGTAAGCAGTGGTTACGTGAGAATTGTGTCGCTGCAGCTTCTTGCAGGTGCGTTGTGGTAATCAAAAAATTTCATGCCGTCGACAAACGTTACGAGGCCTTGATGTGGTCGGTATCGCCCACACGGTTGATTTTGACGGCCAAATGTTGTCCGTGTGAATAAACTATTCATTTCACGATGGTGTCGTGGTGTGATTGTAGTACGTGTGATCGGGCCCTAAGCTGTATTCAAAACCGAAAACATGTTTAAATCAAATATCACCTTCAATAATGCGTTAACTAAGTTTATTTTAGAATGACTACTTAAAACTTCATATAATAATAAAACACCTAAGGTTCAGTTTCTGCTTCAGCTGAAATAGTTGCAGCAAAAACTGAACTTTATGTGTAAGTATTAAAGTTACTTTTCCTAAATCACATTTTATCATTCAGTTTACTTACAGTGTTTCTGGGGTCGAGTCCTCCAAGCGTACGTACTGCGTCCCGCTCACGACCTTCGTCCTCTGACACTTGCACGAAGTATTGCGGGTATGATGCGCCCGCTATTATTATCTGTGGACAAACAAACATATACAACGGATAGCTCAACCATCAAGGTTATTACGATAAATCTATAACCCCATTTAACCAAGTTGTTTGCCTACTTCGGCACGCACGCAGTCGATGACTGCTTTTATGTTTTTGGATTCTGAATTCAATTAATTCAGAATCCGAAATAATCATCAGGTTTTGTAACAAAAAACTCAATATCTATAACAATAAAGTTCACATTCCGTTGCAACTAAATTTTATTACCAGTGCCAACTCACAAATCAACTTAGAACACAATCATAAAGCTAGTAGATTTACAATCTACATAACATAGCATCACGCCTTTATATCCTGAAAGGTTGGGCAGAGGTGTACCTATAGTACACCCACATTTCGCCAGTTATGTTTAAGCAATAACGAGCCTATTGCCAGCTACCAGGCTGCTACTGAGAAATTCCAGACGGAAAAACCCAAGAACACTTTGCCCGACCCGGAAATCGAACCCAAGTCTTCCGGCTCATGAGTAGCGCTTGCGATCACTAGACGTACGAGATAGTGAATCAATCTAATCTAATTGAAATTAAATTAGCTGAGATTATGAATGTAGTTGCCGCTTCCAAAAGGTTCGTTTCTTATGTAGAGTGGCATAATATGTTCCTGGTGTTGAACAAAAGTCCTACTAATATTATAAACGTAAAAGTTTGTATGGATGGATGGATGTTTGTTACACGCAAAAACTAATGAACGGATTTGGATGAAATTTAGCACACAGATGATTTATAACCAGGATTAATATATAGGATAGTTTTTATCCCGATATTCCCACGGGATCGCAACTTATGCGGGTAAAACCGCGGTGCGGAACTAGTCTTAAAAAAAATTCAACCTTACCTTGTAAAGCAGTGTAAGCTCATGCTTGTTCCAGGGTGAGTTCCCGTCGCGTTGATCGATGCCGAGCGCGGAGAGTCTCTTGCGCATGTCCCGCGCTAGCTCGTCCAGCTCGCGCAAGGCACGCGCCTGCACGTAGAAGCGCCGCGCCCATTGTGCCTCTGATTGGCCGGGGGCGCGGAAGTATTGTTGTTGGCGGAGGTGGCTCCAGACCTGTATGAGTAAAAGAATGACGAACTTATATCACAGGCTACCATTATTATTAATCATTCATATGTATTAGGGAACAACATGCATGACATTACAGACATGGGTCCAAGCTATTGCACAGTTAAATTTCAATGACAACAGACAAATTTACAATATGAAATAATACACAAAAATAACTATAGGTACTCTATCTAAAGGTTAACCGTTTTTTGACAGATCGAACTAGTGAGCAATTATGTTTTTTGTCAAAACTGATACACGTACGGTATTATAATGTCTGTAAGAAGTCATAAATAAGATAATTCAATAAGATTAGGCAGTTTGTATATTTATTTTATTACGCATTTTAAATTAAACTTTTACGTAATCTGGAATAGTTACGTTATAAGGCAGCTGTCAAAAAACGGTTAACCTAGTGGAAAGAGTATAACAAAACAAGTAGAACTAAGAAACAACAATCAAATAATACAGGTACAAAAATTTATCGTGCATCACCTCTCGGGATCTTAAGCATGCAAGACATACGTTTAGCCATTTCTCAGCAAACAAATCACACTCCAGTGTCGATATCAGTAGAGCATGCATTCATTATTGCGAGCGCGCGGACTAAGTGTGAGTTAGAATGCGAAACTGGGGCCGTAATTCGAAGTATTAATGCCATCATGATTCCTCATCTGCCTAGTCTTTTCCCAATTGTGTTGGGGTCGGCTTCCAGTCTCACCGGATGCAGCTGAATACCAGTATTTTACATGGAGCCATTGCCTATCTGACCTCCACAACCCCGTGACTGGGTATTGTTCTTCTGACGACCCGTTGTCAAAGATCCATGAATGATAGCCGAGACCAACTTAACGTGCTTTCCGAGGTGTGGAAGGGTCTTGGTATGTAAACATGGTCACCCATCCACAGACCAACCGCGGCAAGCGTAGCTTAACTTGATCGATCGAACCGTGCTGCTGTTATTATTTAGCCACAAGCGTCATACTTTTTTCGGACTAGAATCATGATGGCATTAACACGCCATAATACGGCAACCGTGCGTGCTGACGGAACGGCCAGCAATCCGCTTGTAGCACGCACAGGCACGACGGAACGTCTTCGAGGTCCAAGTTGGTATTTGGGCACAGGAGCCAAAAAGTCTCACAAGCTGACCAACTAGTTCCGGGCAATCAGACTCACCACGAAGGATACGATAAACGAACATGAGTAAAACGTAATTAAGCTTTACTTATAGAGAGATGAATTTCAGCATTGCAAGCAAAAACTATGTCCAGCCGTGGACTGCTATAGGTTGGTGATGATGATGCAAAAATTTGATATTTCTAAAAGAGAATATGATATACATGTATAGTCATACCAACAAAAGTTTGCGCTTCGGGAATTTTAGTCTATAGTCGGAAATACAAAAGCGCGAAGTAATACAAACGCACTATGATAGGTGCTCTACTACAAAGCACGGCACTCCAAAACTTAGAAGCTTTGCCTCTGTGGGGGGTTACTCTATGGTGCGACGTTCGTGCTAATTCGAAAATACGAAGTTACCGAAGCAGGGGGTCTACTCCAAAGTGCAAAGTGCGAATGTTCGGATCGGACCGACACATGGCCGAACCGAATATTATTTCGGATCGGCTCAGTTGGGTCGGGACCATAGTCAATATTCGAAAGAGTGTAGGAGTGTAGGATCGGGACCGACCGAACCAAATAGTAACTTCGTAGAAGGAAACGGCCGAACATTCGGCCGATACTACTTCGGAGTAGGCCACCTGGTATGAGCTTCGGTAACTTCGTATTTTTTTTTTCTTCTTTAGATAACTACGTTAATTTAAAGTGCTAAAACTATCTACACCTAAGGTCTATTCAAATTTACGTGTCCAATTTATGTTATTTCAAGTTAAACAAATATCAACTTTATTTCAGTAGTAACTAAGTTGATTTCAGAGTGACAAGCATTATTTAAAAAGTCTTAAAAATGTTTAAAGTTGTATTGTAAACTGAACTTTATTGTCTAACAATTAAAGTAATTTTTCCAATAACATATTTTTTTACATTTTTGGCGAATTAATCGCGAACGTAGATTAGCTAAGATACAGATTCAGCAATCAAAGCAACGTAAAACGTACAAACGTACTTTTTTTCCAATTCCTTCAACGCAAACTAGGAATATAAATACTGTATTAGTCACCTAAGAAGCGCATTATACACTCTCTCTACGTAAATATCGTTCATAGCTTACCTTATAAACATTAAGGAAGGCAATGCAGTCGCTTGTGGAGCCGTCAGCCCAGGTCAACTTGGAGTTGTATGCGTTCAATCTCTCGCGGAAAGGACTGCTGAACAGGTTCTTAACTGACATTGCAGACGCTGCCAGGGAAATAATTTACAATATTAGAACATAAAAATGTCATTGAATTATAAAGTGTCAGGGATATCGACGCACAACCTGTTACCACAGATTCAGTACATGGTTAATTTTTTTTTAAACAGCACTTTCCTACAAAAAAAATGCAATATCTATACGGTTAAAATGTATGGAACAGCAATTTTTTTTAATGCAGGGGGTCCAGAATCATGTACTTTACCCATGGTAACAGGTTGCGCGTCAGAGTCCCTGCCAACCCGGAAATTGAATCCTGTGAGAATATCAGTGTAAATTGTTAGTTTGCCTTTCATGTTTATATTTACATAAATTATATTGATTTTTTTTTAAGCCTATATAATTTTACTAATTCCTATCTGTTCTAAATTCTACCACCGTTGTAAGGCATGAATTGTTGAATGAACAAACATTCAAACAATTTAAACATTTTACATAAAGTCCAGGAGTTGTATTCAACAAACTGTTTTCGCAAGACAAACTTTTCGACATTTACGTTTAAGTCCCATGTAATAGAAGCGAACTTTCCATCCACCCATTGAAATCCAGGCCTACTGAGACAACCCTAATTAAAAAACCCAATAATAATTTACCCGACCCGGGGATCGAACCAAGTACCCCCAGCTTAGCAGTTTCGCTTATGACCACTAGATCTTGTTTGTGAAGAATTAAATAAATAAATAAAGATCTACGGGGTAGGCAGGCAATAAAAAATAATAAAAAAAATTGCGCGTCACGCGGCTCGAAATGATAATTATGACATTTGGAGCCGGGGGGACACTCAAAGAAAATACTAGAAGCTGCTGATTGTAAACTTATAACCTTAGACAGAGATTCTTTAGCTCATGAGAAAGCCCCAAAAATTAGCTGAAGAATATACCCAAATAGAGTAAAACCGTAGTAGTTTAAATACAAGCAATTCTAACCCATATAAACGGCTTCCTCCAAGCATCCGTAGATGTACCCCAACATGATCAGCTTGGACAGACGGACGTTGACGGGCAGGCGCGCGGCCACGCGGCCGAGGTACGTGAGGTCACCGTCCGTGGCACACCACTCGTCATCCACTGTCTTCTTTAGAGCACCAATCTGATTGAGAAATTAATGATAAGCTAGATGTTGCCCCTTTAATACTTCGCATCCTAGAGAAACTCGCGGGGACACATTCTATGTCAATCCGTAATAGTGTAGCTTTCTAGCAAATACACATTCTATCCCCTCTATTTTTGTGCAAACAAAAAAAGCAATGAATTAGTAGTATCCTTCAAAATGATTCAGATTGTGATTGAAAATGTCTAACACAATTAGGGTGCTGAACTAGAGCTGAAAAAAATTGTGATCCAAATATAAGTTACCTCTTTAAGCACAAGTATAGTGCGCTGTATGTTGGTGATATCTGGCGGGTCCATGGCCAGAGCCAGCACTTCACTGGGCTGGCCCATGTCCAACAACTTGGCTAGGAGCACGAGTCTCTCCAGCGGACACCGGATTATCTCCGGCGGACACTCTTCCTGTAATCCTTCCTGTAGGACAACACATTTGTTAGTTTGTGTAATTGGACCATTTTTGTCGACCCACGTCATAAAATTAAATACTTGTCGGAAATAATTGACTTGAATTGTATCGAACCGAGCCAAAATGGTACGATTCTATTTTTGCAATTATTAAAATATGAAGACATCTTATAAAATTAAACGTTGGCGACGGTGTTGCTTGGCTGCATTCAGTCTTTTCAGACCATCAATGTGAGAATGTCGAATACGAGGCTTTTGGCTACTTTGTATTACCTCATCTTTGTTTTATAATGTGCGCCTTATTTGTGCTGAGATTTGAGACAGATTTTTTTTCTCTCTCTCTTTAGAATGGCCGCACACTTACATAGAACTTGTCAGTGACGAGACGGTACACGCGTCCGTCGCGCACTCTGCCGGCGCGGCCCGCGCGTTGCTCACAGTTGGTTTTGGAAGCCCATGCCAGACGCAGCGAGGTGAAGCTTGTCTCAGTGTCAGATACCATCACCTTCATCAAGCAGTAGTCGATCACTGTTGAATAAGGTTTGTTTTTAGAAGGTTTTGTGGAAGACTTTACTGACTCAGGTAAAACATAAAAAAATATAATGGTGTATCCGGTGGCATCCTAAAAAAAAACATCATAGGAATAGAAATAGTATCACAGTGTAGTGACCTACTCTCATAAAACTTAAAATTAAATATAAATTATGTAATTGCTTAAAATTAAAATCAATAATAAAATTTATATACTTACATACATATTTACAAATTAACTTAACAACTATTATTTGTTTTATATAAAATCCAAAATCTAAATAAAATATTTATGATGATTTACTTAACAAATATTCAACATACAAACACATATTTTGTATTACTAGATAATTACTTATCAGCTAACCAACGTAGCTATGAGGCGTCTTTTGTTGTCCAGCGGGCTCGCTACGTTTACGTCACACGAACCGGTTGAAAAAACATTGATTAAGCTGCCGGCATCCGCTAAATAACCACGATGTTTACTCTTACTCATGCTATATTTTCTGGTGTCTGCCTACATTCTTATCAATATAATGTATATAAAAAAAGTGTAGTTAATAGTACTTTGTAACTAAATTATTAGTAATTATCGTTGGCTTTGTTAATTATCCATGTTACTAAAATAAACAAATGTTATAAATCCAGTCATATTATTTTTTGAAGTCGAATCTTTTTCTTCGTCGTTTCGATGATTCCATTGGTTTGTTTCAAATAACCTACGACCAGAATTCGGCCACTTCGATAGCGTTATCGTTGACTTCGCCAAGGTCTTCCATAGCGCAGGTGTTAGTGCACAGGGACCACGACAAGAAGTTGGGCATAGTTTGCGATGTGGCTTCACAGTCGCACTGCGCCTCACCGGAGTACCCCCCATGTTGAAGTCGGACAAAAACGAGGGAACGTTTATTAAGACTACTAGCTGCGCCCCGCGGTTTCACCCGCATAAGTTTCGATCTCGTGGGAATATCGGGATAAAAATTATATCAGGATATAAGCATATCCTATATGTTAATCCTGGTTATAAACCATCTGTGTGACAAATTTAATCCAAATCCGTTCAGTAGTTATTGCGTGAAAGAGTAACAAACATCAATCCATCCATCCATACAATCTTTCACATTTATAATATTAGTAGGAAGTAGGATGGTAGGACTTACCATACTTGATGTCAGGTACCGTGATGGAGCTCTCAGCGATGTTGGTAGCCAGTATGATCTTCCTGTGTCCTGGCTGCACGCGTTTGAAAACGCGCGCCTGTTCGTCCGCTGTGATCGTCGAGTGCAGAGGCAGCACAAACCATTTGTATGACCGGCATTCTTTGTCCGCTATCTTTTCACTGTAGTCATCAAATTACAGAATTAAGCCTGTATTCTCCAAAGAGGATGAAGGTAACAAATAAAAGAGTAAACCTACGGTTTCCTAGAAGGTCGGTAACCGCCACATGTTGCCGTACTGGACAAATACAGAGCGTTTTTTGACACTGTAATGTCAAATACTGTTGAAAATGACAGATTTTCACGTCCGTTATAAATATGACTTCTCTTCTTCTTTCTAGGATACCGTAGCTTTAGAAGCATAATGCTGGCTACAGATTGGTGAAAGGTAACGTGAAATATTGCTGTAGTGCAAATTTAACACACGTATATAACATACGCCTAGTTGTTACATTTCATGTTATGTTTCACTTTTATGGGGTCTACTCCCTGTGCACGAAATTCGTAGTTCCGGCCGAATTTACGGGTTTTCCGTATCAACCCATATGATTAGTTCGGGGTCCGAACTAAGAATGAATGACAACAAGATTTAACGGCTGCCGTTACTCCCGTTGTGTGGGGGCTCGTCCGAAAAAGTTAATTAATCGGGAGTAGGGTTCATTTTGAAGTATCAAACTACTTTCGGATGGGCCCGTATATTCAGAATCAAATATTTATTTGTGAAACATAGATATTTACATAAAGATTTTAGGTTCGTTTCGTTGACGGGCTTGGATAGTAGGCCCCCTGTACCCGGTATTATTACCGGTACCTTATTTATAGTAATTTAAAATAACACATACCGCAAATCAAGGTCTGTGAGACAGGCATACAAGTCCTCAATCTCGTGTATTCCTGGCAGGAATATGAGCACGGACGGCAGGTCTGCTTGACTGCGGTCCGAGATGTGGTCCTCTTGCTTGTCGATATGCTCGAACGCATTCAGAAGCTTTACCACCAGGTGGTGCATCTCAGGGGCTATGAATGGGTCCTCGCCTTTTGGTGTTGATTGTTGTAGGATCTAGAATATAGCATAACATCAGGCCTGTAGTCTTTGAAAGCAGTGTACACGTATTCACTAGTTATGTTGAATAGAATACTCTTCCATTTGTTTTTTTTCTCTTCATGTCCTATTTATTACGAGGCTGAACCGATTGCAATCACTAGCTGGTCTATTCTGTAAAAAACTCACCGTGTAAACGAAGGTGAAGTGAGCTTAAAGTGACCAGCCGATCGATTCTGTAAAAATCTCACCGTGAAAAGTTAGATGAAGTGAGCTTAGAGTGACATGTCAATAGTGTAAATCCCTAGCATTAGTTGGAATGACAGCTCACTCCACGCTCACTTCACCTAAGTTTTCACGGCGATATGGTTACAGAATCGCACTGCTGTCAATAGTGTCAATCCCTAGAATACCGTTTTCACGTTGAGTTTTTTACCAACACATGGAGTGATGCTTCAAAGTTTTTCTAAGTACTCTTTTTCCGTATCACAGTAAACTTTATAAAAAAAAAATATGTATATTAATAAGACTTACAGAACCAAACTTATTCAGATGATTCAAGTAGAACACCTTCACAGTAAACATGGGGTCATTCTTCACAACTTCGATACAGGATGACATTTGCAAACCCCGGGGGGTCGGTATCATGAAATAGTCCGCAAACACTTTCCTGTTGAACGTGGCGGACATGAGCACCACTTTGACACCTGGTGACACGGTGTACAACAGCCTCTTGACGATTAAAAGTAGAAAGTCCATTTCCTGTCCTCGTTCGTGTACCTCGTCCAGTATCACATGTGTGTATTCGTTCATAGTTTTGGCAGCAACTATAAATAAACAGATATAAATAAGCACGATGAAAAATCTGTCGGCATATAGTTCATCATCATTCTCACGAGCTTAGTGTAGATACACACAAGCGAAAAGCGTGGACGACAGAGGCAACTGCAGCCGTCGACGCGTCGGCCGACACCGGGATATGAGCACCGTACTCAAATACACGAGCGGCAGGGTAGGCACGTGTTGCAGTTCTCAGTGTCGTCGCATGTCGCTCGTGTATATGTTCGTACACACTTAATATTGAATGTGTTCACGCGAGATCTCGAGCCTATTTTCGAGGTTCCAACTCGTTGTCGAAATCACCGCCGAGATCTCGAACGAGATTCCCAGACAAAGCGCTTGCGACTTATCACACTATCTTATCGCTTCTAGAGAAGCAATTTTCAATATACCCCTTTATTTATAAACGTTGCTTAAAGTTAAGTATTATTTTCGACAACAAATCAGCACACCCACACGTGTGCTGATTTGTTGCGTTTTATATGAGTAGTGCAGATGATTATTACACTAATAAACGTTGATTTTTTTTTGTTTGATTCGATTAATTTTTTGTTTTCTACAAAATATAACACGATTACCCTAAGTAGGTGTGGATTCCATTTTACATATAATCAAGAATGTATTACTCAAAAAAACCCCCTCATTTAAAAAAGTAGGCGAATTCTCGATCTCGCCTGATTGCCGGGAGAGATCTGAAATGGCTAATCTCGACTCGAGACTTAGAACGGGGAGATCTCAAGTTGCCAATCTGACTCGAGACTGCATTTCCTACTTATGATAGAAGTGTTAACCATAAAGCCGGATTCATATTACTGTGATGTGTCGTGTCGTGACGCTTTCTGACGCAGTGTTAGCCAATCAAGATTCGTTGTAATTTGACGTATTTAGTCCTGAACAGATTCGTTTGATTGGTGTATCCCGAATCACGACACAGTAATGTGTCTGTGGCTAAGTAGTAACTAATAATACAATCAAATTGTATTACATACCCAGTTTTTGCAGCAATATACCAGTAGTCACATAACTAATGCGTGTATCATTCGAAACATGGGCGTCCAGTCCGACCTGTCAATGATAAATAGATTTTACAAAAGCTTCGAAACATAAAAAAAAACAAACAGCATTACAAAATAAGGTTTTTCTTTAGATGTTTAAACCAACAAGCTGTTTTTAAAATACAGACTTTATTTTGACAAAATTAAAGTTTAAATTTTTATTACAAAAACTGACTGTAAAACCGATCGACCGACCGAACCGAAGTCAATTTTGTACTCCTTTTGGAATAAGGTTCGAAATACATCATTTGAATTCCTTTTTTTGGTTCATTTTGCTTTTACTTTACTCTGGGCGCTTTTATCGTGCACATTTTTTCAAGTTCAGTTCATCGTTCTAAGATATAATTTTAAATTTGACATTTATATTGTGAGTAATATTTTGCAATAGGTAATATATTATTTAAAAGAGTGTCCAAGGAGTTTCTTATCCATTCTTCTCCACAAGAATCTACTAAGCTTTGGAATGGGCAACTAGAACCTTTCAGAATGACCTGTGACAATTCAAAAGTTCCTGTAAATGGTCTGATTGAAATAAATGCTTTGAGTTTGACAAGCTATACTTTACCTGATAACCAACTACTCCACCGACATCCCAACCTCTCTCCTGCGCAACTCTTCTAGCAATGGAAATCGCAGCAATTCTCCTTGGTTGGGTAACAACTATCTTGCATGTTCGGCGAGCTTGATAGCAGTCATCAAGGATCCATTGAGGAACTTGAGTGGTTTTACCGCATCCAGTCGGACCTTCCACTATCACCACTGGGAAAC
Source organism: Apamea crenata (assembly GCA_949629185.1). NCBI lineage: Eukaryota > Metazoa > Arthropoda > Insecta > Lepidoptera > Noctuidae > Apamea > Apamea crenata. Next base: position 8,583,595 of record OX451371.1, on the reverse strand, counting down.
CGTGGATGCGATCCAAAATCTGAAATGCAAATAGTAATGCAATTTTATATTACTGAGTCCAAAAAGTATATAATGGGTGATTCTATATTAAGCCGTTGTAGGGATATCCTTGACAAAAAAATTAAACATTTTTAAAGAAATGACACCAGAAACATAAAATTCATATAAAATGCAACGTCTTCTAATAGGTCAGTGAATAAGGATTTGTGCACAATTGATGGCAATGGCGAGCCCAATGCCATCAATTGGGCGCAAATCCTGACTATTACATGGGACTTAAAGATAACTGGCAAAACATGGGTCCTCCTGCCATTGCCTTACTCTTTGCGGATTACAGGCGTGATTTATGTAATTTACTTAGTTTCGCTAAAATCATAAAATGTCTTCCCTGGCCTGTCCTCTAATGGCATTTTCAGTAAATGAGTGACTCTAAACACCTTTCAATTGAATAAAATAGGTTATTATTATGAGTATTATAAACCAGAATAACGAATAATTGTTATCTGTATAGGTAACAGTAAGGGGTGTAAGGAGTTCCAACTAACATCTTTCAGAACAAACAAACGAGGCTCTGGCAACCCGCCAACACGCACTGGACCAGCGTGGTGGGTTACGGTCCAATCCCCCCAATGAATAGAGGACACAGGCCCCAAGTCCTGGCGGCTCCAGTGGTTGTGCTGGCGTGGACGAGCGTGGGCGCAGCCCTGTGGTCAGGGGAGCTAAGAATCTCCGCGCGAGATCGACTAACCGTCAAACGACCATGGCAAATTATATAACGGACACCGAAACACTTCAAATTCTCACCTACAATAATAATAATAATAATAATAATAATATCCCTGGACATTTCACACAGCACCATTTGTCCCAAGCTAAGCAACCTAATGCTTGTGTTATGGTAACAAGATGGCTGATAAACTACTTATATACATTTTTTTTTTTGTAAATACATACATATTATAGATAGAAAAACACCCAGACTCGGAACAAATACATGTAGGTCATACAAATATTTGTTCCGTGCGGGAATCGAACCCGCGACACGCAGCGCAGCAGTCAATCGCTTAACCACTGCGCCAACCGTGCCGACAATGTCCGGACGCTAAAGGAGGACGATAGATTAATTAAGCTTGAAAAGATATCAACTGGAACATTGTAGGCCTTTAAGAACGAGACTATGCTGTATTCTTCCACTTCGGTGAAACCAGTGGACAATACGGAGTGGGGTTCATGGTGGCAAAGAAGTGGAAGGATAATATCATCGAATTCGTAGGCTATTCTGAACGTGTCGCGGTGCTCAAATTTCAACTTACACCGAACAAAACGCTTACTCTTGTATAAGTTTATGCACCAACATCTGCACACCGATGAAGACGTAGGAAATTTCTATGATCTTGTCAACCGAGCATGTGACGAAAATAGGGGCAACTGGAAAATGGTCATTGGAGACTTTAACGCTAAGGTAGGAAGGAGGTAAGAACTGGATGGCGAGGACAATCTCGGTCACTTTGGCTTAGGGAACCGCAACGAACGAGGTGTTCGTCTAAAACAATTAGCCTTTGAACAGAGCATGCACATAGCCAAAAGTTTATTTTAAAAGAAACCTCAACGGAGATGGACTTGGGTCGCACCCAATGGTTCCACACGAAACGAAATTGACTATGTCTTATCATCAGACAAACAAATTGTCAAGAAGAATGTTAGTGTTATCAATAGAATTAAATACAACCGGTCACAAATCAATTGGCCGTACAAATATTTGATTTGATTTCAAAGTCCACCGAGCCAAATTATTCACAAAACAAACTAAGCTCATAATTAAAGAGACGCTTATCAAAAACTTAGAACATTTTAATCTTAACCTAACAAACTATTTTAAGGAACGGTCACAGACCAATCCATACAAATATTTGATTTGATTTCAAAGTCCACCGAGCCAAATTATTCACAAAACAAACTTAGCTCCTATTTAAAGAGACGCTTATCAACAACTTAGAACATTTTAATACTAACCTAACAAACTATATTATGGAACTAAAAGTTGATGAAACAGATGCAGAAGACCAATATAATGCAATAGTTACCGGAATAACCAAAAGCAGTAAAAACATAAATAACACACCCAGAAATAAAAACAAATTAACAGCTAATAGGGTGGATTTGATCGAAAGAAGAACCAAGGAAGAAATGGGGGCAGCAGAATACAGACTAATAGATAGAGAAGTCAAAATAAGTATTAGGAAAGATCTGAGAAATATTAATACATATTTAGTAAAAACAGCTTTAGAAAAAACATCGAGTGACGAAGGGAAAAACTTGGATTAATAGCTTAAAACACCATAGTAGAGATAAAATCATGGAAATAGCGACCAAATTCTATACATCTTTATATTCAGATTATTCACCACACACAATACAGTCTCTCACAGCACAGAATAGTCTCCCAGATTACATCCCCTCAATAAGCGGTTATGAAGTGCACAGAGCACTTACAACTATGCGCTACAAAAGCAGTCCTGGGGAAGATTTAATCACTACTGAAGAATTGAAAATTAGCTCTAACACATTGCTGCCCCACCTTACCAACCTATTTAACACAATACTAACGTCTGGAAATGTACCTAAGTCAATGTGCCATTCAAACATAGTCCTTCTGCACAAAAAAGGTACCAAAAGTGATATCGGCAATTAACGCTCAATAAGTCTAACATCTCATATTTATAAGACTTTTATTAAAGGGTTACAATCATATAGGCGGGAAAGTGGATCAACATCAGCCACCAGAACAAGCCGGATTTCGCCGAAGTTTCTTAACAACCGATCACCTTCAAATACTAAACCAGACCCTAGAAAAATACACCGAATTCAATAAACCATTATATCTAGCCTTAGTAGATTTAGGACTTACGGCCACTTCTCTGATAACCAGAGGATATTTTTATTTGTTGAGTTCTTTTAAGACTGTTGTTTGTTTACTTCGTTTTTAATGGCTTTGTTATTCAAGAACCCATAACAGTTTAAATAGTGTGAATGGAAACAGAACTATAAAATTTTTTGTGACCAGGGGTATATTACACCGTGATAATGCACGCACCGCTCTTGAGGGAGTTTATCTTAGCAAATGGCCATAGTTGAGAGGATAAATGTTTTTTTTTTTTTAATTGACCCGCAGGTACCCAATGAAGGAGGACAACGTAGAAACATCCCAATTTTACATTGCAGGAAACAAATTCATAATCTCTCAGTATACACTTTTAAGGAAAAATACAAACAAAGACACAAACAAATCAGAATTTTTTGAGGAAAGGTTTGAAATAAAATACATTGACATGCCGGCCGGGCCCTATAATTATGTAAGTGAATAATAGCTAGCTAACCTGTTGTTTATATTCATTTATAGCCAAGTTATTGGTGTCCTCCTTCATTTGAAATGAGTACTTATTGTACACTTCTGTCATAGCCTCCTCCGTCAGCTCCCCAATGTTCTGGATGGAGGCGCCCCAAGAAGACAGGTGCTCCAGAGACTCCAGGCCTCCAGAAACACTCTCAGACTGCTCACGTTCCATTTCATTCTGCAATCCAAATTATGTTTGTTATATAATAATGTAGGATAGAGTCCGGTTTATAAAGTACCTTCCTAAGATTATCCTCCAACTGTTAGTTCAGTGCAATTCGAGTAAGAGGTTGATCAAGTAGCAATATGTAAATACATCTTATTTCAGGTTTATCATAATACACAATGCAATATTGTTTTATTATTTATATATAAAACTTTATGCACAAGTAAAAAAATATTGTACAAAGGAAGAGTTAATGCCTGAGGCATTTTCTATCAATAGACCTCAGGGTGATGCAGAGACAAAACATGGCAGGTGCAACATTCGGGATAAATATCTAGGAAATGTCTATAAAATACAAGAACAAATACTAATACATAGATAAATACATACATAAAAACAAATGAACTTTCAGGAGAAAAAATGATTGGTAGAGGAGAAAACGAATCCAACAAAGCAGCGCTGGGATGTTACGGCCAACTTCTGATGGATATGTTCACGTGCCTTCACTTTAAAAGATAACTGATTGGTTGCCGTCCTGATGTTCAGAGGGAACGCATTCTAAAGAAAGACTGTTTTCTCAGATAGTAAGTATTATTATTAGAAAAATGGTCAAAATACCAGAGGGTCTATCTACTCCGAAGTAGTATTCGGCCGTTTCCTGCTAAGAAATTACTATTTGGTTCGGTCGGTCCCGATCCTACACTCTTTCGAATATTGATTAAGGTCCAGACCCAACTGAGCCGATCAGAACTTTTTTCGCATTTTTCAATAATATTCGGTTCGGCCATGTGTCGGTCCGATCCGAAAATTCGCACTTGTGGGTCTACTCCGAAGTTGCACTTCGGAGTAGACCCACAGGAACGTCGTCGAACTAGCAACTTAGAGACAGTTATTTCTTACTACAGGCTTAAAATTGTTTATGTAATTTAAGTAATTGTATTTATTTTTACCCGCAAATACAGTTCAGTCTCCCTATCCTTGACTTCGCGCGCATATTCGGTGCCGCCACTCAACATCACTGAATGGCGGTGTTCCTCCTTTCGATTCACGTTTTCGTTTTCGTCATCTTTAACAATTCGATGGCCTCCTGTAAGCGGGCCCCGAAGTCTGGTCATTTGCGAACTTGATGGGCGAGGATTCAAATAAAACCCTCGCAATTCGTCCATCTTTGACGATCTTTTCAGAAATGTTTAGACAGAGACATATGTTCGTACATACATTTAACTAAAACAAACTAAAATTCGAACTACTGCAGAATGAAACAAAGTCTTCAGTACTGTTTTTTGCTGTGATATTAAAATAAAGAGCAATTTCAATAAAGCGCAATGTTGCAAATTTGCAATGTTTTTTCTCAAAGTTTCCACTACTAGGCAAAACCGCAAATCCACAGATTATCAATACCAAAACAAATTGACAGTTTTAATTTAAATTATTCGTTCAGAAATCAGCCATGTATATAAAAAAGGAATAAAATGCTTGTAACCGAAGACAGAAAAACCTAAGCAAAAAAATGGCAACCGATTATCCTATAAAGTTCACGAGCACATTCGCAAGAAGCTGGCAGTATCATCACAGCGGTCTCATTGTTTGTCTTATTTATTTTTAGTAGTATTCGTGTATAATATTGTATTGTTGTTGTATAGGCTTTTCTTACAATGAGAAGTCAGCTTATACAGGAAATGTATAGCTTGATATGTCGTGCGTACACAAAGCGTTCCTTGCATTGCATGGAATTAGTATGTAAGTACAGGTACGTATGTACCTCTTTGGTCTGTACTATGTAGTACAACTTTCGAGAACCGGAATGCTGTCGGATGTTTGTTGTATTTTAGTTAGCAGGAGGAATAGTGGGGATTTAGTTGCTATTTCTCTACAAAAAATAAAAGGAAGGTAATTGAAGAGTACTTACAGAAAAAAGAAATGGATTCCTTTGGCTTTACTCAAAAGGGTGGTGTAAACAAAAACAAACATTATTAATTATATATTATTTATTTCATACCATATTTGGCATAACAAAAATATTCAGATCATTTATAGAAGATATTTAACAACTGATAACTCCATAATTATTACACAATTATTAATAATACTCATATTATGCATTTTGATATATACATACATTGAACATGAATACAGACAGGCATCATATCATAGTAATATGTATTAGACACGAAAGATTTTACCGAGATACAATAGGAATAAACGAAGTGCACTATTCGACTAGAAGTAAGCTACAAAATCAATTTGTAATAATTAGTTACATCAAAAATGAATGAATGGTTATAACTATTTTCATGGCCGTTCTGATTGAGAATTTTGGCACAACCACAATTAGCCCAGCACCCTAATTGCGTTACACACAATAAATATAAATCTGAATAATTTTGAAGGATATTGCTAATACATCGCTTCATATGTTCGAAAAATGTGTCTGCTCAACAACGTAAATAACGCGATGAATGTTGTTGAACTGTCAAAATTTTAGCCATTGCTACTGATAGTGTGTCACGCAATTAAGTACACCGCAGTGTGTACCCCGCAGGCTTGAACGAGCGCGTTTTTTCGTACACTGGATTATCAACGCACTGCTTAGCGCCGAGAGTTGAAAATCTAACAGTGTGTTTTTTTGACGTGCTGGGATGCGCTCTGTTGGATTCTCAATGCTCGGCTCAACATCGAGGGTTGAAAATCCTGTGCGCAATAAAATCCCGCCGCGATATTTTTACGTTCGCGCGAACGTGGGCTTAAGCTCTGGCTAAACTGAGGCAACCGTGTGTCGATTGTTTTAATATCTAGGAGTCACACAACTATTTGCGCCAGTATTCAAACCTCCATACAAGTTGGTTGACACAATCGGTGCGGGCAAAGTTCGTCCCTCCCGCTCGCTCACTCTCTTCACTTTGGCCAGGGCTGTACAGACGCCAGCACATCAAGCTACTACAATCTGTCAAATTTCTTTATTAGACTTTCAACTTTATCGCTCACGCATTAGGTTCAAGGTTGAGTGGGAAATTTGACAGTTTCGGGTAGCTTGATGTGCTTGGCGTCTGTACATAATAATATACATAGATGCTTATAACAAAGAAACTTAGTATTTTGTCATTAAAAATGGAAAAATAATTTAAATATTACAATTTTTTATTTACATTACGTCATTCACGATTTGAAATGAACTTTTTCTTGGATATAGTGAATGACACTTTACAATGATATCCTTTCGCAAGTAATTTTAATTTATGTACAGGTATTGTCATGATACATTTTGCGCTACTTGATAAGCATGACACTATTATGACTACTTATTTTTACAAAGCGATTAGGGTATTTATACCTTAGTTATTAGGACACGTTCATATGACACGAATTTCATCACGCGCTGATCGTGTTAGGCTGATATCACACTGGCGATTTGCGAGAGATTTCAAAGTGAAACGAGTGCGCAACGAGCTCGCAGCGAGTTCGCAACGAACGCGCGCCGAACACGCCACGAAGACGCGGCGGGCCCTCGGGCCTTTGAATCCTTTGATACAACTGAAGTAGGGTGGCGCGGGCTGTTGAACGTGAGTGTATAAAATGGCGTCGACGGCGCTATTCGCGGTGAGCTCGCTGCGCGCCCGCGGCGCTCGCTGCGAACTCGCGATGAGCTCGCTGCGTTCGCGCCTCGCTTTGGACTCGCTTGCAAATCGCCAGTGTGATGCGATAAGGCCCATAGCAGCCGCTCTCTCATCCGTGACTGTGGAATTATATGCCTTTTGTCATAAGCACACGTGACGCGTGTTCTGCAAGATTACTCTCATCATTAGGAATATGTACGTTGTCACAAGAGGCATACAGTACAGCATGAATTCCAAAATCTCTGAGGAGACAGTCTAAGGAGAAAAAACGCGCGCCGATAAAAATCGCGCTTCTGTGAACACGCCCTTGTTATTATTTATGCTTAACTGTAGTACTTAAAGTGTGGAACTTTAAATAGGATAGGATAATTTTGCAATGATGATTTCTGTAACTTATTGTTACACAACTAGCGAGACAATATTATTGATCATCGTGTTTGATATGTGCGTAGTAATAGTAGGTACTATCGCCAAAACCTATATCTGACCATTTTGAAAACAAAATCCCGTGCACATGATGACCACAGCTGCGTCCGTAAGTAAAACAAAAGAGGATCCTTTTTAGATCGACTAATAATATGCGCTGCAAGCAGGAATGGTCTTTACGGTGCGGTGGTCAGATATAGATTTTGGCGATAGTACCTATAGATCACATAATTTTACGCGCCCGTTCACAATTCTAATGTTCACGGCGTATTGTTGAACGTAAGGAGTGGAGGGACGCGCCATTTTAAATTAGATTATCTAAACAAACATTTGATTATTCCTCATGCATCAATAATTTTCTTAAGCAGAAAACGTTTGTCCGTCTTTGGTTCAGTTAGTGATTTTGTTATGGTCTGACTAGGAAGTGAATTGGTTTCTATGACGCTAGCACAGTACACCTAGAGATATGTCGCATTACGTTTTAAATTCACTATCACGTTCTACTTTCAATAGATAGGGGCGATGATTAATATTAGAAATAGAAATGTTCGAACAAATAAGAAAAAAAATCAAAGAAGGTTTAATAAAACACTGTAAAATCGGTGAAAATATGGAGAAGCTACATAGCTTCTCCACATTTTCACCGATTTTACAGATTATTTCGATTACCTATGTCATTTTACTACACAACACAAGACAAAGAATAATCCCGTCCTTGGGATTATTGCCGTCCTTGTCGCACGGTACGGACAATGTATGGCGCTAGTATGAAGTTAAATAGTCGGGACGACACTTCTGTAATAGTACTTCGTCTTTTTCCAGCATTTTTATTTTAAAACCTTTATAAAATGGCAGTTTTTTTTAAGCTTTTGCACGTTTTACAATATTGTTTACACTTTTTGCAAACGATATTTTTTTAATAAGTTAAAATAAAATAAAAAGTCACGATCCCTATAATTATTCTAGTTTTTACCTATTGGAAAGCTAGAGCGGCACGCTGATTGCGTAACATACCTTTAATCACAATCTGAATCATTTTGAAGGATATTACTAATCCACCGCTTTGACAGTTCAACAAAATTCATTGCGTTATTTACGTTGTTGAGCAGACAATTTTTTGTAACATGTTGTTACAAAAAATTGTCTGCTCAACAACGTAAATAACGCAATGAATTTTGTTGAACTGTCAAAATGTAAGCCATTGCTACTATGACGCAATTACCCCGCGGGTCAGCTTGTTTACAATATGTAATTTAAAAAATATAGTACTGCGCAAACAAATTATGAAGTGGAACATACTAAAACTGGAATCTAACTTACACACTCACATAGCTAAATCGAAAACTCCAGAACAAGTAAGAAATCTATTTTCAAACGAATTTAAAGAAGTTTCCCTTCACCCATATTATTCGTAAACCTATTGCATACATCCTTGTTGGTGTATCCAATGTGTATAAATTGTTTAAAAAAAAATGTTTGTGCGGCTAGCTAAGTTAAATGATATAAGGCGCATAAAATAACACAGGTAGTAGTTAAAAGTTTGTTCATTGGTTCCACTTTTTATTTGACACCAATTTTAACAATTAATAATATCTTTAAACCCTTGCACCAATCAAAGTGTACCTTGAAAAAATGTTACAAGTTTTCAACACCACCATTAAAACGAATGCCCAGTCGAGAATGTTCCTGGTTGACCACATTTCAACATTATTACAAGGTCATAAGGGTGAAAAGCGTTCATACGCCAACTTTGTCGAACGTACCTTTCATTTAGGTTAATCCCTTGGTTAGTTCACGGAATGCCACTTCTTTCTGCATAAAAAAAAACAACCTAAATCCTTATTGCCCGATATGTAAGTTTATTATGTGGAGACCAACCACCCTTGTACGGTACCTGGTCGTTAATATCATCCCGTCTCATTACAAAACGAGTTACCACTTTACTGTTAGTGTCATACACACGAGCGACACGCGCCAACGGCAGACGACGCGTGCCGCTCGAAATACATTGTGTGCCAAGTTCTTAATAAAAAAAAATGACTACAGAACCGAGTTCAAATTGTCAATTTAGTATTTTACGTAAGTCGGAATAACGTTCAAAATTCAAAAACTGACTCGAAGGCTTAAACTTTAAAGTTAAACGTCGTTTTGTAGTGAGACGGATCGAGTTAAGAAAAAGATCGGCTTTGTAGAGCGGTCTTTGTCACTTATACCCGTCTCTCTCAAAATCTCGATGTTTTATATTAACGTCTGGGTAACTGTTATTATTTATTACTACTGAACGTAAAGTACAGACTGGCAGCACATCAAGCGTCTACAATCTATCAAATTTCTTTAGTAGATTTTCAACTTTATCGCTAAAGCATAAGGTTCAAAGTTGATTGGGAAAATTTGACAGTTTCGGGTAGCTTGATGTGCTGGTGTCTGAACAGAGATAATCTACTAAAAAGTAAAAACCCAACAACTGTAAAAGTTAGAATGTGCTACAAACTTATGGCTAATACTTGTGTTTAATGTAGTGTTACGAATTTCTAAGTCTGGATTTCTGCAGCCGAATGAAATTACAATTGGCGAAGATTGCGATTACACCATTGGAATGATAATCCGTCTCAGTCATGATGACAAAACAAAAAAATCAATTTCTTCTTGTTATTTAAATGTTTTATGTGTTGTTGTTATTTTAATGTTGTTTAGAGTACGCGACGAATCCACGATTCACCGAGACCCCATTTGAGGAACGATGAAGATGGAAACAGGTGACGTGCGCGCGAGTTGACTTGGCGCAAGTAGCGTCGCAAGTCACATCGCTCAAGGGTGTGAACGCCCCGTTTCTTTAGGAAAAACTTGAAACTATTAGAGGGAAATGCAGTTTTTAATATTTTCAAAATTGACTACATGGTTTCTTAGAAAAAAAAATATCTCTAATACTTTCAGAAGAGGGACTTGTGGCTAAGTTATAACAGCAGCACGAGTCGATCGACCAGGTTAAGCTACGTTTGCCGCGGTTGGTGCGTGGATGGGTGACCATCTTTACATATTAAGAGCCCTCCGTGCCTCGGAAAACACGTTAAGTCGTTGGTCCCGGCTGTCATTCGTGGATCTTTGACAGTCGTTACGGGTCGTCAGAAGCCCGAAAGTCTGACAACCAGTCTTACCAAGGGGTTTCGTATTACCCAGTAACTGGGTTGTGGAGGACAGATAGGCAGCCGCTCCATGTTAAATACTGATACTTAGCTGCATCCGGTTAGACTGGTAGCCGACCCCAACATAGTTGGGAAAAGGCTAGGCAGATGATAACTTTCAGATTTGCCCTTACAGAGCTGTCCCAACGGATCACCATGCAACATTTTAGTTCGTTATTAATAAGCCACCAACCATAGTATCTAGTTACAGCATACACAGATTGCAACAGTACTCAATTAAGACTAAACTGAACACAGAAAACTATCATAAACCACAGTTTTTCATGACAACATACACATAGGAGGAAGGAAACATCAAAAATGTGCATTAAGCATACATTAATGCCCGTTTTCACAAATACTAGACAACGCCTAAACAAGCACTACTGGATTTTCCACACTCGGCTGAGTGCCGTAAGTTGAAAATCCAACAGCGCGGGGGGATACTTATGCATTCATTTAGGTGTCACTGTCATCTAGTGTTAGTGAGAACGAGCATTACCTGACATTACAGGTTTACATAAATATTTAATCCAAATGAAATAAAGCTTGATAACAAACAAATGTTTTTTTTTACAGTTAAATATTGGATTGTAAACGTCCAAAATTTTAACTTCTTTACAGGCAAATTAGATAAATGCTGGATTCACAATACACAGTTTTATTCGCTCGAATGCTGTATAATTTTGCTTAACATGATAAGAAACAGACATAGCATAAATACAATATTTGCTACTTTCATTATATATATAATATATTTTTCAACGAAGTTTAAAGCCGGCTTCCACCACAAATAATAATTAAATGAGCTATACGTATTAAAACATCGTCCTGTCTCTGTCATCTTCAAACGACTGACAAAAACAGAACGATGTCCTAGAGTCAGTTAGTCATTTGTGGTGCAAGCGGGTCTAAAGGTGCTTACATAAAGACACGGGCTCCCGGTAAAGATAATCCTCGTCGTCGAGGCCCATCGCGACGCCCCATACCATGTCCGCCCCAACCCTTGCTCGAGCCAGACCGCGCCGCGAGCCTGGGGGTCTACTCCGAAGTGCAAAGTGCGAAAGTTCGGATCGGACCGACCCATGGCCGAACCGAATATTATTGAAAAATGCGAAAAAAGTTCGGATCGGCTCAGTTGGGTCGGGACAATAGTCAATATTCGAAAGAATGTAGGAGTGTAGGATCGGAACCGGCCGAACCAAATAGTAACTTCGAAGCAGGAAACGGCTGAACATTCGGCCGATACTACTTTGGAGTACCCCTGCAGTTTTAAATCCGTCCCTAAATCATTCCGACCCAGCCTGACCCTTGCTGCCCTCTGCCGACGCCCTAAGCCGAGGTCCGTACCCCACAGGGGGAGGCCTTATCGTGCAGTCGCTTAGTTTTTAAGTTTGTTAAGCCCTGATTGGAGGCCTTAATTTATTGAGAAATCACGACGACAACCTCATAGGTTGAACTGTGAGAGGCCACTCATGAAAAAAAGGTAAAAACTAGACGGTATCGATCGGTGCGGGTAAAATATTCCTGTATTAACTTATGCGCTCACACATAAAGAAACAGGTAAAACATTGTGACCCTTTCCTTCCGTAGTTCAACCTGTAGCGAGCTGTACCGGAAACCCGCTGCTTTATATGAGCACCCTAAGTCTTATTTATGTATCAAATAAATTACAATCCACAACATGAATAATTTAGATCGTGAGTGACGATGCAACCATAGACATCTTCACACAATTTTGTTCTTTAAAATTAGGTGAATTTAAAGACCAAAATCGCGTGTAGATTTAGATTTTTATATAATAATAATAATAACAATTTGATATTTATCGTAATTGATACGTTACATTAAAGAACAATGAACTTGTAAATGAACGGACATATATAACGCTACAAAGTTTCTTTTGGCACGTGGCCAAAAACGGAACTAACGCCACCATTTTGTTTACCAACAGCGCCCCCTATCAATGTCTTTCAGGCGCCAAAAGATACTTGTAGCACTCTACCTGTAAAGTCTTAGTACTTAGTTCTCCTTGGAGGGCTGGATGGACCAGCCCAGGATACGCCGGTCGAAGCCGCAGCTGAAGAAGTTTATATTGGACGATATGTCGTCAGCCCAAGCTACTGATGTAACCATGCGACGGTGGCCCTGTAATTAAATAGAAGTTTGTAAACATTTTTATGTTGCAGTTTTAGATTTTATCAAAATCGGCCACGACTCCGACCGTCGTCTGTCTATCTAGCTAGGGGGCGTCTTACACTACGCGTATCGGCAAGCATAGTGTGGGACGCCCCCCCAGCTAGATGGACGGACGACCTAAAGAAGGTGGCTGGGACAGACTGGATGCGGGGGACAGGGTGTTGTGGCGCAGCCTGGGAGTGGCCTATGTCCAGCAGTGGACTGCAATAGGCCGAGTTGATTGATTGATTGGCCACGACTATTTTGCGTATTTTTTGCTATTTCTTATTTTAGGTTTGACATTTCGCATCCACGAACACTTGAAATAGAAGGTGTACCTCTATAACATCTCCCACATAATCCACCCATCGTGTCTTGGTTCATCCATCCATTCTTTCTCAAAAAGATGATGTAAATTTTGGCACCTCCCTCCAATAGCCACGTGTAATTAATTGTTGGATAGCTCTTTCAGAACTGAAGAGTGAGAGAAGTGGAGCGTGCAAAATCCTTGCCCGTTCAGATTTATACTGTACTTAACATGTCAGTTTTAGCAATAGCCAAATAAATGTCATGTATGTACACGCGATTTGTTAAATTTTCCTCCTGTATAATAAATAAATATAAAGTCCATATCACCTGTCGGCTAGAGCGCGGCAGGCGGGCAAGCCTCTGTCCCTGAAGGTCGAACAGGCGGACCTGCCTATTGTCGTGTGGGATGGCGATCAGACCGTTGCCGCTCACTCCCACGCGGTTCACAGACGAGTCTGACCTGATTGTTGCTAGTGCTGACCGCATGTTGCGGACGTCCCATACCTATCATAGAACGTCAAAATAGATGGATTACTCTTTATTTATTTTTTATTTTAAAGATGTTTATCTGTTTCTGTTTAAGGGCTGATTTTACCAGTCAGATATCTTTTATTCGTGGAATAAAATTGACGTCTGACAGTTCTAGTATGGAAAAACTGTCAAAAATTTAAAATTTATTCTCAGCATAAGACTTATTCTAGATATAAAATTTTGGTGGAATTTGCCCCAAGAAAGAGGCTAGTTCTAAGAGGCCAAAACGCTTCAGAAGTGTTTAAAAAAACGCAAAACGCTTTTCAAGTTTTTTGGATGTCTCGCCTCGCTTCCGATCCCCACGATCGAAAGCCAGGCGAGACATCCAAAAAAACTATACTTAGTTATAAAAATGTGCATTTTACCTTTACGGAACGGTCGTCAGATCCGGACACCACTTTATCTTCTCGTGTGAACACCGCTGATGTGACACTCCTGAATAACAAGTGATTTATTATAATTATCAGTAATAAGTCCCATGAATTTTGATACAGACAAGAAACAGTCTTTCTGAAAGTAATGACGTTTAACTAGTAGTATTTTGGTAAATAACGATTATCGATGCTATAGTAACCGGCATGAGTCGTGAGCACAAACTGACACCTGCGCAGTAGTTCATTTTTCGGTCTCTTTGGCGGAATGAAGAAGGCGGGGGGCACCGAGGCTGCACGCGATTGGTTCGTCTGTCGATGCTCGTCGTCTATTGGACTCTCACGTGTCATTCGGCTACTGTACACTTTCGTGCACTTTAAATGACTTACGTTTTTAATTTTGAAATAGTTTATTTTTGTTAATTCGTATTTGTTAAGTCAAGTAACGGTTAAATTTGTTTCTTCACTATTTTAGCAGTTACTTGAACGAAGAAAACATTTGCTGTAGTATCAGTAAAGGTCAAGTAAAAGTTAATACTTTGACTGATTGTGTTGATGAAGAAACTGGCCGTAAGTCACTAAGGCCTACAACATTACTGTATCAAAGTAAAATTTCAAGTACCACTAATATTTTAATTATAGTTTGCGTACGTACAGCTATCAATAATTTGAGCAAAAGCGGTACTAAATAAATTTGGCCGAAAGTGTACAATGCGCGAGCTTGCCCCCACTACTGCCCATTTGTGCTCACGACTCGTGCCGGTCATTATACTATCGTATAAAAATGCAACCATAGTGACTTATGCGCTGCCAATGCCACAGACGATGCCGTGGAAGTAGCGAAGGTAGTTAGTTAATTCACTGTCGTGCCACCGAGACGACGCAGACGATTGGTGTTACTCAGGTATCAGGAAAAGTATCTAGTAAAATACACCGGTATCGATCCCTAGCTATAAGTACTTTATGATAATGTTTGCATAAAACTTACTCAGTGTGTCCTTGGAATACGGAGACGGAGTGTATCGGCTCGCGGAAGTCCCACAGGCGGAAGGTGGTGTCTCGAGACGCCGTCACTACGAGACGAGATGCGTGGTGCGCAGACGCATGCGTAAGCTCGTGGTCGTGACCTGACACACAGTAATATTATACTTAGAGGATAGCGCAATGCACTTGTATACAGGAGTATTGGTTGAGATGGGATCATCATAATCATTCTAGCTGAAACACGTCCACTGATGGACGTAGGCAGAGGGCTAGTCCATCAGTGGACGTGTTTCAGCTAAAATGACATGTGTTACAGCTTCGATTCGAAGCGTAGTGATATATCTGCCGAAAATTATACTGCGGAAATTCCGCGTGGTCATGTTTTCTATGAAAGTCTCGCGTCGTAATTTCGGCCTGATGTGCCATTGGTAATTTAAAAAGCAATTGCAGGTATAAACTTAAGCACGCTGAATTTTCCGAAGTGTAATTTCGGTAGATGTGTTGCAACACGTCACACAACGGCGAAATTATTCGCAAAACTAATTCATATTTCATACCTGTAAGAACTTGCAAACAGTCTCCAGTTTCCACGTCATACAGGTTAGCGGTTCTGTCCCAGGAAGCGGTGATGACGTGGTCGCCGCCAGTGAGCCAATCAGCGGCCACAACGACGCCTTGATGGCCGCCCAGCTCCGTCAGCGGAGTACGGAGCACTTCCGGTCTGTCTCCACCTTCACCGAGACTTTCTTCGCCTCCGCCTTCTAATTCTTCCTCAGAGGATTGACCGCGCTAAACGTTTGAAATTCGAATTAGTGAGCAAAGATTACGCACCAGCTGTAGTGTTTATATTCGTAACGTTAGACTGAGGAACAATAGCTTTACATTAATTCCTTTTTGAAGGAAAACCTATATAATATTCTTTTTATTGCTTATTAGATTTATAGAGCATGAAGTGAGTGGCCTAGATACCGAACGCTGTGTAAAATACTAACTAACAAAATAAATAACCCATGAACCTGGTAATTAATCAGTAAAATAACTAAAGTGTTGTTCAAAGCCCTGTCACTCTCTCCTATTTTGATTTACCCAACAGGGTTCACAATTATCAAACTGTAAACCTACCAAAAAGTTCTTATTGTAAATGCAATATAAATTAAGTATAATATTTTAACACTGCAGGTTATTAAACGCACAGACGTGTTAGCACCCTAAAAAATATGGTGTCTTGTTTAGTGTTCCTTAATGTGTTCTATGTTACGGGTTTGGTTTCCGCACTTAGTCCTTCAAGTAGACCATTGTGCGTGCTCCTTAATGTGTTGATATTCTTTTTTATAAATATAATACAATAAAAATAATAACCGGTAGGTCCCAGTTGACGGCAGCCTGCCACACATGCGCAGTGTTATCTCCACTGCTTGTGAGCGCGATGTCCCTGCTGGGGTGGAACCGTATAGAGTTCACGGAGCCCGAGTGTCCCGTGTATTGCAGGAGGCACTTGCCCCACTCCACGCTCCATACGCAGGCTGTATGATCTACAGGAAAGAAATAAAAGTAGGTACAAGCAATTTTTTAAATGGTGATTTAACTAGCGCGTCTAATTTAAAATTGCGCTTCCCTTCCACTGTATTTTCGCATGTATGTGCTAATAATTATTCAATCATCACTAGTTTCTTTTTAGGTGCTGTTAAACTGCCCAGGTACCCAACGTGAGACGGTCAGTAACACCAAGGCGTTGCTGGCCTTCCTTGAGGAGCTGGGGTGGATCGAATGATCGATTTTCCCACCCGTACGCAAAATACGCGCATTGTCGTGGAGTTGCGGACACCAGCCCGTTTTACCTATTTTACCTATCACCAGTTTTTGTGCGTAAATGCAGTGGAGGAAGTTTCCTCACAGGTAAAACCACTAAAAACTTCCTCTTTTACAAATCACTTTATTTTGTTTTACCGGAGGGTAAAACAAAACACTGCTACAGAATGTTAATGCAAAATTGATAATAAGTATGTATGTCATCAGATTTTAGAACTGTGCTTATCAGGCTGAATGCCATAATTACAGAAAAAATTACTAAGCCATTGTCTCGCGTGGATACGTTAAGAAATTACTATATTATGGTTATCACAAGGTACTGAATACTGTAATTAAAACTGCAAATACACATACCTGTAACTTCTAAAAAGTTTATGAGTAGCTTGCATGCCATTCTGCCATTATGACTTCTGATTGTGAATGTCACAAAGGCATGCAAGCTACTTGCGCACTTTTGGGCATACTGGTATGTTTATTTTTCAGTTCAGCCTGACATTATTCAGTTATGTTATCTAGCAAAAACAAATACCTGCTGAAGCTGTGCCAATGAGTGCTTGTCCAGGGCGAGCTGATGACACATCCCAGATGCCGTCCTTGTGTCCTGAGAACTCCCTCACTAACTGGCAGTTATATGTTGGAGCCTTAAAGCTGGACACTATCTTGCTGGTCTGGACCCTCAGTTTGTGACTGGCTTTCACTTTTTGGGAGTTACTTTGAGTTACTGTGAATGTTTTATAACAGTATTATTAACTGAACATTGCTGCTATATGTTAATATGTTAAGGAAAAATACTCTAAAAAATACTGTTTATTAATTTTTTTCTTTAATGTATAGTGAAATTAAATTAGTAAGCGGAACTGCACAGATGTGATGGTTATCAATATTTAAACATGACAAAACAAAAATGATTTTCTTTTGGCTAACAACCGTATCTAGTGTAGTTACTTGAAATTTTTAACTACCCGAGGGTGCTGACCTCAAAAAAATCATCATTTTTTTTTTGTTTTATATGTTTAGATGTCGATACCCATCACATCTACGAAGTTTCGCTTACTAATTTAATTTCACTGTGTTTATGCCAGATGTCAGCCTCATAGGATCAAACATAACCACGATACTAGCACCCACTAATGTCTATTCTAATCCCATTTATTTTAATTTTTAGATTGGGAACTAGTGATGTTCTTTGCAATGTACACACAGCTGCTTTAATTAAGCATAGTATTTTTTGTATAAATCCTTAAAAGAGAGGGTTATTCAATGATTGCAGCCTTACATGACATTTTAGTAACAAAAAACATTTGGGTTAGGCTACTAACATTTCACTTTGGAGTTTTTTCCTGCTACATCAAACTCGATGTAGTCTAAGTTTTGTTTATCTCCCACATAGCTTTCACGTTCCAATTTTTCACTCAGGATATCTATTTTCTCTTGAACTGGAAACAAAATATAATTATTTATACATTCATCAAGCTGTAACAGAGAGCAGACTACATTATTGCCATCAGGGGTAAACCCTGGATGACGCTGGCACGGAGAGTAGGGATTGGCACAAACAGAGAGAGGACTTTGACATTGCACGATGATGATGATGAATAATTATAGTAGAAGTGAAGAAGGGTAGAGAGGGCCTTCCTCTGCAGTTGGGAAAAAACCAGGGTATTAACGGTTGAATGCTGTAATTACAGCAACAATTAAAAAGTTAATAATAAATAATAACCACTTACATATCTATAACCTTTGGTTTGTTTACATAGGTCAAGTCAGCATTCATTCTAATGTGAAGGAAATACAATGCCTTGGTCATAAGCAAACAGGCATCATTAGAAAAGTATGAATGTGATGTGATGAAAATATTTCTCTCAGAGTAAATAAAAACAACAATAACATATTATAAGTATAGTTTTATCAGCAATCAGTAGAAAAACAATCACATCTTTCTAGCATTGTTAGAATAGTTTCTTAGGAGCTTGTTATGATGAGTTGTTTGTAAATACATGTGCACTTAGCAGTTTATAGTTTTTACTAAAGAAACATGAATCAACCAAAATAACATTATTATTCCTGATATGTACTTACGGTTTAAATTTTCCGTGTATAGAAGGTCAAATTCTTTTTCTATTTGAGAAAATAACTCATGCAACCGAGACCTAAACACGGGCGGGATTGATGTTTCTGAATCTTCCATTTTTAGGTAATTTGGCAGTCCATCGGATCCTTCCGTGAGGGCCTGGAGCCTTCTTTTGCTGGATTTCATGGTCCAAGGCGGATTGCACACCAAAGCTGTTCTAATCACATCACAGGTACGTAGCACATTGTGCTTTATACCCAAACTGCGAAGTCTATGATATTGTTAACACTTTAGTCTTGTATCCAGTAAGTACGAGACTTCTATTATTGAAAGAAAAATCGTGAAATTCTAGGGAAATGTAATCAAATAACGACGAAATGCTTGCATTGTTCGATTTCGATTCAATCGGATTGACTTGACTTGACATTTAACTTTTTTTAGAGAACTGGTCCACAGACTACTACTATAATAGAACTGAGATTGGAGTGATGTTGGAGTGGATCTAAAGAACGAAGATTGATGTGCCTTATTCCGTACGAAATAGTACGAACCGAGACAATGTGAAAAGGCTAAAAAGGTACAAGCATACCTTCAATTCATAACCTTAGATAGATTGATCTTGTAATGCTAAACTTACGCATTTACATGCATTTGTCTCAATTAGATTCACCAAATTAATATTCACCGGATTAAAACTAATGCCAGATTGATGGTCTAAGATCCCCTTATAATCAGCCTTCACCTATGTTTTCACCATAGATATCATCGGGGATCGGGGGCTACTACCTCGCTCCATGTTAAATAGTGGTACTCAGGTGCACCCACATACATATTGTAGTCTTTGGGTGCACCCAGTTAGACTGGAAGCCAACCCCAAAATAGTTGGCAAAAAGCTAGGCAGACGAATGAATAATGAACAACTTTTTTTATTTGCTTGGCACCCTGGGACTTGGGAGCTCTGTGTAAAAGATAAAGTTAAATTATCTATGGCTAGAGCAGGCAGAGCAGTTGTCAACTTGTCAATGGTTGTCAAAAAAAAAAATGGCTGGTGAGTAGCAACTAGCCCTGCCAACGTTTACCTTATGTTATTTGTTTTATTGTATTTATTATCATGTCATTTTCAGATTTATACGCAAAATATAATTGTACTTATTGTCAAGAAGAAATAAATGGTGTGCGCGTCAAATGCGCGGAATGTATCGACTTTGATATTTGTTTGCAGGTAAAGTAGCTTCGCTGCCATTTTTGTTTATAGTTTTGGCGCAAAATTTTAAATTGTCAGGGTATAGTTTTTACGTTTTTTTTTGTATTTCAGTGTTTTTCTCTTGGCGCAGAAATTGGATCACACAAAAATGACCACTCATATCAGTATATGGTAAGTCATCTGGACAAATAAGTAGCATTTAGATTTATTCCAGACACTTATTTTCATTACCTACAAGAAATAACTAGAACAAAAATCAAAATGTTTATATTGTGTTCCAGGACTCTGGAGCGTTTGGGATATTTTTAGGACGTAGTAGTTGGTCGGCTAATGAAGAAGTTAGATTACTAGATGCTATAGAACAATTTGGCTTTGGAAATTGGGAGGATATAGCTAAACACATAGAAACACGGACACCTGAAGGTATGGAAATGCAAATTATCCTGGTTAAAATTAGCAAAACAACTTAATTCTAAAATACGAAAGTCATTTGCCATGATATAGGCGTATGATGCAGAAGAATGAGGACCATGCTCATTCGTTGTTTTATCTAACACATCAGAAACTATTAGTATCTAATTTAGAAACATCATAATAGTCATTTTTGTGACTCCTCTAACAACCTTACTATTATAACAATAAAATTATGTTTTCAGAGGCCAAAGATGAGTATATCACAAGGTACTTAGAAGGTAGCATTGGCCGAGCAACATGGGGCAACTTAGACAGCTCAAGCCGCCCTACATTGAATTCTGCAGATAAAGATGAGGGGCCACTAGGTCCCAGTGCTGTATCCCGTCTACCACACCTTGCAGTTACCACAGATGAAGCGGCACAACTTGGTTATATGCCAAACAGAGATGATTTTGAAAGGGTACATAAAATTTTCTGTTCACTATGCTATATTTGCTTTGTCATGACTGAAAGTTGTGACGGTGTTCTTGGGAAATTCTGCATTCCAAATTCGGTGTTCACACAGAATGCTGGAGCAGTAGTGGCACAGCCGTATCGGCTCTGACTAACGAGTTGTAGGTTGAGAGTTCGAATCCAGGCAGCTTACGTTGTAATTAATTTTATGACCACTGTTATCAAAATGGTGAAGGAAAACATCTATCATCTAGAACCATACAATTTTAAGGCATGTGACATCTGCCAACCTGCACTGGGCCTGCATGGTGGATACGGCCCACTCCCTCTCACAGGAAGGAGGCCCGTAGCCCAGCAGTGGGAACAGTATGCACAATCCTCCAAATAACATGAACTCACCTACAATGTTTTTAAAGATTTATCTGAAAGTATTATATTCATGTATTAATAATAGAAATGATATCTTATATTGATCCCCTATACTGTTTCTAGGAGCATGACCATGAAGCAGAACAGTTAATATCAACACTGTCTCTGAATCCTGAAGATGACGAGTTGGATGTTGGTAAGCAAACATATTATACTACTAAGGGCTGATATTTCCAATGCCAGATAACTTTATCGGAGGAATGATTTCGAGTTCTTGATAGTTCTTCCATACAAAAACTGTCAGAAGTCAATTTTAATCCACGAATAAAAATTATTGGTCGATTGAACAATGAGCCCTAAGTACTTTAACATTTAGTTAGTGCCTTTGTATTTGTGAAGTTAGCTGCCGGATTTTATTTTTTATACGGATTTAAAAAAAGAAGTTTCAACTTTCAAAGAAATTAAGGTTTCATCAATTCAATACCATGTTGCTGTATTTAACAAAGTTTTAAAATCTAAAAAAAACAAATATCTGTACTTTCCAGCCCTAAAGTTATCACAAGTGGACATCTACACGCGGCGATTGAGAGAGAGAACGAGACGAAAGCGCCTAGTGAGAGACTACCAACTTGTATCCGTGTTCTTCAACAACCAGAGGAATAAGCAGAAGACACTCGGGAAACTTGCCAAAGAGAAAAAGTGAGTTTTTCTTACTTAGTGGCAGACGTTGATACATGACTCATTGGTTTAAAGTAAAGGTGTTTACGACGTTAAGTAACGTTAGGGAATTGTTGAGTCACTGAATATCATCACTGTTTAAAGGTTTCTCCAGGCAGGTTTTCCTTAAAAAAAAATTATCATTGAATATAAAAAATTCAACAAATGAGTCATAGATGCAAAAGCAGCAACATCCTATTTTTCATTTATATAGCAACTTTGTTTGCAGTCTGTCAATGTGAAATCAGCTTCATTGTTTAACTTACATGTTTGTAGCAAAAACAGCAACAGCGATATCTATACAAATAAATAAAATTGAAGTATCTGTTTGTAATATCAAAATAACAGCTTTTTTTTAGCAGAAAGTATACACGCTACTTATAACAAAAATACTTTTTTAATTTTTTGACTGTCTGTCTGTTTTTTCCGGCCCAATTTTGACGGGACTTTCACTGGCAGATAGCTGATGTTATGGAGTAACATATAGGCTTTTTGTCCCGGTATGTAGCACGTTCCCATAGGATAATTTCCGACATCGACGTGGGCGAAGGCGCGGGCAGAAGCTAGTCTCATCTATAATAACCCTTGAAATTATAGGTTTTCTGCAAAACCAGGAGTATCCAATAGTAACTGCACTCTGCACTGCTTTGAACCAAAACTATTGATTACTGCCATTTTGGAAAACTGGATGTTGCTACCTTTACATCTATGTATATGACTCAAATATATTCAATAGTTTAAGTCAGTATGGCTAAACGGCTGATCCGCAAAACCTAAATAATCGATCCTATTTAGTACGGTTGGTAATTTTTTTTATTAGTATGTTTCAGAAATACTCATATTGCCAGTGTTTTTATTAATTAGTCGTCTCCATGTTGTGCATCAACTGCAATGTATATGATAAATAACCATCTGCGTTTACAGGGAATTCACGGACCGTGTACGCTGGACAGCCCAGTTCTACGGGCGCGGCGAGCAGGCGGGCGCAGTGGCAGGCCTGTGGCGCGAGCGCGAGCTGCGCGTGCGCCTGGCCGAGCTGCACCGCTACCGCCTGGCCGGCGTCACGCGCGCCGAGGAGTGCGCGCACTACGACCAGCACGCCGCGCTGCGCCGCCACACGCCGCAGCCGCAGCACGCGCACGACGTGAGAACACGACTCCTGGTACTGCCTGGCGCCCGACGTGCTTGCTTTCATTCAATAGCCCACTCAAATAAGCTGAACGATGCAGATTCTCAGATAATTATCAAGTTTTGTATCAACGAACGCAATTGCACTGATGACAGTGTATCATGTGTCATATAAATATGAACATGACAGTAAAAATCTAAGTACAACCAAAATTTATTTAAGACCTTGGTGTTACAAATAAGAAATGAACACACAAAAATCCACTAATGGCCACTAATGGCCCATCTACCAGTTTTGGCATATTTGAGGTAGAAAACCTTTCTATCACTGCTTTTAACGTTCCAATAATCTATATCTGTAGCGATCTGTATGATATTGACATATTATACTGGCAGTTATAATTTTTACATACGGCTACACATCAAGCTATGCAAAACCAGTATTGGTTGACCATTCATTGTGAAAAAATATCATACAAAGTGAGGCCAAGACAAACTGTTTTTGTATAGCTTGACGTGTAGCCGTGTGTACTGGCTACCATCAGTAGCGATCTCTCAATAGGTTATTGGGTTAGACCACATTAAAGTAAGTGGCTATGTAAGATTCAGAATTCAAGTATGTATTATTATTACTATTTTGAGTCTAATATTGCAAACACTT
Organism: Apamea crenata; assembly: GCA_949629185.1. Lineage (NCBI taxonomy): Eukaryota > Metazoa > Arthropoda > Insecta > Lepidoptera > Noctuidae > Apamea > Apamea crenata. Next base: position 8,559,614 of record OX451371.1, on the reverse strand, counting down.
TTCACTTTCTTAACTCTGATCGGATGCTTATTTGACTGAGTTATACACACATATACTAGTACTACAGTATGCGTCCGTTAATATGGCAGATAGAGTAAAAAAAAAAAACTATATAGAGCGCTGTCTCTGTCACTCAAACAGTCATGTGTACTCTACTTTTTTTTCTAAAACTCTATTTTCCATATTGACGCCAAGATAATAAATTAACTTACATTTCATCTAAACCCCGAAGGATTAAAATATCGCAAGTCGATTTAACGGTAATACTTTGTTGTTCCACTTATTAATTATAATAATATTCATCATAATTATCTCAGCTGAACGACTGCTGCAGATCTTCATGTTTTTCAGTTGGTCATAAACTTTAAATTGCAATAGCAAGATATTGAGAATGAGATTTGTTCCTTTTAGTTGACCCTATTGATTGGGGCAAAAAATACAGAATGTTATCCTTTCGCATTTGTGTCGGTTCGATTTCCGGCCCTCCCTCGAAGTAAGCAATAAAAAAAAAAGTTAAACGTATTCCTACTTTTTAGTAAAGGAGTGTTTTCTTAATCATTAATGTTTTGATACTTTCCCCTCCATAGATCGCTCCACCCTAAAACATATTTCAAAATCAACCCATATGTTTGGTTATATTTCATACACACGTTCGTGTTGTACGGTCAACCGCACTTTCATGGTATTAATTTGACATAGTCAGCCCATATAAGTCGCAACTGAAGGATGGTTTTCGTAGTTCAAGTGTTACCACGCGCGTTTGACCGTACCGTAGTTCTGCATGGCATACACATTAATGCTTATGCCTTGTGCTTAGAGCGTTATCAATGTTGTAGTGTGTTTGCATGATTTTTGTAGACAGTGTGTTTTGTCATTTGTGTCAACTATTGTACGGCTATATGGGTATTTTAAACCTTAGGCCTTTGGCTTTAGGCCTTATTAGGTAACTTAAAATTCTATGTGATTCTGTGGATGGTCAGACCTATTCGGTCGCATTACAAAACCAGGTGATCAGGTCTAACTTTTGTTCAAGCTTAAAATATCGAGCCTGTTTTTGTATTTCGAACTTAATTCCGATTAAGGTAAGGTTTTAAATACAAAACTGTTACCTAGACCTGGTTCTAAAGTAATTTTCTGAGTATTTTTCCGCCTGTGGGACTATTAATAGGACACGAGGAAATACTTATGCCTAAGTAATGAGTATCAACATCCTAATTGCAAATAAATTGTTGTATTGGTAAAATCGTAGGTAATGTGCTTCCGAGAGGTTTTTAGAGTGCTTTTTTTTTGACAGCGTGACAGCTAAAGAGGAAGGTATAGGGGTTTATTAATTATAAACGTTGTTTTAAGTTAAGAGATACGTGTAAATATCAAAGGTTAAACTAACTCTAACTCTAAGTAACGTTTATAAATATAGGGGATAATGTGCGATAATAACTGTGCCGTGTGGTTTTGGGTTTGATCCCGTATAACTATTGTATTCGCCAGGGCAGCAGTGGGTGCCTGGAAACCAACCAGACAAAAGAACTAACGCAGAACAGCTCGCAGCTGCCAAGAAAAAGGTCAGTTTATATTAAAATCGCAGTATCAGAGAGAGACGTTTCAGTTTTGTAAGGCAGTTCGGCCATAACCTGCACTCTACTTGCGTAACACACTTTCAATTGCAATCTCAATCATTTTGAAGGATATTGCTAATTCATTGCTTCATAATGTTAAAATTTGTCCGCTCTACGACGTAGATATAGCGCTATGAATGTTGGTGGAACTGTCAAAATTAAAACCATTGCTACCGTGGCGAAATAATAACAGCCGCACAGGCCGATCGATCAGGTTAAACTACGCTTGCCACGGTTGGTCTGTGGATGGGTGACCATCTTTATATACCGAGACCCCTCCGTGCCTCGGAAAGCACGCTAAGCGGTTGGTCCCGGCTGTCATTCGTAGATCTTTGACAGTCGTTACGGGTAGTCGGTAGCCCGAAAGTCTGACAACCAGTCTTACCAAGGGGTATCGTATTATCCAGTAACTGGGTTGTGAAGGTCAGATAGGCAGTCGCTCCATGTAAAATATCGGTATTCAGCTGCATCCGGTTAGACTGGAAGCCAACCCAAACATAGTGGGAAAAGGCTAGGCAGATGAGTGTGTTACACAATTACTCCGCTGTACGTTTCCGAATACCTGGGGAACAAACCACGGAATAGAATGAATATGTTTAATTTTTTTTTTCATATTCAGTAGAGATCGTCACACCACCTTCGCAATAACTTTATTATTATCAATACTAATTTTATACAGTACCTATGTGCGGTTTTCGGATCGGACAGGATATTTCTTTCGCATATTTATGGTGTTTATGATGGTTTTTGACGTGCGACAGAGACGGCGAAAGCGGCTCAAGTTCCACCAGCCCAAGGTGCACACGGGACGGAAGTACCGCATGTGGATGCTCCAAAAAGAGCTCATGCAGCAACAGCAGCGGCGCATGCTCGAGGCATCTTCTGAGCAATAACGAGATACAGGTAAATATTGTTATTTAACTTATACTAGCTGCGCCCCGCGGTTTCACCCGCATAAGTCTCGATCCCGTGGGAATATCGGGATAAAAATATATATCTATCTATATCAATATAATATGTATATAAATGTATCCTATGTGTTAGTCCTAGTTATAAACTATATGTGTGCCAAATTTAATCCAAATCCGTTCAGTCGTTTTTGCGTGAAGAAGTAACAAACATACAAACACACACACACAGTCACTCACTTCACTAACTTTTGCCTTTATAATATTAGTGTGAGGCATGAGGAACAGGGTGTAAAGTTCACTCATCCTTCATTGAAAAGGGAGGATCCTCCAACCAGACGGGTGTTGTGTCTGGCGGGCAATTGCCCAACGATTGATATTGGGAAATTGTATCTATGCTAATGGCACGGTAAACTCTGCTTGCGAGATGCAGGATTTGCGTGACGTCAGTATGACGCATTGTTCGCATGTGGCGTTGTAGATACCGCTACATCACTCCCCTCCGGAGACCGGAGGTCGATAGTTGGCTGAGTCTTGTATCTTGCGATGCTTGCCAGGCCAGCTGAGGTTCCAGTGAGTCGGAACCGGTTTCCGCATAGTTCACGGTGAGTCGGAACTGTCTGCGGAGATGCCCCAGTGAGTCGGGGTGGCGCATAGTTCGCGGTGAGTCGGAACTTTCTGCGAAGATGTCCCCAGTGAGTCGGGGTGGATGGCGCTGCGTTATACTCCAGTGTGTCGGATGTCGTACAGCGCCGGGTTGAGGCCGGCTGCTGCATCGACCAGGAGAAGGTGCTCTGCTTGTTGACCGGCCGAAAGTGCAGTGTGCTGTGCCGAGGTTGCTGATGAGGCTGAGGGTGATGACCAGGTGTGCGCGGTCGCTGCATGCTGGTGGTCAAGATACCCGTTGAAGCCGTGGGTGCTGGCTGGCTGGGTGACTCGCCGCTAAAGCTTGCGGGAGTGATGATGATGACGTCACGCTGAAGTATTTGCACGAAGGCTGCGCTGACGATCACGTTCGGGGTCACCAGTTTAGAGGTATGAGGAACATGGTGTAAAGTTCACTCATCCTCCATAGAAAAGGGAGGATCCTCCGACCAGACGGGTGTTGTGTCTGGCGGGCAATTGCCCAACGATTGATATTGGGAAATTGTATCTATGCTAATGGCACGGTAAACTCTGCTTGCGAGATGCAGGATTTGCGTGACGTCAGTATGACGCGTTGTTCGCATGTGGCGTTGTAGATACCGCTACAGCGCCGATTCCCTTGTTCACAAACTAAACTAAATTTAAGTGCAGTGCATCTTTTTCTTTCTATTTCATGTTTTTAATCACGTCTAAACTGTCTATGGAGCATCTTAATTTGACAGGACTAAACTAATATTTATCGTCTGTCCTTTTCTTACTGAAAATTAAATGGAAAGAAAAATATGCACTGAACTTAAATTTAGTTTAGCCAGTATCCTCCTCAAAGTATTGGTCATGGGTCCCACAGCCTCCTGTAATAAAATAAAATAAAAATCAGAATTATCCCAGTAAAGTCAATTGCTAGCTGCTGCCAGCGAGCACTTTAGCAGAAACGTCTCATATTAAATGATATGGCACATTGAATTTAGGGAATTTCGAAAACTTTGTAGAGCTTCATCTCTGTCACTCCTTACTTTATTGTAGAGTCTCTTTCTAAAGATCGATGAGTCATATTTATTCATGTACGACTACTGAACTAACATACTATATATTGTTATTAATAATTTATTATTACTTTGTAAGTCATGTTTGTGTAAGCAGAATTTATAGAAACAGAGGTGAAATGTCATAACACTCTACTGCAAAACAAACTGATGTTATTACTTATGAAGTTAGATACGCCATACGGGGGCAATGTGTTGTTCAGATATTTTTTTAAACACGACTTTTGTGTAGCGGGTATGTCAATGCGAGACTCGTACAGTCTGTACACAGTTATTTTTACTTTTCACAGCAGCAACTCAACAGCAACCTTATCGTAACGAGAATAAAGCTCACTGTGATTTGGACAGTGATGCAAAATCAGGGGTAAAATAACTACTACTTTGCAAACGGACTGTAAGCGCGAATGGCTGCCAGGTTATTTCTCGAACTTAATTGTCGGCTTGTGTAAACGCGACCTTACACGCTATCAATTTTGAAGTTGATTTCAGAATGACTGTTTTTATAAGCTGTAAAAACATTAAAATTGTAGCAGAAACTCTGAAACTTAACTCTATGAATAGGCTTGAAATGATTACTCCAATATAACAAAATAATTCATAAAAGCAATTTTTATCATTCTGAAATTAACTTACACTATAATATAAATGACGGTGCGTCTATAGGTTTAACGACGCCAACTTACAGAGATGATTTTAGAACGATTTTGACAGCGCCTGAGACAATAAGACCTCTTTTGATAAAAGACAACGTATTGCCTTTGTAATGTATCAAGACATACATGACACTTATGTTTGTTTGTGCAGCTGTGTACCTCCCTGAGCCTGCCGCCGGCGCAGTACGTGACGATGAAGGGCGTGCTCTTGCGCCGGCCCGCGGCTCCCGACGCAGACGTCGACATCGCCGTGCGACACTACCTGCACTCTGCCGGCTGGATACGTAACTAAACCAACACCCTGTTTCTCAACTGTACGATTATTAGAAAGAAAATTGACGGATCGTAACGTTATGCTGTATGTGGGTTTAGAGTCGGAAATATTCTTTTGATATGTAAGTACAGTAAACAACGAAGGCCGTTTAGCTATTCAGTTTTTAAATCGTAACTACAGAACGCAACATTAAAAAAAAAGCATATATAAAACTAACACAAGCTTTTGACTATGTCAATATATTCTATATCGTTCATTGTTGCTGACCGTACTATCGCCAAAATCTAGATCTGACCACCGTGAGGACTATTCCTGCTTGCAGCACATATTATTGTCAACCTAAAAAGGATCCTCATTTGTTTTACCTACGGACGTCATCATGTGCACGGGATTTTGTTTTCAAAATGGTCAATTAGGTTTTGGCGATAGTAAATATTATTTATTTAATGAATGCATATCTGTATATGATACAAATTGCTCATGCTGCATAGGATTACACAAAAAAAAAATTATAGGACTGTCATATTTGGCATTCAAAATTCACTACGTTAACGTTACGATTCGCCAATATGATTCGTTTTTATTTACGCACCCGACTGTTGCCGACCTCCTTACGTCGGTGAGCGTATCATACATTATGGGACTAACCACACTAGTTCAGCTCTGTTCAGCGTTTGTCCATAGAAAACAACGATTTTGTATGGAATGCGTACGTCTCCGTTCAGCTTTACGGATGCATACGTACGTAGTGTCGTTAGTCCCTTAATCGGTTATATTACGGTTGTGAAACAGGTCTCTCAATCTTATTTATACCTATACCTATTGTTTCAAACTTATAACTCTAAGTACTTGTTATCACTTTCATAGAAGAATCTTAGTATTGTTGCGTTTATTCAGAGTTGTCATTTCATTGGTGCTTGTTATGTTTCCCTAAGCACGATGTTCCATAGCAAGTTTCGTTTCGCATTTTGACGTTTTAATCTGCGACTATATTCCTGTTATTCAACTAAGGTCGTATTGCCCCATGAAGTTTACTGACTTTTGTAGAAGTCACCATAGATTTTACCAATATCACGTTCTATGATAGACCATAGACCTTCAAACGCTCATCATCATTCTATTACTGTCAATAATTTTTAATTTAATCGTTTTATTTTTTTCTGTTATTACGGCATTCAACCGGTTAAATATGTTCAGCACTGAATATATTTTGGGTATAAGTAGACTTAAAACCAACCCGCACTGGACCTGCGTGGTGGATTACGGCCCACTCCCTCTCACTGAGAGGAGGCCTGTGTCCCAGCACTGGGAACAATTTAGGCTGATTATGTGGGTCTAAAAGTCTACCTGCAGACCAACTTGCGAAACAAAACTTGCGAACGAACATTACGCTTTACATTGATTCTTCTTTAGTTAATAAATTGACAGTCAATTGTCAATGTATGATTTTGCACGAAGTTAACCTCATGTTGTAAGACTGCTCTTATAGAGCACTGTAAATATTGTACGCCAATGTAAATATGTATTGCGTTTTTATTTTTAAGGCCCGACTGTGCCTGATTAACTGAAAAAATTAAAAAAAAACGAGGCAGAGACAAAAGTTGACAGAACTCTTTTCTCTATGGTTTGCACTGATAACTCCATTGGTGGTTTTTTTTACAAGTTTTTTTTATTTGTCATTTTGGGCTTACAAAGTATTGTAATGTTTTGCCATTTTTAATTCCAAATAGAGGAAATAACATAACGCTGCTTTGTACATAATGTACGTCTTAATTTATCACTTTATTTAAGTCGACTACAAGTAGCACATATTTTACCTGCAGGACTTTGAAACTATTTAACAAAAATGTTCTTTTCAAATATCCAAATGTATTTTTTTTAAATTCCCAAGTTACACAAAGCACAGTCGGGTATTATTTTAATGGAAGTTACTTTTTAGTGCTCGATGCCGTTTTAATCATTACATCATTACAGCAGTAAAGAGCATCTAGGTGTGTTTGATAGCCAAAATTGTTTTTAGGCTTATTCAGAAGAGTAACGTACAAATTATGCTGAAAGTATATTAAGCAATTTCTAGTGTTTTGGTATTGCGGATAGTGCAAAGATTTCGTACATACAAGTTATAATACTTTTTTTTTTCAAAGACAGTATATGATGCGAACCTTTTTTATATTTCAGTTCCTTCATTTTGTTTATGGTAGTTAGACTTGTTTATTATGTCATAGCTAAAGGTTTTGGTACTGGCTGATTTAGCCGTTCACTAGGCAACGATTGACGCGCAACTCGTGGTCTCGTGATGCTCGCAGTGACAGGGGTTTAAACAAAAGTGGATCGCTGATGTACGTTGTATGGTGTGCGTAATGATGGCTACAAACATTTGCAATAAACATTGCAACATGTAGTGTAACACACGTTGAAACAAATTCGCCTAGTTGTTCTGTTACATTTCATGTTGCATTGTATATTTTTGGATGACATGTTCGTTTCACCGTATGTTACATTCATATGAATATGAGTAAAGCGAGCCTTCCCACTGTGTCGTAACGACAGAACCGATAATTATCCCAATTCCAATTGGGCAGGATAATTATCGGTTCTGTCACACACAACAGTAAATCATGCTGTAATGTCAACAGCTCCAGCTGTTGACATTACAGCATGATTTACTGTTGTTTCCCAAATTTTACAGTGCGATATGTGGATTGTCGGTTTTCATGGCAACTGTCGGACACAGAAGGTCACGACACCGTGGGAATACCAATGGTTAATCCTATCACGATGCGGTAAGCCGTGTCCAGACGAGTTTAATGTGTAATGTAACGCGAATAGTGTGGATGGCATACAAACTCAACGCGAATCCTGTATGTGTTCGAATGCGAGAACCTTTGTGTTCGCGCTTAAAAACCGACAGCCGAAGGATCAGCGCGAGCGTTACATGTAATGCTTGTAGTCCCATCCACACGCAGAATTTATGTTACATTACACGATACATTACATTACACGAGTCTGTACACGGCTTTACAATTATTGCCTAGTGTTAATATCTAAAATGTACGTTATCTTTGGGACGTTCTTCTAAGACAGAAGGCGCAACCTTGTCATTGCATCGTCATGTATACGCGTTCTACTAAACGTTGCATTGCAACTGTTATATTTTGTTCGTATGGGTCCGAAGGCTCCATACTGTTAGCTAATTCCTAGTTAAGTAGCTAAAATGTCTACAGTTATATTATTACAGCACAATACGAATTAGTGTTCCGTTACGGTAAAGGTGTAAACTACATAGAGTGCTACAAGGATCTTTTGGCACATAAATGACATTGCCAGGGCTGTTGGCGCAGTTGTTGTGTTGGGCGCCATTTTGAAATAAAATATTATTGAGAAAACAAGATGGCGACGTTAGTTCCGATTTTGGACACGCCAAAAAATCCTTGTATTTCTCTTTAAGGAAGTACCTGATGACTTCTTGTAACACTGAACCAAAGTAGTATTAAGATAATAAATAATTCTAGCGAATATCTGAAGGCCATTTCCCGTATTTTAAAATGTTCAAAATCTGGACGCAATCTCAGCTACAATCCAAAAAAAAAAAATACAAAAATGTATGAAGATTAAAGGTATTTTTGACACATTTAAACTAAGATTAGAATGCGTACGTTCTTAAAAATACGGGAATCGCCCCCCGTAACAGCTGAGACTTTTCAAATAGGGCCAAAGCGCACAGTTTGCTGCCACTGTACGACGTCCATTAATAATGTTTTGCTTTATAAAATGTAGCGGCTAGTAAATGTTAGATCATTGTTCGTTACTTGAACTAGTTGCACGGTATTGTGGTAGTTGCAAGTTAGTGTGTTTTGACTCTTATAATCGTTAAGGTGCGCGCTATGACATGTAGCTAACATTGTTATAATGCTACTGCATGATTCAGATTTAAAACAAGACTTTGTCATTTTGGCCATCATTTTTTTTTCCATAGTTTATTTTGGTTTGTTCCAGGAGTATCTGATCTGATGAAAGTAGTAAAGTGTAACTCTTCTCAGCACCTTAATTGCGTGACACACTATCAATTACAATTTGAATCATTTTGAAGGATATTGCTAATCCATTGCTTCATATGTTCGAAAAATTGGTCTGCCCAACAACGTTTATAACGCAATGAATGTTGTTGAAGATTGATGTTATAAAATTAACCTCAATCATCAAATTAAAAACATCTTTGAAGATGATTTAAAATTAGAATTTCGGGTTTAAGTATTCAAATAATCAAGTCAAAGCTCTCAATTTGTATGTGGCACTACAAATTGGCACCCACAGGTACGTTTTATAATCCATTTATTTACATTTTTGTCAGATACTTTTGGAACAGAATTTAGTTTTCAACGTTCGGTGAGTTATCAATATCTAACGACGAAAAAGTGTCTGATATTAGCTTAAAAAATTCTACATCGAAGTCCAATGTTACTTAACTTTTTATTAATAGTAACAATGGCTGTGGTAGATTATATTTATCTGAATAGTCTTCTAATATTTACAGTGAATAAGGCTAAAGTTTTCCCTCATAAACTACATATTAGGTAATTAAGACAAAATTGTGAAGGTATAGAAATCTTCCGGTGTTTTTAAAGTTGCATGGATGGAACGGTATATAATTTGATCTCTCTTAATGTAAATGTTTATCTGCATTTTTATTATGATTATTATTTAAAATAGAGTTTATTTATTAACGGAACTAGGTTTCTCCGAATGATTCCAAAAAGTAAGGTAGTTTTAAAGATTAATTCCTTTCATTAATTCTAGAGTGTTTGAGAGTCAGGTTACTTTGCACATGATTGCAATTAAGCAAACAATTAAGAAAGTAAAGTATTTTTATGATTTAAGACTTAATTCTTGCAATAAAATTTTCCAAGTTAGGTTGAATTGGGATTCCATTCTAGTATTACGTAAGCACCAATGGGGGGGGGGGGGGGGTGGTATTTGATTTGCTTGTTTATGATGACATGGGGGTCTTGATGGTAACTACGTCAGCAATGTTTAGAAAAAAATATTTACCTAAATGGTTAAAAATTACTAATTTCTGTTTACGTAATGCTTGAATGGCCCCAATGTGGACGATTTTACCATTTTGTCATATAATGGGTAGTTTAAACATTGTGTGGTAATGCATGGTATATAGGTAAGGGAAATGAGATATATGAGATCAGATGTAATTGGTCATTTTATCTACCTATCGCCTTCTGTAGGATATTTTATTTAACTGTTATATATTAAGGGTATCTCTGTGCATTCACTGTTTGGCTCAAATGTACATAAGATTTAAAGTACAACTTGATATTGTAATTATTACTGATTTATAATTTAATTAATATTAAATGATAAACACATTTTAAAAGACTATCGTTTAATTTATTACCCTCATACAATAATGTTATTTTAGTTTGTTCATCTGTGGTTTTGGCATGTCTTCTAAGGAGGCGGGCGGAGGTCTGTTCTGAAACCATTGATGTGTCAAAGCCTGCAAAAAAATAAAAAAAAATACTAATTATTTTTACACCTCACATTTGTTAAAAGTTTTACTGATGCACAATGGTGAATCTTAAAGAACCTAGTTACAGTCCTTTCACGAATATTTTGCCTCTGATTTTGCATCACTGTCCAAATAACAGTGATATTTATTCTCATTCTAATAAGGTTGCTGTTTGGTTGCTGCCACAGACAAGTCTATCAAAATCATTGTCATCTTTATTCTCGTTACAATAAGGCTGCTGTTAGCTGCTGTCAGAGGTAAAATAACTGAACCGACTGTAGGTACCTACAGTCCGTTCAGTTATTTTACCTCAGACAGCAGCTGTACTACTTAGTTCTTTTTTAAAATGAGAAATAATAGTCATGTAGGTTCGTATAACCGTAAAAGCAGTAATAGCATGTACAGAACATACCTCCTTAGCCGATATCCTCTTATTCGTATCGTACATAACGAACGACTTCACAAGGTGTACGGCATCTGGCTCGACTCCAGGCAGGAGTTCGGGCCAGGGCGTGGGCGCGGACTCGGGAAACGTGATCTTGTGGAAGTCTGGCAACTCCGCATGTCCAGGCCACGTCTCCTCAGTGGGCGTGCCCAGGTGTTGCAGCACTATGGCTAGCTGTTCAATGTCTGATTCACCCTGAGAACCTCCGAAAGTGGAATGGTTAGTAAGTCTTGGCGGCATGTTCGGCACGATTCGGTACAGTCAGGCGGCAAAATATACATTCGACTCTGATGTCCGTCCCCGGCCTGTGCCGAAACATATCGACGCGAATATGTGAATAGTATTGCTTACGCAAGTTTCTATATTACAAGTTTCTCTCTATTAAATATCCGAACGAAAACGTCAACCTGCTTTATTCTGTCATGTCGCCAAATGCCTATCCATCAACCCCATCTCCCTATCATTACGTCCATACGCGACAGAAAGAGAAAGCGCCAACCGACAACCGTTTCCGGGCTACGTGGAATCAAGACGCTCCAGCAGAGGGACAGAGATTCAACTTCACTTGTAATCGAACAGTCAACCGCACCGCACCGCAAGCTATACCGCTAATCTTCGCGACGCGCGCGCGCCGCGAAACATACCAATTTACGAGTGTCGGCCGACACAAAACCAGGAAGAAGCAGGGAAACAAAAAGTTACCGGACGCCGCGCCGGTCTACATATCAGCACGGCACATTCAAAAACACCAAGTAAGTCCTTAATTGTTTCCTACCCCCTTGTGTGCAGGCGACATGACATTCGTTCCCGAATAATTACACAACGCTTATTGGTCCTTCGACAGCCGCAATAACCCAACTTATTCAACATAAGTTTTTTGGTCCATTCGAGTCGGATTCAAATAATCAGCATTCATAGGTCCCATACCTAAGAATTTAGGCAAATACCTAAGTTCGTGAAACCGCCATATTAAACGAACGCGTACTAACGTTCGTTCATTCCGCTAGGTACATATTCATTGAGAACCATTGTGCCAACTTAATATTGCTCCTGCTGCATTACAATAGCATAGGTCAATATTAAAAAACCGCTTATTATCGTGAGTTAGTTCGGCAAACTTGCCTACTAACTTATTTATAACCAATTACTTCTTACTCACTTACAATAAAAATATTTGTTGTAAGTCTACCCGTTATACTTAATAATTTTTATCCGTTGTATTTTCAACAATAACCCATTATGGAAGAACTAAAAATGAAGATAAAATTACTTCAAGCTAAAAATCAAGCAATCTTTGAGCGTTTATCGTCATTGTATGAAACTTCAAAGAAAATAAATACGATTAATATTGAGCTTCGTTCGGCGGAAACGTTCATGGCGGACACTCAAATACTCTCGATCACTCGTCAGGAATTTAGTGCTAACTTAGATCAAATAAATACATATTCTTTACAAATAAATCCTGATTATACAATCGATTATAACAGTCAAATATCATTTGACGGCGTTTACACCCGTGTCGAAAGAGTTCGTTCACTTGTCGCCGCGAGGTCTGCAAGGTCACCGGATGACTCAACTTGTGATATCGTGAAACAATCTAAATACTCGATCAAACTACCTCCAATTCAGATCCCATTTTTTGATGGTAGGATTGAAAACTGGCCTGTTTTCTACGAATCATTTAAGTCAAACATCCATAGTAATATAAATCTTACAGATTCTCAACGAGTGCAATACTTAATGGGTAATCTGAAAGGAAACGCATTACAAATTACTGCCGGAATTATTCCATCGGGCGAAAATTATAAATCCATTTGGAACAGTTTGGTTCAAAAGTATCAAGATAAACGAACACTAGGGTCACATTACATGTCTAACATATTAAACATTAAACCTGCAAGTAATAATTCCACCTCTTTAAATAGTTTTATTGAAAGTTTTCACGCGTCTGTTTCGGCACTAGAACAATTAAAAATTAACGACTTAAAGGATTTCATACTATTAAATTTAGCTTTGAAAAAATTGGACCCCGCTACCTTACATTTATTTGAGATGCATATGAGAGAGGAGGAGATTCCAACTTATACGGATTTCGTTGAATTCATAAAATCGCAAGTTAAAATATTGGATAGAACTGTTTCGTCTCGAACTGTATCAGTGAACAAAAATAATTATCGTAATCAGTCACGTGATAGTACGGTGCATACCTTTGTTGCTTGTGACAATAACAAAACTTGTTCACACTGTAATGGAAGTGATCATTGGAAGCTTTATATGTGTCCAACATTTCAAGCACTATCAGCCAATTCACGTTTGGACTTTATTAAAAACAAACGTGGATGTGTAAACTGTCTTAGCTCAACACACACGGCTTCGCAGTGTAAATCAATACATACTTGCAGGACATGTAACAAGAAACATCATTCGCTTTTACATCTGGAGCAAACTACTCAACGGTCGGGATCGAGCGACGCTGTGCCTAGTTCCACGCATTCACAACAGGTGGCGCTGTGTGCATGTTCACGCGTAGGTACAGATTTACCGCGCACAACCGTATTACTGTCGACCGCACAAGTATACGTTGACAACAGATATAATAAATATGTTTCTGTAAGATGTTTGATCGATAACGCTTCGCAAAACAACATAATTACGTCAGCTTGTTGTAAGAGACTTCAATTGAATATTATACCGCTTTCAAATTCATTTATAAAAGGCGTAGGAACCTCTTCGCGGCCTATTATAGGTTACGTTGAGATAACAGTTACTGCTAAAAATAAAAATAATTCCTTTAAAATAACCGCTCTTGTGGTTGACTGCATAACTGACAAATTACCATCTCACTTTGTTGATACCTCTGCAGTGCAACATTTGTTCAAATTACCGCTAGCCGATCCCCTGTGGCATATGCCTGGTGATGTTGAACTACTTTTAGGGGCAAAGCTGTTCCCATATTTATTACTCAACAATAAAATTATTTCACCTACCGCGCCATCCGCTATTGAAACCGTGTTCGGTTATATTCTTATGGGTGAAGTACCCGCTAGTTTATTTAATAATAAAAACGAAGTACCCACTAGTTCGTTTAATAATAAAAATAATATCGCTGATTTAAATACCGCTTCATATTTTTCTACCGCGTTGAATATAGATGATTCTCATTGTTTTCTGTCGTTAGACGAATCTTTACATAAATTCTGGAACATTGAAGAAATACCCTCAAAATCTTTTATGAGTCCCGCTGAACGGGAATGTGAACAGCTGTACGTTTCTACGGTGTCACGTGACTCCAGCGGTAGGTACTGTACTGCGTTACCATTTTGTAAGAATCCAGATTCACTCGGAAATTCTTATGCTGTCGCTTATCGACGTTTTATTCACTTGGAAAAAACTAAGCTTCGCGACCCTGCCTTGCGCGCTAGTTATAACGAAATAATCCAAGAATACCTTAATCAAAATTATTTAACTGAAACTACACCTAGGGCTGCTGATCAGACTGTAGGTTATTATATACCGCATCACCCTGTTATTAGGAATGATAAACAAACTACTAAAGTTCGCATCGTCCTTGACGCGAGCGCCAAGTCTCATAATGGCGTGTCATTGAACGATTTGTTACACACAGGGCCTAATCTACAGGCTGACATATTTTTATTACTTTTAAATTTCCGATTATTCCCTATTGCAGTCACAGCTGATATAAAACAGATGTATCTCCGAATTGCTGTTATTGATGAGCATCGAAAATATCAGAAAATATTGTTTCGGTTTAATACCGCTGAACCTGTTCGCGAATTTCAATTTAACCGAGTGGCGTTTGGCCTTAAGCCCAGCCCATATTTAGCAATGCGGACAGTCCGTCAACTATCAGAGGATGAAAAACATCGATTCCCGCGCGCATCCATTGTCGCTTCGCATGAGTTATACATGGATGACTTGGCTAACTCGACCTCCACTCTGGAGGAAGCCAAGATTCTCTCCGCTGAACTTATCGCCTTATTTAAGGCTGGGGGCTTTGACCTTACTAAGTGGGCAAGTAATTCCTTGGAACTACTGGATTCTATTCCACACTCCAACCGCTCTTCTATTAACTTTTCTGACGGGGATAACTTAAAGATTCTTGGACTCAAATGGATTCCTTCCGAGGATTGTTTCACCTTTACTACATCTAACTTGGATAAAAGTTGTACTAAACGTTCCATACTTTCCACTGTTGCCCGTCTGTGGGATGTTCTGGGTCTAGTGGCTCCCGTGGTTTTATTCGCGAAATTACTCATAAAGGAATTATGGAAATTAAACACAGATTGGGATGAAACTCCACCCGATTCTATTGTACTTCTCTTTCAAAAGTTTAAAGAGCAACTGCCTTTACTTTCCTCTTTAAAACTGCCGCGTCATGTAGCCGTTACTATGGGTTGCGTGACAAATATAGTAGGTTTTGCTGATGCCAGCTTGAATGCATATGGCTGCGTCATATACTTCCATGTTACTGACACAAATGGCAACGCACACGTAACTTTGGTGTGTGCTAAATCCAAGGTTGCACCTGTCAAGGTCGTATCTCTGGCTCGTCTAGAGCTTTGCGCCGCTGTACTCTTGTCAAGCTTAATTAAGTTAGTTTATGACACTTACCGCTCTCGTACCGTTATTAATAAAATATTCGCATTTTCTGATTCTACAATTACTCTTTCATGGATTCATTCCTCACCGCACAAATGGAATATTTTTGTTAGCAACCGCGTCGCTAAGTGTCAAGAAAACCTTGATCCTAAGCATTTTTTCCATATTAACGGAAAAGAAAACCCTAGTGACTGTTTGTCTCGAGGTCTTCTACCTGAGCAGCTACTAAATCACAATTTGTGGTGGCATGGACCTGAGTGGCTTCTACGCCCAACTGCTGAGTGGCCTATCAGTCCGTTTGTTTCCTCATGTAGCGAGCAGTCAGGCAGAGTTTAATAATAAATCGCTAACCTTAGTCGCTATAAATCGCTAAACTCAGGCAGAGTTTAATAATAAATCGCTAACCTTAGTATCTACTGTATCAGAACCTAACTTAATATATAGTGTTAGTCAAAAATTTGCATCATTAAATAAGATACTGCGCATAATTGTTTACATCTTAAGATTTTTGCATTTTATTCCTTATGACAAGTTAAATAAGACAACTACTGTCCGGGAACTAGGTACCGCTGAAATTTATTTAATTCGTTGCATTCAACAATTTCACTTTTTAGATATTTACGTCGAAATTAAAAGTAAAAAACTTCGCTCGCAGTTTAAAAAACTAGATCTCTTTATAGACGAGCATGACATAATAAGAATCGGTGGCAGGTTGTCAAATGCGAACCTTCCTTATGAAGCTCAGCATCCCGCTCTTTTACCTAAACATGATAATTTTACACATGTCTTAATAGACTATTACCATCGCATTTATTGTCATGCTGGTGTAAGCCTTCTTAGCAGTCTGCTACGACAAAAATATTGGATCCTCTCTTCTAGAGGTGTCATCAGACAAAGAGTACACGCTTGTAACTTTTGCTTTAAAGTGTCACCTTCTCACCCCAGCCCAAAGATGGCTGATTTACCCGCTTGTCGCGTACAAGAGACTAAAGCTTTTGTGCACACGGGTGTGGATTACGCTGGTCCCATTAAAGTCACGTTATGTAGACGCAGAGGTCAAAGAAGTCAGAAGGCTTACATTTGCTTATTTATTTGTTTCGTTACCAAAGCAGTTCATATTGAGTTGGTTACTGACGTGTCATCGGACACTTTCATTTCCGCTTTTAAAAGATTCATTTCCCGAAGGGGACCTGTTTCCAATTTATATTCCGACAATGGAACAAATTTCGTTGGAGCCAAGGCTCAACTGCAAGAACTACTTGCTAACCGCTACCGCATAGAGTGGAAAATGATTCCACCCCGCGCTCCCCACTTTGGAGGGTTGTGGGAATCTAATATTAAATCTATTAAAACTCATTTATACCGTGTTATCGGTTCTCAGCTTCTTACCTATGAGGAACTCTCGACTGTTCTCACTGAAATTGAGGCAGTTCTGAATTCGAGACCGCTCTGTGTCCTGACTGAGGATCCTTACCCAGAACCGCTTACTCCCGCTCATTTTATAATGGCTTCTCCGTTGACTTCGTTGCCTGTCGTGAACGTTCCCGAAACAACGAAGTCTCTAACTTGCCGCAAAAAATTGCTTGACCAAATGGTTTGCAGCTTTTGGAGAAGATGGCGGATAGAATATTTACATAACTTACAAGTTAGGCAAAAATGGTTGGATGCCGTGGACAATGTTAGGATTGGTGCAGTGGTTCTCATGCATCAAGATGATGTCCCTCCTTTACGTTGGCCAATGGGCATAATCACCGAGGTTTTCCCCGGCAAAGATGGGACAACCCGCGTTGCTATGGTGAAGACATGCAGTGGCTCTTTCAAGCGACCCATTGTTAAACTCTGCCCGTTGCCTTCCCAATGATTTCACCGCGTAATTAATATCACGTAATTTTAGTCGTAATTAATATATTTCAATTGTTTTCTTTTCTCTCTTTCTTTTAATCCGCTTTAACGCAATTCCTTTCCCTTTTTTGAGAATACTACATATCCTCAAACCCGGGCAGGATGCTTACGCAAGTTTCTATATTACAAGTTTCTCTCTATTAAATATCCGAACGAAAACGTCAACCTGCTTTATTCTGTCATGTCGCCAAATGCCTATCCATCTATCCCTCTCCCTATCATTACGTCCATACGCGACAGAAAGAGAAAGCGCCAACCGACAACCGTTTCCGGGCTACGTGGAATCAAGACGCTCCAGCAGAGGGACAGAGATTCAACTTCACTTGTAATCAAAAAGTCAACCGCACCGCACCGCAAGCTATATCGTTAAGCTTCGCGACGCGCGCTCGCCGCGAAACATACCAAACCGCTTTAAAATAAAACCAATTTACGAGTGTCGGCCGACACAAAACCAGGAAGAAGCAGGGAAACAAAAAGTTACCGGACGCCGCGCCGGTCTACATATCAGCACGGCACATTCAAAAACACCAAGTAAGTCCTTAATTGTTTCCTACCCCCTTGTGTGCAGGCGACATGACATTCGTTCCCGAATAATTACACAACGCTTATTGGTCCTTCGACAGCCGCAATAACCCAACTTATTCAACAAGTATCCCGAATGTTTATTTTAGGAGCATTAGCTGGGCATTGAAGAGGACGGCTTTTGGGAAATTCAACAATTTATCAGACTTTTCAAAAGTGTGATAAATTGTTATTAAGAGGTTAGTATGTAAGGAAAATATTATTAGGGAAATGTCTAATCCATTGTTCTAACGCGAAACAGTGTCCCAGTATATCACTTTTATGGACAATTCTTACAACAAACTATTATCCCTATAATAGTTTGTTGTAAGAATAGGGTAGATGCCTGGGTAAAAAAATAATAATTATATTTAGTCCGTCAGTTAGATTATCGAAAAATAATGGATACGTATTTTTTCTTTTGTCAATCAAACAAAAAATGACATAGATAAAGCGCGTCTAAATTTGGGAGTGGGAGGTCGTGACGTCACGCCGTGCTAAAAAGTGTAGCAAGGCGTGACGTCACGAGGAACTTTAACGGGCGATATCTTCATCATTTTTTATATAATTGACAAAAGAAAATATACGGGTCCAATATTTTTTGATAATCTAACTGACGGACTAATTAGATTTTTTTAGGCATCTAGCCTATTGTCGAAATAGTAAGTAAAGGAATACTAACGGCGAAAAGTGGTTGCTTCGTGATCAACTCCGCTAAAATACAACCGACAGCCCATAGGTCCACTTTCTCAGTGTAGAATCTAGCGCCGTACAGCAGTTCGGGAGCTCTGTACCACCTGAAAATAAGCAAAAGTTCAAATATGTCACTTCAGCATGCCATTTTTAACTTCTCGAATAAATCTTCTATAAGAGCTCCATGAGCCCCACTGGTATACCTACCTGCTGCCATTTACAGATGCTATAGACATCAGATCAGCCGTGGTATGGCCGTCCTTACATCATAGGAACAGCTTCTTCCAACTAATGCTAGGGATTAACACTACTGACAGCTCACTCTAAGCGCACTTCACGTAACTTTTCACGGTGAGATTTTTACAGAATCGATCGGCTGACGTCTTTTTAAAGTGTAGGTAAAAAAGTCTTCTTCCAATTACCTCGGTTTGTTGATAAGGTCCACAAAACCCGCACTGCCACCACTTTCCGGCCAGGTATTTTAAACTGTTTCGGTAAATATAAAGTTGATTAAGTACCGTGTCGCGACCTGATGTGAATAAGGTCTGCCCCCATCAGGCCAATAAAGACGCGCCAGACCCAAGTCGGCGATCTTCAATATGCCTTCGTGATTTATCAGCAGATTCGCAGGTTTCAAATCCTGATGAGAAAAACAGAAAATAAAAAGACAGGTATACAAGTTGTTCCAAAACTCAAACGGCAAACCGGGGGCAGAAGTTTTAGGACATATTATACAAGGTGTCGTTTTGCATCCTCGTCAAATTCAAGGAGGTAACTATGCCACTGATTCTCGACACGAATCAATAATAAAATAATTAGGTTTTTTTTTCTAATTTTCTGAAATCGGCATGTATGGGACACGCATTTTAAAACGCGGCCTGCGTGAGACCGCGCTGTAAGGCTGTAACTGCCCTTTTACATACACATAAAAACGCGGCCGCTTATACGATACCATAACGCGATTCTGTTCTTTGAAAGTGGTGTATTCTGAAATACTGTCAAACTTAAATAACTAAAAAAAAAAACAAGTATGTATTCATTATTTACCAGGGATCGTAATTTTATTTGATTATTTATGTCTTTCATAACGGCCTCCTGAAATTTGACGAGGATGCAAAACAACAGCTTGTATGTTACACTTTTATCAGCGGCTTCACTCCCGTGGTTTGACAGCAACCGCGTATTTTACGGGATACGTTACCCATTGGCTCATAAACTATCTCTATGCAAAACATCACGTCGGCCCGTTGTTCCGTTGTTACGTAAAAGAAGGAAAAACCAACAAACAAACTCGTATTTTTAATAGTACCTAATGTTTGTAGGATAAACTCACCCTATGCATCACATAGTGCGCGTGCATATACCGCGTGCCTTTCAACAGCATCTTCGCATAGGTCTTGACCCTGGGCATGGTCAGTTCCTGCTGCGAGTGGTGCAGCATATCCCACAGCCCTGAGCACATGTACTCCAGGACCAGCACCAGGCTCATGCCGCGGGGGAACATGTCGTACACTTTGATTATCTGTTGGGTGAGATATAATTCGTCTTGGTATATACAATATTGGCATCGCTAATTTGGTAGATCTCGCGTTAGGCCAAAGGTAGCTTTAGACAGATTATAGCCATCCA
The DNA here is from genome assembly GCA_949629185.1 of Apamea crenata. Lineage (NCBI taxonomy): Eukaryota > Metazoa > Arthropoda > Insecta > Lepidoptera > Noctuidae > Apamea > Apamea crenata. The sequence goes on along the minus strand of OX451371.1, from coordinate 8,539,101 downwards.
TGTCCAGAATTTGGCTACGAGATTGGCACCTTCAGTAGCGTCCATCAACTCCTGTAGCGTGCAGAGACACAGCTTAGGACACTCTAGACACGATATTATGTGCCCCATTGTTTGTGTGACGGCACCACATTAAAATTTACACTCCAGCGTGGAGTCATCTAAGTATGAATCTCTACCTGAGCAGGTTTTGTTTGCCTGCTTGTAATAGACTTGCAATAGACTCCGGACTTGGTAGGCCTGAAACCTGAGTTCGGAGTCAATTTAAAGACTTCCAGAAAATCACCCACCTGGACTTGATTTGCCTTAGCTTACCCAAGGCAACACGTGGCCAGTTGGGTGAATTACAACAGGTGGAACGAATGTGTTGGCTATGGAAGCACTATCTCGCCACAGGTTTAGCCTTTCCTTAGACCGTTCGTCAGTGAGTGGGAGGACACACTTTAAACATACAATACTTATTGATGTAGGAGTATGTAAGGATCGTAGCAGGTGGCGTTCTGTAGTTTCTGCCTCACGACTTCTTCCATAATGGGAACCCCCATGGGAAGAATTCATGAGTTTATGTACAGTCGGCAAAAGAGATAAGTAACCAGGGCATCGGATATAGTTGAAGTTTAGTAAGAAACCGTTGGATATTATTTAATGAAATTTAATTTGATAAATAAACTATTTGTTTTCTATTAATTAAATTAAATTTCATTCGAAAACATCCATCGGTTTCTTGCCAAACTTCAACTATATCCGACGGCCCTGGTTACTTATCTCCTTTGGTGACCGTACATATATACGAGTATGTAGATACGTATTAGTTTAGGTGATGTTTAGGATAGGTACCGTAGAATTTCTGTTCAAGCCCTTAGCAGTAGTTTAGCAGTTTTCTCCTATTGACCAGAATTAATTATCTAAGGCATTACATTAAAACTCACATATTTGCACCGAAGTAACTGCAACGCCTTTATCTCCCTCATCACGTTAACTGGTATACCATCCTCGATGTTTTTTATAAGGATCTTCTTCAACGCCACTTCTCGTCCGGTGGGATTGTGCTTTGCTTTGAACACCAAACCGTGAGCACCTTCGCCAATGCGGCCTATCACCGAATAGTTCGCTACGTCGTTGTTCATTCTGAATTTTAAATTGTTACAATCATAACCTTGATATTAAATTGGTTCTAAAAATAAAACATGTCTCACAGTAAAAAAACCGATAAACAAACACAGTTTTGTTGTGTCGATTTTTGTTGCTATGGTTACAGAAATGACAGCACATACCTACCCAAAATAAATTTAAGGGGTAGGTATGTGAGCCAAAAAACGTTAAATTAGGAATTGAAACAGTAGATACGGAGACGGTAACCCCCCTTTTTTTTTTGAGGATGGGAAATCATCAAATCACCCCTCCCGCTCTGGGTGGAGCGGAAGGGAGTGTCAGACTCTTACTGACTAAAACCCACCCGTGTTCCTTCCTTAGCCCTTTCTGTTCCAGGGCAGCGGTAACCCTCTCGGACGATCCCGCTACCCTGGCAGGACGGTAGCCCCTTGCGCAGTTTATTTCTAAGCTAATCTAGAAAACCACATAAATAATTACACATAGAACAGAGACCTATGGTATGGTTTTCCAGCTCAATAACCATACCTACTGTAAATTAATAATTACAATAGTTAGTTGAGTAATACTCCAAAGTTTTACCAAACACCTATACTACGTAGGTACCTATTATACATGTTCTGTGCCTATGTTCAGGGTACTAAAGTTGTTCAACTTATGTATTCAATAAGGTTTAGTTCTGTATCCATGTCTCATCATGTTTATCTTTCAGGTTACTATAACAATGTCGTTTGTCCTTTATAACTTACATATTACATCAACTTTCGTGTTTGCACAGCTGCTCGCTCACTTCATAATTATGTCCATTGTATTTTCTTTGATGTATTTTATTAATCTACATTATCTATCGGTGAACGGTCACATTTATTCTGTATATCTCTGTAATTCAAACACATAGATATGGGTCTGAAAATATTTTGTGCAGTGTTTATATTAGCATATCTTTGTTATGCAGTGGACAGTGCATCGATCCTTGCCCTCTTTTCATCACTTTCTTACACCGACCATTTGGTTTTCAGAGGATATCTATCAAGACTCGCTCATAGAGGACATACTGTCGTTCTCATGACACCATACCCTGGACACTTTCAATTTCCCGACATAGAGAAAATTGTGGAGCTCGATGTCAGCCAAGATTCGGCACCGTATTGGGATGAGTTTAAAAAGTTGATGACGAATACTGACGACTACCATCCCAGACAGAGGGCTATGAATGAATTCGCGGTGAAACTAGCAATCGCGCAGTTAAAGTCGAAACAGATGGTGGCTCTACTAATCAACCCGACCATAAACTTTGACCTGGTGGTCACAGAAGCTGACGTACCGCTGCTTTACGCGGTTGCAGAAAAATATAAAGCTCCACATATCGCCATTACCACCACCAGTGGCAGGATTCATCAATACGAATCAAAAGGAAATCCTATCCATCCCATTTTGTTCCCTGATGTTAACTCTCTGAACTACAGGAATTTGGGTCGCTGGGAAAAAATATCAGAGATCTATCGTCACATTCAAACAAGAAACGAATACTACAATAATTATCTTCCTCTTTCTGAATTGGCCGCCAAGAAATTATTGGGATTGAAGCGCAGTCTTCTAGAAGTGGAATTTGATATTGATTTGCTGTTCGTGGCCAGTAATCCTGCTTTGATAGGCAATAGGCCGAGCGTCCCAGCTGTTGTTTACGTCGATGGAATGCACATTAAACCAGGTCTAAGTTTGCCGCAGGTAAGATATGTACCTAGCAGTAGGTACCTAGTAGGAGACCTTTCTTAATTGAGATGCCTGATTTCAGTATACTATTGTCTTATTTATTTATGTTGCAGGAAATGTTAACTCTCTTGGACTCTTCCACAAAAGGTGTCGTGTATTTCAGTTTGGGAGCAATCCAAGAGGCTGAGCAGCTCTCTACATCCATGTTACAAACGTTAGCAGACGCTTTCGGAGAGCTTCCGTTTACAGTTCTCTGGAAGATCGGTAACACGACCATGATAACGATGCCTGAAAATGTCATTGCTCAATCTTGGTTCCCACAGCAACAGATTTTAGGTAAGTAAAATAGGTAGTTGTACAGACGCCAGCAGGTCAAGCTACCCGAAACTGTCAAATTTTCCCAATCAACCTTGAACCTTAATAATTTCGCGATAAAGTTGAAAATCTATTAAAGAAATTTGACAGATTGTAGTAGCTTGATGTGCTGGCGTCTGTACAAATAATCTTAAGTCTCATAACAACGTCCCGAAGTTCAAAATAGAATTTAACACAGGCATTGGGTCTCGAGAGCCCTAAATCAGAATGTTGATGACACTTATACCCATGTTTCTCCCTTTCAGCTCATCGCAACCTCAAAGCCTTCATAACGCATGGTGGTGCCCGGTCCTTAGAAGAAGCAGTGTTTTACACTGTGCCAATAATTGGATTACCGCTTGTCAAATCTCGCAGAGTTTTCATTAATGAGATCACAAGGTATGGTGCTGGCGAAATTTTGGACCCTTACAATTTGGATAAGGAAACTGTGAAGGCTACCATTAATACTGTGGCTGCTAATGAAAAGTGAGTATTTTTTTATTTAACTTAGGGCTGCCTTTTGCGTTAGCTCACAAAACGTTCGAATTTTCAGGGGAATAGACGTATTAATTGGTATTTTTTTCCAGATACAAAAAATCGATGTCAATCTTGAGAGGTTCAGTTGTCAATCCTCTCATTTCTGGGCCTGATGATGCTGTGTGGTGGACTGAGTATCTCCTGCGTCACGGCGAGGCCCGTCACTTACGCTCTCCTGCTGTTGGCATGTCTTCCTTTAAGTACTATCTGCTAGACATCGTCTGTTTTGTGCTCATAACACTTTCTGTAGCTACTTATCTAGCGTATATTTTGATACGAGCTATTGTGAGACGTTTGCGCACAGGATTTTGGCGCAGTCAGGGTTTAGACGCGGCAGGAAAGTTCAAGGCGCTGTAGTAATTCTTGTTTGTATTTGGTATGTACCTACTTACTTAAATTAATTGTTTTGCTTTTAGTATTTAAGCTACTCATTCATTTTGTAGTCATTACAATTAAAACTTATTTATGTATTATGTGGTTTTTCTTGAAATATTGTTACAAAAACTGCTGTAGAACTTATAAGGTGCACGTAAAAAGTAGTGTGGACACTACTTTTCACTCAACTAAGGGTCTGTCCTTAGCACTCTAGCTCCTATTGGGGCGAGCAGAGTACTGCGTACATTTATTGGTTAAACATGTTGGACCAATCGTTGACATCATACTTAAAATATGGATTGACGACAGAAGTCCCACTTTTCTGACTAGTACATGTATACATATTTGATTGAGATCTAGACATGAAGGCTTATAGCATTCGTACTTTCAATATCCATGCAAGTTTCTGAACTGAAAAACTAGAAGTCTAAATAATATACTTTTTAATCTGTGCTTAAAATTGACATTACTAACAAACGTCAAAAAGTCTTGTTTTCCTCGGTGTTTATTTTTCAGGACTTTCCACTTTCCAGAATTTCCAGTTTACCACAAGTAATTTTTAATAAATTTGATAATGTGAGATAGTTCCCTTGCTCCGACACAATGACGGCTGTTAGAACTTGCCCTGGTCTGTACTGCGGGCGCACAGAGTTCGATGATGGATCGTGGAGCGAATGCGGCGCCTGTCCTCGAGGGTTCCGTACCAATACCACCAGCTACTGTGTCCCTTGCACCGACGAACCCACTTTATACGACGGCCTATACCTTGGGTTTATGGTGCTACTGCCTATGGTGTTACACTGGTTTTTCATTGACATGGTCGCTGTTGGCAAAGGGTAAGTCTTGTAATCTTATTTTTTATTTATTCACTATATTTATACTGTTGTAAGTTTTATAATATAAGCCTCACTAGGGTAAGTAGAAGTAGATACAATAGTTAGAGTTGCTGTGTTATGCTGGGCACTGGACATTCATGAATAAACTTAATGTTAAGTGATGTTTATTTCTGTAAGTTGGTTTACACAACACTTTTATGCATCAATAATATTTTGGACTGCATTCTAAAGATTAATACTATATACTACTTAAAGAAAAAACTGCAGTACAACAGACAATATTCTATCTGATTAAAATTTCCCAGTGTTAAAAAAAAAAAACTGTTTTTCTGTCAGAATTTATTTCTAAGTTTCTACATAACATAATTATTTTTTCAGCACTAAGAATATCTTAGTACAACACATATGTGCGTTCGTGGAGGTGGCATCAGGTACTCTGGCTGCACTGCTAGTGTTGCCTCCAACAGGCACCATTGCATTACATGTCTGCTCTCCGAAGGCCCTGTCTGACTGGTACACACTGCTGCACAACCCTCAGCCTGATTATCAAGACACTCTGCACTGTACTCAGGAGGCTGTGTACCCATTGTAAGTAGAATTAGCCCTTAATTGTATTTACTGTACTGTTCTTTAAATGTTTCTACTGCTGGGACTTATTAGTTGTTATTTTTTTTTAAATAAAATAATGTCTACTTATACAATGTTTGTAAATATGGCACCATGTGTCTATCACATAATTAGTTTATATGTTATGGTTGGATTTTTAATTCTTTTACCTATTGTGGTACAGTCATTTAATTTAAGTAGTTTAAAAAAAAAACATTAATCTAATAGCATAGGTAGCTGTTTACAACCATTTTATATACTTCTGTGCCAAATCAAACATCAGTCAATGTTATCAAAAGAGTGGTCTACAACGTCTGTTCATTAAGCCAAAACCCGAAAATCTTGTCAGTTGAAACAAATAGACGGCCACCAGTATTTGGATCAAGGCAAGGCAGATTAATAATCAACAACCTGTCAAATGGTTGTGAATAGCTATTCAGATAGACATAGTAACATCATCATCACCTACAGCCCAACTTCACCCATTGCTGAGTGTAGGTCTCTCTATTCTTGGGCCAATCTCGATGATCCTGTGCCAGCCTCATAGACATAGTAACTAGTATGAAATAATTGGCGAACTAAAATGTGTTTTAGTTTACCAATTATTTATTTCATACTACAGTCCGGCCGTCGAGAGAATGCGTTCCTGACATCTGTCAGTGTGACAATTCTAGTAGCTAATAAAGATCAAATTCGCAAAACACGTATTTGTTTGTTAGAAACTGAGAGGTATCAAGAATGCATTCTCTCATCAGTCACACTGCAGATACGATTATGCTCTTGACATTGTAAAGACCGTACAAAAAAGATCTGTTTCAAATTAAAGGGTTCTAACTAAATTAATAAATAATAAAATCCTCTTGTTTCCAGATACACTGTAGTACTTCTAATTTACGCATTCAGCCTGCTGATGACTATAACCCTGAGGCCGTGGCTTTTGACCTGGGACAATGCCAACCCGGGCAGGAAGGCAATCTACTGTGCGCTGTACTTCTATCCTATACTCGTGCTTATCCATACTGTTGCTGCGGGCTTGATTTGTAAGTATACTGTTTATTAACCCGATATATTTAAATGTCATATAAGTAAACCAGCAGTTGTTCATGAGAAAAATACACTCAAAACTACAATAAATATAATTGTCAAAACCATTGAGTGCTTACATGCAAATGGCTTCCAGATTCTGACTTTTAATTTGCTAAAATAAAATGATAGCTGCAATCAAACTTCTTTTTTGTCAACATAACATTATTTAGTACTAGCAGCGACCCGCGGTTTCACCCGCATAAGTTTCGATCCCGTGGTAATACGGGATAAAAAGTATCTTATGTGTTAATCCGGGTTATAAACTATCTATATATGTGCGCCAAATTTCATCCAAATCCGTTCAGTAGTTTTTGCATGAAAGAGTAACAAACATCCATCCATCCTTTCATCCTCACAAACCTTCGCATTCGCACTTCGCATTAGTAGGAAGTAGGATATATTAGCTGTCATTTTGGTCAAATAAAAATCAGTTTTACTAAACTCGGATTTTAATTTGCTCGACCAAGGCAATCGTTTGACAGGTTTATTTAGAAGATCAAAGGAATTATAGTATGAGTCAATCTATCAATCAACTCAACCTATCCCAGTCCATTGCTAGACATAGACATAGGTCATCCATAGTTAAGCCACAACACTGAACACCCATTTGATTGAACTTTGTTAAACTTCAAATCCGATTAATAGGTGCTGCTGAACTAATTATTTTAGCCTGGTTAGCATAATCAGCCTATAATGTTCTCACTGTTGGGACACAGGTGTGGGCCGTAATCCACCACGCGGGCTCAGTGGATAGTGCGGGTTGGTGTATTTAGCCTGGTTATTACTGCTGAACAGTTAATTTCATGTTAAATATATATACATATATATTTTTTTTGTATCCTGCCAAACGCAACAATCTGTCCTTAGACATTTAGCTGCTCCTTTGTTCGAAAATTTCTGTAATTGGTCTTTGAAGCAGTGAGGAATCGTCCATAGACCACTCGCTTATTCTATTGGGAATCGGTTTATTAGGGTTGGAACACTGTTCCTCCTCAGTCTTGTGTATACTGTACTTCCAGATCCCACTAAATCAGCAGCCAGGGAGTTGACATGTTTGTTTAATTTTATCTAGTAGTTTTGACTATGTGCAGCGATTTCTTGTTTCACCGTTTTGAGTTTCAGATCTTGCAGGATGTATTTATTATGTATGCATTTTTTTTTTTTTTTTTTTATTTTATTTAAAGGGCTTTGTCGCTTAGCGACCACATCGCCCAGTGCAGAAAAATACAAAGTTGTTGATTACGATCTATCTTATAACTAACTTGTACAATTGCTTAGCCTTATCGGACATTGGAAAAGCAAGGATGGTATTACAAAAGCCAATATCATACCTTTTATATCGTCCGAAAACATTAATTCTAGTATTTTCATTCCGGACACACTCCATTAGGATATGAAAGACATCATCAACCACTCCACAGTCATCACAATTTGGAGACAAAGCTTTCCTCATTAAGTAATAAAACTTATTTGATGGAGTATGTCCGGAACGAAGTCTTAAGGCCACAGTAATTAGGTTTTTATTGAGGTCACAATCAAACCACGGAACCCGAGTAATCTCTGGCTGGATAGTTCGATACCATATCCCTTTTTCTTTTGATCTTTCATCAAAATACTCCTGCCAAAGATCTAAACACTTTCTTTTAACCTTTCCAAAATAGTCCGAATACAGTGGAGTAATATTCATGGAAACTCCATCAACACACGCTTGTTTGGCGAGCATATCAACCTTTTCATTTTCTTCTACCTGACAATGCGACGGAATCCATTGAAGACATACCGTTTTGGAATTAGACTGAAGCTTTAAGAGTAATTCATATATCACGTAGGCTGTCGGATTACCTCGCATGTGAGAAGTGTGCCGAGCCAGGTGTTGCAGCGAACTTTTGGAGTCTGTCAGAATCACAAATTTATCGCCATTAATTGATAGAATATAGGACAAAGCTTCCAATATCGCAATCAATTCAATGTGCATTATAGAGATATCTGAATCAATCTTAAGCTTCATGTGGTTTTGAAGAATGGGATCCAAAAAAGCAGCGCCTCCCAAATGTTTATCCTTGGAACCGTCAGTAAAAATTGTATGATAACCTGAATATTGTTCTTGAATATATGAAGTGCATAGGTGTTTTATTTGTACAGTACTGTAGCACCGTTTGGCTTTAGAAATACTAGGAATTTTATCGAAGACTATATGAGACATATTTATACAACTTATCCACTTATCAAGTGAAAACATTCCAAGTTGAACGCTAGAGTGTATTGGAACAGAATTATAATGTGAAAAGATGTCAATAAGTAATGGCAGTTTCTTGTTCTGCCAATAATTGGAACCAGTAGCCAGTGAAAGATTTTCTAGTGATTCTATAGTTTTATTGTTACGAAAAGATTTTGATTTTAACATAAATTTGCTAGCTAAGTATCTCCGACGAATATGAAGTGGCGGAAGGCATAACTCGCTTTCCATGACATGTATCGGGGTGCTCCTTATAAATCCGCCGACAACACGTAATGCCTGGTTTTGGACCCTATCTAGTTTCAATAATTTAGAATTACAACTACTGTCAAACAAAAAACTGGCATAATCAATTCTACTACGAATTAAAGAAATATATAAACGTCTTAGGTGTTTTTGATGGAGTCCCCACCCCGGACCGGATAAAACTTTAAGTAAATTAATGAATTTCATTACCTTCTGTGAGGTTTCATTGATATGTTTACCCCATCTTAAGGAGCTATCCAGCCACAGACCCAAATATTTAACATTATTAACGACTTCCATTGATACATTATCAAAAACAAAGTCGACAGACCTTCTAAAGCAACCTTTTTTAAAAACACATATCTTTGTTTTATCTGGAGACATAGTTAAACCCAGCTTATCAATTAGCACTTTGGTATATCGTAAAGCAGATCGAAGTTCTTCAAACGCTGAATCTAAATTATTTTTTGTTGAATATAACACAAAGTCATCAGCATATTGAGATATATTAACCTGACCAACGTTCTTACATATGTGTAGGGTTAAAATATTAAATAAAAGTGGAGCCAATGGATCTCCTTGAGCTAACCCACGGCCAGTAACTCTAACAATCTCACAATCGTGGGTCGCCACTAGCAATTGTCTATTTGATAAAAAGGACCACAAATAAGCGCAAATTTTTGATCCAACCCCAAATTGATCCAAAACACGTAACAGGCAAGGAATATCAACATTATTATAAGCGCTTTCTATGTCTATAAAACACGCCGCTGTAACCAAGTTTTTAGAAAATCCTAGTTGAATTTCAGAAACCAACCTCGTAAGGTTATCCAGACAAGATCGTGCCTTACGAAAACCCACCATGTCCTCAGGAAAAAGACATTGTTTTTCAAAGAACCACTCTATACGTTTGCCCAAAATAGCATGAAAGATTTTACAAATACAAGATATCAGGGAAATAGGACGTAAAGATGAAGATGAACTACTATGCTTGGGAATTGGAACTATTTTGATTTGACGCCATTGAAAGGGAACAAAACCGACAGAAAAACATTGATTATATATTAAAAGTAACATATGTTTACCGGAAGGTGGAAGGTGTTTAATCATAGAAAAGGAAATTTGATCTGAACCAGGAGCTGTGTCGGTAGTTTTAATACAGTTGACTAATTCTGGCATTGAAATGGGCGACTCCAGCATTGCATTATTTGAATTAAAAGTAGGCTGCGAGGGACAAACAAAATCGGGAGTGAGGTCGCTAAGCAGGCGCTCGGCTTTTCCTTTATCTACACAGGCGTTAGGAATTTGCCGACCTTTTAACCACCTCATCTTGCGCCACATTTCGGACGCGGAGGAGGTTTCATCTACAGATGAACAAAACTGCTGAAAAGATTTACATCTAGCCCTGCGAATAAGCCTTTGAGCAGTGCTAATTTTTTCTTGGAGAATATCTAGATTCCTTGGAGAGGGGCAACCTCTCAGATTCGCAAGAGCTAAGCGCCGCTCCGCAACAGCCTTGGACAACTCTGGAGACCAATATGGTTTTGGCTTAAATATGTTGCAAATGTTTTGAGGGATTTTAATGTAGGGAATATACTTAACCGCAGCTTTTTGCATTATGTTATAAAGGAGGTCATATAATTCCTGAGGATCATGGGGAGTTATGCAATTTTGTAAATAATCGTCTATAAATGCGGCATATAAAGTCCAATCAGCTTTTTTAAAATTTCTTCTGTTTTGGTATGCACGGTTAATATTAAGTACACATTTTAATTGAATAATTAAATGATCACTTCCGAGTGATTCATTGGTTGGTTTCCACATAAATAATAAAGACAGATCTGAAGAAACAAATGAAATATCAGGGCTAGATTGCTGGAGAACTCCATCAACCATTCTGATTCTAGTGAAGCTACCATCGTTCAAATGAATGAAATTATAATCCAACATGGAGTCAAATATTTCGGAGCCGCGCCGATCAGTTCTTAGAGACCAATTAGAATGATGCGCGTTAAAATCTCCCAAGATAAGAGTTTTACTGTTTCCTATAGAAAAGATCGCGTCCCAATCGCTTTGAGTGGTGTATACTGTTGAAGGGCAATAAATAGAAATTATATTCTCAATATGCTGACAATTCACAATTCTAATATGTAACAATTCAATACCAGGATTGCGACTTTGCGTTCTACAAACAACAGACTTAACAGAGCGATGAGTCATAATGGCAACACCACCGTAACCATCTTCTCTGTCCAATCTAAATGTATTATATTCACTAATTTTAAAAAAACTCTCGGGTTCCAACCATGTTTCGCTCAACACGGCAATGTGGATTTTTTCTTGGCTTAGGTGTAATTCAAGTGAACGAGATTTGGGCCTTATACTTTGGCAATTCCATTGTATAATATTTAAGTTCATACAATCATTATTATCAGCCATTTCCAATAAATAAATCGAATAACGAGTCAATAGATAAGCTACTTACAATTTTATGTGTCAGCCACTCTGAAAATATGGAAATTGATTCCTGGATTTTATTCTGAAGGGATTCTTTGCTTGTTATAATATTTCTAATTTTCCTAATTAAATGCCAAAAGTTAAGATTATGGGAAGACTTATTACTAGAATCATTATTTTTCTCTAAATACGGTGCGTTAATTTTTATTTAAATAAATTAATTTTTTCTGAAGAATCTGAAGATTCGGAAACTTGGTGCCATATTATGTCCTCGGCAGGCGTAGGCGTCCCTGGTCGACGATTTTGCTTCTTTAAATTACGTTTAGGCATAGGCTTAGCTCGTTGATTTGCTGTGGATGTACCTGGGCAGTCCACTTGGGAGGATCCGACATTTTCGTCAGTTGGAAGTTGCGTTGATACCGAAAGGATATTTGTGGCAGTCACTGTAGAAGTCTGTTCGACTCCAGGCATTGGTTCAGAAACCACATGTGGAACATAATCAGGGGAGGGAGGAACGTACATTGTAAGGGCTTTTCTGTAGGTGCAGTTAAACTCCGACATTAACTCCCTCACTTTTTTTTCTTTCTTAAAATATGGACATATTTTATTAAACGCCATATGATGACCAGAACAATTCACACAAGTGTATGATGTAATTGTACAATTTTCGTGTTTTTGAGAGCATTTGGGACAAACAGGTTTCTTTGATGGACATCTTATTTTTAAATGGCCGAATTTCCAACAGTTAGCACATTGTGTGACCGGGAATATAAACCGCTCCACTGGGATCCTCAAACTGTAAATATAGACATAAGGTGGAAGAGAAGGACCTTTAAATCCTAGCCGAATCGTTTCACTCGGAGTCCAGCCGTTACCATCAGGGTCCTCCGAGCTACGTTTATTTAATCTCTTAACAGATATTATTTCAGCACTGCTTGATATATTAGATTTAAGATCTTCATCAGATATATCCAAATCCATAGCTTTAATAAGGCCATACGACGCACCTACTTCGGATGTTTTTTGACAATACCATCCCATGTCAGTAAACCCCGAGCAACTTATAAATTCATCTGCGCCAATATCGTTATCAAATGTAATCAACATTTTATTTTGATGCACGTATTTAATCTTATAAATCTTGGCACTGGCAATGTTATGCGTCTTAAGTAACCGTGCTAAAGCGAACTGTTTCGGCAAAGGTTCTTTACAAGTCACACATACCTGTATCCTGTCTTCTTTTTCCTTCTCACCTTTGTCTCCTCTAGAACATACCAGTTTGTTTCGTCCTCTATTTATTACGGTCCATCCTTCTTCAGAAGAGTTTTCATCCCTCGTCCTTTTCCTTCCTATCGACTCAGCGTCATTAATTTGTGTATTGTCCTCCAATTCCATATTTGTACCATGCTCGAATTCGTCAGCGCTCGACAGTGAATTGTTGTTTACATTACTTGGATCTGATTCACTCATGTTAACAAAGCAACAGCTGCAAGGACCGACCGGAAAAAACCGGTTGGCCCGCGCGTAAACAAGATAAAAAAAATACGCACTCAATAAACTGAGACAAAGATTAATAAGCGTCCGCTCACAAGAACAGCTCGCGCGGAAGTACGATGTATGCATTTAGGGTTGTTAAACATGGATCTAATGGCTTTGGTCTGAAACCTTTCCAGGATGTCAATGTTACTGTTACTTGCTGTTCCCCACATGTTAAATATTAACTCGATGTTTTCCTTTCCAGATTTTTCATTCCCATACATAATCATAATAATATCAATGATGACATCAGCATCTCACTTCTCAATAAAGATTGAACAGTCAGCGCCAGCATTGCTCCTGTCTTCACTAACAAACCCAAGGAACTTAGTGATACTGCTGGGACATTGGCTGATTCATGCTTACGGAATCATTTCTCTGACTGGGTTCAAGGAACTATGGTACCTGTCCCTTGTACCTGCCCCGGCACTGTTCTACATCCTGACTGCCCAGTTCACGGACCCTATGAAGATCCATAGTGACTGACAGGATCGCAAATCGTTCACAAACCTCTCGGCCATTATTGATTGACTTTTGATGTTTGATAAAGCGCGGGCGACCATGACTGCGGCGTCTGAGGTGTGAGCGAGACGGTATTAACATTTCGCGTGAGCGACAAGGACAAATAGTGATAACTCGTGTACGAAATTCTTCGTGTGTTGCGACCCCTCTTTAGTGGAGTGTAAATACTAAATAGTTTTTTTATTGTTAAGATAAAATAGTGTATGAAAATATAATATTATAAATTATTGATAAAATAAAGAAATCGTGTTATGAAATAATTCAATGTTTTAAAATCGATGTTTGTATCATTTCCAGTTGGCCTTTTAGCAGCTACAAAAACCTCACTAAAATCGAGGGCTCAGAAAAATAACCTATGTAGGTACTTCAAAAACATAGGTAGGTACGTGATACCGTGATGCGTGAGCGTGAGTAATCGTCAGTCGTGACTTGCAATCGAGTTGTAGTAACAAAATACTTAAAAAGAGGGTAGACGGATTTGTCTGCACTTACATAATATATTTTTTTCTATCTAATTTCTATAAACAAAACGAATCGTTTTGCTTACATTGGTAAGCAAAACGGTTCGTTTCGTTCGGTTCTTTGTTTTTTTTTGTAGCACTTGATTGCCAAACTGGGCATATTATGCTCGTAAATAGATTCGTAAGCTAATTTTACCTGTGATAGCTATTTCCATATAGGAGGGTCTATTATTCAAATGAGGTGTGCTTCATGTTTGGTGAAGATACAAGAGTTTTAATATCAACCAATAACGGTAAGTAAATTATAGGAATCGGCCGTAACTGCATTCTCCAGTCACCTTGTGATCGTAGGTTTTAACTGTAACAGCGTCAAAATATCTGGACCCTATTTCTAGAAGAAAAAAAAACTGATGAAGCATTGTAGAGTTGTTATTTATGGGATCAATTAACGGGCTTTACCATATACGCATGAAAACATTCACGAAGACATTTTTTTTTTAAACGTAGTCATAGTCATTGGTCACCTTTTTGATGATAACAGCTGCATTACCAAAGACGTTTTTATAAAAACACTAGCTGTTGCCCGCGACTTCGTCTGCAATCCAGGATGAAAAGTAGCCTATGTCCTTCTCCAGATCATGGTCTACCAATGTGTCAAATTTCATCTAAATCGGTTCAGCTGTTTTAGCGTAAAAGCGTAATTCTTAAATTTTCTAATTTTCTGCGCAACTTACTTAATTTTTTTTCCGTAAGAACCTTGTACAAAGCATTAGAAAACTTAAGAAAAAAAAACATGGCAGCCAAGGAGGTAACTTATCAAGGGTTTTAATTAAATTTCGAACTGGCTTGCAAACAGAGTTGTTTAAATGAAGGTTGTCTGTAAAGTTGGTTTGCGGACGATAGTTTAACGTGACAACGTCATAACAAAACATTGATGAAATGATCGCAAACGCGCATGCGTACAATGAGCGTAACGGGACAATCTGTCATCTTTTTCGTGCATGCAG
This sequence comes from Apamea crenata, assembly GCA_949629185.1. NCBI lineage: Eukaryota > Metazoa > Arthropoda > Insecta > Lepidoptera > Noctuidae > Apamea > Apamea crenata. The sequence goes on along the minus strand of OX451371.1, from coordinate 8,524,022 downwards.
CGGCGGCGTTCATCGATTTATTAGACGTTGTCACGTCAAAAGATAGATGAAATCGGTAGTCGTTCTCAAGTTATGGCGTGGCCAAGGGAAATAGGGATTAATTTTTAATAGATAGATAGATTAGCTTCTGCCCGAGAGGATGTCGGAAATTATCCCACAGGAACGTGATACCGGGACAAAAAATAGCCTATGTTCTTCCTCAGGACGCCATTTATCTCCTTGCTAAATTTAATCGAAATCCGTTCAGTGGTTTAGGCGTGAAAAGGTATTAGTATGAATTAAACGAACATTCGAAAAAGATATTTAACCAAGTACCTAGTACCATTTCTTTTAAAATATGTAATAGAGCCAAAACCATCATCAAACGACACTTGGCATCTGAACCGTAAATGCTTAGTGTTGCCAACTTTGTGTCAGATAAAGAGGGCATTCTATTTCCTGCCCAAAACTGGTTCGCGGTGAAACAGAGATATAAAAAGTAGGATTGTAGATACGTAAGATTGTGGAGGTAAGGGTCATGTTAAATGCAAAGCTCGAGACAAAGGCCGAGGAGGCGAAATAAAACGAAACGGCCCCGTTTATAGGCAGTCTCATTATTAAACGTTTTCTTCCCTCGGCTCGCGAAAAAACCGACAACGTGCCGCATTATTCGCTTATTTGTTTACTTATCTTTGCGTGTATTTCGTTATTAGATCTCATCAAGGGTTCGTTTGTAAGCGATGTTTGTTGAGCTGGCTTTGTTGTACCTAAGCATACCGCTGTTGGGTACCTATTAGTGGAATTGGAATGATTTCTTCATTGTCATTGATATTCGCTCTGAGGGGCTCGTGGCTAGATAATAACAGCCGCACGGGTAGATCTTCAAGGTTAAGCAACGCTTGCCGAGGTCGGTCCGTGGATGGGTTACATACCGAGACCCTTCCGTGACTCGGAGAGAATGTACCTATATATAGTATCATAGGTCATCCGTCACTTAATGCATTAAGCAAAGAGATTGTATTTGCATTTTATTTATTTGGCGATTAGCGGGTACCACGGGCCAAATAATTAACTAGACTGGGGGACCACGGACAAGTAGGTACCGCTTTAAATGATTCCATCGCCAGATAATTTTATCAGAGGAATAATTTTGAAATTTTGACAGTTCTTCCATACAAAATCTGTCAGACGTTAATTTTATTGTACGAATAAAAATTATCTGTCGATTGAAAAATCAGCCCTTAATAAAGAAAATCTTTAGTTTTGAATTGGTTTGACGCAAAAAAATGCTGGCAACTTCTGAAACCGTTTCACGCACATGTTGTTTTTTTTTAAATTTTAAACTAAGTAGTTCGCCAAATAACTAAATAACCACTTTGCTTCAGTAGTTTGCAGATAGTAGGTTCTATTACGCCAATAATTGTAGGACTATCGCACATAACGTCAGGTGTAGTGGTGTAAATCTGCTCGTAAAATTATGTTAGTATCTATGTCATTATATTTATGATCTTTTTCACTTAAAACACGAACATAATGTTTAAAATGGTCATTACCTTTAGTTGTCGTCACGTAAAACGTAAAAAGAACGCTGAGCGGCAGTGGAGGGGATGATGTGCCTGCAGCCGTGAGGCACACTTTCCTGCTAATTTCTTACATCGAACTTTACACTTTTTATTTGTTTTTATCTGATGTATGTATCTGAAGGCCAATTCCCGTTTAGGTAAAAACTTTCAAAATCTAGTCGCAATCTCATCTCAGCGACAATCACTGTCAAACACTTGTCAAAAATGTAAGGAAATTAGAGGTATTTTTGACATATTGAGACTGAGATGTGAGACCAGACTGTAAACGTTCTTAAAATTACAAGAATTGCCCCTCTGGTGTATTGTGTGTCTTTTAGTCTGTGCTAAATAAATGTATTTTCTTTCTTTCTTACTGCGCAGGGGTACAGTCGCTTCCAAAGTACTAGGCTATTGTTTTATAGTATACGGGCTGATTTTTCCAACGCCAAATAATTTTATCCGAAGAATAATTTTTAATTTTTGATAGTTCTTCAATACAAAATCTGTCAGAAGTCAATTTTATTCTACGAATAAAAATTACATGTCGATTGAAAAATTTGCACTAAGTGTAATTGTAGAATCATACTTAATGTACTTTACTAGCTATTTAGTACTTCATACCACCAATTTGATCGATAAATCGCTCACTGTGCAGGTAGAGGGTCAGCGTTATTTTTACGTGACGTTACGTATGCCTAGGTACGTCACATTTATAATGACACGCCTGAAATCCCTGAAGGGTTAGGCAGAGGTGAACCTATAGTACACCCACATTTCGCCAGTTATGTTTAAGTCCTAGCGGGCGAGCCTATTATTGCCATCAATCGGGCACAAATCTAAAATAATTATCGAAATATTGATAGCTCTTTATTGCACACCTTACTTAAAGGCCTAACAAACTTTTATGATAAGGATTTCAAGATACAATAGGCGGTCTTGTCACAATCAGCGATTTCTTCCTGTTAGGATTGACAGAATGTAGGTAAATATATAGACTAGTTAAAGATGATCGTGGCAGTCCACCAGGGACATCATATAGATAGAACAAAAACCTCAGATGAATACACAACGAAATACAAACATTTCCACTGGCTACCACATCCTTTGTCAGAATATATTTTCATTAGCACAGCACGAAAAGGGACGTACTCGTATGTTATCAACTTTTAAAACGGCTGGTTGCGTCGGCGGTTCGTTACGCGCTCGTCAACAAACTTGTTGCGAATATTTTTGGGGTGTGTCGCGGCTTGCGGCTGCAGAAAATGAGTGCTTCGTTTGGATGAGGCACAGACAATGAACGCCGTCCAGCCTTTGTGGCCACACCTGTTATTAAAACTCCCGTGAAGCGCGCTGTGCCCGCTGTGTGAAATCTCTTCTTGTTTACATATGTTTTACATTAGTAATAGTCTCGTGATTTATCGCCGCTCCTTACTATAATACTCGCTGTAATTGCATAAGGAAATTTATATCTTGCGTCCCGGTCGTTACTCGCCTCCAACGTTAATGTTGAGTTTAATCTTAATTTGTCTCGAACTGACATGATCTTCGGGTTTGCAATTCATCTCGCCCGTTTGGTGGATCAGTGATTGCAATACTAATAATAATATAAACGCAAAAGTAACTGTCTCTCTGTTAGTTCACGCCTTAAAGGCTGAACAGATTTAAATGAAAGGCATACCATGACCTGGGTTAGAAACTTAAGACATGGTACAGTTTTTTATCCCATATACCTATAGGATAATTTCTGACCTCTAAGCGAGCGAAGTCCTGGGTAAAAGCTACATAACTTACAGGTAGGTAACTCTGCCCATCCTTATACACACTCCCTTATTTTCCTTAATGGCACTCACGGGGATTGATGATACACCATTGTTCTTTTCCCGATCCAAACATACAGGCATAGACTACAAGACCACCGAATACGTTTAGGAATTAAAAAAAAAATACACCGCTCTATTTCGAATGGATGCCAATTACCTATTTTACATTTCAATTTAGGAATACCCACTGCCTACCTGGTGCATTCCATATGTGGAAATAAGTATCATTCGAACAACATACGCACAAAAAATTGTTTCGAAAATTAATTCTATGTAGTTCACAGTAACAGTTGTATCGGAATATTTCTATCATAAAAACTGCTTCGCAGCACAGTACAGTGAAAACGTTGCATAAAATGAGACGATGCAGCGTATTGAAAGCAAAATTGTGAAGTGGAAACCTGTGAATATTCTGGGGCATTGAATAGGAGAAATAACGGACTGGGCACCAGCTGTCGGTGAGGCATGGCGGCCGACAGCTATAAGAATACAGTACCTACTCTCACGATGGTTGCACGCATATAACACGATTTGAAAATCTATTGGGCTTGTATTGCGGAGTGCTTACATTTGTTTTCGAACCATCAAAATATAGGTTTAGATTAAATTAGCGAGCGAAACTCTGCAGACGTGATGGGTATCGGTATATAAACACTGTTAAATAAATGATTTGGAGGTTTTTTTGGGGTCCAACGACCGCTAGATGTTTTTTTACTAGAAGTATGAGTTCAAAAAAATCTGTTTTCTTTAGTTTTGTCGTGTTGAGACATCGATACCCGTCACGTCTGTGAAGTTTGCACAGTAAAAAACAGATTTTTAAATTGATATTTCAAGTGACTACACTATTGCGGTCGGTGACCCCACTTTAAATCCCATTTTAATAATTTAATTTATTTTTTGTTTTATCGTGTCAGGTCAGTTGGTTTTTTCAGTGAAGTTTTGCTAGCTAATTTTATTTGACCCTAAATAGGCAGGTTCTTCGCGACTAGGTCCCTGGTACCTGGCGTGTATTGAAACAGTATTTGCCAAAGAGCCTTAAAAAACCTAAAAAAAACTGCAATAAAAGGAACTGACTCCATCATCAATTTGGTAGACAAGTAACGAAAACTTTTTTCCCCTCTAAGAAAAAACTCGTAGACTTCAGCAAAACCTGGGTCAGTTCTAGAATAAGCCAAAAGGCATCAATCGATTCAAGGTGCTAATTCGGTGCTGTAAATCGAAAGTCGCCAGACGAGGCGATAACTTTGCCAGAATAATTCATGTATCTGAGTGTGGTGGGCGCTTTGGGAAGCCTATAGATAGCCCTAGAACGTCGGGCTCCTGCCAAGTAGCAGATGAAAACTTTTGTGACCCGAATTTCATCTCCGAATATAAAGCCCAACTTCTTATCTGCGCCAACTTCTATATTTCTTGGGTCTTATCGCAAGTCGCAACACAAAGGGGTTCGAACATTTTTTTTATGACAGCTGGCATATCCACCCGCCGTCATAAAATAGTAGCATATGGCATAGTTCTCATATGGCGATCTTGTATCGGGAACGTGATACTTTATGATATCATATTACTGGACAGTTTCTGTTTGTATATTAGTGTCTCCTACTCATACATGATTATGACATTCATAGTGTGCGGAAGGTTTGAAAAAAAAAAAACAAAATGGCGGTAGGCGGATATGCCACAAAGATGCGAACCCCTTGCTTTACACGAAACTTACTCTTTCATACGAAAAATATTACGCTTCAAAAAATATAATCGAGCTAGTAGGTAAGTGCAAGTGTAAAACCGTGTTCCCCTAACAATTCTGTTCCCAAAAGATTGCTAAAGTTTTCCGTCACATTGCGACTAGGCAAATGTGCATACAATCGCAGGCGCTTGCGACAAGTCGTACGTCCGACACGTCGTTAACTCGCAAGTTTTTCCAACAGAATACTTGATGCAATAGATATGCAAGTACCAGAGTATTTCAAACTACTTGGACCGCAAGCTTGCCTGATTTTTAACCCACTTTTTGAACTATTGAAGTTTTGACGTCGGAGTCGAATTTAAAAGAGGCATTGCGGTATATTTGTGATTTAAGTGCAGCTGGTTGGCTCCAAACTATCAAGTGCGGCTGAACTAAAACTTGTTTAAACTGACTTATTTGCTTGTACTTTTGGTCTTTATTTTGTAGAACGGTGTCTAGTTTGTCTCAAAGTAGGCATCGGTTGAGTCAAGGTCGTGGAGGCTGTATTTTATCTTTAGACTTTAGGCTTCATTTACTTAGGGTCTTATAGCCCGTAGTCGACTTTTTCCAAGCAGATAAAAAAGATCTTTATTTATACAATCTACTAAGTTAAAGTTGTCTGGCATGTTATAGTCCCCGCCTAGGGAAGCGAATACACCAATTTTGGCAACTTTTTCAGTTTTAATTTCACGTTATTAATATCACAGCTGATGATTGATATTGCCTCGTTACGCTTTAATTGGACGTCCTGTTACGCCAAATTGATTGCGATGGGCAATTAGGTTTTCGAATAAATTAATTATGGGCAAAACTCAATTATAAAGGGTGATAATTTAAGGCGGGTAAGTAGGTGACTTTGAATGGATTTGAAATGATCGCGTTTTTACGTAACTTAGCTACAACAATAATGTGGTAACCTACTGAATGACTGCTAATGTGCCCAAACGTGCGTGATGAGGGTTTATATAAGGCTTTTATTCATATATTTAACCCCGCATTACTTACGAATGAGTATATTAATTATGAAAGAATAATTCTTTACATGATATATTTTCCTTTTTTCCTCAATAAGGAAAAAAGCGGTAAGTTCGAGTTAGACCGCATACGAAGGGTTCCGTAACACCGTACAATATGGAACTATACATGTTAAAAAAAATACTTTAGTAAAAAAAAAACCGCCGAAAAAAATCGTTTCACGTTTCTTGTGTGGAGACTGCTTTAATTTTTAACTTTATTTTATTTTTACTATTTGTTGTTATAGCGACTGTAGTAGTACACACTCAAAAATATACAGCCCTGTGACAGACGAACGGACAGAGGAGCCTTTGTAATAGGGCCCCGTTGACACCCTCTGGGTATGGATACCTGAAAAAGCAAACATGAAAAAATTTTTTATCAATGAAGCTATTGTGTGGTAAACTGACTATAGTGAATTTAGTTCTCTCCTCATGACTAGCAGTGCTTTCATGCGTGTGCACAGATAATCAATGAATTGATATTTTGTAACAAGGGCTATAAATAATGTAGCTACAATCATTTAATTACGTTTATTATGATGATGACGTTTATTAATAGTTGCTTCATGTAATGGAAAATGGCTGATTTACATTTATCTTTCAGTTTTAATTATACTGAAAACTAGCTTCTGCCCGCGACTTCGTTCGCGTGAAATTTCTGGTTCCCCCGGTCTACCCTGTAGCATCGCATCGTCCGCACGCGCTTTTACTTCGTTTTCGCTTAGCGTTCTTTCTGTTTTTCTTTTTTTCTCAACTCCTAAAGCTCATAGCGTAATGATCGATAGCTTATACCCTTCCTTAGAGTTGGGCTATCAAACGCAAAAAGATTTATGCAAATCCGACTGGGAGTTCCAGAGATTAGCGCGTTCAAATAAACAAACAAAATCTTCAGCTTTATTATTTGTATAGATTGAGTAATAAACGTCTTCATAAACTCTCAATTTTATAATACTACTTACCTACTAATAAAAACTACTCTCTCTACTCTTACATACATTTGTCTACATCTCGTTTTATGTAAGTACTCTCCTATCGAAGGTATGCTGGAAGAGATTACTTTAGACATAAGCATCACCTTTGTACGTATTTTTCTCTTCCTTTCTTCTTGTCTATACATATAAACACACATACATATATAAACAGGTAAAAAAAAATAACCTCATTCACCGCCCTTGGTTTACTGGTTGAGAATGCCGAAGGCATTAAGTCCGCCTTAGTACCTTTTTTGCGTGGGAGAAGTTTAAATAAATAAATACAAAAAATAAGAAAATAAATAAGGATAAGTCTTAACACCCAAACCTTAAGTAGAGTGTTAAATACAAAACATCTATACACAAAACTTGTACAGTACTCCATAACACTTCTAAGTAATTTCCCGGAACTGAAAGGAACTGTTATTGTTACAGCTGTGAGGACTCTATAATGGAGCTTCGTTTACCAAACCCTGCCTACTGCCTACCCCACCCTAAGATGGGGTTGTTATGGTTCAAGAGAAAATCGCTAAAAACCCTGTCATGTACATGTATTGGTGGATGTTTGCCTGATTCAGTTGTGTTCACACTTATGGACCTGTTATTGAGAATTTTTGACGAGAATTTTCATTGGTAACATATTCGTATTTAGGTCTGCGAAGGCAAAATTATTTGCTTTTTTCCCAACAATTATAATCAGCCTATAATGTTACCACTGCTGGGACACCGCGGGCAATTTTCGTAATTTTAAGAACGTTCACAGTCTGATTTCAGTCTCAATCAAAAATACCTCTAACATTTTACCTCTAAAAACACTTTTTTACATTAATTGTCGCTGAGATGAGATTGCGACTAGATTTTGAACGTTTTTAATTACGGGAATTACCCTTCAGGCCTCCTTTTGGTGAGGGGGCCGCTATCCACCACGCGGGCCCAGTCTGGGTTGGTAGATGTCACATGACTTCGAACTTTAGGTTCTAGGTTTCCCTAAAATCACTATTAATTATCATTGAAATTAAAATAGACTAGTGCTTTTATGAAATTCCACATTTTTCTTCATGATTTTATTTCGTGATAAAATGACCATTCGAAGCTGCAAAAATACATCGAATACAGCCGTATTATGTGAAGTGTGCGGTAATAAACAGTCATTCATCACGGGCCACTGATTAGTGGTTACCCGCGCATAGCCTAGCTTCACAACACGGCAAAAATATTCAATATTCGCAGCCAATACAGCGAGCGAGGGAGGGAGGGGTTGGGGGCCCCCAGCCGGTCCATTACCCCCTTCCCCCCGACGCGTTTATTCGCCGGAATAGTGTGCAATAAAACGGTACCGCCGGCCACCGGCCACAGCAAAAAATACACTCCCTAAAAATTATTCTTCTGAAAACCGAACTAGTGGATATACTACACCGTGCACCACACACGGCGTTTTCATACCCTGATAAAAAAACGCTCGTCGAAAAGTTGGGTTTCCATTGCATTTCTGAATTTAGCGTGTTTTCATGACGCTCAATAGCCGTACCTTTTGATAGCTACCACTCGAAATTAGTTTTCGAAATACTTCGCGTTCGTTTGCGGAATAAAAACGCGCAAACTCCGGGCAAGCCTAATTTAATATTTCATGAAAAGAAAAATGCGGCCAGTACCTACCTATTTATATCTATGCGGAATTTTTAATTATGAAGTAGAAGTAGATCCTTTAGGTCAGAAAAAAGAACCTAATAACAACAACGAATTAACTAAATTGTTTCCAGGGAACATAAAGTTCGTTCTATTTTATTTGGTTGTAAAAAGTTGCGTCGGTTTGTTTCAGCGCTTTTTGTGAAAAAAGTGTTCGCTGGAGCGCGCCGGCGCGGCTTGTCACACACATGCATTAAATGGGGTCGTCACACAAGGTAAATATAGCGAGAAACCTACAAACTGCAATATGAGGCTTTATCCATATTATGAAATAAAATACCTTTCAATACTTCAAACATTTCAGTGCGGCGGCTTTAGAACTCTTTCATCATATTTTTATGTTCACCGATTTTAACTATTCGTATTTTCTGATAGCACGTGTATGGTGTCAGCAAAAATTGGGATGTGTGCTGTCCAAAAATGTTGTTCATATTTTCGACTATGCAAGGTTTATGAAGAATTTACGCGTAGCCGAGTTGTTCGCAATTTGCGATGGCGTAGCTACAACCAGCGTAGCCGCGTAGCGGCAGCTACGTCGTAGCAACCTAGTAGGACGACCGTGCACTGTGCAGTGTTCGTACTTGTTGTGACTACTAAATTTATTGAAGCATGAAACCTTAAGTTCAAGCAAAAGTTTGCTACCTGAGCACTTCTTTTTTTACTTTTATTGTTTTTCAATCGACATCTATGTTGCGAGGTAGCTCCAAAGAATGTTTAAAAGAGATTTAGAAGTGAATGAATTGAATGTGCACAAAAATGCACCGTTTAAGCAGAGTTTAGCATAATTAATAAAGTGGATTAACAATATCCAATTCACAGTAATGCAGGTATTAACCGCAAAACACTTTTGAAACAATTTGCGAGCCATTAATTCATCTTTTTACTCATTTTGCTGGATTGCAATGCGCGGTAGTAATTTCGCCGCGTTACCAAGTCAAATTAAAACAGTGAGGATTTAATTAAATGTGGTAATGGGTGCTCTTGTAAAAATCGCGCCGGCCAGCAGGAGAGCTCGCTGCATCTGACTTAATCCCTTATAGACAGAATTAATGTCCCGGACATATAGATGTAAATTGCCTTAGATAATTTTAAATGCGAACTCTTATTTACGTTTCCTCTTTGTTTTGGAACGGACAAAGAATGCGCCGGGGCCGTAAATGGAATGGTTCAGCGGTTTTCGGTTTTTTCAATTCGGAAAAATTCTAGCCTGGGCTGTTCGTGTTTTTGATTTTTAGCAGAACTTAAAGCTGTGAATACCGTGTTGAGTTTAGTTGACAATTAGTTGTTGCCCGCGACTTCGTCTGCGTGTAATTTTTAACACAAATAAGATAACAGACTGTCACAGTTACTTTCGCATTTATAATATTAGTATGGATGTAAGTAAGTTTGCAGTAAGTAGTTGTAATCTATACTTATAATAAGAATGTAAAAAAGTTGTGTCTGTACATTGAATATATTTGAAAAAGAATAATTGAGGGGGGTTAAGAAACAGTAATAGAACACGAATCTAATAAAAAAAGTCTGTCTGTTTGTCTGTTTATCTGTTTGTCTGTTTATCTGTTTGTCTGTTTGTAGACGCTAATCTCCGGAACTACTGGACGGATTTGAATGAAACTTTTTTTGTTACCTAGCTACTAAACCTGGGTAACATATAGGCTATAATTGATTTTGGAAACTGGAACACCTGATGCAGAACCGCAACAGACCAGCTAGACTATAAGAGTTACAAAAATGGTCCTTAGAAAAAAACGTTGTGTCTGATGAGCATTTTCTGCTGAGAGAATAAAATTGAAGATCCGGAACACCTGATGTGGAACTCTTAGAGCACAGCTAAACTAGGTACTTTATAGGTTTGACATCTTAGCAAAAGGTATTCAGTCTGATGAGCATTTTCTGCTGCGAGAATAAAACTCGAAGATCGGAAGTTCTGATGTGGAACTCTAAGAGCATAGCTAAACCATAACATATATAGGAATGACATCTTTGCAAAAGTTGTTCAGTCTGATGAGTATTTTCTACTGGGAGAATAGAAGTCGAAGATTGAAACATCTGATGTGGAACTCGGAAAGCACAGCTAAACTATGGCATATACAGACATGACATTTTAACAAAAATTTTTTGGTCTGATGAGTATTTTCCACCGAGATAATAAAAATCAAGGATCAGGAACATTTGATGTGGAAATCACTTTATACTAATATATTAACATAAGCTGGGACCTCCACGCGGCGAAGGCGGTAACAGTTTATCTTTTCGATGACGATGGTAAATTATTGAAAACTTGGCTTCACTGGCTAAATCTCCCATTTATATACATATATATACAATATATAATAGATATGCCTTCGGGCTTATGTTATTTGAGTGTTTAATTTCCTATTCCATTTATCTTCGTGACACGGTAGCCTACCCGGTAACGCAGGGGAGCAGTCACTTAGATCTTAATTGCAAAGTTATTATAGTACATTAATAACGATAACAATAACCATGCCACGAAAGAGGTCAAATCTTTCGCAATGTTCGAAAGGAGCTAAAAGATTGGAGATCATTAGATCCCAAGAATCGAATGAAGAACGCCAGGCAAGACTTGTGCTGTTCGACAACATCGGGCTGTATCTCGCTCCGCGGAAACTTCTTCGGATCGTAAAGCACGACTTAGCGCTGATCGTGAGCGTCATGCATCGTCTCGCGTTTCTGACACACACAAAGAGAATCACGCCTGCGTTCTCAGCGTATTTACGCATCTACATCTAGGTCTCTAGAGACCAGTGAGGATGCGCGACTGACCGCTGATCGTGATCGTCATTCATTGTCTCGCGAGGTCGCGAGTCGGAAACGTTAACGGAAAGAGAATCACGCTTTAGTTCTCAGCGTATTCTCACGTCGACTTCTAGGTCTTTAGAGACCAGTGACGAACGTGAAGTGCGACTGGCCGCTGATCGTGATCGCTATGCATTGTCTCTCGAATCAGAAACGTTCACAGAAAAAGCATCACGCTTGAGTTCTCAGTGCATGTGCACGTTGACTTTGAGATCTCTGGAGACCAGTGAAGAACGTGATGCGCGACATATTAATTATTTTAATGAAGTTATAACCTACCCAGTCAACAACACTCAATCTAAGTTATACCAAACTTAATCGAAATCCTTCATCGGTTTTGATTGATTTATTGGCTGACATATCAACGCACAGTTTAAACTCTTGCCGAAATTCCTATCGGAACGAGAAAGGGACTGGATCCGCGTACGAAGTCGCGGGCAGAAGCTAGTTTAGAATAATTCCACTTAGGGCACCGATTTCCGCTTTGTAACAAAATTTTATTTTAGTGTTGTTAGTGAAATAACGTAGGTGCCGTTCGGTCAAGTGCCTTTGAAATCATTTCAATCAGAAGGCCAATTCTCGTAATTTAAAATGTTTAAAATCTAGTCGCAGTCTTATCTCGGCGACAAAAAAATGCCAAAAACTTGTCAAAATGCAGGGAAATTTGAGGTATTTTTTAACAAATTGAGACTGAGATCAGACTGAACGTTCTTAAAATTACGAGAGTTGCCCCCCAGTATATAGTTGTAATTTAGAGATATTCCATTGCATTGTAATGAATGGCAAATTGGTTATTGCTCCATGTAAAATAATTACTAACTATTATGCAGTACACCTAACCAGCTTGTACATATTATGTAGTTGGGAAAAGTCTTGTTTGACCTATGAAAGCGGACGACCAAAGTTGAGAAAAGATTGAATTCGGAAAATAAAACTTTAGATCGGGTAACATAAGACTCAGGATTTCTTTGTATTCTCTCGTACAAAGAATACTGTGTGGAGGTAGAATTGAATGTTCTAATCATATTTGGCTTCCATATGGCTAAGAAAATGTGTACGTATCATAGTCTATTTTGTTGAGGTGTGTGTTGAGCAGGAGAATGATGATGAGTATTTTGTTAAACTCGAGGCAGAATAACGGTGGAGTTTCTTGCCCATTCTTCTCAATGAAACTACCTTTTGGAAGGGCAACTAGAATCAATTCTTTTTTTAAATAATATATATATATTAGTAAATGACGTTGAAAAGTTCCTTGTAATAAATCTATTTTTAATAAAATGATTTGACATTAACTTTGAATTGAACTTTCCGAAAATAAAAATACGTGTGTTATGAAATTCAAGTCTACTGGTAAAAAAAATGGATAACGGTAGAAAGCGTACAATACATAGGTCCCTTTTATATTTTAGTTTGTCAAAGCGGCTTATCGGAAATGAAACCTTTTCAAATATCCATTATAAGATAGCTTTTATTCAGATGGTCAAAGGACAGAATGATAAGCATAGCCGTAATGATATATATAAAGGTTGTTAAAGATTTAGAAGTCATATTGTTTTATGCCGAACATGTGTTTCGTGCTGACAACCAGTCTTACCAAGGGGTATCGTATTCCCCAGTAACTGGGTTGTGGAGATCAGATAGGCAGCCTCTCCATGTAAAATACTGGTATTCAGCTGAGTCCGGTTAGACTGGCAGCCGACCTCAACATAGTTGGGAAAAGGCTAGGTAGATGATGATGATGTGTTTCTTGCTGAGCTGTGGTGGTTCAGTGGTAACGGTGCCGACCTACGAGTTCTAGGTCGTAGGTTCGAACCTAGACAGGTGTTTTACTTTGTGTCAATAATTTCATCACCACTGCTCTCAAAATGGTGAAGAAAAACATCGTGTTGAAGACGGCATGTCCTAGAAACAACAATTTGAAGACTTGTGACATCTACCAACCCGCACTGGGCCCGCGTGGTAGATTAAAGCCTACTCCCTCGAAGAGAGGAGACCTGAGTCGCAGAAATGGGAACATTGTAGGCTGATTATGCTGTATGTGTTTTTCGTGAACTTCACTGAGCATAGAGTGTTTGTTTACATCCCCAGGTTAGGCAAAGTGTTGTAACCAGAAACTTATTGTTGGAATAAGTATATACATGCGGCTTCGAAGGACCTTTTGCGGGATTGTAATTTAAGCGGGGGTGAGTTAATGACGCGACGTAGTTTTTTGCTAACAATATTAGGATGATGGATTTACTTGGGAGTCTTCTGGTGGAGCACGTTGACACAAGGGGCCTGAGAAGAGGAAGCTTATGTTCCCTGTTCTTCTGGATTCACGGTGGTGTACTTTCATTGGTATTTGTATGTCACACGCGTATTTATATTAGCGGCCTGGTCGCAAACCCTCGGGACTCCCAGATCTTACACAGATGTTCTCACCAGGAGACTTAATAAGCTTCTGGAGTGGGCTGGTTGGAATAACCACCGACGGCCGCCATGGCCCACGCACAATGGTCCACTTGTAGGACTAAGTGCGGAAACCAAACCCGTAACATAGAACATATTAGCGGCCTGTATTATTTTGCGTCGCGGCACGGCATTAAAGCGGTTTGGTAATTTTATAGCGGAGCGGAGACAGGAAGTTTTCAATTTAAAATTTCTCAATAGCAGCCTGCAGGACTTGTGTCCAAGTGATGGCAAATAGATCTCTTTATTACATGGGACTTGAGAAACTGGTAAAGAGAGGGTGCACTAAAATCTCTGCCTATCCTTCGGGGAATAGAGGTGTGATGTTATGCTATTTTTTGTTGAGATGTTGCACTTAGTGTGCTTATCACCACAAAACATGAAAGATAAGATAGTGAGCTATTTATTCTCTGCCGGGAATCAGAAAGGGTTGGCGTATTAAGTAAGTAAAACTCTTTAGAATCTGAGGCCCTAGCGTGAACGGGCTACGTAAACGTAACGTAAATTCGAACGAATTTTGAATCGAAAATAAAACTATTCTTATAGCATTTTGGCGGTCCCTGAACCGTCTCAGGACACAAGTAGGATGATGTAACTCCAACCTGGTACGATGGGAAAGAACGGCAGTAGGGTGTGGATGTGGAGCTGTGTCGCAAACTTTGCTCCACCTCCTATCCTGCCCTCTGTATCCCAAGCCATGGAGTCAAAGTACCTCTGCATTGCCACAGATGACGCCGTGGAATAAGATCAGCAATAAGATCTGACATACAGTCATGCCAGCGACGCGAAGAAGGAGACTACCATTTCGGGTATTTTTTTGTGACAACCACAATAAGGATCACACATAGGTATAAAAAATAAAGCGTTAAAACTAAGTAAATATGATGTGCGAAACGAGTACCTATTTTGTATTTTAAAATCATTCGAACTTTGGTTACGTTAAAGCGTCGTGCGTCTGCGCAAGGGCGTCTCTTCTATCTTCCTCCTTACTTCAAGTCTACAGTAGGTATTTTTTTTTTTTTAATTGCGCCACACTAGGAATTTCGCCTGTGTCGTGGGTGCGTTTACAGACATATAAACTTATACATACACAAACAGCCAGACCCGGAACAACTAATTGTAGGTCATACAAATATTTGTTCCGTGCGGGAATCGAACCCGTGACACGCAGCGCAGCAGTCCCTTGTCCCCTTTCAACTTATTCGAAAGCAACCGCGAAGATTTTGATAACTCTCGTAATTGTTCTGTTTTCATATTATGTGAACGGCAACCTAACAGCCGATCGATTCTGTAAAAATCTCACCGTGAAAAGTTAGGTGAAGTGAGCTTAGAGTTAGCTGTCAATAGTGTTAATCCCTGGCATTAGTTGGAATGACAGCTCACTCCACGTTCACTTCACCTAACATTTCACGGTGAGATGGTTACAGAATCGCACTGCTGCTCAACCATGTGGTTATCAGTGGGCCAAAGGACATTGTCCGGAATCGCCCTGTGCTCGAGAAATATCGGACATACACGATAATTAACTGTCTATTTTATTATATTAGTTGCAAATACTTTTGTAACACGGACTAGCTGCATGCAAAATGAACATTTTAAAGTATTTAACGCGACTAATAACATTAATCGCCGCCATCTTCGCCAAACGTCAAGTCGTATCGAAAAAGATTAGGGATGCCCAGTCGATTGCATTCGATCGATCGAATTTTTAATGAATTGTGCATGTTTTTGAATCCGAATCCAGCCATTTATCAATAACGCCATCTATCTACCGCGCTATATCACCACTATCAGCTAAGGAGACAACATTTACACACAAACATTTTATCTCATTCCAAAACCAATGCTAAGAATATAATTATCTAATTAGATTCTATGCATTTAAACGTTGTAATTACATACACTTAGGCTTTAGAAAAAAAACTGCATAGATAGCTAATTATCTAGGTAGGTACGAAAAACATCTAAAAATGTATTAAGTTATTGTTTTTTAGTTTCTTAAAAATCACTCGGAGCTATGAAAAACTATACCTAATATTCGTTGTTAGGGTTCGATTATAACCTCAAAATATGGTACTTTTTTTTAAATATATTCTGCAGTTAGTCCGCTATACAAATAAGATCTTATAGGAGTTTACTAATGATCGACAATACGACACATAATTTTCCGATGCTCTTGGTTCCAGGACGAACAATGTATGGGCGCAGATCAATGTCCTTTAAAAAACTATGTTTTTTTTCTTCTTTTTTTTGCCATCGATACGCTAAGTAGAAGATCAGGAAATTACCTATTTATGTCTATGCTAATAATACAACTGAAGAGTTTGTTTGAACGCGCTAATCTTGGGAACTTCCATTCGGATTTGAAATATTGTTTTTGCTTTTGATAGCCTAATTCCTGAGGAAGGCTATAGACTATTTAAAATCTCGCTACGACTCTTAGGAGCTGATAAAAAAAAGTCAGAAATACCGCTAAGACAAAACGAAGTAAAAGCGCGGCCGGGCCGTCTATATGCGATGCTGTTGGTTAGGGGTCGAAGGAGTTTTAAAAAAATGTGTCTGTTTTTTTACTATAGGTATTGTGTATCTTATGACTTCTACGTGAAAGAAGTTGTCGGCAGAAGCTAGTATGTAATTAAAAAGGAAATACTTTTCGTTGGTAAGTGCATCACTTGAGAACGGCTATTTTTGGTTTTAAAATGTTTTTCATAGCCCGAATAAGGTTTTTAGGGAAAGAAAAATTTAAAAACTTTCTAGAAAAATTAAAAAAACGAATGGTCTTTTTTTATGGGATTGTATGAACTACATATATTTTAGACAGAACAACGTCTACCGGGTCAACTGGTCTAAACTAATATTATAAAGAGAAAAGATTTGATTTTTTGTACTTTTTTTTATTACGTGTTCAAGATACATATAACGGCTGAACGGATTTGGCACAACGGTAGACGATGACTTGCCGATCGATTCCGTTAAAAAATCGCCGTGAAAACTTAGGTGAAGTGAGCTATCAATAGTGTGTGTGGAATGACAGCTCACTTCACCTTAGTTTTCACGGTGAGATTTTTACAGAAACATAGGACACTTTTTATCCCAATATCCTACTGGATCGAGACTTATGCGGGTAAAACCGCGGGGCGCAGCTAGTAAGTAATAATAACAGAACAATATTTAGGTGTCTTTGGATAATTATAATTCGACATTGATTTAAAAGTATGTAGTACCTAATAATTTAAACACTTTTGAGGTAGACTAGTCAAAAACATTGTCTTTAGGTACTGAAGTTTTCGTTTAGTTTATTTATTTATTTTAGATAACATGCACAACATTACAGAATTGAATCCCAAGACGTTGCACAGAGCAATATACAAACTAAATAGTGACACAAAAGCATACTTAACTAGGCTAGATAAACAACAATAAAGAAAAAAATTGTAAACAAAACAAACAAAACATAACATTATGTTTTGCGGGCACTTATAGCATAATAAGCTATAATGTTGCCACTGCTGCGGGACTGTACATAATCTAATCGCGGCCCAGTGCGGGTTGGTATATGTCACATGTCGTAGAATTTTTGGTTAAAGGACATGTCGGTTGTCCTCACGATGATTTCTTTTACCGTTTTGAGAGCAGTGGTGATGAAATTATTAATACTTCGGATCCACGATCGACTCGTACCCCAGTACCACTGTGTGTTGTATTACCACTGCAATACCTCACACGAAATACGAATTTAAATATGGTTCTGAGACGCACACGCCTGCACATCAAGCTACCCGAAACTGTCCAATTTTCCCAATTTACCTTGAGCCCTAATGCTTTAGCGATAAAGCTGGCGTTTGTGCGCAAAAACCAAGGGCATTCTTCACAGAAATGAGCTAGACAGACAAACATCTGCAACCTCAAAAGGTTTGGCGATACGTTGGCAACTTCGAAGACAGAGTGTAAAATTTCAAATGCATACCTAAATTCAGCCCATTTTCCACTATTTTCCGTTTCCCCGTATATTACGAAAAATTATTTTAAAAGTCATCGTGTATTACCTTCAGCGGACAGGTCGAAAGATTACAAGGAGAAATATTAAAGTTGGTAAAGAATAAGGTGTCGCGTAAACCGTGTCTGCCTCTCAGGGGAAATGAAATTGCAAAATATGTCCTCGGGATGGAGTGAACGTGTCTGCGACAGATACCCGGCCCGCCAGCCTATAATACTTATGATGACGTAGAATATCTTGTTATTATAATACAGTATAGAACCCTCTTATTTCGTATAGAGATTGCTGTTCATTTGTCGTGTCACGCTCTGCCGCAGAGCCTCTGCTATACATAGAGTATGCTCTGCAGCAGAGCCACAATCAATGTTCATTTTATCATCACCTAATGCACGTACAGCGATTACGGTAATATGTACATTATGTACGTTTGACGTACATTATTTTAAGATATATTTGATCGGTTTCTTAAATGGTGGCTCTGCGGCAGAGCATGACACCATTTGTCGGGAACGATCTATTTTTTTGACAAGAAATTTCATTTAAATTGGTCCAATGCGTACCTTTCATAAAACATAATCAAGTAATCCCATCCCATCCCATCCATTATTTTGGTATTAAAAAACGAATCAGGTATTCTTACTTATTTTTTATTTTAAACCAAATTGCGGCATCACAGCTGAAGAGAAAAATATCAACTATTTGTTGGAGGCCACTGTATCTAGGGCAGAAACGGATTTATAGTTTTTCATGGTATTTACAGAAGACTGATTCCCGGGTTCTGAAAACTAATCTCCGATTGTGGACTAAAAGTAGCCAATATTTGATGAAAGATTTCTTGGAATTACCTTTCAGACCCCAGCGGTTGGATAAAACTAACTTTCATGAGACATTAATATAATTGGCGACTTGACAACAAGTCTGAGATGAATAAGTGCTCATAAAAGTGAACATAAAAAGTGGTCGCCCCCCCTTAAATAAATACACATTTAAGTAATAATATTAATTTTGTTTTATTACTAGCTTGTGGTGTCTTACGACTTCGGCCGCGTAGAAGTCATAAGACACCATAATATATTACAACTGTTACTTGCCGGTATTCTAGCCTTCTACAAGTGAAAGGTTTTTAAATCGGTTAAGTGTTTTTTGAGGCCATTTCAAACAAAAGTACAAAAACTTACATCTTTTCTCTTTAATATAATAATATTAGTTAAGAAAAAGCCAACCAACCACCTACCTACAAGTACATAGTGAGTGAGTAGGTAACAGTGTATATTTTTTCACGTGACGGCAGAGGTGATCCGTCGCGTCGGCTCACGTACAGAATTTATTGGCCTCTCTAATAAAACAGAACACATTTTCTGCATTCTGGCGTAACGTGCTCCTCCCGGGGCGTCCGGGGCGCACGCCTGGGCGTCCGGGCGTCCGGGGCGTACGGATCTCCTCGTCCCCGTAATCACGAACGGCTTAAGGTGTTTACTTTGAGACACAATCATGACTCATCCAATCAGTTATTGCAGATTAAGTAGGTACCGTATAGTCGTCGTAGTTTAATTAAACTTTATTCTACAGACTATGTTGACTTTATGACTTTGTATATCTAGAATTCTAGGCTTTATAAATTTAGTATGAATAATTATGAAATGGGGGTAGGGCTTTACGAAATAAAAAAAAAACACTTAGCAAAACGAGAGTTTAATGAGTCTGGCTGTAATTAATTAGGCCGCTCCCTAGTTGAAATTGCAAAAGAAAACAAACTGAATGATAAATTAAAATTTTAGTAAAAAATAGAGAACCTCTCAAATTGTATGAGTTATAAAATTCGACGGTGGTTAATTAGATTAGGGGCTGATTTTTCCCATCACCAGATAACTTTTATTAGAGAAATAATATTGACGTTTGATAGTTTTTGTATGAAACAACTGTCAAAATTTCAAAATTATTCCCCGAATAAAGTTATCAGATGATTAAAAAATCAGCCATTAAAGTGTTTTTAGTTTACTGTATGTACCTCCTTACCTCATCATTTCAGCCGAAAGATATCCACTCGTGGACATATGCCTTCCTAAGCACCGCCACATCGACCGGTTCTGTGGTTCTCTCATCCATCGAATTCCGACCTACCTAACATGGATACAAAAACAATATTTATAGCTTTAATTTCTTCAACAACCTCGACCTTTACCGAATTTTTCGATTTTATTCCCAAATTCGAAGCAATAACTTCAAACGACTTACAAAATGACCATAACGTTTCGCTCTATATTGGCAATTTATTTGATTTACCATCACATTTGAAATACAGTAGTTAACTACATAACAGTTTTGCCTAGATACAGATTTATATAGAATCTAAGAATTCTGCGGGTGTTGGTAGAAATTCGATTTGGAGTGTTCGGTAAACGATTTATCTCAATAAGTCATTTCACTTACCGCCATGAGTTACGAGATACGCTGTGGATTATTTCTCTGGGTTTCTTTTATCTGGTGTTGTCGACAATTTCCTTTATACCTTTTTTCAAATTATTTTTTAAATTCGTACGATTTTTTGGGAAAGACTGGATAAATTACTTGTTGGTACAAAGCAGCGTTTTTTAGGGTTGCGTACCCAAAGGGTGCCCACGCAACCCTCTTACTAAACGTCCGCAGTCTGTCCGTTCGTTTGTCTGTCAGCAGGCTGTATCTCACTAACCGTAATAAGTAGACAGTTGAAATTAACACAGAGTGTATATTTCTATTTCCGCTATAACAACAAATAATAAAAATAAATTAAAGTTAATAAAAATGAAATGGTGTCTCCATACAAGAAACGTGTTTTTTCAGCGTTTTTTGTCTTGTGGTGCGAATCCCTCCGTGTTTTCAGGATTTTTTACCATTGTCATGGTTAAAATATAATAGCAACAACATATCCGAAGAAGGAAAAGTTTTAAGTTAAAGAAAAAGACACAATATTATTATGTTGCAATCACATTAATGGAGGTTTTCTTCCCATCCCTTTCACTCACGCCGGGAATGTTGAATTATTCAGAGAAAGGAGCACGGGAGACGTAATGGAAATGTTTCGGAGTTTGCCCAAAAAATATAATAATTGCAGATTTTGTTTGTCATGTGACTATTAAAATATTTGTGATATACGCTCTGCGGTGAATGTGCGGTGTGGCCAACCGATAGAGCCACTTGGCAATATCCCAAACAGTATGGCGTATATAAAAAAGTGACAGCTTTTTTCGACATTCGCTTTATTTTTGGCCATTACGGCGTAATTATTCCCTTGAATGGGAATTAAATGCAAGTAAAATGATAGCGGTTTATCAATCGTTTAACTGGAACAATAAAGCAATTATACTGGTTGGAAGTAATTGTTTGTTTGGATCCAATTGCTCGTTACCGATTTTCAGAGAATTTATCTGTAGACATATAGGTATTTGAATATAGACCCGGCCGATAATATATGATCCATTTGGCTTTGTACTACGTGTGGCGGTCTGTTTCGAAAGCTACATGTGTATTATTTAGACCCGGATTCTGTACATTCATTTGGGATTTTTTGCGAGAACTAAGCAAACGCCGTTTGGTCTACTTTTTAAGCTTGAAGTCCGTAGTTTCGGCTGAAGTTACGGGCGATTCCAACTCCGTGTCATCTGCGGATATTAGTTTGGGGCACAAACTAAGAGTGAATGACACCACGATTTGGCAGTTGTCCCTTCTCCCGATGTGTTTTTGCCCGCCCGAAAAAGTTTTTTTTTTTTTTTAATTCTTTATTTATTTAGGGGGTTTTTTCATAGATGAATATTTCACCCCCATTATTGAAAACAAAAATTTCACTTAATATTTAACTTAAATAAACCTACAAAAACTAAAAAACAAGAAGACACTACTCTGACCTTAACTTTAAACCTACCATCACCATCCTAACCAGCATTTTGGCTGCATCAGACAATGGTGAAGCCAAAATACTATTAAAGAAACCTACATTGCAGTACCTATTATTAAACATTGATCGCCTTTGCCGCTCAAGCCGACCACACTCCGCTAAAATATGGTGCGCGTCCTCCAAAATTCCACACACTGTACAATTAGGTGCTTCTACTTTGCGCATCATGTAAGCAAAACTATTGAGCGGAATATGACCAGATCGGAGCCTCAAAGCCGTCACCAGTTCTTGCCTGTGTATCCCACCCACATCGAACCACAAAGAACGACAAAGAGAGGGCTGAATAGTCCTGTACCAAATACCCTTCGTCAAGGACCTTTTATCGAAATATTCTGACCAGGACTCAAGACACGAATGTCTTACTATAGGAATCAGTTCGGTATGAAAAGGTAAACAGGAATATTCATAGCCATCGGATGCGGCTTCGTTTGCAAGACGGTCGACTACCTCATTACCCTCCAGTCCAATGTGCGAAGGAATCCACTGCAGTACAACAGTTTGGTTTTTAGTTACATTTTCATAAATACATTTTAAAATAGTGTAAGCTATTGGGAGGCCCCTTACAGATAAGGTACATTTAATCAAGTGTAGAAGGGCACTTTTAGAGTCGGTATAGATGACAAAACGATCCCCGGGTAAAGAATGAATATATGAAAGGGCCTCCGCGATGGCAATCAGTTCCAAATGCATTATAGAAATATTACAAGAGATTTTAAATTTCATAAATGTACCTGCTTGTATATCTAAAAATGCGGCGCCGGAATGATTATCTTTGTGTAAAGAACCGTCTGTATAAATAGAATAAAATTCGTGATATTGTTCATTAAGTGATTTGCAACATAGGGATCTTAAATTTTGCGGGCAATAAAATTGTTTTGGTTTATCAATACTACTTAAGCCAGGTCTTACTATATAAGATAAGTCCACATTGCTGACCCAAGTGTCCATGGAGAACATATCCATCTGATTACTGGAGTGAATACGATGTTCTTTTAATAAATTATGAGTTAATATTAACAAAGGCTTTTTCTTGTGAATCCAATAAAGATTGTTACAGAGTCCGTTTAAATTTTCAAGAATATTAATTATAGGGAAATTGTTAGATTTAGATTTCAAATAAAATTTACCAGCTAAATATCGACGTCGCACAGACAAAGGGGGCAGCATTAATTCGGATTCCATCACATGAATCGGGGTACTTTTGATGAACCCACCGATCACACGCAAACAAATATTTTGTAACCGATCAAGCTTAGATAAGTGAATGTCTGCACTGTTATCAAATAGGAAACTGGCAAAGTCCATTCGACTACGAACAAGGGCGATGTATAGTCGTCGTAAGTGTATCGGGTGGACACCCCACCCAGGGCCAACCAAGACTCTAAAAATGTTAACGAATTTAACAATTTTTTGACAAATCTCGTTAATATGCTTTTTCCAACGAAGACATCTGTCTAGCCACATTCCTAAATATCTAACATTTTCCACGAGTTCTAATGGTAAACCGTTCAAGCGGACATCAATAGCAAGCCTACGGTAACCTCTACTGAATAAGCATATCTTACTTTTAGACGGAGAGATGTCCAAACCAACATTTATTAACAAAGAATTGATTAAGTCCAGAGCCGACTGAATCTTGGACTGTCCCTCTAATATCGATGTACATTGTACATAAATTGCAAAGTCATCCGCATATTGGGAGATATTAACATATTTTTCCACACGTTTGCAAATTTCTAAGGTTATCACATTAAAAAGTAATGGAGATAATGGATCACCCTGAGCTAAACCGCGACCTGAATATCTGCTAAGATACCTATTACCTGTTTTGATTGTTAACACTCTTTTGTGAAGAAAGTTCCAAAGATATTTACAAATGGAGAATCCAACTTCTAGTTTATCTAAAATATGAATTAAAGTATTATTATCTAAATTATTATAAGCACTATTTATATCTAAAAAGCAACCTAATGTCGAAAAACCGTCGGAAAAACCTGTTTGTATAGTGGAGACAAGACAACTTAAACTATCTAGACAGGACCTACATCTGCGGAATCCTACTGTATTTACTGAGAATATTTTTTTTTTTTCAAAATACCATTCAAGCCTGCGATACAGGATAAAGTGAAATATTTTACAGATACAAGATAATAAAGATATAGGTCTAAGGGAGGAGACGTCACTGGGGTCACGTCCAGGTTTCGGGATGGGAATTATAGAAATATCGCGCCACTGCGAGGGTACAAAGCCATGAATTAAAAATAAATTATATAACATTAACAAAAAACGTTTGCCTACATCAGGTAAATGTTTGATCATAGAATATGATATTTCGTCGCATCCAGGAGATGTATCCTTGGATTTAATACATTTATCGAGCTCCTGTACGGAGATCTCACATTCTAAGATATGGTTTTCTTTGTGGATGGTTGGAGAAGCGGGGGAAGCATAATCTGGTGTAAGAGAATACAACAAATCCTCAGCACTTTGGGAATCCACGTAACGTCTGGATGAACGGTATCCTTTCTGCCATTTCATTTTACGCCACATATCACTAGGCGTAGTGGACTCGTCAACTGAAGAACAATAATTATGAAAATCTTCTCCTCTAGCCTGTCGAATCAGTCTCTGTGATGTGTTTATGCGGTCTTTTAGAACATCTAAGTTTTGGGGAGTTGGATTACGCCTAAAAGTAGCTAAAGCTAGTCTACGCCGGGCTACAGCTTGCGAAAGATTAGTAGACCAGTAAGGTTTTGGAGAAAATATTGAGGAAGGGTTTTGGTTAAATTTGTATAACGGAATGAATTTATCGGCAGCCTCGTTCAGAGTATCTAAAAATAAATCATAGGCTTCTTGAAGGTCACTTGGTAAACTAAATGTGTGAAATTTTTTATTTAAATATTTGGTATATGAAGCCCAATCAGCTTTGCGGAAATTTCTTTTTGTGACGGGGGGATGAGAATAGTTAATCAATGTTGATATTTTAATGATTAAATGGTCACTGCCTAAATTTTCGTTTAAGACAGCCCAGTTGCATTGAAGTGAAATATCCATGGATGCAAAAGAAATATCCGGGGAAGACTGTTGTGGAATTGAGTTAACTAAACGGATCCGTGTATGTGTCCCATCATTCAATGAGAGAAAGTTGCTTTCCATGAGTGCATCGTAGATATAAGTACCTCTTTGATCAGTTTTATAGGACCAACTGATATGATGGGCGTTAAAATCGCCTAAAATTAGGGTTCTGGATGGCCACAATGCAAAAATATAATCCCAGTCTTGCTGAGTTGTGGTGGTAGTAGAGGTACAATAGACGGACACAATGTTTTCTATTGGATGACAATTAAATAATTGGACACATATAATCTCAATACCTCTGTTGTGGAGAGTTATTCGTCTCCGTTGAGCCTGAACCGATTTATGAACTACCATAGCCACACCGCCGTAAGAGTCGTGACGGTCTGCCCGAAAAACTTCGTAGCAACTAAGTTTATATAAAGATTCTGGATCGAGCCATGTTTCACTAAGAGCAGCAATATGGACTTTTTCTTGGCGTAGTAATTCTAAGAAACAAGCGCTCTTGGGTCGAATACTCTGAGCATTCCATTGAAGTATATTTAGCTTATTTACCTTATTGAAAGTTGTAGTTGTCATTGTGATTGGATTAAATTAAAAAATGCTTTCATCCACGACCATTTTGAAACAAAGCCTACCACCACTAACGTAAACCATTCTAGGCACAATTTAATAACCGAGCTAATTTTTTCTGACAAGCTAAATTGCCGGAGAAAGATAGTTTCCTTAATGCGAGTCAATAATTCGTTAAAAGACGGACACTGATTTCCTTGTTCCTTATTATTCTGGGGTGTAAATTCTTCCTCATTATTGGTGCTCATAAATATCCAGTCATCTTGATCAGGGCGATTTTTGTTCCTTGGAGCCTTCGAAGGATTTTTCGCTGGATGCTGTTGTTGAGACTTGTCGTTATATATTGTACCCTTTGTTTTAACGCTTTGTGCATATGACGGGCGAATCGAGTGTTCAAAGGGGGGGGTTATAGAACTTGAAGGGTCATGGGAAAGCGGGGGAAATGAATCTCGATTCTCAGTTATTATCGGATCTTGTTGGGCAGTACACTCGGGGGGATTTGTAGATTCCGGGGGTACATAGCATTCTAGGGCTTTCCTGTAAGTGCACCTAAATTCAGCCATAATTTCTCGCAGCCTTCTTTCCTTCTTATAGATAGGGCAGGATTTGCTCATAGATATGTGATCGCCACCACAGTTAACGCAAGTAAATGATTCGGTGTCACATCTTTCATGAGGTCCCCCACATCTGGGGCATTTCGTTTTTTTTTCCGGGCACATCTTCCGTGTATGTCCCAATCTCCAACATTGAGAGCATTGAGACACTTGGTGAATATATGGCAGAACCTTAACCTCTATGTCACACACACTTACAAATGCTGGTACAAAGTTGCCATCAAAGCATAACCGAATAGTTTCACTCGGACACCAACCAGAAACTCCTTCATCCCTATTGCGACGGTTTAACCTTTTAAATGATAACAGCTTAGCAGGAGATGGGCATGAAATATTATCCATGATTTCTTCATCTTTGAGGTCTAGATCTACGTATTTTATAAGGCCATAGCATGTTGAAATTTCCAGGGCTTTTTGAAACCTCCAGCCTTTTGTTATGAGACTTTCACAATCGAATAGGGTTTTAGACGCTGCTTCATTTTCGAACTGCAGGCGTACTTTAAATGGGCTTACATATTTTATTTGACAAATTTTACCAATCTTATTTTCTTTTAAAATCCGGGCCATTGAAAATTGTTTAGGAAGTTGATCTTTGTAAGAAATGTAAACTTCAAATTTGTCCTCTTTTGTCTGACTATTACGACGAGACTTCTTTCCCTTAACTTCAGTCCATCTCTCTTCCTCACTACTGTCAGTTCGTTCTCGTAGTCGTTTCGATGTTCTTATCAAATCTTCCTCCTCCTCGCAAACATCAATCGTATCCAGATCATTTAATAGGTCATGCAAGTTATTTGAAATGGGTGAGTCACCGCGCGCCGGAGCGCTAATATCGTTATCTTCCATAGCGTAAATAATATCTAAGCACGCAGCCGAGAAACCCCGGCCGGCGGCCGCGCGGCGCAAGCGCACGCGGTCACTCGTGGCGCGACGACGGCGAAGGAGACGAGTGCGCGCGCGCAAGGGAAACACGAGTGGTCGTTCTCCGACACAATAACGCGACTAGTCCGCTCGAGTGCCGAGGCGGGAATGTCCGAAAAAGTTAATTAATCGGCTGTAGTGTTCTCTCCGAAGTTTCGAAATACTTTCGCAACTACGGAGAGGCTCGTATACCTATTCGTTGACGGACTTAGAGAGTAGGCCCCCCAGACACGAATGCATAATCAGCTTATAATGTTCCAACTGCTGGGACAAAGGCCTCCTCTCTGTGAGAGGAAGTGGGCCGTAATCCACATTGCGGGTCCAGTGCGTGTTGGTAGATGTCGCATGTCTTTGTAATTTTTATTCTAGGACATTTCCAAACGATGTTTGACACGAATGGCTTGCGACATATACTTTCCTCAGTACCTGTAGACACGATTAAGAAGAACGTAGAAAGTAAGACAGGAAAGTTCTAGTGCATTTACACAATATTATATAAGGAACGGAATCACATTACATTCCCATTCCGGTATTGCTTTATGTTGATAAGTTCAACAAAGAAGGCGGTGAAATACGAATAAATTTATTCGGCGTCGCAAAATTGAAATCTCAGGTGGTCGTCTGCTAGCCTGGTGTGTGGCCGGCATTACTAGACCTCCCTCGGCCCCGCATCTTAATGTTATTGGGATTGTAAGAGGGTATTTTCAAAAGATACGAAGGGTCTTCGTGCACTGGTCAGGTATCACCTTGGATTTGTATTCTGCAGACAAGCCTCCAGCCAACCTGCGATCCAGTGTGATTTCGTAAAATCCACGCTGTGTTTCATGGATTTTAGTGTTCTTCGAAATGGTACAGTTTTAAATTCCTTGTTATCAGCCTGTAAACCGGACTGGGAGTGTAAATAGGAGCTTCTGCCAGCTGCCGTAAATACTAAGTAAGTTAAGTAAGTTTTCTACTTGCGTAGACAACTTTACTTAATAAAAGTTTTGAATATTTTTATTCATTCACTGCCAGAGAACAGCATAATCCGTACGCAGAATACGCGCATTGACGTGGAGTTGCGGACACCAGCCCGTATTACCTATTAAAAGCATAATCAGCCTATAATGTTCCTACTGCTGGGACACAGGCCTCCTCTCTATGAGAGGGAGTGGGCCAGAATTCACCACGCGGGCCCAGTGCGGTTGGTAGATGACTCATGTCTTCAAAGTGGTTCTAGGACTTGCCGATTTCCTTACGATGTTTTCCTTCACCGAGAGCAGTGATGGTGAAATAATTTACTTAAAGTTAAGCACCTGTCTGGGTTCGAACCTACGACCTACAAGTCGTAAGTCGCGGCCTTTACCACTGGGCCAGCATTGCTCTACTGCTACAGACAACGCACAGCATAAACCACTTGGTTTAGAAGCATAAAATTTTGCACAAGAGTTCCTATACAGCGACGCGCGGCGACTTTTAATTTGACGTATTCCTTCCAGGACGTGATAGTATTTTTTGCAACCCATTTGCAACAATTAAGTATCCCTTAGAGCCTAGTGGTAGGGAAGTCCTGAAGGTTTTTGAGCAAGCATATGCAGGGCACAAGATGATAGGAGTGAAACAGACGACAATGCAGGCAAAGGTCAAATTGCAAATTGTAGAAATACTGAAAAATTGTGTGATATTCGAATAAATTAACTGGTTTATGCCATCCCACTACATTCTAACCTGCTAGCAATCGCACATTATTTCTCCAGGTCGTCACGACCAGGTAACAAATCGCGGAGAAGCTTTTGAGTTTTTCATTTAACGGTTCGAAAATCCGATTGGGCTTGTATCGCCATAATCACCAAGTCTGGCGAAGTATTGGCGATCTTAGGCAGTAGTAGCAGAAGAATACCTACACTGCGCCTATTCGGAAACGATTTTTTTTAAATGGCCACTACCGAGATGACGACTAATAGAGAAGTATGGAAGAAAAAGACATGTTGCGTCGATCCCAAATAAATTGGGATAAGGGCTGGAGAATGATGATGGCCCCGAGGTGTCACGATTATAAGTGCTAAGCGTGATATCCAAAGAAGAAATGAGCTCACAATTCTTCTTTGGATATCATATTTAGCACTTATTATAGTCACACCTCAGGGCACTTTATAACAAGAGGTTTCCGTGGCATAATTGAAATAAAGCTTCTACATAAACGTGTTTCTCACCTAAAGGGAACGTTTTTCATTTGATCAGCGTAACCATTCTCTTTCGTAACAGGAGACAATATATTTTGTACCGGTTTAATTTAACCTGAGAAATTCTTAGATCGAGATATTCGACTGTTTATCCCGACAAATACAGTGTTGCCAATAAAGTAGCTATGGTGACACGAGACGAATTTCGTTCGAAACGAGCGCAAATAGGATTTGTAAGTGCGGAGGTGGCTCAGATTTTCTTACATATGTTGCGTCGCCAAGATTTACGAAATGAAGGATTTTGATACGATGCGAAGAGGGTCTAACTCGATTTCTCGTCAGGTACCTGTGCAGAATGCTGAGGAGATACATGCTTTTACATTTTACTTGAACTGATTGGATTTTAGTACTTAAACCTCTTTACGATAATAAGGAGAGTAACATGTTTGCTTTTAGCTGTAAAAAGAAACTGAAAAAATATTAGTCTGGTGCATCTTTTATATGTATTTCATCAACATTCAAATTATTATATGTATATCGTATAATATATAACACAACTAACTACACTAGGTACTAAATTAAATGACTAACTAAATATACAAATGAATACGAAAAAATCCTTTTTCTGGCTAGTTTTCAATACTTAATAAATTTTTAGGAAGAAGAATGGACAGGAAACCATTAGGGACTTTTATTCAAGAAGCAAAGGCAACTAGCTTCATATTTCTGTCTGACTGACTCCTTGACAATTCAAAAATGCTTGTAATTGGTTTAATTGAAATAAATGTTTGACATTTATGCAGATATTATTTCTCTCAGAAAAAAACGTGTTTGCTGCTCTTTAATTTAATGTTCTGTGTCTCGTAATATTTACTACTTTGCATACCTACCTACTATTGTATACAAGTAAGTTTTTTTTTAACTGAACTGACAGCTGCTGGGGACTTTGTTGCACCACTTCTTCTTCCTAGCGAAAGTACTAGGAAATGGTGAAGGCGGGCGTTTTGGGGGACTGATGTCTTATTTAATTTTGAGTTCGGAAAGTGCTGATTGTCAGCCTAATTTGAATAAATGACTTTTCATTTCTTCAAATACCAAAAATCGCTCAATACTTACATACGCATATGTACGTCGCCTACATAAAATATTTTACAACTTTTCAAAGTAAACCAATGTTTCTTAGCTCTCGGTGTCTGGCAGTATATTTTATGACTGCAGCATGTATCCGTAGTGTGATATACACAGCGCCGCGTCTCGCCGGATATTGGGATATTGGGAATAACTTGTGGATTTGACGCCGCGCCCGCACCCACCCAACTCCGGTACCTACCTTCTTTACAACCTACTTATACGGACAGATTTTACGGAAGGGTTTGCGGCGCTTCTTTACTTATGAGCTTTGGCCGAAATGGATATTGGGGAATTTGTATCATGGTTATTGTTATTAGCTGTTGGCCTTTTTTGAAAATTCTTTCGCGGGAAGTTTATTGTATTCATAGTGTGTGTTATAGGCTTGTATATTAGGATAGGGTGGTTATTTCATGTAGGTACGTATTTAATATGTAGCTCATTAGCGACTGAATCGCCCAAAGGGCTCTTATACCCTGTCCATTAGGTTAACCGTTTTTTGACAGCGGTCTTAGAACGTAAATATTCCAGATTACGTAAAAGTTAATTTAATAATGCGTAATAAAATAAACTGCCTTATCTTATTAAATTATCTTATTTATGGCTTCTTACAGACATTATAATACCGTACGTGTATCATTCAATGTATTGTGTGTTGCTGCAATCACTAGTTCCATCTGTCAAAAAACGGTTTACCTAATGGACAGGGTATAGTACTACTGCGCTGTCACTGTCATATTTTTACTGTGAAGAACTGATGAGCTCTTCTAAGAAATCAAACAACGTTACGATTTCTTACATTTCCCCGTCTTATTCATAACCAACAAACCTAAACACAAAATATTTTACAACTCGTTCTAAACTTGCCTGACTGTTCGAATGCGACCCGAGCTAATTTATTGCCAGCCTGCACTGCATAAGGTCGACTTTAGCGGACAACCTTAACATTACTATATGCAGGCTGTTGAATTTTACCTTTGATTACACGAAAAAAATATCAGTAGTTTCTACCATAAAAGAAAAATACTTATTTTCTGTAAATCTATCTCTTTAGATAGTCAGAGATAGTAATAATATAGTCCCTTGGGAGTGAGAGATCTTTATCTTTATAAAGATCTCTGACTCCCAAGGTACAGGCAAATGCTTAGTTTGGGGGTTAGCGTCTAATCTATTCTTGTACAAATTGTAATTTATAAATAAATTTGAAATTTTATTTAAAATAAATGCATTATGGCATTTTTTCCTTACTTTAATACTTTGTTGGCGGCTGCCAATAGTCATGCAAAAACTATAATATAGTTTTTAATATTATTAACTTGACTGGGTCCTAATATTAAATAATGATATTAGATTGAACTTTATAAAAAACAAACTACAAACTTTTTAAATTGAGACATTTATACAGGGTATTTTTTTAACCAGTGTGCAAGCTGCAACCATGAATTCAGTACAGTCACGAGCACCAATATGTCAACACTTGGCAACGTTCAATTGCGATTTTTTCGTGAAATACGAATGCAACGTTGAAATACGACACATTACATACACCTAAGGCTTTGAAAATGCTATGTTCGTAACCACATAAAATTTAATTAAAAAATAAAGGAGTAAATCGCTTTTGAAGAATGCCGAGTGTATACATACTTTTGCTCGTGACTGTACATGATTCTGAAGCCCGCTGAGTTGAAATTTTACGTAGGTTAATTTAAAAAAAAATGCTCTGACATTTTGACCGCGTATCAAAATGTCAGAGCAAATTTTTGATATTTCTATGAAACAGCTGATTTCTTTTTTGATAACCGACGGAAAATTTCTACGCTAGAATCATATGCTGAATTCATGGTTACAGTTTGTGCACTGGTTAAAAAATATACAATACGTTAACACAAATGATGAAAATTAAAAATTGCTCTCAGGTTATTTAACTTTAGCTGATACAGTATTTCAGAATATTCAACGTTAATATTCATGCGAATATCAATATCAGGGATCATCGTTATTTCATCTACATACATAGGTAGGAAGGTATCAGGTTCCGTCAATCGTTCGTATAGTTTATATCGTGCAATTTATCAAATGAAGAGTCAATGGGAAAGGCTGGCAATAAACGAGATTAAATTGCAGTAGGTACCTACCTAAAAATATCAAAGGGAGAGTACCTACTTGTTGGTTTTCGGTGATACATGGGTAGGTTGAAAACCTTTTAGAGTTATATAAGTCATCAACTGCCTAGCCTTTTCCCAAGTATCTTGGGGTCGGCTTCCAGTCTAACCGGATACAACTGATCACCAGTATTTTACATGGAGCGACTGCCTATCTGACCTCCACAACCCAGTTACTGGGTAATACGATACCCCTTAGTAAGACTGGTTGTCAGATTTTAGGGCTACTGACGACCCGTAACGACTGTCAGAGATCCACGAATGACAGCCGGGACCAACGGCTTAACGTGCAACGTGGTATGTAAAGATGGTCACCCATCCACGGACCAACCGCAGCAAGCGTAGTTTAACCTCATCGACCCGTGCGGCTGTTATTACATATAAATTTGCTAGAGGACGTAACTTCTTTCACTTGGTCACTCCATCGTGTTGGCGACCGGCCTCGTGCTTCCTTTCCTTCGGTATTGCCAGCAATGTTCAACTTTTCAAGGCTGCTATCTAAGATCAAAAGTCATTTACTCAAATTAGGCTGAGAATCAGCACTTTTTGAACGTCAAAATTACAAAAGACAGTCCCCCAAAAACGCCCGCCCTTCACCTATCTCCCCTTCGCATTATGTGGAATAGATCAAAATACGCTGTAGGCAAACTGTTGACAACCTACCTACCTATCTGATTTACATAAAAAATACGCTAAAATTGAACAACAAGATTTTACAATTATAACGGATACTTACTGAAATGAATGAATTTACTGAAAAATATAACCATGGCCTTCAGTAAGAAACTTGAAAATTCATACCTATCTACAGTGCACTAAAAAATTAAGTTTCTCTCCGTCACAACACCCTGTGATACTAGATACGAACAAGTTTATTTTGGAAGCAGGTTGCTTCGATATTGTTGACACAAGTTTACTTCAAAACACCGATGCTCTACTCGCTCCAGACCTAGTTCATGTCAACGAAAACTTAATATACAGGTCAGCCTACAGAAGCTTTAAAAATACAACAGAACTCACAAATGTCAACTGGAAATTCGAAAATAAAAATACATTATACATGTGCATGAACACTGGCATTCCTGAAATATGCTGGCACAAAGGAAGATAAACCGCAAATAACGAGCGAAATAAATTGCATTTCAATGTTCACGATATTAACGGAACAGTAAAAAGATCGCGTTGATTTAAGTCCTTATTAAGGATTATGAATAAAGTAGATCTCGCTTCGTCTGCAGTTTAATATCTTGCATAATAGTTATTGCTTATTCATAGCATTTTTTTATCGATATACTATAGGTACATACTTATAATAAAGCAGAAGATTTCGTTGTTCGTTTGAACGCACTAATCTCTAGAACTATCAGTGACAGGGGCAATTCTCGTAATTTTAAGAACGTTCACAGTCTGATCTCAATCTCAATCTGTCAAAAATTCCTCTAATTTCCCTACATTTTGACAACATTTTGACATTTTTTTGTTGCCGATGTGAGACTGCGACTACTTGAACGTTTTAAATTACGAGAATTGGCCTTCAGATTTGAAAAATTATTTCTGATTTGATTGTCCAATTCTGGATACGGAGGGTGGAAGACAGGGTGTTGTGGCGCAGCCTAGAAGAGGCCTATGTCCAGCAGTGGACTACGATAGGCTGAGTTGATTGAGCGCAAATCTAGAGGAAGGCTATTGGCTATTTAAAATCACGTTAAGGTGCGTCCAGACATTGCGAGGCGTGTGCTTCAATTGGTAAGCCACGCATATAACGGCTGCCACGGGCTGAGGCATCTAACATATAAAAAATATCATTTGCGGCGCACGCGTCGCTCTGTCTGGATGCACCTTTAGAAGCCGTTGGAGCCGAGCAAAAAGAAAAAAAAGTAAATAAGAACGCTAGGTGAAAACCAAGTAATAACGCGGACGGGCGATGCGATGTGACGGGATGGGTCGGGGGAACAAGATATTTCACGCGGACGCAGGCGCGGGCAGAAGTTAGTCTTAGCGACTAGTTATTGCTTACTCGTAGCGTTTTTTAATATCAACATAAAGAGAAAGTCGTAAAACCTTCCGTCTCTAATGGCCGCTCACGCTGCAAAAGCGATCACCATCATTACAAATGTCGCGGACAACATTTTCTGTTGAGCATACAGAGAAACTAATTCATTTTCAGCAATTGGATCCCGCCGCAGTATGGCCCGCCCGCAATGAGATAAAATTAACCGCTTACCGACGCACGAACCAACTATTCCATATTTAACTGCGGTTAGCTGTACTTTAACTAGGGGAAGGGAGAGCCCCGTGGCTAAACAATAACAGCCGCACAGGTCGATCGATCAGGTTAAGCTACGCTTGCCACGGTTAGTCTGTAGATGGGTGACCATCTTTACATACCGAGACAGGGGTCTCGGTATGTAAATATGCCTCGGAAAGTACGTTAAACCGTTGGTCCGGGTGACATTCGTGGATCTTTGACAGACGTTACGGGTAGTCAGAAGCCCGAAAGTCTGACAACCAGTCTTACCAAAGGGTATCGTATTCGTAAGGGTATCGTGACGGCACGGTTGGCGCAGTGGTTAAGCGATTGACTGCTGCGCTGCGTGTCGCGGGTTCGATTCCCGCACGGAACAAATATTTGTATGACCTACATGTATTTGTTCCGAGTCTGGGTGTTTTTCTATCTATAATATGTATGTATTTACAAAAAAAAGAAATTGTATATAAGTAGTTTATCAGCCATCTTGTTACCATAACACAAGCATTAGGTTGCTTAGCTTGGGACAAATGGTGCTGTGTGAAATGTCCAGGGATATTATTATTATTACCCAGTAACTTGGTTGTGGAGGTCAGATAGGCAGTCGCTCCATGTAAAATACTGTATTCAGCTGCATCCGGTTAGACTGGAAGCCGACTCCAACATAGTTGGGAAAAGGCTAGGCACAATATGATGAGCTGTAGGTAGTTTAACTAGCGTCATATGGTTTGTGTCACCGCGCCCGCGCCGCTCGCCGCCGAATGCCGCCTTAAATAAAATGATAATAATGGAAGTTTCCGCTTACCCACAGAGGGCAGTGAAAGATTTATTTACGCTTAGAAACTCATTTGCCGCGCGCCCGAAATAAAAAGCAACTCAACAGCTTGAAAAATATTATTTCGGTAAACGTGGGAGTGGGGGGCGTATCGCGTAATGTCCCCCTAATGTGCGCGCATAAAAAATCCAGCGCCGGCCGCGAATTCTCTTCGAATGGACTAAATTTTATGCAAATTTTCTTTATGATCTTTTGGCGTTTGACGGGGATTAACGCGACGGGGATATTCGACAGTTTTATCTTTTTGACGAGCGCCAGCGTAAAAGGGTTCAGTTTATATGCCTCTTTGTAAAGATAATATTCGGAACGACGCTCCTTCATATACGGGGCCTTTTACAAATTATCAAATTAGGTTAATTAAATCGTTGCATGAGATTTACTTCGCATCGTGTGATTTAATTTTCAGCCAGTTTGGTCGATAGGAGAAGATCATTAACACAATGAAAAGTTTAAGTCGGTAGCTTAGACTGTATTTTGCCAGTTTTGCGAAATATACGAAGTAGACAAAGAAGTCTATCAAATTAGATTATGAATGTTTGAAGAAATGTTCAGGATCGAATGTCTACAAACTTATGCGAAAGAAATAATCCACTCCTTCCATCTTTCGCGAACCCGCGTGTCCTCCTTCCAGTTTCGACGGAACCTGTCCAGCTCGTCCCGCCATCTCCGCCGTGGCCTGCCGCGACCTCGCCTCACTGTCTCAGGTCACCAATTCTGTGCTATTTGGGGCCTCAGTTTGTCCGGTATGCGGCAGACATGTCATGCCCATTTCCATTTAAGTTGAACAACCACGGCTGCTATCTTTATTTTACCCTCAACAATTTCTCTCTAATCACATTTTCCTTCATAATCCGCCCAAGAAACCACAACATTCTCGATCACCGTCACACAGTACCCATGTGGTTACTATATCATAATGTTGTTAACACCGAGAGGTAACTACAACTCTCACCGTCGCATACGCGGAGGGAATCCATTTAAAAACTCATTTCTCAGAGTCACGTAAGTAACGTTATAAGCTGTCGATCCTGCAACGTCGCACTAGCTCTTGGACTAAAGGAACCTTTAGGGCCTTAGCACACATCCGCCGCGAAAATAATGATGGGAAATAATAATAATAGTAAAGTTTATTCTTCAAAAAAGTAAAAATACAATGTGACGGATTCGAATTCCGCTAAGAAATATTACTATATTATGTCGCGATTCCATTAGCGGAACATCATGAGCTTCAGTTGAATTGTAGCAATCGGAGCATAGGTCTTCTTCAAACTTCATAGATTCGTTTTTCGGTAAATACAACAACCATTAAAAAAAATAAAAAATAAGTTTCGCTTTATAAACTGCTGCACAATAAAATAGCGGGCTGAGCGCGGCGGTGTACCGTGTAACCCGCTTCCGAGCAGATCGGCGAAATCACGCAGGAAAGAGTTAGAATCATAATGAAACCAATGCGTTAGAACAAGCAGTTTCGCTTGTTATACAACGGAAAAGTCATGGCGCAACTACTACAGTTTCGCTGCTATGATTTCACGGCGGAGATGTGATACCCGCCTTAGTCTGTAATCTCGTATTGTGGTCTCTGCTATGCTTAACAATGAGAACAGGAAAAATGCAGGGATGAAACATGTTAGATCTATTTTTAATAAGAGACTTTTTCATTTCTTTTTGTTCGGTTTTAAATCCATATAATCATTCCATTTGTTATGCGTTATTATTAAAATAGTATCATGAAACCGTATGATTTCTCAGTAAAATAAGCCTGAAATCTAGGTGCCCAAACACGAAAGTACCTAAACCAGGTGGCAGGGACATCGACATCGACACGCATAACCCCAAAGGGTCGAAAGTATTAGTCGGTTATTAAAAAAAAAATGCTCTGCCATACATTTTGACCGCGTAGGTGACACTTTGCAAAACAGCTGATTTTTATAACCGTCGAAAAATGTCTACGCTATGGGATCTATAATCATCTATGGTTACAGTTTGCGCGTCGATCAGTGTATATGTATACAGACAGTGTATAGTAACGACCTGCAGGTATCACCATTTATTGAGAAACTCACCATCAGCCTCACCTACAATAAAGTCATTAACAAACCTGTCTATTTGTGCAAGTACTGCAGGCACATAGTAATCTCAAAAACTGCGCTGTGCATTTTGATGAGCTTTTTTACCACAGTCGTAGTTTTAGTTTACTATTTCTGTGGAAACGAAGCCGGTGGCCGACCGCTATTTTATTTACAGAATAAATACAGTTGGAAGCCACACAAAGTCTATGTAAAACATTGCATCGGTGCATAAATATCCAGCATCCCTCAGTTGACGTATGTGTGTAAATATTCCATGATATTCTTACGGTTTTATAAACTCCGCTAGAAGAGAGCCACATAAAATGTGCAAGTTGGTTGTTTGCGGGAAAAACAGGGATCGTAAATCGGCGTCAAACTATGAGAGGTATATTAGTGGAGTGCTAACGATTATAGGCCGACCGCCTAACTGAGATGTTGCCTGAGGTAGCTGCGCGGTGCGGGAGGGGTGATAGTTATCACAAGTTGACGAATCACTGAGCTGTCGCACACGTCACCACACCCCTCCCGCACCGCGCTGCTACCTCAGGCAAGGTCTCAGTTAAGCGGTTGGCCTATAGCTTCTGTTAAGCTTAATATTTCTTCCAATATCATGACTTCCTACTATCATCTTAACACAACGGCGGCGTTATGAATTGTTTTGTAAAGTGTATTCGCCAGTAGTCTTTTAAGAGGGACGTCCGGGGAAGTATTATAGTAATTGTCACAATATCTATATTATGTTTATCAGTAAGCAGTGTTACTGTATTGTAGCTTAAAGAGTGCCGGCAAAATAATTTAAAGACACTTGAAACATGTCAATCAAAACCTCTAAATTCGGCAACGCACACTACATTTCATAATTACGATTGCTGAAAAATGCCCCAACACAACTTTTAGTGCAAATAGGGTTAATTCGCTAGCGTTCTAATCACTCCATTCGCTCATTCGTCTGTGATATAAAAAGGGGCAAGAGTAGCTTACCTACTTTGTTCTGGAAGTACACGAAGTTTGTACCTATTTCACGTATTACAACCTTAAACTTGGCCGCCTTAGCACTACGACGAATTATGTATTTAGTTGGCGTACTGTTTGAAATAAACGGTATTTATTTCTGTTCACTTTTGTTCGTTCGTTGAAAGCAGCATAGAAAATGTACCGCTGTGTATTAAACAATATTTGCTTTCCATTATAATGTTGAACGTGTTCTTTATTAATTTATACTTGACTTTATATATAGATTTATTTTATAGTGCTGTGCTGAGGAGTGAAGTAATTACAAACTAAGCACGAGCTTATGTATTTTTATTGTTTTCCTGAGTTATATTTTGTTACGTGTAAGTATGCTATTTTTCCTGTTCTATAGCCGTTATCGTGTTTTGTTATTCGTGCTTGTGGCTGAGTAATGACAGCTGCACGGGTCGATTAAGCTACGCTTGCCGCGGGTGGTCCCTGGATGGGTGACCCCTCCGTGCCTCGGAAAGCATGTTAAGCCGTTGGTCCCGGCTGTCATTCTTGGATCTTTGACAGTCGTTACGGGTCGTTAGTAGCCCGAAAGTCTGACAACCAGTCTTACCAAGGGGTATCGTATTTAATAATAATGAAATAAATCTACTTTAGGTATTATTTAAAAAATAATATTTCCAACCGGGCACAAATTCACACTCTGGACTGGTACGGAGAAATTCCTGATGAGAAAATTCAAACCCTCGACCTGGGAATCGAACCCCGGACCTAATGCTCAGCAGTAGCCCTGGCGACCACTAGACCGACGAGGCAATCCCTGTTGGAATTTTCTTGTAGTTTATATCGCTACAAACAACACAAACTTTTCAATTACTATAGCAAAAGTCTGATAGAGTCATTACAGTACCGACCTACGTAGGAAACTATCAGGAATTGGTTGCTTGCAGCCGATGAGCGTTGTCAGTGCGAAATGAAGCGAGACTTGATGGTGGCTGGGCAATTTCCGCTAGGTGGCGCGACTTCCGATGGCAGAGGTACTGCCAGTAATTGGCGAAAAGTATCGCTGATTATTACGCGGTTTAACTTGGAGTTTTTTGGACTAATTGATACCGAAGCGATCGATTTGTTAAGGATTTTTTTACTTAGAACACTTTTCTTATTCTTCAGACAAAATTACATGGAAAAGGCGGTTGATGTGCCTGACTTTTCTGTATTTGACTAATTGTGGGAATGAACCGCGGGGTCATTACGTAACACACTAACCGTAGAGATGAATTTCTTTTTGACAGTTCAACAACATTCATTGCATTATTTACGTCGTTGAGCAGACACATTTTTCGAACATTATGAAGCAATGGATTAGTAATATCCTTCAAAATGATTCAGATTGTTATTGAAAGTTTAGCAATAAGACCGCCCATTGTGTCACCCGTTGTAAAATTTCTACATCTATATATATCTGTAATATTTATGGTGTACATAATAAACAATATTCTATTCTATTTACGCAATTATGGTGCTGGAATAAACGCAGATTTCATTGGATGTTATGTCAATTGTGTAATAACTATCATAGAGAAAAGCGTAGCAACTGTCAGTTTTGATTCAAATACAGTTTGAAACAACTATTTGCGCGCCTTGGGGGCAAGACTGGTATGTCGTGACAGCAAACGGCATCACGCACTCTTATGCCTAAATTTTTTAACTAGTTTTAATACCTATGGATATTAAAACTAGTTAGCTCTATTTTTGAAAATATCGGCAGCATAGTTCGGCCGGATTATCGGCAGCATAGTTTAAAGTCGCCCAGCTTGCATGTATTGCAAGCACAAACCATGATTATGTCCCGTCGAGCTGGGATTATCGACCTGTCAGTAAGTGGGACTCATGGAGCTTCCAAAGCGTGTACTAGCAGGGATATCAACAGCTGTAATGCGCTTAACAAAACCCTTACGTCGTGGATATAAAGTCTACTATCCCTCGGTCTACATTCGTGGGGATATAGGATCAGTGTAAGCCTGTTTAATCAACCGTCCGTTGGCCGATACAAAACAAAGCAAAAGTTGTGTATTGATGTAAAAATTTGATGCCGCCGGACTGCAGCGTCGAAGTTCACTGACATTAGATACCAGGGCCTTTTTTATAGAGACCCCTTTTTTGGAAGTCTGATAGCATGTGATTGTTTAATTACGAAGTAAACGCTACCATAGCTGAGCATGGGCTTTTCAAAATAATCTGCTAGGATGAGCAGTCAAAGGGAACATTGTACCTAATAATCACTTCAGACGGATTGGTTTGGTTATCACGGGACATTTATTGTCTGACCAAAAGGGCACTGTTCGAAATATTTTTCATTTATATATATATTTTTTTTTTCATTTATAATTTTTTTTTAGGCACTTTCTTCGTCGTTTCTTAGGGCGCCTCTCAGTGACGCAACAGTGGGTTTTTTTCTGTCAAAAATGTATTAGAAGTATAAGAACCTAAAAATGTATATACATTTGACACGTACGCACATAATCTCACCGCCGCAATATAATGTTCCCACTGCCGGGACACAGGCCTCCTCTCTGAGGGAGTGTAGGTATTTCACACGTAAGTCATTCCAATTTTCGGAACAGAATGTTTCAGAAACCAATTAGGTATACCACACATTCCGGGTGGCTTCAAACTGTCTGACTAAATTCAAATGAAATTAAATGTTTAGTTCTGTAAGTAGATCTTTTAAGACACTTTTACTCACCAATATTTTAAAACTAGATGGCGCTGGCATTTATTTATTTAAGCTTTTCGCACAAAAAGGAACAAAGGCGGACTTAATGCCTTAGGCATTCTCTACCAGTCAAAGTGGTGGTGAAGAGATTAGATGGCAGGTGCTTTGGTTGAGAGGGACAGTGATAAAAAAAGATATACTTATATAGGTTATATACACATACATACTATTGCTATAATATATACTTATAATATAGCTATATATACAAAATCATGGGAGAGAGGTGTTAAGATGACTCTACGCAATTTTTTTTTAAACAACTGCAATTTCCTATCTAACTGACAAAGTCAAAGAAGATAATTGAGTGCTTATACCGTCAAGAATGTATGAAAATCAGCGATTTCACACGTAAACCATTCCAATTTTCGCAACAGAAGGTTTCAGTAACCTAATTAGGTCTCTACCACACACTCCGGGTGTATTCACACTGCCTGACAGCCTATCGAGCGCGTTGTGTTAATCTGGGCCCGTGTGCACTCGTACAATTGTCTTGCAGTCATCCAGTGCGGGATGGCATTGCATTCATCGCGGTGATTGTAATCCTCAAAGTGAAACTGAGCCGGTTGCGTTGCAATACGGAAATGAAAGAGGGTTTATGTGTTTTGTTTTGTTGATGATGTTTTTGGTTTGGAAATTGTTGACCATTTCTTGGTTTGTTTCATTATTCTTTTACATAATCAACATACATTATAATGTTCCCACTGCTGGGACACAGGCCTCTTTTCTCTTCGAGAGGTAGTTGGCTGTAATCCACCACGCGGGCCCAGTGCGGGTTGGTATATGTCATATTAATATCCTAGTATTACGTGGTTTTATACATAGAGCACTGACTACTTAAGTATATTGGTCTAATTAAATAGTGATAGTTATTTAAATGCAATAGCTTAAGCAGTAGCAAATAGCGTTTAAGCAATAGTTTTCTTGCTTTTTTTTTCTATGGCCGACATTCAGTCCGAATGATTAATTATTTAGTACACCCACATTTCGTCAGTTATGTTTAAGTATCATGTAATGAGGGGCGATCCTATTGAGATAATAACGTATAAACCAGGCTATGTAGTTTACTATATACTTAAAAAATGCAAAGTTGTATGCTGTTGTTTGGTTTGGCACCGCTAGCCGCTAGCACGGCATGACATGGTGGTTCGTTCGAGAGCCAATCTCCACATTAAATAGGTGAGCGTTTCGTACATGTGCTCCCGCGGTCACGGCTTAATATTATTTCACTGCTTGTTTTGATATTGACTGACATTTATGTGGATAATATACATATATCAATTGATACTTATTGTCAAAATTGAGGGGCTTGTGGCTAAGTAATAACAGCCGCACGGGTCAATCGTTTAGGTTAAGCTACGATTGCCGCGGTTGGTCCAAGACGCCTCCGTGCCTCGGAAAGCACGTTAAGCAGTTTGTCCCGGCTGTACTCTTTGCAGTCGATACGGGTCGTCGGAAGCCCAAAAAATCTGATAACCAGTCTTACCAAGGGGTATCGTATTACCAAGTAAGTGGGTTGTGGAGGTCAGACAGATAGTCGCTTCATGTAAAATACTGGTATTCAGCTGCATCGGGCTCAACAGCTGGAGCCGACCCCGACATAGTTGGGAAAAGGCTAGGTAGAATGATGATGTAAGTATGTATACAGAGTGGCGATTAGGTTATCACATTAAATAGTACAGCGCTCATTACAAATTGTTAAAAGTCTGTTAGAATAATAAAATTTAAATTTGACTAAAAATAGAAAAAAAAAACTAATAAAATAATTAGCATAAAAATTGTCATGAAATAAACCATCCTTGATAATAAGTCACTAGATACGCGTGAGGCAATGGTATCAAGAATTCATCACGAACTTTATGTTATTGTTATTAAGTAAACACAAATTAAGTTTAATGTTGTTAGGTAAATACTGAAACGAAAAAAGGTCACACGACTAAAATGTTAATTGTTATTAATTCTTTTAATTGTGTAAGTTTAATATACGTTATGTAGAATACGTGGTTTCAATTCATGTGATAATCTAATTGCCACACTTTATACCAATATAAATCAGATTAAATGTAAACAAAATAAATCATTATTCAAATTACACGGCATTACACGGCAAATTGCACGGCCAATTATTATTGACGTAGGGCGAGAATTTTCCTAAAAATTAGCTTCGCTAACTGAACATGAACAAGCAAGCTACAATAAGTGAATCGCCTTAGATTTTTTTAAACCACCGTATAATACAAACAGTATAGCAACATAAAGAAGAAAAATAAAGTAACTACACCACAAGATAGGGAGTATCCCGTATCATTTTCCCCTATTGTCGTACACATGATTGTAATGGTCTATGACGCATTTCCCTGAAGCTAATGGACGGTTCCTATTACCGACCAAAGATAATCCCAGCTTTCTGCACTATGCGTCACTTTGTTGTAACTATTTTGTTATCCGTCCTTACACTAG
Source organism: Apamea crenata (assembly GCA_949629185.1). Taxonomy (NCBI): domain Eukaryota; kingdom Metazoa; phylum Arthropoda; class Insecta; order Lepidoptera; family Noctuidae; genus Apamea; species Apamea crenata. Next base: position 8,480,092 of record OX451371.1, on the reverse strand, counting down.
TAAGGACGGATAGCAAAATAGTTAGAACAAAGTACCAGAGAACTATTTTTAGAAAGATTTTTTTTTTTTAAAGATAATCACTATATTATCTTTTTGAATAATAGTTCTCCGGACCGAATTTCGGCCAACGAGGCGAGCATATTATAGTGCACAAGTGTGTGCACAGACACACGTGCACCCTTTCTTCCTTCAATCTCATAGTCCGATGGGCCAGCAATCCAACAAGACCGGAGAGAGAACTGACGACTTAACGTGTTTTCCAAGGCACGGGGGTATCGCACCGCCGACTTCCAAACTCCGGGCCGTTTCGCAGAAAACCTAATGGAAGCACCCAGTAACCCTGGGAATCGAACCCAGGCCCACAGCTGTCGCGATTGCGACCACGAGACCAGCGAGGCAGGTGAATATCTTTTTGAATACAAATATATCAATGAATAACAGTGATAAAAATACCAATGACGAAATTTTGGAAAAGATGAATATATTGTAGTGTTCTAAAAATTATATTAAGTTAAGTGATAAAAGAAAGAGACGGAGCTTTACATAGATTAGCGCCATCCCTAGTTTTTTCATAACGGAGCAAAAATTACTTTAAAACACGTCACCATACGACCCCAGTAGACGTATTAAGGCTTTGCAAATGTAAATAGTTTAACTGAAAATTACATGTATTTCAATATAAAAACTCACCATACAAAGTGTTCCACTGAAATGATGAAAAACCCTTTTGTAAGGCCCAGGGTTTTAAGAAGCCTTAAAGTTATTGCAGACCCTTGATTCAGTAAAAATACACTTGAACTAGCTGAAGTTTAATTAAAACCGGCAAGTGCAGTATTATAAAATACGCAGGCGGTAAAAGGAGTGGGTAAGCCGGATATTTCTTTAAGTGGTGGCCCTAGGCTGCGCATACGGGCTACTTTTGCGTGCAGTCGCGACGCTTCTGCACGCTAATTGCATAACACACTGTATCAATCAGAATCTGAATCATTTTGAAGGATATTGCTAATACATTGCGTCGTTTGTTCGAAAAATTTGACTGCTCAAAACGTATAGCATCATCTCACACATCAGGCCAGGTGAAAACCAGCGTCAGGCACTAGTTGTCTGGCATTTTTGCTGAACTAGGCTTTTTTAGTGCAGCCGTGAGGCACACTTTCCTGCAATTTTCTTACATCCGACTTGACACTTTCTATTTGATTTTCAATTGTTGCTATCAGGTGTATTGTGTGTCTTTTAGTCTGCGCTAAATAAATGTATTTTCTTTCTTTCTTCTAAATAACGCAATGAATGTTGTTGAACTGTCAAAATGAAAGCGACTCCTTCTGTTAGTGTGTTACGCAATTACTCCGCTGGTCTAAGTACGACTGTCTTGTACTTATGTCGTGTGAGTCCTGTGAACTGTGTAACTCCTGGGGGTCTACTCCGAAGTGCAATGTGCGAATGTTCGGATCGGGTCGACACATGGCCGAACCGAATATTATTGAAAAATGCGAAAAAAGTTCGGATCGGCTCAGTTGGGTCGGGACCATAGTCAATATTCGAAAGGGTGTAGGAGTGTAGGATTGGGACCGACCGAACCAAATAGTAACTTCGTAGTAGGAAACGGCCGAACATTCGGCCGATACTACTTCGGAGTATGAATTATGTATGCGACGTTTTTCCTTGTAGTAGTTTGTTTTATGGCTTTTTAAGGACTTGTTAATGAGGCATTATATTCAATCAATCAGTGATGCTGTTTTAAGTGTACGTACATATTTGCTAGCTTTAAACTAGTTTTCCTTTGCCAAAAACTATTTTACCTTTGTAGCTTCCGCCTTCAACTTCGTTCACGTGGAAGACGTAAGACACCACAATGTACTAAAACAAACAGCCACATTTTTATAATGGTTGTATGAAAGTAAAGCTGCTAATTTTTCTGATTAAGCCTCTGTAAAAAAAAGTCGAGATTTAGCGATTATACATAAATAACACTTGTCTTTATTTTATTTTTCGAGCGCTTACACATTCTTTTTGCGATTATTTTGTCTTAGATCTGTATACGTTTCCTACAGTCGCATTCGTTGCACCCGAAGATTGTAATTTATTTCTTTAGCTCGGCCATACACAAAGTTCAGTCTGAATTTCAGGGAACTACGTAATTAGAAATCTACGAATTAAGACCTCTGACGGATAGTTAGGTACAAATACGACTATGTTTTATGAGTACGGAGGTATAGCGTTTTATAAGACTAATATACATATGGCTGATTTTTCCAATGTCAGATAATTTTATCGCAAGAATCATTTTGAATTTTTGACAGTTCTTCCATACAAAAACTGTCAGACGTCAATTTTATTCCACGAATAAAAAAATATCTGTCGACTGAAAAATCAGTCGACAGTGTGTAACTTCATTGGCGTTTGTACTGTCAAGAAAATTAATTGTTTCTCAAATTGTCACACTACGTAAATGATAAATGATAAATGATTTTATTTTGTAAGTAGGTTTGTACAAACACTTTTACACGTCAATCATATTTTAAAACTAGATGAGGTCGGCGTTTCCTATCTGACTACTCTGAGAAGAAAGGCCGAAACAAACTCAGAGGTCACAGTCTCTTTTAAAGTCCAGACATAATCTTGGTCAGATCATATGAAGACCATGCAGGTCGATGTCTGAGATGGTCTTTTGAGGAAAGAACCACACAGATTGAGAGGACCTGTCCAGTCAGTGCACGCATTTGTCAGAAATCAGTGCAGCTCAACTCAAAACTTAAAGAGCTCGACGATTCGACGAACAATACCAAAGAAAGGACATTTGGGTAGGCCGCATTAATTACTCAAACTGCCAGACCATGACAAAACTAAGAGAACAGAGAGAAAAATAAAATATAATAAAAATAAAGTGACCCACATAGTCTTTACATTCACAATAATTAAAATAATAGAATACTTTACAAAGTAAGCAAATGTCACAGTACTTATATATAGAATTCATTGATGTCAAAGTGTATATAAAAAAGAAAAACAACAACAAAACAGAAAAATAAGAACACTACATAGGTAAAAAATTGGAAGCATCTCAATCCCAAGCCTTTTTGTCCTCGATATAATCCTTAACGGTATAAAAGGCTTTCTGGCACAACTTACGTTTAATGAATGATTTGAATTTATTAAGGCTTAGATCTTGAACGGGGCTTGGAACTTTATTGTAAAAGCGTATACATTGGCATCTGAACGAGCCACCTATTTTCTTGAGCCTTGTTATAGGTACAACAAATTTGTGTTTGTTCCTAGTATTTATATCATGGATATCACTGTATTTTTTAAACAATTTTATGTTTCTATGGGTATATAAAAGATTTTCATAAATATATTGAGAAGGCACAGTCATAACATTAATCTCTTTAAATTTGTCTCTGAGTGAGTGTCTCGGACTTAATTTATAAATTGATCGAACAGCTCGCTTCTGCAAAACAAAGATAGTCTGAATATCGGCGGCATTTCCCCACAATAGAATACCGTACGACATTACACTATGAAAATAGCTAAAGTACACTAAGCGGGCTGTCTCTATATCAGTTAAAATACGAATTTTTCTAACAGCGTATGCTGCGGAACTTAGCTTTTTTGACAATTTATCTATATGTGGACCCCACTGAAGCTTAGCATCCAAAGTTATGCCCAAGAATACTGTGCTGTCTTCAGGATTCAATTCTTCGCCCTTTATCAACACATTCGTTTTCACCTGCCTAACGTGAGGTAGCGTAAACTTAATGCATTTAGTTTTTTTCTCGTTTAAAAGTAAATTATTAACATTGAACCAGTGGACTACTTTAGAGATCGCGCTATTTACATCGTCAGTAACCAGCTGCTGACGTTTAAGTTTAAATAAAAGTGAAGTGTCATCGGCAAACAACACTATATCATGATTATCCTTTATGAGGTACGGCAAGTCATTTATATAAATAAGAAACAAGAAAGGACCAAGAATTGAGCCCTGTGGGACTCCCATTGTTACTATAGATCCGGGAGATCTTTTTCCATTAACGACAACGCTCTGAATCCTGTTACTCAAGTATGAAGTTCGAAGATTCAGAGCATTGTTCCGGATTCCGTAGTGGCGGAGTTTCCTGATTAACGTTTCGTGAAGAACGCAATCGAATGCCTTGGACAAATCACAAAAGATGCCCAAGGCATCGCATTTATCTTCCCATGCATTATAAATATGTCCTAAAAGTTCAACACCGGCATCAGTAGTTGAACGACCCCTTGTAAAACCAAACTGTTTGCCATGTAATAATTTGTGTTTATTAAAAAATCTTTGCATTTGTTCTAAAATTAATTTCTCAAAAATTTTACTAAAGGTAGGTAGTACAGAAATAGGTCTATAATTTGTGGGGTCTGATGTACTACCCGATTTAAACAAAGGTATTATTTTACTATTTTTCATGAGATCAGGAAACTCCCCACTGTCTATACAACTATTAAAGATAACAGCTAGAGCAGGTGCCACAATGTCAATAATAGACTTAGCAACTTCTACAGAATTACCCCACAAATCTGCAGTCTTTTTAACATTTAAAGTGTGAAAGGTTTTAATTATATCTCTACAGGTAATATGTTCAAAATGAAATTCCGAATCGCAACCATTAACATTTTCCTTAAGCAAAGACTCAGCAACAGAAGGTGATGAGTTTAGGGATTTAGTAGTTGAAACGGGAATATCCGAAAAGAAATTTTCAAATGCCTTGGCGACTTGTGAGTCAGATTTTATTATGTTGTCATTAATAGACAGGCTGTAGTCAGTATCTCGATTGCTAGATCTCCCCGCTTCACTATTAATAATAGTCCAGGTCGTTTTAATTACATTACTGCTGTTTTTAATCTTTGAACCCAAATAACGTGACTTGGCCATATAACAAACTTTTTTAAATAATTTTGAATAATTTCTAACATACAAATTAAATTCATCAGTGTTAACATAAGACCTTTCATTGTACAGTTCATAAAGCCGTGTTCTACTTTTATGAATACCAATGGTAGCCCAATCACTGAAAGATGCGTTACTATTAACCGAGATAGTCTTGGGTATGAAGGTGGAATCAAATTGTTTACAGTATATATTAAAAAAAATATCATAAAGATTATTAGGATCAGCATGAGTTGACAAAACTGGTAATTTATCAATGAGTTTAACTTTAAAAGCCTCCAAGCGACTCGCAGTTTTGGGGTTAACAGTGATATCCTTTTTAGCCACTTTTTTGTTTTGGTTTTGAATAGTAATCCTTTGCCCGCAATGATCAGAATCTAGTAAATTTATAATTTCTTTGTGGCTTGGTATAATATCTGTATAAATATTATCTAGGCATGTGGCACTAGTAGGTGTTATTCTTGTGGGCTCCAAAAAAAGGTTTACAAGATTGTAGGACTGAAACAGGCTTAAAATTTTACTACAAGAACCTGAGTTTTCTAACAAATTGACATTAAAATCACCACAAATGATAACGGACTTGCTTGAATTACAAATCCTGTGTAACACTTCATCCATTACCTTTTCAAAGCAGTCATACAATCCTGAAGGGGGTCTGTACACACTTAATACAACCAAGTGCTCCAATTCTATACAGGCAATTTCAACTGTACGCTCAACAGATAGGCTCACAATATCGTTACGATCTTTAAATTTGAGCTGGTTACTTACTAAAATTAAAGAGCCACCATGTATAGCATTTATTCTGCTGAACGAACTACCAACCTGGTGATTACTAAAATTGAACAAGAACTGGTGACTTTTCAGCCAATGTTCTGTTAAACAAAGAATATCAATACTATTAAAATTCATAAATAATTCTACTTCTAAATCTTTGTTCATAAATCCTTGAATATTTTGATGCACCAGGTTGATACTATTTACTGATTCTAAACTTTTTATTGAGTTGTTTTTGCAATTCTGAACATTATAGCTAGAGATTGCCTCTATTGTCTTAATTTCTAATTTAAATTATTGGCAATGTCAGTAATTGTGACCAAATTATTTATACTGTCATTGCATTGCTCAAAAGAAGCAAGTTGTTTAGCCAAATTTTTGGCTGTGATAGAAAAAAAATATGATAGCGACATAGCTATCTGTCTCTTATAATATTTAGGAAGATAGTACATAACAATGTTATATCTATCTTTTGTCAAATATAAATTATTACTAACATAATGGTTAGTATCAATCAAATGGAACATGTTATCATTAAATGTCAAATTATGCATTGTCATATTCAATTCAAACCTTAACCTATTTTCTTCCTGTGGCAAACTGTTACTGTAAGGGAATGTAAACAACACAACTTTTCTTAAACTAAGTTTGCATAATGTTCTATGATACTCAAGCAGTTCTCCTTTGTTTACATTTCCTCTATTACCCATAAAAATTAATAATGTTGTATCCTGGGTAAAGTTACATTTAGTAATTTCTTTCATAATATGAAACAAAGAACAACCAGGCATACAGTAATTTAATATTGAGTGTCCCGTATCTATCGTAGTACTGGTAGTAGACATACAAAATGGTATAAGTAGGTAGGTAGTCTAAATGGGACATTAAACTCATTAGCTACATTGTCTAAGTATACGATAACAACCTTTACGAATTTTACAATTTTTAATCAGAATTTCATAAATTTGAATTTCATTTAAATTTAACTTTTTACCGATGTTACTAATTTATCAATATTAGCGCTTATTACTAAGTAAGTTAGCTTATTTCTCCGATTCGTGGTTTTATGCATGTTATGTTTACCTATAAGTAATTGATGTACTGTTATTTTACTTTAAAGAATGTATTATGTGGTTGTATTAGTGTAATCTGTAATCAATAGTTGGTGAACCTCATAAAAATAAATAAATAAATCAACGCTGTGGTAATCTCGTAGAACAATACTACCTTAACCACCAAGCTGGATTGAAAATTGTGTGTGAATTTATCGAAAAAGAACCGGAGTTACCGACAAAGCTTGCAGTAAGTGAGTAAGCAAGCTGAAGTGGCGGTGGGCTGGCCATGTTTGTCGAAGGACCGAGGGCCGGTGGACTAGATAAATCCTGGAGTAGAGGCCGCGTATCGGCAAGCATCTGTGTGGGAGGCCCCCTAGCTAGTTGGATCGACTACCTTAAAAAAGTGGCTGGGACTGGTACTGACTGAATGCGGTAGGCGGAGGACAGGGTGTTGTGGCGCAGCTTGATAGGGCTATATAGCAGTGGATTGCGACAGGCTGAGTTGAACCTGTGTGTCTTTGTTTTGAAATCATTTCTAGGTAGGTACGCTCCTGGAACATTCGATTAAATTGCGATAGTCTAAATCGGGACAGTGATTTGATAGTGACGGTTTTAGATCAGTCTAAGATCAGCCAGTCGATTCTGTGAAAATCTCACCGTGAAAACTCAAGTGAAGTGAGCTTGATGTCTTTGTCAGTAGTGTCAATCCCTAGCATTATTTGGAATGACAGCTCACTTCACGCTCACTTAACCTAAGTTTTCACGGTGAGATGGTAACAGAATCGCACTGCTGCTGGAATTTCGGCGTACTGTGGTGAGTAATACGAGTAGATTCGTAGTTCGAACCCTACTTGTCGCACTATTCACAAGAATTCATTCATTCAAAATTCTAATTCAAAACGTTTATTTCGGACAATAACAATCCATATTTTTTTCACAGTTTTTTAAACTATGTTAGTATACGTAATATATAAAATCATATCAAGATGAAATTAAATAAAAAATTAAATCAAAATGAAATTAAGATTAAACAAAAATTAGATTACTTACTATTATTATTACTTTTTAGGTTTATTTAGCTTAGCAACAAAAAAGGGATTATTCAGAGTTTTTTTTACAAGATCTATATTACCTCTGTCAAACTAAAGCATACGAATATCTACATATGTGTCTAAAATATTGATCTAGTTCAATAATGATAATAAATGTAAAGAGAAATAGCAACTTTAAATACTTAATTTAAAGTTGCTATTTCTCTTTACACTTTCACAAAGAAACAACCTGCCAATACAACCTGCATATCAAACTTCAACAACAGCAAAAAAGAAAACAACTTCACGATCTTTCAAAACTCTGTATAAAACAGCGAACTATTTCCGTGAGCAACTATGTTTTAAGCAAAGCATTGTTCGAGAACAAAAACTGTAATTTGATGCCTGAAACAAAAGGTTGTTTGCCGCCATTGCTGTAACCGTCGCATGAAATTATGGTACAAATGGTCCACGGTACTCCACTCTCTACCGTTCACACCCCTATAATGGTAACAAGGAAAAATGAGACTCCCGCCTTGATTTATTTTCCGGATAAATCTATTGCGGTTCAGGTTATTTTATCGGTTGGAGTGTAGGTAAATAGTAAAGTAGTATACAGTATGTTAAATAACAGAGGGCGTTCCCTTAAACTCGCTAATCTATATCATTAATAGATTAAAATAAAAATATCAGCATAGAAAAATAAGCATAAAATAATCCGAAATCAAAAAAATAATTAATTGACAATAATCTCGAAACCTCCTGTTTAACCAATTAGATCGCCGCACACGCGGCCCGTCATTCATAAATAAATTGCGACGTTGCCGTCCTTCAAGTACGCGTTCACAGAGTGTTTCTTTTACGTATCAATTTAACATTTTTTTGTGAATATTTTAATATTAAAAAAAAAAAACATTTTCTTTTCGAATGGTAATATTTTTTTTAGCATGTATGGATGCTATACTATTGCGGGTTAACGGGAACGACCTCTGTTAGTTAACATACTGTATATTAAAATGTTTATATACAATATAATATAACACAAATACACTTACTAACACACACACATGGTGACCTTATTGGTGATGTTCCTCAGAAAGATCAGGTGCATAGTACTCGCAACCGGCGTGCGTGTATGACCAGCGGGGTACTTGCGTAACACACTACGAGTATCAGTAGCAATTGGTTCATTTTGACAGTTCAACAACATTCATTGCGTTATTTACATTGTGGAGCAGACTAATTTCTCGAACATATGAAGCAATGGATTAGCAATACGCTTCAAAATGATCCAAATTATGATTGATAGTGTTACGTAATTAGGATGCAGATATAGTTTATAGGATGCAAACGAGACAAAAGGAGTATAATTATCTAAGGATCGTAGCAGATGGCGTTCCGTAGTTTCTGTCTACCCCCATGGGAATTACGCATGCGTTTATGAATGTATCATACAACTTACTATTTACACTAGGTACTAAATTAATTGACTAACTATTTAAATAAATACAAAAACAAAAGTACACATGCGTCGAAGTACTCGTCCACATCGCTGTCATCCGGAAACGTGCCCAGAAGACTGGCAGCATTGCCACGTTGAATGGCAATGCTCATTCTTTGTCCAATAAACGAGTTAGCGCTCTGTATAGTAGTTGGTTTTTAGGTAAATATAATTCGTGAATAATCTCTGCTCTAGTCATTTGGAAACCAATATCGTGGCTGCATTTATCACAAACTAAACCAATTTAGATCACAAATTAGCGCCTCAATTGCATAACACAATTTATTTCACAATCCAAAGGATTTTGAAGGAAATACCTAATCGATTGCTTCATATAATTGAAAAATTCGTCTGCTCAACAACGGAAATAACGCAATGAATGTTGTCGAATTGTCAAAATGTAAAACATTGCAATTGTCAATTTATTCATCGATTGCCGCGGTGGTCCTCACACAAAAGCACCAAAAAACTCATATTCATTCGAACCCGCGTCCCGTAACGCGGCAACTAATAACTTAGCCACTGCGCTTACCTTCAGATTTTATTTCATTGTTTCATTTTGAAACAAAGACGCTATTGTTACCGAAAGAAGATTCGTTGGATTTTTCTCGTATCGTAAACATAGGATAGTAAACGAACACCTACCATTTTGAATGAAACACAGTCTTGTAAGTACTTACGCGATGTAAGTGTGCGTACAGACGAGCGACACTTAAAAAAAAGGAATATCGCAATAATTCAACCATGAGGTTTTCGTTTGCTTGCTTTTAGATGCCTCAATAATTTAAGGCCTCCAGTAAGGGCTTAAAAAACTTACAAACTAAGCGACTACACGCTAAGGGCACCCCCTGTAGGGTACGGACCTCGGCTTAGGGCGTCGCTGGGAGAGGGCAGCAAGGGACACGCTGGATCGGAATTAACACAAGCGACACGTGGCAACTGCAGCCGTCGACAAATTGCTGCTCGTGTATTCGAGTACTAAGCACGGTCAGTCAGCCTCAAAAGATATAGGTGTATGTAGGTCCTCGACAAGAATTCTTTTGTTTGTTTACAATTATTTGTGCTTCTACTGTATCAATGAGTAACTACAATTAAGTATCCAATGTGTAATATGATTTGCGGATTAACATCTAAAAACAATATTATCAACCATAGACCTACCTGTAATTGAAAATCTAGTGGACAGTATTTTTAGATGATTTAATCACCAAACACAAGAAAATTAAAAAAAGTATTTCCTATGGTCAGTCGACATAAGTTTGTCTGTTGTCTATGCTCTCTCCCCCTCTGCCAATCCTGGTGGTTTGTTGCGTGTTATCAGTCCAGTAGGTGGCCACGTTGGTTGCGGCATCAGTGGCATTCTTTAGGTCATCCGAGGTGCAGGTAAACGGGCACTTAGGACACTCCAGCAAGTGGGGCATGGTCTGATCGGAAGCACCGCACTCGCACTGGTTGTTGGATGGGTCAGTAATCCCCCACTTCGACCAACTGTGTCTGCAGCGACCTACTTGGGTACAAATGGTAACTGCTGTAAATTAAAAACTCTTTAATGAAATACACACAAAACAAAAAAAAAATCGAGTTAAACATTTGATTTATACGAAAACATTCACAAACAGCTCAGCCAAGATTCCCCACATTCTATGCGAGGCCTGCATCGTTTACACCGAGTGGTAGTTAGGCAGTCGGCAGTTACGTTAATGACTGCGCCTGCTTTCCTGGCATGTTTAGAAAATTCTAGACTGGTTCAAACTGCGCTGGGTTTTCTGTAACAGCGTTTTCAATTACATGTGGGCTATGGATCACTGGTTGTTAGTAGTTCTGGGCGGAATGAGCGCGAATGGAACGCTTTTAGTGAATTCGTTTGGGATATGTATAAGATGGGTGTAGCTGTGTGTGTGTGTGTGTGCGTGTTTATAGGTAGTAGTAGGTTGTGAAAGGAAACGTTACTGTGCGTTTTGAGAATTACCTACTCAGTTTTAGGGATAAATACATTTTTTGGAATGCACATATTGATTACTTAATTATGTCGTTTTGTGGATCTTTGACAGTCGTTACGCGTCGCCAGAAGCCTGAAAGTCTGACAACCAGTCTTGCTAAGGTGTACCCTGTAACTGGGTTGCTCCATGTAAAATACTGGTACTCAGCTGCATCCGATTAGACTGGAAGCCGACCCCAACACAGTTGGGAAAAGGCTAGGCAGATGATAAGATAAATTTAAAGCAAGAAAGAAGAATTTAGAAAAACAAACTTGCTTATACAGACTTTCACATCTCATTTCCCTAAAGTAAAGTAAGGTAGAGCACTATTGGGTAATATTGGGTCAGACTTGGGATTTACGTTGTTTCCCGAGGCGCAGGCCGGTTGTTTATTTACTGAGTCCAGTCTGCTCCAGCTGCTTAGTATTCTACCCCTGGACTTTGGGTTTAGCGAATATCAACGTAGAATCTGTTAATGTCATGTAGGTATTTATAAAGAAAATACTGTTTGGTTGCGAGTTAGAATGATAGATATAAATTTTTATTTACGTTTTTGTGGTGTCATAATTATCGAGAATTTTAGACGCGTTTGTAAGGCCAACATGAGTGGAGATTTCGTAAAATGGAGATATAAATATAAATAACACAAAGTCGGGTTGGTTACACCATTCATAATTCAAGAACGGCTGGACTGATTTATATGTTATATCTTTGATTTGTTGGATTTGTCTCCGCTCCGAATACTTAGAAGAAAATTTCACGAAAAAAATGATTACGAAGATTATTCATTTTCTCATACATTCGTTCTTATTGATTCTGAGGCGGTACGAAGTTCGCCGGGTCAGCTAGTTTAGAATAGAAAAACGGTAGGCTTTTCTCCGCAGAAAAAGTACCTACCTTATGATAAAATACGAGTTACGACTACATATTATAGTAGTTATTTACATAAATAAAAGTGTTATGAATTAAATCCACAATCACCATTTTCCACCTTTCAACCAATCAATAATCCAATTCAATTCGAAGACATGTGACATCCACCAACCCGCACTGAGCCTACGTGGTGGATTATGGCCCACTACCTCTCACAGAAGGGAGGCCTGTGTCCCAGTAGTGGGAATATTATAGGCTGTTTATGTATGTTATGTAACCAATCAATACTCTGAAAACTTACATTAGTCATCTCTCGATAAGGGAAAGTGAATGCCCTTTCCCTTATCCCAATTTATTTGGGGTCGACGTAACATTTGTTTTTCTTCCATACTTCTCTATTATTCATCATCTCTGCAGTCACCCCCTTTCTAACCATATCATCATTGACAGAGTCCATCCACCGTTTCCTTCGTCTTTGAAAACTACAAAGCTACATTAGTATTGACTTAAAACTTTAGAACATAGTTCAATCCTATGTGTACCTAACAGTTCATGCCATTCCAGCACACAGCAGTACCTCCCCGTACTTCCAACTTTTATCGCCAGCTCATAAGAAACTGGGCACCGTTTTTATTGCCCCCTGTTTCTTGCCCGCAGTTGGCAACTTATCACCTTCAGTTAATTTGTCTAGCTCTTACTGCTAATGCGCGTTGGTTTGCGAACAGGTCGCTTTTGAGAGGGTATCCATGTTGAGAGTCGGGTTCATAAGTTATTTGACACGTTGTTCGTTTTTGTTAGCAAGTTTGTTATTTCAGATCTTTTGGGGTTTAATAATATGTCTTTGAAATTGAGACGGTAGAATGGAAAGCTGTGTTGTAATTATAATAACGTCGCTTCATAAATGACATATTGCATGTAGATTGTTAAGACTGATCATTATGTATTTTTTTAACCGATTCATCAGTAACATTTTAAGACATTGAGGTAAAGAGAAGTTCGGCTACACGACATACCTAGCGCAAACTTGAAAGAAATTAACGATTAAAAACGCGCTGCAGTTTTGTAAAATACACCTAATTTTATTCGAAAAGTATAAATGAAAGTGCGAAACATAAGAAATCGCCGTGCAAGGCAAGATAAACAGAGCTACACTAGATTAGTGCGGGCACATTGAAAAATTTAGTCCCAGCCGAGCGTCTCGTACCGCAGGAAATTGCGAAAAATGTGCTCAACTCGCGACTAATGGACATGTTTGTGCTACTCTGCGAGCACGTACCTTCACCACACAACCTCTGAAATATTTATGGAACTACTAAGAAGAAGTTGCAGCCATACAATCACAAAGAACCGATTTATACCTACGTTTCTATCCCAACTTTTTGGCCATTTTGGAACAAAAATCGAGGAGTTCAACTATAAAATCAAAGCATTGTCTTTAAGAGCTCTGTAGAAGTTGGCAACATTAAACAAGCAAGGGCTCCAGGCTCCAGTGCTTCTAGCTGGCAAATTGTATGTGTTGAGTGTGGCTCGAAGTTTGCGAGTTGCCCTCTGTTCGATTTTGATTCAGTTCAGAATGTCTCGTCAAATATCGGGTTATGCTGAGTAATTTTGATTGCGTTGATTGCATGTTTAGGAGTTCTGCAGTTTGTATAGGTAACTTTGTGAGACTATAATCTGACGTTTGCTGTGTTTATATGTAGTGGTTATATCTACAGTAGTTTATATATTATGTTATTACACTATATGGATGATGCCTCTTGGTGCCGTCTCAATGCATTCCAAGAAAGAGTTGTACCACTTTTTGCCCGCAGCTTCGCCCACGTGGAGGTCGCAGATTATCCCATGGGAACGTTTTACTAGGATAAAACGTAGGTACCCTATGGGTTAATCCAGGATATAAACTATCTGTGTGTCAAATTTTATCCAAATCCGCCGTCGCGTCGCCGTCGTTCAGCCGTTTTTGCATGATTGAGTAACAAACTTCCAAACATGCAAACTTTCTCATTTATAATATTAGTAGGAAGAAGGATAACGGCAGCACTTCCCCCAAACACAAAATGATACTCTTCAACAGAAAGTCTTCTACGTATGAATCTGAGTCACGAACTTCGCACTTGACCGTTTACCTGATGGTAACCCAAAATATTACCCGAAATATCTCAAGTTTCAGCTTTTCAAACCTCTGCTCTGCCCACCCTACAACCGAACCAACCATTGTTCCCAACTTTCTCTCAGAAATCGAAATGCAAAGATTAATTACGGGACGATCATCGAATCGTTTCCATTCCAACATTTTTGTTAGAAATGAAATTTCGTATAATTTTCCGCGCCGCTTCGTCTGGATTATTCACTTCATTACTGTTTAATCCTGACCCTTTAAAAGGTCGGACGTATATGTATGTACCTATACGTATATAGGTACTGGGGACACTCATTTTGTTTTTAATTACGTGTATGGTACCTGTCTGTACGAGTGAGTTGTTTGAATTGACGAACTGGTCGATAGGACGATGGCTTTAACAAGAGTTTCGGTACGTGGTGTTTTAATTAACTGGAAGTTCAGATACGCTTTAATTAGTATTACAATGGGGTGCAATAAAATAGTGTTTACAAGTGGTGATATTTATTATGTGCATTGTGGCGCACTCTGGGTAGTAAACCCTATTCTGTTCTGTGACCAACATGCTGGCTTCTGTATAGAAATAATAATAATGCCAGCCTATCAATGTCCCAGTGGCACTGCAGGGCAAGGGCCTCTTCTCATACCAATAAGGCGCGAGCATTGATTACCACGCTTGCTTAAGACGGGTAGATTTAGACTTTTTGCTCACGATGTTGTTGTTGTCATGTATCTGTAGTTTTGCCAAAATCTTTTTGATTTAATAAAACGCTTTCTCGGAATGTTTCGTTTGACTTGTATGTTCTCTCAATTTTTTTTTTTTAAAACGTTGCCCCACACTAGCATTTTATCCTGTCTCGTGGGTGTGTTTACAAACATTTAAACTCACATACACAAACAGCCAGACCCGGAACAACTACTTGTAGGTCATACAAATATTTGTTCCGCAACAGTCAATGCGCCAACCGTGCCGCCGTCAATGTGATCAGTCTCGAGAAAGAATTCTTGTCATTTGAATTTCGTATAGTTTACAAAAGCAGACTAATATAGGAATATAGGATACAGGTCTACACGAAGGACCCGTTTAGATATTAATTCTTGTCGAGTATGTCCACTAGACACAAATCGGAGATTGCCTAGGGGACTCCATTGAAGTAGGTACGACAGATAAAGCCCCGTGAAGAGCCGTCATTACAGGCAGTAGAAAATTCAAGATTTTATTTACCTCCTGCCTAATGATGGTGACATTTCCAAAGCGAACTTTTTTCTTCTTCGGTGCTTCGCGTCCTGTGGGCCTAGCACAGACGTGCGGAGTAAATTTAACGTTAATTAGAATGATTTTAAAATTGAAAATACTCTTTTGCGCATAACATTTTCTCAGTTTTAAGACTGTATGTGTGTACGTATCTATGGGTGCTACTTATTGTGCCTATTGAGTTGTACACAACGTGACGCTAAAATGGAGATATGTTTGTAGTAGTGGCCAGTAATCATACAAATTATAAATACTAGAAATAATTCGTAATTTGAAAACTACCGCCCGCGCCGTTCGCCGACATAGGGCTCTCTCTCTTTCCTTCAGTTCGCCTACTCTTTGCACATTATTCCTTTTAATTTCATTGGTTGTGATCCGTGACCCCGGCAAATGACCCTTGCGCTACAGTTATTTACGTACAGGTTGCTCCAAGATGCTATTTTAGAAAATTGGAAATATATGAATGAAGAATAACATTTAATGAAATGAAAATACCTATGTTCAAAAAATGAAAAAGCGAAACCGTATGCGTATGTTAAATTTTGATTGAAAAATCGTTCGAGTTTATGTTAGATACGTTTAGGTTGCGCGTTCGTGCTGAGCCTCTGTTGACACGATGGCTCCTCGGGTACTCCAGCGTGCGACGGATACGACCGGCCCTCCTCAATTTCAATTTAGCTTTAGTTTTACGGTTCGTACGAAGCTGTGAGAATGAAGTTAAAGAAATAGTCTCTTTACGTTCCATTACATTTTTATTTCGTTTGTTTATTGTATGTGGTTTGCAGGTGTGTAGTTGACGTTTCGATTATACTCGCGCAAACTGTAACCACGAATTCAGCTGGATAGCTGTGTGTTGCTAGTCCCCTTAGCAAAAAAAAATCGGTCGGTTATCAAAATAAAAATCTACTGTTTCATAGAAAAGTGCAATGCCTACGCGGTCAAAATGTATGGCAGACCTATTTTATTTTTTAAGCGATGAATAATTTCAACTCAGATTGTTACAGAATTATGTACATCCAGCCTGTATTTAAAAAGGGAGTACTCTTAATATCTATACATTCTCTTGTTACTGAAGACCAAATGTATATTTACTAAAAACATGTTTTCATTAATACATTCATTCTAACCAGCAGCGGGTATGACCAGAAGTAGAAGACAATGAATGAAAATGAATAAAATCTTCAACTAGTAATTGGAAACGAGACAAGAAACATCTTCACATTCAAACAACAAGCTTATACGTAATAAAGGAAACAATACCAGTTTTCTTCTTCTGAGCAAAACCTACATCAAAGACATTCAATATTCCCCTCTGAACGTTACCAACGCAACAGAAAATCACGTTGCTATATTAAAGCAATTTCCATCGTCGAAAAAAAAACCTGGTGTATCGGTTGCCTGTAATCTACAAAGCAAAGGAAAAATATAGTTTGTACAGCTGTTCATTCTTCCACAAGTTGTAGGAATCAATTGAAGGGAAGTAAGTTGTCTGGCGCACGGTGAGCGATGAGCTAGCGGTGTCATTCCGCTATACCCACTACTTGCACCCACGGCGGCCATATTTCAATTTAATATGTTCTAGTCTGTGGTGGAAGCTGTGGCAAAGTATTGTTAGTACGTTTTGTATTGATTTGTTTGTTGCGGGTTGTTGAATCCTGCTTTTTTTAGTCTAAGTGTTTATATGACTATAGTTAATGTAGCAGTATATGCAAGTAGTTATAATGTGTGATGTAATTTGTTTATTACTCATTTATAAAGGATCCAGAAGTTAACGTAGATTACAATAAAAGCGATAATTATCACGTTCTGGTAAAAACCCAGCAGAGTGCCATGCGTGGAGGAATCCATACCGAACACCGTCATTTAGGCCTCATGTACCTAATGTATGTACTTATAATAAACAGTCAACCGAAAATTAATGAGAAAATTTGACATTCACAGCGCCGTTATTTCGTCTGCAATAAGGGCGAGTTTCTTTGTTCAAGTGTCAATACCGACGAGCGAATGACCCCTATTGTTTCCTAACTAAGAAAAACCTTCTCATTAATAAATTAATACGTCTTTTTCTTCTTAAACTTAGTTAGGTATTCCCGCAAACCTCCAGAGATACAAAACTCTTAGGTCCCAGAGTTAAAGGCGCTCACTCCAGGGGCCATAAACCCAGGTTACTTGCCTGTTTTTACAGCAGTGATAAAGTTTACTCCTTTAGTCTTGTGCGCCCCACTAATAAATATCCGCCGCTCTGCCGGGACGGGCGTAAATCTTATTTCATTTCTAACCTAACCAACATATGGAAATTTGAGATAAGCTACTTTACGTAATGAAGGTTTTAACGGCTTTTATAGGTCATTATTTAGGACTTGCTAACTTGTGTTTGGTGTCAGTTAACCTTTCATATGTCGGAACGTAGATCTACGCGAGACACAATTGCTTTTTATCTGTAATTACAACATTCAACGGGTTAAAGGTTATGTTTGTGGATTCGAAGGTATCGTGATAAAATATGGATTGCCATCTTCGCAGGATGGCTGGTTGCAGCTGGATGAGAGTTGTCGAAAATTGAGTTGAATGGCGTGCAGTAGGAGAGAACTATGTCCAGCAGTGGACAGCTGTAGGCTGATGATGGTGATGATGTGTTAAACTATGTAAGGTTTAAATAAAGCCAATGAAACAACTGGATAAAACACTGCATTTAAAATACAGCGGTAATTAGTTAACCCCGTTAAGTTTACTTTTACTTTTCTCTTACAACTCTTCTCACAATTTGCAAATGGCCGGCATTAGGTCCTTTAATACAGGTCATTTACTGGGAACAATTCATAACTCTGGGTAGCCACTGTAATTTTGAAACAAAGAAAAGAAGCACTGCTCATATCTCGCCTAAAATCTGACGGTCAACAATTGCGGTTGGATTCACCAGAACATAATCTAACTAATATTTTATGTGCGAAAGTTTGTATGGATGGATGGATGGATGGATGTTTGTTACTTTTTCACGCAAAAACTACTGGATTAGGATGAAATTACTAATACTTTTTAACCCGATATTCCCACGAGATCGAAACTTATGCGGGTGAAACCGCGGGGCGCAGCTAGTAACATAATATACAGCATACATATTCTTATTTTTATGTTTTCTTGAGCTGATCATTTTCCGTCCACTGCTGAACATATACCCTTTCTATTACAGTATGTGTACGTCAAGGAGTGAACAACATGTTAAGTAATTTTCAAACACATTCCTTTCCCACATAGCGAGCTCATGTCATTTTATAGAACTGTCATTTTCATTACAAAGGCAACACAAACTACTATATTTCGCACTAAGTTCCGTTCACGATTTTGTCCGCGTGAAATTTATTGTTTTAACATAAAATATATCCTATGAAATTCGGCAATATTGTAGATACCCTTTAGTGAAAGGACTTTCGGAATCGGATCAGCCGATCGATTCTGTAAAAATCTCACCGTGAAAAAAGTAGTTCCAAAGATCCTACATCACTCACTTTATTAACTGTTTGTAAAATTAGATTTCTTTTACTTGTCTACGCTGTCCCACTCCTGGGCAGAGGCCTCCACGCCTTCCATCTTTCGCGAGCCCGCGCGTCCTCCTTCCAGTTTTGACGGAACTTATATTATGACGGTATTTATTTATTTATTAAGGTACACCAACAGCTGATCGATTCTGTAAAAATCTCACCGTGAAAAGTTAGGTGAAGTGAGCTGTAAATAGTGGCAATCCCTTAGCATTCGTTGGAATGACAGCTCACTCCACGCTCACTTCATCTAAGTTTTCACGGTGATATATGGTTACAGAATCACACTTCTGCTTCTATGTTTAATATAACTTAAGTACTAAAGGTAATAATAGCCTCAGACTAACGTAGTCGCCAATTACATGTTAACCAGCAATCACAGAAATAGTAACATAATAACAATAAAACTTATAAACTAATCAAGTATCTTGACTTGGCTCACGAGGTGGTCGACATGTGGGATGTGGACTCAGCGATTATTGTGCCGATAGTCGTGACAGCCAATGGTTTAATAGCCAAGAGCCTCGACCAACACCTCAGGAGGCTCTCGTTGGGCAGCTGGATCAAGGGATTGATTCAGAAAGCGGTACTTCTGGACAAGGCCCGCATTGTTAGGAGGTTCCTCTCTCTGGAGCCCTGACCGCCGGTAGCTTGGACCCTGTTCCCGATACCTGTGTGGGCTACTATTTTTTATATTTTAAAATGTTTTTATATTCTAATATTTAAAAATATAATTCATATGTATTTAATTAATAATAAAGGAGATAAAACTTAAGACTCTACAATTTAGAAATTATAGCAAAATCTATATATATAAAATTCAAAGTCCTGACTGACTTACTGAGACATCAACGCACAGCCTACACCACTGGTCCTAGAGACCTGAAATTTGGAGGGTGTATTCTTCGTGAAGAGTAGGTATCCACTAAGAAAGGGTTTTTCGAAATTCCACCCCTAAGAGGGTGAAATGGGGGGATTTTGTTTGTATGAAAATTTTTATTCCTTGAGTTAATAAACTTGAAACTTGGCACGAATACTTATCTAAGTAAATTATGAAGTTGGGCATTTTTTGTTTTTATAAACTACCCCCTAAATGGTGATTGGGGGGTTTCAAAGTTTGTATGGAAGAATTTTAGCGCGCGGTCCGATTTAATCGAAACTCAGTATTTATACCTAAAATTGAAAGGAAAGAATAATGTGTATCAGAGTTTTTCGAAAATCTACCCCTGACGGCCTGAAAAGGGGTAAGGAATTTTACAGGGGAGGATTTTACAGCGTGGCTTGATTAACTCGAAAATTGGTATAAATAATCTTTGAGTCAAGTTATGAACACATCCCAAATGATTTTTCAAAATTCCACCCCTGTGGGGGTGAAAATCGGGGATACAGTTTATATGAAAAATCTTATTCGTTCGGTTAATAATCTTGGAAATTGGCATGAATACTCGCCTAAGTAAGCAATAAAGTTTATCATTATTAGTTTTTCAAAACTACCCCTCAAAGGGGATATAGGGGTGTTACAGTTTGTGTGGAAGAATTTGAACGCGCGGTCCGATTAACTCGAAACTCAGTGTACTGTGTGTGTACTTAAGACTAAAAATAAATAATAACACGTAATAGTATGAGGGTTTTTCGAAAATCTACCCCTAACGAGGTGAAAAGGGGTAGTTAAGTTTACAGGGGAGGATTATAATAAGTGGCTTGATTAATTATAAAATTGGTATAAATAATCTTTGAGTCAAGTTATGAATTTTTATGATTTTTTTTAAATTCCACCCCTGTGGTGTTGAAAAGCGGGGATACAGTTTATGTGAAAAATCTTATTAATTTCGTTAATAAACTTGAAACTTGGCAACAATACTTGCCTAAGTAAGTAATAAAGTTTGTCATTAACAGTTCTTTAATTGGAGATTACATGTAAATGACATTTGCAATAGGCTAAGATCGGTGCTAAGTAAGTTTTACCAGTTAGCAAATGTATTGAACAAACAGACGCTAAGAATGGTGTACTTTGCACTTGCCGACTCGCTAATGAGCTATGGACTTCTTGTATACGGGCGAACCTTTATTACATATTTAAAAGATATTAAAGATATACAAATAAGACTGATAAAGTTTCTGATTAGTAAAAATGTTAAAGATAAGTGCAACAAAGAGTATGATAAGTTATTTCCCCTCTGTAACATTATACCCATAGATATAAAGTTAGATTATTTGGTAGGTCTGGAATATTATAATAACTATGAACACAAAGTCAATGTTATAAACAAGTACAACACACGTAGGGTTAGAGAGAACAAACTGGTTCTACCACAGATAACAAATTATTATGGTAAGAGAACATCTAAGTATTTGGTACCTAAAGTGTTTAACAAAATTGATTTATTGAGAGAAAATGTCAAAATTAGTAAAGGATCACTTAAGACAAAGTTAAAAAGAATTGTACAGTATCCTATATAATGTTTTTGTCAACACTGGGAAACTTTCAATTGCGATTTTTTCGTGAAATAACAAATGCAATGTTGAAATAAGACACATTACATAAACCTATGGGTTCGAAAATGCTATGTTCGTAACAACGTAAAATTTCATTAAAAAATAAAGGAGTGAATCGCTTTTGAAAAAGCCCGAGTGTATGCATGCTTTTGTTCGTGATTGTACCCGAACTGAACACTGTATATAATATATTGAGACGTACTTTTATTTATATTTCCTTTTTGTATTCTCTTTTATAATATATAAGTAGTAGTTATGTTAAGAGCGCTTCTCGCCATCAAACGTAAAAGTTTGGCGAGTTTATAATTATGTTACCACCACTGTATTAGAAATAGAATATCAGTAAATAAATAAATTAAAAAAAAAAAATTATAAGTTTTTCAAACTACCCCTCAAAGGGGGATACAGGGGTGTTGAAGTTTGTGTGGAAGAAATTGAATGCGCGGTCCGATTAACTCAAAACTCAGTATTGATACTTTCGACCGAAAATAATTAATAATAAGTATGTAAAGTTGTCGAAAATTGACCCCTGACGGGGCAAAAAGGGGTAATTCGGTGTTTAGGGAAGGATTTGAACTTGAAACTGTATGTTAAATTTTCACGCCTAAACCACTGAACTTCTGATTTGGCAAAGAGATAGATGGCATTCTGGGGAAACACATACTTTTTATCCTGGTAGCACGTTCCCGTGGGATAACTTCCGACATCTACGCGGGCGAAGCCCCGGGCAGAAGCTAGTACTTAATAATATTGAATACTTAAATACAGTACATATGATATACGGAACATATAATATTAGTATCTAATAGAAATTCCAAAACCACTAGCTACCTATAACAAACTTACTTATCTTGCCACTAACAAAAAACCCCAGTCTCCATTTATTTAAGTCTAAAAATATCATTACGAAGGACGGCCTCTTTCCGCAGCTGATTTTATTCGGAGAGCACTTTAGGTCAAATTGAAACCATTACAGGAAAACGTGTTAGTTGAGGGACGCTGATCGACTGATGGACTTGGCCTAAAGATATCGACGGGTTTCAGGTTTATATTTTATCAAGGTTTTGTGCCTCGTGACGAAGGAAAAAGAAAAGAAATATTGAAAGAAGTTTAAGATTGGTAAAACATTGTGGGTAGATTTCTTTCGTTTTGAAGAATTTCGAAATAAAAAAGTGACATAGAGTGAACGTGGGTGTCACCATTGACAACAAGAAAGGTAATTAATTTAGGATATACAAAAAAAAAAAAAAAATAACGATTTGCGGATTGATAATAGAAAGGAGAAAACAAATTCACAACTTTTCTTTCTTTGGATTCAGTTGATTTTATTAATAGATTCTTCGTGTTCGCGAGCACCTGAATAACTTGAATAAAACATCTTAGATATGTCAACTATCTGTCAGTTGATGATCAAAGATTCGTGTCGGTAAAATTGTACCATGTCAAACTTGGCTATTATGTAATATTGCTGTATTATGCTGGATGGCGTCACTGACTGATGGGACAGGGATCACAGTTTTAACGAACTATGTAATGGAATCTAAGGTAACTAATTTAACCATCTTCCAAGGGTCGTAGCGTAATGAAAATTGGCAGCTGTATGTAGTTCTGATGACAATACAATAATATGATACTGTCGAACTGATCTGATGATGGAGTCGGAAGATATGAACTGGAACTTCATGATGGAAAATCGTATCATAGCTGTTTTGGATTTCTTAGAAAAGTCTTGTAATGAACTTTGACCACGATTAGGTTTCAAGGTCTGATGATGAAGCCGGAAGATAGGCACTGGCATTCCATGATGGAATTTCGTATCATAGTCGTGTTTGCACTTGTGAGAAAGGCATTTTTAGTTTTTACGTGCATTTATAAAAGCGTGTTTTTTTGTGTTTTTTAAACTATTAATTTTTCTGGTAGAAAGATAGGTTTATTTGTCACAGAAATATGTGCATACAAAAAGATAATTAACAGAAGAATAAAACAAAATAGATACATACAATCACAAGCACAAAACAGAAATAGTCTGCTGCTGCACCAAGATGTCTTCCACTCAGCATGATTCTGTGCTATGAGGGATCCACAGCACAGCGCTGATTTTCAGTGGTTACCAGTAAAAGACGTACGGAAACCAAGCCTGGTTTAATGATTTTTACATAAATAGGTAACAAAGTAGAGCTGCAGTGGTGGCCCAGTGGTAACGGCTGCGACTTACGAGTTGTAGGTCGTAGGTTCGTTTTCAGTCAGGCGCTGTACTCTGTGTAAATTATTTCATCACCATTGTTCTCAAAACGGTGAAGAAAAACATCGTTAGACCGGTATGTCCTAGAACCAAAAATTTGAAGGTATGTGACATCTGACAACCCGCATTGGGCCCGTGTGGTGGATAACGGCCCACTCCCTCTCACTGAGAAGAGGCCTGTGTCCCAGCAGTGGGAACATTATAGGCTGATTATGTTAGGTAAAAAAGTAAAAGAAAAACAGTACTTGGAATATAATGCAGCTATACAATCAATAATATGAGCAACTACGATGTCCTCTCTATATTATCTTAAATCCACTGACCTATAATAAACAAGTACGCTGGACTTCATACTATCAATGACAAAATGAAGACATTTGATTTTCGCCATTTTGGCACTGACAGCAACGTGAGCGTCCGTGGAACTAATATTTTTGATAGCGAGTTTTACAAGATGTGCATATTCTCAGGATAAAAATGTTCTAAATATCTCGTAGTAAACACAAAATACACAAAAGTCTTATTCCATATTTAGACCTAAATCATCAAAAACGTACCATAACAAAACGAGGGCCATGTCACTGTGTCAATTTTAGTTCCTGAGACGCTCGAGCGGGGCGCTTTGAATCGGCACAAAAAACAACTGTCACTTCGTAAAGTATATTTAGTCCAGCGTACTTGTATAATATAGGACAGTGCTGAAATCTTTTTGTTTCAATACAAACTTTCCATTTCTCGGCCATCAGAAAGTAGCTACGTATCTATGC
Organism: Apamea crenata; assembly: GCA_949629185.1. Taxonomy (NCBI): domain Eukaryota; kingdom Metazoa; phylum Arthropoda; class Insecta; order Lepidoptera; family Noctuidae; genus Apamea; species Apamea crenata. The sequence goes on along the minus strand of OX451371.1, from coordinate 8,455,549 downwards.
TTCAGTAATATTTTATTGCAACTTTTCAACTACTGTAAAAAGCTTAAGTAGTATCTTTCGAACGCGGAAACATTTTCTCGTGTAACTCTAAAAGAAACAACTTGCGGAAATTCAATGTAGGTACTCTAATGGCAGGTAAATAAGGGTGCTTTTATATTCGTCGGTGACTTGGTCAACGTAATGATGTTATTTCTTACAGATGAATAGATTTAAGTATTTAGTAGAATGTCAAAAACATGGTTGCGATCAGATAAAAAATAGAAATAATGATCATTATTGGAAAAAAGTTTAATGAAATCGTTTTTATATTAAACTGACTTCCCTAAAACCCGTGACTTCGTTTGCATGGAAGTCGTAAGTTATACAAAATATTTAGACTACAAAATATTTTAGTTTATTGTGGTGTCAAAAATGCGGCCGTTATTACAATAACAGCCAGATTCTTATAAAACTTACCTGTAAACTACAAATGTGAAATAAGCATCACCTCTGTACCTATTTTTTCTGTTCAGTTTTTCATTGTCTATTTATATGTGTGTACATAAATGGTAAAATAAAAAATAAAAATAAATACATTTGTAGTTTTGGTCTCAGTAACCAATATATACAGAGAGTCAGTACTGATGACATGGTTGGAAGCAAGTGACGTAGTTGTCCCTGAGTTCATTTCGCCATTTCTTCTAATATAGGAAATAGAAATGCAATCGTATATCGCCTACTTAAATGACGTCATAAGAATTGATTGTACTTATCGTGTTTACTTTACAAAACATGAAATTGACAAACAGACAAAAGTAAACACAGTTCAAATGCGGGCTTCATTACAGAATTTGCAGTATATTGACTCCATTTACCTTCTTTTTTTTAATTTGACATGAATAAGTGATTCCAATGTTTTATTTACAAAATAAACAATTTCATTTCATTTCATTCCGTGTGGGAAGCAGCTCGTACTGAGGTTGACACCCGCAGCCTTCAGTAGCACTTTCTTTATATATGTATAGACAACTTAAAATCACAAATAATGAATGCATTCAACATATTTGTTATCTACAGCGCCTACTTAAATGACGTCATGAGAATTAAATCAAAATCAAAAGTCATTTATTCAAATTAGGCTGAGAATCAGCACTTTTTGAACGTCAAAATTACAAAAGACAGTCCCCCAAAAACGCCCGCCCTTCACCACTTCCTAGTGCTATTGCTGGGAAGAAGAAGTGGCGCAACAAACTCCCCAGCAGAAAGCTTAATCTTAATATATTTATATAATAATAATACAGTAGTACAGTGAACTTATCACTTAAAGGTATGCACAGCACATGCATAGTTTGCCTAATTGATTTACTAGGTAATTAAAGTGATAAAAATAACAATCTAATCAAATAAGTAAATAATACAAACCCTATTAACATTTACACTATGATTACCATTCCTTTAAACGTCAAATGATCGCCTACACACCGACAGTATTTACAATAGAGAAGCTATCGTTCCAAAATGTGTAATCCCTAGACACAGCGGTGGTGTCGCGGTTTTGGCAACCGCCTCTCTTTGCCACTCGTTAAGATACACGTAGGGTTGATTCAAATACGAAAACTAACAAAAAGTTTTTGATAGATAATTATTGACAGATATTCCACTCAGAGCACTGATTTCAACGGCACTTTACCGAACCGCACCTGAGCTGTTCCATCGAAAAGCACTTATCAAAATTTTGTTTCAGTGCCGTTAATGGAACAGCTTAGGTGCCGTTCGGTGAAGTGCCATGGAAATTAGTGCTCTGAGTGGTATAACTCATAATTAAAGCAATATTTTTATAATCAATTTTATTTATTTTATTTACATTTTAGGTTTTAAAAATCTGAAACGCTTTGTCAGCGATTGCCACTTGTCTAAGCCGTATTACCTTTTCAGCAAATCAGGAATTACCTCACGTGGCTCCAATGAAAAAATTGAATCCCAAGTCTTGTGTATCCTAGTAACAGACAGGATTTTAAAACAACGAGGAACCCGATAAATGGTTGAAGACTGGTCCCATTACATGAAACCAAATACCGTACAGTACACCACTTATAAAATGATATTACAGTAACCTAGTATCGTACCGATATACATAGGTATCAATTACCTCAACTTTATACCCTGTCCTTTAGGTTAACCGTTTTTTGACAGCTGTCTTAGAACGTAGCTATTCCGGATTACATAAAAGTTCATTTAAAAATGTGTAATAAAATAAATATATAAACTGCCTTATCTTATTGAATTATCTTATGTATGGCTTCTTACAGACATTATAATACCGTACGTGTATCAATCAATGTTTTGTGTGTTGCTACAATCACTAGTTCCATCTGTCAAAAAACGGTTTACCTAATGGACAGTGTATAGGTGATTGGTTTACTTATTTCTAATTTTGTGTTTTAATTTTATGGGTGCCAATGCGTGAAATAAACGTTTATTATTATACTTTAACGTTAATCTAACCTTACCCGGGGTCGGGGTACCCTAGTTTAGTTACTGCGACCAACTTTAAAAAGGCAATTATTTAAAAGGCGATCATCGCTACAAGACCAAAACGTATTATTAAAAGACCAAACAGTTTTTAGAGGATAAAAAATGGCGATCACCATAAGACGATACATAAGTTTTTGGAAGATCAAAAGGCGATTGAAGATCAATAAGTTTTTAGCTATTTTTTTACTTGAAAGGCGATCACCTTAAAGATCAACAAGTTTTTAGAGGATCAAAAAAAAGTGATCACCATTTAAAGATCGACAAGGTTTTAGAGGATCAAAAAAATAGCTGCAACCATTTAAAGATCGATAAGTTTTAGGAGGATCAAAAAAAATCGATCACCATTTAAAGATCGATAAGTTTTTAAGGATCAAAAAATTGCTATCACCATTTAAAGATCGATCAGTTGTAAAGACCAATAAAATATTTTATTTGTACTTTCGTCACCCTCCTGTCAACCCTAGACTCACGCAAGAAAACCTACTTATTGCAGCCTCTTACAGCTTAAGTTCGTATCACTTTGTTATTTATTACATAACCTTACTAAAGTGTGTGTTTCGGTGAACTTCTATCATATACAGAATGACTTGTTAAACAAGGGACATACTGTATTCGGTTGCCGTTGCAAAATAGGGTTAAATACTGAGATGATTTATTTTACAATGTTTTTTTTTTGCGCTTGTTCCAAATCCTTCCAGGAACTGTTTTCCCGCACCACCTCGAACCAGCTCTCACAGTACGCGTCCAGGTCATCTCGCCGTTTCTTTCTGGGCCGGCCTCGGCGGCGCCGTCCATCTTCAGACACCCACTGTGTGCGACTTTTGCTCAGCGGTCATCGTGCATGCGACTGATGTGTGTATGATCATGACGATTTATTTTAAATTATAGATAGAATGTACAAATGCAAAACTGTTAAGCAATAAAAATGACAGCGTCGTCAAAAAAACGTATTCTGCCGTATGTACGTTCTAAGCGTAATTTAAATAAAATCGAAAACATACATCTCCTTAACTATGTTGTCTATTATGGGCCTCACAGATTTCTACTGCACGTTTTCTCTGTGGGAAATCATATTTCAAAGGTTAAATAAAATCTTAATATTTGACATATGTACAAGTATCAGTTCTTAGCCCAACGAGATAATTGCGCAACACACTATCAGTAGCAATAGGTTTTAATTTTAACCGACTTCAAAAAAGGAGGAGTTTCTAAATTCGACTGTATTTTTTTTTATGTTTGTTGCCTCAGAACTCCGTTATTTATAAGCCGATTTGCAAAGATCTTTTTTATTTGTAAGGATATACTTTCAGATTGGCCCCATAGAAATTTCATCAGATTTCGGTTCAGTTTGGTTTTTAAATCAAAATGACTGGTAAAAATTACAACTTAAAAGTGAAAAATAAAAACCGTTTTGCAAAAAAAAGCAACCGACCAAAAAAGACACTACAAAGTGAAAAATAACTTTAATTTCGGAAGTCGGTGACAAACAACAAAAATGCGAACCCAACGACACCGACTTCCGAAATTAAAGTTATTTTTCACTTTGTAGTGTCTTTTTTTGGAAGTCGGTTGTTTTTTTTTTTTTTTGCAAAAAGATTTTTGACAATTCAACAACATTCATTGTGTTATTATCAGACAAAAACAGAAAACAGAACAGATAAATAGGTAAAAAGGTGATGCTTATTTCATGAGAAATCTCTTTTCTTTTTGACTTCTTTTAAAAACTGCAACAATTTGGCAGTCCCTAATGTCATCCCCCCTAATGTGTTATTTTGTACTAGGTATATATTATTTATAGATGTCCCTAGTTTAACCAGTCACACTCCTGTATAAATAGCTCTATAGTTAACTTGGCACCGACTCGCTATTTTTTCAAGTTGTGTCGTTGGCGATGTCAATTTTAAAGTATTTTTAATACATACCTAGTTTGGTTACATTATGAAGAGGACAACTTACTGTAATTATTTTTAACGTTAATTCTTAACTGCGGCAGTAAAAAAGTTTGTCTTACAAATAAACACAAGTTTCTGAAAAATCATCATAAACATAGCGTTCATTTGTAAGATTTTTTTTCTCAGAACAGATAAAAAATATTTGATAATAAGGAAACTCAAATTGTCAAAGTTCAAGCAAACGAAAAAATAAAGTTAACACGTAAGCAAACAAACACAATAATCATTCGGAACTTGCTCCAAGTTATTTGTAAAAGCTAAAATATGTTAAAAATATGATAAGAGAAGCAACTCGCGCCTGATTTGTTTTTCTCTAAGTTCAAACACTGCGTGAAAGTTTCTTTGAGTCTGCACGAAATCTTATTTTTCCACGATTTTATTATGTAAATTTCTTTAACTTGTACTTTTGTTACATGCAAACAAGTGTTTCTCCTCTCGTGAACCGAGTATTTATTACACAAAAAGTAAAACTAAACTTGCAATTTTACTTCTATTTTTGACTTATGACTTGTATATTTCGTAGCGTGTGCTACAGCCTCTACGCTGCTACGGCGTAGCGCCGCTACAATAGCTACGGAGCTACAACATACTACGGCTGAGTGAACTCGAAACTGCTCTGTGCTACATACGTCTCTCGTCAGATATAAAATATTTCTTATGCTCTGTTTACATTGGTTGATGGTAAATATACTGCAAATTCTGTAATGAAGCCCGCATTTGAACTGTGTTTACTTTTGTCTGATTGTCAATTTCATGTTTTGTAAAGTAAACACGATAAGTACAATCAATTATGTTTATGTGAATTAAACGTTGGAGTGCCATAATAAATAAATAAAATTCAACTAAAAAGAACCAATTAATTATATTATTAACTTAAATATCACCTACTAACTGGTCTATGTACAAAACGGGCTAGCAAAGTGTGGAACGTTTAGTACAAACTTTATTACTGTGCGGTCGAAAATAGTTTGAACCAAGCTCCTAGTAGGTATACATTAAACTTATAGGAGTAGTTGTTCCGTTAAGAAAACCTATATACGTAGTAGATATTGTACTTAGGTATTTAAAAGCGAGGTTATGGCAATGCTTCGTCAGTTTAGTGATCGTCATCACGAGTGCTGAGCATGGGGTCCTGGGTTCATAATAATCAATCAATCAACTCAGCCTATCGCTGTCCACTGCTGGACATAGGCCTCTCCCAGACTGCGCCACAACACCCTGTCCTCCGTCTTCCCCATTCAGTCTACCCCAGCCACCTTCTTTAGGTCGTCCGTCCAGAGGGACGCCCCCCAGCTAGATAGCTGGGGGGCGTCCCAAACTACGCTTGCCGATCCGTGGTCTCCACTCCAGGGGGTCTACTCCGGAGTGTAAAGTGCGAATTTTCGGATCGGACCGACACATTGCCGAACCGAATATTATTGAAAAATGTGAAAAAATGCGATCGGCTCAGTTGGGTCTGGACCATAATCAAGATTCGAAAGAGTGTAGCAGTGTAGGATTGGGATCGACCGAACCAAATAGTAACTTCGTAGCAGGAAACGGCCGAACATTCGGCCGATACTACTTCGGAGTCCCAGGACTCGTCCCAGCGGCCATCGGTCCTTCAACCAGCATGGCCAGCCCATTGCCACTTCAGCCTGTTATTGTTCCATTGCGGGGCAAAAACTATCTTCTCTCATAGAGAAGGCACGAGGATTAATCGCCATGCTTGCTCAAGACGGCTTTTTTATATATTTTGTGAACATGTTTTCAACAAAAAAAATAGGTAACGAAGGTAGGGAGGGGTTTTGTCCAGAAGGTTAAAATGTGAGAGGTCGTCTGCTGTCATTTCACGGTTCATATAAATAAACGACTATCATTTGGAAGGACCCTCTGAAGTGCCGATTTAAAAAAAATAATTGAAAGCTGTAAACTGTGTTATGATGAAGGAGATTTTGGGTTTCTGTCGTTATGTGTTTTGCTGAAATTGCTTGTGCAGACACGTAGGCATGTAAAACTTACCTTTCTAGTACTTGCGATGGATTTTCAAACCTTAATGCTTCTGACACTTACGGCAAAACCCTCTCTGCTCTTTGTAAGAGGTATATTAAATAAAACCTAACTTTAGTAAACCAGTAACCAGAAACCAAAACCAGAAATCAGAAACAGGTAAACAGAAACCAGTAGGTAACTAGATAATCATCATTTAGGAATCATCGATTCGACAAAGAAGGTCTTCTTCGTCATATCGATGATTCTATTCCATTTAGTAGGTATATAAGCTCAGAGAGGTAACCTGAATCCCAGCAATTGGACAATTAAGTTCAAGAAAAATTTAACCAGCCAACCGAAATATTTACTTCGTACAATTTTCTGTATTTTCCTCGCTCCAACTGTGGTTAATTCCACCTTTTGGGAACACCTTAAAAGGATCGTTAATTGATTCCAAATTAATCTGTGCAAATTGGGTCTCTAATGAGAACTAACGTAATATCAAAAGGGGTTAAGCGGTAAACCTTAATTCAACCGATTTATACTACTACTATATGCATACTAATAATAAAACTGAAGAGTTTGTTTTTGTTTGACTGCGCTAATCTCTGGAATTACCAGTCGGATTCGAAAAATCCTTTTTGCATTTAGCCCAATTCTCAAGGAAGGTTATGGCCTATTAAACATCACGCTACGACCCTTAGGAGCCGACCAAAAAGAAAAAAGATAAAAAAGAACGCTAAGCAAAAACGAGGTAATAACGCGGGCGGGCGATGCGATGCGATGTGGTGGGTCAGGCTACAAAAAAAATGACATGCGGACAAAGTCATAGGCTTCTGCTAGTAGTCCCACCAGCGTTTACCAAAGAGCGCTCCCACGCAAAGTCAACAAAATATTATATTTATGATGAAACTAGCAGTAATTATGAGTTCACAAATATTTGGCGGTTGGAGTTAGTTACTGGTACACAAATTGCAGTGTTGGTGTTTCCTTTGATCGTGATGTCACGGGAATTTAGTGGGGTGCATACTGCTGACTTGTTGTTGGGTGGTGAGGTTGGATTTGTAGCTTATCGACCTTGTAAATTAGCAAAGTGTAGACTGTGCTTGAGGAATAAATAATTCATAAATATTTAGAATAAATTAAATTTTCCAAAATATTACCTTCAAAATCTTAAAAATAATTTATTTTATAATTTAATTAGAACCATCTCGTCTGCTAGTAGTCTAAGTGACTGATCGCATCTAAGAGACTGATAAAACTGACAAAAAAATACAATGATATTAAAATGTGTGTCTGTCCGATGCCTGTACTAGGATAAACCTGTGTGATTTAGGTAGTGAATTTTCTCTACGTACCTACATAACTTTGAGATCAACAACTTTACTGAAAAGCTTCAGTCACTCAATCAAAATTCTGATGTAAAACTACCAAAAAAAAACATATTCACAGCAATTTACAGCATTGAGAACGAATGCATAAAAAATATCGCATAAAATGTGCTGCTTTGTCCGAAGCAGATAACCGAAACAAAACTGAACGAACAAAATAAAGTTCCAGCCAATAAATAGGAAATGTAAAATTAATAAAAAAAGCCCAACATGCAATCGATTACCGACAGTATGCTGGAGAGCGACGCTGGATAGTAATAAAGAGTGATCGATGCGTTTGGCCGCGTCCCATGCTCGCCTGCACTCGCCCCGCACTCGCCCCGCACTCGTCCTGCTCTCACCACGCAGTACCAGTGCACCACAACTGTCGTAAATTTGAAATGACGCCGACGCCGACAGCATGGCTTGCGGACGCTAAACATAAATTTCTTTATCTGATGCCTCTATATCAGCTGTTCATATGGGTTCCGCAATTAGTATTACAAGTAATTTATGCGAAGTTGCAGCAACTACCGAGCTCGCTTGAGTGCGGAACTACGAGATGGTCTGTTTAAGTTTCCAAGTAGCCAAAGTTGTCGAAACTCACCATGATGACACGAGTCTTCTGAATCATGAAAAAGAAAATAAAGAAAGTATTTCACCTCCAGCCATACCTCAGGCGAAATCGCAACAGATAGAAATTGATAAAACATTTCAAGCGCAAAAAATATAACTTACAAAAATGAAACTCATAAATCGAAACGAAATATTTCGTGGGTCGGCATTCAGAGCATTGCGCTCAACTACAGAGCGAAATAGTAGAAAGGAAAGGTATAAAAGCTTTACCCTTTCTAAAAACACGTAAATAGGAGAGCGGGGCGTTCGTTTGGTTCGGCTTCGGCGGCGCACACACGCTCACCACCTACACTGGCCGCGAGCCTTACATACGTGGAATAAACGACGTGAAATGGGAAAAAAGTTAAATATGTATGAGTGCGGGTAAATATATAAATCGGTATATAAAGGCGTTTATATAAAATAGATGGGAGCGCGCGGGTTGCGCTGCGCTCGGCTCAGTCGCGCGCGGACCTCCCAGCCGCACGGCGCGGCCATCTCATCTCGCCGCTCTCTCGCCGCTGTCTCTCCCGATATTCCACGTTTTCGCGCCAGTTTCCCGGGACCCATAAACAATGCAAAACAAACTTTTAATGATGCACAAAGTATTGCCATGACTAATTTGCGGGAAGGACAGTGTTTTTGTGTTATGACTTAAGTTTTTCTAACTTCACGTGGTCGGCCGGCGAAGTTTTGCGAACTCGGTAAGTGTTTATAAAAGTTGCCGCAAGTTTCCTTGCTTAGTATGAATAATAAGGCACTTGTGCTGTACATCGTCGGAGTTTTAAATTACGTTTCAAGTAATAGTGACTTGCTTCTTAATTGTTTCCATACTTTCTACTGGGTTTATTTTGTTGGCTATTAAGTTTGATAGGAGTTGGAAATTACTTTTTTTGAAAACTATGATGATTAAAAATCTATAGTGTCAATTTAGGAGACTTTTGAAAAAAAAATAGTAGATTATTGAACAGAGGAGTTTATCACTATCAACGTGCTCTTGCATAGAATATTGTTTTAAAGTGTTTGAGCAATTTATGCAAGGTACGTAGGTACTAGAATCAAAACCATTAGAATCATAATCATTTTTCAAAACTGACATTGATCTTTCAGTTTAACATATTAAATAGAAATAAAACATTACACCCAGATTCCCAATCGTATGGCACTTTTGAGTTGCCTTAAATCTCACGTTGTCACTTTAACTTTAAAGTGTACGATAGCGACATTATTACTTTTAAGAACATCTTAAAGCATCGTCAGAGAATTCGGGGGAAAGAGGAGCAAGATAGAACTATGCACCGAAATATAATTAATAATGAAACAATTTCCTCAAGTAAAAACAAATGAAAAAGACCCAATGTTAAAAGCAATCATAACACAATTCCACGATCAAACAAACAAAAAAAAAAACCATTTATTCAATTAAAAATATTTTTACCATTCCACAAAAACACATTCATCACCGGAATTGAATAAACAAGAAGTATTTTTCCGCACTTTAGCAAAACAATCAGAAGCGACGAATATTAATAGCGAGCAACCACGGTTACAATTTGTTTCGTCGACACAAACAAGAGACAGTTAAATTAGTCCGCCGCAAATGAATGTAGACGCGAGGCCTAAACACACGCTTATTTGACGTAGACCCCCAAAATTGACTATATTAATTTCGTTTTACATCATTAAACACAGATTGAATAAACTTTATAATGAACGGAGTTAAACCGCTTTAAAAGTTCCGCGGGAATGTTTTTCAGAAATGTCCATTTGTATTTTTAATAATAGAACTAAGAGAAAGTTGCCAACATTCTGCGATATTAGCTGTTGGTACATTTTTTTAAATTAAGGCGTTTGGTACAATTTTCGTGAAATTGCGCGCTGTGTGAAAATTCCGGCGTGGATGTTGGCAAAACTTGGTTTTACTGGGAACAGGAATTCTTATTATTTTAATAATAACTTGTGTTACCGAACTGGGCTCAAGCTAAAGCTGCAAAATTTTGGCATCTAGGTTTTATTATTTTCATAAATAACGACCGGAATACCGCACTTCCTAAACTTTCGGTGCACGCGTGGGCCGTCATCATACCTACATCCAGTGTAAACTTTAAGTAATTATGTACTTAAATATCTTCAACAGTTTCACAACTTGATAGAATAATATTTCAAAACTGTTCTATTGTTAAAGTTTCATTTACAAGCTGATATTATACAGGTGGCCCATTTATAGTGGCCCAATTTTTTTTGTGTCTAGCCCTTCACGTGGATTCACATAAACGCAACATATGTTCCGCGGAAATCAGTAGCTTAGAAGTTGTTTTTCTTAAAATCTATATAATTTTGACGGCACGGTTGGCACAGTGGTTAAGCGATTGACTGCTGCGCTGCGTGTCGCGGGTTCGATTCCCGCACGGAACAAATATTTGTATGACCTACATGTATTTGTTCCGAGTCTGGGTGTTTTTCTATCTATAATATGTATGTATTTACAAAAAAAAATTGTATTTAAGTAGTTTATCAGCCATCTTGTTACCATAACACAAGCATTAGGTTGCTTAGCTTGGGACAAATGGTGCTGTGTGAAATGTCCAGGGATTTATTATTATTATTATTAATTATAAATTCTAATTCTAATTGTCTTAGAAACAAAAAAGAAAACAATTTTGGACATAAATGAAAACTGGCCAATGCACAGGAGTATTTTGAAACAATCATATGAATCCTAACATCAAAATTGAAAAAGAGACTTTTTTAAAACAATTAAAATAGTAGTGATGGGCCGACTTTGAGTTTAGCCGATCAATCGGCTGGCTAAAGTGACTAAAGTATGCCCAAGAGATTCTCAACGTATGCAGGGTCGAATTTAGCAAATATGGGTGATGGATCGATGGTGATGCATGATAATGCCCGGCCACACACAGCTCAGGTTGTGCAAGAGTATATTGAGTTTTTTGACACTAAGCTAAAAATGGCTATTTTTATTGTTCTATCTTTTTTTTTTAAGTTAAAAATGTTACTAATGTATAGTTTACTAGTTTCAAAGAAAGCGGATAGCTATAAAAAGTTTTTTACATTAGATCTCTTAACTTCTACATATAGTTAGTTTTGCAGGCCAGTGTATTTGATAAAAAATTGCATGTAGGTTATTTTTAAACACTTTCACGTCCCTCAATTTTTGTATAAATATTTTCATCGTAATTTTCGGCCCGACTGGCGCGACGGCTAAAACAATTACAATTAGGGTCTATGACGTGTTGCCTGGGGCTATAGCTTATATTATTAAAAATTCCTAGATTTTCGCGATACCTACGTACTCGCTATAATGGGTCTCCAGCTGAAAAAAAGGAAGAAATTCGTTTGGCTTGGTTTGGACATGATGCGGAGGGAGGCATGTGACTAAGAAACTGATGAATAAACAAAAGGCCAAAGAAAAGATGGATGGATTGTATGAGGAACGATATGAAAGAGAAGGGAGTAAATAATAGAGTGACGGTTGACAGGGGATCATGGAAGAAGCAAACGTGTTGCGTCGACCTCAAGTAAAAAGAGTCAAGAACTGGAAGTTAATGATGAATGGAATTAAGTCAGGGATAACGAACCTATGATATGCGCTAGGTAGAGGTAGCCCGCAAAATTCAAATTTCTTAGGCTTTTTGCAATCATCATAATCGTTAGAGCCGAAAGAAGTCCACTGCTGGACATAGGGCTCCCTCAATGTACTTACATACATTTCCAAAGTTAACAATAATTGAAACTAGTGGACGTTGCGCCTATGACAAATGCTCCGCATTTACCGTACGATTTTTTTCTCATCATCTTTTTCATTAATAAATTCAGATCTACAATTAATTTATTTCATTTGTGTAGTATGATAATGTAAATATGTATATTTTTATTTAGTTCGAAGTACTTTTTTCTGATATCGAGGATAAGGCAGTCATTATGTATAGGCAACAAAATAAATACCTAATACTTATGGCACGTCTTTGTGAAAAGGTTCGTCTTCCATGTTGTAAAGTTTTCTACTATAATAATAATACCAGCCTATTATTGTCCCTCTGCAGGGCAAAGGCCTCTTCTCTTACTGAAAAGGAACAAGCATTGATCAAAACGCTTGCTCAAGACAGGTTGGCGTTTGCAGACTTATATAAACTATAAAGCCCAGGTTTCCTCACGATGTTTTCCTTCACCGATGTCAGTGATGTCTAAGATATAATTCAAAAATAATAATAAAGAAATTCAGAAATAAACTTTAGACATATGTATAAATATAGGCATTTATTTAATTAGAATTGTTAGTATTTAATCAGAAATCTATTCGTCCGTTCGCAAACCTAGGTCTTCATGGAGAAGAAAGACAATAAACTCCATGGAAACAGTATTAAAGTTTTCTATCAACATATCATACACACATACTACATTTAAAAAAGAGTACTGACCGATGGACGTTCATTAGATACCGCGTCCAAACCGTTGAAGTAGATTGTATGGCCGAAATAGAAGGATTTTAATTTAACTAAGATGGTTTTTCTAAAAACCGTTTTTATCTCAGTTTTATTTTAAGGATATTTGCATCGTATTCAAATTGTTTTTAGACTAATCCACTGAGTGTCGAGTTGCCTTTTTCCCTTAGGTTGGTAAGTCCCCTAGGAGTCGTTTTCTTTTATTTCGATAAATGTATACGGTCATATTATACCTAACGATTTCGTTCTATCGCTTTTAGGTGTATACTTACGTTTTCATGTGTTTATTAAACTATTTTATAATAAGTACACGTACTCCTAAGGGATTACTTGATTATTTTTGTATGATAAATCATAGGAATAGCGCTAGTTATTCCTATGATTTATTTTAGTTTGTGAATAGTTTAAGTTGAATTAGGATATAATTTTGTTATTTTGATTAATTAATTCAGTACTAAATGATATTTACTTACATATTATTTTAATTCTGTTGAATTATTCAATAAATACGTTATAGCAGTTCAAACATTTGGATCACTAGAATTTTGAATCATAATGTGGTATGACACACCTGAAGTAAAAATGTCAACCACTTTTGGAGGCCACTGTATGTTTGCTAGTAGCATTAAACGTGATCATGAAAAACTCATACACTCATATCATTGCTCTTATACCCTGTTCATTAGGTTAACCGTTCTTTGACAGCTGTCTTAGAACGTATATATTCCAGATGAGGTAAAAGTTAACTTTAAAATGCGTAATAAAATAAATATATAAACTGCCTTATCTTATTGAATTATATTATTTATGGCTTCTTACAGACATTATTATACCGTACGTGTATCAATCAATGTATTGTGTGTTGCTGCAATCACTAGTTCCATTATTATCTATTAATTACTAAGAAATATAGCAAAATGGCAAATCATGACAAAAAGCCATTATAGCCGTTGTAAGATACTGCTTACTGAAAACCCTTCCCCTTCTTTCGTCCCATTTCCTTGGTTGCAGAATGAATGAAATGAATTCCTTTTCCACTGTATAATTCCCGAGATTTTTAAATCTCACCCCAGCCAAGATTCAGCGAATAAAAAAGTTTATTATTCTTGCCAGCCATATAATTATACCTAGGTATTGAAAATAGATGAGTAGGTACTGGGTACGCATTCCCAAAAGATTTCTTATCGACAATATTCGATTTAGTTTGAATTACGATAAAATATTCAATTTTTGCGAATGAATCATATTCAAATTGTCGATAGCTATTTGTATAAAAACGTCGTTACAGGAATTACAGAGATAATTGTGTTAAAAGTCATCATTCATGCGATTACGCGTTCGAATTGAATTACCAACGCATTAATGTTTTATAATTGGATTATTTAACCACGTGTTTAAAATTGTGAGTTCGAATCTGTGAAGAGTTTTACCTACCGTTTTTATAAAGAGAAAACAGTTTTGTCGAATTAATCGTCTACCTAAAGTGATTAACGATGTTGTACATGAGCTACTTTTGTGGACTTTTTAAAATTTTAAAGACAATCGTTATATATTTATTTGTAGGGTCCAATTTAAGGCACGGACGAACCATCCTTTTCGCCTGAACTACAGTTTAATTCAACTAGGTAGTTAAAAATGTACGACTACCATTAGCAATGTACCGACTGGAATCAACTTAGACGCGCCGGCCGCTTACAAATGGCAGTTTACACTCACCGAAATATTTCGGCCGATCGAAGCTGGGACGTTAAATGTCTAGGGTTGTTACATTTTTGGAGGCATGAGGAACAGGGTGAAAAGTTCACTCATCCTCCATAGAAAAGGGAGGATCCTCCGACCAGACGGGTGTTGTGTCTGGCGGGCAATTGCCCAACGATTTATATTGGGAAATTGTATCTATGCTAATTGCACGGTAAACTCTGCTTGCGAGATGCAGGATTTGCGTGAGGTCAGTATGACGCGTTGTTCGCATGTGGCGTTTTAGATACCGCTACACATTAATTACTAACGGGAGATATTTAACCCGTTGAATGCCGTAATTACAGACACAATTAAAAAACCATTGTGTCTCGCGTGGATCTTCGATCTACGATATGAAGGGTTAATTGGTCCTCTAAAAACTTATTGACCTTCTAAAGATAGACTTTTTTAAATGAATGGACATCTAAACACTTTTTGCGCTTCTACTGATGCATACTTTTTTAAATAGCCTTTTCTCACAGTTCATCGCAGTAACTAAGCCAAACGGAGGTTAGGTTGGAACTGCGACCAACAACGCGCGAGCCGAGCAAGCGAAGTGAGCGGTGCCGCGGCAGCCGTCCGGCGACCGCTACATTCATGTTGGTCGCAGTTACTTGCCTATTTTGTAATTTTAGGTCCGCAATATAGGAATTATTTGAGTTTTACAAAAAAAGGCGCAATCATTAAATTGGAGTGTTCAATAATATTTTAAGCAGCGCAAAATGGAAATTATTAGAGGTTTGATTAAATACATGTCATACCTAACAACATTGCGAAAAAGATATAATTTCATTTTCAAACAAGCAGAACATTGTTATACGCTTTGATGGTCGAGTTACTTTGACAATAGCTTTTCTTGATTTGTAAAATAAACATGATCAAATTAGGGCGCGAATCGAATCAGCTTGATGCGAAACATTCAAACGTTTTTATTTCAGATATCGGATTTAATTCGATCAAATGTAAAACGATTCGGGGAAGGTATCCCGAGCATGATTTCTTCGTTTCGCCGAACTGATCTTTATTTAAAAGAAAAATATCGACGTTACTGGCTTTTTCTCTGAAAGAAAACCGACCAACAAACTTGATTATAATAAACATTTTTTTTATTTTTTATTTGTAAGGTACCGATAACTAAATCTTACAATATCCTCTCATACTAAGAGAAACAAATAGAAATGAATGAAAATGAACGTTGGAAAACCCGCATATTTTTGGTTGTTTCATTTAAGAACAAAACATTAACAGTCTTACCAAAAAACTTAGACACTGTTTAACTAAAAACGTGCTTAAACGTTATATTTTTTTTTAGGTGTGTAAAACGTTTGCGTTTCTTCAAGTGTAAAAATTATTATAAACGTCTGCTTAGCCATATAATTTTTGACGTTTCTACGTCTCTTAACTTTAAGCAATGTTTATAAATAAATGAGATAGTTTGCAATATTAACAAACGGCTATTAAACATACAAAATTAGTTTTCTTGGCACAATGGCCGATCCTAAAGAAGTACTTAGGACCAAAGTATCATAGATCCAGGGTCTGTGGATACCTACTTATTGGATATCGAGAATCCGCTGTCTGGACGAGAAGGAGCTTCAGTGATTTACATAATAATATAACATGCATATTTTATAGCTATATCTTGGGACAGCATGTATTGGCTAACGATTGTACCTTTGCAAAGAGTTCGATTGCAAGAAGTTTTCGCATTTGAAAACTCATATTTTTAGCGTCTTTTCTTTGTAGTACCAATATTAGATAAGTATATTTTCCGAACTCACTAGCCATATATAAGCCATCAAAGGCTTCTGTGGTTTTTAATATATAAAAATTCTAAACTCAGCGATATGCATTTTGAACAATAAAAAAAAAATACCTACCTAAATAAAAAATTAGAATATAGCAAACGACATCGCGACAGTCCCACATGATGAGAGGAGCTGGACCCTTTAATAAAGATTAGTCCTTGGCAGCTCTGAACAGAGAGAGGTGGAAAGAGAGTACGGAGGCCTTTGCCCAGGAATGGGACATTAAAAGATAAAAATAATAATAAAAAAAGCTTAGTTTGAAAATTTTCCTAGTACACCATCACACATTTTTTCGCGCATTTTTTTCATGTGTGATGTTTGTCCCAACTCGATACACCACTGTTGTTGTTTTTTAAAAGGTGTTTTAACAGACCATGTACCTTGTTTACAAATAAAACAATACATATTAATGTATTCCGTTCTTTTCAGATTCCACAACAAAGATGCATTTACTGCTAATAGCGATACTCGGTAAGTGAACCAAAATTAAACCATTTTGTATTGTACGGCTATTCATTATAGGTACAAAACAATCCAATAATTTACGGGCAATTAGGTAAACGGTGTTTATGGACACCGCTTATTTTCCGGCACGGCAAGCAGAGTTGGTAGGAAAAAATATATTTTCCTGCTAAAGGCGTTTTAATATTTCATTAAACCGCTACAAAAAATACTTACTTACCTACTCACAAATTTAAAAAACCCACTTCAAGTTTATGAAAGCTTAATTAAGCCGTGATTTCGGAAGGCCTATTAAAATAATCAGTTGACAAATAATCACGTCACGAGTTTTGATTGAATGGGCCACTTTAAAGAAAACAAGAAAGAAAATAAGTTTGTTTGACACAGGTTAAGTAAGGTACTCAATATTCACACAAAAACAAAACAGCATTGTGTGCCTCACGGCTGCGCCAAACTTTGTTCAACCAATCACATTTTACATGAGATTGACTACCTATGAGGTGTTATAACTTCTGTGTTGATCAGGCACTCAAAAACCGGGTATAAATTATAATAATATTCTTTGTTGTTCTCTCATAATCACAAACACAGTAACCCCAATCCTATCTGAGTGCTAACCGTTGTTCTTTCCACCTTGTCTTATCCATGCATATCCATATAAGCATAAGCATAATCAGCCGATAACGCTCCCATTGGGACACAGGCCTCGGATCGGGCCTCGGGATCTGTCCCAGTGGGTTGTAAATCTGTAGGCTGTAATGTACCACGCGGCTCCCAGTGCGAGTTGGTAGATATCATAATATGTCCTAATTTTTTTTTTTCAAACTTGGTATTATTAACGCATAGTAAAGCGCCGTCTGGGATCGAATCCACGACCTACATCACGTAAGTCAGGACCATTACCTCCAGGCCACCACTGGCACTGCTCTCTATTCTCTTATTCATGCGCTGTCCATAAATAGGTCATCATGAAATTGGGTAGGCACAAAGGTAGCTACTTACCGCATATTTCTATATTGTAGAATAATGACTGACATTAGATATATGTTTATACAGGCAGATATATGTTTTCCTATAAGTACTTGCTGTTCCAGTTTCTTTATTACTTACTGAAACTTTAGCGAAAGCAAATATTAAGATTTATGAATTTTGTTTGGAGCCTAATGTAAGTATGAGAAGGCCGTATATCTTTGTATTTAATAGCCCATAAAATATCGTTAAGTTTATTATTGTAAGACAAACATAACGGAAAACGATTTATTAGTTTAAGTTCAGCGAACTTTTAAACTAATAACAATTTATTCACTTATAACGTACGATCTTTGTTTGCTACAAATTATACATTTTTCGAGAGCGTCTGTGGTTTTGTGATTAACAGCTTAACTTAACCCATTTCGTATAAATGAATATCACTACGTTAGTTTTTCAATCGACATATTTACATACATGTGAATAAATAGGTACCTACATATATCGAAAATAAACATTAGATGTAAACAACATTTCGAAAAACAAATAAAATGTTACCTTGAAGGTGTAAATGAGGTGAAACACCTTTTTTAATGATGTCATTGAATACGTTTTAAGAGGGTGCGCTAAGGTAGCCCGTGAAGTTCAAAAATCCTTACGTTTCTCACAATTTGTCACAGTGTCAGGTTGTATGTTGATTATAATATGAGAAGATTCAAGAACGTAACAAATATGGTTTCCCAGAATTAGGATCATTAGAATCCGCAATATGCAGCAATATCAATATGAAATCATGACATTTGAGGCCAATTCTAACTTAAGGACAAGTCCTACTCATTCAATCTACACACACATCAGTCATTCAATTGGGTAATATGAACTTATTAATGATTTTTTTGGTTATCATCATCATCTGCCTAGCCTTTTCCCAACTATGTTGGGGTCGGCTTCCAGTCTAACCGGATGCAGCTGAATACCAGTATTTTACATGAAGCGACTGCCTATCTGACCTCCACAACCCAGTTACTGGGTAATACGATACCCCTTGGTAAGACTTTTTTGGTTATAATTCTTTAAATAAATATTTGTTACGCGAATCATATTTAGATCAACATACAACCTGATATTGACCTGCAATTACAAATAATGTAAGGAAATTTGAATTTCGCGGGCTACCCTCACGCTTTCGCCAAAAAACAAAGCCTGTAAAGCTACAGTTACGGTCAGAAAACGCTCTTTATTTGGACAGCAGCCGATCGATTCTGTAAAAATCTCACCGCGAAATGTTAGGTGAAGTGAGCTTAGAGTGTGCTGTCAATGGTGTCAATCCCTCGCATTAGTTGGAATGACAGCTCACTCCACGCTCATTTCACCTAAGTTTTCACGGTGAGATGGTTACAGAATCGCACCGCTGTTATTGTTTGATAGTTCACCACTTTCTTAGAAAACAACGCATAACGGAGAAAAGCCTGTTTTTAAATCTATTTCATTTCATATTCACATTCCCGACTTTGCCAAAAAGTTGTAATAAAAGGAAAAAATATGGTCCTTCATCAGTTGACCGAGGGTAATTTTGAAAGAGTCCCTTTTGCTGCAAAGCTCGTCCAACTGTTTACTATATACTTTACTTTAGCACCTTTATTAGGTAAAAGTAATATTAACAGTAGGTATGTGTGGACAAACATAATTATCTGCTTGTCTACCTTAATTGAATATGATTTTAGTTTATATTTACTTGTAGGTATTAAGTTTGATTAACAGGGTGCCTAAATTTTCACTGTCTTGTGTGGCAGTTAACTCACCTGATTCTTATAATAGGGACGAAGATCAGATACCTAAATGAATCGTGTTAACTTAAACAAATTAATCAATTTGTTTGGGTCGTGTATTACCAACATTGGATTTCTATTATATAATACATTATACCAAAACAGACGTAGGTATACGTAGATATATTTTTTGGAATATCGTTTCTGTCTGTGATCGGCATAACAGAAATTATTATTTTTAAAATACAACTTCAGCCCCACGATAAAGCATATAAAGCGTTATATGGAAACAATGCACGAACCGAATTTTCAGTAACCTATGCGCAGGCACGTCCACGATTACCTTACGTTAGTTTTCACGAAATATAGGAGCCTAATATGCAATACCTAGGTACTATGGTTGTAGGGTAGGCTATTGTATAGAATCAAGTCCTTATAACTGAACAGACAGCTGTTCTGCTGAGGAGTTTGTTGCGCCACTTCTTCTTCCCAGCTAAAGCACTAGGAAGTGGTGAAATTTTGGGGGAATGACTAATATAATTTTGACGTTTAAAAAGTGCTAATTCGCAGCTTCATTTGAATAAATTCGTTTGACTTTTGATTTTGCTTTGAAAAATATCAGACAAAAACTACGTTACACGGTACGGTATAGAAGTTAGCAAAACTTTATTTTTGTCGTTCCTCCCACAAACAAATTCGTATAGCACTACTTGCTGGGTAAGCAACAGTGACAAGAAATTTTAAAACATCATCAACGTTCACAAAGTGGATTAAATACGTATTATTGAAGCAAATCCAAAAGATCGAACAGAGCAAACTTAATAATATTCATACGGTACCGCGCGAGCTCCCTCTACCAAATAAAAATAAATTTTCGAAATCAGTCTACAATTGACATTGATTGATTGTTTTTACATATCGATGAACATAAAAAAAGAATTATATACAGACGAACATAGAATATCCTCCTTTTATAAAGTCAGTTAAAAAAAATCAGACTCTTCAATGCAAACTTAGGAAAAGAGCAAGCAAAAAATATGAATAGCAGTCTCCTTACCTAGCTACGACACTTCTTAACCTTCCAACCGAGACTGGCGGCAAACCAGCTTTATAAAAAAAAAACCTTTCCCGTAGAGGTTCTTTAGTTAGTTTAACGAGACTCTGAGTAAACACCAACAGCAGAGGTTCAACGCTTTGTACGATTCAATCAAAGCCTCCCGGAGCCAGCCTCCCGTTTTTTTTAAATCTCGTGGACACGCGAGCAACGCCCTGGCGTGCTAATGGAATTACTAAAAAAAGGAAAAATCTATTTTCTCTCGCCAGGTGGAAATTGCGTTTGAATGACGAAATTTAAATTAGAAAATGGTCGTGTTACATTTAAAGTGGACCAGAATTAATTTTCTGCTGTTTTAGTATAATTTTACAACTGTATCCCGAAAGTTGGAGGTGTGGGTAATGAATTGTGTAGCCCCGAAATTTACAGTAAAGTGTTTGTAGGAAATGAGGATACTGGCCGCAAATTTTGAAATTTTCTTTCACTGAGTATAGACGATTTCAGTCTATTTCGCAGCGGAAAATAAAAATAAACAATATAGAAAAATACGTGGTTGATACCATGTATTTTTCTACTATGTATTTTTTTCAATAAAATAAAGTTCCTCTGAAAAAACACAAAGAGTTGTTTTAGGTTTGGATTCCATTTATTTCTTTCAGTAAATTATACAAAATGCGAGATACGTATGTAGGATATGTATTATTCGGTGAACCTTTATGGTTGTGTGGGGGCTGAAATAACAAACACTCCTTGTGGGGATTGAAATAAATAGTGTGTCTACTTGGCAGACGAATTGGTTACCGTAGCGTTGTTATAGAGCTACGGTGAAGATACTATTTCCTACCTCTTGACATACTTACTCACTTTCTAAGGCACCCTTGGGGAGCGATGGACCCTTTTCCTATAAGTACATGAACCACTCACCGAAAGTGCGTGCATCTAATACGAAATATCCCCGAATTTTTACGCCAAAATCCTACACACATATCAGTTTTAGCACGTTTTCATGCAATTAAACGATTAATTGAAATGCTGAGCCCTTCCACCGTCAGCCGAGTGAGGCAGGGTAAGTACGAACGATCACTGGCGACAAATTGCCTCTCTACAGAGCGGCGTTTCATATTTCTGAACAAGGAAACAATTTAGCAGCGAGGACGTTTTCGTGTCGATTTTTTTATATTCCGCCCGAGGATGAGCGGAATAATAATGCGAATTGACAAGCGCAAAACAGTCCGGACCGACCTTAGATTTTGGTGAAAACAAGTTTTGTTTATGTCTTGGTTTATTAGACTTTTGAAGTGCTTATTTTATATAGGTCTTTATGGCCTGATTTTTCAATTGTCTGATATTTTTTGTCAGATATCTTTTGTATAGAAATTATGTCAAACTGTCATATGACAGTTTGAAGAATAAATATTTATTCTTCAGATATAAGTTCTCTTATTATTGAAAAATCAGCCCTTAAAGTAATATACCTAAAATTTTCACTTTTGTGACGTAAGTTTATACTATACCAGGTGGAGACGCAATGCTACAATAAATTAATCTTCGTGTGACGACGATGACGATTCGATGATGTCCCTATTCTGTGTATACGGTCCATCACTACTTACTATTTAGTTTGTTTGAAAAAATCCCTTTTTTAATTTCGATGTTAGGATTTATTTAATAGTCGTTTGAATAAACTCGTTTGCCAGTATTTTCATTTATTGTCGTATTATCACATCTCTCCACATTGTATACAGCAAACCCTTTGTTTCTATTTGGTTCTTTGATTCTGATAAATGAAAATAAAAATAAAAAAAGTAAATTTTCCGTGGGAGAATCAAAGCCGTTTTGCAGAAGCCCATCGTATCATATATTTCAATGTAATTTGCCAGAAAGTTTCTAGAGTAGCATCTTTCTGGGAAATTTCATTGAAATCCATCCTGCGTTTGCAATTTAGTTTAAAAAAATATAAACAAATGTGTTTTATCTTTAATGTCTACATATAAAGTTCAGTTTACACTACAACTGAAAACATTGTTATCACTTAGTCAATATTAGATACGAACTAGTCATCCTGAAATAAACATAGGTTGCACTTGTATAAAGTTGATATTTGTTTAAGTGGAAATCACATCAATCGAAAACAAGGATGTGAATATGGAATAGTATAAAATGACATAATCAGCCTATAATTTTCCCACTGCTGGGAATCAGGCCTCCGCTCTTCGACAGGGAGTGGGCTGTAATCTACCACGCGAGGCTAGTGCAGGTTGGTAGACGTCACATGTCTTCGAATTTTTGGTTCTAGGACATACCATTCCTCACCATGTTTTCCTTCACCGTTTTGACATGAAATGAAATTTATTTTGCAAGAATTCACACACAGACTTAAGATGATGGTCCGGTTTTTTAAAAACAGTTTCTAAAAACAATTCACTGAAACTAGCATGCAAAATTAAATAAATTAGATTATTTTTGATAGTTAAATATTTGAGAGCAGTGGTGATGAAATAATTTACAAAAAGTAAAACGGCTGTCTGGGTTCGCACCCACGACCTACAACACGTAAGTCGGAGCCGTCACCGCTGAGCCACCACAGCTATCTATGTAGTATGAAATGAGATATGCAAACTTACATAACATATTTTTTATTACCTCGCAAAAAACGCTCGTGTATGACGGGAAGTAAAGAAAGTAAAAAGAAGGAACGAGAGAGGTAGCACGAGGCATTTCGTAATTACTGTCCAGTTAGTGCCACCCGTTTCATACAAGGTTTCCTTTTTCTATGTTTTGGACCACGTGTATTACGCGTGTAAAAAGACACTTGACGAGGCCGAGTCACGTGTACTCCCCGTCATTGTAATAATTTTCTTTTTGTACTGGACCATACTTGGGAACCTTCTGGTTTCGAAGATATGGAAGGTCAACTTGTACAGACGTTTTTTTTACGATAAC
Source organism: Apamea crenata (assembly GCA_949629185.1). Lineage (NCBI taxonomy): Eukaryota > Metazoa > Arthropoda > Insecta > Lepidoptera > Noctuidae > Apamea > Apamea crenata. The sequence continues at coordinate 8,431,922 of OX451371.1, read as the reverse complement.
AAGTTTTTAATATTATAACACTAAATGCCCCCACGACCCACCTTACACGACCTTTGCACCCATAAGCACAATGTTTTGCGTGCGTTACATTGCGCACTACCGCAAACAGCTCACACTAAAAATATAAGTCGTTTCCCAGAATTTTTGTGCAATGTTACTTATATTGATGTACAGAATACGTAGATGACGGCTATGTGATGTGACTTTTTACACCCTGTATACTTATAAGGTTCGTACTTTGAGTGGGAAAATATATAACGAAATTGTGTTAATTAATTCGACGTAACAGTGTAGCTATACAAGCTGTTGTTTTGCATCCTCGTCAAATTTCAGGAGGCTGTTATGAAAGACACAAATAATCAAATAAAATTACGAACCCTGGTAAATTAATGAATACGTACTCGTACTTGTTTGTTTAGTTATTTAAGTTTGACAGTATTTCAGAATACACCACTTTCAAAGAACGGAATCGCGTTATGGTATCGTATATGCGGCCGCGTTTTATTTGTGTGTAAAAGGGCAGTTACAGTGCGGATTCCCATAATTTGCGAAAATTAGAAAAAAAAAATCCTACTTATTTTATTATTGATTCGTGTCGAGAATCAGTAGCATAGAATTGAATTTGACGAGGATACAAAATTACACCTTGTATGTATATAATAAAGCTGAGGAGTTTGTTTGTTTGTTCGAATGCGCTAATCTCTAAAACTCCAGCCTATTATTGTCCCACTGCAGGGCAAAGGCCTCTTTTCATACAGAGAAAGCACGAGCATTTATCGCCACTCCCACTCCCTCTCACTCAGAGGAGGTCTAGGTCCCAGCAGTGGGAACGTTATGGCTGATTATGCTACGCGTAAAGACGACTGCGTTGATTACTTAGTCACTTTTGTTAGTGTTTTCAAAAGGTGAAAGGGATCACCATCCACAAATTTCTGTATATATTATGTACATATATCTGTCCGTGACAACATTAGCGGGTCCTATCAGAATACCAGAGCTACGACACTTATTTTTAAATGTCGCAGCATCATGCTGAGATAACAGTTTTTTGACCTCGTAAGGAATTTCCTTTTTTATTTCCAGATTACTTTTGTTTTATTTTTTATGTTTCTATGAGTATGTTTAGTTTCGTTTGTGATATTCTTGCCCGAGTCCAATTAAATACTATTTCTTTCTTAAAAATGCTTTTGTCTGTCTCATGGCGGATGTCTTGAAAATAACTTGATGTATTGTCAAAGTCATAATATTATTATTAGTTCTAATATTAATATTTAATGTTTGTAATATTAGTAGGATTTAAAACAAAGAAGTCAGCTCCGGAAAAAGTTGTTACCAAATATTATTGTTGTCCTAAGGCGACCCCTACTGCCCCCCGCAGGGATTTGGTCTTATACCCCCCCTACCCCCCTACGCGCCCCCCTTACCCTTTACGTAACATGGCTATTATATTGGAATTAAACAAGTAATCTCTATTTTCATTTGATATACGTATCTATTGTTGGCGTGTTTATTATAGATAAGTTAGAATACTGATTGGTTTTAAATAAATATCTGTGAACAGTCAGGAAAAATCAAAAGTCATTTATTCAAACAGCACTTTTCGAATTTCAAAATTACATAAGACAGTCCCCCAAAACGCCCGCCCTTCACCACTAATTTCTCGTTATAGCCATTAAATAAAGCTGTCAATAAATGACAGTTGTGATTTGAATATACGGACCACTTAAGTTGGTAGTCAAGTTTTTTGTTAGCCTATGTTGTTTCCCACTGCTGGCCAAACGCCTCCCTGTGTTTCTTCCAACCCTCCCTGTCTTGTGCGATCTCTGGCCATGTTGGCCCTGCAAATGTTACCACGTCATCGCACCTTCTTCACCGTGGTCGACCTCGACGGCGATATCCTCCCTCAGGTAGTCAAGTAGCAAATTCTCTGTCTTCGCTTTAAGTCATCATCTGCCTAGCCTTTTCCCAACTATCTTTGGGTCGGCTTCCAGTCTAACCAGATGCAGCTGAATACCAGTATTTTACATGGAGGGACTCCACAACCCAGTTACTGGGTAATACGTTACCCGTTGGTAAGACTGGTTGTCAGACTTTCGGGCTACTGACGACCCGTAACGACTGTCAAAGATCCGCGAATGACAGCCGGGACCAACGGCTTAACGTGCTTTCCGAGGCACGAATGTGTCTCGGAATGTAAATATGGTTTTAGGAGGAACAGGATGTAAAGTCCACTCATCCTCTATAGAAAAGGGAGGGTCTTCCGATGAGACGGGTGTTGTGTCTGGCGGGCAACTGCCCCTGTCTTTGCTTTAAGTATGGAGTATGAATGAATTCGACGTAGTATACAGCAGGAAACCCAGATAGACGAAGAATCCTGCATCAAAAATTTGATAGAATCTTCTGAACCAATCTATTGAACCGATTTCACAATTGAATGTCGTGTTTACGAATTTACTTAACGACCAATTAATAGTTGACGGAAGACCTTTTCACATGATAATTCAATTCCGTTCATAAATAATTAATTGCTCGCGCAGCTCTTTGATTAGCGGTACTAGAAGTCTCGATACTGAATAATAAGGAAGTGATTTCGAGAATTAATTTTCAGTCAAATAATACCTAACTTGTATCACGTACTAAAATTATCAGTTACAGGCATAACTATATCGATAACTCTTTGTTTATGGTTAACCAGCCTCATAAACCCCTGTTTTTGTTAGTACTCGCTTTACTCTATGTAAACTATTTTGCTTCGTGATAATATAAAATAGTTGTTTCGGTTTCATGAAAAATAAGTAAGGATACATTCCTAATCTCACTCCTTCTCATACGGGTAGGTCTTTATAACCGCCTTCAAAAAAAGGAGGTTGTGTATACCTACGATACTTTTTACCGACCGATTTCGGAGATCTGTGAATCTACGTTAACTTAACCAACCCGCTGACATAATGAAAATATTTCTTTCCAGTAAAACTCTTCTCTTTCGTTCCGTATCCGGCCTAAAAGTTCAATTCCCGTTCACTATCTTTTTCACTTCATTTCTTCCTCTCTCTAAAGCTTAGTGGTAGCATAATAGGTCAGGTGAGGTCAGGAAGGTTAACTACCTTAACCTAAAGCAATATATTATGTCCCAAAGAACTTAAAATATAGTAGAGGGAACATATTTGCAATTTGTCTACATCAAAAATTTTTATCATTTCCGCGTAGCGCTGTGAGGACTTTTTATTTTTATTCTTTTTGCTAGAGAACACCTACTCTTTTGCGGGGACATCATGTAGGAGGATGTTATATTTTAGTTAACATTTTGAGAGAACGTTAATGTCTGAATTTGTCTATTCTAATTGTTAATCTTTATATTTTAGCTGTGCCGCGCGGTTTCACCCGCATAAGTCTCGATGCCGTGGGAATGTCGACATAAAAAGTATCCTATATCTTAATATAGGATTCTTTAAAGGGTTCCGTATTTCACGTCTCGGAACCCTTATAGTTTCGTCATGTCCGTCCGTGATGATGGGGATGATTTTTTTTTCTCACGTCCCCATAGTGTGGAGTATCATTAGATAGGTTTTTTAAAAACATTGAGAGATCGCTAAGACGACTTCAAATTTAGAGCGCATTTTTTTGTTAAAATAGGGCGTACCCCTCCTCTAAGTGCTAAACGGCTGGCTCGAAAAATCTGAAAAAATTCATGATGGCAGTCCATGTGATGAACTTTGAAGGAAAACTAAAACGGCTTAGGTAACTTTGTAAGTTCAGGAGTTATAGAGGCTTAACTTGTGAAATGAGCTTACTTGGAAAATTTCTTTAAAAACTAACGAAATAATAAGTAAAAATGTAAAATATTATAAATAAAATCACAACAATTATCTATTGGACAAGATTTTATTTCAATTTGAATCCTCTAAAGAGGATAAATAAAATTAGGGGCTAAAAGTTTACAACACACTCGATAAATGGCGTTGTGCATTTATTACAAATTTCCGAATCGCGGTATAGTTTCGTTACAATACAGGCTATTATAAGTAAAGTAGAAATGGGTAACTACGGAACACTATTCTATGCGTGGCCTGACACGCACTTGGCCGGTTTTTTATGTAGAAGATAATGGTCTACTCGTGTGCAAAACCCGGTTTAGCGTAAAAGCTTTACAAACAAACGTGCAAAAAATCGAATCTTTTCTCTTTATAATATTAGTTTAGATAACGAAAATCTTATCTTAACTTGATGTCGTATGTTTCAATTATGCGTGTCGATGGAAATTTAAATTGTATTAGCCCAGAACTATAAGCTGCGAGTACCTATTGCATTTGCCACATTAGTGTACATATAAAACGTGTTTTTTTATATCCCATAACTCTAGGAGTTCATTGTTTCAACGTATTTTTTTTTTACATCCCATAACTCTAGGGGGTCATTGTACTCATCATTATGAACAACTTTTACTATGGCACCAAACCTGAAAGCGAGAAAAAAAATCAGCTGTTCCCTACATTAATGTTCGTATAACTCGTCAAAATGTAGGGAACACCAGATTTTTGTTTCGCGATTTTGGATTTGGTCCCATAGTAAAAGTTGTTCACAATGATGAATACAATGACCCCCTAGAGTTATGGGATGTAAAAAAAAATACGTTGTATAAGTTTCTCTAACGCGAAAATGGCAATAATCATGAATGCCTTCCTCGTTGATCTGCTAAGCATGAGGTTGAGGAGGGTAAAATTCCCAGATCGGGTAAAGTGATATTGGGTTTTTCCATCAGGAATTTCTCAGTAGCAGCTCGGAATCCAGATCTGTGCCCGGTTGGTCGCAATAGGCTCACCCCCTAATACATGGGACTTAAGCATGACTGGAGAAATGTGGGTGTACCTCTGCCCCCTTCGGGGATTATAGCCGTGAAGCTAAGTTCTTTTTTTGGGTCTCCAATAGTTAGTTGTAATTTTTCCACTTCAGCTGTGATGCCACATTAGGATTTAACCCTCTATTGCATACAAAGCCAATTTTGGCTGCTCAACTTTAGTAATTTATTTCTAGCCTAATTTTAAACAAAATTATAAAATGTCAATGTAGTAATATTAAGGAATTCAAACTGAACCGAAACGTAATTTTTATTATCTATGGCCAACGTCATGTGTCATTATAACCTCACTTTTCTCCGGTGCGTACGCGACGTCGTTCTTAGTGAAATTTATTGCAGCTTTATTGGTGGAAATTAAATAGAAAAGGTAAGAAAATTGGTGTTAAAAAATGTAAATAATGTTCTGCAAAACCTCTGTTTTTGACCCCTATCACAGTTTATTCAAAATATTTGCTCCTTATACTTCATTTTCAATATTTTCTACAGGAGCCAATTTTGGCTTCGCATGCATTTACGATGAAGTATGTTTGCGCCTAAAATGGCTTCGCATGCATTCAGAGTTTTTTTTTTATCTTTCCAGAATGCTTCCTTCACGCTTTTATTGCACTGCTAACTGCATTAAACCTATTCCTGGTGATGGCTCTCTTAGTAACGATTAGGATTGCTGCCATTGGGAACCATTAGGATGAACAGAGTACCTAACGCCTGATATGCCTACAGAAAAGGACCTGAAGAAAATAGGTCGTGGTACTATGGTTGAGAAAATCGCCATCGTCGATGACGTAAAACTAAGCCTGGTATCATGGTATGACAATAAAGTGGTCAATTTACTGTCTGCGTTTGTTGGTAGTGAACCGACTTCTACTAAGACTAGATATTTCAGAAAAGATAAACAGTAGGTACAAGGACATAACATCGCCACAATGCGTTGATGTGTATAACCGACACATGGGAGGCGTTGATTTGCTTGACTCTTTGTTAGGTCTATATAGGATCAAAATAAGATCTCGTCAGTGGTATAAAAATTTTTTTTTCCACTTGGTTGATATGTGTGCAGTTAATGCTTGGTTACTGTGGCGACGCAAGACTGACCAATACATGTCACTATTTGACTTCAAGCTAGCCATTTCTGAACATTATTGCAAGGCTGGCAAAAGCATCTCAAGAAAAAGAGGCCGTCCTAGTATCAGTAATCCCGGTACACCTACCTTGTCAAGAGGAAATACTCCTACGTCATCTAGAACGGGTACTCCTACCAGTATAAATGAATCTTTCGCACGTCGAAAAAGGGCACGGAAAACCCCAGCAAAAGTGCAAGACCTACCTCTAAATTCAGTACGTACAGACAAAATTGACCATTTCCCGATACACCAAAAGAATCGTCAATTATGTCAGAATGATTGTTCTTTGCGTTCTCATATAAAATGTGAGAAATGTGACGTGTTTCTTTGCTTGAATGAGAAAAGAAACTGTTTTAGGGAATTTCACGTTGTGTAAGTTTTGGTATTTGTTGTGCATAGGAAGCCAAAAATGGCAGTCTCATACACAGACGTTATTGCATGGGAAGCCAATTTTGGCTTCTGTTTTTTTTTTCTAAAATAAGATACTTATTTTTTTTTTCACTTTATATTTTGTCTTACAAGCCCTATTAAAACACATTAAAACATAAAAATATTTTTTTTCTTTTTAATTTAATAATTCATGCAATAGAGGGTTAAAATGAAAAAAAGTAATATCTTTTTATAAGCAGTCATAGGTCGTTCAAACATTTGAAACTAGAATTTTAAATCACAATGTGGCATCACAGTTGAAGTGGAAAAATTACAACTTACTTTTGCAGGCACTTATGTGGTCAAGAAACGAGACTGCTACCAATGAAGAAGTTGCTAAAATACCATACCATAATCTAACCTTATTCACAGTGAAACAATAATAACAACAACAACTTAAAACAATCAGGTTTCAAACAAGAACAACAAGTTTCCTATCCGTGGGTACTACCAACAATAATAAGTCACCCATCAACTTACAGAACGATCTATCCTAGCTGGTCTTGACCGATGACAAATTAGGTCCGGTCGCTGCTCAGGCACATTCCACAAAAATGCTCAGACATCACTTGTTCATTTGTTGTTCCTTCGAGACGGCTGACTTCAGTAGATTATAACGAGTTTCCGAGCTAGTACACTCGGTGAAAGAGTTTGGTGTTTAGGCAGTAATTAAGGGTAGAATTTACTGTTGTTGCGTGACTTGCTTTTGTATGTAACTTTTTGCTTAGCTGGAATGAGCAATATCAAAGATCTTTTCAACTCAATTATAGAATCTTTAAAATCAGAAAGGCTCTAATAGTTACTACGGAAAACCCCGAAAATTTCACTGTAAGTGCGAAATAATCCAAAATCTCCGTAATACAAAGTGTTTCGATAGCAAACATTGCTGAATGTGTCAATCCATACAAACATTGCTGAATGTGTATATCCTTTTCAGGCCCTAACGGCTGAATGGATTTGGATAAAATTTGGCACACGGATAGATCTTGACCTCGGTCAGATCAAAGGATTTTAACCTGGTAGTAGAACCTTACGTACCCATGGAATAATTTCCGACCTCCATGCAGGTGAAGCCGCGTGCAAAAACTAGTACCTAGATAAGTTCCAGTTAACACTAACCTGGCAAGCAAGTTAAGTAAGGTTGTGTGAAAGAGGCTCTTACTTACAATTTAGGTTCCAATCGGGTCAAATATTGCCTTCATACTTATCTCTTCTGTTGACTGTACTTAATAGCTAAGATTATGTTACACGCTTCAGTTTGTCAAGAATCTTGGCACCTTTTCGAATGAACGGCGTAAGTGCTAATTAAATTTAATTGGGGTGCTTAAATGTGTCGCGTTTGTCAGCCATTTTGTTATTGAAACCGTTGATGATATGATGTTAACTGTTTTATGAAGAATATTCTCGTTTTCCAGTTAATGTTTATGTAATTAATTTAATCATAGTGAAGCTTAAAATTACATTTATATAATTTCTGTGTTTTCTAATTTGCTTTTATAACTGACTAAATGTGGGTGTACAGCGCACCCACATTTAGTCAGTTATAAAAGCAAATTATTACCTACCAGTGCCTCTTCTTCGGGGAATGCAGGCGATATTTTATGTGTTATTATATGCAACGTGTATTCACTGGTTGATATCTTGGTATCGTTTATAACCGATTTTATGGGATGGGGTACCTATTATGGTATAGTATTTTTACTATAGGTACATCCGTCTTCACATATAATTAATATTTAATGTATACAAAATGTAACATTAAAAAAAAAATATCTGTGGAGTTCTTGCCTATTCTTCTCCATACGAAATTACCTTTTGGGACGAGCAACTAGAATAAATTCTATTTTCTTCTTTTTGACGTTCAAAAGAGCCTTTTATGTGCCTATTTTTTATTAATTACATTTTGATTTTGACATTGGGAATTTCAAGAAATTTGGTTAAATCTTTGTAAGCCGAGTAATATGTTTAAAAATAAACATAGCATCACTCGTATGTTGCCCGCATTCTTACTGCACACTTCAAACAACTGAAAACAATGGGTTAACAACGAGTTTGTTGTTGTTTGTTTCGCATTATAAACACACTCCATTGTGTAATTTATTTATATTATATGCTTTTTTTCCTCACTTAATATATTTTATTCATCTCGACTTATTTTAGGGTGAAGCCTAAAGCCTAAATAAAATGAATTTCTAAAATTGAAATATTTGTTCAAATAAAATAAATATATTTTATTCTAAGGCATCAAGGCCCTTAAGGTGTTAGTGCTACATCTTACTTAAGGCGAAATGGTATCGTGGTCACGTAGGTTTCGAGGGGGTGAAGCAGACGCGGACAGGTAAGAGGCGCGCGGGGCCCCGCGCTCTGCCGCACTCGGCCGGCAAGCTATAGTCCGACCGCTGTAAGCGCGACCCTCTCTCGTGAACCAAAATACTTCTGCAGAGGGTCGCGCATACGGCGGTCGGACTGTAGCGGCAAGTAACAGTTTTAGTTAGTACTAGTTGCGCAGTAGGTATTTAAAAAAATGTATTTATTTTCTCAAAGTATATACTGAGGACATAATGTATGGTGCAATAAATAAATATAAAATCATATTTTAATTAGGTGCATAACTGCATATGTTACTGTGAAAGCCCGAAATGCGGTAAATCCTAAGATTTACCGCAGTTCGGGTTTTTACAGTAACACATACACTAGTATTTTCATTATTATATCTATCTACTTACGAATACTTGCCTACTTATAATAAAATAATATATATTATGGGTTCCTATGACAATCCCAATTAGCTCGCTGTTTGAATATGAATGGATATTAGTATTAGAGATAGAATCCAAACCAGTGTTATCAAAAACCGGTTTTACCAAAACCCGGTTCTTACACGGGATATTTTTTTTATCACTACCCAAATTTTCATAGGGTGTCCTACCGATGAATATGAACAACAACAACAGCAGATTTTTTTTCGTGGTTTCAGAGTTGGTCCCATAGTAAAAGTTGTTCATATTCATGGGTAGAACACCCAGTGAAAATTGGATATTGATAAAAAAATTGCCCTGTAGAAATGAAAAATAAACAGGTAAGCATAACAGCTTTGATATATGACGGAGAAGGTATGGGTGTGTCTCGTTATAATCAACCATATTTCAATTACTGTGGATAGTGTTGGTTATTGCGCAATAGAAAAACGGTTTGCAGTTCAAATCAGATTGTAATTTCACGAACAATTTAATCATACACTGTAGGTACACGATACAACCAGATACACAGTAAAATAATTATGTACACAATTAACAAAGTGATTGGACTGAATGTTAACATCGTGTGCCGCATCAGATATAGGTAGCTGTTGTGGTGAGACCGTTCCTGCTCCGTCAGTGTCCAGTGTTTCATGGGTGCTGAAATATTGGAAATATTTTTAAAAATACAACATAAACATAATGTACCAACAACAATGTAATGTAACAACTTTTACTATGGGACCTAACACGAAATCGCGAAAAAAAATCTGCTGTTCCCTACATTTTGAAGAGCTAAGCGAATATAAAATAAAATACTTATAATAGATGATTTTATTTCGCGATTTTAGGTTTAGTAAAAGTTGTTCATAATTATGAGTACATTGACCCCTAGAGTGGGATATAAAAAAAACACGTTGTATGTTCAAAAGCTTTCTCTAGTACCTACACAACTACACAGGGTCAAATTAAATTAGCTAGCGAAACTACGCAGCCGTGACGGATATAATAATAATAGGTAGGTATGTAAGCGAGCTTACTCAAAAAACTTAGGTAATACAGATTGAAGTTGTACTAGTGTCCATCAGATGTTTCTGGTAATTGTGGTGGTGTGACGGCTTTACTCATTCCTTGTGAGTCTGCTGGCAACTCCGCAATGTCAGACTCAGTGTTGATACGAGTTCTGTAAGAACATAATAAACCATATTATGTATAAATAAAGCTATTGGGGTACCTACATGAAAGTTTTAGACCATAATTATCTATCTCTATTGGGCCGTTTACACATTATGCCGGGGCTGCAGCGGCACCGCTGCATCAGTCACCCTTGGATTTGTAAAAACCCCCACACAGGGCGCCGCGGCGGCGGCTGCAAGTTTTGATAAGACCTATCAAAACTCGCCGCAGCCGCGCCGCCGTGTGCAAGGGTTCATACAAATCCAAGGGAAACTTACTAAAACTACGGCATGATGTGTAAAGGGCCTGTCAAAATGAAAGTTGTGTGCTTATACAATACATACGAGTTAGTACGTCAATGTCAAATCTCAAAATTGATATTTTTTGGGATAATAAATAAAAAACTTACCTATTCAGGTTCATCACTTTCAGCTTCTTGAGCTTCAGTCCTGAATATTTTTTTTTTTATTATGTTTGTTCATCACTTTAGACTTCAATGTTCGCTTGAGTAGTCGGCGACAACGGACGCAATAAAGTTGTACACGAGTGCTCTCTAAGAGGCGCTGCGGCCGACTGACGGGACTGCGCGAACGGTGGGATGTCGGACTTGCGCGCAATATTATAGTATTATATTGCACGCTTTTTTTATATACTTCTTTTTAAAATTCTAAACCCATAATCCCCTAATATCTTTAATGGTGAACATATAGACGAAATTTTATTGAAATTGCTTGAATTACAATCGAATAAAACCGTTTTTTCTCATAAAATATGCAAATTTTGAGGAAACTTTGCGATTTTTTTGTATCGAGCCAAATTATGTCAATCGTGTTTTGGCCCTCATAATTCACTAAAGAAAATCTTCAATTTTAATAATCATGAAAAAAATTCGGCAAATTTAGTAGTTTTTGAGGACAAAAATTGATTTTGCGTGCAGCCGAAATGCGTCAAAATCTTCTTTTGGGACACATTTCGCCTTAAAAACTATATAAGTAACATGCAGGAACACTAAAAAGAAAAAAAAAAAACAACCAGAGGATGGTTTAACAAGCTTTGTTGCCGACATGTAGCTTGGTAAACCACCCCATTCTAGGCCCATCCAGCCTCTCTGCAAACACCCTCAGAATGGTGTTGCTGCTTCCCCTCACTTGGGATATTACTAAGGCAACTTTCTTCCGCATTATTGCAAAGTAATCATCAGTGTGCGTATCAACTTACGTGACGCACTGCAGTAAGGTGAAAGCCTCAACAGTGCCCTGAAGGCATTGTTGTATTGAATACGCAGGGTATTGTCTGCTTTTAGGGTATGGTTATCCCAAAGGCTACTGGTGTGAAAAGAAATGTTTATTTCTGTAAGTAAATCTTTTAAGACATTATTACACGTCAATATTTTGTCGGTCAATATTTTAAGACTAGGTGGCGCCGGCATTTCCTAGCTGACCGATCCCTGAGAAGAAATGCCGAAACAAACTCAGAGTTTTTTAAATTCCAAACCTGTACTTATATACAGCAATGCAGGGCCATGGCGGGATGGGCCTTTTGTGGAGAGAGCCGTTGCAGCTCTGAGTGGACCTGTCCCAACAGACGGCATATATGCACCATTTTATTTTAGAAATAAAGAAAGAAAGAAAATACATTTATTTTAGTGAGCTCAACGACCCGTCACACGACGCTAAATATATAATCATTATTCAAAGTTTGATTGTTCGGAAGTGCCTGCATTATACTATCTAATTAAAAGGATAAATTATGTTAAAAACTGATTCAAAATAAATCGAAAATATTATACCTACCTAGTTAAGGATTATTTTTAAGTAGATCTATTCTTTAAAAAAATCACCGTGAAAACTGAGGTGAAGTGAGTTTGAAGTGAGCTGTCAATAGCGTCAATCTCTAGCATCAGGTGGAATGAAAGCTCACTTCACCTAACGTTTTCATGGTGAGAATTTTACAGAATAGACTTAACTTACTTAGAACTTACAAAATGAAGCTCTTAAAATCGTATAAAAAGGTAAACAAATGTTCAAAATTCGCTGTAATATTAGTATGATTACCATTCACAAGACATTGTTTATGATAATCCTGCCTGTTCTACAATATGAATTTCCAAGTGATATTCTTTAAGAGAGGATGAATAAGGCAGGTTCGTTTGTAACCGACGGAGCTATTATTATAATGGCAGATATTTTGTTCAAGCACTTTGTAATGAATATAAACGAAATCGTTTCTTGGGAGAAAAAGGAAACATGCAAGATATATCTTACACTCACCTGAAAATTGAGGAAAAGGTACTCTTATACTTTTTATGGTGATTCATGTGTGACGCAACATGGTTATTTGTAAACATTATTGGTTTGTTTATATTATTAACATATAATATAAACACACTTAGCATCTAAACATTTACCTACAAGCTTTTACGAAAATCAAGTTCACTATTTTATGTTTTTTTTTAATGTTTACCTACCTCAATTTAACTTCTGTTGTACTTTACTAAAATAATTATTGAGTCACATGTCTGATACTATACTAAAAAGTTTTCGAACAAACGAAACAATTTGATTCAGATTGAGATTGATAGTGTGTTACGCAATTAGTGTGTTGGGGCCTAAAAAGGCCACTTTTAGCAATATGAATCATCATATTGCTAAAAGTGTAAAAATATATTGCAAAAAGTAAAAGCAATACCTCTAAAAGCTATTCATTTCCTGACTTCCCAGCAGATCATTAGCAATTCGTCTAATTTTCGTTAAATGGTTACACATAATTCATATCAATCATATTTGGTGTAAACATTGGTGGACCATTTTACGAATTTCCATACAAAACTGTCAAACAGGTAAATTGCGTGATATGAATTGCACACATCATATTATGAATTGTCAGTTTGTGACCATTTTACGATTTTTAATATGATTCATATTGTTATCTTATTATGATTCTGACAAAGTGGCCTTTTTAGGCCCCCTGGTTGCCGTATATAATTGATTCAAATTGAAATGGTTCAAGCATCATAAGGTTTGCTATTATTTCTACTACTCGTGAATAACAAACACGCAACATCACACCTGTAATCCCCGAAGGGTAAGGCAAAGGTTTACCTATGGGTGTCTGAAAACTGCTTGTTGATAGCCCTCTAGCTAGTAGTGAACCCTTTTCGGGCAAAAATATGCACGCGGAAAATGTCGTGGGTTATAGTCAAAGTCAAAGTTTTTTTATTTGTAAAACATAGGTGGTGTAAAAACAGGTGTTGTTATTAAAATATATAGGTACACTATGTTTTGCCGATGACGGCGTACATATATGAATAAGTTATAATTAATTTATATAAAGTGAATTCAGCAAAAATAATAATTTAAAAATGTCAACAGTAAAAAATAATTAAATAATATAAAAATGTATGTTAAAATGAATGCTTCAGTCAGATAATTATTATTGCAGAGATATGTCATAATGTCAAATTAGAATTATATAAAACAATTTTTCTGTAGATAACACTTATTCAAAATGTCTAGTAACAAAAAAGTTCAATAATACATAATGTCAAAATTTGTCTGTTAAAAAATCTGAGACAAATAACGTTTTTGACATAACATCGTTTTTAATTTTTGCTTAAATAAATTAACATGTATTTTTTTTAGCTCTTTTGGCAATTTATTATGAACGACTAGTGCCATATGAAAAATACTCTTATATATTAAGGCAGTATTAGTTTTGCGAACACAGAGACGACTTTCATCTCTTTGAGTACGATTAAAAGCTTCAGATGCTAACACAAAAAGTTGAGGATTTTGTTTCACGAAGACAGCTACTTCAAATATGTACAGTAAAGGCATAGGTAGGATACTGTACTTCTTGAAGAAAGGTACACTACTCTCGGTGGATTTTAAACCAAACATAGCCCTAACGCCTCGTTTCTGTGCCTTAAGAACGAGATCGTTGTTAGTGGAGTTCCCCCAAAAAATTATGCCATATTTGAGTATAGACGCCACAAGCCCATGATATGCAGTCGCGAGTGTACTATTGCTAATTTTAAATGAAAGTTCATGTAGGGCATAAGCTGATCGACTTACTCGTTTGCATAATTGTTCAATATGTGATTTCCAAGTCATTTTATTATCAATATACAAGCCGAGAAATTTTGTAGTGTCTATTTCTTCAATAGGTTGGTTGTTAAAATTTACGTTTAGGGTGCTTTATGTTGGTATGCGCTGTCTAAAGTTCAGTAGTTTTGTTTTTCCTAAGTTTGCTTTTAGATTATTTAAATTAAACCAATTCATAATAGAGCTGAAGGTGCTATTTAAGTAATCTTCATAAGCATTTTAGTCTCTACATTTGACGGTAACAGTGCTATCATCCGCTATAGGATTATCTGTGGCATTGGGTAGGTCATTAATGTATATGATGAATAGCAGTGGACCCAGAACGCTATCTTGTGGTAAACCGTAGTTTATTTTTCGTTTATGTGACATAAAGGTTTCTTCTTGTTTAGTAAGAACATCCACTTTAGTCACTTCAGTGTATTGGTTACGGCCCTCGAGGTATGATTCAATTAATTCGAGAACATTGCCTCTTATTCCATAGGCATTGTTGACCATGATATATAGTTTGCCAACTAATATATCATGGTCAACGTAATCGAAAGCCTGTGTCATATCCATAAAGATAGATTTTACATACATTTATACTAAGAAAAATTAATCATTTTACGCTTACCATTGGTACGGTTACAGCACTTTCGTAAGCTAATTTTACCTGTAATAGCTACTTCCTTGAGGAAACTGTTTTTGATCGATTCAACTCGCTCTACTATGCAAAGCTATGAGGTCTTTGCTTCATTATTGGTAAAGACAAGAGTCTTAATTTTAACCAATAACAGTTCGTAAATTATAGGAATCGGCCATGAAACACTTTGTGGCTTAAATATTTGCGTACTACTGTAATGTGTAGGTAACTGCTTATTTTCCCAAATAAATAAAATAAAATTAATAAGAAAACTCGTTAAAATTTCAAGTAGTAACTCAAATGCTCTGTTAATAGAAATATTAATAGGTATTTGACGTTTGCCCCAACTAAAATAATTTAGTGTTACACAATGTGACTGAGAAGGATATTATGTTTCTGGTTCACGGAATAAAAGTAATCAGTTGTTATTACTTTATTATTTTATTAAATAAGGTACAAAAGTATCGTTTTACCTCGATCCTAAAGCTCTCATAGTTCCTTTGTTTCTTATATAATTGGGTTTGTAGAAAGCTGGGGTATAGGGTTAATTAAATTCTGAGACCGGATACATCATCCACCAAAACCATTGAACTGCTCACTTATGATACTTACTATATACTACGCCAATTTGCCGTGTTATAGCCATGTCATAAAACTGTCAAAGGATGACAGTTGTGATTTGAATATACGGACAATTTACATAAGTTGGTAGGCAATTTGCTTAACAAATATTTTCCCTGACTTCACAAAATATAATGTAAGTAATCTGCACCAGGAATCCCCCGCGAATGCGAATGAATGAATGCGGGAAGCATAGAACCGGTCGAAGTGGCGGTGCTTGAAATGATGATGATGAATCTGCACCAACCAAAAGCAGAGTTTTAGAGGAACACTGAAACACAACATTATGCCAATTCAAAACCATAATAATGTATAAACCATTATCTCCAAAACATCTAAATCATACCTCTACCTCTGGTAGTGGTTGCAAGAGCAACTACTGAGAATGGAGGTCCTGGGTTCGATTCCCAGGTCGGGCGAAGTATTACTGGGTTTTTCCATCTGGAATTTCTCAGTTACAGCCCGGCGCGGCGTCTAGATTTGTGCCCAGTTCATGGCAATAGGCTCGCTCCCTATTACTTGGAACATAAACATAACTGGCGAAATGTGGGTGTACTTTATATGCTCTTCTGCCTAAAATAAGTCTTTATTTGCCTTAAACATTGTATAATGGTGTTACAGTCTTATTTAAATACAATTGGCTTTATTATAAAACAAGGTTTATTTTTAGACCCAGGTTTATACCACCGAGCCATTTTTAAATTTCGAACTATAATCCGACAAAGTAGAAGTTCTTATTACAAAAACTGACGTTAAACCGGAGTCTAAGTTGTCAATTATGCATTAAAAAATTTACGTTTGTCGTAATAAAGTTCAAAATACAGTAACTGGGTCGAAGGTTTAGGATAGTTCTAAAGTTAGAACTCGTTTTGTAATAAGACGGTTAGTGTATGTTATGATATTTATATTATTTTCGAATATTCACCATTCAAGGTGCGCAGTGGTGGCCCCAGTGGTCGTGGGTTTGAAGTCAAGCAGGCACTTCACTTTGTGTAAATTATTTCATCACCACTGAAAATAACAAAAAAAATTGAAGACATGTGACATCCACCCGCACTGGCCGCGTGGTGGATTATGGCTCCCTCCCTCTCACAGAACGAGCAGGCCTGTGTCCCAGCAGTGCGAAAATTATCGGCTGATTATGCTATATTCACGATTCAAGGTTGATACGAATTCGGGAATCTTAACTAATACTGTAAATGCGAAAGTGACTTTGTTTGTTACGCTTTCACGCTGAAACGGCTGAACGGATTTAAATGAAATTTGGCACAAAGATAGACCATAACCTGGCTCCTTTTTATCCTGGATCGCAGACGGAGTCGCGGGAAACAGCTAGTTAACAATAAAGCTACCGTTGGTAACCGCTTCCCGTAAACGTACATCCGTGTCAGTCGTGCGCTCATCTATCCCATTTAAGTAGATGGCCAGCTCGGAGCGCCTCCCTAATGGAAAGATAATAACTGTTTAGTGACAGCCCGGTGTTACAACATAATAACACCACGCCTGTATTCATCGAAGAGGTAGGCAGTGTTGATAGTGTAGCCATGCTTCGTCAGTTATGGGCGGAGTTATTGTCATCAATCGGTTTCAGAATGGAATCAGAAATTAATTGGGCACAAATGCTATGAATCATTTTTAATTCATTATTTATGTTCATATTTAAATAAGATAGAAGCTGAACAGTCGGTAAATCCTACTAATGTTATAAACGTGAAAGTTTGTACGGATGGATGGATGTTTGTTACTCTTTCACGCCAAAACTACTAAACGGATTTGGATGAAATTTGGTACACAGATAGTTTATAACCAGGATTAACACATAGGATTTTATCCCGCTATTTCCACGGGATCAAAACTTATGCGGGTGAAACTGGGGGCGCAGCTATAGAAATACAAAAAACATATACAAGAATATAAAAAGATGGGGAAAGAATCAATCGTAATCAATGATAGTTCCTAATGGAAAAACTTGAATACACTTTGCCGATCTGAGGATGGAACCTAAGACCACGTGCTTGGCAGTCGCGCTTGCTACCCCTGGACCAGTGAAGATACTCTTTATTCTACTTCATTTAATACAACACTAGAGTAACTCTGAAACAGTTTCGCGAAAAGTAAACGATACATCACGAGTTACTTTCTTGAGAACACTGTTTCGCTCTTTCGTACTTTCTTACGTGTATTTATTTGTTGAGTTTATTATTGTAAATGATAGTAGAAAGAATACTAAGTGAGTAATTGAATGTCACTTCACCTAACTTTTCACGGTGAGATTTTTACAGAATCGATCGGCTGTTCACAATTTATTGGCAGTTTACAATCTCGCGAGATATAATAAAATAACGGTGTTCACCATAGATATAAGAAAGAACTGCCGATCGATTCTGTAAAAATCTCACCGTGAAAAGTTAGGTGAAGTGAGTTTAGAGTGAGCTGTCAATAGTGTCATTCCCTAGCATTAGTTGGAATGACAGCTCACTCCACACTCAATTCACCTAAGTTTTCACGGTGAGATGGTTACGGAATCACACTGCTGTTTTTTACATTTCTATGGTGTTCACAATCATACGGTGACCAAACGCCTGTATTCCCCGAAAGGTTATGCATAGGAGTACCTAAAATACACCCACATTTCGCCAGTTATGTTTTAAGTCCCATGTAAGGGGGAGAGCCTGTTGCCATCAATCATGCACAAATCCATTCTCCTTTAATTTTAATAACTCCTTTTATGTCTATTATTCTCGTATGACTTACGTTCGGATCTCTCTAAGGGCCAAAAGGGCGAGTTTCAAACATAATTGATCCCCGTTTCGAGAGTAAAAGATCTTGCTAAAATGTCGCTTCAAAACATTTAGATCCTCATCACCCCTGAAGGTAATACGTAGAATTATATCAACACCAAAACAGTTAATGACATGAATTTAAGCCTTAAAAATTACCCTGATAAATTCAGCTTAACAAAATTGAGTGAAATATGAAATTCAACTTGGTGGCCGGAATATGTATGGCGCAGCGAAAATCCAATTTAGGTGTGCAATAAAAGAACGGGCTGCACGGGAAATTCGCGTCGTTTATACTGGTAGGGGTACACCACATCATTTCCCCTTGAAACAATTTGATCAACCACAGTGCGGAGCTGCTAGGTGGGTGTGCTGCGACGTTGGTAGCTTGTGACATGTTAATTTAGGCGCAAATGTCTGGAGATATTGGTTTCGTATTTGATCTAGAAGTGAAATGAGGCGGTCTTCAATTCCTAGGACGACTCTTTGAGAGATCTCTTATACCTTATCTTAGGGTAAATTTATGTCGATGAGCAATATTTACACGAGTATCTATTTTTTGAGATGATAGATGCTATTTTAAAGTGAAGCCAGCATACGGTCCTAGCAAAGGAAAATAAAGAGACAAAGGAAGAAAATATGATTATTTTCGCAGAAACAAGTGCATACTCGTATATCTCTATCAATATACGATATGTAATATGCAAATAAATAAAATGCAGTGTCTGTTTGTAATGTTAAAATAACAATGTTTTACTAAATGGATATTAAATAATAGTGTAAAAGTTAGTGCTAGACGCTATGATGACCTAACACTCCTTTCTCGTATTGATAGGATATGATTTATATGATTAAAGTTAAAGTCTCGAATTGTAAGGGTTAGCCGTATATTTAATCAGTATTTAACACTTAGTTACAAGACAATGGTAATGGTTTTGAGTACAGTACGTGGTGTCTCTAATGAGATCTGAACGCGAACTGGCTCACATTTTGGTGGACGAGCGAATGTGCATACTTGCGTTCGATGCAATTATGCATTTTCGCTTAGTGTTCGATTAAACTCGAACAAATAGTAATTATAACAAAACAACAACTTTAAAAATTTTTGTCTGTCTATCGGTATGTTTGTTCCGGCTAATCTTCGAAACGGCTGGACCGATTTGACGGGACTCCTACTTTTTTAAAAAAAATAAAGAAATTCAAAGGGCATCACGCGAACGAAGTCGCGGGCAGCAGCTAGTATTATATAACAATACAACTTACCTCAAACACTTAGTAAATCAACACAAAAATTCACTTGAATTTTTCTTAAGCCCCATCATATATAAAGCAACATTTCTGCATCATCTTCACAGGCAAAGCTAAATTGATTCTGAACTCCCTAGAACAGCGAGCTACATGAATAAATAAGAAGCCGTCCTCAGGTTTCAACGCGTTATTTTTTTATATGTCTAAATGAGTGTGCCGAGGAAAAAATATAATTTATTATTCGTCCTCCCAGAGCGAGTTGTAAGTACATTACCTGCCGGAAACCAACCTTATTCATTTAAAATTGTTACATAGCGAGGCAGCGCTGTAGCATTATGTATTAATTGGATTGGGCGAATTTAAATATGTGTCAACTTTTTTGAGCCGCCAGTGTAATGTGCAACTAGAGTGGTGCAGGTATTTTACCAGTTAATAGTGTTACATTTTTTTACGAATTTCTCTACAACCTTTTGAAATGTATAATTTTGAAAATAGAGTGGGAAGAAATGAAATTTTGTTGCAGCTAATGAGAAACAGAAGGCCAATCCCGTAATTAAAAACGGTCATAAAATAGTCGCAATCTCATCTTAGCGACAATCAATGTCAAAAACTTGCCAAAAATGTAGGGAAGTTTAAGATATTTGTGACAGATTAAGAATGAAATCGGACTGTGAACGTTATTACGAGAATTGCCCCTCAGATTGAAAGTATTTGTTCGAATGCTTTCATTTGCATTTGCAGTTTCCCTTCACATACTTATTTGTATAAAAATATTTTACGCGGAAAACCCGAGTGCAATATCATTTCTGAGAGCACTACGCGGAGAGCAATCGTCTATACATCCGTTGCGGTACGTACCCATGGAGTCTATGGTTACGTCTATTTCGAGTACAGTCTGCAGAACAAATAATCGAATGTCTTTTTTTTAGTTGGCGTGATGTAAACAGATGACCGCGGGTTCAAAGCTCTCGTTTCCGTGCGGGACGCGGGCTTGGAAACAAAAGATGCTCGTTTCCTCGGCGGTACCGCGGCGGGGTGCGGGCGCGCGGGACGCAGCTCTACAATGGAGGCATTGTTTGTGCCCGGTGACAGGAAAAACTCCGACCTCCGTGTTTCTGTGCATTTTTTATTTCTTTCTTTCGTCGCTTTTTCTCGGTAAGCTCCTTTGACTATGCCGAGAGGAAATCAAAGTTGTTTTGAAAACACTATCTCGTGGGATTTCGTTGGCTACGAATTGATATCAAAATTTCATTATTCTCTACGTCGTCTGCGGATCAAAAAGAAAATGTTATTATAATTGCAGCCATGAAAGGAGGATCTCTTTGTCTGAAAAGCTTTGGAGGTTTATTTTAAATAAGCTTTGCTCCCATATTTTATTCACAAAAGTGTTTCTACAGAAAATTGAATAGGTACAAATAGCCATTTTGTTCTAAATGAAATTCCTTTACGAGTTTGAAAAGAATTGAGTCTGCAAGAAAGTTTGTAGTTCCGCTGAAACTGTATGGATTCTGCAGAAATCGCCACAATTCTCGAAACGCGTAAAAACTTCTGCAACAACTGCACTATTTATGGTAAAAAAATTACGTTCATGTGAGTGCTCTAGAAACTAGTTATTGGCCACAGTACAACTTCAATGTTTTATAAAAGTGCTCGGCGACGACCCTCTGGCTATGAAATACATTGGCTGTCCGGTGGACGGCGGCCGGTTGCGGTGTATCCGCCGGATGAGTCCTCCCCCCGCCTGACCCTTTCCGGTCCTGGTGGCCTCTCACGATTCCTTATTTACCCGTTTTTCCTTATCAACCCGTACCATTCGCAACGCATTACCGAGGATCTTGTTGGTGAAATTGAGGTTATTTCATCCTTACTTATACATAGGATGTGTGTCGGATTAGGGTTTGTTTGGGAACTCCATTCCATCTTAGCAATTTCAGATTTCACGTGTCATTAGGGACTTTCATAAAAGTGCGATTTGAGACGGTTCCGTCGCCGCTCGCCGACCGGTGCTGCGGCTCCGGCTGAATATAAAATTGGTAATATTCCGTAATCGTTTCATAGACGAATGAGTTGGTTTCTCCTTCGACTTGATGTATGTTAGGTTTTCCTGCAATATATAACTTGGAACGCCCAATCCCTGGAGATCATTTGACCGTAAAATAAAACGATAAATCTGTGACGTGTGAGCAAACTCAACCATATCGACATCAGTTTGTGTGGAAATTGTTTCCAACTAAAACACAAAGTTTGCATTTTACAAGTCGATCTCTTGGCGGTTCTAAAGTTTTGATGGAAATTGACTTCCCGGGAGACTTAGGGATACATTTCTTTGTCTTCTTAAAGTTATGACAACGACAAAATATGTTAACAAAATAATATTTTAGTTTTATTGGTGAGCATTACCAGAACTGCCAAGTTACTAATAAAAAGATAAAATACACACTTCAGTTGAAATAAATAAATTTTTACGTTGATTATAAAAGCTAACTTGCTTTTTCGCCGAAAATTATCGAGTAAACCGTTTTTCGCTTTCGCTATTTAAGCGATAAGTAGCGCACACTTTGTGGAAGGCATTTCAATCTACAGATGGAAAATAAAAGTTGAAAAAGTCGGGGTTCTTTTCAATGAACCGATAATCAGGGTCGCCTTTTTCAATATACAGGGAGTTATCAAAACATCGGACAAGTGTGAGGTTGACGAGGGTTGTGCCGTCAATATGTATGAAAAAACTATTTTCTTTGGCTTTTTCATTAAAATAAAAAGAATTCATTCTTTCTACAAACTTGGAGCTTTCCGATGTGACATGTTCTTTGAATAAAGAAATAGCATACCTATGTATACTTGTAAGTGGTTTTACATTTTAAAGTTTTTGTAGGCGATTGTACTTGGTACCACTTTTTGAAGGTAATACTTAGGTACTTACCTAAAGAAAATAAATAAAAATAGGTTTATTGGTCTCAGAAACACGTGTAGGTAGAAGCTTCGGTAAAATCAAGGAGCTCCAAAAATTTGAATCGATTTGTTTGACAAATGAGACGCTAGTTCACGGACAAATAAAATTATACGCCCTCGCGCCGAAACATTTCAGCGAAGAAATTCGAATAACGTTAATGTAGTTATGTACATAAAGCACTTCGATAGTAAAAACTATAGCGCAGGATTATTGCAGTACGGAATGGTAAGAGAAACAATTTCAATATTCCGTGAGTGTGCAAACGTGCAGCCGCTTGACATCTGAGCGACAAAAATGCGCCACTTGAGAGCGTGGTGCGGAGCTCGCCCGCGCCGCCGCCGCCGCCCGGCGAGCCATTGTTTCAGTATTCACCTACTGCGGAATGCTCACAAGTACCCCTTTTTTCCCCCATAATGGTGTCGGCAAAGTTCAATGAGTATTTGCTACAAATGACGTCGTTCTACCGTGAAAGTGACCATAAAATGCATGAGAAGGAAATGTTACACGAAATTCTATATAATCAAGCTAATGAATAACAGGAGAACAAAGATAATAACAATGTATATTCCTGCTTGATTAAATACGTTTATCCTTTGTATTTACTTTCAGAGAAATACTCAACACAAAGGGACTTACATCGGATATCGGATAGTTGATAAATACGTATTTGAAAGGTATTCCTAGAAACAAGATAAGACGGAGCTTTATTTAAAAAATATCGATATTATTTTTGCAACTGGTAGTTTTAATAGGAATCACTTTTATAAGCTCTGTGTGTTTTTTTTAAACACAGAGTTTTTTTATATCCGGGAAAAGCTGAAGAAGGTGACACCAATACGAGTGTGTGATGTACCGCAGTGGCTTTAAAATTGTATCGACGTGTAAGTATTGCCTGCGTCGAGCACTGGAGAAATGCAGCAGAGTAAATCTTTAGAATGTTCTTTCAGTCCCACTTCAAGTTGAAAACCAGTGACAGACAGACGACGGAGGAGCGTAAAGATCCCAAAAGATACAAGAATATTGCAACATAAGATTGTATGCTTTAAATTTTTGGCACGAAACTCAAATCATGGACGGATATTATCAGATTTGGATGTCAAACGCGAGTGGCAAGCGCAAAATTGTGAACAATGGAAAAACGTAACCGAGTTAGCGGGTTTCGATTGGTTCGTTCCGCTAAATCGAAGATTTACGAGTATCAGTCAGAACTGCTCGCTACGTTTTGATATTTACGCAACAGAGGTAATAAATAATGGAGGGCGAAAATGTATTTGTATTCTCGCAAAGAGTAAAAAAGGTGCGCATAGTATGGTTTATTGGTTCAAAGAGAGCAGGGTGGCGCGGCGACCGAACAACATTTTGCCGATGTGAATTCCATTCGTTGCTAGGCAAGAGATGGGCTGGCATTCTGACACAATATTTTCTTGTACAATATTTTTTATGACATACACAATCTTGAGAAGTGCTTCTACCTGGAACCTTGTTTATGCTCTCAGGAATATAGTTTTAGATTCCTGACACGTAAATGGTTGCGCTGCGGGTCGTTGGTTTGATTTCCAAATGGTAAAAGCCCTCACAATATGGTAGAAATACCAGAAATCATAGTGAGCGGTTATAATAAACAATATTATAAGCCTACTCTGTCTCGCTGCAGGGCAAAGTCCTCGCGTTCTTGTATTCAAACTCAAAACTCAAACTATTTATTTCAAGTAAACCAATTACAGGCACTTTTGAATTGACAAAGGTCGGTCAGTCAAAAAGATGAAGCTAGTTGCCCATTCCAAAGCGTAGTAGGTACCTATGGAGAAGAACGGGCAAGAAACTCCATGGACACTTTTAAATCACAATATTATAGTTACAAAGCAGAACGTTAAAAGCGTCCGTAATGAAAATATTAAAAAAAAAACAATTCAAATATTATACAATATTTTAATTCAAATAATATAAAAAAAATAAGAATAGTATAAAATGACATTGTTTTGAATGACATCCGTATGTATTTTAATTTTATTTAACTTTTCCAACGCCAGATTTAACTTTATCGGAGAAATCATTTTGAATTTTTGACAGTTCTTCCATACAAAAGCTGTCAGACGTCAATTTTATTCCACGAATAAAAATTATCTGCAAATTTAAAATTTTGCCCTTAAATGTTTGTGAATTGTTTTATTGTGTATTATTTAGATTTTCATATAAATTTTATGTTTTAAAAACTTTGCTGAAAATAAAAGAATTATATATTATAAAAGCATAGCAAAAGTAGAATAGAATTGAATACTCTTTATGGTGTACATCACCATATAAATTACAGAACATCCTACTAATTTTATAAATGCGAAAGTTTGTATGGATGGATGGATGGATGGATGGATGGATACTCAGACACTACTGAACGGATTTGGATGAAATTTGGTACCTACACAGATAGTTTATGACCAGGATTAACATATAGAATACTTTTTATCCCGATGGGATCGAAACTTATGCGGGTGAAACCGCGGGGCTCAGCTAGTAAATATAAAAGGGGGACACAATAGGCAAAATCCTCGTGTTTTCATCATCATCAGCCCGACTTCACCCACTGCTGGGCATAGGGCCCTCTTGTGCCAATCCCCACAGCCCACACTCCTGTGCCAGCCTCATCTAGGTTCAACCCTTTGTTTTCACTTACAACGTTGCCACATAAAAGTATTCTTTTTACAATTCTGGTACTCGGAAATTAAAATTACCGGCGGCGTCGACCTATATATAGCTTTGTAAAAGCATTTTTAGCTCGCTTGTTTAACACGTTCACTGCGAAACGAGACTTTAATCGGCATGCAGGGAACTTGTATGAGGCCAAATTGTTCGCTCAGTTTTCGTGTGAAACGGTATAAAGATAAGATGTTATTTTATAATAACAGAAAGTTTAGGAGACTGAAAATTTTATGTATCATCACTTACCAGCCTTACTTCTTGTAATGAGTTAGTTTTCTGTCTCACCTTAACGTTGTCATATCTCAATACAAAAGTATTTATTTTTATCTCAAACACAAGCCATCTTATTACAACAGGAAATCTAACTTTAGTTCTAGCCTAAACCTTTGAGCCAGTATTTGGATTTCGAACTTTATTTCGATTTGGACAAAGTTCTTAATACTAAAATGACCACTGTCATTTTTGTATAAAGAACTGCATTTCTGTAACAGTTAGGTTCTTAATTCAATAATTGGCTCGGTGGTTTAAACCTGATCTAAAGAAAAACCCTGTTTTGTAATAATGGGGAAGGGGTTTATAAATAAACGATGATTAAAGATAAGTGTCGTTTAGACGTCAAAAATTTTTTAGTTAAGCAGTCGCTAATCACTACTTAACTTTAAGCAACGTTTATGAATAAAGGGGTTTTTATTTTTGTAATGTTGGACAATGGGCATGGTTTTTTGAGAGCCAATGAACTGTTTTGGGTGGGTTTTTTGTTTTCCCTGAAAGTAGCATAAGTAAGAAATTTCCACCAATTTGAATACCAAAACGAGAAATTAAAGTCGATAAAAATTACCATATAAAACATCAAACAAAAAACCACCCGACCTCGTTTCGTATAGAAAATATTGAAAAATCAACATTTCAAACGTAGCATCTTTACTCTGCTAGTATGAAATGTGTTTAGTGGTTCGCATATACCGGGCGGACTGTATATCCGGAGCTCCCCCTTCTCCCACCTCCCCACTCTTCCCGTGATTTCCAATGGATCTCGACGTTCGTTTTTTGCCTCTTGTCCTCACTCACGCGGAACACATTATATACGAGTACCACGAGTATGTACTTATTATACAATTTATTTTATAAATACGTTTCCAGTTCACTGGGCTATGAAATTGGTAAATAATTAATTTGGGAATGTTGATTTTGATGTAATACTTTATTTATCTGATTACTGGCGAACGTTTACGTGCCAATTTAGGAATCGTTCGATAATTATTTTGATTGGAAATATTTAGGGAGTAAATATTTTATAAATTCTTTTTCAAATACTATGTGTTTAATAGAGACAAATATTAAATATTTACTCAATTTCAATTGGTCTAGATTTTACTTTTCGAATATGGTGAAAAATGTTTATAGATAATTTAAAGTCAGACGAGCTTGTTTGGGATTTTATTTATTTGGACTGTGTTTATTTGATTTTATTTGTACGCTTTGAAGATTTTTTTACGACTTAATAGTAGCGGGAGAGAGGCATAACATTTAATGAATATATCTTAATATACTCTTTGACTTAGACATAGGGGGGCTTGTGGCTAAGAAGTAACAGCCGCACGGGTCAATCGATCAGGTTAAGCTACGCTTGCCGCAGTTGATCCGTGGATGGGTGACCATCTTTACATATACCAAGACTCCTCCATGCATCGGAGAGCACGTTGCCGTTGGTTCCGGCTGTCATTCGTAGATATTTGACAGTCGTTACGGGTCGGCAGAAGCCCGAAAGTCTGACAACCAGTCTTACCTAGGGGTTTTGTATTAACCAGTAACTGGGTTGTGGAGGTCAGATAGGCAGTCGCTCCATGTAAAATACTGGTACTCAGCTGCATCCGGTAAGACTGAAAGCCGACCCCAACATACTTGGGAAAAGGCTAGGCAGATGATGATACTCTTTGACTTAGACCCATAAAAATATATTTATGGATATCAAACTAGTGGGTAGACGTAGTTTCCACAAATATCCAGTACGATGAAATAAACATTTTGTGGTTGTCTCCTTACTGTTTCCTCTCATAGAATAAAATACTTAAAGATTCTCCAAACTTTTTTATCACTCAAAAATAAAACGCCAACATAATAATATATTTAGTCGCAGGGGTATCAAAAGCGCGAATTCGTCGAAAGATGAGGCGCGTAATTGAATACCATGTGCGCAACTCCTGACAAAGCCTCTTAACGCGAAGACAAGGCTCGATTAAGAAGAGTTTTTTATTATTTTGGGCACAATCTGCGGGGAAATTCTCGTAATTTTAAGAACGTTCACAGTCTGATCTAAGTCTCAATCTGTCAAAAATACCTCTAATTTCCCTACATATTGACAAGTTTTTGACGTTTCTTTGTCGCCGAAATGAGACTACGACTAGATTTTGAACGTTTTAAATTACGAGAATTGGCCTTCAGAAACCATTGCCGCTTTCTTAGATTTCATTTAAGATTACGAGTTACGTGAGCTTAGTTACTTATCTTTT
This sequence comes from Apamea crenata, assembly GCA_949629185.1. Lineage (NCBI taxonomy): Eukaryota > Metazoa > Arthropoda > Insecta > Lepidoptera > Noctuidae > Apamea > Apamea crenata. The sequence continues at coordinate 8,404,072 of OX451371.1, read as the reverse complement.
TAGGAAAAGACTTAAGAATACCCTTTCCTATATACCTATAGGAAAGGCGTGGGCTAGTCTTTTTTTTTTAGGGTCTTACGTCATCAAATAACTTCTCCCGCTCTGGGCGGAGCGGGAGGGCGTGTCATACTTTTACTGTCTAAAACCCATCCGTGTTCCTTCAATTGCCTGTGCCAGGGGCCACGGTAACTCTTTCGAACAACCCGCGACTCTGGCAGGCAGCCCTAGCGAACCCCATCAATTAGTGCTGACATCTCTTTGAGGCGCGCGTGGAACACAACGCGCCGTCGACCCGGGCCTGGTCCCATTTCTTGCCGTAGGCGTAGACTAGTCAGCAAAATCCACCTTATATGATACCGCATATAATCCTAACGTGGATTTTGCTTACTTAATGGGTGGCAGCGTCCTCCTGTCGAACAAAACTTTATGATAACCAACCTGCGGGGTAATTACGAACATACATAAAATATCAATCGATCGCAATGCCTTTCATTTTGACAGTTCAACGATGTTCATTGCGTTATATACGTTGTTGAGCTGACGGTTTATTCAATTTATTATATTGCTGATTATTATGATTATAATTTTATTCTGATAATCAACATACAACCACTGACCTGCGAATTGCAAAAAACGTAAGAAAATTTGAATTTCGCGGGCTCCCTTAGCGCATCCCCTTAAGTTAAATCCTTTATTAAATCTCAGAAAGGATGACAGAGAGAACTACACGCTATACTTTATGGTAATAATTTATGAGCAATATCGTGCCGAGTCTTTGCATATCCGGCGGAAATCGATTCACAAAGTTCCTTCCGCGTATTATGATCTATTATGGAGGATTCGCGCTGAATAAGCTTTTAACTAGATTTTGTGTGTGTGTTTGAAATTTACTTGCTAAATACGGGAGAATAACGCATGAATATATTGTGTAGGAAGAAGTATATTAATTTACCGGTTGAATGACGTATTTACAGAAACAATTAAAAAGCCACTGTATCTGCGTGGGTCCACGTTCGATACGAAGGGTTGAAAAATGTTTTGTGATTTGTGAACACGTGATTATTTGCGCCAAGAATGATTGCGATTTTCTCTGAGTTAATGAGAAAAAAAGTGGTGCATCTTTTAATATTGCTCAACATGTATGTCTTCACGATCGACAGTTTTAATTAAGTACTTTTAAACTTTAATTACATTACATATTTACCTAAGTTGAAATAGGTAACATAAACACGAGTCCAGTTACCTTAAGTAGTTCCAGTAAAAACAAATGGCTTCAATGCTAGTAAGAAATGAAAAGCAATTACGGCAGAAGGAAAAACTAAGACTCTTTCCATTTAGCGGTAATTAAGCCAGAGCTTAGGTACTTCCACTTGCACTTTGTTGTTAAAGTTAGACGTAATAATATTGCTTCTTCACTTATCTATAAGTAAAGAAAAGAATATGAATTATACGGTGCAAGTTGAAAAATTATACAGGAAAAAGGTAACCTTTAAGAAAAAGTTTACCCTTTTAAAATACACTTTGTACGGAAAACAACTGTTGCTACGGCGTAGCTAGCTACGCCGCCTAAGCACTTGCTACGACGTAGCTCGTAGCTAGCTACGCCGGCTACGCTGCTGTTGCAGATAACCGATCCGCTACGCTGCGCTGCTTCGACGGGTTACGTGTAGATGCATTTTATTTGGGGCTTTGTTTGAGTTCTTTCGTTTAGGAAATGTTCTTTAGAACATTTTGGTGTAAATAATAGTACTGTATTCATAGATGTTATAATAATTATTATCACATCAAATTTTCAGTCATTATGTATGAAACTTAGTAGGTACCTAAGAATTAACAATAGTTTAAAGTAATAAAAAAAACATTATAAATAAAAAATATTGGATCTTGGACAAAGCTTTTAAGACACAGTCAGGAAAACAACAAAAAATAAAAACAATTCTACGCTATAACGAAAGTAAAAAAAAAGTTTACCATACAATTTAAATGCCATGAATTTACCATTATTTTCACTTCTTTATGTTGGCTTTGCTCCCATGGCTAATGGCGCAATGTTTTAGGCCTCCACCTATTTGGCACCACCACTGGCCAACTGCCGGAGTAATGGAATGTTGCCGGCCCCTGTATGGTTAGTTACATTTATCTGGGGGAATTATTTTAGCTCCAATTCAACTGGGGATACTGTTTACTGCTATTCAATTGCCATAGCGACTTATTGTGCCAAAGAGTTTTGTTAACAAAGAAAATAACTGATTAAAAATGGTTACTTACCGATAATTATAGACTAGTTGCTTAATCATTATAAAAAGTTGAAATGTCTTTTGTGTATAATTTTACCACAAAATATTCAAGGAGTGTGTGCACTGGGTCCGACTCACAGAGCGGGCAAGGTACCCTAAATTGTGAGTTCAGTAGTCACAATTTAGGGCACCTTGCCCAAGGTTGCTCTTGAAAAAGGTTCCTTTAAAAAAAAAACTAGGACTTACTAGTCGTCTGATAAAATTAGTGTGCATGTCAGAAACAAAGAACTCTTAACTACAACAAACTTTACACTCGGAATCCAGGAAGTTAACTCCAGACGGTTTTAAAACAGCCTCAATAATCACCCATATAAACACATTCAATTGTCTACAAACTCCACATTTATTACCAGCAACAGTCGTCCCACAGTTGCGCAACTTCCGTCTCTGAACAATAAGCGTAACACGTAAAAGTTAGAAGCGCGGGCATGTAGCTGGGAGCTAGGGATCCTCATCCTATGCCCACGTCAATAATTGGAGCGGTTGTTCATGTGTTTTTTTTTTATTTGTGCAGCCGTGGTCTGGCCGGGCCCCCATTGTTCGAGCGCGGCCACCGGGCCCGTGGCCCCCGCGAACCCCGCGGCCCCCATCACCCCACCCAACGTAAAACGGTTCGTATTTTTCATTGTTGCTTTAAAGCCTTATAGGTTTTGCTTTATTTATGCCCTTTATAACTCTCCGTAGAAGATAAATGCTCAGGGGTGATGTTCTGTTTTTGTCACTATTTAATGGTTCTGCGATGGAGTTCATAGTCGGGGCTTAAAGGAAATGAACTATTGTTTTTTTTTGTTTTACTAGCAGGTTCAATTCCAATCAGAAACTTTTTTTTGAATAGTTTGATATATCTGGTAATTTCTTGAATGGGAGTTACTTATCATTGTTAGTAACAGTTAAGTTTAAATATAACACTTTTCTGGATTCATTTAAATACGATAAACAAAAAGAATCACAATCCTATTTCGGCCCTTTAGTCAACTGAGCCCGCTCGAACTTATCCCGCGGGATGAGTTGACCTAATGAATGTTTTGAATCGGTCAACTGATCCCACTTTAAAAAAAGATTAATATTTATATATAAATATGTACACACGTGAACAAAATTCTTTGGGGTAAAAAATGACACACCATGGCTTGGTTATACTGATATATTAAAAAAATCACAGTAGTTTGATTAATAAACAGAAAGTAAATGTAAATAAGTAATGTCAAAATTTTAAAGGGGCAGTAGTCTAATACCTAACCTAACCTAACGGTATCGGAATTTCGATCGTGAAGTCGCGAGTTCGATTTCCATCCATTACTAACCCACTCCTAATACAAGCACTTGAAGTTTTGAAAAAAAAAACCATTCTTGATTATTATTTAGGTACCAGCAGCACCAGGAGATTGGGTCGGATAAATTTTCCTGCACGGTCTTCGAGCACTTATCCATTTGTATTTTTATTTCAACTTCTGCTGTTTCGATGGGTTCATGAGAATGAGTTGTTTCGTTCATTATTACATTAGAATAATTTATAGTTGGTTTTTATCGTTGCAAAGCATGATTTCATTTTTACGCACCGCCACAAGATTGACTCATCATTATTTTTTCTTTTAATAATATATTCGTAGCCATGCCTTTATTAGCTTTTTGGAACCTCTTTGTGTAGTACTTATATACAGAGATGGATTGCCACGTGAAGTTGAAGGGCTATCTTCATACATTTTAACGATTCTAAGGTGTAGGCAAAAATGTGGACTGTATCAATAAAATCAGATCAATAAAATTACGAAACGCTGACACTACTGACATTTATTTTTACAACATGTAAAAAGAGTAAAAAACCATAAATATATATAAAAAAAGGTAAAAAAATAATAAGGATTCAAATATATTCTACTACTCACAAAACAAAAACATTAGAGAGAATAATAACCTAAAAAAAAATAAACAAAACTATTTATTTAATGGAGTAAGTATGTTCAAAAAAAAACCCAGCTCTGGGGTAAAAGAGATGTATTGCAAATTATCAATAATAATAAGTAATAGAATAATAGCCTGGTTATGATCGTGATGCTTACTGACAAACATATAAAAATTGCCAGTTTTATTATTCAGGTGTCGATTTTTAAAAAACTAGTTTAATTAATTATTAAATGCTTGGTGAAAATATATGCAGCCTCAAAAATCACTGCCTCCTAAAAACATAAAATGTATTTAACTCGTAACTGAAGGATTATTATTGACAGGACAGATAAGGGTTTTGGCTAAACGGTAATTAAAGGACATTATTGTTCATGTTTGCACGGCCTGAGAACTTTAGGAAGCTGTATCCATATTGCCAGCATTTTATATTTTTTAGGTTGGGCCAGGCACGAAGAGGTTTTTAGTCATCCTGCTGCTTTCTTCAACTCTACTGCTAAAACTTCAAAAGTGGTGCCCATGAATGATTTCCGTCCATTCAGTATCGATAGTTAGGGCAAAACCCATAACATAGAAAGTGACCTCACGTGATTATATTATTGATCGTTTTTGTAAATCTAATGTCCTAACACTTTGTTCAAGTCTGTACTTGTATTAGTGGGATCAGTTGACCGATTCAAAACATTCATTAGGTCAACTCATCCCGCGGGATAAGTTCGAGCGGGCTCAGTTGACTAAAGGGCCCCTATTTCGATTAGTGAAATCTGTAACCAGTATTGGCATTTAATCATGGAAACTGCAGTAGCTTAAATTTTGACAGCTTTACAATATTCATTGCGTTGACCTAGTTATCGAGTAGACAGATTTTTAAAGCATATGGTGCAATGTATCATATTGATGTGATTTCGAAACTATAGTTAGTTTCCCTTTTTTAATGTTTTCTTGTAGTTTGTATGTGCAATGTAAATGTGTACTTATTCCTAACACTTCGTCTGGAAGTTGAACTTTTAGATTTGTTTACTTCGTTATTGAATGATTGATGTAAGTAGTAGTAGAGACCTATGTAGGTTACCTTGTTTTGGTCATAGGGTGTACAGATGTTTGGACCAAAATGTTTACTTAATGTTGGCAAAATAAATTGTATTCTATGTTTTGTATCTATACGGTGTAAACAATGTTATGGAACAAAGGTTGTTGACATTAAAATGGTACCTGGTCCATGTATACATCCCCATATCTTTTGCAAGCTGACTGTACCTACTCGTAAGTGGCAAAGCTATTTTAAGGTTAAAAAAATCACAATGGTGTATAATGGTGTTAGAAATTAAATCATCTCGTTTATAAACATCAATGCAGCCGTTTGTTTTTAATTGGATTAACTTTATAGCATTAAAAACCTCAACGACGATGAACCCTTTCAAAACGTCATTATAAAAAGTTTAATAAAAAAATACAAAAGGGTATCTGTGTACCATTTGTTTTGTTTGGGGTGTATTATGGACCCCTCCCTTGGGGTTGGGAGACAAGGTTTCAGGAAAATCGAGTAAAAATGAGGAGAAAACCATTGCGTTTTAAGCGTGTTGGTAATATTTATGATTATGATTTCATGATGTGACATAGTGAGATATTACATTTCCTCTTTAACAATACTTTCCCAAGTAATATACAGGTCTTTTACTCGCATCTCTTACAAATAGATTTGATTAAAATACAAAAACAATTTGAATAAAAGTTTTCTATGTAGATAATGTTGAATACCTGCCTACCTACCCACGGGTAGTAACATACTTTGTTTCCATGCATTGTTTCTATCGATAAAGCATTAAACCAACGGTTCTTTTTATTGTATAAGACTCTTAAGATCAGCCTGTTATATCGTTATCTTATTCACACTCAGATCAGAATCTCGGCCTGACAAAACACACCGCCATTTTTCTCACAGCTCGCACTTACGAACGTCTAGCACAGATAATACTGTAGCTAATCCAGTGATTCACAAAGCGGCGTACATTCATATTCTGGACAGCCGCATGTGGTCAGCTCGTGTCCGGCACGTGTCCGGCACATGTCCGGCTTATCTCGTATCCGATACTGTTCCACGCCCGATAGGACCGATACTTACGTCTTTATGAGTATGTGAGAGTACCATATATGGTCGTATGTGCGTGATTGTGTTTTGTTATTTACAAAAAAAATATATTGTGTTTCGTTCGGAGGAATGAGGAAAATGTCGTGAGGAAAGTTTTGAGTATGAATACAAAGGCTATAAACGTAGGGGAGAAACAATAACACGATGAATGGACTGTGTGAAAGATGATATGCTTAGAAAAGGGGGTGACTACCGAGATGACGACTAATAGAGAAGTATGGAAGAAAAAGACAAATGTTGCGCCGACTCCAAATAAATTGGGATAAAGACAACAGAATGATGTTTCGTTTTTCAAGAGGCTAAATAGGAGTGCCTTATTGGTCTAGTGATCGCAAACATGAGTGCTTAACTAGAGTCGGGAAGTGGGAACTGAATTGGTTTTGTTCCATTAGAAATTCTGATCCATTTCCATAATGTATCCAGTTTTATTTATTTATTAAAACTTTATGCACAAGTAAAAAAAAATACTGTATAAAGGCGGATTTAAAGCTTGAGGCATTTTCTGCCAGTCAACCTTAAGGTGATGCAGAGACAAAACATGGCAGGTACAACATACGGGATACATAGCTAGGAAATTACTAAAATACAAGAATAAACACTACTATATAGATAGATACATACATATAAACAAAATGAACTGTCAGGAGACAAAAATATTTGTAGAGGAGAAAACGAATCCAGTAAATCAACGCTGGGATGTTACGGCAAACTTCTGGCGGATATGTTCACGAGCCTTCACTTTAAAATATATATAATAAATAGATAACCGACTGGTTGTCGTCCTGATGTTCAGGGGAGCGCATTCCAAAGAAAGACCGCCTGGACAAAGAAAGAAGAATGAATGAAGCCAGAACTGTGAGAAGGACATCGTAGAATACGATTGTTGGTGGAACGAAGATTTTTGGCATGGGCAGAGCATAAATATTTGAGAAGTTGGGAAGTTTTAATGGCATAAGGCTCGCTTTCTGTTATATCACATTCATAACTGAATCTTAACTGAACTGCTTATTATAGGCCGTGAAAATATAAACAAAAGTGCTCTGCCAAATATGTATATTCTTTCAAAAAAATTGTATATAGATGCTAGGTATATCAGCAAGCCACAAGGCGTAGCAGATTGCCCCATTTTTAAAATTCGCAATTTTCTACGGGATAAAAGTAAAATATAGTTGGGTTTCCCTCCCAATCTGTATGCCGCATAGCAATGAGATTCGTTGGATTCATTGCTCGAAGGATCGCACGTCTTACATAGAAGCTATTTGCGTGGGTAAATAAGTTTGGTAGATTTCGTAGTTACCGGGAGTAGTATGTTACGAATACAAACAATCTATTTTGTACGAGAATTTTAGAAAAATATCGTGTGTCAACCCCTTTTAGAGTGCATGTTGTGAGAGAGGAAAGAAAAACAAGTGGGTAATAGATATATGGAGTCAGAATAGTTCCCTTAGGTTGTTATAAATCTATAGCTATACTAATAATAAAGCTGAAGAGTTTGTTTGTCTGACGGAAACTCGTCAGACGTGATGGGTATTCGATATCTAAACATGACAAAACAAAAACAAAACTGATTTTACGAAAAAAAAAATTAGGGTCAACGAGCTTAGGTAGTGTAGTTAGAGTTACTTGAAATATCAGTTTTAAAAATTAGATTTTTTTGTGTAAACTTCACAGACGTGAAGTGGGTATCGATACTTAAACACGTTAAAACAAATTAACAAATTTTCTCAAGTCATACTTCGAGTAACTACAGTACCAACAGTCGCACATACCTTTTTTATTTTTTTTTATTATGTTTAGATATCGACAGTCGATACCCATCACTTCTTTCGAGTTTCGCTAGCTAATTTAATTGAACCCTGTATAGTATGAATTTAACGATGGATGGAATGTGTGCATGATGATATGGTTAGAAAGAGGGTGACTACCGAGATGAAATAAATGATTTGAGTTTGAGTTTGAGTTTGATGACGACTAATAGAGAAGTATGGAAGAAAAGTACACGTTGCGCCGACCACAAGTAAATTGGGATAAAGACAAGAAAATGATGATAAAATTATGAATTTATGACAAAGTTTAAATACTTTATTCTCAAAAAGACAAAACAAGCCACTTACATGAGAACATAAGATAACATATTGTAATTAACTTATTCTAGGTAACGGTCACTGGTTCAATACAATAGGCTTAGAATTGTATTGTTTTTAAATTTGTTGGGTTTTATTCTTAACAATGAGGGCTAAGTACTTAAAATTATTAGTGAGTGGTTAGTTAGGGCTAGTAACATTATTAGTGAGTGGTTTCCATTATGTGATGTGACAGTTTTGATTTAAAACCACTGAAAGAGCTTACATTTTTTATGTCGGATGGTAAATTATTATAAATTTGTGCTCCTTCATTAAGGTGATGATGGTGAGGTTCATTATTTTACTATTTTGCATGTTTGTGACGATTGTCACAAACATGCAAAATAGTAAAATAAAATAGATTCACACCAGTCCAACTTTCTACAAATACATTTTTAACCTTCACATATTCGCAAACACGCCGAATGCTATAAAGTGTAATCAAAATTAAAGTGGAAATTGTATTTCAATTGCGGGGCCATTACAAACTACAAATACGCATATATTTGAGCGGGGTGGCTTTTAGAGCGAGCGCGAGTTACCGCGGTGTGCCCGCGCTGACGGGTGTACAAGAGTAGATAAATACAACAGAGACCGAGCTTCATACAATCGCGCTACGATACTTAGTGACGATGTTTAGTAAGAGCATTATTTTATTAGACACCTGTGGCGGTGCAACCATGGTCATACTGCCAAAAAATATATGGTTGGTCGTGCAAACGATCGGATGCCTGGTGAGATACCCACCATGAAGCTGTGTATATATTGCTCGCAGCGTGACCGTGGTTGCGCCATGGTATCCTAGTGAGATATAGGCCTAATGCATTTGTATTTTAAAGAGCACATTCTTAAGAGGTTGTTTTGTTTTTATTCGTGTAATGTATGCAGTAATAAGTTATTGTGGGTAAACTGATATTGTTTATTATAAAGTATTGAAGGTAGTCCAGTTGTTCTAATATTTGTGCCTGTACGTTGCTACATGTACGTTGTTTAGTATTTGTGAACGTGTTGCTAACTACTACGCGATTGCATGAAGTTGAGTCTCTGTTAGTTACGAGTATCTACTCATGTATTGGCTGCCGGCTGCAGATAGGGATCTACAGAGATACAGTTACATATGGAGTATACGCGACCACTCAAACATTACCGTGGGAAAAAACGTATTTGCCTGATGCCATGTCGGTTTGGTAATGAAAGGAAAATATTTATAGAGTATCAGGTTTTTGAAGTAACAGGAGGTATTTGGTGAGACTAGTAAATAGAATTTTATATTAAAAAATACTACATTTATTAGGGCTGATTTTTCAATTGACCGATAATTTTTATTCGTGGAATAAAATCGACGTCTGACAGTTTTTGTATGAAAGAACTGTCAAAAATTCAAAATTATTCCTCCGATAACGTTATCTGGCGTTGGAAAAATCAGCCCTAAGTTTGAAAGAATTGTCTGTGAAAGATCGCTTTTAGCGATAAGACTGCCCATTGTGTCACCATTATGTCAAATTTCTACATTTATATCTGTAACTAGCTTCTGCTCGGGGCTGTGATTTTTTTTACACCCCTGACTCACCCCGTCGCATCGCATCATCTGCCCGCGATATCACTTCGTTTTCGCTTATTATTTCTTTTATTATTTTGCTCGGCTCAGCGTGATGTTAAATAGTGTGTAGTGTGTGTGTGTGTAGTGTGTATGTGTAGTGGCGTGTGTGTGTGCTGTGCAATAGTGTGTTGTGTGTGTGTCTTTCTCATGAATTGGCAAAAAAAATTCAAACCCGACGTGTAGTTCCAGAGATTAACGCGTTCAAACAAACAAGCTCTACAGCTTTATTCTTATTTTGTATAGATTCGCATGGTGTACATACATAATAAACATTAGAGTGTTCTATTTTATATTATTTCATAGCTGAATAATAGTGTATTGGGTAGGTATGTACTAGGTGCGTCATAATATGCGACATAATTTTATTATTAACAGTAGAATGCCTTTATGAATGTGTATTTTTTTACCTTAGCGATACTTTTTACCATAGCGCGTCGGCGACATGTTCTAAAGAACAACACAGCTTATCCCTTTGTGGAATACAATAGAATATAATCTTTTTGATTGCATTGAAACATGGTACGATAATGGTTTTAATAATAAGATTATGATCTACATGTCTCACTATGGACTGGCATACAAATATTATAAAGAAAACAAGTTATAATTATGTAGAATCAATAATAACAGTTACAAACAGTCGTTATACGATTACAACTTGTTAACAACACAAACAACAGCAACATTTTAATTGTAATTCCAATAATTTTACTATGTCTATAATCAGCTTTGAATCTCTGCAGTATCCAATTCCATATCAATAATTCAGTATTTGTATTTTTTTTTTGATAGCTTATTATCTTATGTGCTACAGATGGATAAGGGCCTCCCCTTTTTCCTTCCATATCTCTCTTATTTCTGGCCGATCTCTGGCCATGTTGGCCCCGCAAACATGATCAGATCGTCTCACCACCGCCACCGTCAACGCGGTCTAACTCAAAAGCGACATCCTCCATGGGCGTCCAGTGACTTTCAATCTCTCCATTCGTGCAACGTGGCTAGCCCACTCCCACTACTTCAGCCTGTCTGTTTTTTCTCAAACATTCACTACTTGTGTTATGGAGTGCAGGGTGGTGTTTCTAACTTGGTCTGTACGTTTGCCCGTTGGCAAATCTTGAGTTTGGAGTTCTGTTCGTCACTAAGTGACCAACTTTGTGCACCGTACATGTCGATGAGTTTTATTTTCAGTGTTATTGGAAGACGTCATTTCATGTGTTCTTTAACCCGTTGAATGCCGTTATTATAGACACAATTAAAAAGTCATTGTGTCTCGCGTGGATCTACGTTCCGGCATATGAAGGGTTAAGGGCCCAGTAAGTCTTCCATGCATTTGAATTAGTAACCGAGATACTTTTTTTGTTAGCAACAAATTCTTTTATACTATGTATAAAAAGAAAGTAAAAATAAAAACACAGCACAAAAATAGTAAATCTGGCCTGTTATCTGTTGAAGTTTATTCCATGACACTAAGACTAAAACCTATAAGCGGTAGTTAGAGTGCACTTAGGAGATAAGTCACGCGCCGCATTAACTTCTGTGATCGACTTAGAGTTGGATCACCTTCGGTTAGTTTAGTAAGTAAGTAAACAAGAACAGATGGGGAGTTAACTTATGTCTTAAAGGCAGGTATGGTCTTCCTTGTGTTAGGGTTCCAAAGAATTTGTTTTTTCTTCCGTTATAACAGAATCATCATCTCATCATCATCTGCCTAGCCTTTTACCAACTATGTTGTAGTCGGCTTCCAGTCTAACCGAATGCAGCTGAATACCATCATCAATATCAACCAACCGCCCGTCCGTCTGTCCGTCCGTTATCGATTATCAATATCATCATCGCCTATGGTATAGTAATATACGTCGCCAGGTATAGTATTCCGAGACACAGTGGTCACGTGGGAGACACAAGTCGACGTCATCGCCGCTGTGTTGCCAGTAGTATGTAATAATAGCTCCCTAACAACGTTTATTACCTTTTGAATCGCGACATATTCGCCAAAAATGTAAACAAATATGAGTTTATGGAGAAATATCTTTAATTTCTACACAATAAAGTTCAGTTTACGCTACAACTTCAAACATTTTTATAACTTTTTCAATAGTGCTAGTCATTCTGAAATCCACTTAATTTGGCATTAAAATAAAGTTGATATTTGTTTCACTTGAAAAAAACACCAATTTGAAACATAAATAAAATTTGAATATATGCAAATCCGATAAAACAATGGGGTTTTAATTAACTATTACGTTGGTATATGTTTAAAATGAATTGTTTTGTATTACCTATTAGATAAACGAAACAATAATTTAAATGCTTTAAATATTTTTTAACAGAATGTTGACTGAAAATGTTTCCATAATTTCGTTTTGTTGCAATAAAGTGGCAACTGGAAACTTGGAGAATTGGCGAATTGGCAACTGGAAACTTGGAGAATTGGCAACTGGAAACTTGGAGAATTGGCCTTCTGTTTACTGACGTAAACAGAAGGCCAATTCTCGTAATTTAAAACGTTCAAAATATAGTCGCAGTCTCATCTCGGCGACAAGCAAATGTCAAAAATTTGTCAAAATGTAGGGAAATTAGATGTATTTTTTGACGGATTGAGACTGACATCTGAGGGGCAATTCCCGTAATTTTAAGAACGTTCACAGTCTAAACAAATGTCAAAAACCTGTCAAAACGTAGGGAATGTTGACAGATTTTTAACATTTGTTTGTCGTTTCATAGCGCTTTGTCGACAAGTTAATGAAACATATCGCCACATTATTTAGACGCTGACTTTACAAACGCGTCGTTATTACGCGGTCGCTATTGGGTGCTGCGGTTCATCAGACTAAGCAAACAGTGCAAGGCTCACTGAACGTGTTAGCTTGCTCGTTTTGCATATTGGCAGAATTTGAGGCATGCTTTTTAAAGATTAATGGAAGCCGTCAATGCAGTAACGTTCGAACCACCAACTATGGGCAGAAATACTCGGAATAAAGGAATAAGTTGATGGCATTTATAGGCTGTATTAATAAAACTTTCATGATGGTGGTGGAGTGCATCCAGCGTGTCAGAATTGGTCAGTGAAGTTACCTATTAGCATGACAATCATCACCTTTTGAGTGTTAAAATTAACATAAGATAGACCCTCAAAACGCCCGCTCTTCAACACTTCCTAGTGCTGTACGTAGGAAGAAGTGGCGCAACGAAGCGTGGCTCCCCAGCAGCAGTGCTGTGTCTGTTCAGTTAGAAAAACTAGATTCTATACAATATAAACAGTATGCAGCGTTTTATAAACTTTACAAAATAAAGAAACACAAATTAAATTATTTACCATATTGCAATACAATTTCAATAAATAATTTCAATTCATTGTAATGAATAGATTATGTCGTATAAGTCGTTATGTAAGAGACATTTTTAACGACGGTATGAGCTAATGCTGACTCGAGAGTTTTGACAAGCTTGTTGATTTATTATTTAATCGTATCGGGACAACGACGCGCAAACTGTAACCATGGATTCCAGACGTAGCTAGCAAAGAAATGTCTCGACAGCTATCAAAAGAAATCAGCCATTTCATAGAAAAGTGCAATAATAATAATAATAAGTTTTATTTATTCAGGTAAATAACACCCATTCATCAGTACACGTATAGAAATAAGAATTAATTAATAAATATTACAAAATAAAATCCATAAGTATTCACAAAATAAAATTAATACATAATCCCAAAATAAAATCAATAAATAATCAATACCTACGCGGTCAAAATGTACGGAACAGCAAATATTTTTTTTTAATAACCGAAAAAAAAATTACCGGTTGAGAATCATGTCCTATGTCCATGATAGCAGGTAGGGCGTCGATTGTCCCTGCCACCCTGTATTTACACATCTAATAGACTCCTCAAATGATATACAATATGTTTACAATCACGTAGTATTAATCCCAGTTATTGCTTGTATTGTTTGAGCAGCTTTATGAATAAAGCCAATCATATTGTTCCGATAATTCTGTAGCTCATCATCGGCTTTGGGGTAATAAATTAGGCTAAAATCAACTCATAATAATCATCCTGTTATCGTCCTCAGGGACTCGTCAGCTAGTCGGATGGTACAAAGTTTTAGGTTGATATAACATACCTTTATAAACTCAAGCCGTCTTTCCATGGGAGTAGGCAGAAACTACAGAACGCCACCTGCTACGATCTTTATGTAATCAGAATCAGAACTTTATTTGCTTCGAATGTAGGTACAGGTATATAGAAATCTGAGAAAGGCCTTTTGAACTTTTTCGAGAAGTAAAGCGTTAGTACATTAATTGGGATTCCAAATCATTGAAGCTGATTCTAGCTTACTACTGACTAAGGTCATGTAGACATGTAAACTGTTATGTTATGTATGTCAGAAACTCAGTAGTAGCTCGGTGTCCGGATTTGTGACCGGCTGTGGAAAATAGCGTCGCCTCCTATTACATGGGACTTCAACATCTGGCAAAGTGTAGGTACACATGTACACTTAAGCCTACCCTTTCCGGGAACAGAGGCATGTTAATGTTTTTGTAGGTAAACTGTTATTTTTCTCAGTATAAATGTGCAGTTCAGCTTCGGATTTACAACGAGGTCCGTGTTTCCCTGGAATTATTTCAATGTGTACGTGCATTGCTAACGCTCATTCACCCATTTATCTGTATTGTGGGGTAGGCGAAGCCCGAGGGGTGAGCACTGGAGCGAAAGTTTCCATTTGTGAAAGAGTTTCTCTTAACGCAATGTGGGTACCTGTTCGGAGTACCTTTACTGAATGGGTTTATAGACTGGATAATACAACTAGGTTTTTTCCAGTTTTTTGACCTTGTGCAGCCCTTTGTATACACAGGTTTTTCTTGCCGTGAAAAAGTAAGGTATATTCGCTGTGTGTAGGCTCGGTTGTCAGTGTTGCGTCAATCAATATGAAAGCTTGTTGACGGACACGTTTTATTCTACGCCGCGGTTTATACGTCGTACCGTAAAGAAACCGCGTGCAGTGTTTAATAAAAAATAAATAATTTATTTTGAACCAAATCCTTGTACACATTTCATAAACCTGCCAAACTGCGAGACAGTTTGTCGGCAGGATTAGCGTTCGTCTTAAAAGATTTGGTATACACAATCTGATCAAACGTTTAGGTAGGGAGATACAGATACTTTAAATGAAAGGCTTAGAGGTTTAAAGGGCATTACTCGACAAAAGTTATACCAATGATGCTGTTGAAAGATGCAGGACGACTATTATTATCGACTCTAATAAGTTAGTAAAAGTATCAGCAGGAGAAGCAAAGTTAGAAACTTTATCAGCCTAGGTCTAGTAGTCACATACATATGTAGAATGTTATTCAATTTAATGATGTAGGTAGGTACAGTCACGAGCAGAAGTATGTATACACTCGGCTTTATTCAAAAGCGATTTACTCCTTTATTTTTAATTGAAATTTTATGTTGTTACGAACATAGCATTTTCGAACCCATAGGTTTATGTAATGTGTCGTAATTCAACGTTCCATTCGTTATTTCAAGAAAAAATTGCAGTAGGTACTTGTGTCTTTACTAAAAATTACTGTAGAATCCCTTGTTCAACACATGGTTCAAGTCTTCGCTGTCAATTTACATGCAATTGAAATGCTTGATGAGGTGTATCTTTGGATATACGCGTCTTAGTATTATAAATGTGAAAGTAAAACGGCTGAACGGATTTGGATGGGCACACTGTTCAACCTTGACCTGGGTAAGGACATAGGATACTTTTTATCACGGCCGTCCGTTCCTGTGGGATAATTTCTGACCTCCACGCGGGCGGAGCAGCGGGCAAAAGCTAGTATTTTTCAAACATAGTCCATTACATTATACCTATACATTACATTAATACAATACATTAATTTAAATCGGATAATTAAAACAAAATAGGGACGAAATAGCAACACCCATGTATTTCCTGAACTGATCACGAAACGGTGAAGGAAAACATCGTGAGGAAACCGGCATGTCCTAGAATCAAAATATCGAAGACATGTGACATTTACCAACCCGCACTGGGCCCACGTGGTGGATTACGGCCCACTCCCTCTCACCGAGAGGAGCGCTGCATGCGTCCCAGCAGTGGGAACATTATAGGCTGATTACGCTTATGTATTCCCCGAAATATACTTTTATCTGGACATCATCATCTGCCTAGCCTTTTCCCAATTTTGTTGGGGTCAGCTTCCAGTCTAACCGGATGCAGCTGAATACCGGTATTTTACATGGAGTGACTGCCAATCTGACCTTCACAACCCAGTTACTGGGTAATACGATACCCCTTGGTAAGACTAGTTGTCAGACTACCCGTAACGACTGTCAAAAATCCACGAATGGTAGCCGGGACCAACGGCTTAACGTGCTTTCCGAGGCATGGAAGCTCGGTATGTAAAGATGGTCACCCATCCACAGACCAACCGCGGCAAGCGTAGCTTAACCTGATCGATCGACCTTTGCGGCTGTTATTACTTAGCCACAAGCTCCTATCTGGACAATAAGTTAAAAATTCAGCTTGACAGTTTTTTTCTATACAAAAAATCAAGCTGAAATTTTTCCTCCGAGAAAATACCCATAGATAAAAATTATCTGAGGACTAGAAAATTCAGAGCCCAAAAAAATATTAAATATTCCAGTGCGCATGTTATAATATTAAATTATCACAGTTGACCGATTAATTGATAAATCAACCATAATCCTATTAAAATTATCGTACCCTTAACGCTTAATAAACTGTATTACCGGTATATATACACCAGTTCACAATCCTTAAGTAATAAGTGCCTACACGTGTCTAGTACTCGCGCATATCGCCAGTTATGTTCGAGTTCCATTGGGTGGGGCAAAAAGCAATAAACATGAATATTTTCCGGTAAAGATAACCTTGACCTACCTATATCATGTAAATGACACATGTCGGTCAGGGGCAGAGAGGGGGGCTCAATCATTTGATTGTTTTGGGGATCACACACACACAATGTGCATTCATAAGGAAACTTTTTGGGATGCTTGAAAGGAATTTCATCACTGAGTAGGAAGTATATGTACCTATGTATTACCCAAATAGCAAGCTTTGAATATCAGACTGGTTACTAGTTAGTTATTTACTGTGTATGAAGGTCATTATTGTATATTGTTTGTAAGTAGGGAAGGGGTTCTATGAAGTAAAGCACAGATAGACAAGGCTAAACATTTATTTCAATTTAGGCTTGTCAGTAATTAATCAGAAAACTAGTCGTCCGTTCGTAAAACTAGGTCACAGTCATGGTCATGAAGAAGAAGGACAAGAAACTCCATGGAAAAAGTATCTTCAAAAAAAATTAATGTGAACGTGAAAACTGAACTTCCTTTTTTCTATGGATTTTTGAGGCAGGGCCATGCTAATGTCTTTTCTGTACGGTTCAGCTAGTTTTTAATAGGTTCCAGGCTATCCATCTGTCAAACTTCATAACGATCGGTTCAGTCGCGTAGACTCGAAAAGCTAATACACGGACAGAGTTACTTTGGCATTTATAATATTATTTTTTTTTTTTATAATATTGTAATATGAAAATGCTGAAGGAAAACATCGCCAGGAAACCGACATGTGCTAGAACCAAAAATTCAAAGACATGTGACATCCACCAACACGCGCCCAGTGCCGCCCGCTCCCTCTCACAGAGAGGAGGTCTGTGTCCCAGCATTGGGAACATGCTTATGATGACCTACAGGTATTAGTCAACATCATCATCATTTTCTTGAACTAAGGGATTTAAATTTATTTGGGATCGGCGCAAAAAGGCCTTTTTATACATTATGTTAATGTATGTTTTACGATTGTTCATAGTAAATTATTGAGTCCGCGTATCACTCTGGTCAGTTTCCCGCAGTCGCCAGTTTATTTAATTCGCCAGTTTCGTTTATTAGTAAGTTTCACTGATTCGTCAGTTTTGCCGATTAGACAGTTGTGTTAACTCGACAGTTTCCAGTATTTGCCAGTTTTCGTCGATTCGTCAGTTTTATTTAACTCGTCAGCCAGAGTACAGTCGGTAGAAAACTGCTCACACGTCTGCTAATTTGAATACATATTGAGATTTACTTGATAGCTTTTAGCACAGATGATCATTTTTTAATTTTTATGACATCGTGTGCAATAAAATTAGCTGCAGATTTTGAAATGTTTTTAAATTCTTCGATCACATTCATTTCCTTTCTCATTGACTCTAATTTATTTGAATTTACGATTAGGATATTGAGATTTCAGTTACGTAACCTTTGAAGACAAGCACATTTTTTAAATAAAGTGTGATATTAATAAGGTTAGGTATTCCTGACAGCAGCATAAATTATCCACAATATGTGTTTTTAGGGTACCTCGAAAGGAAAAAACGGAACCCCTATGGGATCACTTTGCTGTCCGTCCGTCCGTCCGTCTGTCTGTCTGTCAAGACCCTTTTTCTCAGGAACGCGTGCAGGTATAAAACTCAGGACTACTGACCCTTGGAGTTGTGAAAAAAATCAAACTTCTAAGCCAACGCAATCAAAAGATACAGCCGTTTATGCCGCAAATTTTTCGACACTCGCAAGGGTATCAAAACCTACCTTTCATATAGAAAAACCACTAGAATCGCTCAACCCTCTTTTATAAATTTCATTTTATTAGAGAGAAATGTTCGTAAATAATTTAAAAAGGTTTTTCGAACATATACAGCCTGTATTGTTGGCTTAGTTACTGCGACCAATTCGGCACGCACGTGATTGGTTACAGTTCCAACCTAAACTAGAATTTATTGAATATCATTCAGCATGTTAGTTGAACGGCCGCCGCTTAGCTAAAAGGCTAGGCGGTTAACCAAACGGCTAATTAACCCAGTTGGCTGCGACATAGCCATTACAACATACAAAGAATGACAGTTGTGATTTGAAAATCCAGACAGTTAAATTGGTAGTCCATTTTCAAAAACGAGTATTTCCATGATTTGCCAGCTAAATCGATACTTTAAATTTACTTAGTCAGTTTTATTTTACTTATTCATATAACACTTTTGAAACTAAATCAATTAATCATCTAGGTTTTTTTGATGGTACATCTTATACAAATATTTCGTCGGTTATTAAAAAAAAAATTGCTGTTTCATATGAAGCCGACCCCGACACAGTTGGGAAAGGCTAGGCAGATTCTGTTTATTGCTGTTCCATACGATTTGACCGCGTAGGTATTGCACTTTTCTATAAAACAGAAGATTTTTTTTTGATAACCGACGAAAAATTTCGACGCTATGGGCTCTAAACTCATGTGCTGAATTCATGGTTACAGTTTGCGCGTTGATGTCCCTGCCACCCTGTATATCCTATAGAAAATAAATACTCTTGTGTGAAATATAGCATCTGTTTACAAGTCCCGCAGGTTCAGTGAAGAAGTGAGCGAAATGAATGCGAGGCTATTGCTCGGGGCGATGGGCAAGCAATCTGCCTCTACTTATCTACGATTTATAGAGCGGAGATATAGCCCCATAGCCGTATCTATAGGACATTCAATAAGTGTTTAGGGCAGTGTTGTTGGTTGTCTGTGGCTGAAAATAAGGGGTAAACGACTCACAGGGATAGTCGGGGTTGGTCGGGGTAATATCAGAAGTAAAAGGTTCGTGGTCAAATGAAATGAAATCAATTTACTAGTTCATCGATAATTGTGAATTTGAAAGTAAAGATAGAAAATCCTAACTAATAATATAATGCGAAAGTAAGTTTGTTTGTTCCGCTTTCACGCTAAAACGGCTGAATGGATTTGGATGAAATTTGGCACATGAATAGACCATGACCTAGAGAAGGAGCTACTTTTGATGCTGGATTGCAGACGAAGTCGCGGGTATCAACTAGTATATTATAATAGGTTGGGGAAAAAGTTTCTTCGCATTTTTTAAGAAAATTCAAAACATTTTTTAATATAGTTTATTTACATTTAACTAAAGTATGTAGGTACCATTTTGTTCGATAACTTTTTGCCATCTTGTAGGTGTAGGGACATGATCCCATTGCTATAGAAATTTTGGGACTTCTGATCAAAATACCGCGACAAGTGGTTTTGGCAGTCCTCTCGTGATGTTAAACTGACACTGCCTAAAGAATTCTGAAGAGACCGAAACAGGTGGAAATCTGAAGGTGCAAGGTCAGGACTATACGGCGGATGCATTAACACCTCCCAGCCAAACTCTCTTAATTTTTGCTGAGTGGCTAAAGATGTGTGAGATCTAGCGTTATCATGATGAAAAACCACACCCCTTCTGTTGATTAATTCCAGCCGCTTTCTCTCAACTTCTGGCTTTAATCTCATCAGTTGTTCGCAGTAGAGTTCAGAATCGATGGTCCTGCCTGGTGGTAACAGCTCATAATGAATAATGCCCTTCCAATCCCACCACACACACAGCATCACCTTGTTGCGAGTTAACCCGGGTTTCGCCACAGTCTGTGAAGCCTGACCGGCCTTTGACCACGACCTTTTTCGCACGTTCTTTCAGTGAGTGAGTGCACTCTCTTTCAGTGAGATTGTGAGGTACCCAAATATCGAGCTTTTTTGTGTACCCAGTTTTTTTCAAATGCGCCAAAACTGTTTTGTGGTCAATTCCCAGTTCTTCAGCTACGTCGTAACTACTGATATGCCGATCTTGCTCCAGTTTTTAAAAAATGGCATCCATTTTATCCGTAATAGGGCGACCAGAGCGACGTGCATCTTTGACATCAAAATTTCCTGATTGAAAACGCTTAAACCAAATTTGTGCTACTCTCACAGACACTGCACTAGGGCCATAAATATCGCAAATTTTTTTCGCGGCTTGCCTTGCGTTTTTACGTTTTTTGTAGTAATATTTTAAAATGTATCGAATTTCTTCATAAGATTCACTCATCTTGACAGTACGAAAAACAAATGAAAATCCCACATTTTCCTAATTTTAATTTGGAATTATGTTCTTTAAAATTTAAACTTTCAATGATACCAAAACCAGCCAGATACAAATAGTATAGCCAAAGAGATTTTATTACAAGTTCATACATATTATAATGCGAAAAGACTTTTTCCCCAACCTAATATGTTTTCATTACTTTAGTAGGCTGAAATATATCAGTTTCCAATCATGTGTAAAATTAAATAAAAAGAAGGCATGTATATTTATGATAGAAATGTACTTTTGTAGGAAAAGGGAAATATGTACCATCTGGTGTTCTATTACTAATAATTCTTTATTTATTTCTTTCTAACCACAATATAAGTATAAGATAATAACAAAAAACAATACTGTCCAGTAAGGGGCTTTACTGTGTAAATACTGTGGGAGACTGGGGCCTAAGCTAAGCCGAAGCCTGCATTTCAGGCCACCAGAAGGCCAATTCTCGTAATTAAAAATGATCAACACCTAGTCGCAATCTCATCTCAGCAACAATCAATGTCAAAAACTTGTCAAAAATTTAGGAAAGAGGTATTTTTGTAAGATTGAGATTTAGATCAGACTGTGAACATCACGTTCTCAAAATTACGAGAATTGCCCCTCAGTTCTCCGCCCCAAGTATGTAATTATGGTTTCCCGTAAACTAAAACTAGACAACAATTTCCATTTTACTAGGAAGGACTGTCGTGTGGAGTGTGTGGGCGTGTGCGTGTGATAGAAATTGGTGCGTGTTAACTATGTCATAGTAGTATGTACTAGTGGTAGAGATAAAGGGGTTTATTTATAAACGATGATTAAAGTTAAGTGACATTGAAACGTCAAAAATGTATGGTTAAACAGTCGCTAATCACAAAGGGGTTATACTAGAGGTCATTAGCAACAAATTAATTCCAGTGACCTAGGGGTCAAAACTGGATGGGTAAAAAATTAAAAAATTGCTATTAAAGACCTTTTTTTCGTGAGATTATGTAAGTTTTGCAAGCATTTTTTTTTTAATGATCACTCATCTTTCAACTTTCAGAAAAATATCAATTAAATGTTGGGAATGGAGTAGTTTTTTGTCATAATTAATTGTTTTTGGTAAAAAGTCTGAAAATTTCTAAAAAATCGAAGAACCGACACAGCTGGGTAACCATCCAGTTTTGAACCCTAGTTAACTGGACTAAATTTGTTCCTAATGACCTCTAGTATGACGCCGTTCAAGGAATACGTCGAGTTTCCCTGTCACCCTGTATACAATCTATAGTTTTTGCTAAGCATTATAAAAGTGATGCACGTGTTTCTAATAATTCTTTAGTTACTTAGGCATCATCGTATTATACGATATAGGTACACAAAAGCATGTATCTGCAGTGTCGGTTTAAGATAAATTGGAATAAGTTGGCCATTACGCCGGCCGTCCATCTATCATAGCTGTCGTGGCCCGCACAATAGCTGGCAACACGCATTTTTTATCGTATACCACAATAAATCTCACGTATACAACGAAAATCAATTAAAATTCTAGACCTCCCCTCATGACGATGAGTCGTATAAATCCACATTTTTAACGTACCGACTAACAAAAAGTATTTACAAGGCAGATGTGAGTGAAATCCGGAAGGGGGCGCCCTAGAGGGACATATTGGAGATGTCCTTCAGAAAAGTCAACAATTCACAGTTAATTGAATCTTCACTTAATTTGAAACTATCTAACTGTCACCTAGACAAATAGACCAGCGGGATAATTGCGTAACACTCTATGAGTAGCAATGGATTTCATGTCAAAATGAACGTTCAACAACATTCATTGCGTTATTTCTGTTTTTGAGCAGACAAAATCGAACATAATGAAGCAATGGATTAGCAATATCCTTCAAAATCAGATTGAGATCGATAGTGTGTTACGCAATAAGAGTGCTTGTCGTATTATGACGTGCAAGTGTCATTCAACCTTCGGTAAAGCAATTACGGTCGATTATACAATACATACATACATTTTATTTTTTGTAAAAAACCTTTTTTAGAAAAACCGCTAGAATCCCTCAAACCCTCTTTTATAAATGACATTTTATTAGAGAGGAATGCTCGTAAATAATTTAGAAAAGGATTTTCGAACATACGGCTGTATTAATTGATTACCTCTTTTTCTTCTTCCTTCTTCGAAGACATGTGACATGGACCAACCCGCACTGGGCCCGTGTGGAGGATTACGGCCCAGTCCCTCTCACAGAGAGGACACCTGTGTCCCAGCAGTGGGAACGTTGTAGGCTAATTATGCCCTTCTATATGGTACACTGCGTGACTATGGCTTCCACTCCAAAGCAATTCAAAAGATTCAACTTACGTCACCTGGTCACAATGATAGCCGTCGGGGCGTCGGCCACACTGCAATGTCCAACTCCATGGTCCCATTCACGTGCAAAAGTTTCATCAATCATCGGCCATTGTGTGCACGCCTCGTAAGAGAAATGGCTGTCCAACTCAAGAACTTTGAAAAACCAGCGTATAGACTTTAATGTTCCAATATATTAGAAAAAATATCGTACTGTTAAGCCAGGAAAAAACATGCCCGTAACTTGTACACAAGTATGAAGCTTACATGCCATTATGCTATAACAACGTCTATACAGGGTGTAACAAGACATTCTGACGCATTCTGTACATCAAACTAAGTTTTGTGCAAAAAGAATATATTAAGTAAACTACTTTTATTTTTGGCGTAAAATTAGCTGTTTATGGTGGTGAGCAATCTAATGCACGCAAAAAATGGTGGTTATGGATTCGTGCAATGGTACAAGAATCAAGGGTGTATTTAGAGTTAAGTTATAACATTTCAAAGTTTTCGTAAAAAAACTTCAAAATAACTTGGAACTTTGACCTTTGACTTTTACGGAGATATTGAAATACGAGTATTTCCGTAACCAGAAGGTTCCCAAAGTATGGTCCAGTACAAAAATATCATAATAATGAGAAGAACAAGTATCTTTCGGCTTCGTTAAGGGTATTATTACACCCATTGTTATATCACAAATTCACAATGTAATAATAATAATAATAATATCCCTGGACATTTCACACAGCACCATTTGTCCCAAGCTAAGCAACCTAATGCTTGTGTTATGGTAACAAGATGGCTGATAAACTACTTATATACAATTTTTTTTTTGTAAATACATACATATTATAGATAGAAAAACACCCAGACTCGGAACAAATACATGTAGGTCATACAAATATTTGTTCCGTGCGGGAATCGAACCCGCGACACGCAGCGCAGCAGTCAATCGCTTAACCACTGCGCCAACCGTAATGTAAGCTACGCAAGAGTATTCATATACTGTTGCGCAATTTACATGCGGATGTATTCCTGGCTTAACAGTTCAACAATGCACAAACATAAAACAGCAGTTAACTTTCAGCATCAAAACACGGTAATACCAAACTGGCAGCATTATATCAATGTCCCACCCATTATTTGGATGATAAATACTCCAACATATCATTGCTACATAAACAGTTAACCATACAATTTCGTGGGATTGAAATCGCGAATAATCAGCGTATGATAAATTGGTGTGTCGACGCCATTAGATATTCAGGCATTCCATGGAAACTCCCATGTGATCATCCATCAAAACTGTCGATATGCTTGACGCAGCCTTAACAATATTGTGTACATTTAGGGTTAACTACACTACGGTTTAAATGGGTTAAGTAAATGTGAGATGAAAAATGTCTTTTGTTATGATATGAGAAATAAATGTATAGAATAGAATAGAAAACTTTTATTTCAGACAGGAGACCATAGGGTTAGTAACAATTTTACTTAACTTCTAGTGCTAGTAGGTTACAGACACAGATATCGGGGAATCCCACCGATCTGCGAACACTATGAGAATACTGTTGGTGTTGCCGCGAACATAATACGTTGTATAATATATTGTAGATTAATAACACAACTAAGGTAAGTGAGATAGGTGATTTAGAGGGCTTGTATATCTATTTTCAAAGCATAATATTAATTACTAAATAAAATGAGGTACCTACCTACATACTTTACATTTTCTAAATGAACTTTTGGAATCTTTCTACTTCTAACAGGTCCTTTAACAAACCTTTTACTAACTTGTTATTGGATCATTCGGTCTTTTTGGATCGTTCGGTTTTCTAAAAATGGTTGAGCTGGATGGTGCTGATCCACGCGTCATGTTCGTGAACGGGCGCCCGCGGTTGAGACTGGTCATCTCTTTTAACCGGGGCTTATTTTTAATCTCATATTTTGAATTGATTCTTCATTATATTTTTTTATATTGTTTTCAACAAGCAATAAGAATAATGCGCGCAGAATTTTGTATAATCATTAGTTAAAAGAGTGTCCTTTGAGTTTCTTGCCCGTTCCTCTCCATAGAGATAAACGTTTTGGAATAGGCGACTAGCTTCAACTTTCTGACTAACTGACCGATTTTTTGACAAATTCAAAAGTGCGCGTGTGTGTTAGTGCCTAATTGAAATAATTGCTTTGAAAACCAGCGCTGGAGCTCTGTCAAGCATAGGGTCGCAGCATAATGCTGAGAGATAGCAGTTTTGCGTGGATGTGATGCATGTTTCCCCCAACCATTTCTTCTTGTTTTTTTTTGTGTTTTATGTTCTTTTTTGCGTCATTTTATAAACGCAAATAAACGTAGTTTCATTCTTTCTTTGAGTTTGAGTTATTAGATAAAGTGTTAAAAATAAGGCCAAACCCTCACATGATTATAACTTTTTATGAACATTGGCGGCTTGCAACTCCCAAGGTCCATAATTATTAGGTAGATTTCATCTCGTCGATTCGTAGATAGTGTAGGTACGTCTGCCTTCACACAGTGTAGGACGTGTCAGATAGACGTGCCAAAGACGTGCCTATGTCTCGCTACGTCTGATTGGTAGCCGCAGATGCCTGGCCGAATTGTGCAATATGTAGCTACGTACATCTCTCTAAGATGCACACAGTGAAAATGAGAGGCTGAGATTGGGGTGGACACAACTGTCTTATTAGAAGACGAGTTCTAACTTTAGACCTAGCCCAAACCTTCGAGCCAGTTACTGTATTTAGAACTTTATTCCGATAAACGTAAAGTTCCTAATGCAAAATTGACAACTTAGAATCAGGTTTAAAGTAAGTTTTTGTTATAAGAACTTTAATTTTGTCGGATTACAGTTCGGAAAAAAATGGTTCGATGGCTTAAACCTAGATCTAAAGATAAATCTTGTATTGCAATAAGCCCGTATGTCATATTACAAGATGAGTTCCAACTTTAGCTCTTTCTAATAGTTCTTGACCACTTAGACTCGAGAATTTCGTCAGTTTTTCTTATAAGTATCTACTTTAACATTAAGTTGGAAATTAAAATAAGGCTCGATGGTTTAATAACCTGGGTCTATCGATAAATCTTGTTTTGTAATAAGATATGCAATATGGCGGTATACAACAACTTGGGAAACGTTGCTAGAAAAAGCTTGTTTAACATAATTACTCTTCAATCCAAGTTTAAAAAAGGCACGGTATAGCATACCTATTTAAAAGCCTAGGTCAGTTTCACACTGTACCATGCATGAAGAGAGTGACAAGAATTTCGAAAGTCCTCAGGACAACAATGTCTTTTTATAACGAACAGTAAGTTGCGTGGAGGTACTTCACCCTGATGTAAGAGCATGTTAAAGTACCCTCATTGTGCGACGAGGTGACACCGTCCCTATTGTGTTCGAAAAGACGCTTCCTGGGAATATCTGGATACATGTACACCGTGTAATGATGTACTTACTTAAGTCGTATTTGTAATGGGATAGTCCTGTGGTAAAAGCATGTCGGGTTTGTTTCAGGTGTAGTTGAGATGACACGATATTGAGGTGCGACTTCGTACATACAGTAACTTAGAGGGGATCGTTTGTCAGTCTATTCGTTAAGTACCTACTTCTAAGCTACTGTGACTGCCGAGATGACGATTAATGTAAGATAGAAGGTGTATGGAAGAAAAAGACATGTTGCTCCGACCGTAAATAATAAATTGGGGTAAGGGCAGGAGAATGATGATGACCTACTTCTTAAACTTTTACTTCATGGATTTGCTACGGTTTTGAGCTTCATTCAGAGATTAGGAAGGTGTAGGTATGTGTGCGGGTAGGTGATGCAATAGTAAAAAACCGGCCAAGTGCGAGTTGGACTCGCGCACCGAGGGTTCCGTACAATTTAAAATGATTAAAAATATTTTTATTATATGATGTAACTAAAAATTTACGGTTTTCGCAATTTTTCCTTTATCTGTGCTATAAGACGTTGCTTTGTACCAAATTTCAAGATTCTGAGTTCACGGGAAGTACCTAGGGGAAGCCCGGGCAAGAAGCATAGTGCGGGTAAGAAGAATAACTGATTTTTCCATAAATATATAATAGATGGCACTATTAGCAATTTCCGAAGTCGTGACACGTGCGACCGGCAACGCAATGACAGTTCAACCAAAACAATTCGTGAGTGCATCTGTTGTGGAAGGAAAAAAAAAGGTTTATCGTTGTTTTGTTACGATTTTTGTAAAGGTTTGTACACAAACTTTTTGTATTAGTCATCAGTTGCCGATAAATATGTTTTGTTTATTCAATTGCACGTTTATATAGGTATTATTTGTGATCGTAACTTTTTGTTTACCTACTAAAAACATTTCAAGTCTTGACTTGTTTCTAATATTATCGTGTTGGGCAAAATGGATATGGGCAAAGCGGATAGGTATCCGTTTTGCCCGTTTAATTATTGCATTATGTTCTTCCTAAGTAAGAAATATTTTAACAGGTTTTTTGACGACTAATGTTAGTTTTAAACAGATCTCCGTATACTTCAAACTATTTGGGGGAGCGTATGCCAAAAGTGCGTCGGTTCAGAACGCAGTTAATGGGTTTAAAAAACCGGGAATCTGGCCTTATGATCCAAAGGTTTTCGGAGAAGAAGATTACGCTCCTTCAACTATGACCGACCGTCCTTTTCCTGACACACCGTCTACTATGACTGAAGATCCTGTAAATGATGCACCGTCGACAATAGCCATAGATTTATTCAATGGCACATCGTCTACTATAACCAACTGCGCTTTAAATAATTCTCCAGCAGCAACAATGACGACTGACCCGGTTCTATTTGAAATTGCATCTGTTACCGCAGAGGCGGCAGTAGCTGAATCTTCCATACAGTCCAGTTCAGTTCCAGTCAGTCAAATAGAGACTGAAAGGCCTACTACACCTTTGCCTGATTCCAATTCACTAGGAGAAAAACATCCACCGCCAGCTGCGAGTCTTACGCCATTTCAAATTAGACCTGTTCCAACTATGGCTGCTCCTAAAACAGGCCGCAAACACAAGAGGCAGAAATCAGAGGTGTTGACGTATACTCCTGTCAAAGCTGAGCAAGCATTAAAATTTGAGAAGGCCAATATTAAAAAGACCAAGATTTCTGAGTTAGCAGGCCCCAGCAAAACTAAAACTAAAATATCCTCAGTCAAACAACGAAACAAAAATCCGAAACCAGATTTTTACTGTTTAGTGTGCGCTGACAAATACACTGAACCACCAGCGGAAGATTAGATTCAGTGTAATCAGTGCAAAAGTTGGGCGCATGAAGACTGCACTTCCTTTGTAGGAGTTGGCAGCTACTTCTGTGATGAATGCGAAGACTGATCTAAACTAATTCTACATATCCTTTTTGCCCTTGACGTGTATCCGTTTTGCCCGACCCTACCGGGCAAAACGGATAATTGATACTTTTTGTTAATGCTCATAATTATTATAGAAATTGTTTAAGTTTTTTAATTTTAATGATTATTTTCCAAAGATGATTAAACATAGTACAAATTAAAAGTTCAAAGAGTTCTATTGATTATTAGATTGTGGTTTTATTATCACTACCCCTTAACATATTCGTCTTGCCCGGGCTTCCCCTACCCTGTAGGTTTTGATTCCCTTGCGAGTGTCGAAAATTTGCGGCATAAACGGCTGTATCTTTTGATTGCGTTGGCTTAGAAGTTTTATTTTTTCACAGCTCCAAGGGTCAGTAGACCCTGAGTATTTGATATAAATTCCAGTTTGATACCTTTACGCGTTCCTGAGAAAAAGGGTCTTGATAGACCGACGGACGGACAACAAAGTGATCTTATAAGGGTTCCGTTTTCTCCGTTCGAGGTACAGAACCCTAAAAATAATAAATGTTGATTATTAATGTATACAAATAAAACGTAATCACATAGTGTAGCGTGAAGCGGGCACTAGTCGCTTTTTCAAGAGGTAAGCCTCTTGAAAAAGCGACTAGTGCCCGCTTGCACATCACTAATCTAAAAATATCGCGGCGGGATTTTATCGCGTACTGAACTTTCAACTCTAGGTGCTAAGCAGTACAGTTGCAAATCCAGAGCGTAAACGCGTTGCGTTTAGCGCTAAACATATTTACCCACTAAATATTAAAAAAAATAATT
The DNA here is from genome assembly GCA_949629185.1 of Apamea crenata. Classification (NCBI taxonomy): domain Eukaryota; kingdom Metazoa; phylum Arthropoda; class Insecta; order Lepidoptera; family Noctuidae; genus Apamea; species Apamea crenata. Next base: position 8,374,580 of record OX451371.1, on the reverse strand, counting down.
TTCTAACTAGCTCCCAAATGCTACACCGTAGAATTACTAGTTATAAGCCAGAACATCATCCAAAAATGAAAAATAAAAGTCAAATTTAAGTAAGAGATATCTTTGTCGAGATATCATTCCGAAACCAAATCTCTTTAAAATTGAATTCAGTGACCAAATCTGCTAGATAGTTGAAACTTAACAAAGTATTCCTTGGCTAAACAACCTTTGTTCTGTTTAAGTTAGTGGCGAGAATTCATCCTTATTATTTTCGCAGATGTCGGCGTCTCCCGATGAATAAGACGAGAGAAAACTTCCCCGAAGCCAGCAAGTTACGTGAGTATCTCTGATTTATTATATCGAAATAAAGATAGAAATGACATAGCTTTATGGAATGAGCTAATTTATCTGTGGTAAAAAAGAATACCATATAGTACTTTTTTTTTGTGCATGGACAGAATTTTATTACATGGGTTTTTAAAATAGGCTCTAACAATATTATAATTATTTATTCGTTGAAAACTTACCTACTACGCACTTAGTACACACTTTATTATTTAGGTACACACAAAATAACGCCAACATTTCAAAGGCAAATTCTTGAAATAACATTAAGGAAACAAAATTCAACGCTTACCTCAAAAAGAACCTTAATGCGGGATTGACAGATGACAGCGGGTAAAAGGCGGGAAAATAAAAAATAACCTAAAAAGTAATTTTCTCGTGCAAATTGAGAATTTGTTTTTATAGAGGAAGCGTTATAGTGAAGTGTCCTCTGCGATCACTGTATAACGTAACAACACGAAAATTAAAGAGCGTTTTATCTGAACCGTATTCGTTGGGAAACGTATCTCATTATGTGCGATGGAAATAAATTGGAACAGACTATTTGTCGAACACTTGGTTGCCGCTCCCGATCCGCTTCGATTCAATTTGCCCCAAATTTAATTGCAATTGAAATGGTTGAGTGAAACGAAATCCGCTCGTAGAGATTATCCTTTACGTACAACGATGAAAAAGGTCAGGTAATTTATTTTAATAAGTGTTTAATGCTCTAAAGTGGCTGAAAACGTGAGGGATTATTTTATTTTGTGATTATTTCAATGAGCAGTTCTTGGGCGACGAGGTTTGTGATAATGCTAGATTAACACGTCGGACTTTACAGACAGTATATTTTAACTTAGTAATTTATTCCAAAGTGCTCTCTTTATCTTTTTGTTGAAATGATTTGTAGTGCGCAGTAACGTAGTTAAAAACATTTAGGTAAAAGGCTTTGCATCGCAACGTGGTGCGGCCAGTTTGTAACACATGCTGCAAATTCTTCGTGGAATATATTCTCAGTACATTCACATACCGATGTTAAGATTAGAAGTTACGATGCACCAACCGTACATACGTATGTTATTATAAACACGCAGGAGAGTAGAATTACCTACCTATTTTAAACCTGTGTAGAAATTGGTTAAAATCTAGTTTATTACAACAAATATTTATCATCATCACCAGCCTACAGCAGTCCACTGCTGGAAATGGGTCTCTTCTATTGCACGCCATTCTACAAAATTTTCGGCCACTGTCATCCAGCTGCTACCAGCTATCCTGCGAAGATCGTCGCTCCACCTAGCCTGAGCACGTCCTATTACGTTACGTTTGCCGATTCGCTGTCTCCAATCGAGAACACGTCTTCCCCAACAGCCATCGGTTCTGCGGCATTATAAACAAATATTAAGACAACACAAAATAGGAGTTTGTGTCAATATTCACCACTTATTACTGAATGGCAGACATGCCATCTAAAATCAAAAAACAATTAACCATTAACAAAATAATTTAAGGTGTCAACGGACGAATCAGTAGGTAAGGTCAACATTTGTTCGACATTTACGTCACAAATATTCTGAGGCCCGATGACAGCAGCTGTCAATAGTGACGAAGGTGCACCGAATATTGGAACAGAGTACTATAGGGTCCGATAATAGGTCAAAGTTGAGCGCCGTATTACCAGGCAGACATTGTGAAGACCGTTCTCAGAGGGTTATACCATCTATGTCAACGTACTGAATTAGATTTGAAAATCGAATGTCATCGTCTTTTTTCGTTTCTTTATTTGTTTTTATTTCGAACTTTGGAGAGCCGCAGCTGCGTTCTGTTATTGAATTTTGATTCATTTTTATTTTCGATTTCTGGCGTAATGTAGGAACGCATTTATTTCAAAAAGCTATGCGTTCTAATAAGCAATCCGCAGTTACCAGATACAAAAACGTCTTTTTGACAATACAAATAAAAATAACGTATTAAGATAAATACTTAACATGTATAGAAAGCGGAGGGTGTACAGGAAAAATCGTTACACGTATCTCACATCAAGGCTCATATAGAATGGGGAGCCAAAGAAAGGAAAGAATAAAACCTTTTTGTACAATTCCGTACGCACGAACCCTCGTTTCGGAGATACCTGACTTCATTCTACTCGTTCAATTTGATCGCGAAGGTAGGTCAAGGTAAAAATTATCAAAAATTTTAAGATACTACTCAGGTTCAGTGTGTTTTAGGTCTTGTGGTCTCAAGTGTAACCTCTGAGCGTGGAGTTCGAACAACGAACGGGTCAATCAAAATGACAATGACGTTCGATCCGTATAATTTACTTAAGACATTCTCAGAAGCACCCCGAAGTCTGGCTTTGTGGCCGGTTCATGGAAACAGGCTCGCCCCATATAGGTAACATGGGACGTTAATGTAGGCGAAACATAGGTGTATACAGCATCTATCAGAAAGTTGTGTATTTAAGGTTATGGTACAGACCGTCAAACTGAACAACTTTCTTTACAGTTGTTCCGTACGAAATTTCAATACCTACTCGACCCGATAAATGTATGGAACGGCTGATTATTTTTCGCGATTACGATGTTGGCTCCACGGAGAATGTTCTTCAGTTTGATGGTCTACCTTTCTGCTACACGCTGTAGATATATACATCTGCCTATCCTTATCTAAACTAATATTATAAAGAGAAAAGATTTGAGTTTTTGTATGTCTGTTTGTTACGCTTTCATCCAAACCCGTTCACTCGGTTTAGTGAACGGGTTTGGATGAAATTTGCCACATGGGTAGACTATGATCTGGATTAGGATATAGAATACTTTTTATCCCGATATTATATCGGGATCAAGACTTATGCGGGAGAAACCGTGGGGCGCAGCTAGTGAGAAATACATAAAGTTTTAGAAAGAGACGAAGAGATTATCTGCAAAACCAAACTTTTTCCAAAACTCAATGTCCTATAATGTTCTATTTTAAAGTCACAAATAAACATGTTTTCTCATTATGTTTTGTACAGGTCTCGTGAACAAAGGGGACAACATGTGGCTGATGTTACGCGGTGACAAAAAACTTTATATCCGCTGTTTATATCGCGACAACACGCAAACGAAGGAAGGTCTTAACAGGTATGTTTCTTGTTACTTGGTTAACTTTATTTTAAGTGTAATATATGTAATGTTGAATGATATGTTAAACACAGTCTAAATGGGCATCGTTTTTTTCAATCAATTTTAACCAATGAAGCCTTCTCTCTTATTATTTCTAATAGGTCTGTACGAATAAAGAACCCTAGAATAAACATTTAGATGAAGACAAACCCGAGAACTATCTAGATTGTATGTCTTATCAAAATAAAACGTTGGGTAACTCACAATGAATTTGCTGAAAGAAACCATTTAGGCAGACTGTATTATTAATAGAAGAAAGCCTTCAACGACATCTCTCATTGGGCCAACCAAATTATAGTTTATTAATACTCTTTATATACTGACGGTGAGCCCTTATATATTCTTGTCAATATTTTACTTGAAGGCCTATTTTATTAAGACTAACTTTGTCGTTCACAGCGCAACTTTGGCCATTAACGTCACCAAAATCCTATCAGCGGAGACTCAAAATATTGGTAAGTTAACATTTTGATACAAACTTGGCTGAAATATCGCTATATCATCATCGCGCGGCCTTAGCTAGAGTTCCAACATGGAAAACATCTTTTAACTTTATTTCCCCCAAGTTTCAGTAAAGTGAAAATTCTGATTTACCGTTTATCAGCTCAGTTTGCGTTTACGTTTCGAAACTCGCAAACATTGACTGCCAATTGGCATTGGTGATTTAGTTTTTATGTAGAATAAATTTCAATTACGGTCGACCGGCGAAGTAATAAGCTCCGTCTGAGTCGGCAGCTTTTTCAATGCGGTCACAACCACAATACGATAAATTACCGGCCTAATTCGATCCACTGCTCGTAATGTGGGTTCATCAAACATCTTGTTTGTGCGGCATAAAGTACAATAGAGGGGCAACCTCGACCCGCCCGTGGCATTAGCGACGTCCCCGCAATTTCGCTCCACTTTGTCTCCATTGCTTGCTGTCTCCACGGTCACGGAACAAATGAGAGATGAAAACGGTACGGGGACGTTTCTTTTCAGACTTAGGACGGTCGCCAGTATCATTAGTTACACGATACGATACAACAGGCTTTAGAAATCCTTATAGGGGACGGGACCGCAATCGTTGATTAAACGAGTTATTTCGGTTAGATCGAACCAAAAGTTCATTACAAGAAGCCTTTGATAAGGTTTTAATTAAAAGTAGAAAGCCTTAACGACGTAGTATTCCTGGTTGCTTATTCATAATAATTAAAGGGCTTGCAAATTTTTTTCTCACATGGCACGCAAAAATAGAAACGCAAACGTAACATTCAAGCCGTAGTATTATGAGTTTCCCTAGTTTTCAAAGGGAAAGATATTGCGCTCCGTGCTCGTATTTGAGGAACAAGAGTGTAATTCCCCGAGGTTTTGTCTTGCGGCAACACATCCTACAAATGAAAAGATGCCGACATTCAAAGCGAGCTGGTGCATTTTTAAATTCTCGCTGTGGCCGGTTCGGGGCAAAAACTCATGTGGATTCGCAACTAATGGACTTTTTAAACGTGTTTCGTTTCTTTCATTCGTTCTTGCATTTACATTGAAGCTGAAGCGTGCGCTGTTTATTCCGATCACGCGGCGCTACTTACATAGTGTTGCGTCGCGTAGATTCAGTTACGATTAGTTTTAATTTCGCTCCCGGGACACTGAAACTATTCTGTGCTCGACTGAGTCGTTGTTCTCTTGTGAGATTTATTGCTAAAGTTTACTGCAGCAAAGCGTGTTTTAAAATGGTATGTACTTATTGCATTGCTTGGACTTCAACGGGTGTATAATACCTTGTTTGTCGTCCCGAATGCTTTGTTCGGGAGTTCATAGCTCGACAAAGTTAGAAAGTCTCTCTAGATTACTGTAAGAGTCGCGAAGGGTAATTATTTAGTTCTATTCACGGGCTCTTTTTTAATAGATACAGTCACAGCTTGTGTATTCAAGAACAGCAGAGACACAGCGCATTTTTCCACAAGCTCGTGAAGCTTTGAGGGGATGAGACATTGCGATTCATTCTCGCATTTAAAAGCAAGACTGTAATTTCACAGGCCTTTGTCTCGAGCCCGCGTGGGACGTCGGCTTGCAGGAAAATATGCGCATTCAAAATGGATTTTTATCGCTTTTCAAGTGGTAGGCTTTAGCTGTGTAGTCTGTTCTGAATACTTTAACGATCTACACAAAGTTCTGTTCCGGGAAATGTATCGTATTTGTTTGTGAACTGACGTTTTTTCTTCATATTGATAAATGTGACCTTGCTAAAATAAAAGAAAAAAAGGTTTTGTCTACTAGTCTGTGGTACAAAACGATTAGTATCTCAAGTTCCTAGTCTTTACCTAAACATAATTTTCGAGGCTTAAAGTTTTCCATGCGGTATTATACCTACTCGTTAAGTAACTAAACTCAAACCTGATAACTTCGACAATACCTTCCCTAACTCAAAGGTATAATTAGCTGAGTTCGCAGGGAACAACTCATAAAGTTTCCGAATAATATGGCAGTCTCCTGCCGAACTGCGATGGTCAGTTCTACCTCCATGCAGATCCCTTAGTTGTTAGCTTAGGGCGACACACTTTATGTAGATGTGTAAGTGTCCCAAAACCTTGTAAGACAGGGACTTGTTTAGACTAATTACAGCCCAGAAGCAGGAGAGAAGGGGCTTATTTACCATGTCGTACCTGCGATATTCAAATGAGACGAGCTTTATCATCCTCGTCGACAAACGCTTACAGGTACTAATTGGGCGATTCTCTCATGACACGCTTGTATATTATTTTACGTCACAAATACTTTATGCAACGTGTGGCCTTATTCAGAGTGAGCGCATGACTAGGTCACTGTACTCTTGGAAAGTTCACAGTATTGATTTTATTGCGCACGCCCGAAAATATAAATGGAATCTGGCGTACGGAACTGGCCATTGATTTAATAGCCATGAATAGGTACGGCGCGGACACGTATCTACATCCGGACATCAATTATTCAGACGAGGTGCAACGCTATCCTATGTACACAGGAGTAAAGTAATCCACCGGGTGTAATGCGCCCTCTCCAAATTGAATTAACTTGATGAAATACCCGACGTGTGTCAACGAGGCCGTGTTTGATGTTTTAAATGTAATTGCTTTACGATTCAGTGAAACCAGTAGTTAGCTAGATTACTTTCAATGAATAAACAATCTTCCTTTTTTCAGATTTCGTCGAGTTAGTGGAGACGAAGAAAGGTTTAGAGTGCGTAACTTTGCTGAAGTGCAGACTCATAGACTCCAGTCAGCCGTAAGTCAATCACAAATACTCGTAAAGAATATAATATTTAAGTGCTCGCACATAAAACTGCGAACTGTCTGACATTTGTTTTGTGAAAGGATGAAGTTTATCGTTCCGCCGCAGCATTACATTACGAGGAAAACTTGCAGAGAGTAATAATGCGAAATTTATCAAGATGTCGGAGCCACGTGGCGAGAAAGTTTGAACCTAATTCTCTGTGATGTAGACCACATAATATAGTTGCGCGGAGTCATCGCGACATCGTCGTTACGTAATTATTAGACGCCCGACGCCGCGGGACGTCGACCCCGGCTCGACTTTGACCCACTTCTTACTCTAATTTTCGCGTCTCTACCCCGTAGACAACTTTATCTATAACTTGTGATAACTACTGGGAAACCGCGCGTGGAGTTGAGTGGGAATTTATTAATATTCTGAATGCGGCGCATATACGAAGTAATTGTGTACTTGTGCCTTTGTGACACTCCAGTTAATTTAAAATGTATCGACACGCGCTCCCACATTTAACGACGACCCACATCCTGCCCAAATATTTTGGCAGCATCAACCTCTACTAAAAGTTTATATCCAATGTAATGTTTTCTTTCCATTACCTATGATTCGGAAGGTTTTCCAGAAGGGCTGAATAAAACAACATTACGCGAACGACGGAAAGGTTCTATTTTCATATTTTCTTCAAAACGGATCGGTTCGTTTAATTTTTAAGTAGGCAGACAGTAAATATTTGATATTACTTGTTTGTTAGGCACTTATATTTACTCAAGTGCTAATATTATGCGTGCCTATTAGCATATTACGTAGGCGGCTAATATTCTGCTTTTCCTTATTCAAAGTTTTTTGTAGAGTAAGTAAAAAGTATGTGCTTGTTAGTACTCGAAAAGAAGTTAATTGCTCGCTGCACCATAATATGAATAATATGTTTTCGTCAACTAACGGTGTCAATTACCTCCTTCTACAAATGAACATGTAACGTGGAACGCCATAAAAAAAACAAGAATGGAACAACAAATACAACAAGACACTTTAACTTAGCTCCTAAGTTGGTGTAAAACACGGATTTCCTATAGCTCTTCATTCTTCCGAATAAAATCACAATAAAAGTTCGTCGTCAAGTAACGGTGCCGGGCCGTCGTCGCCTTCAAACTTTGTCATATTCAAATGTTCGTCTGAAACTTGCTTTATTTACATATTTGCACTCACAGCAGCCTATTAAAAGTAAACAGAGTGGTTCTTTCTGTACACAGGTTGGCAGGGACATCGACGCGCAAACTATGTAACCATGGATTCAGCACATGAGTTGAGATTTTTCGTCGGTTATTAAAAAAAAATATTGCTGTTCCATACGTTTTGACCGCATAGGTATTGCACTTTTCTATGAAACAGAAGATTTTCCTTTTGATAACCGACGAAAAATTTGTACGCCATGGGATACACTTATGTGCTGAATTAATGGTTTCAGTTTGCGCGTCGATGTCCCTGCCACCCTGTATAGGACTTCCTTACACGTGGAATCATATTTTTGGTTCCCATAATTTATTTTGGGTAAGTTCGCCTACACTTGTATACCTACAAGTCCCAAGGCCCAAGGCCTTTACTCAGCAGAGGTACCCCTCTGCTGAGTGAAGGACTCCAGACATCCTTTTCCAGAACCACCGCGATCTAACCCTTGCGGTAGCGTCTAGGTCATCTCGCCACCTCTTCATGGGCCGGCCTCGGGACTTTGCGATTGGCATTTTTAAATGAATACATTCAAAGTGTGAAATATTTCGACAGGAAAATGTTTTTAATTTATGTTTAATGGTTCTTTTCCATTAATGAAAATAAATTTGCAATTAATTATCAAATTATTTCATTATAAAAAATATGAGCAATGATATCAAATATTTCGCGTGTTTGAGCTCCAATTTATTAATAATAACTACCAATAATATCAAGTGGCTTTTCCCGATAAATACTTTACTAACAGCGGAATTTAATATTGCCAGCATAGCAATCGAATTCAGGTCGAACGAACAGATTGCACCGTCATGCCATTCTCTAAAAATTTGATCAAATCGAAATTACATTTTGATTTACGATACATTGTACCTGCGTGGGATGTATGCATTTAACGGTGAAATTGATGGAACAATTCGGGATGAAAAACTGCTACCGTATTTGTAACCTATGCGGTATTTTGACCTATAACGTAGTGTTTGTTGGTACAGAAACACCTCGTTTTTGTTGTTGTTGTATCAAGTAGATTGATGATTTTAAAATGGCGATGTCTTTCTTAAATGGGCGCACCTTAACGAGAAAAACGCAAATTTAGAATTAAACATACATCATTTTTAACAACTTCGTATAATAATATTTCTAAAGGAGATGGATAACAGTCCCATACAAACTCGGCCCAGAATAGACACAAATAAAACAATATGCATTATGAAGCAATATAATACTGGTTCATAGCCCTGTATATTTTTGTTCGTCATAAAATTTGGTGAAGACACATATATACCCTACTGAAATCTGATGATGACTTCAATAAATAAATTCAAACCTGCCGATCACGAAGTAATCAACAGTCTTACAACGGATTGAATTCTACTCAAATATAACGACAGTATCCTCAAATGACTCATTCGCTATGCCACACTTTATTACTTAAAAAAAAAACCTATGTACTTAGGGAACCCAAAAGTAGTAACATCTTAGACTAGAAAAAGCATGTATTCATATATTTTATAAATATCTATCTCAGTTAGAGAAATTAATTAAGACCGTGCGAACATTTTTCTGTACGTTTTAACATACATATGTAGGTAAGCAATTAGTAGAGGTTTCCAGTAAAAGGCGAGCTCGAGGAAAATAATTTCAGTTCGTTATTCAGTCCCCAGTGGGTGTAATTGGTAGGCTCTTGTGTCCCACCCGGTGGGGCGATGTGGTTGTACATCAAACAAAACGGTCTAAATTATAGCCTTTTAATTTTCGACAATTAATAAATTGAATGGCTTTTTCTTTGTGGGGGAGCCGGCTGTGTGTCGCCAGTGGGGGATACAATAATTTGTAACGTTGTAGACATGTGCCTGGTATTGTGTTTGTTCAAAGGTTCAGTTATGGCCTTGAATTTTAGAATGTGTGCGTGTGTGTGTATTTCTCTCGTTACATTTTATTGTTCTGATTATTCGGGGTTGTTGATTTATTTTTTATTTTGTAGGATGTAGTAATGTGACTTTTGCGTAATGATGTTTTCTTCTAACTGAACCCATTTTCCTTTGACCCTCATACCTAGCTAATTGGCGAATATTAAACTATTGTCTGTTTTATGGGCAGTGAAAGCGTTAAATAACTTTGGTTAGGTTGGGTTACAAACGATGAATGGTGTGTGTGCAAGACGATATGGCTAGGAAGGGGCACCCCCCTTCCTAGCCATATCGTATTGCACACCGAGATGACCACTAATAGAGAAGTATGGAAGAAAATGTTGCGTCGTCCCGAAATAAATTGGGATAAGGGCAGGAGAATGATGATGATGATGAGATTGCGTTACAATGTCTACCTGAGCATCTAAGTTCAAAGATCTATAAAGGACTAAACCTTATTAACAAGTATTAAAGGTTTGCGAGAGATACTCTCAAAGAATTGGCGCCAAGACAGTTAATTAAACACTTACCAAACTATATTTAAAACTAATTTAAAGCCGCATTGTTTGTCCACAGATACAGTAACTCTATCCGATACTACATTACTAAATCAAGCCGTGGCAAGTTGGCGTGTGACGTGCTGAAGTTGCGCCCGCCCGACGTCCGTCAAGACACTGGTATGTACTATTGTAATTGTATCAGTTTTAACTTTAGTTATGTAACTACATTTAAATTGGTTTTGTCGTTTTGTTATGGAGTGAGCAAACTGGTAAGTAATGTGTTTTTGCCTCGTTAAAGCTATGAGATTAATAAAATTAAGGTCGTGGTAAAAGGTTATTTAGGCGACAAAGTTGTTAGCGATGCTGTCTATCTGTGTCTGTTCAAGGCGTGTTAAGTTTCCTGGGCCAAGTTATTAGAATTGAAGGAACCTACCTATCTAGAAATAGGCATTATTTTTAGAAAATAATTACTAAGATAAATGTAGAGTGCTTGTCTTCTTAAGATTTACATTATTTTTAAGTAGCATCCTTTACTGACATTCAAAGAAAACTATTAAGAATCTAAGACTTCTAAGTTCGAAGCCTCTTCTATTTTTTTGAAGAAAATTATTCATCATAAATTCGGCTATGTTCTATTTGGTGACTGTAATTTCAGTTTCAGAACTTGCGTCTCGTCAGAAAAGCATCCACTAGTTCAACACATTTAAGCTTACACGATGCTATTGAATGTCTCCTTTGATAACACGGACGCCTCTGAGATTTTGTTCTATACTAAAAAATTATACTTTTAGTTTTTGTTGTATAAATAACCCATATAATCGACAACCCCTATAAACAAAATTGGCCCTGAAAAAAGGGATATAAACAAAAGCTTCTGAAGCAGATATCACAATCATACTATAATAGCATGACCCAAGGGTTTACCATTTACGCCGTACTACCAAACTTCCACAGTACTAAACAAAAACAAGGTTTCTTTCACTAAAATATATTCCCGTCTCCATACGTAAAGTGTCTTGGGTGAATACTTAAATATATTTTATGTAAGACTCCATATAAATGAAGGTGATACATCCACATATAAAAAGCAGAGTGCGAGGTCGACTGAGATAAAGGTATTTTCACACAAAAGAAGTTATTTACTTTTACGAGAGCACCTTTAATATTTCTTGAATCATTCCCGCTTTCATGTCTGAGGAATATTCGGGGTAATTCATATACATACTACTTATTTTGTGTGTATAGTGGATCTAATTTAGCTCACCTGCTACCGTAATCATATTAAGTAATCATATCATATTATTATTATCATTCATAGTTATGATTTGGGTCGTAATACGGATCACGAGAGGCAATGATTAAGGCAGATTTTGCCCTGAAATGGGACAGCCTAATCTCGCGGGTCAACGAAAAGGGTTGTGTTTGATATGAAATTCTTCTCTAATAATAAAACCTATTAGTGGGCGGTTTTTAACCACATTAAAGTGAAGTAGGTACCTATGAACAGTCCGTGTGCCTGCACTGTCCCAGCAATAAGAAGACTCAGATTATTTTAATAAAAACCATTCCGACCAGCTTTTACGGCGTGCTATAAAACAAACATAAATCCCTTTGTAATAAAATTCAATTTGAGCGGGACGCATTAACGAGAGATATAAAGAAAACTAGGATATAAAATCAAACTTTAAAGGCAACATTAATTCCTTACATTTGTACATTTTTATTTTCTCGTGTCGGCACGAGCCGCACGAGAGTAACTCGAGCTGCGGTGAGAAGATTAGCCAGTATGGATGGCTGTAGTGCTAAAGTCTGACAACCAGTCTTACCAAGGAGTATCGTTTTACCCAGTAACTGGGTTGCGGAGGTCAGATAGGCAGTCGTCCATATAAAGTACTTGTATTCAGCTGCATGTAGTTAGACTGGAAGCCGACCCCAAAATAGTTGGGAAAAGGCTAGGCAGATGATGATGGATGCCTGTGGTGCTGATTACCTAGCTAGAGTGCGCATGTTGTACTTTAGTCAGTATTGCCATTTCTAGAGGCGTACACTTGTTGGAATAATGCATAAACAGCTTTAAGTTTGTCCCACTGTGACGTGTGTCTTATCCATACTAATTACAAATACGAAAGTAACTCTAGTCTGTCTATCGGATTTGGATTAAATTGGTACACGGCTGATCCGTGTTATGACGTAGGATACATTTTATCCCGGTAATACGTTCCCGTGGGATAGTTTGCGGCGTACATGTGGAAGAAGCCGCGGGCAAAGCTAATAATTCTTAAAATGTACCTATAGGTTATCAACTGGGGATATCAACTTGCGGCATGTTGGCAATGTCAAGCTTATTAAGTTCACATTTCTTCAAGATTATTGTTTTAATAGATAATTGTGCCTCGGGCCACCACGACAAGTAAAATAAAATAACACAAGTTAAGTTAGGATAATGATAATTATATTTAATATGTTATTAATTACTAACTGTCCCGACCGACGCTGTCCTGCTCTTTCAACAGTTCATACAATAATCCCATAAAAAAGACTCGAAAGATATTCCCGAATTTGGAAAATTTCCGGGAAATTTTTTTTTTTTTTTTTTCATCGAAACTTAACTCAGACTATTACAGACATTTTAAAACAAACAAAAAATCTATATTGGTCCAACCCTCAAGTGATGCGCTTACCAAGGAAAAGCATTTCATTTTTATTTACACAGATTCAGGTAAGTATAAGTTAGTATTTATGTACATTTAATTTTAGTTCAGGATTCACGATCAGAATTGGAGCAGTGGTGGTCGAGTGGTAACGGCCGCGACTTACGAGTTGTAGGTCGTAGGTTCGAACCCAGACAGGCGCTTTACTTTGTGTAAATTATTTCATCACCACTGCTCTCAAAACGGTGAAGGAAACCATCGTGAAAAAACCGGCGGCATGTTTAAAAATTCGAGAAAAATTCAAATACCAACCCGCACTGGGCCCACGTGGTGGATTACGGCCCACTTCCTCTCACAAAGAGGAGGCCTGTGTCCCAGCAGTGCTAATTCTGAATAGAAACTTAAGTAGTGAAGATTGACATCCCTAAGTTTATTATAACATCAACATTATACATTAATTCAAGAAAACTTGAATCAGTTGCAAAATGTTGCAACACCAACATAAAAATGCTAGACGGACACTAAAAACTATTATGAAGCGTACCGCAAGCCGACAGCCAGGAAATATAGCCGTGGCCTCATAATAAGACAGGCCATAAATATAAATGTTAGCTGCGGGGGGTGGAGACCGCAGATGATAACAGGGCAGGGGTAGGTAACTTAGTGCATTTGTTACTCCACTGTCGCGGTTTATTACAAGATATTGCTGCTGGGTTAGTATTTTCAAATGAAGAATAGTTTAGTACTAAAAAAATGAAGACTTAAATAAGGAATGCTTGCTATAGGTACATACGTCCCATCACTACAAACTGCAGGTGCCGTTCGGTAACTGAAAACAATATTGATAAACTGTTCCTCCGATCCGCACGTTACAAAATTTTGTTTCAGTGCGGTTAGTGGAAGTGCTCAGGTACGCTTCGGGCAAGTGCTGTTGAAATCAGTGCTCTGAGTGGAATACCTTTTATAAAATGGTTCTGTCTCGTTAGTCTAGTGCTCACAACGTGCATGAGGTCCTGGGTTTGATGCCCCGGTCGGGCAAAGTGTTATTGGGTTTCGCCGTCAAAAATTTCTCAGTAGCAGCCCAGAGTCTGAATTTGTGCACAGTTGATGGCATTAATCTCGCCCCCTATAACATGGGACTCAAACAAAACTGGCAAAATGCGGGTGTACTATAGGTACACCTCTGCCTTCGGGGATTACAGGTGTGATGTTATGTTATCAAATCAAAATCAAATCAAGGCAAAATAATTTATTTGTTAAACATAGGTAAACATTTGAGGATCTTAAATATAATATAGATAGTGCGCTATGTTGTGCCATCGAGACATACAAATATGGATGAGTAGACATAGGGTTATAAATTAAACAGTCAACAATATTATGTAAATAAATTAAATCAGTCAAATGAAAATTAAATCCAATTTAAATTAAAATTAAATCAAAATCTAGTCAAAATTAAATTAGAATCAAATTAAATTAGAACCAAATTAAAATTAAATCAAAATCATAATCATAATAATTATCCAAGATTTAATAATACAAATTCAAAATTATTTCAGTACGTCATTTAAAAATTCTATATTATTTTTATTTTCTATTCTATATTATCGTTTTGGAGATTAGCAAATTCAATCTCGTGAGTTTTGAATAAGTTATGGTGGAGTAAAAACATCGTATGGTAAATGGTTATTCTTTTTCTGTACCTTTGTGTTACAGGTCTTCTAGAATAGTCTGGTACTAATAAATTAATACTGAAATGGAAATACTGCAAAAAATAAAGGACGGCCGAGTTTGTTCCTCTAGATTAGATTGGTCGTTTCAGAAAATATTTGTTCTATGTTCTATCTTGGGAAACTAATTAATCAATGGCTAGGACTTTGACTTGATATTTGTGTCGGTAGAAACCTGCCTCTAATTTGACACGAGGCTGGGGGTCTACTCCGAAGTAGTATCGGCCGAATGTTCGGCCGTTTTCTGCTACGAAGTTACTATTTAGTTCGGTCGGTCCCAATCCTACAATCCTACACTCTTTCGAATATTGACTATGGTCCCGACCCAACTGAGCCGATCCGAACATTTTTTTCGCGTTTTTCAATAATATTCGGTACGGCCATGTGTCGGTCCGATCCGAACATTCGTACTTTGCACTTCGGAGTAGACCCGCTGTTTTTGTAATAATAATGAATCATACTGAATATCTTGACTTGAATCGCGAGGTTGTAAACAAGTGGGATGTGGACTCAACGATCATTGTGCCGATAGTCGTAACAGCCAATGGCCTAATAGCCTAGAGGTTCGACTAACACATGAGGAGGCTCTCGTTGGGCAGCTGGATCAAGGGCTTGATTCAGAAAGGGGTACATCTGGACACAGCTCGCATTGTTAGGAGGTACCTTTCTCTGGAGCCCTGACCACCGGTAGTTTGGACCCTGTTCTCGATAGCTTTTTTGTTAGATAAAAAAATATATAAAAATTAGTAGCCCACTGCTACTTACTTTTATATTTTTTTGTCTTCTAATATTTAAACATATAGGTAATGTATTCATTACCTATATGCAATGAAATTAAGGAAATAATAATCCTACTTCCTACTTAATAATATTATAAACGTGAAAGTATGTATGGATGGATGGATGGATGGATGTTTGTTACTCTTTCACGCACGAACTACTGAACGGATTTGGATGAAATTGGGTACACAGATTGTTTATAACCAGG
This sequence comes from Apamea crenata, assembly GCA_949629185.1. NCBI lineage: Eukaryota > Metazoa > Arthropoda > Insecta > Lepidoptera > Noctuidae > Apamea > Apamea crenata. The sequence goes on along the minus strand of OX451371.1, from coordinate 8,358,867 downwards.
ATTAACACATAGGATACTTTTTACCCTGATATGCCCACGGGATCAAAACTTATGCGGGTGAAACCGCGGGCCGCAGCTAGTGAATCATATTTATATAATATCGTTGTTACTAATTAACCGTCCACATGCCTACCCATTACAAAATTGGAACAAAATAAATAGGAAACTACCCGAAAATATTATGAGCGACTAAATGTTGTTTAATTTATGTAAATAATCCAATTATAGCCAGACAATTTACTCCTATGTTTATGTAGTGTTTATGCACTGAATCAGCTGCAAGCTAAACCGTTTTAATTTGATTGTAGTTATTTACAGCAGCATTTAAAATATAAATAATTAGATTAACGTTGTAAATTGTAGGTACCTAAGTCCGCTGTTGAGTGATCAGCACCGCTACTCAATTAATCGGCTAAGCCTTTATAAGGCTAAGGCTTTCAGTCTAATCGGATGCAGCTGAATACCAGTATTTTGCATGGAGCGAGTGCCTATCTGACCTCCAGAACCCAGTTAGGTTCTAGTTAACACGATACCCCTTTTGTAGCGTGCTTTCCGGGCCACGGAGAGGTTTCGATATGACGTAATGGATGGTCACCCATCCACGAACCGACCGCGGCAGGCGTAGCTTGACCTTTGATCGACCCGTACGGCTGGTATGCACGAGCCCTTCCTCCACCTTGGTGACTGCAGGCTAACAATTCTATAACGGCATGCATGAGCTGCGTACCGATAAGAGTGCAATGGCTAACAAACCTACAATGGCTCTTTCTTCTAAATCCCCTTCCGGACATGGCCCTGCATAGTTAGACTCACATAAAATCCTAATAACATAATGTTTGGACTTCAAAATAGCCCATGACCTCTGACTTTGTTTCGGTATTTCTTCTCTGGGATCAGTCGGCTAGGAAATGCTAGCGCCATCTAGTTTTAAAATGTTGACCAACTTAATATTGACGTGTAAAAGTGTCCTAAAAGATCTACTAACTAAAATGTACATTTAACTTCAGTGCTCAGTCTGTAAAATATTTAAGCCTTATCAATAAAATATACTTGATTAGGATGGTGATAACCATTAATTGTTTTTATGAACAGACATCTATCTGCTAATCTCAAAGAGATACGAGTAATCATAATTTCACAAATCCAGAAGTTGTCGATTATGCAAAACAATAAACAGACGAACAAATAAGTACAATCGTGGGTTTCAACGTAGGCAAATAATTAATTTATCATCTCTCGAAGGAGGACAGGCCTGTCTGTCGTGATAAAACATTCAAGGTACGGGGATCCTGTCTGTACCTAAGTATACCTACATAGTTTATACTTATTGTATGTATTTACAGTGGCCCCAAAAGTCAGTTGAAATTCTTCCACTCCAGCTACGATGCCACATTATGATTTAAAATAAAAATAAAATCAGATACTCCTAAGTGATGACTTATTATTTTTTATGATAGTCAAAGGCAGTTGAAGTAATCAATAAAACGTTATAGCAGTTCAAACATTTGGATCACTAGAATTTTAAATCATACTCGTATTGTGGTGTATCAATCCTGCAGTGGAAAAATGTCAACTAACTTTCGAAGGTTACTTGTACATACATACACATACATAGCATAAGTCTATTATACAATACCATACGTAAAGTAAGTAGATATAACTTTTTAAACAACTTTTTTAACTTTTTGGTTGTCTTTTTTTTTGTGAGATTTCTATATTATTTATTTTTCTTACAGAAAGCTTACAGACTAATAATACAATTAAAAATCATTCGTAGGCAGGAAAATTTACTAATTACAAGCTTCCACATCTGGTTACAAGTACCTACTTTGCGTACTAGGTAGATATATTATTGCGCACTGTTTTAGTTTTGAGAATATTAATGTGTTTACCAAATAAGCCTCAGATTACTTTTATCAGGCATTAAAATTGCGGTTTGATAGCTTTTGTATAGAATATATGTATATCAAACCGCCTGTATTTATTCTCCAGATAAAATTTATTCGACGTTTGTAAAATCGGCTCTAGTTGATTTATGTACCTAGTCAGCAGCTTTTGATGTAATTCATATCGAATCTTACAAAGATTTTCATGCGATTTGTAAAATCTCGTAATTTCCATACCGTACCGCTTTCGTATTTGTTTATCAAATGAGACGTATAAGAATGAACATACTATATCTACCTACTTGTTGCTTGAATACATAATAAGGCTTAACAAATCCTTAACGACGATGTTCCAATAACAAGGTAATTTATTTTTATACGATTGTTGTAACTCATGGTATCTATTCTCTCGGCATTTCCTCGAATAAAGCGTAACTAATGAGCTTTCTCTTAATATTCGAGGAGGAAAGGTGGTCCCGGTAGATCAGGGGTGACTCCGTGTTGAATCACAAGCAGTTTTCATGTAGCTCTTTGTTTTCTTTTGTAAACTAGACGTAGTTATTTTTGGTGTAATATTAGACTTTAGACACCGTTTAATTCTATGCTTTTGCCTTTTCGCATAGTCACACTCCCAAAAACTTTGTTTAATACGAAGTTTTTTGAGTGATACAAAAAATGTAATACTGTAAAAAATAAACAAGTTCTTACCTATTAAAACATTAAAGCATAAGCATGTCTTTTGAACCCTTATATTCCGAAGGTATTATTTACCAAAGGTAATATAAATAAAAATAACTCATTTCGAAAGTATCTCTTTGTTAAAAAGAAACGAATGGACTTCATAAGCTGTAGAACATTCCCATAAAATATATTTCCCCCACAGATGGCTAAAACGGTCTCCCTCTAGCCACCAAGAAACAAATATATTGCGATTTGCTCCTTCATTTTCTTCTCGCAAGGTATTTTATTGCGTTGGGCAAGCTCATAAATTTCGCAGTCACTCACAGAGAAAAATAAGGTCTAACCGAGGCTCTGAAGAAATTGGTGCGAAAATTTCTTATTAGTTTATTTTTATTACATAAGCCGATGGGTCATTTTGACTTGTTACTGCTTACGAGGAATATTATTTTCGGATAGGGATCTTTTCTTAAGTACTTTTTATGAGAACCTACTGTGTACCTACTTTGATACGGAATTCCGATAAAGATTACTTTTATAAGGAAAATGTACAACAAAATGTGAGGTAAAAATATCTGAAATAATTTTCGGCTTTTCGACATGCAAGGCTAATAAAATACGCGGAGTTCGAGAAAAAATTCAAATAAAAACCCTTAACAATGAAATACCTTCAACAGATTAAGAATAAGTAGAATACTATAAAGCGCCCCTAAGTTAGCAAAATTCCAAAATAGAAGTAATCAAATTGGCTTCAAGTGAATACCTAGGAGGCGGCGCGACGGCTCGCTCCCGACAAAGTTTTGAAACGAAACGGCATTTCTAATTAAAACCTCTGATGTCTAGTTCCACAAATAGGCAGTGGTGCTGGCTGAATATATCGTATACGTACTTAGGTATTTGTATAAACAGCATCAGCCGATTGGGATTCTGAATGCAGAGCCATATATTCGGACCAGCAATCCGCTCACAGTTCAATACGCTATAGTCTGAAAGCCTTTATATTATTCCTATTAACATTCCAGCAATTATAATTTAATTTTATATGTCCGTAATGATCGATCCACCATCGTTCGATTGTTATTCTAGAACGTAGTCATAAGAGATAAACAATGCGGAACAATTTACTAAAAGGTTTTGCTACAATCGAGTAATTGGTTCAATAAAGTTCAAAAACGTTTTAATTATAAAATCTGATATCACATATTGGAGCGGAGCGCGAATGCAAAGCACAGATTGATTGCAAAGATATAAAATAGCTAGATTGGACTGCGATAAACTGGTTGGTGCGCTGTGCTATGTCAAACAAATGGTTAATAGGAGAGGCTTATACGATTTATCGGAACGGCATGTATCGCTGGACACATCTAGTTGTGTGATATTTACATAGAGTAGTACCAACAGCAATGACGGTGGCATATGGCAGATCAATACAAATACGAATATCAGGGATCCGAGGCTGCCGAAATTCGTGTGATTTGTGTACGAGTACGTAGGCGCTCCCGTTCTGTGACCTACAAACAGGGCCTGGGCGCGCGGAATTTTTTATATGCAGCCAGACTGCTGTATGTGCTCAACATTCGTTTGAGCTTGCACCTAACATATATGACTTTTACGCCAATTGGAATCAGGTACGTTTCCTGCCCTCTTTGGCAGTTGGTATTTTAAGTTTAGACAAAGGCAAGCTGTCGTGGACTCGTACCACTTTGATTATGCCCATTGATATGGTTCTAGGTTCTAACTTTGCAATGCACGTGATCAACATTTTCTATCTTTATCATTTTTTTAACAAAATCTTTGTTTGTGTCCGATCGTTTTGCATGTTAGTTGCCACAATACAGAGCTAACAAACAGTCGCGTTATTTTATTTATAAAAATCTCCCAAAAGTATCTGCAACGCATAAACAACCTAACGTCGTCACCATATGGTCGCAAATCGAGCCGCATAATTACTACTGGCACACCTGTGGGTCATTATTGAATCGGAGTCCGAGCTAGCTGAGAACAAAAGGCAGCCGCATTCCAGAGATAAGACGACTTGTTTACGCAAAATTGTGCAGTTTTTATGAAGTTAGATATTTTAACAAAGTGTGGACAGTGTGATTGGCAGTTCATAGCACAAGTGATACATAATAGGCAACATAATAAAAAGTTACAATGGCTACGTTAACTTCGGAACAACAAAAATATTTGAATACGCTAGAAGACGTGGCAAAATTGATACAAAAGGCACAATTGAACTTAAAAAAATGCCCTAAAGTGAGACTTACAGACGGTTACATAAGGGCTAGACTAAAGTGCATTGAAGAGTATTGGAGTTCCTTTAAGCAAGCTCATGAGATGTTAACACAGTGTACTCCGAGAGAAAAGCGCGGAGAAGTTTCTTACTTTCTCAATGAAGACTATTTCGTCATTGAAGACCTGTACCTTTGTCTACAAGCAGACTTGACAGATATGTTGAGTAAACAGCAACAAACAGCAATGGAAACCTCAAACTCTTCAGTATTTAGTGGTCAAGGGCAATGTTCGATCGTAAAACTGCCTCGGATACAATTACCAACTTTTTCGGGACAATACGAGGAGTGGCCCACATACCAGGACATGTTTACATCACTTGTGCATAAGAATACTTCAATCAGTGACGTTCAAAAACTGCATTACCTAAAGTCTAGTGTTACCGGTGAAGCAGAAATAATATTACGGCACATTCAAGTTACGGACAGCAATTACAATCAAGCATGGCAATTGTTAAGAGACAGATACGGCAACAAACGTGTTATTGTGTTCTCTGTTTTGAAAAGACTTTTTAATCAAAAGAAAATCACAACACAGACAGCTAACAGTGTGAAGACTTTATTAGATACTACGACAGAGTGCATAAATAACCTAAAAAACTTGAAAATTAACACCGACTCCTGGGATCCTTTAATTATATTTCTGGTGATTCAGAAGTTGGACCAGGAGTCACATAAAGAGTGGGAAACTTTTGCTTATAAGGAAAAGTCAGAAGAAGTGCCATCTTGGGAAGAGTTAAAAAGATTTTTGGAATCAAAATTTAGAACACTGGAAATGATACAACCCGTAACAAATAAAGATCGTACAATCAAAGAGCGATCCTACCATGCCGCAAATGTTGTTAAAGATAAAAGCTGTGCACTTTGTAGTGAAAAACATACCTTATGTCATTGCAAAGAATTTATTAAAATGGACCTTGAACAACGTAACAATTATGTGAAGGAAAAACAACTTTGTTTCAACTGCCTGCTTCCAGGTCATTCAGTTTACAAATGTAAGGTACCAGTTACTTGCCGTGTATGTAGAAGACGTCACCATTCCTTACTTCACAAAACAGAGAAGTCGAAGGATACCACAGAGACAGAACCTATACAACCATCGACATCTCAAAAGGAAGCCAACAAGGAGGCCATAACAACTCTTCATGTTGGTATCGGAGTATCTGGAAGAGCATTATTAGCAACTGCACTAGTCAAAGCAAAAGGAAAAGATGGACATGCGACACTGTTAAGGGTTCTTGTAGATCAAGGCTCACAGGCGAGCTTCATAAGTGAAAAGGCAACTCAATTACTGAAGCTACAAAGAAAATCAATTGAAGGTACTGTAACAGGTGTGGGTTCTATGCAAGCACCAATTAAACACGTGGTTCAGCTAAACATATTATCAAGAAAGAAATCAGAATTCAACATGCACGTCGAAGCTTACGTCATGTCCAGGCAACTGACCACGAGAATACCACACCACACAATGACTATTCACAACTGGCATCACCTGGAAGGTCTCGATCTTGCTGATCCAGAGTACTACAAACCAGGCCCGATAGATCTGCTGCTTGGTGTTAAGGAGTATGCACGAATAGTCGAACAAGAGTTAATCAAGGGTCCGCCAGGGTCTCCATGTGCACAAAAAACAACCCTAGGATGGATATTATTTGGAGAAATAAATACAACACAAAAAGAACATTCATTTCTTGTCATGCATCACCAAGTAGATGTCGACAACATGTTAAAAACACTCTGGGAGATAGACACAACTACAAGGCGAAAGAATACAAAAGAAGAACAATTATGTGAAGACATTTATCATAAAACATACTCAAGGAATGAACAAGGAAGATTTATAGTGAAACTACCGTTTAAAACAAATTGTATTCAATCAACTGAAGGAAATACAAGAGATATAGCTAAAACAAGATTGATACAATTAGAGAGAAGGTTTAAAAAACAGCCTAAGTTGAAAGAGGAATATGAAAAGGTTATAGAAGACTACAAAAACTTAGGTCATATAGAAGAAGTACCTGAAAAAGAAATATATTTAAGAAAATCAGTATACTTACCCCATCATCCAGTCCTGCGTGAAGAAAAAGAAACCACGAAAACCCGTGTCGTTTTTGACGCATCCTGTAAGGGAACAAATGGCATATCGTTAAATGATGAACTCTTACCTGGTCCAGTGCTCCAAGAAGACCTACGTTGTATAATCATGCGCTGGAGAATGCACGCCATCTGTTTCGCTGCAGACATACAAAAGATGTACAGAATGGTCATGATACACAAGGAAGATGCTGATTTACAAAGAATATTGTGGAGAAATGATAGTAATGAAGACATAAAAGATTATAGATTACTTACCGTGACCTTCGGGACTACTTCAGCACCTTATCTAGCTGTGAAGTCGTTGATCCAACTTGCACATGAAGAACGAGATAGATATCCGGTAGCTGCTGACATTACTTTGTCAGATTTCTATGTCGATGACGTAATGTCGGGTTGTGATACTGTTGAAGAAGCCATAGAAGCTAGTAATCAACTCAAGGCTATGCTAAATAGGGGAGGTTTTGAATTGAAGAAGTGGTCATCAAACAACATTGAGTTGATAAAGTCGATGGATCCAAGCAACATTTCTTCTAGCATCCAACTTGATATAAACCTAGATGGTACTGTGAAGGCGTTGGGTATCGCATGGAATCTTGGCACTGATCAATTTCTTTACAAAATCAGTCTCTCTCCACCTCCATCTACCATTACGAAGAGAAATGTTTTGTCAGATATACAAAAACTTTACGATCCATTAGGATGGATATCGCCAAGCATTGTGCTCGCTAAGATGCTCATTCAAAAACTATGGTTATTTGGCACACAATGGGACGAACCATTATCCAAAGAATTAACCTCAGATTGGTTGAAGATCAGAAACGATTTCGAGAATGTCAACCAGATTTCTCTAGACCGATGGTTACACTCGTACAGCAGCAACATAAACGCAATACAGCTGCACGGATTTAGCGATGCCTCAACTCGGGCCTATGCAGCCGTAGTATACTGCAGAGTACAACAACAGGATGGTACTGTATCCACAAATTTAATTGCATCGAGAACTAAAGTTGCTCCATTAAAAACAATATCGCTTCCCCGTCTTGAGCTATGTGGAGCTCTATTGCTGTCAAGGGTTTTAAAACAAGTCACATCAGCCATGAGAATTCCTTGTAATCAAACCTACTGCTGGACAGACTCAACGATTGTACTGGCGTGGCTTCATGGGGAACCTCAAAAATGGAAGACCTTTGTAGCAAATCGAGTGGTGGAAATCAAAGACAACACAAACAACACACAATGGCATCATGTTGTATCAAATGAAAATCCTGCTGACATAGCATCCAGAGGAATGTTCCTAACAGATCTAAAGAAGGAGAAGATGTGGTGGAAGGGGCCAGAATGGCTATCGAAAAGGGAAGTTTATTTAAAAAAATCAGAAAATACAGAGACAGATTTAGAGTTAAAATCAACATGTTGTACTTTTACAACTAAAAGTAAAAATGAAGAAAAACCAATTTGGGAAAGATTTTCTAATCTGACTAGAATGAAAAGGGTACTCGCTTATTGCCGAAGATTATTAAACCCTAAAAACAAAGAGAAATACTTAACGACTGGTGAAATGAACACAATTTTGCAAAATTGCATAAATTACTATCAGCAGACAGTGTATGAAAGAGACATAGAATTCATTAAGAAAAATGGCAAGGTGAGAAAATCAAGTTCACTAATCAGCTTGACACCATTTTTAGATAAAAACAATCTGCTAAGAGTAGGAGGTCGTTTACAAAACGCTAATTTGCCAGCCACAACCAAACATCCAATAATAATACCGAGTAATCAACATATCACTTCATTATTGATCAACGAAGCACACAAACAAACGTTACACGGTGGTACACAAGTTATGATGACGTACCTAAGAAGTAATTATTGGATAGTTAACTTAAAATCAGCAGTGAGAAAATGCATAAGAAATTGTAAGATTTGCATTGTCAATAAAGGCAAGATAAACAACCAGTTAATGGGTGAATTACCAGCAGTAAGGGTGAGTCTACAGCGTGCCTTTTTGAACAGTGGAGTCGACTATGCAGGTCCAGTATTTTTAAGAACATCAAAGGGACGAGGGCATTATGCCACTAAAGGGTACATCTGCCTATTTGTGTGTATGGCCACCCGTGCCATACACCTAGAAGCTGTGACAGACTTAACTTCTCAAGCATTCCTGGCTGCATTTCGGAGATTTGTCGCACGTCGAGGTCGATGTATTCATCTGTTCAGCGATAACGGCACCAATTTTGTTGGTGCTGCAAAAGAGCTTAAAGACCTTTTCAAGGTGGGTGAACACAGCATTTCTAAAGAAATTTCCGAACACTTAGCAACCGATGGGACTACGTGGCATTTTATCCCGCCGCGAATGCCAAATTGTGGGGGCCTCTGGGAAGCTGGAGTGCAATCTGCAAAGAAACATCTAGCAAGGGTTAGCAAAGACACAAAACTTACCTATGAAGAAATGGCGACATTGCTAACACAAATAGAAGCTTGTCTTAACTCCCGTCCATTATGCCAGTTAGACAACACTGTTGAGACGATGTCACCACTCACACCTGGGCACTTTTTGATAGGTGAGCCATTACTCAGTGTTCCTGATGATGACTATGAAAAATCCAACATCAACCTTTTAACTAGATGGCAACAAGTACAGCGAATGACACAAAACTTCTGGCGAAGATGGCATTCAGAATACCTGAACACTCTGCAACAACGGACGAAGTGGCAATCAGCTATCCAGTCACCTACCGTGGGAGATATAGTGGTCATCAAAGAGGAAAACCTGCCACCCACGAGATGGCTCATGGGAAAAATAAAAACGCTGCATCCTGGAAAAGACAATTTAGTTAGAGTGGTTACAGTGCAGTGTAAAGGACAAACTGAATTAAAAAGACCTTTATCTAAGTTAATATTCCTACCTAAAGATGCTTAATTAATGCTTAATTAGTACGCTATTTGAAACGCAGTTTGTTAATATACTTACCTATTTTTATGTATACTTCCTACTCTACGTCTAAGTTGTGTCAAATATTGCTATTCATTAAATATTATCAAAGTAAGTTTATTATACCAACTACATTAACTAGGTACTTAATTATACTAGATATTATATGTGCCTACATACATACATTACATACTTACCATTCGTTGATTCAAGTTTCTAAACTAGTTTACGATAAGTAACTTCCCACCTGCATGCTATTGCTTAAAACTATAATAATAACTATATTCTGTACAACTAATAATTAATGATGTTGTCAAACAAACAGATAGGTAGTTACCTTAATGTGTCATACTGTTTACTTCGCCATAAGAACATGAAATATGAGGAACATGTAGGTTACTACCTACTATTCACTATTGGTTAATCTGTTTTTTTTTGTTACATACAGTCCACTTAGGTATAAGATTCGTTATATTGTTTCGATCAGTTTTCAAATGTAGAAACCAATAAGTTAGTTATTAAGCCCAATTTATTGTAAGCAAAAGTACTAGTAGTCGTATTTGTAAAAGGACATAGGGTCCTTTTGGTGGGCGGTATGTCCGATCGTTTTGCATGTTAGTTGCCACAATACAGAGCTAACAAACAGTCGCGTTATTTTATTTATAAAAATCTCCCAAAAGTATCTGCAACGCATAAACAACCTAACGTCGTCACCAGTTTGGTTGTTAATTCGTATTGTTTAAATTGTAAGTATTGCTCCAATAAATACGTTTTTGTGAATTCGCACCTGCTTTATACTATAGCAACGACAGTTTTCAAAATACCGACTCACTCTACCTACAAGGTAGTAAACAGTTCTATAAAAGTTGTACGTGCATCAACCTATTTCTAAAGCAAAAAGAAATATGAGCTAAATGTGGTTTGGTAAAAGTTGTCGCTCTTATGTCCCGATCGATTCAAACGTATTGCGCCGTCATAAATATTTTACGCTTGCCTGCATCTGTATACGTCGGCGAATTTATATGTAAAGACTCGGGAAAATTTCTACACGAGACATATTCAAATATTTCTGTAGTTGGAAAAACTCTTTGAAAAAAAATTTTACACAGCCAACACAATCATGATATTTTGTGCTGGCTTATGTTTTACGCAGATTTTATTCACGTACGTATACATTTCGTGTGAGATACGCTCTATATACCTATAACAACGAGGAACGTAGTTCATTGCTAAAGTTTCAGTACGATCGGACAAGTAATAAGCAAAACTTGACAAACAAAGAAACCCCTCCCCTTACAAGGAGAATGATTAGCTGGGCGCACAATTTGCACATTGTTGAAGTACTAAGGCCGCTGGTGGGCCCAATTTTTTCGTGTTCATTTCGCGCCAACCAAGTGCGGTTGCTTTACCAAAAGGAAACTTTTCAAATTGGAATAGTTCGCCGGATATTTCCCGCGTTGGCATCCATCTTTGTGGGAGTGGGTGTCACTGGCCAGTGGTATGAGACAGGAGGGATCTATGAGGCTAGTTGGTTTTTTCGCCAATACCCGTTCGCTTTGTGAATAACCTATTTGTATTTTAGCTTTGATCGAATGTTTCAGCTGAATTTCGTCACGTTAGCAATATATTATTTCATAAAAAGGGCATTTTGTTAGAACAGAAAGTATTTAACAAATATATGAACATGAATACTGTGTTACTGTGCTTCGCTTTGAGTTTTTCGTCGACAAGGGAGCAATGTAAAGGAGTTATTTAACTAAAGTGTATTTTCTGACTATCTGTTGCATGCTGTTATGCAACGAGGTAATTTCAGCAGTGGATGTCACAAGAATATAACGTTACATGAACACGTTAAGCTTTAGTTTAACTGGCCGAAAAGTGTAACATAAATTATTTTAATCCTAATTACATGTACACTTAAAACTGTTATCTAAATGTACGTTAAGTTTGTTGACTATTTATGCGTAGAGAGATAAGCGGGAGGTATCGAGCTTCGGTTTATCTCAGCGATTCAGTTATTCTACACGGCTGTAAATTTTTTGCCCGCTTTTACGATTTACGGTGTTATAAATTCCGAACGAATGCGGATAGTAAAACGCGGGCCTGAGTGAATTTTTCAACAAGGCATGTAGTGTGTGCCTATTCTGTCTTGCTACTGTTAACACTACTATCTCATATGCCTACGAATTATGGATGCCTTCATAAAATACGTGATTCTATTTTGATCTTGTTTGTCGAGTATATAGTGTCTGGCTGGGGAAATTCCATTACAGAGATGAATAGCCAACTATAAAAAATAAAAGCTTGTAACCTTTATATTTTCTATAATCTTTTGTCTAATTATGAATATATTTTTGCTGAAAAAGTTGTTCCTACTTATAAATATTTTCGCGGGAAATTATATTTGTGAAGTAGGTAAACTGCTGGGATAGACAAATAGGTATTTATATACGGGTAGGTATTACGTGGGTATATACTGAATACCCTTCCGCATCACGGTATTAAGAACTTAAGTAATAGGGGCAAGCCACGGGCAAGCTTATCGACGTCCAAACAGGATAAAGCCAAAAACAATATTATATTGAGTAAGTATATAAATACTGGCTTCTGCCCACGACTTTCGTCTGCGTGAAATCTCTTGTTCCCCCGACCTACCCCGTCGCATTGCATCGCCTGTGCGCGCTATCACTTCGTTTTCGCTTAGCGTTCTTTCTCTTTGCTCGGCTTCTAATAGTCCTAGTGAGCTCTTAAATAGCCTTTCTCAAGAGTTGGGCTATCAAATGCAAAAAAAAAAAATAAAACAAATCAGACTGGTAGTTCCAGAGATTAGCGCGTTCAAACAACCAACAAACAAACTCTTTAGCTTTATTATTAGTATAGATAAAACTAAGTATACGAACCACTAGAGGACTACAGTTTATGTAAGACCAGGCTATACAAAACAGAGCATAAGATTAATAAGGCAATTATCACATTAAATCTACTACATCTGCTCACTCCATAGAGGTAACTAGCGTGACGCTGCAGGGCTACATACGGGTTCCGTAGCCGCATGTACCACAACCTCAGGGGACTAACAAAGCACTGTCTGTGCAATTATGCCATTATTTGCACGGTTTCGCACAAATGTTGCCAGTGTTACGATTAGCAAAGACAATTAAAGCAATATGGGTTAAATAACAGAACTTTATTGTGTGAAAAGCAACGTAGTTAAAGCAAAGAAGTTTACTTTTTAATCGATTTCAAAAAAAGGAGGAGGTTCTCAATTCAGTTTTATTATAAAAAAATAATATGTTTATTACATCAAAACTATGTCATTTATTGACCGATTGGAAAAATATGTCTTTTGTTTGAAAGGATATACTCATAGGGTAGTCCCATTTAAATTTGGTCAAATTCTGATGAGTGGTTTTCGAGTTAGTTTCAATAATACGTATTTTACCACTTATTGTATGTTGATGATGGTATAATAACTTCCCTTTTTTTTTGCTAGCCTATCTATACTGTCCCACTGCTGGGCAAAGTCCTCCCCCAAATCCTTCCTGTCACTGTTTATTTTCCAAGCAAGTGAAGGTATACGAATTTTTAAGGGGTAGGCACAACAAAAAATTGGAAAATAAACACTACACAGTGAAAAATAACTTTAATTTCGGAAGTCGGTGGCAAAAAACGAACATACAAGACACCGACTTGCAAACTCAAACTCAAATCATTTATTTCAATTAAACCATTTACAGGCACTTTTGAATTGTCAAAATTAAATAGTCGGTCAGTTAGTCAGAAAGTTGAAGCTAGTCGCCCATTCCAAAAACGTAGATCTCTATGGAGAAGAACGGGCAAGAAACTCCACGGACACTCTTTTAAATCAAGATATTAATACAAAATCCTGGGTACATTATTCTTATTGCTATGTGCTATGTGAGAACAATGTAAAAAAGGAGCAATTTAAAATATAACATTAAAAATAAGCCCTGGCAGTTAAGAGTTGCAAAATTATTATTTATTTATCGAACTAACACTAATATATACTATAATACAATTATACACAAGTATATTGTAATACGAAAAAATATAGAAAAAGGCAAGAGCTCATTGGGCATCAAAAAATTCGTCCGCATCAAATTAAATTAACGTTTCACGTTGTATATAGTGTTTTTTTTTTTTAATAAAAAAATGGCTCTTTCTAAAGTTCGTTTTTTAATCCCAGATACTAATTTGACGGGTGTAATGCCAAATTTCTATTCTAAAAAATCTCAAACACAAAAGACTTGATTAGTATCCGGGATTAAAAAACGAACTTTACCTGTTTACAATTTTTTTTACAATCACACCTTGCAATGAGCCAGGTAAATGGCAATTAACACGATCTAAACGGTGTACCCAAAATTCAATTCACACAGAAAAGGTCCCAACATCAAAGCACCCCTCCATGTAAGCCAATGTCTTTTTGCATTCATCTAGTTATATTTATTTCAGTTACACGATGCTCGTTAGTGCGAGAAGCCGGCACGGTACGTTGGTTCAAACGAAAACGGTTAAAACGCTCTTCAGGTACGTTCCATACGGCTTTTTTTTTATTTGTTCACCCGTGACTTTTTCTCATTCGAACAATTTATGCAGATTCCCGTCCCGAGTTGGTTTATACGTTCATCGAGCAAGCCGTGCAGCCGGGAGCTCAGGTTGCGTTGAAATGCTCGGCGGTTGGTGAACCACCGCCTCGGTTCCGATGGTCTATAGACGGGCAACCTATACCCACACATCATGGGTAAGTTTCGTAAAACATTGTGTGGTAACCGGCATGGCGTAGAACCAACAATTCGAAGACATAATATGACATCCACCAACCCACACCGGGCCAGCGTGTTGTATTATGGTCGACTCCCTCTCACAGAGAGAGCCTTCTGTCCCAGCAATAGGAACGTGGTTTATAGTTATGCAAGTTTAGATAAGAAAACCTTCTATAAACCTAACTTTTAAAAGATTTTCTTTAGCACGTTCCATAAATAGAAAAAAGCGGAAGCTCCAATATAGGATAACAACATCATTATATTTTATGACAAACTACAACCTGATACCTATCTAGCGCTTCCTTAATACGGCCTCATGTTTAGATTATAGCTTCTCTATTTGGTTGGTTATCACAGGGCGATAATAACGGAAGGCCGGGAGAACGGTCCTGCGGGTCTGGGCTCCGGCAGCAACTACGTGTTATCAACCTTGTCGCTCAGTAGTGGGAGGGTTGAGCACGGTGGCCGGTATGAGTGCAGAGCTACCAACACACACGGCAGCGTGGCGCATGCTGCTCGACTCAATGTTTACGGTAACACTTATTATTATTTATTTTGAAAAACGTGGAATTGGAGTCTTGTTTTGGGGGCCACCCCACAAAACAAGAGTCCAATTCCAAGTTTTTTTACTGCAATTTGAATTATCTAATTTGTCGTAATTCAAAGAGAGTCTCAAACTATATAAATATCAAACCTGCTTTCGCTGACCTTTTGTTTAAGTTTATTAATATTTAACAAGGGGCGTTCAATCTGCCGTTACAATACACTATTTTGAACAAACCTACCTACGTCATACGACACATCGTAATATAAAATGACATAAAGAAAAAACAATATCAGCCACAGAGATAACAACATTTCTATGCATGATCAGATTCATCAGGTTTATATTTACGACCAATCTCAAGATATCTATGGTGACAAATGGAAATGCTTGGCTTACCGCTGAACAAAATACTGACAGATTGTCAGCCTATCAATTTATTTTAGTGTAGCGATAAAATATGCCGCATAACTTGGCTCAAGCCTTTGTTTTTCTTTTATTCACGATAATTTCTACATCGTAGAAGTAGGCTGTATCATAAAGAAATACACAAACAAAAGAGCACTCAAATCTTATTTTATTCAGCTCTCAGACATAAATTGTGATTTTTGCTTACCGCAGTGTTGTTACTTACACATTCCATGTTTGTGTTGCCATCCTAAATAAATAAAGATAAGTATTATTTTAGCGTTACATATACGAATTGCTCAGCAAATATTATTATCGGATTTACATAGGTCCGCCGTACATCAGGGCTATGAGCCCTGTGAAAGCTGTTGCGGGATCTGAAGTGACGATTTGGTGCCCTTACTACGGATTCCCTATTGAGTAAGTAATCGTATTGTATAACAAATAACTTAAGTTACAACCTAAGATAACAGCTTTACAAAGATTCAGGGTCTGCTTTCATTACGGTCCAATTGATTTTAGGAATGGTCGTGAAAGAGTGATAACATTCCATGTTTATGGCCACACATAGCTAATGAGTGTAGTGTATGTTTTCCAAAAATATAATACTCGGCACTGATTTAAAGCGGCAGCGGTCTATTGTAGTTTTGGTAAATAAAATGCATGTTTATTAACAAGTTCGGCAGTAAAAACTGAGCAGTAAACTAAATAAATATGAGTCATAAAAAATATTTAAATGTAAATTATAAAATGACTGAACGGGGAGTTACGTGTGGGCATTTAACAAATCGGAATTAATCGGTGAGAAATATAAATTGGAAGTGCGCGTTTGGTCACAGTTCTAACCTAGCCTATGAATTACCGGTTCTACTCGTATTTATCTAACTACCCATTCCAACATTGTTACTTATTATTCCAATATCTTGACTGCCCATTCATTTATTACACCACTTGAGTATTTTTTATATTACTTTACTCTATGGTGTTTTTTGTACTGACATTGTAGGGTGAAGTAACCGATAAATTTTCTATTCATGTTTTGCTGTCACACTAATGTACCAACCGCTGACAAATTACTGTTACTACGTTATTTCAACTGATCATAATAACCTCCCTAATGTTTAAATGAAAGTTGTAAAAATGATTACCCTTATAAAGATAGAAGCGAGACAAATACGTCATCATGATTCAAAATCAAAATGCATGCCATACATCTGTCTACCCTTTCAGAAAAAGGACGGTTCAAGGCTAACTCCAATCAATAGTAAAAGTATTTTCCACTTCAGGACCGTAAAATTTCACTTACAGCATAGTCTTCATACAGTATGTATGGCAACATTGAGAAGCCAGACACGGAATAACATCGGGCGAATCACTCGGGTCGTGGCATCATTATTATGATTACCTACAGAACATCGGGGTTGCTGTATTATTGTTTTATTATCTTGATTTTATTGCCAATGCTGGTTTAGGGGAGATACCATATGATTTATTAAAAAAAAAATGTAATCTTAGTTGCTCCGTGTACGTCGGATGTAGGTATGTAGACGGAACTTGGACGACTCTGGTGCACTGCCGAGGCCTTTCAAAAGAATGGCACTGTATGATTGCTTGTGACTGCTATATAATCATCATCATCATCGGCCTAGGCCTTTTCCCAACTATGATGGGGACGGCTTCCAGTTTAAGAGGATGTAGCTGAGTACCAGTATTTTACATGGAGCGACTGCCTACCTGACCTCCACAACTCAGTTACTTGGTGACTTTTTGTGATTCTTCTTCTGATTTCTTGTGACTGCTATATGTGATGAGACAATTGTCGTACGCACCGCAACAAAGTCTGTATTTTTGAATTTGTAAACTGTCACAGGCACATTATACAGTGCCGCTGGCCTACTGATTTAAAAGCGCTCTTCCTCTCTCCTACTTTTATTAAATTTTGCTGTGCCCGACAGGTTCCATAATTGTTTATTTTTAATAGTACTTACCACCTGTATGTGTACATTATGGATTGCAATAAAGATTAATTGGTCATACCGAGGTTTGTACAAACACTTTTATACGTCAATTATATTTTAAAACTAGATGAGGTCGGCGTTTCCTATCTGACTAGTCTGAGAAGGCCGAAACAAACTCAGAGGTCACAGTCTCTTATAAAATTCAGACATAATCTTGGTCAGATCAAATGAAGAACATGTGGATCGATGTCTGGGGTGGTCTTTTGAGGAAAGATCCACACAGATTGAGAGGACCTATCCAGCCAGTGCACGCATTTGTCAGAAATCGTGCAGCTCAACTCAAAACTTAAAGAGCTCTACGATATAAGGTGCCTTTTCGAGGTAACGGCCTACATAAATTTTTAGTTTAACATAAATACTAGGAATGGCTTTAGTTTTGCTAGCACAACTGTCTCAAGGGCCTGCTAGAAGCTTTTATTAAAGTTTAAAAGCGGTAGGCACTTATTTTCCCACCCACCTCTTCAAGTCTTCATCTTTATATTTTATTAAAAATGTTCGTATATAAATATTATGAATACACTCAAGGTCAGGTCCAGGAATACGCAAAGGCTTAAAGGATTAAATCTTGGCTGTTATTATTAATTTATTTAACAGTATTATTCAATGCGTCATGCCTAGGTATCACATGTACCTACTACAAGCCAGAAGGGCAGACCCTGTCCATTAGGTAAACCGTTTTTTGACAGATGGAACTAGTTATTGCAGCAACACACAATACATTTATTGATACACGTACGGTATTATAATGTCTATTAGAAGCCATAAATAAGGTACCTAATTCAATAAGATAAGACAGTTTATATATTTATTTTATTACGTATTTTAAAGTTAACTTTTACGTAATCTGGAGTAGTTACGTTCTAAGGCAGCTGTCAAAAAACGGTTAACCTAATAGACAGGGTATAGTTTGTTATACAAAGTGGCGATTAGGTTACCACATTAAATAATACAGCGGTCATTACAAGTTGTTAAAAGTCTGTTAAGATAGTAAAATTTAAATTTAACTAAAAATAGAAAAAAAAAACAAAATAAAAATTGTCACGAAATAAACCATCCTTGATAATAGATAATAGTCACTAGACACGCGTGAGGCAATGCTATCAATTCAACACAAACTTTATGTTATTGTTACTAAGTAAACACAAATTAGGTTTAATGTTGTTAGGTAAATACTGAAACGAAAAAAGGTCCCACGACAAAAAATTTAATTGTTATTAATTCTTTTAATTGTGTATGTTTAATATACATACGTTATGTAGAATACGTGGTTTCAATTCATGTGATAACCTAATCGCCACACTGCACTGTATACACGAAAAAATAACTCTTTAGGCAACAAATAAATGTGGATGGCTATGATCACGGATACAAAGTCTAAGACTAACTAGTTAAGTTGGGTAATTAAATCTCATTCTTAATCAACTAGAACTCTTTAAATAGCAATTCCCAGAGACCATTGTTTTGCTAAGAAAGCTTTTCGACAGTTCAAAGTTCAGACAGTTACGATCAGGTGATCGCTGTGATCACATCATTTCATAGATAACTTTTATTTATAGGGATCCCTTCCTTTCGCATAATATTCTTTTTCCTAATATACTTTGGCATAACGATTTTGGTATAATTTGTTTTGCCATAATAATACTTTGCCATATTTTTTTGCCATACAGTTTATGTTGGCATAATTATCTTGAAGTCTAATTTGTTTTGGCATAAATTTATTTCGCATAATGTTACTAGGCCTAATAACTATTAGCATAATAGTATTTAGGCATGCAATTATTACGTATGATGTTTCCTGATATTTACTACTGTTATTTTATCATATGGGTTAGGTTAGGTTAGCACAGTGACCACATTAACGCCAGATCCCCTCTATTGTTGGTGTTGTGGGTTGTGATTTGGGTTAGATGAGGTTATAAAGTATGTGTTTCCTGATATTTACTTATTCATTACTGAATTATGATTTTTTTTTAAAGGATTAAATTACAACTTTGCAATAATACACTTAGTGAAACAATAGTTTAAAAAAAAAATGATTTATTCACCCTACAATGTAAAGTGCCTACAAATTTCATTAGAGCAATATTGTATAAAAATGTGTATTAGCACGGTAATATTATCTACTTACAGTATTGTAACTCGGCCGTATCTTTGAAATAAATGCCTACAGCCGCGCGGTACGTAAACATGCGATAGGGCTGCCCGCCTCCAGCATTTTGTGTCGGCCCCGACTTTCGAAGTTGTAGGTCGTGAGTTTGAACCCAGCCAGGCACTTTACTTTGTGTATTTCATCACCACCGCTCTCAAAAAACGGTGAAAAATTCCAAGACATGTGACGTCTACCAACCCGCACTGGGCCCGCGTGGTGGATTACGGCCCACTCCCTCTCACTGAGAAGAGGCCTGTGTCCCAGCAGTGGGAACATTATAGGCTGGTTATGACGATGATGATGAGTATCATTTTAGATATGCTTTGATTTTTTCGGGTTCTGGGGTTAGGTGGCATTCTTACTAAAATAAGTTAAACGCTCAAGATTTTAAAGCAGAATTGGTCCAGAAGCGCGGAGTTTTGTCCTCCACATACAGGGTGGCAGGGACATCGACGCGCAAACTGTAACCATTAATTCAGTACATGATTCTAGACCCCCTAGCGTAGAAATTTCTTGTCGGTTATAAAAAAAAACAGCCGTTTTATAGAAAAGTGCAATACCTACGCGGTCAAAATGTATGGAGGAGCAATTTTTTTTTAAATAATAATTAACGACGAAAAATTTCAACGCAAGGTCGGTCGTCCAGAATCATGTACTGAATCCATGACAACAGGCTGCGCCTCGATGTCCCTGCTCCTGTGTAGGTAGTGAATAGCCATTTTAAAGTTTAGTTTAACTCTAAAGTAAAGAAAGGGTGATTTACTCAATCTTTCCTAAATTTGTATGGAGAACCATAATTCGTCTTTATGTTACAATAGCTCATTAAATTGTTTTCATCAGTTCAGTAAAATGGGAGGGTGGGGCTGGCACTGACCCCCGATACCACCAGATGGATGGTCAGCTCACCATCACGAATGTCGATCGGAACCGGGACAAAGGAGGCTGGACTTGCTCAGTCCTCACCCCGGGAGGCGAACTCGCCAGAAGAGAGGTAAGTCGAGGCAATATTATACCAAATATAACCTGCCTCTCATACTTATAGGGATGCGCTAAGCTAGCCCGAAATTCAAATTTCCTTACGTTTTTTGCAATTTGCACGTCAGTGCCAGGTTGAATGTTTATTAAAATACGATTCGCTCCCGTAACAAATTATATATTTTCAGAATTATAATCATTAGAATTAGAGTCCGACCGAAACTGGTTTTCCGGCCGAAACCGAAACCGAAACCGAATATTCGGCCGTGGCTTCAGTTTCGGCCGAAACCGAAACCGAAACTCACGTGGTTAAGTTTTAAATTCCTTAAAATACTGAAATTTGGTGCATTTTACCCATTATTCTGCATTAATTAGGACATGAAATGGAAACACAGTAGGTATATTAATTTTGTTGTAATCATTTATTTAATACTAGCTTCTGCCCGCGGCTTCGCCCGCGTGAATGTCGGAATCCCACGGGAACGTGCTACCAGGATAAAAAGTATGTGCTTCCCCAGGATGCCATCTATCGCTTTGCCAAATCAGAAGTTCAGTGGCTTAGGCGTGAAATGTAACATACAGTTTCAAGTTCAAATCCTCCCCTAAAAACCGAATTACCCCTTTTTGCCCCGTCAGGGATCAATTTTCGACAACTTTACATACTTATTATTAATTATTTTCTGTCGAAAGTATCAATACTGAGTTTCGAGTTAATCGGACCGCGCATTCAATTTCTTCCACACAAACTTCAACACCCCTATATCCCCCTTTGAGGGGTAGTTTTGAAAAACTAATAATGATAAACTTTATTGCTTACTTAGGCGATTATTCATGCCAATTTTCAAGATTATTAACCTAACGAATAAGATTTTTCATATAAACTGTATCCCCGCTTTTCACCCCCACAGGGGTGGAATTTTGAAAAATCATTTGGGATGTGTTCATAACTTGATTCAAAGATTATTTATACCAATTTTCGAGTTAAAATTGACTACCCCTTTTCAGGCCGTCAGGGGTAGATTTTCGAAAAAGCCTGATAATAATTATTCTTTCCTTTAAATTTTAGGTATAAATACTGAGTTTCGATTAAATCGGACCGCGCGCTAAAATTCTTCCATACAAACTTTGAAACCCCCCAATCCCCTTTTAGGGGGTAGTTTATAAAAACAAAAAATGCCCAACTTCATAATTTACTTAGATAAGTATTCGTGCCAAGTTTCAAGTTTATTAACTCAAGGAATAAGATTTTTCATACAAACAAAATCCCCCCATTTCACCCTCTTAGGGGTGGAATTTGGCTTCCGCAAGGGGCGCTCGACGGTGGACGCCATCATGCGCGTTAGAGCCCTCACGACGGGGGATGCGGTGTCCCGGGGTGGGGTCGTCGTGGCGGTGTCACTCGACATCGCCAACGCGTTTAACACCCTGCCCTGGAGTTGCATTGGGGAGGCACTCCGGTATCACCGGGTGCCGACCTACCTCCGTCGAGTAGTCGGGGCGTATTTGACGGACAGAGCCGTCATCTACCCCGGTCGCGACGGGAACTGGAACCGGCGAGAGATGTCGTGCGGTGTCCCACAGGGATCGGTTCTGGGGCCGCTCCTGTGGGACATCGGTTACGACTGGGTGCTGCGGGCAGACCTCCCTGATGGCGTCAGCGTAGTTTGCTACGCTGACGACACGCTGGTCCTGGCGCAGGGGAGGTCGTATCAGGCGGCGGCCGACGCGATGACACGCGGGGCTGCGATAGTCGTGGATAGGATCCGGCGGTTGGGTCTCGAGGTGGCATTGCACAAGTCCGAGGCCATGTCCTTTCATGGGCCCCGGTACGGGCCACCTTCGGGATCCCAACTGATGGTAGGAGGGGTTCACATCGGCGTCGAGGCAACGATGAGATACCTGGGTCTCGTCCTCGACTGCCGGTGGAACTTCGTCGAGCATTTCCGACGTTTGGCCCCCAAACTGGAACGGGCCGGGGCCGCCTTAAAGCGGCTCCTGCCCAACCTGAGGGGGCCAAACGCCTCCTGCCGGAGGCTTTACGCGGGGATCGTGCGGTCCATGGCCCTATATGGGGCCCCGGTGTGGGCGCGTTCACTGCGGCTTCGAGCCGCACACTACCTGAACGCGCCCCAGAAGGTGGTAGCCGTAAGGCTGATCCGGGGCTACCGCACGATCTCGCGCGAGGCAGCAAGCCTCCTTGCCGGACTGCCGCCATGGGATCTGGAGGCGATAGTGCTCGCGCGCCTGCATGATTGGCGCGCGGAGGCACTAAGCCGGGGGGAAACTCTGCACCCGCGGCAAATCGCTGCGGAGCGGACGGACCTCCGGCGCGATCTCATGGCGGAATGGAAGGCGCGACTATCGCAACCCAGCGCAGGGCACGCCGCGATAGCGGCGATAAGACCCCTCTTTGAGGAGTGGCTAGAGAGGCGTCACGGCGTTCTCACGTACCGCCTGACGCAGGTCCTCTCCGGACACGGATGTTTCGGGAGGTTCCTGCAAATCATCAGGCGGGAGGAGACGCCCGGGTGTCACCACTGCCAGGATCGCCCAGAGGACACGGTGGAGCATACGGTGGCGGTCTGCCCTGCTTGGGCGGAGCCCCGCCGTGTCCTCGTAGAGGCGATCGGCAACGGCGGCGACCTCTCGCGTCCGGCCCTGGTGCAAGCCATGGTCCGGGGCGAGAGGGAGTGGGAGGCAGTCACCTCCTTCTGCGAAGCAGTCATGCTAGCGAAGGAGGTGGCGGGGAGGCTGAGAGAAAATACCTCACGCCTCAGCCGCCGCGGGAGACGCTCCGGGCGTCGGGAGCCGCGTGACGACTCCCGGCCACCGTAGGCGCGGGCCTGCGGGCGGTGAGTAATGGGTAGCTCACCGTCCGATCAGGACCAGGCCCGTGCCGGACGGCGCGTTGTGTTCCACGCGCGCCTCAAAGAGATGTCAGCAGAGGACGGGGCCCCACAGGGCCGAAGCCTGCCGGGGCGGCGGGATTTTCCGAAAGGTTAACCGCTGCCCTGGAACAGAAAGGGCTAAGGACGGAACACGGGTGGGTTTTAGTCAGTAAAAGTCTGACACTCCCTTCCGCTCCACCCAGAGCGGGAGGGGTCATTTGATGATTTCCCATCCACAAAAAAAAAAAAAAAAAAAAAAAAAAAAGGGGTGGAATTTCGAAAAACCCTTTCTTAGTGGATACCTACTCTTCACGAAGAATACACCCTCCAATTTTCATGTCTCTAGGACCAGCGGTTTAGGCTGTGCGTTGATGTCTCAGTCAGTCAGGACTTTGAATTTTATATACAATATAGATAATAATATAAAAAAAATATTAATAATATTTTTATTATTTTTTCAAATTAAGTTCTCATAGCAAAATGTTTATCAGTTATCAATAAATCAAATCACTAATTGTTACTGTTTCGGTTTCGGCCAATTTTGGCCGAAACCGAAACTGCCACCGAAACTTGATTTTTGGCCGAAACTCGGCCGAAACCGAAACCGAAACCGAACTTTCGGTCGGACATTAATTAGAATCATCGATACAAATTCTCTTATGAGTTTACGGAATAGTAATTCAATAGGATCATTTGAACTTAGAGAGTTGTATTAATGAGAGTTGAAACCTGGAACCTGAAAAAACCTGAAACCTGATACTGATCTGCAAATTACAAAAACCTATTAAATTTTGAATTTCGCGGGCCACCCTGGCTTTTGGCCACCACGTAAGATTTGAATGAAAGTAATACTGCGCAAAGTTTTAACACAACTTTTACATTGTGGGTACACAACTATAAAAGATGCAAAGAGAGCAGCTATAAAAATATATGTTCCACTATTCCCTACTGACATAGTGCTGGCGTATTTTATATTGCTTTTAAAACTTTATACTTTATGTAAATTATCCGCTAAAGTATACTGTATCATAAAATATTCATTTTTCACTCGCAATCACTTCCGGTTACTTTGTTTAAGACACGACCCACTTATCCAGTAGATAGGGGGATGAACGAACTACACCTCGTTTTACGCTTCACTTGCTTTATCTCTGACAGCGAGCTTCCTTAATGTAATATGAATATTATAAGGACTTTTGATGAGTTATGTTTCTTACTCCTTTTTTTTGCGTCACGTATCCTTTTATGACTTATTGTTCAATACCGTCTATTTAACACTCACAAAATATATATCATTTAAAAGGGCACAGTCTTATAATTATAATATGTACAAGTCTATAAAAAAGGGCGGGGAAAGAATCATAGGCCATCAAACAATTCGCATCGTTGGCAACAGGAAAAGTGCCCAAAAGGCTGGCAGCATTGCCATACAACGTGACCGATTCTTTGGCCAAAAATAGGCCAGCCCTCTGGTCACGTGAAGAGTCGACCATCCGCTTCTTACTACATTTATTTTCATATCCCACGATTTATTTTTACTGTATTAAGGCCTATTGCTACGTAACTATCGGGGGTGACAAGGATAGGATCACAAATTAGCTCAGTTATCCCTTAGATGTACGTTTTTGATATGAAATAAACTTTCACATGTGACCGAATCTGGCCATTTATTCTACAGAGATGTACCAAAAGATGGTAGCATCTGCTATCAGGGAAAGGAATACATTTGAAGATTGGATTATTTTTTTTTCGATACACGAGTGTAGGTACTATAATGTCGACACTTTTTAAATCTTGACCTTTTATCGCAGGTCCAAATGACAGTGGTATCACCACCAGTACTATCGCCAATCGTGTTCCCACCTGGACTGAGAGCTGGTGATCGGTCACAACTGACATGTACTGTCACATCAGGAGATATGCCAGTTTACTTCTCATGGCTTAAGGACCAGATGCCTATTTCTAGTGCACTACAGGTATTTCTTATTGTTAAGTAGGCCCGTCGTAGCCTGTCGTTGACTTGCTTCTGGATACAAGCCTTTAATCGTCCAGAGAACCACCACCATCACCATGCTTGTCCGTTGCCTTTTGGTGATAGCTAACTTTACCAGTTAGACTTGGTTTCATGACATTGAGATCTTCAGTGTTTGACCATTATCGAAATTACAGGTGGATGAGAGAGGGGCAGAATTTTACAGCATGCTCCTATTCAAAAGTCTGACTGCAGCACACAGTGGTATTTATACTTGTGTTGTAACGAATACCGCTGGGAAGGCGAATATGTCTGCTGAACTGGCTATAAAAGGTAGGGAATATATTTAATTTATATATTTTCTTTTTGTTTTCTTAAGCTCAGTATAGACCAATGAATGAACGGTTATGAATGGCTTTGTTGTTATGTGCTGGCCTTGTCTGGGCGGCTAACTTTACAGAAGTCTACGAAGCGTTGAAAGGCTTCATTGATCCGTGTCTGTACCTAGCCTGAGTAATAGTGAGAGAGAACATTATTATCTATTTTGTTACAGTTCCGCCTTATTGGCAAATCGAGCCATCAGATACGGCTGTTCTTCTTAATGGATCACTCACAGTTAGTTGCGAAGCGCGAGGTCATCCTCCACCTTCAATATACTGGACTAAGTTTTCTGGTAAGGATACATACAAATCATCATCTTCTTGACCTTATACCCACTTATTTGGGGACGGGACAGTAGTATTTTTCTGCCATACATCGTTTTCAGCCGTCAACTTGGGTTTCGTTTTCTTCTATGCCATATCATCTACTAGATACTTAGAAATTAAATTACTAATGAAAACTTGTTACTTCATTTTAAAGGCAGCACAGAAACAACCCTCGGTGGAGTATCAGATCCAGTAGTACTTACAAATGGTTCATTAAGACTAGAATCAGCACGCGCAGAACATTCTGGAAAATATCGATGCAGAGCCGACAACGGGGTATCACCTCCTTTATCTACGACACTTACTATACATATCAACGGTACGTTTACTTAAATGCATTCTAGAATTTTCTGTTAGAGGAAGAAATGTCTTTTTTAAAGAAAATTGTATTTCTTTAGAGCCAGCACGATTTGAGACGCAATCAGCGAACGTGACTGCTAAGCTGGGAGATACCGTTAGATTGGCTTGCGTCGCTCGCGGCGACTCTCCGCTTGCTACCACTTGGAGTCACTCGGGACGAGCGCTTCCTAATTCTGACTACAGGTTGGACAAATCGACATAGTATTATTACATAAATACTTAATTTTACAGATGAAATCTGTCAAAAATCACAAAACATGTTTCGCTTTGTTAAAATTTTCTCCACTCCATCATTAAAAATCCTATGTAAACATAAACTTCTTGGGATCATTGTTTTAGTGTAATTTTGTTTCAGAATGAGCATATCAGAAACAAGGAGTGCAGAAGGATTGAGGAGTGAGTTAGTAATCGAAAGAGCTGACAGAAGAGACTCAGGAGTCTATCGATGTCAAGCGTCTAATCCTTATGGAAGGTCTGACCATTTCGTGCATTTGGCTGTTCAAGGTACAACCATTATACCATAAGTGCATGTATCTTCCCTACAGGATGATGAAACAAAATGATATATCTTTCTCTTTCACTTCTAGAGCCCCCAGAACCACCAGCAAACTTCAGGGTCTTGGAGACTACGTCGCGTTCAGTTCGTCTCCAGTGGCGACGACCATACGACGGAAACTCTCCTGTACTGGGCTATGTGGTGCAATACCGTAAACATGATTCAACTAACTCTGATTCGTGGAAAGATGCTGATACTCATAATGTGTCGGTATCTGCGCATGCTCCGGACTCGTATTCTGAGTAAGTTCTTTAAAATACTTTTAAGTTTTAAATAATAATACTTACTTTTAAGTTTTTGTTAGTATATTGGCGTGTGCTAGCTGACATATAGCAAATAATTTAATTTAATGTTTTGTAATGTTAATTAACTACTATAGTATAAAATTATGATCTTCTAACTGAACAGACAGCTGTGCTGCTGGAGAGTTCGTTGCGCCACTTCTTCTTCCCAGTGATAGCACTAGGAAGTGGTGACGGGCTGGCGTTTTGGGGGACTGCCTTATGCAATTTTGCTGATTCTCAGCCTAGTTTGAATAAATGACTTTTGATTTTGAGTTAAATTAAAAAAAAATGATAATATACCTTGAACATGTTCTTTAATCGCCATGATTTTAGTCTTTCTTCTTTTTCTGTTTATTTGCCTGATATAGTCCGTGCAATATTTTAATTTCAACAGATTCTTGCAAAAAGAATAACTATGTATGTCATTTACGTATCTTAATAATGTTAGATATTTCCTGTTATCCTTATCTGTTGTAAGTATCTGCTTTGCGGACATTAAAGGTGTTAATAACATATTTTATTCTACAGTTTAATTTCTTGGAGTCATTTTTCCAATCCCAACAAAATGTTTTAGGCGGCCGAACGATAAAATATTTCGAAGACAGGAATGACCTTGGTCTCTTAAACTCATTTAAGGAGGGCAGTAAGAAGGGAATTCGTAGCCAAAATTAAAATGCCTTGTTTTTGTGTGGGAAATCATCAAACAACTTCTCCCGCTCTGGGCGGAGCGGAGGGCATGTCAGACTTTTACTGAACACGGCCACGGTAACTCTTTCGAACAATCCGCGACCCTGGCAGAAATATAATGCCTTAAAACCAGATTTAAAAGTAGTCTTCCTTCGGAAACAGGACAGAGACTGCGACAATAACAGGATTAGAGCCAGCTACAGCGTATTTAGTGCGGGCTCGGACGGTGACGGCCCAATTTGCGTCAGCTCACACGAGGGCTTTGCTGGCGCTAACCTTGCACGAGCCACCTTCGAGGGCTCCAATCAGCTTAAGAGCATCGGCTCCGAGGTCCTCGACTATTGAACTGGCTTGGCAGGTATGAAGATCAGTTTTTTGTAAAGTCAGGGTGATTGATTGCTATGAAATTGGATCAACTTTTTACTTAATTGTTCGCCATTTCAAATCACCCAATTCTGTGTTGAGTTCGCTTTTGTACAGTCAGTAAAAATAATTAATAAGCAAATGGGCACCCTTGGTCAATTTGTCGTGTGGTATGGGCATTTTTTACAACTGTCAAGAATGACAGTTGTGATTTGAATATACGGACAATTTAGGTTGGTAGTCAATTTGCTTGATAATGTAACAAAATCTCTATAATTTATCTGTACAATAAAGAATAATAACATAAGAAAACCATAATAATCCTTCTTAGCCGTAATAAATAAAAATTGTCGAATTGTGTCAATGTATACTCAGTAATCGAGTTACTTGTCTGTACATCAATGGAAATAAAACAATTAATCTATTTCTCCAGTCACCTCCATCATCAGCTTGGAATGGAGAACTGCTGGGTTACACTGTATGGTGGTGGCCTTCAGCTGACGGCACACTGGCAGGGGGAGCTAACGTAGGCATGGAATTCGCGACCGTGAGGGGACAAATTACAAAGTACATTATTGAAGGTCTGGAACATTACACACGGTGAGAAAATGCTGCAATTTTGGACAGATTAGATCTTTGTGATTAGAGTATTAACCAGATTTACTTTGCAGATATTCTGTGAGCGTTAGAGCCTTCAACAGCGCGGGCGCAGGACCTGCTACTGCTCCAGTTAACACTTTGACACAAGAAAGCGGCAAGTATATTTCGGATATCTTCCCTCTTCACTGAAATAAGAAGATAAAAACATTACTCATTAACCCTGATCCTCTCTAACAGTGCCATCAGAAGGCCCCCGAGCTGTCAGATGTCGCGCGGTATCACCACAGAGTATAAAAGTGGAATGGTCCCCGCCGCCCGCGCATTCCCATCACGGCGCTTTACTTGGTTACAAATTGCTTTACCGCTCGGAACATAGTGAGTAAATATTGTCAATGTTCAATTCAATTACAACGCTGTAACGCCAAATAATCAGATTTTATTTTAAATCCAAGCTGAGTGATGGCAGTTGTTTGTCGGCAGCGACTGAGTGGTTGGAGTGGGAGGTGCGAGGGAACGTGGGGTCCAATGTGGGAGCGGGCGCGGAGGTGAAGCGGGTAGCGGGCGTTGAAACGCTTCTGCTTGCGTTGAGGCCTCATACAAACTACACTGTTCAGGCGCTTGCGTATACCGCTGCTGGCGATGGCGTGCCCGCTCATCCTATTCATTGCACCACACAGCAAGATGGTAAGTAAAGTGTTCTATTTTGGTGAAGCTAATTTTATTTTAATTAACATTAGGATTAGGAAGCGCTTCCAGATCATTGTCAGGTTTTATGTTAGTCAAAATATTATTCGCGACCGTAAGAAATATGTATTTATAGAATTATACCTAATCATTAAAATCAACAATACAATTACAACCCCTAAGTCAGAATTGACCTCAAATGTCACGATTTCACGAAATTGTCATTTTATAGGGTAGACCTAATTTAAACTTCTATAAACGTAAGAACATTTTTATTTCACGAGCTACCATTAATTTTCCTTAAAAGCTTTCGCCTTAATTCAAACTAAACATCCATGGATGATTAATGCCTAGGCGCATAGAGAAGTTTTACGTATACTACTAAAGCATAGCAGACGTACTCGTAGCACACAGCTACGCCGTAGCAATGAAGCTGCTTTCAGACTACGCTATAATATAATAGCATAGTATATAGCTCATAGCACAACAATATCGCGCACCATACATTGTTATGGACACGTTCACACTGTACTGTACTATATTGTTATGGACACGTTCACACTGTACTGTACTATAATATATACTATTAATATATACTATTGGCTTACTATTAAAATGAATACTAGGTCCTTCTTTGCTATACTATATGGCACTATAGTATAGCGTCGTCTGAAAGCAGCTTTACGCATAATTCATTTTCAAGTTTCTCTTTTCACATAGTTCCGGGATCTCCAGCAGCAGTGAAGGTAGTGGCAACTTCAGTAACATCTCTAGCTGTCAGTTGGCTGCCACCAAGTCGACCTAATGGACCTCTTTTATACTACACCGTATTTTATCGGGAACTTGGCAGGTCAGTAAAAATAACTAAAAACTATAAATTCTTTTGCGACTGCTTAGGTACTGATTTTTGGTATTTTTTAGGGACAGACCACCAATCACTACAACCGTGCAAGTGGAGGAAGGTGATCCATTCGTTGGTTTGGGAGGATCTACTGAGTTGAGGTCGTTGTCTGAAGGAGCAACTTATGAAGCTTGGGTTGCCGCGCATTCCGTGGCTGGCGAAGGGGAACCGTCGCCACCGCAACCTGCTACAACTACATCAAGGGGTATGGACTGAAGGATATTTTTTAATGATAATTATACAAATGAGAATTTAAAATATTATTCGAACGTGTTGTAGGAAATTAGTGGCAGTTTCTTTTAAGTAATTATTTATTGAATTTTATTTCTTCATTAGTCTTTGTCTCATTCCTAATTCTTTTTTGTTCTGTTGGCTGATTAAAACTTTAAGATTTTTCACAACGAAAAATAATCATGACTTCACAATGGATACATAGATATCTGAGTATTAAAGTAACTTAATTTTCGGCTTCGTGTTACTTGTTTGGGATCCTCAATTTATATTCCCGCCGCTATATCCTTTTTTTAACAACAAGTTAAAAAAAAACTTATTTCACAAAAGGTTCACCATTCACTTTTTAGCTTTATTACTCAACGTTGTCTAACTAAACGTTTCAATAATTAATACCCTCCTTATCAAATTCTTTCTATATCTCCTTTCACATTAGCTCGAGCTCGACTCCTATCATTCGGTGTATGGGCCCGCGTACAATGCGGTCACTCGCTCCGCCTTGCGTGCGCATGGCGGGGCGAGCCGGCGCCGCGCGCGCGCTGGCTGCGCGGCGACCGGCCCGTCACACACGATCCTAGGACACATCTCACGCCGCACGGACATCTCGCAATACATGGTAAGATTAACGAAATCTTCTGAATCGGGTATATATATTTAATAGTTTTTGTTAATAACGGGTGCGACTATACTGGTCCTATAAAGTAAACAAAATATCGAGAAAAAATACTTGCGTGTGTCAGTACGAGATTTTTTAACTTCAACCTTAATTCAAAATCTGCTTCAATATTATTGATTCCTTTAATATTGCAACTGTCTAGCGGATAGACCTTTACGCTACCTTGTTGCAAAGAGTAGTAAAAGAAATCGAGTAAGAAGTTAGATAGAGTTAAAATAACACCACGCCTGTTTTCCCCGAAGGACAGACAGAGATGATAGATATGTTTACGGGTACGAGTATTTAGAACAATTTACGTTAAAGTCTGGCTCTAATAAAATATATATATTTTGTAAACAGAAGTGGACGCATCAACAAGTGGCAACTACACATGTTCAGCGCGCAATGCCTTCGGATCAGAAGAAGTGACGTATCGCGTAGAATGCGCAGCGCCGCCGGCCGCGCCCACTCTCAGCTTGGACCACGCCGCGCACACTGACGCGAAACTGACGTGGCGGACTACGCATCACCCCTCTGCTCCACCACATGGTGAGTGTAATGACATTAAATCTCAGAAATTGTATATAAGGGACGTATCGCGTGGAATGCACGGCCCCAACCGCTGCCGTCGCTCTTAATTTGGGCCACGCCGCACACACTGACGCGAAACTGACGTGACGGACTACGCATCACCCCGCTGCATCACCACATGGTAAGTGAATGACAAAAATAGTTAAGAATTCAACTAATTATTTTTATATTCCTCATTTCTTTATCGTTTTTGTTCCTCTGACCCTTTTCGCTCAACCTTCCAGTTTCACAAACTCATACTGAATAGTTTCCAGCTCTAAACCGGATAAGGAATCGGGCTGACAGCAGCGGCAGAGGTATTTTGTAAAGTTCTCACTCAAACAGGTGCAGTATACCATTCGAAACTGTACTCGTTTGTTTTTAAACCTGTGGAATTCTAAAGTCAACACTACTGACACAGCATTTTCCTGGATTTAGCTTACACTGATAATCTTATTTGATTTAGAATAGGTTTACTAAGGGGCGGGCTTCCTTGCTCAAATCACGTTACATTAGTACCCCGGGCTGTAGGTACAGGATGTGAATAATTTATATCTTTGTTGAAATCAGAAGACAATAGTCTTCTTTAAACCAAAGTTTGGTTATTCAAATCATACTGATTGTGACATTCATTTGGTAAAAAGATTAGGTGTTAATAAAGACTTCTTAATTCTCACTGTTTGATTGCAAAATGAGTAACAAATATACTTAAACTAACCAACTTCTTACAATGAAACTTATCTAAACAATGACAAAAGATATTTGTATTCTCTACATGTTTCCGATTTGTGAACATAGGAAACAATCTCGAAAGTTTGTAACTTCGTGATACCGAAAACAATTTCATAGAGTAGTCTGGTGGAAAACAAAAGTGCTACAAAACGTTACTATATAGTTTTCTAGTAATTTTCATACTATTTATTATGTACGTAGTGAAAATACACCGTTATTATTGAGGGAATACAAATTCAAACTCATCTTCATTACGTATTTCGAAGTTGACGATGTCAATTTTGTTAGCGATCAAAAAATACAGATTTGAATAAACGGTTTGACTTTTTTCTTTTGAAGATCAAATTTATTATTTATTAAACATGAGTCTCTTCGTCTTTATAAACAACGTTAGAGATAACCACGGCAAAAATTTGCCCTAAAAGTCGTCGCCCACCTTGGGGAATAACCAATCTAAAATCCAATATCATTTACAGCAAATATAGCACATTGAGTTTTGGAAAAAATTTTTGTTCCTCTACAAAGCCCAACTTTTTCCAAAACTGAATTTCATCTCTGTCTACGTGACAGTCTCTTTCTAAAGATCGACATGACCGGTACCTATTATAAGTGTTTCTTCAAACAGGCTTTACAATCTGGTGGGTTCGAGTCCGTGATGATACGGGCGATGGTTTGGAGCCAATCAGCACTCGTTCTGAGGAGGAGCGAAGGGTAGAAACAGGAGGAGAGGCAGCCAGTGTGGTGCTTAGAGCCCTGTCGTGTGGAGCCACGTACTCTGTGAGAGCTGTGGCGCATTCAAGAGCAGGGTCATCGCCACCTTCTGTGCCGCTGATGGTGAAGACGAAACCACCAGGTAAGGAATGTTGAGATGTAGTCCTTTTATTTGATAGATCATTATCTTGGCCGTTTGTATTATTTTGAGGTTTTAACTCGCACACTTCTGTCGTGAAAACGATGTTTTTGGTACTTTTTAGGGTTCCGTACTCCGTACCAAAAACGGAACCCCTATAGGATCACTTTGTTGTCCGTCTGTCTGTCCGTACGTCTGTCAAGACCCATTTTCTCAAACGTACAGGTATCAAGTTGAAATTAATATCAAATACTCAAGTCTGTAGTCCCTTGCAGCAGTGAAAAAAATCAAAATTCTAAGTCGACGCAATCAAAAGATACGGCCTTTTATGCTCCGTTTTTGCCGCATATTTTGACACTCGCAAAGGAATCAAAACCTATAGGGTACTTCCAGTTGACCTAGAATCATGAAATTTGGCATGAAGCAATGTCATGTAGCACAAGTAAAGGAACAAACCCGAAAATCGTAAATTTGTAGTTGCATCACAAAAAAAAAAAAATACTTTTGCGATTACAAACTTATTTGCATTTGGTAAACTAACCGCGACCTATGTCGATATATGGGGACAACAGTTTTCCAACGGCAAAGTTAAGTTTGTACGTTTTGGGAACTGATTTATTGGGAAAATCTTCGAAACTCGATTCGATGAACGAACTATTTACTCAACTAAAAGTTTGTACGAAACCCTCGGTGCGCCAGTCCGACTAGCACCTGGCCAGTTTTTTTTATTGTTGATAAATCATCGTCTCAACATGGTGCCTTAGTGTTAAAACAAGGCATAAACATCCTTCATCCAACAGGCTTCAATAACCTTGGATAAAAGAAGCGAAATAGTAATTAATATTGAGAATTAAAAGGAATGCTTTAGGTATGGGGGATTCTGTCTTCGCAAACATTTTCTTAATAATATTTGAAAGAGGCAAAGTTCGTGTTTGCAGAGCTTGTGCACAGCGCAAACCATTTATTTTATGCAGATTGAAATAACTGGGTTACTTCAATTTGCATAATTGAGAATATTGAAAAATACTCAGAGTCTAATTGAATCTTTTGAAGTGGAAAAACTACAATAAATTCTTTCATTCTGTTGCAAAATGCAAAGTTTAGAATAAAATACTGAAAATTATTATTCCGTGGAAGGAATAACTGGTGAAGTAAGTTTCATAGAAGTTGCAAATGTAAGGTTTTGTGGATTGAGTCAAAGTGCTGCTGATTAGCGTAACACTACTTGTAGTTGTTAAACCAAAAGTTTTACGCTCATGGAATACAGTACAATCTTAAAGCAGGTGCTCAAAAGTTTATAGCAGTTTCTGGAATTTAAAGTTACCTGGCACACTTTTTAAACAACTCTAAACGTAGGTAGTTGTTACACAGAAAGTTTATACGAATGTGTTGTAGTGTTGCAGACCTTACATGTAATGATGTTTTATATAACTGTATGTACATTAGGGGTTCTAATTTCCTCCTGTCACATTCACCATTTTACGTTTTGTAAAAAACAAGGTTTTCTCTTTCACGCGGAAATGTTTTACATTGGAATGAAACTAGTTGTGACGACCGCTCGTGAATAACTCTGGAAATTGAGGCCAAAACGTCAGGAAATGTAAAAAGTTGTAAAGCCGGAATCATTCGCAAATATATGTAGGTTCATTTAAAATTCATACAACTGTACTGTTTAGATGTGCCACGATGAGTTTTGTAACGCAGGGTTACGAAACTCATCGTGGCACATCATATACATATACACCTTGTCTAACATGTACTCTACATGTTGTGTTTACAGTTTTCGTTTATGCCTAAAACGTTGAGCGTTGAACATGAAGAGTTGTCAATAAAGTGAACAGAATAGTTAACTAAACATATCTAACCCAAGGTCAATACCTACATGTATGATACATGTTTTATACCCGACATGTTTTTGACAAGTCTTTCACAAAACTTGTTCTTGTATATGGGTGTGTAAACGCGGTAATAATGTTTCCAAAATAAATGTTTTTTTGATTTCATTGTTTAATTTCCGGTTGCCGGGTCAAAAACAGATTGTTTTGCCTACAGTTCTATTAGATTACCGAATTCCGCGTCAGTAAGGCCATCTGCATTAGCCTAACTGGTTCTTTGAAATTACCCTCAAAGCAATTTTACAGCTGTAAACACTGCTAAAGGATCAAAGGGTTACTCGTAGCTAAGCAATGAAGGATTCGCTTCGATGATATTGGTGGCCGTGTATTAGAAACCTATCAGTGTTAGTAATGCATAACATTGTCGATTAGTCAAAATGATTCATTTCAAACGTATGTACGAGTAGTTCATATTGTTCATATACAAATGAATCCCTATTTCCCTTGGTCACGCCATAACTTGAGAACGACTTTACCGATTTCATCCATATTTTTGTTTAAGTTTTCTAATACTTTGTAGAAGGTTCTTACGGAAAAAAAAAATAAGAAAGTTGCTTTACGCGGACGAAGTCGCGGGCAGAAGCTAGTGTAAGTAAAAAAATGTTGAAGCGGCTGACGGTGACGTGAGTCGACACAGGTAATTCTTTGTTTGTGTTATAAATGCCTGTTTGTTTGCCATTATATTATGCCTGTATTCCTAGAATAGGTAGGCAGATGTGTATGTGTATGTATAGTACACCCACATTATACAAGTTATGTTATTAGTCGCACGTAATGATGCGAACCTTATTACCAATTACCCGTACACACATCCCGAGTTCTTGTTTCTTCTAGGAATAATCTAAATGCCACTTTTCTCCCGGAATCAAACTCGGTATGTACCCCAAGCCCAGCAGTAATGGTTGCTATTTCTGGACCAACGAGAAGAGGAATCCTGCCGACTAATATGCAATCTGATTTCTCTCTTAAAAAAAATTACTTGTCCAACAGTACTGGTATGGGAAGGCGGGGGGGAAGACAGGCTAGAAGAGGGGGCCGAGGCTGCAGTCTGGAGCAACAGCAGCGCTCTTGCGTTAGACGCAAGAAGGGCTGTGCGCTGTGGGGCCCGGCTCGTGCGACTGCAGTGGCGAAGAGCCGACGCTGCCGGGGCAGCCGCCTGGAGAGACGCTGACCTTACCTCGCTGCATCATCATCGTGAGGTAAGATGCCTTCATTTATACATATTTTATTTTACGAAAAAGCCAAGGTGTCAGACTGCGGTACATATTATATTTATTTATATCTGTTATAGTGATGGTGTACATAATAAAGAATATTCTATTCTATTTATTTTGGATCTCCAACAAAAGATGTACATAATACATGAAACCTAAGTAATGGGCAACATCAGCTACTAACTAGGTGTACTCCTTCACTTACACCAGTAATAATCGTGAAAGTACCTCCATCAGTTGGGCGTAGGCGAAATACCCAACACGCAAGATTTTCTATCATGCTAGCTTGCTCAAACATTAAATTTCTCGTATTGAATTAGAATAGACCCACGATAACCATTTCACTTTAAGTTTTTCTCAAGCATTGTTTGTTTAACAATGAGGGTAAAACGTGTGTGTGAAATACCTCGAATATTGCAAACAATTTCTATAAATATGGCTGGTTCAAAACTGCATTCTCTTTTTTTTTTTTTTTTTTTATAACCTTGCCCCACACTAGGAATTTCTCCTGTGTCGTGGGTGCGTTTACAGACATATAAACTCACATACACAAACAGCCAGACCCGGAACAACTAATTGTAGGTCATACAAATATTTGTTCCGTGCGGGAATCGAACCCGCGACACGCAGCGCAGCAGTCAATCGCTTAACCACTGCGCCAACCGTGCCGTCTTTGTCTCTGTAGTCGGTGCCTCGTGTCTGAGGATCGTGGTCAGCTTCGGAGTTGCATCTGGAGCGCATGTTTATTCATTTATTTTTATTGGTTCACCAAAAATTGTTTGGAATGTTCACCGGTTTCTGACCAGCGCATCTCTTACCACCGTGCAGAATTTAGAGGACGATGATTCCTTCACCTGATCGGTCCATCGTGTTGGTGAACGGCCGCGCGATCGCTTGCCTTCGGTGTTTCCAAACACAATCAGTTTTTCCAGACTTTCATCGCCTCTGCGTACTTTGTGGCCGAAATAGGAGAGAATGCGTTAGTGACATATAGTCGACAAGAGGGTTTTTATTCGAAGCTGGGTTTAGGTATTCTCAACATTCGTCTCCAGCACCACATCTCAAATGCATCAATCCTTTGTCTTTCTCGGGCCAAAATCGTCCACGTTTCTACTCCATACAGGAAGATAGGGAATACTAGGGCTCGTATCAATCTGATCTTGGTTTTGATACCAACTCCTCTCTTCTTCCAAATGTTACTGAAACGGGTCAAAGCATCTTTTGCCATCCCAATTCGCCTTTTTATCTCGGGGACACAGCTACCATCATTGCAGATTGGCGAGCCAAGGTAGGTAGGTGTTGTGGGGCTGCATTCTAATAGGTTTGATATTAAACTTAGGTTTCCTTAACAATATTAGTTTCCCTTAGAATTGATATAAACCCAATTATATGTTTACTTTGAAGTGGAGCGATACTGCGAATTCAATTAAGTAATCAGAATTTTCGATAGTATATGAAATTAGTAATTACTTACTCGCGTTGCCAAGCAAACTGATTGATGTGGGTTGTACATATATTGACAGAACATAACATTGATGTTACGTTTACAGGAAAATGACTTTGTGAACCTTTTTGGTTTCGATAATAATTGAAAATGAGTTTGAACAAAAAAAAATATCGCCCGCAAAAGATCAGAGATCCCGCAATTTACGCCTTTGTGTTTCGCGAAAACAAGAGCCAATTGAAACTGGGCAAATTGAGACTCCGGCCCCATACAAATTCGTAGGTTATGATCCGCCGGGACGGATAAAATACCTTTTTTGTGCAAATATCAACAACTTTATTGTACGTACGAGGAAATTTTCCTTCAGGTAGCGACGCGTTGATTAAGGAGAGAGGGAAACAGGCGCGGAATTACGAGCTATTCACTCGCATTTGTGAGGGAATAAGTTTAGAAAATGGATGTACCAAGATTAAAGGATGATAACAGCGAGACCCTGAGATTGGATGAAAGGAGTCTGAGCGCACTTTATTTATGTAAACGTGTCCGTTATTAATAAAAGTTGGAAAATAACCCTGACATCACTTTATGGAGCCACTTGTGAAAGTTTAATGAAGCTCCTGCCTTTTAAATTTTCTTTTCCCTTAGCAGTTGCTCAGCTTAAAGCCTTTTTGCAGTAAAGTGAAAATCTTATCATAAATATAGCTTGTTTAAAATGTTTTCTTTAAAGATACTTTTTGAACAATGAGAAATTTACATCTACATATACCTATATATAAAAATGAATCCCTATTTCCCTTGGTCACGTCATAACTTGAGAACGAATTTACCGTATTCATCCGTCTTTTTTTTAAGTTTTCTAATACTTTGAAGAAGGTTCTTACGGAAAAAAAATTAAGAAAGTTGCTTCACGCAGACGAAGTCACGGGCAAAAGCTAGTAAAGAATAAAAATACCGAATGCTTATTAAAATTTTGAACTCGTTTTTCGGATAGAAATAAATACTTATCGGATCATAAAATATTGGTAGATCGGCACCCTAATTGCGTAACACACGATCAATCGGAATCGGTATCATTTTGACAGTTCAACAACATTCATTGCGTTATTTACATTGTTGAGCAGACACTTGTCATGACAATTTTTTTGAACATTTCACAATTATGTTCAAAAAAATTGTCATGACAAGTGACAAGCAATGGATTAGCAATATCCTTCAAAATGATTCAGATTGAGATTGATTGTGTGTTACGCAATTAGAGTGCACAATTTTAATTGCTTTGGCAATAAGTAATGGTTTACTTTTCCAAAGGGTCCTAACATGAGAACCTGCCAGATGATTGGATTTAGATAAACTTAAATCTACAGTTTGTGCGTGTGTTTTCTTTTCTAAAGGAGGTACACTCAGAAGGTCAGTAATGACGCTCCCTCAGAAGTATGTTGGTATGTTGTACAATGCAGGGGCGTTCGTACCGCCAACCTGATTTAAAGAATTTTAAGTATTTAGTTAACTGTGGCTTTATTTAATTCTGTGTATTTATTGTAAAGCATGTATTCCTGTACGTAGGTTGTGATTGGTGGGCTGTCGGCCGGCGCATGGTATGCACTACGCCTGTGGACTGCGACGGAATCCGCGCGACACCAAGCCGTTATTTATGGTGCTACCACCACGCATTCAGGAGGTAACACTACATTTGTCTGTACCCATTGTGAAGCCAAGGAAATTAATTATTTATCAAATTCACTACCAAGTGAAATTTTAAGTATTCAAATCACAACTGTCATTCAGGTATGAAATGGCTATAAAACGGCAAATTGACGTTATGTTTCACTATGATAAACAATTATTTTTTCTGACTGTGCTTGCAATATTTGTATGTTATGAGAATGAACTAACGGTCTAAACAAACATGTTTGAGCCAGACATCTTTCTATCCCAAAAGAGGACATTTCAAATTAGGATTATTACAATGCAAATAAATGAAATCGCCAAGTGCTTCTTTTCTATCGGAACCTACTGACTCGATTCGACCGATGCATGTAAACTTGGACATGGACTATGACAATAGAAAACATAACATCATACCAGCGAGCGGGGTAATTGCGTAACATCAGTCAGTAGCAATGGCTTTAATTTTGACAGTTCAACAACATTCATTGCGTTATTTACGTTGTTGAGCAGAATTTTTTTTCGAACGTATGATGCAATGGATTAGCAATATCCTTCAAAATTATTCAGATTGTGATTGAAAGTGTGTTATGCAATTAGGGTGCTGCACTCCCCAAAGGGATGGGTAGAAATATACCTTCAGCACACCCATGTTTCACCAGAAAGAATAGATTAGAATATGATTTATTGTTGCTGAAGGTCATTAACAAATAGTGTTAATCAAAATTTAAAAAGCATCGCATACAATAATAAGGAAATGAATAAAAATAATATTCTAACATGGATATACATAACACTAAACTATATACAACCAGGTAGGTACAACTATGTACAACTGTTATATAAGGAAAGCCAGATAAGATTGGAATAGGTTACCCTACACATAGATTTAGTAATAAAGAAAGTACGTACTGTTTTTTTCCAAGGATTTTTTTTTCTGCAAAAAAACAAAGCTTTGCACTCGCGTGTATGCGTCATATTACGGTAAAAGCAGTTTCCATCTAAAAATACATTCCAATTTCCATTTATCACTGAAAAAGTTTGCAGTCATTTGTTCAGTTGCAATTTTTTAAACGTGACTAAAAATAATAGCCGGACAAAAGGGTAGCGTAGCAGGCATTTTATTTAAATGTTTTTTGCATGTGTTGCAGGCTATAGAAACAAAGCATATTGAATTGCATAATTTCGACTGGCCTTTGGTTATATTCAGTTAAAATTGATAGCATCAAAATCTGGCGATGGTTAAAAGGGCGATATGTATCTACGATTTTATAACTCACTAGCTGCTCCCCGCGGTTTCACCCGCATAAGTTTTGTTCCCGTGGGAATATCGGGATAAAAAGTATCGTGTATGTTAATCCTGGTTATAAACCAAGCCAAAACCGCTCAGTAGTTTCTGCGTGAAAGAGTAACAAACATCCATCCATCCACACAAACTTTCACGTTTATAATATTAAGTAGGATTTTAAACATATTTTGTCAAAATGTTGGTCAGTTTCAGTGGCATCAATCATTTACTTTTAATTTTTCAATGGCAACAAGCACTGTGTAGTATTGGATTTTCCATCGGCAAAAATGATGAACTCCTTCCTATACAAACTTTTCGTCCCCTATTTAACCTATTTAGGAGATGAACTTTCAAAAATCCTTCCTTACTGGCTCTCCTTTGCTACGGCACTCTTGTAGAAAATGTAATATTTCTAGACTCAGTGGCTTAACTGTGTTGTTTGACAGTGAGCGAATGAATTTAAATTTTTTATTGGCTGTAAATTCTGTACTCAAGCAATCAAATATTTCTGAAACGTGCTGATAAAAGAATCTTATCTTATCTTTTATTTAAATCTAACACTTAAAAGATGTTTTTAAAGCCAAAATTTAATTGACTATAAACAGTTTTTTCATTTCCTAGAAACATTTCATTTCTTTGGACATGATTTTCGTTTGTACCTTTCAATTTCGGAAGCCACGCAGGTTTGTCATCTATCATGACTTGTTTACTATTAGCGATATTTTATGTCATTATTACCCTCGTAATTTATGGCCACCGAGGAAGCAAACTGCCTTAGAATTGCTATTGAAACTTTCATCTACCAGGAGTGTCCGTGCGCGGAGGAGTTCTATTTATAGGTTCGGTATTTATGGATTCTTTGAAAACAAGGTTTTCTATACTTATAATAAATCTGTAGAGAGGTCAATTCTGTACATGAAATATATTTCCAAAATAACTATCAGGGGGTGATTAGGGATCGATACTGATGCCAAAAATGCAATCAGTAAAATTTTTGTCTGTCTGTCTGTCTGTCTGTCTGTCTGTCTGTCTGTATAACCGTTATAGAAACAAAAACTACTCGACGGATTTTAATGAAACTTGGTACAATTATTTTTCATACTCCTGAGCTGGTTATAGTATACTTTTCATCACGCTACAATCAATAGGAGCAGAGCAGTGAAGGGAAATGTTGGGAAAACGGGAGAAGTTACTCCATTTTTTACGCTTCCGTCGCGTGTGCAACCTTAATGGTTAAAGCTACACAGAAATCATGTATGACGGAAATGTTCTCCTTAAAATTATATAAAAAATATCCCACGACAGCATATGTCTATCTTTTATGGTTGACTCACAATAACACGTGTAACTCCCGATAGCTTAGCAGTTCGAAGCTTTCTGATTATATTTGTCTACTCTTGCATTTATAACACTCTCAGTCATTCTTAATTTAAAAAGTTAACATTATTAACTATTCCATAAAAAAGAATCATAGAAATCGGTATAGAAACACCAAAGTTATACATGAAATACGCTAATACTAAGCCATCGCGCGTGAATACTGAATCACGCTCGACGCGTCTCGCGCCTCGCGGCCGAAGCGAAGGTATAAAAAGGCGGGGCGTCCGAGCGCGAGCTTCATACAATTTTTGCCTGTTGATGCGAATAGTTTACATTTTATTTCTTTTTAGGTGAAGTAGTAGTAGGTACGCATAGATTTTTAGATACTGATAGGTAAGTTTTGGCTAATTTACGTTCACTTTTTTTTATATTAGTTTTATTTTCATTTACGTTTTAGCTTTATTTTCATTTGCC
Organism: Apamea crenata; assembly: GCA_949629185.1. Taxonomy (NCBI): domain Eukaryota; kingdom Metazoa; phylum Arthropoda; class Insecta; order Lepidoptera; family Noctuidae; genus Apamea; species Apamea crenata. The sequence goes on along the minus strand of OX451371.1, from coordinate 8,315,762 downwards.
TGCATCAATGCCACCTAAAAAACGATTATCTTTATCTCGAAATTCGAGAGAAGCTAAGAGAATGAGAAATAGGCGTTCTCAAGAATCGGCAGAGGAAAGAGCACATCGGTGAAACTCTATGAGAGTTAGTGCCTCAACTTCTCGAGCCAATGAAAGCTCTCCCGAGAGAGAGATGCGATTAGCAGCTGACGGAGCGAGACGAGCTACATCACGGGCGTCTCAAAGCTCTTCTCAACGAGAGCTAAGGCTTACCATTGACCGAGAACAACATGTGTTATCCCGAGAAGCTGAAACTGCTTCACAGCGAGAATTGCGGCTCACAGCTGATGGCATTCCGATTATTCTGCTCCGAAATTTAAGACCACCACAACTTTGCAATGGAACTCGGCTAAAAGTAACCCAGTTGCAACAAAATATAATCGAGGCTCAAATTTTAACAGGTTGCGGTGCAGGAGAAACCGTCTTTATTCCCAGAATTCCCATAATACCAAATAATTTTCCATTCCAATTTAAAAGAACGCAATTCCCAGTATCGGTGTGTTATGCAATGACACTGTTAATAAGGCTCAAGGGCAAACTTTTCGTGTCATAGTTTACCCGGAAGCTTTGCGCTGAAGTATTTTCGTTCTATAGGTACATTTTTTTTTTTTCTGGATGGGAAATCATCAAATGACCCCTCCAGCTCTGGGTGGAGCGGAAGGGAGTGTCAGACTCTTACTGACTAAAACCCACCCGTGTTCCTTCCTTAGCCCTTTATGTTCCAAGGCAGCGGTAACCCTTTCGGACGATCCCGCTACCCCTTCTATAGGTACTTAAGCCTCATGTGAACGTGATCTAAACAATATTACCAATACATTAACTTAATAACACACAAGGAGTTACACGCTGACGGAGTCGCGGGCACAGCTATTAACAATAATATTGTGCGGTTCCGTATTTTTCAACAGTATTGTAGATTGACATATTATATTTCCCTACTAAAATACGAAAGTTAATCTGTCTGTTACATCAAAACCACTGAACCGTGAGGAAGGACATAGGCTACTTTTTTTTACGAAAAACGGCGGAAACGTGGACGAAGTCGCGGGCAACAGCTATAGGTACTATTTAAAATTATATATTCTGTCTGTAGGTATGTTACATTTTCACGCCTAAATCACTGAACGGATTTCGATAAAATTGCCTGCCAGCAGATGCCAAAGAGATAGATGGCATCCTGGGGAAGGACATACTTCTTATCCTTTCCGACATTCACGCGGGCGAAGCCGCGGGCAGAAGCTAGTTATAAATATGGATTTAGCGTTTGTATAGGACCCTGTCAGGTAAAAATATATTGAGCAAACCCAAAAGAATTTTTAGATTATCAAAAATGTTCTTTTCTTTAAATCTATTGCCAAGGACTACTATGGTTGTATGAGTACTATGTAAATAAAAATAAAATAAAATTTATTTAGGACCTTTTACAAAGTAATAGATTTACAAACTTATAAATACTTAGAAGTACCAATTTCTTAACACTAAATACTAATATAAAAGCTAGTTTAACTTATACGTTTTTAATTAGCTATGAAAGGTGCATTGGTACTGACATTATAACTTGTGGCGACCTTCCTGAGCTAGGTTAATAAAATGTGTTTGTTATAAGAGCGAGATCACACTTTCGTGAACTCCTACTGCATCATTTACGGCGCGTTAGATTAGAATTAGGCTAACCTTTCATTCACTCATCTGACGCCTTCAACTTTATAATTGCTTTTACCATTTCAAATTATGTTAAGGGGATGCGCTAAGCTTTTGCTACGTTTTAATTTGCAATTTGCAGCTCAGTGTTTTATGATAGTTTTATTTTAATGATGATTCTGTAAATACTTATTTCACGGTCGCGAATCGTATTTTGATCAACATACCTACATTGACTTGAAAATTGCAAAAAATAAAACATAAGAATATATTAATTTAGCGAATTACCCTTTCGCTTTACGCTTCCGCCTTAGACCCGATGTACACACACGTTTTTTTGCCGTGAATAACTACGGTTTATTCGCCGTGGGTAGTCACGGTCGTCAGTGTTGTATGGATCACTATGAAAATTTGTAGTCGACACAGCGGCACTAAGGCTTGGCGCCGTCGCCGTATACCAAAGAACCATGTCATAAACAGGTTCACACGATTATTCTGCGGTGCGGCTGGCGCGCCGTACGGTAAAGAAACCGTGCCGTGTCCGGGCCTTACACACAAGGGCGCTATACGGCTATAACCGTCTTAACAATAAAACTTCTATTGTGTCTCTTTTACTGCGCCGGAACCTGCAGGGTAATTGCGTAACGCACTATCATTATATATTTCATTTTGACAGTTCAACAACATTAATTGCGTTATTTACGTTGTTCACCAGACACATTTTTCGAACATATGGAGCAATGGATTAGCAATATGCTTCAAAATGATTCAAATTGAGAGTAATAGTGTGTTACGGAATTAGGGTGGTAAAGGCTTTTCACTATGAATGATAAGATTTTTATCCATATCCAAACAGAGCGGCTACGTCGTCCAGTAGCCTTCCAATCCGAGGGTGGGCAGGTAACAACTTCGAGCGGCAATGCCGACACGGAACGAGTTCTTGGTGCTGTGTCGCTGGCGTTCGCTGCCCTTGCCGCGCTTGCTGTTACTGCCCTACTACTTGTGTTGCTGGCTAAACGAAGGTAATTGGAAGGATACTGAAGGTGTGCATACTCAAAGTGGTTGTACCCCTAAAAAGATGATTTAAGGCGCCATCTCGATAGTAGCATCGAACCATCGTGCCATCAAATTTTCACCACGAATATATCGCCGTGTGGAGATATTGATTCATAGTGTTTCTATTGAATTTGATTGCACGGTGAGACTATCGTTACACGTTGCGATTCTCTCGCCCGTGGAGATGGCGCCTTATATTCGTTTTGTACTCGAAGATCTTGTGTGTTTTCTTTCAGGTAAGGATTGTTTCAGACAGTCGTAGACAGTCACTATCTACCAGATTAATTCATAATTAGAATAGTACTTACCTGTACAATTATGGGCCAATTTATCAACCGTCAGATTACTTTTATCTGACTAAGGGCCGATTTTTCCATCGATACATATTTTTTATTCGTGGAATAAAATTGACGTTTGACTGTTTTTTTATGAAATAACTGTCAAAATTTCAACATTATTGCTCGAATAAAGTTATCAGATGATTGAAAAATCAGCCTTTAGTATGGATGAACTGTCAAATATTCAAAATTATTCCTCGAATAAAATTATCTGGTGTTGAAAAAATCAGCCAACAAATATAAACTGTTATTCTTTAGATAAAAGTTATCCTACGATTGAAAAATCAACCCTTAACCTGACAGTAGTGTATACTTTAATCTGACAGTGCAATCTACATGTATGATGTAACTGGAAGTGGTTCGGAGCAGTTGCAAACATTCACAGGCCAGTCTGTATACGTAAATATTATTATTCCTGTTACGATTTAACATTGTGCATTGGTTAATTAGTTGAATCATTTGGAAATACAAACAATTGGAATGGTTTTCATGTCATAAAATTAATTAAGATTCTGCTGCATTGATAATGTTTATTTTCTTTTATTGTATATTTAGATAACTAACTATTTACACTAGATTTTTTTTTTTTTTTTATTTATTTATTTGGTTAGCCAACAATTGTTTACACAACACTTATATTAATTTCAATTGTATGCCTACATTAACAAGTGTAACAATTACTTATAGGCTAACACCACATACACAGTTTTTGGTTAAGCAATTAAAATAATTCATAAAATGAACTAACTATACAAAAATAATAAAATATAAATAAATTGATTATAACCATTACAAATTAATAACAATAACAACTTCATAAAAATAGTATGAAATTAACAATTTAACAGAAAAAAAAAATTAAAAGCATTCAAATAAATTAAAATCATTAATAAAATAAATCACATTAAAACATAAAATTGATTAGTTAAATTAAATTATTTCATCATTAAAACATTCAAATAGATTCGGATAGGTAAAAATAAATTAAATTGTAAAATATCACGTTCTTACATCTAAAACATAAAGCAATTTTGCAGCACTACTCGTGTATTTAGTTAATGTCCCTTACATTAACTAAATACACGAGTAGTGCTGCAAAATTACTTTGTGAAATTTGCTCAGTTTGTCGTGATATATATCTACAAGATCACTGCAACCGTTAAGCATTCTACACAGGCGTGGAATCGGGGAGTTTGCACCTAGCACAGTTCTACGAAGAGGTGGGTGTAGCGGAGTAATGGGGTTCCGCGGACATCGGGAAGGGGCACGAAACTTTAGGAGACTCAATATATTAGGGCAGTCGATTTTATTTCTAAGGAGCTTATAAAGAAACAAAGTATCAATTAGGTATATCTCTTCGTGTTGATAAAGAGTGCATCTTGAAGTATTTTAAACGTGTGTTGTAGGAGGGTAGCTGTTTGCTTTTCCCTTTTGAAAAAGCAAGGTGCCACAGAAAGCGTTTTTGGACTCTTTCTAAGAGTAACTTATGTGTAGCATAGTGTGGTCTCCATACAACACTGCAATACTCCAAGACGCTTCGTACAAGACTATTGTACAGCATTATTTTAGTGCCAACGAGTTTGAATCCCCTAGTATTTCTTTGTACGAAACCCAACATTTTGGAGGCTTTTTTAATAATATTCTCGAGGTGAGGGATAGTAGATACTAAATTAAATGACTAACTCATTATCATCTGCCTAGCGTTTTCCCAACTATGTTGGGGTCGGCTTCAGTACAAAGTTCCCGGGTAATACGATACCCCTTGGTAAGACTGGTTGTCAGACTTTCGGACTCCTGACTACCCAGGCGGAACCAACAGCTTAACATGCTTTCCGAGACACGGAGGGGTCTCGGTATATAAAGATGGTCACCCATCCACAGACCAACCGCGACAAGCGTAGCTTAACCCGATTGATCGACCTGTGCGGCTGTTGTTATTTAGCCCCGAGCAGTCTCGGGCCGTTTGCGGACCAAATTCAGTGCTCGCGCGGTGCGAAGCAATCACAGGCACATTTTAGCATGCAGCGGTTGCTGACGCGACGGAGTAGGCATTGGAAATGGGTATAGCAGTAGGTATTGGAAATTGTCTACTGAGTGAAGTATCTGTTACGTAGTAACTATTTAGTAATCTGTGAACGTACCCAGAAGACTGGCAGCATAGCCACGTTGAATGACAATGCTAATTCTTTGGCCAACGAACGACCTCAGCCTTTTCAGGGCCACGTGAAGTGTAGACCAGTGGAAGCGAAACTTCCATAAAAAGGTTAATGTCGGGAAGAAACCTTAAATATTGATGTTGAATATGAATAAAACCTTGGACTTACGTATTGAAATGTTTTCTACTCTATAAAATTTTCTTACCTACTTTGATAGATCAAAGTTATCAAAAGATGTAGAATTCGTTTTAGATACATTAAATCATAGGTACCTGGATAAATAAAACCTATGAAAACCATGTGAGGAATACTTTAAAGGTTTTATCTGAAACGTAATGGTCATGACATCAATATTGATGTACGCATTGCCAATATGGGATCCCCTCTCAGCCCCCCCGACCTTTTGAATCCAATTTCTGGCGCCAGATTTTCTCGAATTGGGGTATACCTGCGGCGGTGAAAATATTATATTACCAGACATATGATTGCTTGATTTCATGTTTCATATAAATAACATAACATTGCGCATTTGTTTTCCCCAAAGGGTGAGGTAGAGGTGTAGGTTATAAAACACTCACATTTCGCCAGTTATGATTAAGTCTTAAGTAGGCACCACCAACCGAGCACAAATCGGATGCAGTCCGATTTGTGCCTTGACATAATAATAATATTATTATGTCAAATTCAATATGAATAGCCTGTTTGCAACTATGTTGGGGTCGGCTTCCAGTCTAAACGGATGTAGCTGAATACCAGTATTTTACATGGAGTGACTGCCTATCTAACCTCCACAGCCCAGTTACTGGCTAACACGTTACCACGCCGTAAGACTGGTTGTCAGACGTACGACGTGCACGTTAAAAGCGTCCAGAGTACAGCAAATAGAAACAAAAAAAAAAACAAAAAACAATCCAAAATTAAAACAACAGTGACATTCTTCAGATTTTATATCAAACTGTCTATTCTTCTAAAAATAACAGAGAAAACCTTCATCACAAACGTCTTTCTTTTGAATAAAAGGCCAACAAAAAATATCCCATTATTGTTAAAACCTTTTCGGTTTCCCTTTGTTTCGGTTCAATAATTGAAATTACCCGATACCTATTTACAATATTTTGAGTAACGCCTGTATTGGAATCCCCATTTCTCAAGGAAGCCTGTATAAATACATAATAATAAATAAGATAAATGTAGACGTATTGAGAGCACGGTGCTTGTGTAAATCACTCAGTGCGACCTACTTACAATTCCAGGCGGCACTGTAGGCACGGACTATTAAAATAATTTTGGTATTTCTTGGGAATTACCTATTTAGATATTAATTCGTACCTGTTTGTAATATAGCTTATCCTATCTAAGATTTAAAGTGCAAGCCTAGCTAAGTTTTCAAGTGCAAGAAACTATTTTACGCTGACTAAATAATTACGTTCTTTTATTATTTTGATCTTAAAGTTAAATATTATTTAAGTAAACTAGGTGTACCTAGTACCTAGTATACAATAAAGTTTTTTTTTTTAAAGCTGGGGAGTTTGTTGCGCCACTTCTTCTTCCCAGCGATAGCACTAGGAAGTGGTGAAGGGCGGGCGTTTTTGGGGGACTGTCTTTTGTAATTTTGACGTTCAGAAAGTGCTGACTCTCAGCCAATTATTTTTGATTTTGGTTTTGATAAAATAATGAATTAATAAAATTTTGTCATTATTTCAAGATTTCTAATGTTAAATATTGTTAATAATTTTATTGTCCTGCAATTACCATAAAGCATGCTCATGCCGCCTGTGATACAGGTTTATCCTAGTACAGGCATCTAATTATTGTACCTTTGTAAATAATTTCTAAGACTCTATGTAAATATTTTAACAATTTTAATACTGAATAAAACATTTTATTATTACATTGCTTAACTGTAGGCTTTTCTTCTGATCCTTTTTGGCATATTAAATAAGTATATCACTGGTTGTATAACATTTTTGTAAGATCAATGGAATTATCATAGAGCTTAGCAAGAGCATATTTAAAAGTCTGCTTCATCGAAAATTGCTCCATGCAATTGTTGAAAGCGGGAAATAGGAGAAGACAATGCTTCTTCTCCGACTGAAGAGCTACATCTTTCAGCTTTCTCTATGGAAGCTTTGTCGTATTTATGATACAGCCTTCACTGTCAATGCAATGCTAACGAGAGTCATAAACTGAGGTACTATAATTGGTTAGGCTGTTACTTCGACAAGTTTCTGTTTTTTGAATACAAGAAACGACTGCCACCGCGGTCACACGGCAATAGATTTTCTATTGTGTTTGTGTCTGTTGTCTGGCGGTCAACTTGTTAAATTACATTTATGGACGGGAGGCGAAGTGTCGGTCGTCCGGCGGTGAGATGACCGAACGACATTGCTACCATCGCGGCTAAAACCTAGATGAGGTTGGCAGAGGAGCGTGGGGATTGGCACATGAAAAAAGACGTCTATGCCCAGCAGTGGATGTATATTCAAATTTTATTTATGTTTCAAATTTACGTTATTTCAAGTTAAACAAATATCAACTTTATTTTAATGGCAAATTAAGTTGATTTCAGAGTGACTAGCACTATTGAAAGTTATCAAAATGTTTGAAGTTGTAGCGTAAACTGAACTTTATAATGTAGGAATTAAAGTTATTTTTCCATAAACTCATATTTGTTTACATTTTTGGCGAATATTTTAGTCGGGCTATGGATGATGAAGGATGATGAAATGTTTAACATACACATGTACTGTCATACGTATAATGGTAGTGTGGTTAATTAACAGTTATCTTCCTAGCACGCTCTGGCCATGCGGTGGCACCGCCGAAGAAGAAACTCGTCGCTGCAGCCACTCAGTAGCCAGCACCGACAAGTCCGTCTGTCCCGAGCAACAGAACATCAGGAACTGCCAACATGACTACAAGCATGACAAACTATCACCTGCTTCCGGTAAGTGACACATTTACCAACTTTTCAGTCCATTCACAGGTATCTTATATTTTACCTCTGATTTGGCATCACTGTCAATACCACAGTGATCTTTAATCTCGTGACAATAAGGTTGCTGTTGGGTTGCTTTAACTGTCATGTCTGTCAAAATCAAAGTGATCTTTACTGTTGTTATAATAGGGTTGGTAGGTAATTTATTTCTGGTGATTGTATTCGAACTCGGTTTCTTTCCAACGTTTGATGGTCTATGAAAGTCAGGACCGTGACAATTGTGATGCCTCTTTCACAAAAGATCAAGAATGGATTTACTTAGACCTGTAGTTGTAATGTTCTATAACATCCTATACCTCGGCATTTGTAATCATTTTTGCCGTTTGATAGCTATGAGTAGGAGCAGATAAATTAAATAAAACAGTTTCTTGTTATTAATAATTCTATTTCAATTTATCCTACTTCTATCTAATTTTGTAAAATTTTTACAAATTTTTGTTTTATTTTATTTAATTTCATCAAAATTTGTCTATTTTTATGATAACATAATTTTTATGATTGTATGACATGTGTAATTATAATTACTAATATTGACTAATAACTTGTATGTGTGGTGCAAACCGTTAATGTAAGTTGGTTATTAATAAATAAAAAAATATATATTAATACTAGCTTCTGCCCGCGACTTTGTCCGCATGAAATTTATGGCTTCCCCGGCCCACCCCATCACATCGCCCCCGCTATTAGGTACTTCGTTTTCGCTCAGCATTCCTTTCTTTTTGATTGGCTCGTAAGGGTCCTAAGGGTCACATTCAGTAGCCTATGACCTACCTCAAGAATTGAGCTACCATATGCAAAAATAATTTTTCAAATCACAAAACAAACTCTTCAGCTTCATTATTAGTATAATAGAAGATAATGGATATTAGTATACATAGATACATAGTTGACCTAATGAAAGTTTAAATCCGTTTCATTTGTCCTGCTACCGTTCAACCTTTATATTTACTTAAGAAATTCAAAATAGAGAACCGTTAAAATAATTCCTTTACCATTTCCTTTGCTTTCCTCGGTTTATTTTACATTGCTATTTCGTCTGTATTTCGAATTGATATTTGCGATCAAAGTAACGCTTAGTAGTACTACAAAGTGATACTCGGAACAATATTAAATGTAAAATTATTTCTGACAGCAGCATTTTCAGTAAAGTAATTTTAATCATAAATGGCTTTATATGCATTAAATTATTAATGTAGAGAGCATGAATTGAGCCACGGTAATCAATTTTCAGCGCGAATTATGATAGTTTTCAACCAAGTAGTATTTTATTTTATTGCAAGCTGTTTCTTATTTTATTCCTAATGAGCTGACTCGGTGAATTTAGTACCGCCTCAGAATCAGTAAATAAAAAATGCATGAGAAAATGTATAGGTATAATATTATTCTTTTTTTCGTGAAATTTTAATAGATTCTGCTATTCGGGGCAAATCCAACAAATCAAAGCCTTATAAAGGAAAAGAAAGAAAGAAACATAGGTTTATTTGTCACAGAAACATGTGACAAATAAACCTATGTACCATACAAAAAGATAATTAAGTCTATTATTAAGGAAAAATAAAAACAGAATATATATACATATAACCACGAGCACAAAGCAGAAATAGTGGATGGCTGCACGTCATGACTGAAAAAAAAAGGTCCAGCCGTTCTTAAGTTATAAATGAAAAAAATAAAATACTGTTACTAACCCGACTTTGTTTTATTTGTATAGATTCCTTTTTTTGTCCTGCCTGACTGAAGCTTGTTCAATAGAATCAATTCCTAAGTCTACAAGTTTCTCTGGCTACAACAGACTTCTCATTCCACCTCATTGAGTCACGAGAGTTTTTACTTGCGCTTGGAGGGTTTCACCACGATAATTAAGCAAGTAATCTCGTGTATTTAATGTCGGCTGGACAATTTTGTCATTAAGCAACGTGATTGTCCCAACGGAATTGGCAGGAAAATAATCAGCAGTCTCCATACATTTGGGTCAAGTAGGTATTGAAGTTGTGTATGGGACAGCTGATTATTTTTTTCCGATTACGATGTTGTTGTCCCATGGAGAAAGTTATTCAGTTTGCTGGTCTGTACCACACCCTTAAAGACCACACCTTTCTGATACACGCTGTACTGTTGCACCTTGGACCTATCCAAGGTGCGGTTTAACCCGCATAAGTTTCGATCCCGTAGGAATATCGGGATAAAAAGTATCCTATATGTTAATCCTGGTTACAAACCATCTGTGTGCCAAATTTCATCTAAATCCGTTCAGTAGTTTTTACGTGAAAGAGTAACAAACATCCATCCATCCATACAAACTTTCACGTTTATAATATTAGTAGTAGGATAGTAGGATTGATTAGCAATATCCTTCAGAATGATTCAGATTGAGATTGATAGTGTGTTACGCAATTAGGATGCTGGAAAGACGCCTTAAGGTTATAGCACATTACACCGGCACCGCAACTGCACAGCTGCAGCACGGCGTCGCCTCGAATTTAGGCTACGGCTAGCTGCCAGCGCGCTAACTACGCGTCGTCCGCAGGGTGCAAGCTCGCAGTCCGCGCGCCGGCCGCAACTTGTAAGCTCACAGTCCGCGCGGTGGTCGCGAGGTGCAAGCTTGCTGTCACCGCGAACTAAATATTGTTATATGGCATATATGGCGGTGGTGCGTGGGCGACGCGCGACGGCGCAGTGACGTTGTTTCGCTGGCGACTCGGAGTCGGCGCGTAATAAGCATGCGGTCGACGCGCTGTAAGCACATGATCCGCTCGCTTGCAGCACGGCTGCGAGTCGAGTTGTATGGTAGCGGCAAATGCGCTGACTGCCCGCCGTTGGCTTTTTCATATTGACGTTATGAAATATATTTTACTACACACAATTTAATGCTCTAAATTGAATGACAAGTTAAATGCTGGTTTGGAGCGGTGCTGTTGCGGTGCCGGTATAATGTGCCATGACCTTAAGTGTGCATACACACGAACGATACGCGTCAACAGCTTGTTTTTTAACCGACGAAAAAAAACGGAGGGGGTTCTCAAGTCGACGCGTACCTATATTTTTTTTTTAATGTATGACCATGCATAACTTCTTACAGAGTATTCCAATTTTGATCATTCTTTTTTTATTGGAAAGGGTATACCTCAAAGTTGGTCCCATTTAAATAATTTTGAGTCGGCGCAGTTTAAATTTAAGGCAATTTAGTGATCTTTGTTTATTGATTGTTTGGCGCCGACTCATAATTACTTAGGTTTACTTACATTAGTTTAATTATTAAGGTTAAATAAAAAGGGTTGCTTTGCAGTTTTTTCGGCGGTTTAATTTTTTTGTTAAAAAGTTTTTTAAGTAAGCTGCTCAAATAAACGACACGCGTTGACAGCAACCGTTAGCGCTCGTTGACGGCAACCGTCAGCGCTCGTTGACGGCAACCGTCAGCGCTCGTTGACGGCAACCGTCAGCGCTCGTTGACGGCAACCGTCAGCGCTCGTTGACGGCAACCGTCAGCGCTCGTTGACGGCAACCGTCAGCGCTCGTTGACGGCAACCGTCAGCGCTCGTTGACGGCAACCGTCAGCGCTCGTTGACGGCTGCAGTTGGCTCTGCCGCAAAGACTAGTATATCTGCCGTTGACGCGTGTCACTCGTGTGTTTGAGCATTATGACCTGTGATGAACCTAATAATAATAATTTTAATTCCGCCGGCCGGTAATAATAATTTTTATATGATTATAAAAGATGTGTACGAGATAAGTCCGTACGCGACATTTGCTGTTGGCGGCGAGGCGGCTGCTGCTGCGACTTTGGACCATACGCTACAGTTCCGCACCTTTGGCCACCGTGACAACGACGCGCCACCGCACCGACCCTGCAGGAAACACCCGCAGCGACACCGGGAGAGGGCTGAGGGTAAGAGTGACTTTAAGATAATCTTTCACATCAACAAGCATCTGTGAATGATAATGTGACTCTTGACTGGGTAGAATAAAAACCTGCCAAGTACGAGTCGGACGCGCACACAAAAGGTTCCGTACCACAAGGCAAAAAACGCCGACACACACGTTTCTTGTATGGAGACCCCCTTTCATTGTTATAAACTTTATTTTATTTTCAATATGTTTTGTTATAGCGGTAATAGAAATACACACTCTGTGAAAATTTCAACTGTCTATCTATAATATTACGGTTCGTTATATACAGCGCGCTGACGACGAACAGCGGTGGCTTAGTACCTTAGGGTTCCGGTTCTGAAAAATATAAAAGTTTATAGCTGTACAGAGATCTAATGACGCGTGGTTGAAACCGGAACTAACGCCGCCATCGTCTTGTTTTTTTTTCAAATTATGTTCACAAATGATCACCAACAACGCCCCCCTGTCGAATGCCATTCAAGCGCCAGAAAATCCACTGTATTTCGGAACTAAAACAATAATAGGTATTAAAAACTAAATTAAAACAATGATAGCTGCAAAAGTATAAACTGTAGAATAGCTGAATAAAACATAAGTACCTTGACTCTTTTTTTTTAATGAAATAAAAAGCTGACAAAGCCTCAGTTCAGATTGGTGTGTCAGAGTTTTAAATTCAAATTCAAATTTTTTATTGCTCAACACAGTACATTATATACATTTCAAGATGTCAAGTGAATGCGCAGTCCACTGTGTTGCACCAATTCAGGCACGCAAAATTATCATTAAAATTATACTATGTCATAAATTCATAATAATACGTACGTACGAATTTTAACGAGGGTTTGAAGCTTCTCTAAATAAACAAAATATTTGTATCTGCAAACAAAAGAATTCATAAAAGCCTGTGACACATAAACACTTACAAAAAACATTTGAGTAAATAGATGTGCTTTCTAATATTTTTTTTCCATTAAATATACAACGCGAGTATTTGAAATGGGACTTGAAGGTCAGAACTGTGAGCTGAAACAATGCGAACACAGAAAAGTGTTTCTCTTTCAACCTCAAAGTATCATCTCAAATATTCGTTTGTACGAGTATGTAGGTACATGTTTTAATGGGTGACACAGAAAAGCACTTACAACTTTTGAAATTGTTGGATGTTTAAAAATTATCATCATGCCACCATAATATACCTTTTCTAGATCACCATCACGCTTCAGCTTCATCGTTCCTTCATCGTGTGTGTGTCTATTCATTAGTGTGATGTAGATGACAATAAAGTGACCATGTATAAATATTGTTTGTTGAATAGTATGGTATGTGTAACAGTGGAGAAGCACCACTCGGAGTGCGAGCTGCAGCAGCTGAGCCGCTACGAGAAGGTGCGGCCGCGACACTGCGCGCCCACGTCCTACTGCGTGCCGCTAGCACATCACGGTACTTGTAGCACACGCGCTCACACTATACACTCACACAGCTGAGCCGCTACGAGAAGGTGCGGCCGCGACACTTGACGCCCAGGTCCTACTGCGTGCCGCTAGCACATGGCGGTACTTGTAGCACACGCACTCACACTATACACTCACACAGCTGAGCTGCTACGATAAGGTGCGGCCGCGACACTGCGCGCCCACGTCCTACTGCGTGCCGCTAGCACATCACGGTACTTGTAGCACACGCGCTCACACTATACACTCACACAGCTGAGCCGCTACGAGAAGGTGCGGCCGCGACACTTGACGCCCAGGTCCTACTGCGTGCCGCTAGCACATCACGGTACTTGTAGCACACGCACTCACACTATACACTCACACAGCTGAGCTGCTACGATAAGGTGCGGCCGCGACACTGCGCGCCCACGTCCTACTGCAAGCCGCTAGCACATCACGGTACTTGTAGCACACGCACTCACACTATATACTCACACAGCTAAGCTGCTACGATAAGGTGCGGCCGCGACACTGCGCGCCCACATCCTACTGCGTGCCGCTAGCACATCACGGTACTTGTAGCACACGTACAAACACTATACACTTACACAGCTGAGCCGCTACAAAAAGGTGCGCGGCGGCCACGACACTGCGTGCTGCTAGCACATCATGGTACTTGTAGCACACGCACTCACACAACTGAGCTGTTACGAGTAGACCACAACACTATGCCTTATTAACATCACCAAACACTCATGAAAATCAAACCAAAAAAACTATAATTGAAACATAATGTACGTACCTATTTAGTTTCAAGTATAAAGTAGTAGGAAAATAAATAAATTCACAAATCTCTGCAAATAGTGTCTTGCCAAACCCTAGTAGCTTCTACTGTTAGCTCCTTAGGCATAGATGACATTTTCAAACAACAAACACTGCTCAACGCTCTAATTCCTATCGTGACTATAGATATTTTATTCCTAGCCAAGGCCGCGCTCTCAGCTAGCATGCTCGGCGCAGGCGGCAGTGGGGGCGGAAGCGGAAGCGGTGGCGGTCTATCTGAGGTGTACGCGGGCGACTCCAGTGCGGAGTCGGGCCCCGGCTCGCTGTCCCCGCGCACGCACCACGAGCACAGCTAGCGCACCGCTCGCAAGGCCGCCGGGCTCGGCGATATCAACAATATCGTACGCCTCACCGATACATAGGTATACTGTAGGCCCACTTTACATCTGTATATCGTTACGTCATCTGCAACGTGAGTTAGTTCTCTTTAGAACTTTAGATTACCCTGTTTTTGATTGGCTTCGATGGTTTTTTTAAATAAATACCTTTACATTTGTTCAATATGAAACATACCTTAGCATTCTGTGTTGGAACAAGATTCCTACTTTATTCCCAAACACTATGTGACATATTTATGTATACACACAGTTTACCCCAAGTATGTGCCAAACTGCAATAACAAACACTGCCTGAACTAATATCATCGATTTGTATGCCTAATTTTACAACGAATGGTTTTCTACTTGATGTTTTTTATAACTGGGTCACACTGTAGATTGAAGTGTTGTCTCAATTGATTGAATATTTTGTGTCGTTCTATATTTAATGGTTCAGACTTACAAGGGCTTGAAAATATCATGTCATACCAGAAATGTATAAGATTTTTGACAGAATCATCGTAATATTCAGCGCAAGCGGCTATCTTATTGTTTTTGTTACTAACTTATTAACAGGGTGGAGCATTAGTATGTATGTATATTTACGGTGTGAATGAAAACGTAATGTTCCCAAACTTTTACACGTTCACATAAAAGCTTTGGGATTTATAACGCCTAGTTTACACGTAATATAACTCGGAATTGGCCTGTTTGGAATTATAACTTTTTTATTTACGACGTACAAAAGTTTCTCAATGTTTTTATTTCAATATTGGCTTCGTGTTGGGCTGGTGATTGATTATGATTCCAATACCATATTCTAAATAAGCCTAGGTGAGACAGTGCGGCTTATACACTGCCGATTTGCATTTACCTACACATTATTATAATACTGGAATAATTTTACATATACTAATAAGCATAATATCAAATGTTTATTAAACTTATTAATATTAATAAACAGTTCATAATACATATGTATACCAATGGTTAATATTTCGTCGTTTTCAATCGATAAGGTTCGTCGGGAAGACTCGTGTATTCATTAGGAACTCATTCTTAAATTAAGATTATTTTCTTCCTAACTCATATCCACATCCTTATTGCCTTGATTTCTCTAAATAAATCGGTCGTAGACTCATTAGGAAAACCACGGTAGCATATCGTGTCTAATTTTGCAACGAACCAAATTGCCATCTAAATTTTACCAATAGACAAACAGTTTTTCGATGATTTCCTACTTAATAAATATCCCACAATTCACCGCGACACAAAACACAATTCGTCAAAGAGCAAACACAATATTTGTGACCGTAACAATGTTTTGGCTTGTTCCGATTATTGCCTAATTTCGAACACAGTTAGCCCATAATGGATACACGACTCGTTATAGCTGTTACAGTAGCTAGCCAACTATGTGAAGACATTAGTTCATAATACCTGTAAATACTTAAATATAGTCAGACTGATGTGTAATATCTACGTTAATTCGGAGCTTACATTTGTAAATACATTTTGTAGATAAATTACGAACTCTAGTCAATTTTTATTAAATGTTTTTATGACAATATAATTGTAATGTGTAAATAACGAAATACTTAAGTATCTATATGTGAGAATCTGTTTAATGTAAAATAAATCTATTTATCGCGTACAATTGTTTCATTGAAAACCAATTACAGAATTATCGAAAAACGATTGCATCGGTGTTTTATTACTCAGTGGGTTCAGAGTGATTCATTTAATTAAAATGTACAACTATTGTGTTTTTCCAATTTCTCCCTGACCTAATAATAAAACGTAACAGGATACAATAATGCCCAATCAGTTAGTAAGTTATTTATTAAATTTCTCACATTCATTGAAACGGAGTTTCTCGAAGTTATTTGAGAGACTTTAATATCATTAGACAAAGGCGCTCTGAGGAAAAACGCAACATTGTAGCATCGGAGTCCCGGACAGATTCCAATATGAGACATTCCGGGAACGCGGTCCCGGCCCGGAATCCCGGCATCCTCTTTCAATATTACCTCCCAACTTGGAAGATACGGTGCACTTGATATTGTGGGTAGATTCCTTTGACAAGTACGCATATTATAGGATTAAATACATCAAAGTAGGAGTAGTTTCTGTAGGAGGAAATTTAACGTCTTTATGGGAGGAACTAGACAAAGAGAAAATGTTAAAACGAACTACGTAACGCTTCATGAAACTAAAATTAATTTGTGGCCTCTTTATAGATACAAGACTTGGGAAATATTAAGGATAATCACTTTGAATCAGTAACTTCCTTTTTCCTACCGTCCATCGAACGTTTTCTACAGATTGCAATGAGTCACGCATAATACAAAATCATCATCAGCCTACAGCAGTCCACTGCTGGACATAGGCCGCTCCTATTCCACGCCGATAGCCGTCGATTTTCTGCAAGTCTCATCCAGCTGCTACCAGCCATCCTGCGGAAATCGTCGCTCCGCGTGGCCTGAGAGCGTCTTACCTTACGTTTGCCGATTCGCGGTCTCCACTCAAGAACACGTCTACCCCAACGGTCGTCGGTTCTATGGCTAATATGGCCGCTCACTTTAGCTTGCTTATTCTGTGAGCTATGCCAACAACTTTGGAACACAACACAAAATTTAGGAGCAATTGTAAAGTAATTGCATAGCATTGCTAAAAGTTTGTAAGTATCAATAGTCATAGAACGCTCATAATTTGCAACGACAGTTGTGTGTCATGTTTGCTCTCTACAGTTCATTATTTTAAGGTTCACCTCACTAAATCTACTCTTTAAAATCTGGTGATGGTTGATAAGCAGTTTATGCTTTCAATGTGCGCATTAAATGCCGAATTGTTTTTGTATACAATATGGAAATTTATACAAAATCATGTGATCGAAATAGTGCCGAAACTACACGAGGAACAGAGTGTATTCTTTTAATTAAACAAAGCCTACTGCACCTCTGGTCAAAGGCTGTCAATGTAGGTTACATATTACCAGTATTACTTTTTGAAGTAAACCAAACGAAAAAATACTTCTCCTAACATTGGGTTCACGATAAAAGTGAAATTATAGTGTTGTCCGCCATCGCCATATTTTCTTTGCCTCATTTTTTATCAAGCTGTGGAGTAGTTTAGTCGTGCGTCTTGTTAGCTACTCGTAGCGGCGCAGTAGGCAACGTGTACAGTCACGAGCACCAATATGTCAACACTTGGCAACTTTCAATTGCGATTTTTTCGTGTAATAACGAATGTAACGTTGAAATACGACACATTACATAAACCTAAGGCTTCGAAAATGCTATGTTCGTAACAACATAAAATTTCATTCAAAAATAAAGGAGTAAATCGCTTTTGAATAAAGCTGAGTGGATACATACTTTTGGTCGTGACTGTACGTACAGTCACCAAAAGAAATAAGGAACCAGGGGTATCGGATATAGTTGAAGTTTAGTAAGAAACCGATGGATGTTTTCGAATGAAATTTAATTTGATAAATGAACTGTTTGTTTTCTATTAACTAACTTAAATTTTATTCGAAAACATCCATCGTTTTTTTACTAAACTTCAACTATATACGACGATCCTGGTTACTTATCTCGTTTGGTAACCGTGCACAACTACTCGTGTAAGTAGGTATAAGTACGTATAATCGGGCTGCTATCATTTTTAGGCACGCCATGTTAGTTTAGCTGCCAGCCAGAAGCGATAACTCTTGAAATAATGTTCACCCCGAGGGTAGGTTAAAAACTAGTTGAACTTTTCGAGAAAATTGCACTTTATAACAAAGTATGTTATTAAGATAAAAATACAATATTCTTTGTTATCTCTAGACATTGTTTATAATTACGCAAAGTAACGACTGTAAACAAAAGAATCCACCTTTGTTACTCGAATAGTTACAAAGTATGCACAGGAGAAGTATAAAATGTTCATTGTTCGCTCTGGTATTAATCAAGTTATCCACAGAGTAGATAATTTCAAGTTATAACTAGCTTCCCTGAAGAATACGCTCTCAGACGCCGGCGGTAATATTTTTTTCAGTTTTATTTTCCGATGAAATATTTCATAATCCGTTCATCCAGTGGTCAGTGAAAGGGGGGAAATGGGGTATCCCCCACTCTCTCTCGCCGCGAGTCCATTTAACTAGCCGAGCCCACCTCCCCCTGCCTCCCACTTTACTCCCCCACAGGGTGGGCAACGTCCACGTTTGTTCAGGAAAAAAACGGAAAAATGCTCTCAAACAAAAACACGAATGGAGCGTTCAGCGCGAATCGAAAATTAATTACAGCTTCGGACTGTTTTTTGTATCGGTTCCGTTGTACAAAGCTTTGGATATGAAGTCTTTGAAAGCCACTTTGAACATTAACAATCGAAAATATTTACACCTCTCTTTGAGTTCGTGCTTGTTACTATTTAAAATATTGCTTTTCATCAATTAATTATTTACCAGCTCATTGTATCACAGCAAGCGCGGAAGTCTAGATATTGTGGGGTTCAACGCGATCCAGAAAAACCACTGAAAGTTAAACATTTTACGTAGCTACTCATTAGGGTAAACTAGTATTTTATGGGTGCTAATTAAGGCGGCTTCTTTAAAATGTCATTCTCGTCTGCAAATATACTTAGTTGTCTAATGAATTAATAGGTCAGCGACGAACTTTTAGCGTCTAATAAATGGTTTATAAGCGACCATACATTGTAAAACAAGATACTGTTAATATGACGCAACATGGTGATAATTCTTAAGCAACTAAATTTGTGATATGTCTACTCATTGCCAGCTTCTAATGAGTGTATCAACTTCATCTATAAAATAATATCAACGTACTCTAATTTCATAGAGTCACCTTTATTTTTATACTTTAGCATAAGTAATTGATGAGTGAATCTACTATATTTGAACATAAAATTTCCTTATTATTGTCATCAAATAATGGTCAATGAAAGCTATAATTTCATGTATTCGCCTATCTATTTATAATGTTACCATAAGTAATTGACTATTATAACTACCCAAATGAACATACAAAAAATATTGTTATCATAAACAAACAGCTGCAACTCTGTGTTTGTTTGTGTTTGGACACACCTTAGGGAAAATTAAAACCAAACAACTATTTTATTTGTAAATCAGATAATTTTAATGGCAGTAGCGGGTACGTATCAAAATCCCGAATTTTAAAAGACCGAATTTTAAAATACCGATGGACGAAATCCCGAAAATTGAAACGCCGAATGGTTGTTTGGTCGAAAGTTTAAAATCCCGAAAGTTCATTTACCCGAAGCTTAAAATCCCGAAGGTCCATATCTCGAAGTTCAAAATCCCGAAATTACATCTCTAAGACAATGACAAAAAGGAGCTTAACCTATTAGGTATGTATGATAGGGTACTTATTTGAACGTCGAAATTAAAATACCTACGGGTAAAATGTCAATATTCAAAAATATGTTTCTGGCACTCGCCGGCCGCTGCCGCGGCACCGCTCGCTGCGCTCGCTCGGCTCGTGCGTTGTGTGGTCACAGTTCTAACCTAACCTAACCTAGCTGTTTCGATGTAAAAAAGATATATATGCGTGTTACGCATGCGGGTAAAGAGACATATTTTTAATTATTAAAAAACAACGACAACGTGTAAGTAATTATTAAAAATGTTTGGTTTTACATTCATACTTGCGGTGAAAATCTGGACAGTCACAGTGGCCATTAATCCACTCCTCTTCTTTTTTCGGTAATGTAATTTTCCAAGAAGAAAAAAACGTGTCATTAATGTAAACAAATACACGTGAACTCGTTGCTGCACGCACCGAATAGATCTCGCTCATTGGTGCAAATGGCCGGTCGCGCCCCTCTGATTCCCAACGAGCGTCAGGTACACTCCCGCGCTTGTGTTGCAAACTTTCACGAAAAAAGAATATGATTTATTAATTTAGTTGTTGAATGAAAAACTTTGATTGCTAATTTTGAGGCTGGAATTTGATTTTATTAGCAGACAGATGTTGAATCTCTAAAATGTATAAAGTAGCTCACTTACAACATTAGTCGCTGAGTTATCAAATCAGAAGTAAATATATTTATCGGTAGCTCGGAGTCATATTAATTTACGCTCGTAAATTGACGCTGGTTTTTTGATATTCTGTTGGAATAGTAAAGATGATGAATTCATATAATTGAAGCTGTTCTACTAACTCGTCGCCCACATATAAAAAAAGACGCTAGGTTGCAGGTGCTAAAGAAAACTTTTGTTGCCGCACATATAATTTCCCGTATTTTATTACCGATTGTAGGTGATCAAACAGTGCGTAGTTATACAAGGTGGATGACAATACGACAATAAATCGAAGTGCATATATCTTATGATGTTCCCAGTCTGCATAGGTACAAAATTCAATCAAATATCTCCAATAGTTTAGTCACTAAAGCTGGTCAAAGATTGGCAAAACCCACAGTCGGACTATCACTACTATTTAGTTTGTTTGAAGACTCACTTTTGTTATTTCGATGGTAGGATTAATTTGATAGTTCCAAAATAATCCCATGCATTAGTAGGTATATATTGCCAGTGTTTTCATTTATTGTTGTATTGTTCAACTTTACGAAAATACGATGTGGAGACAACCTTAGTTGTCTCGTATTTTCATAGAGTATAAATAAGTTCGAACGAATTCGATATTGCCTAATAAAGTTATATCATAAATATAGAGCTAATTTGAAATTGAAATGGCGCAGTCGCTGAATATTTCATTTCAAAAAGACGAGCGAACTTGTGAAATAACCTTGTCGCGTCAATAATATTAATAGTTCGAACCTATCACTGTTAATTACGAGTCTCGCTTTCAATATTACTCATAGAGGTAAAATTATATTGATAACTTCGACGAATACAACTACGACTCGACTACCTCGACTGCCTCGACTGCTTCGTTGGTTGTGGCTACAAACACGACTGCTGCCGATCTATTCTGTAAAAATCACACCTTGAAAACTTAAGTGAAGGGAGCTTGAAGTGAGCTGTCAATAGTATTAATCCCCAGCATCAGAAAGAAAGAAAGAAAAAGTATTTATTGCGACTCGTGTAGGATCATAAACTAAACCAGCACCTTCACAGCACCAGCACCAGCCACCTAATTGCGTAACACACTATCAATCAAATCTGAATCATTTTGAAGGATATTGTTACTAATGCTAATCCATTGCGCTATAAGTATTTCTGAAAAATTTGTCTGCTCAACAACATATATTATACAAAGTTGATACGACAGAGGGGCTTTCCTTTAAACTGCCTATAATAGGTACAATTTTCAAGCTCTGTACCAAAAATCAATTAAATAGGAGCAGTAGTTTAGTCGCATGATTTTTTAAGATTTTGCACCGTTTGAACATGATGTATCTTTCCTAACAGCTGATTATGTCTAAGCATAGGTCATGCACCTTACAACGATAAAGACGTTGCCACTTTGTTACCTAGGTATCTAAGGTAAGTCGCAAATTTATTTACAAATGGTGGTTGCGTTTTATTCTGATTTGTAAGCTATAAGTTTGTTTGAAAAAAATATTGTCTCATTTTTGGCGCTTTTTATTTTTCTACCGTATGGAATTAATACTAAACACGTATAGTATACGTAGTGTAATTTAATGCCCCTCTGTCATATCAACTCTGTATATAAAGCAATGAATGTTGTTGAACTGTCAAAATGAAAGCTACTGGCTACTGATAGTGTGCTAAGCAATTACCCCGCAGGTGGAAAAACAGCTCACTTCGCCTAAGTTTTCACGGTGAGATTTTTACAGAATAGACTAGGCACTTGGGTTAGCTCTCCTGCACCCCAATTGCGTAACACACAATCAATCGGAATCTGAATCATTTTGAAGCAAATTGCTAATCCATTGCTTCAAAGTTCGAAAAAATTGTCTGCTCAACACGTAAATAACGCAATGAATGTTGTTGAACTGTCAAAATGAAACCGATTCCGATTAATCGTGTGTTACGCAACTAGGGCGCTGGTCTATCAAGATATACTTGGTAATAGGCTCGCCTCTATTACTAGGAACGTAAACGAAATGTGGATATTTACTTTACACCTCTTCCTACCGCTTCGTGGAATGCTGTCGTGAGGTTATATTGAGTCGACGTTAATTTTGCCCAATATTTTTTTTTTATTTATTCTTTCGATTATTGACTAATGGCCATTGATTAGACCGACCAAAGTTATTAAAAGATTAAACAGTTCATACTAGAGTTTTGTCCAAACAGAAAGTTTCCGTAAATTCCCAATAACTGACAAACACCGGTAGCTACCGCCATCTATTGCCGCCGGGCAGAACTTTTAACCAAGTGAAAAGTTTGTACAACCAAACAACCTGCAAACTAAAGAAAAGGTTAACACAACAAAAGACTGTTATCAATAAGTTTTTCTTTTGCGAAGAATATAACAGGAACAAATAATAGGTAGGTTAGTAGTTAGGAAAAGTACGCAGATTTTGCTCATCAGTGCAAAATTTTAATTATCCTAGAAGATACCGCAATTGTCAAACTTTTCCGGAAGAAGTAGTTAACACAAGACGTTGTCTGAGAGAAAGAGCATATATTCTATGCCCTCAAACTTAGGTATAAGCTTTGCATAAGTAACGACTTGGGTGTACCACAAACTTTCATTTTATAATAATAGAATTCATATCGTATTAAGTAGGAATCTCATTGTTATTCTATTGGATATTCATGAGCGAGCTCCTTTGCTACCATTATTTTATACCTTCTATAATTTTGTCCTCATTTTGAAAGTATTTTTCGATTCCATTATGCAGATTTGCGATGATTGCTGTTTACTCTAACTGTGTAACTAAAGAAACATTTTGAAGGACCCTAAATAGATTTATAGTAGGTCAATAATATTGCCTCAAGGATTTTTTAGCGCTTGAATGACATTCACAGGGGGCGTTGTTGGTAAACATTTGTCGTTGTGAAATTGTTTTGCAAAACTGGATTGAAAAAACAAGATGGCGCCGTTAGTTCCAATGTTTGGTCACACGCCTCCTAGTTTAAATCTTATACTCGAGCAAATAGGTATTTGTAAAAAAATAACATAAAACCTGCCATTAATGCTGTCTTAGTTGTTGTTGTTCTAGGTAACTTCAATTATGTCATCTTCTGCCTAGCCTTTTCCTAACTATGTTGAGGTCGGCTTCCAGTCTAACCGGATGCAGCTGAATACCAGTATTTTAAATGGAGCGACTGCCTATCTGACCTCCACAACCCAGTAACTGGGTAATTTAATACGACACCCCTTGTTAAGACTGGTTGTCAGATTTCGGGCTTGTGACTAGGTGTAACGACTGTCACAGATCCACGAATGACAGCCGGGACCAACAGCTTAACGTGCTTTTCGAGACACGGAGGTGTCTCGGTATGTAAAGATGGCCCATCCACAGACCAACCGCGGCAAGCGTAGCTTAACCTCATCGATCGACCTGTGCCGCTGTTATTATTAAGCCACGAGCACCTCGGAAAACTATTAATTATTGACATGCTCGTCGGTCTAGTGGTGGTGGTGGCGCTCTTATGTAAGTCATGAGTTCAATAACCAGTGTTAGTAGCACCGTAGAGTCTGTGTTTCTAATGAATTTTCTTCTTATTCTTATTACCAGTGACAGTTTGGTGATATAATTATGTCGTGGCTGATATGAGGTTCTTTTGTGCTACTGACGCCCCTCATAATATTGGCATACATACTTACTTATACTTTGAATGCTGTAGCTGGAACGATGGCCTGAGCCGCATCCTGATAAATTATGATACAATTGCTTTGAATGAGAGACCCCAATATGTTGCCTTTGTTTGTTTTTCTGTGTGTAAGTAGTTGTTTTCCTTGGAACACATCTAAACTAATACTTTATAACTTTATAAACATAGTGTTACTAAAAACTTTTCTTGTATTATCAAAAAGTTAATCATTGACTACCTACACTTCATAAAAACATAAACCAGCTAACGTAAGCTTCTTTAGATTTTAAAATGTCGAGGAAAATTACGGTTTGTAAGTCCCCATTCCTCTTAAACTGTTAAGATTACGATCTAAAGGGGGAGAGAAGTTATTTTATAAACCCCCAAATTATCACTAATTGAAAACGTCGCATAATTTTGAGCTCTCTTAATTTCATTAGGATTATACGTCTGTCTTTAAAACTTAATTTAATTTGGGAATAAATGGGAGTCTTAAAATATTTGCAGAACTTCAAGAATTTTATGCTGATTACACAATTGAAACAATCATTCAAATTACAATCATTTGTTTTAATTGTACTGTAACAATATAAATTATGTGAGTGCCAATATTTCTTAAATAAGACTGAGATGATTGAGATCTACATACTGGTTCTCGTGAAAATTGTTGTCACATTATTTACAAAGGTGTAGAAAAAGCCTGATTAAGCCACAAAATAAATTTATTTCCATAAACATCTAAAAACAAGGAACAACATTTTTTTCGTCTACATTGTCAACGTGTCTACAACAGTGTTTAAAGCTCGCGTGAAAGCATCGAGTGCATTCTAAGTTAGCAGCGCAGCGTTCGATCGGCGTGACGTTGGGGACGCGACTACCTGCAGTAGCCCTCGCCTTGTAGGAATAACCTGAACGCTTCTGCTATCTTACATGGCTGCTCCTCCAGTACCATGCCACAGTCGGAGATACTCAACCAAGACGTCTTGGAGGGATCCAGGCGACCATTGAACGTCACCGTGTCGTCAACATGTGGGGACAAACCACCTGTCACGTTCAATACAGGCACCTTAATCGAATGCGTGTCCCTTGAAATACTCAGGTCCGTCCTGCGCAAGTATGAGTCGATGAACATCGCTAAATTAATCGGGTTGACGTGCGAGAAATTCTCTTTGTAAACCTGCGCTAAGTCATGATTGCGGTCGTCAGTACTGCGCCCGAAGTGATGCCACATTAGGTAATCCAGCGCTCCCTGCGTCATGCCACTCGATCTCAACTGTCTTGTATTTATTTTCTGGTATAGCCATTCAGTCCACCCGGCTTGAGTGGATGTACAATTGATCAGGACCAGGCCGTCTACTTTTTGAGGACTAACAACAGCATAGCGCGCTAAAATGTTTGCTCCTGCACCTACTCCAAATCCAAAGAAAGATCGTATCCCGAAGTGCCCCAAAATGAAATCTATTTGGGAAGCCAATGCATCCATGCTAGGATAAGTGTAATCTTCCGGTAGAGTGGGGGCGCCCTCCTCCTGTCCCGGCGCGGTTACGTGATAGATACAGAACTGATCCAATATCGCTCTCATATCAATGAAGTTGAAGAACGCCTGGAAGTTGGCAGCATAGTTGAGTCCAAGGTCGTGGTAGGTGATGATGGCGCGCTTGCTGCGGTCCCCCCGGACGGCGACCAGCAGGTCCCCGCGGGAAGTCCTCACCCTCTCCTCCACGCATGCGCCGTCGTTGTGCAATCTTCTGTTTGATGGGAAATGTAATTGAACGCTTTTCAACTCGTCTTCGAAATTGTCTGAAGACATCATATTGAGTAGAGCAATGTTCTCGTGTACGTGTGTAGGCATCTTCTTGTTAAAATCGAACGGTACTTTCATGAACGTGAATCCCTTTGTTTACTTGTTACGTATCGACGTCCTGCCGGTGTCAATCTAGGTGTCAGGTCTTCTTTACTTCTCTTAATTAACGCTTTCCATTAGTCACTGTTAACGATCCTGCGCTTATTACGTGCATACTAATAACACAATGTCCGTCTTACACCAACTAAATGTTTATTTTGTCACTGAGTCACAGCATAACCACTATATATTTTAAAATCTTAAACTATCTGGCAGTATTGTGAACAGACTATGTTAGTTTGATAGAATTATCGCAGGAAATGGTCAATAATGCGTTGACCGGGCGAGCGTGAGTTCCAACGCGAGGTTGATTCGGTACTACTCGGCTGTTTCCGCCGGCCTTCGCGTCTACCTGCTCGCTGGACCGCAGCTCACTTCACTCCGGTACAGGCGCGCCACACATGCGCAGTAGACATATCGAATTTTTCCAAGCTATTTTATGTTTATTAGTTGGCTTAACTACTTGTACATCTATGACGATCGATCATTTAAATAGGGGTTCGTGTAACTTAATTAATTCGAGTGCAAAGTTTTTTATTTACCCAGTCTGTTGGGAATTTCATCATTACCCCGAATGGACGTGTTTATTAGTTTACCTAGACGGTATTATTACCTACTTGAAGACCTTGACATATTTTGAATACGGGTCAAAGTAACATTATGAAATAGGCGTTGAGGCAAGTCAGCATAAAGTTAATAATACTTGTATAAATGTTGGTAGCTACTTAGGTAGGCAGGAATATATAAAATAGGAAAAGCTGAACCAACAAAACTATAGCTTGAATGTTCCCGCTAAATTACTTTGTGACTTTTTTTCTTTGTTTCGTCAAGAATTATATAATAAGATATCATTCAAGTTCAACTCGTTGTTTTTATTTTTAACACTAAATAATGTTATAAATATGAATGAGAACATTTATATGCAGAAAATGTAGTTGTGAAAGTTTGTGGTTTAATGTACAGTCCATGTTTTACCTGTTTAGGGTATGCAAATTAATTTTACATGAGTACTACTACCTATACTACTAATAGGTAGGTACACACGGCTACACATCAAGCAATGCATTTCCAGTTTTAGCTGACCTCGCATTGTATAGGTTTTTCGTACAATCAGAAGTCAGCTTATACCGGTTATGTATAGCTTGATGTGTAGCCGTGTGTACCTACCCATTTTAATAAGATAATTATACGGATAAAAAAAACAGAAAAACGACCACCAAACCAAACAAATATTTTAAAAAGATAGCTTAGTTTCTGTTAGGGTGTTGTGGCTAAGTAATAACAGCCACGCGGGTCGATCGATCAGGTCAAGCTACGCTTGCTGCGGTTGGTCTGTGGATGGGTGACCATCTTCATATACCAAGACCCCTTCGTGCCTCGGAAAGCACGTTAGGCCGTTGGTTCCGGCTGTAATTCGTGGATCTTTGACAGTCGTTACCTACGGGTCGTCAGAAGCCCGAAAGTCTGACAACCAGTCTTACCAAGGGGTATCGTGTTACCCAGTAACTGGGTTGTGGAGGTCAGATAGGCAGTCGCTCCATGCAAAATACTGGTATTCAGCTGCATCCGGTTAGACTGGAAGCCAACCCCAACATAGTTGGGTCATCATCTGATGACTTCAGTTTATTTTTGTAATAAGTAACGTGTTAAGTTTTTTTAATGGGTGTTCTTCCTTTATATTTAAAGCTCTATGCTAGCTCATAGTATGACCTTAGTCTTCAATACCTGTGCTGTAAGATACCTATAGGTACTGAAGTAAGTCATAACAGTATCGATTACCTGTCTTGCGATAGCCATCGGCGGACTATAACTGATTACTTGGGGAAATTGTTCCAATCCATTGTTATTTTCTCGGAAAAGAAAATAGAGCAAGCGCTTGATTTAATGTCAGCTTACCTGGGTACTTGACTTTTACAAGCTTTTATTTAACTTGCGATGTACATATGTATGTCTGTCTGTATGTTTGTTCGGGTGGACTCTAGCCACTCAATTTTGAAGCAGATATCTTCAACCGATTGAGCTTAGCAACTCAATTTTGAAGCAGATATCTTCAACCGATTGAGCTGAAATTTCGCATGCATACAGGGTGGCAGGGAAACGCTTCCGAAAACGAAGACAGGTGATAGGGCTACTGATTCTCGATACGATACCATAAAAAAATGAGAAAAAAAAATGAACAATTTTACCTATTTTTTTTAGCATTTTTCGTACACTATGCTGTGAGAACAGTTAAATTAAACCATTATTTGCTATTAAACACATTTTTTTTCTTTACAACTCTAACAAGCAATGTATTCGTAAATAAATATCATCTGACGCTTGCGCGTGACCTCAAGTTCAAAGTGCGCGCGCGCTCGCCGACAGCTGTGCGGCTGACGACCCCAAGTCCACGTGACGCGCGAAAATAATCAATTTCAGGCGAAAGGTTAGTGGTATCCGTTTGCATAAAGGTTGTATATAATCTACGTTCTGGCTTCAGAAGCGTTCTCCTGACACCCTGTATATAAATCGGATGACAAAGCCACATTATTATGACATAGAGCTGATCTAATGATGGAGCTGGAAGATGGCCATAGGAACTCGGTAATTAAACGTTTGATTCGTCTTGACGAGTACTTTGGTGCTAGATGGTAACCAGGGTGTGATGATGTACAGGTAGCTTAAGTGCAGTAAACGCATATAACGGAAAAACACTGCTACGCGCTACGAACTACGCCGTAGTCAATCTCGCATCAAAAATACTAAGAAGTTAAAAATAAAATTAAAAGTAACAAAAACTTTTTTAAAGCTAGCTTTTATTTAAACAAAGCTTAGCACGTAACTTGGCCTGAGTCTTGAGTCGTTTCTTTTCTTTCTTTAACTTTATTGACAACAGATATGTTGAAAAATAAATTATGGCAATAACCATAGAGTAATGACGAGTAATAAGTGTATTTTTTTTTGTTGCACTAAGTATACATGCGCAAACCACTGCCACTACGCTAAAACCTGGACAACTTACGTGCGACTGTAAAGCTTTCTAAGATATTATTTGCTATTGTTGCGCGTCACAATTAATGCCTGATATATGGTGAAATTAGTTACCACTAGCGCAATCTAATATCGAGTAGCAGAACTAATAGAGTCACTAGCGCCATCTAGTATCGAGTAGCAGAACTAATAGAGTCATTAGCGCCATTTAGTATCGAGTAACAGAACTAATAGAGTCGCTAGCGCCATCTATTATCGAGTAGAAATTTCGATGCTAGAACTTTCTAGAACTATCGACATCTGGCCAGTCGGGCCCGGTATGTACTCGAACATCCTAGATGTTTCTACAATAGAAGGTTCTAGAACTATCTGCGGCACTATATAAGGCCGGGATTATCCGCGACCGACGCAGACTTGGATCAACAATACGAGCGAATACATCAAGTGCGACTTAAGAGCAATTGTGTTTTATAATTAGTGTGTTTGAGTTATTATTAGTCTTGATTAATGAAAGTAATTTTTATCGGCAGTTTTTAATGTCAGGAACCCGAAGCTAGTAACTCCATTTTTTAGGTATAAGTTGTAGGGAACCATCTTTTCGTCATAATATCCACTACAGGGTATAAAATTAAGTTATCTAGAGAAACTATACAGGAAGAAAATGTGGTCAGGAAAATTTTGAGTATGAATGTGGATGGCTATACGAGTAGGGGAAGATCAAAGTAACGATGCGATGTGACGATATGACCCGTTACCTACATTATGCCTATCTTGTCGCACTGGAGGACAAAAATGGGACAGGCTATGGCCACGGTTATCCACTTACTTTCACACAACCTTTTTGTTTGAGAGCAGTAAACTTTTGTAGTAAGTCGATGTTTTGTACAGTCACCATAGGAGATAAGTAACCAGGGTCGTCGGGTATAGTTGAAGTTTAGTAAGAAACCAATGGACATTTTCGAAAGAAAAATAATTTGCTAAATTAACTTTTTCTTTTACATTAATAAAATTAAAGTTATTCAAAAACATCCATCGGTTTCTTAATAAACTTCAACTATATCCGACGATCCTGGTAACTTATCTCCTTTGGTGACCGTACCTACAATATTTTTAGTAGGTACAGTTTTGTTTTTCGTGAAAACATAGTTTACTACAGCAAAAGTTTTGGTTAATCTTTCTGCTTTCATGAAAACATTGAGTTACTTAGGTACTATCTTCTACCATAGACCAGGGTCGATAATTTTTAAAACTAAAAAAAAGAATAGTAGGATGAAACCCATTAGAAAAGGACGGGAATATTATAAAAATGAAAGGAAAAATAATTTACGGGCGATCTGAGGTCGGGAAGGGGATGGGGGTGAGCTTTTAAGGGTAAAAAACGGTTTTTCTCGATTTCCGGCAAAACTAAAAGTCCTATCGAAAAAAGTCAAATGGCAAAGTTGTAGGTAATAAAAAGATCTAAAACTTTTGTATTAACACTTTTTTCACATAACCTCAAAATTTATACGAAAAATTAAAAAAAACAAGTTTTGGTCTACCAGTCCACTTCCAAAATACAGAACGAAGGTGAACCTTGATTGTAGGTTCGTATACCTACATTATACAAGGTAGACGACAATACGACAGTAAACTGCGTAATATCTAACGTTGTTCGCAGTCTGCATATACCAGCGGTTGTAGCGTGGAGTGAGCTGTCATTCCAACTAATGCTAGGGATTGACACTATTGACAACTCACTATAAGCTCACTTCACCTAACTTTTCACGGTGAGATTTTTACAAAATCGATCGGCAGGTGGAATGACAGCGCATTTGCTCAAGCTAGAAACAATCGGAGTTCGAGGCATTGCTCTGACTCTATTCAGCAATTTTCTCACCGATAGATTGCAGTGCGTTAAGATTGGGGAATATATTAGCGACGCAAGCAATGTGGTTGTCGGCTTGCCACAGGGAAGTCTTCTCAGTCCCCTTCTTTTTCAAATCTATGTCAACGAACTCTGTCAGCTATCCCTACCGTCAACAAAAATAATAGCCTATGCAGATGACACAGTAATTCTATCGTATGACCATGATTGGACCTCCGCAAAAGATATTGCCGAAAGGGGTCTCAGCGAAGTGATGCTATGGTTGGGAAAAAACAATCTTATCCTAAACATTAAAAAAACTAACTTCATTACCTTCGGCTTAAGACCCTCCACCCTTCCACCAGACGGTTCTTTATCAATAAAAGCCCACAAATGTACCAACCCTCCCCCCTTTTGTTCATGCCCCACAATTACCAGAGCATCAGTAATACAATACCTCGGCATCCAACTCGACGGCACGGTTGGCGCAGTGGTTAAGCGATTGACTGCTGCGCTGCGTGTCGCGGGTTCGATTCCCGCACGGAACAAATATTTGTATGACCTACAATTAGTTGTTCCGGGTCTGGCTGTTTGTGTATGTGAGTTTATATGTCTGTAAACGCACCCACGACACAGGAGAAATTCCTAGTGTGGGGCAACGTTAAAAAAAAAAAAAACTAGCCTCTTGTTTATCCTGGAAACCACACTGACATACAATGTCCGCGCGAGTTCGAAAACTAATTTTCTTATTTAAAAAACTTAGAGATCCTCCGAGATCCGAGATTATCCGCAAATAGCAACATCCTAATAGATCGTTTACTCAGCACTATGCGAATCAATATTAAACTATTCCATCACTGCGTGGGGAGGGGCTGCCAAGACCGATATTATTCAGGTAGAGCGAGCACAAAGAGCAGTAATAAAAGTAACATTAAAAAAACCTTTTAGATTCCCAACACGGCAACTATACGCAGAGTTTGGAACATTAACGGTCCGACAACTCTACATCTTCCGCACAGTCATAAAAAAACATGTAACCCTTCCATATACCGTAAATAATAGCCCAACAGCCAGAAGAAGATCTAAACCGCCATGTCTCACAACATATACAAACACCACATTTGCTAGGCGACATTTCACTTACCTAAGTGCACGCATCTACAACAAAATACACCAAAAGCTAGATATCCACTTCCAAGATAAGTTTAAATGTAAAAAAATACTTAAAACTTTTCTACTTACCCTAGATTACGACGAGACAGAAACACTGGTAAAACCCTCATCCACATAGAACTCTAATATAATCACCATACAAACACACGCCCAGACACTATCACACATACACCATCACACACACCATATCACACTTTCCCTCCCAAAAACACACTCACTTTCTCCCACACATACACACTACTCACACACGCGTGCTCACGTGTACAGAAATTATTGCTAATGTTACACATTTGGTTCACCGAATTATTGGAAATTGTAACAACAGACTAAGGGATGTCTCCTATAATACAGGACTTTCCTAGCAGGGACATTATTCATAAAATAAAATAAAATGCAAAAGAAGAACTCCTGGATGTAACACGTCATGTATTTTCTTTTTGGCAATAAACTTATTATTATTATTTCGAGCTCACTTCACTAGGTTTTCACAGTGAGATTTTACAGAATAGATCGACTGGATTCATTGTGATTGTTAATCGTTAACCTTAGTCTGTAGCACTACTAACATAGTTTTAATACTTTTGTAAATAACAATTGAAAAAAAAAATAGTTTGAAAATAAAAATGAATGAACGAAAGAAAGAAATTAAGAAAATACATTTATTTGCGGAAAACATGACGCATAAAAAGAACACAACCACAAAAAAAAATAACAAGTTGGGGGCAAACATGCGTCACATCCACGCAAAACGGCCATGGCTCAGCAGAACGAATGAATTGCCAGTGTTTCATTTATTGTCGTCTCCACATTGTATACTCAATCCACAACATAGTTACCCAAAAAACATAAACAAAAGATAAAAGCAACGAAAGTTCACGACACATCTCTCAAAGGCCGGTGCGCTCTTGACAAACGCTCTCTGAGATAACGAGGCGGCTGACATTCGTACGGGCCACGTATTTACACAAAAGAATACATTATGTATGGCGGTTATCTAAGTATGTATGTGAGCACTCGTCACCTTTAATGTTAATGGTTTGTTATGTTAATACTTACAAATTGTCTTTATTACATACACAGACATAGATATTGAAGTGCCTACTGAATATTTGATTCTTCTCTTCGTTGAAGACCAATTCTCTTCCCAATTTATTTTCCTGTTTTAGGAAATCATTAAGGGGTATCGTGTTACTTCGCAGGATGGCTGGTAGCAGCTGGATGAGACAATGGACATAGGTCCAGCAGTGGACTGCTATAGGCGAATGATAATGATGATGTGTTGCCCAGTAACTGGGGTGTGGAGGTCAAATAGGCAGGCGCTTATGAAACTAACCCCAACATAGTTGGGAAAAGGCGAGGAAGATTGATAGTTGAAAATTCATTAGAAATAAACCAAGATGAAAATATATTTAATTATCAACTCAAATTATAGTAGGGGGGGCTGTTAATTTATTACGAACGGCCCCTAGTTGAGTTGAAAATGGCAAAGCAACAAGTCATCAAGATAGTTAGACTCAAAACTAGTTTCATAATTAACAGTTCTAGTTTATTTAAAAAATAATGGAAGAGTGGTTACGCTGATTACATCTAGGTATCATTCTTCCTTCAATCAAACTAGAGCCCTCGTTACTTCATAAAGTGAAAACAACTTCATATACAGGGCGCGTAAATATTTAATATACAAAGTGCATGATACCTGGAAATGGTTAAATGTCGCAGCTACAGATATCCCTTTGTAGGTATTAATTTTAAATTCCCCGTAGACTATATTTAGCCGCGTCGCCGAGGCGGCGGGGTCATCGACCTACTGTCCACAGTGGCAGCTATAAGTAATGTAAGTACCTACCTTCTACGAAAGGGTTGTTGAAGTAACTTTTTTCAAACACTTTTCAGGCTTCATACGATTATTCTTATGCAATCTTGCGATATATTTTTAAGTAACAATTTAAAGTGACTTAATTTATACAGACACTTCACAACAGTGTCAAAGATTAAAAACTTCAAAAACCTTTTAGTAAAAGAGTTTGATCATATAACAAAATCCTAATTACATTTTTAGCGCTTACTTTTTAAAGTACTTTCTTTGCCCACCCTTGATTCAGCGAATCCTCAACTTGTTAAAAAAACACGATAGCAAAAGGTGATTTACGAGATTTAGGTCGTGGGTTCGAACCCAAGCAGGCAATGCACGTTGCATAAATTATTTCATCACCAGTCTGCTCAAAACATTGAAGGAAAACATCGTGAGGAAACCGGCATATCCTAGAACCAAAAACTCTTAGACATCCGCCAACCCCAACTGAGCCCGCGTGGTGGATTATGGCCCATTGGGTGCCACTTCCCCCTCTCACAGAAAGAGGAGGCCTGTGTCCCAGCTGTGGGAACATTATAGGCTGATTATGTTCCGTTATGTAACAAAAAGTGTTGTCCAATAGGAATCTAATAACGTTAATAATCCCTAGTTTAGTGTACATATAAATGCTGCAATAAACACAAAATCAATTAATGTGTATGAGTTCGTCAGTGTAGACTTGTAGAGGCTTGGACGCAGCGTTGATTCAAAGAAAACTAAGCTTTATTCGTTTTTTTTAAACCCAAAAAAACACAATAACCAACAGTATCAATGAGCTTATTCAAGATACAATCAATCGAAATCTAATAATGTGTCTTGTTTAGTATAAATGCTGCAATAAACACAAAATCTGTGTGGGTGTGAATGAGTTCGTTAGTGTACGGAGGGTCGGACGGTCGGAGGCTCGGAGGCGGCTCACGTACGGTATCAATCGACCCCACAATTTATTTTCTCGCCTGCAAATATTTTCTTACCGTTTTCTTTTATTCAGCGCAGGTATACGACTTATTATTGTAAGGAAGATGTGGAAATAAAATGTTTGATCTGCCTATTATGTGTTTTTTTGGTATGTTTTGGTTGCAGTTTTTTGTTTATTACGTTGAACTTGTGTGTATAATAAGAAAATTATTCTCCTTAAATTGTGAAAAAATAGACGCACAGACTGAAGCCTGGCTGAAGTGGCAATGCGGCCATATTAGAAATATAACCGATGACCGTTGGGGTAGACGTGTTCTTGAGTGGAGACCGCGAATCGGTAAACGTAAGGTAGGACGCCCTCAGGCTAGGTGGAGCGATAATCTTCGCAAGATGGCTGGTAGCAGCTGGATGAGAGTTGCCGAAAATCGTGTTGAATGGCGTGCAATAGGAGAGGCCTATGTCCTAGGCTGCTGATGATGATGATGATAAGTATCTTCTGCTTGTGTCTGTGTTAACTAAAAGAGAAGAAATTATCCCGTTTTCAGAAGATAAAGTTTTCTTCCTGACTGCGTATTCTAATGTTCCACAGAAACAAAAGCACGTACTTTAAATCTAGATTTAATCTACAATAAATCCTTTTTATAGCTACATAGATAACACTTATACTTACATAACAACAAGCATAACACTCCAAAACGTATGATATCCAATTTAATTGTGTAAATGATGCGCGTGGTAACATAAAGCAAGATAATCATACGTTAGATGGGGCTAATGTCCCGTTAAATTGCTAATAACAACGAAAATCCTTTACAAGCGAGCCGGGAGCACTCCCGTACACTTTACGCCCAGTTTATTAGGTTTTAAAGCAATTTATGAGCTTAATTGCGCTATAGGACATGCTGTTTAGTGACTATCGGAGTATCGACGACAGGAATTGTGAAGTGGGATGGTACGATGGTTTTGTTTTATTTACTTATTTAGACTGTGGTTGAAAGCTGCTCTGACTGGCTATAACTAAGCATCATCGTGTTAGCTATCATAAGCATAGCAAAGCCAAAGCATAGCATAATCAGCCTATAATGTTCCTACTGCTAAGACACATGCCTCCTCTCTGTAAGAAGGAGTGGGTCGTTAGCCACTATGCGCGCCCAGTGCTGGTTGGTTGATGTCACATGTCTTCGAATGTTTGGTAAGGGACATGCAGGTTTCCTCACGATGTTTTCCTTCACCGTTTTGTGAGTAGTGGTGTTGAAATAATTTACACAAAGTAAAGCGCCTGTCAGGGTTCAAACCTACGACCAACAACTCGTGAGTTGCGGCCGTACCACTGTGCCCCACTGCACTCTGGACCACGGCTGCTCTCTGGGCCACCACTGCGTTCTGCTTGGGTTAGGGTGGAAGCTAATAGGGCTGTGAATAACATGGCGATATTACGTGCCCAACCTACTTCACTGAGACAAACTTGTTTCAGTCCGAGTTAGATGCCGCCTAGCACTGTCTAGTCGCATCAGTGTCTAGTGTGCATCGGTTAATCTGACAAAAAATGTCAAAGCTCCTACGCCTGATACCGAAACACATAGTTATCAATGAAGTCGTAAAAAGAAACACCAAACGTCGACTACAAAAAGTTGAAGCAACCCCTAGTTATTCTCTAAAAGCACAATCATTAATTATTTTTGCTAACTCCTAAATTGGACCGAT
Organism: Apamea crenata; assembly: GCA_949629185.1. Classification (NCBI taxonomy): domain Eukaryota; kingdom Metazoa; phylum Arthropoda; class Insecta; order Lepidoptera; family Noctuidae; genus Apamea; species Apamea crenata. The sequence goes on along the minus strand of OX451371.1, from coordinate 8,278,972 downwards.
ACCCAAACATTATGAGTCATTAACTCAGATGTACTGTACTAGTTACAAAATTAACAACAACACTTCAATTAAAACGAAAACGATATCGTGACTAACATGACATTCGAGAAACACCAACAAAATAACTTAATTATGTATAACAAATTACTAGCCACTGTGGTAGTTTCTAGCCACGGTAATAAAATAAGGGGCTCAGCCTGCCGTGACCCCGACCTTGGAAGTTTGGAATTGTTTGTGTACACCTGTTATTCCTTTGAATCAATGCTTTGTAAACTATAATTTTACCTCGATTTTGTCGTTAAATAATGGCTACTGTGTATTTTACTATTGTATTACACTTTGAAAAATAAATAGAATCATTTTGTGTAGACAATTATTTTGTTCATAAAAACTACTAAGTAGGTACTACTAACTGATTGGCAGATTTTCATTGTTTTATAAAAGTATATATTTTAAGCTGTCCGTTAGTTATTTATTTATAAAAAAAATATTTAACCATTTATGTACACACCTTGATATATAAGCAGGCAAGAAAAAACTGAACAGAAAACATAGGTACATAGGTTATGTGTTTTGATTGAATTAACTTGAATCATAGGAAAGGAGAATCGGCGAAAATATATGGAAGCTGGTCCTGGCACCAATAACAACTACATATATGTCATTATATAGATATTTTATTATTATACAATCACTACTATGGCCGCTCATTTCAAATCGCTGTGAGAAAAATGTTATGGCGAGGTTTCGAACATGAACCGCCATAGTAGTTATTGCTCTATATTTAAAATGTCTATCTAATGGTATTTGTTTAGTTGTTATTGGTCGTAGGGACCATTTTGTCCGGTCTTCCTATAAAATCAAAATTAGTAAACAACAAACAGTGGTTAATGGCTCAAGAAAACAGAGGCCTATGGCAGCAGTGGGTAAAGTCGGGCTGTGGATGGTGAATGTGACAAACTCGTACTCATAAACTCGATCACTTGTAAAGTTGTTAAGTGACTTTACAAAGCGTAACAAAGAAGCGATAATGCTTAATAAGCTGTCTTGAGACAAAGAAGACAAAGGAGAACTACTACAGTATCATAGAACATTATGAAACCTAAGAAAAGTTGTGTTGTTTACAAAAGTTGTGTTGTTTTTAAAAGTTTGTAGTGTAGTGGCCCAGTGGTAACGGCCGCGACTTACGAGTTGTAGGTCGTAGGTTCGAACCCAGACAGGCGCTTTACTTTGTGTAAATTATTTCATCACCACTGCTCTCAATACAGTGCAGGAAAACATCGTTAGGAAACCGGCATGTCCTAGAAACAATAATTCGAAGACATGTGACATCTACCAACCCGCACTGGACCCGCGTGGTGGATTACGGCCTACTCCCTCCCACCGAGAGGAGGCCTGTGTCCCAGCAGAGGAAACATTATAGGCTGATTATTTATGTATATTTGTGTTATGTGTTGTTTACATTCCCTTGTACAGTCAGTCCCCTCCAGTCAGTGTCAGTTCCCTTAACAGTTTGCCACAGGAAGAAAATAGCTTAAGATTTTTTTTTTTAAACTTTGCCCCACACTAGGAATTTCTCCTGTGTCGTGGGTGCGTTTACAGACATATAAACTCACATACACAAACAGCCAGACCCGGAACAAGTAATTGTAGGTCATACAAATATTTGTTACGTGCGGGAATCGAACCCGTGACACGCAGCGCAGCAGTCAATCGCTTAACCAGTGCGCCAACCGTGTCGCCAATTGAATGTGGCAATGCATAACTTGACATTTAATAATAACATGTTTCATTCAGTTGATATTAAAAATTATGTTCGTAATCATTTCTTTTTGACAAACGATATCATAGCTTAGGTAATTCCAATTCCCCCTAGCACGGTTCCATTCCCGGCCCGCTCATTTTTTGTTTTGTCAGAAAACCATTACCAAATTAACTAAAATATCTATATTACTTTCATTTAACCTGCATTAATATCTAACGTTAACAATAATATGTATTTAATATTAACGCAATAGTCCATTATAATTACGTTAATATTAAATAAATATGGGAACACAAACACAGAAAATAGTATAGTAGTAGTGTAGTGTAGTGTGTGTGTGTAGTGTGTGTGTATGTGTAGTAGTAGTAGTATAGTTATAGTTTTAAGATCAAACTTTGTCAACCTATATTCTGGCAAATGAATGGATTTGATTTTATTTGAAAAATCGACGACTTATTCTCATATAGTCGCTCATTAACTAAAGATAGTTTCTTGCAACAATATAAAACGTTGCAAAGAAGCGCCAATACGTCATAAGCTGTTTTGGAAAATGATGTAACTGAAATAGTATATGTTGCGGGCGAATTACACAACATTAGCATTCAGCATCATTGTGCATTATTGAGCTAATATAGCACTTTTATTTCCGATAGCTCAGTGTTATCATCATCTAACTAGCCTTTTTCCAACTATGTTGGAGTCAGCTTCCCGTCTAACCAAATGCAGCAGAGTACCAGCATTTTACATGTAGCAATTGTCCATCTGACCTCCACAACCCAGTTACTAGGTAAGACTAGTTGTTAGACTTACGGCTACTGCGATGACTGTCAAAGGTCTACAAATGACAGTCGGGACCAACTGCTTGACGCACAGTAACTATCGACATATTAATAATAGATAACAACGTCATCATAACAACATAACAAAAACACCCCGCGCTTAATTAGGGCAGTGAACCAACGAACTATAGATTCTCATAAAGATTTTTGTCAAGAAATCCTCACCAAATATGTTAATTTAGTGTTGATTCTACACAATAACACACTATGGCTTTCATTAAACCTGCATCTAACATCGAAATAGTCCGTAATTACCTGTAAAACAGCCCAACCAATTATCTATTCTAGGTATATCGATCGCGTTGACCCGCCGGCTGTAATTCACGCCGCAGCTAGCCGTGCCGACCATTGCACTTCAGAGGGTGGAAAAGCCGGTAGTGTAAAAGGCAATGCAGTAATCATTAGTTAACTAAAACCATGATTTTGATTAATATAGTGCTGGTTTGTGTGTCGACTTGCTTTGTTCAAAATGTGGTGAGTTTTTTTTTGTATTTGAATTGTTGATGTCAGCTCGAAAGTTGCGCAGTTTAATTGAATTTGAGTCGTTGTGCGGTTATTTGGAGCTGGGTTTAAGTGGTTGATTTAAATGCTTGTTTTTTCTTTTAACTTGACGTTTTAATTTTTCTATTGTTTTGGAGTAGTATGATTAAGTATATACTTCTAATTCGAAAGATTGTGTACCTCTTTGTAAATTCGAATATTTTTTTTCAACATGCATTCGTTTCTGATACTACGAGTAATAAGCTTACTAATGAGCGATTCTATAATAATAATTATAAGTTTACGTACGATATAATGCTCGTAATTAAATTAATACATGCATATATAGTATCCAAAACATAATGAAAATATAATTACACTACATATTTCATCAACGTTTACCACGAATCCAGCTTTGAACCCAATAATAAAAACACACACAACTGTATTACGTATTAGATTAGCTCAATACTTTTACATTTTATCACTGTGTTGGTCCCTGGAGGAATATTATCAGTAATTTTATTAGCCAACACCGTGTTTACTGATGTACGCCAAGCCTACTGTTCAGTAATTGATAATAATACTGAGTATTTCACATAACTATTAACGCCTTTATCGAAGAGGTTAGCAGAACTGTTTGGCATAAGTTTCTATATTTTACCAGTTATGTTTAAGCACTATGAAATAGCAGATTAATAACGAGCACCCCAATTGCGTAACACACAATCAATCGAGATGAATCAGAATCAGTTTGAAGCAAATTGCTAATCCATTGCTTCATAAGTTCGAAAAATTTGTCTGCTCAACACGTAAATAACGCAATGAATGTTGTTGAACTGTCAAAATGAAACCGATTCCAATTAATCGTGTGTTACGTCAATACGTGTTATAATAATTGACAATAAACTGAACTGGAAAGACCATGTAGAAAGAGTTTGTAACAAGCTTGATAAGTTTGTATATGCCCTTCGCAAGTTAAGACTGGTGTCCAGTAAACAAACTGTCTTCAATGCATATCATGGGTATGTTTCATCAGTATTGCGTTACGGCCTAGTGATATGGGGTAATTCAGTGGATGTGGACAGAGCATTCAAAGTACAAAAAAAATGTATCAGAGCCATGAGCGGAGCAGAATATTTAGACCATTGCAGGCCATTATTTAAAGAATTAAAAATTCTTCCGCTCCCGTGCCTGTATATTTTTGAGGTTTGTTTATTTGTAAAAAAAATACCCACATTTATTCTTAGTAAATGAACAAGTCTCCCAAAGACTGAATAAAAAAAATGCCGGGAAATTACTAGTACCTCCTCAGAGATTGCAACTATATAGTAGAAATGCCAGTTGTATGACAGTAAAAAATTATAATAAATTACCATCTGGCTTGAGAATGTTACCAAATAATAAATTCAAATGTAAAATGTTTACTTGGCTCTTAGACATGTGTTTTTATTCCGTTAATGAATATTTAAATCATACTTTTTGACATTGTAATTAATATTCTATGCTATTAGTGTTTTGACATTATAATTAATACTTTTGTCACTAGAACTTATATTTTAGACATGCAAATTTTTTTATTTTGTTTTCCTTTTTTTTTGTCTTGTCTTGTTTTGTATTTTATGTTTGACAAAATAATTAATATTTTGACATTACAATTAATCCTGTACAATTAATCCAAATCAATATTATTGTATCAAATTAAATTCAAAACAATTATATTTATTTAATTTAACTTTTATTGTAATGTCTACGATTTGCATGCACTTAGCTTATTTAATTTTTCTACACCAGCAATGGTAGTATATGTGAATCAATGTTTAATTTAAGATCTCAATGTACCATATACTTAGAAATAAATAAATATTATTATTACGCAATTAGAGTGCTGTTATTAACCGGGTCCTTATCCAGACTTTGGGCAGCTTCTGAGCATTTTCTTATGAAGACTTTTACAAAAAAAAATCTTTGTTTTTAAAAAAGTTTTTATTTTTCACTTTTTAGTTGTACCTATCCCACACTTTATATAACACTACTTGATATCTAAACATCAGTGACAGGAAGTTATTAAAACATATTTAGGTATATAAACTAAGTGGAAAAAAATCGTATTATTGTAGCTAACTCAAAATCTACCCAAGCAAAGTTAATAAATTGTATATGGAACCATCCCTGAGGCATACCTACCTCATCTATTAAAAAAATGTTTTTGCAAGTCCGTCTAATGACGGAGTTATTTCCCGAACATACATAAAAAAATAAATATAAACATCCAAATTAAGAGCCTCCTCCTTTTTTGAAGTCGGTTAAAAATACCTAATGATACTTTGACTGGCCGGGTTAACGAACCCAGGACCTCACGCTCAGCAGTTGTACTCACGAACACTAGCCAAACGAAGTAATAAAGTAGTTGTAGGGTAATTTTTATTCATAATTGCGGCAATGCAGAATTATAATACATTGCTATTTGTTACTCTTGTATTACGTAATACAGTCCTAAACGTTCGTGTTTATAATAGCGTAATCGATTTCTATTTTAATAATTAAATGTATGGCGAGTTTACAGCGTCTAGAGCGAACGGAAAGTGCTGTGAAATTGTATTCTACTAATATTATAAATGTGAAAGTTTGTATGGATGGAAGGATGGATGGATGTTTGTTCCTCTTTCACGCAAAAACCACTGAATGGATTTCGATGAAATTTGGCACACAGATGGTTTATAACCAGGAGTTACACATAGAATATTTTTTATCCCGATATTCCCACGGGATCGAAACCTATGCGAGTGAAACCGCGGGGCGCAGCTAGTGTCTCCATATAGCGGCGACACAGTTGTAGCTATCATCGTTTTTATTGTAGATATGAGAATTTGTTGTTTTTCCAAATAAAATAAATACTTTCTACTTTACTATTATCAGCCGTTGGATACTTCGACTTATTTATTTATTTTCTAACATGTAAAACACTGGTTAGTAGGCATGCATTTAAATTTCATGACACAGTATTATGACATACAGTACCCTGTAAGGGCAGTGATACAAATTTTTATATATCAAATTACATAATAATATTACATTGATTCTAATTATTACAATGTACATTATACTAAACATTAATCAATAATTTATTACATTTTATATTAAAATACATAATTTTTAACAATGCGTTCATTCATTTTTGGACTGATTTTTCAATCATCTGATAACTTTATTCGAGGAATAATTTTGAAACTCTGGCAGTTTTTTTTATAGAAAAACTGTCAAACGTCAATTTTTTCCTCGAATAAAAGTTATCTGGTGATGGAACAATCAGCCCTTAGTCATAAATACATAGGAAATTTAGTATATCCCTTTTTACTGTTGTTTGGGGTCAATGCTTATCTAGTAGTAATACCTACTAAACCACACAATATCGACTGCCGCTATGGCGTAGTGATCACAAACGACTGCTGAGTAGAGAACCCTGCACCTTAATTACGTAACACACGATCAATCACAATCTGAATGATTTTGGAGGATATTGCTAATCCATTGGTTCGTATGTTCGAAAAATGTGTCTGCTCAGCAATGTAAATGACGGAATGAATAATAATAATAATAAATAATAATAAGCATTGAGCAAAACGTTACTGGGTTTCTCAGTAACAGTCAGGAGTCTGTATTTACACTCGGTTGATGGCAATAGAGTCGCCCTCCATTACAAGTTGAAAAATATAACTGGCAAAATGAGGATGTTGAATACACTTCTGCTTACCCCGTCCGGGAAATACAGCATGCGTCATATTATGTTGTTACTTCATGTTAACGCTCAATTTCAGTAATTACAAATACAGTTCGCGGCTCCAATAGAATTCAATAGATTACGGTACTACGCGTAAGCTATGGCCTTTGCTACGCTCGTAGCAGTTAGCTACGACGTTCTACAAGATTCCGTAGAACCGCGCGGCGTAGCAGAAATTACTTACCTACGTTTACTATGCCCTCGGTCATAGGGCTGCGTGACCACTCGCAATAGAAATAGTAAATCCTTAGAAGTCCGTAGTAATTTTACGTAATAATAATAGACTTTTACTTGGGTTTCCTACTATTATTATGTATGCATTCTGTGTTACTACTATTAAATACAGTGCAATGCATGTCGGCCATCGGGGAATTTACGCCTGACTTGTGACGTAAGCAAATAAACGCAGTGTATATTTGCTACGTCACAAGTCATTTTCCCAAGGGGGTAAGAAGAACTATAGCTATTGCAAATATGTCGTGTTCATACATCTCATCAAGCGTATGCGCTGGTTACGAAATGTACTCTAAGAAGAAGACGTTATGTATACATATGTACTTGTGTATTTATTTCTCATACTATATTTTGTATTAGAGTTGCCCCTCAGGGTTACACCCGAGGGGCATTTCTCGTATTACTACGATAGTTTGTATTCTAATCTGTCTCATACTGTCAAAAACACCTCTAATTTACCCACATTTTACACTGATTGTCACGGAGATGAGATTGCGACAACAGTCGGTTCACAGTTATTTTACCTTTGATTTTGCATCACTGTCAAAATCATAGTGTTCCTTATTATCGTAGCAAAAGGGTTGCTATTGTGTTGCTGCTGTCAGATGTAAAATAACGCATTATTAAATGTGGGAATTGGTCTTCTGATCTAAAGCTAATCTTGTTTTGTTTGTCCGTTTGACTGGTTTGTCCGTTTGTTTGGTTTGACCTTACACACACATTTTCCTATTCGCAGGCAGGAGAACCGCCGAAATTCCGAATTTTGGCGCCTCCCTTCGTCTGCCCCAAAGACAAAGACTCTGTCATAGACAAACCGGACAATACCATCATCACGTAAGTATTTTTCCTTCCATTTCACATTTTACTTCCATACATGCAGGGTGACAGGGACATCAACTGTAACCTTGAATTCAGCAATTAATGATTCTAACCAAAAAAAAATCTGCGCTTGGGTAGCGGAAATGTTTTGGCACTCAAAAAAAAAATCTAAATGTTTTTTTTTAATGACCGTCAGATAATTTCAACGCAAGGGCTTCGGAAGCATGTACTGACTCAATGGTAACATGAAGCGCGTCGATGTCCCTGTCACCTTGCACTATATAAAATAATTCGTCCATTTGTTCGTTTCTAAGACGAAAATCTATACGAATGCCTATCAGTCAGAATCAATGAAAAATGTATTTTGGACGATCTTTGGATGATGCGCTACGTGTTGCAGGTTCGATACCCGCGCGGAACAAATATTTGTACGTTTTGCTAATAGTTGTTCCTGGTCTGATGTCTGGGCGTGCTGTTCAGTTTTGTCCGATTTAAGTTAAAGTCAAAACATTTATTTCAATTAGGAATATAAAAGGTACTTTTGAACGTAAATATTTACAAAACATAGAATTCTTCTTTTCTTTGCGTGTTGATAGCAATCTAAATGGACTCGTCCCAGAATTTGGCTACTTGTTTGGCGCCATCACCAGCGTCCATCAGTTCCTGTAACGTGCAGCTGACAGGACACGCAGGGCATGATATAAAGTGTTCCATCGTTTGTGGAACAGCACCACATTTACACTCCAAGGCAGAGTCGTCTATAAATCTCCACCTGAACATAGAAATGATTCTAGTCTTAAAAAATAATAAGTACTTAAATGTTTTACTTTTCGAAAATTTCAGCTGAGTAGGTCCAACATGGGTGTATGTTTACCCGCAAACGAAGTCGCGGGCAACAACTAGTCTTTAAAAGATATATGAAACAAATCTTTTTCGCTAAATATCACGGACAAGTTGCGTGACAGCGCGTTATTAGCAAATAATCTGACAAACACAGGATAGAAGAAGCGCTTTCTATTATTTTCTGTGATTGGAACGGTCTTTGTTGATGTTTACCTAATTGTGTTTGGTTCTCTCCTTTTATAAATAAATGTCGACTGTACCTTCAGTACCCACTAAGAAAATCGCTTTTGATAACGTATTTACGCTCGTGACTGTACCAACATTCAGTTTTTTTAGTGTGCGCAAACACGAGCGGCACAAAGGGGCTTGTGGCTAAGTTATACCAGCCGCACGGGACGATCGATCAGGTCAAGCTACGCTTGCTGCGGTTGGTCCGTGAATGGGTCGTGGTGGATCTTTACATAGCAAGACCCATGTCTCGGAAAGCACGTTAAGCTGTTGGTCCGAGCTGTCATTCATGGATCTTTGGCAGTCGTTACGGGTCGTGAAAAGCCTGACAACCAGTCTTACTAAGGAATATCGTATTACCCAGTAACTGGGTTGTGGAGGTAAGATAGGTAGTCGGTTCATGTAAAATACTGGTATTCAGCTGCATCCGTTTAGACTGAAGCCAACCCTTACATAGTTAGGAAATGGCTAGGCAGATGATGATGACACTAGCGGCACGAGTCAACGACGCCCGACGCGCGTCTTCGGCTGTAGGTGGCGCTGCCGTTGACGCGTGCCGCTCGTGTGTATGAACACTTACAAGTCTATGTTCAACCCCAACAGTTTACAGACCGAGGCCGGTATTCCCGTGGAGTTCCTCTGGGTCGTCCGCTGGCACCCGTTGGTGGCGCCCACACAGCGGTTCACCCTTGCACTCTGGCACACCGTGCGAGAGCTCGAACTCCAACTCAACGGGCCCCAGCTGGAACCTAACGTCTTCGTTATTAATAATACTGAAGTATAAACATGTTTTTGTTACTTAGAAAAATACAGGGTGGCAGGGACATCGACGCGTAAACTGTAATCATAATTTCAGCACATGATTCTAGACACGAGATATCAAAAAAAATCGGCTGAGCATAAAAAAGTGCAGCCATGCAATACCTAGCTACGCGGTCAAGTACGGAAAAATATTTTTTTTTTTTAAGAACAAACGACATAATTCTATGCAGCGTTCAGAATCTTGTACTGAGTCTGTACTGTCTAGTAGGTAGCAGGTTGCGCGTCGATGTGCCTGCCACCCAGTATTTTGCGAGAAACCCTTTCATAATAGGTACGCAAAGGCCTACCAACATAAATAACGCAATGAATGTTGTTGAAAATTTTAAATCAAAGCCATTGCTACTGTTAATAATGTGTAATCACCCCACTTAGCCAATATAATAATGTGTAATCACCCCAGTTAGCCAATATAATAGAGTGACCCTGAAGGAGACACTTTTAGAACCTCTTTTAGTACGATTCCCCCTTCTGTTCAATATCCAAAGACGATGACCACATTATTTCCATTTCAGCTACTGCCTGGAGTGAAGTACATCTTCAACGTCACCGCCACCACCTACAACGATGACGTAGGAACGCAGAAACAGTTCCAAATCGACTACATTAAGGGAGACCCGAAGCTCCTTATTGAGGGCCAATCAGACATGTTTGCCATCGATCTCATTGGTGGACAGCTGGCCTATGCTGATATAGACTTCATGCTGGAGGCACAAGTCACAGAGTGTTATAGGACGCATGATTATTATGTTGGTATTTTTGCCTTGGTTTCTTTTTCTTGCTTCTGTAAAAGGAAACATGTTTTAGCTGCATTTGGTTCCAGCAGTAGGAGTCAGAGGTGACCCAGATACTGCGCTGGGACCTTTAACTGGCCCGAGACCAGGTCTAGGTATTTTCAGATGACTAACTTATTATTCTAAACGGTCTTGTATAAAAAACAGCTTTTAAACAAAATTACTTTAAGAGCTGATTTTTTAATTTAAATCTACTTTTCGAAAACGTTTCTTCGGAAGTTAACAACACAAAGAGAAACCAAGGGTTTGTAAACAAACTTGTTTACATTAAAACGAGTAAGTGCTTCCAATCTACTTTTGGAAAACGTTTCTTCGAAAATCAAAAGCACACAAAAGAATCAAGGGTTTGTAAACAAACTTGTTTACGTTATTACGAGCCTACGTTTTACTTTGTGGAAATAATTTCATCACCACTGCTCTCAAGGCGGTGATGGATAACATCGTGAGGAAACCGGCATGTCCTAGAGCCAAAAATTCGAAGACATGTGACATCTACCAACCCGCACTGGGCTCGCCTGGTACATTACAGCCCAGTCCCTCTCGAAGAGAGGACGCGTGCCCCAGTAGGGGGAACAATAAAGGCTGATTATGCTGTTATGCTGCCTCCGTTTTATCATTGCCACCCCATCCATCCATTAATTCCTATTGCGCAGTAGGTAGTTGCAGCGCAGTCCACCAAGGGGTGAGTGACACCCCGGTTTTAACTGAAACCTCTTAAGTGCCCCTTTACGGCGTAGTCAGTCCTAAGGTTTCACTGATTTAATAAAATACTATGAATAAGCTTCCTTCACTTCCCTTTATATATACAAAAACATATTAAAATTCAAAGTAATTTCTCTATTGGTACCTAGTACCTACATCTAACCAGTAGGGGCTAGTGGCTTAGTCATAACAGCTGCACGGGTCGATCGATCAGGTTAAGCTATGCTGGCCGCGGTTGGTCCGTAGATGGGTGACCATCTTTACATACCAAGACCTCTCCATGCTTCGGAAAGCACGTTAAGCCGTTGGTCCCGGCTGTCATTCGTGGATCTTTGACAGTCGTTACGGGTCGTCAGAAGCCCGAAAATCTGACAACCAGTCTTACCAAGGGGTACCGTATATTACCCAGTAATTGGGTTGTGGAGGTCAAATAGACATTCGCTCCATGTAAAATACTGGCATTCAGCTGCATCCGGTTAGACTGGAAGCCGACCCCAACATAGTTGCTAAAAGGCTAGGCAGATGATGATGATGACGTACATCTAACCAAATAAACTGGTTAGAATAATTTAAACACTTAGTTTTTAATTTTCATTCGAGTTAATTTACTTACATAAATGAGATTTTCAAAGCTTTGCTTTTGTAGCCGTTAACCCAGAGGCGGTTATGAATTCTTGTGTTAATTTAATTAAATTTAGTTGTTGTTAGGTGAAATTGAACCAGTTTGCAAAAGTATATCGTCGTTGCAAATTTAAAATCTCCTATGTGACATTTTTCTCAAAAATGAGTTTTACAGATATTTGAAAAGCATTTTTGAATACGCATACTTAGCAAAAACTCCCATGTGAATATCTTATTATATCGAAACAGCACGTATCATTTTTAAAACCTCTCAAGTGTCAGCCTACATTTAATTGTAAAGTTTATTTTGTTTTTCTCGAAAAGTTAGTTTTTACACATAGGAGATTTGAAATTTGCAACGACGATATGCAGCTGCTACAGAAAACTTCAAATAACAAACCGTTTTAACTTTAAACTCGCGGCCAATGAACTTTTTATTAACAGTGTGACTAACTTAGCCGACTGATGAATTTTACAGTATTACGAGTACCTATAGGAATTTCAAACTACGTATTGCTGTTAATAATGTCTAAAACAATCCATAAGTCTAAAAGTTGTGTCACTTCATACCTTCTAAAGTTTTCAACGAACTTTACTGACATCGGTGAAGGAAAATGTCGCGAGGAAACCTGGGGGTCTACTCCGAAGTAGTATCGGCCGAATTTTCGGCCGTTTGCTGCTACGAAGTTACTATTTGGTTCGGGCGGTCCTTATACTACACTCCTACACTCTTTCGAATATTGACTATCCGAACCGAGTCGATCCGAACTTTTTTCGCATTTTTTCAATAATATTCGGTGCGGCCATGTGTCGGTCCGATCCGAACATTCGCACTTTGCACTTCGGAGTAGACCCCTGGACTTATAGTTAATATATGTCTGGAATCGCCAATCCGTCTTGAGAAAGCCTGATGGTCAATGCTCGTGCCTTCTCTGTTTGAGAAAAGGGTTCTGTCTTGCAATGCGACAATGATAGGCTGTTATTATTATTTTTCTTAAAACTAAATTTCTTTCCTCCTGATTTCATCCCACAGTTTGTATGGACCGTGACCAGTGCTCAAGACAATGTCGCCGTGTCGGACGTGAAGGGGTCGCGGCTGGTCCTCCGGGCCAACACCCTGACTCCTGGGCAGTCTTATGACGTTCTCTGTCAGGTGTATAAGCATTCCAATGGGAACTTCATTACACAGGTAAGGGGCAAATTGTTTATTAAATAATTAAGGGATAATCTGGAAATTGAACCAGAAATAAATTTTACTGGTAAGACGAGCTTGGTCATCTTTCTTATAAGTCAAAATCAAACTTAAGAATATGTAAAGAAAATAAACCAACTTTATTACTAGTAGTTTTAGCGGACTTTACAACAACTAGTAGCTCTAGGGGCTCTTAATTATAGAACATTTTACTCTTATTTATCCTTAAACTGATAGTTAATACTATCAGTTTATATACTGTCAGTTTAAAGCTTTAATAATCCTACTTACTACCAACTAATATTACTCGTATAAACGCAATGTTTGTGAGGATGGATGGACGGATGTTTGTTACTCTTTCACGCAAAAACTACTAAACAGTTTTTAATTAAATTTGGCACACAAATAATTTATAATCAGAATTAATACTAAGGATACTTTTTATTCCGATATTCCCACGGGATTGAAACTTGTGCGGTTGAAACCGCGGGGCGCTGAAGAAAAAGCCTGGTATCCCATTAGAGAATTTGGCTAATGACAAAAGGTATTAGATGTATCACTTATTACATAGTTTGTGAGGAACAAAAGAACTCAGATAGGCGCTTTACTTTGTGTGAATTATTTTATCACTGCTACTCACACGGTGAATGAAAACATCGTGAGGAAACCGGCATGTGCTAGAGCCAAAAATTCGAAGACGTGACATCTACCAACCTGCACTGGGCCTGCGTGGTGGATTACGGCCCACTCCCTCTTACAGAGAGGAGGCCTGTGTCCCAACCGTGGGGACATTATAAGCTGATTATGCTAAGGAATCAAACTTTTTTGTCAGGCGTGACATGCTTGCACGCCAATATACTACTGAATTATGCCCATTTCAGAACAGTCTGCCGTTCCGTGTGCTACATAGAAGTCTCAGTGTACACTTCAATGTCAACCTGCTGGTCTTGTCTATGGAGACTCCTTTCAAACTGCACACTGACCTCAACAAACTGGACTATTTGGATGAGGGTATGACAGTGAGTGTACCTACATGAATTCGACTATTTTTTTATGGTTAATCTATTTGTCTTTGTGCAGTAACGAAATCTGAGTAAAGCTCTCGTAAGTTGGAAATTACATCTCGTATATTATACATTTAATTGTTGTTCGACTTTAAAAATGTAAATGTCTCTTGTCTTTGTATTTTTCTTTCTCCTTTTCTGTATTCTCAGTATCTTCTATCAAAAAACACTGAAGGTGAGCGTATGCGATGGCCTGGAACGTATACGCAGCGTGAGCGCTACTCAAGGCATTTACTCTCTAAGCATGAAGTCCGTAGTTCTGCCTGCAGTTACGGACGTTTCAAGAAACTAAATACGTTTATTTGCGGTAAACATGACGCATAAAAAGAACACAAACAAAAACTAACAAGTTGGGAAAAATATGCTTCACATCCACGCAAAACGGCCATTGGTCAGCATAATGCTAAGACCCTATACGAGACAGAGCCTCAGCACTAGTTTTCAGGACGTCAACTAGTGCAGCATACGATTAGATATAAATAAAATAAAAAAAACAACAATCAAAATAAGAAATAAAATAAATATACATTACAAAAAGATGTTCTAAACATGAAATATATGAAGTAACGCACCGTATCGTCTACAGACATAAAATTAGTTCGGGGCCCGAACTAAGAACGAATAACAACACGATATGTCAGTTGTCCTTTCTCCTGCTGTGATTTTTTTTTTTATTAATCGGGAATTGTGTTCATTTCGAAGTATTGAACTACTTTCGGACGGGCCGCTATCTTCGTTGACGGACTTAGAGAGTAGGGCCCCCTGACGCGACTTTAGCGCCGTGCCAACGCGACGTATTTTGGAAACAATTACGTTAGGCTACGCAACTCTATCACAGCGTATGCGTCTACGCAGCGCCTGCGCCTACGCTCTGGGCATATACACTATACTAAGCAAAATAACTATTATTTTAGATAGCCTGGGAACATACATTCGGTGGTGAGCCGATCGATACATTTTACGAAACCGACGACGAGGGCACATTGTCTTTCCCATCGGGACTGTTTTACGTCGGCGAGTAAGTTATTACCTAATTTACTAAGTAATTGCTTTTTTAATTCACTAATTGACAGTCTGAACCTGGCTAGACTAATTGTTTAGAGTCCACTAAATTATAGGTACACATCATCGTACACTTATTAATACAGCCCGAAAGCAACCCGCGCCATT
Source organism: Apamea crenata (assembly GCA_949629185.1). Classification (NCBI taxonomy): domain Eukaryota; kingdom Metazoa; phylum Arthropoda; class Insecta; order Lepidoptera; family Noctuidae; genus Apamea; species Apamea crenata. Next base: position 8,263,621 of record OX451371.1, on the reverse strand, counting down.
TTGAAAATAGATGTGACAATGACCACTACAGTCACACTTCTTCTATACCAGCTATACTCTAAGTGTGTTCCGCGGAACCCTAGGGTTCCGCGATACCTCTGTAGGGGTTCCTCAAGAATTTAGAAAAAAAATCAAAACACCTCTCTCTGGTCGAACGTTTTGACACCGCGGCCGCGCGTATGTATATTTATTTATTTATTTGTATTTGTATAAACATGTGTTACAATAACTGGTACAATATCTCATAACTTTGGTATCAACATGTATACTTGTAGGTATACTTGTGAGCGCGCAGTCCCTTTGATAAAAGCCGCCTCTGTATTAGACGCTATAGTTGTCAACAAGCGACTTTCGACTCTAACTTAAAAAAATAAAGTCGAGATTGTTTACAACGTAATTTTTATATTTCTCTTTTTATTTTTGCTTTTTGTTTATCAAAGGCGCCGACTCGAGTATTTTCGAGAATATTCGAGATCGAGTCTAGGACTAAGTATAAAAGCGGCGATCGCGTGTCGCGCCTCGTCAGTCAGTTGACAATTAGCGTTCGGAGCGATAAGTTCCTGCCTACCTACTTATAAGCTTGCTAGCGAGAAACTAGTGTTCATTGTTCTACTGCCTGCTGTATTCGTTGTCTCAGTTTTATACATTTCTTCATTGTACTAAACTTAGTCTCTTATACGCAGTAACGATTGTGCATTATTTAGACCCCACTATCCTGACGTGTAACATTATAAATAAAGAAGAATGGAACGTTGGCTTAAAGGTGTTAAACGTGTTGCAACAACATCTTCTAATGACGCTGAATGTTCAAAAGCAGTACGCACGGAGAATATAGCAATCACCGATCCAGACGATGATGCCGCGACGTCAAGCTCGACGGTTTCAAAGACGAAAAAAAGGAAGTATGATGAATCATATATCAGTTTCGGATTTGTTGATTCCAACGGCTCACCTCTCTGCATGCTATGTAGTAAACTGCTTCCTAATAGTTCCATGGCACCTGCCAAATTGCGCCGACATTTAGAAACTGTGCACCCCGAGTCTAAAGACAAGAATAAAGAATTTTTTGTTCGTAAAAAAGATCAGTTATTGGAAAGTCAAAAAAATATGATGCATGTAACACAAACTATCAACGAAAAGGCCACGGAGGCATCATATTTAGTTAGCTATCGCATTGCACAAGCAGGTGAAGCGCACACTATCGCTGAGAATTTAATAAAGCCATGTGTATTAGACATAACAAAATGTATGCTCGATGAAAAATCTGCAAAGCATCTTTCTACTGTGCCGCTATCAAACGATACTGTTTCACGGCGAATCCATGATCTGGCAAGCTACGTCAAACAAGAACTAGTTACACGTCTACAAAAAACACGATTCGCCTTGCAAATGGACGAGTCAACTGATGTCGCTGGTTTGGCTATCTTGCTGGTTATCGTGAGATATCCATATGAAAGTTCTTTTAAAGAAGACATGCTTATGTGTTCACCGCTGCTCACAAACACTACCGGGGAAGAAATTTTTAATAAAATAAATATATTTTTTGAAGAAAATAATATCAGTTGGAACAATTGCATTGACATTTGTACAGATGGGGCCAAGGCGATGACAGGTAAAACAGCAGGAGCAGTGTCACGAATAAAAAATAAAGCGCCTAATTGTAGTTCCAGCCATTGTATTCTGCATAGACAAGCACTGGCGATGAAGCAAATGCCGTCAAATCTAAAATTAGTTATGGATGAAGCGGTAAAAATAATTAATTTTATCAAATCACGACCACTACAATCCCGATTGTTCTCATTATTGTGTGAAGATTATGGCAGCAAACATAAAACACTGCTGCTCCATACAGAAGTGCGATGGCTGTCTCGAGGTAAAACTTTAACAAGGCTATTTGAACTTAGAGCCGAGTTACAAATGTTTCTTTCAGCAGATACTTCTTTTAATTTGAAGGACCGTTTGTATGATAAAACTTGGTTGTTCCTATTGTCTTTTATGGCGGATATCTTTCAAAAACTGAACGAATTGAATTTATCATTGCAAGGTAAACAGACAACAGTGTTTCAGGCCTATAACAAAATAACTGCCTTCAAAAGAAAATTAGATTTTTGGATTATTTGCGTTGGTAAGAAAGAAATAGAAAGCTTTACGTCACTCAGTGAGTTTGTTAGCGATAACGACTCAGAAATGTTTCAAAATGATGTGTTTGGAGAATTGGTCCAATATCTCAGATCGATGCGCGCATCTTTTGAAAAGTATTTTCCCGAAGAACAGAATACAAAAATGAAACTGAATTCATGGATTCATAATCCTTTTTTACCTAACTTGGAAAAGCCCGAAAGTATGTCAAACGAGATATATGAATCTCTTTTAGAAATGTCATCAGACACAAGTATGGAGTCACTGTTCAAAACGACGCCTCTCAACGATTTTTGGTGCAGAATCCGTGATGAATATCCAATGCTTGGCAAAATGGCTCTGAATATTCTTCTCCCGTTCCCAACAACATATTTGTGCGAAACAGGATTCTCAACCTATGCAGCCACGAAAACAAAATATCGCAATAGACTGGACGCCGAACCTGATATGAGACTTCAACTGTCTTCTATCAAACCTGATATCAACCAATTGATGAAAAATAAAAAACAGTTTCATACCTCCCATTAGTTAGATTTTTTTCTTTTTTAATATCTTCTATTATTGTACTTGCCATGTGGTAAAGTAAGTAATAATTAGTAACTGTTACATTGTAATTTTATTATGCTTATTAATAAAGAATACACTTTTAAAAACTATTGTTTTATTGTAGGGTTCCATCAAGTATTTTGCTTCCCAAAAGGGTTCCGTCACCAAAAAAGTTTGAGAACCACTGTTCTATACATACTCGTATACATACATTCATACATAGGTACATACAAATAAATAAAATTGAAGTGTCTGTTTGTAATTTCAAAATCACAGCTTTTTATTAAATGCATATGAAAGTATATACCTACGGTACTTATAACAAAAAACATTTTTTAATATTTTGGTCTGTCTGTTTGTTTCGGCTAATCTCCGCAACGGCTGGACCGATTATGATGAGACTTTCACTGGCAGATAGCTGATTTTATAACGAGTAACTGACGTATTTATTTTAGAAAAAGATAAAGAAAGAAAAACAAAAGGTATTAATGTCACGGGAACGCAGTCGCGGGCAGCAACTAGTTTATAATAATTTTGTTATAATATAATAAAATAATATAATTTTATGTGTATCTATACCTCATGTTCATGAATATGTACCAAGATTTACAAAACATTCGTTTAGTAGGTAAATAATGGATCCTGTAAATACAAACTGCTTCGTTGGTCGCAAGCGCTATGTAGTCTTCCATCAGGAATTCCTCTTTAGCAGCCCGGAGTCTGGGGGTCTACTCCGAAGTAGTATCGGCCGATCCGAACTTTTTTCGCATTTTTCAATAATATTCGGTTCGGCCTTGTGTCGGTCCGATCCGAACATTCGCACTTTGCACTTCGGAGCTCGCCCCCTCTTACATGGAACTTTAACATAACTGGCGAAATGTGCGAGTACTATAGGTACACCTCTGCCTTACCCTTCAGGGCTTACATGCGTGATGTTATATAATCTGAAGGCCAATTCCCGTAATTAAAAACGTTCAAAATCTAGTCGCAATCTCATCTCAGCGACAATCAATGTTAAAAACTTGTCAAAAATGTAGGGAAATTAGAGGTATTTTTGACAGATTGAGACTGAGATCAGACTGAACGTTCTTAAAATTACGAGAATTGCCCCTCTGTTATGAGTAAATATAAAATAAGTAACGATATTCCCACTGTTTTGAGTCCTAGTTCGGGTCTGGGAATATTTGCTTCTAGATCAGCTGGTTTCCTTTACCTTTTGTCGTACTTAGCTAATGTTGGTGCTATTCGCATAGATGTTTTTCAGATTTATGTTTTCCGTAATATTCTCTAAAAGTGTAATATGCATTGATTTTGATAAATATTTTTTTATTCTTTTGTACAGATACTTAATAACATTGACGGTGACTGTGCTGGGCCAGTCTGTGTCAGATCAGGCCATAGCTCGAGTGACTTCTCAGGATCCTAGACTACCCGTCATACAGGTAAGTAATATACTGTCCGTACCTACTGTCAAAGCTTACCTATCTTTCAACAAAATTGTGTCAAATAAAGTGTTTGGAGTTTCTTGCCCGTTCTTTTCCATAGGTACCTACTATCGCCAAAATCTATTTCTGACCAACGGAAGGACTATTCCTGCTTGCAGCAAATATTATCCGTCGACCTAAAAAGCATACTCTTCTGTTTTGCATGTTTTGTATGCAAAGCATACTCTTTTGTTCTATTTATTTATTTATGACATGTAGTCACTATGGGTGAAATGTATGTATATGTAATTATGCATACAATGCCTGAAATAAAATGATTTATTATTATTATTTACTTACGGACGCAGCTGTGGTCATCATGTGCATGGCATTGGTTTTCAAAATGGTCAGATATAGGTTTTAGCGATAGTACTTACTATGCTTTGGAATGGGCCATTAGTTTCATCTTTCTGACTGACCGACCCCTTGACAATTCAAAAGTGCCTGTAATTGGTTTATTTGAAATAAATACTTGAGTTTGAGTAAAGTTTTAAGCACCATTTACACGATGCAATTTTCTTGTCCGTGGCATGCAATAAACTGAAGCAATACATTACTCGTATCGTCTAAGCGTTATGGAGGCGGTGTATATTTTTAATGTTGCTGAAACTTATGGTATGCGGCATACCGTATGCCACAGGCAATCAAATCGCACAGTGTAAATTCGGCTTTAGTCATTTGAAAAAGTTTCTTCTAGCTAAAAATAACAGATTCGCATTTTATTGCTGCTCAATCTTGCTGTAACTTCGTACAGTCGCCAGCACATCAAGCTACTACAATCTGTCAAACTTTAATACATTTTCAACTTTATCGCTAAAGCATTAAGTTCAAGGTTGTTTGCGAAAATTTTACAGTTTCGGGTAGCTTATTATTATTATTATTATAAACATAAAAAAATCCTGGGAACATTTCTGATCAACTGAAAATATTCTACAGATGCTCCGAATGCCCCGAATTCTGAATGAAGGCAGTGTGGCAACTTTCAAAGCTAACATTAGCAACATGGTGCCAGGGTGCTCCATCACTTGGTACTTTAGGAGCCAACACTGTTTAGTGTCAGAATTCTCTTCTGCAACTGACGTCTGCGATGATAACGTGGTAAGCTTCTTTAACCTATTACTATTTTATTATTTAGCATACTTATTCATAAAAATTAAATGTCTTTTAAAATAAATTAGCTAAAACCCTGTCTAATGACGGCGTTGTATACATGTTTAGCATAATCAACAATTTTTAAGCCGATAATGTATAAAGAGAAAACAATGTTTAGTGTCTGGAATGAAAAACCATTAAATCTAAAAGAAAGAAGATGATATGCAACAAAACCCGAGAACCCGACACCTTTTTGCTACTTGAACAAACAAAAGAATACTAAACAAAAGAAAAATAACAAAATAATCATTCACAGACCCAAATATTCTCTCACTTTTAAATAATAGTTACTATCCGGTATTTCTAATCCCCTTTTTTTATTTAACCTTTGTTGTCGCACTGTTGGGCAAAGGTCTGCCCATCATTTTTCAATTTTCTTATGTTGTGCGCTCTCTGGCCAATCGGACTGGCCAGCGTTTCTTATGCCTGCCTCGGTGACAACCGTCTTCAGGCACCCTGTGTGACGATATTGGCCCAACTGTTTTCATGCATCCTATTGTGATTGCCCAGTCCCATTATCGATAATGTACCTTGTAGGTACCTAAGAGTACTTTAAAAAACACAAATATTAAAAAAACAATCTAAATATTACTGGAATTAAGTGAATATTGTTTTTATTAGCGAGGCGTGGGCCGCGTGTTAAGTAGGTGCTACCTCGCGTGTCATAAGTACGTAGCGGTCAGCCTTTTTCATGTTTATGTATTTCATTTGCGTTCCGAAATGACGGCTTTATGGAAAACGGTCTGAGGCGAAAAGCGCTACTATATTTCATTTGCGTTCATTTACATTTTTATAGCTGGAGATTGTACTTACATAAGTTTCTACTCATGAAATAACTATAATAGAATTTGGAAGGCAGTAAAAAGAGTTGGTTTATGACGTTACAACATAACGCCAAGATTATTTTTGAGATTGTGTATTGAAATAAAGCTTTCATTGTGTAATTATAAACAAAATTGGTTCTGAAAGAAGTTTATTCATAATCAAATTTATATTAGGTAACTAGAAAAATATAGTAGATATACAGCGTGCCGCTTTATTGGCGACATTAATTTAACACACGTATACGGTTTACACACGTATCCACCAACCTGCACTGGGCCCGCGTGGTGAATTACGGCCCACTCAAAGAGAGTAGGCCCGTGTCCCAGCAGTGGGAACATTATAGGCTGATTATTATACGGTTTCGCGTTTTCATTTTATGAACATATTTTAATTTAATAAAACGTTATTATTTATTTATCTATTTACAATTTCATAAAATAGCATCTTGGAGCAACCTGTATTTAAAGAAATGTAGCGCGATTGTCGTTTGCCAGGGTCACGAATCATAACATGTTGTTATCATTTTTCATGATTACTGGACACTAGCCCCAATCGTGTGATATTAATGTCGCCGTTGTAGTGGCATTTTGTATACCATCAAGAACCTTCTTTTGGGTAATAGGACTAAACGTTATCACACATTTAGACCAAGGCTGGGTAAACATTCAATGTTTACAAACAAACATTCATACGTACGCCTTATCCCCAAGGACGCCCATGGGGAAACAGCGTGCATGAATGTTTAGTCGACCTCGTAATTTCTTTATCATCATAAGGTTGCATGTAATTTGTGTACTTTGTACTTTTCATAAAACTACAAGGTCTATTTTTCTATGTGACAGTTAGATAGTTTCAACCTTAGTGAATCAATTCTCTGGGAATAGGGATGATAACAATTTTTAAGTGTAAAAGCTTAAAAAACTGCCAATTTAAAAACGTTTTAAAATAACTGCTAGACAAAGATGGCACTATCACAGAAGTGATGTCACGACTATGTAACTTCACATTAGCGCCATACATTGTCCGTGCCGCGCGCTAAGGACGGGAATAATCCCTTTCAAAAACATTTAAACCGTGTAACTTCTCCATATTTTTATCGATTTGAGAGATGTTTTCGATTATCTCGTGTTACTATGCCTTCTTTGAAAATACATTATCTGTTAGAACGTTTCTAATATTAGTCATCACCTCTATTGTTGTCAAAAGTAGTAAAACAATTACGAGGTCTACTATACCTACAATGTCTGAAAAAGAAAATATTGTTTATTTTCCCAAACTGATCGATTGTACCTCTCAACAGCACGGCACTCGTATATCGGAGCCGATAAACTTCTATTCCCTTGAAGAGAACTTTCTGAGCGAGCTGACCGATTACACCAACGAGACCATTTGGAAGTCGGTCTCTGCCAATATGGACGCCAGAGCGGGGCGGGTAAGGTTGGTGGTGGAGTGCCACTGTGTGAAAGAGGACAACTGTACCAGTGATGGGGAAGTGTATGCTGATGTTATTTTCCAGCTTAATGAGAAGCCTGATGTTGGGTATGTTTTGGTAAGTTTTTTTTTCTTGTTTAAATGGTTGAACACTAATTCCTGCCCGCGACTTTGATCGCGTAAAATTTCTTTATATCCTATAGCTGTGACCCGTTACTTCGTTTTCGCTTAGAATTATTTCTGGCTTTATTTTCTTTACACTCGACTCCTAAGGTCACATTCCACCAAACTTTTATAAGTACATAGAATAAGTCTTATACTGAGTATACTTTTTTAATTTATGACAGTTTTTTCGTACTAGAACTGTCAGCAATCAATTTTATTCGATAAAATTTATCTGACTTTGGTGAAATCAGCCCTAAGGGTCGTAGCGTAATGTTAAATAACCTACTTATAACCTTCCTGAAAGATTAAGCTGTCAAATGCAAAAAAATGTTTTCAAATCCGACTGGTAGTTCAGAGATTAGCGCGTTCAATCGAAATCTTCAGCTTTATTATTTAGAAGATACATTTACTACCCTTAATGGATTGCCGACATATTTCCAATAATCCTGTACATTAGTAAATATTTAAAACGAAAAGGTAAACGAAACCTGTCCCTGGCTATTCCCTGGGTATTGGGTTAGTAAAAAAACAAAAGGTCAAAACGGGTAAAGCTAAATTAGTTTATGTTTAAGAATGTCAAAACTAATTAAAGTACACCTACCTGTAGATATGTAAAACTTTAAAATTAAATTCCTTGCCATATAGCCACACTGTGGATTACGATATAGTCAAGACACTCATGGTTTCCCAATTCACAAGCAGCACTCAACTTTTCAATCAATTTATGACTTGTGGAAGCGATTAGCTATCGAAGTAGCCGACCGTAATGTTTTCCAGAGGACTTTTGTTTCGAACCACAACCGCAATTCGATAGCAAAGGTACTTATAAAACCCCCTTATCCCCCCTTAATACCCCTATTTAACAATAATTTCTTATTTTCAAGGTAATGCCACAAATAGGCACAGCTATGGAAACAGTATTTCGCCTCAGCACGATTGCTGTAGTGGACACTACCAGACCTCTGCGTTACTCCTTCTTCGTTGATCTGGCCAATAATGACACCCTACTGCTGGGAACGTACCTCGAACACACGGCGGTTGAGACTCTGCTGCCTTATATTGGTAAGTATGGTGACGTTGCTGCCACCAAGTAGATCTAAGCTGAGTTTGGGCTTTTTATCGTTAATAAATAATATATGACTCGTTCCTCAAAAAATGTTGTAATTGTACAGACACCAGCACATCAAGCTACCCAAAACTGTCAAATAGTTTTCCTAATCAACTTTGAACCTAGTGCTTCAGCGATAAAGTTGAAAATCTATTAAAGAAATTTTACAGACTGTAGCTTGATATGCTGGCGTCTGTACAGTGACGTACATAACCCAACCCCTCTTCCCCTCTTCTTCTTTGTAAGAGGGGTCAGGTAATCCAGAGTACTGATAGTACCAGCATCTTTTTTATTTTATTTTTTATATATATGTATTTAAAAAAGATAGGAAGGACATCATAGGGCATCAAAAAATTCGTCCGCAGGAAAAGAACCCAAACGGCTGGCCACGTTGTATGGCAATGCTGATTGTTTTACCTAAAAATAGGCTAGCCCTCTGGTCACTTGATGAGTTGACCAACCGCTTAGCGATGTTTTGAAAAAAAAAAATATTTAGATTATAAGCTGAATGCCTGAATGCGACTTGTTTTTATGCCAATTAAGCATTTTAAAATCATGTGCGCTGTATAACGATTGTTTGAAATATTTGAAGATCAAAAGGTTTATTGTAATCTTCTTTTTCTTTGCTGGCAAGACTGAATTTTAAATCTTGTTTTCCTAAAACTTTGCCACATCCACAGCGCAGAAATCACTTTGACTGTATTTTTGGAACACAGACGGCAGGATAGGAGGTGGAGCGTGGTTTGCGACATAGCTCCACCATCACACCCTAATGCCGTTCCGTCAAGGTAGCCCCACTTTGCCAGGTTGGACTTACATCTTCCCACTTGTGTCTGGAGACGGTTCAGAGACTTTCAAGTGAACCACGGAGGGTTACACCCATATTAAAAATATTATAATGAAACAAAAACCAACACACAAAGAGTTAGGGTAAAATGTAAATGATTATTTACTTTACAGAAGGCGGTGCTTTCGTGTGGGTGGAAGTATGTGACTCATTAGGCGCTTGTGCTGTCGGCCCCAGATCTATAGTGCCGTTGGCGCCGGGCACGGCGCGCACGCTAGAAGCGCTGCTTGAGGATGCGCGGGTGCATGTGCGGCGCTGCGAGCTTATGATGCTGCGCCGATTGGCTGCGTCTGCTGTCGTTACTTATACTGTTAGTATTTAGTCTAAGAAAATTTGTTAAATTAACGACAAATCTGCGAAACTAATCCAAGCTGAGATTTATTCCTGAGATTTATATTAGAAATACTGTGTGGAAAGTCCAATAACACTTGTTGTACGAAAAAAATCGACTCTTTAAGGTCCCAAAAGTCAGTTTTTTTGGGAATATTTCGTAAAATATTGACTTTCCGTCAATGTTTGTCATAAAAAGTTTCTTCTGCATAAAGAGTCCCGAACAAAAATTTCGTAAGACCGCAGGACTTTTTTATGCAAAATGAAGTTAGGTACAGACGAAGATTATGTTAGGGCATTGGCATGGCAACTTGGCATTTATGTCGAATGACGGATACGTAGACAGAGTAAACTATAGACTGCTGCATATCTTCTTTTTCATTCGCACAAGAAAAAGAGGAGTATAGTAACGTCACTAGCAAAGAAAAGAGACAGAGTAAGAATATTTCTGTCCCCTAATGCGTGTCGGCTAAGCACATTAATGTGCACAACAAGTTTGACGTTTATGAAGGTTGCAGATTGACATCAAACTAAATAATGAATAATACACCGCGATTATACAGAAAATAAGACCTTTTTCGTGCATAATTCAATAATAGTAGTACATTTGCTAAAATACTCTGGCCTCAAGCCCACCGAGCCAATGCGTAGTACTTTTTTTTTGTCCCTTTCGGTGACACGGATGCCATGAGTCTATAGTTTACTCTGTCTACGGACGGATATTTATGCACTCATTAGACGTGTTCTTGAGTGAGACCCCAAAATGTATCGCGACACAAAGACGACATGAAAAACTGGGTGTTGTGCAATTTAGAAGAAGCCTTATTTCTAGCAGTGAGCTGCGATACTCTGAGTTGCTGATATACACATAACAGTTCATACGTTAGAAAAGGCTTCAGTCAAGTATGACTGAATTCCAGTATTTACTCAAAACGAATGGTGTCTTGTTTATTTACACAAGCCAAGTAGTGGAAAAAGCTGATATTTACTTTAGCGTCCCTGTCACAACACTCGTTGTGAAGAAAAAGTATTGCGCAGTTGCTACGCCGTAGCTGGCGTCACCGCTACGCTTGCTACGCAGTCGTAGACGATAAGATCTGCTACGAGGCCATTATAGTTTTAAATGTTTTTTTTTCTGAGTTTTGTTCTGGAAATGACGATTTGTTATACCAAAGTTAACATTTGTAACCTCTTGACTATTTTAAATGTGCAGAAGTTTAGGAAAGTGACAATGGCTAAGGTTGTTCATTGTCTGTGAGTGAATTTAGGATTTTTATTAAGTAGATATCAGTATATATAGATAGATATTAGTTCTCAGTTACCAGCAACTTGTTGATGATAACAGTATATCATCTCAGCTTTCCTTCCTGTAAAGTATAAGCATAATCAGATTATAGATAATTCTCCCACTGCTTGGACAAAGGCCTCCTTTGGGTGAGAGCCAGTGGGCTGTAACAAGCGGGCCCAGTGCGGGTTGGTGAAGTCATGTCTTGGAATATTTGATTCTAAGACTTGCTGGTTTCATCGTGATGTTTTCCTGCACCGTTTTAAGAGCAGTGGTTGTGAGATTATTTACACAAAGTAGAGCGCCTGTCTGGGTTCGAATCCACAAACTAACTCACAAGTCACTACCACTGGGACACCCTGCCTCATTCCAGAATAATCCATAATGATTATTATTATTAACTTATGATTGAATTTGTTACAGAACGCTGATCAAGTAGAAGCCCTGTCAAAGTTCACTACATCTCTGCTGAACGCCCTAGGAGGCGTTGAAGAACGTTGTATCGAGAGTAACTATGATGAGTACAATGAGTTTATATACTGGCTGCAAAGTGCTGGTATTGATACCACCAAGTTAATGTAGAAGTAGTACTTTGAGATTGAATAAATCAAGCAATATTAGAATCGTGTATTTTTTTTTAAACTTTAATTTTATTTATTTGGAGAGATTGTATAGGTATCATATCTATACAATCTCTCCAAATAAATAAAAATGAAGTCTCTGCACCGCAATGAAGCTGTCTTTCGTCGTTTTTTTTTAATGTATCGTAGGTACGTTTATTTACAAATTTCAGGGACGAGCCCCTGAAATTTAGGCTAAGTAATTACAGCCGCATGGATCGATCGATCAGGTTGAGCTACGCTTGCCGCGATCGATCCGTGGATGGGTGACCAGCTTTACATACCGAGACCTCTCCATGCCTCGGAAAGCACGTTAGATCGTTGGTCCCGGCTGTCATTCTTGAATATTTGACAGTCATTACGGGTCGTCAGAAGCCTAAAAGTCTAATAACCAGTGTTACCGAGTGGTATCGTGTTACACAGTAACTGAGTTGTGGAGGTCAGATAGGCAGTCGCTCCATGTAAAATACTCGTATTCAGCTGCATCCGGTTAGACTGGAAGCCGACCCCAACATATTTGGGAAAACGCTAGGCAGGTTGCAGGTACGTTTATATACAAACACACAAATCTGCATGATCATACAAACATGTTCGTGCGGAATCGAACCCACATCGCACAGAAACCAATCGGGCAGACAATCGTCTGCGCGATTGGTTTCTTCGTTACGTTCAAAATCTAGTCGCAGTCTCATCTCAGCGACAAACAAATGTCAAAAAATTCGTATTTTTTGACAGATTGAGACTGAGATCAAACTGTGAACGGTCTTAAAATTACGAGAATTTCCCATCTGTTTGTTACAGTTTATTTTTACACTAGCTTCTGCCGACGGCTTCGTCCGCGTGATTTTTCATCTTTCTGCTCGTTCCTAAGTGTCGCAGAGTGATGTTAAATAGCATATAGCCCTCCTCAAGCATTGGGCTACCAATCAAATGCAAAAAGATTTATTCAAATCCGATTGATAATTCCAGACATTAGCGCTGTCAAACAAAAACAAACAAGCTCTTCCACTTTATATATTTATATTTTATCCCCTCATCTGTTACGTAGGTTTTTGAAGTTTGGTATTAATAAGAAAAGTAATTATGTTTCATTAGTGACAGTTGAGCTCATATACAAGTCACGTCCGGGCGTCAAGAGAATGCTTTCCTGACACCTCTCAGTGCGAAAATTCTAGTAACTAATAAAGATAAAATTCGTAAAACACGTGTTCGTTTGTATGAAATGAAGGGTGTCAAGAACAGACAAGTAAGTATAGATATAAGTCGAGAGGGCTTATCACCCAGGCTTAGGGCTTAGGGCCTTCTGCCCTAAGCCCTAAGGCAGAAGTTGAAGTGAAGTTGAAGAAGGCAGAAGTTCATAGAACAAAAAGAAGTGCAGTTCAACTTCTGCCCTGCTATAAGACCTGGTGGTAAGCCCCCAGGTTTCCTCACGATGGTGTTATGAGAAATAAAATCTCTTTAAAACTATTTTCCCACACTGATGTCGAAATCATGGTAATGGAACTACATTTATCTCAGTTTATTATTACGTTTCATTTACACTAAAGGTTTCTCTAGCCTTTTCAATTTATTGTTATTTCTGTAAAATAAAACAAAAGCCGTACAGTGCACTCCTTAAAGGTTTACTTTGATCCTTTTAACAGCTTAACGATATACTAAGAAACTTGTGAAAGTAAACAAGGGCATTCTTTTAAAAAGGTTTAAGCAAAGTAATTACCAACTTGTTCCGTGTGAAGTGACTCATTCCTAAAAATTGTTAATATAAGTTTTTTCTTTAATGTCTTCTCGCATGTCAACCTTGGACAGGGGGATGACGAACCTCTATACGTGCTTTTATATCTACGTGCCTTTTTTTTCCCAATATTTATAATTCATGCGGGCTTTCATCATTTAGTGAGTACTGGAAAAAGACTATATACTTTCGCATTATTATTATTTTTTTTAATCTCCCTGGACCCTGGGGTCCCAGACTTTTGGAAGGCGTACGCAGGGGCTGAAACCAACTTGTAGATGCCCGTTCCAGGACTTTTTTAATGAAAAGAGACACCAACCGACGATTATCGCTGTTCGCACTATGCAAGTGCACCTACGGACCACCCCCGGTTGGTGTACGACTAAGGTTGATATTAACAGTTTTATATTTATTTAAATAAAATGACAAATAAATGTAACTTCTGCTGTTGAAAACTAAATAATTTAGGTATTCCTGAAATGAAGCCGTCCCGAAATTATTTTGCCACCACTGGCCCGCGTGCGTTTGGTTCGCCACGTTCCACGTTCGTTGTTGTAACATATAACACTTGACATCACGCCTGTAATTCCCGAAGGGTTGGCAGAGGTGCACCTATGGTACCCACATTTCGCCAGTTATGTTTAAATGCTAATTTACTGAGAATATTAACTGAGAATTTGTTGGCGTCGTCTGCGAATAATTTACTCTTTTACATATTAAATGCTGTCTTGTTCTCGGAAACTCGTAATGGCATGATGCCTTTACCCCGCGTCCTTACCTAAAACGACAGTCGCGCGAGTACATGAAACTGTAACCATGAATTCAGCACATGAGTTTAGACCCCATTGAGTCGAAATTTTTCGTCGGTTATCAAAAAAAAAATCTTCTGTTTCATAGAAAAGTGCAATACCTACGCGGTCAAAACGTATGGAACAGCAATATTTTTTTTAATGAACAACGCTATGGGATCTAAACTCATGAGGTGAATTCATGGCTACAGTTTGCGCGTCGATGTCCTTGCCACCCTGTATATGTACAAACTCGACTTGATATATCGCGCGTGTATGTCATATTCATATAAAAGAGCGCGACGACCGCATTCGGTTCGTCCTTAAGGGTTTTTGGAAATCAGCTTTAATTATTTCTTTTAAGAAAGAAACCTTTAAAAACCACGCAAAGTTTATGAAACTCAGTCATAATATATATCGTCTCACCACATAATGACATCAACACACATGATTAATAGTTTCGTAGTTCTTTTACGAAACTATAAATCTCAGATTCCTAATGCAGTTAAATCCAAGTCAGATTCCTACAGAAAATTTTCAAACGAAAATACTTCAAAAATAAACCCGTCCTCGTTTTTATCAGCCATGCAAGCAAGACTACAAAAATGAAGGTACGTTAGTTTTATAAAGCATAGTATACATTGTATATAATGTACGCAACATAAATGTATTTACTAGAACAAGAGCCCTCGTAGGAACGCTTGTTAGCGATACGACAACTGCAGTGCGCGCCGCGCCGTAACGACAAAGCAATACGTACCTACCGATACCCGCTCACCTGGGACGTGATCATGCTATAAGCGACAGCGTTTTATACACGATGAGTTTCAGGCCGCGTCCTAACCGAAAGCGATTGTCACGCGAGTACGCGATTGTCACGCTCGTTTATATGAATATGAAGTACTCGCGCGATCAATCATGTTGCGTTTGTACTTTATAACTCATGTAAACGTCCGTGTTATCGCGTATTTGCGCGACACTAGCTTTCGGTAAGGATACAGGGTCTTAAATACATCGCAGCCTATGTACCTACAACGTACCTACGTGTATCAAAATGAAATCAAATCCTAACAGTCAATCAACACGAACGTTTTCGTAGAGCAATAGTACGGTGAGTTGCGGGCTCCATTCCCTTCCCCTTATGTCCCAAACAGCGATACTGCAGTTTGGGGTATGATTTAGATAATATGTATTATAAATTTATGACACGAATAATCATTTTTTGTATTGTATTGGATACTTTGGCATTAATACAGTCCCTTCAGAATGGATACGATTTTCAGACACGAAGAAGTTTTATGGAACGATAGCATAAAAAAAGTATGTTTGCCTTTAATACTCCACTGTCGTGGCGCGGCCTCCCGCGCAGCCCGCCTTTGCGTGTCCCTGAACATTTTTTTTACCTCGCGGCGGGCCGCACGACCCTCATTGAAACGGTTTGTAAACCAAAAAATTCTATGAGCTGATAGTAAGGTTATGACTGTTTCCTCAAGTGGATAGATCAGGCTATAAAACAATTAGTTTTTGTTGAATACGCCAATAAAAAACAAAACTCGTATTATTTCAATAACTAAAGCGATAACCCTATGTTTTTTAGGGTTCCGCACCCAAAGGGTAAAAACGGGACCCTATTACTAAGACTTCGCTGTCTGTCCGTCCGTCTGTCTGTCCGTCTGCCTGTCACCAGGCTGTATCTCAAGAACCGAGATAGCTAGATAGTTGAATTAATTTTCACAAGTTATGTATTTCTATTGCCGCTATAACAACACGTAAAAACAAAATTAAATAAATATTCAAGGGGGGCTCCCATACATCAAACGCGATTTTTTTTCCCTTTTTTACACTGGTAACAGGTAGGCACTTGAAATATTCACAAAATACCCTGTATTTTTACTTTAATAATAAAATTAAAATTAAATAAATATTTAAGGGGGGCTCACATACAACAGACGTAATTTTTATAGGTAATGGTACGGAACCCTTCGTGCGCGAGTCCGACTTGCACTTGCCCGGTTTTTTAACCTAAATTAAAGTCCAATTCAGTATGCTTCAGATGACACCATAATATTTACCATTGTTCCTACAGTTTTGAAATAAAAATAAATGAACAACGCGCGGACGAAATGCGTGCCAAAAAACCGTTACAGCGGCAGCGTCAACAAAATATACTTTTCCTACTTCGAAATAATAATATAATAATGATACATAATATCGGTACCAAATTGTTCATAAATAATCATGCTATATGGTTAACTAGCTGCGCCCGCGGTTTCACCCGCATACATTTCGATCCCGTGGGAATATCGGGATAAAATGTGTTTCCTATGTGTTAATCCAGGGTGTCAGCTACGTCCATACCAAATTTCATCAAAATTGGTCCAGCCGTTTGACCGTGAAGAAGTAACAAACATACAAACGCACACACACTCACTAACAAACTTTCGCCTTTATAACAATAGTGTGATACATAATTAATTAAGTACAAACTAGCAATGGCGCCGATTCCCTTGTTCACAAACTAATCTAAAATGTTTTGGTTTTATCATGTTTTTTAAAGATAAGATAACATTTATTTGTCAAAAAAAAACACGTGTAGGTTTTACAATGAGATGGAAAGAGAGAAAAAAGAAGTCTCAACATGTTTTCCCTAGAAAGGCGTACAAAAATAACGTAAATTAACAATGAAACATATTTTTACTTGTAGCTTCCATTTTACGAGTCAGAATTCACATGTAGGTATTATATATCATTCGAAAGTACGTAAAATTATAAAGAAAATGGTATATAATCTCACGTAAAATAAAACATTACTTACCAGGAGAAAACAGCTTGTCAAAATCAAGGTATTGATAGTATCTCCTTGGATGCTATCAATACCGGTATAGATAGCATCTCCCTGAATAAACTTGTGACTGTGATTATTTAATCGACATACATGAATCAGATAGAAATCCATGTCCACCCTAATTGCGTAACACGCTACTTATTACTCTCAATTTTAATCATTTTGAAGCATATTGCTAATCCATTGCTCCATATGTTCGAAAAATGTGTTTGCTAAACAACGTAAATAACGCAATGAATGTTGTTGAACTGTGAAAATGAAACCCATTGGTACTGATAGTGTGTTACACAATAATTAGCCTGCTGATAGAGGTACATTCTCCCAAAATCGCTTGCGTGTTACAACTTGCACCCTGCATAATACGCGGCGGCGCGAGCTCGCGTCCTCCGTTAACGAACCGATATACGATCGAAGAAAAAGCTCCTTACAGCCGCCGGCGACGTAACTCGATACTGTGATGCTTATTTATACTGCAAACACGGGACTGCACCCGATACACAACGAAATATTGGATAAACAAAGTAACTGGATGGAGCTTACGTAAAAGTTATCTTTCTTTATTTTTAAACTCGAGTTAACTCTATCTCTACTTAGCATATCAGCCTATAATGTTCCCACTGCTGTGACACAGGTCTCCTCTCTGCGAGACGCGGGCCCACTGAGGGTTGGTAGATGTCACATGTCTTCGAATTTTTGGTTCTAGGACATGCCGGTTTCCTCACGATGTTTTTCTTCGCCGTTTTGAGAGCAGTGGTGATGAAATAATTTACTTACAGAAAGTAAAGCACCTGTCAGGGTTCGAACCTACGACCAACAACTCGTAAATCGCGGCTGATACAACTGGGTCTCTATAATCTTAGAAAGTATTACGGTCAGGAAAGTATTACGGTGTATCGATCAATATATTGTGTTGCTGCAATCACTCGTTCCGTCTGTCAAAAAACAGTTTACCTAATGGACTTTTTGAACATATAGGTAAATTACATAAGACAGTCCCCCAAAACGCCAACATTTGTGTCGTCGTGCGAGTGAACAGTAACACGCTTGGTTTGTATGGCAAGTGTTCACAATGTCGCCTTTAGCAGCGGCCGCCTAGGAATCTCCGTACTCTGAGTCCGGGGAGGAACTGCTGGTCTATTCTGTAATAATCTCACCGTGAAAACTTGTGTGGAGTGAGCTGAAAGTGAACTGTCAATAGGCATCTGTCTCTAGCACCTGGAGGAATGACTGCTTCAACTTCACTTCACCCAGATTTCACGTTGAGATAAGTTTTCACGGTGAGATTTTTACATAATAGATATATCTATAACAAGGTATTGAAATGCAGTAATTACAAGCATTTCGTGATCCATAGAAAAATCTTTAAGAAAATACAAATATAATGTAGAAAGAGTTTGTTACAAGCTTAACTAGTTCACTTCCGCGAGTAATTACCAAGAATGAGGTTAAAACTGTGACCTGTGACTGTGAGAAAAGACTAGACTATACAGGGTGGCAGGGACATCGACGCGCAAACTGTAACCATGGATTCAGCACATGAGTTTAGACCCCATAGCGTCGAAGTTTTTCGTCGGTTATCAAAAAAAAAAATCTTCTGTTTCATAGAACAAGCCATACCTACGCGGTCAAAATGTATGGAACAGCAATTTTTTTTAACATCCGACTTCGCTATGGGTGTACCCTATGGATTTTAACTATTTACGTTGACCTAGAATCTTGAAATTTGGCAAGAAGCAAGATCTCACAGCAAAAATAGGTACAGGAAAATATCCGAAAATCGTTAATTTGTAGTTTTATTCGGAATCGAAAATTTATAGGCTGTATTTTGAATTTAGTTCATTCAACTCGGATACGTATACTCTCCACTCTAAAAATATTTTTTTTACTGCACAGTAAAGTTTGTCCTTCAATCCGGAATTGGAAATTCATAGGCTTACTTGTATGTCCGTGAATCTGTTACCAGCCAGCATCGGAAACAGATTCACGGACATTATGTACGATATATTGAATAATATACCTACTTGTACACAGCGATTATATTTAGGTATATTGAATAGAGCCGTTTCATCTGATTATTTTGCGTATACTTACTACAGAAGATTCAAATTCAAATACCTTTAAATACACTGGGCGAAAAGTGTCTGCAGGCGGGAAGGGATTATGTTTTATTTTCGTCGTGTTTGATGAAAGGGCAAAGAGGCGCGGGTGAAACTTGATTTTTTTCTGGTTTATTGCGCCCCCTTAACATAAACTATATCCTATGACATTTAGCAATGCTGTAGCTTCTCATTTGTGAAAGCATTTTCGGAATCGGATCAGAAGTTCCGAATATTACCCCCTACATACAAACTGACAAATGTTTCCTCTTTATAATAATCTTTCTAAATAGGCTGCCGACGCACAAGAAGCTTAGATAGGTATAAAATACTCAAAAATACACATAAATCATCTAAACTTGTTCAGCTTTAAGTACTACGACGAAATGACGGCTAAGTGCATAGAAATATAAAATATCTATAGCTACGTGACAAATAAATCTCCTAATCCTCTGTCGGTTAATCGTTATGATAGTCATCAAAAAGATTAATGCCCTATTATTGTACTGAACAACAATAGGGCACTTATCTTTTTAATGACTTTTGAATATTGTAATAAAATATTGTAAGTATATTATAATATTATATAATGTATATGTATGTATATTGTAATAAAAAAAATTATTCATTGCCCTAGTTACAGTAATTAGCGAATATTTAGTCTAAGACCACACACATCTTTTTTTTTTTTTTTTTTTTTTTCTTTTTTTTTTTTTTTTGGATGGGAAATCATCAAATGACCCCTCCCGCTCTGGGTGGAGCGGAAGGGAGTGTCAGACTTTTACTGACTAAAACCCATCCGTGTTCCTTCCTTAGCCCTTTCTGTTCCAGGGCAGCGGTTAACCTTTCGGAAAATCCCGCCGCCCCGGCAGGCTTCGGCCCTATGGGGCCCCGTCCTCTGCTGACATCTCTTTGAGGCGCGCGTGGAACACAACGCACCGTCCGGCACGGGCCTGGTCCTGATCGGACGGTGAGCTACCCATTACTCACCGCCCACAGGCCCGCGCCTACGGTGGCCGGGAGTCGTCACGCGGCCCCCGACGCCCGGTGCGTCTCCCGCGGCGGCTGAGGCGTGAGGTGGTCTCTCTCAGCCTCTCAGCCACCTTCGCTAGCATGACTGCTTCGCAGAAGGAGGTGACTGCCTCCCACTCCCTCTCACCCCGGACCATGGCTTGCACCAGGGCCGGACGCGAGAGGTCGCCGCCGTTGCCGATCGCCTCTCCGAGGACACGGCGGGGCTCCGCCCAAGCAGGGCAGACCGCCACCGTATGCTCCACCGTGTCCTCCGGGCGATCCTGGCAGTGGTGACACCCGGGCGTCTCCTCCCGCCTGATTATGTGCAGGAACCTCCCGAAACATCCGTGTCCGGAGAGGACCTGCGTCAAGCGGAAGGTGAGAACGCCGTGACGCCTCTCTAGCCACTCCTCAAAGAGGGGTCTTATCGCCGCTATCGCGGCGTGCCCTACCACACACATCTCAGCCATTAATATTATAAAGAGTTATGTAAGTTTGTATGCAGGGGGTAATCTTCGGAACTACTGCAGCGCGATTCTGTAACCATCTCACCGTGAAAACTTGGGTGAAGTGAGCGTGGAGTGAGCTGTCATTCCAACTAATGGGGATTTACAGCTCACTTCACTTAACATTTCACGGTGAGATTTTTACAGAATCGATCGGCAGATCCGATTCAGAAAGAGTGTTAAAACAAGAAAAAGAATTTGACGCAGACAAAGTCAAGGGGCAGAAGCCAGCACCTAACATTCTGATTAATTTTAGTTAATTAAAGAAGTCGGGAACAGTGTGGGTAGTTCGGCCTACGACTTGGCCGAAACGCTTTGGGGTTTAAAGTGTAGGTAGATAGGTACTCGCTAACTGCAGTTAGCGAGTAGCGAGATTTTGCAAAATCTCGAGCAATTCTGCCTACAACGTGGTCAAAATCAAGACTTCTCTTCTTCTTTATGGTCAAGATCTGCGTTTGCGATTAAGTTGTCAAAAATATAAACAAATATCAGTTTATGGAAAAATAACTCTAATTCCTACACAATAAAGTTCAGTTTACGCTACAACTTTGAACATTTTTATAACTTTTTCAATAGTGCTAGTCACTCTGAAATCAACTTAATTAGCATTCTCATAAAGTTGATATTTGTTTAACCATAAATAGCATCAATTAGAAATATCAGGAATAGACCTTAGGTAGTTAGTTGGAATCAATTAAAAGAAATGGTACGTGTTATTGCTTGTTTATTTACTGATAATAAATGTTAACATATCACAAATAAGAGTTATTTAAAATCAAAACGGATTACCTACAACACAAAATGTATAGCTTGCTATAACTAAGTTTAAGTTAATTAATCAAGTAGATACAACAAATACAATTTACAAGCTTACAAAATTATATCCTTACTTAACTAAACCTATTCGCAAACTAAAATTTAGAAATTAATTTTAAAATAATACAAGTTACTATTGTTTATTACCTATATAAACCAATTAAGTTAATTGTGAATTTTCATAACATTTTCAGTCTAAATGTTTCATAATATCAATTTTATTCAAGAAAGTTCTAGTTACATAACAATAAAGAAATTCTACGGTTAGGAGCAATTCGAAACAGATTTTACAAACAAAATGTATTTAAGAAAGAGCGAAATTCACAAAAATTTTTCGTTCGTTGGATAACTTTTCACTTGCATCTGTGGGTCATCACAGAAATCATTGGTCTCTAAGAAGTCTGCATCTATCCGATCCGACAGTAATCGTTTCTCAGCATCGACTGAAAAGCAAATAAAAGTTTTGAATACCTACTGAAACACAATTATCTACATGGTTTGGGAATCAAATAAGAAACAAAGTATGGAACCTTTTACCAACAGTGGGACATTACAGATTTTTTTTTTAATGCTCACTAAACAATCCAGAATTGGTTCGTGGATGCCATCACGACCATCGAACGAGTCAGTCCCTCCATCGAAGGAATCGATTGCGACTGTGCCGACCAAGTTGCTAAGAACTTTGTCATCGACTCTCGCCTCGATGCATTTGTTTTAGGAAATTTACAAATAATAAAAAAACAAGTAGACACTATTAAAAACAAAAACATACTTTAAGCTTCCAAGATTGCATTTATGCGTTGCGATGCCACGATGTCCTCAGGTGGCTAGCTGGTCGCTCCCTGAATGCGACGGATCACCGTGGCTAGAAGTTCGGCGTTTGAGTTCTGTAAATAAATACAAAGTTAGATTGTTCTGTTCACTATAAATAAAGTAATGATAAATAAGTCTAGGTAAGTGATGATACTTACGCTATGATCACAATTAGCAGCTTCAATTAACTGCGACATAGCTTCTGCCGCTTCCTTGCGACGCTCCCTCTCATACTGCGCATTGCGTGCGCGCCGTTCTTCCTGTAAACAACAAATATTAAATTACTAAATATATTAATTAAATTAATTATTGTATTCTAGAGTGGAAATGTAAGGTATGAATACGAACCCGTGCGAGAGGAACACGGTTAGAACCAGCCGGTCTGCCTCGACGCCTTCCGATGTTCTTTTCTGAAATAACAATACATCATATATAAAAAAAAAACACGAAAATATAAACAATTTAAAGTTACAGTAGGTATATAAGTTCTATTCATATTTATCTCTTTTTCACAATTCATACCTTTTCTGTCACTAATTTGAAAGTTACTATAATTATTGACTTTGAAGAAATAATACACAATAACATGTTAATAAGACAGAAAGTGTAGAAATAAACAACGAAAGGATAAAATAAAGTAATTGAAACTTACAGTGTCTTCGCCGTCTTGAGGCAGCATCGTCGCAACCTATCTTGTAGTGTTGAAACTGAAAAGAACAAAAAGGAAAGTTAAAAACAAATAATAAAAAAATAAAAAAACTTGTAAACACTATTAAAAAAAACATACTTTGAGCTTCCAAGATTGCATTTATGCGTTGCAATTATTCCGCGATATCCTCAGGTGGCTGGCTGGTCGCTCCCTGAATGCGACGGATCACCGTGGCTAGAAGCTCGGCTTTTGAGATCTGTAAATAAATACAAAGCTAGATTGTTCTGTTCACTATAAATAAAGTAGGTAATGATAAATAAGTCTAGGTAAGAGGTGATTACTTACGTTAGGATCACAATTAGCAGCTTCAATTAGCTGCGACATTGCTTCTGCCGTTTCTTGGCGACGCTCCCTCTCATATTGCGCATTGCGTGCGCGCCGTTCTTCCTGTAAACAACAAATATTAAATTACTAAATATATTAATTAAATTAATTATTGTATTCTAGAGTGGAAATGTAAGGTATGAATACGAACCCGTGCGAGAGGAACACGGTTAGAACCAGCCGGTCTGCCTCGACGCCTTCCGATGTTCTTTTCTGAAATAACAATACATCATATATAAAAAAAAAAACACGAAAATATAAACAATTTAAAGTTACAGTAGGTATATAAGTTCTATTCATATTTATCTCTTTTTCACAATTCATACCTTTTCTGTCACTAATTTGAACGTTACTATAATTATTGACTTTGAAGAAATAATACACAATAACATGTTAATAAGACAGAAAGTGTAGAAATAAACAACGAAAGGATAAAATAAAGTAATTGAAACTTACAGTGTCTTCGCCGTCTTGAGGCAGCATCGTCGCAACCTATCTTGTAGTGTTGAAACTGAAAAGAACAAAAAGGAAAGTTAAAAACAAATAATAAAAAAATAAAAAAACTTGTAAACACTATTAAAAAGAAACATACTTTGAGCTTCCAAGATTGCATTTATGCGTTGCAATTATTCCGCGATATCCTCAGGTGGTTGGCTGGTCGCTCCCTGAATGCGACGGATCACCGTGGCTAGAAGTTCGGCTTTTGAGATCTGTAAATAAATACAAAGCTAGATTGTTCTGTTCACTATAAATAAAGTAATGATAAATAAGTCTAGGTAAGAGATGATTACTTACGTAAAGATCACAATTAGCAGCTTCAATTAACTGCGACATTGCTTCTGCCGTTTCTTGGCGACCCTCCCTCTCATACTGCGCATTGCGTGCGCGCCGATCTTCCTGTAAACAACAAATAATAAATTACTAAATATATTAATTAAATTAATTATTGTATTCTAGAGTGGAAATGTAAGGTCTCTCATACTGCGCATTGCGTGCGCGCCGATCTTCCTGTAAACAACAAATAATAAATTACTAAATATATTAATTAAATTAATTATTGTATTCTAGAGTGGAAATGTAAGGTATGAATACGAACCCGTGAGAGGGAAATACGGTTCTTGCCAGCCGGCCTGCCTCGACGCCTTCCGATGTTCTTTTCTGAAATAACAATACATCATAAATTAAAAAAAAAAACACGAAAAATATATAAACAATTAAAAGTTACAGTATATAAGTTCTATTCATATTTATCTCTTTTTCACAATTCATACCTTTTCTTTCACTTATTTGAACGTTACTATAATTAGTGACTTTGAAGAAATAATACACAATAACACGTTAATAAGACAAAGTATAAAAATAAACAACGAAAGGATAAAATAATGTAATTGAAACTTACAGTGTCTTCGCCGTCATGAGGCAGCATCGTCGGGGCCCAACCTATCTTGTAGTGTTGAAACTGAAAAGAACAAAAAGAAAAGTTAAATACAAATAATAAAAAGACTAGTAAACACTATTAAAAAAAAACATACTTTGAGCTTCCAAGATTGCACTTATGCGTTGCAATTCCGCGATGTCCTCAGGTGGCTGGCTGGTCGCTCCCTGAATGCGACGGATCACCGTGGCTAGAAGTTCGGCTTTTGAGGCCTGGAAATAAATACAAAGCTCGAATGTTCTGTTCACTATAAATAAAGTAGGTAATGATAAATAAGTCTAGGTAAGAGGTGATTACTTACGTTATGATCACAATTAGCAGCTTCAATTAGCTGCGACATTGCTTCTGCCGTTTCTTGGCGACGCTCCCTCTCATATTGCGCATTGCGTGCGCGCCGTTCTTCCTGTAAACAACAAATATTAAATTACTAAATATATTAATTAAATTAATTATTGTATTCTAGAGTGGAAATGTAAGGTATGAATACGAACCCGTGCGAGAGGAACACGGTTAGAACCAGCCGGTCTGCCTCGACGCCTTCCGATGTTCTTTTCTGAAATAACAATACATCATATATAAAAAAAAAACACGAAAATATAAACAATTTAAAGTTACAGTAGGTATATACCTACTGTAACTTTAACTTATATAAGTTCTATTCATATTTATCTCTTTTTCACAATTCATACCTTTTCTGTCACTAATTTGAACGTTACTATAATTATTGACTTTGAAGAAATAATACACAATAACATGTTAATAAGACAGAAAGTGTAGAAATAAACAACGAAAGGATAAAATAAAGTAATTGAAACTTACAGTGTCTTCGCCGTCTTGAGGCAGCATCGTCGCAACCTATCTTGTAGTGTTGAAACTGAAAAGAACAAAAAGGAAAGTTAAAAACAAATAATAAAAAAATAAAAAAACTTGTAAACACTATTAAAAAAAAACATACTTTGAGCTTCCAAGATTGCATTTATGCGTTGCAATTATTCCGCGATATCCTCAGGTGGCTGGCTGGTCGCTCCCTGAATGCGACGGATCACCGTGGCTGGAAGTTCGGCTTTTGAGACCTGGAAATAAATACAAAGCTAGATTGTTCTGTTCACTATAAATAAAGTAGGTAATGATAAATAAGTCTAGGTAAGAGGTGATTACTTACGTTAGGATCACAATTAGCAGCTTCAATTAGCTGCGACATTGCTTCTGCCGTTTCTTGGCGACGCTCCCTCTCATATTGCGCATTGCGTGCGCGCCGTTCTTCCTGTAAACAACAAATATTAAATTACTAAATATATTAATTAAATTAATTATTGTATTCTAGAGTGGAAATGTAAGGTATGAATACGAACCCGTGCGAGAGGAACACGGTTAGAACCAGCCGGTCTGCCTCGACGCCTTCCGATGTTCTTTTCTGAAATAACAATACATCATATATAAAAAAAAAAACACGAAAATATAAACAATTTAAAGTTACAGTAGGTATATAAGTTCTATTCATATTTATCTCTTTTTCACAATTCATACCTTTTCTGTCACTAATTTGAACGTTACTATAATTATTGACTTTGAAGAAATAATACACAATAACATGTTAATAAGACAGAAAGTGTAGAAATAAACAACGAAAGGATAAAATAAAGTACACTCGAGAGCAATGAATCCGGGTCACTTAAAGAATGTTAAAAATCTCGGAAACTAAAAATGATAGGTTAATGCAATAAATTGTATTTAATAGACAATGTAATACTCCTTAAATGAAAGTAAAAAAAATATGAGTCACCATACATTTTATTAACACAAAATTACATAAAGAAAAAAACTGCTGATCTCTCCTTAAAACAAAAATAGGAAACATGAAATTTTTGAACTTTATTACGATTTTCTTGAATTTTAATACCTCGTTTTGCCTCCTCGTGCTTCCATTACTGCGTTTACGCGGTTTGGCATGCTGTACACCAAGTTCCTTATACGATTTTGGGGAATATTCTCCCATTCCTCTGTGAGAGCAATTTTGAGCTCACGAAGCGTGATTGGGGGAGGGTTTCGTTGTTTTACGCATCTGCCTAGCTCGTCCCAAGCATGCTCGATCGGGTTGATATCCGGGCTGCGCGCTGGCCACTCCATACGAGTAATGTTCATCTCTTGAAGGTAGTCATTCACAATCCTACCTGTATGAGGTCGGGCATTGTCATGCATAAATATAGCATCCTCACCTAAATTGACCATAAATGGACCAACGTGATCATTGAGGATTTCTTCCACATATCTTACGCTAGTTAAAGAGCCGTTTTCTATGATCACAAGCTCTGTGCGACTTTCAGAAGAAATTCCGGCCCACACAAGTACAGACCCACCACCGTAGGCTACTTTTTCTTCGATGCATGCTTGCTTGAATCTTTCCCCTGGTCTTCGATACACTCTGTGTCTTCCATCGTGCTTGTAGAGCATAAATTTTGATTCGTCGGAGAACATAACTTTTGACCAATCTTCAATACTCCAATTTACGTGGCTCTGGGCATATCTTAGTCTTGAAATACGATGCCCACGCTCCAGTTTAGGGCCGTTTGCAGGTCTAAGGGGTTTTAAGTTAGATTCAGCAAGCCGACGTCTTACTGTCCATGCACTTGGGTTACTTCCTCCTAGGCGTCGAAACTGATTTGTGAGTTCAGTTCCTGTGAGAAAGCGATTTCGAAGCATGGTGTTCACCAAGTATCGGTCTTCTCGTGCTGTGGTACACCTGGTTCTGCCCGTTCCTGGTCTGCGTAGGTTAGAACCAGTTTCTTCGTAACGTCGGAGAACTCTTTGTACTGTTGACAGCGACACACCGACAGTCCTGGCTGTATCGCGCTGACTCCGGCCGGTTTCCAGCATTGTAAGTATTCTGGTGCATTCTTCAGGCGTAAGCGACATAATTTCAGCTTGAATAATGAATATAGAGCACTATCAACATGGTTTATGTACCCACATAAATGACAGATTACAAACAAAAGCAAAACCAAATGCTGTAATTTCGTAGTTCCATCTTCGAAAGTGGCCCTTTTTCAAATTTGATTTTTTTATGATATAACTTTACAATAACTAAGAAGTTTTAATAACTTCATTTAAGGAGTATTACATTGTCTATTAAATACAATTTATTGCATTAACCTAGCATTTTTAGTTTCCGAGATTTTTAGGATTCTTCAAGTGACCCGGATTCATTGCTCTCGAGTGTAATTGAAACTTACAGTGTCTTCGCCGTCTTGAGGCAGCATCGTCGCAACCTATCTTGTAGTGTTGAAACTGAAAAGAACAAAAAGGAAAGTTAAAAACAAATAATAAAAAAACTTGTAAACACTATTAAAAAAAAACATACTTTGAGCTTCCAAGATTGCATTTATGGGTTGCAATTATTCCGCGATATCCTCAGGTGGCTGGCTGGTCGCTCCCTGAATGCAACGGATCACCGTGGCTAGAAGTTCGGCTTTTGAGATCTGTAAATAAATACAAAGCTAGATTGTTCTGTTCACTATAAATAAAGTAATGATAAATAAGTCTAGGTAAGAGATGATTACTTACGTAAAGATCACAATTAGCAGCTTCAATTAACTGCGACATTGCTTCTGCCGTTTCTTGGCGACCCTCCCTCTCATACTGCGCATTGCGTGCGCGCCGATCTTCCTGTAAACAACAAATAATAAATTACTAAATATATTAATTAAATTAATTATTGTATTCTAAAGTGCTCAAAATTGCTCTCACAGAGGAATGGGAGAATATTCCCCAAAATCGTATAAGGAACTTGGTGTACAGCATGCCAAACCGCGTAAACGCAGTAATGGAAGCACGAGGAGGCAATACGAAGTATTAAAATTCAAGAAAATCGTAATAAAGTTCAAAAATTTCATGTTTCCTATTTTTGTTTTAGGGAGAGATCAGCAGTTTTTTTCTTTATGTAATTTTGTGTTAATAAAATGTATGGTGACTCATATTTTTTTTACTTTCATTTAAGGAGTATTACATTGTCTATTAAATACAATTTATTGCATTAACCTATCATTTTTAGTTTCCGATATTTTTAACATTCTTTAAGTGACCCGGATTCATTGCTCTCGAGTTTATTTGCAAAGTAAAATATTTGTGAAATCTGTATTAATTTTGTCAAATGATTACTTATAAAGTTATATGTTTGTGAAATGAGATGTTTGTCAAATTATTAGCTTTTATAATGTTATTTTTAAAATGATCATCTGTCATTCGTTTTTTGTCAAACATTACTGAACCTAAAAATACAAATAACCCACCAATTAAGGAGCTCAGGTAAAAATTCCCAAAAGTATTATCATGCATTGTTCTAAATGTTGAAGTTATATCACCTCCATGTACTAACCTAACACTGGCTAG
Organism: Apamea crenata; assembly: GCA_949629185.1. NCBI lineage: Eukaryota > Metazoa > Arthropoda > Insecta > Lepidoptera > Noctuidae > Apamea > Apamea crenata. Next base: position 8,234,225 of record OX451371.1, on the reverse strand, counting down.
ATGAAAAACTGTCTATATAGCAAGTGTTGACATATATAGCTTTTGTCAAGGAACTCCATTTTACACATTGTTCGTAGATATACCTTTATAACTTCGTATTAAATGCTTTACAGTATTTCCTGTGTTTTCGCTCTGCAAACCTCCCCAACAAAGGTTATGGGCCCAGGGCAGTAAAGTGTGTTGTGAAAATAATTCGAAATTGTGAAAATTTTAAAAGTACATGTAGGAAGAAAAATGACTTCGAATGTACGTATAGAATTATTAACGAAGGACAACTACGATAGTTGGAAGGTTCAGGCTGAAGCGTTGTTGATAAGGAATGATTTCTGGGAATATGTGAATGGAGACAAGCGAAAACCCACTAGCGATGCTGATATATCGACATGGAAGACGGCTGACCGAAAGGCTAAGTCTGAGTTAATATTGGCATTAGATCCGAGTGTAGTTCGTCATGTAAAAAGGGTGGAGACTGCACGAGAGGTATGGTTAAAATTAGAGAGCTTATTTGCATCAAGAGGACCTGCAAAGAAAGCGAATTTAATGAAAAGGCTCATGTTACAAAGGATGAGTGAAAACCAAAAGGTACATGAGCACCTTGATTCTTTTTTTGAAGCTGTCGATAAATTGGAAGAAATGGATATAAAAATCCATGATGATTTGCTAACGATCATGTTGCTGTACAGTCTTCCGGGAAGTTACGAAAACTTTAGATGTGCTATAGAGTCTAGAGATGAGCTTCCAAAGCCAGAGCAACTTAGAGTTAAAATCATCGAAGAGGATAGTTCAAGAGGAAACGCTCAAGTTGACAAAATGGAAGGCGCCATGTATTTGGACAAACATCCGAAAAAAATTACTGGAAAAACATTTAAGTTTAAATGTTTTAAGTGTCATAATTTTGGCCATAAGGCATCGGACTGCATAAAGAAAAGGGAGAAGACTCAAGAAACTCGATGTGTGGAGTCATGCACTAGTCATGAAAGCTGTGAAGCTTTAACTATGTATCATGTTTCAGATGACTGCCGCATCGCTGTTGATGCGAAGCGCCGTCAGGAATGGATTTTTGATAGTGGTTGCACTTCTCACATGTGCAATGACCCGCAAAGGTTTGCTGAGATACTCCCTGCGAGTCAAACATTAAAATTAGCCACAAATTCTTTGACAACCGTGCAAGGTAAAGGTACAGTTGAGTTATTAGCATGCAATGATGATCGAACGCGAAAAATTAAATTTGAAAATACCCTATTCGTTCCCGATTTACGTAGTAATTTAATTTCCATCGCCCAGCTTACCGAACGAGGTTGTGAAGTTACGTTCAAGCAAGACGTAGCCTATGCAGTTAAAAAGGGGGAGGTAAAGCTGATCGCTGATCGGCGAGGTGATTTGTATTACTTGAGGGAGCAGGACGCTTCAGCGTCTGTGTTAAGTAGTGAAAGTGTTGATCTGTATAGATGGCATGAGCGTATGGGACATCTGAATGCTAGGGATCTTATGAAAGTACTAAAGAAATCAGGTATTGATCCGATAGAGATCGATAGTAACTTGCATGATTGTGATGTGTGCGCTAAGGGTAAAATGGTGTCGTTGCCTTTTGTGAAATCCAGTTCACGCTGCAACGAGAAGTTGCGAATAATATACTCTGATGTGGTAGGTCCAATGAGAGTTCAATCTAATGGCGGAAATAAATACTTTGTTACTTTTATTGACGACTGTACTCGTTGGTGTGAAGTCTTTATGCTGAAAAATAAAAGTGATGTTTTGTCAAAGTTTAAAATTTTTAAATGTCATGTCGAAAATTTGACAGGAAGAAAAATTAAATATTTACATACGGATAACGGAACTGAATACAAAAATAAAATGTTCGATGAATTTTTAGAAAACGAAGGCATTAAGAGACGCTTTACGACGCCATACTCACCTCAAAGTAACGGTATCGCTGAACGGATGAACCGTACATTGATTGAGATGGCAAGGTGCATGATCTTATCGTCAGGTATTTCACCAAGTTTTTGGGCAGAAGCTGTAGCTACTGCATGCTATTTACGTAATAGGTGCCCAACTAGCAGTCTAGATGGTGAAATTCCATACGAAAAATGGTTTGAGAGACCTGTGAATGTCAAATATTTCAAAACGTTTGGCACGAAAGTACATGTCTTGGAAAAGGAACCAGGTAAAGATAAGTTTGCAGCACGAAGTTCACTTGGTGTTTTTGTAGGTTATCCAGCTGATGCTAAAGGCTATAAAATATGGATACCTGAGAGTAGAAGAATCGTAGTGTCGAGAGATGTAAAATTTCAGGAAGGTAAACCAACTGAAATTGAGTGTAAGGTTTCAAATGAATCACTAATTGAACCACAACGTGAAAAGCGTATTGCGAGAAAGACTGTTGATATAGAAATCCAAACTCAAGAACGGTCGGATGTGCCATTTAGTGATGATCCTTCAAGTGAAGAAATTCCATTAGATATTCAACCGAATGTACCAATGATTGATGAAGGAAGTACAGAGAATACAGAATCTACTGGAAGTGGTAATAGAAACGTTACTTTAAAAAGAGGTCCAGGAAGGCCAAGGATTCAGAGAGGACATGTTGGCCGCCCTCGTAAAATTTACAACATGGTTGAGGTGAGAGAGAGTAGCGACAATGAGTCATCGACGGAAGAATACGTCGACACTGATGATTTTGCTGGAGCTATTGCAATCACGTTAAAGGAAGCTTTGGCATCTGACGAAAAGGTGCAATGGGATGAAGCGATTCTTTCAAAAATAAGAAGTTTAGTGAAAAAGAAGTCACACAAGGGAAACAATTTCCGTATAGAGAACTAATTGGAGCGCTCATGTATTTAAGTGTAGCGACTAGACCTGATATCGCCAATGCTACGGCAAAACTTGCACAGTTTGCAGAAAACCCGCAGGAGACTCATTGGAGGGCTGCGAAGCGAGTTCTTCGATACTTAAAAGGTACGATAACTCACGGTTTAGCGTTTAAGTCGACAGGGTTATGCATACAAGGGTATGCAGATGCAGATTGGGGTAGCTGCGTCATTGATAGACGATCCTTTACGGGTTATTTATTCGTTCTAGCTGGCGCAAGCATATCATGGACTTCACAAAAGCAACGCATCGTTGCGACTTCTACTTGTGAGGCTGAGTTTGTGAGTTTGGCAGAAGCTATGAAAGAAGCTGTGTATTTGAATAGTCTGTTGAAAGAACTAGGTTTACATCAACTCTGTAAGGTAAGAATGCATGCTGATAATTTAAGTGCTATTTGCCTTGCTGAGGATCATGGTATACATCATGCGAAAAGTAAGCACATTGACATTAGACATTTCTTTATAAGGGATGTGCTACGTTACAATAAAACTATAACGTTGGAACATTTGTCAACCGATAAGATGTTGGCAGATGTCCTCACCAAACCTTTGCCTCGCGTAAGACACGAGTTACTAACAAGTGCGTTAGGATTGTGTGTGCGAAAGTAAAGATAGGTTTATTTTTGTTAATCGTATCGTACATGAGTTGAGGGGGTGTGTTGAAGTTATATCACCTCCATGTACTAACCTAACACTGGCTAGATGAAAAACTGTCTATATAGCAAGTGTTGACATATATAGCTTTTGTCAAGGAACTCCATTTTACACATTGTTCGTAGATATACCTTTATAACTTCGTATTAAATGCTTTACAGTATTTCCTGTGTTTTCGCTCTGCAAACCTCCCCAACACTAAAGACGAAGCTGTGGAACGGGTGTTAAACTAAACGTTTGGTAATTACTGTAACTAGGGCAATAAATACCTTCCTTATTCTTTCTAAAGTCATTAAAAAGATGATTGTACTAAAAAGATCATAGGGATGTAACCGACAGAGGATTAGGAGATTTATTTGTCACGTAGCCATAGATATTGTAAATATATTTCTATGGACGTAGCCGTCATTTTGTCGTAGTATGAGTATTTAAAGCTGAACAGGTTTAGATGATTTATGTGTATTTCTGCTTCTTGTGCGTCGGCAGCCTATTAAGAGCGGGATGTAACCAAAACAGCCTAACTTCAAAGTGATTTTTCATGAAATTGATAAAACTCAGGTATAAAATAAAAATAATATGAGTAACACATGATATTTCCACACTTATTGCGCAACAGAAACACAAAATCTTAAAATTATCTCGATATAAAAACATCACGAAGTTACCTCCTATTTTCACGACTGATAAAAATTGTGCAAGCATTTTTATTAATTTCTTTAGTAAATTTGCTAAGATTTTTGATAGATTTGTTCAATCATGTTCGTCCTTAATATGGCCAGTATGACGTCGTCATTCTAAAAAGGCTTAATTTCATTAGCTCAAAGTAAAAAAGCGTAAGGTAAGTGATTATATTGGCCTTTATTTCGTTAAAAATACAAATTTATTGAGTTTGTTTTCATCATGATTCATGATCAGGAGTATGTAGTAAAATGTTTTGATGGAAGCGCTTTTCCTTTTTAGGGTTATACCTCAAAAGACAAAATCGAAACCCTTATAGTATCACTTCATTGTCCATCTGTACGACCCTTTTTCTCAGAAATGCGTGGGGGGTATCAAGTTGAAATTGGTATCAAATAGGTACTTATATCTACGGTCCCTTGGAGCTGTAAAAATATTAAGCCTCTTATACGTTGACTTAGAAACTGGCATAAATTGCAAATAAATTAAAACCCTATGGGTGTACCCTATGAATTTTAATTATTTACGTTAACCTAGGATCTTGAACTTTGGCAAGAAGCAAGGTTTCACAGCACAAATAGGTACAGGAAAATATCTGAAAATCGTACATTTGTGGTTTTATTCAAAATCGAAAAATAGGCCAACGCGCAAACTAAATTGCAGCGCTTGAGAGTTGTTATTACTTTGTGTTCTTTCTCGTCCGCAACATAGCCGCTTGACCGAGTACTAGAGCTGTCCGGAAAGAAAAATAAAATACGGTACATACATTTTATACTTTTATTTTATTTATGAGTAGACTATCTACGGTTTTTGATACCTACCTAATTACTAATTAGACACATGTAGACGTGCATTTCTTTACATTTCGATGTCCTTTGGAAGTGAGAAAAACGTGAGGTTCGGATCCTTGTTATTAAAAAGGGTCCGAAGTGTACAAAAGTGTATATAGAACATCTTCATTTGTGGCTACTCTAGAGCATTTTCTAGCATGATGAAGTCTGAATCGTTTATAGTTGTTCCTTGATTCCTGAGTATCTTCGGAGAGCTGTCGAAGAGGTAACAGTGAATAATGCCGAATGGCGCTTTCCCCGTGAGTTGGGACTTTTTTTATTTTTTATTTATTTATTTCAACAAAAGAGTACACAGATGGGAATACACAGATCTTCTGCCAAACTGCAGGACAGTTTGTCGGCAGTGTTCTCGTGGACACAGCTCTTTTTCAGCTCATTATACTTAATTCTAAAGGTAAAGGAACACATACATACGCATCACACCACGCCTAATTGCACACATACGAGTACTCAAGCTGCCCAGTCTTTATTTACTTAAAAAGACAGGTAGGTACGTAAGTATACTGTTCTACAGCTGGACCATCCGTACATGTACACTGGCGTCTACATCTACACATCGGCTCATTCTAGATTAGCTAAAGTGCTTATTACACCATCCAATCTAAGCAATGCCAACCAGGAACACTATATCAGAACAGTTCAGTTAGAACTGTTCTTACTGCGATTATATCTGCCGATTTCCTGGTTAGCATCCCCCAAAACTGGATAGTGTGTAGCGGTATCTACAACGCCACATGCGAACAACGCGTCATACTGACGTCACGCAAATCCTGCATCTCGCAAGCAGAGTTTACCGTGCCATTAGCATAGATACAATTTCCCAATATCAATCGTTGGGCAATTGCCCGCCAGACATAACACCAGTCTGGTCGGAGGATCCTCCCTTTTCAATGGAGGATGAGTGAACTTTACACCCTGTTCCTCATGCCTCCAAAAGTGCAACAAGCGCTCCAGCTTGCGCGGCGTAAGCACATGCCCCTAGCGTCTTTATGGACCGATATTGGCATATAATACCACATATATATATTTATTAACATGTCGTTGTGCTGTATCGAAAGCATACTGTCCGAATTTCGTAGCATTAATTACTTGTCCGCTTGACATAACTGGAAGTAAAACATACAATCGTTTTATCAATTCCTCATGTACCAATTATTCTGCACTGCATTTATAAAATCAAAATCAAAAGTCATTTATTCAAATTAGGCTGAGAATCAGCACTTTTTGAACGTCAAAATTACAAAAGACAGCCCCCCAAAAACGCCCGCCCTTCACCTTCTTAATTTTGAAAAAATCGTCTAGCTGTATTACCATCATTGCTATTACCAGTATATTGCTTAATTTTATCTATATTTAAACCAAGATCTTCTCTTGAACCTTCTTTGTACATATGTCTTCTTTTGTTTTTTCAAATCTTTATGTTCTGTTGTTGTAGCAGACCATTTTTCAAAGCCTAGAAACGATATATGTAAAATTAGTTCCATAAATCTAATCTAGCAATGCAAAGTCGAAAGCCCATATTGATAAGAATTTTCATCAACCGGTTTATTTTGTAGGTACTTTTTGTAAATTGTTCATCTCTGTGGGTGTTTTATTGATAAATTTATTGTGCGTGTGAACTAAAATATGGTGCGAATTATTCGATACATTATCTAAACATAACTGCAATTAATAAAATATCACATAAGTGTAACCTATATCAACTAATAAATCAAATAGCATCACCTACGTATTTATAAGAGTTTTTTACTATTTCATGTTATAATAGATTAACATATATATATTGCGCAATGAAGTTGCAAATTTTTTTTCTTCCTGTATAAGAATATTAAATTTACTATCAAATAACATAATTTACAGACCTTCGGCAAATTTCGGCAACTGTCAAAACTCTAATTGAACGTTGCAGATACGCAAAAATGATATGTCATGAGATAAATATTTCTAGTAAATATATTAACAAACTTAAAGCATATTTATGCATACCAGACAAAAGTATATCTTACAAGCTTTCTGGAATAGTATAATACTTGTATAGTTTTCATTGCATTTTCACCAGAAAATAATCCTGACAAAAAATACAAATTAAGATAATTTTTGAATCATCGTATTTAGATGCTCTTTAATATAAACCAGTACCAGCCACATACATAATTTATGTATAATATAGTAGCTTAACCTCTTACTTCCCACTGAATTGGCCCGGCAAGTCGAGCTCGCCGTGTACTTGTAACTTCATACCTAAAATATGGGGTGCGTCTGGCCTGGTACTACGACGAAATGACGGTCTAGTTAATTTTAGTTAGTTAAAGAAGTCGGGAACAGTAGTAGGGTAGTTCGGCCTACGACTTGGCCGAAACGCTTTGGGGTTTAAAGTATAGGTCGATAGGTACTCGCTAACTGCAAAATCTCGAGCGATTCAGCCTACAACAAGGTCAAAATCAAGAATTTTGCAGCTACAGGTACCTGCACCTACTCACGGTAGATAATTACCAACTTAATTACCATTATCATAAAGTTATATTTGTTTAACTAGAAATAACATCAATTAGAAATTGGGGTTTATTCATAAACGATGACTAAAGTTAAGTAACGTTTAAACGTCAAAAATGTATGGTTAAACAGTCGCTAATCACTGCTTAACTTTAAGCAACGTTTATGAATAAAGGGTATAAAGAATAGACCTTAGGTAGGTAATAGGAGTCAATTAAAACAAATGGTACGTGTTATTGCTTGTTTATTTACTGATAAGAAATAGTTTAAGTACATAACACAAATAAGACTTATTTGAAATAAAAACGGATCACCTGTATATGATTCGGGCCGCTTAGAAACACATAAATTCTCTATTCAATGTGAAACAATGTAGGGATTTAGGGAATAGTTCAAAACATTCTATAGAAGCTTGTAAAATATCCCATTTCTAATTTTAACAAATAATACTAGTAGTTCCACATTTCCATAAATGGGCCGACGGAATAACCAAACGAACCTTTAGAACAATAAATAAATTCTACAAAGACGGCCATAAACACGCCATAATCCTATTGTGCGAAAGTGTGGTACATGGGCTAAGCGTTGTGTTTTAAGTGTTTCTGAGTGATGTATTAAGTCGAGGGCAGGTTGGTTTGTGACCACGAGACCGAGTTGTTACGGGGCCAGTTTTAAGTCTCTTAAAAAAACTAATTTTAATCTTAAAGGCCTTTATTGAAAATGATTAGATTTTACAATTATATAATTTTTATGTGTCCGCCATGAAGTTCAAAGTATGACTGGCGGAAACTCACACCACACCTTACAAACATCTAAATCTTGTTTATGCTTTAGTGCAGAATAAGTGGGTACCTAATTCTATAATTAAGTCTTATAGGATGAAAATCTAACGATTGTCTGTAAAATTTGCATATACCAAATTTATTTTAACACTACCTGCATTGTGGTTACTTCTGTTCGTAGATAATGCAAAATGTTCTGATACCTACCTGTTTACATTGAAACATAATATCACAGATACTAAATTATTATACTGTCAAATAATAGTGGAATACTATTTGTATTTAGAACTGGTTAATCGAGTAAGAGGAAGGCTGTCCTATCGTGATACAGTTTCGACTAGTACGGAGGACTATGAATCGAATGCTACAACCTAAATAATAATATCAGAGTCATTATTGGTGAGTGATTAGTGCTTAAATACGTACTAAATAATTATCATGTGACGTCAGTGCTTAACGAACAACATTTATAAGACGTAAGAAAGGTGAGAAATATAATAACGTATATATTTTGTAAAGATAAGCTTGTAGGAAGTTCGCAGTGTTTAGCAAGCTTGTCTTTGTACGAGTATGTCTAGTTCTTGGTATAATTGATAAGGACTAAGCACGGCTGGCTGAAGAATGTTAAGCTTGCTACATAATATAACATTGTTGACGTCATCAATTTCGAGGAAATGGCCAGTGATGCTTTTTATAGAGTTCAATAGCATTATGATATGATTTTTTTTATTATTTCCAACTTATCATTTGAATCAGATAATTGCTCAAATGCTATTCGAACAGTATCCAAATTTCGATTTAATTGGTTTTGATTCTTATTGTTTACCTTTGACATTGTGTTATTAAAGTTTGAAATAGTAGATTGGATAGCATGAATATTATCTTTCATTAGGTGCTACTAGCTGTTTTTCGTCTGACTGTACTTTAGTAATAGCGTCCGAGAACTTTGAGGCATCTTAATTTTTTTTTTTTTTTTTGAATGGGAAATCATCAAATGACCCCTCCCGCTCTGGGTGGAGCGGAAGGGAGTGTCAGACTCTTAGTGACTAAAACCCACCCATGTTCCTTCCTTGCTGGCGGCTCAGTTCTACTGAGCCGCCAGCATCAATGCCCGGGCGGGTTGGTAAAGTAAGATATCGACAAGAACTTACGGACATTATTATGACGTTGATTTTGTTAGGGCGACAGTATAAATGAATTTTCTAAATTCTACTTCGTAAAGTAGGCTAGGCCAAAGAGTCCAATATCTTTGCCACTTATAACACAATAATAAAAATCCTAAATTTGACTTTTTTGCCTTGACATCAGAAAATTCAAGCATGATAGCTTGACAGTTTTAGAGGTGGGAATAATCGACATATATTAAGGTTAAGAAACCTAAAAGCTTAAAATTGTTTTGGAATCGGCGTAGGATTTTTTCCTGTACATACCGAATAGTATGAACCTACGTCTGTAGGCGCTGTTCGCGTAGCACGCCGTAGGCTCTCGTAGCGCGGCGTAGCAGAAGCGTTACGATTTGTTTTAATCACTTTATTAAAAGAATCGTGAATTATATTATTGATTGATAGTGATTTAATTGTTATGAATATTCTTACGTTACTTTTTCATCATCACAATCTTAATTAGCCTATATTGTTCCTACTGCTGAGATACAGGGCTCCTCTCTTTGAGAGGGAGTGGGCTATAATCTACCACGCGGGCCCAGTGCGGGTTGGTAGATGTCACATGTCTTCGAATTTTTGATTCTAGAACATGCCGGCTTCCTCACGATGGTTTACTTCGCCGTTTTGAGAACAGTGGTGATGAAATAACTACTTTGTACAAGATAAAAAAATATGGAGTTGCAGCAATGGGCTGGGTACGTATAGGTTAATTTCGACAAGAAACGTCGTGAGAATGAGTTTCACAAATATACACATCGGTTTCTAAGTAATAATATTTCATAATTTAAATGAAATGTGCATGACGGCACGGTTGGCGCAGTGGTTAAGCGATTGACTGCTGCGCTGCGTGTCGCGGGTTCGATTCCCGCACGGAACAAATATTTGTATGACCTACATGTATTTGTTCCGAGTCTGGGTGTTTTTCTATCTATAATATGTATGAACTTACAACAAAAAAAATTATATAAGTAGTTTATCGGCCATCTTGTTACCATAACACAAGCATTAGGTTGCTTAGCTTGGGACAAATGGTGCTGTGTGAAATGTCCAGGGATATTATTATTATTATTAAATACAAACCCGCAATGTGTTCAGAAAACAAATGGTAGATATAAAACAACACAGCAACACATACCTACGACACGAGCAGCCAAAGTTTTTAACACCTGCCAGGAATTATTAATACATATTATAAGCATTTGCGACTTATTCAGGTTGTAAACTTATTATACGTTATTTTGAATCCTATTGTATCATTAAGAAATACCCAAAACTGGATCTAACGCTTAAACAGAAATTTATTAACAATAGGAATCCTAAAACAATAAGATAATCCCCGGCCGACCAACAGCAGTCCATCTCATTTTTTATACCCCTGCGTACGCGCAGGTATATAAACTCTGGTTCAAAAAATTTTGGACTCACTACTTAGTTTGTGCCGTACTAGAACAGTTGACTGGTGAAGCTTTGTAGTTATATTATTTTTAAAAGTTTATAATAATTATAAACATTTAAAATGGGGAAAGAAAATGTACGTATTGTGAAATAGGAATAGAGCTTATATACTGCAACTTTAAATTGTTTATATATTTTTTTAAACATAAAATGTATTGTTATTTCAGAAAAAAACATCGCAAGATATCCCAAGGCGTCGAGGCAGACCGGCTGGTGCTAACCGTGTTCCTCTCGCACGGGTTCGTATTCATACCTTACATTTCCACTCTAGAATACAATAATTAATTTAATTAATATATTTAGTAATTTAATATTTGTTGTTTACAGGAAGAAAGGCGCGCACGCAATGCGCAATATGAGAGGGAGCGTCGCCAAGAAACGGCAGAAGCGATGTCACAGCTAATTGAAGCTGCTAATTGTGATCCTAACGTAAGTAATCATCTCTTACCTAGACTTATTTATCATTACTTTATTTATAGTGAACAGAACAATCTAGCTTTGTATTTATTTACAGATATCAAAAGCCGAACTTCTAGCCACGGTGATCCGTCGCATTCAGGGGGCGACCAGCCAGCCACCTGAGGACATCGCGGAATTGCAACGCGTAAATGCAATTTTGGAAGCTCAAAGTATATTTTTTTTTAATAGTGTTTACTAGTTTTTTTATTATTTTATTATTTGTTTTTAACTCTCCTTTTTGTTCTTTTCAGTTTCAACACTACAAGATCGGTTGGGCCCCGACGATGCTGCCTCAAGACGGAGAAGACACTGTAAGTTTCAATTACTTTATATTATCCTTTCTTTGTTTATTTTTACACTTTCTGTCTTATTAACGTGTTATTGTGTATTATTTCTTCAGTCAATAATTATAGTAACGTTCAAAATAGTGAAAGAACATACCTTGTGTATTGTGAAATAGAGATAAATAGGAATAGAGCTTATATACTGTAACTTTAAATTGTTTATATTTTCGTGTATTTTTTTAAATATAAGATGTATTGTTATTTTAGAAAAGAACAATGGAAGGCGTCGAGGCAGACCGGCTGGCAAGAACCGTATTCCCCTCTCACGGGTTCGTATTCATACCTTACATTTCCACTCTAGAATACAATAATTAATTAAGTAATATATTTAGTAATTTAATATTTGTTGTTTACAGGAAGAACGGCGCGCACGCAATGCGCAATATGAGAGGAAGCTTCGCAAGGAAGCGGCAGAAGGAACGTCGCAGTTAATTGAAAGCTGCTAATTGTGATCATATCGTAAGTATCATCACTTACCTAGAATTATTTATCATTACTTTAGTTATAGTGAACAGAACAATTTATATTTGTATTTATTTACAGATCTCAAACGCCGAACTTCTATAATATAGCCACGGTGATCCGTCGCATTCAGGGAGCGACCAGCCAGCCACCAGCTGCACCAGCAGCTCAGGACATCGCGGAATTGCAACGCATAAATGCAATCTTGGAAGCTTAAAGTATGTTTTTTTTTTATTATTTGTTTTTAAATTTCCTAAAACAAATGCATCGAAGCGAGAGTCGATGACAAAGTTCTTAGCAACTTGGTCGGCACAGTCGCAATCGATTCCTTCGATGGAGAGACTGACTCGTTCGCTGACCGAGGTGCCATCCATGAACCAATCTTGGATTGTTTAAGTGAGCATTTAAAAAAAAAATCTGTAATGTCCCACTGTTGGTGAAAGGTTCCATACTTTGTTTCTTATTTGATTCCCAAACCGCGTAGAAAATTGTGTTTCAGTGTTCAATTCTTTTATTTTATTTTCAGTCGATGCTGAGAAACGATTGCAGTCGGATTGGATAGATGCAGACTTCTTACAGACCAATGAATTCTGTGATGACTCTCAGATGCAAGTGAAAAGTTATCCAATGGACGACATGTTGTCTGGGACTCTGGGTATTGATGAAGACTTAAATATGACTATAAAAAAACAATATTTTTTGTAAATTTCGCTCTTTCTTAAATACATTTTGTTTGTAAGATTGGTTTATTGATTGGATTATATAGTACTAAACAATAGTAACCTGTATTACTTTAATATTGATTTCTATATTTTAGTTTGCAAATAGATTTAGTAAGGATATAATTTTGTTAGCTTGTAAATTATAATTGTTGTACTACTTGATTAATTAACTTAAACTTAGTTATAGCACTATAAATGTTGTATTATAAGTAATCCGTTTTGATTTTAAATAACTCTTATTTGTGATATGTTAACATTTATTATCAGTAAATAAACAAGCAATAACACGTACCTACCATTTCTTTTAATTGATTCCAACTAACTACCTAAGGTCTATTTTTGATATTTCTAATTGATGCTATTTGTCGTTAAACAAATATCCACTTTATGGTAATGATAATTAAGTTGATTTCAGAGTGACTAGCGCCATTGAAAAAGTTATAGAAATGTTCGAAGTTGTAGCGTAAACTGAACTTTATTGTGTAGGAATTAGAGTTATTTTTCCATAAACTGATATTTGTTTATATTTTTGGCAACTTAATCGCAAACGCAGATCTTGACCAGATAAGAAGAGAAGTCTTGATTTTGACCATGTTGTAGGCAGAATCGCTCGAGATTTTGCAGTTAGCGAGTACCTAACTACCTACACTTTAAACCCCCAAGCGTTTCGGCCAAGTCGTAGGCCGAACTACCCACACTCTTCCCGACTTTTTTAATTAACTAAAATTAATCAGAACATTAGGTGCTGGCTTCTGCCCCTTGACTTTGTCCTTGTCAAATTTCTTGTTTTAACATAAACTCTTTGTGATCGAGTTTTCTGAATCGGATCAGTAGTTCCGAAGATTACCTCTTACATACAAACTTACATACCTCTTTATAATATTAATGGCTGATTTTACCAAAGTCAGATGTGTGTGATGTTAGACTAAACATTTGCTAATTACAGTAACTAGGGGAATGAATAACTTTCTTTTATTACAATATACATACATATACATTATAATAATATTATAATATATATTTTATTACAATATTCAAAAGTCATTAAAAAGATTAGTGTCCTAGTGTTGTTCAGTACAATAACAGGGCACTAATCTTTTTGATGACTATCATAACGATTAGCCGACAGAGGATTAGGAGTTTTAGCTGTCACGTAGCTATGGATATTTTATATTTCTATGCACTTATCCGTCATTTCGTCGTAGTACTTAAAGCTGAACAAGTTTAGATGATTTATGTGTATTTCTGAGTATTCTATATTTATGCTTCTTGTGCGTCGGTAGCCTATTGGTGAAGGAGCAGCTATAATTGCTTTAATTTTTTTATCATCAGTATGTAGGCCTTGGTTATCAATTCTATAACCTAAATATGTCACTGATTCTTTAAAAAAGTGGCATTTTCCATAATTAATCCGAAGGCCATTTTCCTTCAATCTCTGCAATACAGCCTTTAAATTTGACATATGTGATGATCTACATTTACCGCTAATACAAATATCGTCCGCAAACACAGCCGTAAACGGCAAGCCACTCAAAGTCTCTTCCATTATTTTCTGAAAATTTTCGGGAATGCACTTAATACCAAACGGCACACGATTATAAACAAAAGTACCAACGTGAGTGGTGATAGCCGTCATCGGCCTTGAACCTTTATCGAGTAAACATTGTTGAAAAGCATTTGACAAATCCAACTTGGTGAACAGTTCACCTCCACCCAATGTCGCGAACAGGTCCTCGATCCGTGGAAGCGGGTAATGAAAGTGTTTCAAACGCGGATTGATTGTCACTTTGTAGTCTCCGCAAATACGGATATCACCATTTGATTTGACTACAGGCACTATCGGCGTACCATAATCCGATCTATCAACTTTGTATATTACGCCTTCCCGCTGTAACCGATCGAGTTCCCGTTCGACGCGCGCGCGCAGAGCCAGAGGCAACGGCCGCGCCTTTACAAACACTGGAGTCGTGTCATTTAGGTGTAGTCGTATCTGTGACTTGAATGTACCCAGTCCCTCAGCGAAAACATCAGGATATTCATCCTTGAGAGTTTTCGCCAACGAATTCTCATCGGATACATAATGGTGGCTACTAAGTGCATCGAAACTTAATAATTTTAACTGTTTTATCCATGTGCGCCCCATTAACGGAGGTCCCCCATTAGTAATAACGTATAGTTTTAATGAAAGTTGTTTATTGTTGTATGTAATTGTCACCAGTATATATCCGAGTGTTTGAATAACGTCTCCAGTATAAGATTTAAAAGTTAATATCTTACTAATTATCAGTAACTAGCTTCTGCCCGCGGCTTCGCCCGCGTGGATGTCGGAAGTTTTTGCCAAATCAGAAGTTCAGTTTCAGTTTTAGGCGTGAAAATGTAACAGTTTCAAGTTCAAATCCTCCCCTAAAAACCGAATTACCACTTTTTTGCCCCGTTAGGGGTCGATTTTCGACAACTTTACATACTTATTATTAATTATTTTCTGTCGAAAGTATCAATGCTGAGTTTCGAGTTAATCGGACCGCGCATTCAATTTCTTCCACACAAACTTCAACACCCCTATTTCCCCATTTGAGGGGTAGTTTGAAAAACTTATAATGATAAACTTTATTACTTACTTAGGCAAGTATTGTTGCCAAGTTTCAAGTTTATTAACTAAATTGATAAGATTTTTCATATAAACTGTATCCCCGCTTTCCACTCCCACAGCGGTGGAATTTTAAATAAATCATAAAAATTCATAACTTGACTCAAAGATTATTCATACCAATTTTCGAATTAATCAAGCCACTTATTACAATCCTCCCCTGTAATATTAACTACCCCTTTTCACCCCGTTAGGGGTAGATTTTCGAAAAACCCTCATACGTGTTATTATTTATTTTTAATCTTAAGTACACACACAGTACACTGAGTTTCGAGTTAATCGGACCGCGCGTTCAAATTTTTCCACACAAAGTTTAACACCCCTATATCCCCTTTGAGGGGTAGTTTTGAAAAACTAATAATGATAAACTTTATTGCTTACTTAGGCGAGTATCCATGCCAATTTTCAAGATTATTAACCTAACTAATAAGATTTTTCATATAAACTGTATCTCCGCTTTACACCCCCACAGGAGTGGAATTTTGAAAAATCATTTAGGATGTGTTCATAACTTGACTCAATGATTATTTATACCAATTTTCGAGTTAATCAAGCCACGCTGTAAAATCCTCCCCTGTAAAATTGACTACCCCTTTTCAGCCCGTCAGGGGTAGATTTTCGAAAAACCCTGATACACATTATTCTTTCCTTTCAATTTTAGGTATAAATACTGAGTTTCGATTAAATCGGACCGCGCGCTAAAATTCTTCCATACAAACTTTGAAACCCCCCAATCCCCTTTTAGGGGTTAGTTTATAAAAACAAAAAATGGCCAACTTCCTAATTTACTTAGATAAGTATTCGTGCCAAGTTTCAAGTTTATTAACTCAAGGAATAAGATTTTTCATACAAACAAAATCCCCCCATTTCACCCTCTTAGGGGTGGAATTTCGAAAAACCCTTTCTTAGTGGATACCTACTCTTCACGAAGAATACACCCTCCAAATTTCATGTCTCTAGGACCAGCGGTTTAGGCTGTGCGTTGATGTCTCAGTCAGTCAGTCAGTCAATCAGTCAGTCAGGACTTTGAATTTTATATATATAGACTTAAAAAACGTCTTATCGTAAAACTTTTTTGATATGGCCGATATCTTACTTCCCGTATCTACTTCAAACTTTAAAAATATACCTTCAACATTCAACTTAATGTAATAGGGACCGTCATCCTCACACACATTTATACTACTACTATGATTGGTGTGACCCATGTTATAGAAATTACAATCGTTATCAGTATCAGAATCGGTAACAGAATTGTCAAGATAGAACTGACCTTTGTTTGTCTTCTTAGTGGAATTACCATCCTTCTCATTACGAGTGCACA
Source organism: Apamea crenata (assembly GCA_949629185.1). Classification (NCBI taxonomy): domain Eukaryota; kingdom Metazoa; phylum Arthropoda; class Insecta; order Lepidoptera; family Noctuidae; genus Apamea; species Apamea crenata. Next base: position 8,217,321 of record OX451371.1, on the reverse strand, counting down.
CTGATTTTAAATGCCCTTTTTCACCGCACTTATCACACGAATAATGCTTGCAACGACACCTGCCCTCCACGTGGCCGGCCTTGCCGCATCGCGCGCACGAGCGCCGCTCGGGCGCCGCCGCCGGCGCCGCGCGTGTGCTGCGCGGGCGCGCGCCCCCAACGCGGTGCAGGCCGTCGCTCGCGCCAGCGCTGGAGCCTGCGCTCGCGGTCTCCGCAGCCGGGGCGCTCGCCACGCTTGCGTGCCGCTCCGCCGCTTCAAGAGCCATCGCCAACTCCACACCGCGTTTGTAGTCCACATTCTTTTCTGCGAATAACCTGGATCGCATCTCCTCGCTGTACAAGCCCGATACGAACTGGTCGCGTAGGTTTACCTCCAGTGAGGCACCAAAATTGCAGGTTTTAGCCAGATGTTTCAAACCTTGTAGGTACGAACGAACGCTTTCACCTTGCTGCTGCTTCCTCTGCCTGAAAATATGCCTTTCGGCAATTTCTGATCTCTCGGTCGGTTCCAAATGATCTTTCACCAGTTTAACGAGCACATCGAAAGTCTTATCCTCTGGCTGATCCGGTGAACATAAATCGCACATTAAGTCGTAACACTCCGAACCGACCAACGTCACTAGCGTAGCCACGTGTAAATTTTCTTCGATGTCGTTCAACATTATGAACTGTTTAATTCGACGAACATAAGTGTCCCAATTTTGGGTTCCGACTTGGAAACCTTCGACTTTTCCGATCGGCATGTTTAATAAACTTTACACACACGCGTAAATAATTGGTAATTAATAATTTCCTCGTCGCCAATGTTGTGTTCGTGACAATGAAACACCGAGATTCAATGCAGACTGTTTATTGTATGAATATTTCGACATACCCTCACAAGTGCACATATTATGTGATGCTTTTAATAATACCGTACGTAACACCTATTAAGATAGGATATTATAAAGAGGTAAAATTTGTCAGTTTGTATGTAGGGGGTAATATTCAGAACTTCTGATCCGATTCCGAAAATGCTTTCACGAATGAGAAGCTACAGCATTGCCGAATGTCGTAGGATATATTTTATGTTAAGGGGGCGTATAAAACGAGAAAAAAAAGCAAGTTTCAACCGCGCCTCTTTGCCTACCCCTTTCATCAAACACGACGAAAACAAAACACAATCCTGCAGAAACTTTTAGCCCAGGGTATATAGGTATTTGAATTTGAACCTTCTGTAAGGCAAAATAATCAGATGAAACGGCTCTATTCAATGTACCTAAATATAATCGCTGTGTACAAGTAGGTATATTATTCAATATATCGTACATAATGTCCGTGAATCTGTTTCCGATGCTGGCTGGTTTTCACAGATATACAAGTAATACAGCCTATGAATTTCCAATTCCGGATTGAAGGACAAACTTTACTATGAAGTAAAAAAAATATTTTGTTAGAGTGAATCCGAGTTGAATGAACTAAATTCATGATACGGCCTATACAATTTCGATTCCGAGTAAAACTACAAATGAACGATTTTCGGATATTCTCCTGTACCTATTTGTGCTGTGAGATCTTGCTTCTTGCCAAATTTCAAGATTCTAGATCAACGTAAATAATTAAAATCCATAGGGTACACCCAGAGCGTTTTAATTTATTTTCGAATGTCAAAATAACAGACTTACATGGCAATTTATGCCAGTATCTATGTCAAATTATGTATAAGAGGCTTGATATTTTTACAGCTCCAAGGGACTGTAGATATAAGTAGCTATTTGATACGAATTTCAACTTGATACCACCCACGCATTTCTGAGAAAAAGGGTCATACAGATGGACCACGAAGTGATACGTGGGGTTCGATTTTCCCTTTTGAGGTACGGAACCCTAGCAAGCAATTCCATCAAAGTATTTTACTACATACCCCTGATCATGAATTATGATAAAAACAAACTCAATAAATTTGTATTTTTAACGATATAACTAGGTCAATATAATCACATACCTTACGCTTTTTTACTTTGAGCTAGTGAAATTAAGCCTTTTTAGAATGACAACGTCATAATGGTCATATTAAGGTCTAACGTGATTGAACAAATCTATCAAAAAATCGTAGAAAATTTACTAAAGGATTTAAAAAAAGCTTGCACAATTTTAGTTGCCTAATTTGTATCCTAAAGTCGTGAAAATTGGAGGTAACTTCGTGATGTTCATTTATCGAGAAATTTTATGATTTTGTGTTTCTGTTGCACAATAAGTGTGGCAAAATCAAGCAGTTACTCATATTATTTTTATTTTATACCTAAGTCTTATCAATTTCATGAAAAATCATATCATTAAAGTTAGAATGTTTTGGTTACTTACCGCTCTTAATAGGCTGCCGACGCACATGAAGCAGAAATACGCATAAATCATCTAAACCTGTTCAGCTTTCAAGTACTACGACGAAATGTATACAATATCTATGGCTACGTGACAAATAAATCTCCTAATCCTCTGTCGGTTAGTCCTTAGGATCTTTTTCGTACAATAATCTTTTGAATGAATTTAGAAAGAATCACCAGGTATATTGTAATAAAAGGAAGTTATTTATTGCCCTAGTTACAGTAACTACCAAATGTTTAGTTTAACACCCGTTTAGCTTCTTCATAGCTTCGTCTTCAGAACAATGCATGTGATATTATCGATTTTTTTACCTGAGCTCTTTAATTGGTGGGTTATTTATATTTTTAAGGTTGTATGAAGTAGATTTTATATAAGAATTCATTCCTCGGCTGAGCCTATTGAGAGGTGAGTTAACTCCTACACTTGTTTATGCTTTAGTGCAGAATAAGTGGGTACCTAATTCTATAGTCTTGTAGGATGAAAATCTAACGTTTGTCTGTAAACTTTGCATATACCAAATTTATTTTAACACTACCTGCATTGTGGTCACTTCTGTTCGTAGATAATGCGAAATGTTCTGATACCTACCTGTTTACTTTGGAACATAATATCACAGATTCTAAATTATTATAATGTCAAATAATAGTGGAATACTATTTGAATTTAGAACTGGTTAATCAAGTTAGAGGAATTCAGCCTACAACAAGGTCAAAATCAAGAAATTTGCAGCTACAGGTACCAACTCACGGTAGATAATTACCAACTTAATTACCATTATCATAAAGTTATATTTGTTTAACTAGAAATAACATCAATTAGAAATATAAAGAATAGACCTTAGGTAGTTAGTTGGAATCAATTAAAACAAATGGTACGTGTTATTGCTTGTTTATTTACTGATAAGAAATAGTTTAAGTACATATCACAAAAAAGACTTATTTGAAATAAAAACGGATTACCTGTATATGATTCGGGCCGTTTAGAAACACAAAATCTCTATTCAATGTAAAACAATGTAGGGATTTAGGGAATAATTCAACAAATTCTATAGAAGCTTGTAAAATATCCCATTTCTAATTTTAACAAATAATACTAGTAGTTCCACATTACCATACAATGGGCCGACGGAATAACCAAACGAACCTTTAAAACAATAAATAAATTCTACAAAGACGGCCATAAACACGCCATAATCCTATTGTGCGAAAGTGTGGTACATGGGCTAAGCTTGTGTTTTTAAGTGTTTCTAAGTGATGTATTAAGTCGAGGGCAGGTTGGTTTGTGACCACGAGACCGAGTTGTTACGGGGCCAGTTTTAAGTCTCTTAAAAAAACTAATTTTAATCTTAAAGGCCTTTATTGAAAATGATTAGATTTTACAATTATATAATTTTTATGTGTCCGCCATGAAGTTCAAAGTATGACTGGCGGAAACTCACACCACACCTTACAAACATCTAAATCTTGTTTATGCTTTAGTGCAGAATAAGTGGGTACCTAATTCTATAATTAAGTCTTATAGGATTAAAATCTAACGATTGTCCGTAAAATTTGCATATACCAAATTTATTTTAACACTACCTGCATTGTGGTTACTTCTGTTCGTAGATAATGCAAAATGTTCTAATACCTACCTGTTTACATTGAAACATAATATCACAGATACTAAATTATTATACTGTCAAATAATAGTGGAATACTATTTGTATTTAGAACTGGTTAATCGAGTAAGAGGAAGGCTGTCCTATCGTGATACAGTTTCGACTAGTACGGAGGACTATGAATCGAATGCTACAACCTAAATAATAATTTCAGAGTCATTATTGGTGAGTGATTAGTGCTTAAATACGTACTAAATAATTATCATGTGACGTCAGTGCTTAACGAACAACATTTATAAGACGTAAGAAAGGTGAGAAATATAATAACGTATATATTTTCTAAAGATAAGCTTGTAGGAAGTTCGCAGTGTTTAGCAAGCTTGTCTTTGTACGAGTATGTCTAGTTCTTGGTATAATTGATAAGGACTAAGCACGGCTGGCTGAAGAATGTTAAGCTTGCTACATAATATAGCATTGTTGACGTCATCAATTTCGAGGAAATGGCCAGTGATGCTTTTTATAGAGTTCAATAGCATTATGATATGATTTTTTTTATTATTTCCAACTTATCATTTGAATCAGATAATTGCTCAAATGCTATTCGAACAGTATCCAAATTTCGATTTAATTGGTTTTGATTCTTATTGTTTACCTTTGACATTGTGTTATTAAAGTTTGAAATAGTAGATTGGATAGCATGAATATTATCTTTCATTAGGTGCTACTAGCTGTTTTTCGTCTGACTGTACTTTAGTAATAGCGTCCGAGAACTTTGAGGCATCTTCATTTTTTTTTCTTTTTGGATGGGAAATCATCAAATGACCCCTCCTGCTCTGGGTGGAGCGGAAGGGAGTGTCAGACTCTTACTGACTAAAACCCACCCGTGTTCCTTCCTTAGCCCTTTCTGTTCCAGGGCAGCGGTAACCCTTTCGGACGATCCCGCCGCCCATCTTCAGAGTCTTAAGTTCCGAAGATTGATTTTAGAACTGAGCCGCCAGCATCAATGCCCGGGCGGGTTGGTAAAGTAAGATATCGACAAGAACTTACGGACATTATTATGATGTTGATTTTGTTAGGGCGACAGTATAAATGAATTTTCTAAATTCTACTTCGTAAAGTAGGCTAGGCCAAAGAGTCCAATATCTTTGCCACTTATAACACAATAATAAAAATCCTAAATTTGACTTTTTTGCCTTGACATCAGAAAATTCAAGCATGATAGCTTGACAGTTTTAGAGGTGGGAATAATCGACATATATTAAGGTTAAGAAACCTAAAAGCTTAAAATTGTTTTGGAATCGGCGTAGGATTTTTTCCTGTACATACCGAATAGTATGAACCTACGTCTGTAGGCGCTGTTCGCGTAGCACGCCGTAGGCTCTCGTAGCGCGGCGTAGCAGAAGCGTTACGATTTGTTTTAATCACTTTATTAAAAGAATCGTGAATTATATTATTGATTGATAGTGATTTAATTGTTATGAATATTCTTGCGTTACTTTTTCATCATCACAATCTTAATTAGCCTATATTGTTCCTACTGCTGAGATACAGGGCTCCTCTCTTTGAGAGGGAGTGGGCTATAATCTACCACGCGGGCCCGGTGCGGGTTGGTAGATGTCACATGTCTTCGAATTTTTGATTCTAGAACATGCCGGCTTCCTCACGATGGTTTACTTCGCCGTTTTGAGAACAGTGGTGATGAAATAACTACTTTGTACAAGATAAAAAAATATGGAGTTGCAGCAATGGGCTGGGTACGTATAGGTTAATTTCGACAAGAAACGTCGTGAGAATGAGTTTCACAAATATACACATCGGTTTCTAAGTAATAATATTTCATAATTTAAATGAAATGTGCATGACGGCACGGTTGGCGCAGTGGTTAAGCGATTGACTGCTGCGCTGCGTGTCGCGGGTTCGATTCCCGCACGGAACAAATATTTGTATGACCTACATGTATTTGAGTCTGGGTGTTTTTCTATCTATAATATGTATGAATTTACAAAAAAAAAAATTATATAAGTAGTTTATCAGCCATCTTGTTACCATAACACAAGCATTAGGTTGCTTAGCTTGGGACAAATGGTGCTGTGTGAAATTTTCAGGGATATTATTATTATTATTAAATACAAACCCGCAATGTGTTCAGAAAACAAATGGTAGATATAAAACAACACAGCAACACATACCTACGACACGAGCAGCCAAAGTTTTTAACACCGACCAGGAATTATTAATACATATTATAAGCATTTGCGACTTATTCAGGTTGTAAACTTATTATACGTTATTTTGAATCCTATTGTATCATTAAGAAATACCCAAAACTGGATCTAACGCTTAAACAGAAATTTATTAACAATAGGAATCCTAAAACAATAAGATAATCCCCGGCCGACCAACAGCAGTCCATCTCATTTTTTATACCCCTGCGTACGCGCAGGTATATAAACTCGGGTTCAAAAAATTTTGGACTCACTACTTAGTTTGTGCCGTACTAGAACAGTTGACTGGTGAAGCTCTGTACTTATATTATTTTTAAAAGTTTATAATAATTATAAACATTCAAAATGGGGAAAGAAAATGTACGTATTGTGAAATAGGAATAGAGCTTATATACTGCAACTTTAAATTGTTTATATATTTTATTAAACATAAAATGTATTGTTATTTCAGAAAAAAACATCGCAAGAGATCCCAAGGCGTCGAGGCAGACCGGCTGGTGCTAACCGTGTTCCTCTCGCACGGGTTCGTATTCATACCTTACATTTCCACTCTAGAATACAATAATTAATTTAATTAATATATTTAGTAATTTAATATTTGTTGTTTACAGGAAGAACGGCGCGCACGCAATGCGCAATATGAGAGGGAGCGTCGCCAAGAAACGGCAGAAGCGATGTCGCAGCTTATTGAAGCTGCTAATTGTGATCCTAACGTAAGTAATCATCTCTTACCTAGACTTATTTAACATTACTTTATTTATAGTGACCAGAACAATCTAGCTTTGTATTTATTTACAGATCTCAAAAGCCGAGCTTCTAGCCACGGTGATCCGTCGCATTCAGGGGAGACCAGCCAGCCACCTGAGGACATCGCGGAATTGCAACGCGTAAATGCAATTTTGGAAGCTCAAAGTATGTTTTTTTTAATAGTGGTTCCTAGTTTTTTTATTATTTTATTATTTGTTTTTAACTTTCCTTTTTGTTCTTTTCAGTTTCAACACTACAAGATCGGTTGGGCCCCGACGATGCTGCCTCAAGACGGCGAAGACACTGTAAGTTTCAATTACTTTATTTTATCCTTTCTTTGTTTATTTTTACACTTTCTGTCTTATTAACGTGTTATTGTGTATTATTTCTTCAGCCAATAATTATAGTAACGTTCAAAATAGTCAAAGAACATACCTTGTGTATTGTGAAATAGAGATAAATAGAAATAGAGCTTATATACTGTAACTTTAAATAGTTTATATTTTCGTGTTTTTTTTTTTTAATATAAGATGTTATTTCAGAAAAGAACATCGGAAGGCGTCGAGGCAGACCGGCTGGCAAGAACCATATTCCCCTCTCACGGGTTCGTATTCATACCTTACATTTCCACTCTAGAATACAATAATTAATTAAGCAATATATTTAGTAATTTAATATTTGTTGTTTACAGGAAGAACGGCGCGCACACAATGCGCAGTATGAGAGGAAGCTTCGCAAGGAAACGGCAGAAGGAACGTCGCAGTTAATTGAAGCTGCTAACTGTGATCATAGCGTAAGTATCATCACTTACCTAGACTTATTTATCATTACTTTAGTTATAGTGAACAGAACAATCTAAATTTGTATTTATTTACAGATCTCAAACGCCGAACTTCTAGCCACGGTGATCCGTCGCATTCAGGGAGCGACCAGCCAGCCACCAGCTGCACCAGCAGCTCAGGACATCGCGGAATTGCAACGCATAAATGCAATCTTGGAAGCTTAAAGTATGTTTTTTTTATTATTTGTTTTTAAATTTCCAAAAAAAAATGCATCGAGGCGAGAGTCGATGACAAAGTTCTTAGCAACTTGGTCGGCACAGTCGCAATCGATTCCTTCGATGGAGAGACTGACTCGTTCGCTGAACGTAGTGCCATCCATGAACCAATTCTGGATTGTTTAAGTGAGCAATTAAAAAAAAATATTTCTGTAATGTCCCACTGTTGATGAAAGGTTCCATACTTTGTTTCTTATTTGATTCCCAAACCGTGTAGAAAATTGTGTTTAAGTGTTCAAAAGTTTTATTTTATTTTCAGTCGATGCTGAGAAACGATTGCTGTCGGATTGGATAGATGCAGACTTCTTAGAGACCAATGAATTCTGTGATCGACTCACAGATGCAAATGAAAAGTTATCCAATGGACGACATGTTGTCTGGGACTCTGGGTATTGATGAAGACTTAAATATGACTGTATAAAAAAAACAATATTTTTTTGTGAATTTCGCTCTTTCTTAAATACATTTTGTTTGTAAGATTGGTTTATTGATTGTTTTATATAGTACTAAACAATAGTAACTTGTATTACTTTAAAATTATTTTCTATAGTTTAGTTTACGAATATATTTAGTTAGTTAGGATATAATTTGGTTAGCTTGTAAATTGTAATTGTTGTATCTACTTGATTAATTAACTTAAACTTGGTTATGGGTAATCCGTTTTCATTTTAAATAACTCTTATTTGTGATATGTTAACTTTTCTTATCAGTAAATAAACAAGCAATAACACGTACTATTTCTTTTAATTGATGCCAACTAACTACCTAAGGTCCATTCTTTATATTTCCAATTCATGCTATTTGTCGTTAGATAAATATCAACTTTATGCAAATGGTAATTAAGTTGATTTCAGAGTGACTAGCACCATTGAAAAAGTTATAAAAATGTTCGAAGTTGTAGCGTAAACTGAACTCTATTGTGTAGGAATTAATGAGTTATTTTTCCATAAACTGATATTTATTTATAAATATGTTTGCCAAGTTAATCGCAAACGCAGATCTTGACCATAAACAAGAAGACAAGTTTAGTCTTGATTTTGACCATGTTGTAGGCAGAATCGCTCGAGAATTTGCAGTTAGCAGTTAGTTAGAAAATGCTTTCACGAATGAGAAGCTACAGCATTGCCGAATGTCATAGGATATATCACACAATCCCTTCCCGCCTGCAGAAACTTTTCGCCCAGCGTATATCTAGGTATTTGAATTTGAACCTTCTGTAATAAGTATATACAAAATAAGCAGATGAAACGGCTCTATTCAATGTACCTAAATATAATCGCTACAAGAACAAGTAGGTATGTACAATTAGGTATATTATTCAATATATCGTACATAATGTCCGTGAATCTGTTTCCGATGCTGGATGGCAACAGTTTCACGGACATAAAAGTAATACAGCCTATGAATTTCCAATTCCGGATTGAAGGACAACCTTACTATGAAGTAAAAAAATATTTTGTTAGAGTGGAGAATAATCCCAGTTGAATGAACTAAATTCAAGAAACGGTCTATAAGTTTTCGATTCCGAATAAAACTACAAATGAACGATTTTCGGATATTTTGTTGTACCTATTTGTGCTGTGAGATCTTGCTTCCTGCCAAATTTCAAGATTCTAGGTCAACGTTAATAATTAAAATGTCGTCATTACGGTCATATGAAGGACGAACATGATTGAACAAATCTATCAAAAATCGTAGAAAATTTACTAAAGGAATTAAAAAAAAACTTGCACAATTTTTGTTGCCGAATTTTAATCCTAAAGTCGTGAAAATTGGAGGTAACTTCGTGATGTTTTTTTATCGAGAATATTTTAATATTTTGTGTTTTTGTTGCACAATAAGTGTTGAAATATCATGTAGTTAGTTACTCATATTATTTTTATTGTATACCTAAGTCATCAATTTCATGAAAAATAATATTGAAGTTAGGCTGTTTTGGTTACTTTCCGCTCTTAATAGGCTGCCGACGCACAAGAAGCAGAAATACACATAAATAATCTAAACCTGTTCAGCTTTAAGTACTACGACGAAATATAAAATGTCTATGGCTACGTGACAAATAAATCTCCTTAATCCTCTGCCAGTTAGTCCCTAATCCTTTTGATGACTTCAGAAATAATCACCCAGGTAAATTGTGATAAAAGGAAGTTATTAATTGCCCTATTTACAGTAATTACCAAATGTTTAGTTTAACCCCCGTTTCACAGCTTCGTCTTCAGAACAATGCATGATAAATTATCGATTTCTTTTACCTGAGCTCTTTAATTGGTGGGTTATTTATATTTTTAAGGTTGTATGAAGTAGATTTTATTTTATATTTTTTTTAATATTTATATTATATTTACTCCTATATTTGTTTTGGACGCAGAATAAGTATAGAATAAGTGGGTAATCCTATAATTAAGTCTTGTAGGGTGAAAATCTAACGATTGTCTGTAAACTTTGCATATACCAAATTTATTTTAACACTACCTGCATTGCGATCACTCTTGTTCTGAGATAATGCGAAATGTGCTGGTACCTACCTGCTTACATTGGAACATAATATCGTAGATACTAAATTATTATACTGTCAAATAATAGTGGAATACTATTTGTATTTAGAACTGGTTAATCGAGTAAGAGGAAGGCTGTCCTATCGTGATACAGTTTCGACTAGTACGGCAGACTGTGAATCGTATGCTACAACCTAAATAATAATATCAGATTCATTATTGGTGAGTGATTAGTGCTTAAATACGTACTAAATAATTATCATGTGACGTCAGTGCTTAACGAACAACATTTATAAGACGTTAGAAAGGTGAGAAATATAATATCACATTATTGGTTAGTATTTAAGTGCAGGAACCTATCTATTTGCGTTTGTAGTGTCTACCTACCAAATGTTAAAAATATCTAATTTATGGTTGTACTTTAATGATGCAAATATAGTTATTATTATTCTTATAAGGTGCTGGAAGAGGACCATTGTCATTGAGATTGTATTTTTGTGAAATGGCGAGCGGAATTTTAGTAATAATAAAGACCTTATTAAGATGATAATGACAAACTAAATCAGATATTATGTCTACAATAACGTATATATTTTCTTAAGATAAGCTTGTAGGAAGTTCGCAGTGTTTAGCAAGCTTGTCTTTGTACGAGTATGTCTAGTTCTTGGTATAATTGATAAGGACTAAGCACGGCTGGCTGAAGAATGTTGAGCTTGCTACATAATATAGCATTGTTGACGTCATTAATTTCGAGGAAATGGCCAGTGATGCTTTTTATAGAGTTCAATAGCATTATGAAATTATTATTTTTTATTATTTCCAACTTATCATTTGAATCAGAAAATTGCTCAAATGCTATTTGAACAGTATCCAAATTTCGATTTAATTGGTTTTGATTCTTGTTTACCTTTGAAATTGTGTTATTAAAGTTTGAAATAGTAGATTGGATAGCATGAATATTATCTTTCATTAGGTGCTACTAGCTGTTTTTCGTCTGACTGTAGATTGATTTTAGAACTGAGCCGCTAGCATCAATGACCGGGCGGGTTGGTACAGTAAGATATCGACAAGAACTTACGGACATTATTATGATGTTGATTTTGTTAGGGCGATAGTATAAATGAATTTTCTAAATTCTACTTCGTAAAGTAGGCTAGGCCAAAAAGTCCAATATCTTTGCCACTTATAACACAATAATAACAATCCTAAATTATTATTAACTCGTACAAAGACAAGCTTGCTAAACACTGCGAACTTCCTACAAGCTTATCTTAAGAAAATATATACGTTATTATAGACATAATATCTGATTTAGTTTGTCATTATCATCTTAATAAGGTCTTTATTCTTGAGGTTTTTGGCTTGACATCAGAAAATTCATGCATGATAGCTTGACAGTTTTAGAGGTGGGAATAATCGACATATATTTGTCCTTATTTTTTGGAATCGGCGTAGGATTTTTTCCTGTACATACCGAATAGTATGAACCTACGTCTGTAACCGCTGTTCGCGTAGCACGCCGTAGGCTCTCGTAGCGCGGCGTAGCAGAAGCGTTACGATTTGTTTTATTCACTTTATTAAAAGAATCGTGAATTATATTATTGATTGATAGTGATTTAATTGTTATGAATATTCTTGCGTTACTTTTTCATCATCACAATCTTAATTAGCCTATATTGTTCCTACTGCTGAGATACAGGGCTCCTCTCTTTGAGAGGGAGTGGGCTATAATCTACCACGCGGGCCCAGTGCGGGTTGGTAGATGTCACATGTCTTCGAATTTTTGATTCTAGAACATGCCGGCTTCCTCACGATGGTTTACTTCGCCGTTTTGAGAGCAGTGGTGATGAAATAACTACTTTTTACAAAATAAAAAATATGGAAATGCAGCAATGGGCTGGGTACGTATAGGTTAATTTCGACAAGAAACGTCGTGAGAATGAGTTTCACAAATATACACATCGGTTTGTAAGCAATATTATTTCATAATTTAAATACAAACCCGCAATGTGTTCAGAAAACAAATGGTAGATATAAAACTACACAGGAACACATACCTACGACACGAGCAGCCAAAGTTTTTAACACCTGCCAGGAATTATTAATACATATTATAAGCATTTGCGACTTATTCAGGTTGTAAACTTATTATACGTTATTTTGAATCCTATTGTATCATTAAGAAATACCCAAAACTGGATCTAACGCTTAAACAGAAATTTATTAACAATAGGAATCCTAAAACAATAAGATAATCCCCGGCCGACCAACAGCAGTCCATCTCATTTTTTATACCCCTGCGTACGCGCAGGTATATAAACTCGGGTTCAAAAAATTTTGGACTCACTACTTAGTTTGTGCCGTACTAGAACAGTTGACTGGTGAAGCTTTGTAATTATATTATTTTTAAAAGTTTATAATAATTATAAACATTCAAAATGGGGAAAGAAAATGTACGTATTGTGAAATAGGAATAGAGCTTATATACTGCAACTTTAAATTGTTTATATATTTTTTTAAACATAAAATGTATTGTTATTTCAGAAAAAAACATCGCAAGAGATCCCAAGGCGTCGAGGCAGACCGGCTGGTGCTAACCGTGTTCCTCTCGCACGGGTTCGTATTCATACCTTACATTTCCACTCTAGAATACAATAATTAATTTAATTAATATATTTAGTAATTTAATATTTGTTGTTTACAGGAAGAACGGCGCGCACGCAATGCGCAATATGAGAGGGAGCGTCGCCAAGAAACGGCAGAAGCGATGTCGCAGCTTATTGAAGCTGCTAATTGTGATCCTAACGTAAGTAATCATCTCTTACCTAGACTTATTTAACATTACTTTATTTATAGTGACCAGAACAATCTAGCTTTGTATTTATTTACAGATCTCAAAAGCCGAGCTTCTAGCCACGGTGATCCGTCGCATTCAGGGGGCGACCAGCCAGCCACCTGAGGACATCGCGGAATTGCAACGCGTAAATGCAATTTTGGAAGCTCAAAGTATGTTTTTTTTAATAGTGTTTCCTAGTTTTTTTATTATTTTATTATTTGTTTTTAACTTTCCTTTTTGTTCTTTTCAGTTTCAACACTACAAGATCGGTTGGGCCCCGACGATGCTGCCTCAAGACGGCGAAGACACTGTAAGTTTCAATTACTTTATTTTATCCTTTCTTTGTTTATTTTTACACTTTCTGTCTTATTAACGTGTTATTGTGTATTATTTCTTCAGCCAATAATTATAGTAACGTTCAAAATAGTGAAAGAACATACCTTGTGTATTGTGAAATAGAGATAAATAGAAATAGAGCTTATATACTGTAACTTTAAATAGTTTATATTTTCGTGTTTTTTTTTTAATATAAGATGTTATTTCAGAAAAGAACATCGGAAGGCGTCGAGGCAGACCGGCTGGCAAGAACCATATTCCCCTCTCACGGGTTCGTATTCATACCTTACATTTCCACTCTAGAATACAATAATTAATTAAGCAATATATTTAGTAATTTAATATATATATTTCAGCTGCATCCGGTTAGACTGGAAGCCGACCCCAACATAGTTGGGAAAAGGCTAGGCAGATGATGATGATTTAGTAATTTAATATTTGTTGTTTACAGGAAGAACGGCGCGCACGCAATGCGCAATATGAGAGGGAGCGTCGCCAAGAAACGGCAGAAGCAATGTCGCAGCTAATTGAAGCTGCTAATTGTGATCCTAACGTAAGTAATCATCTCTTACCTAGACTTATTTATCATTACTTTATTTATAGTGAACAGAACAATCTAGCTTTGTATTTATTTACAGATCTCAAAAGCCGAGCTTCTAGCCACGGTGATCCGTCGCATTCAGGGGGCGACCAGCCAGCCACCTGAGGACATCGCGGAATTGCAACGCGTAAATGCAATTTTGGAAGCTCAAAGTATGTTTTTTTTAATAGTGTTTCCTAGTTTTTTTATTATTTTATTATTTGTTTTTAACTTTCCTTTTTGTTCTTTTCAGTTTCAACACTACAAGATCGGTTGGGCCCCGACGATGCTGCCTCAAGACGGCGAAGACACTGTAAGTTTCAATTACTTTATTTTATCCTTTCTTTGTTTATTTTTACACTTTCTGTCTTATTAACGTGTTATTGTGTATTATTTCTTCAGCCAATAATTATAGTAACGTTCAAAATAGTGAAAGAACATACCTTGTGTATTGTGAAATAGAGATAAATAGAAATAGAGCTTATATACTGTAACTTTAAATAGTTTATATTTTCGTGTTTTTTTTTTAATATAAGATGTTATTTCAGAAAAGAACATCGGAAGGCGTCGAGGCAGACCGGCTGGCAAGAACCATATTCCCCTCTCACGGGTTCGTATTCATACCTTACATTTCCACTCTAGAATACAATAATTAATTAAGCAATATATTTAGTAATTTAATATATATATTTCAGCTGCATCCGGTTAGACTGGAAGCCGACCCCAACATAGTTGGGAAAAGGCTAGGCAGATGATGATGATTTAGTAATTTAATATTTGTTGTTTACAGGAAGAACGGCGCGCACGCAATGCGCAATATGAGAGGGAGCGTCGCCAAGAAACGGCAGAAGCAATGTCGCAGCTAATTGAAGCTGCTAATTGTGATCCTAACGTAAGTAATCATCTCTTACCTAGACTTATTTATCATTACTTTATTTATAGTGAACAGAACAATCTAGCTTTGTATTTATTTACAGATCTCAAAAGCCGAGCTTCTAGCCACGGTGATCCGTCGCATTCAGGGGGCGACCAGCCAGCCACCGGAGGACATCGCGGAATTGCAACGCATAAATGCAATCTTGGAAGCTCAAAGTATGTTTTTTTTAATAGTGTTTCCTAGTTTTTTTATTATTTTATTTTAACTTTCCTTTTTGTTCTTTTCAGTTTCATCCCTACAAGATCGGTTGGGCCCCGACGATGCTGCCTCATGACGGCGAAGACACTGTAAGTTTCAATTACTTTATTTTATCCTTTCGTTGTTTATTTCTACACTTTCTGTCTTATTAACGTGATATTGTGTATTATATCTTCAAAGTCAATAATAATAGTAACGTTCAAAATAGTGAAAGAACATACCTTGTGTATTGTGAAATAGAGATAAATAGGAATAGAGCTTATATACTGTAACTTTAAATTGTTTATATTTTCGTGTTTTTTTTTAAATATAAGATGTTATTTCAGAAAAGAACATAGGAAGGCGTCGAGGCAGACCGGCTGGCAAGAACCATATTCCCCTCTCACGGGTTCGTATTCATACCTTACATTTCCACTCTAGAATACAATTATTAATTAAGTAATATATTTAGTAATTTATTATTTGTTGTTTACAGGAAGAACGGCGCGCACGCAATGCGCAGTAAGAAGCGGCAGAAGGAACGTCGCAGTTAATTGAAGTTGCTAATTGTGATCATAGCGTAAGAATCATCACTTACCTAGACTTATTTATCATTACTTTAGTTATAGTGAACAGAACAATCTAACTTTGTATTTATTTACAGATCTCAAACGCCGAACTTCTAGCCACGGTGATCCGTCGCATTCAGGGAGCGACCAGCCAGCCACCAGCTGCACCAGCAGCTCAGGACATCGCGGAATTGCAACGCATAAATGCAATCTTGGAAGCTTAAAGTATGTTTTTTTTTTATTATTTGTTTTTAAATTTCCTAAAACAAATGCATCGAGGCGAGAGTCGATGACAAAGTTCTTAGCAACTTGGTCGGCACAGTCGCAATCGATTCCTTCGATGGAGAGACTGACTCGTTCGCTGAACGTGGTGCCACCCACGAACCAATTTTGGATTGTTTAAGTGAGCAATTAAAAAAAATATATTTCTGTAATGTCCCACTGTTGGTGAAAGGTTCCATACTTTGTTTCTTATTTGATTCCCAATCCGTGCAGAAAATTGTGTTTCAGTGTTCAAAACTTTTATTTTATTTTCAGTCGATGCTGAGAAACGATTGCTGTCCGGATTGGATAGATGCAGACTTCTTACAGACCAATGAATTCTGTGATGACTCACAGATGCAAGTGAAAAGTTATCCAATGGACGACATAAACTATATTTTTTGTGAATTTCGCTCTTTCTTAAATATATTTTGTTTGTCAAATCTATTTTGGAACATTTAGACTGAAAATGTTATAAAAATTTACAATTCATTTGATTAGTTTATATATGTACTAAGCAATAGTAACTAGTATTATTTAATTATATAATTTCTATATTTTAGTTTGCGAATAGATTTAGTTGTAAGGATATAATTTTGTTAGCTTGTAAATTGTAATATTGTTGTATCTACTTGATTAATTAACTTAAACTTAGTTATAGCAAGCTATACATTTTGTATTGTAGGTAATCCGTTTTCATTTTAAATAACTCTTATTTGTGATATGTTAACATTTATTATCAGTAAATAAACAAGCAATAACACGTAACATTTCTTTTAATTGATTCCAACTAACTACCTAAGGTCTATCCTTGATACCTATTTCTAATTGATGCTATTTGTCGTTAAATAAATATCAAGTTTATTATACTGAAAATTAAGTTGATTTCAGAGTGACTAGCACTATTGAAAAAGCTATAGAAATTTTCGAAGTTGTAACGTAAACTGAACTTTATAGTATAGGAATTAGAGTTATTTTTCCATAAACTGATATTTCTTTATATTTTTGGCAACTTAATCGCAAACGCAGATCTTGACCATAAAGAAGAGAAGTCGTAGGCCGAACTACCCACACTGTTCCCGACTTCCTTAATTAACTAAAATTAATCAGAACATTAGGTGCTGGCTTCTGCCTCTTGACTTTGTCCTCGTCATATTTCTTGTTTTAACATAAACTCCTTGTGATAGAGTTTTCTGAATCGGATCAGTAGTTCCGAAGATTACCCCTTACATACAAACTTACATACCTCTTTATAATATTAATGGCTGATTTTACCAAAGTCAGATGTGTGTGATATTAGACTAAACATTTGCTAATTACTGTAACTAGGGGAATGAATAAATTTCTTGTAGAACAATATACATACATATACATTATAATCTATATATATAAAATTCAAAGTCCTGACTGACTGACTGAGACATCAACGAACAGCCTAAACCGCTGGTCCTAGAGACATGAAATTTGGAGGGTGTATTCTTCGTGAAGAGTAGGTATCCACTAAGAAAGGGTTTTTCGAAATTCCACCCCTAAGAGGGTTAAGAATAAGATTTTTCATACAAACAAAATCCCCCCAGATTTTGTTTGTATGAAAAATCTTATTCCTTGAGTTAATAAACTTGACACGAATACTTATCTAAGTAAATTATGAAGTTAGGCTTTTATTGTTTTTTATAAACCACCCCCCGAAAAGAGGATTGGGGGGTTTCAAAGGTTGTATGGAAGAATTTTAGCGCGCGGTCCGATTTAATCGAAACTTGTATTTATACCTAAAATTGAAAGGAAAGAATAATATATAATAATATAATTTGCTTAAACAATCAGATATGTATTCTTTTAATTTGGAGCAAAGTACTAGGAAGTACAACATTGACACAGAAACCTTGCAATCTGAACTTGACCATCTACAGGAGAAACTTAGTTCAATGACCAACAAGTATAATACCTCTGAAGACCTAATGAGGGAATATGTGTTGGCAATGAATGAGCTGGTAAACTCACAAAAAAACAACTGTGAGCATTGTCTAACACCATCTAATGTGCTTACGCCGGACCATTCATTGTCAACATGCAATACCTCCTTACAGCAACCCTGTGTTGATTTGATCATTCCTTCTACTAATAGTTCCAATAAACCTTGTACACAAACTGTAAATAATAATATTGTGTCATTTTGTGATGAGATTGGTAAGGACTTAGATCACTTGTTGACAGATGAATATCCGGGACACTCAATATTAAATTACTGTATGCCTGGTTGTTCTTTGTTTCATATTATGAAAAAAAAAATGAAATGTAACTTTACCCAGGATACAACTTTATTAATTTTTGTGGGTAATAGGGGAAATGTAAACAAAGGAGAACTGCTCTAGTATCATAAAACATTATGCAATCTTAATTTAAGAAAAGTTGTGTTGTTTACATTCCCCTATAGTAATAGTTTGCCACAGGAAGAAAATAGCTTAAGATTTGAATTAAATATGACAATGCATAATTTGACATTTAATAATAACTTGTTCCACTTGATTGATATTAACAATTATGTTAGTAATAATTTTTATTTGACAAAAGATAGATATAAAATTGTTATGTACTATCTTTCTAATTATTATAAAAGACAGATAGCTGTGTCGCTATCATATTTTTTTTACAATTACAGCCAAAAATTTGGCTAAACAACTTGCTTCTTTTGAGCAATGCAATGACATTATAAATAATTCTACCACTACTTTGGACACAATTAATGACATTGCTAATAATTAAAATTAGAAAGTAAGACAATAGAGGCAACCTCTAGCTATATTGTACAGAATGGCAAAAGTACCTCAAAAAAGGGTTTAAAATCTGTAAATAGTATCAACCTGGTGCATCAAAATATTCAAGGATTTATGAGCAAAGATCTAAAAGTAGAATTATTTATGCATTTTTATAGTATTGATATTCTTTGTATAACAGAACATTGGCTGAAAAGCCACCAGTTCTTGTTCAATTTTAATAATCACCAGGTTGGAAGTTCGTTCAGCAGAATAAATGCTATACATGGTGGCTCATTAATTTTAGTAAGTAACCAACTCAAATTTATAGATCGTAACGATATTGTGAGTGAACACAAAAACTGCAAGTCGCATGGAGGCTTTCAAAAGTAAACTCACTGATAAATTACCAGCTTTGTCAGTTCATACGGATCCTAATCATCTTTATGATATTTTTTTTACTATATACTGTACACAATTTAATTCAACCTTTATTTCCAAGACTATCTCGGTTAATAGTAACGCATCTTTCAGTCATTGGGCTACCATTGGTATTTATAAAAGTAGAACTCGGCTTAATGAACTGTATAATGAAAGGACTTACGTTAACACTGATGAATTTAATTAGTATGTTAGAAATTATTCAAAATTATTTAAAAAAGTTTGTTATTATATGGCCAAGTCACTTTATTTAGGTTCAAAGATTAAAAACAGCAGTAATGTAATTAAAACGACTTGGAATATTATTAATAGTGAAACGGGAAGGTCTAGTAATCGAAACACTGACTACAGCCTGTCGATTAATGACAACATAATAAAACCAGACTCACAAGTCGCCGAGGCATTTGAAAATTTATTTTCAGATATTCCCGTTTCAACTACTAAGTCCCTAAACTCATCACCTTCTGTGGCTGAGTCTTTGCTTATGGAAAATGTTAATGGCTGCGATTCCGAATTTCATTTTGAACATGTTACCTGTAGAGATAAAATTAAAACTTTTCACACGTTAAACATAAAAAAGACTGCAGATCTGTGGGGTAATTCTGTAGAAGTTGCTATGTCTGTTATTGACATTGTAGCGCCTACTCTAGCTCTTATCTGTAATAGTTGTATTGACGGTGGGGAGTTTCCTGATCTTATGAAAAATAGTAAAATAATACCTTTGTTTAAATCGGGTAGTACATCAGACCCCACAAAATATATAGACCTATTTCTGTACTAGCTAACTTTAGTAAAATTTTTGAGAAATTAATTTTAGAACAAATTAAATTAAACTCAATAAATTTGTATTTTTAACGATATAAAGGCCTATATAATCACTTACCTTACGCTTTTTTACTTTGAGCTAATGAAATTAAGCCTTTTCAGAATGACATCGTCATAATGGTCATATTAAGGACTAACGTGATTGAACAAATCTATCAAAAAATCGTAGAAAATTTACTAAAGGATTAAAAAAAGCTTGCACAAGTTTAGTTGCCTAATTTGTATCCTAAAGTCGTGAAAATTGGAGGTAACTTCGTGATGTTCTTTTATCGAGAAATTTTATGATTTTGTGTTTCTGTTGCACAATAAGTGTGGAAATATCAAGCAGTTACTCATATTATTTTTATTTTATACCTAAGTCTTATCAATTTCATGAAAAATCATATTATTGAAGTTAGGATGTTTTGGTTACTTCCCGCTCTTAATAGGCTGCCGACGCACATGAAGCAGAAATACGCATAAATCATCTAAACCTGTTCAGCTTTCAAGTACTACGACGAAATGTATACAATATCTATGGCTACGTGACAAATAAATCTCCTAATCCTCTGTCGGTTAGTCCTTAGGATCTTTTTAGTACAATAATCTTTTGAATGAATTTAGAAAGAATCACCAGGTATATTGTAATAAAAGGAAGTTATTTATTGCCCTAGTACCAGTAATTACCAAATGTTTAGTTTAACACCCGTTTAGCTTCTTCACAGCTTCGTCTTCAGAACAATGTATGTGATATTATCGATTTTTTTACCTGAGCTCTTTAATTGGTGGGTTATTTATATTTTTAAGGTTGTATGAAGTAGATTTTATATAAGAATTCATTCCTCGGCTGAGCCTATTGAGAGGTGAGTTAACTCCTACACTTGTTTATGCTTTAGTGCAGAATAAGTGGGTACCTAATTCTATAGTCTTGTAGGATGAAAATCTAACGATTGTCTGTAAACTTTGCATATACCAAATTTATTTTAACACTACCTGCATTGTGGTCACTTCTGTTCGTAGATAGTGCGAAATGTTCTGATACCTACCTGTTTACTTTGGAACATAATATCACAGATTCTAAATTATTATAATGTCAAATAATAGTGGAATACTATTTGAATTTAGAACTGGTTAATCAAGTTAGAGGAATTCAGCCTACAACAAGGTCAAAATCAAGAAATTTGCAGCTACAGGTACCAACTCACGGTAGATAATTACCAACTTAATTACCATTATCATAAAGTTATATTTGTTTAACTAGAAATAACATCAATTAGAAATATAAAGAATAGACCTTAGGTAGTTAGTTGGAATCAATTAAAACAAATGGTACGTGTTATTGCTTGTTTATTTACTGATAAGAAATAGTTTAAGTACATATCACAAAAAAGACTTATTTGAAATAAAAACGGATTACCTGTATATGATTCGGGCCGTTTAGAAACACAAAATCTCTATTCAATGTAAAACAATGTAGGCTGTAGGGATTTAGGGAATAATTCAACAAATTCTATAGAAGCTGGTAAAATATCCCATTTCTAATTTTAACAAATAATACTAGTAGTTCCACATTACCATACAATGGGCCGACGGAAAACCCAAACGAACCTTTAAAACAATAAATAAATTCTACAAAGACGGCCATAAACACGCCATAATCCTATTGTGCGAAAGTGTGGTACATGGGCTAAGCGTTGTGTTTTTAAGTGTTTCTAAGTGATGTATTAAGTCGAGGGCAGGTTGGTTTGTGACCACGAGACCGAGTTGTTACGGGGCCAGTTTTAAGTCTCTTAAAAAAACTAATTTTAATCTTAAAGGCCTTTATTGAAAATGATTAGATTTTACAATTATATAATTTTTATGTGTCCGCCATGAAGTTCAAAGTATGACTGGCGGAAACTCACACCACACCTTACAAACATCTAAATCTTGTTTATGCTTTAGTGCAGAATAAGTGGGTACCTAATTCTATAATTAAGTCTTATAGGATGAAAATCTAACGATTGTCTGTAAAATTTGCATATACCAAATTTATTTTAACACTACCTGCATTGTGGTTACTTCTGTTCGTAGATAATGCAAAATGTTCTGATACCTACCTGTTTACATTGAAACATAATATCACAGATACTAAATTATTATACTGTCAAATAATAGTGGAATACTATTTGTATTTAGAACTAGTTAATCGAGTAAGAGGAAGGCTGTCCTATCGTGATACAGTTTCGACTAGTACGGAGGACTATGATATTATTATTTAGGTTGTAGCATTCGATTCAGAGTCATTATTGGTGAGTGATTAGTGCTTAAATACGTACTAAATAATTATCATGTGACGTCAGTGCTTAACGAACAACATTTATAAGACGTTAGAAAGGTGAGAAATATAATATCACATTATTGGTTAGTATTTAAGTGCAGGAACATATCTATTTGCGTTTGTAGTGTCTACCTACCAAATGTTAAAAATATCTAATTTATGGTTGTACTTTAATGATGCAAATATAGTTATTATTATTCTTATAAGGTGCTGGAAGAGGACCATTGTCATTGAGATTGTATTTTTGTGAAATGGCGAGCGGAATTTTAGTAATAATAAAGACCTTATTAAGATGATAATGACAAACTAAATCAGATATTATGTCTATAATAACGTATATATTTTCTTAAGATAAGCTTGTAGGAAGTTCGCAGTGTTTAGCAAGCTTGTCTTTGTACGAGTATGTCTAGTTCTTGGTATAATTGATAAGGACTAAGCACGGCTGGCTGAAGAATGTTGAGCTTGCTACATAATATAGCATTGTTGACGTCATCAATTTCGAGGAAATGGCCAGTGATGCTTTTTATAGAGTTCAATAGCATTATGAAATTATTATTTTTTATTATTTCCAACTTATCATTTGAATCAGAAAATTGCTCAAATGCTATTTGAACAGTATCCAAATTTCGATTTAATTGGTTTTGATTCTTGTTTACCTTTGAAATTGTGTTATTAAAGTTTGAAATAGTAGATTGGATAGCATGAATATTATCTTTCATTAGGTGCTACTAGCTGTTTTTCGTCTGACTGTAGATTGATTTTAGAACTGAGCCGCTAGCATCAATGACCGGGCGGGTTGGTACAGTAAGATATCGACAAGAACTTACGGACATTATTATGATGTTGATTTTGTTAGGGCGATAGTATAAATGAATTTTCTAAATTCTACTTCGTAAAGTAGGCTAGGCCAAAAAGTCCAATATCTTTGCCACTTATAACACAATAATAACAATCCTAAATTATTATTAACTCGTACAAAGACAAGCTTGCTAAACACTGCGAACTTCCTACAAGCTTATCTTAAGAAAATATATACGTTATTATAGACATAATATCTGATTTAGTTTGTCATTATCATCTTAATAAGGTCTTTATTCTTGAGGTTTTTGGCTTGACATCAGAAAATTCATGCATGATAGCTTGACAGTTTTAGAGGTGGGAATAATCGACATATATTTGTCCTTATTTTTTGGAATCGGCGTAGGATTTTTTCCTGTACATACCGAATAGTATGAACCTACGTCTGTAGCCGCTGTTCGCGTAGCACGCCGTAGGCTCTCGTAGCGCGGCGTAGCAGAAGCGTTACGATTAGTTTTATTCACTTTATTAAAAGAATCGTGAATTATATTATTGATTGATAGTGATTTAATTGTTATGAATATTCTTGCGTTACTTTTTCATCATCACAATCTTAATTAGCCTATATTGTTCCTACTGCTGAGATACAGGGCTCCTCTCTTTGAGAGGGAGTGGGCTATAATCTACCACGCGGGCCCAGTGCGGGTTGGTAGATGTCACATGTCTTCGAATTTTTGATTCTAGAACATGCCGGCTTCCTCACGATGGTTTACTTCGCCGTTTTGAGAGCAGTGGTGATGAAATAACTACTTTTTACAAAATAAAAAATATGGAAATGCAGCAATGGGCTGGGTACGTATAGGTTAATTTCGACAAGAAACGTCGTGAGAATGAGTTTCACAAATATACACATCGGTTTGTAAGCAATATTATTTCATAATTTAAATACAAACCCGCAATGTGTTCAGAAAACAAATGGTAGATATAAAACTACACAGGAACACATACCTACGACACGAGCAGCCAAAGTTTTTAACACCTGCCAGGAATTATTAATACATATTATAAGCATTTGCGACTTATTCAGGTTGTAAACTTATTATACGTTATTTTGAATCCTATTGTATCATTAAGAAATACCCAAAACTGGATCTAACGCTTAAACAGAAATTTATTAACAATAGGAATCCTAAAACAATAAGATAATCCCCGGCCGACCAACAGCAGTCCATCTCATTTTTTATACCCCTGCGTACGCGCAGGTATATAAACTCGGGTTCAAAAAATTTTGGACTCAGGATTGGCTTCGTGGTAACACTGTTCTGACATCAAGTACGTGAGTGAGTGAGTGAGTGACAGTGCAGTGCCCGTGCGGACCGTTAAGTGTTTTTGTTTCTCTTGTGTTTGCATTAGGTGCCTACTAGTGCAAACACAGGGGGAGCCCCTCCGTGCTGCTCGGCGGATCGCCGCCGCAGCGGTCGCGGGACCACACGCCCCCGGGATGCCTAAACCCGGCAACCGCGGCTCGCTGGGCCGCGATGCCGGGTCCGAGGACCCCCGTCCGGTGTTGGACCGGGCGACGTCGCTGCCGAACATCGGCGACGCGTCGTCCGGTGCGCCATCGGCCGGGCCAGCCACCCGACCGAAGAAGGAGAAGGAGGTAAGAGGAGGAGGGGGAGGATCGGGAACCGTAGCAGCCGCCGGCCCACCGACGACATCGGCGCCTGCGCGCGTTGCGCCAACGCCGTCGTCGAGCCGACAGCATGCGGTCCCCATCCGCCCCGCCGCGTTCCGCCCGGTGCCTATTCAGGCGCCGGGGCCCGCCGCGAACCCAGGCCGCGCGCAGCAAGCGCGCGCCACAGTGCCGTCCGCCCGCGTACCCGCACCCGTGCGCACGACTGCCCCCGCTGTGCGGGCGGCGCCGACTGAGCGCTCTGCCGCGCCGACCGCACACACCACCGCGCCGACTACGCGTGCCGCTGCGCAGCGTGCGCCGCCCGCGCTCCCCGCGCACACCCCTGCGCCGCCTGCACGCTCGGCCGTGCCTGCCGCGCGCACCGCGGTGACGCACACGTCGCCGCCCGCGCCACCCGCGCCTACCCCGGGAGCATCCACGCGCTCTCGCGCACCTCCGGCGCGTATTAACGTGCCGACGCCGACCGCTGCGTCCCCGCCCGCGCCCACTGGGGCTGCGTTGGTGGGGACCCGAAATACCCATGCTGTGCCAGCTCCACGCACGGCCACACCCAGTCCCCGCCTCTCGCTGGCGGGACCGGTGACGGCCGAGTGGGAGCGGCCGGCCAGTACCGGACCCTTCTTCCGGCCGGCGCTGATGACGCCGCAGGCGCCCGCTTCGCCGGCGCCCCCCAGGGCCTCCGCCTTCGACTCGCCCGCGATGCTGTCGGCATGCTCCTCGAACGTAGGGTCGAGCATGTCGCTAGCGTCAGTGGGCTCGGCCGTGTCCGGTCGCGGCGACGTGTCACCCGACACGACCCCGCGATCCGGGCGACGGCCCACCGAGGGAGGAGCGGATTCAGCACCACCCACGCCAGCTTCGCCGATGCCGCCGCTGGGATTCGACTTCGAGTTCCAGCTCGGGGCCAGACCCCAGCGGCGCCGGCGGAGCACTGACGACTCGACGGAGGAGGAGGCGAAGCGCTACTGCCTCGACCCGCCGCGGCCACAGCGCGAACGCGCGCCGCGGGGTCGGGACGCACCGGCGTCGCCCAGTTTCGCCGCGGTGGCGCGTCGTACGCCGCCTCGATCACCGTCGCCACAGCCATCAACCTCGGGGGTAAGTCAACCAACCTTACCCCCCGCCCCCGATGCAGCACCCAACGCACAGCATGCTGCCGCCCCCGGCACCGCTTCTAAACAAAAGCCGGGGAAAAAGCTACGCTACCCACCGCTGGTAGTCGAGAAGTTGCCGAACTGGGCAACACATTTCAGGGCCATCAGTGCCAAACTGGGCCGGCCGCCAAACGCTCGTCCATACGGGGGTGGAGTACGCTTCACCCCAGACAGCGAGGAAGAGTACCGGCTGGTCCAGCGGTACTTGACGGGCCTTGAAAAGGACAGCGGCGTTTCCTGGTTCGCCTACTCGCTACCAGCGGACAAGAGTTTCAAGGTCGCCATCAGGGGGCTGCCAGCTGACACGGACCCCCAGGATATCGAGGAGGAACTCCGGACGCTGGGGTACCAGCCGGAGTACGTGCGCCATATAAAGGGCGCACAAGGAAGACCCGGCTGTGTATTCCACGCCATCATAAAGAGGACACCGGACGTCCGGGCTATCTTCGACACCACCATATTCATGTATATGCGTGGTGTGAAGATAGAGGCTTGGCGGGGCAAACGTGGGCCCGCCCAGTGTCACCGGTGTCAGAAGTTTCGACACAGTTCGCACCAGTGCCACCGACCGCTCGCTTGCGTCAGATGCGGAGGCGAGCACGCGGCACGTGACTGCCCGCGCCCGCGGGAGGAGCCGGCCACCTGCGTAAACTGCGGTGGCCCGCACCCCGCGTGCAATGTGAAGTGCCCCGTGTTTATGGCAGAGACCAGAAACAAGCGAGCGGGGACTGCCGCCATCACGGCCACCACGCGTCGGCCCCAAGCGGCCATCGAGGGGCCGCAAATGGTGGAAGAAGAGGCCCAAACAGCGACGCTTATGGCGGCAGCAAACGGGCCCACACATAGGAGCCAAGCCACCTCCTCGAAGCGGAGGAAGAAGGGGCGCGGGGGTAAGGGGAAAGGCAAGAAGCCAAACCCCCCTGCGACCCAGGAAGACGCGCCTAAGGCCGACCCTGCCTCAAGTGGGGCGCAGGCCGTAAGCAAGGGCGAACCCGCAACTAGCACCGGCACAGCGCCGCGGCAAACGGCGGAACTAAAACAGTTGGCACAGAAAGCCAGCCGCGGCGCCTCCGGCGCTACAACAAAAATTGACACTAAGCCCGAGACCAAGAAGGAGTTTACGACCTGCGCCATCCAACTGTTGATGGACCTGATCAAGGCCATCAGGCAGGGTCATGACATCGAGACGGTCATCCTTGATGGCCTGGCCACTTTGCTAACGCTTTACCATGGCTAGGCCATTAAGGGTGATCCACTGGAACGCCCGCGGCCTTAGGGGAAAGGTCGCCCCCCTCCGCCATCTCCTGCGCGAACAGGACATTGACGTGGCGCTAATCAGTGAGACACTCCTGGGACCCGAAGATAGGGTCAGGGTTCCGGGATACCACGTCTACAGAAAAGACGAAAGGTCGGCACATCAACGGTACCGTGGTCTGGCGGTACTAGTGAGGCGAAGAGTCGTCCATCAAGAGCTTCCCTTGCCGCCGAACGCTACGTGCTACGCGCTGGGTATCCAGCTGCACATCGCCGGCGAGGACCTAAATATATACGCCTTCTATAAGCCGCCCGCGGCCCGATTGGACTTACAGGAGCTGCGGGCGCTTCTCGCGCCAACGAACGGCAACGCGACCATCCTCGCCGGTGACTTTAACTGTAAACACCCAGCGTGGAACTCTATGCACAGGAATACCGAGGGAAGCCGACTCTTCGCGGACGCGGAAGCCTTCGGCTACTCGGTGTCCGGCCCAGAGACGCCGACACACTACCCCGATGCCACACGGCGGATGCCGGACGTGCTGGACATCGTAGTCCACCGGGGGCTACACTGCCAGATCACGCAACAGGTGATCGACGACGAGCTACAGTCGGACCATCATCCTGTACTCGTCGTCCTATCGGGTATGCCGACCCGACTGAAGCCATTAGCGCCACGTCAAATCACGGACTGGAATAAGTTCACGGACAGATTAGAGACCACCACGCCGACTCGGCCCATAACCACTTCCGCGGACGTGGACCAGACGGCGGGGGACATCACTGCTTGCATACAAAGCGCCTTAGAAGCGGCGACGAGCACGCAGCCGCAGGGGAGAGTGCTATTGCCGCCCCTGCCGGCGCATATATATTCAATGATCGCCGTGAAGAGGCGCCTTCGCAAGCAGTGGCAGCAGCTTAGATGTCCCACCCTAAAGAAGCAGCTAAACCGTCTCGCGGAAAAGGTAAAGGCCGAGCTACAGGCACACGCCGCCGCGGACTGGGAGAAAAGAATAGACGCCACCACAGACAACTGGCCGTCTCTACACAAACTGTGTCGACAGCTAACGAGTACCCCAGCCCCGGTACGGCCGCTGCGAGACAGCGACGGGGCGCTTAAGTATGTAGCGGAGGACCGGGCGGAGGTCTTCGCCGAACACCTGGAGCGTCAGTTCCGCCCCAACCCGACCAGCGACACAGACCATGTCGCAGCAGTCGAGCAACACCTGGGAGACTATTTCGCCACGCCGATAGCTCCCGATGAAGACCCTGTTTTCTTCTCGCCTGGCGCAGTCAGACGCGCCATCCTCAACACGAAACCGAGGAAGGCCCCCGGTGCTGACGGCATCACCAATGCAGTGCTGCGCCGCCTGCCCTACCGTACGGTAGCAGCGCTGGCGCGCCTGTTTACGGCGGTGCTGCGCACGGGGACCTTTCCCGCCTCGTGGAAGGAAGGGCGCGTCATAATGCTGCCCAAGGCGGGGAAAGATATACTGAAGCCGGAGAGCTATCGGCCGATCACGCTGCTGCCGACAGTCTCCAAGGTGTTCGAAGCACTCCTGCTGCGACATCTCCAGCCACACATCGCGCCGCGCCCGGAGCAATTCGGGTTTCGGGCGGAACATAGCACGACGCTCCAGCTGTCGAGGGTACTGCACCACCTCTCAGCTGCTCTAAACAAGAAGGAATATTCGGTAGCAGTATTCCTCGACATGGAGAAGGCCTTCGACCGTGTATGGCACGACGGCCTTATATACAAGTTGGCCACGTCAGGCGCGCCCCGTCGCGTCGTAAAGGTGGTCTCTGATTTTCTGTCCCACAGGTCCTTCAAAGTGGTGGTCGACGGGGCGCTGTCAAGCACGCACCCGGTGCTAGCGGGTGTGCCGCAGGGCAGCTGCATATCGCCGGCGTGTTACTCACGATACACGGACGACATCCCCACGACACAGGAAGCGATGCTCGCGCTGTACGCCGACGACGCCGCGTACATTACTACATCGCTCAATGCGAAGTACGCGGCGGTCAAGATGCAGCGCGCGCTAGAGCTCCTTCCCGACTGGTTGTCCAAGTGGCGGCTGTCGGTGAACGT
This sequence comes from Apamea crenata, assembly GCA_949629185.1. Taxonomy (NCBI): domain Eukaryota; kingdom Metazoa; phylum Arthropoda; class Insecta; order Lepidoptera; family Noctuidae; genus Apamea; species Apamea crenata. The sequence continues at coordinate 8,187,829 of OX451371.1, read as the reverse complement.
GGGTAAGACGCAGGCGATGGTCACTGGAGCAGCGCCCCTCCCGCCACCCTTGAAACTACAAGGAGCCGACGTCACGTGGTCGCCCCGGGTCAAATACCTGGGGGTCACCATTGACCGTCGGCTCACGATGGGGCCACACGTCCGCTCGGTCGCCGCACGGGGTAGGGCAGCCCGCACCTTACTCAAACCAGTGCTCTCATCTCGCATCCCGGCGCGCGTCAAGTTGAGCGTGTACAAATTGTACGTCCGCCCTATCTTGACGTACGCCGCTCCGGCATGGTTCGCCCTCACAAGCGAGTCGAGCCGAAAGCTGCTCCGCGCGCAACAAAGTTTAGCGCTGCGGACAATCGTTGACGCCCCTCGCTATGTGAGGAACGACGTCATCCGGAGGGACCTCGGGATCGAGAGCCTGGATGAGTTTGTGCGGCATCTCGCGAAGGCTATGTTCGCGCGTGCCGACGCATCAGCTTGGCCTCATGTCAAGCACATTGCGCCCTGGCACGCGCGCCCCCCTGACGCGAGACCCTTGCCCCGCGACCTGGTAGCGGACGACGACCCCATCGCACCGGATTGACGCCTCAAGTGAGCTGCACCCAGGTTACACGCAGCTCACTTGAAACAAAAAATTACTCCACATACACTACATACATTCGCTGCGTAGCGTGTGCTAAGTTAATATAGGCACGTTACGCGACGAACACAGACATCCACTACTACACAGACGCCTAAACTCACACGTGTGGGCGCAGCGCGGGCCGCGACACACGTAGACACTGAGCGGTGTTACACAATACAATACCGCTCACACACACATGACTGCTCCTTAGCCCGGAACGTAACCGGCTAGCTCTGGAAACGGGACGGGCGGGAGCAAAACACCCTTACTCTGTAGGAGCGTCGAGTCGGCACCTTCGTCGCTGGTCGTCCCCCGCCGGGCCTCCCCCAGGCAACTGGGGGTCTCACCTGGCGGGGACAGACCGCCGAGGTGTCGTGAAGAAAGCGACGCTGTGAGTCGGCGTCGTGGCGCGCCTACAGAAATACTAATAGCAATCACTCACATAGACGCGCGCAACTCACGCGCGTCAATACTACCAGGGGCCATTGTTGCCAACACAGGGAGGGGCCCGTAGTAGCGGGCCACCGTATGGCTATCTGCGGCCTGGGGGCGAAGCCCTGGCGCCGCTCGCCACGCCCCCTAACGGGGGCGTCGCGACTTCTACTGATTTTGGACTCACTACTTAGTTTGTGCCGTACTAGAACAGTTGACTGGTGAAGCTTTGTAATTATATTATTTTTAAAAGTTTATAATAATTATAAACATTCAAAATAGGGAAAGAAAATGTACGTATTGTGAAATAGGAATAGAGCTTATATACTGCAACTTTAAATTGTTTATATATTTTTTTAAACATAAAATGTATTGTTATTTCAGAAAAAAACATCGCAAGAGATCCCAAGGCGTCGAGGCAGACCGGCTGGTGCTAACCGTGTTCCTCTCGCACGGGTTCGTATTCATACCTTACATTTCCACTCTAGAATACAATAATTAATTTAATTAATATATTTAGTAATTTAATATGTTGTTTACAGGAAGAACGGCGCGCACGCAATGCGCAATATGAGAGGGAGCGTCGCCAAGAAACGGCAGAAGCGATGTCGCAGCTTATTGAAGCTGCTAATTGTGATCCTAACGTAAGTAATCATCTCTTACCTAGACTTATTTAACATTACTTTATTTATAGTGAACAGAACAATCTAGCTTTGTATTTATTTACAGATCTCAAAAGCCGAGCTTCTAGCCACGGTGATCCGTCGCATTCAGGGGGCGACCAGCCAGCCACCTGAGGACATCGCGGAATTGCAACGCGTAAATGCAATTTTGGAAGCTCAAAGTATGTTTTTTTTAATAGTGTTTCCTAGTTTTTTTATTATTTTATTATTTGTTTTTAACTTTCCTTTTTGTTCTTTTCAGTTTCAACACTACAAGATCGGTTGGGCCCCGACGATGCTGCCTCAAGACGGCGAAGACACTGTAAGTTTCAATTACTTTATTTTATCCTTTCTTTGTTTATTTTTACACTTTCTGTCTTATTAACGTGTTATTGTGTATTATTTCTTCAGCCAATAATTATAGTAACGTTCAAAATAGTGAAAGAACATACCTTGTGTATTGTGAAATAGAGATAAATAGAAATAGAGCTTATATACTGTAACTTTAAATAGTTTATATTTTCGTGTTTTTTTTTTTTAATATAAGATGTTATTTCAGAAAAGAACATCGGAAGGCGTCGAGGCAGACCGGCTGGCAAGAACCATATTCCCCTCTCACGGGTTCGTATTCATACCTTACATTTCCACTCTAGAATACAATAATTAATTAAGCAATATATTTAGTAATTTAATATATATATTTCAGCTGCATCCGGTTAGACTGGAAGCCGACCCCAACATAGTTGGGAAAAGGCTAGGCAGATGATGATGATTTAGTAATTTAATATTTGTTGTTTACAGGAAGAACGGCGCGCACGCAATGCGCAATATGAGAGGGAGCGTCGCCAAGAAACGGCAGAAGCAATGTCGCAGCTAATTGAAGCTGCTAATTGTGATCCTAACGTAAGTAATCATCTCTTACCTAGACTTATTTATCATTACTTTATTTATAGTGAACAGAACAATCTAGCTTTGTATTTATTTACAGATCTCAAAAGCCGAGCTTCTAGCCACGGTGATCCGTCGCATTCAGGGGGCGACCAGCCAGCCACCGGAGGACATCGCGGAATTGCAACGCATAAATGCAATCTTGGAAGCTCAAAGTATGTTTTTTTTAATAGTGTTTCCTAGTTTTTTTATTATTTGATTTTAACTTTCCTTTTTGTTCTTTTCAGTTTCATCCCTACAAGATCGGTTGGGCCCCGACGATGCTGCCTCATGACGGCGAAGACACTGTAAGTTTCAATTACTTTATTTTATCCTTTCGTTGTTTATTTCTACACTTTCTGTCTTATTAACGTGATATTGTGTATTATATCTTCAAAGTCAATAATAATAGTAACGTTCAAAATAGTGAAAGAACATACCTTGTGTATTGTGAAATAGAGATAAATAGGAATAGAGCTTATATACTGTAACTTTAAATTGTTTATATTTTCGTGTTTTTTTTTAAATATAAGATGTTATTTCAGAAAAGAACATAGGAAGGCGTCGAGGCAGACCGGCTGGCAAGAACCATATTCCCCTCTCACGGGTTCGTATTCATACCTTACATTTCCACTCTAGAATACAATTATTAATTAAGTAATATATTTAGTAATTTATTATTTGTTGTTTACAGGAAGAACGGCGCGCACGCAATGCGCAGTAAGAAGCGGCAGAAGGAACGTCGCAGTTAATTGAAGTTGCTAATTGTGATCATAGCGTAAGAATCATCACTTACCTAGACTTATTTATCATTACTTTAGTTATAGTGAACAGAACAATCTAACTTTGTATTTATTTACAGATCTCAAACGCCGAACTTCTAGCCACGGTGATCCGTCGCATTCAGGGAGCGACCAGCCAGCCACCAGCTGCACCAGCAGCTCAGGACATCGCGGAATTGCAACGCATAAATGCAATCTTGGAAGCTTAAAGTATGTTTTTTTTTTATTATTTGTTTTTAAATTTCCTAAAACAAATACATCGAGGCGAGAGTCGATGACAAAGTTCTTAGCAACTTGGTCGGCACAGTCGCAATCGATTCCTTCGATGGAGAGACTGACTCGTTCGCTGAACGTGGTGCCACCCACGAACCAATTTTGGATTGTTTAAGTGAGCAATTAAAAAAAATATATTTCTGTAATGTCCCACTGTTGGTGAAAGGTTCCATACTTTGTTTCTTATTTGATTCCCAATCCGTGCAGAAAATTGTGTTTCAGTGTTCAAAACTTTTATTTTATTTTCAGTCGATGCTGAGAAACGATTGCTGTCCGGATTGGATAGATGCAGACTTCTTACAGACCAATGAATTCTGTGATGACTCACAGATGCAAGTGAAAAGTTATCCAATGGACGACATAAACTATATTTTTTGTGAATTTCGCTCTTTCTTAAATATATTTTGTTTGTCAAATCTATTTTGGAACATTTAGACTGAAAATGTTATAAAAATTTACAATTCATTTGATTAGTTTATATATGTACTAAGCAATAGTAACTAGTATTATTTAATTATATAATTTCTATATTTTAGTTTGCGAATAGATTTAGTTGTAAGGATATAATTTTGTTAGCTTGTAAATTGTAATATTGTTGTATCTACTTGATTAATTAACTTAAACTTAGTTATAGCAAGCTATACATTTTGTATTGTAGGTAATCCGTTTTCATTTTAAATAACTCTTATTTGTGATATGTTAACATTTATTATCAGTAAATAAACAAGCAATAACACGTAACATTTCTTTTAATTGATTCCAACTAACTACCTAAGGTCTATCCTTGATACCTATTTCTAATTGATGCTATTTGTCGTTAAATAAATATCAAGTTTATTATACTGAAAATTAAGTTGATTTCAGAGTGACTAGCACTATTGAAAAAGCTATAGAAATTTTCGAAGTTGTAACGTAAACTGAACTTTATAGTATAGGAATTAGAGTTATTTTTCCATAAACTGATATTTCTTTATATTTTTGGCAACTTAATCGCAAACGCAGATCTTGACCATAAAGAAGAGAAGTCGTAGGCCGAACTACCCACACTGTTCCCGACTTCCTTAATTAACTAAAATTAATCAGAACATTAGGTGCTGGCTTCTGCCTCTTGACTTTGTCCTCGTCATATTTCTTGTTTTAACATAAACTCCTTGTGATAGAGTTTTCTGAATCGGATCAGTAGTTCCGAAGATTACCCCTTACATACAAACTTACATACCTCTTTATAATATTAATGGCTGATTTTACCAAAGTCAGATGTGTGTGATATTAGACTAAACATTTGCTAATTACTGTAACTAGGGGAATGAATAAATTTCTTGTAGAACAATATACATACATATACATTATAATCTATATATATAAAATTCAAAGTCCTGACTGACTGACTGAGACATCAACGAACAGCCTAAACCGCTGGTCCTAGAGACATGAAATTTGGAGGGTGTATTCTTCGTGAAGAGTAGGTATCCACTAAGAAAGGGTTTTTCGAAATTCCACCCCTAAGAGGGTTAAGAATAAGATTTTTCATACAAACAAAATCCCCCCAGATTTTGTTTGTATGAAAAATCTTATTCCTTGAGTTAATAAACTTGACACGAATACTTATCTAAGTAAATTATGAAGTTAGGCTTTTATTGTTTTTTATAAACCACCCCCCGAAAAGAGGATTGGGGGGTTTCAAAGGTTGTATGGAAGAATTTTAGCGCGCGGTCCGATTTAATCGAAACTTGTATTTATACCTAAAATTGAAAGGAAAGAATAATATATAATAATATAATTTGCTTAAACAATCAGATATGTATTCTTTTAATTTGGAGCAAAGTACTAGGAAGTACAACATTGACACAGAAACCTTGCAATCTGAACTTGACCATCTACAGGAGAAACTTAGTTCAATGACCAACAAGTATAATACCTCTGAAGACCTAATGAGGGAATATGTGTTGGCAATGAATGAGCTGGTAAACTCACAAAAAAACAACTGTGAGCATTGTCTAACACCATCCAATGTGCTTACGCCGGACCATTCATTGTCAACATGCAATACCTCCTTACAGCAACCCTGTGTTGATTTGATCATTCCTTCTACTAATAGTTCCAATAAACCTTGTACACAAACTGTAAATAATAATATTGTGTCATTTTGTGATGAGATTGGTAAGGACTTAGATCACTTGTTGACAGATGAATATCCGGGACACTCAATATTAAATTACTGTATGCCTGGTTGTTCTTTGTTTCATATTATGAAAAAAAAAATGAAATGTAACTTTACCCAGGATACAACTTTATTAATTTTTGTGGGTAATAGGGGAAATGTAAACAAAGGAGAACTGCTCTAGTATCATAAAACATTATGCAATCTTAATTTAAGAAAAGTTGTGTTGTTTACATTCCCCTATAGTAATAGTTTGCCACAGGAAGAAAATAGCTTAAGATTTGAATTAAATATGACAATGCATAATTTGACATTTAATAATAACTTGTTCCACTTGATTGATATTAACAATTATGTTAGTAATAATTTTTATTTGACAAAAGATAGATATAACATTGTTATGTACTATCTTTCTAATTATTATAAAAGACAGATAGCTGTGTCGCTATCATATTTTTTTTACAATTACAGCCAAAAATTTGGCTAAACAACTTGCTTCTTTTGAGCAATGCAATGACATTATAAATAATTCTACCACTACTTTGGACACAATTAATGACATTGCTAATAATTAAAATTAGAAAGTAAGACAATAGAGGCAACCTCTAGCTATATTGTACAGAATGGCAAAAGTACCTCAAAAAAGGGTTTAAAATCTGTAAATAGTATCAACCTGGTGCATCAAAATATTCAAGGATTTATGAGCAAAGATCTAAAAGTAGAATTATTTATGCATTTTTATAGTATTGATATTCTTTGTATAACAGAACATTGGCTGAAAAGCCACCAGTTCTTGTTCAATTTTAATAATCACCAGGTTGGAAGTTCGTTCAGCAGAATAAATGCTATACATGGTGGCTCATTAATTTTAGTAAGTAACCAACTCAAATTTATAGATCGTAACGATATTGTGAGCCTATCTGTTGAGCGTACAGTTGAAATTGCCTGTATAGAATTGGAGCATTTTGTTGTATTAAGTGTGTACAGACCCCCATCAGGATTGTATGACTGCTTTGAAAAGGTAATGGATGAAGTGTTAGACAGGATTTGTAACTCAAACAAGTCTGTTATCATTTGCGGTGATTTTAATGTCAATTTATTAGAAAACTCAGGTTCTTGTAATAAAATTATAAGTCTGTTTCAGTCCTACAATCTTGTAAACCTATTTTTGGAGCCCATAAGAATAACCCCTACTAGTGCCACATGCCTAGATAATATTTGTACAGATATTATACCAAGCCACAAAGAAATTATAGGTAAATTTACTAGATTCTGATCATTGCCGGCAAAGGATTACTATTCGAAATCAAAACAAAATAGTGGTTAAAAAAGATATCACTGTTAACACAAAAACTGCAAGTCGCATGGAGGTTTTCAAAAGTAAACTCACTGATAAATTACCAGCTTTGTCAGTTCATGCGGATCCTAATCATCTTTATGATATTTTTTTTACTATATACTGTACACAATTTAATTCAACCTTTATTCCCAAGACTATCTCGGTTAATAGTAACGCATCTTTCAGTGATTGGGCTACCATTGGTATTTATAAAAGTAGAACTCGGCTTAATGAACTGTATAATGAAAGGACTTACGTTAACACTGATGAATTTAATTAGTATGTTAGAAATTATTCAAAATTATTTAAAAAAGTTTGTTATTATATGGCCAAGTCACTTTATTTAGGTTCAAAGATTAAAAACAGCAGTAATGTAATTAAAACGACTTGGAATATTATTAATAGTGAAACGGGAAGGTCTAGTAATCGAAACACTGACTACAGCCTGTCGATTAATGACAACATAATAAAACCAGACTCACAAGTCGCCGAGGCATTTGAAAATTTATTTTCAGATATTCCCGTTTCAACTACTAAGTCCCTAAACTCATCACCTTCTGTGGCTGAGTCTTTGCTTATGGAAAATGTTAATGGCTGCGATTCCGAATTTCATTTTGAACATGTTACCTGTAGAGATAAAATTAAAACTTTTCACACGTTAAATATAAAAAAGACTGCAGATCTGTGGGGTAATTCTGTAGAAGTTGCTATGTCTGTTATTGACATTGTAGCGCCTACTCTAGCTCTTATCTGTAATAGTTGTATTGACGGTGGGGAGTTTCCTGATCTTATGAAAAATAGTAAAATAATACCTTTGTTTAAATCGGGTAGTACATCAGACCCCACAAAATATATAGACCTATTTCTGTACTAGCTAACTTTAGTAAAATTTTTGAGAAATTAATTTTAGAACAAATTAAATTAAACTCAATAAATTTGTATTTTTAACGATATAAAGGCCTATATAATCACTTACCTTACGCTTTTTTACTTTGAGCTAATGAAATTAAGCCTTTTCAGAATGACATCGTCATAATGGTCATATTAAGGACTAACGTGATTGAACAAATCTATCAAAAAATCGTAGAAAATTTACTAAAGGATTCAAAAAAGCTTGCACAAGTTTAGTTGCCTAATTTGTATCCTAAAGTCGTGAAAATTGGAGGTAACTTCGTGATGTTCTTTTATCGAGAAATTTTATGATTTTGTGTTTCTGTTGCACAATAAGTGTGGAAATATCAAGCAGTTACTCATATTATTTTTATTTTATACCTAAGTCTTATCAATTTCATGAAAAATCATATTATTGAAGTTAGGATGTTTTGGTTACTTCCCGCTCTTAATAGGCTGCCGACGCACATGAAGCAGAAATACGCATAAATCATCTAAACCTGTTCAGCTTTCAAGTACTACGACGAAATGTATACAATATATATGGCAACGTGACAAATAAATCTCCTAATCCTCTGTCGGTTAGTCCTTAGGATCTTTTTAGTACAATAATCTTTTGAATGAATTTAGAAAGAATCACCAGGTATATTGTAATAAAAGGAAGTTATTTATTGCCCTAGTACCAGTAATTACCAAATGTTTAGTTTAACGCCCGTTTAGCTTCTTCACAGCTTCGTCTTCAGAACAATGCATGTGATATTATCGATTTTTTTAGCTGAGCTCTTTAATTGGTGGGTTATTTATATTTTTAAGGTTGTATGAAGTAGATTTTATATAAGAATTCATTCCTCGGCTGAGCCTATTGAGAGGTGAGTTAACTCCTACACTTGTTTATACTTTAGTGCAGAATAAGTGGGTACCTAATTCTATAGTCTTGTAGGATGAAAATCTAACGATTGTCTGTAAACTTTGCATATACCAAATTTATTTTAACACTACCTGCATTGTGGTCACTTCTGTTCGTAGATAGTGCGAAATGTTCTGATACCTACCTGTTTACTTTGGAACATAATATCACAGATTCTAAATTATTATAATGTCAAATAATAGTGGAATACTATTTGAATTTAGAACTGGTTAATCAAGTTAGACGAATTCAGCCTACAACAAGGTCAAAATCAAGAAATTTGCAGCTACAGGTACCAACTCACGGTAGATAATTACCAACTTAATTACCATTATCATAAAGTTATATTTGTTTAACTAGAAATAACATCAATTAGAAATATAAAGAATAGACCTTAGGTAGTTAGTTGGAATCAATTAAAACAAATGGTACGTGTTATTGCTTGTTTATTTACTGATAAGAAATAGTTTAAGTACATATCACAAAAAAGACTTATTTGAAATAAAAACGGATTACCTGTATATGATTCGGGCCGTTTAGAAACACAAAATCTCTATTCAATGTAAAACAATGTAGGGATTTAGGGAATAATTCAACAAATTCTATAGAAGCTTGTAAAATATCCCATTTCTAATTTTAACAAATAATACTAGTAGTTCCACATTACCATACAATGGGCCGACGGAAAACCCAAACGAACCTTTAAAACAATAAATAAATTCTACAAAGACGGCCATAAACACGCCATAATCCTATTGTGCGAAAGTGTGGTACATGGGCTAAGCGTTGTGTTTTAAGTGTTTCTAAGTGATGTATTAAGTCGAGGGTAGGTTGGTTTGTGACCACGAGACCGAGTTGTTACGGGGCCAGTTTTAAGTTTCTTTAAAAAAAGCTAGTTTTAATCTTAAAGGCCTTTATTGAAAATGATTAGATTTTACTATTATATAATTTTTATGTGTCCGCCATGAAGTTCAAAGTATAACTGGCGGAAACTCACACCACACCTTACAAACATCTAAACCCATATTTAAAATATCACGCTCACGCACACACACACACATATCACTTGCTTAAACATTAACTTATGATTAAAATCTGAAATTCTAAATGTAAACATTTAGAATTTCAGATTTTAATCATAAGTACTACTGCTACTAGCTGTTTTTCGTCTGACTGTAGATTGATTTTAGAACTGAGCCGCTAGCATCAATGACCGGGCGGGTTGGTACAGTAAGATATCGACAAGAACTTACGGACATTATTATGATGTTGATTTTGTTAGGGCGACAGTATAAATGAATTTTCTAAATTCTACTTCGTAAAGTAGGCTAGGCCAAAGAGTCCAATATCTTTGCCACTTATAACACAATAATAAAAATCCTAAATTTGACTTTTATGCCTTGACATCAGAAAATTCAAGCATGATAGCTTGACAGTTTTAGAGGTGGGAATAATCGACATATATTAAGGTTAAGAAACCTAAAAGCTTAAAATTGTTTTGGAATCGGCGTAGGATTTTTTCCTGTACATACCGAATAGTATGAACCTACGTCTGTAGGCGCTGTTCGCGTAGCACGTAGCGCGGCGTAGCAGAAGCGTTACGATTTGTTTTAATCACTTTATTAAAAGAATCGTGAATTATATTATTGATTGATAGTGATTTAATTGTTATGAATATTCTTGCGTTACTTTTTCATCATCACAGTCTTAATTAGCCTATATTGTTCCTACTGCTGAGATACAGGGCTCCTCTCTTTGAGAGGGAGTGGGCTATAATCTACCACGCGGGCCCAGTACGGGTTGGTAGATGTCACATGTCTTCGAATTTTTGATTCTAGAACATGCCGGCTTCCTCACGATGGTTTACTTCGCCGTTTTGAGAACAGTGGTGATGAAATAACTACTTTGTACAAGATAAAAAAATATGGAGTTGCAGCAATGGGCTGGGTACGTATAGGTTAATTTCGACAAGAAACGTCGTAAGAATGAGTTTCACAAATATACACATCGGTTTCTAAGTAATAATATTTCATAATTTAAATGAAATGTGCATGACGGCACGGTTGGCGCAGTGGTTAAGCGATTGACTGCTGCGCTGCGTGTCGCGGGTTCGATTCCCGCACGGAACAAATATTTGTATGACCTACATGTATTTGTTCCGAGTCTGGGTGTTTTTCTATCTATAATATGTATGAATTTACAAAAAAAAAATTATATAAGTAGTTTATCAGCCATCTTGTTACCATAACACAAGCATTAGGTTGCTTAGCTTGGGACAAATGGTGCTGTGTGAAATGTCCAGGGATATTATTATTATTATTAAATACAAACCCGCAATGTGTTCAGAAAACAAATGGTAGATATAAAACAACACAGCAACACATACCTACGACACGAGCAGCCAAAGTTTTTAACACCTGCCAGGAATTATTAATACATATTATAAGCATTTGCGACTTATTCAGGTTGTAAACTTATTATACGTTATTTTGAATCCTATTGTATCATTAAGAAATACCCAAAACTGGATCTAACGCTTAAACAGAAATTTATTAACAATAGGAATCCTAAAACAATAAGATAATCCCCGGCCGACCAACAGCAGTCCATCTCATTTTTTATACCCCTGCGTACGCGCAGGTATATAAACTGAGGATTGGCCTAGTGGTCACATAGTATACTAGTCGTCAAGTGTTTTGTGTTGTGCTAGTGTGCTGCCGCGCGGACCGCAAAAGTGTTGTTTCTCTTGTGTTTGCATTAGGTGCCTACTAGTGCAAACACAGGGGGAGCCCCTCCGTGCTGCTCGGCGGATCGCCGCCGCAGCGGTCGCGGGGACCACAACCCCCCGGGATGCCTAAACCCGGCAACCGCGGCTCGCTGGGCCGCGATGCCGGGTCCGAGGACCCCCGTCCGGTGTTGGACCGGGCGACGTCGCTGCCGAACATCGGCGACGCGTCGTCCGGTGCGCCGTCGGCCGGGCCAGCCGCCCGACTATCAAAGACGAAGAAGGAGATGAAGGAGGTAAGAGGAGGGGGGGGATCGGGAACCGTAGCAGCCGCCGGCCCACCGACGACATCGGCGCCTGCGCGCGTTGCGCCAACGCCGTCGTCGAGCCGACAGCATGCGGTCCCCATCCGCCCCGCCGCGTTCCGCCCGGTGCCTATCCAGGCTCCGGGGCCTGCTGCGAACCCAGGCCGCGCGCAACAAGCGCGCGCCACAGTGCCGTCCGCCCGTGTACCCGCACCCACGCGCACGACCGCCCCCGCTGTGCGAGCGGCGCCGACTGCGCGCTCTGCCGCGTCGACCGCGCACACCGCTGCGCCGACTACGCGTGCCGCCGCGCAGCATGCGCCGCCCGCGCTGCCCGCGCTCCCCGCGCACACCCCTGCGCCGCCTACACGCTCGGCCGTGCCGGCCGCGCGCACCGCGGTGACGCATGCGTCACCGCCCGCGCCGCCCGCGCATACCCCGACACCGCCCACGCGCTCTCGCGCACCTCCGGCGCGTACTACCGCGCCGGCACCAACCTCCGCGTCCCCGCCCGCGCCCCCTGGGGCTGCGTCGGTGGGGACCCGCAAAACCCACGCCGTGCCAGCTCCACGCACGGCCACACCCAGTCCCCGCCTCTCGCTGGCGGGACCGGTGACGGCCGAATGGGAGCGGCCGGCCAGTGCTGGGCCCTTTTTCCGGCCGGCGCTGATGACGCCACAGGCGCCCGCTTCGCCGGCGCCCCCCCGGGCCTCCGCCTTCGACTCACCCGCGATGCTGTCGGCATGCTCCTCGAACGTGGGGTCGAGCATGTCGCTAGCGTCAATGGGCTCGGCCGTGTCCGGTCGCGGCGACGTGTCACCCGACACGACCCCGCGATCCGGGCGACGGCCCACCGAGGGAGGAGCACCGCCTACGCCAACTTCGCCGATGCCGCCGCTGGGATTCGACTTCGAGTTCCAGCTCGGGGCCAGACCCCAGCGGCGCCGGCGGAGCACGGACGACTCGACGGAGGAGGAGGCGAAGCGGTACTGCCTCGACCCGCCGCGGCCACAGCGCGAACGCGCGCCGCGCGGTCGGGACGCACCGGCATCGCCCACCTTCGCCGAAGCGGCGCGCCGCGCCCCGCCGGCGCGCCGCACGCCGCCGCGGTCACCAACACCGCAACCAACACCGCAACCATCAACCTCGGGGGTAAGTGCACCTTCCTTACCCCCTGCCCCCGATGCGCTTTCCGACGCACCCGATGCGCAGCCTGCTGCCGTCCCCGGCGCAGGCAACAAGAAGAAGCCGGGGAAAAAACTGAGATTCCCTCCGCTGGTGGTGGAGAAGCTGCCTAACTGGGCCGCTCACTTCCGGGCCATCAGCACCAAGCTGGGCCGGCCTCCAAATGCTCGGCCTTACGGGACCGGGGTAAGATTTACCCCCGACACCGAGGACGAGTACAGGCTGGTCCAGCGCTACCTGACAGGCCTGGAAAAAGACAGCGGCGTGTCATGGTTCGCCTATTCACTACCGGCGGACAAGAACTTTAAGATCGCCATTCGGGGGCTACCGGCGGATACAGACCCGAAGGAGATTGAGGAGGAACTCCGGACGCTGGGATACCAGCCGGAGTACGTCCGCCACATAAAGGGGGCGGCAGGAAGACCCGGTTGCGTATTCCACGCGATCCTAAAAAAGACGCCAGACGTCCGGGCCATATACGACACCACCGTGTTTATGTACATGCGTGGTGTCAAGATCGAGGCCTGGCGTGGCAAACGTGGGCCCGCTCAGTGCCACAGGTGCCAGCGATTCCGACACAGCTCGCACATGTGCCACCGACCGCTCGCTTGCGTCAGATGCGGGGGCGAGCACGCGGCGCGCGACTGTCCGCGACCGCGGGAAGAGCCGGCCACCTGCGCAAACTGCGGGGGGCCGCACCCCGCGTGCAATACAAAATGCCCCGTGTTCCAGAGGGAGATCCGGAACAAGCGAGCGGGGACCGCCGCCATCACGGCCACCACAAGTGGCCAACCACAGACGGCCCAGACACGGCCACAAGAAGCAGAGCAAGAGGCCGCGCAAGCATCAACATTGATGGCGGCGGCCAACGAGCCCACGGATAGGACTCAAGCACCCTCCTCAAGGCGGAGGAAGAAGGGACGCGGGGGGAAAGGACGGGGTAAGAATCCCCCCCCCCCGGCGACCCAGGAAGATACCCTTGCGGCCGCCCCTGCCTTACAACAGGCGCAGGTCGTAAACAAAACAACAACTAGCGCCGGCACAGCGCCGCGGCAACAGGCCGAACTAAAAGAGTTCAATGAGAAAGCCAGCCGCGGCGCCTCCGGCGCAAACACAAACACTACCAGAAGCCAACCCGAGAAAGAGCAGTTTACGACCTGTGCCATACAGTTGCTTATGAATTTAATTAAAGCGATAAGGCAGGGACAGGACGTAGAAACGGTCATCCTCGATGGTCTGGCCACATTGTTAACCCTTTACCATGGCTAGACCATTGAGGGTGATCCACTGGAACGCCCGCGGCCTTAAGGATAAGGTCGCCCCCCTCCGCCACCTCCTTCGGGAACAGGATGTCGACGTGGCGCTAATAAACGAGACTCTCCTGGGTCCCGAGGACAAGGTCCGATTCCCGGGATATCTCGTTTATAGGAAGGACGAAAGGTCGGCTCACATGACCTACCGTGGTCTGGCGGTACTTGTGAGGCGAAGAGTCGTTCATCAGGAGCTCCCCTTGCCGTCGCTCAGCAGCTTTTACGCGCTGGGTGTGCAGCTACACGTAGCCGGCGAGGATATAAATGTGTACGCGTGCTACAAGCCGCCCGCGGCTCGCTTGAACTTAGCTGAGCTGCGGGCCCTTCTTGTCGGCACGCCGCGCGCTACCATTCTCGCCGGCGACCTAAACTGCAAGCACCCGGCGTGGAATTCGCTGCAAACGAATACCGAGGGGAAACGACTCTTCGCGGACGCGGAAGCCTTCAGCTATACGGTGTCCGGCCCAGAGGCGCCGACCCACTATCCCGACTTCGTACGGCACATGCCAGACGTGCTGGACGTCGTAGTCCACCGAGGGCTACACCGCCAGATCACGCAACAAGTGATAGACGACGAGTTACAATCGGATCATCAACCTGTACTCGTCGTCATATCAGGGACGCCGACCCGACTGATACCCGTAGCGCCACGCCGACACACGGATTGGACCCAGTTCGCAGAGAAAGTGGAGACCACCACGCCTACTCGGCCAATTACTATCTCCGCGGACGTAGACGCAATGGCGAATGACGTCACTGTTTGCATACAGAGCGCCTTACAGACGGCGACGAGCACGCAGCCGCAGGGGAGAGGGCTATTGCCGCCCCTGCCGGCGCGCCTAAAAGCAATGATCGCCGAGAAGAGGCGCCTACGCAAACAGTGGCAACAGCTACGCTGCCCGACGCTGAAGACACAGCTCAATCGCCTCGCGGAGAGGGTCAAGGCCGAGCTCAAGGCCCACACCGCCGCGGGCTGGGAGGAACGAATAGACGCCACGACGGACAGTTGGCCGTCGGTTCACAAACTCTGCGGCCAACTAACGAGTACCCCAGCCCCGGTACGGCCGCTATTAAACAACGACGGGGCGCTTAAATATGTAGCGGAGGACCGGGCGGAGGTCTTCGCCGAACACCTGGAGCGTCAGTTCCGCCCCAACCCGACCAGCGACACCGACCATGTCGCAGCAGTCGAGAAACACCTGGGAGACTACTTCGCTACGCCGATAGCTCCCGATGAAGATCCGATATTTTTCTCGCCGGGCGCAGTCAGACGCGCCATCCTTAGGACGAAGCCCAGGAAGGCCCCCGGTGCCGACGGTGTCACCAACACAGCGCTGCGCCACCTGCCGTACCGTATGGTAGCGGCGCTGGCGCGCCTGTTTACGGGGATACTGCGCACGGGGACCTTTCCCGCTTCGTGGAAGGAGGGGCGCGTCATCATGTTGCCCAAGGCGGGAAAGAATATATTGAAGCCGGAGAGCTATCGGCCGATCACTCTACTGCCGACAGTCTCCAAGGTGTTCGAAGCACTCCTGCTGCGACATCTCCAGCACCACCTGACGCCGCGACCGGAACAATTTGGGTTTCGGGCGGAGCACAGCACGACGCTCCAGCTGTCGAGGGTACTGCACCACCTCGCAGCGGCACACAACAGGAAGGAATACGGGGTGGCAGTATTCCTCGACATGGAGAAGGCCTTCGACCGCGTGTGGCACGACGGCCTTATTTATAAGATGGCCACCACCGACGCGCCCCGTCGCGTTGTAAAGGTGGTCTCTAGCTTTCTCTCCAACAGGACTTTCAGGGTGGTGGTCGACGGGGCGCTATCTGGTGCCCGGCCGGTGCTCGCGGGTGTGCCGCAGGGCAGCTGTCTGTCGCCGGCGTGTTACTCACGCTACACCGACGACATCCCCACTACCTCGGAGGCAATGCTCGCGCTGTACGCAGACGACGCCGCGTACATTACTACGTCGCTTAACGCGAAGTACGCGGCCGTCAAGATGCAGCGCGCGCTAGAGCTGCTTCCCGAGTGGCTGTCGAAGTGGCGGCTGTCGGTGAACGTGGGTAAGACGCAGGCGATTATCACCGGATACTCGCACCTCCCACCACCCTTGAGACTACAAGGAGCCGACATCGCGTGGTCCCCCTCGGTCAAGTACCTGGGGGTGACCATCGATCGTCGACTCACAATGGGGCCGCACGTCCGCTCGGTCGCCGCACGGGGTAGGGTCGCCCGCCACCTACTCAAACCAGTGCTCTCGTCCCGCATCCCGGCGCGCGTCAAGTTGGGCGTGTACAAGTTGTACATACGCCCAATCTTGACGTACGCCGCACCGGCATGGTTCGCTCTCACAAGCGAGTCGAGCCGAAAGACGCTCCGCGCGCAGCAACACTTGGCGCTGCGGACAATAGTAGACGCTCCTCGCTGTGTGAGGAACCATGTCATCCAGCGCGACCTCGGGATTGAGAGCCTGGATGAGTTTGTGCGGCGCCTCGCGAAGGGAATGTTCGCGCGTGCCGACGCATCGGCCTGGCCGCATATCCAGGACATTGCGCCCTGGCACGCGCGCCCCCCCGACGCGAAACCCTTGCCCCGCGACCTGGTAGCGGACGACGACCCCACACCACCGGATTGACGCCTCTAGTGAGCCGCACCCAGGTTACACGCGGCTCACTAGACACAACTGAACTCTACACTCATAATAAACATTCGCTATGTAACGTGTGCTAAGTTAATATAGGCGCGTTACGTAGCGTACACAGACAGTCACCACTGTACAGACGCCAAACTCACACGTGTATGCGCAGCGCGGGCCGCGATACACGTAGACACCGGGCGGTGTTACACAATACAATACCGCCCCCACACACACGACTGCTCTTTAGCCCGGAACGTAACCGGCTGGCTCTGGAAACGGGACGGGCGGGAGCAATACACCCATATTCTGTAGGAGCGTCGAGTCGGCACCTCCGTCGCTGGTCGTCCCCCGCCGGGCCTCCCCCAGGTAACTGGGGGTCTCACCTGGCGGGGACAGACCGCCGAGGTGTCGTGAAGATAGCGGCGCTGTGAGTCGGCGCCGCGGCGCGCCTACAGAAAAACACATTGCAATCACTCACACGGGCGCGCGCAACTCACGCGCGCCCGACAGGCTACAAGCCTTAAGCGCAAACCAGAGGAGGGGCCCGTAGTTACGGGCCACCGCATAGCGCTCTGCGGCCGGGGGGCAAAGCCCCGGTACCGCTCGCCTCGCCCCCTTACGGGGGCGACGCGATCTCTACACGGGTATATAAACTCTGGTTCAAAAAATTTTGGACTCACTACTTAGTTTGTGCCGTACTAGAACAGTTGACTGGTGAAGCTTTGTAATTATATTATTTTTAAAAGTTTATAATAATTATAAACATTCAAAATGGGGAAAGAAAATGTACGTATTGTGAAATAGGAATAGAGCTTATATACTGCAACTTTAAATTGTTTAGGTATATTTTTTTAGACATAAAATGTATTGTTATTTCAGAAAAAAACATCGCAAGAGATCCCAAGGCGTCGAGGCAGACCGGCTGGTGCTAACCGTGTTCCTCTCGCACGGGTTCGTATTCATACCTTACATTTCCACTCTAGAATACAATAATTAATTTAATTAATATATTTAGTAATTTAATATTTGTTGTTTACAGGAAGAACGGCGCGCACGCAATGCGCAATATGAGAGGGAGCGTCGCCAAGAAACGGCAGAAGCGATGTCGCAGCTTATTGAAGCTGCTAATTGTGATCCTAACGTAAGTAATCATCTCTTACCTAGACTTATTTAACATTACTTTTTTTATAGTGAACAGAACAATCTAGCTTTGTATTTATTTACAGATCTCAAAAGCCGAGCTTCTAGCCACGGTGATCCGTCGCATTCAGGGGGCGACCAGCCAGCCACCTGAGGACATCGCGGAATTGCAACGCGTAAATGCAATTTTGGAAGCTCAAAGTATGTTTTTTTTAATAGTGTTTCCTAGTTTTTTTATTATTTTATTATTTGTTTTTAACTTTCCTTTTTGTTCTTTTCAGTTTCAACACTACAAGATCGGTTGGGCCCCGACGATGCTGCCTCAAGACGGCGAAGACACTGTAAGTTTCAATTACTTTATTTTATCCTTTCTTTGTTTATTTTTACACTTTCTGTCTTATTAACGTGTTATTGTGTATTATTTCTTCAGCCAATAATTATAGTAACGTTCAAAATAGTGAAAGAACATACCTTGTGTATTGTGAAATAGAGATAAATAGAAATAGAGCTTATATACTGTAACTTTAAATAGTTTATATTTTCGTGTTTTTTTTTTAATATAAGATGTTATTTCAGAAAAGAACATCGGTAGGCGTCGAGGCAGACCGGCTGGCAAGAACCATATTCCCCTCTCACGGGTTCGTATTCATACCTTACATTTCCACTCTAGAATACAATAATTAATTAAGCAATATATTTAGTAATTTAATATTTGTTGTTTACAGGAAGAACGGCGCGCACACAATGCGCAGTATGAGAGGAAGCTTCGCAAGGAAACGGCAGAAGGAACGTCGCAGTTAATTGAAGCTGCTAACTGTGATCATAGCGTAAGTATCATCACTTACCTAGACTTATTTATCATTACTTTAGTTATAGTGAACAGAACAATCTAAATTTGTATTTATTTACAGATCTCAAACGCCGAACTTCTAGCCACGGTGATCCGTCGCATTCAGGGAGCGACCAGCCAGCCACCAGCTGCACCAGCAGCTCAGGACATCGCGGAATTGCAACGCATAAATGCAATCTTGGAAGCTTAAAGTATGTTTTTTTTATTATTTGTTTTTAAATTTCCAAAAAAAAATGCATCGAGGCGAGAGTCGATGACAAAGTTCTTAGCAACTTGGTCGGCACAGTCGCAATCGATTCCTTCGATGGAGAGACTGACTCGTTCGCTGAACGTAGTGCCATACATGAACCAATTCTGGATTGTTTAAGTGAGCAATTAAAAAAAAATATTTCTGTAATGTCCCACTGTTGATGAAAGGTTCCATACTTTGTTTCTTATTTGATTCCCAAACCGTGTAGAAAATTGTGTTCAAGTGTTCAAAAGTTTTATTTTATTTTCAGTCGATGCTGAGAAACGATTGCTGTCGGATTGGATAGATGCAGACTTCTTAGAGACCAATGAATTCTGTGATCGACTCACAGATGCAAATGAAAAGTTATCCAATGGACGACATGTTGTCTGGGACTCTGGGTATTGATGAAGACTTAAATATGACTGTATAAAAAAAACAATATTTTTTTGTGAATTTCGCTCTTTCTTAAATACATTTTGTTTGTAAGATTGGTTTATTGATTGGTTTATATAGTACTAAACAATAGTAACTTGTATTACTTTAAAATTATTTTCTATAGTTTAGTTTACGAATATATTTAGTTAGTTAGGATATAATTTGGTTAGCTTGTAAATTGTAATTGTTGTATCTACTTGATTAATTAACTTAAACTTAGTTATAGGTAATCCGTTTTCATTTTAAATAACTCTTATTTGTGATATGTTAACTTTTCTTATCAGTAAATAAACAAGCAATAACACGTACTATTTCTTTTAATTGATGCCAACTAACTACCATCCACTTCCATTCTTTATATTTCCAATTCATGCTATTTGTCGTTAGATAAATATCAACTTTATGCAAATGGTAATTAAGTTGATTTCAGAGTGACTAGCACCATTGAAAAAGTTATAAAAATGTTCGAAGTTGTAGCGTAAACTGAACTCTATTGTGTAGGAATTAATGAGTTATTTTTCCATAAACTGATATTTATTTATAAATATGTTTGCCAAGTTAATCGCAAACGCAGATCTTGACCATAAACAAGAAGACAAGTCTTGATTTTGACCATGTTGTAGGCAGAATCGCTCGAGAATTTGCAGTTAGCAGTTAGTTAGAAAATGCTTTCACGAATGAGAAGCTACAGCATTGCCGAATGTCATAGGATATATCACACTATCCCTTCCCGCCTGCAGAAACTTTTCGCCCAGCGTATATCTAGGTATTTGAATTTGAACCTTCTGTAATAAGTATATACAAAATAAGCAGATGAAACGGCTCTATTCAATGTACCTAAATATAATCGCTACAAGAACAAGTAGGTATGTACAATTACGTATATTATTCAATATATCGTACATAATGTCCGTGAATCTGTTTCCGATGCTGGATGGCAACAGTTTCACGGACATAAAAGTAATACAGCCTATGAATTTCCAATTCCGGATTGAAGGACAACCTTACTATGAAGTAAAAAAATATTTTGTTAGAGTGGAGAATAATCCCAGTTGAATGAACTAAATTCAAGAAACGGTCTATAAATTTTCGATTCCGAATAAAACTACAAATGAACGATTTTCGGATATTTTGTTGTACCTATTTGTGCTGTGAGATCTTGCTTCCTGCCAAATTTCAAGATTCTAGGTCAACGTTAATAATTAAAATGTCGTCATTACGGTCATATGAAGGACGAACATGATTGAACAAATCTATCAAAAATCGTAGAAAATTTACTAAAGGAATTAAAAAAAAAACTTGCACAATTTTTGTTGCCGAATTTTAATCCTAAAGTCGTGAAAATTGGAGGTAACTTCGTGATGTTTTTTTATCGAGAATATTTTAATATTTTGTGTTTTTGTTGCACAATAAGTGTTGAAATATCATGTTACTCATATTATTTTTATTGTATACCTAAGTCATCAATTTCATGAAAAATAATATTGAAGTTAGGCTGTTTTGGTTACTTTCCGCTCTTAATTGGCTGCCGACGCACAAGAAGTAGAAATACACACAAATAATCTAAACCTGTTCAGCTTTAAGTACTACGACGAAATATAAAATGTCTATGGCTACGTGACAAATAAATCTCCTAATCCTCTGCCAGTTAGTCCCTAATCCTTTTGATGACTTCAGAAATAATCACCAGGTATATTGTGATAAAAGGAAGTTATTTATTGCCCTAGTTACAGAAATTACCAAATGTTTAGTTTAACCCCCGTTTCAAAGCTTCGTCTTCAGAACAATGCATGATAAATTATCGATTTCTTTTACCTGAGCTCTTTAATTGGTGGGTTATTTATATTTTTAAGGTTGTATGAACTAGATTTTATTATATATTTTTTTTAATATTTATATTATATTTTCTCCTATATTTGTTTTGGATGCAGAATAAGTACAGAATAAATGGGTAATCCTATAATTAAGTCTTGTAGGGTGAAAATCTAACGATTGTCTGTAAACTTTGCATATACCCTACCTGCATTGTGATCACTTCTGTTCGTAGGTAATGCAAAATGTTCTGATACCTACCTGTTTACATTGGAACATAACATCACAGATACTAAATTATTATACTGTCAAGTAATAGTGGAATACTATTTGTATTTAGAACCGGTTAATCGAGTAAGAGGAAGGCTGTCCTATCGTGATACAGTTTCGACTAGTACGGAGGACTGTGAATCGTATGCTACAACCTAAATGATAATATCAGAGTCATTATTGGTGAGTGATTAGTGCTTAAATACGAACTAAATAATTATCATGTGACGTAAGTGCTTAACGAACAACATTTATAAGACGTTACAAAGGTGAGAAATATAATATCACATTATTGGTTAGTATTTAAGTGCAGGAACCTATCCATTTGCGTTTGTAGTGTCTACCTACCAAATGTTAAATATATCTAATTTATGGTTGTACTTTAATGATGCAAATATAGTTATTATTATTATTATAAGGTGCTGGAAGAGGACCATTGTCATTGAGATTGTATTTTTGTGGAAGGACGAGCGGAATTTTAGTAATAATATTGACCTTATTAAGATGATAATGACAAACTAAATCAGATATGTATATAATAACGTATATATTTTCTAAATATACCTAAGCTTGTAGGAAGTTCGCAGTGTTTAACAAGCTTGTCTTTGTACGAGTATGTCTAGTTCTTGGTATAATTGATAAGGACTAAGCACGGCTGGCTGAAGAATGTTGAGCTTGCTACATAATAAAGCATTGTTGACGTCATCAATTTCGAGGAAATGGCCAGTGATGCTTTTTATAGAGTTCAATAGCATTATGAAATGATTTTCTTTATTATTTCCAACTTATCATTTGAATCAGATAATTGCTCAAATGCTATTCGAACAGTATCCAAATTTCGATTTAATTGGTTTTGATTCTTGTTTACCTTTGACATTGTGTTATTAAAGTTTGAAATAGTAGATTGGATAGCATGAATATTATCTTTCATTAGGTGCTAACTCCGCGGTGGTAACTCCGCCCCTAAGATGACCCACTGACCGCTACCAGCTGTTTTTCGTCTGACTGTACTTTAGTAATAGCGTCCGAGAACTTTAAGGCATCTTCAAAGATTGATTTTAGAACTGAGCCGCCAGCATCAATGCCCGGGCGGGTTGGTTTTTGGTCTCCAAAAAAGTAAGATATCGACAAGAACTTACGGACATTATTATGATGTTGATTTTGTTAGGGCGATAGTATAAATTAATTTTCTAAATTCTACTTCGTAAAGTAGGCTAGGCCAAAGAGTCCAATATCTTTGCCACTTATAACACACACAATATTAACAATCCTAAATTTGACGTTTTTGGCTTGACATCAGAAAATTCAAGCATGATAGCTTGACAGTGTTAGAAGTGGGAATAATCGACATATATTTGTCCTTATTAACTAGTAATGTCGACTGTTGGAAATGCGAGTTTAGTACCTTTGTCGAGTGAAGTCGGATAGTATCTAGGTGTCTACTACGTACTTTGTGGTGCACGACTGTGAATCATAACTATAATGGAATAAATACATTATGAAAGTCAAGTGGTTTCATGTGTTTATGTTAAAATAAACTCCATCTTATAATTTTAAGCGATAAATAATAAGGTTAATAAACCTAAAAGCTTAAAATTGTTTTGGAATCGGCGTAGGATTTTTTCCTGTACATACCGAATAGTATGAACCTACGTCTGTAGGCGCTGTTCGCGTAGCACGCCGTAGGCTCTCGTAGCGCGGCGTAGCAGAAGCGTTACGATTTGTTTTATTCACTTTATTAAAAGAATCGTGAATTTTAATTAACAATTAAGTAAAATTAAGGTGTAATTTTACGTGTAAACGTAATATAATTGCATAAATACTCAGGATTATTGTTTTCCTGTAAATAGAAATAGTAATACACAGTGTTTGTTACACACCGGTACCGGTAACCTAAAACCAACAGCTGACGTTCGTACTGCGGATTAAAACGGGGAGTATTTGTTTACTTTTACTTTATAATAGCACACAATCGTTATTGTAACTCTGTTACACATCCTCGTGACCTCTTAGCATAAATAGTTCGCTGATTTAGACCTCTGCATTGGGTCTAGATCGCATTGTTTACATTAAAGAAAACTAAACTTAGCGAAGATTTTGTTATTCTCATTCTGATCCTTAAGTTAATCCACGACAATAAAAAAGGTTCATGATCGTTATTTTTGCATTGCCGTTATACGTACTGTAATATTTAAAAAATAATAACTTTAAAATCTAGGCAAACTACCCACATAAAGTTATGTAAAATTCGTAAGGCAATAAAAACATTCAAATTTGATAATATTGCCTTGAAAACAGCTTTTCAAGCCAATTCAGTAACTAATCTAATTTCTTCACTGAACTACACTAACATCTCTCATTTTCCCCTTTTCCCATTTCCAACTTTATTTTATTTGTCTGTCCTATTTTTTCTCACCGTTTCTCTATTCTACTTTCAATAACTAAACCTGAAACCATGCCTGTGATGACCCGTAAGGCTACTGCTCAGGAGATAGACCTTAAATTGAGAACGGCCCTCCAAAAACTTGACGCAAAGAAACTCCAATATGACCAATTGCTACTGGAGAATGATGAAAGTGAGGAGGAATTCAAGAAAATAGTTGACAAAAACTCAAGCCTTAAACGGGAGCTAGTAGACCTACATCAACTACAACTATATCTGAATGTTGTTGATGAACGCGACCAATTGAAGGTGGTCACGGATGGTTTCAACAACTGTAGTCATTTGTATGAGGAGGTTTTAAGCAAAGTTAGGGACCTAGAAGATGAATTATTTCATGCTAATAGTCGTATTAACCAGTTAGAAAAAGGAATAGAATGTAATCAGGTTAAAGAAAATAACCACTTATATAATGAATTGTTAAATAGTAATTGCAACCCTCATTCCATAACTACTATTGACCTAACTGAAGATTCCTTGTTGAAACAGAATTATAATTATAGTTATAAAGTTAGTCACAACAAAATGAAAAAATATGCAATAATGAATAGAATAATTAAAAAATGTTATCAATTTAGGAAACAACAGAAACACTTTTCCAAAAATATTCCACTGAGGAAAGAACGTGTTGATCTAATAAATAAATTAAACAACCAGCAAATTAAATTAGAAGACAGCATAAAAATCTATGAAATAGATACACCACGCTTACAATCTGACATACACGTACTTGAGGGCACACTTAGTTCCCTTTACATTAAATATGTGGGTTCTCAGAACCAAATTAAGGAACATATTCTTGCTGCTAGTGAGTTAGTTTTGAGTCAGTGTACTTGTCAGGTTTCAAACCCTGTTGCTGTCCAGCCTGAGGCAACGGAGGACCCGTCCCAGACTGAGAGTTTGTCTCAAGACTGTAACCGTAACCAAGATGTACCTGATATAGTACAAAATCTATCTCAAGTGGTACAGCTTGAGACTGGTATTTGTCCATCTTTCAGTAGTCATGATTCGGTTATGTTCTCAGATAATATAGTAAGAGGTTTAGGTAAATTAATTAGTGACAACCTGAGTTATTCTACTCAAAATTATTGTATGCCAGGGTCAACCTACAAACAAATAATGGCTTCAGTAACAGGAAATTTATTTAATTCTAAAACCAACATTACTGTATTTGTAGGTAACAGTTCTAATGTCAAAAAAAATGAAATCACTGACTGTGTAACTGAATTGTTAAATTTAAATTGTAGAAAAATAATATTGTGTGCTTTTCCATATTTTAAAAAATTGACAAATAGACAAAACAATTATATTCATATGCTTAATAAGCATATGCACTTTTTAGCTAGTCATTACAGTGACAAACTTGTATATTTTGACACCAACAGTTTATGCCAGTTTCTATGTCAAAGTATGTATAAGAGGCTTGATATTTTTACAGCTCCAAGGGACTGTAGATATAAGTAGCTAGTTGATACGAATTTCAACTTGATACCCCCCACGCATTTCTGAGAAAAAGGGTCGTACAGATGGACCACGAAGTGATACGTGGGTATCGATTTTCCCTTTTGAGGTACGGAACCCTAGCAAACAATTCCATCAAAGTATTTTACTACATACTCCTGATCATGAATCATGATAAAAACAAACTCAATAAATTTGTATTTTTAACGATATAAAGGCCAATATTTACAACTTACCTTACGCTTTTTTACTTTGAGCTAATGAAATTAAGCCTTTTTAGAATGACAACGTCATAATGGTCATATTAAGGACTAACGTGATTGAACAAATCTATCAAAAAATCGTAGAAAATTTACTAAAGGATTTAAAAAAAGCTTGCACAATTTTAGTTGCCTAATGGCTAATTTATATCCTAAAGTCGTGAAAATTGGAGGTAACTTCGTGATGTTCATTTATCGTGAAATTTTATGATTTTGTGTTTCTGTTGCACAATAAGTGTGGCAAAATCAAGCAGTTACTCATATTATTTTTATTTTATACCTAAGTCTTATCAATTTCATGAAAAATCATATTATTGAAGTTAGGATGTTTTGGTTACTTCCCGCTCTTAATAGGCTGCCGACGCACATGAAGCAGAAATACGCCTAAATCATCTAAACCTGTTCAGCTTTCAAGTACTACGACGAAATGTATACAATATCTATGGCTACGTGACAAATAAATCTCCTAATCCTCTGTCGGTTAGTCCTTAGGATCTTTTTAGTACAATCATCTTTTTAATGACTTTAGAAAGAATAAGGAAGTTATTTATTGCCCTAGTTACAGTAATTACCAAATGTTTAGTTTAACACCCGTTTAGCTTCTTCACAGCTTCGTCTTCAGAACAATGCATGTGATATTATCGATTTTTTTACCTGAGCTCTTTAATTGGTGGGTTATTTATATTTTTAAGGTTGTATGAAGTAGATTTTATATAAGAATTCATTCCTCGGCTGAGCCTATTGAGAGGTGAGGTAACTCCTACACTTGTTTATGCTTTAGTGCAGAATAAGTGGGTACCTAATTTAACTTTGCATATAAAAACTTTGCATATACCAAATTTATTTTAACACTACCTGCATTGTGGTCACTTCTGTTCGTAGATAATGCGAAATGTTCTGATACCTACCTGTTTACTTTGGAACATAATATCACAGATACTAAATTATTATACTGTCAAATAATAGTGGAATACTATTTGTATTTAGAACTGGTTAATCGAGTAAGAGGAATTCAGCCTACAACAAGGTCAAAATCAAGAATTTTGCAGCTACAGGTACCAACTCACGGTAGATAATTACCAACTTAATTACCATTATCATAAAGTTATATTTGTTTAACTAGAAATAACATAAATTAGAAATATAAAGAATAGACCTTAGGTAGTTAGTTGGAATCAATTAAAACAAATGGTACGTGTTATTGCTTGTTTATTTACTGATAAGAAATAGTTTAAGTACATATCACAAAAAAGACTTATTTGAAATAAGAACGGATTACCTGAATATGATTCGGGCCGCTTAGAAACACATAAAATCTCTATTCAATGTGAAACAATGTAGGGATTTAGGGAATAATTCAACAAATTCTATAGAAGCTTGTAAAATATCCCATTTCTAATTTTAACAAATAATACTAGTAGTTCCACATTACCATACAATGGGCCGACGGAAAACCCAAACGAACCTTTAAAACAATAAATAAATTCTACAAAGACGGCCATAAACACGCCATAATCCTATTGTGCGAAAGTGTGGTACATGGGCTAAGCGTTGTGTTTTAAGTGTTTCTGAGTGATGTATTAAGTCGAGGGCAGGTTGGTTTGTGTTGTGACCACGAGAGCCAGTTGTTACGGGGCAAGTTTTAAGTCTCTTTGAAAAAAAAAAATATATTTTATATAAAAATAATCTCAATAGGCTCATCCGAGGGATGAATTCTTATATAAAATCCACTCCAGATGTTGACATATATCATGACTCCGTAAATATCTCTAAACCCCAAATGTTAAGGTCCCAAAGCACGCAACCCACACAATCTAAAGATTCATCGTGACAGTATGTAGGTGTTTCTTGCAACCTCTGTAACTTATTTCTGGTGTCATTTTATATTTCTGTTTATGTTGTAGTTTGTCACCACTTAATTTTTAGACATTTCGTCCTTACCTTAGATTATTGTATATATACTCTATTTGAGAATGTTGGTTCACCCGTTATTGGCAACTGTATAAGCCATGACTGTTATCTACTGTTATTTGATATTTTGTATACAGAAGCTGTTGGTATACCTTTATAAATAAATAAATAATTATTTTCGTGGGAACTAACACAAACATTTAGAATTTCAGATTTTAATCATAAGTTAATGTTTAAGCAAGTGATATGTGTGTGTGTGTATGTGTGCGTGAGCGTGAGCGTGACATTTTGAATATGGGTTTTGATGTTTGTAAGGTGCGGTGTGAGTTTCCGCCAGTCATAGGGTAGACCGGGGACAATTAAAACAGGTCATGATTGCAACAACTTCAATTTCTCGGAGGCCATGATACCTACGCGTGTGACGCGCCGTTCGTTGCATCGTCGGCCATGTTCGGTTTTGTGTTTAATACGGCTCGAGCGAGCGAGCGACGCAGTTGTGTACAGGACGCCTCGACGAATTTTGCGCCAAAAAGTAAGTATTCACGATTTTGATTTTTTTGTTTTTTACCAATTTAAATCTTGTTGTTTGTCAGTTTTTCTTATTTTGGAGTATTGTTTAACTATTTAAGTTTGTTTTTATTCCTGTTCATTCATGTTTAAGTCAATAAATAACAAAATATTGAGTGTTGAAGTAGAAGATGTCACATGGGTACGTTTGAAACGACGTGCCTGTGGACGTTTGAAACGTTTCAAACGTCCCCACATATTCCGTATTTTTACCCGACTGCACAGAAGAAGGTGTTGTTTTCTAAAATGTCAATAATTAATAGAATATAAAAACGGAACGATTTTTTTTTAAAAATAAGGTATTACGATGAAAAATAAAACCACTTTTAACTCACAATCACTAGGTATTAAAACCCCGACGACCCTAAAGTTGAGCACGCGACACTAAGTTTAATCTAATTTTTTCATTAATCTTTTCTAGAGATGCCCAGAAAACGAAAACACGTTACGGACAGAAGTTCCAAGAATGTATTTGCATATCAGCAAGCATATGAGGAATTGTTATCGGGTAAATCGTTGAGGAAGGCTAGAGCTACAACAACCAACCTTCAACAAGTAAATTTTTGCCAGAATGCATCAGACCATTTCCTAAAGCACCACCCAGGAAAACTGCAAGAAATGCAACAAAAAGGAAATCTGCTATTTACACAGATACTCCGGAGAAAGAAAACATCAGAATATAATTAAGTTTCTTAAGAAGAGTCAAACCTATATCTATGGGTCACTATACGAATGTTATGATTGAAACATTTTTATGATTGAAACATTGTCATGATTGAAACATTGTTATGATTGAAACAAGCAATTTTGTATGAGACTGGATTACCTTTTTTTCTCCCCCATATAAGTGCAATTACAGCAAAATAGGGTAATAAGTCTTTCAATAATGTGAAATAGTATTCAATGACATAAATAAGAGCACGAAAATTGTTTAAATAAGAGATATTTTGCGTTTTTTATATTGAAGATGTTTTTAAATTTATAATTTTTATAATTTTAATGTTACGGCGACGGACTTGTCACGATCTCAATAAATATTTTAGTGGTAAGTTAAATTGTTAAGACTGATTAAAAACCTTCAGTAGTTCCTAAAATAATTCAGTGTTTCAATTATCCCTACATACCGTTTCAACCGTCCTTGGGGTGGGGTCAATAGAACCACTGTGCCTGGTTTTCTTTAATCTGTGATTGTAGGTTAACTATTCGAAATAGAGATCTAGATTGTGTTTAATTTAGGAACTAGATAACGACCCTTTCAACGATATAAAAGCGAGGGATGTAGGTATTGTGGATACTTCACTGCACACAGTTTAAGTAAAATTGTTTCAATTGTCCCCGGTCTACCCTACTTTGAACTTCATGGCGGACACATAAAAATTATATAATTGTAAAATCTTATCATTTTCAATAAAGGCCTTTAAGATTAAAACTAGTGAGGTAACTCCTACACTTGTTTATGCTTTAGAGCAGAATAAGTGGGTACCTAATTCTATGATTAAGTCTTATAGAATGAAAATCTAACGATTGTCTGTAAACTTTGCATATTCAGAATTTATTTTAACCCTAGCTGCATTGCGATCACTTCTGTTCTTAGATAATGCGAAATGTGCTGGTACCTACCTGCTTACATTGGAACATAATATCGTAGATACTAAATTATTATACTGTCAAATAATAGTGGAATACTATTTGTATTTAGAACTGGTTAATCGAGTAAGAGGAAGGCTGTCCTATCGTGATACAGTTTCGACTAGTACGGAGGACTGTGAATCGTATGCTACAACCTAAATAATAATATCAGACTCATTATTGGTGAGTGATTAGTGCTTAAATACGTACTAAATAATTATCATGTGACGTAAGTGCTTAACGAAAAACATTTATAAGACGTTAGAAAGGTGAGAAATATAATATCAATTATCACATTATTGGTAAGTATTTAAGTGCAGGAACATATCTATTTGCGTTTGTAGTGTCTACCTACCAAATGTTAAAAATATCTAATTTATGGTTGTACTTTAATGATGCAAATATAGTTATTATTATTATTATAAGGTGCTGGAAGAGGACCATTGTCATTGAGATTGTATTTTTGTGGAAGGACGAGCGGAATTTTAGTAATAATAAAGACCTTATTAAGATGATAATGACAAACTAAATCAGATATGTCTATAATAAAATAACGTATATATTTTCTACAGATAAGCTTGTAGGAAGTTCGCAGTGTTTAGCAAGCTTGTCTTTGTACGAGTATGTCTAGTTCTTGGTATAATTGATAAGGACTAAGCACGGCTGGCTGAAGAATGTTGAGCTTGCTACATAGGTAATAAAGCATTGTTGACGTCATCAATTTCGAGGAAATGGCCAGTGATGCTTTTTATAGAGTTCAATAGCATTATGAAATGATTTTTTTATTATTTCCAACTTATCATTTGAATCAGATAATTGCTCAAATGCTATTGGAACAGTATCCAAATTTCGATTTAATTGGTTTTGATTCTTGTTTACCTTTGACATTGTGTTATTAAAGTTTGAAATAGTAGATTGGATAGCATGAATATTATCTTTCATTAGGTGCTACTAGCTGTTTATCGTCTGACTGTACTTTAGTAATAGCGTCCGAGAACTTTAAGGCATCTTCTAAGATTGATTTTAGAACTGAACCGCCAGCATCAATGCCCGGGCGGGTTGGTTTTTGGTCTCCAAAAAAGTAAGATATCGACAAGAACTTACGGACATTATTATGATGTTGATTTTGTTAGGGCGATAGTATAAATTAATTTTCTAAATTCTACTTCGTAAAGTAGGCTAGGCCAAAGAGTCCAATATCTTTGCCACTTATAACACAATATTAACAATTCTAAATTTGACGTTTTTGGCTTGACATCAGAAAATTCAAGCATGATAGCTTGACAGTTTTAGAGGTGGGAATAATCGACATATATTTGTCCTTATTAACTAGTAATGACGACTTGCAAATGCGAGTTTAGTACCTTTGTCGAGTGAAGTCGGATAGTATCTAGGTGTCTACTACGTACTTTGTGGTGCACGACTGTGAATCATAACTATAATGGAATAAATACATTATGAAAGTCAAGTGGTTTCATGTGTTTATGTTAAAATAAACTCCATCTTATGATTTTAAGCGATAAATAATAAGGTTAATAAACCTAAAAGCTTAAAATGGTTTTGGAATCGGCGTAGGATTTTTTCCTGTACATACCGAATAGTATGAACCTACGTCTGTAGCCGCTGTTCGCGTAGCACGCCGTAGGCTCTCGTAGCGCGGCGTAGCAGAAGCGTTACGATTTGTTTTATTCACTTTATTAAAAGAATCGTGAATTATATTATTGATTGATAGTGATTTAATTGTTATGAATATTCTTGCGTTACTTTTTCATCATCACAATCTTAATTAGCCTATATTGTTCCTACTGCTGAGATACAGGGCTCCACTCTTTGAGAGGGAGTGGGCTATAATCTACCACGCGGGCCCAGTGCGGGTTGGTAGATGTCACATGTCTTCGAATTTTTGATTCTAGAACATGCCGGCTTCCTCACGATGGTTTACTTCGCCGTTTTGAGAGCAGTGGTGATGAAATAACTACTTTTTACAAGATAAAAAATATGGAGTTGCAGCAATGGGCTGGGTACGTATAGGTTAATTTCGACAAGAAACGTCGTGAGAATGAGTTTCACAAATATACACATCGGTTAGTAAGAAATAATATTTTAATTTAAATACAAACCCGCAATGTGTTCAGAAAACAAATGGTAGATATAAAACTACACAGCAACACATACCTACGACACGAGCAGCCAAAGTTTTTAACACCTGCCAGGAATTATTAATACATATTTACGACTTATTCAGGTTGTAAACTTATTATACGTTATTTTGAATCCTATTGTATCATTAAGAAATACCCAAAACTGGATCTAACGCTTAAACAGAAATTTATTAACAATAGGAATCCTAAAACAATAGGATAATCCCCGGCCGACCAACAGCTGCAGTCCATCTCATTTTTAATACCCCTGCGTACGCGCAGGTATATAAACTCGGGTTCAAAAAATTTTGGACTCACTACTTAGTTTGTGCCGTACTGGAACAGTTGACTGGTGAAGCTCTGTAATTATATTATTTCTAAAAGTTTATAATAATTATAAACATTCAAAATGGGGAAAGAAAATGTATGTATTGTGAAATAGGAATAAGCTTATACGAGTATACTGCAACTTTAAATTGTTTATATATTTTTTTAAACATAAAATGTCTTGTTATTTCAGAAAAAAACATCGCAAGACATCCCAAGACGTCGAGGCAGACCGGCTGGTGCTAACCGTGTTCCTCTCGCACGGGTTCGTATTCATACCTTACATTTCCACTCTAGAATACAATAATTCATTTAATTAATATATTTAGTAATTTAATATTTATTGTTTACAGGAAGAACGGCGCGCACGCAATGCGCAATATGAGAGGGAGCGTCGCCAAGAAACGGCAGAAGCAATTACGCAGTTAATTGAAGCTGCTAATTGTGATCCTAACGTAAGTAATCATCTCTTACCTAGACTTATTTATCATTACTTTATTTATAGTGAACAGAACAATCTAGCTTTGTATTTATTTACAGATCTCAAAAGCCGAGCTTCTAGCCACGGTGATCCGTCGCATTCAGGGGGCGACCAGCCAGCCACCTGAGGACATCGCGGAATTGCAACGCATAAATGCAATCTTGGAAGCTCAAAGTATGTTTTTTTTAATAGTGTTTCCTAGTTTTTTTATTATTTGATTTTAACTTTCCTTTTTGTTCTTTTCAGTTTCATCACTACAAGATCGGTTGGGCCCCGACGATACTGCCTCATGACGGCGAAGACACTGTAAGTTTCAATTACTTTATTTTATCCTTTCGTTGTTTATTTCTACACTTTCTGTCTTATTAACGTGATATTGTGTATTATATCTTCAAAGTCAATAATAATAGTAACGTTCAAAATAGTGAAAGATCATACCTTACGTATTGTGAAATAGAGATAAATAGGAATAGAGCTTACATATTGTTAATTTAAATTGTTTATATTTTCGTGTTTTTTTTTAAATATAAGATGTTATTTCAGAAAAGAACATCGGAAGGCGTCGAGGCAGACCGGCTGGCAAGAACCATATTCCCCTCTCACGGGTTCGTATTCATACCTTACATTTCCACTCTAGAATACAATAATTAATTAAGCAATATATTTAGTAATTTAACATTTGTTGTTTACAGGAAGAACGGCGCGCACGCAATGCGCAGTATGAGAGGGAGCGTCGCCAAGAAACGGCATAAGCAATGTCGTAGTTAATTGAAGCTGCTAATTGTGATCCTAACGTAAGTAATCATCTCTTACCTAGACTTATTTATCATTATTTATAGTGAACAGAACAATCTAACTTTGTATTTATTTACAGATCTCAAACGCCGAACTTCTAGCCACGGTGATCCGTCGTATTCAGGGAGCGACCAGCCAGCCACCAGCTGCACCAGCAGCTCAGGACATCGCGGAATTGCAACGCATAAATGCAATCTTGGAAGCTTAAAGTAGGTTTTTTTTTATTATTTGTTTTTAAATTTCCTAAAAAAAATGCATCGAGCCGAGAGTCGATGACAAAGTTCTTAGCAACTTGGTCGGCACAGTCGCAATCGATTCCTTCGATGGAGAGACTGACTCGTTCGCTGAACGTAGTGCCATCCACGAACCAATTCTGGATTGTTTAAGTGTGCAAATAAAAAAAATATTTCTCTAATGTGCTGTTGGTGAAAGGTTCCATACTTTGTTTCTTATTTGATTCCCAAACCGTGTAGAAAATTGTGTTTCAGTGTTCAAGACTTTTATTTTATTTTCAGTCGATGCTGAGAAACGATTGCTGTCGGATTGGATAGATGCAG
This sequence comes from Apamea crenata, assembly GCA_949629185.1. Classification (NCBI taxonomy): domain Eukaryota; kingdom Metazoa; phylum Arthropoda; class Insecta; order Lepidoptera; family Noctuidae; genus Apamea; species Apamea crenata. Next base: position 8,153,367 of record OX451371.1, on the reverse strand, counting down.
ACTTCTTACAGACCAATGAATTCTGTGATGACTCACAGATGCAAGTAAAAAGTTATCCAATGGACGACATGTTGTCTGGGACTCTGGGTATTGATGAAGACTTAAATATGACTGTATAAAAAAAAACAATATTTTTTGTGAATTTCGCTCTTTCTTAAAAACATTTTGTTTGTCAGATCTATTTTGGAACATTTAGACTGAAAATGTTATAAAAATCACATTCGTTTATATACCTAGGTACTAAACAATAGGTAACTTGTATTATTTTAAAATTAATTTCTATATTTTAGTCTGCAAATAGATTTAGTAAGGATATAATTTTGTTAGCTTGTAAATTATAATTGTTGTATCTACTTGATTAATTAACTTAAACTTAGTTATAGCACTATCCGTTCTAATCCGTTTTGATTTTAAATAACTCTTATTTGTGATATGTTAACTTTTCTTATCAGTAAATAAACAAGCAATAACACGTACTATTTCTTTTAATTGATGCCAACTAACTACCTAAGGTCCATTCTTTATATATCCAATTCATGCTATTTGTCGTTAGATAAATATCAACTTTATGCAAATGGTAATTAAGTTGATTTCAGAGTGACTAGCACCATTGAAAAGTTGTAGCGTAAACTGAACTCTATTGTGTAGGTATTAGAGTTATTTTTCCATAAACTGATATTTATTTATAAATATGTTTGCCAAGTTAATCGCAAACGCAGATCTTGACCATAAACAAGAAGAGAAGTCTTGATTTTGACCATGTTGTAGGCAGAATCGCTCGAGAATTTGCAGTTAGCAGTTAGTTAGAAAATGCTTTCACGAATGAGAAGCTACAGCATTGCCGATTGTCATAGGATATATCACACAATCCCTTCCCGCCTGCAGAAACTTTTCGCCCAGCGTATATCTAGGTATTTGAATTTAAACCTTCTGTAATAAGTAAATACAAAATAATCAGATGAAACGGCTCTATTCAATGTACCTAAATATAATCGCTGTGTACAAGTAGGTATATTATTCAATATATCGTACATAATGTCCGTGAATCTGTTTCCGATACTGGCTGGCAACAGTTTCACGGACATAAAAGTAATACAGCCTATGAATTTCCAATTCCGGATTGAAGGACAAACTTTACTATGAAGTTAAACAATATTTTGTTAGAGTGGAGAGTAATCCGAGTTGAATGAACTAAATTCAAGAACCGGTCTATAAATTTTCGATTCCGAATAAAACTACAAATGAACTATTTTCGGATATTTTGTTGTACCTATTTTTTTTTTAATTTAAACCTTTCAAATAAACATTTTGTACAATACGGCATTTTTCTTAGTTTTCCCTAAAAATCCGGCAATTTTAGAATTAGAATACGGCAACCCTAAATTTGTCAGGAACAACACTGCCCCGCGCCACAGATTACTAAATAGTTACTACGTAACCCGCGCTTCAGTTGACTCATGGCGCTGCACGCTGTGAGCGAGTGTTGGTGTGATAATTCGCGCGCTTTTTTGGTTTAACGGATTTACCCGAAGATCTATAATTAAGAAATCTGGTAAGTTATTTAACTGGTTATTATTTAATTCGATCTATTTTCGTTTTAGTGCACTGTTGAGTAGATTTAGGACACCGTATCTCAAGGTTTTTTTGTTTTTATCGGAATTAGTCGACTCGGGTAATTCTGAATTATAAACCATTCGGAATTGCCCGATATTGATTTTACAAAGAAATGGTCAGTGGTTCTCAATCTTTAAGTTCCTTTTTTATGAATAGTTTATTTTTTTGTTTTTAATTGGTTTTTCAGTTACAATTTTTCAATGTGCACTAACGTATTTTAAACTGTCTACTTGTTAAATGAAAGGATTTGTTTGATGTGATAGGCAATTTCTTTTTTCAATTGTTTTTTTTTTAACCGATGAAAAAAAGGAGGAGGTTCACAATTCATAGGTAGGTATATTTTTCTATGTTTGACCACGCATAACTTTTAAATAAAAAGATAAAGTAACATAAATACTTGCAAGTCTTAATTACTTTTTGAATTGTTTCAGGATCATGCCTAATAAATACATTAAAAAGAAAACACCCCGGTACAGTCACGAGCAAAAGTATGTATACACTTTTGGCTTTATTCAAAAGCGATTTACTCCTTTATTTTGGAATGAAATTTTATGTTGTTACAAACATGGCATTTTCGAACCAATGGGTTTATGTAATGTATCGTATTTCAACGTTGCATTCGTTATTTCATGAAAAAATCGCATTTGAAAGTTGCCAAGTGTTGACATAATGGTGGTCGTGACTGTACACACAAAGAGATGTAACTAATGCAGTTAATCGAGTAATAGTCGAGTATTAATGTAATAAATACGATAAGTAGGTACCTATTTCATGTAAATTTAAAAAAATCCTCTTTTTTTATTTAAAGGGAATATCGTACTTTTTAGGTTAAAAATTACTTAAGTATGCTATGAATATCATTAATAGTATTTTATTTTGCTTACGTGAATGTATCTCTTACTTTTGTATATTTTAAGTTGAATGTTAATGAAATAGAGCTTGAGGCTGTATATTCAAGTAAATAAAGCGACGTAAATTAGCACCATTACCTCCACCAATTCTGAGTGTTAGTTAAAAAATAAACATGCCGCCAACTCTTCAAAAATCCTTTCGTAATTACCCGAATCCACCATATAGATTTAAAAAAAACCCGTAACTACTAATTTATTCAATGTTTTAATGTACTCGACAAAACTGTATACTTAAAACTATCAAATAGAACATTTTTTTTTTTCAAAAATCCTATGAAAGGGAAGCTTGTTTTTCCGTCCACTCAACTGTGCGGCACACTCACACAGACGCGCGCATCTACTATAGGTAAAAAAATAACATAAACCTGCTAAGGCATCTCTAAATATTTTGATATGAACATATGTACCTCTTTTGATAGCTGATTAAATGAAGATGTCTTCTACGTAATTTTGTTTAACGGCACGTTTAACGACACGGTTGGCGCAGTGGTTAAGCCGTGGACTGCTCTGCTGCGTGTCGCGGGTTCGATTCCCGCACGGAACAAATATTTTGTATGGCCTACAAGTAGTTGTTCCGGGTCTGGCTGTTTGTGTATGTGAGTTTAAATGTTTGTAAACGCACCCACGATACAGGATAAATTCCTAGTGCGGGGCAAAGTTTAAAAAAAAAAAGAAAAAACAAATTGTACACTTAATGTTATAGTAAAATTTTGAGATAACTGGTGTTAAAGTTCATGTATGTAGGTAGATGATTTTTGGAAATAGTTAATAAACTTCTTCCTTTAACTGTTTGATGTTTTAAGACAGTTGGTTAAATCGAAAGAATTGTTAAAGTACCAGGTATACATATATCCAAAGGAATAGCAAAGAAGTCCATTAAATTCGAGAGTTTAGAGGACAGTGATATTTAGTGACGAATTATGGGAAATTTTCAAAAAATTCATAAAAAATAACTTTTCTCGAATGCCATGAGTTTTCGCCTGTGCTTTATGGGGTGCTTAATTGTTGCAAATGGGTTACACTATCACGTCTTCACAAGATCTTATCCCCGGGAACCTGCATCGCGACAAGCGTGCCGACATATAGTAGATATTAACAGAGATTTAGACATTGATTTAGATTTTAATTTTAATAGTTCATTTGAACCTAAAATTACCTTACGCCTTGTACCCTATTTTGACGGAAACCCCATTGTATTGACCAGGATTATTAACATCTGTGACCGGGATAGTGTCTCAGAATGCAAGCCCTGAGCCAGGCAGTGAGCTAGGGAATATTTCTCTTTTAAATGGCATTTTAAATAAGATCACAGGGCCTGCCGCATCCACTATCAACTCAAAAAAAAAAACGCAGTGCATTCCTGAAACTTGGGCAGGTATTAGATCAGCTCTAATAAGTAACTTCTCAGACCAGAAAGACGTAACGGCTTTATACAATGACCTCTCGTTGGCTACACAAGGTACTAGGACCTCTTAGGAATTTTACGATCAATGCCCAACGTTATTTAGTACAATAATGTCATGTGTGAGGTTACAAACGACTATTGAAGCAAAACGGACGCTTTCTATGAATGTTACCATGCAGGCTTTTGTACGCAGACTAAAGAAACCTTTAGGCTCACGTATACGGTGCATGCGTCCAAAAACTATAGAGAAAGCTCTAGAGTTTGTGCAGGAAGAATTAAAAAAGAACTCAGGCTGCTCAGAGCGCACCTATTATATAAACCCTATAAACCTATTATACCTGCTTTGCCGTTTAACCCATTCAATGTTCCGCGACCTCCAGTACCTAAGTGGCCTGCTCCAGTGGGACAGCGTTTCTACTGGACAATACTGACATAAAATATACATTTTTTTTTTTTATTGTATTGTATTTTGTATGTAGGTAGGTACTTATGATTTCTAATTTAATTGATTGATTGACATAATAATATCTAATAATGACATTGCATATTTGCTTTATGGATTGTATCTGAAATAAACGTTTTATTATTATTATTATATACCGTTTTCACGATTACTTTGATGGCCTAATAGACTTAGACTTATTATCCAAATGGGAGGCTTAAATAGATTTAAAAGTAACGCGAACTGTAACGAATCCAACGACGTTGCGTGAATTGTATACTTTATTTTATTTATTTATTGTACCCAACACAACTATCAATACAATTCACGCAACGTCAATCTGTATGAGGATATTATTAAAATTTCTTCGTGCTTCAATTTAGCTATCTCCTTCAACGGATCTTATTGCGAATTAAATAATATCACTAAACCTTATTTTAAATGTTTAAGACATTTAACGCCACCAGATGACTGGGTGACGCAACGGCGCGAACGCACGGGTACGCGCAGCACAGCGGTTGACAGCGGCATCAACACTCACTAGTTCCAGAAAGACTGACGAGATGGCGCTGCCCCTCAACTATAAATACCGCGTCAAGCCGCCACTCGGCAGGACTCTAACCAAAGAATATAGTAATATAGATGGCTCTAACCCGCCTCTTGTCGTTCGCATCATATTCTAACCGACTACTATTTTAAATACCTACATAACGGTTTTCCAACATTTCACTTTCATGTAATTAGAAGAATTTTTAAATAAATAATAATTTTATACACCAGGAATAATCGCTCCTCGCCCCTGAGGAACACAGAAACCCAAACAGTTAAGTTTTTTGTAATTGCATTATCTACGAGTGCCTTACCACTGTAACTAAGATACGTGGAATTATTAAATTCAACAGCTAATGACGTTATATTTTCATTAGATCAGCCTACTTCTGCAGAACTGTTTAATGTTGACTGCATGGATGTTAAACGAACGAACCGCGAACATGACGTATTACGTTCGCGGACCACCTTAATGAAGAGGAAAAAGCTTATCTTTTTAACACTTCGCTCTAGCTATGCGGATGTATTTTACCTTGCATTGACGTCTTCACGAAGTATTGTCAAGCGTATTATTTACGAGACGGTACCGCTATCCGCTATCAGCATTATACAAGCATTGCTACGTTTTTGTACCCATCACGGGCTACCTATGACCATCATTACTAATAATGGCACTGAATTTACAAATCAACTTTTCTCTGAATTTATACGTTTCCATAAGATAATTCAAATTAAAATTCTACCTCATAGCCCAAATGACAGTGGTAAAATTGAACATTTCCACTCAACGTTATTGGAGAACATTAGAATTCTTAAACTGAAAAGTAAAGACGAACCAATCTTATGCAATACGACATCATGGCATATAATAGTTGTATCCATAGTTTTACAAGTGCAGACCCTTTGACCTATTGACTGGACATTTTGACCCCAGAGAACCAATCGATACAGACCTGACGGACCACATTTTACAACAATATGCGCATCTTCTCCTTAGTGTTCATGGCAAAAAAAAACATCTTAAATTTGTTCAGCACGACCATGGATGATTACCTTAATTTGAATGCGGTACATATTCATGAAAAAATGTGTACTTTATTGTACTAACGACTTTAAAAAATGTACTCACATATTTTCGCTGTTATAACATATCGACCGTGGCCGTGCTAGGTAAAAAAACTGTGGCAACGGCTGCAATAATTTTTCCGAAGAAAAAAGAAAAAATATCTTTGATTATTTTTGGGGACTACCATCTCAAAGAAAAAAAGATTGGCTAGTAGGCATTACTGCTAAAACTGACATAAAACGAAAGAGGACAAAGGACTCTGGTGTGAGGCACAATACATATTTCTACTATATTAATGATGGCGAAGGCCGACGTAAGGTTTGTAAAAAAATTCTAGTAGACACTTTGGGTGTTAGCCCAAAATATGTTAGTTATACCTTAGCCAATGCATCGTTTGGGTTGTCAAAAGAGGAGAGCAGAGGTAAAACTGTTCCTAAAATTAAAACGCCTCACTCAGTAAAGGAGTCGGCCATTAACTTTATCAAAAGTTTACCAGCACTACCATCCCATTACTGTCGTAAAGACAGTACCAGATTATATCTCCCCACTGAATTTAAAAACATAAAAAACCTGTATAGAATGTAAAAAACAGTCGAAAACATCAGAGGGTATAGATGTTGCTGGCGAAAAAATATTTCGTGACATTTTCAACAAGGATTTCAATATTGGTTTCCACGTTCCAAAGAAAGATAAATGTGTCAAATGTTTACGTTTTGAAGGCCAGAATGAAAAAGAAAATCCTGAAATGTTAAGTCATTTAAAGGAAAAAAAAGGCATCAAAAGATAGATTAGCTTTTCACCGTGAACTAAGCAAGAAGAATAACGCAATGCTTTGTACTTCTTTTGACCTACAAAAGGTACTGAACACCCCACATGGGGAGAGTATGCTGCTATTTTATAGTAGAAAATATACAGTGTATAATCTTTGTTTTTACGAAAGTGGTACCAGAAATGGCTTTTGTTATACGTGGGGAGAAACTGAAGGAAAAAGAGGAGGCAATGAAATAGCTACAATCTTACAAAAGTATATTGCTGAAGTCGATTCAAGTGGTTCTGTAACAAATTTAATTCTTTATTCAGACTCGTGCCCAGGACAGAATACAAATAAAATAGTTTTAGCCGCCATACATAGCGCACTGCTTGGAACAAAACACATTGAAACCATACAAATGAATTATCTGCTTCCAGGGCATACGGAAATGACTGTCGATAGCATCCATGCCACAATTGAAAATTCCGTTAGAAATACTATAATATGGGCACCGTCGCAGTGGCCAACTGTTTTTCAGTTGGCTCGTAAAGATCCCGGCCCATATTACTTAGAAACTCTTACGCACAACGATTTTATGAATTACGAAGAGTTTTCAGAAAAGTATTTCAAAGGCAATTTAACCGGAAAGATTAGTAAGGTTCGGGTGGCGACATTCAAAAAGTCGTCACCCAATGTCATGACTGTCAAATACAGCATGGATAAAGATGCTGAGACCGATTCTATAGCCATAATTTCAAGATCAAAGGTAGTGCAGCCGAAGTATAAAACATCTTTGCCTATAACTACGGCCAAATACAAAGATCTTAAAAAGCTGTGATACAGGGGGGTTATTCCCAAAATGTTTCACCTAGAATACACTAACTTTCCACACCGCGTTGGTAAAGATGTTCTTGAAGATGAGATAGAAGCATAAGGTTCTTTGTCATCGTCAACATTTAAAAATTTGTTTTATGAATGTTACAATTTTTTCTTTTTGTTGATAGATAATTTATAATTGTTTGATTTTTTCTTCTAAAGAATGTTGATTTTCTATTGTTTTTTGATAAAGAATGTTAACTTTTTTTTTGTTTTCTGACGAGATTGTTATTTTTTTCGACTTCTGATTTCTCAAAAGTTACTTTTTTTTTAATAAGTATTAATGTTTGATTGTTACTTACTGATTTAAATTAGGTATAGTTACCGGCACGTAAGTTGGCAAAAGAGTTTGTAGTGGGGGAAGTTCGCGCATGTAAAAATGTATGAAATGGTGCCTGCACGAACTTCCCCCACTACAAAATCTTTTGCCAACTTACGTGCCGTATACGTCCATGATTTTGAATAAATTATTATAATTAATAACAATTTATTTGATGTTTTATTTATAGTGATACTAAAGTACAATGTATTCCGTGGTGATACTACTACGTACGCTTAGGGTGATTTACCACCTTATCTAATACCTTGTTCCAAGACACATTGAATCAACATCTTGAATGATTCCTACACAAAATCTTTTTTTATTTTTTATTGTACAAGACACTGTCTAACATTGTATAAAGTGGCATACCAATCTCAAAAATATCTTATGGGCGTTGCTGAATTATGATGGCCTAAGCATCAATACCTACTATAATCTAGTAAGGGTTCATTTTGTTTCATCCTGCAGTCCCTCTAATTGGCATCTACTTCAAACTACTTAACTTTGGTGCAACACCATCATGTTGCTTAAGCTCATTGAGTATATTCAACTGTCAGTTGACTTGGCGCTAAATTCATTTTCTCTCGTATTATTTTATTCTAGGTCGATGCGTGAGCCAGTTTACTTTCAGCTATTTTACTTACGGTAGGCATTTGAACCATTTTGCCTTTCTCAAAAAATAACTAAATTTGATGCATTTTGGGCTAACCAACATAAATTTTCTAAAATAATACACAATTTTTAACAGTAATAACTTAAAAAACTTCCTTGATTAATTAGGGATATACTGTATTAAATAAATAAAAGTCTATCAAATAGTTGTTTTTTTATGAATTTATAAAAAAAAAAAAAACTTTTATCCGTCCCCCTCCAAGTTTTAAAAAATGTCGCTTAGATCAATTAGCCTTTCAACCGTCGAAATAATCCAAATTACTATCTCGTAGGAATGGGTCGAGATGCATGGGTTACCTAGTGAGGCTGAGATCCCTTATCGAGGTGGCAAACTGAAGAACAAAGTTTCTTCTTATGCAGTCACCATATGCCAGGCCTAGCCACAGCAACTATTTGGTGTAATGTTATGTGTTTTAAGATTGCTTTCGCTCCTGTTTACTTAATATTATTTATTTATTTAATCATTCATGTACACACAAATATAAGGTTTTTTTTCTTGCCTTGAAAAAAAACCTTATATTTGTTGGAATTGAGAAGAATGTTTATTATTTTTTTATTCATTTAATTAAGGTTCACCAACAGTTGTTACAGATATTATACATTAGTTACACAAGTAATTGCGTCTTGAATCTGACTGCACAACCAATTACAGGCAAACACCACATGCAAAATGCTCTTTGTAATTGATTCAATTTTAAAAACTCAATGTATTTACTTAAATTCTAGATTAAATTAAATTATATTAAATATTAACTTTATGATTATGTTTTATTTTGTTCATATTCAAAATTATGTTTATAAGATGTTTATCATATTTGGGGATTGTGTTCCTTTAATGTAGGTACTTGGTATCTTCCAGAAAAATAAGATTTTTACAAGTACCCCACAAGCGTGATGAACTCAATCAAAGATGGAGAACACTAGAGGGGTTATTGGGAAGAAAATCTTGACTCTCGGTCAACGACAAAGTTTTGATTTACAAAGCAGTCATAAAACCAGTCTGGACTTATGGCATACAGCTGTGGGGATCAGCAAAAACCTCTAACACTGAAATACTTCAGCGATTTTAAAATTGCTTGCTTAAAGCCATGGTGTGTGCCCACGGGTACACAAGAATGGATGAAATCCACGAATATATTCTAAAAGTTCCTACCACCAAAGAGGAAATTGAAATTATGACAAAAGCTTACAGAGAGAGGATAATAAATCACGAAAACAGCCTTGCTCAGGCTCTAAGTGAATCGCTGCCAACAAGACGTCTTAAAAGACTGCACACTTGGGATAACATACTTTGAGTAAAGCAATATCCAAAGGCAGCCTAACAATGGGAGGGCAAGCCTAACATGTCAAACACATTCATAAACAACTGCTTATGGTTCAAGAACCGATCGCATGTTTGGAAATAAATATGAAAAAAAAAAAACATGTACCCCACAAGTGTAAATATAACACATTAGTTCACACACAATGGGCCACTTATAGGACTAAGTGCGGAAACCAAGCCCTTACCATAAAACATGAAGACATTAGTTTAAGGCTACCTTGTGCATAAGCTATCCACAATATAAAACAGGGAAATACCTAACTATAAACATAACATTAGAGATCTCAAACACCAAACTTCTGGCCACTGTTGCCAGTCATATTCTGATAGCGAACAAAATAACTCACAGGACATTACCGAAATCGAATGCATCAATGCAAACTAGGAAGCTTTAAGTGTTTTTTTTTTAATAGTGTTAACTAGTTTTTTTTATTATTTGTTTTTAACTTTCCTTTTTGTTCTATTCGGTTTCAACACTACAAGGTCGCTTGGGACTCGACGATGTTGCCTTATAACTTTAAGATGCTGAAAACACTATTATAGTTTCTATTACTTTATTTTTCCTTTTGGTTGTTTACTTTTACACTTTCTGCAAGACACGAAAACAAATGGGCCACATTCAAGACTTAAAAGTTTTAACTACTCAAAAAATTGCAACACAAGAAAACAGATCGCCTTGAACTACCTACCTACTTACGACTTTTGATCTTCTTGAATTATATTTTTTTTATATTTTCACTTGTTTTCATAATTACACGTATTTTTACTTGTTATTTATAGAGAAAGAAACACAAGCGTTCCGAATGGCAAAGTTCCGAAAGTATCCAACTAGAAAAACGAACAAAAACCCCAAAAATCAAAATCATGCTCAGTGGACTCGGGCATCGAGGTGAGAGGACACACCGTACCAACACCCGCCGTGTGCGAGCAAGATCAAAACAATATCCAGTATTTGGTACAGACGAAACAACAACAGCTCCCAGAGGAAATAACTAAAGAACAGGGATCCCTGTGAATCTCAAGCACCTAATAATTATTGAACTACCTACATAAAAACAGAATTTGTTCAATCAGATCTATATTAATCTGAATCCCAAAGCTCCGAAATGTCGATGCCAAGTTCGTAGCAACGGTAGCGGTTACCATATTAGTTTTGTAATAACACATCTAATATCGTAAAAACTAATAAAATTGTAATCACTGCACCTAATGACCTAATCAGAAGCAGACTAGGTTTTTATTAATTTGCCGCGAATTTGCCGATTCTGATCTGATTCTGATTGACATGTCACTGTCAGCCAGGCAGGGTTGCCAGATGTGATTTTTTATTTCTCCCCAGATTTGAATTAATTTTTCTCCAAAATAATACAATAATTTTAAAGTTTTACCCAAAGGCAAAAAATTTGCAATTGTAACCATTAGGGAATTTTTTTTGATGACAAATTTTAAATAAAGTAGACTAACTGAACACAACATCAATAATTTTAAAAGGGCATTCCACGCTCTTTGATTGAAACTTATTGGACATTAGCACTGTAGTAAGCAGATTTTATATTTATTTAGATAGCCATCAAGCTAATTAATAAATATTATTAATTAGTTATATAAATATTATTGGGCAATTGCATCCAGCTGAGGTGAGAATGGTAAGAGGAATTTGTGCTGTTGTGTGGAAATTAGTACAGATGCCAGCACATCAAGCTACTACAATCTGTCAAATTTCTATGATATATTTTCAACTTTATCGCCAAAGCATTAAGGTTCAAGGTTGAATGGGAAAATTTGACAGTTTCGGATAGCTTGACCTGCTGGCGTCTGTACATAAGAGGAAATCTGAAAGTGGTACCAGTAACTGAAAAGTTGTGTGGAAATCGGTTGTCATGGTATGGGTATGTGTTAAGAAGAAATGAGGAAAATGTCGTGGGGAGAGTTTTGAGTATGAATGTCGATGGGTATAAGAGTAGGGGAAGACCAAAGAAACGATGGATGGAATGTGTGAGTGATGATATTATGGTTAGAAAGAGGGTGACTACTGAGATGACGACCGTACCACTAGAGAAATATGGAAAAAAAGACATGTTGCACCGACCCCAAATACAATGGGATAAGGGCAGAAGAATGATGAGCTATATAAATACTTTTGTTTGTATTTTTAGTTATTTAGCTTAGCTATACTGGAAATGTATAGCTTGATATGTCGTGTGTACTCTCAAAGAATAATTACTATCAGCAATGTCTTTCTGACTAACCAAACTAAATAAGAAATACCCAACATTCTCCATGATTGTTTTCCTCTCCAAACATTTCTCCAAAAAATTAAATTCTCCAAAATTTCTCCAGGACCCGAATTTTTACCCAAAATTGCGAATAAAATACCCAATCTGGTAACCTTGATTTTAGCTGTCATGTACTCATGTCACATACAATTACATAAACAAACGAGGAATACAATAATAATTATCTATGATTAGCTCTAATCATGACTAACAAAACTTTATATTTATTATATATTCACGACAGCTATTTAGTTGATAAATTTACAACACACACAATATTTAAAAAGGCATATTAAACTATTCTAAACAGTTATTTACACTCCACACCTATTAGGTAGGTATAATATATTTAGGTAGATATGTGGAAAAACGGAATGCGCATTGAGCAGTGAAATTGATTACCTACACATGATGGTTGGCATTTGGCAATAAAATGCAGTTTCGAAATTCAACGTCCCTTATTCTTACCAACCCTGATGACCACATAACCCTCCGCCAGGAGAGCAATAGCCTAGGGAAACCAGTACCTACAGTAGGCAGGTACACAAACACAAAAAACCGACATTCCGACCTCGCCGCCGAGGTCCCCCGAGGTCGCGACGACCCCAACTAATCTGTCCCACCCAATTACCCAACCCTTGCTTGATGAAGTGCCAGCGGCCAGCCTCTGAGTTTGTTTCAGCCTTAATATAATATATTAATATCTATAAACAATAAAAAGTCGGTAGGGTATGATGACATCTAGTAGGTAGGTACTATGGAGGGTAGCACTCCATAGCCCTACCGCGTCAAAACATAGTCGCGTTTCTGATTCGTTTTGACACCTCTGATACCTAACGACGCAGTGACTACACTTGATTGTCATAGAAACGCTTTTAATAGGTAGGTAATGTGTCAGCTCACTGTCACATTCAGTGAGTGTGTTCAGTCACAAGAAAAAGGGTTCATACTGAGAACAGTATGAACCCTTTTTCTTGTGACTGAGTACCTACTGTGAGGGCAATTCTAGCGATTTAAATCATTTTTTTTTAATGTCAATTACTGTAATTTATTTTTATACTTAAATACAAAATGGGCAACGAAATGAAACGAAAAACTGATATTTTCATTTCGAAATATTTTAATTAAGTATCCGGGGTTTTAAAAATAATTATGTTAAGCAAGTATAGGTTATCAATCTACTCCTGGTAATGTATTCTCAACATTGGAAAATATTTTGAACCCCATAGGTAAATGAATTCTTTTTTTGTACAAATTATTGTAACGATCTCGCCATGATTCTTTTGTATTGTAGGTAATCCGTTTTAATTTTAAATAACTCTTATTTGTGATCTATGTTAACATTTCTTGTCAGTAAATACCTAAACAAGCAATAACACGTAGGTATGTAGTAGGTACCCACCATTTCTGTTAATTAATTTAAAATAACTATCTAAGGTCTATCTATCTATCTATATATATAAAATTCAAAGTCCTGACTGACTGACTGACTGACTGACTGACTGAGACATCAACGCACAGCCTAAACCGCTGGTCCTAGAGACATGAAATTTGGAGGGTGTATTCTTCGTGAAGAGTAGGTATCCACTAAGAAAGGGTTTTTCGAAATTCCACCCCTAAGAGGGTGAAATGGGGGGATTTTGTTTGTATGAAAAATCTTATTCCTTGAGTTAATAAACTTGAAACTTGGCAAGAATACTTAACTAAGTATCTAAATTATGAAGTTGGGCATTTTTTGTTTTTATAAACTACCCCCTAAAGGGGATTGGGAAGAATTTTAGCGCGCGGTCCGATTTAATCGAAATTCAGTATTTATACCTAAAATTGAAAGGAAAGAATATGTATCAGGGTTTCTTGAAAATCTTTCCCTAACGGGTTGAAAAGGCGAAGTTAATTTTACACGGGAGGATGATAATGCTTGGCTTGATGAATTCGAAAATTAGTATAAATAATCTTTGAGTCAAGTTATGAATACATCTCAAACGATTTTTTTAAATTCCATCCCTGTGGGGGTGAAAAGCAGGGATACAGTTTATATACAAAAATCTTAGTAATTTAGTTAATAAACTTGAAACTTGGCAAGAATACCTGCCTAAGTGAGTAATAAAGTTTAATAATAATAATAATATCCCTGGACATTTCACACAGCACCATTTGTCCCAAGCTAAGCAACCTAATGCTTGTGTTATGGTAACAAGAAGAAGAAGAAGAAGAGAAATCAGAGAAGTTTATCATTATAAGTTTTTCAAAGGGGGATATAGGGGTGTTGAAGTTTGTGTGGAAGAAATTGAATGAGCGGTCCGATTACCTTGAAACTCAGTATTGATACTTTTGACAGAAAAGAATTAATAATAAGTATGTAAAGTTGTCGAAAATTGACCCCTGAAGGGGCAAAAAGGGGGAATTAAGTTTTTTAGGGCGGATTTGTACTTGAAACTGTATGTAACATTTTCACACCTAAACCACTGAACTTCTGATTTGGCAAAGATATAGATGGCATCCTGGGGAAGCACATACTTTTTATCCTGGTAGCACGTTCCCGTGGGATAATTTCCGACATCCACGCGGGCGAAGCCGCGGGCAGAAGCTAGTTCTATATATTATTTTTAATTGATGTTATTTCTAGTTATACAAATATCAACTTTATTATAATAGTAGGTAATTATGTTGATTTCAGAGTGGCTATTGAAAAAGTTATAAAAATGTTCGAAGTTGTAGCGTAAACTGAACTTTGTTGTGTAGGAATAAGAGTAATCATTCCATAAACTGATATTTATTAACATTTTTGGCAACCTAGTCGCAAACGCAGATTACCTACCGTGAGGTACCTGTAGTTGCAAAAATCTTGGTTTTGACCATGTAGTAGGCAAAATCGCTCGAGATTTTGCAGTTAGCGAGTACCTAACTACCTACACTTTATACCCCAAAGCGTTTCGGCCAAGTCGTAGGCCGAACTACCCACACTGTTCCCGACTTCTTTAATTAACTAAAATTAATCAGAACATTAGGTGCTGGCTTCTGCCCCTTGACTTTGACCTCGTCAAATTTCTTGTTTTATTGGAGAATTTTCTGAATCGCATCAGTAGTTCCGGAGATTACCCCCTACAAACAAACTTACCTATATACCTCTTTATAATATTAAGGGCTGATTTTACCAAATTCAGATGTTTTATCTGTGAGATAAAATTGACGTCTGAAATTTCTAGTACTAAGTATGGAAAAACTGTCAAAAATTAAAAAATCATATCTAAGATAAGATATTATTTATATAAGAATTATTACTTATTCTAGGTATAAAAGTTTTGGCGAAATTCGCCCTAAATAGGCATATATTTAAGTAGGTAAGCTTGGCTTGGGTTAAGCTACAATAATACAGTGCTACCGAAATGCAAATAAAACAGCAATAGAATTAAAAGATAAGGGGATTAGGCGCTTTACATTTTAACTGCCCACCCGGGTGTTAAAAGATTTATTCTTTACAACAGTTCACGGTACTTACCTACTTATAACGTACTGCGGAACGATCGTAAACATAATAAAAACAATAGATAAGTACCTACCTACCTCCCGTTTGTATTTTAATTGTTGCGAAAAAAGTTCGGTTCGGCTGAAATGGGTTAGAGTAGATTACCTACGTAGGTCAAAGACACATTTAATCGTTAGATGTAGGTAGTAGGTATCTACCTGCAAAGATGGTTGGTACTTATGGATAAGTTCGACACATCCGCCGCCGCGAATATTTACAATGTGAATCTAATGTAGGTATATAGGTATGTACACGTGGGTATAAAACTAACTAGACGTAGACAGAATGGCGATTAGGTTATCACATTAAATAGTACAGCGGACAGCGGTCATTACAAGTTGTTAAAAGTCTGTTAAAATAATAAAATTTAAATTTTACTAAAAATACAAAAAAAAAACAAATTGTAAAATAATTAGCGTAAAAATTGTCATGAAATAAACCATCCTTGATAATAATAAGTCACTAGACACGCGTGAGGCAATGGTATCAAGAATTCAACACAAACTTTATGTTATTGTTACAAAGTAAACACAAATTAAGTTTAATGTTGTTAGGTAAATAGGTACTGAAACGAAAAAAAGGACCCACGACAAAATGTTAATTGTTATTAATTCTTCTAATTGTGTAGGTATGTTTAATATACGTTATGTAGAATACGTGGTTTCAATTCATGTGATAACCTAATCGCCACACCTGAGCATACTGTATAATTTTCGGTAGGTAAGTATTCCAAATTTAAATCACATTCTCCCCCTAGAGGATGAATGAAATTCAGTACAATTTTCTTTCCCTGTTTTTAACAGATTAAAAATGACTATTGTTATGTTCGCTTTTTGTGGCATAGAATGTCACTTTTTTGAGCAAGTGGTATGAAAAATATTTGATTTGATTCCTAATCTTTTCCCAAGGGATCGGCTTCCAGTCTAACCGGATGCAACTGAATGGGGTACCTACCAGTATTTTCCATGTACCTAGCAACTGCCTATCTGACCTCCACATCCCGGTTACTGGGTAACAAGATACCCCTTGAGTCCCCTTGGTAAGACTGGTTGTCCGACTTTCGGGCTTCTAACTGCCCGTAACGACTGTCAAAGGTAGGATTGACAGCCGGGACCTATTGCATAACGGCAACGGCGGTAGTTACCTACTACCATCGACATATTTATTATTATTATTGGCCACCGTTGGTCATAACAAAAACATCCCGCGCTTAATTAGGGCAGTAAATCAACGAACTATCCAAAACAGCTGACTGAGCAAATAACACAGCAAAACGAACGGGAAAATATTGAGATAGCGGGGAAAACGTCCGATGTCCAAACAGAGTCTGAACCAAACGAAAATGAACAAAAGAACCGCTACGTTGCAGTGCAAGCTAGCCAATCAATACAAGGAATAAAGTGATCATTGCTGTTTATGATTTAAAAATATGGCAACGTTGCGTTGTTGGTGTTATTTTGATGGGTCTTTGTATTTCCTGCTTAAATGTCGTGATGGCCCAGTGAAGTCCTCGCCTCTTATGCACAGGTTACATGCTCGGTGTTATGCACGAGGTTGTGGGTTAAAATCCGGGATTTTTAATACTCAATAAGCAGGTACCTACTTACTCAATTCTTTATTGCATTCCATAATGTAGGCTTAGGTGGTAGGTACCTACATAATATTTGCCAAAAGAAACAATCATGGGCACAGCAAACGAAAGATAATATGTTGAGAAGAAGACTTATCTTTTACGCTATCTTATAATCTAACTTATTCTAAACACGTTTTTAGAAAAATAATCAATTTATAATAATAATATAAGATTTTGCTTATTACCTAGGTATATACTTGTACTTGTTATGTGTTTCAAGGATTTATCATTTAAATATTCGTTGACAGTCTATAATAACATTTGCTTATTAATAGCTTTTTTAATTTGTTCGTGAATAGATGGAGTTTTTTTCTTTTCTTATAAATTCGGGTACTCATATTGTAAATTTTGATTGACATAACTAGAGGGCTAGTTGAGTGTGTATTTTTAGGCGGAAAGTTGGTATGTTCTGTCGGAGTGTGTAAGTAGGTATCTTGTTTGTATGTCTTCTCGTTTAAGCGCTTATTACACTATCCAATTTAAGCAATGCTAACTAGGAACACTCTAACAGAATGTCAGTTAGAACTGTTCTTACTGCGATCACATCTGCCGATTTCCTAGTTAGCATTCCTTAAAATTGGATAGTGTAATAAGCGCTTTAGTGTAAAAGTCTGTGTTTGTGAGCGAACTTGCATATTTCAAGTAGGTATATTTATACAAGGCACAGTTAAAATATTCAGATTTACGAAATAGGGTTTGCAGCTATATATGGTTGTTGTATATTTACCTACTAAGATACCTACGGATAAATTTTGCAACAGAACGTGAACGTGCAGTGCAGTGCAGTGCAGTGTCTGTACTGTATTCCCACATTATTATGCCGTAGCTAAGCCACATATGTAACGAGGGCAGTCTATAAAGTGGCTTTTTTGACTTCACGAAAAGCGTAGTAAAAAATTTAGAGTTTAGATTTTATTTTTTGTACCTACGTGTGACTTCCAAGTTCCAATTTATATTCTTGTCTATGGTTATGCCTAATAATGTGAATTCATTGACTGCTTCTATTACATTAATACATTTAGGCGGAAAAAAAATACATTTAGACTAGAGGGTTTTATTGGTGGGGATGGAAAGTTATTACCTACTAGCAGTTATTGTGGCTAGTAGTTATTGTGGTATTTGCAAAGTTGACTTCAAGTTGTGTGTGTTTGTTCATCCAGGTTGTTATTTTGAAGATGTTGTTTGAAGATGTAGTTTGAAGATGTTCAATTTTCTCTAGTCTTCTATTTATACCTATATTTTTTTAAACTAAACCATTTGTTGGGGTTACTGTGTCAGATCGTCGTCATGTCAGCTCGTGGGTTGAAATCGGACACTAGGCTCCTTAAGATAACGTAATATCGTTTATACAGTACCTATATGGATAGCTTTTTCACAATGTCTGAACATAGCGGTTATAATTTTACGTGAGATCGTTGGCGTGTCATCAAGACAGCGAAAATTCGCAGTGCATCGCTAGTCGCACCGTTGTGCTTGCTCGTACTCCTCGTGTTTACTTCGTCATCGACTGGTACCTTTTGTCGCCAGTAGATGGCGCTGTGGTCATACACAGTATCTGCATGTTTTCTGATAAAATATTTAAAAACAGTCGGGGAGTAAAAAATTAAAAAGCAAAATTTTACCAGAGTATTTATGTATATTTTTTTCGATAAAACTATTTAGTCTTCAAGAACAAACATATTTTCGTAGCTTTACAAATAAATTTCTATACTTATTAAAAAATATTATTATCTAAGTAACATTTACATGCAATGACAAAATATAAAATAATATTATCGTAAAAGATAATTCACTAAGCACACGAAATATTGCACTTTATTTTTGAAGTCGTTGCAAATCGAAGCGCGCGTTTCTTGACCTTTTTTTAGGTCATTGACATTAAGAACACTCGTGAAATGCATCAACTATACCGATCGAGGCCAAGCTTCATTATATATAAATATACGTACATTGTTATTTATGTGCATAATTTTTGTACCGTGATCATATTCGAATTAATTGTTCAAGAAGACTAAAACTTACATCTATTACTTCATATTGAATTATCTTACAATCACGGATAATGTACTTACAAGAGCAAGATACGAAAATGTATGATTTGTTGATGGATGCATTTCATTGATTCTATTAAAAAAATATTTTGGTACACTCACGATCAACTAATTGAAGTAATAGCATCGGACATAATCAAATTTTATCATTAAAGCAATCAATCAACTTCTTATTCTATTTAATTACATATTTATGAGCGTCTTTCGTAGGTAAGTACGTATAGGAAAGGCTGATTTGCAGGAAGCCATTTAATTGCCCAGTAAACTCTGCCCTCTAAACATTGTTTAGACACTACAAATTTGATTATTGCTTGCACTTATTGCGTTCACCGGGAAATTAAATTGCTTCATGTACATGGGCCTTAATTGGGCGATCACATTATACTCTCGAAGAATAAAATGTGTCAAAGATGGACTCGTACATTTTATAATTGGTAATTTAATGTTAGCATCCTCAATTATGGTGGTCTATGGATCAATGCGGATTATATTAGTAGATAAACATTCTATTCAAATTGTAAAAATACACACATAACAAAAATGTTATAAAAAACTTAACTGCTGCACATGCAGTTGGCATTTATATATTAGTAGTGGAAAACGATTTTACAGTAGTTAAATGGTTATAGAAAACATTTGCATAGAGGCTGAAAATATTTAAATATCAATAAATGGTGTAATTAAAAGAACAAATGTATCGTTTCCCATTTAAAAATAATCTTTCATAATAAAAAATAGTTAAAAACAGATCAATAAGAAAATTCAATGTAAAGTTCACTTATCGCGTATTATTTATTTATCAAAGAAGGTACTTACAAAGTGTTAGAAAGATGAATCACTCTCAGCAATGATTGCCATTATTACAACAGAAATAAACCAATATAATTGTATAAATAATATTAATAATTACATAAAAAATAACTCCAAGAATGTGTACTGTATGCTTTAAAATTAAACTATTTAGAATTTTAAACAACCGGACTGAATCTATAAACGTCTGCACGATTTTATTATGATTATAATTTATTCTGTCATTACATTTTTAACAAAATGCAATAAAATATTGAAAAGTATAGTACATATTTTTTTTGAATTTATAAGTTGTGTTCTGTACATATAAATTCCTAATTTATTATGTACAGAAAACAACACATAAAACTATGTTTAAAAGTACAGCTCTTATCGGTAAAACTAGTCGGTGTATACAAATAACTATTACAATATAGACAAAACACTAACACGCTACATATTAAAGTTACCTAATTTCATTTCATCTGTATCAAAAATATAATTATGTATTGGAACAAAGTAGTGAGGCTTGAATTATACTGACCGCGAAACTAGGAACCGCCTGTGTGCGACGATACCACAAGAAATTGTTTGGCGCACTGCATCTCACATAAGCCCACGTTCGCACTGGCGCGTTTTTCCTCGTGGCGATTTTTTTTGCGCACTGGATTTTTAGCCCACTGCTTAGCGCCGAGAGTTAAAAATCCAAGTGTTTTATTGAAGCGTTGTGATGCGCTCTATTCGATTCTCAATGCTTTGCTCAACACCGAGAGTTGAAAATGCAGTGCGCGATATTTTTACGTCTGTGCAAACGTGGGCTAATTTTGTTGTGTTGACCAGAAGTGGCAACCAGTCTGGCCTCGCGGACAAATATAATTCCAGCCTTATTGGTTAACAATGATGTCTATGTTATCATTAGCTAAGACGAATTCATCTCACAACCTGATTAATTACTAGACATGACTCCGTTGATCTTAAGTTTTTTGACCCTGCGCGTGGTCGCCTCTCCGTCTGAACTGTCGGTGTCATGTGAATCGCCTTCCGATTTGACGCCGAGCCCCAACTCGTGTGCATCTGAATAATTGCCCGATTGTCGAGCCTTTTCCAATGCTCTTACTGTAAAGGAAATATGTTTTCTTTTGAAAAGGTGCTCGAAAACCAGTGAGTACTGGTTTTCGAGGACCTTTTGTATGTGTTATGCAATTAAGGTTAATTGCATAACACACTTTTATTAATCACAAACCGAAAGACAATGGACGATTTTGCAAATCCAATATCCATTGCTACATGTTTGAAAAATTGGTTTGGTCACACTGTAAATAACGCAATGAATGTTGTTGAACTGTCAAAATGAAAGGAATTGCCACTGTGTGTAATGTAATTACTCTGCAGGTGCATATGTCGCATGGTGCATATGTGCATATGTCGTGTGCATATGTTGTTCAGTTGTTTTACATAACGGAGCTGTTTTGTAAAATCACTAGCGGTTTTGTAAAACAGCGGATTCGACAATCCATCTGCGACACATACACATATTTTGCATTTTTGCATGCTTGGGAAGCGAAATTTCCCTTTGTTTATTGAAATTGCGCATTACGGTAATGTTTTTAAATAAGCGACTAACGACTAATCTCCGGAACTATTAGTCGGATTTGAAAAAATATTTTTGCACTCGATAGTCCAATTTAGAGAGAGAGCCTTTATGCTATATTAACATCACGCTGAGGCCCTTAGGAGACAAACAAAAACAAAATCAGAAAGAACGCTAAGCGAAAACGAAGTAACAGCCAAGCCGAGTCATGCGATGCGACGGGATGGGACGGGCGAATAAGAAATTTCATATTAAAAAATATATATATATAAATGATATAATGATTATAGAAATGGGGTTTGTATTAAATATCTTTGTTGTTTGTTTGGTAAATATCATAATTGCCTCATTAGTTTAGTGGTCTCAAGCACTACTGTTGAGCACGAGGTCCTGGGTTTGATTCCCGAGTAGAGCAGTGTTATTATTCTCAGTGCCCCGTTGATAGTAATAGGCTAGCCCCCTATTACATGAGACACAACTGGCTAAATGTGGATGTACAGTCAACAAAAGAGATAAGTATGCAGGGTCGTCGGATATAGTTGAAGTTTAGTAAGAAACCGATGGATGTTTTCAAATGAAATTTAGTTTGTCAAATGAGCTGTTTGTTTTCTATTAATTAAATAAAATTTTATCCGCACACATCAATCCGTTTCTTACTAAACTTCAACTATAGCCGACGACCCTGCATACTTATCTCTTTTGTTGACTGTACTATACGTATACCCCTGCCTATCCCTCCGGGTATTACAGGCGTGATATTATGTGAAATTATATCTTTGTCACCTGTGCCATTATGTATGTTTTCTATTTGAAAGTACATAATATTATATTAGGAGTAACTGATCCGGATTATTCTAAAGAAAGTTGGGTTGCAAAAAGGATTGTATGAATGAAGGAAAGCATTTGTTATAAAACAGGTATATTTTGTGGCTCACCATCACCCTATAAATACTGTTCATAAGGTTTTAAGGTTCTTTTTTTCCTGTGGTGTTCCTTCCATTTGACATTTAATGATAACGTGTTCCATTTGATTGATACTAACAATTATGTTAGTAATAATTTATATTTGACAAAAGATAGACATAACATTGTTATGTACTATCTTCCTAAATATTATAAGAGACAGATAGCTATGTCGCTATCATATTTTTTTTCTATCACAGCCAAAAATTTGGCTAAACAACTTGCTTCTTTTGAGCAATGCAATGACAGTATAAATAATTTGGTCACAATTACTGACATTGCCAATAATTTAAATTAGAAATTAAGACAATAGAGGCAATCTCTAGCTATAATGTTCAGAATTGCAAAAACAACTCAATAAAAAGTTTAGAATCAGTAAATAGTATCAACCTGGTGCATCAAAATATTCAAGGATTTATGAACAAAGATTTAGAAGTAGAATTATTTATGAATTTTAATAGTATTGATATTCTTTGTTTAACAGAACATTGGCTGAAAAGTCACCAGTTCTTGTTCAATTTTAGTAATCACCAGGTTGGTAGTTCGTTCAGCAGAATAAATGCTATACATGGTGGCTCTTTAATTTTAGTAAGTAACCAGCTCAAATTTAAAGATCGTAACGATATTGTGAGCCTATCTGTTGAGCGTACAGTTGAAATTGCCTGTATAGAATTGGAGCACTTGGTTGTATTAAGTGTGTACAGACCCCCTTCAGGATTGTATGACTGCTTTGAAAAGGTAATGGATGAAGTGTTACACAGGATTTGTAATTCAAGCAAGTCCGTTATCATTTGTGGTGATTTTAATGTCAATTTGTTAGAAAACTCAGGTTCTTGTAGTAAAATTTTAAGCCTGTTTCAGTCCTACAATCTTGTAAACCTATTTTTGGAGCCCACAAGAATAACACCTACTAGTGCCACATGCCTAGATAATATTTATACAGATATTATACCAAGCCACAAAGAAATTATAAATTTACTAGATTCTGATCATTGCGGGCAAAGGATTACTATTCAAAACCAAAACAAAAAAGTGGCTAAAAAGGATATCACTGTTAACCCCAAAACTGCGAGTCGCTTGGAGGCTTTTAAAGTTAAACTCATTGATAAATTACCAGTTTTGTCAACTCATGCTGATCCTAATAATCTTTATGATATTTTTTTTAATATATACTGTAAACAATTTGATTCCACCTTCATACCCAAGACTATCTCGGTTAATAGTAACGCATCTTTCAGTGATTGGGCTACCATTGGTATTCATAAAAGTAGAACACGGCTTTATGAACTGTACAATGAAAGGTCTTATGTTAACACTGATGAATTTAATTTGTATGTTAGAAATTATTCAAAATTATTTAAAAAAGTTTGTTATATGGCCAAGTCACGTTATTTGGGTTCAAAGATTAAAAACAGCAGTAATGTAATTAAAACGACCTGGACTATTATTAATAGTGAAGCGGGGAGATCTAGCAATCGAGATACTGACTACAGCCTGTCTATTAATGACAACATAATAAAATCTGACTCACAAGTCGCCAAGGCATTTGAAAATTTCTTTTCGGATATTCCCGTTTCAACTACTAAATCCCTAAACTCATCACCTTCTGTTGCTGAGTCTTTGCTTAAGGAAAATGTTAATGGTTGCGATTCGGAATTTCATTTTGAACATATTACCTGTAGAGATATAATTAAAACCTTTCACACTTTAAATGTTAAAAAGACTGCAGATTTGTGGGGTAATTCTGTAGAAGTTGCTAAGTCTATTATTGACATTGTGGCACCTGCTCTAGCTGTTATCTTTAATAGTTGTATAGACAGTGGGGAGTTTCCTGATCTCATGAAAAATAGTAAAATAATACCTTTGTTTAAATCGGGTAGTACATCAGACCCCACAAATTATAGACCTATTTCTGTACTACCTACCTTTAGTAAAATTTTTGAGAAATTAGTTTTAGAACAAATGCAAAGATTTTTTAATAAACACAAATTATTACATGGCAAACAGTTCGGTTTTACAAGGGGTCGTTCAACTACTGATGCCGGTGTTGAACTTTTAGGACATATTTATAATGCATGGGAAAATAAATGCGATGCCTTGGGCATCTTTTGTGATTTGTCCAAGGCATTCGATTGCGTTCTTCACGAAACGTTAATCAGGAAACTCCGCCACTACGGAATTCGGAACAATGCTCTGAATCTTCTTACTTCATACTTGAGTAACAGGATTCAGAGCGTTGTCGTTAATGGAAAAAGATCTCCCGGATCTATAGTAACAATGGGAGTCCCACAGGGCTCAATTCTTGGTCCTTTCTTGTTTCTTATTTATATAAATGACTTGCCGTACCTCATAAAGGATAATCATGATATAGTGTTGTTTGCCGATGACACTTCACTTTTATTTAAACTTAAACGTCAGCAGCTGGTTACTGACGATGTAAATAGCGCGATCTCTAAAGTAGTCCACTGGTTCAATGTTAATAATTTACTTTTAAACGAGAAAAAAACTAAATGCATTAAGTTTACGCTACCTCACGTTAGGCAGGTGAAAACGAATGTGTTGATAAAGGGCGAAGAATTGAATCCTGAAGATAGCACAGTATTCTTGGGCATAACTTTGGATGCTAAGCTTCAGTGGGGTCCACATATAGATAAATTGTCAAAAAAGCTAAGTTCCGCAGCATACGCTGTTAGAAAAATTCGTAATTTAACTGATATAGAGACAGCCCGCTTAGTGTACTTTAGCTATTTTCATAGTGTAATGTCGTACGGTATTCTATTGTGGGGAAATGCCGCCGATATTCAGACTATCTTTGTTTTGCAGAAGCGAGCTGTTCGATCAATTTATAAATTAAGTCCGAGACACTCGCTCAGAGACAAATTTAAAGAGATTAATGTTATGACTGTGCCTTCTCAATATATTTATGAAAATCTTTTATATGCCCATAGAAACATAAAATTGTTTAAAAAATACAGTGATATCCATGATATAAATACTAGGAACAAACACAAATTTGTTGTACCTATAACAAGGCTCAAGAAAATAGGTGGCTCGTTCAGATGCCAATGTATACGCTTTTACAATAAAGTTCCAAGCCCCGTTCAAGATCTAAGCCTTAATAAATTCAAATCATTCATTAAACGTAAGTTGTGCCAGAAAGCCTTTTATACCGTTAAGGATTATATCGAGGACAAAAAGGCTTGGGATTGAGATGCTTCCAATTTTTTACCTATGTAGTGTTCTTATTTTTCTGTTTTGTTGTTGTTTTTCTTTTTTATATACACTTTGACATCAATGAATTCTATATATAAGTACTGTGACATTTGCTTACTTTGTAAAGTATTCTATTATTTTAATTATTGTGAATGTGAATACTATGTGGGTCACTTTATTTTTATTATATTTTATTTTTCTCTCTGTTCTCTTAGTTTTGTCATGGTCTGGCAGTTTGAGTAATTAATGCGGCCTACCCAAATGTCCTTTCTTTGGTATTGTTCGTCGAATCGTCGAGCTCCTTAAGTTTTGAGTTGAGCTGCACTGATTTCTGACAAATGCGTGCACTGACTGGACAGGTCCTCTCAATCTGTGTGGTTCTTTCCTCAAAAGACCATCTCAGACATCCACCTGCATGGTCTTCATATGATCTGACCAAGATTATGTCTGGACTTTAAAAGAGACTGTGACCTCTGAGTTTGTTTCGGCCTTTCTTCTCAGAGTAGTCAGATAGGAAACGCCGACCTCATCTAGTTTTAAAATATGATTGACGTGTAAAAGTGTTTGTACAAACCTACTTACAAAAATAAAATCATTTATCATTTATCATTTAAGTTGGGTCATCATAACATAAACATTCTAGCATGGAATAACACTTGTTGGAATTGTTACCTTAAAGGTCAAATTGCAATACATTTAATAACAGATCTGTATGGATAGCCACACACATTTAAAAAGGCCTATCATTGAAATTTAACCTTGTATACACGACAAGGGCACTTAAAAACTAAATAGCATAATAACATTTGTAAGACATAAAAGAAATTGAAGGTCATGTTTTTTTATTTGTCTCATTGCTTGTGTATCACACAATCAAATGGTTGCAATTAATCTGCCTAGCATTTTCCCAACTATGTTAGGATCAGCTTTCAGTCTAACAGGATGCATTTACATGTCTGACCTCCACAATCAAGTTTTTTTTTGATTTTTTTTATTGACAATGGGCTCACTCTTGACCTCAATCCTACAATCAGATCTACGGTGGAACGAGCTTGCCCAGAAGAAGCCTATTCACTCTCGCCCTGAAGAGATTAGGGTTGTATGAACTCGGGAATGCAGAAGTTACTAGGTAACACAATACCCCTTGGTAAAACTGGTAGTCAGAGCTTTGGACTTCTAACCACCAGTAACAACGGTCAAACGCCTACGATAGACCACCGGGACCAACAGCTTAACATATTTTCAGAGGCAGGGAGTGGTCTTGGATTTTATATGTAAACTGACCACGGCAAGCATAACTCAACCTTCAATCAACCCATGCAGCTGTAATTATTTAGCTACAAGCCCCAATCAAATGGTTACAGCCAGTACGTATTAAGTTCTTTAAAATTGAGTTAAGTTCAGTCTTTGGATGGGCAATTCATTTCAATCAATTCAAGGTGGTGAAAGGAGACAAAAAAAATGATAAGTATTACTTACTCTGTGTTTCAAGTATGTTATTCTGTCTCCTCAAGTCCTCAATATCTTGTTGGTGTGAATTGTTTTTTCTTCTCATAAATTGTATGTACTCAGCTGCCTTTTTTAATATTTGTGCTCGACTTGCCTGTAACAATAATGTTCAATTGACCATCAAAACATCTCTGAAGTCAAATACGAAATTACAAGTTAATAATTTTATAGAGGGTGGATAACTGTTGAATTATTTAATGTTTTAAAATAGCTGTTGGGAACATTGTTTTATAAAGCAAGCATGCTAGGTAAAGTCAGTGCTTTCACAATTTTTAATTTTAGTGATACTATTTGATAAAAGCATAATAATTACTATAATGATAAGCACTAAAAAGAGAGCTATAACTATGTATCATCAAAATCCGTTGTAAGTGCAGTAATTAAGGAATAAGCATCTCGACATATTTCCTCTCACCGAGAGGAGGCCTGCGTTCCAGTAGTGGGAACATTAAGTACAGGCTGATTGTACTACTACTACTAAGCATCTCTTGTCAATGGATTTAATGGTGTTAGTAAGCCTTAGCTGCTAGTAGCAAATAGCAGGTGCATGGAAATTCTTAACACTGAAAGTTATCTAAACAATTACTTAAATGTAATCACTGATTCACCAGATCTAAATGTATGGCAACATTGTGATAGGCTACCACAAGATAAAGAAGACAGTTTCCAGCGTAAGATAACCTAAAGCCGACCTTGAACTTTCAGTCAACTCTCGGTACCTAAGAGCAAATATTACCTACACCATTCATCCATTTAGTAATGACAAACTTAAAAACTATAAAAATAAAGGTCAATAAATACCACATGTAAAATGTGAATGCTTACAATTTTTGAACATACCACTTTCTCATTCTGGAGAGCTGGTACTGATTCCCTTAGTGATGTAAAACTGTCCTTTATGTGGTCTCTTCTCTTTCTCTCCAGTGCATTGTGATGTGCTCTTTTTTCTGCCTGTAACATTAAAGATTCCTCTGAGTGTCACGGTTCAGCAGCTTCGCTGATTGTACACATATTAACATCCCTGCTAAACTATGTGTACGAATCAATTTGTTTCTATAATCATTCATATCGCAAGTTTGATTTGCTTAAATATTTGACAAATGTGAAGTACTTGTGAAATGGATACCAACACAATTTACCTGCGAGTAGTATCCGCTGCCACCAACACTGTTCCTGGCATGTGACCGAGAGTCCGAGTCATTTTCAGCCTGGAATTGTGCAAAAATATTATCAGTAGCAAAATAAACATGCAGCACGAACCCAGTGAACTGTCAAATCGGGAAAACACCTACATCACTTTCAATATCGATGTCGCGATCGTCGTCACTCATCATCTTTAATGAGTTCTTATCAACTGCACGGTCCAAAGTATTAGTAAACAATCATGAGTGAAATGCACCAGTACAAAATTATCAAAAACACGCGTTATTTGTTCGTTTTAATCTGCACAAAAGAAAGTAGAGTTGAACAGGCGTGACAATGACATATCTATGGTAATGCAACCGATAGTCAATAACGCGTCATTTACGTAGAGTGCGACACCACTATAGGGTTGTATGTATGAGGAGTGAAACAGAAATAATTTTTCCTGACAATTTAAGTTAGTCGTGTATTCAAGTTCTTCACTTTTTAATATTCCATGGAAGTGTTGAAGAAAGTATGTGTTGTACAGCCAAAGCCAAAAATTAATAAATGTTGCTAGATATCTTTATTTCTTTAATGTTATGTTATGATTTGTATAAAGTTACAAAAATACATGTTGTGACCCACATTATTTATTTATAGAAATTATCTTATCACATTTTCCAAAGTCAGAGAAAAATAATTTAAAAAAATACTTTGATAAAATCGATAGTTTTGTTTTGTGTATCTGTGGGTCTATCCAAATTTTTCTATAATTGGCGGGAAATCTAAAATAAAAACGTTTCCAATAATTATTTTTATTAAAATACTTTATGACATGGATGTAAAACCAAATAATATTGAAGATATTGATGTGAACAGCTCAGAGTTCTACGAAAACGTTCAAAACGAAATAGAATCTGACATGGCCCGAATGAAGAAAAGTGTCGAAGTTTTAATGAACTTACGCAGTAAGTTTCCATGGCATTTTACTATTCGCATTCGCACGCGAGTTCATTAGTTGTGCCTAATACCTACTTAGTACCTGACTATCAGTCTCAAGGATGTGGTGGCATAATATATTTTTTAGTAATAGGTTGAATAATTCAACCTATTACTATATATATTATATATTCAACGAGTTTGTTTTGTTTTGCTGAGACTTTGTGATTTTTTCCCTCTTGGATTGACGTAATGTTTTTGGAGAGTGCTCTTTCTGGAGCATTTTATCTGCGATCAAAGATGTTAATTCTAGTATCATCTCTGGTCACTAAATTAGTAGAAGCTGTCTTACATTTCTTTTTATATTTTTTATATTATTTTATTTATTATATATATAGATATATTATATTATTATTATTATATATTATAACATAGAGCGACTGTTAATTATTAACAGTCGCTCTATGTTATAATATATTATACCTACTGATATTTGGCTGAATGACTGCATCTAGCATCCAGTTAGTCTGGCAGCGGACTCCAACACGATAGAGATCTATTGCTTAGGAACGTGTAGGCCTTTTTTCTAGATTTCCCCTTTATTCATAAACGTTGCTTAAAGTTAAGCAGTGATTAGCGACTGTTTAACCATACATTTTTGACGTTTAAACGTTACTTAACTTTAGTCATCGTTTATGAATAAACCCCGATAGACAATCTTGTTTGAATGAGATTTCGCCAATAGGCACGCGCGTTTTTGCACACAATGATTTATAGTATGCGTGGTAGGTAGGTAATATTTCGGTATTAGATTTGAATCACCAGCTAATTCAATTTGATCATGTTTATGTTGTTCACGATGTTAATGACCCTCGAGAGAAAGAGACAATTTGATCATGTTTATGTTGTTGACGATGTTAGTGACCCTCGAGAGGAAGAGACAATTTGAACATGTTTATGTTGTTGACGATGTATTATGACCCTCGAGAGGGAGAGACAATTTGATCATGTTTAGATTGTTGACGATGTTAATGACCCTCGAGAGGAAGAGACAATTGGAAATAAAAATATATTCTTAGACACATACCGTAGTACCTACGTACTTATTTTAACTAAGTAGGTACCTATCTACCTACCTGACACGTTTTTTTATTTTTTTTTTTCCAGTGGAAGCTGCTGAAATAGAAGTTGAAACAGCAGCTTTGTTCCACGCCGAGCTCTTTTACGATATGATAGTAATTCACAACGATTCACACGAAAACTCTGGAGATGAAGAATGTGAAAAACCAGAGGAGAATCTACAAAAAACTTAAAGAAGTAAATACTGAAGACATTGCAGCTAAGATGAAATAATATACTTAAACTTGTATAATTATTATTCTAATAGTTTTCTTACCTACCTTTAGTTTCCCCACCATGTGTTATAGATAAAACAAAGTATTTATTTCTACCTACATAAAGTAACAAAGGCAAGACGTTAAACGGTGCAAGTCAGCACCTTAATTGCGTAACACACTATCAATCACAATCATTTTGAAGGATATTGCTAATCCATTGCATCATATATTCAAAAAAAATGTCTGGTCAACAACGTAAATGACGCAAAGAATGTTGTTAAGCTGTCAAAATGAAAGTCATGACTACAGTGACTACTAGTAGGTACTACTGATAGTGTGTTACGCAATTACCGCAGACGACCAGGGGGCCTAAAATGGCCACTTTAAGCAATACCTCTAAAAGCTATTCATTTCCTGAATTCCCAGCAGATCATTAGCAATTTCTCTAATTTTCGTTAAATAGTTACACATAATAGTATAATCACCTACAATTCATTTCATATCTATTTGGTGTAAACATTGGTGGACCATTTTACGAATTTCCGTACAAAACTGTCAAACAGGTAAATTGCGTAATATGAATTGCACACAGATCATATTACGAATTGTTAGTTTGTGACCTTTTTAAATGCTTCATATTGTTATCCTATTATGATTCTGCCAAAGTGGCCTTTTTATTCCCCCAGTATACAGGGACCAAATATGATATGAAGATTCGAGTCTACACTGCAGGCTAATGTCTGTTACGCTTCTGTAACCATCTCACCGTGAACACTTAGGTGAAGTGAGCGTGGAGTGAGCTGTCATTCCAACTAATGCTAGGGAGTGACACTACTTATTGATGGTAGCTCACTCTAAGCTCACTTCACCTAACTTTTCACGGCGAGCTTTTTACAGAATCGATGGGCTGGTGTCAAAGTTCATGACTGTTCATGTATGTAGATGGTTATTGGAAATGGTTAATAAACTTCATCCTATAACTTTTTAACTATTTGATGTTTTAGAACATTTGGTCACATCGAAAGATTTTTGTAATAGTATCGTAACCAATAGAATAGCAATAAAGGCCATTAAATTCGACAGTTTAGAGAAAAGTGATATTTAGTGAAAAATTGATCTGGGGCATTTTCAAAAACATAAAAATTTAGTTTTCTCGGGTCCCATGAATTTTTGCGTAGGCTTTCTAAGGTGCTCAATTATTGCAAATAGGTCAACACATCACACTATCACGCCCTGAAAGGAATACGTTAAATTACAAGTCACCCTGTAAGTATATACCTAAGTACTTATAGGCCGTATACATAATAATATAATGTTATGCTGGCCGGGAACTTGGGATAATAAACCCCATACAGCAATCTAACTGTATGGGGTTGGCTGTTTTGGTATTTACAAACTTGAATAATAACAAAGTGCTAGTTGCTATTTGGCCTTGAAAATAATATATCGCCATACGGGTTGTTTATGTGAAAATATAATTATTAATTAACGTGTTCCCACCATGGTGTGTTCTGATAACAAAACGATTTTCCTGTAGTCAGTCACGAACATGATCGGACTGAAGTGGTTCCTAAGGTATTGTATAGGTCTTCGTCCGCGTGGAATTTTTGGTTTTGGTGGAGTTTTTCGGACCCAGACTAGGCTATAATATAATAGCATAGGTATAGTATATTATTTATAGCTCATAGCACAACAATATCGCGCACCATACATTGTTATGGACACGTTCACACTGTACTGTACTAGTTATATATTATTGGCTTAGGTACTATTAAAATTAATACTAAGTCCTTCTTTGCTATACTATATGGCACTATAGTATAGCGTAGTCTGAAAGTAGCTTTAGCGTTCTTTCTTCTTTCTACTCGGCTCCGAAGAGTCCTATCGTGATGTTAAATAGCCTTTCTCAAGAATTGGGCTATCAATCAAATGCAAAAATATTTTTTTATATCAGACTGGTAGGTAGTTCCAGAGATTAGCGCGTTTAAACAAACAAACTCTTCACCTTTATTATTATTATTACCTCAACTTGAGATAGTTAGAAACAATCGTAAACCAGATTAATTATGAAGAGGATAAAGAACGAAGTATTTGTGACATCAAACAACCAAAAACCAATAGAAATCAATGGTCAAAATGGTTGAAGGATGTCGTTACATCCAACCATGAACACAGCGATTCAGAAAAATGACGTAGGTATTTGCACAACGCCATTTATGGGTGAATGGATATGAAACGTCTGCACAAAGCATGTAGAGCGGTATGAATGAAAGTTATATTCGTGAATGTTTTGGCGGCATTTTGCGATTTAGTCATTTTCTATTATCTCCGAAACTAGGTATATGACCATTTATCATACTGTAAAGCCGTAAAGGGCACATATTATCTTTATAATGTCCTTGTGATCATAAAATAATAGGAATATGGTGTCGCGGACTTTTTTGTAGAACTATTTAAGGCGGACCATATTGGCATACATTGTTTTTACCTATACAGTACTGTTTAGGCAGCGCATGCAAATAATTATGTTATTTATTTCCGACTTACTAGACAAAAGTTTGTTATAGCTCAGTTAAAATGCATGATGTAAACATAATTTAAATATAATGTAGCTTTCGACCAGTGAAAACATTTTTAGAATTGGATCATTAACTCCGAAGAGGCGGATATTACACAAACAAACAAACAAATTTTGCCTCTTTATAATATTAGTCTAGATATAGATTTCGCATAGCGAGGTATACCTACTTAACTTGATAGATAGGTTTATGCCGAGGAGCCCGAGGCGAGGCGCGGATTTTCAGATTTCGGCGCTGAGCTGGGGCAAAGAGCGTCCATAGTTCCTTCATCGCGAACGGTCTTGTGCTTCATGCTTCACCTGACTCCACGTCATTCCGATTCACCTATACCTCGGGTGACCTAAAGAATGCCACTGATGCCGCATTCAACGTGGCCACCTACTGGGCTCATACAATATGAAAGTACCAAACAACAAAGAAGAGTACCATCGGCAGGAAAAGAAGATGAATCGCTTCTGCCAATACGGTGCAACGCGATGCCAGGTTTGACGGGTTTGACTCCTTTTCCCTTGAGGATTCCAATCCATCGCATATTTCGGTATGTGATCGAAATCCGTCCGGAGCGTGTGGCCACCAATCCATCTCCAATTACAACTCTTGGATCTGGCGGTCGATTGGGCTCTCGTGGCATTTCGTGCGCAGGTATTAAAATAATCTAGTTTCATAAGGCCGCGTTGCGACTTGCAATGTCGCACCGCGGATTCGGATTAATTATAATTTCACAGTGAACCCTAATTGTAACGGCCGTTGAATCATTTTAATTAACTCCTGATAAGTACTCGATGTAAGCTAATAAAGTAAATATTCCTCCACTTGTGACTTTAAGTTCGGCACGATGAATCGTTATTCGATATTATTTGTTTTACTACTATGCGTTTTGGTAGATTCGTTTAAGAAGACTAGACATCATCATAATTTAAGAAGGTCTGGTAAAAAACAGAGCACGCCTCCTCACTGCACGCAAGTATCAAAAGGTGAGTAGCTACCTACACACTACTATCCGAATATTTAAAAAAAATAGCACTTGTTTCTGTAAGTAAGTTGCTGGAGAGTTGTTGCGCCACTTCTTCTTAGTTAAAAACCTAAGAAGTGTCGAATGGCGATCGTTTTAAGGTTTAAAAGTGTTCATTTTCAGCAAGACTAAACGATTTTAAGATTTCCCGGTTAGAAACCCTTTTATTTTAGAATATATTGTTCCCCTGCTGGGTAAAGGCCTCCCCCAAATCCTTCCAGGAACTCTTTGCCCACGCCACCTCGAACTAGTCCTCGCGGTGCGCATCCAGGTCATGTAGCCATCTCTTTCTGGGCCGGCCTCGGCGACGCCGTCCATCTTCGGGCAACCATTGTGTGGAGAAAAACCCGCTTTTTACTTATCGCACTGACAGGTACCTATTGTATAACTACCAACCTACTATTACTTACCCAATATTTTCTTTTCCAGTTACGGACTACCAGCCTAGGTTTACGTACAATTATCCAATCGCTTATATTCAACCTGGACAACATGAAGCCTATCAACAAGTAAGCGATAATATGTATAAGTATAAATTTTCATGTTTACCTGTTAAGAAACCCATCGGTCCTACTAGAATATTGCCTAAGATCTCAATTTTACAACACCATTCGACAGGCTGCCGTATCGATAATTAGACATTTTCGATAACCTGATTTGCCTTGCCCTCGAAAGCAAATAACTGTCGAAAATAACGGTCGTCTATTTGATTTTAAGTGCCAAAGATTTCGGGTTACGGATTTGTGAACAGCGAGCGTTTAGAGGACTCCTTCGAAAACATGGATTGATGTTCGATTCGGCTCGAAAGAATATCGAATGGTGGTTAATAGTTATTTTTTTGTATACCTATTAAGTACTTTATTGTAAAAGGTAAAAACCTCAGTTTCAACAAAAAAAAAGGAACAGACTTCGTCTAAGATTTAGCTTACCTAATATGTTGTAAATGGTCTAATTTATCATCCCTTTCAAGCTTTGCGCCCATCTCCCAAACAACTTGTATAACAAAAAATACATCAAACACTACAAAATAGTCAATGGAAATTCGTAAAATGGTCCACCGATGTTTACACCAAATGATGGATATGAAATGAATTGTAGGTGATTAAACTATTATGTGTAACCATTTAACACGTTGAACGCCAAGGAAAAAAATGCATCTGCCCGTTCAGGCCGCGTCGGTCAGTGATGGTCGACAACTAGACTTTCCGTTCGGGCCGCGTCGGTCAGTGCTGACCGCGTTTTACAAGTGTTTTCGATTCATTCATTCAGGCCGTAGGACAGTGTTATCAAACTAAATCCTATATTCATTGACCCGCGTGGCCCTCTAGTTACTCCAAATAAGATGGTTTTTGAAAAACGTAAAGGACTTAGAAAAAAAACAACAATTACCAAAGAGTGAAAATTTGTGTGGCGCGAAGTTGGAAAGGCCTTTGTCACAGTGGATTTTTCGGGGCTTATGATGATGATAAAGATGTAAATCTTGTAGGATTGTGAGTTTGGATGTAGAAAGTACCTAATATCTAAAACTACTCATCGGATTTCAAAAATTATTTCAGTAATGGAAAGCTACGTTATCGACGAGTGCTAATATTATAAATCCACAAGTTTTGTGTGTTTGCGTGTTCGTGTGTAGTATGTGTGGGGGTGTGTTTGTAAAATATTTAGCGAAAACTACCCATTAAACAAAAAAAAACTCTCATTTTATACCAAAAAGTTTATTGGGAGTAAATATATGTTGTTCAATGTAACGGCATCTCAGATCAAGATATATTATGGGCGTCAACTGCGTAAGCGCGGGTGAAATTACAAACTCGGGAGCTGCGGGAGGAGACCTGACACCGCGACCCGCGCGGCCCCCTTTAACGGAAAGTCGATTTTTCGTTTCTAGGAGCCGCGTCGGTCAGTGCTGCCCGACGTTTAATATCTCCATAAATAATATCACAAGTTGACTTTTGTTAATAAAAACATACATTTGGACATTAGATATAAGTATCTAATTAAAAAAACATTTGCTCTAATTTTGGATAGAACTGTGATTTTTGCTTGGCCTAAAGGGAAAGTTCACTGTCGGTCAGCACTGACCGCGTTGGCGTTCAACGTGTTAACGAAATAATTGAAATTTAGTAAGAAACCGATCGATGTTTTCGAATGAAATTTAATTAAAACTGTTTGTTTTCTTTTAATTAAATTAAATTTTGTTCCAAAACCTACATAATGAATGACCTATCTGAGTGAGACATATATTTTTTTTCAGCTTTTCTGCGTGAAGCCAGCCACAGTGAACAAAGCGGTAACAACCGTGTGTGATTGGGTAGCACCTCCTCAAGTGCAGTTCACGTTGGGCGATGAGTACATGCACGTGGTACGTCAGGACCCCACGGGCCGCTTCCTCGGCAATGCTGTAATCACCACATACCAGTACTGCAATCATACCCTCCACAACGGTACCGGATCCGGGAAGCCCGTGACCGTTACTGCTTTGAATTGATCGACTTTTAGTTGGACTAAATAAAACTTTTTTATAACTTTTAACTTTGTTTCTTGAATAACTTCATAAGTAGGTACTTTAAATATCCATCCCCATCGTGTCTGCGGAGTATAGCTAGTGAATTTAAAGTAACCTGGTAATATGGTCTAAGTTGCAGCTTTGTTTAATGTTTATAGACGTTTCTTTTAACCATAACATATTAACGCTTTTGTATGTTTTTAAGTGTATAAAAGGATTAAGTTATGTAGGAGTATTACTAGATACTGGTACAAAGCAAACTACTTAGTTATACAGCCCGATTCAAACTTTATGGCGGCTCTGAAGTGAAGTCAGCTACTCGCTGCGCAGTACCTCACCCCTGACCCCCGCTGACAGGTGAATTTGTTACTGCGCAGCGACTCGCCTCATGTTCCGTCATGTAAAGTTTGAATCGAGATGTAGGTAATTGTAACGTTTATATATTATGTGATGTGTGTATTATGTGATGAAGTGTTCTGTAGTTCCTGCCTATTAAAAGAAAACGTAAGTTTATGTATGCTTGTTTAAGTGATTTTCACTCAACAGAATTGACGCTGATGTGGCCGCAAAATTCCCTTAGGTACACGATTTAAATGTTATTTACTCTTGATATGACTGAACGTATGTATGAGGACTGAAGCAGAAATAATGTTTCGTGACAATTTAAGTTAGTCGTGTATTCAAGATCTTCACTTTTTAATATTAATTTGTTGAAGAAAGTATGAATGTGTTGTACAGCCAAAGGCAAAAATTAATAAATGTTGCTAGATATCTTAATTTCTTTAAAGTGAGTTATGATTTGTATAAACTTACAAAAATACAGGTTGTGACCCACATTATTTATTTATAGAAATTATTACATTTTCCAAAGTTAGAGAAAAATAATTTAAAAAAATACTTAATCTTAATGCTTTGTTATAATCGATAGTTTTGTTTTGTGTATCTGTGGTTCTATCTATATTTTTCTATAATTGGCGGGAAATCTAAAATAAAAACGTTTCAAATCATTATTTTTATTAAAATACTCCAAGACATGTCATGGATGAAAAACCAAATGTTATTGAAGATATTGATGTGAATAGCCCAGAGTTCTACGAAAACGTTCAAAACGAAGTAGAATCTGACATGGCCCGAATGAAGAAAAGTGTCGAAGTTGTTATGAACTTACGCAGTAAGTTTCCATCACATTTTACTATTCGCATTCGCACGCGAGTTCATTACTTGTGCCTAATACCTACCTACTACCCGACTAGCAGTCTCAAGGATGTGGTGATGTGCTTATTATATTTTTTAGTAATAGGTTGAATTCGCAGTCGCTCCATGATATATACCTACTGATATTTGGCTGAATGGCAGCATCTAGCATCCAATTAAACTGGCAGCGGACTCCAACACAATAGAGATCTATTGCTTAAGGAACGTGTAGGCCTTTTTTCTAGATTCTATGTGGTGGGAAGACGATCTCGTTTGAATGAGATTTTGAGACTAGGCACGCGCGTTTTTGCACACAATGATTTATAGTGTGCGTGTTATGCTCACTCTAAGCTCACTTCACCTAACTTTTCACGGCTAGCTTTTAACAGAATCGATGGGCTGGTGTCAAAGTTTATGAATGTTCATGTATGTAGGTAGATGGTTATTGGAAATGGTTAATAAACTTCATCCTTTAACTTTAAACTATTTGATGTTTTAGAACATTTGGTCACATCGAAAGTTTTGTAAAAGTATCGTAACCAATAGAATAGCAATAAAGGCCATTAAATTCGACAGTTTAGAGAAAAGTGATAATTAGTGAAAAATTCTAGGGTATTTTCAAAAACATAAAAATTTAGTTTTCTCGGGTCCCATGAATTTTCGCGTAGGCTTTATGGGGTGGTTAATTATTGCAAATAGGTCAACACATCACACTATCACGCCCTGAAAGGAATACGTCAAATTACAAGTCACCCTGTAAGTATATACCTAGGTACTTATAGGCCGTATACTTACATAATAATGTTATGCTGGCCGGGAACTTGGGTTATTAAACCCCATACGGCTGTCTAGCTGTATGGGGTTGGCTGTTTTGGTATTTACAAACCTGTATAATAATAAAGTGCTATTTGCGGTTATAATTGTGGTTATAATAGCCTTGAAAATATATACCGCCATACACGGGTTGTTTATGTGAGAATATAATTAATTAACGTGTTCCCAGTTCCCACTATGGTGTGTTCTGATAACAAAACTATTTTCCTGTAGTCAATCATGAACATGATCGGACTGAAGTGGTTCCTTAGGTATTGTATAGGTACATTATGTGACTAGCTTCTGCCCGCGACTTCGTCCGCGTGGAATTTTTGGTTTTGGTGGAGTTTTTTGGACCCGTCGCAACGCGTGAAACGCGTCGCCTGCTCGCGCTATACTTCGTTTATTCAGACTACGCTATAATATAATAGCATAGGTATAGTACATTATTTATAGCTCATAGCACAACAATATCGCGCACCATACATTGTTATGGACACGTTCACACTGTACTGTAGGTACTATATTATTGGCTTAGGTACTATTAAAATTAATACTAGGTCCTTCTTTGCTATACTTTAAGGCACTATAGTAAAGCGTAGTCTGAAAGTAGCTTTAGCGTTCTTTCTTCTTTCTACTCGGCTCCGAAGAGTCGTAGCGTGATGTTAAATAGCCTTTCTCAAGAATCTATCTATATAAGGCTATCAATCAAATGCAAAAATATTTTTTTTATATCAGACTGGTAGGTAGTTCCAGAGATTAGCGCGTTTAAACAAACAAACTCTTCAGCTTAATTATTATTATTACCTCAACTTGAGATAGTTAGAAACTATCGTAAACCAGATTAATTGTGAAGAGGATATGGAACGAAGTATTTATGGCATCAAACAACCAAAAACCAATAGAAATCAATGGTCAAAATGGTTGAAGGATGTCGTTACATCCAACCATGAACACCGCGATTCAGAAAAATTACGTAGGTATTTGCACAACGCCATTTGTGGGCGAATGGATGAAACGTCTGCACAAAGCATGCAGAGCGGTTGAATGAAAGTTATATATTATATTATATTCGTGAATGTTTTAGCGGCATTTTGCGCTTTAGTAATTTTCTATTATCTCCGAAACTATATGACCATTTAACATACTGTAAAGGGCACAACTTATCTTTATAATGCCCTTGTGATTAAAAAATAATAGAAATATGGTGTCGCGGACTTTTTTGTAGAACTATTTAAGGCGGACCCATATTGCCATCCATTGTTTTTACCTATACAGAACTGTTTAGGCAGCGCATGCAAATAATTATGTTTTAAGAGGTATTTAGTTCCGACTTACTAGACAAATATTTGTTATAGCTCAATTAAAATGCATGATGTAAACATAATTTATAGCCTTTAATGCACTCACAAATAATGTAAGCTTTCGAGTTTCGACCAGTGAAAACATTTTTAGAATTGGATCATTAACTCCAAAGTGGCGGAGATTACACAAACAAACAAATGCCTCTTTATAATATTAGTCTAGATATAGATTTCGCATAGCGAGGTACCTACTTAACTTTATTACCTCCATAAACTCGTTAAGTAACTACGCTTAGATAGATAGGTTTATGCCGAGGTTCCCGAGGCGAGGCTCAGATTTTCAGCTTTCGGTGCTGAGCCGAGCGTTTAATGCCCTAGATGGGGCAAAGAGCGTCCATAGTTCCTTCATCGCGAACGGTCTTGTGCTTCATGCTTCACCTGACTCCACGTCATTTCGATTCACCTATACCTCGGATGACCTAAAGAATGCCACTGATGCCGCACTCAACGTGGCCACCTACTGGGCTCATACAATATGAAAGTACCAAACAACAAAGAAGAGTACCATCGACAGGAAAAGAAGATGAATCGCTTCTGCCAATACGGTGCGACGCGATGCCAGGTTTGACGGGTTTGACTCCTTTTCCCTTGAGGATTCCAATCCATCTCCACTAATCCGTCTCCAATCACAACTCTTGGATCTGGCGGTCGATTGGGCTCTCGTGGCATTTCGTGCGCAGGTATTAAAATAATCTATATTTTTCATAAGGCCGCGTTGCGACTTGCGATTTCGAACCGCTTGGGTGTCGGATTAATTATAATTTCACAGTGAACCCTAATTGTAACGGCCGTTGAATCATTTTAATTAACTCCTGATAAGTACTCGATGTAAGCTAATAAAGTAAATATTCCTCCACTTGTGACTTCAAGTTCGGCACGATGAATCGTTATTCGATATTATTTGTTTTACTACTATGCGTTTTGGTAGATTCGTTTAAGAAGACTAGACATCATCATAATTTAAGAAGGTCTGGTAAAAAACAGAGCACGCCTCCTCACTGCACGCAAGTATCAAAAGGTGAGTAGCTACCTACACACTACTATCCGAATATTTAAAAAAAATAGCACTTGTTTCTATAAGTTAGTTGCTGGAGAGTTGTTGCGCTACTTCTTCTTAGTTAAAAACCTAAGAAGTGTCGAATGGCGATCGTTTCAAGGTTTAAAAGTGTTCATTTTCAGCAAGACTAAACGATTTTTTGATTTCCCGGTTAGAAACCTTTAGAAAATTTTAGAATATATTGTTCCCCTGCTGGGTAAAGGCCTCCCCCAAATCCTTCCAGGAACTCTTTGCCCACGCCACCTCGAACTAGTCCTCGCGGTGCGCATCCATGTCATGTAGCCATCTCTTTCTGGGCCGGCCTCGGCGACGCCGTCCATCTTCGGGCAACCATTGTGTGGAG
Organism: Apamea crenata; assembly: GCA_949629185.1. Taxonomy (NCBI): domain Eukaryota; kingdom Metazoa; phylum Arthropoda; class Insecta; order Lepidoptera; family Noctuidae; genus Apamea; species Apamea crenata. The sequence continues at coordinate 8,111,615 of OX451371.1, read as the reverse complement.
ACAAACCCGCTTTTTACTTATCGCACTGACAGGTATCTATTGTATAACTACCAACCTACTATTACTTACCCAATATTTTCTTTTCCAGATACGGACTACCAGCCTAGGTTTACGTACAATTATCCAATCGCTTATATTCAACCTGGACAACATGAAGCCTATCAACAAGTAAGCGATAATATATAAGTATAAATTTACTTGTTTACCTGTTAAAAAACCCATCGGACCCACTAGAATATTGCCTATCTCAATTTTACAACACCATTCGACAGGCTGCCGTGTCGAAAATTAGACATTTTCGATAACCTGATTTGCCTTGCCCTCGACAGCAAATAACTGTCGAAAGAATAACGGTCGTCTATTTGATTATAACTGCCAAAGATTTCGGGTTACGGATTTGTGAACAGCGAGCGTTTAGAGGACTGCTTCGAAAACATGGATTGATGTTCGATTCGGCACGAAAGAATATCGAGTGGTGGTTAATAGTTATTTTTTTGTATATTATGCACATACTTTATTGTAAAAGGTAAAAACCTCAGTTTCAACAAAAAAAAAGGAACAGACTTCGTCTAAGATTTAGCTTACCTAATATGTTGTAAATGGTCTAATTTATCATCCCTTTCAAGCTTTGCGCCCATCTCCCAAACAACCTGTATAACAAAAAATACATCAAACACTACAAAATAGTCAATGGAAATTCGTAAAATGGTCCACCGATGTTTACACCAAATATGATGGATATGAAATGAATTGTAGGTGATTAAACTATTATGTGTAACCATTTAACGAAAATTAGAGGAATCGCTAAAATGATCTGCTGGGAATTCAGGAAATGAATAGCTTTTAGAGGTATTGCTTAAAGTGGCGTTTTTATGCCCCTGGTTGCGGGACTTTCAGCACTATGTTCGTTTTACTATGTACTCGTACAGTCACCAAAAAAGATAAGTAACCAGGGTCGTAGGATATAATTGAAGTTTAGTAAGAAACCGATCGATGTTTTCGAATGAAATTTAATTAAAACTGTTTGTTTTCTTTTAATTAAATTAAATTTTGTTCCAAAACCTACATAATGAATGACCTATCTGAGTGAGTCATATATTTTTTTTCAGCTTTTCTGCGTGAAGCCAGCCACAGTGAACAAAGCGGTAACGACCGTGTGTGATTGGGTAGCACCTCCTCAAGTGCAGTTCACGTTGGGCGATGAGTACATGCACGTGGTACGTCAGGACCCCACGGGCCGCTTCCTCGGCAATGCTGTAATCACCACATACCAGTACTGCAATCATACCCTCCACAAAGGTACCGGATCCGGGAAGGCCGTGACCGTTACTGCTTTGAATTCATCGACTTTTAGTTGGACTAAATAAAACGTTTTTTATAACTTTTAACTTTGTTTCTTGAATAACTACATAAGTACCTACTTTAGATATCGAGACCCATCGTGTCTGCGGAGTTTAGCTAGTGAATTTAAAGTAACCTTGTAATATAATTTGACGGCACGGTTGGCGCAGTGGTTAAGCGATCGACTGCTGCGCTGCGTGTCGCGGGTTCGATTCCCGCACGGAACAAATATTTGTATGACCTACAATTAGTTGTTCCGGGTCTAGCTGTTTGTGTATGTGAGTTTATATGGCTGTAAACGCACCCACGACACAGGAGAAATTCCTAGTGTGGGGCAACGTTAAAAAAAAAAATGGTCTTAGTTGCAGCTTTGTTTAATGTTTATAGACGTTTCTTTTAACCATAACATATTAACGCTTTTGTATGTTTATAAGTGTATAAAAGGATTAAGTTATGTAGGAGTATTACTAGTAGTACAAAGCAAACTACCTATTTATACAGCCCGACTCAAACTTTATGGTGGCTCTGAAGTGAAGTCAGCTACTCGCTACGCAGTACCTCACCCCTGACCCCCGCTGACAGGTGAATTTATGTTACTGCGCAGCGACTCGCCTCATGTTCCGTCATGTAAAGTTTGAATCGAGCTGTAATTGTAACGTTTATACAATTATGGGGTTTATTCATAAACGATGACTAAAGTTAAGTAACGTTTAAACGTCAAAAATGTATGGTTAAACAGTCGCTAATCACTGCTTAACTTTAAGCAACGTTTATGAATAAAGGGGTAAGTGATGTAAGGAGTATGTAAGGATCGAGCCAGATGGTGTTCTGTAGTTCCTGCCTATGAAAAGAAGGCGTAAGTTTATGTATGCTTGTTTATGTGATTTTTACTCAACATAATTGACGCTGATGTGGCCGTAAAATTCTCTTACACGATTTAAATGTTATTTAATCTTGATATGACTGAACGTTATATCAAAAACGTTATTTTACCATTTAAAAGACATAATTTTGTAAGTACTTACAACATATCTAAGTAGGTGCCTACGTGTATGATGAAATATTGACATGGTGATCAAAAGTGCTAAGTATTTTTCGAATTTCCACGCGGACAAAGCCGCGTGTAGTAGCCAGTGTTGTTACGATACAAAGGCTATCTTAAGCAATAGATAGCATATTATTGCAATTTTTTACGAGTCTAAGTCGATGATTGGATCATGGATCGTAATTGATAGTTTTCTATGAGATACTGTAGGTACGGTATTAGTGATAAAGTGCACGTAGACAAAATGTATGGTATTTTACCATATTACACTGTAGTATTAATACTGTTTGAAGATATTTTTAGTATATGTAGTGCTATCGAGAGTAATCATAATCAACCAATATCGGTTTTTGAATATGGTGGGTACCTATACAAGGCAAACCATGAATCCAGCACATGATCCTAGAATCCTAGATCTCCTATGTGTATAAAAGTGCAATACGTAGATACGCGGTCAAAATGTATGCAACAGCAATTTTTTTTTTTTATAATTATCCGACGAAAAATTTCATCACAAGGGGTTCAGAATCATGTATTGAATCCATGGTGACAGGTTGCACGTCGATGTCCCTGCGACCCTGTATAATTTACATAATTAGTTACCTGGGTTAGTGAATTTCGTAATGGACTTGTGGTTAAGGAATAGGTACATACGTAAAAAATAAATCATTGCTCGAGGAGTTACAACAAGAAAGAAATTAAGAAAGATGAAAGTGACACAGTCAATTACTTCCACATGCGAAAAAAGAGAGCACAACGATTCGTTGGAACCAAAATAAAACAATGTAAGCGTAAAACCAAAATAAATTAAGCTGTGTATCAGAAACATTTTCAGCCAGAGTTTTCAATTACGTATTGCGCACATTTTGAATGCAATTTTCCAATGACATTACTTAGGATTTTCGAATTACTTACAGAAAAATCTATAAAAAGTAGAGGTCTTTTCGGAATTAAATTCTATTGAGGTTTAACCCAATTGCGTTTTCCTTCAGTCAGAGAGTCAGAGTATTAATCAAATAGTCAATAAACATATAACCAAAAATTAGATCTACCCAGTCATGCTGTAATAGTGAAATAAATGGTTACGAAAAAAACCCCAATTTATTTTGGTATCGCCTTAAGCCTTCGCCTGTCATGCACGAGGTGGTGTGTATCTGTATATGTATATACGAGTTATTCGCAATAGTTACTACGTTGTGGGTTTAAATTCAGGCAAGTACCAATGTGATTTATTCAATTTATATGTTCTTTCCGAGTTTATCTTGGACATTACTGACATCGATGAATGAAACCTCGTGAGGAAGGTACAGACGCCAGCACATCAAGCTACTACAATCTGTCAAATTTCTTTAATATATTTTCAACTTTATTATTAATATATTAAGGTTCAAGGTTGATTGGGATATTTTGACAGTTTCAGGTAGCTTGACCTGCTGGCGTCTGTACACAGTTTATAACAGAAGTCTAAATCGCGAACCCGTCTTTTACAAGCGTGGTGATCAATGCTCGTGTCTTCTCAGTATGAGAAGACGCTTTTGCCCTGCAGTGGGACAATAATAGGCTGGTATACCTAAGTTAATTAATTTGACAATGTCAGTGCATATCTAGCACTTGCTTATGCAATCAAAATTAAAAAAATAAAGATGTGTTCAGGCTCATTTAATGATGAAAACACAAACTCTTCTTGTTTTGCGCGTCACTCTAATGGAGGTTGATCGCACTCATCATCTCTGCCAAACTAATTCTTATTCTTTGCCAGGCAGAAGGGCCTTTTTCCGCGGGTTTGCTAACTAAGTACTCCCTAAGCACAAAGTCCGTAGCTTTGGCCGAAGTTACGGGCGTTTCCTACTCCGTATCACTTTGAACATAAGATTAGTTCGCAGCCCGAACTAAAAATGAGTGACATCACGATTTGACAGAGAGCCTGTGGTAGTTACATGGAGCGACTGCCTATCTGACCCCCACGACCCAGTTACTGGGTAATACGAAACCCCTTAATAGTAAGACTGGTTGTCATACTTTCGGGCTATGTTGATATTCTATTGAATTATGTCAAAATTGGGATGCTGCTCCTATTGAATTCCTTAATTATAATTATCATCACTTACACTGTAGGGGATCACTCAGTGCCGTTGTTGTACGAAATAGATTGACCGGTGATCGACCTAAGTTACGTAATTTGATATTAAACCTTATTTGTTGCTTATTAGGTTGTTGTGTAAGTTATATTTATTGCTAATGTGTTAAATTGTATTACTGGGTACCAATACCTATTGGTCCAAGAGATATATTTTTTTTATTGTGTTTTAGAAAACGTTATTAACCGAATTAACTGTTATTAAAAATACTTTATGGAAATGTGTTCATAGAATATATTTTAATACTGTCTCCATGGAGTTTCTTGTCCTTCTTCTCCATGAAGACATAGTTTTGCGAACGGTCGACTAGCTTTCTGATTAATTACTGACAAGCCTAAAAGTATATCTAATCATAAGAACTTTCATACTCGGTAAATAATCAGTAACCATCTGACATTTAAAGCTTGATATTTTTGTAGGTAATATCTTTACATATTAGTCTATTATATACCTACACTTTTTTTTAGCCTCTTCTAACAAGTGCGTGTGGCATGCATGGACATGGACTTAGCTAGATATTTTCCTTCTTATTCTTCTCAGCGAATAATACCGAATATTATTCGATACTTCCGAATGTTTCGCGAATACTTCGGAATGTTACTTTCCGGCAATACGGCCCAGACACGCACGCCGATACAAATCTATATGATAGGAAAAGATTTGGGGGGGGGGGGGGGGTTACCAAGTACCTAGTACCTAAGTTAGTAAGGCAAGTATATCATGCAGACTCTTGACAGCTTGAATGATTTTGGGGGGTCATGACCCCCCTCGGACTGCGCTTGAAAAGGCCCTAGGAGTCGCGAATATTCCTATCAAAAACTATTAATTACGACGCACATTGACGACTTAAATTAACAGTATTATCTAAAGGTCAGCCCACCGAAGGAGCGGAACCATCATTCGCAGAGAACGCTTATATACCAGCGCTAATACAAACTTATACGGTAAATGTAACGGTAAGTATGCTTTATTATTCTCAACTCAGAGATCAGATGAAATAATCAACTGTCCCATACAAACTTCATTACTTAGGTACTCGGCCCAAATGTATGGGACATTATTTTTTCAGAGAAATGCGGGACTACAATTTGTATAAAAAAAACCGGACAAGTGCGAGTCGGACTAGCTCACGAAGGGTTCCCTACCATTATCTATAAAAATCACGTCTGTTGTATGCCCCCCTTAAGTATTTATTTTATTTTTATTTTATCATTTATTTTTAAAGTGATAATACATATTCTGTGAATATTTGAAGCGTCCTGGCTGTTGCTGTTATTAACATCGAGTAAAAATCGGCAAGAAAATCACGTTTGTTGTATGGGAGCCACTTAAATATTTATTTTGTTCTGTTTTTAGTATTTTTTGTTATAGCGGCAACAGAAATACATAGGTAATCTGTGAAAATTTCAACTGTCTAGCTAACACGGTTCATGAGATACAGCCTGGTGACAGACAGACCGACCAACGGACAGTGGAGTCTTAGTACAGAGTCCCGTTTTTGGTACGGAACCCTAAAAACCACATTCCTTTGATTTAGAAGAAAATAAATAAAAAAGAGGTTAAGAGGTGGCGTTGAAGCTCGTATTATACCTACTTACTACGACGTTTCATAGATCTTTTCTGTTGATTTACGCTTCCAGTAGGTTTGATTATTTCCAACATCTTCAACAATCTTCGTCATATGTCAGCCAATTTACACAAAACCTTAATTAATTATACAACTAAATTTTTCTTATGAATCACTCCGCTCATCGATGAAAAGTGAAAACCGTATGAAAATCCGTTCGGTTCAGACAGACAGATAGAAGCGCAGGAGGACTTTGTTGTATAAAATGTAGTGAAGAAGTAGATATATTATACACTAAATACATCTTCTGTCTTGATCACGTTCGTATTCTTCGACGGGGTAGGCAGGCATTAGGATCTTACTAATTAAGGTTGTTGGAGGCCCAGTGTTTTTTATTTTGATGTCCTCCTTCTATATTTGTTTGTATTTTTAGCCAGCAAGACCGGACTTCGATAAAGAATTCATGTATCTCAAAGTGGAGTATGTCAGCCCAATGTCTTCAGTGGAAATAACATATAATCCAGACGCGGCTACTCTTGATTTCTACATACGGTTTCCATTTAGCGCAATACCTTATGGAATCGTTGGCTACTCTCTGAAAGTTCAACGTAGAAAAAGGTTGAGCTCATGGAGGCAATCTAAATGCAAAAATAATAATCGAGCAATTAAGATTTATTATAAGAGCATCTTTGACTAAAACTTATCACCTAGTTTGAAATCCAATCGCTTATTCAACCTGGACAACGTGAGGCTATTAACAAGTAAGTGTGATTAGCTGGGTTCACAGTCCACACGTGACGATCTAGTGCGCTCCGATCGCGCGACACCTTCACACCGACCGCCCATTGTTCCTGCCGCGCCCTAGGGATATTGCTAATCCATTGCTCCATATGTTCGAAAAATTTGTCTATTCAACAACGTAAATAATGCAATGAGTGTTGTTGAACTGTCAAAATGAAAGTCTTTAGTACTGATAAGTAGTGTGTTACGCATTTACCCCGCCTGATTGGAGCGCACTGGATCGACCGCTGCTGTAGACTCAGCTACATAGGTATTTAAACGCAAAAGTCCTTACCTAATATCTATCTAATTATACATGACTAGCAGCGCTAGCGGTTTTATAACCCGCATAAGTGTCGATCCGCTTAAGTGTGTTAATCTTTATGATTAACGTATTATAGGATACTTTTTACAAGCTGCGCTCCGCGGCTTCACTGCGGTTTAACAATAATGTCACTGACAGCTCTTGATTCCACTTGGTTTAGATGTGCTGATCGCGTTTAGTTTTATTGGTGAAATCCGCCATAAGTAGGTATAGCTCAAAGTCTAACTATTTTCTTTAACCTAGCGGTTATTGGTTCGTCTAGTTTCATGATTAACCGTGCCCGCTCTGGTAGGTAGGGACCTACGGGGTCAAATTAATTTATTTAGCGATACTCCGCAGACGTGATGAGTATATTGATGTCTAAATCTAAACATGTTAAAAAACAGACTTTTATTATAAAGACCTTCTTAACTCAAACTTCATTTAACTACAATACCCTGCCGATCTCACCGTGAAAAGTTAGGTGAAGTGAGCTTAGAGTGAGCTGTCAATAGTGTCAATCCCTAGCATTAGTTGGAATGACAGCTCACTCCACGCTCACTTCACCTAAGTTTTCAGATGGTTATAGCATCGCACTGCTGATACCATCTCACCGCACCGTCGTTGACCTCAAAAAAATATCAACAAATCCATTTTTTGTTTGGTTTTAGGTACCGGTCTATTGATACCCATCACGACTACGGAGTTTCGCTAATTAATTTAATTTGACTATTTTTTTATATCGGTTTTAATACAAAACCTGTTGTTCAGGATCGTGATTGTTACCTATATAATTTTTTTTTTTTAATATTTCCAGCTATTCTCCGTGTACCCTCCCACAGTAAAGAAAGCGGTGACCGCATTGTATGACAGAATCTCCTCAGTCCTCAGACCCACTTCACCTTGAGCGCGAGTACCTACTGCATGCACGTCCCAGGGTACCTTTGTCAGAAGTTTAGAAAATCAAGATCTCAACGGTCGGTTCCTCGGCAATGCTGTCATCACCATTGAAACCATCCCACACCAATCGTAGCCGTCAGAACGGTTCCAACGGGGTAGTTGTGTAACCCACCAACAGTAGCAATAGCTTACATTTTGACAGTTCAACAACATTCATTGCGTTATTTACGTTGTTGAGCAGACAAGTTTTTCGAACATTTGAAGCAATGGATTAGCAATCTTTCAAAATGATTCAGCACCCTATTATTGCGTAACAGTAACACACTATCAATCACAATCTGAATACTTTTGAAGGATATAGCTAATCCATTACTTCATATGTTCGAAAAGTGTATCTGCTCAACAACGTAAATAGCGCAATGAATGCTGTTGAACTGTCAAAATGAAACCCATCGCTACTGAGAGCCTGTTACGCAATTACCCCGCAGACTGTGATTGACAGTGTGTTCCGTAATTAGGGTGCGGATCAGAGACCGTTTCTACTTTGTATAAATGTATTATGCTGCTGCTGATTTTTTTCCAACCTAAATATACATATTACTTTTATGAATACCTCTTTACATTGAATACCATCCCTAAAACTTATAATAAAAATTCCTCGAAAGGGGTTACGTAGAGGATGAAAGTTTGTATAGAAGTTCAACATTTTTCAGACTGATGAATGATAGGAAGCTGAATGTTTCGGTTTGGTATTCGGTTTACCATAATAATGTTCAAATTGACTCGGGGACAGTCGGGGACGATTTAATGTATAAAGGTACAGTCACCGTACAGTTCGCGGTGTGATATCCCCGTGCCTCAGAACAGAAAGCACACTAAGCCGCAGTTCCTGCGCCTGATCCCTTCCCGGTTGTATCGGATTGCCGTCCCATCGGACTATGAAAGTGAGGGAAGAGTGAGCGTAACTGTGTCTGTGCAAGTGCGCACACACTTGTGCACTATAACATCTCCCGTGTAGATGGCTAGTCTCCGATGAGATTGGCTTCCATGGCTGAAATTCGGTCTGGAAGACTATTCTGTAGGTTACGCGATTACGCCACAAAGTCTATCTACTTAGAATGATAGATATATCGTATTGTAGGCAGACATAGGTAAATAGCTAACATAGATATCTGTGGTAGCTACCTATGCTTGTAGGTACCTACATACCATATTAAATGGCAATTTTGTATGGTCTGAATCAATTATTTTCAAATTACACAAAGTTCAGTCAATCAGTACAGTTCTCTTAGAAGACAATGTACCGCATTATACTGTATTATACCCTAGGATTAAAACTGTTATTTTTTAATGGATGTAGTGCTGCAAACAACACTACAACTATTCTGATATCGGTTTTTGAATATGGTGCGTATTTATTTTACCTACATATTTTTTTTTCTATTTTTTTTTTTTAAAAACATTGCCCCACACTAGGAATTACTCCTGTATCGTGGGTGCGTTCACAAACATTTAAACTCACATACACAAACAGCCAGACCCGGAACAACTACCTGTAGGCAATACAAATATTTGTTCCGTGCGGGAATCGAACCCGCGACACGCAACGCAGCAGTCAATCGCTTAACTACTGCGCCAACCGTTAAAATTCAGCGATGTAATTGCGTAACACACTAACAGAAGCCACGGCGTTCATGTTGACAGTTCAACAACACTCATTGCATTGTATACGTTGTTGAGCAGACATATTTTTGACATATGAAGCAATGGATTAGCAATATCCTTCAAAATGATTCAGATTATTATTCAGTTAACAGTGTGTTACGCAATTATCGTGCAGAAGCTGATGATACGGAGACTTTTAAGTCCCTCGCACAGGTTATGTGTCATATGTGTGACCACGATGACGAACCGCGCGCATACGTTCCACTAACTAGTCTTCACGATGCCATTTAGTCTGCGTTTCAGTATGGAGTTTCATAGAAAAAACTCAGAACGGCTCTGGTTGAAGCGATGCTGATCCGCAGGCTAACTGTTAAAGCATCAGTTTACTCGACGCAATTTGTATACAGTAAGACATTAAACTATAAGTATTTTACCAGGCGTTAATCTTACTGTCCTAGGATTCATTAGATGTCAGTTTGATCAATTAGAAAGAAACATATAAGGTGGATCACTGCGTGCTATATCCTGAGTTTTTTAATTCACACAGTTTTTTATACCTACACTAATTGTGTAACACACTTACAATGGTAATGTCCTTCATTTTGACAGTGCAAAAACATTCATTGCTATAGTTTTTCAAACCTATGAAGCAATGGATTAGGAATTTCCTTCAAAACCCTCGGATTGCGATTGGAAGTGTGTTACCACGGTGTTACGTAGCCATAAGTTGATTTCAGAGTGACTAGTATTATTTAAAAAGTCTTAAAAATGTTTGAAGTAGTAGCGTAAACTGAACTTTATTGTGTAGGAATTAAATTTTTCCAAAAACTCATATTTGTTTACATGTTTGGCAAGTTAATCGCGAACGCAGTATTACATCTTTGAACACTGATGTAATTTGGAGTTCGTATGTGGCGGTTTAGATGTCGCCACCAACTTTGCTGGAATTCAATCGACTCGTTACGTCAATTAACTTACATTAGTATGTAGTTCATACATTACCTCTTCTCATACTAAGAAAGCACAAGCATTGATCACCACGCTTGCTAAGAACGGGTTGGCGATTTCAGAATTATGTTATTGGGATATTGATATTCTATTGCTTCAAATGTTCGAAAAAATTGTCTGCTCAACAACTATGTTTTTGAACTGTCAAAATGAAAATCATTGCTATTGTTAGGGTGTTACGCAGTTACCCCGCAGACTTCTCCACTGGAGATGAATCGCCTAGCTCTGCGGAACTAGTTATCCTTTGCCGGGCAGAACGCATATTCAGTGCTAGCGACTCCAGACCACACTCAGACACATTCTAAACTAATAATTTATCATTCTTCTGAAGGTATACATGTTGAAGGCGAGGAAGCATCATTCGCAGCTAACGGTGTTATTCAACCTTTCGACCCACATTATTCACTAAATATAACGGTAAGTGAGCTATATTATTTCCTCAGCAAATAAGCAAGCGACGACTTTTGGCGAGGAAGGTGGAGATCACACTTGAAGTAGGAAATATAAAAATCAGTTGAGAGGTGTCGTAGGATACCTGCCGATCGATTCTGTAAAAATCTCACCGAGAAAAGTTAGGTGAAGTGAGCTCAGATTAAGCTGTCAATAGAGTAAATCCCTAGCATCATGTGGAATGATCAAATCAGGCATGAAATTATCCGAAAAAGAACCGGAGTTACCGACATAGCGTGCAGAGTAAGCAAACTGAAGTGGCACTGGGCTGGCCATGTTTGTCGAAGGACCGATGGCCGGTGGAGCAGACGAGTCCTGGAGTGGAGACCCCGTAACGGCAAGCGTAGAGTAGTGTGGGCTCCCACCAGCTAGATGGACGGACGACCTAAAGAAGGTTGCTGGGACAAACTGGATGCGGAAGGCGGAGGACAGGTTATTGTGGCGCAGCCTGGGAGAGGCCTATGTCCAGCAGTGGACTGCGATAGGCTGAGTTGATTGATTGATGTGGAATGACAGTTTTTGTTTTTAGGTTTTTGTAGTGTGTCGTATTTCATTGTTGTTTTCGTTATTTCACGCAAAAATCGCTATTGACAGTTTCCAAGTGTTGTCATAATAGTAATCGTGACTGTACTCCGACCTCTGAGTTCTGACCACATGTTTCACCTTTTTTTTAGCCAACGAAACCAGATTTAGAACAGCGATACACGTATCTCAGAGTGGAGTATGTCAGCCCCATGTCATCTGTGGACATCAATTTCCAACCAGATACGTTCAACTTGTCATTCTATATAAGGTTTCCATTTATGTCAATACCCTATGGGGTTGTTGGTTACTCTCTTAACCGTCCTAGTATCAGAGTATGGAGCAGATGGAAGATATCATTGAGAAAATCAAAAGGCATTCAAAATATGTGTTTGAAAGGACATCCTTGACAGGAATTGTTGTACAGTAGCTATTGTAGTAAATATTCACAGGTACCTACAGGCTGCACGTTAGTGTTAACAAAACCCGTAAAATATTGTAGGTACATATACTTACATATTTATCTAATGTTATCTCTTGACTTTATCTAATTTTACCTGACTTTATCTCATTTTGTCTAGTTTTATGTAAGCATAATCCCCCTTTATTCATAAACGTTGCTTAAAGTTAAGCAGTGATTAGCGACTGTTTAATCATACATTTTTGACGTATAAACGTTACTTAACTTTAGTCATCGTTTATGAATAAACCCCATTGTTTGTATGTTCCCTTGCTACTGTTAGTGTGTTACGCTGTACGCAATTACCCCGCAGCTGAATTAGTAAACTACCTGTAGCAACTATAAATTTTATTCCATTCTAGTCTATTCATTCTATTGGTGACTCACACACTATATAATGCAGTACGCACCACGCGACGGGGCGCAGATAACGCGCCCCCGCATTATCTATCTATATTATTATATTATATATTATATATTATATATATATATATATATAAAATTCAAAGTCCTGACTGACTGACTGACTGACTGACTGAGACATCAACGCACAGCCTAAACCGCTGGTCCTAGAGACATGAAATTTGGAGGGTGTATTCTTCGTGAAGAGTAGGTATCCACTAAGAAAGGGTTTTTCGAAATTCCACCCCTAAGAGGGTGAAATGGGGGGATTTCGTTTGTATGAAAAATCTTATTCCTTGTGTTAATAAACTTGAAACATGGCACGAATACTTATCTAAGTAAATTATGAAGTTGGGCATTTTTTGTTTTTTTAAACTACCCCCTAAAAGGGGATTGGGAGGTTTCAAAGTTTGTATGGAAGAATTGTAGCGCGCGGTCCGATTTAATCGAAACTCAGTATTTATACCTAAAATTGAAAGAAAATAATAATGTGTATCAGGGTTTTTCGAAAATCTACCCCTGACGGCCTGAAAAGGGGTAGTCAATTTTACAGGGGAGGATTTTACAGCGTGGCTTGATTAACTCGAAAATTGGTATAAATAATCTTTGAGTCAAGTTATGAATACATCCCAAATGATTTTTCAAAATTCTACCCCTGTGGGGGTGAAAAGCGGGGATACAGTTTATATGAAAAATCTTATTCGTTAGGTTAATAATCTTGAAAATTGGCATGAATACTCGCCTAAGTAAGCAATAAAGTTTATCACTATTCGTTTTTCAAAACTACTCCTCAAAGGGTGATATAGGGGTGTTGAAGTTTGTGTGGAATAAATTGAATGCGCGGTCCGATTAACTCGAATCTCAGTATTGATACTTTCGACAGAAAATAATTAATAATAAGTAGGTATGTAAAGTTGTCGAAAATTGTTCCCTGACGGGGCAAAAAGGGGTATTTCGGTTTTCAGAGGAGGATTTGAACTTGAAACTGTATGTTACATTTTCACGCCTAAACCTTTGAACTTCTGATTTGGCAAAGAGATAGATGGCATCCCGGGGAAGCACATACTTTTTATCCTGGTAGCACGTTCCCGTGGGATAACTTCCGACATCCACGTGGGCGAAGCCGCGGGCAGAAGCTAGTATTAGTATAAATTCAATAAAAACGCGATTCCACCCTGGGAATTTGACTCAGTTTCCCGCGCCCCGTCGCGTGGCGCGTTGTAGTGTATGATCGCTCATACTTTTTGTAAGAGTTTTTGTAAAAAGTATGAAAACTGCCTGCGCCGAACAGGGTTCACAACCAGCGCTTATGAATGTTACGCCCAATGGTCCACCAGAAGGACTTAGTGCGGAAACCAATCCCTCTAACATAGAACAAAAGAGACCATGAACTCTGGGATCCGCCTTAGGTGTTATATAAAATGCCGAAAAGCATTTTACCGAATCATTTTGAGTTAATTTTGATAATTTCTAACTTCGGGTGGTTGCAAGCGCCGCAGCTACCCGCGCCCTACCTGGGAATCGAACCCAGGACCTCATGGGCCTTAGTATTAGGTTTTTCCATCAGGAATTTCTCGGTAGCAGCCCTGAGTCTGGATTTTGCGCCGGTATGATGAAAATAGGCTCGCTCCCTATTACATGGGCCTGATTTGTGCTGCTGGGGAGTTTGTTGCGCCACTTCTTCTTCCCAGCAATAGCACTAGGAAGTGGTGAAGGGCGGGCGTTTTTGGGGGACTGTCTTTTGTAATTTTGACGTTCAAAAAGTGCTGATTCTCAGCCTAATTTGAATAAAAAAAAAAAAAAAAAAAAAGAGAACATAACTGGCGAAATGATGGTACACCTCAGCCTAACCCATCGGGGAATACAGGCGTGATGTAATGATGTTATGTTGTAATTTTTCAGTAATTTACGTTCGAGAAACTGCATCCTAATTGCGTAACACTATCGATCTCTATCTAAATCATTTTGAAGGATATTCCATTGCTTCATATTGTGTCTGCGCAACAAATAACGCAATGAATGTTGTTGAACTGTCAAAATGAAACCCATTGCTACTGATCGTGTGTGTGTTACGCAATTACCCGCTGGTCCTAGTAGCAGAGCCGTAGGTAAGTGAGTTACCGACTCTGTGCCAGTCTTCCTTAGCTTGATAAGGTGCGGAGTTTATTTTCGTGTACCTATACCAACTTGCTCATTTCTAAGCAAGGATGAATATGAGTCACAGTCAATAGACAGCATACCTAGATGATAGATTGACAGGATTATTCCGTTTATCCACTCCACCACCCTAAAGTGGATACGCGGAAACGGAAACGCGTGTCCAAGAATTCACCGTATTCTATATATTTCGTAGGTATATCCAACAAGCCAAGGGTGGATTCTCGAACATGCATTTCCGCGTATCTACCTCAGGGTGGATTTTCTTGGGGTGGAATAAACGGAATAACCGACCTGGGGTACACTTATTTACACTTCTGCCAGTAGTCACATATTTCACTATTTTTAAGTCATACCGAAAGGATTTGAAAAAACGACACTAACCCTAACTGTGGAGGTATATTGTAATGAAACTACGAACAGTTTGTCGTTTTACATTAGGTATCCAGTTGTAATTACACCTTTCGAGCTGTTGCTAAACTTCTACGTAGCGTGCGGAGCTCATGGAGAAAATCAAAACGCATTCAAAAATTCACCGGTTACTGTAGCTTATGTAAATATTCAGGTAGGTACATACATACTAGCAACCACATAATACTTGAATAATACGAAATCAGAATTATGGTAATTTTATATAAAAACTTTATTTTCACTATTGCCGACCAACAATAGTTAAGTCGTCAATTGTAAAAAAAAATCAAAATAATAAAGTGAATTTTCAATTTTTGAAGGTCAAAAATATTTCAAGATTATTAACACTTTTTGCGTAAACATTATCGATACATAGTAAATACTATTATTTATATATAGGGTGCGTTAGTCGTGTGAGCGCATGTTGATGTCGTCATGTCGCTCGCGCTCGGTCTCGCGGTAGTCGCCGGACACGCGCGCGCCCGCAGACGTGCCTGCCTCGTCGTGCTCGCGCTTGCCGGGCGAGTGCGGTGCCGAGGGTGCCGACTGCACCAACCGCCCCATCAGACTCGCGCTCTTGTCCTTGCGCGGCCGGGTCCATTCGTGCGAGAGCACCCGGTCCAGCGTGAGGCGCAGCGTGATGTCAGGCTCCAGGATGTGCCGCACGATAGACTTGGCCGCCGCCGACACTGTATCACGGATCCTGGATCTAAAAACCCAGTTACGCGACATTTGGTCCTTCAGTAGTTTGCGCAGGTTCGAATCATCGAACGGCATGGAAGCGTTCAGCATTATGTAAAGGATAATTCCGAGAGACCACACATCCGCTAGTTTGGGATTGTAGGGCGTGCCACTCACCACCTCAGGTGCGGCGTACGCAGCAGACCCACAGTACGTCTGGCTGAGTACACGTCGATTTTCGCCATCCGTGCAAAATCTAGCGAATCCAAAATCCGCCAACTTCACGTTGAAACGTCTTGACAGCAAAATGTTCTCGCATTTCAGATCGCGGTGTGCTATATTCTTGCTGTGCAGGTATTGCAGGCCACTAGCCATTTGTCTAAACCAGAGTTTTGCCTGGTTTTCTGGCACAACTCCATTTCGTTTTATGAAATCCAACAGATCACCATTGTCAGCATAACGCATAAAAATAAACACTCTCGGTCCACGTTGTAAAATACTGTGCACTTGAATGATATGGGGATTCTCGATCTTAGTTAGTATATCAAGTTCACGAGGAAAAAACTTTTCTAAAAAATCCCGAGGTGCTTTTTCTTTATCGAATATCTTGCACGCGAGGTGCATCCGCTTCGGGCTGGATGCATCGCAGTATTCAGCCAGGTGGACAGTGGCGTATGATCCTTGCCCGATTTTCTTGCCGATGAGATAGCCTCGTTGTTCCAAGGCATTCACCTCGGAGCTTCGAGGACTGAGACGCTCAGCCATTGAGCTCTATCGACTTTATCCTAACCCGTTTAGGATACATTGGACATCTCACTACTCACGTATGTCCAAGGTTTCAGTGATCCTCCTGTCAAAGTGTTAGCTTTTCGATTGATATTAGCTTTCAACACAACTCTCATGAAAGAGAGTAAAACAATATAATAATAATAAATCGTCAATAGCACGCACAAAATTTTGTTAAAATATTACGACATCACAAAGAATTTGGATATAAAAAACGCTTTCACTAGTAAGAAATCTTCCAAAAAGACGTATTTGCTACATTTATGACATTTTTTTCCTTTGTTTCTAAAATTAAAATGATATTTTTTCCGAAAAGCCAACATCAAATAATTGACAAAAAGATTTTATTTGACAAGAATTTTTAAAGGGATGTAACATGGTGTAGCGGTATCTACAACGCCACATGCGAACAACGCGTCATGCTGACGTCACGCAAATCCTGCATCTCGCAAGCAGAGTTTACCGTGCAATTAGCAACAATAAATATAAATATAATAATAATTGCCCGCCAGACACAACACCCGTCTGGTCGGAGGATCCTCCCTTTTCTATGGAGGATGAGTGAACTTTACACCCTGTTCCTCATACCTCTAAACTGGTGACCTCGAACATGAACGTCTGCGCAGCCTTCGTGCAAGTACTTCAGCGTGACGTCATCATCATCACTCCCGCAAGCTTTAGCGGCGAGTCAACCAGCTAGCCAGCATCCACGCCTTCAATGGGTATCCTGACCACCAGCATGCAGCGTTCGCGCATACCTGGTCATCATCCTCAGCCTCATCAGCAACCTTGACACAGCACACTGCACTTTCGGCCGGTCAACAAGAAGAGCTTCCTCTCCTGGTCGACGCAGCAGCCAGCCTCAACTCGGCGCTGTACTACATCCGACGCACTGGAGCATAACGAAGCGCCACCCCGACTCACTGGGGACATCTCCGCAGACAGTTCTGACTCACCGTGAACTATGCGGCAACCGGTTCCGACTCACTGGAACCTCAGCTGGCCTGGCAAGCATCGCAAGATACAAGACTCAGCCCACTACCGACCTCCGGTCTCCAGAGGGGAGTGATGTAGCGGTATCTACAACGCCACATGCGAACAACGCGTCATACTGACGTCACGCAAATCCTGCATCTCGCAAGCAGAGTTTACCTACCGTGCAATTAGCATAGATACAATTTCCCAATATCAATCGTTGGGCAATTGCCCGCCAGGCACCACACCCGTCTGGTCGGAGGATCCTCCCTTTTTGGTTTGCTGGTAGTCATAAATCAAGAAAAGTGTGACTTATTGACTTAGCTTTTTTAATCTGCTGGCCCTAGTTATGCTTGGGCATGAATGTGCGACATGTACCTTGTAAGGAAAGGCAGAATGCGACTGGACTTTACGATAGGAGAAGACCAAAGAAACGTGTGTTAAAGATAATATGGCTAGAAAGAGGGTGAGTTCCTACTTGGATAACTGCTAATAGAGAATACTAGAAGATGAAAATATGCTGAACTAACTCGAAAAATTAGTTTAGTCGGAAGAAGTCCAACACAACCCCCAACACCCTCCGTTCTTCTCAGAATGAGTGATGAATGAATCTCCCCAGACGTAGCCAGTTGTAATTGTATGTCATCTAATAAAATTATTTATTTTAAAAAAATTACATTATTTTATTAGGTACAGACGCCAGCACATCAAGCTACTACAATCTGTCAAATTTCTTAAATAGATTTTCAACTTTATCTCCAAAGCATTAAGGTTCAAGGTTGAATGGGAAAATTTGACAGTTTCGGGCAGCTTGACCTGCAGCTGGCGTCTGTACATAGGTACCAACATTAGTTTGTAAACTCACAATTTTACTAACGAATATGGACGTAATCTTACGCGGTGTCCTGCGTGAGCGACGAATACGACGCGATGCGACGCAACACGACGCGACGTAATGCAACGCGATGCTACGCGCGAGAAGTGTCCTACGTGATTTTGGTCATTACTTCTCGAATCATGGAGAAGTACAGTACAATTTTGCTCGAAAGTTGAAGTGACGCGTCTGGTCACCCTCAAAACAAGTACGCGTTACGTCGCGTCTCACCGCAGACTTAGGAATGAAACGATACGAGTAAATACAAGTACAGACGCCAGCACATCAAGCTACTACAATCTGTCAAATTTCCTTATTAGATTTTCAACTTTATCGCTAAAGCATTAAGGTTCAATGTTGATTGGGAAAATTTGACTGTTTCGGGTAGCTTGACCTGCTGGCGTCTGTATACTCGATACTTTTCTCCGATACCAAGTATTTTTAGTATCGATACTTTGAAATTAAGTATCGAGTAGGTATCGGTTAAAAGTACTCATATCAGTATACCTATATGTCAAATTCAATATTTCCTTTTAGCATTGATTATGAAACTATTTATCTTGAATTAAAGTCTATGGCCGGAAAAAAAAACAGTCAGCCACTCAGCCAGCGCCGCCGCCGCCATATTTTGTCGTCATTGTTTTCGTTTGTTCGTCCCGTCCGTGTTTATAAACCAACGTTTAACAGCAGATATTGATTGTTTTCTGTTTGATTTGAAGCATTTTAAGTTTTTAAGTGATTGACAATGGGGCCTCCGAAGTCTAGTATGTGGCAATATTTCATAAAAAACGACGAGAAAACCGCAAATTGCAAAAAATGCTTTAAAACCGTGCGTTATTGTGATTTAGGTATATAAATAAAGAATTTTAACCCTTCTTTTGGTTCTAACTTAAAATTTTCCAAAAACTATTCGATACGAGTAAGTATCGATACTTTTCAATTGATACCGAGTAAGTATCGATCCTTGACGACCGATACAGTATCGAGTAAAAGTATCGATACCTCAATGGTATCGTTTCATCCCTACACAGACTGTCATAAAGGCCGCAAGTAGGGGTATGCCGTTGAGTTGATCGCGTTCGTCGCGTTCGCAGCATCGCGTCGCGTCGTATTCGTCGCTCACGCCGGACACCGCGTTAGGATGAATCTGAAATAAATTGGTGGGCGAAGTCATGGGCAGATAATAGTGCAATCATAACATTTTCTCTGTGCCGCCATTATAAGACTTACTAATTCCATGGAATTCAAATCAAATCAAATCATTTATTCATTTGCAAACATGGGTAATAAGTATACATAGTACCTATAGATGTTTTATTTTTATAATAGTGCTCCATGTTCTACCGACACATGGGCATGCAAATCGTATTATAATTTTAAGTAACAATTAAAAATGATGATAATACAAAATACAAATTAATGTCAAATCGTCTGAACTACAGTAAGAATGTCATAATAATTCAGAAATGTCAAATCGTTCAAATTACAACAGATGTCAAATTTTTTGAAATACACTAATAATAATATAATACCTATTTAGATTAATACAAAAAATGTCCAATCGCTTAAATTACAGTATCAAATCGTATCATATCGAGCTTAATCCTTCTAGGAGTCTAGGCAAAATTTATGGAATTCTTTTGTACTGCATGCTCCTGTGGGTGAAACAAGTCGTGGAAGTACATCTTGGGACTCATAACAATTTTTTTTGTACTTAAATACTTGTACCTACATACAAACAAAGAATGATAAAAAGCTAATATCTAAACAATCTTGTTTAAATATTAAAAAAACTAAAATTAAAACTCATAATAATAACAAATAGTTTATTGAAAATTATGCCTTTTACACAATTATAAATTTTATTTTCGTGTGGTTTCAGTAAAAACGTTAAATTACATTGATCGTGTATTTATTTAATTTTTATTATGCAAGCCTATCGACAAACAAGACATCATATTTTTTTTTATTTATTAAGAAATAAAAATCCATTTTCGGTCGGACTCTACTGATCAAGTGATCATACATTTATGACAATGACAATAGGATCCATTAATTCCTATACTTTTGAATCGATCCAAGCATGAATTGTATTTGTTTGTATCGAAACAAAACATCGGACGTAGTATCATACGGCACCCTAATTGCGTAACACGCAATCAATCTCAATCTGAATCATTTTGAAGGATATTGCTAATCCATTGCTTCATGTGTTCAAAAAATGTGTCATGATTGTGTCTGCTCAACAACGTAAGTAACGCAATGAATGTTGTTGAACTGTCAAAATGAAACCGATTCCGATTGATTGTGATTGATTGATACAGGAGAGCATCGGATCGGATCGTGCATCACTACTACTGTGGTACTGACTGACTGTCACTGTCAAGTGTCAATCTGTCAATGTCATGGTGTGTTGTCATTTATGTCATTGACTCATTGCTGAAAAGTTATTTTTCTAATGAAAATATTAAAAAGTAGGCGTTTTGTGTTGATAAACTGTTGACAATAATATGAAAGGATAGCCAATAGATCTTTAACTGTAATTAACATAAATCTGCCAAGATGATGAACCAATATATAAAAGAGTTAGAACAAGTAAGTACTAGTTTGTATTTTGTTGTTGAATTTTGTTGGTAAGATAATAGCATAGCTCTCTACAATGGACACTTAATCCCAAGTGAAATACATTATCTTTAATATATTGTGGTTTTTTAGGATCCATTCGATCCCGATGAATTTGTGGAAAGAATGGTGAGAAGGAGTATGCAGGAGTCCCGTTTGAAGGATGACCAATTTGATCCTGAAATGATACATGATATTTTCACACAAGCCATACAAGATTTGAAGGTTTGTATGCATATTTTATGGTCAATTCCATTGACCACTTACTGTAGACATAGAGAAAAGTATTGTATAATTTAATTTTATTATGAATAAAATCAAAATTTTATTTTGATTTTATTTAGTTAGCATTTATTTAGTAATTTAGCCGTAAGCTCAAAAGCAACCTATGAACCTTGAGCGTTTTCAGTGGAATAAAATAACATTTTGTATAATTGTCAGGTTTTACAAGAGAGACAGGAAAGAAAATGTGCTAGACTCGAGCAATCTGTTCAGGAGGAAGAAAAACTGTATGGAGCTAAATTGGCTGAAATCATGGATCAGCACACTGTAAGTAACATTCTATGAAAATATCATTAAATTGATAAATATCATACTACTTTCCAAGTTTACCTTGGACATTACTGGCATCAGTGAAGGAAAACATTGTGAAGAAACTTGTAAGTACTTACTTATAGTCCTAGTGCAAACCTGTCTTGAGCAAGTGTAGTGACCAATGCTCACACCTTCTCTGTATGAGAAGAATTCTTTGCCCTGCAGTGGGACAGTAATATTCTGGTAAGTATTATATAATTAATAAATATCATCACAATATTGTTACCGGTAAAAAGGTAGCAAGCTATTTAAGTACACAGGGTTATCGAATATGTGTGCTGTGCAGTCTGGTGCACCACCCAGATGTGCTAGAGGCGCTGCGGCTGTGTCCCGGACAGGCATGTGCCTAGGCTAGGACGAATTTACTCAAGTTTGCTCCTATGTAAAGGGCCGCACATATTATAAATAATATGCCGTCAGAAGATGTGTTCGATAGCCTGCCGAAATTTGTGTTAGGAGCACAAAGGTGCATTGAAGGGGGCATAATATTGTAAAGTTTATTAATTCATTTTTATTGTTGAATATTATGTTTAAGTATAGTTTATAGATAGTTTATTAAGTGTATATAACATCGTCTTGGAATACTATAAGCTGTTGTACTTATTGGTGTGAATAAATAAATAAATAAATGTTTTTAAAACAATTCAACCTGATCCTTAGAAAGGTGCACCAAATAATAATTGTGTTGACTTGAGACCTATCAATATGTTAGAACATAATACTTAGTATGAAGGTGATCACACTATTGAAAAGTTTGCATTTATATTCTACTTAAGAATCTTATGCATAGCCTTAACCTCTGGGTCGGGAAGCATGAAATTTCACACATCAGTTCCTTATATAGTTAAAACTGAGATGAAGTATATTTTTATAAGTTCATTATTTTTGCCGATAGGAAATCAAGGCTTGTTATACAGAAAAATATATCTTTTTTCTAGCATTGTGTAGGTGTATTCAGCGCTTTAGATGAGCGCATGTCACGTTGCGGGGGGCGTGCGCTAGACGTGGGAGAGAAGCTGGGAGCAGCGCGGGCTCCGAGGGCTAGGGCGGCGGCTGCCCGGGACCTGCTGTCGCATCTATCGCACTTTCTGAGCCCTGGACCTGTGCTCATTGACTTGTTCAATGATGCTAGCAAGGTTGGTTAGACTATACAAGGTCGAATTAAATTAGCTAGCGAAGCTTTACAGATGTGATGGATATAAATATCAAAATAAAAAAAATAACAAAAAAAATCCTCTACTTTCTTTTTGGTTTATCATTGCTAGGCAACGATAGCCATCAAGGCTGTGAATTTAATTGGACCTCGAATTGCGATAAGATTTTTCCTTTTGTTTACTAACTGGTTCTTAGTCGGACAGACCATGTATATGGTGTGTGCTGTTTGTATAATATTCAGTTGGAGCTACATGGCCCATTTACATATTTATTCAGAGAGCTTATCTGTTACCTTGTTTATCCAGTTTAGCACCCTGTATGGCAGAGGTCAGAATCTCCTCCATTCTTAGATTTAAGGATTCCAAGATGGGCGTTATTCCAAAAAAAAAAAACGTAGGAAATAGTTTATTATCCAGGTAATACTATAAACAGGTACATCGACATAAGAAGCTTAAAATGTTGCCTGCAGCTAGTTTACAAAGTATTATTTACCAGTGAGCCCTTATCTAGACAGTCAGTCTGTATCTTGGGGCTTGGATGTGATTTCCAGAGAGGAGACTAGTAATGGTGATATTACTATATGAAAAATTCTACCACTTACTCATAATTCAAAGATAAATCTAAATGCATCTAAATCAATATTCCAGTTGAATGAAGCAGCAGATGTCATACAAAAGCTACACACAATCGCTCAAGAGTTGCCACCTGACAAATTCGAGGTTGCCAAGAAGAAAATTGAAGCTAAATATGACGAGATCGAAAGGAATCTCATTGAGGAGTTTGTGAAAGCTCAGAACCAGGGCAATATGGCCAAGATGAAGGAAATAGCGAATATCATGACGAACTTTAAGGGGTACTCGCAGTGTGTTGATGCTTTCATTGAGACCAGTCAAATGGTGAGTAGGTACATCAAAATATTCCACATCATCATAATAGTATTCTAACTTGTCCGCACTGTGCACGTATTTTCACTGTAGCCATATCAGAGCGCATCCTACCTAGTACCTACTGTATTTTTATATCACGAAGTGACGCGCGCTTTACTTGTGATAACCAGGTGTACAAACACGTTGTGAACGTATGCGTGATGACGAATAGCGTCAGCACAACACACATACGCACCCTTACACAGTAACTTCCGACTTCACAATTGTCTCGGACGGTACCGAGAGCTCCTGCTCTTACACACACATTGACAGCGGGTTTGTACACTTGATAACCACAAGAAAAGCGCACGTCGCTTCGTGAGATAAAAATATTATAAGCTATAGTCGAAGAAACAGAATAATTACCGTAGTCGAAATCGGCATGAGATGTAATGTAAAAACTAAAGCTAAAACTTTGTATGGAAAGTCGTAATGTTTGCTGATGGGGAATCTCATTAGGCACGGCTTGTCAATTCTTCTTCTGGTCGTGTCTTAGTTTTGAGCCCAGTAGTCTAGTAATCTGATCAGAAGTCAGGCTTGTCAATTGATATTTTTAATATGATTTTCAGAACACATTGCTCGGCAAGGACATATTCTCAGCGGTGTTACCCCTTTGTAAGAAAAACTATACCATCATAAGCAACGTGTTTCCGAACCCCGACCAGGTGATGTCTAAGTTTGTGCTGAACATCTTTCTCTTGAAGCTGCAGAAGTACATACAGACCAAGCTGTCTGACAAGAATGATGTGGAGAAGTACTTGAAGAATTTGTACGAGATGTATACTAGGTAGGTATTTTTTCGTACCTTGACGATTGCTACCGACGGATTGATGTCTGTGTGTCATAGTCATAAGCCTTGAATTCAAAGTGGGATACTTTGATTTTTCACTACCAAGTGTTTATTTTTAACTGGGTCAGTACAGAGAAATCCCGATTCATGAAAAATGGGAGAATGTTTCTCAAGACAGTTTCCCCGTAGCTCTTATAGATTTGCATTTCCCCGTAATGGCACAGTTAAAAACAAACACTGTAGAACTGTTTTACAAATATTATTTTAATTTACTACTTGTTGTGTTACATTTCATGTTGCATTGCATGCACGTTCGTTTCAACGTATGTTGCATTTTATGTTACGTTTCACATAGTATTTACCATTATAACTTCTATTTTTATTATTGCTGATTTGAACAGAATTGACACCATCGAACACGCTATTTAACAAAACACGCTACTTTCCAGTACCCAACGAGTATGCGACGAGTTAGTTCTCGCGGGGCTCGTATCCGCCGAAGGGAACACGACAACCGGCGATCTTCGCCGTGACGCACTCGTCAACGGCGCGATGGCCGGCGCCAACGATGGCTATGCGGCCATGGAGACCCGAAGGCTGAAAGCTGTCATGTCGAATGCACTGAACGGGTATTATACTGAGAAGCAGCATGTTAAGAAGCAGATACAGGGTGGCGGGTGAGTTGTACATAAACTAGCCTTGTTTTTGTTTACTGTACTTATTTATGATAAATTATGAGTTTTTATTATGGGGCCAACGCTGAAATAGCGGGAAAAAAACATCTGCTGCATTATTGTGTACAGACGTCTGCATTAATTCGGGAATAATCAATTAATGAAGGCTTTCGTACTTAGCACTTTCGCCATACAATTTCGTTTTGTTATGATAGACGATAATCGCACTCAAGTGTTCCAAAATAAAGCCCATTTTCCCTTCCAACAGTTTCCAAGAGTTGAGACGCGACATACAAGCGGTGATCGGTACCCGCGCGAATATCAACATAGCGCAAATTGAGAACTACGGTGGGGAGACGTTTCTTAGCGAACAACTCGTTCAGAGGATGATCAACGATGCCAAGACCTCCTTTACCAGGTGCAAGACTGTAAGTTATGACTTAATTTTTTATTTAGTCACCTACTTTTATCTACTACAAGGTGGACCGATGACCAGAGGGGCAATTCCCTTGTTTTTATGAAGGTTCGCATGCATATCTCACTCTTAATCTGTCAAAAATACCTCCCAATTTTCATACATTTGTGACAGATTTTTGACATTGATTGTCGCTGAGATGAGATTGCGACTAGATGTTGAACGTTTTTAATTACGGGAATTGCTCTTCTGGTGACGGTTGCGGGAATTTGCTGGATGCGAGAAGCACAGGGTGCTTGGGGTAGGTCTATGTCTAGCAAAGGAAGTTTGTCGGCTGAAATGATGATGATTTACTGCCTCCTTGGTGTGGTGGTCGCAAGCGTGGCTGCTGAACGTGGTGTACTGTTTTCGACTCAGTCCGGAAAAGTGTTCTTTAGATATTTCTCAGTACTAGCCCGGAGTCCGAATTTGTACCCGCTTTTCTAATCATAGCTTGCGTAATATAGGATGTAGGTAGTCCTACATGCTTCGGTAAAATTAAGCGTAATAATATTGTGTTATTGACACAGACAAGGGAACTTAATGTTTTTACTCTTGTCAAATCCAAAGTAGGACACTTTGACTTTCTTCATTAATTACTTATACTTTGAAAACACAATTGCTATCTGTATGTTCCAAAAAAAAGTTATGACAGACGCCAGGCCACATCATGCTACCCGAAACTGACAAATTTTCCCAATCAACCTTGAACCTAATGCTTTAGCGATGAAGTTGAAAATATTTTCAATTTTCAACTTTATCGCTAAAGCATTTTGTAGTAGCTTGATGTGCTGGCGTCTGTACCTACAGTATTTTTATCTCACGAGAAACGTGCGCTTTACTTGTGGTTACCAAGTGTACAAATGCGCTGTGAATGTGTGTGTGAGCGCAGGAGCTCTCGGTACCGTCCGAGACAATGGCGAAGTTGGAAGTGTGTGTGTGTATGGGTGCTGTGAATGGTGCTCACGCACACATTTACAGCGGGTTTGTATACTAAATTACGACATGTAAAGCACGCGTCACTTCATGAGATAAAAAATACTATACCTACTAATGGACTCTTAATAAAACCACTAATTACAAGACAATGGAGCATTGTAGACGTAAACGATTAGCAAACGCCGGGCCGTCTGCCTCGTTATCTGGTAAAATGTTTTATGTTTATTAATTAAGATTATATTTAATTAGAGAGAGAAAAAAAAATACATTTAAACTTGACCTACTGACTGCTTGAGAATTTTAAACGAGATCCATCAATCTGCTAATCTAACGGAATTTATTACGATATTATTTGATCTTTAACTGGGTTATGACCAAAATTGATACGTCATTAATTTTTAAGACCCGTTTTCATGGAAACCATACACATAAACATAACATCACGTCTGAATTCCCCGAAGGGTTAGACAGAGGTGCACGTAGAAGGAACACGGGTGGGTTTTAGTCAGTGAAGAAGTAAAAGTCTGACACGCCCTTCCGCTCAGCCCAGAGCGGGAGAGGTCATTTGATGATTTCCCACCAAAAAAAAAAGAGGTGAAATCATAATCATTTAAAATCCTATCCTAATCTATCTATATATATAAAATTCAAAGTCCTGACTGACTGACTGACTGACTGACTGACTGACTGAGACATCAACGCACAGCCTAAGCCGCTGGTCCTAGAGACATGAAATTTGGAGGGTGTATTCTTCGTGAAGAGTAGGTATCCACTAAGAAGGGGTTTTTCGAAATTCCACCCCTAAGAGGGTGAAATGGGGGGATTTTGTTTGTATGAAAAATCTTATTCCTTGAGTTAATAAACTTGAAACTTGACACGAATACTTATCTAAGTAAATTATGAAGTTGGGCATTTTTTGTTTTTATAAACTACCCCCTAAAAGGGGATTGGGGGATTTCAAAGTTTGTATGGAAGAATTTTAGCGCGCGGTCCGATTTAATCGAAACTCAGTATTTATACCTAAAATTGAAAGGAAAGAATAATGTGTATCAGTGTTTTTCGAAAATCTACCCCTGACGGCCTGAAAAGGGGTAGTCAATTTTACAGGGGAGGATTTTACAGCGTGGCTTTATTAACTCGAAACTCAGTATTGATACTTTTGACAGAAAATAATTAATAATACGTATTTAAAGTTGTCGAAAATTGTCCCCTGACGGGGCAAAAAGGGGTAATTCGGTTTTCAGGGGAAGATTTGAACTTGAAACTGTATGTTACATTTTCACGCCTAAACCACTGAACTTCTGATTTGGCAAAGAGATAGATGGCATCCTGGGGAAGCACATACTTTTAATCCTGGTAGCACGTTCCCGTGGGATAACTTCCGACATCCACGCGGGCGAAGCCGCGGGCAGAAGCTAGTTCAATATATCGTACATAATGTCCGTGAATCTGTTTCCGATGCTGGCTGGTTTTCACAGATATACAAGTAATACAGCCTATGAATTTCCAATTCCGGATTGAAGGACAAACTTTACTATGAAGTAAAAAAAAATATTTTGTTAGAGTGAATCCGAGTTGAATGAACTAAATTCATGATACGGCCTATACAATTTCGATTCCGAGTAAAACTACAAATGAACGATTTTCGGATATTCTCCTGTACCTATTTGTGCTGTGAGATCTTGCTTCTTGCCAAATTTCAAGATTCTAGGTCAACGTAAATAATTAAAATCCATAGGGTACACCCAGAGCGTTTTAAGAAGGCATCCTGGGGAAGCATACTTTTTATCCTGGTAGCACATTCCCGTGGGATAACTTTCGACATCCACGCGGGCGAAGCCGCGGGCAGAAGCTAGTAATATTATAAAAGTGAAAGTTTAATGGATGTTTGTTACTCAAATGCAAAAACTACTGAACGGATTTAGATGAAATTTGGCACACAGATGGTTTATAACCATGATTAACATATACGATACTTTTTATCCCGATATTCCCACGGGATCGAAACCTATGCGGGTGAAACCGCAGGGCGCAGCTAGTATCATTGTAGCTCTCGAAATTATATTTGATAGAAATAAGACAATTTCGTGAAAATATGACGATTTGCAGCAAATATATTTTCGATGACTATATGAATGTTTTAAATGATTATTATTTAGTATCATAATGCCGCGTATTAAAATTTTGATTAACACAAAGCTTACAATTGCGCAGCAATTTGAAAAAAAAAAACGTAAGGAATTTTGATTTGTGCCGCCTATATTAAAGGAACTTAAGACCTGTAGACGTTAGACCTTAGACCGTAAGATGTTAAGAGCTGAAGACCTTAAATGATAATAACTTTGTACTTACAGCTGTGCACTGCAAACGAGTTGTCGGGCACGACTGTGGCACTACTAGAAGTGTTGATCCAGCATCTACTCATTGAACACGTTGACTACGCGCTAGATTTGGGCCTCCAATCCATTCCCATCGCCGAGAGCAAGTCCCCACCCCAGGTAATAGACATAGAACTTTCGTACTCTACGATCAATCTTAAGTTCTACCAACTACATAAGCCCACGCTCGCACGGACGTAAAAATACCGCACACAAGCGCATCCCAGCGCGTCAAAAAAACACACTGTTGGATTTTCACTCTCGACGCCAAAAACGCGCCCGTACGGAACCTGGGTTCGCTGGTTTGATATACCTACAGTTTCTTATTAGTATGTGATATTATGTGATTTGGCGAAATTGATAAACTTATCAAGTTAATTTGCTAACACATCTACATAACACAGGACTCATGACTAAATTACAACAGCAGCACAGGTCGATCGCAGGTTAAGGTACGCTTGTCGCGGTCGGTTCGTGGATGGGTGACCATCTTCATATACCAAGATCCCTCCGTGCCTCAGAAAGCAAGTTAAGCCGTTGGTCACAGCTGTCATTCATAAATCTTTAACAGTCGTTATGGGTAGTCAGAAGCCCGCATTCTGACAACCAGCCTTACCAAGGGGTATCTTTTTTCCCAGTAACGGGTTTGTGGAGGTCCGATAGGCAGTCGCTCCATGTATAATACTGTTATTCAGCTGCATCCTGTTAGACAAGAAATCGACCCCTTCATAGTTGGGAAAAGGCTAGACATATTGATGTATGTAACACGTGCTCCAAAGAATTTCAATTCGAAATAGTCACGAGTAACAACTGTTACATGAAGTTATAAAATACAAGTGCTATAAACTTTATACGTATTACCCAACAAGCAAGGTCTTACAACAATCTAAGATGGAAATAATAATATTTGGACGTTTCTCAGATTTATTTCTTCGACATCGTGAAGCAGGCTAACAAAATTGTAAGAATGTTTGAAGAACACTATCAAGAATCTATCCTTACTTGTATGACGTAAGTATTGTTTTTAAAGGGCATGTATTATACATATATATAATTCCCATTTTGCGCTCCTAAAAATATTATTAGCAAATGATTGCGCCTCTTTTTGTAAACGTTAAATAATTCCTATTTTGGGGTCCTAAAAATAAAAAGTAGAGTAACTGCGACCGACATGGGCTGTCATGGGCCATATAAAATACCGCAGCAAACCCCAGGGCTGTCCTGGATCAAATAAGTCAGCAGCAGGTGGATGTAGCGCTCGCCTGCCGCTGCCGTAGCACCGCTCGCTCGGCTCACGCGCGGTTCTCAGTTCTTACCTAACCCTAACCCGCTCGGTCGGGGTACCCTACCTTAGTTACTGCGACCAACTGTGAGAAATGACCAGATACTTAAAAAGAGGCTCAATTATAAAAAAATGTGCATCTGAATAAGAACGACAAAAAGTTTATAGAGGTTCATTCATTAAAAAAAGTGTCCATCATTAGAAGGTCAATAAGTTTTTAGAGGATCAGTAAAATATTTCTCTTTCTAAAGTATCAACAAAACTCTTAAAACAAGATCCTTATGTTTTAATAATAATAGCCTAATATGATTGCTTTTTAAAATAATTGCCTGTATTTAAAGCCGGCCTTTGGCAACAACTGGGATTAATTCCGCCAGACAGCGAAGAAGGTAAAAAGTAGAAGGAGTAGCAACCCCATTGCATAAGTGCGCAGACGCCCATGATCCGTGACAAAAATCGTCCGAGTCTGGCCGACTAACATCAATCGTCTTCCCCCTAAATACTAGCTTGTAATATTCCCACAAAAAACAAATGACTTCTCTCATCGACCAGTATCGGGTACAAATTGAGGAATAGAATAATCTAATTTAAAAATTCGCACTCCACTGTAGTCGCATACACATTTCAAATATTGGAATAGAGAAAGTATCCTCTCTCTCGCCGAAAGATGGGTTGAGTCCCAGCAGTGGGAACATTATAGGCTGATTATATGCACTTTTTAATTAGACGACCTCTATTCGCAATCGTGATCCGATCATACCTTGGGAACGTTCGCGGTTTGGACCCGTTACGGTCTACCAAAGTCTACTATATAAGAAAAGTTCCTCCCGTTAAGGGGGAAGCGTCAGGGTAGCCCGGGTAAATTTTCTTACGTTTTATGCAACTAGCAGGTCAGTCCCAGGTTTTATTTTGAACAAAATATGATTCGCGACCATAACAAGTATGTATTTACAGGATTATAATCATTAAAATTATCAATACAACCCTCTATACCCTGTGCATTAGGTAAACCGTTTTTTGACACATGGAACTAGTGATTCTAGCAACACACAATACATTGATTGATACACGTACGGTATTATAATGTCTGTAAGAAGCCATAAATAAGATAAGGCAGTTTATATATTTATTTTTATTACGCATTTTAAAGTTAACTTTTACGTAATCTGGAATATGTACGTTCTAAGACAGCTGTCAAAAAACGGTTAACTTAATGGACAGGGTATAAGTTCATATAACCCTGGCGGGTTACTACCCCGGCGCTTCCCCTTCATTCAAGACGAGTTAATAAGTTTGTTACGTTGAGTCGATTGCTAGAAAAATTAAAACAGGCTCTTTAAGAAATAATTGCCTAATAGTCGGCAAGACAAATTGGTGATGTCCCTAAATTGGCAGTCTGCGTTTCGCCCAAAACTTTCTCCATTCTAATATTCCAACGTGATTTCAGTTCATCATCAAGACAGAATGAATGCATGCATAGGAAGACGTCCATTATGGAGCAGCTTGAGAACAAGCTGGACGCTGGATTGGAGCGAGCTATTGTAGCTATTGTGAGCTGGGTCAGGCTGCATCTGCAGACCGAGCAGAAGAAGACTGACTTTAAGCCGGAAGGAGATATCGATACTCTTGCTTCATCGGTAAGTACCTCCTACATCCAAATCTACAAACTTTGCCTCTATAACTAATACAAATAAATTGAAGTTTTTGTTTGTTATTACAAAATAATAGCTTTTTACTAAATGCATATGAAAGTATATACTGGACTTTTGCGAAAAAAACATTTTTTTTAAGTGTTGGTTCCGGCTAATCTCCGAAATGGCTGGACCGATTTTGGCGGGACTGTTATAGGGAGTAACTTAGACTAGTAACTTGTTTTACTTTGGAATGACCCTGTATTTGTTCTTCTGATCAAAAACCTATCGACAAATATAGAACATTTTCTTCGTTTTCGATTTTCGGCCGAAAATGCAAATCAGGGCGAATTTCATTTTCGGTCGGACTCTATGTTTCAAAAATAACTAACTCTTGTACATCATCATCAGGCGTGTCTCGCAGTGGTGTCGTACCTCAACAACGTGATGGATAAGATCCACGGCGGCTTGGACGGCGACAACCTCCACGCGGTCACCTTAGAACTGGCTGTAAGACTGCACCGGGTCATATACGAGCATCTGCACAACTACCAGTTTAATTCTGCCGGTGAGTTGTATTTTGATATGCTTTATTACGTGAAAAATGGCTTTCAAACTATGCATAGGGTTGCAACATCGTTTGGTAAAATATCGATATTTTAAACATCGATATATCGAATTGAAGTTTCGGGTTAGCCACAGTGACTGATTCAAACTTCCTTTCAACAATCATGTATGTAATCTCTGTCTGAAAACTGTAATTCCTTATTAAATCCATGATTTTAAAAGTGACTAGTGAAAATTACACTTTTCAATGTCACTTTCGATTGTAAGACGTGCTACACACTTGTTCAGGTCGGCAAGATTCGGCACATTGGTCAAATCGATTATTTGTAAATAGAAATAGCTCCAATTGTGCCGAGCCTACCTGAACATGATTTAGCTGCCGATCGGCACGAACCAAATGAAAGCCGAATATGTATTGTATAGTAATATGTCATGCACAATGGTCCACCTGAAGGACTAAGTGCGGAAACCAAACCCGTAACATAGAACATTGATGTGAAGTAATTGCTACCAGTCTGCTTTGATGCTCTAGAAATATTGCCGAATCGAATGTGGCCCCGACCAACAGGGTAGCATCCCGAAGGTCGATGATATAATACTCAAATTAATATTGACATGTAGTTAGTAACTCCTCACATTATGTATGGTGCAGGTGCAATGATAGCCATCTGCGACGTCAAAGAGTACCGCAGCGCAGCGTGCGGGCGCGGCGCGCGCGCGGCCCCTGCGCCCGCGCACGCACTGTTCGACGCACTGCACGCGCTCTGCAACCTACTGCTCGTCAAGCCCGAGAACCTGCATCAAGTCTGCGAGGGAGAGACGCTTGTGAGTTACCCTTTTACTATGATAAGTGGAGTAGTGTGAACATTTACTAAGGCGCCATCTCCACGAGCGTGAGAATCGCAGCGATAGTCTCGCCGTGTCATGAAATTCAATAGAAACTCTTTGAATCAATCTCCACACGGCGGCGGTATCATCGCGACGATAATTTGATGACACCGCATGACTGTCGCCGCAGTTTCTCGCCCGTGGAGATGGCGCCTTAGTAAATGTTCACACTACTCCAGTGGGATAGTTGCGTAACACACTATCAGTAGTATTCGCTTTTATTTTGACAGTTCAACAACATTCATTGCGTTATTTACGTTGTTGAGCGGACAAATTTTTCGAACATATGAAGTAATGGATTAGCAATATCCATCAAAATGATTGAGATTTAGTGTGTTCGCAATTAGTGTGCC
Organism: Apamea crenata; assembly: GCA_949629185.1. NCBI lineage: Eukaryota > Metazoa > Arthropoda > Insecta > Lepidoptera > Noctuidae > Apamea > Apamea crenata. The sequence goes on along the minus strand of OX451371.1, from coordinate 8,077,896 downwards.
GTTTATGTGTGAGTACTATGTGCATACTATAAAGCTACCTTTTACTGGGTACGTCTTTCATTGGCTTGAATGTGCCCTGGCGGCTGAGAGTAGGTTATGCTCACTCAAATGTCTCGCTGATGGTGGCGCATGTGTTAGATCATTTAGCTCCCTTTAAAATGGTTGAGCTGAATGGTGCTAATCCATGCGTCATATTCGTGAACGTGTGCCGTCAGTAGGGACTGGTCATCTCTTTGCTGACATGGCTTATTTTAATTTTAATTAATATTTGAACTGTTTTTTTTTGTTTTTTTTTTTACTTTTCGTTACGGACGCTTTTAACGTTCTGTATTGTTCTCACATGCATAATTTATAACATGAATGATGTAACTAATACTTTGTAATCATATTATTTTGACTTACCCGTTCTTCTCAACTAGCTTCATCTCTCTGACTAACCGACCCCTTGACAATTCAAAAGTGCCTGTAATTGGTTTATTTGAAATAAATACTTTGAGTTTGATACATATCAGTAAAGCAGTAAAGCAGCAGTATCAGCAGTCGGTTCAAGTAAAAAAAACTGATTAAAATCAGAACATTTCAACAGATCCAAAGACAAACAAACAGAAAAATGATTGAAACGTACTTATACTCTCTACCTTACACTCTTTTTGCATTAAAATGTGTGCCAACTTGGTGGAAATAGTGGAATTTACATATTCTACCAGTAATTGTCACCTTTAGTTGCGATTGTGGGAGGCGCTTGTGACTAAGAAATAACAGCCGCACGGTTCGATCGATAAGGTTAAGCTACGCTTGCCGCGGTTGGTCCGTGGATGACCATCTTTACATACTAAAACCCCTCCATGCGTCGGAAAGCACGTTAAGCCGTTGATCCCGGCTGTCATTCGTAGATCTTAGATAGTCGTTACGGGTCGTCAGAACTCGAAAGTCTGACGACCAATCAGGTCAGATAGGTAGTCGCTCCATGTAAAATACTGGTATTCAGCTGCATCCGGTTAGACTGGAAGCCGACCCCAACATACTTTGGAACAGGCAGATGATGAGTTGCGATTGTGAGAATGCGATTTCTTGGTTAGAACTGCTACCCAAACCTTTCGCATTGAAGAACACAACTTTTATAAGTGAACTAGCTGACCCGGCAAACGTTGTTTTGCCATATACACTATTTCTAGGAAATATTCTTTTTTTTTGTATGAAATCTAGATGTTGGCCGATTCTCAGACCTACCCGATATGCACTCAAAATTTCATACAAATCGGTCCAGCCGTTTCGGAGGTGTTTGGTAACAAACATTGCGACACGAGAATTTTATATATTACATGATATCCTACCGCAGAGCTAAGGCCTTCATTCTCTCTTTACACTTTTCCCAATCTACTCCGATCCTTAGCCAATCCGTTAAAAAGAAATCCAGCTCAAATACACCAACTGGTTTGACCACAAAATCAAATCTCTCTATAAATCGAGTAGCTGTCACCTGTCCTCGCTTTAGTACACACAATTTCCTGTACCTACATAACTGTTAATTAAGTGTTATGTGAACCATAAAAATAAGATTAAAATGTGGCAGGTGGAGTGGTAACTTAATTTCCGAGAGTAAACTAGGTAGCGTTCATCCTACTAATATTATAAACGTGAAAGTTTGTATGAATGGATGGATGTATCACGAAAAAACTACTGAACGGATTTGGATGAAATTTGGCACACAGATGGTTTATAACCAGGATTAACTATAGGATACTTTTTATCCCGATATTCCCACGGGATCGAAACTTATGTGGGTGAAACCGTGGGGCGCAACTAATAAAATAGTAAACTTGTTCTGAATATAGCTGATATTGTTTTTATCCTCCCTTGTTTACTTTGGGGTAATATGAAGGGTGTAAAATATACAGGGACATGGACGCGCAAACAGTTACCATGAATTCAGTACCACCGATGAAATTTTTCATGGTTATAAAAAAACTACTGTTTCAAACAAAAGTGTAATAAATACACGGCCAAAATGTATAAAACAGCTTATAGCATATTTTCTTACCGATTATAGGAGTCTGTCTAAAGGGTTGTAGCGGTATCTACAACGCAACATGCGAAACGCGCACTAAATCCTGCATCTTGCAAGCAGAGTTTACCGCGCAACTAGCATATATACAACGGCCCGACATGAATCATCGGGCAGTTGTCCGCCAGACTCAACACCCGTCTGGTCGGAGGATCCTCCCTTTTCATCCCTTGTGGAGGATAGTGAACGTTACACCCTGTTCCTCATACCTCTATAGGGTGATGAATCAGATCACTGATGCATGTAGATAATTGTGAACCCAGTTATCGACACTTGTATGTACCTAGCAGGCACGGTTGTTACTAGTAGACTATTGTCAGTCACAGACTTTGTTCCGGAAAATATTTCTAATACGTTAACTGTATTCATCTCTTAATGATCTCATTCTGTAACAATCGATGAGAAATCAGATCGAAGATAAGTCTTGGGCGATAAAATTCACTTGTAAACTGCAGATATTTTCCGTCATAATTATTTCATAGACAGCGATAAAAAAACTGAGTCATCTTCAATCAATCAATTCTACCTATCACAGTCAATTTAGGTCATAGCCCCTCCTTAATTGCTCCACTCCACATGGTGTATACTATCACCATAGTAGCCAATTACCTCAAGACGTGGATCAGCCAGTCACAGTAGTACCTATTACCAAAATGAAGTTCAAGGTTACCTACATTAAAAAAAAAAAAATCTACGCTAGGTGGTCTAGAATCATGTACTGAATCTATGGTTACAGTTTGTGCGTCGATGTCCCTGTCACCCTGTATTAAGTAGCTATGTAATATGTGTTACGTAAGTCACCATAGTAGTCTTCATATCCTGGTAATACCGAAATGAAGTTCAAGCCTTTTCAATGCTTCAATCTTTTTTTTTCTTTTTGTTTTTTCGGACGCTTTTAAGGTGCACGTCTTTCTACATCGTTCTCACGTTTCGATTCAAAAGAGTGTCCGTCGAGTTTCTTGTCCGTACTTCTCCAAAGGAACATACTACGCTTTGGAATGGGCACTTAGCTTCATCTTTCTGACTGACCGATACCTTGACGATTCAAAACTGTCTGTAATTGGTTTATCTATACACTGGTAAATTGAAGTGTTTGTTTGTAATGTCAAAATAACAGCTTTTTACAATAAACTAAATGCTTTTTAAATGCATATGAATGTGTTTTTTTTTTGTTATGTCTGCTTGTCTGTTTCTTCCTACTAATCTCCGAAAGGCTGGACCGATTTTGACGGGACTTTCACTGACAGATCGCTGATGTTATAGGGAATAAAATTAATTTAAATGAAAACCTATGAAATCCAAATTGTTTTCCGACATACACTCAAACGAAGTCGCAGGCACAGTTAGTTTGAAATAAATGCTCAAAACCCAAAGTTTTGAGTTTTCAAGGTTACCTACGTTTAGACACATGACCGGTAGTACTAATAAGCATAGTTACCGTAGCTTACATTACCACTAATTAATAGCAATTTTTCTGTACCACAGGCGGAATTGGATCATTCCATACTACACAACTTCATACAACTGCGGGTGGACTACAAGACTCACAAGCTATCCGGCTTTCTGAAGGGACTGTCGTAAAAATAACTATCGATTATTTAATTACAATGTCTCACAATAAAAGTGTAAGCTATTTTAAACGGTTATAGTATTCAGGAATATGAACAATATATAAACTTGTGGCGGCATCTACATCGCAATATGCTAACTACGCCTTCCACTGACATCACGCAAAATCCTGCATCGCACAAGTGAAGTTTACCGCGCAACTAGCATAATTATGTATAACATCCCGACATCAAACGTTGGGCAGTAGCCCACAAGACACAACAGCAGTCTGGTTAGAGGATCCTCCATTTTTTATGGGGCTGAGGAAGCTCTATAAACTCACGCCTTTTTCTCCATGTCTGTTTCTTAGTTGTTCATGCCTACCTATGAACAACTTGCTATATATAGGCAAGCTCTGAAATATCGAAAAAAAACTATGATTTCATACAAAAAATGCAATACCTACCCACGGCGGGGTAATTGCATAACACACTAACAGTAGCAGCAGTTTTAGTTTTGATAGTTTACAACAGGAGTAACAGCATTAGTTGCGTTATTTACGTTGTTGAGCAGACAAATTTTCCGAATATGCAATATCCTTCAAAATCATACAGATTGTGATTGAAAGTGTGTTACGCAATCAACAAAAAAAAAGGTTAAACTAATTAAAAAAAAAACGGGGAAAAACGGGGGTGCGAGGTTTAATTAGGTTGCAGGTTTTTTTTTACGCTTGTACAGAGTGGGCCTTCAGTAAAATTGTTTCATATTCTTATGTACGATCACCTTTTAAAATATTTTACTGTAAGACCTTATTATATTTTTGTCTAACGATAAAAAAGTTGGTAAGAATACGCCTGTATATACTCGATTGACTGAATTAAAAGGCTTTTGTACCAGAATGTATAGTTTACAGATCGACAGACCGATGTAACGTCATAGACAATCGCTTACTTAAGTATGTAAGCTTACTTGTATTACATATCCAAGTGTTATATTGTTGCTTTGTATAGTAGTAAGAGAACATTATAAGTTTCTAGAGCATTAAAAAATATTTAAATTATAATTTTATCTTTTTCTTTTACTTACTCTCGTATCAATCGTTGTTTGATTCTAAAGATAATAATGTTCAAACATTATTCAACTAATAATGCTGATTGTGATATTCTAGTAAGCTAGAAATCTAGGTTTATTTTGCAAGATGTGTTCTATAATGTTTTCGACATTATAGAACACGTCTTGCAAAAAAACCATATGAAGCATAGTATTGTATTACGCTGACAAGTAGGATGTAAGTATAACGATTTAGTTGATTAGGTAGCGGTAACGCAGCGAGGCGATCCGCTCGCTCGTATCATGTTGTATAATGCTTGCATAGCGCCTTATCAGCGGTATCTATACGACATGGCTTCACTACGTCCATTCATAAGTTCTCCCCACCCCTCGGAACGACGTTATTTGAATGAATGCGCATGTGTGCGTGCGACGCGGGCGCACCTACGCCTGTGTTCACGCGCAGTGTCGATCCAACCGGCCGGCCGCGCTGTACTGTCCCTCGACGCGTCGCGAATACACCCATCGTTCATAACAGTGACATGCCCACAAGTTCAGTGTAACAACACATTGATAACGATTTTACCAAGTGCTGTGTCGATACCGCTAATCTGGATAAAATCATTAAAATCGAGAGGTAAGCGCTACGCCGAATATGTTTATTTTCATTCAAGCCCCGACGCCTACGCTCCGAGCTGTGTCGCGATTTGTGAGCGACGAATTTACATGTTATAAGTTCATTCATTGGACGTTTGGGCCTATTTATATTATTATCAACGTGCGTGCCGTATGAATGGGTGATTAGGGCGACTCATTGTGAGCAGATGGAGATCGAGCTGATGACTGATTCACGGCGATATGACGGCCGCACTTTACCTACATCGCAATGAGGTCTTTTTGAGAATTTCTAAGTATCGCTGGCTATGGCACGACTGTTCTTTTTGTCGAGCGATCGCGAGCGTTATCTAGGTGAGACCGGGCCGCGTCCGCTCCATTTCAAGTGGCGTTTTTATCCCGGCGCTACCTGAGTATCGAGTCGAGTGGACTCGTCTCGCCGCGAGTCGATCCCGCTAATGGCCTGGCGCACCATATCGACGGATACCGCAGACCACACCTTCGTGCAACTTGCGATTCTGTGAGGTAGCTTTTTGTCTGCAGTCGCGCCGATAGCCACACTATTTATAGACAACTGCTTAGGAATTCTCGACCAACACACACTGCTCGATGTTTCATTTAATTTCGTAATAATTTATATTGATCATTATTCGTTATCAGTGGCAAGGTGGCGAAAAGATATAGAACAATAAATCATAAAGTTTACGATCATGTTTACCTAGCCGGCTGCGCCTGGGCAGTGAGACGTCGTCGCTTCAATAATTTCATTATGCATATTATTGTACCTACGCGCGTACAGTAAAACAAACCTAATCTAACGGCTAGCTATTGCAAAGAAACAATGACGTCACTGTAAAAATGAATATCACAAGGTGGAACACTCACGATAAGAAGAAATCAAGATAAGTTCGTATAACGTGCATCATACCCAAACTACGCGACCCTATTTGATACCCCGTACCCCATTGCTGTCAATTCGTTAGAATGTGAGCAGAAAGATGATGCACGCAAACAATTTAATTAAACTACACAAACAAGTACTTACCTAATTTAAACACAAACCCACCTCAACATACATAGTATTTTACATCCACATAATATCTTCAGTTTGCAATACACACTTAATATTTTACGAACCTTGGCTCAGTGAAACTGCTTGATAGGTACGTAGCAGCACTAAAAACTAATAACAAAGCAAATTCTCTATGCACATAGCAACAAAAATTTTATCTCGGGAAAATCCATATAAAATTAAATATAAAGGTAACTACAAAACTCGTTAGCAAAAACAAGATTTGATAGAAAACGTACGGTCTACATAATCTGAATACCACGTGGTCTGTGGTTAGTAAATGCAAATCAGTTTGGAATCAAGAATTTTCCTGTAGTATTGTCACCTATCTTTAATATATCCGATAATTTATTGATAAAGTTAACAACACGTTCTTGTTATTATTTTGTCGTGTAAATAGGTAAATCAAGTAATTCCCCTGCAAAAGGAAAGCAGGAAAACCGCGCAGACCGTTTCGGTATTTATAATTATTAGAATTGCAATACCTATCACAAGTTTTCGTCAATTTGTACTTTTTGTATTTCGACAATAATTGTAATAATCAAGTATTTCTGGTTTGGACTTGATATTATTATACTTATACAGTATTCTCTACCAACTAGCTGCGCCCTGCGGTTTCACCCGCATAGGTTTCGATCCCGTGAGAATATCGGGATAAAAAGTATCCTATGTGTTAATCCTGGTTTTAAACTATCTGTGTGCCAAATTTCATCCAAATCCGTTCAGTAGTTTTCCAGTAGTCAAACATCCATCCATCCATACAAACTTTCACGTTTATAATATGAGTAGGATTAAGTATCTACCAATATCTTTAACGGATCGGAAATAGAAATACCTTTCATACGTATCAACATTCTCTTGAAAATTCTTACCAAGATTTCTTTGTAATGACCTACCTGAACGTTAGTTTAAAGTTTCGTTCTCAGAGCAGTGACATTGGCAATAAATCTAATATAAAATTCCAACACCTTAATTAAACAACTTGTGTCAAGTTCAATAGAATTATGGTCGCTTGTGCGTTTTTAGAAGTACCAATTGACTCTAACGACAAGTCCATACATAATCCAATTTTTGTCGTTCAGAATGTAGACCACATCCTCTCCTTACCCTTATTTGAGGTCGGCGCAACAAGTCTCGTCTTCCATACACCTCTATTAGCCGTCATCTCAGTAGTCAACCCCTTTTTAGCCATATCCTCTTTCACACAATCCATCCATCATGTCTTTTGTGGACTGTAGACCAACAGATCATGAAGCAATTTCTCTCTCTCAAACAATTTATATGAATTAAATATTAATCATAACATTCTCATCATTGTTTAAATTTTAATACTTTGATACAATACAGTTCGCAAGAATATACAGTTGACTTGTGACTACTGCCTACCTCCATCGTCAATGAGAATTTCTTTGAACCCATTGCTCCTTGCGCCTCCTCCGGAACAAAAAAAGACTGCGCCCGTTTTCCTATCTTCCTGTAGAAATGATTCAATGCATTATAAATCTAAGAATAGGAAGTCACAGTGGAGCAGTCTTCTCCACTGCTTACCAAGAGTAGGTACTTATTTAACGAAAATGTTGGAATCTGCACAGGTGCGCTTCGCTGGTGTGTAAATTATTTCATTACCACTGGTCTCAGAACGGTGAAGGAAAACATCGTGAGGAAACCGGCGTGACCTAGAACCAAACATTCGAAGACATGTGACATCTACCAACCTGCACTTGGCCCGCGTGGTGGATTACTCCCTCTCATAGGGAGGAGGCCTGTGTCCCAGCAGTGGGAACACTAAAGACTGATAATGCTATGCTTACCTATGCTTGTTGGAATCTGAAAAGTATTTTCGCATAGAATTTAGCTGTTTCAGCTTTTCATCCATGTTTGGCACAGTTCGACTGTATGTAAAGCCATTAGCTTAGTTTCGACTATTTTAGTAATCAGGGTTTCTTGGAAGGAACTGAAAATACGCGGCCAGCTACGGCGTTGTGGAGTCAGTAGGTACTCACTATACAGGGTGGCAAGGACATCGACGTGAAAACTGTAACCATGAAGTTAATACATGATTCTAGACCTCGTAGAGTAGAAAATTTGTCGTCGTTTTTAAGAAATGCTGCTGTTTCTTCGAAAGGTGCAAGATGCATGCGTGCGTACCTACGCGTTCCAAATGTATGGAAAAACATTTTTTTTTTAATAAACAGTAAACACATTTCAACGCTGGGGCATTCCTGAACCCATAGTAACAGGTTGAGCGTCGAAGTCCCTCTCAATATAATTTTAATTGCTAAGTGACCTTTTTGAAATCCCTTTTCACAGCTCGGAATACCTACCGGCTAAACCTAAACCATCCAACAATTTGATCTAATATTTCGCCATATCGATAACAGTAAAATTTTGTATAGGGCAAGTACTGGGTGGCGCAAAAGTAGTGGCACTAAAGAAAATACCTTTTTTTTTTTTATATGACATTTTCTGTCATTCTGTTGTTGAAAATTGTGTAGTGAACAAATGTAAAATACACTGAAAATAAACATGGACCGTTTTACTCCCCAAGAACGTGGAATAATTGTGTCAATGTTCTTACGGAATAATTCATCAGTGATAAGAACACAACGTGAATTTCGTCGACGATTTCCCCACCGTCCGGCACCGATTGGTCGCACAATTCGACGCTTTGCCACACGCCTTGAACCAACTGGCTCAACATTGGATAGACCTAAGTCTGGGAGACCAAGAACAGGCCGTTCAGCTGAAAATATCGATGCTGTGCGCGAAGATGTGGAAGAGTGTCCAGAAACATCAACGAGGCGACGTGCCACGCAAACGAGAACGCTACAGAACCATGTTACGTGAGTTTTTGATACCCAGTTTGGACGAATTGGGGCTGGAGCACATCTGGTTTCAACAAGACGGCGCTACGGCACACACAGCGCGCGACACTATGGACTTAGTGAGGGACGCTTTTCCAGGCCGAGTTATCTCTCGTTTTGGCGATTTGCCTTGGCCTGCAAGATCACCCGATCTGACCAGTCCAGACTTCTTTCTTTGGGGTTTTTTGAAATCTCGGGTGTATGTGAACAAGCCACAGACTCTCGCAGCTCTAAAAGAAAACATTCGTCAAGAAATAACGAACATATCGCAGGAAGTGTTACGGCAAGTTATGCAAAATGTCATAAATAGGGCTCAAATGTGTATCAACTCTGGAGGTCACCATTTAAAAGACATCATCTTTAAATCCTAATGGTACGAAATTTAATGGCACAAATATACATTTAAAAAAATCTAAATCTAGTTTTCTAATTTAGAAAAAATGTTATAGCTGAACCAAATAGGGTCTTTACTTTTGCGCCACCCAGTACAATAACGGAATGTAATGGCCAGTACATTGGGGCACATTGTTTGTGTTTCAACGGAGTGCGGCAGTTATCGATTACTGTTGCATCGCCATAAATCCCGTAATGGTTATTGGTGAAATGAAATATCTTACACGTGATGCCTCGGCTAACCGTGAAGGTTGTTCGAACAAGTTATGGCCACTCTATTAAGCTGCGTCCATAACTGTGGCACATAAACGAACCAGAGTCCAGACACCGTGGCTGATAAAATCACGTGGCAAAAACGAATGTGGACACAGCTTTACTGACGTGTTAAATGTTAAAGTTCGTGGAGACCAAAATGCGTAGATATTTCCTCAAAATACCATTTCAGACACCAATCTACATGGTCTTCACATGATCTGACCAAGAGTATGCCTGGAGTTTAAAAGAGACTGTGACCTCTTGAGTTTGTTTCGGCCTTCCTTCTCGGACTATTCAGATAGGAAAGATCGAGTTAACTGTACGATTGGACAGACCTCAAAATCATCATCATAATTTAGCCCGGAATCTCTAAGTAGGTATGCTGGGTAGGTACAGGTCTCCTTTCTTTACAGCCATGTTTCTGCCACACCTAATAGGTACCTACACGAGAAGAAACCTATTTCCAGCAGTAGATTCCTTTAGGCTACAGATGATGATGTTAGTGTTTGTGTTAGCTTCTTCACTGCGCAGTCGAATAACTAGTCACCTCCAAAAATGTCGTTGCTGTTTTCAAAATAGCCAAGTGTTTGACATTTTCAGAACGGGAAACATGTACAGGATGGTGTATGCATTCTGTTGATGTTGTGTTCATCGCATTCTAATCAGGAATGTGCGAACTGTGGCTCTGTTCTTACATACGCTTCGCATTAACGCCTCTATTATCAGCAAAAATGGTATCTAGGTACTTGAATGCTTAGTAGTTATGAAACTGATTACTAAGATTTAAAATTATCATATCAGTTGTTATAAATTATAACTCAAGTGGAAGTGGACGCTCTTGACTTAACCATCGCGCAACATGTTATCTATGATACTTATCTTATTATGGAATTTATATCACATTGTTATGTGATCGTCTATTCTATTAGCCATGTTTCTAGTTATCTGTGCCTCGAGGAATCAGGCTCCGCAATGCGCCATTATCGTTTTATCAGACACCACCCGCGCGTTATCTGGCCGCCTGAAGGTCAAATGCTCCCGACGTGTAACTTTTGTCATTCTACCTTCGATATTTTGCTTTTTCGCAAAATAGAGGTTACAGGGATAAATTCAGTTCGTTGAAGTCGCAAATACAAGGTTATCGCCAAATCTTCCTTATGAATTCTGAACATTTTGGTTAGTCCCAAAAGTTAGAAAACTGAATAGCTTCATCCGGCAAGCTTTTATGACTGCAAGATAATCCTGTTTTAAGACAATAGAGATCATTCAAGAAGCCATCAAAAAGCAGTTCGTCTCGTTAATCCGCTTGATCTGTAGCTGCACGTAGGCCAGTTAAAATGCCACCAGCAACTTGAAAAACCAGTATATCAGAACTAGTCAAAGATGTGCAAATGATCTACCCCTACCTAATTCCCCAGCCTCGGGCGCTCATTTTATCCCACAGTAAACAAAAAAATCTGTCGATCAACATCTGACGAGCTAGCGCAGCTGAGGTTCGGTGTACTATCGGGCGTCGGCGGGGGTGGGGGCGGTGTGGAGGCGACATCTGCGCAGGGGCACACTGTGCCTGTGTGCGTGGTGGCCAATCAAGTGTGCGTGTAGGGTGCAGTACACCTTGCACGCAACGGGACCGAACCCTGAGCAGGTAGACGCGTCGCTCGCCCGCTGACATAATTTGGAACGGATCTCACTTTCTCGATGGCGAATATGGATTTGGAACACATAGTTATACCTTCAGTATCTCTCTCAAGAATTGTCAAATCTTTCAAAAAGTGAGCCTAATCATCTATCGCCTGCATACGTAACACAGTGTTTGCTATTGTAAAGCATAAATAACCTCTGATTAATATGGTGCAATATAATTTGGGAATGGCTTCACAATGCCAAACTCAAACTGCATCACTTGACCGCTGTAAGCAACCAATAGAAATAAATGAACAATGGGACGACAGTACGACACCTTACCTCCCATTCAGGTAATATATTAGCAAGACTATTGCTTAACAATATAAAACTATAAATATACTTGAAAGTTTATACAACCATGCAAGTAGGTACCTAGGTACCTAATTAGAACGAAATGTTTACTAAATGCAATCAACACAATGCCACAACAAAGAAAAACTACGTTAGCATAAAAACATAAGAACCTACATTACTATTATGTAATTCTGTTTAAAACAGAAACAGAATCCGGCATAAACATTCTAAAATCCGTTTATCTGGCAGAAATCTAAACTAGCGAGAAATAAATCTTGAAAACATTTTTTGTGGTTCGGAAACCGATAATAACAGATGTTCACCACACTAGTTTACTATTTGCACACACACACATACACATACAAACGGCACGACTGTATAAACGAAATACACACGCTTATGTCACAAATATTAGATCTTTGTCATTCTCAGTACGATGGCGTAAGATAATGACTAATAAAATAACACAGCGATATTAGAATCTACGCATCATTACAAAAAACTTAATTATACTTTTACATTAATATAATACATAATTAAGCATCTATTTATGTATATGTAAAATGACGCGCAAGTATGCCAATCGCCACATATCGCTCTGTACGCCGCTGGCACAGTAACAATTCAGTCGCTGTACTAAATATAGCACAAAATAAAACAACTGTCTGTTGCCCTTCATTCACAACCCTTATCGCGTCATAAATGAACCCAATGTACGTGGCTATAGTGTCCACATTCACATTCACATGAAGCGCGTGGGCAACGTAATTGGTTGACGCGGCCGTCTGCGCGGGCGCACAGAATTTTTAATTATGAATTAATTAGTAACGATCAACAACAAACGCGCCTAATCCCGATTACTCATTTTCATGTCGTTTATGGCTCGACATACATAGATGTAATGTGATGATGTTATCATTGTATATTTTGACGGCTCGGCCAATTGACTCGTTAAAAAGATCCGTCTGTCTGCGCTCTACTTCGTCATAGGGCTGAAAAATGTCGTGTTGTATTTAGGAAGTCACCGCATGTAAAATAGATTGAACCATATAATTAGCTGATAACTTGTTACAATTAATAATATGCGCACACACGCCCATGTGTTGGGGTCGACGACTCTCTGATATAAATATTATTAAATATATCGCTGTAGATACCCAACTCCATCTATCTACGACCATACAATACACATACAACTCTTGCGCAGATAGTGAATAGTTTCATGAAATGCATTATATTTCCATCTAAGTCTTTACTATTACGAATTCATGATTCATCTATCTGCCTTGTTTTTAATTTTACATAATTTCATACCCATCCTAATTCATTTTGAAATTTTTTGGTAGGTACTGCCTATTCGGACACTGAAGCCAGGCCCTAAAAATCGTATAAGGTTCCCATTAACTTCATGGCTTTGTAGTACCATTTTCCTTGTCTTTTCCTTCCACATAAAACAATGTATAGGTACGTAAGTATGACTTGTATGAGGCGACTATAAGCGTTATCTCATGAGCGTACTAATAGATGCCAAAAACGTTCATGTACACACATCAAGATTTATATCTAATCTTAATTATTTGTTAAGTCTCAGCAAGTCGGCACCTATCTTTGTTTTCATCAAACTTTTGGGATATTCCATAACAGACTAAACTAAGACTCGTGTTACTTTACTTTAAACTACTATTTTTATGTACCTATCTGTTGTTTTCATGGGGGACGTATCTAAACCAATCTAAGGCATGCATGGATTTGACGATGATAATTCTTGTTAGCGACAAGATGGAGGGACCAAGTCTTCGGTCTCAAATCAGCCTACATAAAAGTTTAATACTATAAATCTTCTATTTGCTACCTTTGCAATTATTTTTAAAATGGATTTAAAATGAAATTAACATTGCCAGTTAGTCGAGTGCTAAATACCTTTTTTTTTGTTTTCGGGGGAAACCTTCAAAAGGCGCCTAGTCTTTGGGGATAAAACCAGGGAGTGTGGGATTTTTACCTCACTGAAACCACCCCCATCTGCACATGGAAGGGGCACCGTTAGAGTGCTAAATACCTACATAAAAAAAAAACTTAGTTGAGACCAGTTTATTAACGCCCACCCCAGACTACTTACTAAGGCTATTTTAAGACACGGTACATAATGAAGGCAATTAGCCATGTGTAGAAGACCTAGTTAATTAGTAATTAAAACTGAACTCAACCTTGGCCATTTTGATAAGTCATGCAAATAGTAACACATCGTTACAAAATCAGGCACTTTTTTATCTTACATCATTTTGGCTCGAGCGTCTGCTCAAATTAATTCGGATTCATACTTCGCGCATACCTTCAACTCCCACGCAGTTTGTTTATAAAGCTTCGATTCTCAAAACTAACTTGAAATAAGAACAACAAAACAGATCAAAAGCAATATTATTTGTCGGCGTTTGTTTTATGTTTATTTGAATCAACTGAATGAAAGGCACTCGTCTATGCTTTTAAGATATACTTCATAAGAGCTTGTTGTAAGCACAGGGCAGCTCTTGGAGCTTCTTATGCTGCGTTAGTTTTATGATGATTCAGAAACTTTTCACATATTTTTCATGTAAAATATTCTGATTCAGGCTATGACTTGACACGATGTATTAACATAATATGATAGTAATATAACAAATGCAAAGAATTAGTTTGATAATGCATTCCAGGACTTTAAAAATGCTGAAGACGGCAACTTGAGAGGGTTTTAGTCTGCCTTTTCTCTCATGGAGGCTGGAGGAAACTCTTTGTACCTACTTAGAACTATTTTATCAACGGATTATCCAATTTCCATAGCCCCCAATTTAAAAGTGCTTAGCTAATTTTGTACCTAAGTAGGTACCTACATTTTAAAGATCGGTGTATCAAATAAATTACGGCTAAGTAGTTGTTCAAAATGTTTATTCAGCGGCATTCCTTTGTGTGAGTTCGTGTTGCATTACAAGTGGGTGTCACATCGCGCCACGGTGTAGGCCAAGGTTTCTGATTTGAATCTGCGTTTAACAAACATCAGCGAACAGAAATATATTTTTGTATTTATGAGGTAGTATTGAAGAATATTGACAGATAGCATCATAGCGCCTGACAAATTAGCATCTCAATTAAAAGCTGTCAAAGGCAACGCCATCTCATTTCGGTCACACTAAACTTATCATGAAATATTTTTTTTAATTTTACAGGAATTGACCAACTGGAGAAAAAGATTCTCTCATAGGTATTGTAAAAAGAGTACTTATCTTTTGTAGGTAATCCAGTTACTGTGCTAAGATTTTTAGAATGAGTTTTCTAGAGAAAAACATTTCTAATTTTTTTATAAAATCATAGAGAAGGGCTATAATTTTATATTGAAATTTTACGTTTGACCCGAATGATTATCGTCCGGGCCAAATGTAAAATTGATATTAACATAATCCTCTATAACGTCACTTTACGGTTTCAGAATCACAGAAATGGTCATATGTTTGAATATTTTACTCTCACAGCTACACTACACACGTGCTAAAATGAGTAATCTCAACGCAGCGAACAACGGTTCATAATCTACGATTATAAACGTTGTGATAAATGCATGACGTGGAAACTGTTCCAGTTATGAAAATGCTTCATTTCCCTAACCATCGATCGATCCACTTTCGAATACTTACGATCAAGCAATTACGGGCCGGATATACGGAACAACAACGTGACAGTAGTTCCTGTTATGACGGAACCCTAAAAGCTTCCGATAAACATTGCAGCGTGTGTACCCAGCTCTTTAGAGTTAGAAGCAAGCAATGCATTTTACATACTGTTTCACACATTAGTCACCGAGTTATGAATGGCTGAAGGGGTGTGAGGCGGGAGGGAGGAAGGAATAGCTGCTAAATATAGCGAGCCAGTAACAGGTGGTCGTTCCTCACCCTTCCACATCCACCCACGCAGCATATGGCCGACACACTCACTCATTGTGCACGACAAAGAATAAAGAAAGTGAAAATCTTGAAAGATTTCCCAACGAGCATGCAAAAGAAAATCCTCATTACAATTACAGTTAATTTACATTCACCTGTATTGTTTATTTTACGATTGGGTTTATTTGAATGCGTTTCAATGTATTTTATAACTATATTCGATAACTAAATTCTCGATTCTAAAGATTTTATTACTCTATGCCGGATATTTCGCGTAAAATCTTAGTCTATCTTAGAAATGTAGGTCTCAACCTGTGTGCTTTGTTTTATTACTGTTGCTAAGCGAATCACGTTCTGTGATGACGACGTGATGATGTATTACTGCTGATAGGATCTGTGAGAGAACTTTTGCTTGCATTAGCATACCTTATACATACTTATGAAGAAGCTTAGAGTTAGACGGAACTGTTCGTGACAAGAGGACACTGCGGAATCGTGCAGCATTTCCCGATATTAACATTTTTATTAGTCTAGACGATTTCTTCTGATCCTTGCGTGATTAATTTTCTTAGCGTCGTGTTCAGTCGGATACTCGGATATCCGTCCAGGGTGGCGATTGATGCGCGATTATCGGTGACGGTCCTCAAACGTCGAGGAAACGGAAAGGGATGTTACAGTTATAATTATAGAACTATCCTCACGCGACGGACTTTTTAAACGATTTTACGGAACTAAAGTGTTTGTTGTTTCAAGAATAAAGAGTTCGTTTCCTACTATTGAGTGGGCGACTGCGACTTTGTCAAACATTTAGAGGATGTTTGACGGGATTGCGTATCCTGTCTGTCAATGTGTTTAATATACAATGATACGCTCGGCGCTTAGGTAATACCGTACAGTAGTCCAAGACCTCTTATAAACAAGGTGAGGTTTAACAACCAATAATGTTAATCATTATATTCGAGATCTCTTTCCGGCGATTCGCTATCAAATTGCGATATAGTTGGGAGTCGTACTTATAATAGCGCCGGTTATATTAATGAAACCGTACAGAGCGAGTTTTCTCGGAAGAGGCGCGGGCGTCTGGCTGGAACAGTTAGTGCGCGTCAAATGCAACCGACTGCGCTTGCGCACCCACACATACGCGTCAACTTCATTCAATAATAATATAAGCTTTTGTACGGGCTAAGTAAATTTTACAAAGCGATTTGTTAATCTTAATATCATTTTATACCCAAATCCTTAAGAGCTTTAGTCTTTAAAACACTACCAATCATGTTTAAAAGTGAAAGGAAACTCATAAATTTAGCTTATCCGAACACAGCTTTATTCAGGCACAGCCGCTCCACAAAAAGATTAATAACCGTTATCCCAAAATAGCTATCGTTCTTAGCATAGTGTTACGGATAAATTATCCTACCAATGTTAATTAAAGTGAAACAAGTCTGGGTGAAATCTAAACCTATCATCAATCATAATTTGCCGCGCGCAACTTGTTGGCCGCTGTATCCGCGGCGACCCTGAACACGGCACTATATTTAGACGGAGTGCAGCCCTTTAATGCGACACACCTAGGGTTGCCGAAGCGAGAAAGATGGAATGGCAAACTGCATGGATTTCGGAGCATTGCTCGCGATTCTACTTTCATCAAAGTCCGTCATGTAAATAAGTGGTCGTTCACCCCTAATTTGCCAGATGCTGTTTTCGGTGGATATTGTAACTGGGCGAATTATCGGCTGCCCAGTAACCCTAATCAGAAAATAATAAGTCACGCGATGTTTGCACTTCGCCTAAGGCGAGGCGACCGTCTAACGTCTGAACGTTTTGCTCCTCGCATTCACACATGTGATCAGTATAACAAGAACACACTCTGAAAGGGCTATTCAGAAACATTTTATAAATTCCGTAGATATGTAAATTCGTTAAATATTTCTTCGAATAAACTGAATATGAATGAACAGCAAAATGGAAGCAATGAATACCAATTCTGTATGTAAAATAATGTATTTAAGAATCAGCGAGACATGACGATGTATGTACAGACGCCAGCAGGTCAAGCTACCCGAAACTGTCAAATTTTCCCAATCAACCTTGAACCTTAATGCTTTAGCGATAAAGTTGAAAATCTATTAAAGAAATTTGACAGATTGTAGTAGCTTGATGTGCTGGCATCTGTACCTTGATAGAAGACTTGCTACTTGTTTATTCTAGCTGTGGGATCGACATAGCCCAGCTGCTCATCTTCGGTGTGCGGCCAAAACGTAGGTCTGTTCACGGGATCGAGTGCAATTTCGGGAAACAAGTCATGCACCATTTCCATCGTCATGTCCTCGTATTTTGGAAGAGCATTTATTCTTGATATCTCCTTCTCCGCTCTGTGGTACGAAAAAGACGTTTTTTTTTAAATGGAAATATTTGCTTTTGATAAAAGATTAAATAAAATAAAAAGTAAAGTAAAGTATAAACTAAAGCTCCTTGATTTGAGATAGACTTACCTACCTAACAAAGTCTGGGAAATTATTGTTGATGTAAATTGACTACCAACTTAAATTGTCCACATTTGTATGAAATGGCTTTAATGTGGCAAAAAATCCTATGCTGGAAGAAAGAAATTTCTTCCAGCATAGGATTTTTTGCCACAGAAATAATGCCATAATGCCATAGAAATAAACATCACCTTTGTGCTATTTTCTTCTTGTCGCATATGTATGTTCATAAATGGTTAAATATTATATAAATAAATAAATTGAACAAAAATTAAAAAGATGCCTTCGTACAATATAAAATTTGGTACGCACGCTGCAATTTGCTGCTTTTGAGTTTCACAAAACTTCGCGATTTGCGGCTGCAGTTCTGACCACTGTTTATCGATTGCAGCTGAGAGCTTGTCTTTGTCTTCAGGGTATGGGATTTTGAAAGATTTATATGCGGCCTCAAACTTTTCCACAAGCCCCGGTACTGGGACTAATTTCTTGTACTGTGCCCAATCTATCTTTGGCGCATCCGCAGGGTTTGATAGCATGCTACAAAAGAATATGAACTATATTAGCTGGAACCGTGCTATTGGAATATGAACTATATTAGCTGGAACCGTGCTATTGGAATATGAACTATATTAGCTGGAACCGTGCTATTGAAATATGAACTATATTAGCTGGAACCGTGCTATTGGAATAGTGGTTGCCCAGTGCTAACGGCCGCGACTTACGATTTGTAGATATACCTAAGTTCGAACCCAGGCGCTTTACTTTATGTAAGTTATTTCATCATCCCTGTTCTCAAAACGGTGAAGGAAAACATCGGCATGCCCTAGAACCAAAAATTCGATGACTATGACATCTACCACTGGGCTGGCGTGGTGAACTATGGTCCACTCCCTCTCACTGAGAGGAGGCTTGTGTCCCAGCAGTGGGAACATTATAGGCTGATTATGCTATGCTAGCTGGATCTCATGCGCTGTTACTATGTGCCAGTTTCTCGAACAAAAATTATCTCAAAATTATTGTGACAAATTGTCAAGCTCGCGTAAACTGCTGCAGTTGGCTGTTGATAAATCATTCAACCAATACCAGCATTTTATACCGAAGGGAGCACAATGGTTAGACAGAATCTCGGTAGCAGATGGATTAGAGATTGCATTTTTTAAAAGAAGAAGTATTCTTCTCAGTGTACCGATGGCTAAAAGTTCAAACATCTTTGGCCCAAAATTCAGCTACGCCAACTCCGGTCACATTTTCTTTTGCATATTTAGACAAGATCTCGACTAATAATGGGTCATCGTATTTAGGCAGGTACTTAATTTTCTATCATGTAGGTAGACTGGTAGAAAATGCCTAAGGCATTAAAGCAGCCTTTCGTTTTAACAAATTAATAATCTCATAAAACTAAGCTAACGAAATTGAGTACATACAACCAAAATATATATTACCGGCGCAAATATACCTCCGATTTCCCCTTAAAAGCATAAAAGTTGCCTCGTTGTTCGGGCGCCACTCTCTTTTCAAGTTCTTCCCATTTAACGGTAGACCTTGTTATTCTCTTCATTATTTTATTTTAATAATTAAGATAATATTTCAAAATGATCACGACTTTCGTTCTTACAATTTGAAATTATAACTGTCAAATTGTGTCAAGATGTCAATCTATGGGCGTTTTTTTTTTTGTTCTGCGTCTATGAATCTACGGTTGCTCTTCGTCTATGATGCAACATCACTCTGAATCCAAAACTAATATCTACCAAAAGATTGGAGAATTCAATACGTGTTCAACCCATAACGGACCAAATAGTATCATCAAAAGATGAAATTATTCCCCAGATGTCCCAAAATATTTAAATCACGAATAAAAAGTTAAAGAAAGGTTTATTTCAATGAAATCAGGTAGAAGATGATTAGATTATCGGTCACGCGATCCAAGACGTCAGACCCTCATGCTAAATTGCGTGCCTACGGGCTCAGGTTGCATAGGTCGGAGTGCATTGTTTTATTACAAGACCCAAGAGCCAAAGTAGCGGCTCTGAGTTCGGGACTTCGGATATTGGGACGGGTTCCCGCAGGCCGTAGCGACAAGAGTTTCTAATTTTCCCCAAACCTCTGTACCACTTTCTTGCTATTTAATATGTTTAAATAATAGGGCCCACATATTTTAAATCTTAAATAGATTTATTATAGTTTGAAAAATTAATTTAAAAAAAAATGTATAAAAATTAGAAGGTAATATTTTTGACTACCGTCATTTTGCATTTGTGCAACTTCTATGGCACTTGGAACCAAAATGAATCGGTTACATAAAGAAGCTGACTTTTATAACGCAAATATGTAGTAAGAAAACATTTGGATAAGTTGAGCCCAGTAGAACTTAATTATAACTTATTTTTATTTATTTATTTTTATTCTATATTGTCCCACTGCAGGAAAAAGGCGACAGAAAGGAGTGGAAAGGAGAAAGGGAGTTTCTCCTTTTCACTCCTCTCTGTCTTGATAGTCTCTGTCTTCATCATCATCATTTCAGGCGAAAGACGTCTACTGCTGGACATAGGCCTCCCTCCACTTCAACCGGTTCCGTGCTTTTCGCATCCAACGGCTTCCTGCGGTCTCTGGCTTACTTATAACATAATATTTCTTACCTTTTCCCTGGATTCGAAAAGAACAAGAACGCAATTAGAATGAGTGTCATTCTGATAACTAATAACTAGAAGGGACGTACCCATGATATCAACATCGCTTCTAGATATTATGCGCTATTTATGTTGCTTATTACGTACCCACTGATATTTTATCAGTTGTGATTAGATAGCGCATACATTGTCATTTTGGACGGTAATACGATATTCGCGAAGCCTTGTTAGTCGGCGTGAATTATTCAGTATTGTGATGCGTAATATTTGGTCTTAATTGGTTTTTCCGGTAATAATAGTCGGTTATTAGAGTATGCGAGCGTGCTTTTGATTCAGTGTCATTAGTTTGCTTTGAAGAAAGTGTGTGGCTATAAGGTTGAGTTGTGCGTCCATATTGTGCTGTGTATTTGCTTTGGAGAACGTTATTAATCTTGGTAGGTATTCAGGTGTTGTTGCTATGACTTCATCATTATTATTAGCCTTAGCTTTTATGTTGTGGGGGAATAAATGTTGTTTTTGGGCAGCACAAGACGTGTATCATATATTTATAGGGTTACTTCCATTTTTTCATTACGCAGGAAAATTCGCCGAAGCCCCATTCAACCCTAACCATAGAACCGATAGACGGAGACATTCAAGAAAACATTCCACCCCATTCAAGTTGATAAATTAAGTTCAAACTTCAAACAATTCACTAGACGCATCCTTTTCAATCACTGAGTCCTAATTTGGTGACTTGATGGAACATTAGAGCTCGGGGGCTACCTATCGGCTTCCCCTTTTCCACCCTTACATTCAAATGAACAAATCGACACGCCGCTTCAATTACAAGACAATAATGTCGGGTGGTGTCAGATCGTGCCGTATCCGGCGGATATTAGCCGTAACGACGCCGCTGCCGGCTTCAGACGAGCCGAATTCTGACGACACATTTAATGTATAAAATGTTCTGGCGATTCGTCGAACAGCACAGCGAGGCATAGACTAAAAATAATATGAAGGAACTTTTTGGAGTGCTGTTTATCGTTTTTAATTTTCGATTTCAACCTCGCCGTACGACACATTATTGTTTTTATGGCTAGAAATTCATTTTCTATCATTTATTGTTTCATAGAGTAAAATAATATTATATCGGGTATTGTTTTGAATTATGAATGGACTTAACTGAAGATAATTCATTATTGTAGAGCGTTATTTAATAAAAAAGCCTTAGGTAAATTCATCTCTCATGCTAATTCACTTGAACAGAAAACTAAAAACCCTTCAACGGTCATAAAACTCAACTCTACAACTCAGAGCATCCTTAGGACATCAAAAAAGAAAAATCTCCACGATGCCTACGCAGGTTTACACAAAAAACAAAAGACGGATAGAGCGAGTAGGTGCCTCGATATAAGGTGGTTCAATACCTTATCCAGGCTTCGACTAATTTGACGGCTACTCTATTTCTTTCCACTTTGTGGCGTGTGAGCAAGACGGAAAGATATTGATAGTCGAATATTGGCGATAGTAGGCCTGCTTGCGGTTACCGAAGCCTTATTACGGGGCTTGATGGAGCGACGTTGCATCAACTGGTAGTCATAAAAATAAATGTTGATGGGTGAACGGTAGCGAGACGCGAGGTATATTTTATAGGCAAATAATAAACATAACTTTTTGTAGCTTGATCTTTGGATATTATTTCGATTTTGTTTTATGGCTCTTGGAGATTTATTTCTTCATCGCTCTTTGAATATTTGTTTTAACATTTGTGAACGGATTTACGAAGAGTTTTTGGAAGCATATGACCGATTGGTCCGCCTGGCCAAAGTCCTTTTTAATGCAGACTGAGCAGAGCTTCAATTAGCGCAATATTGAGCATTTCTTAATGGTTATTACTGCCTAGAGACACCTGTAACGCCAAGAATACGCCTGGTGACAAAATTGGTAAAACAAAACAAACACATATGGTCCTCAATATCACCAGCACCCACAGACCAAAACTGACCATTGACAACAAAAATAGAGGTGGACTATCACAGACAAACCACTTACATTCACACATTAGAAAGGTTCTTAACAAAAGCATTCACACAAATATTATACTTACCCAATATAAACAAATTACTCAACGGAGCACACGACGAGCAAGCTTACTGGTGTTACCAAAAACCACCTATGGCAAAAATGCTTACATTTGAAGGAGCACAACTTTATGATAAAAAATACCCTCACGAATACGAAATGTACACTCATTCAATGCATTTAAAACTCAGCTCAGCCAGTATGTTAGACTTCTGGAGAAATAAATGCGTTGGGTGGGTCGGGTTTCGGATACATATTATGTTGATTAGTCTGTTACTAGTGATGTCGAACTTTTGTAAATTTAAATTATGATTAATGTTGTTCTCAAATGACATTTTATGTTTTTATTCAGAATATAATTTCTAAGTGCACTTTCTGAGATTAGCACTTATAAGAGCTCACTCTTATACCACCGGCATCTTTGTTTCTCTCCTAAACAGTATATTATTAGTTGACAGACAACATGTTTAAGATTTCTTTGCTAACCTTATCCTTTTTGTTACAGCCCCAGCAATATGAAGCTGGAGTGGGCCGAAAGCGAGTCAGACTACGGTCTGGAGGAGGCCGCCTTCTACGAGGGGCCGCCGGCCGTCGCGCCACCGCCGACCAAACATGTGTCGTTCAGCTTGAGACTTGATCTGGTATGTATATTTTGAACGCTGTTTAGCTTAGCTATAGTAAATTACACTGAGAACTCTTTGAAGGAACCTATTTTACTTAATTTTACTGGGCAACAACTAACAAGGAAGAAGCTCTGTTGGGTAGTAGGTAAGACCTGCAGTCACGGCAATTTGGACACAGTTATTATGATTTAGAAAGCTCAGAATTTCATGGCAATAATCTATCGACCTACTGCAGTATTCCGCAGAAGGTCGTAGGACTCATATAGATAAGTTTAGGGAATAGAGAGAGAGTCACAGAAATGTAGCTTTCATGTAACTAACTTTTCTTTCCAAATGTGTCAGAAATTTCAAAGAATCAGAATTGACCAATCAGACAGCAATATTTTACCTGTTCGCTACCATTAATAAGTTACAACCTCTAGGCTGTAAACAGTTCATCTTTGCTGCAAAAGAGCATTTCTAGAACTTTTATAAGCAAGAATACCTATAAATAAAATAATGTCGTCGCTACTCTCACACATCCACTTTTTTCCACTTACTCCCATTAAATGATCCAGTCTCAACAAGGTTGCATTCGCAGAGCTATGGAGACCCGTTAGGATTGATCCGGTACTTGAAACCTTTTTAAAATCATTATTAACGTTAAGCAAAATGTTCTTTGATGTAATCATGTTCCCAGAATCAAAGTCGCCTTAACAGAATTCACTTGAAACAACGAAATGCCTATAAACAATAATTGATGCGTTTCATTCATAAAAACATATGTTTCGAATTCGTTTAGGTTTAGTTTTGGTGGCCTTGTATCAAAAGTTGAAAGTTCACAGACCTTCAATGTCACCCGCCAAAGTTATAAAGCTGTATGAGAAACTTTAAAATGAATTCTTCTGCTCCTTTTCGTGTCCATGGCACTCTACCTCGTTGTTTTTTTTTTTAATAAATTTTGAGCCCAGTAAGTCGATCGGCCAAGAGAACTAAAGTTGTCGTCTGCTCTCGCAGAATAAACAAGCTGAAGTGACAATCAATCAACTCAGCCTATCGCAGTCCACTGCTGGACATAAGCCTCTTCCAAGCTGCGCCACAACGCCCTGTCCTCCGCCTTCCGTATCCAGTCCGTCCCAGCAACCTTCTTTAGGTCGTCCGTCCATCTAGCTGGGGGGCGTCCCACACTACGCTTGCCGATCAGCGGTCTCCACTCCAGGACTCGTCTGCTCCACCGGGATCGGTCCTTTAACTAACATGGCCAGCCCACTGCCAAAAAAGTGACAATGGGCCAGCCGACCGTTGGGGTAGACGTGTTCTTGAGTGGAGACCGCAGATCGGTAGACGTAAGGTAGGACGCCCTCAAGCTAGGTGGAGCGACGATCTTCGCAGGATGGCTGGTAGCAGCTGGATGAGAGTTGCCGAAAATCGAGTTGAATAGCGTGCAATAGGAGAGGCCTATTTTCAGCAGTGGACTGCTATAGGCTGATGATGGTGATGATGAGGAAGTGGCCACGTTGATTGCAGCATCAGTGGCATTCGAGGTCATCAGAAGGTGCAGGTGAACGGGCACTTAGGACACTCCAGCAAGTAGGACATGGTCTGATCAGAAGCACCGTTCTCACACTGGGTATTGGATAAAATGAATGGCGAAGTAGGATGATGCACTTATTAATTAATTTCTGGGGAAAATGGGTAACAAACTGACAATGCTGTATGTGAAATCCATTGTTTGGTTGCTCACCTACTTAGCAACATTAAATTAGTTACATTGATACGTTTAGAAGAGATTGCTTTTTCAAAGATCTAAGAACCTAGTTGCCTGTTAATTAGGTAGAAACTTGACAAAATCTTGCCTAAGCTACGTTTTGGAAAGAGACTCCAAGAAAGTAGATTTTACAACGATATGGAAACACGAAAAAGGAAAAAAGAATATGTTGCTTAAGGAACTTAAAAAGACACGGTCGTCAGTAGTAACATCTTGGTCATCTTGGTAAAACGTCAGTCACGTGCGCGTGCGCCCAACGTGGTTGGCACTAAAATAGTTATCTCTTTAGCTCCACCTAACTATACTAATCCATACTAATAATAAAAAGCTGAAGAGTTTCTTTGCTTGTTTGTTTGAACTCGCTAATCCCTGGAACTACCAGTCGGATTAAAAAAAATCTTTTTGCATTTCATAACCCAATTCTTGGGGAACGCTTTAGGCTATATACCATCTCGCTAAGACTCTTAAGAACCGAGCAAAAAGAAAACAACAGAAAGAACACTAAGCGAATAAAACGACGTAGGTAATAGAGCGGGCAGGCGATGCGATGCGACGAGGTGGGTCTGGGGATCAAGAAATTTCACGCGAACGAAGTCAAGGGCAGAAGCTAGTCTCTTAAAAAGTGCCGAGAACGTACCGGAACTGAGGTACAACTAAATAAACTAAGAGTAAGTACTTTAGAAAGTACACAGAGGCGCTTATATTTATCAATGATCCCTTCCTACTGATTAAGTAATGAGAGGAAATCCGAATGGACATGAAAAAGCTGTTTCGTTTATGCTAAGCGATTAGATTTCTTTAGAAAACTGGCCATGGCGAGTTTCGAGTTGGCACTGGCCCATATTCCGACGTGGTATCGTTTGCAATGTTTACAAACGCGCTATTATTTCTGTTTCACTTAACTACGGGTGCCAGAAAAAGTATTGATTGCCCGAATGAAAATGTAGTGTAACTGTAGGAACAAATAAATGTTTTACTATTGTCTTCATCATCATTTCAGCGCGGGATCACCCACTGTTGCTCCTCTTTCTTCTGCCACATTTCCCGGTTCCATGAGTCTCCCATCCAAGTGTTTCCCGCGACTTTGTCAACCCAGCGCGCTTTTGGATTTCGCATTTAAATAAAATATTTTGTTAGAAAATTTTGTTCACATCTTCCATGTTGAATTTGGTTTACTTAATATGTTAGTGTGAGACCTATTGAGCAGAAGACAGTTTCCGGTCAAATAAATTAGTAAGGTTAACGACACCACCCGATTTTAAATTAAAATTCGCAGATTTGACTATCAAATCAGTTTATTAAAGGAAATACCAAATATGTACAAGATAAACAAGTGTTACAACCGTATTTCTTGTTTTTATTAAGAAGTGAACACACACAAGCGTTACTTCGTCCGTAGTACCGTATGTGGCGGGTTAATGCTTACATATAACATCAGCCCTCGTTGGCTGCGGCCGCTGCAATAGACGTTACCCTGTTGACCATTCCCTCACGATGTGGCCCTTCACTTCGCAGTAAGTCAGTACCTCCTTAGCTATTAGCTTAAGGTGAATTGGACACGAGTCACTTAAGTTATGCTAAAACACGACTAACACGTAACCGCTATCTATTTTGTACTGAAAGTAAGTAGTCTGGACTGGAATAGTTGGAGATTACTGGAACTAGTTAGTCAAAAGTCGTCGTTTAACATTTTAGTTTAGAAGCGCCTAAGGCATCACCTGAATTGGCCCGAAGGCTTTACCGTCGGGCCAATTCAGGTGATGCCTTAACCCAAATTAATTACAAAAAATATAGTAATAGGAACTTTTATTGTGTTTATGTAAAAGCCACAACACGACGATAGTAAGCTGTAGGCTTACAAACAGTCTTACTGGCACCTGGCACCGCTATCAATTTCAATCGGAATAATTTTGAAGGATCCATTGCTTTATAAGTTCCAAAAACGTGTCTACTCAACAACTTCAATAACGCAATGAATTCGGACTGTCAAAATGAAAGGCTGAGCTATTGATACCGAGTTACGCAATTACCCCGCGGGTTTAGAACTTGGAACTTGAAACTGGTTGCTTACAAAGTAACAAATGTACCATACCAGTCGGTTTCCTTCTTAATGAAGGAGTCCAACTGTCCATGTCTCGAACATGTTTCCATACAAGTTTCCTAAAGAACACTATAATCAGCAGAACTTATTCTGCGCTGCATAGACTGGTTTTGTTTTCAAATGAAAACAGTAGCGTTTTTGTAATTAGCTGGGCGTAGAAACCGGTATAGGGGGCCTTGGAACTCATTTGTAATGTGTATGATTAAGAAAGTAGCATGGAAAATAATTTATATTTATGGTTCGAGTGTATTTTGTTTCTGCTTTTATAAGTAGAGATGCAAAGAAGTCGGATATAAATATACAGGTGACAGGGAAACTCGACGTATTCCTTGAAAGGCGTTATAATAGAGGCCATTAGCAACAAAAGTCCAGTTAACTAGGGGTCCAAACTGTATGGTTACCGAGCTGTGTCGGATTTTCGATTTTTTAGAAATTTACTGACTTTTTACCAAAAACAATTAATTATGAGAAAAAACTACTCCACTCCAAGCATTTATCTGTAAGTTGAAAAATGAGTGATCATTTTTAAAAATGCTTGAAAAACTTACATAATCTCAGAAATAAAAGGTAAAAAATAGCATTTATTTTTATTTTTTAACCATCCAATTTTGACCCCTATTTAACTAGACTTAGTTTGTTGCTAATGACCTCTAGAATAACCCCTTTCAAGGAATACGTTGAGTTTCCCTGTCACCCTGAGAATACATGAGTCATCATTCTCCTGCCCTTAAACTAATTTATTTGGGATCGGAGCAACATGTCTTTTCTTCCACACTTCTCTGTTAGTCGTCATCTCGGTAGTCATAGTCACCCCCTTTCGAACCATGACGTCATTCACACAGTCCATCTATTGTTTCTTTGGTCTTCCCCTACTCTTATAGCCATCGACATCCATACTCAAAACTTTCCTAGTTATACAGATTGAGTACTAACTAAAATAGTTTGTATGTATTTGCGTAGGTATTTAAATTTCAAACAAGACTGTCATTCTTTTACAATTGTATGAAATTGACGTAGGGTATCAATTTTTTTAACAATAAAAGAAGTAGTTTTGAATTTTTCTTATTTCTTTTATTGAAAAAGTAAAGGTGCTCCCACGCAGCAGTTATATAACGTTATAAAATATTGTGTAGCACGATAACATTTTATAACAGTGTGTAAAATTTGGCTACAACATCACTGGTTCAACTCTTGTATAACATCGTATAACATTCTGAAACCATCAGTTTGGGGTCTGCCTTTCGAGGAAGCCAGTAGTGCCTCTAAATGGAGGAAGTGCTTATTGGTTTGGCTTTTATTGTTGGTTTTAAAAACAAAAGAAAAGGCGCTCTTACTGGATGCGTCAAACTCTGAAAGCGAGAGAACATTTTGTTACATGAAGTTGTATAACACCACTAACAATGTATAACTTTTGTTACAATTTGTTAGAAACTGTTAGACAATAAATGTTATGCAACGTTATATAACTGCTCTGTGGGAGCATATTTACATTAAATCTACGGATATGTATGACGAAAACCTCTCTAGGGTATCGCTAGATATCATGAAAAACAATACATATTTCTAACAAAGTAGTTAGGTACATGATTTCCTTCTATAAAGGTACGTATTTGTTGTCTATACTTAAATGTCACCTTCGTCACGAGGGTAACACTATGGTGTCCTTATATCCCCGGATGTGTCGCTCCGGACCACTGGACCGTGACCGCCCTGATCAACTTGCAATGCTGTTTATTTTTAATGGGATATTGTTCGTAGGGACATTTACTTTCACTATCTACGTTTTATGTTCTAGTAATTAATTATTGCTGTAAGTTTCTGTGACTTAACTACCATCATGCGCCATTATGTCCACTCTTACTAAGTCGCCCTCTTTTTATATTGGGTTGAAGGTTTTCGGTTTTTATTATAATTAGTAGCGTCTCTTACCGTCGCTCAGATTGAATAAATGATTCATGAACAACAAAAATAAAGTAAAAAAAAAAACTGCAAATCAAAAATTAAAAATTTCTCAAAGCACAATACTAGTTTGTGTTCAGGAAACCTAGTCTGTTTATAATAATTAACAAAAACTAGACTACAGAAAAACAGCTAGACGTACACAATATGCAACTAATTAATGTATTTACAAAGACGATTAGCTTTTCATACCTACGTTTGCCAGTTTTCAGGTTTTTCAGCTCAGACAAAAATAACAATAAAGTAGTTTATTTCATACATACGGTAAGAATCAATCAACGACTAGAAGAAAGGAGTATCGAAAACAAACTCGAGTTCTTATGTCAAAGATCCCGCGCTTTTTAACTTTTTTATTTTATTTTTAAACTTGTCCGTGACACTGACGCTAAGCTGCACTAATGAGTTTCGACATTAGCTGAGTACGACGAAAAACTGTTGGAACTTTTTACGAATGGGTTACAGAGTATTGTATTATTTTTAATGATTATTCGAGAGGGTTCGGGTGACGAATTGGTTGGGAATAATTATACGAAACGTGATTATGATAGTCAGAAAGGATCACTTGGTCGTTGAGGTTTAAATCGATTACAAATAAAGTTACAGCTTCATTATTATTTTAGTTTGCGTTACTACCTAGTTACGTTTAATTTATGCTGTTTTATCAAGTATTTTTTCAACACAAAAATGTTCAATATGATTCAAACCATACAAAGAAAATTACTGGAGAGTAAACCACCCAGCCGCCCCAGATTTTTTATTTACAGACGTCCTCATAAACTGAAGCTATCATTAAATCATATTATGAAAGACTCGTTAATAACCGACAGGGGTGAGATAAAGAGGCCGCCAAGTGTTATGACGTTAACACCTTCATTCAGTGAGTGCGACCATAAAGAATAATCGCTGACGTGATTTACGTGTGCTCTTGTCAACACCCAGCTCTGAAATGAGTAAGGAATGCATATTAAAATTTCATATTATTTTATTAATCTAACTGTGACTTAGGAGAATCGTGTTTTTCAGTCATTCTGAACCATATCTATCAGACTTCGTGTCGCCTCAAGTTTTTCAAAGAACATCTTTATCATTAGAATTTGAATTTTCTAAGAAAACTTGAAGCCTGATTGCTATTGATAACGGGCTGAGAGTGTATTTTATCTATTCTCGAGTAGGTATTGGAACGAAAACAAAACATACTTGTCTCAGTTGGTACGTTTTGTTTTTTCGCTTATAGTACATACTAATTCCATGATTTTTCTTTCGTTACGTTTAGTTCTTCAAGAATTAGTCGCAAAAATGCAATGCTTAACAATTATTTATGTTTTAATATAATTAGAAATGACCCGGTCTATCCGGGCGCGTCTCATTAGGGAGAGCTAGGCGATTTCCGGCTACTAATTAAAGGGACGATGCTAGTTACGTC
Organism: Apamea crenata; assembly: GCA_949629185.1. Taxonomy (NCBI): domain Eukaryota; kingdom Metazoa; phylum Arthropoda; class Insecta; order Lepidoptera; family Noctuidae; genus Apamea; species Apamea crenata. The sequence goes on along the minus strand of OX451371.1, from coordinate 8,047,116 downwards.
CGCTTCGCAGGATATGACATATTTGTTGTGATTTTTCCACGTTATTATTCCGTATATTTATATCTTTTTTTTAAGGTAAAGTTATTAGTATATTCTGAGGATATATAGATCAATGGAAGTAAGTGTGTGAGCTTTCAGGAAAGGAATAAAAATAACTTTTCCCTCAAGGTTTTCCTTCCTTACATAGATGTCTTGACTAGCCGTTTGGGAATGATACAAAGTTGGGTTGCAGCATAATTCTAAACAACCCTTCGCAAGTAGGTTAGTTCGTAGGTAAACAAGATTCGGTGGAAATTCCAGTGACATCCTGCAGTACAATTATGTTAATTTCGTTTCTTGAAAGCAAGAAATGTGTCTCGTTCCAAATTAGAAAGAATATAGAAAGAAAGAAAATACGATTATTTTCGGTAAACATAACGCACACAAAGAACACAAACACAAAAACAGGAACAATTACTTTAATACATCAAAAAATTTTCATGTTCCAAATTACATCGATCCAGCGGTCTTTTTCTGTGGCCATTGATTCATTTACTTACTGATTTACATGTACTTATTCAATATTTTCTCAACCAATATAAACTTAGGATTATAAATAGAGCAAATAACGTTTTCCAGTCGATTGCGACATAACATTATTTCCCTTGAAAATCGTCACGAGTACGCAAAATGTTGATAAAGCCTAATGTGTTCATAATGTTTTGTAAATAACGGTTACGTTATTAACTGTACACGTTATACTCAGCTCTAATCGGTTACTTTTTGCCCGAAACTGCTTCATTAGCGTTTTGAGACTAATTTGAATACAAGACCGACTGGCTGCTGAACCTGTTGTTACAAATTTTTATTAAGATTAAGATAACGTTAATATGAATGTTTCAAGAGTCAACTTGTAGAGCATTTGGAATTGAATTAAATTAACATGACATTGTTTGACGTGACATAGGTACTATAAGGGCGGGCGTTTTTGGGGGTCTGTCTTTTGTAACTTTGACGTTCGAAAAGTGCTGATTCTGAGCCTAATTTGAATAAATGACATGACATGAATAAATGACATAATGGCAAAGGTCTCCCCTATACATTTCCAAGGTTTCATTTATCTTTGTCTGCTGCCTTTTCCGGCCAATCAGTCGAGAACGAGTCTAGCCAATAATTTAATATTTAGTTGAAAAATTAAATAAAAATTAAAAAAGCAAAGAGGTCTAAGGAACGTCTGTTACTTGCTCTTAGATGAGGCCTAAGGATACAAACATTCGTGTAATTGCAATGAAAATTATTTTCAACATTAAACTGGGGAGTAGAAAACAATATCATTCAATTCACGTTTTTCTAATAGGTATAAAAATAGCTGTAACTGCATTAGCTGTTCCTTACGTAAAGTACTGCACTTACTCCAACCAAACGTCGTAGTTCTAAAATTAAACAACAAAAAACCTCATAAGTCACTTTCACTGACAATGGAACACAATTTAATCTACCAATAATTTACTTTTTAACGCCGTTTGAAGGGTAATTTATCAGAAGGGGAATCAACATCACCAGATAAATCAGGGCACGTTTAAAAAGTAGCGGCTCCTGATGTAAGGAGACAAGATCTCGACACCGCACACGTTCTATAACGATAAACGAGCGACAAATTGACAATTAACCTCGAGCATACGTTATTCACATCCCTATTTTACTGCTTTTTCGTTCGATTTTTGAATGGGCTGTTTATATCTTTCACAGAAGTTTAAAAAGTAACAAATATTTTGTACTATGCTCAAGTGCGCGTTATTTATGGAGTGATATTTTTTGTGTATTTTTTAGTTTCTTCTTTCGCTCCGAGTTAGCTTTTACTTTGAACAGTTAAAATAATCTCTGTTAATTATTAAGAGTAGTAATTTACTTCATTTTATATAGGTACTTATAACTTACTTACCAACCATTCTTTTATCAATTTTCCTAACCGCTACCTGCTTCGTCGACCGTTGCGGCTACCGGCAGGGCTTGTGGTCAGTTTAACCCCAGCTATGTGCCACGCAAGGACACCGCCCATTGGAAAACCTTATAGTCATACATTCCCCTTTGAACGCTCCAGTGATTTGGCACTCAATGTCCCCTTATCCTGCAAACGATCTTACTAGCTTTGTAACGGACACGAGCGCTTTGATTTAAAGAATTAGGCTATTCCAATCTAACCGAGGCCTTTTTAAAAGGTTTTTTATTCAACAGCACAATACTTCCTCGCTGTTTGGTAACCTAAATTAATTAACTAACTCAAAATTAAACCGTCACCTTCAATATAATATCGTATCTCACTTCCAATATCTATGTTCTTCACACGCTAAGAATCTGCATTCTTCTAACAATCTTCTCTTACTATGTCCTTCTCATACGTCTGACTTTGTTCATTCTTCTCTTCATATTCAGTCCATTCTTCTTCGGAATGCGCTTCCTCTTGATATCGGGATGGCCACCATTCGGTATGCAAATAAGCGGAAATTGTAGAGTTATTTTAAAAACAAATTTTCCAAAAATTAGCGTAGAGTCATCTCAACACCTCTGTCCCTTGATTTTGTATATATATTATACGTACATATATATTATAGAAATAGTATGTATGTGTATATGTATAACCTATTTATGTATCTAGTTTTAAGAGTTTTTTATACCACTGTCCCTCTCAACCAAAGCTCCTGCCATCTAATCTCTTCACCACCCTCGGTTGACTGGTAGAGAATGTCTAAGGCATTATTTCCAACTTTGTACCTTTTTGTGCGAAAAGTTTAAATAAATAAATAATATCTTCCTCTACATCACTTTGAAAAGAGAGACCCTCAGTATTAAATTATTAATATACCTACAGCAAAAAAAAAACAAGTCTGACGCGCATCAATGGCAGCCAGATAATAAGAGGTGTTCGAGTGAATTGGGATCGTGCCCCCCAATATCGGTAATCACGTGCCAAGACAAAATAGGGGTGACCCGACCCCACACTTTGAACCGAACCAAAATACCCCATGAATGTTTACGGGTTAATCAACAGGCACGGCTCAATGGACAAGGAATTCATTATTCTGCCATATGCATTCAGTTAAGATGTCAAGATTTTGTCCTGTGTGCCACCTAATTAAAGCGTTTCGTTCTGAATTATAGTAATGATTATTATGACGTTAACGTCTGTGTTATTTAGAAAATCCTTTTAAAAATTGGACTTCCTGTTCGAAAAATCGATTACGTATTTCCGGAAAACGTTTTTAAAATAGACGTTGCGTCTGTAACGCTGGTTGTTTGAAAAACCTTTCCACTATACTTAACTGAGTGTTGATTAGAACTTATTCAGAAACTCGCACTCGACCACCACGCAAGTAGCACTTAGGCACCCACCCGTCTAGTTCGTTTTATTATATTGATTGCACAGCTTATAATATATTATATCAACTTTTCCTTTGTGTTACAAGCTGTGAACAATCACACAATAACGGCTGTCCCAATACAGAGCGTTTTTTGACACCTGTCAAACTGACAATGTCAATAGCTGCGGGGTAATTGTGTAACACACCATCAGTAGCAATGGCTTTCATTTTGACAGTTCAACAACATTCATTGCGTTATATACGTTGTTGAGCAGACACATTTTTCGAAAATAAGAAAACAATGGATTAGCAATATCCTTCAAAATTATTCAGATTGAGATTGGTAGTGTGTTACGCAATTAGGGTGCGGGTCAAAATAACACGTTTTAATGACCTAGAAAACCTAAGCATTAAGATGTGCTTCGATTCCACATTACAAAAATAAATCTTCTCACTATAATAAAATTGTAGCACAATAAAGATATTTGTACACATACATAGCTTTATGAGAGTAGGGTCTCATAGAGTCACATCATAACGGCCTGGAGCGTAAGTTGATTGGCCCGAGGGGACACGCTGATTCGATTTTGACGTTTTTATTGGACCATATTGATATACTTTGTGATTAGGAGCTGTGTCATGGGCCAGAGATATTCAATTGAGAAGGGTCAGAGAGGGATACGCGAATGTCCTCCTACTTTGAAAAGCAGGACTCTAATTGCGTAACACACTATCTAGCTCAATCTGAATAATTTTGAAGGATATTGCTAATCCATTGCTTTGTATGTTGGAAAAGCTTATCTGCTCAAGAATGCAAATAACGCAATGAATGTTGTTGAACTGTCAAAATTAAATCAATTGCTACTTATAGTGTGTTACGCAATTACCCCGCTGAGTTTGGGTACAATTTATTACATATATATTATGTACAAAATAAAAAAATCAAATATCATTATTCAAACCAGGCCGAGAATCAGCACTATATACGTCAAAATTAAATAAGGAATTTCTTTCACCACTTCGTAATTCTTTAGCTGGGAAGAAGTGGCGCAACAATCTCCCCAGAAGCACAGCTGTCTGTTCAAAAGGTGTTTTACGGGTGAAGTCGTTTTAAATGGCTACTAGGCCATTGTCAAAATACATACATAACACAATACCACGACTGTGTACTTCGAAGGGTTGATTGGACAGAAGTGTATAGTTACTGATATGCATAAAGAACAGATAAGATACTTTGTCGTGCTGTTAATTTAAAAGTGAACTTCTATTTCTTTTTGGTAAATTTTCACGGGTAACGGCTTGGAAAACTGGATGGAACCTTAATATTTGTATTTAATACCTTATTACCTTTATTGTGTGGGCTCATAGTAACCAAGTTTACTAACAAATTGACTCTCTACGCCCAATTGCCGAGTTATAGCCATTTGAATATACGGACAATTTAAATTGGTAGCCAATTTGCAAAATAATTAATTTCCCTGACCTCCATGAGTTTCAGATGAGGGCTTGAAATTATTCTTATTTTTTGGATGAATTAAGTATGCACATGGCATCCACAATATAAAATAAAAAAATATTCTCGTTTAAAAATACATTGGTTTCGAAACCTTGACGTTAGCTCAGAGTTTATTTCTTATCGCATAGACTTTATTCTTTTGAATAAGAATGAACATAGATCAAAGGATCTTTCGAACCATTGTGCTGTGAATATTTTTTTAAGCGACGCATGTCCGAACAGCGAACGGAAGTGACTGGTGTGTGGATAGCATACCCGTCCATGTAATGTGGCGATGCGATCACCGTGGCTCCTCTGCCATATAGGTTTATTATACAGGGTCAAATTGAATTAGCTAGCGAAACTCCGCAGACGTGATGGGTCTAAACACGACAACATAAAAAAATGATCTCTCTTCTTGGTCGCGTACTTCATTACTGAAGGTCGTGTCCCTGAAAGGCTTTCGTGGCTTTCTGCACGATGTTCTTTCACTTCGTTGGGTTCTAAGCTTCTCTCAGGCCGGTCATAACAAAGAGTTCAGTGAGGGCGGTTACTTGGTCTGACCAGCGGTTAGGTGATCGTCCGCGAGGTAGTTTTTCGTCTACCTTGCCCATCACCACCAACTTTTCTAGATTATCTGTTTCCTGACGGGGAATGTGACCACAGTAAACGAGAATCCTTTGGAGTCAACGACCGCTGGTAGTGTCACTCATACTTCAAGTAACTACTTGAAGTATGAGTTGAAGAAGATCAGGGGCCCTAAAAAGGCCACTTTGGCAGAATCATATCAGGATAACAATATGAATCATATTAAAAATCGTAAAATGGTCACAAACTGACAATTCATAATAATTATGATCTGTGTGCAATTCATATAACGCAATTTACCTGTTTGACAGTTTTGTAAGTATGGAAATTCGTAAAATGGTCCACCAATGTTTACACCAAATATGATCGATATGAAATGAATTGCAGGTGATTAAACTATTATGTGTAACCATTTAACGATATTTAGAGGAATTGCTAATCATCTGCTGGGAATTCAGGAAATGAATAGCTTTTGAAGGTATTGCTTAAAGTGGCCTTTTTAGGTCCCCTGTTTTTTTCTTTTATCGTGTTTAGATATTGAAACCCATTACATACACGTCTGCGAAGCTTACACAAAAAAAAACTTTTTTTTTCACTTATATTTCAACTATGGTCGTCAACCCTAAAAAAATATTTACCCATTACGTCTGCGGAGTTTCGCTAGCTAATTTAATTTGACCCTGTATACTATATAGATAATAATATATCCTCTTTTGATGGACACTGCAAGGTTTTTAAAAGCCTACTTGGTGATTCGGGAGTCTTGCCTGTATGTGATTTATATGTGCCATTTAGTTGCTAACGTTCGTCGATGAGTGAAACTTGAATTCGTCTTGATGGTGGATTCATTTGCCAATACAATGAGTCAGTCTGCGGGGTTCACTCATATTAGTTCAGAAATACGCCACTAGTAGCGTCTCTGAGTTGACAACCTTCTGTCATGGCTGAGAGATACGTCTGCTAATTTTATTGTATTTAATTTTATTTTCATTTCCTGTTCGCCCGTACATTACAGTTTAGTTGGAATGAAGATTATTTTATCCTACTTTTTCTTAGTGTCGCTGGCACGACTGAATTTTATATCTTGTTGGCCTAAAACTTTGCCACTTCCGCGGTGTAGCGCGTCGTTAGTGGCAGCGCAGAGGCAGCGCATGTTTTGGGACACAGAGGGCAGGATAGGAGGTGGAGTATGGTCGCGACATAGCTCCACAGTCACACCTTACTGCCGTAATTATTAACATTGAGTTACTGAAGCTTTCTGAAAAAATTAACTCTACAGAATATTTCAGTACCTACTTCTGTCTTGCTCAATTTTGTCTGAAACCGATGTAATTTTATTTTTCATCAGAGCATGGTGCGTCGTAAATATAAACACAAAATCACGCCTTATTCCCATGAACGCTACTTTCTATGATCTTGACATACTCGTTTTGCTTCATGTACCTTAATGCATCAGAAGGCCAATTCTCGTAACTTAAAACGTTCAAAATCTAGTCGCAGTCTCATCTCAGCGACAAACAAATGTCAAAATGTAAGGAAATTCGAAGTATTTTTTGACAGATTGAGACTGAGATCAGACTGTGAACGTTCTTAAAATTTCGAGAATTGCTAATTGCCTCTGGTCTTACACGCACGCTGGCTGCGAGTACTACGCACCTGGGGGCTTACTGGCTTACCACCAGTTCTTATAGCAGGGCAGAAGTTGAACTGCACTGCTTTTTTGTTCTATGACTAAGTACGAAAAAGCAGTGCAGTTCAACTTCTGCCCTGCTATAAAAGCTGGTGGTAAGCTCCCTGGCCTTTATGAAGAACATCACCAATAAGGTCACTGTCACTGTCTTCGAAGGCGTTCCCTACCGGCGGATTCCGCTCACCTCTGCCTTGTAAATACCTTTTGTTGTCCCCTTTAATTTATCATCTCGCTAGTTAAATCGTTTCTTTATGCAAATAACATGAAAGTTAAGTATATAAAAATCGATAAAACTTACAAAATTCGCAAGGGTTTTTCTCACGTTCATAACAATTAATTCAATTTATCAGATATGATACAAACTATTTTGGTCGTATCAAAATGTTTTTAAAAGGATTTGTATAATTATTATGCTGATATGAGTTATATATAAGATCTCATTATCTATTAGTGATAAGGTTGATTTGCGATGACCGCACTTAAGTGTGTGACTTCATTATGTTGAGTACCGTACAGGATAAGACATCGTTAATTAGTTACAAGTAATTAGTACCTACTTATAGGTTATATTTTTTTGAGTGTTTCTGAATAATATTTTATCATAGAATTCGTCTTGTGTATCATTTCGGTCGAACTTGAAGGTCTTGTGTTTAATCGTATTAAAGTTTAGTTAATAGTGAAAAACAAATGAACATTTATAAAACCTAAACGACTTTTGGTTAGCAGCTGTGCCCAGGCTAACGTGATAGGTACCGTACGCAAAATACGCGCATTGTCGTGGAGTTGCGGACACCAGCCCGTTCTACCTATTACCTATTACCTAACGTGATAGGTAATAGATAAAAAATCACATTGGAGTTTGACATAACTTAAGAACTACCTACATGTACAACACTGGGCTCGCTAAAGAAGAGCTTTTTTTACTTCGCTCTGGACTCCTAACAGACGAGGTACACACTGAGTGGAGGGGTTCTTGCCCGTCCTTCTTTGGAGTTTCTTGCTCGTTCTTCTTCTTAGAGATCTATGTTTTGAAATGTGTAACTAGCTTCAACTTTCTGACTAACTGATCGACTCCATGACAATTCAAAAGTGCCTGTAAATGGTTTCATTGAAATAAATGCTTTGAGTTTTGAGTGGGTTAGCCAGCCTTAGGCTGCAACTCTAATGTAACGGTTTCTCCTGCAGTTTGCCAGTAATGCCAGTATTGTGTAAGCAACTAGGAGCACTGCTGCCCATCCTCAGTTCAGAACTCCGAAGTCTTTTTGCGACTCCTATAAAAAATCTATGAAACCTTAGTCAGTAGGCTCCTCTAAAGTTTCTGATATGAGAATTACTATGTAAAAGTATGTAGTGACAATTCCTAACTGTGGTATACATTTCCAGTGTGATGAGGGTGGCGGCAACGCGGACGGCATCAAGACCGAACCCCCGGAGGCCGAGGAGCCCCGTGCTATGCAGAAGGTGCCTTCGCTCTCCGACTTGTCGGACCCCGAGGCTTCTCTAGGTAAGTCCACATCAAGAAATATCTTTTATTTTAACCTAATAATCGTTGTGCATGTCAATAAGTTTTAAAATTGGGAACGGAAGTAGATTAGTTTCTTATTTGATAGTCCTCGAGGTTGAAAAACCTGTGTGATGGAAAAATTGTCGTTATTGTCAAGACGAAGTGGTATTTACGTTGATATAAATTGAGTAAAAGGCATTGAGGACGTCCGGTTTCCTTGAAATTTATGAAGACGCTTCGTGAATCTTCATGCATAAAGAAAATTAAATCAATTGATTAGTTAAATAAAACGCCGAGGAATCTCCAACATGTTTTTTTATTGTTATTTACTTAGCAACATTCCTACATATTTATAGTTTCACATAGTGTTCGTTATAAACAAAGTCTTTTGGGAGGCCAACAATAGAAATGACATACATACATATACATAAACTCGTCCTCCCATGGGGGTAAGCAGAAACTACAGAAACAGCGGAAATTAATTTCTGCTGCTAATCTAAAAAGTTCTCATTGATCTCTCATTCGTATTATTTACTTATCTAGTCTATGCTAACATTGTTTTGTTTAGACGAGAAGCCACAAGCTAACTTTACCGTTAATTCAAATAACAGCCTGGTTGGCTATATGAACTTGTATTATTAACTGCTTCAGTTTCCGCGCCAATTTGGCTAACCGTCAGTATTCCGTCATCGTCCGATCTTAGTTTGTTTATCAGAAAAGTTTACCGCGAATACTTTTCAATTATTTTAGGATATTGACTCAGTTCTAATAAGTATGTCATTGTTCGGTTTTTAACATGCCTATTATTAACAGTCTTCGGTAAAAAATACATTGATGAATATCAAGTGATCCAGTAACTGGGTTGTGGAGGTCAGATAGGCAGTCGCTTCATGTAAACTACTGGTATTCAGCTGCATCCGGTTAGACTGGAAGCCGATCCCAACATAGTTGAGTAAAAGCTAGGCAGATTGATTGTTATATGTATGTAAAATACATTAAATAATGTATGTTTTTAATTACCTTTACGTAGAACAGCTTTACTTTACGTAACCCTGAAAAACTCAGTCGTCAATTAGTCGTTGCTGTATTGTTTGTATGAGAAAGAATCGCGCTGTTTTTACAAGTTCGATATTTGTATTGCTGATGGCTTACTAACGCAATAATGGAACAGCAGATTGTTTTACGCGTTTCTGGGTTGATTCCATAGTAAAAGTGGTTCATGATGATGAGTAGGTACAACACCATTTCAAGTCCAACGCCATTTAAAATATACATTGTACGGGTCAGATAGGCAGTATCTCCATGTAATATACTGGTATTCAGCTGCAGCCGGTTAGACTGGGACCCGACCCCAACATAGTTGAGAAAAGGGATGAGGCAAATAATGATTGAGCTGGGTGGTGCTGATCCACGCGTCATGTTCGTGAACGGGCGCCGTTTGTTAAGACTGGTCATCTCTTAACTGCCAGGGCTTAGGTATTTTTAATGTTATATTTTAAATTGTTTCTTTTTTACATTGTTCTCACATAAATAGAAGCAATAAGAATAATGTACCCAGGATTTTGTAATAATATCTTGATTTAAAAGAGTGTCCGTGGAGTTTCTTGTACGTTCTTCTCCATAGACATCTACGTTTTTGGAATGGGCTACTAGCTTCAACTTTCTGACTAACTGACCGACTATTTAATTTTGCAATTCAAAAGTGCCTGTAAATGGTTTAATTTAAATAAATGATTTGTGTTTGAGTTTGATGTTGAAAGTGTTTTTTTAAAGACACTCTCGTTGTACGCCAAAAAGTGCGATTCAAATCACAAAATGGCGCACCCACGCAGAAAACTTATACAACAGTCTTTAGCCAATCTTCTTGAGCCGTCGCGTCGTTGACGTGCCAATCGTTTAGCCTAACTGAGTAACAACGTCATCCAGTGGAAGTGGAAGGTTGGCTTGATGGGGCGATCTCCTCCCTCCGGTAAATCACTGAGGAGCGGAACTGGGTCGGCGACGTCTGCAGTCTCCGGCGTAGCATCCTGCGATCACTTTGTTGCTAACTTCCTTACCTCCGTCGGAATTGACGGATTCTTGTGTCTTTCTTAGATGTTATTCGTTTTATCTTACTGACGCGCGCTTGTTTTGTCACCTACCTATTTGGCAGTAACAGCAGTACGATTCTGTAACCATCTCACCGTGAAGGTGAAGTGAGCTGTCATTCCAACTAATGCTAGGGATTTACACTATTGACAGCTCCCTCTAAGCTCACTTCACCTAACTTTTCACGGTGACATTTTTACAGAATCGTACTGCTGTTACTTCCACTACGAACTTCATATTATGGTAATGGTCGCCGAAATAACATACCTATTACTTATGTACCTATTTCTGAATTGACCCTTGCTACAGACCTATGTTTTAATTAATAGATGTAGGTACCCGGCACATTAGTAACCTTGTAAGCCATAACTTAACAAGTTTTCACTATTTACACTAAGTTCATTGCATCTACAATGTTGCCATATCGAAACAAAACAAGTTACGGTGTATGTAAAAGGTCAAAGGGCAACAACGCTTCCAGTTGCCCTCAATGCTTAAGGGAAAAGTGGGTATCAATAAAATCTATTAATATTAGATTCATTTCCATTCTAGAATGGAAATGGCTTATGCCAAGTTTTTAATTAATTCACTTTATAAGTACTCGGGCTGTCTACCTGCTTGTGCAATTGATTTAGATACAATGTATAAATAAACAAGAGTTTATTGTGCAAAGTGAGGCAAATGAACAAATAGGAAAACGAGAGAAATCTTTTGAAAAAATTAGGAATTTTCTTTTTCCAAAATTATCCTCCATTTTTATAAAGGTCATTCCATACATTGCAAAAATAATTGAGTTATTTGTTACGTAGCACGGGAGATAGGTATAGTCTATGTACAGTCAGCCTCAAAATATACATACACAAGAATTCATCATAATACTGTATCATTGTGAAAAAATACCATAAAAAAAATAAGATGAAAAGGTGTTTATTCACAGAAATAATGTTTTAACAAAATACGGAGCTCCTTTTTAAGTATCCAAAGTGCCATAATATGTTTTGTGGCTACACATTTGTTACAATATTATGGAACAAAGATTGAAGACTCAATCAATCTCCCTAATATGTTCCCCAAATCCCAAATATGTTGGGCTCGGCTTCCAGTCTAAACGGATTAAGTCAGCCAGTAAGATTGTAGATTATTAAAATGAATTCTGGTCGATGTACAAGTACCTACATCTTTTTAACGTTGGTTGACAGTACGACGTATTAATAAATAGGTGAAGCCCGAATAGGATAATACGCCGCATCCTCGTTACCTCGGTGCACTTTCAGATTAGTCCACGTCCATAACCTCCTGCATTATATATCTAGTCGAGATAAACTGCAGGACATGTGGAACGGTTCGTAAATCATAGCTGAAGCTTCCGTACATTCTTAGCCTACTTGTTCCTATAAATGTCGTGCAAATGTCGTTTAGCCTAAATGGTCCGAGACAGTTGAATCTTGAGGCAGTTTTCCGGGATTCGTCGAGTTTCATTGTTTTGGCGTTTTGCTGATTGATCGTGGTCGCCACTGTAGGTTTATCCTACAAATTACGTGCACGTGTTGTTTAGCCTAAATGGTCCAAAACAGTTGAATCTGAACCACTTTTCCAGGATTCGTCGAGTATCATTGATTTGGCATTTTTCTGGTTGATCGTGGTCGTTACTGTAGGGTCTGGCTTACAGCACGACGACCTTTGACGGCACGGTTGGCGCAGTGGTTAAGCGATTGACTGCTGCGCTGCGTGTCGCCGGTTCGATTCCCGCACGGAACAAATATTATTTTGTATGACCTACAAGTAGTTGTTCCGGGTGTGGCTGTTTGTGCATGTGAGTTCAAATGTTTGTAAACGCACCCACGATACAGGAGAAATTCCTAGTGTGGGGAACCGATTAAAAAAAAAAAAAAACTTTACAATGACAATTATAAAGGCATAAAAAAATCTTTAAAATTAAGTTTTATGAATATAGGCTCGGTTCCTTATTTGGTGAATAAAATCCTAAAATCCGGTTCTAATTTTTATCATTTGGTATCAGCTGGAAAAACGAACAAAACGGTGAACATTCACGTCATTCGACATGAAAACATTACCGTTAAGTCACTAAAAGGATATTGCCTCAATTTATTTTTGGAAGGAAGAGAAGGAATTTCTGTAGGTAATTCAAGCGTAAAATATAGGCTAACTCTGACAATGTCTGACAAAAAAATGCCATGAAAAAAGTGCGAAATTGATCACCTACAAACCTGTATGTAACCTGGTCATTGACTGAACTGCTTAGCAGATGTCTTTGACCCAATTAAGTGCTCAATCAGAAGGTCTTTCATATTTGCACGTAATTAAGTGCGTGAGAGCATTGAACCCGGTGTAGCGCCGTCAGCGCCGTCTCTCCAGGGTGGGCCGCATACGGGTCCATTGTTTCTCCGTGTATGTTCGTCTGTGTTGTGCATGTAACGTGGGAACATCACATATCTGAACACGTGAGGTAAATCGATGTATTCAAATTATCTTCGATGCATAAATAGTGGGTAACTAATGTGTTTGTTTGTGTGAATAAAGAAGTAGGTAGGTCTGTACCTACTTGAAAAAAAAAAGGTTTAATTTCTAGTAGTAGGTAGTAGTATTGTATGGCAACGGAGAATCATTCAAAGGAATTTTGTAAAAGCTTAGCATAGCTCCAAGGAATTGGTATTTGTCGAAGCATTTACCTAAAGATAAACAATATTTCACTCATGCATAGGTAAGTGCATCTTACGCATTCTATTCTCAAAAGTCCCTACTTATGTAAGTACTTTTATGTACATTGTAATTTCCAACAAGCACACCTCTGCCGATAACAGGCGTGATGTTATGTTAATTTCGAACAAAACAAGTAATTAATATAACATTTTCATGGAATAGTAGGTACATGATCTTATCAGCAATTAAAAACAAACAATAATTATTACTACACTACCTAATTAGCCCCTTCATTTCAATGGAGCGTTTCATTGATAAACCTCACGTAAAACCGGATTTTCCTTACGCATAACGAGACCGAATGAATGGAATCACTAACTATATCTTTCGCAACGTACTTACTTATCTGAAAAAAATAGTTACAATAGGTATTTGTTTAGGTTTTTAATCATTAATCAAAAACGGAAATACTAAACTAACTATCCGGGAAAATCGGTCACGCTATATTAATATTATTGATAATATTAATTATCATAAGGGCCGGATTTTCCTCCAGTAAGCTTTGAAGCTGTATGAATGAGTGGTGAATGGTGATTGGTTGAATGAATGAATGTAACTTGATCGTTCCGAGCGGTTTGGCTGCGTCGCGGTGACTGGTTGCAATGATTACTGTTTCAAACTGTGTTTATTAGCCGATCGTTATTAGTAGTGCCACCCTCGACGTTGTTTCGAATGACCTTTCTTTGTTAATAATACTAGCCTATTATTTTCCCACTGAATGGCAAATACCTCTTCTCATACAGAGAAGACACGAGCATTGATCACGACGCTTGCTCAAAACGGGTTGGCGATTACAGACTTTTACTAATATTATAAACGCGAAAGTTTGTGAGGATGGATGGATGTTTGTTACTCTTATTATAAAAGCAAAATAAAATAATAAAATTAATTTTAAAAAAAGCGTTAAATAGCTGTATTGTTGATACGAATAAATACTATTATTTATTCGTATCAACAATACAGTTATTTAACGTTACATACTTATGTCTTAATTGCGAATATTATAGCACTAGAAGTTGTCGTAACTTGCACCCTTGCTAAGTTATCAGGATAACTTGTATTAAGGACACAAGTCCCAACCCTTGGTTCATATATTTTAAGGCATTGCAAAGATATAATAAAAGCAAATAAAGGTCACTGTTAGGTACATGGAAATTGAGTAAAATAAAATCAACGAAGAGAAAACAGATGCCAAAATACAAGCGAGAGGGTGTGTAGTGTGGTGGTGAGAGGTGTAAGTGATGTGTGTGAAGTGTGTGTTGTGTTTGAAAGGGAAAGTTGCAATTTAGTAGAACTTTTCTCCAGAAAGAAGAAGTCGTTCTGTGTCACTATAATTTTGTTCAAGTAGTCAATTTGTTTAAGTTTTTTTTTAAGGTATTACTTGGACTACTTATGGAGAGTGCGATTGTCGCAACCCAGTGCGGGAGATGCCACAGTTGCGGCGATAAGTCCCCTCTTTGAGGAGTGGCTAGAGAGGCGCTACGGCGCCCTCACCTTCCCCCTGACACAGGTCCTCAAACGCCAGGGTGTCACCACTGTGTGAATCGCCCGGAGGACACGGTGGAGCATACGGTGGAGGTCTGCCCGGCTTGGGCGGAGCACCGCCGTGTCCTCGTGGCGGCGATCGACGGCGGCGATCTCTCGCGTCCGGCCCTAGTCCAGGCCATGGTACGGAGCGAGAGTGCATGGGAGGCAGTTACCTCCTTCTGTGAAGCAGTAATGCTCGCGAAGGAGGAGGCGGAGCGCGTGAGGGAGAGGTAATCACTGCGTCCTCACGCCCCTAGTCGCCGCAGGAGACGCCCTGGACGGGAGTCAACAGCTGACTCCCGGTCACCGTAGGCGCGGGCTTGCGGGCGGCGAGCAATGGGCAGCTCGCGGCCCGGTAAGGACCAGGCCCGGGTCGACGGCGCGTTGTGTTCCACGCGCGCCTCAAAGAGATGTCAGCACGAATTGACAGGGTCCGCTAGGGCCGATGCCTGCCAGGGCCGCGGGTTGTTCGAAAGAGATACCGTGCCCCCCCTGGCACAGGCAACTGAAGGAACACAGGTGGGTTTTAGTCAGTAAAAGTCTGACACGCCCTTCCGCTCAGCCCAGAGCGGGAGAGGCCATTTGATGATTTCCCACCAAAAAAAAAAAAAAAAAGGCTTTTAACACAGTGGATTAAAAGTCATTCATAATGAGAATGGTGAATACGCATTGAATAAAAGCAGGTCTAAAAAAATGATTGCTTAGTAAACATGTTCTTTTTTTTCTTACTTCATTAATTAGGTACGCAAAGCAATTAGTAACAAGAGCCAACTGCGCTCACGCTCTTCGTAAAAAACCTAAATGTAAAATAATTACCATCTGTCGAAGGAAATATTAAAATTATTCTGTACCGAAGCAAAAGACTTATAAATAAAACAACATATCGTTGTGAAACCGTTGAGGGCTTGATAATAATGAAATTACAAACTGTCGGTGGTTCCTTATCATTTATTATCAGAGTTCCAACTAACCATAGAAATGTACAATGGGAGCAATTTGTATGACACTATCAGACGGGCCGTCCGATGTGATTCACATTACCGGGTAATGCTATACATATATCATGTACTAATTATTATGTATTATGCAACATTAAACAGTGTGTGTACATAGACTACATAGTTGTTTTCTACTTTACATATTATTATTGTGGGTAGAAGTGGGTGTGATGAGGCCTTTCTTGTTTGAATTTTGTATGACTCTATGGTGAGTGGAGAACCACTTAACCATAGAGTCACACAAAATTTAGAAGGAAAGAAGGATCTTATGCTACGATTTTGAGGACATTTTTGGACATAATTGTCAAAATATACATAGGGTATCTACAAATAAATAACCTGCATATAAAATGCTTAGGGATTTCCCAGAAACATCTATATTTTTGGCAGTATTTATAATTGTCTAGCAGTAAATGTGATTTATTCATAATTTATGATAAAATAAAGCGTTAAATTCGTAGCAGCGACATTATTTTAAAGACTATTATGCTAATGTCTCCTTTATTTTAAGCTCTAACCATCAAAATCTATTTTTTAAACGATATTGATTCACAAAACATTAATAACATAGCATAACAATGGTGGTTTCCTAAGTGGGACGTACTGTCAAATTAAATATGAAATACTGGCTTTAAAAAATTAATAAAAGTTTAGTTTTAATCGAAATAAATCCATAAAAATGCAGTAAAAAATGCGAAAAACCAGTCGGGACTTGGTCACCTCAAGATCGGATGTTGCGGTGTCCATTTCCCTCGCATGTTGTTCCATATACAGGATGTTGCCAAAACTACGACGCAACTGTGTATACTTTACTCGCATAACTACTAAAGTTACATTTGGTTACCTGGAAAACAATTATTATTTAACATTTTGTTTACAAACATGGTGCTAAGTTTTAGGCGGGTTTACATTGTTGGCTGTCATTTCATTCGTTAGTTTGCGCTTAGTATGTCTATTTTCAAATAAACTTGTTAGTTGTTTGGTATTAAGTACTGTATTTATGTCCCGATGGAATTCCTTGAACATTGCAAAATTCCACCTCAGCTTTCTTCAACAAACGCAACTTTGTTCTCTAAGCACTGAAACATAGAAATAAAATTCTATTAATAGTTTTTATTGAATAACTACATATTTTTAATCTTTATAACCATTTATCGTATAGATGTATAATGGCAATAAAAAATGATCATTATAATGTAACTTTATATTATGGCGTGTTAAGCGGTTTTTTATGCTCGATCAAGTTGAAACCGAGTTTCGAGTGTCACCTGGTTTTATAGAAAAATGTTGCTTTCATCTTTATTTTTTCTTCGTTAAAGTCTATTTCGGTTTGCAGATGGTTATTTAGTAATATTTTCACATAGCCACGACACATGTGGATTGTCGTCTTACTACACTTGTGTGTCATATGGTGGCACCGTAATCAATGGCGACAACTTCAAAATTAATTTGATTTATTATTTGATGGATGTAACCGTGTAATTATGGGAAAAATTATATCAAGGTAACGGATGTTTGAGATAGTCGTTACGGTGACTGAAATAACATTATAAAGAATTATAAAGAATACCTACCTACCCAATTTGTTGACGTGTGAGGTTTTAGAATTTCTTAAAACCTTGTAAGAGCTTTTAAAAGCTACACACAAACGTGCAATGAATAGTCGTAGTGACCGCACACACAAAGGCTCTGCAAATTGACACCTGAAATAGAGACTACATTTTGCATTGTACGTTTTGCACTTGCACGCAAGATTTAGCAGACCACCTTGTGGCGTATTATTTTAAACGAATGGCAAGCGTACTTTGCAACTTTGCGAACACAAAGCTACGAACTATTTCTGTACCGCCAGAGTCGATGTTGACACAAGAAAATTCTCATGAATGCCTACCATGTTGGCTCAAATAAACACGTGTAGGTACGCACACAGTCATGTACCGCGCATCACGATGTGCGCAGCACACACAGACGCGCTTCATTCATAAAAGTGGCTGGTGAATGGGCGCGGATGGCAGCGAAAGCTCTGAAAGACTTATGCGCGCCTGGTACCGCAAGCGGACCAGTCGGTAGACATGTTGTTTTATTTGTCCACCAACGCTGACCGTTGGCTCTACTAGAGTTGGTTGTCCTTCAATAGTTCGAGCGCTGGGATTTTTAGTAACTTGTTCGCTTTTGCCGAAGAACGACGAAAATAACGTGTCGAGGAATGGCTCTTTTAATACTTTCGAAGCTAAGCCTGATGAGACGCCAAAGTCGATGTTGGAATACCCAATGATGGCATTTAGGTAGTACGAGATAGCTGCATCCTAGAGGAACTATCAATGAGGATACGATACCGTATCTATTGAGTAATTTATCAAATGAATTGATTATACTTCCAGTGATTATATTTCAATAGATAAGATAATTATTTGCCTGCATAATTATTTAGTCAAATCTAATTATAAACGTTACTGTAGGTAATCTAGGTAGATACATTCGATACGGAAGTTTTGATTAACAGTCATTTCACGATAAATGGGAAATGATTAAGTATATTGATAAAACTTTCATTCATAAAATAGTAGTTAATGCTATGAGTAGTTTGATACCGCTGCCGCTCCCCATGATACCGCTAGCACCAGGTAAAGAGCCATTTTTATTAATTTTTTTTAAACTTTATTAAGTATAAAAACAGTGGCGCATGCGTAGCACGTCGTCCTATGCGTGTGCGCATCCTAATGTCCTGTTCGTCACCTCGCTACGCCTGCCTATCGTATACTTTGCATACTAATCTCCTATCTCGACACTGTACGCACATATAAAATAATATTTTAAACAGCTAAATAATAAAAATTACGTAGCCCTCCATTGAAGGTTTTTCAACCCGATATCGAAGCTTTGTGAATATATTTTATATATTATATTTTTAGGTACCTGTGTCATGATGTAGATAGAAAACTCTTTATTATACATACCATAAATATTACAGATATAAATGTAGAAATTTTACAGGAATGTAGGTAGGTAGGAACCTACGTCAACTGTAATAAGTAGGTAGGTAGTTAATTAGCTGAAACAAACAGTTTTTACATAAATCTTTAGATAAAAACCTATGAATTACCGGAAACCGGACCTTGAAATTACTTATCTATTACGTGTAACAATATAATCAAACTGAATCCAATTATAACGGATTTAAATAACATTTGTGAATATAAATGATATCATATCTACATAAATTATTTTTATCCACCTGTCATCCGTAATTCAGCATCCTCTTTTGGTACGTACCTACCTAAATTTTAGTCCCTTTGTCAACCTAATCTTTTTAATTTTGTGTTCTGAATTTTTGATTATGTAAAGGCATTAAGTATGTACCTAAGTGTCCATATAAAAGTTAAATAACAGAAAGTTGCGAGTGAAAATGCTGAGTTCGTGAAAAAATCTTGAAAATATTTTAAAAAATTATAGCCGCAAGATTTTTGTCTTTCAAATCTTGTTATATTATTTGTATGATAAATTTCTGCATTATTCCAAAGTGTGTGCCTTAAAATGTGATTTATATCGCTATAAATCCATTGCTGACTCGTTATGATATACCAAAGACATTTGAAATCTTGCCAAGTTGCTGCAAATGACTACCAACATACTTAGCACAGTTAAAAACATACTGTGTAGCCCTAATTATCTCGGAAACGAGAGATAAAGGGACTTTATTAGAACTAAAACTAGAAAATAAGTAGTTTCGTTCACGAATGATTTAATTAATGTGTCCTAAAGCTTACGAAACGAATTCCTAAGTCTAAACCATTGCTCAATTCTTTGGCATATCGACAAACGATATGAATATTAGCAAAATAAAATAATGCTCCAGTAAACGGTTCTACAACAATCAATATTAACTGCGGTACCTTATACCTAATTGACAAGAAAACAATTCTTTCCTGAAGCTCAAGTCGGTCTCATCTCCGTGGGTTATACAATTAAATTGCATTTTTCTATTATTAGTTTCTTCGTTAATTAATTAGTAGCAATTTAATTTGACCAATCTATTTCAGTAAAACGACGTACTAGCAATTCCACAAAAAAAATATTGTAAAAATCGTAAACAGGTAAAAAGCTCGCGCCTACGCAGCTACGACGCGCTACGATTTTGTCGATCGAATGTTTAAAAAGCTCTGCCTACAGCGCCATCTATCGCCGCATGGTAAAGCAAGGAACATAAGCAAGCGACTGGTTTGCGTCGTAATTCTAGATAATGCCGCTAGATGGCGGTGGCGTTCAAATTTAAACGTTGTTGTTAGTTTGCGATAGAGGGCAGAGCAGTCAGAGTTTTTTTAATCTATTGAAGGATAAATCATTACAGATGTTGAGATATTTTTTTAAGTCGGTTATTATTTAACTAGTCTAATAGGTACTTAATTCGTAACAACTTTTTTGTGCCCAGTTCTTTCGTCGTAATAATTCTCCAGCATAGTGGCGGTAAAAACAAAACCCTCTCTTCCATAAATAATAATTAAGATAAATATTATATATAAGTAATTTATTACTTATGAATATGAATAAATATTTCTCTATACCTACTTATTACCTTCTTTGCATGTCGCAGAGGATAGGAATGATAAGGTACTTAGATTAACTTATTTATCGGAACAAAATAAACCATAGGTATTAGCGATGGTTCACAACTCATGTTTTACTAAAGTATGAGTTATGATTCAGATTCAGATTATGGAAAAATTAAGTTATTGACTTACAAACTTACAAAAAATAATTGATAGGTAACCAAACATTATGTAATTATACTTACTGAGGTAATTACCTTACTTAATTTATGTACCTACTTACATAAGTTCTTAGCTAATAATTCCGCTTCGAGAGATTTTTTCTCGATAAACACATAAGTAGATAAAACCTACTGGAACGGAAATGCGTGAACACTGAACACACGGGTAAAAACTAAAAATATAACCGCGACATAAATTCTAATCAACCGGATATTTATAATCACTTATCTCATTAATTCACATTAAATAAGTATAATTGCTTTCATCGCACCGTCCTCATTGTGGTATCAATTTTATTTGCCCATATATTTTAGAAAATTAAAAGACTTAGGCATATTCAAAGAGTTTTATCAATTAATTAATCTGAAATTTAAATGAGTTAATAATAAAATTATATTCTACAATATTGGTGAATGTTGTCGTCAAAAAACAAAACAAGCTCGGGTTTGCGGACCGTTGTTTATGTGGATGTGACGTGCGGGTGAGTGCGGGGGTGCGGCGCGGGGGGCGAGGCGTGGGAACCGCGCGGCAGGTGCGCGCGCGCCGGCCACTGATCCTGAACACACACACCTCCACATGCTTTACTATAAATACTCAAAATGCACACACGGACACTGCTCTCCGTAGAGTCCGTTATTGAGAAAGTTCCGCTTTTCCAATAAAAAGGCTCTAGGATTTGTGACCCTGCTCAGGCGCCGGCTGAGCCAATTAAAAAAAGAATAATAAAATAAATTTATTTTAGCAAGATACCGAGTGTTGAAAGAATGTTGAAACTTCTCTCCGTTAGTATTGGCATTCATTATTAAAAATAAATATTAGTAAAAGAGTTTATGGCTGTTATTAAAAAGGAGGAAGGAAGAGGATCGTTATTTCCGACGGTCATAACGTTATATTATAATAAATGATATAAAATAATTATGTGGTAATGTATATTCGCTTTATTTTTGCATAAAATCATGTCAGACTAGAGAGAAAGGATATCGTTACACCACCGTACCGATTACGTCCTTTCAAGTTCTACTCGATCCTGTTCGAAGTTATATTTTGAAACCATATCAATTTGTTTTTAATCAGCTAGATTAGGTTCTGTTCGAAATTAGGGTTCTGCAAAAGCCAATAGTAGGTACCTAGTGTATGGTAAACAGAACTCTTGGACAGGTAATCCATGGGCATGGTTCTAAATGGGAATTAAAAAGTGGTTACAAACAATCAAAATTAGCGTCACTCATTGTCCACTTTGCCAACAAAACCTTAAAGGCACAAGCACGTAACTAGAGAACCCCTTTCCTTGAAAGCCAATAAAGGAGCAATTAATTTTAAAAGCACGACGCTTTAAACTGCGCTGTTTGAACAAGTTTTAAAAACCTTACAGTAATTAACAGTAAGTGAGTTACTACTGACCGAGCGGGGTTCAATAAAAGTGGAGCAAAAATTAAATTCCGACGACGAGGGGCCTCCGGGGCCTCTCGCTAGGGAGGTTCCTCCCTTTGATGTCAGCACACAAAGTACACCTCTTTCTGATAAACGGGTCACTAAGTTTAGTTTACGTAAAAGCTCGCTAATGGTTTTAATACTATCCTTTAAATATTAAGTATGATTCATTTTAGAAATATCAGTAGTCGTTCAACGTGTATGGTTCAATCCATATTGTTCTTTTTTATTGATAAAATAGCAGTCGTGTCCACAAACTGTTTAAAAAACTATTTTTCTAATTCAATGCAATACTCAATACTTTTATTGCATTCCACATGTAGGTATTCTTAGATGGTAAACTTATAATTAGATCACATGGACCCTGTCGGGCACAGCAAAAAAAAAGAAATAAATAAAATTAAAGTAAGTTCAATAGTAAAGTATGATCATCATATTAACCCTTTGTTGCTAACATGTGTATACCGGTATTCAGCTGCATCCGGTTAGACTGGAAGCCGACCCCAACATCAAAAAAACAATCGGAAAAGGCAAGAAAAGGTAGATGATGATGAAAATTTATCTTTGTTTTTAACACTGGAGTCAAGGGTTTAAGCTGAAAACCAGCGCTGAGCAGCGCTTGAACCTTTTGCTTCCGGTAATAAGTTTTGTGTATGTAGGTACTTACTACTAGCTGTAATACTGGGACAATAAACGTTTATTATATTCTATTCTATCTGCAAAAGGCAAGAAGAATTAGAGGCTCATATAATTAACTAGTTTCTGCCCGCGACTTCGTCCGCGGGAAATTTCTTGTCACTCACCACGTCGCATCCCATGTCCGCGCTATTACTTCGTTTTCGCTTAGTGTTCTTTCTAACTTTTTTTCTACTTGCTCGGCTCCTTAGAATCCTAGCGTGATGCAGGCGCGGTCCGAGGGGGGGGGGGGGGGTCGTGGGGGTCATGGCCCCCCAAAATCATTCAAGCTGTCGAGAGTCTGAATGATTTACTTGCCTCACTAACTTAAGTTACTTACTACTTGGAGACCCCCCCAAAATCTTGGGCTGCGACCGCGCCTGCGTGATGTTCAAATCCGATTGGTAGTTACAGAGATTAATGCGTTCAAACAAACTCTTCAGCTTTATTATTAGATAGATTCCAGAAAGAAATACTCGAGCCAACAACTACTAATGCGCGAATTCATTTCAAAATTACATTATGATATCAATTTATGGTCATAAATAATATCACCGATAATTCTACAGTAACAGGGGATTCTGAGAGGCGTCAAAGCGGGCCCCGGGGCGGGGCAGGAGTAGCATTGATTAATTTATTGTTAATGAGCTGACTACTAAACTTCGCGGTGGAGTTAACTACTGATGGTACCCACCACCAATTACTGGCACCTCCTCGTGTGAAGACTAACTGTAGTTTTAATTGTAGTTTAAGACTTGGCATACCATTTGTCTTATGCTAAGCTGTGAGTGCCATCTAATTACTTTATTGGAATCCAAGTATAACGTAACGTATTGTGCGTTTTACTGGAAACGAACAAAGCCAACTAAGATTTTTTTTTTTATTTACAAATATCCAGTCTATACAAATAACCAATTATTATTATGATATCGTGTGTCTCAATATCAACGTTGTGCACATGCCATAACAGTAACAGTTCACTGCAAAAAACTTGAAAAACTTGAAACTAGTTAAAACCCAGTCAAATGCAAAGATACAGTGTAAATTATCCAACAAAGGCAGGAAGCCAGGTTGCAGACACAAACTAAAAACTTAAGACAATAACGCATTCAGGATTCGACACGATTTTCACCATTTACCATTGTGGCAAGGCTCGTAATGCCGAAATCTAGTTGGTTGTAACACTATGGCTTTCTCTGGGCGACGAACGACGCCTCGTAAACTTTACGGGACACTAAACGACCCGTTACAAGTACAATTGAGTCCTGTTACGATTTATAGCATAGTATATTACTAGAACTAGATTCGATTTGTCGATTTGATTCGATTGGATAAGTAGACTTCGATGGGATTATATTATTTTTAGGTAGATAACACAGAAATAGGTACCTACCTGAAAACTCTAGTTTTCATTTGAATTGGATGTAAAGAAAAAAAGAAAGAGTATTTATTGCGACTCGTACAGGAAAAACTGAATGACTAACTGACTGACTGACTGGATGAATGTAAGGAAAGGAAAAGCTGTGTTCCTGTGTTCTAGAACAAAACCGAGTCATCAATTTCGATTTATGTATAACTCCAAAATTTTGTTCAGGCATTTGGTGGATAGAGACAGAATACTTAATCATTTATGTAGGTATCAAAGATCAATATAATTATGTCTTCCAGTCGTGAGCCAAAAGATTCCTGCTGGCAGTGATCTAGGCAAGTGTGTCTCATCGCTTACGACCAGGTGAGGTCATGTCATGGTCAAAACCAAACCTTGAAAATATAAATAATAAAGACTCCATCATCACGAAAAATAAGCTGAGCCGTTGACTTTAAGTCCTAGGGCATTATAAATTTATTTTCAAAAATAAAAAAAATACATAATAGACCTTATGATACCAGTATGTGTACTCAGCTAACCTTTTCTTGTTACCGAAGATCGCGTGCGCACTATCAAGAGTAATATGTTGCCCGCTAAAAGCTCTCATTAAGCTTCGTAATTATGTGCTGTTATTGCATGTGGCAACTCATTAAACTAGTCCAAACATATGTCTAGTTACTTTATCATCAATAAGCAGATATTAAAATGTTTGTTTATTTAAGCTGGTAACTCATCTAGGTATCGACAGTCGGCTTAGCTTGTGTTGTTTACAGCTGGGCATAATATGGGTCCGTTATAAGTTGGATATACAGGGTGGCAGGGACATCGACGCGCAAACTGTAACCATGGATTCAGCACATGAGTTTAGACCACCATAGCGCAGAAATTTTTCGTAGGTTATTAAAAAAAAAAATTGCTGTTCCATACGTTTTGACCGCGTAGGTATTGCACTTTTCTATGTAACAGAAGATTTTTTTTTGATAACCGACGTAACATTTCTACGCTATGGGGTCTAAACTCGTGTGCTGAATCCATGGTTACAGTTGGCGCGTCGATGTCCCTGCAACCCTGTATACATATTATATTGGCTTAGCCCTTTGAATTCTATTTTACACCAGTTAGTTGACTCAGTACCATGTCAATCAACTAGTAGGTACTTACATGAAATTGCGCATGGTTTTTGGTATAGGTTCTAGGTATAACTACACCTCTGCCTGACCCTTTGAAGATAACAGGCGTGATGTTAAGTGTTAGGTATGTCCTTTTGTTATTACTCAGTTGATTCCGTATTATGCTGTGGCAAAATAATTTATACTTTTCTTCATATTCATAAAATTATAAGTTATCAACCTTTTCGCCTATTTGACCAGAGGAGGCCAAGACATCGGGCAAGTCGGCATGCACCCATGCACTAATCTACTGAAAACCTATTTCAGCAATTTACTTAAGTTGAGATAGATTAATTTCAAAGTCATTATATCAGCATTTGTTAATATCCAACACATTTCACTATAAGTCAAAGCAGCACATCGTCAGTGCATCGCAAGATGCGTATGCGCCGCAGTGACGCACGATGTTGTAACGTTTCCTCCGAGCGCTTCGCGGAACAACGCCGCCAGCGCCCGCCAATATTGTGCCTCGTATCGCATTGTGATCAGTGTTAGTAAATATTCACTCATTATGCCCAAGGGAACATTGCGCAAATGCTTTCCTCTGTTTGAGAAACGATTAGCGGTAACATTTTTGTTGTTAACTTCCAAACGTCATAGGCTACTCGTAAAATTCTACAGTATCGGTATGTTTCCCTGCCTGTTATTGTCGCTCTGCAGGAGAAAGACCTCTTCTCATACAGGGAAGGCACGAGCATTGAGCACCACGCAAGCTCAAGATGGGTTGGCGATTTCATACTAATATTAACTATAAGTCCAGGTTTCACCAGTGTTGCCCAAAATAAACTCAGAAAGTACATTATGAATTGGTCACATTGGTAATTGCGCGGATTTGAACTCATAAATCTCGTACATGAGGCCTTCACCACTGGGCCATCACGTCACGGCACATGATGCGAATAGGTACTCGTAGCTCTATATACGAGACAGCCGAGGCCGTGGAAGCAAAGCTAATAAAAACATATCTTGGTAAATATTGCTTGCAGATCTCGAATATCTGAAAATTACACCCAAGCCATTAATTCTTATGCTAGGTATAGCGGCACTCCATAAAAATATGCAATTTACCTCACATATGGGAAAAGTTCTCCTCGAAGATGTGGTGTAGCATCAAATTACGAAGTATGAAAAGCATAAAATTATCGCACTGGTGCCATCGGATCCCGAGGAGCCGATAATGTGGGAACTGAGGCACGCACCTGCTGTGTGCTGTCACGCCTCGACGCGACGCAACACTAACAATCATGCTAGTCCACCATTATAAAACTACAAACTAACAAGAAAGGACACTGATTTGTCAACATCTAAAGGAGTTCAACAATCAATTCTAAACTCCGAGCTATATTTATGTGGCGAAGCGTACAACTTTGACCAATTAATAAATCTCGTTTATTGTCAAGCGACCATTTATTTTCAGGGATTGCTAAATTGTCTTTAATTAATTTTAATTGAGAGTCCTTACAAGTCTTTGCGAGGAATGTTATTGCGAACGCCCGCATCGCCATGATGTGGGGAGTGGGGTAAATATGACCCCCATACTTACGAATTCACACGAAAACGAACTTCACGGATCGATTAATTTGTTTCTGCAGTTTTAATTAGGGAAAAAACAAACGGGTGCATTTGTTTCCATCCTGTTGTCAGAACACATTAAGGGACGGAACCGTTACCTTTTCATGAATGGAGATCTAAGAATCGCAACAGAATTAGCTCTTAAAACCGTTCGGCTACATTTACTTCCAAAGAAAAAAGCCGAATCCGAGACGCGATGTATCTCCGACACAATGCTTTGGCTACAGTTTACAGAACCCGCCGTGTAAAATTTCACTAGCTAGAAATCCGGCTGTTTTCCGGGCTTCCCGGCGCATCCACAATGGCGTCCCTTCCGGCCAGGTTCCCGCCAAAACAGAAATAAACTGACCCAGTTGCGCGGGCCCACGTCCGGCCCGCGCGCGCTCCGTCTACGATCTGCATTTCCGGTTCACTTGTAATTTTTTATGGCTTATGGTAGTTATGATTTTTTCAATCGGCCTGTCATAATGAAACATGGTAAAACTAATTATATCGCACAGTGACTGTTTCGTTGTGGTTTTTGTTAAAGCTTGTTATACCTTCGTTTTATAGTTTGACAGTCATGTTATTTATACATTTATAATGAAATGCCTAGTTATTTTACATTGCGACAGCTTCCAATGCTGATACATATCATGATGAAACGGACATAACAATTGGTTAAAGTTATAAAAATAAACAGAGGAGAACGGGTGTTCTAGTGTTGAGCTAGATTCTTGTCAACGTTTTATGATCCTAAAATCAGTCCTGTTCGTTATTATTTCACATCTTGGAATGATTTTCAGACTTCGCAGAAAAAGCCAGTACACAATACACTAAAATTGGTACAAACGGCTATTATGTGAATGTATATGTAGGTACCCATTGATACAATTACTTTACATAACATAACATAACAATTTAATGACAACAAACAATTACTTTATCTTCAACCTCAGTTAAACTTATAAAGACATACCTCGGCCTTCTGTTATCGGTTGGTTCGTTTTTAAAATTGAAAAATTCAGGCTGCCATTTTTGCATTACCTGCCCATTATACTTGGTGCAAAGGAAATGCTTAAATTCGCGGTCATGACAGTGAAATCTAGAGCTAAGTTTTCTTAAAAATGGTACAGAAAATGCACAGTCAACTGACGGCAATCACTTTACAGGGGAGTCCCTCAAGGTATCCAATATATAAATATTATGCGCTCAACCATTGCCACAGTTTTATCGCCATGTATGTAAAAAGAAACAATAGAAAAACACACAGGGTGTGCAAAGTATGTATAGTCGCGTATGTGTACAGTATGAAGAGGTTTGCATAACTTGGCTGCTTTTTGGAGCGTAAAGGGACGCAGTTGCCACACGGCGTGACCTTGCGACGACGTGCTGCGCGGGCGCGACCTACAAAACATCTGGATCTTGCATCAAAGGACGCATTTCATGAGTCCAGGACTGAAAGTATCTGAAAACATCCAACAGAGTCTTAAAAGCTGAACACTGATGTTCAAATAACTGTTTTGCTTAACTGTTTTGTACCTTCTAATCCACCAGAAATACTAATTGAAAGTAATATAATACAGGCAAAATATGTAGTTTGGCTGTTTTTGTTCTTGTTTAGAAAGATTAAAGTTTAGAAGATGCTCAGACTTGACCTTTTTGAGAAATTGTTTTTGGCGCTCAAGAATAGTTCAAGAAAGATATTCGGAAACCTCTTGATTTTCTACGCCTACAAAGCTTTGGTTTGTTAAATGGATTGGGAACGCCCAAATCCCCGTAGGTACTTTCATAAAGGACCATTTCAGACTGAAAGAATGGCGGGTTGACCTTGCCATCACTATCGCGACGCAAGACGTGACCTAGAAACTAACATCTGGATGTTACATGAAAGGCAATCGACACCAAGAGTCCCTCAATAGGCCTCCAGTGTTCTCTTGTACCTACTTGCTTCTAGTTCTTTGAATAGTAGGCCTTTATTAATGTGATATGTTTGAAACGTTGTTATCAAAAGGAGTTTTAGTTGGTTGGTTTTGCGACTAGTGTAGATCTCAAACAGTATGTACACCGCCGGGTCTATTCTGCAAAAATCTCACCGTGAAAAATTTGGTGAAGTGCCTTGAAGTGAGTTGTCATTTTACCTGTAGTGTTATTTTGTAAACATATCACCGTGAAAACTTAGGTGAAGTGTGTAGTGTCTATGGTAGGAATTGACACTACCGACAGCTCACTTCACCTTAGTATTACAGTGAGACACGGTGAGATCTTTACAGTATCGATCAGCTGATTTTTATTATCATTGATTTCAAAAGATAAAAGAAAATTCTTGACTAGTTTCATATTTCTATAATTAAATCTATTTACTTAGATGCATATTCTATTAATAAATAACGTTTCTTACAGCCTAATATATTTCAACAGTCTTTACACACGAGTCGATGATTAAACTTTTTTTTTTCAACGATAAATTTATGTCCTGGAGGCGTTTTTTTTTTCTCCAAATAAGGCTAGCTTTACCGACCTGTAATTAAAATGTAACACCGGTAGTCGGGCGTGTTTTATATCCTCTATCAAATAATAAGACATAAATAGTATTTTTATTGCATAATTATGTTTCGTCATTAAACATTAATGTCCCTTTGCCTGATCGATGTGACGAGACTTTTATTTTAATGTGCACAAAACTGCATGGTTAAACTAGCTTTAGCCAAGGGCTTCGCTTCGGTGTCGGAAGTTATCTCACAGAAACGTATCTACATAACGTGTTAAAAATGCTCCTATGTTTCATTCCAGGTTATAAGCTATCTGTTTGCCAAATTTCATCTAAATTCGTTCAGCCGTTTTGGTGTGAAAGTAACAAACATACAAACTTTTAAATTTATAATATTATTAGGACTATATAGTAGGATTACCAACTTACTATTGGCGCGGTAGTTTATATGTCGTAGGTTTTTCATAAAACTAGGTTTTTGATGAAAAACCGGAAGATGACACATTTTATACTAAACTAGCTTCTGCCCGCGGCTTCGCCCGCGTGGATGTCGGAAGTTATCCCACGGGAACGTGCTACCAGGATAAAAGTATGTGCTCCCCAGGATGCCATTTATCTCTTTACCAAATCAGAAGTTCAGTGGTTTAGGCGTGAAAATGTAACATACAGTTTCAAGGATAAAAGTATGTGCTCCCCAGGATGCCATCTATCTCTTTGCCAAATCAGAAGTTCAGTGGTTTAGGCGTGAAAATGTAACATACAGTTTCAAGTTCAAATCCTCCGCTAAAAACCGAATTACCCCTTTTTGCCCCGCCAGGGGTCAATTTTCGACAACTTTACATACTTATTATTAATTATTTCCTGTCGAAAGTAGCAATACTGAGTTTCGAGTTAATCGGACCGCGCATTCAATTTCTTCCACACAAACTTCAACACCCCTATATCCCCTTTTGAGGGGTAGTTTGAAAAACTTATAATGATAAACTTTATTGCTTACTTAGGCGACTATTCATGCCAATTTTCAAGATTATTAACCTAACGAATAAGATTTTTCATTTAAATTGTATCCCCGCTTTTCACCCCCACAGGGGTGGAATTTTGAAAAATCATTAGGGATGTGTTCATAACTTGACTCAAAGATTATTTATACCAATTTTCGAGTTAATCAAGCCACGCTGTAAAATCTTCCCCTGTAAAATTGACTACCCCTTTTCAGGCCGTCAGGGGTGATACTGAGTTTCGATTAAATCGGACCGCGCGCTAAAATTCTTCCATACAAACTTTGAAACCCCCCAATCCCCTTTTAGGGGGTAGTTTATAAAAACAAAAAATGCCCAACTTCATAATTTACTTAGATAAGTATTCGTGCCAAGTTTCAAGTTTATTAACTCAAGGAATAAGATTTTTCATACAAACAAAATCCCCCCATTTCACCCTCTTAGGGGTGGAATTTCGAAAAACCCTTTCTTAGTGGATACCTACTCTTCACGAAGAATACACCCTCCAAATTTCATGTCTCTAGGACCAGCGGTTTAGGCTGTGCGTTGATGTCTCAGTCAGTCAGTCAGTCAGTCAGTCAGGACTTTGAATTTTATATATATAGATTTCATCATAAACCTGTAACAATCCAGATTTTTTATCAACAACCTGAACTGGTTTTGTTTTATGATAAAGTTCTTGTCAAAATATATTCTTTGCTATTGGCCTGAACCGGCTCTCCAATAATTGCGTAACACACTTTTTTTCACGATCCGAAGGATTTTGCAGTTCATGATAAATTACTTCTTAGGTATGTATGAAAAATTCGTCTGCTAGACACCGAAATAACACTTAAACATTAATATAGACGTGAAAAATCTTAAACATATCAAAGAACCAGCAGTGATTAAGTCCGATTCCTGCTGAACACATAAGTGAAGAGAGCTGTCATTCCACCTGAGGCTATTAACACTTTTGGCAGTTCATGTCAAACTTACTTCACCAAAGTTTTCAACGTGTGATTTTTACTAATAGACTAACCTGGTTTCTGGTGGTCACCGAGGCATGTGGTGAGAACAGCCGGGCATCCTCAAGCGTATATCATGAAAGTTGTCGAATTGTCAAAATGAAAAAGGCATTGCAATTGGTAGTTGCAACTCACAGATTTGACAAATATGTACCAAGTTTTGACAGTATGTATCAAAACATGGTATTTGTCGAATCTGTGAGTTAAGCGATCTGCGGGATAATTGCGTAACACACTACTAATTGTAATGCCTTTCATTTTGACAATTCTGTAAAATACATGAGTTATTATACTTTTTTTTTCAATATGTAAAATACATGAGTTATTTTACGCTGTCATCCTATCACCAGTGTTTCATATACCAAGCTTCAACGATTTCTAACAAATCAGTACAGGTATTAAATCAATTCCTTCAACTATTCTAGATACACCTAGATACACACGAGTGCTGAAATTACTACGAGGTCTAAGTGCGTCGATCAAACGATATGAACCAATATAAAAACGTAGGTGTATTGAACATGAAGTTGGGAAACAAATAATTACTGTTTTTATCGCGTTAACTTTAAGACTGATAATGAGTTCGTTTTTACAACATTTCAGTAGCGTAATTCCTTTACTATTTCTTCAACTTTATTATATTTAATTACAACAAAACTGCTCATTTAATTTTATACGACTATTCGTCCGAGGATCATTTATATAAGGTAGGAGTTTCTATTCACACTTAACATCGACAAAGGTTCGAGCCAATTTGAGTTTCAAGATTCAAATACATACCTACTTACATTAAACAACCCATCAAATATGGCAAGTTCTTTGATTAACCACCAAACAACAATTAAAATGACCTTCATTGCATTTGTGATCCTACTAAGAACACATCGGACATGCTTCTCTTTTCTTGGGAATATCTTCAGGTCACATTCGTCCCTATAACCATAGTAAACTAATAGACAGACTTGATACTTTTCAGCCTATAACTGTGCTACTGAAGGGCAAAGGCCTTCTTTTGATACAGGAAAGGCACAAACATTGATCACCACGCTTGCCCAAGACATGTTGGCGATGTACACCTCCTTATTACAACACAAGGTTTTTCTTTAGATCAGTTTTAAACCACCGTGCCAATCATGAATTAAGAACCTTACCATTATAGGACTGCAATTCTTTATACAGAAATGACAGCTTAGTTCGGTGCTAAGTTGTCATTTTAGTATAAAGAACATTGCCCAAATCGAAATGAAGTTCGAAATACAAATACTGACTCAAAGGTTTAGATTAGAACTAAAGTTAGATTTCGTCTTGTTTTAAGGCGGATAATGATTACTTTAAGTCCAGACTTCTCTTAAATTGCAAAAAAAAAAAACTAGTCACAGACAAAAATTAAAAATCCCAATTTTAAAAGTAGTAAGTACAAACCTTTGCTACGTCTAGACGCGCCCCGCGGGCGGAAGTAGCTGTTACGAAATTAATGTGGCTCTAATTAAATAACAAGCTTCAAGCTCCCGTGGCCGCCATCTTGTCGTTACTGTCAAAATAGAACTTCCCTGTCAACAGTAGCCCACTTCTGTGTAAATGTAAACTGGTCTTTTTTCCATTGAAATGCATGTAGTGTTTAGATTTGAGCCTCGAAGGTTTTTTAGTTTGTCTTTTGTATGTTTGAGCATGTGTGGTATGAATTTTCTGTTATGAGCAACAGTGGTCATAATATATCTATGTAATATTATAGGTAGTGACTTTAACTGGTTAGTGACTTCATTCTGATTATTCAATTATAAGCAGAGCATAAACATAAGCATATTCAGTCTATAAAGTACCCATTGCTTTGACACAGGTGTAAAATATTGACTTATAAATAATACAAAAAATAAGTTTACCTTCAAGTATCGATCAGAAAGGAAAGTAAAGAAAGAATGAAAGAGAAAGAAAATACATTTATAAGTAAAAAAATAAAGTCAAAAAAGAAAGAAAGAAGAAGAAAAGAAGAAAGTCATTCGCGTGGTCACTTGAGTCGTTTTCTTCAGCATTTCCTATAGTTTCCTTGAATTCCATTCTGCAAATGCAATTCTGCAGCTGGTCTGTCTTTGCGAACATAACTTCCAAAAAATCGTGAACTAATAACCGGACAGAACATTACCATAACTTTCTTAGAACAAAGAAAGATCGTAAAAAGCTCAAAAGAACTGCAATGTCATAGAGCATGTGCTCTAACAGTAATAAGCGAAGGAACAGCATTCCTCCGAGGTGCCTCACGACTCACGACCTCCTACGCGATACATTTTCAGGAAGTACACCAAAATCTATATTTATCAACCACAAAGAACATTATTGTCACTATGTTAGAACAAAAATCGGTCTCTCGCGAGATAAGAGCGCGGCGCGTTTGTCGGCACACTTCAAACGCTGCGCACGCGTCTCACACAGACAGGTTCGGGGAACAAGAGGTCCGGGGTTCGAGCCTGGCCCCGGCTAATCAGCCACCGATACGTCAACCAATATTCTTGGAAAATGCGACAAAAATAAAAATGACACTTTGTGCAACTTTGTATTTAGACATTTTAATCATTTCTATAAGAATTGGCCGAAAAAGTAATTTGAACCTTTGTTTTCGTTGTGAATTTAAAATAAATTGTCATCTTGTAACACAATTGCTAGCTACGTAGCCATTTGCCACGAAGTATTCTCCTACGCAGCACCTTAATTGATACCCCTCAATTCTGACTTACACATGTGCGTTTGTATTAGTGCATCGTATAAGCAAAGGCAAATACAAACATAAAAACTAAATCAGATTTTACAAATTCTGTGAAAAAAATCTCAGTATGAAAACTTGCGTGGAGACATGGAGTGAGCTGTCAGTGTCACCCTCAGATTAAGGTGTCACCCCACTGATGCTAGGGGTTGACCAAGCATTACATTTACAATCATAATCGAGATTTTAATAATAAATCTGTTCACAAAACTTTAAAATGTAAAAGGCCACTCACATAATATTAATTTCAATGGTGGTCACCTATGGTAGCATTGGTAGCGTTTCGGTGGCAAGTTTTGAGTGGTGGCCTCATTGGTCATTATGATCGTTATCTCGGGGCCCATCGACACGAGCGCGCGCCGGTCGACAAATTGCTACCATTTTATTTGTACCTTTAGTTTAGGATGAGTCGTGATTTTTGAGTTGTCAGTTAGGCTTCATAGAAAGTATGTTGGATGATGGATGAATGGAAATAAACCGTCTGTCATGGTATCAGGGTTGGGAGGAAAATAGATCAGCTATCTACTGTACTGGAGAGCTTTTGTCGATTCGAGGCAATTTTAAAGGATTTATGACTACATCATCATCATCAGCCTACAGCAGTCTACTACTGCAGGGCAATAGCGTAACACATTATCAGTGGCAATGGGTTTCATTTTGACAGTACAACAACATTCATTGCGATATTTCCGTTGTTGAGTAGACGAATTTTTCGAACAAATGAAGCATTGGATTAGCAATATCCTTCAAAATGTTTCAGATTGATATGGACAGTGTGTTACGCAGTTAGGATGCTGGATATAGCCCTCTCCTATTGCTTGCAAATTTTTATACGCACATTTTCCCCTAACTTGTTCTGTTCTTTGTTCTTTCTCTGCGTCATGTTTACCGCAAATATATCTACATATTTTCTTACTTTCTTCTGAATTTCGACCTAAATCTTTAGATAAATCCTACTAATAAACGTGAAAGTTTGTTTGGATGGATGGATGTAAGTTTGTTACTGTTTCACGCAAAAACTGCTGAACGGATTTGGATGAAATTTGGCACATGGATGGTTTATAACCAGGATTAACATATAAGATACTTTCTAACCCGATATTCCCACGGGATCGAAACTTATGCGGGTGAAACCGCGGGGGGCAGCTAGTTTTTATAAATTAGACAATGAAAAGCTAAATTATTACGAAAAATTTCGATGCTATGGGGTCTAAACTCATGTGCTGAATCCATGGTTACAGTTTGCGAGTCGAGGTCCCTGCCATCCTGTAGGTATATTCTAAACCACCTTTATATTCTATACCTATTACCTACCAAGGTCTGCAATAGAATCAAATGATGACTTATTGACCAATCAAATAATAACTTATGTAAAAATAAAATGCATAAACATCATAATATACTTATGTATATGTATGTAGGTATATTGCAGCCACTGCATGAGTCACAAAGACTCTCAGGACACACCTCATTTTAAGTAATGAATATTTAATTTATTGCTCTGTTATAAGCTAATAACACTGTTTATTCATAATTATCCCCGCGACCAGTTTTAAGCATTTATTTGCATACCGTATTTTACCCAGAGGCGCGTATTTCTTACAGGTATTTACTTACACAGGTATTTTAAATACAGACTCCTGACTTTTATTCTATATTTATTGCCAGTACCTATACCTACGTACGCGAAGTATAAACAAGCCGCTAGGATCCTCATTTCTACCACGTAGAAAAATATTTTGCTACGTGGTAGAAATTAGGAACTTAGCTGGTTTCACTTCTTTCGGAAAAGTTCTGGTTAAACTATCGGATAGATAAATTCATCCATATTTTTTTTTTAAGACTGCCCCACACTAGGAATTTCTCCTGTATCGTGGGTGGGTTTACAAACATTTAAACTCATATATGTATTATGTTCCAGTTTATAATAAATATCTTCAGCATTCACCACCTTCGCGGACAGACAGTTTTCAAAAGATAAATTTACAGGCCCTTAGGGCTGAAATAACTGAATATGAATATATTGCAAATAGTCTATTTTCTAAAGATCGCAGTCCACTGCTGGACATGGACGTCTCCCAGGCTGCGCCACCACATCCAGTCCTCCGCCTTCCGCATCCAGTGTGTCCCAGCCACCTCTTAAGGTCGTCGGTCCACCTAGCTGGGGAGTTTCCCACACTACTCTTACTAGGGTATTATCCCCCATGAAATACCAAGATACACTCGTGCTCCTATGACTATATTTCCCACGTATTCTTTCTCCGAGATAAATCAAATAAGATGCGATGTCAATAGGATATGTGTATTGATATTGCTCTAGCCTCGTGCGGTAATAATATGGCAGGTTTATAAATTGAATGGTGCATAAATATTGATCCGTTTGCTTACTGAACATGTGCTGAAACTATTCATTTCCTTCTGCATGTTCTTAACCAACTTAATGGAAAAGGTTTTCAATTTAGCATAAGCATAATTAGCATCATTGCTAGGACACAGGCATCCTCTCAGTGCGAGGGAGTGGGTAGTAATCCACCACGCGGGCCCAGTGCGGGTTGATAGATGTCACTGTCAATCCTGGCAAGTACCAATGTGAGTTTATCAATTCATATGTTCTTTCTGAGTTTATCTTGGACATTACCGACATCGGTGACGGAAAAACATCGTGACGATACCTGGACGTATAGTTAATATAGTTCTGGAATCGCCAACCCGTCTTGAGCAAGCGTTGTGATCAATTCTCGTGCCTTCTCTGTTATGAGAACAGTCTCTACAGATCTTCTAACACACTTAGCAACGGTTTGTCAATGGACTAAGTAATGACATTTATACATTAAAATAAACAATTATTTATGATGACAAGATTTCCCGTTCTAAACCAAAAGATAAATGTATATCTAAAACAAATAAAATATGAAAAAAACACATACTCCATCCAATAGAAAGCCATGTTAAAGCCTTACCCGATCAAGAAACAGGCTACCGTCTTGTTAATATTATAATTATTTCCCTAATGTGAATTGCAAAATAATCTAGCGCCTTCCGGTCCATAATTACATACATACATCTTACATTTTATCTAAACTTATCTGAATCTATGTACCTATAAAAAGTTTTTGTTCATCTTACATTTGTCTTAAATGAATTTGTGTGTTCAAATCTGATTGTTGTGAAGAATGAAAGTTCGCAAGTTATAATTAAATAAAAAACTAACACTAGTATTAATTCTGAACCAGATATTAAATCTATATAATTCAATTGAATTCGTACTTGATTTGCATCAGATTTGAAACTAAAAGTTTTTAAAAGCTTTTGTTGCCTGCCAGTTTTCTTTTCAGTAAATAAATGATTTGATGAACAAGAGAACATTGAAAATGTATTTTTTTTTTATTCTATTTGTCTGTCTGATTTTTGGTCTGTTTGACTTTATAACCAGCCAAGTCAAATATGTATTTTCCATTTCGCGATCATCCTTACCGATAGGAAGCTTTCATGCCGAGTTTTCAAAGACCATGAAATATTCTTGGCAGTTCCATAATCGACGTAGAGCCAAGGAGAGTATCTCTTGTATCTAGTTTCCGAAGTCATGTAGGCGGTAGGCACTATGTGATGAAGTACCTAGGTCTAGTTAGTCTAGCAAAATCACACAAATATTACTTGAATCCAACATAACTCCTTGCCACCACTAAGGAAGCTTAGAATTTCCATATAACGGGTAAAGTCGGCTGCATCGAGGTTTCAATCGTTATAAAATCACATAGCATTGTGAAGGTTCTATTAAACTCGGCGGCAGTAACTCATTGCCTATAGTAAAAGTAGTTGGAGATTATCTGAACAAGATTTGTACCCTGACTAGGTTGGCTGTACGACCGAAACTAGGTTCAGAATAGCTTAAAATTCATTTACTATTAGACGACTTTCGACTTAGATGTTTTCGAATAGAGTGTAATTTAGTATGGGTTGTGTGTTAGTTGTGACGTTTTAAGGCTGTGTGTCTGAGACACTGGTCCACAGTACTAGGGCGGCAGGTGTTCCGAGGCAGCCACCTCCCACTGCCGGCGCCGATCTCTCGATCAATAGAGATCAATGATCTACTCGAGATTTAAACACTAGTTCAAATGCCCGGTTTCACTTAGATTTAAATGAATTTAATTGAACATAGAAAATCAAACAGAAGCAGGGTTTATTTATATTGATTGTTGTGCTGTTAAAGGGCTTGAGAGCTTTATTTATGAGCTTTACTATTGATTTCTAAAAGCCTATTCAAATCCCGGATCTGTAAATCTGCTGTCAAATCGCATGTTCGAGTGATATTGTTGGTTGTTGCTCAACGAATGACAACCGAAGTCTTATAGCCTCGGCCTCGCACATATTACAAAGTATCAGTCGTGTAAGAGTGTAAGAACATTCGAGTAAAGGGGAAGACCCAGGGTAGGCCGTGAAAAATAAACTTTCTTACGTTTTTTGCAATTTGCAGGTAAGTGTCAGGTTGTATATAATTATGTTGATTAAAATATGATTCGCAACCGTAACAAATAAGACTTTACAAAATTATAATCGTTAAAATCATCAATACAACCCACTTAGTTCATATAATCCTATTTAATTGATATTTTATGTACCTAATAGTCATTCTCAGTCGTTCATGAAATAGGGTACCTTAGCGCATCCCCCTTCAAAAGTTGACAACGTCGCAAATAGCTGTCAATTACTTACCTGTTTTTATTAATTTGTCAATATTATTACTGTATGGAAATATCTAAGTGCACTAAAATACTGATTATTATATTGCTCTATTATTATTGATTATGAAATGCAATAATTAATATTCTTGGCAGTTCACACTACTACACTAACTAACACTGAACATTTCGTTTACTATTCAATAAAAGCATTTGAAATGCCCTTTTCACACCTAAAACTGTTACAACACCGAATTCAGTGACATTATTGCAATTGATAATTAATATTTTAGTGCACTAAAGAGCGATATTTCATATTCTCTTGCAGAAATATTAACACTTTAATTAAACAGGTGAATATTTGACAGCTATTTGCGACGTTGCCAACTGTCATAATGCACGCCCTTAAAAGCCTTTCAGCAGGGTACTATGATTTATGCCTTGCCTGGTCTGCACTGCCCTAGTGTAACTAAATGTTTCGTGACTGTGCAAGCTACATTTTATAACACAGTATAGATTCTGCCATTTCTTTAAACCTGATAGGTAGGGGATAGGCTTGTTGGATCATAGTACTCCACTACTTGTACCTACTTCTTGTGCTGAAACGTGCCGTATTTACGTATACTTTAGTGCCAATTTGACTGGAAACGTTAAGTTCCAAGCCCTAGCGTGCGTAATCTATACTACTATCACAAAGAGGTGAAATTTGTGAATCTTCTAAATAATTGTTATCTTCAGAAGTACTGATCTGATTCCGAAAATTCTTTCACTAATCAAAATCAAAAGTCATTTACTCAAATTAGGCTGAGAATCAGCACTCTTCGAACATCAAAATTACATAAGATACACCCCCAAAACGCCCGCCCTTCACCTTTAATGGGAAGTTACATTACACCAGAGTGTAATGAGTGTAATATGAGCGTGGCTAAAAAAAAATGGCATGTTATTAAAAAGTATTAGAAAATCTGCTTTACACGCGGGAAAAGCCGAGGGCAAAGAGCTAGTGCTCACATATAAACCAACACGAAGACTTACAATTAAGTGTATGTTGTTAAACAAACATCAATTCACGGTGTGTTATACCACGTCCGTCGTTAGGTGTGAGGGAGGCGGTGTTTGCATCGCCATTTAATTTATTTATGTTAATATAAATAATCTTTAATATCTAAGGACATGGAATTCATTTCAGATAACAGAAGCTTATATCGACTTGGTCATGTTAACTATGACAGTAGGTAGGTCTGCACTTGTCTTTACATTTTGCGATTACTTTAACTCACACACTAAATTATTACTTGTTAAAAGTTTTAGGAAAATCATTTAATTTTACAATATTTGTAAATATGTGAACACCGTTTATCAATCACATAATCAAGTTACCTGTGATTTCTTTGTTTAAAATTTTTCGTTATTAATTTTTCTTTTGTAAATTTTGACGTGGAAATGTGCCATTTATTTGAAATAAATTATTTGACTATGACTTTGTACTTATCCAGGGATTCGGGTGGAGATATGAGGAGCAGCATCCACGGGTGATCTTGGAATCACAAAACTCCTCGCTAATAGTGGCGATTAAGTTGATATAGGATAAAATCAAAAGTTATTTTTTCTAATTAGGTTGAGTGTCAGCACTTTTTGAACGTCAAAATTACATAAGACAGTCCCCTTAATCGCCCGCCCTCCGCCAATTCCTAGTGCTTTAGCTGGGAAGTGGTACTATTTTTATCTAATCGGTAATTTAAGAGAAATCTATAACATGATCAGCAGCTAAACTAAAAATAATACATAAATACAGTAACCAAAAATATTCACGGTCAATTAAAACTAAGTGCATTTACACTTCCCAAAATGGTGTAAAGATTAGATCGGCTACCGACTTCGATAAACTTAATGGGTATACCGATTAATCTGTGGCTGGCAATTAAATCGCGAGAATCGATTCGTAAAGTGGCGTTACTAAATTAGTTAGTGCAGCTCTACACGCCATCGATTAGCGAGTGCTGTTCAATTCACTATTTGGAATATTGGCTGGCAGAAAGAAAATTACAAAGAAAAAACAGCTCGATTTTTAAATCAAAGTTTTGTTTGACTGTGACAAAATTATAAATAAAAAATGCCATGAAAATAAACAAAAATTTTAATAAATTTGTATAAATTGGCGGGAGTTTTTATAATTTAATCATTCATGGGTTCAGTTACTGGTATAAACTTTAAAAAAAGTTGCATTTAAACTGATATCTTAAACGACAAAACATATGTTTCCTGCATTAATTAAAAAACTATAAAAATAATGCTTTATTAAGAAACAGCTGTCATTTTTTGTGAATTGCCAAAAGGAACTATTATAATTAGTATGCAAATCGGTCTATGTATAAACCTAAGCTGGTTTTCGCATGACTCATATAATTTCAAGTGATATTTAGATTTTGTCGGTCGATGCATTGATAAATGACTAAAAACTCATGTACCTAATAGACACATGGTTCACACGCATGCTTTTAACTCAAGGTATTATAAACGTTATTTTTAGAAACGTAAAGTTTGAATTACGACACCTAATGGTAGATCTCATGATTTTGACAAAATATTATCTTGATCAGTTGTCGACTTCCATTTTCAAGTTAGATGTTACAACCGGTGTGATTCATTCAATTAATATAATTCAATAGCAATTAAATATTTTTTATAATAAGTAAGTACCTATCAATAACGGATGTGAGAACGGGCTGCAATAAAACACAAAACAAATGTTTTGTAATGCCTTTGCAAGTTTACATTATGCCTTTGTCTATGCCACCAATTCACTACACAGGATTTTTTGACCACCAAGAAAGTCCTATCATTCTTGAACATAGAAAATACCATCCCAATTAATCCGCTGCAAGAAAAAAAAGTCCAATTCAAATAAAACCTCGTCTAAACCCCATTGTACACTGCAGTCCATAATTCGCTTGTAAAAACACATAGTTGTGGTGTTATTACATATGATTACGACTCGTTGAGTCGTTGACCGCTCATATAGTTCGTGTAGACTTCGGTTTATTCCTATTGGGAACAAATTGATACCGTCCACGATCGCCGTACATTAAGGTTGTATTATCTACTTGTAGAATCCACTTTAAATTAATTATGTTGCCCGAGAAAATTGTTTTTGTTTGCTGTGTAGTAAAAAATCTTAGTCAGCAATAGTAGTTTTTGTTTTCGTAATGTACATTTTAAGATGACGACTACTTAAATAAAAATAAATATAGTCTTTAATATTATTTTTCTATGGTCTATATTAAAGACCAGCCTGATTATAACATTTTAATTTTAGGGTACCTACCTATATAAAGTCATTTATTTACAAGTTATTTCAACATAATATGGATACCTGTTGACTTCAGTCATTTAATCTTAAATATAAAACCCAAAAACCGACTTCCACGGTATCTAACGTTATATTTTTTACGTTTAATTTCCGATGATACGTGAAAAGTGCTCAAAACTTGAGGAAATATAAATTGTAAAGATAAATGAAACGCGATACGTACAGTAAAAGTTGTTTCATTTCAATAACAGGGGTTTATATTGATGGAAGCAATTAAAATCAGTCCAGTTTCCCGCGCCACCACATCTAATATAAAGTTGAGCGGTGTATGTTAGAGGCACGTTAGTAAAGTATTGCGCTGAAAGGGGTAGCTGACGGCCCACCGATCCAAGTTATTTATCACACAGGATACGTAATGCTTTTAAAATTTATTTGCGTTTTACTCCGATGACACGGCAATGTATTAAAACGAATGTCCTCTCCCAAACATACATCTCTCATACGGAGCTTTTTCATTCCAAACTTTTTACAATACCTTTTGTAGAGCTTCATTCATCGAAACAAAAATAGAATTGTAAAACCAACGACAAGCTACTGTTCTTTTCTTCTTTTTTAGTACCAGCCATTCATTATTGTACACTCTTTATTGAGATCGCAACATTATTAATAAGCTTTTTGATTACAATCGTGTTACAACGAGAGTATAAAAAAGAGGTCATCATTTGTCCATGCCGGCCGACAGACAGACAATTTGGTGTAGATACTTATCCGTAGTCCATACGGTAACGGTAGCTCGGAGCATATGCGTATGAGCACACGGACACACATGTGCGCACACACATGCATACGGCAATGAATGGGATGCTGCCACCGGCGATTATAGATAGGGCTACCACCAGACAATAATATTTTATCGTCACCGAAAATCACAACTAATTTAAAAACGGAGCGATTGAATTTGATAGAGGTATTTAAGCTCAAGTGGCTCTCTTAATTGTACATAATGACAGAGGTTGAATTAGCTGTATTGAGGCAGGAGATAAATGATGTTAATCAGAATGTGAAAGCCGCGATTGGTAAATTACTCGGTCGGTAGTTTACTCATTGCGGTGGCACAGCCCTATAAATAAAACAAGGTAGATTATTGCGCGTGTAAGCGTGTTTCCCACGGCGTGCAAAACAAGTTCTTCGCCGGAGATAAGCTGAAACTTACCACGAGGCCGGCTAAATTAGTACCTCAGTGACAGTTTCCTGTCTCCTTTACATGTTTTCTATAGTCCAAAAGAACGCCTTTTATATACTTACTTATTAAATTTCCTATTATTTAAATGATT
Organism: Apamea crenata; assembly: GCA_949629185.1. Lineage (NCBI taxonomy): Eukaryota > Metazoa > Arthropoda > Insecta > Lepidoptera > Noctuidae > Apamea > Apamea crenata. Next base: position 8,003,629 of record OX451371.1, on the reverse strand, counting down.
TGTTCTGTCTGAGGGGTGAATTAACACTGGACGTAACATAACCTGTAGCTTTCACAACTCCTGACAATGACATCTGTCAGTTACAATATTTTATTTTGCACAATACATCGCAATGATTTTACACTATTGTATGCATAAGCGATAACTGAATACTGAAGAGGCATTTGTTCAAGTCTACATATTTTTCAAACTCCTATATTTTATACGTATAAGAGCTAGCATACTTTATTGTCGCGACTATTCAAAGTTATGCCATTATTTTGTCTCCTTTGCCCACTTACGACTGGTGAATGATGAGATGTTGAAGCTCCTCTTGAGTCCTTGTCAAGTAAATTGCCCATATTAAACCACTGTATTTCTGGTTAGTCGTTATTTCAAGAATTCCTATTTTCAGTCTTTTTCTCTACATCGAAAACTTATTACAAAATGATACAGGGTGGCAGGGACATCGCCGCGCAAGTTGTTACCATGGATTCTGAACACCCCAGCGTTGATATTTTACGTCGGTTATTAAAAAGAAAATAGCTGTTCCATACATTTTGACCACGTAGGTATTGCAATTTTCTATGAAACAGCAGATTTTATTTTGATAACCGACGAACAGTTCTTACGCTGGGGGTGTAGACTCATGTGCTGAATTCATGGTTACAGTTTTCGCGTCAATGTCCCTACCATCCTGTATACACCGCGCTGAAACCGAACAGCCAAATCAATGGAGCTACCAATCATGAATGATGTCGAACGTGCCTTACATACAGCGGTTACAAAAGTATTGCACAATCGTTAATGGATTGTTTATTATATTGTACTTAATTAGCTAGCCGCCATGTTCTCGCTCGTTTCATGAGAAGCCACACATCGTCAAATTACGTGTGCAACAGTAGGAGATAGCACTAATAAATCATATTGTTTTTATATTTTATATTAACACGCTGCTCCATTCATATTGATAAATTAATAAAGATAAAATTGATCGAACATAAATTGAGACGCCAGGTTATTAGATTACTCTGATTGAAGATAGACTAACGAATATGTATATCTATTTGTACATGTAACATTAAATATATTTTATGAAATTAAAGTTGTCTCATTTTGAAACGTATGGATAATAAATTCACTGTATCAATCGATGTCTAAAACGGCTGCAATAAATAATCCTGTATTGCACAGTGGCAATCGTCACAGACTGTTAGACATCGTCAGCGTGCAATCAATGGAGCCTGACACGTAACCATACACGTGGGCCCAGAGCCGATCATCCGACTAATATCTACGCTCCACTTACGAATCATTCAAGAAACACAACACACACACACACATGAAGTGAACACACATATTCGAACGCACACACATCAAAAGCAACTTTTTGTTTTCAATTACCGATCCGAAAGGTTCATTATCTCTAGTATTTCGTGTTCTTTTTTCTAGTTCAAACCGGTGTATGACTGAAAATAACCCGTGGCGACATCTCATTAGGCCCGTCAGCGGTCGGGGCCGCTTTGAAAAATGTCTCATTTAACCCCGACAGTCCCTTAATAGCCGGTGAAGGGTTAACCGACACAAATAACTCAATGCGGAAGTAGGCGAGTGTATTGCCGAGTATACTTTTTAATAGTTTTAATTAGGAAATAGTTTAATTTTTATGTTGTGTGAGTGGTGCTTGGGAGTTGTCAACGTGTCAGCCAATAGCAAATTGGCGTGAGAAATGGTTAGTGGTATTGGTGTTAAAATTGATAGCCGGAAGAGCATATAAATATACGCATAACTAGTTTCTGTTCGGTTTGGAAACTTAATACTCGCTCGCAGTTTACTGACAGTAGCAGAAAGTTAAACACTACCATCGTATACAAATTGTCTCATTTCTGACTAAAATCCCATTTTATTGCTTTTTATTGTGTTAATATTGACACCGGAGCTGTTGATTGTTTTTAATTAATTGCTATAAAAATTAAAGGTTGTAAACTAAAATGTCAGAGGAAATGGTCACAACGACATAAGCCACAACCAGCACGCTCAAGTCACGGAAATACTCGTTTTCTGAGGTATAACCAAACAAGAAACAATATTATTGAAGCTCTATCAAATTATACTATAACTTCATACAATAATAAACTAACCCAAATAAATTAATCATTTATTGGCATAAAAAATGTGTACAAACAAAGTGAAGCCTGACTCTTGCCCTAGGTATACATATGTTACAGGACCCAGTGTCTTCTCCCAAACAGCAGGTTTTGGATTTTATGCAATATACATCAGTATTTACGACAGACAATAATTAAAATAGTTATTAAATACATGACAAAAAAGATGACCTGAAAAACCGAAACCTGTGGAAGACGCTAAAAAATCTTGAAGGACCGTAGCACGTCTGCGTTCTAAGTTTTCTTCCTAAAAACACGGTTATGTCGTTTCACGTAATACGTAGCAAAACAACTACCTACTTAAATATAGCTAGAAAAAAACGTTAAGATAATGAATTTGATGGTAAGACTTTTCTGGCAGAAACCTATTTAAACCATCAGTTGATTCATAGAAGAATTTTACAGCTATTGAAAATTTTCTACAGAAAATTTAAAATAATTATGAATTCACTATTGTCGGTTAGCGGTCCAATAAACTTTGAAACTTTTACAGTACTCTGAAAAAATCTTATTTAAAATTTTGTCTGTGCCTCTACGTCGCATATTGTAGTGTTACCCCACAAATGGACGCAGCTGCCCATCGTCTGGACATACCCCAATCACCTATTACGACGCACAAATAAAAGTCTTAGGCATCCTTGGACAATATAATATAATAAAAAGGGTGCAAAAAATCGCTTATAAACGCCAAAACGTGTTCCCTTCTTTGTTCCCTATTTATCTAGATGGATCTCAATGTCCGAAGTTATATAAAGAATTGGTATCAAATGTCAACAACTGATGTTCCCATTGGAAGCAGTTTGGTAGCCACGCCTCTTCCTCTAAAATATGACAGTTATGTTATCATCACCCCTCGAATCCAACGGTAAAAAGGGGTGAAACAGACAATGCCTTTTTATTATAATCGAACATACATTATCTCTTTTATAATCGAATACATAATGCTCTTTATAAAAGTTAACTATAATAATATCGTTTTACAAAAAACGGGTTTGCAGAATAAGATGTTTTTTTTAGAATGAATAGATTTAATTTTGTTTGTCGAACTTTAGAGCCGTATTTAAATTGCGAACTAGTTAAAGGTGGGTTTTCACGTGTGAATTAACATCTCATCTCAATACTGTTCCAAATAATAAATTATCTTTTATTGTTTCAGGTATGTACAGGCCACTAAATCATTCGAGACGTCAGGACCCAACGATGTCATGGTAATATATTTCAATTAACACAAAAAAAATAAAACATAGATTAACAATAAAAACGCTACATAGTTTTACAGCCATACAAAATGGTTTTGGATAATCCAATCTTGTGACTAGTAGTTATGAACTGGATTGAAAACGGCTAAACCGGTCATAGGTTCATTCACTCAGTCAGTTCGGTCCAGCTGCCATTAGCCGGGTGAAGATTTCCGTCTCATTGGGAACACACACTCTAAGATAAAGTACGACGCGCTAAGATACAACTGGCTTATTTGAGGACGATGTTTGACTAAACAATTGTTTGACGTCGTTGATTTCCGTTTGAATTACCATCCTACAAAGCTAAAACGTTTTGTAAGCTGTTTGGATTGTTGCTGCTATGTTGTTGAATTTTTTTTATTTTATATTTTTTATTTATACATTACACAATTTAGTTGGGTGTGCAAAATATCAAAGAATCGAAGAAGCACAATTCTTCATACTTCGTAGCACCGTGCGTAGCGCTACGTGTTTGCACACAAAATTCACATTAAATATTATGTTTAATTAGCACAGCAGCCCACTTAAATGCATATTATTTTTCCTGTTTAAATGCTACTGAATAAATATTTAATTAGTAAAGTTCAAAAATAAGTTTCGAAACACATCCTGTTGTATTTGCCAAATGATTTCGTAAACAGTGAGATATATCGAACTCTCAGCAGGTGAGAGAGCCGTTATTTCAACAGTCAGTTATTTTCGCCGTTTAAAAACTATATTTAAAACTTGGTGAAGCTTAATTTTGTGTTTTGGGAAAACAAAACGCGTCGAGAACGTCCTCGTGAAAAATCACCTCGCGCTTTATGATTGATCATTTCTTGAAACTGGAGAGCGTTCCAAAGCTGCGCCCGCGCCGACGGGACACACATAATATTTTGAAAGCGTAATGTGTTGATTTGTTGAAAGCTCCCAAATGAGATATTGTGATGATATGACAAGGCATTTTGTTAGCGATCTCATAAATAAACATCCGATCAGTATAAAACTTTTATTGTGAACAAATAATATATTAAATAAAGCAGTCATGTTAATTTTTGTTGTCTATACTATAAAACGCTTAATGGCGTGTTGTTACTTTTAGCGCCTGAGCCTGCTTGAGTCGAAACAATAAAAAAGATACGATTTGTTCTTCGGATAGTACGACGACATTTATTAAGCGTTGTATGTGACAAACTCTGAATTTAAAATATTGTAATTGACAGGTACATGACCGTTGTTTATGGACGTGCTGCACTCACTAATGAGTGTTTTACATGAAACTGAGATGAATTATTCCGAATGCATGGCAATGCATTTATCAAATCAAAACATAATTTTATTCGTGGCTTGAGAGATTTGGTGTTGGATCTCCAAATGCAGACCATGGCAATATGACATGCATGTATGTATCCTAGGCCTTGTCTTAATTCTGTGTCCTCCTAATGTTCCTATAAATGCTAAGTAGAGACAAGCAAACGATTTGTCAGACAAACTAATAAAAAAAATTAAAGAAACATGCTATCCTCTATTCTCATTACACTGACATTTAATATGCAATAAAGGGCAAAATAGTACAATTACGTGAAGCTTCCTCTAACAATATCTTCCGCGTAACGTGATCCAATAATCACGCCGTACCGCGCCGCGCCGGGCGGCGTCCGCGCATCGTATCGGGTGACGGCGACAAATCGCTCGTGCATAATCGTAAATACGATTTTTTTATTCCGCGCCATTCATGGACGATCCCACTATATCCGGTGAGCGGTGCCACCATATTGTACGCCAGGTAACACAAAAACGTTGCTCATTATAGCGAAAAATAAGTCCAAAATACAAATCCTACTTAATAACTGTCTTCGTAGGGCAGAAATTCGCGTAGCAATATCGCAGGTTGCATTTCTAAGGTACCTTAAAATTTGTAAAAAAGAACGCTCTTTTGTGGCTGCAGACTGTGTGGCACCGAAACCTTTTTGTTCCTGCAAAATACTCCAAAATTTGAATGGGAACTCATCGATTATTTCCAAGAAACACTGCGATGACCGTCCGCGACTGACAAATTGTCTGTAATACTATACCTTGCTCGTTAATTACAGCTTGCGAACACTGTAATAATACGCAGGCTTGTTGTGTCATCATTGACGTTCTGAAACATAGTTAAACAACCAGTAAATTACATAAATATTTTTTAGACGGAATGAAGTTGCGGCAGCTTCTTCTCATTATGTATTTTCAATCAATTCTACAAGTGATATAAGTCCTATGAGTGTTCATTTTATAACAGTCTATAAGGTACCTAAGCTAAGGTGAGGTCTAAATATAGCTCTAGCGGCACTTTCTATTACGTACCAGCTTCTCACTGAGGCAGACTCCTTGGTTTATAATCTATGGCAGACACGATCAGCACTTGGTCGCACTGTAGACGGCAGGTCGGCATCATTCATTTCCCTCTTACCAGTAAACCTAGCCAGTTTACCTCACGTCCGTACACATATCTAATAAATATTATTACTTACATAAGATAAGCAGTTTTGTTACAATCAACATGCATATAATAATATAGGTGCGGACTTGTATACGCAGTTTAGCTAGCATGGTTTCGAAACATTGATCAACCATTTTTTATGTCTACTAGACTTCCTTTGCTGTTTGTTACAAAACATTTATGAAATCGGAAGCCGACGTCTAATTTTGAGTCTGCATATCAATTATTTAAAAACACGATTTGCTAACAACATAGTCCAACCATTTTTAAAAGAAGTTAGCCTTAGAAATGTGAAACGTGCGATCATAACTATCAGAGTAACGCAGGATGCAGATTTCTCTTTCAGTTTTAGTCTATAGGGATGTCCTTATAAGTTTGACTCTTGGAGGCAACCTCATACCAATCTCCAGTTTCCATTACGACCAAGTTTCCATAAAAGAAACGTAATGATTAGATTCTCGGATTGAATGTTGTAAGAAATGTGAGGTGATGGTGTTTTTCCGGCGGTTGCTAGGCGAGCTGTGCGTCGATATGGACACGCAGCGCCCGGGCCGCCCAGGGGACCGCGGTGACTCCATTCACCGATTACTAGATCTTCGCACCTCGCCGACCACAGAACGCATCCCATTCACGACAAGCGAGTAAATCAACCGAGAACGTTAACACCTTATAAGGTCTAATTGGTACCGTTTCCTCAGGCGGAAAACAACTTTCTGCTATCGATGGAAAAACCACTTTCGTATGCGTTCGCTTTGAGTTACGACTTTTTACGATATCTATTTCTGTGCGCAAGCTGTGTAGTGCTTGAATGTCGCTTGTGCTCGTGCCGAAGATGGAAAATGAACTTTTAATGCTTAAAGCTAGAGTCGATATTAGAATGGATGATGATGTGAGTTGGTACGTTTAGTGAGAGATGTTTAGTTTTATGAATGAAGCGCAACGTTGTGAGCGGAAGCGGAGCCGGGCGTAGTGCGGCTTTCCCGCAGCGGCCGGTTTCATTAATAATTAAAACGCTGCAACTGGCGGAATGGCCGGACGTGGAGATGATTTCTAGCCGCTCTTGTTGCGGCCACAGCTTCTGCTCCGTTGCCGTTACACGAGCCGTACCACTGTGTCATATATTTTTAGAACGGAACATATAAATAAAAATTTAGACAACATCGGATATTTTGTTATAAAATATGACCTGTAGAGATGTTGCTCTGTAATGACGTATCATTAAACAGTAGCTGTTCGGAGAGTGGTCGGCTCCCAGCTCTCGGCTCCATTCCATGACGCCGCAATAATATAACGGTCGACATACAAAGTAAAATTTGACCGCCTCATTACGCAACACGCGAGTGGAATGGTACCGGAGAGAACAGGATAGTACAATTCAAGTTACATGAGCAGAAAAAGGACAAAAGTAGGTCTGAGAGAGCGAGATGGTGGAGTATGACAAATCTATAAAGAGAATGGGATAGATAAGGTAGCTAGATACGCGCGTCCGGCAGAGCACTTCCTGTCGCAGGAATAATAGTGTGCCAGTGTCCTGCAAACATTAATCGCTGTCGATAAAGCAATAAACGTTACAAAATTACATAATCTGGAGCTAAAAATAAAATCATTTCATAACAGAGACTGATACTATCAAAATCCCAATATCTTTCATCAGTTTTGGTCACGACTGTCAAAACCGATAATCTGGCTGGACTAAAAGCATTCCCAACACATTTCATACCAGTTAATATAGTCCAACCTTCAACATCTTGTAACTCCATTCTTACTACACCATCAATTTCCGTTCTTACTTCAAATCTTCGGCAGAATTCGTACAATTTCGTGAATGGTCTTCTCACGTGTGCTCAGGCGCCGCTTAACATCACTTCCGTCGCCCACATCCACTGTAATGTAATGTGTAATTGTTGGCTTCTCTCTGGCATGTCCTTCAGTTAATGTGGTTAATGGAACACAACTCATGACTAACCCTACGTATTTCTGTCTCTATATTCTTAGAACACATTTTGATCTTTCTATTTCGTGTCATGTTCTGTTTATTATATTTTATGAATGGGATCCTATGTTTAACTCAGCTATAAGCTTGAGTCATGGTTTCTAGTTTCTATCTTCCACCTTTGGCTCGGGGTCATAAGTGACTTTCTTACACTTAATATAGCTTTAACATAAACTCGTTAGAAATCATAGGAAAATCATCCCTACATCTTTAACGTTACTCAATGTGGTATAGTTGAATAATTTCACAAAATTGTCCCCTAACTTCCACTCTCGATGCCTAAATAAACAAAACATTTTAAAGCCGCTCTATCGCAGTTCATAATTGACTTTTTGTATGAGACCCATCTCAGTAAGTTCGTTACACAGCCCTGTTAGCGGAAGCGCGCCCACGCCTGCTAATTGTGCTACTCTTTTTGTTTAGATGTCCACTCGTCTTAACTCGATTACAGCAATCAGAGCCTCGCCCTTTGCCCCAGCGGCTCCCGAGTACTCCCGACGCCCCTACGTCTCGCTCGAGATAATTGTTCGTCATGACTCTTTGTCTATACATATGCAACAACAAACAGCGCTTGGTTCGCTTTCATGGTGCTGTTTGTGAGTAGCCTAGTAATTGATTTAGACATGACTGTGGTTTTCAGTTCGGTTTTCAGTTTTCGTGTTTTTTTTTTTGTCTAAAGTGATCCAAATTGGTGTAAATACAGAAGATTACTCGTATATTCGCTTTTTATGTAAATGTATAGCAATAATAGTTTTGGTGGTTTTGTAATTACCACTATTATCTACCAGTCCACTAGGTAATTAAATTCAGAACGTCCTGTTTACTCAACTGGTTCTGATAATGTCCACAACACCTATCACACAGTGAGGTGTACATTTCGGCTGCCATAAGTTTTCCCTCAAACATTTATTCTTCGATACCCATACATGATGTCCAAACAAAACCTAGCCGTGGAAACTAAAACAGCGTGGGCTAGTTGACATAATGTTTGTTCACATTTCTACTCAATTAAGTGCTGCGTTTCATTCATGTTTAATTATTTAAGGCTCGATGCTCCGGAAAAGTATGTCTGTACAAGGTATAAATAGAAGTCAGTATGGCTCGGTGCGCCAACCTGTCATACAACATTGTCGCGCCGGGCCTCTCATTTATGAATGAACTCACAGATCTAGCGATTTCCGGCTAACTGTTGAGATAGTACGACACTCTTCCTGGTTCCTGCTATGGTATCTTTAATTACGCCGCCAGCATAAACAGACCGGTGGTAGACCAACCGCACAACTAACAAAATGCGATCGTGTTGTGCAAGACGTAGAGTCCAGTTTTTCCCGCGGCCAGTGATCGATCGGAGTCCATTTCTGCTTTATCGAGATCGTTCGAAATATGAATAAAGATATTCTAAAAGCGACCAAGCGATCCTAATCGCCAAAGCGTTATGAACTTTATGATAACACGTTACGGTAAGATATGGATTAACGTGATCTGGTGGCGAGTGTGTCTCGCATCCTGTGGAGCACGTTTTTTCCTGTCTCCTTCCCGGCGTTTCACCGTTACGCAATATATCGTAAATAATTAGCGGAAGGCAAGATTCCCGTGTCTTATGGAGATGCTGACTATCGGGTTTTTTTCGCCGTACGCTTCCTGCGTCCGGCTAACCGTAAAGTGTCGAGTCTTCTTTATATGTACACCTAGTAAGACGACTCTTGATCATAAACGTCCATTCAAACATGTCTGCACAGAAAGTAGCATTGAAGAGATTTTTTACGCCCTACAATCTCGACTTATTTTTGCACCACCTATGATTCAAGTCATTCACACATTGATTTATATCAGATCTGATCTATTTGTGATGCGTTTTCAATACATAAACGCCATTCACTTTATTTCATTTATTTTGCTGTCGCTGGAATCGTTCATAAAAATGCCTCCGCGCTTTATTGAACATAACAACAAATAATAAGCTCATCAGTGTATTGAAAAAAGTATATTGCCGTGTCGATTTGCCCTTGTGCGGTGCCGGCCGATAGATGGGCATCGGCGGCATTACTGCGGCCCTCATTGAAATCCCCGCGCGCCGCCGTGCCGGCCCGGAACGGGGACGTGTGCTCACGTCTGCGGTTTTTGCTCGCACAGCTAATTGCACGTATAACTTTTACCAAATTGCGCAATTTACTGCGCATTGCCCCCTTAAAATCTGTAAAAGCCATTTTTTCCTCGCTAACTGATTTCGAACACCTGATAACGAGATCGTATCGTCGGTAATCGCCTGTAATTCAATTCGGATTTTAACCACATATTTAGTAACGACGACAAAATCGAAAGATAAAGTTGTTTAAACTTTCTCGTTTATATTTAGTTCATTATCTTTTCTCACGCGATATGAGATAAATAAAACTCGGTTAATCGATCTAATTTATTCATTACGTACCGCAACCGCACCTATTTATGTTTATCACAAATGAGCGTTTTTACTGAAGCTGCTTGATGGGTGCGACGCGACATCGTCGGTGCCGCTCCACCGCCCCGGCGACTGCGACTCTCTTTATGTTCGTGAGCGCTCAAACATGCGCACTGATCATTTGGACGTACAACAAAATAAAATAGTAACCGTACATGTTCTCACGATGGCGCTTAAAACGCTCGACAAGATCAGATATAAAATGTTGCAACGCCGAAGACCGGTCGACCGCGATACCGAACTCACTCCGACCGCGATTAGAAAAGAATAACGATCGAATTTAATGGAAAGAGTATGTTAATGAGTGCGGCCCACTACTCGCACAGATCACGCGTCTGATAGGCATCAGAAATCACATCGCTCCGATTATTATGCCTATTTAAATTTGTAGCTACTCGAAAAACATAATTATGATTCTATGCGGCCATCAACCCGTTTGTTCCCCTGTGATTTGTGTCCATATTAAGGTCCATATACAATCAATATGGCGTTCTTTTAGCGTTCTCTTGTATTATGCTCTAGATATTCGTAGGATCATAAAATGATGATCAATCAATTTGTCAGAAGACTTTTGACTAATTAGCTGCGAACTCATCCGTTCCCACGAGAATATATCTTAAAGGAAAATATTTCATTTATTTTATTATGTAAGTTTCTGTTAGCGATGTTATAATTTTTATGGATGTATGATTTATTATGCAATAATTTATTGGAACAAAAAAAGCCTCACTGTATTTTTCGCTCTCGACATAGACAATCCTCTACGATTGGTTATCAATGAATGGTAACATTCTGAATTTGAGCCACCTTTACAGCCTCAACCTTTGATACCAGGTGACCAAGTGGTCACCTGTGCTTAATATGAGCAACCTGCACATTTTAACTGTTATGTCACTTTTAATAACCAACTGACAACTATTCAAGTCACTTATAAATGCTCCTGTGAAGACGCATGTACCACTAATTGGTAATCAATTGAATGCGTGGCAGTGCATCGGAGGCTGACAGGGGCGATGCTATCGACCCTAACTCAAGATACAATCGAAGATGCCTCCGTCCACCCGTCAGGCTCTATCTCCACATCTCGATAACTACTTAAGCGCAACTATATTACGTACTCTCTAAATTAAGACGCATTGAGAAATATTACCTCACGAAGCATCGTTTAATTAAAAAAAAAAGCTCAAATACCACCGCTGCGGACGTTAATAAGTTACACAATATAAAATGTTGTTCATCTCTGATAGATGCATCGAATGTTTCTCGTAATGTCAAGGGAACGATGAGAAAATGAAGGCATTGATATAAACGGACTATAACGGAAGTAGAATAACCGATTTTATGTAAAACAAATCGATGGTATAAACAACCGAAGTTATGGTAAGCGATCACCATGTTGATAAAGATATCGTCTGACAATATCAACAAATCGTGATGCATTAAGAGGGTAATTTATTGTAGTTTGGAAGCCTAGCTATGCTGTCATTTATAGGTAGGTACTAGTTTTACTAATTTACTGTAGTCAAGGGAAGAGAGACTCCTGCGATGATATTGAGATAAAACTGGCATAGGTGGATACAAAACCATTAGATTCTAGCTCCTGCCCACGACTTCATTTACGTGAAATTTCATAACATATATCCTACTAGCTTCAGCACTCTAATTGCGTAACACACAATCAATCTCAATCCGAATCATTTTGAAGGATATTGCTAATCCATTGCTTCATATGTTCAAAAAATGTGTCATGTGTGTCTGCTCAACAACGTAAATAACGCAATGAATGTTGCTGAACTGTCAAAATGAAACCGATTCCGATTGATCGTGTGTTACGCAATTAGGGTGCTGGTCAAATTTTTCCACGAGAACGTGCTACAGTTACAAAAAGCCTATGTCCTTCCCCAGGATGCCATCTATCTCCTTACCAAATTTTATCGAAATCTGATTTTATACAGACTGAGTTACTTTCATTTATAATATTATATCAATTACACTTGACAATACTGTAGCTCCCATTAGTGAAAGATTTTTCTGAATCCGATCAGTAGTTTCGAAGATGACCCCTTATATACAAACTCACTACTGTTACCTCTTTACTACTACTACACTACCGATGAGTGAGTGAGATCTAGTCTTTATACAGACAGTGAATAAAAAATGCGAATGTGCTAATAGGTCAACAAGTCTTTGTAAGACCTTTATAGTAGTAGTACGATAGTATTACATTCTCAATAGCTGACGATATGATCTCTCATTGAGTAAAATCTATTGACGTTATTGATAATTCATTATGGAGACACTATTATCCCTCATATAACCTCAACACTACAGACGTAGTATATAATTATTTATATTTGTATGATCGTGATGAGCTGATAGTGCTATCATTTCGTTTTCTATCAGTATTTAATGTTTTTCTTGCTCCCTTAGATCTTTTTGATCTTCGACAATTTTAACTATGAATGATGCGCCCAAACCAAAATTTTGAGAATACTCTAAGTACGGTCGCCAAAGGAGATAAGTAACCAAGGGCCGTCGGATATAGTTGAAGTTTGGCAAGAAACTGATGGATGTTTTTGAATGAAATTTAATTTCATTAATAGAAAACAAATAGTTTATTTATCAAATTAAATTTCATTAAATAATATCCAGCGGTTTCTTACTAAACTTCAACTATATCCGATGCCCTGGTTACTTATCTCTTTTGCCGACTGTACATATTCCCAATTTCACACACATTTCATTATCTTTCTTAGTTATCAATTGGAATTCCACAACTGATAACATTGTCTAAGTACACAGATAGACAGGTATCCATTCACAACAATAGTAAGTTGGCCCTTTATTATTGCCTCGTGGACTTTTATTATTACATATTGTTATGAGTCACGAGCTTTTAGTGGCTTTCCAGCGATTCCGACATGTTGTCACAGCAAACATTGGACGTATGGTGTTGTGCCTACAACGATGTGCTAGTGTTGGGAAATTACTACATCTTATGAATGACTCACGGAAATGGGACATAACGTAGGTACCTTCTTACTATACACCATAAATACTCAACCCTATTTTGCCCACCGCTCATTTTGAGAATATATCTGTTTCTAGAGCCCCCCATTTTGTTTTACTTACCATCTGTCGCGAATCTGAAACAGCTATTGCCACGATTATATTTAAAAGTTTAATGTTATATAGTCGTCGTTAGGTAGTAGTAAGATAGGATAATTATATAATTTCCTCTGAGTCTTCAACAGTCCCCCTGAAAGTCTCAAAAGGCCACGAGGGGTCACTTATCACCCACGTTGAGAACCTATCCTATACACTATTCCTAGAAAAATATATCAGCCGATTCTTTGTAACAAAAAGACACGAGTATTGGTCAATTATTTTTGTTTTCAATGACAGATTTTGTGGATGAAGAGGGAGAGGAGGCCCTAAGATGAATGGATTTTGTGAGGAATGTTAGGATAAAGAAGGGAATGAATGATAGCGTGACGGTTGACAGGGAAGAACGGAAGGGTAACAGGTAACATGGGACTAGGGCAGGAATATGATGATGATGGCCACTCCGCAGCTAGTACTTTTAGGCAAAACTTCATTACATTAGGATCGGTTGTGTAGTAAGCATACAATTCAACAGTCAACAAAATTGATCAAAGATATTTGTACCAAGCGAATGAGAACTATGTCGTAATTCAATAAATCTACGAATCCATCGGCCCAGCAATACGTATTTGCGAAGAATCAGCAACTTCCGTTAAAATCAAAGACAGATTTCGGCGTAAACTAATATAGTTCTAAGAACGATATTTTGAGAGCATTACAATAACTTCCGAATCAATATTCGAATTCGTCGAACATTTACGTCGAGGCAAGACGAGTTATTTCAACCATAACTTGAGGCGACAGAGTACATACGTCCGAGTCCGTAGTAAAGTAGAACGGGTCCGGTCCATTCATAGTTTTGAAGACAAACAACCTCGCCCATCTAGCCAGCAAGCATGTCATTCACAACGCTCGTGCTCAATGAGGCGCAATGTTGCGACATTGCTGTACGAACACTCATACATCACTCGTATGGACATACTCTACCAGCGCAGATGTTGGCACATGTAATAAATAAAGAATTGATATTAATACAGCAATACTTTACTTATATAGAAATAATAACTTATTATATTTTAATTAATAAGACATGCCGTTTTCCTTACCCCCAGTGATTTACAAACACGGTTGAATCGTTGCAAAATGAACTGGAGAGTTTGAATGAACGGAAGGCAGATTTCCTTTGTCGTTAAGTACGCAGAACGATTTAAAAGTAGATTATGTAAAGCACACGGCGGCGTCAGCACCAGACGGTTCGGCTCGGCTGGAGCAAGTTCCGTTGAGGCGTGTTGACATTATCGAAAGCAAGCTCAAACAGCGATCGGACCTCGGCCCTTGTTTACACATTGTATATTTCGAAAAATAAATAAATTGTCTTTCTGCGATGTTTCCACGAACAGGTCAATGCTAAAGAGATAAACGAATGTTTAACTATAGTTAAGAGAAAAATAACTATTACAAACATTTACAGATACACATCAAAAGTAGTTTATACAGATGTAGACTTGATTGTAGGTAATCCTTGTCTTGTATTTACAATTAACTTCTTTTCATCAGAGATTTAGCACTGGTTATTCATTACTTGATTAACAAATGATGTAGCTCTTTTAAGTCTTAGCATAATCAGCCTTTAATGTTCCCACTGCTGGGACACAGGCCTCGTCTGTGAGAGGGAGTCACCCATAATCCACCACTTGGGCTCAGTCCGGCCTGGTGGCTATTAAGTCTTACACTTTTGAAACTTTTAGAAGCCATGCAGGCACTTTAATTATGATGAATATTTTTTTACCCAATAGTTTTTTCAAGTTCCTATAATTATTGTATCTCGATATTGATAATTAATAGCATAGGCTAAACTGCTACCGATTGCAGAGCGCCATACGATGTAAATTACCGCTTACCGTAACAAATTATATCGACAAAAAATCGAGAAATACGAGTATTAATCGAATCAATTTCACGGGAGCTGTGATCGCATATCTATGCTCAATTACGTCGACCTCCGACTCGGTTTATCCATAACATGTTTATGTATCCAATCGTCTCACATGGGAAAAACTGAAATAACGTAATGTAATAATATTGGGAAATCCTTGAAAATTTCCCAAGAATTATTATTTAAAAATGTATTTCTCTAAATCTGAAACATCCAAGTCATGCATCAATCCATCCATTTGTGACATCGCAAAAGCCAGAGTTTCGTAAGAAAAGTTTATCTAAATAAAACTTCAATTTTTAAAAACCATTGTTTGTCCATTCATATTGTTCTGTGCGACCTTGGAGCTGCGGGTTGCGGTGCACTAGGGTGGTGCGCAGGCGTTGAGCGATGAACGCGCGATATGAGCAGTCGCGCCGCGTCGCGTCGTCGCCGCGACATCGCGAGGCTTCCGTTCCCGCGACCGACTCCGTGGGAACCGCTTTATTTTCGTATTTAAATTCGACCCTCATTAAACTGGTTTGCTTCAAAATTCGCTGCCTTCTTTCGACGCCTTTTACTCAACTTTTTATGGTTCCGTTCGACATTTACTGTTTGTGATTATTTTTATTTAAGTCTAGACCTCAATGTGAGTAATCCCACAATGAGCTGCTTGTATAAAGAGTACCAGGCTGTCTTCATTTGTAAGAGCTTCGCATTATTGATAACTGAACGGTTTGAGTTAACTTAATGTTTATTTATTTTGTTTTCATGACGTGAATTGGTCGTATAATTATTTTTTTGTTTTACTTAAAAGATAATACGAAATAATCTGAGATAACAACACACGTTTAATATTCCATAGATAATGTTTAGACCTCATGTTAATTTAATTTGGGCAATATAAATTAATGGATGGAGAAAGAACCAGTTCTCGATCAGTGGCGAGTTGGGAAGAGAAACATAATCAGTGAACCATTATATTTAATTAATACAGGACGATTTATGTAGTAGATACGGTTGCGTGTAATTCTTCTCATAATACTACCACGTAGGTATTTGGGAGTACTTTATTATTCTCGTTTGAGTTATGGTTATAGTTTCTCGCCGCAATTGTACCTTGGCGTCTATTAAATGATTTTTTTTTTGAAGTAGGTTCTTTATGTAAATTTGAAGTCACAGCCACTTTTTTATCACATCAATCTGATGGTTTGTAATTATTTTGTAATAGAAACTTCTTACAAACTAAATGGAAGTGTAAATAGATAGACTGATTACGTTGTGGGAATTTATTGGGTAATAATAATAACTTCATCATAATTTTTGTCACACAGCAACTTAGATGATGAATGTTGAAAACAGGAACTCATAAAATGATATCTAAAGTATACCATTTCATTAATAAAAAATCTTATCTTCGGTCACAAACTCAACAAAAGCGTCACTACAATCAGGACCGGAAACGTCATTGAAAAGACATAAACGCGAATCTTAATTTGATCGAAATTATTGTAACTGTATCTTAACCTTAAATACTCACACAAATGTTTTATTAACACGTTTAATTATGTTAATATGAAAGAGGAGTTATCTTTCCCCGAAATGGTGCTCACTTCCCCACGGTATCACCTTACACCGGATGGTGGGTAACCCTGCAGTGCAAGTTAGACTAAAACCTTACTGTACAATGCAGCTATGTAAAACTGAACTTTAAATTAAGGATAGTAACTTTCAAAATACGGTGAAGTGTCTCCAACTTCAATATTTTGAACGTAGAACTATTTGACTTTTGTGTAACGTTTAAATTTCAGCTCTATGCTGTGACATTAGCGTTTCTTTTAGAGAAGTGAGTCTTAAGATCGGATACCGGAAGGACACATTGTATAGGCCTTAGCTACCTGTTGATAATTTCTATTGTGATTGGTGAACGAGCACAATACTATGTTGTACGTTAGTGGAACTTTTAAAAGCATTCCTTCGATGAGTAACATTTTACTCACATGGACTTAACTTTTATCTTTTGCAATGGATAGTTACGATATGCTACTTAGGTACCTATATGATAAGTTTAAGTAAAAGTGTTTTTCATTAATTAAATAGGTTTCACTATTTTGTCTACCACTATTTGCGATATTTTAATCATACCATCCTGAAAATACTTCTATCAAAAAGTTATTTAGTGCGCAAAATCGACTTTAAAACGAAATAAAAATCATCAACATTTATTCGGGACTTTATAAGCATTATAAAATAAATATGATACTTAACAAGATGTGTCATCAACATCATGTAAAGTATGCGAACCAAAATCACGGAATGTTCATTTGTTAGTAATACATACTCCACTAAACTAAGTTGTCAAAAGCTCTTAGGCGGCTCTTTTCAGGCGTCAAGAACAAGCGCTTTAAATGACTATACTTTTGAATTAGCGTCCACTCAATTCATATTTATATCCGCCATTTTTCATGCGCAACGAGCAGCGCATACGCAAATGCAAGCCATTAATAAATTACAGAAACACACAGCCACATTGATCTCTACGTCACTACGTAGCGGTTGTGCATGTGTGTGTACACTTCCTCTTGTGTTGTGTGTGCGTGTGAGTGTGGAGGATCGTGCGGGCGGGGGAGGGCGGGGGACGACTTCCCGCGTAGCACCTGGCGCTCAGAGGTTACATGCATCGACGGGATCCCATTGATTTGTGGCGAGAAGCACTTGAACTTAATGCTCTGATCTGATTTACCCTTTGTTTATGGTTTACTTCATTGTTGCGAACGTGGTATGCTGGTGCAAATATGTTGGTGTAGGTATTAATCGGTCAATCTCTACATTAGTTTAGCTTAGCTTTATTCTCAGCCAAACTCGTTGATGACTGGCCTATTCTGGGAACAAGAAATACTTTTGTAGACATGTTCTACATTGCACTACATTCTTTTGAACATTGTAAATACTGTGTAGAGTTAAATAATAGAATGATAAAAGGTTTCATATCTTTAATTTTCTATATGTTTCCCGTCTACAAAGTCATGAGGAAAATTTAGAGCCAAGATGTCCAAAGTATACGCTCAACAGTCTGACAATACCGACCACATCCTCTATTTGTTTAAGTGAAAGGCAATTGTACGCCTTTTATTTGTATTGAGCAAACCCTTTGGAAATAAGTTGCGTTTTTCATCCATAAACATCGAAGAAAAGATTATATCTTTACCGTCAGGATTGTGTATGTTACCAGTTCCATAATTCAATAAAAATTAACTTCGTATTTTAAAATATCCATCTATTAGATCCAATCAGTGTGGTGGAGTGAGAAAAAAAATATTAATTGCGTAGAATTGGAACCGGTATAAATTAGTGATCTTTATCTTTTGTATTAAGTGGACTAGACACTGATATATTACAAGAGAAATAGTTCTATACGTTGCGAAGATCTTGGGAAATAAATATTGTTTGCATATTAAAAAGAAATACAAGCTGTTTATCTACCCCAAAACTTCAAGTACGTTTGTAAATGTAATCTCTTTGATCAAAAATTCTATCTCTATTCTTTGATTTACCCATTATATTTTACCTGTTACTTTTGACATAAGATCTCCAATCCCCAGTATAAGCTGATGTCAAAATATTTGCCGTGATCAAAGGGCCTCCACGTGGTGTCGATGTCGACCAAACATTGACACGGGACGCGGCGCGGGCACACCTCGCCGCAGATAACAATACCGCGAACAATGAACACGCCGCCTGACCCAGCGAGCCAGAGACACACCTACAAACAACACAAACTGAGCGCACTTCAAACTGATGAGTTTGACTTATTCTCAAGTCCTTGCCTGAACAATGAAGGACCTCTGTCGTTCTTCATTAAGCCCCTCTACAGGCCTCCTGCATAACATCCTGTCTTAGTTTCATTCATTTGTCATAGTCAAGAATCAATTGAGGTACTCTATGTTACTGCCAATTTGTACCACTTCCTGCCTACCTGTAGCCTGCTGTAGAACATTATTGTGCAATTTAGAACACCGATATTACTATTTAATCGTCTGGCTTAAACATGGTGTGTTCATTATTATAAATTGTAAGCTTTAGCAGATTAATGTTAATGAGCGTTACTATTCATTGAGGAATGCACCGACTCTATATGTTGCGTGTGTGCAAATCTATGAATGAAGACGGTGGACTGCACTTTATGGTCCCACAAAAACCGAGGCCCTTTAGAAAATACTCCCGACGGATACTCGGAGCGCAATATTTACTACGCCCCCCGACCCTTTCACTTCCTCTACGGCGACAACCTGCGTTGGAGCGAGACTTCGTTACGCAAGCGCACCGGCCAGAGCGGGACGGCCGATTCATTCATAACCGAGTCCGCCATCCGGTCCGCGTTCTGATCGATCACTTCATCTCCTTCTAACGCACAGTCTCCTCTCGAGTGCGAGCAGGTGGCACCGGATGCTTAACGATGTACCGGAGCTTCGATCGGAAGCTCTTAAAAAAAACCTCGTACTCTTTCACGTCACCTCGAACCGAGTCACATCCCGGGGCAACGGGTATCTAGTGCACCCGCGGCGCCGGCTCGACGCGTATCGAAACTACAAGTGTGTCGTTGTAATGTGAAATTACCTCGTTTAATGAGGGGACAGTCGCAATTGGTGATTTTCGTAAGCTCGCTGGGAGTGAGACGGTGCGAGCTTCGCCCCTCCGCCGAGCGCCCATTCAGCTGCGAGTAGTCGCTCGCCGGCCACAGCGACGCACGCGCGCGCACACCTTGCCACTCCACTCTCTGGATACTACTCCAATTTTGACATGACCGGTTCCAAACACGACCGCGAACGATCGACCTGTGTCCACACAGTGTTAGCTCACTAGTGATTTCTCTAATTGGTGCTTTTGAGTGAGTGTCGCCGGGAATGTACGAGAACTCGGCCTGGACAACTTTACAATGGCCCAAATTGCATTAAATGGGTAATTGGTGTACGTCATTGGATAATGGATTCGGCTCATATACCTAGTACATATAATCCGTCCTTACGAGGAGCGTGGGCCGCTGTGAATTTTGCACTTGACTCCCGGCCCTGCTCTTTGTTTGATGCCGTTCCATTTAAATATTTAAATTCAACAATGCGATTTCTGCCCTCATGAGATGAATACGAAACTGTATATTTATAGTATTTATTGTTTAAGTACATAGTTAGCCACATTCGGTGTATATTGTTCGCTATCAATTGAGTACAAACAAGAAATAACCGCGATAACAAACTTCCAGGGACTATTTCATGAGAACGCTAAAGCTCCATGTATACCTAGGCCAAATATTATTATTTATTTAGTGTATTATTGACTTTGTTTTGCTCTAATTATTTGTGAAGTAAACATACAATATTAGTTACACTAATTGGATGATATTGCACCTGCTGGATAAATAACTTTCAGTGTAATAATACGCTACGAAATAATAATATTTCAACTACGTTTACCACCTATGAAATTTGCAATATAATTAGCTACTTTCAACTACCAGTTGGAGCCACTTAGCACCTAAGTGGTTGAGAAATAGTTCTAATATAATGCTGAACATAAATCACTTAGGCCATTCTGTGAGAAGGAGGACTTTCTACCATAACTAGTAGTAGAGGTTAACAATTAACCGCGCTATTACGGCGGTCCTAATAAATCCTGCAGGGATTTCAATTAGTTGATTTCCAAGCGTTTTTCCCGCTACCGCACATAGTAAGAATTCCACGAGGCGTTTTCTCCGCCGCCACGACGCAGGTACGGCGCGTTATCAGTCGCCTGCGCCGCCTGCGCGCGACCGTGGGAATGAAAGAGGCGTGTTAAACAATAGCAGACAGATAAGAACATCGTCAGAACCCATTTGGGGTACCTTTAAGTAATTAGTTGTGTTCTCATTTACGTGCTCCGTACTAAATCCGTTTTGCATCGATTCCCGATGAATCATACCTACTTGGATAAGTCTGAGTTAAGATCTACGCTTCAGCGATTATGTTAATGTTGCAATAATGTTATATTTTGGCTAGTTCTATTGATAGTTACAAATGAAAGGTTAACATTGTACAGCTACGCTCGCTCGCGCGATTCATGGATAAAAAACTTCACGAGAATTACCTTTGTTCTTCGAATTGGGTCTACATGATTTAAATATAAACTTATTTTAGATACTTAAGAGATTCATTGTGACCACGACTGCAAGTTAGATGATGAATAGTTCTTATCAGATTATAAATAACGGTTTACAAAATACTAATTTTTATCGGTTTGTAAGTAGCTATACTGTCAATTGTACCATTCCGGTTTGGTTACAATGTCAACTCGAACTACCAGTAATTTTCTTTTTCATTCGCTTCAGCATATTATTATTCTCACGTCAACATACTTTAAATAGAACATTTGTTATTGTTTATTTGTCTCTATTAAATCATTTATTTTTGTCGTCATATTTAATTACGACAAACTAAAAATAAAACAAGAAACGATCTTTAGGCCTAATTATAGTTCGCTT
This sequence comes from Apamea crenata, assembly GCA_949629185.1. NCBI lineage: Eukaryota > Metazoa > Arthropoda > Insecta > Lepidoptera > Noctuidae > Apamea > Apamea crenata. The sequence continues at coordinate 7,981,795 of OX451371.1, read as the reverse complement.
CATAAACAAAGATTTGGCAGTTGCTATAGGTGCATACGTTACAGGTCTAAGGACCTGTACACACTGTGGGGGAAACACAAAAACCCCGCGTCCCGGCAACGGATACAGATGTTTATTTTGAAGCCGTCCCACAATCCCCTACTTGTGGTTTTTTACACTTTTTTACTCTAAAGAAACCTTTCCGATGAGGCTTTCATACGAGCTGGGCAGAAAAACAGCATGTCTGGCAGTTTTGTTTCTTTTTTCCATTTGCACATTTTGATTAGATGCATATTTTTTCAGTTACGTAATATGAACTTCCATCAACTTCAAACGCTTCAAAGAACAGATGCCTAGGTACTTTTTAGAAACTTCCTAGTTCCGTTTATGTTCTTGTTGTTGCATAAAATATTTTTATTTTTTCTGAAACGCTAGAGTAGTTCGTAGCACGACCATCTTCAAAAACTTATTCGTTTAAGGAATCAAATTCCTATAAATATTGCATTAAATTACAAATTAATGGTTTATTTTAGGCTAGTTTCAGAGAAGTACCTACGTCATCTCAAAGTAAACATTTTAACGTTCGAGTCACGCGCCAAAAACCTTATAATAACTTGTATACTTACTATTAGTATACACAATAGCTTGCGCCGGCGCATGTGCAACGTCATATGCTCCAATTTTGACAACAAACATTCATAAGGTGTTCAATAGAATTTGAATCGTGTCAAACAGTATTGCGTTTTGCATAAGAATTTAAGTTTAATTAAAACATTTAATTCTAATTACTATGTTTATACAGTCCGGTGGTAATTGCGTAACCCGCTCTAACAGTAGAAAATTCTTTCATTTTGACAGTTCAACTACATTCATTGCGTTAATTGTGTTGTTGAGCAGACAAATTTTTCGAACACATGAAGCAATGGATTAGTAATATCCTTCAAAATTATTCAGATTGTGATTGATAGTGTGTTACGCAATTAGGGTGCAGTTTTGTGTAAGAACAATTGATTCATTGATTGATTTCGGTCTTGCATTAAGCATATATGGCATCAAATCAGTCTTGCCTGGAACTATAGCAGTAGTAATTAATTAATATCTAAGATATTTCAATTAATATCTAAGATATTCATATCATAATACCCACTGCAATTCCCAGTCCTGCAATTGAGGCACAAATTCAGTTGCCATTGTTGCAATCTACTTAATAAAAATCTTAAACTCATTCACTCATTTACTGACAGACAACGCACAGCTTAAACCACTGGGTCTGGCTAGACGCATGAGATATTGTGAAAGAGTTTCTTATATGGTGAAATTGAGCACTAAGAAAGGATTTTTGAAAATTCAAGAGGTTATATAGAGGATGTAAGTCAGTATGGAAGTTTTGAATCATTTTTGACTCTCATTGGGTGCACTGCTTGTGAGTGAAGAATTTCGTTTGCTGAAATATAATGTAGAGCTCAACATTATTTTGAGGTTTGAGATAATTTTAACAATATTTCACTTACATGATAATATTAAAAACTAAACATAAGTCAATATTGTTAGGTGTATTTACTATGGCATAGGTACCTTACAAAACGCGAACAAATCTTTTATTATTATTTATTTATTATTATTATTTATTTATTTACATACATACGCTACCATTACAGAGTCCCAATTCGGTAGTGTAGTTAATTAACAATGGTGTGACATTCCTACTAGGTTATTATTATATACCCAATTACCCACTTCTTATACCTTAGGTACGTGCTAGATTCGTATCTATAGCACAATAACACGCAAAATTTAACATTTTCCTTGTAAGTATAGGTATTAACACTTATAACGAGCTACCCAATTACGTCGACTTATCGATTTCTCAATTGGGAATATTTCTCAATAATTACTATTTCAGAACGTTAAGTGCTTGCCTAAAATATTAATGCATAAAAGGTTTCGCATGGCTCGTCCGAAACGCGAGGTGTATGTACCTACGCGTCGAATTTTCGCAGCCAGCGAACCGTGCCCTCTGACTCACAAAGGAGCGTTAAACTGAACGCTTAGCATTCAAATTCAAATGGTCCCCTCACTAGCTGTTCTAAAATCGAAATGAACAAATCGTTTGAAAATATCGCCTTTGTACAGCGAAAAGTCGTCAAGTCGCTGTTGCGAAGCGAAGTTTCAGATAGAAAAATCAAAATTAGTTTGTAGATATTCCTTATCTCATAGAAAATGTATCAAAGTTTCTTGGAAAGTTGCTGAAACTAAACAAAAGGTATTTTTCACAATGAAAACATGAAAACTGAAATAACTAGCTTTTGTCATTTCGCTGTTTTCGTGACTTTGCGATGTAAATGCACTCTTTTGAAGTTTAATGTTCATAGATATGGAAAAAATAACATCAAAAACAAATGAAATATGTTCAAATTGAATCAATTTTTATTCATGTCAGTATATTGACAATGAAACAATACCTAATCTCTCATTGATAGCTCAAAGTTAGGTCCGCGATGAATGGCAATTGATAGTGTGGCATTTGCTCCACAGACCGGTCATACATTATTGATAGCCATTTTGGTATTTTTTAAAGCGAAAAATTTTGGTATTTTTTTATTTTTATTATCGTATACCTCTGTCATAAAAGTATTACTTAAAAATTCACACAATTTTGTTTTGGAAAATTTAAACATTTTCAGGAAAATTTTTGCTTTTGTATAAATATGAAAAATTAACCTTTGTTTAAAATATGTGTTTGTAATAAACAATATTTCTAGGAATTAAGATTATTTGGTGACCTTAGACCACAATCGCTTCTTAATTTCCAAAATCTGTCTTCAAAATATGATCATTTAGCCAAGTTAAGTAAGAAAAAACTTAATAACTTTGACTAATGAAGAACAATAACGAAGCCATTAACATACAATTAGTCAAGTTTTATAATATCCAAAATAAATCAGTAGTTTTATGAGGATTGATATTTTTAACAGAACGTTAACACGAAGTTAATAGTCACTAATATTGGTGAGAGACTGAACGCCCGTTTCGCTGCGCTCGCGACGACCCCATTTTCCGAGTGACGAAATGGATATCCGAACGAAGAAGCTCACCGGTATCAGCATTAAAATTAATTCTTCCGTATTCCTGCTTTTAGTGACAGATTAGTTTACGAGCGTCGTAACTCTTTAGCTCCTGAATAGAGTAACTCTAATAAAAGTATGTAACAGTGTCGCCTAATAGCTCTGCCCATCAAACTGGCTGGCTGTAAAACAACAAAGGGATTCCGTCGAAATTTAAAATGATAGTGTTGTATCTACCGTATAACAATTGTTCATAAAAGTGAACGGACTTTATTTTTTGTGCTGACTTTTATTAATGTGGCATTTTCATAAATTAAAGGGTTAATTACCTCACTATTGTTTCATCTGAAAAGTATTTTAGTTTTGATTGCATGTGTCTGATTATTTCGATGGACTCTGTTGCATTTCTTGTGGATATTGTAACTACGTTTATTATTCTTCAACCAAAACTTTTACATCTAATAAGTACAAGTATCTTTATTTATGGAATACTTAACATGAAAAAACGTTTGTCCTCAAATGAACATAAATGCCTACATTATGTTACATAAAATGGCGGTTGCGACACTGAACTTAACCTTAAACCAAATGAATTAACATACAAAAGTACTGGAAATGCATCCATTTGAATGTCTAATTAACGCGTTTATATATATTCTCCTAAACGAACATTTTGCGATTGTAATTTGAATTTTTATTACGTTACCTAAAAGTTAATTGTACTCAAGTTTTGTTGTGTTTTAAATTAGGCTGAATGTACGATGACACACTTTTGCTTTTTATGTTTTAGCATAATGTGGTTTAGACAAAAAACAATGTTATCTATATGCTCCAACAGTCTAATTTATTCGGTGCTTCAGGACATTAAACTGTTATTCACACTCAATGCGTCTTTTGTTTTTTCGTAAAGAAAATGTAACGTCGACCAATCTGTTCATAAACCGCCGTCGCCATTTTGTCGAGTCAAGTCATCGAACGACTATTATGCCGCCCACGTGTTGTAAACAAACATTAAGAATATGGAACTCGCGGAGTTTTCCTCGCGAAGATTTTTCTCGCGCAGTGCGCGTGTGCGTGGGCGTTGGGAGGCGTTCGCCAATCGCCTCCGAGCCCGCCCCACGGCCCCACGCCTCGCATCCACACGCCCGGCCGTATGTCCAAGACACCCACACCACAGAATGTCGCCCAAACCATAGCTGTTTTATGACAGCCGTTCCACAATTACATTTTTTCTCGATAATTAGAGAGGTGCCGGAAAATCTCGCGTCTCACGCAGCCTGCGCTGCCAAATTCCAACGCTCGAAATCATTTTTGTCTATGAAATGCGACGTTAATTTGTCGACAGACAACCCTTCTCCTCGCTACTGGACTTTAATTTCATATTTCGAAACACATTCACAGTAAGTGGTTGCAGTGAATTTTACCTTAATTAGTATGTAGATTTCTAAATAAGCAAAAACCTTTTCATGTTTTAGATAGCTAAGTATGCAGACTGTAGAGTTATGTATGTTACTTATAGGTTTTTCTCGACGTAGCCAAGTTAGGAAAAGCCGTTCAAAGTTCTTTTTTTTTAAATCAAATTAAGCAATTTTAATCACGCCCCTACATTGAGTCTACATAGTACCGGTCTATAACCGCATAGGACACCTTAAAAGTTACTAAGATTATTTACAGTGGCCATTATGAACACAATTTTTTGGAACAGCCACCTAATTTCAACTCGACTTTTAATAATTTACCTACAAATTAATTTTTATCTTAAATATCGGCTATCAATACTCTTACTTCGTGTATGAAACATCATCATCTGCCTAGCTTTTTCCCAACTATTGACCTCCAGTCTAACCGGATGCAGCATGATGAAACATGATTACAAAAAAAAACAAACGCTGAAAAAAACTACCTATTAATAAACGAAAACAAACACGTTAAATTTACAGTTACTCATATCTACGAAATGAAATAGTTACATTAGGTGACATGGCCATTTGACCCTAGCTCCTAGTTAAAACAAATATGTATGTCCCAACAAAAGTGATACAAAATGTGCCGGAGCAGAGCGAGTCAGTCCGTAATAACGTTTTAATTGAACGGTCGGAGGTCAAATCACTTGCGCCCCGCGTGACCCAACCTCGACACGCCAGCCAGAACAAACCAATACACAACCAGCCTAACACAACAACTTTCAGATTCAACAAACCAAAATTACATAAACCGAAAGAATTTACGCTGATCGCATGCTAATATTGACTCAGGCTCACGCTAACAATGTTACGATCATTATTATGTGGCAACACTAAACAAAGTATAAAAGCTCGCTTGCTTGCGCACAAACTGCACAATCTATTGCTATTGTTCACATAAACAACCCGCCGAATTGTTAGCTCTTGTTATACAAGCTCGCATTGTTCCACATTTGAATCGTGCGTCCCGCGTCACTCGATTCGCCGAAGCATCCATTGTCGCCATGTTTGTTGATGCGCGCGCAATCCGTGCAAAACCGCGCAAAATCTCGCGAATACTTGGGCCGAAATCAAAACATGCATTGATACGCGGCGCGGGAGCGAACCAGTTCTCGAACGCACCACAATGTAGCTAGTGGCTGAATAAATGAATTCTGTTGCCTCATTTCTGTCAAGAAACCCATAAAGACTATTTTTATTACTTTTTATTTTAAACCGGCATCGGAAATTGTCTCTTGAGTCTTCACCAAATACCAAGTATCTGCTCAATATGACCGTTACATCGCACGATTGGACCCCCGCAGTTATCGTAAATCCACTTAATTTAGAAATATTAAAATCTACAACCGAATTAGTGTCCGTCTGCATCATCGGTCCAGATATGCGGGTGTCCACTTTCCCATTAAGATGGGGTCGAAGATGCGACCCCATTTGACCGCGGGTTCATTCCGCACACCTAACACTTAAATAATACATATTTGCTTCATGAACGCCGCTAGACGAGAGCCATCAATTAGTGTCGCACGACATTCGGTTACATTGTACATTAGCACTTATGTAGGTTATTGGTCTCGGCTACTCGCCTACGCTTTTGCATCTTTTGTTATTTAACATTGTTATCACTAGATACACACGTGATCTTTTCCTAGAATTAGCGAAATTTCCCGATAGACTGAAACAATATTAACTTTTTACGCTTACTTCAATTTGTGTTAGATTTGCCAAATGATTTAGTATTTCGATCGGACGCGGCGTAATAACAAACAAAGGGAGCCTAATATCATAGAACGTTATCAAAATGTAATCTAGTAACAAATAAGAGACAAATGTAATGCGGTCGGTGTCATTGAGGCGTGGGGTGACAAATTGGGCGCGACAATCGAGTTAGTTGACCCGAGCCCCGACCAATCTGTGCTCACACCACACGATTAACCGCACAGACACATAGACACACAGGCACACTGGCATACAGACACACGCGCTAACTGCCCTGTAATAGATACGAAGCTATCCGACCCACTCAATTGTGCTGCACAGATTATTAGAAGGGTTACAGTCAATTAAAGGGTCTTGCTACATACAATAGTAGATGGAATGTTTAGGAAATAAACAGTGTAATACCGAATTGTTCTTCCTCGCCGGAATCCATTTTGTTAATAATTATAAAGCATGGAATGAGCTATATACAAACAACTCGGCGTCAACGCCGCTGCTACGCCGCGTAGGCGCCTACGTGGCGTAGCGGCCTACGCGGCGTAGCCGTCTACGTTGAAGAAACGCACGTTGAACAAAGCGCTAAGACACCCGAAAATGATTCTGTTTGATATTTTTTAAATTAAAAATTCATGTTATACATGAACTAGTTCATTTTGTAAGTTAGTTTAGCCTACATTAAATTCTAAAACTTTATTCTCATCGAACCATGCCTTCCATCATCATTATCCTCCCAAATAATTCCAAAGATCACGAAGTCAACCAACGTACAACTGGACTGACCTCTATTAAACATAATTTTCGCTTTACGCCCGTTGTGAGCAGCGCGTTATTTGACTATTGTCCTCCAATATTGGTCGAGCAACTAGACTCATTGAATGCGACTACTTAGGACACAAAGGACTCGTCTCAAGCGTCAATAGAAATTCTCTCGCTTTATTCAGTACTGGACTTAATGATCTGGATTGCAGTAATACTGTTTGATTGATTGAATTTCATGGGTATGTGACTATAGCTTGTTTTTCTTAGATTCACTCTATCGTTTTTAAATATTGTTTGAACATTTTAATGTCGTGCCCTTCAAACTTTACGTTCAGTTTTATTATTTCATTTCATACAGCGTCATTTGTCCAATAAAATCCTCGACCAATAACATGACAGTTATGTTTCTAAATGTGATTTTGATTAGAGACAATTCGTCGCCCCCATCATGACTAAAGTGTGTTTGATTGACTAATACTATGTCAATTGTATTGAAACCTACGTACCTAAAGCATTATCTTATACTGTTAGGTTTTTTTACACCGCCATATTATAAGCGTGAGAAAGTTTTTTGCAAAAATAAAAACAAAACGATAAATTCTAAAATGATGTTCTTATCTGTAAATCTATAAATAAAAAAATAAATTAGTGCCAAAGATAAGCTCAAAATAACCAAAAAATAAATATGCTCTATAACCGTGTGAACCGAAAATGAATTCATTGAAAAGCGTCATTAACGAATTATCATTAATCACTTACAATACATTTTTGTTGTCTAATATTAACACGCATTAGAACCCCTTTTCATGGAACATTTTTTAATAAAGCGAAATGAAGATGTTTACTGGTACTTAACCCTTGGACTTTCGATGGGGTCTGTAGTACCAATTTCATCAATTTGTGTCGCTCAGTTATTGGTTATTTGAAAGTATTATGGCCATGAATATTAAGAACATAAACATGGGATGATTATCTTGCTGCATCATGATTAAATTACGTTCAATACCCACATGATGTTAAGTAGATATCAGTTGCGCAATAATGAATATTCAAACAACACAACTTCAATTTAATATTGTAATTGTATTTGTTGTTAGAAAGTGTAGTTTAAAAGCCTGTTCTTGTTTTTCCCTTACAGCTCTCATAGTCAACATTATTGTAATTGTACCCATATCGTGGTCACGCACAACGAAATAAGCATGGACAATTATGGTTCATTATAACTACCGAATGTTCACAACATGGTGAACAGGTTCCTTTACGTAGATGATTTTATTGAATGGAAAATCACGTTAGGTACTGAAAAACAAATATTCTTTTTTTAGTTAAATATAACTCTAATAATAAATAAATACTACTCTAATATTTTGGGCAATGCAGATAAAAACGCAGGCAGAATTCTATTCAATTTTCGAAAAAGTGTTTTGAATCTAAATTCACATGAACACCGTAACTTGTAGTTATGGCCTATTCGCCTAGAGTGAATTTAGACTAACTTTGTTACTAAAGTGACTTTGACAGTTCGACACTAAGTTAGCAAAATGATCAGTCTCGGGCTAGTGGTTTGCGTGAGAACAACCCCGCTGCAGCCGCGGGGTTACACGCGCAAGGGTAGGGGGTGGTGCGAGGGTGGGAACCACTCGGGGTAAGTGGGGTACCGGGCCGGAAGCGCCTGCATCGGATCGTTCCGCACACCTGTGGGAATGTTTGCCACTATTTGTGTGCCTCTATACCACCTCCACTTTGTTAGCCTAGTACTTTTAACAATTATCATACAAACGCGCTATCGTTTATCTCTTAATTACCAGTCAGCAATTATTTATAGCTATAATTATTGCTGTAGATAAAAACTAACTTTGTTTTAATTTATTACCTCTACAAACAGTTAACGTATTCATCTCAAACGGTAGAAATAGGAGTCAAGTACAAAATTACATGGAATATTTCTCTATTAACAGGTGCTGTTAAATGAATACAAAAAACAATGAACAGTAATAAAATAAGAATGAACTTTTCCTTCGTCACGTGACAATAGTACTATCGCCAAAATGAAAAATAGCGAAGAGTGTTTAGACTGACGATACAAACTTTAAAAACAGAAACAGTGTGATATTTATTGATCTTATTAAAATTTTAAGTAAATAGTGTAAAAAAAGTCGTTGTAAATATAAACATAAGTGAAAAGGACTATAGATAATATCGGCCTGCTGGCGGGTTGTGATTCGGACTTCAAGAGCCCGCAGCAGACCACTCATCAAGGCGACGGCGGCCATCGCAGGCATGGGAATCAAAGTCATGATGAAAGCTTTCAATAAGCCAAAAGGTAAGATATCACTGCCTACCAAGTTGACGTCGAAAAGAAACTCGACCAAAATATTATCAACTACTTAAATCATAGAGTCAACTCTTCCACAACAGCGTTCGAATTTCAATACAGGTGTTACCTGTACAATTTTCCTTCTACGCCAAAAGTAAACTCGACCAAAATATTCTCTATCAACTACTTAAATCAGAGCGTTAACTGTTCCACAATAGCGTTCAAATTTCAAATATGGATCGTGGTCGAAGGAATCGTAACAAAAATGGCGACGCGTGATCCTCGCTTCGCTTTGGTGACGCAAGCGCGCAACGCTCTCGGTTTCGCGTGCACTTGTCCCGAATGTGAACGCGCCGTGACCGAAGAAAAATATGAAAACGTTCATTTTCTAAATTATTACCTATGGAACTGCTAAGTTTACAGAATACTGGACAGGTTGTGGTAGATTTGCGAAATTATTGTGCGTGAAGCATATACCGTTTACAAATATCGTGCTGTCTTTGAGTTACTTTTCTCGTCTTGGGAAATACAGTCGTAGGGTAAAATGTCAAAGACAACTCATTTATTTCAATTTTCTGTTAAAAAAATCTGTAAAATTCTGTTTTCTTGTTCACTTTTTAATGGGAAAAAGAAAACAGAATTGATTCTAGTTTTCCTTCCTAAAAGTTATAGTTGTCATTAAGAACTTGGAATACTTTAATCTTCCTACGTTTAACGACAACCCCACATATCTTAAGACTACCTTCATTTCAAGTAACAAAGCCCAATAACCTAACAAACCTGATTCAAAGCCCACAAAACTGGCAATAAATAACCCAAAGGGCCGAACGTCCAATAGCGCATCATATCGCAACTCAATTTCCTTTAATATCACTGTATTTTGAAACACAGCGTGTCCGGCTCCGCTACTCGCTAGGGCACAGACAGCCGCTCTGTTGAGCAACACTCGGCCAACCATTACCGTAATTATGACTAGCTCCTCGTATGCTCTGCTGATCTTGAAAGTAAAGACCTTGCGTGCTCATAACCTGAGAACTGGAAACAATGTTTGTATACAAACTGGCTGCTTTTTAATCGACCCCGACATACGACTGCTGCGGGTAGTGTGCTGTCTGTTGATCGTGTTTGATCATATGGAGTTGATGGCTGTGTAGGAGGACGCTAAACAAACACACCGGAAAATTAACAAAAGATAAAAGTATCAACTCGTCCACCAAACCGGATATTCAGGAGTTCCTTACCTCCATGTAAGCATCCTTCGACAAACTAAAACATCAAATCAAACTGCTAATTGAATACAAAAATACATTTATTTAATTGAACGCCATAAACTAAAATAATAGCTACCCCGCTTCCGTCCAAACATTACGTAAACATGCGCATGAGCATCTCGCACCGCGGCTGCGTCCGCGCCGGTGTCCGAGCGAGTAGCGGACATGTCACCTCCGAGCTAACAAGCTCAACTATGTGACCGGTCCAAATGCAGTAGCTGAGGACGCACGTTTTCTCATGCGACGAACAATAGCGCTATCAATGAGGCAAACAACGGATTTACGACTCAACACATTCTTTGGGCCATAAAAAGTCATAACAATTTACGGGCATAACAAAGAAACAGTGGCATCTAGTACGGGAGCTAATAACGCGGAGCAGCAGCAGCGCAGCGCGGGGGCGTCCATTCACGCCGCTGATTGGCCCATCCGGTGCGCGCTCAATGAGATGATGCGCGCGCGCAGCGGCCGGCCGCGCCGCCTCTGTCATTGAGCAAAGGTCCGTCGCCTACGTTCGTGATCAACGCAGCCACAGATCACTGAAAGATAAGTGAGCATTGTTAGATTCTCCACCTCGGAAGGTAAAAACGATGAGGACCTCTGATATCGTACTAGGAATGTTACAACCTACAACTAATGTGCATTCAAACAATATAATGAATTCATGTTACGTTTGCCTTGCTTGGTTAATTTAAAATTACCTGGACCCTGCAGGAATCTTACAATTTATCAAAGTAGAGCAACGGTTTGACAGCGTAACGAATTTTAATGTATTAAATAAAAGTACAACTCATACGCAAAACGTTCATTTTCTGCGTCAGTGAGCAGGGAACCGTTTGAACAATAACAATTTTACCGCATTATGGCATAACCCTCCTCCACGCTTCACCGACTGGGAGGGTGACATCGGTAAGCAAATGAACAATTTTTCAAAATGCATACTTACAGACTATAATTGGCTTCACACGGTAACGATATGTCGCAGGGTATGAGGGTAGTAAGATTAGATTAGATTAAAGTGTTAGTTCGCTCAGTATAATTACAGGGCATTAAGTTAATACGAACTGAGGTTCATAAAGCACTCAAAGAATGTTAAAGCAAACCTTTTTAAAGAAGTCTTTCTAAACTGACAGTTGCATTCACAAATACGGCAATTACTCACAAAGTACTACTTTAATCGCACCTTTTAAGCCAGAATGATCGTTTTGCAATGATATTTAGTATAATTATAAGCAAAAAGAAGGCGATTTGAATGCGAAACAGCGCACGCGCCGTTTACGTCACGCGACGTTCCAAGTTCAAACGGTGAACAATGGGTTCGGTAAAAATGGCGCGAGCTTTTGTTCTGGCTCGCTATTGTGGCGGCCGCCGCGGTAGAGATTGCTTGGCTATGAAGATACACATAACATATCCATGTCTCATCACCTCATTTTCCCCTACAAGACAAGGTAAAGTAGTCCAAAATCACGTAAGAACTTACAGTCCACAAAATAGATGTATATTATTAGATTCGATGATTGCAAAAGCGTATAATTTGAAAATAATTCGTCGATTGATTCTCGATTCCAAAGCAGCTGTTCCCTTCACTTTATTCCCAAAACAATTTAGATATAAAGCTACCTAGAACATAAAATTACCTGGAAATAATTGTCGTTTACAAGTCACTCGGTCTAGATAAACACGGGACATAATGGAGTCATTACATTTGTTTATCAACGTGCTTGGTTCGGCATTACTGGACGCAAGTCGACGCAACAAGTGTCGGTTAGGTTCCCCTCGAACAACCCTTGTTGGCCACCTGTTACTGTGAAACCACCGAACATTAGCATAATGTGAAATGTGTTGGAGTTGTAAAGAAACGCGGCCTGTTGCGTGCATTGTTCTTGTTATACATTCTTATTTTGCGGTACTGGGAATTTGTTGATTGCTTTACGATATAAAATTAAGTTCAAACTTTCAAATAATTTTACCAATTGCTTAGTTTGAATTGTGTTTTAATTTTAACTTCAGAGTTGAAATTAAACTTTGATAAAGAAGTAAAATTTAAGATAATCTTTGTGTCAACGCTCCGAAAAACGCAGAAAATTCACTTTTCTTGCAATATTACAACCAGCACTATAGCACAGTAACAGTACCCCTATTTCGCCACATAGAAGTAAGCTTTTCCATTTTCAAAACTAACACCCTAATTCAAAAACAAAGCAGATACGTAGTAGTAAATACAGCCGAAACCTCGAAACTACGCTAGCTTTTCCATTATTAACGGACTTCTTAAAAAAGGAAGACGTTCTCAATTCATCTGTACTTATTCTTTTTTTCAAACACCAACATTCTATATAGTACATACTAATTCCATGCCAAGACCCATCACACAAAGTTCCTAATTTAAAAAACAAAGCAGGTATCTATTAAATACGGCCGAAACTCTGAAAGTACGAAGGTTGCGGCCTGTCCTCGGGCACGGCTGAGCCACGCGGCGCATCTCCGGTGCTTTGTGCACTTATCTACGCCATTCACGATTCTCTTCACCGCAACTATACCAAGAACGTTCGACATGTTGTGGAGACCTCGATGACTTTGTAGATTGTTAAGTGGTGCTATTATTAGACAAATAAAATTGGGTAAATATTTTTTTTTTTTTTGTGAAATACTGAAACTCAAAACAATGGCTAGGTTGAAGGTAAAATAGTACTTCTACGTCTCGTACGTAGATATTTCCAATAGGGGGCTAGCCTGTTGACATTAACCTGGCACAAATCCAGAATTCAGGCTACGTTAGTGAGAAGTCCCCAGGAGAAAAACCCAATTATTTTTATTTTTTTAATTAAAGGAAGGAACTTCTTATTAAAATAAATTAACTACCATAGGTAATTAAGTAATTCACTTTTTCGTTCTTACTTGTAAGCTATCATTGACAATATCGTACAACGGATGGGGCTCATCGGAAACTACGCGACAATTAAACCGAAATCATTCGGGATTAATTACTTTAATTACGGAAACGGAAGTCTTGCCATCGTAGTTTTTGTGCAGCCAAAAATACCATTCCAGATCTTAATGCCAAGCACGACTGTTATTCGTGCCACCACCTTCTTGCATTATACTCCGCAGATAATTACAATTAGCTTTATTTAAGTTATTATAAAATACAAGAAATAAACAAGCGTCCCTCTGGACATTCATTTCTTCAGAGTGATGATAGCTTTTGGATTTAAACTGGTGCAAGTTTAAAGCACATTTCACATGACTATTTATTTCTAACATATTTTCATCAGAACATCAAATTAGTCATTACTTGTTATCAAATTATTTCTTTAGAATGTATGAAAGTGAATTTCGACACTCACATTTTGCAAACTTTATAACAGTCAAAAATAATTAATATTCTTTTCATCTTTTAAAAAAAAAACAACCTTGGTACCAGCCCAACACTCGAGTTAACGACCACGGAGGCGGTGCATAATACATATTTATGTTAAAAACTTTTTGATGACACTATTTTTCTATTACATTTAAAATAATTTTAAAGAACATAAGTTTAAATATTATGTACTTTTTATTTACCACGTTGTTTGATGTGAAAATATGTGTAGCATCATTAATTAGTTGGGAATGGTTTGATCTTTATGATATAAAAATATAGTACTTGTTTTTTTTTTGTTTTCATTGAGAGAAATATGAATTAGAGAGCCATCAGTTCTCTACAATTACTCAGGGCCGGAGGCTTGTTAGCGAGGAGCCTCACAATCAGTTACATATATTATATCGGTGAGGATATATCGCACGAGCAGGTGTCTGATAAATGCAATATTCTATACACACTCATAATATAATATCATCACTACAATGAATATAAAAAGCGTATTGTTTATTGCACATTGCATGTATAGAGATGAGTTTAAATACTTCAATGAAACGAGACGTTAATATCCGTTGAGGTAAATAAAAATTCATCAAGACTCAATGAGAAGTTTTTTAAAGTCGTTGCAAGAACAAATTGCCGACGTGGAATCATTCGACAAATATTCTTAACAATTTTAATGTTAACGGCCAAACATAGGCTGTACTCAGGGATCTGTAAACAAATTTGACAGTTTAAACCTAATCGATGGAATTTGTCATGAAAAATGTTTAACAAAATTCTTGCGAAATATAAAGCTAAAATGATAAAGATTTCCCTAACAACGCAATCAAAGCACGCAGTTCCTATCTCATTGTAACTGCGTTAGTATAAAAAGATGCGTGTGCGCAATAATCGTGAGTCAAGTGCAGCTGCGCGAGATATATAGTGCGAGTAAATCACATTGTGCGAGAGTGCTGCAATTAATGCAGGCGTGATTCGCAACCGGTGCGACTTTGACCACCTTGCACCATCGAACACCTCTTTATATTATCCACGGCAAAAATAGAATCCACAATCCCCATTGTTACTTGGTTCAGGTTATTTTCTGCGAGGTTTGATTTTAATCTTGTCAACTGATGTTGTTCAAAATGTTTATACAAAGTTTCCATGTCAGCCACAAGAAAATGAAGCAATAAAAACACATTTAATATCAAAAGTTGGACGGCATGTTTTATAATAGATCTGAGAAGTCTTCATACGGAACATTTCTTTCAACTCATTTAGAGACATCAAAACATGACACTATTGAAACAGACACCGCATTTACACAACATCAAAGAGCCGAGCTGCGTCTCGAGCCTTATTTTACTTAATTGTGATTGGAACACAAAATTCTCTGGCTCTAATTGAAACTAAAACGACGAACACAGAGAAAAATTTAAATTATAACAGAACGAGGTTCAGCTAGAGCAGATCAGAGGCCGAGCGGGCACCGACCGTGGGAGAGGTGCACAAATCTCCGCATCTCAGAACTGGTCGGCAGGTGCGCGCGCGCAGCACACGCACACCAACACCGACACGCACACCTACAGCACAAACCAGGCGCACTTATGAATGAAGCCTACAAACCTGCACAAGAACTACACACGGACGATCACGCACACACGCGCAACAAATTCAATCTTGCTTGTTTATCTCTGATTTATTTTATTCGAAACCATCAAGTCTCAAAAAGTTGGCTATTAATTTGTTCTTCGGTGCTCGGTATAAATGCCGTAGATAAAGTAATTAATCCGATTGATAATGATCTTGGTTGACAAGAGATTGAACTCGATTCCACGTTCAAAACCTTCCAACATACAACATACAGCGATGCTATGGCGTTTATCTATGTGGATATGGTTTAAAATAACCCTGAGGCTTATGAATAACTCATTGCAAACAGATCATATCTAGCACCCATGCATAGGAACAAACCTGATTATAAGGAGCATATTAAAATAATAAATGGCTTCTACGATGTGGCAGTGAAAGAAAATCAAGGTAGCTAAGGGTGTTTGTCGTATAATATTATGTATGATGTAAAGAGAAATTCCTGTCTAAGCAAGTGTTTTAGAGAACGACATTCATAAGACTTAAAGTAACAATTTCAACAATATCCAACCGCACAAAACGTTCCACGCCAGCGTAATGCTCATGATAAAATAGAGATTTAAAGATTTCTTTGTTTTCTTACAGACATCCCGTCGCAGGTGCCGCCACTCACGCCGGGCACCAACAAGAAGATGGCCGAGGCGCTGAAGGCTACCTTCGCCTCCTGGGAGAAGGAGCAACTGCGCCTCGGCGTACCCAAAGGTAACACTCCCTTCCTTGAATAAAGTGAACTTTTCTTTATCAGTTTAAGGTATTTTGAAAGAAAGACGATTCATGTATTGGCCCGACAAAGCAAATGGAGATAGAATCAGCGAAATAAATTGAATATTAGGGCCAAAAGAGGCATCAACTCGGCAATTTCTTAGTTCTTATAAGGTTTTATGATTAATTTGCATTAATCTAGTTTAATTCCGAACTGAACTGAACATGGAAGTTACTTTGCCAAAATGTCCTGAAAAAGTGTTTGCATAACTTGCCCGCTACAGCAAGTTACCATACGATTCAATAAATAAAGTGCAATGCATATAATACCGGTATTTAAACTCAGCAAGTACCTAGAGTTACATTTTTACTGCTAATTTCGACTCCATTATGTCCTAATAATTAACTTTTGTTTATAGACAATTAAAATAAGCATTGGATGGAGGTTGAGCTATAAAATACACTCTAATTACCGTTTAACGTTCAGTAAATGCTTAGATAATTTCATACAAAGACATTTCGTCGTGTTCAGCTATAGAGGAATAAGAAAATACCCATGCAATGGTTTATTTCACAGTAACGTAAATGCCGACGTTTCGTTTGGGTTCGTTCAGCAATAGCACTTTATGGTCAGGAAGAAAAGGCAATAAAACCACATAAATATTAATTTTAGACTTCAGTCGCTCGAGATCTGAGAGACGGAGGGAAAAAAATCATCGCATGTTATTATTAATGCGATCAGTTCATTTTAATATGATGCACCTGCTCTTAAGTAAGCTAATAAAATTATGATCAATTTGTGTTACTAAGTCGCAAGTTGCAGTAGGAATCCCGTCGATCGCTTAGCAGATGATCAAGCTTGAAATCATTAAAGTGCAAATCGGTCGTCTGGTGTGGTCTGTAGTGGTGAACAAGCGCGACAAATAATCGCCACACTTTTTGTCACCGAGTGGTAAAGTGAAGTCGTTAACGCGTAAGAATGTTGTGATAGCCGTCTTGTTTTTCCCTTGTTCAATATTTAAGTGTATACTGGTTACAAGCAAAAACTGTTAGCGTACAGTTGACAAAGCGTATAAATACAAGGTATCATTTGCATATGGTAATGTGACGGACGCGTCGCCGTGTCGCGACCGCCAGCGTTACACACCTCCACCTTTGTTGGTGGTTACTGACGACCAGCGTTTTACTTACATTATATTAAATAAAATTTAGCAAAAGTCGATATCAAAGTGGGAATGGGAAAACATTTTCCTGAACAGAAGCCCTTTTTGTTGCGACATAAAAATTATAGCGAAATATCAATTAGCTGCGCAAATTGTACTCAGTGTAAAACGTATTGATATTTGCCTAGGATCATATTGTGGACAGGTGGCGGGTTCGATGCCCTAGCGCGGCGGAAGTGCGTGCGTCTGCGCCGCGTCTATTCGCGCTTCCGGTGCGCCCGCGCATCTAACACGAAATCACGCGCAGGATGTGAATAACACTTGCTAAATCTTTTATGATTATTATATTTTATCAATGAATTCGGTTAGTGAACGTATTACAACTATTTAGTTGATCATGAAATTAGGAAAAACAACTGCCAAACTTTTATTGATCGAGCTTTTATATTTCGCAAGAGTGCCCTTTTCAATGAACATGAATTTAAGCGATATAATGACGGAACGACTATAACTCTTCGTCGCCATTACGGTGGGTACATGGCTCGTTATCAAAGGACTACAGAGCTGTGTGCGTCAGCTGTACACGTGTTGTCAAATCGACTTGATTCCTTAATTGTTCAACGTAATAAATTCAGTCATAAAACCCAGTTTGATAAAATTTTAAAGTACTTTGAATGGAAATAAACGTTTTGTAATGTTGAAGATCGAATATTAAATGTACCTTTGTAATCAATTAAAGTCATTATTATTCAGGAAACCAGAGGAGCAATTCCCGTATTTTTAAGAATGTTCGCATTCTAATCTCGGCCTTATTTTGTCAAAAAAAAACCTAATTTCCCTACTTTTTGACAAGTTTTTGACATTGATTGTCGCTGAGATGAGATTGCAACTTGAATTTGAACGAGAATTGACCTTCAGGAGTAAAACGATTCTTACTCAGGATTGAGAAAGTTTTCTGTCAAACAAAAAAAAAAATACTTGACTACCTGTTTATCTGCCCAGGGCTGAACAATATGTAGCTACCTACTTACATAAAGATCATAGCAAGTACCATTCTAATGTTCAGTCCACTATCATAGCTTAGCATCGTGTGGGGGGACCACCTTATTCCTGTTGTGATATCAGTATAGATAACGGTAAGATCTTATCACAGCTAGTAACACATGAGGACGATAAGTAGCGAACTGGTAACACTGGCAATAACGTTCTTACTCTAATTAAACTTGTTTGAAATAAGGACGAGAATGGACTGATAAAGAAATGTGCCTTACGTAAGAGATGGTCCTGAATTTCTACATCTTTGCATTTAGACTCAGAACTGAATTATAATACAGGCTGCAGGGACATCGAAGCGCAACATGTTACCATGGATTCAGTACATGCTTTTTAACCCGCCTGCCTTGATAATTATCGTCGGTTATTTAGCATTCCATATATTTTGACGCCTAAGTACAGCACTTTTCGATAAAACAGCCGATTTTATTTTTGGTAACCGACGAAATTTCTACGCTGGAATCAAGTTCTGAATTAATGGTTTCAGTTTGCGCTTTGATGTCCTTGTCACCCTGTATATAATATAGATTTCGAAAATAGGCATTACAGAGGAAAAAGAGGCTAAAATACAAGTAAAATATACAAAAATACACGTAAACTATCATCATTTACTTAACAGTAAAAAAAGAAAAACCTGTAACGCAATTATCGTAAAGAAGTAGCCTTCCAACATGTGTTAAACAAACATTTGCTGTCTAAAGATTTCACCACTAACAAGTGGCTTTCGTACAAAAAACTTTTCAATATCCATTGCGTTATTTCTTTATAAAATTCTACAACGCTTGAATAAAAACACGCAATAGAACGTAAAACAAACTCTAAGTTCGTTCATTGTAGTTTGATAGTTGTAGAGCCAGTACGTTATCTGTGTTGAGATCTTAACATTTAATAAAATGAATCCCAGCGTCCACAATGACGTCCTGTAGTCGAGGAGACAGCGTGCAGCGTTATCTCACCATCGATTGTTAATAAAATTGCTCCATTAACATAAGGCTGGCTTTGTTCTACCTGTGGGCTTCAATTAATGTACATGAGCTCCGCAACTATATTTATTAGTTAATGTTAACCAAACATCTTGTAGTTTAAGTTGTGGTAGCAGGAAATTGATGCTAAGCCAGTGACGATGTGTTTTGTATGTAAGTAGAGGCTTGATTTTTTTTATCGCGACTTTTTTCTGGACTACTAGTCTTTGTCCGCGACTTACTTGTTTACCGCGTAAAATTACTTGTTTAAATATAAATTATAGATCATATGATACTCGGCCATACTGTAGCTTCCCCCATTAGTACAAGAATTTTCGAAATGGGATCTGTATAGTTACGAAAATTACTCCCTACATACCAACTCATAAATTTTATACTATTAATACATATACTCGTATATGGTTATAAATGGTGTATTTAATTGGGCCGACCCTAGGAACTAGTTCGATTTCAGTACCCATCCCTTTTTTTAAAGAAGTATAAGTAAATAAATTAACTGTCTCGTAGGGCTCGCATGCGCATGAAGCATGAAGTCCTGGGTTCGATTCCCTGGCCGGGCAAAGTGTTATTGGGTTTTACCATCTGCAATTTCTCAGTAGGAGCTCGGAGTCTCAATTTGTGCCCTGTTATAGGCTCGCCTTCTATTACTTGGGAATTAAAAATAACTGGCTAAATGTGTTTCTACTATTGGTAAACCACTGTCTAACCCATCTAAGAATACAAGCGTGATGTTATGTTATAATTAAAAAATGCATCAACTTTTGAAATCTTAAGTAGATCACAAGTTTCTAATATCGAGTCGATGAAAACAAACAAGCCAATCAGTTCTAAAACTCACAAAGCGACTAAGGTTAGTAGCTTACTAGCTACTAGCTAATGCTAACAATCTTCTTCATAATATGAAGAAATACATCATTACATATATTCACTTGTCACATTTCACCAGCATCGTTGGTAAATCATATTTTTACTGTCGCACGACTGAATACGTTGTCATTTCCCTTTGATGTCGCCATTTTAAATCGCTGTAAAGTTATGAACTGACATCGGCGTGTCGCGGTCCTCGTGGCCACACAGCCACGGCATAAACATTAAACGTCATGTCCCGACGGGCACCGTCTAAAAGCCGTAATTAAACTAATTATTTATTATTAAACAGCTCTCCCGCTTCTAAGGGAAAACCTTAAGTTCTGAGTGTAAGAGCAATTTATAGCATCGTAACACATAACTCTATTTGTATCGATTGACTTTTTCTCGTAGTTAACCTAGCTGGCAGCGATTAGAAAATCTTTAATGACCACCACTGATTAAACTGATCGATCTTCCTTCTACGATGCGATAAACCCTATTCGCTTGGAATACTTGCTTTCCAATGATAGTGTTAAGTGATGTATTTACCCTTTATAATATTTGACTGTCTGCTTGGTCTAGTCGTCGCAAGCTATTGCCGAGCATGAAGTCTTTGGTTCGATTCCCGGGTCGGGCAGTGTTATTGGGGTTTCCCATCAATAATGACTCAGCAGCAGCTCGGAGTCTGGATTTGTCCCCAGTTGATGGTATAAGCCTCGCCCCCTATTACCTAGGACTTATAAATAACTAGCTAAATGTGGCTGCACAATACATACACCTCTGCCTAACTCTTCGGGGAATACACGGCAATATTATGTGTTATTATAAAACATATTTCAGATCTGTAAAAATAATCATGTAATATTTCCTACAACCAAATCTTCTTCAGAAACAATAACTTACAGTAAAAATAGAAACATAGCATTAGAAATCCTCTATCACCGCTATAAAGACAATCGGCTGGGTGCATACATTGGGGCTTCAAGGTCGAGCCGCTTCCGGCGCCTGCGCAAGTTCCGCTGTTGGGCAACCAGGCGGTTCGCTGCCCTGCTAATTGTCGATGTTGCAGCCCTGCCGGCCATCCGGCTACAATTGTGCACTTTAGTACTTGATAGCGAGCGGCAATCACTGCCACTGAATGACGGCCTGATTTCATATGTGCTATCTACAATAATCTACATTATGCCTATCTTGAAATAGCAATTAATCGTGAATTGTAATCGTTATATTTATTTGTTTAACCATTTATGTACACACATATATGAACAGACAAGAAGAAAAGAACGGAAAAATAGGTACAAAGATGATGCTTAATTCTTAAGAAATCTCTTCCAGCATACCCGCTGCGAAAGAAAATTGTTGTAATGTTAATTATGGAAAAGTTCGTTTTCCCGTAGACTTTACTTTAGTTAATAATAATTCAAAGACATGTTAGTCGCTGAAAATCCATTATTAGAATTGTGGGTAGGAGGTAGTAACAGTTTCAGGCAAATAAATGAGGCACAGAAAACTTGTTGTCTTAAGTCATAATCCGATAAGCACAATGGCTGAATTATTGTTGTCATACTTCGTAGATGAAGTTAACACTTAGCCGTTAGAATCCACATTCCTTCCCTACTATAGCCAGCACTTTGCCCTCAGATCCTCGCCAATGGAACGAGGCGGCAGTAGCAGCGTGGTTGCGGTGGGCTGCGCGGGAGTTCTCCCTGGAAGGCGTGGCCCTGCAGCAGTTCGCCCGCACCCAGGGCAAGGACATCTGCGCCATGGGTCGCGAGGAGTTTGTCGCTCGCGCACCTGCCTTCATGGGCGATATACTGTGGGAACATCTGGAGATTTTGCAAAAAGGTAGGTATTGTAAACCGCTAACGGCATGCTTTATTAAATCCTTATATTATTGAAGTTGTGACATAGAAACCGCTAATTTCAACTGGGTTTAAAATTTAACCCCTTATCGAAATTTTATTTTTGTCCGCTTCCAAACAAGACCTTCTTTCTACATGTTTAATCTCCTGCATTTAGGAGGTAAAATATTAAACATGACAAAATTTCGAAATGGCTTCTACCAAACCGAAATTTTGGAAATTATAGGACGTCCTGCAAACAGTTAGGTTTCAAACCGGGCTTGATTTTAAATTATCTACATTCCAATCGCCAAAACACGTTAAATGAGAAAAACAAACGCCCTTATATTCAAAAAGACTTGAGTTTTGATCCCTTCTTTTGCTTACATTAAATTAAAACCCCTCACCATACATAGCCGTCCGCCAAATGGCAGTTAGACTCAAACGACAGAATGTTGTACAGATGTGGAGAAGGAGCGCTCGTTGCTGGCCAACGTGCCACCGAACATGTACGAGAGCAACGTGTGCCTGCCCGAGCTGCCCGAGTACATACCGCCGCCTGCGCACCACTACAACAACAACAACAATACTGGTAAGTCACAATGGATTAGGCGCGGTTTCGTTCATTGCGTCATAGAGAATACGTTATTAGCAGATGTCGTGATAAGCTAAAGAATTGACGTGGTTTCGAAGTAAGGAATCATTAGGTGGCCATAGTGAATTAGGGCCCCAAACCTTACTGTCTTTAGTAGACTTCATTACTAACAGCACCTTAAGCAGTTTGTCCCGGCTGTCATTCGTGGATCTTTGGCAGGTTTTACGGGTCATCACAAGCCCGAAAGTATGATAATCAGTCTTACCAAGGGGTATCGTATTACCCAGCAACTGGGTTGTGGAGGTCATATAGGCGGTCGCTCTATGTAAAATACTGGTATTCAGCTGCATCCGGTTAGACTGGAAGCCGACCGCAACATAGTTGGGAAAAGGCTAGGCAGATGATGATGAGTTGACTCCATTACGCCATTATGTTCACCTTTATAACTGTTCCTCAATCCTCCTACTCGTAAGGCCGCCTTCACATTAGGACGTTAGCAGCGCGACAGTCGCGCGGCAGAAGCAATCTGCTTAATTGGATTGGCTAAACGGCTTCTGCCGCGCGACCGTCGCGCTGCTAACGTCTTAATGTGAAAGCGGCCTTACTGTTCCTTAGCTCGAAAATCTAGCGACATTGCATAGCCACGATTGTCGCGACAAGTTTGTTTGTGAAAACGAGATTATACTCGTAGTAATAAAGAAAGCCAGAAGAAAATTGAGACGTAAAGTAAGAAAATATTAAGGTTTATGATTCGACGTGGAATATGATGAAAGGAAGATAATGCCACCATTTAAAGTCATATGCTAATTCGAAAGTATCAATATTTTGATATCCTACATTTATCGCACAGTGTCATACGAAAAAACATGAGGACCCTGGGATTTGACGTTCCTGCAAAGCATTACTTAGTCGTTCTCGATCTTTAGCTAAAATTATAACGGTTGCAACATAAATATGTTCACGTTTAGAACAAGTTTTAGTTCCCATGCTTCTTTAATACCTACTAAAAAAAGATAATTTTTAAAGCGGTAAAAAATCGAACTAAGAATGACAAAAACATTTAATAATCAGTAAGTTTTTATCTACGATACATCTCAGAATACGATAAGCAGTAAATGGGAAGGGGAAAGGCGAATTTCAAATGAAGCGTAGCATAGGGTAGGTCTGGTCTACGAGGGGTCTACGGTTGCTACGCCAATTTCGTAGCAGCTACGAAGAACTAAACAATCGATTTCTCATCACACTCAAATAAAATTATCTATGATATCCGCCATTTATTTTAATATTTAGGCACAATATTGCTTAGTATCATCACGCCTATAATTTACAAAACGGGTAAGTAACATTAATAGTAATATTGTGGTATTATTTGATTTTTTTTTTATTGAGTTGAATAAAAGTATGCACTTAACTTACGTTTTAGTCTAATAATATATCAGCTTTTAAGAAAGTCTAAAACCAAATTGGACATTATAAAACAGTTAAACTGTCATATGTGTGAACAAAAATAAAAATATAGAAAGATTATTATATATATACTCGGTTCCTAATGATCACAAGCTAAACTAAACATAATAATAAAAACATTAAAAAAAAACAAAAGTAGAAATACAAACACGGCTATCATGTACCTAGTAGAGATAAGGGGGTGGTGTTTACTGCGCTAAAGTGAGTCTCATTACAAGTAGCTGATAGCCCGACAATTAGGTGCACTCGAACCCCACTGGAACCAGCGTTTATTGGCAATGTGTTGTTTATGACAAGTGTATGTTTAGGCGGTACGTTTACTCACAAGTAATGGTTTAAAACTGTTAGTAATGACATAATATTAATGTTTTTTCGAGATTCTGCAAGTTCTGCTAGTATACATCTTTTCTCTCACTATTTTTAGCACAAGATAGGCTTTAGGTCTTTGTAACTTTGTGTAGTTTACTAAATTTTGTGTAGTTGTTGGGGTTTATTTACAAACGATGATTAAAGCTAAGTGACTTTCAAACGTCAAAAATGTATTGTTAAACAGTCGCTAATCATTACTTAAGTTTAAGCTACGTTTATGAATAAAGGGGAATATGTATAATTTTAACATGAAATAAACCGTTTTCTGCCTTAAAGACCAGTCCATCTACACCAAAGGTTATCAACATGGGAGATAATGCCACCTAGTGAGCGTTTGAGACCTTCAGAGGGGCAGTAGAAGACCCAGAAAAAATTATATATTCTATCTTGCGACTTTATAATATTACACGTTTAAATATAATCGTCGCAATAGCTGTTTCAGAATCGAGACAGATGGTAAGTAAAAAAAATTGGGCGGTTGGCAAAATAAGGTTGAGAACCTAACTGAAGTCGAAAAATCTGTTTCATTTTCTTTAGCTTAGTTGGCTTGATAGGTTAACAAACTAGTGTTTTTTAAAGCTGTCTTAAATTTCGTACAAATAGTTATTTATTTATACTTTTTTCCCGATTTTAAGATAAGACGATAAAATCAACGAGAATTACGATTAGATCTATTATTTAATTTGTTTTGACACAAAAAAAACAGTAAACTTCGCGCAACATCGTGGAAATTCGGCTCATTTCACATCGACCTGTTAATCAGCACATAAATCTGACCGCAGTCACATATATTACGCCGAATTATATCACGAAACACTAGTACGAAACAGGTGTATGTGTGCGTTTTAGGGTAAAATAGACCTTATTGTTAGACCAGTAATACATATGAAATGCAATATTCCACGATAGGAATTTTCACGTAGGTTTTGTAGCCACCAAAAAGTCCACATCAGCAATAAGGTCGTTTTAGTAAACGTCTCATTCACATCGAATGATGTAACTGTACCAATCTTTAGGTATACGTCGGTAAATGATAATTAATCAAATTTTACAATCGGGGGTGGCTGCGTAATCTCACGGATAAAAGCTCATTTCCATTAGATATAAAACGTTGTGTTTATTGCGTTGTAAATCATCGGCGCGGGATGTTTTGACTGCAGCGCGGAGCTCGGCCACTGAAATAATAAATTAACTAAGGAGACAAGATGTCCTCTGGCCGTCGTTAGCACGGGTGGTCTCGTCACCACCTCAAACATTTAGACAACTAATTTACACGACTAATTGATGTACGGCATATTTTATCATGTCTTTGAAATAGGCGATGATGGATAAAATCTATATTCAGATGCGTTTGGTCCAACTGAAAATCTTTTACGTAGTTGAAAAAGTTTAAGAGATCCCGATGCGCAACTAACTAATGCAAAACAGATAGCTGTTGAAAAGTGTCTAGATAAACTTTAAGTTGATTTATCTAGGCCCTAGATAGTCCTACTGTATTAAAATACTACGTATCCCTAGATTCTAGCGTTACCTAGTATTTTATTTCAGCTATGACCAAAGTTTAAGATTCTTCAACATGTCGCAATGTGGCTTTAATTTACAAACTTTACCTGTAATATCATTATGAATCTAAATCAAATAAAAAAAATAACTAATCGAAAGAAGAACCATCACAAACGAACCATCATAAATGAACCCTCCACCGAACACAATAACTTTTGCTGTTGCGATCGCGAACCTTACTCCGATACCGTTTCGACTTGTTAACTCAATTATAAAAACACTATCGTTGATAAAAAAAACTACGTTTTACAGTAACATGTAAGTATCAGCACACATACGGTTTCCAGTCGGCTGGGCGTATGGCGCAATGCCGACCTTGGCGTTGTTTTTCCGCTCTCTTTCAGCTGAACCGAGGTCTAACTCGTCTTGCACCTTGTACCACAATTTCAAACGTGACATCTTCGTAGATACATTATTTTGATGATTCTAAAGCTAAACTACATAAACAGCGTTTATCAGAAATCCCGGTCATATTTAAGGGTTTGGCACATTTCATCAAACTGAACAAATTTCTATATGGATCCAACTTCGTAATCGCGAAAAAATAATCAGCCGTCCCGTACAAAACTTCAATACCTACTCGAGCCAAAAATATGGTAGGTACAGCTGATAATTTGTTAACGATTGCGATGATGGTCCCATGGACATTTTTTTTCAGTTTGATGAAATGCACACTCGTAAATATGGCCACACGTTTCAGAAACGAAACGGAATACGGTTACGGATACGATATATATATATTGATTTGATTTTGATTTGATACACTCTGTATAAGTATTATAGTTTTCATGACGCAAGAATAACTACTTAACCTAGAATTATTTTTTGCAATGTTGGACTGAAGGTAGGACAATGAGACTGGTAAAGTGATTAAAAAACAAGGCCAGACAGGGAATCCTACGTTAATTTAGTGTATCATAAATCACGGCCCACCCTGTTAGCTAAATTACTTGATCATTAAAATTGCGATGACGCTACTGAAACAATGTAATGTTGCGTCTATTTTAAGACTATGTATAGTTTCGCAAACAACGTTTATAAATAAAATTACTTAAGTAAAATTAGTAGGTATTTCCCTAATCTTCATATACCTAACTGATTTAGAAAATAGGTCTACATTACTAAGGAAAATAAAAAATTAACAAAAAAAAAATTGTACTCAAATTACACATCTCCGATTTGAAAACTAACTTAATTAAAGTACATAATCAATTAAAGTCAAATAATACTCGTAGCCAGTACGTTTAAGAGTAGATTGTCCAATCGCCCCTACCACGACGTGGAGCGCGTGCGCAGGTCGGCTCGCGTCAGTCTTCAGTTGCTACGCTCTTACTCATCACTCACATTATTCTTGCACGCATTTAATACCTGAAAGTTCAGTATCAGGAACCATTTACCTGAACCTTAGTTAATAACATTTCAATTATTTTTAACCGCAATTTTAGTTTTTGTCGATTCTCTCGTCGTATCCTGTAGGAAAAGTGCTAAGTGTTTCGAGTTTATGTGACACAGTATGGAGAGCTTGGATTCTGGTTAAGCTATGTTTTTGCACCCGAGCTCCCGGTCTAGGGACTCCACAGACCTAGACCCTGGCATGGTGTGGCGTGGTGAGTTTTAGCTTTTGCGAGCTCCTGAACTATCCTTTTATCAATTGTTTATTTTTTACCTTTGTAGATCTTTAACAATGTTGTTAAGGCCTTTTAAGACGGTAGTCATTTCTGTAGTTTCGTCTTAATACCAACGAATTTTCTTGTTCACAAATTAAATTAGCGATTGCGTT
This sequence comes from Apamea crenata, assembly GCA_949629185.1. NCBI lineage: Eukaryota > Metazoa > Arthropoda > Insecta > Lepidoptera > Noctuidae > Apamea > Apamea crenata. Next base: position 7,953,864 of record OX451371.1, on the reverse strand, counting down.
ATCTATAAGATAATGTCGTTAGAAAAGTTTTCAGCATTTTCTTGGTTTTTCTGCCTTATAAAACCAGTACCTAATTAGGTGTCACTGTTCTTAAGGACTCAATACGTATAAACTGAAAGTTATCAGTAATGATAAGTAGAGTGCATGAAGGCTGCATGGTGTGTCGTCACCCCGCGCATGCGCCCGCCACCGGGTGAGTTTCGCGCGTCCTCGCGTCAACTCGAGCGTGCCCAACTAATGCAAGTGGGCCGACGAAGCTGAAGGTTAGCGCACAAAAACACATCGTATATATTCAATATTTTGCAACTGCACTCGTATTAATAAACCGTGTGGGTATATGGTTAATGTTGTGCTGGTGCAATTTCGTGGCATCCGCGCTGTCGCAAGGGCCAGCGATCGCTTGCCGCCGGCACATCCTCGCGTTGCGCACTCGCCGACTAATCGCCGGACGTACGCCTCGGAACAAAGTTGCAAAATCGCTTACAGTTTAAACAATATGTCTAATGTTCTGAAAAATTCATGGGCACGCGCCGGTTGTCGCCGCGACATGCGACGCGCTCGACTGAAACGAACTCCTCCGATGTGCACATACACTTATCCTTGTATCTATTACATACCGATAACTGTTGATTACACATGCGGTTGAACATAAATTATGAGTAAGTACAACAAACAGAAATCAAAAAGCATGTCCTAAAATAATACGGCATCATTCAACTGGACGTATTGGCTATAAACCGCAGTGGGTACAGTCATCCTTATTAGCGTACATTTATGAGTTACCAGAGCAATATATCGGGCGTTATTACGTGGCAGCCAATCATAACAATTTATTGCTATAAAGTGATATGGGCAGTTAATGTGGCGACGACTACCGGCGGCCGACGGTGTCCTGCGCAAGCGACTCACACTGATTTATCAGCCGGACAAGCCCCGCCCCGACCTGATAGCCTTACCCTACCACCATTCAGCTTTTTATTGAACAAACATTAATTGGAATATAAAAGCAAATATTCAGTATCGAATATCATGTCAAACACAGTTTTTACGTAATAGGCTCAGTTAGTCGTAATTAAAATATAAACTCTGCTATTTACGACGCTTAATTACCATTTTCAACAAATAATAGGGCGATTTATTCAGTGAGTCGTGCTTGAGTTTTAAACATTTGTAATAATGTAGGAATGTATGAGTGTGGAATGTCCCTTGTGGAGTACGAGTAATAGATACTGAGCAACCGAGTATCAAGCTTCGTTTCATAGCTGGCACAGGACAGATACTTGCTATACCTCTGTTTTATGCCCTACATTGATGTTGTATACCTATTGTTATTTTAAAAAACACAAGCAATCTGCTACTGCGCAGTGACCAACTGCAACTTTCATAGATCCTGTTATATTACACAAAAAACCAACACAACCAGGACATAAGAGTCAGAAATCAATATCATTTACATTCACTTCATAACTGTCAATAGTTCTGAAGTGTCGACAAGAAAAATATTGAGCTTTCTAAGATATCAATAAAGAGATACGTGTCGTTTCGAGCAGCCACATCCGGCCGCCATTGTGTTTCAACTGGCGAACTTCCGGTGCAACCCGATACACACTCCTGCGCACGTGCGCAAGCTTTTCAAATTTCGAACTACGAAAATTTCGTACAAAGGACGTTATAAAGGAATAAGGGATGTAATAAAAAATAGAAAAAAATAAGACAGTTATACACATCAAAGGTAATTGCATGACATTAATGTTTTACCATTTATATGTTTTGTTTCTATCTATATTAAAGATTTTTCATGACACAATACAATTTAAGATTACAAGTCTACGTATTTCAAACAACGTTTTAAAATATGTACAGCGTGGCAGGGACATCGATGCGCAAACTGTAACCATGAATTCAGCACATGATTCTAGACCCCTTAGCGTAGACATTTTTCGTCGGTTTTCAAAAAAAAAAAAAACTGGTGTTGCATAGAAAAGTGCAATACCTAATGCGGTCAAAATGATGGAACAGCATTTTTTTATTCACTAACCGAAAAAAGTTAAACGCAGGGGGGCAAAAAATTAAATTCAGAATCATGTCATTCATGATTCAATCATGAATCCATGGTAATAGGTTGTGCGTCGGTGTCCACACGATGCCACCCTGTACAGGTAAAGACAACAACATTACAAAACCTTTAGTACAGTAATTGGAACTTATTAAATAATACAACGCTGTTAGCATCTAAAGCGTTTCAAACCTCAAATCAATATTCTATTTACAACTTTATTAGCAATCGAACTTGCACGAACGGTATTTACGTAAAATTACACTTAGCCGACTCTAATAGACCGTAGAGAACATAGTCATTGCATAACAATTAAAAAAAACATGTAATCCCTTAGTACCCATTCAAACGCAGGCAGGTAAGAAGTTAATAAAAATCAGCCCTCTAGGGTTGGCACACGAAAAGAGCAAGGGTACTTCTTTGATGGGGTGCTCGGAGACCCTGAGGGGCCCTTGTCCTCCAATAAGCCCTTAATAAGGGCCCTTGCCAAGTGCCCTTTCAATCAAGCCTTTTTCTTCACCTATCCACGTGTCCTTTCTTCAAATTCTAAATCTGATTTGCTTGTCAATGTTATTGTACTCGTATAATGTAAAGAGGGGTCAGTGCAGTCACAAAGGGTTTTATTATTCAAAGGCTGCCCTTATCGCGTTCATTTTACTGCTATTTTAATATCGTCGAAACGCATTGATAAACATTCATGACGTTGAAAAAGTTTCAGTTTTAATAAAAACGCGTCGATCCTTAAAAGTAATGCGTTTAATCTTCGGATAGTCAATACGAACCACTTCTTATGTTTGGGTGTTGCATGTAAGTTTATGTACCTAGATATTTTTTATGTTCCATTTTATTATCTTGATAACATTTGAATGCCTACAAACATAATTGTGTGGGTGTATTTAAATAAGTCATGGAATTTTTCACACAATCGTACCTACTCAGATAACAATTTAACACACAGTTTTATATATTTTTTTGATTACGAGTTGCCAGGGAGTACTTTCAAACATATTGAATTATTAAAAATGGAGGTTCAAGCTGACTCAGTTTTTTCTTGAAAATCGATACGTGTACGAATTCAGCAATTTGCAGGTGTTTTTTTCGGCATTAGCTTTTGTGTTGGGATCCTAATCGCAAGTGTGGGAATAGCGGCAAGCGAAGGAGTTTCGCGAATCCTTCTTGTTCCCATAGTGTCGGTAGACAAGCTTCTATACAAGTGTTCGGTTACTGCAGTTCGCGCGTCTCGAGGCGCCGACAAAGCCCGCCGGCGGCGCCTTTGATGTGCCGAATTCAATTAATTGCCTTATTTGCGGCAGTGGTACGCTCATTGTAGGAATCCCCCGCAAAAACAAATATTTACTGAGTCTTCATTATCCGTTATTAGGTGGTGCGCATTTTAATTGTCTCCCCGGCTCGTTTGGTTGCCTTGATTGCACCCCGGGAGCAGTAAATCACATAAATCACTCATTTTTCTTGACGCTTTTAATGACACCAAAATGCCTGTCGAAGATATTAACAAAACAGACATGTCTGAAGTTTAATTATTAAATTAAAAGAAAAAGACTCGCTTGATGGCTCTTCCAGAATACTTTGAGTAAAGACGACATAATATGTCGTCTTTACTATATATAATGGAACTTTTATTAGTATAGACACAAGTCTGTCTATACATAAAGTTCCTGTTGAACTAAATGCATGGGGTTATCCCCATTACAAGGGGAAAAACTTAAGAGCCAGGGCTTTTCACGGGAGCAGGAAAAAAATGCACTTAAAAATATATATTGTGCCAAACTTCTTCTCCACACAAAGCATGGACTGCGCTGCGATAATGTGTTACGTGTCCCCGATACGTTATCAGCATCAGCAGAGGTACCGCGGGGGGTGAGGGCGCGGCGCGGAGGGCGGGGTGCGCTGGCTGCCGGACGGCGTGGGCGACTGTCCTTCGCAACACTGCCCCTGAGTGAGATATGGCTGTCACAACACTAGCACGCGCTGTTCATTCATTGGTTTTTGTTCTTTTCAACCCGCGATAACATATTTTTTTTCTCCCTTTTGCCACGCTTATTTAGGCTTGACGTGACAGCTTATACATTTATTTGTTGTTCCAATGATAAAAGTGTCATCTTTAAAACCACAAATAATTTCAGTAAAATCATGTTCATGATGAATCATTATTCTGGTTTTGGGATTCCACAGCTGCCACTGAAGATTTGCTATTTCAGATTATTATATTAAATATGTGCTATTATAATTATAATATGAACACATCAATACATGTGGACAGCTCTGTAGTTCCGAGGTCGCAGCTCAAACAGGAATATAGCACAATCATAATGTTCTCAGAAATCGTTCCAAATATAAACGTGGATAAATGTCGTATCACGCGCCATCGCGACACATGACGGAGGCCGAGAGAAATAAATTATTGGTACCGGAAGTGACGTCCCGGGCTCGCTCCAATTTAAAACACAACCCACGAAACATCGTCTAACGTCGCGTCGCACCGCTCATCGTTGACAAAAACTGCGGCGATGCAAGCTCACAAAATAATAGCCGTCAAACACAATCTCGTTAAATTTGCTTTTAAACGTAATAGCCGCTATTTCAAATATAAAATAAAAACAAATTATACTTAATGAATGTCACAAAATAATATATTGTATCCTTAATTCGCCGGAAATAAAAATGTTAAAACTTTAAACTCGGACTAATAGAGAACACAAATTGAATTTCAAATTAGAATTCAATCAGTTTGTATAATCGACAGGGCCGGATGGGCTGCTTTTTTAATTAGTGCAAAGGTTAGGGACGTTACCGAAAAAACCTCTTTATGTTGTCAATCGTCGGCAGCGGTATAATTATATGCAACCGTTAGTTGTCGTTGAAGCTCATCGCTATGTCTCTGACAGTTCTGGATGAAGTGCTCCCGTGCCGCTGTACAGATTTATGGACTGTTTTCAGTGTTTTTATCTAAAAAAGATTGTTTATCTGGCACTTCCGTCGCCTGCCGCGGCCGATACGCTCGCTAACGCTTTATTGTTTACACTTAATGTAATTCAAAGCAGGGAATTCCTCGGTAAATTGTATTTTTAAATTTAAAGCGGCGATGGGAATAGGGAGTTTACTTTGTGAATATCGATTGCCGCCAGCGGCTTGCATCGATATCTGTTTGGGCTTTTGCGATCGATATTACGCCGTTGCCATACGTAATTCTTTCCTTTTTATTGCCGACTCCTTGAGTGCACATTAGCATGTCCAGATACAAAACAAAGGCAATGATAACGGTTGCTTCAACCGCTTCAGCGAGCTTATTGACGGATACAGTCGAAAAAAAGACGACATGCAAAATAACGGTGTTAAAATAGCAGTAACACAGACACTAATGTCTCATATAGTTTTTGCGCACATCGCCACAATTCTCCGCGTTTCCATTTCCTGATGCACAATGTTACATGATGGAGATTGTTCGTCGTTCACAATATCCACCGCGTGTTTATTTCCTTTGCATTTATTCAAATATTGGAAACTCATTTCCCGCGCTATTTCCCGGTGGAAAGGCGCTCGCGGAGTGCTCTCGTCTCGCTAATTGCGTTATGCGCGCTCCACAGACTCATTCTGCCAGTTCCACGCAACCTACATGTACTTGTAAGTAAGTTGCTTGCAATGAGCCTCTAAATAAGTTAGGACACTTTGAGCTTCGATATTGGTTTCGCTTAAAAACGTATACGGCAGTTATGTGATTTTCAATTTTCAGGGCAACATGTCAACCAATTTTCAGATATATACGTGATTTGTGTGCCTTCAAAAATAATCGAATGAACCTGCGTCGTTAAATTAAATTTTGACGCAATTAATGTCGTGACACTGTGTGGTCTCCTGTCAAATTAGTCAACAACACTTTATGGTCACTTTTCTCCCTTATCACGCACTAACCATTATATTTGTGGCTGTTAGTTATAGCATACTAACAAAAAATCGGCGTCGGATCTTCCGACGGCGTCGAAATCGCTTCCTCCGGCAAACAATAGCCTCCGTATCCGGTAGCACACGTGCTCAGGTGCCTATTATGTCCCGGAGCGATCCTCGCCCCTTAACTACCTTTTGTGACCCAACTTAGTACCACCCCCTGAAACTTGACCCAGATTTGGGCCAGCCCACTAGCTCGTGCCCTCCCATCGCATCGTATTCTATCATATCGTCTGTTAACGCATCTGTATCGAGGATCATGTAAAGCGAAACTTTTGTCAACATCCTGGAGAGTTTACTTATTTGCTACGCCTATTCAAATATCAATATCAGCTCTATTTTTTCCTGCATTTGAAATTCGCTGTTTCATTCGGAACGCCATTGTCAGTAGTTGAGATACATAAGGGTCTCAAGCTTAAATATCATCTATAGATATAAAAAATTGATATCTAAGATATCAATTTTTTGCTGCCGAATTAATAGGGATGTCATCAAGGCTATATAAAAAAGAAAAAGCTAAAGTTCTTATTACATAAAGGTTACAACAATAGTAACACTGACAAGACTTACAATAGACACGAATGGAAGTATTCTAAATTTAAAATTCAAGTGTGTTGCGTCTCGCGTGCCACTATCAAACAATGAGAATGAGAATCATAGTCAAGGCCGTACGCGTCATGGTCATTATTATAACGTAATTATGATACACGACGCTACCTTACACACTGAATTTGCGAAACAATCCAACTGTTTTTTCTCAAGTTTAGCGTGATCTTCACTGTTTTGTTTTGTTGTAAGTTGTAACACGTCACTTTACACTTACAACAAAACAATTTTGTGTTTGTGTCCGAATAAGGAAATTCGATTTTCAAAGTTGATGTGATTTTTCCTGGCTGAAAATGTTTCAAGGTCGCAAGTTTCAGAAAAAAAGAAATTTCAACAGTCTCATCAGAAGGCTAATTTTCGTAATTTAAATCGTTCAAAATCTAGTCGCAGTCTCATCTCGGCGACAAACAAACGCCAAAAACTTGTCAAACATGTAGGAAAATTAGAGGTATTTTTGACAGATTGAGACTAAGAGCAGACTGTGAACGTTCTTAAAATTACGAGAATTGCCCCTCTGGTCATATTTTTATAAGAAAAGAACATGACTTGATTGATAGAACATTCGGATAATAGTAATAATTCGGATAATATAGAATATTCGGTAATATAGCTATATCAAAAACGTGGTAACAAATGGCACCCTTAAAAAAATCAAAGTTAAACAAATGATTGCAAAATCGCGATAATTATTCCTACGGACTCATTTCCATAACTTACTGTACATTACAGCCTAATTTATATTCACAAGTAGTTTTGCAATAAGTATACCTATTCCATTTTCACGTGGACACTGAAAAAATACAATTAGATGCTTCACTATCCATTATGCTAGTTCATTATCTGTCTAGTGTATCGTCCGGACAATTTAATCGTTTTGTTTTTATATCTTCTCGAAACAATGCTACTACAGCCACTCCAAGAACCTGCAAAGTATTTTTAAGTGAAGAAGAATATAAATTACAACGCATTGTTCGCACTAAAGTAAAAACCATGTACCTACATAACCACAATTACTTCGAGTCTTCGACCATATCCACCGATCCTTGTAAAATTGCTGTGTACCACGATAACAATTTCACGTGCTCCACAAACGGGACTTTATATTGTTTTCGTTCTGCACTCAGCAGTTCTAGATTTCATTTTCCTTAAATGATAACCAACAGGAAAATAACTCCACGTTATAATAAGAATGAAATATTTATTATTGAACGTTCATTTGTTATATTTGCATGGCTAGCATAATTAGAATGGAAATACATTTTGCACATGCGTAAACCTAGATAATTGACCTCTTCTATTTTTAGATTGTTCAAAGGCTCACACAAATGCTGATTGTGTATTGTGTTGATATATATTTCGATAGAAGGTGCCCCGTGCTAATTTTCGTGATACTCATCAGGAGGGTTAGCGAAAAAAATCAACGGTCGCGCAACAGTTGGTCTTGTAGCAGGTGACGCGACAGGTCGCGGCTCGTGTTAGTTCGTAGCGCTTCGGGCGCGCTCGGCTCCCACTCGGCTACACTCGGCTCGGCCCGCATTTTCCACGGCCGCCCTCTCGATCCGCCCGAAAGCTCGCAGTTGGAGATTAGGCGCGACGCGACACGGACACACGGTGCTACGAATGCCTCTCGCATACAAAAGCTCGGAGTTGTCACGAGTAACGCGATAATAATTATTACGTCGGTCCATAGTCATTCATAGTTAATAACGTTGTTTAAACAAGATTTTCTTCTTTGAAAGTGTTTTTAAATATTTAAATAATAATAAATAGTAACTTCATATAACAATAACATTAAAACCTTTGATTTATTTTAAAAAATAAGAAAAAAATATTTTTATGCAAATAAAAATTTATAAAATTGTTAAATTAGTGTTGGGGTGTAATGTGTCGGTGAGCAGTAGTGGAGTGCGCCGGGGCCGGTGCCCGGGCCGCCATGCTGCTGGTGGAGGCGCCGCGCGAAGCCGCCGTGCCGCCGTGCGCGGCGCCCCTCGACATCCCCATGTCCTCGCTCACCAAGCTCAACTTCACAGACTACAGTGCTAAAGTGAACAAACCATACTCTGAAACAGAGAACAGGGACAATACGAGACTGAATTACGAACAGGCCCTAGCGAGCGTTGCTAGGCTAAGTTATGAACAATCAGTGCCCAACACAGGCAAGCTGCACTATACTGAGCAGAGCAGGCTTGCATATGATCCTACAGTGGACTCGATGTGTGGAGATCCTTCATTCATTTTAAATACAGGTTCGTAAACGCGTGGACTAAAATAAGTAAAAATTTTCCTCGTAGATACTCTTTTTTGAATCACTTGATCTCAAATACCTTTATCTCTCAAATATTTAAATCGAAGAAATTATTAATTAAAGACCTTATACTTAAATAAATAGATAATACAAAAATATATAAATATACTTTAACATCTTTATCTTTATTGTTAGTGGTTTATTTTAAAGATTTAATTTTAGTGGCAAATTAATTATGTTAATTTATATATCCTTTTATAATTAAATACCAATGAACTGTACATTAAGTCTGCGGTCGCGGTAATGATTAGAAAACACAATAAACATGTTCATAAATGTTGTAAATAATACAACAATGCGAAATATAGCTACATTAATTGAAATTATTATTTATGCGATACCATTGTTGTATTAACAAAACAAATTTGTACTTTTAAAAATACTCATAGTTAATCTAAACATTAAGTACCTACCTACATAGTTGTTGAATCAAAGAAATATACAGATGACAACTTTTCACAAAGGAAATAATGATTCGTACAATTATTCAAGATTTCTGATCTGTTTCTAATTTCATAAACACTCACTTATTTCATCGAGGACGGGAAATGAGCTAAGTAAACGAACGCTGACAAATCTCATCTTTATAAAAGCGTTACGTTTATTTAAATCATAAACACATATTTTACGTTATAAATAAGCAGAGCTTCATTGAGAACTCTCAAGTTGGGAGCGGAAGCACTTTCGCCGCCGCCATGTTGGATCCGGCGGCGGGGGTGCGCGGGCGCACCTCGCGCGCTTCCGCCGCGTGACGCGCATAAAAAGCTTTGCAGTATTGTCACATAGCTTACATTTGCATACATAGATTACGTGAAAGCATTGTTAACGCCCTGATCAAGTGCTCCACACAATGACTAGCCTAGCACGTACCACGCAGTTCATATTTAAACTTATATTACTTATAACTTATCTCACTATTACATGATATCCAAAGTTTGTGTATGCCCTTGTACATCGCTGGTTAAATACAGGAAAATCCAGTTTATAAATATTTTTATTGATCTCATAAAATGAATCTACACGAAATCACACACCCATTAATGTTGGAAAACATTATAATTATAACAATAATTTATAGCTCCATGATATATTTCACAGCCAAACTGAGTTTAATTCGCCATGAGTAAACGTTAATTGAATAACAGATAGTAATTTTCTAAACCACAACACGTATGGCGTATGAATATTCATACAATAGCTTCAGATGTAATCGATGTCGAGGCGTGTCGGCTGTCATCCATGGCTCTCACAAATGGTGGTCGGTCATAAATGGTGACCATTCTAGAGGTAACGGTCCAGGTCGCTCACCTTTCAGTAATCGCTTCCTTCCTTTTACAGGTCGTCGCAAATCTCGTAGTTGACGTGATCGAAATCACGATTTGAACCAGCCGACGGACACTTTAATACTTACATATTTATGATTCAATCTTGAAAAACAAAGATTCGTAACTTCGTTGCCATTGTAAATCTGATTTTTATCAAAAATAGGTGCATTCTTTCGTAAATGTCATAATATGATGAAACGTGATTATAATTTAAGGATTTTATTCAAGTTGATGGAGATTTTGCAATGTCTCAAGTACGTCCTATTTTCATAATCACGGACAAAGACCGGTGGTGATGGTGGTGGGTAGTCAGGAGCCCGAAAGTCTGACAACCAGTCTTACCAAGGGGTATCGCCACAAGGGGTACCCAGTAACTGAGTTGTGGAGGCCAGATCCGGTCAGGTTCATGTAAAATACTAGTATTCAGCTGCATCCGGTTAGACTGGAAGCTGACCCCAACATAGTTGGGAAAAGGCAGGTGATGATGATGGAGAAAGACCGGTGGTACCTATTAGGATACGCAAACATATCTTTGAAACTAGAAAACTCGCTAATTTGCATTAAGCAGCTAAGCTCCGGGGCTGAGAAATTACTTTCAATTCAACTTGAACTCTGGATTCGGTTCTGAAATGCAATGCAATGGAGGAATATAAACCAATTTTGTACTTAAATCACGTACTTCACTTAATACATGGAAAAAAACTATATTTCAACTCAAATGTGACCTAATCACAAAACAGACTTAGAATTTTAGAAGCCATTTCATCCGTATCTTGGGTGATGTAAGTAATCGCTCGATAGATATAAAGCTCACCTTTTGCCTAACCAGGCCGATCCTGCAAATTAATTTAATATGCTTGTCGAGTCATTTCCAATATAATAAATAAAACTATCTGGCTAAGAGCTGGTTCTACCAAAGTCAGATACCTTTTATCCGTGTAATAAAATTAACATCTGACAGTTCTAGTATGGAACAACTGTCAAAAATTCAAAATTTATTCTCAGGACAAGACTTATTCTAGGTTTAAAATTTTGGTGAAATTCAGCCTTAGTATAAATGTTTCATTTCATTCCCTCTTCCAGCACTATCAGCTGGAAGTGTCTCGAATTATGACTAATCCACAGTAATTGTTAATTAGGTACTTAGATGATATTATTATAATGTTATCATGTGTTGTGTCCAAAGGCGACAAACAACTTGTCACGTTAGAAACACCTGTCTAACGCCCGCAGCTGTCCCGTGACCTAAGAAACATGTGCACGATACCAAAGTTTATCACTTACAAAAACCTACAAACCGCCTTTATTCATTAGCAGATATAGAAAAAAACTACCCGATCGACTTCGTTAACTCTGTAGACCATATTTTTATATTAAACAACAAAATTTAAAATATCGATTCCTATATAGTTAATTAAAGTTGATGGTACGCAAAAACGACTTTGACAAATCATATATTAGTGTTATATTTTTAGTTTTTTTGTTTATTTTAATACGCATTAATAGTCTCATATCGTGTACCTTAGCGAGCTTTTTTGTCCTACGAATAATTTTATTTATTCCTAGTTTAATCCTCCATTTCGCGAACTGAATACTGGTCGTGATTAGAACAATGTGCATGACGGATGACGTCAGTTGCCGTCAGTGACGTCACGTAGCTCGGCCCATTCATAAATTAATATGGCTACTTCCGGCCGCCGCCCGCCGTAATCCACACCAACTTTTAAACGCTTTCAGTCTAATCGACACTTTCTAAGAAATTGGATTCAATGTAGCACACAATGAGCATTTACATTTACACATTTTGTATTTGTAGCACCATGAAGTATCCAGCGGGGAAATTGCGTAACACAGTATCAGTACCAATGGGTTTCATTTTGACAGTTCAACCACATTCATTGTGTTATCTACGTTGTTGAGAAGATAAAATTTTCGAACTCATGAAGCAATGGATTAGAAATTTCCTTTCAAATGATTCACATTGAGATTTATATGTGTTACGCAATTAGGGTGCAGGGGTTTCATTAAAAACATGTTGCAGTATTCTTCCAAAAGATTCGATAGACACTTCATTTTCCACTTCAGCTTAGCAATTGAAGACCTTTAAATTCATTCAAATATGTGTTAAGGAAACATCATACTATTCAAATACCATTTAAAGCGCTAGTCGTTCAAAACTGATACAATAATTCAGGACAAGGGATGTTTGGCCATTACCAAAACAAGGAAATCCGAATATGACATCACACGTATCCGTTTCCTTGCCTCATCTTTATACAAAAGCTGACGAGAAAACACACGTTACTGTCCAATTGATTGTGAATTGCAATCGATTTTGATTTGACTATCATAGTGCATAACCGATATTTTCCCACTTTCCCTCTTCAAATACCTATGGCTATAGTGTTGCGCTTAGATACAATTATTTTAGTTCGATTTAATCAATCTTAAAAAAAGGTTTTGATTCTCCTTCAGTATCAAGACACGGTCGCACTTTAAAGTACTAGTTAAAATTAGTTTCCTCTGATCTGTTTTATTTGTTGGATAGGTTTCATTAACACATTAAACTATTTTCAGTAACACAGGACGTTTCCAAAATAGATTGGCGAATCTAGCAATCAAAATATAGCACGTATTTATTTCAAAGTTTGAGAGTTGAATGGGCGTGACGTCAGAGCAGGTCACGTCGCCGCCATTGATGCGCCCGCGCCGCCACTTCCGTCGTCTGTAGCGCCGCTACATCCTGCCTGCAGTTTTATGTCTATCCCACTACTATCCACACCACACTACATTTATTTGCTTCAAATCTATTACTTAAGTTTTTTTGAGTAGTGTGTCATTGGTTTTATTTTTGTACAATGAAATACGGGCTGTTTGTAGTGAAGCGCTCATGTGCCTTTATGAAGATCAGTTCCGTTACCCTGCTAAATTAATCTGCATTATAATGATTTTACTTGATTATCTTACCATACCTCATGTTGGCGTTAGCAAATTGCGGTATTGCAAAAAAATGAAAACCATACGAATTATTCATAAATGTAATTCGATATTTATTTCCTCCAACTAAATCGGCTTTTAAACGTACATATATTATTAATACAGCGAGGCAGGTTTCATGGCTTCCCTTATGTCAGCTATGTTCTAAGTATGACGGCGAGTGTTTACGTGGTGCTACCCCCCCTCGTGGCTCGCGCACGGTTTTTGTAACGACCGGCGGCGCGTGCGCAGGTGGCCGCGCACCTGCCACGCATACCGACTACCGACAACCGTAGACAAGGCATAGTGCACGCGATTTGACATTTTTGATATTAGCATTAGCAGCTTTATTGCAAAATGGCATTACAAGTTGCTACTTGAATGATGGGCAGAGTTGCTTAACCTACCACTACTCTCTACAGGGAAAAGAGCCTTATTTTTGACAAGAGCTGAACATTCTAAACATTGGAAGAGATAACAATAGGTTCTGTAAAACAAGGTTTTACTATTAACTTAGGTACTTGAAAAAAAAACCGAATTAAATGTCAAACTTTGTAAAAACATCCATATAGGTCCAGCTCCAGAGAGGGTACCTACTGATATGCAGCGTGCCCGTTGTATCGCTTGGTGACTCTACGTTTTATTAAGTCTAGACAATGTAATAGCTGAACGATTTGCCGAGCGGTACGAAGGTTTTATTGAACCACTATCGGATTCCCAGGAATCGTTTACGGGTCTTTAAACACAACTGGCATGTGGACCTATTAGTCAGTCAATTTATATTTTATATCTACGGGCGCGGAATTTTAAAGTAGATTCCCTTGATTAATGTAACGACCAAAATTTTATAATTGTGTAAAATCAACGTCGCCATCTGCTGCGACAGTTTATAAATTAAAAATAAAAACATAATATTCCACCGGATATTATTGTAAACCCCAAATTATTTTTGTGACTAAAAACTAAACTCAGATATTTTTTGTTTAAAATCAATGTATAAATAGTGAAGTAAAAAAGTGTGTTTGTAATTATTATCGGCTCGCTACACGCTATTTTATTGGTAATAAATATCGGTGGATCTGGTGTTAGTCGATTTCGCGTCGGTCGCTCGCAGGAAAACCGATTGCGACTCTTTATTTTTAAACGCAAGTTGAGGTCATGTGCTGTTATACCGTCTCCCGTTTGCGGGCTGTTATGTATCGCACGCTTTATACATTATATTAACATCTTTTAAGCGGCCATTATTTCCCCCTCTTGTAATATTATTAGTAACATTTCTCCCTCCTGATGAAAAGTCCTCATAATAGGAAAACCCACATTATGTTGTGTTTGTTAAATGTACAACGCTTTGGTTTTATAATCCAATTGGTATCAAATTCAAATAACAATTTGCACAAAATCAAAAGTAATTTATTCAAAGTAGGCTGAGAATCAGCACCAAATGCCCGCCCTTCACCACTTCCTTGTGCTTTCGCTGGGAAGAAGAAGTAGCGTAACAAACTCGCCAGCAGCACAGCTGTCTGTACCTATACACAGTCAGAGAACTACTGACAGTTGTCATAAAATAGTTATTAAACACAATGGACATCTCGTTCGCGACGTCATTGCTCTCACATCGCGACTTTAAAATATTTCACGCTTCCTGCCGAAAGATGTTCCAATTTTGAATTTGATTTAAACACCACTCGTTGACAGCCATTTCCTCTTATCCAAGAATAATATAGTTTTCCCCACTATTATTTTCACTTCACAATTTTTCCAAGCCGTCTCTCATTTGACAAATTATTGTCATTTTCAAATGTGCACCTGTCTTAAATGATTGTCTATTTCTGAAATGTATGAAAAATCTTTTAAAATAGGTTGCTAATAATCTAGTAAAGTTTGTAAAACAGGAAGTTTGTAAATTGCACTGTGACCAATGTGACATTATAACACTTTCATTCATTCTACGCCAAAAAAATCGAAAAATCAGAGAAAAAGAGGTTCATGCATTAATTGAGTTCTCTAAGCCAAGAATCACTAAAAGGGACAACATTTTATTCATTTTACATCTATTAAAAGTATTTTCAACAACTTTATCACAGTCGCATAATTATAGAGTTCCTTAATTGTGTCTATTTACATTTTTAATTAATTAATGAGGCCAAATTATTTATGTCAAAACACCGGGCGGTGGCGAGCTGTCGTCGACTGCGGCTTGTCACAGCGCTCACCTGCGCACCGCATTTGATTCTAATTTTAAAAATTCATATTTCGACTTCCGTTCCCAAATGGGAATTGGCGCGATATGCGTCTTCGCGTTATTATAAAATACGTTCGAATGTAGATCACTTTGTGCCCGACTTATGTAACCAACTACAGCTAAATACCTAGTAGAATTTAATCGAAATGAAAAAATACAGTTTCTGTCTTCACATTTTAACAGCCAGAGCGTTTCGGGTAAGTATTCTAATAAGAATAAAGTCCAGTTATGAACTTTCGAAATATGGTTACAAAAACATCGTTATTGCTCGTCTGTCGGGACACCATATGGCAGCTTAGCGCGTGCTTGCCTGGGCAAAAAACAACGACTCCAAGTTTTCGCGGCTCGAATTTCGTCGCAGATAACAAGTAAAAAAGTACGACAAGTCGTGTCGCAGCTGCCGCCAGGTCTAAGGTTACTGTCGTAATCGCGAAAGACTTAGGACGTTATATTACCTACCTTACTTTGTATAGATACTAAAACTGTGCTTATGTCTTAATAGCTATCAAACTTAAGTATCTCATTACCTGTAATTCATTAAGAAGGTAGATAGCAGTCGATAAGCTTTCTTAGTGAAATTATAAATACTTAGTTGGTAACCCCGATTGCTAACTTCTGAAACATGAAGTATTTAATCCGTAGTAGTAATCACATGAATCAAGGACAACATTTTTAGAATTTGATTAACAAGGTTTGGACAATCCAATAGGATTGGAAATGGGATAAAAACGTATCGACGTTTTATCCCATTTTATCCTCGTACCTTCGAAGTGAATTCCCAAAGAAACGCCACTTATTTGCAACTTTTATTTCAAAATCAATTAAAGTCGTACAAAGTTACTTAGATATGTGACTGTGATTCAGATCTGAAGATCATCATCCTACTGCTGTAATCCCAATTTATTTGGGCTTGGCAGAAATAGTCTTTTTCTTCATTTCCATTATAGTCATATCGTATAGTCATTCATTACTAGTATAGTTACCTTAGTGTTCACTTCCTTCCCAGCTATATCAACCTTTCACAAAACCCATCCATCTTTTCTATAGTCTGCCTCCGTATTCTTGCCACATGTCGTGAAACCTGAACCGGAACCAATAAGACCTGAAAAATCATCATCCTTGTGCCCTTAAGTATCCCAATGTGTTTACAATTTGCTAACATTTTCGCAATCCTTGTCATATCAGCCGTCATCTCAGTGTTCACTTGTCTCCTAGTAATCATCTTTCCTTAAGTCTGCCTTTTTTTCTTATCTTATCTTATCCACATTCATACTTTGAACTTTATTGTCATATATGTTTGTATAGATAAGGTCTAATTTAGTGCGGGGATTTTAAATTTATCTTAGAAGCAAAGCATCAGTTTATTCCGTATGTTCGTATGCAGTTTTCTTTATCCCGACTTCTAACTTTATTTGAACCTACATTTCGTAGTCTTGCTCTTACGTTTATGAATTCTTCGCGTGCGTTATGTGTAGGTATGATTTGTACCTCCTTGATTATTGACGAAGTTTTCCTGTTGGGTATCCGCATTCCTCATGCAGTGAGCCGTTTTCCCCAATCATCATAATATTGGCAGTTACTTTTTCTTCTTAATTATTAATATAACAAAACATCACGCCTGTATTTCCCGAAGTGTTAGGCAGAGTGTTAAGTGTTACACCACACTCAACACCACACACTCACCCACCCAAATATACGCAACCGATTCATACCTTCATACCTTATTTTTTTTTCTATTCATTAATGTACGTTTTTAGGTAAGTACCACATCGTCACTGGTTTAACTTGTTGTTGTCTTTCAATAAATATAATAATTTAGTCCAACATAACGGCTGAACATATCTCTTAAGATACAGGTCAGACCTAGTTTAAGGGATAGAGTTGAAATTTATTGTACTCTTAGGCTAAAGTTGTATTGAATAGTGTCAACTGAATGTATGCAGTGCAATGTGATTTTGTTTATGCAATAAATTCATTATTATTATTAGAGGTATACTTAAAGTACACCCACATTTCATGAGCTATGCTCAAGTCCCATGTAATAGGGCCAATAGGGGACGACCCTATTGCGTTCAACCGGGCACAAATCCAGGCTCCGGGCTGCTAGAAATTCCAGATGGAAACCCAATAACATTTTGCCCGACCCGGGAATCGAACTCACCTTATGCTTAGCAGTAGCGCTAGTTTTGATTGTTGTTGCCATTTACCTACGTTACTTAACTCTTGCAGGCAAATTAATGAATTTTTCCATTTAATTAATGTACCGCCTTTAATGTACCTCAGCTATAAATAGCTTCGGTATGCTAATGATATAGGTTGTCTATGATCTGATATAGGTATGTGAAAAATACCTTTTCAGACAATGTAGGTCTCATTAAACATGCTGTGATACTGATGTGGTCCTTAAAAGGTTGTAAGGTCCTATGAGCAAACGAGCCATAAACATAGGTGGCCAAGTAGTTTGGTGATTGTTTGTTGATTGGAACGTCGATACATGTCACACAATACCTAGACTGGACACTAGACATCAGTGTAGGCATACCAAGTGTACCGACACACAAAAAATATTTACCTACAGATTGGGATTTTTAGTGCGCGATTTGCAAAGATCTTATTATTATACATTTTTGTTTGTTTCTATCTGAAATAAATCTGTGTGTCGAGCCAATGGCGCGGTGTAGCGGCGACCTTTCGACCCGAGCGTTGGCGCGCGGGGCGTGGCCGCGCCCGATTGGCTCGCCCCGCCCCGCGCCACCGCACCCGCCCCTCTCCACGCCCCACTACTCGATCTCGAACTGTGATGCTGTGACTGACGTACTTTTCTTACCATACATTTTTATAAACGTATTGACAAGCGACTGACTTGTTCTTACATTTTTTTTTCTTTAAAGCAGTCTTGAAAATAAATACGGATGCTGCAACGGACGGATACCTATTGATAATAAATATTAGATTAATCTTATAACGCTGACCAGAACGCCAATTCTCGTAATAATTTAAAACCTATAAATCTAGTCGCAGAAATGTCAAAAACTTGTCAAAATGTAGGGAATTAGAGGTTTTTTTGACAGATTGAGACTGATCAGACTGTGAACGTTCATAAAATTACGAGAATTGCGCCTCAGGTGTCTAATTAAGAAATGATTAGATAATGAATAATTGTTTTAACGCCATTGAACTTATTTTAGACTGAGGATCTGTAGACAGGTTCAACTTTAGCAGCGAAAAATCTATCCAAATCATTTAAAGCTCAAAATCGATCGATAAAAAAAAAATTAGGTAATCCACATTTCAATTTCGTAGCTAACGAAAAATACTTTCAAAACCGAAAATTTGGTAACAGTAGGTACAAGTTGCTTGCTTTACTAAACACTAAAAAGTCCAAAAACCCAACAAAACTCCTCAAAGGTCACCGGGTCACTCCCAAGGGAGCTATTTCCCTCCTCACCAGGATGTATAGTTTCATTCCTTTGCCTCACTCGTCAAGGGAACAATTGCTTCATTAAAATTCCTGTGTTTGTCCAAAGTGACACATCGTGATTTGTTAACACGACTGTCTTACTGATGCTTCATTTGTTTCGTTAAAAAACGTTTCTATTCTACTTTTAGTTGACACTTTCACCCGTATGAAAATAATTTGTTTGTATGTAAACATATTACAAAGTTCAAACTACGTTAAGGGATTTTTGAAATTTTTAGTTTTTTTTAACTGCGTTTAAAAACGACTTTTCTATCATTTTTCTAATTAGGTACCGACGCCAGCACATCAAGCTACTACAATCTGTCAAAATTTAATAGATTTTCAACTTTATCTCTAAACCATTAAGGTTCAAGATTGATTGGGACAATTTTACAGTTTCGGGTAGCTTGACCTGCTGGTGTCTGTACCCATTCTCATAATGGCAATATTTTAAATAGGTATTTATTAGGTAAAAATTTATGCGCAAGTAAATACTGTACAAAGGCGGTCATAAATTCATAATGCCTGAGGCAATGTCTCGTCTTGTTGTCGGTCAACCTTATAGGGTGATGCAGAGACAAAACGTGGCAGATGCAACTTAAGGGATAAATATACAGGGTGGAATTTTGTAATGCCACCTGAAGGGAAAGTACTCATAATACTGTAGATAGACAATTTTACTCAAAGAAAACATTCCTTTATTTTTTAACAGAAAGAAAACTGCATTCAAAGATTTTCAAAAATTCGTTTGCCACACCAGGGAATCGAACCGACTAAAATCTGTAAAAATTACACCCTGTACTTTTATTGCATTGATCGTTAGGATCAATTATAAGGATGAAATCTCTCTAACGAACTTGATAAATAAAATGATAGGAAAACTATAAAATCTTTAATTATTTTAATTATTTACAAAAAATTGTAAATTAGCATGTCATGGTCATTTAAACACTGTCAAGTATTTTGAAATATTGGATCTCTTAAGAAATGAGTTAAATGGTTTCCCCGAGCAAGAGCGAAACCAAATAATTCTACAGCAAGATGGTGCTCCAGCCCATAACAGCAGAATCACTACTGCCTACATTAATAACCATTTTAATACCTGGATTGGTACAAACGGCACAATCAGATGGCCTGCGAGGTCACCCCTTTAGATTTTTTTTTTTTGGGGATATGTGAAAAATGAAATTTACATTAAATCTTATGCGAATGTAAACGAGTTGAGAGTTGAAGTTCAGAATACGATTTATAACATTCACCACAACACGTTATTAAAGGTTACTAGAAATGAATTCGTTAGAAGAATACATTTGTGTATCCAAGAAAATGGAGCTCATTTCGTGCAAATAATTTAAGATTTTATAGTTTTCCTATCATTTTATTTATCAAGTTTCTTAGAGAGATTTCATCCTTATAATTGATCCTAACGATCAATGCAATAAAAGTACAGGGTTTAATTTTTACAGATTTTAGTCGGTTCGATTCCCGGGTGTGGCAAGCAAATTTTCGAAAATCTTTGAATGCAGTTTTCTTTCTGTTCAAAAATAAAGGAATGTTTTCTTTGAGTAAAATTTTCTATCTACAGTATTAAGAGTACTTTCCCTTCAGGTGGCATTACAAAATTCCACCCTGTATATAAATACTAATACGTTGGTATACATACATAGGTACGACATACAACGCCTAGGTATGGTTTCAAAACGTTCCTACCTGCAGAATTCATACAAAACGCCACTCAAGTTTAGTTTTAAATTGAAGTCGTTCCTGAGCACCTTTCTAAGCAGAACCAAAACAGAACATAAATACCAGACCTCAAGTTTTCGAATAGCCAAGATTAGGTACATAGGTACCTACCTCCCTAACTAGATATAATTTTACCGAACACAATGTGTACCTACTTACTGACATACCTACGAGATACATGGTCATGGTAACATAAAGGCACTGACCACTCACCATATCATCCGTCAATTGAACGCCCCTGTTCATCACACGACAAAAGCCAACGTTCACGGCTTCACTAAACTCATTCAAACACGTGTTATTTATTTATACCTCTATTTATTTACGGAATTACTGAATGGACTTACATTTCGTTTTCCTTGTATCGTTACACAATTTTATAAACAATGTCGTCATTGTTATAATTTAATGCTGTTTTAATTCAGTTCCTAATTTACGTGACTTTATCTTACTTACCTTTTAGAGCACATTAATACCTATAGGTAATGTACCATGTGTTTCAAACGAGTACCTAATATCTACTTAAAAAAACTAAACAGGATTTGGTAAATTCAAAATACCGCAAAATGTACGAATCGAAATAAAGCGGAAAACATATATTATGCAAAACATTAAGGAAACAAACTGTTCCTATAAGGAAAACTGCTAAAATAACTGCAGCTCCTAAAGAATGTAGTTTCCCCATAGGTACCGCAAGCAACATGCTTTAAAAATAGATTCCTTTCATCACCATTCTGGCCTTCACTTCCTATTTCAACGCCAAGTAGGTACCTATAAGTACCAAGTAGATACCTAAACATGACACATACACACGTACCATACCATACCTGAAATCACCTCTCTAGTCCCCACTCTGGAATTCGTATCCCGAGCCCCAGGACTAACTGTGTAGTTTAGGTCCCCTGACAAATATTAAACATAATAGTGTAACCTAGCGAGCAAAAGTATGTATACACTCGGCTTTATTCAAAAGCGATTTACTCCTTTATTTCCGAATGAAATTTTATGTTGTTATGAACATAGCATTTTCTAACCCATAGGTTTATGTAATGTGTCGTATTTCAACGTTGCATTCGTTATTTCGTGAAAAAATCGCAATTCAAAGTTGCCAAGTGTTGACATATTGGTGGGCGTGACTGTACTTAGGTAGTAGGTATTAAGCAAGTCATGTCGTCTCAGCTTGTTGTGTGAACCTGCTTACTGTATTACCTGGACAACAAAATATGTTATTTTCTTTTTCAGAAAAGAACATATTTGGTTGTAAAGAGCATATCAGCTCCGGACTTAGGGCCTTACAGAAATAAAATATACGGCAGTAAAGAATGCTACTTAAATCATAACCGACTCACTGGCAATGATATAGCTATTACAGCATCAATGATGCCACTTAATCTTCATGATAACGAGATGAGATACATCGGCGGTCAAACGACAGACAATGAGCGACTACTGACCCCGCGGTACGATCTACGTAGGTATAGGCAGACATATGCACGTTACACATACACACAGACACATGCTCAGCAAAGTACCCTATTGTTAAATTGTTCGATCACACCGCCAGACTGCGTGAACGGTGATTTTTCATTTCAAATTTTTACGAGAAAATTTTCGTGTCGTTGGCTAATGCTGCCGTTAGACTTTGCCCAGCACCTTTTCGAGTTTACAGTAGGTACCTACTTACTTTATAATGTTTTTGTTTTAACAACTTAATTTACCAAATCAGCTACAATGCTCGGTGCAGTTGTAGACTTTATTTTCATGAGGTAGATACTCGTACACCCCATGTACAGACATCACGCTACTATGAGAGTATGAGGTAGATACTCGTACACCCCATGTACAGACATCACGCTACTACAATCTGTCAAATTTCTTTAATAGATTTCCGACTTTATCGCTGAAGTATTAAGGTTCAAGGTTGATTGGGAAAATTTGACAGTTTCGGGTAGCTTGACCTGCTGGCGTCTGTACACCCCAATAAAACAGTGACCATAATTATATAAGTTTCTACAAAATCAAGTAAGCCATCATTGATCTCATGATCCAGTTCATAATATTAACGCCAATCAAATATTGAACTACCCTCGTCTGTCAGTCACCTACATTAGATTCAAAGTCTACATCCTAACAGCCAGCACTCTCCAAGTTTCCTCTTCGAAATCAATTTCGTAGTTCAATTGCAGGCCATTTGCAAATTAAATCAAACCTCAATTCGATAGTCGGTGTTGTATCGTGGCTACGTGGCGCGAGGGTGTCGGGGAGCGGTGTGTGAGGGGGGACGGAGGGGTATGTGTGGGTCCGTCGGCGCACGCGCAGAACAAAGGGCGAGCCGTGAACCGCGACCGACGCGCTTCGGTACCCCGCGCCCGCCAACACGCCTCGATATGCATGCCGTACTGATTTTTTTTTAATGAAGTTTTGTCTGACTGAGATATCACAGTCACAGTACTTACCTACATGATTAAATTTTGTAAGACGACATGAGTCGTGATGGCAGACATAACCATCGCAGCTGTTACCACACTGCTATACCGATCTCTACCATACGCTACTACCTATAAGAGGTTGATGATATGAGACTTGGAATGGATGGTCAGGTGCGATGTAGAACTGTTAGGTATTACTGGTTTACAGGTGTTCTGGTTTGCTCGACGCGTACCTTTATACACATAATGTCCTTCGTTCTTGGCCATTGTATATATGCTAAAACTACTGATATTTGTTACAGGCGGCTACACGACTGGCGGTCCTCGCGAGACGAACGCCTACGGCTACTCGGAGGCAAGCGGCGGGTCTGCGCCGGCGCCGACGGCATCCTCCCCCCTGGACGAGTACTACCCCCCCGAGTACCCACCCGGCCCCCCCGCGCCCCCCGCGCAGCCCTACATCGACGAGTACTACCACCACGCGCACGCGCACTCGCAACCCCTGCTCACACACGAGCAAAAGTACCAGCCTCATCCTTACACCAAGCCTTACCCAAGAGGTGAGTAATTTATTCTTGTCTGGGAAAGCTGCAGGGACTTTTGGTCTCAAGTCCCAGTGGCAGGATTCGTAACAAGCGTAAAGAACTCACGCGCGCGATTATCTTTTTTATTTTTTGGACAAAGCGGTGCTGTTTTAGTTTGTAAACTGTGCCTTCAGTTAACACTTCTTTGTTCTGCCAATCCATAATCTATTTCATCCATAGACTACCTACACCAGAAACACCAGTTTTGCCTGAGCAATCCGAAAGTTTTTGAAATCATAGGTACAGCCATAGGTATTCCACTCTTTAGATAGTTTGAAGGGCTCCTACTAATTTCCCATTGCAAGTATTTTACAAAACCCCTTCGTAGACAAAAATAGAAAACACACTAATAAAATCACGCAATCTTAAGTAATTAAAAACAAACATAGCATTCTCTCATTAGGAGAGATCAGCAGACAACTGACTTGGTCACTTTAATTGATGCGGTGTACAGTTTCAACAACGTCGTTAACAGAATTGAATCTTTCATGTGGTTATTATTTATTGGTGATCGTATTACTCTCGTATTTTTACTTGTCATCGTCACTGGAGTGTACTAATTGGTGTTAGTCAAACGATTCGTTTTAAGTATTTCTGCTTTTGTAAAATTGTATTCTATCAACATCAAGATATACTGAATAAACGACCTACAACGAGAGATATGTTTAATTTTTTAGCTACAATTTCTTGGATTTGCAAACCTTAACCTTTTCTGTGAGAAGAAACCAATGTTAAGATTTTTTGACAGTGCCTACTAGTCAATAGTTAGCCAAGTCAGCCAGTCAAGGAATCCAATCATCAAAGGTTTTCTCATTACTTTAGGGTAACCATACAGTACACCCACCACTCGTGCCAAACATTTGTTTGAACAAAACGTTTTCTTTGGTCCAGGCGGCGGCGGTCGGTACGGCGGCGAGGGTTACGGCGAGAGCTATGTGCAGGAGTATGGCGGCGCCTGCGCCGAATGGAACGAGTGGCCTGCTGACCAACACGCGCTCATCCCGCAGGACAAACTCGCCTACCCCGCCACAGGACCCTGCTTCACCGGTATGTATGACCATGGCCGAAATGACGAAAATAGTTTTATAATAATTATATTATGGTTTTTGTAGTTCGAAACCAAAAATCCACCATAGCGTTTGTCTGCCGTGACTGTGCCCCTGAACTTTTCCTAGTTATTTATTTAAGTTTACCCCTTTTGCACTTGTTTTAATTCCCCTTTCAATTAAATTACTTTGGAAACTCAACAAACAATTTCCGATACTCCGCCATTTTCTGCAGTCCATCTCCTCAATAGTCCTCATCAGTCGTATATCGTAAAGCAACTGTGTGGCACGCTTACAGGATCAGGCCCGATCCAACTGTGGCAGTTCTTGCTGGAGCTGCTGACCGACAAGAGTTGCCAGGGATTCATCTCGTGGACCGGAGACGGATGGGAGTTCAAACTCACTGACCCTGATGAGGTAAGAGATCTTTTATTTTTCTCTTTAGGCAGTCTATTGGAAATTCTGTTGATAGAGCCGTAAGACTGAAAACAATAAAAAGTTTATAATGTAAAGTAGTATTTCGTGGCAGCAACGATGGTCCTTGGTACGAACGGCAGTACTGACGGTCTTGTTGTTGGGCCGAAAGTTTTTTAAGAAACTATAAATAACACGTTGTCCATGTAACGAGTCCTGTGAAGTTTTGCTTAAAAAAAAAATTGTGGACACCTTCCTGATTTAGTATTATTCATAACCTCATAATATGGTCTTGTTTTCCTTGGATCTTCCATCCAACGTCCTACCGTTTTTTCGGGGTAGTAGGTGCACCTACTTCCAAAGAAAGTACTAAAAATTCCTTCATTACAGGTGGCTCGGCGCTGGGGCATCCGTAAGAACAAGCCCAAGATGAACTATGAGAAGCTGTCCCGGGGCCTGCGCTACTACTATGACAAGAACATCATTCACAAGACGGCTGGCAAGCGCTACGTCTACCGCTTCGTCTGCGACCTGCAGAGCTTGTTAGGGTAAATTACACTTATACACGAGTTGCGACAGAGAAGGATGGAAGATTGTGATGGTAGAGATGTATGAATGAGACAGAATTATTGCACCGATTAAGGTTGAGGGCAATAGGTTGAGTCTTTCAGTAAGATGCTGGTACTGGTAAGTATCTTGATCATAATTTTGGAATTGACCAGAACACCAATTCTCGTAATTTAAAACGTAGTACAGTCTCATCTCAGCGACAAACAAATGTCAAAAACTTGTCAAAATATAGTTAAATTAGAGGTATTTTTGACAGATTGAGACTGAAATCAGACTGTGGACGTTCTTAAAATTACGAGAATTGCCCCTCAGATAGTTTTGGAACACCACTCCTCAAGCACCTTAGGATATGTTGCTCCCTTGTCGTACCCCCTTACGTCAGTCACTATGTGCTAGCGACAGATCTCGGGAGCCTATTATTGAGTGAGCAAGTCGATCAATTTATTTTACCACACATACATGGTCCTGTTATACTTGCCCTACTGTTGAGAAGTCCACGTGCAGGTTTATAGGATGATTGTGTTCCCGCTATTGGTAGAAGCAGTCGTTAGGCTTTGTAACTTTTAATGAAAACCATTAGGAGTAGCAACTAATGTTTTTAAACATCTAACAAAATCCCTTTTTTTTTACAGTATATCACCTGAACAACTGCACGCAATGTATGAACCCAAAATGGAGAAGAAAGACGAGGACTGAGCAGGCCCTGCGCTCGCGCCGCCCCCCTCCACATCGCTCCCCTTCGCAGAACACCTCCAACCCAACGTACTATTAGCTACACATCTCCAGCATTCTACAGGCTGTCACCTGCTGTACGAAGAACATCGTACTAAATGACTCAAGAAAGATCTGGTATCTTTCCACCCCAGACTTACCTACCTAAGTGTGTTTTCAAAAGCTAATTGCTAACACTGTAGGCCCAGTGCCTATAACAACATTAAGATTTTATATTCATTTTTAGAACTTCATAATATTAAAATGGATTTGATCTCATACGCAGCCACCAGTGGAATTAATATTAACCAACTAATGAAGGCTAACACCGGAAGGTTCTATGTTATTGTTCACCTTATATTTTACATTCATACACTATGTACCCATGTAACCAATGGTGCCTTATTGAAAACTTGTTATTTCATTTTGGGTTTGCAAATATTCGTTTTGATTGCATCGGACGCACGTAGCACGCAGTTTGTACTCAGTGCAGTATTACGGAGCACCCTTATGTTATTGTCAACTGTGTCAATGTGATAGGTAAGCGTCCACAAACTTTGCGACAAATCAATTTATTTA
Organism: Apamea crenata; assembly: GCA_949629185.1. Classification (NCBI taxonomy): domain Eukaryota; kingdom Metazoa; phylum Arthropoda; class Insecta; order Lepidoptera; family Noctuidae; genus Apamea; species Apamea crenata. Next base: position 7,926,855 of record OX451371.1, on the reverse strand, counting down.
AATTCCTACAACACAAAGGAACATAATTCAGCGAGATAATCAAAACTTAGTGCTAAAATAGTAAAATTTTACTATAATTTTAATTATAACTGTAAATATAAGTTAATTTTGTTACTTTATAAAATAATTAGGTATTATATTATAGTAGTTGTTAAGTGTTGTATGTTTAATTCGCAAATTGTTGCAATATGCGATTAATATAATGAGTAGTCAGAATGAGGACGGACATAAAACGATTTTTGTATTCAGAGATTTTTAGTCCAAAGATTATTAAATCTAAATTCCCACCAATTGGTAAGGATATGACAAAATTACCAAAGGGACTTCTCATGTGTCTGGTTTGAAGTGATTATGATATTTTAACTTGTTTTATCGACCAGTGTTTTCCAAAAATGGCATCTTACAATTCATGCAATAAACTACTTATACATGAAACTCCGATGTACGTAAATATACTTGAGTATCCAATACATAATGTGAACGCTGCAACACCGGGTGACGTCACTGTCACTGATCTCGTGGTAAGGGATTGTAATGTCTTACTAGTTATGAAATTAAATTAGTTGTATTATTTTCAATTTTATAGCTCCTAGCGTACACCGAAGATATGTCGATAAGTTTTATTTTGTAAAATATCTCTCCTCCATCAATATGATACTTGATTTTCGTTTCGTGCTATGTGGTTGGTAGGTTAGAATTTGTGAATCTTTTCATCTTGGTACTTTCACACGGTGCTGTTCACTCGATTTTTAAATATAACAGAATTGTAAAACGATGTCTTCCCCGTATTATCAAATTGATAGGTCTGACTCCGAATAACATAGGTACTCTTTTACTATTTACGATACTTTTACCTTAGACAATAAAATTATCACTTTTCCCTAAGTAATAAAGTCCACAGTCGAATGTAAAGTATTTGCTCCTGTTTTATGTGCTAATAGATATCTCTACACGTTTACTTGTAAGCGAAGCCATTGTAAGTGAGACCTATAGTAGTTACGGCCAAATTTTGAATGTTTAAGTGTCGTTGTATGTATTGATGGAAGATATAAAATTAAATATATATATTTACGAAATTATAAATATCTTTTTCTTTTCATACAACATTATATCCCCATGAACTGTCTCAAAATTCTATTGAAAACGCATTTATTATGCAGTTATGATTATTAAATAAAATTACGAAAACCGACGAGGCCGTATGAGCTTGATGCCTTTGCTTTTCCGTAAAAAAAATATTAGTCTAGGAATTTGCCGCGTTTTTGTTTTCTTCAAATAATAAACGTTAAGTTTATTTTTTCGCAAATGGTACGAAAAGTAGAGTATTTTCCTCGGTGATAAAGCTGTCTTACAACAAACCGAATAATAATAATTAAAGGATTTAAGAAGGTATACCCTAAGCGAGCAGTGGTGGTCAAGTGGTGACGGCCCCGACTTACGAGTCGTAGGTCGTGGGTTCGAAACCAAGCAGGCGCTCTGCTTTGTGTAAATAATTTCATCAACACTGCTCTCAAAACAGTGAAAGAAAACTTCGTGTGAAAACCGGTATGTCCTAAAACCAAAAAAATCCAAGACATGTGCCATCTACCAACCCGCAATGTAAATTACACTCCACTTCCTATTGAAGAGAGGACGCCTGTGTCCCAACAGTGGAAACATTATAGGCTGATTATGCTATGCCTACTCCTAAGTACTGCTCGCTAGTAGGTACGTTTACACATAACAGATGACAGTATCTTCTATGCCTCTTCCTACTTGAGCTACGGCAGTTGAGCGTGTGCAAGTTGTAAACCGAATCCACAGGGTTGGTAATGTAGGTACCTATATCGTTAGTAAGCAAATCTGGCGCGGTCGCAGCCCGAATCAGCGTTTGCTTCGTTCGCATTTCTACAATTATTAACAGGCTTTTTAGTACCTACTTAATCTCTTTTATTTCTTTATATTTTTAATTTTTTATACACGCTCATGGCTCAATGGCTCAAGTACTTAGTTTTAGGTGCAAACCGATTAGTAAAACAAGTAAACCACACGGGCGTAGCCTCTCTCCTGGAACAATCATGAAAATAGTGTCCCAAAAACAGGCAAAAACTCTTTTCCGTCCGCTTTAGGGCCAAGAATTGAGCCCTGTGGAACTCTAATAAGTTTTGATTTTTAGGTGCTTAAGAAAAATAGAACTCAAAGATCGCTTGCCGTTATAGGCCACTCTTTAGATTCTACCAATCAAAGATCCAAAGCAGTGTTTCTAACTCTATATGCTGATACAATTTCCTCCTCGTAATCTAGCGTATGAATAAAGTTGTTAGATTCACAGTTCGCAGCACGTACCAAACTCGAATTCGTGAAAAAGTGTTTTGTAACACATGAGAGAATGTTTTGTTTCAAGTAAATGCTCTAGGAGTCCAGGCTATACGTACTCCCCTTAAGTGTAACAAATTTTAACGAAGATCACAATCAAGCTCAATAAAATCTTATAAGTACAGACGCCAGCACATCAAGCTACTACAATCTGTCAAATTTCTTTAATAGATTTTCAAGTTTATCGCCAAAGCATTAAGGTTTAAGGTGGAATGGGAAAATTTGACAGTTTCGGGTAGCTTGACCTGCTGGCGTCTGTACATTAATCTGTAGACAAACATCCCTAGGGGGTGAGGAACAACGGAGGTTGGCAACAGAGGGAGGGGAACGTTGTGAAAGTTTCATTATTTTTGACTTAGGACGTGTAGTTTTTGAGATATTTTCGAAAATTAACTCAGAAAGATATTCTAAGATGTTAGGATGCAACCGTAAGATACCACTTACACACACACTTGTCCAAGTGTTCATTGTTTGTGATATGTTAATAAACAAACGATCTTAAAAGGATACTGGTGGATAGTCAAATCAGTTTGAACGGAAAAATAAAAGTGATCCTAAAAGTATGAAACAAGCAAATATTTCAGACAGAAATCAAGACACAGGTACAAAAATGGTCAAGGTAAAGCCATGGTCGCATGCTATTATAATTTTGTAGGTGTACCTGCTGTACCTAGCACCCACATGGTACACAGGTAGTGGTAGTCGCTCCATGTAACATACTAATATTCAGCTGCATCCAGTTTGACTAGAAGTCGACCCCAACATAGTTGGGAAAGGGCTAGGCAGATGCTGTTGCGTTGTAACGCTTGATAAACGTTGGCTGAAATTAATTCTGATGTTTGCTTCTGATGATTGTCAATTTAAAGCATTTCTAATGTTATTAACTTCATACTGTTATGTTGAATTCACGTTATGCAGTTTTTCCACTACAACGCTATCACTATGCTCGTATGACAATGACAATATTGCTCAGCCAACTTTTCGACCTGTGCGCAAATTAAATGGCCTGCCCCTTAAATCCTTTCTGGCCAAGACTGCCGCCCAGTTCGAAAAGTTTAAAAAATGGTCTAATACTTGATATTAATCGGAGCTCCTTTTCACTCAAAGTTTTTAGTTCCTCGGGAATTGTGGCCACATTCATATTATTCCAGTAGACGGTGATAGGTATCTTGTTTTTGATGAGACTGGCACATAATGCATTAAATTTGCCACAATATTCTCTGGACAGTCCTCTGATAATCCAATAGCAGTGCATAGCGCCTTGAACGAACCAAAGCACGATTTATTTCTTTCGACGCCAACACCATCCGATGATGGTGTTGGTTCATTATTACGAATCTATTAATACCTCATTCATCAAAATTGGTTCAGTAGTTTAGGCGCTACGGTGGAACAACGTAAATACAAAAAAAAACATATATACATACATAGAATGCTAATAATAATCCTTCGTTTTGGTTTTGCCGTAAAAAGGCGGGTAAAAAGACCGCCACTATCTGAAAGATGCATTATTCGAAATAGTTTTGATTGCAAGAATATACCTAATAGTCAACTAAAGAACGACACTAATAAAGTACCGTCACTGCTGAAAACTTCATTTAGTTTGACAGTTCAAATTATCTGTCACTTGTCATTCTGACACCTCAGATAATAGTTAGGTTATTGATTGAGGTTATTTTATTATTTTTAAAGTAATTTATAAAGAAAATCACAACAATGCGACTATCACAAGTGTTAAATCGACAACACATTGATTTTATGTTTAAGAAGCATTGGTTGGTCCAAGGAAAGCGCGTACCTATCGATACTGGCATCGAGGAAAAACTAAAAGCTAAAGGCATCAAAGTCGAAGATGCTCTGGAATTCGTTAAAGAGGAGCATGAAAAACGAGAACGGTAAGATACTTCCTACACAGCAACTGCATTTTTTCGTAATTCATAGCTAATTTAATCTGTCCACAACCTTGCAAGTGACTCAAACATGCTTTCTTTAATTACAGAATTAATATCGTAGGGACATATGAACGTCGGATTCCATTGGACCAAAATCACCCTGACTACAAGGAACAGCCATGCTACACTTTGAGAAGTACAAATGTACTCGTAGAGGGAATGGCTCAAGCCCAAGTGCTCACTAAGACAATAGTAGCTGAGAACAAACTACCACCTAATATTGAGGAGTTTGCACAAGTCCCAGCGCCCTCTGCCATTCATGAAAACATTAAAAAGGCTATCTTATCTGCTACTGTATTTGATTGTGAACAGAAAAAGTTGCCTAAAATAAAGGACCCAAAAAGACCAGCTTATAACTTCCCCAGGATACTGGGTATCACAGACAGAAGAAGAAAGTGAGTACATCAATATTATGCAATACCAATTGTGCATGTAGTGTCCACTGAAATTATTAGTATCTAACTGAACTATTTTCCTGGACTATTTCTGATACACATCACCGGTAATCAAAGTGTCAATCATTCCATAACCAAGAAATTATCAATCAATGAACTTGATATCCTGCATACCACTAAGCTTTTCACTGGGTTTTTTTTTTCAGTCAAATTCTTACAAATAAGTTGCTTCAACTGGTGGAAAAGAGCAGTGACAGTGAAGCCACCCTTTCTAAGTATGTTTTGAATGATGTTGAAAGCCAAACTGTGTTTGAAAAGGAAGATGACTTGATACAATTCCAAGATATTTCTCATATTCTGGTGACTAGCAACAAGCCTGTAAAGCATGATGTAGAGAAAGATGTACAGTTTTCTGAGATCCCTAATCTGTATCCTGTCAAACACACTGTTACATTGCCACCAGAGCACTTCTATGATGAGACAAGCAAATATCGTAAGTACCTTAAAGAATAATATTAATTAATGTAAATGGAAGATTTCAAAGGAAATGTGCAGAATTTGTTCCTATCAGTTTAGTTGAACCAGTCAGGAACAGTATTCACGTGCCATAAATATAAACATGTTTTCTAGCAATCCATCCGAGTGTCAGTATGAGACATCCGCACACTACCTGTCTACACTTCAACAAGACTGAAGTGAACAACATCTATGAGACACCGGTCACTCAGCAGCAGATCCTTGGGAGATCACTGACTCATGCATTCACTGTGGCCAGTGCCTATGCCAAGCAGTTACATGGGGTATGTAACATTTTGGTGATATACCTACTCATTTTATTTCTAATTACTTACCAGGCTGCATTTGGAATAGACAACAAAAATTATGCAGTTACAATTTTATTTCATCTACTGAGAGTTTGGGTGTTAGTAAAACCTAGCTTGAACTAGAAACAAGTTCACTAATATAGTGGAGCAAGCTGCAACTGCTCAGACTGACTCAATAGAAACCACTGTCAACAAAATGCTTCAACATGCTTAAATGATTGAACCTGGGATGTTAGTAGGTCATTCAACACCAATATACAAAATGGGCAGAAGATGAATAACACATTATTTAATCATCTTTTTCTCCAAATATTTAATTTATACAAGTTATAAATATATTGTATGTTTATCTCGCAGGAGGATGTAAAGGACCTACCAGAGCCGATATACATAAATTGTATACAAACAGACGGTCAAAAATATCATTTTGGTGTTTTGGAACTGAATACACTAAACGTTGATGGTACTGAGGGTACTAAAAATGTCTGGTACAGCAAGAACGACTTACAACTGTACGGCTCAAGTCGCTACTTCAGTGGCATGCCTGTGTTAGAAAACTATAACAACAAAGTATATGGATACATAAATGCTTTATATAACTGCTAAGCCACCAAGTTTACCTATTAGTGTAGTATAATATATTATTGATAATGTAAAAAATGGTTTTATTTCATCACAACACTCTCACAGTAATTATTCAAACTTCAATAATATTTATTTAAAGTCTCTGTTACTTCTAATATAAAACAACAAAACTATGGAGTACGCGATAAGAAAGCAAAGTATGATTGTAATGTATTCATGTGTATATCCCATTATATTTACAAGAACATAAATACATTTATTTCAGATTAGAATAGATAATGCTTACACATACCGAAACACTTTGTACATTAAATAATAGTACATCAGGAAATCGAAACAAAAATATATAAACAAGCTCATTTATCCATCGCGAATTTTTGCAATCGACGTCTTCTCAGTTCGTCGGCCGCATCCACATCAGTCTTGTCTCTGGAATTTAAAGGTTATGTCGTTATGGCTAGGGTTCTGTTCCTTTTTTTTACCCCACTGCGCGACGCAAAGAAGGGTAATGTGTAGCAGCAAGCAGCAGCCTATATATATTATGTATTTTTGTTCCGTCGTAGCACTCGAGACCAAACGCGTGGGCGGATTTTGATGATTCTTACGTCAATCGATTTGTTGTTTTAACTTTAATCCTTTGCACTAAATTATGCTTATACTTATTTCGCAAGTCACTTGAACGATACTACTAAGATTTGCTAGGCACCTGTCCCACCGCCGACGATATAGCTACTTTCTCGCTCAAGAAACGTACAAAAGATTGTAGGTATCCATGTAAGTAAAAGAGATACATACAGGATATATTTTTGACCAGTGCGCAAACTGTAACAATAAATTCAGCACATGATTCCTGCTGTTACATAGAAAAGTACGACAAAATGTATGGTAGAGCTATTTTTTATAACCGGCAAAAAATTTCAACACGCAGTTCAGAATCATGCACTAAATCCATGGTTACAATTTGCACACTGTTTAAAAATGTATCCTGTATACTAATAGTGTTGATCGCTGGCTGTTCACACCGCCGGCGAGTACTCATCTGTCGCAGCAACAAGAGCTATCAAAGAGACTACTCGCTCAGCGACTCTCGCTTGGTAGGTGGAAAAATTTCAGCACTCGCCGAGAGACTCATGCTTGGTACATAAGTATACCAGCGAGTAATCGTTGCTCGCCAATTCGTTTTATTTGCTAGCTCTACTCGCTTCTCGTGTATCGTCGGCGGTGACAGGTGCCTAACCAACGTGGGTTACTGAAAATTAGTTACCTATTAGTGTCTATAGGGGTCGTGGTGTCGGGTTGCATGGGACTCAAGTCGTCCGTGACGATGGTTTTGCTGGTGGAGGGCATCGGCGAGGGTTGCTTGTAGCTCGAAGTGGTTGGCACTACGTCCGGTTCCGTCTTCACTTGAGACGTCGTCGGTACTGAGGCTTCCTTATTCAGCTCTTCTATTCTTCTGTAGAATATGTATAACATTTTATTTTTTGGTTCAGATAAGCGTGATGGAATGATAACAACCATAAATTAATTTATTTCGGCTAAATAACCACATAACTATTGCCAAACATAAATTATAAGAAAACATAAAATGAAGTCAAATAAAATGAGACAAAAACCAAATAAGAACAAACCAAATAAATTCAAATTAAATCACATTCAATCAAATCAAAATAAATGGAAAAAATGCAATGAATTGATGGATTGATGATCCAACATCTTAAAACTCTCAAGTCATTTGAACCCCTCGCATTCTCTCTCGATCTTGTTGCATTGAAGTTTATTTCTTAACAAGTTTTTTTACGTCAAGATTTCTTATTGATATCTTATATATCACTATAAAAATGATAAGGATTACGTACGTTTCCGTTTGGGTCGACACGGTGGCGTTGTTCTGCGGTAAATTAGCTACGACTGTAGAATACTGCTGCATTAGCAGCACGGATGCATCCAACATGGCTTGAATTTCTCGGAGTAACTGGTAAAACAAATCCCTGTTTGTCAGCAATACTTGCACAACACAATGCAAATTTGTATATTAATGTAAAATTGCTACAAATTGATGTAATTTTTCAATGATAAGTAAATTATGTAGAAATATTAGTATTACCTGTAGTCTAGCCTCAATATTCCTGCGCTCATTGCCCTCCATACGTTGCAGCTCGGCGGTGGTCAGGTTGGCCAGCGACGCGGGCCGCGGCGGCGGCGGCGGAGGCATGCCCCACGCCATCATGGCTGCAGCACACATTGGAATACAATGTTAAATTATTTTCATTCAGTGCTGCTTGTAATTGCGATACACAGATACAAAAACTACGTTACTAAGTTAAGTGTGCATGAAGATGCTTTCATCAGTAGGCATAGCATCAACTGTCTTGACTGGTCTCTCTTTCTCCAAGCAGGTTTTGACTGTGAGGTTGGCCAATCGCAGATTTTGTCTATGATTGCTCTGAGATGTTATGGAGATACTAACGTGGCGGTGGCGGCATGTTCGGGAAGGGTGGTGGTACAGGTCCGGGAGCGGGCGGCGCGGGCGCGGCGTGCGGGGCGTGCGCGGCGAGGCCCGGCAGGGGCGCGGCCGCCGGCGCCGGCCCGGCCGGCCCGCCCGCGTCCGGCGCCGGCGCGCGCAGCACGTTGAGTCGGCACGTCGGGCACGTCTGCTGCCGCTGGAACCACAGCCTCAGGCACGCAGCGTGGAATATGTGGTTGCAAGGCAACTTCTTCGCACCTGCAGAGTATCAAAACACAAAGTTAGGCCTAGTTCGGACAGGCAGCCTAACATTCTGTTTCCGAACTATCATTACTTACACCTGTAAAAAAATATTTTAGTTGCCTACTTATAGTTTATTTTTAGGCACTGTGTGGTGTGACTTCAAATGACAGCTATGTGAACAGAACCCAGCAATGCATAGATATGTAAGCTGTCACGCCCTTTAAGGCTGGAGGCTTTTATTTGGGTAATAGGTAAGTTTTTAATTTACATTTTAATTAATTATTTTTTAGCTTGAGTCGAATAGTTTTATTATATTTATAGTTTTATTGGCGTGGCTAGCTGACATGGCAAATAATGTTATGTTCTAGTCTTGTAATGATAATTACCGAACATAGGTACCTACCTAGTATTGTATACAATCAAGTATTTTTTTACTGAACAGACAGCTGTGCTGCTGGGGAGTTTGTTGTGCCACTTCTTCCCAGCGATAGCACTAGGAAGTGGTGAAGGGCGGGCGTTTTTTGGGGACTGTCTTTTGTAATTTTGTCGTTCAAAAAGTGCTGATTCTCAGCCTAATTTGAATAAATGACTTTTAGTTTTGACTAATAAACCATTGTGTGGTAAATATGTCTACTTTGGCTAAATGTAAGTAAGTATACTTATTGTGAACGTTTATTTTTTAATATTAATTCTTATTATTACTATAAAATAGACGAGATACAGCCCGAACGTACTCTTCAACTTCGAAATCAACTTTGATTCCAACAGTGTGACAAGGTCGCTATAACAACAAGAATATTATGATTGGTGTATGATTCGAGGTCCGATAAAGTCTTCCACATAAACGAGTAATAACTAAAATAAAATATGCATAAGAAAGTAAAGTAATGACAAGTTTTACGTGAACACGGCCACAATACAAACACACGTCACACGTATTACCAGCTGTTCGAGGTCATCTGCACTCGCGTATGAGTTGAATTCGTTGTTAAGTCAACCACAATTATTAATTTAACCACACAAGTTTCAGGTTTCACCGACCTTGTGCTTTATCAACACGAATGTTAAGAATTCAGCAGTAACTCGCTATTATAAGAACAGTATACCTACTACTTAAAAACTATACTTTTTGTAAATATTGTACAATAAAAATTATGTAAAATCATGACGTAATTATTGATGGAAATTACGAAAGTCACGTACCTATTTATTTTATCGCTTTACTCAATTATTATCTTTGAAGTTATAACACAGACTAATGTAATCTCGATACCATGCCTTGAAAAAGGTTGTGTAATAAAATAATTACAGTTAACATTAATTCTTTCGGTATGTTTTGAATGTAAACAGTAATAGCTATTAACTGCTCCCTAATTATGATGTTTATTAGGTACATACTTCCTTGATATAATCTTCTCATTCTATTTTATTTAGTACCTGGTACTTGTTGACAGGCCTACACAGTCCTCCCATATCTACCAACACTGTAATTTGAAAACATTGTAAAAGCCAATTATTTTTAAAAGAGTAACCGTGGAATTTTTTGCTTGCCCTTCTCCATACGATACAACCAATTGGAACCGTGCACCTAGCTTCTGACGTCTACTATGTGCCCATGCAGGTTAATGTCAAACAAAATATTTTGATTATTGATTTTGATAGAACTATTACATAAACACTAGGATTTATACAGCGATAGCACTAGGAAGTGGTGAAGGGCGGGCGTTTTTGGGGGACTGTCTTTTGTAATTTTGACTTTCAAAAAGTGCTGATTCTCAGCCTAATTTGAATAAATGAGTTTTGATTTTGACAGCGTGTATCAGAAAGTCATGTTTAAGAGTGCGCGATTATGGCGTTGCGTTGGTCCCAAGGAGAAAGTTGTTCAGTTTGATGGTCGATGGCCGATAAATATGACCACACCTTTCTGATACACGCTGTATGTACTAATATAACAAACGAAGAACGAATATATCATTAGGTATATGTAATATGATGCCGAAAGGAACGAACCTCTTGTTAGACCACCAACGTAAAATTTGAATACATTAAACATGATGCGAAATGGTGTAACAACTTTCAGAAGGGACTAGGTACTTACTGATTTCTTCATGAACACGGATTTGGCAAGTATAAAAGACTAGCGACACGCACGCTTCGCACGGTTTTTACGACTTGACGAAACATCGAGATTTCTTTAATAAGCATATATAAATTTAATATTATCGTATTATACACATAAACCTGACCACCGGAACCTGAAACCCGAATAAATTCTCTCAATGATGGGGAAAACCGCATCAAAATCTGTTGCGTAGTTTAGAAGAACAACGCGGTCACACAAACAGACATGAAAAGCGACTTTATTTTTTAATATGTATAGAAGTTGTACATACCGGTATGCATCTCCTCACGGCATATGATGCACTCGTTGTCAGCAGCAGCAAGTTCAGCGGGCGTCGCGTCCGGGTACAGAGTGTTCATGTTCCGGATGGCGCGCCGCGACAGAACCACGTCATTATACGCCTTCTTGAAACTCCTGCAATCATAGCTGCCGTTATTATACCTGACCCCGGCTACGACCCGACTAGTTACTCAGACACCGTTTAAGTCTATGCTAATTGGGCACCTTATGAAATATAAATGAAGCCCTATACACACGAATGGCTTATCCGCCTGTTAATTACAAAAATAAAAAACCTAAGCGACCCCGAGAGTTTTTGATTTTTAGCTTTGTATAATTAATTAAATTATAAACATACTAGCTGCGCCCCGCGGTTTCACCCGCATAAGTTTCGATCCCGTGGGAATGTCGGGATAAAAAGTATCCTATATGTTAATCCTGGTTATAAACTATCTGTGTGCTAAATTTCGTCAAAATCTGTTCAGTAGTTTTTGCGTGAAAGAGTAACAAACATCCATACATCCATACATACAAACTTTCGCATTTATAATATTAGTAGGATTCTGTGATAAATCTAAACTTCAAACAAATCCTGGGGTACCTCCAAGGTGTCCCCCTGGAGGTACTTACCTCTCTGAGTGGGAGTGGCCCGTAAAATCAACCACGCGGGCGCTGTACGGGTTCGTGGATGCCACATTGACATGTTTTCAAATTTTTGGTTCTAGGACCTGCCGGTTTCCTCACAATGTTTTCCTTCACCGTTTTGAGAGCAGTGGTGATGAAATAATGTACATAAAGTAACTGCCTGCCTGGATTCGAACCTACGACCTACAACTCCGCCGTTACCACTGCTCTCACCTTCTTATAAAAATAGTATTTATTTAGGACGGGGTCACACGACGACTTTTTACATCGATTGAATCGCTATACAGTCGCCACTTCTGCCTCTAGTGCCACTGTGCCAGGATGCAGTAAAAAGTTGTCGTGTGTAATAACTAAATTTTTACGACCAAAGATAACAGTTACTAGTAAAAGTGTTGTCTTTGGTCTGAGTAATCGACCAGCGCCTGCGTAACACACTGAATCATTTTGAAGGATATTGCTAATCCATTGCTTCATATTTTAGAAAAATGTGTCTGCTAACAACGTAAACAACGCAATGCATGTCGTTGAACTGTCAAAATGAAACCTATTGCTACTGATAGTGTGTTACGCAAAACCCTCAGGGCCCTAATTCACTATGACCACTCAACGATTCCTTACTTCGAAACCACGTCAATTCTTGAGCTATCACGCTAATTTCGCGAATTAGCGTGATTATTAACTAATATAGAGAATACGTTACCAGATTGATAAAGTTTCTGTGCTATTACCCTTTATTCGCATAATATTAGATTCTCAAAATATTAGCTTCGCTAAATATTCTATTCTCAAAACAGCCGAAGCTATTACTGCTATTTTTGTCTTTTTCCATAAAATATATGATGTCATCAAACAAGTTATAATAGCCGAAATCCTTTTACAAATTACTTATTGTAAGTATGATTTCCAGATTTCAATGAGAACTACTTTCTTCCATAATACTCAGCGAGGAGGTTATATACCAGTATAACAGAGGATAAATATCTGATATATTTCTTTAGCTAGATTTTAAGACCGGACCCAGGGCATGGTAACGGTGCCTCGGCTCGGAAAGTATGTTAAGCTGGTCCTGCGTCTGATTTCGTTGAGTAGGAATCAGTCGGATTGCGTGCCGTCCTATGGGGTCTATGAGAGTGAAGGAAGAGGGCGTGCATGTCTGCGTGCACAATTGTGCACTATTAATATGTATCTCCCGCGCCGAAGGCTAGTCTCCATTGAGATTGCCCGCCATCGCCATGGCCGAAATACGGTCTGGATGAGTATTAATGGTGAATTGATACAGACAGAACAACTTATGTTTACATGTATTGTTTTATCTCACCTCATAGTTTCATACATGGGTCGGAATGCAAAGAGTGGCAAGGTGTAGATCCTGACCATAACAGCCACGAAGCCAATGTAAAGCAGGACTTTGAGGAAGTTGATAGCCAACTCGGTGTACAGAAGAACTGCGGCTTTGCTCTCCCAGGGGGCTTCCCAGCGCGAGTCGATGGCGTGAAGAACATACTGGAGCGAAGAAAAATAATTATTATGACGTAACAATAACCTAGAAATGTAAAGTTAAAATACAGTCAAGGCCAGTGACAAAAGAGTTGTTACATTAAAAAAAATTGATTGAAAGATAACAATATTGTTATTTACTAAACAACATTGGTATAATAAATTATAAACAAACAGTTATGGAAGTGTATAGTATACCTTTGTTTTTTAGCTGTTGTTTTTATTTGTTATACTAATTACACTACCAGAGAAAAAATCAAACATAATATTTAACAAGGTTTATTCAATATCATGTTTTAAAGCTATTCCTGCTGACTACCTCAAGTCACTAATAGTAGTAGTAAAGGTTGAAACAAAACACTCACCTTGATCAATATATTCACGATCATTATTATTAAAATACTGTACTCAAAGCCAAATACTAATTGAACAGAGGGCCCCTTGGAGGCAGTAAACTGGTACGCATGGTGGATGAAGTAGAAGTCTGCGTGAGCCAGCAGCATCAACAGGGTCAATATCCTCACATGGAACAACAAGCCTATTACTGGACTTCTCTCCATCTGAATAAAATCACAAATGTATATGTATTACAAATGTTGTATACCATATATCGGCAGAACATAGTGCACATATTTTTAGACAATATACTATGAGTAATCATATCTATGTTTAACAAAATTGCATTACAAAGGACATTGGGCTAAAATGTGCCCGGTTTAAATATCCATCACTACTATAACTTTTTACTGACAGATTCTTTTTCATGGGTCTCTTAATAAAACTGACTCCTTATTAATAGACTATTCAGTTACATAGGTTTTGTTAGTGGTGGACATTTGGATCATCACCAAAGAGAAACGGCTTTTTTCTGGGGGTTTAAGGCCCATTCTCTAGCTCTCTTATTAAAGAGCGACATTATGCAAGACTTAAAACTCGATAAATGTATGTTATTCTAAAAGTTATGGTTGTTGTATCATTACTCCATGTTTATTAATAAGAGGAATACATAGTAGTTGAGAATAATACCCAAGCATTGGCGCCTGCATCAATGTTTGGGTATAAATGGGAATAATAAATTATTATTTTCAAATGTATAAAACACACACAATGATACCTATTCGAGGTTTTCTCGTTATCACTTCAATACCTATTCAGATTGAACAGTGTGATGTGTGCGTAACTAAGACATTTTCATTTGTTGGTTCAATCAGTATGTATATCTCTTAACCCTGAAAGGCTTTCTGGCTATGTACTAGGATTTTAGTTATTATTATGAAAGTAATTATTTCCACAAACACGTGTCTATGAGTAACACTTATAAGTCATTTTATTATCTACTATCCTCTTAAACTTATTGTACAGTTACGGGTTATTTAGACAAGAATTACAAAAGATATAGAACAGGGAGATTACTAAATTCTGTGCCAAAATTTTATTTATAAAAGCAGACTGATGTTGGTTAAGCAATTGATAAACATAATCATGATTTTTATTAGATAGAATTGTTGATATTGTTCTGCATAACAATTATTCTGTAATTTATGGTTCAGATTATGGTGTCTGTGGAAAATTAACCCCGGATCAACCTGCATAAATAATGTATTGGATGTTAATATGAGAAAAAAATATTTTTTACCCAAAAAATGGTAAATCTAATAAGACACAAATGGTAAAAATTAACAAATTCATAATGTTTCTGGCATCACATAGGAGCCAGAAGTTAATTACCCCTTAATTACTTACTATAATAATTAGTTTCTTTGTCTTACATTATTAATAGAAACCATTACTTACATAGTCTACTCTGTCTTCAGCGAGCCAATGGAATGCTTTGAGGAACAACAGGAGCGTGAACAGCGCAATAAACTTTGGATTAAAATCGTCTCTGAACACAGTAAATGCCAAACAGGTCTCTGTTATGGCATACCAAGATCTTTCTATCAAATGCTGAAATAGAAACAATGTATTTAGTATGTATCGCCTTTTTGTACCTACCTATGTAATAGAGAAGGGCAGGAAGTTCATTAATTTACCTCAAATTCCGCTGGACGAAGCTGCCCAAAGAATATCTTCCTCAACAGTTTGCCTACTAGTAAAACTAGTATAAAAGCTTGCAAATACATTACCTGCAAGTTCAAGTTTGTTGTTAGTAAAGAATAGCGTCACTAGAAGGTTATCTTGTTCATTAATTAAGGTTTTACATAATAAAACGTTATAAAATATTGTTAAATCAAATACAATGGCGGTGCGCCCATGCACCGTTAAACTTTTGGCTACAATTATTATGTGAAGGATATATTACTTACAGCCATGCTAGGATTGGAATTCGTTAGATAAACTATCGAAGGATAAAACTGTTTCTTCTGGTAATAGGCATTGCCGATAACCACAGTCGTAAGTCCAAGACTGATCACAGTTGCTAGTAAAGCCTTCATTTTGGTAATAATGCGTTTCACCGATGCACTAAAATTTTCATACGAATTAACCAGAGAATTTTCTACGCACTCCAAAATCGCGAGACTGTCAATAAATACATTTTCAAAACATCATTTCGTATCTTCGTAAAACACAAAACTATTTTTGTTTGACGTGTTCAATGTTCATTTGTGTCATTCCTGTTGCCACAGATAAGTGAATGTAAACAGATAACCATAGTTTAGTTGAAATTGGGTCAGCAACCCTAAAAAAAAAGAACACTTGCGCGCATAAAATCGATTGAGAGTTTGTAGCTTTAAATATCTGGCAATACCATGTTACTCATGTCACATGTATGTCAAATTGTCAGTAAATTAAAGTAATACGAAAGGAGAAAGATGGATGTTGAATTTCAAGTGCATTTTTACTAATTCTCAACATCTTTTACTTATGTGACATTTAAATGTGGTGTTAAATACTCACGGTAAGGAGTTTTACATAAACGTCTTCATTTGAAAGGTGCAGGGACCATATCTACTGCTGTTTGCCGCGCAATCTACTTTCTTTTCTCAGCCAACGCTTGTTGTCACTACTTGTTGTGATTATTTGGACCATTCGCAATGTCAATTCATATGCTTTATTATTTCCACTATAGTTCAGTTCCAAAGTAAACTCCGTATGTAAAAGCTGCTGAATCTAAACGATTATTTGATTTGTATCCGTTTATTTTTCATGGAATTCATATTGTACGACGACACTTTGACCGTACTGTGTGTCACTTATTAGTATCTAGCATTCCAGCACTTTATCTCAGTAAGCAGCAATTTATGTAGTAGTAGGTAATGTAAACAGAACAAGAAAGAAACTCTGACACTTCCTATAATTTTTGTTTAAGATATATTTTTCATAATGTCACCATTTTGTGTATTACCTTTGTTCCAGAATTGGCAGATAAAATAAACCTAAAACGCATCCTATAAAATGGTAAGTCATCAAATACAAAATAGTTATTGTTAATAATGTGTTGTTAATAGGTTTAGTAATGTGAGTTTAATTTTGTAGCAGGGTGACGACCCACCATTCTTGCCAGTGGGTACAGATGTTAGTGCAAAGTATAAAGGTGCATTCTGCGAAGCTAAGATAAAGAAAGTTGTAAGAAATATTAAGTGTAAGGTAAGGAAATTTCAAACCACAATATTTTTATTCATCCATTTATTTCAGTAGTGTAATATACCTTAAAAATACTATAAATACATACAATATTATAATTACACTAAAAACTAACTAGTGCACATGAAGAAATTTAATTACTGTTAATTCATTTGCCATATTTATGACCTCATGGTGCGACTCCGCCTTTATTTGCCCACGATTATACGTGTCACCATAATAACTTACTGGACTGTAAATGTGAACCTATTAAAAGAGTTAACTGTGTAACCTACCTTGGCATGAAAATAGATGAGAACCTTTTCTTGGTCACATCATATAGATTACATTTGTAGTAAATTAAGAATATTATTAAGTAAAATGTACCATTTAAGCTTTAAAGTTACTATTAGTATATTAAGATGTATATACATGTCATTAGTAGATTCAATTATGAGTTATGCTCTTGAAAGCTATGGATTAACATTTAAAACTAACTTGAATAAATTAGAAGCTCTTCAAATTTGATTCTTAAAACTACTTGTTACTCATAAAACAAAAACAGTTGTAAAGGAGATTATAGGAAGCTATTTAAAATATGTAAAATTCTACCAATCAGTTTCAAACATAAATATCTTCTAGCAGTTAACCACCATGGGACCCAAGAGCATAACTTGACTCATGTATTTAACAACTATAATACGCAATCTATGGCTGCCGGCAAATTCATTGTACCCAGAGTCACCAATTGTTTTGGTGACAGAACTCTAAACAAATGAATACCATATCTATTGAATAGTCTGCCGGCTGACATAGGAGTGAAACTAGTAAAAACAGATTTAAAAATAAATTAAAAAGATATTATTTAGAAATGTGTTAAAGTGCTACCTAGTGCTAGTCTTAAGTGTGAAGTTTAAGTAGTGTTTAAAGACTCGCCAGACCCCACAGTCAAACCACTACTACGGTTTTGTGGGGCTTAGTTTTTTATTATGCTGTAAACTTATTAAAACAAAAAAAAAATAGTCGTCATCGTATTTCGCTGACTGTTGTCATGTAGCCGGCCACGAAACCGCCGGTACACAACACCCTTCGGCCAGAACTCTTCCTTGAGGAACTTCTCGAGATAATGTGTCGGAACACGCACCACAAACGACTTGAAGTTCGTGTTGTGACGTGACTCCAACTTCTCGACCTTCAAAGTTCAGTTGGTCTTCACACGCATGTACTCCACGATCTCCTTAACCTTTGGTGTATAGACCCAAGAGGGGTATTGGCCTTCCGTGACTTATCCAGTAATGTACCATCTATTTAATCTTGTATAACTTTAATTTTGGAAATAAAGAAGCATAATTTATAGCCTCTTTATTTCCGAAACTTAAATGATATCACAAAGATTTTAAGCTGAACATAAACAATTAAACAGCTAGTCTCTTATTCTAATATCTAAAGTATTAAAAATATACAAAGTTAAAGTAACATAACTATTTTTTATATGAAACTTTTGACACTCAATCATATTACTATTTTAAATATTATAATATAACTTGTCCTTAACAGTTTGCTGCTCTATAATTGCAGGTGACATTAAAAGCAGGAGGTGGCTCTATCACAGTGAATGATGATGTGCTTAAAGGCACCCTGCGAGTTGGGAACATAGTGGAAGTAAAGCAAGACCCTAAGAAGGACCCTATGGAAGCTGTCATCACAAAGATACAAGATTGTAGCCAGTATACTGTTGGTATGTCACATTCATTTCAGAATTCACAATTTCAAAAAGGGGAAATGAATGACTATTTTGTTTCAGTTCCAAGATAATATTTTAATAATTTAAAAGCAACCGTGTACCGGAAGACATTGCAAACTCAAACTCAAATCATTTATTTCAATTAAACCATTTACAGGCACTTTTGAATTGTCAAAATTAAACAGTCGGTCAGTTAGTCAGCAAGTTGAAGCTAGAAGTAGTAGTAGTTGCGTTGGAAGGCCTCCCACAAGGTAGACCGACGACCTTGTTAAAGCCGCAGGAACCCGTTGGACGCGAGAAGCACGGGACCAGTCGAAGTGGAGGTGCTTGAGGTGCTTGGGGGAGGCCTATGTCCAGCAGTGATGATGAATGATGAATTTAAGAGTAACAGTCTTAAAATAATAATATGTACAAGTATATATAAAAGGAGAGGAAAGAATCATAGGGCATCAAAAAATTTGTTTGCATGACTGTCAACTGGAAAAGTGCCATGTAGTATGGCAATACTGATTCTTTGGGCAAAAAATGTTGGTATGCTGAGCTAGTTGTCAAAACTGATCAGTTTGTTATTGGCAATCTTTTTTTAATAACACCTGTAGCGGTCCATGATCTGTTCTTGGCCAGCATTCCAATATACTCCTTGTATCCTTGAAACAGTTTTTCAACAATATTAATATCCTCGTTTAAATAGTTGAAAAACTGTTTCAAGAAACCCATAGAGTAAGTTCGTAATATAAATTATATTCTAGCAGTGTGTTGAGTTATTTGCTCTGTGGGCCGATTTTTTTAAGGCTCCCTGGTTTCACAATGTGATCCTAAAAATGACGGCTTGACGGTTTTTGTGCAGAAACTATGTCAAACCGCCATTAATATTATTTCTTCGGATAAAAGACATGTGATCATTGAAAGATCAGCCCTTAGTCTATTTAACATTTTTCGTTTTAGTATTTGACGACGGAGATATAACGACGCTGCGACGATCCGCGTTGTGTCTCAAGAGTGGGCGGCATTTCAACGAGAGTGAGACTTTGGACCAGCTACCTCTGACTCATCCGGAACACTTCTCCACACCTGTTATAGCGGGACGGAGGGGGAGAAGGGGAAGAGCACAGTATGTTCTAAATCCATCTATTTAGCTGACTACATTAAATAATAAGAACGTCATGTTTATTGATAGTGGTGCTGCTATGTCATCACAACCAATCGGGAAATGCCCTATGCTTAGTTTTTCCAATCGTCATCATCATCATACTCATCCCCCTGCCCTGATCTCAATGTATTTTGGACTAGCAGCCCACCCCTGCTTTGCACGGTTTTTACGGCTTACAAAACATCGAGTTTTCTTTATTGTATGAAAGCTTAATATTCATGTATCATACAAATAAACCTTCCGGAATAAGTTCTCTAAATTATGGTGAAATCTGCATCAACATCTGTTTTTTAGTGTAGAATTACAATGCAATCATACGGACAAACTCCAAAAGCGACTTAAATTTATAATATCTATAGATATAGATTGTAGCAACTTGTCTTTTTCCATACACCTTAATCAGCCATTATCTAGTATCATTATTCGCCCCCACTCGTCTACTATAGTCCTATGTCCATACATTGTTTCTGGTCATCTACTCTGACAAAAGTTTTGTGTATGAATGTGTTTTAATTCTACACATTCAAACTAAAACGTTTTCTCACTACATGTTTTCTACTCATTTCTTGTCTCACAATCTCATAAAGGAAAACCGATTTCCAAATAACTTTTTGGTCAAATGCTTACCCTGGCCCCTATTACATGGGAGTTGAACATAACTGGCGAAATGTTGATGTGTTGTACATCTCTGCCTACCCTTCGGGGACTATAGGCGTCATTTTGTTTCCCTCGGCCACCAGCACCCTTTTCAGACTTCATCTTTCATATAAAATCATCATATTTCATGCTCATTTTAAGACCGCGTCCTAACCAACACGATCGTCGCGCGAGTATGCGATCGCCTCGTTCATTTTGTTTGGCGAACCCGAACGCGTGGTTGAGAGAGCGCGTTCCGATTTTCTGAACAAATGAATGATATATGAACGCAACTATCGCGTATTCGCGCGAACGATCTTTTTGGGACCCCGCGTTCTAACCAAAAGCGATCGTCACACGAGTATCCGATCGACGTGATCGTTTGTATGAATTATGACGTTCTTACGCGACTTGATTGATCGCGTGACATTGTCATATTCATATAAAAGACCGCGACGATCGCTATTTCGCGCGAACGATCTTATTGGTTAGGGGTAATTGTATTGTTTTCGTAATCAATTTGTTTGGTAAGGTCTGATGAGAGTGAAGGCTCGGGCTCGGGGCGGCGCGTGAAGGCCGACGTGGAGCCGCACGTGGGGCGCGTGGTGCTGGTGGAGGCGGGGGGCGGGGCGGAGCGCCGGCGCCCGCACCAGCCCGCCTTCCCCGCGCTCGTGGTCGCGCCCACCGCGCAGATCAAGGTCAAGGAGGACTACCTCGTGCGCTCCTTCAAAGATGGCAGATAGTTAGTATTATTGGCTAACAAGTTTTGCTTATAATTATACCAGCTGTGGTCCATGTTGGGGCCTCTTGCAAGCTCCCGCCATATGTGACAATGTGCCAGACCTCTTAATAGGCTGCCACGTTAGTGACAGCTCGCCATAGAGGTCTGGAAGGACAGAGGAATTCGTACACCGCTAAACAGTCTATTATTGTCCCACTGCAGGGCAAAGGCCGGTTGGCGATGTTTTCCTTTACGATGTCAGTAATTTCCAAGATAAACATGAATTTAAAAAGTCAACTTCGTGCATGAGAGGCGGGTCTTTAACCACTAGGCCATCACGACATCTTAGTTATAGTCCGGCCGTCGAGAGAATGCGTTCCTGACACCTGTCATTGCGACAATTCTAGTAGCTAATAAAGATCAAATTCGCAAAACATGTATTCGTTTGTATGAAAATGATAGGTGTCAAGAACGCATTCTGCCGTCGGCCACACTGTAGTAGGTATTCCAGTTTTGTCTATGGGGGACTTCTGTTTGTTGAGACTTTTGTTTGTGGCTTGCCGAATTCAGAATCAAACCTTATTATCTAGCGACTCTTCAACGGAAGTAAGGCGCTAAACCGTTTTAGTTTTCATCAAAGTCAGGTCTGAGAATCCTTTCAGTAATCTTCGTTATTATTCACAATAGGCTAGTTTTTGAGAAACCAATTGTAATGTTCCCTGTGGTATTTTTTCTATAAATATGAATATTTCTGCGAAATATTAACATTAACATAACGAATTTTTCGTTCCTAAAACATAATTTAATTGTAATTGTCTCAAAACGGTGCATTTTGTCATGGCAGTTATTGTTAATGTGAAAGAAACTATCGTCAAGAAAGTATCTATACGTCAGAAGCGTAAAGTCGGTTTTTACAATTTGAAATAGTCAACAGTCGTCTCAAGAATTGACGTGTCGCGCTCTGATTCACGTTCAATGTCACGTGATCAATTGCTTTATTTTTACGCAATTATTTCTCAATAATATAAACTAATCTAAAATCATTTACTATTTTTTTAGCTCTCGAAGATTCTACAATACAAAATTATGGATTGTATTATGTCAAAGCATTTATTTCAAATAGGCACTTTTGAACGTCAAAAGGACAATGACCAAAAGTCGTACCAAAAAGTCTCATACATCAAGATCAAAATATTATAGTCATTATTTTTTTTTTAAATCCGACATTACGCGTCGGGCATTTGATTTTTGAACAGGGAATTTAATTTAAAGTAAAAAAGTGTTGATATTGTTTTATTCCCTGTACATGACTTTCCGTTTCAAATGATATATTATGATTAATATAACCTTGAACTATGGAATTGTCATGATCAGGTCTCATCGTCACGTCATAAAACTTGTAAAAAAAAATATACTTTGCCGATTCTACATTAATGAAAAATAACTAGAATTTAATAGAATATAATTTTTAATTAAACGACTACCTACCATTTTTTAAGAGCAATAATGGCCGTACGTGTATGACATGTCAAACAAAATAAAGTACCTAGTTTTTTAGGTTATTTCGAATTTTTTTTAAAACATCCGAAACCCTGGTTTTGTTTACAAAAAGAACTTTTGTAGGAGTTAATATGCTAAGTGTAGTCTATGAAAAACAAAGGACTTCGATGCAGCATGGTACGGGATTCTATACATCCATGAGCATTGTCCTTTACAACAAAATAGAATTGATTCTAGTCGCCCCTTCGAAAACGTAGTTTCGTATGGAGAATGGCCAAGAAACTCCACCATTACTCTTTTAAAAAATTACTTTACCACCATTGGTAAAATAAATTATAAATGAAGCCATGACCGATTAAATGATGACAACGTTATAGATACATTGTGCTCATATTAGTATTATGGTATTTTTCTTGCTACTAGTCTATCGAAATTTGAAAAACCAAGCCCTTGAAAATTTTGTCAACAGCTACACGGTTCCGAAGAAGGAAGCGCGTGAGTTCCGCAAGGGCAGCGCGCCCCTCGAATGGGCGGGCGTGGACGCCGCACTTCAGTACCTCAACAACGCCGTGCTGCCGCCTCATTGGGACAGGGACGCCCTCTTCAATGAACCTAGGAACACCTCTGATGACGTATGTAGCCAGAAAGGAGGGAGGAGGCCTTTTGTTTTTAAATTCTATAAAAATCGTCCTTCTTTTCCTTATTTACCTCCAAGATGGATATTACACTTGGTTTGTTGGACACGTTCATGACTATTAGAGATTGCCAGCCACTTTATTTCGAAGCTTAAGGCATAAGTCTTTATATTAGAATTGGCCTCAGATGTCATAATTTCATGAAATAGTCTTTCAATAGGGTAATATGAACTTAGAGAGTTGTATTGATAATTTTACTGATAATTCTGGAAGAATATCATATCTGTTACGGTCGTGAATCGTATTTTGATCAGCATACAAAAAAAAATTAAATTAATATAGTGAAATAAAGATGGAAATATTTATTTTCATCTCAAAATAAATACCGACGAGCAGTAGACTGAATGAAAATATTATTGAACAGCAGCCACATACAGCCGCGTGAAGTATTCACTGTCCTCAAGACTTCATAAACGGAGCCTTCCCGATTATCAGTCTTTATAACACCAGCCTATAACTGTCCCACTCTGTGTCAAAGGCCTCTTCTCATACAGTTAAGGCACGAGCATTAATCACCACGCTTGCTCTAGGCAGATTGGCTATTTCAAACTTATATTCATTACAAGTCCTGGGGGTCTACTCCGAAGTGCAAAGTGCGAATGTTCGGATCAGACCGACACATGGCCGAACCGAATATTATTGGAAAATGCGAAAAAAGTTCGGATCGGCTCAGTTGGGTCGGGACCCCCAGGTTATCTCTCACTATGTTTTCCTTCAGCAATGTCAGAGATGTCTTATATAAATTACAAAAGTACATACAAACTAAAAAACTCGTGCATGAGAAGCAGAACCTTAACCACTGAGCCATCACGACTTCACTCCTTACTATAACCTTTATTCCCGTTCTTTGTCAGAGTTCAGATGACGAGCCCCGCGAGGAGAAGGACCACTTCGTGGCACAGCTGTACAAGTTCATGGACGAACGCGGGACCCCTCTCAACAGGAACCCCACCATCGCCAACAAGGATATAGACTTGTACAGACTGTTCAAAGTAAGTTTTGCCATGTAACTTTATTATTATGTAACTTTCTACGATTCGCTAAAGATGTAGGAAAGAAAAATATTTTATCTGGGACACGCACATACAGGAAATTCAAACAGTAACAAAGAAACATTAAATTATCGAGAAAAAGACAGACAGAAGGTTCCTATCTCAGCATAATGATGCGATATTTAAAAAATGAATAACACGACCCTGGTGTTCTGATAGGGCCCGCTGTGATGCCACTGACACATCTAGGGACTTTATATATAAACTCATTAGAAATAAAAAAAATACAAAACAATATAATAAAAATTAAACAAAAAGTACATAAATAACAAAGTATTATTTACAAAATAAATAATCATGTTAGTAATTACTATTATATAATATTATAGTATTTGTTAAGCGCCTGATTGACGCGCGAGCCATAAGCTTGCAGTATAGATTGCCTGCGGTTGATTTTGAAGCACAGCGGCTCACAAGACCGCGGTCTCGAATCATCAAAAGAGATCATTTGAGATCGCGGCAAAGCTCGCGGACCCTTAGTCATTACTTTAATCTTCTATTTTGTTGGCCACATTATGGGCGGATTTTTAAAAGTCAGATAACAAACATGACAGTTCGACATACTGTATTTTTTATATAAATCCTATCAAACCGCAATATTTATTCCTTAGATTAAAATTATCTCAATATTGAAAGATTAGCCCTAAGAAGTGGCAAGAGATAATAATAATTTTATAAAAAAAATAACTTTGTTTTATAATATTTGTATAATATTGTTCTTTATTCCCAATTACACTGTACTATAGGTATACGTCTGCCTACCCTTCGGGGATTACAGATGTGATGTTATATTAATATGTTATGCTATTCTATATTAGGTTGTGGAGAAGTTGGGTGGCTACAACAGAGTGACAAACCAAAACCAGTGGAAGACCATTGCTGACAAGATGGGCTTCCATCCCGTCACCACAAGCATCACGAACCTTTGTAAACAGGCTTATAAGAAGTAAGTACTATGGCTAGCTAATTGTTTAGTGATATTTCAATTAGGCTGAGAATCGGCACCTTTTAGAAGTCATGAGTCAAACAGCCCTCAAAATGCCCATAGGTTTGAAAATGTGCCTTAACGACGTAAGTTGTATGTTTGATTGTATAGTCTTTTTACTATGAAAGAAATAAAGAAAATACATGATATGACACCACGCACACAAAAAAAAACAGAAAAGCTTTGGAACTTCTTGATTTTACGAATTTTTGGGTAGATTTTCTGCAGCTGTTATCGTCTGTCGAGACTTGACAAGCGTGTGTGCGCAGGTTCCTGCACAGCTACGAGGACTTCTACCGCAAGCTGGGCGTGACGCTGGTGGCGCACCCTCGCGGCGCGCGCACGCCGCCGGCCGGCCGCTCGCTCATCCGCGACCGCGACCGCCAGCCGCCCGCCTCGTCTGCCTCCAGCTGCTCCACGCCCACGCCGCCCGCGCCGCAGGTACGGGGACCTGTACTACCAGCCTATTATTACACTGCAGTGCAAAAACCTCTTGTCATGTAGAGAAGGCACACGTATTAATCACCACGCTTGTTTAATAATAATAAACGTTTATTTCAGACTTTCTGTCCATAGGTACACTTACAGAACTTAGAACGAAACATACTTACAATAAAATACACATAATCTCAAAAATACACAACACATAAAAAAGATACTAACAACAAGATTGCAGTGACAACACAAAACAAGCAACATATTAATTAATTAAATTAAATACAATAAAATACAATTTCTTGTCAAACTTGGTCTTGTCAAAAATACTTCTAATTTCCCTACATTTTTAACAAATTTTTTACATTGCTGGTCGCTGAGATTTTTAACATTTTCAGTTACGGGTTCGGCCTTCAGGTTTTCTCACGATATTTTTATTCCACCGATGTCAGTATTGTCTCAGAAACTAACTCAAAAAGAACATATGATTTAAGTCACTTGTGCTAGCACGGATTTGAACCCACAATCTTGCGACTCGGTCGACTTACGAAAACAAAATTTTCCTCTAAGGAACACAATTTTGATATATGTTTGGCATAGACAACCAAATACACTTCGCCAAATGTACGCCGACCCTATACAAACTTATGTAAATTACCTCTCTGGTAACTTCTTACGCTCCCTTACTGAACTGAACCTTATTTCCGTTGCAGCGGGGAAGAGACAAAGATTCTGACAAAAGTGAGACAGACAAGAGTGAGAAAAGTGAAAAAGAAGAGAAGATGGAGAAACTAGAGAAAATGAAGGAGAAGGCCCGCACCAGCGACGGAGAGGATAGCGCCGACAACCAACCACTTATTGTCCCCGCTCCCAAGTATGTAAAACCTATTCAAATTGATTTCCACTTAACAAAATTTACTTGTCAGTGTAAATAAAGTTGAATTCATGACTACTATAAAAATGCCAAAATTATTAAAGTTGTAACGGATAGTAAACATTATCCGTCTTATTACAAAACGAAACCTAATATTAGTTCTAGCCTAAACTATTGAGCCAGTACTTGTATTTCGAACTTTATTTCGATTTAGGCAAAGTTCATAATACTAAAATGACAACTTAGCACCGAACTAAGCTGTCATTTTTGTATAAAGTTAACTCCATTTCTATAACATTTGGGTTCTTAATTCAATAACTGGGTCAGTGGTTTAAACCTGATCGAAAGAAAAACCTTATTATGTAATAAGGGGGTTATGAGTTTATGACCCTCGATAAAGTTATTTTTTCGTAATAACACAAATGTAATATATTATTTAACATCAATAGCATCATTTCACTCTCGAATTTGTGACTTTAATTTTCCTTAATTTATAATTTCATCAAATTAACAGGGTGGACAAGGAGAAAGAACGAGAAAAAGAAAAGGAAAAAGAAAAAGAACGGGAGAAGGAAAAAGAGAGGGAGAAAGAAAAGGAAAAGGAAAAAGAGAAAGAAGAGAAAATAAAAGAAAAGGAGAAAGAAGATAAATTAAAAGAAAAGGAGAAAGAAGAGAAATTAAAAGAAAAGGAGAAAGAAAAAGAGAAGGAAAAAGAAAAAGAAGAAAAATTAAAAGAAAAGGAGAAAGAAAAAGATAAAAGCTCAGCGTCGACCAGCACGAGTGAGGAAAAAGAGAAAGTGGTGGTGAAGCCTCGGTCGCAGTCCAAAGGACGCACTGCCACGCCCGTCAGGACTGAAGGACACGACAAGAGGACGCCTAAGAGACGGCCCTTATCTTCCAAGAGTAAGTACAGTCTAATCTTTTATATATTCCTTAGTTTTCATATTCTTTCCTTTATGAAGTCAGGGCACATACTTTTTGAAGCGACGGCATTGTGCAGACTATTGCATAGAAAATTACAGGGTGTTAGGCCAGGCATAGTTCAATTAATCCTATTGATTGATATTATATTATTTGGTCATCACGTCAACGCCGGCCGTTGCTGAAAACCAGCGCTGGGGCTCTGTCTCGTATAGGGTCTTACTTAGCATTATGCTGAGCGATGGCCGTTCTGCGTGGATTTAACCCATGTTTGCCCCAACTTGTTATTTTGTTTTTTTTTTTTTTTTTGTTTTGTTTCTTTTTATGCGTCACGTTTGCCGCAAATAAATGTATTTTCTTTCTTATTTTCATATAATAGTCATTCAATAGGATTATATGAACTTAGTCTTAGATGGTTGTATTGTCATGTTTGTTACGGTCGCGAATCATATTTCAATCAACATCCAACCTGACACTGACTTGCAAATTGTGAAAAACGTAAGAAATTTTAAATTTCGCCGACTACAGTAGCGCATCCCCCGTTCAAGGGCAGTTTTTGTAGTATAAATGTTACTACTGTCGTGCGGGGTTGACCGTACTAGTATGCGGCTCAGATTTTGTGACTACGTTACATGCATCGCCATGAGGTTAAAAAAGAAACAGCTACGTTAGTTGTGTATTAAAGTTTTTTTTTTAGATAGGTCAATGACATACATGTTTTTCCAGGTGAAGGTATGAGTGCGGGGACATCGCGTGCATCGCGACGACCGCATGCTTCAACTGATAGTGACAGCTCTGGACGGGCTTCAAGGTATACACTAACCACTACATCAGTAACTAGCTTCTGCCCGTGACTTCGTCCGCGTGGAAATCAACTATACTAGAAAACATATCCAGCCGGCAATGGGCCCGCGTGGTGTATAACGGCCCACTCCCTCTCACCGAGAGCAGGCCTGTGTCCCAGCAGTGGGCTGATTATGCTATGGCACTTTGCAATAGTGTTGCTTTCTATCAAAGAAATAATTTTTGAAAGCGGATATAGATCCGCTTTCAAAAATTATTTCTAATTATTTCTTTGTAAGAGTTAATCTCTGGAAGTATAGACTTTCAGAGATTAACTCTTACAAAGAAACAATTTTACCTCTTAATATTATTAGCTTTGATTAGACTCAGTGCGTCCCGCTGTTTCACCCGCAGAAGTATCGATCCCGTGGGAATATCGGATAAAAAGTATCGTATGTCCTCATTCAGGTCATGGTCTGTCACCCATGTGCCAAATTTCATCCAAATCTGTTCAGCCGTTTTAATATGAAAGCGTAACAAACAAACATACAAAATTTCACATCTTTTCTCCTTTTATTTACTATTAGTTGAGATATAGTTGGTAGCATAACGCATTTACATGTATATTTAGTAGATGTGGCCCCATAAAGAAGATGCAAAGTCGTCGCAGTCAGAGCGCGAACTCAGCCAGTAGCGGCAATACGATCGCTTCGAACAGCAGCAAACGACCGCGGAAGAGGAAGAACACAGAGTGAGTCATTTTGTGCTTTGGGCTGCTTTGGTCACCTCCTAGTTTTGCGATCAGTTAAAAATTCATCTTTGTATTCATGGATCATCTTTAACACCCCTGTTAAAGAGGGTGAAAATTTTCACCATTGTCTTGAATTACCAAATTACCGGCGATTTTTCAAAAGAAAAATACGAAACTTGAATAAATGTAATCGTAAAAACTGTTGAGTGCTTACATGCAAACGGCTTCTACAGCCAGATTCAAACTTTATGGCTGCTCGGAACATGGGGCGAGTCGCTGCGCAGTAACAAATTCACGTGTTAGTGGGGGCGAGGGGTGAGGTACTGCGCAGCGTAGCGCACTTCAGAGCCGCACTAAAGTTCAAATCTGACTGTAGTAGGCGATCGTTTGACGGGTTAAAGGTAATTGACCATATTATGGAAATTCAAGACAATACGAGAAAAGAAGAAAATAAACATTTTTTTTTATTTTTTTTTATTTCGAAGAGTAAACTTTATGATAACATCTAATCTAGAGTTGATCCTATCCTGTGCGTATTTCAACCTTCTTTTTACACTCACAGGCCATCAACAAATGAACCAACGCCGAGATCTGGAGTATCAAACGTAAAAGCTCAAGTGGGAGACAAATTGAAAGTGTACTACGGACCTACGCAGTCCGAATCTAAGGTAAAAGTACGAAGCAAACAACTGTTTTTATTTTAGTTATTTAAGTCTTATTGTCAGGGTACTTAGCAAGGTGTCGGAGTGTTTGAGGTGAAACAAATGATTATATTGAACACTTAATTATTGAGAGCAGTGGTGACCCAGAGGTACCGACCGCAGCTTACGAGTTGCAGGTCGTGGATTCAAACCCTGACAGGTGCTTTACTTGTAAATTATTTAATCACTACTGCTCTCAAAACGGTGAAGGAAAACATCGTGAGGAAACCGGCATGTCCTAGAACCAAAAATTCGAAGACATCTGTCATCTACCAACCCGCACTGGGCCCGCGTGGTGGATTACGGCCCACTCCCTCCCAAGAGGAGGCCTGTGTCCCAGCAGTGGGAACATTATACGCTGATTATTCGTACTATTTCTTAACTTGCTTTCAAACTGATAAAATTATACTAAAAAGTTGATGAAATGTTTGAATACCGACTAACGTGGTAGACAGAAGTGCAGTCAACTGAATATAAAATATTTTTAATAAGTAATAAAATTAGTTCAGCGCGTCCCACGTTCAGCCGATATTGCAAACTAAGGTGTCCCGTGGAAACACTGAACAGTTATTATTTACATAAACTAATTTGAAATTAACAATTATGGTTTTTTTTTTTATTCATCTGTATCCATTTTACTGTTTGTACATAAATAATTAAACGAAAAAAAACAAGTTGAAATTCAATGATCATTGTGTTGTCAAATGACGTAGATTGATCGCTGCCTCCTACCGCAGGTGACGTACGAGGCGAAAGTGATCGACAAGACGGCGACGGGCGACCTGCTGCGCGTGCACTACACTGGCTGGAACACGCGCTACGACGAGTGGATTAAGCCGCAGCGCATCGCGCTCAACGTCACGCAGCATGAGCAGCGCAACAAGAAGGTATCATACGAAATATTGCTCGTACAAGAACTAGACTTAAGTCTAAAAAAAACTGCATGTTGTATCACTTGTAAGAATAAATCATTTTGATAGTTGGAAAAAAAAACAATACAAGGTGGCAGGGACATCGACGCGCAAACTGTTACCATGGACATGGATTTTGTACATGAAACTTTTAACATGAACCCCTTTATTCATAAACGTTGCTTAAAGTTAAGCAGTGATTAGCGACTGTTTAACCATACATTTTTGACGTTTAAACGTTACTTAACTTTAGTCATCGTTTATGAATAAACCCCATAATGTACGGGATTTGAGATGTTCCCTTTACAAGCAGCCGTTACATTAATGTTGTTCTCGGTCTGTAGGAGTGAGTAGAGTTCCTCTTAGCGTAAGTCCAGCGAACGCTTCGTGCGCAGCCACTAGACTACTATAATCCTATATTGCTCGAATTTTGGGTAAGTGTGCAGACACACGAACGACACGCGTCGACGACAGAGGCAACTGCAACGGTCAAGACTGCCGCCTACACGCTTGACGGCTGTCGTCGACACGCGCGACGACAGCCGTCAAGCGTGTAGGCGGCAGCCGTTGAAGCGTCGGCGGCTGCCGTCGACTCGTGTCGCTTGTGAATGCACACTAAGATTCTACTGTATACAAATATAATTTCGTACTGTTTTTAATGCACCGTATCTTTATCATCTATCTCTTTCAGGGATCTGGTATGAGTAGGCGAGTCAGGAGCAAAAGAATCGAAGGTTTGCTAATTTTTTTCAATGATTCACACTCACACTTTTCACTTATTATTTGCACCAACGACAGCCCCACTTTATGTCCAGGCTAATCACACAATTCCAATGTTGCCTGGTAGAGATCGCACAAAAGCGGTAAGGGGCGGCTTTATCGCTTGTTGTATATTTTGTATCGTTCAATCTATTTTTTGTTATGTATTTTTGTGGTGTACAATAAAATACATATAAATAAATAAGTTGTCTGATACGGTATTTGCTAATGTGGTTATTTATTACCACTAAAATTTTGAACTGACATTGTAACTATTTCCTACAGAATCATCGGCACGATCGGATTCAGACAGCGACTCGGAAAGTGACGACGACGTCAAGAGGCCACCTAAGAAGTCAGATGACAAATCAAGCTCAAAAAGTAAAGTAACCTACGGCTACCTGATATGATACCAGTTCTTTCCAAGAAACAGTTTATAGTATAACATGATCCTTGTCTACAGCTCCTTCGAGGTCTAAAGATGTGAAGTCAAGTGACAGCAGCAGTTCGAGCAAGCCCCGCAAGAGGCCGGTGCGGACCGTGTCCACTCCCACGTCTGTGTCGCCGCCCAAGAAGACGCGGCCCAACGCCGGCCACCAGGGCCGCGACTACGACCTCAACGAGATCCGCTCCGAGCTCAAGGGGCTGCACACCGTCAAGCAGGAGCCCGACGACACCAAGCAGGAAGACAACACCCCGCCGCCCGGCGGGCCCGCCGCGCCGCCGAGCGAACCCATGCAGCAAGACAAACAAGCAGAAGACGTGTACGAGTTCAAAGAACCGGAACCCTTCGAACTAGAACTGCATGATGAAAAGAAGAAACGCACTCATCGCATTTTCGATGACATTTCACCAAGTAAATATACGTCTACTCTGTCCAAGTCGTTGAGTGAAGAAATCTCAGAAGACCCGATGCGACCGCGGCCGTCGTCCCTCAGATCTCCTTCCTTGTCGCCGTTTAGAGACTTCGGCGCCAGTCGGGACGCGAGCCGCCAGAGTCCCGAGGACGATTCCAAGGATGGACTGTTCTCGCTCGACGACGATTCATTCCCAGGCGACGGCAGTTCAGGACCTACCTTCGAAGGTTTCACTCCGGCGAAAAACCAAGAAACATACTCTAAAAAGAGCAAAGTGTCAAAGTTGAGAGAACTCATTGATGACTCCCCAGACAGTCCAGCAGACGATGAGCAGTCCTCAGACGATGAACCAGAGGATATAACAATAAAAGAGGAAGTAATAGAACCGACTCCAGCATTACCCGTCGTTGAAGACCCTAAAACCCCAGACACTCCTGTAAAAGACGAACCAAGGGAACCGGACCCTGAAGTACCCGATAAAGAAGTAGTAGTAGAAGTGAAAGAACAGCCTGAAGAAGAAGTTCCCGAGCCGCCTAAAACACCTCCACCAGAAAAGAATCCAGAAACACCACCCGCTAAAACGAACATACAAACTACTGCGAGCACAATCATTACGCCTAGTATTACTGTCACTGCGGCAACGACATCAGACCATAAAGTAGAAAACATAGACAAGCCAAAGATAGAGAAGCCAAAGAAAGAAGAGCCTTCGAAACTTCTCTCTGTCGCTATACCTATCATAGAACACAAAGAAAATACACTCAAGATTAAAATTGAAAAGAAATTGGACCCTGTGCCGGTTGAGCTTGCGTTATTGAAGCTGCAGCCTCCTTCCAGTCCCTTGATTGACACTGAGGAAGACAAGTCGGAGCCGGACAGTCCCGCCAGGATCGACGTGCTGCCGGAGCCGCCTCCAGGGTTCCTGCTGCAGTCTGAGGGACCCAAGATTGCGGAGAAACTGCTGAAAGCTATCAGCAGCGCCAAGAGACTGTCTATGTCTCCCCCGCCCATGGACGACCGCCCGATCACGCCTAAGACCGACACCATTAAACCGATCAAACCCGAAACCAAATTGTCCCCGAAATCTCCCGAGCAGAGGACCGTAAAACCAGAGTCGATGAAACCTTTAGTAAAGACTGAGGCCATAAAGAGGGCGACACCGCCGGTCAGTACTGAGACGATATTTGGGGAGCCATCAAACTTGGTTGACGTAAAGCGTGATTTACTTGACGTTAAGAAGGTGAAGCCCGAGGAGGTCGCACCTCGGCTGCAGAGCCCGCTCAGCATCCTGGAGCGGCGCAAGAGCGTGGCCGAGCTGCCGCTGAGCGTGCCCGGCAAGAACAACAAGGTGCTGAGCGACACCATACAGAAGCTGTCGAGTCAGATCAACCAGTCGGCCGCCGCCGCCGCCGCTGCCGTATCGCTGCCCTTTCCTAGTGACGAGCGCACGGACTCCAGCGATTCTGACGACTCTGATAGAAGGTATGGCACTCGTACACATTCCACGAGTATTTATTTTTATATTTTATTCTATTCAGGAAACTTACAGCTAACTTATTTACGACATTCTTAAAAAATAAGAAATTAAAAGCCAACTTAACCACTTAAAAGCAAGCTACACTTACAACTTTCCACTGATAATCACTAAAATAAAACAGGCTAAAAAATACATATATTATATTATTTAAAATTAACCAGCAATCGTTTAGACGCAAGCTAGTAACTTTTCGTTCAAGAGCCAATTTCGTCATGTCTGTACATTTTTGTCTAGGTTAATAATCGACAAGCTAGTGGTGGACGAGTGGGGCAGCGGCGAGCGCTCGTCGCCTGCGCACACAACGCACGGGCAGCACGGCTCGCTCGCGTCGCTCGGCTCGCTCGCGTCGCTGGGCTCGCTCGGCTCGCTCGGCGCGGGCGTGGGCGCGGCGAGCGGCATGACGGTGGGCGCGCGCGCGCTGCACGCGGGCAAGTCGCCCGGAGAGTGGAGTGCGGGAGAGTCGCTGCTCATGCTAGAGGACGCCTGCAAGAACGAGCGGAAACACAGTAAGTACTACATTACTTGCATTAACACCTACATATTCCTCACAAAACAATATTGCGTAGTGTAACGTAAAAGGGGACCAGGAAATTAAAATATTTTCTGACAATAAAATCCAGACATCTTCTTTTGGGGGGCGGGGTTTCTTAACAGGGTGACTTAATGTCAAATACTGTTTTTTTTTTTTTATAAATACAAAATGGGCAATGAGATGAAACGAAAAACTGATATTTTCATTTCGAAATATTTTTATTATGCGGGGTTTTTAAAAAATGATAAGTATATCAATCTACTCCTGGTATTCTCAACATTGGGAAATATTTTGAACCCTCTGAATGAATTCTTTTTTTTTTTTGTACAAACTAATGTAAGAATCTCGCTATGATTCTTTGCTAATCCATGTTGCTAAATCAGTTTGGTATTTGGCAATGGCATTATTAGTCAACCTGCTTGCAGGCG
Source organism: Apamea crenata (assembly GCA_949629185.1). Lineage (NCBI taxonomy): Eukaryota > Metazoa > Arthropoda > Insecta > Lepidoptera > Noctuidae > Apamea > Apamea crenata. The sequence goes on along the minus strand of OX451371.1, from coordinate 7,891,958 downwards.
CGAGCGTTGTAGTGGCGGGCGGGCCCCGCGAAGCATTACCGACGCGGGACGCACGGGACGCGCGCGAGGGAAGGGAGGTCCGAGAGGGACGCGAGATGCGAGAGGGTCGGGAGATGCGCGAAGTGCGAGAGGGACGGGAGTTGCGCGAGGTTCGAGAGGGACGGGAGATGCGCGAAGTGCGAGAGGGACGCGACGAGGACGGCAACATCTCACTACTGCTGTGTGAGGAGACGATCCCCGGCTCGCCGGCGCCGGACGCCGAGCCGGCTCCGCCGCGACAGCGACTGCACATGCCCTTCGCGTCCGCGCCGCCGCACCAGCATACCAAAGGTAAGCTTGTACAGACATACATAGACGTTCATATAAGTTTAGACCATGGCGAACTAGACAACTAACATTAAACGTACGGATTACCTAGGTATATTGACATGTTCCTTCTCAAGCAGCGCCTCTGTCGAAACTGACACAGTTCTTGCTTTAGAAATAGAACAATTTATTATCCAGGTCACAGGTTAACATCAAGTTGAAACAACATGAATAACTTAAAATATGAATTACAGCTAGGTTGCAAAGTATTATTTAGCGGTGTTTAGAGAGGTGATATCAGGTGTGGTATGGTATAAGTGGTATGTGTGTGTTCCCATTGTACTTCGTTTGATTCAGGGTCAGGTCAGGGTATTTCTATTAATTCCCAAGTCATCATAACCAGTGTTTTGCAACCTTTTCTTTATTATTTTAAGCTGAGGAGAGTCTAGCTAACAATGAGGTCAGGTGTTGGGATTCTATAGTTTTTTTGCTTATGACTGGTGTGTAGTCAGGCCTGCTTTTAATCCCGCCGTGTCCTCGTAGAGGCGATCGGCAACGGCGGCGACCTCTCGCGTCCGGCCCTGGTGCAAGCCATGGTCCGGGGCGAGAGAGAATGGGAGGCAGTCACCTCCTTCTGCGAAGCAGTCATGCTAGCGAAGGAGGTGGCGGGGAGGCTGAGGGAGAACACCTCACGCCTCAGCCGCCGCGGTAGACGCTCCGGGCGTCGGGAGCCGCGTGACGACTCCCGGCCACCGTAGGCGCGGGCCTGCGGGCGGTGAGTAATGGGTAGCTCACCGTCCGATCAGGACCAGGCCCGTGCCGGACGGCGCGTTGTGTTCCACGCGCGCCTCAAAGAGATGTCAGCAGAGGACGGGGCCCCACAGGGCCGAAGCCTGCCGGGGCAGCGGGATTTTCCGAAAGGTTAACCGCTGCCCTGGAACAGAAAGGGCTAAGGACGGAACACGGGTGGGTTTTAGTCAGTAAAAGTCTGACACTCCCTTCCGCTCCACCCAGAGCGGGAGGGGTCATTTGATGATTTCACATCCACAAAAAAAAAAAAAAAAGGCCTGCTTTTAATATGTTTGTGAGTTTTGGTGCAGGTAGAAAGAATGAAAAGCTGGCGGACTCTAAGAACTTGTTTCACCTTAGAGTAAGTCAGTAGAGAACAGATAGTGTTTTATTAAGGTTACTTTAAGAAGCACTCAGTGCTCTTTCTACTTCAATCAAGCATCTATGCATGGTGTGGATGAGTTTTCTTATTCTGCCTTCTAGCAGGTAGGTAGTTAGGTTGGATATAATATATGTTACTTAAATGTGTGTGTGTATGTTGTTAGGTTTTAGAAAGTTTAAAAAGATATTTAGATTCATGTAGGACTTTACAGAAGCACACCGTGTTACCAAATGTTACAAAAGCACTTGCCTGTCTAGACTCGTCGTCACACGATTTGTTATGTCGTTGCAGAAGAGCGTCGCTCGTGCGGCGGGCCGGCGGGCGGGCCGGAGGCGGCGCGCTGGGCCCGCGGCCGCGCGCTGGCCGACCACACGCCGCCCACCACGCCCGACAGCAGCCTCGAGCTGTCGCCTCCGCACAGGTTACTATTGTTTTCAAATTCTCAAATCAAACCACTCAATTTGTAAAGGTATTTGTAAACGAGCTATTCTTTCACAGCAATGTGTAGCTGTGCTATTTGCTCGGCCATCACAAAAAAAAAATATTATAGCTTATGGCTGGGCCATGTGATGCAATATATCTGCAACAATATGGCCCACTATTCACACTCTTAAATGGGCTACATAATCAGGCAACAATGGCTAACAAAATCATTTAAAATATAGCAACTAATCGCGGCGTCACTCACGCCAAAGTTTATTTCGCAGTAGAAAAAGATGCACTATGCCACAACAATAATGAGCGATTGAAAATGCATTGGCCATACCAAACATGTGTATATATGGCCGGGACATTACTGCAATATTGCATAGCCTGGCTAGTATGCTGGCAATGTTGCCGGCCACTGTGTTGCAGCCACATATTGCAGTAAAATATTGCCCGTTTAGAAGCACCTTTAATGACACTACAAATTGGCATCCACATTACGTTTTATGATCCATTTGTTTACATATAGACCGATGTTGGTTGGACCAATGTAGACTTTTCAATCCAGTACAGGATGTAGGTCTGGAACGGAGCTGAAGAGAAGAGCAGCGAGAAGGCACGCAGTATGCGCGCCTTAATAGAAGGACGTGCAGTCGTGGGATCGGCCGCACTTGGTGATGGGGCAAGTTAGGCATGGCGAGCTGATACCAGTCGGGGGTGCGGCGAATGTACAAGTATCTCCCGGGCCCCCGACTCATGGTATTGGGGTTTTAGTTGGTAGGAGTCCGACATAACCCTCCGTTCTTCCCAGACGGAGGGTATCCATGAGGAAAAAAAAAGGTCTGGTATGGAACAGAGCACCTGCTAATAAGCCGATAGCTGATCAAGCATCAGTGGATAAGAATACTTCAATATGTAATGTAATCAGCTAATTATGTTCCTCCTGCGGGGTCTCAAGCTTCCTCTCTGTGCGAGGGAGTGGGCTGTAATCCACAACGCGAGTCCTGGATTGAAACATTGGATCACTATTAATCAGCCTTTAATCTCATTTTTAACTGTCGCCATTATTATTATCATTTTGTCGACACGTGTCAATTCACTTAAGGCAATTTTATTATGGCGTATAAAGTACTTACATCTAGACAGTTTTAACGCCAACATTTTAATGTTTTTTACATAATTACGACAGTTAAATATATGTCTTATATTGGAATCCAACAGGGAACGTCGCATATCGGAGCGGGACAGCCCTTCGGAACGCAAGGAAGACGAAGACGAAGGGCGAGTGAACGATGCGGCCGGACTCGACGTCGAAAAGGCACACGGTGAGTTATGCTACAAATTATTATAACATATATCACACCTTTATTCAGGCAGGGATAGGTCTACAGGTATTGTATTATGATGTTTTAATGGCATTAATAATAATAATAATTTTTAAAATTAAATAATGATAAAAAGGAACAGATGGTGAGAACAAAACAAAACATATACTAGTAACTAGCAAGGTATACAAGGTGTGTTACTACAATATATGGTAGAACATGTTGATGGTACATCTGTTGACAATTAACGTTACCCTGTCTCTTAAACTAGGGTATACCTGTATCTTAAGAGACAGAAATTATGATTCCAGTGCGAGAAAGAGGCGAAGCTATTGTTACGAGCTTCGGGTTCGTGACAATAAAACTGCCGATATAAATTACCAAAAATGACACTTTAATTAATCAACACAAACACACTAATAAATAAACACAATTATTACACTTAAGTCGCACTTGAGGATCGCTTTAGATGTATTCGCATGTATCGCTTCCAACACACTGTGTCGAATCGCGGTTATTCCCGGCCTTATATAGCGCAGCAGATTGTTCTAGTACCTTCTACTGTAGAAACATCTAGAATGTTCGGGTATATACCGGCCCCGACTGACCTCTGTCGATAGTTCTAGAATCAAAATTTCTAGAAGGATCTATTTGTTCTACTACTCGATACTAGATGGCACTAGTGGTAAATTAGTTCTGCTATTTGATAATAGATGGTGCTAGTGACGATTAGTTTTTCCACTTGATACTAGATGGCGCTAGTGGTAGCTAATGTCACCATGTATCAGGCATTAATTGTGGCGCGCAACACTATACATGACCGGTAGCACCGTCCCTTTTTCGGACTGGAATCATGATCGGCATTAATAGGTCTAAACTTTTACAAAATAAGAAATCTTGTTGTTTTGTCATGTCTTAAAAACCGTGCGAAGCAGTAATGTATAATTCGGGCCAGGCGGGGGGCGCTCGCGCAAGGCGTCGGAGAGCTCTGCGGGCGCGCGCCAGCGCACGCGCCGCACGCGCCGCGACACGGACGACGCGCCGCACGCGCACCTCGCGCCGCACGCGCACCACGCGCACCACACGCACCATCCGCCGCTCAAGTACAACTTCTACGTTGAACTGGGTAAGTGCTCCATTCGTTCGGTAATATACGGCGGTGACGATGGCAGGATTATTTGGAAAATTTGGGTACCCTTTGTCCAGGATTGGGCCACCAGGCAATTTTTTTAAAGATATCACGTGGTTGAAAAACAAAACTTCTCAAGATTACCTAGTTCCTTATAACTTTATTATCAAAACAGATCCTTCGTGGGATTGCCAAACGCGCATCAACGTGCTAACGTCACGACTCGCCGACCTGCGCAAAGCGTACCACTCGGTGAAGGCGGAGCTCGCGGCCATCGACCGACGACGCAAGAAGTTACGCCGGAAGGAGAGGGAAGGTCAGTCAAACTTTCTAGATACTTGTCCCATATATTTCTGGGGAGACTTGTTTATAATAGCTTAGAGGCTCAGCTACACGCTGAGACTTGCATGTGCAAACACGTGTCGTCGACACCATTATAAGAGACTGTTTGCTCATAATTATACCGTATTGCCGTTGTATAGCCGGGCCATGATGTCTTCTGCTTAATATGGCTAAAAAATTTCTTGTTCTCACTGAAATTTTAGTTATCAAAGATACAAACGCTCGCTAATTTAAATTATTGTTTCTTTTTCAGCTGTGAAGGCGGCAAAAGCCGCGTGCGCCTGATCAAAATTGTTCAAAAACTGCCCAACAGGGCAGTAAGAAACGGAGTTTGTTCGTTTTAGAATAAACATACGTAAACCTTAGTGAGCATACTTTCTAGCAATGAAATAAAAGTTTTATCGATTCAGTAGATGGATTTATTTAATCTTAAATGACGGAAAAGTCAATAATAAAATATGATGAGTTTTAAATGGCATTTACATAATGTAGAAGTACCGGACATGGAATTTCTCGTGCAAAAGCGTGGAAATGAAGAATGAAATCAATTTATTTTGATATTTTTTTAATGATTCGTACTATTGTGTACGCACGGCTACACATCAAGCTATACATAACCAGTATAAGCTGACTTTTGATTGTACGAAAAACCGAGTTATTGCGAGGTCAGCTATAACTGGAAATGTGTAGCCGTGTGTACTACTCTATTTGAATTATTGAAAAGGGATGATTTTACGATTGATACTTTGACATAAAGTGTACACATTAGTTGCTCGGTGTGTGACCAGACAAAAGCGTAGTTACATTGCAGCCGACGAGAGAATGCGTCCCTGACACCTGTCAGTGCGACAATTCTAGTAGCTAATAAAGACCAAATTCGCAAAACACGTATTGGTACACGTAGACACGTAGGTGTCAAGAAGGCATTCTCTCAACGGCCGGACTGTAGCATTCGGTTGCAAGCACAGATATATGTAGATAGACCTAGATAACGCAAGAGCAACTACTTTGCGTGCCCAGCTTACATACATAAAATCGTAAGCCGCCACATTCGCGTTCAGTCTGTATCGTTGTACCCCGCTAGTCGGACGTCCGTTAAAAATGTAAAATGGTTAATTGCGCTGTTATAAATTGTATAAACTGTACAAATGCGAGGAGAAAAAATAAAGTAAACGTTTCCTTCCATCGATAAGTCATTTTGTGATTAATATTATGCGTAATTAATTTTAAAATCAATTTTTTAAATCTAATAACCTGGTAATACCAAATTTGAGAAAAAGTATTGTCATCAAAAGTAAGCTGCATATTCGTATTACATTGCGGTTTTTATTTGGAGCGGTTGATGCGACGTTTTGTTTTAACAAGTGATAAATATCGAAACAAGTGATACTATCGTATATCGCTTCGGTTTCGTAGTGCAGGCGCTTTTATTATTATTCTGTCAATTTTAGCGATTAGTGCTGTTCATCCTATACAACACAAATCGATTCTCAAGAATCGATTTTGGAAACAGAGGAATGAGTTTGTATGTTAAAGGTACTTACTTATTATGTAGACAATTTTAATAAATAATCGTAACGTTTCGTGATTTTTATAGTTTTCACATGAACTCAATTTAAAAGAAAAATGGATTGAGGCAACGGGAAATAAAAGATTGGTGAACAACAAAACATAGAACTTTTCTTCATCTTTTTGTTTTCGTAGCTCATATAATTTTGGATCTATTTTAATTTTATTATAACGTATTTTACTTGCATTCCGTTTTTTCTTTGTTTGTGACATGTTGATAGTCTACAACAATTACAAGAAATAATTAGCAAAATACTAACAATTTTGTAAAAATTATAAATGTCTACTAAGCAGATGAGGAATTTTATTTTACTGTTTATCTCATTCCTCTGTCACAAAATCGATTTAAAAGATTCGTAATAATTCTTTACTGGACACAATTACTCAATAAATAGTATTCATACAGTAATTGAGAAATGGGCGAACTTTATTAAAAATTGAGTGTTCACCCAGCAAACCTTTGAAAAATGGTAGAATCCCCCTTGCTTTTTGTAAACACTGGAACTAAATTGAATTGGTGTTTCAAACGAATATTCACGTGTTTATAATGGTAAACTTATTTGAATGATGGCAAAGGTATCCAAATACAGATCGTGATCTAGGTCTATCTATGTCTGTGGTTGCGAAGTATAATAAATGCACGGCCTGCATTATAATATATTTATTTAAAAAATGAATTTGAATGTCCATGGACTTATTGAGCTCATAAATTGAGATTGTAAATAGCGAGGCCGAAGGCATTCATTATTTTTTAATACACATTAGGATATTGATTGTAATGGAAGGTAAACTATTATTGAAGACTGATGAATCGTCGAAATAATAAGATGTTGGATTGTGAAGATAAGATTTATTTCCTAAAAATATATGTAATGTATGTTTGTTATTAAGTTTATGTCAAATAAACATTTCCTGTAAATCGCAATATTTCTTTCATTTAGGGCTGATTTTTCAATAGTCGGATAACTCTTATCTGGGAATAAAAATTGCGGTTTAACAGTTTTTGCATAGAAAAAATTCTTCAGATAAAAATTATCCGACTATTGAAAAATCCCCTTGTTCGCCTTAGGACAGATTCGCTTTGCGGCAGAAATTGTACAGTCGTGTTGAAATGGTCTCCACGTAGTTTTCCTTGATATATAGGTGTGTTGTTCTATATTGACTTTATTGAGACTGCCGAATGTGAGATACCGGAAGACGGTATACCGACATTTAAAGAGAAAAAAGATGTTTTGTATAGAGCTAGAAAGGCTTATTTAAGTTTGGATAAAACAACTACATATAAGAGCTCAAGTTACCTCATAGTCTTGTGAATAAATTTTTCTTGTTTGACGACGGGAAAAAGGAGAAGAAAATTTGCTTTTTATCATACCATTAGCGAAGGCCAAATTTCAAAACTACAAACGCTATTACGGTGACGGTACCTTCAAAGTTGTTCCTAGGATCTTGTATCAATTATACACGTTGCATAATATTAATGCTTCACAAAACGATGATACCGTGAATTTTGTACCCTTAATATAAATACGCTTATCTAACAAAACACAAGCTACTTACGAAAGACTATTTACTATATTGATCATTATTCAGAAAGTTACCTAGTTAGTAGAACGCTTGTGCAGACTGAATAGAAGATAAATACGTATGTATCGTAAGATAAAATAATAATAAATAGCATTTTTGTTACTTGTTTAATGTTTTATTAATTGTGTGTGTGTGTGAACTCGATATAGATATATCGAGTTCACTGTACTTCTGCCGTAAATCGAATCTGTCCTAATGCGAACAAGGGGAAATTCAGCCCATATACAAACAAAACGCTATCATCGGGTTTGGTACCGTAAGTTTAGCAAACAGACGGGTCAACTTCATAGTCTATAACTTTGACGATATCACGAAGAATATCGTATGTACAGAAACTAAAGTCCTAAATGAATAGACTCGCGTTTGTCAGTAAAGTTTAATATAATTGTAGTTATGGTGTCTGTGCGGCTAGTAGTAGTTGGGGTACTGCGGCCAGGGGTGCGGGTGGTGCTGGTAGGGCCCGGGCGGCTGCTGGTAGCCCCAGGCGGGCTGGTAGGGCTGCGCGTAGGGCTGCTCGTACGACTGCGCGGCCTGCGCCGGCGCCGCGTAGTAGCCGCCCGACGGCGACGCCGCGCTGCCCGCGGGAGCCGCTGCGCTCTCCTTCTTCTTGCCGGAATCCACGCACGTGCTACTGTGGTAATATAGTGTATATAATTTAATATTTATAATAACAATATTATTATAATAGGATGGCAAAGGAGTAAATAAAAAATATTACATGTTAAACACACTGGCCACAACAAACAGTCGAATATACATTCATTGATTAGTTGGTGTACTGTGTGACATACATAGACGAACACACTCCTGGCATAGGAAGCCCTTGCGAATGAAAAAATAATGAATTAGTAGTGGAAGGTTGAAAACAAAACAAGTGTTTACTTGGGCGGTGGCGGGGGGTCGTGCTTGTCCTTCCGCGCGCGCTTGCGCAGGTGCTTGGCGAGCGCGCGCGCGTGCGCATGCGCCTGGCGCGCCGCGGCCGCGCCGCCCAGCTCCTCGGCCAGCTCGCGCCGCCGCCACGCCAGCATCGCGCACGTCTCCGGCTCCGCGCCCTCCTCCTTGCCGTACGACGACACCAGCTCTGCACGACATCATTATCACACACATACATAAGTCTACTGGTAGTAATCTTTACTGCTGAGCATGAGGTCCTGGATTCCATTCTCAGATCGGGTACAGTGTTATTGGATTTTCTCAGGAATGTCCAAATAGCAGCCCGGAGTCCGGATTTGTGCCCGGTTAGTGGCAATATGCTCACCCCCTATTACACGAGACTTGTACGTAACTGGTAAATGTAGGTCATTTGTAATAACCGACAAATAAATTGAGAGTTTATGAGAAAAAAGCAAGCTAGAAACTTAAACCCAACAACGACAAACGTCAACGTTAATATTTATATCATGTACGCAACATGATATAATAAACCCGATTTTGTACCTTTTTGGGTTACTTTTTATTTCCGCTTTAAGCCGCCATGGGATTTTATGTGGTCATATAGCCTATCCGCGGAACAACATGACGCTTTCTAAGATTTCTCGTTTGTCAAAGTCAACAAGTAGTTCAGGAGTTATTGAGGGAATGAAGAAACAGATGAACACGTGCATTCAAATATGTTAAAATCAGAACTTTGCCGTAATCGAGTATAAAGCTGCATGTGGGCGTACCATCAAGCTCCTCGTAGGGCGTGCCGGGCGTGTGCAGCGCGAGGTCGAGGCGCTGCGCGTGCAGGCGCGCGTTGAGCGGGTCGCGCAGCACGGCGGCGTCCAGCGCGCCGCGCGCGGCGGCGGGCTGCGCGCGCACGTGGAACAGGAAGCGCGCGAACTTGATGGCCAGCGCCGACGCCACCGCCTTGCTCTTCGCAGACGCTATGTAGCCCTCGTACAACTGAGCGCACTTGTCGTAGTCACCCCGGCGCCGTTCTAGGTTCACGCGTCTGGAGATAAAGGGGTTTATTCATAAACGATGACTAAAGTTAAGTAACGTAACATTGTGCTTATGAGTGCATGCAGCGCTACAGGTATGGTGGTGTGTATTTACAAAATTTGTTTTTTCGAAAAAAAAGTTTGAAATTTGACTTTCAACATCTCCGTTGCGGAAAACTCTTACTCACCAAATGTGTCAGCTGCTAAAGCAACTGTCACATACATAAAACATCTATGAGCTATGGTCAATAGAGACACATACCTGTACTGTATCTGCACGAGGTTGGGGCAGGTCTTCTCGATGCGGTCGAGGATTTCGGCCGCGCGCGCCGCATTGCCGTGCGCCTCCTCGAAGTGTGCCCAGTGCAGATGTAGCTCGGGCTTGTCTAGATGGTGCACGCTGCACGCGCGCTCCAGCACCTCGCGCTCCACGGTCACCAGCTCCGGGTTGCTCTCCACGCGCTCTTCCAGGAACTTTATTAGCTATGGAACATACACTTACTAAGTCAAGCGTCGACTAATATGACATTTTATTATCTATTGTTGTGAGACTCGCTGAGGGTCTGCATTGCTTTATCTAATGGTTATCTGACAAGGTAAGCAGGGAAACATACATTTTCTAACGTCTTTTGAAATTAGCAGCTCTGTAGCTGTTGCAGCATTTGCAAAATGCTACATTATAATTTTATCACGATCGACCTTCTTTTTTTCTGAAAGGTTTTTTTTCCTTGTTATTGGTTTTGTTTTTTTTTTTTTAATTTTCCGCTTTGACCATATAATTTGCCACGTTATTATCGTATTCGTTATACAGTGTAGCATTTGCCAATGCTGCACTGTGTAACGTGTAACATACCCTCATCCAGAACTCCTCGTACAGCGCACAGGCTATAAGACAGCGCTCATGCAATACGAGCGCTCTCTTCAGCGACCCGTGTTGCTTCTCCCATTCCAAGTACGACTTCCAGTTCTTGAGCTGACAACGCTCCAACGGCTTTACGTGGAAGTACGGACGTTTAATCTGGAATAACACAAAACTTTTATATAGGTACACTAAAAAATAAGGTACAAAATATAGGAATTAGGAATGCCTTTATATTTCTAGAATAGAAGTGCGCCAGAAGTGAGCGCTTCTCCCAGTCTCCTCCGACTTTCGGTATCTCGGTTCACTCATGCAAAGCGATGGCGAACTAGATCGGACGGTTAAGCACAGAATTAATACTGGATGGATGAAATCACGACAGGCGACGGGAACAATCTGCGACTCCCGCATTCCCCTTAGACGTAAGAGGAAGATATACAAAACCATGGTCAGACCTGCTGTCTTGTATGGATCAGAATGTTCGGCCACAGAAGGGATGAATGAAAGGCAATTGCATGCAGCTGAGAAAGATAATGATGAGCTGATGATGTTGAGAGGGATATGTGGTGTTACACGAATGGAGAGAATAAGAAATGAGTATACAAGAAGAAGTCTGAAAGTGGCACCGGTAACCGAAAAGTTGTGTGGAAACCGGTTGTCATGGTATATGACAACCGGTTTCCACACAACTTTTACGGAACTTTTGTTGTGTTACGGAGTAATGAGGAAAGTTTTGAGTATGAAAGTCGCTGGCTATAACAGTAGGGGAAGACCAAAGAAACGATGGAGGGACTGTGTGAATGATGATATGGTTACAAAGAGGGTGACTGTCGAGATGGCGGCAAATACAGGAGTATGGAAAAAAAAGACATGTTGCGCCGACCCCAAATAAATTGGGATAAGGGCAGGAGAATGATGAATAGAAGTGCGCCAGGTGGTAGTGTGCGGAATAGTGTAGTGTATCAATGTGACAATGATGAATAATGAATGCTTTTTCTTCAAAATGCCCTTCCAGGCATAACCCTGCATTGTTAGACTCACATCTATATATATAAAATTCAAAGTCCTGACTGACTGACTGAGACATCAACGTACAGCCTAAACCGCTGGTCCTAGAGACATGAAATTTGGAGGGTGTATTCTTCGTGAAGAGTAGGTATCCACTAAGAAGGGGTTTTTCGAAATTCCACCCCTAAGAGGGTGAAATGGGGGGATTTTGTTTGTATGAAAAATCTTATTCCTTGAGTTAATAAACTTGAAACTTGGCACGAATACTTATCTAAGTAAATTATGAAGTTGGGCATTTTGTGTTTTTATAAACTACCCCCTAAAAGGGGATTGGGGGGTTTCAAAGTTTGTATGGAAGAATTTTAGCGCGCGGTCCGATTTAATCGAAACTCAGTATTTGTACCTATAATTGAAAGGAAAGAATAATGTGTATCAGAGTTTTTCGAAAATCTACCCCTGACGGCCTGAGAAGGGGTAGTCAATTTTACAGGGGATGATTTTACAGCGTGGCTTGATTAACTCGAAAATTGATATAAATAATCTTTGAGTCAAGTTATGAAAACATGCCAAATGATTTTTTTAAATTCCACCCCTGTGGTGGTGAAAAGCGGGGATAAAGTTTATATGAAAAATCTTATTCGATAGGTTAATAATCTTGAAAATTGGCATGAATACTCGCCTAAGTAAGCAATAAAGTTTGTCATTATTAGTTTTTCAAAACTATCCCTCAAAGGGGATATAGGGGTGCTAAAGTTTGTGTGGAAGAATTTGAACGCGCGGTCCGATTTACTCGAAACTCAGTGTGTGTACTTAAGACTAAAAATAAATAATAACACGTATGAGGGTTTTTCGAAAATCTACCCCTAACGGGGTGAAAAGGGGTAGTTACTTTTACAGAAGAGGATTATAATGCGTGGCTTGATTAACTCTAAAATAGGTATAAATAATCTTTGAGTCAGATTATGGAAACATCCCAATAATTGTTTTTTGAATTCTACCCCTGTGGGGTGAAAAGACGGGATACAATTAATATGAAAAACCTTTTTCCTTTGGTTAATAAACTTGATACTTGGCAATATTTGCTTTGGTTATTAATACAGATGGTCACTTTTTAGTTTAAAAAAACTCCTCACACAGGATTGAGGGGATGAAAAAGTTAATAGGTAAGAAAAAAATTTAAGCCCCTCTGACAGATTAACTCGAAACTCGGTATTAATACTTAGAACAAAAAATGAAAACTATATATTATATTTTTAGGGTTTTTCAAAAATCGTCTCTTACCGGAGTAGAAAAGGGTAGTGGATTTTACTGCTTGCTTCCATTAACTCAAAAATGGGTATAAATAATATTTAAGTCATACAATGGGAACTTACCAAACGCTTTTTTTAAAACAAATCCTGTCGTGGTAAAACGGGACGACAAGGTTTATTGAAAAAATCGAATTCATTTGATCTATAAACTTTAAAATTAACCCGAATTAAAATAAACGATAAAGATCGTAAACATACATCTTTGATAGTTTTAGAGTAAAGTACACGAAGACGAAGTCGCGGGCAGAGTACTGTACTATATATTATTATAAATTCTGTCTGTATGTTGCATTTTCACACCTAAACCACTGAACGGATTTCGATAAAATTTGGTAAAGAGATAGATAGCATCCTGGGGAAGGACATACTTTTTATCCTGGTAGCACGTTCCCGTGGAATAATTTCCGACATCCACGCGGGCGAAGCCGCGGGCAGAAGCTAGTATCTTAATAATATGATATCTGGACTCTAAAAGAGTCCATGACCTCTGACTTTGTTTCGGCATTTCTTCTCAGGGATCAGTCAGCTAGGAAATGCCGGCGTCATCTAGTTTGAAATATTGACTAATAAATTGACGTGTAAACAGATCTACTTACATAAATAAACTTTACAGTAAAATGTCATACGAATCCGGTCGTTCCCTTTAACAATGATTATAGTGTAATATTTATTTATTAATAAAAATATTAAACTTACGCCTTCTTCGAAGGTCCACCTAGCCGCAACTTGTTCTCCGGTAGTCTTGTGCACTTTGCGCCGCGCCGCTATGATGCGCTCCTTGATCGCCTGCGCCTCTTCCTCGGACGCCTGCGTTAAAAGCAACAAAAGCATAATTTGTATCTCGATTTATATTTTTTGGAAAACTTACAGCTTGGCATGTTCAATAACACGAATCTGGAACTTGAAACGAATAAGACTCGGTGGTGTAGTTTGTACACAAGGTGGAGACGACAATACGACAAAAAAATTAAACTTCGTATATTTATTTATTTATTTTATTATTTATGGACACACAGTAAAATACATAGTGATATGACATAGATATAATGTGAGTACAAAGGTACTGCTTATTTCTTAAGAAATTTCTTCCAGCAGACCTGCGAAAGGAGAAGTAAAAAAGAAATGTAGACAATAGTGTGTGAGAACAAGAAGAGAAAAATATGAATTTGTGAAGTCTAAAACTAAAATATTAAATATACCTACACAAATAATGCAAAACAAATTATATATATAAAAGTACACTTATATAAATACATAATACAAAAATATATAAACATATATATTATATATATATATATAAATACTGACGGTATAGAGGAAAGGTAATGCTCTTTTAATCGACGTTTAAATAGAGAAATTGTTTTTATATCACGAATGCTAGGCGGAAGTGAATTCCACAATCTTACGGCATGGACAGAGAAGGAATAAGAATAGTAGCTCGTTTTATGAGGATGAGATTTAAGGATGGATCTAATGACGTTCCGTATACAAAAATTAAAAAAAAAACTTAACCAAATATATTCAATAGTTTAGTCACTATAGCTAGTCAAAGATTGCCAGATCCCGTAGTTGAACCATCACTAAATAGGTTGTTTGAAAAAAAAACACTTTTTTTTATTTAAATTTTAGGATTTATTCGATAGTTCCAAAATAATCCCATGCATTAGTATTGCCAGTGTTTTAATTTATTGTCGTATTGTTGTCTCCACATTGAATAACAAATACACCATCGTGACTTGTGTCAGATGCCATATTCGCTCGGATATTCGCGCATCGTCATATTCGTCCATAACTGATAGAAATATCGTATTTTCGTAAGACCTTGTCCTTGATGTATACAGGGTGGAGGGACATCGACACGCAACCATGGAGTCAGTACAAGATTCTGAAACCCACGCTTTGAAACTTCGTCGGTTATTAAAATAAAAATTAGGTTTTCCATACATTTTGACCGCGTAGGTATTGCACTTTTCTATGAAAAAGCTGTTTTTTTTTATAACCTACGTTTACAGTTTGCGCGTCGATGTTCCTGCTACCCTGTATAGTTAACTAGTCTGTCGCGCCTTCAACTGCGCACTCACGAAGCTTGAATTTCCTGACAGACAACGATACTGTTAGTCCGGGAGGTAGCGTTGCATTTTAGGTAGTGTTAGTACGCCGATCGGTAGCCATCTTGTTCAATAGATCTCGAATGACTGAGATGTGAACCAAGCGTCAGCTGAGGCACCCGCGGTGGGTGTAGGATTTAAAGGTTACGGAAGTAGCGAAAAAAAAAAAATTTAAGTCATAGTACGCCGGCTGAAACTGTTTTCATAAATATATTACATCATACTGAGCTAAAAAAAAATCGTCAGCTGCATGGTGGAGGGGGGGTTATGCGTCAGCCGCTCGCATGAACTTGTAAAAGAAACACGTAAAATTAAGTTATAGTACGCCGGATGAAATTTAAATACGTGATTGTTTCAATTATCAAAAATACGAAAACAACAATCAGCTGCGTGGGTAACGGTGGAAAGACCGTCAGCTGACGCACTTAAGATACAGATTATTTGTATACGTAAAACAACGTACGCGGCGTACTATGACTTAATTTTTTTTTTCTTACTGCTTCCTGAACCACCCACACCCGCACCCACCGCTACTTGAGCAGCTGACGGTTGGTTCACTTATTGGTCATATAAGATCAACCATCAATGAAAATATCAGCCGGCTTACTATGACTTTTTCATTTGCAACGCTACCTCCCGGACTATGTCACATAACGGCCGCAATGACAGTTGTCTTTGCAAAGAGCGTTTTGACACAATTAACACCGCTGCCATCTGACGGCCACCTCACGAAAATACCGCTTTGGGTATTCAGATAGTGACGGAATCAGTGCGTCTTATTATGATTTAGGCAGGAAGTAAATTAATTTTTATTGGTCGATAGGCACATTAATTTGGGTGGTGAGGTCTGAGTTGAAAGAATTCAAAACCCACCAACTCCCACTGCAACCTCCAGGACTTAAATGAGGCAAACGATATAGCTGTCCAGGTCGCTACGTACTGGTCGGACAAAATACGAGTCAAGAATCGAAGAAGCTCTAATATAGACCAGCCACGTCACCGTAGACACAAACATCGCGTTATGTCGCAAAAATTGCGTGTCCGTTTCAATGGCGCGGCTACGACGTTTTTTTTAAAAAAAAAACCATGCCAATATTTTATAACAATTTGTAAAAGTTGATTCCCAAAACCATTTTGTCAAAGCTATGGTTAAAAATTTATAAGGGTTTGAACGTGGCCGTGCCATTGAAACGCGGCGAACCGCGCGGCCACGGAGATCTTTAAAACTAAGCATTGCAGAGACCTGAAATTGAGGTAAATAACAGATTGAATTTGTAAAAATATATAAAAAATTCTGGGGTTTATATTTTAGGAGCTGCAAGACTTAAAACCCCATGGCCGCGCCATTGAAACTGTGAAAAACACATTATCGCCGATATCTCGCTGAAAAAGCATCGCAGACGTCTGAAGTTTTTTGTAAAACCTAGATTTGAATTTGTCAAAATAGGTAAAAATGCAAAAAAAAATCCTAGGTTTAAATTTCAGGAGCTGTGGTACGGAATCATCAATACGTCTTGAATATGTCGATAGGGTGACCATGGCTTATTGTTTACAGAAAACTTTCCACCTATTTTATTAGAATATATATCTCAAGGATTCTAAATTAAATGAAAAAATAGGATTTTTTTGTCATGTTGTTAGTTGTTAGGATAGATACCAAAAGTGTAAAACCATGTTTGCAGCTTCGAAATTTTTGAACTTCTTCCAGTTTTTGACTTATAACAATTAAAAGGTGCATCCTACCGAGTACATTTTTAAAGTATACTGATTATATATTTTATACTTATACAAATAAAACCTTCCGAAATAAATCTTCTGAATGATAGTGAAAACCGCATCAGAATCCGTTGAGTGGTTCAGAAGAACAACGCGGTCAGAGACAGACACGAAAAGCGACTTTAATTTGATACGTACGACGTGGTCGAGTGGCTCGTCCTCGCCGGGCGGCAGGTCCAGCTGCGGCGCGGCGCCGGCGGCGTCGCGCACCTCGCCGCGCAGGCGCACCAGCTCCGCGCGCGACACCACGCCCGCCACCGGCTCCGACATCACGTGCTCCTGGAAGCTGCACACGACCACCCTTACATCACCATACTCTAATAAATTAACTATGAACAATAGTTAGACATCCAGTAAAAATACCACGGTGAAAACTTAGGTGAAATGACTTTGAAGGGAGCTGTCAATCTCTAGCGTTAGGTGGGATGACAGCTGACATTCACTTCAAGCTGACTTTACATAAATTTTCACGGTAACATTTTTACAGAATATACCGACAGGGATTAATCAAACAAATCACAGGGCTTCTGTCTATACTAAGTTTCGTAAGGTATCATATCGCTAGGCTAGCAAAATTTTAGGAATATGACACCTCAAAAATCTGCATTAAGCTAAGTTTAAATTAGCAATGAAACTTGCAGAAGTTGACTTCCGCTAGCAATTCTTACGGCAAGCGATGGAAGTTTTGTTGCTTATCTAAACTTCGCTTTAGAGTTAGCTTCGAAGATCTCGTCTGCCTGAAGGTTGGCTTGCAATGGTACACGTATGCGAAATGGAATGCTTCCCACTACTTCAAACGTTGCATAGCGAGAGCAAACCAAATTCAACTTACAAAAATACAAGAAAATACATACCAGTTTAGACAACGAATAACGCGGGTTTACCGATTAACCTTTTGAACGCCAGAGTATAAACGTAGCGCCGTACCCCTGACGCCAGGTCACTTTTTCTGTCAAATGACCTTCATAAAAAATAGGGATTCCAGTAATGATTTAAATTGTTTATTTCATAATATGGTGCAACGTGTATTTTGTCATATATTGGTGACGTTGGCGTTCAGGGTAAGATATCGTTTGTCACATATATGTGACAATGGCGTTGAAAAGGTTAAAACCGTGAAAGTAAAATCAAATTTAAAAATCCATCTGAGGATAAGTGTAAGTATATTTATTTAGTATAAACATCTCAGGTAGCCACAAATGAGCTAAAGTGAATTTATAAAGGTTTTGTTAGCGATAAGCTCACATGCTTTCTAGCAGGAATGTCAGGACTAAAAAAAACAATAAAAGAGTGCTCTTATTTGTCTCTGTTATTTCTTACAATAAATTTTATATCATAGTCCTTACGATTTAAAAAATCACGAACTATTTATTATAAACTATTGACAACACAAAATAGTAATAGAATCGTGTGAGTGCAAAGAATTCTAGGCTAAAACTTTACAGTTCATATTTACCACTGACAGTATTGAAGCATAAAAATGACATAGTACAAACTTGTCGAAATGTGAAGTATATCCAAGTGTGGGCGTGGCCAAAAGTCGATCATAAATATTGGTGACGTTGAGAGCCGATCCGTTCTCAGCCTCCCACTTGATGTAAGATTCCCAAAGGCGATCTGAGCGGAACTCTAGCCCACATGCCTCTGTAAATAACATACATTAAGTTATAAACCGCAACTCAAACACCAACAATGGACACATGGTATTGTAATGTATCTCAACAGCCATTCACCACTACTTTCAGGGCTCACTTTAGGTTCAAACTTCTATTAATTTGCTTGTTCTTCAAAATCCTTCAAACAGCGCACTTACCGCAGTTACCTTGGCTTTAGGCTCATGGGTTTTAAAATCCGGCGAGTAGATGTTATGTAAGTCACGTAGTCGTAGATAAGGGAATCCACCGGCATTCCCAACGATATTCGTATTTTATTAAATGCCTATAGTGATGAAAACGTATTTTCTAAGGTTTTCTTTTTATAATTTAAAAACTATTTTTAAGTTGTAACAATTGCCATTGCCAAGTTTTCCTTTAACCTGCCAACATCCATAAAAATATTTTGCCAAACGTGCTGCTTTATGAATACAATACTGCCACTAAGTTTGAAAGCCGGATGCAAGCGAATTTAGCCATATTATGATGGTGGACCACCAAGTTTGCAGATGACGTATAATGCTTGGCTGCCTGGTCCGGATTTTTGGACGACACTGGCACGGCAGGAAAAGTTATATGAATCCATATTGAATGGCTTACCTATAGCCCTCTCATACTGCGCTCTAATAAAGGCGTGATCTTCTGTTCTGGTTGCCTTTATATGATTTAGAAAATGTATCCATAGATCCACCGACAGTGGGATGGCTTTGAGGCCTCTTTCCAAAACCTGTAATACAAGAACGTGTATCAAACAAGTTCCACATGTCTGTAAGCGTCGCCATGCTCACGGCAACACTATGAAGCAAGGGAATATTGAATAGCATAATATTATGTGTCATATAATTTAGAATAGGGTAAGCGAGACGTTGCGTGTCGGGTGCGCGAGCGGTGCGGGTGCGACAGAGCGCGGTGTGCGGAGACGCGACGTCTCGCTTGTGTCTATCTATAGTATATAAAATGTTTGTCTGGGTATATTACACCTGTTCGCAATCGACGCGCTGGCGCAGCTGTCGACGACCTCGTCGCACTCTTCCGTTACTAACGCCATTCAATGGCTAAATATGAAGATCAGCTGCGTTTCCATGATACCATGGTAGTTAACCTTAATCTTAATTATATCCACCATTCATTTAGTACTTACTTAAATATAAATACATGAAAAAGTATTACAATACATCATGCATGTACAAAGTATTATAAATATATGCACTAAAATACAAAATATACACCACAAGAAATGAATCACTAGAACGAAATCTATGTGATGGTAATAGAACTCTCCGGTGCGAACGGACGACTTTGCCTTACGAACGTTGACCACGTAGCACTGTTGGGAAAAAAAATAATTGCAAAATACCAGTTATGGCTAAAACAATTCAAAATCCAAGTGTTAACGCACATAATTATACGACTGATCATCGGGTGTACCGCCTAACCAGTCACCAAGTGATTTAAATAGATTATAAACAATGCATCAACTTGATAGTGGCGGTACTCACTTCGAGGCACTTCTTTTTACTTCCTTTACGTTTTTCATAATCGGCATATTTCCTCCAGTACCCGTAACAATATGGGTAGTGCGAAAGAAACGCGTCGTACGCTTCACGCGCCGCCTCCACGTCGCTCTGTAACAGCGGTAAACATTCGTCATCGGTTAGGTACTTCTACCTACATATTATATGCCACATACTGTTATCATCAATCAGTTGGCCCTTGCCGATCGTCAAAGTAAATCAGTTCTCATTGCTTCATAAAGCAATAAGATTAGCGACAGTTTTCATCATTTTGTGAGAAATATGTATATCATTGTTAACTTTTTACTGAAGCAGTTTTCACCCTCGTAGAATAGAATACTCTTTATTATGTTCACCATATAAATTACAGATATAAATATAGAAATTTTACAAAGGGTGACACAATGGGCGGTCTTATCGCTAAGAGCGATCTTTTAAAGACAACCTTTGAATAGATTAAAAGGGGGAAATGGTAGTAGATGTCTGTATTTCGTTAGCACAAAATACAGACATATTTTAAAAACCACTAAGCACCTGTACCTCTTGATCAACATATTGCAGTAAGTATGTCCAGCCAGTAAAATCAGTAGGGTCGTCGTTGACGACTTTCCAGTATTTATCTAGCTCAGGTAATGTCTTCTTTTTTGGTTTTTCATCAATTGAAGACCTTTTCTCAGACGGAACTGGTTTGCTTTCCCCATTCTGAATTAAAACATAAACAGTATTAATAATACGAAGTTTGGTATACCGCTCGAATAAGAACTTTCCCCGTGTCTTGTAAGCGGGAGTCGTGAAAGCCTTGGCAGAAATATTAGCCAGTCAGTAGGTTTGTGTCGTGGCTGACTGAGCAGTGAAGTGCGCCAGACTAACGATTAGTACCATATAATTGTTATAAACTAGCATGTATCCGATCGAAACATGGCATTAGCGAATAAACTAAAATATGAAGATTGGTATAAGTGATCTCAATACCTTTGCCACTGCTTGTTTTTTGTTGGAGGATTCACTTTCAGACGTAGGTGAGCCAGGATCGTATCCATCTCGTTCGTCCTCAGTTTTACGTTTTCGTGATTCTTTAACCTCTTTCTTTGCAGCCGGGAGCTCATCTTCTGATACAACCTAAAATAAATATTTATATTACAGTACATTTATTTTGGATAATAAAACGGTCCCGAAGACATCGGGACACATCGGGAGACTTCGGCTGTATCGATACACGGGTGGAGCATACACATGTTTGAAGCCTCGGCCTCGTAAGCAAGCAAGCACGCTCAGGGGTAAGAGCCGCACAGTGATGTGAGCGGTTCTGTAATGAACACGGTCACAGCGAAAGTAGCAGGGCACTATTGATAGCCATGAATTACAGAACAGTCTATGGTTGTGTGAAAACAGGAAAGTATTAAATTTTGGAGATGATGAATCGAATCGATGATTGATCGATGATGATGATTTTGTGTGATGAATTGTGATGGTTGGTTTTTTTTTTCAAGAACAAAATATCTAATGTGGGCAAATAAAAAGCCTTAAAAACTACAAGTGATAGCAAGTATATAAAAATAGAAAGATATAACGGTACCTCAGTGTCAGCAGGAAGCTCTGCGGGCTTGGGTCCAGGCAGTTCGTCGTCTGACACATTCTCTGCATCTTTAATGCTCGGCTTCTGAACCTCAGGTAGTTCATCTTCTGACACTACTTCAGTCTCCTCAGCACTTCCCACCTTTTATAAAAAGTCAACATATCATTCATATTTAGCATTATATGATTTTAGGGGTGCACGCCACTGTGTAGCATTATATTTACGTGCAATAAAATTCAAAGTCCGGCAAATAAATGTTGACAAAGATCAAGTTCAAGTTGCAGTTCATTTGAATAATTTGAGAAAAAAAATCTGAGAAGCAGAAAAAAAAGTTAAACAAATTGATATTAAATAGCTTTTTTGATTCACGTATATATAATTACGCAGAAACGTTACAAATACCATAAGGTTTGTGGCAAAAATTTAACTTTTAGTAAGGTACCATTCGTCCATGACTGTAAAATGCACCTGCAAACAGATTAGAGGACATACTGACACTACGTGGATGCTTGATATATTACTATTAAATTATTTACTGTCAGGCGGTGTTGAAGTCACAGAGCACGGAATAGACAGCAATACTAATCAAATTCAAGACGCCGAAAGTGCGTTGGGCGTACATAATCTTGTCACGGACCACCTTCAAAGCCTTCAGTTTCTATATGTCACTTGTGTTGTAGTGTGATTTACCCGTGACAGTGACACACTCGGTTTGTATAGAACTGTACTGCCTCTAGCAGCAACCGCCGAGGCATCTCCCTACTCCGTGGCTTGGACAACGACGCGGACGCCTAAAGCCGAAGCCGAAGTCGAAGTCGAGCATGGCTCTCAGTGATGACATTCAAACATCTCCTACATAACATTATCAGCCTATGTTCCCACTGCTGGGGCATAGGCCTCTTCTCAGTGCCACCATGGTGCCACCACTGCTCTAAGCATCTCCTCATCATCTGC
Organism: Apamea crenata; assembly: GCA_949629185.1. Taxonomy (NCBI): domain Eukaryota; kingdom Metazoa; phylum Arthropoda; class Insecta; order Lepidoptera; family Noctuidae; genus Apamea; species Apamea crenata. Next base: position 7,869,427 of record OX451371.1, on the reverse strand, counting down.
TTAGATTTGTAGCGAGGCAAACTAATTGTCTATGGTTCCCACTCTTAAGCGCTTATTACACTATCCAATTTAAGGAATGCTAACTAGGAACACTCTAACTAGGAAATCGGAAGCTAGTGATTACACTACACTAAATATGGATACTAAATTGGATTCTAAATCGGTCAGACGACGCATGCAGACGCATTCGTGGAGAACGATTGTACAGACGCCAGCAGGTCAAGCTACCCGAAACTGTCAAATTTTCCCAATCAACTTTGAACCTTAATAGTTTAACAATAAAGTTGAAAATCTATTAAAGAAATTTGACAGATTGTAGTAGCTTGATGTGCTGGCGTCTGTACACAATTTAGGAAGTATCTAGTGCGATTGGACCTCCAATTTACACTAAATTGGATCCAATCTGTTCTAACTGCGATTACATCTGCCGATTTCCTAGTTAACAATCCTCAAAATTGGATATTGTAATAAGCGCTTTACATGTAAAAGTTAACACTACGGTGGTCTAGAGGTTATGTCTGTGGTATACAGGTATTAACTAGTTAGTCAGAATTTGAATCTGAATGTAAAACCATATATTACTCCACTCTTTGTGAATTACTAACACGATTGTTTATCCTATGTTAAGTAATCGTGCATTCTTCCGTTATCGCTTGTATACTGTGCTTTGTTAAAAATACACATCTGTTACACCTGGATCGAGTTTCATTAAAGTAAACAAGGCGCCGTAGCGACGCCTAAAGTAAACAAGGCGCCATAACGACGCCTAAAGTAAACAAGGCGCCGTAGCGACGCCTAAAGTAAACAAGGCGCCATAACGACGCCTAAAGTAAACAAGGCGCCATAACGACGCCTAAAGTAAACAAGGCGCCGTAGCGACGCCTAAAGTAAACAAGGCGCCATAACGACGCCTAAAGTAAACAAGGCGCCATAACGACGCCTAAAGTAAACAAGGTGCCATAACGACGCCTAAAGTAAACAAGGCGCCATAACGACGCCTAAAGACTTTTCCCAACTATGTTGGGCTTTCCAGTCTAACCAGATGTAGCTGAATACCAGTATTTTACATGGAGCGACTGCCTATCTAAGAAGGTGGCTGGGGCGGACTGGATGCGGAAGGCGGAGGACAGGGTGTTGTGGCGCAGCGTGGGAGAGGCCTATGTCCAGCAGTGATTGACTGACGATCTGACCTCCACAACCCAGTTACTGGATAATACGATACCCCTTGGTAAGACTGGTTGTCAGACTTTCGGGCTTCTGACTGTAACGACTGTCAAAGATCCACGGATCTTTGACAGTTGTTACAGTCAGAAGCCCGTTGGTCCCGGCAGTCATTCGTGGAATGACTGCCGGGACCAACGCCTATATACGCCGCGGTATGTAAAGATGGTTCTGTGTTTTCCGTATCTCGGAAAACACAGAACCATCTTTACATACCGAGACCCTCTCGGTATGTAAAGATGGTCACCCATCCACAGATCAACCGCGGCAAGCGTAGCTTAACTTGATTGATCGACCTGTGCAACTGTTATTATTTAGCCACGGGCCCCTCTAAACATCTCCTATTGACCTTTAATTTTATTTAATGATTTCAATACTACAATTATTTTAGGGAGATACACATGAAAGTTAGATAGAATACAGTTCATTTATCTATTTGGTTATGTTTGCAGTTCCAGAATAGCCCCTAAGCAAATTAAGCAAATTTTTAGTGCATCACGTCTTGGGGGGCACCACAAACAGCACCGAAATAAAATATTTGCTAGCTCATGAAAGGCTGTTTGAAAACCCACACGTTTTGTGGTGTTGCATTGACTTTGGAAAGGCTTGTTGATCAATATTTTACAGGGTGACTTGTACTTTGACGTATTCCTCGCAGGACGCGATAAAGGGACCCATTTGCAACAGTTAAGCACCCCATAAAGCCTAGGTCAAATTTCATGGCTTTCGAGAAAACTAATTTTTTAAATATTTTGAAAATTTCCCAGATTTCATCACTAAATATCACTTTTCTCTAAACTCCCAAATCAAATGTCTTTCGCTGCTATTTCATTGGGCACCTCATACTTTAGCAATCCTTTCGATGAAACCAAAATTTCTAAAACATGAAACAGTTAAAAGTAAAAAGAAGCTTATAAACAATTTTCAAGAATGGCATATAGTTAGATAATTGTTGCAAATGGGTTCCTCATTTGCAACAATTAACTAACTATCACTATCAGTAACTATCACATCCTGGAAGGAATACGAAAAATTACAAGTTACCCTGTAATACAGTTTAAAGCGGCAGATATGCTAAAAATGTTAAACATAATTCCCATAAAAGTTGCTAGTCGCATTTAAATAAATTAGAAAAATTATGCTCTCATACATGTTCTAAGGAACGTAATGATTTGTCTCTTTGTGATAAATACCTTTTTTTTAAAGATTGGTTCTATACTAGAAGACAGGGTGGCCCACAGGCGTGTATTGCTTAGGGCATCAAGTAGTCTTAATCCGGCACTGCAAGCTTGGTAAGCAATATGGTTGCTATGGGGAATTAATATCTCTTGAAGCTTACCTTGTTAGCTTTCTTTGTTGGTGTAGCATTTTGTTCCTTTACAACTGTATTGGTAATTTCAGTTTTTATTACAGGAGTAATCTTATCAGTCTGAAACAAGAGTAAACATTAAAGTATTGGTTATAAGAAATCCTGTACTTGCACAAATCAACATTCAGATACATACATCACTTTTTTCTTGGGGAACAACCTCTTTTTCTTCTTCCTCTTGTAGTTCTTCTTTAATTTGTGTTGGTTCCTTCTTTACTGTTACATGCTGGTAAAAACAAAAGACCTATTATTGAAGTAATTTAAGTTGTGCACACTAAAAATCTCAACAAAATTTATGGAAAAGTTTTAGTACTAAACTAAAAAAAGTAAGTTTCTGTTTAAAATGTGACATGTTTTATAGTCTAGTTCAACCATAAGCAATCATAACATTTAATTTATTTGCACTTAATATGAGACACAAACCTCATCAATTTCAGTACTTGCAGGAGTACTGTCAGTCTCTGCAGTTTGTCTAACCTCTGCCTCCTCTTCAGCTTCCACCTTCACCTTAGCTACATTGTCACCGCTGTCATCTGTTTTTGGTTGTGTCATGTCATCAGCTGGCATTGAAAAGCCAGCATCAGATGTCTCACTGACTTCAAAGTCAGTTTCCACCGTCGCCTTCTGACTTTCTGTAACATCACCATCAGTATCAGAAGTGGCCTTATATGCTGTGTCACTAAGAAGCGAGTCGCCGTCGGTGAGCACGTTATTGAGCGAGTCGCTGGGGAAATTGACCGCGTTATCGCCCACATCGAACGAGTCGGTGTTGAACCCGTCTGTGTTGTTGTCCAGGTAGTCGCCAACGCTACCCGCAGACAGCTCCACCGCATTGAGGAAACCTTGGTTCGATGTCGACGTATCGTCCACCGCCGCCTCGACACTGTTGAACTCGCCCTCGGTTAGCAGATGTGATAGTCCATTCGAATTCTCGTTTATTAGAGGGCCTTCATCCGTATCCATCGGTCCATCGGACAAACACTTCTACAAGAAAAAATAAATTAAATACTGTGTTCAAAGCGATAGAAAACATCAAACTCTTTTTTATAACCTCATGGAATGGAAGTAAAAAACTATAATATGTATCATTTTGATTATCACCTGCAAATCGGAACTCGCTTCATCATCCATTTCAGTTGAGTTTCAAACACAACACCTGTTCCAATGATGCCTTATTGATCAAGATAAAACGTTTAAATCCACAAAACTATTCGTAGCTATAAGCATCACACACGATCACCACAAGATGCACACCACAGAGTACATTTTTAAATGCACACACACAAGTCAAGCTATTTTTTTTAAATATTCTAATCGAACGAGACCGAGACGACACCGAGTCCGAGAGTCAACGAACCACAGAACATATATACCAAGGCAACGAACATAAAATATCACGATCAAAGAGTACTATAGGATAATCACGATTCACGAACATTGAGATAGAATAAACATGGAGACGCCGCGATAATCTATACATACATTTGCTTATACAAATATGAGTGAAATATGATTCAGAATTTGAAATATCGTTATGTCTCATTCTTTCTAGTGAGATAATCTTATTTGATAAAAGAGACAACTATATTTTAAGTTGTTGCTAATTATGGCAACATTTTGTCGTGACGTAGGGACAGTTGTAGGTAAGTGCCGTAGCAGCCATCTTATGGGACGAGTTTCGTGGTAGTTTTGCTGTCAAATGGTTGTTTGTTTTTTGTAAAGTTGAGATTTGCGAGAAAATTACGAGGATTTTACCTTTTAAAAGTGCATGTAAATGTTGGAAAATAGAAATTGAACATGCCTCTGTGTTGTATTGTGAAGTGTGGTGCAAGAAAGAATGCAAATCAACCTCAATTGTCTTTGCACAGATTAGTAACCGGTTTTCATACATTAATACATACACTATTACACATTTGATGATACAATTGTAACGCGATCATGAATTTATGGCTAAAGTATTGATATTTGGGTTCATTTCCATATAACAGGCCTTTTTATTATATTTGTTAATTCATTCGTTTGTTTACAAACATATGTCACAATGGAATAGTGTTGTACCGTTGCCTACTTGCTGTAATAGTTTCCGAAACTAGTTCCTCCGCTGAAACGATATCCGTATATTCTGCGATGTTAACAAAAATAATCCTGCATCTTATTCGGTCCGAGTGACCTAGCTAGCCGCTAAGTCCGGCCTGTGGTGCACACTAAACTTTACAGCACCAAAATAAAAATATTTCACATAAACCTACATGGACACTTATGAAACGTCAGAAGCTAGGTGCATGGTAACAATTTGTTGTTTCCTATGGAGAAGAACCGGCAAGAAACTCCACGGTTACAGTTTTAAAAACAATTGGCTTTTACATTGTTTTCTATTTTGTTAAGTACCTGATACATGTTGACAGACCTACACTGTCCTCCCCTACCTATTTTTTTTCTTAAAAGTATTGTTTAGACCAGCTATACTCTAAGTGTGTTCCGCGGAACCCTAGGGTTCCGCGATACCTCTGTAGGGGTTCCTCAAGAATTTAGAAAAAAAATCAAAACACCTCTCTCTGGTCGAACGTTTTGACACCGCGGCCGCGCGTATGTATATTTATTTATTTATTTGTATTTGTATAAACATGTGTTACAATAACTGGTACAATATCTCATAACTTTGGTATCAACATGTATACTTGTAGGTATACTTGTGAGCGCGCAGTCCCTTTGATAAAAGCCGCCTCTGTATTAGACGCTATAGTTGTCAACAAGCGACTTTCGACTCTAACTTAAAAAAATAAAGTCGAGATTGTTTACAACGTAATTTTTATATTTCTCTTTTTATTTTTGCTTTTTGTTTATCAAAGGCGCCGACTCGAGTATTTTCGAGAATATTCGAGATCGAGTCTAGGACTAAGTATAAAAGCGGCGATCGCGTGTCGCGCCTCGTCAGTCAGTTGACAATTAGCGTTCGGAGCGATAAGTTCCTGCCTACCTACTTATAAGCTTGCTAGCGAGAAACTAGTGTTCATTGTTCTACTGCCTGCTGTATTCGTTGTCTCAGTTTTATACATTTCTTCATTGTACTAAACTTAGTCTCTTATACGCAGTAACGATTGTGCATTATTTAGACCCCACTATCCTGACGTGTAACATTATAAATAAAGAAGAATGGAACGTTGGCTTAAAGGTGTTAAACGTGTTGCAACAACATCTTCTAATGACGCTGAATGTTCAAAAGCAGTACGCACGGAGAATATAGCAATCACCGATCCAGACGATGATGCCGCGACGTCAAGCTCGACGGTTTCAAAGACGAAAAAAAGGAAGTATGATGAATCATATATCAGTTTCGGATTTGTTGATTCCAACGGCTCACCTCTCTGCATGCTATGTAGTAAACTGCTTCCTAATAGTTCCATGGCACCTGCCAAATTGCGCCGACATTTAGAAACTGTGCACCCCGAGTCTAAAGACAAGAATAAAGAATTTTTTGTTCGTAAAAAAGATCAGTTATTGGAAAGTCAAAAAAATATGATGCATGTAACACAAACTATCAACGAAAAGGCCACGGAGGCATCATATTTAGTTAGCTATCGCATTGCACAAGCAGGTGAAGCGCACACTATCGCTGAGAATTTAATAAAGCCATGTGTATTAGACATAACAAAATGTATGCTCGATGAAAAATCTGCAAAGCATCTTTCTACTGTGCCGCTATCAAACGATACTGTTTCACGGCGAATCCATGATCTGGCAAGCTACGTCAAACAAGAACTAGTTACACGTCTACAAAAAACACGATTCGCCTTGCAAATGGACGAGTCAACTGATGTCGCTGGTTTGGCTATCTTGCTGGTTATCGTGAGATATCCATATGAAAGTTCTTTTAAAGAAGACATGCTTATGTGTTCACCGCTGCTCACAAACACTACCGGGGAAGAAATTTTTAATAAAATAAATATATTTTTTGAAGAAAATAATATCAGTTGGAACAATTGCATTGACATTTGTACAGATGGGGCCAAGGCGATGACAGGTAAAACAGCAGGAGCAGTGTCACGAATAAAAAATAAAGCGCCTAATTGTAGTTCCAGCCATTGTATTCTGCATAGACAAGCACTTGCGATGAAGCAAATGCCGTCAAATCTAAAATTAGTTATGGATGAAGCGGTAAAAATAATTAATTTTATCAAATCACGACCACTACAATCCCGATTGTTCTCATTATTGTGTGAAGATTATGGCAGCAAACATAAAACACTGCTGCTCCATACAGAAGTGCGATGGCTGTCTCGAGGTAAAACTTTAACAAGGCTATTTGAACTTAGAGCCGAGTTACAAATGTTTCTTTCAGCAGATACTTCTTTTAATTTGAAGGACCGTTTGTATGATAAAACTTGGTTGTTCCGATTGTCTTTTATGGCGGATATCTTTCAAAAACTGAACGAATTGAATTTATCATTGCAAGGTAAACAGACAACAGTGTTTCAGGCCTATAACAAAATAACTGCCTTCAAAAGAAAATTAGATTTTTGGATTATTTGCGTTGGTAAGAAAGAAATAGAAAGCTTTACGTCACTCAGTGAGTTTGTTAGCGATAACGACTCAGAAATGTTTCAAAATGATGTGTTTGGAGAATTGGTCCAATATCTCAGATCGATGCGCGCATCTTTTGAAAAGTATTTTCCCGAAGAACAGAATACAAAAATGAAACTGAATTCATGGATTCATAATCCTTTTTTACCTAACTTGGAAAAGCCCGAAAGTATGTCAAACGAGATATATGAATCTCTTTTAGAAATGTCATCAGACACAAGTATGGAGTCACTGTTCAAAACGACGCCTCTCAACGATTTTTGGTGCAGAATCCGTGATGAATATCCAATGCTTGGCAAAATGGCTCTGAATATTCTTCTCCCGTTCCCAACAACATATTTGTGCGAAACAGGATTCTCAACCTATGCAGCCACGAAAACAAAATATCGCAATAGACTGGACGCCGAACCTGATATGAGACTTCAACTGTCTTCTATCAAACCTGATATCAACCAATTGATGAAAAATAAAAAACAGTTTCATACCTCCCATTAGTTAGATTTTTTTCTTTTTTAATATCTTCTATTATTGTACTTGCCATGTGGTAAAGTAAGTAATAATTAGTAACTGTTACATTGTAATTTTATTATGCTTATTAATAAAGAATACACTTTTAAAAACTATTGTTTTATTGTAGGGTTCCATCAAGTATTTTGCTTCCCAAAAGGGTTCCGTCACCAAAAAAGTTTGAGAACCACTGGTTTAGACGATAAGCGTTTAGTAAAAAGCTATTATTTTGACATTACCAACAGACACTTAAATTTTATTTATTTGTATAGATAACAGAAGGTAAGATAACCTACTCATCTTTTTCTGTTACAATTACAACGGACTTTAAGTAAGTACATAATATTAGGTATGATCCAAACGTGATAACTAGTAAAACTCGTATTTAGTATCGATACTCGTTATAGTAACACCGATGTTACTTGATTGACACAACCCTAGCAATGGCAGCCATTTTATGAGACATTACGAGTTGTAGGTATGCACCCTTTTTTCGTAGGTATTTCTAGTCCATACTTTTCTTAGGTCCATGTTCACGAATAATCAATGAAAGCTGTTACGAATGAAATCCGAGTGAATGAAATGAATGGAAATATCACAAACAGGCGGCCTTTAGACGATCAATCTATGCATGGTACACTGCTTTTTTAATGTGAGGCTATTGTCATTTTATGTCATGTATGGGATGTCATTTTTAATTTTGAAGCCTACTTCGTAACGGCAAACTTAACAAAGCAACAACTGCAAGGACCGACCGGAAAAAACCGGTTGGCCCGCGCGTAAACAAGATAAAAAAATACGCACTCACTAAACTGAGACAAAGATTAATAAGCGTCCACTCACAAGAACAGCTCGCGCGTCAGGGTATATATGTTCTGTGAGCTCGCGCGGAAGTGTATACTAATATTATACAGACGTAAAATTTGTTTGTTTGTTTATATGTGTGTAGCGGGTAATCTCCGAAACTACTAGACAGATTTAAAAAAATCTTATTGCACTTGATAGCCCAATTATTGAGAAGGTTATTATAGGCTATTTTAAATCACGCCACGACACTTGGGAGCCGAGCAAAATGAAAAAGTCAGAAAGAACACTAAGCGAAAACGACGTAGCAGCACGAGTGAGCGATGGGATGCAATGCGACGAGACGAAATTTCACGCGGACGAAGTTGCGGGCAGAAGCTAGTCTATTTATATATAAGTACTTTATTATTCCTTCGATCTATAAACTTGAAAATTGGTCCGAATACTTTCCTAAATATCTAAATAAATTATTACAATCGTAATCATTCATTTTCGAAAACTACCATAAATGGTAGTTTTAGGGTGGATTTTTTTTGGGGAGAAATACGTAATCCACACAAGCGAAGTACTAGTTCTTTAATAAAACTTTGTTTGTTCACCACCGCCACCCTTAGCCACTTAGCCTACACTTCCGCTGGCTGAGGTCAAGCTCTGCACCTCCGCCTCCGCTGAGATAGCCTCCAAGGCACCAAGGTGGGTCTGAATTTCCAAATCATTCACTTGCCTTCATTCTTAGTGAAACCGCAGTGTTATTGCCACAGAGTACATTGAATATACGGTTATTGCGGTTATCATAACGAGTATCTGCCTACCCAGAAAGAATTTACAGTCGTGATTGTACACACTTTTGCTCGCAACAAATGGTAGGTTGGAAAACAGATAATAATTATAAAATACTAGCTGCACCCCGCGGTTTCACCCGCATAAGTTTCGATCTCGTGGGAATATCGGGATAAAAAGTATCCTATATGTTAATCCTGGTTATAAACCATCTGTGTGCCAAATTTCATCCAAATCCGTTTCGTAGTTTTTGCGTGAAAGAGTAACAAACATCCATCCATCCATACCAACTTTCACATTTATGATATTACTAGCTGCGCCCCGCGGTTTCACCCGCATAAGTTTCGATCCCGTGGGAATATCGGGATAAAAAGTATCCTATATGTTAATCCTGGTTATAAACCATCTGTGTGCCAAAATTCATCCAAATCCGTTCAGTAGTTTTTGCGTGAAAGAGTAACAAACATCCATACATCCATACAAACTTTCACGTTTATAATATTATAGTAGGATAGTAGGATTAGTAGGATAAGAAAGTACTTACGTACTTACCATCCGTACGGTCTGTGGGTGAGGGGAAATAAAATAATGACATTTTACGACAGTGACGTTTTGACGGGATGATTCAAGAATGATTGCTGTTGCTGTGTCAGCTGTGTGTGATATTGCTGTTCTCTTTTTCTAACCTCACCGCAAAACTCCGCAAAAGCTCAATCTGTCTGACCAAGATTGGTAAAATAAAAAAGATATTTTTACAGACCTAACTTTGCTATTTCTTACTTGTGGCTTTAATTATGCTGGGATTACGTTCATTAATTCGTAGTGCTATTGCTTCTGGACCCAATGTAGTTCATCAACAAACAAGGGTAAGTAAATATTTACAGAAAATTGGCCTTCGTCTTTTCTTGGGTTGGCACAAGCTTTACGAGAATATTAGCTCATAGTGTAAGTGTATTAAGCAGCAGGTACCAGAATGTGCTGGACGAATGCTTAGTCGGTACTATTTACTAAGCGTCGTAGTCGTAGGGGGTCGGTACTCACACTCGTGGAAGCTCTCCGGCATTCTAAGTAATGGTAAAAAATACATCAAGAAAATCATTCAACATGACAAGAAAATCATTGGGAATTTACTCAGATCCAATGTTTTATAGGAAGTTCAAATCCATTATTGGTGGTTACTGGACTTAAATATACGAGGATTACGAGTAAATCACTCATGTTGTACTTTTACTAAGTATGTATGAGAATTTACCTTATCCGGATGGTTATAGTAAATTCTCAAATTTCTGGACATTTGTGGGTACCAGGTGTGTACCAAGGTATATTTGTGAAGATTTATAAATTTTCTTATTTTAAATTGATTACAAAATAAGCAAAATATCTTTATTTCAGACCTATATACATACATGTGTGTATTTATTATTATTTCTTTACAGAACACATTTATTTTAAAAAGGAAAAGTCCTATACCCCTACACAAGAAGGGTGGTCGGCCATCAAAGATGAGGGGCAGACATTTTGTATATGACCTGGTTGAAGATACAAATGTGACAAAAAAACCTGATGTAAAAGTGATTCTTAATCAATTCATTGATGGTATGCTATTAATTTATAGTAACAAATACTCCTTCATTTAATACAAATGCAATAAAACTAGTTATTTGCTGAATTTACTGAAGATTTAAACACTGCGGATGTCCTTCAATTGAAATTTAAAAAATAAACCCATTTCCTGTTTTTGTTTTGTTCTGTAAATTATTTAATAGCAGCATTGCTTGGTTCTAAGAACTAAAAATGCTGTGGTGGTTTCTCTCCCCCATAATCAACCACACCAGTGTGTGACGTTACCTTAGTACTTCAACATCTAAATCTGCTACATTTAAACTTCAAGCAGCAAACTTAGTTAAACATAATTTTAATACTTTGGTACAGATGCCAACACATCAAGCTACTACAATCTGTCAAATTTCTTTAATCGATTTTCAACTTTATAGCTAAAGCATTACGTTCAAGGTTGATTAGGAAAATTTTACAGTTTCGGAAAGCTTGACCTGGTAGCATCTGTACATGATTATGAATATCCTTTTTTTTATAAATAATGCATAAATAATGGTAAGATTGATATAAGTTTCGATCCCATGGGAATATCAGGATAAAAAGTATCCTATGTGTTAATCCCGGTTATAAACTATCTGTGTGCCAAGTTTCATCCAAATCTGTTCAGTAGTTTTTGTGTCAAAGACTAACAAACATCCATACAAACATTTGAGTTTATAATATTAGTAGGATTACTAAATAAATGTTTCAGGTAGTTAGTTAACTTTTACTTACACACAGACAGCAAAACATACCTTAATGGAAAGATGTTAGTTTCAAATTGTTGACAAATGTAATTACCTAATTTCCAGGTGTTGGCAATGAAGGTGACATTCTCACATTACGCCCACACCAGGCTTATCGCGATTATCTCATTCCTGGATTAGCTGTTTATGCCAGCCCAGCAAACCTAGAGAAGTACAAAGCCTATGAAATCAAGCCTAAGGCGGAAGATACCTTTAGTTCGCCCTATGTACACAGGGTAAGTAGCTCATAACTGCAATTTCAAAACACTTTAATAATATAAAAAGTAACAAATGGTTAAATTTTTTCAAAATGTGTTTTTAACAATTGGTTGAGTTAACTACGGATCAAAAAACCGGCCCTTAGTGCACAAAGGATCGGATCGTCAGCTTCAGCCTTTGTGTCCTACTTGCACTTGGTTTTTTTGTTTTTTGTAAGTCTTCTTTCTTTTGGCGATACTGCGGTATAGAAATTAAAATATCAATTTAATTGTTTACAATTACAACAATAAATATCGCCGTCAGCTGAATGCTTCTGGGTGTGAAATGACAGTCTTGATAGTCAATTGTCGCGTGTTTTCCCTATTTTTTATAGCTTATATCGTAAAACTGTATCTGATCTGCATAGTTATTCACAACCATTCGACAGGCTATCGTATCGAAAATGACACATTTCGATAACCTGACTTGCCTTGTTTCCGACAGCAAAAAGCTGTTGGAAGAATAGCGGTCGTCTATTTGTTTTAGGGCTGATTTTTCAGTCGATAATTTTTTTTTTCGGAATAAAATTGACGTCTGACAGTTTTTGTATGGAAGAACTGTCAAAAATTCAAAATTATTCCTCCGATTAAATTATCTAGCGTTGGAAAAATCAGCCTGTAAACCGACAAAATTTTCGGGTTTTGGACTAGTGAACAGAGCCTTTAGAGGACTCCTACGATAACATTGATTGATGTTCGATACGTTATGGAAGCCTATCGAGTGGTTGTGAATAGCTACGCTGCGCTGGTCCGAATCTGTAGCCGGTAATTAGCTTTTTAAAATTAAATAAGCTCGCAGCTTTACTCGCGAAATGTGCACGTATTTTACGCTTCCATAACACCGGGAAATACTGGCGACAATGAAGTTCGTCAGTCTCGCTTGTTTTCAGGATCTACGGTCAACGGCTCTTAGCTCTAAAAGCCTTTTGTTAACATCTTAGTTTTACCTTGTGGAACGTAATACGAATATGAATATGTAAGTTTTAATATCTTGTTTAACATCGTCATTTTTATTTTCAGACTATTGGCTGCTTATCACGCACAATTTTACAAATTACCATGAACAAAATAGAACCATGGGTACTGGAACCCTGGCACGTTAGTGCTTCTTTTAGAAAATCTGGCTTCATAGTACCCGAACACGTAATTGAGATGCCACCTGTACAAATTAGAGGACCGGATCTATCATTGCAGGATAAAGAATTCTATGTTACCGTTACAGTGAGTATCTTGCATAGTGCTTGCCGACCGCCGGACCGCCATCGCCATTCGGTGAGCTAGTGTGCGCGCAAAATAAGTCTGCGCGCGGCCGAAATCGGAAATAATGCTTTGCAGCTATCTGGACGTTTATTTTAGGTGTCAAGAAAGTGTGCTGTGTTCCGTGTTTTCTAAAGTAAATAATTGCTATCATTACGCCGAAAGTGATTAAAAAAGTGCTAGCAGGGATATCATCTTGAAGTCAAACGTTGCGCGCACTCTACACTATAGAGTATGGGTTAGTCCATAAAACAATGTGCATTTGGATTGAGTGATCTTTTTTTATTTCGTGACAAAATGTTATTGTACAGACGCCAGCACATCAATCAGTCATATACAATTCGCACGTCTTGCCGAGTCCAATCCACATCGAAGGGTCGCTTCTCGAAGTTATGAACGATTATGTCTACCTGGGGCAAGTAATCCAGCGCGGTAGGCACAACTTTGAGAAAGAAGCCGACAGAAGGATTCAGTTGGGTTGGGCAGCATTTGGAGAACTCCGTCAAGTCTTCTCGTCGCCTATCCCACAGTGTTTGAAGACTAAGGTCTTCAACCAGTGCGTCCTCCCCGTCATGACATATGGCGCCGAAACGTGGACACTGACGGTCGGGCTGGTCCACAAATTCAAGGTCGCGCAGCGCGCTATGCTCGGAGTCTCTTTGAAGGATAAAATCAGGAATGAAATTATCCGGAAAAGAACCGGAGTTACCGACATAGCGCGTAAGCAAACTGAAGTGGCAGTGGGCTGGCCATGTTTGTTGAAGGACTGATGGCCGGTGGAGCAGACGAGTCCTGGAGTGGAGACCGCGTATCGGCAAGCGTAGTGTGGGACGCCCCCCAGCTAGATGGACGGACGACCTAAAGAAGGTTGCTGGGACGGACTGGATGCGGAAGGCGGAGGACAGGGTGTTGTGGCGCAGCCTGGGAGAGGCCTATGTCCAGCAGAGGACTGCGATAGGCTGAGTTGATTGACACAGACACCATTTTGAACTGTGTAATCCTTATGAATACATATAGATAACTACCTGTTTCGTATTGATTTAGGTACACAAACTACGATTAATTTTTGTACGACTTTATGACTAAATTTTTACATAGAATTCAATCACTGATTCACTAGATAATGGATTTTTTATTTTATTGGTAGGGAAAAGCACAGTAGGGTGACCATATAATATGAGATCATCGGAAATAAAGATAATACAGTACATATTATAAGGTCGTCTCTTTTATTAAGAAAGGAAATACAAATACAATGTTATTTACAAATCATAAACTGCGTAAATAAGTGTATGTAAATGAAGTGGTTCATTTTTGCTATCATAAGTTTTAGCCAAATTATCCTCATAGCAAACTATTCGTCCATTTACATAGCTATGCGCTCGATAATGACCAATGCCGTCAGGATGTTGAGAAGGAATAAATTCAATACCTCCAAGTAACCTGTACGATCTACTTTTTATTAAAATAATTTCGGGCACATCGTGTAACTTTACCTGTTTTGTTCCATTCAAAGCCATGAAAATAACACTTAAAAGTTTATAACCATATATAGCATTACCATTACATGAAAGGCAAGTCCCCTCGTAGCTAAAAGAAATTGCTTCTTCTAGACTGTTAATTCCACAGATATTAAATATTTGTAGATTCAATGGCAGAAATACAACATTTCCCCTATAGCTTTTAATAGTGCCTGATTTTTTTTTTCATACGTATCTTAATAAATACTACTCGTCAAAGTTACATAGGTCTTGTTAGTGGTAGACGTTTGTTGGACCACATTTGCCCATTGTCTTTTGTGCATTATAATTTATCTTCTGCGTAGGTACTTGGCTAGTCTCTGTTGAGATTGGCCGCCATAGCCAAGATTCTGATGGGAAACGGTTGAAAAGATATTGTAGTGGGTATAGATAGATAGCTCAACTCAGTGTGGATTATCTTCATGGTTCCTTAATTTATTTTCAAATTTTCAGATCAACAAAACGGAAAAAGTAAATGTAAGATGTAGGATTCACCACTGGGCGTCAGGTGCAGACAGGCTGCCTTGGGAGGAATTCCATTGGAAGAAACCTAAAGAACCACTCATCCCTGAACAAGCAGCAGAATTGGAGAAATTTTCTCAGCCTCAATAAATGTAGCATTATGTGGTGTACCGTGTTCTTGTAGTAAGTAGATATAATAAAATAATGATAATAACGCCAGCCTATTATTGCCCCACGGCAGGGCAAAGGCCTCTCTCTCATACTGAGAAGGCACAAGCGCTGATCACCACGCTAGCTCAAGACGGGTTGGAGATGATAATGAATAAACATTACCCCTTGTACTTTGACGTTTAAATAACACAAAGGTTTATGTAATTAAATACTCCATTTATTGCGAATCTGAATGATTACAAAAATTGGGAAAAAATGTAAAGGTCGTGTCTTACCTAATCATAAAGAAAAACAGCATAGTAAAAAAACAATACACAATAGTAAGCAAAGCAATATAAGTACAATATTAACCACGCAAAATAAATGAAGAAACTTTATCGTGTGGTAATAAGTTTTATAAATACTAATATTATAAAGAGGTAAAATTTGTTAGTTCGTATGTAAGGGTAATCTTCGGAACCACTGATCATCATATCATTCACTAATAGGAAGCTACAGAAACGAGAAATTTCACGCGGTCAAAGTCGCGGGCAGAACCTAGTCTATATTTATAAGTATAATATCGTAGCGAAGTGAAAACTAATTTTTAGGAGGGTGGGAACGATTCTTATGCCGAAAATAGGGACGGGTCGCTAGTTTATGATATTTGTAAGTATGGATATGGATTATTTGGACAATCAGCGGCCTTACCCAGCCGTGAGACATTAATATTCTGTTTTTGAAAGGATACTCAAGACAAATATACCTAACAGACAAACTCATCTGAACTGACTTGATTGGGCGTTGTTATTTCAGTCGGCCAATCACAGTAGTTAAGCAAAATAAGGCATTATTTAACCTGCAACGAAAAGCAAAATAAGCTTACCACGGACACTTTGTTGAATCATTATGTCAGCAAAAACGGGTCTAGTCGCAGTATTTACTACTTCTTTACAAGTGCAGACTTGTATACCTAGGTGCGTCAACTGGTCAGTACCTACCTAACGCTGTACGGTAGAAGAAAGCCCTAAGCAATGTGAGCACACATCTTGATAAAAAGAGGGTGTATCTATTGGATCATATGCGATTCAGCGCTGAGTATACACGACACAGCGACACCGACCGACTGGACCAGAGTATAAATTGAGATTTTGACCTCCAATTCATCTCATTACCAATCGGTACCTAGGTATCGCCCAGTACAAAAATAGCAATAATTTGAAGAATAAACTTTACTCGTCGCTGCTTGGTGATGTGCCTTGTTACAACTGGTGTTAAGCTGATAGTGTAGGTAAGTCTTTTAACTCACAATCTGTTCAGATGTGTTTATCACGGGGTCGGGTATCACATGTGGTATTGTTTTGTCATCAGACTTGTCAGTTTCAATTAGTTCCTCGTCCTCGTCGGCTGGCATCACCATGGCTGGCGCCTCAGAACTCGGCACTGGGTAACCATCTTCAATATCCAAAGCTTCCTCAATTGCCTGTTGACTTTCAAATTGTTGTTCATATTCCAGCACTTCAAACTGTGGGTCGACTTGGTCAGTAATCCTTTCAGGCTCTTGATATTGCTCAACGTATTGTTGCTGTTCTGATCCTTGATCTAAACCGGCATATTGCTGTTCGTAACTTGGATCGTAATGTTGGGTCACCTCCTCATCATTTAATTCGCCAGGATAGGCTTCAGCTTCGGTGTTTTCATAATAAGCATATTCTTGAGTTTGTGGGTACTCGTTTTGAGAAAAGTTTAACGGATGCTCCATGTTACCTTGTTGATTGGGGTAATTTTCATTAGTTTGTTCTGAATAGAACATTTCCCTTTGCTCAGCATCAAAATCTTCGATTGATTCAGTTACATTGACTTGATTTTCTGTCTTTTCGATGACGGGTTCTGGCTCTTCTACTGTTTCGATATTACTATTTGGATATGTTGTTTGCTCTTGTGGAAAAACAGTTGCGTCAGTTTTCAATTGGACGTCGATATTTGGTGCGAATTCCTGATCGTTGCCAACTATAGCTAAATTTTCATTTTCGGAAACGCGGTCATTTACGTCAAGTGTCGAAGGCGCATTATAATTTAAAGCTTGCATCGGGCTTATTTCATTACCATCAACGTAGACTACCTGTTCTGAATCAGCAGTCTCTTGTTGCTCACCAGACACATTTTTATGTATGAGAGAACTAGCTTCAACGGGGTATTCGTCTTGAATATTAACATTTTCCTCATTAATGTGTACGATTTGTTTTGAACAAACATCTGCAATCGTCGTTGTCATATTAACATCGGGTTCAGGTTGTGGTTCATGATAGTTGGTAACCTCTTGCGAAATGTCAATATTGGGCGAATCTAAATGTTTGTACTGTAATGTAATGTTTTGTAATTGATCACCAATAGCATCTGTTTGGTCGATAACAAAGATATTGTTATTTTCGCTTGTATCTGCATTTGCAACTAAATCCTCACTCGCACGTACTGTATTATTAAGACTATATTCACTAGGGTTCGGTAAATCATAATGTATTGTATCTGAAGGTAAATCTTTTTCGGGGAACTCGTTGACATATTTATTCGGTGTCTCAACATTTACGTCTGTATTTACGTAGTTATCATAATTGATAGCAACTGGATCTTGATTATTTCCCAGAGAACCTTCCTTGGGTACACTCTGTTTAAGGTCTACAAACTCAGTTTGATAGTTTCCCGTTGGCTTTCCCTTTTCTTCATTCTTTAATATGTTTAAAATTTCATATTTACTCTTCCAATCCGTATTATCGTGAGAATTCGGTTTCAAATCTTTTATGGGGACAGTGTCCTGATCGAGATGCATTTCTTGCAACCTTTCTGGGTTTTGATTAGTTGTTCCATTCCTTATGCAATTATTCATGAACGTTGTTCTCAACTTCGGAATGAGAATGTATTTTTTGCTAATTTCCTGGATTAAATATGTATCTTCGTTATTGTTAACTTGAATATCCTTGAACAGTTGTCTTTGGTTTGTGATAGGTGATTGGAAATCACGAACGGACGAAAACTCGGGTTGAAAACCCAGACGGTCGACTACTGCCGGACGAGTATCAAAGGCGCTGGGCTGAAAGCGTTTAGTTACATGATAACATCGTACATAATTATCGCTACAACGTATTTTTTAAAGTAATGTTTCTAACAAGTTCGTAGGTACTCACCTTATGCCGTACTGGGACTAAAGCGGTGGTGTATCGCATTTTATCAAGCCTTCCCAAAATAAAATCATTACGTTCCTTTCGTTTTTTATCCTCTTCCAGAAATGCGTCATATTGTTTCCTCAGAGCGTTGATACGGTCCGACTTAGCTCTACGACATGAAAAAAACGAGGTTATTGCATCATAGAACTAAATGATACCTTATTATTTTGCTTAAAACCAGTTACTTTTTGTTTGACTTCCCCATATGAGTTAATATATTATAACTGAGCGCAGCAGCCTCAAGTTGACCCGCATGGTACCGATGTAAACAAAGCAGTGCCGTGTCGACCTTCGAGAAGGTTTGTCAGGTAAACATAAAAATAAGCATAGATGAGGATTGTACAGAGATTGACAACTATGTGCTTCAGTCATTTTTTTTTTTTCATTTGTATGTAGCAAGATTATTAATTTAACAAAGTTTGAATTTGATCATCGCTTAGAGAATAAATAATATAATATAATTTATGTTAGGTAGGTACCAAAGGCTTAAATTTATAACATAAATACCTTATAGATTTATATAGCTATTTAGGTAGGTACTTACCTACATAATTATTTTATATCTAACCATGTATTGTATATAGGTATCGGTAACTCGGTGAGCTCCAAGAATGGGGTCAGAAGACTAGAACCTAAAACTGGGGCGGACACAATAGCACTAGACTTGGGCAAAAAACTTACGAGAATATAGCTATTTCTTGGTCAACAACAAATTGCAGGAACTTGCGAGCGTTGGATTTCCTTTGAAAAATATCATTCAAAACGAAAGTTTTTGGTGAAGAATCGTAACTCGCAGAGACAAAGTTGAAAGACAGCCCGGCCATCTGAGAGAGATATTATTATCTTTCATCCTGGGAGGAAGACACGAGACTTCGCTTCAGTTGCGGTAGGTAGTAGTTGACTGAGGCGAAACAGTCGACACCTAATCAATGACAGACTTGCTTGCAATGCTTTGATTGAGATATCTTGAAACTCGATTGTTGGGAAACAGCTAACAGGACACTTGACGATAACTTTTTGAAAGGTCAAATATGTACCTATAGGTACTGTATAGATAGGTACTTACTTGACCTTTCAAACACAACACGCTTAGCCAGGGCGTAACATAATTGTGGAATAAAAACCCATTGCTTTAACATTTAAGTATTTAGGTACCTATACTTGATGCACAGAAAGTGACACAAAAGGCCAAAAGCGGAGAAAATTGTTATAGATGAGCCAATCAAATACAGGATTTTTTTTAACCAGTGCGCATTCTGTACCTAACCATGAATTTATTTTATAATTTCTACGCAAGGGGCCTAGAATTATATTGCTGCATTCATGGTTACAGTTTGCGCACTGGTTAATTTTTTTTTCTTGTAAATAGGTAAACAAAATAAAAGATATTATTTCTTATTTCAGCGTAAAGTATCTGAAGTGTGTAAGCGGAGCGGCTGTACCAGGTGCCGCGTTGTACCACGTTATAACGTCAGCTAAATATCGCCATGAAACGCGAACCCAGCCAGCCGGATGACCTTCGACCTTGGTTTACGATCAACCATGAGAATATGTATGCAATATTGAGATCTAATCAAAGTAAAATAGGATAGGTACGCACGTACGGCTACACATCAAGCTGTACCTAGGTACATTACGTGTAAGCTGACTTCTGATTGTACGGAAATCCTATACAGTGCGAGGTCAGCTAAAACTGGAAATATATAGCTTGATGTTTAGCCGGGTCGTGTCACCATGTGTACCTATTTAACATTGCTCATTTAATAATGCAGCCTTGGCTTATCTTCAGGCTGTATACCGTATCCAGAATATTAAAAAATTACTTGCAAAAAAAGAATAGGTAGGTAGGTAGGACCTACCTACCTATTGAATTAAAAAAAAAATTAAAAAAAAACAACCGATGTCAAAAAAAAAACACTACAAAGCGAAAAATAACTTTCAATTTCGGAAGTTGGTTCCGCAATTTAAACTCTTGTCCATTTGTGAGAAGTACAGGAGGCGCACGGGTTACAATTTATAACTCTTCAGAGTGAAATATTTAAATCAGGTCAATCAACAACAACCTACCCATGTGCCTCCTGTATGTCTCAATGGAATAGCCTTAAAGCAGGTTAAATTTTTTAAATATCTGGGTCACATTATGGCAGCTGGTGACCTCAGGGACGATGAAGAAATTGAGCGGGAGCGAAGGGCTCTGGCGGTGAGAGCCAATGTGCTCACACGCAGGTTCGCACGATGCACGAGACAAGTGAAAGTTACGCAATTCACAGCTTATTGCCAGTCCTTCTACTCAAGCGGCCTGTGGGTGAGATATACGCAGCGAGCCTACAGAGCCCTGCGCACTCAGTACAAAAAATGCGTTCAGAATGTTGTTGGGTCTGCCGTGGCGGTGCAGCGCGTCTGGGATGTTTGCTGAAGCGCGCACTGATGGTTTCCAGGCCACCATGCGCAAAAAAGCAGCTTCCCTGGGGGCCCGTATAAGTACGGGGTAGCACAACGGCATTCTGAACGCAATAGCAGTAGGTACGTTTTATTTGTCCCTTTCATAATCAGTGGGTCATGTCGTGTGTAGGTGTGGCGAGTCATGGCAAATTATAAAAGTTTATGTAATGTGTACTAGGTTAAGGTTTCTATTTTTATATTTTAACATAATCTCGGGACCATGGGGTCCCGGTCCTTTGGAAGGCGTACGAGGGGCCGAAGCCAACTCGCAGAGGCCGACGATTATCCCTGTATGCGCACTATGCAAGTGCACCCAAGGATAACCCCCGGTTAGTGTAGGACTATTTGCAGGATATGGAAAAATACAAATTTGGACTATGGGTTTGGGTGGCTAAAGTGAACTGGTTACCAATAACTATGGAAGAACTATGGCTCCTGCCTGATGAATGTTTTATTGTATATACACGGATAAAATGTCAGGGGGTGTACGAGCCAATAATGCTCATACAGCAAAATGCATTGTGCATAACGAGCTCAATAATTTTAATTAGTCGTAACTACACCTCCGTCACGCGGTAATGTGTCAATAATAAATAAGTGCGGCTCAGATAACTAAACATAACTTAAAACTCTATTTACTAATAAACGTTTAAAGTGTATAGTGGTTTGGTGTTAATCATTTACAACCTACAACAACTCTCAACTTATTCCACGGCTATCAGGACTATCCCGGAAGTACGGTCAAGATCCCTACCAGCATCTTACTGAAATACTTCCTCCGAGCACGTTTGCTCTTGCGAATCTCCACTCAAGCCAGCCAATAAAGGCAAGAATGAGGTGGGATACTCTGTTCCTCGTCAGTGTTCACTCCAGAAGAATCAGCCCTAAGTGAAACCAATGTAATAGATAAATAACATTACTGTGGTGAAACGTAACAAATCAGCAACGTTTGAATAAATCGGCACCTTAGTTATGCCACAGGTTATGCTTCAAATGTTTGTTCAAGGGTTCGTCAGATAATTTATAGTTCCAAGGGCAGAACCTTTAACGACGCGTAATAGAGAAATTTACATTAGGGCTCTAACACCAAGGACGTCGCGTCAGAGTTATAATTTAATATTTTTTAAATAATATCATAAACCGTGCTGTGTCCTACGTTATGTTGTGTATGTACCTACATTACGTTTTATTTACAATATTTTTTTTATATTACAAAATTAAACGTGTAGAAGTGCATATTTTTTTTATTTATTTCGCTACAATATATTATAGCAATACAATTAATTGACCTTGGTCAATACCTATATCAGAGGCGGACTAAGCCTGTCGGGGACCCGGGGCGGCAAAACTAAATGCAACACCACGCAACTGCAAGAAGAGTAGCCACACTATTCACACGTAACCACTGCTTGCCCACATTTTGTCGCTGCGATCAATGACGTATTATTAATTCATCATTGGTCCAGGCCCTATTATTATGGAACAAAGATTGTTCACAATTAATTGAATTCTTGTCGATGTTATACATATTTTTAATGCTGACTGTATTTGCTTAACAAATAGAGCGCACTTTACGATATCACCGCAGTCCACGCGGTAACAACGCAGTCCACGCGGTTGCAACATCCAGCGCGGCGCGGCGGCGTACCTGCGCTTCGACCATGCATCAATTGCGTTTTGTAGGCCCGAAGGAATGGTGGTAAGCTGGAACGGTGGCTTCCAGGTACGACGGCCACTTTACCGTGGTGAGTTCCCTTCGGCGAATCTCCAAGAGGCGCGCCTGATCCAGTCTCTGCACGAGCTCCGAACCGGTGTCCCTGACTCGCCGAGCTAAACCGTCTTCCTCGCCGTACAGGACGAAAAGGACCATCTTCGGTCAAGTGGAACAGCTTCTGGACCTACAGGGAGTACCTATCACTGCAGAAGTGACAGCAGACGGCCTTATACCCACGACCTACAAATTTAATTGTGTGTGCCTCCGACTTGGCCATTGTATTTACATAAATTTCTTTTTAAAATATAAATTTTAAAGGTTTACTTAGTTTTACTCAATTCTCCGTAGTTGAACGGGTGGAGACTACGTTAGTCAAGTAAACGCGCCATTACGAACAGCACCTTTTTTCAAAATTTAGTTCCTTTTCTTTATTTATTTTACCGAATATTTTGAATTATTCAAGCGGATCAAATTATATACTTACAGAAGATAAATCCTTTTGTTTTTAGCAATCCCACGCGCTGAAAGCATGGTAAAAAAATTGTACCTAATATAACCAATTCGCTTTTCGAAATACCTGTTTTGAACTTCGTGACAAATTTCGATCATAGATTAGGTAAATTGTACCTTCTAATACCTATATGGAATTAGTAAGTAGGATACATACCTACTATATTTCTTTTTACGGAATAGGCTAGTTTCCTAAAAGCTGAAGCTGAGGGGCTTGTGGCTAAGTAATAACAGTCGTACGGGTTGATCCATCGGGCTATAAGCTACGCTTGCCGCGGTTGGTCCGTGGATGGGTGACCATTTTCACATACCTGCAAGACCCCTCCGTGCCTCGGAAAGCACGTTAAGCTGTTGGTCCCGGCTCTCATTCGTGGATCTTTGACAGTCGTTACGGGGTCGTCAGTAGCCCGAAAGTCTGGCAACCAGTCTTACCAAGGGGTATCGTATTTCCCAGTAACTGGGTTGTGGAGGTCCGATAGGCAGTCGCTCCATGTAAAATACTGGTATTCAGCTGCATGCGGTTAGACTGAAAGCCGACCTCAACATAGTTGGGAAAAGGCTGCGGGCAGATAAGATGAGGCTAGTTTCCTAAAAAAAATCTTATTAGTCCGTCAGTTAGATTATGTGATTAAAAATAGATGATATCTCTCACACACACTTTGTCTTATTTAAATTTAAAGGTAGGAAGTGCTACTGAAAGGCCCTTTACCAGGTTTAATTAAATTATCTAGCGAAACACCCCAGGCGTGATCCTGGAGGCGCCATATGGTTGCTAATTTAATTTGACCATAATGTATGTAGTTTAAAATCACGTCAACTCAGCGACAAGTGATCAGCGCGTCGATTGCGAATACTCGAAACTAGCGTCTCAACTTGCGATCGGGACGACCTGGCTGGATCGTAACGTAGGAAGGATTACTGGGTGGTGAGAAGGTTATAGGACAACATAAACCACTGTTTGTCTGTGAGCTTATACTATGAAATAAATAGATCAATTAATTAATTCGATTATCACAATCATAATTTTTTAATATTTCTACAATTTGCATCGACTGTTTCATGAGCAAATCTATTTTTTTTTTTTAACAAGTAGTTAAGTAATGCAAATAAAATAGATACATAGAGACTGTTCGCTCATCCGACGCTGTCTAGTACGTTTACGCGTACCTGTACTACTCTTTGCGTTTATGGCAAAAAGTTCATCACATGCAAATACATTAATAATCATGCTGTGTAATTCCTCGATAGCTACATTTTTTGGTTTTGGGTAGAAAATTGTATCATTTTGAGAAAAAATATTTCGGGAATAAAATAATAAAAATCATCTGGCAAGTCGCAGCCTAGGAAACGTCATTGACTTGACGTTTCCTAGGCTGCGACTGCGACTCCCGCCCATTGAGATATAAACATGGAGACGCCGCGATAATCTATACATACATTTGCTTATACAAATATGAGTGAAATATGATTCAGAATTTGAAATATCGTTATGTCTCATTCTTTCTAGTGAGATAATCTTATTTGATAAAAGAGACAACTATATTTTAAGTTGTTGCTAATTATGGCAACATTTTGTCGTGACGTAGGGACAGTTGTAGGTAAGTGCCGTAGCAGCCATCTTATACGACGAGTTTCGTGGTAGTTTTGCTGTCAAATGGTTGTTTGTTTTTTGTAAAGTTGAGATTTGCGAGAAAATTACGTGGATTTTACCTTTTAAAACTGCATGTAAATGTTGGAAAATAGAAATTGAACATGCCTCTGTGTTGTATTGTGAAGTGTGGTGCAAGAAAGAATGCAAATCAACCTCAATTGTCTTTGCACAGGTTAGTAACCGGTTTTCATACATTAATACATACACTATTACACATTTGATGATACAATTGTAACGCGATCATGAATTTATGGCTAAAGTATTGATATTTGGGTTCATTTCCATATAACAGGCCTTTTTATTATATTTTTTAATTCATTCGTTTGTTTACAAACATATGTCATAATGGAATAGTGTTGTACCGTTGCCTACTTGCTGTAATAGTTTCCGAAACTAGTTCCTCCGCTGAAACGATATCCGTATATTCTGCGATGTTAACAAAAATAATCCTGCATCTTATTCGGTCCGAGTGACCTAGCTAGCCGCTAAGTCCGGCCTGTGGTGCACACTAAACTTTACAGCCCCAAAATAAAAATATTTCACATAAACCTACATGGACACTTATGAAACGTCAGAAGCTAGGTGTATGGTAACAATTGGTTGTTTCCTATGGAGAAGAACCGGCAAGAAACTCCACGGTTACAGTTTTAAAAACAATTGGCTTTTACATTGTTTTCTATTTTGTTAAGTACCTGATACATGTTGACAGACCTACACTGTCCTCCCCTACCTATTTTTTTTTTCTTAAAAGTATTGTTTAGACGATAAGCGTTTAGTAAAAAGCTATTATTTTGACATTACCAACAGACACTTAAATTTTACAGAACTTTTTAACAGAAGGTAAGATAACCTACTCATCTTTTTCTGTTACAATTACAACGGACTTTATGTAAGTACATAATATTAGGTATGATCCAAACGTGATAACTAGTAAAACTCGTATTTAGTATCGATACTCGTTATAGTAACACCGATGTTACTTGATTGACACAACCCTAGCAATGGCAGCCATTT
Organism: Apamea crenata; assembly: GCA_949629185.1. Taxonomy (NCBI): domain Eukaryota; kingdom Metazoa; phylum Arthropoda; class Insecta; order Lepidoptera; family Noctuidae; genus Apamea; species Apamea crenata. The sequence continues at coordinate 7,843,625 of OX451371.1, read as the reverse complement.
TATGAGACAATACGAGTTGTAGGTATGCACCCTTTTTTCGTAGGTATTTCCAGTCCATACTTTTCTTAGGTCAATGCTCCCGCCTAGGGTATTAGTGTTCTGTGCTGCGACTTGACTGTCAATATTGTCAAAAACAGACAATTTTATTGAAATACATGTGATTAAATTGTAATTAAATGTACCTTATAAATTGGCAGTTTCAAAAACACTTTACATATAGTAGTATCTACTCACTAGTGCATTATTCGGTCCTCCAATGATTCTAACCTAAAATATTAGGTTTCAAAATGTTACACAACTAATACTATTGCAAGAAATGATTCACAAGTGGTGGCACCGGTTTGTCCGCAAAAGGACCAAGCCAATTCCGGAATATACAGCAATATTATGGAAACAGCGACTCAGTATAGCCTATGGCTTGTTAGCTTGGAATGCTTTTGGTTTAGTGGTATATAATGTTTACAAGGGAAAGGCTGACTGGGCTCACTATTATGGTATAAAATCAGACGAGGAGCACTCTACTCCACCAGGTAATTTCCAACTAGACTTGTAACACTACAGAAACGTTTTGCTTTTCATCAAGTATAGGATTAGGAATCATGGATTTTGATGACTATTGTTGTCTATGTGATTGTAGTGTCGACATCAATTTATATCTCTGATTGTAGATACTGTTCAGGCAGGGCTTGGAACTGATACCTACGCGCGGAAATTACCTATGAATTCGTAGCAACATTCAATCCTTTGAAGCCATCGGCAGGCTTCAATCATAGGATTGAATGTATGCAATGTATAAAACAAATATATACTTGGTAATAGGTAAAACGGGCTGGTGTCCGCAACTCCACGACAATGCGCGTATTTTGCGTACGGAAATATTTATAATTTTTGTGAATAAATAATAAATTTCGATGTCATACGCTTCTACTCTGTTCACGGTTTATACATACCCTGTTTTGTCCAGACGGTAAAAAAAGTTGGTGTGTATAATATGTTTTCTCACTTAGTAATAGTACAGGTACTATGTCTGGTACCAATACTAATAGTACAGGTACTGCTCTGGTATGGGTATCAAACCAAAACCAATGGTACTGCTTTCAAGCCCCGTATATAGAAATATTTGTTTAGTACCTGTACAGTACTGATACTGATTAGAAATACCAATAGTACAGGTACTACTCTGGTATGGGTATCACACCAAAGAAGTGGTCAAAATATTTTGAATAATGTTGGACACTGCACTGCACTATGTCTTTGATAGCACATAATGACAGCAAGAATGGGTGCATGGTCACTTTACAACTCAATATGCCAACAAGGCCTTAGATTCTTGTCTGTATTAATTAAGTGTTGAAATCCATTCTAAGTACCACCCCTAAATTTGACTGTTACAGGTAACTTCTGATTACTGTTTTTTTATTAAGTACAGTCACGAGCAAAAGTATGTATACACTCGGCTTTATTCAATAGCGATTTACTCCTTTATTTTTAATTGAAATTTTATGTTGTTACGAACATAGCATTTTCGAACCCATAGGTTTATGTAATGTGTCGTATTTCAACGTTCCATTCATTATTTCACGAAAAAATTGCAGTTGAAAGACGCCAAGTGTTGATATATTGGTGTTCGTGACTGTACTAGCTAAAGCGAGTTGCGATGACTTTTTGTCATGCTTCTTCGCAGGAAACACAAAAACTTACCACTTTCATCACAAACTTGATTTTCGAGTTTTTGCGAGACTAACGCACGGGCACGGCAATCGATTTTTATATAATTATATCAATGTCTAAAATTATTGTCTAAGGTTTATTGGCTATCTATCTAATCCAATTATTTACATTTATGTATGAAGTGTAATTTAACGTTTCATTTGTTACAGGTGAAGCGTGGGCGCAAACATTAGGTATCAAAAATGCAAAGGTTTACAGAATATCTGGTCTTAAAAAAGTTGATGAGTATGATATTATAGATGGACAAGGAGTAAGAACTAGTGGAACAGTTAATAGTCATGAGAAAGAGATTTTAAGCGAATAGATTGACCCCTTTATTTATAAATGTTGCTTAAAATTAAGTCATGATGAGCAACTATTTAAACCAGCGGTTCCCAAAGTGGTCCAGGTACGTTGGCGTGACAAAAAAGTGGGAGTTCACAATTCGTAAGCGTTCACGAAAATTTCTGCTTTCGATAGTGAAGAACTAAAATGTTGGCTTGATTTTACCTATCAATGTAGGCAGATAATATTTTAAAAAGCAGTACAATAAAAGGTGAAAGTACAGTAAAAAAATGAGAAAATTTAATATCACGGAATGGCGAGATTTGCGGTTATTCTTAACAAAACTGAAGCCAAATATTGATAATTTGCTGTCAATCCATCATACCTACATCCCTCCCATTAAAATTATGACTATTTTGTGATTGTCATTGTAGAAGTTACGTTATTAATGATTATATATTAATAATATTATATATATTATTAATAATTATATATAAATAAATACAACACAAAAAAATATACTATTTTTCTGATACTTTTACACCTCCGAATGGGGAGTTTTCTAAATGAAATAAGTGAGAATTGATTAGTTCCTTGAGCTGTGAGTAGATGTCAAAAAAGTAAAGTTGGATGGAATCACTTTTTTGATTGGCCAACTTTACTTTTTTGACATCCACTTACAGCACAATCAATTAATTAACCACTTTTTTTTTCGAAAACGTATTAATTCGTGGTTGGAACTCGGCCGCAACGCAAATTTCCATAGGTCCACCGAACCAACTAAATTTAAAAACTGGCCTATGAGAAAAAAGCCTGGGAACCTCTGGTTTAAACGATACATTTTTGACATTTAAATTTGGTTTCAGTGGGTCGTCTTTGGGGCTTTAATCAACGTTTATAAATAAACCCCTGTATAGGTAGCACTTGAATTATGTTTGAAAATTAATAAAAAGTACTTATAAAGAAAAATAAAATATTTTATTTTATGATAAGGCACCAATCAATTAGTTATAAACAAATTCATTTCAAAAAGATTTTACTTACTAATATTATACTTAAAGTTTAAATTTACTTTTACTCTAGTTATTATATAACTGTTTATAATATTGTTTTTGTAAGATCACAGAACAATTAGGCAAACTTATACAATATCAACAATTGGAGTGTGCATGATATGTAATGGCATGTCGCCTCCTCTCGATTTCTTGCAAGAGAGCAGACCTGTAACATGATAAAAGATACGCATTTAAAATATGAATTCATCTCAAATCGTTTGACCTTGAGGTAAAAAGATCTTATCCCATCTTCAGCATACGTATAGACGTCGTCCGGGAACCTCTTAGGAGCTGAGCAAAAAGAAAAAACGCGAAAGCGAAGTAATAGGGCGGGCAGGCGATGCGATGCGACGCGGTGGATCGGGGAACAAGAAATTTTACGCGAACGAAGTCGCGAATTGTTATAAATAGTAACTAATGGTAATATTTTTGCAAAATAATTAACTATTAGTAAAAAAAAAACCACTAGACAAACTAACAATTGATCAAAAAAACATTTTTAACAATTAGTTAACTACGGATTAAAAAACCAGTCTATTTCTATATAGACTTCCAGTCAGCTTGAAACCTGATGTAAAAGCAGGCAATCAAACCAATGGCTGTGTGCAAACTAGTATATTACAGCTATATCATAGAAGTTTGCACGCAAAAGCTACAAATGCATATTGCCAACGTTTACGACGGCTAAACAGTCTGGTATAGGCTTATACGCCTTCAGTTTAGTATGTAAATCGTTGGTTAGTGTCTTAAGATCTTCTAATATATAAAATTCTCGTGTCGCAATGTTTGTTACCAAACTCCTCCGAAACGGCTGAACCGATTTGTATGAAATTTTGTGTGAAATATTTCTTAGAAATGATGTATATGGCAAAACAACGTTTGCCGGGTCAGCTATTATATTAGTATATATCTTAAGAAAGTAACCAACGATTTACACACTAGCTGCGCCCCGCGGTTTCACCCGCATAAGTTTCGATCCCGTGGGGATATCGGGATAAAAAGTATCCTATGTGTAAATCCTGGTTATAAACTATCTGTGTACCAAATTTCATCCAATCCGTTCAGTAGTTTTTGCGTGAAAGAGTAACAAACATCCATCCATCCAAACTTTCGCGTTTATAATATTAGTAGGATTACTATACATAAATATATACTATAGTTAAACTCTTACCTATATCGCTCATACTTCATCACAATAAGCTGTAACTCTTGTTTGTAGAGTCGCGTCAACATGTCAGAGTAGCAGTCCAGCTCACTCAGTCTGAACATGTTCCAACGTAATTTGTGGTCAAGTTCTTGATCAGCTGTAAAACAAAACACGATTGACTGATTTTTAATAGTCAGATAACTTTTATCTGAGGAATTAATATATTTTAGCGCCTTACCACATACGAGGCAAAAAAGAAACTTATTTATTTGGGCCTTTATTTATAGCCGAAAAGGCCTGCATCTGACACCTTAGTTTCAAAAAGTAGTGTACGTTACCCCAGCAAGAAAGTGTCTCCTAGGGTTATAGGAGTAAAACGTATAATTTGTGCCCTAACTGCTGTAAATGTGCCCCCACATAAAAAATGTGTGCCACCTGTCGTTTTGGAAAAAAACGGAAAAAACGATTCCTGCTGGGGTAACGTTTTTCTAGCAGGAAAATTCTAAACGAATGATCGGAGAGAGAAAAATTGTGCATGGCCAGAGAGCTTATATGTGTGCTAAAATGTGCCCCCAAAAATAAAATCTGTGCCCCTTCAGGTTTTCGAGATATTGCATTTCCTGCTGGAGTAACGTTTTGATGAATCGTATATCTCTACAACCATTGCATGTGCCCCTGTGGAATAAACATACACGAGTAGCTCTTAATGTGTGCCCCTATGTGCCCCCAATTAGATTTAAGAAAATATTTATAGTTTTCAAGTTATCGCGGTTTCATGAAAAACCGAAAAAACATCGCAGCGCCTAAATTAGACAAGGCACAAGTTCGCTGAAAACTGTATTCGGTCCTTCTTGACGCTAATAATAACCATACAAAGTTTCAAAACTGTTCATGCATGCGTTTTTTAATAATCTTGCTAAAAATCAAAACGATGGTGTCATAACTTTGACGGCAAAATACAAGGAACCGGCTCAATCCCAGATGTGTAGGTGTAAACCAAAATCATGTGCCTTTATTCAAAAATATATGGTGAAAATATTCAGCTTAGAATGTTTCGTATTAAGTAAATATTAACAAAAAACCAAAATATGTAAGCAACGGCTGGTTATCCGACCAAATTTGAATGACTACTAAAAAGCGACGGATTCATACATATCGATGACCTTCTTTACTTTACTCACTAACCGGTTCACACGTGTTGTGCCTGAGTACACTGACTTAGAAAAGTAATAAGTAATAAAATAAAGTTGTTATTGGATTATATTCTACTAGCTGTTTCTATGACCTTACACATGATTAAGTACATTATAAATAGTAGCCTAAGTGCTATTCCAAGGTAAGCTATCTTCTCGATTCTAAATTTCATTAAAATACATACAGTAATTTATGTGTGAACGAAAGAAATACATCCAGATATTTGCCAGGCCTTTGACCCAAAATTTGATTGCTCCCAATGTTTTAAAAAAAATATAGTTCATGCAATGTGTGATGAATACCTGCTACTAAAAAGAGGTAGCTCTTTTTTGTATATAAATATTCTTGCGTTTTTTGCAATTTGCAGGCCAGTGCTAGGTTGTATGTTGATTAAAATATTATTCGCGGCTGTAAAACGTATGTAGTTACAGAATTATAATCATCAAAATCACCAAATACAACCCTCCAAGTTCATAAAGGCGAAGGAACAAAAAAAAAACAGAAAAAATAATAATTTTGCGGGCTGGTTGGAGCATTCACCTTACTTAATAGAAGATTCCCTTTTTTCGCCTCCCCACACCGCTGCATATATCTCTGGCCCCGCGGCATCCGCTGACGTCGTGTCGCAAGGAGTCGCTTTGTCTAGCTTGGAGAAAGTGAGACAGCTAGTACGCGTACGGTGTTAGTGTGACAGAGACAGTTACGTGTAACGTCGCTCTATTATGAATAATAGGTACGAAGTAATAAAAATAATAATTTCCACATCAACAAGCTGTTTCATTTATTATAGTCACAGGGTGCATTTAATATATTTTTTAATTAGCCCCCAAAACTTTTGAACGCGACTGTACGGACAACAGCTTAGGTATAATACGTCCAATAAAGAAGGTCATCGATATGTATGAATCCGTCGCTTTTTAGTAGTCATTCAAATTTGGTCGGATAACCAGCCGTTGCTTACATATTTTGGTTTTTTGTTAATATTTACTTAATACGAAACATTCTAAGCTGAATATTTTCACCATATATTTTTGAATAAAGGCACATGATTTTGGTTTACACCTACACATCTGGGATTGAGCCGGTTCCTTGTATTTTGCCGTCAAAGTTATGACACCATCGTTTTGACTTTTAGCAAGATTATTCAAAAACGCATGCATGAACAGTTTTGAAACTTTGTATGGTTATTATTAGCGTCAAGAAGGACCGAATACAGTTTTCAGCGAACTTGTGCCTTGTCTAATTTAGGCGCTGCGATGTTTTTTCGGTTTTTCATGAAACCGCGATAACTTGAAAACTATAAATATTTTCTTAAATCTAATTGGGGGCACATAGGGGCACACATTAAGAGCTACTCGTGTATGTTTATTCCACAGGGGCACATGCAATGGTTGTAGAGATATACGATTCATCAAAACGTTACTCCAGCAGGAAATGCAATATCTCGAAAACCTGAAGGGGCACAGATTTTATTTTTGGGGGCACATTTTAGCACACATATAAGCTCTCTGGCCATGCACAATTTTTCTCTCTCCGATCATTCGTTTAGAATTTTCCTGCTAGAAAAACGTTACCCCAGCAGGAATCGTTTTTTCCGTTTTTTTCCAAAACGACAGGGGGCACACATTTTTTATGTGGGGGCACATTTACAGCAGTTAGGGCACAAATTATACGTTTTACTCCTATAACCCTAGGAGACACTTTCTTGCTGGGGTAACGTACACCAAAAAGTATTTGCTGTTTCAAAACCTTTCAACTCATGTATAATAATAATTGAGTGTACAGTCAAGGCTTTTATATCTTCGATAGTTTTCAATGTATTTTGGATAAGACTACATAAAAATGGTACCTTTAGAGTAAACGATGAGCCAGTGGGGTATCTCTTCAAGTAAATAAGGCGGCACGAGTGTAGGAACATACGGACTGACTAAATAGCAGCCACCAACTAAACAAGGATGCGCGTATGTTGTCTGATGAGTTATTTCACTGTAACAAAACAGTAAAATTAACAAGTATGGTGGATTTTAAATAGTGTTGAATGAAACAGATGGTTATTTGGTCGGTTACCGAATATCCGGCTGGCCAGCCGGATGTTCCGCGGGTATCCGAACAAATAACTACGTGCTGTATATCCGGCTAAACACAGCCCGTTCTGAGCGGCCCCGCGATGCTGGTGTCCGTTACCCAGGCCAGATGTTGTCGAAAATGGTCATTTGAATCTTATAGATAATTAGTTTGGCGGCTTCTGTAATTGTTGCGCACATTTTTAAATTTGTTGCGCTTATAGTTTTTTAATTATTTCACAAAAACATTTCCTGCTGGGGTAACGTTACCCCAGCCAGACCTTTTTCTTTCTAATGGGAATATTTAAATAATTACTAGCTATAAAATTAGTTGTCTAGATGAAGTAAATGTTGTGCCTTATTTTGTATTTGTTCTTTCATCGGTTGCGAAGTTATTCGAGATTATGCTGGGGTAACGTTTTTGGTTTTGCTAGATCTTTGAAATGGTTAAGCGGATTCTTATCATATTTTGTACATGGCTTCTTAGGAATTAGTTTAAATTTGTTCTGCAATAAAAAAACCAAAATAATACATAGCTTAAAGGTTATTTCATTAAATAGAAAAACACTTCAATTGGTCCCAGCACTCTCAATAAGAGCTCTAAAGACTTACTTTAAACGTTATTTTAAAGCTTGTGTAGCGGTATCTACAACGCCACATGCGAACAACGCGTCATACTGACGTAAGAAGTAAGAACAAATACAAAATAAGGCACAACATTTACTTCATCTAGACAACTAATTTTATAGCTAGTAATTATTTAAATATTCCCATTAGAAAGAAAAAGGTCTGGCTGGGGTAACGTTACCCCAGCAGGAAATGTTTTTGTGAAATAATTAAAAAACTATAAGCGCAACAAATTTAAAAATGTGCGCAACAATTACAGAAGCCGCCAAACTAATTATCTATAAGATTCAAATGACCATTTTCGACAACATCTCGCCTGGGTAACGCACACGCGATGCTGAGCTAAAACTGCAAATAAACCATCTCGTGTTGTCAAAGATTTATTTGTTTTTGGACTGTCTTTATTATAAATATGAATGAAATAGTCATTGGGAAAGACATCATTCAGGTTTCAAACATTATGTACCCAAAAAATTAAAGTACTAGAAAAATACGGTTCTGTTAATTGTAGACCTGTGTAGTATTTGTTAAGTGTTCAGAATGTTTTAAATTAAAAGTCGCTAGGTATTTAAAAAAATGACATGTTTAACACATCAATTTAAATAAAAACATGATTTTTGGTATTTTCAACATCGAATAGCAGCCGGTTCAATTGCAGCATAATCAGCCTACAGCATTCCCACTGCTGGGACACAGACCTCCTCTCTGTGACAGGAAGTGGGCCGTATTTAATTCACTACGCGGACCCAGTGCCGAGTGGTACTATGTCACATTATGTCTTCGAATTGTTGGTTCTAGGACATGCCGGTTTCCTCACAATGTTTTCCTTCACCGGAAACAATTTACACAAAGTAAACTGCTGGTTTGAACCTACGACCTACAACTCGGTAGGTACCTAATGTCATAGCCATTTTCACTGGGCCACTTCTGCTCATAAATTTTTGACTTTCGTCTTAATATTAAAAAATGTTGAAGATGTCATTCCCATAAGATTTTTTTTTTCTGGTCGGCACTTTAATTTTTGGGCGCGAAATGAATGATGACCTTTTCATAATTTTATGATTATCTACCAGATGTTGACCTACTATCCGATATCCTGTCGGATAGTAAAAATTTGTGCCGGATACCGGACCTCTAATTTAAATCATTATATTTATTTAACAGCTCTGGTTTCTTGAAATCAGTTCCGCATATCGAATCAGAATTTCCTACCTATTTTTGAATCGCGTCATATTCGCCAAAAATGTGAGTTTATGGAAAAATAACTTTAATTCCTACACATTATAGGTCAGTTTACGCTACAACTTCAAACATTTTTATAACTTTTCAATAGTGCTAGTCACTCTGAAATCAACTTAATAACTTTTAAAATAAAGTTGATATTTGTTTAACCGGAAATAACGTCAATTTTAAACATAAATATTTGAATATATGTAGTTAACACAAAGTAACAATTCTTAACTTAGAATCATGAATTTGAAATCAACTACATGTATTTTAACACAAAGTAACAATTCTTAACTTAGAATCATGAATTTGCGCGTTGCGTTATTGATTTAGAACTATACAACTTACTTAAAGTAATAAACTCCATGGTGCGGTGTGGAAACTCTTTGCCACGGTTGTGGCACACTTTCCAGTGGGTGGGTCCAGTGGGTAGTCTGCGTGTTGTGGTCCATGTAGTACCTGCGCCCGCGAAGAGTCCGGTCTGCTGACCACCCCGGAGGCAGCGGAAGCTCATACTCATCAGAACCTTCAATATGTTTTTATTTACCATTGAGTTAAATTAATTTCTTGTCTAGTTTCCAACATTTTTTTGACAAACTATTTTATTGTGTAGGTATATGGTAACCAACAAAAGTGGATTAAAAAGTGAAAAGTGCATTTTTTTAGGGTTCCATTGTCAAACGGAAATAAACAACGGTGTGTAGTGAAACTACGAAACTTTAGCATTTTTTTGTTTACAGATGATGACGCGTCTAAGTAATTTTTTTATTTACAACAGCAACTTGCGATATATGGGATATTTTCCGTTATAACGGAAATAAATTTGTATTTCAGTTTTTGTGACATTAGTAGATTAGGTACTTTTAAATACAAACTTATTTTTGCTGTGGATAAAATCAATATTGAACACGCGTAAATGTTCATCCCAAGTATCATCCCATCCCGACTACGGTACCCGTCACTGTGCGTGGTCTGTCAATGTACTTGGCCGGTTATTTCATAATTATTTAACTAAAAAAACTGTCACAACATTACCCATCTAGTGCTTTCTTGGAATCAAGTTCCATTGACAAAGTGAAAAAAAGTAGTTAATATTTTGGAACTATTTGACATACCTTGAGAGCCAGTGATAATCTTACTTCCATGAGATTTATTGTAGGGTAGAACTGATGTACTCACACAATTTGAGTATATTGGTGACGACTGGCTTGCTGTGGCGTATGCTACAACCATAAAAATGTATACATGAGTATATGATAGTTGAGTATATTTCTATGTACAGACGCCAGCAGGTCAAGCTACCCGAAGCTGACAAATATTCCCAATCAACTTTGAACCTTAATGCTTTAACGATAAAGTTGAACATCTAATAAAGAAATTTGACAGATTGTAGTAGCTTGATGTGCTGGAGTCTGTACAGGCAAAAATACTTAATGTTAAATACCTAAATCTGGTTATCTATCTGGCTATCATGGTGAAAATATAGGGCACAGTTTATTTGAAAACTCTTATTCTTTGATCTTTAAACTTGAAAATTGGCCCGAATACTTATTTAATGAATGATAAAGATCGTAAACATTAATTTACGAAACCTATCTTTTAACAGGGATAGAGACGGTGTTATTTTTTTGACGAAAGTATGAAATCCACACAAAGTCGCGGGTTAATAATGAAGTGTTAGTTAATAATAGTACATAACTTACAATCTGTATAATTTTGAAGACGTAATGAATGTGGAGAAGGGGAATGCAGTCTTGGTGTTAAGCTCATATTGGAAGACAATCTTGGCATGCTGGATTCCCTTGATCCATATTGTTGTTGTTTTTGCTGTTGTACCTGGTAGTAAGGAATATTTTATTTTATAAACTCAAACTCAAATCATTTATTTCAATTAAACCATTTACAGGCACTTTTGAATTGTCAAAATTAAATAGTCGGTCAGTTAGTCAGAAAGTTGAAGCTAGTCGCCCATTCCAAAAACGTAGATCTCTATGGAGAAGAACGGGCAAGAAACTCCACGGACACTCTTTTAAATCAAGATATTATTACAAAATCCTGGGTACATTATTCTTATTGCTTCTATATGTGAGAACAATGTAAAAAAAAAGAAACAATTTATAACATTAAAAATAATAAAATATTAAATAGTATATAAAAATAAATAGTATATAATAATTAAAAATAATAAAATATTAAATAGGAACAACAAACAGCTACATTATGCAATATTATAAACAGAAAAAACATAAGTTACTTATGTAAAAATTAAACCCACAGCGCTTTAACCGCTGCCCAGGAACAGAAAGGGCTAAGGAAGGAACACGGGTGGGTTTTAGTCAGTAAAAGTCTGACATTCCCTTCCGCTCCACCCAGAGCGGGAGGGGTCATTTGATGATTTCCCACCACAAAAAAAAAAAAGCGCTGTTCACAGATTACCATTAATAATTAAACCTTAGTCACTAGGAGGTGATCTTTTCATGCGTGACAGTTACACATGAAAAGATCACCTCATATTATAAAAACAATAGTAAAAAAAGACAGTATTTTCAAAACAACAAAAACCATCAATTATTTGTCTAAGAGTTCAAGTATCTCATAAAGGCTACGAAACTTATTTAAAGAGCATGTAAATATATCCGTGTTCAAATGCTTCATTGTAGGTTGCTGCCATTCGCCGAACTGGCGAACGCAGACCAGTGTTAGATCGGCAGGTACCTACTGCGAAGAGTTTGCCTTCACGCACCTGCCGTCTATGAACAGTTCTGGGACTGCATAGCACAATACATTGTTTAAATATATACAGAATGTTATATAATGTCATTGCTTCTTATTGTTTACGTCTAGAGCTGAGCGCCAAAAGCTTGTATTTACTGATCAACTGGTTATACTGCAAATACGTCTTGTGAATATACTAGTTTACAAGTTAGATAGTGGAGTAATAAGTTGTCAATGCAATGAAAGGACGTCGCGGTATGCCTAAGGATACCGCGGCATCATTGCTGCCGATGAAATTTCAATTTTATTGACATACTTTTATGTTATACTAGCTTCTGCCCGCGGCTTCGCCCGCGTGGATGTCGGAAGTTATCCCACGGGAACGTGCTACCAGTATAAAAAGTATGTGCTTCCCCAGGATCCCATCTATCTCTTTGCCAAATCAGAAGTTCAGTAGTTTAGGCGTGAAAATGTAACATACAGTTTCAAGTTCAAATCCTCCCCTAAAAACCGAATTACCCCTTTTTGCCCCGTCAGGGGTCAATTTTCACGGGCCGGGGCCGCCTACGGGCCGGGGCCGCCTTAAAGCGGCTCCTGCCCAACCTGAGGGCCTCCTGCCGGAGGCTTTACGCGGGGGTCGTGCGGTCCATGGCCCTATATGGGGCCCCGGTGTGGGCGCGTTCACTGCGGCTTGGAGCCGCACACTATCTGAACGCGCCCCAGAAGGTGGTAGCCGTAAGGCTGATCCGGGGCTACCGCACGATCTCGCGCGAGGCGGCAAGCCTCCTTGCCGGTCTGCCGCCATGGGATCTGGAGGCGATAGTCCTCGCGCGCCCGCATGGTTGGCGCGCGGAGGCACTACGCCGGGAAAACTCTGCCCCCGCGGCAAATCGCTGCGGAGCGGACGGACCTCCGGCGCGATCTCATGGCGGAATGGAAGGCGCGACTATCGCAACCCAGCGCAGGGCACACCATGATAGCGGCGATAAGACTTCTAAGATATCTTTGAGGAGTGGCTAGGGAGGCGTCACGGCGTTCTCACCTACCGCCTGACGTAGGTCCTCTCCGGACACGGATGTTTCGGGAGGTTCCTGCACATAATCAGGCGGGAGCAGACGCCCGGGTGTCACCACTGCCAGGATCGCCCAGAGGACACGGTGTAGCATACGGTGGAGGTCTGCCCTGCTTGGGCGGAGCCCCGCCGTGTCCTCGTAGAGGCGATCGGTAACGGCGGCGACCTCTCGCGTCCGGCCCTGGTTCAAGCCATGGTCCGGGGCGAGAGGGAGTGGGAGGCAGTCACCTCCTTCTGCGAAGCAGTCATGCTAGCGAAGGAGGTGGCGGAGAGGCTAAGGGAGAACACTTCACGCCTCAGCCGCCGCGGGAGACGCTCCGGGCGTCGGGGCCGCGTGAGGTGTTCTCCCTCAGCCTCTTTATTTATACCAATTTTATAATTAATCAAACCACTTATTATAATCTTCTCCTGTAAAATTAACTACCCCTTTTCACCCCGTTATGGGTAGATTTTCGAAAAACCCTCATACGTGTTATTATTTATTTTTAGTCTTAAGTACACACACAGTACACTGAGTTTCGAGTTAATCGGACCGCGCGTTCAAATTCTTCTTATTCTTTCCTTTCAATTTTAGGTATAAATACTGAGTTTCGATTACATCGGACCGCGCGCTAAAATTCTTCCAAACAAACTTTGAAACGGGAGGTTTCAAAGTTTGTTTAAGTAAACAACCCCCTTTTAGGGGGTAGTTTATAAAAACAAAAAATTGCCTAGCTTCATAATTTACTTAGATAAGTATTCATGCCAAGTTTCAAGTTTATTAACTCAAGGAATAAGATTTTTCATACAAACAAAATCCCCCCATTTCACCCTCTTAGGGGTGGAATTTCGAAAAACCCCTTATTAGTGGATACCTACTCTTCACGAAGAATACACCCTCTAAATTTCATGTCTCTAGGACCAGCGGTTTAGGCTGTGCGTTGATGTCTCAGTCAGTCAGTCAGTCAGGACTTGGAATTTTATATACATCTAATATATAAAATTCTCGTGTCACAGTTTTGGTTGCCATACTCCTCCGAAACGGCTTGACCGATTTTGATGAAATTTTTTATTCATATTCAGTAAGTCTGAGAATCGGCTACTATTATTATTATTATTTTTTTCAAACCCTTAAGTGATAAGGGATGTCCACCCTAGGGTAGGAGTAGTGTAGGAGTAGGGTAGGAGTAGGGTAAGATTAGGGTAGGAGTAGTGTAGGAGTAGGGTAGGAGTAGGGTAGGAGTAGGGTAGGAGTAGTGTAGGAGTAGGGTAGGAGTAGGGTAGGGGGTAGGACACCACGCGAACGAAGTAGCGCCGGGCAGCTAGAAATAATTTATATATATTTTATATGGCAAAACAACGTTTGCCGGGTCAGCTAGTAATTATATAGACTTTCTATTAGTCGCATAAAAATCCCTTTCCGTACCGTGCCGCCAGTGGGCGCCGGCCCTAATACGGAAATATTTAACTGAACATCTAAAATCTTTTTGACCTTCTAATGTTGAACTCGTTTTCGAATTAATGAACGTCTAAAATATTTTCGCTCTTTGATGCACACTTTTTTAGGGTTCCATACCAAAATGGTAAAAAGGAACCCTTATGGTGCGACTCAGTCTGTTTGTCTGTCCATCTGTCACAGCTGGATATCTCAAGAAGTACTAATGCTATCAACTTGAAATAGTTTTAGATGACATTTGCCCAACTTTTTGCAAATACGAAAGAATTTTTTTTTTGAACGGAGTGAAAGTGGTTCTTAAAAACTCGAAGTGCACATGCAGTGCAGTTTGCACATTCATTCATTCATGTAAAAAAAAAATACCTTTGATAAGGAGATAAGAGGGAGGGCCCCCTTATCTCCGAAGTTTGCATAGAGAAAAATCTGAAATTATTCTGTGTGATAGAAGTTTATGTCAAGATTACAGGAAAAATAAAACGATGTCTGTCTGTCACACTTTTTCAGAAATCATCGAGTGGTACGGAACCCTCGGTACACGAGTCTGACTTGGTCTTGACTGGTTTTTTTACTAACCCAGGGTACCACAACAAAGCAAGTTAAGTTAGGTAGAAACTGAGCCCCCCCGGTGGGTTCCCGCATTGTCGAGGCGGGGGGGCTCAGTAGCCGTGGTGGATTGAGCCACGGTGAAGCTAAGAGGAACCCGAGGAGCGGCCGCTCGTCTAGGCTGTGCGGAAAAGCCGACGACGTAGCGGCCGGCGGGTAGGTTGCGGTGCCGCTTGGGCGACATCGCAGCCTACCTGAGGCGGGCCGCGATGTCCCCCGTGTGGGAGACATTGCGGCTGAGGATTAGAGGCCGCGGCGGGGGAGGAGTGTCGGTGTTACGTTGCCGCTCTCCCTACCTTCCGCGGCCTTGACGGGGCCGCCACCGTTCGATGGCGGACGCGGTGGGGCCGCAGGGGAAGAGGAGTGTCGGTGTGTCGTTGCCGCTCTCCCTATCCTCTGCGGCCGTAGCCCCCCCATCCTGGGGGGCATGCGGGGCCTGCCAATTAGGCGGGCGTGGGGGCCAGCAGGCAGCGGGTGCGGGGGCACCGTTGCCTGTATTGCACAGGCCTCCACCAGTGTTGGACGGGAATGGCTAGGTGCTCCCGGCCATTCCCGTAGCCCCCCTGTGTGGGGGGCATGCGGGGCCCGCCATACCATCTAGGCGGGCATGCGCCGGGAGGGCTATGGAGGTAAAGGCTATGCCTATTCCCGTGGCCCTCCCATCACGGCGAATGAGGGAACACGGCTGAGTTTTAGTGGGTATACTGTCATTCCGACAGGGAGTCCCACATACCCCGTCTCGTCCCCCGCGAGGCGGGCATGCATAAAGCATTTCTCAGCGACAAAAAAAAAAAAAAAAAAAAGGTAGAAACTGAGACCAACTACGACTAGCCTAATTGGTTCCATTAACTTCGCTATGGAACCCTGACTAAATCGGTTAGGTTAGGTAGGAACTGCGACCAACTGCTTGATCTGAGCGTGCACAGTAAGGACACCGCAAAAGCGGGTGGCAACCGCTACATTAAAATTGGTCGCAGTTACTTGGCTATTTAAGATTTCCAGGACCCCAAAATAGGAATTATTCGTGGTTCACAAAGAGATCATGATCCACCATCATTATATTAGAGTGCTTAGTAACATTTTTAGGTGTGTAACATGGGAATTTACTAAAGGTTTGATTAAATACATGACATTTTAATTTTACTTGACTTTTCTCTTGAAAAGTCAAGTCAAATCAAATTTATGATAATTACTTGTTCATTTAATCCACAAGGAAAATAAGACTTGGGTGGGTGACTCACAAGAATAAATAGTTAATTGTGTCCCATTTGTTGACACTTCATAGGCTAATGTAGATACCTGTTGTTGATTCTGGTATATTGGATCTTCTTGTTGTGGCTGCCTGTAATACCTGTAGCTAGTTTGCCTGCTAAACGAGTCGTCTCTTTCATTTAAAGTTGAATGAGAAGCCTGTAAATCATAAGTTAGTTTTAAAATATTTAGTCCATGTTTAGTTAACATTCTATAGCACATTCCTAAAAATATTTTATTACCACATTTGAATCTAAGAGATATTGAGAGTTGTAGCTGTTTGATGTGCTTGCTGTGTCACTAGTGGATAAACTGGCAAACCTGCAACAAAATGAATATGAGAAAACGAGCAGAGCAGTAGACATAAACATGTTATCAAAAATTACTGCATTATTTGCTATTTATTACCTGTGTGCTAAATTTGGTACTGACTCACTGGGTGTATATTTTCCTGCATGTCCACTCATAGTTTGTGCCTTGCCAAATTTATTCTCATGGCTTTGCGAGACGGCATCATTCGCGCCGAAAGGTTGACTTCGAGGTCTTTTATTGTGACCAGTGGTCCACACATTTATTACTGAAGGAAAAAGAAAGTAAGTGCAAACGATAACGATTAAAAATGGTTAAACTCAATTATTTCAATACAACGAAAAGTAGTCTTGAAGAAAGTATTGATAGCATAACATTCCAGTCACCAGTTTGGTCGAACTTACTGGGTAAATCTGGAGGAGTATCTTTCTTTATATATTTTCCAACCACACCCTCGTTAACAGCTTTTTGACCTTTTCTAGATATCATGTTTTTAATTTATAACAATCGTAAAACATAATCATCGAATTTTCAGCATATAAACTTATGATTTCAAACAATATAAAATAAGTAAATTAAATCAAACAATATTATTTCTGTATTATTCAAAGAAGAATGCCACAGATAGTAAATTAATACGAATTGTGACGTTGACAATGACATGGACGTGCCATTTAACTATGGAATTAGTATGTGTACTAGAAACAAAAGGGGTTTATTCATAAACGATGACTAAAGTTAAGTAACGTTTAAACGTCAATAATGTATGGTTAAACAGTCGCTAATCACTGCTTAACTTTAAGCAACGTTTATGAATAAAGGGGAATAAGGTTAAAATCGGAAATAAAATTATCCGGAAAAGTACCGGAGTTACCGACATAGTTTGCAGAGTAAGCAGTCTCATTGAGTAGTTGTAAGAGTGGCAGTCGGCTGGCCATGTTCGTCGAAGGACCGATGGTCGGTGAAGCAGACGAGACGACGCGTAGCAGCAAGCGTAGCGTTGGGCGCCCCCCAGCAAGATGGACCGACAATCTTAAGGGGGATGCGATAAGGTAGCCCGCAAAATTCAATTTTTCTCACTTTTTTGCAATTTGTAGGTCAGTGTCAGGTTATTCGTATACTATTGTAGTCTTTGGTTGGGTTGTTCGCTACCATGACAAATAAGACTTTGGAAAATGATAATCATTAAAATCATCAATACAACCTATATTCAATCTAAGTTCATGCAATTCTGTTGATTGATATTTCATGAAATAGTCATTTTGTCTTTTAGAAGCCGTAAAATCATTCAATGGAATAAAAAACTATTGAATTTATCAATAGTTTTTTATTCCATTGAATGATATTTTATTTTGTGTCAAGCGGTGGGGTGTACTAAAAATTCAAATAAATTTACTCTACTGGCAGCCCTGTCACCTCTGTAATACCTTCCTGTCAGTGGGTTACATGCTCTGTGGTGAGTAGTGTGACCATTGACATACAAAAGTTTTCCTATCGCAATGAGTGTGACGTATGTATGACCAGCCACATTGACATGTTTTTCCCTCGTTTTTCCTATCGCAATGGACCAGCCAGCACCCCAGCAGTGTATTGTCTTGTCAGTAGGGATGCTCGATATTAGAAAAACATCGATGTTGACATCGATGTTAACATCGATACAAAAGTATCGATGTACGATAATCATTGATAGAAAAACATCGATGTTGACATCGATTCAAAAGTATCGATGTATGTACGATAATCATTGATAGAAAAACACCGATAATAATCGATATGCCTAAAAACATCGACGTTTTCGGCAGCACATAAAACTGTCTTGTTATTGAAAATACGAAACTTACAAGAAAAAAAATTAACATTCCCAGTATTTTTTGGGCACACTCTGTAAAAAAAATATAACTTTGACAGGTGTTTTCCCTTTAATCTGTTCCGTTGCTGGTACAGGAGTTGGCCAGCTTTGGAAAAAATCCTTTCTGAAGCTGTGGATGTCGCTTTGCAAAACAAATATTTAACAGCTATTTTCTTTAAATTTAGATAGGTGGATTCTACCACTTTCCATAAAAATAATGGGTCTTGTTTTAAATCAGCTACCGGATTTTTTAAATTAAATTGTAATTCCGTAGGCATATTTCGTCTTGGAAATGTATATTTTTAAAATGAGGATCCAGTAGAGTGGTGACAGCAAGGATATTTACATTTTCTGTTTGTAGCAATCGTTTCTTAATTTCTTCAATTGTTTGTATTTACGTACATACGGCTTACTTCGGTTACATTGATCAGTGTCATCTAGTGTAAAAAAATAGTTGAACGTGATAGTTGTCTAGCTAGTACAACATCCAATGCACTCTAGGTTTCGATACTTTATTCTTATAACATCGATGTGTCGATTATATCGAAGTTAAAATATCGATGTTAAAACATCGATGTATTCCAACTAAACATCGATGTTTATTCACCATCGATGAATATCGACCATCCCTACTTGCAGGGTTGGATTTTGTACTATAATTATAGTATATATACTATAATTTCGCCCTTTGTACTATATACTATCCAAATCCAAGGATAGTACGCTAAAATACTATAATTTAAAGTTTTTTCCCAAATGCTTAGTTTTACGTCATATGAATATTTCGACCGTGCGTGTATCCGACCGAATTCTGATCTTGCGATGTTTTCTGTGTCGATGGCCGGGGATTCCCCGATTATCCTCCGCAGTACACTTCTATATTTCCACTAATCTCGTTCCTCCCATTCCATTCGAAATCCAATCAAAGTGACAACAATGGTGAAAAACCTTACCAAGACTAAAATACGAAATAAACTGGCAACACAATCCATAGACGCCATATTATTGTCTTGTGACGCTAGCAAGAGTGGGAATTGTACTGATTTTATTCCTACTGAGGATATGTTGATGAAGATCTAGCTAATAGTAATATTCAAGAACTGATAAACTTAGAAGAGGAGTAAATTTTGCCATACCTGGTGTTGATTTTAATGCCATTTCTTTTTTTTTTTTTTGGAACAACGAACAATTACATAATCTAAAATACAAATAAACAAACAACGACTACCTAATAAGTTAAATTAAAAATAATGAAAGTGTACTATAATTTTTTCTAAAATACTATCCTTTTCATTTTTTTGTGCTATCTTTTTCAACGTACCTAAATCCAACCCTGCCTACTTGTCTTGTCAGTGTCACTTCATCACTTGTCGTTGTCACTGGTGCAGAGGTGCGGCGATGGGCGATACTACTTTTTTCATGGCACAACATCGACATCACGTTCATGAACATTAACAAATTATTTACAAAGTAAAATCGTGAACTGGCAAACTTTGCTCCACACTTAAATTGTATTGAAATAATCATTATTTTATGCAATTATGTTCTACTTAATAGGTTTAGGATTAGGTGACGCCAAGGACATTACTGTAAAAGGCTTGGAAATTGTTCGAAAATGTGACAAAGTTTTATTAGAAGGTTATACTTCAATACTCACTGTTGGAAAAGATATTTTGGTGAATATTTATATACCATAATAAATGGCGTACCGACATCTAAATTTGTGTGTGATTCTGATTACTTCAAAAATGGCAGTCTGGTTTTATTTTATGAAACATTATCATTTCAGGAGGCTTATTATGGTCGACCATTGGTGCTAGCAGACCGTGAATTATGTGAGGGTGCAATTGATGATATATTATTAGAAGCTAAGAATGCTGAAGTTGCCTTGCTGGTTGTTGGTGACCCTTTGGGAGCCACAACCCACACTGATATGTTGCTGCGAGCTAAACAATTTGGTGTAAAAACTCAGGTAGCAAAATTGATGGTGAAGTTTTTTGCCCATTCTTCTCCATACGAAACTACCTTTTGAAGGAACCTTTTGTGACTAGAATCAATTCAATTTTTTTTCTTATTTCAATTCTATTTGACTTTGAATGAGCTGGTTTTAACCAGCTTTTATCGTTCAATAAGCATCAGAGCCATCTTTTTAGAGATAACCTAATTCAGATAATAATAGTACCTGCTCCATGTTCTACCGTCACATGGGCATGCAAATCGTATTATGATTTTAAGTAGGTAACAATTAAGAAACGATGATAGTACAAAATACAAATTAATGTCAAATCGTCTAAACTACAGTAAAAATGTCATAATTATTCAGAAATGTGGAATCGTTTAAATTACAATAGATGTCAAATCGTTTGAAATACACAAAAAAATATATATACTAATACAAAAAAATGTCAAATCGCTTAAATTACAGTAACAATGTGTAAAGGTTGCATGTGTAATTAGACTAAAACACTGTCAATATGAAAAATTCTAACAATATGGTCAATAAAATAAAATCATTTTGGTTGATATGAAATATTTTCCAAAAAAAAAAAAACATTAAAATTATATTTAAAACTGCATTGTATAATTTTGTTTTGGTCAAAATCATTTCCAGTTTTGCCACACAAGTTCTTCAGCAGTAATAATTATTTCCTGAATCTAACGAGTAGCTCATGCTCACTAGGCGGTGTTCATATTAATTATGACTGGTGACACTATTTATCCACACTAAGCCTTTAAATTCCTCTTATCCAACTAGGCCTAGAGTCGGTTCTAGCTCTAGGACATGCATTTCTCATATCCACCTTAAGCTGGATTTTGGAATAACCCTTTATGATTATAACTGTCTTATTCTTATTGTATACTAGCCTACGCCCAGCGGTTTCACCTACGTAAATTTTGATCCCATGGGAATATCGGAATAAAAATTATATGGTGTGTTAATCCTGGTTATAAACTATCTGTGTACCAAATTTCATCAAAATTGGTTCAGCCGTTTGAGTGTGAAGAAGTAACAAACACACACACAAACTTTCGCCTTTATAATATTAGTGTGATATAATATAGATACAAAAACAAAGTTATAATAAGGATAGCTAATGCACATAGGCGAAGCTTAACCCAGAATTGGGTTCTTTACTAGCAAACCTCAGAACAAGAGATTTGTAAATAAGGACAGTAAATAAGTAGCAACAGTCACTTAATAAGTTAACTATTAACTTTTCAGATTATTCATAATGCTTCAATAATGAATGCTGTAAGCTGTTGTGGATTACAGTTGTATAATTTTGGAGAAACGGTTTCAATACCTTACTGGACAGATACATGGAAGCCAGATAGTTTCTTTGAAAAAATTGTTGCAAATTTCTCAAGAAACTTACATACCCTTTGTTTATTAGGTAAGTAATAACAATAATTTATTTATGTACATACTGGACATCTGCCAAAAATTCCTAATAGGGATGGGCAACCTCGCAATATACCGGATTTTTTTGTTTTAAAAATTAATACATTTTTATTCTCAACTTCTCATTTTATTTCAGATATCAAGGTAAAAGAACCTACTGAAGATTCATTAACAAAGAAAATCCGCCAGTACATGGACCCAAAATTTATGTCCGTGAAGGAAGCAGCAGAGCAATTGGTGCACATAATTGAAAATGATCCAGACACAGGTTAGGTTTTAAGCTAGTAATGTTAGTTATTATTATGATAGTACACCAGGCGACATAATATTAAGCTACACATTTCCAGTACGAAGTGGCCCCACACTGTATGGAAAGCCTAGAGCAGAGATCACCAATTAGTTTCATTGAGGATCTGTTTGTTTTTTAATCATATGAGTTTTGTGGTTCATTTGGACGATTACTGGCAAAAAAGATTAAAATTTTCATTTTAATATTTTTTTTGTTAAGTTTTAGTTATTTTTGTCCGTCATTTGGTGACTCCTGGGACTATACAATGCGAGACCTGGTACTGGAACTATATAGCATGATATTAGTGTCCGTCCAAAACACGATTTTTACATAAGTAAATGTATTCGGTTCTTCTTTTACCGAATCTCTTCGGCCGAATCCGAAACATGTATGTGGCTATAGAAAAACTGCAAAAAATACCAAATTATTTCTAAAAATAAGTGGTCAGACCATTGAAAAATCAGGACCTAAAGCTAAAAGTTTTGTGATACGTACAGCGGTTTATTAGAAAAATGCAAAAATCTGTGTGTATGTTAGTAAAGGAACCATATTCGAAATCGCTCCCGTTATTGTGATTCGGAAGTGCTAGCCAGATGTTTTATACGTAAATTCAAGCTGGCTGGACACAGATTTTTGCATTTTTCTAATAAACCGCTGTACGTATCACAAAACTTTTAGCTCGATGCCTGTCACAAATTTATGTGACGCCCGTTGATATGCAAAAAGTCGTCAAAATCACTTCCGTCACGACCAGCGAAAAGTGGTTTTTCAAGCTGGCTGGACACGTTTTCGATCAATTATCTAAGATTCTGTAGCGTCACAAATTCTGAAATAAGGGTGTTTAGCCGTCACATAAAGTGCCATAGTGACCTAGTTAAATGCGAGCTATTTTGAAGATTTGTCCAGCCAGCCTGAGTCGCATTGTAAAAGCGAGTTCGCAAAATTTTTCACCATTCATCTTTATGCATGCTCGCTCTTGCATTCTACATTCTTTTAATTCTTCAGCATTTCTTCAAAAGGCGACAAAGTAACTATTTCTGTTTGGAATTCGACAGATGAATTGAGAGAATTTAGAATGAAATGTCGAATTTTCTAGCACCCCGCCTCGGATACGGACGGTTGGGAACCCACCCATATGATGTAGACACGTACACCAATGAGACATTCAGTCTAGCATAATCAGCCTATAATGTTCCCACTTTTGGGACAGGCTTGTGTACGTTACTCCAGCCGAAAATTAATCGAAAAAATATAAAAATATCCAGCTCCTAAATATCGGCATAGAAATATCAGCAGAGAAATGCCCATACACGATATTTCTCTCTCCGATCATTCTTTTAGAATTTTCCTGCTGGAACAACGGTACTCCAGGAGGAATCGTATTTTCCATTTCTTTCCAAAACGACAAAGCGCAATTTTTTTATGTAGCACACATTCACAGCAGATTACGCACTAATTATACGTGCCACTCTAGGAGCCATTTTCCTGCTGGAGTAACATACACGACAGGCCTCCTCTCAGTCAGAGGGAGTGGGCCGTAATCCACACCACGCGGGCCCAGTGCTGGTTCGTGTATGTCACATGTCTTCGAATTTTTGGTTCTAGGACACGCCGGTTTTCTCACGATGTTTTCCTTTAGTAATCTATCACAACTGTCAGCTCAAAAACGCTTGTTTCGGTAGAGCCGGACCCCCCCGAATTCGGCCACAATATTTGACCGAAACTGAAACTTCGATCAGTCTGTACTTGATTTTTGTCGCTGTCTACCTACACAAAATTCTTTTAATGATTGTGCGAACCAGACTATCTCATCAATCAGAGTTAACATGGCGTTTTTTTCTGTTTTCAACAGGTATTAGCAAAAATAACACAGCAGTTGGGCTTTCTCGTGTCGGAGCTACTGACCAACAGATAGCAGTAATGTCACTCGATGCGATGCGAAGCTTTGACCTCGGCCCGCCGCTCCATAGCCTCGTCATTCCTGCTCCCAATTTACATCCGTTGGAACTGGACTATCTTGCACAATTTAAATTAGTCAGTTGATTTGACAAAATATATTGTCTTTTACAGTCAATAATTTTATGAATAAAAAATAAAAATGAGTTTAATTAATATATTTTTATTATTTACAATTATAATAGTAATTAAAAATCATGATATTAACAGAATTTGATACGACCATGAGAAACCACATTCAAACCCATTATTGGTCCACAAAGCTACCACAAAATACATACTACAACAAAATTATTCTCAATTATAAATGTTAAAAGGTACATTAATTATTATTTGGTCTAAGTTTCACAATTATAAATAATGAAAACTATTATTATAATAATATACAAATAACGGAATGTAGATATACCAACATTATAATAAAATAGTACACCTATTATTGGTATACATCAAACATCTCTAGATAAAACTGGAAACTGGTGGGTCAAATGATTGTAATTAATAATTAGGATCTTATAATATGGAATTTTACATAACACTAGCACATTTCTTAACATAATTATACAGTCTTTAGACTTAGTTTGTAAAGGGTACATACATGATTTTTAATAATATATTAAACGAAGTCACATAACTCGTGCTTTCTATTTCATGTGAGATTACAAAACAGGGAACTATATAAATAGACGATTAGTTAGAGTATTTAAATTTTTTAAACAGCTGATACTTGTTGATCGTCGTCGTCATCATCAGGCGTATCGTGATAATAGTCATAAGGGCGAGTGACGCCCTCGTGAGAATGCGCCCGACTGAGCCGCTCGAGCCGCGCCACTTGGGCGGCCAGAGTGTAGGGCGCCTGCGGCATGCGCGGTGGCGGCACTGGCCGCGCGCAGCTCGCTGCCGTGCAAGAACCGTGCCCACTGTCACTCGACGTTGCTGACCCGGTCTTCCGTAATGGCAAGTTTACTAACGATGTAACACTACTACTCTCTGCCGATAGATCGACTGGGAGTGGCGTAGGTGTATCAGAGTGGGATCTCTCATGTGCTGTCCGAGGACAGCAAATACCAGGGCCTGGTCCATCGCGGCGATGCGAACAAGGCGAGGGTCCCGGTGGTGGCGGCCGAGGTTGATGAGGCCTTGTTTTAGCTGGTTCCGATAGAGCCAGCAGTTTCCTCACTGCTTGAGGAGATGCAGTACCAAACTTATTACCTGCAAAGCTTTTTTTACTCTCACTTGCTGATGAGGCACTGCTTGTTGTAGATAAAGATGGTGATGGGTGTCGTCGTCGTGGGATGGCAGGAGCTGGTCCAGCTCCCTCGCACTCTAGAGATAAACTGTGAAGACGTTCTTCATCAGTTTCGACGTGCATTCGATTTAAATATGCTTTTACACGTCGAACCATTTGTGCTTCCTCAAACATTTTTTTAGGATTTGGTACATTTGAAGATTTTTTCCTTCTTTTTACTGTCACTTGACCTTGCTGTACTCCTCCAGTTGTAAGTTGGTTCAAAGCAACCATAGCATTCGACGGTGGCTGCTTACCTAACTCCAGTAAGGTAAGAAGGTCATAAGGAGCACTACACATATTTGTAAGTGTGCGAACTTCTTTAGCAATCATTCGCAACTTTTCAAAATTGACCATGCCTTCCACTTTAGTGTCATTGCCCAAATGTATAAAAGTAAGATCTTTTTTAACCACCGGATAAAATGGTATAACCGGCGATCGGCCTTGCTCCGTAGTTACCAGCTGTCTATACTTAGACATGTTCCTTGAAGGATCCATCAGCATTTGCAAATCAGTGAACAATTTTAAATACTTTGTCGGTAGTTTTTCCCAAGTCATCCTTAATCTTGACACTGCACCATGCCCCAATCCCGATATTATAGCAAACATGGAATTAAAGTTTTTACACTCTTTACAATGGCGTGCAACTTTAATAAACTGCTTTATAATTTTTTGTCGTCGTGCAAGAGTCTGTTCATTAACAACTTCTGTGACAACCCAAAACATTTCTTTGTTAACGAGTTCGGCAAATTGCGATAACATTGGTGTACCATACCTACTTTTCAGTTCAAAGAGATCATCAACATACTCAGTACTTTCAATTTGTCGAAAGATACAAAAATCTTGTAATGTTAGTTGCACAGCAACCTCAACTGCATTTAATTGTAGAAAATGTACCACACTCTCTCTTAAAAGTTCTGGTGCCATTTCATCAGGTACTAAATTCTCAGTAATTCCATTGGTTTTTAGGTAATACCTAGAGCTGAGACCAATCCTTTCTGCAAGATTTTGCAACTGGTCAGGCAAGCGGTGTTGTTTTATTATACCACCCTGAGCAACAGACACTTCACAAAGTGAAAAGTTAGAACTGGGATCAGTGATACCAAATTCCTGCAAAGTCAACATTACAACTTCTCTTGCCGTTGTCTCTTTGTGTACCAACAAATATTTGCAAGTTTGATCAGATTTGTATACTTTGAGTACATGTTCAGGATAATCAGAGGATTGATACTCATCATAACATATAGATATTAAATCAGGATTACTATGCGAGTTATAAAAGGAAGTACTGGTATTAGCTTTGTTTAGGGATTCGGAGTTTGAAAGAATACTGTCATCTGAAGGTAAACCATCAGTAATTGTATTTTTAGGAAGAAGATTCATTTTCATTAAAGCTTTTTGTAATTTTCTCTTAGGTCCCAATGTCATGAAGCCTTTCTGAGGTTCTTTCTTAATGCTCAATTGCTGTGGTTTTTTGGTGGGAGATTGAAACACTGGGGTTAATGTTAATGGATCATCATTGAGCAGTTCTGCAGTAGATAGTCTGGCTCTGGGATCAGTGTGCCAGTGAACTCTATTAGAGCAGCCTCTTTGCCTTGGAGAATTTTCTGGCATTAACAACATTTGTTTAAAAGCTAATAAATTACTTTTCACTGTGATGCTTAAATGTGTTGATCCTGTGATGATTTCCATTGCTTTTGCATGACTCACATGCTGAAAAGATTGACCATTAACTTCTAAAACTTGGTCTCCTCTTTTTAATCCAACATCCTCAGCTTTTGAATGCTTTTCTACTTTAAATATAAATATCCCATAACCTCGTTCATATCCACCCAATATTGTAAAGTTTAAAGGTTCATCTCTTGTAGGACGAGATAAAGTAACGCTTCGTGTTCTAGCTTTAGCTGAACAAGCTATGTTTAGCAGCCTCAATTGACTTTCCATTTTTTCACGCTCTAAGGCAATTTCAAAGTTCTCAAGAAATTCCATCATGGTTGAATCAGTTTCAAAGTCAGTAAAATGATTGTTGACCCAAAGCAGCACCACCCGAGTAACCTTGTCTCTCACGGATGGTTCAGAGAACCAAGCTAGTAGTTGTTTTGCAACAACTAAAGGACTTTCAATGAATGTTCTATGTGTCAGCAGGAAATCTTCAACATATGTAGAATCACGTGAGTTATCCTCAATGAGTTGTAACATTAATTGTTCTGGAGTTCCACGGATAACAACATGGCCTTGTTGTCGTCCCGACTCTCCAGCCGCTCCTCTATATTCCGTAACCAATACTACTACACCATTCTCATTTTCATGCCTTCTTATATTTTCTTCACCTTGGTGTAGTATTCGATAATAGTCAGTCTGTGTAATACAAACAAACTGACAGTCATCACATTTTGTTGTCATTACACCTTTATGATATAATTTCTCAAGTGTAGCTTCAGCCATCCCAAAGCTATCACCAACATTCAGGTGCTCTACTTCACCACTTTGGTGCTCAATACTAACATGTCCATTAATGAGGACAGACCAGGAGTCATGTTCTTCTCCATCATTCATAACTACTGTCCCAGCTTTCTCGACCACTGCAAAGACCATGACAGCACATAATGCCCGGCGCACTGTTAATGTCATGTTTGTGAATGCTTTCAAATGTTGAGTGAACTCCAACAATATTTCTATATCCTCGTCAGTCCGTTCACTAGGGTCCTTTTCAAGACATTCTCGAACAGCATCACGAACTGTCAGGCTGTCCATACTTTCTTCTAAATCTTCTTCCTCATCAGAGTCCACAATGGACTCAAGGAGACCTGAAAGGTCTACCTCCATATCCATGTCGAGAGAGCTATGTACTGAGGTCATTGTGTCACTACCACTGTATGCAGAACTAGTGTCACTGGCGTTGGAGCACTTCAGCGTGTGGGGGTACAGCTCCGGACTGTGACGGCCTCCACGCCCACCTCTCAACATCGTGAAGTTTCTAAACTGTCCGAGTGACGTCCAGCTTCTGAAAAAAATTTTATAGAAAACGTAAAGAAAAATCGATACCTTCTCCATTCGTCAAATCGTTATTTATTTTTCATTTACAGTAACAAGTTTGTCCTGTGACAAGTGAAAAATTGAAATCATTATCTGTAAGGACTGTAATGAACATTCAAGCAAGAACCAACAAATGCGGGAGACTTTCTTCCGATGTGACTTTGTATTGTAAGCAAGATTGAGAAGCGCAATTGAAATAATAATAGTTACGTCATGTCTTGTTTTTATGTCTAACTCAAACCTAGGCGTTCGTATGAAAAATACTAAATAAATAAAAGAGTTTCAAACCTTCACAATTTCTATTTATTTTGCATTCATGGCGGAACTGTCAGCGCTTCCATGTTGCTTTCTAAATTAATTACCCTTTTCCAACGACCCACAGTATTTTAATGTTTCTATATTTCACAAAGCACTCAAATTTTAAATGTCTTTAAAACATAAACCAACACTTAATATTTATTATATAAGCCGATAATTTTGTAATATTCGAGGAAAATCATTAGAAAGCTACTTTCCTCCAAAGCTGAATAATATACCATAGAGAACATAGAAGAAAACGTTAGCATAGAGCCAATCACAATATAAAGAGAAAACATACTATAAACAGGCCTTTAGACTTACAAAAATATGACAAATAAATTATTTTTTCGTTTATTTCGTAACTTAACTTCTAAGCTACTATAAAATATGCGTTGAGTTTTTAATTTGACGGCACGGTTGGCGCAGTGGTTAA
Organism: Apamea crenata; assembly: GCA_949629185.1. Lineage (NCBI taxonomy): Eukaryota > Metazoa > Arthropoda > Insecta > Lepidoptera > Noctuidae > Apamea > Apamea crenata. Next base: position 7,814,378 of record OX451371.1, on the reverse strand, counting down.
ACGATTGACTGCTGCGCACAGCTGCTGCGCTGCGTGTCGCGGGTTCGATTCCCGCACGGAACAAATATTTGTATGGCCTACAAGTAGTTGTTCCGGGTCTGGAGTGTCTGTATGTGAGTTTAAATGTATATAAACGCACCCACGATACAGGAGAAATTCCTAGAGTGAGGCAACGTTTAAAAAAAAAAAAATGAACAACTGTAATTTGTAATATGATAAAATAATTTATTATGTATTAGCTTTTCTTATTTCCAAAAAACTTGCTATCTAAATAACAGACAATACTTTATGAAGTAAACTTAGTCTGAATTGATTAATTGAATCCAAATATTTTATATAAAACAATGGTGCAGATTCTCTTGCATGTCCACACCGAACTAAACTATCACTAAAATTCCTTATTTTAAAAAGGCTAACCGCTAAAGCTATTCAGCAATAGAAATCTCTAAATTAATTTAAAAATTATTTTACTTTTTTTTTTTTCTAGACCCTCTGGCGCTCTTGGGTGGCCGCCTCGACGTGTTTTATATGGAATTTTTCACTTTTTGTATGGAAAATGTGAAAAATGATTACCTAAATGTTGAGTTTTAGGGGTTTATGGGTTTCGTAAAGGGGGTCGAAAGGTAAAAAAAAGATACAGTACTATTTATGCACCTGAAGTCAAGGTGTTGGTGTGAATTTTTGTCATGACAACTAATTTTATTCCACACCTTTGCGAGCGTATGTGTCAAGGGGCACGATAGGCAGAGTCAACGCGTTCCCTTCTACATAAGCACGAGTTATTCCAGGAACGATTGTTGTTTATTGCGAGATTGAGCGAGTGGGTATAGCCTGCTAATGGTATGACAGACGCTCCTGGGGTTGATCAAAGTTGGGTGGTGGTGGGTGCTGCTTTTTCCCACAACTCCTTTTTAACCTTAAACGATTTATCAACTTCTGTACCAGTTCTTCTGGGTTTGCTGTGTGTTCGTAAAGAGGATGCCGGAAATCGGTTTCTTACATATATTTCTAAAGCGCACGCGACGTCCCTTCGTACGACATAGACATGTGGTGTGGTGTGTGGTGTGTACGATATATGCATGCATCACGCACCACATGCATGCCGCATTAGTCCCTAGAAGAAACCACAACCTTTTTAGCCAAGCTATCGGCTTTTTAGATCGCAGCGATCGATTCGGAAAGTTCTGCCTGCATGGTTTCGAAATACCATGCACACACTATGATGCACACATGCTAAAAGTAAAGAAGAGTATAAGAGCATTAATTAAACAAAGTATAAGATTGTAGGTGGAGTTAAAACTCTGCATATTTAAAACCATTATTCTAGGTTATACATCGTTTGAACATAAATAATAAATAACGATTGTTTTTCTTGATTTCGTGAGGTATGGAAATATCGTGTTATTTCTTTTTCTACCTTATTTTTATTTCCTCTTAGATGTTTTCTACTCTGTCTATTGTCGTCTATTATTTTTTATCAATCATTTGTTATCTGTAGATTTGCTCCGTTTTACAACCGGAACACGTATAAACATTTTCGTAGCTTTTTATTATTTAAACAAAATTTTTGTACATTCTGCTTATATTATAGTTATATATGACGTATTTTACTAAGGAATTTATTAAAATCTTATTTGTTACGGTAGGTATTGACAAATACAATAAAAAGTATTTGGAATGATTAACTGAACATTTTCTATCTCCATCTATTTTCAGAAATAGGTACTTTTGTATGAGTGTAGCGTTTTCGCAGCAAACCAGTGATGTTAATCTTTTAGTTACAAATTTTGTAAATTGATCGCTTCTCGTTGTGAAAAAAGTCGCATATACGTTGGATTAGTCTTGTGAAAGTGCAACATTCTAAAATAATCTCGTGGATAGCGTTAAAATGCGCCCTGTTCTAGAGTCGAAACGGATGGTGAGCGATGGCGAGAATACGGTGATAGATTTTTGGTGTTAAGTTTTGCTCCGTGTCATCACCGCTAGAGTTTCCGATTACGTCCAGGAAAGACGATAACCGTTTTGATTCGCTGTTTTACGCGTTATTACAAGCAAAACTTAAAAAATCTCTTGCGATTATTGTTAGAAAATATATTGTCATTGACTGACCGGCTGATATTACACGAGGCTTGTATGTATATGCGACTTCTGCCTTCTGCTATTCGTGACACGCCTCAGAAAATAAATCTAAATTTGTGAATCAAATTATTCTTTTCTGTATTTGTGTCATTTTAGTGATAGAGACGGTTTAAAATTACGTAACTGTTGTGGAATCTTGAAGTGTATAAAGAATGGCCTGAGTGTGACCACTCCATTACCGTCATGTGTGACGAAGAATTGTTTGTTTAGGCTTTAATATTGTGCATCCTACGGAAAGTGCGCGTTCGTCTCGTGGACTGGGCCAGATCATGACTCTGCTTGAAACAAAACAATTTTCGCATTGATCGTCGTCTACCTATCGTCATTTGGGACACTTTTATATTACCAAAATGTCTTCGGGAACTTTTGTGGACAGAATTGACCCTTTCGCCAAGCGGTCGCTGAAGAAAAAAACCAAGAAGTCTCAGGGTTCTTCTCGATACCGCAACACGCAAGATGTTGAGCTTCAGGCACTGCCCTTGCTCAAAGGTGGGTCCAATTAATTTTATGCCAATTTTTACGCGAATCTTCCGTTCTCTTTGCAATGTTACTAGGTATATACATAAAACTTTGCTTATTATACAAATTTCATTCTAATTTTGCTAGTTCATTGAACTTTTGCCTTGATTTTTGTTGAACTATGTAAATAGGTTAGGAATAAAATCTTGTTTACTTAAAGAAAGAATGTTGACTTGGAAGAAACAGAAACAAGAAACATAATTTACATTGTTATGACAAAAATCATACATTGAAATATTTAATAACTTTTGAAGGAGTTATTATTATACATATATGAAGATATTACACAGTAATGAAGTATTGCCAGACTACGGTTCTCCTGACTTCTGCCACAATATTAAGTAGTTTCTGTTTCAAAAATGTATATACCTAATTCATGGTCAATTGATTAAACATGTGTGTTACTAGTAAATCCCATTATTCATGGATATGATAATTAAATTAGCTTCTATTTATTTTGTTATTTGGATCTTGTGTTTCTTAGTATAACTAAATAACACACCTAATTGATTGTGCATTTATTGAATCCCTTGAGCTCAGTTTTGGTTCTGAACTCAGAAATAATATTAAAACAAAAAGGTGTATTTCATTTATAAGTGTAACTTAAATTAAATATATATTTTTAATTTGATGCATTAGAAATTATGCAATGTTGTTACATCTTGAATCTTCTGTCGGTTTCATGATCATTTAAGACGGGTCCCATAACATTAATGTAAAATTGGCAAAATACTCCCTTAAGCAGAGTAGTATGAACCTGACTTCTTTGAAAGGGTCTGGCTGCTCACTAGCTAAGTATATTACAAAAGGGATGAGATAAGAAACCGGCTTTTGCCCTGCTATTGGATTAGCCCAGACATTCTATTTACATACATAGTGTATGTTAAGTACATTACTGTTTTATGTAATTTACATTCAAACATGAACAGACTTGCCAGGTATTGCAACTATTTATAAAAACGGGTATCTATTTGATAACTGATAATAAAAACTATGGAATTTGGCCATACATACTAATATGTTGTGTTTTGGATTGAATGAAGGATATATATTGATTCCTGAAGTAGTGTTTATCAGATAATACACTATTAGCATTCTTGTGTTCAATTAATGATTAAATTTATTTATTTTTAAGTCAAAGAAGCTATGACCCATAAGACTGGGAAGCGAAAGGCTTTAAGGCTCTGAAGTTTCATGCCTCATTGATCTAAAACCACTTGAATCACAAGAATACATCAGAGCTTTCATTATTTGCTATTTTTTAATCAGAATAATTTATCTATTATCTACAAAGTTATATGTAACTGGAAAATGAAAATTAAATCTATTATTATTTAAAGTACAAATATCTGCTAGAGAATATATTCTAATTACAGTCTCCTCAGGCATTTACTATGGGAAAACAATAGGATAAATATAAATTTTGTACTATAGTCAGTTTATCCTTTTAGTGACAAAGTACAAACTTAAAATATAAAATGCTTATACTAATGCAATTGTTTTCAGATGTTCCAAGCAGTGAGCAAGAGGAGCTATTCATCCGTAAGCTGCGACAATGCTGTGTGGCATTTGATTTCATGGATCCGGTTGCTGATCTGAAGGGAAAGGAGATAAAGCGTGCCACCCTTAATGAGCTTGTAGAGTACATCACTGGAGGACGTGGAGTGCTTACTGAACCTGTTTACCCAGAGATTATTAAAATGGTAAGTGTAAGCCGAGCCCTCTGGATCATAACAGAAGGAATATAATAATTTAATCAAATATAATAAAGATGACAGCCGTGTAGATCAAGTAAAATGTTAAGTACAGTCATCAGTCAGGGGTAATACCTATTTGAACAATGAAAATCATTCTTAAGGTGCCACACCGAAGTTACTTTTTGTAGAGCAACAAGATATCATACTAAGTAACTTGCTATAATTTTTAGTAAAGTTTTACTAAATAATTATTATCCATTGTTGCCTACTAACAGTTGCAAATGTGTCTCCAAAAAACAGTATCTACTAAACAGACTAGCTAAGGATAAATAACTTATTATAATACTGTTTCAATAAAATTGGGCTCAATGTGGCCTATTTGCCAGTTGTTTCATGGATTAGCATACCCACTTATATGAAAAAAGAGACTGAAACCACAATCTTGCAATAATTAGTCAGTTCAGTCTATACAAAGTGGATTTTTGAGATGGGGCAGCAAAGGCAAGTACATTAATTGTTGTAGCTACAGGAAAACATTTTTAGGAGACTCTCCTTCGCTTTTGAGTAATTATAAACTGCATTCACTGACCCATTTTTCCAGAATCTGTTCTGCTAGCTAGAAAAGCGTCAATCTCACGTTTTATTTTTATGATACCAATCAATGCAGTTGCGTATAAGAATTAAAAGACGCTTGTGCACTAACAGAAAAGCCACAGATAGCGAAAAACTGTTTCCATACATTTTGTGGTCATCAATCATCTTATCCAAGGACTTTTACAACATATTCTAATACTAATGAAAATATAATTATCTTATTGGCAAAGTAATACTGTGAATTTCAAATAGGAACCAAAAATCAAGGGAGTGTTTGAATGTGTCTATGAGGTGGTGATAGTGGTCAGTACCCTTTTTAATGAAAAGTGTCTATTCAAACTAGTTTTTGGATTTCATTTATCACTTTAATTTGTTGTGAATTGTATAGGAAGAGTTATTTGCGAATTATGGCTTTCCTAGTACTAAAAGTACTTGAGCTGGTCTATGAGAGTCTTTTAATACTTATATAATAATAATAATAATTTATTTGCATCAAGTTTTACATTTTACATTAAATACATGGTAGTACATACAGTTTAAAGTGTGAAACTGCATCGATTGGCATCATACAAATTGAAGTTTTGGTTCTAAGATATGCCGGTTTCCTCACAATGTTTTCGATTACCGATTTGAGAGCAGTGGTGATGAATAATTTACACAAAGTAAAGCGCTTGTCTGGTTTTGAACCTACGACCTGCACGCGTGTCTGCGTAAGTCGCGGCCGTCACCACTAGGCCACCACTGCTTCTTGGAGTTACAAATTACTCTAAAAACTTAAGGAACTCAGAATGTTTTCCTGTAGCTACAACGGTTGAAGTACCTGCCCTTACTGGGACCATCTCAAAAATTCACTCTGTATGTATTGATTGTTTCATAATCCACATGAATGCATGCTTTCTACAATCACTCATTATTACCAGTTCCTGAACCCCAGTCAGTAATCAACTATAAGGTAAGAGGTGCACTAGTATTGCCTCCATACGTGGCAGTCTTTGACGTACGGCCCACCCTGGGCAATGAGGCCTGCTGCTAACTGGTTATTTTTTTGCCACAGCATTAGGCTATCTTTCTAATTTGTCTCAACACGAGACTAAAACATCACAAATCATCATAACTCGCCATTTCTCAGATATCATGTTTCACGATAATTACTATGATCACTTGTCATCTCTCTCCACTCCAATTACGTGCAGTCGCGTCCAAAATATGTTCGCCACCTTAAGGGTTATTTTTGTCTGCTCATTGTACGAAAGAATCTGCTTCATCGACTCAGTATTTTGTATCTCGTCGTAAAGAATCACTTTCAGCAATTGAAATATGATTGAAATGTAGAAGTGTTTGTACAATCCTACATATAGAAATAAAAACATTTATCAGCCATCTTCTTTATATGTCAGACCGCATTAAAAAAGTGACACTGACGAGTGTCAGTTCAAAGGAATTGGCTATTTTCTTTTTCAATTTCCGTAATGTACTATTGATGACAAGAGAACACTGGCACTTCCTTGGATTCTACCCGTTATATTCTTTTTCAGTAATTGATCCTTATCACCAACACTCGCTCAGTACAAAAATACAGGTGTTTTTTTTTTGCGAAAGCTAATGGGTGCGATCCGTGGCTCAGGACGAAACTTTTTCAAAAAACAACAAATGCATTTTTTCTTTCCTTCAAAATTGAGGACATCCTACTTTGTTCCACTACCCATTTTTTTTTTCGATTTAGCCACGATGTGCCATCTCGAAAATGTATAAACTGTTATGATTCAGTTTAGCCTGATTTTTATGATTTACTACAATACAACGTTCCGTTAGATTTTTTTTTAAATATTGTACTTACCTCTACTTAAATGATTAAAGTTTCATTGGTAATTGTCTTTTACACGCACAGATCAGCATTCCCTCTACCTGTACCGGATCCGTTTCTGTATCTTAGAAGTGCAATTCACTAGTGCGAGAAGTCCATTCCCACGTAAAAGCGCTTTTGATGCGGTTGAGCGCGGTAGATTATGAGCGAACTTCTCGCCTTAGCTAGAGAATGACGCATTTAAGAGACAAAATGTTAACACGCACGTTAGTATGATTTCATCCTAATCCTCTGCTATGTATGGGACTGCATATAAAAATATATTCAAGTCTATTATACCGCAGAATCTACTCATCCTATCAAAATGAAAACCTTTACTTTTAGCTACAGCTTTAAAACTGGGGTAGTTTTAAAGCTAGCTGAAAGTTTCAAATATAAAGACAGATTCATTTAACTCACGATTTATTTGTGTTCTGTTTTTAGCTTCTAGAATTCCTGACCTTTTGTGTGAAAATAATTTGGAAAGATGGAATATACATAGATAAACATTCATAAAATTGATCCATGCTTGTATTCCCCAGAGATTTAGGTACAGGTGTATGGTACACCTGTACCTGTATATAAATCTACCACCCGCAAATAGGCTGTCATGTTAAAATTATACAGTCCCTTACTCCTTATAATAAAGATTAGCAGTCGGTTCAATCTATAGCTAAAGAAAACAAAAAACTCACTCTCTCTTTTCTTTTTTCTTGCTTGTTTTGGCTTTTTCTTTTTATTTACTCACTCACTGCTATGATCTGTGGATTCTGCTGTCACAACTTTTATTGATTCACTCACGCATCTAGCCTGCTTAGAACGGGTTAGTAAAGTTCGGGTGGTGACAGCAGAAAGATGAATTACCAGCAGACTCGGATGCGTGTGTGAATCAAAAAAAGTGGTGGTCGCAGAAACCATAAATCAATGATAACCTTTATTGCTGCTGAATTTCTAGAAGATATAGTCAGATGTTCTATTAATAAGTCATACCGCGTAAGCATGACGGCACGCTCAGTTTTTAAAATGTCGTCCACCTTAGACCTAGTAATACCTTCATTACACGCACCAAGACCAAGACAGTGTTCGGTAGGCACACTTACCGAGCTTGGCAGAAATGCCCTGTCTCGCCACCGTACTCTGCATGTGTAATCAAGGCGTTACCGAGTGCAGTCCAGTGGCGTTTTAGATGACGTAAAGTTTGGCTGGCCGTTAAACGTAAGCTCTCAATTTAGACTGATTTTCAATACGCCTAACGAATAATAAATATTTATCTATTCTGTCGCAGATATCGGCCAATTTATTCCGCACTCTACCGCCAAGTGAAAATCCTGATTTTGATCCTGAAGAAGATGATCCGACTTTGGAGGCCTCGTGGCCGCATCTTCAACTAGTCTACGAATTCTTCCTGCGCTTCCTTGAGTCAACTGATTTTCAGCCTACTATTGGCAAGAAAGTCATTGACCAAAAATTTGTATTGCAGGTAAATATTTGTTTAAATGTGTAATTAAGTCACACCAGTTGAAGAGTTCGGCAGAAGTTTACAAAAAGAGTTTTATATATAAAGAGCGACCCTATTATCTCACTTGACATTCAGTGATTACAATTCTAAACTATGTTGAAAATGATAATTTTGCTTTAAGTGTAATACTTACCGGATTTATATTCAATCATTACCACTGCTGCTCGCACTATCGTTGATATTTACTGAAATATGTAAGTATGTACTTTTGTGGCAACATCTACGGCAGTTGGTACAAACTCAACTGATACATAAGATACTTTGAGTGGTTCTTTGACACACGAACAACCGCTCATTTCGGTAACACCGGAAAGCGTACAGGGGCATGAGAAGGCCGTGTTCACACCAAACGTATTCGTAGTCTGCCGCCGTGAGCACGGCACTGTGAGCCCCAGATATATGAGATTCCTGCGATAGTGTGTTGTCGGTTCGGTATGAACGAAAACTTGTTCTAGTTTTATTTACTATTACATTGTAAATGGCTCTAAGAATATTGTAAATGGCTTTAAGAATAAAATCTACGCAGATATGAAATAATCATAAAGTGCCGATCCATGTAGGCAAAAAAAGTTTATAAATGACTAGATATACTCGAGATAAACTTCTGATAACTGATAGGTGTCATCATCACACCGTTATGTATTATTTTCTCATTGTTACATTTTGTACACGTACTTAGTTATGTGTGATCTATTCCCAACTCAGATATTCCCTTGTAGGTAATCCTATTTCTTTCGCTACAAACGCACGAATATGACCTTCGTTTTATATTTCATGTGTATTCTTGATCGAAGATACGTATAGGTAAATTGACGTCGACCTAGGCAACTTCAAAATGCTGCAAATAGTTGATGCTCTAATCAAAACCTGGTTTACATTTTGAGCAACTCATTGATCTTGCCAATAATATTGAAGTATGGCCTGAGATCCTGAGACTATACAAAATGGCGAGTTTCATTAGTATGCAACGCAAAGTAAGTTATCTACATTGCGTAACGAGGTTTAAAGCGTTTCAGGATCTGAGAGATGAAGATCAGATAATGGCTTCCAAGATGCATCTCTAACAATGTTTATAAATTATTGATCTGCAAAATATATTCCAGAAAAGAAGAGCCGGACAAACGCAATTATGGTAGTAACGCAAAACACCCGATTCGCAAACCTTCAGTTTAAAAAAAGTCCTGTTCTCAGAATGTCTGATTTGCAAAACGTCCGATTCGCAGAATATACGATTCGCAAAACGTCCGGTTTTCATTTATTGCTTTAAAATTTGAAATAATGTGCTAAGGAACGTGTACATACGAGGGTCATTCAATAAATACTTAGCCTACAAAAAGTAAACGAAAATTTTGAAAAAGGGGCAATTTGTTTTTCAACATAGTCTCCTTTTAGTTCCAACTTTTTTAACCCGTCCGAAAAATTGTTTTTGTCAAACTCTGCAAAATAGGCCTCCGTGGCGGCGATGACCTCCTCATTTGATCCATATCTATTCCCGGCGAGAGATTTTTGCAGATTAGGAAACAGAAGTCACAAGGGGCCAAATCTGGAGAATACGGTGGATGGGGCAGTAATTCGTAGCGTAATTCGACCAATTTGGCCATGGCAACGGCAGACGTGTGAACCGGTGCGTTGTCGTGGTGAAACAGCACTTTTTTCTTCGCCAGATGGGGTCGTTTTTTCTTTAATTCGGCGTCGAATCGGCCCAATAAATCGGCATAGTAAAGCCCTGTAATTGTTTCCCTTCTCGAGGTAATCGATGTAGATCACACCTTGTGAATCCCAGAAAACGGTGGCCATAACTTTACCGGCCGATTTTACAGTTTTCGCCTTCTTTGGAGCACGTTCCCCGGTCTGGATCCATTGTTTTGATTGCTCCTTGGTCTCTGGTGTGTACCAGTGGATCCAGGTTTCATCGACGGTCACAAAACGACGCAAAAACTCCGCTGGATTCCGCTTAAACAGCGCCAAACATGTCTCCGATGTGGTCTCACGGTTGCACTTGTTTTCCGGTGTGAGTAAACGTAAACGCGGCAAGCATCGCGCCGACAGCTTTCTCATGCCGAGTTCCTCGTGAAGAATATGATGCACTGTTCCTTCTGAAATGCCTACAGTCTCAGCTAGCTCCCGAACCTTCAATCGGCGATCTGCCAATACGAGATCATGGATTTTTTTAATGTTTTCCTCCGTAGCAGCTGTTTTCGGTGCACCTGGACGTGGTTCATCAAAAACCGACGTACGGCCACGTGCAAACTCGTTGAACCAATTCTTGACGGTGGCCATCGATGGAGAATAGTCACCGTACACAGCATCCAAGCGCTCTTTGATTTCGATGCGCGTTTTCCCTTCTAAAAATAGGAATCTAATCACCGAACGATATTGCTCTTTTTCCATTTTTGTAAAACCGATCGACACATTCGCTTCCATAAGTTGTCAAATTAAAACAAATGAAGGGATTGGAATGAAAATTTGAAAAAAGAATTAAAAAAGAATGTGCTACACTGTGGTAAAACTCTTTTGAAACTACAGCGCCCTCTGGCGATGAGGCTAGGTACTTATTGAATGCACCTCGTACTTAGGCGCTATTGGAACGAAGTTCCTTAACGCTTGCGGGTAGGAGTTGACTGGTAGAAATTGTGACATAAGGAAAAAGCGATATGCGTCCTCTTGCCTCCATGCGACTTTCTCTCTCTCTCTTTCTACTATATACGTTTGTGTGTGTGCGTGCGAGTATCGCTTATCCTGACGGGGGTCCCCCGACCGCACACGTTACTTTTTATTTTTCGTTTTATTTTTGTAGTCGGTAAGTAATTTTAAAGTTTCACAGTTCTAAGTCGTTAATACAAATAAATAACTGTTTATAATGTTCAAAATGTGTTTTTTTGTGTTATTACTAGTATTTACGGAATACTTGACTAACTTAATTAACGTATGAACAAATGTTACTTTTTCCATTAGGTATAGGTACCTATTTCAAATATAAAAGCAATAAATGATAACAGGACGTTTTGCGAATCGGACGTTCTGCGTCAAGACCGCAAATATTATTGTGTTAATTTGTTTTCCGTTTACTTAATTAAGACGGAGTCATAATAGTATACTTTTTTTTGCAGCTTTTAGATTTGTTTGACTCCGAAGACCCGCGTGAGCGCGACTTCTTAAAAACGGTGCTGCATCGCATCTACGGCAAGTTCTTGGGGTTGCGGGCCTTCATACGAAAGCAGATTAACAATATATTCCTACGATTTGTTTATGAAACGGAACATTTTAATGGTGTGGGCGAACTTTTGGAAATATTGGGAAGGTCAGTAGGCATAGACCTGTCAGTGTTATATTTAGTTAGCTAAAATATCGTGATGATATTGACTTTATTACGTTGTTCTGAGATTCAGAATGTTATTTTTCTCATTACAGTATAATCAATGGATTTGCCCTTCCATTGAAGAGTGAGCACAAACAATTCCTGGTAAAGGTGCTGCTGCCACTGCACAAGGTGAAGTGCCTGTCCCTTTACCATGCACAGCTCGCCTATTGCGTGGTGCAATTTCTTGAGAAGGATGCCACACTTACGGAGCATGTTGTGCGTGGTCTTCTCAAGTTTTGGCCCAAAACATGTTCGCAAAAAGAGGTAATTATGAACTCATTTATACAAACGCGAGAGCAGTAATGGCCCCGATTTACGAGATGTAGGTCATGTAGGTTTGAACCCAGACAAGAGCTTTATGTTGTGTAAATAATTTTATCACCACTGTTCTCAAAATGGTGAAGGAAAACAACCTTTGGAAACTGGCATGTCCTAGAACCAAAAAATCGACGACATGTGATATCTCCGAACTGGCACTGGACCCGCGTTGTAGATTACAGCCCACACCCTCTCGAGGAGAGGACGCCTGGCCAGCAGTGGCAACATTATAGGCTGATTAATGATTATGCATACAAACGCACCTTTAATATACGTTTATTTTCCATCTTATTTTTATCAATTGTTCTTATACAGAACTAGCTGACCTGGCAAACGTTGTTTTGCCATATATAAATTATTTCTAGCTCCCCGGCGCTACTTCGTTCGCTTGGTGTCCTATCCCCTACCCTACCCCTACCCTACATTACTCCTACCCTACTTCTACCCTACTCCTACATTACTCCTAGCCTACTCCTTTTTTCATATTTTCTGACCGTTTAAACCTTCCCTGGATTACGACAATCATTACAAAACCAAAATCAGCTAAATCGGCCCAGCCGTTCTTGAGTTATAAAATTACAACGAAAAGTGACATTGATTTTTATATAATATATAGATGAGACATTTTAGAATCTTATTCTTTCCAGGTGATGTTTTTGGGCGAAATTGAGGAGATATTGGATGTAATTGAGCCTGCTCAATTCGTCAAAATACAGGAACCGTTGTTCAGACAAATAGCTAAATGTGTTTCCAGTCCACATTTTCAGGTAAGTGTCCTTTTACGTATTCTTAAGATTGACCAGTTTAAAATCGTCTTATTTCTAAAGGATTAAACGCAGGTTACCGATGCATTTAAAATAATGCGTATTAGATTAGTTTCGCTCTATACTAAAGAAATGTATTAAATCATTTATTAAATACTTATTAAAAAAAAATATTTTTGGTTAGTCAGGCAAATTTTGAATATTTTCTTATAATTCGAGCAAAAAAAAGTTTATATTTATACATAGTTTATAGAAACGTATAAAAGTAGATATCTAATTATAATAAATTTGTGGCAAGTAATAAAATTGCTTCGGTGTACGAAAGAACTCGCAGAGGAATTTTATTTTAATCATGCTGTCACGCGTCCAATTGATTAATCAATTAACCTTCTAGAAAATCTTTAAAACAGCAGAACACGCTATTTCATGGATGAAATATGTGGGCTCAGCACGTCGGCGGCCCAATATTCTGCAAGCCGCACTGTATTTTTTAATAACATTTGTTACTCAGTAATAACCATCACGTCTGCAGAGTTTAGCTAACTAATTTAATTTGACCCTGTATTGTGTGGATGGTTGGGTTATGGATCTGGCGACGACAGCGGCCGGCCAAACGACAGCCGCATTTTCTGACTTGTCCATAACTTTTTGACATTTGAACGCTGTGACCATCGGACAAAGTAAACAAAATACAATCTGCTAAATATTCTACGTATATTTAGCGGTTTATAGGCTATGTTGGATTAATAATACCTGTACAATGCTATGTTGTAATAGTAATGGGCCACCGTGACCGAAATTCGGTCAGGCGGACGTTGTTTACCTGTCTCAACCAAAACCATATATGGTAAGCCCTCCACAAGGTAATTTGGCGAATACGCGGCAATGAATTATTATGATTTGGAGTGATTTTGCTGATTTATGTGTATGTATGAGTATTTTTGTCTCACGATGCGGAGCGTGCTTCACTAGTGGTAACCAAGTATACAAACACGCTATGAATGTGCGCGTGAAGGCGAGTAGTGTCAGCACATAACACACTCACGCACACATACACACACTTCCACCTTCGCCATTGCCACGGTCAGTACCGAGAGCCTGCACAGTCACGCACACACATTCACAGCGTGTTTGATCACTTTGTAACCATTAGTAAAGCGCGCGTCGCTTCGTGAGATAAAAATAAAGTAGAAGAGGACGACTGTCTGTATACAGGTTATAGTAGTAATAGTAAGTGTGACAAACGAGATGCATGAATGTTGACTGTGGGACAAGCAAATGAATATACATCATAGCTAGATAGTAGCACGGCCTTTTCTGCTTCGTGAGAAAAGAAGTAGTGAGTGTATATTTAATTAATACACAAGTTGCGTGAGTGTCATGTTACAGTATAATGAAAAGCATTTCTGCAAACTTGACGAAATTAGTGAATCTTTGGAAGCTGTTTGATATTTATACTCCAACAAGTACAGTACAGTTGAAAATGCCAACCGCCATGTCATAAAGCTCACAAAAATAATAATTAAATAAATATTACTTCCAGGTGGCTGAAAGAGCACTCTATTTTTGGAACAACGAATATATAATGTCACTGATGGAAGAAAACAATCACGTTATAATGCCTATAATGTTCCCCGCGCTGTATCGGATCAGTAAGGAGCACTGGAATCAGACCATAGTGGCGCTCGTCTACAATGTGCTCAAGACTTTCATGGAGATGAATTCCAAGCTCTTTGATGAGCTCACTGCTAGCTATAAGGCGGAACGGCAGAAGTGAGTGCATCATTATTTATTTTAAAAGTTGTATTTGAATATTCCTATTTCTGTTTGGAAAGTACTTGCATACTTTGTTCTAATAGTGGCCTTAAAGACCATTCACGCATCCTTTACAATTTGCCGTTTATCCTTTACCTTTATACAAAATACTGCCAATCAGGACCGTTGATAATCCGACACTTCGATCGACGTTTACTGGTACGAAACATCCGAATCTAGTAAGGGGCAGGAAAATTAACATTGCTAGGAGTGTGTTATTGTCAATAGTGTGTAGCTGTCATCCGCAGCCTAATTGCGTAGCTCACGTTGGGCAACATCTTTCATTTTAACAATTCAATGATTGACACCGAATTGATCTAGTTGATTAACAAAATGTTTCATTTTTCAAAACAAATCTTTCAACGGATTGTTATATACAATTCTGTCCCGAGTTTGGTCAATCATGACTTTTAGCGATTGATATGAGCGGAGCGTGTAATAGAGCTGTGTTGTTGCAGAGAGAAAAAGCGCGAGAAGGAGCGTGACGAGCTGTGGAAGCGGTTGGGCGAGCTGGAGATCAGCCACAAGCGGCAGGCGGCCGCGGGCGGCGCGCCGGCGCTCGCCAAGTGATGAGCAAGAGTGTCGCGACCACACCCTCCATCCACGACCTAGAATAATGCGATTGAATTTGTTTTCAGCTATGTATTGATATTTTCTATTCGATTACATTTTTGTTAATGACGTTATTAATTTTTAATACCTCTAACGGTCGGTCGTCCGGATACGCTGTCGTGCCGATGACTCTGTGGATTCGGTTCGCTCGCGAGCGCCGTCGGACCGCATCGACTCATGTTCGGTGTGACTACAAATTACTAATAGTGCTAAATGTTAATATGTCCGCATCCCGATGCACTGTCATAATGATTATTACTATTTTATATACGTTTACATAGGTCTCTAGTTTACTTTAGGATTTTTTAATATTGTTAAATTGTTTAAATAAGTTAAAGTTGTATGTATTATTGATGCATGATCGATTGTAACGCATTTCGGATCACCGATAAATGTATTAATCGGGCACGCAGCTTTTGGCTGAATATGATTGTACAAAAATGAATAAGAAAAAATTAAAAATGTAATTTGTTTAGTGTACGCGGGACGTCGCGGCGCGGCCCGCGTCTGGCCTCGCCGTCTCGGCCCGCGCCCGTAGATCGTTGTATGAAATTTTCATTTAAATTAGATGCTCGATTCAATAATGTAATTTCGTCGTACTATCATTTTGTATAGTTACATAGTGTAAATAGGCATTTATTTATTATAAATTTATAGCAGTGTGATTTCTATACATAGCTGCGGGAGAGGAACACTTTAATTGGGCAAAATCGGTCTGAGCGAACTGGACTATTCATGTATCATGCATACAGCTCGGTAAAACTAAAAAGTTAATTTGGATTATATTGGAGTAGAACAATGCTAAAAGTAGATATAATAATTTGTAAGGGAATAGTCATTAATTTGTATGATATTATTGTAGCAATTAATTTTTTCTATCATCACTTGTAGAGCGCTGCGGGCGCGGCTAGGCCAGTGGCCGCAGTGCCGGACGCGTCCGCGCCTCTGTATATACCGATACGCGCCGCGACATAGCGCTACTGCGTGTGTATGTATGTACACTATGGAGATGTTTGTTATGTAAAATGTATTAACATTGCAAAAATTATATATGATCTTATATAAATTACTATTATAGAACACAGTATGGAAATAAAAAAGTTGACTCACATGAATTGAATTCTTTAAGTAAACATATTAGGCGCCCCGCGGCGGCTAGTAGTAAGCGCCGGCCTCGCTCGCCCGTCTCACCTACTGTCCTCAGAGATAACGTTCCCCTAGTGATTACTCAGTTGCGTAAACTACATTGGAAATACACAAGAAATTTTCACATTACTCGGTTTTTCATTTCAAATCGAGGCCCTATTAGACACTTGCTAAGACTACTAAAAAAATCATTTTCTTAAACTATCATGTTATCAAACGATCTTAAGTTGTAACCAACCTTTGAAAATGAACATTCCATATTAACGGTCGTGACTGTTTTCCCTTTTGAATAAGTCATTGAACACAAGCGTACGATGAACCCCGTGCGATCGATACACCGCAACAAATCAAGTTCAAGTTAACATCACTATGACTACCGCAGGCCAAACATTTAAAGCACAAGATGTTTGGGGCCGATACTTTACACGATTACCTTTATTTCTATTTTCTACACTGCCTGGACTACACTACACACTAAGCCGTCTCGAAAGCAGTAGTTAAAGTGCTAAGTGAAATAATTCGCCCTCGAATTAGCTTACAATATATTGTGCCTTCAATAGTCTACGTATCTAAATTAACAATTACATAAAACTTTAAAACAATGAGGCTAGCTGGCTCTCGAGCATATTATAGGTCGACGCCTCCAAAGATGCCTTCGGGTCTTGTGGAGTTAATAGAAGGATTAACAAGAGAAGTGCTGAAAAACAATCCAGCTGATATTTATGGGTTCTGTGCCGGTCATGTGCAACAACTGCTGGAAATAAGAGATGGCCCTCGTAAGTTATATATTTTTTATTACTAAACATGGCTGCTTAATGCGCACAAAGTCTGAAGCGCAGGGAAATGATCTTTCCTAATTCTTACAGCAATGGTCAACTTTACCTACAGCCAAACACTGTTCCTCCTCCGCCTTTTTATTATGCTGCTATCTCAATTTCTCACCATCATAGAAATTAACCTTTTCCCACACTTTATTGAAGTTCCTATAACTTGATGACAAGCAACCTACCTTCGATTCCACTATTTTTTAATTTTATAGGATTTAATAATGTGCAACAGGTATATGAAATAAATTATTTCACTACGTGACGAACTAACTAGCTGCATTGCGTTTTGTTACGAATAGTCAGATGTTGCTCAGGGAAATTCCGTAACGTAGGTAATCAAGCAATCGCAAAGTTTCGACCAATACGCTGTATGCTTGAGCTATCGACTCATTTGTATTGCAACTCAGGTACCTAGTTCATGATGGTCGATTACTGCAACACTGTACAGTTCATTTAAAAACATTAGGATTTTAAGATGTTACTCATTAACGCGCTTAATAACTTTACAGTTCAAAAGAAAACATTAACGTTGGAAGAAAAAATTGCCAAGGCCCAAAAAAAAGTACGGCAACGGGCAGAACAGCGAAGAAAACAATACAATAACGACTTACTCAATCAACAGAGAGGCAAGTGCCCTGAAATAAAGGGTACTTCAACAATTAAAGATGGTACTCCACCGATGCTTCCACAGGAACCTACAGCAGTTCACGTTCTTGAAAAGCCTACTCAGAATGAACAAGATTTGGGTAATTCATCAGAGGCTGAATTATCACATAAGTTTTGTACACCAAGTGAAGATTCTCAATACCAGGAAATTAACGACTTGGCAACAAAAGATGAAGACAATTTAAAAAATGATGTAAAATCTGAACCCAAAGATACAGAGTACGAATCAAAAATTGATATTAATTTGACGGTATCAACTAATGAAATAAGTGACAGTATACCTACCCAAGACTCTACTTCAATTGAGTTACCAAAGACCGAGACTCCTGCTACTAAAGTAGAAATGTTAGATCATTTGCGTGCACCTATGGTAGATGGACAAATACCGCGTGTTGAGGCACAATCTTTTCAAGAAGGCCAAGAATTAGTAGCAGAAGCTGGTGTTTTGCAGGAATTTGACCCCTCGTCAAATTCCTCTCCTGATCCTGAACAGCATGTATCAAGTCCAATTAATGTCCTTAATACAAACCAAGATAAAGATCTGGAGTTGGAAAAGACCGCTGATTTATATGATCAAAACTCAGTAACACAGGCGGCAAATGTAATCTCTAACGAAATTGTCGAAACTCAAATTGACAATGTTAATTTGTCACTTAATAAAGAAGACACTCAGTCAAATAATACAGAAAGCATACAACATTATATCGATCCCGATTTTACGAACGGGTCAAATATTACAAATAACGTCGAACTTCCGACTAATAATGTAAACGGCAATGAAGATCCCCAGGAAACAAACACATTTGATATTTCTTATAAAGAATTGCCTCCAGTGGAACTACAAGATCCACAAATAAATTCAGACATGCTGGAATCACTACTGCAAACAAACGCTGATAGTGATGTTGTGACACTAATTACACAGGAACAACAACAGCAGGAATCCAATAATGGCGAAGTAAAGCAACATAACGCTGTTAAAAAGGATACTGAAAATACTGAATTACCCGGAGGCAATAAAGATAATTCCAATACAAACGGGGTAATTTCTGCACGTGAAGAGCTTCAAGAGAATATGCACCACCAAAACAAAATTAATGATATTGATTTAATTGAAACCAACGAAGAAAAAACTGATATTGATTACAGTGGTCATGAGTACATATCAACAAAGTTGAATGAAACTCCACAAACTCATAATCAAGATAGTAACATGGACTTGGAAACAGCAGCAGTAACTATACAGAAAGTATTTCGGTCATTTCTTTTTAAAAGCAGAGCCTCTACTTTCGAAGACACGGTAAACGATGAAACAATATTTTTGAATGAGGTTGAAAAAAATAAGGTAAGTAAATCTTTATAATATTTATGTGATTGTCTTTCAGTTAGTGTTTAGTTCAAATGCGAATTTTATCTTCCAGGAAGAATGCGATTTTCCTATTGCTGGTTCTTTGAACGAAAGAAGACCACATGGCATTACAAGAATGGATACAGTATTGCAAACGGTAAACGAGGAAAAGTCTCTCTCTTTATCTACTGACGACTCCTCTACGATGTCTAGTGCAGCAACTGTCATTCAAGCCCATGTTAGGGGTTTCTTAGTTAGAAATAAACTTAATTCAAATAAGACTATTTCTACGAATTCTTTAGCTGCTAGTAATTCCAACGAACCATCCCTTACGTCGCTAGAAATGGACAATGAACAAAGTAAGAACAAAACCGTGTTGAATATTCATATTGTTCCCGAAGGAGGTAATTATTTAAGCAGAGATGAAAGTTTAATCACTTCAATGGACTTGTCTCTAGACAGCAGCCCGCCATCGTCTATAAACTTGCACCCTTTGGGTTATGATAAAAGTGAAAGACGGAAGCAGTTAAAACGAGAAGATGCTATACAATCTATATCCCCACCAAGTAATAACAGTGGAAAATTAAGCGAAGATGTGGATTCCGTGAAAGAATTGCCACTCAATGATAATGAAATAACGGAAGAGCAACAAGCAGAAATCAAAATTGTAAAAGATGATTTGCACGAAGG
Source organism: Apamea crenata (assembly GCA_949629185.1). Classification (NCBI taxonomy): domain Eukaryota; kingdom Metazoa; phylum Arthropoda; class Insecta; order Lepidoptera; family Noctuidae; genus Apamea; species Apamea crenata. The sequence goes on along the minus strand of OX451371.1, from coordinate 7,794,520 downwards.
TACGAGCGTAGAAGAAGGTAACAAAGAAGTTCATGCTGAGAGTATCACATCAGAAACGACCGTTTCTAATAATGCAGAAACAGCAATTAAACAAAAAGAATCTGTAGAAAAAAATAATTCTGACGAAATGGATGTTGTCACTCCTTTCATTCCAAATGAAGATAAAAATTCATCGGGTCAGATTCTAATGCACTCTGGAGAGTTCCACGACGCCGTGCTTCCTACCAAGGTGTCGCGCAGTGACACATCAGTCGCCAGTGGTGAGTGAAGACATCTATTATCAGGTGATAATTATTTCCGTTCTATCAAGGCCATCGCATGAACTGCTATTCAGTAAATCGATGCCGCTTGCCTTGTAACGTAGATAGCGATCAGTAGCAAGTAATGTAGTATAAGCATCGCCATTACGCATTTATCAGGTAAAACAAATGAACGAAAACGATAATGAAAACAGATGACGTCAGTATAAGGCTGCCTGTCCATTGAAGCGGAGCGAGGCTGCGGAGCGGGGAAACGGAGAAATATTAACCAATAGGATTGCATAAAGTCATAAAATCTCCGCTCCGCTCAATCCTATTGGTTAATATTTCTCCGTTTCCCCGCTCCGCAGCCTCGCTCCGCTTCAATGGACAGGCAGCCTAAAGGCAGAGTAGAAGTAGTACTGTAATTGAGTAGCCTTTGTAATGCAGCAGGCAGCAGGACTATTGTACTGTAGTTGAGTAATGGAGATGGAAGTTAATTAAAATTAGTTTTGGTTATGTAGGTAGACAAAGTTGTTTTGATTTTTTTTTATAATTTAACACCTGGCTTTTGAAGCTTTGACTGATTGGGCTATGTTATTTCAGACAAATCACTGTATTTTTGTGTCGATTCTTTCAGGAACCGGGTGTTAAGCTGTGTGTTACATTGTCTGTGGATTTGTGGCCTTAGACTTTTTTACAAATTCCTGTAAGAGTAAATAAATAAAGTAATGATAACAGAGTCATCTACTAGGAATTAAATACAGGGCTATATTGGGTTGAAAAAGCTTCACCGTGTTCCTAATATTCTTATTGTGTTTTAATTTTATTTATTAATTATTTTCTTTTTTTCAGAATTCAAGAATGTACTGGTGTATTTCTTGCTTTGGAATAATTCATAGTGACTTAAAGTTATTATAGTCCATTATATTCGGGAATTTGTGCACCGCAATTAAAATGATATTTACCTCATAGTAATATAATAAAGCACCCTTAAGCCTACTCTTGTTTTATTATTCATGTTTCTGACGGCAATCAGACGAATATTACTCAAAATATGAGCAATTTATTTAATTATTAAAATCTATGAACAAGGAGAAAATTACAGTACAGAGACGGACTTAATGCCTGAGGCATTTATTACCAGTCAACCATGATTTTCTTCTTACTTTAATCTATAGAGAACTAGCTTCTGCCCGCGACTTCGTCCGCGTAAAGCAACTTTCCTTTTTTAACCCCCGACGCAATAACGTGTACGTTACCCCAGCAAGAAAGTGTCTCCTAGGGTTATAGGAGTAAAACGTATAATTTGTGCCCTAACTGCTGTAAATGTGCCCCCACATAAAAAATGTGTGCCCCCTGTCGTTTTGGAAAAAAACGGAAAAAACGATTCCTGCTGGGGTAACGTTTTTCTAGCAGGAAAATTCTAAACGAATGATCGGAGAGAGAAAAATTGTGCATGGCCAGAGAGCTTATATGTGTGCTAAAATGTGCCCCCAAAAATAAAATCTGTGCCCCTTCAGGTTTTCGAGATATTGCATTTCCTGCTGGAGTAACGTTTTGATGAATCGTATATCTCTACAACCATTGCATGTACCCCTGTGGAATAAACATACACGAGTAGCTCTTAATGTGTGCCCCTATGTGCCCCCAATTAGATTTAAGAAAATATTTATAGTTTTCAAGTTATCGCGGTTTCATGAAAAACCGAAAAAACATCGCAGCGCCTAAATTAGACAAGGCACAAGTTCGCTGAAAACTGTATTCGGTCCTTCTTGACGCTAATAATAACCATACAAAGTTTCAAAACTGTTCATGCATGCGTTTTTGAATAATCTTGCTAAAAGTCAAAACGATGGTGTCATAACTTTGAGGGCAAAATACAAGGAACCGGCTCAATCCCAGATGTGTAGGTGTAAACCAAAATCATGTGCCTTTATTCAAAAATATATGGTGAAAATATTCAGCTTAGAATGTTTCGTATTAAGTAAATATTAACAAAAAACCAAAATATGTAAGCAACGGCTGGTTATCCGACCAAATTTGAATGACTACTAAAAAGCGACGGATTCATACATATCGATGACCTTCTTTACTTTACTCACTAACCGGTTCACACGTGGTGTGCCTGAGTACACTGACTTAGAAAAGTAATAAAATAAAGTTGTTATTGGATGATCTGTGATTTTTTGTGATGCGAATTTACTAATTATATGTTAGACTTAGATGAAAAACTGATCTGTGATTTAAATAATAATTACTACACAACGTGCAAATAATTTCTAATATTTATAGGTAGGAACTTTGATCTGTGATTTGATGCAATAATTACTTTAAGAATTAAAATTAAGGGAATAAAAATAATAATTTCCACATCAACAAGCTGTTTCGTTTATTATAGTCACAGGGTGCATTTAATATATTTTTTAATTAGCCCCCAAAACTTTTGAACGCGACTGTACGGACAACAGCTTAGGTATAATACGTCCAATAAAGAAGGTCATCGATATGTATGAATCCGTCGCTTTTTAGTAGTCATTCAAATTTGGTCGGATAACCAGCCGTTGCTTACATATTTTGGTTTTTTGTTAATATTTACTTAATACGAAACATTCTAAGCTGAATATTTTCACCATATATTTTTGAATAAAGGCACATGATTTTGGTTTACACCTACACATCTGGGATTGAGCCGGTTCCTTGTATTTTGCCGTCAAAGTTATGACACCATCGTTTTGACTTTTAGCAAGATTATTCAAAAACGCATGCATGAACAGTTTTGAAACTTTGTATGGTTATTATTAGCGTCAAGAAGGACCGAATACAGTTTTCAGCGAACTTGTGCCTTGTCTAATTTAGGCGCTGCGATGTTTTTTCGGTTTTTCATGAAACCGCGATAACTTGAAAACTATAAATATTTTCTTAAATCTAATTGGGGGCACATAGGGGCACACATTAAGAGCTACTCGTGTATGTTTATTCCACAGGGGCACATGCAATGGTTGTAGAGATATACGATTCATCAAAACGTTACTCCAGCAGGAAATGCAATATCTCGAAAACCTGAAGGGGCACAGATTTTATTTTTGGGGGCACATTTTAGCACACATATAAGCTCTCTGGCCATGCACAATTTTTCTCTCTCCGATCATTCGTTTAGAATTTTCCTGCTAGAAAAACGTTACCCCAGCAGGAATCGTTTTTTCCGTTTTTTTCCAAAACGACAGGGGGCACACATTTTTTATGTGGGGGCACATTTACAGCAGTTAGGGCACAAATTATACGTTTTACTCCTATAACCCTAGGAGACACTTTCTTGCTGGGGTAACGTACACCGCAATAACGACGGGGTGTTATAAGTTTGACGTGTTTTCCGTAAAAACCAAAGTATTAGAAAACTTTAAAAAAATGGATGAAATCGTTCTCAAGTTATGGCGTGACCAAAGGAAATAGGGATTCATTTACCTATACCTATATTTAGAGGACTCGCACGATATTTGAAGAATTATAATATATGAAGACAGCAAAATTAATTGTGTAAAGTTAAATGTTTTACAATGAATATGAATGAATAAAATATACATATTATTTTAATGTATGTAGGAAAAATTACTTTTATTTGGGTACTGAATTTTTATGATTTTTATTATTCCTCTAATAGGGTTTCGTATCCAAAGGGTAATAATGTGACTATAGTATCTACTGAAGCCGAGCTGTAGGTACTGTACACACGGCGACAGATCAAGCTATAAATTTCCAGTTTTAGCTGACCTCGCATTGTACCTACGGGTTTTTCGTACAATCAGAAGTCAGCTTATACTGGTTATACGTATGGCTTGATGTGTCGCCGTGCGTACATACAAGCCGGATACACGGCGCTTCACTACCCACAGCGAACGCAAATTGCCGGTAATATCTAAAACGTTCTCCCGATTTTTTACAAGCTTTTATTTAAATTGCAATGTACCTATGTATGTATGTTTCTCTGGGTGGCATCTTGCAACTCAATTTTGAAGCAAACATTTTAAACCGATTGAGCTGAAATTTTGTATACACGTTCAGTTTGGACACGGTTATATTATTTACCGTGGTTTGGATGACAATGCATGGTTAGCTGTGTGTCGTTATTCTAAATCCAACATGGCGGCACACCCAAGATGGCGGACTAATTATTTTTATTGCATTCCCACAATATAGGGGTATATGAAAGGGCATGCTGAGAATAAGTCGAAAAATAAAGTGACGTCACGTTAAATCCAATATGGCGGACTAAGTTTTTAATGCTTGCCTACAATTATATGGGTATCATTGAAAGGAGTTGAAAGGACTTACGAATAGAGAATACGAATGCGAGTTTAAAAAAAATAAGATTCTGACCATTTCAACATATTACAAAAATCATATGGCCCTGCTTCCGGAGAGCACAAAATATGTATGAAACTGACTTACCATCCGGCCGTATAGACTTCGGTAAAGACTGTTCACCTCATTCAACCCAAGACTGTGCAATTTTCAGCATAATATAGTCACGGCACTGCAGAACGAAGAATGCTGCCAACTATACTATGCTGGGCTCGCAGTCTCGCACAGTACAAAAAATGCAGGGTAGTACCTTCGATCATGCCGTTAGGCTCGAAGCTCTTCGCTGCTGCTGGTCAAGCATACGTGGTGGTAAAATCATTAGAAAGTCCCCTTATTGAAGAGCTAGACTGTTCAAATTTAACCGGCAAATGACCTTACAACAATGATGCGTTGAATGAGATAACGTCATTAGTTCATTACACAATTTATATGATATTAAATATGTTGATGTGATTGATTTTAACTATTAAAATTTTCAAACTAAGTAAATACGGGTATTTGAATCTCGCGACAAGCTTTTATATCATACTAGCTGACCCGGCAAACGTTGTTTTGCCATATATAAATTATTTCTAGCTGCCCGGCGCTACTTCGTTCGCGTGGTGTCCTACCCCCTACCCTACTTCTACCCTACTCCTACACTACTCCTACACTACTCCTACCCTACTCCTACACTACTCCTACCCTAGGGTGGACATCCCTTATCACTTAAGGGTTTGAAAAAAAAAAAAAAATAGATGGTAGCGGATTCTCAGACTTACTGAATATGCACAAAAAATTTCATCAAAATCGGTCAAGCCGTTTCGGAGGAGTATGGCAACGAAAACTGTGACACGAGAATTTTATATATTAGATAAGTTGTGTAATGACGTTATAAGTTGATAGAAAAATTAAAAGTTTACTTTTTCTTTATAAGAGAACTGCGTGGCCGCGACATGCTCCACGTTTCAACCGCGCGGCCATGGTTAAACCTTTACAACTTTCTGAATATTGGATCTACGAATTTGCGACTTTCATTGTTAGTGTTTTACAAATTCTTTCGTAATGTTGGCGTAGTCGTTTTTGTTCTACGAAACTGTGGACGAGCAGTCGAAACGGACACGCGCATTTAAATACGAGCTTGTTTTTTAAAAAGGTTTTTACTTTTAATTTTTCGTTCCAGGTTAGGGACCCTGTCATGTGTAAACTACACCAGAGAGAGGAGATCTATGCCTGGTTCGTCGGTGCGATACTTCCCTCAATATAGGTAGGGTCGTTTAGGGGGATACGCAAAGGTAGCCCGTGTAGTTGTATTGATTCCAATTATTATAATTCTGTACAAACATATTTTTTAAGGTCGCGGATGATATTTTGATCAACATAAAACTTGATCTGTAAATTTTAAAATACATAACGCAAAATTGAATTTCGTGACGGACGACCCGTTTCAAGTAACTTACACAATAAATACATATTTACTGATAATTACATTGGATTATTGGAATTTTATCTAAACTAGATAGGCGATCGACGACTTCACTTTACAGATATTGTTCTTTAGGGCGGCAAACGAGCGAGATGGCTGGTGATGTCCTATAGGACTGTTATTATACCGACACTCATACCTTTAAAATCGGTAGAGGGCAACTGGTTGGCGGCAGAAATGGTTGGTGGTAGCCAAGCGGTAGTTCCTGTTCGGAGTTTCGGACTTTCATCACATGTGTACACACGGCTACACATCAAGCTATACATTTCCAGTTTTAGCTGATCTCGCATTGTAGGTATAGGTTTTTCGTACAATCAGTAGTCAGCTTATACTGATTTTGTATAGCTTGATCTGTAGCCGTGCGTACTAACTGATATAATTTACTTAGGTACTCGTCGTGCATTATGTAGGTTTTATAAAAAACTGCAGTTTGGCATTCACAGCAGAAAAGCCCTAACTCTATGGGGACTTTAGACGGTAAATCTGCCATGAACTTACCTAAAGTAAAATGCAGTGTACTTCTTGGCAACACAAAAAAAAACATATTTTTAATCTGTGGGTGACATTGACGAGCTACGTCTAATCCAAAGAGTAAAGTAATATTGGTGAATTGGTCTAATCTAAGTATCTAACTGAAATGTCAATAATTTCCATCTCTTCATAATCTGTGATAATTTCTGAGAGTTATAAAGGATTCGGATCTACAACAATGATTCTATGAAAATAAAATCAAAGAATTGCTAAGAAATAAAGTCGTTTTAGTATTTTTAGAAATAATTTCATTTCGTACCATGCCTCTACCACCAGCTTTAGCCGCGCGTCTAGCTAAAAGAGGACTATTGAAACCAAAGCCGGCAGATCCCGGACCTAACAATGAAACTCCTGTACAGGCTAGTGAAGAAATCATTGCAGAAGATTACGACAGTAAACTTGATGAGCGTGTAAATAAAGAACACTTTTGGGAAGGTATCGAGGGCGTCAATGTTGACCCCATCAAAGGTCATAAAAGTTGTCCAAATAAAAGCAACATCTTCCACGAGTGTTCTAAGTATTGTGTAAAAAGATGGAAAACGGGAAAGTTAGTTCCTAGCGAAACCTACATGGAATATAAGAAAAAGGCGTTGGAGCTGTGGCCCTTGCCATCAGGTTGGGAGGAAGTGTATGATGAAGGATTTGGTCAGCATTATTTTTGGAATGTTCACAATAATTTGGTTAGTTGGCTGCCGCCTGCTCACCCGCGTGCAACTCCTACTGAAAGTGCTGCACATTTACGTGAAGAGCGATTATTGAAGGAAGGTGATGAAAGTGATGACAGCAGCGAGGCTTCTGACCAAGAAGTACCTCAACAGCAACAACATAAGGAGAAGAAACAAGAGCGCCGAGAGAAAGAGAAAGATTTAGTGCATCATAGGAATAAAAGACTGCGGGTTAAAGACAATGACTTGGATCCAATGGACCCTGCAGCTTATTCTGACATATCAAGGGGGAGCTGGACCTCTGGGCTAGACACCCACGCTAAGACAGGAGTGGACTCGACTGCTACTGGTTCCTTGTACCAAATGAGACCATATCCTGCACCTGGAGCTATACTTGCGGCAAATGCAAAACAGTCTTCTCCATCACCATAAATATAATAATAATGACATTGTCACATAGTTTTTTACTTTTCCTAGTTAAAATGAATAATCATCATTATTATCATGTATCAATTGCAAACTGATTCATAAATATTGACTTGTAGTAATGCAACAGCCTTTGCAAACCAAAAAAGAAACCTGTGTCTGAATGGTCAGTTAATAATGTAAATTGGTTATACCGTTTATCCACCTTGGATTTTTTTTTAATTTTTGGGGTAGATACGGAATAATGTAGGAATAACCCTGTAGATATGTAAGATACTTGTAGGTATATACATAATAATATGCACATTTACCCCCAACTTGGTTATGCGTAATGTTTAGCACAAATAAATGTTTTTTGTTCTATTGCTAATAGACTAACTTGGTGCTGCCTGTGCATGCACTGCACTAGTTTAAAACTAGAAAAATGGCACACATTACAATTAAATACACAAAATCAATCAAAATACATATTTATTACCAGATTATAGAAGATAACAGCTATAACTTAAAATAATATTTCACCTTATGTGTGGCCAGTGGTTTGACTCAATAAAATCAACTGCTGTTTATTAATTGCGTTCTTATAGTAATACTGTCTAATTACTAATTAGTTTCCCGTTTGGACATCACAAATGTTGATATGAAGTTCAATCTCAAGCTTCCACAATTTAACTGCTAATGTTAAAGGTAAATAATAGTCTTGTACCAAAATTATTTACAATAATAATTTACATTTCGAGATGACAATTACAGCATTATATTTCAGCATGCATGCAGCATATAACAGCATTATATTTCGTTCAGTTAATAAAAATGAAATGTTAGTTCACAATTAATATTTCTTTGCTTGGATTTAGATTCAAGCTAAAATTATGTCAATTTATGTAAAACATCATGGTTGTTTAATATCAGTCTTAACGGTTACAAGTTTTAGCTTCCATTGATGTATTTGGTTTCTGTGGACATATTCATCAGTAGATTTTCTGAAGTGAACAGTCCAATTGAGCTCTGAGTTTTCGTTGATGCATCTGTAAAATAAAATAATGGTTGAGAATATTCATAATAACCGTCTTCTTATAACATTAACCATTTTGTTTTAGTTAGAAACAATCACTGGGAGTGATGAGAATGCACTCATTAAGGTGCTGAGTGCGCACTGATCAGTCGTGTGGTGACTGCGGTCAATCGCACCTCGATGATAACTTTGTCAGCCCCTTTATTTCATATTTTCAAAGGCGGTGGATTTTGTAGTTCTAGTGACGTGGTGCGGTTGACAGTACAACGTCTAAAATAATGGGCAAATCCCTCAAGACGAAAATCGTAAAGTATAGAGTAATAAAAAATAAAAAATAGTGCAAAATACTGGTGTGACGGCCTGGAAATTAAGTGGTCTAACACAAGGTTGAGGATTCACAACTGGCATGACAGTAGTAATGTAATCATAATCAACGTCGAAAAAAATATCGCAGAGAAGGGAAAACCTAACTGAGACTAATAGTGGTTTGAAATCACCAATGCTGTAAGCAAACATGGTGATCGTGAACCTTTGCAAACCTACTTTACTAAATTTAAGGCAAACGCGCCATGGTAGCCTGGCAAATGCGCGGGCTGCCTTAGCACAACCCCTTAAAAAAAAAAAAAGAAGAAAAATGTAGACTTGCTTGAAAATGAATGAAACATACGTACAAAATCAGACAAGATTGAGGGTAGATATAACATACCTGATTTAACAACAACAACGTATGGGGCAATGTCGAGCATACGCGAGACTAATCCTAGTGTTGGTTTGTGGGCAAGGTCCACTTTGTAAAACTTTTTGATGGTGAATTTTTCGAGAGCTTCCGACAATGAGCCCGATAGGTTGGCTAGTCGTCGACGGGCATTGTCTGCCGTGAACACACCGATCACCGATCTAAAAAAACATAAAATCAAAATCAAAAGTCGTTTATTCAAATTAGGCTGAGAATCAGCACTTTTTGAACGTCAAAATTACAAAAGACAGTCCCCCAAAAACGCCCGCCCTTCACCACTTCCTAGTGCTATCGCTGGGAAGAAGTGGCGCAACAAACTCCCCAGCAGCACATCTGTCTGTTCAATTTAAAAAAATACTTGATTGTATACAATACTAGGTACTTATGTTCGTTAATTAACATTACAAAACCAGGACATAAAATTTAATTATTTGCCATAATATATGTCAGCTAGCCACGCCAGTATACCAACAAATTTAATAAAAACTGTACGTACTCAAGCTAAAAAATAATTAATTAAAATGTAAATAAAAAAACTTCATCATTCTCCTGCCCTTATCCCAAATTATTTGGGGTCGGCGCAACATGTCTTTTTCTTCCAAACTCCTCTATTAGCCGCCATCTCGACAGTCACCCCCTTTCTAACCATATCATCATTCACACAGTCCATCCATCCATCGTTTCTTTGGTCGTCCCCTACTCTTATAGCCATCGACATTCATACTCAAAACTTTCCTCACGACATTTTCCTCATTCCTCCGTAATACATGCCCATACCATGACAACCGGTTTCCACATAACTTTTCAATTACCGGTGCCACTTTCAAACTTCCTCTTATATACTCATTTCTTATTCTATCCATTCGTGTAACACCACACATACCTCTCAGCATTCTCATCTCAGCTGCATGCAATTGCCTTTCATTCATCCCTTTTGTGGCCCAACATTCTGATCCATACAAGACAGCAGGTCTAACCATGGTTTTGTATATCTTCCCCTTAAGTTTAAGGGAAATGCGGGAGTCGCAGATTGTTCCCGTGACCTGCCGCCATTTCATCCATCCAGTGTTAATTCTGTGCTTAACCGTCCGATCTACTTCGCCATCGCTTTGCACGAGTGAACCGAGATACCGAAAATCGGAGCAGACTGGGAGAAGCGCGCCATCAAGCGCTATGGCTCTAGAGTTGGAGAGACCGCCGAAATCGCAGAACATATGTTCAGTTTTGGTTCTGCTGATTTTCAAGCCAACATCCTCCAGCTTCTGTTGCCATTTCTCCAATCTGCTCTGGATCTCGGATCCATCTTCACCGACAAGAACAATGTCATCGGCAAACAGCATGCACCAGGGGGCCTCTTCCTGTATGTCCGCCGTCAGAGCGTCCATAATCAACAGGAAGAGGTAAGGACTTAAAGCCGATCCCTGGTGCAAGCCTACAGCCACACTGAACTCGTCGGTATTGCCAGCAGCCGATCGGACGTAGGTACGAGATCGATTGTACATAGCACGAATTAACTCTACATACTTCCCGGGCAAACCTTTCTCTTTCAAGGCCCACCACAGAACATCCCGAGGTACCCTATCATACGCTTTCTCCAGATCAATGAACACCATCTGCAAGTTCTTATGTGCACGTCTGTACTTCTCGCACAACTGGCGGAGTGCAAAAGTGGCGTCCATTGTTCCTCGACCTGGCATAAACCCAAACTGGTTTGGGGTAATCTCACTCTCCTCTCGCAGTCTTTTCTCTATTACTTTCTCCCATACCTTCATACTATGTGACATGAGCTTTATCCCTCGATAGTTGTTGCAGTCCTGTACATCACCTTTATTCTTGAAGATGGGCACTAGCGAACTATTGCACCATTCTTGTGGGATCCCACCTTCATGCAACAACTTATTGAAGAATAAAGTCAGCCACATACATCCATCTTCTTTTAAACACTTCCATACTTCTACTGGTATATCATCTGGGCCCATAGCCTTCCCATTCTTCATACCTTGAACTGCCTTTCTTACTTCATCCATGCTAATTTCCCTCACCAAACCCATATTTACTTGTACCTCTTTAAGCACACCATCCCATTTATTCTCTTCGTTCATTAGCTTTTCAAAATAAACCTTCCATCGTTCTTTTATTTCGTCATCTTTATACAGAACCTTACCGACGTCGTCTTTCATACATTTAATGTGAAGAATATCTCTCGTTCTCCTTTCTCTTGCTTTTGTAATCCGGTAGAGCTCCTTCTGGCCTCTAGGGCTGTCCAGTGAGTCATACAACTTCTCCTGCGCCTTAGCCCTCGAAACTGCTACCGCCTATGTAAATAAAAAAACTTACTACCCAAATAAAAGCCTCCAGGCATAAAGGGCGTGACAGCTTACATATTTATGCATTGCTGGGTTCTAAGACACAAGATAACACATCACAACTTATAATAATGTGCCAAATAACTATATTCTCATTTCTCAGGCAGGAAATAGTTTTACGTCGGTCACGCGTACCAAGAAGCTCAGAGTAATATGGACGTGCAATGTGTACCTATAGGGTAGCACGATCGTATTCGTATAAAGCCCATAACAGACGTAGTATAGTACAGTCAACAGCAAAAGTAGATGATCAAAATCAGAAATTCAATACTAATTAACGGAGTTCGCGTCAGAACTGTGTGGCGTCGAAGTGATTCAAAAGTATGACACTGAGTCTGACATACTTTTGAATCACTTCGACGCCACACAGTTCTGACGCAAACTCCGTTCATTAGTATTAAATTTCTGATTTTGATCATCTACTTTTGCTGTTGACTGTACTTAATATAAGTTATAGCTAGGCATATTACGATATATTTTTAATACAATCTATTGTCCGCACACACACCTTTAATATATTATTATATGACGTCACCAACCTATACCTACTGTAATTTATATTATAGCTAGGCCGACCACAAATGGAATGATGGCAAAATGCAAAAATATATGATAGACTACCTCTGTTATAGACTTTAAACAAGAGATGTGTTGTTATAGGAGCAGTAAAAAAACTCTCACAGAGTGATGTATCTATCCTTTAAACATAAATTTTATTTTAAAATATTGAAGAGCAGAAATAGCGAGGTGTGCAAAAAATAGATACGCCGTTCTTTGATGGATGTAGATTATTACCATGAATAAGTCTCTGGTTATAAACTAGGTTCTACGTTTGTTATGGCATCCGCTGGTCTTCACCTTGAAGTTGCGCTATGAAAAGTACCACTACGAATGTATATAATAATAAACATAGAAAGAAGAAAAACATTAGATACACTCATCTAAAATTGAAAGCGAAACCAGAAAATTTTAACATGTTTGTTTTTGGGTTTTTGTTGTGGCAGATGTAAATGTAAAACATAGCGATTGATATTTTCTCTGACAGAAGTTGTCAAATATTCTTTTTCTGCGTAGTTGGAGTATTTAATACAATATTTGTGATTATAAATTATTCATTTAACTTCGATTTTATAATTATTCTGCACGTCCCGTTATCGTTAACATCGACGTCTAAGATTTTACCGTTGATGTTAACATCCACAATAAATTAGTTTAAAAAAAATGACATATCATGGACGTATGGCGCCACTTGTGCAGTATTTCGGGGGCTTACCACCAGCTCTTATAGAGTTATAGCAGGGCAGAAAGTGAACTCCACTGCTTTTTTGTACATTGTCATAGAACAAAAAAGCAGTACAGGTCAACTTCTGCCCTGCTATAAGAGCTGGTGGTAAGCCCCCTAAAATACTGCACAAGTGGTTTCGTTCCCAATGTAGTTTTGTTCCAAATAATTAGTACAGTCACAAGTATCGCATTGCGATACTGTGATGACTCAGGTAGTCTATTATTGCACGGCGTGATGTCGTGACTGCTAAACGCCGTGCATGGTTATACATAATAATCACCCACAAAGTTATGAAATAAAATCTTGAAAAGATCTTTGTTTTGTTGGTACCATAAGCGTTAGCTATGTAATAATACTTTTTCGATTGGGGTTCTGTCAATACAAACTAAGTTTTGCGGTCTATCTAAATCAATACTATATATGTAGCTAAATATTCATCCCAGCTACGGCCGCCCGGTCGGTTTGTTTAGCTCCTAATAGCATTACAGTGGTACATTACTACGTCATTGGCTCGTGCTACGGATTTACAAGCGAGTGATGTATTCTTATTGCTTACCCTTTATCATTGACAACCGTCAACAGTGGTGATTGACTTTCTACGAGAGCGGCGAGTGCTTCGGTCGGCGTGCTGTTGTGAGACACGCTCGCGACAGCCTGCACCATGGCTTGCGTCACTGGTTTACTCCACCACCTAATAAGTTTAAAAAAATAAATTATAACCAGCCCTTCTTGGCGGATGGGCATAGATATAAATACAAAAGAGGTTGACATGTGCCTTGACCGGCTAGAGCATGTGCCTCTGTAAGAGTTTATTCGATTTACGTACTTAAAATGGATTAGGCATAATAATTGCTGTCCGTTTATCATCAACTACACTCAGCGGCACGGAATCTTGGCCAAGAGAACAAAAACTTTAAAGTGTTTCCAATGATTGTTTATTATGAGGGAAGGTCAAAAAAATGTTTACTCTTAGTTCAAGAGGGTAATTTATTAATCTCGTGGCTACTGTAGCCGGCAGGGTGGATGGCCAAATAAATAGGTCACTGGATGGCGGCACACAGACCGTCATTGCTGACCCTTACGCGGTGTCCTGCGTGAGCGACGAATACGACGCGACGCGACGCAACACGACGCGACGTAATGCGACGCGATGCTACACGCGACAATTAGTGTCCTACGTGATTTTGGTCATTACTTCTCGAATCATGGCGAAGTACAGTACAATTTTGATCGAAAGTTGAAGTGACGCGTCTGGTCGCCCTCAAAACAAGTACGCGTTACGTCGCGTCTCGCCGCAGACTGTCATAATTATAGGCCGCAGGTAGGGTACGCCGTTGAGTTGATCGCGTTCGTCGCGTTCGCAGCGTCGCGTCACGTCGTATTCGTCGCTCACGCAGGACACCGCGTAAGGGTCAGTTCACACCGAGAATATACTCTCAACGCGAACTCTCACAATGCAATGTGTACCTTTTCGTGTAGAAAATAAAGTATATTTTGAGTCACTCTTTTAAAGTGTCGCGTCTCGGTGTGAACTGACCCTTACGCGGTGTCCTGCGTATATACGATACGAACGTGTTCGCAATATCTTACACCAACATTTAGATACGAAGAAGCGATTCGCGCGATGGGTGCCGCGTTTACTGAAGTGTGCCACGTGAGCTCGACAAATGGATGTGCGAATAACACTTGTGCGACAAAACTGTACTGCGACTCACGATAGTTCGAATGCACGCTTGTGCGCAAGCAATAATATTAAGTCTTCAACGTCAGAGGCACCCCGAGGTTCGGTTTGGTTAGGTTCCTTTAAACCCTGCAGACAGAAGCGGGTCTCCGTCGACTAAGTCTTAATAATATGCTTGTCGCACCAGCGTGCATTCGCACTATCGTGAGTCGCAGTACAGTTTTGTCGCATAAGTGTTATTCGCACATCCATTTGTCGATCTCACGTAGTACACTCCGTTTACTGTCGGTTGATCAAAAACGCATGCGTGTGACCACTTCGGAGGCAGGTTTGGCGTTGTTTCAACGGGATAAAAACGAATTTTTGCGTCGTTTTATAACAGTAGACGGAACATGGATCCACCACCATACCCCAGAAACCAAGCAACGATCGAAACAGTGGATTGCTACCGGCGAACCAGCTCCAAAGAAGGCCAAAGCAGTTTTATCGGCCAATAAAGTGATAGCTACAGTTTTTTGGGATGCACGTGGTAATCCATATTGACTACCTAGAGAAGGGTAAAACGATTAATGGCGCATATTATGCGAATTTATTGGACCAATTTGACAAAGGCATTTGGCTAAGAAAAATCCTCTTCCACCAAGACAACCCACGAGTGCACACCTGCGCGATTGCCATGGCCAAACTTCATGAGTTGCGCTGTGAGTTGCTTTCTCACCCACCGTATTCGCCAGATGTAGCCCCTTGACTACGACTATTTTCTGTTTCCGAATTTAAAAAAATTGCTTGGTGGGAAAAGATTTGGCTGAACGAAGAGATCATGCACGAAACCAATGCTTATTTCGAAGGGTTACCCAAGTCGTACTTTATGGAAGGGATCGAAAAGCTAGAGAAACGCTGGATGAAGTGCATTAAGTTACAAGGAAACTACGTTGAAAAATAAATAATAATAATTAAATAAAATTGACTCCTTGTTTAATTTTTACCAGACTTATCACTCCGCTTTCGTATAAACACTTTTATTATCTCGTTGATTTATTTTCTTACTTATTAAATACATTTAAAACTATTTTTATAAAAACATTTAAAAATATAAAATACTCGTCCGCCGGTATCGGGAGCAGGGTCCAAGCTACGGGTGGTTAGGGCTCCAGAGACAGGAACCTCCTCACGATGCGAGCCGTATCGAGGACTCCTGCCTTCTGAATCAGGCCCTTGATCCAACAGCCTAACGAGAGCCTCGAGAGACATTGGCCGAAACGACAATCGGCACAATGACAGCCGAGGTCACATGCAGTGGCGTGCATTGGTTTTCAGAACAGGTAGGCAGGCACTTTAAGTAAAGAGTAGGCCGTCTAGCGACTGCCTACTGCCGCGCGTGTTTGTATGAAGATTTTGTTTTTTGTTAGGTATGATAATTTAGTGAGTTTCTTAATTGTGGGGCACACACACTGAAATGTAATTGACAGGTGTATGGTGAGTTATCGAGGTAGGCACTGCTTATATCCCTTTATGCAATGCACGCCACTGCTCACATGCCACATGTCAACAACCTCGTGTATTAAATTTGTTTCTCTTTCTCAGGTTTCACGAGGTTCTCAATTATTATTATTATTAACAGCGTTATCAAAGTTATTGCAAACATGTGCTAAAATTCTTAATAACATGATAACACCTTGACACGAAGATGATAATTTTGCAAATATTGACATTAAATGATGATTAAGTTTAATATGACGTAATTTTAACGAAATTGATTATACTTAGATTTATCTACAAGGAAGGTTCATCAATGTTCTACGCGTGATCTGCAAGTAACTGATAAGCCAGTCTGTTGTAAATAAATAACTTGTCTTTTCAATATATCGAGCTATTGCTAAACTAAAGCGAATAATATGATTTTCCCGTCGATTTTAATTGATTTTGACGTATCTTGAAGATAAGTTGAAACACGCATATCATATTTTGAGAAGGGTATTGCTATAATCTTATCAGCATTTAGTTTTAGTATATTATATTGATAAAAACGGCTATTGTTAAGAAAAGGAATATATTAAAAACTAACTTTGCTGTGCCCGACAGGGTCCATAATTTATTGATTCGATGTTTCGACATATCAACTATAATATTATGTAGGTACACATTATGGAATGCATTAAAGTATTGAGTAATGATCTTAGGACGAAAAATGTAGTCCGAGCTTCGGATGAAAGTTGGTAACACGGCTGTTCAGTCACAAAAGTAGTGCCATTTTGTCGGCCTTATCCGTTAAGATCTGACTTAGGCCCGTATTATAGATCATCACTATAAAGACTCAATCATTACTTAAAACTAGTTTTAAGCCATTAGATTGGATGAAACTAGGTAGTTTCAAGTAATTCTTGATTTGTAAATGGATCCAGCTCCGGACGTCAACATCACTATATGACGTATTCCATATTTAAAATCTTGTTTCCAATTGATTTCATTTCCTCAAAAACTAATCAAACTTTATTATAGTGTAAATTAACTATTTAAAAAGTCATAAAAAGTTTGAAGTTGTAGCGCAAACTGAACTTTACAGTTATTTTTCGTGTGTATAACTCCAGCTTCCTCATATTATGTGATGGAATAATTTTACCTATGCTAATATTTGAGGCATAATAGCCTAAATTATGCCTAAATTTTTGAGCTATAATACATAATCATATCTTCTTTCGTTCGGAAGATATGACATGAGCAGCTGGGGTGCCGTCACTCCAGCTTACACATATCTATCGGTTGCTTTTGTATTTTGACCAGAGATTTGAAAATTTTGCTGCCGATGGCAGCTATTACGCCTTATAACTATAAAGAAGATATGATTATGTATTATAGCTTAAGAAAAGCTATAATACATAATCATATCTTCTTTCGTTTGGAAGATATGAATGAGCAGCTGGGGTGACGTCAGTCCAGCTTACACACACGTTTTTGATCGTAGTTTCAACACTTTTTAAGTATTATCGTTCAGTTTTTTCCTTCCTTGTGCAGCTATTATGCCTTATTTTTCTGACTATAATTCAAAACCCTAACCTCACTGGTTTGTCTGAATTGAATGAGGAAGCTGGGTTGACGTCACTCCAGCTAACACACACTAAACGACTCATATTAACGAAGTTTTTGTGGCAGCAAAATTAAGACGGAGAACTTTGACTGCAGCTAATATGCCTTAAATATTGGCATAGGTAGAATTATTCTAGCACATATGAGGAAGCTGGAGTTATACACACTTATTTTTTTTTAAACACATATGTGTTTGCACTTTTGGAAAGAAAATTGCGAACGCAGTATAGGTACGATCAACCGCGTGGTTGTAGTAACACTTGAATTACGTTATCTGCCATTAATGCTAACGAAATGAAAGACGTTTTCAGTACCTACGAACAGTCAACATTGTGCGTATACTTACCTTTATGGAAGAAATAATACTCACGGAAGGTTCTCCTTTTTGACTAATGGTTGGAAATTCCGCGCCTCCATCCATTGGTCGGATATGAACTTAGTCATATAGTTGCGAATATTGTCAGGTAAGAGTACCACGCACTTCTGGCCCTCCTTCAATGACTTGGCTGCTTGGATGGCGCCCCACATGGCAGAACCACTGCTGCCACCTGTCACATAAGATCGATATTGCTCTAACAAATGTACTTTTATAACAAGGATATGAACCGTCAACATTAGCTCATAAACATTTCCCGTAGGACATGACTTCGTTCTTTGGGCATTACATTAATCAGCCGAATATTTCTTTTTTATTTATGTGGGATAGAGGTATCGTTTGAAAATAGTTCGTGCTTACTTAACCGAGAGAGTAAAAAATAACTAGCTCACCACATAGTAATCCCTCGTCTTTGATAAGTCTTCGCGCCATTTCCAACGAAGTGTGATCTTCGGTCTTCACCCATTTGTCAATGACACTTCTGTCGAGAGAACCCGGCAGGAAGTCGTAACCGATGCCTTCCACCTTTGGATTATTAATAACAGCTGTATAATTATATTATGAATATAGAGTACCTACCTTAAAGACAAGGCTAGATTTGAGAATTCCTGCAGAAATTAATTCTAATGTTTTTAAATAAAATCGAGATCTATTATCCGACTGCACGGTTGGCGCAGTGGTTAAGCGATTGACTGCTGCGCTGCGTGTCGCGGGTTCGATTCCCGCACGGAACAAATATTTGTATGACCTACATGTATTTGTTCCGAGTCTGGGTGTTTTTCTATCCATAATATGTATGTATTTACAAAAAAAAAATTGTATATAAGTAGTTTATCAGCCATCTTGTTACCATAACACAAGCATTAGGTTGCTTAGCTTTGGGACAAATGGTGCTGTGTGAAATGTCCAGGGATATTATTATTATTATTATTATTATATTCTTGCATTACCTACGATGTTGAAAATTATAATAGAGCGACCGAGTGACACAAATGTATTCACGAATTCACGATGTATGTACCGATATTCCGATATCGGTACGTCTGCCGAGTTTCGCAAGCTAATTTAATTTGACCCTGTAGATATACGTATTTACAGGGTCAAATTAAATTAGCTTGCGAAACTCCGCAGACGTGATGGGTATCGATATAATAAAACACAAACAAAATAAAAAGATTTGATGATTATTTTGGTGTCAATGGTCGCTGGAAATGTTTTTACTTGAAGTGAAGTCTGTTTTATCGTGTTGAGATACCCATCACGCCTGTGAAGTATTGGTACCAAAAAAAAAGTGATATTTTAAGTGACTACACACTATCGGCGGTTGATGACTTCAAAATAAAAGCATCATCAAAATAATTTCCTTTTTGTTTATCATGTTTAGAGTAACTACAGACTTCTTTGAGTTTAACTCATTTAATTTGCCCCTGTATGTGATATAATACTTATTGCTTTTACGACTAGTTCATAAACATGCATATCGTAATATAATAAAATATTGATATCTCTATGTTTACAACGAATGCTGAGCATCTAGACCACGAGCGGCTGATGTAAGAGAGCATCAAACTTGTGGAATGAAAAATATTTTCATACATTAACCGATATTAGTTCCAACGTCATGTGGTAACCAAAACACTGGGTTATATCAGTACCTATATAATGTTTGATCTACATGCAACGTCGCGCGGCAGGTCACGGCAGGAATTAGCATGGCAAGCCATCCGTGTTGAATTGATTGCGATTTAGAGATTACTCGAAATAACACTTTAAAGGCTCTTTACGATGTTATCACGGTAACTTTCTGGTATTTGCAGTACGCTAAACATAATAACAATAGGACGTGATATACATCAATAACGTGTTATTGTATTGAACAGCTTGACTGATGAATATACATAAATTATTCATATTTACACGAAGATGCCAAGAAAGTTATCACACACATCATTTGTGCTAGCTATATTCTAGGTTTTTGTCAAAAAGGTACAGGTACGTACTGCTGACTATTATAATATTTATAATATGAAGTTAGTTAGTTAATGTTTCGAGGACACATACGGGACGGAAGTACTGATACGATTCAGTTCTAATTAGGATGACAGCCGCGGCAATAGTTCATTTAAAGCGCGCATGTGCGTCGCCATTAATATCGCTTCATTAGACAAATGCATGTAGGTACCTTATTTAGACAATTAATAATTATTATTTATGATATTTTAATAATTGATGGCACTGTTGCGAACTGATTGATCATAGGTGTAACAAATAGTTGTTTTGGAGCTGGAAAAAAGCTCGGGTGAGGTATTTTTTTTAGAAAGAATGAAAGAAAATATTTACCTCGTACACCTGCACATCGGATTCGTTGAGCTCCTCGGGCTGAGCGAGTATGGAGCCGTAAGGGTCGACACCGACGACGACGCACTGCGGGCAGCGCTCCTTGATCTTGTGTCCCACGCCGGAGATGGTGCCGCTGGTGCCGGCGCCCATCACCACCATGTCCACGTCGTCGTCCAAAGACCACAAGATCTCCTCAGCCGTGCCGTCGAAGTGCGCCAGCGGGTTGCATGGGTTGTTGTACTGCAATTATTTTAATATTCATGCATCCCACATATTTACTCAGGGTGCAATAACACCGCGGTCGATCGACCTTGGTCGTTGCACCCATAAACAGTTGGATTAGTAATGGCAGTGTTTTGTTTTTAATATTTGCGTCTCATTCACACAAGTCTGAACGAATAAACAATGTATAGCTGAACTACATGTAAAAGTCCTTGATTTGGAATAATGAAAACAGCGAGGGTGAACACAACACAATACAAGCATCTCAAGTGATTTATGGTCTAACTTTAGATTAGTGTGAATTAAATTTAAGTATAATATATCATTATTCTAAATCATGAAAAAAATCCAGCAGTGTCTTTCGGCTAAAATGATAATGATGATGAATAAAAACCAAAAAAGCCTGGTAGTGGGCTGAAGCGGTTGTGTATCATATAAGTAAATGTGTAGGTTTATGCAATTTTACATACACAAAAACAATGACTGTTGAAGGAAAGGGGAATGCTCAGGAAAGTCTACACTGACCAATTAAAAATAGCTTGGTATTCACTTTCCTTAAAAGATAACTCCACCTTTTGACCCAGATTCCTCTTGAACCTATGAGAACATTTGAATTAGGGTGCAAGCTCAACTATATTATTATCCATGACTTTTTTTATATTGTTTGCACAACACCATTTATTTGATTTTATATTTAAAATTATAATTTCACAGGTAACAAATGGGGTTTTATGTACGGATTGATTGAGCACATACTTGGTCCAGAAGGACTGCATCAGGGATCTCCTTGGCTAGTCTGCTGGCCACCATAATGTTGCTTGTTGGATCGTCCCAGGCCGCTTCTGTTGGGGTTCGGATTATTTCAGCCCCCAGGGCTATTAATGTGTTTACTTTCTCATCAGACATTTTTTCTGGTAATACTATTATACACCTGTAACCTGTAAAAGATTGATGTAAGCTTATTAAAAACATTTCATTTTAATATAGTAGTACATATTAAGGAGTAAGTATCTAGAATCTAGTTTCTTCTTGAATTTACAGCATATAACAGAAGTAAAATATGTATTTATTGTTGTATCATCATAAATTTACAGAAATCAAAGTAGTCTTATGTAAATATTGTCAGTACTTATTTACCTCTAACAGCAGAAGCAAGGGCCAGCCCAATGCCAGTATTGCCTGATGTAGGCTCCACAATGACAGACTTGCCAGGCTTCAGCACACCCTTCTGCTCGGCGTCAATTACCATCCGGTAAGCTATGCGGTCCTTTACAGAACCTCCAGGGTTTAAGAACTCACATTTTGCATCTGATAACAAAATCATACAAATTGAATTATAATATTTATAAACAAACAACACATTGAGCAAAAAAGATTAAACATGTTTTTAAAGATCTTTGTGAGTTGTATGGAAAATTCATTTAAATTAAATGATAGCCAGCCCAAAAATGTCTAGAAAATGTTTAAAAAATTACTCACACATATCGCATTTTACACCTTCTTCTTTAGGTATTTTCGAGAGTTTTACCAATGGAGTATTACCAATTACATTTAGAATGTCCGGATGAATTTTCTGATTTCTATCCCTAAAAATTTAAGGAAAATTATATTTTATGTTCTTAGTATTAGGTTATTCTTAGGTTTACCAGCAATATATCAAGGTTATTATGTATACTTACAGAGGTCTCACAATGTGCGGCATTTCCTTGAGGTTAAAAAATTTCCTCACCACATTTTCCGTAGAGTTGTTCACATCCACATGGTTAGACATTTTACGGATTTTCCGAGTAGTTTACCTGTGGGTTATAAAACTTAACTATCATAAGAATGCTAAAACTTTAATAATTATTATATTTATACAGAACCGTGACTTTGTGTGTTAACTTTCAACACACATTATAGATGTTGTCTTGGAATAATAATTACGATTCTAGATAAGTGTTCATTACAAACCAAGTCACTTTATTTACTCTTCTAGCAACGCCGTTTACGAGCAGGTTTTTAAATAAAAAAAAGAGTACACACTCGACACTACTCTCACAGACCACTGCACTGCACATGCCACATTTGCACAAACCACAGATCTGTCAAACAACAATCAGCTGAACGAAATACAGATATAACATGACATTGACGTTAATACTCAGTTGCCAGTATGACAAAAATCTTATTCACTTTTCATCACTATAAATCTAATAAAGGCTCGATCAATTAATCGAAGAATAAAGGCATGTACTTTGCGGGCGGCGGCGCAGGGCGCTGGTATTATCTTAGTTCTCTGTTTAGCCACGTTCATTTAGAAATTCAATTATTTAGATCTATGTTTAGAGGTATGATGAACAGGGTGTAAAGTTCACTCATCCTCCATTGAAAAGGGAGGATCCTCCGACCAGACGGGTGTTGTGTCTGGCGGGCAATTGCCCAACGATTGATATTGGGAAATTGTATCCATGTTAATTGCACGGTAAAGTCTGCTTGCGAGTTGCGAGATGCAGGATTTGCGTGACGTCAGTATGACGCGTGACGACTCCCGGCCACCGTAGGCTCGGGCCTGCGGGCGGTGATGAATGGGTAGCTCACCGTCCCATCAGGACCAGGCCCGTGCCGGACGGCGCGTTGTGTTCCACGCGCGCCTCAAATAGAAGTCAGCAGAGGAAGGGGCCTGATAGGGCCGAAGCCTGCCAGGGCGGCGGGATCGTCCGAAAGGGTTACCGCTGCCCTGGAACAGAAAGGGCTAAGGAAGGAACACGAGTGGGTTATAGTCAGTAAGAGTCTGACACTCCCTTCCGCTCCACCCAGAGCGGGAGGGGTCATTTGATAATTTCCCATCCAAAAAAAAAAAAAACGTATGGGAGGGCTGAATTTTTATTCGCGATTACGATGTTGGTCCCATGGAGAAAATTGTTCAGTCTGATGTCCCTTCAATTTGTCTGGTCTTTGAAAATTAACCCTGTATAAATGTAAAATTTGCCAAGATTTTAAATTTCCATTTGAAAGCGTTGACAGCAGATTGATGCGATTATATTTCCAGGTCGAAGGAATTGGTGGAGACTTTGTGCCGGAAGTGTTAGATAAATCAGTCATCGACAAGGTTGTAAAACCTAATGATTACCAGTCCTTCAATATGTCAAGAGAGATTATCAGAAAAGAAGGATTATTATGCGGTAAGTATTCAGAACGTGCTCTTAATATAATTTGTCACGTTTGCTCAATAATGAACATTCGTATTCCAAACCTGTCACATAAAAAAATCCGTAAACATTAACAGGCTTCTTTACCCATATTATATTTTCAGCTGGTAGTAGCGGGGCAATAACATATTCAGCCATTCAAGCCGCGAAAGAGTACAAACTCGGTCCTGGTAAGAAAGTAGTAGTGATCCTTCCTGACGGCATCCGCAACTACATGACGAAATTCGTGAGTGATCAGTGGATGGAGGCCCATCTCTTCAAGGAACCTCCTGAACGAGAATTGAAATGGGTTCGATTCCTAGGTCGGGTAAAGTGTTATTAGGTTTTTCAAAAATTTCTTAGAAGCAGCCTGGAGTCTGGACTTTTGCCCGGTTAGTGGCAGGACGCTCACCCCCTATGACATGGGACTTAAACATAACTGGCGTAATGGGGGTGTAAGTACTATATGAAGGTATACCTTCAATAATAGAGTGCCCCTGCCTAACCCTTTGGGGATTAAAGATTACATAGGGTGGGAAGAGTGAGCAAAGCGAGCTCGAAAATTTCAACAATCCGCCTCGTACAGACGCCAGCACATCAGGCTACTACAAGCTGTCAAATTTCTTTAATAGATTTTCAACTTTATCGCTAAAGCATTAAGGTTCAAGGTTGATTGGGAAAATTTGACAGTTTCAGGTAGCTTGACCTGCTGGCGTCTGTACATTGTCGACTTAAGCAGGCAAGCCCAAGCAACTATTACGAGAATGTAGAATGCAAGAGTGAGCGAAGCGAGCTCTAAAATATTGCACACCCTCGGATAGGTTTGATTTTCTTTTGATCATTCCAAAAGGACTAGGAATTACTTGGTTTGTCGACTTCTAAAGAAAAGCTCAAGAATCAACAGAATATGAGCAAGCGAAGCGAGCCTGAAAAGGAGAAACCCGTTTCTGGGCCTAACCGTTACACGAATCAGATATGTACCAAAAAAATCGTCTATTTTGCTTAATTAAGCCATTGAAATCTTAGCCTCAATACCAATGGCCAAGTGTAGAAAATAAGTAGTTCAATTTTTTTGTTTTAAACAATCTTTGTAAACCGTTACAACACTTATTTCGTTATACGTCACCAACTTTACAAACGCTGATATTATATCAATAGAGCGTACCTACCCTAAGAATATAATCGATTTAGTGGAAATTGATACTGTTACAAATAATTAAATAATAGAAAGAAGAAGAAAGAAAAATATTTTATTAATAGTCCATTGTTGTAGTACAAATTATTTTTCTCTGGAATCTAATTGATTTTTGACGTAAGCGCCATTAAAAAATCATTAAAAGAAATAAATAATCGATAAAATCGATTCGTTTTAATCGATAAAATCGAATGCACCATGGATTACACTAGTAAACGGCAAATGTCAATGTTAACGTCTGTCAATTGTCATGGTTGTAATGTCATGTCAATTGTCAATAATATTATTCGCTTTTCGTATTTTTCATTGACATAGAAAAGTATGAACTGGAAATACCTACAAAAAAAGGGTGCATACCTACAACTCATATTGTCTCCTAAAATGGCTGCCATTGCTAGGGTTGTGTCAATCAAGGAACATAGGTGTTACTATAACGAGTATCGATACTAAATACGAGTTTTACTAGTTATCACGTTTGGATCACGATGGATTCTGGTGGTGTGAAGTGTGAACCACAGGCCGGACCTAACTAGGTTACTTGGACCGAATAAGACGCAGGATTATTTATGTTAAAATCGCAGAATCGACGGATATCGTTTCAGCGGAGAAACTAGTTTCGGAAACTATTACGGAAAATCGGCAACGGTACAACACTATTCCATTATGACATATTTTTGTAAACAAAACAAACGAATGAATTAACAAATATAATAAAAGGCCTGTTATATGGAAATTAACCCAAATATCAATACTTTAGCCATAAATTCATGATCGCGTTACAACTGTATCATCGAATTTGTATTATTGTATGTATTAAAGCATGAAAACCGGCTACTATCCTGTGCAAAGACAATTGAGGTTGATTTTCATTCTTTCTTACACCACACTTCACAATACAAGACACAGGCATGTTGAATTTCTGTTTTCCAACATTTACATGCAGTTTTAAAAGGTAAAATCCTCGTGATTTTCTCGAAAATCTCAATAATACAAAAAACAAACAAACATTCTATAATTTTTTTCAAGTTCCTAACCTAACCCGCGACCGGGTTAGGATTTCGTGTCAGGTTCGGAATAAACCAAAACTACCACGAAACTCGGCGCCTAAGATGGCTGATACGGCACTTACCTACAACAGCTGTCCCTACGTCACGACAAAATGTTGCCATAATTAGCAACAACTTAAAATATAGTTGTCTTTTTTATCAAATAAGATTATCTCACTACAAAGAATGAGACATAACGATATTTAACATTCTGAATCATATTTCTCTCATATTTGTATAAGCAAATGTATGTATAGAATAACGCGGCGTCTCCATGTTTTTTCCTATCTCAATGGTATTTTTGCGCAAGTAAATGTGTTTTTCTGTTTTTCTCGGGATTTATTATTTCTTATGACCTCTGTTCGAATACTGGACTCTGAAATTGATTGCCTTCTGACTGACCCTCGCTTGAACATTAGACACTGTACCCTGCCACCCGCGCTGACCTTAGCTGGATAACCGGATCTTTTTATTACAATTGCTTTTTTGACGACTGGCTAATAACGACATCATGAGCCTGTGCATTAATTGCGGAATAGCAACGGATCGCTGCAATACAATAGGAAGGCGAAGATTGGAAGATGAAATGATTCTTTCAATTGTACAGGAATGGGTCGCGCCTCAAACGGTTATTGCATAGGGGCTTCCGGGACGCCTTGCCCTTACTCAATGAATGTGGCTATAGAACATGTGTTCCATCTTCTTTGCAACAGGGTGAATCTCAACTTTCAACTCTCGAAGCCAATAGATCGAGAACAGTTACAATATGTAGATGGGTTGTAGAAGTAGTCAACGGTAGGTTTAAGCGAGATTTTAAGCTTTTTCGCCAAGATTTTTTTAACAGAGCGTCAAAAAATTGAATGGTACACTTTGAAGTGGCTGCCGCTTTAATAAATGCTTTCCACCCTCCTATCGCAAACCGTAGTGATGCTCAGGAAATACTGCAAAAAATTCATCAGTATATGCATGTGGAAAATAGATTATGTAACTATGTTATTAGCAACAATATAAATCGACGTAGGGCGCAGTTCCAAGCAATACATGTAGGAACAGATAATGTTAGCGAGTTTCCTGAATTAACATACAGCGAGCTTATTCTTGTCTCCTTGGGCACATACCAAGTTAAACAGGCCCGTTCTTACTATGGGGAGCATGTGAGAGAAAATGGCTCATATGTCATAGAAGTGTGTAGAGAGGTGGCAGCAAGAGCTGTCAACATGGGATTCAACCTGGATTTTAAGAGGAAGAATAAAATCGAGGCATATTAGTAATAGGATGTATTTTGTTTATATATTAATCGACAGCTCTCTAAGTGGAAGGGATGCTATAATTCAATATTATTGTACCTGTATCGTTGGCAAAAGAACGGTTGGTTGCTGTGCCCACACCATGAGCATAATATGGTATCTTGGTTGGGCACGGCACCAGGGTAGTCAATTGCCTCCTGCACAATTCCTGGATACTGTATTATTATATTATGATAATCCTAATGAAGAAGGTAATTAATAAAACCATCACAATTTACCTACTTGTTTTTTTTTAAATGTATTATTGCAATCTCAGATTACTGTAATCTGAGATTGTATCAAATCCCTCGATACATAACAAATACAAGCCAGTGGTGATGTAAAGTGGGCCTTGTATAATAAACATAGTTTTCTGCTGAGGTTTTCAGTAAAATCAGATACCTAAATCAGAAGTCACCCCTAAGCGCTTTTTATATAAGTACCTAAAACCTCATCGCGATAGGCTGCAGGCACTGCAGCACAGCGCATGTGTGTTCCAGATTTACGTAGGAAACAAAGCCTCAAAAATATCATTATTTATTGAAATAACTCGACTACTAAAAATAACCTAAAATGTATACATTATTTATTGTCTGATTTTACCATTTGGCCATTGCTGGAAGACGTGAAAATTGGGCTCTTGAAACCTTGCTAAATGCTCTACTTTATGGCCAAATTCCAGCTCTGTAACGCCAGGCCCAAGTTTCTATGAAGTTTGGGTTTGTCCTTTTAGCACCCCACCTTGAAATGGGTTCTGCTTTCTTTTGACCATCATAGAGAAAGAGAACTTACTTTATCGAATGTCTATGACGAAAAGCTTAAACTCGTTTTACAGCAGTTTAGGTATTGGAATTTGGAACCGAACCTTACGTACGAGTGGAGTGCCCAATATGCCATGAGCTTGCTTCGCTCGCTCGTGCATCCTACATTATTTATTTTATAAAAGGCTTTTTAAAGTAAAAACTTATGTAGGCGCGATAAAAAACCCACTGTCAATTTCATAGTTTCAAGTTTGTACTTCTGTCCGTGGTTCCCATGTCTGCCTATGTTCTTAATGTTTTTGTGTATGCCCATCGGGGTCTCCGTGACTCAAGTACAGTTTTAAGTTAGTAAGGCAAGTAAATCATTCAGATTCTCGACAGTTTGAATGATTTTGAAACCCCCCCTCGGACCGCGCCTGCATGGAGGGGGTGTTGAAGTTCGCAGGAAACCGTACCGTATATGTATAAAGACTATGCATATACTGAATGAATGATAAATGATATGAATGATATATTTATTTGCAAGAAAGGTTTCACTATATTCGGCATTTCTGCCGTGCAAATATTTAGATTTTACATCTTGGTTATACTTATCGCATGCAGTACACATTTAGTCGTACTCATTTAGTCGTACTCGTAGCATAGAGATATGTGCAGTAGCAGCAGGTAGCTGATGGGCTTGACTGTAAATGCGGTTGACTGTTGCGGATGACTGCGGTGCAACACCCTTATCCCTAATTGCGTAACACACTTACAATCTGAATCATTTTGAAAGATATTGCTAATCCATTGTGTCATATGTTTGAAAAGTTTGTCTGCTCAACAACGTAAATAATGCAATGAAGGTTGTTCAACTGTCAAAATGAAAGCCATTGCCATTGTACAGACGCCAGCACATCAAGCTACTACAATCTGTCAAATTTCTTTAATAGATTTTCAACTTTATCGATAAAGCATTAAGGTTCAAGATTGAATGGGAAAATTTGACAGTTTCGGGTAGCTTGACCTGCTGGCGTCTGTACCTACTGTTAGTGTTAGTGTTACGCTATCAACCTGCAGGGTCTCCTTATGTGCAAGGTAAAGGTATATAGTAAGGACTGATTTTTCCAACCTCAGATAAGGTTATCAGAGGAATAATTTTGAATTTTTGACAGTTCTTCCATACATATTATTATATATTCTTTCAGACGTCAATTTTATTCCACGAATAAAAATTATCGGTCGATTGAAAAATCAGCCCAAATAAAACAAAATATCTTTACTTTAATTAATAAATAGATTTTATTATAGGTCGTTAGTATTATTTTGTAACTTTAATGAGTAATCGTAACTTAATAATAATTCTTGTTTGCTTATATATGGCGCTGATGTTCGATGATATAGTCCAAAACGATTTCAGAAGTAATGATGCCTTTAGGTATAAATCCTGAAAATTAAAATGGTAATGGTATGAAAAACTTATAGGTATCAGAAATATCCCCCACATTTAGGGGTTTATTCATAAACGATGACTAAAGTTAAGTAACGCTTAAACGTCAAAAATGTATGGTTAAACAGTCGCTAATCACTGCTTAACTTTAAGCAACGTTTATGAATAAAGCGGTTAATTTTTATCTTTTGTGATTCCAAGTAAGTAAGATTGACGACGACGACCCGCGACGGTCTATATTCGTACATATTCGAAGCGTTACAAGTTTCGAAGCTCTACAAGCTTCGGCAGTATTCATGTTTCAAAATAGGTAGGTACCTACGAATAATTTACAATGCATTAGTATATAATATGTTAGTCGTGACTAATATCGTACAGCGTACTATTGCATGGTAGGGAATGTAAATAATTCCATAGCTACTATGTTTTCCTTACACAGCACAGTGTGTGTCAGGCTTAGGACCTCGTTGCTTCCGTGATACTAAGTAGTTTGTATTGTTTTGTAATTTTAAGTTATTAGTTTATGTAACATCTGTTACCTACCGAAGAAGGATGGTAGATATAGTATATCCTGACATGTCGGTATACATAGATGCTGATGACGTTCCCTTCTTATTTATTACGTAGATAATATTTATATTAAGACCAAAGTAATGTTAGCACTCGGTGCCAATGGGTGCAGTTTTAAGCACCAATCACTCGCGTGGACGTGCACCTATATGTAATCTTATTATTTGTGTGTCATCCATAGTTCTGCTGAGCCCCGCTCCTCGGCTCAAAAACTGGTGAATGGTATAGAGGGAGACTGGTAATTAGTGACCGATACTTAAACACATGATTGGGGTCATGCGCTTCATAAATAAAAATCGCATCTTTAGGAAAGTTGTTTGTTATGATGAGTACAATCATGTGTTTTTGTACAATTACCAGTCACCCTATACAAGGCGCATGTACCAGGATCATCATCATCATCATTCACAACCCGACTTCACCCACTGCTGAGCATAGGGGTCTGATCTAAATGAGAGTAAACAAGCACCTATGTACCAATTAAGATATTGTGTGAATGAAGTGCGTGTGTAGTTATAATAATTGAGATCATTCATAATATATGATTATTATATTATATTATCATATTATTATTATCTATTCAGTGTTATTTCCTCATAGACTGCTCTAGGCATTTATGTTGCTTATTTACCTTAAGTAGGTATAAGACGGTTACCCTTTATTTTTACGTAGTAGTTCAATATTATGTAACGTAGGTTAGTACCTATTTATTTAAATTCCGAGTTGTTTAGCTGCAGTAGAGTTAATGTTTCTCGAACTGCCCGTAATACGCCACGTAGTCGAATATTGCTGCAGCATTTTACTTATGAGTACGTACGTAATGCAGCGGGGTAATTGCGTAAGACACTATTAGTACAAATAGCGCTTTTTATCATTCTTCCTCTCAACCAAAGCTCCTGCCATCTAATCTTTTCAACACCCTTGGTTGACTGTTAGAGAATGCCTAAGTAGGTACCTTTTTGATAAATGGCTTTCATGTTGACAGTTCGTCATCAGACAAATTTTTCGAACATATGAAGCAATGGATTAGCAGCATCAGATTGTGATTGATAGTGTGTTACGCAATTAGGGTGCACGGGACCTAATCTGTAGAGCAAGGTTTCAAACAAACTTTCATATTCACCTGGGCCATTATTGTTGCCATTAACATATTCTTCCACGACCACCACGAATGGCGCTATATCTAATATTCTTGCCGCTAGCCCAACTGTAGGGTTTCCTTTGTTTTCTGCAATCTTGTAATGTTTTTTCATCACATATTTGCTGACTACATCATTGAAATCGAGATTACCCTTCTTTTTTGGATTAGTGGCTTCAGATCTTAAATTATCTTTACTGACGACGCCTTTGAGGAACCTAAAAAAAATTAAGTTTAAGAATGTTTCCAACATCTACCTATTAACACGGAATCATTTTTGCTCTTCGTTTTGTTACGAACAATACTTATAATATTTTCCATTTAATATTTTCCAAAGGACATGGATAGGGATCGACCCAGCTTAGACAAAGATTTAAGTATGTTTAAAAAGAACTGATAAATTGATAATATTTAAAATCCCACTACCACACCACTGATTAGTGGGATTTTCAATTTAGAAGATTATTATTTTGATTCGTCAGTCATTCGATTTGGGAAGGGTCTTATGTCCCTTCACCAAGTTTTACGATAAACAAATAAGGGCTATGAAACACTATTATAGCTTCATAATACAAATAGTTTTTTTTTTCTAAAACACTTAGCCTATTTTACAGTTTGATTTTAACCACACAACGAAAACCTCTCAAGGTTTATTTGTGTGTGTCCATTCTGGGCCGAGCTTGTATGGGGCTGTTATCCTTCTCGGTTAAAATTTACTTACACAGCTTATTTCTAACACAAAAACACAATAATATGCAACACCAGAGGGGTAGGCACAGCACTCCATGTAGGGGATGAAGCTTATTGCTCTTATTCGTACTCAATTTATATTAAACCACTATAGTCGTATGGATTATCTAATTACAAACCCATCATCACTGACGACGAAGGCTAATGTGTTGTCAGATCCCATTGAGGCTAGGGCATCCAGGCAAGAGTTACTCTCTTTAACAGTCGGCACCGAACGGATAATTTTTAAATTTGAAATACATCTGTTCCACCAGCTGAAACATTTCAGAAGAGTTAGACTTCATTAATCTTAAAATAATAAGAGGTCAGAAGTGAGAATGTATTATTATGTCCTTCTGAGTTTTAAATTACAGTTTCAATGAAAAAAGCGGACTCCTAAATATGAAAAAAATTGTTGAAAAAAAATAAGTACTACATACAGGAATTCCCGTTCAGGAGGTTCCTTAAAGAGATGGGCCTCCATCCACTGATCACTCACGAACTTCGTCATGTAGTTGCGGATGCCGTCAGGAAGGATCACTACTACTTTCTTACCGGGACCAAGTTTGTACTCTTTCGCGGCTTGAATGGCTGAATATGTTATTGCCCCGCTACTACCACCTGAAAATATAATGTGGGTAAAGAAGCCTGTTAATGTTTACGGATTTTTTTATGTGATAGGTTTGGAATACGAATGTTCATTATTGAGCAAACGTGACAAATTATATTAAGAGCACGTTCTGAATACTTACCGCATAATAATCCTTCTTTTCTGATAATCTCTCTTGACATATTGAAGGACTGGTAATCATTAGGTTTTACAACCTTGTCGATGACTGATTTATCTAACACTTCCGGCACAAAGTCACCACCAATTCCTTCGACCTGGAAATATAATCGCATCAATCTGCTGTCCACGCTTTCAAATGAAAATTTAAAATCTTGGCAAATTTTACATTTATACAGGGTTAATTTTCAAAGACCAGCCAAATTGAAGGGCCATCAGACTGAACAATTTTCTCCATGGGACCAACATCGTAATCGCGAATAAATATTCAGCCGTCCCATACGTTTGGGTCGAGTAGATATTAAAGGTTTCTATGGAGCAGTTGATAAATATTGGTCCCATAGAGAAAGTTGTTCAGTTGGATGGTCTGTACCAGACCCTTAAATTTGGCTGGTCTTTGAAAATTAAAACTGTATACATAAGATAAGATAAGATAATAGTTTATTTGCTCAAACATGAGTACAATACATACAACACAAATTGTCAGCATGCAAGAGATGTTAAAAGTAGGTATAACACAGATCATCACGTTTGCCTTAAAGATTGGCATGCAAATATTAATAAAATTTAAGTATAATGTCACTCAAAATAAATGTCATGTTAATTTAAAAACATAAAAACACACAAAAATTACATTACATTAAAAATATTATAGATAATTAAATTATTAGGTACACATGATCAAAATCTCTCATCAAAAAATTCATTTATATTATAATAGGCTTTATCTGCTAGGAAATTTCTAACTGTCTTTTTGAACGCTACGTCAGTTAACTGCTTCCAGATTTTAGGTAGTTTATTATATATCTTTGGAGCCATGCAAAAGACACTTTTCCGCATAAGTGCTGTTTTATATTGATGTAGGCATACTTACATATGCTATGGTATTTATATGATTCGTACATGCTATCTTAAGACGGTCCCTCATTAATTTGACAATGAGGTTAAGTAAGTTTTATAATAGGCGTATGTTGTGTTTAAACTAGTTTTTAGGTAAACTTGCAAGAAGCAAGTCTGCCAGGAGCAGTGGTACCTTGGTACCTAGGTAGAAAGAATGAAACTTACAAAGTATAAGATCGGATTGCCTTCACCAAAAATGATGGAGCCTTGAGGGTCCACGGTGACGATGATGCAGTCGGGGCACTTCTCCTTGAGCTTGCGGCCCACGCCGGTGACCGTCCCACCCGTGCCGGAGCCCATGACGAACATGTCCACGGTGCCCAGGGCGTCCAGGATCTCCTCTGCCGTGTGCTCGTAATGTGTCAAAGGATTCACTTCGTTTGAGTACTAAAATGAAATCAAGGAAATTATATTCCCTATTAGTCAGTGCCTGAGCAAGACGGCTACATACAATTTCTGGGTTTTTATTTTTTTATTATCTATTTCAAGGCACGCGGTTGAAATTGATTCGAATTTTATTACATTATTGACCCCATTTTCTGAAATCAACTCAAATCATTATGACCATGTGATGCCGAATGTTACGTGCATATTTACATTTTAAATGTTAGGTGATTGCGCAACTTACCTGATTCATAGAAATAGCCTGTGGATTTGCGTCTAGTAACCGTTTGGTGACCGACACAAAGCTGTCAGGGTCCTCGTGGTGGGCCATGGCCGGAGTCTGAATGATCTCCGAACCTAGCAGACTCATCGTGCTCATTTTCTCATCGGAGTTCTTATCTGGAGTGACGATGGTGCATCCATATCCTGAAAATACATAACTTTAATCTTCATGTGTACAATATATGTATGTTTATTTTATATAGTGAAATATTCGCTGAGACCCAGATTTTAGAGATTGATATGTAGTTATGAATACTGTGATATATGTATTGTGTTGTCTTCATTAGATGATTGCCCACACTTGCAGGGCGTAGATGAATATCTCTTGCTGTCGGAAACCACACGCAATACTCGTGCTTACCTACTTGTTACAAAGTTGAAAATGCGAGAAGGCGTGGCGAAGGCGTTTATGTGAGAAGTCTACTAGGTCTTAGGCGTTCTACTGTTGATAATATTCTGAGTTTTTTACATACGTGAAGATGAAGAAATTATAGTTACCGCAAACTGCAGCTGTGAGGGACACACCAATACCCGTATTACCAGACGTTGGCTCAATGAACCTGGTACCAGTTTTAGCGAGCCCAGCATGTTCCGCTTCTTGTACCATTGTGTACGAAATTCGATCCTTTATCGACCCTCCTGGGTTCAAAAATTCGCATTTTGCATCTAGGACAAACAAAGGCACTGTAGAATCATACTTCGTTGATGTTGTTTAGTAAAACGTTTTCCTGTGTGTATTTACTAACATTGCTGTCAAATTCTTACTAACTATAATATGTATTTAATCTAAAATAAATAAACATTTCCTTGCTCTTTACGAAGTAACCGTTGTTAAAACTACGGATCCTACTAACAACGCCGCATAGCAAGGTGCAGAGAAGCCGCGTAGCAAGCTACGGAAACGCCGCGTAGCAAGCTACAAAGACGCCGCGTAGCAAGCTACAATGACGCCGCGTAGCAAGCTACATTGACGCCGCGTAGCAAGCTACAAAGACACCGTGTAGCAAGCTGTGGAAACGCCACGTAGCAAGCTACAAAGACGCCGCGTATCAAGCAACAAAGACGCCGCGTAGGAAAGTTACAAAGACGCCGCGTAGCAAGCCACAAAGACGCCGCGTAGCAAGCTACGTAAACGCCGCGTAGCATGCTACGAAGACGCCGCGTAGCAGACTACGCAAACGCCGCGTAGCAAGCTACGGTGACACCGCGTAGGCATTGAAGCTACGAAAACACCACATTGAAGCCTAGTTACACGTTAAAACACTGAAAATGTAACAAAGCGTACATAAAACTTAAAAAGTAATCGTTAGTTATACTATGATTAATTGAGAGGACTCAGTCAGTACCTACGGACCAATTTGATACTATTAGGTACGGAAAAATTAGTTCTAACGACGTTCGCGTCTACAACAAAAAAAATAAAAAAAATATTGTAACAGCTCCGCAACTTCAACCATACATTATGTAAACAACTAGTTGCGCCCAGCGGTTTCACCCGCATAAGTTTCGATCCTGTGGGAATATCGGGATAAAAATATCCTATGTGTTATAAACCATCTGTGTGCCAAATTTCATCCAAATCCGTTCAGTAGTTTTTGCGTGAAAGAGTAACAAACATCCATCCATCCAAACTTTCACGTTTATAATATTATATTAGTAGGATTGTTTCTTTTTAAATCTTCTATTGTTCGCACATTCAACATTTTCCTAATTTTTAAATCAATAACGTGGTTACTAAGAACTTTATCTACCTCTAATATTTCTACACTGAATTAGTCGCCCTGTATATTAATTTTACGAAACCTAAATGTTACCTTGACTTCTTATTATAGCTACTTGCGTATGTTTGTATTCTTATTACGCATGTACCTCAATGACATACTCTTTCATTACTTACGTAAAATTTTATTAATTTGCTAAACACGCAGCGTGTACCTATTTATCACAATTCTGACGACAAAGATAACTTTCATATAACTTTACAAGGTAGGTGAGGATAAATATTAGGTACCGATGTAAAGATAGCTATCGAGTCAATGCTTATGATGTTATTAAATATTGTTATCGCAAGCGAAGCGATTATATCGGGAAAATAATAAAATATGATGTAAAATCTGTGTTAAGTCAGCTTAACATATATTTTACATTTTACTGTGAAAAGGTACTTTTTTTTTAAACAGGCACCTAACTTTACTTGAATTCCGACAACTTATCTAAACCTTTTATAATATTCCAAGTAGGTATAATATAACATAGTATTTTAAATGACTGAAATTGTCCGCTTTGCAATCTATCTTCTATCTATAATATAAAAATGAATCGCTGAATGTGTTGCTAAGCGCAAATCTCGAGAACAGCTGAACCGATTTCGCTAATTCTTTTTTTAGAATATTCCTTGAAGCACGAGGATGGTTCCTACGCAGAGAAAAATTAAAAAAATTGCCTGAAAAAGTCTAAAAACAACATTTTTCTATACTCCCATACAAACGAATACAAATTTTGTTTCGGAGTGGGTCGGGGGTACAAGAAATTTCACGCGGACGAAGTCGCGGGCAGAAGCTAGTACAAAAATAAAAACATGTGACAAATGAAAGCATACCGATCAAAATGAAAAACCATGAAAAACAAACAATAGTTTTTGCAGTTTCAGGGTTCATTTCAGAGTCTAGGCGGCCCTACCAACTAACCCTAACTAAGTAAGTATTTTAGACGATTGTTTTAAGAGATTACTTATGAATAAAAATAAATAAAAAAGACGGTCTTGAATAATGATTTAAATTTTCATATTTACTTAATCATTTTAGGGCTGATTGTTCAATCGACCGATGTCGAATCGTTATCTGGCGATGGAAAAATCAGCCCTTATTTATAAGTAAGTACTTACATATCTCACATTCCAGTCCATAACTTTGAGGTATTCGATTTAACCTTACTAAAGGTGTGTGGCCGATACACTGGAGTATGTTGTCGTATATTTTTTTCCCTCTGCGAAACAATATTACAATCAAATATTATGACACATTCTGCTGATACCGTGTTTCAGATAAAGTCATGAAGGTGAAAAATAATGTTTTTCTACCTCACGACAGTCAACATTTTTTATGAAAAAAAAATGATCATCCTAGGAAACTTGTACCGAATAGCGGTAAATGGGTATTATAGAATTATCACGTCTAAAAAACTCATTTCAATGTCAATTAAATTTTTTGTTAAAGAAAAAATAAAAGATTCCTGGGACTACCCAGAATTTTATTATTTTTAAAAAGTAAAGCTGAATAACTGTTTGAACTTTACTTACTTAATTTTTAAGGTTTAGTTATTTTTTTAACTAAACCTTAAACTTTTTAACTAAAAAATAACTCATAACTCACCGTTCGTTGTGGCTGACGTTCATTGTGGAAATCCGTGTTTGTTGATCTTCAAAACTGAACGAACACTGAGAGACTTGCCAAGTGCAAGGATGTGTTGGGACTTATATATATGAACATGAACGTTTCATTTTATAGCATTATTTATGTTCGATAATGTATTTTTTTATCACAAATCAAAATGTCGATAATAATTGTATTTCTTATCGCGAAGATGTAGGTATACCTTACTATCGCTACTACAGTTATTAACTTTGATTTATTAAAATGCTCCGTTTACGTTTCTTTATAGAAATAATAATTAAACAGCACTGCACAAGTTCAATAGAACATTAACGAAGAAAAAATCGATAGCAATGCGTGTGCTTGTCTGTCAGCGTATTTTATGTAACTAAAATATGGTCAAATAGTCACGTCACAAAGTCACAGAGTGGGTACTCTATCACATGATGGTCTAGAAAAGATACCTACGCTTAATCTTAGGTTTGAAAGTAACAACTTCAATTAAATGCATATTTTAATTGCTATGCACGTGAGTATCCACTTCCTAACATAGCATGCCAGTAGTGAACAATCAGTTAAAATGAACACAAGTCTTGTAGTACCTATAGGTTTAATGGAACATGTTTCTATGCATCTCATTTGTAACCTTCATCCATAGCCTTCATCTAAACGTTTTCAGGGTTAACAGGTTATTTCTCACGGTTTATAACGTAATACCTAAGTACGAGCATATAAGTAAATTGATTTCTTATAATGTCTCGAAATCAAGAGTCGCACCGATGTCCGATGTACAGTGAAGACAACTGAAGAAAATCATTGTATGATGAAATGAATGAAACACTTGTTTTCAATTAATGCAATTATTTAATACTGATTTAAAAAACAATAGGTAAGTACAAGTATAAACATCATGATGTATGTATAATTCTATAGTCGTAGTCGACTCGTAAACAGTCAAGTTTAGCGGCAAAGTCGAAAATAATGGGTCAGGGTCGCGTTACATCAAGTTCTAAGGTTGGCTGTGCTGGTGTATGTAGTCGAGGACGTCATCCCCCGTCACCACGCCACTAGGAATGAAGAAATCTGAAATAAATAAACAATTTCGAATAAACTATATTATACAGGTATGGTTATTTATAAAGTAAGCATTTAGGCAAGAAAAATAAAATTGGGAGAGTTCTTATGGCCTCGTTGTGTCCGGGTAATCTAAAGCTAAAGAGTTTGTTTGTTTTTATGTTTGTTTGAACGCGCTTATCCCTGGAACTGCAGGTCGGATTTGAAAAATGATTTTTGCATGTGATAAGCCCAATTCTTGAGGAGGAGGAACGATAGAAAAACGAAGAGTCAGAAAGAACGCTAAGCAAGTACGAAGTAATAGCGCGGGCAGGAGGCTATGCGATGCGACAGGATGGGTCGGGGCAACCAGAAACACTCGAAGTCGCGGGCAGAAGCTAGTATTATATAAATAAGGAATAGAGCGCTAGACCCATGGAGCTCGTTCGTCGTTCATCGTTTTAGCTCCTAGGACACTACGCACGCTGCTATATTCGCACCGTCAAAATCTATTAGCAATCCGCCTTCGCGTAGACAGTGGCAGTGAGATTATTATTTTTCATGTTAGTTATCAGTAGATAAACCATATTTACGCAAGGAATTGTAAGATAAGTTTGTTTATATACTTAAGAACGTATCTACGCTAGGTAGACAGTCCAGCGGAAAGCAACAACAATGCGTCGATGAGTTGAGGTTTGACTTGTGAGAACCAGTATAAGTAATATAGGTTCATAGTCTCCATTGATGGTTTTTTATGTAGGTAGGCACGTATTTATTTCGCGTTTACTTACCAGTATCACCACGGTTAATGGCGTACCCATTTTTTCCAATGATCACAAAGGGAGTGATGTCCAGTATCCGGGACAGAAGACCGACCGTAGGATTGCCTGCTTCTGCGTTTTCAGCCAAAGTGAAAACGTGTTTGTCGAGGTTGTCAAAGACCACGTCTTGGAAGTCAAAGTTCTCAGAATCTTTGCCGGGCAACTTCGTAGGATTCGTCGCTCGGTTGCGCAAGTTGTCCTTGGAAAGAGCACCCACGAAGTGTCTAAAAAATAAATGATGGTGTAATTTTTATACAGTCTTCTAAGTCAGATTGTCTGCAATTGATCTCTGATTAAATGAATGACGATTCCAAAAAAATGAGGTGCTTTTGTTGTAAGTGTTTCCATAGTTTCTAATTTAATAACATCTGCTTAGATTTTTGGAACT
This sequence comes from Apamea crenata, assembly GCA_949629185.1. Lineage (NCBI taxonomy): Eukaryota > Metazoa > Arthropoda > Insecta > Lepidoptera > Noctuidae > Apamea > Apamea crenata. Next base: position 7,754,417 of record OX451371.1, on the reverse strand, counting down.
AGCAAGCTAAATACCAACTCACTTTGTCTGTCTATCTTATCACGCCGTCTTATCGGCTGAATAAATTTCTATGCAAATTTCTATACAGGTAGACTATGACCTGAGTTAGAAATTTGAGACATAGGATACTTTTTATGTCGGTAGTACTTTTCTGTGCGATAATTTCGGACCTCAGCCGAATTTCGAAGGATAATTACCCGACATCATCAACGATGACAGCAATATTCACGTTGTTGGTCTTCATAGCTTGGAGGGCCTGCTCGCACGTGCTGTCTTTATTCAGTTTGGGATAAGTGCGATTCAAATTTATTTCAGTAATCGATTTCTTCCACCATCTAAAAATAATAAATCACTGTTTATACATGTTTCGTCCATGAACATGTCAGACCGATGCTTGTATGATGTACTTACAGCAGAGGCAAATATGGTCGTCAAAAGAATGCGTTCCTGACACTAGTCACTTTCATCTAAACGAATACGCGTTTCGCGAATTTTATCTATAGTAGTTACTAGAATTGCCGCACTGACAGGTGTCAGGAACGCATTCTCTCTACGGCCGGTCTGTAGGACTTGGGAGTTATTGAGTAAGTTGTTGACCTGTGTTTTAGCCATGTTAACAAGAAGAGCTGCTGAGGAGCTTGAAATACAAGTTCAATAACTCACTTCATGGAATGTTCTGGAGGTTCTATGAAGCGATGTGCCTCCATCCACTGGTCGCTGACGAACTTGGACATGTAGTTACGGATGCCGTCGGGTAGGATGACCACCACGCGCTTGCCGGCGCCGATGTTCAGTGTCTTCACCGCTTTGATAGCTGCAGCCATGGCCGATCCACTACTTCCGCCTGGTTCACATAATATTGACAATCATTACGTTACTAACTACAATATGGACAAGAGAAGCGGCAGCTGCAATATTTTATTTATTTCATTCTGTTCGGGAAACTTAAAGTTAACTCATTTCAGTGTTCTTAAAAAAATATAAAATTAAAGGGCATTTACAAGTTTCCGCTTCTAAACAATAAAAACGAAAAAAGGTCAAAGGTCAGTATCCTCACGATCAGTCACGATTTGATTACAATGTTGACCAATAAAAGGTACCGGAAGGGAAGTAATATCAAAGATACTGGCCTACTGATAAGATTAAACTTAAATAATGAACACTTTCAAGGACGGTTGTAGCCGTCACAACAATAAAACTTCTATTGTGTCTCCTTTTGAAATAAATGCGTAGTTATAGATAATGGTACCAGTCTTCTGGCCACGTTTCCGGATTACAGCCATGCGTAGTATGCGTAGGAGTACTTCGATTGCGTAGGAATACTTTTGTGTTTGTTTGTATTTGCATAGTTTGGCGGCCATCTATACTAATATTATAAAGAGGTAAAATTTGTTTGCTTGTTTGTTTTAAGGGTAATCTCCGGAACTACAGTCAGATTTGAAAACATATTTTTGCTATTGATAGCCCAATTCTTGAGGAAGGGTATTTAGGATCACGCTACGACTCCTAGGAGTTAAAAAGCTTAGAAGCTTAGGAGGAACGAACGTTAAGCGAAACACAAGTAATAGCGCGGACGGGCGATGGCATGCGACGCGGTGGGTCGGGGGCCGAAATTTCACGCGGACGAAGTCGGCCAGAAGGTATATTTGACAGTTCGTAGATATGTATATTTGACAGTCGTTACGGGTCGTCAGAAGCTCGAAAGTCTGACAGCCACACTTACCAAGGGGTATCGTATTACCCAATAACTGGGTTGTGGAGGCCAGATAGGCAGCCGCCCGATGTAAAATAATGGTATTCAGCTGCATTCGCTTTGACTGGAAGCCGACGCCATCATAATAGGAAAAAGGCTGGGCAGATGATTTATTTGTATAGTTAGTTAGTTAGTCATTAAATTTAGTACCGAATGTAAACAGTTAGTTGTGTTATATATTGTTAAAAATGCTTAAGTATATTTCTAAGAAAACATAGATAATCACCGCAAAGTAATCCCTCCTTTTTCGCGAGTTCCCTGGACATCAAGAATGCTTCTTGATCGGTGACTACTTCGAAGTGATCAATCAAGGATTCATCACATACTATCGGTATAAACGACCCACCGATTCCTTCCACCTGGAAAATTACCGAATTCGATAAAGCATTCACAACCACTGTAGTTGGTGGGGTGGGGGTGAACTTCTAGTCTCCTAGTTATACTCATGGTTCTTCCCACTGCACGAGTGCCTACATATATGAAACACATGAAAATTGTTTGCCATCCAGAATAACGAATGTGACATTTCATAGCTATTAACTTTCTAGATAAAGAACACATACGATGCTCGTGCGATGACCAAAGAGCATAAAGGTTCTATAGTTTAATATGAAAATAATACGAGTAATAACGCTGTACTTAGGTTATTTTTTAAATTAGAGTATATTCACCTACCAAATACGGATGGGATTTCCCCGTCGTGTTGTGCATGATGGAGCCGTCGGGCTCGGTCACTACCACGATGCAATTGGGGTTCTTCTCCTTCAACTTCCTGCTAACCCCGGTCATGGTGCCGCCGGTGCCCGTCCCCATCACCACCACATCTACATCACCTAGCGCGGCTAGTATCTCCTCTGCAGTATTCTCATAGTGAATTCTTGGGTTAACGGGATTGTCGAACTGAAATTGAACGTTTTGTAGTAAAATAAGTAACTAATAAGTAGTTGTAGTACCTAGTTATTGTTTATTTACTGCATACATTGTCGGTCGGTTGGATATTACATCGAGTAATATTTTCCAGCATGTGTATTACCCATATTACTTAGCGGTAAATGCTAAATATTTATAGTAAAGTGTAACTGACTGACCTGATTCAACATCACCACTGTTTTAGGATTTTCATCTTTAATTTGGCGAGCGATTGAAAATTCCAAATCTTTATTTTTAGTTTGGATCACTTCGGCTCCCAGTAAATTAATAGTGTTCACCTTTTCAGATGAGTTTTTATCTTCTGTTACAATGATGCATTTGTTTTCTAGAATATGAGATAAATATTACTCGTAAGTTTATGGTTAATCACTATTTGCGCCTTCTTCAAACAATTAAGGATTTTGGATAGCCTATTTCTCATTCAATATTGTTCGGGACATCGCCAAGCGGTTGGTCGACTCGTCACGTGACCAGCGGGCTGGGCTAATTTTTAGCGCAACAATCAGCAGTGTCATCCAACGTGGTAATGCTGCCAACCATTTGGGCACTTATCCCATTGACAGCGATAAGGACGAACTTTTTGATGCCCAATGAGTTCCCCCCTTTTTCATTTTGTTTTAATATACTTACTTGATATATTTTACTTACAATATACGAATTGTAAGTAAGGCTTTTTGTTTGTATTTAAATTAAAAAAAATTGCATGTGTGCTAATCTTAAAAAAAAAAGTCTTCTATAATTTTTACTTATGTTAACTATTCTTTTCAGCCAAATAATTTCTTCCAACTCACTGCGAAGAGCAACTCTGAGCAATTTTAAATCCCGCATTTACCCGTAAGTGCAGCATTGAACGCAACCCCGATGCCAGTGTTTCCTGATGTAGGTTCCACATATTCAGTGTGGTCGTCCACAAGTCCCTTCTGTCTTGCATCCTGGAACATCCCCAAGGCGACTCTATCTTTTATAGAGCCACTTGGATTCAAAAATTCACATTTGGCATCTAAAAATAAAAATTGTTGTCAGGTAATTCTCCATTGGTTTCTTTATTGACTGAACTCAATCTGGGGGCCTAAAAAGGCCACTTAGGCAATACCTCTAAAAGCTATTCATTTCCTGAATTTCCAGCAGATCATTAGCAATTCCTCTAATTTTCGTTAAATGGTTACACGTAATACTTTTTAATCACCTAAAATTCATTTCATATCAATCATATTTGGTGTAAACATTGGTGGACCATTTTACGAATTTCCATACAAAACTGTCAAACATGTAAATTTCGTGATATGAATTGCACACAGATCGTAATTTGTGAATTGTCAGTTTGTGACCATTTTACGTGTTATCCTATTATGATTCTGCCAAAGTGGCCTTTTTAGGCCCCCAGATGATGATGATAAAACATTGATTTTTTTGACTTGATTTTTTTGTTGCTAATCATTTGATGTGACTCACAGATTTCACACTTTACGCCATGGTCCTGTGGCACCTTGTTCAGCTTAACAAGAGGTGTGTTTCCCACTAATTCCAAAATGCTGTTGTAGACCTTGCTTTGGGCTTTTCCTCTGTTGATGGTATCCAATGTAAATAATAGTATTATTAATATTTATTGTCGAAGCGGTGCGCACGACACGACAGTTGGAATATAAATTTTGATTAAAAAATCCACGTGATGGAAGAGAATAATTACTTGTACTTACCCTAAATTGCTAACATTCTGAGGTTCCTTTTCAGAACGTCGTCTGATGCTCACTAGGTTGCTTGCCATCTTATACATTCTGATTTTCTGATGCAACAACAAAGGCGAATGCAGGACTACAGACTGATACCCTCTTGACCCAACCTATCCTTATATGTAACTTAGGTACCTACACCCCTTTTACCCAATAATCATTAAATCCATTAATGTCTTATTTCTTTTTCCGCCATGAAATTGAATTACCTACATCGTAAATATTATGAAGTCTTATTATTTTTAATTTAGTAATATTGTAACAAAAACTAATGCCATTCCATTATGGGTACTCTTTCACATCTCTAATCTACTGGATTATAAAATGAAAGCAATAACATTGATAAGTTAAAATTATGTAACTGCAATCTACGAGTATAAGAATAGAAACTTCGACTGTCCTATTTGTTGGTTAGATTGGGTGTATTCGTGTTCTTAGTTGATTCTCCCCAAGTCTGTTAGAAGTTTGTAACATTCGTAGAAGGTACGTTCCAACAGGATGCGTTACACAGATTTTTGATCTAGGTAATATCAACATAATAGTGGTAGTCTTGAAAGTGTTTGTTCACAAGTACAGTATGAGTACAGTATGTGCAGATGCTTTCAAGTAGGGGTAGAGGGAGATTTAAAAAAAAATTAAAAACTGTTTTTGTTTGATAAGTTAATAACTTTAATACTGGTTAAAAAGAAGAGCGTTACAAAAAATCTTAATGAGTTCTAGATGTAAAACAGAGTCTTTAACATTACATTAATACTTGTAATTATGTCAAAGTCGGCGTTACAGTCAATCCTCATTATTTCCGTTGCAAGGTTGGCTGTTCTCATGGATGTAGTCGAGCACATCATCTCCCGTCACCACTCCACTTGGAACGAAGAAGGCTGAAACAATAGTGATTCCATTTATATGATGATGGTATGATGTAAAAAATTCCGAAAACTGTGATAAGACTTACTGACTTAAGACTGTATAGGCATACAGCCTCATCATCATCTATATCATCACCTCCAGTAAAATTTTGATGAGGGCTTCTAAACTTTACTGTATTGAATAGATGATGTGATGAACGGATAGATGAACCCAAAATAGTTACCCCGGTCTTCACCCTGTGCTACGAGTAGTCCCCCTAAACGTAGCTTGCATAATTTGTAGAAGAAATCATTTGTGTAAGTATATCTAGTTACTTACCGCTGATGTCATAACCTTCTTTTCCGATGATCACATAGGGAGCGATGTCCAAAATGCGAGACAGAAGACCGATAGTTGGCTTTCCTTTATCCGTGTTGTCAGCTAGCTTGTAGACGTGCTTGTCGAGGTGGTCAGTGACCACGTCTTCGAAGTCATACTCTACACAGTCCTCGCCGGGCAACTTGGTGGGATTCGTAGCTCTGTTGCGGAGGCTGTCCTTAGAAACCGCACCCACGAAGTGTCTAAAATGAAAAGTTTTTATGTTACCTATACATTGGCAAATATTGATTTAAGTTCTACTGTATCTCACTGAGATTCTCCGATTTGAATGGATAGTCTCAAAAGAGGAATTTATAAATGAGTATAATTACCCGATGTTATCGACAATGACTGCAATGTTCACGTTGTTTGCCTTCATAGCCTCCAGGGCCTGCTGGCAGGTGCAGTCTTTATTCAACTTGGGATAAATGCGATCCAAGACTAATTCACCGATCGGATGTTTCCACCATCTGAAATTATCACAATGGTTAGATCAACTAAAACTATTTGATTAATTTGGACACTAATCAATGAAAAAGTTTTAGTGTAGTATCAACAAAACGAAGGCGATATCACTCGTAAACCATACACCGATATATATGAAGGATACGTTTTGTTACTCGGAAAAATTGTCCCGCGATTGGGTTTTTTATCCGTAGGTACGGAGTTATTTTTAAAAAGGAGTCGGTTTTCAAAGTAATAACACATACCTCATGGTATGTGCTGGGGGTTCCATGAAGCGGTGTGCCTCCATCCACTGGTCGCTGACGAACTTGGACATGTAGTTACGGATGCCGTCGGGTAGGATGACCACCACGCGCTTGCCGGCACCGATGTTCAATGCCTTTATAGCCTTGATAGCAGCACACATGGCCGATCCACTGCTTCCACCTGTCAATCGCATTATTACGTTACTACCAAGTACAATTTACCAAGAGAATAATAAAGGAGCTTATTGGGAATTAGGATCACCGATCCCCCTAATACGGGACCACGATCGTTTAGCGATGTATTTTACTTGGACTACTACTATAGCTCTTATCTGCCTTACTTTCTATATAGGTACCTATGCCCATTGTTCTTTTGCTTATTAATCAAATGCTATTAAAAAAAAATGGTCAAGTAACGACGGCGAGTCCGTCATACAGGTTTGTTTTAAAGTATATAATAATCGTCTTGCTTTTATGACCTTATAGATTATCACGCGTTGATAACAACGTCGACATGTGTATAAGATTTATAGAATGGAAATACCAAAGATATCGTTTGACCCAATTATTAACCGGTTAAATGCGTCATTAATATTATTAATAGATAATCACCACATAATAATCCCTCCTTTCTCGATAGCTCCCTGGACATCAAGAAGGCTTCTTGATCGGTGACTACCTCGACGTGGTCAACTAACGACTTATCCAGGACAATTGGTGCCCAGGTTCCACCGATTCCTTCCACCTAAAAACATTAAAATCGATTATTTAAATTATATGAGCAAAATTGGTTAAAAAGCAGCAGTAAAGAATGTTCAATAAAAATATAATTATTCAAACAAAAAATGCATTCTACGACTCTGAAACTATTTATGTATTTACCAGAAACGAATGGGGTTTTCCATTCTTGTTAATCATGGTAGACCCGTGAGGCTCAGCCGCCACCAGTACGCAGTTGGGATTCTTCTGCTTCAGCTTTTTGCCAACCCCGGTCATGGTCCCGCCGGTGCCGGCGCCGAGCACCAGCACGTCTACGTCACCCAGTGCGGACACTATCTCTGCACCGGTATTCTCGAAGTGAGTCCTCGGGTTAACGTCATTGTCAAACTGGAATTGAAGGGTTACCAACATATAGACTTCAACTATCATAACATCACGCCTGTAATCCCCGAAGGGTTAGGCGGAGGTGTACCAATAGTACACTCAAATTTCGCCAGTTATGTTTTAAGTCCCATATAATAGGGAGCGAGCCTATTGCTATGAACAGGGCACACACCCAGACTCCTTGCTGCTACTGAGAAATTCCTGATGGAAAGACCCAATAACACTTTGCCCGATCTGGGAATTGAACCCAGGACCTTATGCTAGCAGTATCGCTTGCTTGACTAGACTAAACTAATTAATCTTATTAGGTCAGTACCTACTGTTAGTTGTTCACTTGATTTTTTGAATGTCCTTAATAATAACGTCCGAATCCAAATATGTATGTAAAAAACTTACCTGATTCAACATCACCATAGTGTCAGGGTTTTCGTTTTTCAGCTGGCGAGCGATCGATATTTCTAGCTCCCCATTTTTGGTTTGGATCACTTCGGCCCCCAACAAACGCATGGTGTTTACCTTTTCCGATGAGTTCTTATCTTGTGTTACAATAATGCATTTATTTCCTGGAAAGGAAACATTTTAATTATTTATTAGTTGTAAAATATCTGCGATCGATTAGAATGTCGGAATCGTACGACGATTGGTATCATTTTGCGTTTTTATGGACGGAAAATCTACTCAAATATGAATCGCGTTTTTCAAAACACCAGCCTTGCAATATTTTTAAATTCGGTCATCTCCACATTATAAATCCTAGTAGGGACTAGGAGTAATGGAACATATAATGGTATTTAACATAGCGACGTAAAAAACTTTTAGCAGCAATTGAACATTGTATTTACCCATGAGGGCAGCATTGAACGCAATCCCGATGCCGGTGTTTCCCGAGGTAGCTTCCACAAATTCAGTGTTGTCATCCACAAGGCCCCTCTTTCTTGCATCCTGGATCATTGCTAAGGAGATTCTATCCTTTATAGAGCCACCAGGATTCATGAATTCGCATTTTGCGTCTGAAAAAAAACAGTCGGTAAATTACAAGTCCTACCCATTTTGGTTGATCTTGTTATGATTCTGGTTGCATACTTTTCTAAAGGTTTATGTGTATAACATAACATAATCAGCCTATAATGTTCCCACTGTTAGCACACAGGCCTCTTCTCAGTGAGAGAGAGTGAACCGTAATCCACCACGCGTGTCCAATGCGGGTTGGTAGATGTAGATGCGGATGGTTTATGTGTATTACTTTAACATACGTACATAAAAAAGAAATCTCTAGGTTTTGTCAAGTCTTAACCTTGCGAAGTAGGGGCAGGTCGCTAGTTATGAAATAAAAATATTCGAACAAAAACACTGCACTTACAAACTTCACATTGTAACCCATGGTCTTTAGGCAACTTGTTCAGTTTAACAAGGGGTGTGTTTCCAACTAATTCCAAAACGCTGTTGTACACCTTGCAGTCAGCTTTTCCACTGAAAGTTACAAGTATGAGAATAAAATATTATCAGCCCAGTTTCACAAATGACAGGTGACAGGTGCGGCATAGGTTGGATGTTGGGCCATTGTTTGTGGAGAGGTGCCGCATACGCACATGAGATCTGAGCCGTCCAAGAACCTCCATCCGTGGATATCGGCTTTTTGCCCCATGTCTGTCATTTGTGATATGTGTGTGATCTTATGACTGCGTCAGTGAGCGGAGTTCGCACAGCTGAATTTTAGGGCCAATAATGTTTGAACTTTTTGCCTTCGATATGCTAAGAAGTGGAAGACCAGTTTCCGCTGCTGGGACACAGGCACTCAGCGATAGGCAAAAACAAGTTATTGATGTAAAAGTGGATAGCGACAGAGTGAGTTTACTCTTTCTAAATGCTCTAAAGTTACCGTTACTTGTATTTTTAAGAAGACGAGTAGATCCTCGACCAAATGTCTTCTTCTCAGACGAGTGGAAACTTACCTCGAAGTATAGTTATTCTGTGGTTCCTTAGTATCGAACCGCCTCCTGATGCTCACTAAGTTGCTGGCCTTCTTATACATTTTGGTGCAGTACAGTTATTTAACTTTATTGCAAAGCTGACGCAAAGGCGTATACAGGACTGGGTACACTTTCCGAATGATCTTCCTCAGCCCCACGCTCCTATTTATATGCATTAAATTTGTTTGGTAAACGTGTCTATGACGTATAGGGAAATCATACAAATTTAACTATTATGTACTGAATCATTTCAGATTCAATTTTCCCCGCGGTGTTTTTGCTGTGTGGAAATCCTCGTTGATAGTCTCCGTTTACAAAAACAAGAGACACATAAGTTGCCAGATCCAGCAAGGGGTTTTACATATAATAGGTTTCGACTTATCACTTTATTCAAACAATGTTTTAAATTATATATTTTATTATTATAGAAATATGGTAACTTAGCTGGAGTTAAGACATCTTAAAATTACAAAACGGACAATATAAAAATACTTAAACATTTAATATTTACATCGCAGTTAATAAGAGTTATTAAAGTAGCTAATTTTCCATTTCCCTCTTTGGAATTAGAATAAGCCTCTATGAAAAACATAGTTCACCGATAGTCCAACAAAACAAACACATAGCGGGTAGACTCGTTCACGATATTAATGAAGCCTCCGTTTTTGATAAACAGTCACTTAGTATTCCCGCCAGTTTCTGACATCACATTATTCTGTCAACAGGGTCACTAAAAGTTTGTTGTCATAATTTGGCACTCGGTGATTAGCAGTAAGTTTATTATAGTCACACTGGCAGTAACAGTGCCTGAACACGTAAATTCACTTATCACAAAATTGTACTTTGTCACTCGTTTATTGAAGTTGTATTGGTGGTGGTGTCTGTCTCTGCCTTGGCTGCGTAGTTGTCGTACAGCCAGTTCCAGAACTTGACTCTCTTGGCCTCGGGGTCCACCTGCACGGTGAAGTTCCCGTCGATGTCGAGATAGCTGATGTGTTCTGTGTCGTTTACTTGAGGCCAGCTGAAGTCCACCACTGACTCGTATTCTACAGGAGGTGTTGGATTCCTGAAACACATCGATGGAAAAGAAAATAAAGTAACTCCTAGAATCATAGTCGCCGAGGCTCCACATAGTTATTTTACAAACTTATAGTGTCTGTAGGTTTAAAAAAAGGCCTATAGAAATCTACTTTTTTTAGTGTCTGTTTTTTCCCTGAAATCATATCGGTATCGTCACACAAGTGTTCACAGATTATAACAATTCATCATTACGTTATATCGAATTAGCAGATAACGAGTATTAATCTGTAGGATAACTCTATAATCAATAAGCGCTTTAGCAGCAGTGAGCTACCTACTCGTATACGTAAAACATTTTTAATTTTTTTTATTGACAATGGGCTCTCGCCTATTCACTCTCGCCCTGAAGAGATTAGGGTTGTATGAACTCGGGAATGCAGACGCAGGTAGACAATTCCACTCCTTTGCTGTGCGCATCAGAAAAGATGATGAGAAGCGCTTATGTATATATGGTATATTAACCAAATAGGGGTGGTATCCCGCAGTGCGTCTGGACTCTCGATGGTAAAAAGGTGAACGCGGGATGAGCTCATGTAGCTCTTGAGCACACTCCCCGAGGTACGGTCTGTAGAAGACGGACAGACAGGCAACACTTCGCCGGTGAGCCAAACTATGAAGCTTTGCCTCCACCAGCTTTTTATCACCAATGAGTCTCTTAGCTCTGCGCTCGACTTAGTCAAAAGTGGAGAGTTGGTATTTAGCTGAGCCATCCCACAGGTGACTGCAGTACTCCATACACGATCGGACTTGTGCTTTGTAAAGGGTTAAAAGCTGTCCCGGTGTGAAGTACCGCTTAACCTTGTTCAGGATGCCCAGCTTTTTGGCCGCCGTTTGTGCTTTAGACTCAATATTTCTCCGAAATTGAGATTTGCTATCAATTTCATGCCTAGAAGCTTGAGGCTGTCCGCCACAGGTACAGCTGCACCCCGGAAAATAGGAGCCAGATCAAAAGGGCTCCTTTTCGCGCTGAACAGACAAGCCTGTGTTTTGGTAGTGTTGAAGCTGACCAGATTGTTGTCACCCCACTGGGAGACAAGACTTAAGGTCGCATTCATTCGGTCCACCAGGGCTCCTCTTAACGAACTGACTTCTTCCCCTCCAGCCTTTGCGCTGGACAGATATCTCTCTACGAAGGTGCTGTCATCTGCAAACCCAACAATACCTGGTATCAGTAGGTCATTGATGTGCAGCAGAAAAAGAGTCACAGAGAGAACAGACCCCTGAGGAACGCCAGCATCAATCGCCATGAGGTCAGAAGAGCAGCTGATTGACCGTTCACTCAGGATCAAAAGCCAGCTGGGATTCCATAGGCTGGAAGCTTGCTCAGCAGACTTGCATGCCAAACCTTGTCGAAGGCCTTCGAGATATCAAGAGACACGGCCAGAGCTTCGCCGTGTTTCTCGATGGCCTCGCCCCAGCAGTGTCAACAACATTATATCAGACTAGCTGCGCCCCGCGGTTTCACCCGCATAAGTTTCGATCCCGTGGGAATATCGGGATAAAAAGTATCCTATATGTTAATCCTGGTTATAAACCATCTGTGTGCCAAATTTCATCCAAATCCGTTCAGTAGTTTTTGCGTGAAAGAGTAACAAACATCCATACAAACTTTCACGTTTATAATATTAGTAGGATAGGATGGTAACTTGTTGCTCTGCGCTTTAAAGGTACCTAATAATAGCCCATGTAATAATGTCACACTTTCGAACAATAAATAGGGAGAACTGACACAGATGTGTTTGTTGTGAAAAAGCCTGCAAAATGGCCTTTTGGCAAATGCGCATTATCATGATCGTGTAGATACCGAACATTTAAACTTATATTACAAGGTAAGTTGAAATAGTTTGTGCTTACCCGGTCTTGGCAAAGTTCGTCCACATTTGGACCATGCGCCGTGAGACCGCTAGCTCGGGTGAATCATCATCCAACCTGTAGTTGAGCCTTGAGAAATAGAAAAGGTATCCCATTTCATCGCCGTGGCAGGCACCAGCGTGCGTGATGCCTAGCATGCGCTTGAAGAGCCCCAGGGCTCCGTCGAACGCGAACCGGTACAAGTATGTAGGGCTCGTACGATTACTCGCTACTTGTTGGCGGACCGTCTCCAAAACTGGCCGCAGGAACATCACATCTGTGAATAACTAATGAGAAAACACGTACATACTTAGGTACCTATAAATAATCTAGAATTAAGTATTACACAGGGCACACGTTCGAATGTTCATCGATTCAGCATTGAGTCTGAAACTATGTGAAGATGTCTGTTTAATCATCTTCAGGATAAATAAATGTATGATGGTGAACTCTAGCACTTTTTTCGGAGTTTAGGGTTTTGGGTCATCAATGCATATCTATTGCATTATTTGAGTAAAAAACTGAAACATTTGCAAATGCTGAAACATGTCTTCTGTAATCTTACGTCAATAAGGCTGTCAATATTCCTGTTTTCGATGGGTTTCTGCTGGAAGTAGAATGCTCTGATGGCGTCAGATATCTTGTCGGTGAGGGTGTCATTGTGTCCGAGGAGCGCGGGAGGTACCACGCGCCTGAACTCCTGCTCCAACTCGCTTAGCAACTTCGGGTACCGTTGGAGACCTGCAATCATCAACATGTCGTTGTTTTATACATGTTGAGTAAATTACCGATCGATATTTTTTTAATAATATTGTAAAGGCCGTTTCATTTCGGCTTAGATCACTGAAGCAAATGTAACTCAACTTTATCTACGAAGCCACTGTCGGAAAATTTTACAAATTCGGCTAAGTAATAAAGGTAAAATGTCTGGCATCACTTAGTAATTATATCGTTATTTCCTAAATGCGAGTACAGAAGAAGACGAAAGTCACTCATCACTACCAGCGAAGGAAAATGTACTTATAAAAATAATTGTAATAAAATTCCTTGTTGATTTTTTGCACAAGCGATTCCTCGAGTCTTTTAATTTGGAAAGATAATTTTAATTTTTAGGGGTCTGCATATACTTCGTTCAAGTTTTTAAAGGTGTAATTAGCCCCCCTAAGTTCAAACTTCATCATAGTGTCCTATGTATTTCCTATGACGTCATGATAACCTGAAAACAAAAACCTAAGTAGGTAGAATACACATTTATCTGACAATTAAACTAAATGTGATACCTAAAATAAAAAATTTAATTTTAGTGCTAATGATAAAAAATATATATGTTTATTTTATCTCAAACATGGTGACCGATGATCATACATAAACTGCATGAGGCAGCCCTAGTAAGTTAAAATAATACTTGTGTTCGAGCTGTATCACTCTCTGCTTATGAGGTAGCTGAACAATAATGAGGCTAAAAGGCAAATAGGAGATTGAAACAGGCAGATGGCAATAGGCTGGCCCCCCTATTACACGGGACTGGCGCTATGTGGGTGTATTATAGGTACAACATCTCTGCCTAATCCTTTAGGAAAACAGGCGTAGGTACCTACCTAATGTTTTGTTATGCAAAATCTGTGCACATATGTGTGTGTTTGTGGGTAAGGTGTATGTATTAGGATGTACAATATGTTTGAGCTCGTTTAAAATCTGGTTTTCCCTTTCATAATAGAATAATTGATTTACCAGGATGACTGATTTGGAATAGGTCATTTATTTCCTTAAATGAAATCCCAATTAGTTTTGTTTTATTCAAGGAAATAAATTACTTAGAAAACCGATAGGCCTGGTAGTTCTAAATAATATCCATCCTCTCAAACATTCAAAGATAGATATATTTATGTTTTTAAAATTTGTTTCTGTCGCTGCAACTGTGACTGAATCAGCATGACACTTAACGGCGACTTAAAAATGAGTTGTCTTTGGTTTGTCGAGTATCCGGCCATAAAGTTGTGCGCCAGTAGGTACGCGTCACAGAAGCAGGATATTGTTAAAGTAATGTTATTGTCAAGTGTGTGGGAAAGTGGCACAGAGTGGGTATACGATCGCATGTGTTATTTATTATGTAAATACGAGTAACGACTCGGTCCTACTGCGGTCAGCTAGTTGGCGGTTTCTTTGAACGCAGTTAGAACATTATGTAACGTAACAGTTTACATCATCGAAATAACTCATGTCTTTTCACTCAATTAATACTTCCAATGTTAAATGACTTTTGTAAATATTACCTAGGTACGTGTTCTACTTTTTACTGTGAGTTCCTTGTTCTTTTTTAAACAGTGTTTATTTGTATGTCATGTAGAGCTTAGGCATACAATGTTTTTCGAATGGTAGCGTCATTCATGGCCGATTCTTATAATTCACGGACCGTTATAGGTTAAAATTAAGACTCTTGTATCTTTACCAATAACGAAGCAAAGACATTGCATAGCATCCTCCCATATAGAAGTAACTATCACAGGCAAAATAAGCTTACGAATCTATTTGCCGGCACGGTTGGCGCAGTGGTTAAGCGATTGACTGCTGCGCTGCGTGTCGCGGGTTCGATTCCCGCACGGAACAAATAATTGTATGACCTACAATTAGTTGTTCCGGGTCTGGCTGTTTGTGTATGTGAGTTTATATGTCTGTAAACACACTCACGACACAGGAGAAATTCCTAGTGTGGGCAACGTTTTTAAAAAAAGAAAAGAAAGAAAGATTTAAATGCCCAGTTCATACAATAAAAACTGCTACCATTGGTGATTTGAATTAATGTGGTGATGTGGTGATGACCAATAGATGAGACCCAATGCTTTTAGCATAGCTATTGTCCTTAAGTTAGGTACTTACTATAAAACAAGGTGACGCAAGGGCCACCCTTAAGAACAATAATTTAAGGAAATTTCAACAATAGATGAGTCGTGAATTTTCTAGAAAAGCTTCTGTCTTAAGTAACCATTTATTGTGACACCGAAACGACGCCAATGTGTGAGTCACAGTGAAATTAGGTTCGTAGAAATCGTAGAAAACTAGAGACGGGTAAACCGTTCAAAGATGACATGACATAATACCTGCAGCGGAGGCAAACAGTTTGAAATGTTTATCTCATTTTAACACCGCAATGACACATCTATGACGATATTCATATTCTATCAGGGTATTTTATTGTACGTCAAAAGTTTTTTGATTTGCCCCTGCGCTGCGGTGAGACACATCTTCTTTAAAAGCCCTTTTACAAGTTATTGAAGTGGTCCTATTGCATTTTTCATTATTTTAAGTAGCCTGTATCCTCGAAATCTGTTAATGAATAAGCAGAGATATAGTTTCTGTCAATTTCGTCATAACATTTCGATTAAATCAATGATAAATGATGTTTAATTCCAAAAAGTCAGTAGTATGGCAGGTATACTACTAACTGTTTGGAATTTGATATCATTATCTGTAAGTTCACACGGCTACACATCAAGCTATACATAACCAGTATAAGTTGACTTCTGATCGTAAGAGAAACCTATACAATGCGAGGTCAGCTAAAACTGGAAATGTATAGCTTTATGTGTAGCCGTGTGTACAATACAGACGCAGTTGTTTTTTCCAAATTAAAAAAAAAATACGTTTAATAACGAGTGCAGCTCCTTCTTGCTAAAATGACAGCTTGCATTACTCTGGGCGTTATTTCTGACTTTTATTTTTTTAGGGTCCTAGAGTAATGTTATACAGGGTGGCAGACATCGACGCGCAAACTATAACCACGGATTCAGCACATGAGTTTAGACCCCATAGCGTCGAAATTTTTCGTCGGTTATTAAAAAAAATATTGCTTTTTCATACATTTTGACCGCGTATATAGGTATTGCACTTTTCTATGAAACGGAAGATTTTTTTTTTGATAACCGACGATAAATTTCTACGCTATGGGGTAACTGTAACCATGACTTCAGCACATGAGTTTAGTCATGTGCTGAAGTCATGGTTACAGTTTGCGCGTCGATGTCCCTGCTACCCTGTATAGCCTATACAGGATGGCCTAGCCTTCCTCAGGAATTGGGCTATAAAATGCGAAAAGAATTTATCAAATCCAACCGGTAGTTCTGGAGATTACCAAATACATACAAACAAACACATTTTACTTCTTTATAATACATAAATTAGTTCAGATTAATTCAACTTGATACCTCCGAGCGTTCGTGAGAAAAAGGGTCTTGACAGACTGACAGATAAACAAACAGACGCGCAGCACGCGCGCGGCGGGGCGGAGAGACGGATGGACAACGAATCGATCCTATAAGGGTTCCGTTTTTTTTCTTTTGAGGTACGGAACCCTAAAAATGGAAATGACTTCAATGGCAGTTAATGCGGGTTGTATACGTGAGGGATTAGGACCTTCGATATGTGCCGATGTGCATTCAATGTGCTATTTTCTACGAGGACTAACTCCGTACGGTTCAACGAATTTATCGCTGCCCCAATTCTATAGATATAAATAAATAGAGTTTAATATGGCTGAGTAGATGAAGGCTGAAGGCGGCGCCTTCATCAAATATGCAAAAATATTTTAATGCAATCACTAAACAGCATGGCGCCTCTGTCTATCGATATTTCCAAAACTGCAGCTAGATAAGTTAAAGTTCACAAGCGTGTCGATTTCAAAAGAACCAATTTCATAAAAAAATATAATAGAAAGTGTTATGGCAGTATTTTGTCAAGGTGAAAGTTTAAAGACTTAAGGGCTGGAGTGTGCGATAAGTTCCGTTCACCCGGATTGCAACATTTCGCCAAGGATTTATTAAGTCGCCTTCATAGCTATTAGTCTCTATTACCATGAAATTGCTTTCCGTCACCAGAGTGAATGTCCCCGGGTATCAAATTGAGCAACATACATATATGTACATAGATAGGTAGGTCTCCACTGCGGTATTTCCGAATACGCTACTTTATGGTTTGCTGCCACGCTATACTACAGTTGAGCTTTGTAACTTAATAGGTATTGGCCTTTGTAGAGGGTGGCAAAGACAATACCCATTAAGTTACAATACCCATTAATTATATATTCGCGTTACGTGCTTCTTTTGTCGGTTCGGAACGCAACGGTTCTGATTGTCCTTTACTCACAGTCGCATGTATCATCTATAGCTTTTCGACACAAGTTATGGGTGATAGGTACTCACGTCGGAATAGAATAATGCCTTCCTGTGCATTGTACCCAGTGAGGAAGGGCACGTCAGCACCGGGCAGGGTGTCTGCGGGGGGGCGGGTGAGGAAGGCGTCGGCGGCGTCGGGCTCCAGCGTGGGCAGGAAGGGCAGCGCCACGGTGCTCTGCAGGTCGGCGGAACGGCCCGGCGCGCTCGACAGCCGAGCGCCCGCCTTCACCAGTAACTCGCTCGGAGTCGCGCGGAGGTAACCTGCCACCGTAGACAACATTACACTTTGACACTCAGTAGTTCAAAAATTAAGATTCAACCAACGTCACTCTTAGCGTGCTAATCTAACAGTCAAATACTTGCCTAACAGCTCAGCAGTGCTGTTAGTGTCGATGCCGAGCTCCCTACCGAGCTCGAAGGCGCGTGCGCGAGGCTCCTGCGCCAGCGCCCACGGGGCCACCGCCACGCCGCTCTGCGCAATGGCAGCGTGGAACAAACCCTGCAACATACACTATTTTAGTCCCCGTACCCACGGACGATCTTCAACGCACTGCTTAGCACCGAGAGTTGAAAATCCAACAGTGTGTTTTGTTCACGTGCTGGAATGCACTCTGTTAGATTCTCAATGCTCGGCCCACCCGCCACCGATACTCGAAAATCCAGTGCGCGTTAATCGCGACAATCGTCGCGGAAAAAATTGCCCGTACGTACCTAGGCTTAGTAGGAACTTGGTTGTGTGTTCCCTGAAAAAATCATGTTTGCCGCAACAGACATAGCATGAGCATGGGTTAGGTATGCTTCCGTCTGCCTGGAGGTGGCCCTCAGCAAGTCAGAGGCCGTGGTGTTTCATGGCCTCCGGCGGGCGCTGCCGCCCGGCTCACACATTGTGGTCGGGGGGCTCGGATCTCTGTCGAGTCTACCATGAAGTACCTGGGATTGGTGCTCGACAGCCGGTGGGACTTCGGCCCCCACTTCCAGCGGCTGGCGCCCAATTTGTTGGGCGCGGCTGGGGCGCTATCAACGCTGTTTCCCAATCTGGGGGGCCCGAGCGCCGCCTGTCGGCTCTATGTGGGGATCATGCGATCGATGACCCTGTATGGGGCCCCGGGGTGGGCCTCTGACCTGACGGCTCGTATCGCAATATTGCGAAAACCGCAGAGAGCGATGGTCGTCAGAGTCATCAGGGGTTATCGCACGATCTCCTACGAGGCGGCCTGCATACGGGCTGGCCCTAGGACCTCGAGGCGAAAGTACTCGCGTCATTGTATCGGTGGCGCGAGAAAGCGAGGGCGCGGGGTGAGCGACCGATGCAGCGACACATGAAGCTGCGTCGGTCTCAGCTTCGCGAGGTCCTGGTGGCGGAATGGCGGGACAGGCTTTCACGCCCTACTGCTGGCCTCGTCACCATCGAGGCGGTCCAGCCGGTGCTCGAGCGCTGGCTCAGGAGGAGGCACGGCTCCCTGTCGTTTCAGGTAACGCAAGTGCTCTCGGGGCATGGTTGCTTCGGGAAGTACCTGTGTCGCATAAACAGGGAGCCGGACGCCCGGTGTCACCACTGCGTCGACTGCCGGGAGGACACGGCGCGGCTTACGCTGGCAGAGTGTGCCGCCTGAGAGGAGCCGCGCCGTGCGCTCATCTCAGAAGTAGGCAGTGACCTGTCGCTGCCGGCCGTGGTCGAGTCGATGGTCGGCAGCGAAGAGTCCTGGGACGCGGTGGTTTCCTTCTGCGAAACGGTCGTCTCGCAGAAGGAGGCTGCGGAAAGGGAGAGGGAGATCTCGTCCACTCACCCGGCCCGCAGCGGGCGCACCGGGCGTCGGCGGAGGGCGGACAACGCCCTCTTCCAGCCCCCCTAAATGGGTCCAGGGGCGACGGACTCGGGGACGTCCGTTGCCCTCCACACATCAGGACCCGAGGTGGCGGCGCGTAGTGTTCCACGCGCGCCCCTCTTAGATGTCGCGGGAGGAGTCTAACACCTCACTCCCCCACCTGACGGACGCCTGACCCGAGGAGGCCCACGGTGGCGGGCCGGCAGCAGTCGGGGGTTGCGGAAGGATCGTACGTTCCCGCGACCTCCGGCGTAGGTGTGAGATGGAACACCGGGATTTTTAGTCAGTAAGAGTCTGACAGAACGGGCGTAGCATCTTACTCGTAGTTGGTGACAACAAGCATCTGTGATGGCATACCTGGTTTGTAATTATAGAGTAGAAAAAAACACAGTTTTTTTTCAAGTTGTAAATAGGAAATACTTACATAATACATAACATAACAACACGCCTGTAATCCCCGAAGGGTTAAGCAGAAGTGTATCTATTAGTCCATTGACATTTCGCCAGTTATGTTTAAGTCCCAACTCTCATGTGATAGAGGGCGTGCCTATTGCCATCAAGCGGGCACAATTCCGGATTCCGGGCTGCTAGCCTGCTACTGACAAATTCCTGCTGAGAAAACGAATAACACTACCCGACCTGATAATCGAACTGGACCTCATACTCAGCGGTAGCGCTAGCGAGCACTAGACCGACGAGGCAGGAAATACTTGACCTACTTAATATAAGAAAAACCCCCAGATATTTCAGTCAAACAACACAATTCGTTGTCTATTTTCTGGCATTTCCTCACAGTTTTACTGAATGGCTAATTAGTTTGTTTTTAACTCGTTCTCACCGACTGCGACATTATAAGTTATATGTATATCCTTATTGGTACCTACAACATCCACTAATTTGTGCACCGGGTGTACTTAATGTACACCGACATGTTCTTACTTCTAACTACGCATAATTAGCAGGATAAACAATAACAAAGAGCTGTTATTTACAACTTGAAAATAAATGTGTCACCTCTTGTTTACATTATAAAGTAAGTACGTAGTAGTATATTTTTATGTCATCGTCATCGCATAATTTTTAAAAGTATGTCAAGGGTGCAGCCTGCAGCCTGAAGCTTCATCCGGACATTTATGTAATGTTCGTAATCCGCTTTTACATGTGCCAATTACCAAGGTATTGTTAATTTACATATTATTTCGTCATACTTAAGGGTTTTATTACAATGCCTGGCAACTAACCTACCATTTCTTATTCTATCATACGTTGCAGATATATGTAATTAGAGGATGCTCTATACCGTTTCATAATTCTGAAATTCCGTGAACGACTTCCTACAAAAGCTTCCAGAGGATTATCCAAAACTATAATTTACAGGAAACAACAACGCGGTGTGTCATGGATATCGGCAGTAGGTAACGTAAATAGGGATGTTATTTATTTACATTCGGTACCTACTACACATTTAGAATTTACAAACCTGGGAGGCAGGCGAGAGCATGTGCAGATGCACGGAGGCGGCGCCGGCCGACTCGCCGAAGATGGTGACTCGCCCGGGGTCGCCGCCGAACGCCTCGATGTTGTCCCGCACCCACTTCAGAGCCATCACCTGATCCTTTACACAACATTACTCTATTAGGCCACAATCACACACACTTGTGAACACGCCGCGTGCGCGTGATTGGAGCGTGAGCTCCGACCACGCGCACGTCATAGCCCGCAAAACGCCGGTGCAATGGGAGCTAAATCGCTTTAATTAATGTTACCTAACAACAATCTGTTGTATCGTAAGCAATTGGCGAACTAATAATTGACAGATATCAATCTTATTCTAATAGTAGCTGTGCACGCGACTTCGTTCGCGTGCATGTTGGAAAACAAATTGATTTCATGGGTTTTTTTTCGCGGTACCCTAATTATTTTTTAAAATAATTAGGGTACCGCGTTAATAATTATAAGTGCCAGTGAAAATCCCGTCCAAATCGGTTCAACCGTTTCGGAGATTCGCCGGAACAAACAGGCAGACAAAAAAAAAGTTTTTTGTTATAAGTACCGTATATACTTTCATATGCATTTATTAAAAAGCTGTTATTGGCATTACAAACAGACGCTTCAATTTTATTTATTACTAGCTGCGCCCCGCGGTTTCACCCGCATAAGTTTCGATCCCGTGGGAATATCGGGATAAAAAGTCTCCTTTAGGTTAATCCTAGTTATAAACCACCTGTGTGCCAAATCCATTCATTCGTTTAACAAACATACATCCATACAAACTTTCACGTTTATAATATTAGTAGGATTAATAATTATTTATTTGTATGTATAAATGTATACTTATAGATTCATCATAATCATAATATTAACAGTGATTGTTTGCGGTACTCTAAACAATAGAGTAGGTATTTATCGATTAGAGCAAGTTCTAAGAGCACAGTAATCACGCTGATTTTTACACGACTGCCCAATAAGGAGTGTAATTGCAATTGTAATGACGAATATATGAACAATAATTATAAGTTTATTATGCTTTAAATTAATTAGTATTATTATTATTAGTAGTAATTTTATTTCCATCATATAGGTACATATGTATATTTGTTGATTGTTGTTTCTTGCGTCAAAAGATTTCGAACTTGACCGGAATGTGTAAACCATGACCGAGAATCACGAAACACTGCGTATGCCTGTCCATTATTATTTATTACATTGTTATTTATACCCAATGTTTTCACTGCTACGACCAAAATATAAACCATGTAAATAAATATCACTACAATACAATAGTGAATATACCTACTTGCGCAAAAATTACAGAACGAACTTTGGTGTTAGTTAAGACGTTGCGAAAATTAATGAAACTATAAACTACTATTCTCTAGCCTGCAACCTGTATTTCTACAGAAACATGAATACCTTGAAAAAAAACACACTTTGGTCATTATTAAACGTCACTAACATCAATTCAATCAAGGATTTGTTCTAGTTTAATGAACAAAGTCATAAACTTTCTTTAGAAATACTACCTTAAGACCCATATTCCCTGAAACTTCGTCATTTTCGAGGCTCAAGAAGCCCAGCGCGCCGAGTCTGTAGTTGAGCGTAACCAGCACCACTCCTGCGCCGACGAGGTGGTCAGGACCATACAGGAACGCGTTGCCAGAACCCATGGCAAACGCCCCGCCGTGGATCCAGACCATCACTGCTAACTTTGGATTGTACCTGACAACAAAATTCAGATAACTTTATCTATATAGTCCCCTAGGAGACAAAGTAAGTAAAAGTTTTTGCGAGCGAAAAATGATGAAGCCAATATTATTTTAGTTTTTTTCGCCATACTGGATTTCCCCAGACTGTGGCACTTAGGTCACCACGCTAAGCTTTGCCGTAATTGGTAACCGCAAACATCCCACCAGTGACGTTACGCGGCAGCCTCCTATTCTGGTGTCAGTTTTTCCGTTCGCCTCGCTAGTAAGATGATTCAACCAACGTCACTCTTTCATCAGGTCTCATTAGTCAGCGAAAGTGATTAGATGACGGGGAAGTTTGGGGTATCCCGTCTCATTATACTCAAGTGCTTTTATGGAATAGAATTGTTGTCGCGGTACTATTAAGCTATAATATAAGATACGGTATATCGCTGGATTATTATGAGACCGGGGTTTTATCTTATCCCCAGGAATTTTCACCCAAAGCAGTAGCCGGCATCTACCCTTAATCCCTTTAAAGTAGCACAAATTCGCCCCATAGTTAAATTGAAACCTTCGGACAACTCGCTGATCTTTCGCAGAAACCTCGAGTTTATCATAACTCTGGATGCGATGTTGCCTTACCCAGACATTTTATCAGGGAGTGCCGGAGTGTACACGTTGAGGAAGAGACAATCCTCGTCTCCCTTGTAGGTGTCGAAGAGCATGAACCTATGGGGGCACACGGCGCCCTCCTCTAGTGCATCTCGTACTCCAGACCACGGCTCCAAGGACGCCGGCGGTCGGAACCGAAGCGATCCGCGAGGGGGCTGGGCGTACCTTTAAGATAAAATTATGTTTACCATTACACAGCTGAGCCCGTAGAAACCCAGAAAAAAAACAAATTTCACCCTTGCCTCCAAAACGACGAACACAAAACACAATTCCTTTGCGCCAGTAGGAACTGACGCCATAATGTTGAAATAGGTATGCATACTTTTAACTCAAAATGATAAAGTTGAACATTTGTTATCTCCTACCTAATTCCCTTAAAGCTGTAGTAGGGAGTCTGCGCAATAGTCCTGGTAACGAGCTTGCGCCCGCGCAGTGCGCCGAGCTGCGTAGCGACGAGCGGGCCGCCGCCGACGCGCATGCGGTCCACCAGCGCGTGCACCAGTCGCGCCGCGCGCGCTGGCACCGCCTGCAGCCGCCGCAGCGCGTGCTTCAGACCCACGGACTCACTGACCGTGCTCGACAGACGCCGCCATGCCCCCGTCACCTGATCAAATGTGTCATTTTAAAATAAAATATCCCACAATCCTTTTACAGCTAGCTAGTTATTACTAGAAAGTATGAAAGACGTACTCTGGTTAACCAGAGTAAAGTCTTTCATACTTTCTAGTAATAAACTTAGCCAGCTTGCTTAAGCAAGACAGAATTTCAGCCCCAAAAGTGACCAAAAGCGACAATCATGCCCCAGACTATAAGTACTTGAAAACCAATTTAATTCACGTTCAGATCACTGCACACTGCAGCAGATGTCAAGAGAGCTTAATAACTGTAATTTGAATAATTTTCGCACCACTGCACTGCGTGTGTTTAAACCATATTTAAACATAGCCGTTAAGTTATTAAACCGATGTTTGTAAAGTTTAAGTGCTTGCTGTGATCATTGACACCCCACATGCTCCAGCTACGGACCGCACGCAAACCCAAGCGCAAGCATAACTACCAACGTCGTAATGTCACGCAACGTAATGTTTAGGCAATAAATATCATGTCAGTTATTTTTATGCAACCGAGTAAGTGATAAAAATTAACACGAACTTCCGAGAATTTTAGTAAGTGTGCTGAACACAGCAGAATGTGGGTTAACGTGGGGTATTGACGTATTGTGTATTATAACAAGTAACGCGGAGGTTCATTTATGGATTAATGAAAAAGTGCGTTTGGTGTAGCGAAATAAAACACGCCTCCACTGCTCGCTAGACGTGCACGGAGAAGTTTGAGACGTTAGCTGCGCGGTTCATTTTGTTTTTCAACATTTGTTTAGTTCTTAGTCTGTGGGTCGTCGCAGATGTCACAGTGGACGATCCCGTCTACATTTTCATACTAGGTGAAGCTAAAATACACGTGCGCAGCTTAGCCGTGGACGGCTGTGTAGCAGTGCTTAAATCCTTAGATATTTATAAATATTTCATTAACCGGTTGAATGCCATTATTACAGAAACAGTTAAAAAGCCTCGCGTGGATTCACGTTCATACGAAGGCTTAATGGGCCAGCAGTGTTATAATATTGCATTTAATTTTAGGAAATAATATGCGAGACCACTTCAAAGTCGCGTTATATTCATGTTCCTAGAGACCGAGTGATTCTCCAATCATCAACGCATACAATGTCATTGTAATGTTTGCTAATTGACATAGACAGTCACTCACTAATCAAATGAGCTAGACTTTGCTTTACGTACACTTTATGTGATGTCATAACCGTCACAACATGATATCATTATTATTCTGCTAACCTCCCTAATGCTAATGCAGTTCAGTGCAACTACCGTCCCACTATCCAAATCCGAGTCTCATTTACCTCTCTCCCTGGTCACGATGATGATCACGGAAAGCGGAGGTGGTCTTGGACGGTAATCGTGGATCCATTCTTAGGTAAGGAAGTGGAAACTCATTTTCATATCTTCCTACTTTCCCTTCGGATCGGCCAAGCGTGATCGACCAGTATTTGTTATACTCGTATTAACTCATGATCTTATAATTTCTATCAGCACAATGTTACATGAATCAATTACCGTTGCGACACACTAATTTGCTCGTGTAACTTACGCAAGTATATCTATTATACAACTCATAATATAGTTTCGGTTCCTACTCAAATCAATAAGCAATGTGCCGAACAAACATTGTGTGTGTGGTTCGGAACATTACCTTTGATTAAATAAAAACTTCACATAAATCACAAATTAATAAATAAATATTGTTAGTGTTAATGACCTATTTATTAGAATGCAACATTTTTCCACAATGTAGTAGTAACAGATGGAGGGATTGACACGCCGGCCTGGGACCGCAGCGGCCTCTAACCACGCTCCAAATACTACATAAACTATGTAGATATTTCATAGTTAACAGAATCAACATGTCTAAGATAGGACCATATTTCTACATTTTATTTAATTCCAGTAATTAACGTTGCATTGGAAAGAAAGAGAACATTTACTATCCTTATTAAATGGGCAAAAGAGAGGCTCGTGGCAAAGTAATAACATCCGCACGGATCGATCGATCAGGTTAAGCTACGCTTGCCGAGCTTGGGCTGTAGATGGGTATCTTTACATACGAGACCCCTCCGTGCCTCGGAAAACATGATAAGCCGTTGGTCCCGGCTGTCATTCGTTGAACTTTGACAGTCGTTACGGGTCGTCAAAAGCCCGAAAGTCTGACAACCAGTCTTACCAAGGAGTATCATATTACTCAGACAGTGGGTTGTGGAGGTCAGATAGGCAGTCGCTCCTTGTAAAATAAGTACTGGTATTCAGCTGCATCCGGTTAGACTGGAAGCTGACCCCAACATAGTTGGGAAATAGGTAGATTGACTAAATGGGCAAAGGTAACTAATAGATAAAATAAAATATAACCTGGCAACACGCTCTCCGATTCGGGCAAAGATACCCGAGACGACGCTTATTGATGTTTTGTAACATGTAACATTAAGCAGAGGGTCACTGTTGCTCAATTTGCGAATGTTAAAATTAAATGGACGCTTCAATGAAGATCTGGAAGACTTGTGCAATATTCATCATCGAAGGATGGCCTTTAAACAAATAATAAATAGTGTTGGGCAACAAACGCGCGTTTCATTTTACTGCCTCCAACAGCGAGCTACAATCAAGTAAGTAGGTTCGTCAACTGTAAAAATGTCAAGGTGTATGTAAGTACTATAAACATAATATACCTTCTGACGAGAAGCAATATAAATAATTTACACGGTTATAAATAAATTCAGGTATTAATTGTTTTCGACAACTACAGCAAGTACAGGGTCTTAAAATACAAGTTTCTGTGACAGGTCATCAGGTGATTTATGTTAATTACACAATAAAGAAGTGACACGTCGTGCGCATACGTTCATTTATTCTACAAGATTCGTAATCGTGCTCATCTTACTTTAATAATTTCTCGGTACGGTCAGCGACGAATCCGAACACATCTACTTGTACAGTCATGTACACATGAATTATTCGATACATTGTATTTCATTATTTCATATACTTAACAGCTGAGAGTGTTATTCTTTTAATTTTATTTCTGTTTAGATTTTAATTAAATATTTAGCTCAATAATTAAGATTTAATAAACTGAAGTGTGCTCTTCTTCTTTTCGTGTAAATGGTACCTATGTACCTACTCTTCTTCGTTGTTTTTTTTACCGTCTGAGCCTAGTAGGTGGCCACGTTGATTGCACGCCGACTGTACCTGAATTAATTGTTAAAATAAAACACGTGATCCCTTGAATTACTTGAAGTTATCAATCTTGTTACAGCGGTCATAGTAGTACACACTCAGTGAAAATTTCAAGTGTCTACCTATTACGGCTAAAAAGATACAACCCTGTGACAGACAGACGGACGGACAGACAGCGGAGCCTTAGCAATAGGGTTTAATTGGGACCCTTTGGGAACGGAACCCTGAAAGCATTTATCATTCCTGAACGATGCCGTCAATAAACATCCGAATTAATAATACTTAGTTTGCTAAGTACCTAATGAATTCATATAAGGTATTCAATCACAACAGACAATTATTACATAACGCGGGAAGCAGTTACCCGAGTTATGTAAATCGGAATCGTCTGCTCGCGAGCTGAGTAAGACGAAGAACATTGACTTTCGTATAATAATCCAATAAAGCATCGTGAATGTCGGCCAGGGCACGCGGGGCCCGTGTTGCGAAAATGTCAGCCATAAAGTGATTCTTAACGACATGAGTGATTGTATGGTAATGATTGAAGTCCTTCGTGTAATTTAATTCATAAATAATGTGTTAGCCTAGACTCTATAATAAAATTAGAATGGACGTGCTGTGTGAGTCACCGAGTGTTCTTAATCTCATCCAATGCAGGTGTGGCAAGAAGCGACTACACCGGCTTTAACAAAACATAACATTACGCCTGTAGCTGTCCAAAGGATTAGGTAGAGGTGTACCTTAGTAAGTACACCCACATTTCGCCAGTTATGTTTAAGTCCAGATTCAGAGCTGCTATTGTAAAATTCCTGATAGAAAAACCCATAACACTTTGCCCATCCTGGATATCGAATCCAGAGCCTCATGCTCAGCAGTAGCGCTTGTGACCGCTGCACCAACGATGCAGTTGGCTTTTAATCACCGGTCATTGACGTGATAAAGGAAAAGTAAGTAAGTGAAGAGCAGTGGTGGCCCAGTGGTCACGGCCCCGATTTACTAGTTCTAGGTCGTGGGTTCGAACCCAGACAGGCGCTTTACGTAAATTTTTCTTCTTTGTGTGTCATTTCATCACCACTGCTCTAAAAGCGGTGAAGGAAAACATCGTGAGGAAACCGGCATGTCCTAGAACCAAAAAATCGACGTCATCTATGTACCTACCCGCACTGGGGTGGTGGTCGATTACAGCCCACTTCCGCTCAATAAAGAGAGGAGGCCTGTGTCCCAGTAGTGGCAACATTATAGGTTGTTTTTATAATATTTTATAAGTAAGAGAAATCATACTTTAATAATAATTGTAAAAAGATAAGTATGACTTCACTTTCAAGATCGGATGTGAAAGGTAAAGTATAGAACGATATGACACGTTACTCAATTGTTAAAAAAGGCAAGATTACGTTTAGTGACAGTTAATATGTGTTTTTGTAAACATATAGCAATCTGTTACAGTAATACTTGGTCTAAATTCGACGTAATCGATAGGAAGTCATTACACTACATTACATGAAATAATACGACAACTGAGTAAGCATGTGCAGCACAGAGATTAACCTAAAATATATTGCAATCACCTGCGTCGAATGCACATTATAGTACCTATTTTAGAAGACGCAAGAACACGTGGTGCTACATATATTGCGGTTAATCTATTTTGAAATTGCCTGACAATCCTTAAATAATGCTTTGTAGCTAATGGTATCCGAGTTAAAAACGAATAAGAGCCGGCGTTCAATAAGATCTTGTAATAATGTCTCTGCAATTTAATTAAACTGATTTTTATTGCTAGAGCAAAATGACAGCTGCGATCGACCTTTTTTTGACAAGAAAGGTCGATCTATCGTTTTTGTTCAGAATATGAGAAGGTAATTGAAGTGAGGTTAAGACATCACCTGTCACTAGTCCATTTTGCAGGTAGGCAGTGGATTGTGTAATAAAACCGGCCAAGAGCGTGTCGGGCCACGCACAGTAAACGGTTCTGTACGTACTCGTCGGGATGAATACACGTATTCAATATTGAATTTATCAACAGCAAAAATGTTTATATTTCATAATATTTCACAATGAAACTAAGAAAGCTAAGTCATTTTAGCGGTTGTAACCAGAAATATCCCATATCGCAAAATCTGTTTACTTAAATAAAAAGTTAATTAGAAACAACACAATCTTTTTAATTATGGGGTCCATTATTAAGTCCACACGCTTAAATGTGCACTGAATATTTTTTTCCATCCCTCGGTTACATGTATGGAGAATACCACGTTTGTTTTTTCGTAACGTCTCTTCTCTATTGTTGAACTAGCTTCTGCCCGCGGCTTCGCCCGCGTGGATGTCGGAAGTTATCCCACGGGAACGTGCTACCAGGAAAAGTATGTGCTTCCCCAGGATGCCATCTATCTCTTTGCCAAATCAAAAGTTCAGTGGTTTAGGCGTGAATATGTAACATACAGTTTCAAGTTCAAATCCTCCGCTAAAAACCGAATTACCCCTTTTTGCCCCGCCAGGGGTCAATTTTCGACAACTTTACATACTTATTATTTCCTGTCGAAAGTAGCAATACTGAGTTTCGAGTTAATCGGACCGCGCATTCAATTTCTTCCACACAAACTTCAACACCCCTATAATCCCCTTTTGAGGGGTAGTTTGAAAAACTTATAATGATAAACTTTATTACTTACTTAGGCAAGTATTGCTGCCTAGTTTCAAGTTTATTAACTAAATTAATAAGATTTTTCATATAAACTGTATCCCCGCTTTTCACCCCCACAGGGGTGGAATTTTTAAAAATTCATAACTTGACTCAAAGATTAATTTATACCAATTTTCTAATTAATCAAGCCACTTATTATAATCCTCCCCTGTAAAATTAACTACCCCTTTTCACCCCGTTAGGGGTAGACTTTTGAAAAACCCTCATACGTGTTATTATTTATTTTTAGTCTTAAGTACACACACAGTACACTGAGTTTCGAGTTAATCGGACCGCGCGTTCAAATTCTTCCACTCAAACTTTAACACCCCTATATCCCCTTTGAGGAGTAGTTTTGAAAAACTAATAATGATAAACTTTATTGCTTACTTAGGCGAGTATTCATGCCAATTTTTAAGATTATGAACCTAACGAATAAGATTTTTCATTTAAATTGTATCCCCGCTTTTCACCCCCACAGGGGTGGAATTTTGAAAAATCATTGGGGATGTGTTCATAACTTGACTCAAAGATTATTTATACCAATTTTCGAGTTAATCAAGCCACGCTGTAAAATCTTCCCCTGTAAAATTGACTACCCCTTTTCAGGCCGTCAGGGGTTGATTTTCGAAAAACCCTGATACACATTATTCTTTCCTTTCAATTTTAGGTATAAATACTGAGTTTCGATTAAATCGGACCGCGCGCTAAAATTCTTCCATACAAACTTTGAAACCCCCCAATCCCCTTTTAGGGGGTAGTTTATAAAAACAAAAAATGCCCAACTTCATAATTTACTTAGATAAGTATTCGTGCCAAGTTTCAAGTTTATTAACTCAAGGAATAAGATTTTTCATACAAACAAAATCCCCCCATTTCACCCTCTTAGGGGTGGAATTTCGAAAAACCCTTTCTTAGTGGATACCTACTCTTCACGAAAAATACACCCTCCAAATTTCATGTCTCTAGGACCAGCGGTTTAGGCTGTGCGTTGATGTCTCAGTCAGTCAGTCAGTCAGTCAGTCAGTCAGGACTTTGAATTTTATATATTATATATATATAGAAGATGGTTCATAAAACACACCTTCCTTCAATACTTCAATAGTGTCAATAGTCTCCAAATCAAATTTCTGTGAAACACTCGGATGGACAGACATCCGGACAAGACGAAATTATAAGGGTTCCGTTTTTGCATTTGGCTACGGAAAAAAGAAACGGGGGAAAAAAAGACGTTATACGAAATAAATAGAAACAGACTGCCGATGCCGAAATACTCGATGTGAACATTTAGAACTAGGTAGGTAGGTATTGTGTAGGTATTTATTTTATGTCTTGTTTTGTTATTTTTATCTTAAAGTATGCTGCACCGGTTGACGTCATCACGTCAACGCCACCTGTCGCTGAAAACCAGAGCTGGGGCTCTGTCTCGCATAGGGTCGTAGCATTATGCTGAGCGATGGCCGTTTTACGTGGATGTGACGCATATTTTCCCCCAACGTGTTCTTTGTTGTGTTTGTGTTCTATCTCTGCGTCATGTTCACCGCAAATAAACGTACTTATTTTCTTTCTATTTTCCTTTATTTGTCATATTAACCTGCAATTAAATGAAGCATTTCCTACAAGTTTTCATACAATGCATGCAATTTTCAAACAAATAGTTATCATTTCAAAGGCGCTGATGCCCGAGTTACATCACCCATTTGAAGTGCATAATGCGGACCGTATGAATGCGACACACTCCTCCTTGCTTCACTTCTGATTCGACTGTTTAGGACATTCCCTGGATGATAGCGCAACGCACTGTTGTAACATCACGTGCACAGTTTGAAAACGCTACTTTTCTATTGCAGAGCAAGGTTGGACACGTAAGCTACGCCACCGTTGTGAGAGATTAATAAGATGGGACTTGTTTTGTAACACACACAGTCCCATCTACTGTCGACTTACCTATATTGTGTGCCTTAATCTGGGTTAACATCTCTTAACATGCTGTTCTAACTAGCTATGGGCTATTCAAAAACCAACACTATTTCACGGCTGGATTCTCTTTTGGCAACTGAGACAATTGGATTTCATTTTGTGTGTTCGTTACGAATGATTTGGCAATACCTACTGGTACTGAACATCCTTTACTGGCTGTCTGGCCTGCTGGCTGTCTTAGCTTCGTAGATAATGAGACATAAAATTAGAATGGTAAAATCAAAAATACACGTTCGTAGCCTTCCATCTACTGGTAAATGGGCCAGCCTTTTCCCAACAAAACATTTCAACTAGCACCGTCGGCTTTCAAACTCATCAAGGACTCTCTGTTGTCCGATCCCACGAGAATCCAAACAGTAAGTCAGAGTGTCTACTAAGCTTGCTGGCTTTCCGGCGCTGCCCTAACCCTCTAACTCAATTAATAATATTGATATTTCATTGACTAATCTCTAACCTACTTTATGTAATTGTTGTAGCAACGCATGCTAGGTATTACAAAAACTTTTTTGATCAATTACATCACTCACGCTAAAAATATTGTTTCAAAGTTGTGCACTTTTCGTTAGCATGCATTGCAAGTTTTTGAGGATTATATTTTATATTTAGATTTAGTTAGAGTAAAAAAAGTTAATGTTGACTAAGTCAACTATTTTGCTAAAGGACCGACGGCTTGACCAACATACACCTTTACGGGCATTCTTCAAAACTACGTCGGTCACCTTTTTAACAGCCTCCCAAGGGTGTAAGGCTGTAATAAGGTGACCAATGTGACATGCAAAATGCCTTATTTTTATAAATCAGTATGAGTGTAATAAATGAACTCAGCTGCATCCGGTTAGACTGGAAACCTACCCCAACATAGTTGGGAAAGGGCAGATGATGAGTATAATAAATTAATGCCCTTTGTATTTATTCAAATTACATAAAAGAGTAGGAAACCATTACCTTCATGGAGTTGAGGCTGGTGGCGGCGTTGGCGACGACATCTCCCAGCGTGGCGGGGGGTAGGGCGTCGCTGCGCACTACGAGCGCACACGCGCACAGCACCACGGCGCGCCACCACCGCACGCGCATCGTCACTGCCCTTCCGGTTCACTTAGCACTGTTGTCACCAACACTTGATACTGACAGTCACTCCGTCCACTGCCTATCGAGGCATCGTTTGTCTTTTATCACTTTTTTGTAGCTACTATTTTGGGTTTAGAGTCTCCTAGACTAGTTCACAAATCCGCTGTTTCTGTAGGTTTTCCAATTACACCATTTCATAATATGTTTAACGAATACCGAGGCTCAAACATGATTCATATTGTCATAAAAATAAGCAATATATGTTTTATAATTGAGTCGTGTAACATGCTACAATTTACACAGGCAGGCAGACCCACTACCTAATTATAACTAGGTAGTAATTAGTTAGGTTAATTAGGCAGTAGGTATTCAATTTATCTAGTATATTGTAGATGTTAGCTTATGTGGCTTTGATCACGTCGAGAACAACCATAATTAAACCAAAACAATGGTTAATCTTGAGACCAAAGTTATTACGCCAGTTCAAGAACTGAAGTGTGAAATGATAATGATTTGCCGCTTCAATAGCTCTACCGAGGCAACTTTTGGCAAATTGCTAACGGATAAGTTGATTACCTAGTTCTGTCAATCTCGACAAAGATGTGAATGAAAGAAATCTTATCATTTGATTTTAACAATGACAATTTTATCTTGTGACTAAGTAATGACAGCCGCACGGGTCGATCGATCCGGTTAAGCTACGCTTGCCGCGGTTGGTCTGTGGATGGGTGACCATCTTCATATACCAAGACCCCTCCCATACTCGGACTTCGAAGTCTCTTCACAATTTGCTGAAAAAATAATCCTACGTCCTAATTCCACAGTAGACACTTTCAGACGGCAAGTTAGGGAGTTTAGCATTGTGCGAGCATCCTACGCTTACTCTAGGAAATCCAGTATCTGTGTTGTAGGTTTGTCATCTCTAATTCGAGCTGCACGCTCCACTACCCGCGCCGCCGGCATCGAGTTCGAGTCGGGACTTGAGCCTCGTTTGTGGCATGAGCCGAGCCGAGCGCGACGCTCTCGATATTATTCAACTTACACTTTCACTCACAAGTCACAGCTGTCTACGTTTGAACCATGCGCGCCTTGATGGTGACAGATAATAACAAAAAAAGATATTACATTATATGTATGACTTCAAAATGTACCTATGTTTTATTGGATAAGATTAGGAAAGGCGAACCCCCGATTTTTTTTTATTTAGCTTAATCGTATGTTTATAGATGGAGCTTAGAGCTATCATGCAGCAATCCACCAGCAAGCAATAACAACGAATACATCGACGCAACAAACAACTACCTACTATCAGAAAAAAAAAATATTCGCCATAGAAAAGACATCAACGACATCGAGTGCTAACAAAGATGTTTTTTTTTTTTATAAATAACTTTCAGGACATGCGTACGGTATTTCATAAAGTTACAAAGTGAGATCAGTTACTTATATAAAATCACACTAATATAGAATCACATATGAAATAAAACAAAGTACTTTACTTTGGGCCCTAATTTGTAGGCAGAGTTTGATACGTTTTTACACCTATCTACTGTACGCCGACGCCGCGCGGGTGCAAGGCAGTACTTCTATTGTAAATATTTTTATATTATTTGGAATGCTCTTTTCTTTGCGCATACAAATAGATAACGCAGATTATGTTGCGTTCATTGCATACGCAGCTAAGTGAGCTTACCTCATTAGTGATACAATTACAAGTTAGAGACAGTTTGATATTAGTGTAGGACAGTCACTCAGTTAACGGTATCCTACTGGTTTAGTTTATTTGTACATCATGTTTCATAAATTTTGGAGGTTGAGCGAGCCCGAGCACATTCTACTAATACGTTTGTAATCATCAATGGTATAGGTACCTTTTACCGGCAATACATTATTAAGCTATCCTAGTACTTATTTTAAATTATAGTTTCCCTATTTAATTGAAATTGAATTATTTTATGATCAACTATCATTAATAACAGTACAATTTTATTGAGCAGTATATATTATGTATATCAATATACCTCGTCCTCTAAGTTAAGCAATATATCTCCACTTTTGAATCGCTATTCAACTGTTGAAAACAATAATTAATAATCTAGCCCAAACAGTTGCCTTTCACAACAAAACAGCATACAATAAGTACCTACCTAATTTAAAATAATTACGGTCCTAACGGAATGTACGACATTCAAGCACTTAATAAACTCGTAACACAACAAGGCAGTAATGCATATAAATAAGATCAGAACCCCGGAACACAGTTGCGCAACGTTTGAGAGTACATTTATGATATCGTTATTTTAGAAGCAGTTACATCACAAGAGAATAACGTCCCTAAATGTAGGAAGTATACGGTTGCTAGTGAAGGCTGGGACTTGTGGATACCGATCGTGATACCGTCTACATACCTCTTAGAAATTGTAAAAGAAAATACAACTTTATTTAGAACATTATTATGGTAGCCACCTGCTACGCTACCTCTAATCTAATGCGCTCCTAAAATATTTTGTAACGCTTCGACAACTTAAGCTAACATGCACTTTACAGCTTTAGCTATCATTTTTTAGCTTTAGCAATTTGTTAGCTTTGACTAACTTAAACTGGATAAAGTTAGGTCTCCTAGTACCTGGGTATTATGATCATAAATCCAATGCGCCTACGGCTGCGTGCGTGCCAGCAAAGAGTACAGTATACTACGTGCCAGCAGCTAGTTCGTTCCGCAGTCGAGGCTACGCTTCCCTGGGATAAGCGTGCGTAACACTGGTGTGATCATATCATGGCACCTCCCACACTATCTGACATAATCACATTGTTCCTGGTTAATAAACTAATCACGATACGCTTCAGATATTGTAAGCACGTGATGCACGCGCAAATTGTATGAGATGCAACGTAATAGAATACGTGTGTAGATGTCGTATTCGTGGGTGTACTATAGGTACTCCCCTACCTAACCCCTGTGGGATAACGACGTGATGTTTTGTTTATGGTATCACCAAATGGTGCGCTAACTAATTGCCTATTCATTATTTAATAGTTACGACTCACATCCCTGCAACATAATTTCTTAACATGTTAAGTAAAATCTGGTCACATAAAACAAGAGGTTTGCATTTTACACTATACAACACATTTTGAATTTTACTATTATGTATAAAACATTGAATTTTATGAAATGAATTATACTGATTGTGGGAGAAAATTGTGGTTTGTTTAGACTGTTCAGCGGAAGTGTGATTGTAATTTACGTAGCTTTAAACCTTTTTAGGATAAAAAATTACCTATAGTAAACGATTCTGAACAAACTACTTTCATAATGTGTATTAATTCAGTTACACATTGTATATGGGAAATGCGTCTAAACTCGATTTGCTCTTCAATATATATTCAGACAGCTTTGCCAAAACTAAGCTACCTTTAACATTTCGCAGCGCACGTTAACCTATAGTACCGTAGGTTAACATGCGCTGCAGATAGCGAAAAGTTGATTTGCATATCAAAACATTAAAAAAAAAACATAAAATAATAACTGACATTTTGTTATCAACGCTGTGTTTTGGCGATATAATATTATGTTGTTGATACTAGTCGACTTCGTTATCATTTTTAGCGAGAGTATTCCCAGTGAATTGAAACTTCAGTAAGGTTCAATTCGTTGGCATTTATCTCTATCAATTCTCTGACTATGGGTAAATGGCTGCCTGTCCGTTTGGTACTCTCTGATCAGAGGGCTGTGCCCGCAAATTGCTGGCTTGAAAATTAGACCTGAAGTATCTATAGGTAATCGTTAGGTACCTATTCGTGTTAGGCAACTAGAGCACCTAAGTACGTTTCAAGCGAGCAGAGTCACGACAACATCTAGTTTATGAATAATTTGATAAGTATACACCCAGTGGATTAAAGTACCTACCTACACTCAGTTGGTTCCTACATAGGTACATACAGTATCAAACTACATAATGTTTACGTATAGATAGGTGTATACCTACTTAAATTCTTGTTATTTGGTATGACTTGTGTCGGCAAAGTAACAATCCTTAATAAATGTTCAGCTAGGTAAATAACGAAACAAGATGATTACTCAATAATAATTACTCAAATATGCTTACTTATTAGCGGCAATGTCGCTCAAACAGTCGCACTCAGACACAGCACTATTACCTACAACTAGAGCTCTTAATAACTACTTTAACAGGGTCGATTGCTTTACAAACTTTGTTTATACGAAATAGTAGGCTACGTGTGTTGTTAAAATTTCTTCAACAGATTCGGCAGAGTGCGCGCGCGCGGGTCTCAGGTACGTTCACTTCACTGGTCGCACCGATGCCGCCGCTGTGCCGTCGTAACAGGCCTGAGAACTATTACCCAACACCCACCACCACCGGCGCTACATATTCGAGGATCTATGTTATCCAATACACATTTTTGGGCACTGTTTTTGCAAGTAGGCTATGTGCCTACTGAGGTAACTTTTCATTTGAAGTTTCTGGCAATATTGGTTTGATTTACAGAGCTTTTTCAAGTTTCAGCTCATCACCTGTTAGCGTTTTTTCCCTAATATGTTGGGCTCGGCTTCCAGTCAAACCGGACGCAGCTGAATATCTACCAGTATTTTACATAGAGCAACTGCATAATAATTGTATATGACTTCCACAACCCAGTAACCGGGTAACAACAAGACACCCCTTGCTAAGACTGGTTGTCAGACTTTCAGGGTGCTGACTACTTTTTCGGCACATGAAATGAAAGTGTTGTGCAGCTGAAAATTCAAGGTACTGTAGAGGACTGTAGGAGGGTAACTTTTACAAGAATTGAATTACAAGTTAATTAATAGAGCACGAATGGTTGTTGAGTAGCTACGAGTACTTATGTAGGTAACCTTTGGTTTTAATTAGTAAGTATTTAATCATAGGAGAATAAAGGAAAGGGAAGGAAATCGTAATTCGCCATAGGTATTATAAAGTAGTAATAGTATCCATTCCAATCGTTTTATAAATTGAGTATCGAAATAATGTTTCTCTAACTTGTGATGCTGACCGTAGTTACTTTCTACAACATGTAGGTAGTATCTGGGTGAATATCCCCGCAGCAAATTTTACGCGTCCACGTTGAGAATCGAGGTGTTAAATGATAGGATGTTTCTTATTTTTTTTTATAGTGAACTACATAACTTGGTTCAATTAGGGCCACATTTTTTTTTTTAATAAGGGTGTGTAAATAATCAGAGAAAAAAAAAACGCCATAAAATTCCAGTTTGGTGGCTTGTCCCAGCTCCATTTTTTGATATAAATGCATTCACCAAAGTAACAATTTAATGTACAATAAAAAATAAACGATTTCGTTAGTATATGCATAAAACACATTCTCTAAAAACAACCAAACCATATTAGAAAATCTAATTTAAAAGCACAGGATACTCAATCAAAGTTTGTCCAAGCAAAAATCAAAATTTTGGTGGCACTTATTCAACTTACTATAAAATGAAGCTTAGTGCGCGTGCGATCAATCGTGTTTTATTATTTCACATCTCTCAGTCATGCGCCAGCATTTGCGCGTAACAGGTGTGTGTTTAGTGCTGTGATTTCCCCCCAAAAACGTAAGTACCATCTTTGGTGGCACGGGGGACAAGAATTGTTCAATTTTTGGTGGATCGATTTGCTGTTAATTTTAAAGTGTTTTAATAATAAGCTATACATTATAGGTAGTAATTTGGGTTACGCATAATTCAGTGATATTAATTTAATTGTAACTTAAAACCCCTATTTTTAATGATTTTTTATATGGCTGGTTTCAATTTTGGTGGCTCAATTTTGGTGGTTTTGGTGGCGTTTTCACGCCACCAAAATTGAAAACGAGCCACCAAGTTTTAAGTACGTACTGTATGTTTGATTAGCAAACAAAGAAACGTTATGTACTTGGCAGTAAGTAAGACCTACATATTATTATAAGGGTGGCATACTAATGACTAAGTTTCTTATTCTTATATATTTTTATTTTGTTACTTTTAAGAATGCCAAAACAGACTAGCGAAGAGAGGCTGCTTAAAAAGAGAATGGCAGAAAGAAGAAGAAAGGCAAGAATAAAGAGCAATCCCGAACAGGCTGAAATAGTACGAAAAAGAGAAAGGGAGAGATATCACCAAAAAAAGCGAGAAGGTAAACTTGTTACACAGCAACAAAAGTCCTATGGCACTGCGAAAGTGGTCATGGTGAGGGTGCACCTGACGGAGTTGGCGGTGTTTTAAAGAGAACTGCAGACCAGTTAGTAGCATACGGAAATGACATTACGGACATTGTTAGTCTAATTCAAAGTCTGAAAGCCAATACAAATTCAGTAAAAATTTAACGCGTGGAAGACTACGAAATTACTGAGAAGGACTGGCCTATTTCTAGACAGTTAAGACCTTTTCCTGGAACTATGAAGGTACACAAAGTGATTTGGACCAAATGTTTCAAGCACCGATTGGCGCTCCGTTCTCTGTATTACGCCGAGCCTCAGTGCATGTACAATTCCACCGAATGCCTTCATGGTAAGCACTTAGGATTTCACAACTTACCATTCAATGAACACATGGATGGTGAATTTCAACGCACAGTTCGCGAAGAAGGTTTAGCTCAGGCTCAGACTACCGATATGATTAAACCGAGAACCGATAGAGTGCGTCACTCTGTAAACATTCAGTCTTCAGTACAAGACATCCATATTATATCTCAGCAGACTATTTTGCATGGCAAACATCCCGTGACAGTTCATAGATTCAAAGGATCTGAAAACATGGAATTTAGTCATTTACAAAGACCAAGGACTTCTCAATTATACTAGAACATCTCGTTCAAAAATATTAATCGTGATGTGTTTTCCAAGTTCGAAAAATCTGGTGACTCTGCAGCAACTGCTGACAAAACATCAGACTTAGATGTTAATAGTTCATCTGACTTAGAATATAACATATTTTATAGTTTAACGTCGTCGTTATTTTTTAAATTTTGCATTTTATTTGCAAGAATAGTTATTAAAATTCAGCTTGGTTATTTGGTTGTTTATTACGAAAGATAACGGGTTATGTGGTAAGTGAAAAATATAATAATATTGTTTTTAGGAAACTTATTGAAATTCTAAAGAAAAAAGTATTATTCCTGGTTTTAAGTAAGTTTGTATGAGAAAGATATATTTAACACAATTAAGTTTGTTATTCCATGCAACTTTTGTAACTATTCTGTGTAACTATTGCAGTTAAGTTCCTATTAGATGTAAGTACTCTGCTTATTGTTTTCTTGTTTTAAGTTTTTTTAGTAAAGATGAGAAATCTTTATATTGGAAAATTTTGAATTCCTTTCTTAGATTTAAATACTGATTGTAGAAACCATTGATCTCGTCTGGTGATTAGCACCCAAATAATTATTGAGTTAAGGTTCTTTAGTAAACTGAAATCTGTAACTAGAGCGTTGGTGAAATGGTCATGATAAATGTTTGCTATTTCACTATGTCTCCACCATGGATTTAATATTGTATTATCTAATAATAATTTTTTTAATCATTTTTTTTGGTTAATTATGTTTTATTTCTTAGTTTTGTTTGGGAAACTTATGTAGGTTGGTAGTTGTTGACAAGTAATTTTGTTTACAATAAAAAGATTAATGTTTTCTGTTTTCGTGTTTTTGTGTCATAAACTCATAATTATGATTATGAGTTTATCAGATAAAAAATAATAAATATTTTTAGCAATAGAGTTTTATTAACCGATGAAAGTTATTGATAATTCCTCAGTCTAATTTGTGAGATGAGACAGAAAAATCCAATTTTGGTGCCACTGATTTTCAATTTAGGTGGGCACTTTCGATTTTGGTGGGCGATTTTCCATTTTGGTGGACACACTAGACTTTGAACTAAAATATCTCAAAAAGTTATTGAGATATTCTTAGACCTCTTGAAGATCCTTCTAGCTTGGACTTTCTATTCTTA
Organism: Apamea crenata; assembly: GCA_949629185.1. Classification (NCBI taxonomy): domain Eukaryota; kingdom Metazoa; phylum Arthropoda; class Insecta; order Lepidoptera; family Noctuidae; genus Apamea; species Apamea crenata. The sequence continues at coordinate 7,713,718 of OX451371.1, read as the reverse complement.
TACCAGGTCCTTATTTTTCACGAAAACTGAAGAAAAAATTACGCCACCAAAATTGAAAAAAAATGCACATTGTTGAAATTGACCCATCTGCTCTAAGTATTGTAGATATGACGGAGCGCGGTCGCGACGCGGACCCTCCGGGCCTTCCGGATCAGTTAGGTACGCGATGCGACGCCATACAAGCAGCTGCTACGGTGCCTTGAGTCACTCAAGAGTCTGGCCATAATTGATAGTTCCTCTTGCAGAAATTACTATAAATGAAGTAAGTAGGTATTGGGGACATTGGACAAAGGTAAGTTCAAACTTAGGAGGCAAACTGGATCAGCGTCAAAAAATCAATCAAAGGAGTACACTCCTTTAGAATTTGAATTATCAACATGCAACTTAGGAGGAACTTTCTCACTGTCACGTCCAAGTTAAAACCTCTACAGTAGAGACCGCGTAGGCCGCGTACACATAGCGATCGCTCAGAGGACGCAATATAACGCTTGTTTATCAGTGGTTAATACCGAGTGAGCTGCGCTTTCCGCGTTTTAAATAAAACGAATTGTGCATTAAGAATGTTTCATACAAACTTAAACCTGAACTTCTTATTTTTGCTTTTTAGTAAAATTTTTGTAAAACTTATGCCAACTTTAATGAATAATTTACGAATTTATTTAATAAAAAACGTTTACAAAAGGTGTACATTTAGCCAAGAGTGGCAAATTTCCCATACAATTATGGTGCCTAAAAATAAACTACAACTAAAATATTTTATGTTAGGTAGCGACCTACCCGAACTAGGTTTAGTCAAACCTGTGTTTCAGGCCATCACTTTACATCTATCTTCTGTCTATCTATCTTCTATAGCATAAATGAATCGCTAAATGTGTTGCAAAGCGCAAATCTTGAGAACAGCTGAACCGATTTCGCTAATTCCTTTTTTAGAATACTCCTTGAAGTACGAGGATGGTTCTTACGGGAAAAAAATATAAGTACCTAAGTTCCTTAACGCGGACGAAGTCGCGGGCAAAAGCTAGTTTAAATTAAATTTGAGAGTTAAATACTATTATTTTGGGACGACACGGTTGGCGCAGTGGCTGAGCGATCGACTGCTGCGCTGCGTGTCGCGGGTTCGATTCCCGCACGGAACAAATATTTGTATTGCCTACAGGTAGTGGTTCCGGGTCTGGCTGTTTGTGTATGTGAGTTTAAATGTTTGTAAACGCACCCACGATACAGGAGTAGATCCTAGTGTGGGGCAAAGTATTAAAAAAAAATAAAAAAAATCTTTACTTTATTATTTCCTTACTAGTATTGGTGCCAAGTTTCGAGGTAATCGGATTACGCTAACTTGGTTACCCTATAGCTCCAATCCTCCTATGATTTGGAGGTTACGATTTTTCTCCTTACTGCTTACATATTATAATGTCAGGAATCATAAAGAATCTAGGTATAGAAATGTAGGTATGTACGTTGTTCGTATCGATTACTGGGTATTTGGTCCATACATAATGGACCTTCTCCTACAACATGTGACTGTTCCTAAATTACCTTAGGCCAAAGACATTAAATTATTTACTTGTATCTTAAATCTCTTTGCCTTAGGCTGATAAAATTTTCTTTTTTCATGTGGAATTGTCAGGAAAATGGGTTAGGTCCCCCTTATTTATCCGTTATTTTATTAAAGTAAATATAACTACAAAATATTTAGACATTCACAAGGTTCTTTTGGCGCGTTGCCAAAATTGGAAGTATTGCTTCTTATTCTTTAGTCATTAATTGGTACAGATTGGGACAATTTAGTTGTACTCTATGGATTGGGACTTGGAACTAACACCGCCATCTTGTTTTGTCAATACAATTTCGGTGTTTCGCAAAATAAATGTTTACCAACATTCAACAACGCCCCACTGTCAATGTCATTCAGGCGCCCTAATGTTGCCAACCCGTACGATAGTTTGGGGGTGCATGATAATTATTTTAGCTTATGAATTGATACTATGTAGAGACGCCAGATAAGACGCCAGCACATCAAGCTACTACAATCTATCAAACTTCTTTAGTAGTTTTTCAATTTTATTGGGAAAATTTGACAGGTTCGGGTAGCATGATGTGCTGGCGTACACATTGAGATAGGAAAAAGGCGTACAGCGTATATCTAAATTTGCACGATAATCTTAAGGTTTGAATAAAAATTGCTATATTGAGAGTGACTTAAATGACTACCTTCTTGCTATGTTGCTTTATGATTAGTAGAAGTCTAATAATTTATAAAATGAGCGTGCGTAAGCTGTCAATAGTGTCAATCCCTAGCATTAGTTGGAATGACACCTCATTTCACCCACGCTCACTTCACCTAAGTTTTCACGGTGAGATGGTTACAGAATCGCTGCTGGTTTATAATCAAGACATATCTAAAAGAAAAATACCAAAAACCAAATTATTTTATTACATACTAGCTTCTGCCCGCGGCTTCGCCCGCGTGGATGTCGGAAGTTATCCCACGGGAACGTGCTACCAGGATAAAAAGTATGTGCTTCCCCAGGATGCCATCTATCTCTTTGCCCAATCAGAAGTTCAGTGGTTTAGGCGTGAAAATGTTACATACAGTTTCAAGTTCAAATCCTCCCCTGAAAACCCAATTATCCCTTTTTGCCCCGTCAGGGGTCAATTTTCGACAACTTTACATACTTTTTATTAATTATTTTCTGTCGAAAGTATCAATACTGAGTTTCGAGTTATTCGGACCGCGCATTCAATTTCTTCCACACAAACTTCAACACCCCTATATCCCCCTTTGAGGGGTAGTTTGAAAAACTTATAATGATAAACTTTATTACTTACTTAGGCAAGTATTGTTGCCAAGTTTCAAGTTTATTAACTAAATTAATAAGATTTTTCATATAAACTGTATCCCCGCTTTTCACCCCCACGGAGGTGGAATTTAAAAAAAATCACAACTTGACTCAAAGATTATTTATACCAATTTTATAATTAACCAAGCCACTTATTATAATCCTCCCCTGTAAAATTAACTACCCCTTTTCACCCCGTTAGGGGTAGATTTTCGAAAAACCCTCATAGTACGTGTTATTATTTATTTTTAGTCTTAAGTACACACACAGTTTACTGAGTTTCGAGTTAATCGGACCGCGCGTTCAAATTCTTCCACACAAACTTTAACACCCCTATATCCCCTTTGGGGGGTAGTTTTGAAAAACTAATAATGATAAACTTTTATTGCTTACTTAGGCGACTATTCATGCCAATTTTCAAGATTATTAACCTAACGAATAAGATTTTTCATATAAACTGTATCCCCGCTTTTCACCCCCACAGGGATGGAATTTTGAAAAATCATTTGGGATGTGTTCATAACTTGGCGCAAAGATTATTTATACCAATTTTCGAGTTAATCAAGCCACGCTGTAAAATCCTCCCCTGTAAAATTGACTACCCCTTTTCAGGCCGTCAGGGGTACATTTTCGAAAAACCCTGATACACATTATTCTTTCCTTTCAATTTTAGGTATAAATACTGAGTTTCGAGTAAATCGGACCGCGCGCTAAAATTCTTCCATACAAACTTTGAAACCCCCCAATCCAATTTTAGGGGGTAGTTTATAAAAACAAAAAATGCCCAACTTCATAATTTACTTAGATAAGTATTCGTGCCAAGTTTCAAGTTTATTAACTCAAGGAATAAGATTTTTCATACAAACAAAATCCCGCCATTTCACCCTCTTAGGGGTGGAATTTCGAAAAACCCTTTCTTAGTGGATACCTACTCTTTACGGAGAATACACCCTCCAAATTTCATGTCTCTAGGACCAGCGGTTTAGGCTGTGCGTTGATGTCTCAGTCAGTCAGTCAGTCAGTCAGTCAGTCAGTCAGGACTTTGAATTTTATATAATATAATATAGATTAATTAATAATACCTAATCAGTACTATAATTTTCTCGTCAAGACGATAAATTTTTCGATGTGAAAATTTGATCATTTGAATTTTTGGAGTTGGCAACAAGTCTATGGTTGGCAACACCTGGCCAAAAGATTTTTATCCTTTTAGCTCTCGAAATAAAAACACACAAACATGCTTGTGCACACAAAGTGGCTGGTGACGAGTTTATGTTCCTTGGCTACGAGTTGCTACGTTTAAAGATCCATATTATCCATATAATTTTACATTTTAATTTCATTTGTGCTATTCGTATTTTTCAGGATTTGATTCTTCACGTGACCCAGAGGGCAAGCCTATTTTTAGCCAACGTATCAGTGTGGCAATGTTGCCAACCTTTTGGATACTTTTCCGGTTTTGACAGCGATGGTGCCCCTTTTTTAAATACTTGTAAATAATATGATATTATTTTATTGTTAGCTTGCACAGACTTAGTAATTTAGCTTGTGTAAGTGAGCTTGAATAATGTATAACTTAACACATAATTGAGGCCTTTCCCTCCTTTGCCTTTGTCTGCCATGGGACACCACGGGCTCTTGAAAATGATAAATAAATAATTAATTAAGTACAAGAATATTGTTAATTACATTTATTTAATTTGAGCGATGAAAAATTTACCATTATTTTTAGGTACAGTGAATGAACTGAATGAAGTTCTTTGTTCGCATTGTTTTTCAAGCACCTGACAGGATGACATTGACAAATGACGTCATGTTATGTTTTATCTATTCATAAAGAATTCTAACAAATTTTAGTTTACGAGTTACGAGTAATTAAGTGGGTTTTACGTATTGATTAGTTTGACCTCCACGTCTGGCACGTAAATATCTTCCACTTGGGAAAATAAAAAAGGAAACGATGGCGAATATCCCAGGACCAGGTGCAATGGCTTCAGCGCCTGAAGATCTTCCGCCTCCTTATTCAGCTGTAGTGGGTAATCCACAATACGGTTTCGTGGTGCCTGGAGGCGAGCCGCTTACGGCAGCAGCTGGGCCGTACCCGCAACCTAAACAATTTACAGCGCCGGGGGTGTACCCGCACCCCACTATAACTGTGACGAACACTCAGCCACAAGCGGGTGACATGGTGCCGCCGCAGCCTCCCATGCCCGTGGGGATCGTTCTCCCGCCCGCAGTCGGAACTGAACCAACAACAATAAATTGCTTCAACTGTGGAAAAGTTGTTACAACAAGAGTTACATACACAACGGCCTGGCATACTCATTTAGTGGCCGGATCCATATGTGTCATCACTATGTAAGTAGACAACCTTCTTCATCATTGTGATTCAACTAAAAAACCAAACAACTACTGGACATGACCTCCCCTGAGCTTCACCATAGCAGCTGATCCTGTGCTAGTATAGTACAGTAGGCACATGAGTTAGTGGAAACATTTTGAACTTGAGTTCCTAGGAGTTTGATTAAAATAAAAGGCCAGCTTATACTGGTTTTGTTACCACTGATGTGTGGCCTACCTAACATTGACAAAATAATGATATGTTTGCCATCTTTAAGTACAGACACCAGCACATCAAGCTACTACAAACTGTCAAATTTTCAACTTTATCACATTAAGGTTCAAGGTTGTTTTTTTTTTAAGGATATTAACTAGTGCTTGACTGGATGGGAATAGTATAGTATAATAATATAGCAGTGATGCAATCATTGATCGGAATAATTCGACAGTTTCGGGTAGCTTGACCTGCTGGCGTCTACATAAAAGATGACCCTATGACCCAAATAAATTATAACAATAATACCAGCCTATTATGGTCCCACTGCGGGGCAAAGGCCTCTTCTGATACAGATGAGAAGAGGCCTTTGACCTTGCTCTTGGCCTTTGTGTGCCTTCTCTGTGGAAGGCAAAAGCATTGGATCTGTATACTTTAATCCGCTATCAAATTCTACTTATGTGTTTTTCAGGGTTTGCTCTCTTTGCTGTCTTGGCCTCGTCCCATACTGCTTTGATACCTTCAAGGATGCCGAGCACTACTGCCCCAATTGCAATACTTTCATTGGCAAAAGTAGCAAGTGTTAATTGGGTGAAGGCACTACCACCATGCTGAGCTATGAAGATTGAGCGTAAATATTGAAAACGAAAACGTAAAAAAAAAAAGCAATTATGGTGCCATCAACTCCACTATAAAAGCCATATGTCCCTAATTGCTAGTGGTTATATTATTTGTCTTTTCGATTCTTAATGCATGTGAATTCTCAACTATGTATGACTAATATAAAAATATATAAATGTCGATTCACAATATTGCACATGGTACTTCACCTGCTATCAGTGTATTATAAACGGCAATGCAACTATTTACTCACAGTACACAACAATGATTTAGGATGCAGGTGAAGTTGTGCATAATGGGCAATAAATTAACCCATATACTCTTATGAATTTGCATCAAATTAAACAAAAATAAGGCTTTTTTAAAAATAAATAATGTTTTAATATTCAGATCACTTTGGCTATCCGCTGCGATAGCGGACGTCGGCGGGGTGGCCGTTAACTTCGATGCTCTTGCTTTGATTATACCAGAAAAAAATCCGCAAACAGGCCATCCCCGCCGTCACGGACGCCCACTGTCCGCCTAATGCAGTGGACGGACCAAATAAAATGACAATGGAATAATTTTTTATACTTCTACCTCCATTTTGAACGCGGTTGGCGAACTAACTTGGTAGCTATAACTTTTGGGAGCTAAATCACATTAATGCAGCTAATCGTTAAACGCGTTTTTTAACGCCAAGATTAAGGAGCAATTTTTCCTAGACATTAACTTTAATGCAGATAAAGCAAGAGATATAATTCATAAATTGGTTTTTATCACTATGATTCAAATTTTGTAATGTAATGTGTGTCACATGATGTTTATGACTGTTCAATAGTTTTACTCATCTGCATATTTCTGGAAAACCAACATTTACTATAGGTAATCCCCTAATAGGCACTTGAATAACTATTGAAAAAAATATCACATAAACAACAATTCACAACTCTATGAATAAGTACTTTAAAATCCACACAAAATTATAAGTACATACCTTTAAAATAATATCAAATCGATTTTGTTTTGCAAGTTTTATATGCATTCCATCCATTTCAAATATTTTTTAATTCAGTACTTACCTATTTAAAGAAAAAATAAATTTTGCTGAAAAATCATGTTCCTTTTTTGATTTTATGAAAATATAAAGATGAAAGGTAGAGTAATCGGGAATTCATTCTACACATTAACAGTTAACATTGTGACTGAAATTAGACTGAATTAATAAGATTGTAAAAACCGTGAAATATAACAAAATAATATTACGTAGACTATATAGTTGCTGCAAAAACTTAATAAATTCGTAAATGATTTTTTATTGGATGTATATTATCATTAACTACTTAGTTTTAATTATGCAACATAATTTTAGTAAATAAAAGTAATCCATTTTTTAAGGGGTAGGTAATGTTATGAAAACCTATTGTATATGTTCTTCATTCACTGTTTACAAAATATATAATAAGGTATTTATACTGTAAAATCAGTTTGTTTTATTTTTCACGTACCTATATAAAATTAAATTTTAAGGGTAGTTTCAATTTAAAAATACATAACGTATTATGTACATTATTTTACTGGGTTCGATTCCCAGGTTGGGCCTAGTGTTGTATTGCACCCCAAAGTTTGGAATTTGAATCTATCACAAAAATACTATTTAATTTTATGATCAATATAGTTTCATGGATAGCGAACTCATCTAATTCTGTGACTCGCCTAAATTCGGTGATATTTGGTTTTGAATTTGAACTTTATCAGAGGCTTAAGGTTGTATTTCAAACCATTGATTTCACTCGTATAGCCCTATGATAGCGCTCAAACCAAATATCACCGAATGAGATGAGTTAACTATACTTACAGCAAAAATACATCTTACTACTTTTGGAAGCACAAGGAGGCATTAAGGAACCGTGGTACTGATGGCCTAGTAGTAACTGTCCGAGTATCTTTTGTCTTGGATCAGCTTCGGCTTTACATTATTTGATTTGGCCTCGTTGGTCCAGTGGTCGCCGCTACCTACTGCTGAACATGAGGTCCTGCGTTCGATTCGATGTCGGACATTGTGGACTGTAGTATTGGGTTTTTCTATTAGGGTTGTTTCAATAGCGGCCCGGAGTTTGGATTTGGGCCCGGTTATTCGGAAATAGGCTCGCCTTTTACATGAGAGTCCACATTACGATTGGAAATATGGATGTAGAGGTACTCTATGTAATAAGTATAGGTAGTAGGTATACCTACCTCTGCCTACCCGTTTCAGGAAACAGACGTGTTGTTATGTTATACATTTAATAAATTATTATATTATATATTTATTTTGATTTTATCCTTTATAGAAACTGCAAGCATAGCCCGCCCCATAGCGAGCGACCTTGAATTTGTAAACCAGCCTGGCTGTCAGTGGCCACGGTACGTTTCGGCAACGTACGCACGACGACATACCAAGCTTTATCATTCCATTATAAGCTGACTTGTCATTGTACGAAAAGCCTTTATGTGCAATGCGAGTTCAGCTAAAACTGGAAAAGTAGGTACCTACCTATAGCTTGATGTGTTGTCGTGTGAACCTATGTCATAAAAACGGGCAGGATGCACTGGTTGAAGACCTAGTCTTCAAACATTGCCGTAGATAGGCGACGAGAAGACTTGACGAAGTTTTCCAAACCCTGCCCAACGCAACTGGGATCCTTTTGTCGGTTTCTTTCTCAAAGTTGTGTCTACCGAGCTGAATGACCTGCCCTAGGTATAGGTACATACCTACTCCTTCACAACTTCTAGAAGCAACTCTTCGATGTGGATTGGTAGTACCTACTACTTAAAATAAACGAAAGATTCGCTAGTAAATTGGATGACCAATTCGAAAACAAAAAAAAACGTACCTACATAGTCCATTCTTTAGTACCTACTATAATATCAGGTCTGATAGATAAGATAGCAGCAATCACTAAAGATAACAAGGTAAATTTTTAGTGTATAATCGTAATCAATACTGTATTCATGCGACGTAAAATGTTTTAGTATCATTACATTTTCCTAACATGGATATGAACAGTGGTGTGAATCCAGCTCAAAGTGATATTGTCAGAGAAGAGTTTCAAGATAGAGAAGAAAAAGGCGGCATATGTCACAGAGAACCGCCTCCGTCATACGACGCGACATATAATTATGTGCCGCCTGTGGCACCTGTGCCAGTGAGTAATCCGCCAGTTACTAATCAGCCAACAATTCGAACTGTTATCGTACATCTTCCGCTGAAGCATGCTCCGACGCTCTATAACTGTCCTAAATGTGATGAACGAATTGTAACTACTGTTACATATTCAAGTACAAACAAAACTCACATGCTGGCTGGCTTTGTTTGTGGAATTTCTTGGTAAGTTGATTACCTACAATGTTAATAAAAAAAAAGTGCTGTAAAACAAACAGGACAAATTTGCAAATGGTTTTTAATTTAATTATACTTCCTTTTTTTCAGTTGGTGTTGTCTTTGTTGTTTGGCTGCAATACCATACATCACAAATGTTTGCAAGGAGGCTCAGCACACCTGTCCCAACTGCAAGGCACATTTAGGCTCATATTCTAAATTCTAAACTGTAATACTACTCATAAATTGCAACCAAATACCTAACCGACTTTCCAATTATACACATTTATCCAAGTATTTATTATTGTAAGTATAATTAATTTCAGTTTCAGGAACAAAAATAAAAATCTTCCAAATGTAGGTTTAATGAATTATTTTAATCATGACATTTATTCAGGGATTGTTTACCTAAACTAAATTCAAATTTAGAATAATAACAGTACAAAAAATGTAGTCTTTTGTATTATGGTACAGTAGATTAACCTGTAGGTACACTCTGGCAGAGTTTCTTTTTCTTCCATGAAGATTGTTTTTCATGTTTTATTACTTCCAGGTTATCATGACTTCTTCTCTGCGTTGCTTACTAAAATGTATGCAGAACTTGCCATTTATTGCCACATCATTTAATCTTATATTTTGATAACATAAATTATGTGCATTACAGATACTTATATAACTTATCATTTTAGAATTTATATTTATGTATCTCGGCCCAGCATCTGAAAATTAAATAATAATAATTTTAAAGCTATAAATTATTACAAGCAAAATAAAGAAGCATTGTATGGCATGTATTTCCTATGTTTTAAGAATATAAAGATTGATATAGCTAGGTGGCTTCAAATATTTCAGGCATTTCCTGAATATAAATCATGCCATTTGTTAATTTCTTGCAACATCAAACCTAGTGAATCCAATGTGCTACTATTCATTTGTAAAAAATCTTGTAAATAATGAACATTAATTATTAAATATCTTAAAATAAAGACATTTTTTTATTAACCTCTTGCTAAGCAAGCTTATTAAGTTCAGTAACAATAGAAAAAGTAATTGTATCTTATTAGTGACAGTTGACCTCTTATGAAATCCCCATATCATATATATATCATCCTTATGCCGTTATCAAATAGCAATAGCCATAGTGCATGAATGGTGATACGTAATAAGGGCTGGTGTCCGCAACTCCACATCAATGCACGTATTTTGCATAGTGCATCAATGTTAGGATAACAGTCCAAATGTATTATGTAGGATTGGCTTAGACAATATATTTTTGACAATAACAAAACATAAAGCATTACTGTTACTGTTAAATCGTTTCAGTTTTTGCCACTAGGGTGTAGCAAAATAAATTAAAACTATTCGAATATAATAAAGGTGAAGAGTTTATTTGATTTTTTGTTTTAACACGCTTATCTTTGGAACTACTGCCTGGTTTGTTCTTTTTGCATATGATAGCCCAATCCTTGGGGAAGGTTATATATAAGGCTATTTAACATCCCAAAAAACAAAAAGTCAAAACGATAAATATAATGGGATACAGCTAGATTTTTATATGGCCTGTGGCTTCACCATGAAGTGTTAAAGCCATAGTTGTTCCGTTGGGTAAAAGATGGTGATATCCATACTGCACAGCTCCATCTCTCCACTTAAATGATCATGATTCTAAAACATCATAGAACTTCTTTTATAGTATATTAATATTATTAATGTATGTCAGATATTATTTTTTGTCAGAAAATGAAATTGCCACTTTATAAAACTATAATTCCCTGGATTCCAAACTACTGCACAGGTTGCCACTTTATAAAACTATAATTCCCTGGATTCCAAACTACTGCACAGGGGGCCAAGTATAATCTTGGTACTATTGTGATTTAGAGTAATATCACATATAATCACAATAAATTAGTTTATTTTTGTAAGTAGGTTTGTTTTACACATCCAAACACTTTTACACATCCAAACACTTTTACACATCCATCATAATTATTTTAAAAACTAGATGAGGTCGGCATTTCCTATCTGACTAGTCTGAGAAGAAAGGCCAAAACAAACTCAGAGGTTGTAGTCTCTTTTAATGTTCAGACCTAATCTTGGTCAGATCATATAAAGGCTATGTAGATCGATGTCTGAGATGTCTTTTGAGGAAATAACCACACAGATTGAGACAAATAGATCAATAGACTCACACTTCAAATTCAAGCATTGTGCACATAAACCCCACATTCTGTTGATGATTGTTGTGTTACAGAAAATATGAATGAAAAACAGTACAAAAATGCCTGGAACATACCTTCATTATACATTATTCAAATGACTAACTGTTATATGGAACTTGCAATCTGAAACAATCTGATGCAATTTTCCATTTCCCGTCGACAGCAACTATCACAAATGTTTGTTGAAAGGGCTTCTTGCTATCGTCATTTTGATAGGTTACATCTCCACAAGCTTGAATGAGGTATGTCAACTTGTTTGACACCAGATTCTCTGATATGGGTTGTGCATCTAATGTCTTGAGCACATGATTACTAGCTGGCAGATCCATTAGGAACTTCTGGATCTTATCATTACCGTTAATTCCATTGCCGTTCCAAACCAGCAGCCCAGTGTCCAAGTATAGTTTCGATGATAAATGCCGGTTATTATCTACCTGCTTGTAAAATATTTTGGTAAATTCTTCAGCAGTTTCGCAAGCATTATCAATGTTCTTGACGGCCGCCTCTGACATTGTTATAATTACTTAAAATATCCAATTAATCAAAACTTAAATGAACAACCACAAAAACAGTCAGTTTCACAACAACGTGCAATTGACAATTTGACTCATTTGTCAGTCATTGACATTGTGACAAGCTTGACGTTTTATGAGTTTACATCCACAGATTAGTAATAAAACCTTGAATGGAAGTAGGACGTATTACCGTAACTTTTTTTAAATCGTGTACATAGCTTGATGTTTTTTAGACAAGGTCTAAAAAACATCAAGCTATAGTTTCCAGAGTTTGAGTTTGAGTTTGAGTTTGAGTTTGATCCATTTATCCGGCACACGGCTCAGCTATCTTCGCCACCGGATACCCAGCACGAACATAAAAGTTAGAGAGCAAAAGACCGAACGATGGTTTTCCGATCCCTTGGCTCGAAACCAAGACGAGGAGGGGTTCGATATGTAGTATCAAAGTAGATAAGAGAACCGTCTATATCAAAAGATACGAAATACCACGGACTTGAAGCTTTTAATGTTTTTGGATGGCAAACAAGCCAATAGATCATCTGATGGTCACCGCTTCCTGTGGACATGTGCAATAACTTATCTCCAAATCTCAAGTCTCGTGTGCCACCAAAACTCTTCAAAATAGATGGAGCATACTTGCTGTTTTGCGGCAAAAATATGTTATTCTCGCTTCCCTCATGAAAGTACATTCTTCGATTTCTCCGAACCACAACTACGAGCGAGTTCCTATAGGTTGAATTTCCACCAAGCGGAGAAATCCTCATGCAAGTTCGGGTAACCTCCTGGCCGCTAATTCACACCAGGGCAAAAGGGTATATGCATTTGGATTCAGTGATATTTTTTTAATTTCGTGACAAAATGTGATTGTATACATTTAGTAAAAAATAGTCAAATATCATAGCCCAAAGTAAAAAATTTGCCACTCTCAGCTCAGTAGGTACAGTTTTATAATTATAGGGAATTCAGGGGTCTTCAGCTAATGCCCAAAGTATGGATCACTCAATTCAGACATTTTGTAAAAACGGCTTTGAGCCAAATCTCAACAAAAACTTACTCTACCTACTAACTAAATTTCTACCTACCTCAAAAAGTTGTTAACAAATTGTCACAATATTTTGTTGAGATTTGGCTCATAGCCGTTTTTGCAAATTAGACCAATTTTCCCCCCAAGGCTAGGGGAAGAAAATTGATATATTTCGGGTCTTGCCGTAGGCCTGACCTCTGAGATTACCTCTTCCATTTATCGGTATCGGTATCGGTGTGTGTACCCCCTTCTAAACGGCCTACCTATTGCTACCTCTTTCTCACGCTGTGCTTGACGGCTAGTCGGACCGCGCAGAGGCCGATCTATTTCAGTACCTACCATAGATCAGCCGGCAAGTTATTGCCCCGGTCAGGCCTACGGCAAGACCCGAAATATCAATTTTCTTCCCCTTGGGGAGAAAATTGGTCTATTTCGGCTCTGTGCCTATGGCCTGACCTCTGAGATATGTCTTTATTTCTTTAATCTGCCGGCTTGTTAGTTATCAGCACACCAGCTTACTGTGTTAAGATTCTTGGGTATGTTAAATTGAACTACTGGATACATTTTACAAGTTGATGATCAAAAGAAACAATTTATTAGATATCACAGTTTTAGTCTAGGGTATCGTACAGATAAAGATATACATATTAACCTAGACTTCTACCATCAAGTATTATCTTAGATATATCACTTTATAAGGAAATACTAATTAAATTGACTAGTTCAATTTTCTTCTCTATAATATTATTACAATAAATACAAAATAATTTCTTGATAAAATGTAACAGATAAACAAACTTCTGAGTACCTACTATATAATAATAGGGAAGGTATACAATAATTAACACAGTATATATTCAAGTTAAAATACACAAACAAAACAAAATAATTGAGATCCATATGTTTTAATGGCACGACAGATTCAGTAACCATGTTCTTATTATTAATATTAGCCTCACTGGTTGCAGACTTATCAATCTATCTATATATATAAAATTCAAAGTCCTGACTGACTGACTGACTGACTGAGACATCAACGCACAGCCTAAACCGCTGGTTCTAGAGACATGAAATTTGGAGGGTGTATTCTCCGTAAAGAGTAGGTATCCACTAAGAAAGGGTTTTTCGAAATTCCACCCCTAAGAGGGTGAAATGGCGGGATTTTGTTTGTATGAAAAATCTTATTCCTTGAGTTAATAAGCTTGAAACTTGGCACGAATACTTATCTAAGTAAATTATGAAGTTGGGCATTTTTTGTTTTTATAAACTACCCCCTAAAATTGGATTGGGGGGTTTCAAAGTTTGTATGGAAGAATTTTAGCGCGCGGTCCGATTTACTCGAAACTCAGTATTTATACCTAAAATTGAAAGGAAAGAATAATGTGTATCAGGGTTTTTCGAAAATGTACCCCTGACGGCCTGAAAAGGGGTAGTCAATTTTACAGGGGAGGATTTTACAGCGTGGCTTGATTAACTCGAAAATTGGTATAAATAATCTTTGCGCCAAGTTATGAACACATCCCAAATGATTTTTCAAAATTCCATCCCTGTGGGGGTGAAAAGCGGGGATACAGTTTATATGAAAAATCTTATTCGTTAGGTTAATAATCTTGAAAATTGGCATGAATAGTCGCCTAAGTAAGCAATAAAAGTTTATCATTATTAGTTTTTCAAAACTACCCCCCAAAGGGGATATAGGGGTGTTAAAGTTTGTGTGGAAGAATTTGAACGCGCGGTCCGATTAACTCGAAACTCAGTAAACTGTGTGTGTACTTAAGACTAAAAATAAATAATAACACGTACTATGAGGGTTTTTCGAAAATCTACCCCTAACGGGGTGAAAAGGGGTAGTTAATTTTACAGGGGAGGATTATAATAAGTGGCTTGGTTAATTATAAAATTGGTATAAATAATCTTTGAGTCAAGTTGTGATTTTTTTTAAATTCCACCTCCGTGGGGGTGAAAAGCGGGGATACAGTTTATATGAAAAATCTTATTAATTTAGTTAATAAACTTGAAACTTGGCAACAATACTTGCCTAAGTAAGTAATAAAGTTTATCATTATAAGTTTTTCAAACTACCCCTCAAAGGGGGATATAGGGGTGTTGAAGTTTGTGTGGAAGAAATTGAATGCGCGGTCCGAATAACTCGAAACTCAGTATTGATACTTTCGACAGAAAATAATTAATAAAAAGTATGTAAAGTTGTCGAAAATTGACCCCTGACGGGGCAAAAAGGGATAATTGGGTTTTCAGGGGAGGATTTGAACTTGAAACTGTATGTAACATTTTCACGCCTAAACCACTGAACTTCTGATTGGGCAAAGAGATAGATGGCATCCTGGGGAAGCACATACTTTTTATCCTGGTAGCACGTTCCCGTGGGATAACTTCCGACATCCACGCGGGCGAAGCCGCGGGCAGAAGCTAGTATCTCTATATTATAGTAGTGTTTAAAAAGTTGTTTGGACCTTGCCAATTTCCCCTCTTCAATACTTCATCTAGTGGCGGACAATTATTAAATCTGTAAGTAGCCACTGCGGATCGGGTGCTACCTGCACCTGCTTCAATTCCGGCTGACAAATAACAATAAGGCTGTTCGCATTCGCACCCATCTAGCTATTACAGACCTAGAGGCTGGACCTGTTTTACCTCGTGTCTTCACAAATAAATATGTAATTTTATGCTTTAATGCGCTTGGTCGGATCAGGTACTAGATTTGGTCGGATCACCTTTGGACCCGGTCGGTTCAGACCCCGCACCCGGTCGGGTCAGACTCCAGGCCCGATCGGACTAGCCTTCCGGCCCGATCGGGCCAGATTTCGGGGCCGGTCGGGCCAGATCAGGCCCATTCGGGCCCCACTTTCTGTCCGATCGTATCAAAGTTCGGGACCGGTCGGCCCAGCTTTCGTAGCGGGTCGGGCCGAATGGCCCGTCACATATCACATATTTACGTGAAAACGTGATTTCAGACTATAACCGTCTGGGCTTTAACTCGAGATCGGAGTCTACTTCGAGTTTACGTAAATTTATACGTGATTTGAGACTAACCGTCTGGGTGTGAACCCGAGATCGGAATCAAATTTGAAATTATGTTAAGTTAACCTATGAATCTGGTTACAAACTGGATAAATAGGAACCACAATATTCTCGTACAAGAAATAAATTATCTGAGAAAAATAAACATTCATATTTAATTAGGTAAGTACTCACCTTTTCTTCGAACGTTACTCAACGTTTTCGAGATTTTTTTATTATTGTCACATTATACACACACCATCCGCTTGCGTAAATAAAAGCGTAGACGAAGACCCTATATAAAAATGTACTCTGTGTACTGAAGTAAGCCGGCCTCTGCGCAGTCCGACTCTAGCCGTCAAGCACAGCGTGAGAAAGAGTTAGCGAAAGCGATAGGTAGGTCGTTTAGGGATGGAACGGGATAAGGGGGTACACACACCGATACGTGAACGTAAATGGAAGAGGTAATCTCAGAGGTCAGGCCTTAGGCACAGAGCCGAAATGTCTGAATTCAGTGATCCACACTTTGGGCAATAACTGAATACCCTTGAGAGTGACCAATTTTTTACTTTGGGCTATGATTTTTGACTAAATGTACAATCATATTTTGTCACGAAGTCAAAAAAGATCACTCAATTTAAATGCACATCAAAAGGGCGCGGACGTGTCACGCACGGGGGATCGACAGATCGCCTGCTTCGGATTTGCATGCGCGCCCAAGTTGTTGCTCAGGCGGGCTCGCGGATATCCGCCGACTGGGCGCTCGCGCACCTTAATCTTAGAGCATGCAAGTAAAGGCTTGATATCTGCGTCGAGTTTTATACTTAATGTCAATATTCATAGTAACTTGTAGTGTTTAAAAAGTGCTTGAGCATGAGCATCCGCAACGAATTTTCCATTTGGTGAAAACTGACCCCTACAACGCTACTATCATTGACCTGCTACTAAACGCAGATAGACCTGGTGGTCAAAAGGAAAACAGAAAATAATTCTTAAAAAAAATATATTAACTTCGGAGTTGGTAGCAAGGTAAGTGTACCTACTTACCTAATATTGAAAATAATAAAATCAAGAAATTAGGAAATAGTTTATTTGATGTCTTTCTATTTATCATACAAAGTGGCTTACGTATTATACAATTAGATTTCATAATATTATTTCTACTTCTATAACAGGTGACCCTTCGCATCCACGGATTCGGTAGCTGCGATTTCTTTAAACAAAGGCGGTTCTGGGTTGCATAGACATACATTTTTACATAGACGTCAATATTATTTTGTCCAATATTTTAGATAAAGAAGCCGGCATCACAACGAATATTGCAAAAACGAGGTTCTCAGTTAAAACGAAAACGCAGAACCAAACCATTCGTGGATGCGGGCGTTCTACTGTATATTCAGAACATTTGACACAGTGATCCACTACACGCGTCGTACTCTATTGAAATAATAAAAAATAACATAAAAATAACTTCAAACTAGATCTTATCTTTAACAAGCATTTGATTTCTTTATTAGGTACTAGAAATAAAACAGTCAGCATTTTTAATTCAAATCTTACCCTAAGGCACTGACAAAATGATTATGCGCTAGATAAAAAAAAAATTATAAATAATAATATAATTCTAAAGAGTAAATAACATTCCTTAAAATTATTAAGAATAGAAAATTGTTAATTCGGAAAATTAGAAATAGGGTATATTATCAGAATTAGGTCAATGGGAATTTTATTCATAACACAATCGCATGTCACAATACTTATATTTGTTGCCATAATTTACATTATTTTTAAATAATTTATAAGCTAACTAGGTAGTTGTATAAATAAAATAGTAATTTTCAAGATCATCAATATTGCTTCATTGCCACAAAGAACTGATTTTATTTCACATCACAATTAAATATTTACTGATAATATTAATTTAAATAATATTTTTTAATCCAACACATAAATAGATTGATTGTATCGATGATTGAATTCGATACAAAGTAGTTCAAATAGTACTAGTTATAAAATTATCGTATTGCCTATACAGTCCCAAAAATCACTGATACAATTTGTTAGGAATCTAGGTCTCGCAAAATAATATGAAATGGAATAGTTTTAAAATAATTTACTCATTATAATGTATTTGTACGTGTCATTTATCCTCCCAATCAATAATAATAATATTGTTGTTGCACCACATTTCTAAACATTTACGTGCCAGTGTTTCATAAAAATGTGTCAACTCGACGCAGTCTGTCGAATGGTAAATAACGTAAGATTGAAGACGCCCTAACGTCTCAGTAGCTGGCAGCCATTTAAAAAATCATTTAAATATTAAACTTCATCTTCTTTTCCAATGTGTAGATTAGCGAATCTATTATAGTAACCGGCATGAGTCGTGAGCACAAACTGACACCTGCGCAGTAGTTCATTTTTCGGTCTCTTTGGCGGAATGAAGAAGGCGGGGGGCACCGAGGCTGAGTCTGTCGATGCTCGTCGTCTATTGGACTCTCACGTGTCATTCGGCTACTGTACACTTTCGTGCAATTTTAGCGACTTACGTTTTTAATTTTGAAATAGTTTATTTTTGTTAATTCGTATTTGTTAAGTAAAAGTAAAATTTCAAGTACCACTAATATTTTAATTATAGTTTGCGTAAGTAGCTATCAATAATTTGAGCAAAAGCGGTACTAAATAAATTTGGCCGAAAGTGTACATGCGCGAGCTTGCCCCCACTACTGCCCCTCTGTGCTCACGACTCGTGCCGGTCATTATACATGTCTATGCTGCCACTTACTAATGAGTCTATTAGTCTAGTTGGCATAAATATAAATGGACCTGAGATGCAATATATCATTTTAGAACCTCTATTGCTGCCAAAACATGCTGCCTGGTCAAAACCACTCAATAATAATCAAGTTATATAATAAATTAAACTAATAATTGCATTTTTAATCAAATTGGGAAGTGCTTGAAGAGTATACTTATTTATTATTTATTGTAAAGTATGCACTACTAAAACACAAACGTCAACATTACTCGGGTGCAATTTATATCAAGTTGCGTAATTACTTACTCGAATGGACGATATTGCGATTGTATGTTGTCGAGTATGATTAACGCAGTAACTTTACATTCTGAACATTAGTTTGCGAGTCCCTTAAAATATAATTACCGATATCGATTAATAATAACATCGATCTGAGCGGCAGCGCGACGGCGGCGTCTGCGCATCTATGTTACCTGTGCGCGAGAGCACGCACTGGGCAGGAATGACACCTCGATACTACGTCACAAACGCTTGCCTCTTGTTATTTTTCTTCGAGCCCCACCTGTGTAAAATACAACATAATAACAGGTCGTTCTATAATACTGTTTTGAGTATTATGCGCATTTTAAGTTAAGCACAAAATCTTAAGAGCTCGTTATTACGTCTATCACGACGACTTTTACATTTTTTTGTCAAAATAGTAGTAATATTTACCTGTAATGGTCCGTTGCTAACGTCTACATTGTGTTTGTCAGACAAACCAGCCATAAGTCTTTCCTGTGAACAGAAACGTTATTGTTTTTTAAATATATCGAACATAACGTAATCTTCAAACATAGCTCGCTTATCTTACACTTCGTGGCAATAATATTGGCCCAACAAACCTCGGCACTCCGTTCTGCATCAGCAAACGTGTGATTGTGAATGGATGTTTTTGCCTGATGCAGCTCCTCTTGTAACGAGTCGATTTTATTTTGCATCTGTGGGAAATGTAGTAAATAGTGAATATATTTTTAATAATACATTCACACCATCACCAGCGTATGCGCAGTAACATTGTTCGACAATCATAATAGGAGAAAAACAATATTTATCTGAACAAGTAATAAAAAGGATAGGACCCATTGCCGATAGATGAAAGTTTGCATTTAAACATAATATTTCTTTTTACATGTAACATGTTTCCTTCCCATGCCTTAATACCTAGGTATCTCCTAGATTTTAGGTTTATTAAACGTCCAAGAGCATTTGTAGGAAGGAAAGCAGATCATGAATATTGAAAGCACTTTTAATTTTATCTATGATTTTAAACAATAATTAATTAAGATCATGGATGTATTCAATCCTTATTTTACCATGTCTTATAATTTCGTATTTTTTGTCAACATCCGCGGTTCTGCTGTGTCCACGCGGTTGTTCCACAAAGGTATAAAATATATTCATTGGATCATAAAGTAAAGTCATACAAACAAAAGATCTCACGCTAAGGTCTTTGTGACCTCGACATAGGAACACAAAAGCACACAGAGTGCAAACACAACGATCACTGTTATCTGTACCTCCTCTACGATAGCAGGCAATGACTTTTCTATGCAGGAGTATGCGAACGCCAGAGGTTCCTACGTAAAATAGTAAATTGCAATAAAATTATGTTACGCCATCAGCACTTGAGCAGAATAAGAAGTACCAGCTTTTGCCCGCGACTTTGCCCGGAAAAATGCCACGGGAACATAGTACTAGGATAAAAATCCTATGTCTATACCCAGGTCATGGTCTATCCGTGTGCCAAATTTCATCCAAGTACGTTCAGCTAATAAGGCATGCTACGGTAATGGACAGACTGAGTTCATTTCGCATTCATAATATTAGTCTAAATACTGCTATTGATGCTTTAGGACAGTAGATATGCGAACACAGAAAACAAGATTTTATAATTTCATGTGCCCGCATGCGGTTGGCCGCCCGCAAAGTCGCATAATGCAAAACTATGTTTTTAATAATTGATCGCAAGGGCGGAGTGTTCATTACAAAATTATGAATAGTTCTTACGTATAATATAGATCATAAAATACCTGCAAAACGGTGCGCTGTCTGAGATCATCTAGTTCGCGTTGCTTTTCAGCCAACTGTTGCGCCCACCGCTGCTCCTCTAACGTCACATTCTGCTGTAGGCGGCTTAATACTCCTTCCTGTTTCATACAAGAAGGTTTGGCATCATTTTACAAGGTTGTGAACTTAAATGCGAAGCGCGCTGAGATAGACGAGTAGTCTTAAAAAACAAAACGTACAGTATCATCAATGATCCTCTTATATTTCTCGACGAGACTTTGTGACTGGTCGTTCTGTTGGATCAAGTCCTTGAGCCGCTCGTCGCAGGCGGGCGCGGGCTCCGCACGCCCCGCGAGCTGCGCGGCCACGTTGCCGGCGAAGCTCTGCAGCCACGCGCGCCCGCCGCCCGCGCCAGGCGCCAGCTCCGGGCAGGCCTCCCGCAACACGCGAGCCACTTCGTTGTACTGGGCCTCTTGTGCTTTCGCGATGGCCTCCTATTACAACAAGCATAACTGTTCGAAAATGTGCTTACCGAAGGGATTCAACATTTCAGTTCTACGACATACACAACTATTACAATAGTTCAGTTAGAACCAGATAAGAATAGACAAAATGTGAAATTGAGTTCATAAAAACCAAAACTGCGCGACCTTTGGTAGTCACGTTAATACCTGTAGTTTTTCATTCTACATCATAAGAATTCATATAATTGAAAATAACAATAGTCGATTATCTAATATTTTCAAACTATAGGAAGTGCATAAATATGTTAGCAACAAATATGAACAACAAAGCGAAGCCGGCCGAAGATGGTACATGCGAGTGTACACGGTAACATTGCACATAGGTCGCCTGGTGTATGTACATGGTACAGTAGATAAAGCGGGCACTTACGCGCAGTGAGTCTTGGGCCGGCATCGCACTTGCCGCTTTCGTCTGAAGAGACTTTTCGGCAGATTGTAACGCCTCCATTACTTTCCAGTTTTTAGTTCGCAATTCCTATGCGGGACGAGTCAAGTAGCTTCATTAATTGGGTTAAAAGATAAAGGTAAATAGATTCAAAAGTTATGTTTCACTATAAAACCATGCATTACTTTAAGACTTTAGAAATAATTTAAAGTGGAAGGATGGAAACACGACATTTAAAATTCGTGTATGGTGACCAAAGTGTTTAGGCCAATCCTAAGTAACAGAATTGAAGAACGCTCAAGATTAAAATTATCATTTTACATTTAAAAAAATCAAATAATTTGCATCCTTTTTTGATTATAGTTGTTATAATTTTATTGTAAAAAATATACGATTTATCACTGGACGCTGCTACTGGCGCGAAGTTACTGTAATAATGAGCTGTAGAGTAAGTTGTCGTTAGTCTAATAAGTATGGTGTAGCTAGGCGCGCGCTCACATTGTTCTTGTCCTGGTAGGTGCGCAGCTGCTCGTGCAGGCGCGCCAGCTGCTCGCGCTGCTCGCGCGCGCCGCGCTGCGCCGCCGCCAGCTCGGCCCGCAGCGACTCCACTATGCTCTCGACCTTCGCCAGCTCCGCCGCCTGACAACAACACACTTTATACTTGCGATGCAATGTACAAAAGGCAAATGACATTAAATTGTTACTACGCTCTGTTGTTTTATAAATGTTAATACGTGGAGGTCCTGACGTCCGAGTCAGATTCTAAGAAAAAAAAATTGCCTTTTTTATGAATGGGAGTAATCTATGACAATAGCAAAGATGGCCACTAAATAAGTCATTACTCTTCACAATCTCGTAACAATCCACAATAATTTGATTACTAACCTTAAGTTGATCGTTAGAAGGCAGTCCATTTTGCGCAGGCGCAGCTTTCAACTGTTTAATTTCCGCTAATTCCGTCTCTCGCGCGGCCAGCTGTTCATGCAGCGACGCGATTTCATTTGACAACTGAGCAAAAATAAGCCACTAGATAAACGATGGAACAGCAACATTGAATAAGTATGAATATGAGAAATGTTCGTTCTATCACAATCAAAAACTCAATTAAAATACGAAATCAAAAATTATACCAATAGACACCCCCGAAAGTTTTGAAATGAACACTGCTAGCTTGGTTGTTATGTACCTGTTGTTTTTGTTTTTCAGCCTCCTCCTTTAGTATGTCAACATTGCTTTCTGCAGTCTGCGCGCGGTTCGCCAATCTCTGTACTTCATTTTGAAGCTCTGCCATGGCTGAAAACATTATGTTAGGTTAATTTACTTGAACTAGACAAAGTTTTTCCATGTAGTTTCTTTTCTTAGCAGAACATCGTCTGCCCTTTTTATAAGTCCATGTCTGTAAAAGTATATTTTTAATTGACCTGCGAGTCGTTCCTGCGCCTGGCGCAGCTCCTGCGCGGCACGCTGCTCGCCCAGCGCGGCGCACTGCCGCTGCTGCTCCAGCTCGCTGCACGCGCGGTTGGCGTCCTGCACAACAATCTACACGTGAATCATGCCGCACTACTAGGAACCCACACTGTCGTTAACACAGATAAAACGAGGGAAACATGATAAGATTTGGGCCTTCGGGGAGATGCTGTACTTTTCATAGTTAAATTATAATAGTGAATGCGGTGAGCGCAGCCAGTCGTCAGCTAGTTGTGCAGGTACCTGCAGCTGCTGCGCCAGGTCGGCGGCGTGCTGCTGTGCGCAGGCGCAGGCGTCGCGCGCCGCGCCCGCCTCCATGCGCAGCTGCCCCGCCTCCAGCGCGTGCGCGTTCAGCTCCGCCTGCAGCGCCGTCAGCTGCGCCACCAGCGCTGCCTCCGCCTGCACGCAAACATAGTAACTGTTCGTGCCGAAACAACTCTTACGAAAAAGTTATTAAGGCTCAAAATAAAGTGTGCCGGTGCCGCTCACCTCGGACAGTCTCTGGATGTGCAGCTCCATCTGAACGCGTGCGGCCTGCGCCTCGCCCTCCACGCCCAGCTTGGCCTGCAGCTACACAAGTATCGACACGTTACATACTGAACGAGACAAGACTCGGTACTCGGAGAGAGTCAACACAAAGACTTTCCAAATTTGATTGGCGGAACTTCACAGGCGTGATGGGTATAACAGAAGCTAACCATGAGTTTCTCTTGCGCCAGCTGATGGTTGTCGTCCAGCAGCCGCTGCAGCCGCGCGGCCTGCGCGTGCAGCTCGGCGCGCGCCGCCGCCGCCGCCTGCTCGCCGCCGCGCGCCGCCGCCGCCGCGCGCATGCGCTCGGCGTTCAGCGTAGTCCTAGCACACAACACACTGATCAAGGCCGAGCGGGTACACTACAATTTACAGATTTCCCAAGGAAAGTATGCGCTTCGGGAATCATCGTCTATATTCGGGAATACGAACGCGCGATGATGACAGATATAATATTGAGCTGTTACAACCATGGAAGTACTTTTTGTATTACCATGATTACTAAATCATAGATTAACAATTCTATGCAATTCAAAAAAAAAAAAAAATATAAGAAACAAAAAAGGATTAGCATATCTTTTTTAGTTTACCTTTACATTCCTAGTTATTATTATTATTTGGTAAGACACACATATCAGCTCGGAAGATATTTAATTTGTCCAGTTGGTTCTTGAAGTATTTCAATGGGGGAGCTGTCACAAGCACAACATTTTCCAGGAGCCTATTCCATGCTGTTACAACTTGGTTAGGCAAGAAGTGCTTCAAAGGCTTTTTCTTTGATGAATTTAGCTATAGCTTTAGGGAACACGCGTGTCCACGCCACTAGTTCACTAACAAATTTTAAATGATCAAGTTTTAGATAGGATCAATGTGCACTTCTGAAATACAGTCCATGTACATGTTTTTTAACATTGAGTCTTGCACACGGAGTTAATATACCCATATTACTAGGCATGAGCCCAAGTAAACCTGACAACATACTTGAAAGTATAACTGGTGATCATTGTAGTGATCGTTTGAATTTTACCTGAGTTCCTTAAGTTTGGCGTGCAATGCCTGCGAGGCCTCGATCTCGTCGGCGAGAGCCTTCTCCTTATCAGCCAGCTGCTTCTTCAGCTTTTGTATGGGGTCGTTGGGACCCTGAGAGAAATATAATTATACAAATAAGTATTTCAATATACAGTTGAGAAATATAATTATACAAATAAGTATTTCAATATGTTTTTGTCACAAAAGACACATCAGCAACGCGTTATGGTAAAATGCGGCAACTAGTTCCTGCAGTAACGAAAGTATTTCGGTTTGTTCGCTCGCCTTTACTAACGATATCTTAATGGGAAAGTCACATCGATTATAATTATAAATAAAAATGTGTGTTAGTAAGTGCATCACTTGAGAACGGCTGGACTGATTTGGCTACATTTGTTTTAAAATGTTCGAAATAGTCCCAATTAGGTTTTTATGGAAAGAAAACTTGGAAAAGTTTCCTGAACATTTTTCAAATTCTGACAAGAACTGACATTTTTTTTTTGTATGAATTATTGAAAATTGGACAGAAGAACATCTGTCGGGTCAGCTAGTAAAATAAAACTTAACATCCAACGTTCAAGATCATGCAAACTCACAAGACGCAAGCCTCTTTGTGATGACGCGCACGAGCGGCAATACGATAGTTCCGGGCACAAGTCCTGCATATATTCACACAATGGCTGAGCAACGTCGAATCAATTTAAGTAAGTGCCCGTCTCGTGGTCACCTGACCCTCATACTGCTATATACCTACATTGTTCCAGAATAGTGTAAAATCGTTCTTTGATTAACTATAAACATTCGCTACTCCCTTCGAATCACGTAGTAAGATTAAGACAATAAATGGTGATAATTTTTGACTTATCGCTACAATATGTTCATCATCAAATATGGTCATCAAAATCCGAATTTAGTCATAATTTATGACGTCGATTACACAAGTAGATCGAATTTTTAACCATAACGATTTTCAAAACTTTTGCTCCCTAATTTGAAGATTGCTGAAAGTTGCTTAGCCAAATCAACATCAATTTTTTTTTTCTTAGCGATGGATTGCTTTGGGCTCGCCTTATGAAAAAAGTGGCACTTATACACTACTAGCGAAATGAGGGTGTTCCTACTGAACACCTTATGTGGCACACACGCATGACACTACGTTATGTTTTTTTTTCCTTTTGTTGCCAACAAGGTGCGGACTGTTCCTAGAACGGCAACAAAGCTTTAGAAGGCAATACGTAACTGTTACTTCTTGCCACGCCTACACTCTCCTCCCATACCTAATTTGGATGTAAATGCCAATTATTCTTAAAAGAGTAAAGCCGTGGGTTTCTTGACGGCTCTTTGCCATAGGAAACATTGGAACCCTGCACCTAACCTCTGACGTATCATAAGTGCTCATGTAGGTTTACGTGAAAAAAAAAAAATATTTTGTAACAAGACATACCTCAGTCCACTCTGAGTGCTCGGGCAGCGGGTCGTGATGTTTGTTGAGCAGCGCGTCGGTGAGGATTTGTATCTCCGTGCGTGACAGGGCCGCGTCGCGCACCACACGCACCAGCTCACCCACGTTCACCCCGCCGCTGTCGCCCGCTACTGACCACAACGTTGCATCAAAATACTGCCGCACACTTCAACTAAACACATCCTTACTGCTACGAAATAAAACTATTACGACGTGCGGTTGACCAGTTAATACTTATACCGGCTGTTAAAATACCCTCAACGAAGTCAAAAGTCACTAATTCTTTCCGATATTATATTTTTTTTTTTTTGTACTAGACTTCCCAGGTATGGACTTGGGAACCTTCTGGTTATGGAGATATTGAAGGTGAAAGTTAAAACTTTTTTTTTCCATGTAAACAAGTTTTAAATGATATCACTTTTAATAATCCCACTATCTCTCTACCGCTGCACACATAAGGCCGCGCTCACTTTGGATGCGAATTATATCGTACGTAAACGTATGAACACTGTTCGTACGAATTGAGTGCGCACACTGAATACGTTTTTCTCCGTCAAATAGACAGAGTACTAACTCGCGCGCAGTGTGAGCGCTTTCATAGTACTCAGAAGGTCTAAGCACAATGTTTTGCGTGCTTTACCGTACCGTACTACCGAATTTTCACACTAAAAATAAAAGTAGTTCCCTAGCAATTATTTTTGCACAGTTACTCAGTTTGATGTTGTACAGAATGCGTAGATGATGGCTTCGTGATGGGTCTTTTTACACACTGTAGAAAGCAAACAGTTGCCAAATAGATTAATGAAGTTATCTTAAATTAATCATTCGAATATTTTATTTTGATCACTCTTATGAGCTTCTGTAGCACACAACATTTAACTGACCAGTAAATGGCCTCCTGTATAAAGGTGTACATAAAGACTAGGACAAAAACTCTAAATTCCCTTGGCTTCTGGTGAATTACCGATGCGAGCCATTACTCCTCTGGTGGTGCTCGGTCAGTATTTTACAAAACTGTACCAAAATAGTCTGAGAGTACAACACTCACCCATAAGCGAGAGTACATTGGGCTCTGGTTTCTTCTTCTTGTTCTTGGGGGGCGGGGAGGAGGCAGGGGCCGGCGCGTTGGCAAGCGCTTGCCTCAGCAGCTTTTCTGTGGTCAGCTCGCTAGGCTGCGGCGCGTTCAGTGGCGGCACCACCTCCTCGCGGACAACTTCCGACACTTCCTCGACAGGCTTCTTCTCTGTCTTCTTGCCTAAAGTTTATTGACATTATATCCGAGGGCTCTAAATGCTAATTGTGTTTATATAACTTCATCATTTTAATCTTACTTAATTATGTAAGTATAAAGTTCGTAATGGAAGTCTTGGAATGTATGGCTTTGTAATTTTATGTTAAAGAGATACTTTATGATTTTTTTTTACTATAATATGTATATGCACCCTTGCGCTGATCCTTGGCTGCTTCGCCACTGTTGTGACGCTCACGAGTAACTTCCTCCTTAGCGACTTCAACTGGCGCAGGGGGCTTGGCAACTATCTTGGCACTTTTGGCTGCCTTCGCTGGTTTGCTTTCCTTCTTCTCTACAACTTCTTCCACTTTCTCTGCAGCCTAAAAATATTTAATATTACGCTATCGCATTGTTTGTTATGTCTATAATAAATAACATGCTATTATCAGAACATACATAAAAACGGTTGTTACTTTGTAGTAAAGCATGCTTAAGAACGCGCGTGCAGATCGATAGTGATATGAAAAGACTTGCAATGAAGCCACGACACGACATAAAACAGTGATAATAGATAGTCGGAGCCGAGGAATACGACTCTGACACGTGTTTAATGATGTAAATAATGAAAACGAGTCTGAACACATTTACATTACTGCAACCAAGAATTCAGTTCAGTGATAGTTAGTACTAAAGCCATGCGAACTATGTGGCAAATTCTATTAATTCATGTCAATTTACTTTTAACGTATTTTGCACAAGTCTACACTTATCATATTGTACTACTGTATGTTGTAAATAAATTCTAAACCAAAACCGATGAATTAATGAATGCTTTATTATGCTCTCTACTCAACTACAACAGTTAACGAAGAAGTTAACGGACACACACAGAGACACAACATCGCCGACACATATAACGTTCGTAGGTGTAGACTCACTTTTTCCGCTACCAGTGATGAATGCATCAATTCAAACTCATCTTTGGGATGCATTTCCTCAAAGTGGTTGGCGACAGTGGTGGTGGTCGTGGAGTCTGGCACTGCGCTGGGATCGCTAAAGCAACTCGGATCCTCTTTGTTTATCAGTATCGGCTTTACTTTAGGGTCCTTGCCGCGTTTGCGGATCTGCACAGACAGTGTCGCACTGTAGAGGACCCGACTCATCCAATCTACCATTGGTGTAATCTACTTATAGTTACCAGCATTCACCCATCCTATTGCATTCCAGTTTTAATAAATTCTAAATATAGCCCACACTAACCCAAGAAGATGCAGCATATCGAAGAGTTTCTACTAAATCCCAAGTAAGGTTTTACAAAATAGCTTTATTTTTAAAAGAAGTGAAGAAATTCAATAAATTGTATTAGGAATCTTTTTTTCCCCTTTGTTTGTTAGAATTATTTCCCAACATGCAAGTCTTTTACAAATAAAAATAAACCCTCTCAATAGAGCCCTACAAATTAAGAGCATACCTAAATTTTATTAGTGGGGAATTACTTCAAAATGTAACATTGTAAGGGTCCTTCATATAACATTGTATAAAAATAATTCAAAATCAATGTATCCTTCATATGATTTTGATAACTTGTACATTATCTTTTAAAAACATACATTTACAAGATAACATATTATTTTTAAATAACATGATAAAAACTGTTGTGCTATTGTTAGGCATCCCATGATGCAATGTTGCCAATTAAGCAAGTGATAGGTACTACTGATATTAATATTGTCTCAGGGAATTTCAATGAATCAGTTTAAAAGTGCAATAAGAAACATTTGCAAGATAGATAGAGTGATTCATTCAGTACATTCCTGAAGCCATATTAGTAAGGAAGAAGAACTGGGCCACCACTGCTTTCTAAATGACCAATAGGAGTCCACATATTATTATAAGACCAGCTACTAGCTGCAGGCCTACTGTTTAACTGAGATTGTGCCTGAGGTAGCTGTGTAGAAATAATAATAATTAATAGATTATGTTAAAATTATTATTATGTTGCCGTGTCCTAACCGGGTTTCATGTTGGAACTTACGTATATTGTAACAACAAAATGTACACATAAATGCAATAAAGAGTTTGAGTTTGTATTGCGGGAGGGCTGTGGTGACACATCGCAAGAGCTCAGTCCTTCGCCCACTGACCCTCCTGTACCATGCAGCTACCTCAAGCACCATCACAGGCCTATAATTATTAGTAATCATATTTTTTGTGTCACCAATTCAAATGTCAAACAAAAGAGCTTACCTTAACATTTGGTGTATCCCTGGGTGCATCAACAACTACTGCTGGATTAAACTCAACATGTCCCTTAGGAGCCGGCATCACATCGTCTTCCACTCCACTCTCAGCCTGTGCCTCACTCTCCTGCTCACTGCCTGTCACCACTGCACTCTCCTTGTTCTTTTCCTTCTTTGCTAACTAAAATACCATGTTCATTATTTTAACTGTTAAGATAATACTTGTGTAAGATAAACAAGTTTTTTTTCATAAAAAGAATAATCTATAGGGATTTAAAGTTTTTCTTTAACTGTAGGTATGCTAACTTGGATTAACCACAATTCATCTGTGTATGGATGATTATTACAAAAAATAGAAATTCGAAAGGTGTGTTTGGACATTGGATACACACCAAGGTACACTATAAGTTAGTAAGTAATTCTTGCAGTAGTACTCAAGACACAAAGGACGCAATAGCAATATTCCTAAAACACCTTACTTTAAAAATAATGAAGAAGCATGTTTGAAAATGTGATTCATACCCTCAAATTAAAAACATATATGCACCAATTGTCACAAAGGCTGAATTCTTAATTCATCTTGCTGTTAAGTATAGGTTTTTAATGAAATATTATTACCATTATGCATATTTCAGGTTGGGACCATCTAACTTTATGACCCAAGTTTTAAAAATTAATATAATGTTACTGTTAAAAATTAAGTAAATCATTTTCCAAGAGCCAGTTTACTGCTTGAATGTACTCTCTCACTTTCCATTTCATTCAGTCCTTTAAGTCATGTAGTCATTATTAATATATTAGCCTGAATGTCCCTTTGCAGGGCAAAGACCAGGAGGCCTTCATTTATTCCAATCTTGGGAGTCTCATTGATAAAAACCATAGTAAATAAATATATCACCTTTTTGTTAGCTTTCTTGTCCTTCTTTTTAGGTTTGTTTTTGCTTTCAGCAAGAGCAAGTAGTTCAGTGGTGGCTCGGCGTTGTTGAGCAATAGCCTCCTCATAGCTGGTGCCCGAGGTTGAGAACAACCCCATGAGGAGCAGCATAGCGAGTCCGGCTACCCCCACCCCACACAGCACGAGCAATGCCTGCAGCTCCATTGGATCTGCCGCACTCGCCTACCCTTGATTAAAATAATGAACAATCTAATTATTGTGAGTAAAAATCTTATTAGATTTTTTTCTCTTTATGAGGATCAACACAACAGTAATCTGCTAGCGTAATAATTCATCTTTCGATATGTATAATGATGTGTTTCATTCATCATCTACGATTCTAGCGGCACATTTATAACGGCGAATAGTACGGAGTGTTTAGGAAACATTTGCAAATGTATACGAACCGCTGTCCAGAGAAAGTATTTGTAAAGTAGCGCTAGCAATAGCCAACTGCTAACGGTAATTTTTCACTAATTTACTTGGAAATATCCTCACAAACAAAATGAAGGTATGAGCTGACACGTAAGCAATGACACATGTCAAAGGTTATTGACAGTCCTTTCGCTCAAAGTATTGAAGCTGATGATACTGGTAAAGTAGCAATCCAAATTGGGACATTCAGTACCTACAGGGGCGCTTATCTTATATTTACATCATATCTATTAACGAGATAAGTAGATTTACAACCAGTAATTAAAATACAAAAACCAATAGCCACCATTTATCACGTTCATTTATGGTTTAACGATAAGATTATAGTGTATTTACCTGTACTAAATAAAGTTCGCTTAATATGCAAGCAAATACTCAAATATTTTATTTATTTTGTCACCAATTTACACCCAACGTCACTAAACGAAAGAAATTGATAAAACGTAAAATCTTATTTGCTTTCAACTTTTCTTTTTCCGACGACGAGACCGGAGACACGACACGAACAAACCGGGCACCGACCACAGACTATACTGTGTACTCTTTGCCACAGACTACAGCTAGTCAGCTCAGCTACACTACACCATAGCTACACACTTACACAGACATTACACAGTACTACTTAGTTAGTTACATACTTAATCTGTGGACTACACACCATCTACAGCGTGTTTCAGAATTTCAGAACGGTGGTCTCTGGTGTGGTCAAATTGGGTGCGGTACAGACCATCAAGCTGAACAACTTTCTCCATGGGGCCAACATCGTAATTACGAAAATATAATCAGCCATTAATTCTGGTCAAAAAGGTATTGTAGTTTTGTGTGGGACAGCTGATAATTTTTTCGTGTTTAAGTACCGATGTTGGTCCCATGAAGAATGTTGTTCAGTTTGATGAATTGTTACGACACCCTTAAATTTGATCACACCTTTCTGATACATGCTGTATATCACATCTCCAACGCTACAAGCAGGGGCCTAGCTACCGCTGTATCAGCCGTATCAATGATACGGGGCCCCTGAGCTACAGGGGCCCACGACGCGATGTGTTTAAGCCAAAACTTTTAAAATAATATTTAAAAAAATAATTAAATTAAAACCTGAAATCCTTATTTATTTATTTAAATATCTATGAAACATATTTAAGCGGAGAAGAAGAAAATAACAGAAAAATAAAGGTGATATATAATTAGCATGTTCCCACTGTTGGGACACAGGCCTCTCTGGGAGTGAGCCGTAATCCACCACACATTTTTTATTCTAAGGACATGCTGGTTTCCTCACGATGTTTTCCTTCACCGTTTTGAGAACAGTGGCGATAAAATTATTTACACAAAGTCAAGCGCATGCCTGGGTTCGAACCTACGACCAAAAACTATGTAGTAAGTCGCGGCCATTACGACTGGGCCACTACTGCCCTCTTCACCACTACAGTCGAGTAAAAAGGGCCCCCAAAAAAATTTGATACAGGGCCCCTTTAGGTTGAGCTACGTACGCCACTGGCTACAAGGTTCTAGGCTTGTGACCAAAATGGGAAAAATGCTCTAAAACACAAGACCAAAAAGACGATCAATCAGGCAAATCAGTGATAATCCACACTCCACAGGTTCAATCCATCAAACTACTTGACTATCTGAATGTTTGAATACGAATTATTTGTCTCTCTAAACAACGAGACAGGTTTTTTATTGCAAATATAGATATTCTTTACTATACAGTACATATACATAAAACGAGAATATCGTCGGATTTCAAAAAACCCCCAGTCAGCGTTCGGAGTTTATGAACGAAAATTAAAATGGTTGTTCCCAATGACAGACAGATGTCAGCATTGTCAGCTTTCTATAATCAGTTATCGTAGCAAATTTTTGTCAATTACTAAACAGCTGTCCTAATTCCATATTCATAGTACAACAGTCTTCGATATTATGTAAAAAGTATATAAAGTAGTGTGCCAGTTTTATCAAGTTTACTATTCTAATGTAATTAAAAGTGTCACAATAAATCCTTGATTTAATCTTTTTGTCCAAGAATGTCGATTCCTCCACTCGTTTGCAGCACTCCTCCACCACCCGAACAGTGTGAAGACGATAAGGATCCTGGGGATTTCGATTTATCATACAGTTGTTAGTATTTCTCTTGTATTTAATGTTGATATACCTAAAGCATACAATCAAGTTGTTGAAGTTGCCTGTACAATAGCTTACTTCTTGTGTGAGTAATGGGGTTCAATCATACAATAACAATGGCTTAGAATAAGTTGGTGGTAATACTATAAATATTTGATATAACCTACATTATTGGGAACACATTTAATGTGAAATTAACTATATAATTATATAATTAACTATATAATTAACTATATAATTAATTAACTAGAGGAAGTTCTTAAAAGTTTAATTTGGTTCACATTGTTGTGTGCAATTGTTACTTTTCAAGATTACTCTTAATAGTTTATTACCAATAATTAACTTAATGTTATTTGTGATCATTTAATTGTTTCAGTATCACAAGAGGATGATGATGATGACAACAATGATTACAACTACGGCAACTTTTCTTCTTATAACCATTATCAATCAGATAACAAACCACTTGAAATTAAAGATCCAGAGATAACAAAAAGTATTGACACGGGGGTACATAAAGATTTATTCAAGGAGTATGAACATAGTAAAGAAACAAAACAAAGTAGTGTTAGCCATGATGAGTTTAAAACCAATGATATTAATGAAAACAAATTAAAATGTGAAGAAGATATAAATATTGAAGATTTAAATTTAAAACTAGATGAAGAAATTGTTACTAATATTGTTGAAAACAGTGATGAAAATGAAAGTAGTGACCAGAACACTGATAGTTTAAAAGACTTAAACATTCCATGTAATTCTAATAATAGTAGTCAAGAGGATAGTAATAATGCATCACCTTATGAAAATGTGATCAACCCAACTGTTGCTGTAAAGGAATTGCATATAGATTCAGATGAGGTAATTGTTGACCAATCTATTGATATTAATGCTAAACATGAGACTATTGCAGAAGATCTTGACTTCAGTCCTTCGAAAGAGAAAGATGTTGAATCCAATATTGATATAAATGAGCCTACAGGAAGAGAATGTTCTTCACAAAATTCAAACGACTTTCCAGAAAACGTTCAACAATCCTTGAAGCAATTGGACATTCAAACAAATGAAAATGTGGTAGAAGATGATTTTGGAGATTTCGATGATTTTAAGTTTGCCAACACTAAAAGTAATGTTACCAGTGTTGTTGACAGTTCCAATCCATGGGAAAATAATGACACCAATGAAATAGATTTTGGTAACTTCAGAGCCAACTTTGAAGAAAACAAATTGCACTCACAATATTCACCACAGTTAGATAGTAGACCTATGACCGATAATTATCATCTTGAGAATCAAGTTAAAAAAGATAATAATTTAGAAGATGATGATTTTGGGGACTTTGATGATTTCCAATCATCAGCTGTAAAAACAGAATCAAGTGAAGTCCAGGAAGAAGACGAATGTCAGGAATTATCAGTTCTTAATTTACAATCAACTGATAATGAACATCATATCATGGAAAGCATTACTAAAGTATTAACTGCAGTATTTATTGAAGAAATAACAGAACCTGTTGTAGAGTTTGAGGGAAAGCTAGAATCATTGCTAAGTGAAACATGGGGTCATTTGATGGAAACTGATGAAAGACAACCATATATTGTGAACTGGAATAATTCATTAGGACAAAAAACACTACTTAAAGCTTTATGTATAGACTCCAGAAACATTGTAAGTTATTTTTAATAATTATTATTAACAAACTAATACTTTGCCCGTGCCAGGGTAGCGGGATCGTCCGAAAGGGTTACCGCTGCCCTGGAACAGAAAGGGCTAAGGAAGGAACACGGGTGGGTTTTAGTCAGTAAGAGTCTGACACTCCCTTCCGCTCCACCCAGAGCGGGAGGCGTCATTTGATGATTTCCCATCCAAATACTTCGCCCGAGACTTCCTCCATGTGGATTATGATCTTCATATCAAAAATCTGGCCTTTGGGAAAAAGATTTTTTATATAAACTATGTCAAAATCGTTTGGGATGTTTTAATACCGACTTTAGATAGTCGCGGGTTTACCGCCCGTGACTATCTTAGCGACTTCCTGGACTAAACAGAAACAACTTTAAAATAATGTTAAGGGACAATTACGGGTAAATGTAGGCGCCAGGGACAGCCGACTCAGATTGACTCAGTAGAGGCTGCTTTAGCGTCGACGAATCAGCCGTCATCACGACTTCCTGGGGTGCGAGGATGTGGCTTGCCAACAAGAAGAAATCCTCGGAGTGTCTCACAGTGAGGTTGCTCCGCGAAGTCTGTGGGCCCCCAGAAGCTCCTGTGCTGCTGGGCGGAGCTAGGCTGGTTATTTAAGCTAGGACCTGTGCACAACAAACCAAATGAGAGCCTCAGGAGCGGACTACTGGACTCCACTTACATACATAAATATATGAATAGGTATCCTTAGAATGTACACTAGATAGAGAGGTTGTGAAAGAGAAAAGGAAAGCTTTAGACTCTAAAGCTTTCCTTTGCTACAACAAGCTTGCATTTTTAAGCTGACATTTGTCAGTACAAGTTTCTGCATTAAGTACATCTTAGAAAGATATGAGACATGTTTATAGATATTAGTTGGACCTTCTGCAACTAAACATCTTATTTTGTTGTTTATTTTTTTGTTCAAAAATTAAACAACAAAATAAGATGTATCTGAGTTTCTGATCCTTTGCACTCATTCATAAAAAAAATTCTGCACCTCAAATTGGGTTGTTAAGTTTTGACTTGTGTTGAAGTGGGAGTGGTGGACATCTCATGAAAAGAAAAATGTTGGTCAATTTAGGTGTTTTAAAGTATTAATTGTAGTTTTTAATATGTATTGTGGTATTTTTCAGCTTTTTGGACCAAAATGGAGTAGCCACATGCCTAAGTATGCAGCAAACTTAAGTGTTGCGCCGCTTCAACCACAGAAACAAGCTTCTACTCCATCTAATGTCAGTCAAAGTGAACCAGTTGTTGACAAAATAGCAAGCAAGCCCACCACATGGTCTGATCCTTTCACCTCGGACGGGCAAGAATGTAAGTTACTGTAATCTGTGATTTAATTAATTACTAAAAAAATGACAGTGAATCAACCTCAATTAACATTATGTAATTGGCACATTATGCAACTCAGTAAAACAACACGCAAGTTATGCACAGTCCAGTTGAAATGCCAGAAAAATACTTATAATATGTTTGTATATTGTTATTGAACCAAAATATTGTGAATACTTGAACAAATTAACAGAGCTTGTCATAATATACTCACCATGGTAATTCTTTTGCATGTCTTGCACTTGGATCAATAACATCCACCTGTAAATTATCTGCTTCATCCTATTCCAATAGTCACCTATGCCGAAGCCCTTCTCCTTGACCTAGAACACCTTATGGCCACCCTAGACCAAATGGCTCATAACCATTCTACCCTCAAGATATCTGAGTTACTATCTCATGGTAAGTTGACTGATCTTTAACACAGGACTCCAGAACTGTTGGTAAGACTTAGTATTTAATTATTTACCCAATCAGACCTTTGCTGGTCAATAGTCTAGTACAGTCGGCAAAAACACTTCAGTTAAACTAACCTTGGAGTGAGTGGCTCATGATAAAAACCGCAGAGATGAACAACACATATTGATGCAACGGCGCATTTGTGCGATAAAACATGAGAAAGAATTCATCGTGTGCAAAGCACTGCATCACATTTGTAGCGCGTCTTATTGCGACAAGTCAGCGGACGCAACACAATCATGATGGCATCGCGTGCTTTGACTCTTAGGGATGGGCACGGGACAATATAGATACCGTTGGTGAGAGTGATTACCATTGGTCACAGATAAGTGATAAGATCATTAATCTCGGCTAACAGTTTTTTATTTAACATAAAACTAGAAGTACCTACTGCAGTAGTGCGCATTAACATATTGAAACTAATACTTTTTTAATCCTCTTATGTAGCTACATTACACTGAAAATTCATTTCATTCTTTCATTACCTGTTTCAGCTTGTAACACAGAACACGAAAGTACCACCATACCGCCAAGACCAACAGATTTAGATGTCTTTGAAGCTGCAATGTCCACTAAGTCTGAGAAGATATACTCAAGTACACTAAGTGTACAGCCAATACGACAAATAAACTTACCCGACACCCATATTTTTACGCCGACTGACTCTGAAATACCTAGATCTAAAACAATCCATTATGATCCCGGTCCAACAGTTCTCTTGCCACAGCCGGTCGTAACGGATTGTAAGAATCCAACAGACGACCCTCTTAGGCCGACAACAAATAGTGTAGTTGAAGCTAACACAGATGATAATGAATACTGGGAATTTCAAGATTTCAAGAGCACATCCGACACGAGGTCCTTGCCAGGTTCAGTAAGCCAACATAAATTACCAGAGGAAAAAAATCTTGAGACGGCTACGACTGTTAATGCGTTACCTCAACCTAGTATTGCGTATCAAACGCAGCTATTGCAACCCATTAAAGTAGAGCCCTCAATGCCTACACTAAATTGGCCTGATCCTGGTGAAGTTAAAGCCGCATATGATGACTTCACAGACTTCGTATCATCATCACAGTCAACTGAAAAACAAGACAATGCTATAGCACAGCACCCAGAGTCAGAAGTACAGACAAACAACGTCATCAAGTCCGAATATTTGCATGATCTCCAAGAGAAAACTAAAGCTTTTAAAGAATTGGCAAAGCCTGAAAATGAGGGTTTTGATGACGAATTTGATACATTCCAATCAGCAATGCCCTCAAAAGGGGCACAGAACGAATTTAAGACAAACACTTTTGAAAGTTCAATTACTCAAATTCCATTGGGCCAACCGACAAACTTTGATTATGCCTCTCCGAAAAATAACAATATAAAGTCTGATTCCATATCATTTACGACTATGACAAGACCAAACGAAGCTTTAACACAGAATGTAGGTTACAACTCGAATACGAGCAGTTCGCTATCTTCAAGCACACAGTTACAACCCAGTCTTCTACAGCCTACACCCACTAGTTTCAGCGCATTGAACACGCAAAATCAACGAACAACGGGTCAAATATTGCAACCTTTGTCTTTAGAAAGTTATTCACAAATAAACTGGCCAAGTCCTGGTATAGACTTGCAGGATCTCTCGAGATTCAATCCTGTTGAAACTCTACAGTCATT
Organism: Apamea crenata; assembly: GCA_949629185.1. Lineage (NCBI taxonomy): Eukaryota > Metazoa > Arthropoda > Insecta > Lepidoptera > Noctuidae > Apamea > Apamea crenata. The sequence continues at coordinate 7,675,264 of OX451371.1, read as the reverse complement.
GAAAAGTGATTTAAGTGTCAGTGGTCTCAGTAAGGGTGCATCACCAGTTCACACACAAAAAAACTCAGTAGCTAACCAATCGGCAGATGATGATGTATGGGGCGAGTTTGTATCGAGCAAGCCTAAACAACAGCCTTCTCAACTCAAGAAACCACCAGTATTTTCGGAAGACGACGAATGGACAGACTTTATATCGAGCCCAAGTGTGAAGCCCCAAAACGGTTTAAATACAATAAGTTTAAATGTTCACACTAACTCAAATATCCATAAAACTGTGCAGAACAAATTATCGATGAAAAATAACCAGACGCCTGTTGATATTCCAACATTAAATTACATAACTCCCAAGTCCCACCCTCACAAGACATATAACGATAAACATTTCCAAAACTTATAACAACACAAACAAAATAATTGTTCTCATAATTTATTAGAACTGTACTTAATGTAATAAGTATTACATAAACTTATAATTATGTAAATAGGGTGGTGGTGTATGTATAATAATTTGTAATATTTTTTAAAGTATTTATTAAAAGTCAGAATTTATTGTAATTGATTTTGCACTTGTAGTATAGTAGGTATTCATACCCATTATTAACTGTTACATTAGCACTTGCACAATATGACTAGATAAAGGATAATTCAAATAAATGATATGATGTTGATGTACATGCAGGACGTATCGTAATAATATAAGGTATAATTTAAATTTTATTGTCATAATGTGCAAGTTATTATCAAGTCCCGTCCTTAATTGTTTTGAATTAGTTTAACATTAAGTTTTCGTTTGTGCGATTGAAATAAGTTATGTGTTAATACAAAAATGTAAGCCAGTAAAAGCAATATGTTATTGTAAAAGTGCTAATTGATTTATAGTATTTGTATATAATGTGAATTACTTATGTATAAATTGTAAATTTATTTAGAAGTGTATATGATTACACGAGGAATTTATTATTTTGTTTGTTAGAGCACTGATATCAATTATATCATAAATACCGAAACTGGTAAATATTTAGGTTGTATTTCGAGTGAGGCACTAAATAAGATTGTATGTAAAGTAGACCCTTACCTACTGGATATCAGAAAGTATGTTTAAATACAGCAAGTGAACTATCAGTTCTTGGTAGTATATTTTTGTCAGTATTTGATGGTCAAGAAAAAGGTAGACATTTTATTTAGAGTATTTAATTTTTCAGATAATATTTCTATGAATTATTTAATTAATTTTAAAGACCAATGTAAACTTATTAATGTTTCTTGTTTATACTGTAAATGATTGGTTGTAGCAGTCATAGAGCTGATTGTTTAATAAAGTGTAAATAATGAGACTTATATCCTTCTAAACTGTGGTTTTATTGTTATTAACACATGTCATGTTTAATTTTCCGCATCAGAGTGCTCTATATCTTCTATATGAGTACCTATACCCTCTTTGTCGTCATCATCGATATGTGTAAAGAATTTCGGTAAATTATTTTCCATTGTAACTCTAAACTGACATTGCTCGAACTCTGGCCAAGATATGAACCTGAAACAAATAAACAATTCAATTTTGAATGAAGGGTTATTCCGTTTATTATAGTTAACAACTTAATATTTTTATGACATTTTCAATACTCGTCATTATGTAATCAACCTAATTCCCAGTGGCATAAAGTTGATATTAAGTGAATTGTGTCAATTGTAAATAAGGCCACTTTGGGTGACAATTAGGGACGTCTTTGTTTTAATTATTATAATGCTACATTCAGAAGGCAACGGCAGATCGCAGTCGACAGTGGCGCTGCCACAGAAGAAATTCTCTAAATGAAGGTGGCATTCAAAATCCGTTGCGTAGTTTAGATGATCAACGAGGCCACATAGACAAGACTCGAATTTTTTTTTTTTAAGAAGTATCAAAACGCATCAGGCAACTTTATCGTAACGCCTTTTAGATGATTAGCCCCAGCGAAAGGTCTAGGAAGTGTTGAAGGGTGGGCGTTTTGGGTGTCTTTGTTTTGTAATTTTGACGTTCGAAAAGTGCGGATTCTCAGCCTAGTTTGAATAAATTTTTGAGCTAAATTAAATTTGACTTTTTGAGCTTTCAAGTCTCAACTAAAGACTGAAAACTAATAAATAAACGGGGCCAGCTCAGCCAGCCCCTGATGCCTCTATTACTCACTTCTTGAACACAGTTATTTTTTGTTGTAGATTTAAATCTCCGAATTCAGTGAATATGGTCATATGAGGTAATTGGGCGTCGTCTTTATTGGGTGCTAATTCTTTGTTTGTATCAGGAGGATCTTGACCTGTTATTAGCCATACGCCGCAACCAGGTATCCATTGTCTGAAATAAATAATACATATAAAACACAAAATTGTTGCCTAGATATACATTTATATATTTAATAGCTTTTGCCTGCGGCTTCGCCCATGTGGATGTCGGAAAATTTCCTACGGGAAAGTACTACCGGGATCAAAAGTACCCTTTGTGTTAATCCAGGTTATAAGTAATCTGGGTACTAAATTGCTTCCACAGCCATTCAGCCGTTTTTGCGCCTTTTCGGAACTTACATCCAGGTAAACGGTCAAAAATTTTAAAACCTATCTTTTCGTTAATATTCGGCTCGTTCCCACCACCTCGTAGCAATTACGTTTTTTCAATGACCTACTGTTTTGACTTTCTTACTATTTTATTATATTATGTATAAATAAATAAGGAATCTTCCTCCGTTTATAAAAAATCTTAGTTTAAAATTAAGTTTGGCATTGATTGCTTACTCTAACATTGGTATGACCCTTGTTGTTTTGGAAAACATGTGTGGTTTGAAGAAATACCATAGCAGTGGTAAATATTCCGATGGACAAGGCAACTTGTCTTTTTGTGTGATGTTGACTAGAAGAAGCCTGTGTTCATCCATCTGAAACATAAAATTTATGAGATGCTGAACAAAGCACATATCCCAATTATAAGTAATTAACTTAGCTCATACAAATATTATAAATGAAGAAGTATCATGAATTTTGAATCTTAGATTTCTTACATTTGCCACTTTATTGGAATTGGAATTTGAACTTTGTCAGGTATGACTATAAATTTCAATTTGCTTTTCAAAACTAGATGATTATCTATTTAGAATTTAAGTTTGGCACCATCTAACTGCAGGCAATTCTCTTATTTTTAAGAATGTTTGCATTCAAATCTCTGTTAAAAATATCTCTGATTATCTTACACTTTTGATATTGATTGTCGTTGAGATGAGATTGCGACTAGATTTTGCACATTTTTAAATACGGGAATTCCCTTCTGGTGTTTCATAATTGCAGCATAAATAACTATACCAACCATAGTAGTTTTTTTGCTGTCTGGTTTATGTGTCCATGGCAAAAAGTGAACCTTTGGCACAGTAGTCAGTACCTTATGATCAAAAAGCATCTGGAATAATGCTGGTATTGATCTGTGTTTTTTCAACTGCACCTCATTATCTGTAAGAAACTAAAGGATTGAATAAAATTATATTCTTAAAAAATTAAATGAATATAACATATTAAAAGTCATGTCAAGGTGGTTCTAGAAAAGGATGCCTGGAAGGATTTGGGCGAGGCCTTTGCTCAGCAGTGGGACAGCCGGACAGGGTAGGCTAACATAAGAAAATACCTACTTCATAGTGGTGCCCTGGCATGGTGATGAATAGATCTGGTTTCCCAAGTTGGTTTGTTGAATTGTGAAATATGATGTTGTTGATTAAATGTTTAACAAAAGACAATCCAGGCATTGATCCAATTATTTTAACAACTCTATCTGAAAAAGGGAAGTTTCATCTTATAAGAACACTGTGAATACAGTAATTTTATTTCCAGCAGACTCAAATTCAAACAATATTTTATTACTATATTCCTACTTTATCATTGTAGTCTTAACCATTTTTAAAGTATTTGAGTGGTTATAATGACTGGATGTTTTCAGATTCAAGGGATATTTTTCCTAGTTTTTCTGAGTTAATTACTTAACATAAATAATATATTCAAACCTTTATCATCTGTGCAAAGATCTCCCAGTAGTTCTGCAATTCTGTTTCCTTGGTCTATTTTGTCTTTAAAAGCCAATTTCCACATGCCAAAGAAATCTGCTAATTTAAATGTTACTCTACCTGGATATTCATCTTGCAATTTCTGGGAATAGATATTTTAATATTAATAAAATCTTTGTTATTATGTGATTGTGAGTGTGCTAGAATAATAACGTATTATAGAACATAACTAAACTTACACTCAAATGAGTTGAGAACTGGCTTGACATTTCATACATATAAATAGGATTATTTTGACATAGCAATAATTCCTTACTCAAGAAGCCAAATCCTGGATTAACTTCTATTAAGGGAGAGTTGTTGTTTATTCGATCCTTGATTGTGTTAACTATTGCTTTAGCAGTTTTCTTGTTTATCAGATACATACTCTCTGGGGTTTTATACTTTTTAAGAAGTGCGTTGGGCACTTTGTCTTTAATGTCACTGTAGTCAGGTGTACTGTTTATGTAATTGACGACATCTGCAGACAATTTTGGTGGTTTCTCCTTTATTTGTCTGCTGGTTTTATGAGATAACCTCAAATATAGTTTCAGGCTACTTTTCTCGGTAATCAAGCTTACACCACATAATGACTGTTTAAACATTTTGGTAACAATATTTACTAGTCTTTTATGCAGTCATACGATTTGTTATTTTATTGTTTCACAGGTCCGCAACGCATCGTTAGTAGTGCTAGTAGTTGACAAATAAACAAACAAAACGCCAATACTATCTCAATGCGCCAATACCTCAACCTGTCAGTCACTGTCAAAAACGCTGAACTAGGATTCTGTCAAACTAGTTTGTCATGGAATTAGTATGTACTAATAAGTACTGCTCTCCAAGCTCTTATTTCATGTGGCCAAAATCGGAACTAGCGCCACCAACTTGTTTTTTTTTCATTCAAATGTTTACCAACAGCACCTCCCTGTCAACAACTTGATATGTGATTTGGCCTTCAATATCTTCAGTAGGTGTTTCTGTGACCAGAAGGTTCTCAGGTATGGTCCAGTAAAAAAAAAATCAAATCTTAGTTTATGAAATTTTTAACGTGACGATAACACAGGGAAGTAATCTATGTATATAAAATTCAAAGTCCTGACTGACTGACTGACTGAGACATCAACGCACAGCCTAAACCACTGGTCCTAGAGACATGAAATTGGGAGGGTGTATTTTTCGTGAAGAGTAGGTATCCACTAAGAAAGGGTTTTCCGAAATTCTACCCCTAAGAGGGCGAAATGGGGGGATTTTGTTTGTTTCGAAAATCTACCCCTGACGGCCTGAAAAGGGGTAGTCAATTTTACAGGGGAGGATTTTACAGCGTGGCTTGATAAACTCGAAAATTGGTATAAATAATCTTTGAGTCAAGTTATGAACACACCCTAAATGATTTTTCAAAATTCCACCCCTGTGGGGGTGAAAAGCGGGGATACAGTTTATATGAAAAATCTTATTCTTTAGGTTAATAATCTTGAAAATTGGCATGAATACTCGCCTAAGTAAGCAATAAAGTTTATCATTATTAGTTTTTCAAAACTACCCTTCAAAGGGGGATATAGGGCTGTTGAAGTTTGTGTGGAAGAAAAAGAATGCGTGGTCCGATTAACTCGAAACTCAGTATTGATACTTTCGACAGAAAATAATTAATGATAAGTATGTAAAGTGGTCGAAAATTGACCCCTGACGGGGCAAAAAGGGGTAATTCGGTTTTTAGGGGAGGATTTGAACTTGAAACTGTATGTTACATTTTCACGCCTAAACCACTGAACTTCTGATTTGGCAAAGAGATAGATGGCATCCCGGGGAAGCACATACTTTTTTATCCTGGTAGCAGGTTCCCGTGGGATAACTTCCGACATCCACGCGGGCGAAGCCGCGGGCAGAAGCTAGTATATTTATATGACGCTTTTCAGTCCATGATAACGTTATTACGTGCACATAATTATGTATTTCCATACATTTCATCATGATAATATTGTCACGTTGGAAATTATAAAAATGCTCTGACGGGGTGTGTACAAGTGACACTGTTTGTCCACCGCACAAAGTCAACGAGAAACGACATTATTCGAACGGAACGTGACGTCCCAGTGGTGGTGTCATCTCGTTCTCGTTCACGTCCCGTTGACGTGGCGGTGGACAAACGGCCTGACTCTTGGTTTCGTTAAGTGTCTTTTTTACACCCGTTATATAAGTTTAACAATCATCAACTCAGCCTATCGCAGTCCACTGCTGGACATAAGCCTCTCCAAGGCTGCACTACATCACCCTGTCCTCAGCCTTCCGCATTGAATCATCATAAGGTCGTTGATTCTTCTAGCGGGGGGTGTCCCACATTACGCTTGCCGATACTCGATCTCGACTCTAGGACTCGTCTGCACCACCGGCCATCAGTCCTTCGACATACATGGCCAGCCCACTGCCACTTCAGTTAGCTTACTCTGCAAGCTATGTCGATTACTCCGGTCCTTTTCCGGATAACTTCGTTCCCGATTTTATCCTTCAAAGAAACTCCAAGCAAAGCTCGCTCCATAGTGCGCTGAGCGACCTCGAATTTGAGGACCAGCCCGACTGTCACTGTCCACGTTTCGGCATCGTATGTAACCTTAGTTTTTTTAGGTTGAAGACCTTAGTCTTCAAACATTGCGGGATAGGAGACGAGAAGACTTGACGAAGTTTTCCAAAGGTGCCCAACTCAACTGGATCCTTCTGTCTCCTACCATGGCCCAAAATAACGTTGACAAGAGGTTTTACAAATTATTTTATCAAATTGGATGATTCTTGGTTTTATGTATGTAGGCATTCGTTATTGTTAGGACAAGGTTTGTATACACAATTGGACCCGGTAGGTGGCGCTGGAATAGGGTAGGAGTAGTGTAGGAGTAGGGTTGGAGTAGGGTAGGAGTAGTGTAGGAAGTGTAGGAGTAGGGTAGGAGTAGGGTAGGGGTAAGGTAGGGGGTAGGACACCACGCGAACGAATTAGCGTCGGGCAGCTAGAAATAATTTAAATGGCAAAACAATAACGTTTGCCGGGTCAGGTACCTAGTAAATTATAAAAATACACTTTATTTTATACGATACTTTATGAAATGCGTGCTTTTACAAAGTCTTTCTGTCATAGACACTGTACGGTCCCAAAAATATTTGTTGTTTTGGAAAACTTCGTCGATCTCGGCGCAACCTTATCTTTCGATTGTGTTTGCATGAGGAATGTATCAAGTCAAGTCGTCAATCATCCGACACATACCTACCGTATGTGTCGGATGATTGCAAGGAACAACTAAGAATAGGTACCGGGGGAGTTGTACCTATAGTTGTTAAATGAAACCCAAGTTAAGGAATAAGTTTGATTTCCTTGTTTATTATTGCTATCCGTAATGTTAACTACGATACGAAAACAAAGAGTCCCATTAGGTACAGACGCCAGCACATCAAGCTACTACAACCTGTCAATTTTTTTTCATAGATTTTCAACTTTATCGCTAAGGCATTAAGGTTTAAGGTTGATTGGGAAAATTTGACAGTTTCGGGTAGCTTGACCTGCTGGCGTCTGTACATTAAGCTGCTGTGTTGCATTTTGTTTTTTTTTACCAACTGCAGCAGTTCATCGAATCCAGTCAGGAATTTTGCAATAATATCATACTACATTAAGTACATACAAATTACAATTTAATTAATTAAGGGTACCTAATCGTAATCACCTTTGTCCAATGCAGCTGAACTCCTATTCGGGTCCGTTACAATGTTATCAGAGCCGATAATCAGTGGGCCTGTCCGCTGTTGATATATCATTTAGCACAGTAGCCAAACTTGTTTGAATATCACAGTGATTTGGAAATTCAAGAATTAAATATGTTTGAAGTGTATATTTTACTGCAGCTGGTTTTTGTAAGCGTGCTCGGAACTGTCACATTTCATGACTGTGGTAAGCGAATCATACCTATCCCCTTTTAAATATTCTAATCTTCCGCCTATGCTCATTTAAGATAAGCTATTCTTGTTCTAATGTTTTTATTTAAATAATAAACTTGTTGCAAGCATGTTGTCGTAGAAACGGATTGATGATGACGTGCAGGCCAACTGTTTTTCCATCTCCCTAAGCATCACCGTGTGCATTACTAAAAACCGGCCAAGTGCGAGTCGGACTCGCGCACCGAGGATTCCGTACAACTTAAAATTATTAAAAAAAAAAATTATATGATGTAACTAAAAATTTACGGTTTCCGCAATTTTTCCTTTATCTGTGCTATAAGACGTTGCTTCGTACCAAATTTCAAGATTCACGAGTGTATTCACGGGAAGTACCCTGTAGGTTTTGATTCCCTTGCGAGTTTCGAAAATTTGCGGAAATTTACGGCATAAACGGCTGTATCTTTTGATTGCTTTGGCTTAGAAGTTCGATTTTTTCACAGCTCCAAGGGTCAGTAGACCTGAGTATTTGATATAAATTCCAGCTTGACACCTCCAAGCGTTCCTGAGAAAAAGGGTCTTGTCTTGAAAGACAGACGGACGGACGGACAACAAAGTGATCCTATAAGGGTTCCGTTTTTTCCTTTCGAGGTACGGAACCCTAAAAATTAGCAACATGCCTACTTACTTATTTCTAAATTTTAATTTCTCAATGAGCGCCTTGTAGATACATAATTATATAGAATACTCTTTATTATGCACATCATTATAAACCCAAACCTATTCGCCTTCCTACATAACTATAGGTAGGTACCCATATCTACTAATTGCCGTGATTTGGATCATCTCATTGATAAAGAAAAGATTTAAGAACTATCTAAAAGTAAGGTAAAACAATAGTTATTTCATAGTTAGTACCTAATTAAATATCTATTAGAGAATATCAATTGATGTTATTTCTAATTCTACTGAATGTCAACTTCATGCGTGTCTAAATTAAGTTGTTTCAGAATGACAATTCATTGAAAGTCATTCATTGGAACAACTTCATTTACATTGTTTACATTGATTCAAGTTGTAGCGCAATCGGAACTTTACGTGTGGATTCTTTCAAAAAAATACGTATTTGTTTACATGTTTGGAACCTAAATTGTGAACACAGTTATAAGTACTTACTTACCTAGTATTATATTTCTTGTTGACCCTTCTCGAATTATAATAGGTAGGTATAACAACTTAATAACATAAGTAGGTAGGTAGCTAACTCTACGTAAGTAGGTACTGCGGTAGTTACATAAATTTTCGTAAAATTACGAAAATATGATAAAAAAAAACTGGCGGGCACCGACGGTTCCGTACAAACTTTTAGTTAAGTAAATTGTTCGTTCATCGAATCGAGTTTCGAATATTTTCCCAATAAATCAAAAACGTACAAACTTAACTTTACCGTTGGAAAACGGTTGTCTCCATACATCGACATAAGTCGCGGTTAGTATAAACTGCAAATACGTAAGTTTGTAAACGCAAAATTAATATTTTTTTGTGATGTGACTACAAATTTATGATTTTCGGATATTTTCCTTTAGGTACTTGTGCTACATGACATTGCTTCATGCCAAATTTCATGATTCTAGGTCAACGGGAAGTAGGTAGTGTAGGTACCCTATAAGTTTTGATTCCTTGCGAGTGTCAAAATTTTCGGCATTAAAAACAGAGCATAAAATGCCGTATCTTTTGACCGCGTCGACTTAGAAGGTTGATTTTTTTATTGCTGTAAGGGACCACAGACTTGAGTATTTGATATTAATTTCAACTTGATACCTCCACGCGTTCCCGAGAAAAAGGGTCTTGACAGACGGACGGACAGACAGACGGACCACGATGTGATCCTATAAGGGTCCCGTTTTTGGTACGGAGTGCGGATCCCTAAAAATCATACTAAATATGTAGTGGTTGTGTGTGTGAGTGTGTGTGAGTGGTTCAATAAACATATTGTTGGACTTTCAACTCTAATATACATTAGAGTTGAAAGTCCAACAATATGTTTATTGAACCACTCGGATGCGCTCTGTTGGATTCTCAATGCTCGGCTCAACACCGAGAGTTTAAAATACAGTGAGCGATAAAAACTCGCTGCGATATTTTTACGTACGTGCTAACTTGGGCTAAGTCCAACTTACTTTTTTATCAACATTCGCTGTGATTTAATTAATCACAGCGAATGTGGGTGGCTCCTACTTAGCTTCTTACTAATCCGAATCATGGAGTAAAAATAAAAAAAATGCATCATTATCTATTATTAGATTTGACCGTACAGTAGCAATTAGCAATAAGAAGGTAGGTACCTACTTGATATCTTGGTACTTAATTATAATGATAAAAAGTGATTAAATGTCACTGATTCATTAAATATCACAATCTTACTTTTATGACGTTCTGTGATTTCAAACGCTATCGGCTTTGTTAAGCCTCGTCATCTAAATTATATGACTTTGACTTTTCTAGAACAATAATCATACGCAGTACTGCGTTCGCGATTTACTTTCCAAACATGTAAACAAATATGTGTTTTTGGAGAAACAACTTTATTACCCATACCTACATGAAGTTTAGTTTGCGCTGCAACTGCTAAATTTTTACGACATATTCAATAATAGGTAATTAGTAATTCTGAAATTACCTTAATTTACATGAGAAAATAAAACCTTCATTCCGATTTGTTTATTTATTTACTAAAAATATCTAATTAGGGGCCGATTTTTTCAACGCCAAATAATTTTATCGGAGGAATAATTTAGAATTTTTGACAGTTATTCCATACAAAATCTGTAAGACGTCAATTCTAATTCACGAATAAAAAATATCTGTCAATTGAAAAATCAGCCCTAATTAAGTAACTCTACTTAGGGCTGATTTTTAAATTGACAGATATTTTTTACCCAACTACTCAGTTGGGTAGGTAGGTAAAGGTACCTAAATCTTAACAAAAATAGAAATTTGTTTATTATTTTTATCTTATCTAAGCTATACAGCGTCTAATAAACTAAAACTGATTTTAGACTAATTCCAATTACAGGGTCTTCGGAAATGAGTGTGCCAATAAGTCGCGATTGTGAAAGGAAATCTGTTGATTAGTATCTTAATACTATCGCGGCTGTAGGTAGGTACACCAGTACATATTGTATAGATAACAATGTGCTGCTAATGGTTATATTGGTGAATTAAATTGGTGCTCAATTAATATCAGCTGATATAATTTAATAACGGTGACGATTCGAGAATAAGAATCTTAGCAATGAATCTGTAACTAGTGGATACAATGTTACGGAATAAAGGTCGATGACAATAAAATGATTCCTTGTCCGTGTATAGGTACCTACATATTTTTGGGGCTGACTGTACCCATACCTACCTATACTTACTTATAACTATCTTCAATACTACACAGCCGGGTGATTGCGTACCTAACACACTAACGTTAGGAATTAGGACTGGCTTTCATTTTGACAGTTCAACAATATTCATTGCGTTATTTACGTTGTTGAGCAGACAAATTTTTCGAACATACGAAGCAATGGTTTCAAAATGATTCAGATTCTGATTGATAGGGTGCTGCTGCACCCTAATTGCGTAACACACGAACAATCGGAAGCGGTTTCATTTTGACGTTCAACAACATTCATTGAGTTATTTACGTTGTTGAGCAGACACGTCATGACACATTTTTTGAACATATGAAGCAATGGATTAGCAACATCCTTCAAAATGATTCAGATTGAGATTGATTGTGTGTTACGCAATTAGGTTGCGGGTCTGTACACTGTGCCCTACGGCTATGGTTTGTTCTGTGAAACCTTCAGCCTTCAGGTAAACTGTGTTTATTTTTTCCCCCACCCACCTACTATAAGTCAAGTGATATATAGCTATATATCTGGAGGATGGAAATTATATACGGCCCTTTGAGGGAAAGTACATAGGACCTACCTTAAACAGTGATTATCAAAGCAAATGCTCAAAGAAAACGATCTTGTTTTTCAATAGTAAGTAATCATTACCTCACTCACTGCTGGCCTTTTCTCAATTATGTTGGGGTCGGCCTCCAGTCTAACCGGATGCAGCTGAATGAGCAACTGCTTAAAACAAACTTATTACCGAAGTCTAATATATAGATACACAAAATGTTTATCGTAAAATAGTACTTATAAGCTTGTTAATAAAGGCTATTTGAATTCGAATAATTAGATAGCACATTCACGATCATGACTACTAATGGTTTTCTTATGGTTTTACTTCGATCGCGATCGTGACGTCGTCGATCGTTCTACACTACAGAGTACTTTTCTTTATTATACTACACCGACCGGCGCGCATCGAGACACGAGAGTTGGGTATTTATTTTTATAAAAACGAAATTACCTATTTTATATTAAATAAAATAGATTAGAAGTCTATACTAATTACTACTATGCTATGCTATGCATGCTATACCCTGCACGCTAGGCTATAATAATAATCCATTTATGTCAGGCGACGCAGGCCCATAACATTAAATTATTGTACACGATGACTGCGTCGGTCGGCTACTACGGTAGAGGCGGGATAGGCGGGGCGTAGCACTGCATACGTAGCACAGCACGCGTAGCATAGCATGCGTAGCATACCATGCGTAGCACAGCATGCGTAGCACAGCACGCGTAACACAGCATGCGTAGCATACCATGCGTAGCACAGCATGCGTAGCACAGCTTACGTAGCACATCATGCGTAGCATAGCATGCAAGTCAAAGTACGATTTGTGAATTTTGGCCTCAACCGTCGGATGTAGGCAGTAAGAGGTTCCGAGGATTGCTGCACCTTCTTTTTACTTTGATCACCGAATGCTAACTGTGGTGTTGCTAGATCTCCCAAGACGGTACAATAGTGTATTTAATATTGTAGGTACGATAATTGCGAACATAGAGGCCGCAGCAGTTGTAGGTTCATGCAACCGAAAAGCAGACGTGACATGATTGTGGCAACCATCCATCAGCTGGCCCTCCTGTTTGATTAAGGCCCAGTCCGAGTCTCTCTCGTAGAGAGGCTGACTGACTGCCAAGTCCCAATAGTGGGAACATTTTACGCTGCTTATGTTCATCTTTTATTTTAAGAAGACTTCATTAAGGAGTGGAGTTTAGCAGCCACAAAAACCAAATTATATCGTGCTGTTTACACCAATTGAATGGTAACTTGAATTATACGTGTTGTAAAAACGGTTTATTGTTTAAATTTTATTGTATGCCATGGGCAATAAACTCGTAAATTCCCCAGAACCAAAAAAGATATCAAAAATCATCAAATTATTTGTTTTATCATGTTTAAATATCAAAACCCACCACGTCTGCGGATTTTCGCTAACTTATTTAATTTGAACATATTTGTGTTCATGAAAAATTTTAACCTGTGCGTAACTGTCACCATGTATTCAGCATATGATTCTACCCTGTCTAGTCATACTATCATACGGTTTGCGCAGCGTAGAAATTTTTTGTCGGTTATAAAAATAAATATTAGTTGTTCCATTCATTTTACCGTGTAGGCTGTAGGTATTGCAGTCTTCTATGAAACTACTGTTTTTTTTTTATAACCGATAAGTTTTCCGCTAGGGGGTCTCAAACTTAGTTATGTAAATTTCAACAGGATCGGCTTACGAGTTGTCGGCTGTGAACATTCAAGGGTGTGACGATGATATCCCGTGTTTCGTCACGGTTGGCGAAGACATTCTAGTCAGCTTGGACTTTCATGCAAGTAAGTTTACAGTTTTTAGTGAAAAAGCAAGACACGCACTTTTCACGATTGACAGCTGCACAGTCATTCGGCCTAAAATACTGGGCAACGAATTTTCCAACAAAACCTCATAAACTTCCCATGGGAAGACCCGAACTACCTACTGCCTACTAATTACAGAGGCGTTGGAACAGACTGAAAAATTTTATTTAGCGTAGGAACCATAGATATAACTTTTACATTTCTATGGTAGGATTAACAGTAGGCTGCACGTCTGTGGTAACAAAACCACAGTAAGCTGGCCTCGCATTCTATTGAAACTCCGTACTAGTACGCTAGGCCAGCACAAGATCGAAGTGTTACATATACCACCGACGACCGGTCTACACCAGTGTACACACGACGATATATCACGCTGTACATTTCCAGTTTTAGCTGACCTCGCATTGTTGAAGTCAGCTTATACATAGCTTGATATGCCAGCGTGCGAACCTGCCTCCCTGTGTGCTACTTATTTTCATTTACTTAGAGACAATATTTAACACTGATATAGGTACCTAATCTATAATTTTATTGCAGATTTCGTGGCTCGAAACCTTGACCAAAATGTTGTGATCCATATTAATCATCTTAACTTGAGAACGCAAGTTAGTCCCGGTAAGTTTCCTATGACTATCCAGACAACCTAATACTGTTCCTCACGATCACACGAGCGACACACGTCGACGACAGAGGCAACTGCAACCGTCGGAGTGTTAGTAGGATATTTAAAGTTACATTACTATAATGTAAAGTGAATGTAGGTAAATTAGGCCATTTCATCAAGATAGCATTTTAGTAAGGACAGTCTAAAAAGGGGATTTTTCCTCGCGTAAAATATTGTGTTGTTCGCGATTGGCGAAGGTCTTTAACAACATATTGCCGATCCTATATACCCATCATTATCTATTTCATTCACAGCCTAGGTAGAGGTATAGGTACTATAGGTATTTCTAGCTCTCTGCTACACTTGGCTCCAACTAGAAAAGTATGTTTTGTTTTAATATGTTATTAGAACGCTGCGGGATCTACGACTGTCCAGTGATGACCACAGACGCTATGACTTCCCTCACCAGCGTGATGTCTGTGCCGACCAGTATCGCACTAGTAAGTATTTATTTACCTAACATAATTTTATCGATTTTTGTCTGACTTGTAGGTGAAGGTCAGGCCAAGTGTTATTTATTGAGTTTTTCAACTAATTTCGTAAGGTTAACGAGTTACCTGTGTTTAACGTGCCTATACCTACACGAGCGACACGTGTCAACGACAGAGGCAACTGCAACCAGCAGTGCGATTCTGTAACCATCTCACCGTGAAAAGTTAGGTGAAGTGAGCTGTCAGTCCAACTAATGCTAGGAGTTGACACTATTGACAGCTCACTCTAAGCTCACTTCACCTAACTTTTCACGGTGAGATTTTTACAGAATCGATCGGCTGTAAGGCTGTAACCGACACGCGTCGATGGTTGCAGTTGCCTCTGTAATCGACGCCTGTCGCTCGTATGTAGGTATGCACACTTAAAGCAAAATCTGATTTTGTAGATACAGAAAATCGTCTTACTGGTTGATTCCGAACGGCTTTTATTATTGATTCTTGTGTGGACAAAATCCACTTCAACGAACATGTCACTCCGGTACCGATTGTTATCAATGGTGGCGCTCTCGAGGTTGTTCGAGAGTACGTTCACTTTCAGCAAACTTAGCAGTGTTGTAAGAACAACTTTGAGCATGACTCCAACAGAAGAATTCAGCTGGACTGGGTGACGTTTGGAACTTCGTCTTCTAGTCTTCTCGTCACCACATAAGACTAGTCTTCAATCAGTGCGTTGTACCTGTTACAACTTACGGGGCCAAGACGTGGACCACTTACGAGTACGTTACGGCTGGTCCAGAAGTTCAAGGTTGCTAAACGTGTTAGGTAAAGGGATTTCCTTGGAGTTTTTCTGAGAGATGGAATCCGAAACGAGGTTATTCGGCACAGAACTAAAGTTAAAACAGAATAAACAAGCTGAAGTTGCAACTGTACAACAGCACAACAGATGACCGCTGTGGCAGACGATGGTAGGTAGTGTTCTTGAGTGGAGACCGCAAATCGGAATTTGTAAGGCCGCCCTCAGACCAGGTGGAGTGGCAATATGGCTCAGGTCTCAGGGTGGCTGGTAGCAGCTAGATAACTACCAAGAATCGAAGTGAATGGCGTGCGTTTGGAGAGACCGTGCCCATCAGTAGACTCCTGCCGATCGATTCTGTAAAAATCTCACCGTGAATAGTTAGGTGAAGTGAGCTTAGAGTGAGCTGTCAATAGTATCAATCCCTAGCATTAGTTGGAATGACAGCTCACTCTACGCTCACTTCACCTAAGTTTTCACGGTGAGATGGTTACAGAATCGCACTGCTGTAGGCTGACAATGATTAAGAGCGGGAAGGGATTGTGTTTTGTTTTCGTAGTGTTTGATGAGAGGAGTAGGCCAGCAGGTGCGGGCGAAACTAGATTTTTTCTGAGTTGCTGCGCCCTCATCGAACCATTTTGTTCTAGCCTAGAGAGGTTGCGCAAAGTTCAAGGACGATTTCGAAAAACATTCTGTGATCTGCGGCGTAAGGGTCAGTTCACACCGAGACGCGACGCGACGCGACGCTGCGCGCACACTTTAAAAGAGTGACTCAAACTATACTTTATTTTCTACACGAAAAGGTACACATTGCATTGTGAGAGTTCAGAATACGTTGCGCCGTGCAGCTCTCTCTTTTAAAGTGTGCGCGCAGCGTCGCGTCGCGTCGCGTCTCGGTGTGAACTGACCCTAACGCGGTGTCCTGCGTGAGCGACGAATACGACGCGACGCGACGCAACACGACGCGACGTAATACGACGCGATGGTAAACGCGACAAGTGTCCTACGTGATTTTGGTCATTACTTCTCAAATCATGGAGAAGTAGGTACAGTACAATTTTGCTCGAAAGTTGAAGTGACGCGTCTGGTCGTCCTCAAAACAAGTACGCCTTATGTCGCGTCTCGCCGCAGACACAGAGCATGGCCGCAGACTGTCATATAGGCCGCAAAAGCAGGGTATGCCGTTGAGTTGATCGCGTTCGTCATGGTCGCAGCGTCGCCTCGCGTCGTATTCGTCGCTCACGCAGGACACCGCGTTAGTCTACTATGTCATTGTATAGTTAGAAGGGTAGTTAACCGTAAATGGTGCAGTGAGTTGCAAACCACAAAGTGCACTGAGGTATAGCTAGCTGTAGGTACCTACTCAATTAATCATTGTCACACCTACCCTATCTGATAAGATATAGGGTAGGGTGTATAACAACAGATTCGTTCAAACAATAACTAATAGAGAGTACATATTTGTAATAGTCGTCTAAATGGCTATTTTATTTATTTATCTAAGTAACAAAATTCCCCCTCTTGAAAAGTAACCCAGTAAGACAGAAAAAAGGTTGCGATACGTCCACTCCGTCGCACTTTAATCTGCAGACGAATTCAGTACTTAGTGGGTTTACTAAGTAATTCAAGTAGGTAGCCAACTAAATAATCCTCTCTCTACCTCTTAAAACGAAGACTAAATTCAAACGTCTGAATTCAGCCAAGCCCTACGATGTGTGATGTGCAAAAGTTGCGATTTACCGAGAAATCTACATCACTTTATCACACTCTTTATACTTAATTTTTAAAGTGCAAAGCACATCACACAAAACTGTACTGGGACCCGCACCCCAATTGCGGAACACACAATCAATCGGAATCTGAATCATTTTGAAGCAAATTGCTAATCCATTGCTTCATAAGTTCGATAAATTTGTCTGGTCAACACGTAAATAACGCAATGAATGTTGTTGAACTGTCAAAATGAAAGCGATTCCGATTAATCGCGTGTTACGCAATTAGGGTGCAAGACCTACTTACTAGGTATCTACATACAAATATACGATGACAGACGTGGCAGTGCATGCACGCGCAAACTGTTCATGGTTACAGTTTGCGCGTCGATGCACTGCCTGTATTTTCGGCACATAAGTCTCGACCCCCAGCGTCAAAAAAAAGTCTGCTGTTTCTTAGAACAGTGCAATCAAAATGTATGTAATTTTTTTTTATAACCTATGATGATAAATTTCAACCATTCAGATCATGTATTGAATATAATGTAGAGGGGGATTCAGAATCATGTATGACTATTTCCTGGTAGGTACCTATTACCTAAGTAGGCTGAAAAGTTTAGTTTAGAATGGCAGGTGCCTTCCTAGCTAACAGAAATTCGCATAAAAAATAAGAAATGAAATAGCTGTTATGCTAGCTGTAAACCTCATTTTATTTACAGAACCAGCGTGGCTATCTTTATTGGCGGATAAAAAATGAAGAAGGAAGGCAGGTGTTGTGTTACCGGGTGACAGTGCAGACGCAGAGTCGTGTCCAGAGGATTATGCGAGAGTATATGAAGACGGCTTCCACATCACGAAACGATCAACCTTGACGCCACGCCACCCGAACCTTCCGATAGCGAGCCAACGTTAACTCAGATAAATAAAAAACAAATATTAATTAAATGTCAAAGACATCGTGTTGTTATAATTTTATTTTAATAAAGCATTAAGGTTAACTACTTTATTAGGTATAGCTATTTAGAATTCATGATAATCCTCACACAAGGCGGTATATAAGTTTACACTATCTTACTTTTGTCTTTTGATCACAAAGAATAAAAAAAACAAAATTGTGTTTGTTACCTACCAGAGATCTATTAGTTTTTTTTTACCCAGTAGCTTTTGGCCCGCCTATAATTTTCGCCTACATGGAGGGCGAAATTATATCCCACGGGAACGTACTACCGGAACCAAAGCATCTATCCTATGTCGTGTCTTACAGTAACTAACCCAGCTAATTGCGTGACACGCTATCAATCTGAATCTGAATAATTTTGAAGGATATTCCTAATCCATTGCTATGTTCGAAAAATGTGTCTTCTTAACAACGTAAATAACGCAATGAATGTTGTTGAACTGTCAAAAAGTAAGTCATTCCTACTCTGTGACAGCCACGAGTCACCGCGACGCGACTTACGGAGCGGCGCGGACGATAAAATTGTTCGATAAATCTCGCGTGATGTGTCGCGTCGAATTGGTTTTTAGTGTTTAATAAAAACAAGAAATACCGAATAATTAGACAATATTATTATAATTATATTAACTACTGTTGCTGCCAGTGCCGGCATTAGCATTAGCGGCGCCCGGTGAGATTTCTGCGGCGCCCCTCTCTACCTACTCTTGGAAAGTAGACAGGAGCGCCACTGCAAAAGTTTACCACCCCGCCACGGAAATGTTTGGTTATTAAACTCAAACTCAAATCATTTATTTCAATTAAACCATTTACAGGCACTTTTGAATTGTCAAAATTAAATAGTCGGTCAGTTAGTCAGAAAGTTGAAGCTAGTCGCCCATTCCAAAAACGTAGATCTCTATGGAGAAGAACGGGCAAGAAACTCCACGGACACTCTTTTAAATCAAGATATTATTACAAAATCCTGGGTACATATTCTTATTGCTTCTATATGTGAGAACAATGTAAAAAAGAAACAATTTAAAATATAACATTAAAAATAAGCCCTGGCAGTTAAGAGATGACCAGTCTCAACCAACGGCGCCCGTTCACGAACATGACGCGTGGATCAGCACTACCCCGCTCAACCATTTTGTAGGGAACCGAATGATCCAACACACGCGTCACCATCAGTGAGACATTTAAGTGAGCATGACATATTCTCAACTGCCATGCTCTTTCAAGTCAACATCAAAATATCATAAAAAACGGATCCATGGTTCTTACATTTACAAAATTTAAAAAATGCTCCTAAATTATACAAAACTATAGTTTGCAACTTTCTTAACAGATAAGAAAAAAAAATATATACAAAAAGTTACTACCAATCTGGAAGAGGTATTTAATATTGAAGTATTCAAAATTAATCTTGATTGAATAAAATAAACATTAAATTCATAATGACAGAAACACTAAAAAAAAAAAAAAGGGGAAGCATCTCCTCCAAAATATAGAAATTGTGATCAACTAGTGAGCCCAAGTGCCTGTGGAGCAGGACCAGCATTAAGCCAAGCATTTTTATCTAGTTGTATACTCATCCAACTTATAATATGCTTGTCTACATAGTGTGCGTTTAATGCATGTTTTAAATTTCTTCTCATTTAGTTGAAGAATATCGAGTGGTGTTTTATTATAACATTTTACACAGTAGGTACCCCATAAAAGAAGTTTTTACTTTAGACAATCTGAAGCGCGGTTGATCTAGTTTGTTCCTATTCCTAGTGTTAAAATTATGCCTGTCACTTATCTTACTAAAAAGATGTAGATTTTTTCGAACGTACATAATGTTTTCGAATATAGGTATATTGACAAGGAACCGTCATGATGTAAATTTTTTTAAACAGCTCTCTAAGAGATTCGCGTCTGCTGAGATTGTAGATGGCTCTGACAGCCCTCTTTTGCAGAATGAAGATAGAATCAATATCTGCAGCTCGTCCCCACAGCAAAATACCGTAAGACATGATGCTATGGAAGTAACTAAAATAGACCAGTCTCGCGGTATCCACGTCTGTTAATTGACGGATTTTCCAAACAGCGTAAGCGGCTGAACTTAGCCGCCCTGCAAGTGATGTTAGGTGAGGACCCCATTATTATTATTTATTAAAAGTTAACAGCATACTAAACAATATAACTAAAACTAAGCCCCACAAAACCGTAGTAGTAAGTAAGTAAGTAAGTAGTAGGTTTTTCTTTTAACCGTTAATGTCGACTTTCGCAGATAAGTTTGAGAAGTAAGAGAATGTACGATGCAAGAGCGAGCGAAGCGAGTTCGTAAATCTTAACTCCCTACCAACTCAAAACTGCTTCTTACTTACTGAACATAATAATTTGACTTAAGTTTGACTAATACCAGCAACCTTACCTAACCCATTTGGTCGGGGTGGTTTTTTTTAACTCATAGATAATAACCTCCCGCCTATTGTGTTAGTTAAGAGAAAATTAAATTCCTACTAGGTAGGGTTAGGTAGGTGCCTACGGAACCCTCAAAAGGTACGCAATTACGCATATCTACCTCGTTTCGCACTTTTTTGTTGGTATTTTAGTTATTTTGACATGACTGTGTATACGGGTGCTGGGATTTGCAGCCACAAATAAATTAACACTAAAATACGTAAATATCTGACCCGCTTAACAGTAGGTAGGCGCGTAAATACTTACCAAATTAGGTAGGTACAGCTACTCTTTTACGAAATAAGGTGGAGCGACCGTGTAAACCAATTCTTCGATGATACAAACTTAAGTAGTTACTTACATAGATAGAAGTACCTACCTCTACCTAATTAATTAACAGAGTTAACACCTATTCAAATTCAAGTACGTACAAAGTAGGTACCCAGGCGCGGTCCCAGGGAGTCGCAGAGGTCATGACCCTCGAAATCATTGAACAACCTATGATTACGTGTTGTAGAGAGCCTGTATGATTTACTTGTTTTGCTCATTTTGAACTTTAAAAGTGTAGGTACCTTGAACCACGGCGCCAACGGCCATCAATGATATAGTAGAGAAAATTCCAATTGCCAGTAAAATAAGTAAAACGACGTGTATCGTAGGGTGGAACAAGCACGTAGGAGAATCACATAGGAGGGGTCGGCTTAGTTTCAGTGACTGGGTTCTACAGGGGATGCCGCGCGCGGGGCCTCAGTATCTGTGAGTATGTGTGAAACACGAAAAGAGTTTAAGAAGAAATTGAAATGGTGCCAGGATAATACCGACCAAATAAAAATGGACATAGGTACTGGCGGCAAAACAAGAGGCTACAGATTTTAGCAGTTTTTTGAAAAAAAACGGTGCACTTGAATCCTAAAGCCGAGTGTTCCTGTGAGCGTCGACAGTGCAGGAGGGGATCAAAATATTGCGAATGTTTTTAAAGATCTGTTTACTATAGATCCAATGCCATGTGAACTTAAGAATTTAAGTAAACCAGACGCCAGACCTGGTGAGAAGTACGGTCGAATTATGCCATTAGACGGGAAGAATGTCTTAAACAGAATGAAGCGTGGAAATTCATGACGGTATAAGAATAGAACATCTGCGTTATGCACGTGTACATTTGCCCACAGTCCTGAGTCTATTGTTTAATTTTTATATAAGACTTTCTTTTATACCAGATGATATGATGAAAACAGTCGTGATTCCAATAATAAAAAACAAAACCGGGGATCCAACTGACAAGCATAATAACAGCCCAATATCATTGGCCACAACCACGGCGAAGGTCCTTGACAGTCTCATTAAAGCGCAGCTGAGCGAACACCTTCAGATACATGACTTGCAGTTTGGCTTCAGAACCAACCTGTCAACGGAAATGGCAATTACGTGTCTAAAACAAACTGTAAGGTACTATACCGACAGGAAGACACACCAATGCATGTTTTCTTGATCTTTCAAGAGCCTTCGACCTGGTGTCTTATGAGGTTCTTTGGCATAAACTGTTTGAAGAGACCACTGCCGAGAGAACTGGTATCTCTCCTCAAATATTGGTACCTACAGTAATCAAAAGAATTCTGTCAGGGTCAACACGCAGACTCAGGAATATTATCTGAAATGCGGTGTTAGGCAAGGCGGGTTGACCTCCCAGATTTTGTTTAACTTGTTTGTTAACCAGCTGGCATTGAATTGGCAGGCTCAGCAGAGCCATGTTCGGATGCTCAATAGACGGAAGAACGATCATCAACATTAGTTATGGGGACGACATGGTTCTGTTGAGCCCGTCAGTGAGTGCGCTCAGGAGACTTCTGGGCATTTGTGAATCATATGCTCTGTCACATGGACTCAAGTATAATGCTAGTAAGAGTGTTCTCATGCTATACAAAGCAGGGAACAAGGCTCCCTCAAACGTACCGCTAATTAAGATCGGTCAATCGGTGGGTCGGCACTAGTGAGGATGTCTAAAGTAAAATGTTTGAGGGGGAAAGGAGGCGTTGGCAGTCCGCTGCAATATGTTGTCTAAAGTAAAATGTTTGGGTCACATGCTGACAGATCGGCTACAGGACGATGAATACCTAGAGGGGGAAAGGAGGCGTTGGCACTCCGCTGCAATATGTTGTCTAAAGTAAAATGTTTGGGTCACATGCTGACAGATCGGCTACAGGACGATGAATACCTAGAGGGGGAAAGGAGGCGTTGGCACTCCGCTGCAATATGTTGTCTAAAGTAAAATGTTTGGGTCACATGCTGACAGATCGGCTACAGGACGATGAATACCTAGAGGGGGAAAGGAGGCGTTGGCACTCCGCTGCAATATGTTGGCCCGCAGATTCGCACGATGTATCACAGAATTCACAGATGTAAAACTTTTACTTTTTAGAGCCTTCTGTCAGTCTTTTTACACGTGCAGTCTGTCCATAAACTTTACGCGGCGAGCTTACAATACGTTCAGTACAATGACGCGCTGAGGGCAGTGTTGAGAAAACCGGTACTGCAGTGCTTCCGCAATGTTTGCGGATGCTTCCATCGATGATTTCTTCTCCCTCATTAGGAAAAGAACTGCATCGATGATGAGCAGGGTCTGTGGTAGCACCATCACTGTCCTCAGAACGTTAGCGTGCAAAATAAACAGCCCTTTTACTGTGTACTGGGCAAGTGTACACCTACACAGAAATAGGAAATAGACTTAAGTAGTATTATTATTGTGTAACTTGTTTATTTACTAACAAATTACTAACACCTTTATGCATTTTTTTTGTGTGTGCTTCTTACTACCCTACTAACGCTATGTTTGTATAAATTTATGGACGCATGTCTGAAATAAAGATATTATTATTATTAGAGATGGCGACCGGCATAACATACAAAAACTTTAGAAAAAAAACAGATGTTTAAAAAAGCAAGCTATTACCACAAGCAAGAACGAGCAAACTGGAGAAGTTTGGGCAATTGGCACCTCGCCCGTATGTTAGGTTCAACCCAACCAGCAAAAACTAGGCTTACAACAATCCCAAGACTAGGGTACTGTTTTTTGCTCTTATATCACTCCTATTTAATCGTATAAGCCTGGGTTTGGGCACTAATTATAAGCATATTTAGTTTAATATCGTTCTAAAATCAGTCTAGTTGAATTCTGTTTGCACTTACAGGAATCTAGCCTAAATTAATTTAAGCCGACTTAGTCTAATATTGCTTTTAAGTAAGTATCTTGTAAGCCTGCATAGGCTTATATTGGTCTAGGGTCAATCTTTTGACGCAAAATAAGCTCATTATGACTTTACGTGAGATCAAACTTAAAAGTTCGTGTGAGTGCTGGTTTCAAAGTTACAACGGAAAAAAAAACAATTATTAAATGAAAACAATTACAGTTGCTGTGAAGTTAATGAATACTAAAGTGCCGTTACTATCAAGTGCGTGTATTTAAGTTTTACGGTAACTATTCTTATTGGAAAATATTATTTATTGTTAAGTAGACCTCGTTTTACGCTTCAAAATTCATGCGCCTTATTAAATATGGTATTTCCTGTTCTCGTTTAATAATTTTATTTGTTAATTTGTATTGATAGTGTCGCCATTAGCATAAGTTGCATTTTACAAGCGCACTATTAGACTATTGTAAGATTGTTTAAAATCACTCTAATATCATACTTATCAAGTGCTATTGATCTTATAATAGTTTCAAATAAGATCAGAAATGCACGTCCTTACAGTGCTCTTATGCAATGCTGATATTAGTCTGACATTCTTATAATAGCATTTGGCAAGTCTATTATAGAATCAATCGAGCTTAGAAAATATGCATATAAGAGCAAGTTTTCTCAAGTGCAATTAGTCTTAGTAAATGCTATTATAGGAGTATGTGGCTTACAATAGCATAGTTATATACTCTTATATACATATATGAGACTTGGTTATGAGACTGAGCGTTCTTGAGGTCATATCGGCTTGTCTAAAAGTAATTTAGGATCGATGGCATGTTCCAAAACAATTATAAGAGCGCTTAAAGCCTACCACTCTTATAAAGTGCGGGTTCTGAGACTGTTTTGCTGGTTGGGAAAAGACGAGATCCTTAAAGGTATCGTATCTAGATCGACAAAGTAAGTATAATTCTATTTCTGTATGAATAGGTAGTCAATAGAAAACCGAACCTATCTGAAGCAGGGTGGAAAATTATCGAGTTCGGTTCACTCGCTCTGGTGATCTATCAGGTGATCTAAGCTACGGATATGTTTCTACATTCTCTTAATTCCTAATCTTTTCTGCATAAGTCCACAATGTAAATAACCAAAGAAAATTTAACTAATCCTAGGCAAGGCAGGGTGAAAAAATTGAGCTCACTTCCCTCGCTCACCCTGCATCATCTTCTGTGATCTTCTAACTACTCTACTTACCACAAATTTGTCTACTGCAATCACTTCACTTGCGTATGACATAGATCCTAATATCGGTTTTTATTTCCCAATTATTGATTTCACTGGGGTAAAGGATATTATATAAGGATGGCACAAAATCACGGGAAAAGCTACTTAACATTTATAAACTACTAGTAAAGAACCACCCACGTCCTAAAAGCTAGGCTACGTCTCTTGACTGAACAACACGTAGGTAATATAGAGCTGAAGATGCACCTCCTTGGATATTATTCTGCCCTACCAACGCCCATGGTGGCCAAAATCTTGAGCTGCGACCGCGCCTGTATCTACCCTGATTTGTTTTTAAAGCTTATAAAATCAACAGGCGTAAATATTGATCCCAACTACGGAACCCTTTACTTGGCGTGGTACGACAAGCACTTGGTCGGTTTGTATATAACATACGGATGAACTTCATTATATCCTTAGGTTAGTGTGTATGCCAAGTTTTAAATGAAAACACCAAAGGAATTAGTTATTTTAAATGAAGTAAGTAAGTACCCCATTTTCACCTAGATATCAATCCGGGTGAAAATGGGGTACTAAGGTAAGTAATACCTACTTAACCTAACTAAGGCCCACCTTTATTTAAAATTAAATATTTTGGGACATAATCAGAATAATAAAAGAAACTCATTCAATGCAGGCTCCTCATTTATTGAAGCTTCTTCCTTATCATTATATTCGTAATATGTAGATGCTATGCTTGAAAAGTCTAAGTTTAGTAAAACTCTCATTTTAGGGCTTATTATATACTATCATGATATTAAGGCCCACTAAATAATTAATCATTCTGAGCGAAATAACAGCAGTGCGATTCTGTAACCATCTCACCGTGAAAACATAGGTGAAGTGAGCGTGGAGTGAACTGGGATTCCAAGTAATTCCTGAGCAACATCGATGTTGCTCAGGAATTTACAACTTTCTTTACCAATATCCCAATTAAAACTACAGACTCTTTAAATTCCTCGCCCGCCCTAGCTATACTACTACTGTGGAATTTAAATTTAAACACATAAACCCTATAGTCATTATAAAGGCATTTAAGCAACTTAAGATGAAAATTACCGAAGATCTGTGGGGCATGTCTACTAAAGTTTGTCAATCCATTATTGAGACAATTGCACCCTATTTAGTTTTAATATTTAATTTGTGTGTAGATCAAGGGGTGTTCCCGGATTTAATGTAGTTCAGTAAAGTTATTCCACTTTTCAAATCTGGGGACAGTAAATTCACAGACAGAAAGTCAAAATTGGTGTACCGCAGGGCTAAATATTGCGGCCGTTCCTATTTTTAGTATATATATTTATAAATGATTTACTAAAAACCCCACCACAAATGGTGTTATTTGCTGATGACACATCACTGATTTTCAATGTAGGCAGACGTGCACAGGAGCTTGATGATGAAATAACGCTATGCTTATGGTCCATAATTGGTTTAGGTACTGTAAATAATTTAGTATTAAATGAAAAAAAAACTAAATGCATTAGATTCGCTTTATCGAATCTTAGAAGTAGTGAATGTCACGTTGATTTTAATATAATAGGGAGATACTTGAATTCGTCGAAAACATTTTTTTTCTTGGCGTGATCCGCTTGAATCAAAGCTGCAGTGGGGTCCTCACCTAATATCACTTGCAGGGCGGCTAGGTTCGCCGCTTTTGAAAATCATTGAAAATCATCGCTTTGGAAAATCCGTCAATTAACAGACGTGGATACCGCGAGAGTGGTCTATTTTAGTTACTTCCATAGCATCATGTCTTACGGTATTTTGCTGTGG
Organism: Apamea crenata; assembly: GCA_949629185.1. Lineage (NCBI taxonomy): Eukaryota > Metazoa > Arthropoda > Insecta > Lepidoptera > Noctuidae > Apamea > Apamea crenata. The sequence goes on along the minus strand of OX451371.1, from coordinate 7,648,277 downwards.
AGACGGGCTGCAGATATTGATTCTATCTTCATTCTGCAAAAGAGGGCTGTCAGAGCCATCTACAATCTCAGCAGACGCGAATTTCTAAGGGAACTGTTTAAAAAAATTAACATCATGACGGTTCCTTGTCAATATATTTACGAAAACATTATGTACTTACGTTCGAAAAAATCTACATCTTTTTAGTAAGTGACAGGCATAATTTTAACACTAGGAATAGGAACAAACTAGATCAACCGCGCTTCAGATTGTCTAAAGTAAAAACTTATTTTATGAGTTACTGTGTAAAATGTTATAATAAAGTACCACACGATATTCTTCAACTAAATGAAATTTTAAATTTAAAACATATAAGCACACTATGTATACAAGCATATTATTATAAGTTGGATGAGTATAACGTAGATGAAAATGCTTGGCTTAATGCTGGACTGCTCCACAGGCACTTGGACTCACTAGTTGATTACAATTTCAATATTTGGAAGAGATGCTTCCCCTTTTTTTAGTGTTTCTGACATTACGCACTTAATGTTTATTTTATTCTATGTGCGTGTCTTGGATCATTCGGTTCCCTACAAAATGTTTGAGCTGGGTGGTGCTGATCCAAGCGTCATGTTCGTGAATGGGCGCCGTCTGTTGAGACTGGCCAGGGCTTATTTTTAATTTTATATCGTATCTTTGTTTTTTTTTTTACATTGTTCTTACATGTAGAAGCAATAAGAATAATGTACTTACCCAGGACTTTGTAACAATATCTTGATTTAAAAGAGTGTACTTGGAGTTTCTTGCCCGTTCTTCTCCATAAAGATCTACGTTTTGGAATGGGCTTCAACTTTCTGACTAACTGACCGACTATTTAATTTTGACAATTCAAAAGTGCCTGTAAATGGTTTAATTATTGAAATAAATGATTTGAGTTTGAGTCATCTGTTGCAGACATTTGTGAATCTATATTGCCATTGCCACTAGCATTTTTGTTTGGAGATTTTCCTCCTTTTCGTATTAAATCGTAGTTGTCGTAAATGTTGATATCTCGCATTTCTTGTTGATGAATAAAGTTTTCAAAATCCAAAGTTGAATCCGAAGATCTCATACAATACTGTAAATAGCTTATTTTAATATTTTTAATGTAGGCATGTGTTTAATTTGCAAAATAATTAGCCTAAAAAATTTAAAATGCTGCCAAAAGTTTCCGAAAATTCCAAAAATTCCACGCGGACGAAGTCGCGGGCACAGCTAGTAGTAAGAGATATATTTTTATGGTAACTTCATACATCCGAGTAATTTTCAAATGATTTATTGACTGATTTGTCCAACGGTTGTAATTCTTGTGTGGTTTTTGATGGTAAGTAATAAAGAATATGTCATTTTTTTCAGTTGCAACCACTACCTATATCGTGACCTAGATATTGCCATCTAGATTGCGATATAGTGGTTGCAGAAGGTACTTCCTGCCGGAAATACCGTCAAATATCAGCAGACATTCTCCTGGAGATGTGTATTTTCCCAGATGCACCATAAAATTAATGAACAATGAGGTCATCCCTTAGGTGCCATTTTCACCAGTGTTCCAGAAGGTAAATTATCTGCATAATTTTACATTACAGCTCTGCCAATTTTTTTTATGAAATTGTTTACAATACTTTGCTTCTCACAGAACTATAAGTCATAAGTCATAAGTCATTTATTCATTTGTACTAGTAAGCCTGTGCCGTATTACTTGTTGTGTTAGCGGCATGCCGATTTTGGAAAATTGAATTACTTATGTATTTTCTCCACATTTTTTTTGTGCCACAATGTTGGGGCTCGTCCAATTTCTTTTTTAGATTTTCCGGATGTCAGGTGGTTTCGAAGAGTCCTTCGAGGTATTTTGTACGTTGTACCGATCAGCTGCTTGGCGTTGTCAATGTTCACCTTTTATTACAGCAGCCATTGCCGTAGCTAAATTATTAGTTTAGAAAAGTGAGATAATCATCAACATATTATGTGACAGACAATTGACTGTAGGTACTCTTTATTGTGTTAACTTAGAACATACACTTTTAGAAGCTTGAGATTTCAGCCATCCAACTTCAGACTTTTTGTCAAGTTTGACTAGTATAACTTTTTGACCATTTGACATACCAACTATCAACTCGATACCCTATCTATAACCGTTCCTGAGCAAAAGGGCCTTGCCTTGACACACGGACAACAAATTGATTCTAAAAGGGTTCCTTTTTAGAGAAATGGAGGGATAACGATGTTTTTTCATCGTTATCCCTAGGTATTCAATTTGTTATCTAAACAGAATAATGATGAAATAAATAAGCTCTGTTGTTATTTATACTTACCTACCTACATTCCTAAAACCAACGCAAGGTTCTTATCGGTAGAAAACTCGAAGTTATTCACATATTAGGGATATTTTCTGCGAATCGACTAAACAAAGCCTCATAACTCACATGATTTATTTATTTTTAACAATAAACGTTCTGTTATCCCTACATCAGCTGCATAACTCATAAATTCTCTAACACAGCACTGCAGCTGTATAGCAGCACGCGACCACCACTATATATTGGCAAGCGCGATCATAGCGAACTTGTCTCACATCACACTGTGTCATACACGAGGAGTCGGTCGGTGACGGCGCAAGCGTTGAATTGTCGTGTAGTGTGCTCCGTCAGACATCTCACTAGACGCAAGACTAGGTCACTCGCCACTCGAGACAATGGTGGCTCTCCGTGTTGTCGTGTGCTTCGCCGTACTCGCGGCCGCCGCTGTCGCCACCACCGTGCAGCAATGTCCAGGTAATACTCCCTTTTACATAAGCCCGTTATGTTAGAAGTCTTTAGAACACGACCCGCTTTCGTTTCGTTTGGCGTTCGCAGAAAACATTGTATTTGCTAATAATTATGTGTTGCCGTAGCGTATTGCAAAGCAATGCCGATATTTAGAGAGTTGAGGTCAGTAAAACTCAATAAAAATTAAGTGTTACAAAACCTATTATTTACAATCGTAATTGGACATTAGTAAAAACATTTAGCGATGAAGTCATCGCTAAATGTTTTTACTAATGTCCAAAATAATAAATCAATTAATTTATAGGTAGGTATCTATTTAATTATTATAATTCATAATTTCATATTAATTGCTTGGGTAGGTACTTACCTACCTAACTAAACAAAAGAACAGTTAACTTACTTAATGAAAACATTATAATTTTATCAGCATGTATTTCGGTCAAAACATGCAATGTGTGTTATTGTTCATCAGGAAGACAAAGTCAGTTAGATGTAGGGCAGCTGGGCAGGGCAAGATGTCGCGCTTGTGCGGCCATGGCCCTGTGAAACATTGTATGTAGGTACCTACATACTCTCTAACGTCTCCAGTTGTGTAGGTAGTCAGTGCAATGTCTTCAAGCTATGTAATTCTCTCATGATACAATAAGTTAATACAATAAATTATAAACAATACTACCTATAATTAAGATGAGTTACCTTCGTGTGCAGGTTAGAAGACTGACAACTTGTTTGAGTTGATATTTTAATATCAATATGTGACCTATGCCCTTGCTTCGTATTGTTCCACGAATCGGGATCCGTTTACTATGATTTTGTTTACATACTTTTATTAATCTTGCGTAAGTCGTACAAGATCAATTACTTACTTAGATGATTAATTTTCGATATTAACACAATGCCAAAACGAGGTTAGTTACTTACATAAAAAGCGGCCAAGTAGGTACGAGTCGGACTCGCACACGCAGGGTTCCATACCTACCGTATTAAGTTCGACCAAAAAACGCACCCCGAAAAAACCTTTCTTGAATACCTACCCCTTTAATTGTTAACATTATTTTATTTTTATTATTTGTTGTTATAGCGGCCATAGTAGAACACACTGTGAAATTTCAAGTGTCTACTTATTACAGTTAAAAACATAATCCCTGAGACAGACGGATGGATGGACGTACACACGGCTACACATCAAGCTATACATAACCAGTATAAGCTGACTTCTGATTGTACGAAAAACCTATACAATGCGAGGTCAGCTAAAACTGGAAATGTATAGCTTGATGTGTAGCCGTGTGTACCTACAGCAGAGCTTCTAGTGATAGGGTTCCGTTGGCACCCTTTGGGTACGGATACCTAAAAACCGGCCAAGTGCGAGTCGGACTCGCGCACCGGGGGTTCCGTACAATTAAAAATTATTAAAAATATTTTTGTAATGTGATCTAAAAATTTACGCTTTTAACAATTTTTCCTTTATCCGTGCTATAATACTTTGCTCCGTACCAAATTTCAAGATTCTGAGTTCAGTTCCTTGCGAGTGTCGAAAATTTGCGGAAATTTGCGGCATAAGCGGCTGTATCTTTTGATTGCGTTGGCTTAGAAGTTTGATTTTTTCACGGCTCCAAGGGTCAGTAAATTCCAGCTTGATACCTCCACGCGTTCCTGTGAAAATGGGTCTTGACAGACAGACGGACGGACAATAAAGTGATCCTATAAGAGTTCCGTTTTTTCCTTTCGAGGTACGGAACCCTAAAAAAGACCCTAACTGCTTATTTAGAGTAACCAAAGTTTCCAAAATAAATAACTCAGGTACCAAAAACATCGCTAAAAGCCAAATAACCCACCGATAATAAAGTAGTTTTAATAAGTAGGTTCCTCAAGCGTGTGTTAGTGAATATTACATAAGCACCAACAATTTATTACAGTGTATATGTAAATTGATGTCACATGTCATTAACGTGTCCATTGGCTATAATTTGTTTTACTTAATTAGGTATATCTCTCTGCACTGCGTTAATAAATAATTTACAGAAAATATTTGTTAGTCGAGGGCAATTAACGTACACAATGCAACGGCACGAAGTTTATAGTGGTCGGATTTTCATGGGATTATTTTTGGCGAGTTCCTAGAGGAGAGGAGAAAAGTAAACTACGTACGTGTGATTATTACATTTAATTTTGTAATTTTAATAGTAGGTAGTACCTTTGTCAGACATACAAAGTAATTAGGTACGAAATGTTTTTGAAAACTTTTAAGCTCATTGGTTAGCTGCTAAAATGAGGTTGTTTTTAAGATAATCTTGAGTTGAGTTTCTTAGAAACATTTTTTTTCAACACAGGTATGTCCTTCTTAACATTTAAATAAATAAATCCCTGGACATTTCACACAGCACCATTTGTCCCAAGCTAAGCAACCGAACATACACAGACGATGACATGACGACGACGACGACAACGACGGCGTCGATGGCGATTTCATGACGTCTATGTAATCTAAATCGTCTATGTAAATCATTACATAGACGATTTCCTAATATTTACGAAAAAAAAATCCTACTAAATAATGACGGTCGTCGGCGTCGATTTTTATACTCTCCTCTCGTCTAGGATTAAAAAATAGTCCCATAAGAATCCGACTACTGTAAACTTGGTTCTACACCAAGTTTACAGTGTCATCATCTGCCTAGCCTTTTCCCAACTATGTTGGGGTCGGCTTCCGTCTAACCGGATGCAGCTGAGTACCAGTTTACAGTGTATCTACCATATTTTTTGATTGCACTCGACTGCATACTTACCAAAAAAAACAAACATAGATAAAATTGATGATTGGACTTTAGTGTACCCAGCATTCATATAGCCTTGCAGCATTGAGCAAAAACGAACATGTAGCTTTTTGTTGCCTTGTCAAGCAGCATTTTACTTCAACAACACTCGTTGGTAAAGAAACCTACCCAACAACTCCATCCATAAATACCAATCCGGATTGTATGGTCATCGTGTGGGTGGTTTACACTTCAAAAGTTGAAGTGTAAACCACCCACACGATAGCCATAAGCACAGTATTATTGTAATACTGTGCCATAAGTATCATCACGATGGCCATAATATCAGTATAAGTACGAGTAAGCACTTAAGTAATCTACGTTCGCGATTTAGTTTTCAAACATGTAAACAAATATGAGTGATTGGAAAAATAACTTTAATACGTAAGTACATAATAAAGTTCAGTTTACGCTCCTTCAAACATTTTTCTAACTTTTTCAAGAGTCACTCTGAAACCAACTCAATTATCACTAATATAAAGTTGATTTTTCTTTAAATTGAAATAACAAAAATTAATGAATGGAAATGGAAACATGAATTTGAATGGACCTTAGTTACTTGACGAAAAAAACATTGGCGATGCCCGTGCCCACTGCCCAGGCCCAATCGGAAATCTTTACGATCCTTTTTAGTATAGGTACGTTGTAAAACAGCTGGAAAAAAAAATATTTTAGATTCCATTCCTCGAAATAAGTCATTAATGGGGTGATCCGTTGAGATATGTCCATAAATCATTATTCTATTTTGAAATGAAGCATTTAATGAGTTCCACCAGATATTTAAATTATTCTATGACCTATGTTTCCCAATTAACAGAATAAAAATTTCGGTGATTAAAAAACCAAAGTGGATCACAACGGGACTCAAAAAATGTTCGAAACGTAAAAGAAACATGCTATGGGAGTATAGAAAGTCACCAAACCGAGACAATAAAAATAAACTTAAAACGTATACTAAAAGACTAAAACACATAATTAAACAGACACAAAAAGCCCAAAACAATAATTTTATAAATACTGCTGAAAACAAAAGTAAAGCTACATGGAGCATAATTAATAAGCAGAAATCAAACTACCCTAAACAAGGTATTGATAGCATAAAAATTGACAGCAAAATTATAAATAACCCGGAACAAATAGCGGAATCATTAAATAATTATTTTATAGACCAAATTGAATCTCAAAGTGACATTAATCTTAATAGTAAACCAACAATAAACTCTCATCCTAATTCAATATTTATGACACCCACAGTACCCCATGACATATTTGAAATTATTAATTCCCTGAAAAATACTAAAAGCGCTGGATATGACGACATAACCACCGAGGTAATAAAAGCCACATCTCCCATCATTGCACCAATTCTCATCCACATTATCAATGGTAGCATTGAGACAGGGATTTTCCCAGAAAAATTGAAAATCTCTGTAATTAAACCAATACATAAAAAAGGCGATAAGCAAGATCCTAGCAACTACAGACCAATCGCGCTCATTCCGGTATTCTCTAAAATTTTTGAAAAAGTTATACAAAAAAGCATATATTCATTTCTAGAAACTAACAAAATCTTGGTTAACGAACAATATGGTTTCAGAAAAAATAAAAACATTGACTCTGCTATTTACAAACTGGTAGAACACGTTCTAACTAACGTTGACAATAAAAATCCTGTAGTTGCACTATTTATGGACATGTCAAAGGCATTTGATTACGTTAACCATAAAATACTGATAAATAAGCTGGAAAAATATGGAATTAGAGGCAATATCCTTGAACTTATCAAATCATATCTGACTAATCGAAAACAAATTACATACATAAATAAAATCTGCCGCTATACAAAAACAGAAAAGACTTATGTCTCTACACATAGACAATGCAGATTTGGTGTGCCGCAGGGCAGTGTTCTTGCTCCGTTATTATTCATTATATATATTAATGACATGCCTAAAACTATTAATAATCCAATGATTCTATTCGCTGACGACAGCACAATACTAATCAAAAGTAAAGATGATGAGACATTCGAAAAGGAAATAAATGACAACTTAAATGATATAATAACTTGGCTAACTAAAAACAACTTAAAAATAAATCTTGAAAAAACAAATTACGTTTTATTTGAACAACAAACACACAATAAAAAACCGGATATACGCTACGGTAACAAAATTATCAGTGAAGCAGAACACACTAAATTCTTAGGTATTTGGATAAATAAAGATATGAGCTGGAAAAAACATGTTGAAAACACATGCAAAAAGCTTAGCCAGTGTTCTTATGCTCTCCATAACCTAAGAAAAGTGTCAAACCGCGCAACCTTATTAATGGCGTATCACGGATATGTTGCTTCTGCTTTACGCTACGGGCTTATATTTTGGGGGAACTCGCCAGACAGAGAAATGGCGTTCAAAGCCCAGAAACAATGCATAAGGGCAATGTGTGGCATACAAAGCACAGAAAGCTGTAAGCCACATTTTCAACAGTTCCAGTTATTAACATTCCCGTGTCTTTATATATACGAAATGGCGATCTTTGTCAAAGCGAATCTACATCTTTATACCCATCCAAGAAGTGCACGACATAAAAATAAAATATGCGTAAGACGCCATAAAAAAGCAGTATTTAATAAAAACATTTTGGGCATGGCACCAAAAGTATACAATAAGTTGCCAAAAAGTATCACAGACCTACACAAAATGAACCAATTCAAATTACGTTTGCAGGAATTCTTAGTTGCAAAATGTTACTATTCAATTAATGATTATTTAAATGAAAGATGAGTCGATTTTTATCTGAAATGGCACCACAAATATATTATTGAAATTATTGAATTTGATCGATTGATTATTTATTGGATTGGATTGGATTTGATTTTATTTGAATTTTGAATTATTATTGAATTTTATATAGTATTGACATTTTGATCTGACTTGTGTATAATATTCTGACATTTTTTAATTTGACGTTCTAATATTTAATGTAAATCAATTTAAAATTAATTTTATGTACCTAATATATTAATTTGCACACCTCAATAGGTTATAATACAATGTACCGTTTATACCTGTAACACCTTTTTAACATGTATTATGCAAATAAATGATTTGATTTGATTTGATTTGATTTGAAATAAAATACCTGGGTTCGATACCCGCGTCGTGTATGGATTACTTCACTGTAAAATCGACGCCCACCCCAACTTATCTACACATCTAACAGTTTTACTTTTATTCTCAGTTCCTCACTGCCTCTTTTCAACGGACCACCCTGTAATAAACATAAATTGTACCTACATAAATAAACTGCTGCGTCCCCCACTTGTGTATCTATTTATTTTTTTGTTTAATATTTATTTTGTTAGTTTGAAATGCTCAAATTTCTGCGAATTATCCATCGAAGGCAACCCAATGCAGCCACATGAGTATATAATTACCTGTTTTATAACTAACCGGTTCGGAAATCGTAGGGTAACCTTAGGCATAGTTGCCTACTCAGAAAAGCAATAACAAACACAACAAATGATTTTAGGTTTGCAGGTACAAACACTTTTACATGTCAATAATATCTACTAGGTATATAAAACTAGATGTGGTCGACGTTTCCTGCCTACTCTGAGAAAAAAGGTTGAAACAAGCTCAGAGGTCCTGAAGGCCAATTCTCGTAATTTAAAACGATCAAAATCTAGTCGCAGTCTCATCTCGGTGACAAACAAATGTCAAAAACTGGTCAAAATGTAGGGAAATTAGACGTGTTTTTGACAGATTGAGACTGAGATCAGTAAATGTAAGAACGTTCACAGTCAGAAGGGCAATTTTCGTAAAATAGTAGTATAAATTGGCGCGGCGCCGCGCGGACTCAAAATTACTTAGGTACTTATACCTACTGACATTAGTTTATGAACTTAGTTATTAAGGTTAAATAAAAAAGGTTTATTATTTTTTGCTTTTCAGTTTTTTCGGTGGTTTAATATTTTTGTTAAAAAGTTTTTAAATACTTAGGTACTTAATATATATTTTTGCGAAATAACATTGATTTATATATTTTTAAATCAATACCTACGTAAATAAAATCAAATCGCCAGAATTTTTACCCATTGCCAAACATAAATTAACAGATATCAAATAAAATCAAATTAAATTTATTAAGTCGAATCAAAATAAAACAAATTAAAATAAATACCTACATCAACCATAGCTGGTCCATCGACATATTGTCTGATATTCCTATGGCTGGAACAATGCCGGATGAATGGGCAGTCCAGCCATCCCGCAATCATCGCCAGTATCTACCTATGTGATTGCTGTAGGTAGTTGGATAGTTGTATCTGTGCTACTTTGTGATAATAATTATATGTGACCTTTGAATTTGGGTTAGATGCATTTTAAAATGGATAATTAGGTACATCGTGTTTATTAAAAGACTTGATGATAGAACCAAGGCCGCCGAGTAGGTATTTAGTTTTATATCTCATTTTGTATTCAACATGAACTTAAATTGTTAACGACACGATACTGAGGTACCTACTACCTATCTTGTCTAAACTAATCACTTCACTGCCAATCACTCAATAGTTAATATTGAGTGATTGAAAAAAAAAATAACTTACTGAGGTACGGTCACCAAAGAGAAGATAAGTAACCAGGGTGGTTGGATATAGTTGAAGTTTAGTAAGAAACCGAAGGATGGTTTTGAAAAAAAAAACAATTTAATTAATACAAAACAAACGGTTAATTTAGCTAATTAAACATTCGAAAACATCGATCGGTTTCTTATTAAACTTCAACTAAGTATATCCAACGACCTTGGTTACTTATCTCCTTTGGTGACTGTACCTACATAATAATATTTTGTGGGAAAATCCCTCCATACTAATATTATAAAAGCGGAAATATTTCTGTTTGTTACCTTTTCACGCCTCATGGCTGAACGGATTTCGATGTTTCCCATCGAATAATGTCCGACCTCCACGCGGGCGAATCCGCGGGGAAAAGCGATATCACACAATTAGTGACATCTATTAAACAATCGATCAAGCGCTGATAAAATTACCCACCGAGTACATGCGCCGTGCGCGGCCACGGCCATGGCTATCAAGTCCATTGCCGTATACAATTACTGCGATTCTAATTGCAGTGAAGGGCTTATTGCGCTATTATAAACTAAGTAACTGCGGATTAAAATATAACACTTCTTTGCAGTTGGGTAAGAGAGGGAAATTGTTTTTTGCAGAAGCAATAATATGGTTCTGTCTCTGACCGTAATTTGTAAAATAGGTGCCTGGGAAATATTACAGAACGATATCACGAGCTCGCCCAGTACCTACCTATTGTTCTAATACATAGGTTCTCAACGTGGGCGACCCCTCGTAGGCTTTTCAGACGGTCAGAGGGGCAGTAGAAGACCCAGAGAAAATTATATAGGTATATCCTATCTTACGAATATATAATACTACACGTTTAAATATAATCGTGGCAATAGCTGTTTCAGAATCGCGGCAGATAGTAAGTAAAAAAAATTGGGGCTCTAGAAATCTAGAATAAAAAATCTCAAAGTTGGCGGTGGCCAAAATAAGTTTAAGAACCTAATACCTATGTTCTAATACATAACTGTTCCAGGGGGTCTACTCGGTACGTCAGTCAACGAAGATACGGGGCCCGTCCGAAAGTAGATGATCCTTCAAAACAAGTGACAAATTTAACTTTTCGGACGGATTATGCCTCGGAATTAGGGACAACTGTTGAATCATTGTCATTCATTTTTAGTTCGGGCCCCAAACAAATCTTACGTTCGTTAGTGTAGGTAACTCCGTACGGAGTAGGAAATTCCCGTAACATCGGCCGAAACTACGGATATAGTGCGAAGGGAGTAGACCCCCAGGATCTAAAAGAATTGATAACAAACCTTTGGCAATTTTCATACCTACCTAAGTCGTTTTGGTTTGTAAGCGAAATATTATATCATTACATATACAACCATTTGGCATAATATGGGATCCTCGGTGGAAACAGTTAATGACATGGTTGTAGCTAAAATGTTGTAGTGCTACAACTACACATTTCAACAATGATTCCGGCCGGGCAGTAGGATAGCTTGTTTCAGCCAACCATACAGCCCTATTACTATTACTAAGCCTACGCCGTTAGTGTGTCTATATGTCACGGGACTCACTCATCTTTCTAGTTTGGCGGTCAGTCTTAACAAAGGGGTATCGTGTTACCCAGTAACTGCACCCTTACTGCGTACCACACTATCAATCATAATCTGAATCATTTTAAAGGGTTTTGCTTATCCATTGCTTCATACGTTCGAAACATTAATTGTCTGCTCAACAACGTTAATAACGCAATGAATGTTTTGAACTGTCAAAATGAAAGTCATGCTACTGTTAGTGCGTGTTACCCAATTATACCCAGGTGGGTTGTGGAGGTCGGATACTCGCTTTATGTAAAATACTGGTATTCAGCTGCATCCGGTTAGACTGGAATCCGATCCCAATAAAGTTGGAAAAAGGCTGGGCAGATTGATACACTGAAAGGTTAGTTTGGTGGTGCGGACGGAACCCCTTAGTGCGCGACTCGAACTTGGCCGGATTTCTTCTTACGGTGACTTAACTACTTTAATGACTAAACAATAATGTTTTTTCTGCTTATTATAAGTACCTAGTAGTCGTACCTTTGTATGTACCTACCTATTAACGTACTAAGTATTGTTATAGATAATATTACCGTGGTATTGTCAACAAGATGCGCGCGATTGAATTAAAAAGATGAACGTAGTAGAAAATCTCATTTGTCACAGTAGCTATACCTACTGTGAAGTGCTTTACTGAGTAAGTGCCTGTCTATCTAACTAACACAGTACCTACCTATGCAATCACGTCATCACGTGTGTTCATCTTATGGGCAATTAACTGGGTACCTACCAAGACCTACTTGAACTTGACGAACATTAGTGAAATGCAGAATATGCAGACGGCACTGCGGCAGAACGGCAGATGTATGCAGCGTGCGCTGTGTTGTGAACTTGTGAGACCCGCACCCTAATTACGTAACACACTGTCGATCACAATCTGCGAGGTAATTGCGTAACACACTAACAGTAGCGGCTTTTATTTTGACAGTTCATCAACATTAATTTCGTTACTTACCTTGGTGCTCACACGCATTTTTAGAACATATGAAACAATGCATTAGCAATATCCTTCAAAATTATTCTAATTGATGGTGCTGAATGATTTTGAAGGATATTGCTAATCCATTGCTTCATATCTTCATATGTTCGAAAAATATGTCTGCTCAACAACGTAAATAACGCAATGAATGTTATTGAACTATCAAAATGAAAGCCATTTCTTTGGTTTTGTTCGTCGAATCATCGAGCTCCTTAAGTTTTGAGTTGAGCTGCACGACTTTGACAAATGCGTGCACTGACTGGACAGGTCCTCTCAATCTGTGTGGTTCTTTCCTCAAAAGACCATCTCAGACATCGATCTACATGGTCTTCATATGATCTGACCAAGATTATGTCTGGACTTTAAAAGAGACTGTGACCTCTGAGTTTGTTTCGGTCTTTCTTCTCAGACTAGTCAGATAGGAAACGCCGACCTCATCTAGTTTATAAAATATGATTGTCGTGTAAAAGTGTTTGTACTAACCTACTTACAATATAAAATCATTCATCATTTATTGCTACTGATACCTAGTAAGTTACGCAATTACCCCGCCGATGTTACAAAGTAGGTAGATCTTTGACCCCAAAGGGAATATATTGTAACAATGGTTCACTGATTAAATCAAGTAAGATCTATTAAAATGGAGGCACGTGTACGTGCATATATGTGTTTTTAAACTTCCTTATCGATTACGATTGCAGTAGGTATTATTGACTAAGTTAACAAAGGCGCTTCAGATAACGATGTTCTGGCCGATCCATCGAACATTTTTGGTTATTTAAATGCATTATTATAATAGACACCGACTAACAGTCTGATCACGACGTCTGCGACTCGCTGCGCATACACACGTCTTATTAGCCGGCGATTTGACGCTTATTGTTATAGAAAAAACGTTTTTATGAGCTTCATCTGTTAAATAAAAAGAAAAATAACCAGATGGGAAAATCCTTTTTGATTCAAACAGCGATTTGATTTAAATACAATGCATACTTATTTATTGAATATTAAACAACTTGCTGTTTTTAAAATGCCATTGTTTGAGGTGATGAACGCGGTAAGTCGCGATTTTGGTACCCAACATACCCACGTAGGTAGTCATAGGTAGGTCCTAGTGGATAGGTCTGACTTGCGGTTTTATGAACAAAGGCGGTAAAACAAACATAGGTACCTACTATACCTACCGATGTCAAAAACCCTAACCCGAAAACAAATCTCTGAAAAACCGCTCATTTTAGGATAATTGAATCCATACAAACAGAATACCTAAATGCGAAAGTACCTGACTCTGTTAACTTATCACAGTTTTGACGCCACCGATCTTTATGTTTGACAGATACATAATACCTATGTAGATATCTATACAACAACTGCTAGTCTGTAATAAATCTATCTATTATCGATTGAGGTTTATGTTATTAATAATTACATTATGTACCCGAAAAATAAAAAGATGTCTCTAATTAGCAGTGTTTTTTTTACAAAAACACACAAAAGTTAATTAAGCGGTCCCAAAAAAATATAAACTTTGCAAATGGGTAAAAAAAATCCTGCCAAGCTATCGTACGTTACCCTCGGGGTGCGAGTCCGCCCCGTTCCTTGCCGGTTTTTTGGGGTTCCGTAGTCAAATGGCAACAATGGAAGCTTTATACACACAGACATTTTACTCGGAGACTATTGGCACTATATCGATGAAAATTGTAAAGAAGGTAATACACCATTCCAATATGTGCACCGCTAAACAATGTTGTAGTGAAATAACGAAGCAATAATAATTAGGGGTGGCACTCCCCACTCCCCACACATGCGGAAACACATCAAGCTATAAATTCCAGTTTTAGCTGACCTTGCATTGTTTAAGTTTTTCGTACAATCAGAAGTCACAGCTTATACTCGTTATGGCTTGATGCCTAGTGCCAGTGCGTACAAACATAAACCAGAGATTAAAAAAAATAATGCACCAAAACGTGTGGATTATCGTTGGAACCCATAATAAAAACCAAAGAACCCAAAAAGTAACTTTTTTATTTAAGTCAATATTTTACGAGACACACGTTTCACCACCACAGAAACAAGTTTTTTTTTTTGTCAAATGATGATTCAACAGTTTTCAAGGAAAAATTGTAAGCATTAATTAAAAAGATATCCGAGTCCATAACTATCATAACACTAAACACGATAATTATTTTATGTTCGATGTTACGTAAGACGAACGTTACACACAAGAACTTCCGTTTCCAAATTTTGAATTGAAGTCAATGTTGTTATTTGCACAATTTCACACACTTATGCACTTGGAATATGGTAAACTTAGACAGTGTGGCAGGGACATCGACGCGCAACCTGTAACATGATTCTGAACACCCCTGCGATGAAAATTTTCGTCGGATATTATTTTGATTGCTTCTTTTTTCATTGACCAAAAATTTCTACGCTATACAAGTATACAGTACAGGGTCAAATTAAATTAGCTAACGAAACTCCGCCGACGTAATGTGTATTGATATCTAAACACGATAAAATAAAAACGGGGTCTGGAATCATGTGCTGAATTCATGGTTAAAGTTTTCGCGTCGATTTCCTTCCCACCCTGTACACAAAATTGCTCGAGCATTTTGCCGCTCAGTGTGCGCTGACCGTAAAATACGTCCAATGTCGCATTGTATTATAGAGCTACACAGCTCCACTGTGTTAGACTTTGATTGAACAATAATGAGATGGCCAAGTTCAGCCACAATGTTATGTGTGTGTAATGTCAACAATAAACGCGTTGACTATATTGATGCTTTAACTATGACTACACTGAAGTAAACACGTTCATCGGTGAAGCCCCAGAAATCTTTTATAATCTCTATAATTTAGAAATTGTCACGGCATCATGATAACACAGGAAAGTAAATAATGTCTACATTACGATACGTGTGACTTATGTAGTCCATTATCGCACGGGTCGCGGCGACGTAGCAAGGGTAATAGACTTACTTAAGTCATGAGTATCGCTATTTTATATTTTATAGCTCGTGTTACAGAAAAGCGTGATTTAAGTGCGGGTTTAGGTCACAGAGTGCCATAAATGTAAATATAAATATGAAGACACTTTTAAATTCCCGTTCACGATAACGTTATAACGTCAACGTGTTTCCATACATTTTATGGACATGAACGTCGTGGACGTCTACGATAATGTTGCCACTTTAGAAATTATAAAAGCGCAAAATCAAGAAAAGATTCGATAAAAGTCATCTTAAGTTGGTAGGTACTATGGACCTTTTAGTTTAAACACTTTATACTATGAGTTAGATTTTTTTTTTTGTTAGAATCCCCCCAAGTGCGTGTGCACAATGAAGAGTTCCATAGTCGGGATGGATATTTACGCATCCACACTATTGATTTTCTCGTTTGCAAAAATAAGATTGTATTTCATAGTATTTCAATATATTTTCGCGGTTGTAACCGAAAACGTATCATGTCTAGTAATCGATGATCATGTCTCAAAAACTATTCACCGACTTCATCTAGTTTTTAAAATACGATTGACGTGTAAAAGTGTTTGTACAGACGCCAGCACATCAAGCTACTACAATCTGTCAAATTTCTTTAGTAGATTTTCAGGAAAATTTGACAGTTTCGGGTAGCTTGACCTGCTGGCGTCTGTACATACAATACAAACCTACTAACAGAAATAAAATCATTTATCATTGAATAGAAAAGGCACTTCGAGAAAGCGTGTGCATTTATGTGCATTGAATTTTTTTTTTTCATTCTTTGCTATACATATTGCAAATAGTCTCGGAGTAAAATGGCTGTGTGACATCTTCTGACGGACAGTCGGACATGATATAATAAAGGTTCTGTTTTTGCATTTTGGCTACGGCACACTAAAAATGTGGTGTTACCTACAATTTTTGAAAAGCAAATGAACTTAAAGTTGAACGAATAATTATTCTGGTTTCCTAATTTATTTTGTTTTGATAATAAGGCGTTCTACACACTTGGACGGGTCGGCACATTCGATTCAGATTTTTTTAATAACAAAACCATCCCGAAGCAATTTAATATAACATTTTAATATATCCGGGTTCATAGTGCCGATCGGCAAAATTCGGCATCTGCCTTCGCTGAATTAGATTGCTATTGATTTTTACTGCTTGGCTCAGCTCAGACGCAGGAGCTGTATAGTACTAGTATCTAGACACGTCTGGCTAATCCGACCGGCCTTTTTTTAGAAATATGTATTTACATCTAGACATATTATGAATTCCAGTCGCTTTTTATGTCTGTCTGTGTAACCGCGTTGTTCTTCTAAACTACGCAACGGATTTTGATGCGGTTTTCACCAATATTTAAAGAATTTATTTCGAATGGTTAAAGTATATAATACATTGATATTAAACCTACATGTAATTATAGAAATCTCGATGTTTTGTCAAGTCCTAAAAACCGTGCGAAGCAGGAGCGAGTCGTTATAAGTAATAATATATTCGATTTTACTGCCTGCCTGGACCGATTAATGCCGACCCGAACAACCGTGTAGCACACCTAACAACTCCAACATGCAAATACAATATTAAGGTGCGTCCCCACTAGGACCGCGTGGGATTTTGTGGCCAGGAGGACCGGCCTCGCAAGGCTTTTGATCATTCCTTTTGATTTATTTTAATAAAAACAACTCCGACAGTCCCATAAAACCGATACAAATCCATTAATAAAAGAGTTTGAGCGTCAGTCCAGTCCATTTTGGCGCGAATACAAACATAACTCAGTGTAGCGGCGCGGCGGTTACAAGCGCACTATCAGAGCCGCACGGCGGCGGCGGCTTGAGCGAGGTTCACGTCCACACTTACGAAGCTCGGCCGCGCGGCTCGGCCTCACGGAACCGCGCGGCCCTAGTTTGGACGTGCTTTTAAAAATGCGAAAAAAATGATTAGGCTAGTTGACAGTAAGATTTGTCAGAATGGAAGTACCTAATGAAGTCACTAGAGCCGCCATGACAATTAAAATTAAATTACGTTTTAAAAATGAAAATTGGGTAGGTACACACGGCTACACATCAAGCTATACATAACCAGTATAAGCTGACTTCTGATTGTACGAAAAACCTATACAATGCGAGGTCAGCTAAAACTGGAAATGTATAGCTTGATCTGTAGCCGTGTGTACACGTATCACTGGTCAGTTTCCCTCAGTCATCAGTTTATTTAATTCGCCAGTTTCATTGATTAGTTAATTTCACTGATTCGTCAGTTTTGCCGATTAGTTGCGTTAATTCGACAGTTTCCGGTGTTTGCCAGTTTTCGTCGATTCGTCAGTTTTATTCCATTCAAACTGCACACTCGTCTGCTAATTTAAATAGATATTGAGATCTATTTTGATAACTTTTAGCACAGATGACAATTTTTTAATTTTTATGACACCATTGCACCAATGCATTAAAATTACCTGCCGATCTCAAAGAAATATTTTTCACATCAGTCACAGCAGTGCGATTCTGTAACCATCTCACCGTGAAAACTTAGGTGAAGTGAGCGTGGAGTGGGCTGTCATTCCAACTAATGCTAGGGATTGACACCATTGACAGCTGACTCTAAGCTCACGTCACCTAACTTTTCATTGTGAGATTTCTACAGAATCGATCGGCTGATATCTAATTGAATACAGATAGGTATTAGGTACATAAAACGACATCACACTGTGAATATGGTTCTTCGATCGCATTCATTTCCTTTTTAATTGACTCTATTTTATTTGAATTCGACATATTGTTAGGTATAATATTTAGATTTACGTAATCTAGAAGTTAAGTTTTTTTTTAATAGTGTGATATATTATTAATTATTCCTTACAGCAGCATAAATTATCCACAATATATATGTTTTTCAACACGCAAAAACTTTTTCCCTTGAGTGTACAAAACTGACGAATCCGTTTGCCAGTTTTCATCAAGCTATACTAATCGGTTAAGGTTTATGAACCTATAACCCCAATTTTCGTCGACATTTTTTAAGTGTGCGGACACACGCGCGATACGCGTCGACGATACGGCAATTACTGCAACCGTCGACACACGTTGACGGTTGCAGTTGCCTCTGGCGTCGAAGCATTTCGCTCGAGATATAAAGTTGAAATCTTCAAAAAACAAATGAATGTAATCCCTATAATGAGTGATTGCTAAGAATTAACCTGAAGAGGGTTTGTTTAGGTACCTACACTTTCATTAAAAAGTATATAACTGATAAAGTAGGTATACTTAGGTAGCACCATAATTTGCTTTATAACAGCTAGCCATTATTCTTTATTTATAGTCAGTGCGATTTTATCATTTATAAGTACTGGTTATTAGATAGTGGGTTATAAGAGGTAGATCAATCAAGATTTATTTTTAATACTTCATATTAAATACCTCTTCCTGATAGGTAGTAATTTTTTATATTTTTTTTCTAATCTCATAAAAAAATGCAAACTATAGTTTTGTATAATTTAGAAGCATTTTTTTTCAATTTTGTAAATGTAAGAACCATGGACCCGTTTTTTATGATATTTTGATGTTAACTTGAAAGAGCATGGCAGTTGAGAATATGTCATGCTCACTTAAATGTCTCACTGATGGTGGCGCGTGTGTTGGATCATTCGGTTCCCTACAAAATGGTTGGGCTGGGTAGTGCTGATCCACGCGTCATGTTCGTGAACGGGCGCCGTTGGTTGAGACTGGTCATCTCTTAACTGCCAGGGCTTATTTTTAATGTTATATTTTAAATTGTTTCTTTTTTACATTGTTCTCACATATAGAAGCAATAAGAATAATTTGTTCCCAGGATTTTGTAATAATATCTTGATTTAAAAGAGTGTCCGTGGAGTTTCTTGCCCGTTCTTCTCCATAGAGATCTACGTTTTTGGAATTGGCGACTAGCTTCAACTTTCTGACTAACTGACCGACTATTTAATTTTGACAATTCAGAAGTGCCTGTACATAGTTTAATTGTAATAAATGATTTGAGTTTGAGTTAGACGTCCCTACGTCATTCATCATCATTATAATCAACATAATAACAAATTACAATGTTATCCCAGTGTTTTCTATCATTATTGAGAAACTTAGGGCGAATTTCACCAATGAAACTGCCGGTCGATTCTGTAAAAATCTCATCGTGAAAAGTTAGGCGAAGTAAGTTTAGAGGAGCTGTCAATAGTGTCGATCCCTGGCATTAGTTGGAATGATAGCTCACTCCACGCTCATTTCACCTAACTTTTCACGGTGAGATGGTTACAGAATCGCACTGCAGAACACGTTCCTGGGCCCTAATTCACTATGACCTGCACCCTAATTGCGTAACACACGATCAATCGGAATCGGTTTCATTTTGACAGTTCAACAACATTCATTGCGTTATTTAGGTACTACGTGTTGAGCAGACAAATTTTTCGCACTTATGAAGCAATAGATTAGCAATTTGCTTCAAAATTATTCAGATTCCGATTGATTGTGCGTTACCCAATTGGGGTGCAGTTGACCACTTAACGATTCCTTACTTCGAAACCACATCAATTCCTTAGCTAATCCCGCCAATCACGCGTTGATTATGCGCGGTTTCGTTCATTGTGCCGTAGAGTATTGTATTACGGTCCAGCACATCTTAACCGCGTTCAAGGCAGTCAAAATTGTTGTGGAATATTGACACTGACAGTTCTTGATCGCGGTTTTAAAGGCGCGGTGAAATCCGCACTTAACACCTTTAGGGACACTAAACGCCCCCAGAAGTAATACCTAACAATAAGACTTGTATTGTGTCTCGTCCTACAATGGGTTAGTGACATTGTTAACGTGTATTCTGTTGTATTTACAGGCCTATCCTACGAAAACCTGAATGAAAACGTACATCTGACACCATGCAAGAAAAATCCCTGCCGTCTCAAGAAAGGCACCTCTCCAGGCGTCTCAATTACCTTCAAACCAGGTACCTTACCTTGCTTTATAATTCCAGATGAGTATTTGAAATCTATAGCAATAGCAAGTATGGCCCGCCTCAGAAAAATCTCGATTTACTACCCAAATTAAAATTGACATTACATTGCTTTGTTGTCAACAATATACAATCACACGCACCAGTACCTATACGCTGACTTCTCAATATACGGAAGTCGGAAAGCCTATAGAATGAGAGGTCAGCTAAAACTGGAAAAGTATAGCTTGATATGTCGTCATGTGTACAGTCGTAGTACAACGAATGCAACGTTGAAATACGACACATTACATAAACCTATGGGTTTGAAAATGCTATGTTCGTAACAACATAAAATTTCATTCAAAAATAAAGGAGTAAATCGCTTTTGAATAAAGGCGTTTTTTGTGCGTCGACTTAAAACAACTGATGGAGTGGCGAAAAAAGAGATCAATGACTGAAATGAGATAATTATTGGAATAATCACAGTTATACTTATTTACCTGTTTATTCCAACAATTATCTCGTCACTCACTTCCTAATGTCTTTTAGGGTTCCGTACCCAAAGGGTAAAAACGGGACCCTATTACTAAGACTTCGCTGTCTGTCCGTCCGTCTGTCTGTCACCAGGCTGTATCTCAAGAACCGCGATAGCTAGACAGTTAAAATTTTCACAAATTATGTATTTCTATTGCCGCTATAACAACAAATACTAAAAACAAAATAAAATAAATATTTAAGGGGGGCTCCCATACAACAGACGTAATTTTTATAGATAATGGTACGGAACCCTTCGTGCGCGAGTCCGACTCCCACTTGGCCGGTTTTTTTTTCATTCTCTGTCGGTAGGTATGATCTCGGAAAACAAGTATAGGTAGGTATTCTACCGCGATTATTAATAGAGGAAATAAAAAAAGGCCTTGGTTGTTATATTATACCTACAGCCTACAATATTACGTAGACCAAACAGGATATATAATTATTCAAACACAATGACTACCAAGAGTAGGTACCGACCGGCCGCAATAAAAGTATGAAACATCAAAAGATTGTTCAAGACAAGAGGAAATTCTGCGGTAGGAAATAAATGTAGTAATTGAGATTGCCGTGTGGTCGCGACTACAATAGCTACGCTACGACCGTCGACCACTTCCGACATGGCAAAAGATCAAGTAATAGCACGTAGATGACGTAGGTAGAAATTTGTCTGGTGTTAATTTACAGTATGTAATTAAAGTTGGTCAAAATTGTTATTTTCTGTACTAGTGCATTTTATTTTCTAAATTACCAAATCGACTTCTGGATGGGGTAGGGACCCCATCCCAAAGCCGATTTGGTAATTTATTTACTTATTTACTCTATTTCTGAAATGCATATCGATGAGCGCTTGTTTTGCTTTTTTACAGAAAACGATATTACCGATATCAAAAACCATGTGACTGCGGAGGTCTTGTCGGTCCCTTTCCCGTTTGTTGGAGTGGACGGTGAATCCATCTGTGGGAAGATCTACGCGGAGAACGGCGACAAAGTCCCATGCCCGCTCAAAGCTGGCACTACATATACCTACAACGATACTTTTCCTGTGCTGTCATTCTACCCTTCGATCACAGCGAAGGTACATTGGGGGTTGAAAGATAAAAAGAATGACCTAGATTTAATCTGCTTTGAAATACCCGTTCGAATTGTATAATTTTACATAACCTTTCATATTAAACAACCACCAGAATACCAATGCAGTGCTCACTTTTTTAGACAGATTATTATAATTTCAGTCATGCTCAAGGGAACGAAGATGTATTTATTTATAAATTAATATTCATGCCTAACATTTTAATATAATTGATCTTCCGTTGTTTCGTTCCAGTTCGTTCTCGAACAAGGCAGGTAGAGTGCTACAAGGATCGTTTGGCGCCTGAATAACAGGTGGCGTTGGTAAACATTTTGTGAAATTGAATCAGAAATGGTAAAAACAAGAACATTAGTTCCAATGTTGGCCACGCGCCAAAAGTTCCTTATACCGTTGTATGTCCTATGTTGTACTACTAAAGTAGGTGTAAGTTTCTATGTAAGGAGGAATAACGAAGGAGAAGGTTTTTACTTTGTTTTAATTGCCATTACATATAATTAATTAAAAGTAATCATATTTTACAAACGTGTTTAATTTTAAATTCAATCATCATCCATAAACCTCGTAGCTATAAATATTATATTCCGCTATAAATCGTTGAGCTCGAACTAATGTTTCTTTGCACCCGAAGTAATGGTCGCAGGTACCACGAAGCATATTAAGCTTTTATTACCGTCCTTGAGGCTCCATTGTACTCGTGTGCTGAGCGTGGGATACACGGCCAGCACGGGGAACACGTAGGTGTAGATGTAGTCACGGCCGGCGGGCAGCGGGCACGACACGTACTCGTCCGTTTCAGCGAGCTTCACGTTCTGGCACGCGTCCGAGCCGTCTACGCCGATGAACGGAACTGCTATCCCTCCGATAGTAGCGAACACGTTATTTATTAACGATTTTACTTCGCTCTCTGAAAACAAAAACAATGAACCGTTAACACTCAAGACTCCTAGTGAGAAAGCACCTTAACTACATGTAAGGAGTAAACGTGGCTTACATGCACACGTAATAATGGATTTTAGAGTCTAAATCATTATTTTGTGAGCATGTAAGTTCTTAGGCTTATACATAAGTAGAAACTACACTATGAAAACAGAATGAGCCTACTGAAATCCAATGATTTCTTAATTTAATGTGAGTCTTACACAAATCTTACACCTTTTGCAAAAGGAACCAGACCTATTATGTCTTTACCCAATAGGTAAGTACCTATACAGGCTGGAAAATTAAAGCGGGCCCTGGAGGGACACCATAGGTATATTATTCGAAGGAAACATTCGATATTTTTAAAGTAAGTAAAACTGCATTCAAATATTTTTTTTGAAGTCGCTTGTCTGAACCGAGAATCAATCCAACTCAAATGCGACCGAGCTATTAAATTGCAAAGATAAAAACCCTCTTTCAAAACATAATATATGTCGCCGCGAAAGCGTCTACCTGTAGCCTGTAGAATAATCTTATGTGTTTAATGCTTATTAACTATATAAAAATTGTATTTCACCAGAAAGTCGATGCCCTCTATGGGATACTGTTAAAACCATTTGCATGCAAGTGTGTATCGAATCCTTTGAGATCAACGCAAACTATTGGCCAGTTTGTGAAATCAAACTCACAGAGTAATGTTGGAAGAACAATTCTATAAAACTAATTTCGACGTTTTAAACTGCTTTTTACAATCTATTGAATTGTCTTGTGTTGATCTTGATAAGCATGTTATAGTATGCGTATACAGACCTCCAAGTTACCAGAATCTATCTGTGTTTGACTCTGTAGGTACCTAATGGAAGATGTGCTAAAGAAACTTTGTGCTAGTAGGTACTAAGTCAATAATCACACGTTGTGATTTTAATATTAAATTATTAGAAAATAACTCGAATACTGTCAGATTATTTAAGTCTTTTTAGGTCATTTGATTTGTCAAACGTTTTTAATGAACCCACCCGAGTGACACCTTCCTCTGCCACTTGTATGGATAATATTTTTTGTAACTGTGATTACTTACACAAACAAATTGTAAATAAGTTGCCATTATAATCACAGTGGACAAACAGTCACATTTTGCTCCGATATTGCCTTTACAAAAAAATCTAATAAGATTTAGGCCACATTACATGTAAAAATTTAGAGAAATTAAATAATTCCTTGGCAATGAGTAAATAATGTGTTCAGAGTTTTAATAATATAAGGGACCCAAATGAGTTTTACGCCGAGTTCTTTTTACTATTAAACACGGAATTTAATTTTAAGACACTTTCCCACTAAAGACTATATAAAAGTATTTACACAAAGTTCTTATTTAGTGACTGGGCAACTCCAGGTATTCGTAAAAGCAGGGAAAAACTTTTTGAACTTTATGGCCTGAAGCATATGAGTACCACAAGGTTTCATCAGTATGCGGCAACATATTCTAAGACTTTTAAAAGTGTGTGCAAAATAGCTAAAGCTCTTTAGATTAGCAATAAAATAAAATCAGCTGATGATAAAATAAAAACTACCTGGCAAATAATAAATAATGAAACATTTAGGAAAAAAACATCGTAATACTGAATTTCATTTAGAGACTACACATGGCCCCATCAACTCAGATGTAGAAATAGCTCAGGAATTTGAAAACTTTTTTGCTAATATTCCCGCTAAAATTACTGAAGCTTTAAATTCCCCGAGCTTTCAGCTGCCTTAGTTACAAGGAATGTTAAAGCATGCCCTTAGGAGTTTAGGGTTCAACATACAAATCCCCAGGGTCTTATAAAAGGTTTTAAAGGTCTTAAAATTAAATCAACAGAAGATCTTTGGGGAATGTCTGTAACAGTTTGTAGATCTATCATCGAAACTATTGCGCCCTATTTAGCTATCATATTTAACATTTTAGGTGTACCAAGGAGTCTTTCCGGATCCCATGAAACACAGTAAAGTAGTTCCTTTGTTCAAATCCGGTGATAGTAAAGAAACCAACAATTATAGGCCTATGTCAATTCTGCCAGTTCTCAGCAAGGTGTTTGAAAAGTTGATGCTCAATCAAATGTTAAGTCACTTTAATAAAACTTCCATCTTTCATAAACAACAGTACGGTTTCACCAAAGGGCGCTGTGCTACTGACGCCGGTGTCACCCTAATAAAGAACATTTTTTACGCTTGGGTGGAAAAACAAGAAATTAAATGTTACAACGAAATAGCTTGTGATACTTACATTGCAATTAAATTAAAGAACCTATATTAAAAGTACCTACACTTTGTAAACAAGCATAGGTACCTACTACAAATTAGGATTATAACCAAGATATAACGCTTGAAAATATGCTGGTCAGCTGCTCCATAGGACAATCTAGAATCTAGACAAAATCAAACTGACCGCCAGATAACTTTTATTCGTGGAATAAAATTGACGTTTGACAGTTTTTGTATGAAATAACTGTCAAAATGTCAATATTATTCTTCGTATAAAGTTATCAGATGATTGAAAAATCAGCCCTAACTCGCACACTGACTTAAGTCTACTTTTACAATGTTTGTAAATATGTGAGCAGCATGTGTAGGTATCTGTCACGTAATGAATGTATGACATCGTCTTCACATCAATCAATCTGCCTAGCCTTTTCCCAACTGTGTTGTGGTCGGCTTCCAGTCTAACCGGATGCAGCTAAATACCAGTCTTTACATATAATTTATATAATTAATGTATGCAAAATATTGTAAAACATTTTAAAAGAATAACGATGGAGTTTCTTGCCTATTCTTCTCCATGACCATACCAGACTACCTTTTAGAAGCAACTAGAATTAATTCTATTTTATTGTAAATGTTGACATTCAAAAGTGCCTATTATGTGCCTTTTTGAAATAAATGATTTGATTTTAACTTTGTTGCGACGCAAATAATGGTACCTATTCAGCAGCATCTGCTTAAAGTGGAATACGATCCCAACATAGTTATTGGGAAGGGTTAGGTAGATGATGAGGTAGAGATGATTAAGTAGTCGCAGTCAGGATTTTAGAACAAAGTTCCTTATCGCATGTTATACTCTGCCAAAAGTATAACATTCTGACCGTCACGACACTATTGTTACATAACAAAAGTGTTGTGGAAAACATGGAAAAGAGGTACACCTCCTTTGCACCGCTAAACAATGATGTAGTGAAATTAAGATAATACTTAATAGGGACGGCACTCCCCATACATATTCTCGAGGCATATCTGTATAAGCGGGCACTGGTAGGCAGTATACTCACTAGCAGTGAACTGCAATATGACGGTGACATTTGTGTTCCTCGGCAGCTTGCACCTAGATTTCTCGCACGGTTTCACTTGAATCCTATCCCGTAGACCTTCGAAAGATTCCCCTGAAACGAATGCGGAAGTCTTCATCAGTCTGGTAGGTAGGTGATTCCATTTAAAGACTTTGATTTTTAAACATTACAGTTCACTTACAAGACATATTGAGAAAAGTATAATTACAAATATAAAAGATGATCTTATTATTAAGATACATTGAGCCAACCTGTATATCTGATAGATAAATTAATAATGTTTTTTATATTATTAGAGAAATAAATGTGTTAAAGCAGAACCAATAAGTAAGTATGATTCTTTAATTGTGATCATGATCATAGCAGGATTATAGAAAGTGATATTCGTTGTTAGCGTTTATTTCTAACGTGTGCTTCTAGGGTTTTTTTAAATGTATACCTATGTATATTCATTATTACGCGGTTGCTGGACTTAAAAACAACCAAAAACGAACGGTAGACAAAAAATACATCCAACCAAAACAAAAAATAATTTAAAAAAAATACTAGTTAATTAAGACCAAAACAAGTTATAGTTGGCCGGCAACTTATTCAAAATTATATAAGTGTTATCCAAATAATGATCCTACTGAGGACAGAGGAAACGCATGTGACTAAAAGAGTGATAATTATATGGATGGAGAGGGAGAGGAAGGCCAAAGAAGAGATGGAAGGATTGTGTGAGGAATTACCTATATGAAAAAAGGGCGTGATGGCGTAACAGTTGACAGGGGGAGAATGGAAGAAAAAATGTTGACCCCAAGTAAAATGGGACAAGGGCAGGAAAATGATGATATCCAAATAATGGCACTGGCAACACGCAACAACAAAAAGCGATAGGTAGGCTTTCTCCCCTTTATTCATAAACGTTGCTTAAAGTTAAGTTGTGATTAGCAACTGATTGACCATAAATTGTTGACGTTTGAACGTCACTTAACTATCATCATAATTAAACCCCACTATGTGTATGAGTCTCATACCTGAGCACTGCTCCGCTGGTGTTACACTACCACTACATGATGTTGTCAGGACGATTGTAAGCATTACTGCAACGAACCACACTTTAAAAAACATATTCATCTCAAAAATTGTTTGAAGTTACCACAAAAAGAAATACGTTAAGAAAAAAATGGCCGAATCTTAAGTAGGTAAGTTTCTTTGCAAGTTATATCATGCACGTTGCACAACAAGCGTGCGGCAGCTCTGAATGTAGCGTAACGAGGATCTGTATATATACCAACCTACCTCGGATCTAATTAATAATTCGAGGAGCGAGATAGCTTAATTAATGTATGATCACAATGTTTGAGATGAAATACCTAAATACTTTTGTATTAAGGACTTGTATTAAGTAGTTCAGCTGAAATTTATATTTTGTCCCCACTTCCCCGCGCCATGTACCTATCACTCTATCCCGCTCGCACTATCAAACTGATTCAGTCAGGGTGAACTAGACTGTTGATGGACGTAGGCTTGTTAATAAATGATTAAATTATGATGATATTATTAAACGACATCGACGTGGTCTGCAGTGCGATTCTGTAACCATCTCACCGTGAAAACTTAGTGAGCGTGGAGTGAGCTGTAATTCCAACTAATGCAAGGGATTGACACTATTAACAGCTCACTTCATCTAACTTTTCACGGTGAGATTTTTACAGAATCGATCGGCTGTATAGAATAAAATGGAAATATATTCAAAGTTAAATTATTCATTATTACATTATAAATTAATTAGCAAATAGTTAATCTAAAATGTACACACTAATGAATAATTTAGCTATTTTACCAAGGTAACTTACGTACCTACATAATATGTCCAAATTAGGCGCTTCGGAAATCATCATCGATCTTGTAAAATACGAACGCGCGATGATGAGATCTAATATTATAGAGTTTTAACAACTCTCACATTGGTCGATCAGTTGACAACTCTCAAATTGGTTGTTAAATAGACATGTACTTCTATACTTTTGACTGTATCGAGACGTGGTCTGTTTTGGAGCCAATTCCATTGGCGATACATCCAAGTGCTGAGATGTCTTCATGAAAACTCGACAACGATAGTCCAACCTCAACACCAGCGAACTAAACATATCCATGTAAAGGGGTGAGCGAAAGGGACATAATTTCCCTGAAAATGTTCTCTAATATTATTGAAGGATGTATATCAGACGCGGAACTGGAAAAGACGCGGCAACAACATCAACGACGAGTACATCTCACACTTAATATTTGCAGATGACATTATCATAGCGGCTGAATTCGCTATATACCAGATAAGTATGCAAAATACCAAAAGTAACGTCCTAAGCAATCGAGTTCTGTTTATAGACTAACCTGTATTATTATAGTAACTATTTCTTCGATAGATAAAATGAGATCGTTATACAAAAAAGGTTGTGACCTAATTATAAACTGCACCAGGGGGCTTACTATGACCTTTTAAGAAAACGTTCAATTTTCATTCAGTTCAGAAGCAGGCCTAATTTAGTTCTGCTAATAATCGTACTATGAGAGTAATAAAAGTGAACGACTATTGAACGAAGTTCACCGAAGTTGAGTGGTAATGCTTGTCTGTGGCCTGCTGTAATGCCATTGTCTTTTTAAAAGGCATCGTTCAAAAACTTAAATCTAATTCTATTTTCACTTTACCGGTTTTTTGAAAATAATAGAAACATGAGTTTCTAGGGTATATACATTTTTTAACTATTATTATGTATAACAAGTTACCTTGGTACATTATCTAAAAGCACTACAAAGCTCAATTTCCCGTTCAAAACAACTTTGTAACTTTGAAGTATTCAATGTGATTTTGAACGTGTGTGCTAAGTCAGGCAACAATTAAAAAAAAAAAAATTTTGCGCGCCAAATAAAATGTTATAAGTTTGTATACCTCTTCACAATGTCGTAACTTTGTTTACTTACATGAAAATATCATAATGGTGTACTTCACTCATTTATAAAAGGAATGTCGCTTCAGAGATTACTGATGAATGTGGTGAATTTATTTTTAGTGAAACACGAACAAGTCGTCGTGTTAGTTTAGTATGACCCAACTGCTTCGCCGGGAGTTCTTAAATAATCATAGAGAAATTGCAGTTAAGTCTACCAAATCCACCCAAGCACGGGAACATAGCAAGATAATGTGGAAAAGGGCTGCAGAGAGAAAATAGTATTTTTGCCCCCCCTTGTATTGTAAAGTCTAATCGTATTACATATACCTTAAAAAAAGTAACCAATTTATCTTTTTAAAATGGTCATTTTTTTAATAATACCATAACCGGGATCACGGAATCGAAATAAAAAGAAAATGTATTGATAATGTACTCAATTGATTCAATTCCCGACATGGTGGTTATTGTAATATAATACATATATTGAAGCGTATTTAACGATTGAAATTAAAAAAAAACTAATTAGGTATATACCTAATTACAGTTTGAGGTGGTAATCACATCTATTTTTATTAAGTAAAACAATTTACTATTGACGCTGCAGCAGGTCCTCCTGTGTTTAATCTATTTTTTAAGTTTGCTTACTGTTGCGTAAAAATCATCTTGAAACGGATTGTAGTTTTTTGTCCTTTGTCAGTTTGGCTCTAGTGTTGTTACTCAGTTATTAACGGTCAGGCACTCGATTGTCTCGATTACATAGTTCGAAAATTCAATTCAAGATGAATCTAATTTATTCCATTGAACCTAGCAGCTTCTTACGTTTGAAACACACACAAAAAAAACTTAAAGGAAAGAATCATAGCAAGATCCTGATTATAACAACCTACACGTTATCAACTGACAGCACTAACCCACAGAACTGTATTTTCATCATAGTATTATGTCGGTTAATATCACCATCACGAATAAGGCGATTGTGTAAGACTGAGACTATTGTGATCTATAGTACTTAAAAATATATGTATTAGACAAAGAAGCTGTTGGTGTAGTGTAATATTTACCTATTATTAGTAGTAGTTTATTACACTACGTATTTAATAATAGAATTAAGAATCACAGGCAGTGTTGATCATGTTGGTGATATTTATCTAATCACGACACGACTACATCAACTGGCACATTGAGAGAAAATAAACTCAAGCTTTTATTTTATTATGATTATCGAGTTACATAAAATCAAACCGCAGCACTATCTGACACTGTCAGAAAGACAAGTGACAACTGTGACAACAACACTTCATTCAATACATTTAGTCCGTTTCTTTCGAATTGCATAAAATTGATATTTCTGTTTTCCTTGTGTGTAATTGAAGGATGATAATGAATATGGAATATTCAAGACGGTACCTACAGCATTTACTTCAGAAAGATGATGTGTGTAAATTGTTTAGTAAGATTTCAACGTAATGTGCGAAGACATTGTTGGCTGTTGTGCACACATTTGAGATGAAATACTATGTATTTACTTCTAAGTCGTCTGACGTTGAAATTGATCTTATACTACTTCATGAACTTCGTCATCATCATCTGCCTAGCCTTTTCCCGACTATGTTGGGGTCGGCTTCCAGTCTAACCGGATGCAGCTGAATACCAGATATACCTGATCCTATACTACTTATAGTAATAAAAATATTCAGCTAATTATGTGATTTTTGATTTCATGAACGTTTACGTCTACTATTTATCAAACAGTCCACTATTTTACTTAATTATAAAACCGAGGCCTAACTACTCACTTAGCTTTTAGTGTTTTTTAAGGTTAATATGATCGTATTTCTCAGTATTCCCGTTACTTTAATTTATACCATTGTAATCTAGACATCTTATGGAACAAATAAACATGCGTTTCATTAATAGTTGCCAACATTTTTGGAGGACCTAATACCTAAATACCTAATCGCTGAACAAAAAAACTCTTACATTCTGCTGGCAAAGGAGCAGATTAAGTCTGCATGCAAATTGTCAAATGTATTTTTACCATACCTACCACTACAATGTTCTCATAGTGTAGTTTTTCTGCTTACATTATAAATACCTAGATCAGAGCAATGCATGATATAAAAGGCTACTAAGAAACAAGGGTTATGAGTTTGATTTCATAAAATATATTGGCCATTGAATCCTAGTTTGAGCATAAGGTTGCACTAGGCCGCGCGGAACTAGTTGGCCGCGCCTAAAGCGCTTATTACACTATCGAATTTAAGCAATGCTAACTAGGAACACTCTAACAGAACAGTTCAGTTAGAACTGTTCTTACTGCGATTACATCTGCCGATTTCCTAGTTAGCATTGCTTAAAATTGGATAGTGTAATAAGCCCTTTAGGTATGTGAGCGGTGGGACGGGAGGGACAGCGGGGGTGAGGCGGCGGGTTGCATGCAACGTACGTAGTGCGCGGGGCCCCGCCGTCCCACCGCAAGGCGCGGCCAACTAGTTCCGCGCGGACTTATAGGCATTAGACGTACTTATTTACTACCTAAGTGTGATAACTATTATTTTATTTTTAGTAGGTACAAAATAAAAAAAAGGTTGATTTACAAATTTCCTTTATTCATTTAAAAAGGGTTAAGTATTTATTTTCCTATATAATAGATTATAAGATGTTTCATTTCCCTGGTTCTTATGTAACATTATGTCGGCGCAGCATGTCCTCATATACCTAAGTCTTGTGCACGGAGGTGCCATAGATCCCAATCCAGCATATCCCAGAGTAGTGAGGTTAAATTCATTAGTCTTAGTTAGTTGTTTTTATGTAGTGGCGCATGAGTATCCAAGGTTTCTGTGATGGCCTTTTCTAGTTGTAGTATATATTCCTCGCATTCTGCGTCTGTTGTGATTTCCTTTGGTAAGTGCGTGGTCTTATCCCACAGTATTCCCACCCCTTCGTCTCGTCTGGTTGAGTGCGGTCATTTTAAGGTTGAGGTCCCCGATGGTGATGTTTGGAGCTTCTAGCTCATCGTTAAGGTTAAGCGCTGTGGCGTCGAAGTGCTCTGATCAGTGCGGTATGTAGATGATCATAAGTGAGGTTAATAGCGACGCCTTCGATGAAGCGGTCTCTTTTTTTCGGTACTTGGGGTTATGTCGTCGGTCCAACTCCAGCGTATTTTGATTACGATTATAGGGTTATATTAGGGTTTAAAACGATCGGTTATGGGGTTTAGCTAGAGAAATTTACCTTTCAATCCTAGAGCATTGATGTGCAGTATGCGCAACTTATAATATTGATTTTGAGTAGGTACTAGATCAAAATAAGAAAAATATTAATTTAAAAATTCCCTGTATTCATTTCAAAAGGCTTATTTATTTCCATAGTGCGACGCCGTTGGTTTCTTTTCTCTATTCGATATTCACTCCAAACAAATATTATATTACGTACTCGTCACACAGAGAATCAATAAAAATAAAGTGTTGTATGGGCACTACATTACAAAACAATGTTGAAAAAGCTCGTTTAATAGTAACTTATTCAAGATGGTTTATTTTGACGTTACAGACGTTCAATATTCGTTTTGTTGCTGTCAATTTGCTGGTCATGGTATGAAATTCTATACAAAAAAGAAGGTGAACAGTTTTTGTAAACGTCAACGTAGCAGGCCTGCAACAGGCCTGCTAATAAGACGTCGTAGTACAAAAAAACAGTTTAGTTTAACTTCTGCCCTGCTATAAGAGCTCATGGTAAGCCCCCTGGTCTCTTTTGCGTTGATACGAGTACATGAAGTGACATTTATTTTTGACGACTTGCAATCAACAATATGTCGTTGTAATTAGCAAATATTTATTACATATTCTGCTAATTAAAAAAATGAATAGTGAACGGAATTTATTATAAAAAGTAATAAGGGAAAACCTGCACTACTGTGATGGATACCGCTATAATTTTGTTTTAAGATTCAGTTTTAATTTCCCACGGCAGGTAGATATCCAAGTTGTCCCTTTCTCCATGAGCAGTGACAGCGTTTTGCCTTATTAATTACATATTCAAAAATTACGGAAATAAAGAAAACAATTTTTTTTTATAAATATTACAAAATTTATAATTATAAATAATAAAATTATAAAAGTATTTTTTATTACAAACACTACTTAATGTTATGAGGCAGATTTAATACTTTTTCTTTTTTTTAAACTATATACTAAGCTATAAACGGATACTTACCTACGAGTAAATTAAATACATATATCATATCAATAAGCTGTAACAATAGGTATGACACCACATCCAGCCAGTCAAGCTCCAGCTTCCTAACATCTGTACTTAATGGGGCATAATGCATGTGATTCAAATATGGGCCATATATTTTCTAATAAACTGTATTACTTTAGAATTATGCCTACATCATTATTTTTTATTATAATTTCTTTTTGAGCAGGATTGGTTTTTTTTTTAAGTGCAATTTAACTGTGGGAAATTTAATTATTTGAAAAGCGACGCCATTATTCAGAGCGAATGTGATGTAAAAGTATAAGCCAACAATAAAAGTCAATTGTTTTATAGGAGTGTTTGCGATTCAGTCCGTTGTGAGTGTGTGGAGGGCATTTAAGGTGCTTGTGTCGGTTGGCTAATTTTTTTTTTTTTTAAGTAGATACTTTTAACTGCTTTTTTGGCGTTGAATGTTTTTTTACTATTTATTATATGGGGTGTAAACTATCGAATAAAAAACACATATGCATATTCCCTATTGTTTTTTAAATGGCTGGCTAGTGGCACGGTAACAGAAAGATGACCCTTAAAATAATTAGGTTACCTTGAATGGGCCAGTCTTGAAGTGTATATTTTGGCTAACCTGTTATTTTTAAACTGGTTTTTAAATTAAATTATTTTATTTTTGCTTCCTACTATTTCAAGTGTAGGTACTAAAAAAACGAAATGCATAAACTCATTTCTGTTAATTATTCTATTTTATAAAAATCTCTGTTTCATCTTAGTTTTGATTTCTAAACTTTGTTGTGCTTATGTGGGTCCCGTGCAGGCCTCATCTGATACAAAGCAGCAATTATACAAGGCCGACCTTAGGCCAAGAATTCTTAAATCAACCTTGATGATAACACATCTGGTAAATTTTGATGCAAGCCGGATATTATTAAATTTGTTTATTTCATAATCTTGTAAAAAATGCACAAATCAATTATATTATTATATATAAAAACCAATGCCACTTTTCGTTGTAATTTTATAACTCAAGAACGGCCGATGGCCCGATTTAGCTGATTTTGGTATTGAAATGTTTGTCGTAGTCCAGGGAAGGTTTAAACGGTCAGAAAATATGGAAAAAGGAGTAGGGTAGGAGTGGTGTAGGAGTAGGGTAGGAGTAGTGTAGGAGTAGGGTAGGAGTAGGGTAGGAGTAGGGTAGGAGTAGTGTAGGAGTAGGGTAGGAGTAGTGTAGGAGTAGGGTAGGAGTAGGGTAGGAGAACGGTAGGAGTAGTGTAGGAGTAGGGTAGGAGTAGGGTAGGGGGGGGGTAGGACACCACGCGAACGAAGTAGCGCCGG
This sequence comes from Apamea crenata, assembly GCA_949629185.1. NCBI lineage: Eukaryota > Metazoa > Arthropoda > Insecta > Lepidoptera > Noctuidae > Apamea > Apamea crenata. The sequence goes on along the minus strand of OX451371.1, from coordinate 7,613,210 downwards.
GCAGCTAGAAATAATTTATACGGCAAAACAACGTTTGCCGGGTCAGCTAGTATTATTATATATTTTAAAACATTCTATTAATAATCCTTTGATTACTTCCCTCCTTTTTATATATTAATGATTCGAATTAATTAAATCTAATGCTTAGTCATATTCATTTGATTTTTTGCTACATGTCATTGGGATTTTCATTAAAATAATTGGCAGCTGGGTGGCAAAAAATAGTCATAAGTTGTCGGTCAAAGGGGTAACAAAACCGGTTGTGTGAAAAACAAGCGCAATAACATCACGCGTTGTATGTCTGGCTATAAACATGTAAATTTACGCACGGCTACACATCAGGATATACATTACCAGTATTTAAAGCTAACTTCTGATTGTACGAAAAACCTATACAGCTGGAAATGTCTAACTTGATGTGTAGCCGTGTGTACTACATTCGACAATCTCATGGTAAAGAGATTTTTTTACAATAGTCATGAGCTACGAACCGAGCATCATATTAAGAACAGCGAAAACGTGTATTTATAATTTACTATTTAGTTTTTAGGTCTGTACATTGAAGTTGTCAGAAAAATTGGTGGGAAAAAGCAAAATCAGCACAATTCAGTAACAATTTGAAATTATATCGGACTGTCTGTCCCTCCGTCCGTTTGTATAGTGCTGATATAAAGAATTGTATAGCTGCTAGCCTAACTGAAAAACTGAAGCATGTTTATACATATAAATCAGTTGAGTATAGTTGCAAAGCATTTGTCAATGTTCAGTTCTCAAAAAATCTTAATGTGAAAGAGAAAATAACTCAAAATGGTTTGGACGTATGTTACACGCAAAAATGAAAGCTATAGTATGGTGGTTTTGTCGTTTTCCGACATCCATGCTAAAGCTCTTACAAAATAAAACCCTGATTCTCAGATATATCTGACCACACTCATCCTACAGGATGCGATGCTATCTGTCTGGTGCTGGATATAAATGACTAAACGTTCTGGTCGGCACTTTAAGGAAAGCGTCCTTCAAACTGCCGCAGTTAGACGTGGGAGCCTGGGAGAAATATTGATCCATATTTGTAAGTACATACTTCGACGGGTCAGTCCCGACCACGTATTCATCTATCGCGCGATAGATTGCCTGAAACAATACATTTTACAACGTAAATTAATGTCCATTTCAATCCGGGGCGGCGGAGAATAGTCCTCCTCTATTTCCTCATTGCTGTCGATCACGTAATAGATACTTAGATCACCTAAGAGGAAGGCAACAGCGACCTACTGTCAGTTTCTACTTGAGATCACCAATCCATTAGCCAAGTGTGGGTTATTAAGCATAATCATTATATAATGTTCCCACTGCCGGGACGCAGGCCTCCTCTCTGTGAGAGGGAGTGGGACGTAATCTTTAGATACCACGCGGTCCCAGTGGGGGTTGGCAGATGTCACATCACACATGTCTTCGAATTTTACAACGGTGATGAAATAAATAAAATAAAGCGCCTGCTTGGGTTCAAACCCACGACCTACAGCTCGTAAGTCGTGGCCGGTACCACTGGGCCATCACTACTCTTATGGATTATTTTGTCAGCCGTTATTAACTAAAGTTTTATGTCAGTCAACATGTAATTTATCCAGAGGCCTCAACTTACCGAGTTGTGGGTCGTGGGTTCGAATCCAAGCGCAGGCACTTTGCGTTGTGTAAATTATTTCATCACCACTGCTCTCAAAACGGTGAAGGAAAACATCGTGAGGAAACCGGTACAACCAAAATTTCGGAGTCATGTGACATCCTCCAACCCGCACTGGGCCGGCCTGGTGGATTCGCCCTCTCCCTCTCAGAGAGGAGGCCTATATCCCAGCAGTGGGAACAGTATAGGCCGAATATGCTTATGCAACATGTAATTTATCCATTGGCGGTACATATTTTGTATGAGTAAACATTATCACAACGCGTAATATGACCGAGAACTGTCTAATTATTGACGAAGAGAATAAAGAAGAGTGTTTACCTCAAAGGCTGGCTGCTTATCACTGTGAAAGGCTTTACGGCTGCCGTGCAGCAGGTAGATGCCGCGCGCCGTGGCGTCTGCGCAAGCGTCGCCGTACATGCACTGGTCCGAGCGGTAGTTGTAGCGACACGACAGCACATGCACCGCCCGCTCGTGATAGTGAAATATTATGTTTATAATGTCCTGCGAACAAATTTTTTTTTTTATTATTTTCTTGTAATCTTATACGAAGGAAGACCCTTTCGGGCGGTCTCAGGGATCAAGGACATCATGATAGACTTAACATAGTTGGACGACTTAAACCCTGTCAGTTCATCACCGTTGTGTCTGCTTAGCTAGACAACATACCTGATCACCCCATGGTATGTAGTGCTTCCATTTCAGCATGATAGGAGTGACGTAGTCCACCCACCCGAATGACCGCATCCTTGTCAAGTTCATTAACATCACACCTGAGTTGAGACCTGCAATATACAGAGAAATAGTCGAAATTAATTCTCATTGCAACCCAAAAATTAAGATTAAATTAAAGAAATATGTATAATTTTTCTGCCACACAATCATTCATTCATTCATTTTTCTATTTATACTTTGGTGTTAATAATTTTGGGAAGTATTTAGTACAAACAAGAGGTGAAGCAAATTTTGAGGTGACATGATATCTGGAAGAAACTGGCCAGGTGCGTGAAGGACCACGCACAGTGAAGGGTTCCGTAGTCGGGATCAACATTCAGGATAAATTGTAATTCGACGTATCCCTGTACGATATGTATGACCATTGTTTAGCAGTGCACAGAAAAGACCTTTAGAACTTTCATCGGTGTAGACCGATTCTCCGAGTAAAATTGCTGTGTGACATCCGGACGGACAAACATACATGACGAAATTATAAGTGTTCCGTTTTTTGCCATTTGGCTCACTCATTTCGAACTCTAAAATGATGTGCTACGCCAACACCAAATACCTAAATTGGGATAAGGGGCACTTAATGATTTACAATTTAGTACAAACAAGAACACTTTCCCATCTTTTAGTTTTTTTAATAGGTTCGCCTCTCTACTATACACCTCTGTCCAGCCTTTCAGGGAAAACAGGTGTTATATTAAAAACTTTTCTGATTCATTGAATGTCATGCATGCATAGATACTCTGTACTCTTACCATATTTGCCATAAAAGGGATGTTTTGCAAATCTTGGATACCAAGAAACATTTGGGTTATCATCTTCTAGGGCCATAGCAGACATTTGCGATATATTGAACTGTGTAAAAATATCCCACAGCTCTTCCACAGGCCCCAAGAACAAAGTGTCTGCGTCCACATAAATCATAGCATCAATGTGAGGTATTAGTTTCTGAAATAAAATAATTTTGTATTAATAAAATTTCTTACAAGTGCTATTCTTTTGAGTGTAAAGCTCCAGGGTGGAAAGTTGAAGCGAGACGTTGAGCGGTGTCAGAGAGAGAGCACGCAAAGTGCAGTGGCCTTATCACGACAATGTGGCCGCAGCATTAAGGTTCCGACCCGAACTACACTGAGCACTGAACAATCTATAAGATGGTCGCTGGCTGTAAATACTACAGTGAGTGTTAGTAATAAACCTGCGCTAGCTCCTAAATGGATTCAGCAAACTAACATTTTAAATTCAATAAAGAATAATACCAGAAAGTTAAAGAGCGCCAAAATTTGCAAAAAACTTTGAAAACAAAACAAACTATTTTGAAGTTTGCATGCAACTTGATGGATAACATCAGGAAATCATACAATAACTTATTCAATAGAAATAGAACAAGGATACTGCGGACAGAAAAAATTAACCAACCAACTAACTTAAAAGAATGAGAAGGTTATGCATCAACCGATTTCTCCTTGATTACTGGGCAGATTTATGCGATTATTTTTTTATTTGGTAGAGGATGTTCGCGCAATGGTCCCATATAAATGTTACTAACTTTGCTTAGGTTGTTTTTGAGTTAACTTCAAAAATGCTTATCTAATCCACTTTCTGTATGTTGATGATGTTATAAAACTTCCTGTCACAGATTTTTACATGGCAAGTAGTGGTATACGAATTTGTGTGGGGTAGGTACACGAAACTAAATATTGAAAAATAATTAAGTAACATTTTTACAAAGATAAAAACAAACAACTTCCAAAATGTTATCTTTTCATTAGATATTTAGATTTCATGATTTTCCTTGAATTTAATTTGCAATGTTTATTACACAGATTTCATCCTTATGCTTGACCCTATCAATTGGTGCCTTTTTAAGCATTTTAGTTGGTTTGACTTCCAGTTTAGGACTTTTAAAAAATGTTAATTCAGTTCTACCTAGTTTTGAAAAAATTATATGTTCCCTTTGACTAAAACTTGGTGCCATCCATATTAAGAGTACTTACCCTCCAGGGCCTGCTGCAACTTTCCACCCTGTAGGTATATTGTTTACTATAAAATGTTTTCACAAAAACTTTCAGAAATAAACCTACATCATTACACAACATAATATCATGTAGTTTCTTACAGGAATAAACAATCGCTGAGCTGCACATTTGCTAAATAGGTTCATCCAGTCCTGTTCATGTTCTTCAGGAAAGCTAACTTCATGAAGTTCAAACTCCAATTGGTTCTTTGTTAACTGCCTCCATCTTGTTAAAGTTACATTAAATCTTGGTCTCAGGCTATCATCGGCGAATATTACGAAGTGTACACGAACTCTTGTAAACAGCAACACAGACTTAACCACATTCAAAGATTCATTGAATCTTGAGTCGCAAACTACAAAAGATAACACTACCCTTTCTATCTCTTTAGTCTCCTTGTTGTTAAATATCCTGTAAAGGAATCCATCAATATTTGTTAAGTTAAAATGTCCAACAAACCACAGTATTACAATAAATACATGATAGAATTATCATAAATAGTATAAACTTACGCGGTGGACAGAGGCCTGTTGATGGCAGAATGTTTTATTTTATTACTACCTACAGTACCTACTTTGGAATACAAGTATATAACAGTAAAGCAACTCAATATAAGCAAAATCATTACTCTAAGTGATATCTTTTTCATATTTTTGCTGTTATATTACTCACAAGAAAACAGTGGGATTCATTTTACGGACGCTACTGACATTACAATGATTACAACAACAATAATGTCAATAATTATTTATTTAGACAATTTATGATAATCTGTCAAAGTACTTTTTTTTTGTTTCTTGGCGAAGAAAAGTTAGCCACGGAAGTCGCTAGTATCTTTTGACCACAGAACACATATACTCCTAGCGGAGCTTTAGACTCACAAAAAGGCAACTAACATCTAAAACTTGATTCCAAAAAAATTTGAACGATATAATGACAAAAAAAATTCTGCGTTGTGTTTTGATCGGTTGTAACTTGTAATTACAATGGAAATCATATAGATTATCTAGAAGACTTGCTATTATAAAACTGTAACTATATACAGTAACACAGGTGGATTTTTGAGATGGGTCTGGGGCCTTATCACGAGCTCTTATATGTAGAGTGCCAACTTCTGCTCAAGAGCTGAAGCTCGTAGTAAGGAAGGCCCCAGTAGAGGCAGCAGGTATGTATGTACCTTAAAATTGAATTATCTTCATCGTGTGCAGCTAACTGTTACTTACTAATTCCATACTAACTTACACAAAGTAGCAAAGCTATATTCAGTGGTTTTATCGTCTGTCTGCTGTCACCATCGCTGTCAAAGTGTCAAATTTACTGTCATAATAATTCTGACCTCCGCTAGGAGTAATAGTGTTCTGTGCACAGGACATCAAGACACAGAGCACTTTAGAATAAAATACGGCACAGGAGTAGCAGGAGTGTCATAGTTACTTCATTCTTGTTATTTAAATTTACATACTTCTCATAAAATGAGTGCGAAATCGGAAGACGCTTTAAAAGAGAAAATTTTAAACGTAGCAAAGAAAAATCCAAAGGGTATTTCACATAAAGATATAACAGCGGCAATTCCTGAAGTATCTTCTGCTGAACTTGTACCTGCTATCAATGAATTATTACAGCAAGAATATTTTGATTTATTTAATCAAAATGGTGTTTTGGTTTATAGGTAAGGCTACTGTTAGTAGATCTCTTAGATACTGTTTTTATCTGAGATAAATTACTTATTTAGTCAATGTGCAGGATAACTATTAGAATATTATAATTCAGGTTAAAAACTCAAACAAGTAAGCAAGCAGTAAAAGGAGCTGACAATGAAGAAAAAGTTGTTTTTAATTTAATAGAAGAAGCTGGAAATAAGGGTATATGGATAAGAGATATCAGAGTCCGGTCTAACCTGGCCAACACACAACTAACTAAAGTATTGAAAAATCTGGAAAGCAAGAAACTTATCAAGGCTGTAAAATGTGTTAATGTGAGTTAATTACAACTATACAATGTGGAGAGGACAATAGACAATTTACGAAGTTTAATTTATTGCCATATTGTCTTATCCATCTTTTATATTTGCTAAAAATATAAATGTTCATTAGGCATTTATGCTAAAAATTGTAATTATTTTTTAGGCTTCTAAGAAGAAAGTGTATATGCTTTACAACTTGGAACCAGACAGATCTATATCAGGAGGAGCATGGTATCAAGATCAAGATTTTGAATCAGAATTTGTGGACATCCTCAATGTCCAATGTCACAGGTTCCTGAGTCAAAGATCTGATAAAATGAAAAACAATCCACGTGGCCCAATTGTAGGCAGGACTCAGTCTTATGCCACAGCTGCTGAAGTACAAAAGTATATCACTGATCTAGGAATAAGTAAAGTAAGTCACTCAATAAATATCAACTTATTTTTATTAATAATCTATACGCTATAAATACTCTATTTATACATAAGGAGTATATTATTATCACTAAACTAATATTAGATTTAGGGCTGATTTTTCCATTGCTAGGTAACTTTTATTCGAGGAATTGACGTTTGACAGTTTTTGCATGAAATAACTGTCATAATTTGAAAATTATTCCTCAAATAAAGTTATCAGATGATTGATAAATCAGCCCTTAAAGCAACAAAATACTCTTGCACATTCCAAATAGGATATTTCGTATTGGACAATAAAATGCATATTAGTTAATGCTTATGGTCTGTTCCAAAAGTATTCAGCAGATACTTTTGGAACAGACCATAAGCAATGTAAACAAATCCTGATCAGGCTAAATTCTTGTGCAATCACTCATCAAAAGGAATTATTTACACATTCATGTATCATTAATTATTATTGTATTCATGTATTGAGGTTTCAACTTCATTTCTGCCCACTTTTCCCAACAATAACATTATTAAATTATAATTCATTGAAAAAAAAATTATTTTCGGTTTAAAGTAGGTATTCAAATAATCAAATCAAAACACTCAATTTGTGTGTGGGACCACAAATTGGCATCAGCAGGTATGTTTTCTATTACATTTGTTTACATTATCATCAGATACTTTTATACTAGGACTATACTTACAATATTATGTAAATATATTATGTTACATTTCAAGCATTGTGAGATTGTAAGCGCTGCAGTCAGTGACATAAATGTGTTTCTTCTTTTATGTTCTTTAACATGCATGTGCTGTGCAATCAAAGAGTTATAATGTTGAGCACTAAGTTGTAAATGTATATTATGTTGCTGTATGACTTGTATATTACACTGCTTGAATTAAATAAGGTTGAGACAATGCGTTTTGTTTCAGGTTGAACTCGATGTAGAAGATGTAATCACAATACTAAATACTTTGGTCTATGATGGTAAGGCAGAGAGCAGTGTGTACCCTGATGGGAGCAAAGTGTACCGTGCTATAGACCCTCTTATACCTGCACCAGGGCTAGTACAAGTGCCATGTGGAGTCTGTCCACTCATACATAAATGTGCTTCTACTGGATTAATTACACCACAAGATTGTACTTATATGAAAGAGTGGTTAGAATAGTAAAATATGTAACATTAAGCTGTGCTTATTATTTCCTCATGCCTACTTTACAAGTATTCAACCTACTTAATCCTAAAAATACTTTTAAAAAAAGATAAACATTGAATAAATACAATTTTGGAACCACCTATGTAAAGCATATTCTACATAAATATACAGACTAGGTTGTAAAAAAAACTATACAGATTCTGTTCTTGTATTAATTAACTCATATAATAAGCAGTACCACCACAATATTTTTGTGGTACAATCATTACATATCATAAGTACAAGCTGTTTATTTTCCAACACAATACTAGGAGTATTGTTCACAATAAGTCATGTTTTGCTACTGTATGATTCAGCGTATACAAATAAAACTCATCAAAAACTGGTAACAACATTACTAATTAAATCCACTGTTTATGCTACAAAGCAGCAACATTGTATTATTCACTTATCACAGGCTTCAAAACAAACTTCTAAAATTATTTTCTATATTATACAAAGCTGATGAGAGAATTGCTGGCTCCCTTTTAGGATTAAATGCTTTTTCTTCTGTAGATGTATTTGTTTCCTCAAGTACATCATTATTATGATTGTTGTTGATGGGAAACAGGGAACTGAAGGCATCCATCTGGATATAGTTAAGAGACTGCAAAATCAATCCTTTGTTAGGGTATGGGGTTGCAGTCACAATGACACTATCATAATGAATGTCCTGATGACTGACGTTTTGAGGCTTTGTGGCTTCTGGAGTTGGAGGTTGTGGTGTTGGAGGAGTTATCAGCACAGGGGGCTCCTTCAACACAGGCGGAGGAATTGTTGGTTTCTCTCCACCTGAAAAGAATTAATTTATGTCAATGATAACTTTTATATCAGAAGAGTAAAAGAAGGTTTAAATATACTAACAAAATACATACTTATAGAATAAATAATCCTCTCCATTTCCCTCAGCTGAGTTTGTTGTGTCTGAACAGTGAAGTACAGATCAGTTATGGTATCAGAAATGTGCTTCATTTCCTCATCCTTTTTGGCTTCTTTGGCAGTTTCTTTTTTACTTTGTCTGAAAAAAAAAATACACACCTTGATATGGTTGCAGGGGACCAAGAACTTAAGAGAAATGGTGCAAACCTGAATGAATATTAATAATCCTGACCTCTTTATATAGGCAAATATTGTCACACCATACACACGCATTTATTACTTAATTAATAAAAAGAAACATAGTACACACAGCAAAAAAACATTTTTAATATACAAATTTATAACCAGCAAGTTACAGTCAAATATTATGGATTCAAACTAGTATTTGCAAAAATTTCACCTTGTTGGTCAACTCAGACCATCAATTTCCTGTTCATATTATACTTTAAAACATCATATTTATAAGCTTAGGATATTTAAATGTATACTTGAATTTTAAAACAGCCATGCTTACCTGTTATATTCAAACAATAATATGGCCGCTCCTATGGTGAATATCAATGACTCGCCAAGCAGATTCGCTCCAAGTTCTATCGCCATTTCTTGACTGAGAACGGGTATGTTAACTGGTCTACCCAAGTTTAAAATCCACATTTTAGCTTTTACTTCACACCAATTATAGACTGAAAAAATAGACCTTTATCTTACATTTTCGTCTTTTTTACTTTTGAGTAAACAACTTTGTTGTTAACAGTGTAATGATGATGATCTAGCGAAGTGCAGCTAGTTTTCATTTGCTAGCGTTTTCTTAACTGTTACGACATCGCCAGGAAGAGAGAGAATCCTGTTTTAGTCAGGGATAGCAGCATTTCAGTCATTACATGATTGAATTATTTTTTACAATAGGTAAACAATATTAATACTTACATTGGGCAGGAGGCATACACACATAAGTCCTGAAAAACGGATGATGTTTAGCTCGTTCTTTGCAAACATTTGCGATGGGTTTACTTATCTGCTTTATCAACAAAGCGCCTAGTTTTGCAATTGGAAATGCTCCTATAACCATTGTAAGTTGGCCAAATTTCGTCTATTTGATTATGCAGTCAGATCAAATATTGCAAATTTTATAAATCTAGTTAGGAACAAGGTCATCTAGTAATAAGTGATACTTCTGCTGCGTTAAAAATGACATGACATTGACAATGACAATTATTGTCTACGGTGTTGCCAATAAGATTTTTGGGATTCCGCTAGCGTTGTTGTGATTTTTCGATTTTCCGTAAAGCAACGGCATAAGCCTATACAGCTACACATCAAAACAAGTATAAGCGGACTTCTGATTATACTAAAAATCTATACAATGTGAGGTCAGCTAAAACTGGGAATGTATAGCTTGATGTGTCCCCGTGTTTTTCCCGCGGCGATTTCTTTTTCGTGCACTGGATTTTCAGCGCACAGCGTTGAAAATCCAACAATGTATTTTTTTAAATCTAGTGCGCTATAAAATTCCGCAGCGATAGTTTTATGTCCGTGCGAACGTGCTACGGTTGCATATTTATAAAGGTGTGCCGTGTGGCAATAAAATAAGATCTACAGCCTGAGAAGGATATCTATGAACGTGGCTATTACGCCACGTTCACGGAACTAACATTACATTCTTTTTTCCTAAATAAAAAGGCGTTCATCAGAAGGTCAATTCTTGTAATATAAAACGTTCAAAATCTAGTTGCAGTCTCATCTCGGTGACAAATAAAATTTCAAAATGTAGGGGACTCCAGCGCATGCCTTCAGATCTCGCCTATGCGTTCGCAACTTGCCGTTATCTCACGCCGCATGCTGTCACTTCCCGCCTCATGTCATCGCATCCCACCGCGGTATCCTCCAACGCGCTCTTCGTAAATCCGGGGCTGCATATTAAACCCATAGATTAAACCAACATAAACATTGAACAGGGTGGCCTGTGGAAGAAGGTTCTCTCCTAGGGCTTTCCGAAATACCCTTTTTTTTAGGATGGGAAATGACCCCTCCCGCTCTGGGTGGAGCGGAAGGGAGTGTCAGACTCTTACTGATTAAAACCCATCCGTGTTCCTTCCTTAGCCCTTTCTGTTCCAGGGCAGCGGTAACCCTTTCGGACGATCCCGCCGCCCTGGCAGGCTTCGGCCCTATCGGGCCCCGTCCTTTGCTGACATCTCTTTGAGGCGCGCGTGGAACACAACGCGCCGTCCGGCACGGGTTCCGAAACACCCTCACATCTAATCAGCAATTTATGAGATAGACGGCTTTGAATATTTTTTGGGAAATTCTCACTTGACTTCACACTTTTTGTATTTTTCTCTGTCTGGCATTGACATAGAAAAGTATGGACTGGAAATACCTACAAAAAAAGGTGCATACCTACAACTTGCTCATACTGTCTCATAAAATGGCTGCCATTGCTAGGGTTGTGTCAATCAAGGAACATAGGCGTTACTATAACGAGTATCGATACTAAATACGAGTTTTACTAGTTATCACGTTTGGATCACGATGGATTCTGGTGCTGTGAAGTGTGAACCACACTAGGTCACTCGGACCGAATAAGACGCAGGATTATTTATGTTAACATCGCAGAATCGACGGATATCGTTTCAGCGGAGGAACTAGTTTCGGAAACTATTACGGCAAGTCGGCAACGGTACGGTAACACTATTCCATTAGGACATATTTTTGTAAACAAACGAATGAATTGACAAATATAATAAAAAAGGCCTGTTAAATGGAAATGAACCCAAATATCAATACTTTAGCCATAAATTCATGATCGCGTTACAATTGTATCATCGAATGTGTATTATTGTATGTATTAATGCATGAAAACCGGCTACTATCCTGTGCAAAGACAGTTGAGGTTGATTTTCATTCTTTCTTGCACCACACTTCACAATACAACACACAGGCATGTTGAATTTCTGTTTTCCAACATTTACATGCAGTTGTAAAAGGTAAAATCCTTGTAATTTTCTCGCAAATCTCAATAATACAAAAAAAAACATTTGACAGCAAAACTACCACGAAACTCTGCGCCTAAGATGGCTGATACGGCACATACCTTGTACCCAATTGTATATAACTTATATAAGTAGTTTATCAGCCATCTTGTTACCATAACACAAGCATTAGGTTGCTTAGCTTGGGACAAATGGTGCTGTGTGAAATGTCCAGGAAAAAAAAAAAAAAAAAAAAAACCTACAACTGTCCCTACGTCACGACAAAATGTTGCCATAATTAGCAACAACTTAAATATAGTTGTCTCTTTTATCAAATAAGATTAACTCACTAGAAAGTGTAGTGTATAGAATAACGCGGCGTCTCCATTTTTTTTCCTATCTCAACGCTGTCTGGTGTCCCATTTTTTTTTAAAGTCGGACGCCAGAACAGTATGTCAAGCTACCTGAAACTGTCAAATCCCAAACAAAACAACCTTAGACATAATGCTTTAACGTTAAAGTTGAAATCAATTTAAGAAATTTGACAGATTGTAGTAGCTTGATGTGCTGGCGTCTGTACGTACCTATAATATATTTTTAAAATACTTACATAAATCCTTAAATTATGATCTGTCCAACCAATCTCAGTGGAGCTGGAGAGCAGCCTTCGGCGCGGGTGATAATCCCTTAAATGTTCTGTGTGGTTATAATATAGTGACTGTCCGCAGTCACAGGTGCACTCTCGAGAATGAGTCCCGACTCTCTTTTCCCCTCACTCTCATTGTCCGATGGGACGGCAATCCGACTCGCGGAGAGATCAGGCGCAGGACCAACGGCTTAACGTGCTTTCCAAGCCACGGGGACGGGGATATCACACCGCCAACTTCCAAACTTCGGGCTGCTACTTAGAAATTACCAATGTAAAAACCCAATATCACTTCGCCCCACCTGGGAATCGAACCCAGGACCACGTACAGCAGTCTCGCTTGCGATCACGAGACGAACGAGGCAGTCGAATAAGATAAGAAATACTGTCTAAACGCCACCGAGTAACTAAAACTTAGATCAAAGGGAAACATTTTTTCCTAAAGATTCAAATCAAATCAAATCAAATCATTCATTTATTTGCAAACATGGGTAAGAGAGTTTCAACATGGGTAAGAGAGAAGATTCGTTCTAGATTTTCATTCTATAAAAAAAGAATATAAAAGTCCTAGATGACTGCTGCGAAAATTACAAAATTGTGTACGTTACCCCAGCAAGAAAGTGTCTCCTAGGGTTATAGGAGTAAAACGTATAATTTGTGCCCTAACTGCTGTAAATGTGCCCCCACATAAAAAATGTGTGCCCCCTGTCGTTTTGGAAAAAAACGGAAAAAACGATTCCTGCTGGGGTAACGTTTTTCTAGCAGGAAAATTCTAAACGAATGATCGGAGAGAGAAAAATTGTGCATGGCCAGAGAGCTTATATGTGTGCTAAAATGTGCCCCCAAAAATAAAATCTGTGCCCCTTCAGGTTTTCGAGATATTGCATTTCCTGCTGGAGTAACGTTTTGATGAATCGTATATCTCTACAAACATTGCATGTGCCCCTGTGGAATAAACATACACGAGTAGCTCTTAATGTGTGCCCCTATGTGCCCCCAATTAGATTTAAGAAAATATTTATAGTTTTCAAGTTATCGCGGTTTTATGAAAAACCGAAAAAACATCGCAGCGCCTAAATTAGACAAGGCACAAGTTCGCTGAAAACTGTATTCGGTCCTTCTTGACGCTAATAATAACCATACAAAGTTTCAAAACTGTTCATGGATGCGTTTTTGAATAATCTTGCTAAAAGTCAAAACGATGGTGTCATAACTTTGACGGCAAAATACAAGGAACCGGCTCAATCCCAGATGTGTAGGTGTAAACCAAAATCATGTGCCTTTATTAAAAAAATATGGTGAAAATATTCAGCTTAGAATGTTTCGTATTAAGTAAATATTAACAAAAAACCAAAATATGTAAGCAACGGCTGGTTATCCGACCAAATTTGAATGACTACTAAAAAGCGACGGATTCATACATATCGATGACCTTCTTTACTTTACTCACTAACCGGTTCACACATGTTGTGCCTGAGTACGCTGACGTAGAAAAGTAATAAAATAAAGTTGTTATTGGATTATATTCTACTAGCTGTTTCTATGACCTTACACATGATTAAGTACATTATAAATAGTAGCCTAAGTGCTATTCCAAGGTAAGCTATCTTCTCGATTCTAAATTTCATTAAAATACATCCAGTAATTTATGTGTGAACGAAAGAAATACATCCAGATATTTATGACTACACAACGTGCAAATAATTTCTAATATACTCGTATAAAGGTAGGAACTTTGATCTGTGATTTGATGCAATAATTACTTTAAGAATTAAAAGTAAGGTAATAAAAATAATAATTTCCACATCAACAAGCTGTTTCATTTATTATAGTCACAGGGTGCATTTAATGTATTTTTTAATTAGCCCCCAAAACTTTTGAACGCGACTGTACGGACAACAGCTTAGGTATAATACGTCCAATAAAGAAGGTCATCGATATGTATGAATCCGTCGCTTTTTAGTAGTCATTCAAATTTGGTCGGATAACCAGCCGTTGCTTACATATTTTGGTTTTTTGTTAATATTTACTTAATACGAAACATTCTAAGCTGAATATTTTCACCATATATTTTTGAATAAAGGCACATGATTTTGGTTTACACCTACACATCTGGGATTGAGCCGGTTCCTTGTATTTTGCCGTCAAAGTTATGACACCATCGTTTTGACTTTTAGCAAGATTATTCAAAAACGCATGCATGAACAGTTTTGAAACTTTGTATGGTTATTATTAGCGTCAAGAAGGACCGAATACAGTTTTCAGCGAACTTGTGCCTTGTCTAATTTAGGCGCTGCGATGTTTTTTCGGTTTTTCATGAAACCGCGATAACTTGAAAACTATAAATATTTTCTTAAATCTAATTGGGGGCACATAGGGGCACACATTAAGAGCTACTCGTGTATGTTTATTCCACAGGGGCACATGCAATGTTTGTAGAGATATACGATTCATCAAAACGTTACTCCAGCAGGAAATGCAATATCTCGAAAACCTGAAGGGGCACAGATTTTATTTTTGGGGGCACATTTTAGCACACATATAAGCTCTCTGGCCATGCACAATTTTTCTCTCTCCGATCATTCGTTTAGAATTTTCCTGCTAGAAAAACGTTACCCCAGCAGGAATCGTTTTTTCCGTTTTTTTCCAAAACGACAGGGGGCACACATTTTTTATGTGGGGGCACATTTACAGCAGTTAGGGCACAAATTATACGTTTTACTCCTATAACCCTAGGAGACACTTTCTTGCTGGGGTAACGTACACAATTTTGTAATTTTCGCAGCAGTCATCTAGGACTTTTATATTCTTTTTTTATAGAATGAAAATCTAGAACGAATCTTCTCTCTTACCCATGTTGAAACTCTCTTACCCATGTTTGCAAATAAATGAATGATTTGATTTGATTTGATTTGAATCTTTAGGAAAAAATGTTTCCCTTTGATCTAAGTTTTAGTTACTCGGTGGCGTTTAGACAGTATTTCTTATCTTATTCGACTGCCTCGTTCGTCTCGTGATCGCAAGCGAGACTGCTGTACGTGGTCCTGGGTTCGATTCCCAGGTGGGGCGAAGTGATATTGGGTTTTTACATTGGTAATTTCTAAGTAGCAGCCCGAAGTTTGGAAGTTGGCGGTGTGATATCCCCGTCCCCGTGGCTTGGAAAGCACGTTAAGCCGTTGGTCCTGCGCCTGATCTCTCCGCGAGTCGGATTGCCGTCCCATCGGACAATGAGAGTGAGGGGAAAAGAGAGTCGGGACTCATTCTCGAGAGTGCACCTGTGACTGCGGACAGTCACTATATTATAACCACACAGAACATTTAAGGGATTATCACCCGCGCCGAAGGCTGCTCTCCAGCTCCACTGAGATTGGTTGGACAGATCATAATTTAAGGATTTATGTAAGTATTTTAAAAATATATTATAGGTACGTACAGACGCCAGCACATCAAGCTACTACAATCTGTCAAATTTCTTAAATTGACGAAACGAAAATTGGATGGAGGCTTACCACCAGCTCTGTTCTATGACTAAGTACAAAAAAGCAGTGCAGTTCAACTTCTGCCCTGTTATAAGAGCTGGTGGTAAGCCCCTAGGTGTCTGAGTCAGGAGGGTTGTTCTAGGAATTTTGTTAACTAAGTATAATAATTAGTTTCACTTATTGCCGCGGAACTTCGCTCGTGAGACGGACTTTATACCTTTTTTATCCATCATAAAATGGACTGTTGAAGTCTAATTTCCTACGAAATGTATAGAAAAAACACCTACCTATCCAGTTTCTTTTAAATTTGTATATTAGATTTTTTAATTAAATCTGTATTTATAATAGTGGGATTTATTTAAAAACCTTAATTAAAGTTAAGTGATGTTCAAACGTCAAAAATGTATGGTTACACAGTCGCTAATCATAACTTAACTATAGACAATGTCTATGAATAAAGGGGAAAGTGTACCTACTCATTGAAAGGAATGCAATTTTTCTTTTTTTCAACAAAATCTGAAATGAAATACTTTTGAATTTTCAAGTTATTTATTATGTTTAATATTAAATATCCATTTTATACTGGGTAATGCTTGTCTTCTCTGGAAAACTAGTGCGTAATATAAACATACTATTTACTTCAGGAGTGGAATCCAAGGTTTCTAAATATCCAAACCAATATATGACTAGTCCAGGTCCAAATCTATTCCAATAGCATAGAAGTTGTTCTTTTAGATAGCCTGAGTGATTTTCTTCATCTCCAAAGAGTGCTTTACTTTCAACCCAGTTGACAATGAATCCATCAACAGCAATAGGTACATCTAACTTAAAATCTGGTGTTTTATCATAGCCCCGAGACCGCAGAACACTTTCATCAGAAAATGTGATGTTCATTAGTCTTAATTCTCTTTCTAATCTTAACTCATACTCTAACCCTATAGACCTGAAATTAAAACAAATATTACTGCATGTATAAAAACAGCTTTCAATTGTTGATGAAAACACACTTCAGTTAACACTTAACATGAAATATTTTCAATAATAATAATAATCATTCAAAAGCTTACTGTTTTATTATATCTGCATAGGGACCATACTGGTTATCATTCATAATACCCTGAAACAGAGGACCGCTTTTGACAATCATCTTTTATAACATCTCTTAAAAAAAGTATAGTATTATAGGTAATAATAGGTATTTCTACAATTAAGTTTTTAAGTAAAATAATGTTATCATACCATAAACACCTGGTAAGCTAAGTCCTTCTCCTCAATCAAAGTTGTATCCTTGATGCATTTTTTAGCTAATGATGAATCAGAGTACACACCTTGTAAAAGTGATCTTGCAAACAATGCAGGACTGATTCCTTGACAATCTGAGAGCCTGTTTGTAGAAAAGTTATAATGTATAAGTTTTTAGTTTCATTTTAAAGGTATATATACTATGTGATTATAATATTAACTTACTGTAAAATTACATTTTCCTTACTCTTGTCCCTCATTAATCCTTCATAGAATTCATGATATTTACTGGAAATTTGTGGAGATTTCCTGTAGCTGTGTTTCATGGATCTCTGCACTAATAAAGATATTATGCTGCCCAAAGTAGATGGTGGTAAGCTGTAAATGTAATTTAAATCGTGATTGTGTTCAATATTTTGAAAAATGTAAAAATATTTATAATTTTATACATAAAATTAGTACACACAAGGATACTTACTGTTTATACTTCTTCTTCAATTCATTTTCGGATTTGCGGCTGTATGATGTAAGCTTATTGAAGTCTTCGACAATAGCGTTGTATTCTTCTATCTTCATTACATTTTGTGATTTTGTTTCCGTCATTATTTCGAGACTTCTGTTAGTATTCTGTCTTCCTATTTCTTTACATGCCCAGTCCAAGTATCAATCAAGACTGATTATAGCGATCCTTGTATCAATACTCAGTATATTTTAGTGTAGGTACTCTGTGATCAATAATAAAGAGTTCACGAAAATAAACAATGCAAGAAATAAACCTAAAACATGCACAGAAGAACCTGCCTGTTACCACAGAATAATATATTATTACTGAATACTCTTTGCTGCACTGCACACCAAACACCAAGGATTATGGAACTTAGTTAGGGAACATATTTACTTACTTGCACACACGGACACACTGACACTGAATCACTGAATGACAACAAAGTAAAAGTACCACTTACTTAGTCTGTGGCAGTGGCACAGGATATACTTTAGATTTCAGCGATGGAATTAGTATGTACTATCCTTGATTTTGGGTCCTTCAAGCCTATTACGTACTAAAGTACTAATTCAATCGTTTGTTGACAGCTGTCCCTTCTGTAGAACATCTGTGGGTCACTTTGTCATTGTGTGATTGTGTTTGTGTGTGTCGCTGTCGTCGTGCGTAAGATATTTTGTCAATGGTCGTGCATGTGTACTTTTTTCATACTCTTATTGTTTTTATTCATAATTTACGAGGATAGCATTAATTTTATTTATAAACTTAAACAGATGTGCTCTTAGTACCTTAAACAGTTCAGTGCAAATACCGTAATCTTAAGACTGCAAGAATTTATTGAAGATGGGGACTGAACCTTATTCTGATAAAGATAAAACGTACTGCTGACTAGTCATTAAATATTGGATAATTTTAACAGTAACAGTAGGTAAAATGCAAATGTAATATAATGAACGGCTCTAGTAGCATTGTGGCACATAACTCTGAACTGCAACCATCTGAGAATGGTATCACGCAAAATGGATCAGAGATAAATGTTGATAGAAGTAAAGCTGCAGGTTCAAATGCTCGCGATGGTTCTGAGGACCTACTCGATCTCAAAGGCAAAGTTGAATCCCGCCTCCTATCCATGTGGAATAACGTGAAGTTTGGATGGACAGTCAAATTGAAAACCAGCTTTTCAAAGGAATCACCAGTATGGCTACTAGGAAGATGCTACCATCGTAAACTGAGTCCGACTGGATCATTAGAATCTTCTACAGAAATAGGCACAGAAGCAACTGCACACCAGCCAATTGAGCAGATATATGGTGAAGGTATTGAAGGTTTTAAATCCGATTTCATCAGCAAAATTTGGATGACCTACAGAAGAGAATTTCCTACCATGCCAGGTTCGTCGTTTACTACTGACTGCGGTTGGGGTTGCATGCTCCGAAGTGGACAAATGTTGCTAGCCCAAGCATTAGTAACTCACTTTCTTGGGAGGTCTTGGAGGTGGTCCCCTGAGAAAGCTATACAAAATGCCAGGGAATTCCAAGAGGATTGTCTACACCGCATGATAATCAAATGGTTTGGAGACAAGTCGTCAGTGAACAGTCCTCTATCTATACACCAGATGGTGAGTCTGGGAGAAGCACTGGGTAAGAAACCAGGAGATTGGTATGGCCCTGCATCTGTTGCTCACTGCTTAAAAGCAGTCATGGCGGCTGCTTCGAAGGAAAATTATGAATTTGATAATTTGGAAGTTTATGTTGCTCAAGATTCAACTATTTATATTCAAGATGTATTCTCACTTTGTCGTTTACCAAATGGTTCTTGGAAATCACTCATTCTTTTAGTACCTGTTAAATTGGGGTCTGATAAATTTAATCCTATTTATGGCCCTTGTCTTACATCGCTACTTACATTAGACTTTTGCATAGGAATTATTGGGGGACGACCCAAACATTCACTGTACTTTGTGGGTTACCAAGATGATAGACTAATTCATTTAGATCCTCATTACTGTCAGGAGATGGTTGATGTATGGCAACCTAACTTTTCCTTACAGTCATTTCATTGCAGATCTCCAAGAAAAATGCCTCTTAGTAAAATGGATCCTTCATGTTGTATAGGCTTTTACCTGGCAACACAGCATGATTTGGAAACTTATATTAATATAATACAATCATTCCTAGTCCCCCAGGGAGTTACTACTAATTTAGAGTATCCTATATTCACTCTAAATAGTGGCTCTTGTAGTAATGTCATGAACTTTCCTAATGTTAGATACTCTATTTATGCAACAGAGCAAAACTGGGTGACTCCAAATATCCAAGACAGTGATACAGACATTGAATCTGAGGAATTTGTGTTGGTGTGAATTGAAACAACAGTACATCAACTATTACCAAATATATATTGCTTTTATGTAGCTCTTTAAAGTTTATCTTCATCACACAAATTGTTAAAGTTGCATATTTGTTTTCTATAAAAATATGTATAGGTTTCTTATATATTACAGATATGATTAAGGTTAAAGAGAAATATCCTGTTAGAGTTACATTTTTATTATATCAAAGACGACGAAATAAATTATAGCATAATAAAATGCAGTGTTTATATTACATTCTATGCCAATAATAAAATAGAAATGAAACATCTCTAAGGAGAGTGATGGCCCGCATAAACTACCAGAACAACCCAAGTTTCGACCAGAAGGCCAATTCTCATAATTTAAAACGTTCAAAATTTATCGCAGTCTCATCTCGGCGACAAATAAATGTCAAAATGTAGAGAAATCAGAGGTATTTTTGACAGATTGAGACTGCGATCAGACTGTGAACGTTCTTAAAATTACGAGAATTGCCCCTCTGAACTCGGCAACGCCGAACATATGGATCCACTACTGCACTGGTGGTTGGTGGTAAAGATCAAAATATACTAATTTACTAAACCCTGTTCTGGTTTAATCCTTACGCAATCACACACCTAGGGGAAATTCCCTTTATTGAGTCATTGTCATTGCATAAGAATTAAACCTGAACAGGGTTTGTTTAATGTTTACACTTTCATCAGATACTTTTGGAACAGACGAATAAATAAGTGCCTACTTAACTATGAATTTCTACAGAAGTTGTGGAAAACGCTTACATTAATTTCATAAGTACAGACGCCAGCACATCAAGCTACTACAATCTATCAAATTTCTTTACTAGATTTTCAACTTTATCACTAACGGATTAAGGTTCAAGGTTGATTGAGAAAATTTGACAGTTTCCGGTAGCTTGACCTGCTGGCGTCTGTACATAACAGTTTTATTTTTTATTGGAACGAGATGTTAGAAAAGTCACAGTGAAAGCATAATCACATTGCCGCATAACCGAATGGAAGCGAATTTATGTAACGAAATTGTACAAAGAACTTTATGTAAATTGTTTAACGTACCAACTAGTTGCGATCTGCCAACTGCGGGAATTCCCGAGAATGTGCCAAACAACAAGTCGCGCGATAATTCTCGTTCTCTTGTTTCGTTCGTAAGAGAGAGTATTCCGTCCCGGCACGGCATGACGGCAGTGGGAACATTATAGGCTGATTATGACAATCTCATGGTCACGGGTGACGGGATACGTCATTTGAGCACGCCGGCAACCCGTGCGACAAAAGCCTGCGCATCTTAAAACGCCATGTTTTTAATCACGTGTAAACTGTGGAGCATCTTAATTTGACAGGACTAAACTAATATTTTATCTTCTGTCCTTTTCATAATGAAATAGAAAAAAAAGATGCACTGAACTTAAATTTAGTTTAGTTTGTGAACAACGGAATCGGCGCCATTATTAGCCAAAAATGAAAAAAAAAAAAAATGTAGTTCAACATAAATTAATTCCAATCTAGGTACAGACGCCAGCTCATCAAGCTAGTTACTACAATCTGTCAAATTTATAGATAGATAATTTAATGCAAGACAATGTTTATGACCTTTCTCCAGAATTAGCTTACTGACAGGTTATAGTTATTAACTTATTTACCTATTTATTTTACTTCGATGGTCTTAGTTTATCATTTGTGACTTCAAGTGACAGCTATGTGAACAGAACCCAGCAATGCATAGATATGTAAGCTGTTCACGCCCCTTATGCCCTTTTTTTTTTGTGGATGGGAAATCATCAAATGACCGGGGGGGTCATTTGATGGCTCTGGGTGGAGCGGAAGGGAGTGTCAGACTCTTACTGACTAAAACCCACCCGTGTTCCTTCCTTAGCCCTTTCTGTTCCAGGGCAGCGGTAACCCTTTCGGACGATCCCGCTACCCTGGCAGGCTTCGGCCCTATCAGGTCCCGTCATCTGCTGACATCTCTTTGAGGCGCGCGTGGAAAACAACGCGCCGTCCGGAACGGGCCTGGTCCTGATCAGACGGAGAGCTACCCATTACTTTCCGCCCGCAGGCCCGCGCCTACGGTGGCCGGGAGTCGTCACGTGGCTCCCGACGCCCGGAGCGTCTCCCGCGGCGGCTGAGGCGTGAGGTATTCTCCCTCAGCCTTCCCGCCACCTCCTTCGCTAGCATGACTGCTTCGCAGAGGGAGGTGACTGCCTCTCACTCCCTCTCGCCCCGGACCATGGCTTGAACCAGGGCCGGGCGCGAGAGGTCGCCGCCGTTGCCGAACGCCTCTACGAGGACACGGCGGGGCTCCGCCCAAGCGGGGCAGACCTCCACCGTGTCCTCTGACGCCCTTTATGCCTGGAGGCTTTTATTTGGGTAGTAAGTTTTTAATTACATTTTAATTAATTATTTTTTAGCGTGAGTACGTATAGTTATATTAAATTTGTTGGTAAGTAGGTATATTGGCATGGCTAGCTGACATAATATGGCAAATAACTTAATATTATGTTTCTTGTAATGATAATTACCGAACATAGGTACCTCTACCTAGTATTTTATACAATCAAGTATTATTTTAATGAACAGATAGCTGTGCTGCTGGGGAGTTTGTTGCGCCACTTCTTCTTCCCAGCGATAGCACTAGGAAGTGGTGAAAGGCAGACGTTTTTGGGGGACTGTCTTTTATAATTTTGACGTTCAAAAAGTGCTGATTCTCAGCCTAATTTGAATAAATGACTTTTGATTTTAATTTTGAAATATGTATCTATAGTATAAAAACCTACAGCGTTATGTACATAAGTAGTTCAAAATAAAAACTAATTGCCGAAGTGGCT
This sequence comes from Apamea crenata, assembly GCA_949629185.1. Classification (NCBI taxonomy): domain Eukaryota; kingdom Metazoa; phylum Arthropoda; class Insecta; order Lepidoptera; family Noctuidae; genus Apamea; species Apamea crenata. The sequence goes on along the minus strand of OX451371.1, from coordinate 7,590,311 downwards.
GCTCTCGTGTAACCCACAAATTTAGTTTTACACGAGTACTCAACAAAAAAACCGGCCAAGTGCGAGTCGGAATCGCGCACCGAGAGTTCCGTACAATTTAAAATTATTAAAAATATTTTTATTATATGATGTAGATAACTAAAAATTTACGGTTTTCGAAATTTTTCCTTTACCTGTGGTATAAGACGTTGCTTCGTACCAAATTTCAAGATTCTGAGTTCACGGGAAGTACCCTGTAGGTTTTGATTCCCTTGCGAGTGTGCGAAATTTGCGGCATAAACGGTTGTATCTTTTGATTGCGTTGGCTTAGAAGTTTGATTTTTTCACAGCTCCAAGGGTCAGTAGACCTGAGTATTTGATATAAATTCCAGCTGATACCTCCTCGCATTCCTGAGAAGAAGGGTCTTGACAGACAGACGGACGGATAACAAAGTGATCCTATAAGGGTTCCGTTTTTTCCTTTCGAGGTACGGAACCCTAAAAAAGTCCCATGGAAATCCAACCACTATAAACTTTTAGGGTAGGTATCTATTGTTTGGTCTGATTGGACTCGACTGAGCAGTTTATTATGCCATGTAAAATTTTGTTACGAAAAATCGCTTCCAGTCCGGTCCGCGGCAATGAAAATTGAGTCTACTAGTAGTATATGAAACTAGCAAAACAGGGGTTTTAACACAGGTGCGCGTTTATCACACAAGTGTTTGATACCTAGTTATGTGCAGTTTCATACACTACGTTATCAAAATTCATGCAAATTTTAACAAAAACACAATAAATAATACAGTTCATAGGGCGCGGGGCGCCCGAATTGCAACATTCCACCGCGAGGGTACGTGCCACAGCAGCCGCGACCACAAAAAAATAAAGAATTTAAAGATCACTAAAAAAGTAAAACCTATACTTCGGCTTTTGTTTTCGGTAACTTGACAGTTGAAGGGTTACCAGATTTTGACAGCAAAAAGATAGTGAGGTGGTGAAAGAATGAACGAAATCGAACGAACTTAAATGCAAACTTTTTATTTTAAATTTGTCTTAGAAAGACGACATACCTACACTATTCAAAATTGTAGAATTTGTTATATATTTTGTTTTTCAATAGTACAACATAGTTAGAATGTATTGATTATTATTATTATTCAGCCACTCATGAATGTCGTTTCATCTAGGACATCTTAGGAATCGTTTAAATTTTTCGAGTATTCGAATATTCGACGAATTACGAAAATATTACGAATATTTAAAGTTTTATTTAAATTAAACCATTTTTATCATTCGTTCTTTACGCAAAATCGTTCACTACCCCAACACTATTAGTTTTAGTATGGTAACATTATTTTTCTTTGAACTGTCAAGTTACTGAATAGAATTAAAAGACCAAGTATAATAAAGAAAAAAAAAATATTTTAAAACATTATTTTGTAAATTAAAACTTTATCTATAATACTCTTATCGTTCTTATTATGAATTCAAATGTAGTATTTTAATGACAGACTTTATTAAAACACTTTAGAAAAGTTTTATTATTACGAGTAACTTTCCATAACAAAACATTGCTTTTTATTTTATGAAAGTTTCATAACCTACTATTTTAATTTCACATGGATAAAGCATGTCATTATGATACTATTTTTATTTTATAACTAGCTTCTGCCCGCGACTTCGTCCTCGTAAAGCAACTTTTTTATTTTTTCTCCGTAACCTTCTACAAAGTATTAGAAAACTTAAAAAAAATATGGATAAAATCGGTAAAGTCGTTCTCAAGTTATGGCGTGACCAAGGGAAATAGGGATTCATTATTTATATACAGATAAAAACTTTCTGATACGAGGGTAGATGAACATTATTATAGATTCATATGATTATACAACTATCCACATATTTCTATGTCAACACTGAAAAAAATATTTACCTAGGTAAAGCAAAACTATGGTGCATTCATATAAGCTTTAGAGGAATCAGACAATTAATTTTTGTCCTTCACTGGTGGCGGGTGCCGGATGAAGTAATGAACAGCGTTGTAGGCGAGATGTGGTGCCACGTTGTACAGGGGGTGTATTCTGTTGAGTTCATTGCTGGGTCTGCCGACTACGTACGGGTCCCCAGCCCCTGTGCCATGTTGCGCCACTGATAGTCCGCTCAGGGCATAACAAGTGTGATATATATCTCTATGTCTGAAACAATATGATATTATAATTAATAGATACTTGGGCCCCACCCGAAATTTGTTTTGAAGGTCAACAAGAATATTGCAGCATTTTAAAATACAATTGCTTTACACATCCTAGGAAACCAAGGGCCACTAGATAAACCAAGCAACATTACACTTAACATCAGGTTGTACCCTAGCTTCTAACACGCGCGTTTTATTGCATTATTACGTAATTCGCACCATTCTTAAACCCCGGCCAGACTGTTGTAAACAAGCCCTCCACATCGATCTCCACCGGCGGTTTACAACAGTGTAAACACTTGTTTGCAACAAAAATTCGTTTGACCTTCAACAACCTCTGTGGACGGACGCGCGTTGCCAACCGCGTGTGGATGCCGCCGCGCCGTTGTAAACACGTATTCCACAGTGTAAACGCTTGTTGTAAACCAAGCACCCTCAGATGCGTATTTTTTTTAGTTATAAATGGTCTCACCATTTCTAATAACTCATAGAATGTTTCCTTTTCCATTCTGAGAAAGTTGCGCAGGTCACCAAAATCAAGTAGATTCATTAAATTTAGATGACTAAGTTTTATTCTTTCCTTAAGCCAACGCTTCATCCAAATTCTTTTCTTTTTTTCTTTTTTCTCCTCACTTGCGCACACAAGTGCTAATGCCACGCCAACTTTTTGAAGTTTAGTTAAATAAGGAGCCATATCACAACGCGTGCTTCCAAACAAAGAATCGACAACAAACTGAGGTGGGAGCCTTGTTGTAAACAGTGTGGACGCAAACACCAACCGTGGGCTCCACAAACCTCCCACCAAGGTGACCCCTGTTGGAAGCTTGTTTAGAACAGTCTGGCCCGGCCTTTTTAGACCGTTTTTTGACTTAGTAAACCGTTCGTGACTTATCAAGCTTTAAAGTACCAATTTTCGTTAGTGTCAAGTGTCCCCCCCACTCTACCAGCTAAACGGTTGTAGTTAGAAATTCAAATGTCACGGCAGTAGTACAGTCAGCAACAGAAGTCGTTGATCATAATTTGTTTCCAATAGTTCCTGATCATTATTATTTAGCATAAGTTATCGACTAAAGTGAAATCTAAAACAACTTGTCATTTATTGAATACAAAAGTCGCTGAACTCAGTTAAACCATTAATTGCTATACATTACTGCCGACAAAATTGTATGATCTGTGATACGAGTAAATACAAAAGTCGCTGAGCATAGCTAATTTCCTACATTACTCCAAGGCACTATCTGGCGAAGCGCAGCGCACCGCATTTTTTCATTTATAATGAAAATATTGCCGAATAAACACAGTTACTAGTTCAGAATATAAATTAAATATAATTTAAATAATAATAAAAATTAAAAACTAGGACACTATTTATTTATTTCTAGTGTAAAACAAATATCAATACCTAATGGCTAGGCACTACCTACATACATAATAAAATACAGAACATAAAAATATATTAGACAGTAATATGTATCAAAATATTTATAAAACAATTATGAGTTTACGATATGTTTACGAGTATATACGATCTTTTTCTAAACAATAAATGAACCGGCGTTGAAACTGAGTAATGTTTTTAAGTGAAAAAAAAAAACAGATAATATTGAAGGTAGAAGAAAAAAATAATAATTTTTACTTCCCATCAATTAATAATAATAATAATATCCCTGGACATTTCACACAGCACCATTTGTACGAATAATTTGTTTTATTTGTTACTTGACCATCGAGTTCAACGGAACTGTAAAAGTTGTCCGTTGAAGGCAACCTTATGTAGTGCAGGCCGGCTATAATTTAGCCATTCGAACATTCAGGCGAGTTTAGAACGATGTGTCAAATATGAGTTTAGGCTGACAAGCCGATAATCTTTTTTTATTTTATTTATTTCAACAAAAGAGTACACAGATGGGAATACACAGATCTTCAGCCAAACTGCAGGAAAGTTTGTCGGCATCTAATAGCTTTTTGTAACATTGAAATGATAACCTTATTTTGTACTCTATTCTGGTAAGTGATTTATGGTCCGTTTTAGTGTTCAGGTGTTTTGTAAATTAGTATCTGTTATTAGTATTTGAAAAATTCCAACCCTATGGGTGGGAAAATAGGGGTGATTTATTGTTCACTCACAGATTTGAATGCTGAGTTGTGTATTATTACTCTACTCAGTGCCACATATGCCTGCCCTTTGGCAAACAATTAGCAGATTATGGCCACAAAAAATTATAAAATAAAAACTTTTTAACAAAAAAATGTTTTATTTTAAAGGTATGTTTATTTTTTTAAATTTTGAGTCGGCGCCAAACAATCAATAAACAAAGATCACTAAATTGCCTTAAATTTAAACGGCGTTAATTGGCGCCGTTTAAATTTATTTAGAACTTATTAAGGTTACATAAAAAAGTTTTATTATTTTTTGCTTTTCAGTTTTTTCGGCGGCGGTTTAATTTTATTGTTAAAAAGTTTTTTAAATAAAATATTGCCGTTTTAAACCCCAAATAAATCGTTTTAAACGGTTGAAAACTCGCCTACAAAAATAAAAGAACTGTGTTTTACACTTTATTATGGGCAATTTATGTGCATGTGTGTGTAGGGTAGGCGAACTGGCAACCTTGCGTCGAGTCACGAGTGACGACGTCAACGAGAGTGCGAGAGTTTGAGTTTGGTTATAAACCGAATCAAATTGATTATTTATATCGTTTGAAAGCAATGAAAAAAATTTTTATTTACCAAAACTAGAGCTTTTAACTTTTCAATAGAGTTTTTATAACTTAGGTCGGTAATACGCTTGGTCGGACGGACCAACTAGAACTAAACCCGCTAAGTAGGTATATCAAATTTATCAATATCAGTATATTTAAGTATTTATTTATTATAGCGGAAGAGGTTTCGGAACGCTCCCACATACTTGGAAGTAAGAGGTCCAATAGGGGCAAAGCCCCCGATCGGTACTCACCAACCCGTTAGCATGATTGCTCCCGCGCCTCGCGCCGACCAATCGCGGTTTGTCGTCGCGTCGCTACTCGGCCGCTGATTGGTCATAATAGTTTTAAGTAGTGGGCAATACTGTGTAGAACGAAAAACAGGGACTTTTTGATGGCGGACATGTATCTGGGACGATGTAATGTACGACTTTCGAGTTTCATTAAAGTTTATGCCGATAACAAAGCTCTTTAAATGGACAACTGACCCACCCCGACTATATCTTGGCGCCCAACGTGTGTTTTGTGTATTAAAACAAGGGGTCGGAGTCTTTGTTGTGCGAATCAAACTTTTCGTTCGTTGCAAGTTCGTACAAGTCGAAAAACTTTGGTGATACGGTGAAAAACGACCGACAAGTGCATAAAACTGTGTATAGACAGTGACTTGGCCTGTGTTTTGTGTCTACGTGTGGATTATTGCTGGTTGGTACCTACAACCACGAGCCGTGTACTGTCGTTTTCTACGAAAAGGAGGTACCTACTTAACGGTTTGCAAAATGCCGCGAAGACGCAAGTCGCTGCCCGCCGACGCCGACGCCTCGATTCACGAGGAATCAGAACCAGAACAGTCAAGCAACATAACGATGCCACAAGACGTCCTTGCCAAGCTGTTAACATCGATTCAACAGTCGCAAGCAGAATTTTGTCAGCAACTTTTACGCGAAGTTCGTTCTTCGACGCCATTACTCGCATCGGTAGATGCAAGTACATCTGCCGCCACCGCGGCTATCATGAAGTCCACAGGCAACTTCTCGAAATGTTCATCTAAGTTTAGCGGAAATCCCGAAGAATCCGTGGAAAACTTTATAGATGCCATAGAGGTTTACAAGTCATGCCTAAACATAAGCGACGAGAACGCTCTTTTAGGTATGTCCATGCTGCTCACTTCATCGGCTGGAACATGGTGGCAGGGTATCAAGGGCTCAACGAAGACATGGGATGAAGTTATAACTAGACTGCGGAGTGCGTATGGCGAACGCCGCCCGCCGTTTCGCATTTACGTCGAGTTATTCTCCCTCGTACAAGGTACCGAAAACACGGATTTGTTTATAGCTAGAGTTCGTACCTTGTTTGCAAAACTTCCACAAGAAGACTTGTGTGAACGCGTCGAGTTAGATATGACGTATGGATTGTTAGATCGTCGCATCAGGAAGCGTATCGACAGAGCTACGGTTTCGACATTCGACGAGTTGCTGAAGAAGGCGCGCGCCGTAGAAGACTCGTTAAAAGAGTCACAAAACGGTCGTCAAGGTCATAAGCCGTCGTCTCATATCGAAGATAAATCACGCGCCGCCGCCGAGCCTGCGCACATTTGTACCGATACGTCGATTCCTGCTTCCCGATCATCCGCTACCGTCGTCGCCGCTAGTCGCACAGGCGACTCAAAGACAAGAAAGGCAGGGAATACAAAGTCGTTCTGTGTTTACTGCAAACGTAGCGGTCACATAAAGGAAACGTGCGAGAAATTAGTGAAAAATAATGACGAAAATAACACAAAAAGTGAGCATAAAAAAGACATTAAGTGTTACGGTTGTGGTGCCGCGAATATCATAAAGTCGAAGTGCCCGAAGTGTAATGCCAATGATGGTAAGAACAGTGGACATTCGGCGTTCTGTTCTATTGCTTCTGCACGTGAGTCTCGTGCACCCACCGATTGCTTCCAGTCGCATCGTACGCCTCACGTACATGGCGACATATGCCCCAAGGTCAACGCGCCACTACCGCTACAAGTGCCTACCCCGCCGCCGCCGCCGCGAGGTAGCGCGATGGTTGCCGGTACTGCGGGCGCGCCCGCGCCTTCCAGCGTCGAGCGACGCGTGTCGTCGCGCAAAGTTCGAGGTAACCCCGCGGCCGTGGAAGTCGCAGGGGGTTCTGTCACAAATTTTGGTTCTGTTACTAAATGTAGTTCTCACACTAATGATCCAAATCGTAATGTTAATATTTTAGCTATGGATACCGACTATTCTGCTAATAGCGTTCCTTGTGGTTACGATAAATATTTACATAAATTTTGTTTAAATAAGTCGTCTTGTGTTGATAACAATGTTAGTGTTACGTCTACATGTAATAAGAATTTTATGAATCGTTTTTGTGTTGACAATTGTTATTGTTCTGTAAATAGGGAAAATTGTGTTTGTGTACGTACTAAAACTAAGGTATGTGTTTGTACTTCTTGCGACCAGGGGGAGTTCGCGTCACCGTTGCAGTCTAATGATAGTGCGTCACGGTCGGTAATGTTCAATGGTTGTCAATCGTATTCTGGTAATTCCGTCGGTTCAAAATCTTGTGCTCGTGATTTTATACCTATTTCCAGATATGTTGATTATAAACCATTTGATAACAATACCAGCGACTCTCAACATTTTTCAGAAATCGTAAGTGGTCATCAACCTTTTTCCGAGAACATCATGGATTCTCAACATTTTTGTTCCCAGAATTATCAACAGTTGTACGGAATTACCAGTGGTTCACAACCTTTTAACGGCAATCGTAACGTTCGATCTTTTCAAAGGCCCGTGCTAAAGATTAGTATTTTAGGTGAGAATGGTACCGCACTACTAGATTCGGCAGCTAAAAGCTGTGTGGCTGGTCATACGCTATACGCTCTCCTAAAGGCCAAAGGTCATCCTATGTCCTCTAGCGTGGAAAATGTAAAACTTGCAGATGGTGTACTTAGGTTAATGAATGTACTTACTACCGAAGTGAATGTTACTCTTGAAGGTAGAACCAGGCTCGTTAGTTTTTTAATTTTTCCGGACGCGGACAATAATGAATCACTTATAGGCATAGATTTTTTGATAAATTTTGGTATCTGTGTTGATTTTAGTAGTTCTACGTGGCACTTCGCTGACAGTGCTAAGCAATTCGATCTCCCATTTGAAAAACCCGCACACCAGGTCAAGAGTGTGTCCGTCAGTAGTTTGCTTAGGGATGAGGAAGCTTCGAAGCTTAGCAACGAGCAGCGTGAGGTTCTGGCTCAGTTCCTTTCTGAAAATAAGGATGTGTTTGAGTTACGAGGCGAAGCAACTGCTTTTGCGGAGCATGTCATTGACACTGGTGACCACGCTCCAGTTGCAGTCCCTCCATATAGGCTTACTCCTGCTAAAAAAGAGATCATGAAGTCAGAAATCGAAAAGATGTTGGCTGATGATATTATAGAGGAGTGCGAATCGGCATGGGGATCGCCTGCATTGTTAGTGCCTAAAAAGAACGGTCAAGTTCGGTTTTGCGTAGATTATAGAAAACTTAACGCCATAACAAAAACCGATGTGTACCCGATGCCGCTTATAGACGAGCTGGTGCAGTCTACTAAGCGAAATTGCATCATGAGTACGTTAGATATGCGTAATGGGTTTTGGAATGTTTCGGTCAGGGAATGCGATCGAGATAAAACGGCCTTTTTGACGCCTTTTGGTACGTATCGTTTCAAAAGGATGCCGTTTGGGCTCAAAAACGCTCCGTCAACATTCCAACGACTCATCGACAGGTTGCGCTCTGGCGCCTCACTTCAGAATGTGACCCTGTTGTGCTATCAAGATGATCTGCTCGTAATATCGGAAGGATTCGATCAGCATGTCGCTGATCTACGTGCAGTGTTTGAAAGGCTGCGTATGTTCAATCTTCGCGCCAATCGCGAAAAGTGTGTTTTCGCGCGCGAAGAAGTAAAATACTTGGGTCATGTCATTACTCAGGATGGAGTTTCACCTGATCATGACAAAGTTCGCGCAGTGGCGGACATGAAGCCACCAAGTACTGTACGCCACCTCAGAACGTTTCTTCAGACGTGTTCGTGGTTCAGAAAGTTCATTTTGAACTTTTCAGAAGTCGCTGAACCTTTAACTCGTCTTTTGAAGAAAAATCAGGCTTGGGTATGGGGCGCTGAGCAAAATCAGGCGTTTCAGGAGCTTAAAAAGCGTTTAACGTCTGCGCCCATACTCGTCCAAGCTGATTACAGTAAACCGTTTATCTTGCGTACGGACGCAAGTAATTACGCTCTCGGTGCAGTGTTGCTGCAAGGTGAAGGGCAAAATGAAAGGCCAATCGAATACGCGAGCCGCCTTTTAAACCCCGCCGAGCGAAATTATTCTACTACAGAGAGGGAAGCTCTAGCAGTAGTTTGGTCCGTTGAGCGGTTCAGAGGTTATTTGGAAGGTCAACAAATTATTGTAGGTAGTGACCACCAACCTCTCAAATGGTTGTTGAGCTTGAAGTCGCCATCAGGTAGATTAGTTCGGTGGGCACTGAAGTTACAAGAGTTCAATATTCAGTATGAATACACTCCAGGTAGAGCCAATGTTGTGGCCGACACGCTGAGTCGTCCTACTTGTGAAGAAAGTAGCAAAGATCAGTGTGGTATTTGTTCAGTAGTTATTGACTTACCTGCGAGAAGCCCTGCTGATTTGCGACCTGCTCAGTTAGACGACCCGGAACTAGAAAAGATAATGACTGGTCTTGAAAATAATGACGCAGTTGAAGGAAAACGCTGGTCTGAGCGCGGTTACTTTATGCAGCAAGGAGTCCTATATCGTTACAACCCCGACGTCGACGTCGAGGAAGCTCAGCTCGTCCTTCCAGCGAGTTTACGTCTGGAAGTTTTGAGGGAATGTCACGATACTCCTATTGCTGGGCATCAAGGTATTGATAGGACCTTACATAAGCTTTCACAGCGATTTTTCTTCCCCGGAATGAGACGGTTTGTCGCAGACTTTGTTAAGTCTTGTGCGACGTGCCAGCGGTACAAGTCGTCAAACTTGAAGCCTTCAGGCCTTTTACAGACCCCAGTATTGAATCAAAGGGGAGAGGTCTTGGCGATTGACTTGTTTGGCCCGCTCCCTCCTGGAGAGAAGGGGGAGAAGTACATTTTATTAGTTGAGGACACAGCTACTCGGTGGGTCGAGCTTTTTGCTCTAGTCGACGCCACCTCGGAGGTCTGTGCTCGGACACTAATCGAGGAGTATTTCCTTAGGTACGGCTTTCCGCGTCGCATTATCTCTGATAATGGGGTACAGTTTGTCTCTGCGGTTATGCAACAATGCATGTACATTTTAAAAATTGAACAGGACTTATTACCTTTATATCATCCGGAGGCAAACCCGGCCGAACGTAAAAATAGAGACCTAAAGGTGCAGCTGGCTCAGTTGGTCGACACCGAACATTCTTCATGGCCTGACCACTTACCGTCAGTTCGATTCGCTATGAACTCAGCCTTGTGTCAGACAACAGGTGTTTCACCAGCTTTTCTCACTTTAGCTAGAGATCTTCGTTCACCAGTTGATGTTCATTATGATATTAGGGCCGTCCTGAAAAAGGATAACTTCGTTCCTCAGATAACGCCCTACCTAAAGAGATTTTTAAACTCTTTAGTTTCGATTAGGGATAGGGTAGAGAAAGAACAGGATAGACGTAAAGATTACGCCGATAAGGGTCGAAAACCCTTAGATTTTGATGTCGGTGATCAAGTTTTGGTAAAGTCGCACGTATTGAGTAACGCTGCTAAAGGATTGTCGGCTAAGTTTGTACCAAAAAGGGATGGTCCCTACGAGGTCATTAAGAAAGCCAGTCCTACGACTTACCTAGTATCTAAAATTAATTCTCCTGACGAGGTTTTAGGCAGGTTCCATGCGTCCCAACTTACGCGGTTTGTCAATAGGGATGATACGCTGCCTCTTCCTATTATGCCAAAGCGTAATCGAGGCCGGCCTCGTAATGTCAAGCCTGTTTCTGCCGATCATGAGCGGGTTCCTGAGCGAGGACGCCTTCACGAACCCGAGGGGGAGTGTATAGCGGAAGAGGTTTCGGAACGCTCCCACATACTTGGAAGTAAGAGGTCCAATAGGGGCAAAGCCCCCGATCGGTACTCACCAACCCGTTAGCATGATTGCTCCCGCGCCTCGCGCCGACCAATCGCGGTTTGTCGTCGCGTCGCTACTCGGCCGCTGATTGGTCATAATAGTTTTAAGTAGTGGGCAATACTGTGTAGAACGAAAAACAGGGACTTTTTGATGGCGGACATGTATCTGGGACGATGTAATGTTCGACTTTCGAGTTTCATTAAAGTTTATGCCGATAACAAAGCTCTTTAAATGGACAACTGACCCACCCCGACTATATTATTTAAATTTTTCGCACAAAAAGGTACAAAGGCGGACTTAATGCCTTAGGCATTCTCTACCAGTCAACCAAGGGTGGGTGGTGGTATATCACACATTTAAAAAAACTTTACCTACACAGTTTATAGGTACTCCGTCATATCCCCACCTCGGTAAAATCAAGAAAATGTAGTTATAATTAACAAAAACATAGTCGTCAAAACTAACCGTTTTAAATCGAACAAAATGGTTTATTTTGGTTTTAAACGTTTTTTTTTTTGTTTTAAACGGATTGGTTTTAAACCGGCCTTACATCTAAAGTGGCGATACTAGTCCGCCTTCTGGTTAGTCACTTTGGACCAGGAGGGGAATTCTCGTAATTTTAAGAACTTTCACAGTCCGATCTCAGTCTCAATCTGTCAAAAATACCTCTAATTTCCCTACATTTTAAGTTTTTGACATTAGTTTGTCGCCGAGATGAGACAGCGACTAGATTTTGAACGTTTTATATTACGAGAATTGCCCCTCAGCATCGCTGCCGAGCCTGACTACGTCTACGATATAGGTTATATTCGAATAGGTCTTTATAGATAGGGAAACTGCTTCAAGTTCTGGCAGACGAGACGACGTTTGTTACGTAATGGCGGCCGATTGTATCACTCGGCGTGTAGAGGGGTTAGACAGAGATGTACCTATAGTAGGTACCCCCACATTTTGCCAGTGGCACAAATACGGATTCCGGGCTGCTACTGAGAATTTCCTAACCCAATAATTCTGCCCGACCTGGGAATCGATCCAGACCTCATACAGGCGTGGTCCGATGATCGTGGGGGTCATGACCCCCCCACCCCCCAATCAGCTGCGACCGCGCCTGACCTCATACTCAGCAGTAGCGCTTGCGACCACTAGACTAACGAGCCTAATTATTTATTCGTGTGCACATTACCCATAAATAACTTTGTTAATATTGTTTTTGAACTCCGTACTACACCAGCTAGGGCAGCTCAAGGTCAAAGAGTTACCACCAACGTGCGGCCTACGGTAGAAGCGAGCTGCCTCACTATGGGTGCCTCGCTTTGAACAGCAAAGCTCCGCCCGCTATTTTTCATAGTCCATGGAAAAATTAGAATAAGGCTACTTACTTGCCAGGTTTATCGATAAAACCACCACCAGGTAAAGCTTGACAACATACAATTATGTACTCTTGTAAGGCACCTTGATTAAAAAGTACTGTTTCAATTAGCTCTTTATTTTCTGAAAAGAAATATTTTTTATATAAGTAATAGTATGAAAAGTTTTAAGTTGTAACATCGCAACATTTTCTTAAAAATTTCGAATATTTTAAACCCGACAAATATCTTACAGAGTACGCGATCTACAAAATGCGCGATTACGCGCGTATAGGTTATAGCACATTACACCAGCACCGCAACTGCACAGCTACAGCACGGCGTCGCCTCGAATTTAGGCTACGGCTAGCTGCCAGCGCGCTAACTACGCGTCGTCCGCAGGGTGCAAGCTCGCAGTCCGCGCGCCGGCCGCAACTTGTAAGCTCACAGTCCGCGTGGTGGTCGCGAGGTGCAAGCTTGCTGTCACCGCGAACTAAATATTGTTATATGGCATATATGGCGGTGGTGCGCGGGCGACGCGCGACCAAAGACTACAATATGTATAGGGCGCGCGACGGCGCAGTGACGTTGTTTCGCTGGCGACTCGGAGTCGGCGCGTAATAAGCATGCGGTCGACGCGCTGTAAGCACATGATCCGCTCGCTTGCAGCACGCGGGCTGCGAGTCGAGTTGTATGGTAGCGGCAAATGCGCTGACTGCCCGCCGTTGGCTTTTTCATATTGACGTTATGAAATATATTTTACTACACACAATTTAATGCTCTAAATTGAATGACAAGTTAAATGCTGGTTTGGAGCGGTGCCGTTGCGGTGCCGGTATAATGTGCCATGACCTTATTTCCGTAAACAGGTTGCACTAGAAACAACAAAAATCTCGACCAAAGGCTGGCGTATTGGCGGTATCGGACTACGCACAAGGTTCCATGCACAATATTGGTTTTATCAACAGCAACCAAAGTTATTCCTGCGGTTGTAAACGAAAATATGCCCTGCCGTATCAGAAAAACTACACGACGTATCTTCAAAACTTGTGTTTGGTGGTTTAATATTTTAAGTTCTATCAACATTTTTTTTCCGAATTCCCCACCGTAGTTGAAAAGTTAAAGGGGAGAATGACTATACTGAAATAAAAAGATACTTAGAAACTTAGCATCTTTTGCATTCCGCAGTTACATGAATACTGGCGGGTGCCTCCCCAAAATTCTTTCCGTTATCCTTATCACTACGCTATTATATAGCCGGTAATAGAATAGTAATACGGGCTGCTGTCCGCAATTCCACGTTTATGGGCGTATTTTGTGTATGGTTAGTGCATTTGTGATGTACCTAATTATTTATTACCAGCCATTATCATATTTTATTTTGTTAATATCCGGATAATGTAGTGGGCTGCAATATTGTTAATAATTTGTATTATCTTGCCTCTGTTCCAACACATATTGTAGCTGTTTATTGTCCTTCAATTAATAAATAAAACAGAATACGCCTTCATTCCAAATTTCATTGATATAGTGCCAATGATCTTGCATTGTCACTCTATTCGAGAAGAATAGCTGTGAAACATATGGACAGGTTGAACAACAAAACAAACTCATAAGAGTTCTGTTTTTGTCATTTGGCTATGGAACCCTTAAAAATATATCGTAAATGCAGCACTTACGGGGAGACAGCTTCTAGGGATAATAATGACATAAGATTATCATGAAAGATACTATATAAACATAATTACCTTGGGAAAGAATAGCACTGATTATTGGAAATGCAGCTCCTTGCCAAAAAGAATAACATCCATCCACCAACTTATTAGTTCTCCCTTGGAAGCCACCTTCCACTCGCATCTGACGATTTACACACCACCTCAATAGTGCGTCAATATCACATAACTGTGTTTTATTCAGCAATGCCAGAGACGCAATCCCACAGAATGCATATCCTCCATGGGCCTCCATACCAGGGCACCCAGCAAATCCACCTTCATATGTCTGGCAGCCGACTATCCATTCTGCTGTTTTGTCAAATAAGGCATCTGTGTATGTATTTGTTATTTTGGCTATACTGACGGCACAGTAGGCACCTCGTATATCTCGCTCCCCGCCCTTGTGGAGGGCAAATGATCCATCAACATCTTTCACAGTCCATAAAAACTTTTGTAAACTGCTTCTGTCCAGGGAGTTGTATGCTTCCTCAGTGGCTATAATGCTAAGAGCATTTACAGCAGCATAAGTAGTTCCAAGATGAGGATACTGTCCTGGGCCACCACCATAACCACCTTCCTCATGCTGGCATAGTGTCAAAAATTTGACTACATCAGATAACATTTCTGCATCAGGCATATCATTAAGTAGCCACAATGAGTGCAAGACCCAGTAGACTATCCATGTTCTACTTGCGTCCAAGCATTCATAACTCTGTGGTAAAGAACCCAGACAATCTTTTAACAATTGACTATGAACTCTTTTTCTCACTACAGGAATTTCTGGTTCAATTTCAGCATTTTTCTCAAATTGTTTATAAATTTTTAATATCATTGTCTCTACATCAACCTGTAAATTATAAAAAATGGATAAATTGGTTACAATATTAACAATAATTGTTAATTTACCATGAAGGTAACTGTATTTCTGCGAAATGATACATACATTTACTTAAACAGCTAAAAGGCTTGGGATTGACCTGCTCCAACTTAAACTTTTATTCGAGAAATAAAATTGATGTTTGACGGATTTGTATTAATTATTAATTATTATTGTCACAATTTCAAAATTATTCCTCAAATAAAGATATCAGATGATTGAAAAATCAGCCCTAATATAACTATAACCCCATAACTGTTAGGCAAGCTTATTATGTTTGGCAAAAATAGAAAACGTAATTGTGTCTCATTCGTGACAGGTGATGGTTGAACTCATAATTATCGCGAGGGTGTAGCAGTTTGAGTACTTTATGCAGCCTACCACCAATGACCTTTCTTTGGTATTTTTCGTTGAGTCATTGAGCTCCTTAAGTTCTGAGTTGAGCTAGATGATTACTGACAAATACATGCACTGACTGGACAGGTCTACTCAAATCGCTTTGGTTCTTTCTTCCTAACAGACCATTTCAGACACTAATCTACATGTTCCTCAAAATAGTCTGAGCAAGTTTATTTTGGGACTTTAAAAGAATGTGACCTCTGACTCTTGAGTTTGTTTTGGTTTTCTTCTCAAAGTTTGTTTTGGTTTGGAAACACATAACTCATCCAGTTTTAAAATATAATTTATTTTTATAAACTACTTACAGAAATAAAATCAGTAAGCAAAGGTCCCATTTTATTGGGATTTTCGAGAGCCAAGATGAAATTACAACCTATAATAGAAAAATATGAAGACAGCCATTCCTGATGTGGAGGGCAGAATATTAACACTAAGTACATGATGATATTTATGATATTACATAAAAATACTCAAGACATTTACCTGATCAGAAGACGAATCGGTCACCAAATTCTCTGTATCAAAAATTTCAGCAGCTATTTCTTCAAAACATCTGATTCGGTTCTCCATTTTTAGGGCTTCACTGATTCTCTTCCTTAATATTTTATTGCGTCATGTGTATACTTTACTGAGCTAAATCTGTTCTGAGCTCTACCTCGAGTAAATTCCTGATAACCTGTGGTTAATTTAAGACGCTAAAGCACTTGAAACAATTAAAGCAAGGTGTGCCAAGAACGATTGACATGTTTTATGTATACAATACAGTTCGTTTGTGGCTAACGCACATGAAGCACAAATTATTTTATTGGATTGATTTAGAGTTGATATTTTGATAAATGTCAATAAACAAATCCTTGATTTCTTCTGCCCTTAAAAAGTAATCACTGATCTAACCTCAATTTACAAACAAACAAAATTCTTGTCATAGACCGAATCAGTGTTTGAGAAATTTAAACCAAAGATGAGATCTTTACTAAATTATTTAATTTGATTATACTATTCGGAATATGATAGTAAAATCGAATTATTCAAATACACGAAAGCTAAACATGCCCTATTTTGCACAAAAGTGTTCAGAAATTCAGATCAGGCAGAATCTTTTGGCGTTGAAATGACATTGACAGCAGGCAGGAAGGGCAGGCGGCAGGAGGGCGTTGTTGGTAAACATTTTGTTATATTGTTTTGAGAAATGGTATCGAATATAAATTTTTCAAAAAAAAAAACAACCAACTTCCAAAAAAAAAAACACTACAAAGTAGAAAATAACTCGAAAGTCAGTGTTAAAAAACGAAAATACGGAACCAACGACACCGACTTTGGAAGTCGGTTGTTTTTTTGTTTTTGTAAAAAAGTTTTTATTTTCACTTTTTAGTTGTATGCCTACCAAATACAAATTCATTTACATTTTACACTACTTCACATGACCACTGACCGTGACCAGGGCTGGCCTCACAGAGAACTTTATAATACGGGTATAATCTCAGAATATAAATACCCCATACTGCTGGCCTATTTTCACACGACTGCCCAAAAAAGGAAGTGTTAAGTTTTCAGGGTTCATTTATGTTTGTCACGAACACAAACATAAATGAACCCTGAAAACTTAACACTTCCTTTTTAGCCCAATCAGCATGATATACATGCATCTATTTAATAGTGTTAGCTTGTATTGTATGTACACATACCTAATTGATGTCTTTGTCATCAGTCAGTTAGTAAAACATCATCAATTTAGACTAAGTGCTAAAAAACTACCCAAGTAAAGTGATCTGTATGAGACCACCCCTGAGGTATACCTTATCCATTAATTTTTTTTTTTTAAATCCGTCTCTAAGTGACGGAATTGAGCCTGAACAAAGAACAAACATAAAGAAAAAACATCTGAATTTGAGAACCTCTTCCTTTTTGAAAGTCCGCTAAAAACAAGATGCGATGACAGTTCTAATTTTTGCCACGCGCCGATAAGCATTTGTGAAATTGTCACATAAATAATATATAAATAAAAAAACTTAGACCAACCAAGTCTAAGAAAAAAACAATGCTATGTTTGATTCATTTTTGACAACGCGCCAACAAAAACCCTTGAAACTATAGTTGGATAATACTGAACCTTTTTCTCAACAACATTCTGGGCGTCCCGGCCTCGAACTATCTGCCACCTCAACTACCTCATAAAAATTACCCCAACCAAAGCAAAATAATGTTACCAAACTAAAACTATAGTGAGTTTTAGTTTGGTAGCATTATTTTGCTTTGAACTGTCAGTCAAGTGTCAGGAGTAATAGTAAATAGTAATAGTGTTCTGAATCTGTGGTGTCATGTCACTGTCAAGCCTCAAGGAAAAGGAATACCGAATAGGAAAGGTAAAACATATCACGGCGGAGTCGGATGTTGTGAATCATGTGTGAATCTGAATCTGTCTGAGTACAGTGTGATTTGAGTTTATATAATCGTCATAATTCGTATGACTCGGAAACTAGTCATCCATAATTTAAAAAAAGAGTTTTAGATTAGAGAAGACATTTATTTAAAACAGCGGCATAAATAAATAAAAAATCAAACAAAATGATGCCCGGAAGGATCGGCAATTTACCAATAGCAAATGAAAACCCATTGGGTCTTTCGTGGCACGATTCGGCATGGATACCTCTGCTAAGCCCCTCTAATATTATGGACTATTTTTCTGAAAGATCAAATCCGTTTTTTGACCGTACATGTAATAACGAAATTGTTAAGATGCAACGTCTCAGTATGGATCAACTTCAGTAAGTATCTTCGTATGTTGACATTATTAACAATAACAGTTCAACCATCACCAGGTTCTACTCAGTTTAAGTTCCCTTTTATTTTATTTCATTATGGAAAACAAACAGTAACAAAAATGTAATTTCCACTACATTTTCCAAAAATTTAATAATAATTTTAATACTTTACATAATATATAAAATCCCTTTAATCAATTTGATTGTGTTACAGAAATATGACGGGACTAGAATACATTTTACTGCATGTGCAGGATCCCATCCTGTATGTGATTCGGAAGCAGCACAGACATAGTCCCACACAGGCTATACCTCTTGCTGACTACTACATCATTGCTGGGATTGTGTATCAGGCTCCTGACCTAGCTAGTGTTCTTAACTCTAGATTGGTATGCTACTTGAATCATATTATAGTAACATCTTTTTACATATATTTTAGCTTTGGTTTTCATGAAGTCCACTCAGAAATCTCAGCAAGTGGCCCGCATAGGCCACAGCTTTGTGCGCTGGGCTTTAGGTTTAGTATAAAGTGATTATTTTGACTATGCTTCAGATTTCTATTTAATCTGAAAAAATGTAATTTTTTTTTTCAAACTCAATCCGTTTTATTACAAAACGAAACCTAACTTTAGTTCTAGCCTAAACTATTGAGCCAGTACTTGTATTTCGAACTTTATTTCAATTTAGGCATAGTTCTAAATACTAAAATGACAACTTAGCACCGAACTAAGCTGTCATTTTTGTATAGAGAACTGCATTTCTCTATCAGTTGGGTTCTTAATTCAATAACTGGGTCAGTGGTTTAAACCTGATCGAAAGAAAAACCTTGTTTTGTACTATGGGTGTGAGCATTTATTTCAAA
This sequence comes from Apamea crenata, assembly GCA_949629185.1. NCBI lineage: Eukaryota > Metazoa > Arthropoda > Insecta > Lepidoptera > Noctuidae > Apamea > Apamea crenata. The sequence continues at coordinate 7,571,350 of OX451371.1, read as the reverse complement.
TAAACCAATTACAGGCACTTTTGAATTGTCTGGGTAACCCTGGTATAGAAAGTTAGGTCATCTTTGATGAGGCACTTATTTCTAAGCAGTAGGTCAGTATAATCCAGGACCTGATATGATAATGCTTTATAGCTGTCTGCTGTCCATCACCTACAATGCTCATTTGAAGAAACAATGTCATACTCAAGATATCATCCCAGCAAAGGATACTGGTGGGATTTCAAAGCATCTAAATCAGGTATGTATTACACATTTTTTTTTTCATATTAAATTTAGTTATTCATTTTGTACAATAGAATAGAATTTGTTCCCGCTGTTGCCTATAGCTAACTGTATGTTTCCTCTGGTGAGAAATTCCCATAAAAACATGTCGAAAACTCTGAAAGTATGTGTGTTTGCCTGTCCCACACATTGATTTAACCGAAACTTGTTTGATGTTTCTTATCTTTCGACTTGTTTTTAGTAAGTTGTGAGATTTGTTTCATATGCCAAGGTACAAAACTTTATGTTCAACGTTTTCTGGTGCAAACACATAGTTACCATTGCTTCAAGAGTATATGACTTGGTCTCTGTCTATTCGACTAGTCTCAGTAGAGCTGTCTGCATGATTGCTATATATTTCCATTCTAGGGCTAAGTCCATACAGTACTGGTCAGACGTCGTCAAAGGATGTAAGCAGCACTCCTAAAGAAGAACCATCCACATTATTCCAGCGACAGAGGGTGGACATGTTGCTGGCTGAGCTTGTGAGGCAGTTCCCACTGCCCGTCACACAGGCACCCAGCCAAGTGAGTGATTTTCCACATCAATACAAATGACACAGCTTTTTACTAAATGCGCATGACAGCATTTACGGTACTAATATTTAAAAAATTGTCTGTGATTTTGACAGAACTTTCACTGGTAGACAGCGGAGGTTATAAGGACTAACTTAAGCTACATTTATTAGAGAAAAAATTAAAACCCATGATATCCAATTTATTTTCCAACATGCACATGAACGAAGTTGCGGGCAGAGCTAATAATTTATATACATAGTAGTAATGATTATGACTTGCCATGCTAACTGCTAAACTTACCATACTTTCCATATCAACATGTTTTAAGGTAGTCTAATAAGCACATAAATTACAATATATTATTATAACATTCAAAATTTCCAGACAAACGGTGTCACAGTTAAAACAGAGAATTCAAATGACAAGAGTGATAAAGCTGCAGACGGGAATGTAAATAACATAACAATAAAACAAGAACCCGTAGACCCAAACAGCTCAGACATGACTAATGGAGGCTTACAAGGACATGCTGACATAAAAACGGAAATCAAACAGGAAAATATGAAGCCACCACCAGAAAAGAAACCAAGATTATAATTTTAAACCATGTATGTTTTATTTTGAATAGAATAATTTAATATTATCATCGTCTGATTTGATATCTAGAAAACTACAATTGATATATAAGAATACATCATATGTATGAGTTTCTTCTTTGATATGTACATATTTACATCATATTACAAAATTTGCATGAATTGCTCTCACTTCATTGACATGAAAACAAGAACCACAGGTATAATTTACAAGGTCTTTTTATAATTATTAATGTCATAGTTACTGGTATTCAGATGCAGCGGTTAGACTGGCCGGTCCCAACATCATTGGGAAAAGCTAGGCAGATGATAATGTCAAAGTTACATGTAGAAGTTGCAAGCTGATTATTACAGAAGTTTCAAATAACAAGCACATGTTAACTTAAGTTGTATCAAAACCCAGCTTTATTACATCTTAATAAATATTCAGTGTTCCTCTCCTGTTGGGTGTTGTATATATTGCCAATATTATCTTGAGCATTTACAGCATTTGTACAAATCTGACAGTTAATTCTACGTTGGTCTTGTAAATCAGGTAAGCCAGCCCTCTTTTCGTGTTCACTGAAATTGCATAAAAAATTGCTTTACATGATTCTTACTTTCAAAAAAACAAAACAAACTTTACAATTGGGATATTTAATATTAATTTATTTATATCTAGTTTATACCTTGAGATACCTGCACTGAAGCCTAATTCTAAACCAAAAGTAAAGCCTTGTTTGTAGCCTACATTAAAACTTTCTTGAAATACAGCAGTTTGACCGTCAGATGCGCCATCCATGTAACCAATCTGGAATATAATTGGAATGTTAAAAAAGATTCATCAATCAAAAATACCCAAAAATCGTTGCATTGTTGACCTTCGTAACTGGTTCTATCGTGCGGCACCATGTCTTTCTTGATACATTTTCATTATATTCCGACATTGGTGTAGTTATAAACCGGGAAGTTACTGGTCAGCGACGAGAACAAAAAAATGCGGTAAACTATACAACATAGGTAAACAACCCAAGATTCGGCGATTCTGTTTGACCTACTGTCCGGGGGCTGCTGTCACTGTCAAAAGTGTCAAAATGACATGACACTTGGGGGTACGGTACATTCCGAATTACGCTGTATTCGATTTGAGCGTGCTAACAGCCGTTCACAATTAACGTGAGCGCGACAACAATGTCTTGTGAATCGTCATAGATGACGTCGTGTCGTCGTGACATGCGCTACAATTTTGCGATAACGACGAACATGCGCTAAATTAATATCACCGTGAGCGCTGTAAAAAATAACAGTTTTGTTTTGAGTCGCATGATCGCATCATATCTTTACACTAACGTGTCATTTTCGAAGTAGGTAATTGTGCTTCTGGCTACAGTCATAACTTGGCAGGTGCAATGTCAAATTTTTATACTAAAAAAACGCAATACACAATAGACTTAAATATCAGTTTAGTATCTGGGGGCTTACTATGACCTTTTAAGAAAACGTTCAATTTTCATTCAGTTCAGAAGCAGGCCTAATTTAGTTCTGCTAATAATCGTACTATGAGAGTAATAAAAGTGAACGACTATTGAACGAAGTTCACCGAAGTTGAGTGGTAATGCTTGTCTGTGGCCTGCTGTAATGCCATTGTCTTTTTAAAAGGCATCGTTCAAAAACTTAAATCTAATTCTATTTTCACTTTACCGGTTTTTTGAAAATAATAGAAACATGAGTTTCTAGGGTATATACATTTTTTAACTATTATTATGTATAACAAGTTACCTTGATACATTATCTAAAAGCACTACAAAGCTCAATTTCCCGTTCAATACAACTTTTTAACTTTGAAGGATTCAACGTGATTTTGAACGTGTGTGCTAAGTCAGGCAACAATTTAAAAAAAAATATTTTTGCGCGCCAAATTAAATGTTATAAGTTTGTACTTTGTATACCTCTTCACAATGTCGTAACTTTGTTTACTTACATGAAAATATCATAATGGTGTACTTCACGCATTTATAATAGGAATGTCGCTTCAGAGATTACTGATGAATGTGGTGAATTTATTTTAGTGAAACACGAACAAGTCGTCGTGTTAGTATGACCCAACTGCTTCGCCGGGAGTTCTTAAATAATCATAGAGAAATTGCAGTTATGTCTACCAAATCCACCCAAGCACGGGAACATAGCAAGCTGCAAGATAATGTGGAAAAGGGCTGCAGAGAGAAAATAGTATTTTTGCTCCCCCTTGTATTGTAAAGTCTAATCCTATTACTTATACCTTAAAAAAAGTAACCAATTTATCTTTTTTAAATGGTCATTTTTTTAATTATACCATAACCGGGATCACGAAATCGAAATAAAAAGAAAATGTATTGATAATGACGTACTCAATTGATTCAATTCCCGACATGGTGGTTATTGTAATATAATACGTATATTGAAGCGTATTTAACGATTGAAATAAAAAAAAAACGAATTAATATACCTAATTACAGTTTGAGGTGGTAACCAAATCTATTTTTATTAAGTAAAACAATTTATTACTGACGCTGGAGCAGGTCCTCCTGTGTTTAATCTATTTTTTAAGTTTGCTTACTGTTGCGTAAAAATCATCGTGAAACGGATTGTAGTTTTTGGTCTTTTGTCAGTTTGGCTCTAGTGTTGTTACTCAGTTATTAACGGTCAGGCACTCGATTGTCTCGATTACATAGTTCGAAAATTCAATTCAAGTTGAATCTAATTTATTCCATTGAACCTAGCAGCTTCTTACGTTTGAAACACACACAAAAAAAAACTTAAAGGAAAGAATCATCATAGCAAGATCCTCATGATAACAACCTACACGTTATCAACTGATGAACTGACAGCACTAATCCACAGAACTGTATTTTCATCATAGTATTATGTCGGTTAATATCACCATCACGAATAAGGCGATTGTGTAAGACTGAGACTATTGTGATCTATAGTACTTAAAAATATATGTATTAGACAAAGAAGCTGTTGGTGTAGTGTAATATTTACCTATTATTAGCAGTAGTTTATTACCTACCTACGTATTTAATAATAGAATTAAGAATCACAGGCAGTGTTGGTCATGTTGGTGATATTTATCTAATCGCGACTACATCAACTGGCACATTGAGATAAAATTAACTCAAGCTTTTATTTTATTAAGATTAGCGAGTTACATAAAATCAAACCGCAGCACTATCTGACACTGTCAGAAAGACAAGTGACAATGACAACTGTGACAACAACACTTCATTCAATATTCAATACATTTAGTCCGTTTCTTTCGAATTGCATAAAATTGATATTTCTGTTTTCCTGTGTGTAATTGAAGGATGGTAATGAATATGGACTATTCAAGACGGTACCTACAGCATTTACTTCAGAAAGATGATGTGTAAATTGTTTAGTAAGATTTCAACGTAATGTGCGAAGACATTGTTGGCTGTTGTGCACACACTTATTATTGTTTTTATCTTGGACATGGACACGTTATCAAGATGAGAAGTGGAACGACCTGCATAATTTGAGATGAAATACTATGTTTACTTCTAAGTCGTCTGACGTTGAAATTGATCCTATACTACTTAAAGTAATAAAAATATTCAGCTAATTATGTGGTTTTTGATTTCATGTACGTTTACGTCTACTATTTATTAAACAGTCCACTATTTTACTTAATTATAAAACCGAGGCCAAACTACTCACTTAGCTTTTAGTGTTTTTTAAGGCTAAGATCGTATTTCTCAGTATTCCCGTTAGTTTAATTTATACCATTGTAATCTAGACATCTTAGGGAACAAATAAACATGCATTTCATTAATAGTTGCCAACATTTTTGGGGGACCTAATACCTAATCGCTGAACAAAAAAAAAAACTCCTTTTACATTCTGCTGGCAAAGGAGCAGATTAAGTCTGCATGCAAATGGTCAAAGGTATTTTTACCATAACACTACAATGTTCTCATAGTGTAGTTTTTCTGCTTACATTATAAATACCTAGATCAGAGCAATGCATGATAGAAAAGGCTAATAAGAAGCAAGGGTTATGAGTTTGATTTCATAAAATATATTGGCCATTGAATCCTTGTTTGAGCATAAGATTGCACTAGTCCGCGCGGAACTAGTTGGCCGCGCCTAAAGCGCTTATTACACTATCGAATTTAAGCAATGCTAACTAGGAACACTCTAACAGACGAACACATCAACGCGCATCTGCGATTACATCTGCCGATTTCCTAGATATCATTGCTTAAAATTGGATAGTGTAATGAGCCCTTTAGGTATGTGAGCGGTGGGACGGGAGGGACAGCGGGGGTGAGGCGGCGGGTTGCATGCAACGTACGTAGTGCGTGGGGCCCCGCCGTCCCACCGCAAGGCGCGGCCAACTAGTTCCGCGCGGACTTATAGGCATTATGTACTTATTTACTATGTGTGATAACTATTATTTTATTTTTAGTAGGTACTAGGACAAAATAAAAAAAAGGTTGATTTACAAATTTCCTTTATTCATTTAAAAAGGGTTAAGTACCTATTTATTTTCCTATATAATAGATTATAAGATGTTTCATTTCCCTGGTTCTTATGTAACATTATGTCGGCGCAGCATGTCCTCATATAAGTCTTGTGCACGGAGGTGCCATGGATCCCAATCCAGCATATCCCAGAGTAGTGAGGTTCAATTCATTAGTCTCTTCAGTTGTTTTTATGTAGTGGCGCATGAGTATCCAAGGTTTCTGTGATGGCCTTTTCTAGTTGTAGTATATATTCCTCGCATTCTGCGTCTGTTGTGATTTCCTTTGGTAAGTGCGTGGTCTTATCCCACAGTATTCCCACCCCTTCGTCTCGTCTGGTTGAGTGCGGTCATTTCAAGGTTGAGGTCCCCGATGGTGATGTTTGGAGCTTCTAGCTCATCGTTAAGCGCTGTGGCGTCGAAGTGCTGTGATCAGTGCGGTATGTAGATGATCATAAGTGAGGTTAATAGCAACGCCTTCGATGAAGCAGTCTCTTTTTTTCGGTACTTGGGGTTACGTCGTCGGTCCAACTCCAGCGTATTCCTCATGCGACGTGATCGAATGTGTGATCTTGTCGTATTTCAGGAGAATCATACGATTGTGGAAAAGTTTTCCCGGCACTCGTTGATTACGATTATTTAGGGTTTAAAACGATCGGTTATGGGGTTTAGCTAGAGAAATTTACTTTTCAATCCTAGAGCATTGATGTGCAGTATGCGCAACATAGGATATTGATTTTGAGTAGGTACTAGATCAAAATAAGAAAACATATTAATTTAAAAATTCTCTGTATTCATTTCAAAAGGCTTAAATTTATTTCCATAGTGCGACGCCGTTGGTTTCTTTTCTCTATTCGATATTCACTTCACTCCTAACAAATATTACGTACTCGTCACACAGAGAATCAATAAAAATAAAGTGTTGTATGGGCACTACATTACAAAACAATGTTGAAAAAGCTCGTCTATTAGTAACTTATTCAAGATGGTTTATTTTGACGTTACAGACGTTCAATATTCGTTTTGTTGCTGTCAATTTGCTGGTCATGGTATGAAATTCTATACAAAAAAGAAGGTGAACAGTTTTTGTAAACGTCAACGTAGCAGGCCTGCAACAGGCCTGCTAATAAGACGTCGTAGTACAAAAAAACAGTTTAGTTTAACTTCTGCCCTGCTATAAGAGCTCATGGTAAGCCCCCTGGGATTAAAAAACGAACTTTAATTGATTTGTATCGGTGTTATGAGACTGTTGGAGTTATTTTTATTAAAATAAAAACAAAAGGAATGATGCCCTGATGGAGATTGCTACATCCTTATTACTATAAATGCTGCTGTAGCTCACGCGATGCCCACTTCTTCGTAAATCTCGAAAGCTACTCTGCAAGGCGGGTCGCGAGGCTCATAGAATGGGGACGCAGTGCAAAAAATAGCAAAAGCCTCGCGAGGCTTCGAGGCCGCGCGGCCCTAGTGGGGACGCGCCTTAATGCTAGGTACACACGCAGTGCGAAAATGAAAATCCGATTATTCCAAGAAGATAGATAACATGAATATATTTAGGATTTTTTATAAGTAAAAAATAAACGAATAATAATAGATTATTTCGTGTAAAAAAATGTCATGATTTCTCACGATTTTAGCTGGCAAAGCTAATGTTCTTGTAAATCATACAATTTTGCAACACTGACTGCTAGGTTATGTTTTGGTTCTCAAACTGTCAGTGTCAACTGAAACGTGTGACGAGTGAAACCGTGTGTACTGTAATAGACCACTAAGTAAACACATTATTTCAACTTACATTGCTTCCGTAGATATTATTTAACGAAGCAATATGAAAAAAAGCAAAAAGTTCTTTAGTAAAAAGAAAGGTACACTTAAGCCTACGACAAAAAAGAAGAAAAAAGCTGCAGAAGAAAGAATTGTAAACAAAAAAGCAATTTTTAATAGATACAAAAATGCGCAAAAAATCGGGGAAGAATTGGAGAAGAAAAGAAGAATGGAGGAGAAACTACAGCAGCGTGTAAAATATTCTGAAAGTGAGGAGGAGGAGGAAGACGCCTACGATCAGTTGTTGTCCTGTTTTAGTAACAAAAAGAGAAGAGCGGTAGCAGAAAGTGATGAAGAAAGCAGTAGTAGTGATGACTTAGATGACGAAGCGGTGGACACTAATGAAGCAGAGCACGCTAATAGTCACATTCCTGATGACCAAGAAAGTACAAGTGGGGAAGAAGGTGACGAGGATGTTGAGGTTATGAGATATTCAATCATTATTATTTTTTATTGCATCCACTATGTGAACATAGGTATGTGTTACAAAGACATGATCATTAGGGATGCAGTTGACTGTAAAGTATGGACTTTTGTTTAATTATCATGTGTAACATTCAAAGGTAGCTAGAAAATTTATATTTAATATCGCCAAACAATCTGATTTATCATCCTCTGAGATAAATTTACTCCTATTTCCAGCATTGTACTTATTGTGTAACTTAAAATGTGTCTATTTTGCAGGTGCCCATAGATCATGAAATGGAAACTGAAGAAGATAATATGACAGATGATCCATTCACAAAACATCTGCAGCATGACCTAGGAGATGAATTACTAGTCTCCCTCACTAACACACCACCAACTGTGGAGATCACAAATAAAACTTGGCCAGTTTTAGGAAACCTTTCTGTTGTTATACCAAAGCCTATAGAGACACTTTCAAAAAAAGTTAAACCGAAAGTTTCAATATTAGAAGAAAATACTTATGTGTCTATGGGAACAGTGCCTACATTGATAAATAAAATTGATTACCAGCAGTTACATATAAAATCTCAAATACATGGCAATATAGTATCAGCTAATAAAACCAGTCTAATAAAAAGGGACTTGGAACTTACAGAAGTGTTCACACCGTTGCAAAAGGAACTGTTTTCAATCTTTAATAACTATCAAGATCTATATTATCCTGAGAGATCATTCAGCAATGCAGATGAAATTCGATATGCATACTGTCTTCATGTAGTAAACCACATGTTGAAAACTAGAACCAAGATTCTGCATCACAATGCTAAACTATCCAAGAAGCATGACTTGTCTGATGAATATCGCGATCAGGGATTGGTGAGGCCTAAGGTATGTAAAGCATAGCATATTATGTAATTAGTATGTTAGGCTGGGTTAGATTAGTTAGTGAACCCCTCTTAAAAACTCCAGTACAAATAAACTTGCCTATTCAAAAAATTGGATAATTAAAAAAAAAAAAAAATATTATAATGAACTTATTATTAGAAATACTTACCTTACCTACATACTATTGTAAGCCAATGTTATATGCTAGGTAGTCTTATTAAAAATATAAATATTAGAAACTACACTAATTTCATAATTTTTGCAGGTTCTCATTATGGTACCATTTAAAGATAGTGCCTATAGAATTGTCAAAACCTTGATTGATATTCTGGTACCTAAAGAAGCAGGAGAAGTAGTAAATAAAAAGAGGTTTGAAGAAGACTTCACAGGTGGTGAACTGATAATGCCCCGGAAGAATCCCAAGCCTGAAGACTATGAGCTCATGTTTAGTGGAAACACTGAAGACACATTCAGACTTGGCATGACAGTTACAAAGAAAACTCTCAAGGTATGTTGCCCTCACATACCTAAAAGCCTATTCAAGGTAATATGTTGTATTGCTAGTAAATTTTTCTTATTTATAACATAATAAAACACTTTATCACAGCTCTATACAGACTTCTACTCTTCAGACATCATAGTGACGTCACCACTGGGTCTGCGCATGATAGTGGGCGCGGAAGGTGAGGAAGACCGCGACTACGACTTCCTGGCCTCCATAGAAGTGCTGGTGATGGATCAGACTGATGTCTTCCTCATGCAGAACTGGGATCATTTGCTGCATGTCCTCAATCATTTCCATTTACAACCGAAGAAAACTCATGGCACTGACTTCTCTAGGGTCAGGTCTTGGGCTGCTAATGGATGGTCTAAATATTACAGGTTGGTTTATTTATACTATCTACATACATATATTTATTTTTTAACAGTGAACAAACTTTTCTAAAGATCTTTTATTTTTATTTTGCAGACAAACACTGATATTCTCATCTGTAGCATTGCCAGAAATAAAGTCCGTGATAAATAAGAAATGTCACAACTATGCAGGAAAAATTTTAATTGAGAATCCTGCCGAAGTTGGCAGTATACAACAGGTTTTGGTACAAGTGCCTCAGATCTTCCACAGGTGAACACTTTTTTTCACATTCAAATGTATAAATCTTATACAGTCGTGTTTTAGACAAACATAATCTTACTAGTTTTCTTAGCCAAATCAATCTCTCGAATCTATCTTTAAAGTAAAAATATTCTTTATCATATTATTCTAGGTTTGCAGCTGCTAACCCTCTAGCAGCAGTGGAGGCCAGGTTCCAGTACTTCATCAAAGAGATACTGCCGAAGCAACGCGACACGCTTATGAGCCACACCCTCATCTATGTCCCTAGCTACTTTGATTATGTGCAGTTAAGGAACTACTTCAAAAAAGAAGACATAGGATTCGTTCAGATTTGTGAATATTCTAAGGTGAGACTATGAGCTTAGAGCAATATAAACTTTTATAATATAGAGGATATAATTATACAGGGTGGCAGGGGCATCGACGCGCAAACAGGAACCATGAATTCAGCACATGATTCTAGATCCCCTAGCGAAGAAATATTTCGTCGGTTATAAAAAAAAACAACTGTTTCATAGAAAAGTGACCTATGTGCTCAAATGTATGGAACACCCAATTTATTTGTTAATAACCGAAGAAAAAATTAAACGCTAACGGATTGCGCGTCGATGTATGGCGCGATATTGTTAAAATGGCTAAATAAATCTCTTATTGTCAGTAATTGGATTTGGGGTGCAATTACTAGGATTTAATGGCATTTTCAAATATGGATATATGCTCTAAGTATAATCCCCGTTTTCCGGGAATAGTGAATTTGCAATGTACTGGTAATACTAAGTTATAATATCGATTAAGTAGTGAATTTTAGTAATTTGACGTAATTATTTGAATTCATATTTGCATTTTCTCAAAAACGCGTCACGAGGCGAAATATTTTTTTCTTCGAAGTAACAAAATCTCTGGATTCTGGGATTTCCGTGGGTTTATTCATAATAATCATATAGTTTGCGGTTGTTGACCCTAAATTGTACTACCTAATCCGATCACTGCTTATTTTCTGCTTCTCATTCGCTCTGTAATTAACAGGTTTTAAATGATTACAGGATGGAAAAATCGCGCGTGCAAGAGACATGTTTTTCCACACAGAAGCCCACTTCATGCTGTATTCAGAGCGAGTCCATTTCTTCAGAAGGTTCAGGATAAAGGGCATACGGCATATCATATTTTATCAGCCCCCTACGTATCCGCACTTCTTCTCGGAAATGTGTAGTTTAATGCAGGTGAGATCATATGTTGTTTTTATTTATACCTACTCGGAAAACTAGAAGGCGCCCTGCCTTCCAGTTTTCAAAAAGTAACATATGAACGCGACGATCACGTATTCGCGCGATGGTCACTTTCTATTAGGACGCGGAGTGGATCCAATATGTTATTTTCGTGTAATAGACTGATTATCTATGTCCACAGGAGGTGAACCAGAACAAGTTCGGTGGCAGCGAGTGCAACATGTCGGTGACGGTGCTGTTCTGTCAGTACGACCTCGGGCGCGTGGCCGCGCTCCTGGGCTGCGGCCGCGTCGCGCGCATGATGCGCTCCGACAACCACGTCCACATGTACGTCACGGGAGAAAAGTGATAGCACACATCTTTATTAATAAATTGTAAATACTATAATAATTTTGTATTTTATTTTTATACCTTAACGGTCAGTTTTATGGCATTGTTTGTAACACGTTTCAAGAGCGGGCAGTATTTCCGGCGTTTGGCCCCAAAATTGATGGAATAGAGAAACCTACCTTCCTTTGTTCTGTCTGCTTCGCTAACTGCCGCACTTGTTAGGAGGGTAAAAACTATAAATAGGATTAATTAAAGATATTTACCTAAATAGTAACCTTTGAGTGTCAGAATGGTTACTGGTTAATTAGTGTGTATTTCAGTTCCCATGAATATGATGTGTAGGGAAAGAATTTTATGAAGACAGCACGCAAAGACAAGACCATGCATTTTTTAAGAATTATGTTTGTCAATAATAAAGCAGAAAGCTCATCCGTTTGCAAAACTCCAATAAATAACGTACCTTAGGGATCATAAATATTTAATTAAACCACACCACAACACACCATTGTACTACACAGCACGCCACACCACACAGCCACATCTCCCTCCTTTAACACACATACCTACTCATTCATATTAGTAGTTGAGCCGAGTCATTATAGGTTCATCATGTTACGAGTATCACACACAAATTAAGGATTTTTTGAACACGAAGCTACAGTAGAACACTGACTCCTAAGTCACAGGGTACCCCTAGTTTAGGAGGCAGGGATCTTCACTATTTGTGCAGCCTTTTTTCGTATGTATTCCTGTGTATTGTAATGGCTTTATAAACTAAGGTTTTTGTGTTAATAAACTTATTTTTATTTATTATTTATATTTAATTACGTAATAAATATTTTTTTTACAATATTACTATAAATAATGTATATAATTAAATTCAATTCTGTATTAATAAAACAGTATAACTTGCTAACTACTTATCTATTAATAAAATTCACCACATTAAAAAAAAACCAGCGTTCTTCCTCCTCTCTCCTACTTGATCTATGCTGTGCCCGACAGGGTCCATAATTGTGACTAATTTAATAATTTCCTAATAAATACATAATTATGTTACATTATGGTACGCAATAAAGAATTGAATTGAGAAAATAGGTCTTAGTGGTTCTTTGTTTTTTTTTAAACTGTGTTTAGTTTACGATGTTCCTGTACCTACTCAATATATACCTACTTTTTCTTTCTTTCTTGGAGAAGGACAAGACCTTAAATTGGTCAGCGGGTCGTCTTGGGGTCGGAGTTTCATAAATTATCGTTATCACAAAAATAGAAGTAATTAATCTCTTAGACAATTCACCATACTATACAATAGTAAGGACAAGAACATTAATTAGTCTATTATTGAATTGAGCACTTTAGCAATATTGGCAATAATTCAATTACTGCCTGTTAATTTTTAACTGTTCCTAATAACCTCTAAATAATAGTTGCAAAAATTACCTAATAACATCATAATTAATGACGCCACAAGTAGTTTATAACTTAACACACGCACTGTGGAAAGGCACACGTACCTACCGCAGAGGTAGGCAGGTGTGCCTTTCCACAGTGCATCAGGCTTTTAACCCAGTAACAGTGTCGCATTTGTTTTTGTTTGTCCAATACCACAAGCCTGTAACGGCTGTAACCTCAGGTTTATTCGGGATATTACTAAAAAGGACCTGAGGTTTTTGGGAGACATATAAATCTCGTGACATTTGGTTGATGCGTGTTTGAGTAGGTAATTTGTGTAGTTGCATATCTCTTCGCACAAACATTTACCCTCATCTGAATCGGCAACAAACTTCAGAACCGCACCGAATCTTTTACAGTTTCGCTATTCACACGGTGGATCTGAGATCTATTTCGATTCTATTCATCTACGCGTTCAATGAAACTGTATCGAATCAGTTAGCATAGATTAATCGCTTGGATTTATTGACATGGACCATGGTGTGTTGCGACTTCAGTTTTACTTTTATGTACTTTGTTCAGACGTATTGTTCTGTAGAACCAGGCGCGGTTGCAGCCCAAGCTGGGATAAGCAGGGACATCGACGTGCAACCTGTTACCATGGATTCAGTACATTGATTCTGAACTCCTGAAAGTTTCCGTCGGAAAAATAAAAAAGAAATTGATATTCCATACATTTTGACTACGTAGGTCACTTTCTATGAAACAGCTGATTTTTTTTTGATAACCGGCGAAAAGTTTTTACTCTAGGGTCGTACAGTCAACAGCAAAAGTAGCGTTTGTAGCAAAAGTTGCGTCAGAACTGTGTGGCGTCGAAGTGATTCAAAAGTATGTCAGACTCAGTGTCATACTTTTGAATCACTTCGCCGCCACACAGTTCTGACGCGAACTCCGTTAATTAGTATTGAATTTCTGATTTTGATCATCTACTTTTGCTGTTGACTGTACCTACTCTACGTAGGTAGAGGGGGGGGGGGGGTCTACAATCATTTGCTGAATTCATAATTTCAGTGTTTGTGTCGATGTCCCTGACACCCTGTAAATAAAGTATTACCGAAGAATTAACTTACCTACATAAATGCAGAGCCTAAGTAAAATTTCTCAAGGGAAATAAGGAAATCATTACAAAAAGTCATTTTATTATTATCAAAAACATTTTAATATAAGACAACACACATACATTGCCCAACGAAAACGACTACACACTTAGAACGAACATTTTAAATTAAACAAAAATAAGTTCATCATTTATTCATCAGCTATGGGCCAAAGTAACCACACAATGGGTCCCAAACAACAGCAAACGACAACGCGGCAGGCCCAGAATGAGATGGCGGGATGAGCTCGACTCTTTCCACAAGAATTGGCGTTTAACAGCACTGGACAGGGATAAGTGGAAGGAGGGAAGGGAGGCCTTTGCCCTGCAGTGGGACAGAAATGGCTGAATAAATAAATAAATAAAGTTCATCATTTGATACCACGTTGATGTCTATCTATCTAAGTCTAATTAAGAAAATAATAAGTGTTAGGCATTTCTCTAATATCTCTAATACACGGCTAAGCTACACCATAGGTAGGTACACAATATAAATCTCACTAAGCCACTGAACCCTATTTGAACAATAATATATTTTTATTAATTTACTACCTAACTAAATAACTCTATCTAACTGTAATGGCTAGCTTACTTTGCAGTTTTTGAACCAAGGTAGGTAGGTACAGACGCCAGCAGGTTAAGCTAACGGAAACTGTCAAAATTTCCTAATCAACCTTTAGCGATAAAGTTGAAAATCTATTAAATAAATTTGACAGATTGTAGTAGCTTGCTGGCGTCTGTACGGTTGGCAACAAAAGTCTATTAACGTTGCTAATTTTACACATCATCTAAATTGACACAAAATTATTCGATACCTACATCTTACATTGTATTTTTTATGTTAAGCATATTTTCACAGAATAGCTGAAAATAATTTTATTTTATTTCTGTTACGATTTATTTAAATAAGTAGTTTAAAAATTAAAAGCTGAAGGCTACTAAATCGACTGTTGTTACTGATTGTACTCGTACCTACCTACTCCTTAGCGGCAGCTGTTTGGAGCATGGTTGGACATTTCCAGAATGAAATGATTTTACTATATCGACGAACAAAAAAGTAAACGTAGCCATTAGGTACATTATAATATTTTCTATTAATATTTAAATCTAAGAAGATTCCTCACTCACTAATCTTACAGATTAGTATTTCAGTTCAGCCTTCCGATGTCACTGGCGCCATAATAACATTTGTAATTAAATACTTACTAAATTAGACTAATGCCCCAATTCCTAAATACAATAACGGACCCTTTCTTGGTAGCGTGACATTTTGAGAAGTCCCACTGGTTTTGGAATGATTTTATAGGTAATTGTTTCTAAATGATAAAACATTCGCCAAGCTATGAAACCTATACTTCGATAACGGATACTTTGACGTCAACATCTGATTGTTAAGGGCACTTCAGACTACGCTATTCTATTTCGCTGTTTAGTAAACCATATTGTTATAAGCTGTAACGTAAGTATACCTATACTACATATAAAGCATGACGAGTAGGTACATATACGCTATATCGCAAGCCGCGGGCTTTTATGAGCAAGTTATTTGACGGCGATCCGTCATTAAGTGCACACACAAAGGATTTGGTACTCACTAGTGTGGAAAGCTTATCGGCCCGTAATGTTTTAGGAATCGGGCATCAGTTAGGTACTTACACCTACCGGCCGGTTATGTTGTTAAAACTATTGATGTAACTTCGTCTAAAGTTAATGCTAGGCCATAATATAAAACTACTTTTAAAATAGCTTTTTAGTTTTTCCCAGAGCGACACTGATGGTCACTGCACCAACTCGTGAAGGGTTACTAATCGATGTAAGAAAACTAGCTTTACATGGGGTTGGCTCAATAGAACCTAAATAACTGACTAGTAAGGCTAATCGCGCATTACGAAATTTAATCGTTGCGGAAAATAATCGCCATGTAACTACACCAATGTAATAAGTACTAGAAATCGTTTGAAAAATAATATTAGCGTCCGCGATTTTATTTCACATGAACATGCGTTTAAGAAAATCGCATCGCAGTGCGCGTTAAGCCTTAGTTAAGCTGCCGCAGTATTGACAACTATAGGTATCGAGGAAGCAGTATACCTATAAACTTCACGTTTTCTTAGTCACGTTTTTTAGTTTACGAGTGAGCAAGCGTCATGTGACGCTGTCTGTGTCGTTGTTGCTGAACGGTGAAGACCCGTTGAGTCCCGGCGTGGTGTCAGGCGGGGCGGTCGCGCTGGCAGCAGCCTCTGAGCTGGACTCTGTGACGCGGCCTTCATTAAAGCCACCGGTGATGTTCTCCGGCGTTGAGTGAATGATGTCGCCATTCACTGTGGTATCGCCTCTTCCTAGGAAAATACAATTTTTCATTAATACCTACGCTCACTTTGACTATAGAGAGGTATCACGAGACTACATAAATTTGAAAATTTTAAGTCATTTTACTTTTAAATACTTATATTTTTTTACCTACCTAGGAAAGCTAGGTACAAAAATAAAAGTATTTTTGAGTTTTCCTAAAATAACTAAAAGTTAGTTTTAAGATTTCCGTACCCTACGGGACCCTATTTAGTAATAGGGTCCCGTTTTTACCCTTTGGGACTTTTTTTTAGACTTCGCTGTCTGTCCGCCCGTCTGTCTGTCACCAGGCTGTTCATGGCTGAGGGAGCTCACTGTACTGTTGCTATTCCTATCATTATAGTATTTTTTAAGTATACAGTCCACTTATTTATTTAACTCCCTGAGCCATGAACATGGTTCTTCGAGCCGGATCAGCCGCCGGTGACGCGGGTATATTATGCTCGCGCACTCGATGCGTGAACAAGGCTGTATCTCAAGAACTGCGATAGCTAGACAGTTGAAATTTTCACAAATTATTTATTTCTGTTGCCGCTACTTATAACAACAAATACTAAAAACCAAATAAAATAAATATTTAAGGGGGCCCCATACAACAGACGTGATTTTTATAGATACCTAATGGTACGGAACCCTTCGTGCGCGAGTCCGTCTTGCACTTGGCCGGTGTTTTCAATCATTACTCTGTTATTACCTATAAAGAAAATGGCCGCCTCGTTAGAGTAGTGGCCGTAAGCGCTAGTGCTGAGCATGAAGTTTGCATTCGATCCCCAGGTCGGGTCAAGTGTTACTTATTGGGTATTTTTCCTCAGTAGCAGAGCGGAGTCTGGTTTTGTGCCCGGTGACATGGGACTTAAATAAACCTAAATGGAGAAACGTGGGCCTCTGCCTAACCCTTCGAAGAAAAACAGGTGTGATATCTTAAAGAAAATAAGAGCACCTAGTAGGTAATAGTAATAATTAAATGTAGGTATGATTTAGAAAAATAATCAACTGTCGACATCATATCATTGATCCGATAATTAAAAAAATAGGCCAAGTGCGTGAGCTAGGCAAGGGATACCTAAAATATTTACGCATGCAACACTGTATTGATTTTATCGACCTCAAAAATAAGTTTGTTAAGGTTAAACCTTAACAAACTTATTTTATAAATAAAATTTACGAGTTCTATAAAATAAACTACAAAGTATAAAAATACCTAAATCTACCTACCTACCTATCTATTTCTGCTTTAAAATTGGAAGTCGGGGGCAGAAATCCAAAATACAAAACAACAGACACCGACGATCTATTATAATAATATTTGGTTTTAGTGTATCATATACCACGAGCGTGCGGCCCGCGCCAACAGCAGAGGCAATTGCAGCCGTCGCGACACGTCCACGGCTGCAGAGTGCTGTTCTGTAAATATATCTCACCGTGAAAACTTAGGTGAAGTGAACGTGAAGTCAGCTGTCAATAGTATCAATCCCATAAAGTTAAGTTTCTAACTTACTACTTGCTGACCCCCCTTGGGCTGCGACCGCGCCTCCCATAGCATCAGCCGATCGATTCTGTAAAAATCTCACCGTGAATAGTTAGGCCAGTGAGCATTAGCTGGAATGGCAGCTCACTCCACGCTCACTTCACCTAAGTTTTCACGGTGAGATGGTTACAGAATCGCACTGCTGTTAATATAACAGCTCACTTCACCTAAGTTTTCACGGTGAGATTTTTACAGAATGCGTCGGCAGTTGCCCCTCGTGTAGCGGCGACGTATCGACGGCTGCAGTGGCTTCTGCCGTTGGCGCGGGTCGCTCTTAGGTATACATATGTATGAGCACTTACGTGTGTACTGAACTACTATGTACGAACGTAGTGTTTGGAACCCATTCTATGACCCCAGTCTTTTCTCATAGAAATATATTAGAGAGAGAGAGAGATATATTAGATATAATTCTACAATTTTTTCTATCAAAATCCT
This sequence comes from Apamea crenata, assembly GCA_949629185.1. NCBI lineage: Eukaryota > Metazoa > Arthropoda > Insecta > Lepidoptera > Noctuidae > Apamea > Apamea crenata. Next base: position 7,552,818 of record OX451371.1, on the reverse strand, counting down.
ATAAATATAATCCGATAGAACTAGCGATTTGTCTCTAAAACGTGCTTAGAGCTAAGACTGTTTTCGGTTGAGATTCGGTCCATTGGCGTGAACATTGTTACAACCCTCCTCGGTCGCCCCTACACTAACACAGGAAAAATATGTACCTATTTTTTTGATTTGGGAAAACAAACGGTTACACATGTTATGGTATAGAACTTAAAAATATAAATGTAACCAACAACATTTTCCACATAACATAAAAAAGTTAAACAAACACGAACGGCGTGCGATGTAAATTACCTACATTGAATACAGAGTATGGTTAAATATAAAAAATAAAACTAAACTAGAACATTACTAAAGGTACAGGTAAAAATAAAAAAAATAAAAAGAAGATTTAATAGAATATTTAAAATAGAAATGATTATGATGTTAGGATTGATAAGTACCTAATTCTGCTATGATTTTAAACGCAATACTTCTAAATTTTCTAGCGGAAATAGCAAAGAACTCGATATCCTGGAAAATCTTATTGAACTGAGTAGTAAGACGCCTTAGGGGTGCTCGCGATCCTGCGTTTGATCGACAAGAGGTTACAGCAAACAGCGGTCGTGCGCGGACACCTCGACATATAGCGGCTTATTTATAAACGACGATTAAAATTAAGTGAAGTTTAAACGTCAAAAATGTATGATGGTTAAACAGTAGCTAATCACTACTTAACTTTAAACAACGTTTATGAATAAAGGGGCTTGTATCTAGTTCTGGTACTACATAACTTATTTTATTGGTCATGTCTATACAATCATATGAATTATTACATAAATCAAACATAAACGTCGAATCCAACATTATACGTCTAGATTTAAGGTTTTGAAGTTTATAGTTATTCAGTAAGTCGCTGTAAGATGCATGCGTACGACAACAGAACATGATTCTAATAATAGGTAGGTACGAACCATACGAAATGCACTTCTAAACATTTAGAAGGCGTTCTTTGTTTGTACCTACATCCCTTCTATGAAAAATATTCTAATATGATAGAAAAAGTACAACGCAAATTTTTAAAGGCCATGCATTTCCGTTGTTGTCGTACGCATGCATCTTACAGCGACTTACTGAATAACTATAAACTTCAAAACCTTAAATCTAGACGTATAATGTTGGATTCGACGTTTATGTTTGATTTATGTAATAATTCATATGATTGTATATCATTGATGTTTTGTAGCAGGTTGTGAGTTGTGTGACTAATCTTGTAAACTTCTGATTTACAAGATGTATGCGTGTGTGGCGGGATCTACATCGCTAGATGTGAACTACGTATCACACTGACGGCAGCTGCCCACCAGACACCACACAGCACCCGTCTGGTAGGTGAATCCTCCTTTTCTATAGAGGATGAGTAAACTTAACACCCTGTTCCTCATACCTCTATTACGTAGTAACTATTTAGTAATCTGTGCCTCTATGCGTGTTTAGGTAAATGCTTCTTTATGCCAATATTTCTATGGGTTTGTGCTAAAGATGGTTTTGAGCAGAACAGTTGAGAATACGAGCTACGTATACCTATGCTTCAGTCCCCGGTTATAATTCCCTTCATGCTGGTGTTATACTGGGTCATGTTTAGATATCGATCTGCGGAGTTTCGCTAGCTAATTTAATTTGACATTACGCATTAAGTATATTTTCAGCATTTTTCAGAATACCTAACTTCAGCTATGTAACATTTAAAATAACATTCCTAGGAGCATTGGGAAACTCTCGGTTTTCGCAGCTCGAGAGCGGCCGTATTCGCCCGAGTACCTACGTTCCTCCACTTACTCGATGCTCGTTACGCAGTGCGCTATTCTGGGCAATTCGGCAGAAACCGTTTTGTGATTTATATGTTATAAACATGATCAGTGAATAACCGAGTGCGAGTTATTGTGACTACAAACGTCTATATTTAGAGCGACTGCTGGAGTCGCTTGCACGAACACTCAAACATACGTCCGCGTCGAACGTTCCTACATAAAATACTTATTGGGCACATCACTTTGTGGTACATCATAAATTCGATCGTCTTTGTTGTACTTGTAGGAATTGAGATTTATTGTCAATTCCGTCGTTTATCCTCTTTTGCGTAGGGTCATTAATACCTAACCTGGGATGTGGCAAATGTTGGTCTAATAAGCATAATAACACACATAATTATTTATGTAAGGTACTGGTAAAACCTCAATAATACCGACAGCTTATTAAAACAACATGTTTAAATAAATAAACGATAGACAGGCTTGTGGCTAAATAATAACAGCCCCCAGATCAACCTTCAAGGTTAAGCAACATTTGCCGAGGTCGGCAACCGATGTACCTGGGATATGGTGCTCGACAGCCGGTTTCGGCCCCCACTTCCGGCGGCTGGCGCCCAAGTGGTTGGGCGCGGCTGGGGCGCTGTCAACGCCGCTTCCCAATCTGGGTGGCCCGAGCGCCGCCTGTAGGCGGCTCTACGTGGGGATCGTGCGCTCGATGGCCCTGTATGGGGCCCCGGTGTGGACCTCTGACCTGACGGCCGGTAACATCGCAATACTGCGGAAACCGCAGAGAGCGATGGCTGTCAGAGTCATCAGGGGGTATCGCACGATATCCTAGCTACGACTTGTGTATTGACCGGATCCCCGCCCTGGGACCTCGAGGCGAAAATACTCGCGACATTGTATCGGTGGCGCGAGGAAGCGAGGGCGCGGGGTGAGCTTCACGAGATCCTGGTGGTGGAATGGCGGGACAGGCTTACACGCCCTATCGATGGCCTCGTCACGATCGAGGCGGTCCGGCCAGTGCTCGAGCGATGGCTCTGGAGGAGGCACGGCTCCATGTCGTTTCGGGGGACGCAGGTGCTCTCGGGGCATAGTTGAAGAAAGAAAGAAAAACGTTTATCGTCGTCGTCGTCGTTTGTCGTCGTTTTTTTTCGTTCGCGAAGAGCGAGAGAGCGAAGAGTCCTGGTTCCTTCTGCGAAACAGTTGTCTCGCAGAGGCTGCGGAAAGGGAGAGCGAGATCTCGTCCACTCACCCGGCCCGCAGCAGACGCACCGGGTGTCGGCGGAGGGCGGACAGCGCCCTATAAATGGGTCCAGGGGCGACGGACTAGGGGACCTCCGTCGCCCCCCACACATCAGGACCCGAGGTGGTGGCGCGTAGTGTTTCATGCGCGCCCCTCTTAGACGTCGCGGGGGGAGCCAAACAAATCACTCCCCCCCTGACCCGAGTAGGCCCGCGGTGGTGGCACCAATCGGAGGTTGCGAAGGATCGTACGTTCCCGCGACCCCCGGCGTAGGTGTGAGATGGGGGGGTGGTTTTTAGTCAGTAAGAGTCTGACAGACCCCGCTACTCGTCCCAGGGCGGCGGACATCCATGAGGATTTTCCATCCGGATAAGAAAAGGTCGGCAACCGATCCACCTATGACATACCGAGCCTTGATAACCACGTTAAGCAGTTGGTCCTGCCCCGCTGAGATTCGTAGATCTTTCACAATCTTTACGGGTAGTCAGAAGCAGGAAAGTCTGACAACCAGTCTTGCCAAGGGGTATTGTGTTACCCAAAAACTGAGCTGTATGCATTCTGGAATTTCGTATCTCTTCCGTGTATATCTATATATATAAAATTCAAAGTCCTGACTGACTGACTGATATATCAACGCACAGCCTAAACCGCTGGTCCTAGAGATGAAATTTGGAGAATGTGTTCTTCGTGAAGAGTAGATATCCACTAAGAAAGAGTTTTTCGAAATTCTACCCCTAAGAGGGTGAAATGGGGGGATTTTGTTTGTATAGAAAATCTTAGTCCTTAAGTTAATAAACTTGAAACTTGGCACCAATACTAATCTAAGTAAATTATGAAGTTTGCCATTTTAAGTTTTCCTAAAATACCCCCTAAAAAGGGGTTGGGGGTTTCAAAGTTTGTATGGAAGAATTTTAACGCGTAGGCCGATTAACTTGAAACTCAGAATTTATACCTATGATCAAAAGTAAAGAATAGCGTGTATCAGGGTTTTTCGAAAATTACTCCTGGCGGAAAATGAGTATAAATAATCTTTGAGTCAAGTTATGAATACATCCCAAACGATTTTTTTAATTTCCACCCCTGCGGGGGTGAAAAGCGGAGATACAGTTTATATGAAAAATCTTCGTCATTAGTTTAATAAACTTGTAACTTTTCAAGAATACTCGCCTAAGTAAGTAATAAAGTTTATTATTATAAGTTTTTTTTTTAGATATAGGGGTGTTGAAGTTTGTGTGGAAAAATTGGAATGCGCGGTCCGATTAACTCGAAACTCAGTGTTTATACTTAAGAACAAAAATAAAGAATAACATGTATCAGGGTTTTATGAAAATATACCCCTAACGGATTGAAAAGGGGCAGTTAATTTTACAGGGGAGGATTATAATGCGTGGCTTGATTAACTCGAAAATTGGTATAAATAATCTTGGAATCAAGTTATGAATACATACCAAACGATTTTTTAAAATTCCACCCCTGTAGGGATGAAAAGCGGGGATACAGTTTATATGAAAAATCTTATTAATTTAGTTAATAAACTTGAAACTTGGCAAGAATACTCGCCTAAGTAAGTAATGAAGCAAAGGGGCGTTGAAGTTTGTGTGGAAGTAATTAAATGCGCGGTCCAATTAACTCGAAACTCAGAATAATTAATAATAAGTATGTAAAGTGGTCGAAAATTGACCCCTGGCGGCGCAAAAAGGGGTAATTCGATTTTTAGGGGAGGATTTGAACTTGAAACTGTATGTTACATTTTCACACCTAAACCCTTTTCATCCCCTGTAGGGATGAAAAGCGGGGATACAGTTTATATGAAAAATCTTAGAATAGAATAGAATAGAATACTCTTTATTGTACACCATAAAAGTTACAGAACATAAATAAAATATATAAAATTTTACAAAGGGTGACACAATGGGCGGTCTTATCGCTAAGAGCGATCTTTTAAAGACAACCTTTGGATAGATTAAAAAATTAAGGAGATGCAAATATAGTAGGTAGTATGTGGTGTACCATTTACACTATACTATTAATACATACATAAAGTATATTTTACTCATCTAAATAAAATACATATAATAATAAACATGAACAAGAGCAAAGAAAAAAAATAATAAATAAATAAATAGAATAATAATAAATAATAATGATGATGGTTAAGAAGAGAGGAAGTGCTTTTTTATCATAATTTTGAAAGCGGACAACAATTGAGCACGCCTTACCGACACGGGCAAGTCATTCCATAGCCGTACTGCTTGAACGGTAAAAGATTTGTCAAAGAAACTGGTGGAATGCATCGGCATCTCTAGTCTCAGGTTTTCCGATGACCTCAGATATCTATTATGTGTGTCATGAAGGAACTTGAAACGTTCTTTAAGCTAAGAGGGGGTTTTAGGATTAAACAAAATACTGTAGAGCTGAAATAAGATATGAGAATTCCGGCGAAGACGTATGGGAAGCCACTTGAGCTTTGTACGAAATTCAGAAATGTGATCATATTTGCGCAGGCCAAAAATGAATCTTATGCAAAAGTTTTGTGCAAATCTTTTTCATTCTTATTCATCTAATTTTAAACAATTACATAATTTATATTAATTTTAAGTTTCATTGGAGTAGGTCACTACACAGTTAATAAACTTGAAACTTGTCATGAATACTTGCCTAAGTAATAAAGTTTATCATTGTAACTTTTTCAAAACTACCCCACAAAGGGGGATATAGGGGTGTTAAAGTTTATGTGGAAGAATTGGAATGCGCGATCCGATGAACTCGAACGAAAGTCAGTATTAATACTTTTGACAGGAAAGAAACGATGATAAGTTTTTGGGTCTTTCGAAAATCGACCGCTGACGGGGCAAAAAGGGGTACCTGATTCATTTTTTAAGGGGAGTATTTTACTACGTGGCTTAATTAACTCAAAAGTTGGTATACATCATCTTTGAGTCAAATTATGGAAACATCCCAATATTTCTTTTTTGTTTTCTACGCCAGTGGGGTGAAAAGACGGGATACAGTTAATATGCTAATGAACTTGATACTTGGCAATATTTGCCTCATTAATTAATACAGATGGTCACTTTTAGTTTAAGAAAATCCTCACAGAGGGGGTGAAAAAGTTAATAGGTAAGAAAATATATTAAACTGCTCGGACGGATTAACTCGAAACTCGGTATTAATACTTAAAATCCATATCGTATCGTATCGTATGTGTTTTAAATAAAAGTGTGGATTTTACTGCTTGCTTCTATATTTACTCACACTTCTTTACTTACTTACGGGCAAAGTGCTATACTATATAAAATTATAAATTCTGTCTGTATGTTACATTTTCACGCCTAAACCACTGAACGAATTTCGATAAAATTGCCTGCCAGCAGATGCCAAAGAGATAGATGGCATCCTGGGGAAGGACATACTTCTTATCCTTTCCGACATCCACAGAAGCTAGTTGGTCAATTATATGGGTTCTGCATACACAACCATACGCTTCAGTGCCGAATCGAACATCAATCAATTTAATTTAATATAATTAATTATATTAATTTAATACAATTTAAAGTAATTTAAGCGATTTGACATTTTTTTGTATTAGTATATATATATATATTTTTTTTTGTGTATTTCAAACGATTTGACATCTATTGTAATTTAAACGATTCCACATTTCTGAATAATTATGACATTTTTACTGTACCTATTTCAGACGATTTGACATTTGTACTATCATCGTTTCTTAATATTGTTACCTACTTAAAATTATAATACGATTTGCATGCCCATGTGACGGTAGAACATGGAGCACTATTATAAAAATAAAACATCTATATGTATACTAATTACCCATGTTTGCAAACTAATAAATGATTTGATTTGATTTGATTTTGATTTGATCAATGTTACCAAAAGAGTCCTCTAAAGGCTGTTCACAAATCCAAAGCCCGAATATTGTGAAAGTTTAAACCAAACAGACGACCACTATTTCTTCCGACGGCTATTTGCTGTCAGGGTCTAGGAAAATCAGGTAACCTATAATGTGTCATTTTCGACTCGGAAGCCTGTCGAACAGCTGGGGCTTGTGCTCGTCTCTGGGCATAATTCATGTTCTTCTTTCTTTTGTCTAACTGTTTGCATACTAAAATTGCCATCTCATTTCATTTGGAAGTTGAAAGTCTTCAGGGCTGGATGGGCTGCACAACTGGTGGATCCAATGGTTTTATAGCCGGCCGAGGGAATCAATCAGGCATATTATCTCTGGGTGTTTTCGTCTAGCTAACGAAGAGTACTTGCATAAACACAGCCTTGTAGCCAGGATTATCCATCAGCAACTGGCTCTAAAATATAGCCTTGTGGAAGTGCCGTACTACAAGTATGTGGCCGACCAAGTTCTCGAAAATGGAAATATCACATTGCAGTGGGATCGATCCATCATAACTGACAGGACTATAGTTGCCAATAAGCCTGATTTAGTGGTGGTGGATCGATTAGACAGGCGCGGCGCGCAATGTTTGTTGACATAACCGTCCCGTATGATGAGAACCAACAGGTTGTTGTGCCGATAGTCGTGACAGCCAATGGATTAATAGCCAAGACCCTCGACCAACACCTGAGGAGGCTCTGGCAGCTGAATCAAGGGCTTTATTCAGAAAGTCGTTCTTCTGGACACGGCCGGCATTATTAGGAGGATCCTTTTACTGGAGCCCTGACCGGTAGCTTGAAGTCTGTTCCCAATACCGGTGGGCTACTATTTTTTCATGTTTTTAGGGTTCCGTAGTCAACAAGGAATCCTTATAGTTTAAACCTTTAAAGTACCAATTTTCGTTGAAGTCAAGCCCCCCCCCCTCTACCAACTAAACGGTTGTAGTTAGAAATTCAAATGTCACGGCAGTAGTACCTATATATAACGAAGTTTAAGGGAAAACTATCACACTTAAGTGGGCTTTACAAGTTTACGAGTAATAGTCGACCAATTGTATTTGACTTGAAAATTTCGAACAACTCCATAGAAATGTCGAATGAGATGGCGCTAAGCGTCAGTTGCATCGAAGTCGACTATTAGTTACGAGTATTAGTAGTTAGTATTAGTCGAGTAGTTGTGTCGTCGTCGTTGTGTTGTAGTTAGAGCATGGTACGAAACTATCAGTCGGCGAATACGACCCGCACTTGGCTGTTATAAAAACTACGGAACCCAACACTGCGCGTGGCCCGACACGCACTTGACTGGTTTTTTTTATTTCTTTTTGTATTTAAAAATATGATTTGTATGTACATTAATGAAATAAAGGAAAGTTATAATAACGCACCCTACCATCGTATCTCTACGCTTTGTCGTCGTGGTGAGGCTTGCGCGCTCCTATGAACTCTAGGTCTGTGCCGGTAGAGTTTACTTTTCAGAAACAGGCCAAGGGTAACGAGCCAGACCAAGAGATATGGGTACATAACCCCGCGGGGCAGCATGTGGCGAGCTCTTATCCGTACTTCCGGGATTGTCCTGATAGCTGTGGAAAACCTCTTCACTCCTCAAGCAGCTCAGCACATGTTGCCTCCTTGTCGCTACATCACTATGTGCGTGCGACAGTTTCCAGAGGCCCAATAATGAGCGTGCCAGTCACCCTCTGCCACTTTATCCGTGAATATTATATTTATCATTGGTCCGGCAGAGGACAAAGTCCTTCCATAGTCCTAGGTAACCAATCCTCTATTATAGCCACCTAAATCCATAGCCCAATATTTATTATTATTATTTATTTATTCACACCAATAAGTACAACAATACGAGGAATTCAATATGTTTTGTTTTCAGGTTCTGCAGCAGTCCTGCACAAACCGGGGATTGTTCTTGGGTGCTCTTGCATAGTGTATGTACAGATTGTACAGGGATAATCGTTGATTGGCGCCTCATTCCATTTTAAATTATCTAAGGGACCCATGCGAGTTGGCTTCGGCCCCTCATACGCCTTCCAAAGTACCTCATGGTCAACATTAAAAAAAATTGTAAGTATACCTATAGTAGTAGGTTCCTAAGAGTAGGTACTTTGATACAAATGAGTTGGCTTCGACCCCTCATAGGCCTTCCAAAGTAGGTACCTCATAGACAACATTAAAAAAAAAATGGATGTATACCTATAGTAGTAGGTTCCTAAGAGTAGGGTACTTTGATACAAATGAGTTGGCTTGAAACATGCTTTAAAGTCTATTAATGCGTTTATTAACGACGTAATTAAATTGTCGTTAATTCTGCGAGTATTGCCGTAAAAATATCGAAAGTTTAGACAGACAAAACATAAAAATTGTGTAGGCTCCTACATTCTGTCGACATGTAATTATATCTTTATTATTACTAATAACGTCGTGAATAAAGGACATTATGTGATTTCATCGCGTTGGAATTAGGAAGCGATGACCGTGATCATGAAGAGAAATTAATTAAAAAGCAAATTGACTTAACACCCTACGTCACTTTTCCGTTTTATAGCCATTTTATACAATTGTCAAAGAATTAACTGTTGTGATTTGAATATACGGACAATTTAAGTTGTTAAGTAATCAAATTACTAAACAATCAGTTTCCCTGCCTTTGCCTAACATAACCTAACCAAGTGAGATAAGTATGTGTAGCATGTGTGGTTTTTTGGGACATTAGGTAATAATTATACGATTTTTTTAACTATTACCGACAATGTTAGTAAGTAAACTTTATACGTAATCCGTTAAATCTTTAAAACAGAAGATTTTCTTAGATTAATTAATAAATGAATGAAGTGAACAAGTCGATTATTGCTATTGCCAACCCATAGCAACGGCTATGAAGCTATTAACGATTTTTATGAAGCTATTACCGAGTGTAAAGAATCGATAAAATTGTTTATTAAAATATTTCTCTTTCATGTTTTATTTCTAACTATGCTTAGGTATTATGTTTTTCAACGCTTAAATCCTCCATGACCGCTTCATTTTTTTATTATTAAAATCTTTTTGCAAGGTCTAATTAGCTAGCGAAACTCAACAGACATGATGGGTGTCGATATCTTAAAACAAAAGCTAAATTGATTTATTGAGAATTTGCTGTAATGTCAAAAATCAGTTGTATTTTTTTTTGTGCAAACTTCATATGCTTACGATGATGATATCGATATAAAAACACGATAAACAGTAGGTAGTTTTACTTTAAAACGGAGGGTGTACCAAAAAAGGATTTTGTGAAAATCGACCCTTCAAATCGGTCAAAAGGGGAAATCGTTTATACGAAAAATCTTATTCCTTTGGGTTATAAACATGGACCATGGCACGAATATGTACCAACAATCTAAGTATTTAAATAAAATAAAACCCTACTAAAACACGATTGTTTAGTTTTATATATTAAAATAATCTTTTTTCATTCGGTAGAGCCAGCAAGCTTGTACGATGGTTCTAAATAAATTTTATTAACATTGCTTTTCCCTACATACATACACATACATACATACATTGCTTTGATATAGTTATTGAGTTAGCTTCAATAGTATGTAATCCGCTTGGTGTATGTGGATGATATTACAAAAAATTCTGACACTGTAATTTACATAGCAAGTAGTGGTGTACCGATTAAGTATGGGGTATAGGTACCACAACTAAAAAGTGAAAAATAAAAAAAAACTCTCGAAACATCCTCGATAGATTTAAAAAATCATCCTATAGTTAAATGCTTGATAAAAAAATATAGTACCTACCTGACCATGTGAGGAATCAAAATAAAGAGCTTGAGGAGACGATTCTAAAAATAAAACACGCTAAAAGGTAAAAAACAAACCAAAAAGCTGATCTAAAAAAAGATGTTCATTGGAAGAAACCTGTAACTATTATTATAATTACGAGTTAATTTCTATTAGATACCTACAAGTCAAAACGAGCAGTAAACAAACCGCCTGTTTAGCTACATAGCATCACGGCGATGCGATGTAACGTTTTACTAATCGTAGCAATAAAGGCTTCGTTTTCAACGTCCTAAAACAGCTTTTGCGTTTCCTATACCTACAGAACAAAATGCCGTAAATCCAAATCCGATCGATCGGATTAGATTCCGTCATCAATTCATCGTATCGAGTAAACAAATGAGCAATAGTAAATAAATAATAAATGAGTAGATATACTTGAATATATAATATTAATAGTATTCTATTAATAGTAAATGGAAATATTAAATACTTGAGTTTAAAGAAAATTTATAAAGCGCTCTTCCTCTCTCTACTTATTTAAAAATTTGCTGTGCCCGACAGGGTCTATAATATTGTTTCTATTATTTTTTTATTTTAACACCTGCAGTGCGATTCTGTAACCATCTCACCGTGAAAACAGCCGCTCGATTCTGTAAAAACCTCACCGTGAAAAGTTAGGTGAAGTGAGCTTAGAGTGAGCTGTCGCTCCCTAGCATTAGTTAGAATGACAGCTCACTCGACGCTCACTTCACCTACCACCTTTTCACGGTGAGATGGTTACAGAATCGCACTGCAGAATCGCACTACTGAGGTGAAGTGAGTGAGTGTCATTCCAACTAATGCTAGGGATTGACACTATTGACACCTCACTCTAAGCTTACGTCACCTAAGTTTTCACGGTGAGATTTTACAGAATCGATCGGCTGAAGTGGACATTATGGATATAATATATATAAACAATTTAAGATACCGTGAAGAATTCTACCCTCGCTATCACCACTAATTACTACCTCATGACCTCGTGACATGGCTGAAAAAAGTCAGATAGTTATCATTATAAATCAGTCTCAATTACAAGTTTTGTCCAGATCCGTTAGATATTTGTAAGTTCATGTACCTAAGCTTGTAATTATTTTACATCGCAACTGCAAATATAGCTTGTATATATTTGCAGCTATCTAGCATAAGTAAATAGACATATTATTTCGTAAGTTTATACAGATTAAATCATATGTCAACATCAGTCCATTTACTGGGATCAGCTGCTGTTACCTGTTAGACAGAACGTTATGAAACAGCTTCCAGCATTGCTATTCTCGGCCGTTCCATATGCTTCTGTACCGAATCGAACATCTATCAATGTTATCAAAAGAGTCCTATACTTATAGAGGCTGTTCACAAATCCAAAACCGTAAAAATTTCGACAGTTAAAATCAAATAGAAGACCGCTATTCCTACGCCAGCTATTTGCTGTCGGGGTCAAGACAAGTGGTTTAAAATGTGTCATTTTCGATTCGACAACCTGTCGTATGGTTGCGAATAGCTATGCATAGGTATATGTATTATGCTGGTTGGTGCACGTAACATGAAATGTAACACAAATAACAGATAGTGATTAGTGATAGTGTGTGTCGACCTACAGTCTGATGCTGTCTTGGTCCGTGGTTAGAACTAAGTAGGTCTATGTTATTAGTTATCATCACTACTAAAACTTGTCGTGTCGTGACTCGTGACGCGTAATTGTTATTAGTTTAGTACAAAGCTCAGGAATGCACGCTCACACGTTCTTTATGTACAACAACGATTAATTGGAATATCTCGTATAGTATCTGTACGAGTCCATGTTTACTTGAAACACGAGTGTGGGGAGTAAGAAGGAAGCGTGTCGGTGTGTGACGTACCGGTGAGGGGCATAAAGCATGTAGGCATTGGTGTGGTGCTGGTTTGCTTCTCTACTGTGTGAAACACCTTGCGTTGCGCGTACTGCGCGTCCTTGGGCTCCCAGAAGAACACGTAGTACAGCGAGAGCATGATGGCAGCCAGCGACACGCAGAACACGTACACGATGACGGTGAGCACGCGCACGCTCTTCTTGTCGCGCTTGCGCTGCTCGTAGAGCGCGTCCAGCACCACCTCGTGCCCGCTGGCCGTGCCCAGCCGCACGGAGCCGCCCACCGAGCGCACGCTGCCCGAAGCACACGACTTGCCCGACATCTTGCACCGCCACTCAGCACTGCCGCACCGCACGCGACAAATCCAGGTAACTGGGACACGCTTATTGATATGGCCCAGTTCTCTTGATGCGCCGCGGCCGAGTTACCGTGCCGGGTCACGCCGACCGTGTCTGCCGCTTGACACCTCCTGATGCCGACTGCTGTTTCATTATTATGGCGCCCGCTTCGGAATTCATTTGTTTATCCTTTAATTTCACGCTCGGTATACGTAAATCTATTCCAGTTCCTCTGACGTAGCCTTACGATCGCGAATCGTCTGTCATAGAATCGTCCCTGAACTTTCATTGTTTTCAGCTAACGAGCATTGTGTTTTTTTCACAGTTTTATTTTTACTATGGAATATACTTAATATTAATAATACAACTTGTTGAAAAACTACCTTACACTGTGTTAGTTCAAATACATCGTTAAAACGAAGTCACACACGACCCGTGCCGGTTGAAGAGGGTCACACCTCGTTATTTGTTTCGAATGAGAGCGAGAATAATGACGAGGTAACGAAGTTAATTTACGAGAATGGTGGCACGTTATTGTGACAGCGTGAAGTGTGGCGAAGGGCGCGTGGCGCGGGGCGTGCGGCGCGGCGGCGGCGGGCCGGCGTGTGCCGCGCGCCGCGCCGCCGCCGTCCGCCTGCCGCCAGCTGCCAGCCGCCGCCGCGCGCCGCCGGCGAGATCAATAATATGCAAGACTTCTCTTATTTTTTGCAATAGCTCAATTGTGCTGAAAAATGCGTCATCCGGAGTATCCGGACGCAATTTTCTTATGAGTGGACGCAAACAGACGTCAAAATCTGTTTTATGTTATTTGTTTTTTCAACCAAAATAATAATGTGAGATAAGTGATGGATGTAGAATAAAACAACCTAAATAGAAACGTACTCGTACTGTAAAATTCGTAAGAGGCTAAAGTATAAATATTTTTGATTGTCTTCAGTAGGTATGTATCACGTCCTAAGGAGGTCCGAGTTCCGATATCTTTCCGCTACATTCTTAGCCTTACCACCGTTTGCGCAGCTTCCGGCTGGTTCTAGCATTGCCGGAAGGCAATGCTATGCAACTTAATTAAGTAAAAAATTAACGTCATTGAGAACGATGACGTTAATTTACTTAATTTTTACTTAGGTACTTAATTAAGTTGATAGTTCGCTCAAACCCACGTAGTATGAAGCAACGATACTTTATGATGAACTTATAATAACACTTTGCCCGATCTGGGAATCAAACTAAGTAGCGCATGCTTTATTAACCACAGTATAGAGTGGTCATGAGCATCAATAATTATCCGTTTGATTTGGTTTCGCTCAATTACAAAGTACGCGGTAGCCGGTGCTCACGGCCTTTGTTTTCAAACATTCGGTACGCGCGCTTTTGTACGTAATGGCGCTCCCTCACTGGTAGTATTTGCCTGTAATGAAACAATCCATGATTCTATTACCACACATAGTCTCACACATAGTCCCATAACAAAAACAAACGACACGGTTGGCGCAGTGGCTGAGCAATCAACTGCTGCGCTGCGTGTCGCGGGTTCGATTCCCGCACGGAACCAATATTTGTATTGCCTACAGGTAGTTGTTCCGGGTCTGGCTGTTTGTGTATGTGAGTTTAAATGTTTGTAAACGCACCCACGATACAGGAGTAATAATTCATAATGTGGGGCAACGTTAAAAAAAAAGTGGCAAAATCGGAATCCTTATATAATAGGTTGGGGAAAAAGTTTCTACGCATTTTTTAAGAAAATTCAAAACATTTTTTAATATAGTTTATTTACATTTATTTAACTAAAGTATGTAGGTACCATTTTGTTGGATAACTTTTTGCCATCTTATAGGTAGGGACATGATCCCATTGCTATAGAAATTTTGGGATTTCTGATCAAAATACCGCGACAAGTGGTTTTGGCAGTCCTCTCGTGATGTTAACCTGACACTGCCTAAAGAATTCTGAAGAGACCGAAACAGGTGAAAATCTGAAAGTGCAAGGTCAGGACTATACGGCGGATGCATTAACACCTCCCAGCCAAACTCTCTTAATTTTTGCTGAGTGGCTAAAGATGTGTGAGGTCTAGCGTTATCATGATGAAAAACCACACCCCTTTTGTTGATTAATTCCGGCCGCTTTCTCTCAATTTCTTGATTTAATCTCATCAGTTGTTCGCAGTAGAGTTCAGAATCGATGGTGCTGCCTGGTGGTAACAGCTCATAATGAATAATGCCCTTCCAATCCCACCACACACACAACATCACCTTGTTGCGAGTTAACCCGGGTTTCGCCACAGTCTGTGAAGCCTGACCGGCCTTTGACCACGACCTTTTTCACACGTTCTTGTCGTACGTGATCCACTTTTCATCACCAGTTATCAGCTTCTTCAAAAATGGTTCGGTTTCATTACGTCGTAATAAAGAATCACAAATGAGTACACGGTTCATTCGGTTTCTTTCAGTGAGCTCGTGAGGTACCCAAATATCGAGCTTTTTTGTGTACCCAGTTTTTTTCAAGTGCGCCAAAACTGTTTTGTGGTCAATTCCCAGTTCTTCAGCTACGTCGTAACTACTGATATGCCGATCATGCTCCACTTTTTCAAAAATGGCATCCATTTTATCCGTAATAGGGCGACCATAGTGACGTGCATCTTTGACATCAAAATTTCCGGATTGAAAACGCTGAAACCGTGCTACTCTCACAGATACTGCACTAGGTCCATAAACATCGCAAATTTTTTTCGCGGCTTGCGTTGCATTTTTACCTTTTTTGTAGTAAAATTTTAAAATGTATCGAATTTCTTCATTAGATTCACTCATCTTGACAGTACGAAAAACAAATGAAAATCACACATTTTCCTAATTTGAATTTGTAATTATGTTCTTTAAAATTTAAACTTTCAATGATACCAAAACCAGCCAGATCCAAATAGTATAACCAAAGAGATTTTATTACAAGTTCATACATACTATAATGCGAAAAGACTTTTTCCCCAAATTAATAATTTCGTTCCGTCAGTCCATATGTCCCACAACCAGAGGCAATGAGCACTACGGCACTAAGTCCATCGATGTTATTTGGAAGCAAGCAGTTTTCTATAAACCGCAAAACAATGGTGTAGTGAATAAGTACAAATAAACAAATTATGGATAGGCTTCCCCATACAAACGTGTTACCGAGGGATGAAAAATGCTCAAGTGTTCTGTGTGCGACGATATCAACGAAATGTAAATGCTAATGGTATTAAAATACGAACGCATACGAAAATCCTTTGCCATGCCATGCTGCGCCAAGCCGCCTGGCAAGCCCAGGGTATGGTTATCCCATAATTAAAAAGATTAGGATGTTTTTAAGTCAATTTTTTACTTAAGTCCCGTTTTCATGTCCGTATTTTTTGTGATACATTAGGTCTTACGAACAAACGTATTTGATTTAATACTCTTATTATTTTGTAGTACATAACTCCATAAAACATACTATTTTTACCGGTATTGAGGGATTTATTCAAATTACTTGCTAACTATTTATCTTCCGCCCAGAAACCGCCGTAGGCCAGGTGCATCTACGTTGGCGTAGGCCAGGCGCTGCTACTAAGTCCTAGGCCAGACACTGCTACGCTGCCGTAGCTGCGTAGGCCCGGTGACGCTACGCCGCCGTAGGCCAGGTGCTGCTACGCCACCGTAGCAGCGTAGGCCCGGTGCCCCTACGCCGCCGTAGGCCAGGTGCTGCTACGCCACCGTAGCAACGTAGGCCCGGTGCCTCTACGCCGCCGTAGGTCCCGCGAAACCGTGCCGTAGCAGTCTACAGTAATTTCTCTTTTTAAGGTTTCATACCCAGAGTGCCAACGGAACCCTATTACTAAGCCCCTGCTGTCCGTCCGTCCGTCTGTCTGTCAGCGGGCTACAGCCCGCTTACAAGCTCATGAACGTTAATAGGTAGACAGTTAAAGTTTTCAAAGTATTTATTTCTATTGTCGCTATAAAAAAAATAATAAAAATAAAATAAAGTTAAAAATTAAAGGGGGTCTTCATACAAGAAACGTGTTTTCATCGGCGTGTTCCTTGTGGTACGGAACCCTTCGTGTGCGAGTCCGACTCACGCTTGGCCGATGGTTCGCTTGGCTTTTTGTGCAGTTTTAGCTTATCTACATACCTATTGCAATATTATTATTTTATTTAACCTATTTCAAAAAAAGCAGGAGGACCGGGTTCGTACCCGTTTTCGGCACCTACGCCGGTGTCTTCCGGTACATGTCTGTCGTCTACATGTCACGTCAATGCAGTATGAGGATCGACAAGTTAGTATACGACTTGTCCGTCGTGTCGTGGCTGCATCAAAAAAGCGAATTCCGTGTCGTGCCTGTTTTGAAGTTGCCAAAGCACGTTGTGGTTTTTCGCTCAATGTACTTTTTGTTCGTATACTCCACATATTTATCTATGTATATTATGATACAAGTTGATGTGTTTCTTCTTCCACGAGGAAAGACTACCGGGCTCTTTCCTCGTGGAAGAAGAAACACATCAACTACAATAACAACAATAAGTAGCAAGTGCAAACAGTTAAGGCCTGATCAAATTGTTTCAATGATTAGGCAGTCATGCGACAATTCGCGCAGATTGAACACCGCCATACAAGTTAGTTGATACTTCACATTGACAAAATCAATAAAATAATACCGAAGTAGTTAGGTATCTTTTTCTTCTTCTGATATCAAAACCATTAGACCCAATAACACGCTCAAGTGATGATGCTAATAATGTTTCGCGCGAAATTGGAAGGGCCAACTCAACGTTTTATTGTTTCCCTCTATAACGTAACTTTAGTAAGTAACACGTATCTCTTCGGAACGATCTTGTAATCGAACCGACGACGAGGATAAAAGGATCACAGTAATTGTGGGGATTCGGGGAAGGACGTATCGGTTAAGCGCGCCCAATGAAGTCACATTCGTAATCGGCTGTAGGTATGTAAATAGTATGCCACCATAACCTTGAGTGCCACAGTGTTGTTGTAAGATCTAGATGGTAGTCTTTCGTTATATATGTTTTTAACCGACTTCAAATAAAAGCGTGTAAAAAAGAAGGTTCTCAATTCGGTTGTAGTATTTTTTTTTTGTTATCTGAGAACTCCGTCGTTTATGAACCGATTTGGTTTTTTTTTTTGAAAGCGTATAGTATAGGTAAGTATACGCTTTCAAAAAATTGTGTGTGGTCCCGTTTGGTCAAGTTCTGATGACTGATTTTTCAGTTAGCATAAGACTTATTTTTCCACTTACTGTATGTTGATGATGTTACAATAACTTCCTATCACTGTTATATGTACCTATACTTAGCAAGTGAAGGTATATGAATTTGTGTGGTGTATGTAAGACCCACAACTAAAAAAGTTTTTATTTTTCACTTACACAAAACAAACAAAAGTATACGAATTTGTGTGAGGTAGGTAATACCAAGTTCTGGTATTTACCTACCCCACACAAATTCGTATACCTTTGTTTATTTTTCAATCAACAATTCCATTGTCCCCAAAAATTACAACTGAACTTAAAGGGCTTAAAGTAGCCGCATCTGTTTGAGCTGAAAGTATTATACAATTTGGAGTTTGACCAACATAGTACTTAAAGGAAAAGGTTTTAAGGCAGATGCTGATATAATGATTTCTTTTATAATTATATAGCCTTCCCTTAATTCGGCTTTGAAGTAATATCAAGACCTCCACCCCAACTGCATAACACACTTTCAATCGCAATCAGAGGTTTTCGAAAGATATTCCTAATCCATTGCTTCATAGGTTTGTAAAATTCGTCTGCTCAACAACGTAAATAACGCAATGAGCTTGGCTGAACTATTAAAATGAAACAAATTGTGATCTATTCGCATTTTATGTGTTGAGCAATTACCCTGCCGATCTAGTTCTATTTACAGTGGTTTAGTAAAGATACAAAAGAGATAAGCCTCCTAAAGATTGATAAAACTATTCGGGAAACTTACAGTTAACTTATACAGTGTTCTTAAACAATATGAAATTGAAGGCCATTTAGATACAAACCACTAATAGACACTAAAAATAAAAGCAAAAAATATGGTCGGAACAAAATACCTATACCAACCATAAATCAGGAAATAAACAGTGACATACTCGTAGCTCTACGTCAGTAAATAGCAAACAGTTAAAAATGCCAAACCGAAATTGTATTGGGTACTTAAAATAAACACGTAAATATTCCCAAAGCCAACATAAAGTCAACAGAATGAGGTAATTGATGTTCAGTTTTGGACACAATTGGGTTAAGCTAATTGGATTACAGGAAACCCTTCGTGTAAAACCTAATAATATACGGATGTGGTGCGATGGTTCCAGTGCTCTAGTT
The DNA here is from genome assembly GCA_949629185.1 of Apamea crenata. Lineage (NCBI taxonomy): Eukaryota > Metazoa > Arthropoda > Insecta > Lepidoptera > Noctuidae > Apamea > Apamea crenata. The sequence continues at coordinate 7,533,518 of OX451371.1, read as the reverse complement.
TAAATAAGCACGTAAAGATATCTTAACGTAATCATTTCATCAATTAAAACAGACCTAAATCAAAGTGAAAAAGTGCTCGTAAAATTGGGAAATGATTTTATACAACTAAGTCTTCCTTGAGATTTACCGGCGCCAACGTAAATTGTTTATTTAGAAGATTTATCGTAAAATTCACTTTTTGTAGGTACTTTTACCGAACAGATATTACTGTTTGAGCACACAAAATTACGTAGGTCTCTATGCGTTGCGTGCATTGCTCGAAGAATATGCTCCTTGCACAATTTGCGAATAGCGACATTTATCAGCTGCTCATGTAGCTCGATTTAAACGCATAGTTTGATTTCCTCATTTCATGTGTGAAAATATTATTTAGGTATTCTTCTGAAATTTCCCACCGTTTGGAGGTTTAAATTGTAGGTGTAGAAGTCCCTACACTTTAAATAAAGCGACTAAGCATTTTATGCTGGTTCACACGAACACCTAGGTCCGCAACTACTTAGTTTAGTATCATTTATTTTTGTGTAAACCGTAATTAGGACTCAATGGTTCCATGTAGGTACTTTAAAACTGATATTGTATTTAGAGACATTACACGCAAATAAAATAAAGACCAAATAATTCACAGGCTGCACCCCGTACCTAAACAGCGACTTTTCACAACAAAAATAATAATCGTTTCCCAGCAATTAAGTAGGTATTACTCGTATATGTTACTTAGTTTGACGTACAAAATGTGTAGATGGTGGCTTTGTGATGGGCCTTTTTAAATACAACCTGCAAAAATATTTGGCAGCGCGCAATGTAACGCACGCATAACTTAAAATTGGAAGTTTACCTTCAATATCTCCGTAACCAGAGGGTTCTCAAGTATGGCCGAGTATAAAAAATTGTTCACAATGACGGGAAAAACAATTTAAGTTACCTCTCGCCTACGTTACGTCACTATTTACACCACTTATGGTGGTATAAATTAATTACCTATTACGATATGTCAGTCTTTGGTCACAGGATGGTAGATTAGAGACTATAAGACACTATGCTCGTTACTGAATTCAAATACGTAATAGTGTTATGTGTTGCCTCTCTCTCCTCTCTCTCTGAGCCCTGTGGGGTCGCAAGTCGCAACTCTATATTTTTGATTCATTAGAGTTTGTCCGCTTCGTGAAATAAAGCTAAAATTAATAGTCCACGGTGATTACAAGATATTAAGAGTATCCGTGAGTGTAGCAAAACATTGCTTGCATCTACATGATCTACAAACTGTACTGAATAACGAACACACCTGATTATTTAACCAACTGGCTGCCACGGGTTGTGATAGGGTTTATTTTTAGTTTAGGAGCACATGGCCTAATCAAATATTCGAGAAGCATACAAGTGTACTTGCTGATTTAGTTACTGTTCTATTTGAACCACCGCGACATGTAACTTTTAATAGCATAATTCATAATGGTCCTATGAACGGTAGCCCAACGTGTGGACGGTGCAACACTCGGGCGGCGATCCCTTACACTTAAGTAATTATAGTGAATTCAGTCAATTAAGTAATTAATTGAAACCGCGCGATGTTTCGCTATATCCCTGGAGGATTCCCCCGAGCCACGCCGCAATATTATTATACAAACTTTTGTTCTAATAGAGAGGCCGCTGTAATGTTTGTCAAGTATCTCTTGATGTTGCTCAAGCATGGTTTAGTTTTACTTGATCATTTTATTTCCAGAATAAGAAAAACTGAGTTTATTAACCTACCGAGAAATGCGAGCCGAATAAAATATTGACTAAGTATAGTAATTATTTTTATTTCCTTTATACTATCGTTTTGTCTGCTGATCAGAATTATTAGGGAAACCAACTCAACTTGGAAAAAAAAGCGTACTAACTTACCATAGAAGTTTGCGTTGGGAAAAGCCGCGTGCTCGACGTGGACCTTGTGGTGGTGATGGCGCTGGTAGAACGTGCGGTTGCCGACGCGCGCGCTCGCCTGGCCCTCGCCCACCTCCGGCGGCAGCTCGGGCGAGCGCCACACGCAGATATAGTACACGGACAGCAGGATAGCCGCCAGAGACACCGACAGCAGATACGCCAGCACAGTCAAAACGCGCACCACCTTGCTGGCTGGCTTCTGCTTGTATATGTCCCGCGTCGCCGAGGCTGCGGCGGGAGTTACCTCTTCCGTCGCGCTGTCGTCCTCCGCCGGACCACTTTGACCACACACCGACATCCTACTGTCGCTAACTACATGTTCGACAGATAATCGGCGAAAAAATAAGACAGCCGTGTCCGCGAGTGGCGCGTGTAGTGTCCGCGGTCGGGTGAGTGCGGCTGTGCGGCGCTCGAGCGCTGTCCGGCCGCCACTCGCCACTCTCGCCAGGTCGCGGTACGCCGCTATCCGCTGACTCCCGCGCTATTCGCCGAGCCGATCAACTACAGACGTCACAGATTTGCGAATGGTACCAACCACCGACACACGAATTTACGATTTTATACCTGGATATGAAGTTAAATACGTTCCTATCCGTCTTACTATCTTGCTTGTAATTTTTATGTTACACTTATAAGTACATGCAGAGGATCGACATTAACAGGAACGCTCACAATGTGGGTACCTCCAATGCTTAAATCTAGTCCTAATACATATAGTCTAGTGTTCTTACTGGATTACTTTAGGTATGATATTCTAGATAAATATGTGTTCCGGCCTTCCGGGTGCATCAATTATATTATTCTCACATTACGATTGCACTACCTATTTATATTATGTAGAAATGCAATGATAATAAACATTTAGAAGTAACTAACCAAGACTACCTAAGACCAACTTTACCCTAAAATAAAAATGTTGGTAGGTATGATTAGAAAAATTTCAATCACCGAGTCAGCCGATGATACACTTTTTTTACGTCTTGATGGAGCGCCAATATCAATATTCCCGTGAATCTGGCAAATTCCATGATTTGTATAATTCTTGATAAGTCACGAATTAAACACACGTCATAAATCTAACTTACGATTTTCGATATACAACGAATGGTACAAGCATCTTTTGGCGCGTGGCCAAAATTGGAAAACAAATCAAAAACTAACGCTACCTAACATCTTGATTTTTCATACTTACAATTTCTGCGACAATGTCACACATGTTTACGAACAACGTCCCCCGGAAATGTCATTCAGACACGGAAAGATCCTTGTAGCACTTCTACTATTATAGCTAGGCTAGTATGTACATTCATTCTCAAAAAGATATAGGTACTACTAATATATATGTCGCAGGCAGATTGTAAATATAATGCCTAAGGAAAATTGACGTGATATTGATTGTATAATGCCTAAGGCAAATTGATTGAATTGGACGGCTAACCATGATTATTAAAAGTTTGGCAGTAAAAAGTAAGCAGTACTTAAACTAAATAAAAATAAGTCATACATAACGAATATTCTAATGGGTAATTAATAAAAACATATTGAGCAGCATAATGGCTTAACGGGCAGTCCATACAAAAACTGTCAGACGTCACTTTTATTCCACGAATAAAAATTATCTGACGGTTGAAAAATCAGCCCTAAGAAATCTAACTTGGAAGTATCGCTCGCCGCGCCGCGCCGTGCGGTGCCGCTCGCTCGGCTATTATTATTATAATAAGTACTGCTACTTACTACTTGAGTATTTTTTGTACTAACATTATAGAATGAAATAACCGACTTATTTTATTTTTATTACGGTTAATATTTTACTGTCACACTAATTTACCAACCACCGAAAAATAAAATGACTGATCTTTATTTTTTTCAACTGATCATATCTATTATCTTGTCTAATGTTAAAATAACAGTTGTAAAAATTATTAGCAGGAGTCCGCCGAATGCCAGTTTGCATGGACACTCGAGCTTGTTTTACGAGTCGGATAACCTCCAAAACTTTTTCTCTAGTCCACGGATTTTTTAACGATCCCGTTTGAGATTCGTAATAATTGTTTATAGTAAACGTTTTTAAAATCACTCAGTCGTTCAGTAGGAACTGTGTGTGTGAGTGCGTGCGTGTGTTATGTGCTGACGCTACTCGTCTTCACGCACACATTCATATTTCATAGCGTGTTTGTACACTTGGTTACCACAAGTAAATCGCGAGTCGCTTCGTGAGTTAAAAATACTGTATGAATACGTGTACCTGTATACATATATATGAATGAATGAAGTACTTAAGTAAATAATAAGGTTTGCTATTATTCTTTTTTCATAACTACCCACCAACATCCTAACGCGCGGTTCAATTGATTTGAAACTTGTTGATGATCTATGATACAAACAATTAAGAATTTTTTTACGTTTTTTTGGGTTTCTCGAAAATATATAATCAGCTTATAATGTTCCCACTGCTACAGAGGCCGCCTCTCTTCGAGAGGGATTCTATGTAGCAAGCGGGCCCTGTGCGGGTTGATAGATGCCACACGTCTTCGAATTTTTGGTTCTATGACATGCCGGTTTCCTCACGATGTTTTCCTTCACCGTTTTGAGAGCAGTTACACAAAGTAAAGCCTGGCTGGGTCCGAATCTACGACCTACAACTCGTAACTAAGTATACCTAATCAAATTGTTACGGAGAATTGTTCTGCTTACTGCGATTAACTTGAAAATTGGTATAAATAAATCTAAGGGCCATCTAAGTAAGTAGTTATTATTAGAAGCCTGTGATGTCCCACTGCAGGGCAAAGGCCAAATAATTACTTAATTTTTTTTTTTTATATTTAATAATGGCAAAATGGCCAAAAACTTTAAAAAATCTACTCCTGCTAGGGTGCTGGGGGGAACAGTCACATTCTAGGATAGGAAGGTAAGTCTGTTTCCGAATGTCCCGATAAGAAAAAAAACGCGCTGAACTTCTTGTGTCAAATCGTGTAAACTTTTTAACCGACGAAAAAACGGAGGAGGTTCTCAAGTCGACGGGTATATATATATTTTTTTTTGTATTGACAGTATAGACACTTAGTTCGTACTGTGCATGAGTGGTCCCTTACGCCGCCCACGAGAGCGCTGGGAGTTAATCCATTACACGTAATTGGATCGTTGCGTTGCCCGCCGGTACCTTGGGAACTGTATAATATTGTGTGCTCCCCTCTATTGTTCCATGCTCAGCAATCAATCATCCCTGTAATGGACAAGCTAGCGTCGTCCGGGGATGGTGAATTTATTTTTTCACAATAATTCACAATTAACATAGGTAGGTACATAATTGATTACTATATTAGGCTATCTGGATAATATAAGTAGACCTCGATTCATGGAACACAAACCTATGAAAAAATAATAATTATACTTATGGGGACCACAGCTATACTATACATAGTTAATTATTAGAATTGGTTTTATGTGTTTGAACAAGAATTAATATTCGTTGCCTGCTTACAAAACCCCCGTAATGAATGTTCGCAAATTCCGGCGGTGACCTTCTTACTAAATGTTTTTCAAAGAACTTATTTTTTTTTTTATTCGTTTGACAGGATTTGCTTTAGTTCGTCTTTTTCGATAATAAACAGAACCTATTCAAGGTAGGGTGCTAAAATTTTTAGGCTCGCTTCGCTCGCTCTTGCATTCTACATTCTTTTGATTCTTAAGCTTTTCTTCATGAGTCTACGAAGGTACAAAAAAAAAGAAAATTAAACTATCCGACAGTGTGCAAAACGCTTCGCTCGCTCTTGCATTCTACACTATATTCTTAGTTACTTGAGCTTTCCTGTATAAGTCGACATCCTACTTCTGATTGAACATATAAAACCAAACCTAACCTTACCGATTGTTAAGGTTTTTGAGCTCACTCCGCTTACTCTAAATAATGTATTATTCTAATTCCAACTATTTATCAAAAAATGTTGCGAGCAATTTGTCAGTATTATTAGTAACAACCGGCCATTTAAACGCTGCATCCCTGAATAGCATCATTAAGTAATGTGGAGCTGGAGATGTACATGAACATTGACGGTAGCGGTAACGCTTGGAAACTCTAGACCAACTTGTAGATATACCACCCTAAAATAGAAAAAATACGAGGTGACTTGTGGCCCACAGGCGTGGATTGCTTAGGGCATCAGGTAGTCTTAATCTGGCTGGTTATATCGGCCTCCTACCTACTATAACCCTACTGTTCCTTCTTGTACCATGAGCTGGGGGCCCGGCAGATACCTACTTGTACAAATATCCAAACCTAAATAGAACTATTAACAAACAAAAATATGGCGTCGAAATATTCCTCCGCATCGCTGTCGACTGCTAATGTAAAATGTCAAAATGAAAACTATGTTTTTATTTTTATTGTATACTTTACATAACAATTTAGAAAACTTACAATAAAAATAAGAGCAGAATAGTTTTAACATAGTTTTCATTTTGTATATTTTTTCCGGGGTTTTGAAGTTTTTGTCCAGTCGTGCTAAAGCTACGGTTTTCAAGAAGAGCGGTTTCTGTCACATTACGGCGCAGTGACGGTTGTCATGAAAATTATGGCAACGGCATTTGATTTTACAGTGTCTAGGAAAAAACACCAACTAACTTTCATAAATGACGTATCAGTAACGTCATTCGCCGGTAAATTTCTATGTCGCGTCCATCGCTCTTCTTCGAAACCGTAGCTTTACAGGTAATCTATAGGTCTACAAGGCTCTTTTGGCACGTGGACAAAACTGGAACTAACGCCCCATCTCGTTTTTAGGGTTCCGTAGCCAAATGGCTAAAACGGAACCCTTATGGATTCGTCATGTTTGTTTATGTCACAGCCACTTTTTTCCGAAACTATAAGAACTATACTGTTGAAACTTGGTAAGTAGATGTATTCTGTGAACTGCATTAAGATTTTCACGCAAAAATAGAAAAAAAAAAATTTTGGGGGTTCCCCATACTTAGAACTGAAACTCAAAAAAATTTTTTTCATCAAACCCATACGTGTGGGGTATCTATGGATAGGTCTTCAAAAATGATATTGAGGTTTCTAATATAATTTTTTTCTAAACTGAATAGTTTGCGCGAGAGACACTTCCAAAGTGGTAAAATGTGTGTCCCCCCCCCTGTAACTTCTAAAATAAGGGAATGATAAAACTAAAAAAAATATATGATGTACATTACCATGTAAACTTCCACCGAAAATTGGTTTTCGAACGAGATCTAGTGGGTAGTTTTTTTAATACGTCATAAATCGTAAATTGTAATTGTACGGAACCCTCGGTGCGCGAGTCCGACTCGCACTTGGCCGGTTTTTCAATTCTATTTCACTAATGTTTACCACCAGCGCCCTGTCAATGGCATTCAGGCGCCAAAAGATTTTTGGAGTACTAGGTAACGTAACACAGCCGACTATAAATTAATCAAACTGTTTATTTAGCTTTGTGTAAATCCATTCTAAAAGTGGTGCTGTAAAATCAATTTTACTCCTTTTAGAACGTGCTCAAAGAGCAATTCTAAAACTTTTCCTACGCACCAGGTCTACGTAGATACGTAGCATATACATATAACTAGCTGACCCGGCAAACGTTGTTTTGCCATATATAAATTATTTCTAGCTGCCCGGCGCTACTTCGTTCGCGTGGTGTCCTACAACCCCTACCCTACCCTACTCCTACCCACTCCTACCCTACTCCTACCCTACTCCTACCCTACTCCTACACTACTCCTAGCCTACTCCTACCCTACTCCTACCCTACTCCTACCCTACCCTACTCCTACCCTACTCCTACATTACTCCTACCCTACTCCTACTCCACTCCTACCCTACTCCTACTCTATTCCTACACTACTCCTACCCTACTTCTACCCTACTCCTAACCTACTCCTACCCTACTCCTAACCCACTCCTACACTACTCCTTTTTCCATATTTTCTCCGTTTTCATAGTTTCTTTCGTTTAAACCTTCCCTGGATTACGACAAACATTTCAAAACCAAAATCAGCTAAATCGGCCCAGCCGTTCTTGAGTTATAAAATTACAACGAAAAGTGGCATTGATTTTTATATATAATTATAGATGTACTCGTATTAGAACCTACGGCTCTCCAGCACACTGCACTTACTTTGGACCCATGTATCTACCTACCTCCTTTCTACAAGAGAAAAAACACTTCACATAAGTATTCAACAAAACTTCTAGTTTTTCCACTATGATAATTTTGATCTCAATTGTAGTCGTTTTTAGATATTTATGGACCAAGATTAGTCTAGCAAATTCTCCTTCTTTGTGTTGCTGGCACGACAGTTATTTTAATTTTGCTGACCCAAAACTTAGCCACTTCTACCACGGCGTTTGGCTGAGTAGAGGTCACTTTGGCTGCTTGTTTTGGGACATAAAGGGCAGGATAGGAGGTGGAGCAAGAAGCATCCTTTGTGACACAGCTCCACATCCACACCTTGCTGCGGTTCCGTCGAGGTAGCCCAACTTTACGAAGTTCGACTTACATCTTAGTCTAGCAAATAAAAAATCTGAGTTTAGTTGTTATAGATCATATAAAATACGTCGCTATAATACAGGAAGATTTTCTAGTCACCGTACAAATTTTGATATATTAATCTTTGGCGAAAATCATTGAATACCTGTTTTTTCTTTTAGTATCATTCAATACAAAAATATTGAGATATCACATCACAAAGTTATCTATAAAAAGTTTATGTTTCTGGACACTGCCGCGCCGTGCATGCGCGCACCGCCGCAGTTCATTGATAACACAGTAATAAACAAAGTTGCAATTTTCCCTTCATACTTTCACGGGCTTAGGACCGTCAATAAGCAAAAGGTTTGTGCTATGTTCACTATGATTAGAGTGTAATCCTTAATTAATCAATTACAAATACAGGAAAAATAAATTAGATAAAAAAGAACTTTAGACCTTACTAAAACCGTGCCAAAACGTTTTGCTATTACGCGTATTTAAAAAATTTAAATCAACTTATGTACAAATAATTAAAAATTTTATCAAAATCATCTTAGAACAATCACATTAACAGTACTTTAATAAATGTTCAAAATGCATACCGTTTATCTCTAAACAGAGTATTGCACGTTTTTGCACATTATTTTTAATTTTGTTGAGCACTACAGTGTCACTTTTCACTTCACTTCTTGCACGTACAATTTGCTCTTTTAATTGGTCTAGGCTTTGGCACAGATTACTAAATAGTTACTACGTAACAGATACTTCACTCAGTAGAAAATTTCCAATACCTACTGCTATAATAGCCTACTTCGTCGCGGCAGCAACCGCTGCATGCTAAAATGTGCCTAAATGCTCAAACGTACAGTTGTGATTGCTTCGCACCGCGCGATCCCACAGCACTGAATTTGGTCCGCAAACGGCCTGAGACCGCTCGGCCGGGCGGTAGGTAATTATAGCGCGCAAGTAACATGGAGTGGCTTTGGGCACATACACTCGTCGTTTTATTTCGCCCCACAAAAAAAGTCACATGGAGTAAGATCTGGTGACCGGGGTGCGAAGCGCCGCCGCGCTGCATCCCGCGTACCTACTCGATCTAGGACTCCGTTCAAAGAAATCGAAGATATCGAAGGTAAGCGGGGTGTGCGCTGCCTTTTTCATTGATAGTTTGTGCGGCAAGTGTAGCGTTTAACTTGTGACCACGCAGAGCGGAAAAATGATTTAATATGAAAATTTTACGTATCGTTTTTTTTTCAAAAATGGATTTATCGAATGGTACCTAATGCCTAAAAAAAATTTGGACGGTGACTAAAAAATCTTCCTGTATATGTATACTTAAATAAAGACTGGCCAAAAATTAACAAAAAATGTAAACTTCGATTTCGAACGAATACGCGTTATAATTTTATTTGCTTGAGAACAGAATTTTGATAGGTAGTAGATCGTTGCTGTGGTTTCTGATATTCTAAGAAAAAAACTACTTCAAATCATTTATAATAAAATTTGTATGAGAAAAGCTTTATGCGACTTCTGACTATTGCCTCGGCCGGTCTATCTATCAGAAAAAGTAAGTTGGAAAAATCCACCCTGTGTACAATTTTGAGATGCAATAACCCTATCCGATGTAGCTACAGGAAAAAGAGACAGTCCTTAACTGTTTGAGACATTTTGTCCTGCATTCACAGATTTGTATCTTTACTACCTAGTCTTCAAATCTAGCGAAATCTGTATACAGTGCGCTCCAAAAGTTAGTTGAAATTCTTCTTTAGCTTTAATGTCACATAAATAATGATTTGAAATTCTAGTTTGTAATGTTCGTACCGTACCAATGGCGTCGCCAAGGGAGAACCGTAGCGAACTTTGGCATCAATTGTGGTATGATTAACCCAACCCAACAAATGTAACCGTTGTTGATGTCCTAAAAGAGACCAAACCGTTCTGTCCCGAAACGGGAACAGCGTTGATCGCTCTATCGTGCACAACGACCAACAGAAGCACTATGGGGGAAAATCGCCTCAATAGTCTGGCCATGAAAATAAAACGTCACAAGATTTTCATAATAAAGTGGTCGAGAAATTTACTAAAACCCCCAAAGATTATGATTACAAAAGAAGGGTCTCGCTCGAGATTATTATTAAATATAAAAATCTGATTTTCATATTCTTCTATCAGACTATTTGAGGCAATTTGGTTCCAAATTCTTTTTATTCTATTTTTCTAATAAATATAATAACTTGGTTTACAAGTTTTATTTCCAATTCATGGGCCCGTGGCTAAATAATAACAGCCGCACAGGTCGATCGATCAGGTTAAGCCAGGCTTGCCGCGGTTGGTCTGTGGATGGGACCTTCGTTAGTTACTGAGACCCCTCCGTGCCTCGGAAAGCATGTTAAGCCGTTGGTCCCGGCTATCATTCGTGGATCTTTGACAGTCGTTACGGGTAGTCACGAACCCGAAACTCTGACAACAAGTCTTACCAAGGGGTATATACTTATCGTATTACCCAATAACTAGGCTGTGGAGGTCAGATAGGCAATCGCTCCATATAAAATACTGGTATTCAGCTGCATCCGGTTAGACTGGAAGCCGACCCCAACATAGTTGGGAAAAGGTTAGGCAGATGATGACTTTTCCCATCCATACATGACACCTTACGCTATCTACCGGATTGTGTGCATAACACTACGCCACCCGAGTAGATCGCAACACAAACAAGATCAATCATCTATAAGACAATAGTAGACGGACTACAAGCGACATCTAACATTCGACGTGTGAAGTTTCCGTGACGTCAACGAAGGTAACAAACACATACAAGCATGAGAAGGTGAAGACACACACTAATCTGTCAAACCGACTATATAAACGGTCAACCATGGAGTTTTGTAGGCCCTGGCTGGAGGACTTTATTTATTGAGGCACCCACAGGCAAGCCCGGTTAAGCAGACGACAACGTTGTTATAGGTTGAACTGCGAGGTGCCATACATAAAAAAAGGAACGATGACTCGCTACTTAGAAGGCACAGTGGCCGATAGCCCCGCAGTCACCACTGTTTTCATAAGCTTGACCTGAGCGGAGGCTCCGTCGCCTTCTGGAATAGCCAGGATATCCCCGCAGTCCATCCCTAGGACCGCTAATTAACTTTGTTTGTTAAAATCTGTCAAGTGTTTGAAGTAAAGTGAATAAACTCCTATCTGCCAGCGTTGGTTTTATTCCACCGCCACCATTATAATCGTCCACATAGCAACTTGCCCCCCCCCCCCCCCCCGGCCATCTGCTGGCGAACGCCCTTGGGTTGAACTGTACACTAAAATGTTTTATTGACTAATTTAAGTATCTCTATGATAAGTTTTATAATATCAACTGATTATTTTTTATTTTTTTGAGATAAACGGTTAACTTTTAGTTGCCAAATTGTTGAATTCCAGCCGCCATCTTAAAGTTTCGAAAAATAATCAAAAAGAGTTAACGAGAGAACGCTTTCACTGATTCTATTGTATATCTATTATTTTATGCAGATAGAATCTCGGTCTGCTTGGCGTCCTTAGTTATCTACAATTTTTTCTTGAATTTCGACGAATACGACCATGAACGACCATGAGACATGCCATGGCCATGGTCGTTGTATGAGGGATAAGAAGATTCTTACAAGAAGCGGGAACTTGAATTTCTTAAACGAACCGGCAGACGACGACTGCACGTTATTAACGTGCGAGGATCGATCACCAGAAAATAAATTGTGATCGCCGATCCGTAGGAGGCGCAGATTTGGATTTGCTTGCAGCCGCTGGTGTGGGTGTCGCGTGGTGTCCAAGGAAGTCCCACGCGACTGAGATCTGATACACCAAAATGATACAAGTGTGGACAAGGCCTACCCTATTTAAGGTAGTAGGTATAGGTACTTAAATTACTGAGCTCACTTCGCTCGGTCTAGAATCCACGGTTTTCTTAGTAAGTACAGTGCCAACCCCGTGGTCGGGCTCACATATATGGCAGCGGCGGTACTATAATTACGTAGGTGATAATTATGTTATCCAAGATTACCTTAATTTCTGCTTATATCATGGTTTTCTCCCCGCTCACACATTGCCTACTCATCAGAGCGGTTCCTGGCTCGATCATATGATGATCAAAACCAGCCTATCATATATTACGCTTGTTACTAACTCAACAATTACTGACCACCACGCAGTCTTACGTAAATTTAACGCTGCCTAAGCTAAGTTGTCCGCAGACTATTAGCAAATTAGACATAAACAAACTCGAATATGATATGTGCAACATTGATTTTAGCCTAGTTTACAATACTGCTGACGCTAATTTGGCTTTATCGTACTTAATAAAACTAGTTCAACAAGCAATATTACGTAAGTAACACGACCGTTTCTACAGTGAATAAGAAATTTTATAATATTAAACCATGGATTACTCCGGGACTAATTCGTTGTATAAGACACAGAGATAAACTACATCAGAAAACTAAAAGATACCTTGATAAATTATTGTTGGCTAATCCTTCACCACTCTTGTCAGCTAACAATGTATATAACTTTTTTGTAAATGTTGGGAAAACTCTTGCCGAACAGATTCCAAAATACTGCGACCAACCATCTTTAAAAAAATCAAGCAATAGCTGTAACTCGAAATCTTTCGCCATGTTGGATACTGATGAAGATGAAATAACTCGATTAAAAGACGACTGTGCAGTTGGATGGGATAATATAAGCAATAAGATCCTTTAAACTCTTTAAGCATATTTTGGTACCTCCCTTAACGCATATATTTCGAATCTGTCTTTCCGAAGGAATTTTCCCTAGTTGTCTAAAAAAGGCAGTTGTAATTCCTATCTTTAAATCTGGAAGTAAAGACGTAATTAATAATTATAGGCCAATATCCTCAATTTCAAAAATACTAGAGAAAATTATAAACAGTAGACTAGTTAATTACCTAGAAAAAAACAACATCTTATCCCCTGCGCAATTTGGTTTTAGAGCCAAACTGTCGACAGCCGATGCGGTGCATAGTCTGACTCTATTTCAGAAGAACTTAGCAAAGAAAACCAGACCCTGGGAGTCTTTCTCGATTTAGCCAAGGCATTCGACACGGTCGGTGTCTGTGTCTATCCTCCTGAACAAATTAGAGATCATAGGAATAAGGGGAACGCCGCTGAAACTTTTTACTGACTATTTAGACCACCGATACCAATGTGTTAGAATAGATAATATTACGAGCGATGACCAGAAAAATACTGGTTTTGGTGTTCCACAGGGGAGTATTCTGGGCCCCACCCTCTTCCTTATTTATATTAACGACTTGTGCAATCTAAATATTAAAGACGGTAAAATAATATCATATGCCGACGACACTGCGTTAATATTTAAACCAGTAGCGAACTGTTCGAAATTGCTCAACTAGGTTTTAATACTGTGGCTTCAAATCAATTTACTAACATTAAATGCCGACAAAACAAAATATATTTACTTCTCCATGCGCAAGCCTCTACTTAAAATTACTAACCCTCATCTATATGCCCATCAATGTGGAAACCGTACAATCACCATGTGTAATTGTCCCTTTATCCACAAAACGAGCAACATAAAATATCTGGGGATAATAATGGACGACACACTCTCTTTAAAAAAACATATTGAAAGCCTAGTGAAAAGAGTAGGTACGCAAATTAATATATGTTTTTAAAAAATTGCGAACTTTAGCAGATTCAAAATTAATCACACAAGTTTATTTGGCCCTATGTCAATCTATAATTCAATACTGCATCACTTCTTGGGGTGGCGCACCAAAAACTAATTTGCTTCCTCTTGAAAGTGCTCAGAGAGCCATTTTGAAGGTAGCAAACTTCCATCCCTTCTTTTTTCCCACAGATCTGCTATATAAATCCTGCAATGTACTAACGGTTCGCCAGCTTTTCATTATGCACTATTAGTATTAAAACAGCACACCATGCTTACCTACAATGCCGACAACACTAACAAGAGACGGAATGATCTGGTATGTACCTATGTCTAATGCAGCCTCAAAACATGTCTTTGTAGAAAGATTTATAACATTCTTAGGTCCATTCCTGTACAATAGATTAAATAGAAAACTAAGTATCTATAAACTAAATTACTACCTATAGCTGTAAAAAAATTGTACTTAATTATTTACTAACCAACATTTATGCACACTGCACAGACAGAAGACCTACTCAAATCTGCAAATAAAACTGCTAACACGCTATTTTACTTTTATTTACCTAAGTTTGAATTTAGTTTTTACGTTATACGCATTGTTAATTTATTATATTAAGTATGATGTATGCACTTCTTAGCCTGAAGCAAAGGTTCATCCTAGTTCAGGCACATAAGTAACTGTGCGCTATTTTTAATTGTTAAGGTAATCAATTTAAATGTGTTCCCTTTTTATAAATAAACGATTTATTATTATTATTATTTTTATCCGATATATCAATTAATGGTTCCATAGAGAAATGCTTTTTAAATATTGTCCAAAAACAATTTTGGTTTAAGTAAGTAGATTGGTAGGTACCACGGATGTCTATGGTTGGTAACTACATGAATTCGAAAATAACAATGTTGGGTGACGGAGACCCAATTTCTTCTTCTCACCAGGGGCTTTTGACCACCCAGTTACGTTACGCCACCGTGCTTATTAACAAATAGTACGATGAATGGCAAGGGATAAGGGACATACTTTTATTAGTATGTTGAAGATATTTTTATTCACTTGCGAGAGGAAATAAAAAGCAGTTTACTTTGTTTATAAGTCGTGTAATAAAATGTACTCGTTACAACAATATAAAATTCTGAATCTTTAGTAATAGGGAAGTATATAATACTTTCCGTTATAATTTCAACTTGTTACTTCTAACCGTTCCTGAGAAAAAAGAGCCTGACAAACCGACAGACGGACAACAAAGTGATCCTATAAGGGTTCCGTTTTCTTCTTTTGAGGTTCGGAACCCTAAAAATAATTTGGTATGTCTTTTATTTAATGGCTTTGACTTTTATACCTTGCTTACACGTAAGCCACAAAATATAAAACAAAACTATTTACAATTTGCTTTTCTGCCTCTCCAGTAGTTTCTGTTTGAGTGCTCTGCGCAGGATCTTCCCGGACGGGTTCTTTGGTATATCGTCGACGAATATTACTCCGCCATGCAGCCGCGACACAGAAGACAGCTGAGGAACATGGTTATTATATAATATCGAACATTTTTACATTGTAAACATACATATATTAGGTACCTATACTAAACCCATATTTCGCCTTTTATGATTACGACCCATATAATAGAGCGAGAATGTTGCAATTGATCGATCTACCGAGAAAGACTGAAAAACTTGTTAACAATTTTACCCGAATTGAAAATCGAACTTGGAACCACAGGCGCAGTTGCATTTGCGACTGCTAGACCAACGAGGCACTCATTTTGTACAGAAACATTTTTATATGTATTTACTTAATCAATTCATTCGGGTGCTTTTTACATCGCTATATGTAGGTATATGTCGCTAGAATAAACATAAACTTACCCGAGCAGCAGTAAATTCCAGCAGCTCTTTTTCGGTGAGGGTGGCGCCTGGCTTCTTGACGACGAAAGCGGTGGCCAGTTCGCCCGCGGCCTCGTCGGGCGCGCCCACTACGCCGCACTCCGCCACGGCCGCGTGCCCCAGCACCACGCTCTCTACCGCCGCCGGCGCAACCTGAAAGAAAGAAATAACATTTATTTGGCAACAGTTCGTGAAAAACAGAAAATAAAAATGAAGTGAAATTAACTTTTCTTATTTTAAATTATCTACAAAACTTAATTGCCATTTTCCATTGTGAAAACCACAATGGAAAATGGCAATTAAGTTATCTTACGTAAAATTATGATTCGAAATTAAATTATCAGCAAACCGTAGAAATTATCGGCATATTTGCGCCGTTGCACTACGAAGTAGCATGATGAGATGAGAGTCTTGAAATATTGCAAGAGATTTCGATGATCGATAGACGAGTTTATTCTATTAGCATTTGGCAGTATAAAGATAAAACGTATAAATTACTTATTTACCTGATGTCCCTTATATTTAATGAGTTCTTTAAGTCGGTCCACTATGAAGAAGCAACCATCTTTGTCGTAGTAGCCGACGTCGCCAGTCTTCAGGTAGCCCTCCTCATCAAATATAGAGCGGGTCGCGGCCTCGTCCCCAGCGTACCCCTTCATTATTATAGGTCCTTTTAGGCAGATCTCTCCATTTTCGTTAGGGCCTAGCCTTTTACGACTATCTATATCGACAACCTGTAAATGAGGATAAAATTAAAACCAATTTTACCATCATCAGAATAGTACCGTACTGAAAATGTGGGTCACAGATTCTGGAATGTGTAATTTACAATAGTACAATAGCTTTATGGATCTTACGAAACTCACTTTTGCCTTCACGCCATAAAGAGGATAACCACCGCTTCCCGGTTTTCTCACAACCTTGTCATCGTCGATGTCCTTGGTAGCCGCCAGTGAAGTCTCGGTCATTCCGTACGCTTGAAATATGCCTATGCAATTTTTCAAACTGCAAGTGAAAAAATTAAAATGTTTATGACGCAAATTCATGTTAGGTAGGTAAGGATAAGGACATATTTGCATATTATAAAACAAAGTCCCCGGCCGCACCGCGTCGGTCTTTCAATCTAAACACGATAAACACAAAAACTACCGAACGGATTTTCATACGGGTTTCACAAATGGACGGAGTGATTCATGAGGAAGGTTTAGGCGTATATTTATTTGGTAGTTAAAAGCAAGGGGTTTCTTGTTGTGGGTTCAGAGAAGATGTTTACACCTGTGGTATTCCCTACTAAGTGTAGCTCTAGCAGTAATGGTAGATGGTACTTTGGAGGTATGAGGAACAGGGTGTAAAGTTCACTCATCCTCCATTGAAAAGGGAGGATCCTCCGACCAGACGGGTGTTATGTCTGGCGGGCAATTGCCCAATGATTGATATTGGGAAATTGTATCTATGCTAATTGCACGGTAAACTCTGCTTGCGAGATGCAGGATTTGCGTGACGTCAGTATGACGCGTTTTTCGTATGTGGCGTTGTAGATACCGCTACAGTACACGTTTATATCGGTCAAATATATATACAATAATATAATGGCTTGAATACCACGATTAATAACCGCGTTGGGCCTTCTGCTTTTAATCATTTTAAGACACCTAGTACACGCAACAGGTGTAATACAATTTTTAATGTAGTAGTAATATAAGACCTCTTCATTCTGACCATTCCAATGCAGTCACAGCACCCACATCTTCTGACACTACGTGTACCTATAGTTACGTGAGATATTCAAGAATGGGTGCTTACCGTTTCAAAGCCAGTGTGATGGTTTCCGAAGACAGTGGAGCAGCCCCACACCAGACAGCGACGACCGAAGACAAGTCAAACTTCTCTACTATAGGAGCCTTCGCCAAGAACACCACGATAGGGGGGACCGCTGCCAGATAGGTCACCTACAAGTTTAATGTTTCAATAAAGCATTATAGAACATACACACATCCAGTCTGTGAGTTTCATTCGAAGTGGCAATCTCATGCCGAGTTTATAAAGTAGCAGTTACTTTGTAATTCTGTATAGCGCCTAGATATTTCAGAGGATTGAATCCATTCAAGTACACCAGCTTCTCCTTTATTAAGATATAGTTGATAGTCGACATTAGGCCATAGGCGTGGTACCATGGCACTATCGTCAGTAACGTCCCGCCCTGCGGGCGGTTCTGGGAACTGAAAAAATTAAAATATAATTATATAAATTAGAACAGACAAAGGCAACAAGACGTGACGTTTTAAAATAGGCGAAGTCAATGTTTGTTTACAGATGCGGAAGGAATCGTGGGCTTAACTGTGGTTCAGACTGAGAACAGAAGTCTTTGTTATTTACATTCCTAACTAGCTTCTGCCCGTGACTTCTTGTCCCCCGACCCGACCCACCCCGGCGCATCACATCGCCCGCGCCTGCCCGCGCTATTACTTCGTTTTCGCTTAGCGTTCTTTTTGACTGTTTTTCTTTTAGCTTGGCTCATAAGGGAGGGCCCTTATGAGTGATATTAAATAGCCTTTAGCCTTCCTCAAGAGCTGGTCTATTTTTTCAAATTCCATTGGTAGGCCCAGAGATTAGCGCGTTCAAACAAACAAACTCATCAGTTTTATTATTAGCAGTAAGTAGTACATTTCTATAGATTTAATAATCCCATTTTACACCCACCACGTGTGTTTTACCTACATAGGTACCTAATGATTATGTTTCTAAGCTACCTTTTGGTTTCTATGTGAAATAGTGAGTAAGAGACAATCTGAAACTACCTGACTACTCAGAACCATTTACTATAACCATACCTATAATTTAATAAATAAAAGTCATGCTAAGTCGTCATGACATAATCTGTGATCTACAACGTTAATTAACTGTACCTACTGAAAGTACTTTGGCTGATTTTTTTTATCTTTAAGTAGGTAAATGTTTATCGATACTTATCTATTATGATATTATAAAGAGGTATGGTGAATTTGTATGTAGAGGGTAATCTTTGAAACTATCCGGTTCCGAAAATTCTTTCACTAATGTATGGGAAGCTACAGTATTGAGCTAGAGTGTCATATAAAGGCAAGTAAATTTCAAGTTCAACTGTACAGCGGTAACTTCACAAAAGAGATTCCCTGAAAATTATATAAAAAAACTATTTGATAATTACTCAAAACTGGAAGCGGAGTATAATATGTTGAGGTGTGTGAGCATGACTCCTTTGGGCAAGCCTGTTGTTCCTGAAGAGTACAGAATGTAGGCGACGTCGGACCAGCCCTGGACTTCTTCTGGCTCGTACTCGTTCGGGTTCACCTGTACTCCCACACTTTTGTACTCAATGACACCGGTCTCAATCGGTTTTCCATTTATTTGTATAATTTTCTCGATACTCGGAACTGTTTTTATGGTCTCCAAATTTCGTTTGAGTCCCACTTCAGAGGCGAAAAGAATTTTTGGTCGTGATATATTTAGCACGTGCGTCATTTCATCTAAAACAAACGAACATTAGGTTTAAGTATTTAGAATGAGTGAAGGTGCATCATATATGTACTTAGGCAGACGGCAGATAGGTAGTTAAAATGGGAATAGAACATTTCGGTGCACTTTACCTACGCACACATGAGCAATAAGTAGGTATAATGCCTAATTATCTCCGGGTGGGATACTCAACTTCAAAAACCAAAACATCAACAATCAAAATATCAACACCATATAATCCCGCGTAAATGAATAGATAATATGTCTGGCCGCCATGGGCGAAATTCGGTATGGAAGACCATTATCACCTAACTAGGTACAATACCTACAGCAGCTCAACTTGCTACAACAGATTACGACTATACATAAGTAATACTAATATGCTTGGAAATAGATATAGGTACCTACCTGGAAACATGCTAGTCCTGTACATAAGACAATATAGAATACCTATTCTGGAGTCTACACAAAATCAAACTGGTTGCTAAATTACGTATAACTACCTAACATTATATTACCCATACCATATCGGTCGTTGAGTGCAGAAATAATGTACACGTCGTTAGTAGTTACGAGCGCCTAGTAGTAGATATTATCTACCCGAGCTCGGTACAGACCTACCCATGTTTGTTTGTCTCGGTCGGTAATCTAATTTGCCATAATTCTGTACTTATTGGTAGTAAAAATATCAAGAGATATAAAATAATTTACTAGATTAGAATTTTCTAGAACCAGAAATTCGCAGACATGTGACATCCACCAACCCGCACTGAGCCCGCGTGGTAGTACAGCCCACTCCACACTACTCCACAGCCTAGGCTGATTATGCTATTACCTATTTTGGTTCTATGTAGGCAGGTATAGCATGGAAGAAACGGCAGAACACATCTGAAGGCCAATTCTCGTAATTTAAAACGTTCAAAATCTAGTCGCAGTCTCATCTCAGCGACAAACAAATGTCAAAAACTTGTCAAAATGTAGGGAAATTAGAGGTATTTTTGACAGATTGAGATTGAATTCAGACTGTAAACGTTCTTAAAATTACGAGAATTGCCCCTCTGTTATGGTGTTATATTTTTTTGTGCTCGTCTTATAGAATAAACAAATAGCTGCCACACCACTTCGTTGGCATTTTGGCAAACTCTGTTTCATTCACGGATTTGGAGCAGTATCAAACAAGTATAAAGTTAAAAAACAACACAACACCTTTAGTGTATAGAGCGTTGAGTGTGGTGATGGTGGCGCCGCAGCACACCACGGCGAGCGCGGTGGGGATGAACTCATCCCTGTTCTCACTGCACAGAGCCACCACATCGCCACGCCTCAGCCCCAGCCTCTTCAGCCCCGTCGCCACATTCACAGTCTCTTGTAATATCTGCCTGTACGATATCTTTTGATCGGTGTCGCCATTGACCTGTGGATATTACTCACATCAATTAGCAGCCATTTGGCATTCATTTCCTAAGTTCGATCATTATATTATATATAAGTAGTACACCTTTTGTAAGTACCTATTTTGGTCTAATGTTGGTCATTTTTTCAGAATGTACCTATTCTGATTTTAGATATCGACTCTAAAATCCTATAACCATTCTCTCTTGTTTACGGAGGTTGAGAAGTCAGGGTGATAGTGATTATTACCGTATGTAGGTATTAAACCGACATATACCTATGTACAAACATAAAAAAATGTAAATGTGTATGTAAATAAATATATCTACATATATGTTATAGTCATTCGGGGTAAAGCGACGCTGTGGGCAAAAGTACGAATTCTTTTTTTCTCTACGACGGGTGGAAGTGCGGGGTATAAATGAAAACCCATAAACATATATTTTAAACTAGGTACCTACTTATATTCAACGTTTTTAGGCCTGTCGTACTTTATGGGTCTAAATGCTGGGCTGTGAAGAAGACGGATGAAAGAAGATTTCATGCAGCGGTGTGGAGTGACGAGAATTGATAAAGTAAGAAATTAGTATATAAGAGGAAGTTTGAAAGTGGCGCCAGTGACAGAAAAGTTGAAAGGAAATCGTTTAGCTTGGTATGGGAATGTGATGAGAAGGGACGAAACGCATGTGACTAAAAGAGTGATGAATATACATGTTGACGGATGGAGAGGGAGAGGAAGGGAGAGGCGTGACGGTTGACAGGGGAGAATGGAAGAAGAAAACGTGTTGCGCCGACCCCAAGTAACATGGGATAAGGGCAGGAAAATGATGAACTTTTTAACATAACCTCACTGGAATTTCAGTTAGTGAGAATTTTTGTTGTAACGGCCGTATGGGGTAAAAGTACGGGGCAATTGTACTCACGGGTCTGCAAACGTAACAAGAAATTAAAAATAAAACAATAATTAATATCTGAACTAATATTATAAAGTTGAAGACTTTGTTTGTTTGGTTGAACGCGCTAATCTCAGAAACTACTGGTCATTTTTCCCGTTTTTGCAACATTTTCCATTGATTCTCCGCTCCTATTGATCGCAGGCGCAGCGCAATGTTATAATAGCCTAAAACCTTTCTCATAGATAAATGGACTATACAACACAAAAATAATTTTTCAATTCGAACCAGTAGTTCCTGAGATTGGCGTGTTCAACAAAACAAACAAACTCTTCAGCTTTATAATATTAGTTTAGATTTGATCTATCGTCGAATATTTGTTGCGTATTAGGATTGTTTATTGTTGTTTTGCTATCTGTAGCAAAACTACAGGTAGCACATATAAACTAGGTATCCTAATATTTTAATAGTTTCAGGTCAGTGGAGACAAATAAGGAAAAGTGCGTCCTTTTGCCCCGAATGACTCTATAGATAGGTACTCTGACGATATCGGCAGTTATTACAAAACAAAATTTTGATAAAATTTTAAAATAATAACCATGGTAAGGTAATAATCATATTATTACAATAATATTTTTTTTACAAAAATACATACTTACATAATTATTTAGTTTTTGGAATACATATTACCCATACCTACATACATACTTACTAAGAATGATAAAATATACCTAGGTAGGTACCTAAATCCTTAAATATTTTGTATAAGTGCATAATAACTATAAAAAGATAACTAACGTAAATACTAACATGGTATACAAATATGGCATAATTACCTAAGAAAATATTTTGTGTTTTGTAGTTTCGCATCGCTCATTATCATAATGCCATATTTAGGTACCTACTCGTATTTGTGTTCGGCGCCAGTTTATTTATATAGGAGGTCAAGGACAACAACACAGGCCAAAGTCTACGCCAGTGTTTAAAAACATAAAAGTAAAATATCATGAATTCAACTTACGACAGCAACAGCATCTTCTCCTTCGCAATTTTGTCTCAATTTGTCTATCACATACTGACCGAAAGACAAGTGGCTGGGCACACTTAACGCTGGACCGGTCGAAACCACCTTGTTTATTATCATTATACTCTATTAATACGCACACCGGTTCGGCAAATGTATTATTCACTGGAACTAACAAGTAGTTGTGTATTAACACAACAACACCGACTGAACCGACTCACTAGACGACGAAGCATATACCTACTGCTGTTTATCACTAAGGTGCTAAGTCACGCGTCACGTAATAAAATTATTAAGTCGGTAAACTAACGTAGTTGAGCTGTGTCTACAGGGTGGTGTTGCGCAGAGCACACTACAAAAACCTTGTTTTTATTGACTCTTTTATGATTTTCAGGTAGCTGGTAGTGTACTGTAGGCAGCACGTCAGTGACACTGACTTTGAGCTGGCCTGGCGGGTACTCCCTTACTTCTCCTAAAATTGTATGTCCGAAAATCATAATCCTTATCACGTTTGCTTTATACTTCAGTATGTTCAAAAATTCGAAATTTTGTTTTACATAATGTAAGCTTCGGGGTTCGTGACAATAAAAACTGCCGATATGAATTACCAAAAATTACACTTTAATTAAACAACATAACAACTCAATTACACTAATTATAATTATCTCTATTAGTTCTGCTACTCGATACTAGATGGCGCTAGTGGTAACTAATGTCACCATGCCAGGAATTCATTGTGGCGCGCAACACTGTCCTCCTAAGACATGCTCGTCCCGAGCATTATCGGCTCAATAATAACGAGCATTTTCTCATTTACGGCACAGGACTACCATCCTGAGCTGTCCCATTGGGCCCAATAGCTTTTTGTGATCGAACTCATCGCTGAGACGTCGCTCCACCTGGGCTTAGGAGCTCTAGCCTTCATCCAATCCAGAATCGGCTTGATGTCCGAATCTTCCGGCTTTGCACGTTGTAGTCTTTCCTTCCACTCGTTGCTGAGGTCTGTCTTGAGCATCCTCATAGGTACGACTTCTTTACTTTCTTGCCTAGTACAATGTTTGCAGTCTTCAGGACAAGGTCTTCTTGACAATGCATTTGCGTTGCCATGAGATTTTCCGCTGCGATGCTCGACCACGAAGTCGTATTCCAGCTGCTGGCGCTGGGCGGTGCTGTTAGTTGCACTGCCCTCTGGAGATCGGCCGTCCTCTCTTTCTGCAGTTCGCTTAGGGCAACTGCAGTGCGATTCTGTAACCATCTCACCGTGAAAACTTAGGTGAAGTGAGCGTGGAGTGAGCTGTCATTCCAACTTAATGCTAGGGATTGACACCATTGACAGCTACTCTAAGCTCACTTCACTTAACTTTTCACGGTGAGATTCAGAATCGATCGGCTGACCCCTTTCCCCACAGCCGTAGCACCTAGGGCTGTATCCTTTATTGCGGTCGCGAACTGTAGCCGCTGCAACCTCCCTGACGCGATGGGAACGATGATCTTGCCGCACAGCTTCCACCTCCAGTGCATGGGCCAAGGCGTCCTTAAGCGTCCCGTGGTGCCCGAGCCTCACAGCAGCTCTAACTTCAAGGTCGCGGATGCCATCGATGAATGCCTGCACCAGGTTCCCATCAATAAGCGCAGGTACGGACTGGTAAGCTTTACGCACCAGCTTCTCCACTTCAAGGGCCCACTGCTGCAGGTTTTCGTTACTGCGTTGCACGCGATCCTTGAGCTGCGCACGAAACACGTGTTCCAGGTGAGCGTCGCCATACCGAGCCTCCAATGCCTCAAGGAGCTGCTCGTAAGTCACTTCCTTACCGAGAGCTTCCAGAACAGTTAAGGCCTGGTTGCGTAGGCCTAGGGTAAGAGCAGTCATGGCCAGACTTTTATTCCAACCGTTCGCCTTCATGACAGCCTCAAACTGTATTTTGTAGGCTGACCAGGAAGTAGTTCCGTCGAACGGTGGCACTTTGAATCCACGTAGCGAAGGTGTTGTAGCTACGGGAGCTGCGATTCCATCCCCAAGTTTAAGGTAATCCAGCGTTTTCTTTACGTCAGCCATGACAGGTGTAAACCAAAATCTTGTGCCTTTAGTCAAAAATATATGGTGAAAATATTCAGCTTGGAATATTTCGCATTAAGTAAATATTAACAAAAAACCAAAATATGTAAGCAACGGCTGGTTATCCGACCAAATTTGAATGACTACTAAAAAGCGACGGATTCATCCTACACATCTGGGATTGAGCCGGTTCCTTGTATTTTGCCGTCAAATTTATGACACCATCGTTTTGACTTTTAGCAAGATTATTCAAAAACGCATGCATGAACAGTTTTGAAACTTTGCATGGTTATTATTAGCGTCAAGAAGGACCAAATATAGTTTTCAGCGAACTTGTGCCTTGTCTAATTTAGGCGCTGCGATGTTTTTTCGGGTTTTCATAAAACCGCTATAACTTGAAAACTATAAATATTTTCTTAAATCTAATTGGGGCACTAAAGGGCACACATTAAGAGCTACTCGTGTATGTTTATTCTACAGGGGCACATGCAATGGTTTTATAGATATACGATTCATCAAAACGTTACTCCAGCAGGAAATGCAATATCTCGAAAACCTGAAGGGGCACAGATTTTATTTTTGGGGGCACATTTTAGCACACATATAAGCTCTCTGGCCATGCACAATTTTTCTCACTCCGATCATTCGTTTAGAATTTTCCTGCTAGAAAAACGTTACCCCAGCAAGAATCGTTTTTTTCCAAAACGACAGGGGGCACACATTTTTTATGTGGGGGCACATTTACAGCAGATAAGGCACAAATTATACGTTCTACTCCTATAACCCTAGGAGACACTTTCTTGCTGGGGTAACGTACACTGCTGGAACTGCTGCGGACGGGTCAGCCTCCGTAGTTGGTAGCTGCCGCAGAGGTCTGAGGGCCCGACCTCTGCGGCATAGGGCCACCAAAACGTCTCTGGTCCGTCTCAGCATGCATGTTTGCTGCATGCTTGCTTGCATGCTGCATGCTTGCTGCCGGAGCCGTCACCAAATCCATATTGCTTTTGCATCTTTACTATATATGTATTTTATGAGTTGGATTTGGTAAAATAATAAACAATAAGTAATACAAAATCAGTTTTTTTTTTAATATTTGTAGGATATCTAAACATTATGTAATTTGATTGTAGTATGTTACATAACTTTTATTGAAAACGATTTTAAGTATTTTGTATAATATTGATTGTAATATTTATGACACACTAATTTAGAGCATATTTGTATCTAGGGATTTCAATTATATGGCATGTGATATTAAAAATCGAGACGAAATTAAGTTGGGGCAAGTTATCATTCGGACAAAATGATGATTAGTTCAAAAAAAAATATGGCACTTTAGATTATGGATAAAAAAGTTAGATAACACAGTAGAGAACCGGCCTGGCGTAGTAGATACGGAGTTTCAAAAGAATAATAGACTTGTTTTGTTACCGCTCATGTGCAGCTCACCGTACTACTCCAGCGGCAGTGGCATAGCTATCGGAGGGCTAGGCGGTGCCGTGCACCGGGGCCCCCAAGCTCAGGGGGCCCCCAAGCTCAGGGGGCTCCCAAGCTCAGGGGGCCCCTCGGCCGCAAGCCTCGAACTGACCTAGCAAAAAATTTCTTCCATCTTCAGAACATGAATAATATAATACTTTCTAAAGCTCATGTCACATAGTATGAAGGTATGGGAGAAAGTAATAGAGAAAAGACTGCGAGAGGAGAGTGAGATTACCCCAAACCAGTTTGGGTTTATGCCAGGTCGAGGAACAATGGACGCCACTTTTGCACTCCGCCAGTTGTGCGAGAAGTACAGACGTGCACATAAGAACTTGCAGATGGTGTTCATTGATCTGGAGAAAGCGTATGATAGGGTACCTCGGGATGTTCTGTGGTGGGCCTTGAAAGAGAAAGGTTTGCCCGGGAAGTATGTAGAGTTAATTCGTGCTATGTACAATCGATCTCGTACCTACGTCCGATCGGCTGCTGGCAATACCGACGAGTTCAGTGTGGCTGTAGGCTTGCACCAGGGATCGGCTTTAAGTCCTTACCTCTTCCTGTTGATTATGGACGCTCTGACGGCGGACATACAGGAAGAGGCCCACTGGTGCATGCTGTTTGCCGATGACATTGTTCTTGTTGGTGAAGATGGATCCGAGATCCAGAGCAGATTGGAGAAATGGCAACAGAAGCTGGAGGATGTTGGCTTGAAAATCAGCAGAACCAAAACTGAACATATGTTCTGCGATTTCGGCGGTCTCTCCAACTCTAGAGCCATAGCGCTTGATGGCGCGCTTCTCCCAGTCTGCTCCGATTTTCGGTATCTCGGTTCACTCGTGCAAAGCGATGGCGAAGTAGATCGGACGGTTAAGCACAGAATTAACACTGGATGGATGAAATGGCGGCAGGTCACGGGAACAATCTGCGACTCCCGCATTCCCCTTAAACTTAAGGGGAAGATATACAAAACCATGGTTAGACCTGCTGTCTTGTATGGATCAGAATGTTGGGCCACAAAAGGGATGAATGAAAGGCAATTGCATGCAGCTGAGATGAGAATGCTGAGAGGGATGTGTGTTGTTACACGAATGGATAGAATAAGAAATGAGTATATAAGAGGAAGTTTGAAAGTGGCGCCGGTAATTGAAAAGTTATGTGCCACGCCACTGTCCAGTCCACTGAGGATACTGTACATTTTTATGCAATATTGTATAAAAATGTGTATTAGTGTCTTACATTTTAGGAATTAATTACTATGCATACTGTTGATAAGCTTATAAAAATATTTTTTTAATATCAATGCGTAAATAAATTTATGCTTTATAATGTTATGCCTAATCATTATTAAGATTAGAGAAATTATGCTTAAAAAAATTATGCGTAGGCAAGCTGTTAGGCGTAAATAATGTTAAGCGAAAATAAAATTGAGAGAAAAAAAAGTATGCCAAGTTACTTATATTAAGGTCTTACAATTTTATGCAAATGGATAGGGAACCCTGGTGTGATAACACATCGTTCAATAAAACACAGGTAGTATTATTTATGTAGGTATTATACTTGCAGAAACTTAGTAGCTGTTATCCCGTGTTACCTATATTCGTTTCAACAACGTTAACCGATTTTTGTGGCTGACTGTACAGTACCTACTCACTAAGATTTTATTATCGAATCTGGGTGGGAACCGAAGCTTATCTTGATCTTGTTTTGACCAACTCACAATAAATAACCCCCAACCTAAAATAATTATGTATAATAAAAAAGGGTACCTAAATGTTGAAGTGTCGACTTGATGTGTCCTTCACCACACAATCCTCACCTTTGAAAACTTCATAAAAATCAATTTTGAGAACGCCAAAAATAGTTAAGAAACAGTCTTAAGTAAGTACTTATATAAGTAGTCACCAATGTAAAAAAAAAAATCCAAAGTATTATTATTCCGAGGTTATAGCTATAGCTATAGGTTGGTGAGGATTGTGTGGTGACCGTCTCCACACACACGACTTGGTTTCTAGTAGTAGGTAATAGTCAAGAAATAACGCTATGCTAAATCTGGAAAATAGTAATTAAGTGATTCCTGAATCCTGATAATTATAAAGGTGCCTTGGTGAGGCCAAAGAGTATAATAATAATACGGGAGGTGAGGCTTTCTCGCCACAATCCTCACCTGATTGCCTACCTACCCCGGAACGCTTACGTTTTTGAATTTGAATTTGGCGACTTATCAGTTGAGTTTTTCAAACTATAATAGGTATACTTGCTTCTGCCCGCGACAAAGTCCGCGTAAAATTTTGGCCTCCGACCCAGCGCGTCCCATCCCATCGTCCGCCCTCGCTATTACTTCGCTATTATTATTCGCATTTGTGTAATGGTAAACATTTGTGTAATTCAGAATTACACAAATGTTTACCAACAGCGCGAAGCGATTTCACAAAAGAATTACTAATTCTTTTGTGAAATGTCTTGAAAAAACAAGATGGCGGCGATCCGCGATAGTTCTAATATTGGCCACCCGCCAAAAGAAACTTGTAGCCCTATATAGTATTGTATACAGAGACAATAACATACTAATTCCATGAGAATTCTATAGATTAGCTGTAATCGTACACCCATACTTTGGGCATATACTGTGCATGCTAGCTACTTTATATAAAGTACATACTAACTCCATGCCATGATGCAAACATGTCATCATAGATAGTACACAATGTCACATGTGAATGTGACATGACATGACATTGACTTATTGACTATTTTGGTGAAATAACCTAAAACTCGTATTATTTTATTTTTAATAACTTCATCCAAACTCCAAAGTCTAATTCTAATCCATTGCTAATCAAATTGAAGGATATTCAAAGATACTAGGATTATACATACCTGCTCGATAAGATTATAATTATTTTTGATAACGTACCTACCTCAAGTTCGTTCTTTCCAAGTCAACATTTTCTGAAGTAGGTAGCGTTATTGGGAATAATTAAAAAGTTGACATAAATATGCCGGTAACTATCCATAATAATGTGGTATCGGGGCCTGAAGAACGAAGCATTCCAGCGCATTTATCATATGGACAATTCCTGTTTGACCAATTGAAAAAGGGTGGTGATAATGTAGCCTTAGTAAGTGCAAACCTCTAATTGTTTATTTTATTAGAATGTTAATCAACAACTAGAAAAAGAAAAAGGCGATGAGAGAGTAAAATCTCTAAAACTCTCACTTATTTCTTACAAAAATAAGTAAGTAATATCATTCATATGCATTTTATTGTTAAAGTCTATCAATGAACCTTTTGTAGTAACAAAATATAATAAAATCATCTGTTCCAAACACAAATGAAATGGCCTGTTTGGTATGGTTAGGATTTCGTGTAGTTTGACTAAAGCGGAAACTGGAAATCGGCAGATGTAATCGCAGTTAGCTCTAACTGCGATTATATCTGCCGATTTCCGAGTTAGCAATAAAAAAATATATAAATGCTATGTAGGGTGATTTATGGGCTAAGCTTTAGTTTAACTGCCGTCGAGTTGAGAGTCCATATGCAGTTAAACTGAAGTCCTACCCTTCAACACCATAGTTATTTATCAGAAATGTATAATTATCATTGACCATTTTAGGTAAGCGCAGAGACTGGAGAATCTGTAACATATAGGTATATTCTTCAAAACAGTGTGAACCTTGCAGTGAGTCTACGTAAGCTAGGATTGAAGAAAGGTGATCTTGTAGGACTAAGCAGTGAGAACAGATTTGAGTTTGTGGTAGCAGCACTGGCTGTTATGTACTGTGGAGGAGTGTTGTCCACACTCAACATCACCTATACACCTGGTAAGTAAGAATGTGTGGTATTTTTTGCAAATTTTGAGGATTTTTGGAGGCTGATTATAAACTGAATATTATAGAAAAATAATTATCAAAATCCTTAGGTTAAGAAATATATTTTAGATGATCACTAACATGGTATGTTTTCAGGTGAAATATCCCATTTACTAAAAATAACAAAACCAAAATTCATCTTTATTTCACCAATCACATCACAGAACATCTATGATTGCTGCCAAGAACTATCTTCTCCTTGCAAACTTATAATGTTTGGAGAGTTTGATGTTGTTCCTGATTGTATAATGTATGATAGCCTGATAAAGGATCATCTGAATGTGGACGACTTTGTTCTGACTGATGTGAATGGAGTGGTAGACACAGTAGCCGTGATGTGCTCCTCAGGAACAACTGGCTTACCAAAGGGTGTAGAACTAAATCATATCAATTTCCTCACATTGTCAGCACACATGAAGTAAGTCAACTGCTCTAAAAATAATTTCATAATATTTTAAATGCTTTGTTTTTTAATTATGCATCATGGGTGTTTAGATTGAGTGAAGTCTTGCCAAATGATTGAAAATACATTTATCAATTCAATCCAAAATGGTAATGGCTCCATCAATGAATGTTCGATGAGTTTGCTTATTAAATTACTTATTGGAATATTAAAGGAATACCTACCTGCATTTAATTTTTCAAATTACAAATATTACAATGTATGGTTAATTAACTACACTAAACCCTAAAGACTTCTATTATTCTAAATTCCTAGGTCATACTAATTATGAAACTGTATGATGAACTTCTCTTTCCATTATACATTGGTTTTATTGTCCTAGGTACTACTTTGATTATGTACAGAGTCATAAAAACAATAGCATAGTAACTGGTTTGTCACTAATACCATGGTTCCATGCTTATGGCTTCATAACGACATTCGCTGTAATGGCAATGAATACAAAAATTGTATTTTTAATTCGTTTTGATGAACAACAGTACTTGGAAACAATTCAAAATTACAAAGTAAGTATTTTTATTTGTTTATAAACAACTTAATGAGCCACATTTACAGACTCATAAAATTATTATGATCTCAATGTACGTATATTGCTTATAATGTTTTAACATTTTTCTTCTAAAATTATAGTTGCATTTCGTTCATATCGTCATCACACCATTCTCCCAAGAAGGCAGGCAGACTCGACAGAAAGCCATTTATGCTGCAATCCTTACCTACATACGAACGTAACGCCTGTCCCGTATTCATTCATTTTTTCATAATTATTGTGCCAGTTGCAAGCACTGCCCATCTGACACACCAACATATCCAAAAAGGTCAGTGTAACCCCTTGACTTAACTGGACGGCGCGACGCTATGAGCTAGATATACATATCAATCAGCACATAAACGCATTTCTGGCCAAAGATGGACACGCGTCACGCAAGATACTCGCGATATATTTATTTTAGCGCCGAGTTAAATGTTGCCCAGCAAAGCTTAAGCCCTTTCGTTCGCCGGCGCGGCTTTACCAAAATTCTCCTATTTACTTTTTTATAAACTAAATCACAACTTCAGCTTGTGCGTAACGTATTTAAAAATATTTAATCATTTTCAGATAAACATGACAACAATAGTGCCACCCCTGGCTGTGTTCCTCGCGAAACATCCCCTGGTTCTAAAATATGATCTGTCGTCATTAGTCGAGGTTTGGTGTGGGGCTGCACCATTATCAAAGGATATTCAGAAAGCAGTTTCGAAAAGGTATTAGGTACCTATTTAATTATCGTTTATGTAACGCTCGTTTTGTTTTACGAAGATTCTTTCTAACTACATTTAGGATTTTTTCCGATAACTGTCCAGCTGCCTAGCGGGCGCAATATACTTTCTTCCAATTCCTGTTATCAGTCACTTATGTTGCTTACATTTTCTAAAAAGGAAAAATAAGGATAAGTACCTACTTACATAATTGTTACTAATTTGCAGGACAGGCATCGACTTTATTAAACAAGGATATGGCTTGACAGAAGTAACAATGGCTTGCCTTGTGGACCTGACAAGTGGCGAGAAGGTGGGCTCCTGTGGTACGCCTGCACCCGGCATGAGTGTCAAGGTACCTACACTTCCCTTGAGGCAGAGTGAGAATTTTAATCGAATTATTGTTTTCATGATTTCACTCATAATACAAGGTGTCCTATTACGAAAACAATAATTTCAATTTACATCGATATAGTGCAAAATTAAATAGTCCCCAAGTAAAATGGCTATCTAACGAAATTTTATGGATTCCGATTTTACCATTCACCACTCGATCAAAAATGTATTTTTTTATCAAATTGTTTTGGAACAAAACATAACTTTTTCTAAATCACAATGTGCAACAATCATAGATCTATAATATAGGAAAGAAGGAGATGTGAAAATGTATCAGAAATTCAGAACTCAATGTCGTTACCTCGATCCCACCACCGCGCCACTACTACACATACCTACACAATATATAGTTCAGTAAAAGCAATAGATACAAAGCCACGCGCACACTTGCAGTTCATAAATCAGAACGTACATACTACACAATCAATTATAAACCTTAACTCATCAAACACAGCGTGCATTTACAATGCGCCGTAGCCCGTACCTACAACTTACTCACACAAAGACATCTGTCGCTGTCGCTATCGTTGTGCTGTGCAAAAGCCATTTATTTTACACTAGCTTCTGCCCGCGGCTTCGCCCGCGTGAATGTCGGAAAGGATAAGAAGTATGTCCTTCCCCAGGATGCCATCTATCTCTTTGGCATCTGCTGGCAGGCAATTTTATCGAAATCCGTTCAGTGATTTAGGCGTGAAAATGTAACATACCTACAGACAGAATATATAATTTTATATAGTACCTATAGCTGTTGCCCGCGACTTCGTCCACGTTTCCGCCGTTTTTCGTAAAAAAAAGTAGCCTATGTCCTTCCTCACGGTTCAGTGGTTTTGATGTAACAGACAGATTAACTTTCGTATTTTAGTAGGGAAATATAATATGTCAATCTACAATACTGTTGAAAAATATCGCAATACGGAACCGCACAATATTATTGTTAATAGCTGTGCCCGCGACTCCGTCAGCGTGTAACTCCTTGTGTGTTATTAAGTTAATGTATTGGTAATATTGTTTAGATCACGTTCACATGAGGCTTAAGTACCTATAGAAGGGGTAGCGGGATCGTCCGAAAGGGTTACCGCTGCCCTGGAACATAAAGGGCTAAGGAAGGAACACGGGTGGGTTTTAGTCAGTAAGAGTCTGACACTCCCTTCCGCTCCACCCAGAGCTGGAGGGGTCATTTGATGATTTCCCATGATTCTTTTTTATGGAATAGTTAATAATGTTAACTTTTTAATTAAGAATGACTGAGTGTTATAAATGTAAGAGTAGACAAATATAATCAGAAAGCTTCGAACTGCTAAGCTATCGGGAGTTACACGTGTTATTGTGAGTCAACCATAAAAGATAGACATATGCTGTCGTGGGATATTTTTTATATAATTTTAAGGAGAACATTTCCGTCATACATGATTTTACACACGCGACGGAAGCGTAAAAAATGGAGTAACTTCTCCCGTTTTCCCAACATTTCCCTTCACTGCTCTGCTCCTATTGATTGTAGCGTGATGAAAAGTATACTATAACCAGCTCAGGAGTATGAAAAATAATTGTAGGTACCAAGTTTCATTAAAATCCGTCGGGTAGTTTTTGTTTCTATAACGGTTATACAGACAGACAGACAGACAAAAATTTTACTGATTGCATTTTTGGCATCAGTATCGATCCCTAATCACCCCCAGATAGTTATTTTGGAAATATATTTCATGTACAGAATTTACCTCTCTACAGATTTATTATAAGTATAGATTATACGCAAGTGATTGACTAAATCGGAAAGTTATCGATTCTCCCATTTAACAACCATTCACCCATTTATTATTTTACAGACGCCAGCACATCAAGCTACTACAATCTGTCAAATTTCTTTAATAGATTTTCAACTTTATCGCTGAAGTATTAAGGTTCAAGGTTGTTTGGGAAAATTTGACAGTTTCGGGAAGCTTGACCTGCTGGCGTCTGTACTAAAAAAATTTGGGGTTCTGAAAATAAAATAAAGAAAAAACGCTATGTCCAGAAAATATTAATCAATGAAAATAGCCAATAATATTTTTTTTTTGTTTTAATAATTTTTTTTAACATAATTATTACATCTTCTCAAGGGTCCAACCGGGTTAGAACGGTTGACAGATTGTAAAATTGACTAGGTATATTCGTTGGGATAGGACATTGTTGTCGATAGCCTACGTTAGTGAATCAACAGACATCACACAACCACATCACTACTCACTAGCTCGCCGCAAGACACAGCGGCTGTACTATGCGACGACGCTCCGCATAAATAAAGTATCGTTGAGTAATTTTTACATTGCTTGTCCAGTTCACTTTGCGACATACTTAGGTAGTGGTTAAGGAGCAATGTATTTACTGCTAAAATAGTACAGCCGCTGTAATATTTGAAAACAAAAATAACGTAGTAGTCATGATTTTAAAGGCAAATACAGTAAAATACTTATACTTACTTACATAATATGGTAAGTAATCACTTACCATAATTATTATGTAAGTACAAGTATTTTACTGTATTTGAGATACGAAATTTTTATTTGTACTTCGGTTTTTGCAGGAAATCACTGAACAAACCGGCATTTTTATATTTTATCACCATTACGGTCGAAAGCGCACTAATTTGCGAAGACGGGCATTTGCCTATTGTATGATCGCGTGGATCACACCGCGACGACACAGATACGCATCCTTGCCACGTCTCCTGTTTTTTACATTTCTATGGCAACAATTGAAACTGAATTTATTTATTTTATCTTTATTTGATTGTTTGATGCATTATTTTTCAGGTTATTGATATTGAAAATGGGCAAAAGTTAGGAGCGGGCCAAGAAGGTGAACTTTGGATCAAATCCCCATTGCGTATGAAGGGCTACATGGGCGACCGCGCGGCCAGCGAAGAGCTACTTGACGCCGAAGGCTACCTTAGAACTGGAGACATCGGCTACTATGACACCGAGGGTTACTTCTATATTGTGGACAGGCTAAAAGAACTCATCAAATATAAAGGCTTTCAGGTAAAGTTATAATATGGAAAATACCCATAAGGGCTGCCTATTTATCGACACTGAGCTTCACCAACTTCTGCCGCGAAATGTTTAGATTTGTTTGTGACAAGAATTCAATAATATTCAGTTGGTTGTCAAGGACTTATTTGTACCTACAATAGATTAGTTTTAATGAAAAACAAAAAAACTCATTCACT
Source organism: Apamea crenata (assembly GCA_949629185.1). Lineage (NCBI taxonomy): Eukaryota > Metazoa > Arthropoda > Insecta > Lepidoptera > Noctuidae > Apamea > Apamea crenata. The sequence goes on along the minus strand of OX451371.1, from coordinate 7,498,020 downwards.
TATATTTTACCGAAAAGTTGTTTACTTCGAATAAGTTATTGCTGGACCAAATTGAGAGTCTATAAAATCGTGAATGTATACTTAGGTAGCGCCTGCGGAACTAGAAGCACTTCTCCTGCAGCACAGCGGGGTGGCCGATGCGGGCGTGGTGGGCTTGCCGGACGAGGCCGCCGGAGAACTACCGCTAGCATTTGTGGTAGCGCAGCCAAACTCAAACGTCACAGAAAAAGACCTCGTCGAATTCGTTGCGTCCAAGGTAATTAATGTTGTTTTAATAATAATACTACTTCACCCATTTTACATAAGCTTTCAGGGGTATATTCAGTGTCATGCGGTGAAGAGTACCTACTATAATTATTATTACGCATCAAAAAATGCAATATACATATATGATGGTATTTTTTGGCCACCTATTTAATGAGACTTAAACATAACTGTGTGTAAATGTGGGTGTACTAGGTACACCTCTTGTACGAGATATGAACATTATTCTCGATAGAACATTGATAAAAATACAAGTGCAAAGTATTAAGATAAGATTTCTTTATCAGGTGTCACCAGCGAAACATCTACGAGGCGGAGTGGTATTTCTCAAAGATATACCTAAGAACGCCTCTGGAAAAATCCTTAGGAGGGAATTAAGAAAAATGTTGCAAAAGTATAAAAGCAAGCTTTAATAAACCAAAGTATTGATTCACAATACCTCATAATAATAATAATATATATATATAATTTTCAAGTATCAAAATATAGCCAATTTATGTTAAGAATCTTTTTTAATTTAACAAAATATTGCAGTTATTGTTGATTTTTAAAAATATTTATCAATGTGAATCAAAATGGTTTTATTTACAGTACAGAGTAAAGAGACAGTAAAAGACACAAGACACTGAGAGACAGTAAAAGCTGACGAGATCAATTCTCGTCAGCTTTTACTGTCAGTAAATGATTTTGCAGAATAATGCTATTTATTAGCAAGTGTATCTTTTAATTCTTGCGGTATTCTGTTCAATGCGTAATTGTGTAGGTCTTTAGAAACGGCCGCCAACACTCCGGTTTTATTTGGGTGCAACTCTGCCCCACCGTATTTATAGTAGTCGCCAAGAATGTCTGTCAGTTTGCCTCCGGCGGCAGACAGGACTGCTTCTGGTGCACATGTGTCCCATTTCTTGCAGCCAGGACTGGCAAACACATATACTGACGCCTTGCCTTCTAGTAGTTGCAGAACCTATAAAAGTAATTATCATTAACAATGGCTCAGTCTTTACGTGTACACATTTGCATAAATGCGCAAAATTGAACATATATGTAATTTTAATTTTCAACACACTTTCTCTTAAAACTTTTCCATGCAGTATATTTAACCCCCGACCTTTTTTACTTTGTATTCCCGTACTAGTTCGGCAAAATGCGCCACCGATAACTATTACAAGTCAGACATGTGCGCTTCACACACAAATCACAGCCTTCATGCCTTTTTATGCCTAAATATTTTGTGAATATGTGAAAGAAAGAAAAGAAATTTTATATTTTTAATATTAAGCTATTGCGCAACTTCCGAGTCTTTGCCTCTCCCTCAAAATGCGAAAGCACGGCGCACGAAAAATTACAAATTCATACCTTATAACCTGCACCACCGACTCTAAGTATCTGTGCTGCATTCATGACTTGCAATGCCTTCTCAACTAGTGGATTGGAATGACTCCTGGTGGTAGTAATGATGAGGGAGTCAGGTGGAGGCGCAGGGGTGAACCCTCCCACGCCTACTTCCTGTAGCCCCCATATTGTTCTGCCTATTATCTTCTCCCCTCCCAACATGGTTTTGTAATATGGCTGATGAATTACACCAGCCACTGGTTTCTCATTGACTGATATGCCAATCAAAACCGTCACATGTTCAAGAAATCCTGTAACAATTTACAAATTATTTTTTATAAACAAATCGTTCCAACACCCATGCAACATGCAACTTTTTCGGTTTCAATAATTATTTAAACTTAGGTATCTATAGGAAGTAATTAAAACATGAAATTAGGTTTTCTGTACAGCCAGAATTAAGAACATAAAATATCAAGTTAGTTAATTGGTAATTTTATGTGATTAATATGTACAATACATACATTACAACGAAATTCTTGACCATGTTCCACTGTGTCCATACTAAGTACTACAGTGCATTCTAAACAACAAAAGCTCAAAAACCTATGCAAATCTTCAATTTACCATAATGTGATTGGAGCAAACTTAAATACCACTTCATACTTATGAAAGGATGAGTTAAGTACATTTTCCATCTTTCCCATGGATCTCTCTTCAACATTAGTGCACCTAAAATTATTTTAGATACTTGTAATAAATCATTTCAAACATTATAGTATAGATTTGATTATGAAAATGCATGTTAGAAGGGTGTTGGTATGACTTATGAAGGTGTAAAATTAGAAATGTAAGTATAATTTTCAAGATGCAACACTACAACTTAAGTCTTGTGGAGCCTAGGAGCCTAGGAGCCTTCACGCCGACCGCCGTAATCGCGTCTCTAGCATGAACTAGAATAGGTACTTCTGCGGTGCAGTGTTTACAGTGGTCAGGTTCTAACCTCTGAAATGAAACTGAGAGATGAAACTGAATATGTCAAAAATAAAAATAGTGTTTACCTTGAGTATACTCAGAGGTGCCATCAAGAGGATCAACCCAGACAACTATGTCCTCCTCTTTGACACTCTGAAGGTCAACAGGGCAGTCCAAAGATAACACATCTTTGTCTGCATCAGATATTAACCAGTCACTGGCAACATCACCCTAGTGACAAATACATATTTTATGTTATACTTATAATACAATAAATAAAATTCAACTTCTTCCTGACTCAGTTGTGTGGATCGAAGTGCCATTCACAATGCAATTAAGAGAACCTATTATTTGTAACCTTGATTCTCAGGAAATACACAGCTCTCAATTTAATATAAACTATCTAAAAATGAAAGCTGTTTATAGCACAATAAACTAAAGGGGGTATCAGCTTATGAGTGGCTCAAGGCCTACTGACCAGGAGTCTAACACTGAATGATACTTAGCGCCAAACCTGGTTAATTTCAAGTATTCAATTATGACAGACATTTATCCTCTTGAAATTGGTTTATGTAGAGTCGTGCAGTTGCACTACAAATCTAAACATACAATTTTTGTGATTAGTAACAGATTTCACCTCAATGTGCCTTACAACTTTATATTTTTATTTGAAAAGCATGGCCCATTCTGTACATTCTCCTTTAAATTGATTCAGTAGAAGTAGATATATACATAAATAAATAAACAATAATTTACATATAAATAACACAAGTTATTTTACTTTTTTGACTGTGTTACAGTCAAAAAAGTTAAATATGTATGTACCATGTGCACCTCATTAAATGCATTTAACGACACACATATTTGTGGTAGAAGTAAAGTAAGTTAAAGAACTTTGATTTCAGTGATACATTTTATTTTCTATCAAATAGGCCTTATATCATAGAAAATGTATCACTGAAATCAAAGTTCTTTATCTTAGGACTTTGATATAATAATGCAACATGCTATAAACATTTTGTTTTTTGGATAACTTTAACACTGTTTAGACAGGTACTTATAAAGAAGTTTTTACTAATTATTAATGTGCAGGTATCCACTGTGGTGTCAATAGATAGATCATTATTTTATAATACATATATTCGGTCTCATTAGTAACAAGCTATAAGACAGGGTATGTAAGTTAAGTGACGTGTGCATGAAATTTGTCAAAACTGATGAGGTTTGTTTTGAATGCTGAAATCACTTACCTCATTATCAGTGCCATCCTCTTCACCAATTATATTCACATTGGGATATTGTGCTGCAAGTGATGCAACAATACAACGCTGAGCAGATCGGTCAGCTTCTGTTTGATAGTCATCTTTACCCTGAAATATTAGTTTTTGTTACTTTTTATGTTCCTTAGTTATTCAACAAGAAACAAAAAAACTTTATGTAATGTAAACTTAATTTGTGAACTTTGGCCCCAATAAACTTATTGCTTTCTCTAAACTACTTTTTCTAGGCGTGATTTTTATTGCCCTTGCCTATCAACCAAACAACAAACCTTTTCAACTATTCCCAGTTCTCCTTTACTCATAACATCACGAACAATTTTTCCAGCCCTGTTGGCCACTGATACTGAAGAAGCCAATAATCTCACAACAAGAGGAACATTTGTCGTCATTTTCTCACAATATTGTAATGTCCTCCGTACAGTATGTAACAAGTAATTTTAAACTTTCAAATAAAACAATTTATATAGCTCTGTATCTCCGACCACGGTGTCACGACTCACGCATACGCAATACAGTACAGAATTACAGACAGACTGATACACTTAGGTACGGTACTTCCCTAAACCTCCATCCGCTTTCCAGTTACAGTTTTCCACTCACTTCTTTCAATGTCAGTGAAGTGAATGTCAGTCATTGAGATATGTCAATGTCATTCCGTGATCCTTAGTTGCTATGGAATTAGTACGTACGCACGGCTACACATCAAGCTATACATTTCCAGTATTAGCTGACCTCATTTGTATAGGTTTTTCGTATGTACAGACGCCAGCACATCAAGCTACTACAATCTGTCAAATTTCTTTAATAGATTTTTAATTTTATCGCTAAAGCATTAATGTTCAAGGTTGATTGGGAAAATTTGACAGTTTCGGGTAGCTTGACCTGCTGACGTCTGTACAAGCAGAAGTCAGCTTATACTGGTTATGTATAGCTTGGTGTGTAGCTGTGCGTACATCAGATTATATAGTGAATAGTCGCTCTATTCTTTGGAACCGATATATTACTTTCCAGTATAATAATAATGTACTCTGTGCTCTATGCTTTGGAAAGTCAAATTCCTCAAAAACGATCAAGATCAAGAAAAAAATTAACACGTGTCCCATACAAATTCAGTGTAGTTAGCGATCCGCCTACACAGTACAGAACAAAAAAAAAACTGCAGCATTATCAAAAAAAGTTCTGAGTTCAGAGGGCTTACAGACCTCTCTCATAGCAGGGCAGAAGTTGAACTGCACTGCGTTTTTGTTCTATGAGTAACAAATGACTAAGTACAAAAAAGCAGTGCAGTTCAACTTCTGCCCTGCTAAAGGGTTTTTCAGTAAGCACTTCCTACCTTTAAATTTAAATAAAACAAAGTGTGTGTAAGATATCATCGAAATTTTTTATTTGTTTGAAAGGCCTATCAATGCCATTATGTGTGGAATATGACATCGACGTTCAAATATCCGCCGCGGCTTCGCTGGGTGGCGCGCATCCGAAGTGTCCAATTTCCATGACTCTAGCGCATAAATCAGGCTGAATTTCACCCATGGTATGGGTTATATGTGGCTTTGAGGGCCGCTGTGGTTTGTGGCTTATTCGCATAAACCTGCGACTTAAAAAAACCCCACAAGGAAAAGTCTAACGGGGTCAGACTGAATAAATGACAGCCAATTTGACAGATGTAGCTTCAACAATATGGGTCGCTATCAACTGTTAAATTTCGGAAGTCCCTATTGGAAGACCCTTTATAAGGGTGGTAAGCACAGAACACTATTACTCCTAGCGGAGGTGGTAAGCCCCCTGGAAACACCGAGCCTACTAGAGCCAGCCACACGTCGACAAAGTTAGTGCGTCGCTTGTGTGTATGCACACTTAAGTCGAACGAATGGCTCAGACTAGGCGAATTGTTTCCCGATACAAGAGGATTTACGCTTGCTACGGACAAAGTGATATAATAATACGGAAGGCGGCTTGGTACAGGATCAAATAGCAGCCATTCGTATTGCAGAAAATACATCATATTAGAAACTAAGAAACCCATCTACTTACCTATAATAATTATAATTGTACCTACTCACGCTATCAGTCAAATTGCGTAATGTAGGTACAGACGCCAGCAGGTCAACCTACCCAAAACTGTCAAATTTTCCCAATCAACCTTGAACCTTAATGCTTTAACGATAAAGTTGAAAATCTATTAAAGAAATTTGACAGATTGTAGTAGCTTGATGTCTGTACCTCATTATTCATGTAAACGATCGCGTAGTCGCCCGGACGCGCAATATTCGCTTTCGGGTTAGTTCTGATATTAAACCAATGGATTTGACGCATTGTCGTTCTAAAAACCGGGTGTAGGCTTGAGGCGGAAATAAAACTTACTTACCTACATAGATTATATTTAAACATTTATTTTATCATACCAACCTTACCTATCCACTTAGTAAAATATCAATGTTTATCAAAATAAAACTGCGCTATTCCCATACCTTTAGAGGTACCTACATATATGTATATAAGCTTATAAAAACATATTATGATTCATACTACGTTATTATAGGCAGTAAAAAAAACAGGCGCAAAGAACCCACCTAACCTGCCTACACACTTTTGGTCAGCTTGCTACGTAAAATAATTACTAAGTCAGCAAGATTAATAGAATAATTAGTTAGCACCCGGTGATCTAAGCCACCTCGGCCAAATTGGTTACAAATGTGCTACATCGAAATAGGTCGCAACCTATAGCAAAACTTAAAGAGGTATCCAATATGAAATTAATAACAGATCATTTTTTTATTCTTGCTGGCCACAAGTAGCGTCTCAATTAACTATATTTGCTGACAGAAAATATTTTGAAGCTGACCAAAACCTCAATATTTAGCTGACCATTTATTTAAATCATAGCTTTTTACGAGAATATCTCACTGCTCATGGTGGTATGTAATAGGTTAGTAGGTAGATACCTGAAACTATTTTTATTACCTACTGATTTCTTTTCAGTATCAGTAACTCACGTTTTAAATGGTTACTTATAGGGAGTGCTTTAAAATTATCATCACGTCCATCACTTGATTGATTTTCTATAAGTTTAGATAAACTAAATGAACGCTTTAAGATAGCGAGTTAACGTTCGTACGTAGGTTCATTTCCAACCAATGATTTTTTGTTATTCATCCTGTTACATGATAGGTAATAAACACGTGTTCGAAATCGGCAACAGATGGGACGGGTGTACGGGAGTTCTCTCATAATTATTTTTTAGTTTTAACTATAACGAATTATACAACAATTTTCACATTGGTGCAATTATTAAAATAAAATTAATTAGTAACCCATTTCTTAAAATTACACAAACATAACATTTTCTGAAAGATTCTATATAAAATATTTCTTCGTTTAATTCTAAATCCTGTACGGTTAAAGTCAAGTGGTTCTTGTCATCATCAAAGCTTAGTATTAAAGACCGTCCGTTAATTGTGAAAAGAAACAGCTAGAGTACCTACATAGTACATTTTGTTCAAAAGAATGGTATTTACTCATTAGTATGAATATTGGAATCTGACCGAATTTCGTTTTCAGTTTTCGGCAATTTCCGGCCGAAATAGCTATCCATATTCGGCAAAGAAAAATTTGCGACCTTGGCCGAAAAAAAATTCATCAGCTAAGAGAAAATCTAGTCACAATGACTAAGACAATGCAGAAAAATATGCTTTTTCTCAAAGAAAAACTTGTCGACAGACAAAAATCATTTTTTTCGTTTTCCGTTTCTAGCCGGAAAACGTAAATCAGGCCGAATTTTGTTTTCGGCCGACATAAGAAATGTATTTTTGGTTCGTCTTTATTGATCATGCATGTTATAAGAACATTAATTATCTTACATGCAAAATGATAATTATGTGCGTAATAAGTAAGTGGGAAATCTAATTTGCAGCTGGATAGATAAGGCACCAGTAAATCTATTTAAAAGTTATGGACCAGCAGCAGGTCCAGCAGGGTAATTGCGTAACACACTATCAGTCGCAATGGCTTTCATTTTGACAGTTCAATAAAATTCATTGCGTTATTTACGTTGCTGAGCAGACAAATTTTTCGAACTTATCAAGCAATGGATTAGCAATATCCTTCAAACTGATTCAAATTGAGATTGATAGTGTGTTACGCAATTAGGGTGCAAGAAGTAAGTTCAACTGAAATTAAAAGAAAACTTTAGACCGACAATTTCACAAATGTCAATATCATCATACTGATAAACAATCATAATAAAAGGAAAGATAATAAAACGTTTAAAGGATAGAATAGTTGTTGTTTCACATTGTCAACTGCACTAAAAACCTCGGTAACAATGAAATGCTAAGAATATGCTGATACAATACCTAATTATTATATATTAAAACAAATAATATAAGTAGTATATGATACCAATAATAGTATACATTTTGTTGAATATTATGTGTGTAAGTACAAATTAATATGATGTGTAAATATTTGCATAACAATTTATTGGAAGGCACCTTTTATTTTGATAAGATAGATTTAGAGCTTAAATAACAAAACATTATCTAAATATTTAATAATTACACGAAAATCGACTCATTTTTGTCAATTTTATAAAATCAGCAGAAAATAAAAATAATGTTGAAATAACATAATTTTTGAGAAAATTCCAGTCGCAAATGTTTTTATTTCTACACGTTGACTGCCAGACAATAGAAAAATCTATTGATGGCGGACACCGTGTGACCGCGGTGGCAGTCAATGATTTAGTAAAACTTTTTAAATTAAAAAATCACACCCGAAAATTTATTTTATGCAAATACAATGTCTGCGTTACGTCCCAATGCGTAATTAAGAGCGCTAAAGTGATGACCAATTGACTAATTGCCAAAATTGGTTTATTTTTTGCACAGCCCGGGCGGTGCCTTCTGAAAGCTGGAAACGTCGCGTCACTTTATAGCTGTCCAATCAACCACAACTTTCAGACGTATTAATTAATATTTCAGTGCATTAAGGGCGATATTTTATATTTCCAGACAGTAATATTAACAAATTAATAAAAACATGTAAATATTTGACAGTAATTATTTGTGACGCGACGTTGCCAGCTTTTAGAATGCACGCTCTAGGCAATAAGTTTAAGTACTACCTTACAGTAATTCTGACCTGATTGTATAATATTTTATTGACGTCTCTTTTGCATGTATAATTATGTATAACAAATATAATTATATTTAAAAACCGTATAAATGTCTTTAGTTTTACTTATAAATCTAAAATAAAATTTTACGTATCCATAATAACATTATACTTTCATTTACAACTAAGCTTTAATTGCAACAAACGATGCCCTTATAAGGATAAAATCTTTAGTACAGTCATTTGGTAGTTTTACTTCTAAGTTTTCCGAGAGTTTTTAAAATGGGTAAGTAGTTGCAATTTGTTTTTAAACGTTGCCCCACACTAGGAATTTCTCCTGTGTCGTGGGTGCGTTTACAGACATATAAACTCACATACACAAACAGCCAGACCCGGAACAACTAATTGTAAGTCACACAAATATTTGTTCCGTGCGGGAATCGAACCCGCGACACGCAGCGTAGCAGTCAATCGCTTAACCACTGCGCCAACCGTGCCGTCGGATCCGGAAAGAACACGTCAAATCTATGAATTTCGATTTGCTCTTTACGGATTTCAACTTTGCCACCTCGTATCTTTGCCGCTCGCGCCGCCGTGTATAGTGTACGGAAATTATAGATGAAAAACAGTAGGTATAGTAACCGGCATGAGTCGTGAGCACAAACTGACACCTGCGCAGTAGTTCATTTTTCGGTCTCTTTGGCGGAATGAAGAAGGCGGGGGGCACCGAGGCTGCACGCGATTGGTTCGTCTGTCGATGCTCGTCGTCTATTGGACTCTCGAGTGTCATTCGGCTACTGTACACTTTCGTGCAATTTTATTGTCTCACGTTTTTAATTTTGAAATAGATATTTTTGTTAATTCGTATTTGTTAAGTCAAAGTAACGGTTAAATTTGTTTCTTCACTATTTTAGCAGTTACTTGAACGAAGAAAACATTTGCCGTAGTATCAGTAAAGGTCAAGTATAAGTTAATACTTTGACTGATTGTGTTGATGAAGAAACTGGCCGTAAGTCACAAAGGCCTACAACATTACTGTATCAAAATAAAATTTCAAGTACCACTAATATTTTAATTATAGTTTGCGTAAGTAGCTATCAATAATTTGAGCAAAAGCGGTATTAAATAAATTTGGCCGAAAGTGTACCTGCGCGAGGTTGCCCCCACTACTGCCCATCTGTGCTCACGACTCGTGCCGGTCATTATACCTATTTCAGAACTTACCAAAACGCATGTTGTAGAACACTTTAACAATAAGTACACAAAACTCTTGATTTTGCAACAAAAAAAAAATGTTATTACATAAATTGTAGGAAACTTTCTCTTGTATAATTTTGTATTTAAATGTTTTTATCTTAAAATGAGTCGGAAAGGAGATTTTGTCAAAAAACTGCTATTAAGCGCCATTTTTCCAATATGGCGGCGCGAACGGCAAAGATACCAGCCCGATCCAGCCAGATCGATTCTGTAAAAATCTCACCGTGAAAAGTTAGGTGAAGTGAGCTGTCAATAGTGTCAATCCCTAGCATTAGTTGGAATGACAGCTCACTCCACGCTCACTTCACCTAAGTTTTCACGGTGAGATGGTTACAGAATCTGTGAATGAAAATGGTTACGAAATCAGTGCTGGTGGGAAAGTTGAAATTAAAAGAGCACAACGAAATCTATAAAATTACCCATTTTAAAAACTCCCCGAAAGCTTTCCAGGTAACCTATTTTTTCGAACCAAATGACTGTACTACTTTGCGTATTCATATAAAGATACCATTGGCTTTAAGAAGCCTATTTCAAATCAATAAATTCTGCCGTAAAGTATAATTGAAATTTTGGTAAGGCATTTGAAAAAGCTTTCAGAAGAAACACATTGTAAAGTACGATTCACACTTGTCCGCACACCGCACGGAACGAAAGGACATTCTGGCCAGAAAGAAAGAAAGCCAACTCACTGTTTTGCACAAAATTATAATAATTTTTAACTCGATACGACTCGCATCGTGAGGAGGTTCCTGTCTCTGAAGCCCTTACCATAGGTAGGTAGCTTGGACCCTGTTACTGACACCGGTGGACCACTGTTTTTATAAAATAATTTAAAAATGTTATTGATAATAATGTATTGTAAAATTGAAATAAAGAAAATATTAATTATTCTTACTAATATTAAATTAATAATTTAATATTTTATGGACCAGCATAGAATAGAATCGAGTTTGAGCCTCCGCATTTGCTGCACTGCGCTTGCGCTTGCTCAGGCGTGGTTTTCAGGTGTGAACCATAACTACTACTTTAAGCTATCAGTATCAACTTAAATTAGATACTTTCCTTGGTGTCATCTGCACTGACTTGTTTGAGAATATGTTTGACGATTTGATCTATAGTGTGTGTATCGAGCATGCGCGCTATGTTTTTGTCTTCGATCACGTATAAGAACAAGTGCTTGGAGTTTTCGCGCAGGCGCTGCACTCGCGTCCATTTCTCGCGGTCCGCGGGTTTCGCACCACACTGCTCGATGACTTTTTCTAATATCTGTGTAAAACGGCCCAGTAAGAAGTTTATAATGTTAAATCCTCAGTATCGCATATTTAATAAGTATAAAGTATAAAAGAACATACCACGTCTACGCTCTCATCGGGCCAACCAAACAAATCGAGTGTCTCCTCATCAATAAGGTGTGCAAGTAACATTTTCAAATTCTCTGTGAGCTCTTCCTCCGACATAAGGGCCAAATTTCCTTTCTGGAATATAAAATTGTATTTATTACTCAATGAATTACAATTTCAACCAGTGGCGCCAAGAAATATCGTATAAGTAACCCGGTAACTGGGTTGTGGAGATCAGATAGACAGTCGCTTTATGTAAGTACTGATATACAGCTGCATCCAGTTAGACTGGAAGCCGACCCCAACATAGTTGGGAAAGGGCTAGATGATGAAAGAGTATTGTATTATTAGTTTACCTTATGCTGGATTTCGCTACTGGAACTACTCTGATCGTCTTGCATGCCGCCGTAGAGCACGCCTGCCCCGCTATAGCCTTGCAGAATACGATCCGACTCTACATCTAACAGGTTCAGTATTGATTCTATTTCAGACTTCTTCACTCTTTCCATTGAATTATTAGAGCCCTGGAAAGAGAATTAAATGAAAACAATAGCATTAGCATAATCAGTCTATAATAATAACAAATTATGTTCGTGGAAGTCACATGCGTTCGATTTTTTGGTTCTTGGGATAATGTGCTCCACAACTGATTGCATAACATAGCACGTGAGACTCACGAGCACGGAGCGCACGTGCTGCAGGTGTCCCTTGAACACGGTTGGGTGGTGCTTGCGCACGTGCCGAATAAGCTGCTCGCCGCGCACGTAGGCGCGCGCCGACACGCAGTACATGCAGCGCCGCGGCCGGTCCAGCGTGTGCGTCTCCAGGTGGCGCCGCAGGTTCACCTCCGAGTGGAACGTCTTGGCGCACACCTCGCAACTGTACGCTGCAAACATTACATCAACTAAACTTAGGGTCAGTCAGTTTCTCATTGGCTTCAAAAAAGTGTGTCAAATATCGGCCATGTCTGGCGTTGTAAATATCGGCCTACTCAGATCAGTTCAGAAGAATGTGATAGAGATCGCCTAATTTAAAATTGCACGCCCCTCCATTAAACACTAACACACTACCTTGTTGTTATTAAAAAATATCTGACTTCACTTTGGAAGCATAAAAATCTGATCGTAAGTATCGTTTTCTTCTATATCGCTATCAGTGCCGCTCATACCTATTGCAAAAATATGTCCGGAAGCGTACACAGACAGTAATGTTTGAAAAGAGAAATGTCAATGATTATTTATCGTAATTTTCCTTTTTGGCAATTGAGTCGATGTCCACTATTCTGCCAATATCAATTATTTTACCCCACTTAAAGTTGGTGATAAAGGATTTGGGGGAGGCCTTTGCCCAGCAGAGGACAATACAGGCTAACAAAAAAAAAAGTTGGTGAGTATTCATTTCATAGTTACTTAGAGAAAATAATCTCAAACCGTTTATGTCTACAAACGAACAAATACACAAAGAGAAATTCACTAGGCTTGCTTTAGAGAAATTAATTTAAAAAAATATTGCCCCATACGCGTTACTAAAGACCGGAACCCCCAAGAAATGTCGACGGTGTGAAACAGTAACCGCTCATTTACCAGATAAGCACAACCACTATTGGAATTAGAAATAAATAACAAATAAATAGGTATATCATAGTATTGAAGAATATATACACTTACGCTTATCTTCTAAATGCACTTTCAAATGATTATTCAAACTGGCTTCACTGATGAATTCTTTTGTTGAGTATGTACATGTTGACAGGGGACAAAATAACTTCTCTAATCCCATATGTTCTCTCATGTGAATCAGCAACCTGAAAGTGTTGAACTATAAGTACATGGGTTCTTTTTTTTAATCTTGACTCAGCACACTGAAAAATGGCCTGATATATGTATTAGAGCTAAATCAATATACGACATTGCTAAGGTAGACATACAAACAAGATGTTTAGAACGACATGAAAAACAGATGATACCTGGCTCTGCCGGAGAAGGTCTCGCCACACTTGCTGCACAGGTTGCCGGTGTGCTTCTCGTAGTGGCGTTGCAGCTGCACGCGCTGGATGTACGACTTGCTGCACAGCGAGCACTTGTACGGCTTGTCCTCCACGTGTGTGAGCGCGTGGCGACGCATCACCTCGATCGTGAACGTGCTGTAGCCGCACTACAAAAACACGCACGCATTACAACCAACATTGTTTTCGCCAAAGTTATTTTTATTTTTTAATGGCCTTCAATAATCGTGATAAATAACCGGGCAGCTAAACAAAAAACCCTTTTTTAATTTAATCTGTGTTATGGATGGTGCTCAGTAGTAGTAGAAAATTTTTCTTCCGAGGATAGTAATGAGTCAAAAATAGTGGCTCTGTTGACTTTACATTAAGATTTTAATATTTTTTATAGGTTGAGGACAGAACCATGACTCTTACTTAATTTACCAATATTTCACTTACCTTTTAACTCCTAATACCATGACAGCAGTAAACAAATAATAAAAAGCTTTAATATTAAAACATCTTTGCTAAAAAATTGTAAAGTTAAAAAGATATAATTCTGATAACTTTAGATATTTAGAAATACCTGAACTAATTCACTAGAGTTATGCACTAGGCAGTCCTTATAAACATAAAGTTAAGTACACTATGAACATTACCACATCACATGCAAACTTCTTCTCGCCGTGTATTTCAAGATGTTTGGTCATGGCGGCTCGAGAGCTGGTCCACTTGCTACAGTGGTGACACTGATATTGATCTGGGGTGTCTGTTGCAAAAATTTTGTCTTGTTAAAACATATGTTTTCCACATATTTAGAAACCAGTGTTTATATTAAATGTAGGCAAAATGATGTATGTTATAAGCAATTCCTTATTATGCTTATTGTATAGAATTAATTTACAAGCTGTGATGCAGCTGTCTTCAATTATGTATAAAGTTAATCAAAATATTCATTAACTAATTCAATTAATGAAGTTAACAGCTTCGCCGTATAAGCTTTTAAAGTATCATGCATTCCAAAAGACTGAATAAAAAGATAAAGATAATATGCATACCTGCATGTTCTTTGTGCCAATGGTTAACCAATTTAGAAAAGTTCTTTGTAGAGAATAGACAGTGCTTGCAATAGAAAGCATTCTTTATAATATGTTGCAACCTTATGTGGACCATTAAATTATCTTTTCTGGAAAATTTTGCCTCGCAAATCTGTGGAGAATAATTATAATTCATTTATATCAAACATAGTCCATTTCATTACATAAAAGTATACTCCACATTCAAATTGTTGATAAAGAAAAATTCATACATACACAATTATACTTATTAAAATTCAATTATATGAGGGGAGGCACTAATATGAAGTTATATACTCCTCTGCAACAGGGTAGCTGTAGAAGTTGATTGGGCCGGAAAGTATAAGCTCAGCCTTAATAGCAAAGTGCTGCGCTTTCATATATTTGATCACGAAAATATCAATGGCTGTTTAGATAACTATGTTTCTCTAAGATATTAAGCACCACTCACAAGAGCAACCTAATCAACTTCTAACAGGCCATTCAGTATGTAAAAGAAGAATAAAAGTCGCCACACAAATTTTGGGTAATATAAAGTCTTTAATACTTAATAGAACAGAAAACTTACTTCGCAACTAAAAGAGGCAACTCCTTGTCCGTCACATCCACTCTGTGCCATATGCCGAAGAACATGCGAGCGCCGAACGAATGTTCGCTTGCAGTGTGGACATGAAAAAATGTCTCTCTCATGAACATTCTTGATGTGATCAATCAAAGTTTTCTTATCTGGGCAACAGACACTGCACAGATCACAAGAAACACTGTTAGGCAGCTTGGAGTGTTCCGTCCGAAGATGCTCTGTGAAGCTTTTCTTAAACCTGAACTTTTTGGGACATTCTTCACAACTGTACGCTGCCTGCAATGAAAATTCAACAGATTATGGGATAAGACATTAATTAACTTTTACTAAGATATCAATTCCATCATTTTTAAATTTCCACTACATTAGCTAGTTCTGACTTGAATGTCTGACTTCAACTCTTCATTAATGGCTTTTGTGGTGTTGAGCATTTACACAAAGTTTGTTTATCTGTGCATCATAAACAAAGTAGTCATCTTTTGAATTAAAACTAATTAACAGTATCTGTATACAAAATGAAAATTGAATTGCTTCATACATTCTCATTTGGCTATTCAAAAGTGCTACATTATGAGAATTTATTGTAAATTCTTTTCATGAACAATACCGTTAACGAACGCCTATTAATCAATTTCATGCGACCACTGAATGTAAAAATAAGTTTAGTCAAATAATATACTTTGTTTACCTTCGAGAAAACCATTTCATTGTATTCTAAAGCGCGACAACGTCTATGATGTATTAATAACTCCTTTCCTGTTTTGAAATTCTTATTGCAAACATTACAGACGTATTCAACATCTAAAGGAGCTGTTGCTTTTTCCTTCTTCGGTATCACAACAGAACAAGAATCGTTCTTCACAAGTCTCTTGTTAGACGTTTTCCTTTTCTTATTTTTGGGCCCAGGCGGTCGCCCTAACTTCTTTCGTTTGGGTGGCATTTGAATAAAAAAAAATTGATGTTATAGTTAGTATTGTTTACATTTATTCCTTAGAAATAGATTGTTGTTTACCAAAAGATGTGCAATGAGTTCACATTTATAAAATTTGATATTCTTTTCACTCAGGCGCTCGAAACTCCTTGGACCAAACCAAACGCCACGTACATACATTTCAGTGACGTTAATGACGTTATGGAATGGGTTGCCAACTCTATCTATAGTCCCGCTAGTCCACAGGCACCACAGGTTACATAAAGAACTTGGAGATTACTGTTTCATGAGGAGCTAAACTAAACATAGAAACTAAATACAATAATGAAAAGTTTAGAAATTTCACACAATTACTGTATTGTATTACGTTTACAAAATCGATTTCTAGTTGGTTTCATAGAATTACTATTTGCATAGTACAGACGCCAGCACATCAAGCTACTACAATATGTCAAATTACTTTACTAGATTTTCAACTTTATCACTAACGGTTTAAGGTTCAAGGTTAATTGGGAAAATTTGACAGTTTCGGGTAGCTTGACCTGCTGGCGTCTGTACATTCAATAGAAATTACCCATGCCAAACTGTTGTATTGTATTCGTAACAATTTTGACATAACACATACTGTCACTAACGTAGGTCACTAAGCACGATAGAATACAACGTTGCACTACTGCTGCTGCACAAACGTGGCACAGACCAAGTAGAAAAACAATGCATGGAAGTAGTTAGTACTGTATTGTAATACAGTGCTACAAAAATCTTTTCCCGTTCTGTTATCGTTGATACAACGATATAGGCCTCTGCTATGAATATTGTTGAAATTGTTTTGTGCAATGTATTAAAAAAAACAAGAAGGTGGTGTTGACTGAGCGTTAGCCTCACAAAAGTGACCACTCTATATAGAGAGACAAAGTGACTGCGCGGCCAATATCTGTCTCTTTTTTGAAAACTTGTAATAACAAAGGTGTTCCAATATAAAAGAAAAAAAAAAACATTTAATAATTTCAGTTATTATAACTAGTTTATTACTAGCTAAATTGAAAAAGTAGTCATTTCATTTGTTACAAATTATTATTTCTAGACTTTACTGGCGTTTACCTTTACTGTTCGAGACTGAAAGTTTTTTATTTCTTTTTACAAGAGCAATTAAAACAATGAAAATTAACATTATTGGAAAGTGTAACACGGCCTTTATCGAATGTGTGTGAATGGTTTAAGCGCGGCAACGGGGAGAATACACGCCCGCCTGCGCCCCCGCCCCGTGCTAACTGCTAACCCAACAGTGGACGAAGAAACGCGAGTCGGTACGCCACGCTCTTGCGTTCCAATTATTTAAATAGACCCAACACCCCATACCCTGGGACACAATTTTCCTAAAAACTATTTTTATACAATATGAAATAATAGAAACTCTATTTTCTCCGTTGAACTATGTCTTGACAGCTTTATTTGATTGATTATTAATAAATATACAAAGATTATTCTGATACTTTACAAGCATGAAAGTATAAAGTCAGAACATCATTGGACCAATCAGAATTCCAGAGAGAGATAACTACTGGCCGCACATTCGCTTTGTCTCTCCCATACTTATCACTACTTTTCAGTCTGTATTCACTGTACATTTATGTACATACAACTGAATACGGAATGCTCAGTCCAGTATTATTATATTACTTACTCTTTGGCTCAGTCTATTATCTAGGTCTATCGTTGTATCAAAGCGTTTGATCGTCACTGGAGCGTTTCAGTTTGATAATATTTTTATTTAGTTTATTAGTTCAGATCCGTGTCGGACTGTATGTTATGTCAGTTTTTCATCTGTCACGTTCACAATACCAATGAAGTAAGTGTTTACGAAACTGTGATTGATTATCAAAATATCATTAATTTATTGAACCATTTTAGGTGGAAAGTTGAAAATTATCAGAACTTTAATCCCTGACGGGATTCTACTCCATCATCATGGGAAGTTTAGATAGAGCTGTTTTGACGGGTTTTATATGTAGACTATGTTCTGAAATGCATCGATATGTTCTTCATATTTATGGCGAAGAAGGCACACGCTTGCTCGTATCCGAGAAAATTAGCAAATATCTTTCAATAAATGTAAGTTGATTGAGTAAAATTTCTTTTTTTATATCTTGTGTCAGTTTTCATCATTCTGTGTGGTGATAAGTTGCTGATTTTATGAGGTGGTTAGCGTAGTAACCACCTCATAAATTCACAACAAAAAAAATGCAATATTCTGGCATGAGCGCTCGAAATACATTATTAATCATTTTCAACAGCAATCTGAAACTTAAGAGAAATTATAGATCTCATGACCATATTCAAGATTAATCTAGCAATTGGTAAAAGAAGGAGATTGGTGACTTGTTACCATACCTACACTACTGGTGTTAATGGTGTCAGAAAATAGTTGGCCAAAGATTGATTCATGATATTCTAATTAAAATACATAATAATCTGTTTATTCCGTGTATCCTACCTACAGTTTTCTGACTAGTTTACCTATTAATTTGGAAGTTTAAATTCCAGGTATCAAAGTCAGATCCATTGCCAAAAACAATTTGCAAAGGTTGTTTAGAACGATTGGAGGGCCAACACAGACTAGTCTTGGTGATGGAGCATGCTTCTGTTATACTAAAACGATCAAGAAACGAACAAGAAATAGATCGTGGAAAGGAAAATAGTGATAACAATAATAAAAATGATCCAGCAGCATAATGTTATGTTAAGTATCAATTTACATGTAATTTGTTAGTAAAGGAGACATTCCTCAAAAATAATCTTTATTTTGTATCATCATCATTTCAGCCAATTGACGTCCACTGTTGGACAGAGGCATCCCCCAAGCACCGCCACTTCGACCGGTTCTGTGCTCTTTGGTATTCACACAACACACAAAATTTTAAAAAATTACTGTTTTATGTTTCATTTGTGTAACTTAGGAGATGGATGAACAGTTTTTGATTTAGGTGTAAGACTGATTTTTACTAGTCTTTAAATAACTGCTGCTGAACAATAGCAGATCTAAAGCAGTTCTTCCTAAAATATTGCTTAAAATAAAATAAATATGAAGATTGCTTATTAGGTACGCAAATAAACTTACAGTAGATCATTACAAAAAAATAGAAACCTTTTTTTTCGATTAGAGTTCTATCTCCAATTTATCCTAAAATCTTGGCTTCAAGAAAAAGCAATCTTATCTATTCTAATCAGCTATTTTCAGAATACCACAATATTTGCGGAAACTGTTAAAATCGCATGAGAACCATTTCAAAATTAATACTGTTGAATCCACTCTCCTGTTACATAAGGGTATTGTATTGCATCACCTGATGGACAAAAATCTGCAGTCAGTCAGTTAATGTGTGGTAATGCGTCCAGCATTTTAGCAATGTTTTTTTTTTTGTTGATAGCTAAGGAAGAGCTCAAGTGATTTTTTCTTTTGTATCTAAGAGCGCTTAGGCCTCCTTCGCACTTGCCCCGCCGCAAGTAGGTGATTTGCTGAGTGAGGAACAACTGCAGACTGCATGAACGCGCGACGCACTGCATGCTCGAAAATCGGTGTAATACATGAAAAAAAAAACTCGCCGAATGCGGTCACCTCCTCCATTTTTTGACGTCGGTTAAAAAGTATGTAAAGTAAGTTGATGACAACCTCGTGTTTTTCCAAACACGGCGGCCGAGTGGTAACCTAAATCTAGGTTACGCGCTTGGCCGCAGCGTAAGTGCGAAAGTGGCCTTTGTCTGTATAATTATTATTATAGACTTAGAATAAAATCCTACAATATGAATTATTTATAATGTGTTTTGGTCTTCTTTAATGTTGTAGCACGTACAAACTAGAGTAGAGCATTCCGAATTGTCGGGTGTAGGATAGAACCCCACAAAATGTCAAGTGTCTAGTGTCAGAACGTTTGTATGCCGTTGTTCACATTTTTCGGATGTCGGGCCCGACAACCTCCAACTGACTTTCATTTCTGTAGGTGATACCTCACCTACTTTTAAGGCGGTGATATCTGATTATAGAATAGGTATCCGACACCCGACCAATTGTTTAACATATGTTCATGTATTGTAACCCTTCTATGAATGTGGTGCCCCTGTTTTTCTGAATCAGCCCCTCAATATTTTGTAAAAGGTAACATGAATTAGCTCTTTAGTTTAAGCGTAAGCGGTAGGGTAGTCCGAAACGAATGAAACGAAGAACGAAGACTGGGCGAATTTGTGTGAGAAGTGGTCTGTGAACGAATAGTGATACGGGTTTCATATCCGTGTATTATATTGGAATACTTCATATATACCCTTATACTCGTACTAAGGGGCATCAAAATCGGACCCAGCAATTTGAGAAAAATATGCTTTTGGAATTTACAGAATCCCATACAAAATTGTCAAAAGCTATAACTGTTGTTAACTTTTCTTTCTAACTCAACTACGACAAAAGCGCCAACTAAAAATATATAAAGAAAATGTCGTAACAAGTTAGCATCAGTTTTCGTATAGCCAGTGTCTGCCGGAGTCACACGTCATTACCTACTAATTAATATGTCATTTAACTGAGGCATAAATGGCACTGGTTACGTGCGACTTCGGTGACGTTTAGGAGTTATGAGGGAACAGATGAACATATACAAGCCTGTTAATCTTTGGCTTTGCCGTAGTCGGGTAAAAATGGAGCCCATGTCACCCGGACCATAATAGCGAATCGATTGACACTTCATTCATCAAAATCGAATAAGTAGTTTAGAATAGATACTAGTTTAAAGAAGTACTGACCGGTATGACCACTTCATAGACGCAATCTTAAGGCGTTCCCTCACCGGGAGCATTCGCCTGTAATGTAACAGTTCAGATTCGAGCATTGCATCAGTGGACAGCAGCAGGACAACCCAGCATTAAAGTGCGCAACCTGTGTAAATAATGGTAGTAAAATTTGTGACATAAATTGAATTGTTACATTACAGGTGAATGCTCCCGGCGAGAGAGCACCTATTGTAACATAAAAATGCTCAAAATGGAATCTTGGATTGTTAAATTACAGGCGAATGATCCCGGTGAGGGAGCATCTCTAAACCTCTTCCCCCTTATTACAAAACAAGGTTTTTCTTCCGATCAGGTTTAAACCACTGGCCCAGTTATTTAATTAAAAACCCTAGATAGAGAAATGCCATTCTTTATACAAAAATGACAGCTTAGTTCGGTGCTAAGTTGTCATTTTAGTATTAAGAACTTTGCCTAAATCGAAATAAAGTTCGAAATACAAGTAGGTACCTACTGGCTCAATAGGGCTAGAACTAAAGTTAGGTTTCGTTTTGTAATAAGAAGGCTTGAGTTTTGATATATTGGTGAACCCTTGATGTATTTGTAAATGTACCTAAGTGTATTTCTGTATGTCATAGTTTACTGTACGTGTTAGGCAACTGTAAGTACAGTAAGCAATTACTTGATAAGTAAATGAATAAATAACATAACACACAAAATCACAAGTGTATTCTCTGAAGAGTTCGGTAGTTTTTTATTTTTAAATTCACAATACTGTAATTAAGATGAAATAAATGTTTTCCTGAAGCGACTACGGTTAAGGCACCTGCCCTTACTACCCGTCTGTATTGACCCTGCATGTTATAAAAGCATACATTTCTCTCTATTGACCGGGTCAGACTGTTTGATGCCCCTTTGCACAAGGGTAAAGATGAGGCATCCCTCCACAAATAATCAAAATCGTATCGCTATTGGTCCAGAGACCACCTTTGCCCAGTCTCCTTTGAGTTTCACGGGCGACCTTCAAAACACCCAGACTCATGCAGTTCTTGATGCTAGGTCGACGAACTTCAAGCAGCTCGATATTCACTCGTGTGGTTACAACACAAAGTGAATGCTCTAGCTAGTTTGTATGCAAGTTAACTAGTATTATTCAAAAATGTATTTATTCTTAGACAATGCGGTAAACTTTTAGACCAATACCTTTTTCAGTCTTTTAATTTATACCCTTCTAAGTTAACCTTCCTTTTCCCTAAGAAAATGTACATAATATATTATGTACAGACGCCAGCACATCAAGCTACTACAATCTGTCAAATTTCTTTAATAGATTTTCAACTTTATCGTTAAAGCATTAAGGTTCAAGGTTGATTGGGAAAATTTGACAGTTTCGGGTAGCTTGACCTGCTGGCGTCTGTATGTACTTATAGATTTTACCTAAAACCTACTGATATGTTACGGCTAAAACCACAAGTTTGTGCAATTACAACTACTCTTAGCCTGCCTAAACATGGTTCAGCCTTTAGGTACTAATGCACCTACACGATGTACAGACGCCAGCACGTCAAGCTACTAAAATCTGTCAAAATTCTTTAATAGATTTTCAACTTTATCGTTAAAGCATTAAGGTTCAAGGTGGGTTGGGAAAATTTGACAGTTTCGGGTAGCTTGACCTGCTGGCGTCTGTACATAGATCTGACAGATCTAGCCAGTCATTGGTGCATTATAAAACTGGGTGTAAAATCCCATGTCAATCAATTTTCAAAAACAAAACTTAATAAATCGGAGACTGGGTTTGATACCGGTATCGAAAATACCAGTATTAAGTATCCAATATTGATACGAGCCAATAGTACCCTACTACTCGTCTTACCTAATTGTGCTTTTTTTCATTTAATAGCCCTTAATGTTTGAGGAAGGCTATGGGCTACTAAACATCACGCAAGCCGAGCAAAAAGAGAAAAAGTCAGAAAGATCGCTAAGTGAAAAAGAAGCAATAGCGCGGGCAGGTGATACGATGTGATGGGGTGGGTCGGGGATCCAGAAATTTCACGTGGGCGAAGTCGCGGGCAAGTAGTTTTAGATATTTCTAGATGTTATTGATAGACTCAATACTCAAATCTTTATTGCATTCCATTTGTGTTACATAGATGGTATGTATACAAGGCAATAGATCAATACAGACCCTGTCGGGGACAGCAAAATTTAGGAGAGAGGCAGAGAGATAAGTGGCAATTCAAACAATTAAATATTATTAGATGTGCTTACTTGGGCACGTAACGGTTTAAAGCAAATGAACACGTTAGGTTCGGCATTAGGTTAGTTTAGGTTCGGCATTTGGTTTGGTTAGGTTCGGCATTAGTTTAGGTTAGGTTCGGCATTTGGTTATGTTCGGTTCGGCATTTGGTTAGGTTCGGTTCGGCATTTGGTTCGGTTCGTTCGGCATTAGATTAGGTTTGGTTCGGCATTAGGTTAGGTTATTTTTTTATTATGTACAAGATTTTTATAAAGTATGTACTTACTTTTGTTGATTCTATGCCTTTATATAAAAACAGATTGCTTTTATTAATGTGAATTATTTGAATTACTTATAACATTGTTTGTTTTGGTTGTGACGATTGAGTAATAAAAAAAGTTATGAACCGCTTTCATTTATGATAAGGTGTAGCTAATATCCCTAGGGATATACCTAACTATATAACGGCTTTAACCATCTTAGGGTCAGTTCACACCGAGACGCGACGCGACGCGACGCTGCGCGCACACTTTAAAAGAGTGACTCAAAATATACTTTATTTTCTACATGAAAAGGTACACATTGCATTGTGAGAGTTCGAATACGTTGCGCCGTGCAGCTCTCTCTTTTCTTCACTATGATAAATTTCAAATCCAAGATGGCCGCCATCACAAAATGGCGAATTACATTTTTTTTTCACAACTCCCCAAATGAAAGTGCTTGACTAGTAGAATAGGTACTATACACTATGATAAATTTTAAATCCAAGATGGCCGCCACCACAAAGTAGCGAATTACAAAAAAACCTGATTAAACACCAAATTACCTACCTGCATCTTAAAATACAAGAAAGTAAAAGAAATTAAATAATAAGGAGTCCCTACTAAAAGCATGAAATAAAAAATGAAATTAAAAATTTAAAAACCCCCGACACAAAATAATAATAAAAATAGTATGAATTTAAAAAGCCTAAAACAATTTTTAAAAAACTATTGCAAAAATAGCCACAAATAGAACAAAAAAGTTATAAACGAGAAACCCTATAAAAAGAAAAAAATAACCTTGAAATTATGACCCTACGTAACCATTTTTTTTTAATAAATTGAAGTAGATAGGTACTTAATTGGATTAATTTTATTACAAATGTCAAATCTACATAATATTTTTATTGCACACTCCCACTCGTAAGCAACTTTTCAATTCTAAAAGCATTTTTGTGTATCAATATTTTGAGATCGTTAATTTTATCATGCTTCTCTTCAATGTCCCTTTCGATTTGTTTTAATTTAGTATGGAATGGCGTCAGCGAGTCTTCGTTCAGGCTGAAAGATAAAATGATGGTGGTGTTAGGTACCGCTTGGCCACAACCTGCACACTTAGCGACACGCGTCTTGCGACAGCGACTGCGGTGAAAACAAGTCAAAGAAGTTGTTTAGGGCATGCCACGAGTCTCCGCAAGTCCGCACGTTTTTATTACTCGCGCGACGGAAAAACGTGACAAGCGATTTGGCGCGCGAGTGAATCACTGTGAATCAAATGTACAGACGCCAGCAGGCCAATCTACCCAAAACTGACAAATTTTCCCAATCAAACTTGAATTTTAATACTTTAGCGCAAAAGTTGAAAATCTATTATAGTTTGACAGATTGTAGAAGCTTGATGTGCTGGCGTCTGTAACTATGTAATAGGATTAACTAACAGCGCGGCAGCCACGATTTCAGACCGTGCGGCCACTGAGGGATTCTGGCATGGCATGAAGACTTGCGCGCGTGCCGTTTGACGCAAATCGCGTCGCCTGCGATTGTGCACGGAGCCTTAGATTTCAATTTAGTCATCTGCATCCGCCGAGGGGCGATCAGCATATCTACTAAACAACTTTAGCTAGTAAACTCATATTGGATTGGTAGAAAAAAAACTTTTAATACGTGCATCGAAATACTGAAGTCTGTCTACTTACAGTTGTAGGTGTAGGGTTTTTTTTTTACAAACCGTATCCGAGTTTCATCGCGAAAGTTGTTTAGTAGGTACGACGAGTAAAATCAGCCCCTTGACGGATGCAGGTGACCAAATCGCCACTCTGTACATACAGGATGCATCTTAAAATACAAGGGGAGCATCCCCTTGAAGATGCTAGGTAAGCGAATTCAGAACTTCAATCAATAATATTTGAAATGATTAATGTTCTAGGAATATTTTGAACTGATGTTAACGTATCTTTCCGTGAAGCAGATTCAATAGTTAAACAACAGATGAATTATTGTGATTACGGGATTAGGTATGGGTTAATTTTCCATGGACTCCAAAAGAGACTGTGCGAAAGCGAAAACACTAACGTCTTTTGTTTTAGCATCTCTTTTGTAACGTCTTCGTAAATGTTTGACCATTGATGGAGTTCCTGACGCATCACTTCTACATCTTCTTGGATGTGATCTAATAGTTTTCCCAAGGGATTAGCTACCCGAGATAAAGCTTGTATATTAAACCGAAGATGTTCAATTTCTTGGTTCATCGCCTCTCTAGCTTTCTGAGCTCCGAATTGCCACTCCTGCAAATAAAATTATCAAATGGTTAACTGAAATATTACCTTCTGTCTGCACGTAGCTAAGTACCTACAGTCAACCGCAGGTAGGTACCTACTGACATTTTTATGAGTTAGGGTCAGGGCAGATAGAGCAACAAGAAGCTTGAGCAGTTTACATTGATTAATTGACAATGAACTCAAATGCACGCTCTTTTCAAATTTCTGTTAGTAGAACATATTTGAAAAAGAGCGTGCAAGATAAAGTTCCATGCGGCGGCATGGGCGCGCGTATATTCCTCGCAACCACGGGGGTCGTCGAGAGTTGAGATTGTAAAACAGTAGGTCAATAGGTACAATAAATGAATGAATACATACAATCTCTGTTTTTCCTGTTATTTGAGACATCTCTTTCTGGGAGTCTAAAATCTGTTGAACTAGATGTCCGTGTTCGTTTGATGACAGTTGCAGTTCTTGCTGGTCTTGGTGAACATGTTGTTCTATTAATAAGAGACTAGTTTCTTCTTCCTGCAATTAAAATGTACATATTTAAAGCATAAACCTAACAACTTTATAACCATACAATTTATGTACAGACGCCAGCACATCAAGTTACTACAATCTACAATCTGTCAAATTTCTTTAATAGATTTTCAACTTTATCGCTTAAGCATTAAAGTTGATTGGGAAAATTTGACATTTTCGGGTAGATTGACCTGCTGGCATCTGTACCTAAAATAAGTTACATTTTCTACGAACCTCTTCATTCTGGGTATTTTCTATGATTATGTTGACTTTACCTAAGAGTAAATTATCTGAATCTTTTATAACGTTGTCCAGTTTTTCCCGCATTCGCGGAGCTCCCGGTCTAGAAGATGAAGGTCTTACACTTGGTGGTCGAGGAATTTTTGATTCACTTGTACTAGTCATTGGAACCTTGGCTAAGGCCACAGGGTCTTTTATATTTTCGAGTTCGATAAAAGCTTGGGTATGGGTATATGGATTTTCTTGAATATTTACATCTAAATCCAAGCTTTTTAACTTTATATCATCATTAAGTTCGCTATTTGTTTGATTTTGGTGATCAACATCAATAAATGCTGTTTCCTTACTTATATTATTTATTTCTTGCGAGTTTATTTCATCTTGTTTATTATTATTTGTGATTTCATTTACATCATTTGAAGATGACGACGAGTTCAACTCATTATCGGCTATTGTATAGGAGCTGTTAAGTTTGCCTTCGTCATTTAGGTCCATTCTAGGAGTTTCAACTTGATCAACACTTATGTTTTTGCCTACTTGATCTTCATCTCCTACAGTTGTTTTAGACTCCTGGCTTTGAGCTTCGTTTAAAGTATTGTGCCCGTTTTCTCTCTCTATAGAATTGGATGATATATTTTTACTCCGAGTCTGCATGTTGTCGACTTTAGGCAGATCTTTTTTTTCCTTAGTATTGTCCTTTCCGTTTTTAGCGTTGATTGTTTTCGTTTGCTGTATTTTTTTAGGGTTCTGCGGTTCAGATTTGACCGATCCATTTTCTTTTCTTTTTGATTTAACATCATTTGCCTTTTCTTTATCTTGCTTAGCTGTAGATCGTGTAACATCATTTCTTTGACTAACCAACTTTTCGCTGCTTCGCGATGTTAACTTTTTAGAGTCTGTTGCTTTCTTTGTTGTTTTGATTGGCTCCTTGCTCTTACTTTCAGATATTGGAGCTGACTTTAAAGTTTCTTTATATTTTTTTACAGCGTCTGCTGAGGATAATTTGTCATCAAGTGCTTTAGCCAAACACTGGAGTAATTCATTCGTTTTTTCGGGTTCTTGACCTGCAACTATTTTAGATGGTTTTGCAGCCAGTGATTTTCCTGTAGTTAAACCTGTTAACGTGTTAAAAGTATAAGCATAAGTATTAATGGCACTTGTAGCAATTTATATAGGTACCTACCTAATAGAAGTTATTTGTTAAATTAACTTACTCAAAACTATGATCACTTTGTTAAGAAATGATATTTTACTATCTCTATCTTTAACATTTTCTGATATCAATTCATCTTCCTCAAACAGATTTCCAAAAAAACCGGTTGTCTTCAAAACCTGAAATGTTTGAATATCTAGTTAATAATATTATGTAGCGTGCCTACGATCAGTAACGAAAACGGGGAGTCCCTCTTCTAATAATAATCGGTTGGTTGAAGGACACTGAACGAGACGCAATAGTACCTAATTTAGAATGCTAGACTAACCGCACTGAGGTGCGGCTCAGGTACCTACTACGAGTAGGTACAACTCAGAGGATTATCTTTGTCCGTTCCCACCATTTATGATATTCCAAGAATACTGATATCATTTCTGACTTTTCCCAGAATATGAATATCTCAACATTGTGCTGAATGTAGAAAATATAATTATTTCTACATTTAGTACTAAAATTTAATGTATTTGCCGTAACGTAGAGTAGGTAGATAAGGCATTGGCTTAATCTATGTTCAGTGAAACCCATTTTCGTGAGATTAGATGTAGGTATACCTAGATATTTATACGTGACAGTACTTATAAATAATCTATCTTGTGTATCTATCTATATACACATCATCATCATCAGCCTACAGCAGTACCTAATAGTCTTTTGCTGGACATAGGCCTCTCCTATTGCACGCCATTCAACTTGATTTTCGGCAACTCTCATCCAGCTGCTACCAGCCATCCTGCGAAGATCGTCGCTCCACCTAGCCTGAGGGCGTCCTACCTTTGCTAATTCGCGGTCTCCACTCATGAACATGTCTACCCCAACTGTTATCGGTTCTACAGCTAATATGGCCGGCCCATTGCCACTTCAGCTTGCTTATTCTGTGAGCTATGTAGGTAAACAAATTTAGTTCTCTGCCGGATCACCTCGTTGCGGATTCGATCCCTCAGAAAGACTCTAAAGTCCCAAACATAGCGCGTTCCATAGCTCGCTGAGCGACCTTCGTCTCGGCTCCGTAAGTCATAACTCAAAAACTGGCAGGATGCACTGAGTGAAGACCTTAGTCTTTAGGCTCTGTGGAATAGGTACGCAACGAGAAGACTCGACGAAACTTCCTAAACGCTGCCCAGCCCAGGTGAATTCTTTTGTTAGCCTCCGTCTCAAAGTTGCTCTTAGCAAACTGCCGAGTTTGCCCGAGGTAAACGTATTCTTGAACAACCTTGAGAGCATCGCCATTGACAGTAATCGGTGCCGGGGTAACATGCTCGTTGAACATAACCTGGGTTTTGCCCAAGTTCATCCGGAGACCAATGCGTAAAGAAGAATCAACTAGGCCATTCAGCATCTGCTGCAAGTCCTGCAGAGTGACTCAGCCAGTATGACGATGTCATCTGCAAATCTCAAGTCTGAGATGCACTCGCCGTTGATGTTAATGCCGAGTCCTTCCCAGTTCAGCGTCTCCAATGCGTGAAAATTTTAGGGGGAAATTACGTCCCCTTGTCTCACCCCTCGATGCAGGGGGATATGTTCAGTTTGCTGATCCTGAGTTTGGACGGTCATTGTCGCGTTTTCATAAAGACATCTCAGCATTTGGATGTATCTATCGCTGTCAACAGTCTCTCTAGCGATCTAGAGAGACTTCAAAACAGACCTTTAAACACACTACAAATTAAAGTCGCTTTTCGTGTGTCTGCTTGAGTGTCCGCAGTGTTCCCCTAAACTACGCAACGGGGCCCCCCGGCCCGAGAGGGCCATGAGCACAGGAGGATCCTAACATAAGTACCTATAGCAATGCAAACTTTTTTCGACCACTTGACCTAGACCAACGAAGCAGTCAGGTAGGTATTCAATTTTGCAGGGGAAATTACAAAATCTACGTGGACGAAGTGCCAGTAAAAAAAAAATTATAACGTTGGTTGAGCTTCTTTACATTGAGCGATCTCATGAATTTGCCACGGGCCTCAAAGTTTTCACCATCATTTAGATTTTAGAGAGTAAGTAGGTAGGTAGGTAGGTACTCCAGAAGGGTCATGATGTGTAAAATTAAACTTAGGTACATAAAATAAAGAAATCTCGATGTTTTAACAAACGTAACACCGTGCAAAGCAGGGGCGTGTTGCTAGTCGAGCACTAAAAGTATTATATTGTAATAACATTTTATTAGATCACAAAGACCAGGACACTCTCTAGATGGCGTTAGATTAGACGTCGCAATTTGTATGGAAGGCTGGGAAGTTTTGTATTACACTAACTTACCGTAGTAAAAATGTCGTGCAAAAATCGAAAAGGTGGTTTCTTTAGTAATTTTTCACTTAACGGCGGGCGCTTTACGTATTTTCCTAAGGATATTTGTGTTGACTTGATAACATCTGAATCTACTTCTTTTTCCATAGCTCATAATGCTTCAGCAATGTTAAAAATAATTAAACAGTTATCAATACTTCCAGAAGTATTTAAAATATTAAACTGGCACTAAAACACCACTGGAATCAAGAATAACTATGTGTCGAACACGTTGTCATGATGATTTTGATTATTTCGTTTATATCATGGTTACTATGGTTACCATATGCTAGGTACACACCACAGAGTACATTTTTATACACACGCAGTGACTTTGATCGTCGGCGACTAGGATCGCCTGCCACCATGGGAAAAGGCGTGAGTTTTGTACAGACGCCAGCTCAGCTACCCGAAACTGTCAAATTTTCCCAATCAACCTTGAACCTAATGATTTAGCGATAAAGTTGATAATCTATTAAAGAAATTTTATAGATTGTAGTAGCTTGATGTGTGGCGTCTGTACATACTTATGTATTCTTAAAAGTCTTTTATTTTTAACGCAGCGCATCCAGCTTAATTAAACAATTTTAATTAAGCTGGATGCGCTGCAGTACCAGCTTAATTAAAATTGTTTTAACAAATATGGACGTATAATATAAACAAAATAAAAGTAACATTTTAAATTCGGTAGAATTAAAGTGAAACGAATAACGTTCCAGGCACGGAATAGAAAAAACAGTTTTTTCTATTCCGTGGTTCCAGGTATTGTGTTCATCCCTGCTTCTTTTAGGTTTTTAGCATTGACACTGTAATTTTAAATTGGAGTTAAATAATATAAATAAATGAAAGCCACATAATTTCATAAGATAAATAGTTAAAATGGTTACAATTAAGTGTGACAGCTGCTGTAAAAATAGATCATAATAAATTCGGCGTCTATTGTAATGTAACAATGTTTATTGTACTTTTGTTGCAAAGTATGCATTAAAAATAACCTTTTTTAACTTCTTTCTAATGCTAATATTGTAAATGGAGTAGGTATAGGAACCCGAAATAAATTGTTTTTTCAAAATTTTATTTTACCACTTTTTGGCGTCATCAACGTGTATAGGTACTCATGCCAAATTACAACTTTCTAGTACCAATAGTTTTTGAGCTAAACCGCGGACAGACAGGACAGACGGACATGGCGAAACCGTTGACTACGGAACCCTAAAAAACGATTACTATAATTTTTTCGACTTCTAATAGATGAACTCAAAAATTACGTTTGGCCGTGTTTGAGTCGGTTAAGAGTTCACGCGATCGAGTAGGTAAAAAACTCGCAGTACGCCCTCTGAGGGCGTAGTGCGAGTTTTTTACCTACTCGATCGCGTGAACGTAAACGCAGAAATGTACGGTTGTAGCGGTATCTACAACGCCACATGCGAACAACGCGTCATACTGACGTCACGCAAATCCTGCATCTCGCAAGCAGAGTTTACCGCGCAATTAGCATAGATACAATTTCCCAATATCAATCGTTGGGCAATTGCCCGCCAGACACAACACCCGTCTGGTTGGAGGATCCTCCCTTTTCAATGGAGGATGAGTGAACTTTACACCCTGTTCCTCGTGCCTCCAAACGGTATTAGCAGCGCCATCTAGTGGAAACTCGATAGCACTGCTGTCATTCCACATACACATCCGAGTTTAAGTTAACGCCATCGAGTAGGTAGAAAAACTCGCACTATGCCCAGGATCAGTGTTACGCGGACTTGTCAAAATGTGTGTGGACGTTTGATTTTCATTTTCAAATCGCTGGCGATCACAGTCGCTGTGCGTGTGCCTAGCAGTAGATAACAGCGATAAGAGCCATCGCCTTTAACACGCTATCAATCTCAATCTGAATCATTTTGAAGGATATTGCTAATCTATTGCTTCCTATTGTTCGAAAAATGTGTCTGCTCAACAACGTAAATACCGCAATGAATGTTGTTGAACTGTCAAAACGAAACCCATTGCTACTGATAGTGTGTTACGCAATTAACCCGCAGGTTGCTGTTTTTAGATCCTGCGCTACTCAATTGATTACTCAATCATTGCACCAGTACCATAAATATACACGAAGCGCTAGTGGCGCAAAGCTGGTACTTACCTAGTAATGTGGCAAAAAACTGATATCGTGCTGATAGTGATTTACCATGCTCAATCGCAGCTGGAGTTTCAGTTTTCATTTTAAAACATACTTACCTATCCTCCAGCCGCCATAGGGCATGGCCTGCGGGTGACGAGACTTGGGAAGTCTGTCACCTGAACAGAAACAGGCCCGAGACGGCGACATGTTCCGCGCGCGCCTCTCTACAGAAACGTAGTAACGGCCGCAGAGGGTGACGGGGTCAGCATAATAGTCATGTAGGCCGATGCCTGGCCGGGGGAGCGTGTCAAACTGTGTCAAAGTACTCCAGCACCCCGGCCCAAAGTAGTTGAAGAACACCGTGTCATTTTAGCCAGTAAGAATGTGACAGACCCCATCGCCTGCTGCCTCAGGGTGAAGGACATGAGTGGGAGGCAGACACCTCCTTCTGCGAAGCAGTCATGCTAGCGAAGGAGGTGGCTGAGAGGCTGAGGGAGAACACCTCACGCCTCAGCCGCCGCGGGAGACGCTCCGGGCGTCGGGGGCCGCGTGACGACTCCCAGCCACCGTAGGCGCGGGCCTGCGGGCGGTGAGTAATGGGTAGCTCGCCGTCCGATCAGGACCAGGCCCGTGCCGGACGGCGCGTTGTGTTCCACGCGCGCCTCAAAGAGATGTCAGCAGAGGACGGGGCCCGATAGGGCCGAAGCCTGCCAGGGCGGCGGGATCATCCGAAAGGTTTACCGCTGCCCTGGAACAGAAAGGGCTAAGGAAGGAACACGGGTGGGTTTTAGTCAGTAAGAGTCTGACACTCCCTTCCGCTCCACCCAGAGTGGGAGGGGTCATTTGATGATTTCCCATCCTCAAAAAAGAAAAAAAAAAGGGTGAAGGACATCTATGAGGATTTCACACACTCCAAAAAAGGGGATACAAAGTTAATTAAATTTATTCAATTCGTCCAAAAATGATTTACATTTGTCCCGTAATATTTTAACAGCTTCTACAAATATCACATTAGGCTGCATGGCTCCAACAGACTCCACATTAACTGAAACAAAAAAATCTTTTAATATTCAACACAATATTAGAAGTTTATTTTTTTTTGGTATGCAAAATACGCGCATTGTCGTGGAGTTGCGGACACCAGCCCGTTTTACATATTTAGAAGTTTATTTCAGCCATTTCGGACATTCATCATCATCATCATCATCAGCCTATAGCAGTCCACTGCTGGATATTGGTCTACCCCAAACGTCGTTACTTTGACTGGTCTTATACAAAAAAAAAATGGCTGATGTCTGCAGCTCCACATGCAACCACGTAGTTGGACGTGGAGCTGCTGACACCAGCCCGTTGTACACATGCTTCTTCTATCTATATACAACTTAAACAATCTAATTAAAATAAAAGACTTTTAATAATACATACATATGAAATGGTCTCGCACTCTGCTCAATATGACGGCATCTTTTATTTCGTCGTATCTGTAAACATTTCTGCTGCAAGTGTCATATCTGGCGTCTCGTACATAAGCCCGCCCTTCCGAGTCCAAGCTGATCACTCCTGGCGCAAAGCAACTTTGTAGCAACGACGCTTGACTGCCGCGCACTTCACGCGTCAGTGTCACTTCAGGTAATAGGCGGTAAGATGCGGTAGCTAAGGAAATAACATAATAATTTTATGAAATGGTCACGTAAGACGGGCAACTTGTGAAAGCCGAGAAAGATAAACAAATCAAGTATCTTGACTTGGCTCGCGAGGTTGTCAACATGTGGACTCAGCGATCATAGTGCCGATTGTCAAGACAGCCAATGGCTTAATAACCAAGAGACTCAACCAAATTCTGAAGAGGGTCTCGTTGGGCAGCTGGATCAAGGGATTGATTCAGAAAGTGGTACTTCTGAACATGGCTGGCATTGTTAGGAGGTTACTCTCTATAGAGCCCTGACCCCTGGTAGCCTGAACCCTGTATTAATTTTCTTTTTATGTCCAGTAACATGTTTACAGTTTTGGTTTGTTAGTCAACTTTGTTTTAGAACATTACAGGTGATTGATTAACTTACCAACAGGGGAAAACTTAGCATGGTCTCTGCCAATGCCTTTGACAGCAACAAGGCTTAGATCCAGCTCATGTCCTGGCCTCATCTTTGACACAAGTATATCTCCATGTACGGGGCCAATGTCTGCTTCTTTATGGACTGAAGCTTGATTTCCAATAGGTTGCCATTTTATTTGTGAAGAATAAACTGAAAATTAAATAAACAATATTTAGTTACGTACATCTCTCCCTTACCCTTTTTGCAAACAGGTGTGATGTTACGTTATGTTACTTAGTTAATCTTTCCATTTATAATTTACTATAATTATTATTTTTTTAAATAAACATTGGGATTATTCTATTTAAAGTTGCCAATTATTTCCACTGTCTGTTTCCTATGACTATGAACAGTGAATTAGGTAAACACTTACCACTATGGTTTTCATATAAATCCTCAGCCCTGTATGAGTCCTTTGGTTGTGATTTATTTAAAGTGCACTTAACTTTCATTGCAAACTCTAAAGTGTTAAACTCAGTCCCCTCTCTTGCATCTGTAAGCCAAAAACAAATATTAATCTAGGTAAAACAACCAAGTATAGTGGAGAAAAACTGCCAGTATATTGAAACTTCACTGAGGTTGAAAGTAGCTAATTTCACTAAAGTCCAAAAGAAGACCTCTTATGATGTGCAAGTGACGTTGAACCATTAAAACGTTTGGGGTGGTGAAGCAATCACGAGGTAACAATACTTAACCCACTGAAGGACACTGAATGAGACACAATAGAAGTTTTATTGTTATTACATCTGGGGGCATTTAAATTTAGTGTCCTGCAAAGCATTAATTAATGAACAATAAACTGTGATTACCTTCAGGGCGATATTCAAATGATCTTGGGTCTGCTTTGAGCGGAATCAGTCCTAATCTGTGTGCCAACACTTCATCCTGAATAATTGAAGTATTGTTTCTTATCATCACTTTCTCAATAGCCATGCTTGGGACTTCACTCAACATTAACCTACGAAATGCATTGGCAAATGCAGGCTGTATGCCAATTAAGTCAAATTCCATTTCGAAATTGTCCATTCGTACGATAACTATCCGAAACTTCTTTGCGAACTTTTTAAAGCTCCACTTTTCGTCAGCCATACCATAATCGTTAGGTGCATTCTGCAATAAATGAGAGGTTAATAACAAAAACGATGAGGCCGTATTGTTAATAAGGTAGGTAAAAGAGTATTTTTTATGAATCATTGCGCCTGTTTTACA
Source organism: Apamea crenata (assembly GCA_949629185.1). Classification (NCBI taxonomy): domain Eukaryota; kingdom Metazoa; phylum Arthropoda; class Insecta; order Lepidoptera; family Noctuidae; genus Apamea; species Apamea crenata. The sequence continues at coordinate 7,462,689 of OX451371.1, read as the reverse complement.
ATCAGACCTACAGCCTAATACATTATACATTACATTATTCCTACTGTTTGCTAAATAGTAATCTAGTAGCCATTATATTTAAAAACCCCATCAAATTACGGCCACATATTTTTAGTGCAACTTATTGCTTGTAATTTACCTTTACGCGGAAATCTTCTAAAAGGACACGCGGTTTCTCATCTAATTGGGGCATTTTACGTTTTATTTATAATGAAATTAATTTGATATAGGTAAACACGTGCACTTTGCAATAACTATGGTACATACAAGTTACAATTACAACAACAAACTATAAAGTGCTAAAGTTGTCATCATTGACACTGACACTGACAGATGACATAACAAACAGATGACTATGGAATTAGTATGTACTATAGAGTAGAACTTGAAAGCGAAAAGTCGGACTTGAAAGAGAAAACAGCCGGTCGATTCTGTGAAAATCTGAAAATCTCACCGTGAAAACTCAAGTGAAGTGAGCTTGATGTGATTTGTCAGTAGTGTCAATCCCTGGCATTATTTGGAATGACAGCTCACTCCACGCTCACTTCACCTATAAGTTTTTCACGGTGAGATGGTTCCGGAATCGCACTGCTGAACTGCATCTATTCACAATCACTTGATACGCTTCCGTAACGTATTGAACATCCATCGAAATGTGTAATTTTTGATACGATAGTCTGTCGGATGGTTGTGAAAAGCTATGCTGTAGTGTGTCCTTTTATAATAAGGTGCCCATACTTAAAAAAAAAATACAGATGGGAAGCATAATTATGATCATTTGTAGGTTACTTTCATCATTAGCGGCTTTTATGACTGTTTGACTGTGTGTCACTGTTTGTTAAATAAATAAAATAAAATGAAATAAAGCAAAAACAGAAAAATATAGATATCTGGTAAGTTATCCATCAAAAATCTCTCTGTTTGTCTCGTAGGAAAAGCTCGCTCAAAAATCAAGTACCTAATTAAAAAAAAAGAAAAATGCCAGCGTACCTATTCCTTTACTTACTTACTACTGTCAATGATCAGCAATCACAATCCGAAAGTTTTAAAAGTATATCGCTAATCCATTGCTTCATAGGTTTGACAAATTCGTCTCGTACCCATTGCGATCAATTTTCATTTTATGTGTGTTACGCGATTACCCTGCAAGAATAATGCCATCTTATTTAAACTAGAAACTGTTGCTGATGCTGTTCTGCCATTGCTTTCGGCTTAATCTCTCACTAGGGCAGTAATTTATTGGGGTACCTACAACTATTAGGTAGATATCTCTATTCTGAGCTATTGCTATACAGGGTGAATTTATCAAGTGGATTGCCAAATTCGAAAGTATGAGGAATTGCAAAAAGTACTCAAAGGTGACTCGTACTCGATTTTGATGATAACTACATAAAACTGATATGGATTGGATTTTAGAAAAATCAATATTTCTAGCCAGGAATCGAACCCGTTGAATTTGATTTAAAAAAAAAACACTGTATTATTACACCATTCGATAGTGTCCCTAATAAGGATCAAATTCTAGGAAGTAATGACGTACGGCAATTGGCAAACTTACGGCATCTAGGTAATAATAACTTGCAGTGTGGCGTGATCGTGCCTGCCGTTACCAACGACGCAATAAAATATACCTACCTACCGATGCGATGTAAGAAAATTAAAAGGTAAGTATGCAGGGTATTCTGTAGTAAGCAAAATTGTCTCAACTAAAATTGGATATGTGAATAATGACTTCTGCAACTATGTCGAATTTCAAGTCGATAGCAGTAGGTAGGTGTACCTAAATTATCTAAAGTCGTTGACTGAATGCCGTGACATGCAGACCGACATCAAGCAAGCGGTCATAGTTCACTACACCACCACGCAAACTGGTGCCAGAGGTCGGAAGGTCGACTCGTAGTCCGTAGTCGACAGTGTTGCGAGCCTACTATCACAGGCATATTTATATTTGAAGGGGTAAACAGGAATTGACAGTTTGCACATCCATTGCAAGTATACGTAAATAAACTTAATCCTTTAGTACAAACTGAGCCCGCGAAAGACGAACATTCGATTATGGGTACTTTTGATTTTGATTTATTCCACCCCAAGTTGCGTCGGGGTGACTCGTGGGCTCGTGGCACGATGTAAACAACTTATTTCATTTATATTCTAGCTCCGCAGTCGGTGGCGCAAGCTGTGCGCAAGACGCGTGTCGCTTGACCCCGTGGCCACAAGCTACAAACAGCGTTCACGGCCTCAAGCAATGCGACTTGCAAGCTTGCAACGCGACTTGCGTCAAGCGACAAGCGCGCGCGTCACCTGTTTTCGTTCGTCGCTGCCGTTGCGCTCCGCAAGTCGAGGCGTCACGGTGACTCGTGGCCAAAGACTACAATATGTATAGGGCTCGTGGCATGCTCATTGCTCAAATCAATTTGATTTCTTCGCAGTCGCGCGAGCGTGTAGCTTGTGGCTACGGGGTCAAGCGACATCTATGATCCTTACATAAAAATAAAAATATTAGTTTTTGCGATTACAAACTTACGTTTGCAGTTGGAGCATCGACCTTGACCTGAGGCTGTGACCTAGAACAAACCAATATTTTGTAACCATATTTTGATTTAAAAGAGTAGGTATCCGTGGAGTAAGTGGAGTTTCTCGCCCGTTCTTCTCAATAGGCTATCTAGTACGCTTTGGAGTAGGCAACCCGTTTGGGTATATAAGTTCTGTGTAGCTTCATCTTCCTGACTGACCGACCCCTTGACAATTCAAATGTGCCTACAGTACTATGCTTTGAGTTTGAATCCGCTCTACCAAAATCTTTTACCATGGTAAAGTTAAGTTTGTCCTTTGATCCGTCCGGGCACAACTTTGAGACGGAACTTGTCAGGGGTTTTTTTATTACACGGATGCTAGCAGGCATTATTACTACAGCTGACTCGTCTACGTACTAGTTCCAAAGATAACAGATTGACCTGTGGGCTGTGCAAGTTCTTTCGTTACTTCATAAGGATATTGGAACGGACATGACTGTCTCCGACTCCACGTGCATACGTCACACGCGGCCGCTACCTATTGAAGGTGTTGACCTGGTTTTATCTTAAATTGAATTCGGCTTACATCACTTTCATTATAAGTACCTTCTACTGCCGATTTATAGTGAGGAGGGCGAAATATTATGGTCATATTGTTAGAGACTTTCTAGGTCAACAGTGCATAAATTATGCAGCATTTAGGCATAGGTATACGAGGCTTTCAGGTTCTCGTAATATGCAGTCGATGTCTCCACAGTAACATGTGGAACGTGACACATTGCTGATTATCATTACCCTTTAAAAAATAGGTCGCCAAATTTTGCAATGGACTAACAATTTAAGGGAATATTCACCTACGAGATAGGAACTACATGTTCATACTGCTTACACAGGCAGTATGTAGGTAGGTAGGTACATGTTTTGTAATCAGATCATGTTTTGTAGATAGGTAGGTAGGCACTTATGTAGGAGGTTGTTACCAACTTAGGCTCATGAATTAGCTCGTCGTGTCAACGTGTTCTCTAAGCCCGGACATGTTACACAACTTACGCATGTTGTGCGTTCACAAATTAATATATTCATGAGCAAACTGTAGCGTTTTTTATAATATTTGCTGACAAGGCGAACGACTCTTTCAAATATTATCTACTGAAACAAAATAAATGTAGGTAAGTAGCGAAAGTAGGTAGGTACTGGTGTCCCCCAAATGATAATCTGTATCAACTGTGGCCGGTACTTATGCAACATGACGAGAGCCAAGCGCCGTTCGCCAGCATCAGTGGCCACCTTACCGCCAGCTGCGACGGGCAGTACTCTACCTCGACTTACAAACACCCGCTCTCTACAGTGCCATCATAATATTAATTGTGATTAGTATATGGATAACTTTTGCAAAATTAATTTATATGTGCATCAAAATATAATTAAACTGCATCAAAATGCACTCGTTTAATGTTCCGACGTTGCTGGCTGTGCTCACTATCGGATATATAAATTCAGGTAAATATTTGATTCTTTTACTCTATTTAGTAGAATCGAACGCTGTTTCGTTTCTTACTTTTTCTTGGTCTCATGAAATAAAATGTTCAGTATTTAGCAATAAAGTGGTAGGTATAGAGGTAGGTAGGTACGATTCTACGAATAGTTATGTACTGTACCTCTATACTTACCATTTTCTTGCCAGTATACATTTAATGATTTTATGTCATAACATAATATTAGTAATTATACTTACCGCAACGACTTCTTTTGATGTCCATAAATAGCTTCCATTAGGTAACAAGAACTACAATCAATACCTAGGAAATTATTTCAAGTTTCCTTCCGACTTATCTTACATTTCTTCCATTCAATAAATTCATACATAACGAATAGGTAGGCACTTTATGAACTTTAACTATCTCGAGTCGTCACTTGCTTTCGCTCTAACGACTATTTTCTACTGGTTGTAGGTATCCATATACCTATTCATAGATAAAATACCCCTACTCAGTAGTATCGGTAATACCTACCTAAGTAGGCTTCGGATAGTTTTATGTTGGATATTTAAAAATAAACGAGCAAATAATAGAATCTCTTACTGACCGTCATGTTACTGATAAAAGGAGAATATACAAGGTGTAATGCTTTATTTATTAGGGATTGTAGGTACTTACCTACTTGATTTTTTTAATTAGCTAACTAACTATTCATACGCCTACACTAAATATATAAAAACAAACATTAAAATATTCCAAGATAATAATATAGCAAACTACGTTGAAAAATCCTCCGCATCGCTGTCGAATGCCAGTATGTAAAGTGCCCAAGAGACTGGCGGCATTGCCACTTAACCTCTGGTCAAGGTAAAAGCCAACCCTTGGGTCAGGGGAAGTGTCAATCAAATGTTTCGAGCTTTCTTTAAGTTTAATTAAAAAGAATATGAGCGCTTACGAATATGAACACGGCCCGTGGGTTTCAACCCCAAACGGCTCGAAAATATATTTGTTTAACAGTTTCTAGAAAAGTGTCTCAATGCACCGCATTTAGGTTCACAATGCAGAATATATTGTAATTCGCGTGATTTTTATAATACTTTGCATTCCCGCACTAGTGCGGAAAATAGGCCGCTGATAGTAACTATTACAGGGTCAATACAGAGTGGCAGGGACATCGACGCGCAGCCTGTTACCATGGATTCAGTACATGATTCTGGACGCCCTTGCGTTGAAATTTTTCGTAGGTAATTTAAAAAAAAATTGCTCTTCCATACATTTTGACCGTGTAAGTAGGTATTGCACTTTTCTATAAAACGGCTGTTTTTTTTTTTTGATAACCGACGAAAAATTTCTATGCTGGGAGGTCTAGAATCATGTGCTGAATTCATGGTTACAGTTTGCGCGTCGATGTCCCTGCCACCCTTATAGTGTACCTATATCTATATATATAAAATTCAAAGTCCTGACTGACTGACTGACTGAGACATCAACGCACAGCCTAAACCGCTGGTCCTAGAGACATGAAATTTAGAGGGTGTATTCTTCGTGAAGAGTAGGTATCCACTAAGAAGGGGTTTTTCGAAATTCCACCCCTAAGAGGGTGAAATGGGGGGATTTTGTTTATATGAAAATTCTTATTCCTTGAGTTAATAAACTTGAAACTTGGCACCAATACTTATCTAAGTAAATTATGAAGTTGGCCATTTTTTTTTTTTATAAACTACCCCCTAAAGGGGGATTGGGGGGTTTCAAAGTTTGTATGGAAGAATTTTAGCGCGCGGTCCGATTTAATGGAAACTCAGTATTTATACCTAAAATTGAAAGGAAAGAATAATATGTATCAGGGTTTTTCGAAAATCTACCCCTGACGGCCTGAAAAGGGGTAGTCAATTTTACAGGGGAGGATTTTACAGCGTGGCTTGATTAACTCGAAAATTGGTATAAATAATCTTTGAGTCAAGTTATGAACACATCCCAAATGATTTTTCAAAATTCCACCCCAGTGGGGGTGAAAAGCGGGGATAAAGTTTATATGAAAAATCTTATTCGTTAGGTTAATAATCTTGAAACTTGGCAAGAATACTTGCTTAAGTAAGTAATAAAGTTTATCATTATAAGTTTTTCAAAACTACCCCTCAAAGGGGGATATAGGGGTGTTGAAGTTTGTGTGGAAGAAATTGAATGCGCGGTCCGATTAACTTGAAACTCGGTATTGATACTTTTGACAGAAAATAAGTAATAATAAGTATGTAAAGTTGTCGAAAATTTACCCCTGACGGGGCAAAAGGGGGTAATTCGGTTTTTAGGGGAGGATTTGAACTTGAAACTGTATGTTACATTTTCACGCCTAAACCACTGAACTTCTGATTTGGCAAAGAGATAGATGGCATCCTGGGGAAGCACATACTTTTTATCCTGGTAGCACGTTCCCGTGGGATAACTTCCGAAATCCACGCGGGCGAAGCCGCGGGCAGAAGCTAGTTATACATATATAGCTACATACTTAAATTTAGTCCTTTTTTGTACTTACCCCTATTTAAATTCCAGAAACAAGCCTTCATGGCTTTTATGCCTAAAAAATATTGTGAATTGATGAAATAAACATTGGTTCATCAACTAACAAATTATTATTTGTTTAACATTAATCAGCACCCTACTTCTTTAGATGTCTGTGCCGTAAACACACTATCAATCTCAATCTGAATAATTTTCGAAGGATATTGCTAATCCATTGCTTCATTGTTCGAAAAATGTGTCCGCTCAACAACGTAAATAACGCAATGAATGTTGTTAACAAAATGAAACCATTGCTATTGCTGCTGATAGTGTGTTACGCAATTATTCCACAGTATTCTATAAATAAAAATATACCAATAGACAGAACCTACTTATTTTATAATTATTTCATTGATTAAAATTAATAGACTGTTTGGCGGCTTCAAGTTAGTGACTAAGTATAGGTACTCGAGTCACTGACTTGAAGCCGCCAAACAGTCTAAAAACGAGACAGAGGCACTGGCCTCTGCCTAGTCTCCTTACAAAATGCGAAAGCATGGCACACGAAAAAATAAAACCCCGAGAGATTTATTTATTATAAAATATTATGTTTAAGTTTATTTATTTATTCCATGCAAGTGTTTTGCATAACGTCTTTTGATACCAATAGATATAGAAAAATTAAAATCTCTTACTTATTTAGGTACCTTTATTGTTTTCTTATTTTCTTGTTAATCCTGGAGGTCAAGCAGGCGAGGCCATTGAAACAAGTGACATTAACAATAATGACAATCGATTTTAATAAGTAGGTACTGTAGGTAATAGACCGTACTTAATTAATTAATTTGGGCTAAACTTACTGAACCGCGCACTTACTAGTAGGTTTGTGGTATTTATCTGGTGCAGAGAACTTTTCGCTTCCGGACCCTAATTGCGTAGCACACAATCAATCTCAATCTGCACCCTAATTGCGTAACACACAATCAATCTCAATTTGAATAATTTTGAAGGATATTGCTAATCCATTGCTTCATATGTTCAAAAAATGTGTCATGTGTCTGCTCAACAACGAAAATAACGCAATGAATGTTGTTGAACTGTCAAAATGAAACCGATTTCGATTGATCGTGAGTTACACAATTAGGGTGGTGAATCATTTTGAAGGATATTACTAATCCATTGCTTCATTTATGTTCGAAAAAAGTGTCTGCTCACACACACACAACGTAAATAACGCAATGAATGTTGTTGAACTGTCAAAATGAAAGCCATTGCTACTGATAGTGTGTTACGCAACTACCCGCCGGTCGTAGTTCAGTCCAGGGTCGGGAGCAAGAGCACGTGGGACGCCGTCGCCTCTGTTTGCGAGGAAGTCATGGCGGTATAAGAGGCGGCGGAAAAGGAGCGAGAGTACACAAAATACCCCCCTACCCGCAGACGCACCCGGGCGCCGGAAAGACGAGGTCCGCATTGGAAGTCATTTGGGCCAATACCTGGCTGGTGAAGTCTTCCAGTGCCCCGGCCAAAGTCAGTTGAAGAACACCGTGGTGTGGTTTTAGTCAACATGTACCTATCTAATGTTTTATGTAGGTACCAGTAGGACCATGACATGGACGTGGCTGTCTGGAGGACCAATGTCAGATGCATCATGCACTTAAAAATATAGGTAGCTGAAATCCCACTAGCACCTTTTATGGTAGAGTTTTAGTTTGCCTTCAACTTTGTATCGAAAGTGAAGTTATGTATAGGTTTACTGGCCACGCTCCTAGTAACACATCGTATTCAAGTTTGTGAGGTGCTGATGCTAAATCTAATGATTTCAATCGTGTCGGCCATAAGGTACAGTTAGCGCTCTCTCTTCTCTCTTAAAATCTGATATCTAGTCAAGATACCAGCGCAACAAAATCCATGCATATAAAGCCTATAATATTCCCACTGCTGAGACCTCCTCTCTGTGAGAGGGAGTGGGCCATACTTAATCCACCACGCGGGCCCAGTGCGGGTTGTTGGAACTTACTTATATGTCTGCGAACCTTTTTGAGAGAAGTGATGATGGAATAAATTACACAAAGTAATGCACCTGCTGGCTGCTTGGCTTTGAACCCACGACCTACTTCTAACGTAAGTCGGGGCCGATATCACTCGGCCAACACTGCTCAAAAATCCATATTAATAATTACATTACATACGTACACCAACCTTACAGTTTAAAGGTTGGTGGTGTTAATGATTGCACAGTGAAATTGACAAATTAAAACCTCCTCGTTTTGACAGATTAAGGTACACATACCTACATAGAAATAAATGTTTGCATATTATTACGAACACAAAGTTGTGCATGATCTCGGATACTAATTGGGCAGGTATAGGTACTTTGTAACAATAATTAATTTTGATCTAAATCTAATCTTGAATAACTTGCACTACGTACAGTCACAGCCAAAAATATGGCCGTGTTCATGCAATGAACATACAAAAGGACAATTTTTCGTAATTTCAATTCAGCAGAATGACTTTCAGCCGTAGGTATTCCTTATATCCTAAGATCCACTGTCTGACCGAGTTAAAAATGTGCCACTGACAATTAAATTAATATATAAAGGGTATGCTATTTTGATCGTTGTTATCAAGCAAATAAATATAGGTACCTACTTAGTTTATTGGAGTCAGGTACTACCTGACTTGATGAAGAAAATAATTTGAAAATTAACGAAGATACAAAAGACTTGATTGTACGTATCATAATTGTACCATACCTACAGGCAGTATTCGGTTAGCATAATCGCTTCCACGGCGTCCTCGGTGGCAGCGCAGAGGTCTGTTTGACTACATGTTTTGGGACACAGAGGGCAGGATAGGAGGTGGAGCATAGTTTGCGATATTACATAGCTCTACATCCGCACCCTGCTGCCGTTCAGTCAAGGTAACCCCACTTTATCAGGTTGGAGTTACATCTTCCCACTTGAACTTGAACTTCTTTTTCTATCTTCATAGTGATATTGATTGATCACAGAAACGGTTTTTTAAATAAATCTCGGTTAGGTATTAAAAAAAATGTGGAGGTGAAATAACAAAATGTTACACAGCCGGTTATTTTAAATCAATTTAAAAGAATTAACAGAACCTAGTTAGTAGGCCAGTTACCTACTTAATGAATTATATTCCAAGGCTGTTAGTGAAAACTTGTTGTGGTTATTTTTTCAAGAAGCTCGACTAATTTGTGGTCGCTGTATAAGTACAGTATTTCGCAATTACTTAAATGTTAACTAAATGAACAGTTACCTAGACTTAATAAACTGCAAGGTTTTTTATTATTATTTGAGAGTTGATCGAAAAAGACTGATGTAACCAACACATAAGGAGTGAAAGTATGTTGTAGTTATGTCTGTGACTTAGCAGTATCCGGACTGCATAAAGAGATAGCATATAATAATGCAACTTGCTCTCAAATATGTACTGAAGTGATCGTAGGGTCAACCGCATCAGCGGTAACAATTAGACATTGTCAGCGCCTTTATACCGTAGCAGTAAGGGTAATTTTCATAGTGCAAGTGTTACCACATAATTATGTGTGCTTGACTGTATCTATAACTACCTACCGGAGTCACAAATTGGGACACAAATTCAAAGAAGGCTTCAACCAATTTCAGAGGAGACAGAAGTATCCACCTCTGACGCACTGAGTCCGCGTATTGAATCACGGGCAAGGTCCCCGTGAATCAATAACCAATCCCCCCGAACCAATCCCAAAGAGCGGAGGCCTTGTTTCACCTGTTTGTGTCCCAGTGGTGAGAACATTATGGACTGATTATGTTTAGGTATAATGAGGCATAACGACTTCTACCTACAGATCAACTTTTCATGAATTGGTTTCGGTTTTGAGGGACCTCTATCAACCAGAAAAGGAATTGCGAGTTAAAGGGCAGCAATCTTTTGATTCAACATCTGCCGATTGAATCGAACCTAACACACTCAAACTGCCGTCTGTCGTCACCAGCTGGACAGTGATGATCTAGTACATTCCTACCTTTTGTAAATCAGATAGACTGGTAAGTGAACAACTCTACCAAGTTACGTCTCTCAAATGTCAGATGTGGCGCTACTTACCGCAAACTTACTATGCTCATCAGCGGAGTAATTGCGTAGTAGGAACGGCATTTTGACAGTTCAACAACTATCATTGCACAACGTATGAAGCAATGGATTAGCATTGCCACTTTGAGTGCCTACTTGGTTTTTCGAGATATCGCCAAGCGGTTAGTCGACTCTTCACATGACCAGAGGGCTGGCCTGTTTCTTGGCCAAAGAATTAGCATCGCCATACAACGTGGCAATGCTGCCAGCCTTTTATGCAGTACTGTTCCTATTGACAGCGATGCGGACGAATTTTTTGATGCCTTAGGATTATTTTGCTTAATTTTTCACATCTACATATCATTATTTTAAATTTAAGCTTATAGTATAATGTAAATATCTATACCTACTAATAATAAAAACCTTCCAGCTTAAAAAAAAAAATATAGCATTGCTAATCCTCAAGAATCATTTTGACGGAAAATGCTTATTTAATATCTTTCAAAATGATTCAGATTATGATTGAAAGTGTGTTACGCAATTAGGGTGCTGTTCGTGCATTTTGACCACAGTACGAAGCGTAAGTTAACTCTTAGCTTCGATTCTGTATCATGTATTTTACCCTAAGTAAAAGTAGGTAGTAAGCGGACTTACTACCTACTTTTACTTAGGGTAAAATACATGCCCGGAGGCTACGTATTAAAGTCCCAGTCTGATCACTAATGTATGGCAAGCCGATCCCTTGGGGGAAGCAAAATAAATACTTAGGTGTTATCCTTGACTACCATCTTACTTTCAGTGAGCACATAAAGACGGCTCGTTCGCGGGCCTCTTTCGCTCTCAGTAGGCTCCTCTTCATACTGACCGCCCGCAGCAAATTGTTACTCAAGTGCAAATTGCGCCTCTACATCGCGGTCATCCGTCCCATCATGACCTATATGCTTGCGTCTTCTTCGCACACGCTAAGCCTCACCATCTGCATAATATGCAGACCCTCCAGAACCGTTTCCACAGAAAGCTCATGGGAGCCCCCTTCTATGTCCGAATGAGAGTCTATACTGTTTACATCTCAGAATGCCCACCGTTCAGCAGTTCATTAAACGCCTTTTCAAGCGTTTCTTTGAGACTGCTAAAGCACCCCAGTCCCCTGATTGCGGCAGCCACCCGATACACTCTCTCCCGCATAAGTAGGATTCACTGACTGAGGCATACCCTTACCATCCCCGACGAAACCACGACCCTCATACAGAGAGGGAGAGGAGACAGAGGGAGGAGAGTATTAAGGCCACGAGTAGGTACTCCGAGGCCTATCACGAAGCTCCATTACCGTGTCTGCCCGCTCGAGCCAGCCGGCGCCGCAAAGCCTGCTAGTTTTAAATCTGTCTCTAAATAATCCCGATCCAGCCTGTCTCTTGCTGCCCTCTCCCGGTGAGGCCCTAAGCCGAGATTCGTACCCCACAGGGGGTGCCCATAGCGTGTAGTCGCTTAGTTTTTAAGTTTTTTTTAAGCCCTGGCTGGAGGCCTTAATTTATTGAGGCACCTCATAGGTTGAACTGCGAGATGCCACATCGAATTACGTTTTAAAGTACCGCTAAAATGCTTGTGCACACAGTCCCTAAGGTCCAGTGACAGAAACCGCTTCAATATTCACGAATCCTGTCATTCCGTTGGTACTCGCTACACAGTGGCTATATACATTACGCTTTCCGGGAGAAACAAGGGTCTCTAGAAACCTTTAAGCCAGAATGTACAATTCATTATTCCCATCTCAATTTGTATGCACAGAATTGTGTGCAATTAGTGGCTACCATTGATGAAGAATTATAGACATGCACATGCTGTAGCTATAGGTATATTATATTACTTATCTGTCCAATTAGGTAGAGGTGTTTGACCCACTTAACGGTGCATTTTCGTCGACCTTCGCCGGTGCAGCAGCTGCGCCGAGCTGAACCTTACCCGCCGCAGCCCGCGCCACTCTCCGACACGCCTGCTTACTTTGCCATTATTATTGTATAATTATTGTACCCAAGTTGGTACTCGTTATCTGAGTAATTGCAAACCATTCAAATATAGTAGATAGCTTCTGCCCGCGGCTTCGCCCGCGTGGATGTCGGAACTTATCCCACGGGAACGTGCTACCAGGATAAAAAGTATGTGCTTCCCAAGGATGCCATCTATCTCTTTGCCAAATCAGAAGTTCAGTGGTTTATGCGTGAAAATGTAACATACAGTTTCAAGTTCAAATCCTCCCCTAAAAATCGAATTACCCCTTTTTGCCCCGTCAGGGATCAATTTTCGACAACTTTACATACTTATTATTAATTATTTTCTGTCGAAAGTATCAATGCTGAGTTTCGAGTTAATCAGACCGCGCATTCAATTTCTTCCACACAGACTTCAACACCCCTATATCCCCCTTTGAGGGGTAGTTTGAAAAACTTATACTTAATGATAAACTTTATTACTTACTTAGGCAAGTATTGTTGCCAAGTTTCAAGTTTATTAACTAAATTAATAAGATTTTTCATATAACTGTACCCCGCTTTTCACCCCCACAGGGGTGGAACTTTAGGATATTCATGAAAATTCATAACTTGACTCAAAGGTTATTTATTCCAATTTTATAATTAATCAAGCCACTTATTATAATCCTCCCCTGTAAAATTAACTACCCCTTTTCACCCCGTTAGGGGTAGATTTTCGAAAAACCCTCATACGTGTTATTATTTATTTTTAGTCTTAAGTACACACACACTGAGTTTCGAATTAATCGGACCGCGCGTTCAAATTCTTCCACACAAACTTTAACACCCCCATAGCCCCTTTGAGGGGTAGTTTTGAAAAACTAATAATGATAAACTTTATTGCTTACTTAGGCAAGTATTCATGCCAATTTTCAAGATTATTAACCTAACGAATAAGATTTTTCATATAAACTGTATCCCCGCTTTTCACCACCACAGGGGTGGAATTTTGAAAAATCATTTGGGATGTGTTCATAACTTGACTTAAAGATTATTTATACCAATTTTCGAGTTAATCAAGCCACGCTGTAAAATCCTCCCCTGTAAAATTTACTACCCCTTTTCAGGCCGTCAGGGGTAGATTTTCGAAAAACTCTGATACAAATTATTCTTCTCTTTCAATTTTAGGTATAAATACTGAGTTTCGATTAAATCGGACTGCGCGCTAAAATTCTTCCATACAAAATTTGAAACCCCCCAATCCTCTTTTAGGGGGTAGTTTATAAAAACAAAAAATGCCCAACTTCATAATTTACTTAGATAAGTAGTAGTGCCAAGTTTCAAGTTTATTAACTCAAGGAATAAGATTTTTCATACAAACAAAATCCTCCCATTTCACCCTCTTAGGGGTGGAATTTCGAAAAACCCTTTCTTAGTGGATACCTACTCTTCACAAAGAATACACCCTCCAAATTTCATGTCTCTAGGACCAGCGGTTTAGGCTGTGCGTTGATGTCTCAGTCAGTCAGTCAGTCAGTCAGTCAGGACTTTGAATTTTATATATATAGATGTCAAAAGATCAGCACTCATTCAGCGAAATTGACGGCCGGTTTAGGTCAACGAAAAATGTACCTAATCTACTAACACTTTTACTAGGGACTTAGTCCGCTTGGATTTCGTACTTCCCCCTAAAAAATTCAACACCCCTTCGATAAAGATAGTTTTAGAAAATTAACGCGATCTTTCACATATTTAAACGTTTGTGTCAAGGTTCAAGCTTCTAACACAAAAAACAATATCTTTTTTCACCCCGACAAATATGTTTGGGAATTTTCATGACTTAAAAAGATTACTTACCTACTTTAATACATTTTCGAGTTAATAAATAATAAGCCAAGCCGTAATATTTTCCTACCCTAAAAACATAATTTTACTCAGATTTTCAGAAAACTCCGGAATTCTTGACTTATTCTGTATTTTTACGACAGAACATAAGTTTTTTTTTTCTTCCCGTTAAACTTTAAAAAAATACTTTTTAACAAACAATTAAGCCGACGAAAGAAGGAACTGAAAAGCAAAAAAATTACTTTTCAGTTGGCACCAAACAAACAACGCAGATCAATTAATGAAAATCAATCAAGCTGCCATTATTTTACTTGGTGCCTTTATGGTTTTTTTGGCTCCGACTTAATTATTCTGAGAAACTTTAAGTCGTATGGCGTAATAAATTTATGTTTCGGAATGCTGGAAACAACTAGGAATGTTATTAATGAAATCTATACCTATATATAAAAATCAATGCCACTTTTCGTTGTAATTTTATTACTCAAGAACGGCTGGGCCGATTTAGCTGATTTTGGTTTTGAAATGTTTGTCGTAGTACAGGGAAGGTTTACACGGTCAGAAAATATGGAAAAAGGAGTAGGGTTGGAGTAGGGTAGGAGTAGGGTAGGAGTAGTGTAGGTGTAGGGTAGGAGTAGTGTGGGAGTAGGGTAGGAGTAGGGTAGGAGTAGGGTAGGATTAGTGTAGGAGTAGGGTAGGAGTAGTGTAGGAATAGGGTAGGAGTAGTGTAGGAGTAGGGTAGGGGGTAGGACACCACACGAACGAAGTAGCGCCGGGCAGCTAGAAATAATGTATATGGCAAAACAACGTTTGCCGGGTCAGCTAGTAGTTAAATAAAATTGGCCCCAGATGTAAGTCTTTTGGGACTCAAGAAGAGATATTATATAGACGTTAGATTGATAACCGTTTACCACGACAAAGAAAGATCTATCTCCTTAATATGAAATCATCCATTTAATTAGATATCTATCTAAGCTGCTAGTTGATACCATAAGCACGCAACTTATAAGAAAGGATTTTGTAGGAATCTTTATCAAAGGCCTTGCTGAAGTCAGTACAAATGACGTCAGCCTGATGACCAGCATCAACAGCCCCAATAAAAAGTTCTGCAAATGGAACTGGTTGATTGTGATCCAACGAATCTGTAATGATGATCGTTAATGAATAGCTTTAGATGGTTTCAGAAATGCGGGCAGAGTAGTGACTCAAACACTTTGGCAAACGTTGAAAGAATTGAGATGGACCTAAAGTTTTTTATGTTGCCATTGTTATAAATCCGATATATGTCGGTATATGCGCCACTGTGGCATTTCCATTTTAAATAAATCTAATTTCCTCGGCTAAAAACTCGTAACTGACAAACTTTATTATTTAATAACCTAGGTTTACTAACCTAGGTTATTAAATAATAAAGTTAAAATATTTTTCATTTAAACAAAAAAACCCCCACTTTCACCCTCTTCTTTCCAAAACCCCTCCTTAAGTGCTCGCATATCTAGTGAGCAAAATTCAATGTTCCTAGGCCCAGTAGTTTGGGTTTCGCGCTGTGTATGACAGTGCAGTGAATAGCAGTCAGTCAGTCAAACATGCCAGTTTCTTAGAAACAATTTTTATAAGAATAATAGATTATAGAATAAAGATTATACAGAATGTCCCAGAAGTCGGCGTCAGGCCGGAATCGGGTAATATAGTCATAATAGTTATCAGAAAAATATACATATAAAAAACATAATTAAAGATATAATAAAAAAAAACCTCGACTACCTAAATAGTTCCCAAACACTCTTTTTTTCTATTCGTTTTTTTTTTGTTTCCGTCCTACAGGCTGTCCCAGAATCGGGAAATATTTTTCTGATAATTAATTATTATAACTTGGCCAAGTTATAATAATTAATTATCAGAAAAATATTTAGAAATCTAAGTTGTGTATTTTAAAAATTATTGCAATTTACAAAAAAAAAACGAATAATTTTTTTAAAAAAAAACCTCGACTACCTAAATAGTTCCCAAACACTCTTTTTTTCTATTCGTTTTTTTTTTTGTAAATTGCAATAATTTTTAAAATACACAACTTAGATTTCTAAATATTTTTCTGATAATTAATTATTATAACTTGGCCAAGTTATAATAATTAATTATCAGAAAAATATTTCCCGATTCTGGGACAGCCTGTAGGACGTAGGTACCTATATTACTTTATTACTAATAAAAATTGTTTGAACGCGCTAATCTCGCGAACTACCAGTCGGGTTTGAAAAAATATTTTTGTATTTGAATGCCCAATCCTTGAGGAAGGTCTATTTAAAATCACGCTTAGACTCTATAGGAGGCGAACAAAATGACAAAAATAAGAATGAACGCTTAGCGAAAACGAAGTAATAGCGCGAGCAGATTTTTTTTCTATTGACATTCCTTTATTGATTGTACCTTATTATTAATAATAATTGCTTGTTTATGTTAATTTTGTACGCCATATATTGGCAAAACATAGTGCACATATCTGAGACTATATAATATCTGTAACCATACCTATGTTTAACAAAATAAATGTTTGATTGACTGATTGATTGAGCAGTAAAAAAGAAATGATAAAATTCGGGATTACCTGTTCAGTTTTACATAATTATTTGTTATGGTAACAGGAAATTAAAGCACGTAAGTTACAGCCACGAGCATAAATTCATCCAATAATAAATATATTTTTATTATATATCTTTTTTATTAATCACAATTTGTACAAGAATAGGTATGTGGAATAGACGGTGACCCCAAAACTAGGCATTTTCCTGTATCTTATCTTTGTCTATATGACGGCAAATATACCTATGTGATCACTATGTGGAAGGCATAATAATCTGTGTGCAATTCAACAAGTGACAGCACAATATGCGACATCGAAGGAACACCAAAACCATTGGCGAGACAAGCGACGCCAAATCCGCCAAAATGTAGGCTGTTAAATCGGCTTCAAATTATATGTCAATTTGTCAAGTAAATAATTTAATGTCTTTGGTCAATGCAATCATTTTATTAATGCATATTTATAATTATAATTTTAATAAGAGTGTGAAATATTTGCAGAATAAAAACCTTACAAACCAGTGTATTTGAATGTTGTATCGAATCGCCGGCAGTCAAAAATATATATAACAGATCAAGAAAATAAGATAAAGGTGTTATTTATACACAATTAAATCATCCTCAAACTAACATACCTACGTGTAAGACTAGACACTCCAAATTGCTCCAAAAAGCTGCGCCTAATATAGGAAGAATTTGAAAGTTCATGCTTCATGCAAATCCAGGAGAACTCTCAACATACATCACTCGGTGTTAGAAAATCCACACGTTACATCGCATTGACATGGAATGGGAATGGTCTAGCGAGCCAAAGAGCTAAGTAACACTGCATATTTTCCAAAATAATAATGCCTTATTAGAGTGAATGCACGATACCTTTAATAACAACATTTAAATAAATAAGTTCATGATTTTAATATGACAAGAAAACAATGACGTGAATATGCTACCATATTTTCTTTAAATCCAAGTAGATTAAATTCACAATGAATACCTACATTTTATACTAATAAATAAACCATAAAATAAAGGTCTCTAAAAATCATTATTCAGTGGTCCAATATAATCGACCGCCGAACCGTGGCGGCAATCGAGGCTTGCAGTCCGGCAAGCCGGGCGTGGCGTCCTCCACCTTCGGGTGGCACGGACAGGGAGGCCCCGGGGGCGGCTCCGAGGAGCTGGAATGCACTCGGCCGCGGCAGAAATATCCGAAGTCAGGTCGTAAAACACACAGCTTATGCTCCATGCACTCATCGAACACTTCCTGTGTTCTACGGCAGTGCCTGAATGTGTAATTCCCTGAGCTTTTGTCCACGCAATTAGCATGTTGTTTGAATTCATGGAGGCATTCGTGCTTAATCCTACTGAGAACTGTCATCGCACACGCAGTGACCTGCTTGCCGAGGTTGAGGCATGGTCGAGGGTCGTTCTGCTCCTGGCGACAGAGTACGAACTCGTTGTTTACGCCCTCGCACAGCTTGCCGATGTAAGGAGCGGCAGTAATAAGAGTTGCAGTCGACATATTAACTTCATCCGTTTTCAGTTCCTCGCACTCGGGAAGGTCCACATCAGCTGTGAGAACCATTTTTATCGATCGTTGTTAAATCTTTAATAGGTTTCTTTAGATAGCTATAGTTTAAAAGTTTTTTGTAGTATGACCAAGTTTATTTAGGTCGTTTAGATGAAATTGGTTAAATAATGATTTCTAATTTGACGTTCAGTCAGTGTCAATAAAAAGGTTGAGGTCGAGTTGAGGACTTTTTTCTATTAGCTGCCTGGCTTTTTGGTAAACTAATATGTTACCCGTCTCCATTTACGGAAAAGGCGCAAATCTAGCGCAAGGAAGAAATCTGAAAGTATTGTAAGCTCTTGGTGTTTACTTACTACATACTTGGTTCAAATCGCAAGTTACATTTTAAAACTAAATATTCTATTTGTGATTTTTGAAATTTTACGCTTGAAAATAAGAACACGCGAAACAGATGGTATAAACGAGGTGGATTAATGGCAGGTAACAGATTACTGAATAGTTACTCCCTTGTAGCTAAATGAAAACGTTCCTTTACTATTATGCACAGATTTTGGAAATATGGTAGGTACACTTAGCTAGAAAAATGTCAACTCCCACGTTTATGTTTTTCTCTCAAAATCTGTGAATGCAGTTAGCAAATTACTCAAAAAGTGGAGAGTCTCCTAAGAGCGTTTTTTCGTAGCTACAACGGATAACCCTATCCGTTGTAGCTACGAGCGCCCTTAGGGCCCCCGTCTCGAAAATCCACCCTGTAACAATAGGTAATTAGGACTTTCGTTACGGAGTGATCCCCAAAATGCGTGCTTCAGTTTCACCCTGATAAAAAAACAATAATAAAGCTGAATAAGACTTTATCCAAATAGAAAGCAATCGTCACGCGAATACGCGATCGCGATCGCGCTCGTCGCGATCATTTGTTAGGCGGCGAACCACACCCTAATTACGTAACACACTATCAAATCAATCTCATTTTAAAGGATATTGCTAAGACATTGCTTCATATTATGTTTGAAAAAATTGTCTGCTCAATAACGTAAATAACGAAATGAATGTTGTTGAACTATCAAGACACTCTCGAGTTTGCCGAACAGAAATGAACATGACAAGAGTATTAGCGCGAAGCGATCCGATCGTTTCCTATTAGGACAAGGCCTTACGTGTTTCTGTGGTGAGCAACTTTGAAGCGTATGATGATCGGAATAGACGACAATTTTTTTGGCATATATTTAGTAGAACCTTTAATAATTACCTACCATTTGGCGCTCCTAAAATATGATTGATTACTGTAATATAATGACTGCGCCTCTTTTTGTGAACGTCAAAAATCACTTTTGTACAACTGCTAAATTGACCCGTGCGTCCGAAAAACTAACCAGTCGTTTTCATGTGCCGACGAAATTAAATAAATCAATTAATTAATTAAATTGTCTTGTCTTGTCGCATAATCTTTTTGAGGCTGACTGTACCTACCTAAGTATTTATTGTATGATGATGTCTTCCTCCTCAGTGGACAGTCAATCAGTGGTGTGCCCTGCAGTGCGCACGAGTAGTGGTTGGCTGGACCTGTTCCCACTGCCATGCCGGAAGAATTCTGAATGTCGGGTTATGAGCAACCAGCACCTCTGCTGCAACGGCTTCTGCACGAAAGGTGTCAAGCCATCAGGTGCAATCCAACAACAACGGTTAGTAGTTACTGTTTCTTATTTGTTTATAAAAACTCTTACATGATCAATTCGATTCAATATCAACAACCAATTTAACTTACAAAGCCCGGTTATTTTGGTAATTTATTTAAGCAGTATTGCGGTTTTTAAAAACAATTAATTAACAAATGCTATAGACGTGTACTGCTTCAATAGATAAAGATAGTTCCGTGCCATACAGAACGATAGCTAACAAAAATTCATTATAACTATCACGTTTACACAGTCATCGTCAAAATTGCCAGAAATGTTTCGATAAAATGCAGTTTTTCAGCGTTTCATATTACCTTATAGTAAATTAAATGAAATTAATCAATTCTTTGACTTCTGCAGTGCGATTCTGTAACCATCTCACCGTGAAAACTTAGGTGAAGTGAGCGTGGAGTGAGCTGTCATTCCAACTAATGCTAGGGATTGACACTATTGACAGCTCACTTCACCTAACTTTTCACGGTGTGATTTTTACAGAATCGATCAGCAGCTCACTCTAAGCTCACTTCACCTAACTTTTCACGGCGATATTTTTACAGAATCGATCGTCATTCCAACTAATGCTAGGGGCATTAGTTGGAATGACGATCGATCCGGACATACACATTGACACTATTGACAGACTTGACAGCTCACTCTAAGCTTCTCTTAGGTTCACTTCACCTAAGTTTTCACGGTGAAGTGTTTTCACGGTGAAGTCACACAGAATCGATCGGCTGGCAATAGTGATCACTCCCTAGAATCAGCTGGAATGATAACTCACTACGAGTTCGTGTTCACTTCACCCAAGTTTTCACGATGAGATTTTAACAGAATATACCCGGCTGCATTAGGCATTTATTGAGTACAACTAAATTAATAATAATAATAATAATATCCCTGGATATTTCACACAGCACCATTTGTCCCAAGCTAAGCAACCTAATGCTTGTGTTATGGTAACAAGATGGCTGATAAACTACTTATATACAAACAAACAAAACACAAACAAACAACACAAATTACAAATTATTATACAAGGCCCTCAGGGCCGTAGATATGAAAATTGCTTAGTTTTAGGTAGGTACATATATGTAGGTACTGTAAAATTGTAAATGGGTAGCTACCTACTCCTCTAATATTGCGGGAAACATGTTTTGTTACTTATTTCATAGGTTACCTGTTATTGTATGGCACGGAACATTTACCACACAAGACGGACTCACGCTTGGCTAGCTATTTTGCACTGCTTTGAAGGCTAATCTCGATGTTCATACTTAGTTTACATACTCCAGTAACTTTCTAGGACATTAGATTTAAAATACTCATTTTATGCAAATATAATATATGCATTCTTAAGCACGATAGCATCAGCTGTTAGTATCTTATGAAGTATCCGGCGGCGGTGCCTGAACTGCGAAGGAAAATGTGGTTACTATACACGGTATAAAGGACATATGCGCAAACTGTTAGCATGAATTCAGATTCTGGATTTCTGCACCGCCCAACCTACCTCCCCCACGAAACATCCTGTATACATATACAGTATACCGGTATTACCTAAGAACAGAATAATGCCCGTTTTCACTAACACTAGACGACATCTAAACGCTGTTGGATTTTCAACGCTCGGCTCAGCAGTTTTATTTAGGTGTTGTCCTACTATTATTGAAAACGGGAACAAGTTTGCAGACAGGCTTTGTCTGTTTAAAATTATAAACATAAGTAACGAAAAACACATAGTAGGTATAGGTACCTACCTATAGAGGAGATATTCATTCTAAGTTCTCGACATAAAATGAAAGGTACAGACTGAAACTTTCAATGATGCTGATGTCATGAGAGTCAGCGAATACCTATTATTCTGGTGAGCACTTATATAAGTGCACAACACGACTGTAAATGGTTGACAGACAGCACTCACTCATCTGTGAATAAATCACAATCGCTTTCCCGTTTTCAATAAAAATCCAAGTAAGTCTGATCACTGCAAAATCAAAAGTCATTTATTCAAACTAGGCTGAGAATCAGCATTTTTTGAATATCAAACAAAAACCATAAAACAGTCGCTTATTATGACTCTAAGACGCCCGCCCTACACCACTTCTGCATATAGGTACCTATTACTTATGTAGGTACAGCCCGGCCACCGAGAGAATGCGTTCCTGACACAGGCTGTCAGTGCGAGAATTGTACTCGTTTGTATGAAACTGACAGGTGTCAAGAACGCATTCTCTCAACGACCGAACTGTAGTGATGCAGGTCAACTTATTATGACTTACCACATCATGGCATCATGGCATGTGTGTGATTCTGACTAGTGGTGTGGGTATGTGTATTAATTGCCTACGCATTATTATGATTATGCCTGTGTGCACATCTCTGAATATTGCATAAATACCTATATATTGTAATGTTATGGCCAAACTTATGAGTGCCTCGAGTCTCAGCCATTTCGTAAAACATTTTGAAACAATCCGCAAGCTGTCTAGTATTTTAATCATTTCTTTGTTGTTGAAAAGATAAATAGGTACAACATTTTATGTAGATATTATACGGTTTCCAATTCAGTTTAAACCTCTCCTATTCAATTTGAAAATAAATCGTTTAAAATTAATTTTAATTACCTACCAATATTTACCCGTCGATCGAGTCACTATAACTAGAGAAGTAGGTACCTAGACCCCAGACGCACTTGTGTTGCGATCACTATCTATACCTAGACTCTACACTTCCACAAAGTGCATTTTTGAGACGGGGCAATAAGGGCAGGTAGACGTACTTAACCGTTATAGCCTCAGAAAAAAATCTTAAGAAACTATCCTTAACTTGTTGATTAAATGAAACAAAACTGTGCAGTTTGAAATCTTAATGTTGATATACGTAATACAGTTAGGTCATATATACTTACCTATGTAGTTAGTGTTCTTAGTTGAAGTAGAGTTTCTTATCTTACATTTAATTATTACTTAACAATGTTTGAATTTACGTTAAGTTTACGTCCGGCGGTCGTGCTAAAGGCTATCTTAAATCAAAAATGCTAGTAGGTGGTATGTACCGGGGAGCTATAACGCAAGAGGACCTATTTTCCATAAAACTACCAACGGACTTGATACTCGGCTTTCACTTTACATTTTTAATGTAAAAAATTGGTAGGTACCTACAACAGCATCGCTTTTACGCAATCATTAGGCTTAGAAATAACTTAATCGATAACATTAGGACATCATGCATAGTCATCATCATCATGTCATCATAGACTATATCGCTGAATCACTTCATTAGAAAAACAGTGGCGTAATCTAGTGGGTAGCTACTAAAAAACACAGCCGACATAATAATTCAATTTTATATTTTTTTTAACTGGAACAGTTTGTATTGAATTTTGAGCCATGAGCCTACCGAGCTGTGTACCCAATATATTCTGCTAGCTACGCCACTGTTCACTCAACATCATCATAAATATCATCTAGTATCCATGGTGGTTTCCATTGTAGACTGACCCAGATAACCGCTAGCGTAGTGGCGCCGAGTAGTACAAGCCCCAGCACGACCAGCACAAGCACCTCTAGTAGCACAACGAGTACCACCACCACCACTACTACCACCACGACTACTACATCTGCTCCGAGTACCACCAGCTCGACCACGACCACGACGACCACCACAACGCCGCGCCCGACCACCACGACCACGACCGAAGCTCCGCGTCCCTTCTTGCAGCTATTGCCCCTACAGATACCGCAAGCCACCACACAAGTTAGCGCACCAGTAAAGACCAGTGAGTATCTATTGCTGATTACTACAGTCCTTTCAAAGTAATTTTACCTCTGACAGCAGCAACGCAATAGCAACCTTATTGTTACCAATATAAAGATCGCTGTAATTTTGACACACTTTCAATGGTAGCAACATAACAGCAACATTAGTGCAACGACTATAAAATCACTGTGATTAATTAGAGGTAAGATAACTGTGAAAGGACCGTATACAGGGTGGCAGGGACATCGACGCGCAAACTGTAGGTAACCATGGATTCAGGAAACGAAAGACGAAAAATTTCTACGCTAAACTCATATGGTTTAGACCCCATAGCGTAGAAATTTTTCGTCGGTCATTAAAAAAAAATTTTGCTGTTCCATACATTTGGACCGCGTAGGTATTGCACTTGTCTATGAAACAGAAGATTATTATTTTTTGATAACCGACGAAAAATTTCTACGCTATGGGGTGTAAACGCATGTGCTGAATCCATGGTTACAGTTTGCGCATCGATGTCCCTGCTACCCTGTATAGCCAAGTCTAAGTAGATATACATAATTATACAGTCCTAAATAACTGGCGAAAATAATGCGGATGTGCTCCAGCTACACTACACCTCTGCGTAATCCTTTAAGAATTATTAGAGGCGTGATTGTGTTATGTTATGTACGTATAGACGTCAGCAGGTCAAGCTACCCGAAACTGTCAAATTTCCCCAATCAATCTTGAACCTTAATACTTTAGCGATAAAGTTGAAAATCTATTAAAGAAATTTGACAGATTGTAGTAGCTTGATGTGCTGGCGTCTGTACATACCTAATATTCATATCTATTATTTCACAATAATCTGTGTTTGAGCCTAAAAAATACCTACAAGTGAAATTAATTTCAAGGATGGTATCCATTAAGACTTTATTAAGATAATGCCTAATAGGGTTTAACGTTTGTACCGGTACTCATATAGGTATCTAGGTATGTTCTTAGTTAAATGTTTAAGACACGCACAGCCAACTGCGGGGTATTATTTTGTTTAATTGCATATTGCAAGTAATAATTATTGTTTCCTGAATTAGGTATCAAAATAATTTTAAAGACGTTAGAATTGAATCTAATAGATTTGGATTGAATTGGTTTTGACGTGAAAACCTTAACAAACGATCAAGGCTGTCAGTGCTGCGTTCTTGAAAATATAGGACGTGGCTAAGCGGAATTCTTGCGCAACCAAACCTTAGTAACTTCTAGGTAAAACTTAGCTACTTACACTATATTGTCCGTTTTCACTAACACTAGGAAACACTAAATGAATCCCTAATTTTTTTTTTAATTTAAAAAAAAAAATACTGAACCAAGCGTTAAAAATTCAACAGGACCTACGCTTTTATTTAGGGTAGTGTTAGTGAAAACGGGAATAGTGTACCTAAGAGCCTTAGTTTTACATCAAAGTTACTAAGATTTGGATACCTAAGGCTTTGGTTACCTACACCCCCTTCAAATACATTTAATTAGAAGTTTTTATATTTAATTAAGTGGTGGTAAGTACTTTGTTAATGTAATCGTTGCTTATAAAAAAAAAAAACTAAATTTGAAAAAGTTTTGTTCTAATTTTAACAGCCACACCAAGCTCAGGCAATGGCCCTTGCACGTTTACCTAGATGCGACAAAAATAAATCAGTAAAACAACCTTTGATCCTATTCTATTAGATAACTAGACAGAAATAACAACAATATTCAACTGATGTCCTAGATATATGGTGTTGGTGTGCCTACATTGTTTTAATACAAACTACTGAATAAATAAATAGGTAGGTACTTATTTATTGGAAACAAATTGCATCCTTAGTTTGTCTTCATAATACTACTAGACCCACCTCATCCTAGCTACTTAATTGACTTTACGGTTTGATTTACCAATTAATAGGTACTTGAACTTAGATAGATGAACGCCACTAGGTAGGTACTAGGCATAACAAAGGCTTTGATAATGAACTAGGCTCATAATCTTGTTCTTAGGCAATGCCATAAGTGCTGACGTAACTTATTCACGTTCACGCAACTCTGTATCCGTTTACGAGTCTAAAGTGGATTACTCGAGTGCAGGCAAGACGCAGAAACTGGTGTGTCCAAAATCTGGACAAGCGCCTGTGGTGCTGTTCCCAATCCCGTGCGAGAAAAACTCGCAATGCAGAGTGACCAGCGGGCCCGACCAAGTGTGCTGTGAGGGTCGCTGCGTGAAAGGTGTTCCGGCGCCGCGGCCTACCTCGGCACCCAAATCACACCAACGTATGTTTTTATTTTTTGTACCTCTTATAACTACTTTAAGTAATAACCATGTAGCGAATTACGTAAATTCATACCGGTTTACAAGTTGACCTGAGAAAAATGAATGTGCCTGCACCACCGCGCCGCGCGCAGCACGTAGGTATTGGGGCGTTATGACTAACATTTTTGCGACGCAACTAAGAAAGGGACCTATCTGAGTAAGGCCTACCTATAGAGCAGCATCGTGCAGGTACGTATTATAAATATGTCGGTTACCTACATCTGTAATGCAGGCAGGTTAGAACTTTGAACAGTCGGCCGTACCTACTTAGGTGGTAACAGAACCAGTATTGAGCTGGCCTCTTATTCTATTGATGGTTGGCCAGCTCAAGGTCAGTGTTACCGCCGATATGCGGTCGACTGGACCTAAAGGCCTGCTTACACCGTGGTCCCGAGTAAGGGTGCTTGCATCCCAGGACGGACAAGTCAAGATAAAAATAGTCTAATACTTTCTGTATGCGCTCGCTCACAGGTTGAAATTTAGCGGTACTGACTACACTTTTTCATACCGGGCACTCGGATTGATAAATGTAATTATGTAATATTGTACCTATCACCACAGTGCCCACCGTAGACCGGTGCCCAGCCACAGCTACTCATAACCGCTTGATTCGCTATCGAATTGGTTTGTTAAGGTTCGTTTAGGGGGAACGATATAAAATGGTAACTATCTTGGTAGAAAATGTTTGAAGTGGTAAATAAATAACAATTATTTATTTATTTACTTTATCATTTATTTACACGCAGTAAAATAGATAGATACGAGATAATTATAATTTGAGTACACTAGTACACTACTGCTAAGGTATTATTAGGTAGGTATTTCGTAAACTAACTTAAGTGCTACTTTAAAACATTGAGTATTAATTAAAAAAAGAAAACGATTTTCTTATTTTGCGTACTACGTAACCTAACAAACTAATGGGTTCCTTTACAGTAGCACCTAAGTGCATGTTGCGAAGTACTTAATAAATAATATTTTGTACTGATTTTCTCTCTCACCCTGGGCTGATTTTTCATAAACGTCATAATGGCGGGACCAACTCTTGTAATAGAAAGATTCTACCACGTATAACGGCGGTAGCGTTTGCGGGCAGAGAAATGAAGCGAACGGGTTGGTAATAATGTTATAATAAATCAGGCACACAACACACAGTATACAGTAACATTCTATGGGGCTTTCGTACAATAATTTAGGCACGGTATTAGGTATGGCGCCGCGCAGTTGATCGTGCGCACTCTCTAGCAGCGAGGTAGGCCGACTGGCGACGCGGGCGGCGCGCGGCGGCGGGGGAGCTTCCCCTCTCGAGCGGGCGATGCATGGACGAAGTAAGTTAGGAGCGACACGGCTCGCGTACGCGGTTTTACGTTGTTACACACTCCCCCTCTAGTTCGAACATAGCGCCCTCGCGTTCGGGCTAGCAATCATATCTACGAGGTCGACCACGTCTGCGTTTTTCCCTAACCGGAACCTCAACATCACCGATGAACGGTGTCAGATCAGAGACATGGTAACGACCAATGTGCTCACCTTTGACGGTTCCTTCTACCAGGTATGTTGTGGGGGTTACGACTTCTCGTATTCGGTACGGGCCATCTCTACGAGGTATAAATTTCGCAGATTGCCCGGGGGCAACATCGTTCAGCCCTTGCGTCTTCAACAAAACAAGGACACCTACCTTGTAGTCGGGAGGCGGTCGTCTACCTTCGTCCGCATATTTTTTCTGCACGGACTGGGCACGTTCGTGGACATCCCTAGCGTCTAGCAACACCGTCGACAACTTACGAAGGTAAGGAGTGATGTTATGCACGAAATTATCACTATCCACTATGGTCTTCATGTCTCCCACGACGTCCGAAGGTGCGCGCAGCTCTCTCCCGAAGGTAAGGAAGGCTGGTGAAAATCCAGTACTTGCCGTAACTGCAGAGTTCATCGCAAACCTTACGGCTGCGAGGTGAATATCCCAAGAAGTGTGGTCTTTTCCTACTAGTATTGCTAGTTGAGGCTTCAGGTCCCGGTTCTTCCGCTCCACAGGGTTCGCTTCGGGATGATACAGCGGCGTCAAAGACTGTTTGATACCCATCACATGACACGCCTGCTGCATCACCTCGGCAACGAATTGGACGCCGTTGTCGCTTATCATCCTGCGCGGGACTCCGAATCTCAAGAAGACCTCGGAAATCAAAACCTCAGCGCACTCCACGCTGGTGGCGTTCTCTATCGCAAATAGCTCAACCCAATGGGAGCATGTATCTTCCAGAATCAAAATCCAACGGTTACCTTTCGAAGTTCTTGGGAGAGGGCCGAATAAATCGACTGATACCACTTCGAACCGTCGGGTCGGTGCCGGGGTTTGCAGCAACCCTGCCGGCTTCCGGTTGTCGATTTTGTATCGCTGGCAAGCAGTGCAGCGTTTGATGTAATCGGTGATGAAGGATCTCATACCTGGCCAGAAGTATCGGGTTCTGATGCGCTGCAGGGTCCGTTCCGCACCGAAGTGACCCGCTGTGGGAGCGTCATGAAAATCTGCAAGGACACTCTCCCTCTCATGCGTAGGTACCACGAGACAGGCGGAATCACCGTCTTCAGAGTCAGGCGCGCACCTGTACAGCACACCATCCGACATTAGGTATCCTCTCTCTGACCAGCCTCTCCCCCTAAAGGGGTCGTCGGTCGCTTCCAAATCCTCTACTATATTCTTCAGCTCAGGATCTCTGAGCTGATTAGTGCGCACGTCGTCTGGTGTCCTGTGTGGCACATCTACTGTCACTAAGCATACCTCGCAACCACCCGGGTTTTCTTCGCAACAGGCTGGGCGGCTTAGTGCGTCAGCAATCACGTTCACCTTTCCAGGAGTGTACTCGATCTGTAAGTCGTAAGCCTGGAGGGTTAGCGCCCATCTGGCCAGACGACCGGTGGGTGACTTCAGGCTCATCAGCCAACGTAACGGCTGATGGTCGGACTTAACCACTACTTTTGATCCTTCCACGTAACCCCTGAATTTTGTAACCGCCCATACGACGGCAAGGGCCTCCCGTTCGGTGGTGGTGTAATTGCGCTCAGCTGGCTCTAAAAGGCGGCTGGCGTACTCTATGGGTCTTTCATCAGGGCCCTCCCCCTGCATCAAAACTGCGCCAAGACAGTAGCCACTGCTGTCTGTCCGGAGGGAGAAGGGCTTGCATTCGTCGGCCTGGCGTAGAATGGGAGCTGTGACCAGGAGTTCTTTGATACGCTCAAAAGCAGCCTGCTGCTCAGCATGCCATCTCCAAGTGCTGCTCTTCTTAAGGAGGTCAGTTAAAGGCTTGGCGACTGCAGCGTAGTTCGGTACAAAGCGCCGAAACCAACTAGACGTCGCCAAAAACCCTTTTAATTGCCTTACGGTCTTTGGAGAGGGCATGTCAGCAATGGCTGAGGTCTTACCTGGATCGACTTGCAGACCGCCGGGTACGATGATGTGACCGAGGAATTTGACTGAGTCTCGGGCGAAGCAACTCTTCTTACGATTGACACGCAGGCTAAACTGTTCGAGTCGGTCAAAAACCGATACAAGATCTTCGATGTGACCCTCGTAGGTCTGTGAGAGGATTATCAGATCGTCAAGATAACCCAAAATGGTCACAGGCCGGCTTCCTTGAGGGTCCGAGCATACATCGGAGCTGTAATTTACCTTCTGGCTTCGAATGGGCACATTCAGGTTTGATTTGAATCGGTCTATCAACCGTTGAAATGTGGCACCCGAGTTGCGTAGACCCATCGGCATCCTCTTAAACCTGTAAGTGCCGGAGGGTGTTACAAAAGCAGTTTTGTCGCGATCTTCTTCTGCGACACAAACCTGGAAATAACCGGAGTGGAGATCAAGCGTGGTCATATAGCTGGTCGTCTTCGCTGCATGAAGTACGTCTTCCATGCGCGGGAGCGGGTAACGATCCGGTTCTGTCACCGCGTTCAACTTCCGATAGTCCACACACAGGCGAACACCGCCATCCTTCTTCGCTACTAAGACTACGTTGGCGGCCCAAGGCGAATCACACTCCTCTATAACATCTGCGCGCAGCAGCTTCTCAAGCTCACCGTCTAACAACTGTTTCTTACCTTGCGACATTCTATAGGGTGGTGAGGCGGTCGGCTCCTGCTTCTCGTCAACCCGAATGCGATGAGTGGCATAAGTTGTAGGGGGTCCATTGGTGGCGAAGCGCTCAGCTCTGCTTACTATGAGCTGGTTGAGCTGCATTCTCTGGGCAGGTGACAGCTTCGTTCCTTCATCCTCTCTCAGTGACAGGCTGGAAGAATCGACCTGCAACAGCCCTTCGCCGCTGGTGGAATCGATTTGCATTAGTTCTTCGCCACTGGTGGATTCGAGGCTGTATGACTGTACAAAAGTATACTTTTGCCTAGGTGAATCACGAAAATACCAACAGTTATGTTGGAGGTCTAACAATATACCTGCTCTAGCGATGAAGTCCTGTCCTAGAAGCGTTCTATTATTCGCTTCTGGTATCACTAGGAAATTGGCGGGGATTACGCGTTTCTGAATTGTGACGTACGTGTTACATACCAATAATTCTCGTACCTGCTGCGTTCCGTCGGCGAGACTGAGATTTCGGCGCGTTTCCGTGAAGGTGGTCCCGCTGTCGAGAAGGATTTTATATAATCCAGGACTAGCAAGACTCTCGGTGGCACCTGTATCTAACACTGCGACACCTAATAAAGATGCAACTCCTATCTTTACTGTTGGATGCGACTGGTCCGAAGCATGGGTGACGGCACTTTGGAAACTCGCCTTATCGGCGGACGGTGTACCTTTACACGTCGGACACTTAGAGCGTATTACCCCTTTTAGACCGCAGCCGTAACAAGACAATGGCGCGTTATCAACATTTACGTCACTCGATTTCGTTTTATTTCTACACCCATCTACCGAATGACCAAACTTTTTACAAAAAGTGCAGCGTGGTCTGACACGTTTCGAATTCGCATCACTACTATTATTCGAACTAGAGTTGGGTGTGGCATGCGAACGGTTATTTTGAACAACGTTCGCCGTCGGAGGGTTAATGTTTACATTTCGAGAATTCGTGGAACTTTCAATATTATTCGCGTGATCGTGATTCGAGTTATTATCGCGGGGTGGAATTAATGATTTAGGTAGACTTACTTCGGCCAGCGTCTCCTCTACGTACCTTGCTCGCTCGAGTAGACAGTCGACACTACTTACGCTGTCGCGTGACACTCTTTTTCGGATTTTACGATGTAAAAGGCCGTAGACAATGTCTAATTGCATTACTTGAGGTACATCATATGGTATTCGCGACATATTGGCACGCACTCGCGATATATATGAATCGACACTATCACTATCACTTTGTTCCTGTGCGAAGATTTCTCGAAGAATCCGGTGGGCGGGGCGAGGGGCGCCGTACATGAAACGAAGTCGGCGTATCGCGTCGTCCCAGGTCTCCACGGTAGATTTAATTCCTTGCCACCACATGGCGGCTTCTCCTGTCAGCAACATAGGCAAACCTCGAAGCGCATGCTCGTCGGACACGTTCGCGCACTCTTTATAGATGAGCACGCTCTCGACGAAAGCTTCCAAGGTTTCCGCGCCACGTGCGGCTCCGTCGTAGCGGGCCGTGCACCGGGTGAAGTTGCTATGCAGGGTCAGCGTCGGCGCTCCAGTATGTGTAGCGGTGGGATGAGTCGGTCCTGTTGATTCGCCGGCTGGCGAGCTCGGCGTCGGCGTCGGCGTCATGACGCTTCGCATCACGTTTGATAGTAACCGCGTGAGTTGTTCTTCGGACATGGAGATCGTGTTACCACCCGTTGTTGGTGTTGGCGTCGGCATAGTGCTCGTGCTCGCGGGGTTTTCTACCGCATGGTTTTCTTCGTCACTACTGGACGCATCGTGGTTGTCCTTGGATGCGTGTCGGCGTGTTTTCGGCGGCATCTTCTCGTCGATGGTGCTCGGCAGCGATCCAAGACGGTAAGTAACGGCGGGTAGTCCAGTAGGTGGAACTCAGTTGCGTGGTTTCAGTCCGCGCTCGCGTCGTTCGAGCACGTGCCACGAGTTGGGCGCAATTTATAACGGCGGTAGCGTTTGCGGGCAGAGAAATGAAGCGAACGGGTTGGTAATAATGTTATAATAAATCAGGCACACAACACACAGTATACAGTAACATTCTATGGGGCTTTCGTACAATAATTTAGGCACGGTATTAGGTATGGCGCCGCGCAGTTGATCGTGCGCACTCTCTAGCAGCGAGGTAGGCCGACTGGCGACGCGGGCGGCGCGCGGCGGCGGGGGAGCTTCCCCTCTCGAGCGGGCGATGCATGGACGAAGTAAGTTAGGAGCGACACGGCTCGCGTACGCGGTTTTACGTTGTTACACACGTATATTTATTTAGTACTATTTTGTACCTGTCCTGAAATTTTTTGTACCTCACGCGGCATAAACGGAATTTCACGATAACACTGTTCCCGCCACTATGACGCATCATAATGGCGGGACCGGCCTCCATTAGGACGTTTATGATTTTTCCAATAGTCATAACTTTTATCTAGGGAATAATTATTTCGGTTTGAGTTTTTGCATAGAAAATATGTCGAACTGTCATAATAATTCTTCAGATAAAAGATAACTGACTAGGTATTGAAAAATCCAGCCCTTAAATATGTTTTGCCATAAACTACCTTTCAGTAGCGTTCCCCCTAAACGAACCTGAGCAATCGAATCGAATGGTCTGTATCTAGCAAGCACCCTATCTCACTAATATCACTCAACGCAAAGAGTATAGTAACTATGACTCAACGCCAGATGTGAAATAGATACGCGGTCTATATAGGACCCTCAATTCCTATCGAATTTTTATGTACTTAATGCGTGGTGTCCCATAAACTACCTTAGTGTACCGGGTTCGATCCCTGTCGGTCGGGCTATGATATTGTGGATTTTTTTTCCGTGGTTTTTGTTTATGGAAATTCTCAATAGCAGCCCAGAGTCTGGATGTCACGGTAATTATGCTGTCCTCAGATTACGTGAGACTTACTGACGAAATATCTATGTGGGCGTATTAAGTTTACACCTCTGGGTAGGTGTACCCCTTTCAAAGAAAAGTGGTGTGATATTAACTACTGAGCTCATCAACTGCCATCTCCATATTGCAGCTTTGTTGGGTGTGATTCCTCGTGAATGTCCATCGGCGCCGCTCGGTGAGCTACTGTTTGAAGTCCAAACTTGCAAGGCCGATTCGGACTGCTGGCCGCGGATCTGCTGTCCTGATGGCACACGCTCCTACTGCCGTACTGCCCGGGCTCGACTCGATCTGGTGCCCGTCGCCAACCAAATTGACGGACGTAAGTAAACATTTGTGGGTGTGAAATAATCAGTATTTCACTTATCAGGCAAACCATGGAATTGAGACTCCAATGACAACACCTAAAATATCTCCCATTTTTGAGATTGGCATTGAACATCTTCGCGAAAACTGGTGTAAAGAAAAGCTTTGACCTTTACTTGTATACCTAATACTGCTTAGTACCAACTTCGTGACTATTATATTTTTATGTTTCAGCCGTGCGGATGTTTGAGCAATACTTGCAGTGCACGCCTCCTCCTCAGTACGACCTGTTCCCTCAGAAGTGCAGCTCCAGCGTGGACTGCTTCCCTAACTTGTGTTGCGCAGAGGGCGGCAAGAAGCATTGCAGACCACCACAGCGCAGCCTTCTAGCATTGCTTGCTGGAGTCGGACAGGTAGTCACAACTACTTACAATTTACATACATGTGCTTTGAGAATCATCTAATAACTAATCATAGAAGATTCCTATGAATGTCGAAATTAAATTATCATGCCTGGTACCTACCACAGAGCATGTAACCTTTTGTATCTACTACACCCAACACAAACGTTCTACGTGTGCATTGTCACTTACTCTTGGTGTTTATTTTTTCAGACAGTTGGATCAACATTAGTCAACCTGCGTCAGGCACAAGCAAACGCAAATCAATCGTAGAATAATAATATTATTGTGATTTTAGTGTTTAGTTCTTTTATACTTTTGTACAGTTTTGTAAAAATAAAATAATGTTTTTATAGTTTCCATTTTGTTTTATTTACGACAATAAACTGTTGTCTGTTCATAATGTGGTTAGTAAATGAATTATCAAAATTAGGTAAGGGATTCAATGCTATTTTCTCATTAAGGGAATTTGTTTTGTTTTACATGACTGATTAACTAAGTGTAGTGACAAAATCATTATCATCATTATGGGGAATTTTGGTGTATTGAACATTAAAACAAATTTATATACTTAATTTAAAGTTTATTTGCTAAACATTTTAATCCAGCTGAAACAAAAGAAAGAAATATGTTAATTAGGAATTCTACAGAATGGATAAAAGCAATATGCTAACATTGTACAATGTTAATAATCATGTCTGTTTTATCATAAACTGTGGTTAAGTATCCTAACATGCCCTGTGTGACCACAACAGCAACCACCAGGAGATATTGCATGCTCCATTATCATTATTTTGCTTAGCTTATTTTGGTTTGTTTCTTTCCAATATTGCAGCAGTGGTGGACAGCTAATTAGGGACACTAGTACTAAATATTGTTGCTAAGTTCTAACACCACGTAAGTCCAAAATAGCAATTGAACAGGAGAGTGAAAAAACTGCATAATTTTACATAGATGGTGGATCCTGTGTCGTTACTTTTACTTCATTTTATGAGTTTCTATTGGACAATGCTTGTTTCTGATTGGTTGAACGGCATCAAAATGTCAAAACAACCAAAAACGTTTTTATGTGGTGTTAAAACTTAAACAACAATATGCGAGATGGTTGTTTTAAGTTGCCCGTCCTTCATAATCATAAGGATTTAATTTCTATGTTAATGTTTTATATTTGAAGTCTTATATGTTAAATAAAAGTATGGTTAATTTTAACAAATTACTGTTGGTTTTATTACAATTTGCTGTATATTTACTATAATTATGGTGCCTTTAATCGGGCTATACTTTCACAGCAATGTGTGGCTGTACTATTGGAAACTATTGCTTGGTCATCACAAAAACATTTTATTACAGCAAAAGGCTGAGCATTCTATGGCTGGGCCATGTGATGCATTATATCTGCAACAGTATGGCCCATGATGCACACTCTTAAACGGGCTACACAATCAGGCAACAATGGCTGATGAGATCACTCCTGTCGCTGCAGTGTATTGTTTTAAAAGAAGTATATGTAGTTAGTAATTATTAGTCCAACTATTAGTCATAATAATTATATTATATACCTACAAAACAATAATGTAACTGCACTGAATAAATAAAGCATAGAATATAGCAACTAATTGTGGCATCACTAACACCAAACGTAATTATGCAGTAGAAAAATCTCTGCACTACGCAGAACAATTGATATTGGGGTCAGTGGGTCATCTTAGGGGCAGAGTTGAAACAACAATAGAACTAGCTGGTCAGCAATGCAGCATTTAAATGCCTTGGCCATACCCAGCCATACGAAACATGTGTGGCTATATGGCCAGGACATTACTGCAATATTGCATAGTCTGGCTGGTATTATTGGCAATCTTGCCAGCCACTGTGTCGCAGCCACATAATGCAGTAAAATATTACATGTTTAGAATTTTAAGGTAACATTAAACATAACCTCCCAACCCCACTATTTGACTACTTTGCAGTTGTCCAGTAGTGAAAAAGTATACACAAGTCAAATAGTCATATTAATGAAGTTTGGTTTGAATTTTGTTTTGGGTTTCATTGGTATGTTTTCACTAGTTTCCCTAACAGTTGAATAGTATGTGCAGGTCATGTCTGGAGTTTCTGTATAATTATTATATATTTACAAGCAACCATTTGCTAAATTTACCACACCCTACAAAGTACTAATCCTACTTTGCTGTGCACAACATGGACAACATGGTCCACAATGATCAAGTCTTCGTAAACCTCTCACCAAAGTTCACATTGTGGAATGCAATAAATTTATAGTCCTTGTATTTAGGGTAATAGACTACTACTATACGTATTTAATTATTTGAACTTCATGTAGTTATACATTAACATAGGCAAACTTAACACATTCTTTATCAGTCAACCATTGGGTTAAAAGGACAACATTGTGATGGGTCTACAAAAATTAAGTATGATAAGCTATAAGCAAAAACAGGTGCCAATATACCTCGTAGGTACGTAGTGGATTATTTGACTGAATTACTGAACGTTACCTAGCTATTAAAATCTCTTTACACAACCAAAACAACCATGAGTAAGTAAAAGTTTAAGTTGACATGGGTACATACCTTCTTGAAACCAATGTCGTGAGCGTATTCTCTGAAGCACTGTCGGCAAATGTTCAGACCGTACTTACGGATGAGACCGTGTCTGTTGGAGCAGGCGCGGCTGAAACATGCAGAGCAACACTTCAAACACGTGTTCTAACCAAGAAAATTTCCTTGTGAAAATACACTTTCTAAGAATTCATACCATGAGCGGGAGCCCTGGCCGTATCTGCGAGGATGAGAATACCAAATGTTAGCGTGACCCATTGTGGAAACTTTTTAGTTCTTGCGCTACACCGCAGTAAGGAACACGTCCAAAATGGCGGATTCTACACATGAAAAGAGCTATAGAGCGAATTTTTTTAGCTATGGTATATATCTTTTTCCAAGTTGACGTTCATTACTTAGTTCGACCCCCAGCCCTTTTCAGAATAATATCAAATCGAAAAAACTATATAAGTCCATAGACCGCTTTTGCTTAGTCTCCTTTTTGGTAAGGTTTTATGCTTGCTCACAATGTGTGTTTTCTGTTGTAATCTGAAGGTCAATTCTCGTAATTTAAAACGTTCAAAATCTAGTAGCAGTCTCATCTCGGCGACAAAAAAATGTCAAAAACTTGTCAAAATGTAGGAAAAAAAAAGTAGTTTTTGACAGATTGAGATTGAGATCAGTCTGTGAACGTTGTTAAAATTACGAGAATTGCCCCTCTGACCTATCGACCTCATCTGGGCTGGGCATGTCCATCGTGCCCGCAACGGTGGATCCGTGCTTGATAAGCAACGCAAATGTTAATTAATTGTGCGTAAAAGAAGTCACTTGCTTACAAAAAAAATAGAAGTGACCAAGTGGCAATTTGACGGAGAGAGAGACGTGAGATTTTGTAATCGCGCTGGACTTCATACTACCGACGACAAAATGAAGACATTTGATTTTCGCCGTTTTGGCGCTGATAGTACCGCACACTCACAGCGTACAGTACATTAGTACTGTGAGCGTACGTGGAATTAACATTAGAGTAGGAATCCTTTGATAAAAAAATACTTTTATGAACTTTAGCGATAGATATAACTGAGATTAATTTAAATTACTTAAGAGAAAAAATCGATCACTCAGATCAGTTATTTTTATGCTTCATTTTTAAGTAAAGGAATAAATAATAAATTGCTGTAAAGGTTATCTGAAAACTCATTAGGGTGCGGTCAGATCGCAAGCTAAGTATAAAATAGTGGTTATTGTTCTAGTCAAAGACATTAAATTATTTACTTGTACCTATCTTAAATCTCTTTGGTTCTAGTAAAATTAGAGCGCATGACGGTCAGATCAGTGAATTTTAAATATGAGGGTGGGAGGGATTATGTATGTATGTATGTATTTATTTATTTCTCAGTATTATGGCACAACATTGAGGTCTTATGTATGTATATTAAACATTGTTTCACACATAGTACGTACATACCATTGCTGGTGTAGAAATATTAAAAGCTAAGCATGCAGACTGGTTACGATTTATCAAAAATGCATT
Source organism: Apamea crenata (assembly GCA_949629185.1). NCBI lineage: Eukaryota > Metazoa > Arthropoda > Insecta > Lepidoptera > Noctuidae > Apamea > Apamea crenata. Next base: position 7,424,629 of record OX451371.1, on the reverse strand, counting down.
ATTTAAAGTGTCAAAATATTAATAGATATATCTAAAATAATTATAAGTCAATACTTAGCTTAAAACTTGGCTTAAAACTTAGCTTAAAAACTAGTATAGTTGAAGGAATATCTTTTCTGTCAATTACACTAGTATTACAAGCTGAGCTGGGGTCGCATTAGTTCGCAAAGTAAACTAAAAACTATTGAGCTATAATGTTGTAATTTCGCTATAACCTAGTAAATCAAATGGCAGTTGTATTCTTCGTGAGCTATTTTTTTTTTTTGTTTAGCCTATACTGTGCCGGTGTTGGGCAAAGGGCTCCCCCTAGTCCTTCCAGGTACTATCCCTTCCCGCGCCACCTCAAACCAGCCGTCGCGGTATGTACGCGTCCAGGTCATCTCGCCACCGCTTTCTAGGCCGACCTCGGCGGCGCCGTCCATCTTCAGGCACCCATCGTGTGGAAACTTTTGCACAGCGGTCATCCTACGTGCGGCTGATGTGACCCGCCCAATCCCACTTGAGCCTGGCAGCCTACGCTTGCCTTGCCTACGTGTATTATACCTGTTTTGGAATGCAGCATGGTAATCCGAATTTTGTCCAGTCTTTTTACAACCAGGATGTTACGCTCCATCGCTCTTTGGCAAACACCAAGGCGGAACTTTTGCGACCAGATCTGAGCACCATAGGTTAGGACGGGCAGGATAGACATGTCAATAAGTTTGCGCTTTAAGGAGATCTGCAGATTACCCTTCATTCATCATGGACCAGTAGCTTTTCCAGGCGTTTTCAATTCGGCGATCGATTTCCCTTTCCTGCCTGTTTTCGATAGAAACTAACTGGCCCAGGTAGATTTATATCTACCGATACGATACGATACGATGAGTCCTTATGGACTCATCGTATTTCCTGCACATCTACCTCGACTATAATAAAATTATGCTTGGTGCTGTTAGTCATAAGTTGGGTTTTAGACCGACTCATCGCAAGTCCCACCATAAAGCTAGCCGTGCTCAGCTCTTGGAGCATGGTCTGATGGCCTGGAGCTGTGGGGGCGAAAAGGACTATGTTGAGTTCGACGCTCCAGTAGCATGGAACTCGACATAGTTCTTTTCACCCCCTTGTTTGAAAATTGTGTTTTCGGTATCTAAAATGAAAAAAAATCTGAAGAGTAGGCTTTTAAGGTTTTGGTCGTAAAATGATCAGGCCAAAACAGTCATTGGCTTTCGTATTTAATGAAAACGAATAGGACTGATATGATATTAAAAAAAAACGATTCCAAACACTTTTTATTGTATTCCTCCAATGAAGGCTAGTCAAAGGGCCAATACTCAGTGGGATCAATGAACTCACGAAATATTGTCAATGGCCGGATGACGTCCATGACATTGACGTGTTCGAGAATTTAGTCTAATAGTGATGTTCGCATTCGATTATTTTTAATAGAATAACTCATAATTAAAGTCTTTTTTATTAGTCTGCAAAACGTTACGGCTTGAATATTATAGGGGTGGAATACAATACGCCCGATGAATTATGCCTAGTCCGAACTTTGCGCAGAAAGCTGCACAATAACATTTTTGAAGTGAAAACTTCTTTAGCGGCGTTTTCCACTTTTGTTGTGACGGTTAAAAAATTAAAACTCGTGTCAGGACACGTGACCTGATCGAAAATTCGTAACACGGAGCACGCGTCAGGACACGTGACCTGATCAAAAATTTGTAAGACGGAGGGAGAGTAGACCGCATTCCAAAATATCAAAAATGCACAACGTTAATATTCAAGTTTTCACTTCTGCCGGCACTCCCGGAGTGCAACCCGGTATTTTAGTAACCAAATAACATGAGGCGAATGTGAGTGAGCGAACATGCGCGAAAGTTCGAAAAGCCTTTGTTCAGACCGGCCATGATTCATAGGACGTATCGTACTTGGAACGTGGCAAAGGGTGTGCAAGGAGATTGAAACGTTTGAGAATCTAAGTACATGTAATTTTTGGGTACAAAGGAACATACTACTTATTTCTTGGCAAAATTTCTTCCAAGAGGAATAAAAAGGAAATGTAGTAGGATGGAACTTGTGTAAGATGTTGATGACGAGACAGAATCCGAGTGATCCTGCGAAGGCGTAGTTGGAGCCATTCGAGTTCCTTACGAAGGTGAGAAACATGACCATACTTTTTCGTTGACCAAAATCAAAGCGAATGCAGTTTTTGAAGCACTCTTAGTTTATACATAACTCCTCAGGTGGCATACTGGTAGCAGGCAACGACTTATGCTATAATCGGCTGAAAGTTTGTGCCAATAATTTGTAGTCTTCAATAACTAAGCCAAACAAATAAATAAATAAAACTAAATACATCTTGGAACATAAAGTAAGCCCTGAACAGAGTAAGAAGAACAATGGTAAACTCTTAAATTATTTTTCTTTCTCTTTATTTGATGAAAATCATAATTCTGCAAACGAGAAGTCCAGTTGGCAGCGTTTGGTTGGTGTTGACATTTTGAGTACGTCGAGTAATCGAGTTACTTTCGTTAGTTCGATTCACCGTCACGTTCGTTCGTACCGGTACCGCACTACACTTCGCCAGTGGTTGACATCTAAGCTAAAGCTATTAGACGATTTATTTATGAATGGGGAATTAATTCGTGGCTTTTACAGGTGATTTGAAAACTAAGGTAAATATTTCATTACAGTTTTTTGTCTTTTTTATGCTTAAAAAAAAATTATCTACGCGTTCGCGGCTAGCTAGAAGCTACTTTAAATAGCAGCAGCAGCAGCTAATCTTTGTCGAACACAGTCTGTATGTCGATAGATACTTGTCATTGCTCATCCTTAATAAATATTTATTCAACAGATCGGGGTTATTTCGTTAAATAGTAGGCTTGAAAATAATGATTTGCTTATTTAATTTTACGACAACACAGCCACGTTGACGTTTGCATGTTGGCGTTTTTTTTAGGCATACGTACCAAAGCAAACATAAAATATTTAAATAACAATTGTGAGTGGTTGACCAAAAAGGGACCTCAAGGGAAAATAAGCACCTAAAAATATTCTGGTTAGACCAAAACAAAGCTAAAAGACCACAGATTAAAAAATTCAAAAAAAAAATTAACGGTTTCCAATCCCTCCAGGTCCCTTTTTGGTCAACCACTCACAATTGTATATTCGCCGTATTGACATAATATATACGTACGCTGTAGCGCGCGACAAGATAATTCCCATATACCCAAAAGACCTAGGTACTTTTATAAATTGTTTCAGGTAATGAATCATTCTTAGCAAAGTCCACTTCAATTTTTTTTTTCTGTATCTCTTCCATTTTGTCCTTGTCACAGCTAAGTAAGTGGGCCGAGTGGGTGATATAAATAGTGTAGAGTTGTCTAACAATGTGAAGTACCAGATAACTATTCTTACAAGTATTTTTTACCAAAACTTTCTGATCACTGATGTAAACTTTCAAAAAGGTTCAATCTCAAACATATGTAAATCTTTGAAAATATCACACAATAACAGGTTATTGAATTATCTTACTTTTCAGGTATCTTCTTTCACAATGGGGTTCATATTTAATGCTGTAAAGAGGTTAATAAAGACAGTCTTAAAGCTGTCTTTGTATTTGGCTATGATTGTGACCATAATTACTGTTATTCCTAATTTGCCACCATACACAAAGTTTACCAGCATTGAGTGAGTAAACAGTATAATATTCTTATTAGTTTATTTTTTCCAAATATTTTGTATTTTATTAATGAACATTGTTTAAATTTTCCAATGAGAATCTAATATCAAATTATTGCCATTTTTAGGGTATCACCAGTACAACCAAGAGTTGGCCCACTAGCCCTGAATAGTGCCTTAAACAATGCTGGGAGATCATACAGTGGAAAACTGTTAGGACCTGAAGCTTTCCAAGTACACAAAGGTGAACTGTACACCAGTCTAGCAACTGGAGAAATTGTCAAACTGTCACCCGAAGGTCATGTCACGTTTGTGACTACTGTTGGACAACCATGCAGTGAGTAATTTTGTGTAAATACTTCTTTATTAAGGCAACTGTAGTGGTCAACACCCGTTGACAGATGTAGTTGTCTCTGCCATTGACACATGCTGCTTGTGTGTATGAGCACTTAGTATCTGTCCACATAGAAGTTAAAAATAACAGTAGGTTTCAATGTAAAAAGAAGCATGCATAATTCATTACTATAATGATAGGGATTTCATTTGCTGGCTGTCCTTTGTAGATCTTTGACAGTCATTGCAGGTAATCAGAAGCCCAAAGGTCTGGCAACCAGTCTTACCAAGGGGCATTGTGTTACCCAGTAACTGGGTTGTGGAGGTCAGATAGGCGACTGCCATGACTCCATGTAAAAAACTGGTAATCTACTGCATCCAGTTGGACTGGAAGCCAACCCCAACATAGCACAAGGCTAGGCAGAGTGATTTGAATGCTAGAGATTTCAGTGTAGTTGAGGGTTGATTTGGTTTGTTTTGTGGCAAATACTTATAGGTCAAAGAATGATGCATAAAAGGACACCAACGAGACAATATTTTTGTCACGTGGAAGAAATGTACCTTTGAAGAGACTATGATTTATTTTTAATTCAAATGAACATTGGTACCTGACTGAAGAAAAATTACATATGGCGGACTAAGAAGGTTCATACATTGTTTAAAGGTTTGGATGTCTGGTAATGCTAGAATGAACTGCATTATTGAGATGTTGAGCTTATTTTTTTGTTCATAAAAGGGAGTTCTTTCTTTTGTGTTATTTTGCATTCTTATCTGACAGCTAGTATAATACCAACACATATTAACATAATAACATGCTTATAATCTCTGAACGGTTAGGTAGAGGAGTAGGTAAGTTCTTAAAGTAAATACCCACTTTACTCCAGTTACCTATGTTTAGTTCATAAACTGGCACTGATATGTGCACAGCATCCAACTGAGTGACATGCATGAGTAATAACAGCTTTGTAGTGTTTCGCATTATGCATTTTTTGTAAACTGTTATTGTTTTCGCTTGCCGAGTACTTAATTATAAAAAAAAAACTCCTGTGTACCAATAACCGATGTTTGAAAAGTAATAAATTATTTGATTTGATTTGTGTCCATGATTTTTGGTTTTCGTTTTCTATGTATTTTTACCATTGTATTCAATTTCTTAACCCAGGGTTCAATACCAGTAGATTGCATAATTAAATATATATTCATTTCCATAGAAAGTTATTCAAAATAACCACCTAATGTTAATAACAAAATTGTATTTAAATAATTGGTGCAGACATTTATGTATAAATCATATTTATTTTAGGTGGACTTATCCATGAGCATATTTGTGGTAGACCCCTTGGGATACAAATAGATGAAAAAGACGAAATCCTATATGTAGCTGATGCATACCATGGCATTTGGAAGGTAAACTTGAAGACGAACAATAAACAGCTGCTAGTCTCGCCCAGAGTGGAGATTGAGAAGCGCAGACCTAAACTGTTCAACAGCATTGCATTGGCCAAGAATGGAGACTTTTACTGGACAGACTCTTCCAGTGACTTTCACTTGAAGGATGGCGCAATAACCATTATGACTGACCCATCAGGAAGGTAATATGAGTTATAAATTATTCCTTTTACTAATACAATAATATTTTGCTGTTTCATGGTGCTAAGATTCACAAATGTTTACACTTTTATTTTTAGATTGTTCCATTATGATGCTGCCAAGAACCAAAGTAAAGTTCTTCTCGATAACTTGTGGTTCCCGAATGGTGTGGTTCTCTCTCCTAACAAGGACTTTGTAGTGGTCTCCGAGAGTTTCCGTGCCCGAATGATGAAATATTATGTCAGTGGACCTAAAAAAGGACAATCAGAAGTTTTCGTTGATGGTTTGCCAGGTAATTCATATTTTTAATTGTTTAAATATTTCACAAATTTAAAGAAAACTTTAAAATCTGCTGAATTACGAAAAGCAACTTTGGACTTAATGCTATAAATTGCTTGGTAACCCTGCAGTTAGTTAATATCACCATAATTCTAAGATCAGACTGTTCGACATGTTATGTTTAAATTAAAATACAAAAAATAATATGCAATGATGTTTATCAAAGTACTTTATTGGTTGGTTTTTAAAAAAAATACTTAATAAATGCTTTTGTATCCATGACGAGAGCTATTAAATAATTTCTTAATCATATAAACTTGCAACATACCAACAACAAACATTAAGCTTATCTGAAAGCTCGACCACACATCTACGATAAATGTGTCTTCAAACGCCATGTAAGTGTCGCGCGACTTGCTCGCAGCATAAATGTTAAGCAGACGTCGCGACTTCACCACGTGCCCTAACGTCAGAGATAAAGAATCTGCCATTGGAGCCACTTCCATATAATACTCCTTGCCGTTTTCATCGGTTCCCTGCCACTCCAGCACTTCTTTTTGTTCAGCACCCTCGGTATCCTCGACCTCCACTGGTGCTTCAACTTCACCCGTTGAATCTTTGTCTTCTACAAGGACATATAAAAATACGAGTTTGGAGTTAATTAAACTAAAACTGTTGTCCATACAGAAGGCGTAATCTCCATCCACTTCCAAATTCATGATGATTGAGTTTTCTGAACTTTTAAAATCCGTCACAAGCTTAACTTCATTAGGGTCGGTTACTTCAAAGGTAATATCGAGATCCCCGTGTTGTCCGTCCAGCACCTGGTAGTACACTTCCAGCATCTGTCCAGCTTTCCCTGATTCAAAGACGCACATCCGCGCTCCGGGTTCTATTCTAAAGTTGATGTCACTCACGTATATATTTTGACCGTAGCATTTTGTGCTAAATATAATCGTAGCAAAAAAGAAAATAGTGGTAGAATACATGACTACAACGACTTTCTTTAGGTTACCATTAAAACTAGCGATTGCTGAAAATAATGTAGGTAATTCATTACATCATCATTGACACAGGTGTTTTCTATAATGGTTGCACGAGCCGTCATCATGCTCCAAGCGCTTGATAGTGTTGAATTGACGCGTTCTGTCCATCTGTGCAAACAGGCGTCCCCGACAACGTGCGCGCGCTGCCCGACGGCTCCGGCCTGCTGGTGGGAATGTACGTCGTGTACGAAGAAGACCGACCTCCCCTCTCACAGCTGCTGGCCGCCACGCCAGTCGTCAGGAAGGTGGTTGCGCGTCTACACAGACTCGTTGAAATACCCTTCGAATATCTCAACACCATTTACCCACACATTGTGTTTGATGAGATTGTATACTTTGTAAGTATAGTTTTATGTAAGTTCAAGTAAAAAAAGAAGGCTTTCAGTTGCAATTCTGGGTAGATTTACTATTAATTATATGCTAGTGCTGAAAAATACTTTTGATATCGTTTATACGAGGTCAAAATATATGTAAACAAGAAAGTTACGGGGTATTTGCTACCTGGCCTGTTGATTGCAAAATCTTTAATTTAAATCAATTATGTTCAACTTCTTTACAGATTGGGCACTTCAAAAGTGTCTCCGGCTTAACCCCAGCCTTGTCTGGACTACTGCAAATGGATTGGGATGGGAACATTGTAGGCGGATATTATAACACAGATAGAACCTTAGGCCACATCAGTGATGCTATTGTGTTCAACGACAAACTGTATACAGGCAGTCCACATTTACAAGATTTCCTCGGAACAGTACCTGTCCCTCCTGTTTTGAAAAAAGCATTTGCATCGTCAAAAAAGTCGGAAGCTCCTAAGGTTGAGAATAATGCACAAAAAGCTAAACCCGTCCAACAAGCACCTATCAAGAAGACTGAAGAAAAACCTAAAACTAAGGTAGAGGAAAAGCCGAAGGTGGAAACCAAACCTAAAGTTGAGGAAAAACCTAAAACGGCAACTAAACCAGTAGTGAAAGAAGCGCCAAAAGAGGCTAAACCAGTAGTGAAAGAAGCGCCAAAAGAGGCTAAACCAGTAGTGAAAGAAGCGCCAAAAGTAGCGAAACCAGTAGTGAAAGAAGCGCCAAAAGTAGCGAAACCAGCACCACCGGCAGCACCCAAGCCACCGCAGCAAGCTAAGCCTGCCGCCACAAAGCCGGAGGCGAAGGCGCCCCAGCAAGCACCGCCGGCGCCATCGCCACCCAAACCTGCACCTGCTGCAGCAAAACCAGAGCCTCCAAAAGCACCAACAAAAACTGAACCCAAAGCTACTGCTCCTAAACCTGAAGTAAAAACAACGCCTCCTCTAAAGGCAGCTGAGAAAACTACCCCTCCCCCTCCAAAGAAGACACCAACAGAAGCCAAAAATGAGGCACCCAAGAAAGCTCAACCAGCAGTAAAACAAGATGCTCCTCAAACTGCTGAAATTAAACCCAAACCAACTAGGGAGGAAATTCCGTCGGACACCGCCAAGCCGGCCAAGGAAACATTAAAAGTGATAAAAAGAGATGGTCCTGCTGAGATCCATGTGGCTAATTAGTAAGTAAACGTGGTTGTATTCAATGTTATTGTTTAAAGATCTCTCTCTAAGGAACAAATTATGAAGGGAAACTTGAACATTGGTTGTACGTGTTTTAAATTGTGTTTAATAATTTGATAAAACCTTCAAGCTGCATTTACTTGCTCGTGATTAGTGGTATGTTTCTTCTAAATCGTTTTAAAGTCATTCCAATTTAATTCCTTTTGTAACTAATACACCTGATAGAAAATAGAATCTTCGCAATGTAGTAAACTAGTTCATAGAAAATGTTTTGTTTTGTCTTTGAAACTTAACATCATTTTATTAATTGGTAGTTTATGGTTGGGTCAGAGGAGCTTAGCCTAGCTTGATTTGCATTGCTCAAAATAAAACGAAGAATTTTCGAAACAATACGCCGCACTCGACACAAATTAGTTTACACTATTATTATGGTTACCCTTGTCTGACCCCACCCTAATAGTACAATTGCGAAAATCAGACAACACTGTAGGTAAATAGTATTTGCACTGTTATTATTCCAATTCTTAAAATATTTAGTATTAGTGGTATATAGTTAAGGCTCTTTTTGGCGTTTTATTTATTTTGATTGTGATATAAGTGCGAGTTCAGTTTAAATTTATCAAATTGGACCAATTAATTAAATTATGTATTACGAAAATATAATATTATGTTAAGAACATCACAAAAATTACGTTCACTTCAGATAAGTTCAAATCAAAAAGATAAGATTCCTTTTCAATATGCGTAAACTGTTATGAATAATCTTATTTTGTTTATTAATAATTAATGTTTGAGTGCAAATCATTGTACCTATTATAATCACCTCACTTGTTACATGATGTGCCGTTTATCGTTACTCCGATAGGTAGTTACCAGTCACCAATTAGTGCAATAATATGGATAACATTATGAATGTTGATTCATTTGAAGATTATTTACAAATAGAGATGCTATCGTTGCAAGCCGGCGATACTTACCTGAAGCAACAATTGGGAATATTGCCACATTTGCATTCTAAGAAGAATGTGTAGTTGGAGGATTTCGAAATATCGAGAGAACAAATTAAAAAAGAACTAATGTTTCTAAGACGGTGTCTTACTGTTTCAGCTTAGTGTTATAGCAATAAATAAAGTAATATTTTATACATAGTAACAAGTACACTTACAATGTTTCATCCAAAATAAATACAAGATGTAATTCAAATAACTAAAAGGACCCTGAACGACACACGATAGAAGTTTTATTCTTATTACATCTGGGGGCGTCTGGTTACAACTTGTATAACTGAGCAATATTTAAGCAATTTAAAAAGTATATTTTTATTACATAATGTACATTTATATATTAAACCGTTTTAATTTTTATATAATCTTTTTTTAATGTACCTTATTTCCGACCCAAAAGGCAACATTAAGGAACCGACGATGTTAAATATAAAAATTAAACATCTATCACTTTTACAGTTATGATGTGGATGACCGCACTGATATGTTTGTTTCATTCGTAATACTAAATCTGCGGGCACGAAATTAACGGCGCCCGAGCTATAGCGGAAAACTGAGACTAGCGACCACACGACGCGGGGGCGTGCGACTGTTTACGCAAACTTGGGCGGCCGCTGCACGCTGGCGTCATTCTGAGAGTGTTATTGTTGAATTTAAACTGTCCTAATGCATAGCGCGAGACCGCTGCGGCGCGTCTCTTCTGTTGGCGACATTACTTGCAGTTTGACGATGCCGGCCGCTGCCCTCAGAATGAATTGAGCCCTGGACGTGGCGGCTTGGCGAGGTCCGCGCGTCCCTCGGTGTGCCTTTCAACCGATAAACCTCTCTTTGACACCCTAAAGAAAAACGCAGTGTGCGTAGGCAGAGGCCCTTATCGATGACGCCGGCGAAATTTGATTTTAAATTGGGCTGCGGTGATAACCGAAAAATGTGGCCAGTGTTCTAAGGTAACATGGATTGTGAGAAATATAATGAAATTATTTTATTTCAATAATAATATCTTGCCAACAACAATCCCAAAAAGAATAAAACAATTGTAAATGTTTAATTTCATTTTATTTTTGTTAGGGAAAATATTATGAATAATATGTTTACATTATAGTGATAAAATAGGGTACAAAGTGGGCATGGAGTGATAAGCGTGTTTCTGCAATGAATCACGAAATAGTGAAGTATGCGGGCAGTGGCGTGTGTACATTATGTGGTACATTAATGAATTAATTGATACGTGCTTTAACGATGCTACCTCGCGTCGCGGCAAGGGCAAAGTGAACATCACCAGGTTCCTATATTCAATGTTGAAAATCATTATAAGGCCGGTTACAGCGCTTCACCAACCGTCGGTGCATACGTCGATCGACGGACGCGCTATGAAAATAATGGGCGCGTTCAGTGCTGCACCGACCGTATGTATACTTGCATCATGTAAACGGCTGTACCAGTTTGCTTTTATGGCTCAGAAGAGCACTTAATTTTACAAACTGACGGTCGGTGAAGCACTGTAACCGGCCTTATAACGAATTTAACATTGGACTATAGGAGCCTGGTGAAGTGCACTTCGTCGATGCCGCGACGCGAGGCGTAAGAGTGTTCAATGTGCAGAAATTCCATTCCATGCTTTTACAGACTTTTACGAGTTACCTACACGGATATTTGAGGCGGATGCCGCACACCCGCTATTACGCGAGGAGGTTCTAAATCATGGGCGACGGCAACTACTATATTTTGACTATAGTCTCTATGTATCTCTATGCAAGAAGTGCGAATTCCATTGCAATATACGAACTGCTCGAACCGATGTCCGCTTGATGAATGCCCCAAGCACATTATCACTCCATACTTTACAAATTGTTACAACACAAAAGGTTACAGATGCAAGAGAGCATACTTATACAAAATGATGCACAACGCGTAACTTAATGGAATGTTAACCTTTTCAACGCCATTGTCACATATATGTGACAAACGAAATCTTACCCTGAACGCCAACGTCACAAATATATGACAAAATACACGTCGCACCATATTATGAAATAAACAATTTAAATCATTACTGGAATCCCTATTTGTTATGAAGGTCATTTGACAGAAAAAGTGGCTTGGCGTCAGGGGTACGGCGGTACGTTTATACTCTGGCGTTCAAAAGGTTAAATGTCAACTATATCTAAAATGTAAATAACAGATGCTTAAATACTTGAAAGTTTTAAAACGCGTTCCTAAGCTTGGATAGTTTTTCTTCTAAAAATAATGGCATTTCATGGTTCTGCCAATTAGAAGAGAGATCAAAAGGGAGAAATATAAGAACTGTTACATATCTTATTCATAATACTTTTTATTTTCAATAAATATTACTATGTACATTGAAAATATTAACACTATTGATGTCTAATTCAATTTATTGCATTAAATATTCAATTCACTTTTCCGCGCTATCTCCTAATATCTACACTTATTATTTCAACTTTAACGCAACAATTTTTATACCTGTATTAGTCGAACCTCCGTACATTTCGGAACGTTGTAATAAAAATCGGCATCTGAGCCCTACAATCTGTTAAAACATAATTTTGCTGTATGTAAGGCATACCGTAACAGTGTTTTATTTCCACCGTACATCTAGTCATGAACAAGTCTTCTCAATGTTACTTAGTGAGCAAAGAAGGCGGTGGCTATATAAAAACTTGCTCTGCCGCGAGCACGTCCGCAAACGGTTTGACGACACATCTCGTCGCGAAGTAGAATATTAAGCCGAATGTTATTGAGATGGGGAGCGCTGGCAGCGCTTTCTTGAGTATCGCTAGTAGAAGAAGAGTCAGGCACAAGCCCTGTTGACAAAACAGAAAACAAAACAAAATCAGTCAACTTCATGGTTGAGGCGAAATGAGCGGGCTACATCGGCTACAAGTGAACACTATAATAATATTTTCGTAGTGACTTATAATTTATAAAAGTACTCACAATTAATATAGCTACGAAACACGCGAGTGTTGTGTTCCAGTCTCCGTACGAGCTGGCCTTGCCGACCAACACGCTGTAGAATATGAAGTCGCCCAACCCGAGCTTGACGCCCTCTGAGAATTATCCACCAATCGTACAAATTAGTTACCAGTTCCATGAAAAAAGTTTGCCTTTTAGGGTTCCGCAGTCAAATGGAAAAAACCGAACACAAATCATTTCGGCATGTCTGTCTATCTCACAGCCATTTTACTCGGAGACTATTTGCACTCTATCGATGAAGATTGGAAAGAAGATGTATTATATGCACCACCGCTAAACAATGGTGTACCGTGTAGTGAAACTACGAAAAAAAACCGCAATTTTAATTTCATATAAATTATGCCTATAACCACCGCGCGATAACCACCTCGATCGATAAACACCTCAAGTTTTTTGTAACTCATTACAATATCCTAACCTTCTTCAAAACAATTTTCGTTAAAGTATTTTACATAAAAAAAGTTACAATAGGTACATAACCTATTGCTAACTATTTTTTTTTTCAGAATTTTACCATTTTTTTAAACTTTAGAAGCGCATATCTCACCAACTGTTGGCTTAAATTAAAGTCACTAAGAAACATTATATCTTTGTACTTTGGGATCCAGCAATATCCCACACGCTTAGTTTATTTTTCATCGGTTAAGCGAGTGCCACCTCTAATAATTTTTTTTTCGTATTTTCTCTACCCGATTGTTGAGCAGTTGGTGAATACAATTTCCATCCAAATTTTAAAAACAAACCAAGAGTCTCCAAATAAAATGGCGGGGTCACTTACGAACGGACCGACAGACAACTAAATGATGAGGATTCCGTTTTTGTCACTTGGCTACGGAACCCTAAAAACGATTAGAATAAGCCAGCGTTTCGCAATGCTTGGCTCAACACCGAGTATTCAAAATCGAGTGCGCCACAAAAACCGTTTAAATATCGGGCGTGCTCTCTGGGCTGACGTGAACTCACTTTCTTCGTCATCCGCGGCGGGCGGCGCCTGCGCGTGCGGCGCGTCGTGCTCCAGGCGCGTGGTGTAGCGCGCCGGCGCCGCGCCCGCGCTGTCCACGCGCAGGCGCCGCTGCTGCTGCGCGCGCGCGCGCCACGCAGAGTCGAAGCCGGCCGCGTCGCCGCCCGCCCCGCCCGCTGAGGCCGCCGACTCCTCCCGACCACCTGAACGCGACACTCGTTTTCATAAGGCATGCATTTAATCAACCTCAAATAATTCCCATTTTGCTTGCTTCAAAATATTATAGAACACGCCTCTTTTTGTGAACCTCAAATAATTCCTATTTTCAGGTCCTAAAACTACCAAACAGCCGTCGAGCTGCCCTAGCTTATTTACTGCGAGTACTGCGACCAATTCGGCTCGCGCGTGTTTGGTCACAGGTCTAAAACCTTTTTTTTTTTTTTGTTTCCGGGGTGGAAAATCCTCATGGATGTCCGCCGCCCTGGGGCGGGCGACGGAGCCTGTCAGACTCTTACTGACTAAAAACCCCGGTGTTCCATCTGACACCTACGCCGGAGGTCGCAGGAACGTACGATCCTTCCGCAACCCCCGACTGCTGCCGGCCCGCCACCGCGGGCCTCCTCGGGCAGGCGTCCGTCAGGTGGGGGAGTGAGGTGTTAGACTCCCCCCGCGACATCTAAGAGGGGCGCGCGTGGAACACTACGCGCCGCCACCTCGGGTCCTGATGTGTGGGGGGCAACGGACGTCCCCGAGTCGTCCGCCCTCCGCCGACGCCCGGTGCGCCTGCTGCGGGCCGGGTGAGTGGACGAGATCTCCCTTTCCGCAGCTTCCTTCTGCGAAACAGTCGTCTCGCAGAAGGAAACCACCGACAGTTCTAAAACCTAACCTAACCCGTATGGGTGGGGTACCTTAACTTAGTTACTGCGACGAACTGTGAGAAGAAGCCAGAAAGTTATAAAGAGGGTCCTTTATTTGAATCAAGTGTGCATTATTAGAAGCCCAAAACTTTTTAGAGGTTCATTAATTTAAAAAAAGCGAGAATGAGGATCAGTTAAATACTTCTCAGTAGATGTTTTATGATGATTAATTAAAAAAAAAAAAGAAGCCGGAGCTCTTTGGATAAAAATAAAAACATTAGAAACTAAGCATTGGAAAGAATAATTAAAAAGAGTTAAGAAGCATTATGAAGTTTTGATACTAAAAATCGGGGTTCCGTAGTTGGGATGAATACTGTGCGCAAGCACAGTATTGATTTTGTCGACCGCAAAAATTAGTTTGTGTTTTTTCAAGTACATTTTATTATTTTTTCTATAATTTGCTCCACTTTTACTTGTTAACTTGTAGGGCCTACTTAGCTGTGATAGTTTATATTTTATGTTAATATTTCGCAAACGGATCCTTATGGACCTTAGCACACCTCAGACGCGAAAATAATAATGCGGAGCCGCTAAACGAATTCCGCTGTGAAACATTACTACAATTTGTTGCGTTTCGAACGGAATTTCACCGAACAACAGATTAATTGTAGAAAACGGAGCAAAATGTCGTCGCTTTCGACTTAGTAAATCTAAATATACATAGTTTAGGTCTACTCCGGACCTTTTGGATTAGTTTTCCGTTAATCATTCATTTTACAAAAAAAAAAAAAATAAGTTTCGCTTTATAAACTTGTCGACTACCACAGATACGTGCGAAATAAACGCGGCATCGCAACAAAATGGCGGGCTGAGCATGGAGGTAAATCAGCTTCCGAGTAGATTAGCGATATCATGCGGGAAAGAGATAGAATCATAGTTAAATCTGTACGTTACAACAGGCCGTTTTGCTTGTCGTACAACGGACAATTCATGGTAGAACTACTGCGGTTTCGCGGCGGAGGTGTGATACCTGCCTGTATCGAAAAAATGAAGTTGTTTCACATTGTAGGCGTGATTAATATGTATAACCATGCCAAATTACACCTTTGTAGTAACAAGACTGTGTTAAACCGCGGACAAACACACAGACGGACTTGGCGAAACCATAAGGGTTCCTTTTTGACGTGAAACATATATAGGCGTGCCTTGGTAGTAAAACCGACACGTGTGCCGTGACGGCAGACGGCATGACGCTTTTTTGTGCGGTCATGTCCCGTCATGAATCAGAAAACTAAGTATATTTCTTTATCCGTCCGGTGACGGCCAACTGTTTTTTACTACGGAACCCTAAAAAACGGAGCAGTTGCTATGAAATTTATGGAGTGAACATTAACCCGTTGAATGCCGTAATTACAGACAATTAAAAAGCCATTGTGTCTCGCGTGGATCTACGTTCCGGCAAATGAAGGGTTAAGTCGTACTTGAATCAAAAACTACGATAATATTGTAGCGCTCGATTGATGACGGCGTGGATGAAAGCGTATGGGATAAGTGGGATGCGGGACAACGGACCGTGCGGGTTGAGAGGACGCAGCTCGCGCGCGCGCGGCTCACCTTCCCGCGCCGCCTCGGGCGCTGCCTCCGCCGCGCTGGCCGGCGTCGTCGCCGCCAGGCAGTACATCACTGTCGCTGAAAACATACATAGACAAAACACTCTTTATTAAGTACACCATAAAAATTACAAATATAAATGTAGAAATGTTACATTAGGGTGACACAACGGGCGGTTTAATCGCAGCGGTCTTTTAACGACAACCTTCGGATGGATTAAGGGAGGAGAAAATACAGCAGGTAGTCTTTATCATTATTAGTTCATTATGATTTGACAGAGTATGGTTTACGATAAGTTATCGTTTAAAATACTATTCGTAAACAAATACGAAAATATAAAATAGCTAGATTAAAAACAACAACTTCATAAAATATGAATGTTTGGTTAAAATAATTATTTGGATCCATAACTGCGCCCCGCGGTTTCACCCGTATAAGTTTCGATCCCGTAGGTATATCGGGATAAAAAGTATCTTAAAGTATAAATCCTAATGTTAATCCTGGTTATAAACCATTTTTGTGCCAAATTTCATCCAAATCGGTTCAGTAGTTTTTGCCTCAAAGAGTAACAAACATCCATCCATCCATACTTTCACGTTTATAATATTAGTAGGATTAATTCACTTGAGAAACTCCTACTAGTGTCAGTAATAACTTCAATGACCCAGATTTTAGTTAGACACAGTACCAGTTCAGCAATTGGCTGGTAAATATTTAAACATAACTGCAATAAATACTCACATGAATAAATTAAAGCTGGGAATATTGGTTCGTTTCGTTCTTGGGCTGTTTCTACAAGTATTCTTAATGGACCCTTTGGTGTTAACACTGCTATTAAGTCTGAAACATAAGATTAGTTTTGAAATAGAACTTTGGGGCGAAAACAATTACTATGATTAATTAATAAAAGTGAAAGAATTCACTAACTCAATTTCGGAGAAAACGAAAATTGCATTCAATTCAATTTTGTTTCATGATGTAAAGAATACTGTTATTACCCAGCAAGAGTTGCTGGTATGGGTTAAATTCTGAAAGTAAATCATATAATTTTCTTTAGTTTTTATTTCAATTGAATTATATTTATATTACTTACCCCAAATGGATATAACAGCAAGAACAGCCCACGTGGTCCATTCGGGGAGGTACTTGATGAAGACAAGCGCCATCAGCGCCGCAATGAAGATGAGGTAGGCTTGCTGCAGTCGCAGCGGACCCTTCCAGTGGATCACGATCATGCCGACCACGCCGAAGTTCCACATTCCGAACAACAGTGTTATGTAGTCCATCGGTATGTTATATGCTCTCAGTGCTTCCCTGAACATGTGTATATGTTATTGATTATGATTGGCATTGAAATATTTTTGTGAGATTAAGGTTGTGTCCTAATTTTTAAGTCAAGTTCAATGAACAAATGATCCGCGACTATCGTGTGACGACCGCTTTGTATTAGCATTAAGGGTAAAGTTTTTTAGAGTGTAATAATTTCTTGTTAATGGCAAAATATTTCAACTAAATGTATGTAATATCATCCTGACAACATTTCAGTCACGGCGGTGAAACTCGGGAGATAAACCAGTTGCACTCTCTCTTTAATCAGAGTCAGATAGCAGTTTTAAATATCCTCCAAAATGTCCAAATATATCTAAGCCAAAATTGTTACAGTATTTAAAAGATTTTTGCCTTATTTTGATCAATGATTTGTCATTTTGCCCAGTAGTCCCATGACTTGATTTGTGTTGTTGTATGATTGTTGGGCAATGAAATTTTGTAAATCTATAGCAAATAGCCTTATAATGGTGGATACTTCAGGATTCTCTAAGATGGTTGAATAATGGTTGCATAATATAAACACTTTATGCTACCAGGAAACAATGTAAATAAACATTTTTAATGGACATTGTTATCACAAATATTCTACCAGGAAAATTACTAATTTTAGTTTATTATTATAAGCATGTTTTAATAACTTTCAGGGAAATCCTAGAAGGTTTATCCCTTCGTATGCCGGAACGTGAATCCACAGGAGACACAATGGCTTTTTAATTGTTTCTGTAATTACAGCATTTAACCGGTTAATTAAACAAAGACTCATACTCACTCAATATATAAATATGAAAACAAGAACAGCAGCATGAGTGATGACAGTATGAGCCACCCGTGGATGATTTTGTAACATCTCTTCTTGTACAGTACTATGAGCAAGACCGTCATTAAGGCAATCACGCTTAGCAGGATCAATGAGTTGGCTAGAGCGTTCCATACTTTTGTCACTGCATATGGACTTTCCTCATGAAATGGTGTGTAGGCTCTGAAATTTTTTTATACACAATGTTAGGTATCAAAAAGGTTAATGGCACATTGGAAAAAAGATCACTTTTTCAATTTGAGACATCATAATTATTATGTCTCTGGCTCACATTTATTGTCTGTTCACTGTTGTATTGAAAGAGCATGGCAGTTGAGAATATGTCATGCTCACTTAAATGTGTCACTGATGGTGGCGCGTGTGTTGGATCATTCGGTTCCCTACAAAATGGTTGAGCTGGGTGGTGCTTATCCACGCGTCATGTTCGTGAACGGGCGCCGTTGGTTGAGACTGGTCATCTCTTAACTGCCAGGGCTTATTTTTAATGTTATATTTTAAATTGTTTCTTTTTTACTTTGTTCTCACATAATTATAGAAGCAATAAGAATAATGTACCCAGGATTTTGTAATAATATCTTGATTTAAAAGAGTGTCCATGGAGTTTCTTGCCCATTCTTCTCCATAGAGATCTACGTTTTTGGAATGGGCGACTAGCTTCAACTTTCTGACTAACTGACCGACTATTTAATTTTGACAATTCAAAAGTGCCTGTAAATGGTTTAATTGAAATAAATTATTTGAGTTTGAGTTTGTCCAATGAGAGATCAGCTTACAATTTGCACTTGAATGCCAAGGAGAAAAATGTGTATTAACTATTCATTAATTGTATGTTTTTTTATGAGAAGAATACTTACAGATATACATCTTTAACTGAATAAAAGTTAATTGAGGATATAGTTGCGACAACGACGAGCATGCACAGCGTGACAGGCACAAACAGTTTAATGACATGGCGGGCCCCATATTTAAGTTCAAGCTCTTCTAATTGTGGTTCTGCAGGTGGTGGCTGGGGAGGCATGTTGGGTGCCGAACTGCTGCCTGCCCCTGACCCACTGCTTGGAATGCCCTCAACACTCTGAACAAGAAAACATAAGAATTAAACACTGTGAAAATATACTTGTTATAATGTTATCAGTACAGTGAAGTCAGATGCAATATGAAACCCTTTTCATTTGTTAAACAATGAAGTACTTTTTATGATATATGGCAACCACCAAAAAAAATACTCTATATATAATATAATACAATTTTTATTTCTTTTAGATAGAAGCAACATAGTTTCCAAAACTTAAGCAGTTATACTTCTTATATCACACTGTATTCTTCTGTACTTAGATTCTTCTGCATTTTTTAGTTTACAAACAATACCAATAGTGAAATTCATTTCAACAAAAAGTTAAAATGTGTCATTCTAAGAAAGCAATAAAATCCAAACTTTGTGATTCATAACAATTTGTAAGTGTACCACAAAGCAGTCAATTGTAGTGAATCATTGGAACAACAGGACTACAGAGTACAACATATTTTTCAAACAGATTAGATAGAGGGTGTTGATTTGTTGAATTAAGTCATCTCAGTCGCCTGAATACAAATAAAGTGTAGTTTCATGTACTTACGCCATAGGAGCGCTGATTATCGGATTTAGTCTTTCGTTTTTTCGCTATACGTTCCGCAATCACCCGATCGGGGCGGGCTTCAGCGATGTGGCCGTCCATGAGTGCCGTGTGCTCAGTCGCCTCCTCTGTTTCGCTGCCGTTATCACTCATTCATGTATTCTTTGGATCTCAGACATTATGTTGAACACTGTTTAGTAAAGCTATAATGCAGGTTGGATACGAGTATTCAGTAAAATAAAGGTTTTTGCTTACGTCCTACGCGTTTCAAATAGTTTCGAAAGCAATGAATGCACAGAATGAATGAACTGAAGAAGTATCTATCTACTCT
Source organism: Apamea crenata (assembly GCA_949629185.1). Classification (NCBI taxonomy): domain Eukaryota; kingdom Metazoa; phylum Arthropoda; class Insecta; order Lepidoptera; family Noctuidae; genus Apamea; species Apamea crenata. The sequence goes on along the minus strand of OX451371.1, from coordinate 7,404,673 downwards.
TTGAGTCTTTGATTGAAACTATTGAAAGCAAAGTCTATGTTTAGAATAGTGAAGTGATGCACTTTTGTACCACAGATTAGTAAAATCCGATTTCACTTGAAAAATCAATCGAACCCGACTTGATCTCACAAAAACGCAAGTTAAGTAAATTATTCAAAACGCTACAGCTTAGTAACCTCTATATTACTTTACTCTTTGTTAGTAACATACCCAGTCTATCAAAACAACTCTGAGAGCTCTATGCCAAGGGCACGGTGCCAAAGCAGCAAGACTGTAAAAGTGTAAACAAGGCGAACGCCCGGCAGCCAGGAGTAGATAGTTTTTAAAGTAATGTTTATTATGTAATTATAATTATATAAATTACTAGCTGACCCGGCAAACGTTGTTTTGCCGTGTACATTATTTCTAGGATTTTTTTTTTGTATGAAAAGTAGATGTTGGCCGATTCTCAGACCTACCCGATATGCACACAAAATTTCATACAAATCTGTCCTGCCGTTTCGGAGGAGTTTGGTAACAAACATTGCGACACGAGAATTTTATATCTTATATATAAAATTCTCGTGTCACAATGTTAGTCTGCATACTCCTCCGAAACGGCTTGACCGATTTTGATGAAATTTTTTGTGCATATTCAGTAAGTCTGAGAATCGGCTACTATCTATTTTTTTTTTTTTTTTTTCAAACCCTTAAGTGATAAGGGATGTCCACCCTAGGGTAGGAGTAGTGTAGGAGTAGGGTAGGAGTAGGGTAGGAGTAGTGTAGGAGTAGTGTAGGAGTAGGGTAGGAGTAGGGTAGGAGTAGTGTAGGAGTAGGGTAGGAGTAGGGTAGGAGTAGGGTAGGAGTAGGGTAGGAGTAGGGTAGGAGTAGGGTAGGAGTAGTGTAGGAGTAGGGTAGGAGTAGGGTAGGAGTAGGGTAGGAGTAGGGTAGGGGGTAGGACACCCCGCGAACGAAGTAGCGCCGGGCAGCTAGAAATAATTTATATATGGCAAAACAACGTTTGCCGGGTCAGCTAGTCTTATATATAAAATTCTCGTGTCACAATGTTAGTCTGCATACTCCTCCGAAACGGCTTGACCGATTCTTATGAAATTTTGTATGCATATTCAGTAAGTCTGAGAATCGGCCAACATCTATTTTTTTTTTTTTTTTTTTTTCAAACCCTTAAGTGATAAGGGATGTCCACCCTAGGGTAGGAGTAGGGTAGGAGTAGAGTAGGAGTAGTGTAGGAGTAGGGTAGGAGTAGAGTAGGAGTAGAGTAGGAGTAGTGTAGGAGTAGGGTAGGAGTAGGGTAGGAGTAGTGTAGGAGTAGGGTAGGAGTAGGGTAGTAGGAGTAGGGTAGGAGTAGGGTAGGAGTAGGGTAGGGGGTAGGGTAGGAGTAGGGTAGGAGTAGTGTAGGAGTAGGGTAGGAGTAGGGTAGGAGTAGTGTAGGAGTAGGGTAGGAGTAGGGTAGGGGGTAGGACACCACGCGAACGAAGTAGCGCTGGGCAGCTAGAAATAATTTATATATGGCAAAACAACGTTTGCCGGGTCAGCTAGTATTAGATAAAATTTAATATTAATGTCTTTTCACGTATCGGCGCGGGCTTTTATTTATATATTTTGCCTCAACTTTGTCAGGCGATTGCCAAGGTTGCAATCAGTGCCAGTCAGTTGAAAAAACGACAATATAGTACATACTAATTCCATGGTATTGCTTCGACCACGAACTATTATACGGTAATGATGTTTTACCTAAAAATAAAACACATGTCATATTATATACTACTACTACCTGGTGAGGAATCAGGATGTGTGAAAGAGATGGATAGATACAACTGAAGCAAAGAACAAAACAAAGGGAAATATAGCGGAATTCAGTAGTGGCATTCTCAATCTAGTAAGCTTCAAATAACGGTCAAGTGTGTAATAGCCCTTTCTCCTCTGCTTTAATAGTTATAATGAATGATTGATTCAGGTTATATAGTGTATACTAATTCCATGGATTCGAATTCGATAGTGAATCGATCGGTTGTGAGTAGCTGTGCTGGTTTCAGTTTCTGAATCGCCTGATCATTTAACAGTAAATCAATGTACCCCTGTAAATAAAACCTGAAAAAAATACGATGTTTCCTAATTTCCTTTTGTTTAGTGTTGCCGCTCCGGGCGCATGGCCAAGATAGACGTCGGTTTTAGTTCCGATTTTAGCCACGCGCCAAAAGATCCTTTTACAACTATAGCCTCTTCGCAGACATGATGGGCAACGATATGTAACCATACAAAATAAAAAAAGATGTTTTCTTTGGGGCCAACAACCGTTGGATTGTACCTACTTGCTAGTTTAGTTTGCTAACTTAATTTGACCCTGTAGGCAAGCTAGAAGCTTCTAGTCGCGTGACGTCGCATCGCTTCGTTGTGGGTCGGCCTTTTGAGTAGATCAGACAAATGCAATTATTCTTGAAATGAGAATGAATAAAGATAAATTCAATTATTTTAATTATACGACACATTTTATTTATGCAGAAAATATATGAAGACAAATAATAATTAAACAACTATGTAAACTGTTTATAGGTAAAGTCCTTCTGGTGTACCTTCCTTCTTGCGGTATAAGACACTTTCCTTTGATTTCTTGAAGTCTTCATTTGTTACTTTCATGCGGCGTTCTCGTAACGCCATTAAACCCGCTTCGGTACAAATAGCCTAAAAAAATAACAACCAATGTGTTCATACTTTTAAAATAGTTAAACACTATGTTCCGTTTTATCCCGTTTCTTTGAACTGGACTGGAACTTGTGCATTGAATTTATGAAAATATAATTAAACAGTAAGATTTATAACTTCAATCATGTCAAATAATCTTCTTTTACTTTACTAGTAAAACATACTGTCATCTCAATCCATATGCATCAATCATCATCATGCAAATCATTTACGTGTGTGTTACAAAGACAGAATCAGGAATAATATCTACCTTAATATCAGCGCCAGAGAGATCATCTTTCGACATGATAAGTTCAGACAAGTTGACATCATCAGCCAGAGTCATTCTTGATGTGTGAATGGTGAAGATCCTTCTCTTGGTCTTCTCATCAGGCAGAGGAAATTCGATTTTTCTGTCTATACGACCAGGGCGAATCAGAGCCGGATCTAAAGTTTCTATACGATTTGTGGCCATGATAACCTGCAAATCAAACACTTTGTTAGTATAATTATTCTGCATGAAGAGCTTTCAAATATCTTGTTGTTGGAGAATATTCAGAAAATTGAACCTTGGCATTCTAGAATTATGCACCTATTATAAATCAATTTGCCTTATGCCGAGTTATATCCTACTTACTTTTACATCACCCCGTGAATCAAATCCATCAAGTTGATTAAGCAGCTCCAACATAGTTCTTTGGATTTCTCTCTCACCACCAGAGTTGGAATCATAACTGTAGGTAAAATATAATTTGTTAGAACAGTTCTTTGGACATAAATTAATCAGTAATCAAGAATATTTAATGCTTTACCGTTTTGTGCCTACAGCATCGATTTCGTCAATGAAAACAATTGATGGTGCATGTTCTTCAGCAACCCTAAACAGCTCACGAACCAGTTTGGGGCCATCTCCCTGCACAAATAAAAAATATTTAATGGAGAACTTATGAAGATAAGTTAGTACCAAATTATTTATTATTTTAGCAAGTCACTGGTTATGAAAAATAACCAGGAAATACATACCAAGTATTTCTGGATTAGCTCTGAGCCAACAACTCTCAGAAAAGTAGCAGAGGTTTGGTTGGCAACAGCTTTAGCTAACAAGGTCTTGCCAGTTCCAGGTGGACCATACAGGATCACACCCTTAGGAGGCTTAATACCCATCTCCTCATAGTACTCAGGATGAGTAAGTGGCAACTCCACAGATTCCTAAAATAAAATAATTAGGTAAGTTGTTTAAACTGTTGTGTTTACTGTTTTTTGTGACAATGACATGCAGTTTTGATAGATTATATTAATACATAGATTTTACATGTTGTTTTTGATCAACCAAATGACAAATAAAGAAATAAGTGGCACAGTTTGCAGCAACATTTTTTCCTACCTTAATTTCCTGTATTTGAGTGTCAAGTCCTCCAATATCAGCATATGTCTCCTGAGGAGCCTTCTCCAGCTTCATAACAGACACCATGGGATCTGTATCATCACCCAGCACCCCTACCACAGCATGGACCTAAAGAAAACATATATAAACCAGTGTGTCTGTATTATGAAGCGTGTGAGTCCTGTGACAGCTGTTTCTTCACATTTAGCAGTCAATATTAACCTTTTAACCGCCCGACTTCAGAACAGTTGGCGTGTCCCTAGCGCCCGGCACAGTGAATCGAAAACATATTTTTGATAGAATACAGCGTAATTAAATAAAAAAGCTGATTAAACGAGCAGTGATATTTTGGTCGTAAATATACGACTCTGGCGAAATGGGCCCGAAAATATTTGTCGGATTAATCCGACGTAGGCGGTTAAAAGGTTAAGGTTCCGTGCAAGGAAAAAACCATGTTTTGTCAATTTATAATCTAATTGGGAGTGTACAAAAAAATAATTGAAATAGGTGTGTGATCATTTGTGTCAGTCACAGCATCTGTTAACAGTTTCAACACTTTTGTGCACTACAAATTATGGTTTATTTCACCTTTGATTTATTGTATTTTATTGACAGTACTGTATTTTCATAAAATAAAATTTAGATTTTAATGAATGGAGCTGCTGAAGCTGAAGATTTTTAATTTCTTGAAATATTTGCTAAATAATAGGAAAAATATATTTTAATCTCAATACATCACACAATTCCATAGATAAACTATCTTTGAAGGGAGGAAAGCTGAATTTAAACCTTGTGGGACTAAAGCTTGGAATACAAAGATAGATGTGGTTTTTTATGGCAATGTGTGTAGAACTATAGAGTAGGTATTCAATACAGTTGTCATGGGAAGTTTATGTTGCATTCATAGGATATTTATACTTATTTAAAACAGGATTAACATAGTGTTAAATAAATATAATTTATTTCTTTATTGATTTACCTTATGGTTCAACAGCACTGAGCAGCCAGGCTCCAGCTGGTCCTTATCAACAAAGGAGAGGATGCTGACATAGTGCTCACTGCCCACTGATGTGGACACTATAGCATGGTTGTCATCTATAATCTCCTCTAAGTTTCCCACGGACATTGGTGTCCCCCTAAGGTCATCCACCTGACAAGATTATTGAGAAATTTTCACATTAAAAATATGAATTTCATAATCCTAACATCTTCAAAATAATTCTCTGATTTTGAGGCACCATTTCATTGCAAAGAAGAAATGGAAAAGCAGCAATACTGTAAAAACATAAGCCTTCTTTGCAGATGGGTAAAAAGTAAGTATTTTGTTTGTTTTGGCTTCTGATTGCCTGAATGAATCCCCAACATAGAATTTCTTTGTGTGGTCAACAAACTTGTTATTTGTACTTGTTTTATACTCTCACAGATGAATAACATGACTGTATCATAATTTGACTGAAAGAAAGAAAAAAAATAGTGAGTGCAATAATTGTGTAACCTCAAAGAAAATAGATATATCACCTTCGACCTTTCTTCTTCAATCTTCTCCTCTTGTGGCTTCAGTCTTTCCTGGTTGCGAATGAATTCCTCCTCCATGAGAAGATAATCCTTGATTCTTTCTAATTTTAACAGTTTCAGCCTACACCTTGTATGTGGTGTCACTTGAGGCAGTTTCAAGGCGGCATCAGGTCCCTTTGCCTTGCGCTTCTTCTTACCTACCCTAGTTGGGATTGGAGGTTCGTATTTCTTCTTCTTATCTTTGTCATCTTTCTTGTCTCCACCGCTTCCACCGCCAGATTGGTTCTGACCCTAATAAAAAAAATGGTTTAATGAACCCGATGAGGGCAAAAGCTAACATTGCTGGTGATTATTTAAACAAAGCTACGGAAAGTTGTTCGTTACCATTTTATATTTCTATTGTAATTCCAATACACTAAAGTAAACTTCTCAACTTTATTCTCTCACAAAATCAATGACTTCACAAACCGATGATTACAAAGCGGAATTTGAGCCACAGATAAAAATATATGACTTTGTTTGACTACAGATGACAGATGTTTCATTGGCACTGCAAGAGCGGAAAAAAGTTACTCTGGTTGGGCTGGTCTGTGAGTGTCTGGGACCGGTCTATGACAGATTTAGTTCAGGCTGAGCGCGCGTGAAGCAATAAAAAATATTATTGGGGAGTTCCATTAGTTTGCGTTTGTATATCTCTCGGACGTATCCGAGGTATTTCTATCTACATCATTATCTATGTATATTAAGAATAACTGATCAATGATCAAGATATTGGAATATGACTGTGGCGTATTGGATTGACTAAGAGTGGCATTCTTGGTATTAGTACTGAAGCTACGTTTTATTTCTTTTTATGCAAATTGAAGTAATATGTTATAATTTGTTATTTGCATTGAAAACATTAAACAAAAATTACTAAGATAGAACCTGCGGCGCTTTTGTCACAATCTTATTAGCTACATTAGAGTATCTAATTTATTAGTTAAACCTCAGATTGCAGAGATCTAAACGTACTTATCTGACAATTTAACTTTTGACGTGTTTGCTCGTCGTGTACGCCTCATGTCATTTTATCGTTTTTGTGGAATTGGCTACTAAATACTTACAAAGTGGTGTTGTGAATTTAAAACAAATTGTTTGAAACGTGAATTTAATTATTATATTTATAAACAATGATTTCTTAAAATGTATCTGAAGTATATAATTTACAGTGTCCATCTTCGTTAAAAACAAACACTTTCTCTCAACAGCTGATACCAAACGAATTTGGCAAAATTCTTTATATTGCAGCCGCCTTTAGCCAGTTTTCAAGATGGTTTTAGCAGATTTAGGTCGTAAAATAACTACTGCTTTACAGTCCCTAAGCAGGGCAACAATCATCAATGAAGATGTATGTTGTAACAATATATATATGTTAATGAATTTTGATGTCTGTTGGGTGCTGAGTTTATAGTAATTGCTCATACACTTACAGGTATTAAATTCTATGCTGAAACAAATATGCGCTGCTCTTTTGGAAGCTGATGTCAACATTCGTTTAGTAAAGAATCTTCGAGAGAATGTCAGGGCAGTCATTGATTTCGATGAGATGGCTGGTGGTCTCAACAAGCGACGGATGATACAGTCGGCAGTGTTCAAAGAACTTGTCAAGGTAGGACCAATATTATCTTTTCTGCCTAAAATACAACCACAAAATTTAGGTACCTGCACTATCGTGTACTGTGTAAATGATTAATATGTAAATAACTAGATGACAGTCATTTGCAGGTAATGAAGCTGTGGATTAGACAATATCGCATTATACACTATTCCAATAGAGATAATCTGTTTGAATTGCAACTTTACAAATTAATATAAAATGTGCTTATCAAAAATTGTGTAATTATGGCTGAGAACCAACCATCACTGTTTTTATAATGGAACTGTATGGTTTGATTGAAGACACACATTTTGTTTGCTTATAAACACTACTTTTTCCTACTTTGCATCTACAACGGCATAGAGGTAGGAAATTATCCCATGGGAACATACCACTGGGATAAAAAGTATCATTTTACACAGTTATAACAGCACAAAGTATTCAATGTGTAAAAATGTTGTCAACCTTTCAGCTAGTAGACCCAGGTGTGAAACCATACCAACCAATCAAAGGAAAACCCAATGTCATCATGTTTGTAGGCCTCCAAGGTTCTGGCAAGACCACAACATGCACAAAACTGGCATATCACTACTTGAGGAAAAACTGGAAGTCATCTCTGGTGTGTGCTGACACTTTCAGAGCTGGTGCCTATGATCAGGTCAAACAGAATTGTACTAAGGCCAGGATACCATTTTATGGAAGGTTGGTTGGCTTCTGTTTTATGAAATGAATAATTTAAATTCCTCAAAGACAATGTGCGAATGACCAACTGTTACCCCATACAGTGACCTTTGTGACTTACGACTTGTTATTTATACTTCCCTCCTGTTAATTACCACTGGCCCCCCATTCCATGCCTGTGATTATGTATAACAAAACTGGGTGTTCTGGTGTGCAACACAGGCATAAAGTTTTGAGATTTTATACATAAAATTTAATTTTAGTAGTTGTTTAATACTCAATAAGATCAGTGGGTCATAGGGTCTTAGGGGTAATCATAAATGTGAGAGTTAGTCAAGAGTTTTATAAAAAAACTAATTTCATACTGCTCCAAAACCTCATGGGATCTTTTTCATTCTAATAAAAATAGTCGACAGCTTGGAAATGAGGGTAACTTTTTTAAAGTTTTTTTTACAACTTTACATTACATGCTGTAACTTTAGTCCGTTATTGAGGCAGCTGACACTCAGATCTCTTATGTAGTAGGGGCAAACTATTATTGTCATAATTTTCAGTGGGTATAAAATAACTTGTTCAAACTAATGCCACCAACCATACTATTATTTATGTTATGGAAATCTGTACAATGGTGTATGTTTTTGTTCACAGTTACACAGAAGTTGATCCGGTCGTTATAGCAACCACTGGTGTGGAAATGTTCAAGAAAGAAGGATTTGAGATGATTATAGTGGACACGAGTGGTCGTCATAAACAGGAAGAGTCTTTGTTTGAGGAGATGTTGGCTGTTGCTAATGCTATTGTGAGTTCTTGAAGTATATTTTTAACACAAGTTAACAGGTTTATTCTTATTAACAAATGAGTCTGATGATAATTATGTCTCATTAAGAAATTCAGTATTATTAATAAGATTTATTTTAAAGACGCTTCTTCTATGTAACTCTATACTTTCTAGACATTAATAGCTATTTAACTAATTGTGACTTTATACAGAAACCAGACAACATAATATTCGTGATGGACGCAACAATTGGTCAGGCTTGCGAGGCCCAAGCCAGAGCCTTCAAAGATAAAGTAGACATTGGTTCAGTCATCATCACAAAGTTGGATGGCCATGCTAAGGGTGGTGGTGCATTGTCAGCGTGAGTATTTATCACCGTATGATTGCAACAATCTGTAAATTGAAAGAGGGCCTTTTTTAAAAGAAAAATTAAAGTTGGTCACCAATACAAAGAACATTGGACAAAAATGTATGGGACTCGGTCCAACTGACCATCACTAACGAGACCTCTGTCATTGAGTAGTCTATCAAATAAGAAAAAATGACAGTGAAAAGTTGTTTTTTCCACCATTTTAGCCTAAGTGACTTGACTGATTTGAACAAATTAGGTCTCATTCGACTTGCCTTGACTCCCGCTGCCTTGACTGCCCGCGACATTCACTGGCTATAAGAATTATTTGTGGTTTCTGACATTTTATGTTGTATAATTTTATTCTTGTAGAGATTTATATTTTTGGGATCATCTCTTCGAGCTGTTTCTTTTGATACTACACACAAAAAGCTAATAAAAAATATACAACTAAACTATACACTTAATGATGGCTAAAATCCACCACTTTAAAAAAAATATATAACAAAATAAACCTAATGATACCTAATTTTTTTAATGAATCCAGATGTTTATGCTATGATAAAAAATAATAATTTTCATTTAGCTATAACTTTTTACCAACAGATTTTTGATATGGGTTTCTGATATAAAATTACTCCATAATTAATAGACTTAGTATTAATTTATTAATGGAAAAAATATTGTTTAATATAATGACCGGCACGAGTCGTGAGCACAGATGTGCAGTAGTGGGGGCAAGCTCGCGCATTGTACACTTTCGGCCAAATTTATTTAGTAGGTACCGCTTTTGCTCAAATTATTGATAGGTATTTACGCAAACTATAATTAAAATATTAGTGGTAGGTACCTACTTGAAATTTTACTTTGATACAGTAATGTTGTAGGCCTTTGTGACTTACGGCCAGTTTCTTCATCAACACAATCAGTCAAAGTATTAACTTTTACTTGACCTTTACTGATACTACAGCAAATGAATTAAAAACGTAAGTCACTCTAAAAGTGCACGAAAGTGTACAGTAGCCGATTGACACGTGAGAGTCCAATAGACGACGAGCATCGACAGACGAACCAATCGCGTGCAGCCTCGGTGCCCCCCGCCTTCTTCATTCCGCCAAAGAGACCTAAAAATGAACTCCTGCGCAGGTGTCAGTTTGTGCTCACGACTCATGCCGGTTACTATACCATGCTACCGATTTGGGGCAACCTGTAATGATAGTTGTGTTGGGAATAATAAATAAATAAATTTACTTAGGTCTCATCTATGTTGGACATTTAGACCACTTTTGCCCATTATAATTTAACTCGAAACTTTTCCAGAGGCTGCTGATATGATAATAATTACATTATTTTGTTTTTTCTCTATTTCAGTGTGGCTGCTACAGAAAGTCCTATCATCTTTATAGGTACTGGAGAACACATTGATGACTTGGAACCTTTTAAAACCAAACCTTTTATCAACAAACTGCTGGGTATGGGAGATATTGAGGGTCTTTTGGATAAAGTAAATGAGCTGAAACTTGATGATAATGATGAATTACTAGAGAAACTTAAACATGGACAGTTCACATTACGTGCTATGTATGAACAATTTCAAAACATCATGAAAATGGGACCTTTTTCACAAATTATGGTAAGCTAGTTTACAATTTGGATTCATCAATGTGAGTCATAGTTATTGGTGCAGAGGTAACATTCATTTTTTTTTACAGGGCATGATTCCAGGGTTTTCCCAGGATCTAATGTCAAAAGGTAGCGAACAAGAATCAATGGCTAAACTGAAACGTCTTATGACTATAATGGACTCCATGAATGAAGGAGAACTAGACCACCGCGATGGCGCCAAACTTTTCTCAAAACAACCCACCAGGATCACGCGAGTAGCACAAGGCTCGGGTGTCACGGAAAGGGATGTAAAGGATTTAATTGCTCAGTACACTAAGTTTGCAGCAGTTGTGAAAAAAATGGGAGGTATCAAAGGATTATTCAAAGGAGGTGACATGGCAAAGAATGTAAACCAAACTCAAATGGTCAAGCTTAACCAACAAATGGCAAAGATGATGGATCCACGCATCTTACAGCAGATGGGTGGCATGACTGGTCTGCACAACATGATGAGACAGCTGCAGCAAGGCTCCAGTGGGATGAATAGTTTAATGGGTGGCAAATAAAACTAGTTTTAGCTATGCCATAAGTCAACTTTAATTATTGAACTGTATTTTAACCAATAAAGGTGGACTCCTATTTCTTTTTTTATTTATTTTGCGTATAGATTTACGTTTTGTCTAATAAACGAGACCGTAAGAGTCAAAATCAACTTTAGAAGTATGAGGAACAGGGTGTTAAGTTCACTCATCCTACATAGAAAAGGGAGGATCCTCCGACCAGACGGGTGTTGTGTGTGGCGGGCAATTGCCCCACGACTGATGTCGGGAAGTTTGTATGTATAACCCGGTTCATTAAATAAAGGAATCTTAAATGGCGGCGCTTATCATGTTTTCTCGCTCGCACACTAGTGCCGTCTATACTTGCTCTCGTGCGTACCGTAAGCAGAAAAAAACCTTTTTACGAATTCCTTGAAACCGGTAACAACGGAAAAATAGTTTTCTGCTATTTTTCCGTTGTTACCGGTTTGTTATTGTTGTTCAGTTATGTTTTATTGTTAGTACTTATAATGTCTCCTTTTTACGATTTAACGTTCTTTTTATGATATTGTATAACATTTAAGTTTGATAAAGATAGTTTTTCTTTTTTTTTTTAAGAAAGTTACGCGTTCAAACAATATAAGTACCTATCGTATAATATAATTACGAGAGGATACTTGAAAAACTTTAACTTGAAATTTTACATGCTAACTGTACTATCTGTCAACGCAAGTACAAGCCGCCATTGAAGATTCCTTTCTTGAATGCATCGGCCTATATGCTAGTTGCGCGATAAACTCTGCTTGCGAGATGCAGAATTTGCGTGACGTCAGTATGACGCGTTGTTCGCATGTGGCGTTGTAGATACCGCTACAAACGAAAACAAGATAGACAAGATAAACAAAAAAAAGAACAACACTTTCGAAAACATAATAAAGCCTCCAAAGCAAAGGTTTCCTAGGAGTTTTTTTTTTTTTCATCATACTATTAATATCCTATACTATAGAATCCCAATAATGCCGTCTACTAAAAGTATCTCTATGACTAATATGATGAAGAGTGTATCCTTTTTAGGGTTCCGTAGCCAAATGGCACAAACAGAATCCAATTTCGTCGGCTCAGGCGCAAAACGTCTCTTTCGCAGAATGTCTCTTTCGTAAAATGTCTCTTTCGCAGAATGTCTCTTTCGCAAAATGTCACGCCAGGGACATAAGAATAAAATTTTGATTTTCAAAACAAAAATACATTTATTAAAATTATAGTGCAATTATGATGTTAAAATTTTGGTATGTACTTAAATTTACTTAAGAATGTATTCCAAATAAAAAAAATATATTTTGATACAGTTAAAAATAATATTTTGGTATAATTTAAAGTTCAGTGATGGCAACATTTATAATAATATGTGAGGGTAATTAGAAAAAGCTTATAAATGTATGTGTCATTCATTATTGCCGAGCTGTGTTTTGTCTGTGTTGCTCTTTGCTGAGTAGGTATCAATGTTTATTTTGATTTACAATACTTCATTAGCAAGTAATGTACATTCCAGAATGAAAATAAATATTACATTTTTTTTTTCTTATTGAACGATTTATTTTCATAATCATTTACGAAAATAATAATTTATGTAGCAAATTTTAATTTAAATATATATTTTTTAATCATTTTAAAAATGGTATAAAAAATATTTACATTTGCAATACTTAGTTAATGTTTAGTTACTAATAGTGATAGCTCCTATTATATTATCTGTGGATATGTTTACTAACAGTATTGATTCTTTTGATCTAAATTTTTGAATGTGTGTAAAATGTTTGATACCTATTGATATTGTTTTTATTTGGAATAGATTCTTAAGTAAATTTAAGTACCAAAATTTTAACATCATAATTGCACTATAATTTTAATAAATGATTTTTTGTTTTGAAAATCAAAATTTTATTCTTAAGTCCCTGGCGCGACATTTTGCGAAAGAGACATTCTGCGAAAGAGACATTTTACGAAAGAGACATTCTGCGAAAGAGACGTTTTACGACCAGGGGACATTTTGCGAAAGAAACGTCTCTTTCGCAAAATGTCTCTTTCGCAGAATGTCTCTTTCGCAAAATGTCGCACCAGGGACTTAAGAATAAAATTTTTGCGCCTGAGCCATTTCGTCATGTTCGTCTCTGTCAGTCCTGGAGCTAGTGAGACTAAAAGGTTTGTCATTTATTTTTCGCTTTTCAGTTTCCTTTTCAAATAAGAACTTCCCTCACAGCCTCAGACCCTCAAAGATAGTCATTCCCCAGTTAGGTCTAAAGTCGCCATTATGATGAATAAAAATAATAAAACACTATACGAGTAGCTGCTGTAATCCGATAGATTTTTTTATCCTCAGAAGAAACTGGATCTATTGGCATCAAAAAAAGTTTTGGTGGAAAATGCCCATTTTCTTGCTAAAGATAAAAAATGTTTCTTACTGCCCCATCTCAAAAATCCAACATGTATAAAAACGCGTCGACGTCGACTTAGAATTTCCAACTTTTTTTCGTCGGTTAAAAAACAGAGCGTTTAATAATTTATATAATAGATTTTCGCTTTGTTTTCACGATACATCGAATGAAATAATTTAAAGTTAATTTATCCCACTATAATATTAGCGTCAGTTTTAAATTTCGCGCGAAAAGTAGTTTTTTCATGCATCAAATCCAAATATTGGATCGCTAGTGTCCGAAGATGGCCTCGTGGCTAAATAATAACATAACAGCCACATGGGTTGATCAAGGAAATGCAATACTTGCCGAGGTCAGTCTGTTAATCGGTGACTGTGAGTACTGGCGACATATTACTTTAATCTATGGTCGACTATGGTACTGGCAAGTGGCAGCTAACCCAGTGCCAAATGACACTGCACGTCGTTCGTTGATCTTTCGTACTTTTGTTTTTAATATGACAGATGTGATATGATAATAAAAGCGTTTTTGATCACACTTATGTTTAAAATTAAATAAATAAAGCCCTCACAGTGACTATCTATTACATACTGAGACCCTCCGTGCCTCGGAAACCAAGCTCCGGCTGTCATAAATGTAGATGAGACAGTTTTTACGGGTACCTAGTCAAACTCGGAAGCCTGAAATTCTGACAACCAGTTTTACCATGGTTCATGGTCAGTCACTCCACTTAATATGTATACTGGTATACACGTAGACAGAGTAAACTTCTGTCTACGGGTATACAGCTGCATCCGTTTAGACTGGAAGCCGACTCCGTTGTAAAAGGCTACATAGATAAAGTCTGAAGATTATATTCTAGTATTTATATTCTGTGGTCAGCTGTCATCATGCTTGACATGAACATGGAATTGGAAATTGGAAATTTGGAACCAAAGAGTAAAGTAATATAGAACAGTAGCATAACATCACATCATGACATCATTGACATCTGATTAAGTCAATAAAACGTCAAATTATTTGAATAGAAGTTTGTAATATTGGTCACGGAATATTATTAATTAAAAATAGTTTTTGATAGCGTTATGCACACCATTTGTTTAGGAATTTTTAAGTTTGGTAGAAACATCCAGAAAAGGGTAATTCAATATTTACTTGAAACCTATTTTTATAGGTTATGTTATCCTGAAGATAGATTTTAACTGTTTTGTTTGCTTTTTGGTGGATGTAGTGTTCTGGCTCGCTAATTACTCTTCACAATCCCGGAAAGAGTGCACCCGTATTTGCACACGCACTTCACTATAACATCTCCTGCGTACTTTTTGTGTACTTCCTCTGTTCAATTAGCCAGCTGTGACTGAAATTCGGTCAGAAGACTTCGGAGGATACTTTCTATTAATTCTTTATACAACTTTTAGGCATACACAACACACAATACCAATACAATTTTGAGACGCAGAATACGCTCCAAAATGGACCAAGAATTAAAATGTCGAGAAAATCCAGTTGTGCTGAAGTTGGAGTCAGCAGAATTCAAAAGCATATTCACTCCTGAAGTAACAGACCTCAAGAATTTATTCGACAAATACAAATATGAAATCAGGGTAGCTGGTGGTGCAGTCAGGTAGTTAATCTAGGTATTCAAACTTAGTACATAACATTTTTAAATAGTTATTCAAGCTAGGACAGTATGATTCACATTTTCCTGACAGTCAGTACTGTCCTAGATTTATTTGTTTGCTTCTGCATTGTTCCTCGCAGTTAAATCATTGTTTATTGCAGCAATTACTGTAGTAATGCTATCTGTTACATTCAATTATTTTTTTAATAATGGGCTCATTTACAGGGATCTATTAATGGGTCAGAGTCCAAAAGACCTGGATTTTGCTACTACAGCAACACCAAAACAAATGAAAGATATGTTCACTGCTGAAAACATAAGAATGATCAATGCTAATGGTGAAAAGCATGGCACTATTACAGCCAGAATCAATGATAAAGAGAGCTTTGAAGTAACTACACTTCGGATAGACATAGTCACTGATGGACGCCATGCTGAAGTTGAGTTCACTACAGACTGGAAACTAGATGCCAACAGGAGGGATCTCACAATCAATTCTATGTATTTAGGTGGAGATACAAACAGTGTTATATTATTTCTAATGTCACAAACACATAATTATGTTGCTTCATGTTCATTAATATTTTTTTATAGGTTTTGATGGCTCTGTGTATGACTATTTCTTTGGATATGAAGATTTACAAAAGCGCAGGATAGTCTTTGTTGGTGATGCTGATAGAAGGGTCAAAGAGGATTACCTCAGGATAATGAGATATTTTCGTTTCTACGGAAGGATAGCAGATGAACCTAATAATCATGATGAAAACACACTTACAGTTTTAAAAGAAAATGTTAGGGGGCTTCAAAATATATCCGGAGAAAGAATTTGGGTGGAACTTAAGAAAATGCTTCAAGGAAATTTTGCAGGAAGCCTTTTGAAAACAATGATTGATGTAGGAGTTGGAGAATACATAGGTAAACACTTTATATTGTATTGTAAATTAATATATTGTGATGATATATTAATAAATAAATATAAAAATATTGCTCTTGATTGTATTGGTAATATTCTATTCCACAAATAATTATTTAATGCAGGTTTACCAGCGTCTCCTAATGTTGAAGAACTAGACAGACTTTTAAAAAGAGCTGAACATCTAAAGTTGCTTCCAATAAGTTACCTAGCAGCTCTTCTATCCGACCTGGATGAGGTGACTGAGTTGTACAGCAGACTCAAGTTCTCAGGCTATGATAGAGACCTTGCCTACTTCCTGGTAGAACACAGAGGAGACAAAATAGCCACCAGGCCATTATTGTGAGTTGACATATCCATACTTATACTATGAATACAATAGTAACTGTCTGTCTTAACTTTTACCTTTCATGCCTACACTGATTTCACTGAAATTTGATACACAGGTAGGCAGATCCTCCCTTTTCAATAGAGGTTAAGGCATATATGTATTATTCCTTATATTATTCCCTATTCCTCATATCTTTAAAATATGTCTTATTATCATAGAATTTATTTCAAATGATTGTTTTGATATTTCAGACCATATGAAAAACTAGTTTTAAACACAAAGATAAAACAAAAGGATGCAATTGAGTATGTTAAAGAAGTATTGAAGTACAGAGGAGATGTGCTTTTAAAGCAATTTAATGAATGGGAAGTGCCAAGGTTCCCCATTAGTGGTAAAATGTTGAAAGATGCTGGAGTCCCACCGGGCAAAATGTATGGTCCCATTATGAATAAGCTCAAAGACATTTGGATTGAAAATGAATATAAACAACCAGAAGGGGAGCTTATTAAACACATCCCCAACATTATAGAGGAATTTGAGAAAAAAAGAATTTGAATTAAAAAGTACTTAAAAATAATTTCAAAATTTTATTTTATAAATTAAATATCGTTAGCACATAGCTTATCTTAGACTATATTAAACTATGTAGGTTCTGCCTGCAACTTCGTCCGCATGAAACATTACCTATAGTATTCGGCAATAGCATAGCTTTTTACCAGTGAAAGAATATTTTAAATTGGATAGTATAATAGAAAGTGTAACAGTGTTAAAATATAATCAAAGCATTTGATTGCTGAAGGAACTTAATTATATCATTATTTCATAAATTATTGAACCTTTGGAGCTTCATAGGGTTCATACCTATTACAGCCATCGTCATCATCTCTGTGTTCTAAAAAGCATCTCTTACAAAACAGATACTTGCAGCCTAAGCACCTCATCCTCGCATCTTCATTGCATATTTCACAAAAAGGCAGTTCATCAGACAGTGTAATTATGTCATCCTCCAAAGATGCCTCTGCCTTTATCTAAAAAAAAGTGAGTTTTTAGTCAAACTTAATTATTTTAGTCCCAACTAACTTATATTTGGACAGCTAAGAAAACATACCTTTTCAACAATTTTTTTGACAGTGGCCTCCTCATCATCTGATTCATCATTTTTCTGAATTGTTAGAATACCTTGTGAGCCTGGGTTAGATCCTTTAAGTTTTTGCATACGAGCCTCTATATTACTAATAAGACCATCAAATTCATCTGTGTATTTTGTATCAATGTTAGTTTGCTCCATGTATTGCTTTATCAGGTCATTTGCCTGCTCTTGTTCTGTCCTTGTGTCTGGTGGTGGTAATACTGGCTGGAACATAATGGTGAAAAGAAAAATAACCATAAAAAGAGTGAGTAAAGACAACCACAGATCTAATTGATTTAATAAATATGTTGATAGTGTATTTTGGCATTTATAATGGTTGTCTACTTGTTTTCCAAGCAATCTATTTTGAGGTGCGAAAAAAATACCCACAGTATCTCACCTTAGCGGTAACAACTTCAATGGGCATTCCTTTTAATTTTGCCAGTCTTGAATATATCTCAGAATCTGAAGTAGAAGGAATTTCACCTTTGATATTCTGAAGACGACTTTTGATATCTTCATCTGTTGTTGATGGAGGAGTTACATTTCTGCCTTCTTTTAACTTTTGTAGTCTATCTAATATTAGCTGATCTTTTGTCCCTGCATTACAGTCGGAATTAACTGCTTGTTTTTGGTCAATGGCACCTATTCTCCTAAAATAGAGATATTTTACTAAATTATTCCAGTCAACAGTAATGTGAATATGTTGAGTTGACTTTCGCACAGATGTAAAAATATTGCAGTGGCACATTTCGTGCACAGGATCTTTATCTTCAATGCACTGCACTGTTCTTGGACATGCTGAGATGCACTCGGTTGGGTTCTCAATGCGCAGTTCAAAAACGAGAGTTGAAAATCCAGTGTACAATAAAATCCTGCCACAATATTTTTGTCTGCGTGAACATGGTTTTATGAGGTAGGCAGGTTTGTGAATAAATTGTTTTTTACCTAAATTCAAATTTTATTTACCTGTAGTATGCGTCAGGTGCCTCAACTTGCTTAGGCTCATTAGGTTTTGAACTATTGTTTTTACATTTTGCACATACCTAAAACAATGAAGTATGTCATAAACCAGTAGTTGAAGTCATTGACTCTTGCATTATAAAATAATGAAACCTTGTTTATCTAGATTATAAACTTGGGTCTGGTATAATTATTAATAGATTACCCAAGATGGATTTATTGTTACTGTTAACATACAATCTTTGTTGACAAAGCAGTTTCAGCCTTCCTTAAAAATTGGAAGATTGAATTAGATAACATGCCCTGAGAAATGTTTTCTTAGGAAAAATTCATAGGTATTGTTGACATTTAATTGAGGTTCCACTGTACACATGTATTAATTCGGTCTGACCTTAGTTTCAGCGTTGAGTTTTGATAAAAACATTTTGTTGTCCAAACATTTGGAGCAATAGCTGAAGCCGCAACTTGGACATCCTCTCTGAAAACATCGTATAATTTTCCTTTATACTGATTTAAGGAATTAATTCTTTAGTGAATAAATATACCTCTTTACGAAGCAATAAAAACGGTTAAGATTAGATGACGTGAAAAGGTACATGGAATGTAGATATTTAGTTAATTAAGGAATTAATTCATGAATAAATATACCTCTTTACGAAGCAATGAAAACGGTTTTGTACAGGAGTTACAAGACATTTTAGAACGTACAGAACTTATGCGAGCACAGACGTACAATTCTCACGAAATAACAAGGAATCTGCAAGCATTTAATTTTATGTTACATGAAGTAAAGTTCTCAACAACAGAGTTACACAGACCAACAACAAGAATAGTGAATAAATAACGTCAAATGTCAATTACGCCAGCACATCAAGCTACTACAAGCTGTCAAATTTCTTTAATAGATTTTCAACTTTATCACTAGCGCATTAAGGTTCAAAGTTGATTGGGAAAATTTGACAGTTTCGGACAGCTTGACCTGCTGGCGTCTGTACAATTTGGCAGATTGACATTTGACACAGTCAGGGCGCATTCCGAATTATGACGTAATTGTTCACACTTTCACAGCGCTCACATAAATAATTTGCGTTCCGATTTAGTTTAGATATCACGATTATGACAGCTGAGAGCTGTCAACAATTCGGAACGCACTCACAGTGCTCGCTTAACGTCAAAACAATATTCACTTGAATACTCATAGTAGGATTACAGTATTTCTTTGCGTATACACTACAAATTTCTTCTTCTTCTTTGGTTAGGTGGCGACTGTAGCCAGAAGTACAGACGCCAGCACATCAAGCTACTACAATGTGTCAAATTTCTTTAATAGATTTTCAACTTTATCTCCAAAGAATTAAGGTTCAAGGTTGAATGGGAAAATTTGACAGTTTCGGGTAGTTTGACCTGCTGGCGTCTGTACAATTTCAAAACTAAACACACACACTGTCATTTTTGACAGCGCACACGGTGATATTATTTTATGGCATTGGCATGGTCGCCGTTATCGCAAGATGGCGCATGTTATGACGTCATCTATGACGATTCACGGGACATTGTTATTGCGCTCACGCTAATTCGGAACCGGAAACAGCACGCTCAAATCGATTACAGCGCAACTCGGAACGCACCCAAATACTCTTTGGTTGTCACTCAGCTGTCACTGTCAATGTCATTAGAACGTATTTGTTGTTTGTTGTGATAAACTGAAAAGTGAAAACTTGTTTGAAAACTTATCACCTATAATACTCACTCACTTAGATAGTTTAATATTTTACAATGCTGATATTAAAACATTTATTACCTCCTAACATATATGAAGTAATAGACAGAGCTGGAATATCCACTGTAAAACAAATAATTATTCTTTCTATTTGGGACATCAAGAAGTCTACCAACTTATGTGTTGATGATATTTTGCTACTAAAAAATATTGTGACTGATAATATATGTCCAATTAGTACTACGGCCAATGATTTGAAGAAAATTAATAGAAATGAACTCCAAATATCAACAGGATGTATTGGCATAGATAATCTATTGAATGGTGGTCTTCAAAAAGGTACAATAACAGAGGTTTTTGGCGAAAGCGCAAGTGGAAAGACCCAATTAGCCTTACAAATATCCTTAAAAAATTGGGCCCATGGGTGTGTTTATATTTGTACTGAAGATATATTTCCAACTAAAAGATTTGAGGAAATGAAAATAAATCTTCCACAGTTCAACTCCAAAATAGACTATGGAAAAAATGTCTTTGTGGAACATATAACCGAGGCAAAAGATTTGCTGTCTTGTGTTAGCGTACGGTTACCTAAGCTGTTACAACAGCATGACTTATCTCTAATAGTAATTGATTCGATTGCAGCACCTTTTAGATGTGAAAGTACTAATTATGTGAAGAGAGCAGAAGACTTAAGAGAAATCGCTACTGTATTGACAACATTGGCACAAGAATTCAACTTAGCTATTCTCTGTATAAACCAAGTCACAGCTTCCTTTGAAGAGTCATCTAATGTATTGCCATCCCTGGGTCTGGCATGGTCTAACATGGTCACCACTAGGCTTATGTTAAAGAAGACTTTAAAATCTTATGAAGCAAAAGAGCTGCTAAAAACCGGAAATCAGCTACTTACTTGTAAACATGAAATATATATTAGAGAACTACTTGTAGTATTTGCTCCGCATTTACCTCATTCCATGGTAGAATTTGTTATTACTTCAAATGGTATTCAGAGCATTCTAAAATAAAACAACTATGATAATAAAATTATGTTCTTTTTATTATAAAGGTAACCATGCGCCCATTGGGATTTACCATCGTCGATAAAAATTACGAACTTCCATTGCAAACTTTCCTGGAAGTCCTCTATTTCCCGTAAGGCAAAAAAATTTCAAAGTGCTGACATTCGTTAAACAGAATTCTTGTGCATTTCATGCCTCTAGACCTAGCAGTTTAGGCCGAGCTTTTTGTGAAGTAGACCAGCGTATCAGTTAGCGTGGATTTCGTATTTTCCTAGATTTTCAACGCCCCCCGCTCCCTTTAACAGGCAAATCTTTATAATTTAGTTATTTATATATTCGGGCCTATAAAGGATACAAAGAAATAAGCTATTTTCCATGGGGATTGATTTAAAATATATATTTTGTGGAGTTTCGATGATTTGACTTATACAGGATTACTGATTACTGGTAACTAGCGATGGGTCGAGTCGACTTTTTGGTAACTCGAGTAGCTCGAGTTGACTCGCTTACCAACTCGAGGTTGAACTCGAGTTGACTCGACTCAGTGTGCCCTAAGGTCCGTCGCGCCGCCGCGTCGTCCGTCCGAGTCAGCAAATGCTCAACTCGGTCCATCGTTCCGCGGGTTGCTAGTGTGCTACGTTCAGTCGTTCACGGTTCGCCGGGTCGGGTCCGGCGGGCTGAGTGGCGTCGAGTTAATGGTAGTCAAATAAAATTGAGCCCGTTCAAAAATTAGACGTTTATTATTATAAAAAGTGTTTACAAACATCACATCACAAAACGAACTACTTAGGTAGTACAAAAGAATGGTAACAATTTTACCTAGTAAATAATAAGAAACTAGAATTACGTTTGGTATTTGGTCAAAACTGCAACAAAACAATAAACAACGAACGAAGTAACAATAACAAAAAAGTAAACAAAACCAATTTAAGCTTTCTACATTTATTTTATGTCAAAACTCTCTCATCAGTTCTGTCTGACTAACCGTCTGTTAAGAAACTAACAACGAGAACTATCTCTTTCACTCGCGGCAAGCGACTCGCGGGCCGCCAACCCACCGCACCGCCCGCCGGGCGCCGCGCGCACTCTTCGGGTCAACTCGGTTTGCAGATATTTTGACTCGGGTTGACTCGCTTACGGTCTGACCCGAGTTACTCGAGTTAGATAACTCGAGTCGCCCATCGCTACTGGTAACTCGACGTAGGTACTTATTCCTTGCAGGACGTCATAGTAGGGTGAAAATTGGTGAAAATGCAACAAATTAAACCACCAAATGTTCTACCGAAGTTCAGTAGCTTTTGAGTTGCCTAGTAAGATTTTTAGTTTTTTTTATGAAAAATCTCAGGTTAAATCCAATTCGAATTGAAAGAATAATTTGATCCAATCCAAAAGCCAAATTGAAAATTATCTACGGAGCGACTGTACTGAAATTTCTGTTATTATCAGTGTTGATGCCGTAGCAAATCTTTGTTAGTAATTAAAAGTTCAAAAGATTTGATGATTTCCCACACAAATAAAAAGCGTTAGTTACTTTCAACTCTACGTCGCGCAAACTTGTGTTTTGTTATCTGACTATTTCCTTATCTGTTGCCACGTATCTTGCTCGTGTTGTGCTGTGCCTTCCTATTAAGTGCTGACTATGGCTTCATATTCTAATCCTGAATACGCTGACATAATGTACTGTTACGGGCTTTGTGATGATATCTAACGCTGCTGAAGCGCGGAGAGAATATCAACTTCTCTTTCCCAACCGCCGACTCCCACACGTTAGTGTCTTCGGATCGACTTATCGGCGATTATCTGAAACTGGCAGCGTCGAAAGAAGCAGGCAAATTGATAGTGGTCGTTCCCGGAGATACACGGCTGAGGACGAGGAGCTTATTCTTCAACGTTTTATTGACGACCACAACATATCGACAAACATCGTAGCTCGTGAGCTTGGTATGTCATAGTGGAAAGTCTGGTCTGTAGTTCACTATTGTCAGGCCGACATCCATACCACTAACCCGTGCAGTCATTAGAAGAGGGAGATCCGCCGAGACGGCTTGAATTTTGTCGTTATATGCTAAGTGCCGACGACGAAGGCGAACACTTTTAAAAACGCATTCTATGGACCGATGAATCATGTTTTGACCGTGATGGTATCACAAATTACCACAATTTACATTACTGGGCACCGAGAGCAGAAGGAAACCCTAAGAAACTGAAACCAACTGCATCCGAGCGTAGATTCTCATATAATGTTTGGATGGGTATTATCGACAACAATTGGCTCACATTTTTTGCACCGAACACTAACTAAACGGGGAACTTTATGAAGATTTCTTAAGAAATCATTTAACAGCACTGCTCACGGATGTACCGGAAGAAAGAAGAGCAAACATGATTTATCAACATGACGGATGTCCAGCCCACTTCCGAATCACAATTCGACAATTGCCCGATGACCACTATCCATACTGCACGAAGCCCTGATCTGACGCCGCTAGACTTTTACGTTTGGGGTCATATGAAAGACCTAGACATACCTAGATAGACCCCCCTAAACCGAACCCCCCTATGTGACCCCCATAAATTCAATTGAAGAACTAAGGGAGAGAATTACAGATGAAGGCAACAATCACAGCAAGAATCACAAAAACCGAAGTGAGGAAGCGAATAAAAACATGTATTCGAAACCGAGGTCAGCACATCGAACAAGACGTGTGAAATGTGTGTAAAGTTTTAAAATTGATATTGATTAAAAATAATAATTATGTTCATGAAATTGTTTAATTTGATTTTCCGAATAAACACCTTTTTGCGAGACGTACGCCTTCCTACTAAATCAAAAACGATTTTCATAATGTAGTCCATGACTATGTATTAATTTTCGTACCTTTTTGGATAGCTGATAGCTAAGGATATTTTACTAATTTGTACATCTGGCGTAGTATTTTCTTTTGTACTAAGACAACATTTTGTATGAAGTAATGGCAAAAATGACAAAAATTAAATGTTTGATTAGTGATATTTGCCAAGGTTTTAGGCATTTGTGAATGGGTCAGACAAAAGTAAATAATTTAATGTCTTTGGGTCAGACATTGAAGAAGTGTCTCCCACATCTAGTATTGCACTATGATGTTTTTGTGATTCATAACTACAAAGACGTTGTCTACGTACGCACCAATACTCGCACGCTCACACAAACTCGTATAAAATAGAAAGAGACAGAGAGAAAGTGTGAATTCTTTCTCTCTATGTCGAACACCCATGACGAAAAATTAGGAGAAATTTTCATTTTGACCTCACTATCTGCTTTATTACCTTCGAAAACCATGAAAACTATGTTTCGTAGTCACATGGATGGGACATAACGTTATTTCGTTACGTGACGATTTCTACCAGTTTATTACCGCAAGCGGCGCAAGCCGCGTTAAAGAACCACAGATAACTATAAATATAAGTCAGAGTAAAGAACTTCGTTTAAAAATATTTTCTTCGCACCTCGCCTCGGTTAGGATAGATTTTCTGTTGACTATAGATACAGAAATAGGACTTGTTTGTCGACTTAGGTAGAGTCCGTTTCACGAAAGAAGTCACGGGGCAACAAGTTGAACTAATTATTATTATACAGTTAGCAACATTCCTACTACCCTCCAACCTCAGACACCTTTGTCTATTTAAGATTATGCATTTTATCAACCAGTGCCTGTAATATTATGATGTCGAGATAAATAAATCAATTAATATGTATGATTCTGTCGTATGACAGTGACGCCGCGCCGCGTCTAAGAGACTTCTTTTATGAAACGGACTTTAGTAGTTAGTGGTAGTACTTGAGAATTGAGGGGCCTTTTGTTGGACTTTGTAGTATGTACAGACGCCAGCAGGTCAAGCTACCCGAAACTGTCAAATTTTCCCAATCAACCTTGAACCATAATGCTTTAGCGATAAAGTTAAAAATCTATTAAAGAAATTTGACAGATTGTAGTAGCTTCATGTGCTGTTGCTGCTGCTGCTGTCTGTACAGACGCCAGCACATCAAGCTACTACAATATGTCAAATTCCTTTAATAGATTTTCAACTTTATCGTTATAGCAGTAGGGTTCAAGATTGATTGGGAAAATTTGACAGTTTCGGGTAGCTTGACCTGCTGGCGTCTGTACATACTAAATCCATGACTTCTGCTGTCAGACCACTGAGTGGCAGACTTGGGCTTGTTTCAAATATGTCAAACTAATTTTGAAAGATGGATGTCATTGTCACTATTGTCACTTGTCAGTGTCAGATGTGCAAGCGGCGACTGGGGATTGTTGATGAAATAAAGAAAATAAAAACCATTTTTGTTAACTAAAACTACTGAATCTAGCTTCAGGCTACTTACCAAATGCTAGGATTAGAAAATACTGAACACAACGCATATAGTTGTTGGTTGCCACTATTTATTAACACCAATGTTCACAGATCGAATTTTGAACAGTATTCGCTATATAGCGATACACTTTCACCCCGCAGGAACGAAGCCTGCGCTCAATGCCAGTCGGTCCGCCGCGCGATACGCTAGTGTTTCATCGACCTCGCCCAGTAGAAGGAAAATGGTGTGTCAAATACTATAATTACTTTAAGCACTAAGTCGAAGCTTATTTCTTATAACTCATGTGGTTATCGTTTTATAGGCAGACAAGTTGACTCAAGAAGATCGCGACGCACAGCTGCAGCCTCTGTTACAGTCTGGCTGGAAAGTGCAAAGCAACAGGGATGCTATTGAGAAAGAGTTCCAATTCAAGGACTTCAACCAGGCCTTTGGCTTTATGAGTAGAGTGGCACTGCTGGCTGAGAAAATGGATCACCATCCTGAGTGGTTTAATGTTTATAATAAACTTCAAGTAAGCAGTCATTTCATTAAATCAATTAAATAATCATTTACAATTATAATTTCCAACCAAGATTAAGTTCAATGTTTTTTGTGATTTACTGATTACCTACTGTTGATGTAACAATGTGCAACTAGGTATGTATTGTTAATTAGTTTTGGTTCTTTATTTTGTGAAGCAACAATATCATTTTAGTTGAATACAGATTTATTATGCATATTCACGATAGAATCCAACAAATAATTATACATTGGAATGATTGTGAGTGAGCATCAATCAATCCCTAATAAAATGAACATAGTTTTTTTTTTTTAAATATCTCAAGTAGGTACAGGCACTTTTAAATTGTCAAGGTATGTATTAACATACCTTGACAATTAGTCAAGATATAAAATTGTATCGTCTTATTACAGGTTACATTGTCTTCTCATGATGTCAATGGACTGAGCAAGCGGGATATCAGAATGGCTACGTTTATGGATAAAAATTTTAGCTAAGTTGCTTTCTTTAAGTGTTAATTAACTAGTTATCGCAGACAATATCAATAAAAATATTAACACCTATATATTTTAAATGTATTCAGTGTTGTATGAGTGCAAGAGTATGCATTAAACAAAATCGTTAAGAACAAAACAATGTTTTTTTTACATTTCTCCTAAAATATGAAGTCTGCAACCGCTGAATGCAAAAATGGCAACAATTGAATGCAAAATTTGTTAATAAGTAAATGTATTTACATTAACAAAAAAATGGACCTAAATACCTAAACCAAATTGTTATTGGTTAAATATATTTTGTACCTACCTACAACATAACCTTTCGCGACCCGCTGACTCCTATTAGATGAAGAAGTCAAATCATTTAATTCAATTTACAATATTTTGGCACATTTTTAGTAAAAAAAATAAAAAAACCAAGTTTTGGAATGGGCAATTCATTTTTTTTTTATTACCCACGATAATTTTATTATTTGTGTCTCATTAGTCGTGGCTTGATACGCTTATAATCAAATCAGTTCGTTTATATTTAAGTAGTAGGTACTTTGCCCGCGGATGTTGGGCTTTTTCCATAAAATGACAATACCTGCGCGGCGTCCCCGCTTCCCCGGGGGCAAGTCCCAACGCGCGGTGATGCCCCGACGGCGACCGACGTAAAGCGCTTATTACACTATCCAATTCTAAGGAATGATAGCTAAGAAATCGGCAGATGTAGGTAATCGCAGTTAGAACTGATTGGATCCAATTTAGTGTAAATTGGAGGTCCAACCGCACTACTTCCTAAATTGTGTACAATCGTTCTTCACGAATGCGTCTGCATGCGTCGTCTGACCGATTTAGAATCCAGTATCCAATTTAGTGTAGTGTAATCACTAGCTTCCGATTTCCTAGTTAGTGTTCCTAGTTAGCATTCCTTAAATTGGATAGTGTAAGCTCGTCCGAGTCGTAGGTACCTAATATGCCGTTTACTTTGAAGCTGATTCCGAGGCGAGCCGAGCCCTTACGGCTATCGTACTGCACACTTGCATTGCAGTAAGCATAGAGTTTAATATAAAGAATGCTGAACGGCTCGAGTTGAATACCGATACTGTGCCGAGCTGTAGGGCTTACTCTTGAAACCAATCCCAACCTCGATCGTATTCCAAGCAGATTTATTTTTAATTCAGAAAATTGGAACTTTAGAACGAAGTCGAGATTGAGATTGCAATCGACTACACTGATTATCACCAGTAGCCTTTACCGACGGCCCGGGGTGATTCGTTGCGCTCCCGGGTCCGATGTGGCAGGCAAAATAACACTCCAAAGGTGAAAAGTTTCCTTTGATTATAATGAAGTTAACAGCGCAGCGGCATGCGGCAGCACAAAGAGAAGGTTTTATAGTCATTGCGGCAGCAGGACCACCGTGTAATACCTATTAGCATTATCTCATAACGCGTTCTGTGTCAAGGCTGTGTGGAGGAAAACTGCTTTCTATTGGTTAAGTTTTAATAGTTATTAAGTTGGTACAGATTCAGACAGTTCATGTTCCAGTTCATTTCATGCAGTCACTTTAAAAAAAGTCAAGGTAGTTAGTAGTGGTAGGTACCTACCGACCTAGTAGTAGACAAGTACCGAAATGTAATAAAACGACCAATCATAATGTACAATATATTTTTAAAACTTAAATTATTAATGGTGTTGATGCTGACTGTTCATTTTGTAAAGAAGTAAGAAGAAAAGTAAGGGTCCTTTAACTTTTAAATTAGTTAGGTAGGTAGGTAGGTACTAGATAATGTTCTATGTGATTTTTTTAATATAACATGGACATGTCCGCTTGTCGTTAAATGGTTCATTTTCGAAAATGGAAGTGCATGGATAGGCTTTTTCTATGGTCCTCTTCAATTCCAGAGCATGCGCCAATCCCTTCGTCTCGCATACAACTTTCATCTGAAAAAGGAGGGTTATTAAATTAATTTTCCCTTTCAGTCAGGTCGATATATCCAAAACTAGTTTTAGGGTGAAGCGAGATCTGAATGTGGCGGTCCTTGGCTCATAAAATACTTACACTAAGGGCTGATTTTTCCAACGCCAGATAACTTGATCGGAGGAATAATTTTGAATTTTTGACAGTTCTTCCATACAAAAATTGTCAGACCTCAATTTTATTCCACGAATAAAAATGATCGATCGATTGAAAAATTTGCCTTTAAGTTGCAAAAAATGTGGTAGATACTTCTGCAGGGTTTCGCTAGCTAATATTCCCCCCATCACGTGATGAAAGGTAATCAGAGTCAGAGGCACGTAGGTACAAACATTATATTTAGCACATGCCCACATGTTGTAGTATTTTACCTATAGCTGTACCCACCTAGATAAACTGTGGGCAAGTATTATAGGTGGTATAAGTATAGTCGTCGTCTTTGCAGAGCTGCAGCAACTGGAAATAAGTTCTTGGGAGTAGGTACCTACCGAATAATTAGACACTCAATCTAATAGTTTTAAGATCTAATCTAAACACACCTCAACAAAGTAATCCGCGCCGTCTGTCCACGAGTTGTCTTGAAAGTGACGATGAATATTGTAGCCTCCGGCTGCTATCAGTGACATTAGTTTTGATTTAGATATAGCGTCGTTCCTTACACCAACCTGTTAATAAGATCATCAGGTATGAGTCTACGAAAGACGTATTTAAAGCTCCGTTTTTAAGGATTTTTTGTAACAATATTGTCGGTTCTTACCCTAAACTTCACTAAACGCCCTTCGGCTGCTAATCCTCTTTCTAAACAACGAACCAGCATGATATTATCAACATTTCCTCCGGTTAATAAGCAGACCACACTACAAAATAATTATAAATTTAGCTAGTATTGAAATGAGAAGAAGAAATAAGACAATAGTCGTTCAAGTTTGCCGTCTGCCGCACGTAATGGTATAAACATCACGACATTATTTTGTAAAACACAAGGCAAATCTGGAAATTAATGTTTTCCACTAAAGGCCTACAGTTTAACTGATGCAGTCCCAGAGGGAGGTAAGGAGGTATGCGGTGCGGGAGGAGTGCGGTGAAGTGCGTCACGCGATAGCTGTAAGGTGTCGGCTTGACGAGGGCCAACGTCAGCAGGTGATTTGTTATACCGTCGCTGTGAGGAAAACGCATATAAGACTGGAGTCACAAAAATGAGTCCTCCAATTAAGAGCTAAACGAAGAAGTTAAGTAGTTTATAATGTTTAGGTATTAAAAAAAAATACCACGATCAATACACTTTGGAATACATTTTGGATAGAAGATTTAGTTCTGGCGTGTGGACATGAATTATGCGTCAGTTAGGTACAGACGCCAGCACATCAAGCTACTACAATCTGTCAAATTTCTTTAATAGATTTTCAACTTTATCGCTAAAGTATTAAGGTTCAAGGTTGATTGGGAAAATCTGACAGTTTCGGGTAGCTTGACCTGCTGGCGTCTGTACCTAAATTGACTGGAGGAGTAAATAGGTATATTATGGCATAGATGGCAAAATAATAAACCTTATGAGTAGGCAGGTATTGTTATTGGATATCGTCAGAAAAATCCTGTTGAAACTATCTCGTGTGCAGCTTGACATAACTGTCACCCCTCCCGTACCGTGGACCTGCCTCAGAAACCGGCCTCTGTAGTACCTACCTCTGTAACTCTGTAACTCTGTAAGACTTAATACCTACGTAACGCTTAACTGGGACGGTTTCTGAGGCATGCTGCAAGCAGTTCCATCACACAAAAAGTAAAAAGAAATAAGTAGTAATATCTAGGTAGTAATATTTCAGAGATTAGTTATAGAACAAAGTTGCTACTCAAGACGTTATACATACTTCTTTGATTTCAGTTCTGGGACAAGGTTTCCGAGGATAGCCGCCAGTGTACAAGCCCCAGCTCCTTCCACTATGAACTTTTCTCTCTCTGATAAATGTAGCATTGCGCGTGCGATCCAGTCCTCTTTCACTAGGAGCTTCAAAAGATAAAAATATGTTAAATAACATTCTTGAGTTCTTTTTTAATTTCATTCAATACCGACAGACGTTGTGCCGTCTAAATTTTATTTCACATAGAAAACAGCACTTTCCGTTTTCCCAACAGTTAATGGTAGGTATACTTACAAAAAAAAAAAACTTAATAAAAGAGTAACTAAGGAGTCTCTTGCCCATTCTTCTACATACGGAACTATCTTTTGGAAGGGAATCTATAATGAATTATATTTTCTTGTAATTCTAACGTATAAAATTCCTTGCCTACTTGAAATAAAAAACTGAATTACCATTCTGTCTAGTAGCGGCTTTGCGGTGGCAAATGCATTACAGCCGACGGCACTGACAGTAATAGCGTCGGCGACGTTATTTTGTATTGGTATTGTAAGTGGTTCATCGTTTTCCAAAGAACTAAAAAACGTCGGCGTCAGCTCAGGTTGCACGCCCTGCGCGAAAAATAATTAACGTTAAGTAGACACGAGATAACTTATTGAGGGAAATAGAAAGGGGAAATATTATTGGTAGGCAAAGTACTTAAACTAGCTAAATAACTTACATAAATAAGAACTGAAGGTTTCTGGTGCTTAACAACGGTAGCCATTGCAGCGGCTAATCCTCCAGTGCCTACTGGCACAATTAAAGCGTCCAGAAACGGCGTGGTTTCCATAATTTCTATTGCCAAGGTCCCATAGCCGGCAAGTACGTGTGGATGGTCGCGCCTTAGAAAGTAAAAATAAACCGATTTTAAAATGGACAGCGGTTAGGTAGGTACAGAGTTATTTTTTTAGGTTTTTTTACCCCATCGTACTAATATATTCCGGGTAAACTGACCTTAACAGGAAAAATATTTTCATTTTATATCTAGATCTTAGCTTGGTAGGTATAAAATGAAAATATTTTTCAAAAGTTTTTTCTAGTAACGGTTTCCCCGGAATATACATAAGTACGATGGGGTAGTACGCAAGTATCTAACATCTAATTCATTTCATTCATCCGCATCCCATGCCCATGCTACTTGTATGCTAGCATGATCACCGATTTCGCAACTTTTTAGTCACTGGTGCCACTTTCAAACTCCTCGTAAACACTCATTTTTAGGGTTCCGTAAGTTCACGTCTCGGAACCCTTGTAGTTTCGTCATGTGATCATGTCCGTCCGTCCGTCCTTACCAAAGAGTCATTGGTCCTTACCTTCCAAACGGTTAGTGCTAGAAAGATGAAACTTTGCATGGATATTTGTATTTACCACGTCAACGAAGTGCTAAATAAAATCACGAAAAAATTTTTTTTTGAGATAGATACCTTCCCCTACGCTTAAAGTTGGGATGATTTTTTTTTCTCGCTTCTACCCCATAGTGTGGGGTATCATGAGATTGGTCTTTTAAAAACATTGAGAGGTTGCTGAGACGATGTTTTGAGATATTCAACTTTAAAGCACATTTTTATGTTAAAATAGGGCGCCCCCCCCCCCCCCCCCTCTAAAAGCTAAACGGCTGGCTCGGAAATTTGAAAAAATTCATGATGGTAGTCCATGTCATGAACTTTAAAGGAACACTATAACGACTTAGATAACTATATATGTTAGTTCAGGAGTTATAGAGGCCTAACTTGTAAAATTCGCTTACCTACTTGGTAAACTTCGTACGAAATATTAAGTAAACATGTAACATATTAAAAATAAATTCATAACAATTATCTATTAGACACGATTTTATTTCAATTTGAATCCTAAGAGGATAAATAAAACGAAGGAAAAATAAAAGTTTACAACGACACACGATAGATGGCGTTGTGTATTTATTCCAAATTTCTGAGTCGCGGTATGGTTTTGTTACAATACAGGCTATTTACGTAAACTAGAATTTTAATGGCAACCCTATTCGATGCGTGGCCTGACACGCACTTGGCCGTCTTTTTATTCTATCCATTCGCGTAATACCACACATCTATAGCATTCTCATCTCAGCCGCATGCATGTTGTACACGTCATGTACATGTGAGAGAATCAATCATTATCCTAATCAATCTGTAGTTTTAAGGCACCGCAACATGGGTGATGTAGTACCTAAGTGAGCGGTACCAACACTAATACTCATTCGGCTTCCCCCAGTTTTCTTATGACCCACGTGACCTGCGCGTCCGCTACAGGATACCCATTGAAGGCGTGATTGCTGGCTGGCTGATATTCGCTGCTCGAGAGCTTGAGGAAGTCAAGTTGACGTCAGAATGAAGTAGCTACACGAAGGCTTCGCTGACGTTCAAGTTCCCGTCACCAGCTTAGAGGTATGAGGAAGAGGGTGCAAAGTTTCTCATCCTCCTTTAAACATTGCCTTTCAGATACTTGTTGATTGATTTTGGGTGGCTGGGGAGGTACAACTTTTTTGGTATCCATAGAATTGTATTAGTAAACTAGCTTTAGAAAATATCTCATGGGAACGTACTACCATTGTTTTCATATAACTGTATTGGTTTACGCGGCGAACGCCAGTAAAGCGCACAGTCAGCATGGTTTTATCCGACATCTTGAACAATCATGTCAATCATCGTCATATTTCAGTCAATTTACATAAAAACTGAATAAATAATATATCTAAACCTTCCTCGTGAATCACTCCGTCCATTGGTATTCCGTATGAAAATCCCTTCGGTAATTTTTGAGTTTATCGCGTTTAGACAGACAGACAAACAGACGCGGCGGACTATGTTTTATAATAAGTAGTGATAGTGATAAAACTATCGTGAATGTAAAAATAATGTTTATTCATACCCATTAATATAAGTGAGTCCCTTGTCTCTTGCCAGAGCTCGAGCATACTTTTGAGCTTCCACCAAGTTTGCTCCCTGCACAATAACCTTCGCTCCATACCCATGACATCTTTGCATCTTGTCAATGGCCAATGTAACGGGGATAACCACAATGACCGGGATGCTCATCTTTGCTGCGTGATAGCACAGACCTATGGCCTCATTACCTGTTGAAGCCATGACTACTCCGAGCTTTTTCTTGTCACACGGCAAAAGTTGAAGAGCATTCAAACAGCCTCTTTCCTTGAAACTGTAATGAATATGTGTATTTTAAGAGCTATTAGAAGTATCCTATATCCTAATGCAGGCCATGGTCTACTCAGTGTAATTTTCCGTCCGTAAGGCGAAAGCGCCAGGGTATCTTAAGAACATCCAATGTTGCGTTTTTTGCGTCAGTCACGACCGTAACAAGTATTTATTTATAGAATTAAAATCATTAATAGTTACAACTCTTTAAGGCCAAATAACCTTAGTGAATGACAATTACATGAAATCAAAGAGAGATGTATTGATGATTCTTATGATTATAATTCTGTAAATATATATTTTGATCAATAAGTAACGAAGGGATCTACTCCCGAAGAACGAAATCCGTAGTTTCGGTCGAGGTTGCGGGCGTTTAACATACGGACATAAGATTAGTTTGGAGCCAGCACCCTAATTGCGTAACTCTGCTATTTGCTTCATATGTTCGAATAAAATTGTCAACTCAACAACGTAAATAACGCAGTTAATGTTGTTGAACTGTAAAATGAAACCCATTGCTACTGAGTGTATTACGCATTACCCCGCTGACCTAAGAATGCACGACACCACGAATTGATAGTTGTCCCTACTCCCGGTGTGTTCTTACCCGTCCGAAAAAAAGGTATCGGGTGTATCATGTATGGTTCAGTCCGAAGCTTCGAACGGATCCGTAATCCGTATCTTCGTTGACGGACATAGAGAGTAGACCCCCTGATACAGATTTGCAAATTGCAAAAAACGTAAGATAATTTGTATTTTCCGTGCTACTTTATTAACAAACGTCCTAACGTTAAAGCTTTCGCATTTATAATATTAGGTAGGTATGAGAAAGGGGCCGACTTGCGGTTACGAGTCGTAGGTCGTGAATTCGAACCCAGGCAGGCAATTTTCTTTGTGTATTTAATTTCATCATCACTGTTCTCAAAACGGTGAAGAAAACACATCATAAGTAAATGGGTGTCCCGATGTCCAGAACCAATAATATGACAACCACCAACTCGCACTGGGTCCACGCAGTTGATTATGGCCCACTCCTCTCATTGAGATCCTCTCAATGAGTGTGGCAGTGGAGGCCTGTCAGTGTCCCAGCAGTTTTTTAGATACGTACCTATTACAGGCCGCTTATGCTATGAGAAAGGGTTAGTAGATACGTACCTGCCAGATTTTTGCATGAATTCCAATTTATAATGGATACCGATACCAAAATCCTTCTGGGTGTGTGCTGCCTGAAATTCAATTCTGCAATTAGATATAGCAGTAGGCATTTGGTACAGACGCCAGCACATCAAGCTACTACAATAGACTGTCAAATTTCTTTAATAGATTTTCAACTTTATGGCTAAAGCATTAAGGTTCAAGGTTGATTGGAAAAATTTGACAGTTACGGGTAGCTTGACCGGCTGGCGTCTGTAGGTACCTCATAAAACCAGACAAGTGCGAGTAAGATTTCCGTACAGAGGGTTCCGTCTCAAAGTTGCCTGGTTGCCGCGGCTTCACTTACGTTACACGGACTATGGATTTCCAATTCCGGATTTAAGGACACAATTACCTACACTACACTTACAGACACTTTAAAAAATACTTATGCTGGAGTGGACAGTATACCGATTTGAATTAAATAAAGACTAAATAATAATAATAATATAATAATATCCCTGGACATTTCATACAGCACCATTTGTCCCAAGCTAAGCAACCTAATGCTTGTGTTATGGTAACAAGATGGCTGATAAACTACTTATATACAATTATTTTTTTTTGTAAATACATACATATTATAGATAGAAAAATACCCAGACTCGGAACAAATACATGTAGGTCATACAAATATTTGTTCCGTGCGGGAATCGAACCCGTTAATCGTTCCGTTCGAAAAAAGGATCTATGCATTCAACGAGTTTCTCACCGATAGTTTTTATCCCTTTTAAGGTACGGAATCCTAGAAACAGTTTTGATATATTTAGAAAATTCTTTCTAATCGGCGAATCCTTGCATTTCTTGCATACTTACCATGACAGGCGTGTTGATAATGTATGGCCGTATTCTTTGTGCTGCTGCCACAACATCTTCATACTTGATTATCTTGGGGCATTCCGGGTCACAAAATTCATCGTAGTCTTCCTAAAAGTTTAGTTACATAAATCACACCCCACCTAACCCTTCGGGTAAAACAGGCGTGGGGTCCCAATTTAAAAACAAATTAAGCACAATTTCAGCAGAGCCAGGTTTCATTCAAGAACATGCAGCATGAGAATCCAGCAATTAAATAATTTTAGCAAAAATATTAAAATAACGTCTTAGTTTGCACTTACATTTTTTCGACTCATGTTGATTTGTGTATGGAAAGGAAGGATGGTTTGAATGTATTTTACCTACGTTTTCTGTGAATTTTGGAATTTAGAGTAACATAGTGCAGCTTATTGCATGGTTGTGATGTTGTTTCTCGATCTGTTCTCGATGTTGTTTCTGACAAAATGAAAAGACGTAAAACGTCAGATTATAGACATTAAAGACTTTTGATAAACCGAAACAAAGTTATTTTGGCACGCGGCCAAAATCGGAACTAACGTCGCCGTTTTACTTTGATAATACATCATCATTATCCAAAGCCCGAATTCACCCACTGCTGACCATAGGCATCTCTTTTCAATAATACAATGGGGATAAAAATTGCCACTTGCTCTCTTCAGATGTCGCTACTGTCACTAGTCCAATAATTTGACAGTTAGCTGTCACTATTCTTTTTTTTTTTTTGTAATATCGACTTCTTTTACGATTTATTATTTAGTTAATCCGTGATCTTGATGTCATTGTTGATCATGTAATGCCAATGTGCTAGACTGACAGAAAATATAAATGAAACATTTTGATTGTTCTCATCCTTCTTTCTGTACTCCGTGTTCTCATCAAATTAACGGCATTGAACCATGGATTAAAGTGATTTGCCATATTGCTCGTCTACGGTCATAAAGATTTAAGTTGTATTATGTAGTACATACTAATTCCATGATCAAAGCATAGATCTATGGTTCAAAATGTCGTGGCCGGCTGGTCGAGGCTTAATTTATTACAAGGTTCTTTTGGCCCGTGGCCAAAACCAAAACTAACCCCGCCATCTTGATTTTCAATACATTTTTAAAAACAATTTTATTGCACCAACAGCACCTGTTAACGTCATTCGAGTGCCAAAAGATCGAATCATAGAAACCCTGAAGAATAAATACCTACGAACGTCGCGCCACAGAGTACAAGACATACTCGTACAGAGGCAAAGCTTCTAACTTGTTTACTGCTGCGCTTTGTCGTAGTACTTTCTCGTAGTGCTTAATTTTTTTTTTATCAATACAAAATATATAACAAGTACGTCCATGGTTGGAACAGCTCTATAATACCTAGGTCTCAACATCGCGCGTTCGTATTTTAAAAGATAGACGATGATTTCCGAAGTGCATACTTTTCTTGGGAAATTAGATCATATTTATTCGGAATTTAGACTTCCTTTATAAAGTTATTTTTGCGTCAGACATTGCTTTCCACATAGCTAATACAGATACTAAGGCTCGATCGTTCTGCCAGTCGCGACGGTGAAGCTAGGTATTAACTATACCTATCTCTAAAAACAAATAAAAAACAAGTTGGTAGTAAAGCTATGTTTTAATTTCTAATAAATAATAAATTGTCTGATTTAGGGCTGATTTCTCCATCGCCAGATAACTTTTATTCGAGGAGTAAAATTGACGTTTGACAGGTTTTGTATGAAATAACTGTCAAAATTTCAAAATTATTCCTCGAATAAAGTTATCTGGCGATGGAGAATTATGCCCTTAAAAACATGTTTCACTAAACACCACTCGCTAATGCAACATTCATGTGTACCTAATCATTATCAATCTATAGCAATTTAATCGCAATTTTGCAAAGGACAATTATGTATATCGTTACAAAGGGGAGGCCGGGGCTTCAGAATAATAAAATATGAATACCTATATATTTTGGTAATCATTTCGAAGTTACAACTAAAATATATATTTTTTGTTAGTTGTTGCTCCAGTCTCCCATAAAACCAAAAATACATATTTATCGTTATTGTTTTTTATCAGTATAAAAGGTTTGGGAAGCATACGCATCTGGTTTTTGGCTTGAAGGTGTCGCCCATAAACTCGCAGGTATTGGGAAAGAACTTCTCTATAATATTTTTTAACGTGTTCGCTTGCTTGAAATTTTTGGTTTCACAAATAACGGAAAACTGTACAAAAAAAAAAAAGTTAAAATACTTACGTAACGTATAACAATAAGGGCTGATTTTTCAATAGTCTGCTTACTTTATTCGAGGAATAATTTTGAAATTTTGACAGTTATTTCATACAAAACCTGTCAAATTTCAATTTTATTCCTCGAATAAAAGTTATCTGGCGGAAAAATCAGGCTTTAATTATGGACAGGGATCGTTGTTGAGATGGGCCTTTTCTAGATTATGAAATGAAAAAACGTCATCGATTTAAGAGTTTTGTAAAACTATGATCGTCTCGTATAATCTCTTTCAATACCTACATATGCTTAGTAAATTCAACATTAGTTGCTGAGGACTTGATTCTGAATTTCACTGTTTTCTGCAACACTGAACATACCTTAGCCTAAACTCACCGCATAATCTTTCAGAGCTACAGAATTGTGTGCCTATAACCTGTAGTCGTCAAAAATATAAAAAGTCTCCGTAGTTGAATCGGCATGGGATGAAGATATTGGCCACCCGACTTACGAGTTGTAGGAACGGCAGATTACGGCCCACTCCCTCTCGAAGAAAGGAGACCTGTGTCCCAGCAGGAACATTATGGGCTGATTATGCTCAACGCCCACTACGGTACGGGAAGTACATCTTGTCAAGTGTAACACAATAGCATTATAATTAAGTAGGTTGTAACGTAACAACATAACGTAATGGCATTATAATTAAGTAGCTTGTAACGTAGGCATTATAATTAGTATCTTAATGGTAGGTATCTTACGTAGGTATCAAGTAATTTGTCTTCTTCTAGCCAGTCCTTTTCCACTCCAGAATAAATTACATTACATTGCATGTATTTGATCACTTTTAAAATGTTGTTGCGCACTTTGGCCTTTCCTGGCACCACACGAATCTATAATCAGATGTTTATATTAAAAACAACAGATTAAACATTTATATTCTACTAGTTTGATGAATCGGTTCTTACGGTCATTGTGAAAATGCGACCTTCAGCTGCCTTCCCGTGTAAAATAGCTCGATGTAAATGCCATAAGTCTATATTGCCTCCAGACACGACACAGACCACCCTGTACACAATGTTCACTCAGTTATATCTTCTACTGCTACTGCTACATGTATAAAATTGCGTAACACGACCACAGTCGCCATAGGATTCACAGATTTGTGCGATAGCACTATCATTTAAGGGAAGGTTTTTTTGCAATTTGTGACATTTCAAGTACCTACGAGAATGAGAATAGTCGATTAGCATTATACAAATAAAATGCTAAAATTGCCTTTTGTACCCGCTAACTGTACCATTTTCTCAAAATCTGTGGATGCAGGCAGCACTTACTCAAAAAGTTAACGACAGTCCTAAAAAGTCCTAAGCAATCATGGCTAGGGTGCCTGCCCTGACTGCCCCGTGTCAAAAATCCAGCCTGGGCCTGGATCCAGCCTGTGTGGCTTTGTATGTATCTGGTGTATTGACCTGTCTTGTCTTTTAGTTTGTGCCAAATAAATGTATTTTCTTTCTTTCTTTCTTTCTTACCTATACCTATAAAAAGTACTCTTTGCCTATACCTACATAGGAACGTCATACGTCACAAATAAAATGACGTGATTGTTTGTAATGACAAAATAACAGATTTTTATAGTAATTATAACAATAAATAAAAAATTGTCCGTGTGTCTGTTGGTTCCGGCTAATCTCTGAAACTGATTTTGAAGGGACTTTCACTGGCAGATAAGAGTACTAAGCTGATGTTATAAGGAGTTACAGAGGCTGCTACTTTTATATTAGAAAAAAAAACTTAAAAAGTGAATAAAGATTCTTCCTTTTTAATTGAGGAGTGGTACCCTATACCTTCTCTAAGCGACACATTATTGATACCCAACATCCAGGCGAACGAAGTCGCGGGCGCAGCTAGTTTTAAATAAAATTAATACATAATTAAACTTACTTTTTGCCTTGTAACTCTGGAAGTATGTTAGGTATGCATAAGAGGGCCGCTAAACTGATTGCGCCTGCGCCTTCTGCTACTATGTTTTCCTCTTCTATCAAATGCAAGATCGCTCGTGCAATCCAGTCGTCATGGATCAATATCTTAGAACATTACGTTGTATTAAGGCTCCCGCAAACAGGCGTGACGCAACAGGCGACGCGACTCGTAGAACAATTTCTATGAAAACTTCATGCAAATTGTTCTACCACAATCGCGCCGCACCGTCGCGTCGCGCCTGTCTGCGGGAGGCTTTAGGGTCTATCTTCAACACTTGAAGCTATTTAACAGGATTTTATGTGTATAGTACCCGGATAACATCGAGTGTTAGAAAGAGTTCAGGTTTGTAAATGTCATCTCATCCGAAACTGAAACTGTCTGTTTCTACAACTCAATGTCAGCCGGGTAAAACTTAGACCATGGGTAAAACTTATCTAAGCCCGTTTTCACTAGCACTACGCGACGGTAGTAGGTACGGAACCGTTAGATCTTACAGTGCATAAACATCGGAATTACATGAGTCTGATTATACCTACCTACCTATATGTTGTGTAAAAACTGTTGCTTAGGTCAGTATATTTTGTTTTTTAGGAAAATCAGAGCTTTTCAGTTCGATTTTCTAAGAAATACTTAAATCGTAACTGTTGAAGAATTTTGGGCTAGTTCTATACTATCTATACATATCGCCATTTTCGACTTTTTGCGAGACTAACGCACGGCAATTGATTTTTATATGTACATATATAGGTATAGAAGACTAGCACGCCCCGCGGTTTCACCCGCATAAGTTTCGATCCCGTTGGAATATCGGGATAAAAACTATCATATGTGTTAATCCTGGTTATAAACTATCTGCGTGCCAAATTTCATCCAAATCCGTTCAGTAGGTTTTGCGTGAAAGAGTAACAAACATCCATCCATACATCCTCACAAACTTTCGCGTTTATAATATTACTAGTTGCGCCCCGCGGTTACACCCACTTAAGTTTCGATCCCGTGGGAATATAGGGATAAAAAGTATCCTATATGTTAATCCTGGTCATTCCTGGTTATAAACCATCTGTGTGCTAAATTTCATCCAAATCGGTTCAGTAGTTTTTGCGTCAAAGAGTAAAAAACATCCATCCATCCATCCATCCTCACAAACTTTCGCGTTTATAATATTTGTAGGAAGTAGGATAGGACATAGATTTGTTATTAGGTGACGCGACACGTAATAAAAAAACGCTAAATAAGTGCCAGTAAAAACGGGCATGAGTAGAATATAAGGTAAGTACGTGAAGTGAGACACACTAGTTTGTCGATAAGTGACCGTGCTGTGTGGAATGCATTGTCCCCGGCTTTCGGCACAGTGAGTGAGGCCGCTAAAGTCCTCTCAGCTGCAGTCCTGTACGGCCTCTCGTTATCTAGGGCCTTAGCAAAACTGCAGCTTTTGCCTGCTTCTACTCCCTGGCAACAACACGTTCAATTACAAGACGTATTTAATTAATACCAGTCATGCACGAAATGATAAAACTATTAACATAAATCAAGAGGTTATCGGTGTTCGGTGTGATACAATAACATATAACACAAATGAGGAGCTCCGGAACAAAAGACGATAAATGGATTTTAAACCCGACT
The DNA here is from genome assembly GCA_949629185.1 of Apamea crenata. NCBI lineage: Eukaryota > Metazoa > Arthropoda > Insecta > Lepidoptera > Noctuidae > Apamea > Apamea crenata. The sequence continues at coordinate 7,363,138 of OX451371.1, read as the reverse complement.
TAAAAACTGTCAGTAAATGTACTTCGTATAGGATGGCACATTTATAGTGGTCCAAAAATACTTTTGGGTCTAAGACATCTCAATGATATTCATCTAAACGCAAAATAAGTTCAGCAAAAATCATTAAAAAAAAATTGGACCATTATAAATGGGCCAACCTGTATTTCTTTTATATGCAAAGTCACGTTGTAATGACTTTTTTGATATTTTTTTCATTATTAGAAAGAAAAAATAACTTTACGTATATCAGAACGGCTGGTTTAATGTGTTTGACAACTGTGGCTATTCCTGCTATCAGGCCCCCACCGCCGATGGGGACAAGGATGGCGTCCGTCTCAGGCAACTGCTCCATTATTTCAACCCCGATACACCCTGCTCCAGCTATCACGTTAGGATGGTCATATCTGAAAACCCAACTTTTTAATTAATTAGCTCAAGCAACTTTTCTACTTTGCATCTATCTACCTATAGCTTGCTATAGCTTGAAATGAGCTGTAAATAGTGTCGATCCCTACCATCAGCCGATCGATTCTGTAAAAATCTCACCGTGAAAAGTTAGGTGAAGTGAGCTTAGACTGAGCTGTCAATAGTGTCAATCTCTAGCATTAGTTGGAATGACAGCTCAATTCACCTAAATTTTCACGGTGAGATGGTTACAGAATCGGCACTCAAAAAGTAAGGTAATATAGAGATCGCACTGCTGGTGAAAGGACAGCTCACTTCACGTAAGTTGTTCCCGTGAGATTTTTTCAGAATACTTTACTGTAAATAGGTACAAAAAATGTTTTTTTTTTCAAACCAGAATGGGTAGACTCTCTGGTCCTACAGAAAAAAAACGCTGAAAGATGCATGGGCTAAATTTAAAAGGTAGGTAATATGAAAGAACATTACCTACTATAACTGAAAAAAAATTTTAATACATTTGTACCTCAAATACGGTCATGGTCAAGGTAAGTCATTATTTTTTAGATAACTTTTAGAAACTTTAGAGCTATGATTGTTACATGATTTAGTTTCTAACGTGGTGTGGCGGCGGCCTAAAACGGCGAAAATATTCCAACCTGATAGGGATATGTTCGAGCCGTTTGGGGTTGAAACACTAGGGCCACGGGGTTCGAGTGCCCACTTGGTTTTTCGAGATATACGGCTCAGTAAACATACATAATACCGAGCAATACACGGTACTCGGTTACTCGGTAAAACTTGTACCTACTCGCCGCATCTCTATTAATAATTAAAAATAATGGTAATGCGTCATTACCCATTCAGGTAGGTACCAACGCGACCTTGGTCAGCAATTAGTTTAAAAGCGTATGTCTTAGCCTCGGCGATGTTCTTCCCATAGAGCACAACCGTGGCCCCATAATCTTGGCACTGGTTCACAACGAATGAACGGGTGTTCGTGGGGAGTACCACAGTCACTGGGGTTTTCAATAGATGCCCTTGATGTGCTAATGCCTGTACGCAGAAAAACACAATTTCAATTAAAAGAATGACGAATTTTTTAACTGGCTTCCGATGTACTACACTGTAATCTTGAATATAATCTTAGGATAAAATTACATCTAATTATCAGCATCGATTCGCATTCTGTCTATTGAAAATGGCTGTTTTTTAAGAAGATCAAAACTCAAAGCATTTATTTCAATTAAAACCAACTACAGGCACTCCTGAATTGTCAAGGAGTCGGTTGGTCAAAATGATGAAGCTGCCCATTCCAAAGCGAAGTATAGTTTTCTATAGTTCTCTATAGAGAAGAATAGGCAAGAAACCCCATGGATGTCAGCCCACAAATCTTCATAGAAAAGAACCATTTTTAGTAGAAATGTACCTACTCATATCGGTTTATTACTTACCATAGCCCAATTTCCAACTGACGCCGTGAAGACACCAGCTTTGCGCTGTTCTGAACTTAATTTACGTAACACATATATAGCCGATCGTTCGTGGAAACTGTTCAAGTAAAATATGACAATGAGAATAATGAAGACAGTTAACGATATTTATAAAACAATTAAAGTTTATGTAAATACATTGTTTATAAACAAAGAAATAAATACCTTCCAGTTGTATGCCTAGTCTCTACTTTAAAATATAGCACCATGTCAAATTTTCCACAATTTTTCGATTTCTGTAAATTATTTGAAATACTTTTATGTAGTGTGTTATATGATTTAGGTATTATGTTACCTCTATAGGTAACATTTCATTTTACCCCTTCGTGTCTATACACGAAGGGGTAAAATGATGAATATTGGAATAACGATATAAGATCCCACAATTCCGGAATGCCGTTTGCAAAAAGCCTAACGTAAACCCTATAGAGGACGGCTCACCGAAATGGTACGAAATCGACGGAAATCCGGATAAGCGAGTGATCATAATGACCCAAAATGGGATTTTGGTACATATGTTGGTAGACAAACCCCTACACGCCAACCATGAAAGAGGTATATATGTACAAATAATTACCAAGAGTGGAGTAGCGGGAACAATGCTTTTCAATGTTTCATTTGCTTTCATGACATGTTTATAGTGTATAGTTTTAGGGTTTTTTGGATCACTATATCGGTCATATTCAGGGTACGGTGGTTTCTGGAAAAGTAAATGTATTGGTATATTCCCCAAGTTCAAGTAATATTTGTTTTATTATACTATTTAAGTAATACCTACGCTGTAATGATGTAATAACGAATTATATATATCAAATAATAAGAAATAATCTGAGAAATTCTGAGCTAGCAAATGGGAAAATTCAGTAACTAATTACCTTTAACAATTCGTCGTCGGCTAGTCCCATAGAGTTGACTCTCATAATAAATACCTACAGGGTCGCCGCATCATTGATGATGATGACTGAGAGCGCATACAAAAGTAGTAATAACTACATATGCCAGTTGCCATTCAAGCGAGCGAGGAATACTGAGGTAGGTACTTTCGGAACTTTTTCCTCATCGTAACATCATCATCATTATCTAGGAACTGCTTTTTAGTACCTCTGCAGGACATAAACCTCCTCCCTTTCCCCTTTGTTTTATGTCTAACCTATTCAGGTCTTCCTGACAGAAACTATAGGTATCATCGACCCAGTTTGCCTTTATGTTTCTCGGGAAATGTGGCGAAAAAAATCGGTGGCTGAAAACTGTCTCGATAACAAGGGATAGTGGGTGAATTCGTCCCTCGTGCAGTGTGCTAGAATATAGAATGCGAAAAGTATAACGAGTCATATAAGTATATGCTTTTAGACCACTAGAGGCTAAGGCTAAAGAACTGGAAGTCAGCGGGCTATAATTGACTGATTGCTGATACTTATCTTTAACAAGTATCTTGAAACAGTAACTTACTGGACACCAAGTGACACCACCATTCAATTCACGCTTAGCGAGCGCCGCCGGTGATAAACCCAGAGTGTCCCTACAATCTGGGGCGGGCGGAGGTGGGAGTGGTTCTCTGGGCATATTGCTAGAATCTTATGTAGTAGTTATATGCTGACAAGGTCATTTTGGAAAATCCGGTTCAAATATTACGGTTTCATTCAAATTACACATTGCATTGGTTACAGGCTACATTATAGAGCAGCCACTAGAGCAGCTGTTGGCGCAATACCGCCTGCCCTTATTGCATGCTTATTGCCCCATGTCACCATTCATAATGATCATTAATGTCTTCTGATGTCTTCGCTATTGTCAGCTATTGTCACATTGTCCGTGACGGGTGACGGATCGTGCTCACCAAAGAGTATAGTAACTATGGTGCTCACATGAGGGGCAATTATTCTCGTAATTATATCGCAGTCAGGGGGCTTACTATGACCTTTTAAGAAAACGTTCAATTTTCATTCAGTTCAGAAGCAGGCCTAATTTAGTTCTGCTAATAATCGTACTATGAGAGTAATAAAAGTGAACGACTATTGAACGAAGTTCACCGAAGTTGAGTGGTAATGCTTGTCTGTGGCCTGCTGTAATGCCATTGTCTTTTTAAAAGGCATCGTTCAAAAACTTAAATCTAATTCTATTTTCACTTTACCGGTTTTTTGAAAATAATAGAAACATGAGTTTCTAGGGTACTATATACATTTTTTAACTATTATTATGTATAACAAGTTACCTTGATGCATTATCTAAAAGCACTACAAGGCTCAATTTCCCGTTCAAAACAACTTTGTAACTTTGAAGGATTCAACGTGATTTTGAACGTGTGTGCTAAGTCAGGCAACAATTTTAAAAAATATAATTTTGCGCGCCAAATAAAATGTTATAAGTTTGTATACCTCTTCACAATGTCGTAACTTTGTTTACTTACATGAAAATATCATAATGGTGTACTTCACGCATTTATAATAGGAATGTCGCTACAGAGATTACTGATGAATGTGGTGAATTTATTTTTAGTGAAACACGAACAAGTCGTCGTGTTACTATGACCCAACTGCTTCGCCGGGAGTTCTTAAATAATCATAGAGAAATTGCAGTTAGGTCTACCAAATCCACCCAAGCACGGGAACATAGCAAGATAATGTGGAAAAGGGCTGCAGAGAGAAAATAGTATTTTGCTCCCCCTTGTATTGTAAAGTCTAATCGTATTACTTATACCTTAAAAAAAGTAACCAATTTATCTTTTTTAAATGGTCATTTTTTTAATTATACCATAACCGGGGATCACGAAATCGAAATAAAAAGAAAATGTATTGATAATGTACTCATTCCCGACATGGTGGTTATTGTAATATAAATACGTATATTGAAGCGTATTTAACGATTGAAATAAAAAAAAAAACTAATTAAGTATATACCTAATTCCAGTTTGAGGTGGTAACCAAATCTATTTTTATTAAGTAAAATAATTTACTATTGACGCTGCAGCAGGTCCTCCTGTGTTTAATCTATTTTTTAAGTTTGGTTACTGTTGCGTAAAAATCATCGTGAAACGGATTGTAGTTTTTGGTCTTTTGTCAGTTTGGCTCTAGTGTTGTTACTCAGTTATTAACGGTCAGGCACTCGATTGACTCAATTACATAGCTCAAAAATTCAATTCAAGTTGAATCTAATTTATTCCATTGAACCTAGCAGCTTCTTACGTTTGAAACACACACAAAAAAAAAACTTAAAGGAAAGAATCATCATAGCAAGATCCTGATTATAACAACCTACACGTTATCAACTGACAGCACTAACCCACAGAACTGTATTTTCATCATAGTATTATGTCGGTTAATATCACCATCACGAATAAGGCAATTGTGTAAGACTGAGACTATTGTGATTATAGTACAGACGCCAGCAGGTCAAGCTATCCGAAACTGTCAAATTTTCCCAATCAACCTTGAACCTTAATCTGTTAGTGATAAACTTGAAAATCTAGTAAAGAAATTTGACAGATTGTAGTAGCTTGATGTGCTGGCGTCTGTACTTAAAAATATAATATGTATTAGACAAAGAAGCTGTTGGTGTAGTGTAGGTAATATTTACCTATTATTAGCAGTAGTTTATTACCTACCTGCGTATTTAATAATAGAATTAAGAATCACAGGCAGTGTTGGTCATGTTGGTGATATTTATCTAATCGCGACTACATCAACTGGCACATTCAGAGAAAATTAACTCAAGCTTTTATTTTATTATGATTATCGAGTTACATAAAATCAAACTGCAGCACTATCTGACACAGTCGGAAAGACAAGTGACAATTACTGTGACAACAACTCTTCATTCAATACATTTAGTCCGTTTCTTTCGAATTGCATAAAATTGATATTTCTGTTTTCCTGTGTGTAATTGAAGGATGTTGAATATGGAATATTCAAGACGGTACCTACAGCATTTACTTCAGAAAGATGATGTGTAAATTGTTTAGTAAGATTTCAACGTAATGTGCGAAGACATTGTTGGCTGTTGTGCACACACATATTATTGTTTTTATCTTGGACACGTTATCAAGATGAGAAGTGGAACGACCTGCATAATTTGAGATGAAATACTATGTATTTACTTCTAAGTCGTCTGACGTTGAAATTGATCCTATACTACTTATAGTAATAAAAATATTCAGCTAATTATGTGATTTTTGATTTCATGAACGTTTACGTCTACTATTTATTAAACAGTCCACTATTTTACTTAATTATTATAAAACCGAGGCCAAACAACTCACTTAACTATCGTATTTCTCAGTATTCCCGTTAGTTTAATTTATACCATTGTAATCTTGCGATTACATCTGCCGATTTCCTAGTTAGCATTGCTTAAAATTGGATAGTGTAGCCCTTTAGGTATGTGAGCGGTGGGACGGGAGGGACAGCGGGGGTGAGGCGGCGGGTTGCATGCAACTGATGCAACGTACGTAGTGCGCGGGGCCCGGGGCCCCGCCGTCCCACCGCAAGGCGCGGCCAACTAGTTCCGCGCGGACTTATAGGCATTAGGTACTTACCTATTTACTATGTGGGATAACTATTATTTTATTTTTAGAAGGTACTAGGACAAAATAAAAAAAAAGGTTGATTTACAAATTTCCTTTATTCATTTAAAAAGGGTTAAGTATTTATTATCCTATATAATCCTACTAATATTATAAATGCGAAAGTTTGTATGTATGGATGTATGGATGTTTGTTACTCTTTCACGCAAAAACTACTGAACAGATTTTGACGAAATTTAGCACACAGATAGTTTATAACCAGGATTAACATATAGGATACTTTTTATCCCGACATTCCCACGGGATCGAAACTTATGCGGGTGAAACCGCGGGGCGCAGCTAGTAGATTATAAGATGTTTCATTTCCCTGGTTCTTATGTAACATTATGTCGGCGCAGCGTGTCCTCATATAAGTCTTGTGCACGGAGGTGCCATGGATCCCAATCCAGCATATCCCAGAGTAGTGAGGTTCAATTCATTAGTCTCTTCTGTTATTTTTATGTAGTGGCGCATGAGTATCCAAGGTTTCTGTGATGGCCTTTTCTAGTTGTAGTATATACCTATTCCTCGCATTCTGCGTCTGTTGTGATTTCCTTTGGTAAGTGCGTGGTCTTATCCCACAGTATTCCCACCCCTTCGTCTCGTCTGGTTGAGTGCGGTCATTTTAAGGTTGAGGTCCCCAATGGTGATGTTTGGAGCTTCTAGCTCATCGTTAAGCGCTGTGGCGTCGAAGTGCTCTGATCAGTGCAGTACCTATGTAGATGATCATAAGTGAGGTTAATAGCGACGCCTTCGATGAAGCGGTCTCTTTTTTTCGGTACTTGGGGTTACGTCGTCGGTCCAACTCCAGCGTATTCCTCATGCGACGTGATCGAATGTGTGATCTTGTCGTATTTCAGGAGAATCATACGATTGTGGAAAAGTTTTCCCGGCACTCGTTGATTACGATTATTTAGGGTTTAAAACGATCGGGGTTTAGCTAGAGAAATTTACCTTTCAATCCTAGAGCATTGATGTGCAGTATGCGCAACATAGGATATTGATTTTGAGTAGGTAGGTACTAGATCAAAATAAGAAAAATATTAATAATTCCCTGTATTCATTTCAAAAGGCTTATTTATTTCCATAGTGCGACGCCGTTGGTTTCTTTTCTCTATTCGATATTCACTCCAAACAAATATTACGTACTCGTCACACAGAGAATCAATAAAAATAAAGTGTTGTATGGGCACTACATTACAAAACAATGTTGAAAAAGCTCGTTTATTAGTAACTTATTCAAGATGGTTTATTTTGACGTTACAGACGTTCAATATTCGTTTTGTTGCTGTCAATTTGCTGGTCATGGTATGAAATTCTATACAAAAAAGAAGGTGAACAGTTTTTGTAAACGTCAACGTAGCAGGCCTGCAACAGGCCTGCTAATAAGACGTCGTAGTACAAAAAAGCAGTTTAGTTTAACTTCTGCCCTGCTATAAGAGCTCATGGTAAGCCCCATCTCAGTCTCAATCTGTCAAAATATACTTCTAATTTCCGTACATTTTGACAAGTTTTTGACATTTGTTTGTCGCCGAGATGAGACTGCGACTAGATTTTGAACGTTTTAAATTACGAGAATTCTGGTCACACTGCCACAGGTTTTTAAATACAGAAAATGTACCTAAGTTCTAAAGCTGTGTTATAAACATGGAACAAGTATGTACTATATTTAAGCTCCTTGGTTATTGGATAAACGAGATAGGGATAGATAATGACCTGAGTTAGGACATAGGTTACTTTTTATCCCGGTAATAAGTTCCCGTGGAATAATTTCCGACCTCCACGTGGGTAAAGCTGTCGTGTTTACAATTAGTTTTCAATAGGATATTACATACCAATACCCTACCATATATGTTAGGTTACCATATTTCAGGTTACCATATGGTAACCGAAGATTTGTGGCTAAATTAAACTTATGAGATCAATCAAAACAAATAAAATGCTTCTTTGAATTATTTATTGACAAAATCTGACATACAGGGTTAAAAATAATCGTAATACCTACTGTGACAATCATAATATTGTTATTATTGAAATCGCGTATTATTAGTTCACTACTGCATGCACACAGGGTGTGGTGCGAGGCATGGGCCGCGCTTCCTGGTTGAAGGCTTGTCAGCCTTGCCGTTAAAATCTTGGAAGAGATAGTCTTTATAGTTTTTCTTGATTAGGTCCACCATCTGCTTAGTATGGTCCCATCCTCTGGTTTCACAAATTATTTTGAACTGAAACATTCAAATTTTTTTTTTTACTGTTGCTGTTGTGATTATTTAAATAATTATTTTATATTGTTATGACACGCCAATCGAATATAGTGCCGTATAGTCGTTACAGTACTTAGGGCTGATTTTTCAATAGTCCGATAACTTTTATTTGAAGAATGAACTTTGTCTTGGGTACATTACCAGTCGACAGCGATGCGGATGAATTTTTCGACGCTATTTTACAAACTGAAGTTTGTAGTTTTAGTTAATTTAGGATATAATTTTGTTATTTTAGTGCTAACTTGTAAGTTTTTATAGTAAAATCATAGCTTTGATTTAATTTGTAAGTTATAAGTGAAATAAAGAATGAATATGTCACTTTGACATATTTTTTCTGCAAAAACTCAAAATGCAATATTAATTCCTCAGATACAAGGGGCAAAAAAGCCACTTTGGCAGAATCATAATAGGATAACAATATGAATCATATTAAAAATCGTAAAATGGTCACAAACTGACAATTCATAATATGATCTGTGTGAAATTCATATCACGCAATTTACCTGTTTGACAGTTTTGTATGGAAATTCGTAAAATTGGTCCACCAATGTTTACACCAAATATGATTGATATGAAATGAATTGTAGGTGATTAGTTTTATTATGTGTAACCATCTATCGAAAATTATAGGAATTGCTAATGATCTGCGGGGAATTCAGGAAATGAATAGCTTTTAGATTTAGAGGTATTGCTTATAGTGGCCTTTTTAGGCCGATAACAGGGGTGTTATCTGACTACTGAAAAATCAGACCTTAGGTATATTAATATCGTTCAAATGAATTCTGGTGTGTCAATTTGGTACCTACTCGCGCAATTCACATGCCTCAGTTGCCAACGTCGTATGACTGAGTGAGTGACCGGCGCAGTGCAGTGAAGTGCAGGCTATTTTGCAACACCGGAGCAGGCTTGCATACGGTTTACGAAACAAAAAGCTTCTGGAACTTTTTAAAAACCCCGCTCGAAGGAAAGTCAGCCTAATAATCCACACACAACGCTACACCGGCAGGCCAATAAATATTATTAGAGAAAGTTCTTGCCTGAATGCTTAAAACGCTAAGGCCGACACAGGCTCGCTCCGGCACACAGTCCCGCATTGTGACGCCGATGCCAGCGAGCTTGCCGCACAGCTCGGCTAGCCCGCCGGGCCGGTCCGACACCGACACTTTGAATTTCACGAGCCGACCTTCCGCCGCCATGCCTCTATCAAGGGCACGCCCTAACGTCGTCGAGTCGATGTTGCCTCCAGAAATGACGACTACAACTCTGAAAATAAATAATTATCTAAAATTCGATCGAATCAATCATTAGTTAGCTTTACGAATAGTGAAACTTTTCAAGAGTAGGTAATTGTGTAGGTACCTAAAGTTAAAAATATATTCAGGGTCCTATTTATAGGTTGGGTAAAAGTAAAACGAACGAGAGCATAATATCAAATTGAAATTTAAGTGAAAATCTCGTTCGGATATAGAAGTGATTTAGTTTTGGGGTAAAGTAGGCATTATACCAGCAGAAAGTGGCAGGTTATGGTTTAATGTAAATAGAGAAGAATAAAAATAAAGTAATGCTCACTTTTTGCCTTTTAAGTTAGGGAACAGGCCGCACATAAGAGCAGCTATACCTACTGCCCCGGCGCCTTCTATGTTAAACTTTTCCTCTTCAATGACATGCATGATCGCACGCGCCACCCAGTCTTCTGGAACCACCACCTAAAATAATTTATTAATACAATCTAAAGCACTGACGCGTATCTAAGCCAAACCCTCGGTACCTAATCTTTATAGCGGGTTTAGCGGGTTCCGTCTTTCTTGACACACGAGCAAGCTAAATAATAATATCTGAGCGTGTCTTAAGCGGAGCTGACGTCCAATTCAACGTATAAGCTGCTGTCATCAAACATAACGATCACCGTCGGCGTACCGTTGGGCACTCTCGCGGAAACAGCGTGCAATGTTAGTGTATTACACATTTATGTGTAATACACTAACAGGGCTATCATTTTGACAGTTCAAAAACATTCATTGCGTTATATACTAGACGAATTTTTCGAACATACTCGTATGAAGCAAAGGATTAGCAATATCCTTCAAAATGATTCAGATTGTGCTTGAGATAAAGTGTTACGTAATTAGGGTGTCGGTCAATTTTTATGCTGGAAAAGTTATATCGTGACTTAAGTTAGCATTTACAAACTGTACAAACAATCGAAATTATTGTAGAATACTTCCGCAGCCACGTTCCATATTCATAATAATTTCTGCGAGAAATTGAGAAATGACCCACAGAAGCTCGCTTGTATAACTACGACACGGTTGTCGCGGTGGCGGAGAGATCGACTGCTGCGCTGCGTTTCGCGGGTTCGATTCCCGCACGGAACAAATATTTGTATTGCCTACAGGTAGTTGTTCCGGGTCTGGCTGTTTGTGTATGTGAGTTTGGTAGTTTGTAAACGCACCCACGATACAGGAGTAAACTCCCAGTGTGGGGCAACGTTATTAAAAAAAAAAAAAATTAATGATCTTACCATTTTTTTGAGCAGCCCTTTGAGGTTAAAGAAAGTGTTTACTCCTACTTTATTGACACCCAATCCATCAGCAATTGTCGAGTCTATTGGAAAAAAGACGCGTTCGTTTTTCTTGAATGCCTCCGTCATACTGCACGTTTTGTCCGTTTCGATGCCCTGTATTTAGAACAACGTTTTAGTGGTGAAAACTTAATTAAACAAAATTAATAAGGTTTATTTGCATATCTGAATTCAGTAGTAACTGTATTCGAGTTCCCTGTGAAAGGGTTCGACTGCGAGGACCAGACAAGTACATACTACGCTATGGCCAGTTACGCACGTAATTATATATTGAAATTAAAGATAGGTAAGTACTTAATAGTATGAGCAGTGGTGGGTGGCCTAGTGGTAACGGCAGCGACTTACGAGTCGAGGTCGTAGGTTCGAACCCAGAGAGGTGCTTTACTTTGAGGAAATTATTTCATCACCACTGCTCTCGGTAAAAGAAAACATCGTGAAGTAACCGGCATGTCCTTGAACCAAAAATTCACACATGTGACATCCACCAACCCGCACTGGGCCCGCGTGGTGTTTTTCGCCCCACTCCCTCTCACAGTGTGCCCCAGCAGTGGGAGAATTATCTTAGGTTGATTATGCTATGCATAGTATTTGAGATATTTCAAATTCTCTAAGGTTGACACCGCGTCGGCAAACTACTCGTACAAGCGCGTTTACATGGTCTTCAAAATGCATTAGCTGACCGTTATTAATACAAAGAAAAAAGTTTTATTACCTCTATGATTGTTATTATTAATTTTATTTTTAAAAAGTAATGTTTAGTCAAATAAGCTAAAATCTAACAGCAATAAAGGTTTATTTAATTTTTTATTTATTAATATAAATATTTATAAAAAAGCTTACGTAAACTTCAGTGTCAGGTTTGAGATGTTTCACAGCTATGGCCACTCCAGCCAGGAGACTGCCGCCCCCACACGGTACCAACACCGCATCCACATTAGGCACTTGATCTATTATCTCAATACCAACGGTGCCCTGACCTTCTATTACGTTTGGGTGATCGAAACTGTAAGCAAATTTTTATTTCAGTCTCTCTTGTTTTATAATTGGTTCGGTCTTATTTAAGTCTAAGTGTGTGTTTGAATACAAAGCAAAGCTTTCTTTCATTCAAAGCCTTTCAAAGCTAAATATTGAGTTTGGTTGGAGTTTTAGCATATTGTTGCTAATATATACTAACAAGATATGGATTTTAATTATCCGAAATAAATTATTCTATTCTATTCTAAAGCATTTACCCAATTATGTTGCGGTAAAAAAAACTCAAATAGTGGTTTTCAGTTGTCTGAATACCCGTATTTAGGATAGGCAGTCGCTCCATGTGCGACTGCCTATCTGAACCACACAACCCAGTTACTGGGTAATACGGTATACCCCTTGGAAAGACTGGTTGTCAGACGTTCGGGCTACTGACGATCTGTAACGACTTTCAAAGATCTACGAATGACAGCCGGGACCAACGGCTTAGCGTGCTTTCCGAGGCCCAGAGGGGTCTCGGTGTGTAAAGATGGTCACCCATCCACGGACCAACCGCGGCAAGCGTAGAGCCTGATCGATCGACCCGTGCGGCTGTTATTACTAAGCAACCTTACCCGTTAATAAACATCATTCTCTTTTCTTTAGCTAAGATCATAGCATGACGTTTTGCCTCCGCCATGTTATTGCCATGCAATATGATCTGTCCGCCATGTCTCTCTGCATTGGTTCTCTTAGCAAGAGAGGCCTTCAGCGGCATGACGACTATGCTCGGTATGCCTAGCTGGGAAGCGTTGTAGGTCACAGCAGTGCCGTGGTTGCCAGAACTGGCGGTTGCCACGCCAAATCTTTTTTGATCCTCGCTTAGCATCATCATAGTGTTGCGTACTCCGCGCTCCTTGAAACTTAAGATTTTATAATGTTATTATGAGGAGGTAGCAGGTGGAGGCATAACAATAGGACATCAATGTTTTTTTTAGGCTATTTCTACTAAATTATCTCGATAAGCTAATAAATTATTCAGTTGATTTTTTCCGTTCCCTTTTATCATCACATGGAGTTTTTATCCCATGGGATTCAGTGGATGCTGAGTGAAAGAAATGGTCGCGGTCGCTACCGAATTCCGGACGACCAGCGCTCTCGTAGCTGCGTAGCATAGCGCGCTACGGCGTAGCTATGCTACGTTCAAGACGCGTTCAGTTTATTTTCAGTGAATTAAAATTGTTTTTCGATACATGTGCCTGTGTGTGACTGACTAAGCTAAATAAGTTTGTTTATTACCATCCTGTGAACTGTAGGAACTCCTGTTTCATATATAAATCTATTCCCAGTTTCTCCGACATGTGAGCCCGCTGCGGTCAAATAAATTAGTGAAACAATTATAAATTATATCAAAATGTATTTAGGTGGGTAAGTAAAAATTATAAAATGTGCATTTTCTTATGTCCTGTCAGCACGTCTAGAAATGCCTGCTACTTTCCGTTTTTATTGGGAAAGTTTTTTAGCACTAAGCTTGCTTTTGTCACCAGTCGGTACTGGACAATGAATTTTTGTAGTTTTTGGTGCAAGTTCGTTATAACAACTAGGTAAATTACTTTTCAGAACACTTTTGAAAACAGCTCGGGTGTTCTAAGGGCTCGTTCATACGTACCACAACCATTCCACGTGGTCGAGCGTGTATTTGTATAAAAATTTATAGTTTATTCACACGGACCACATTTTACCGTCAAAATCAACCATGTCGCCGATGCCGACCACGTCGCAGCCACAACGCAACCACCAGCGAGACCGCGCACGAGCGGCCGGCCACATCGCAAACACAACGTTGCATCGCCTATTTGATTTGATTTTGTAGTTACCACAACGCTACTGCTGCTGCAGCGACACTATTCACAGTAACCACTGCTTGCCCACATTTTCTCGCTGCGTGCTGGTTATGGTACGTGTGAACGGTCCCTAGGGGTTTACTCAGTTCAAGTCGGAGCCTTCCAGATTCTGGGCCGTTTGGGCTCAATAGTTCGCCAGGGAAAGCATAACTAGCACGCAATATGTCTGGGCTCGAGCACTCAGGGTTTCAGAGCCAGCTCTGACGACCAGGAAGCTTTAGTGTAGTCGCCCGTGTTATTCAAAACAAAAACTATTAGGGTATCACGTACCTACCGGGCATTGTGTCCGATTAATGAAGCCTACCATACGTCGTGATGCTTCTAATATCCCCTCGAATGTGATCCTAACTGGATGATCTGGGTCACAGTGCTCATCGTATTCTGGATCCTTGAAAAATATTTTTAACATTTAAAAAAATAAATACTAAGCATGTAATCAGCCCAATAATATCTCCATTGCTGGGATACAGGCCTCCTCTCGGTGAGAGAGTTGGTAGAGGTCACATGTCTTCGATTGTTTGGCTCTAGGACATGCCGGTTTCGTCACGAAGTTTTCATCCACCGTTTGAGATCAAATAAATACTTACTAATGTGACATCGGATTTCCTGCTCGTGTTAACCTTAGGCCCTTTGCACAAGCTTCCTGCCGGAGGCTGCTGGGGTCGTGCGGTCCATGGCCCTTTACGCGGCACCGGTATGGGCGCGTTCCCTGAGGCGGCGACCAGCCCGTCGGTTGAACGCGTCCCAAAGGGTCATGGCTGTCCGGCTGGTCCGAGGATACCACACGGTCTCCGTTGAGGCGGCGAGCCTCCTTCCCGGATTGCTGCCATGGGATCTGGAGGCCAAAGTCCTCGCCCACATATGGGAGTGGCGAGAGGAGGCAAAACGCCTGGGCGTAACTCCACTGCCGCGAGAAATCACTCACAGATCTCATGGCGGCATGGAGAGTGCAATTGTCGCAACTCAGTGCTGGGTAAGCCACAATTGCGGCGATAAGTCCTCTCTTTGAGGAGTGGCTAGAGAGGCACCACGGCGCCCTCACCTTCCGCCTGACGCAGGTCCTCACCGGACACGGTTGTTTCGGGAGGTTCCTGTTCAGGATAAGGCGGGAGGAAACGCCAGGGTGTCACCACTGTGTAGATCGCACGGAGGACACGGTGAAGCATACAGTGGAGGTCTGCCCGGCTTGGGCGGAGCACCGCCGTGTCCTCGTGGCGGCGATCGGTGGCGGCGATCTCTCGCGTCCGGCTCTGGTCCAAGCCATGGTATGGAGCGGGAGTGCATGGGAGGCCGTCACCTCCTTGTGCGAAGCAGTAATGCTCGCAAAGGAGGAGGCGGAGCGCGTGAGGGAGGGGCAATCTCTGCGCCCTCACGCCCCTCGTCGCCGCAGGAAACGCCCTGGACTGGAGTCAACAGCCGATTCCCGGCCACCGTAGGTGCGGGCTTGCGGGCTTGCTTGCATTGCTCGGTTTCTCGGCTCCATTGCCGGTAAGGACCAGGCCCGGGTCGACGGCGCGTTACGGCACGGCACGAACTGACGGGGTCTGCTAGGGCCGAGGGTTGTTCGAAAGAGATACCGTGGCCCCTGGCACAGGCAACTGAAGGAATACGGGTGAGTTTAAGTCAGTAAAAGTCTGACACGCCCTTCCGCTCAGCCCAGAGCGGGAGAGGTCATTTGATGATTTCCCACCCAAAAAAGGCACTTTGCACACAACACGATTTCTTTAAGGTACGGCGCATAGGTATAAACCGTGCCGTCGAAAAAACGTGTCCATCAAAATGCTTCCATAGTAAAGTAATCCATACAACACTGACGACCTACAAAAGGCGAATAAATCGTAGTTTTTCACGGCAAGAAAAACTTGTGTGTACAAAGTGCCTTAGTCTTAGTTAGTCCAACCAAAGCTAGTCAGTCAAAGGTTGAGGCCGGAATGGCTTCAACTTATTCTACTTATTTTCACGGTCTGCACGCTCGGCACTTAGTCAAACCCTCTCGAACAGGCTGGGCACCACGGGACAGGTGCACAGTTATGATTGACTATAACATCTGAAATTAGAAAAAGTTGTCGAAATATTACTTACATCTCTAGGGTTGGCCATATTCTTAAATTTATTTTTTTGTTTATTTGTTACGATTGCACTACTAGTAATTTTACATATTGATTGTAAGGGATTGGGGAAATGTATATTCAAAACATATTGAATGTCAACATGTCAACTTGACCACAGAGTACTTTGTTTATATTACTTGACGTTGTCGTCTTTGTACCACAGAGCACGGAATGGTCGCGCCTGCGCTGTTGCGACGGGCACACAGTGCTCTCAAGTGCTTTGTTTTTACAGTTAAGTCTTTTATATCTTCGTCAGCTTTAAATTGTTTCCTTTATCAAGTTACATAGCATCATGCCTGTATGGGCGTACAGGCGTGAAGTTATGTTATCCTTTAGGGCTAAAGGGCTAGCCAGAGGTGTACCTATAGTACTCCCACATCATCGCATCGCCAGTTTTGTTTAAGCCCTATGTAATAGGGGCAGACCCTATTGCCACAAACCGGGCACAAATGCTGAGTTGGTAAGCAGACAAGATTCTTTCGTGCTATGTGTAGATAAAAATAGCCCTTAAGGTGATGAACACATCTTGGCTGTGACTGTACAAGATTATGAAACGAGATTCTTTTGCAACCATACAACGTAAAAAACCTTTAAATACTAAACTCTCTCGAAGAGTTGAGTATTAAGTATTGTTTTATTAACTAGCTTGAAGAGTCAACTAACTAGGTGTATATTATTAAGAAACTTCCGAAGGACACACACATTTAATCTAAAACTATTTTGACTGACTTCTATAATTCACTAAAAACTAAAAGCCAAAAGCAGATAATAATTAGGTAAAATAATGAAAATTATAGAGAAATGTTGACAAGATCAGTCACACGAGCACAAGTACCACCTCCTCTTCGCTCAGCTCCGCCTCGCAGCCTTTTCGTTTTTTTTAATGTGAGTACCTTAGAGGCTAAATAGACTACGTGACTTTTTCAAACATTTTAGCTTTTATTTAACTTTTTGTCTGGCGGTTTTGAGTATTTTTTTAAGGCCTACGCAAATCTGGTAGCGCCGTGTGATTGATGCATGCATGCCGTCTGTTGGGACAGGTGAACTCAAAGCTGCAATGGCTCTTTCTTGAAAAGGCCCTTCTAGACATAGCCCTGCATTTTTAGAGTTTTTTTCGGAATTTCTTCTCAGGGACCAGGCAGTTAGGAAATGCCGGCACCATCTAGTTTTAAAAGTTTTACCAAAAAAATACGTGTAAATCTATTTACAGAAATAAATATCATTTCGCATTTCACAGAAAACGGATTATTGATTGTCCTTTTGAACCGACTTCGACTTTTGAACCGAATGCATTCGGACAAGTATATTTTTTGTAAGTTGAATTTGCGTCGTACGCTTAGGTATTGTACATACCGTCCACTCCTTAGCAATATGTAGTTACAATAGCGCGGGTAAGTGTGTCGAAGGGAAAGGCAACTGCCTATTTTTCTGTTTTGTTTTTTTCTTGTCTGTTTATATATGTACAGACGCCAGCACATCAAGCTACCACAATCTGTCAAATTTCTTTAATAGATTTTTAACTTTATCGCCATAGCATTAAGGTTCAAGGTTGATCGGGAAAATTTGACAGTTTCGGGTAGCTTGACCTGCTGGCGTCTGTACATAAATGGTAAAACAAATAAATAAATTAAATAAACTGCCGTCGACGCGTGTCGATATATGCAGTTACCGCTGTCGTCGTCGTCGACGCGTGTCACCCGTGTGTATGAGTTCTAACGCGTTGAGGCGGCTTTGTGGCATACAAAACCCGGATGAAAGAAACTACAAATAAATAAAACAAACCTGTGAAACAAACGATAGTCACAACAAGGATTTAGTCGGCTATTTAAATTCTTCCATTAAACGTTTTGCATGCCCTTTACAACAAACAAAAAAAAAACAACAACAATAAAAAAACTGACTTTGACTTAACCTACAATAGCGAAATAAAACAAAACCAAATCAAGTTACAAAATTTATTCTGATTGTACGATAATGAGACGAGATAGAAATGGCACAATTGGTCGTACGTATAATATCTACTTCTGCATGCACATAGGGTTCGGCGCAAGACACGGGCCGCGTTTAGTTCCCGCGGTTTTATCGGTCTTCTCGCCCATTTCTTGGAAGAAATATTCTTTATACTGTTTCTTGATTAACTCTACCAAGTCTTTAGTATGCTCCCATCCTCTGGTTTCAACAATCACTTTTAACTGCAACAAAGGTGTTTCTGTAACTAAGTATCTGTGTAACTGTAGACCGTATTTCAACCATGGCGGCCAACCTCAATAGAGACTAGCCTTCGGCGCGGGAGATATTATAATGCAGAAGTGTGTGCGTAGACACACACTCACCCTCACACACACTTCACTGCACTTTCTCTTCGCTCACTCTCATAGTCCGACGGGACGGCAATCCGACACGATTGTACCTAAGTACTAGAGGCAGGTGAGGAAAACCATAAGAAATATAAAAAAAGTAGTTAGGTACTTGAACGCTGAAGACGTCTCCTTTGACCCAGGCTCGCTCCGGCACGCAGTCCCGCATGGTGACGCCGATGTTGGCCAGCATGCTGCACAGGTCGGCCAGCCCGCCGGGCCGGTCCGACACCGTCACTTTGAACTTCACGAGCCGACCTTCTGCTGCCATGCCTCGCTCTAGAGCACGCGATAAGGTAGTCGTGTCGATATTACCCCCAGAGCAGACTGCAATCACTCTGAAACATATTTTTATTTATTAGAGCTATTGTAGGATTCACAGGACATCACTCAGACTCTTGATTTTTGGTTAGCATAGCAAACACGAGATATAGAAGTTAGAGAGTCCGACTCAAAGTCAGAGCTAGCGAGTGGACTATACTAATAATAATTTATTTATTTCTTACCACAAATTACAGAGATATTAATTAATAGTCTACGGACACAATTTCATAATTAATTTGTGGAAGACTGGTGCCTAAACTAAGTTTTATCACAAAACCTGTATGTCAGGTCACCAGGCCCCCTAATCAAAGTTCTATATTATTTTTGTTGCCCTGACTGTGTTCACTTTAAGCTATCACCACTTACTTTTTGCCTTTAAGGTTAGGGAACAAGCCAGCCAAAATAGCTGCGATGCCAACTGCCCCGGCTCCTTCTACAACGACTTTCTCTTCTTCAATAATGTGCATAATCGCACGAGCCACCCAGTCTTCTCTTACTACAACCTATAAACAAAACATTTAGAACTTTGCACAAATTGTCAGAAAAAATGTTAAGCTCGCGCTTCGATTATTTAATGTGCTTACCATTTTATCGACAATTCCTTTCAGGTTAAAGAACGTGTTCACTCCGACTTTATTAACAGATAATCCATCAGCAATCGACGGCTCCAAGTTAAGAAAGACTCGTTCATTCTTCCTAAGTGCCTCTACCATACTGTTTGTATGGTCTGTGACAACGCCCTGAAAAATAGAAGTTACGATTCAAGTTATCTTCAAAGTCAAGAGGACTCGAGTGTATAATTAACGACATTTGTTTGTCACTGAGAATTGGCCTTCAGACTGTGAACGTTCTTAAAATTACAACGAGAATTGCCCATCTGATGATAACTCACATAGACCTCAGTGTCAGGTTTGAGATGTTTCACAGCTATTGCAATGCCAGCCAGGAGACTGCCGCCCCCGCACGGCACCAACACCGCATCCACAGAAGGCAGTTGTTCTATAATTTCAATACCAATGGTGCCCTGCCCTTCTATAATATTCGGGTGATCGAAACTGCAAATATATAAGTTTACTAAGGATGAAGTATTATTAAATTGAATCTTGTTAGGTACAGACGCACGCCAGCACATTAAGCTACTACAATCTGTCAAATTTCTTTAATAGATTTTCAACTTTATCACTGAAGCATTAAGGCTCAAGGTTTATTGGGAAAATTTGACGGTTTCGGGTACCTTGACCTGCTGGCGTCTTTACATGATTCAATTTCCTAAGATTCCTAAGTATTTGGAAAAAGAACTTTGCATCACATTCACATTAGAATATAATGCATAGATTAATTTTTTTGATCCACTGTTACAAAATAAATTTCAATTGTATTCTTAGAATAGAATATATTTATTTGCTTTAAAACATGGTACATTTAATTAATAATAATAATATAATATACCTGGACATTTCACACAGCACCATTTGTCCCAAGCTAAGCAACCTAATGCTTGTGTTATGGTAACAAGATGGCTGATAAAAGGTCTTAAATAAAGTTATGATCTTACATGTATCGCCATGGACTGGCATACAAATATTTAAACATGTTAAATGTAACAATAAACATATTAATTTGGTGAAATTAAAATTATAACATTTATAATAATATTGTTAGGGTTATTAGGGTTTTGTATCTATTTGAACACTTAAGAATAAAATATATAAATAAATAAAATTTATTTATTTAAGTATATATTTTATTCTTATGAATATGACATTGAGAATTAATTATATTACTTTTACTTTTTTACTAAAAAAATCTTTTACACTATAAAAACAATTCTCAAAAGCCATTTGTGTAGTTTTGATTTAAAGCGTTTTAGGGGGAGTTCCCTTATTTCTTTTGGAATATTGTTGAAAATTTTAATTGCTGTGATATAGCTATTCTGAACAATGATCCCCCAACTAGTCAGCGCCTGTACCTTGGGGGTGGGGGCCCTGAGCTGCATTACCTTATTTTATTCGAGACATACTTGCGTTAACTTAAATTTAATTCAGGATGTTTGAAAATATACAGAATACTTAATTGAATAAGAGTTAGGAGACAAAAAAAAATTGAGCAAAAAAATAAAATCATTCTAAATGATGTTATAGTGTATGTGGGAGGGTGAGTGTAGTATGGGTTTTTGTGTGAAGGAACTGAATGATTTGATAGGAATTGATTGAGCCTTACCCATTAATGTACATCATTTTTTTTTCTTTTGCTTTAGTCATAGCAAAAAGTTTTGTTTCGGCCAACGTTGAACCATGTAATACTATTTTTCCGCCTTGTCTTTCTGCCTTGTTGACTTTGTTAATAGGTGCATGCACAGGCATGTAGACCACGCTGGGTATTCCCAACCGAGTGGAGTGATAGGCCAGAGCGCAGGCGTGGTTTCCAGTACTAGCTGCTGCTACGCCAAATTTCTTTTGTTCGTCGCTTAGCAATGATAAAGTGTTGCACACCCCGCGTTCCTTGAAACTGTAAAAAAACTTATTAAACGTGTTTTAATAACCGACGGAAATACATAAATATCTAGCATTGTACAGGTGAGTATATACACATATAGTAGATTATACTTCGATACAGGCTGTAGGTACTGAAGTACAGCCAGTCACATTGCTGGTACATACCATATACTATGTATCTACTGAGTTTGATATATTTCTCAGCAGTCTGCTGAGGTACTGAAGTGAATTGAAAATTAATAATAAATTCTTTATTTTCTTGTTAGCGGTAGTTTATAAGTATAGCATCGCATTGGCAGATTTTAGCTCTACTAGTGTTATTTACGAAATTATAACGAAATATGTAAATAAATGTATATTTTAATTTAATATCATGTACAGACGCCAGCAGAAGCTACCCGAAACTGTCAAATTTTCCCAATCAACCTTGAACCTTAATACTTTAACGATAAAGTTGAAAATCTATTAAAGAATTTTGACAGATTGTAGTAGCTTGATGTGCTGGCGTCTGTACTTGGAAGGCAGCCGCAGTGGAGCAGTGGTTGTCGAGTGGTAACGGCCCCGACTTTTTCGTGTCATAGGTCGAGGGTTTGCACCCAAGCAGGCACATTACTTCGTGTAAATTACACCACTGCTCTCAAAACGGTGAAGGATAACATCGTGAGAGGAAACAAGCATGACTTAGAAACACAAAATTCGAGGTCATGCGATATCCACCAACCCGCACTAGGCCCGCGTGGTGGATCATTCCACTTCCTTTCACAGAGAGGAGGGCTGTGTGTGTGCGACGTTATAGGCTGATTATGTAAAGGCAGCCATTCTATGTGCCGCTGGACGTACACATGGGCAATCTAAGGTGAAGGGTTTCGTCGGATGACTCTTAGTGGCCTCCTGAATGTATTGTGTGCCGGCAAACAGGGGCTATTAACTAAATGGCTTAATGCTCTGACACTGACACAAATCACGTGTGTAGCAGAAGTAGCCATTTTCTTCGTCCTCACACGAATAAAAAGGAAAAAAAATGCTTGTACGCTAGGTTACGGTCCTTTGAGTCGACTTAATAGTGTTGGCACTATCTTTACGGATACAGACGTGTCAGTGTGTGTTACGTTTCAAAGCCTCTTCGACGAGTAGCCGTCTCTAAATAATAAACACGGAATTAAATGTCTAATAGTGACTAGAATAGGTTTTGAGTTACAAACTCTTTCTCTTTGTAGGTACTTTATTTCGCGTTTACTATTAATACAATATTAAATATGATTAAATAACTGTAAGTTTTACCATCCTGTGACCTGCAAGAATTCCTCTTTCATGTATAACTCCATACCCAGTTTCTGCGACATGTGAGCTCTCTACGAAAATAAAAATGCAATACATTATTTATAGCACGACGGCACGATTGGCGCAGTGGTTAAGCGATTGACTGCTGCGCTGCGTGTCGCGGGTTCGATTCCCGTACAAATATTTGTAAGACCTACAATTAGTTGTTCTGGGTCTGGCTGTTTGTGTATGTGAGTTTATATGTCTGTAAACGCACCCACGACACAGGAGAAATTCCTAGTGTGGGGCAACGTTTAAAAAAAAAAAATAGCACTGTGTGTGTCTAAAGCCTAAACCCGCACTTAAGTCAGGCTGTTCTGTGACTTAAATAGTCTATTTTTACACAGAAAACTTGACCTCAGTTAACACAGACTAGACTATTATTGTTTAAAATAAAAAAATAAACGTGACACGAGCTATAAAATAGTACCTACACGATGCGAGTGACTTTAGTAGTTCATTATTGCACGGCGTGAAATTAGTTCATTAATATAGATATTTTCTTTTTAATGATATAAACAAGTGTTTGACTGCGATCCCGCCTGATGGAAAGCAGTGATGCAATCGTTGATGGTAAAGCGCACTAATTTATTATGAGCCTATTTACTTATCGTAATGTACATAATAGTACATTCCGATAAGTGTATTAATGCACTAATTCTGCACCAACAATTCAACTAACTTATTTTGTGCTTTTCTATTTGTTTTTTACGTGTGTAAGTAAATGAGTAGGTACCTGCAATGGTGTCCGAACAATCTGGCCTAATATTCGTTTTGAAGCAGCTAGTACACCTTCATATTTTATCTTACGTGGATTGTCTGGATCGCACCACTCATCATATTCGGGATCCTAAACATATTAAGATGCTTCATTTAAAAAAAAACTTTATTGTTAATTGTATGAAATAGTGAAAACAAATATTCTAGGTATGTCAATAATCTTGACTGGGTATTGCATCTTTTTTATAGTACCATCAGAATATACAACTTTCCTTACTCAAACAATGCTTATTTATGTGGACGGCGGCGTTAAGTTTGTTGAGGGGGCATGAAGAGCTTCCTCATGATACAACTTATTCAGGGATAGCGTTAAAATTATTTAGGTGGACTTCATATCTGTAGGGTCCGTGGTACCCAAGTACCTATTCTACTTTTAAAGGCAAGACGAAATCCGCAGTTTCACTAAAATAAAACTCCTTTGAGAATGAGGTACTTACGTCTTTAGGATTCATGTTCGAAGTGTGACTGTTTTTCTGGAGTTATTTTCTTTTCTTTTTCTGCTAATATGTTTACATTTTTAAGCTATACATTTTTCATTGTGTCTGAAATATGAACGGATTAATTAATTAATTTAAAAAGTATTGAAAATGCCAACATTATGCCTGCTATACTTGACAATTTAATTTTCACTTTATTTTTATTTCTGTCTGGTTGCTCAGTGAGTGTTTTAGACATGAAAGAAGGTGTGCATGAAGGAGGTTGGCATCTAATTTAAAGAGGTGATATTTTTTTATAAAGATTTTGGGATTGACGTGACATGCATGTGGTAGGTACATACTGCTCCTCCGCGTACAAACGGCTGTTCATTTTTTGACTTTTCGACAACTCTTCCCCCGTGTCCTAACCGAAAGCGAGTAGGTGCTCGATCGACGCGATAGTTGAGTACTTATGAACTACTTACTAGCACTGGCTCGCGACTTCCTTTACGCGGATTTTAGAAAGAAAGAAAGAAAGAAAAGGTACTAGAAAAAGTAATTTTGTACTTTACCTTACGAACTTCAATACCTCCTCTCCACCCCTTTTAAAGGGTGATTTTGTAAAATGTCTTATTACGATATTTATTATTTACCTAGATAAGTATTTGAGACAAGTTGCAAGTTTCAAAGTCGAAGGAAAAAGATCTATCATACAAACCATATTCTCCCTTTTGAACGCCAACAAGGGTTAACTTAATCTTGGTGAAATATAAACGTAAAACAGCGCTGAAAAAAAACCAAACAGATCTCCTAGGTTTCTTTTAGAAATTTTGATTTTAATACAGTTATTAGATAAATAGATAGATATATACATACCTACATCTCTCTCTCATCTCGCTGTCAACCGTCATCTCCGAAGTCACGCCCTTTTTAGCCATATATTTTTTTTAACCATCTTTTTAGCCATCTACAAACAACCCATCGGCTGCCTCAAGTGCGATGTGAAACTTTGCACTCTTTCATCAAAATGCTATTTTCAAGAATACGTTTTATTTTGTTCTTTCCTTCCTTTGAATGTAATTAATATTGTACAATATTATTGGCAATAGTGCAATACAACATGAGCAGAACTGTTTTTTACCACATTCTTCCCACCAACAAACATTTTAACAACTTAGATATAAGGTAGGTAGGTACTGAAACGTATAGGACATCGAAAATAGCAAAAAACTGAGATTTCTTGCATTTTTGCAATAGGTACCTACGGCTTTTAAGATCAATGTATAAGGGTAAGGTACGCAAAATATATAGCGCTTGGACGTGGAGTACCACTGTAGCAGGACACCAGTCCGTTATACAGTGCACTACAAAGATATGGTAGGCTGTAGGGTACAATCAGTGACCTGCATAATCCGACCCCACTTCCCCTCTTCTTCTTTGTAAGAGGGGTCAGGTAATGTAGAGCACTAACCGTACCTCATCTACTATTAAATTATTGCCAAAACCTTCAAATCAAATCATAATCGTATAAAAAATAAAATAAATAAAATAAAATAAAATAAAATAAAATAAAATAAGCCTTTATTGCTGTAACTTACATGCTTAGTATACAAATTTAAAGAAACTTTTACAAACTAAATAAATAAAATAATTAAGTATTTGTTTCGGAAACCGGTTTTTCTTTTACAGCTTGTCCTTCGACAAAGGCCTCCTCTAAAGCTTTCCATTTTGTTCTGTCTTTTGCAGTACGTGTCCATTCTGGACCGGCTATCTTTTTGATGTCGTCTTCCCAACGTTTAGGTTGTCTACCTTTGTTCCTTTTACTATCTCGCGGGTACCATTCTGTTACTAGTCTCGTCCACTTCTGTATTCCTTCCCTTAGCATGTGTCCTGTCCATCTCCATTTTAGGCATTTATAGACGGTATATATACTTTTAAATTTAGTTATTCTCTTTATATTTTGTAATTTAACTTTGTCTCTTCTTTTGACTCCGATTACGCTTCTTTCAATTCCATTTTGACATACTTGAATTTTTTTAAGTTGTTGCTCAGTCAGTGCCCATGTTTGACATCCATACGACAGACATGGAAGGATACAGGTGTTATATATTTTCCTTTTTTCTTTGATAGGCATGTCTTTGTCCTTCATAACCTCGCTCAGGGACCAAAACCGTTTCCAACAGTTTGCTATTCTTCTGTCTATTTCTTTTTTCATTGTGTCTTCTGTAGATATTAGTTGACCCAAATAAATGTACTCAGTGACATACTCTATTTGACCACCATTTACTTTTATGTCTCTTTTGGTTGAGTTTGTCATAACCTTTGTTTTTGATGTGTTCATTGATAGGCCTACCTTGGCGCTCTCATCTGATAGTTGTTGTAGCATGTCTTCCAAATTATGTGGGTTCTCAGAAAACAGGATGATGTCATCCGCAAAACGTAGATGGTTGAGTTTGTCTCCGTTAATGTTCAATCCATTTGTTTCCCAATCCAGGTTTCTAAAAATCATTTCCAGAACCGCAGAGAATAGCTTCGGCGAAATGGGGTCACCCTGCCTGACACCTCTTTCGATAGCAAATTCTTTCCCTGTTCTTTCTAGTTTGACTTGGGCCGTACTCTTTGAGTAAATATTCTGTAGAATTCGAATGTATTTGTCCTCAACACCCTGACTTTCTAGTGCTCTCCAGATGCTATCGTGATCCAGGGAATCAAAAGCTTTATTGAAATCCACGAACCCTAGATAGTAGGTTTTCTTGTATTCTTTGTACTTTTGAAGCACCTGTCTTAGTACGTGAATATGGTCTATTGTCGAAAACTTACTTCGGAAGCCAGCCTGTTCTTTCGGTTGGTTTTCATCAAGAGTGACAGCAATTCGGGATAGTATTATCTTTGAGAATATCTTATATATATTTGACATTAAACTTATTGGTCTGTAGTTGTTAATATCTCCTTTGTCCCCCTTTTTGTGTATCAGTACAATCGTTGACTTGGTCCAATCATTCGGAATGATTTCTGTTACTAAGATGTCGTTGAATAGTTCTGTTAATCTAGGAGCAATCACCGGTATTGTATATTTTATTAGTTCGTTAGTAATATATAATATAGTTATAATGTATATGATACTGTAATACTAATAATACATAAATGTACACCACCATCTATCTTTATCTAGCGAGTGACCTCGGCTTGCCTCGCTGTCGCAATATTACGAATAAGCTAACACAAAGCTAAATTGTTATTGATTATTCACGAGAATAATCAATAACAATTTTATTCTCCGAGGAAACGACTTGTTTGCTTCGCACCTTCAGGAGCGGTTCCTGTATATAATAACCCAATATTGTGCCCGAAATATTGAGATACCTAATTAAAGTAAAGTTTAATGGCACTGTCGTAATGGCACAATGTTTATGCCTTTCATGCACGAGGTTGTTGGTTGAAATCCGGGCAAGTACCAATGTGACTTTTTCAAATCATATGTACCTACTTTCTGAGTTTATTTCGGCCATTACTGACACCGATGAAAGAAAAACATTGTGAGGAAACCAGGGGGTCTACTCCGAAGTAGTATCGGCCGAATGTTCGGCCGTTTCCTGCTACGTGGTCCCGATCCTACACTCCTACACTCTTTCGAATATTGACTATTGTCTTGTACTTACTTATTGTTTAGTCCTAAGGTGTTATTTATAAGCTAACCTTTGTGGAGAGAGAAATAAACTATTATTATTATTATATATTATTATATTACTATGGTACCGACCCAACTGAGCCGATCCGAACTTATTTCGCATTTTTCAATAATATTCGGTTCGGCCATGTGTCGGTCCGATCCGAACATTCGCACTTTGCACTTCGGAGTAGACCCCCTGGACTTATGGTTCATGTAAGTCTGAAATCAACAATCCGTCTTGAGCAACCCTGATGGTCAATGCTCGTGCCTTCTCTGTTTGAGAAAAGGGTTCTGTCTTGCAGTGCGACAATAATAGGCTGTTATTAAATCATTATAAGTTTATTAACCTGCAATCGGTCTGTTTATACTAAGTAAAAATAGCTTAATAAAGTAATTTGATAATATCATCAGAATATTAATCTTCTTACCTATCACAGATTTACCTATGTGAAATACCCTTATTTGAAAATATCTTAAAAACTAAATATCATAAATATAAACAAAGGAAATAAATGAGAAAATCGATCATGTAATTATTTTGGTATTCAATATACAATATCATCATCTGCCTAGCCTTTTCCCAACTATGTTGGGGTCAGCTTCCAGTCTAACCGGATGCAGCTGAATACCAATTCATTATACAATATATGTAACATAATTAACGCAAGACACCAATTACAGTATTGAGTTAAAAGCATACCAAAACTGAATATTTTTAAAGCTATTATTTTTAAGAAACGCGTGTCGACCCCTAGCATTCTACTACTTTAGATTGATATCTATGATTAGGTTTTTTTTTTCAAAATATTATTGCCATACTGATGTATGGCAATAATATTTTGAAAAAAAAAACCTATTTTATAATTTACTGAAATCGATTTAGTATTCAATTATGAACGTTTATTCTGTTACACCTTGTATAGGTACCTATCTTTTGGTACGGTTTTAAATATGTCGACAGCGATGCGGATGAATTTTTCGACGCTATATTTTAGTTTGTAAATAGTTTAAGTTAATTTAGGATATATTTTTGTTATTTTAAAACTAAAATAAATAAAACCCTTAAAAAAAAAGTAGAATAGGTAAAAAACATCCGATCGATTCTGTAAAAATCTCACCGTGAAAAGTTAGGTGAATTGAGCTTACAGTGAATGTCAATCCCTAGCATTAGTTGGAATGTCAGCTCACTCCACGCCCACTTCACCTAAGTTTTCACGGTGAGATGGTTACAGAATCGCACTGTAGTTCACTTCAGACACCTACACTATGACGCAGGAAACTATGAGACTAACACATCATTCTAGAATTGTTATTAGTCATTCAAGCCACCGCTTTCGTCTGTCGAATACCTGCTTGTAACCACTACCTACTAGTTTGCACACAGGCACAGTTTAGACTTGAACTGTGCCTGCAGTGCGATTCTGTCACCATCTCACCGTGAAAACTTAGGTGAAGTGAGCGTGGAGTGAGCTGTCATTCCAACATATGCTAATGATTGACAATATTGACAGCTCACTCTTAGCTCACTTCACCTAACTTTTCTCGGTGAGATTTTTACAGAATCGATCGGCTGATTGGGTTAGGATAATATTTTTTGACTATCGAGCTCTACGTCTATTTATAATCTAGTTATAACCAAGATACACCTCTCCAACGGACCGTGGGCACGCCACCAGACATTAATATTAGTAAATAGTTGCAGTACATCTGCTGCACTACGTGAGTCAATCAGTTAGTGTGACACTTCCTCCATGGACTCTGTGCTGTTCCGGCGCGGGTAGGCGTCGTACTCGCCCGCGAAGTCCCACTCCCGGTACGTTCTCGCGATCACTCCGCGCAGCTCTTCCAAGTGCTCAGGACCACGGGTCTCGCACACCACTTTTACCTATAAAAAAAATGAAATCATGAAATTCAGCTGTCTGCAATCTGCTAAAAGTCGGTATACGTTTGCAAACACACGAGCGACACGTGTCGACGACAGTTGCATGCTACTACTGCACCCGTCGACAACATGTGTTTTTGAGCACCGTACTCAAATATCCGAGCGACACGTTTTCGACGCGTGTCGGCGGATGCAGTTGACTAAGGAAAAGTTAGAAGTAATCAAACTAAGAACTAGATCTTTACCCGAACACTGAAAATATCGCCATGAACCCAAGCGCGCTCTTGTATGATGTCTTTGATGGAAACACCAGTCGAAGAGATGAGCTTGCAGAGCTCCGCGATGCCGCCGGGCCGGTCGCTCACCGTCACCTTAAACTTCACTAGACGCTGCTCCGCGGCCAGGCCTCGCTCCAGACACCGGCCCAGAATCGTCGTGTCGATGTTACCGCCCGACAGAATACACACCACCCTGAAACATAACATAAGCTGGCTCATGCGAATGGTTTTCTTCTTTGATAAGAGGCGTTCATAACTAAAAGCACTTACTTCTTGCCGGCCAGCTCAGGCACGAGTCCAGCCATGATGGCGGCGACGCCAACCGCCCCCCCTCCCTCCACCACGTACTTCTCTTGCTCGATCAGGCGCAAGATGGCGCGAGCGATCCAGTCCTCGTTCACTGTGATCTGTCAAGAAATCAAACACAATCGGTTTAGCATTAAGTACTTACATTCAAATAAATGTCCAGCTTAAGTTAACCTGACCATCAACCACACAAAAAAATCCGGCCAAGTGCGTGTTGGACCACACGCAATGAAGGGATCCGTAGTTGGAAAGAATTTATCCCAAGAACAAACTTAACATTGTAGTTGAAAATCATATTCTCCCATACATGGTAACTGCAAATGTAAGTTGATCAACTACTATTACTCGTAAACTTGTAACGCCTACTTAGCTGTGATAGTTTTCCTTTTAACCTCGTTATACATATATACTACTACCCTGAATTTTTTCACATACCCAAAAACAACCATTTAGCTGGCAGGGGGGGGGGGACATTTGACTAACAAAAATTATAACTTTAAAGTTACTTACTAGTACTACTAACTTAATATTTCCCAAACGGAATCCCTGAATCGAAAACTTGTTTTCACAAACCAATATTTTTGAAAGACCTATCCAACGATACCCCACACAATGAGGTAGACGAGAAAATAAAACATGCCCACTGTACGGCTAGAGGAGGTACCCTAAAAAAATTTCACCACTTTGTTGGCGTGATTAATATGTATATCCATGCCAAATTATAGCTTTCTAGTACTAAGTGTCTCTGAGCTAAGTTGCGGACGGACATGGCGATACAATACACGGCGATACATACAATACAATACATACAAAGTTCCTTGTTGACTACGGAACCCTAAAAACACTGGACAGACTCACTCAGGACGATAAAAATACATTGAAAAGCATTTTGTAATCCTAGAAATAATCATAAATTATCAACACAATACGGATTTTAGCGATTAAAAACGATTCGATTTCTCGTTTATACAAAAATACAATACATAGCCGATTGACGTGGATATATGTATTAACGTATAAATAAATTACGCAACGTCTGAAACGCAATAAGCTAATGCGTAATCGTGAAGTTTTCATTAACTGATAGATAAGATTACTTCTGATCATAACACATCCGGATGGGTTCCACTCGGTCCTGGGGGAAGACAAGAAATCTTTTTTCTAAGCACCTTGGGCCTGGGGGTGCCCGAGCTTCAGCCGCAATTATAATATCAGAAGGGCGAAGCCCCCTCAATATTATAATTGTGTGCAGTTGTACTACTTCCTTGAAATCACTCGGGGGTAACTTTAGGCACTTACCAATCTGTCAACATGGCACTTGACGGTGGCGAAGGCGTTGTACCCGACGGTGGGGACAGCCAGGCCGTCCGCCAGCGTGGACCTGATCTCCACGCTCATCGGCTCGTCGTGCTTCATCGCGCACTGCATGCTGGGACACTTCTCCGTTTCCACGCCCTGGATCACAGTCACAGTACCCATTATAAGCATTAAAAAATACGGGCAGTTTCGGGAGGATTAGATGGGCTCGGTGGTATGTAGCTAAATAACTGCAGCGCAGTTCAATAGATGACGCGAAGTCGGTCTAACCATTAGCACGATAATGTACTTCTGCACGATAATGTACGTCTGTCTTGAATTTTAGACCCATTGGCAACTGTCGATACGACAGAAGACTAAGCTTATGATAAGACATCACCTCAACACTCCCGCATATTTCAATAAAACGTTGCGGCAATTAGGTTTAATAATATAGTTAATGCCACTAACCAATAGGTCTGTTGCAGGTAGGTAATACATAAATGCTTGTATTTTGTTGCGCGTTCCTTTTTAGTGACGACCTTAGAATTAGGACAAAACGTTGCCGCGGCTCCGCGCCGTGCGCTATCATGACTGTGGACGATGTGATGTCAATGTCATGTCGGTATCATATCATATGCACGCACTGGTGTAATGTGATTATGATGGGCGTGAACAGGAATGGAGACAAATAATCTGTTGCTTATAATTTGACCCCAAGTAAAAAGATTTAGCATTGGACGCAACGTGATTATCTTTTTACTTGGACTTAAAAATGTTGATGCGTTTATATATTATTATTTTTTATATACATTTTTTTTTTTTTTAGCATCGCCATTCGCCAAACTACGCAATTGACACGAATCGTGTTCTTAATGAACTTCCGAATAGTTAGGCCGTCAAGAATTTCGGCGGAAGCATTGATGAACGTTTGTTATCCTCTTATATATAAATTGCAAGGTGTGTTTACTAATATTACGTGAGACGTGTGATCCCCACTTTTAGCCTTCTAAAAGAGTAGTACAGTCACTATGAGAGAGTCAGTCAAGTGGTAAGGGCGGGCTCGGATAGTAAAAATAATAACATGTATGAGTTAGATTTAAAATGTAAAAGACGATAGTGTAATGAAGTAGGATCGATTTGTTTTTGCTATACTCCAACATAGAGCACTGTATTTGCAGACTACCGGCATCCGGCTATCATTCAATTAGTTAGGTACAAATGTTTACCTAATAAATACGTTCAATCGCAAAATACCTATTATCTCTGTTATCAGCCAGGAAAACACAGAATCTCGGATCAATACGGACTATTGATCTCTTGATCCGGGATTCCGGGTTTTCCTTATGAAAGCAATCTAAGTACGTAAACAAGACAAGAGATAATTACAAAATAAACCAACTACGCGATAAGAAAAAGTGTGAGCCAATATGTTTGTTTATCTGTGTGACCTTTGACTTCGTGAGGTAGATACGCTACGAAACGAGAGTGTTGATATAATTACGGGTTACCTACAGCAGTGATTCGAGTTCGAGTGCATGTTTTAATTTTTTGCACGGAACCCTAAATTCGTTTTCTAAAATAAAAGTAGCCTAAGTTACTTTTTGCTATCTGCCAGTGGAAGTCCCGTCAAAATCGGTCAGTAGTTTCGGAGATTAGCCGGAACAAACAGACAGACAAAAGTTCATACGTTGTTTTTTACTTTCATATGCATTTAGCTATGATTTTGACATTACAAACGGACTCTTCAATTTTATTTATTTGTATGTAGGTACTTACATAAATAAGTGGAAAGAAATAGATAATGACTCTGACTAAGCAATGATCTTGTTACACACAACCACGTCCTAATCAGCTCAGAGTTGTTAAACATACTTTTATGTTTGTGTATGTTTTAACTAACTTCTGCCCGCCGATCCATCCATCGCATCCCATCGCTCACCCGTGCTACTGCTTCGTTTTAGCTACCTACTTCACTTTAGTATCTATCCAGTTTTTTTTTATTTTGCTCGGCTCCTAAGGGTCGTAGCGTGATATTAGATAACCTATAACCTTCCTCAAGAATTGGGCTCTCAACTGCAATAAGATTTTTTTTTAATTTGACTGGCTCCGGAGATTACCACTAAATACACACAAACAAATACCTCTCTATAATATTAATATGAATTGACAACTGAATAGGTAATATTTAATTTAATACAGCACCCTAATTGCGTAACACACGATCAATCGGAATCGGTTTCATTTTGACAGTTCAACAACATTCATTGCGTTATTTACGTGTTGAGCAGACACAAATGACACATTTTTTGAACATATTATGAAGCAATAGATTAGCAATATCCTTCAAAATTATTCAGATTGAGATTGATTGTGTGTTACGCAATTAGGGTGCGGGACAGGGTGAAATGAAATTAGTTAGGGAAAATCCGCAGACGTGATGGGTACCTATCGATAACTGAACATAGACAAAACAAAAATAAATTGATACATTGATGATTTTTTTAAGGGGTTAAAGACCGTCTAGCCAGAAACTGAACTGTATAATAAACATCAATAATAGCTTATCACAATATACTGATAAAACTATCTAAAAAGTGGGTTCCCAACCATAATAAAAATATTATATTTATTTATCAAAAAAGTATATTGATGCTAACCGCCTTGAGGTAGCAGTGATCTGTATGTCCATAACAACTAATACCCTACCTATTCACAAACTAAAATATAGCGTCGAAAAATTCTTGCGCGGCGCTGTCAACTGGTAAGGTACCCAGGAGACTGGCGGCATTACCACGTTGTATGGCAATGCTAAGCCTCTGGCCAAGGCAAGCCACGGTCACAAAGTATGTAGAGAGACACACAGACAGGAGGAGACCGACATATTACGTACTGTTCGCTGAGACAAGGGGGAGGCATAATGATTTTAGGAGAAAATTGGGGCAGGCGCGTATATACTGCACTGTACAATGACGAAGTGATAAATCAATTCCGAGGGTTACTGCTATGGGCTCATCAAAAAAAGCTATAATAATAATAATAAAGTTTATTTCCCTCATAAAGGTACATTGTTATAGTAGTTTGTACGAGTATATACAATTTGGCTATATACAGGATGACTGGTAACTGGACGTAGGTATTCCTTCCAGGACGTCACAGTGTGTCCCATTTGCAACAATTAAGCAACCCATAATACCTAGGCAAAAATTCATGGAATTCGAGAAAAAACCATTTTAATATTTTTTTATAGAAGCTTATTACCTAACTATTTTCAAAAGTCATCTATTACACAAGTCACAAGTTATATCAAAATGATTCTATAACATTAAGCGTACAAATTACGGGGAACACATCTTCATTTAATCAACTATCTAACGAGGTACAAAAGCTTAACAAATATTTAAACAGTCGATAATGCTGGCAAAGGTCGAATTTGCAAATTGAATTGTTGAAATATTAAAAAAACGTGTGATAATCGAATTCGGTTTATGTTATCCCTTTACCTACTCACCACCCAGCAATCATTACTACGTCGTGTAGCCAGGCCGGCAAATTCGATCTTTGCCAGCATTATCAACTGTTTCATTGGCACCTCTAAATATTTATTAAACTTTTGTACCTCGTTAGATAGCTGATTGAATGAAGATGTCTTCCCCGTAATTTGTACGCTTAAAATGTTATAGAATCATTTTGAGATAACTTGTGTCAAAGTTCATGTATGTAGTACCTAGACGATTTATGAAAATGGTTAATAAACTTCTTCCTATAACTTTTAACTACATATTTGATGCTTTAGAGAATTTCGTTACATCTACAAATGGGTCCTACTGTCACATCCTGGAAGGGACCCAGCTGTTTACCTATTTTCACTAGCTGGAGTTGTTTTGGCAGATTTCTCCGAACAGCTATTTCCAAATAAGCATACTTGGTCTTGGTTGGCAATCGGTATGCTCTCACCCACTATAGTGCCTAGTGAGTACCGACTCTGCACTCTTCTCTCTGAGAAGGAGTGGGCCGCAATCTCCGGTCAAACGCGGGCCCAGTGACGGTTGGTGGACATTCGAATTTATGGTTCGAGTGGAGTGTACCGTTTTGTGATAAAACGGTACATTCCACCTGAACCAAAAATTCGACTGTATTTCGTTAACTATTTATTTTATGTAACTCTAGCATGTCGAGTTCTGTCCACGGCCATAATGATCAGATCATAACAAGATGATCAATTGCCAGGCATTTCGATAGACCCCCTTTGTGTACCAAACACATTGGATCATTAATATATAATCTAGAAATAGATAGGAATTAGCCTCAGACCTCAGATAACATTTGTATTCAATGAACTACATCTAGGTCTGTAGATACGTACTTATTTGTTTAATTTTGAAACTTAGTTAGGTACCTTTACTTTTTAAGGTTCCGTAGCCAAATGGCAAAAACGGAACCCTTATTATTTCATCATGTTCGTCTGTCAGTCTGTCCGTCCGACTGGATGTTGATGAAAATGGGACAGAAGGTGAATTCTGCGCTCCGCTAAACAACGACGTAGTGAAATTACGAAAAATTATTTACGAGAATTAACAATGCACACAAGCGTGTCAAGTGTTGTTAGATCACATCATATAAAAAAATAATGCTACTGGTTTTTTGATTATTTTTAATATAAAAATGAATCGCTGTGTTGCTAAGCGCAAATCTCGAGAACAGCTGAACCGATTACGCTAATTCTTTTTTTAGAATATTCCTTGAAGTACGAGGATGGATCTTACGCAGAGAAAATTTTTATAAATAGGGTAGGAGTAGGGTAGAAGTAGGGTAGGAGTAGGGTAGGAGTAGGGTAGGAGTAGGGTAGGAGTAGTGTAGGAGTAGGGTAGGAGTAGGGTAGGAGTAGTGTAGGAGTAGGGTAGGAGTAGGGTAGGAGTAGGGTAGGAGTAGTGTAGGAGTAGGGTAGGAGTAGGGTAGGGGGGGTAGGGTAGGAGTAGTGTAGGAGTAGGGTAGGAGTAGTGTAGGAGTAGGGTAGGAGTAGGGTAGGAGTAGGGTAGGAGTAGTGTAGGAGTAGGGTAGGAGTAGGGTAGGAGTAGGGTAGGAGTAGTGTAGGAGTAGGGTAGGAGTAGGGTAGGGGGTAGGGTAGGGGGTAGGACACCACCGGAACGAAGTAGCGCCGGGCAGCTAGAAATAATTTATATGGCAAAACAACGTTTGCCGGGTCAGCTAGTTATCAATAAAACCTATCAACAGCTGAACGGATTTGGAGGAAAGGCATTCCGGTGCCAATCATTCACGCGTTCCTAATTTTTATCCCCGTAGTGCGTTCGTGTGGGATAATTCGGACAAACACGCAGGTAAAGCCTCTGGCTTTTTAAAATGAAAGGACTCATTATTAGTTCGCAACATAAATACAAAAAAAAATATTGTCTAAATATATATTATGAGTTGAGGGTGTTACGAGATAAACTTTAGATATTTGTTAGTTCAAATTCCGGATCACCTACTTTCTGTCGAAAACAAAAATATCGAAGATCAGTCGCAATATGTAAGTGTATATGAAGACAGAATAAGAAATGAAAAAGCACTCACGTAGATAAGGACGTGCGGCTTGAGGTGTTTGATGGCGGTGGCGACGCCGGCCAGCAGCCCGCCGCCGCCCACCGGCACCAGCACGGCGTCCACCCCCGGCACCTGCTCGATGATCTCCAGCCCCACCGTGCCCTGCCCCGCCATGATGTGGGGGTGGTCGTAACTGCCTCAACAAGTGTTCCGGGTTAGAGTAAAAATACTCAATATATTTACCTACCTATTACATTCCACAATATGAACTTAGATGGTGAGTTTTACAAAGACATGATCATTGTGGACCCGCAAGGTTTATTTCGTACTACGTACCTACTTATCTTAAAAAAAAAAAAGAAAAATGCGATTATTGGATTTACACCAAAAAAAGACTCCTTAAAACTATAGGCAACAGAAAACAATTCTTGTAATGCCAAAAGGGTTTGTTCGCATGTGGCGTTGTAGATACAACAAGGGTATCTTTTTTGGTACACCCGGGTACACATCAAGCTATACATTTCCAGTTTTAAAATAGCTGATCTCGCATTGTATAGGTTTTTCGCACAATCAGAAGTCATCTTTTACTAGTTATTGCGTGGCGGGAAACTTGGCCGACGCATTCGCGTCGGAACCGAAAGTCATGCATCAAATAAAGAGCACCCTACGTTTTCATAATTAACATAAGAGTGTACATACAAGGATTTTATGGTGCCTGAATGATATTGAAAGAGGGACGTTGTTGGTAAACATTTGAAAAATTGTCACAGGAATTGTATTGAAAAACAAGATGGCGGTGTTAGTTCCGATTTTGGCCACGCTCCTAGAGCTCCTTGTACCGTTGTAATTTCAAAAATCTACCCTGCCTATTAAATTAATAAAAATACTGAACTCACCCATTGATGTAAGTAAGCGAATTATCTTGGGCCATACTCATGGCGTGGTATTTAGCTTCCTTCATGTCGTGTCCATGTATGATGACGTTGGCTCCGAAAGAGCGGCACTTTTCTATCTTCATGATCGGAGCCACGTTCGGCATCACGACGGTGGCAGGGATGTTGAGTTTGTTCGCATGATAACTCAAGGCCTGGGAGTGGTTACCGAGGGATGCGGAAATGACTCCGCGGGTTTTATTATCCTTTGATAGTAACAACAGGGCGTTTCTCGCACCGCGTTCTTTGAAACTGTAGACAAATGAAAACCTTTTAAGGTAAGGCATATTCAGATACCTACTTACCTCTTCTCGATTTATTACGAGTATAGTTTTTGCTTTTGACTTATGTCTACCAAATTCTGATGTATGTACAGTTAAGTATGTACCTACTCAACTGTACATCAGTGGTATCGCTTTGCCAATGTCTGCAACTTTATGTAAGTAGCAGTATGGACAATTTTTGTAGTGCAAAGCTAGTGTTAAGTACTGCTAATGAGCGGTTGGCTGTACCTACGTTTATCTCACGAAGCTACGTCGCGTCGGTCCGCATTGTTTCTAGGTGCGTAAGCTTCGGGATCGCTCAGGAACTACAGCCCGATTCAAATTTTATGGCGGCTCTGACGTGCGCTACTCGCTGCGCAGTACCTCACCCCACGCCACCAAAATCTATTCACCTGTCAGTGGGGCCCACTGACAGGTGAATAGATTTGTTACTGCGCAGCGACTCGCCTCATGTTCCAAGCCGCCATAAAGTTTGAATTGGGCTGTGCTGGCCGAGCAGCTTCCTTGTACCTACCGAAGTACTGACATAGCGGACATCTACAATTCTATTCATACAATAAATTAGGATCAACGATGTTAAGTGACATAAACGTAGGTACCTAAAAGATACCGCCGTTTGGCCGTTTTGCGTGAATGTGACGCATGTTTACCCGTTGTGTTCATGATGATGATGTTGTGTGATGTTTACTTGTTATTTTTTTTTGTGTGTTTATGTTCTTTTTTTATGCTTCATGTTTGCCGCAAATAAATGCATTTTCTTTCTTTCTTTCTTTTCTTCTTTCACCATGTATCAGAATGGTGTGGTCTTTTTGAGGGTGCGGTACCTACAGACCATCAAATCAAACTGAACAACTTTCTGCATGGGACATGGGATGGATGTTGAAGTTTGGTCAGACTTAAGGCTGTTCCATACATGGCACAGCCTTAAGTCTGACCACATATTTGTGATACGATACACACTGTATACTCAGTTATTAAAATGGACTTACCTCCCAGTGTGTTGAAGGAAATCATTTTTTAAATAAATATCCATCCCAAAAGTTGTAGACATGTGAGATTTCTGAAATATACACATTATGTCATTAATAATTCTGTAAAAGACTAAAAATATAGGTGTAAGAGATTTAAAAATATCACAAAGTAGATAGCTGTCACAAAATTAAACGAACAACGAAATTATGAGATTTCTTTTAGTGCGCATGATACTGCGATTTTTTTTAATATCTACAAAAAGTTGGTATTTATGTACTTTCATGACCTTTCGCGCGAAAATTACTTTTGAATTTTGTTGAAAATGTAGCAAGCAAGTAGGTAGGTGGGTACGTAAATTATCAACGTCTATCACTCACCACACATGGCGTTTTCACGATCTCACTCTGAATTCTGTAAGCCGCCGCCGACACATCTTCAAATGAAATTTTTTGTGGTTTCTCCTTATCACACATCGGATCATACTCAACCGTCTGGAACAACATATTCGAATACACCACTATAACATTATTAAATCTAATCCCCAGCTAGGCATCGATTCACCTTGGCTTCTTACAGAGAAATGAGTGTTTCGAGACGTTATCGCTTATAAAAGCACTAATTATTATTAGATAAGGGTTAAAGGTGAAACTATGCTCGTGATGGAATATGCCTTGTCTATCGACGTATTAGGGCAGTAGGTGAGCATGTATTAGATTTATGTAAGCAGGCACTTACTTCGGGTTCAAACTTATAATGCTCCATTTATTTGTGTACTTATATTATTTTATTTGTTTTAATCAAACTATTCACAATTAATTGGTCCAATTTCGGCCTACTACGGAGACGCGCACTTCGAACATGAGTTGTCTAACTTTTGTTTAATTTTCGTCAAGTACATTGATAAGACTTTTGCTATTATTACTCACTAAATACTTAATTACGACTTGATTTTGTCCTTAATAACGTAACCCTGTCGTCAAACCAAAACGAAAAAAAAATCTTGATTTTTCTAGAAGGTATAGAACAACGGCCATTCTGGACCATTCTGAACAAAAAAAAATTGTTACCGTGAAGAGACTATTAACAAAATGAGTTCATTGTTCATTGATAATAATTATAATCATCGGAGTTGACTTTTGCTTATTAAAAAAAAATATAACTTTTGCTTATTAGAACGCAAGTATACAGGCAGGTATATCTTATTTCTGAACGCATTCGTAATGTTTATGTTCCTGTCAAATCTCTCAGTCTCAATGTCAGATTAAAGATAGAGATACGGGCATACGGCGTTGTGAGGTTATCTTGTTGTTTTGTTTTTATTAATTAAATTGAAAACAGTAATAGAGCGTTTACATCGTATAACATTCTCAGGCTAAAGTTAACAAACGAAGATGCCTTATGCCAATCAGCCTTCTGTACACATTACAGAACTAACAGACGACAATGTTAAGTTCGTCGTTGAAGACACCGAGCTTAGCGTCGCTAATAGTATGAGACGTGTGTTTATAGCAGAAACACCGACGATGGCTATTGATTGGGTACAGCTAGAGGCTAATTCCACCGTGCTTAGTGACGAATTTCTGGCTCATCGCATCGGTCTCATTCCACTTATATCAGATGATGTGGTTGACAAAATTCGTTACTCGCGAGATTGTATGTGTGCTGATTTCTGTTCAGAATGCAGCGTAGAGTTTACACTGGACGTAAAATGTACAGGAGATCAAACAAGACACGTCACTACGGCAGATCTAAAATCAAGTGATCCGAGAGTGGTGCCAGTGACGTCAAGACACAGGGACGAGGACCAGGCCGACTATGGAGAGACTGATGAAATTTTAATCATTAAACTACGTAAAGGTCAGGAGCTGAAGTTGAGAGCATATGCAAAGAAAGGATTTGGCAAGGAACATGCAAAATGGAACCCTACTGCCGGTGTTTCCTTTGAGTATGATCCTGACAATATTATGCGACATACATTGTTTCCTAAACCCGATGAGTGGCCAAAAAGTGAACATACGGAGCTCGATGAAGATCAGTATGAAGCAGACTTTAATTGGGAGGCCAAGCCAAACAAATTTTTTTATAATGTGGAGTCATCAGGTGCACTCAAACCAGAAAACATTGTCCTTATGGGTATAGTGGTGCTGAAGAATAAACTGCTCAATTTACAAGTACAGTTGGCACAGGAAGCTCAGAATGATGCACTAGCTATCAATTAGTTTATAAATAATTACTATTAAAAGTTTAATCAAAAATATTTGAAATGTTTTTATTTTACAGTAATTACTTAATGAAGCCTATAGTCTGTGTATAATTAATAAATACCGATGGATTTCGTAGATACTTCTCCATTCTTAAGTTTAAAGTACTAGTGTTGCCTCAGTCACTGATATGAACCAACTGCGTGTAACTACATCAACCACTGGACACTTGCATCATGAAGTGTAATTATGTTGAAGGTTTAAGAGAATGTAAAACATAATTGCAATCAAAACCCGTTTAGTGAGGAAATTCCTTTAGTCCAGTTATGTTCTTTGGAACATAAATGTTATATAGCAAGTTAAATTGCATTAATGCAGTGACACATTAGCAGAATCAGCCTATAATGTTCCCATTGCTGGGACACAGGCCTCCTCTCTGTGAGAGGGAGTGGGTAGTATGGGTTGGTTGATGTCACATGTCTTGGAACTTTTTCGTTCTAGGACATGCCGGTTTCCTCATGATGTTTTCCTTCACCATATAGATTAAAGCAGCAGCAGTGTTAGCAGTGGTGATTAAATTACTTACACAAAGTAAAGCGTCTGCCTGGATTCGAACCCATGACCTACAACTCTTAAGTTGAGGCTGTTGACACTGGACCACCACTGCTCACTGCATTGATATTTGATATTGTTACAGTTAGTAGAAGTCAAGCACAAGTTAAAACTATTAAAACGGTGCCTCCTA
Source organism: Apamea crenata (assembly GCA_949629185.1). NCBI lineage: Eukaryota > Metazoa > Arthropoda > Insecta > Lepidoptera > Noctuidae > Apamea > Apamea crenata. The sequence continues at coordinate 7,321,072 of OX451371.1, read as the reverse complement.
CAGATTTTTTTCTTTGCATTTTCTAGACTAGTTTTAGTCTAACCAGCTCCCTAATGGTGTAACACACTAACAATCTTAATCTGAATCATTTTGAAGGATATTGCTAATCCATTGCTTCGTTAGTTCGAAAAATTTGACTGCTCAACAATGTAAATAATGAAACGAATGTTGTTGAACTGTCAGAATGAAAGGCATTGCTATTGATAGTGTATTACGCAATTACTCCGCAGATGCCAATAAATATCAGTTTTTATACAGGATCACTAATTCAGTAGGTATGTAGTATGACCCCTTTGTAACAATTAAGCACGACTTTTTTCTACCTCTAATTTTGTATCACTGCTGCAGTGATCTTTACAACTGTTCAAGGATCTTTGGCATGTGGCAAAAATCGGAACTATCGTCTCTTGTTTTCATAAAAAACTTAAATGTTAACGTCATTCTCATTCAAGCATTGAGATAGGCATTCAAGTGCCAAAAGCAAAAGATATTATTAATGTACCTACTCTGTGCAAAAGATCCTTGCCTTGAAGCTTTTTAGTTTCGTTTCATTATGGTTGCTGTTAGGCACAGGAAAGTCTGAAAATCACAGTGATCTCTATTGCCGTTAAAATAAGGTTGTAGTTGGGTTGACATAGTAGGTAAAATAAAAGCTATTTGTCAAATAAGACAATAAAATGTCACATGACAATAAATTGCATTGTTCAAAAACATCGATTTTTACCTATCTCTTGAATTATGATAAAATAGGAAAATAAAAAAATATGCAAATTAACAAATAAACTATAAAACAAATGAAGCTAGATATTATAAAACAACATATTATTTTTATATTATTTTTTACAATAGTACTGGAGAGAACCCTCAAGAAAAATGTCTCAAGTGGCTGAATCTGTACCAATTGCATCGTCTCTAACGTGCAATATTCCCGGCGATAGTTTTCCGAAAGAATATGAACCCCATAATGAAGAGCCTGAGGTAAGTACCTAGCTTCGAGGATAATGTAATATTTTGAACCAGCGAAGTCGTCTTGTAAGAGTTGTAACCCGACGAGTCTTGTATGTTGTGAATAGAATTACTCTTCTGAGTTTAAAAGTACGATCCAGACCCATTGTTAAGACCAGACAGTCCTATAAACCTACAGGTAGACGCCAGCAGGTCAAGCTACCCGAAACTGTCAAATTTTCCCGATCAACCTTGAACCTTAATGCTTTAGCGATAAAGTTGAAAATCTATTAAAGAAATTTGACAGATTGTAGTAGCTTGATGTGCTGGCGTCTGTACATACATAGACTGCCTCGTTGGTCCAGTAATCGCAAGTGCAACTGCTGAGCATGAGCTCCTGGTTTCGATTCCCAGGTAGGGCAAAGTGATATTGATAGTGAGGTATGATGGCAATATAGGGTCGACCCCTATTACATGGGACTCATGGGCGTAGCGAGGTACGGGCAAGAACGAGCAGCTGCCCCCCCTTAGCCCCGGGGGCGGGGTTCCGACACGGTCAAGCGGCTTCACGGCAAGCACGTAAATTTTCGCTTGCCGTTAAGCCGCTTGACCGTGTCGGAATCGGAACCCCTTTAGAAGATTGGTCGTTCGCTGGTAAACTGTAATTCTGACAAGCTTCATAGCTTTCGACGCTTCTTATAAGACCTAAGAAAGTAACAGGCTTGAAGGCTGGCTTGTGAAATTCAACAATACGGGATGTGATCTCTAATATAATTTCTTTTTTACATCATTTCTTACTCTAAAAAATGCCACATAAAACGACAAGGGTAGCGTAGTTTTTTTTGTTATAGAAAAATGAACGACGATCAAAACAATATAATCTAAGATATTCTTTGTCTGCCCCCCCCCCCCCCCCCAATATACAATCCTGGCTACGCCCTTGGGACTTAGACGTAACTGGCAAAATGTGGGTGTACCTACATCTCTACCTAACCCACCCTTCAGATTACAGGCGTGATGTTATGTATGTTTAATACAATTCGTACTAGGTAATACCTATCTGAGCGTTCAACTTGATACCTTGATATGTGACCATACGTACCTACAATGAGAGAACTACCTATCAGCTAATTCCCCAATCCCAAGAAGTGTGTTACCTATAGGTACTTATTTTATGAATTCTCTCGCCTCCAAACTGTTATGTTAGGCGGTATTTGCTTCTAGACCCTGGCCACTAAACAAATGTGACAGTGAGTGGCATCATAGCTTTTAGCGATTTGCCCCCAAATCACCAACAGTTTTGGTCGCGGCCACCTAGACCAGCACCTCGGCCACCCAGACGGGCAATAGAACAATTAATTCTGGTTCTACTACATGATCCAACATTAATTACTTACAACCAACCCACAGATAACGATTTTCTTGGCAGTAAGTTGTTAGATCTGCATATTTATGTAGTACTAGCTTCTGCCCGCGGCTTCGCCCGCGTGGATGTCGGAAGTTATCCCACGGGAACGTGCTGTGCAAAGTATGTGCTTCCCCAGGATGCCATCTATCCCTTTGCCAAATCAGAAGTTCAGTGGTTTAGGCGTGAAAATGTAACATACAGTTTCAAGTTCAAATCCTCCCCTAAAAACCGAATTACCCCTTTTTGCCCCATCAGGGGTCAATTTGCGACAACTTTACATACTTATTATTAATTATTTTCTGTCGAAAGTATCAATACTGAGTTTTGAGTTAATCGGATCGCGCATTCAATTTCTTCCACACAAACTTCAACACCCCTATATCCCCCTTTGAGGGGTAGTTTGAAAAACTTATAATGATAACCTTTATTACTTACTTAGGCAAGTATTGTTGCCAAGTTTCATGTTTATTAACTAAATTAATAAGATTTTTCATATAAACTATATCCCCGCTTTTCCCCCCACAGGGGTGGAATTTTAAAAAAATCATAAAAATTCATTACTTGACTCAAAGATTATTTTATTTATACCAATTTTATAATTAATCAAGCCACTTATTATAATCCTCCCCTGTAAAATTAACTACCCCTTTTCACCCCGTTAGGGGGTGATTTTCGAAAAACCCTCATACGTGTTATTATTTATTTTTGTCTTAAGTACACTGAGTTTCGTGTTAATCGGACGGCGCGTACAAATTCTTCCACACAAACTTTAACACCCCTATATCCCCTTTGAGGGGTAGTTTTGAAAAACTAATAATGATAAACTTTATTGCCTACTTAGGCGAGTATTCATGCTAATTTTCAAGATTATTAATCTAACGAATAAGATTTTTCATATAAACTGTATCCCCGCTTTTCACCCCCACAGGGGTGGAATTTTGAAAAATCATTTGGGATGTGTTCATAACTTGACTCAAAGATTATTTATACCAATTTTCGAGTTAATCAAGCCACGCTGTAAAATCCTCCCCTGTAAAATTGACTACCCCTTTTCAGGCCGTCAGGGGTACATTTTCGAAAAACCCTGATACACATTATCCTTTCCTTTCAATTTTAAGTATAAACACTGAGTTTCGATTAAATCGGACCGCGCGCTAAAATTCTTCCAAACAAACTTTGAAACCCCCCAATCCCCTTTTAGGGGGTAGTTTATAAAAACAAAAAATGCCCAACTTCATAATTTATTTACATAAGTATTCGCGCCAAGTTTCAAGTTTATTAACTCAAGGAATAAGATTTTTCATACAAACGAAATACCCCCATTTCACCCTCTCAGGGGTGGAATTTCGAAAAGCCCTTTCTTAGTGGACACCTACTCTTCACGAAGAATACACTCTCCAAATTTCATGTCTCTAGGACCAGCGGTTTAGGCTGTGCGTTGATGTCTCAGTCGGTCAGTCAGTCAGTCAGGACTTTGAATTTTATAGGCGCGAGAGTCGAGACGCGTCGAGCGTGATTCAGTATTCACGCGCGATGGCTTATTATTAGCGTATTTCATGTATAACTTTGGTGTTTCTATACCGATTTCTATGATTCTTTTGTATGGAATAGTTAATAATGTTAACTTTTTTAATTAAGAATGACTGAGAGTGTTATAAATGTAAGAGTAGACAAATATAATCAGAAAGCTTCGAACTGCTAAGCTATCGGGAGTTACACGTGTTATTGTGAGTCAACCATAAAAGATAGACATATGCTGTCGTGGGATATTTTTTATATAATTTTAAGGAGAACATTTCCGTCATACATGATTTCTGTGTAGCTTTAACCATTAAGGTTGCACACGCGACGGAAGCGTAAAAAATGGAGTAACTTCTCCCGTTTTCCCAACATTTCCCTTCACTGCTCTGCTCCTATTGATTGTAGCGTGATGAAAAGTATACTATAACCAGCTCAGGAGTATGAATAATAATTGTACCAAGTTTCATTCAAATCCGTCGAGTAGTTTTTGTTTCTATAACGGTTATACAGACAGACAGACAGACAGACAGACAGACAGACAGACAGACAGACAAAAATTTTACTGATTGCATTTTTGGCATCAGTATCGATCCCTAATCACCCCCTGATAGTTATTTTGGAAATATATTTCATGTACAGAATTGACCTCTCTACAGATTTATTATAAGTATAGATTATTGCAGAACTGCTAGATACTACTGCTAGGCATAAGTCTATTTTACCGGAATCCACACGCCTGTTCGTACGTAGGTAAATGCTTAGCTAACTGTTCTCCAGGAACTTGATAAAAAACCAATAACGGATACGCCGAGCAAAATTAAATTGAAACTGCAAGACATACAAGATGCACAAAATCGGATCAAGAAGTACGTCGTCTGCACACCAGTCATTGTGAGTTATTATTATCGGCCATAAAGTCCATTGCCGCAAAAATAAAAACATCCATTATGGAGTTAATTCCGTAGTCTTCTTGTTGGGAAATCCATACCGGTATCATGTAACCGGTGCCCTACACGGGTAAGTTTAATCATTTAATGATAACCCTGTTCAGTGGCGTAGCTAAGTGACATGGGGCCCCGGTGCGAAAAAAAAGTTGGGTCTCTATCTAAACTTAGGTTTTATTTTTTCTAACTTATCCTCGAAATTCTTTTTGTTTTGCTCCGGGTTTGAAAATCCTCATGGACGTCCTCCTCGGGTTATGGGGGAGTGAGGTGTTGTGGTGGTTTATGTTCTTAAGGTGGAAGAAATTTTTTGCTAGGTCAGTTCGAGTTTTGCTGGTCAGAGGCCGAGGGGCCCCCTGAGCTTGAGGGCCCCGGTGCACGGCACCGCCTAGCCCTCCGATAGCTACGCCACTGACCCTGTCATATCCCTACTGTGCAGACGTACCGTGTGCGGCAGAGTCACGTCAGCAATCGGACCGAGGGACTAGATGGGAAATCCAATGATTTCACTGAAATATTCTGAATACTTATCTACCTTGACCTTATGTAGGTACCTTAAAAATAATATAAAAACATATTTTTAGGAAGCCAAACATATAGGAAGATCATTTTGCAATGTTATGTTGAAATGCGAAAATTTACAAAATACAGGAAGGTACGTATGAAAACAGTTAAGTAATAATTAACCGAAATGGACCAACGCCAAGCCTTTTTATAAAACTTGTCTTTTGTTACTTACATTGTAGTTTTAAAGCGCGGGGAGCTTGTAACGCTCTCTCCAGCATGTCGCCTTCAGATAAGAGCAAAGGGTGCACTGTGTCGGGGGGCCGAAACTTCGTAAGCGCTATGACCTACTATGGATTTCGACAATCAGTGCCCATCAACGTGATCGTACCCAAGGATTGTCCTCTCGTTGACAAACATCGATTCAAGGAGAACTTTGCGATCGTGAAGGTTCACGGCAATGACCGCAATGATGCCAGCCTGCATGCGCTCACTTATTGTGATGAAATCGGCTCCACTTACGTGCACGGGTAAACGATGTTCTCATATTTTATAATTAAGTAGATCATTGTTAAATATTATGTCTTTCTCACCCTTATACATATAGAATTGAGTAATAAATGACATCTTGCATACCGAAGTAGGCAAGACTTGGTCGGTCGAAGTCACGCGATATAACTTAATTACGACTAGGTACTTCTATTCTTGACGGTGTTCATCTCAGAGTAGAAGTAAGAAGATGCGGTTAACTGTAGATGTTGGTAATATATCTATGTAGGTTTATTATAGATATTGAGTGACCTAGCTTAGGCCGGAAATAGTGAATGTTACGCCGACGTCGATCGCGTGTGCTAGCTAATCTACATATGTGCTCTCGATTCTTATGGAGTCGCGCTCGCCGGCCATCCAGCAGCCTTCAGGTACGCAGGTATAACATAAGTTTATATTTCAATTCGGTATATAGGTCGGACCGATTGGACTTAATTGCGGGTTACGGCACGTTGGGACTGGAATTGCTGACACAACTGGAGAACATGGACGCCATCCTGTGTCCAGTCGGGAGCGGCGGCCTCGTGGCGGGTCTCCTGCTTGCTGTCAAGAGCCTTAAGCCCAACTGCTTGATATACGTATGATAATTGATATACTATCTACATATTCTTGCCAATCTAGCTAGAGTTCTACTAAAAGAGAATACGCCGCTCAATTTTATACAATCCAGTTACTTATTGCAAACGCGTTCATAAGTGGCTTATCATATGCCAGGCTAGATAGTGATCAATGATCATCATCTTCGTACAAACCGTTTTTCGACAAAAGTGACCCTAATGTTTACCTACGCACGGTCAAGGTTTCTTCACACCTACTGTTGTTTGATGGATTAGTGCACAGCAACCAAGAAGCAGGTGAAGTGTTTCTGGCGTGTAGGTGCCTAATATCTACTTATGGGCTTGATAACGAATTCCTACGCTCCGTCCATCCTCGCATCCGTCCCATAAATTTTTCCTATTTCTTTTACCTAGTAGATATGTAGGTATTTAGTATGATTCAGTTATTCACACACCTGTTTTGTTAGGGTGTGGAATGTTCAGCTGTTCCCACAATGACTAGAGCGCTCCAAGAAAAGAAGCCAGTCATGGTTCAGCAGAAGCCGACCATCGCTGACAGCCTGTGCAGCGGCATCGCCAGTCAAAACGCTTTCAACATTATCAGGGGATACCTGGACAGAATGGTTTGTCTGAATATTCACAATCCTATTCAACATTTCGAATCACTTGCACGGGTATAAATTATGACATGATCTCTGTGTTAGGGTGCTTTTCCACCAGAGGAAACGGATTCAACTAAGATATGTTTTTTGTATGGAAGGATGCGTGCTATGGATGCGTGCTATGGATGTGTGCTATGGATGCGTGATATGGATGTGTGCTATGGATGCGTGCTATGGATGCGTGCTATGGATGTGTGCTATGGATGCGTGCTATGGATGCGTGCTATGGATGCGTGCTATGGATGCGTGCTATGGATGTGTGCTATGGATGCGTGCTATGGATGCGTGCTATGGATGCGTGCTATGGATGCGTGCTATGGATGTGTGCTATGGATGCGTGCTATGGATGCGTGCTATGGATGTGTGCTATGGATGCGTGCTATGGATGTGTGCTATGGATGCGTGCTATGGATGCGTGCTATGGATGTGTGCTATGGATGCGTGCTATGGATGCGTGCTATGGATGCGTGCTATGGATGCGTGCTATGGATGTGTGCTATGGATGCGTGCTATGGATGCGTGCTATGGATGCGTGCTATGGATGCGTGCTATGGATGTGTGCTATGGATGCGTGCTATGGATGCGTGCTATGGATGCGTGCTATGGATGCGTGCTATGGATGTGTGCTATGGATGCGTGCTATGGATGGTTGCGAGTGGTGTAGCTGTGTGCCGCCCTCGCCGCTTCCCTACTATCGATACATCGCATAGCTCGAGCTGCGCATCTTCCTCGCGCAGCTACTTTGCGGCGGCGCATCTTCATAGCACATATTACCTACTCGCACCGCTACATAGCTTAGTATCAGTGGAAACGGTCACATAGTTTCACAGCTTAGCTATTACATCCTCGCAGCATAGCTGCATAGCACATCTCTGGTGGAAAAGCAGCCTTAGGGTTCCCGCAGGTAGACGCGACGGTGCGACATGGTTCTGGTAGAACAAATTCCACGAAGTTTTCATAGAAATTGTTCTACTAGTTACGCGTCGCGCCTATCTGCGGGAACATTTATATTATGTAAAGTAGAACCATAAGGATCGTTAAAAGAAACCTACCAATTGGCATAACAGCAATGTGTGAGTGCGATGCCTATATCCAACTGTAGGTTCCAATAAGACGTTGTGCGGTTAATGCTGTGTACCTATAGGTACGTACCTATGGAGTGGACATTTATCAAACAAACATCTCGAATATTCGTAGATAACAGTTGATGAAGCGTGGATTTCGCGTGCGATGATCAACATTCTGGAGCGAGAGAAGATGGTGGTGGAAGGAGCGGCGGCGTGCTCTGTCGCCGCGGTCATGGCAGGAAAAGTACCAGAGCTACGCGGCAAGAAGTAAGCAGTGCGCCGTCAATCTCACATCCATTTCCCCTCAACTGGTCAAACTACTCAAAATTCCGATATATGTAAATGTAAATAAACTTTGGAGGAAACGCAAGTAGTTGGAACACAGGCGAAAAATCATACTTTTTAGTTTTTTGACGTTTCGACAGGTACCAGCGGGGTAATTGTACCAGCGGGGTAATTGTACCAGCGGGGTAATTGTACCAGCGGGGTAATTGTACCAGCGGGGTAATTGTACCAGCGGGGTAATTGAACCAGCGGGGTAATTGTACCAGCGGGGTAATTGCGTACCACACTATCGGTGGCAATGGCTTTCATATTGACAATTCAATAACATTCATTGCGTTATTTACGTCGTTGAATAGACAAATTCTTTGAATATAAAGCAATTGATTAGTTTAGTCAAAATTAAAGCCATTGCGACTCTTACTGTGTTTCGAAATTAGCACGCCTGGTTCCACTGCTTCTGCTCTTCTGAAATGCGTGTGCGATTTCTCATTATTATTGTGGGATGACTATTTAACCAAAATCCGTCGATGTCTAAGGTTCAATATCAATCAGGACCGCTCACAGTGGGCATGTCCACAGACATCCATAAACTTTTTCTGCGAGAGCGAGCAAGTAGGTTACCTACAGTAGGTTTTTAGATTACTTTCTATGACCCCTACTGATGCAGGTTTTGATTATTATTTTGATGTTTGTCGCAGCATTGTGTGTGTGCTGTCGGGCGGCAACATCAATAGCAGCCGCATGTCGCGGGTGATCGACCGCGGTATGGCAGCCGAGGGGCGGCTGGTCAAGTTCAGCGTGACGCTGCCGGACGTGCCCGGCGCCATGGCCAAGCTGCTGGCCAAGGTCATGGACATCGGCGCTGATGTTAAGAGCTTCGTGCCCGAACGCGCTTGGATGAGACGGGATATTTTTACTGTTTCTGTATGAACTGTCACTTATTTTGCAAATATTTTGAAAGAGTGATAAGTATTAGGTACCTACGTAGATTGTATTCTAGAGATTTTGGTCATCGCTTTCGATTCGATTTCGGCTCTCGACGCCACAGCATCGAGAGATCAACAGAGCTATAGGTATAATACCTACTTAAACCCCAACTCATGTGCCTTGCTTGACTCACAATACAGACCAGTCAGGGAAATTAATTGTTTATCAAATTGACATGTCCATATCAACCGCGCGGCCAACTCATAAAATTGGATGAAACTTTACCAGGAATTAGTGGTGATTTGTTACTATACACACCTTTTTTCCTGAATTTGTTGCAAAAAAAACTGAGATGCCATGACCAAAAATAGTTGGCCGCTAGAACCGCCACTTGCCGTAGTCATCGCCAGTGATTACACAGAAACTTAATAATGCAGATAGGCGAATGATACATCAAAAGAAAGGTCTTAATTTGTTGTATTCGTTGCAAAAATAAAAAGCATCAAAACGTAAATAGGTAGGTATACAAAAAGTTATGCTACCTATTATATTTAGTTTCCAGGTTATGGGTAGGTAGACATCACTAATGTATGTTGTATTGTATTATACTTCCAGGTGAACATGCTGATTGAAACAAGTGACTTACACCACGCCAAGGACTTGGAGAAGAAGTTGGTGAAGGACTATCCACATTCCCACTTTATTATGTTATAGTTTGATCTGTGTCGGTTCAGTTTCGTACCCGTGCCTGTAATCATGCTCACTATTACATTCTGATACAAATGACAATAAAATATTTAGTTTCTATCTACCTAATTTAATTCTTTTTTTTTCTCCATCCTGCTTTTTTACAAAAATCTTTAAAAATGGACTGCAAGACTGCGATTTCTTTCTCATAAAAAGGTAGGTGCATGACATGAGTACCTACATATTTAACAAACCTTCTTCGTATAAAACTACATCTTATCCATACCTAGTCGTATCTTCTGTGATCTTCTGCCAAAGTTGTATTACGTCACAGCGTCAAAGAATGATTATTCTGTGGGGCAACATGAATTATTGAAAGCATGAGCAAATAGCACAATAAATAAATATTCCAGTAAATAAATTCTAAATTCCAGTTACATGTCGAAGACAATAAAGAAAATGGTGATTATTGAACAGTTCGTCAATCAAAACATGTGTCAAAGGCAAAAGTATTCACATGAGAGTTTGATTTCAGAATGAATTATTGCCCGACAAGAATGACCATCCGCACGTTTTATCATTCAATGAAATCAAACAAGCAGCGGAAAAGATCGAAGGCGGCATCATACACACACCACTTTGTGTTAGTAGATCATTATCGAGAACTAACAATTTTTTTTAAAATTATAACTCTTTTGTGAACTCAATTTACATAAATAACTCATTAAAATGACTGCTAAGTTTAATATTTTTAACTACCAAGCTTACTATATGTTTTCAGGAGGCAAAAATCAGTAAATATATGGACTACAATGTATATTTGAAATGTGAGAATTTACAGTATACAGGCAGGTAAGCGTGGGCTTATTTTGAGCAAATAATATCCTCAAAACGATGTCAATTTTCAACCGACTTCATAGATAGATGGGCTCGTCGGCCCGTCTTACTACAACAATGTCAAAACTGCAAAACGTACTACAATAATGTCAAAACTGCAAATGGTTTCATGCGGAAGGCAGGGGAAATTGTCCGAGGAGTGGGTGGTTTTCTGCTAAAACGTAGCAGATGTCGTAGCCTTCGAGAAACGGCACCTGGCGGACGTAGCGGGTCGGTGTCCTTGCTACAGCGTAGCTGGCCACGCCCACCCACGAGAAGCAGCACAGCAGTGCGATTCTGTAACCATCTCACCGTGAAAACATAGGTGAAGTGAGCGAGAGATTGACACCATTGACAGCTCACTCTAAGCTCACTTCACCTGACTTTTCACGGTGAGATTTTTACAGAATCGATCGGCAGGTCTTGTTGCGGACGTGGCGGGAAGATGCCCAGTTTAGTCGTAGCAGACTTTGGTTTATCTGCTACAGCCTGCCTACAATGGCACGTGGCCGTCGTAGCGGAACGGTTTCACCGCTACAGCGTAACTAGCGTAGCCTATGAGAAGATACGCGGATCGGTCGTAGCAGAGTAGTGGTTCATCTGCTACAGGGCTTGGCTAACGTAGGTAACTGTTAGAGTCGTTAAATCCATCATTATAGGTACCCCCATTAAGTTGTCGCAAGTAAAATCCTTATAGCAGTCCCTTGCCTTGTTACTATAGTAGCACATTTATGTCTGTTAATTATTTTTGTGTTGAACCGTAGTTGCGCAGAGCGTGGCGTCCTCAATGCGTTGCTGACGTACGGCGTGCAGGGCGTCGAGCGCGGTGTAATAGTGCCGTCTCGAGCCAACATGGCGCTGGGCACGGCGTACCACGGCGGTACTCTTGGCGTGCCGGTGCGTATGTGGGACCTTATTAAGTCTCATTCACGGAGTAAAAATATGTATTTACTTTGTGGTCTCATTGATACACATAAAGAACCCAGTATTCGAAATAACGGACTTTGTCGTTATTTAAATTAAGTACAAACTTTACAGCTGTTATAGCTTTATCACTACAAATAGATTGATAGCTTCACATTGATAGATTGATTGTTACCTATATTAAAATCAAATGCGACCCTTCTTCCTCATGGTCGCCATACACTTTTGACAGAGCACACGTCATATCAGGGCTAATGGCAGGCTTGACAACCCGTTGCTAAACATCCCCATTACATAATATTATAAACGTTGCTTTAAGTTATGAGACGTTTAAACGTCAAAAATTCTTAGGTTAACCAGCCGCTATTATTGCTTAACTTTAAGCAACGTTTATAAATAAGGGGTTTAGTTTATTCCATCCTCTGCGAACGTTCCCTGCACATGCGCAGGTGACGGTGGTGATGCCCGAGCGCACGCCGCCCGCGCATGCGCAGCGCTGCTCCGAGCTCGGCGCCGACGTAGTGCTGTGCGGAGACTCGCTCGACGACTCCATCAAGTACGCGCGCAAAGTGCAGCAGGATAGCCACCAGCTACTACTCGAGTAAACAGTTTTCAGTACCGGGGCGTTGTATGATAATATTATATCACACATCGAGCTTTAGAAGTGGACTTGCGCTGGTGCGGGGGTGACAAAGAGCACGTTCATTTCTAAAATTCATAACATAACATAATCGGCATTTAATGTTCCCACTGCTTGGACAAAGGCCTCCTCTCAGTGAGTGAGAGTGGGCCGTAATCCACCACGCGAGCCCAGTGCGGGTTGGTAGATGTCACATGTCTTCGAATTTTTGGTAGGTACTATGGCATACCGGTTTCCTCGCGAGGTTTTCCTTCACCGTTTTGAGAGCAGTGGTCATGAAATAATTTACACAAAGTAAAGCGCCTGTCAGAGTTCGAACCTACGACTTACAACTCGTAAGTCGCGGCCGTTACCACTTTACAGCAAGCTTGCAACATTCTTTTAAAGAATTGGAAAATTATTAGTTTCTTATTAATTTTTATTTATTTATTTATCCATCTTAAGTCTATCATGACAGGGTTTTTTTTATCAATTATTATCTACTTTGCATATCCACTAATGTCCTTTCAGTACGGATGATCCGTTGGTAATGGCGGGTCTCGGCACGGTGGGTGTCGAGATCATCACGCAGCTGCCCGAAGCAGACGCTGTGATCGTGCCGGTCGGGGGCGGCGGGCTGCTGGCCAGCGTACTCGTCGCCTGCAAGAAGCTCAAGTGTTCCTGCCTCGTTTATGTTAGCTACATAGTATCCATTAATATCAGTTCACTGCTAGTTTCCTATAGTTACAGCTGGATTCAATCTTTATGGCGGTTCTGAAATGCGCTACTCGCTGCGCAGTAGCGCACCCCTCACAGGTGAATTTGTTACTGCGCAGCGACTCACCTCTTTTTTCGAGCCGTCATAAAGTTTGAATCGGGCTGTACCACAACTTAAAATAATAGGTATATTTACTCGATTTCACACAAAGATGAATACTTAGCTACTGTTTCCAGCTGCACCGTAAGAAGGTCTCCACAAGGCGGAACGACAATCTGGTGATGGCCTTGGAAATTCGCCAAATGAGAGAGGCACAGGACTGTGCTCGCTGTAGCCATTATTAGTGGAGGCTATGCCTAGCAGTGCACGTCTCGTTTTTCAGCTGATTGCTGCTTGTTTGCATATTGAAACCTTTACCACAATTTCAGGGAGCTGAGTGTTCCAAGGTGCCGAAGATGATGAAGGCACTTCAAGCGGGGCGACCAGTCACAGTGAACGTGGTGCCCAACCTGGCAGACGGCATCAGCGCCTCCACTGTCGGTATCAACGCATTCTCAACCATCAAAGGCAGGCTTGATAGGATGGTGAGTCATTACTTCTTTCTTATCGTACCGGCTTTACATTGTGTTTTTCTGTCCCAGTTTACCTACGCTTTTTAGATTCATCAGTCGTTTAAGAACTCACTTAACTTAAGTACCTACACTGCAAGTATGGGTAAGGTAACCAACCATTATTTTAGAGCTATTTTCGACATTGCAGTTGGTAGTAGACGAGCTGTACATAGCTCGGGCATTGATATCAATGCTGGAGCGCGAGCGGCTCGTGGCGGACGGAGCCGGCGTGTGCGCCATTGCCGCCGTCATGCAAGGACTGGTGCCCGAGCTTCGAGGAAAACGGTATGCAAATTCATTAGTCTTATTTTTTTTTCCTTTTCTACCTATCTAGGTCTTATAAATTATGTCATTATATGGGTCCAGATTTTGTGGCTGGCATCCAACAGACAAGATGGACTAATTAAAGCTACAGTTGGTACCTACTACCTAGTAGGAGTAGTAGGTACCATCTGAATTGATGATAACAATTCATTTTGTACCAGGGCTGTCTGCATTGTAAGCGGTGGTAACATCGACTCCGGACGGCTCGCGCGCAACATTCAGCGCGGCCTTGGCTCTAGTGGGCGGCTGATGAGGTTCGCAGTGCCCGTCCCTGACCACCATAGCGGGCTCGAACAACTCGCCAAGATCATATCCGATGAGAGCGCCGTGCTCAAGAGCTTGGTCACAGAGCAGATGTGGGTGCACAGCGATGTCGGAACTACTTGGGTATTTATGTTAATAATGTACTTTTGGAAAATCCTGTTCAATTGTTTGTATGTAACAAGTCAATTTGTTATCTGCATTGGCGGCAATCGCCATTAAACTGGCCTTAAAAATCAAGCAGGCCTCAGGCATCCGACTTCCATCGTCTTATTTGTTCATCATAGTATTGGACTGTGGTGTCCGGTAAATAGGCTAACCTTTTTTATAAGTCCTAAAAACATACCTTCCTTCTGGGGCAGTTGATTAAAAAGCGGAAAAGTTTTGTCAAATAATAATTCAGCTGTGGCTTTCTCGTCGTAAGCAAATATTGCCACTATCACTACACATGGCAACTGGGCTGATCATCAGAGTGAATGGTGACATACTAGGACATTTGATACCTAATCTCAAGATGTAATCCCTTATACCGGGTTCACACGGTTCGATTTCAGTTGAGCACCTTCTGTTGTTCAACAAAACTACTAAATACTATGAAAGAGAAATTTAATTTGATTGAAATTCTGTTCAGACGGTTCAAATCGCTTTCGACTTGGCAGTTGATGAACTTAAGTCGAACCGTGTGAACCCGGCATTAGACGCTTTTTATAACATTTAGGTTAAGAAGGGGGAAGCAAATGTGATGGAAAACAGATCCTCATGGACAATACGATCGCCAAGTTTGGTGATGAGGAAATATTACTAAACAGCTATTCACCAAGTAGGATTATTATGAGGGTTATGTTCAGCAGTTTAAATGTCTGCTGACACCACATTGCTAAACTTGACTAAATTATATAATCAGCATGCATGATGATAACTTGTGCTGATTTCAGGCCAACGTGGTGGTCGAGACAGCGAATGAGGAGCACGCGTCTAGTTTTAAGGATCGCCTGCGCGATCAGTATCCTACCGCTAGGTTTGCTGTCATCGACCTCGATGTGAAACACAAAGTTAATGTCCAATGAAACATAACTATACAAGATCTAATATTTTTTATAAAATATGTAATTATTTGAGTTCTCTATGCCCATTGATTTTATTTTCTGTAGTGTGTAAATTTACAAGAGGAAGGGGATTATAAATACATGAAACAAAGTTGTTTTGTTATTTTTTTTTATTGTTTTTACTTATACATAATCTTATGCGACGGGGTCATCACCCTTGGTGGCCCTCGTGTAGATCACCTGACCATGGTGCTGGACTACCTGTTTGATTAAACCTGAAACAAGTAAGTGAAAAGTATCAAATACATGTTGCATACACCTAAGGTATTTACTGATTTACAATAGAAGTTCAGACTCAATATATCAGTTTGTAACTGTCATGGTTTGTCTAGTAAAAAGGGTCATCATAAAATATTAATTTCTTTAGAATTATCAAAATTTTAAAAATTCTTGTTTGATTTCAATATATTTTACA
Source organism: Apamea crenata (assembly GCA_949629185.1). Lineage (NCBI taxonomy): Eukaryota > Metazoa > Arthropoda > Insecta > Lepidoptera > Noctuidae > Apamea > Apamea crenata. The sequence goes on along the minus strand of OX451371.1, from coordinate 7,305,165 downwards.
ACTGCTGAGCAGTCTGGGTTTATTATGAAATTATCATAGAATTATTAGTTAACCATATGAATAAATAAAAAAATTGCAGCATTGTATTTCTCGGAGTAACCACGGGTATAGAAAATCCCCGGGGTACCTTCCAGCGAGTACTGGAGGGACGGACCACAGGTCACACACACATATTTTCACATAATAAGACAAAAATAATATTTGCATAACCCATTGAACAACACTGAACGAGACACAATATAGCTTATATTGTTATTACGTCTAGGGGCATTTAGTGTCCTGCAAAGTGTTAAATATCAATTTCCTAAAGTGCAATAATTGTCACCATGCTTAGGATCCCGATTCAGTGTCCTGACCGGCACTATCTGCTGCCAGATAAACTCAAAAATTGAATTGAGTTAAGAAGGTAGCCCAAAATATAGTGTTGAGTGATAAACAACTATGTTAGTAACAATAATAAATAATACAAGTTTGTGCTACTCGCTTGTGCTTTGAATAATGTGTAACAGTTTTGTTCAAAAAAAAGCATGTTACTTTGTCTTTAAATAAATTTACAAGCTTGAATTCCTAATTGGTAAGGCAACAATGATAAGATAAAAATCATACCTTTTTCTCTAAGCTCGATGAGTGCCCTTCTTGCGAGCGAGCCTCGGACCTTCAACCTTTCAGAGACAACGGCAGGTGTGATCAGCTTGTACTGGGGCACTTCCTTGTACAGTTTCTCATATGTGGGCTTGTCAAACAACACCTGGTTGTTCAACTTGTCACGGACCTTTCCTTTGGACCACTTCTGCAAGGTGAAAAAATATGTTTATAATACCTAATGTACATTGCTCATGAAAATGGTTCAGGGTACAAGGTGTAGCCATCAGCCTCAATATATCAGTAAATTTACTCTCACAGTGTTCAAGTTTAGATGTATAATCATCTGGCGATACACCTGCAATGCCACTACTTAATGCTTTCACTCGTGATTTAGGGATAAGTACAATAATTTAGTTATGTTCTGGATTCTGGTAACACAATCTGATCCTTGATAACTCAGGTGTAATCAGGCGTCGATTATAATCACAGATCATGTGTTGTAGTTAGATCATTGTAGTTTGAGATTATTCCACTTATTATTCACTCTATGGAGCACCTAGGCATTCACTGTCTGTCACACGCACACATAACCTATCTTTTTGAGGTTCGCAAATTATTTACCTTCTTCTTGGCTTTACCGCCACCTGATCCTTCCTTTTTCTTCTGTGTTTTCTGGGGCTGCTTAGCCGAAGCTTTAGTGTCCTTTTTGGGCGGCTGAAATTACAAAAACATTGTTGACAACAAGCTTCGCCACGAGGTTCCCCCGGCCCCATCCCAACTTCTCAACAATAATTTACTCGTTAACACGAAAATAGATCGATATTTTGTCACTTGATATTTAAGCGTTATTTTTTTATAATAATGGTTGATAGCGTCGTAATAATCACGATTTAATCAATGAAAATCGAAAATATTACAGCGACAGCTTATTCACTCACCATCTTGAAACCGGAAAGAAGGTTAGAGAATATTGTCTATGAATAAAACTGTTCTGACATTTACGTTCAAAAACGAAGACTAAATTCCATAATGCTAGGTACACACGCAGCGATTTCTAAATTTCACGTCCACACACAGATTTTGACGACAATCTATTTGATTGAACGTGAGATTTTGAAATATAAACACAGATTTTGATGACAATCTAGGTGAACGTGAGATTTTGAAATAGCCAGTGAGTCACTGTGTGTGTAAATAGCATAACAAATTGTAAGTGATTATCATTGACATAGTAAAGTATATCTCAATGGTGATTATGATTGTTGAGGCATTGTTGGTTAGCTTTATCTTATTATTAATTTATTATATGGAAGAGAGTGGTTTTAATTTCGGGTCGGGATCAGTCTTTACAAAAATGACATAAAACTTAAAATGTGAATTGTTTAGCGATGTTGAGTTTTGAATGTTCATTAAAACTATAATATACAATTAAAGCCGCCTATTGCTGCTGCTGCAAGATAAAACATTTCAAACAATGTAACTGGTGCTTCATTGGGCCAATGAGGATAAAAACTGTCACTTGCTCACTTCAGATGTCGCTACTATCACCAGTCCAAATCCCTATCCCTATATTTTTTTGTTAACCACCGACTTTTTTTACGTGTAATTAATTAATATGCCGTTGCGCAGATGTTCACTGAAAACATATTGAGAACCATGTATTTCCCAAAGATGTTAAAAAACGAAAACTGTATGTCGAGAATGTAATACCTGAAGAGTCTTTGTAATACCTGAAGACTTTTATGGGAGAAAGTATACAGGGGATGCTCCCAAAAGAACTAAGTCTGTTTTTCTAACCTACAGGTGCTTGTAGTATACATTATATTATGGCTGTGTGTCTGTTTACATTATCATAGCTGAAGTTTTCGAAGGCAGGATGTTAGAAAGATCATTCACGTGTTGGTCTTCAACTCCGATGAGGTTATACCTGTCGTACGCCTCCAGTCTTCACCAAAAAATGAACTTGAAGTTAACAAACACAAAACAATCTATAAATTTTAAAATTTATGTATTTTAATTACTTTTCACTAAAGCTGTTGTTTTACCAGTGGTAGGCGCTTCCTTTTTCCTCAGCTCATCTGTCACACATATTTAATTAGTTTTCGTTTAATTTGTGATCGACACAAAAGTAAACACATACACAGTAAAGGCGGTTTGTGGACGGGCAGCAGTGATGCCACCTATTGCTTTGAGTTTTTAACCGCATTGGGCGTTCTTCCCTGTTTTTCCATTCGCCAGAACCAGGGTATATTAGATATTTGTTTTAGGATGCAATTTTAATTCATTACGCTATTACTACTACATTTTTCTTCTTGTTCAATGTTTTTCTTAGCATTGCAATACAAATTTTTGTACTGAAATATACCTAGGAACCGACTGCTTGTGGAAATATCGGAGATCTGCATTGCTATTCACAACCATTCCATACGCTTCCATGAATCGAACATCAATTGATATTATCGAAGGAGTCCCCTAAACGCTGTTCAAAAATTTTCATCGTTGAAGGGCTGATTTTTCCATCGCAGGATAACTTTTATTCGAGGAATAAAAGTTATCCTGCGATGGAAAAATCGCCAGAATAGCGGTCGTCTGTCAGCTATTAGATTTTTAGCTAATTTTTCAGTATCAAATGACTGAAAAATTAGCTAAAAATCTAATAGCTGACAGACGACCACTATTCTTTCGACAACTATTTGCTGTGATTTTGATGCGATTTTTAACATCATTTAATCTTTAAATTTTAAAGAGAATTAAATCCGGCAGGTTAACCTAACCTTTATAAATTAATATTAAAATTAGATATAATAAAGAAATCTCAATGTTTTGTCATGTCAAAAACCAGGCGAAACAAGGGCGGGTCGTAACGTAAGTACAAAAAAAAACTTCATACTTAAATAAAAAAAACAATTAGCCTTCATAGAAGCTCCCATTTCTCAGTCCATGTTCTATTCCAATAATAATAAATATGTACAATATTTTTACTTTTAAATACATTACAGTGTATAACGTCAATAATTTATTTACTTATACAGGGTTATTGGAAAAACACCAACAACCTCTTAAAAGTTTATTGTACTCGTCATTATGAACCACTTTTACTATGAGACCAAATCTGAAATCGCGAAAAAAAAATCAGCAGTTCCCTACATTTATGTTCGCTTAGCTCGTCAAAATGTAGGGAACAGCTGATTTTTTTTTCGCGATTTCAGGTTTGTTCCCATAGTAAAAGTTGTTCATAATGACGAGTACAATGACCTCTTATGAGGTTGTTGGTGTTTGTCCAATAACCCTATATAAAAGGCGAATGTACTATGTTCCTCTGCCTACCCCTACCAAAAATATAGGCGTAATGTTATAAATAATGTGAGACTAGATTTATAATAGGTGCTACATTTGTGACTTCAATGATTCGTAGTATGATAACTCTTCTTCAGTAACTGACGATCGGAATGTTTCCACTCCATGTAACAGTTCGGAAACTCCGAGGATAACCGAATCAGGACTTAATTCACTCTCTTTCACTGCACCTGAAACCAATATATATTTATATATAAAATATATGTATATATATATATTTTTTTTTATTAGAAACTATCATATATTTTTCGGCCCTGTTGCGTAGGTCGGAATTATGCGGAATTATGCATTTTCCCCCTAAAGCCACGTATTCATTTTAGAGCAAAGATGCACAACAACAAAATTTCGGCATCATGCTTTTGGGTTGCGGGAAACATGATGCTGGCAGCATCGAATGTTGAGATGTTGCTGGCAACATACTAATGTTCCGCGTCCATGTTGAGCGATTGGTGCTCAACATTTTTTTCAATGAAAACGGGTCTTAGAGTGTCGGGTGCCGTCGCATCTCGTCGTTTTGAGCTGAACGTCTGTAGCGTATATTCATTCACAGAATTACAGGATCGCGCTCCTTCAAATCTAAATTTACACTTGTTAAAAACTATACTTTGCCAACATTAAGAATAAGGAGCTTTTGTATATGAAGCGGGTATACAGATAGTACAGTCCTTTCACAGTTATGTACCTCTAACATCAACAAGAGTAAAGATCTTTGTGATTTCGACAGAGTTGTCAGTGGAAGAAGGTGAAGGGAAACTTGTAAATTGCCTTCTATTTCATACGAACGTAGTTATTTAGTTTTCATTTAGATTTTTTTAATTCTTTTATTTTAGTTTCTATGATATCGATTTTTAATAGATATGTATCAAACAATACTTTTTGCTGTGCCCTGACAGGGTTACAACGGCTCTTAGCTGTAAGCCTTTTGTGAACATCTTATTATACCTTGTGGAATGCATATAAACGAATATGAATATATTTTAAGAACATCGTAAAAAAAGTTAGCTGTAAATTTCCTGAACAGTATAAAATAAATTACCAGCATGCAGTTTGGCGACCAGCGCGCGGACTGCGGCAGACCTCGCCGTGGACACGACTTGCAGCAGGTCAGCGCCCGTGCAACTGTCGGGTAAGGCCGCCGCTACCGACTCCAGATCCACCTCGTCACGTAACTTGTAACTGCAGATACGAAACCAACAGTAATATAGACTCTTTTGGATGTGATGAAAGCTGCAAGCCTTTAATGCTTCACCGAAATGGCGACTGGAAACGAATCTCGGAGACAGTGTTATTTTGTCTAAAAGAAAAAAGTCTACAGTTTTAACTGAAAGTGTTAGCAAATCAATATTAAGAGTCCACATTCAGTTTTACTGACAAATCACCTGTCATGACACAACGCCTGTCATTCTTGCTATACAACAAATAGGAATGCGTCGTTTGGAGTTATAAGGATTAAATTAGCGTAGCACGAATACTGACTTTCTACAAAGTGCTTGGAGCACGCAGGTTTTCTCTTGCAAGCCGCAGTAAGGTCCCACGTATATGAGCTTGTCGAGGCGACCGGGACGCAGCAGCGATTGCTCCAATAAGTCGGGGCGATTTGTCGCACCCATTATGAAAACGAAACTCGACGTATCTGCATCTGGAATCATTTAAATTCAGACTTGGGTGGGACAGCCAGAAATAACCACGTAAGACTAGTTTCTAAACTACATCTAAATTATACATAAACTATAATCGCCCCACCTTGACCACAACTTTTGAACTCAGTACACCGCCGAAGACCAGATTTAATTATCATTGATATAATTATCTCTGTATTATATTGGTCTCCAATGTTCAGCCAACAATTGAGCCCAATGTTTCACCAACCTTCTCCGCTACTGACGCCGTCGAGCTCGGCCAACAGTTGGCTGACGACGCGGTCGCTGGCCCCGCCGGAGTCGCCGGCCGCGCCCCGCCGCGGGGCTAGCGCGTCCAACTCGTCCAAGAACACTATGCAAGGCGATGAAGCGCGCGCCGCTTCGAATACTGAAATATTAAGGTTTATTTATGTTATGGTATCTAGCAATTAAAAAAAAAGTTTATGTGATTTCGGAAAAGTAACTTTAATACCTACACAAAGTTAATTTCTGCTACAATTTTAACATTTTTGTGACCTCAATAGTAGTAGTTATCCTGATATCAACTAAATTCACACGAAGGTAAAGTTGATATTTGTTTAAGAGAAAAATGAGTAACGACAATGTGAATAGACTTTAAATAGGTTGTGTCACGTGAGTTTTTACTCGCCTCCTTTACTCACCTTTTCGAACATTTTCTTCAGACTGTCCGATATACATGTTGAGTAGCTCTGGCCCCTTGACGCTCAGGAAGCTAACATTGAGTTCTGTGCTCACTGCTTTAGCTACGAGGGTCTTGCCGCACCCTGGAGGGCCGTAGAGCAGTATACCTACAACATAATTAGAAAGACATAAGTAGGCCGTAAAAAAAATCTTTAACAACTACTTAAAATTAATATCTGACCTGATCTCTTCAAGCTGGAATTTTTGAACAAATGTGGATATTTTATAGGGAATTCTATAGTTTTCAATAGCTCTTTCTTCAGTTTCTCTAGACCGCCGATGTCTTCCCAGTACACCTTCGGTATTTTAGGAGCATCCAAATGTTGACTTTGAAGGCCTCGAATGGACTCTGTTTAGGAATAAATGTCAATTAAAATCATCAAATTAAACATTTAATTTGATCTAAGCAAAGAAAAAGGAAATTATTGAGAGGCTTAGCTAAAGAGCTCACCAAGAGCAGAATTGAAGTCTTCCTCCTGAACCAAATGCAAGTCAGGAACCGGTGGTAGCTGGTTGTAACTATTGTGCTGTTTCAAATAAGACTCTCTTATTGCAAAATGAAGTAGCGTGTCCAAGTCTCCGTAGAGAAACGTCTCAGTTTTCGCGGCTACCCTCTGCAAGACATCTCTTGAAGATTTACTAAGGCACACTAGCTCTTTATCAGTGCTCAACTGGTTGGGCGACAGCTGTTCTTCCCCATCTATATTTAGCTGCATCACAGTCGCGAACCACTCCAGCATTTCGTATCTTTGCTGAACATTTAGTCTAGGTATGTGGATCTTTTCTAAAAACATTCTTAACATATTTGGTTTTAAGTCCTGTCTCTCTGTTATTGCAATGAATATGATTGGGTATTTGGTATAGTTTTGGTACAAATCTGTGATGGTGTTCATGAAGTATTCTAAAACTCTACAGTCTTCGTTATTTTCGGGGTCCACTGCAAATACCTAGAAGATGAAAGGTTTACGATGACTAACGATGAACATCACGAAGGATGGCGAAAACTACGCAACCTAAATTCGTCACAAAAGATAAGTTCAGAAAAATTGGCCAGCTCAGGCAACATAGAGAAAGATGTGGAAAGCTATTTAACTTTGCCTTATAAATGTAAAATATATGTTATATACATTGAATACAGCTACAATAAATAGATGCTTGTGCTATAGTTGACTTAAACAATATACTCTCATACCTCGAAGTTATCCAGCACCACTATAACGGGGGCAGCTGCTTTCGCCTTCTGTACTGTGGAGTTGATCTTGCTCTCAGTTTGTTTAGCAGTAGAACTCTGGAGAGCATTGCAGTCCACTGGGAGGTAGTTCAATCCTGGAAATAATCATTCAGTTTTTTATAATAATATTAAACCCAGGAAATATACTACTGGGATAATATGGTATGCCATAACCCAGGTCTACCTGTGTGCCTTTCATTGGAATCTGTTGAGCTGCCAAGGTGTGAAAGGTAACAGACAGACAGTTACTTTTGAGTTCATAATATTAAAAGTATGGATGTTGAAATCAGCAACCTGTATTGACCATGCATGGTGGGCATTGTGTGCCTTTTACACGTGTGCCTTCTCTATATGAGAAGACACCTTTGCTCTGCAGTGGGAAAATAATAGGCCGGTATTATTATGGATTGTTGGAATAGCTTTGTTTATTTTAATATTATTACAGGAAGTTATTTTATCATTTCCAAAGAAACCATGGGTGTTTTGGGTTATGGCTTCATGGCTTTTACAAACTCACCATTGTATTTAGCTAATATTTTGATGAGTAGATGTCTGCCAGATCCAGTTGAGCCAGTCAGGAGCAGCATCGGAATAATAGGGGTTGACATAGAGGACAAGAGCTCATCTGAAATGTTTCAAATAAATGATATTAAGGTTATTTTTAAAATACATTATAATAAAACTGAATTAAAATAGATACTTTACTCATTTCTCCAGTCAAAAATGGGTGGATTGTCTCTTGTAACTGATTAAATTTGTGTTTCAGCCCTGTAGGGCACAGATGCAGCATATTATTTAAGCTTTTGTTTAGCTGTGGCTTGAAGAACTCATCCTTTGGCTTTAGACTGTGTGCATTTTCTCCTAGAGTTAGCTGAGTTACACCTTTTACTATGAAGAATGTGTGCACTACCTTGTCTTTAGATTCATTATTAATTTCAGCAACATCACTAAACAGCTTCTTACATTTGAAATATAGTCTTCCGGTCGATTGCACTAAGTCTAAATACTTATAATGATATTTGGCTGTCATTTCTGGTGTGAGGTCTATGCTAAATATGTCATAAGTGCTCACTAACTTAGGTGTTTCAAAATGATTATTTAAAACCTCTTTGATGAAGTCATTGGCTAAGTCGTAGTCATTTACTATAAGGCTCACTTCGGCTGCTGCTGCTATTTTGGGTGAGCTATCTAAACTGGGCACCGGGTGGAATGTCACACTGATGTCTTTACAAGTATTTAAACCAAAGCATGAAGTAATGTTATAAAATTCATTTTCATTAGTGAATGCTATATTTTCTGAGACATATTTAGATCCAACTATTGGTACTATTCTTATATTATCAACACCATTGTGTGCTGTGTCAGTCCAGAGCTTTTTGTGTAACTCGGAAGTCATAAAGTGAAGATTAAATTGTATTTCTTTGTTACTATTTTTCTTCTCTTGGTGCTTTCTTCTCTCATCTGGAGTTAACTTTAATGCTACCCAAAGTACTCCATTGTCTAGGTAAAATAAGTTCTCACTGCCTAGCTGGATAAATTGTTCTTTGGATATTATTATGCATTTATTCATGAGAACTGGCAAGTTATCCTCCAATCTTTCTTTTAGGAGTGATTTAACTAGATGTAATGGAATAGTTTTCACTTCAAAGCAATCCATGGCTTTTCGATTAGAATTCCTCCTTTGGCACCAAATTCTATACTTTATCGAGAGGAATACGAGGAAGCAGTAGTAGTTGTACTTTGGATAGACAACTTTTAAACAAAACTTTATCACCCATAGTTTACGATAAGTTTGTTCATTCATAGTAACTTAAACCACTTTTATGTAATCGTTTTGTGACACTAAAAAGAAAAATAAATAAAAATTGAACAAAAATTAGACTTGGTTTTTTCCGATTTGGAATTTATTTTTCACACATTTTTTGTCGAATCAATGATAACAATGCGTAGCATATTGCTGATTATAGTGATTATTCATTGACATTTGACAGTGACAGACGCAGCAACAAAACAAATGTCACTCTGTCACTGACAGTTGCTGGGATCATTGCCATGCTATGTGATCATTGCGATAGGAAATCTATGTAAATGGCTGTATGATGGCTGTTCAATTTTTTTACTTCTGCCCAGTGCTACCAGTATGTACCACTATTGCCGCTAGCATCACCATCATCATAGTGTGGCATGCTTTCCTTCTTACTTTCGGCAATAAATAAGTACTAAAATCCATTGGCTTTCTTCTTCCCTTCTTTTTCATAGAGAGAGGTGGAGTAGGTAGCAGGGGGCTTTGCAGTTCAGCTTCTGCTCTGCTATAAGACTTGGTGGTAAGCCCCCAGTCACCATTTCACCAGCCATAGCATGGCACTTGGCAGTCATTTTGGATCACAGACTAAGAAGAGAAGTACCCTTCTTTGGATACGCTATTGAGATATTTTCTATGTCAATGGGATACGCTCATCGGTAATGAAGGATGTCAATTTTGACATAAAAATCGTTTAAACGCATTTTAAAACTTGTGTGCTAAGTCCACTGTTTTAAAATTCATGGCATAAAAATAAAAAAAAGATGTATTTAACATGGGCTTCGTTCAACAATATAAGGATGCTTATGATGGCATGCATGCCTGTAGTAATATTCTATCTGATATGGTTAGTCAACACATCAGAAGGAATTCGTAGTGAAGAGGGAACTTTGTTGGATCTCGTGTGTTGGCCCGATGGCAATGCCATACCTGTTATTATAGCTTGTGGCTCTGTTATTGCAGTCGTTATAGAGGTACCTATCTTCTTACATAAGTACACCTACTTACATAAGTATGTCTACAGTAAAGTTTTCAACCCTCTCTCACTTTATTTTTATTCTTAAATTGTAGTTTTGTACACTTGATTGAATCATTGAACCGTAAAGAACATTTGTCATAAATCATTTATTTCATTCTGATTGGAATAACATGGAGTATTTAATTAAATACATAAAGCTCACGTGTGTTGGTCCTACTCTGGCTCATTTCTAACTAATTTCGACTGGAGTCTTCCGAACGCAATGCGTACCTAACCACACCACGGTGACGGGACTGAAACTGACTGAATTTGTAAAGGTTGTGACCATTTGTGAATTTGAGAAACACTCATTTCGTTTCTATTCAGTACAAGTAAACATTTTTCACCAGCTGTACGGTTTGTATCAGTTGTTCAAAGCTGGTTTACCAAAGAGAGAATATGACGTCACAAACGGCCTCTTCTACTACGTTTGGGCGCTTATAATAATGATCATCATTTTCCTCGCAATCATGTTTTATTCTGGACTTCAGTCTACTATAATACGAGGTAAGTAATTCACTCATGTTCATTAAAAATCAATCCTATAAAATATCTGTTGACAGGTATTCTGTAGATAAATCAGATGATGAAACTTACTTATTTATTAGGTACAGACGCCAGCAGGTCAAGCTACCCGAAACTGTCAAATTTTCCCATTCAACCCTGAACCATAATGCTTTAGCGATAAAGTTGAAAATCTATTAAAGAAATTTGACAGATTGTAGTAGCTTGATGTGCTGGCGTCTGTACCTACATATAGTAGGTAGGTATTAATAAAAATCCCTTGACACTTATGTCGTAATTACATGTCGTGAACAAGGAGGATTAAGTTTCTCTATTTCTAATAAGACAATTTTGCCGTAGCCAAAATAAAAGGCGGCATAACAAAAGCCATGCTCAGATACTCAAGCCATCTGCCATCAAAGGTGGCTATAGACAGACTGCAGACCAGGTTCCATTGCTGCGGTCGAGTCAATTTCCAGGAGTGGTTCTACATCCCCTGGTATATGAATGGGGAACATATGGACCCGAAGACTTTGTTAGTATCACTATGCAATACCACAGAATAACTAATAGTACCTACTGCAATACAAAGTTTCTGCGATAAGTATTATGTTGTATACAGCGCTTTTTGGAGGAGGAGGCTTTTCTTATAAACATCCACTAGTGTCCACTGGTGTGTTGTCTTAAAGGCGGAAATGATCAGTAGCAATATATTTAATCTCAACGAGCGACAAGTGAACCCAGAGTACATTCAATCGCCACGCACTTTATGATCAGATTGGTCTCTGGCGGCTTGTGGTTTAGGCTGGCAAATTGCAGATAGATTAAGTTGATGGTAATTCCCCAATACTTAATTCAGCCCGATGGGCGATGCGACTTAGAACAACGCGGGTCTGATAACCTTAGTTTACCTACCTACTTAGTTAGTAATGGTACGATCATTTCAACAGTTCAAACCACAAGTTCGTATCAGACAACGTCCCGTACAGCTGCTGCTCCACAGAAGAACTGTATCCTTGTATACACCACGGAGTTACTCAAAAGGGCACTATTTACAAGTATAATCCTGGGGTTAGTGTTAATTTATCTCGTTTTATTTCTACTTCCCAGTTGGCGGGACGATGTAGGCGTGTTTGCAGTTGTAGCGCAGATTTGGACGCAAAAACGCCATTTGTTGCCCAAAAAGTTTGGCACTAAAAAGTGAAGACCTTTACTCAGTAGCGGGATATTATTAAAAGCACTTTTTATATTTTTAGACACAACTGACGATATGGGACGCCGGCTGTGAGGAAAAACTGATCAGTGAAATGATGTCAGTGTCTTGGCGGTTCAATGCCGTAATGGCTCTAATAATAATGGCAATGGTTAAGTATTGTTGTGATATCTCTAAACATCTACCATTCAAATTCATGTGGAAATATTTTACCTATTGCTTATATCATAAATATTATAATCATTACGCTATGAAATGTGAGGAAGTATTGCAGATATAAGTAATTGTCTGAAATAATGATGATATTTTTTTTTTGCATAATTTGATGAGTCCGTGAGTGTAGGTACTGCTCCCTGACTAAATTCACCTCCTTTTGAACAGATAATACAAGTAATAGCAGGGCGGTATCTCCACACAGCCTACAGGGGCGGCCTGCACGTTGATAACCAGATCACTTGCAAAGCTTACCTCCTTCGCTCCATAACCGACACTGAACCACCGAAAAACCCGATTAGAAAGAAAGTGTTCAAAAAGAGGAAGTTCCGTCAAGCGCGAACCTTACATTGGGTCTCTGTGTCGTACAGACGCGGGAAGAAACGATATGTGACGTCATCAGCGTCGGATGGAAACAGCTCGGATGAGTTGCTGAAGCCAATTTATGAATAAGTTTAGCTTGATGAAGTCACTGAGATGAGCGAGTTGAATACACATCAAACACCACTCATGTAGTAAAAATAATAGCCAGTCAGACCGACTGCCCACGGTGCGCCACCGCTGGTATTAAGAAAACAAAGTTATCACAAGTTGCCTATTGATTTGTTTTTATGTCACATGAGGTTTGATTTTATGTGAGGTGCCTGCTATAGGTACCTACTACCTACCTACCTACCTACACTTGGAGAATATTTTTCGAGGTGGGTGTGTGAGTGGTGGGTAGGTGGGGAACTTGAAACTCCGTAAAACAAATTACTGTTTTTCTCTATCTGATGGATTTATTATACCTATCTACTTAGTTACATCTAAATAATAAATTATGTAATAAATTTGTACATTAAGTAGGTACCTAATATAAGACTTTAAAAAATGAGTTTGCATTTAAGTAAGTAGCTCAGCAATCAACTAAACTTGAGTTTGGTTCATCTGATACAAAATTACTCTTGATTAACAAATGACTGTATCAACTCAGGCTCGGCGATCTCCTTGAGCCGGTGAAGGTTGTCCCACCAGTACGGCAGCATGTGATGGTGTATCAGCTTGAACCATGGCGTCACAGGGTCCTTGAGGGTTTCTATGAAACTGATCAAAACACACTCCTTAGTCATGGTGCAAACGGTTTTTAAGGGAAGTGTTGAGTCATCATTGTACTAAGGCGAAAAGAGATGGAGAGGATGTAGGAGAATGGAGTGATTGTAAAGCGTCGTTCACAACTGAAAAATGATGGCTTTAGCACTTACCAGGGAAGGTTTCGCTATAGCTAGGTACGGACGGTCGGCTTCCAGTAAGTACCTATACTTGGTCAAATGTACAGGCAAATGGGACAGTTAGGTAGGTATTGGCTTACTAAGGGCGAAAATGCCCTTCTTAAGAATTATAGGCCCATCTCACTTCTAAGCCATGTCTACAAACTGTTTTCAATAGTCATCACGAACCGTCTCGTGCGCAGGCCGACTTCCAGCCTCCCGAACAAGCTGGATTCCGTAAAGGCTTTAGCACCATAGACCACATACATACGCTGCGACAAGTTATACAGAAGACCGAAGAGTATAAACTGCCTCTCTGCTTAGCGTTAGTGGACTATGAGAAAGCCTTTCGATCGAGACATGGGCTGTACTGCAGTCACTTTAACGATGTCAGATCGACTATCGGTACATCGAGGTTCTGAAGTGTCTATACGAAAACGCCACTATGTCAGTCCAACTCCAGGATCAGACCTCAAAATCTATCCTTCTGTAGCGAAGTGTAAGACAGGGAGACGTTATCTCTCCGAATCTGTTCACCGCTGCACTGGACGATGTCTTCAAGGTTCTGGACTGGAAAGGGGCTGGCATTAACATCAATGCCGGGTATGTACATAACTCACCTTCGGTTTGCCGACGATATCGTAGTCATGGCTGAGACTATGGAGGACCTCAGTACAATTCTCGATAACCTCAGTAGAGCCTCCGACAGAGTGGGTCTTAAAATGAACATGGACAAAACGAAGGTCATGTCAAATGCCCATGTAACACCCACTCTCATGAAAATCGAAGACTCTACTCTCGAAGTCGTGGACGAGTATGATTACCTAGGACAAACTGTCCAGTTGAGTAGGTCTAACTTCGAGAAAGAGGTCAATCGTCGAATCCGATTTGGTTGGGCAGAGTTCGGGAAACTGCGCAATATCTTCTCGTCCAACATACCGCAGTGTCTCAAGACGAAAGTCCAGTCCAGTGCGTGTTGCCAGTGATGACCTATGGTACTGAAACGTGGTCGCTCACAATGGGTCTTATTAGACGGCTAAAAGTCACCCAATGGGCTATGGAGGGCTATGCTTGGAGTTTCCCTCCCTGTGTGATCGAATCAGAAAAGAAGATATCTGCAGGAGAAACAAGAATTGCCAAACTGAAGTGGCAGTGGGCAGGGCACATTGCTCGCAGAACAGATGGCCGAATGGGCCGAAAGGTTCTGGAGTGGCAACCACGTACCGTTGCCCGATGGATGCGAGAAGCACAGAACTGGTCGAAGGGGAGGTGATTTGTTATGTCCAGCAGTGGACGGCTTTCGGCTGAAATTATGATGATGATGGCTTACTGGGCTCCTAACCATAAGTTTGGAGGCCAGTAAATAAGAAACTAAATTGATTATCTGATCTATTCGTACCTACCTGTCTATCTTGTTCCTAGGGATATATTTGACATTATCAATTTCGTTCGGGTTGGGCTTCACTGGCGCGTCGCTTCTCAGGATGAGCACATGGTCCAGTTCGTATTCTCCCCACACGCCGTCACCAGGATCCTCGTATATGAACCGAGATATGAATGTGAAATCCTCACGGTTCAGCTGGAAACAAGTCCGGTTATAACGCTTTTGACAGTAGAAAATGCAAAATCACATGTAGATCTAGGTAACCCGTGCACGGAAGTGCACGGGTTACCTAGATCTAGGTACATGTGATTTTGCACAAAATTTCCTCTCAAAAGGATCCCTTGTAGACGACAAGGGATCCTTTTGAGAGGAAATTTTGTGGGAAAAAAAATCACATCCAGCTAATCGGTTATTCGTCACCCTTTACACTGTCTACTGCTGGACATAGGTCTCACTAAAGAATCGCCACACGGACTGGTTCTGCGCATCCAGCAGATCCCAGCAACGCAGTCTTATGTACATAAGGTGACGTTAGATAAGACTGGGTTAAAAACTGAGTTTTAGGTCCAGAATATTTTTGCCTTCGGGATCATCATATTTTAAATACATTACCTGATGTTTAGGTATCCCCAGTTCTTCGTTAAGTCTGCGTATAGCAGCGGTCGTGACGTCTTCTGGCTCACCTTTGATAAGCAATGGGTGACTGCAGCATGTGTTTGTGAAGGCATTCGGATACGTTACCTAAAAACATAGTTTAGTGAAAGCGCTACAATTAGGCCTTTACAAACAATCTCGCTGCCTGTGCGACCCTGCTTTTAATAGGAAGGCAAGTAACGTTGAAAGTTTGCACAACCTTGCCTTGCTTAAACGAATTAACACAGTTGTTCAGGGTTAACCATTTTTTTGTTTCAAATATCACTAGGAGTAAGAAAAGTTACTTTTTGAGCAGCTCTCTTCTGAACGAGTAGTTCTCCCGCCGAGTTGAACATCAGCACACTGAAGGCTCTGTGCAGTGGCGTCTTGCCGTAAGGACCGACTCTGTGGCATTCCCTCTTGGTGGCAGTTCCAACGATGTTGTCACTCTCGTCCACCAGCAAGCACATGTCGCTGTCTAGTGAAGCTGCCTGAATAGAAATAGATAGGTTACTGGGTGAACTGAAAATGTTAAAGTTTGGTTGTACACTCACATTTCGCCATGGGCGTTTAACTCTTTGGCAATAACTTATCCTGTCTGTACTAATAAAAATTCTCTGAGAATCACCTTTTCTATACGTAAGCTCGCGTTCTGCGACAGTGACCCGCGAGCTGGGTAGGACTGATCTACTTGCTATCCTTGGCAGACGTGTGTTACGATTACTTACGAAGAAATCTACTTGCTAATAATAGTCAATAAAATAGGTATGGGATCTACCTGCACATCCGTTATGTCTTTGGTGTCCGTAGATTGGTTCATTGCAGCGTTGATGCAAACAAACTTTCTGTCCACGTTCGAAGTATTCCACAGCTTTCGAACACTGTTGTAACTCGTTCTTATATTCAGACCCAACATATTTGTGAAGGAAGCCAAGTAAAATGCCGAAAATATTGTCGTAAAATGTATTTAAGTAGTAAAAAAGAATATCCATTATTATGATAAATCATTTCAATGGAAGTAGGTACTTATAGGATTATTATTGTTCACCTTCAGAATTCATTACGATTGACATTGGAACCGATTCCCTTGTTCACAAACTAAACTCAATTTAAGTTCAGTGCATCTTTTTCTTTCTATTTCATTAAGAAAAGGACAGAAGATAAATATTAGTTTAGTCCTGTCAAATTAGTGAGCGCCTGACGTAAATTGACGTATTTTTAGTAGCCATGTCTTTAATCACGTCTAAACTGTTTATGGAGTATCTTAATTTGACAGGACTAAACTAATACTTTATCTTCTGTCCTTTTCTTAATGAAATAGAAAGAAAAAGATGCACTGAAATTAAATTTAGTTTAGTTTGTGAACAAGGGACTCGGCGCCACTGTCCTGTTCTTCACCACACAATCCTCACCTCTGAAAACTTCATGAAAATCAATTTTGAGAAGCCAAATATCGTCCTAAATAGCCACCAAGGTCAAAAAAATAGTCGCATTATTTTGTAGCTGTAGGTTGGTGAGGATCGACCACACAATCCTCACCAAGCTATAGCTATAACTTCGGAATCATAATGCGACTCATTCAATCATCAATTTTAAGAACGCCAAAAAATAGTCATTACGGTCAAAAAAATAGTCGCATTATGATTCCGAAGCTATAGCTTGGTGAGAATTGTGTGGTCAATCCTCAGCAACCTACAGCTACAACATAATGCGACTATTTTTTTGACCGTGGTGACTATTTATGACTATTTCTTGACTATTTTTTGGCGTTCTCAAAATTGATTAAGTATCATAAAGTTTTAAAAGGTGAGGATGGTGTGTTGATGGACACATATTGTCGCATGCTGCAAGCCAACTTATTTATAACTACAATTTTGGATTGGAATACTTATTTGTGTATAAAACTTATTTGTACCAACAAATAATAATTGTTAGTATTCTAAAGGTGTTTGCATAAAGAGGCGGGTTTTCGGACCCGACTGTCACGATACAGATTGATCTTCGGAACCTACAAATAATTCGGAACGAAACGGTTACCTACATGTTTTAGCTGTTTCATTATGTGTGAGCGCAAGTAAGTTGTGTAAAGACACGGGACTATTAAATTTCACCTGTACAGTCACGAGCAAAAGTATGTATATACACTCGGCTTTATTTAAAAGCGATTTACTGCTTTATTTTTTAATGAAATTTTATGTTGTTACGAACATAGCATTTTCGAACCCATGGGTTTATGTAATGTGTCGTATTTCAACTTTGCAGTCGTTTCGTGACTGTACCGATCGGTTCTTTATTTAAGCACCCTAAACCTAGTCTGGCTCCCTCCTTTACGGCCGTATTATTGCTCTCTTCATTGACCACTACCTACAAAATAAATATTAAGTCAAAAACCCGACTGCAACTAAAAAGTTCAAAACAAGATCACTTTTCAAGCAGTCTGATGCAGTTATCAGTGATGCAATATCAGATTTGATGCCACCAAGTCACCAACTGCTTGAAAACTGAGTAAGTTTTTACCTGTTTAGTTGCAGTGTTTTTTTTGGGTTAACCTTTTAGTGTTATATTTTGGAATCGTCTCCTGAAGCCCTTTTCGATATCACACATGGCTATGGTACAATTTTTTTTACTACTACTTTTCGATGTATAAAATCAGCCATTTTGGTTTTATAAAAACAAAACCCCAGCCACTGGGCTGGGGTTTTGTTTTTGATGACCCTTGACCAACGGGTGGCCCAGACTAGTGTCTTAAAATTAAGGGTACTTCGAGGGTACAAAATAAACAGGACATACAAAGATACGCATGGTTAACATAACCCTGTCTTCGCTGTCGCTTACTGCGTAGTCGCGGCCGTCACCGGACCTCGGGCTGACCTGGCAAAAGCGCGGTTGTCACTGCCAAACAAAAATCGATCTTGCTCAATTTGAAAATAAAAAACTGAAAAATAGAGCTCAAGAGCGCATCAAAGTGGACAGAGGTGCGCGTCTCAGGTTATTTATTTTAAGGAAAATAATGTTCAAGATCCAAGACCACACGCATCCGGCGGTGGCTTGGATCGCTATTTAGAGCGGATTGTTCTTACTGACGGGGAGACTGCTGTTTCGTTCACAGGTATATTGGCCAGGGTGGCGGCGGCGCGGTTGTTACTCGATTTGCGATTGTTCTAACCTGACGTGCACCTGCCCGCTTTGATGTCTGTCAGATTATTGGAAGCTCATTTTTATTATTAACTTTATTTCAACTAGCGCAAGATTGATATTTGTATGGCGCCTCGCCATGTGCATGTGCAGTCCAGTTTGTCTCCTCAGAACTCAGATTAATCTCTCAATGTATAAGTAGCTGTGCAGTTAGTATACCTCCATTTCATCGTCTTCAGGTTAAAAATTGGAAGATTAATTTAAAGAAAGGTGAATTTATGTTCAAATAAAACATGGATTCATTTCAATTACAATAATAAATATAATTTTAATTATTGCATTTATAGAAATTGTACAGAGCATAACGTGGTTTCATGAAAGGTTTTTCCCTGAAAATAATCTTTTAGCAAGCACCCGTCGTTATTAATAGGATAATCAACTATCTACAGCTTTATAACAAAATAATAGAAACAAAGGAGAGCGAGCGATTATTTATTTTTATTTATTATTAACGGTTCTCGCAAAATTAACATAGAATAGTAAAAGCATAGTGTAATTAGTTACCAACCTAAACAATAACATAATAGATACCTATAACACTAGAACCTACCTACATCATAACGTATGTCGTATTTATAAAACGGCATTAATGAAATAAAAAGAAAGAAAACAATTATTTTTCGTTCTCCTCTCTGGTAATTAAACCGATAATTGATTGTCTATAGCTACTATAAGGCGGCGTATTGACTTATTTACTTTCATTCATGAACTTCTGTATCTTTTCGGGTTCCGTCAGGTCCTTGAGGCGGTGTAGGTTGTCCCACCAGAGCTTCAGCCGGTGTCTGCGAATCATGTTGAACCAGGGCGTGATGGGACCTTCCAGAGTAGGTAAGAACCTGAAAACAAAAAATTCTATAAGCTAAGTATGGATCGACGCGATCGTTTGTATGAACGAAACCTATTGCAAATACAGTATTTTTATCTCACAAAGCGACACGCGCTTTACTTGTGTGAACTAAGTGTACAAACACGCTGTGAAAGTGTGCGTGAGTACACACGCGCACACACCGACTTCCGACTTCGCCATTGTGAGCTCTTGTGCTTACACACACATTCATAGCGTGTTTGTACACTTGGTAAACACAAGTAAAGCGCGCGTCGCTTCGTGAGATAAAAATACTATAAATGATTATCGATCGCGCGTGGTAAGTATGTCATTTTAACTTATAAAAATCACCTGTTAATATGTTCGTACACGAAAATCTCCGAAACCGCCCAACTGATACTAATGAAATTTTGTGAATGTGTATGGTTGGTTCCAGCTTGCAAGATTGGATAGTTTTAGACCCGATAGGTGGCGCTCCGTGTGATATAGGGACGGGTCGCGTACTTGATTATTCCGATCCAGCCTGTCCCTTGCTGCCCTCCCTCAGCGACGCCCTAAGTAAATATACCACAGGGGGGTGCCCTTAGCGTGTAGTCGCTTAGTATTTAGGTCCTGGCTGGAGGCCTTAATTTATTGAAGCACCCACAGGCAAGCCCGGTGAAGCAGCCGACAACCGTCTACGTTGACATGCACATGATGCCTAACATAAATTGAAAAAAAAAATAACGTACTCGCGTGAAAGTCGCTTATGGTTAGAACGCGGTCTCAGGAGGCTAATTAGGTAAATAAATAAATGGTTTTCTCTAATGTCATTAAACCACTCCCTTGGGTGGTCCATGATGCTCTTAGCGCCCATTTTATTTAATAAATCATTGAGTGATGTAATGCGCGAATTATTCGCTAAAAATGTAAACAAATATGAGTTTATGGAAAAATAACTTTAATTCTTACACAATAAAGTTCGGTTTACGCTACAACTGCAAACATTTTTATAACTTTTTCAATAGTGCTAGTCACTCTGAAATCAACTTAATAGCTACTAAAATAAAGTTGATATTTGTTTAACTTGAAATTACGTCAATTTGAAACAAATAAAATTTGAACTGACGTACCCATCATCATCAGCATCTGCCTAGCCTTTTCCCAACTATGTTGGGGTCGGCTTCCAGTCTAACCGGATGCAGCTGAATACCAGTATTTCACATGAAGCGACTGCCTATCTGGCCTCCACAACCCAGTTACTGGGTAATACGATACCCCTTGGTAAGACTGGTTGTCAGACTTTCGGGGTACTGACGTACCCACAAAGTAGGCAATTGATATTTTCAGGTGTCGCGGTCGTTCATACAGACTACCTCGTTTACGTCATAAACATGCATAATAATTGTAGTTTTGGCAACTAGTTCGGTACTACACGCGTTGGCTAAAGGCTTGCTCTTTTGGTACTGGTACTTGAATATAACTGACGAAATCGGAGTTGGATCGGTCAGTAATTCCGACACTTACGCGTTAAACTCAGCCTTAGGCACGAAGCAGTACTCGGATATCTCGTTGGAGTTGGGCTTGACCTTCACGTCGCTCTGGAAGAAGAGGATGTGGTCGATCTCGTGCTCGCCCCACACGCCGTCGCCGGGGTCGTGGTAGTGCACGCGCGTCATGAACGTGAACAGCGCCGGGTCCATCTGGGTAGCAAGCAGTTCTTTAAGAAAAAGCTTGCGTTATAAATTATATACAAAATATCATCAATCGCTCTGAGATGTCCATGTGCAGTTGCATGATATTTGACCTACATTTTTGTTAATAAATTAATTGTGTTCTCGTGCTTACGATTATACTGCTACAAGGATCTTTTGGCGCCCGAATGACGTTGACAGGGAGCGCTGTTGGTAAGCATTTGTGCAATTGTTTTGTGAAATGTATTCAAAAACCAAGAAGGCGGCGTTAGTTCCAATTTTGGCCACGTACCAAATAATCTTGTATCGCTATTTATAGCGAAAAGTATCGATATGTCCCGACACTAGGGCAGTGTAGGGTGTACCCATACCTGGTCTAAAGGAATGCCTAATTCGTAGTTGAGCCTGCGTCTTGCTGCTGTGACGACGTCTTCAGCCTTCTCGTCTATGAACAGTGGATGGCTGCAACACGCGTTTGTGTAGTAATCTGGGTATGTTACCTGAAAAATTTCATATAGAACTTAATTATGTTGTAAAGCTATACTAATAATAAAGCTGAAGAGTTTGTTTTTTTGTTTTATTTGAATGTGAAACCACAAGTCGGATTTGGAAAAAAATCTTTCTGCATTTTATAGCTTACTTGAGGAAGGCTAAAGGCTACTTAACATCAAGCCGACCAAATAAAAAAAAAAAACCAGGAAGATCGCTAGGCGAAAACAAAGACGAAAAGTGCTTGTTTTTTTGACGTTCGAAAAGTGCTGATTCTCAGCCTAATTTGAATAAATGACTTTTGGTTTTGAAAGTAACAGCGTGGTCAGGCGATGCGATGCGACGGGTTTTTTCACGCGGACGAAGTCGCGGGCGTAGATGTAAAGTAGTAAAGTATGCGTTATGGTATAATGGTAGGTAACTAAGTTTAAAAATCTGAAAGTGTCTTTTTATTTGTTACTCTTGACACCCTAATGAAGAAAATTTATCACACAAAGTTAAACATTAACCCAGAAAAGGACATGATTTATTTTAATGTTAATTTTCCATGCGATGCAAATAAATCCGCAAGCAACAATATACGTAGCTATATAATATGACAGCATTTAACACAATAAAACCGACGACGATTGTTAGCGGTTAAAGTCCGTTTAGATTGTGTTGTTTGAGGACTATTAACAATGAAACATATTTTGAAGGGAAAAAGGATGTCGACGTACAATTGAATTAGAATGGGACTCATCACTCTTCAAACTTTTATCAAAGCTACTTTCCACAAGTATACTTTGACCCTGAATTGTATGTATGATTAGCCATAATTCCCCACGGCTTCGGTCGCGTCAAGTTTGGAAATTATCCCACAGTAACATATTACTGAAATGAAAAGTATTCTATGTCCTAACTCTTTTTTTTTTACTTTAATAAACTGTGTGCCTAATTTCTTCGAAACCTATTCAGCCATTAAGATTTGAAATGGTAACAGACAGACAGTTACCTTCGCATTTATTAGTATAGATTTTTAGGTTTATTTACTTTTTGGCTAGCCCTTCTCTGCAGAAGCATGTCTCCTCTCTTGTTGAACAGAAATACACTGAAGGCACGGTGCAGCAGGACTTTGCCATCATCACCTACTTTGTGGCATTCTCTTTTAGTAGCTGTCCCGAGGAAGTTGTCTTTCTCATCAACTAATAGACATATGTCCTTGTCTAGAGCCTCCAACTGAAAATAAACAAATGTGATAATTGGTCATAAATTTTTTATAGTTTAATTTATCCATGCTATCATTCGTCGATCTTTGATTGTTGTTACGGCTCATCAGAGGACAACCAGTCTCACCAAGGGGGTATAGTATTACCAGTAACTGGATTGTGGGGGGTCAGAGAGGCAGTTGCTCCATGTAAAATACTGGTACTCAGTTGCATCCGGTTACGACTGGAAACCGACCCAACATAGTTGGGAAAAGGCTAGGCAGATGATGATGATGACTTTATAAGTGTGAATACTGTGAAAACAGTAGTAGAGCTGCGCCTTTTTTGTAAAATGACATAATAATAACATGTAACTGTGATTTTTAACGCATTGAAGGACACTGAACGAGACACAATAGAAGTTTTATTGTTATTACGTCGAGAGGCGTTAAGTCTCCCGCAAAGGGTTAAATATTAAAACCTTAAACTGATATTTTTTTACATTTCATTGTTTTTAGTAATATTAAGTAAGTGTGAAGATACCAACAAGATCAGTGTTTTAAATGGCAATGGATTGCCTACTTACTAATAATAAATTAAAAACAAAAAACTTTCTATAATTTGTATGTAGCTAAATAAGTAGAAAATATAATGTGTGTCGTAAAATCTCACTCATTTGTCATAGGGTTACAGTGCTCGCAATCGAATTTCAATGATACAATTAAAGTCTCACCTGAATAGGATCAACCCCCTCCTTTTCTTCAGCCTGTGGTTTCAAAGGCTCTGAAGCAAGTAGCCTCTTCTCCACACGCACCGTGTTCCATAAGGACCTAGTTAGCCTTCGTACCAGCATCTTGAGCAGCAGAACAAAGAATGATCAATAGAATGTTGAAAGTTCAACTCAATGTGACATGGTATTGTTGGTATGGTATGTTAATTCAAGAGATGATAATCTTTGAACACAATACAGTATTCATGAGTGTAGTTTTTTAAACAGGTATTTACATATGAAATAAAAGAGAAATACATAATAGGAGGCCAGGTTAAGTACTAGAAGTTAAATAACCAACTCTGTTCTGTAATTTATAAGTAGGGAAGTGATATTTAAATAAAACAACGGCCTTATTAATCTCTTTCTTCTTGTGGGCAAACCACAACTGATGATAATAAACATAAGAAATGTGTAATGTTCAAATTAGAATGTATTAATGTATGGCAACAATGTTTCTAATAACTGACGTGAAAATTCAATGTAATCTTAGTATTCGTTTTTCTTACGTATAAATAACCCCTGGCAGTCAGCTGAGTTCATGAACATGCATTCATTTGACAAGTGAAATGAATAGCAGATCTGCAAGTTGCATGTCTCTAAAACGTGATGCTTTTAGAAAGTAGTTTATAGTAAAGAAATCATGGTGATGACCCAATTAGGGTCCTTTTTAGGGTATGGATTGAAGTTTTGAACAATGATTGTCATTTTGGTAGGAATTTAATGAATTTATTTTTTTCAGAATTTGCTTATAAAATAGAAAACTTGATCAGAGGGTCACTTTAGGGACACATAATATCTGATTCTGTCTAACGTGTACGTAATAATACGACGAAAATATTTCTTGAAAGTAGTCGGCGTAAAACTTGTTTTGCACAATTTGTTTACGAAGTGTATTGTACCTATTTCGAGTTATAGTAAAAAAATAGAACCGTACCTTTCTGCGTATATTGCTAAGTTATATTTATTATTCCAGAGTTGTCCAGAGTATTAAAAACAACAAACAGAAATCACAAAAGACGTCTCACTAGCCAGCAACACAATGTTTTTTTCTTCAAAATGTCTCCGCGCTAGTGATGTCCAATCGTAGAACAAATCTTTGACATTGTTGACAGTGACAGATAAGTGCGATTTTACGATTTTTCATAATCGTGTTGCTGGGCAAGGTTTGCATTACATTAGTTTAAGGTTTGCATGGAGGTTTGTTAACTAGCTATATGCAAAGAATGCAAAATATTCATATTAATGTAGGTACCTATGTAAAATGATAAAGATAAGAATACGAACATATTGCATTTTTTAAGATAGGAATAAGATAGATACGTTGGGCCTTCTTTTCACGTAGGTAGCTGAATAAGTTTCCTGCTACTGTGCTCAATGCGTTGATTTAATTGATTAATTGTAATTTGTATGATTATATGAATACCTACCTATAAATCATATACTTACATATTAACTTATTTATCAGTAGGTACATAATAAAAATACTTTGGCGGTATCTAATATGGTAGGTCTGTACAAAGAGGAGCAAGATCTATTTTTAAGTTAATTTGTGTTTATGAGCTACCGGAAGGGTGCGTCGGTCTTAAAATAACTTTGTCCAACAAAACGGGACTTTCGAAGACTGTTCATTATAGTTCTAGTTTTCACTATCGTCTGGTCGTTGCGTAGGTAAATTAGTATAGTTTGGTACGATTGGTAAGATTTAAAATTAACGAACAGATAGTAGCAATCACAAGTCTAAATAATAATATTTAGGTATGTAACATAACTTTTAAATACAAACTATGTCTAATGTAAAACTAGCGATACGAGTCAGGCCCTTTACTGAAAAGTAAGTCTAATTCTGTTTTGTTTAAATATTTAGTTTTTTAAAATAATTTTATTTTTATTGATAAAGTTATTTTATTTTACAGGGAACTGAGGTCAGAGAAGGATCGTGTGCCGGTTGTGGACGTTGTAGATAATAATACAGTTACAATTACCAATATCAAAGTAAGTACCTATATGATTTTCAATATAATAATCTACCTACTTATAACTTTCCTACTTGAATACTTACTCTGTAATTTTATGATTATGGATATGGCACGTACAAAAACAAATAGGCACATTTTTTTTGCATACCGTACAAAGTTTCCAGATATAGGTAAGTGAGATTTACATTAAATAATCGTAAATTTGACTTATTTTCGATTTATGTTATGTCTCAAGTCTAAAACATACGTGACTTATCAATGTAATAAAATGAAAAGAGTACCTACCTAAATAATAATATAATAATAATAATAAACATTTAATTCAGACCAGGTCCATAATTTGTTAGTAACAATGTACCTACTTAAAAAACTAATGTTAGTATTGAATAATATGTATAAAGGATCTTCAAAAAAAAAAAAACAAGAGTGACCACCTCCCTTAAAATCATCCAAGTTGAAAAAAGCCTAGTAGGTAGATAGATGACTTACTTTTGTTATTGATACATTTGAATTTTGAAAGGTACATTTGAAACTCTTAAGCCAAGTTGACCCCCAAGCTTTGGATCTCGGGCTGCCCTCCCCAAAATCTTGGGAAGAGACCACACTAAATACTAGCACGGACTGTGGTCGAATTTTTCCCAAGATGTTGATAACAGCATTACAGCCTAAATACCAAACATAAAATGCACACATATTCCGGGCAAAGAAACCTGTATCATTGCCATCTGAAAATAACTTCTCAAAATATGCATGTAAAGATTGGCGCATGCCTACGTTAATACGTTCCTTTGTTTTTATAACCAATAGTGCAGATCGAGTTAAGAATGGCAGAAGGATTTTAATTGGTCAGACGATTCTTCACATAGTTTTATATTTTATAATGTTTAACGGCTGCTATGATTTCTCCTAGAAAATGCAAGCTATAGGTACCTGTAGGTATGTAATTGTCCATAGTTGTTAGGTTGTATTAAAAAAAAAATATTAACCGATACTGTTCCACTGCTGAGCAAAGGTCTCCAGAGGTCTGCAAAGAATACCAAAGTAATTATTACGTAAATATTAAAAAAAGAGTTTCTAAAAATATATCCTACCTACACTCTACACTAGGTACAGCGAGCGCTTTCCTGACGAGTAGATAGTATGGTTATTTCTCATAACGAATTATTTGCATAGGTAAGCGTATCAGGCGCAGGTGACAGTCGCGAGCGGACTCGTCAATATTATGCTGATTACACCTTCGACAGCTTCTGCCCAATCACGCAGCCATCTTATGCATCGCAGGAAACGGTCAGTGACCTTGTGGATACCTTACGTTTACCTAAATAGAGAAATCTATTCTAAAGATTATCGTCACATTATATATTTTAAGACATTTAGATATCTAAGGGTCTGTTGCACCACCTCTAGTTGTCTCATTTGGAGTGACCCGGCTTTTGCATGCAAAAGAATGGATTTCTTCTATCGTATAGTGACAAAATAAAACTAAGAAATGTAAAAGTACCTAAATAGTAGGTACCTCAATTGGAATGTTAAGTAAAGTCACAGTTTGTATCAGCATTGTCATCAATTATGTATGTCTGTATTCAAGTACCCAACCTTGATTCAAATATTTAGTAAAATATTCCTATTTACCCATGCTAGGTGTTCGACACCATCGGCCAGGAAGTCATAGCCAGCGTCTCTAGAGGTTGTTCAGCATGTGTGCTGGCGTATGGACAGAGTGCGACGGGCAAGACGCATACCATGATGGGCACAGAAGCGCAGCCCGGACTGATCCCGCGGCTTTGCAAGGCATTGTATGAACAGCAACCGGTTGATTTTACTATCAGGTAGGGTATACGTATACCTAAATAATAAATCTGAAGAGTTTGTATGTTTTTCTGTTTGTTTGAACGCGCTAATCTCTAGAACTATCAGTCGGAATTGAAAACATATTTTTGAAATTGATAGCCTAATTCATAAGGAAGGCTATAAAACATTAAAAAACAACATTATTAACATTAACGCTATTTAACATCACGCTAAGGCTCTTAGAAAGAACGCTAAGCGAAAACGAAGTAATAGTATTCAGGCAGGCGATGCGATACGACGGGGTGGTAAATGATAAATTATTTTATTTCTGTGAGTAGGTTTAATTTTACACGTCGCGGGCAGAAGCTAAGTTTTATTTATTTATATATAAATTGCTTGCAGTGTATACTTGATATGTTAGTAAATTAAGTAATTGTACCTAATTTATGTTGAGCACTTGAGCATACCAGCTGACACACGCAAAAGTACTTCTTACGTAAGTCGTTGGTCAGTGAGTGAGTGGTTGGTATGTGAAAGTTTGCGTAAGTCCTTAAAGTCCCTCCACAATAGTTCACATATTCAAATAAGGTTTTTAGAAAGGGGGCCTCCGCAAAAACCTTCTATGAATTCTAATGGCGTGTGTCGTGTGAGGTAATCTCACACCAGGTTGATGTAATCCAAATGGATCTATGAGACACGTGACGAGAATTTGGTGAACATCAGAATGACTGGCCAAAATGACCGCCCAGCTTTAAAATATTACTAAAATTCTAGAAAAAATATAGGTTTAGGTATCAAATAGGTACTAAATTT
Organism: Apamea crenata; assembly: GCA_949629185.1. NCBI lineage: Eukaryota > Metazoa > Arthropoda > Insecta > Lepidoptera > Noctuidae > Apamea > Apamea crenata. The sequence continues at coordinate 7,276,915 of OX451371.1, read as the reverse complement.
TTGTAAAGTCGAATTTAAATTTTGGAGCCCATACGTGGAGATTCTAGATGGGGGCAGTCATCCTGACAACTAATGACTGGCCATTTTTTAAATTCATTTTCTCAGTTGTTAATTAGGTACCAATTTATTAAACAAAGGTATCAAATAGTACCAAATAGGTATTAGATTTTAATAGGTATATTAAAGCTGATCGGTCATTTTGGCCAGTCATTCTGATGTTCACGAAGATTTGCTGTTGAATATTTTGTCGAAGTAGTTTTGATTTGAAACAGTTGCTTTTACTGGAGGAGCCGTGGTGGTCCAGTGGAAACGGCTGCGACTTACGAGTTGTAGGTCGTAGGTTCGAACGCAGGCAGGCACTTTACTTTTTGTAAATTATTTCACCACCGCTGCTCTCAAAACGGCGATGAAAAGCATTATTTATTTATTTAGGCAAACCAACTAAATACACACAAAAACATTCAAGTACATATCATTTACAAATACAATAGCATTGCATGCATCTAAATTAAAGGTGAGCACAGCACTTTATTGAAATCTCGCTATACAATAATAATTAACAAAAAGATGGATAACAATGTAATTAGAACTAATATCGATAATCTCTTATACTTAAAACCAATTTGAATTAGATAAGATTATAAGGAAACCCATGTCCAAGAACTAAAAATTCGAAGACATGTGACATCCATCAACTCGAATTGGGCCTGCGCAGCGGATCAAGGCCCACTCCCTCTCACAGATAGGAGGCTTGTGTCCCAGCAGTGGGAACATTGTAGTCTTATTATGCTTATGATATATGCCTTTTTTTCTTTCGTACGATATCCTGTGACTGGCGCGAAAAGTCAGGTTAGGGTCCCAAGTCTAATCATCATCAAGATTTGACATCTACTGATGTTTTTTTTTTTTTTATGCTACCATTTCTAAAACCCATTGTTTACCGTAGGTAATCTTGGTTGCTTTTACGTCTATTCCCAAAAGCCGTTTGTTTTCGGCAAGTAAATTGTTTCTATCGTTTATGCATTTCGTGTGAAGAAGCCATAGGTGGCAGGCACGCGATGCGATTGTCAAAATGAAATGGGTGTCGCGTCATTATTTCATCGGCGCCGATTTTTGCAAATGATTGCGGGCATTGCGTAGGTACCTCTATAATGACATTTTCTGCGTTTCCTTTAACTATAATAAAATATTATGGTGTGTCCATATCTTTGCAAATTAATGCTGTAAGGTACCTGCTTTTGCATCCCAACTTTCACAATCGAAAGTTGGGTGGCATATGAAACTTTTGTGCCTCTCATATTATATTTTTATTAACTTTTTCCCGGGGCTTCGCCCGCGTGGGTACCGGAAAATATCCCGCGGGAAAGTACCCTATGTGTTAATCCAGGTAATAAACTATCCAAGTGCCAGATTCAAACCCGTTCAGGTGTTTTTGCCAATCCAGAACATACATCCAGACAAACAGACAAAAATCGAAAAACTATATTTTCAGCATCAGACTCGTTCCCACATCTCGTAGCAATTACTTTTTTTCAAAAATATTCAATGTACAGTTTTGACTTCGTTATGATTTTATTTTATTATTATGTACAGACGCCAGCAGGTCAAGCTACCCGAAACTGTCAAATTTTCCCAATCAACCTTGAACCTTAATGCTTTAGCGATAAAGTTGAAAATCTATTAAAGAAATTTGACAGATTGTAGTAGCTTGATGTGCTGGCGTCGGTACTTATATATTTATAGATGACCAGTTGTAAAAGTTGTCCTATCTATGTAGATTTGAGTGCATAGGTAAACTGCATTATGTCCTCGGCTTGACTTTATAGATGTGATGGCAATGAGCCCCTTATCTGATATACAAGTCTATCTATTAACAAGGTAGAACCGTTAGTGGATAGTCCTTGCCACTATAGGTAGTTATTTACAAACACTTTTTTCCTAGAAGTCTTTTAGGTAATTAGATCCTTGCAATGCACCCTTGAGCATGATATGTCTTATAGTCATAGTCATTTTTTCATGAACAATCAATTGTATTTGAAATTACATGGTATAAAAAAGAAAATTAAATTATATAAGGGAAAAAAAACACGTTAAATATTACAACAATGCATAAATATAGGAATTTCCTTATAGATCTTTGCCAGACGCTTCAACAAATCTACAGATTTGTTAACCATTTTCTATTTTGTGTTGAAAGGCCTACACTGTCTTCATACCTAGGAAATATTGTAAAAGCCAATTATTTCTAAAATAATAACCGTAGAGTTTCTTGCCGGCTCTTCTCCATAGGAAACGACCAATTGGAACCACACCTAGCGTCTGACATTTAGGTTTATGTAAAACTAGCTTCTGCCCGCGGCTTCGCCCGCGTGGATGTCGGAAGTTATCCCACGGGAACGTGCTACCAGGATAAAAAGTATGTGCTTCCCCAGGATGCCATCTATCTATTTGCCAAGAAGTTCAGTGGTTTAGGCGTGAAAATGTAACATACAGTTTCAAGTTCAAATCCTCCCCTAAAAACCGAATTACCCCTTTTTGCCCCATCAGGGGTCAATTTGCGACAACTTTACATACTTATTATTAACTAGCTTCTGCCCGCGGCTTCGCCCGCGTGGATGTCGGAACTAATCCCACGGGAACGTGCTACCAGGACAAAAAGTATACGTGCTTTCCCAGGATGCTATCTATCTCTTTGCCAAATCAGAAGTTCAGTGGTTTAGGCGTGAAAATGTAACATACAGTTTCAAGTTCAAATCCTCCCCTAAAAACCGAATTACCCCTTTTTGTCCCGTCAGGGATCAATTTTCGACAACTTTACATACTTATTATTAATTATTTTCTGTCGAAAGTATCAATGCTGAGTTTCGAGTTAATCGGACCGCGCATTCAATTTCTTCCACACAAACTTCAACACCCCTATATCCCCCTTTGAGGGGTAGTTTGAAAAACTTATAATGATAAACTTTATTACTTACTTAGGCAAGTATTGTTGCCAAGTTTTAAGTTTATTAACTAAATTAATAAGATTTTTCATATCACTGTACCCCGCTTTTCACCCCCACAGGGGTGGAATTTTAAAATATTCATGAAAATTCATCACTTGACTCAAAGATTATTTATACCAATTTTCGAGTTAATCAAGCCACGCTGTAAAATCCTCCCCTGTAAAATTCACTACCCCTTTTTAGGCCGTCAGGGGTAGATTTTCGAAAAACCCTGATACACATTATTCTTATCTTTCAATTTTAGGTATAAATACTGAGTTTCGATAAAATCGGACCGCGCGCTAAAATTCTTCCATACAAACTTTCAAACCCCCCAATCCTCTTTTAGGGGGTAGTTTATAAAAACAAAAAATGCCCAACTTCATAATTTACTTAGATAAGTATTCGTGCCAAATTTCAAGTTTATTAACTCAAGGAATAAGATTTTTCATACAAACAAAATCCCCCCATTTCACCCTCTTAGGGGTGGAATTTCGAAAAACCCTTTCTTAGTGGATACCTACTCTTCGCAAAGAATACACCCTCCAAATTTCATGTCTCTAGGACCAGCGGTTTAGGCTGTGCGTTGATGTCTCAGTCAGTCAGTCAGTCAGTCAGGACTTTGAATTTTATATATATAGATTATTTTCTGTCGAAAGTATCAATACTGAGTTTCGAGTTAATCGGATCGCGCATTCAATTTCTTCCACACAAACTTCAACACCCCTATATCCCCCTTTGAGGGGTAGTTTGAAAAACTTATAATGATAACCTTTATTACTTACTTAGGCAAGTATTGTTGCCAAGTTTCATGTTTATTAACTAAATTAATAAGATTTTTCATATAAACTATATCCCCGCTTTTCCCCCCACAGGGGTGGAATTTTAAAAAAATCATAAAAATTCATTACTTGACTCAAAGATTATTTTATTTATACCAATTTTATAATTAATCAAGCCACTTATTATAATCCTCCCCTGTAAAATTAACTACCCCTTTTCACCCCGTTAGGGGGTGATTTTCGAAAAACCCTCATACGTGTTATTATTTATTTTTGTCTTAAGTACACTGAGTTTCGTGTTAATCGGACGGCGCGTACAAGTTCTTCCACACAAACTTTAACACCCCTATATCCCCTTTGAGGGGTAGTTTTGAAAAACTAATAATGATAAACTTTATTGCTTACTTAGGCGAGTATTCATGCTAATTTTCAAGATTATTAATCTAACGAATAAGATTTTTCATATAAAATGTATCCCCGCTTTTCACCCCCACAGGGGTGGAATTTTGAAAAATCATTTGGGATGTGTTCATAACTTGACTCAAAGATTATTTATACCAATTTTCGAGTTAATCAAGCCACGCTGTAAAATCGTCCCCTGTAAAATTGACTACCCCTTTTCAGGCCGTCAGGGGTACATTTTCGAAAAACCCTGATACACATTATTCTTTCTTTTCAATTTTAGGTATAAACACTGAGTTTCGATTAAATCGGACCGCGCGCTAATATTCTTCCATACAAACTTTGAAACCCCCCAATCCCCTTTTAGGGGGTAGTTTATAAAAAAAAAATGCCCAACTTCATAATTTATTTACATAAGTATTCGTGCCAAGTTTCAAGTTTATTAACTCAAGGAATAAGATTTTTCATACAAACGAAATGCCCCCATTTCACCCTCTCAGGGGTGGAATTTCGAAAAACCCTTTCTTAGTGGACACCTACTCTTCACGAAGAATACACTCTCCAAATTTCATGTCTCTAGGACCAGCGGCTTAGGCTGTGCGTTGATGTCTCAGTCGGTCAGTCAGTCAGGACTTTGAATTTTCTAGGCGCGAGACGCGTCGAGCGTGATTCAGTATTCACGCGCGATGGCTTATTATTAGCGTATTTCATGTATAACTTTGGTGTTTCTATACCGATTTCTATGATTATTTTTTATGGAATAGTTAATAATGTTAACTTTTTTAATTAAGAATGACTGAGAGTGTTATACATGTAAGAGTAGACAAATATAATCAGAAAGCTTCGAACTGCTAAGCTATCGAGAGTTACACGTGTTATTGTGAGTCAACCATAAAAGATAGACATATGCTGTCTTGGGATATTTTTTATATAATTTTAAGGAGAACATTTCCGTCATACATGATTTCTGTGTAGCTTTAACCATTAAGGTTGCACACGCGACGGAAGCGTAAAAAATGGAGTAACTTCTCCCGTTTTCCCAACATTTCCCTTCACTGCTCTGCTCCTATTGATTGTAGCGTGATGAAAAGTATACTATAACCAGCTCAGGAGTATGAAAAATAATTGTACCAAGTTTCATTAAAATCCGTCGAGTAGTTTTTGTTTCTATAACGGTTATACAGACAGACAGACAGACAGACAGACAGACAGACAAAAATTTTACTGATTGCATTTTTGGCATCAGTATCGATCCCTAATCACCCCCTGATAGTTATTTTGGAAATATATTTCATGTACAGAATTGACCTCTCTACAGATTTATTATAAGTATAGATATTTATAATGTTTTTTTTTTAATCCCTTGATTATGCCCATATACATATAATATAAGTACATGTACTTACCTACTGTCAAATTAATTCCCTATGGTTTCTAGAGATCTGACGCGGTCATTTTGGAGGTGTGAATTAACTTTTGAATTGGTTAGTTTTGCGCGTGTTGAAAACTTTTTTTACGATTGTTTTTCCAACACTCGTGTAATATATTGTTGGTTGTATTCGATTAAGTTTGAATGATAATAAAGAGAGGCACCATGGCTTCCTGACCTCAAGGCTGAAACGACACGCGAGCCTTTAACACCCTGCGATCATGGCTTTATCTGCGCTAATATCTCCCTACACGATAGGTACATGTGTTCGTGTTACGTAGAGTTATTGGAAACGTATTGTTTGTTTTTGTTGAAGATTGCAGTGTTGTAGGTATTGAACATTCTGAGACATCCTTTCTTTAAAGAAAAACAGTCAATATTGCGGGCTTTGCTGTTTCTTCTAGGAATGAAAGCACTTACTAAAAAAGTATTCTCTATTCTATTCTTATACCTACTTACAAAGTAAACCGGTCATCGGCAGTCGGTGAAATGAAATATTAAACAAATAGTTTAATTTGGTGTTGAACTATTGTAGGCGATGCCACTTCGTCGAAGCTGCGAAGGCACTTCATACAGCTCAGGACTGGCCCAGCGTAAGCTCAACGTAGGCTCGGCGTAGCAGCCGCGTAGGCTCGGCGTAGCAGCCGCGTAGGACCAGCGTAGCAGCCGCGTAGGCTCAGCGTAGCGGCATATTTCGACGGTCACAGATGTTGTGACGAATTTAATTACTTTAGTCATTTAACATTTTCAAAGTTTTCTAACATGCTAAAGAAGCATGTTATTTCAATTTTGGGTTTAGGTTAGAGACCTACTTTATTTTGTGACAAAGTTTCAGAAGTTCGCGGACAAATTACATAAAAATATAAAGGTAGCTATTACTCATGTAAATTGAGATTTGTGGAAATGTATTTAAACATTTTGAAACTTTCGCGATTTGAACACACAATACAAACAGTGAGACTCGGTTTATTTTGCGAGTTAACGTGAGGTAGGATTATTACTACGTTGTCTATAGCTAGGGTGAAGGGTGTAAAGACTAATATTTTCAGTGGCAGTAGTCAGTAAGGCTTCAGTCCTCCGAGTGGTCGTGAGTCGCGCCCTGTCCGCCGTCGCGTCGAGTGTCTTCCGCCCGCCCTAATCGACAGCGAACGTTGTATAGTGAGTGGTTTAGGAATATATGCGAGGTAAAAATAATATCTAAACAGTGAAGATGATTTTTCACAAAAGAAGATTAATTCAGTGTCTTTTCCGGACTTTTACCGCTAATTCTGTTAGTTTTATAAGGAAATTGTAAAATCTGCGTACTTGTTGGTTCGAGTCTCCAGGAGGTTGAGTCACCTTAGAATATAATGCAATGGTTGTTTTATGAATAAAGTAAATAAAAAACAATGGAAAGAAAATATTGTTGATTAGGGCTTCTCATGTCGGACGCGGACTGAGCTATTAAACGTGGCTTTTGAAGTTTTTTTTCTGTGATAACTTATTAATTTTTCAGGTTTAACCGTAATTAGGCTTTCATAAATTCAAACTGATACTGATTTTGCACTTAACTTAGGTGCTTGCATTTACGTAACAGTACACCGTTATTATTATAGTAATAGTATTCAACTAATCATAGTCTTTGAAAATACATAGGTAGGCCAATAGAAAAATAACAGTTATCAAAATCAAATTAAAGATGAAAAAGTTTATGGTATGTAATGAAATGAAAATTGTTTATTCTGTAAATAGCATTTCGGAGTCACATTTCTACATCATAATTATAAAAATAAAAAATAAGGTAGATGGAGTCGACATTTCCTATCTGACTACCCCTGAGAAGAAATGGCGAAATAAGCTCAGGGTATAGGGTGTGTGATAATCGAATTATCTAAATGTTCTGACGTTGCTGTCTAGTTGCAAACTAGCATATATGTATTTCCAGGACATTAAAGTATACAAATCATCAGTAGATATAGTAGCGCTACTGAGTACGAGATACTAGTAGCATTACTGAAGACCCTTACCTCTTAGGTGAATCAGAGACAGACAGGATATTATGCTAGAATATAAGTTGCTTGCTACAGTTTTATAATAACTCGTCCATTTCTACATTTTCTACGTTAGTTCTGCGGTGGCGACTTGTTTTATTACGCTTGTATCACACCGTGCGAGGTGTCTGATAGGTCTGCGGCGCCGCCCCACGTTGGTAATATCTCCGTACTTTGAACTGTTTCGATCCCACTGTATTACTAATAACAGTTGATTACACACAAACAGTTCACAAAATAATGGAAACACTGAGCCTGATACCTATCACTTAAAAAGTTTAGATTATCTTTTGAAGAATAAATTATCTGAGAATGATTTCTCGGAGGTTGTAAACATTTTCGTTAAAACTTGTACCAGAGGTACAGTCGTGAGGTTCCTAGACACGCTTTGTTGTTTTGTAAATGAAAATCTATAGGAAATTAACATTTTTATGATTCCTATAATTAACATCGTTAAGGTATTAAAAGTTATGGGCCTAACTATTACAAGAAACAATATTACAAGAAACCTTAATTTTACTTATTCACATATTGTGATACCTTCATTATCCACAGTAGAAAATCACGCCAATCCTTTCAAGTAATTTCTACATAGTTAAATGTTAAAACTAAGTTCAAAACATAGTTCCACTTTGTAAATTGTGGGATGATTTATTAGCAGGCAATTAGTTTGGCCGTGACTAGCTCGCGTTAACTCGCACACAAGTTCAGATAACTTGTTACAGTTGGACATTTGTTTTACTATTGTTTACCAAAATATTTGTTGAGGAACATAAATTGATCAGATTCACAGCGTTGAGTGTTAATTTTGATGAATGTTCCATGAAACTTTTCAAAAATTTGTTTAGCTGTGCGTTTTACACGTAATTAAGTTACCGTAAGTATAGTAACATTATTCGTAGCATTATTTTAAATGTTAGCTTATATAATGTAAATATCGTCAATCTATACTTATAATAAATCTGTAGAGAGGTCAATTCTGTACATGAAATATATTTCCAAAATAACTATCAGGGGGTGATTAGGGATCGATACTGATGCCAAAAATGCAATCAGTAAAATTTTTGTCTGTCTGTCTGTCTGTATAACCGTTATAGAAACAAAAACTACTCGACGGATTTTAATGAAACTTGGTACAATTATTTTTCATACTCCTGAGCTGGTTATAGTATACTTTTCATCACGCTACAATCAATAGGAGCAGAGCAGTGAAGGGAAATGTTGGGAAAACGGGAGAAGTTACTCCATTTTTTACGCTTCCGTCGCGTGTGCAACCTTAATGGTTAAAGCTACACAGAAATCATGTATGACGGAAATGTTCTCCTTAAAATTATATAAAAAATATCCCACGACAGCATATGTCTATCTTTTATGGTTGACTCACAATAACACGTGTAACTCCCGATAGCTTAGCAGTTCGAAGCTTTCTGATTATATTTGTCTACTCTTACATTTATAACACTCTCAGTCATTCTTAATTAAAAAAGTTAACATTATTAACTATTCCATAAAAAAGAATCATGGGAAATCATCAAATGACCCCTCCAGCTCTGGGTGGAGCGGAAGGGAGTGTCAGACTCTTACTGACTAAAACCCACCCGTGTTCCTTCATTAGCCCTTTATGTTCCAGGGCAGCGGTAACCCTTTCGGACGATCCCGCTACCCCTTCTATGTGTGAACGTGATCTAAACAATATTAACAATACATTAACTTAATAACACACAAGGAGTTACACGCTGACGGAGTCGCCGGCACAGCTATTAACAATAATATTGTGCGGTTCCGTATTGCGATATTTTTCAACAGTATTGTAGATTGACATATTATATTTCTCTACTAAAATAGGAAAGTTAATCTGTCTGTTACATCAAAACCACTGAACCGTGAGGAAGGACATAGGCTACTTTTTTTTACGAAAAACGGCGGAAACGTGGACGAAGTCGCGGGCAACAGCTATAGGTACTATATAAAATTATATATTCTGTCTGTAGGTATGTTACATTTTCACGCCTAAATCACTGAACGGATTCCGATAAAATTGCCTGCCAGCAGATGCCAAAGAGATAGATGGCATCCTGGGGAAGGAATTCTTATCCTTTCCGACATTCACGCGGGCGAAGCCGCGGGCAGAAGCTAGTAATTAAATAAAAGTTTGTATGTGACTAAGTGAGTCAATCGAATAATAGTGATTAATAAGTAAAATTACCTACATTGTAGGTATGTTTTTTAATGGCTTGAAAAGGATTGGAATAGGTAGATATAGATCAATTAAATAATTGAAAATGGGTGCTAGTACTGAAATGGTTCTTAAAAATGCTGTCACATAATTATGTATTTTGCTTTTATTTCTGGAAATACTATACCTATTATTTATATCTATTATCATGTCACAGAATCTTTTTGAAAGGGATGAAGAATATTTACCGTTTCTTGATAGGTCTCAAATTTTCGAGTAGGTACATTAGTGTAGACGTAGAGTTTACATATCGACACCCATCACATCTGTGGAGTTTCACTTGAATCTGTTTATTATGTGATGCAGTTTCCTGGAGATATACAACGAGCGGGTACACGACTTGTTGTCCGGTGAGGTGCCACTCCCTCCCTGCCACTCTCTGCCCCGGCGCAGAGGCAACGCGCGCAAGGATTTGCGTGTGCGCGAGCATCCTTCTAAAGGACCCTACGTGCAAAGTAAGTTTTCATATAAGTACGGTCACGAGCAAAAGTATGTATACAGTCGGCTTTATTCAAAAGCGATTTACTCCTTTATTTGTGAATGAAATTTTATGTTGCTACGAACATAGCATTTTCATACCCACAGGTTTATGTAATGTGTCGTATTTCAACGTTGCATTCGTTATTTCACGAAAAAATAGCAATTGAAAGTTGCCAAGTGTTGACATATTGGTGCTCGTGACTGTACTCCTTTAACACTTACTTGTATCCCTTTTCTAGATCCAATGACTGCGCCTAGCGTAGTATATTTATCTAAAGCATCTCATCATCAAGTCGATTCTACGTAGAATGCAATGGCTTTTTTATTCATTCACCTTGTGTTCCATTGGAACGAAGTCGAGATCATTTTAGCAGATCCTGGACGCCACACGTGGTTCCCAATCTTTACTTTTACATAGTTTAATGTTTTATCAATCAGCCAAACACGGTGTACGGTTCGATATACTTGTTTGCTTGAATAGATGCAAAATTAAGTGGTATTTATTATCTATCTATACATATAAAATAAAGTCGCTTTTCGTGTCTGTTTGAGTGACTCTTTAGATCTTCTGAAGGTTTTCACTATCAATGTTTTGTGAACACTAATAGTCGACTTAAATTTATATTAATAAAATCTCGAAGTTATGTCAAGTCGTAATAACTGTACGCAGCAGAGGCGGGTCGGTTATCTACTATAGAACTCTGTGATTAAGCTTTGTACATAAAGCCATATCATCTCATTCCGCGCGAGCAGATCTCCGCCGCGTGTTGGTCCAGGACGCCGAAGCTCTCCTGACGCTGGTCGCCGAAGGAGCTCGACGGCGTCGCACTGCCGCTACTCGACGCAACGCCACCTCATCACGATCGCACGCACTGCTAGAAATCGCCACACCTCATGCTACACTGCACCTTGCTGATTTAGCTGGAAGGTAAACGCACATAAGAACCATTTCATTTGTAATTCTTTAATAATCAGCAGTTATAAAATAACTACGAGTAGGTAATAAGTAATAACATTAAAAAAAATACACGATGTATGTATGCCATTCGTACCAAAAATTAAAATTATTACATTGCGTGTCAATTTCAGAAGAGGTTGGACACCTGTCTTGGGATTAGAGCGAGCAATTTTATTATCCTTTTTCATATATTTTTTATTAGTTCACGTCTCCACCCCACTAGGACATGTAAATACTCTTAGGGATAGGTACTAAATGTAGCAATAAGACGTCCTGAAAACACGCACACACACACACACACACACTTCGTTTTACAGTAATACGGTTGCAAACCTAATCCCGACGACCCTCCTCGAGGGTTCACTTTAGCTCAAACGTAATGCCTGTGACCCTCCTGGAGGGTCCACCAGCAACATGTATGGCTATGAAAAGTGGGTGGAGTTGAAAGTGTTAAAACCCCTGCCTGCTTTCTCTTGTGTATCGAAGACACGTATGTATATAGCTGACACAAATCTCACTATTCACAAAATATTGCAGACTACCCGACTCCCAGATCGAGAATAATAATAATAATTTCAAATGTAACTAGGCATTAAAATGGCTTTAATGGGACTCAAAGTCACGTTGTGCAGAAGCTAAATAAATTAATTAGCTAGATTAATCATGACTCATTCTCAACTGTATCAGATATATGTTACGAACGAGATGGCTCATTCGTAAAGGTCAGGGATGTTGTAGACGTCAAGAAGGTCTGGGGTTTTTCGAAAAGCAATTTTATACGACTAGAGAGTATCTTATTTAAAATGCTGAATATCTGCAACGAAATGCGTAACGCAGTTCGAAGGATGTTTATAAGGATATTCTTAATAAGAATGTACATTGCTTCATAGGTTTTCGTAAAATTTGTTTGCTTGAAAGCGTAAATAACTCAATGAACGTTGTGTAACTGTCAAAATGAAAAGCATTTACATTGTGTGTTATATATTTTGTATTATATGTTTTTTATATTGTGTGCCTACTATGTAATATACTGCTGTTTGTTATTCCTATCAAATAAAATAAAATATATACGAAATCACTCCGCTGATCTCTATGTAAAAAAATTAGGCCTGATTTAGACAGTTTGATGATAATAATAATATCCCTGGACATTTCACACAGCACCATTTGTCCCAAGCTAAGCAACCTAATGCTTGTGTTATGGTAACAAGATGGCTGATAAACTACTTAATATACAATTTTACACACAGTACTACTTAAATACAGTTTGATGATAATTTCACATATATTTCTATCTTGTAGTGTGTCCCTAAATAGCATGGTTATGAGTTTTGACACGAATTTTGGACCATAATAATATGAAGCTGGATTTTTAAGAACCCCTTGTTCTTAAAAATCCAGCTTCATATTATTAGGTACCCACCTATAGTATTAGGTACCATATAGGGTAACTAGGACATATCATATATTAATAATATGCTATGCAATATCTCCAATATTCATAGTTATTGTACACGTAATATTACACCGGTATTTTTTATGTAATAGCAATTATAAATTAGTTACTGACAGTTTACAAAAAAGTACGTAAGAGTGTGTAACGATAAGTAATGAATTGTGTTTCACTGACGTAAAAAATGTTGCTTAGGCAGCGCAGCGGCGGCTTAACATTGAATTTGAAGAACATCTTTATATTACACCAGCGTCATGCATTTATACCTATGTTAGATGTTTTTAAAAACCAGATTCTTCGTCTAGATTTTGTAACTGGTGATAGAAATGGGATCGCGTATGCAATTAATAAAGGTATTGTAGATGCTGCTTACCCGCTGCTCTGCCCACCCCTTACGTTAACGCCACGTTTTACAATATCAAAGAATTGCAGACAAATGTCCCTAATCCATCGAGTAGGTTACGCTTCGACGTGCCTACCTGTAGATTGAAGAAGCCTCACAATTGTATTCTAACATTTATTAGTCATATCTAAGTTACGAAAAGATTATAAATGATGTCAGTATTATTTCTATTAATTTATTGTTCCAATACATGCCCTCAAACAGGTAATTAACAAGGGATGGTAAAGTTAATGTTCATGTGCATAGTTTTCAACCCTTTTTATTATCGTGAGGATTTTCTCATGGATATACTCGTATGTATGCCTACTCTCGAAATCTCGACTAGGTAGAGTCTATGAACCCGACAGTCGAACCATGTCGGACTCTCTTATCGACTATTACTACCTCAAGTGTTCTGGCTGCCTTACGCCAAGCTTGCTACAACATTCTTATCTTTCCGATCTTTCCCCCAGCCCAAAATGGCCCAGTATATCGAGTGAAGGGAATGTTCTGCAAGGATAGGTCAATCGTTGTCATTTTATGTACATAATTTCCATTTTCTTCTGTCTAGTGAGAAAGCCAGTTGGGAGGGCTGTGGCGGTGGCCAGCAGAAAGAAGGCGCTAATATAAATAAGTCATTGGTTGCACTTAGCAACGTCATCTCTGCACTTGGTAAGTTTGTGTTTGTGCCATTCTTATTTTTCTAGCATGCGCTGCCTGGGGAAATGTGTCACTTCACTCCTAACCACCTATCCAGCCGATGGATTCTGTCAAAATCTCCCCGTGAAAATTTAAAAACTTAGGTGAAGTGAGCGTGGGGTGAGCTGTCATTCCGACTAATGCTGGGGATTAACACTATTGACAGCTCACTCTAAGCTCACTTCACCTAAGTTTTCACGGTGAGGTGGTTACAGAATTGCACTGCAGGTCGTCCCGCCATCTCTATCTCTCTCGTGGCCTGACATGACCCCGTCTTACTGTCCCAGACTACCAGCACCCTAATGGCGTAACACACTATCAATCAAATCTGAATCATGTTGAATGATATTGCTAGTTCATTGCTTCATATGTTCGTAAAACTTGCCTCCTCAAAAATCTAAATAACGCAATGAATGTTGTTGAAATGTCAACAGTTTTGTGCTATTTGTGCCTCATTCAATTAATACAATAACCATAATGTTTTTTTTTTTTTTAAAAGTATGAAGAAGTGCTTGTAAGATTTTTGTGATTTAGTAGTAGGATGATAATGGACTACTCACGTAATAATTTGCAACGCATATGATTGCGTCCATTGCGGCGATCTTAAAAAAAGATTAGCGATAGACCCACGTTTCACGAGGCATAGTAAGTTGTGTTTTTATTTTCATCGATAAAACAATAATTAATTAATATATTCATATTGAATTAATATTTTTTTGCTAGTCGGTGGGGGTGCGACACGTGGGAGGTTCGTCCCATACCGTGATTCAGCTCTCACTTGGCTACTAAAAGATTGCTTCACGGGCGGTGCCAGCACGTTTATTATAGCTAGTAAGTATAACTAATATTATAAAATGAATTGCAACACACGGTTTTGTTTAATTAGAATGTTAGGTAAGCTCGAGGTCTATGACTATAGCTCTTATGAGTTATAGCCTTGACACACATCAAATCGCCGTCCTCGCAGAATAAACGCGCAAGTGTAAAAAGTCAATTTTACAGGAAAAATAAAAAACCCAAATTGATCCAAACTTTATGACTACACCGAATGGAAGTTTGTTTTTTATGTCGTTTAAAAGTTTTTTTTTAATGTAGATAGTCTAATTAATATTAAGTGTTAAGCAGGTACCGTTTTTGAGTTATTGATAAAAAACATTTTACAGAAATATTTTAGCTTTTTTTATCGTTAATGTTACTTTGGGTTTCTTTTCTCTCAACTATTGTTTTTTTTTTGTTTTGCAATGTAATATAACTTGAATTTCCTTTGCTTTTTAATATAACAACAAATTTCCATTGTCTCAGTACAGTGATACCGTTAATGGGCGATTACGCGTTTATTCTGGTGCAGTCGAAAAGTTTTTGATAATGTAATAGGAGATTTAGATTTTGTTCTGGAAAATATATCATCAAGGTCGGAATTATAACATTATGTTACGTTATACGGGGTGTAAGCGGGAGCACAGAACAACCGGACTCCCCAAACGTCAACCTCACCGCACGCGGTGACGAGGTGCTGGCGGTATAACCATCCCACAAGCCAACCTAAATTCTCCAGAACAATGACGGGCAGCAGCGTCATCGTTGCGAAAGGATTGGCTCTGCGGTCACCAACCCGCATGCCCAGTGTGTTGACTATTAAATCTAAAAATTAGGAAGTTGACGCGACGCGACCTTCGGTGTTCCAACACCCGCGATATTATGGTTGCGGTTGAGCAGAACCGAGGGTCGAAAGTGTTCTCCCAGCAATTAGGGAGGTCCCATATGACGAAACTAAGAACTTCGGATGGCAGAATCGTAAGTGGCAGCGGGACCTTGTGCAGATGACCATCGAGCCGAATTAACGCGCTGCTACACGGAGGACATCCCGGATATCGACCAGTGCAAGATTAGGGCAGCCCTAGACCAGCTAACGAACAACAAGGGATGACGGAATAACGACAGAGCTCCTTAAAGCGGGTGGGGCACCTGTCCTGAGAGAGATAGCGAGTCTCTTTAGCTCCGTCATCCAAGAGGGTACAACGCCCGATGTTTGGCGCGGGATGCGGTGGATCTGTTCTTCAAAAAAGGTGACAAATCCTTTCTGAAGAACTATAGACCCATCTAACTTCTGAGCCACGTATACAAGCTGATCTCGAGGGTCGTCACGAACTGTCTCGCCAGGAGACTTGACGAGTTCCAGCCGCCAGAACAAGCCGGTTTTCGCAAAAGGCTTCAGCATCGTAGACCACATCCATACTGTTCGGCCAATTGTACAGAAGGCCGAGGAGTACAATCAGCCGCTGCGTATGGCATTTGTGGAATACGAGAAAACCTTTAACTCCATCGAAATATGGACAGTTCTGGCGTCTCTGCAACGAAGCCAGCCCCATCAAACTGCTCAGGAGGGTGAGACAGGGGATGTAATATCCTCTAAATTGTTTACAAATGACTTGGAGGACGTCTTCAAGACGCTGGACTAGACTGGACAGGGTATCAACGTGAACGGCGAGTACATTTCACATCTTTGATTTGCCGATGACATCGTCATAATTGCAGAGACGCTGGAACAGCCAGACCAAATGCTGCACAGCCTAAATGGAGCCTCTCAGCGGGTTGGCCTCGGCATGAATTTGGACAAGACAAAAGTCATGTACAATTCGCACGTCTTGCCGAGTCCAATCCTCATCGTAGGGTCGTTTTTTGAATTTGTGAAGGATTATGTCTACATAGGGCAAATAATCCAGCTCGGTAGACACAACTTTGAGAAAGAATCCGACAGAAAGATTCAGTTGGGCATTTGAAAAACTCCGTCAAATCTTCGCGTCGCCTATTCCGTAGTGTTCGAAGACTAAGGTCTTCAACCAGTGCGTCCTTCCCGTCATAATATATGGCGCAAAACGTGGACACTGACGGTCAGGCTGGTTCACAAATTCAAGGTCACTCAGCGCGCTATGGAGCGAGCTATGCTCGGAATGTCTTTGAAGGATAAAATCAGGAATGAAATTATCCGGAAAAGAACCGGATTTACCGACATAGCTTGCAGAGTAAGCAAACTGAAGTGGCAGTGGGCTGGCCATGTTTGTCGAAGGATCGATGGCCGGTGGGAAAGACAATTCCTGCAGTGGAGACCGCTTAAGTAGTATCAGGCAAGCGTAGTGTGGGACGCCCTTCAGCTAGATGGACGGAAAGAAGGTGGCTGGCACAGACTGGATGCGGAGGGCGGAGAACAGCGTGTTGTGGCGCAGGCTGGGAGAGGCTCATGTCCAGAAGTGGACTGCGATTGGCTGAGTTGACCGATTGATTGACGGTATATCGGTAGGAATAATACGGTATATAAGATGGAAACGAAATGTAAAGGATATTATCGTACTATTAAGTTCTTGAAGTTTTCTGCGGTTGCACGTTGCGGAATTGTAGTATTAAAATCTGCACCAGAACAAACGTGCAATGGACGACGCCGTTAAAGTGAGGTCTCAGTTGCACCAGATAAGTACGGTAATATACTTTACACAATGTAAGACTTTAATTATGGTACGCATATACACAAAAATATATAAAAAAAATCAGTTGATTCATAGATTTATGTTCACATAACTCGACATAATGTATGGATCAACTGATTTCTTTTTCACGATTTCAGGGTTAGTCCCGTAGTAAAAGTTGTTCAAGTTGTTAATGATGAGTACAATGACCCCTTTTAAGGATTAAAACGATCAAAATTTAACGGTGTAGGTATATATTGCAGATGTTGGACGGGATTTTGGTTTTAAATAGAGAAAAAAGCAATAACTTTTCGTAACTTCGTAAATACTTGATTTAAAAATCTGGAAAAAATTGATGTGATGTATTTTAACCTATACATTACGAATATGGATGAACATTTAAACTGCCGCAATAGCACTTACGCGTTTATTCTGCGGGTGCGGCGAAATGTAAATCAGTATGCGTGATTATGTCAGTTCAGAGATTTTGTTGAAAGCTGTCCTGACCTTGAATCGATGCTTCTATTTAAATGGAATGCCTGTCAAGTGTTTATTTTACGAGCATCTATTAATAATTCAATTTTCAAACTAGCGGTGACAATAATGAAATGAATATCTCTTAATGGACTGCTTTTCATTTAAAATCCTTTGCAGCTGTTTCACCTAGTGTTGCCTGCTACGGCGAGTCAGCCTCGACGCTCCGCTGGGCTGCCCGAGCTCGCCAGCTGCCCACACCGCGCGCTATCATCTGTGACTCTCACGTCGCCTCTAGAGCTGCTTTACAGGCACAGCTCAATCAACTAATTTCTGAACTCACTAGGAACCATATCCGATATGTCAGTAAGAGAATCAAATTCCAATATAACAGTCTATACACTTCAATTAAGTATATTAATCCTATTTTAACACTTGCAGGTACCGGAAACCGGAAAAATATTATTTGATGACGAACATTGGGCATTGCGATCAAATGAGCATGATTTACAACCTAGTGATTTAAGTAAAACAGCAAACATAGGCAACATTATGAATATAACGCGTCAAAAACCAGACGCGACCAATTCAGAGTCAACCGCTTCATCAGTAGCAAGCGGGAGCTCGGACGTCATCAACACGATAGACAAGAACTCAACAATTGCAAGCGAAATTAATAAAGAAATGGACAAATTATTTGGACCTGCTCTGGAAAGAGCCAGCAGCGGCGATGATCTTAAAGTGATAGCTCCTCTTAGACACAAAAAAAGACAGTTCAGATCTCAAGAGGTTTTAGCCAATAATGAGACGTCTATACCAGGCCAAAGTAACAATTTGGCAAATACTCTGCCAACTCAAAGCGAAGCGCGTATAAATGATGTACCAAGTACGGAAAAACTTAAAGTTCCTCATATAACTATTCTTCACGAAAACCAAAGAGCAGAAATCGTAGCATCTGTTACTGAAAGACTATACACAAAACTGAAAAAGAAAGAAGAAGCTGCAGTTTCTAAAGTAGAATCAATGGTTGATAGGAAAATAATAGAGCCACTTAGTGAGCTAAAAATTTGCACAAATGCACGCCAAAGACTAATGGAGTTAAGTCAGAAAGCTATTCGCAATAAAAGAAGAATTGGCATACCAGCACATACACAAACAAGAATAACCGCAACTAGAGTAAAAGATCAAGCTATTGATGTACAAACAGATCTTTACTCATATATTTCCAGAAATACATTTCCTCATATATTCTACCGAGATGTAGCTACTGAAACAGTCCCAATGACACCGCGTTGTAAAGAAATCGCCGTAGGGCCTACGGGATCACTTGATTCTATTGACATTTCCACAGAAACTAAAAGAGTGCTTTACAAAAATTCCTTTGTGATGACCGATGAAGTGACGAAAAATGAACGATACACTCAAACGCTAGTTGTACCCCCACCTAGAAGGAAAAAACGCGCATCATTATCAAAACACGTCTGTAGTAAAGAGAATCGTAATGTTACGGAAGAATGTTCTGCTGCACCAGTTATAAGCATAAATATATCACAGGTGTACCCTGTAGATGCAGAATCTCAAAGTTCTGATGATAATTCAGAAAATTTAAACACATCAAACAGTAAGTCGAGCGTTGCAACTGCTACTCCTGATTTGTTGACAAACCATAGTACAATCGATCCACAAAACATTATTGATATAAGAGAAGACGAGATTAGTGTTATAGTTAATATAGCAGACGATACAAAAGTTCCTTTTATAATTCAAAACGCTAACGATGGAAAATCTACCGATTACATTAAACATATGGAGGAATTTCCAGACACAGATGATTTTACACTACCAAGAGTGAGTCCAAATTCTGTACGAAAAGTTAATTCTAATGAGATAAAAAATATGATATTGGGACGCAATGAAAACATGTATCCTTACAATATTATATTATCACCGCGAAAAGAAAGAGATACTAAAAGGATCGTTACATTTAAAGACACCGACGTAGATCAAACCGTTGTAGTTACTTCTGAAATTAGCAAGGGGAGTGAAAATAATGATAATACAAAGAATGAGACTGAAACTGCTTCCGATATGACAACATCTGAGAAAGATTTTCCAGTAGACAAAGACTATGAGAGTATATATTCTGATTCTACAGAATCTAGTAAACTGGAAACAGATTCATTTATTTGGAAAAAAGGTGGCAGCAGAACAATGGGAAGCTTAAAGAGATCGAATTACGTTCCTGTATACAAGAGCACTAAATACAATACAACGAAAGCGAGGGTTGTTCAAGATTTTTTGGGATTAGAACCTGATGGAAATGAAATTGGATTTTCGTATGACAAAGCACGTCAAAATATAAGGGATTTAAGTTCCAGCGATAGTAGGGATACGGACAATGCTGAATACAAAAGTAGACGACGCAAGCCATATTTCGATAACAAGCCATATTACAACCGTAATAATGATTATGATCACGATGATACGAGTATAAGCGAATTTCATAGTATAGAAAGGAAGTTACTGGACTCTTGTGGTAACCTAGAGGACGCGGTTAATAAATATGAAAATTATGTAACAAACTACAAAGGGGGTATGAAAAATGATTGTGTTGAAACAACGGCACGAAAACCCAAGGAGTATCTACAGCATTTAGTACAGTTAAGAAGAGAGGTCGTAAAAGCAGAGAGCGAGAACACGGATAGTTCTTTAGATTTAGCTCATAAGTAATGTCATAGATTTTGTGTGTTTAGAAATAAGTAAGTATAAAAGTTTTCAGTAATTATCGTTTATGTATTTTTGTAATAAAATTATTTGATAGTAAACAAAAATATATTTAATTGCGTATTGTCTTATTAAAACAAAATTACATTACATTATATCCACATGTTATGATTTTACTCTTATGTAAATTGCGTTGTTCAACTTACATAAGAGTTAATTCATAACAATTTCATTAGACGCAGCTAGGTCAAGTTGCAACAACTGACGACTGATCGGTGTTTGGCCAAATTCAAGTTCATTGCATTGGAAAGATCTGTGACCCTGCCGTAAAATACTAGACAACATTATGAAATAGTCAAGTCCACAGTAAACTGCCTTAGCTATGAGAGCCACACTGGTCATTGACAATGCGTGAGCGCGAGTGAATAACGTCAATACAGAGATTTAAGTAAATACTAGGGAAACTATGAATATTTAGCTAATTTCCAAATATACAAAAAACACAATATTAAAGTTGATTCAGTTGTGTTAAGTGATTTTTTAAATTGTTTTACAAAATGTCTTTTTTTATAACCCAAGTGTTTAATCCCCAAACAATAATATTTGCTATTGTCGCTATTATTTACACATTTCTGTGGTTCCGATATAAGTTTACGTACTGGTCAAAAAGAGGTGTTACCGGGCCGAAACCAGAGTTTATTTTTGGGAATATTAAAAAAGTGATCAAAAGAAAGGAGCAATTTTTCCAGCCCTACTACGATAATTACTTCAAATATAAACATTTACCTTACATCGGCATGTACTCGTTCCACCAACCCGTGCTGTCTATACATGACCCAGATATAGCGAAGCTCATGCTGATCAAAGACTTCGACAGCTTCCAATCGCGAGGCACGTATGCTGGCGGAGTGGGTGACCCCTTAGCGGCGAATCTGTTCAACATTTTCGGGAAGCGATGGAAAAGCCTGCGACTGAAGATGACTCCGACCTTCACTCCTGGAAAACTGAAGACTATGTATCCGATTGTTGAGGATATAGCGAAACAAGCTTTGAGTTATGTAGATGTGTTACATTCTGACGAAAAAACTATTAATTTTACCGAGTTTTATTCAAAATATGCGATGGAGATTATTGGAAATGTTGGCTTTGGTGTTGAATGTAACGGTTTTATAAATCCAAAATCGGAATTTTACATAAGAGGACATGAATACTTTGATCATCAATCTCATTACTGGTAAGTGAAATTCGTTTTTTAGATTGAACAAAAAATCTGTCATATTTTAATTAACTACGGGGCTGAATTTTGTAGCGCCAGATAATTTCATCGGAGGAATAATTTTGAATATTATATAAATTAAACCTAAGCATATGCGTACTGCCAGGTAAACCGCAAACTATTTCGCAACGTCCGATGTTTGGTTATCAAATCGCTAAGTAGATTAAGGACATTTTGTAATAACTTTAAATGGATAGACCTTGTCTAAGCAAAAACTTTGATAGGTATCGTCAGATATTAGCATACCTCTTCATCATATAATTCTGCACTCGATCAAATTCGTAAAAGGTCCAAAGCAATGAAAGCGTTAGATGCCTATACTAAGCAGAAGAAACACGCAAGAGATAGTAAATTTGTTTATCAATATTTAGTTTATTAACGCTGCTTAATGTTTTTAGGAGACTCATCCGAGCGTTTGCGTTTTTCGCGCCAGACACGTTTGATAGCTTAAAGATCAGACGAATCAGCTCCAAGATAGAAAACTTTTTCTATGGCATTGTTAAAAAGACGGTCGAACACCGGCAGAAGCATTCTTTGACGCGGAACGACTTCTTGCAGACGCTGATTGAATTAAAGAATGGGCATGTGGTCGATGAACAAGGTACGTAGGTGAGATAGCTGCATTGCACATTCATTTATGTATTAAACATTTATTTTGTAAGAGTAACCTAGTTAGTATGCCAGTGCCTAGTTAAATATAAACAGCATGATGAAAAAACCGATTAACACCATTTACTTCACTTAAGCAATTATTTTGGCATCCACACTACAATCACGTAACCATGCATTTATGTGTTCTAAGCTGTTGACCTCACTGGAATAGTAACATCAAACAGTAATAACAACGTAGCACGACGTTACCTTTATTCCCCGAAGGGTTAGCCAGAGGTGTACCCATAGTACACCCATATTTCGTCAGTTATGTTTTTAAAAGTCCCATGTAATATGGGGTGAGCCATTTGAAAAACAGATGGAAAAACCCAATGAAATTAATAACAAAACTCAATAAAAATATGAAAACAAGTTCATAAAGACCAAAATAATTCAACATTTCAGGCGAAGTGAAATATACGAAAACGAATTTCCCGTTTACGATTACTGATGTGGCCGCGAACACCATGTTGTACATGATTGCTGGCTACGAGACATCGGCCACCACCGGCCAGTTCGCGGCTTATCAGCTGGCCTTGAATCCACACATCCAGGCCAGGGCGAGGCAGGAGGTAGACACGGTTCTTGTCAAGCATGGAGGCGAGTGCACGTATGAAGCACAGAACGAGATGGTGTATTTAAATATGGTTTTGGACGGTAAGCGTCACTGTTAGGTACATAATTTGACCATTAATCGAGCTGCCCCTAAAATGAAATATATATTTCAGGGTTTAAAACGTGGGCGTTTTAAACCCTGGAAGCCTGATCAAGTACCTATGATTAGTAGCATGATCAGCCTATAATGTTCCCACTGCTTGGACATAGCTCTCCTAGGTTGGTAGATGTTGTAGGGACTACAGGTAGCAGTAATGTTAGCAGTGCAAAATGCAATGTTCCACGCGCATATAGTTTAGCGGTAAGGCCAGTCGTTTTCCCAGCGCCGCGCCGTGGCGATAACTTGTGTTCCATATACAAATATAAGAAGTGTCATTGTGCCTAACGTTCATGGTCATTTGAATAGACTTTAACTAGTACCTACACTTCCCAAGGTCCAAATAATTATGTCTTCGTATTACGGGTTTTAGGACATGCCGGTTTCCTCACGATGTTTTCCTTCGCCGATTCGAGAGCAGTGGTGATGAAATTATTTACATAAAGTAAAGCGCCTGCCTGAGTTCGAACCCGCGACCTACAACAGACTCTCAAGTCGGCCGTTACCACGGAGTCACCAGTGCTCTGTTAGTCTGATTAGTTAATCTGTTAAACTCTCAATTGTGTTTGGTTGGGTAAAAGTAAAAAAGTTATTTATTGTGGAACAAAAACAAATGATGAATTACAATGGAAACAATGATGGCAAAAAAGTTTAAAACTGTGTCGCTGCTATCGAAGCCCGTCTAAACACATTTTTCCAGACTTATCTAACTATGACATGGGTACAGTTTAGCTAAAATAATAATATAAGGGTAGGTATACCAATAACCCAATCCAAGCTATGTTGATGAGATTTGACAACTGATTCAAGGTGCTTAGAGTTGAATTTGCCAAAAGGCTCATTTACACACACAATTTATGACTAGGCTAAGGTTGAGCTATTGCTGCAACACATTCTTGAAATGTAAACTTATATTAACCTTATTTTATTGTATGTCTAAATAACTAACTATATTTACACTAGGTACTAAATTAAATGACTAACTAACTACCTATATAAATAAAATAATATTATTATTGTGTTTCTAAGTGAAACGGCAGACTTTATTTTTTGCTGCGTTAGAAACTACATAGAGGCATCGACTTCAGGCCATCTGCCTAGAACGCCCACAGATTTTCAACAGTATTTTGATTGAAATATGTATTTATTGTTCATAATCCAGAAACGATGCGGATGCATCCATCGATGCGCGCTCTATTCAGAAGGTGCAACAAGGACTATAAACTGCCCAACAGTGACCTGGTCATAGAAAAAGGCACCATGGTGTTCATTCCTATACATGCAATACACATGGACCCCGATATATTCCCTGAGCCAGACAAATTCGACCCCGAGAGATTTTCACCCGAGAATAAGGCAAAGTTGCACCCGTGTCACTGGATGCCATTTGGGGAAGGACCAAAGAAATGTTTAGGTAAGAATTTTATTATCCTACTAATACTATACATAAATGCGAAAGTTTGTATGGATGGATGGATGGCTGTAACTCTTTCACGCAAAAACTACTGAACGGATTTGGATAAAATTTGGCACACAGATAGTTTATAACCAGGATTAACACATAGGACTTTTTATCCCGATATTCCCCCGGGATCAAAAGTTATGCAGGTGAAACCGCGGGGCGCTACTAGTCACTCATACATAAAAAACTCAATTCTTCTTCTTCATTTACGTCCATACATCTGAAGACCAATTCCTGTAATTAAAAACGTTCAAAATCTAGTCGCAGTCTCATCTCGGCGACAAACAAATGTCAAAAACTTGTCAAAATGTAGGGAAATTAGACGTATTTTTTACAGATTGAGACTGAGATCAGACTGTGAACGTTCATAATATTACGAGAATTGCCCCTCAGGTCATAAAACACACGCCGGTTGTACTCGCAACCGACGTGTGTACGCAAAGAACTGACCTTTCTTAAGCATATCACCAATACGGTCACTATATATGTATGTCACTATATAAGTAACCAACACAATTGACTGTTTTTTTTTTCTTTCTTCATTTTGTATTATTTTTTATTTTATTATATATTTTTGATTTTTCTTGTCATGTTTTCTAAAACTACCCACTAGTGCTGTAAGCGTTATTTCTGCACAATTATTACAATTTAATTAATCTTATAATTTTGTCTTTGCATGCTGTGTCTATCGCATCATATTGTACACTATGCTTGTATATTGCTTGTAATTTAAGGAAAAACAGTGTAACAATTTGTAGATAGGCCAATAAATAAATAAATAAATATCCTTCTAGGGCGTCCTCTCCTTTTCACTCACAACTGCCTTGTAAATACTATTTTTAGTCGCCTTTCATTTATTCTAATTATAATGTAGATATTAATCACAATTTGTACAAGAATAAAATAGACGGTGACCCCCAAACTAGGCATTTACCTGCGTCTTGGAGTTGCGACATTTTCAAAGTGACATTTACATATTCAATACAATTTTATTATAATTTTGTTGGAAACCACTTCTGGATAAAAAAAATGTGTCTCTGGAGGTGACAATTGTTAGGCAGAACAGCAGTGATATTCTGTAACCATCTCACCGTGAAAACTTAGGTGAAGTGAGCGTGGAGTGAACTGTCATTCCAACTAATGTTAGGGATTGACACTATTGACAGCTCATTCTAAGCTCACTTCACCTAACTTTTCACGGTGAGATTTTTACAGAATCCATCGGCAGTTATTAGCTTTGGACACTGAATCTTTGGGTCTAGGTCGTACCTATTAAGTACGATTGCTAAATAGGTATTTGTACCTATAGCTTATAAGACAGACAGCTATACTTACGTCTTATGAGTAGGAGCCTAGCGTCCTCAAATGTTGTGGCTAAATGTTTCTATGAGCTGTTATCATAACCATTTATTAATTTCGTTTAAAATGTAATTCCTTCTCCATCTTCATCCTCATTTAAGGTTTTTGCATCACAGTGATTAAGGAGTTCGATAATTTAGTTGTTCAGAGTGCTTCTTAAGTATCGCACGCTTTTGAATGAGCAACTAGTTTCTTATTTCTGACTGACAGACTCCTTGGCAATTCAAAAGTGCCTGTAAGTGGTTTAATAGAAAATAAAAGCTTTGAGGTAGAGTTTATCATCTTTTCTCTATTTCATATTATTATTTTTGCTTATTTAGACTAGCCACTTGTTTGCCACAAACGCAAACGAGTCTTCGTCGCTTCAATCAAAGTTTTAAATAAAACCCTAGTGACTTCTTCTTGTTTTCGAGTCGACGGCAACAGTAAAAATATTTTATTCTGTTAGATGAGTGGCATTAGTAGGTCCTCAGAAGTGCAAGTGTAGGACACTTTGGACACTCCTATAAATAGGACACGGTTTGGTAATACCTACCTACTGTATGGCCATAACACGTGCCCCTTTTCCCTATCGATATAGGGCGTAGGGCTATACGTGTACGTATACCTTTATATTATAAAATACAAATGCTTTATTGCCTTTAAGTATGTGATTTAAATATCGTAATTTGGGGTGCGAACTTTAATTTACAATATACTAAAGTCATTTTCAGAACAGGTTCAGTCATTTCTGAGATTATTTTATACATTTGAACAAAACGCGTCTGTTAATAGTACTCGTAGTACTTGTATATTTATAGATTGGGTAACTATTGTAACTAATATAATATCAAAGTCAATAGGTTTGTACGCCTATTGGTGTTGTTCTTGACCTGTTAGTACCGGCTGCATAGCAAGCGTGTCATCGACACTACTTCGCGCCATTAAACATTACATCTTCGTACGTGGTAATTTTGACTGAGCTATTAAAATCAATAGTAGTATTGTATGTTATATTCTGATAGGATTCAAAATATATTATACATTTATTTGTAGAGATGTGAAGAAAGGAATAAAAAAGAAGAACGAACTTATTACAAACTTACTAGGCTTATCTTTAGACCCAGGTTTAAACCACCGATCCATTTTTAAATTTCGAACTATAATCGGACAAGTTAAAGTGCTTATTACAAAAACTGACGTTGAACTCAATTTTGCAATACGAACTTTTTGTTTGAAGTTCAAAATACAGTAACTGGCTTGGTCTTGGTCTAAAGCTAGGACTCAATTTGTAATAAGGAGGGAAGAGTTCAAGCTATACCAGAATTTCTCCTTGCCGACTCGTAGTCACACCAGATATTACACCAGTATGACAAACAGGATTTTTTTTCTCGTTTGTCACACCACTGGTTTTTCCACACCATGTATACGATAATTGCTAGTGCAGTACCTACAAATTCTACTAAAGTCAACTATACTTAGCAGTCTTACCTACCGACGATTTTTGTATTTTATTTAAGAGAGTTTGGGTGGTAGATGTAAATGGTGTTCACTTTCACACAATGTCGTGTGTTTGGAAACATACTTTGTGTGATAATCCCAAAATACTTGTCTACTGTTTTTCAGGAAAGGGAAATAAGGAGGACTTGACGCTATAGGTACATAACTCACTTTGATGAACCTTACTCCTCTCTCCTCTCCTTCCCTCTGCCTAACCCTTCGGGGATTACATGCGATGATATGTTGTTTTACTATGAAAAACAAATAATAATGTTCGACAACACTTTCGATTCTAGGTGTAAGGCAAGGGTATATCCAGTCGAAGATGGCGTTGATAAAAGTGCTGCACAAGTACGAACTGATACTAGATGAGCGAACAGAGGTACCGATGAAGATAAAAAACTCTTCACTCGTATACGCAGCTCAAGGCGGAGTGTGGCTCAAGCTGAGAAGACTAGACACTTAGATAACGTAGGAACCGGTACGTAACTTTTCTAAATTAGATTTGAGTATACAGGGTCAATATAAATTAACTCGCGAAAATCCGCAGACATGTTGGAAAAAAAATGATGTTAATACATAACATTGTATATGTGTTACATACACATATACAATGTTATGTATTATCACACTAATATTATTAAGGCGAAAGTTTGTGAGTGAGTATGTGTGTGTGTTTGTTACTTCTACACGCTCAAACGGCTAGACCAATTTTGATGACATTTAGTATGGACGTAGCTGACACCCTGGATTAACACAGGATACTTTTTATCCCGATATTTCGAAACGATCGAAACTTATGCGGGTGAAACCGCGGGGCGCAGCTAGTGTGTTTATATATTTTACCATTATGTATTTATTTAAGTATACTTATGTATATTTTTTTGCATTATTTGTGTAGGTATATTGAATTAAATTATTTTTTTTTGTCTTCTTTAGATATCGATCCCGTACCCGTGAAGTCTGTGTAGTTTACACATAAATACTGATTATTAAATTGATATATCAAGTAATTACACTACACAAGGACGTTGACCCCAAAAAAATCATCAAAACTTTTTTGTTTGTTGTTTTATCATGTTAGTCTAGATATTTAGAGACATATGTAGAGACCTTTTGCGGAGTTTCGCTAACTAATTTAATTTGACCATACCGTATATAGATTAGGAGAAATCTGTAGGATTTGAATAAATGCGTTTTGTTCGAGAATGCACGATGTGTTCTCGGGGGTGACAGAATTAATTATTTATTTATTTAATTAATACTTCAAGCACAGAAATGTACAGAGGCGGACAGTAAATGTGGCCTTGTCGCTTATTATTTTAAAACATGTAAAGGACATTGAGCAAATATGTATGGGTCTGGTTCGAATGTCCACCACTAATGAGACCTATGCTACTGAATAGTCTGTTATATTATGTATAATGCGTAACTTTTGCCATATTACTTGGTTGGAGATCAAAACAAATTCCGTTGTAAATCTAAACAAACAAAGTAGGAAAAAGATGCATGCTCATCTGAACCAAATATTCCGTCGTTTATTCTATTATACAGCATATATGTAATATACTTATATCTATGTATCTATTATAGTATATTATTTTGCACCGCTGACAACCCCCTTTTCTATGTCCACACAGTCACTGTCCATTCCAGGGTTGCTTGGAAGAGATCGCAGAAAGCGATAAGGCCGCTCATTGTATGTATTTTTTTTAAAATTGTATTGTGTTTTTAAAATTTGTTGTTAATTTGTGTGTGTGTGTTAAATGTCATGTATTTTCTGGTGTAAAATAAAGTATATATAAATAAATAAATTCCCGATCAGTAGCAGTCAACGCTGTTGGCAATCGAAAAAAAAAGTTTCATTTTTTTTTTGCGATCATTTCCGACCAGTAATATTCCTGCCGTTCACAGTGTTGACGAATGGATTTTTTTTCCCGATCGTTCATAGCTGTGATACAAAATAGAGATTAATTATTTGGTCCGTGCCTTGCCTTGCCCTGAGGTCCCGTTAGTGCTGGACATCTATTCTATTAAACGTCTATTCTGTATGTCTCGCCGTGAAAACTTAGGTGATGCAACCTCTCATTCCACCTGATGCTAGGGATTGACATTATTGACAGCTCATTTCATCTATGTTTTCACGGTGAGATTTTTACAGAATAGATCGGCTAGACCACTTTTGCCCAATGCCTTTTGTTCGCGTCATAATTTAAATGAAACCGTTTTATGCACAGGTACTTGTATGGGCATCGACGGTGACGAAGATACGATGTGTGTAGCCAGCAATGTCAGACCAGCCCTAGTGGGGACAATTTTATTGAACGAAGAGTTTCTACGAGTGTGAATAATTTTCTCACCAATAATAATTAGCGGGACCAAGTAGCCAGCAAAGAACGTTCCATTTGCAATTTGGTGGGGCAGAACCTCATAGTTTGCGTGCGTTGAAGATTCACGGACTGCTTAACTATACTAAATCATAAACTTTTCGACACAATCGACCTCAAATTACCGTGAATACTGTGCACCATGCAGGTTTTGATTGTAACGACCGGCCCTGAAGCCCCAGTGGTAATTCCGTTTGTGCGCCATCTAGGTCGCCTATGTATTATATAAACACATGTATTTACGCAGAATGCATTATTACGGCTCCGTTCTCAGAAACCGAATATAAGGACCGACTTATTTGGAGAGTACAAGTTTTTTTTAATAAAAACTTTGCCCCACACTAGGAATTTCTCCTGTATCGTGGGTGCGTTTACAAACATTTAAACTCACATACACAAACAGCCAGAAACGGAACAACTACTTGTAGGTCATACAAATATTTGTTCCGTGCGAGAATCGAACACGCGACACGCAGCGCAGCAGTCAATCGCTTAACCACTGCGCCAACCGTGCCGTCAAGTTGATGGTATTGCTAAATCAATATACATAGCCTACCTAAGTAGGTATCTTTTGAGAGTTCCAGTGAATAGAATAATAATGTATTAAATTCATTTATTGACTGATTGGATATTCCGATTATCAAACCTTTTAGCAGTAGGTATTTTATTGGAATATTAGTTAATAGTGTAGTTGATATTTATTTGTAAGTCAATATTATGAAAGAAATTGTGATAGACATTAAGAAAATATTTTCAATTTATTTTTTATTAAAAATGGAGTGTTAACTTATCTACTTGTATTTTGTGATATCTCTTACGACAGTATTTTATTTAGACCCAGCACGTACTTAATTAAAAACATTGGGAACGATATTTTAAAATCAGTTTTTTGTTGTCTCGTGGTTTTATTTTGTGTTTAATGTTGATTATTTGTAAGTACTATGTGTGTAACTACTAACCTAACTTAACCTGAGCTTATATATAGGATTACTTACTTACGGGCTCCGTAATATCCAATTTTCCCCAACTATTTCGTACCGGAAGACGATCGTAATTGGTATGGTAACTAAAGAGGTTATGCATAGGTTGGTACAGTCAACAGCAAAAGTAGATGATCAAAATCAGAAATTCAATACTAATGAACGGAGTTCGCGTCAGAACTGTGTGGCATCGAAGTGATTCAAAAGTATGTGATTGAAATTATACCAAACATTTACTACTAGTACAGCTGCCATATATTCGTGATTAGTTTTCAATTCAATTTCAATTTCTGATTTTGATCATCTACTTTTGCTGTTGACTGTACCACCCTGACTATGACTGTACTAATCGTCAATTGTAGTAACCTAACCACTAAAAGAAAGGTGCTCAAAACGGAGCGGAAGTTTTGAAAATTGGTATTTTAATAAGTTTCAATATTTTCGAATTTAAACGTGACTCGGCTAGGTTTAGTAGCTTTAGCATGAATCATACTTAAGCCCAGATAAAAATAGTAGGTAAAACTTGCATGAAAAAAGAGAATTTATTACCACATATAATGAATTATAATAATTATTTTATTGCTGGAAGAAACTCAAGAAATAAATAGTACCTTTAGGCCAGTTGTACACGGTACGGTTTCTTTAGGCGCGCTAGCCGCACCGCAGAATAATCGTGTGAGTTTGTAGACACGGCTAACTATCGGTTGTATGGTTAACGACTACGGCGCCGTGCCGCAATTCTGCCGTGTCTGTCAACAACTTCCATAGTGATCCATACAACACTGAGAACCGTGCCTAACACACGGCGAATCAACCATAGTTTTTCACGGTTAAAAAACGTGTTTGTACAACGGCTCTTATACTCAAAAGTTATAGGTATGTCGTTTCCCTATGTATTTTCGTACCGGACATAAATACATTATGTTATGAAACTACGTACCTAAACAGGTAATTAAATAGACCATTATGATTCATAGTTAAATACTAGAAATAAATAATGTATTAATTAGTATTATTATAGGTAACATACGTAGATAACGAAATGAGAAAGATTACAAGTTCAGTCTTGTTTTTCCTTTTGCTTTGTCTGTGTCTCTTTATCAACATTTTTCTTATTCGATGAACTTGGAGTTTCATGGTCGTCGTCCGATTTGATTTCGAGGGCATTATTTTCTGATATTTTGACACTTACACTTTTCTTATCTTTGTCCGTTTGGACACCAACTGCCTTTAAAATGGATTTCTTTGATATTTCTGCTGCTACAGCTAGGTTTATCATTGAGGTATCATCGAATTCACCCATTGGTTGCGAAGTTGAAGCTTTAGGACTTGCTTCATACTTAGATTGAATTGTCTTACTCGTTCTTCTAGCACTAGCCTGATGAAATTGAATGCTGTCAACCTTGGTGGGAGCTGGTTTAATTTCGTCTTCGTATTCCAAATGGAGTGAAATGTTTGCTTGTCCCAATTGCCTAGTGGGTATTAGTGTCGTATGGCTATCCACACTAATTGAGGCAGGCGAAGTGGCACGTTCTGCCAATGGTGGAGTGGCAAGATCATGCAAATGTAAATGGTCGAGTAAGTCATGTAGCCAATAAACAATAAATGCCTTATCTTTAGGGACACGTCTAACTGCCTCTTTTCGAGCTATTCTTCTACTCTCTTCGGGGACTAACGATAGTTCAGAAGGGTCTACTCTGCGGTTTGCCAAAAAAAGTACATCAGCTTCTTGTTCCATTAACTCAGTTAATACATCTTCATGATCATCTTTTTTCACGCTGTCCATGTCCATTATATTGCTTGCACATTCGCTTTCAACGTTTATCCATGAGTCAGGCAACACAGTTCTAATTTGGACCTCGTTTCTCTCCTGAATTGCGAAAAAAATCTGTTACTACTTGGTGATGATATCCGTTTACATTTTACAAAGTATGGAGGATGAGGCATTTTATAGTCTACTAGCTTTGCCCGCGGCTTCACCCGGTTAGATGTCGGAAATTATCTCACGGTAACATACCAACTACCGGTATAAAAAAGTCAATGGACATGTAGGTGGCTTGACCCAGGTCAAGGTCTACTGTATGCCAAATTCTCTCAGCAGTTTAGGCGTGGAAAGGTAGCATACAGATTGACAGTACAGAGTCGCATTTATAGTACCTACCTATAATAAAATATATGTAAATATTAGGTTAATATATTAAGCTTATGGATAAGATCTCGGGAAACATCGTCCTTCTTTTTTTGTCATTATCAATGTATATGTCTACTTAGTATAAAACACGCTTTTCGTGTCTGCCTGTGTGACCACTTAAATGTTTTAAATGTTGCGGTTTTCACCATGATTTAAGTCCCATTTAGACGGTGCAAGTTTTTGCCAGTGACATACCAAAAGATTGAATCAATAATTGACTGACACCGTCTGAAAAATACCTACAGTTGTTGCTCAATATGGGGCAAGTTAACGTTCAAAGCTTGTAGGTATTGGTGTAAACAGCACGTAGGGTAAATTTGCACAACTCTTGAAATTACTATAGTTTTTAGGGTAATTTCTAGTGGTAGAAGAAGTGGAATTCTTTTCTTTTTGGAGATGATAATAGTACTTACGAGGTATTTCTTAATTTTTGTGAAAATACCTTAGTTTCCAAACGAATTACAGCAGCAGCATACAACTATTAAATAGCAAAACTTGCGTTTAATTATTTTAACTATGCTGCACTTGCCTGCGATTGTTGAATGGTAGGTAATAATTGTACGTGCTTTATGGCATGCAAATATTGCTCTTGAACGTTCTGGAAACTTGCATCGTGTAGGTCAGGCTTTAGTTAGACCATTTCATTAACTCCGGAAGGTTTTAAGGTTACGTTATTTAACATTAATATTTAACCTAGATATAGCACAGAAATCTCGAAGTTTTGACATGTCACCATTGCAACCGCGCGAAGCAGGGACACGCGTCGGCAGTTTTTTTTTTATAAATTATAATATACTAAACGAACATAAATAAATTATAACATCGCAGGTAGATGTTTCCCTGTGCAGATACTTTTTAGTGCCAGTCCAGAGATGACATGCGCCTTTGTATAGGAAAATGAATTGAATACTACACCAACCATCATTTTATCGATGTCTCCATGCAGTTCAACAGAAACCCGAACTAGTAGGAAGTCTACAGCCAGAATCACGCGCACGAGAGTCAACAATGCTGACAGCAGCCAACAGGCCGTGTGCAGCCAAGCGGAGAGGATGGTTAGCCGCGTGGCTTGATACACGCCGCGGATGCGACGCTCGTACGTCAGGGTTGCCACGTTCACCGTATAAGTGCAGCTGTGGAAAAATATTCATGGTACAGTCAGGTGACGAGCCCAATCCAGCCATAGCTCTACGTCTCGCTGTACAACAGAGAGCGCGCAAAGTGTAGTTCGCGTTATCGCGACAATGACGTAGCCGCAGCGTTACGGCCAATTTGATAAACGATCCATTTACATCATTCATCATCATTTTAATTTTTTTTATGTACATACATGAGTATGCGCTACCTCTTCTCTTCTTTCCGGTCAACACGAACTGCACTTGTATAATCATGCCGAAGTACCAGACAGCAGGGCGGTTTCACCATTTGTCGTTTGTAGATGCTGTTATGCTCTTAGGACACTTGGTAGCGCAAGCATCGATCATATGTAATTGTACGTACGTAGGACTGCCAGTAATTTCGCCAAGTTTGTAGCAGAGATCCTGCAAGCCAGCATGTGTGACCACGGATGAGTAGATGCAGAGACCACCCATCGCTAATGAGAACACAAATACAGGTGGCAGAACTCGCCACGGCCGTTGCAAACTGGAGGGACACATAAATTAATAATTAGGGAGCGTAGATGCAGTTTGAAGCGACCTGAATACTCGTATTATTGAGCAGTTACAGATAGCGTCACTATGTGGGGATCCTTCAAGGTATGAAATATTTTATACTGCTATAACTATAATATTGAATTTGTTACGACTTACATAACGGATACTTTCAAAACGAGTACGGCATGAGGAGGATTCAAACCAACACATAATCTAACGCCGCTATCCAATACCTAGAGAGTTGTATTGATGATTTTAATAATTATAATTTTGTGAAAACGTACATATTTGTAACGGTCTCGAAACATATTTTGATTTACATACAATCTGTAAACGTAAAAAAAAAAATGTTGCGGGCTACGCTGACACTTTCGCCTTAAATACAACTACCGAAGTGCGGGTGTGAACTTGTGCATAGGTGAAAAATAGAAGTAGGTCATCACCCGGTGAGAGTCCTGCTCCCGGTGGAACACATGAGGAACATGGTGGTCCATACGAGGCCGAAAATGCCGGACACTAACGGCACATACGTCGGGAGAGAACACGTGCTCTTCTCAACCCACTGAGTGCTGAGGAAGTCCACAGGCACTGAAAAAAGTCCGAATCAGTAACCTTTCTATCATACCTAAACAAATGTAGGTACATAGGTACCTATCTAGGGGTTGCACATAATTATCCTGTATTTTTTTATATTTTCAGTGATACAAACAATTACATACAGCATTACCCAGTCACACAGTCAGACAACCATTTTCACCTTGCACTGGACAAAATATCTACAGGTAGTAGTACCTAATACCTACTTATAATCAACCCTTACTATCTCCGACATCCTTGTTGGCAGGTATGAACTCATAGATGACGTTGTGTTTGAGCGACGTGAGCGACAGGAGCTTCGGGAACAGCACACACTTCTCGTCAAACAAGTACATCAGCATGTGGAAGCAAAATGTGCAGAACGAACCAAACACGAACGCCAGGAAGAAGAGAAGCAGATGGGCACCTGAAAAATATCATGTTTTCTTCGCCTCAGCCCATGATGCTCAACTCAGTTAATCAAATCAAATTAGCCTATCGCAGTCGTGGACATAGGGCTCGTCCAAGCTGCGCTAGAAAATCCGATTCTCCGTCCACCGCATCCAGTCTGCCCCAGCCGCCATTTGTAGGTCATCGATGTATTTAGCTGGTCCCGCGTCATGGTAAAGCTTGGGGGAGGGCTATGTCCAGCGGTGGACGTATCTCAGCTGCAATGATGATGATGATGACACGTTGGTGCTCATTAAGGCTTTATTAGGAAATCGTTCAATGAAGGGACATGGCATTTTAAATAGACGCCGTACGGTTATTTACATCAGTAGGTATAGCACGTATTGTTTCTTAGGACGGTGCGTAAGGCACCTGTCCCACCGCCGACGAGGAAGCAACTAGCTATCGATCGATTATTTTCTCGCTCAAGACACGTATAAATAGATGTAGGTCCCGTGTTAGCGAAGAGATCCAAAATGTATTAATAGTTAATCGCTGACCGTTCGCACTGCCGATGAATCTTTCCACTAATGTGCGATACATTAGTAGCGACAAGAGCTATCAAAAAAATACTCGCTCCGCGCTACGCCGCTGGCTGAGAGACTCTCGCTTAGCACCTACATACGCATACCAGCAAGTGCAGGGTAGTAATTCTACTGGTCGCACGCGCTCATAGTCCAGCGAAAAACTATTCGAACTACACACTCGCTGCTCGTTGCTCATCAACTCGTTTCTAGTTGTCTAGCGTCTAGCCTAGCTCTACTCGCTGCTCGCTTATCGTCGGCGGTGGGACCTAGGCAAGCCTCTTCTTGGATCTCAGTCTCGACACTAGTGTTTTGAATAAAATTTGGTAGCTACCCTTCCACGCTCCATTGATTTCGGTTTCACATCTTTCAATCAATCGGTATTCTTCGAACAACGGGACTCTTTTAGTTAAAATTTCTCTAGGCATCATTTCTCTATTTGCATGATTAGATAGACATAATCACAGTTTTATCGTAGGCAGAGAATATGAAGAGAAGTATTACCTATCGTAGGTATGTATGTTGTTTATGTTTTCTGTTTTCTTGCTTAATATTCTGCCACTATTGACAGCATAAAGGTGAGAAAAGGTAACGAAAAAGTTTACTAGATTGATACTGTTGAAAGCTGAATTTAAAAACAATAATAAGTAAATACGATATTTTTTATAAAAAAAATGCTGAAACTACAGGTGTTAATAATGTGTTAATATCATTATTAACAGCTGGTTTCTGAATTGACAATTTTACTGAATACTAGCTGCGCCCCGCGATTTCACCCGCATAAGTCTCAATCCCGTGAGAATATCGGAATAAAAAGTATCCTATATCCTAATCCAGGTCATGGTCTACCCATGTGTAAAATTTCATCCAAATCCGTTCAGCCGTTTTAGCGTGAAAGCGTAGCAAACATAAGAAAAATCAAGTCTATTTTCTTTGTAATATTGTAGATCACTTACCAATTCTAACTGCACCCATACTTTCTGATTTAAGTTTTCTTCAACCGGTTGACCACACAAACTAAACTGCTAATCATCAATGTTTTGACGTGGTTTTGAAGGAGTTATCGGAAACATTATTCCACCAGCCGATACGATATATATGTTAGTTATTTTATCAGGTTAATAGTGTCACTATCAAATATAATCATGCCTAGTTGGGGTCGGCTTCCAGTCTAACCGGATTTAGCTGAATACATTACATGGAGCGACTTCCTATCTGACCTCCACAACCCAGTTACCTACTGGGTAATACGATACCCTATGGTAAGACTGGTTATCAGACTTTCGGGCTTCTGACTACCCGTAACGACTGTTAAAGATCTACGAATGACAGCCGGGACCAACGGCTTAACGTGCTTTCCGAGGCACGGAGGGGTCTCGGTATGTAAAGATGGTCACCCATCCACAGACCAACCGCGGCAAGCGTAGCTTAACCTGATCGATCGACCTGTGCGGCTGTTATTATTTAGTCACGGGCAGGGGCAACCAGACCCGGTCTCCGCTACTTATGTTGGAAAACTTGCGAATTAGGATTGTTAGACGATTGTATTTGAATGGCAGTCAAGGGACAGGAGGTCATATTGCTCAGTCATTCTATAAAGGCGCTCTATACGACGGAGAGATTGGCATAAATTGGCTAAGGCTATACCTTCCACATGTCCATATTAAAGTAGGAAATAAAGCCTAGGGCAATGCAATATCCAATCGTCACGTTTTAATTGCTGCACTGGAGAAAAAGAACCAAGTATTAGAGACCTCTATTTTTTCAAGTGTGAGGAGGTCCACACCGTCCACATTTCGCAACGACGACACTTTCGTTATGAAATTATAGGGATGGTGCTATTCCTCATAATGTGAAGCAATGGGAGAACTTGGCACCGTCAGTACTTTGTAGGTTTAACTTCTAAGTCCCCTTTGAACGTAAGCAGCCATGACACATAAACTTTATGCCCCTTTCATATGGCAGCAGGCAGGAATGTTACTCATTACCATAAGCATAATCAGCCTATAATGTTCCCACTCCTGCGACACATGCCTCCTTTCTTCGAGAGGGAGTGGGCTATAATATACCTCGCGAGCCATGCCGGTTTCCTCACGATGTTTTCCTTCTCCGTTTTGAGAGCAGTGGTAATGAAATGAGGTATTTACACAAATTAAAGCGCCTGCTTGGGTACGAACCCACAACTTACAACTTGTGAGTCGGAGCCATTACTACTTGGCCTCCAGTGCTCCAACTTTTCCTCATTATTACCACAAAAAGGCACCTGCATTTCTTCTTAAGATTTTTCTACTGTTTTTTCCACGAAACTAACATTTGAATGTGTGCATTAAAATTCGCACTGTGTGGACTGTGTCTTTCATAAGAAAGATGACAACGTGTGTATACAGTAGGCATGTCATATGATGAAACTCGAGATTATTGATGCACAAACAACGGGGCAATCGATGCCATCGCGAACATTGATCATAATTGCTTGCTTTTAGTGATGTCCAATGTTCGATTTATTATTTATAACTATAGTTCCAGTTATTTATTTATTGCATCCTAGAGGAATTACTTCATATATGTAACCTGCAATCCGATTGCGTAATACGTAACACTCATTCAATCACAATCCCAATTTTCAAGGTAATTCCTATCTTAATCCTCCTCCTCATCCTCTTCATATGTTTGAAAATTCCGTCTGCTCGACAACTTATGTAACGCGATGAATGTTATTGAACTGTCAAAATGACTGGCATTGCGACTGCAGTTACGCAAATACCCTGCAACTGCAAGCCAAAGATTATTCTTTGTATTATCCCAGCCAGATACTGGTCTATCGGTGTACTACCTACCGAATTTCACCCAAATTCGGTCGCACGCGCTTCGCGTTCGCGAATTTACACTACACGATATTCAAGGCCCGATATTTCGGTGGTGTGTTGTTTTACTAGCGATCCTTCCTTCCTTTCTCTTATTTCATCACCCCGATTTAGGGAAAGGGTTCCTGAATATGGCGTATCTAGTGTAGTAAGGCTGCGAGGGTACCTATGAGCACAGCCAGTCTCCAGTAAAATAATAAATCTATTAACACTTAATAGGTAATGAAAATGCAGGTAAAATGTTCACGCCGATTAAAAGAAACCTATTCATCAAAGGTAAACTTTAAGTAAGTGAAAATAATATGTTTCGTTACGCTTGCATACATATCAACCAGCTATTATAGGAAAGTCATACTTACAAGAAATATGTGCGTAATGATCGTATGTACCGCGTCAATCAAGTACCTACCTATTACGTGGAGTTTATTGTTATTATCGATAGTAGCTGTTCGGCAAACAGGACACATCATTACAATGCAGACCGCGACAAGCGATCGATAGTGATTAGTGCTGAACTTAATATTTATCTCAGAGTGTCCACAAACAGTATAAACAGTTATTCGAATCATGAAGACGTTTGTTTTGTTGTGCTCCGTGTTATCGATATTAAACGCTAAAAATATTGATTTATCGTCTAGTAAACATGTCTCGTGGACTTTTGTGAACATGAATGACAGTAAGTCACATAATTTATCCATGGTTTTGTTGGTATAACGTTGCCAGTTGGTATTATTTAACACAAATGTTTTCATTACAACTCTGATCAAAACAGGTCATTCATTTATTTAAACAAGTAACCGGTGTGATAAGGAAACTTTACAAGATAATATTGTGGTATTATTTAATTTGTGTCATAGTAAAATCAAGTTTAGAAATAGTTTAATTCTCAGTTTACTTACAATATTCAACTAGTTTTTATCCATTAAG
Source organism: Apamea crenata (assembly GCA_949629185.1). NCBI lineage: Eukaryota > Metazoa > Arthropoda > Insecta > Lepidoptera > Noctuidae > Apamea > Apamea crenata. The sequence goes on along the minus strand of OX451371.1, from coordinate 7,236,928 downwards.
TACTTTCGCGAACGTGTGTAATATCTACTTGCGATTTTTTGAATAAGCTATTTGCTCCCGAAAATGGGGAATGCGATGTTGTATTTAGAGATATTACTACATCTTCCTCATATAGGTACCTACTACGTAGTAACAAAGATAAAAAACTTGTATATAATCTCGACCGTTGCTCTCATCACGGAACTTTCTCTACACTTCGATGTCCCAAACACAACAGGAAAGCCGCTAACGCAATTTTTAACCACAAAAATAATAGCAATGTTGTTGTTTTACAGCTGTGGCGGGCAACGCGACAGTACCGGGCGGTATATACTCGGACTTACTGGCAAACGGCTTGATTGACGACATCCTGATAGAAGACAATGACGTGCGCACGCGGTGGGTGGCTTACGACACATGGGTGTATAGAGCCAAGTTTAATGGTACCTATATATGATATTTTTTACCATTCTCGTGATCACCTTCGCAGTCCCCTGTTGCTCATACACCTCGCCTCTCCCAATTTGCGCCAAACTAGTTCAGAGCCTTATGCATCCATTCTGTCTCGTGTTTTAAAGGTCCTCTTGACCCATCCCGATTTATTTGGTCGGCCCAGCATACATACACTCAATACGCAATTAGTCATATTGATAGCAAACAGCAGCAGCATCTTTTTTCATATCTACACCTGTATCAGCCAATATCTCAGTATTTACCCCGGTCTGGCCAGCACAACCCTGGTGGTTTTCATAACTACATCACCACATTTACCAGGTGTAATGACAAATATATCATTTCACATTTAGAATCATCGAGTAAGTGTGGCAGCCTTTTGCATGAGAACTAAAACTGAAGCAGCAGTGTCCTAGTCGTATTTTTTGTTTGAGCTAGTTAGTGTATATTATGTAGTAATATATCTACAAAAATAAGTATCTGCTCTGGAACTCACCGTAGTGCTTCATCAGGATTCAGTCACGTGAGGTGAGTGAGACGAGGTACAAAAATGTGTAAATACAATTTTCAGTGTCACGTGAAGACTTGGAGGCCAGAGTTATACACTTGGTGTTCGAGGGCTTGGACACAGCAGCGTACATAATGATGAACGATCACCAACCTATAGGGGCAGCCAATAATATGTTCGTGCGATACGTTTACAATGTCAAAGATAAACTTCAGGTAAGGTTTAGATTTAACTTGAAATTTCCTTTGATTTTTCAAGAACCACAGCGTTAGGCTTGCAACTTCATGTTCGTTTAGAAGGTAAATTCTGAAGGTCACTATTTCTTAAAAAAACGTCTTACTCCTTATAAAACCCCTCAGCACTTTACCGCGTATCGGCAATCGTAGTGTGGGACGCCCCCCAGCTAGATGGACGGACTACTTTAAGAGGTTGGCTGGGACGGACTGGATGCGGAGAGCGGAGGACAGCGTGTTGTAGCGCAGCCTGGGAGAGGCCTGTGTCCAGCAGTGGACTGCGATAGGCTGAGTTGATTGATTGACTTTACCTGCTTCCATCTCCATCGAGTTCGGGGTATACCAACTTGCACATGCTTCACGTCCAGCTTTGTACCTTTTTATATTGCATAAAGTTTAAGCAATTAAATGCCCCGCACCAAAGATATTTAAAACACAGAAATATACACGGACACTTTTTACTTATACCTATGCCCCGCACCCTCAACCCGTAGCAGGCACGAGTTTTAGAGCATCATAAGATAACAAACAGATATGGTTTCATTGCATCCAGTAGGTAGTTTGCCTTTCAAATAAATTAAAGTTCTAATAAATAACAGTTTTGCTGTACTATATCTGTGTTACCAACAGCTTCCTATAACGTTGCAGGTAGGAGAGAACGAATTGAAAGTGTCGTTCTTATCGCCCGTGGTAACAGCGAACACCCGCTCTAACAAGGTGTTCACGGCACCCACGTGTGTGCCCGCAGTGTACAACGGAGAGTGCCACGTGAACCAGATCAGGAAGATGCAGGCTTCCTTCAGCTGGGACTGGGGACCTGCTTTCCCATCAGTTGGCATTTGGTAAAACAGTTGCTTCACGCCTCATCATAGATTATAGAAGGTTAAGAATAAGTTTTCGCAGTCGGCTAGACTAGACTGCCTCGTTTAGTGGTGGCAAGCGGTACTGCTGAGCATGAGGTCCTGGGGTCGCTCCCAATTACATGGGCTTCGACATAACTGGCGAAATGTGGGTGTACTATAAGTGCGCCTCTGCCTAACCCTTCGGGGAATACAGGCGTGTTGTTATGTAAGAGTATGTTGTCACGATAAGTCCGCCCTTTTTTCTACCACTTGAGGACGTCTTGTTCTGTCACAACATTAAGATATCAATATTATCTATGGATTGCACAAATAGTCGGAATAGTCGAACTTGTTATATTTTTGTTACACGAGATGTTGAGCTATTTTATCACACTATGTTATGAGCGTGGAAAATATCAGGTTCTGGGTTATTTCCAATAACAGGGATACACCTCATGTGGGCTCGATCTGTTAATCTTTTTCGTGAAACCGAGTTGCAGGGACGTATTCCGAAATACAATTTTTGTATAGGTGACCTCGCAATAAATTGCTTAACAATTTTTGAGAATAATTCACAGTGAATTGAAACTTCGTTAATGTTGAAACTATTTAATTATCACATAGACAAAAATAGTCCTTGTCGTTTTTCACTTGCAAGTGATATTCAACCTTAGGGTGGTAAAGCATTACGAGGTCGACTATACCAATAGTGCAAATACTAAAGGGTCCCCGAAACGATAAATTGAAACTGTGAACGTTTTGTGTGTTTATTGTCAATTGCATTTTGTAGACGATCATTTTGCGCATCAATGTGTATCAATTCCCTACGTAAACATTGACCCCTTTATTCATAAACGTTGCTTGTTAAGTAGTGATTAGAGGCGTTTAACCATACATTTTTGACGTTTGAACATCATTTAACTTTAATCATCGTTTATAAATGAACCCCTGACAATTGAAATTGATCGTTTCTGGGATCCTTAAGAACGTTTGATTGAGCACATACGAGTACTTCTATGATACACAATTCTACTTTGACTTTACTTTAAAAAAATGCTGTTTCAGGAAGCCAGTCTACATCGAACTGTATGATGCAGCGATTATAAGATCAGTGACAACACACACTAGCAAAGTAGGAACCGATTGGAAGTTAGACATAAAGGTATACATAGAGACGGGTCAGAAAAAAACACAAATTACTGGAGTGTTGAGTGCTTCGCTACAAGTGGAAGGGAAACAGACCCAGAAGACGTGGACGCATGTCAATACAACCAGCGATGGAGATGGATCTCTTGTCGTAGAGATCAGCATGAATGTCAGTGAGGTAAGGAAATAACGTAAGGTACCTATGTACCTTAGGTCTATCTTCTTAGCTTATTTCTGCAATAAAATCGTGCTAACCTGCACTGCACTAGTACTAGTGCAGTGCAGGTTAGCACGATTTCTCAATTTCTCTTTTTTTTTTTCAATTTCCGCTTCTGATAATGAAATGATTCCATCTCAAATTAAACGATCTGGTTCAATTTCGAGTTAAAGATCGTGACTTATTAGACGCAACGTTTTACAATCTTGCTTAATCTTTTGAATGATAGCGTTAGTTTTTGGATAACGTTTTATCAAACGGGAATGTTGAACCTCCTAATTTTTTATTTCACAGAACAAAATCAGACTTTGGTGGCCGAATGGTTATGGAGAACAGCCTCTGTATGAGTTGAATGTACTCTTGACTCCGGACGAGCACCAGGATGAGCCGTCACATAAAACCCTCATGGTGGGATTCCGAACTGTGCAGCTGATTGAATCTGATGCCGCGGACATTTTCGGTGAGAACGATTATTTTTGATAGCTTTATTTGCATTTGTTTATTAAGCTATGTATTCTTTCGGTAAGACGACAAATTAAACATCAAATTGCTTATATTTTTCCGAATACCGAAATCGTTGGAAGATTTCGTTAGCCTTGCTCCAACATTGTTTAAAAAATTACGAACTGGTTGCATTAATCAAAGTTACTTGCAGGTAACGAGACCGCAGGAAAAGGTCTCACATTTTATTTTAAGATCAACGGCTACCCTCTCTTCATGAAGGGCTCAAACTGGATACCGTCCAATATTCTCCCAGAACTGGGCGAAAGTCAGAGAGATGTTGGTATGTAACAAGATCAATAACAATTTTGTCCCGTTGCCGTTACGTCTTTTGAAGTTAGTTAGGGTACACATACATATAATATCGTCAGCAGGACTTTATCAAATACACAATCATATTAATGGCTTGAATGCCACGATTAAAACCATCGTTGGGTCTTGCTTCTAATTCATGTAGTAGATACACTTGTGTGTACCTACTACAAGAATTAGAAGCAAGACAATCCCCATTAATTCATCCTTACATTAATTTCATAGCCTGAAATTAATGTAAGGGCGATGTATAATAGCCCTAGCTGCCACTTACCAGTGCTGTCTTACTGTAGAGACATGGACTCCCTAAGTTAAAAGTATTCTTTGTTCTAGTTGACAACCTGTTATCAGCTGCTCGTGACACACACATGGGGATGCTACGTGTGTGGGGGGGAGGCGTCTACGAATCTGACTACTTTTACGAGAAGTGCGATCAACTCGGTATTCTCATCTGGCAAGACTTCCTCTTCGCGTGCTCTATGTATCCTACAGATAGAGAATTTATAAGGTGAGCTAACTCTATGGTCCCTTGACTTAAGAATATCTAATTCTCCAGAAGATACGAAAGACCCTACAGTCTTAGGTATGTAGTGCGCTATTCGTGACCTAGTGAGAGTTTCACAAACAAGAGTTGGTAGAGAGAGTAAATAACAACTATAGGTAAATATTTTATAATTCCAGCACCGTTAAGGATGAAATAGAGCAAAATGTATTACGGCTCCAGCACCATCCCTCCATAGCTGTCTGGGCTGGTAACAACGAAAACGAAGTCGCGTTAAGAGGTAACTGGTACAACACTAGGCCCTCTTTTGACAAATATAAAGCTGAATATATCAAACTGTACGTGGAAACTATAAAACCTATCGTCGAGGACTTGGATCCGGGGAGGCGATACTTAGTTTCCAGCCCATCAAATGGCTTGGAATCGGAAAAAGAGGGCTACATAGCTGCCAATCCGTACGATCCTCATTATGGAGACACTCACTACTACAACTACTTAGCCGACAACTGGAACATGATGACGTACCCAAAAACGAGGTTCGCGTCTGAGTATGGCTTCCAATCACTTCCGTCGCTCAAAACTATGAAAACTGCGACGAAAAATGAAGAAGATTTCAGTTTGCAGAGTGAATACTCTAAACATAGACAACATAGCCCAAACGGCTACAGTTTCATACACACGCAGATGGCAAGCCGCTTGAAATTGGCGCCAGACGATCCGAAGTATTTTGAGAAGTTCGTGTTTTATAGCCAGGTAATTATTTTTTTCTATTTCGCTTTACATTATTTATCCCATTTAGCTTTACAATTGCATAATAATTAGAAAGAAAGAAAGAAAGAAAATTATCTCTTGGGAGGAAAACAATGAGGAACTCGTATCATGCTGTGTGGAAGCCTTCTTGTCACAGTCATTATGAGGTGCAGCTGTCCACTGTTTTTGTTTTTTGCTCTATTATAAAGGGTCTTCCAATAGGGACTTCCGAACTTTGACAGTTGATAGCGACCATATTGTTGAAGCTACATCTGTCAAATTGGCTGTCATTTATTCAGTCTGTTTTGCCAAATCACCATGGACGGATATAGCGTTCAACAACACGTGCAAATGATAAAATTGTTTTATAAAAATGGGTGTTCTATTCGTGCAGCGTTCCGCGCGCTTCGCCCATTTTACGGTCGCTATAAGTCGTCCTACCGAGAGGACTATTCGCAGTGTGGTGGATAAATTTGAGTCCACTGCTGATGATATCAATCCACATGAGATCCAAGAGCGTCCAATGCATACCGAAAAAGTCACTGTTTGGTGTGGATTTTGGGCTGGCGGCGTCATTGGTCCATATTTTTGAGAACGACGTTGGCCAGGCCATCACCGTTAATGGCGAGCGCTATACGACGATGATTACCAACTTTTTTTGGCCTAAATTGGATGATATGGACACCAACGACGTGGTTTCAACAGGACGGCGCTACGTGCCACACAGCTCATGCCACATTGGACATTCTGCACGAGCGTTTTGAGAGCATGGTCGTCTCACGTGGAGGTGATGTGTATTGGGCACCGGGATCGTGCGATTTGACCCCGTTAGACTTTTTCTTATGGGGTTTTCTTAAGTCACAGGTCTATGCGAATAAGCCACAAACCACAGTGGCCCTCAAAGCCAACATAACCCATGCCATCGGTCAAATTCAGCCTGACTTACGCGCTAGAGTCATGGAAAATTGGACATTTCGGATGCGCGCCACCCAGCGAAGCCGCGGCGGACATTTGAACGATGTCATATTCCATACATAATGGCATCATGAAAAATTTCGATGATATCTCACACACACTTTGTTTTATTTAAATTTAAAGGTAGGTGCTACTGAAAGACCCTTTAGATCTATTTTGTTTTACTTTATTATTCGAGTTATTTATCTTTTTGTATGCACTTGTTTCTGTGACAAATAAACCTATTTTCTTTCTTTTCTTCTAACTGGCATAGCACAGCTTATTTGTTTGCTCGCTATATCCTCACAATCATTTCTAGATATCGCAAGCGATGGCGATAAAGGCTGAGACCGAGTTGTATCGACAAGATCAAGCTAATTGGTATACAATGGGCGCTCTGTACTGGCAACTAAACGACGTGTGGCAAGCGCCCTCGTGGTCTGGGATTGGTGAGTTAAAACTACAATCGTTTGAGATTTCATACAAAATGAAAATTTTTACAACCGCACATCAGTGGTAACAATTTGTCATTGACAGCGCCTTTATGTCATAGCAGTAAAAGCGATTATTTTCGTAGTGCAAGTGTTACCACTCATGTGCGATTGACTCTACTAACAGCATGCTACAGAAAACTTAATCTTGTACATTTAACATTTTCAGAATACGGTGGCAAATGGAAAATGCTGCACTACTACGCAAAATCATTCTTCGCGCCAGTTCTTGTGTCACCTCGCCAACTCCCATCCGATGACATAGATGTATACCTCATAAACGACAGATTTGAGCCGATAATCGACGCTATGATTACTGTAGACTTTTATAATTGGAGCAGTCCAGCACCAATCAGCACCAAACAATTTTCTGCGAATGCAGAACCATTGAGTTCAATATTGCAAAAGGATATTAAAATTAGCTTTTTGGACTACAGAAAAGAACAAATATTTATTAAGTTCTCCTTGCAAGCAGCTGGTGTAAAGTCGCCGCCAAATTATATCTTTCCGGTGCCTTTGAAGTCAGCGGTGGGTTTAAGGAAACCGAATATTCAGGTCAGTTTTATTGAGCAGTAAAGAGGTACCTACGTAATTCAGAACAGCGAACTGTAATGCTCCACGTGATTTACTTTGTGATACCCCATATTTTCATTGGGCAACATTTAACAAAAAACACTTGTGTGTTATATCCTAAAGACGGAATTGCTTGTCCTACTTATGTTTTGGTAGAGATAAAGACTTAGCCCAGGTTAGCACGGGCGATTTTTTTTCGCGCACTGGATTTTCAACGCCTTGCTTAGCGCTCAGATTTGAAAATCCAATAGTCTGTTTCTTCGATGCGCTGGGGTGCACATTGTTTGATTTTCAATGCTCGGCTCAACAGTTGAAAATCAAGTGCGCGATAATATCCCGCCGCGATATTTTTATTAAGACTCGCATACAACTAACTGTTTATTAAGATTATTTCTATTTTTTACAGATAACAGTTGGAAATGTAGTAATGAGAAGACGGAATGAAAATCTAGAATATACAATAAATATCCGAGTTGACACCGTAGTGATGTTTTTATGGCTGGAAACTGACATTGAGGGTCGATTTGAAGAAAATGGAGTCATAGTGACGGAACCACAAAGCGTAATTAAATTCGTTTGTGAGAAACACGTGCCAACACAAGTTTTGCAGAAGTCAATCAAGGTCCAATCTTACTACAACTGATCAGCCGCAACAAAAACCACTTTTTGCACAGTAAAACCTAGTAGGTACCTAACCTGAATTCAGAATATAAGGAAAGTGATTTATGTTGTTTTATTCATTTAGTTTTGTTTAAATATTACAAAATTAAAAAGTTTGGTAGCGAAAGTTGAATTTTGAATATTAAATAATAAATGATTTTATTTTGTAAGTTGTACAAACACTTTTACACGTCGATCATATTTTAAAACTAGATGAGGTCAGCGTTTCTTATCTGACTACTCTGAGAAGAAAGTATTATATACTTACATGGTTTGCACCATGTGTATAACATAAAAAATTCAGCTTTAGTCACTTTAGCAAAAGGCTGATTTTAGTCAAATAATAGAGTAGCAACTCGGTGCTTCCGGCCTTTAGTCCTACTAGTTAATAAGGCAGAGTTTTCAAGGCCCTTTTATTCTGCATGTTTTTTTAACATATAATCCGTTTATGTAAGGCAGTAGGTATATTAAATAAAAGATTTATTAAAAAAGCAAATTAATATATTATCATATAAGGTTTTAGTTAACAATGCGAATATGCGTGCTGTAATTACAAACTAATTATGAATACCTGCAATACAATATAGTACAATGATGCATCTAAATTAATCTTTGGACGGTTCTTCACGAACTGGTAAGGGCTTTGGTGATATTCTTTTGAGTATCAATATTTTATAACTATTATTTTTTTTATATTTAATAATATAGTCTGTAGTATAGTTTATAGGTTTATATTAAAAGTTGAAATGGGTAGCTAGAATTTCAATGGAGATCATTCGAGTAATAATATCATTAAGTTTTTTTAACACTGGGTTATAAGACTGGATTTATATACAACTGGGATTCTAGGGTGGATAGCTTTTGCCAAGATAAAATTGGGTCTTTTTATTATTAGGAACCACGCTGCCTTTATTGAAGTCCAACATCGCGTTTGCACTTCTTTATTGGAATATGTACGAATGTTTAACAAATGCTATTTACCGAATTATAGCTACCCTCATATTGTAATACATTTAAGTTATCTGACCGTCCAGGCGTATAAATAGCATGAGTAAATACTTCCCAACCAACAAAACACTGCTGCTAACATTAAAACCATACAAAATATACAAAAATTTGAGACCTAATTAATAGAAAACGTCGATTATAAACAGCTATAGCGTTATAATAAAATAAGGGCCCTTACCCTATATAAGGCCATTACAAAACTTATTGCAAACGGAGACTCGTTTCGAGATAACCGAGTATACTCCAAAAAGCACCATTTTTACAAATCAACCATCACATTTGGGGCCTGTTTCACCACTTTTGCTTAATTTTAATGGATTTCCTTGACTGCGTTATTAATATTAATACTTTGTATATCATTTTTTAAGCAGGAATTCATGAGTATGATAGCTTACAGCATTTTCTTTCAAAAGAGAGCTTGATGTATCGGATTGATTTTCTGTAGCAATACTTTTCTTAAGTTATTTTTCCTCCTTTTTGAAAACCTTTAATTTTTAAAGAAATCAGTAAAAATACTTACCTTAACTTTTTATATAATAAATAAACATATAATTAACTATTTCGAATTGTAGTGAGATTTCTAATATAGGTACAGTGGTGAAACACGCTCACATATTATAACGTTCACTAGTTAAGCATACACTGTGAAATTGTAATTAATATTAAACGTCTTAGAATTTTAACAAATAATATTCCATTTGGCCACAGCACTGTCGTGCACCAGTATTGAACGGAAGACCTTTTATTTCAGCACAGTTATGTTGAGCATATTTTTATCATTTCAATTTCACCATGTATCAATAAATTTAAGACTAGGGAAGAGAATTTCATTTCAGTCACTATAGTAAAATAATAATATTTAAAAGCTGGTTTTGACATAATTTTATTCTATTCAACAATATTTATTTTAACATATACAAATCTCAAAAAATATTTCAAACGGAACCAGAATAAAATAATAATAAAGAGAAACATTTTTAGTATCCTTTTCTAGCAAGATATACTAATATTTTTCTAGTTTAGGATATTTACAACTCAAGTATGAATTCGTTTTATTTTATAAACTATTTAATCGTTGTTGCAGTAAATATAAGTTAATACTTAGGTACTTCTAACACTATCACTTCATAAACATACATAAATACATATTAATAATATATTAAAAATCTCTGAATAAATACCTACTGACTAATACACTTCCACTTTCGAAGTGGTCAATTTATTTGCACTGCATTGCATTGATGTCGTCAAAGAATATGAGGCGGACAAAATATTTAACTGAATACCATTAAAAGTGTCAACAACTTTTTTTTTGTAGAATGTCACAATTTGCAGAAAATACTAAGTTTGCTTTTCAGATAGGAAATGTTAATAAATAAGTATAATTATGTAAATAAACACAAAGCCAAGAATAAACACTGATAAGGACGATACACAACTAAATAAAAAACAGACATAAATATTAAAATAAACAATAATCTTTTTGAATTTATTTATGGCAAGCACGCAGAATACCGGGACATAACATCTGAGTGGGTAAAGTCCAGCGCAAAGTCGTAAAGTCTAACGAGTGAGCGAGTCCAGGTAGTCCAGCCTCCACAGCAAGATGTAATCTATGGCGGGAGTTGTATAAACCCTCTGACAATTTTATCGAACCATCTGAGAGCCTTCCGCCTGGGCACGCGTTACCGTAGCCAACTTGGAAATCTCTAAATAGATTTCGAACAAAAGTCGGCCGGAGGAACGTCAATCTCCACAGATCGGGGTTCACGGACGGTTCAGATCTCAACTGCTTATGCAGCATCTCCCCACAGACAATAGCCCACCTTCCATCCTGCGCCGCATGCCACCTGTGCACTTGATGAGTTTATGACTGCGTCAGTGAGCGGAGTTCGCGCAGATGAATTTTGGGCAAAACATCGATTGCAAAAAGTTTTAAACTTTTTCAGTCGATACGTTAAGAATCTGCATCTTATCGACATGTGAATTATTGAGTATTGAATATCACCTACGCCAGTAATTGCCCGGTATAATACGAACTTACCCAAAAACCCGGTTTATGAAAGCCTATAGAATTTAAAGTTATGTGAAATCTCGTGTTAAGCTGTTGTTGATTTTAGCTAACGTATGACTCAGCTAACGTAAGGTTAGCTCATCGGGGACCTGATCGGGCTTTCAGAAAGCGTAGGTTTGTGTTGCCCATGGCATAGTATTTAAATACATACACAATATTACATATAGTATAACATAACAGCACATTTAACGGCACTTTGCATCATGCGGTAATTGTTCCTAGAGAGATTGTCGTTAACTTCTCTTTGGCATTTGTATTGAGACAGCCTTTTGTCCGCATTCACACCAAAAGTATAGTCGCCAACCGTGAGAATGTATGAAAAACAACGGACAATCAGAAGGATAATTCCTGTAATTTTAAGAACGTTCAAAGTCTGATCTTAGTCTCAATCTATCAAAAATACCTCTCCTACGTTTTTGACATGATTGTCGCTGATATGAGATTGCGACTAGATTTTAAACTTTTTTAATTAGGGGAATTGGTTTCAATTGGCGGCTGAAGTTGTTTTGTCATTAATTTCGAACTAAACTCTGATTTTTAATTTGTCTACTACTTAATAATGTAATTTTGACAAAAAAAAAAAAACGATTGCAGCTGTCATTTCAGTCTAGAAAATTAAAAATTAGAGTTTAGACGCTCACAATCGGCGGCCGACTACGTTTTGGTGTCAACGCGGTCTCAGTAAGTGGCTAATAATAATAATATTTGCGTGCGATGTTTGTCGCTAGTTAATGATAATATAATTATTATAACAAATTATACATGAGTTGACAAATTAAATGGAACACCCTACTTGTATCTTTCGCCCTTCTTCTACGTGGATTAAGCGAAGCCTCTACGTGATTTTTATAAGCTTAACGAGCGAGTGAACTTCAGGAACCATAGACAACATTATGCTTTGCAAAATGACATTTCGTTGTTCAATCCAGAGTAAAAAGTTTTGTGTTCTTAATAACAATTTATTTACTTTCAGTATATTTTAATTTAGTAGGTATTGATTTCGGTGTCCATTTAATTTGTCCCGTGGTAGATATAGAATGAGTGTATGAAGTTATTCTAGACATTTGGTGTCCAACTGTTACATACAGGGTATAAAAAGACTCCCGAACCGAAATCTACGCATACCGTTTATTTGACCAAGAAACTATGAGAACACGTAGGGAACGAATTTTATTTTTGGTATGATAAAACCGATGTTAGCTGTAGGCGCGCAATGTAAAGCACGCAACCCACAGACTGTGCCTACGTGTGCATAGCACGGGACGTAGAACGTTGGGGTTTTATTTTAAGTTAAAACGTGTACTCAAACCAAAATGTTACATGGGACTTTGACCTTTAATACCTCCATAACCAGTCGGTTTCCAGGTATGGTCCAGACAAAAGAATATTTGACTCTTGGCTTCGTCAAGGGTCTTTTTACACTCGTTATATTGCTTATATATCAATTGACAAATGGGATGACCTCGTTACAAGTTAGTGGTCCATGCAAGCCCATCAGAGATAAGCACCGAACCTGTAAACAAACATCCATTTATTATAGCAGGTACCATTATATTAATATATAGAGAAGTATAGAAGTTAGTAGATACTTATTATTCGGTGGGTTAAACATATATTGTATAAAAATAGTGTCATAGTTTGTACTTAAATTGTTAAGATTATTATAATTGACATCTACCACAAATACATAAATAAAGTTTTTAAATAGACTAGATAGAGAGTGGCATAGAGTAGAGTAGATGATAAAGTCCATACATATAATATGTAAAGAGACACCTGTCCTCCATGGTAAACCCGACGGCTAAAACTAAACTAGATCGATTTAGTTTTGTGTGGATATTTTGGTGGACGAGCGCCTCTTATGCTGATAAAATATAAACATACGATTGCATGCTACAAAAGCATCTAAAAAGGTTTTAAACATGCATAATTCAGTAGATACTTACCGCAGGAGCATAGAAAGCAAGCATTATTTTTTTTATATTTTATTAGTTTTTTTATTGATTGATTTATCAAAACGTTTTTTAACTTGCATCACTTTTAATAACTAATGGTGCTTCAAAGACTATAAAAGTACGGTGCATAAACGAAAGTAATAGTAAGCAACCACTTTAGCGATAGAATACACACCTTATCTTAAAAACATCCCAATAACGACCTAAATTAACAAACATCAGAGAAAGTCATAAGTGAACAGTACTACTTAAGATCCACTAATTATATCAAATGATTAACACATACAAGAGGTAATTAAGTATTTTGTGCGAAAATACATATAAACAAGAGGAAGATTTAAACCAGGAATTTAACTAGCACAGTTTAAAAGGGATAATTATTTTACACACAAATTAAATGTAGGGAACAGCTTAGCTGTTAATATACTGTTGAACTTACAACCTTTTCAAAGAAAATTACTTAAATTTTATACTTGAGTATAGGCACAAATACGATCACTTCTGTATTCGTGAGCTATGCCCAAAGGCTTAGTTTTACTTGGTGGAAGTTCATAATATTATAAGACACGATATACTTTTAATGAGTACATTACACGATTCATTTCTTATATTTATTTTTGGAAATAAGTTCTGCAGTATATTTTAGAACAACCACTCGTCAGTATGTAGTTGATTACAATTTATTGACAAAATCTCAAAATTCACAACGGGGGATACGCATAACGCATTCAAAACTCGATGAACGAAGGAATCAGTCATCTTTCGATGCACACATTGAATGAAAATAAGTTTATACAAGAGCTACGTCCACGATGGAACAATATTAAATAATATGTTCCTAGATTGATGCATTGGATTTGGCAGAGATAACTCGGTTAGCTATATAAACAGTGGTCTTTTTTTTTTGAATGGGAAATCGTCAAATGACCCCTTCCGTTCTGGGCGGAGCGGAAGGGAGTGTCAGACTCTTACTGACTAAAACCCACCCGTGTTCCTTCCTTAGCCCTTTCTGTTCCAGGGCAGCGGTAACCCTTTCGGACGATCCCGCCGCATATATAAACAGTGGCTGCATTACGTTACGACCGATGATTGGGATACCCTTGATTGGGAAAATCCTGCATTATGGGTGGAATGCTATGACCAGCATCTTTAAGATTAAAATAAATAAATTGTTCTATCATGGACAAGCACAAGACTGATTCCTCGTACAAACCGCAGATTTACCTGACGCGCGAGTGCAGGGCCGCCCTCTCCTCGGAGGGCGTGTCCCTCAGGAATGTGGAGGACAGGTTGAGGACCACCATGAGGCAGCATAGTAGTAGGGGGCCCAGGATGGCGCCCTCGGGGCCCAGGTAGAATATACCGCCGGCTATAGCGAGACCGGTCACGTAAGGGTGTCCGCCACTGGAAATAAATGAAATAATGTTTTTCCACGATATTTTTTTTATTAAGATTTGTTATAGAAATATGTAAAAAATGACGCAAAAGCAGATTAAAAAATAGATACTATCAGTAATTTTAAACATCCCTGACCTTAAGGTGGTCTATTAATATATTAAAAATACACATATACAAAAAAAAAGTTCTTTACACGTGCCGCAAATCACCTTCTTATCAATATACAAGAGTATCTAGTACAAATTACTCACTCTTTAATCTCAGCGTAGACAGCGGCGTCGAGGAAGGCTATTGGCGCAGCCTGTGCTATGGGTAGCAGTAATGCTGCCATTGGTCGACCCTGTAGCCACACATCCAATGCGGCCGGTATACCCGCTAGGTAGGGCCCCAGGAACGGAGCCGCGCCTAACACCGCTGCTAATACTGCAACAATGCTTGCAGAATCAACATGGTGTTTTAAAGCAGAGAGAAGGACAGAATATATGTTTTATGGCTTCCGAAAATCTTTGGATGTTTTGTAAATATGCTGGTTTATGTTATTAATTCATTCTATTGCGGAACTGCTTGAATCTCAATAATATTATGCAAGAGTTATGAATCATACTATCAGAAATGACTAACATACTCTAATAGTTGGGTCATACTCATATCACAATCAGGTAGAAAACAGAATACACGCATAAATACAATGTTACAATATCTGGAGATATTACTCACGCAGGTCAATTGAAACGATATCTGGCGAAATATTATTTATTATATAATACATCAACAACAATTAAGTTTTCTTTTTCTTAATATCATTTTGCCGCGGCGGCCGCAACTGTGCGTACACGTATTTGTAGAAGTCTAAAGCTTTTTGTTTGTCATAAGCGACGTTGTTTCTGCATTGCGCACCGACGCAGCGGTTTATGTATTCTTCCGGAGGCGACTTTGGTTCCTCTGCAAGCCTTTTCCGTGACGAGCTCGTACTTCGAAGCGTCTCGACAAAGTCTTTTGAGGAATCGAAAACCACTTTGATAGCGGTTCTGTTAGTCATGTTCAAGTGCGTGTCTTTGAGAAGGTCGTCCTTGTCTACTGCTGTCATGGCGGCGCTCGCGTCACCGTTCGGCGAGTTGGCCTGACGTATCAAGTAGAACGTGGGGGCTGGCTCCGTGACGTCTTCATCTGTCGTCACCTCGTTGTTATGTTTGTCACTGTACAACAGACACATCACTTGCGGGTCGAGAGTCAGCTGACACATGTCACTCTCTTGTAGAATCTTCACAACGTCGAGAGGCAGCGAACACGGCGCGGATAAACAAGTATTGTTATTCGAAGTGTCCAAAATTATGTTGTTCAGTTCACTGTTGCTGTTTAGAAAACCGATATTTCGACATTTACAGTCCATTTTGTTGCTGGCAAAGGCGACCGTAGTTCCGGAAGTTTTGCAACTAGCGTAGTCGAATGTTGTGGAGTGTGGTTCGACGTTTTCGATTCTGTTCCGGAGGAAATTGAATTGTTTCTTATTGCTTCTTTGTCTGAGACACTTGACGCTGTTTAGGGCATTGGTTTTGAGTTTAGTGATCTCATTTTGTGTTATATCTGTGTTGACAGACTTAAGTACTAGGCCATTTGCGTGTATTTCTTTGAATTTGTTACCAATAATGTGTAAATTATCTGCAGTTATGTTTACTGCACCGTCAATAATATCGTTGAACATACTTTCGGATACCGTAGCTGATGTGGTCTGTACTGTGATTCCTTTAAGTTCTAAGTTTTCAATCCTACTGTTAGTGATAGTGAATATCGTGTCAGTGCCCATAATCGCTTCTATGGCTTCATTACGTATGTCTGTTATTGTAACGTTATCAAATTCAATACTTTTTATACCAGTCACATTATAAATTGCTTTATTGTTTATCGAGTTTATTTTACTGTTAGTTACTCGGATTTTTTTCAATGTTGCGGCTCCCAGGCATCTTAGTTCTGTTGAGGTACTTGGGGACTTGAAAATGTTTCTTGGTAAGGAGATCACTTCTTTGACATTGTCTATGGTGACTTCGGGTGGCGTTTGGAGCAGTGAGGTGGGTGCCAGCGCCACGAACTCGAGTCTGTAGCAGTCTTTGACTTTGAATCGTTGAAGTTGTGAAGTTCGCTGCAGTATCGGACAGTCGAGAACTACTCGTAAATCTTTGCAGTTCTGAACAGTGAGACTCGTTATGTGGTCAGTGTAGTAGTCCTTCAGATGTATTATGT
This sequence comes from Apamea crenata, assembly GCA_949629185.1. Lineage (NCBI taxonomy): Eukaryota > Metazoa > Arthropoda > Insecta > Lepidoptera > Noctuidae > Apamea > Apamea crenata. The sequence continues at coordinate 7,220,134 of OX451371.1, read as the reverse complement.
AGTCCTAGAACAAAATAAATGCCTAGATTAGGTCACACAGATTCGACTCTTAGGATTAGTTATTTCAGATCATTACTTCGGAATAGTTTTCTGCTTGAGAAGAGTTTTTGAGAAAAAACTGTCGAATCTTAGATTTCTTTTTGATTTTTCAGAGTTCTTACTTATAAGTCAAATCTGCCAGCCAACTCAGTTTCATAAAACATTTAAAATAAAATTAAAAAAAAAACAACGCAATAAATACTCACATTGCTTCTTACGCTACAGCTGTAAACCAATTCATTGGGCAAGTTATTGGCACAGACCCACTCCGGGTCTTGGCAGCTCGTAAAGTTGATCCTGACGCTCAGAGCGGAGTGCACCAACACAGCGAACAGCACGATGTTTCCGTGGGCCATCACAAACACATGTTTTCCCTCACAATAACCGATTTGCACAAAAAGGCGCACGCAGTAAAAATACACGTTCGCGAGTGAACATCATCGCGAGATAATTCTCCGCTAACGAGACGTACACACATTCATGAATTTTTATCAGAAAGTTTATTGACTTGCCTGGGTTGTGTTTTTTTTTTAATTATTATGAATATAACATCCGGATTTTGAAGAAAACATTTTTTTTTAGTTTCTCGGCGTTCTTCTTGTTCTTGTGTGAGATGTAATCATACACGTGTTTAGATACACGTGTAGGATACACGTCTTGAAATTGTTGCAAAGTCAAACCATAATTTTTAGGAGACTGACAGTGCAGTCTGACGCTGTCGAGAACTTAATTTGTAACGATGTTAAACGTACATAACGAGACCCAGTAACTAAATGCCTGCGAGCTTTATCAACTTTTGTAATTTTATACTAAGGTCACATTTGTTGATATTAAACCTGATATTAAAATGTTCGCTGTCCCTGGCCTTTAATAACAAGGACATGTTATAAGGATCATGTTTCAATAGGAATTCCACACTTTAACGGTTATGTTTCAATGTATCATTTTTATCACAGCCTTTTGTCCATTGTATCGTATAACTGGATCCTATATCTCCTAAGCCTCTGATAGATAGAGGCTTAGAACTAGATTTAAAAAAAAATTGATGTCCAGATGCTTCGTGATTTTTCATATTTATGTTTATATTAATGTTTACTGTTTTTTACGCGTATACATAAGTTACAAAATTTAATTATAATAGTAATATTATGTATAAATTAGGATAAAAGTTTAGACAAGTAAAGTACCTACACTATCGCATTAGGTTAGGTTAGGTTACATGTCAGATAGATGTAAATTGGAAAAATATATAAATATTTAATTCGGGGTTGACCCGGTTTGTTTCGACCTCCGACAGAGGTCTTGTCACGAGCCGATGACGCCGTACGTTCTTTCCACATAAGGAAAGTTATTTAAAAAAATAAGTAGGTAGCGAAACATTTTTATCAATGTTTTGAATTATTATTACCCAATTATGACGTGATCGCTCGATAATGGATTTTAATATAATGGCACAATATTTGTAACCTATTAACAGGCACTTCTTTACTTCTACACCTTTTCGTGTCTGTCTGTGTGACCTCGTTGTTCTTCTAAGCTACGCAACGGATTTTGATTCGGTTTTCACCATAATTTTGAGAATTTATTCCAGAAGGTTCATGTGTGCAAACAACATATATTTCAAACTTACATACTTACAAAAACTTTTTAACAAAAAAATTAAACCGCCGAAAAAACTGAAAAGCAAAAAATAATAAACCTTTTTTATTTAAACTTAATAACTAAGTTCTTAAACTAATGTAAGTATACCTAAATACATAATTTTGAGTCGGCGCCGTTTAAATTTAAGGCAATTTAGTGATCTTTGGTTATTGATTGTTTGGCGCCGACTCAAAATTACTTTTTATTTTATAATTTTTTGTGGCTATAATCTACTAATTGTTTGCCAAAGGGCAGACATATGTGGCACTGAGTAGAGTAATAATACATAACTAAGCATTCAAATCTGTGAGTGAACAATAAATCACCCCTATTTTCCCACACTTATGGTTGGAATTTTGTTTTCAAATTTATATGGGACCAGCTTTGGGGTATACCGTTTCCAATAAAAAAAATAATTATCATAATCGGACTACTCTGTAAAAAGGTACGCGTGGTCATACTTACATAAAAATAAATAAAAAATATACGCGTCGACTTGAGAGCCTCCTCTGCTTTTTTCGTAGGTTAAAAAAGAAATCTCGACGTTTTGTCAAGTCGTTAAAACCGTGCGAAGGGGCGGGTCGCTAGTTGATAGATAAACTTCAACATCGTCACAAAGTTCAAGGTGAGATAAATAAATGTGGATACCCAGTAACAAACTCGAATGACTAGATAAGTTAAAACGTGGTGGTCTTACCTGAAGGTAAGTACACAACTTTGGCCCCGAATAGGTTGTGCACTAGCCATGTCCACAGACCGTAGAACAACGCCATCTTGAATGAAGCTCTGAACACCTGGAAGGAACAGATACAATGTGGTCGCTGTTGTTCTGGTTTTGAAACCTTTTCACTTAAATATTTATTTATGTACAGATGCCAGCACATCAAGCTATTACAATCTGTCAAATTTCATTATTCGATATTCAACTTTATCGCTAAAGCATTAGGTTCAAGGTTGATTGCGAAAATTTTACAGTTTCGGGTAGCTTGACCTGCTGGCGTCTGTACACACAAAAATTTAATAGAGTGAAATACATAAAGATAGAAGAGCTCAAAGGTACTGCTTATTTTATTAGAATTTTCTTTCAGCAGACCTGCGACAGGAGAATTGGATGGGAGACGTAGACCTAGTGTGTAAAATACAATATTTTCTCGTGTATTGACACTATGAAAGTAGATCAATAAATCAGTTTACTTGTGTAAGCTAAGGAACACAAAAATACCTACGAATTAAACAGCAAATTTTTTGTCATAACTTTTATTGCCCCATCCTGAAGAATTGAGCAGCATTGCATTGGTTTATTCGAAGATTATTTGGCTTTTAATTTGTAATATTTATATCAGCCGCTACGTCAGTTTTTGTCATCAAATTAGTTTTTGTTATCAAAAATATTTATTTTTATCACTAGACTACGATTTTAGTCATTTGAGTCCTTCAAATGACTAAAATCGTAGTCTAGTGATAAAAATAAATATTTTTTCTGATAACCTTATTGATAACAAATTAGAACCGAAAATATTAAACAATTGAAAATTCTTCCGTTGTATATTGCGTCTTTAAAATGCGCCTTTGTAAGGCTCTGTTCGCCTCAATAAGTCCATAGCTATACGTTTGATTTGGCGCAATTTTGAACCGTTCAAACCGATGTGACACTATGATACGAAATCAAGCTTTAAGGTGAAGATACAAGGTCTAAAATAAAACGCTACAATTAAACATATTATTTTCCCTGTGCTACTTATAATCTTTGAATATTATACAAGTTCGGTATATTTAAATATCTTACCTGATTGATAGCCACGGAGAGAGCGATGCCGAGTCGCGGTCCGAAGTTGGGTTGCACCTGAGTGATTACTTCTACTGGTTTGTATAAAGCGTTGCTTGACGCAAGTAAATAGAACAGTGTCGTGAAAAACACCACCTGATGGAAAAGTTTAAAATATATGATAGGTAGAATATAACATCACGCCTATAATCCCCAAAGGGGTATGCAGAGGTAAAGGACACCTACATTTCTCACGTTATGATTTATGTCCCATGTAAGACAATCCTTTCGCCAAGCGCGAACAAAAATCCCTGGCTTGATACTGAGAAATTCTTTATAGAAAAATAAAAAAAAACTGCTTTTCTTACGGATCGAATTCTGAAACCCCTGCTAGCCACAACGACTAGAGTGATGAAACTTACCAAGTTGATGAACATGTTGATAAGTGCGCTGCCGCCGCAAAGTAGCAGCGATGTGAACGCGCCGACCGAGCCAGCCAATAAAGACACGTTGCTCGCCAGAGGGGCCCAGATGCTAGTCGCAATGGCACTCAGAGTACCAACGTTTGCTTGCACCCATGTCACTATGCCGGAATAGTCGAACATACCTGAGAGGACGAAGTTAAATAACAGGTTAGCAATTCATAACAATTTGGTTATGTTTTTTTTAATGAGGTCAGAACGCGAAATGTAGGTAAAGAATGCGGGAAGCAGAGCAGTTTTGCAATAAAAAAAAGCAGCTCGACTTCTAGCTCTGGTACACTTGGTCCCACATCCCTAATAATTTCAAAACAGAGCTGTTTTTTAACTAACAAAAAGTGGCCCGACTTCTAGTTCTGGTACGCTTTGCCCAAAAAACCCCGTATTGAAAAACAGAAATTGAATTCAATTAAAAAAAAAATGCTTGCAGCTTACACACTCGGTCCCACAACTCTAATAATTGTTACTTAGTATTACCGGGAGCATTGGACACGTCGTTGACGAGATTGTCCCACGAGTCCTGTATGGCGGAGCCGTCCACCTGCGGTCCCACAGAGGCGAAGTGGCCCGACACCCAGCTCTGGTACACTCGGTCCCACAACTCTAATAGTTGTTGTTCTACGCGGAATATCTTCTCTGGGTCACCCTCTTTTAGGATGCTTTTCACCTGTTTTTAATACCAAGAAAGATATAAGATACAACAACAAGATATTTTGTTTTTCGTCGTGTTTTCAGCGTGGTGCATAATGTTTGGTGAGATATTTCAGACTGTAACAATAGTATTATACATTTCTTTTCATGCTGAACCGCTATTTCAAGAAGAGATTTCATAAATCGATGTGTCAAACAACTATTGAAAATGATAATGAGATAAGCAGCATTGTATATTTGCATGATCCGAACTAATCCGTGCTTTTCTCTCACTCGGTATAGTTTTTATCAAATGGACACTTACAATTTGATCAATCTTTATTATATCCGTATGGAAGCAGAAAAGGAAACAATGTAAATTAAAAAACATAATTATTTTCATAACTAGTTTACATTCGTCTGCAAAATTTATGGGACATTAATTTGGACTAATTTGTGGTTAATTTTGTGTGGGACACTTTTCCCTAGTGACATAGACTAACGTAGGAGAACGTAGTTTAAGTAAAAAACTGACCGCTGTCGAGATTCCTTCCCTCCCATAAGTGTAAGCGTTATCGATGAGTGAATCGAGTTTCTCCTCCCATCCTTCGGGGAGGTACGCGTGCAACTCACTGTTCTGTACGTATGTACTGTTCAACAAACTACCACTTAATTGCACTACCACTATCGCTTCTGAGTATATCTGGAATGATGGAAAAAGTATACATAAGAACAAAAAAAAAATAAGACACACCATAATTCTAATATTTTGCGGGACACTAAACGCCCCCAGTCGTGATAACAATAAAACTTTTCGTTCAGTGTCCTTCAATGGGTTAAGTATAATTTATGTGAGCAGGATCATCAATCCTAATACATTTTGGGCCAAAATGGCAAGACGTGTCTAGTCTATGCTATACAATAAAAAAATAATTTCTCACCCTCCTTGCCATAGTCGGGTATAGATAGGTAATGCAATTCACGAGCTCGCGTCATGTGACTCTTACGTCTTTTTAATAAGGTATTAATTTAAATTATTGACGCGTGTTCATGAAATGCAACATCTGTATCTAAATGGATTAAGTCAACATCTGTATCTAAGTACAATAAGTTACCTGTATAAATATAAAGACAATAGCGACAGTCAGGAACAGGATAAGTCCCACGATGACGATGCAGGAGGACACTGTGTCCACGGAGCTGTAAGCCATGTCCCTGAAGCTCGCGTTGCAGAGGGCTGCCATCTTTCCTAGACCGCGAACGTGTGCCGGGAGCAATGCCGATTGCCTGGTGAATAGTAGCCGATAAGTACAAGGGAGTAATTAAAATCCAGGTTTACAAGAGTCAATTTCGCCTGCATTTCGTGAATTGTTACCGAAAAATCTACTAAAGATTGTATTCCGACTTTCTTAATAAGAAACTTTATCTACCTTTCAAGTAAAAAGGTTTAGCGAACATTACGTAAGCAGTAAACTTAGCCTTAGTTATGTCACTTACCTGGTTCTCCACCAGCTCTTCACTTTTGCCATGACATTGTTATAATGGTTCTCAAAGAACAGCCAAACACCGAAGTAGTTCAGGAGCCTCTTCACCACATGTATGGCCAAGAAGAACAAAGTCACAGGCAACAACCAGATATGCTTCCAAACAAGCATACACAGGCATCCGAAGAACAACAGCTTGAAATATATGGCAGTATCCTCATCATTGTCGAAGTTATTCTTCATATAGTTCTCATCGAGCGACCTTTGCTTGAAGGCAGCTAAGAATCGGGTGTCGCATTTAATTTTCGGATTCGATAAAGGTAATGCGGATAATGTTCTCGTTTTGAATAACAGTTTTGGATTTCGGGGGGAGCTTTGGATGGGCTCGTTGGCTGCCCAGCTTCCCCTTTTCACTATCGTTTCGGGAGTGACGGGGGACGGAGTGTCTTTTTCTGGAGTACTTTCTTGTTCACTGGATTCGATATGGGTTTCCTCTTCAGGGTTATCTTCTATCTTCTTGTCAGTTTCCTGCTCATTTTTAATGGCTTTGTGTAATGCTAATAACATTGAAGCTTCTGGATCTGTAATATAATGTGTTATGGTTGGCAGGTTAGCATTTATCATTAATATTTTATTGCTTTTTAAATATTTGTATTGTCAAAATTATTATTTCGAAGATTCCAACCGTTTTCTAGACAGACTTTTTACTATACTACTTTTTAAACAACTATCATCTACTTAAAAACTTACCTTTTTCTAATAGTTTCTTATGGACATCAATAACTTCTAAAGTAAAGCCAGTAATGCAGATTGCTTGGAGGAATGCAAAAGTGTACACTTGCAGAGATCCCGTGAGGCTTGCTATAAAGCTCGAGATGACTAGCCATAGCAGCTGTGACGTCAGTCGGAAGGCAGTCTCCCTCTGCGGCGTCCATAGGATGTACACGCTGATGACGTATGCTAAGAATATTGTTAGCGTCTGGAAGAACACCATATTCAAATTAGACAACATTTTGTTGACAACCATTAGTGTTCTGTGGGCCATAAAGTAATGGATGGGCTGGCCGTGAGAGTTAGCTCAGCTCAAACCCTCCGTTTCTTTTGTAAGATAGCTGAGCTGAATTGGAAGGATAAGAAAGAACCCAATCATTTCGTATACATCTGCAAATTTTTAATAAACCTAAATAAAGAGTGTGTATTTAGTATTGTATATTAGTATAGGTAATTTTGATAAAATGTTTGGTTTAATTAAAACTTTAATTATATACAAAAATATTATTTAATTTAAAACTCTTAAATTATTATCTACTTACAATATAAGAGCTGCAGACACTGATCAGCAAGGTGGTAGAGAAACTGATGAAACTGCTTAGCTGCCAGAAAAGGCAGGCAAAACTCCTTGGAACTGAGTTGTACATCCATGGTAACACAAATATTGCAGACAGCAACCCTATTACAGTCTGGAATGAAAAGAATATAATGAGAAAGATTTTAGAACTAATTTTTGAAATATTTTTTTTAGATCCCTTCTTGCATCTCTTGGAAATTTTGGAGCAGTGGTGTCCCAGTGGTAGCAGCCGCGACTTACGATTTATACGTAGTAGGTTCGAACCCAGACAAGCGCTTTACTGTTGTGTAAATAATTTAATTACCACTGTTCTCAAAACAGTAAAGGAAATCATTGTGAGGAAACCGGCATGTTCTAGAACCAAAAATTCAAAGACAGGTTACATCTACCAACCCGCACTGGGCCCGCATGGTGGATTACAGCCCACTCCCTCTCACTGAGAGCTGTGTCCCAGCAGTGGGAACATTTTAAGCTGATTATGCTTATGGTATCTCTAAGAAATGTTACATTTTGCTTAGACGCCAGCTGGGTAATTGTGTAATGAGTGCATTACACTATCTATAGCAATGGATTTCATTTGTTTTTTCAACAACATTCACTGCATTATTTACATTGTTGAGCAGACTAATTTTTCAAACATATAAAGCAATGGATTAGCAATATCCTTCAAAACCATTCAGATTACGATCAATGATGTGTTTATGCAATTAGGGTGCAGAGAAGTGATAATCTTTTTTGGTTCCATTTATGTTTTATTTCATGAAACACAAACTACTGTGAAGAGAATTATTTGATGTTAGATGCACAAGTAAACACTTAAATATTATCCAATGTTCATTGTTTGCCTACTTTATGAGATTTGTCACGGTGATTGTCATTTCAACAATACTGGTATAAATCCACTCAAGGTCAATGATGCCATAATGTGACTAGGTATAGCAATAAAAAAATCACTGGAAAGATCCCAGGTGAAAATATATAAAATAGTAAAGTAGATTTAAAAATAAATTTATATAATATCATAAATTTTTGCCCCCTAGAGCAGATTTTTCCATTGCAAGATAACTTTTATTCGAGGAATAAAATTGACGTTTGACAGTTTTTGTATGAAAAAACTGTCAAAATTTCAAAATTATTCCTCGAATAAAGTTGTCAGATGATTGAAAAATCAGCCTTTATTGATATAACCTTTAATTAATTGCCAATCCGCACTGGGCCCGTGTGACTTGGTGAATTACAGCTCACTCTCTCTCGCCGAGAGGAGGCCTGTGCCCCAGCAGTGGGAATGTTATAGGCTGATTATGTTATGCATTTAAATAAATGGAACAGGCTTTCTGTACTGTATTATATATTGGATTTACCAGTGATGATATTCGTAGGTGACAATGAGCCAAAATATTCTTAAGGCAGGTAGACCAAGAAAAGTATGTACTGCACAGAATCAACACAAATTTAGTGGTTTTAAGGATGGAATTTGATAACATGGTATGTAGTGTACAGTGTAGACAAGTGTAGACTAGTGTAGACAAGTGTACATCAGCAGACAGTTACATCAGCAGACAGTTTATTTAAGGGGCTTTGTCAATATTACAAATAAAATTACTGAAATTTTCAAGGCTCATAGAACTACATAAAAGGCTGCTAATGATGAAAAAGATACATAGGAGAGTATATAACCTTCTCAACAAGTCATTCTTTGAAATACTGTGATACAATCACATATTATTATGTCAATATTCTCTCATAGATATTGAACCACAGCCTCGTATAACACAAAGCAGCTCATTTTGGGCAGCCAATTCTATGGGGCTTGTCATTTAATAAAACTTACCTTATAGTGATCTATGAACTGCTGTCCAACAGTATCCGAAGCAAAGTTAACCACATTCACAGGTATCACCATCAAACCAACTATCACAGATGTGTTGGACTTCTCCAGATCTTCGAACCATGATTTCAGCTTCTTAGAGAGTTTATATTTAAATGGATGGAGTAAAGAGCCCACTAGCAGGGCCCAAAACAGAGGCTTAAAGAAGGGCTCTAAAATAAGAAACAGTACATAAACTGCGACGCAACATACTGCTAATATAAATAGGGCAAAGGCGTTATAGAACCCATGTTTCATGGGTTTCTCATTCCCTTCCGTTATTCCACCTATAATGTTGAATATATTTTCGAAAGGCGACTGCTGCATTGCTCCTTCGTTGTATTAACACGAATAATTGCACGGTAACATTAAAACGATTAAAAAATAGAATAGAATTAGAAATAGTAGTAATCACATTTAACTAAATATGAGATCATAGTTTTTATTTGATTTTCGGGAACATTTCGATTCACGGTCGCGTTTCAGTTTAAATCGGTTCATTGACAACAGGATAGTATAATACGCTTACATCCCGAGTGAAAGAGACATCAATATGATGTCTCAGTTCTATGGGCAAAATGTGACAAATTAACTTCGAAAAACCGATCGATGGACTTTTGGTTGAGCTGTCAAAAGTCAATACCGTCAAAATTCAAGTGAGTGACAGACTTTTATAAAGTACGCTTTGTATTTTCTTTAATTTAGACAACACTAAGCACACATACACTTATAGTTATATATACAGAGTAGGTAAATATGTAATTATTTAGTATTTTTGCAGTACTATATACTCCTACGTCTTTATGTAGGAATTTGTTTATATTTTAAAATAACTTATGACGTATTCACTTTATACTTATTTTATTACACTTCGCGAACGAAAAATTAGCAACAAAAAAAATGGCGTAATTTTTGATAGCTGTATAATACGCCAAGTTTTGAATCAAGATAAGGATACTCTGGGATGGAACAAAATCAAGGACGGAACAAAATCAAGGACGGAACAAAATCAAGAGTTGTAATTTGAATATAATTATGTATACGACAGGGAGGCGGGTCTTATTTCTTCTATATTAAACACGTTGACGCCTGTTTACTAAAAAAATATAGGTAGTTTTCAAATTCTACTAAAGGCTCGGCCTTGATAGCCCAATTCTCAGGTTTCAAAAATATACATAGTTCTCACAACAGTCTTGGTGCATTTTTAGCTGGTTTGAGGTTCGCCAGACTTAGGCTGGTTGTGATTGTGAGTAACACAAACTTTAGTTATTTATTTTACTAGTCTAATCAAGCCTTACTAGGTCACCGCTATTGTTTTTTAAATCGAAATTCGCTAATGAAGTTATCGTGTGTCAAAAGGCCTGACAGAAAATGATTAACTATTATTCGTCATTTGACGTGTACTCAGTTTTGTGCTAGAAAAAAATGTTCTATGCTTGAACCAAAAAAAAACTTTTGTTTTAAATAAAAAATGTGAAAAACGTATTTACTCAAAATGTAGGTCAAAGGCGCTTTAAAGTGCGCCATGTGCTTTTGTACAGACGCCAGCAGGTCAAGCTACCCGAAACTGTCAATATTTCCCAATCAACCTTAAACCTTAATTCTTTAGCAATAAAGTTGAAAATCTATTAAAGTAATTTGACAGGTTGTAGTAGCTTGATGTGCTGGCGTCTGTACATGATCGTTTTGGTTATGGTACATACCAAACCTATGCCAATAGGCAATAGAGGCGAGCGGTCATCCTCCTTTGATTCATTTTTCCTTTGAAAGTGTGTCGAAGCTGCGGGATAATTGCGTAACATAGGTACCTACTAACAGTAGGTACTGTACGTAGCGAAGGCTTTCATTTTGACAGTTCTACAACATTCATTGCGTTATTTACGTTGTTGAGCAGACAATTTTTTCGAACAATAAGAAGCAACGGATTAGCAAAATCTTTCAAAATTATCCAGATTATTATTGACTGTGTGTTACGGAATAAGGGTGCTGTACCCTCAACTCCATTTAATCTCGCCTCGAGTGCAATGAGAAACTTTGCGCATAAAAAATTGTATCTACTACCTACCTAATCTTCATTGTAATGTCAATGTTCCTATTATGCCTAACTTACCATTAATTTACAGGTATCATTGCATAGGTACCTACCTATTATATGGTCTTACCATTTCATTCGTCGACGATGATTTAGGACCATTAGGTATAACAAAGATAATTATTGGTGACTGCATTAAAGATGATGTCTGACATTGATTACAAAAAGTATTACCACATAATGGACATTACTGTCATGAATATGAATAATGATTTAAATTTATCAGTCCTCTATAACGTAAAAGGTGCACTACTCGTTTCAAGAAGGTTCTTTTGGGTTACCAAAAATATTTACCTACTAATGTTATTTATATCGTGATGAGTGAAGATTATCAAGAATTAAAGCACGGGTTAAGCAAAGTCATCTCTGATACATTTTGGAACCCAGCAGCAAGATTCGTCATAATCCTGCAAAGTTATGAGAATTACAGTTTACATGACATTACCGATCTACTTCATGAACGCAATATTTAGCGCGATGGTGAGGACTACGCTATATGTATACAAGTACAATTTTACTAAACCTGGTTATTGTTTCAAATCTGGTCACCTAACGTTTTGGTCATGGTGCTCTGATTACCGCACTCAGAAAAAAATACCTGTTTTATACGAGGGAAGTATTCGTAACTGCCAATATAAATTCATAACCCGTAACATATGGCCGCTCATGAACTTCGACACAAGCACCAAAGAAACCGAACAATATTTCTTTACCTTATTTCAGAAGCAATTCGGAGTGAAAATTGATTTACAAGAATTTGTCAACGTTGATAAATATTTGAAACCCCATCAGTAACTCAACACTGTTTGCATAAACAGTGTTGAGTCCCAAAAAGTCCTGAACAACGAAGTTGAAGGTGTTATGGGAGGATACGAGATCACTTCGTTTTATTCTGGTAACATTTCACACAGTTACCCACTAACAATAGATGAATAGATCAAATGTTTTATCTAGTTGCTCATGCCAAATAGGTAGGATTATGGGTTTGCAGATTTACGTCAGTCTTTTGGCACTTGTGTTTTAATCGGTTTCTTGTTCGTATTTTTTTCTATGGCGGCTACATTGTTATCAATATTTCCTCCACGAAAAGATAATTCCCGCAATACTCTTATTGTATTTGGATATTTATTGAATAAACATGCTGTTCGGCGAATAGTATCTGGATGGTCACAGACACTCATTTTCTCGAGTCTATTGTTTGCAGCGTTTATGATTCCTTACGCAATTCATGCAAGCTTGTTCAGCGTGACAACTCGGCCAGTCGGTGGTAATGAACCGAAAGAGCGAAAAGATTTAAAACAATATCAAGCTGTTTTACATAGGTACTGACTGGCAGCGTCGCTTTGAATTTAAAGGCCACAAGGACTGTGGAAATAGAATAAATTGTATGATGCTGGTTAAACATAATTCAAACAAGACTGTTTATATTGTTATTTCAAATGCTCACTATAATAATATGGTTTATTGATCAATGGCTGCTGGTCGATGATCACTGCAATATGGCAATGTATCGGTAGAAGGAACCTTGTTTGAGCATATACAGAACAATTTATTTACGCCATGGCTCTGTTTTGATTCACGATTTGAATCGTTTTATACTTCAGTTTGCAACGACAGGTGTCCTGGACAAGCATGCTTCGGATGTATATATCCAAGAGTGGCTGAACTGTAAATCTCATTACCATTCTCAAACGTGCCCCTGCCACTGGCAAAATTGTATTAGGTATGTGTGTATGATGCTTATCGGCGGTTACTGTTTGTCTATACTAATATTTATTTACGAAGTTTGGGCTAGAGGATGGGCACAACGCAATATGCGAAGAAATAACATTACAATGAATGATTAATGTGTTTGTGTAGGTAAAGTGCCTGTCTTCTTTAACCAATAAAGATTTTAAAGCACAAAAAAGTCCTACTATTGTTTTCTTTACAAAGCTATACCTTTAACCCCGTAAAACTACGACTATTTTATTGAAAATCCCAAAGGAATGCAGAACTCTGTATAATCCAGGGCAATGGATAGGTCCTGGTATAGGTACTGCTGAAGTGCTGAGTCTATTTGACTTAGGTAGGTACTAAGACTCTTCTAAATCGACCTATTTCAAAATGGTTTCCACAATATAGCGCGTTAGACTGGGTAAATAACTGCATGTTTCTGACTGACTGACTCCTTGATTTTGCTGGAGTAAATATTTTTTCGTGTCAAATAACAAGTGCCTGAAATGAGTTTCATTATCTACCTACTCAGCATATGGAAAAAGTCAAAGGTGCATCATTATTAATATAAATAAAAATGAAATGCTGTACCTAAGCGCGTCACTTGAGAACGGCTGGACCGAATTGATATTTTTTTGTTATTAAATGTTTGCTATAGTCCGAATCAGGTTTTTAACCCTGTATTGCATGAATTACCAGGAATTAAAGAAAAAATTTTTTTTTTGCCTTATTTGTGTTTTATTGGGATGAATTAAGGATTTACATAACGAAAAAAAAAAATAGGTACTTTACTTAAAGAAATAAAATCAAAAGCCATAAATGGCTTTGTGTGCATTTAGCACTTTCTATGATCATGCCATTTCTGGCTTTTTATACACATGAAATACAATTTTTAGACAACATGAAAGTCTTTGAAACAGTTTCTTTTCTCATTGAGACACAAGTGAACGTTACATTTCTCACATTTTATGTACGATCGAAACATACAATTATTTTGGCACAACTGACGACGTTCATCGTGCAATGGAAGGTGGTCGATTCTGTCAGATCGCACTGAATTCAATGAAACTTCTTGAACTCTGGCTTTACGTGCTCTTTTGACGGGTGGTGCTGGAGATTCGTTACGACCTGTAAGCGTAGCAGTTCTGCTTGTAGTAGGCGTACCTTGGACAGGAGTTCCGCTAGTGCTGGGTCGGCCACGTTTCTATCGTGATGGTTTTACCTGCCTTTCTAACGGGTGATTTTTCCCATTTGCAAGGCCCAATTTCGGCACACTCTCTCCAACATATCAGCCGGTATATCACGAATAAATGCTTCAATATTGGCTCCCAGTGCGTCAATCGTTGCTGGTTTATCCCTGTAGACATGAGCCTTAACATGGCCCCACAAGAAATAGTCCAAAGGCGTTAGATCACACGATCTAGGCGGCCAATTGACGGGCCCAAAACGTGAGATAAAACGTTACTGTGAATGGCGAGCGCTACCGTGTGATGATTGGCGATTTTTTTTTGCCCAAAATGGAAGAATTGGACATGCCTGACATGTGGTTTCAACAAGACGGTGCCACATGCCACACGGCACGCGAAACAATGGCCCAATTGAGAGCCGCCTTCGGTGAACAGTTTATCTCACGTTTTGGGCCCGTCAATTGGCCGCCTAGATAGGTATCTACCTACTCGCCCACAATTAATTGTATTAATTGTGTAATGCTATGACACCAAATCAAATCAAATCACTTTTATTTGTTAACACAGGTAAAGAAATACAGATCTTGAGTTTGGTGAACAGAACGCTATGTTATGCCAGGAGGCATACAAATATGGTGTGCATCTAGCTCAATATTACGAATTTACATTTCACAATAAAAAAAAAGATGTTTGTTAGTCATGCCTAGTTAAAATTTCAAAATAAATTATAACAATTACATAATATTATTTAAAAAAATGACTGATGTCAGATTCAAAGGAGGAATTATTTAGTTATGTATGTCAAACAATAAATTAAAGTCTAAGTCAGAATAATTGAAAATGTCAAAAATTATTAAATGTCAATATTAATAATATTTTTTTTTAAATTTTAATTTAGACACAATTTTCTGTTCGTCTATTTGAAATGTTTCCATGTTTAAACTAATGGGTTTGGACCTGGAAAAGGTGGTAGGAACATTCTTATCTTAACCTTATCTATCTTAAATCTTGGGTCCCAACTTGACATTTAAAGTCGGCAAGCACCCTTGGGCCACATGTACTATGTACACCGATCACAGCTAAACGCCTGATAACTAGCGCACGGAGGTTCTAGACGGAAATGACATTCGACAGGGTTTATGCATGACCGGTTAGAACAAAAAAGTCACACGGACTAGCCTTTTTTTTTAATCTTCTTTATTTAAGGGATTTTTGTACACAATTGCGACGATGTCAATCCCATCGTGCTTTTACAAAATAAATATTTACTTACTTTCTAGACTTATTTAACTTATAAAATACCCCAAACCTTAATCTAATTTCTTATATAATAAAAGTGCTATTAAATATTTTTGCTGCTTCAGATGTAGGCTTAGCTAAAATACCATGGCACATTGCAACATCCATTACCGACAATTTCATCGCGTTTAAAACTGCATTTATCTTATTAGGATATCGGACACTTTCCACCAACACATGCTGCACATCCTTTATCTTGCCACACCTCACAGTTTGGAGAGTCAGATTTTCGCATGAGATAAGCAAATTTGTTTAGTGGAATATGTCCTGAGCGCAAGCGATGCGCAGCAACAATTTGGCTTCGATTCAGTTTCGACCCGGTGAACCAAGGTATATGAGGAGGCTCACATTGTATACTTTTATACCAGACGGACTAGCCTTCAAAAATATATGTTTTTAATGAGATTGATGGTTCAAATTGTAGAACCAAACCAAATCAGTAATTGTTTTAGTAACTTATAAAATCATGGAATAGTAGGTTCTTAAACGTTTTGCCTTTGTTGCGACCCACGAAAACTAAACGCAAATATTCTGATGAAGGGCTGAACGGCTACCTTTACCTACTAACTCAGTAATTATGTAGTTTACTCAACACTGTCGACAGCACTGGATTGCAGGAAAACCTCAGCCCTTTAAGACGGGTTTTCGGGATGGTCGTATTTTTGCGGTTAGTAAAAGACACTGTAGGTAGAGAAGAAAAATAATAGAAATATGTCGTGCTGAAAAATCTTTATTAGTAAAAAAAGCTACAGCAGTGTATCACATTAATCATTCATCTTTATTGAGTGCCACCAGATGTCACAATATCACCTAGTCTACTTATTCACATGAAAAGGTGCGTAGGTACCTTATCACGTAGTGTTCAACGTTGATATTTTTATTAAAATTTTGCTTGTATTTAAAAGCAAGTGAAGACAATCATCAGAACATTATTGCACAACTCGCACGCTGTGTAGTAACTATTCAGTAATCTGTGACGCTGTTGTTGCATAATTAAGGGTTTCCTCGTGTGAGTACCTTGCGTTGTGATCCTGCCCAAACCTCGAAGATAAAACTGACTAAAGACAAACAGTAACCACCAATAAGTATCATAAAAACATAATAAAAATTTGACAGCGGCAGTGGCACGTGTTCAGGTCGGTAACGAGATTTACACCTTAACCAGTCCCGAAAATATATTTCATTAGAGAACTTTATCATGACACCTGTAGCTGATAGATGATGTACAAAGTGATCCAAATATGGAATCAAAACAGAGCCACGACGTAACAATATGGTTCTGTATATGCTATTATAAGGTTCCTTCAACTGATATATTGCCATTTCACATTGGTCGCCAGTTAGCTGCCATTGATATACGTTATACTGAGACTCTGAAATAACAGTATAGAGAGACTTGTATGGATCGTTTTTGACCAGCATTAAACAATTGAATCGAGTTCCACAATCCCTGTGTCCATCAAATTCACTGCGATGCTGCCATTCAGAAAATAAAACTGCGTGATGATTCTCTAAATCCTCTGGTTCCTTCGGTTCATAACCACGGATCGGCTCAGTTGTCACACTGTACAAGTTTGCCTGGATTGCGTAAGGAATTATAAACGCTGAAAACAATAGACTCGAGAAAATCAGTGTCTGTGGCCATCCAGATACTGTACGCCTAACAGAATTTTTATTTAATAAATATCCAAATACAACAAGAATATTATAGGAAGCATCTTTTCCTGTACGAAATATTGATAAAAATATAGCCATCATACTGAAAATTACGAATAGGGCGCTGACTACAATACAAGTTTGACCAGACTGATATAAAACTGCAACCCATTGCTCTACGTAATTTGAGTGAGCAACTATATACATCATGTGATCTATTATCATTGGGTAACAGTATGAAACGTTTCCAACATAGTTCTCAGAGTTAATCGCATATCCTCCCACAACTCCTTCAAATTCATTGTTCGCGACTTTTTGTACCATCATCAGTGTTGAGTTATCCATGACTTTTCCATATTTGTCAACTTTTCCAAATTCGTGTAAATCAATTCTCATTTCGAAATGCTTCTCAAACAATGTAATGAAATATTGTTCAGTTCCTTTGGTGCTTGTGTCAAAGTTCATGAACGGCCATAGGTTACGTGTTATGAATTTAAATTGGCAATTACGAACACTTCCCTCGTATAAAACAGGCAAATATTTTTCAGTTCGGTAATCAGAGCACCATGACCAAAACGTTAGGTAACCAGATTTGAAACAATAAGCAGGTTTTGTAAAATTGTACCTGTATATAGCGTAATCCTCACCATCGCGTGATATTAACGAAACATTATAATAAATATTGTATGCATGAAGTAGATTGGTAATGTCATGTAAACTGTAATTCCAATAGGTTTGCAGGATAATGATGAATCTTGCTGCTGGATTCCAAAACTTATCTGAGGTGACTTTACTTAACCCATGCTCTAATTCTTGATAATCTTCACACACCACTATATAAATCACATTATAAATATTTCCGGGCTCCCAAAAGAATCTTCTTGAAACAAATCGTGCACCTTGCACGTTATGGAGGGCTGATAAATTTAAATCATTATTCATATTCATGACAGTAATGTCCATTAAGTGGTAATACTTCTTGTAATCAATGTCTTCTACCAGTTTTACGACACAACTGGTGAGAATGGTTGCATTATCTTGTTGGGTTCTTAAAAAAACACTAGCACTAACCCATCCACCCAAAGCCCACAGAATATAAAAAAATACTGTTTTCATTTTAAATGCGAATTAATCGATCAGCTTGTGTGTAGTTTCTTCCTTCATTTCCTAATACCTTGTATTGAATAAACGAAACTGAGGCACCATTTTGATTTTTAATGTTACATTGAAAACATTAATCATATTGGTTCTTTTTACCAGCACTCAATAAATTATCATTGTTAAAACCCTTAATGCTTTCAGTTTTATTCGTCGAATGAAATATGGAACCACCGTTTCACGTATTAAAGACAACAGACACATATTGTTTTTTTTTTAATGGTTGCCATTTTATTTGATAATATACACAGATTAATTACTATTTTTACAAGCTAACACTAATATACACTATATACAAAATTGTATACAAGTATGCATATAATACGAAAAAAATATATAGAAAAAGGCAGGAGCTCATTGGGCATCAAAAAATTCGTCCGCATCACTGTCAGTGGGATAAATCAGTTAATAAATTTAAATGAATTTAATTATCAATTAAATTTAATTTAATAATTATCAATTACATTAAATTTAATTATTTAATGTTAATTGTTTTTTAATTTTTAAATGATCAGTCAATAAATTAACCCCTTTTTTTGTTGGCACACGCACATATTACCTATATCTACTAATATCAGGAGTTTGGTTACCCAAAGGATTATGCCACAATATGTATGGAAGCAGCTCCAATAGGAATAAATAATATATCATTATAAAGGTATTAAGATTTAGCAACAAGAATTCCACTGGCCTTTGTTTTGATTCCTTTTCTGATCGGAGTAATACAGGGTGCAAAATGGAGACGAGGCAGTAACGAAAGCCACCTTACCCGTTTAGATTCAGAAAAACGTTTTAAGGAGACTGCCCTTAACTTCTTGAGTAATTGCAAACTGCCTTAACAGATTTTGGAAAAATGGAACAGTCAACTAAAAAAACGTTAATTCTTACATTTTATTTTTATGATACCAATCGATGCAGTTTAGTATAAGGATTAAAAGACAATTTTGAGCAAACTGAGGTTAGAGAAGTCACAAATCACAAAAACTTTTCCCAAACCTAGTAAGGTGTGTATTGCTAAAACTGACATGATACAGTATAACTCCGAAAGGACAAGGATCTGGAATAAGGCGCCATAGTACCTTCTATTCACTGAAAAAGAGTCATCCAACGATGTTTACACATGGCTATTGGAGGAGGGTACCAAAATGGGCATCGTCCTTTAGACACATGAAAGAAAGAAAGAAAATACGTTTATTTGCGGTAAACATGACGCAAAAAAGAACATAAAACACAAAAAAAACAATAAGAAATGGTTAAACACACATGTGATAAAAGTGAACCGCTTTCATATAACTATATTACGATATATACTCGTAGTTGTATCCCTAGGGAAATAACTACATCACGGCTTTAACCATATTACTGCGACAAATGGATTAATATAAATAAAAATGAAATGCTGTTAGTTGGTAAGCGCGTCACTTGAGAACGGCTGGACCGATTTGGTAATTTTTTGTTTAATTAATGTTTGTTATAGTCCGAATAAGGTTTTTAAGGAAAGAAAAATTGGAAACGTTTGCCGGAGAATTGAAAAACTGAAAGTCCATTTTTAATGTGTTTTTTGTATGCTTGAAGTAGCAGCTAGGTCAGCTAGTATTTTTTAATAATAATGACTCACCGTTCATTGAAATATACACTATTAATTGGTGGTCTCATCTAAGCACATTTTTATCCGTCGAAGAGTCTAGCCATTCAAACGATCGTTGCGACCACCCAACGATCGTTTGAATGGCTAGACTCTTCCACATAATTATACCTACTCCCCACAATTAATTGTATAATGCTATGGCACAATTTTCTATTCGTCTATTTGAAATGTTTCCATATTAAAAGTAATGGGTTTGGACCTGGAAAAGGCGACAGAAACATTCTTATCTTAACCTTGTAACGCTCTTGGGTCACAACTTGAAATTCAAAGTCGTCAAGCGCCCTTGGGCCACATGTGCTATGTACACTGATCACAGTGAAACACCTGATAACTAGCGCACGGAGGTCCTAGACGGAAATGACATTCGACAGCGTTTGTGCTTGACCGATTACAATACACCACACGGACTAGCCTTAAAAAATATATGTAAATGAGATTGATGATTCAAATTATAGAACCAAACCAAATCAGTAATTGTTTCAGTAACTTATAAAATAATGGTTTGCCTCTTGTTGTGACCCACGAAAACTAAATGCAAATATTCTGATGAAGGTCTGAACGGCTACCTTTACCTACTAACTCAGTAATTAGGTATATAGTTTACTCTACACTGTCTATCGACAGTGTTGAGTAAACTACATACTAGGTTTTTGGGATGGTCGTAGGTAGTTTTGCGGTTAGTAAATGTCATTGTGGAGAAAAAAATAATTGAAATATGTCGTGCTGAAAAATCTTTATTAGTAAAAAAAGCTACAGCAGTGTATCACATCAATCATTCATCTATAATGAGTGCCACCAGATGTCACAATTTCACGTAGTCTACTTATTCCCATGAAAAGATGCGTAGGTGCATTATCAGTGTTTAACGTTGGTGTTTTTTATTAAAATGTTGCTTGTATTGAAGCAAGTGAAGACAATCATCAGAACATTATTGCACAACTCGCTGTTGTTGCATAATTAAGGGTTTCCTCGTATGTTGCGTTGTGATCCTGCCCAAACCTCGAAGATAAAACTGACTAAAGACAAACAGTAACCACCAATAAGTATCATAAAAACATAATAAAAATTTGACAGCGGCAGTGGCACGTGTTCAGGCCGGTAACGAGATTTACACCTTAACCAGTCCCGAAAATATATTTCATTAGTGAACTTTATCATGACACCTGTAGCTGATAGATGATGTACAAAGTGATCCAAATATGGAATCAAAACAGAGCCACGACGTAACAATATGGTTCTGTATATGCTATTATAAGGTTCCTTCAACTGATATATTGCCATTTCACATTGGTCGCCAGTTAGCTGCCATTGATATACATTATACTGAGACTCTGAAATAACAGTAAAGAGAGACTTGTATAGATCGTTTTTGACCAGTTTTAAACAATTGAATCGAGTTCCACAATCCCTGTGCCCATCAAATTCACTGCGATGCTGGAATTCAGAAAATAAAACTGCGTGATGATTCTCTAAATCCTCTGGTTCCTTCGGTTCATAACCACGGACCGGCTGAGTTGTCACACTGTACAAGTTTGCCTGGATTGCGTAAGGAATTATAAACGCTGAAAACAATAGACTCGAGAAAATCAGTGTCTGTGGCCATCCAGATACTGTACGCCTAACAGAATTTTTATTTAATAAATATCCAAATACAACAAGAATATTATAGGAAGCATCTTTTCCTGTACGAAATATTGATAAAAATATAGCCAACACACTGAAAATTACGAATAGAACGCTGACTACAATAAAAGTCTGACCAGACTGATATAAAACTGCAACCCATTGCTCTACGTAATTTGAGTGAGCAACTATATACATCATGTGATCTATTAACGTTGGGTAACAGTATGAAACGTTTCCAACATAGTTCATAGAGCTCATCGCATATCCTCCCACAACTCCTTCAAATTCATTGTTCGCGACTTTTTGTACCATCATCAGTGTTAAGTTATTCATGACTTTTCCATATTTGTCAACTTTTCCAAATTCGTGTAAATCAATTCTCATTTCGAAATGCTTCTCAAACAATGTAATGAAATATTGATCAGTTCCTTTGGTGCTTGTGTCGAAGTTCATGAACGGCCATAGGTTACGTGTTATGAATTTATATTGGCAGTTACGAAGACTTCCCTCGTATAAAACAGGCAAATATTTCTCCGTGCGGTAATCAGAGCACCATGACCAAAACGTTAGGTGACCAGATTGGAAACAATAACCAGGTTTTGTAAAATTGTACCTGTTTATAGCGTAATCCTCACCATCGCGTGATATTAACGACACATTATAATTAATATTGTATGCATGAAGTAGATTGGTAATGTCATCTAAACTGTAATTCCTATAGGTTTGCAGGATAATGATGAATCTTGCTGCTGGATTCCAAAACTTATCTGAGGTGACTTTACTTAACCCATGCTCTAATTCTTGATAATCTTCACACACCACTATATAAATCATATTATAAATATTTCCGGGCTCCCAAAAGAATCTTCTTGAAACAAATCGTGCACCTTGCACGTTATGGAGGGCTGATAAATTTAAATCATTATTCATATTCATGACAGTAATGTCCATTAAGTGGTAATACTTCTTGTAATCAATGTCTTCTACCAGTTTTACGACACAACTTGTGAGAATTGTTGCATTATCTTGTTGAGTTCTTAAAAAAGCACTAGCACTAACTGAAGCCCAGAGAATGTAAAAAAATACTGTTTTCATTTTAGATGCGAATTAATCGAACAGCTTGTGTGTAGTTTGTTCCTTCATTTCCTAATAAATTGTATCGAATAAACGAAACTGTGGCACCATTTTGATTTTTAATGTTACATTGAAAACATTAATCATATTGGTTCTTTTTACCAGCACTCAATAAATTATCATTGTTAAAACCCTTAATGCTTTCAATTCATCGAATGAAATATGGTAACACAGTTTATGAAATAGGTTAAGCGCCTATTTCCCAAAGTGCTATTAAACAATCAGTTAATAAATTGACCCCGTTATTTTTGGATTTGGTACACTTGCGCGAATGGACATTTGTGCGAAAGACACTTGCGCGAAAGACACTTGTGTGAAAAGACATTTCCGGGAATGGACTTTTGTGCGTATGAACTTATGCGCGAGTGGACAATTGTGCAAAAGGCACTAGCGCGAAAGATACTAGTCTGTAAAAAAAAATCCGGGAATGAACTTTTGCGCCTTATGGACTTTTACAGAATGGACATTTGCCCGAAAGACTCTTGCGCTAATCCATTTGCGCGATAAAGTTGCGTATATGAGATTCCTTGATAACATCACGCCTGTATTCTTTTAAAGGGTTGAGCAGGGGTGTATACTGTGAACAGTACACCCACAATCAATGGTAGTAAGTAGTCCGAGTAGTGGTCAATAGTTATTGTCGTAGTATTTTATTCTGCTTTCTTTTACTATTTATTTATTTTCGACATGGGTGTCATTTTCATGGTTTTCGAGGTGGCTAATAACAAAATAGTGGTCGAAATCAAAATTTAAGATAGTGCCACTAAAAATTTGGTAATTCTTCGACATTAGTGTCGTTTTCATGGATTTCGAGGACGCTTGGCACACAAGGTTTTAAGAGGGTGAATACAATAAATGCAGACACAATTAAAAAGTCATTGTGCCTGGCGTGGATCCACGATACGAAGGGATAATCGCTAACTTGACATCAAAATAATAATAATAATAATGGACACGGCTCACATTGTCAGGAGGTTCCTCTCTCACTGGAGCCCTGACCACCTAGCTTAGGTAGCTTGGACCCGGTTCCCGATACCGGTGGGCTACTATTTTTTTATATTTTTAAATGTTTTTATACTTTTATATTGTAACATTTAAAAATAATTATAATTTATATGTTTACATTGAAATAAAGGAGATAATAATAATAATTCTTTATTGACATAATGAATACAATTTGGATTATGGGATTCCCTAGCACCTGCGCTAGTAAAATCTGTGTTGCAGGTGTTAGTGTTTTCCCCTTAATAAAGTGACAATAATCTTACATCAGACAGAATAAATATGAAAAGAGTAGAAAAGTCAACAAACATGCTGCCATGTTTGTGGATGTGTGCGTTTGTGTATGCGAGGGTGTGTATATGCGAGGGTGTGTATATGTGAGGGTGTGTATATGTGTGTTTGTGTATGCGTGTGTGCGTGTGCTATGCAGAATGGGTTATGTTTTTATGAGGTTTTCTACATCAGTATAGTCCATTGACTTTAGCCAGGCATATAGAATTATTTTTAATTTATTGTTATTCAATTTGCTTACTTTCTGGATTTTAGTTAATTTATTATAGGTATTCGGAGCAAGATAAGCATAGTGTCTTCTAGCAAATGCTGTTCTAGTACGAGGAACGGGCATCTTTCCACGCGCTTTTGTGATATTGCCAGGTTAGGAACAACTTGTTTGTGGTATCTTCGTAGTTTTTCCTAAGTGAATATCTTTCTCACAGATAATAATCCAGCCAGTTTGTACACTGAAGATGTGGGATGTCGATACGGTAGGTATAAAAGTACTTTAAGCACCATACGCAGTGCCCGCTCCACTCCAATCATATGGGTTTTTGCCGCACCTCCCCATGCGCAAATGCAGTGTCTGATAATGCATTCGCACAAAGTTCGGTAAGTTTGTACAAGTAGAGTTCTATTTACAACTGTGCGCAAGTTTTTAAAGATATTTACTAGTTTTCTGATTCTAGCTATTGTCAACGTGAGATACATGATAGTCCAGGTAAGTTGGTCATCCAGCGTGACAACCAATTACTTAATAGAGGCGACTCGTGAAAGCGTCGAACAATCACAGCTGGATCGAGTATCTCTTCTGTTGCACGGGAAGGTATGTATTTTTATGGCGTGGGATGCAGCCGGTTTTCCTACAGGTGTTTTGCTGAAGCATACATATTTCGTCTTACTGGTGTTTAATGACAGGAGACTGTTCTCCAGCCAGGAGGTCCTCCACCTTTGCTAAGCCTGTCTCAGCCAATTCAAATAGGTTCTCAGGTTTGAGCATGGAGAGGAGAGGATCAGCACCGTGTCATCAGGGAACATTAGGAGATCCAAGTATGGCAGGGTAGCAGCTATCCTATCTTGCATAGATTAATTAATATAAATGAGGAATAGTGTGGGTCCTAGCGTGCTACCCTGGGGAACGTCGTATTTGCATATTGAGTCAGAGCTTTCATAGCCGGCAACTCTAACTTGCTGTGACCTATCGGTTAAATAATCTCTAAACCAGTCCCGAGCCACCCCTCTTATACCAACACCCTCCAAGCGTGTTAGTAGTATCTTAACGGATACGGTATCAGTCGCCTTTTGGAGGTCTAAAAAGACCCCAAACACTTGTCCTCCCCATCCAGATAAGATACCAGAGTTGAAGTCAGTGCCAAAACTGCATCCTCGGTTGATTTTCTTTCTCTAAGCCCAAATTGAAAGTCACTAAGCAGTTTGTTATAAAAAGGTATTTACATATTAAGTACCTAGTAATTTATACCTATCAACTCAGTACGCGAAGAAAATAATAGAAATTTGTCGTGCTGTAAAATATTTATTGGTAAAAGAAGCTACAGAAGTGTTTCACATTAATCATTCATCTATTTAGTGCCAACAGATCACACAAAATACATATATACTGAGATCACCTCTTTTACTTATTCTAAAGAAAAGGTGCCTACCTCATCAATTATTAATGTTTAAAGGTGGAGTTTTTATTAAACCCGCGCTGGTATAGAATCAAAAGGAGAAAAAAAAGGAGCTACGTCTGCCAACAAACTGTTTTGCAGTTTGGCGGAGGTAAATATAATATGTAAAACTTGTTTCTGTGAATAAACACTTTTTCATTTTTATTTTTTTATTTTCAAATGTAGACAGTCAACACGCTGTTGTTGCATAATTAGGGGTTTCCTCGTGTGAGTACCTTGCGTTGTGATCCAGCCCAAACCTCGAAGATAAAAATGACTAAAGACAAACAGTAACCACCAATAAGTATCATAAAAACATAATAAAAATTTGACAGTGGCAGTGGCACGTGTTCAGGTCGGTAACGAGATTTACACCTTAACCACTCTCGGAAATATATTTTATTATCAATCTTTTTCATGACACCTGTAGTTGATACCTGATGTACAAAGTGATCCAAATATGGAATCAGAACAGAGCCACGACGTAACAATATGGTTCTGTATATGCTAGTATAAGGTTCCTTCATCCGATATGTTGCCATTTTGCATTGATCGTCGGTCAGGTGCCATCGATAAACGCAATAATGAACATCCGAAATTAAAGTATAAAAAGACTTGTGTGGACAATTTTTAACCTCCATTAAACAATTAAGTCTAGTTCCACAATCGCTGTGCCCATCAAATTCTCTGCGATATGGCCAGTCACTATATAAAACTGCGTGATAACTCTCTAAATCCTCTGGTTCTTTCGGTTCATAACCACGGACCGGCTCAGTTGTCACACTACACAAGTTTGCCTGGATTGCGTAAGGAATTATAAATGCTGTAAACAATAGACTCGAGAAAATTAGTGTCTGTGGCCATCCAGATTTTGTACGCCTAACTGAATTTTTATTTAATAAATATCCAAATACAATAAGAATGTTGTAGGAAACATCTTTTCCTGTACGAAATATTGATAAATATGTAGCCGCCACACTGAAAATTACAAACAAGAGGCTAATTACAATACAAGTATTATGAGACTGAGATAAAACTGCAATCCATTCCTCTACATAGTTAGAGTGAGCAACTATATAAAACATGTGATCTATTGCCAACGGGTAACAGTGTGAAATGTTCCCCTGATTCTCCCGCGAGTTAATCGCCATTCCTGCCACCGCTCCTTCAAATTCGTTGTTCGCGACTTTTTGTGCCATGATCATTGTGTAGTTATTCAATAGTTTTCCGAACTTGTCCACTTTGCCAAATTCTTGTAATTCTATGTTTACGCCGAATTGCTTCTCAAACAATGAAAAGAAATGTTGTTCAGATCCTTTGATGCTTGTGTCGAAGTTAGTGAACGGCCATAAATTACGTGTTATGAATTTATATCGGCAGTTACGAATACTTCCCTTGAATATGAGAGGTAAATTCTTCTCAGAGCTGTAATCAGAGCACCAAGACCAAAACGTTAGATGACCGGTTTTCAAACAATAACCAGGTTTTGTAAAATTATACTTGTATATAGCGTAGTTTTCACCATCACGTGTTATTAATGAAACTTTATAAAAAATATTGTATGCATGAAGTAGACGGGTAATGTAACGTAAACTATAATTCTCGTGGTTTTGCAGGACAATGATAAATCTAGCTGATGGATTCCAAAATTTATCTGAGATGCCTTTACTTAGCCCATGCTGTAACTCTTGATAATCTTTACTCATCACGATATAAATAACATTGCTAATGTTTTCGGGCTCCCAGAAGAACCTTCTTGTAATAAATCGTGCACCTTGCACCTTGTGGAGGGCTGATAATTTTAAATCATTTTTCATATTCATGACTGTTATGTCCATGTAGTTGCTGTATTTATTATAATCAATATCTTCCATCAATTTTACGACACAACTAGTGAGACTTCTATCATGATCTTGTTTAAGTTTTAATAAGGCACTAACACTAACTAAAATGCAAAAAATATTTAAAACTATTATTTTCATTTTATGCCACGAATAGTTTGTTTGTAGGTTTGGCCTTCCTTTTCTGAGACCTATGTAGTTTTGAGTGAAAGAAATGGAGGCACTATAATGACTTATATTATATCTATTATTGAAAACATTTATCATATTCCAGCCTTTTATCAGGCAATTAATTATCATTGTTGAATGCCCTAATGTCCGAAGCCCTAAATCATCAAATCAAATGACCATTAAAGGAATTAGGCACAAAGACTATATTTTTCTATTAAAAAATAAATTGTTCTCCTTTGTTACACGGTTACACGCACATCACTATTAAGTACTAAAAGGTAGTTAGGTTAGTTTCCCAAATTGAAAACATATTAAAAATATGTTCCTAAAACAAAAAAGCTTGTAAAAATACCATTTCTTAATCGTCTGCCTTATTTTCGTGATAGGAGCACTGCTGAACTTCCGCCCCGTATTTTATCGATGACTAGCTTCTGCCCGCGGCTTCGCCCGCGTGGATGTCGGAAGTTATCCCACGGGAACGTGCTACCAGGATAAAAAGTATGTGCTTCCCCAGGATGCCATCTATCTCTTTGCCAAATCAGAAGTTCAGTGGTTTAGGCGTGAAAATGTAACATACAGTTTCAAGTTCAAATCCTCCCCTGAAAACCGAATTACCCCTTTTTGCCAAGTCAGGGGTCAATTTTCGACAACTTTACATACTTATTATTAATTATTTTCTGTCGAAAGTATCAATACTGCAAAATATCGCCATATTGTGTTCGGTACTTCTGTTGTAACCGCACCGCATTAATACCGCGCCGCGTCGAAAAATAATACGCTTGTATTATTTTTCGACGCGGCGGCTAATATATCGAAAACTCTCTATTATCCGTGTTGGCCGACACACGTGTGACATACGGTTTACTAATGATAAGCATACGATATATTGTCATAATTTACACTGGCATAACAAAATTCAGCATAATGATCATTACGCATAATATTATTAGGCATAAATGTTCAGCCATAATGCTTGTTGCCATAAATACTGCTAGCATAATAATAATGAAGCATAATTTTATAAAACGTAATGTTATAAACGCATAATGATATAAACACATAATGTTCTTTGGAATAAAACTAATAAACCTTAGTAATGTAATGCTAAAACACGAAAGAAAGAAGAAGTAAATATCAGGAAACATCGTACTGTTGTAACCTCATCTAACCCAAACCACAACCAAAAACACCAACAATAGAGGGGATCTGGCGCGTTAATGGTCACTGTTCTAACCTAACCTAAACCATATGATTCAATAACAGTAGTAAATATCAGGAACCGTCATACTGTAGTAATCTCATCTAACCCAAATGATTCACCAACAATAGAGGGGATCTGGGCCTCGGTGGACGCTGCCGCGGCCCGCTCGCTTCGCTTGCTCGCCTTCGCGCGTTAATGGTCACTGTTCTAACCTTTTTTTTTTTTTTTTTTTTTTGTCGCTGAGAAATGCTTTATGCATGCCCGCCTCGCGGGGGACGAGACGGGGTATGTGGGACTCCCTGTCGGAATGACAGTATACCCACTAAAACTCAGCGGTGTTCCCTCATTCGCCGTGATGGGAGGGCCACGGGAATAGGCATAGCCTTTACCTCCATAGCCCTCCCGGCGCATGCCCGCCTAGATGTTATGGCGGGCCCCGCATGCCCCCCACATAGGGGGGCTACGAGAATGGCCGGGAGCACCTAGCCATTCCCGTCCAACACTGGTGGAGGCCTGTGCAATGCAGGCAACGGTGCCCCCGCACCCGTTGCCTGCTGGCCCCCACGCCCGCCTGACTGGCGGGCCCCGCATGCCCCCCAAGATGGGGAGCTACGGCCGCAGAGGATAGGGAGAGCGGCAACGACACACCGACACTCCTCTTCCCCTGCGGCCCCACCGCGTCCGCCATCGAACGGTGGCGGCCCCGTCGAGGCCGCGGAAGGTGGGGAGAGCGGCAACGTATCACCGACACTCCCCCCCCGCCGCGGCCTCCAATCCTCAGCCGCGATGTCTCCCTCACGGGGGACATCGCGGCCCGCCTCAGGTAGGCTGCGATGTCGGCCAAACGGCACCGCAACCTACCCGCCGGCCGCTACGTCGTCGGCTTTTCCGCACAGCCTAGACGAGCGGCCGCTCCTCGGGTTCCTCTTAGCTTCACCGTGGCCCAATCCACCACGGCTACTGAGCCCCCCCGCCTCGACAATGCGGGAACCCACCGGGGGGGTCACTGTTCTAACCTAACTTAACCCATATGACATAAAAAACGACGAACAACGACGTTTTATAACATAAAAGGCTACATTCACCCAATTATCTGGGGCCACGGGAGTGCCCCCGCCAAGACGAGCCAAGCGAAGCGCAAGGGCACTACCTACCTTTTCTCGAAGCACTTCGTCGTATTTTTGAACCTTTTTAACTTGGGTGTGGATTATACCAGATAAACAAAATTTTCGGGATATGATGTCAGTGGTTGAATTATTAAACCTATTAAGTTTCAATTGCATAGCTCTTATACTTTAGATTTAATTGATATCTAAAATACCCCGATTTCGTCACTGATTCATTGACTCACTGATGATCATCCATATTCTTAAGGTTCTTCCTGAAGTCCTAGAAAGCTGAAATTTGGTATGTAAGCTAGTAATAGTACACAAACAACAAAAAAATCTTAAAACTTGGAACTTTTACCCCCCCAACCCCTTAAACTAGGGGGTAAAAGTTTGTATGAGACTGCCGTAAATTTTGATGCTAGAGGTCTTAAAATTTATATAGGGGTCCTTGTTATAAATAATAAGATATGTATTTCAGGATCTTTAGTAAATCATCCCCTACCCTTTAAATTAAGGAATTTTCCCATACAATACAGAAACACAATACAGTAGTACAATACAGTAGTTTATCAGCCATCTTGTTACCTTAACACAAGCATTAGGTTGCTTAGCTTGGGACAAATGGTGCTGTGTGAAATGTCCAGGGATATATTATTATTATTATTAATACAAACTTAAAATTCCCATACAAACTTAATTTCATGCTTGAGATCTGAAAATTATACAAGTACATTCTTCTTCCATTTTATTTTGAGTTAATAATAATAAATTTATTGAACCAATGTTACACTAAGTTATTACCTTAAGATTAACTTAACATCGGTCTGTAACCGTTAGCGATCATCATTTGGATCTTTACGGCGGTCCCCAAACTAGGCGGCGCGGCGCCTGTATCTTAGGGACCAGAGTTGCGATACATAATGCGCTATTTGCCACTGGAGTTTATTTAAGAATAGGGGAGTAATTGCAAGTAATTATATAAAACTAAATTAAATATTGAGATCAAAGTGAAAGTAAAACTTAACTCGTAAATCATTAAAAACAGAAATAAAGCTTAAATTGCACTGAACAAGGCCTAAAACTAAAAATATCAAACAATTAAAAATGAAATGTTAAACAATCAAAATAAAATGCTAAACAGTGAAAAATAAAATGTTAGATAATCAAAAAATAGGGTGTGGGTGTATTAGTGTGTTCGCGTGTGGTGTGTAGGTGTATTAGTGTGTGCGCATGTAGTATGTATGTAGGTGTCAGTGTCTGTGGTGGGAGTAGGACTCCGAGTGTGCGTTGAGAGTTGTGAGAATGTTTTCCGATTCATCGTATGAAAGACCTAATAGCCATTGTTTGACAACATTTTTACATGTGGTGAGGGAGAGTTCTTTTGGGTCACAAGGCAAACTAAAGGGTGGTTAAATTTTAAGGGCCGATGTTGATTTTGAATAAAACACAAATCATTTGGGAAATTATTGTCATTTCTTTTTATTATGATAATATGGTATGGTTCAATTATGTATGGAACAAAATATCGGCCAAATGGCCGCCGCGACCTCGGCGGCACACCTCCATCCGATAGTTCAAATTTTCGGTGACGCTGAGGCATAATTGAGGTTCTATGCCGTTAATGTGCCGAATTATCTCATCCTTTAGCTCTTGAATTGTTGCTGGCTTATTGACGTACACCTTTTCTTTCAAATAACCCCATAGAAAGAAGTCCAACGGTGTCAAATCACATGATCTTGGCGGCAAATTGACATGGCCACCACGTGAGATAACACGGCCATTGAATTTGTCGCGCAGTGTGTCCAATTCGGGCCATAAAAAGTTCGTTATCATCTCAGGATAGCGAACGCCATGAAGATGATTTTCTTCGAAAATTGATCATCCAATGTTGCCATTTCTTGCCACCATTCTGACCATTGACGACGTTTGGAATGGTCAAGAGGTGCAATTGTTGGGCACGACGACGAGTTGAGGTGGACGGCTCTTCAGCCACACTATCGCGAACAGCAGCAATATTTTCTGCAGTACGAGCTGTACGAGCATGCACTGGTGTTTTCACATCTCCTACAGACCCGGTTTGCTCAAATTTTT
The DNA here is from genome assembly GCA_949629185.1 of Apamea crenata. Lineage (NCBI taxonomy): Eukaryota > Metazoa > Arthropoda > Insecta > Lepidoptera > Noctuidae > Apamea > Apamea crenata. The sequence goes on along the minus strand of OX451371.1, from coordinate 7,188,010 downwards.
GCACGATTTTTCCTATTGTACGCACATTTGGACGATTAAATTGACCGAAAAAATCACGAAGTGCACGATATGCATTTTGATTTGAACGCCCATTTTCATAATAAGCCTGAATAATTTTAACGCGTTGCTCGGTTGTGTATCTTTCCATGGTTCAAATTGAGTTAGTCTGGAATTGAGTAATGTCAAATGAAATGCAGAAAAAAACTTGACGTTTAGGTGTGGTTCACATTCAACATCGGCCCTTAAAATTTAACCACCCTTTACTTGTGACCTTGTTATACACAAAAGTGTGTAGATAGGCAGGGCAGCGTCTTGTTACGAGAGATGTGGTCCGTTGTAGCGGGATGTGAAAGACACGTTTGGATGTCAATGGCGCCGATTCCCTTGTCTACAAACTAAACTAAATTTAAGTTCAGTGCATCTTTTTCTCTCTATTTCATTAAGAAAAGGACAGAAGATAAAATATTAGTTTAGTCCTGTCAAATTAAGATACTCCATAGACAGTTTAGACGTGATTATAAACACGGCGACTTAAAATACGTCAATTTACGTCAGGCGCTGACTAATTTGACAGGACTAAACTAATATTTATCTTCTGTCCTTTTCTTAATGAAATAGAAAGAAAAAGATGCACTGACTTAAATTTAGTTTAGTCGGTGAACAAGGGAATCGGCGCCAATGAGTAGTAGTCAGGTCGAATTTGTAGGGTTTTGTGTAGGTAAGCATTGAGAATAAATAGTTGACGGACACGTAGAACTTGAAACTCTTTGTACAGGGAGTCAGTTAGGTAGAAAAATGTTTTTTTTAAGAGAACTTTTATAACAGCTCTCTGGGCTCTTTCAAGCTTAATCATTATTGTTTTTCCGGCTCCACCCCAAATAGATACGCCATATTGTATAATGGACTGGCATATGGCGAAATAAACCATTCGCAGGATGTCTTTTGGAGCGCGGTCTCTTAGTTTCTTTATTTTATGTATGTTTCCTTACTCGACCAGAGAGAAATTGAATGTGGGGCTTAAATGATAGATTTTCGTCAATGAGTAGATCTAAATAGCGAATAGATTGTGTCCGGTTAATATAATCGCATGAGCAGTCTTCGCGTGATGTGTTCAAATGGTTCTGAAATGTGTGAAATTTCAAAATTAGGTTGGGAGGAGGGCTAGGTAAATGTGTTTTGGAAAATATTATAAGTTTAATTAAAACATAATTAAAAAAAAAAACATCCCTCAAACCCTTCCATTACGGGATAAAAGTGCCGTTTCGTTACTACAAGAACCATTGTATAACAGTATGAGAGTTTTTCACCTTATGTGAATATAGCGAAATGGCCAAGCCATATATTTTGACTAAGGTGTAGAGTTTGCGAAGTTAGGCCTTGTAGAGTTAAGGGCGTGTAGAGTTAGAAGCTTGGCTCTACATGAGATCTGATTACTTTTTGACAGTGCGAGCTACATGGTCTCGTCTTGGCAACATTTAACATGAAATGTTTTTGTGGGATGACTTTTTATATTTATGGCTCATGATTATCAGACGAATAAATATTATGCCTTTAAAATTTATGCAACTCCAACTTAAGCCAAAACATATTAGACTACGTGATAGTTAATGCTAACTTTTGCATTATGCCAAAGTATTATTATGCAGCACTATTATTACGCTAATAAAAGTTATGCGAAAACGTTATGCCAAACTATATTATGCCTTAAAATTTTATGCCAACCGGGGTATTACCGTCACATACACAGACCAAGTGAAGTGCACAGCAGTAAAAGGAAGAAATCAGCGAACACGTGTTACATCTTCTCAGGCTGTCCTTCTATCAACGTGCTTCATCCAGAAGACTCCCAAGTAAGTCCTTCATTCCCTTTTCCTACCCTGGTCAGCTCATTACTGTGCGTCGTCAATAGCTCACCCCTGCTTAGATTACACTCCCGGAACGATCCTTCGAAGCCGCATGTAGATACTTATTCACCAGCCGTGATATAGTTATTTCCCTAGGGATATAACTATATACTACTATAGTGATATGAAAGCAGTTCACCTTTATCACATGTGTGTCCCATTTCTTATTGTTTTTTGAAGTGAAAACTTCTTCAGCGGCGTTGTGCACTTTTGTTGTGATGGGTAAAAAATGTTAACCTCGCGTCAGGACACGTGACCTGATCGAAAATTCGTAAGACGGAGGGAGAGTAGACCGCATTCCAAAATACTTATCAAAAATGCACAACGTTAATATTCCAGTTTTCACTTCTGCCGGCACTCCCGGAGTGCAACCAGTTGTTTTTTTTTGTGTTTTATGTTCTTTTTTGCGTACGTAAATAAACGTATTTTCTTTCTTTCTTTCATGTGTGTTAAAGGACGATGCCCATTTTGGTAGCCATGTGTAAGCATCGTTGGATGGCTCTTTTTCAGTGAATAGAAGGTACTATGGCGCATTATTCCAAATTCTTGTCCTTTCGGAGTTATACTGTATCATGTCAGTTTTAGCAATACACACCTTACTAGGTTTAGGAAAAGTTTTTGTGATTTGTGACTTCTCTAACCTCAGTTTGCTCAAAATTGTCTTTGAATCCTTATACGAAACTGCATCGATTTTTATCATAAAAATAAAATGTAAGAATTAACGTTTTTTTAGTTGACTGTTCCATTTTTCTAAAATCTGTTAATGTAGTTTGCAATTGCAATTACTCAAAAAGTTAAGGACAGCCTCCTAAGAACGTTTTTCTGAAGCTAAACGGGTAAGGTGGCTTCCGTTACTGCCTCGTCTCCATTTTGCACCCTGTATTACTCCGATCGGACAAGGAATTAAAACAAAGGCCAGTGGTAGTTACTAAATCTTAATACCTTTATAATGATATATTATTTATTCCTATTGGAGCGGATACCAGCTTCCATACATATTGTGGCATAATCCTTTGGGTAACCAAACTCCAGAGGGGCAATTCTCGTAATTTTAAGAACGTTCACAGTCTGATCTCAGTCTCAATCTGTCAAAAATACCTCTAATTTCCCTACATTTTGAAAAGTTTTTGACATTTGTTTGTCGCCGAGATGACACTGCAACTAGATTTTGAACGTTTTAAATTACGAGAATTTTATTGGCCTTCTGATATTAGTAGATAATATTACCAATGTGCGTGTGCCAACAAAAAAAGGGGTTAATTTATTAACTGATCATTTAAATAACAATTAACATTATTAATAATTAAATTAAAATTAATTGATAATTAAATTCATTTACTGACTGCTGCGCTGCGTGTCGTGGGCTCGATTCCCGCACGGAACAAATATTTGTATGGCCTACAAGTAGTTGTTCCGGGTCTGGCTGTTTGTGTATGTAAGTGTAAATGTTTGTGAACGCACCCACGATACAGGAGTAATTCCTAGTGTGGGGCAAAGTTTTTATTAAAAAAAAAAAAAAAAATTAACTGATTTATCCCATTGACAGTGATGCGTGGTGATGCGGACGAATTTTTTGATGCCCAATGAGCTCCTGCCTTTTTCTATATATTTGTTTTTCGTATTATATACTTGTATACAATTTTATATAGTATATATTAGTGTTAGCTTGTAAAAATAGTAATTAATCTGTGTATAGTAGTACAAATAAAATGGCAACCATTAAAAAAAAAACAATATGTGCCTGTTGTCTTTAATACGTAAAACGGTGGTTCCATATTTCATTCGATGAATTGAAAGCATTAAGGGTTTTAACAATGATAATTTGATTTCAAAGATTGAGTGCTGGTAAAAAGATCGAATATGATTAATGTTTTCAATGTAACATTAAAAATCAAAATGGTGCCACAGTTTCGTTTATTCAATACAAGGTATTAGGAAATGAAGGAACAAACTACACACAAGCTGATCGATTAATTCGCATTTAAAATGAAAACAGTATTTTTTTACATTCTCTGGGCTTCGGTTAGTGCTAGTGCTTTTTTAAGAACCCAACAAGATAATGCAACCATTCTCACCAGTTGTGTCGTAAAACTGGTAGAAGACATTGATTACAAGAAGTATTACCACTTAATGGACATTACTGTCATGAATATGAATAATGATTTAAATTTATCAGCCCTCCATAACGTGCAAGGTGCACGATTTGTTTCAAGAAGATTCTTTTGGGAGCCCGGAAATATTTATAATATGATTTATATAGTGGTGTGTGAAGATTATCAAGAATTAGAGCATGGGTTAAGTAAAGTCACCTCAGATAAGTTTTGGAATCCAGCAGCAAGATTCATCATTATCCTGCAAACCTATAGGAATTACAGTTTACATGACATTACCAATCTACTTCATGCATACAATATTAATTATAATGTTTCGTTAATATCACGCGATGGTGAGGATTATGCTATATACAGGTACAATTTTTCAAAACCTGGTTATTGTTTCAAATCTGGTCACCTAACGTTTTGGTCATGGTGCTCTAATTACCGCACTGATAAATATTTGCCTGTTATATACGAGGGAAGTGTTCGTCAGTGCGAATTTAAATTCATAACACGTAACCTATGGCCGTTCATGAACTTCGACACAAGCAACAAAGGAACCGAACAATATTTCATTACATTGTTTGAGAAGCAATTCGATATGAGAATTGATTTACACGAATTTGTAAAAGTTGACAAATTTGGACAACTCATGAATAACTCGACACGGATCATGGTACAAAATGTCGAAAACAACGAATTTGAAGGAGTTATGGGAGGATACGCGATTATCTCCGAAAATGATTTTGGAAACGTTTCATACAGTTACCCAATGTTAATAGATTACATGCTTTATGTAGTTGCTCACTCTAACTATGTAGAGCAATGGGTTGCAGTTTTATATCAGTCTTTTGAGACTTGTATTGTAGTAGGCCTCCTGTTCATTATTTTCAGCGTGGTGGCTATATGTTTATCAATATTTCGTACAGGAAAAGATGTTTCCTACAATATTCTTGTTGTATTTGGTTATTTGTTAAATAAAAATTCTGTTAGGCGTACAGTATCTGGATGGCCACAGACACTAATTTTCTCGAGTCTATTGTTTTCAGCGTTTATAATTCCTTACGCAATCCAGGCAAACTTGTACAGTGTGACAACTGAGCCGATCCGTGGTTATGAACCGAAAGAACCAGAGGATTTAGAGAATCATCACGCAGGTTTATATACTGAATTCTGGCATCGCAGTGAATTTGATAGGCACTCGGATTGTGGAACTAGATTTGATTGTTTAATGCTGGTCAAAAACGATCCACACAAGTCTCTCTATACTATTATTTCAGATTCTCAGTATAAGGTATATCAATGGCAGCTAACTGACGACCAATGCAAAAGGACAATGTATCGGTTGAAGGAACCTTATGTTAGCGTCTACAGAACCATATATTTACGTCGTGGCTCAGTTTTGATTCCGCATTTGAATCTCTTTACTCTTCAGTTGTTCACAACAGGCGTCATGGAGAAGTATGCTAATGATATATATTTCCGAGAGTGGTTGAAATGTAAATCTCGTTACCGACCTGAACACGTGCCTCTGCCGCTGGCAAATTTTTATTATGTATTTATGATACTTATCGGCGGTTACTGTTTGTCTATATTAATGTTTGTGTACGAGGTTTGGGCTGGGTCACAACGCAATGCACGAGGAAACGTGTAATGATGCAACAACAGTGTTTATGGGATTAATATTTAGATGATTTTAAACACAAGTTTGTATACAAGCATAGTTTTAATAAAACATGTTTAAACTCCTCGGTGGCGGTATTGATAAGGCACATTTGGATGAGAATAAGTAGACTAGTTCATAATTTATGCATCATTTTGTGATATTCTCTTAAAATTAATTATGAGTGAATTACACGTATTATGTGAAATATTTTCTTTTTACACAAATAAAGGTTTTTCGAAACTTCAAATGCCTGGTTTTCTTCTACCCACAGCCGTATTGATTTATTTGTGTCTATTGATGAACCTGTCGATGATCTGCTTGGCGGCGCGTGGCTTGTCTGCGGGCACCATGTGTCCCGCGCCGACCACCATCGCCTCCATAAAGTTACCGCTTGTCTTCACGAAACTAAAACAGTCACCGATATTAGTTGGATGAAAAACTAAAGGGGAAGGTCCTTCCACTTCCCCAGCTTCGTCTAAAATACTTTTAACTATACATACCTATTCATTTGCAGTAGCTAGGAGAGCTCTAATCTTTGTAAAAGCAGTATCTACCTGTTGGTATAGCTAAGCAACACTGCCGTTTTCTGATTTTAAGCATCTATCATATAAAATCTCAGGCAAGTAGGTATTTTAACACAGTCTACAAATTCAGAACGGATCCGACAATTATCATTTGCAGCTAGGCTCCCGACGTCCAAATATTACCATTTACCAACGTTTTAGTCGGGTGGTTGATCGATTGGCGACATATTCCTAATAATAATATACATATGTATGCGCTTTACTCACGAGTTAATCTTCGAACTATTTTCTTCGTCGTAGACATGTTCTCTGTAAGCGTCGAGATATTGTTAATTAAAAAAAAAAACATCCCTCAAACCCTTCCATTACGGGATAAAAGTGCCGTTTCGTTACTACAAGAACCATTGTATAACAGTATGAGAGTTTTTCACCTTATGTGAATATAGCGAAATGGCCAAGCCATATATTTTGACTAAGGTGTAGAGTTTGCGAAGTTAGGCCTTGTAGAGTTAAGGGCGTGTAGAGTTAGAAGCTTGGCTCTACATGAGATCTGATTACTTTTTGACAGTGCGAGCTACATGGTCTCGTCTTGGCAACATTTAACATGAAATGTTTTTGTGGGATGACTTTTTATATTTATGGCTCATGATTATCAGACGAATAAATATTATGCCTTTAAAATTTATGCAACTCCAACTTAAGCCAAAACATATTAGACTACGTGATAGTTAATGCTAACTTTTGCATTATGCCAAAGTATTATTATGCAGCACTATTATTACGCTAATAAAAGTTATGCGAAAACGTTATGCCAAACTATATTATGCCTTAAAATTTTATGCCAACCGGGGTATTACCGTCACATACACAGACCAAGTGAAGTGCACAGCAGTAAAAGGAAGAAATCAGCGAACACGTGTTACATCTTCTCAGGCTGTCCTTCTATCAACGTGCTTCATCCAGAAGACTCCCAAGTAAGTCCTTCATTCCCTTTTCCTACCCTGGTCAGCTCATTACTGTGCGTCGTCAATAGCTCACCCCTGCTTAGATTACACTCCCGGAACGATCCTTCGAAGCCGCATGTAGATACTTATTCACCAGCCGTGATATAGTTATTTCCCTAGGGATATAACTATATACTACTATAGTGATATGAAAGCAGTTCACCTTTATCACATGTGTGTCCCATTTCTTATTGTTTTTTGAAGTGAAAACTTCTTCAGCGGCGTTGTGCACTTTTGTTGTGATGGGTAAAAAATGTTAACCTCGCGTCAGGACACGTGACCTGATCGAAAATTCGTAAGACGGAGGGAGAGTAGACCGCATTCCAAAATACTTATCAAAAATGCACAACGTTAATATTCCAGTTTTCACTTCTGCCGGCACTCCCGGAGTGCAACCAGTTGTTTTTTTTTGTGTTTTATGTTCTTTTTTGCGTACGTAAATAAACGTATTTTCTTTCTTTCTTTCATGTGTGTTAAAGGACGATGCCCATTTTGGTAGCCATGTGTAAGCATCGTTGGATGGCTCTTTTTCAGTGAATAGAAGGTACTATGGCGCATTATTCCAAATTCTTGTCCTTTCGGAGTTATACTGTATCATGTCAGTTTTAGCAATACACACCTTACTAGGTTTAGGAAAAGTTTTTGTGATTTGTGACTTCTCTAACCTCAGTTTGCTCAAAATTGTCTTTGAATCCTTATACGAAACTGCATCGATTTTTATCATAAAAATAAAATGTAAGAATTAACGTTTTTTTAGTTGACTGTTCCATTTTTCTAAAATCTGTTAATGTAGTTTGCAATTGCAATTACTCAAAAAGTTAAGGACAGCCTCCTAAGAACGTTTTTCTGAAGCTAAACGGGTAAGGTGGCTTCCGTTACTGCCTCGTCTCCATTTTGCACCCTGTATTACTCCGATCGGACAAGGAATTAAAACAAAGGCCAGTGGTAGTTACTAAATCTTAATACCTTTATAATGATATATTATTTATTCCTATTGGAGCGGATACCAGCTTCCATACATATTGTGGCATAATCCTTTGGGTAACCAAACTCCAGAGGGGCAATTCTCGTAATTTTAAGAACGTTCACAGTCTGATCTCAGTCTCAATCTGTCAAAAATACCTCTAATTTCCCTACATTTTGAAAAGTTTTTGACATTTGTTTGTCGCCGAGATGACACTGCAACTAGATTTTGAACGTTTTAAATTACGAGAATTTTATTGGCCTTCTGATATTAGTAGATAATATTACCAATGTGCGTGTGCCAACAAAAAAAGGGGTTAATTTATTAACTGATCATTTAAATAACAATTAACATTATTAATAATTAAATTAAAATTAATTGATAATTAAATTCATTTACTGACTGCTGCGCTGCGTGTCGTGGGCTCGATTCCCGCACGGAACAAATATTTGTATGGCCTACAAGTAGTTGTTCCGGGTCTGGCTGTTTGTGTATGTAAGTGTAAATGTTTGTGAACGCACCCACGATACAGGAGTAATTCCTAGTGTGGGGCAAAGTTTTTATTAAAAAAAAAAAAAAAAATTAACTGATTTATCCCATTGACAGTGATGCGTGGTGATGCGGACGAATTTTTTGATGCCCAATGAGCTCCTGCCTTTTTCTATATATTTGTTTTTCGTATTATATACTTGTATACAATTTTATATAGTATATATTAGTGTTAGCTTGTAAAAATAGTAATTAATCTGTGTATAGTAGTACAAATAAAATGGCAACCATTAAAAAAAAAACAATATGTGCCTGTTGTCTTTAATACGTAAAACGGTGGTTCCATATTTCATTCGATGAATTGAAAGCATTAAGGGTTTTAACAATGATAATTTGATTTCAAAGATTGAGTGCTGGTAAAAAGATCGAATATGATTAATGTTTTCAATGTAACATTAAAAATCAAAATGGTGCCACAGTTTCGTTTATTCAATACAAGGTATTAGGAAATGAAGGAACAAACTACACACAAGCTGATCGATTAATTCGCATTTAAAATGAAAACAGTATTTTTTTACATTCTCTGGGCTTCGGTTAGTGCTAGTGCTTTTTTAAGAACCCAACAAGATAATGCAACCATTCTCACCAGTTGTGTCGTAAAACTGGTAGAAGACATTGATTACAAGAAGTATTACCACTTAATGGACATTACTGTCATGAATATGAATAATGATTTAAATTTATCAGCCCTCCATAACGTGCAAGGTGCACGATTTGTTTCAAGAAGATTCTTTTGGGAGCCCGGAAATATTTATAATATGATTTATATAGTGGTGTGTGAAGATTATCAAGAATTAGAGCATGGGTTAAGTAAAGTCACCTCAGATAAGTTTTGGAATCCAGCAGCAAGATTCATCATTATCCTGCAAACCTATAGGAATTACAGTTTACATGACATTACCAATCTACTTCATGCATACAATATTAATTATAATGTTTCGTTAATATCACGCGATGGTGAGGATTATGCTATATACAGGTACAATTTTTCAAAACCTGGTTATTGTTTCAAATCTGGTCACCTAACGTTTTGGTCATGGTGCTCTAATTACCGCACTGATAAATATTTGCCTGTTATATACGAGGGAAGTGTTCGTCAGTGCGAATTTAAATTCATAACACGTAACCTATGGCCGTTCATGAACTTCGACACAAGCAACAAAGGAACCGAACAATATTTCATTACATTGTTTGAGAAGCAATTCGATATGAGAATTGATTTACACGAATTTGTAAAAGTTGACAAATTTGGACAACTCATGAATAACTCGACACGGATCATGGTACAAAATGTCGAAAACAACGAATTTGAAGGAGTTATGGGAGGATACGCGATTATCTCCGAAAATGATTTTGGAAACGTTTCATACAGTTACCCAATGTTAATAGATTACATGCTTTATGTAGTTGCTCACTCTAACTATGTAGAGCAATGGGTTGCAGTTTTATATCAGTCTTTTGAGACTTGTATTGTAGTAGGCCTCCTGTTCATTATTTTCAGCGTGGTGGCTATATGTTTATCAATATTTCGTACAGGAAAAGATGTTTCCTACAATATTCTTGTTGTATTTGGTTATTTGTTAAATAAAAATTCTGTTAGGCGTACAGTATCTGGATGGCCACAGACACTAATTTTCTCGAGTCTATTGTTTTCAGCGTTTATAATTCCTTACGCAATCCAGGCAAACTTGTACAGTGTGACAACTGAGCCGATCCGTGGTTATGAACCGAAAGAACCAGAGGATTTAGAGAATCATCACGCAGGTTTATATACTGAATTCTGGCATCGCAGTGAATTTGATAGGCACTCGGATTGTGGAACTAGATTTGATTGTTTAATGCTGGTCAAAAACGATCCACACAAGTCTCTCTATACTATTATTTCAGATTCTCAGTATAAGGTATATCAATGGCAGCTAACTGACGACCAATGCAAAAGGACAATGTATCGGTTGAAGGAACCTTATGTTAGCGTCTACAGAACCATATATTTACGTCGTGGCTCAGTTTTGATTCCGCATTTGAATCTCTTTACTCTTCAGTTGTTCACAACAGGCGTCATGGAGAAGTATGCTAATGATATATATTTCCGAGAGTGGTTGAAATGTAAATCTCGTTACCGACCTGAACACGTGCCTCTGCCGCTGGCAAATTTTTATTATGTATTTATGATACTTATCGGCGGTTACTGTTTGTCTATATTAATGTTTGTGTACGAGGTTTGGGCTGGGTCACAACGCAATGCACGAGGAAACGTGTAATGATGCAACAACAGTGTTTATGGGATTAATATTTAGATGATTTTAAACACAAGTTTGTATACAAGCATAGTTTTAATAAAACATGTTTAAACTCCTCGGTGGCGGTATTGATAAGGCACATTTGGATGAGAATAAGTAGACTAGTTCATAATTTATGCATCATTTTGTGATATTCTCTTAAAATTAATTATGAGTGAATTACACGTATTATGTGAAATATTTTCTTTTTACACAAATAAAGGTTTTTCGAAACTTCAAATGCCTGGTTTTCTTCTACCCACAGCCGTATTGATTTATTTGTGTCTATTGATGAACCTGTCGATGATCTGCTTGGCGGCGCGTGGCTTGTCTGCGGGCACCATGTGTCCCGCGCCGACCACCATCGCCTCCATAAAGTTACCGCTTGTCTTCACGAAACTAAAACAGTCACCGATATTAGTTGGATGAAAAACTAAAGGGGAAGGTCCTTCCACTTCCCCAGCTTCGTCTAAAATACTTTTAACTATACATACCTATTCATTTGCAGTAGCTAGGAGAGCTCTAATCTTTGTAAAAGCAGTATCTACCTGTTGGTATAGCTAAGCAACACTGCCGTTTTCTGATTTTAAGCATCTATCATATAAAATCTCAGGCAAGTAGGTATTTTAACACAGTCTACAAATTCAGAACGGATCCGACAATTATCATTTGCAGCTAGGCTCCCGACGTCCAAATATTACCATTTACCAACGTTTTAGTCGGGTGGTTGATCGATTGGCGACATATTCCTAATAATAATATACATATGTATGCGCTTTACTCACGAGTTAATCTTCGAACTATTTTCTTCGTCGTAGACATGTTCTCTGTAAGCGTCGAGATATTGTTGTCTTCCGGACCACTGGAGGCTTCTGTACGTGCGAACTGACAGCGCGTAGGGTACCACCAGGTCTAGCTGCCCGCTGGAGGTCAATAAGAAGTGGATTTAGTATGGTCATCAGATTTTATCTTGAAAGAATATTACCTAATCTTCTTGGAACTTACTTGTAACACAAGACTCCATAATGCTCCACCAATTCCTCTAGCCAAGGTTTGACGGTCTGATATACATCACTTCGTAACGAATCGAATACAATCATATTAAATAGACGAAACTTCTTCTCTTTGACGTGAAGTGCGTTTTGGACTTCTGGTTTGCTTAAAAATGTTTCTATTGAACTAGTAAGTGGTGAAGTCAGCTTAGTAGCCTCACCGTTCATATAATTATATATATCAACTGGTACATTATTAAAAAGCATGTTTGCAACTTTGGATGCATTCTGTAATCAAGAACGTGAGAAAATATAGGTAGCAAAAACTCTGGATCATAAAAAAATATTTAGGTGTAAAATGTTAGTTCAAAAGTAATCTCCAGGGGGACCTGGCCCATTTTCCTGACAATTCCACATAATTAGGAAAAACGAAAACTTTATCAGCCTAGGGTAATTTAGGAGCAGTCACAGTATTTGTGATTAATGTTATAAAAATAATATTCTAGTAAAACCAAGTACCTACCTAACTTTAAATAAAAAAAACTTTGCGCACAGTTTGTGCTTTTTGTCATGCAAACCGTCATTTAGGGAATAGAGTATTATTTAAAGTGTACTGACCTCTATATAAGCGGAGACGTTATGTTCTCTCCAGTTCTGTCTAGCCTCTGATTCCAGCTTCCCAATATCTCTCGCTTGCCTGTGGTCTATGAGGCCCATTTGTAGAGCCCACTTAGAGAAGTGCAGCATTGTCGGTGGATCTATCAACCCATCGCCGATCGCCAGGCCCTACATAGCGCACAGACTGGTTAATTCTTAGTTCACATACAATGAGCACTAGCATATTACCATTTCACTTACTCTCAAATTAATCGGATTTGAATAATCTTTACTGTGATGTATGAAATGTCCAAAAGCGGGAATGTATTTTCCAGCGTACGATTCACCAGCTATGAACAGAGGTGCCGTTCTTAATTCCGGGAACACTTGAAGAAACTGTTGGATGAAGCTGAGAAGGCACCGGCCCACCTGCGTGTAGGAAAGATGAGCAATTATTGTTTAAAATGGTCCATAGTTATTCAAAACGTAGATCACTCTATAGGTGATCCTGATAATATCGTTTGGTACTTACTGTATGCTCATTGGTGACGTATTCTCCTCCCTCGCTAAAGCTAAAGCCAGTTCCGACTGGATTATCAATGAACAGAAGCGAGTAGCTGGAACCCCATGTGATATTCATTTTTTGAACTATCAAAAGAAATAAGTAGTTGTATGGTACTCGTAATTTAATCTAATTACATAGAAATTATAGGAAAATCAACATTTTGTTTTATTTAACTGTTTAGAAGATAACACTAAAATAACAAAATTATATCCTAAATTAACTATAACCATTTACAAACTAAAATATAGCGTCGAAAAATTCATCCGCATCGCTGTCGACTGGTAATGTACCCAAGACACTGGCGGCATTGCCACGTTGTATGGCAATATAAAAAAAACTACAAAAAATATACAACTACTAAAAATATATAAACTATGTAAGTTATGTACAAGTAAATGAAAACGTAATTATTGATGGTTGATTCATTATTGTGTCTAAGTCGTAATACTAGAGAGTTATTCAGAGGACATTCTTGTGTTGGATTAAATCCTACTATCATTCTTACTAATATTATAAACGCGAAAGTTTGTGAGGATGGATGGATTTGTGACTCTTTCAAGCAAAAACTACAGAACGGATTTTGATGAAACTTTACAGTACTATAGCCTATACACCAGTATAGCACATAGAATGCTTTTTATCTCGATATTATCTCGGGATCGACCCTTATGCGGGTGAAACCGCGGGACACTGCTAGTATATAAAATAACAGTAAGTAGTGAGAGTAGAGACAATAAGGAGAAAGGAAAAAATAAGTTAGTAAATATAAGTAGCTAGGTACCTGATCCATTGGTAACTTGTAAAGGTCCTATTTCTCCGAACAAGCCAAATAATGAAGAAGCACCGGGCCCTCCTTGTAGCCAGATAACCAAGGGAGTACTTTCTAGATCAACTCCCTGCGCCGGAAAATACCAGAAGAACAGATTCCATTTACGAATTTTGTCAACAGTGAAGTACCCAGCGTGACTGTTGACGCCAGCGAACAGACTCGGGTCTACTTTAGATAGTTTCTTGGCTTTTTCAGTTTTCCCATGTTCAATTAAGGGTGTTAGGATAAGAGGACCATCTTGTTGACCACTACGAGTCGCAGTACTCGCAGTTGCACCGAGAAATGAACACTGACCACTGGAGGAAAATATGGAAAAGAACAGAATGCATTACAAAATATTACCTCCTGACGCAGATTGCTTAACAATCGAATTATTAAAGTGGTTTGTAGAAAGTTGAACATATGTATGTACACCTACATATACAATCAGATATGTTGAATTAGGCAAAAGCTAAAGAAAGAAAGGAATTAAATTGGTACCTACCTATTAAGGTATCCTAATATAAAGTTCACTATGATGCAAAGACACCCTGTTTTGGTCATCATATTGAACTGATTTAAAATGCGTAGATACTGCTACAATTGGGGAGAGAGACACATGGACTTTAGTATGTACTTGAAAGAGATGCCAAAACACAATACAGACACTACGGGATCAATACTATAACTGCCAACTATTTATAATATCAACCATATTTAATTCATGATTACAGGAAAATGGGAACAGCACAGTAGAAAACCTAATTTTAAGGAAAGAATATATTTCTAATGATCACTAGTTCTACGTACTTCGTACGTTTCCTTAAATAATGACGTTGTTTCCAGTTAAATAAATTACAAGGTAAACTATTTACAGCAGTAAAGGTATGATCATCGCCAATAATCCATACATTATTACGTAACATTATAAGAACGAACTTCGATAAAATTTGGCAAAGAGATAGATGGCATCCTGAGGAAGGATATCGGCTACTTTTTGTCTCAAAAATAATGTTTTAACTTAAGATATTTCAATTATATTCCTTTCGTTCGTATTACTTTTTAAATTCGACACGTAAAAGACCATTCCGTACTGAATTAAAAACCACGAATTTATATGCTTCCATACAAATCCATACTATCCAAAGAGAATTAGTCATTGATACTATCCATACCTACTTCCATCAATTCAAAAACTGTAAATGCGAAAGTAACTGTCTGTTACCCATTTCATGCCTTAATTATTGTAAGAAATTGGGTTAGGACATACATAGAATATAATTTACGATATCTACGCGGGCGAAGCCGCAGACAAAAGCTAGTAAATAACAAAGTTGAATACTATACTTAGCTACCTTGAAACTGCAGCGTAAAATGTGAAAAGATAGGTAGGTACTACTTGCCTGCATGATGCTTCATAGCTTCTGTTGAGATGAGGCCTGCCTGGCAAGATCTCTTGCCTGGTTAGAGAATTATTCGTTTTTGAAGTAGGAGCTGAACATCTTCTCAATCCGGTAAAGTTAATTTGTTTGATTGACACTTAACTGGCACAATGTCGGTGTACTTACCATGAGTAGTATACAACACATCTATGTCCGAATTTTGGGGGGTTTCAGGGTGTGATGATAAAAATTGCATCGATGGAATTTTTTGTTGTATTCCCAAAAAATACATTATATCATCTACCATATGGGTTGGTAGGTACATATTATGGGCACCAAACCATTATTTGATTTTAATTTTAAGCTTGTTTTGATTATTTTGTACGTAATCTGACTTCCATGTTATTTATTAAAATTAAATTAATACTTGTATTTCCGATTAAGTTTGTTTTAAGTTTTTATTTTGATGTATTTAAAATATTTCCGATTGAATTTATATTCAGTTTCTACTTAGTTACTTCCTTTTGATATTGTGGTTTTCTGTTGAACGTTTCTATTCTTATACTTCC
This sequence comes from Apamea crenata, assembly GCA_949629185.1. NCBI lineage: Eukaryota > Metazoa > Arthropoda > Insecta > Lepidoptera > Noctuidae > Apamea > Apamea crenata. The sequence continues at coordinate 7,172,111 of OX451371.1, read as the reverse complement.
TTATGATATATTGCACGTTTCCAGTTGACTTTATTTTAAGGTTTTTAAGTTGATATTAAGGGTTTTTTTTGACAATCAATCATATATCCTCTTGATTTGTATTAATTCTACTTGGCGGTACAATTGCGCGGTAAAGTTTAGCGGCAAAATTTTGGCGGTAATTTTGTGTATAAAAACCGTTGTATTGCGAATGGAAAGACAGCCCTGGCTGGAGGCCTTAATTTACTGAGCCATCCACAGGCAAGTCCGGTTAAGTAGAGGACAATCTCCTAGGCTAGGAACTGCGAGATGACATTCAAAAAAAATAATGGATAAGCATTTTTTGTTCTCTTCTCGTGGAATAAACTCTCAGAAGTGAAGTAAGGTATTTTGTTTGTACTTTCTTAAATATTTTCCTGCCATTTCCTATTGCTGTGTATTCTTGTGTATATTTGGTGCAAATTAATATGTCCGAGTCTGACAACGATGGCGATGATGCGCCGACATATACACGTTCAAGATCACCAAGTACCGAATACTCGGCCTCGAAATTACTTTATCACTTGTTGTTCAGGTGTTGTATCAGGTGTTCACCTTGACAGTAAGCTCACCTTCGTACCTCACATCGCCTCTATTGTTTCTAGGGCTTCTAAAACACTGGAATTCATAAAAAGAACCTGTTATGATTTCAAAACTGTCCAAACCTTAACAGTGCTCTATAATTAACTTGTACGAACTGTTCTGGAATACGCGTCACCTGTTTGGAATCCAATTTATGGTACACATGTTAATCGCATAGAACGGGTCCAAAAAAGCTTTACACGCTATCTGCAGTAAAAATCTACTAACTGTCCTATGGACGCTGATTACTCGCAAAGGCTAGGTCACTTCAAATGCTAACTTTAAAACAGCGAAGGCATACTAACGACCTGCACCCCAATTGCGTAACATACAATCAATCGGAATCAGAATCAGTTTGAAGCAAATTGTTAATCCATTGCTTCATAAGTTCGAAAAATTTGTCTGCTCAACACGTAAATAACGCAATGAATGTTGTTGAACTGTCAAAATGAAACCGATTCCAATTAATCGTGTGTTACGCAATTAGGGTGCTGATTCTGCTCCACAAAATCATTAATGGATTTATACAAGTTCCGAAGCTTCTCGTCGAAATAAATATATCTGTTCCTCGCCATAGTTCCCAGATCTCAACGCATCCTAGATGTATTCACTCCATGCCTAACAAGAACCAATCTCGGACATTCGGCACCAATGAACAGATTGATGAGGACGTACAATGAGCTCCATAAACGTGCCATTAGCATTGACATCTTCGCCAGCAAGCTATCGCAATTTCGCAAACAATTTTTATTGACCCACTAGCTGCGCCCCGCGGTTTCACCCGCATAAGTTTCGATCCCGTGGGAATGTCGGGATAAAAAGTATCCTATATGTTAATCCTGGTTATAAACTATCTGTGTGCTAAATTTCGTCAAAATCTGTTCAGTAGTTTTTGCGTGAAAGAGTAACAAACATCCATACATCCATACATACAAACTTTCGCATTTATAATATTAGTAGGATAGTGGCCACAGTTAATATCTAAGTATATTATCAATATTATTACTTATTTATATACTATTACTTACTTGTTTATTATTTATCCTTGATTGTGTTAATATTTAGAGAGCAACAAAATAGATTTAGTTATTTCTTTTCTTTGATTTTTAGTTTTCAATTTTGTTTTCATGTAGATTTGTTTTTTTTTTCAACCTATAACTTATGTACTTACTCCTACTACTACCTAAGTGCTGTGCATACCTGTAAGTGACAAATTCACTCTAGATTTTAAGTTCAATTGTTACAGTACCCGAAAAAAAGTATTAGTGAATAAGTCGTTGGAGTGCCACAATTAAATAAATAAATCACTTTTGGCAGCATCATCATCTGCCTAATAGCCTTTTCTCAACTATGTTGGGGTCAGCTTCCAGTCTAACCATATTCTATTCTATTCAGCCTTTTGGCCTCGTATAGGACTTTCTGTTTCATTTTTCCTTTTGTTACTTTTTCATATAATTTGTTTTTTTTTTTTTTTACTGTGTTTAGTTCAGTTTATGATCCTGTACGAGTCGCAATAAATACTTTTTCTTTCTTTCTTTCAACCGCATGCAGCTGAAATCGATTTTACATGGAGCGACTGCCTATCTGAGCTCCACAACCTAGTAACTGGGCAATGACTATAAAACCTTCTCTTTGTAACTGGGTAATACGATACCCCTTGGTAAGACTGGTTGTCAGACTTTCGGGCTTCTGACAACCTGTAACGACTGTGTGAGTAACGTCCACGCAGTGGACTCGGTATGTAACGGTGATCACCCATCCACGGCCAACTGCGGCAAGTGTAGCTTAACCTGACTGATTAACCCGTGTAACTGTTATTACTTTAGCCACGAGCCACTACCACTTTTGACAATAATTCAAAGTAAATTGAAACTTCACGTACAACTCTACAAGGATCTTTTACGCGTGGCCAAAACAGGAACTAACGCTTTTCTGACAATAACTGTCATGAATCTTTCACAGATGTTTACCAATAACGCGCCCCGTCAATGTCATTGACGCGCCAAAAGATCATTGTCGCTTGTTGTTAAAACTGTCTAGGTATCTGTCACTTAGACAAGAAATAGACCTACGGGGTAATTGCGTAACACACTTAAATACAGACGCCAGCATCAACCTTGAACCTTAATGCTTCAAAGATAAAGTTGAAAATCAATTAAAGAAATTTGACAGATTGTAGTAGCTTGATGTGCTGGCGTCTGTACAATCGCAATGCCTTTCATTCAACTCAACTACGACAGTTACCTACCTACTTTGTCGAGCAGACAAATTTTCAAATATAAAGCATTGGATTAGCAATTTCCTTCAAAATCCGTTAGATTGCTGAGGGCCTAATCAATTGGTAATAGCATTCAAACCGTTTCGTATTTCTACAACGACTTTCAATAGAATTTACATAATCTTTATTGCTGATAGAATGTCACTTTTTAGAGGTCCTCTTGTCGTCATATTAAGTGCCAGTGACATTTAATCCTAGGATGGTAAACCAGTTACTTTGTCGATTATACCTACTTATAAATAAATTATGGGAATTGTTAATAATACTGTTGTATCAATTCTCAGAATAAGACAGCTAATTAATTAATGTTTTTACTCCAAGTTTTCCTTGACTACGTCACTTGCTACACAATTGACCATAGCTCTAATGACATTGCTGAAATTGTGACGTCAACGTCACTTGCTCACGTAGGTGCTTATAACGAAATTAAAGAAAAATAGCTGTAGGTACTAAGTTTTATTACGTTTAATTAAAGCACTTCAAAGACTCGTCGCATGGGTCGATCTCTTTATAAAAGCCAGAAAGAAAAAAAAAAAGTATAAAACAACAACAAAAACCAAAACAACAACAATAATCAGCAATATAATCTTTAACTCAGAATCACAGACAATTTGCTCTATAGAAGCAGCAAAGAGTGTGGCAAGGTGTGATCAAGTGTGGTACAAACCATCAAACTGAATATTCTCCATGGGACCAACATCGTAATCGTGAAAAAATATCAGAATTCTTCTTTTCGTGTCGATAGTACTCTTCATCGATATTTTATATTGTTGTAGGTACACTTAAATATCAGCCATCCCATACATTTGGGCCGAGTAGGTATTGTAATTTTATACCCATATAAAATTAACAACGTCAATTTATAACGCTAACAGATTTTATCAACTGTACCAACAGTTGATAAAATCTGTTAGTATTAGCGATTTCCATGTTGGTCCCATGGAAAAAGTTGCTCAGTTCGATGGGCTATTTAAACCACACTCTTAAATATGATCACACCGTACTGATACACGCTGTATGCTTCAAAGATCGCGCGAAGTAGACGGGTTAGTACTGATTCCTCCCGTTCTTTGTTTCCACCAAACAAAGAAAAAAAAAGAAAGAAGACAGAAGAAGAAAAAACAAAAAAAGAAGAAGAAAAGAGGGAAGAAGAATAAATTCTATTCTATTCTATTCTATTCACCCGAAAATACACTACTGATACATTATAATCCCGTTTTATCAGACGTAATCGTCAATTTTACAATTAGTTCCTTCTCATTTACAAAAATCACAGATTAAATCACAGATTGCTAGAATATTAATATAAAAATATATTTCTTCGAAAAAAATACTACTTGTTTAAATAATCCTATTAAAAATAGAAAGAGATAGACATAGGTACCTATCTATCAATTCACATCATGTTCTATTGTTCTTAATACAAATAATGAGTTAAAAGTAGTTACGACGAACTATGTAGATGTACAAATTAGGTCTCTTAGTATAAGCTGTATGTGTGTGGCTTTAAGATCATTGCTGAAATTGTGACGTCAACGTCGTATTAGCACTTGCTAACGTAGATAGGTATTACGAAATGAATGAATAATAGCTGTAGGTACTCAGTTTATTACGCTTATTTAAAGTACTTTAAAGATTTGTCGTATGGGTCGATGATAAAAACAATTAATTAATAATCAATTATAATATGAATGCAGTTTTCGCGACTTACGAGTTGTAGGCGCTTTACTTTGTGTAAACGATTTCATCACCACTGCTCTCAAAAAGGTGAAGGAAAACATCGTGAGGAAACCGGTATGTCCTAGAACCAAAAAAATCGAAGACATGTGACATCTACCTTGAGACCTTCGGGCGCGGTGGCATGGTGGATTACGACTTTCTCACAGATTCCCTCGCACAGAGAGGAGGCCTGTGTCCCAGCAGTGGGAACATTATGCTATACAATGAATCATTAAGTAATTGGAGATTTTAATAAATAAATGAATCGCTCAAATTTGTGGTACATTCTAGCAGTCAACAACGTTAAACTCGACTTCTTTCACAATATTATTGTATTTATTAGTTGCCTATAAATTGCCGCTATTGTTTACATCATCTTAGGTCCAAAGGTTTAAAAATCGTAACCGGAAAAATCCAAGTCACCACATCGTGTGAGGTCATTGACCTTCACTAGCTGTTCCAATTGGATTCACGGAGAAAAACCCAGTGTTAACAGTGTCAGTGCAGCTATACAATGCACTTTGCACTTATGACTAATCTAAAGAAAAGAAACGTGTGCGGTCAAGCGACCGTATCAGGAACGGAGTTCCTTATGCGATACTCGCACGCGCACACACATTCGTAATAATAGAAAGAGACAGAGATACATACCAAAACCGCGCCTCAGAAATAACGTTAAGCCGTTGGTCCCGGCTGTCATTCGTGGATCTTTGACAGTCGTTACGGTTCGTCAGAAGCCCAAAAGTCTGAAAACCAGTCTTACCAAGGGGTATATTAGTACCCAGTAACGGCAGGACAGTGCAGGGCAGTGCGGTGGAGGGCAGGTAGGCAGTCGCTCCATGTAAAATATTTATATTCAGCTGCATCCGGTTAGACTGGAAGCCGACCCAAACATAGTTGGGAAAAGGCTAGGCAGATGATGATGAGAAAGAGACAGCGAGAGAGAGAAAGTCGCATGAAGCCCCCTCTATAACGCTTTTTCCTTCCGTGACGATTTCCACCAGTCAAATCCTACCGCAAACCGCGTTAAGGAACTTCATTCCAAAAACCTTCGCATAAATGGGGCAATAAAGCGTTTCTTTCAATTAAACTTTTTATATAAAAAAAAAAACTTAGGTATTTTGCATTGTCAAAGGAGTCGGTCATTCAAAAAGATGAAGCCTACTAAAGCTAAATTCGAAATAAAGTACGAATAAAATATGCGTCAAACATGTAGGTATCTACCGCTTTACCAACACTGTGTTGTTAGGATTAAACAACACTAAAGAAGGTAAGCGTTCTAAAGAAACCGTTTTGCAAAGATGTACAGTGACTCGATGTCATACGTTTCAGTAGAGTAAGTACGTACGGACGCCAGCAGGTCAAGCTACCCGAAACTGTCAAATTTTCCCACTCAACCTTGAACCTAATGCTTCAGCGATAAAGTTGAAAATCTATTAAATAAATTTGACAGATTTTAGTAGCTTGATGGGCTGGCGTCTGTACCTACCTATTTATTTCCAAAGTTAAAATACGACATGTTTCCCCAAATATATTTTTAGATTTTAGTCTTTGAAAAGACCTTATAAGCATCGTTTGGAAATACCGAAAAAACAACCCAAAAATAGAGGCGAGTTGAGGTTTTGGTTACTTTTTTTTTATTGCGGAATGGGCCAGCTCTTGACCTCGACGATGACCTTGATGGAACGAGCAAGCCCAGAAGATGCCTGTTCACTCTTGTTTTGAAGGTTGACGGCTTATACGTGGAAGTGAACATGCTTTTCCCCGCCATTACTTATTTGTAATTTTTCCGTTTAATTTAACCTATAAAACCTTTAGGTACCACTACTTATGGTACGTAGTATCATGAACCGTCCTGATTCTGGGGAAAACCACGCGTATTTTGCAAAACTGCTAAAGTGGCACGCTTCTCTGCGTCAGCTGATAACAGAACAATGACTCAATGAGTAACTATAATCATTTTTGCGTAATACCCAAGTACATAAGTACCAACATACGTATTTAGCCATATTTGGTCAGAAGTAGGACTAAAGGAAAAATCGGAGTTATATAAGACCCTTAGCTATAGTCCTGACACTTTAATTTGTACTGTAATTTTCTGACGGTGGTTGGGGAATTTTGTAGTTGTACCTAACTAAAGTGCGATGTCTTCTATTTTAGATCGATGACTTCACACAAGTTGCTTCGGTAAACTACCGAAGTAGGTAGGTATATACCTATCTATCTTATGGGACGGAAGATTCACCACCCACTCTCTTTTAAAATACGACTAGGTATTTGCTTGTTGCAATCGGCACGGTATGACAAAAACCCTTGTAAACTACGACTTTTAACTACAGCAAGTCTGTCTATTAAAACACCATGAGACTTATGGCGAAAGTGTCAGGGTAGCCAGCCAAGTTCAAGTTTTCTTACGTTTTTAGCAATTTTGAGGTCACCGGTCAGTGTCAGTCGTATGGTTGTGATCTAAATATGTATGATTCGCGGCCGTAGCAAATATTTATTCATATACCCCTTTATTCATAAACGTTGCTTAAAGTTAAGCAGTGATTAGCGACTGTTTAACCATACATTTTTGACGTTTAAACGTTACTTAACTTTAGTCATCGTTTATGAATAAACCCCATAATAAATAATCTTTAAAACCATTAATATATCTGGTCATATTACCCTATTGAACGACTATTTTATGAAATCATGACATTTGAGGACAATTTTAACTTAGGGCGTGCTGTATTGCTGATTCTGTAAAGCCATATTTGTTATGGTCACGACTCATATTTTAGCAAAGAGTTTGGTTTACCACTGAACGGATTTCGATAAAAATTGACAAGGAGATAGATCCTGGAAAACGAACGTCCCTGTAGCATGTTCCCAGATAATTTCTGCCATCCACGTGGGTGAAGCCGCGGGCAGAAGCTTTACATAACTGGGTCGACCATCGCAGATCAAATCAAACGCAAAATGAATCACCAAGGTAAATTCAATAGGTATAGTATAAAAATAAACTCATTCATGATTATAGCGATATCGATCGTAGTAAATATCAGGAAAATAAACATTACATTATAGTATAAATTATAGGTATTCGTTACACTATAGGTAATTACTTAACTAAAAAAGCCTTTTAATTTCTTATCCATACAATATTTACAGTTAACTTCTTAACATAATTAGCACCTAGATTTGCTAAGTAATAACAGCCGCAAGGGTCGATCGATCAGGTTAAGGTACCTACGCTTGCCGCGGTTGGTCCGCGGATGGGTGACCATCTTCACACACCAAGACCCCTTCGAGACCTCGGAAAGCACGCTAAGCCGTTGGTCGCGGCTGTCATTCGTTGATCTTTGACAGTCGTTACGGGTCCTCAGTAGCCCGAAAGTCTGACAACCAGTCTTACCAAGGGGTATCGTAATACCCAGTAACTGGGTTGTGGAGGTCAGATAGGCAGTCTCTCCATGTAAAATACTGGTATTTAGCTGCATCCGGTTAGACTAAACCGACCCCAACATAGTTAGATTATGTTGATAAGGACGTACCCATAAACTCAAGTGGAAATGGGCTGGGCACCTGGCCCGTTATACCGACAAGAGATTGGCTATAGAGGCGCATGACATTCGTGACAGGTCGAAATTTGTCATTACCTACCTACCTTTAGGTTAGACATGACAAATCATATACCTACCTTTAGGTAAGACATGCATGACAAATCATATTTAAGCGTTTCGCATGTTGCACGTCATACAAACATGAGCTGTAAAATAAAACATTTACCTAAAGGAAAAGTCCTATGAAGAAATACTCGGTGACCTATAGGGAATAACTACCAGTACCTACTTCCATTTAATTAATTAAATTATAAGCACTTCGCTTATCAGTCATCATACCCTACAGCGCATACCTACCCAATAAGAATACAATTACTTATAACCACATTTAATTTCTGGATATTCAAAACTAGCTGCGACCCGCGGTTTCACCTGCATAAGCCTCGATCTGGTGGGAATATCGAGACAAAAAGTATCCTATATCCTAAGCCAGATCATGGTCTACCCATGTGCCATTTTATCCAAATTCGTTCAGCCATTTTAGCGTGAAAGTTAGCAAACAAAATGAAATTTTTCCCTTTATAGTATTGTAGCGGTATCTACAACGCCACATGCGAAAAACGCATCATACAGAGTTTACCGTGCCATTAGCATAGATACAATTTCCCAATATCAATCGTTGGGCAATTGCCCGCCAGACAAAACACCCGTCTGGTCGGAGGATCCTCCCTTTTCTATGGAGGATGAGTGAACTTTACACCCTGTTCCTCATACCTCCAAAGTATGATGATTTTTTATATGACAGCCAGACTATTTTCGCTGCTATAAAGATTAGACTATACCTTTAGATTAGCGTAAAGTGCAGGTGTCAGACATATTCTCAGACTAAATTGTGTCTAATCTACAGCTCAAAGTCAAGCTGGTGCTAATTGAAGCGGTTAACGTAGTCTAAGAGCGGTTTCGCACTTCGTCCGATCCGAATCCGAAGTACTATTTGTATGAGGGGTTGCGCACTACATCCGAACCCAGGACGTCCGAATTTAGAACATTCCCCAATTCGGATTGAACTCGGATCTTGAATTCGGATTCGGATCGGACGTAGTGCGCACAAGTTTTGTTTATAAATAAAATATCCAGGATGGCAGGGTTATCCTGTATATATGTTTAGGTTAAGGTATTTCCCGTGTCGAATGAAAATAAATGAATTATTATTTATTATAATTATCATAAACACACGCACACTGCATACGCAAATCGCACCAGTGTCGTCAGAGCAAGATATAAGGCCTGCGCAGACGACGGACTTTTCTCCGCGGCGGAGAAAAAAGTATACGCTCCGCGAATAAAAAGTCCGCCGCGGATTTACCGCGAACTCAACGCACACGGTGTGCGATCATTTGTTGCCCGGAAATGTAGAGAAGCGCACAGTGCAAAGTCCGCCATGTGCGTTGCTTCGCCTAGTCACACGAGTTCTATTTTTTTCGGGGTCTCCCCCGTACTTTTGTCCGGTCCGTTCTCTGCATGTCCTCGGTTATTCGGGGGACTTTTTGTACGCGGTACTTTTAATCCCTCGTTTGCGTTACTGTACAGTACAGTTGTAAGCGATCTATTTTAGAGGACAAAAAAGTCCGCGGATAAAAATCCGTCGTCTGCGCAGGCTATTATTGAGTTGCAGATACTAAGTACCATGCGTGCAGTCATGCAGTCTGGTATCATTATCAATTGACGTACTATGAATCATAGGTAGGTAGGTACATGTATTGTACAAAGCATGTTGGCTGCTACGTGGCTGACACTAATCTATAAATATACTTACATAAAATACATACAAATGAATAAAATTTAAGTTTTTTACTAAATGCGTAAGTACCTATCTATACGAGTATAAGTATGTACGAACAAAACAAAAAATCATTTATTTACATTTTTTCTGTCTCACTCCGATTTTAATGTTACCTATAAGGAGTAACGTAGGATACTTTTTTCCCGGTAGCACGTTCCCGTGGGACAATTTCCAACATCCACCCAGGCGAAGCCGCGGATGGAAATTAGTATAAAATAAGTACTTAAGCTGCTCTTACAACGTAGGACTTTACATCATACTCCAAAGGAAGACCTACGAAAATAGAAAATCCCATTACAACAATAGAATAATCTCGCCCTTTTTACCCGCGGTACAGACCCTTCGCTCCTGGTTACAGACCCCTGTACACAATAACAAAATACATTTTTGTACAAGTAGGTAAGTTAATTCGAAAAACAATATCAGATTCACAAAGAGTCCTATTCATAAAATATGAGAGTGTCCCCGTACTCGTCCCGCTCTATATTACGAGTAATAGTTTTACAACATGATTCGAGTATATTATATAAAGGCAATCTCCGGGGATCGCAGGTCGAGTGGCTATTATGATACGCAGCATATTTTCAGCAATATTTATTGCTATAATCTGAGTAACCCGCCCGTATTTCATCTTTATCGAGACTACGGGGCCCGATCGAACCCACGTGTACCAAATCGATGCTCCACATACGAAACGTTCTTTTGTTTTGTTTTTACAAAATGTAATAGAATGTTTTGATATTTCCTTGAAACAAATAATACGATAGCTTGGTTAGGAACCCAGGATGTGACGCATGGTTTAGGTTGAATTTCAGCTGGGGGAAAAAACACCGGTTAAGGTAGGTAGGTTTAGGTTTTTGCGTGGGTAAATGCCGACATAAACAATTAAATAGCGTTTTCACTAAAGTCAAGTTTAGCAACGCCTAATTAGGTAACGTCTAGCGTAGGCAGATCCCTGACCAACCACTCCTGTTTCATATTTTTTCTCTCAGTAGTTCCTTTAGGGGGGTGTGGTTTAGGGGGGTATCCTGTCAATTTTGTTAGATATCGGTTGCTAGGAAACCCGCAATAATTGTCTAAGTATGTGGTGATGCAACTTTAGTGATTCCGGCTTGTGGCTGGTTTTAAATTGTGATGAAATGAGTAAGTATAATTGTAACGTCGGCGTGTCATAAAAATGCTTTAGGTCTGTAAGTATGATGCAAGGTTGTGCAGACTTCCAAGTACACTGGTGGTCGCGGGGATACCCTCACAAGGGCACGTGGGACTACAACCTACGGGGGAATACTGTTAGTAGTATTAAATCATATTCTATAAATAGGCGAGCAGTGGTGGCCCAGTGGTAACGCGGCCACGACTTACGGTTGTAGGTCGTAGGTTCGAACCCAGACTGTGTGTGTGTGAGTGCTTTACTTTGTGTAAATTATTTTATCACTACTGCTCTCAAACCGGTGAAAGAAGACATTGTGAGGAAACTGGCATGGCCTAGAACCAAAAATTCGAATACATGTGACATCTACCAACCCACACTGAGTAGGGTTGTAGATTGCGGCCCACTCCCTCTCACCGATAGGAGGCCTGTGTCCCAGCAGTGGGAAAATTATAGGGTGATTATGCTTTATATATGTATGTATAACAATTCTTTTTTGACCAGCTACTCTTAGGCAAGTTTGATGACTGACGTGAAACCTATACGTATTATAAAGTAACTAGCTTCTGTGTTTGCCCGACCCACTCCGTCGCATCGCACTTCGTGTTCACTTAGCGTTCTTTAAGACTTTTTCTCTTTTTGCTCGGCTCCTCAGTATCCTAGCGTGATGTTAAATAGACTATAGCCTTCCTCAAGAATTGGGCTATCAAACGAGAAAATAATGTTTTTAATCCGACTGGTAGTTCCCGAGATTAGCGTGTTCAAACAAACTCTTCAGCTTTATTATTAGTATAGCATAGATTCAAACTAATCATTTAAATGACAATCACGTTTTTGCACGATCCTAGTTAGATAATAGCTTAGCTTAATTTTATGCCAACATTCGAAAGCGATGCGCCTCTCTCCGCCACAGAACTTGCGTCAGCTCCCATAGTATGTTGAGGGCATTGAGTGATCGGTGGGACTGCCCGATGCTTGGCCGGTGGGTGAGACTGCACACACAGATAGGTAGTTTAGTTTAATGTTTTCTTTTTTATTTATTATATTTTCTTTGTGATTGTATGTGTTACTAACAATAGTTATTTAAGAAAATTTATGTAAATACTAACATTATGGACTGCAAGGCCTGACAATAAAGTTTATTATTATTATTAATTATAGTAACACAATTATTTTTTTAATTACATCCATACATAAATTTACGCCTTCTTCTGATGGGGGTGGACAGAAACTATAGGACTCCACCTGTTACGATCCTTACTCCACTCCTCTTCCTTCGTTTACGTTTATACATGCGCCCGCCGGTCATTGTCTGACTAATTAAGGAAATAACATAAAACTACTAATTTCGTAAGGATTACCACAATATTTTGTTAGCACTGTTTATTCAATGTAGTTGCAGTAAAGTGTATTTACTAAAACAGGTAACACGCCGCATACCTAAGAGGATGCACATTTTCCCGTATGAGTCAACAAAAATAAAAGCAAGTTTGGAAAATATCTGCTCAATTGAATAACCCTATGAGTGGCGTCGTTGTGCGAAGTCGCTTTGTTGGCAGCACAGCCTAACAACAGTTGCATCACAAATATTGACATACTGTAGTGCTGTCACGTCCTTTTTGATTTACAGTTCAATCTGCTCTCTCACTATTTTTCTAACGTACGAATGAGCTTTTTGTTGTCAGTTTTTTGAATTTGGGACTTATTCAAAGTGTTAGTGTTGTTTTTGTTATAGGTATGTATAAAGCTCGTAACGTATCTTTACAATTTGTGTTTTGAAAGGACTTTGAAGGCACTTAATTGATGTGGATTCTAAGCTAGATACTTGGATATGGAAAAGCTTCATGAAGCTAAGCTTAATTTATGGAAACTAAGAAAAATGAATTAAGTTAAGTAGATGGGGAAAAAATGGGGTATCGTTTTATCCATTTTTTTGTCATAACTGTACCTACTCTCGACCGTTATAAGTCATAATCTTAACTTTTCCTGTCGGTTCGGTAATCCTAATTATTTAGTATGCATTATTTGGTAAAGTTTTATAACTATCCTGCTGAACCACTGACACACGTCGAAAGTTTAAAGTACTTGTAGAATCCCGTTGATTCCGTATTTATGTTGATAATATCACTTCACTGGCTCACTAGCACACCAAGCGCTATAGTTTAGACCCTTCTTCACTTTCCTGTTTTCCCGCCATTCCTCGTGACTGACAGATGACATTAATGACAGCAGCTACCGCGCTTGTGAGAATGAGACAGTGTTTACATATCGATTAAATAGATACACTACAGTACCTATACTTTCTATGTTACTGTTGTAAACTACTTCCATTCTCAAAACTAATAAGTAGGTGATTATCTATATATATAAAATTCAAAGTCCTGACTGACTGACTGACTGACTGACTGAGACATCAACGCACAGCCTAATCCGCTGGTCCTAGAGACATGAAATTTTGAGGGTGTATTCTTCGTGAAGAGTAGGTATCCACTAAGAAAGGGTTTTTCGAAATTCCACCCCTAAGAGGGTGAAATGGGGGGATTTTGTTTGTATGAAAAATCTTATTCCTTGAGTTAATAAACTTGAAACTTGGCACAAATACTTATCTAAGTAAATTATCAAGTTGGGTATTTTTTGTTTTTATAAACTACCCCCTGAAAAGGGATTGGGGGTTTCAAAGTTTGTATGGAAGAATTTTAGCGCGCGGTCCGATTTAATCGAAACTCAGTATTTATACCTAAAATTGAAAGCAAAGAATAATGTGTATCAGAATTTTTCGAAAATCTACCCCTAACGGCCTGAAAAGGGGTAGTCAATTTTACAGGGGAGAATTTTACAGCGTGGCTTGATTAACTCGAAAATTGGTATAAATAATCTTTGAGTCAAGTTATGAACACATCCCAAATGATTTTTCATAATTCCACCCCTGTGGGGGTGAAAAGCGGGGGGATACAGTTTATATGAAAAATCTTATTCGTTAGGTTAATAATCTTGAAAATTGGCATGAATACTCGCCTAAGTAAGCAATAAAGTTTATCATTATTAGTAGGTATTCCAAAACTACCCCTTAAAGGGGATATAGGGGTGTTAAAGTTTGTGTGGAAGAATTTGAACGCGCGGTCCGATTAACTCGAAACTCAGTGTTTATACTTAAGACCAAATATAAAGAATAACATGTATCAGGATTTTTCCTAACGGGTTGAAAAGGGGTAGTTAATTTTACAGGGGAGGATTATAATAAGTGGCTTGATTAATTAGAAAATTGGTATAGATAATCTTTGAGTCAAGTTAGGAATATACACCAAACGATTTTTTAAAATTCCACCCCTGTGGGGGTGAAAAGCGGGGATACAGTTTATATGAAACATCTTATTAATTTAGTTAATAAACTTGAAACTTGGCTTGTTGCCAAGTTTCAAGTCTAAGTACTTGCCTAAGTAAGTAATAAAGTTTATAATTATAAGTTTTTCAAAACTACCCCTCAAAGGGGGATATAGGGGTGTTGAAGTTTGTGTGGAAGAAATTGAATGTTGATATTGATACTTTTAACAGAAAATAATTAATAATAAGTATGTAAAGTTGACGAAAATTGACCCCTGACGGGGCAAAAAGGGGTAATTCGGTTTTCAGGGGAGGATTTGAATTTGAAACTGATTTTGCAAAGAGATAGATGGCATCCTGGGGAAGCACATACTTTTTATCTTGGTAGCACGTTCCCGTTGGATAACTTCCGACATCCACGCGGGCGAAGCCGCGGGCAGAAGCTAGTTGATTATATATAGAGTAGAAGCTAACCATTTGCAACACTTCAGGGATGAGAATAAATTAGGGTAGATAAACACTATCATATTTTATCAAAGGTTTATATTTCAAGAATAAACACTAGATTCAATAATCCACAAATTATATTATCACATATTATGTTCTCCATTCCTTATTACTTTTAATTCTATATATAGATTTACAATATAAACTAATAAGTTACCTTATTTTCTAGAAGACCTCCAACAATAATTATCACCAACTTAAACTTTCCACTGACCCAGTCACTTGGAACGACCTGCTCTCATGAACGCCGGAATCAAAGTGCCCCCAAAATACCGTTCCCGCGGCTCGAGCCGTTATCTACATTTTTTTAAAATCTTCGGTGTTGCCGGTACAGAGAAACTGTTTTTACCGACTTATTTCAAAATATTATAAATATCTGAAACTATTTAATGTTGCTAGTAAAAGCTAACAATTTTATTACATAATTAAAACCTAACACTCGACCATCCTGACCTTGTGCATGTCCCCATGCACATAAGTAAAACAGAAACCTAACACTTGGCCTTCTTGATTCGACTTTCATGAGATTGGTTCACAATATCAGTCACTTTAAATCGACGACTTACAAAACTAAACTGAACAGTTATACATCATTAAGTTTTCAACTCATTTCATAACTATTTCATCATTTCAATTCTCACAGTAAAATCATAATTCCATATCAGTTATATTAATATTGCTATGCCCTTGCGAACCCTCAATTCTCACAAAAGCATAATAACACTTATATGTTTCTATTCTAGCAGCGGTGAACCCTCAATTCTCACAACTGATAGCATAGATTCAAAGCAATCATCACATTTCCGTTTTATAGTTATATAAGCAAGCTATTGCAAACCCTCCATTCTTACAAAGCTTAATCATATTTATTGTTTGCCTATCCAATTGGTGTAAACCCTCAATTCTTACACCCAATTAAATAGAATCAAATTATATCCACAATTCATTTTCATTTTAGGTATTTAAATAAGCTATTGTAACCCTCAATTCTTACAAAACATAATCATATTTATTGTATGCCTTTCCAATTGGTGCAAACCCTCAATTCTTACAACCAATTAAATAGAATCAATTACACCCACAATTCATTTCAGGGATATCTCACACACACAAATCATGGAAAATTTAATAAAATGTTCCAAAGCAATTTCAAAATTAAATAAAATGTTCCATAGCAATTTGCTTAACAATTAACATAAATCTTTGATTAATTAACATTTAATAAATGAATGTCCAGCATTAATCTTTCATTGTATGATTTATGACAATATAATAAATAATATTCATAATTACGAATTCTGATCAGTTTGTATTTCATTATTCACAATTTCATAATTAATGGGTTCCTCGTCGTCATCATCATCACTATCATCATCTATTTCTATAGAAGCTACATGAACCCAAGGCGACATGCGATCTGCAGCGACAGTTGTTTTACGTTTATTTTTACTACTGGTTAAGCCCGGTATAGCCGCGACTGTATAACGATCATTATCTAACACCTCTACAACCCTGTATGGACCTATATATGATGGCAAAAGCTTTTTACTTTTGCCATCATTATTGAAGTTTGTTTTAGTAATTTTCATTAAGTCCCCTTCACTATAAACATGATGAGGACGTTTAGTTTTATTGTTACATTTTTGTATACCTTGCTCATGGTCAATGTTATCTTTAGCCGATTCTCTAATGATAGTTATATCAGTATCTTCTCTAGTTTCCGTCACTACTTCATTTAGCCTAGGGTCTATTGTAGACTTCATGCAAAACCCAAACATTACTTCTGAAGGGGTTTTACCGGTTGTCTTTTGGCGTGTATTATTCATACCCCATTGAATAGTTCCTACTTTGTTGTCCCACTCCTTCTCACAGTCATTCAGGTTTTGAGCAGTCAACGAGTTAAGAATGGTGCGGTTGTACCGCTCAACCTGACCGTTAGACCTCGGGCTAGCTACTGCATTAAGGATATGCTTAATGCCCTTGTCTATGCAAAACCTTTTAAACGCGTGTGACGTAAATGATGTCCCGCGATCACGCACAATTCGATCCGGATTCCGAAAGGTGTGACATATTTCTTCCAAGGCTCGTATCGAAACTAGCGACTTCGTATTTCGGACCGGCTTGATCCAGACAAACTTTGTGAAAGCGTCCACAACAACTAATAAATAGCAATTTCCCCGCTTAGACCTTACAAACGGGCCCAAGTGGTCAATATGGAGAGTGTGAATATAGGCACTTCCACCTTTGTAATCGGGTGTAGGTGGCCCGCACTCCTACTATTATTTTTAGAATATGCACACTCTATACATGCCTGAACATATTTCTTGACGACTGGACATTTTGGGGAACCAGTAAGTACTTTTTATCCGCTTAAGGGTCTTTTCGACTCCAAAATGTCCTATCTCGTCATAATTTTTACGTAATATCTGCCACCTTGCCCCTTTAGGAACTACGCAACGTAACTGATTTTTATCTCCATCCAAAAAACGTTATAATTTGTTATCTGTAAGGCAATAGTTGTCTCTTATATATTTTAATCCGTCAGCATCGAGATTACTAGTTAACGTTTCATGGATCCTACGCAGTTCAGAGTCGCCTAGCTGTAGAGTGGCTAACCAATCCTCACTACTTATCGACATTACTGATGGTAATTGTTCCGATTTGGAATCTCCAACGTTAACCGGGTTTCGAGATAGTGCATCAACGTGTGCCATTTTTGACCCCGCGCGGTATTCCACCGTACAATTAAACTCTTTTAAGAGTCACCACCATCTCGCTATTCGTGGTATAAGGTCTCGTTTGATGAACGTTGAACGCAAAGCACTACAGTCAGTCACAATTTTGAAATCTTGGCCCAATAAATATACTCTAATTTTTTTTAACGAACACACTACCGCTAATGTCTTTAATTCGTAAGCGTGAAAATTTTTCTCTTCAGGTGATGTCTGGCGACTATAAAAGGCTACTGGGCGGAAAGTATCCCCATTATGAAGCCTTTGAAGTAGTATTCCACCGATGCCCAGTTTGCTGGCATCGGTGTGCAATTCTGTCTGAGCTACCGGATTATATATTGCTAGTATTGGTCTACCAACTAATTTATCCTTTAGATCAATGAATGCTGCTCCTGCTCATTTCCCCAATCCCAGGTAGCATCCTTTTTTTAAAGTTTGTTTAAGGGATGCGATAAAGTTGCAAAACCCTTTATAAATTTCCTAAAGTAGCCGACGAGGCCTAAAAATTGTCGAACCGAGTGTTGACTAACAGGACGAAGGAAATCCAGAACACATTGAGTTTTCTTATCACCAGGACGCACTCCGGACGCGCTTATCTCATACCCTAAGTAATTAATTGTATCTAGCAAAAATTGACATTTGGATAAGTTGAGTGTTAAGTTAGCCTGCTCTATCAACTTCAAAATTTTCTCGAGTCTCTCTAAGCACTGACCTACACTATTCCCATAAATTAAAACATCATCAATGTATGCCGTGGCCTCAGTAAACCGAGATGAGCCTAAAACCTTATTTATCATCCGTTGAAATACAGCGGGTGCGTTTGCCAACCCAAACGGCATGCGCTTGAACTCGTACTGTCCGTCTGGGGTGACAAACGACGTAAGTGGTTTAGAACGCTCAGAGATCGGTACCTGATAATAACCCGATGTTAGATCTAATGTGATGAAGTATGCCTGCCCTGACAACCGCGCGATTTCATCTTCGATGATAGGCATAGGGTATCGCTCCTTAACTGTAATAGAGTTAAGCATGCGATAGTCTACACACATCCTTACCCTGCGATCCTTTTTACGAACTAGTTAATACTAGTTCGTTGGGCTAGCGTATTCCGACACAGAGTCTTGGACAATGCCTGCCTCTAACATTTCTCCTACCATTTCCCTAACCTGTTCGCGTTCTTTATGGGACAATCTATAGGGACGATAGACGACGGGCTTGCGACTGTTTAATTCTATGTCCATCTCAGCAACATTAGTACAACCTAACCCTTTCAGCGATGCAGCGAAACAATGGTTATATTTTTGCAATAAATTTAATAAATTTTGTCTTTGACACTTATTAATTCCATCACCTATATTAACATTATTCTCATCAATTTTGTCTTGGCACGATATCAATGCTCCTGGAGAGGTTGCTACAATCCTATTAATTACCTGCACCCTAGCGCCGCGTGCTACTACCATACCTTCGCGCAAAAGAACAACGTCCATTACAGGAGTAATATTGGGGTATATTAAGCCGTCTTTTACCTAATTAACTCCTCCAATTACCAAAAAATGTTGATTGGGCCGCCCGACAACTTTACTATTCAATAAGATATTTCCGGTATAACATGAATCTACCCTAGCTTTGACAGAAAGTGGACCAAAAGCTTCTACGTCAGCTTGTATTGTAACAAGAGCTTTAGTCTTATCTAAATTACAACTTTCATTAAACCAGGGGTTTAAATTATTATTATAAAACTTTAATTCTTTCGCATTTTTATAAACTAATACGTGTTCCTGTTCGGTAAAAGACTGACCCACTAAAAATGGTACGTCTAATAATTCATCCTGAATAACCTGGCACATAACTTTTGCTGCCACACCGTCAATACATAAATCGATCTCAACTCTACCTACTGAATACACAACCTCATTGCCAAAACCTTTTATCGGTAATGATATTTTCTCCGGATCTAATTTTAATTTTTGAATCGTGGTTAGCGTGATTAGAGAAACGTCGCTTCCGAAATCAACGAAACAGTTCATGGGAACTCTATTGAATGTACACTCCTTCATGTACTTTGAATTGAAGCGAGAGGTTAATATTGTCATTGTTTTTGAAATAGGGTCAGCCTTGTGCGTCTGGTCTGTTTGGACATCATTCCTAAATTTACAGCTATCTGATTTATGACCATAACGATTACACTTTGTACACTGAATTAAAGGCTCAGGACACTTTAAATACGAATGACCCTTCTCCTTACAATTAAAACAAAATATTGTACCCGTATTCGTTCGGTTTAGCAATTTTCGTGATGAATTATCTGTGCTATTATTACCGTTCTGTTCAGACTTCACCCTATTCCTATACGATTCACCGACTGTTTGGGACGAATCTTGATTACTCATTAGGAATTGTAATAATTGGTCGGGCTGAGTACAGCGTAACGCATTAGCACTAGACCTCAGGTTTCTGTCGCTTAACCCATGTATCAAACAATCAACAGCATGCTTGCCTGCGATGTCGCATTGGTTCAGTAGAGCCTGCTTCTCATAATAATAAACCTCTAATGGTTCGTTGTACCTAGTATTTCTACGTAACATGTCCTCCAAGGACTGGCCATAGTTCTGTTCGCAGGGAAAAGCACTTAAGAGTTTTTCCTGCCATTCCGACCAATAAAATAAAATAGAATTTTGACTTTCATACCAAACTTTGGCCAATCCTTGGAGTTTCTGCATGGCAAAGTGAACGGTTGTCCGTTCATCCCAACTGTAGACAGTGGCACACTCATTTACCTTCCTTATCCAAGTATCAGTCCTCTGAGTTTTGACAGACGGATCGAAATCCGGTAAAATATTTTTCGAATTAATGCTGCTATTAGTGGATGGTAATGAGAAGCCTGCTGTTAATGGTTGTGGTTTTAAAGAGTTAATAAGCTTAATTACATCTTTACAGTTAAAAGTAGGGCTACGTCTCTACAACGAAGACGGCTGCGCTCCCTGATGACTCCTTCTTCAAGGGCACGTAGTCGCTCTCGTTGTTTTTCCAGCTCCTGCTCTCGCTCGCGTAGATCTCGGTCTCTGCTCCGTTTGCTGCGGTTGCTGCTTGGTCCACGGTTGTGACTACTCCGATTTGACTCTCGCTCGCAGTGGGTGTTGCGTATGAGGCTTCGACTTCTATGGCGTCAGCTTTGACTACGACTAGACCCCGGTTGAATCCTTGATTGAGTATCACCTCGAGGCGGGGTAGTCAGCCGACGCCGTGAGGACGTTTCACTGTCGCGAGGTATTATCTGAAACTTGTAACAAAAGGCTTGACTCCTTTCCAAACAATCCCTGAAAAGTTAAAATCCTAATAACCTCAAAGTCTTATTTTGTAGCTCTGAAATTAAATTATCTTCCTCGTACCACTAAAAATATCTACAATAACGTGACAAGGAAAGTAAGGTCAACCCCCTCATGACCACGGCCTATTTAATCGAGGAAAATCCACGAGATCAACCGAGGAAAAGTAAAAGTCGACCTCCACATGACTTTGACTTGATTAATGGTGTCTATATTACTCTATATTTCAGAGAATAAAAATAAATTATTTAGGTACATAAGCTTAAAATGCGACAGCATACACGGAAGGAACACAGTATGTGATGTATTATAACTACAGTTCACTCATAATCATTGTTACTTTATACGGGCATCCGTCGTTAATATAAATGAATATGTGAGCCATTATCCCACTTCTGAAATGTTGTAAACTACTTCCATTCTCAAAACTAATAGGTGATTATTGATTATATCTAGAGTAGAAGCTAACCATTTGCAACACTTCAGGGATGAGAATAAATAAGGGTAGATAAACACTATCATATTTTATCAAAGGTTTATATTTCAAGAATAAACACTAGATTCAATAATCCACAAATTATATTATCACATATTATGTTCTCCATTCCTTATTACTTTTAATTCTGTATATAGATTTACAATATAAACTAATAAGTTACCTTATTTTCTAGAAGACCTCCAACATTAATTATCACCAACTTAAACTTTCCATTACCATTAATAGGTGGGTAAGTTCCGAGTCACATATGACCAGCACCCTAATTGCGTAACACACGATCAATCGGAATCGGTTTCATTTTGACATTTCAATGACATTCATTGTGTGATTTTCGTTGTTGAGCAGACACAAATGACACATTTTTTGAACATATGAAGCAATGGATTAGCAATATCCTTCAAAATTATTCAGATTGAGATTGATTGTATGTTACGCAATTAGGGTGCTGATTCTGACTCAAGGCAAGGAAAACAACATCCCGGATTACGTCCAACCACCATTAATAAATTATGTTTACATTATAAATTCTATAATTATTATACATATCTTGTTTATTTACGCGCATCGTGAGTTTTATGACGTTACTATGTAGTATACAGTATGTAACAAAAACCCTGTTGTTCCAAGTAGGGACGTTTTCAGAATCGATATCCGATGGTAATTACGTAAGTCAATTAAAAAAATATTCAAGAAAAAAAAATCAAAATAAATATTTTCTAATAAATATTTGAAAAGTAACACTGATTGCTCACCCCTGCAAAGAGAAATAGGTAGCAACCGGTCGCTTTGTCGCCGCCCGCCGCCGCGCCGCACACTACCATACTACACTAAGGTCATGAACTCGTCACGTGTCGTTCACATCACTCAGCTGTATGACTGATAGATAACACTTTGGGAACGTTAGTTTGAATTTTTCAAAAAGTTGGCTTATCAAGTTTGACGATTGATAATTACAATAAACACATAACCAGGCCTCCGTCACTCCATGTACTTGCACGTTATAATTACCTACCGCCCGGCCGAGCGGTCCGGGCCGTTTGCGGCCCAAATTCAGTGCTGTGGGATCGCGCCAAAGAGTATAATAATAATACGGGAATCGCGCGGTGTAAAGCAATCACAACTGTACGTTTGAGTATTTAGGCACATTTTAGCATGCAGCGGTTGCTGACGAGACGGAGTAGGCTATTATAGCAGTAGGTAATTTTCTACTAAGTGAAGTATCTGTTACGTAGTAACTATTTAGTCATTTGTGACATAACTAACACTTTAAAATTAATTTATTTACCCACAGAGCACGTACTTCCGTAGGGTCTTTTTCATACATCACGAGGATTTCTTCCTCAATGTCATATGGTCTCGAGTCCTCGATTATCCTTCGTCAATACGATGTTGGTCTCGACCGTGCACAGACCCAATGTTGAACGTCCGTATGTGGAGACGTTGGGAAGCCATCGTCGACGCAAAGTTATGTTCCTTAGAGTTGCGAAACGTTCTTGGTACACTACAATATTCCTCATTTGAATAAGACATTTTGGAAAAAAACGCACACACAGAATTCACTCACAAAATCACAATAATTTGGTTCTTTTTCTATTGCTGTCAACGTACGATACATCCGTCCGGAAGTAAGTTGCGCGGGCGACTGAGGGGCAGTGAGGCAGACAATCGGCTAGTGGCGGTCGTACAAAAGGGAGTTTGTGCGTGCCGCCTGCTTTGTGTTTTGGCGCCAACCTGTCTAGCTATCGCGAATCAAAGGGGCCGCCGCCGGCGGCGGCAATCTTTATCGACCGTAGGCTAGATCCATTAGTACTTGTAAGTTCAGATGTTAAAAACAT
This sequence comes from Apamea crenata, assembly GCA_949629185.1. Taxonomy (NCBI): domain Eukaryota; kingdom Metazoa; phylum Arthropoda; class Insecta; order Lepidoptera; family Noctuidae; genus Apamea; species Apamea crenata. The sequence goes on along the minus strand of OX451371.1, from coordinate 7,148,750 downwards.
TTTGTAACAATGTATCGAATTTAAAAACTATCTGATTATGGACAATGTTCGGCCACCATAGTTTTTTTTTTAATTATAAATTCAATAATGGTAAGCCTATAGGTATATATATACGCTCCTACAAGGAACAACAGGGTTTTTGTTACATACTGTATATCTATATTTATTTTATTGATGTCGTTTTTTGTGTCTGTTTGTGTGAGCGCGTTGTTCTAGTAAACTAGGCACACAATGGATTTTGTTGCGCTACACAATGGATTTTGTTGCGCTCTCCAATAAAAAAAATAAAAATATTTTATTTCACATAAACTTATACACTTTTTAACATCTGAACTTACAATTACTAATGGATCTAGCCTACGGTCGATAAAGATTGCCGCCGCCGGCGGCGGCCCCTTTGATGCGCGATAGCTAGACAGGTTGGCGCCAAAACACAAAGCAGGCGGCATGCACAAACGCCCTTTGTACAACTGCGTCTGCCAGTCTGCCACTAGCCGATTGTCCCCCTCACTGCCCCTCAGTCGCCCAGTCGCCTGCGCAACTTACTTCCGGACGGATGTGTCGTACGTTGACAGCATTAGAAAAAGAACCAAATTATTGTGAATTTGTGAGTGAATTCTGTGTGTGCGTTTTTTCCAAAATGTCTTATTCAAATGAGGAATATTGTAGTGTACCAAGAACGTTTCGCAACTCCAAGGAACATAACTTTGCGTCGACGATGGCTTCCCAACGTCTCCACATACGGACGTTCAACATTGGGTCTGTGCACGGTCGAGACCAACATCGTATTGACGCAGGATAACCGAGGACTCGAGACCATGACATTGAGGAAGAAATCCTCGTGATGTTTGAAGAAGACCCTACGGAAGTACTTGCTCTGTGGGTAAATAAATTAAATAGTTACTACGTAACAGATACTTCACTTAGTAGAAAATTTCCAATACCTACTGCTATAATAGCCTACTCCGTCTCGTCAGCAAACGCTGCATGCTAAAATGTGCCTAAATGCTCAAACGTACAGTGTTGTGATTGCTTCACACCGCGCGATTCCCGTATTATTATTTTACTCTTTGGCGCGATCCCACAGCACTGAATTTGGTCCGCGAACGGCCCGGACCGCTCGGCCGGGCGGTAGGTAATTATAGCGCGCAAGTACATGGAGTGACGGAGGCCTGGTTATGTGTTTATTGTAATATTATCAATCGTGCAAACTGGAATGCCAACTTTTTGAAAAATTCAAACTAACGTTCCCAAAGTGTTATCTATCAGTCAAACAGCTGAGTGATGTGAACGACACGTGACGAGTTCATGACCTTAGTGCAGTATGGTAGTGTGCGGCGCGGCGGGTGGCGACAAAGCGACCGGTTGCTACCTATTTCTCTTTGCAGGGGTGAGCAATCAGTGTTACTTTTCAAATATTTATTATAAAATATTTATTTTGATTTTTTTTTCTTGTATATTTTTTTAATTGACTTACGTAATTACCATCGGATATCGATTCTGAAAACGTCCCTACTTGGAACAACAGGGTTTTTGTTACATACTGTATAGGCACTTATGAAACGTCAGAAGCTAGGTGCATGGTTCCAATTGGTCGTTTCCTATGGCCGCCAAGAAACTCCACGGTTACCGACTCTTTTAAAAATAATTGGAACAATGCTTCCAAATTACAGTGTTAACAGGTATGGCAGTACAGTCTAGGCCTGTCAACAAGTACCAGGTACGAACGGCTACACATCAAGCTATACATAACCAGTATAAACTAACTTCTGATTGTACGAAAAACCTATACAATGAGAGGTCAGCTATAACTGGAAATGCATAGCTTCATGTGTAGCCGTGTACCTATTTAACAAAATAGAACATGAAAAGAATCCATCTAAAACATAAATAAAATAATAAAGTTAAAAACATATTTAAAACAAATTGAAAAAACCAAAAACATGATCGCCATTAAATCTGTAACAAATGTCCACAGAACAACATCATTTAGGGCATTTATTCCGGAAGGTTTATGTGTCTATCTATAATACAATCACCAAAAGAAGTGTAGAGCAGGTTGCCAAGACTTCCATAACGCTTTCACTGTTAAAAAGTTATCAGATCTAATGTAGAGCCAAGCCCCTAACTCTATAAGGTCTTAGTCTTCAAACATTACATCTTGGTCAAAACCTAGGTACGGCTTGGCCGTTTCCTAGCCGTAGCACAGCCACTCTTATGGGCTTATGGTAAGAAATTAAGTCACTGGTCTTTAATGTTGTGTCCTCATCATCATCATCATCATTTCAGCCGAAAGACGTCCACTGCTGGACATAGGCCTCCCCCAAGCACTTCCACTTCGATCGGTTCTGTGCTTCCCGCATCCAACGGGTTCCTGCGGCCTTCACAAGGTCGTCGATCCACCTAGTGGTACACCTTCCAACGCTACGTTTTCCGGTATGCGGTCGCCACTCCAGAACCTTTCAGCCCCATTGACCATCTGTTGTGTCCTACAATAGTTCAATGGAACAACCAAGCCATACATTTTGACCAAGATGTAAGTTTTTTAGGTTTGGAAAAACATTGATATTTCTTTGATAAATACAAAGAAATCTCAATGTTTTTCCAAGTCGTCAAAACGCACGTTAGTTTATCAAATAAGAAGACTATAAAAAATCGAAGACGTTACATCTACCAACCCTGCTACTACTAAGTACTACTACATTTTGACGTTACCATTGATGAATGTTTTGTTATAATGCCAAGTCACTGTTGGCCTCCCCTAAGTTGTCCAATTTGTTCATATGTAAAACGGATTTGTTATTCAATTTGAAATACCTAATTATCTATGTAGGTAGGCTATTGGGAATGAAGAAATAAAACCCAAAACTCGTTCCATATCAAAATAAGCAGACAAGACAGCTACTGAAGTGCAAATGACTACCAGCACTGATAAACTAGTTTGCTTTATTATAAGTACAGTCACGAGCACCAATATGTCAACACTTGGCAACTTCCAAATGCGATTTTTTCGTGAAATAACGAATCCAACGTTGAAATACGATACATTACATAAACCTATGCGTTCGAAAATACTATGTTCGTAATAACATAAAATTTCATTAAAAAATAAAGGAGTAAATCGCTTTTGAATAAAGCCGAGTGGATACATACTTTTGCTCGTGACTGTACATATTTCATTTGCAAATACAAATTTACTTATTTACCTCTTCACATCTTTAGACCTAACCTATACAAATAAATAAAATTGAATTGTCTGTTTTTAATGTCAAAATAGTAAAATGCTGTATTTTACTAAATGCATAATATGAAAGTATATACGGTACCTCCACCGTTCACTGCAGATAGCTAATGTTAGAAGAAGTAACTTAGGCTACTTTTATTTTAGAAAGATAATTAGGGTTCCGCGTAAAAAATCAAACCTGTGCGTATTTGAAATATATGATTGGACTTTGACTATGAAATCCAATTTGTTTTCCGGCAGGCACGCGAACAAAGGCGCGGGGACAGCTAATTCTTAAAATAATTTCAACCCTTACGTAAAGCACAAATGCATTACAAAATAATAACATTAAATGTAGCACACCGTGCATAAAATGAATTACGCAAGTGGTCCATAATGATTCACTGAATATACATAACGATCTATTTCTGGGCATTGTTTGTTTACAGTTTACGTACTGAAGGGAATCCCACTGAGGCAGAAACAGATAGTATATAAAGTTTCTATTCGACGGGAATAAGCACACTCTTCAATAGGCCAGCAGTCCTTCAACACATTCAAAAATACGCCATCATGTATTCAAATATGTGCGTGAAGATCGCCTTGTGCTTGGCTCTGATCGTCAGCATCGACGGTTACGTGTTGAAACATCTTACACTGCCTCTCTCAGCGGAAGGCATGACTGTGGATATTACAGTGAGGAGCAAGAAAGACCCGCGTCATCCTCTGTCAACAACGAGGGTGGACATCAACGAAAAGGACAAGACAGTGGTGATTGCATCAGCTGAAGCTGCATCAGGAGCGCCGACACAATCCCGCGACAATGTCCAAGCTGTGCCGATTTTTCAAGACCGCAGCGGGATCCGAGTAGGCTCCTGCCCGGAGGGAACGGTGGCTCGTGCTGGATACTGCTTCCCTACAGACGATGCTTAAACAAATGGACCCTTTCTTCGATTCCTTGAAATCCGGTGATAAAACTTACTTCTGCTGTTATTTATTCATTAAAATGCTTATTAAAACAACCCTCTTTTGTTTAAATTATTTTTTTTAATTATTACAGTCAGTGACCTGTATAACCCGACCCCTCTTTCGCTCTTCTTTTTTGTAAGAGGTCAGTTGATGCAGATCACTGACAGTACTACGAATTGACCACCACAGTTTTGTGATTGACATCAGCACTATGGCTCGTGCTTAAAAATGTATTGTGATTGGGTTCAATATCATTTTGTTTACTGTACCAATTACAGAGCCCATCAATAAAATTATGAAAAGCTCTCAATCGATTGCATACCCAAGTAGGCCTCTGCAGTCACAACATGGCCACCTACTGGGCTCACATAATATTAAAACAAAACAACGAGGGTAGGTGCCATCGACACGAAAAGAAGAATATCAATACAATTCAGTACTTATATTAAAGTTTGAATTGAACAAGTTCACTCCACAACAGATCTCCAGATTTTTTAAACAACGAATGACTTTGGTTGACTAGACATAAGTACCTATCTAAAGTCACTCATTGGCGCCGATTCCCTTGTTCACAAACTAAACTAAATTTAAGTTCAGTGTATCTTTTTCTATTTCATTAAGAAAAGGACAGAAGATAAAATATTAGTTTAGTCCTGTCAAATTAAGATACCTACTCCATAGACAAATTAGACGTGATAAAACATGGCTTCTAAAAATACGTCAATTTATGTAAGCCAGGCGCTGACTAATTTGACAGGATTAAACTTCTGTCCTTTTCTTAATGAAATAGAAAGAAAAAGATGCACTGAACTTAAATTTAGTTTAGTTTGTGAACAAGGAAATCAGCGCAATTGTGTTAGTATTATGACTATTAATAGGTACTGGTAATTGTATGTTGACTACTGACCAAGTGCCTATCTTTGACAATTTTACAAATGCCTCGCTATTAAACGCTGTAAGCAAACGTCCACTGGGAAAACGGAGCTCCAAAACTTAACCATACAAAGGAAATATTACCCAAATGTGACATAATTCAACTTTATCAAGAAAGTAGGTAGGGACTTTTAAGTTTGGGTTAGTTTAAGAAGAAGTTAGTTTTTTTTAAATTGCTGAATGGGTCTTGACCCCGATCACGCATGATGGAGATCGCTGGATGAGGTCTATGTTGGAACGAGCGTGCCTAGAAGATGCCTGTTCACTCTTGCTTTGGAGGCAGACCGGTTAAAAGTGGAAGAGAACACAGGCCCTAGCAGAGAGTTTCGCACTTTGGCTGTGCGCATAATAATTGTGGAGGAGAAGCGCTAAGTACGACTGGTTAGGATGTCAAGTACGCACGCTAGCTAATTAAATTCAACCTTGTATATTTCATAAATGATTATTTACATAAATACAAGGAATAACAATTGCTACGCACTGGGAAAACCGGGTCACGTTGAATTGATGCGTTCTCGCGGTTTGAAGGGCCCACACCACGGTACTTTTCCTACATTAAACTAATAAATATTAATACGAAATAATAAACAATTATTTATAAATAACCTTCCTCAGAATTTAGATAATTAGAACATTGTAATATAAATAATATAACCCACGCCTGTAATCATTTTTATTTTTATTACCTATGTTTAGATATCGACATCGATACCCGTCTACGAAGTTTCGCTAGCTCATTTAATGTGACCCTGTATACCATCTAAAATACAAAAATATATTCTACTCAATATTATAATACCCATGAAAAAGATACCATTACCATGTCGGTTATCAGTTATCAGGAGCATAGCATCTCTTGATAAAACAAACCTGTTTTATTGCAGCTGTTTTAAGTCCATGTACGCACGGGCGATTTTTTCTCGCACACTGTATTTTCAACGCTGGCTGGCACTGCTTAGCGCCGAAAGTTGAAAATCCAAGTGTGTTTTTTTTTTTGTTTGATTCGAATTGCGCTGGGATGCGCTCTGTTGGATTCTTAAAGCTCGGCTCAACACCGAGAGTTGAAAATCCATTACGCGATAAAATCCCGCCGCGATATTTTACGTCAACGTGGGTTAAATGTGCAATGTGTGATATAATATCCCCTTTTCTCACCTAGAAATGAATATCTTTCACATTTCAGTTCACAAGATGAGCTTAAAATATGTGCTCCCAAAACATTTGACTGTTTATAAAGACACAGCTCAGCATCGACATAGCATTCATTTAAGGAAATCAATGCTCTAAGTAAAATTGACAAGACACATTGTGTGAAATTTCAAATTGACGATTCCCGCCATAGTAGGATTAAAGAGTTTTAACATTTTGTCACTGTGTAGGTGATTCACTCAACAGCAACACTCAACATGAATATATATTTATATTATTACATATTATATCCAGTTTGCGTCATAAAATACTGCATATAAAAAGACCTGCTTTAGCAGGACCAAACACACTTCTCAACTGCCCAGCGGTCGTTCACCACATTAATAAATACAATCATGTATTCAAATATGTGCGTGAAACTCGCTCTGTGCCTGACTCTGATCGTCAACATCGACGGTTACGTATTGAAACATCACACACTGCCTCTGTCAGCGGAAGGCATGACTGTGGAGATTACAGTGAGAAGCAAGGAAGACCCGCGTCACCCTCTGTCAACAATGAAGATCGATATCAACGAAAAGGACAAGAAAGTGGAGATGTCGATGGCTGAAGCTCCGTCAGGAGTGCTGAAACATCTCTCCGAGGCAGACAACAACGTGCCGACTCTGGAAAGTCGTTCCAGTGTGGTGGTCGGATTGTGCCCTGAGGACTCCACTCGTTACGGTGATAGCTGTGTACCCAACCACCTACTAGACTAAGAACTACCCAAACTGTCTGACAAACATTGTGATACATGCTTCTGCTTTGTTGATTAATAAAACTTCATTGTGAATGTGAAATACGACTATCTTTTTTCTTGTTGTTAAATATGTGTGCCTCTTCGTTTTTAATTCGTAAACCTGCTTACGTAAATTTTCCTTCTGCCTTTCCGTAGTTGTGGATTTTGTGTAAAAGAAAACAATGACGTACTCGTACTTACTCAAAAATTGGTGAAGAATAACACCCTTAACACGTTGACTGCCAGACACAATAGAAAATCAATTGTTGGCAAACACCAGTGACCGCGGTGGCAGCCAATATCTTAACCTTTCCCCTGCCGTGCGACCACATAGGCTTAAAATAAAATGAGTCACCAATAACACACCAAGCCTAAAACATCCTACACCAAACGCATACGAGCATGTTAGCTCTGTTCTGTTTAGGATAAAACTAGAATGTCGTTTGCAAAGCAAGGATCGTCGCCAAAATTATGTCTTTCACGCGTTTCTGAACATTTGTAAGTATTTCCACTGTACAGTAAGAGTTTGGTAAAATAGCAAATGGAATTTTAGAATAAGTTCGTTTTTGTAGCATAGTTTTTGTCTTTCTTACTTGTATGACGTTCTGTGTCTTTTCAAAGCTTGATGGGCTATATTAACGCTCGCAAGAATACCCTGTATGTAGAGTTCTTTATAATAATAAACAATGAAGTATCAGACTAGCACGCCATACTATTCCCCACCACTGCAACTCCTGAACCAACAGTAACGATTACCAGAATAGCGGCGACGCAGTGATGCTCAACAAGCTTCGTAGAAACGATTTGCTGTCTTGAATCTCACAACGGAATTAATAAAAAAAGAATGGCGCAGGAGCAAGACAGACCATGCTTTCCACGTCCATCCTTAACAAAGCAGGAGACAGAGATGAGCTAGGTCAATAGTCACAAACGGACACCCTGTTGCCAACACGGTCGAAACTAAGATAACTAAGTCCTAATACATATGTGGACATTTGGTTCCAATAAAGTATGACAAAAATGTTTAAACAAACAGTCATAATATTACGTTCATTGTACCAAAAAGAAAGCACTGCCATAGGACATAGGACAGTATGATGTTGAATACTTACGCAACAGCTAGGCAGCAAGCTTAAAAGAAAATTTAATTTACATAGTCTTAAAGTTGCCATGACCCATGACAAATTGGGCAACATGGTGATCCACCTCCAGCCATGTCCTAGCCGGCCTCTAACGAACAGATTGAAAGAACTGGTGGAAGTGAATCAAAATCAAATCAATCAAAAGTCATTTATTCAAATTAGGCTGAGAATCAGCACTTTTTGAACGTCAAAATTACAAAAGACAGTCCCCCAAAAACGCCCGCCCTTCACCACTTCCTAGTGCTATCGCTGGGAAGAAGAAGTGGCGCAACACACTCCCCAGCAGCACAGCTGTCTGTTCAATTAAAAAAAAATACTTGATTGTATACAATACTAGGTGCATATGTTCGGTAATTAACATTACAAAACCAGAAAATAAAATTTAATTATTTGCCATAATATGTCAGCTAGCCACGCCAATATACCAACAAATATAATAAAAACTATACGTACTCAAGCTAAAAAATAATTAATTAAAATGTAAATAAAAAAACTTAGGTACTACCCAAATAAAAGCCTCCAGGCATAAAGGGCGTGACAGCTTACACATTTATGCATTGCTGGGTTCTAAGACCTGGCAGTAAGCCAATTCTGGAGAAGGAACATAAACATTGAATGCCTTTGATGAAAGAGATGATTATGATTGAGGTATCGTTAGTCGCTTGGGTAGATAGTAAAAAAATAAGGATATTCATGCATAACATTTCTTACCAAAAATCTGTGTTTTTTTGTATATTTAGGAATATTGCATTCCGGAAACGTATAGTAATTCTATGCATTCTAATCTGGTCTCTGGCCTACACAAAATTGTAAAGTATTATACTGTAAATAAATTGGTTCACTTAAATAAAAAAGTTACTTCGCAACATCAGAATCAGAATCAGAATTTTATTTGTCAAACATAGGTACATACATTGGGTTCTTGCATTACATATTTATATAGGTCGCTATTTTTTGCCATTACAGCATATAAATATTTTAACATAACGATAGTTCAAAATAACAATCGTACTCAATTTAATTACAACACAATTAGTAATATAAAATTAAAATTAGGTTTTGAGAAATTATAATTAAATAAAAAAAATAATAAAAATAATACAAAATGTCATAAAAAGTAAAATAGGTGGGTACATAAAAATTCACAATAAAAAAGAGTCACATCAAATTGTCAAGTCATTTAGAAATTCGTCAACAGCATAATAACATCTTTCTATAAGTAAATTCGTCAGGTTTTTTTTAAATTTTGCGTGTGTCATTTCCTTAAAACTATCTGGAATCTTATTAAAGATACGAGGTGCCATACCAAGAATACTTTTTTCCATTAATGCTGTTTTGCATTTCACAGTGCATAATTTATTTTTGTATTGGGTACGAAGGGGAACTTCTCGTACTGTAGAGACTTTGTCAAATAACTTAATATTTTGTTTTATAAACATTGCCACTTCCAAAATGTACAGTGATGGCAATGTTAACAGTTTAAGCTCCTTGAAAACTGGTACACAGCTGTCTGTTGCTTTCAAACCACACATTGACCCTAAGCATCTTTTTTGTATTTTAAATGCTTGTTCTTCATCATATTCTTTTTAACCTACTTCAAACAAGGAGCAGGTTAACAGTTCGTCGGATTTTTTTAAATGTATGTGTGTTTCCCGATTACTCAAAGAAGGCTGTACCGATTTGGAAAATTCTCTTTTTGTGTATAAGGTGATGATGGGATGCTGGAGAAATCGCGGGAACTCTTCGAATATTATATAATAGGTACTCCTAAGTTGTGGTAAGTCAACTAATAAGTAAAAACTTTTTTACTTTCTAGTGTTTTCTTGGAAGTCGGTTGTTTTTATTAATTTTTGTTTTGTTTATCATTATTGGATCCATGAATATTCTACACGCTTATGGCCGTTTTGCGTGGATGTGACGCATACTCGTATTTTCCTCCAACTTGTTTTTTTTGTCTTTGTGTTCTTTTTTCCTTTGTCTTACCCCATATTAAGATATTTTCTTCTCTCTTTCTTTCCAAGTGCATTGAATTATTTTTTCATCCCTCAGTTCCATGTATGGGGACAGACACGCCTAATTGTTGTTTTCGTAATTTTACTACACCTTTTTTAGCGGTGCACAGAATTTATCTTTTTCTTGAGATCAGTGGTGGCCCAGTGGTAATTACCGCGACTTACGAGATGTAGGTCGTAGGTTGAACCCTGACAGGCGCATTACTTTGTGTAAATTATTTCATCGCAAGTTTAATAATATGTAAAAGATTAAAGAACTGTACAACACTTATCACTTAACCTCTATGGACAATGATGACTTAATGAATAACAATATAGTGATTCACTCAATCACTGTGAAGTATGACGAAAGTAGAACTAGGAATATGCGTAATAAAGGGTAAAATCTTAACAAAGTATGTCGAGCTCGCGTCATTAAACGGTATATAAAGTCATGCTTTAGCAGGACCAAGTACACTCCTCAACTGACCACAGCGGTCCTTCAGCGAGCCTTCACCACATTAATAAATACAATCATGTATTCAAATATGTGCGTGAAACTCGCTCTGTGCCTGGCTCTGATCGTCAGCATCGACGGTTACGTGTTGAAACATCGCACACTGCCTCTGTCAGCGGAAGGCATGACTGTGGAGATTACAGTGAGAAGCAAGGAAGACCCGCGTCACCCTCTGTCAACAATGAAGATCGATATCAACGAAAAGGACAAGAAAGTGGAGATGTCGATGGCTGAAGCTCCGTCAGGAGTGCTGAAACATCCCTCCGAGGCAGACAACAACGTGCCGACTCTGGAAAGCCGTTCCAGTGTGGTGGTCGGATCGTGCGCGAGGGGCTTCCAGCGTAGCGGTCGTTTTTGTGTACCCAACGACTACTAGACAAATTACTACCCAAATTGTTTGACAAATACTGTGTAACGCGCTTTTGTTTTGTTGATTAATAAAACTTCATTGTGAATGTGAAATACGACTGTATTTTTTTTGTTGTTAAGTGTGTCACTATGTGTGCTCCTTCCTCATAATACGTAAACCTGGCTAGGTAGGTTTTCCTCTTAGCTTTCTGTAGTTATGCATGTACTTTATAATAAAAACAACGACGTACTAGAATCTTAACCTTTGCCCTGCCGTGACACCATACAGGCTAAAAAATTACACACCAAAAACACATACCAACACATCTTACCCATACGCATATACCATTGCTGTTTTGTTGAGGAAAAATTAGAACAGTAGATTTTTACTCGACTGAAAAGAAGGATAGTCGCGACAGTTCTACACTTTACTATGAATGTTTGTAAGTATGGAGAGCGGGGTTGGTTCTAACGGGGTAAGAATTGACTTCCCCATCACCGCCAAACCATAAACGTTACAAACATGTATCTCACTACTACTACATATTTACGCCACCTAACGTATCCCGAGTAGTCCCGACTCGTTAGTTGCCGGACGCTGGTTGAGCGTCAATTGTTGGAGTTGTGCGGAGCGAGCCCAGTTTGACAGGAAAACGTAATTTTTTGTGGTTTGCAATTATTTGAGTCAAGACGTAGTTTATTCACTTTATTGTATACTAGCTTGAATGTTAAGGCCCAAATAAACTGCCAAAATTACCAAAAGCCACCAAGAACTTTACACCCTCAGCAGAGCTCTCTTAAGAGAGTAAGCTCTTCACATTGTCGGATATAATCCCGGCTATCAAGGCGCTGAAGAATGGTAAGGCGGCTGGACTGGACGACATTACCGTGGAACAACTTAAGAATCTGGTCATGGCTCCTTACCCTTTGTAATGCCTGCCTTGAAAGCTCGAAGATCCCCAAAATCTGGAGGTAAGCCCAAGTTACAGTATTGCTTAAACCGGAAAAACTGCCTGACAACCCGAAGAACTATCGCCCTATATCTCTTCTGTGCCATACGTTCAAATTATTCGAACGACTCTTACTCAATCGCCTTCAAACCGTAATTGACCCTAAATTGATTCCCGAGCAGGCCGGCTTTAGACTAAGTCATGCTCTGGGCAAAACCCCTAGTTCACTGGACTTAATTTATCGTTAATGACCTCTAGTATAACCCCTTTCAAGGAATACGTCGAGTTTCCCTGTCACCCTGTATAGAGGATGGACATGACATATGAGGCACGGAAAATCACTGGCAACGTCCTTGTCGATTTGTCAGCGGCATATGATACTGTCAATGTCAAGAGATCATTGGCAAAATTGCCTGGCATGATCGACGACCACGGTTTTATCCGGATACTGAGTGAAATGCTGCGTAATCAACGTTACCAAAACCTCTTAAACTTAGCAGAAGCAGACGGAGATCACAGAAGAATGGCCTGCCCCAGGGAAGAGTTCTGGCGCCCATTCTCTTCAAGATCTGTACCAACGAGTCCAACGACCAACCTATTGTTGAACACTGCGAGAGGTTTACTATACGCAGATGAATTCGCCGTGGCTACCCAAACAAATACATATGGGGACGCCGAAAATATCCTAGAGGGAGGCTTAGAAGTCCTCGGAAAGTATTACACGATTACGGGCTGCCTGCAACCGATCCCGGTCAGCGCACTATATACTACAGCTGGCATAGCTCCACCACGAGCCCGAAGAGAAGTTGCGTACGCAGTGGAGAAACTCAAACAGGAATCTGATGCTACCAGACACCCACTATATGGCGCACAGCTACCAACGCAACGTCTAAAAAGCAGACACGGCTTCTTAAAATCGACAGAGTCTCTGTCAGGGAACCCGGCCGATTCTCATTGCAAACTGTGGTAGGATACTCTTCCCCCTCCTACTTACTACCTACCACCAAAGGAGCATCTCCCTGTAACCTTCCGTGATCCACTGGGAAGTCTCTGAACCGTCTTCGGACACAAATGGGAAGATGTAAGCCCAACATGGCAAAGTGGGGCTACCTTGACGGAACGGCAGTTGGGTGTGATTGTGGAGCTATGTCACAAACCATGCTCCACCTCCTATCCTGCCCTCTGTGTCCGAAAACATGCAGTCAAAGTAACTTCTGCGCTGCCACCGACAACGCCGTGGAAGTGGCAAAGCTTTGGGAAAACAGCATTTAAAATACAGTCGTGCCAGCGACATGAAGAAGCAGAAGAAGCTTCTACTCGCACACACTCATAAGATTTAATGGGTAACATAATAACTACATTGACGAGCAATATTAAAAAGTCACTGGCAAAGTGCCTAAAGAAATATATATCTCTTCGACCACACGTTAGTTCCACGAAGTCATCTTGAAAACAGTATTATATTGCGGGTCTGATCGAAGTCATGGATAGAGGAAAGAAAAAACTGACTCTGACTCTGACTGCTGTGAGATACGTAAACGAGATTCTCAATGAACATCGGTCCGTATTTGGTCAATATGGGCGACAATGCTTTGTTAATGCATGATAATGCCCGGCCCCACATAGCTCATGTGATAAACGAGTACTCTCAGCATATGCTGAGGAATCTAGTACTCATCAGCATGCCAAATCGTGTAGAAGTCGTATTGTGAGCGGAGCCAAGTGGAGCCAATACGAAATATTGAATGATTAAAAAATTAAGTTTCTATTTCGTAAGCCCACTTTAAGTGTGAATCGTTTTTTGTCCAAATACTTCTTTAATACATAAATTACTTAAGTACGTTTTTTTTGTTTCAATTGGGCGTTATTAAACACATTTAAATTTTGCTTTTCATTTCAAGAAGCTATCTTGCGTGGTTTCGGAAATATTTCATAATAAGTTAGCGGTTTTTTTTATATTGCTTGACAATTTATTACATAATCAATTTGTGGTGTAGCGTTGGTACCTCTTTGGTGAGTCACCATAGAGTGGTTGGTGACTTGACATGTGACAAAACGTCAGTGGCTTTTCTTGTCTTCATCAAAAAATATATTCTACAAAAATTAATTATTTCGATTCCATTCATTTCCTTGTACAGGCATTCACCTTCTATCATAATTTTTATATTGTGTTTCTGTTTTAATACATTACTCTAGAAATATAAAACCTTAAATCATCTATCATTTGTGTACCATATTTTCCCACTTCAGTGGTATCGTAGTTTTTTTTATTACAAAACAAGGTTTTTCTTTCGATCAGGTTTAAACAACTGACCCAGTTATTGAATTAAGAACCTAACTGATAGAGAAATGTCGTTCTTTATACAAAAATGACAGCTTAGTTAGGTGCTAAGTTTTCATTTTAGTATTAAACCTGACCTAAAGAAAAACCTTGTTTTGTACTATGGGTGTTAGTGTTTAACTCAATCGCTGTGACGAAAGCCGAACTAGGTATATGAGCAATAAAGGGTAAGAATTTAACAAAGTATGTCCGGCTTGCGTCATTAAACGGTATATAAAGTCCTGCTTTAGTAGAACCAAGCACACTCCTCAACTGGCCAGCGGTCCTTCACCACATTAATAAATACAATCATGTATTCGAATATGTGCGTGAAAAGCGTTCTGTGCCTGGCTCTGATCGTCAGCATCGACGGTTACGTGTTGAAACATCACACCCTGCCTCTGTCAGCGGAAGGCATGACTGTGGAGATTACAGTGAGAAGCAAGGAAGACCCGCGTCACCCTCTGTCGACAATGAAGATCGATATCAATGAAAAGGACAAGAAAGTGGAGATGTCGATGGCTGAAGCTCCTTCAGGAGTGCTGAAACATCTCTCCGAGGCAGACAACAAGGTGCCGATTCTGGAAAGCCGTGCCGCTATGGTGGTTGGAAGTTGCTCGGTGGGGTACACCAGTAAGGGTCCTTTCTGTGTGCCTACTGACCCCGATGAGGATGACTACTAGAATACAAACCAACCTCACTCTCTTCAAAATACTGTGAAACGTGCTTCTGTTTTGTTGATTAATAAAACTTAATTGTGAAATACAACTGTTTTTTTTTGTTGCTAAGTGTGCTTTGTCCTCACGTTGCGTAAGCCTCTATCTACTATGTGGAATCTTTTGATTTTGGTGGTCCGTAGCTTATGGATACTGTTATAAATAATAATTACTCAGAAAACGGTGAAGGAAAACATCGTGAGGTAACCGGCATGTCCTTAGACAACAAAATCGAAGACATGTGACATCTACCAACCCGCACTGGATCCGCGTGGTGGATTACGGCCCACTCCCTCTCACTGAGAGAAGGCCTGTGTCCCAGCAGTGGGAACATTATAGGCTGATTATGTAATTGCTCAGAATGGTTCTTATGCTCTTATGCTTATCTACATTCGAACAGAATGTACACAAAATAAACACACCTAAGTCTTATAGACTTTAGTAGCTAGCTACTTATGAAAAAGATGTTATAGTTTAGAATTGGATTGTGAGTGTGCTGTGCTTTTCAAAGAGATTAGTTTCTTTCGTATGTTACTACTCACGTTGCGTACTATATTTTCTTTGTTTTAGTGTGGATTTTCATTACAATTACGTGGCTGTGTAGATTCATCCTCGTAATAATTTTTTTTAAATATATAAATACTTTTTTAGAAAGTAACAAAACAACTGACTTCGGCTTGGAAGTCGGCGGCAATAAACTAAAATACAGATCTAAAGACACCGAAGACCGAAATAAAAGCTTTTTTTCACTTTGTAGTACTTTTTTGGAAGTCGGTTGATTTTTTTTTGTAATTTTTTTTTTATTTTACACTTTTTAGTTATGGGTATCTACCCTCTGAATCAGACTTGTTGCGAAATAAGTAGGATAGAAAAAGTTCGACTTTGAAGAGTGTCACTCATATTGGTGTAAAACCCTTATACCCTTTACACGATATTTAGGTAATGGTTTTATTTTTCATTTAGGAACTCTTCGTCCCTTTATCGGGCATTTCCCCATGGGTTCCTGATATCGTGTAGTGGTTTAACAGTCCTCTTCTAAAGCTCGATGATTCATACTAGAGTCGGATATCTACTTTGTAATACCTATTCTACAGTTCAGCCGACGAGAGAATGCGTTCTTAACAAAGACTTCTATTACTACCTACTTACTACTGTTGTAAAACCAAGTTTCAACATAAAAACATTTTCAGTTAAGTATTTTGTGGGTATCGAAATTCCTGCAAATATAAATCTTACAACCGGTAATTTTGTAACGTCCTAAGTCTTTAAATGACGCAGACATGAAGTCATCCTGAGTGTACATAAAGGGGGATTTCCTTATAATGCTCCGTTGCCGTTGGACTCGTGGTCGCAAACGCAACCGCTGACCATGTAAAGAGGGTTTTCCTACCTTAACTTGTCTTAAGGCAGGATACTGGAAGGAGGACGCGCGGGCTCGCGAAAGATGGAAGGAGTGGGGCCTTTGTCGAGCGAGGACTACCAAAAACAAAAAACTGTCTAATAAGGCCTCGTTGGACTAGTGGTCACAAGTGCAACTGCTGACCATGAAGTCCTGGGTTCGGTTCCCGCGTCGGACAAAGTGTCATTGGGTTTTCCATCTGGAGTTTCTCTCTGGAGTCTGATTTGTGCCCGATTAATGGTAATAAGCTCGCTCCCTATTACATGGCACTTAAAAATAACTGGTGAAATATATGTGTAATATAGGTGCTCCTCTGCCTAGCCTTTCGGGAAATACAGCCGTGATTATGTTACTTTATGTAGGTGATGGAAACCTAAACTTTGGCCTTAAATCGTCTTTACGAAATGAGGAAAGTGAGTGAGTGCTGTGACTAATAATCGTTCTCTCTCCATATGAAAGAAGCCTTTCTATTCTAGTGGGATAGTGACAGGTCGATGTACTGAGAAGGCACTTGGGTATTTCATTTTGTACTTTAGTATATAGGTACGTGGGCACTGCGTGATAGGTCTAGTGGGTTGACCTGTAATGTTATTGGGTGCTTCCATTAGGACCGCTGTACCCGGTTTATAACAATACGTTCACCCCCTTGTACAAGACTTCACAAAGCTGGTGAGCTGTGGGTGCTTAATAAATCTAGAGACAAACTAAGCCCACACACGCAACGTATGCAACGCATTATGATATCTGCACTCTTGAATTTGTATGAAAACAGATGCCTATACTTTGTGCTGTTTTGGTTAAAACATAACATGACGTCACGCCTGTTAACCTTGAAAGATAAGGCAGAGGTGCACCTACAGTACATCCACATTTTGCCAGTTATGGTTGAGTCAATCAACCGGGCACCCATCCAGATTCTGGGCTGCTACTGAGAAATTTCCCCAACTTGGGAATCGAACCCAAACCCTCAAGCTCAACCATTTTTGCCATTGATTGCCACCACTAGACAAACGAGACAGATACTTTTCTATAATGATTTTGTAATTATAAAAGTTCCCTTTAATAACAACCGCAATACCAAAAAAATCATTTGTATTGGTATACATCTGTAGAATCACGTATTAATGCGACAGACAGCAGGAAACTTCTAGACATTGATCAGACGGCTACAAGGTATTATGTAAATTAGTTTACCTACGTTATCGTTGCTATAAATAGCCGTCGTTACTCATCTTACTGTTAACTACTTATTATTTCCCTAACGCATCTTAGGTAGGGCAGAGTTTACGTCGTGGGTTCCTGCCAGGAAGTACTTGCCTCCGGTATTTTCCATAGTCCACGTATTAGGTGAGTAACTCTCGCTAGTAGGGCAGTAGTTTGGTGAACGAGTTGAGTCACCAGCCAAATGCACGCTATGAGTTCACTTGTCCGCAGTCAAGGGTCAGTTTCTGATGAGAAACGTGAACACAATAGAAGTTTGGTGATTACGACGGTGGCCTTTACTACTACATACTTTCAAGAATTGTTTTATTCCAGGAAAGGAATCCAGCATCTTAATTGCTTAACACACTTTAAATCACAAACTGTATCATTTTGAAGGATATTGCTAATCCATGCTCGACAATGTAAATAATATGTTGTGCGTTTTAAAACAGTGTTTTTTAGTTTTTTTAAAACTACTTATTTTATTTTTTACAAATACATACAAATAAATAAAATCGAAGTATCTGTTTGTATTGTTTCCCGACATCCAAGCAAACGAAGTCGCGAGCACAACTAGTCTGTAATAAATACCTACTCAAATTTTCATCGCCTGAAAACGGCTATTCAACTCAAAGCACTTTTTGTAAAAAAACCAACGACAGCCTTTGTAAATTTTAGTATTTTTATCATCACTGCTGACAGTAACTCATAGTACAAGATAATACTTATTTACTAGTATTATTATGTCTAAATTATTGTTTTACTGTAACAATTGGTCACACAGAATCATGATTTTGTGCTTCCTGTGAGTAGAAGACTTAGGTACAGTCAACAGCAAAAGTAGATGATCAAAATCAGAAATTGAAATTGAATTGAAAACTGATCACGAATATGGCAGCTGTACTAGTTGTAAATGTTTGGTATAATTTACAATCACATACTTTTTAATCACTTCAACGCCACACAGTTCTGCCGCGAACTCCGTTAATTAGTATTGAATTTCTGATTTTGAACATCTACTTTTGCTGTTGACTGTACCTGCTTACTTCTGCGCTATGCAGTAAACTATGTTAGTATTTTGATACCAAAAATTCAAAGAATTGTATGTGCTTCTTTTAGCTTATACTGTCCCACTGCTGACCTTACATAATTTATATTACCTTATAGGTATGTAAAGGTCACTCAAATTAACAGAACAAATGCTTCTATAGCTGACTTCCGGCTTTTACTCAACGTTAAAAATGTTCGGCAACATGGCTGACAGGAGAAGCCCATTTTCAAACATCGACCTACTTACACAACATAACATCACGCCTGTATCCCCCGAAGGGTAAGGCAGAAGTGCATCTATACGTGTGTACACACACATTTCGTCAGTACCGACTCAATTGATAGAATTTCACTTTTCACAAGTTCATAAGTCTGTAGACGTGATATTAATAATTTCGTTACGCGATGATCCATAATTACATTAATAAATGATTTCTCTTGAAATTGAGATAATCATTTTAATCCATTTGTCCTTCCTTAGTAATTCTTAGAATGACTTGCGTTCATTAGATTGGTTTCCAAAATTGGGCAGACACGATATCCGTGGGTAGACACTAATTAATTAAGTTGATTGGTGATACAACGGAAATAAAAAGGGTAGGTATTCCCTGTTCCCTCTAGCAGGTCTAATTTGATACATCAACAAGGCATGTGTCACTTTTAAGGGTTCCGTGAAACAGATGGTAAAAACGACACTGTAGGATTTCGGTGCCTAATTTGATTATCGCAGATTTAGTTTAACATGACATGTTTTCTTTTTTGCCGTGTGTATTGGAATAATACTTTTAATTAGGTTATACAGAATTTTTTAAACCTTTACACTGCCTAATCTCAAGAGTTCGAAGACCACCGATTTCAAAATCCCGATAGTCTAAATATTTCGAGATTGAACAAGTTTCAAACATTGGCTGAAAATAAGAAAATATTTAAATATTTTAGGACTGCTAATTAATAAATTAGAACCTTTACCGCGCAATTCCTGGCCCTTCATGACCGGTGTTTCACAATGCAGCAGTCGAAGTCGTCACCAAATGATTCACTCGCCTCCGTCGTCCTCCGGGGAACATTAGTATGCGTAATGTAAGAGACGCGTCTACAGTCGTATATATAAAAAGACGTGCTGCTAAGGACTCACAATCATTCGCTATCTGGCCAGCGGTCGTTCAACACATCAAAAGTACAAAAATGTATCTAAATATGTGCGTGAAGATTGCCGTGTGCCTGGCTTTAGTCGCTTGCATCGACAGCCATGTTATCAAACACCATGAAGTGCCGTTATCACCGGAGGGCATGATCCTGGAAATTACAATGAAGAACAAGGGTGACGGGCAAGTTGTGTCTTCAATGAAGATTGATATCAACGAGAAAGACAAGAAAGTTTTGATGTCGATGGGAGAACCTGCAAGTGGGGTGCCAGTGGACGTTGGTGGAACGACAACGGAGTTTGTGCCTAGCATCGGGAACCGCCACAACATCATAGTGGGCTCCTGCCCGCTAGGCTACACACGGCGAGGTGGATTCTGCTTCCGCGATGACGACTATTAAGCTACTGGACCCTACCCTGAAGTGTTCCCTGTTTTAGTGTTTACCCGTGTTAAAAGACTTACACAAATGTGATATTTCCTCTGTGTTATTTATTTATTAAAAGTAATTGTTTAAATTAAGTATAACCTGTTTTATTTATTTTTATGTTCTTTACAAATCGAACCAGTGCAGTGGATAGTGTCATGATAATGGTAAGCGTTTTTTACTCGTATTTAAATAAAAACGCTACCTCTGCGTTTCATCTTGAACGAAGTTCTGTGCTAAATTAATAAGGAAAGTAGGCAGGGGGGGGGGGGGGGGTAGGTAGGGGGGGGGGGTAGGGGGGTTTTATCGTGTCCTGTATGTCCTGTCGTCTGTGCGTTACACGAACTGGGGGCCTAAAGAGGCCACTTTAAGCAACACCTCTAAAAGCTATTGCTACTGATCCGAATGTTTGAACTGCTATTTTTACTGACTAATTCAACTACCTTTGACTATCATAAAATATAATCAAGTAATCCCTTAGGAGTACCTAATTATTTTTTATTTTATTTTAAATCATAATGTCACAGGTGCAGTGGAAAAATGACAACTAACTTTTGGAGGCCAGTCTACCTCTGAATTTTTTTTTCATGTTTAGTGTTTACATTTAGGTAAATAAATCAAATAAGGGTTGTGATCAAATGCAAAGTTTAGGCCAGTGTTTATTATATATTATTGCAAATTATCAGCAGTCTTCCTCTTCCTATTATAAACTGCGTAATTATTATATTATCTATCGCATAGTTTATCAATCACCAGCTACACTGGTCTCTTTGTGTTAAATAAGTACTTAAGTAGATACAGATATCCACACAAATCACTGGTAATACTTGCACAGCAAAAATAGCCTTTACTACTGTAACAAAAACGCTCTATGTCAAGTTGTTCCAGTTTGATGCGAGGAGAAATCCTAAGCGCATTGAAGAGAAATTGGCAAAAAAATAACCAACATATTAGGAACTTGAGTTTGTATTTGATTATTTTCTAGGAATGTTAATCAACATAAAATTAAGCCTAATCCTTATTACATTACGCGATATTCGTGGATTTTTTTTAAACATTGCCTCACACTATGGAATTACTCCTGTATCGTGGGTGCGTTTCATACACAAACAGCCAGACCCGGAACAACTACCTGTAGGCAATACAAATATTTGTTCCGTGCGGGAATCGAACCCGTGACATGCAGCGCAGCAGTCGATTGCTCAGCCACTGCGCCAACCGTGTCGTCAAACCTTGTCCCTGATGGTGTAATAAGATAAATTGGGAAGGGTCCCTATAAAAAAAAAAACACATCACCTAAGTATCGGGCCCTAAATATCAGTAGAGTAATAGGGTTTTTAGTCTAGATGATTAATGAAATTGCAAACTTTTGTGAAGTAATTTTAGATAGTTACCTATGTAATTGACTTTGTGTATGTCAAATGTATCAAAATCAAAAGTCATTTATTCAAATTAGGCTGAGAATCAGCACTCTTTTAACGTCAAAATTACAAAAGACAGTCCCCCAAAAACGCCCGCCCTTCACCACTTCCTAGTGGTATCGCTGGGAAGAAGAAGTGGCGCAACAAACTCCCCAGCAGCACAGCTGTCTGTTCAATTTAAAAAAATACTTGATTGTATACAAGTTGATACATAAATAGTATAATCACAACCTTGTAGAATGAAACAAGTTTGGTTAGGTACTTATGTAACGAAATACCGGAGACTGGTGACACATTATTTTTTGAGAATTGGTTGATGTTAAAATACTTATAACATAACACCTAATATTAGTAGGTACCTACATAAATCGATTATGGAGCAGCATTCACCTTCGTAACATCGGGGAATCCCATCGATCGATCTGCGCAAACACAGAATACTGCTGGTGCTGCCTCAAACACGCGTCATCAGGGGAGCACAATGCACATCTAATTGAAATAATGGCGCAAACCTCCCTGACGCACTACAACGCTACGGCAGCCGCAGCAGTACTCTCAGTGCATTATTATATTGAACGCATCGGTCGCTTTATGCCCGCTGTGTGAAGTTGACCCACACGCTACACGTGTCCTACTCCGAATCACTTACGAATGATTAGTTCGGACCCCAAACTAACAATGAATGACAAATCGATTGGACAGCTGTCCTTATTTCCGATATGTATATGCCCGTCCGAAACATTGAAATGGGGTCTACTCCGAAGTAGTATCGGTCGAATGTTCGGCCGTTTCCTGCTATGAAGTTACTATTTGGTTCGGTCAGTTAAGATCCTACACTCCTACACGCTTTCGAATATTGACTATGGTCCCGACCCAACTGAGCCGATCCGAACCTTTTTCGCATTTTTCAATAATATTCGGTGCGGCCATGTGTCGGTCCGATCCGAACATTCGCACTTTGCACTTCGGAGTAGAGTAGACCCCCAAACGTGTCAACTATTTTCGGACGGACCTCATCTTTGTTCGACTTAGAGAGTAGACCCTTAGCGTGTTACAACGGACAGCCAGTGAGCTACGTTCCCTTTCAATGTGACAATATTGTCGTAATACTTGCTGATACTGATATTCAGCTGCATATCAGCAAGTATTACGACAATATTAAATCACCCTTACTGCTATGATATAAAGGCGCTCCTAATGACAATTGGTTACCCTGATATATAGCGATGGATGGACTGTGTGAATGATGATATGGTTAGAAAGGGGGTGACTGTCGAGATGGCGGCAAATACAGGAGTATGGAAGAAAAATACATGTTGCGCCGACCCCAAATAAATTGGGATAAGGGCAGGAGAATGATAACTGATATCTCAGCTGCATCCGGTTAGACTGGAGATGGAGACCGACCCCCACATGGTTGAGAAAAGGCTAGGCACATTGATTGACTTGCTAATAATGTCGTACTACGAAAATCACCCTTGCTGCTATGATATAAAGGCGCTCCTAATGACAACTGGTCACCCTGATATAAATGTACAGTCAAACACTCTGCAGTTAGTTCGAATGTATGGAAATACGTTCACGTAATAACGTTACCGTGGACGGAAATTTAAAAGCGTCTTCGTATATTTCCATACATTTTACTTCCCTGTGATACCCTGATGCCGTGGACGTCCACGACGTTACGTTAGAAATTATAAAAGCGCACATTGATTCCAGTTTGATGAGAAAAATCAATTGCAGATATTTCAGTGAGTATTCTTGTTACTCTCTTCAGGGTCAAATTAAAGTAGCTAGCGAAATTCCGTAGACGAGATGGGTCTCGATATCTAAATACGATAAAATAAAAATATTTAAAGTCTTTTTTTGGGGGTCAACGACAGCTGGCAGTGTTATAATTTACACAAAGTAAAGCGCCTGTCTGTTTTTTGGAGTATGGCGTTGTACGGCGCTCCCATTGCGAAATAATATTGTATCAAGGTGGTATATAAATAATAAAATAGTATAATAACATCCTTGTAGAATGAAACCAGTTTGGTTATTACGAAACACCAGCGACACATCATTTTTAAGAATGTTGTTTTGGTTAGGTATTGTGATACTTCCTTGATTTGCTAGAATTTGAGTGGAGTATTATTAGTATAGCTACGTGATATTTTAATAATTGTATCTCATGGGATGCGCTAGGCAGCCCGCGAAATTCAAATTTCTTACGTTTTTTTTGGAATTTGCTGGTCCGTGTCAGCTTGTATGTTGAACAAAATATGATTCGCGAGCGTAACAAATATGACTTTACAGAATTATTATCATGAAATTGTCAATACAATCCTCTAAGTTCATATAACCCTATAGAAAGACTATTTTATGAAATATAAATCAATAGGATTACCTGTATGACTTATGTTGATGCGGTATAGGATTTTATGCGCTTTCTACTGAAACGTTTTAAACTTGATTTTATTATAGACTATAGAGCATATTGTACTCTTCTTTGCTATAGAGGCATACAAATAGGCATACAAGAGTAATTCTCGTAATTTTAAAAACGTTCACAGTCTGATCTCATTCTCAATCTGTCAAAAGTATCTTTATTTTCCCTACATTTTGACAAGTTTTTGACATTTGTTTGTCGCCTAGATGAGACTGCGACTAGATTTTGAACGTTTTAAATTTTGAGAATTGGTCTTCAGATTTTTGAAAAAAAAAAACAAATTATCTAGTTTTTAATGGCATTCCAAAGTTTCATTTATATTTCAATAAGTAAATCTTCTGTTAAGTCCTATTCCTATACAAGGTGTCGTTTTGGATCCTCGTCAAATTCAAGGAGGTAACTATATGCTACTGATTTTCGACACGAATCAATAATAAAATAAGTAGGTTTTTTTATTCTAATTTTCGGAAATCGGCATGTGTGGGACACGCATTTTAAAACGCGGCCTGTGTGAGACCGCACTGTAACTGCCCTGTTACACACACATAAAAACGCGGCCGCTTATACGATACCATAACGCGATTCTGTTCTTTGAAAGTGGTGTATTCTGAAATACTGTCTAACTTAAATAACTAAAAACAAGTTATTATTCATTATTTACCAGGGATCGTAATTTTATTTGATTATGTATGTCTTTCATAACAGCCTCCTGAAATTTGACAAGGATGCAAAACAACAGTTTGTATAATCCTAAAACGGGTTTGAGGGTAAATTTGTAAAATTTCTGCCATACTTCTAAGTGGAATCAATACGGAAGGTGGAAGAACGTTATTATGGAGAGAAGACGTCATTTGAGCCGAGAAGAAATTATCAGAGCCGTGGGAATGTTTGAAGCTGGTTCACGGCAACGTGCTGTGGCAATCGCTCTGGGCACTACTTATCACACTCTGCGACTTATCACACTCTGGTGTGACAAGTCAACTTTGGACACGTTATCGCATCACTGGCAGCGTGGTTTTCTGGCGAATCTCGCTTTGGTATGAGGCCAGCGTTTGACGACGTGGTGTTCCGTCGCTTCCGCGGACGAGTACCACTGGTCTGCACAAAGTCAAGCTCACCAGCTTGACTTTGTGCAGACCAGTGGTACTTGTCCGTAAAGTGTTACTGCCATAGTCATAAACCTTATTTGTTATACTTATGTTAGACTTATTTGTTTAACACAAGTTTTGTTTATAATAAAAATATGTATGTTTAGGTTACTATCTATGTGCCTGTGTCGCAGGAAATAAATGGATTATTATTACTTATTTTCTGAATTAAATGAATGAAGTTTATACCTACTCGTAAATAAACAAATAAAGACAACTTCACCGTAAATATCCGGGGACGGCGACCCAGACTAATTTTCTTTCCTTTTGTGAGCTCTCGATGACTATCAAAACCAAATTTGGTCTTCAAAGACCCAGTCACAACGTGTCAGGAGAACTACAACATTTTTATCTCACGGTCACGAAGCGACGCGCGCTTTACTTGTGGTTACCAAGTGTACAGACACGCTGTGAATGTGTGAGGGTGTGTGTGTGCGTATGTGTGGTATGTGCTGACGCTACTCGTCTTCATGCACACATTCGCAGCGTGTTTGTACACTTGGTTAACATAAGTAAAGCGCCCGTCGTTTCGTGATATAAAAAGACCATAGCAGCAGTTTTTGACCCAAATAATCTAGTTTTCTAGTTTAGGTACCTACTCATCACGTCGTGGAGTTTCGCTAGCTAATGTTTTTTGACAAAATCATTTAGTCGTCATATTTTAGCTAATTATTTTTAGCTCCCGACAGAAACAGAGGGCTGTTATAAGTTTAACGTGTGTATCTGTGTGTCTGTCTGCGCCATCGTAGCTCCCAAACGGCTGAACCAATTTTGATTGGAAAATTGGAAGTTAACGACATTTGAAGAAATTGTTGTCAACAAAATTTTTAACAAGTTTGATTGGAGAATTCAGTTAAAGAATCTAACGAGTCAGTTGAATTCTAAATATTGCGTAAATCAAATTTTCGCAATATTTAGGTCTGATAACTACGCACATTGACTCACATATTTAGGTAAAATGATGATCATCTTACCCAAGAAATATGTGAGTCAACGTGCGTAGTTATTAGTCCTAAATATTGCGTAAATTGGCATTATTAGTAGGTTGTTTTGTTTATTAGGTACCTAAAATTACTACATTAAATACGGTTGGTGATGTTTAAAAATGTTAGTTATAATAATCATTTCGTGGTGCGTGTGAACAAGTACTCATTTTCAGTATAAATTAAAATCCGTGCGTTTTGATTATATAGAATGCAAATATTTCAATTTAATATGGGGTCTCCAATAAGGTTTTTGTTTCACATAGTAAACTACATTTTAGAATTCTTTAAAAGGTACCGATTTGATTATTTTTTCAAGTGATGTATTCGTCATTGATCAAACTGTTTCACAAACTTATTAATTACCTATTAAAAAAGTGTGTGCTTAGACTTATTTAAGATTCTGCAATCTTGAATAAGCACAAATACACACATTTTCCATGTTCTACATAAGTGCTATTAGTAGTATTACTTAGATTATGTTTTGTTTGATTCCAGTTTCTTCATTAGTCAGTGTTCAGTCAGTTCAGGTCTCGGTGCAACTGCGACTCGAGATGGCAGAAAAGATGGTCCTCTTATCCTAACACCCTTAATTGAACATGGGAAAACTGAAAAAGCCAAGAAACTATCTAAAGTAGACCCGACTCTGTTCGCTGGCGTCAACAGTCACGCTGGGTACTTCACTGTTGACAAAATTCGTAAATGGAATCTGTTCTTCTGGTATTTTCCGGCGCAGGGAGTTGATCTAGAAAGTACTCCCTTGGTTATCTGGCTACAAGGAGGGCCCGGTGGGTCTTCGTTATTTGGACTTTTTAGAGAAATAGGTCCATTACAAATTATCAACGGATCAGGTACCTAATAAGTTTATTTTAAAAATAATCTATGATTTATTTTTATTTTTTAAATGTTTTTATATTGTGTTGCTCTTTATTTGAGTCGAGGTCTCAGGAGGTGTCAGGTGTTACCTGGATAACATTCAATAAGAACAACGCAATTGACAGTATTGACAGTAATGCGTGCACTGGCTGGATAGGTCCTCTCAATCTGTGTGTTTCTTTCTTCAAAATACAATCTCAGACATCGATCTACATGGTCTTCATATGATCTGACCAAGATAATGTCTTGACTTTAAAAGAGAGACCTCTTGAGTTAGTTTCGGCCTTTCTTCTCAGAGTAGTCAGACAGGAAACGCCGACCTCATCTAGTTTTAAAATATGATTGACGTGTAAAAGTATTTGTACAAAATAAAAATAATTTATCACTATGATAAGTATCTATTGACAAATTTCGTGTTTTCCAGTTCAAAAAATGCCAATCACATGGGGTTCCAGCTACTCGCTTCTCTTCATTGACAACCCAGTAGGAACTGGATTTAGTTTCACGGACGGAGGAGAATACGCGACCAATCAGGATGAGGTGAGTAGCGACGTTTTGTGGACCACTTTTGGACTAACCTTTGTGGACATGTGAATCATGTGATGTGGAGAAATAAGGGAGATGTCGTGAGGAAAGTTTTGAGCAAGAATGTGGATGGCTAAGAGTAGGAGAACAACAAATAAAAGACGACTGGCCTGTGTGAAGGATATTATGGCTAAAAAAGGATTGCTGAAATGACGACTAATAGAGTAGTACTAATAGAGCCGTGTTCGTATTTATTATTTGTATGTGTTTATTATTTGTTTGTTTTTTAGGTATTTTTGTAGTTTTTTTGTCTCCTTTACTCTTTCACACGCTGTCTCCATCTCTCCATCTAATGTCCTATCGCAGGTATGCTGGAAGAGATTTGTTATGAAATAAGCATCACCTCTGTACCTATTTTTCTGTTCTGTTTTTTTTTTGTTGTCTTTTTATGTATGTGTCTACATAAATTGTTAAATAAAATAAATAAATAAATAAGTATGGAATAGAAAAAATGCTGCGCCGACCGCAAATAAACTGAGATAAGAGCAAGATAATGATGATTATGGACTTGGACTTTCCCATTCGCAGGTGGGCCGGTGTCTTCTAAGCTTCACCCAACAGTTTCTTCAAGTGTTCCCGGAATTAAGAAAAGCGCCTCTGTTCATAGCTGGTGAATCGTACGCTGGCAAATACATTCCCGCTTTTGGACATTATATACATCACGATACAGACTATTTAAATCGAATTAATTTGAGAGTAAGTAAAATATATCATTTGAATATAGTAGCTACAAATTTTGTTGGTACACACGGCTACACATGAAGCTATGCATTTCCAGTTTTAGCTGACCTTGCATTGTATAGGTTTTTCGTACAATCAGAAGTCAGCTTATACTGGTTATGGATAGCTTGATGTGTAGCCGTGTGTACTATGAATTAATAAGCTTTTTATGTTATGTAGGGCCTGGTGATCGGGAATGGGCTCATAGATCCACCAACAATGCTGCACTACTCCGAGTGGGCGCTACAATTGGGCATTAGCGACCACAAGCAAGCGAAAGAAATTCGCAAGCTGGAATCACAGGCTAGACGAAACTGGAGAGAAAGCAATTTATCCGCTTACAAAGAGGTACGTAAGTCGAGTGACTTCAAATTACTGTAATACAGAATATTTGATTGAATGACCACTTATCTATATTTTTTTCTTAATTTCAGAATGCATCAAAAGCCCTAGGAATTGTGTTTGGCAAAACACCCGTTGATAATTATAATTACGAGTACATGAATGGTAAAGTTAATAACTTAATTTTGCCATATGATAGTTCAATAGAAATATTTTTAAACAAGCCAGAAGTTCAAAACGCACTTCATGTCAAAAAGAAGAAGTTTTCTGTGATGAATATGTCTGTGTATGATTGGTTACGAAGTGATGAATTCCTTACTGTCAAACCTTGGTTGGAGGAACTGATGGAGCTTTATGGAGTTCTGTGTTACAAGTTAGTTTCAACAAGATCCTAATTTTTAACCGACTTCTAAAAAAGGAGGAGGTTCTCAATTCGGATGTTTGTATTTTTTTTTTTTATGTTTGTTCGCGCATAACTTCGTCGCTTGCCAACCGATTTGAAAAATTCTGTTTTTGTTGGATAGGGTATACTTTCCAAATGGTCCCATGAAAATTGTATCGAAATCGGACAAGCGGTTTTTGAAAAATCAACAAAAATAAAAAAAAATATAACAACTAAAAAGTGAAAAATAAAAACTTTTTTACAAAAAAAAAACAACCGACTTCCATAAAAACACTAGAAAGTGAAAAATAACTTTAATTTCGGAAGTCGGTGGCGAAAAACGAAATAAAAAAACCAAAGACACCGACTTCCGAAATTAAAGTTATTTTTCACTTTCTAGTGTTTTTATGGAAGTCGGATATTTTTTTTTTGTAAAAAAGTTTTTAAATTCCTTAGACGTGTTTTAATGAATAGAATAGTATCAATTTCACGTGGTGTGAATACTGAATCTTAATGGTTTTTATCTTCAGCGGACTGGGGGACATAACGGCACCCTACGCGCTGTCAGTTCGCACGTACAGAAGCCTCCAGTGGTCTGGAAGGAAAGGTTACCTCAAAGCTAATCAAGAACGTATCTACGACGAAGAAAATAGCTCTCAGACTAATTCGTGAGTAAAACACTCTTTTGACGTTGATTGGTCGGCAAGAGGTCAACAATCCAACTGTTGTAGGTAAGATGGATCTCTTCTCTACAACAGTTGGGCAGAGTTGTGGCAGTAATGCGGGTGTAACTGCGGGGCGCAGCTTGTTACGTATACTTATTATCGTTATGTTAGAAGGACGGTCACTTGAGTGTAACAACCAACTAATAGGGTGATATCTATGTCTGTTTCAGTTTTGTGAAAAGTGGGCTTTTCTTCATGGAGGCGATGGTGCTCGACGCGGGACACTACGTGCCCGCCGACAAGCCACGCGCCGTCAAGCAGATCATCGACATTTTCATCAACAGATACAAATAAATCGAAACGGCTTTGTAATGAAAATAAACGAGACATTATTATTAATGTTGTGCCTTGTGATAGGTAGGAAAATTGTATGTTATAGGTGAACGAGGATAAAATGTCATCCATTATATTTAATTTAATTCACTCGTAACTAGCTATAAGTTCAAACAGCATATACCTTGTATTAAATGTGTAACTAATATTTTTTTGTTTATCGTTTTTAACATTTTTTTTATTCAGAGAGTGTAACGAAAATCATCTAGATAAATAAATTCGCTACACGCTGTTATTGCATAATTAATTTAATGAATCTACATTGAGAGGTTGATGGTGCTCTTGGAAGAAGACGACGTGGTGTTCCGTCAAGTACCGCTGGTCAGCACTCAAGCTAGTGCAAAGTAAAGTGTTACCTACCAACATAGTCATAAGCCTTATCTGCTTAACACAAGTTTTGTTTATAATAAAAATATGTATCTGTTTCGCCTGAAAAATATATGGAATACTATTATAATTTTTTGAAGTCTCTGACCTTTTTTCCTGAATTACACGAATGAAGTTTAATTCTCGTAAATAAATAAATAAAGACAAACAGTTACTATCCGGTGATAAGTATCCCTCTCACCGAGATGAGGCCTGTGTGGCAGTGGGAACATTATAGGCTGATGCCATGATATGCTACATTCTAAAAAGTCTACTATCGCCAAATCAAAAATCACAGTTACATACAAAATATGTTCGTCAGCTTAAGGGCTATTTTTGTCTGCTTATTGCGCTGCATAATCCTATAACGTTCCCACTTCTGGGACCCAGGCCTCTTCTCTGTGATAGGGTGTAGGCCGTAATCCAGAACCCAGTGCGGGTGGGTGGATGTCACATGTCTTTGAATTTTTGGTTCTAAAACATGCCGGTTTCCTAACTATGTTTTGAGAGCAGTGGTGAAGAAATATATTACATAAAGTAATGTGCCTACCTGGGTTCAAACCCAGGCCCTACGATCAATCACCTTCTTTACATGTCATAATGGATTTAAAATAAAAAAAATCAAGTCAGGACTCATAATTCTGACTTGGTAAAGGAAATAATTTGAAAACTGACAAAGCTATAAAATATTTGACTGTGTTGAAACCAGAATATAATAAAAATAATTACTCCAAAACATTTGAGATAAAGCCTGATTCAGTCATAATAGTGCGCATGAACAGCATATTTTAATTTTCTTGTCAAAGGTATTTATTCAATAGCTGGTATTATGGTCGCAGTGGAACTCAATGCTTGCCGCCATATATTTCAGGCACACGTCCCACCGCCGAAGAGGAAGCGAAAGCGACTAACTATTAACAATTTTCTTACTAAAACGTACTGTAGACGCCAGCGGGTCAAGCTACCCGAAACTGTCAAATTTTCCCAATCAACCTTGAACCTTATAATACATTAGCGATAAAGTTGAAAATCTATTAAATAAATTTACTTTGTAGTAGCTTGATGTGCTGGGCGTCTGTACAAACGACGCTCGCTTGCTGACCAGAACACTCACTAAGAAACTGACGCTTGATAGGTACATAATTATGTATACAAGTGAAGTGAGTAATCCCTCGTCGCCGTCGCGCACTCACTGGTCGTCGCTCGCCAACTCGTTTTTAGGGTTCCGTACCTCAAAAGGAAAAACGGAACCCTTATAAGATCACTTCGTTGTCGGTCTGTCTGTCCGTCAGTCAAGACCTTTCTTCTCAGGAACGCGTGGAGTTATCAAGTTGAAATTAATATCAAATACTCAAGGCTGCAATCCCTAGAAGCTGTGAAAAAATCAAACTTCTAAGTCAACGCAAAAAGATACGGACATTTATGTTCCGAAATCAAAACCTATAGGGTACGTCCCGTTGACCTAGAATCATGAAATTTGGTAAGAAGCAATATCATGTAGCACAAGTAGAGGAAACAATCCAAAACCTGTAAATTTGTGGTTATATTACAAAAAAAAAAAATTAAAAAATTTGTACGGAGCCCTCGGTGCGCGAGTCTCGTCGCGAGTCGCGAGTCGCTAGCTCTACTCATTCCTCGTTAATCGCCGGCGGTGGGGCAGGCGCCTCATTCCCTGCATAGTTCGAACATGTCACAGTTAAACTTATTTGGAGTATTTGGAGCCCTCGCATTCAATTTGGAGCTTTACTATGTAAAATCGCGAGATTATATGCAATCATCGGAAATATTTCATTCGCTTTGAACGTATCAACAAATAGATACAAACATAACAAACAGATTTAAAAGTATTAATTTTGGCGTGTTATTATTTTATTTTGTGATGATGTTCAGTTTTGCTTTAACATTGATGGAAGGGTATTTTATTTAGCATGTCCAACAAAAGATGTACGCCATAGATAGATGTATGACACATAAAAATCAATACAAAAAACAACAAGACAAAAAAAGTGCAAAAATGGCAATATCGGTCATGCAAAATAGAATTAACAAGTTAGTTAACAAAGTTAAAATATTAATAATAGGTATATATTAACTTATTAATTTTTACTTTTAGAGAAGGTACTAAATTATTAAATAACATACAATTATCAATCTTATTAATTACATAAAAATAGAAAATATAACATATAGAGTAACTTAAATTAAATAAAATTTATTAAAAATTAATTATGTTGTGTTTTTTTATTGTTATTTACACTGAACTCCAAATTTGAACAACTTTTGTTGGTTGATTTTAATGCAGAATGATGTTGCTAACTACATCAGTTAGCAACATCACTGCTCTATTTCGCAATAACTGAATTGTGGTACTAATTTGCTTTTTGTCGTTCTAAAAACTTCTTCCGTCGCAATCATATAATCAGTAATCGCTGTCCCATGGGACTAGTGGGACATAATTAAAAAAATATGTTAGTATCAGTTGTCCCATGGGACTAGTGGGACATATAATCCCACTTGTCCCATCATGGGACTGGGTCAATGGGACTAGTGGGACAGACCCGGTAATCCAATTATTTTTTTGTACGATTATGACCCTGACATTGATTAAAAAACTCGTCGCGGACTTACGTACAGAATACCAATTCCCGTAATTCAAATCATTCAACATCTTGTCGCAATCTCATCTTAGCGACAATCAATGTGTGTGTGTTTGTCATAAATGTAGGAAAATAAGAGGTATTTTTGACAGATGGAGACTGAGATCAGACTGTGAACGTTTTTAAAATGTCGTCAAAATGTCGAGAATTCACCCTCCAAAGGGGCAATTACTTATCGACATAAATCGGATCTTTCTTACGAACAAAAACCTAATACAGAAATTTGAAAGCTCATTCTAAACTCGCTTGACTGTTCGAATGTCACTAGAGTTAATTTATTGCCAGCCTGCACTACATAAGGTCGACTTTAGCAGACAACCTTTATAGTACCTACTATAGGTGCATCTTTAACCCTTTGTTATTTATTTAAACTTTTCGCACAAAAAGGTACAAATGCGGACTTAATGCCTTAGGCATTCTCTACCAGTCAACCAAGGGTGGTGAAGTGATTAGAAGGTAGGTTCTTTGGTTGCGAGAAACGATGATGAAAAACATGTCATGTGTGTTACATAAGTGTGTAATGTTTGGTTGGAATGATGATGTTGTGAAATATGTCAGTCACCTTTAGGTATTGACGCAGCAACTTCCATTAATAATATTAACTTCCCATTACAAAGTTATCCTTGTTATATTCAATTTATGAGATAGGTAATAAATAACTCTTTTGGGGGATTTGAGTTATCAGACGTGTGTGTGCCAATTGGTATTTTAAATATGAAGGATATTATTATAGAAGAAATACCGGCATAATAATACGAGTGTTATTCGAGGTATATATTAGGTTATTGACGATAAATTATTTCCCTAACGTGTTTGACAGGTACAGTCAACAGCAAAAGTAGATGATCAAAATCAGAAATTTAATACTAATGAACGGAGTTTGCGTCAGAACTGTGTGGCGTCGAAGTGATTCAAAAGTATGTCAGACTCAGTGTCATACTTTGAGACTGTACATGAGGAATATGCCTCCTATGATTCCTTTGCGCTTCCTTCATGTGTGGTTGCCGTACAAGACTTTTCAGGAATATAACATAATCGTCCTGTTAGAGGGGGTGGGCCATAATCCACCACGCAGGCCCAGTACGGGTTGGTAGAATATGTCACATGTTTTCGAATTTTTGGTTCTAGACCATGCCGGTTTCCTCACGATATTTTCCTTGACCCTTTTGAGAGCGGTGGTTATGAAATAATTTACACAAAGTAAAGCGCCTGACCGGGTTTGAACTTACGACCTACTACTCGTTAGTCGCAGCCGTTATCACTGGGCCAACACTGCTCTGTTCAGGGATATAAGGAGAAACAAAGAGCTGCAATAGTAGCTCTTGCTCGCTGCTTAGGTCTGACTTTAACTATTACATAGGCCAGTAACATTTGCGTTCCCATTGAGGGACCACATTTGAATTTTGAACTTTTGATTGCGTCAGCTTTTAGTAAAAGTTCTCAAACAATTGTAAATTCAGCCTCTGGTTTGTAAAAGTAGCCCCTCAAAAGATACATTCGGTTAAAGGTGGTCCCTCAGTCGTGACTGACAGGCATCCATATCTCAAAATCTAATTAAAATTTATAACTGCTATAAAAATGACTATTCTTTGTAAAAGATTTGTAAAACTAATTTAATGAATATCAATCCTTCCTTTTCATAGAATAGGAAGAACTAGCATGCGGAAGGTGGTCCCTCAACCGATCACCATAAGGTTCACCTTGAGTAGAGACCACAATGGAATTTGAAATTTACTTGAGTCTAGCGTTAGTAAAAGTACTTGAACGATTGTGAATTCACCACCTTTAACCAATTGTATCTTTTGAGTGGCTACTTTTTACAAACCAGAGGCTGAATTTACAATTGTTTGAGAACTTTTACTAAAAGCTGGCGCATTCAAAAATTCAAATATGGTCCCTCAATGGGAACGCAAATGCCAGTAACTAAATTAGATATTTATAAAGCAGTTATGTGGTTGGCTGAATGACTGCTAATGGACATCATAAACCACAGAAAGTATAAAGGACAATGCCAAAAACTCAATAAAACTCAGCCCCAGTCAATAAAAGTCATTTACAATCATGCAATATGCAGCATCTTACGGCTTATGTATTATACCGATAGCTAAACATTTGTCCTAATGCCTGTAGAACTTGCGGTTTCTGTTTAACACGCTCAGCGCCATGTGTATCTTTTGCGATACACACTGTCTAAACACTTGTGTATCCTTTTTGATACACAAGCACCATTCCAGTCTAAGCGCCGTGTATCGCTAACGCGCACACTTTCCACACATTTTGTATACAAAAAATGTTGCCCTGGCCTAGGGAATTTTCCTGGTGTGTTTGGGTTTTGGCATATGGGGCTTGGCGCTGGTCATCGGGCCGAGCCATGTCGTCACTTCGCCGCGCCTCAGCTTGCCGATGACGCGCTGATCACGCCGCCTTCACGTGCAGGCCGCGCGCAAGGTGTTGTATTGGGTTCTATTCCCAACACTTGCTGAGGTATCAGCTATTGTTCTGGTCCAACTAAAGCTCTATATCAGCATGCTCATCTGCGTCACTTTGTGTTAGTGTATAATTTTTTTTTTCTTTATCGCTTAATTGGCCTGCTCTTGACCAATACCTAACTGGTGAGTAGCACGCATCCAACATAAATGGCTAACGTATGCATAACTTGATGTCGATAATTAATTTAATAATAATAATAATTTTTTTAATTTCATAAATTTCCTGTAAATGCTTGGGGCAAGATCTGGTATTGTCATTTATGGCGTTCCCACACCTTTAACCTAATTGAATTATATAAATGTATTATATATTTTGTGTTTTTCCTTTACCTACCTGCCTAGAGGGTTTGTGGCTAAGTACAGCCGCACGGGTCGATCGATCAGGTAAAGCTACGTTTGCCACGGTTGGTCCGTGGATGGGCTACCATCTTTCCCTACCAAGACTCTCCGTGCTTCGGAAACCCGTCCCAGCTATTATCAGTAGATCTTGAAACTCGTTAGTCGCCAGAAACCCGAAAGTCTGACAACCAGTCTTAGCAAATTACCCAGTTACTGGGTTGTGAAGGTTAGATAGGTAGTCGCTCCATATGAAATACTGGTATTCTGCTGCATTTGATTAGACTGGAAGCCGACCCCAACAAAGTTGGGAAAAGGCTAGGCTAAATGCCTTTACCTATCTTGAAATTTACCTAATATCTACGCTTAAACCCATAAGAGAAATACCACCAAAGAATGTTTTATTTTTTTTAAGATTCATCATTAAACGCTAACCTATCTGAATATTTGAAGCTGCCTGACACACACATTGTATGAACTGTTATAGGTGTATTTAAATTTTTAATATAAGTAATCTAAAGTAAAGACGTACGACAAAACAGGTTTTTATAGCTATTTTGCAACTAATAAACTTGTAGGAAGATGTGAACAACATTGTCAATATTAAGTATTTACTTTATTTTATAGAAGTTGTCAAATATCCTTATAAAGAACCTAAAGTAAATAATATACATATAGATAGCTGTTGGTGTGATGATAAAATGAGGGATTCACAGCGCCATCTAACACTTTTAACGAGAACTAAAGACATTCGTGAAGTAAGTTTTCAGTGAACGCAGTGAATTGTGATAATTGTGTTTACAATCAAAATTGAATAATGCTGTGCTTGATTTCTACAAATATTATTCAAAATAAAGGATCTTTTTTGTATTTATGTATTGTTTATCCCGTTAAAGGAAGAAAAAGTAGTTAAGTATTGGAAATGGGATACATAATTATGTAGGAGGAAAGGATTGGAATTGAATATTTAAATAGATGACTGTAAGTATGTCATATATATAATTGTATTTCTTATACCTACATGTAAATGGTACACCCCGATCAACCTGTGTCTCTCCTTCTGCTTTAAATCCAGCCGAGGGTTGTCTTTAAAATACCACTTTTAGCGATAAAACCGCCCATTGTGTCACCCTGGCCAAAATGTTGTAATCATAATCAGTCTATAATGTTCCCACTGCTGGGACACAGGCCTCCTCTCGGTGTGAGGGAGTTTCGGAGGGAGGGAGTGAGGCGGAAGTTTGTAAATGGTGTACAGAACAAAGAGTAGGTATTCTATCTTAATACCTATGCATTTTTGAGTTAGAAATGAATAGTATATTAGTAGTCTATGATAATATCAATACATCATAAGGCCAACTCCCGTAATTAAACACGTTCAAAATCTAGTCGCAATCTAAACTCAGCGACCATCAATGCCGCCAAAAGCTTGTAAAAAAATAATAATTAGGAAATTAGAGGTATTTTTGACTGATTGAGACTGAGATCTGAGATCAGAGGGGCAATTCTCGTAATTTGAAGAAAGTTCACAGTCTGATTTCAGTCTCAATCTGTCAAAAATACCTCTAAACCCTACATTTTGACAAGTTTTTGACATTTGTTTGTCACCGAGATGAGACTGCGACTAGATTTTGAACATTTTAAATTACGAGAATTTGGTCTTCTGACTGTGAACGTTCTTAAAACTACGAGAATTGCCCCTCCGACGTATTGAATACAAATCATGATTAACACATTGTCACATCTAAAACCGATGAGACGTGTCTATTTATACATCGTAATTGATATGTCATCAGGTACAGAGACATGAGCAGTCCTAAATGAAAATTGGAGCACCTGGCACGGTATACTGTCGCAGTCATAACAAGCGATTTGTCACCACATTAATAGCTTCATCGCTGTGGTCGTCAGGCTGATTGAAAGGGCATGGGAACTTGTGAGAGGACGAGCGATGGCAAGTATGCTACTGGGGTGTAATGTAGAAATACTGATTATTATTGAGTTTTTCTATCTGGAATTTCTTAGTAGTAGTTTGGAGTCGCGATTTGTGCCGTTTGATGGCAATAGCTTATAAGGCCCCTTACAAGTTTCATGTAACTTAATCTTAACTGGCGAAATGCGGGTGTACTACGAGTATATGTAGGTAAACCTCTGCCCAACCCTTCGGGAAAACAAGGCGTGATGTTGTGTATCCAATTATTTTAGAAAAAGTAACCGTGGTATTCCTCGCCGGCTCTTCTCTATTGGAAACAACCAATTCGAACCGTGCACCTAGGTTCTGACGTTTTCTAAGTGCCCATGATGACATTTGATATTTGCTGTGACATTTTCCTTTTCTGTGTATCAAGGATTTCTCGAAGAATCGGATTGTTAAATAGATCTTACCTTCAAAGGGTTGTTGATTCCTTGGTGCTTATTACATTCAATGCCCTTTGTTTCTCACAATGTCGTGCTAAAGAATGAGAAACGAGTTTCTTTGTCATGTTAGTGCATTTTATATATTTTGGTTACTAGAAAAATTAACGATGGTAGCGTGACAATGTTGTTGGCATGTTTGCTCTTTACCTTTTTTAACAGTTTAATCTGAAAACCAGTGCTCAGCAACCCGCTATGGGACCTAAGCATAATGCGGATGCTTAAACCTTTTGCTTCCGGTATTATAGTTTTGTGTATGTACCTACTTACTACTACTAGCTGTTAAACTTTTTTTTTTTTTTTTTTTTTATTTATGGACATTTCACACAGCACCATTTGTCCCAAGCTAAGCAACCTAATGCTTGTGTTATGGTAACAAGATGGCTGATAAACTACTTACATACAATTTTTTTTTTTTGTAAATACATACATATTATAGATAGAAAAACACCCAGACTCGGAACAAATACATGTAGGTCATACAAATATTTGTTCCGTGCGGGAATCGAACCCGCGACACGCAGCGCAGCAGTCAATCGCTTAACCACTGCGCCAACCGTGCCGTCAAAAAAAACTGGAGACATTAAACGTTACTCTATTCTAGTCAACCTTGAAACCAAATCATAACTTTAGAGATACCCTTATCCACCTCGTTCCAAATTATATACAGTACCTACCACAGAACATATATACCCTGTACCTACTAAGTATATTTTAATTTTTTCAACAACATACTTTGTTTCTTATCTTGTAAATTGCTCACAGCTCTGTCTACGCAGAAGGTACCCTACCTAAGAATTCAGAAACATCGTTGTGTGTTTAGCTTCGTTGGTAAAATCTTCTGCCCATTCCATTTTCCTTGAACCTCCATTGCCTGGAGTTCGTGGCTTCAATCATAGATGGCGCTATGGGTCGCTGGTGACTTTACTTCGGTATTTATACATCACGTTTGACAAAAGAATCGGAAAATCGCATTATGATTTGGTTGGCATTATCTCAGTTCATCCTCATAACCATGTAAGGAAAACTTGGATCAGTATGTTTTTTATTTTCGTAGTTCTTGCGTACAATATAATATTCCCCAATGCCGATATATTCCTAGAAAGGAAATAATAGTTAATCTGTATCCCATGGGGCGCACGTATTCAGGGGGAGTGTAAGTGCTTTGTGTCCTTCCGAGGAAGTTTTACTACTCGTATATGCAGTCCGGACCTTCATCGGATCCCTCCCTGAGGTATTATCGAAAAAAATGTTTGTAACACACATTGTCTTTCATCGTTTCCAAAAGTTTATTTATAAGATGTATTAGCTTGTCAAAAATGGATACATAATTTTGACTGTAGGTATCAAACGAAATAAATCGAAGCAAAATGTTTTCCAATATTTTCCTACATTTTCCCTAACGTTCTAAGCAAAGAATATTGAACAAATATACGAATTTATCGATAAAACATATCGCTACAAGTCAGTATAAATACAAGCGGTTGGGCTGTCGACTCGTGTGACATCTTACTTCTACACTAGTGGAGATGAAAAGGGTAACGTTCGATATAGACACAAGTGGGTATTTTTATTTCTTTGCCGACACTGACCCATTTCTTTGTCGTGGAGTGGCCGAGGACGGATCTAAAACTATTGTTTCTAAATGTTTCGTTCATTTTGTTTTGTGTGGCGTTTTATTGTGTTTTTGTTGTTAATAGGGGTTTAATTAAAATTATGTGGGCATTTAATGTGAAACATTTTGTTAAGTGTATAGTTTGGTATACATTTTAAACATTTGTGTGGAGTTGTAGTTAAACTCTACTGTACTTACCCGGTACTGGAGAGATTAACTTTGGAATCTATTGAGCCATAGACAGTGCATAAAAACCTGAAACCACATCTAAAGATAGAGAAAATATTCTACAACGGTGGCCATAGAAATCAACATTCATAACCTCAAACCCCAATTATATCAAGCGGCATATTTGTTCAAGTTTTTACTATACAATATGTAGGTAGGTAAATAACTTCGTATATAAAAATATCGTAAGGAAATTCATGTCGAGCACTAAACAGGAAAGTGAAGAGGGCTCACTAATCTCACACATCTTCATCAATGGTGATGTCCACCGCGTAAACTTGTCGGTTTCGTAAGAGGGCTCACTAATCTCACACATCTCTACATTCAAGATCAGCACATCAGTAAGTCAAAGATCACTCACAGGTTGCATACAGGGAGAAAGAGGCGCAAGACATAAAAACATAAGAAGGAACTACTTATGTTTTTTTACACCTAATCCGTAAACGGTCGGCGGCGTATGCACGTCGGCGACACTCGTCGGCAATTTCAAATGTCATGTGAAATCGATGACATTTGAAATTTCCACTGTCGATATGTAAAATAAAGTGAGCACGTAGGCACAAATCTTACTTGATCGCAAAATATTCTGACCATATTTTACTATCAGTTTTTTTTTTTTAATATAGAAACGTTGCCCCACACTAGGAATCACCTGTATCGTGGGTGCGTTTACATACATTTAAACTCACATACACAAACAGCCAGACCTGGAACAACTACTTGTAGGCCATACAAATATTTTTTCCGTGCGGGAATCGAACCCGCGACACGCGGCGCAGCAGTCAATCGCTTAACCACTGCGCCAACCGTGCCGTCAAAGTTACTTTTTCCCAAAGCCACTGGTGAAAGAGCATCCTTTGTTTTCCACCTACTACGACAATCGAGCCTTTTGCCCCTGTCTATGTGGCTGCTTTAGTACAGAAGTTGCTGCTCAAATGTGCCTCAGGGAGTTGTTGGATTAACAGCAACGTCAAATTTGGCGTGCACCTATCTGTTAACCTTAACGCGTTTTGTTCTGACAGACGTAGCGCAGTTTTGTGTTTCTCATTGTTATGTGAAAGTGAAACGGTTGAAGTTGTTTTTATGTGAGGACGGCTTGGAGTTTTGAGTAGCACCTACCCGGCAACTGAACGACAGAATGTGAGGTGGTGAATATAATATAATATATTGATTTACAATCTTTTAACATTTAAATCGGTTCACAATGAAAGAAAAATAGGTTCATTTGTAACAGAAACACATGCATACGAAAATATACCTTAATAATAATGAAAAATAAAAACAAAATAGATTTATAATCACGAGCACAAAACAGAGATACTCGATAGATGCACGTCATGACTGTGACAAGAATGAAAGAAGAGAAGTGACGGCACGGTTGGCGCAGTGGTTAAGCGATTGACTGCTGCGCTGCGTGTCGCGGGTTTGATTCCCGCATGGAACAAATATTTGTATGACCTAAAATTAGTTGTCCGGGTCTGGTTGTTTGTGTATGTGAATTTATATGTCTTTAAACGCACCCACGACACAGGAGAAATTCCTAGTGTGGGGCAACGTTTTTAATCAAAGAAAAGAAGAAAGAAAAGAAGAAGAAGGCTTCCCAGCACAAGGAACAACAGCACAGCGCTAGTTTTCAGTCACATTTTTCAGTTACAATCAATTTTTTTTTTTTGCAATTTTTCACACACCTCCGGAAACACTTGATGAATGTGCGAGACGAAACACAGAACAGTACAGGAACGGAATGTGCTCAATAAACTATCTGAGCGCACTGTAGGTTGGTGGTCGCGCGCCTTTGAGTTAAAACTGGACGGACGACGTCTATTTGTAATATAGACCTATCTATTATCTTTGTAAATGCAACGTCATTTCGGATAGGCAATGTTTTGTTTCGTAGATAGCGTTGACGGTGAATAGACGCTTTGCAGATAAATTTTCCTTACTATAGGAGTGGTTTTTGGTAGCGAATTGTAAGTTTGTTTTCTTTACATTCAGCTTCGTTATCTTTGTGTAAGCTAACTAAACTAACTGAAAAGAAAATTTTGATGCAGTATAAAACTTAAGACACAAGAGCAACAGATATAATCAAATCTTTTCTTCTTCTTGTTTTCGTGATATTGAATCATGAAAAGAAGAACAAGAAAATATTTGTCTACCAGTCAGAAGAGGTGTACCAGTTGTGCAGAACACTCACTGTCAGACATCTTATATAATAATTGTCTAGCCCTCGATGTCCTAATTTTTTAACGGACCTTTGTGGCCTAAACAACCTACCTACCTTCATATTACCCATTAACCCACCAGACTCTGATCACCACGATTTATGTGCTTACTTAACTGTTTCGTCTTTGTCTCTGGGGTTGTCTCCTAATCTTGCTAAAAAGTACGCCATCAACAGGAAAATTGGATTGTCATAAGTAGTAGGAACTTAATACACCTCATGACATTCGAGGTTTGTAATATAACATAACATCACGCCTAACCCCGAAGGGTTAGGCAGAGGAGTATCTGTAGTATACCCACATTTCGCCAGTTAGGTCCCATGTAAGGGGAGCGCGCCTATTGCCATCAACATACCCGGGCTGCTACTGAAAGTTGTGTCTGGCGGGCAACTGCCCAACGATTGATGTTGGGAAGTTTGTATATATGCTAATTGCGCGGTAAACTCTGCCTGCGAGATGCAGGATTTGCGTGACGTCAGAATGATGTGTTGTTCGCATGTGGCGTTGTAGATACCGCTACACCATCAACAGACCCGCGCTGCTACTGATTAATTTCTAAAGGAAAATCCCAACAGCACTGCCCGACCTGGAAATCGTACGCAGGACCTCATGCTTAGCAGTAGCGCTTGCGACCACATAACCAACGAGGTTTGTAATAAGATAGGTACTTCGTAGTCCACGTCCATTTGAACAAAACGTTAGGTATAGCCATTAGTACACAATCACGCAGCGTTAATAATTTTCTGAGCAGAAGCACTGGGCGCTCCAAATGTGCGTGTAATTCCTTGTAGTCGACTAATTGGAGGATTACCAGATATAACAATTTAGAAATAATGTGACTCTAACAATAGAGACAGAATGCGACATACTAATTATTTTGGTGGTTCCCAACCGACTGTAAGTGGCATCGCTGGCACTGTGACAACTTTTTAAGAGGTTATTTTATTCGCATATGCGATTAATCGGACTCATTAGCTATTATTTTATGGACGAAGTCTGTGTTCGCTCAGGTTTGAAAAGGACCCACTTTGGTTTGTGATTTGAATGTGTTCGTATTCGATTGCAGATGTTTTTAGTTTTTTCTTCAAACAGTTCTAATTGTCTATACTTATTTGATTTAGAATTTGAGGTAATTTTCGAGTTATGGAACAATAAACTGAATGTCATACATAATAAAGTTCAAATTACAATGCTACCAAAAACGTTCAAATTCAAATTGTTTATTGCTCAACGCAGTACATTATATACATTTCAAGATGTCAAGTGAATGCGCAGTCCACTGTGTTGCACCAATGCACGTTTAAGGACCTTTTTATTACAAATGGTCGCACAAAAATCAACTTAAAATACATTGTACAAAATTACATAACACTACCTCTTACCTACTACCTATTAGTAATCTACGGTCATTTACCGAAATATTTTTTTAGTTTTCCTTTTTTATACCATCGTTAAAACTTACTTCTGTATTATATGTTTTAGTTAGTGACTTAGTAATGCTAATATTACCTAGACTTTAATTCAGTCGTTTTGCAGAATTTTTCGTTTTACAAAGAACTGAAATGCAAGTATTAGGTAAGTACCTCTGTTGGACCTTTCTCATATTTTCTTTCTTCGCCTTACTTTCATTAGGAAAATAAAGTTAAAGTAATGGGAAAACAAACAAAATGTTAAATAAATAAATAAAGAATTCTTCTTAAAAAACTATTTACACCAGAGAAAATACCTAAAAGGAGTGTTGTCAGCTACTACAACAAAACATAAAACTTACTTATTATGATGATAGTGGGGATTCCTCCCACAATGTTTATTTTGAGCTATTTATTTAGTAATTTTGCCCCAGGTTCGGTTTTTGTAACGGTTCATTTGGTAGTGTTCGATTACAGGTTGATAATCTAAAGTTAATGTTGTTTGTAGATACATTACTTTAGT
This sequence comes from Apamea crenata, assembly GCA_949629185.1. Taxonomy (NCBI): domain Eukaryota; kingdom Metazoa; phylum Arthropoda; class Insecta; order Lepidoptera; family Noctuidae; genus Apamea; species Apamea crenata. The sequence goes on along the minus strand of OX451371.1, from coordinate 7,104,290 downwards.
AAATTATTCGTAAGTAGGTACTACAATGCGTGGAATAATATGGAGTCAGTATGGTAGAGTCCTGAAATCACGTGGTTCTTTTTAGTTCTCAGCGCACCCCACAGATGGCGCTACCGATCGCGACACGTGTGTGGGCGGAGAAAGTTCAAGTTCACACGAATTTTCTTTACGCATGGCACAGTTTTAACGATAAGCAAATGATACGCTCACAGATGGAAACTAAATTATATTATCTGTACACCGCACCGCGGCGGTTTTGAGAATAAAAATTGTACTATTCTTATTTAAACTTCAAACGCAATTCTAAAGACATACCAAGGGACGCATTGATCCTATAAATGTTAATTTTATCTGTCCTCCCCTGATATTTCAAAACAAGCAATCAGAGCGCTCGCGGAGGTCTAATTTAATATTTGTGAAAGGCTTTTTTACATTGGAGAGAGGAATGCCATCGCGGCGCCCTTGGAGCTGTGCCCCCGTCTCGTAACTCGACCTGCACCGCTTTCATGTTCACCTAATTACTCATAATTGAGCATGACTAAAGCTTCCAGAACAATGAAAGGTCATCGTTCTGGAAGCGTCAAAAAGTTTCGTGCGATGAAAAAATTGTATGATTTGTTTTTCGACAGCAGTGATTCCGTTGTTTATAGTGCTCGATTTGATGAATGGAACTTTGTTATTCTGAATGTTGATTCATGTTGTGATAGGAAAACACTTGATTAGTTTTGTTTGATTGAAAAGTTTGCTACTAATGGGAAAATGATTTTATTTTTGCCATTGAAGCTTCAATTCTGTAGAATTGTTGTAGAATACTTATAATAAATTCAGGCTCTTTGAAATGTTCCAACAATTGTACGCCCCCACGGGGTTCCAGTTTTTTGTTGCCCACGTCAACTTTAAAACTCAATTTAGTTTTCAACTACGCAGACAAAACCCTTCTACAAAAGACTTGAAAATATGAAACGAATAAGACAATAACGAATAAGAAAAGAATAGAAGGTACTTGTGTTTGAGTTTCTGTAACATCAAGGAGATTCTAAAGGTAAAGACATTCAATTAATTTGTGACGAAACATTCTTAGGTACGGTCGTCAAAGCGACCGTCCTTTAGGATTTTGGGCCACGAGCCTCTCCATTAGGAGGCTTTTAAAAAAGATAAACAAAGGGCAGTCGGCGTGGTCGTGGTCATGCAGACGATGCAGGTCGTGGTGTGTTGGTGTGGTGGCGCGGCGGTGTGCGGGCAGCGACCACAAACGCACGGTGCCCATTTGTCAATTGATTCCCGATATAATGAAGGGTACATCGCTACATTGGAGCGAGCTGTCAGAGGTGGTCGCCCATTTCGGTATAGATTTGGTGGGGGTGTGAGTGTGGTGGTCGTAGGGTGTATCGAGCGTTGCGTGCGCATCACGGTGCGTGTCGTGGTCTCGCTCGCACTCGTTTCGCCGCCGTTCTTTTGTCTCGCTCGCCGACCTACACAGCCTCCCAAGTTGCGTGCTATTTGATTACGACATGCGTCTGTGTGGCCTCTTGTTTATATTGGACTTGATGCCACTTTAAATTGATTAATTCTTACAACGACACCTCCGACTCTTAGAAACGATTTCGATTAATTGTATTCAGGTACATATTTTTTTTTATAAAATGTATTTTTACTCATTTCGTTACTTTTTACTTTCACTATCAATAAAACAAAATATCTAGTTACAAAATATCTTTTATATATTTTATTCCAAAATATTATTATAGTATTTCAGTAGTAGTACAGTTTTCTATTGCCTTTATTTTCGTTAAAGTTTCTTTTATATAATTAGCAAACTATTTAAAACTTTTCATATAAGTTCAAATGAAAGCCGCATAAAGTAGGTCAATAGGTAAATTGTTTTTTTAACTGACGGAAAGCAGGTGTAAAACAAAAAAATATTTTAGATCAAAAAATAAACTAATAAGTAGATACGTAGTTTCAACTACGTTCATAATTTATTTAATTATCCAAAAAAAAAAAATGTTAAAAAAAATTAACGTGAGCATAAAATATGCGATGTTCAATACAATCTATTAGGAGCGCGGTTTGGAATCATGAAAATCCTTGCGCTTGTGAAAGCGTCCTAAAGAGAGTTTTCCACAACTCACTAACACCGATTCACCGGTCGTGAGCACGCGACTTTTCACGCACACACGCAAACCTATCAAAATAAGCGCCTGAAACGCGGCACGGAGTCGCGCGGCGTCGTGCCGTCTCCCTTGCACGCGGTCCCCCGTCCTATTTCAACAGGTTTCGCCTTTCAGCAGTTGCAGTAGAACGCGTGCCTCTAGTAACGGAGCACAAACAGTACGAGAACACACGTCGCGTTGGAAAACTGAAAACACAGTTTCACTGACAGCTCCGACATCACCTGACATCCACCGCCGTCCTCCGAACTACGGCGGGTTCGCGTATTAGTGAGACACTTGGATGTGGATACATATAACTATTTATAAATGCATATTTCGTAGCGACGTGTGCTCAGTGGTCGGCTGGGAGTTTAGTGGAAAACGCGCGCGTCTCCGCGTTTCGGTGGCAAACTTCACGTGTTCAGCATGAACTCCGTCAAACTTAACTGTGCCAAAAACTATCGAATAAACCACTTGTAAATATGAAAGTACTCCGTAAACTTCTACTGTGCGATGCTTCCGTGAAATAATATGGCATTATTAAGAAATGACAGCGCAAGTTAACACGATGTAAATCTTAACGCGTTTCAATGTTTACCTCTTCAGTGTTGTGAATATAGATTAAATTAGTGTATAGAACTTGAAAGAGATGTAGCCGTGAATCAGCGTGAACTTTTAGACTATAGACGGATGGGTGGCAATGGTTGTGATAAAACAAACGAGAAGAAGATCTTAGTGCGTTCGTAACGGTCCTGAAAAGACTTACAAAAATTAATCTGGTTGTTAATACTCCCGTAAGTTGTGATTAAACGCTAGGCAAGCAAATATATTTATGTATGTACGAATAAACTAGTGAAAATTAAGTATTTTATGTACATATGTTGGTACCTGTTGTAGTGTTTGCGTTTCTATTTTTTGCATTACAAACGTTGAGAGATTGTCGTTGGGAGTTCGTGGATAATTTCCCATGAGGTTGTGACTACTACAATAAACAAAACTGGGGCAAAAACTTGGAAGTTCCATTCTCATTGAGATGTGATTGTCCGTACGTCGTGTTGTATTGTGATATAGTGCAAGTACTTGGACTTATTTGTGTGCCAAGTTCCAGACGACTTCTATCAAGGTAAGATTTATGTACTTTATATTGCATGTCGAAGTTTACTTTCGTATAATTACTACTTTATATTTATTTATTAGTATATTTCGATGATTAGTTAGTTTAGTGTGGTCTTTAATAGGGGCAATAATTTGGTTACCAGGAATCGGCGGGTTTTTTTTTCTAATATCTTTTTAAATTTATATATGTATCTATATTATAATTAATTATTACCCACAACCTAATAGGTAGGTAAATAGAGTTTAAAAAGATTACAAAACAATATTTTATGACCTACATAACTTTTGTCAATTTCGAATTCAATAATCGACTAACGGGAGCTGTCGCGAGGAAAGCGGGTGATTTTCTTTTGATCGCACAATTGTAACACCAACTCCGTTGGACGCGAATTTTAAGTATAATTAGTTTCCTTTTCCTTTGTCTTGCTTTTTCTTATTTCTTTTTGAACATTTTTCATTAAGTTTATTTATTCATCATTACTTTGAGTTGTTTATTTGTTTGTTATTGTTCAATAATCATCTTCATGATTAACGTTTAATTCACGAGATGGGAAAGAAGAATGAATTATGAAAACAATTTCCGTTGTTTTTTTAGAGGATAAGGGATTCAAGATGGCTGTTAATATTTCTCTAATTGGGAAATACTGTTCTGAATAAGGAACAAGAGAAGAAGCCCCCATCATTTTATAACTTAGGTACTTAGATCATTTTCGTACATTAAAAGTTATTTGAAACTACTACAGCATCAAACCTAGGACCGCATAATCCTGAAATTGGTTATCCACAGTTAACTTAATAGTTCCATAACTATAGTTAAATTCTACTAATGCTGCAATTAAAGTTGCCAAACAATATTCGAAAACAGAGAATTTGTTCTCAAACAAAAATAAAAAAAACAGAATAACGTCATCTATTTAGACATTGAGTCTTCCACAACAGCAATCAATTTTAAATTAGCAACACAACCAATCAATCAACCAAAATTGTACACATCCAATAATTTGATGAAGTAGTTAATAAACAATAAAGAATCATTGTCAAACATTAAAAAGAAACATGTTCCGTTAATACAACAATCAAGTGGCCACCTGGCAGTTAATTCGCTATCGCTCATAAAGCTAAGTGGCCTATAATGTCGGCAGCAAATACTAAATACGGCCTGCGCGGAAAGTGACACTTTGGCCTGGAAAATATTGGGCTCTTAGGACTCCTTCACGCTTGAAATAGTTATACAGTGCTTTTGAATTGACTATTCCATAGCCATTATTGGTTGCATTAATTTGAGTGAATCAATAAATTAAAGATTGAATATATAATAATATTGATGTTCAGCTGTTTTTGAAGTCGGGAAAAGCGTAGCCAATTAAATAGCAAATAAGATTTATAATATTTTCATCTCTAGACGCTTTGTTGAAAAACAAAAGAACGATAAACGAAAAGAAAATTATAAATTCGTCGAATAACTTTATCTCAGCAATAAATATACTCGTAGCAATATGGCAATTTGATAAGCACATAATATTTTTTACACAAAGTATAAATTATTATGTCATCCACCGTACATACCTACTTTATTAAAGATTAACTGAAGATTAAAATATCGGCCTTTTATCAATTAAATAAGTAGAAGTATAGGTATCATATTTTTAAACTAGTTTCCTTAATTCAACAAACAAAATAGTATCAAAAAGAAGGCAAGATAATCAAATCCTTAATCTGTTTGCAAGTATCTTCACAATGAAAACAATACGCAAGTCTTCATTTTGTTACAAACTTGTTACATAAACTAACTCCGATTGTCCTGCATCCGCGTAGTGAAGACTTTCCAATCTAGACTACTTAAACGTAGACTAAATAACTGAGAATTATCTTAGACATATTAATACAACACACAAAGTATTCAGCTGCATTCGGTTAGACCACAGGCCGACCCCAACATAGCTGGGAAAAGAGTTTGACAAATTGATTTTTATCAAATTCAAATCTTCATTGCATAAAACATGTGTTTTAAAAGGTAAAATTCACAAGGACTCTGTCTGGCACAACAATTTAGGACAACATGAATAGTAGGGTGTTTCAAAATAAATAGGAATTAAAGTATTGTTATCATTAAAATATCTAATTACTACAATAACTTCTTTAATTAAAATAACGCATTTAAATATATGATTTACGGTTTTACAAATTATATCTCTAAAATCATTATAACGAATCAAGTCATTTAAAATAAATCAAATCACACACAAATTAAATGTAAAAAGCCAACGTGGGAAGCTGAAAATTCATATATATCACAAATAGAAATGATAAAAAAATATGAATAATAATTAAAAATGTAATTCATTTAAAATAAATAATGTCACAGTTATCTTAGACAAATTATGTAAAGTTTTTCATTTCAGAACCTGTTTTCCTAACAAAGAGAGACGTTCGTATCCAACGTAAGGTTGATGAAATGGAGTATGAATGCGTAATGTTCATTTCCCTAGTAAATAAACTGGTATGTGAGCGTACATTGAAATTAGTTATTATTTATGAATCTTCGTTTTAAGCCCAAGGGAAATTATTTAAGCTTCCGTCTATCGCCCTGCTGTCTTTCATTTATAAGTGAATTATATTCTTTGAATGTTTCATAGAAGAATTGATGCATATTACCAATTATATTTTGTAGTAATGACCCAATAGAATTGGGTGATCACTTGTAAAAAAAAATAGTAGATGTATACTATTTTATAGCTCGTGTGACCTAGGCCTGCACTTGTCACGCATATACTTGCTTGCTTGCTTGTCACGGTTTAGTTCACGCAGATAATATAAAAGCATTTATTTCATCTTTAAATGGATGTACAATATAAATCATTGTTTATCATAAGATAATTAATATAAAAAAAGAAAAACATAAAGCTCTGAACTCAAAAAATAATAATGATCATCATCAAAATTATTAGGACATCCGTAGCTAAACGCGAACCACTTTCATAAGTCGTTTGAATTCTATTTTCTTCTCGTACTACACTACTCTGACTTTCACTTTTATTACAACGCTTTCAGTAATCGTGACGATTTAATTGTAAAAGACCATTATGTTATTATTATTTGTTATATTGTTTAAAACTGTTCATAAAAAAGTGACACGCCAAATAATTTTACCTAATTAAATTGTGAACTCGAATCCATGAAAATGGCTAAAAACCTTTCCAATAAAATACTTACCAAAATAACAGTTCCTTTTCGAAGTATGTCGTTGAAATGGGTAACGAAATCACAATGTGTTCTCGTTACTCTACCGACGGGTCATCGTTACACCACCATAGATATCCATGTATACTAGAAGGACTCACAGGTGTTTACTCGTCAAATATTCATCTACTACCAACCAAAGGGACGTTTCACGTATATCGTACATGTATTTGCGATATGACAATCTATGTAGATTTAGCAAGGTTTGTAGTTTGAGGTTATGTCAGTGGGAAAAATCATTTTGGCATAACCTTTGCATTGGTATTTATGAGTCAAATAATTATAACCTGAATCATGTTATTTCGTTAAGTATTTAATTGTGGGATTGTGCACAATTTTTATAACTGGGTCTAAGTACAGTGAAATGACTTACAAGTTTGGTTTTTGTAAAGAGTTTTGGATGCGTTTTACCCACAATCTTTTATTATTCAAATGTCTATTTGGTTGTCTGAAAAAGCTGTCCATTAAGCTCATTGGTAAGATGTAGACAAGTGTGAAATAAATAATAATGCTCTACGGACATACAAATCATTACAAACTAACGTACATATGAAAAAGTTGCAGCATACAGTCGCTAATTTTTAACCCCCCGGGAGGTGGCACAAAATGATGTACATGATGTCGAGCAACCGAATCGCGTGTTGATTGCTCCGCGTATTTTAACTCCCAGCACGATGAAATTGTGTAGAAAAAAGAAACGGACAATTTAATTTACGTCGCATTTCCATAGATGTTGAATATTTTCTGTGTAAAATCATGGTAATCTGTAATGACTTACCTACTACTACTTACTTACTTACTGAATGAGGGGCTTGTGGCTAAGTAATAACAGCCGCACGGGTCGATCGATCAGGTTAAGCTACGCTTGCCGCGGTTGGTCCGTGGATGGGTGACCATTTTCACATACCAAGTCCCCTCCGTGCCTCGGAAAGCACGTTAAGCCGTTGGTCCCGGCTGTCATTCGTGGATCTTTGACAGTCGTTACGGGTCGTCAGTAGCCCGAAAGTCTGACAACCAGTCTTACCAAGGGGTATCGTATTACCCAGTAACTGGGTTGTGGAGGTCTGATAGGCAGTCGCTTCATGTAAAATACTGGTATTCAGCTGCATCCGGTTAGACTGGAAGCCGACCCCAACATAGTTGGGAAAAGGCTAGGCAGATGATGATGAATCTGTAATGACTTAGATTTGTTGCGCGTCAACCATACACGAGAAATCTTGTTGATGTGTGCTAAATTTCCATAAATGTGTCAAGTAATAAGCTGCCGATCCATCGCCCGTCTACTAAAATAATTTCAAACTTTTATTTCTTGCTTACTTAGAAAGATTAATAAACTGTCAAATTAATTAGTCTTCTGTAATTCTTGTAGCTCTAGATTAAGTCCTAGTCTCGCTCCACCGAGCAATGTCGTGGAACTCTAAACTTTCGTCCACTAAAGAAATTAATTAGAAGAGAAAATAGAAAGAGTTTGAAAGAAAATCAATTTCCACTTCCGTTCTCACCAAAGCGTAAGACAAAAAAGAAAAACTAAAATGACTCGCGACTAATGAAAGAATTAAAGTTGGTTGGAGAAAAATGGAGCAGCTACCGAAAATCACTGTTATTTACACTCGCCGAATGATATACGTAACAGTTCCCACATTGTTATGAAAGATGTTACTTATGACATTTGCAATTTCGCTGAAGACAAGTGATTGAAAGCAAACATACGCGTACATTGTTATGAGTCAGTTTTGGTTTTAAAGACATTAATTTTAATAAAAACACAATATCTATTAAAAGTAAAGATTTTAGTCATAAAGGTTATCTTAGAGTACCTACTAAAAATATTAAAGAATATGAAAGCCTGAACCTTTAGAAGGCGTACCTAGTGTCGACTTTGAGACCCTGTAGGGTTTGTGGGCGGGACAAGCTTAGCGTTTGTTTCCAGGCTTGTGGGCTTAAAACTCTAGTTGTAATGAATTATTAAGAAGTCAATAATTATAATTGCATACGCGACTAGCAAAATGAACAATTATTAATTACATTTAGGTATATGCCTTTCTTTATGCGACTGAGTTAGGCGGTATTCTTACAGGTTTTTGTTATGTCGTTTGGCATTTTCCTATTCTTAAGAAACGCCAACTTTTCATAAATGTGAAAAGATATTTCTGTGGGCTTATAAATTATAGTTTCTAATATTAGAACAGTGAATGACCGCATTAATAATATTCTTTTCACTACCATCCCACCTTTACCAAACGCTAATATTTCCATTCGATTTGTCAATCCACACAGCGATAATATCACTAAACCCTAAATTAGTGTGCGCTATTTTTGTCACAGGCACATTTCACATAAAGATGATAATACCACGCACATATTTACGACGGTAAACAAAACTAGGCAGTATGTTGTACAAATCATTACCTATGATGATACTGGTGACAGATTTATGCAAAACATTACCATTTTTCGTCGGTGTCTGCCATAAAAATATGTTATTAGCATAGCAATGTGTTGTGAAAATAAATATAGAACGAGGTGTGAGATTTCCATTCCGTTCAGGAACATCCATATTTAACAATAATGTGTGCATATGTTTACCCTTCCGTTGAAAAACTTATGTTCGTCATACATTATAACATTTTCAGTTTAGGTATATTTTGGCATTGTTATTTTAAGTAATTATGTAAATACGTACTTACACAGAGATCGTTTTTCTTTTCCTTTTCTTTTGTTTTTTTAAAAACGTTGTCACACACTAGGAATTTCTCCTGTGTCGTGGGTGAGTTTACAGACATATAAGCTCACATACACAAACAGCCAGACCCGGAACAACTAATTGTAGGTCATACAAATATTTGTTCCGTGCGGGAATCGAACCCGCGACACGCAGCGCAGCAGTCAATCGCTTAACCACTGCGCCAACCGTGCCGTCAAACACGGTTATTTTTGCATACAATCGCTCAAAACAAAATAGTTAGTTATAAATAAAAAATTGTGACGTGTCAGTGACTTTTCACAAGTCGTATTCGCGTCGTATTAGCACAATATTGTCAAAACATCTTTATGGTTTCATCAATATGTTAATTACTGTAAATAGATAGTTCAGACTCCATAATACTTAATAGAGTTAATATTGATCCTCTATTATTATCACTGTAGATAATATTTCTGAAATCACAGATGTAATGTGAGATTTAGTTCCAAAACGCTCCATAACATTATAAACTGATTATGGGTTAAGTATGGGAGGTACCTCCCATAAAATAATTAGCTTATAATGTTCCAACTGTTGGGACACACGCCTTTTCTCTGTGAGTCGGAGTGGGCCATAATCCAACACGCAGGCCTTCAAATTTTGTCACACACATGTCTTCCAATATTTGGTTCTAAAACATGCCAGTTTCCTCACGATGTTTTCCTTCTCTATTTTAAGAGCAGTGGTGATGAAATAATTAACACAAAATAAAGTGCTTGCTTGGATTGTTTGGTCGAGCCCACGACCCAACACGTCAGTCGTAGCCGTCACGACTGGCCGACCACTCCTCTTCAGTGGGCCACCACTGCTCCTCTACTTTAACGTTGTACCTAATAAATACTTATATCTCATCACTATTACCTTTCCTGTCTGGTTATAAGAAAGCTATATAAAACCAGCAAAATTATACTGCACCCGTTTCCATTGCAATTGTGTAAGCCCTTGTCGAAACTCCTTTAGTTATATTGTAACTAGGGTAACAGTACAAAATGTACTCTGAAGTCGTAGAAGTGTTATGACTGTCATACTTTTCAACTGCAATGATTAGCAGAGCATGCCTTTCTGATTTATAGTTCAGCTGAAAGTAATTATGTGTCATCGAAAACTAGTTTATTTGAGTTACGGCACATTACGGTGGCGAGTGATTACAGCAGAACGTTGTGTTTGTTATTATAATATTAGGCCAAGAATTTATGAGTGTAGAAAAATGTGGTGGACGCTTTGCACATGTCGGAGTAGTGCGACATGAAATAGGCGTGTTTTTGTGAAGGGTACTCTGGCTCTGGGAATGGGTTTAAGAAAAGCAGCTGACCAAGGAACAGATGGATTGTATTATAAAAGATGGTTTTGACTATAACAAGAATGGAGTGGACACAATACAGGGTGACATCGATGCTCAACCTGTTACCATGGATTCAGTGTACATGATTCTGAACCCCACTGCGTCGAAACTTTTCCTCGGTTATTAAAAAAAAATTGCTGTTCTACGCACTTAGGCGCACTTTACTATGAAACAAGAGATTTTTTTTATAACTGACTGACAATGTCTACGCTAGGAGGTCTAAAATCATGTGCTGATTGCCTGGTATGAGTACCAGGTTGCGCGTCGATGTCCCTGCCACCCTGTATAGGTTGACAAAGATGTTAGGAAGATAAAGATGTGCTGCGTCGACCTTAAATTAATTGGGATGAAGGTCGGAGGTGATGACTGTAGTTATTTGTTCTAGGTATTACAATTTATAGAGCACCACCTTGACCTTTGCCTGGCGTTTATGATATTCTAACTACCATCGTTCGGATTAGTCGATATATACTGGCCGCATCTTAAAATAGTTTTGCATCAACAAATATAAATCAGGCCAATCGATAAGCGATTTAACTCTTAGGCATACAATACAAATCTTGTACGTCATATACCTACAAAACTATTAATATTTAGGTAGGTAGATACACAGCACCACAGATGAAAAGACTTACACCTCTGTCTAACCCTTTGCGGAATACAGGAGTGATGTGTTATGGTAAATCAGCAAAAGAAATAACATTGTGATAACTACACTAGATTACTCACATCCTCTGCCTTTGTAGAATCGAAAATAAACCCACTAATGTCTACCTACACGGATTATTTACGCTCAACTAATCACGAACCATTAACACCTCACACGACCTCGCAGAATAGGTACATTAAAACTACAAGAGTAAGAGTACACTAACCGACAACCCTTAAAGTTCACGGCTGTACGTGTATGTACAAAAAATAAATGCCCAAAACACACGAATAATGATTGGAAGTACGCTCGCGTCGAACGGTTGTTATTGCTCGGTGCCGGTCGTTCCCTGTTTTAACAGTTGTGTGCGAGCCAAATCGCAACCGAGTAATGTAGTACTACTGCCAAAGCGAATTCTATTGCTATGATACACCAGTGACCTTCTATTGTCTTCGACAGTGGGGCATTTCTTTGGTACAGTCGCGGGGGAAAGCGTTTTGGTAAACGGTTTTAACCCCCATAAACTTGGTGTAGAGTAACGAAAGTCGCCTTGTTTACACATTAAAAAAAAATATGGCTAAACTGACGTTGCAGTTGCTTTTGGTATAATTTAAATTCTTGATTTGTTAATAAGCTTCTTAGTACCTGTTTTTTAGACATTTTGTAAAGTCTTTCAAAGTCAGTCGTTGCATGTAAAATACTGGTATTCAGCTACATCCGGTTAGACTGGAAGCCGACTCCAACATAGTTGGGAAAAGGCTAGGCAGATGATGATGATGCTGATTTTGTAAAGTCTTTTCTATACTTTCATTACAGCAGCTAAACTAATATTTGGAAGCGATGACTAAGATGCTACTTAGTAATAATATTTATCTGTTTTTAGCCTATATTGTTCCTCTGCAGGGCAAAGGCTTCCCTTTATTCTTTCTATTCCTCTCTGTCTTGAGCTAATATGGACCAATCCTGTCTGTAGGCGTCAAGCTCATCCCTACATCTTCTCTTGGGTCTGCCGCCATATCGCCAGACGTTTTCTGAGACCCACATGGTGGTAGATTTGGCCCATGACTTGTTCGACTTGCGGCAAATGTGTCCAGCTCAGTCCAACTTAAACTTGGCTGCTTTTTGGGTGACGTCCGCGATTTGTAGAATAGTTGATAGATAGAGTCTTATTAAACGTATAAGAGTGAGAAACTATGTCAATCCCTATAATTTATTAAGACGGAAAGGGCGGCGCAACACTGTCTCTCACTCTGACATTAACATGACATTAAATTGTATCGAAAAAAATATGAGTTACAAGGAAAACGCAGATTAAAAATAATCATGACATTTCCGAGGCACGCCCTATTTATGTACTAAGTATTAAAATATTCCTAGAATTACTAGGAATTCTTTAATACTTCGTAGAAAATATTAGATACTAAATTCGGGTAAGCAAAGTAACGGTTAGCACTAAGCAAAGTTAAGTAAAAGCCATGTAATTAGTAATCAAATAGACGAAATCGTTTCAACATTGCGTTTTGCCCGTTTGATAAAAACCTTTGATTTTTTTAGACGAAAATCATCCTCATCATCTGCCTAGCCTTTATCCAGCTATTGTTGGGGTTGGCTTCCAGTCTAACCAGATGCGGCTGAATACCAATATTGTACACCAGAAAAATCTGCGGTTATTTTTTGTTCGGCGATTAGGCCTACCAAAAATTGTGGTGTCTACTAATGAAACGCATGTTGATTTTTTCCTTATGATATCTAGATAACAGTGCATTGTATTATCAAAACTTTCTTTTTATGACGATTTCGTGATTCCGTATTAGACTTTATTGAAAAAATCGTTAAAAATAATTTTAAATAAGAAATTGGTTACGTTTTATAAGTATAATACGATTAATAGACGTTACAATACAGTGGGCCTAAAAAACTATCTCCTTTGTTTTACCGTATTATAAATACTTACTTAAAGAATCAGTTAGATCATGTCAAAATAAACCATGGTTTGTAGGAACTCAAGTTAGTAGGTATTTCATTTTCCTAATCCTGCTTCAAAAATTAAATAGGTACAGAAAATGTCATAAGATATCCAAGAAAATTAATCATGTGTTAACAGGTGAACGTGAGATATTGGTCTAATAGATCATAGATAGACGATGAAATAAGAACCAGAATAATAGCACGATATTACAGCTACATATGAACAAGGACAATATTTTCCCTGAAAACATACCGCAATTTTCTGTCACACCGAAATCACATTCTGTTTCACGACAAGAACAAAACGCCAATTTTTCTATTCGTTGCTTGTTGTGTACCCCCGAGTCAAGGCTACTCTAGTGGAAAAAATGCAAAATAGAAATAGACACGGCTTTCAGTCGATTCGTCACCGTTCCTCGGTGTTGTCACATTGTTTCTGTGCACCCGTCAGTAGGACTAAGAAAAAACGTGGTTTTGAGCAATAACGGGTGCCAATTTAATTATTCTGTCAGTCAAAATTGTTTAATGTATGTATGCGTCTGAGTAGTTGCTGACTGAATGCTTAATTAGATAAGTGTAATTAACATAACATACTATAACGTTGACGTTGTCGACCAATTGGAACCGTGCACCTAGGTTCTGACGTTTCATACTCGTAAGTGCCCATGTAGGATTATGTGAAATATAATATTTTGATTTTATTTTTGTATTTTATTTGTATATTTTGAACGCCTGTGATCCCCGAATACATTGTAAAGTTTGTTTTTTAATCCCATTTACTAATCTGACATTTAAGTCTTTTGTGTTTGCGTTTTCTTAGTATAGAAATTTGACATTCAAATCAAATCCATTTATTTGCCAGAATGTAGGTTTACAATGTATGATCTTAAAACTATAATGGCCCCTTTACATTCTACTATTAGGTACATACGGTGTGAAAATGTAAAATATTTCATTTTCACCTGCACAATGTTATTAATATAATTAGGCACATTACACCTGTTAAATTAGTATCTGGGCTTAAAAAAAACTTTTTAACAAAAATATTAAACCGCCGAAAAAACTGAAAAGCAAAAAATAATAAAACTTTTTTATTTAACCTTAATAAGTAAGTTCTTCGTACTTCTGGCAACCCGCACTGGGCCCGCGTGGTGTATTACGGCCTATTCCCTCTCATCGAGAGGAGGCCTGTGTCCCAGCAGTGGGAATATTATAGATTGATTATGCTAAGGGCAAGACAATGATGGGTACGACATAGTAAGCAACCACTTACGACGTCCATCAAAATAGTAATCCATCAATTGAAATTGAAATGTCGCCAAGAAAGCCATTGTTTACTACGAGTATTTTACTCTGTTGAACAAAAACATCATGAATATTATAAATGGCATTGAAAATAGGACTCTCATTTGTAAACACTATTATAAAATCTCACATTAATTTAGCTTAGTTTATTATATCTCTCAATTTCTATATTTAATTATAAAGTCTACTAAAACCACATTTTCACTCGCGAAATAATTTAATGGAGCCTAGAACATAAAAGTTAGCAATTATGTCCGAAAAACAAAAGAAATACAGTAATTCCTTCTAAAAAGAAAATTACTGTTTGACACTGTACTTTCAGTAGCATGAAACAAACAATTTCGTTGAGACACCCACAATCGAAAACACATAAAAACCTCGTTAAAATGTTTTATCTCCATAAACTAGTCAGAGCACTCGCCGTTGCTCGATAAATACCAACATTTTTATGTTAATGAATAACTGATCCACATTAGAGTTGATAAAATACTACTATGACCGATAAATAACAACCTGTATTTCGACACCATTAGATAAAAAAAAAGATATATCTAGTTCTCATCATGTGCCTAGCATTTTCCCAATTATATTGGGGCTGGCTTCCAGTGCCAGATATAACTGAAAGCTGGCCGCCACAACCCAGTTACTGGGTAATACGATACCTCTTGGTAAGACTGGTTGTCAGACCTTCGGGCTTCTGGACTGTCAAAGATCAACGAATGACAGCCGGGACCAACTGCTTAAAGAGCTTTCCGAGCCACGAAGAGGTCTTGGTATATAAAGATGGTCACTCATCCACGGCCCAAACGTGGCTATCGTAGCTTAACCTGATCGACAAGTGCGGCTGTTATTACTTAGCCACAAGACCTACATTTGTTTATCAAAACATTTTTTCTACAAACTATAAAAAATTTACTCCTATTGGCACGAAATTAAAAGTTATAATCATAATGTAATATTGTGGACTAGATTATCTTTGTAACCGCTATCAGTTGACGACAATCGCTCTTGAACTGTCCAGCATTTTTCGAGACGAGTCACCGTTATTAGGCAGACATAGGAAGTAATTTTTTTTTTTCAAATATCTCTTTGTTACAAACAACACAGTAAGGTCGTTTCATCGTTTACGATTGTTTCAATGAACGTTTCTTTTTATTGTTTCTATCACGTTTAGGAATTCAGTCAAGTATACCAAAACCTTTGGCGTGATAATTCAATAGCAATTACAATACAAGCCCATTAGTGCCCTCTAGAACCTGCAATTAATGAAAGAACTAAGGTGTAGTCTCGAAACTGTATGAATGAAAAACTATTTTTATTTGTTTATTTTGACACGTTTGTAAATATTTTACATGTTTTTATTTTACACGTCAAAGTAATTTTATAATAAAGTGTGACAGACAACACAATCAATCTTTTTGAGCTCAAAGGTAGGTTTTACTTTGTAAAATAATAACAATTCATTCATAATATTCGCAAGGTGCTTCTTACTGTCATACGGCGGTTTATCAATCACCTTCGATAAGCTACGGCGTAGCAGGTGTAGCGCTACGTAAATCAGTAATTGCTACGCGACATGTACAAAGTGTAAAAATTTCGTAGCACTTTATAAAAGTTATTTATTCTGCTTTTCATTAAAAGGTAGAAGGGAATGAGAGAATCGTTTCTTGCAGTCAAAGATGGGAGTGTAGCTGGGGGCTAAGTAGCTAATTAGTTCAATATTTTAAAGTAAAATAAAAGTTTGAGAAGTTATTTCGTTTAAAATAATGCAAAAGTTTTTTAAAAATAATTGTGGTATAATTTCGTCTTCTACAAATGATATTATAATTTGACGCAATGCAGAAATATGAAAACAGACTGATGTCTCACGTTGAACGAGTCGTGTGTAATAACTAACTACAATCTACCCTCGTAAAACGATTTTATGGTTCACGGTGAAAATTCGCTATGAAACAGCCACTTTTATTTGGTTGCAGAAACGTGAAGAAATTCGTTTTATTGCAGAGCACCAGACACAGGTTTTTGAAATTAGGATGGTTCATCGTAAAGTGTTTTGGGAAGAAATATGTACAGCGGTTAGTTTTGAAACTAACTCTTAACTGTAACCTTATTGTATTAAACCAGTTTCTTATTGATAATACAGTCCACTTATTCCGCAAGGATCCAGACCCAAACACTATCATTCCGTTTTATTTTAAAAAGCAGCTTAATCTTTTTTTTCGATATTCGAGTTCAGTAGACGATTCTTTACTTTCAACATCAAATATCACAGCAAGAGGCTGGTAATAGGTATACCTAATGTCAAAAAAAAATCTACTTCTGTACAATTTAAGCAAAAACAAATTTCTTAATCACAAGGTTTCTGAAAGGCGTTTTAATATCAAAGATTTAATTTGAATTCGGTGTTAACATTGAAAAAAGAACCCGCTAATTAATGTCATATTCAGAGGCGTTAGGAAACGTGAATCAGTGGTTTGCGAATTAAAAATAAAACGTCTTGGTAAAAATGAACTGTGGGCGGGAAAGACAAAAATATGTCGGCCACGAATTTCTGACGACTCATATACTTGCATTATATTTGTGTTCATAATGACCTTTAGAAATATTTTTAACAAAAATATAAACGAGTATTATACGAAGGACGTTTACCCATATGTAATGTGAAGTTGTGAATGTAATATGAAATGTTGAGTATGAAGCTCAGAGGACGTTTGCTGGAAAACCTAATTTTGCTAACGCTGATAAGCGCTAGTTGAAATTGGGAGTCAGCTCAATTTATAAAGCTTTTTTACTCGAATGGAGTTTGAATTTCAAAATTATATCTTGGTATTCAGAATAGAAACGACATAAAAACAACCAGCATAAACAGATCATGTTGCTATCTCAATAAAAATATTCTATTCATCTGACCGAACAAACTGTCAGCAACTTTTTAGCTTAGTGGAACGAGTAACAGCTCGCAACAGCCATATATCTGGCAAGTTCCAAGCTGTTTGACAACCCTGATTTATGAACGTAACGGACTGTCGTAGATGAAGGGATGACGCACGTATGTGTGCGTTCACACACACATGTGAGCGTTATGAAGTAAGCAAATGTTGAAAGTAAGTCCCTAGCAAGCAGAAATGGACGGATGATAATATATTAAGCGGTGCTTTGACACTCCGACGTCGAGGGGCTCCAGAGTCACACGTAACTTGTGTGACTTTTACTCATTAATTCTTCTAGCTAAGGAAAGTTTTTCCGAAAACATTCTTGTACGTGGGAATGTGTACTTTTACTGTGGGTCAACAGTGAAATATTAGTGTATCTACTTAACTCGAAAATACATCCGAGATTTGCGATACTGAACTAGTTATTTGCCAAATATCTGGTACCGTTCGGTTATCTTCCACAGTTTTGTTGTTTACTTCTCTCGTTGCGCCATTAATTTCAACGTAAGCAACAGAAATGTGCTGAAAGTACGAAATGTAGTCACTAACTGAAATTATATATAAATACCTACATAATTACGTACGTACGCACAGGTGAATCACTTTTCTTGTGGTCTCTACGTAAAACAAAACCAAACGTATTCATGCACGTCATAGATTACATTTTGTTTCAGTGACGGTGTTAAGTTGTGTACTTATTGGTAGAAAAATGGACAATTTCAACATGTTAACCAGGGTCATAATATGCTTGCACTTTGATGACGTTTTATCTAGCACGCCAATTGCGTAATACACTTTCTTAAACAACCCGAAGGATTTGAAGAAAATTCTTAATCCATTGCTTCATGCGTTTGAAAAGATCGTCGGCTGGAGAACGTAAATAACGTAGGTAATTAATTAATTGTCAAAATTAAAGTTACGTAATTACCCCGCAGGTCTATTAGATAGAAAATCTTTTAAGCCTGCCAACATCATTTGTGACATTGATGCGCATTATTTCACAGAGCTGCTGAACAATCTAAATACCTGTTTTACTACATTTTGTGATGTCTGCGCGGCACAATGTTGGCGGTGGTCAACGCTAGCCAACATTTTGTCACATAGTGAATACACAGCTTTACTGCTCGTCTAAATAAACTTTGCACGATTGTGTATGCTGATGTTTTTTTTAAGATGACGCGCTATTTTGAATGTTTTTAGAGGAATGTTCTACGTGTTAGTTGGAGTTGGGCGTCATTTGAAATAATTATGTATGGAGGGGCGGCGCTGGCGGCTGTTATTTAGTTGTAGGCATACGTGACGTAATCAGACAGTTTTTTTTTGTAAATGTGACGAGATTGCTGCAATCAAAAATCGAAGCGACCTGAAATTATACGGTTTTGTGCGTGAGTTGCTATAAGATGGTAGAAAAGAATTTTTTCATTTTAAATGGACACTTAAAATGAATTCA
This sequence comes from Apamea crenata, assembly GCA_949629185.1. Taxonomy (NCBI): domain Eukaryota; kingdom Metazoa; phylum Arthropoda; class Insecta; order Lepidoptera; family Noctuidae; genus Apamea; species Apamea crenata. The sequence continues at coordinate 7,085,391 of OX451371.1, read as the reverse complement.
CGCATTTTATATTTACACAACATGATTGATCATAAAACCCCGAATCATAAAAACGGCGCCAATTATTCCTAACTAAACAAAGACCCTATCGAGGCCGGGTGGGATTAAAAAGAAAACATTATTTTCACCGTAACTAAATTCCTAAAACACGCGGACTGAAAGGGAAAAAAATACAACAATGGACTGAAGAGGTTTTAAAGGACCCGGCTGGCCCACTTTCGCCCGCAGCGCTTTTTTCGCTTAATGACGCCAGGCTCAAGGAAAGTTGGAAATATTAAAATGAGCAAGCACTTGTTTCGTCGGTAAAACGGCCATCGCTCTAGGCTTCGCGCCTCCTTCCTAAGGATACCATATTTTAAATGTGAGTCGGATTCGCTGGCTCTCGATTTCTGAAATGAAAGAAGTTTGTCAGCCGCCTTATCGCGTTTTGTTTATATTGAGATCCGTATGCATAGCTTCGGTTTTTCGATTGCTTTCCAAGCTAATGAGAAGTACATACAGTTTTTATTGAAATACTTTGATGGGTTCTTTATTTGTTATTGAATAGTTTTTTCAACGACAGCAACAATAAAAATACAAGTTTCGCCAGATTAACTTGGTCCAAGAAAAAGTAAATTACCGACGGGCACAAGCAACTTCCGAAAAATAAACCGACGGCTCCGTAAAATGATTTACGAAGGACAAATACACACTTAGCGCACAATAAACTTGGGCATTATCTCACAAGGACGAACTCTCGACGTCTTGCTTACATTTGACAATACATAAAAATCAGCGCTTACGCGGAACCGTCTCCAAGGCGCAAAGTGGAATGTCGTTAAGGAAAAAAGGAAAAATACTGGGATTTATTCGTAGCGTGTCCCCAATGAGTAATGCCTCCTGCGATTTAGGTGTCAGCCCGATAGAAGGCGTTCGACAGCAATGATTTATGCCCGCTGGTCCTGGTGCCCTCTGCACTTTGAAACACCGCACTTTATAAAGATTTGTATAGACTTTGCCTAAGTCTTAAGAATGAGTTGGCACATATTTTGTGGTCTGAGTAGTAGCTGACGGTATCTGATTTGAATAGATAGACGATTAAATAAATTGCAATCAATTTATTTAATGTTCTTTCTATTCAAATCAATTTTCAGGGCTTAATATCAAGTCAAAATCTGTGCAAGTACTCCATGTTAATGTGATTTTTGTGGAAGGAAAAATCAGCAAGGTAGGTTAGTTACATTAAATAAATATTAACCATAAAGAATGATATTAATGTAACGATATAAAAATAACGTAATAAAAATATAGACTTACCAAAAACTTGGGCGTAATAAAATAAAGTTTCAGACGGGGCTAGCAGCACATAACGGTAAATATTTGTACCGAGCGTTTCAACAAAGTCTCGAGATTAGAAGAGACGTTTATTTACTTTTTACGAACTCCGAAACTCTGTTGAAGTGTAAAAGTAACTCAGAAATCCATTAATTAACTGTTAGTTGTAATGATCAGTAATTTAATTACTTGGGAGAGCGAAATTTGATCGATCCGAGTTTGTAACGAAGTTGATTTTGACTTGTTTAGTTTGAAACTTGATATCTTTGAGTTTTTAATGCTTGTCCATCTTTTGGCTGATTATTCATTTTGAATTACTTTCCAATATCACGATATTAATTGCTTTACAATGAAAGTTATAAGTGAAGGTATTGTATTACGGGAAAGTTGTTTTTAATTGGTCCTTTGCGGTGGAAACCTGGCGGCCGTCGCTTAAAACGTAAAAGCTCCTTGCTATGGTTCTTATTTATAGCAATGTTTGTTTACTTTTGGTGTAACACAACCAACATACATAAATGAAAAAATAGCATAAATACCCGCAATCATGCAAGTAGTTACCTATTGTTGTCATTTAAACCTATCATAGTCATTTATTGGTCCGAATAACCATATTCTATACGGTTATTAATAATGTTGGTACATTATTATGGCCCGAATATATAATATATACATATATTACTATTTTGGCAGAAAAATGTGATGATTTTAGAGTTATGGTCTTAAGATTAGTCAATGGTATCATCACATTCTGCCAAGTCGGGCGTGCATATTTTAGGTACATTTATTTATTACATTATAGGACAGAGATTATTGGGTTAGTATTCATTTTTATTTATATGTGTTGATTTATATATAATAATAATAATATCCCTGGACATTTCACACAGCACCATTTGTCCCAAGCTAAGCAACCTAATGCTTGTGTTATGGTAACAAGATGGCTGATAAACTACTTATATACAATTTTTTTTTGTAAATACATACATATTATATATAGAAAAACACCCAGACTCGGAACAAATACATGTAGGTCATACAAATATTTGTTCCGTGCGGGAATCGAACCCGCGACACGCAGCGCAGCAGTCAATCGCTTAACCACTGCGCCAACCGTGCCGTCAAATAAGTATAACTAGCGACCCACCTCTGCTTTGCACGGCTTTACAAAACATCGTGATTTCTTTATTATCATGTAAGTTTAATATAAATGTACACATAAACTTTCTGGAGTAAATTCTCTAGGTGATGGTGAAAACCGCATCAAAATCCGTTGTAACTACTTATAGTTTGGAAGAACAAAGTGGTCACATACACACACGAAAAGCGACTTTATAATATGTATAAAAGAAAACGAAACTTTTCTGTTTATTCCTTGTCACTACAATAAAAAACCAAAGGCTTATAAACTGTCAACTATTTTCCCCAACATTCCTGATCCCTATTTTCCCAAAACATTTATTTTTCACCTCACCCAACCCTCTGTAAACGCCATTACGATACTGGAGCAAGTATCGTATCTTTTATCGTTGGGTAATCGCTTATTCAAATTTCCCATAATAAAATGACAGGTGACGACCCTGATCGAATATACAGACGTTTTGCTCGACCATAAGGGTCGTTACTAAATCATGCATCGATCTGTGGGTATTGGGCATGGACCCTCATCATTTGAGTCGAAGGATGCGTGATCTTGGATGTAAGCTTACGAAAATGATTGTGCTGGTCAACATTGATTATTTTAATAGGCATTTGAATTTTTTGGTCCTTTGATTTTGTTGTATTTTGTGTAGATTTTGAATTATTTGTTTTCAGGTAAAATTATTATATTTGTCATTAAATTATAATACAAACTATTTCAGTAACTAGTGTCACTACGCCTAAATTGGCTTTTATATCTGTGATTTCTGTCACATCACACTTCAACTGATTCCTTGAGGAAAAAGTAAGGTAACATAAGTAAGCACTTTAAGTTACTGAAACAACTGAAAACACTTTACGAAAAAAAACTATGATAACTATATTGAGTGTCAATTTTTCAGCATTTATCTGATAAATCTACGAGCAGAACAAAATATTCTCATTTTCTCCTTACTTTTATGACAAACAATAATGATAAGCATCTAACATCCGTCGTTTTTAATCTCAGATCAGCATGGAAGCAATAAATACTACAGACATTTATATCATTGTAGTAGCAGCATCTAAATCTATCCCGACGATGACCTGATGAATCAGTACAGAGGGGGGAGGGCATGAGACGCCGGCGGGGGGCAGGGGAATGCTAATGATTTATGTTGTCGCTCCGAAACGCTTCTCCCATAATAAATGTACCCACGTTACGCAAGTGAGTTCTTCGGGATCCGACGGCCCGGTCTAGCCGCAAATTGTTTGATCACTCAATAATTGCATTACAGGGGACGAGTCAACATGGAAATTCGGCTTCTCTCAGATAGATGGCGTATTTTTAAAGGCCCACCTATTCATCACATACCCTTTTAAGTTGATTTGAGTGGCCTTATCTTTTTGACTGATTGCGTTATACGGGGAATGTTTTTGCAAGTGTGTCGGTTGTGCTTTTTGCCAATGAGGCAGATGTCTCTTGAAATGTTTTATTTTTTATTGTGATGTAAACAAATAACCGACGATTATTTCCCATTTGGATGAGGTCCAGCTCATGCAAGTGGGAAATAATAATCAGTTATTTATTTACATTCATTTCACATGTGTGCATACGTGAACATATTTATACTAGACAAATGAATTACTAAGAAATGTCTTATAAGCATAATTAACTGTCTATTTAACGATATGGGCTATTAGAAGTCATGTCTAAGTTATGAATATATAAGAAAATTCAAGATAGTTCTACTTTTTAAGTTATCTTTCAGTCATCAACTATATATAATAGGCCACAAAGGTAATTCAATCACGACATAACAACATTACGCTAACGACGTAAACGTCTACGTCATCAACATCGGTTATAATTATGTTAAATGCTAATTACTATCATCGTATTACTTGATTGTGAATGGGATATTTTATGCTTTCGTATATGCATGTAATAGGCTGTAGATGCCTAAAAAAATCTAATTAATCCGTCAGTTAGATTACTTATCAAAAAATATTGGATCCGTATTTTTTCTTTTGTCAATTATATAATATAAAAAATTATGAAGATATCGCCCGTCAAAGTTCCACGTGACGTCACGCCTTGCTACACTTTTTAGCATGGCGTGACGTCACGACTCTCCCAAATTTAGACGCGCTTTATCTTTGTCATTTTTTGTTTGATTGACAAAAGAAAAAATACATGTCCATTATTTTTCGATAATCTAACTGACGGACTAAATATAATTATTATTTTTTTACCCAGGCATCTACCCTATTGACATGGTTGAAAGGAAGGTCGAAAGATTTTTAAGAACTGTAGATGACACTTTTAAGAAAGATATCCCTGTCCGATTTCGCTGACCCTAGTGCTTATCTTAATGTATTGGTTTCCTAAGAAGGTGATGAACTGACAAAATAATGCCTGTCGAAATACAGAGCGTGTTTTGACACGCTTGATTTTCATTGCGACCGTTTTATTATGACGGAAGCGCTCATTCAGGAAACCGTAGCTTTACCCTAGCTATTCTAAACCAAATACCGCTAGATTGGTTGTGAAAATAATGATGAATTTACTTAAAGTAACATTACGCTTTTCTTTTGTCAACATCACGATTGTAATCTCCTAATGGTCCTACAGGCCGTATTTCGGCCATGGCGGCCAATATCAATGGCGACTAACTAGCGCTATATTATACTTAGTGCACATGTGTGTGCGCAGACACAGTTGCATTCTCTCTTTCCTCCCTCATACTGAAACAACCAGTCGGATTTGAATAATTCATTTTGCATTTTGATAGCCCAATTCTCGAGGGAAGTTATAGACTATTTAAAATCACGCTACGACCCTAAGGAGCCGAGCAGAAAGAAAAAAAGTCAGAACGAACGCTGAGCGAAAACGAAGAAATAGCGGGCAGAAATAGTGGAATGGAAGGTGGAAAGTTGGAAAAATAAATTACACGCGGTCGAAGCAAGTGTAAACATAATCATTTAATTGTGAAGGATTTGAAATTCATCAACAGTAGTAATTGTGAAGGATTTGAAATTCATCAACAGTAGTAATTGTGAAGGATTTGAAATTCATCAAATAAACTTATCTAGATGAATTCCTTAATGTAACAAGGAGCCTGTATTACACCACCGTTTACTCAACTTACCATCGGATTTCAGTTTATTATTGCTTCTATTTCGAAAATACCGCAAAGTTTACATCAAATTAATTTATGTAGGTACATCTGGGAAGGAAGCATGAACTGTATCAGACACCTATCATTACGGAAGTCGTAACCGTCAGTGGAGGACAAGGCTAATTTGTGTGTACCGCTACCGATCTCAGGCGATATTAAACTGTATGCGTGTGATTGATGATACTGGCCTACACAGGAGTTTGGTATTGGAATTTGGACGTAGATACACGTTGTTAAGGTGTTGTTTTGTGTGTGATGATGATTTGAAAGTTGAATTTTAATTGGTTTAGGTTCCTATTAGTTCGTGTGGGCACAATTTTTTATCGTGATAGTTTCTTCACCGCAGATTTGACTACTGTGAGCATCATTGAAACATTTGCAGTAACTGTGCTTCCATGTGAATATTCTGTTGATGCAGCAGAATATATTTTATTCGTTTTTAGCGATAAATATCTAAAAGAAAAGTTAAGCCACAATCAAACAGTTTAAATACCAGAAAAGCTTCTGCGCTTTACAGGATAGCAGGGACATCGACGTGCAACTTGTAACCATTAACTCAGCACATGAATTAGACCACCAAGCGTAAAACATTTTCGTCGGTTATTACAAATAACAGATAATCTACTGTTTCATAGAAAATCACAATACCTACGCGCTAAAAATGTATGGAACAGAGAATTCGTATCGAATCGTAATAGGTTGCGCGTCGATTTCCCTGCCATCCTGTATGCAAGCAAGTATCCGCAACAGGAAATAAAATGAAGCTGCGTGGTCCACTCGGCACTCGCTATAGTATCCATTATTTTCACATCCAATTAGCTACTCTATTAAGGTAGAACCAAAAACAAAGCAATTTCCACAACAAACTATTTCCCTCTAAATCTAATAATCTCATAAGCTGTTATTGCCTCTAAACATAAAAGCGCTCACGTTCAATATTTACGGGCTCTTGTAAAAGTACGATTGTTAGCGTGCCCACCATTATACGTTACCGTAAACCCAGTTAAGCTGAAAACGTGGCATCGACGTGAATGATTTATAAACGAGGATAACAGGGCATTAGCAGAACCACAACACGAACGCACACTGGATTTAGTAAAAAGAGATCTGCTATTATTGTGTGGAAAGATTTATTAGTTGCAGGCACGCCGCCATTTTTTTACGCTGTCAATACGGCGGATACAGAAAATTAGGTAGGGTTAACAAAACAAGCGACGGGGTACCGAGTTGGTGCGCATCGCCAGGAGCCACCTACGGCAGAACGGAAATTAAGGAAAACTTGAAATGTTTCAGTTAAGATACGTTGTAAGGATCAGTCGTAAAAATCTATGTATGAAGCACGTGTGTTTGATAGCCTGGTTCACCATCTTCTGATAAGATCCGTTCACGGCGTTGAACCAGTTAAAACAGACATACAAATTCGTTTTTTTTATTGCTAAACAAACCTTTAGTTACCTGAAATAATGTGTTTCAAGTTGTTTTCATGAGGTAGCTTTAGATTACATTATCCATCCGAATGTATTCGAAACGGATGTTACACCGGCGCCATTGCTTCTCTTTTCAAATTGAATTGAGAAATATGTGACGTTGTGCCAATTCTTTATTGTGACCGTTAAATTCGTTTGAAAGTGATATTTGGTGTCAATTGCTTTGTTTTTTTCGCCTTCTCTTTTTTTTAAAGTATATATATATGTACTTTGTTGTTTTTTCCCATTTAAACCTGTACAACCCACTTTTTTATAGTGAGGTATGTGTTGTTTTTTTGACCTTTCCTCAGGACATAGACATTATTTAGCAAAGATAAACCTTTGCCTGTATTTCGATCATAAATAGTTTAATTCTGCATGTTCTCACTTCTGAGCAATGTTCTTACTATGATACCAAAAAATCGAATGTATCAATACATTTTTGAAGACACACTTAGCTTAAATCTCCCGTAATAGACTAAAACATTTCTCTTAGACTCAGAAAAAAATCTTATATAAAAACAGCTGCTAGTTCTCAATTATTCTTTGCAATATCAGTGTGCAATTTAGTTGGTAGCTGAGCCCTCAGGCCTCTGGCTGGGCTTAGAGTCGCTCGTGCGTAACAGCCGCCCCGGCTTTCTCACTGGTAATGTCAGTTACCTTTTATTACGTATATTATGTAAATATAATAATGGCCCAATGGCACGGCCTTGGAATTTTATTTGATATATAACGTTATATTGCCTGCCTAACCGCGGCTTTGACGGGTTTTGTACGGCTATACGTTGCGCTACCCGGCCTCCATTGATAAGGGATATTCGGGTGCCTAGTCTACTTTACGTCGAAGTTTGTAAGGGGAATAAATTATAAAATAAGTATGTTTCAGAAAAAATGTTCGTGGAAAGTGTAACGAGGCCAGGTTTTAAGGTCGTAACATTTTTTTTTGTTTTTCTAAAGTTCAAGGTTGGCTGTAAAAACTTTAGGGCTTTTGTGTAACATAAAATACCTCAAAAAGGAACATTACTCATTTTCATGTGTTGCGCGGAGGATGCTTGTTCTAATTTATTTTGACAAGGCGCCGTTGTTTTGTTTGTGTAGGTCTGGGACTTGAATATTAGCTCAGTTGTTGTAAGATAATATCTGTAGATTGTGTGGGAAGGAAATTTAACGACCTTAGAGAAAATAAAGGTAGGCACACAACTTGTTAATTCCACAACAGAAATAATTAGTTATGTCTTCCATAGACAGGAGCGATGCGACTGCAGTAGAACAATTTCTATGAATACCTCATGGAAATAGTTCTACCAGAATCGCATTCGCATTGTCTTCGGGAGCCTTTAACAAAAACCGAAAGATATCGTTATTTCTTTGGTAAAGTACTTACCTGCAACTTGGCTTACTTTTCACTTCACAATTTGAGCGTGGAACATTCATAATATTTGTTTCCTTATGTTTGTTTTTGACTCTCTCGAGAACCGAGAAGGCCGCGATGAACAAACTCAACTACCTACAACTTTCGCCAAAAGTCCATCACTTACAGTACCTTATAATTATATAGACTTCTTGTTCAACAATAAACATGAAATAAACGCACTGGCATACATAAATGAGAGTAGATACGGCTTTATCTCAAGTATAAACGATATTAACAGGCCAAGTTCTCTCGTAGCGAAATATAAACGGCAACTAATTTCAGATTAAACAAACAACAGTGATTACGGTTAGTGTGATATACGAATGGTTATATCAAAACATTCTATTTGTACGAGCGGACTGCGTACGCAATAAAAGCAGTTACTAGCGAGTTTGTATCCAATCTTCGTAAACAGCGATCCGTACTGTTATTGGCCATAACGATTACAAAGCTAAGGCCAAATTGAAAGTATAACTCGGTCGATGCGATCCTAAGAATGTGCAAGCCGGCAAATCTATAACTAAAGCTATGTAGACCGCCCTACGTGAAATTATTGCACGCCCGCCCGAAAATAGGTCAATTGCCCCCTGTGCCAGAGTGAGAGGTGTAGGGATCATCGCGCGTGACAAGGACGGAAGTTTTAATTCGTTCAGGTGACGTCACGAGGGTTTTAACAGGATCGTTCGTTTTCTTTTTGCCTGCTATTGTTTTGGTACAGTTCGGAAGCTCACAGGAGCTCTCGTCTCCGTTCAGGGGGGTTTATTTGTTCGATCTTGTGTGGCATCACTAATGTGTCTCTTCTATTACGTTTACCGCGAGAGGTTTTCGTATCTACCGTATTTTTGACGATACTTGATACGGTTGTCGACGGAGATCAAGAGAGAAATGACTCAGAAGAAATGAACAGTTATACTTTGATCACGATGTTCCTGTTTATTTTCGTATAATCAGCGGCCTGTTCTATTTGCCTGATCAACCCATTGTTTCGGTTTTCCTTGTGGTCATTTGTGGGTACACTACGCGCTCATTGTTTTAGGTAACGACGTAACACAATAAGTAGCGTAAATGAAAGGCCTAACTTTGTTGACTCCTTAGCTTAACTTTGTAGAAAAAGTCTTCAGGAGCGTCTGTTTAGTTCAGCAAGAATAACAAAATAACGTCTTTCTTTTAAAACGTTGTTTACGTGGTAGTTCATTACTGTAATAAAATATGTCATAAACAGTACAGCGGGGTAATTACGTAAGACACTAACAGTAGTGATGACTTTCATTTTGACAGTTCAACAACACTCATTGCGTTCTTTACGTTGTTGAGTAGACAATTTTTTCGAACATATGAACCGACAGATTAGCAATATCCCTTAAAATGATTCAGATTCTAATTGATAGTGTGTTACGCAAATGTCTTTTTTTTTAAACATTGTTTTCGTAGTGTTTCATTACTGTAATAAAATACGTCATAAACAGCACAGTTGTGGGTAATTGTGTTCTTCAATGAATAGAGTTTCTGGGACACAATAAACGCCTTTGTGTTTCGTTGATAATGTCAGCTGAAAGTCATTAACTATGAAGTCGATAGACCAAAGTTATCAAGGTGAATTAAAATGTTTTTATTTTTATTAGGTACTTTCTCTAAAGTTGTGAATTGTTGTTCAAAATAATATTCGATCATATAGGTGTGCAGGATTTTGCAAGGATTCTACTAGATATATTATAAATATGAAAGTTTGGATGCTTGAATTTTTGTTACTCAATCACGCAAAAATAACTGAATGGATTTGTATGAAATGATATCTGCAAATTGCAAAAAACATAAGAAACTTTGAATTTCGCGAGCTCCCTTAAAGCATTCCCCTTATGAACGCATAGAATATGTTTTGTCCTGGTAGTACGTTCCCGTGGGATAACTTCCGACCGGTACGCGGGCAAAGCCGCGGGCATAAGCTAGTCATATATGGCGTTCTGTAATTCATGGCACAAAAAGGTTATCAAATATTAGCAACTGTTAAAAGTTCAAACAGTTAACAGATTAAAAAACCTTTTAGTAAACTTTTTTTTACTTTTTCGACCTACGCTTATACCTCACAAAGCGAAACATATATACAGACTGAAATTAATTGACTGTAAAGACGCTACATACTGCTGGTTAGCAAAATAAACAGATTTGATAGGCGCGGCTTGTAAGATGTGTAATTACTTCATAATTAACACATAATAAGAAACCGTAAACGTAGAGGGAACGTTGATGAGCAGTCTGATCATAAATTGTTTTAACGTGAGATTAGGCCGGAGTCTTCTACGTATGTGCGTAATCATCATACATACTTTTGGTTTTTGACAGAAGATTTACGATTCACCTTGAGTATGTTCTTTGAACTGAAAGGCGAGAGGCTTCGATTAATCTTGAAGTTTTAGGACATCATCCTCTCAAGAAGTCATTTGAAAAAGAAAGATTGTTGGACCACTAGTCAAGTTGAGTTATGCCTGACTCGTCACTGTTCTGATTGGTCAGCATATACACACAAAATACTCCATGGAAAAAGTCCCGATTCATCATCGTTTGGAAATAAATTATTTTTTATTCAATACTAGACTGATGTCGGGAAAGGCTAGGAGATGATGATGACTAGATTGATGTAGACCGCGTCACGTATTTTGTATTTCATATTGTTCATACAAAATATCCAGGATGAACGTAGCCTGGTAGCCTATGTTCAGAACACAGCAATGCATAAATATGTAAGCTGTCACGCCCTTTATGCCTGGAGGCTTTTATTTGGGTAGTAAGTTTTTTTATTTACATTTTAATTAATTATTTTTTAGCTTGAGTGCGTATAGTTTTTAATATTTGTTGGTATATTGGCGTGGTTAGCTGACTGCTAGCTGAATAATTTAATTTTATTTTCTGGTCTTGTAATGTTAATTACCGAACATAAGTACTATTATTGGTATTTTTTTAATTAAACAGACAGCTGTGCTACTGGGGTGTTTGTTGCGCCACTTCTTCTTCCCAGCGATAGCAGTAGGAAGTGGTGAAGGGCGGGCGTTTTTGTCTTTTGTAATTTTGACTTTCAAAAAGTGCTGATTCTCAGCCTAAATGACTTTTGATTTTAATTGATTTTTGATTTCTCCATATCCCAGAAAACCTATCCATTCGTGATAAAGATTGGTTCAGTTTGAAAAGTAAGCTAACATACAGACAGAATTACGTTCGCATTTATAATGTTAAGTACGGATTCTTGTTCCTAGATCGTGATCAAGGGATTTATTAAAAAAAAAAAATCTGCGGCTTTGAATGTGTGTGTATGTAGCTGTACGTAAGTCCTGATATAGGTACTGTTGTATTTTTAAATACTTTTTCTTTTTTTTAAAGATTTTGCATAAGCATAATCAGCCCAGTGCGGTGCGGAGGAGGTCACAAACATGTCTTCGAATCTTTGGTTCTAAGACATGCAGTCTTCCTTACGATGTTTTCCTTTACCGTTTTGAGAGCAGTGGTAATGATATTATTTACTCAAAGCAAAGAGCCTGCCTGGGTTTGAACACACGACCAACATATCGTAAGTCGGGACCACTGGGCCACCACGGCTCTTCAAAAAGATTAAGAAGTAAAATAAACTTCAACAACCAACATTACCCCAAGAAACTAACAATAAGAACGTAATAATGTACACCACAACAACGGCTCGCAGCAAATAATTATGTAGTCTAATTAAACATTTGAGAAGTCAACTTTCTAGCCTTCTCCCCTCTTTTGAGAGGCAACCGAGTGTGTGATGAGGGGCGACGAAGGCTGGTACTACACGACTCCTGTTTGCCAGTTCGCGTCTCGAATAATTTAGACTAGTGTAGAACAATTCTAACTAATACTGTTTGCTTGTTATACGAACGTTTGTTGAGACACAAATGCATTCTGGAAATTGTGACATGTTGGGAAGGAATGAGGGGATTTTGCTGAAAATTTGAATGTTTGAATCATGTTGTTACCCAATACTGGATATCTATGAGGTCCATTTTTACTTTAGAGCCTTAAAGATACTGATTATGATATCTATAGGTATGCTTATAGGTTTGGTTGGAAAGCCCAAGTAGTGTCTTTTAAAACAACCTATTTTCTCTTATAGCTGTAGAAAACATGAACCAAGTTTTTAAGTCTTCTTATAAATTAAAAATAAGATCTTACTGTATCAAATTAGATCATGATGAGTACAGATTTATTTTGAAAGATATTATATTTAATATTTCATAGTGAATAATTGCGTGTCATAGAGATTCGCGCTCATTGAAATGAAAACATCTGAATTTGTAAGATAACACATTTTATTTTATAATTTCCGAGAATGTTAGGTAACACATGCCGAAGGACAAAATTAATCACATTTTAAATTTTTAATATGTGCCTTGAACTTTGTCTCTTTGTATCATTTTGTTCAAAGCCAGCAACCGACCGTAAGAAGTGGTTCATCCGCACTCATACGTAATCAGCCAAAAATGTTCTTCAGCAAAACATTTTTTATGTTAAGATGTTTACAGTGCCCAGACTCGCAATTATGTTTAGAATAAAATGTCAACAGCGCCTACGCTGCAGTTGCCACCAACTATTTTTAAAAGTTACGAATAGTTTGTAACCACGAAGAAATGTTATACTCTACATAATATTTATGCAAAATATTAAGTCTGTTTGCGAAGTTTTCTAATATTTTCTCTTTATTGTTTTCAGGTAAGAACATTGTTCATCGTATGAGGAAAAAGGTACATTATAATAATATGTATTATTAATTGTAAGTTGCACTTCAAACTCTTCGAAAAGCTTTATAAAATTTAATGAACCACTCCCGGATGAGACGTTCAAAGTATAATGACGAAAGATTAAAAATTCCTCCATAATGTCCCAGTTTCAAGCGATCAGCGTTTTTATTATGTCGATTGTTCCTCCCAGAACGATAGAGTCGTTAAATTGTTATTGGTATGCCCATAAAATCGCTCATAACATACGTCCCGAACATCAATTAACTTGGAAGCAATTAATCCACTGATACCCCCGGTTTCATAACTCAGATTCAACGTAGAAATGAAACTTTATACTACAATGAATATTTATAAGGAGAGCGGACGTAAGTTCCAATCATATTTTTTGCTCCACCCGAGTAAAATCTGTATTAAAATATGAAAGCACTTTAGAATGTACGCTGAAGATACCTATTATTTAATATTAATGAATTCCTTATTACAGATTTAATTAGTCTAGTGTGAGAACAAAGAGTTCCGTTCGAGTTTCTGAAATAACTTTGGATTTTTCCTTTAATAACTCCATTCATGTTAATAACTCTAGAGGTGTGACTTTCTTGATTTGACATGAATGTCAAATTAACATTTGAAGATTTAAACATTCGCAGTTTATTTTTGTCAGGAATGGCTCTAAAATATTATAAAGTTTCGTAAAGTTTGTTTATCTTAAATTATAATTTAAGCCTATTTCAAAGTTCCGACGCGGCGCTTAATTGAATCTAGAGTTATTTAATAAAGTCTAAGAGATAATTAAAAACACGCAACGTGACATCCGATAAATTTAATTTTCACCTGTCAGAGGGTACATTTGGCAGACGTACCCCCGAGCCCTCGAGGGGAGGGGGGATTCCCACGACACTTGGAGAGGAAATGGAACTTTCAGCTTTGATAAAGTTTTAATATATTCTTCGGCAAGTTTCCAACTTGTTTCGCCGGGCGTTATGACGAATTCTGTATGTGCTCGCCTTCTTTTCGTTACGCTTTTTCCAGTTTCACTTATTCTATGGAAGGATTTAATTTATGGAATATGGCTGCGGGTGCGACATCCCGTTATAGAAAGTACCTATGTAGTTTGTAAGTTAGTTTATAAAAGTTAGTTCGTGTAAGGAACTAGTTTGCAGCGGGATGCCGGTGGGTTGCGCATAGCTTCAGAGATATTGCAGGAAGTGGACCACTCGGAGCGAAGTTTTGTTCCACTACGTTCCTGTTGTGGTTTTTGCTAAATTTGAATGTTTAAATGGCTTATTAGTAAGCGAAATTTAAAAAACTGAAATAGCTATAAAATTTGCTATACAATCCAGGGCTCAAGAATTGGAAAAACATCACACAGATTTAAATAAGTACCTAATAAAATGAAATTAAAGCAGGTGCCCACGAATAATAGATTTAATTAGCTCCTGCAAAAAATATTCTCGCAATAAAAAATTAGGAGCGGCGCCAACAGTTTCCTACTCAATGGGTTATTAATTCAAAAGTGTTTAATCGCAAATATAAAAAAAAACAAGTTGTTTACGAGTTATACAACACTGGCGGTCTGATTGCGGCACTTGTGAATTAATTTTAATGTTAAAAAAACAGAAGTTCCTCGGAGCCAGGGCAAAGTATTCAAGAAAATAATTAACCTTTATCCGTTGCTGTCAAATGCAATGAGCCGCGAGCGACGACTTGCTTTTCGATTTTGAATTCTCTGGATTTTTTACTTTACGTCATTGCATTACGGTGTATTTTTTTTTTAAATTAAAATTTAATTTGAATGTCGTATGATTGTTTGAGCATTTTTGTTCGGATATTCCACAAAAGCGTCGACATTAATTCAGCTTGTTTTCGCTCAGATTTAGTCAGTACGTCTTCTGATAAAGTGCCTGAGTAGCTTAAAAATATTCTTAATATTCGGTATTCTGTCAATGTGTTCACGAAATAAACGTAAAAACGTATTTAGATAAAGATTGGCAGATGAGCAATAAAAACAAAATAAATTCATTTTGTGATCTTTCAAGCGTTAAAAATGACGTCAATTTGGGCCGTCCGTAGATCTTCATCACAGTTGCGTCAGAAACGTCACACGCCTCAATCGGATTATCCCGAAAGGGCGAAACTACGCTAGTTTCGGTCTCCAGACAGTCTGACAAGATATCTCCGTCGACCTGCTTGACATTACGTCTGTGCCCATTACGTAGCCGCCGCGACAAACAATGCTTTGATAGCTTCTAAACTGGGGCAATCCCAACATCGCTCCTTGTCATGCGCGTAGGGCTGCTAAGCTAAGGGATTATGACCATTTGGTTATAGCTTTTAAACTTTAGCGCACAGATAAGAAACTGAAATATTGTTGAGCTGAAAACTGGATTAATGTTTGTTTATGATACGGCTTGAAAACTTCATGAAGAAGGGTTGTAGAACGTTTCATAAAATTAAGTCGACTGTATTTTATGCTTGACTGAAAATACTCAATCGTATTGAAATCAAGCAAACTTTTTATTCTCCTAAGGGCTGATTTTTCCAACGACAGATAATTTTAACCGAGGAATAATTTTGAATTATTGACAGTTCTTCCATACAAAATCTGTCAGACGTCAATTTTAACCCACAGATAAAAATTATCTGTCGATTGATAAATCAGCCCTAAGTAAACATAACTCAAAAATGACATTTGATAACCCTAATAAATCGTGTGATATGTCTGTCTCGCTTCCACATCGACCTGCAATCACTCCCTCGACGCCGACGCTGCCCCAATGATATTTGTGTTCGATTATAATTAAACCTATGTCCTCCTTCTTTGAAATGTCAAGCTGTCTTTAATTAAAGCCGGCCTTTAATTATAGATCTATCCCTTTCTGTTTTCTCAACAAACAATAAGATACCCGAGTATTCTTTAATACTTGACAAACGATTAAGTTTTCGCAAAGTTTGTTTACGAGATTAATATTTGAGTCAGACGTTTCAGTTTATATAATAGATGCTGTGTTTTGAGCTGTCTTATGAACTTTTGCTGGTAAATAAATATTTTATTTGGAAGTTCTTTAGCTGTCTCCTCTCTCCTTTCTTGAGTGTAGTAAAAGGAGCAGGATTCAGGAAATTCGTTAAATGTGCACATTGCTAATAGTCTATGAAGTTCATTAAAGGGAGAATCAACTTGATATTCTCACGTTTTGAGCCGAGCCTCTAAATTGAAGAAAAACAGAGTGTCTGCGTAGCTTGTACTTACGTACACCCTAACACGTCGTGAGAGTCAACATCGGGAAATGAGATGTCACATTACTAAAATTTAGGTACGATATGTAGCTTTCAAAAGACTTGGTCGTAGGTCGTAGCAGACATTTTTCGGCACTTATTAGGTATTTCTTGGAAGTTTTATTCTTCCTTTTGTTTCTTTTGATCTCTAGTTTTACCTGGAACGTGGAAATCTTTCCTTTCCCTTGTTACTCATTAGCCCAATAAGCTTGTCCTCAATTCATTTCGCAAAGTTCCCACGCACGCCGTTTGACTCTCAAAGACCCTAATACCTAACATAGGTATAAACTTATAAAGTTCCGACCTACTTTAATTTGTGTAGTAACATTATTCTACTACACGTAGGCGTACCTTCGTGTCGAACTGTCAAAATCTCCAATAAGTTTCTTAAAGCAAAAGAAGCAAGATTAATTGGAACAATGTTCGCGTGTCGAGCGTGTGCAGCGGATAATTTATGAAATTCATTATGGCGCCCAACAGCGCCCGCACTACGCCGTCGTATTGTTACCACCTAATATAAAACATTATTTATACACCCGTTCACGTAATTATCGTTTTATTCCGACATTTTCTTTCGCAACTCTCGTTATGAGCTAAGAAACTAGATTTTCTTATTATGCCTACACGGAGGAACTTTGGTAATCCCTAGGTAATTAGGAGATAAAACGTAGTCTGCGCTTATTAAGTGTTCTTGCGTCTCGTTTTATTTTCTTGATTAATATAATTTGGGAGGTATTTAATCATTAAATTAAGCTTTAAGTTTATGTGTGTAATTTTCTCATGTGGAGGAGGGACATTTTACAAATTTTACGTTACCATTTTGAAATTATGTAATTTGTTTAATTTTTATCTAATTGAACTTAGTAACGTATATGCCGCGTGTTTACGTCTAATGATTTTACACAGACATATTAATATTTATATGGCTACAAGCTCAAACAGAAATGTTTACGTGGCTTATTGATATAAACACCATTTACGATCATCTTCGTATCCATAAACGCTGAAAACAGTCATTTGTGTCACAATAATATTTTTTTGTTTTGTGTCATTTTTTATTGAAATCAAGCAGGCTATAAACCAATCGTGGCTTTCAGACATAAACAAAGATGCTGGCGCCGACGATGTTTTCTTGTTAACTGTGGCGTTCTGTAATGGTGGATACGTTCGATAGTGGAGCCCAACCACGGGCACAAACACGACTCGGTTTGGCGAAAACAACACTATTTATCAAGAGGGTAGATATCTGCAACTCTTTTCGGGAAAAGTCGGGCAATAAAAGCCACAGCCGCGTGGCGCGTGGGGATTTCATATTCCAATATGGCGGCTCGTCGCGCCAACGGCCAATTCACTTATACCCGTGACTCATGGCTTGCCGGAGTGGCGAGCGGCTATCATATTATCTGAGATCTGTATTCGTGATTCCTACTTGGTATGCGTTTGCTTAGACAAGTGACTTTTAAGTGCTGCTGGCGAAGATTGAGAAAATATTTGGAGGTTATGTTAAGCTGACGTACACTTACATTCAGTAGATGTTTTGAGATGAGATGTGAGGGTGTTTTGGGTGTTTGAGATGTGACGTATTTAACATAAATCTGCGAATAATAATAGTACTTGGTTATTAGTAACGAACACTTGATTCTAAAACAAATGGTTGTATCTTTCTGGTAACTAATTAGTTTAGATTCAATACGTAGGTACCTACACATTTCTAAACAACAACACAAATAATAGTGAGATTAAAATAGATTTATAATAACGAATGATATCAACTAATTGATATTGGTTTACCACAAACGGTAGGATATATAATTGATATTAGCGTAGTTACTATCGGTTTAACTGCCTATTATGTTAAATTATTTAAATAATGTATGTATTCATGCAAATAGGAAAATAAACAGAATTGCTGGTATTAATTTAGTGCCTTTACAAATGGTTTTTATATCAGCCGTCATTGAGATACGTTGACTAACGATAATATTAGACTATTAGTTTAAACTGAATCCGACATCGTTCTTTTTTCTTTGTGTCTTAACTACTTACTACCACGGGATTCTTATCTGTTTTTATTCAGTCTAATACATTTTATAATTGCATGTTATTCAAATTTATAATATATTTTGTCACATAATACCTCAGGGCACTTATGAAACGTCAGAATCTAGGTGCACGATTTCAATTGGTCGTTTCATATGGAGCCGGTAAGAAACTCCACGATTTTCAAAATAATTGGTTTATACAATGTTTTCAAGTAACACTGTCTGGAGTCCTTCCACACCGTGTAATTTAAAACGTTGTGTTGTAAGTAAAACATAGTGTGGGCGTTACAAGAAGTAGGTACGTAGGTCGTAGGTACCTAACTAAATAGAAAATGGTCAACAAATCGAAGCGTCTATGAGTTTGCAAGGCCTACAAAGTTCACATTCACGAAATAGAAAATAATCTATACATTAATAAAAGAAAATAAAAATAAACCTATTTAAACCAAAAGATATTGTATAATCCCACGTCGTAGTTTATAACGTGAAATGTATATACCTTTTAAGACAATGGAACTTTGATTGCCTGTATTAATAAAATAGTGACAATGAGTTGTTATAGCATTTCTAAACTTTTTGTCAAACTGCCATAATTAGGTCACTGACGCCTATTTAATTTTATCAAATAGTCTGATATTCTTATGTGATTAAAAATAAAACGTACAAAATAATGTATGACTGTACCTAATGATATTTTCATAACAGACCTATTAGCATCTTGAAACGACTTATTTGTCTCATAGAAAAGGCCAAAACAAAATTAATATGCCGCTAGTCGTAACTAATAGTTTACTGTAGTTGGCCAAAAAATATTGGAACGAACATTCGAACTATGTATTTGTTCCTCGCTCACACAACCTTGAGACAAGCAGTGTCGGGTTTAAGGAAGAATATAATTATTTGTAGGTCTCCACGGCCGTGTGTCGCACAGTGAGTGTCAACAAAGACGTTCTATTTCTCAAGTCTATTATTTTAGTATGAGAGATTTAAGTTCCGCGGTACGGAGCCGTCTGTTTGAAGGAATGCTCGCTCCACTAAAGAATATAAAAGAGAGCTATATGAACTGCGTGACATTGTGACCCGCGGCGACGGTGACGACGGCATACATAAAAAAAACAATTATAGATGTAACTTTGTTTTATAATAAGCAGAGCGGTGTTAGTGCGGAGTTATTCTTAGCGAAAACCTTTTAGGGTTCTGTACCCAAACGGTGCCAAGGGGACCTTACTAAGCCACCGCTGTCAGTCCGTCCGCCTGTCTGTCAACGGGCTGTATCAGTCATGATAGGTAGACAGTTGAAATATTCAGAGAGTGTGTATTTCTATTGCCGTAATAAGAAAAGACAATAAAAATAAAATAAAGTTATAAATTAAAGGGTCCCTTTTAATTTATTTTTATTTTTATTGTTTTCATACAATAAACGTGTTTTTTCGGCGTTTTTTTTTTATCTTGTGGACCTGCTTCGTGTGCGAGTCCGACAAAACAAAATCTTTTCTTTTTTAAATCATGTAGCTATACGTAAAATGAGAGATACTTTCAAAAGGTTACTTAAATATCGAGTTCTGTTTTCGTTTAACAAATAATTATCTAATATGATGAGCGTACCCGTAAGGAGTTCTTTTATTTGCGTTAGGAGCACGAGAATATACCTACATAATTTTATTTTAAATCGTTTAACACAGCCGCAGTTCAAAAGGTTCCATTATCATAACTCTAACAAGGGAAAAGAACAAAACGCGTGCAATGCTTGCTTATAATAAAAACAATGGGGTCGTCCCACGCGTGCCTGAATGTTTTAGCGGTCTGAACCTTTGCTTCGCATGAGCTCAACATTTCTACTTTACTTTTTTTTCTCTGCCAAGGTCTGCTCTCTTTGAAATATGACTGAGCGCATCGGTTGAAGAGGGATTTTATTAAAATGTGTCGTTGAACTCTTAGGCCGAGGGTAGGTTTATTTGATAAGTATCTTTTTTTTTTTTTTTTTGAGGATGGGAAATTATCAAATGACCCCCCCGCTCTGGGTGGAGCGGAAGGGAGTGTCAGACTCTTACTGACTAAAACCCACCCGTGTTCCTTCCTTAGCCCTTTCTGTTCCAGGGCAGCGGTAACCCTTTCGGAAGATCCCGCCGCATTTGATAAGTATCTGTGCCCGCGATTTCGTTCGCGTGCATTTCGGAAAACCAATTGGATTTCATGGGTTTTCTTTTTTTTTGTGCCGAACCCTAAATAATCTGTCAGTGAAAATCCCGTCAAAATCGTTCCAGCCGTTTCGGGGATTAGCCGGAACAAACAGACAGACAAAAATTAAAAAAAGCTTTTATTTTACAAGTACCGTATATACTTTCATTTGCATTATGTAAAAGCAGTAATTTTGACACTACAAACCGACACTTCAGTTTAATTTATTTGTATTTATCAACAGTGATCTCTTAACATTGAATTAAGTGCCTGTTATTTAGCATTCAAAATGGTTACTACGATTGCCATAGATATAGGAAAGTTGCAGTTACCTCTATGTAAAGAGCCTTTGGTTGCCATAGGAAATAAATAAATAAATAGCAACCAAGCCAAATGTACAGCGCAATCTCAAAAGCCTCGAAATCCACGTTTTGAAATCTAGAAAGAATTTCTAGCCGCAAATTTTATACAGGCAATGTATTAGACCGAAAATGGCACTTACATCCGAACGTGGGACAAAACAAAATCACATTCTGATGTTCGCACCGCACAGGTGCATTGTAGTGAAGTCTATTTTATATTCTCGTATCCATTTAGGAGGAAAGCGCGATAAGCGAAATTGCCTTGCTTTTATAACAAGTACAACACTAAAAGAACCACCAAAAATGAGACGCAGATTGTTCTCTACAATTCCCGCTCGTGCCATTTCGCGCTTGCAATATTTTTATGTGGCAAGTTCCAAGTAAAATGTTACTTAATCTTCATGTATTCCATTTTTGAATTTCACAACGTACTGCCACCTAAATATTGCGACGTCACTGGAAGTGGAGTGCGATTTAAAATAAATGGATCGAGTTAGTAAAACGGGTCGGTCTAATATTTCCTCGACACAAAATTAGAAAATTACGTTGAGACGGTCAAGTCAATTACAGGTGGCTTACAAAGTTATGATCCCTCACCGAGCAGGAGACGTAGATTTATCTGCGTTGGCTTCGATTTGCTTATTTTGCGGCGCGCATTTAAAATTGAATACATTAATTTCGAAAAGTTTGTCGTGGACTAAATTACAGATGAAGATGCCGAGACGAGTCACTCCTGCGAAGTAATTTGACTGGTAACATTTCTCGTTTACGGTTGTAATTTTACTGCGAGCGTATTAATCAAGTTGATGCTACATCAGTTGCTCCATTTGTATGTTGGCTATTATTGAAGAGAATTTGAAAGCTCCCTTGTACCAATATTTTTTTCTGACATAGGTATTATGTTTGGAGGCCATTGGAGGCCAACCACAACAAATTCGGAAAGTGTTCAGCAGATGTTGATGATATTATGTGACGTATTCTAGTGTTTAGGTATAAAGGTTAGACGTTTAAAATAAAAGAAAATATCGAAATTACGTATACACACACATGCCTACCAAAACGTTGACATAATACTTATCTACACATTATTTAGTATCATAATTTGCAAATTATATCATAATCATGTAAAATTGTTTGCATTTATCAGTACAGAGTCCAAAGCCAACAGTCGAAAACTTTAATGCACGCAGAAATCGTTCATCCTGTGCCAACTTTGTATAAACAAACAGTACCCTTAACCCGAAAACAGAGACATACATTATTAAAAACGATATCATATTCACTGAATGCGAAAAAAGTAAAAAGAGGTAGGCGAAAATCGAATCTCCTTTCAATAGTCGTCACGTACGGGGCGCGTTCGCTTTTCGTCCAATATTTAGTATGCACGTTCTTAGAGCGCCAGTGAGCGTGATTGGTGGAACATCCCAAAGGCTTTGTGGGTTATTTGCAGTAGTATCACGTGTGGTGTGTTGCCTACGTGACGTCACACTACCTGGCCGACGCCGGCGGCACTAAATTCTGAGCTATCTGTATGTAAAACTGATGAGTTGTCGGCTTAAGGATATAATTCGGAAAACGAGGGAAATTGTTGATGCTTATTGGCGGATTCCGCTTTAATTTTCAGTTTTTCAGGACGAATTTGAAGCGTGAATTTAGTCGTCTGCAGCGTTGGTCTCGTGGTCAAAAGTTCAATTGTTGAGCTTGGTGTCCCAGGTTTAATGCCCCGGTTGCGAAAAGTGTTCTTGGGTATTTCCATAGATAATTTCTTAGCAAACCAGATTGTGGCACTTTCAAATGGCTCGTCCCAGCGAACTACATGGGACTTTAACATAACTGACGAAATAGGGGCGTACAATTAACCTTTGTTGCTATGTCAGTTCAAAAGTAAAATCGGAAATATGATTCGAGTATTTCATAACAACGATTCGAGTATTTTCTTCAACAATTTGTTTGCTTTTGACTTGTGAAAAGTCCCGCTTTTTCGGAATTGTCAAAGAGCTAGGATTAAATACCGATGGGTTCCATGTACGTTCATTTGTTTTGTTCGATAAAACTTGCAGCCCTTTATGAAAACATGAAAATGCTTGAACTTGTTTTGTGCCAACCTTTGTCGTACCAATATGAAAGAGATGGAATCTAAACGGAGATTGGAAATATTGCATTTTTAATCTACCTTGTCCGTTTCGTAAAATTGTTTTGTAAGTGTATTATTATTACCATATCCACCATTATAGCCAGTGAACTTTTGACTTCAAATATTCAACCATGTCATATGAATCAAAATCATTGATTTTCACAAAAAAAGCCTTCCTGGCCTTGCATTTATCATTAACAAAGGTAACAGCAGTGCGATTCTGTAACCATCCCACCGTGAAAACTTAGGTGAAGTGAGCGTGGAGTGAGCTGTCATTCCAACTAATGCTAGGGATTGACACTATTGACAGCTCACTGTAAGCTCACTTCACCTAACTTTCGCGATGATATTTTTACTTGATCGATCGGCAGGACCCCTTTGAAAAGTGACCACCATACAATGGTGGTCAATATGTTCTGAATCACAGAATTAACGAGACAGCAGCTTGCACACGACAGTCGGATCTAATTGCACAACCTCCGCCGTATCGGGTTGATTAACCGATACAGATTATTAAGGGGATTGCTCATAGCTCCACATTTGTTCTGGCGGTCGGCCAGCGGCGACACTACGACTGAGTGTCGCCTATAGGGCTGACTAACGGCTGATTTTATTGATCATTTATATTTATAAGCTATAAATCGTTTTAAAGGAAATTTTGGCGGATTATATTGTGTTCTTATTCAAGTAAAGGTTTAATGTATTTATCTCGTGGTTCTTCATTGATTCATAGAGATAGTGATGTGATGAAATATTGTTATTAAAGACATGATTTATATGCAAACCATATGTTTCTTCTCATGAGTAGGTAATTTCGGTGTGCATAAAGTTATCATAATAAATAAATGAATCATTTTGAGTCATTGAATAGCAGTTTCAGTGCCAATATTATAGAGAAGCTAATAACAACCAATAACTTGTACACCTCATCAAGCTCAAGATCATTCTAGTCTTGCAGTCCCATATTTTATTGCTCCCTATATTATTTCCACAAGAAAAGGTTGAGCCACACTCACCGCAACACTGAAAATATTAAAATTAATGACGAAAAAAGCCGGCCAACCCTAACGTAAACACAATAGAGCACCGCCCACCGAGTCCGCGCTGCAAATATATGAGTACGGCTGTCACTGCTCGGTGTAAGCGAGCGTGCCAGTGTGATCATAGCTTTATAATTCAACGGCCGCTTAGGCGCCTGTGGACACCGGCACTAAAAATTCTACATATACAGCGTGTATCAGAAATGCGTGGTCATATTAAAGGATGAGGTATAGACCATCAAATTGAACAACTTTCTCCATGGGACAAACACAATCGCGAAAAAATTATCAACTGTCCCTTACGAAACTTTAATACGTACTCGACCCAAATGCATGGGACGGTGGATTATAATTTCGTTGCTTTTATGTTGGTCCCACGTAGAAAGTTGTTCAGTTTAATGGTCTGTACAGTATACACCCTTAAATATGACCACACCTATCTGATACGCTGGAGAACAAAGTTTTTCTGTTTTTGGACTTCAGTAATGAATCCCATATATGTATAACTAAGGGCTATTTTTTCCATCAAAAGATAATTTTTATTAGAATAAAATTGGCGTCGAGATTTTGTTTTGTTTGTTTGTTTTGTTTGGTTTTGTATGTTGTACTGTCAAAAATTCAAAATTATTCCTCGGATAAAATTATCTGGCGTTGGAAAAATTAGCCCGAAATGGAATATTTTTTAAAAGAATTGATATCGAATTAAACTTTTCAGAGTCATAATATGCATGAGTACTTAAAATTACTTTACACATGCGTAATTCACACAAGCTATATTCCTTCCAGGAACCTATTGAGGTAGCCAACCACCAATTAAACTGATGCCGAACTAAGTTCCCCGTGAAATATAACCGCGCTTGATAGAAGCAAGCCATTACTAGACATGCGAAGGTAGACCACTAGTTGATTTTACATTCTAGGAACGCTCAGTGCGCTTGAATGTTCCAATACGTACCCACATTAATGAAGTCACGTGATATTTCATTCAATTTTCCAAACAAAAAGAAAATTCCTATAGTTTTGGAACGAAGTTCTTTAACGTGGCTTGAGGTAAAAGTGAACTGGTAGAAATCATCTCGTAACGAAAAAGGGTAAAGCTGGCCTTCATACGATTTTCTCGTTTTCTTATTTTTATGATAGAGAGATAGTTTTCATGGTTTTTGGTGCTAAAGCCGATGGCGAAGTCAAACTTAAAATCAAGATGGTGATAACTTTATGAGAGCTTCTAAAAACGTATACTCGAAGGCTCTGTATTAAAAACGCGCATTAAATTCACACTTTCTCTCTCTCTGTGTGTGTGTCTCTTTCTATTATATACGAGTGTGTGTGCGTACGAGTATCGCGCAAGGAACTTCGTTCCTGATGGGGGTCACCCGACCGCACACATTTTTTTTCACAAAGTTACATCCCAACAAAGAGCTTTTCTGTGCCTCCACAGTTTAGTTTTCCAATTAAAATCGTTCAGCGGTCCCTCTGATAAAATAATCCCAGTCATAGTAAGGTCGGAATATAATTGGCCCTCGGTTATTGGTGGAGCCGACTCTGAAACACTCTCCGTTATCACTATTAGCACTTAGGTCTCGTGATACTGGCACAGGACCTGAATAGAAATGACGTGAAAGGGGTTCGCCCGAGGCCTCTTTCGTAACGCTTCATGCATGTCACGGACGCCCCCGCTCCGACTAACTCGGGTTTTGGTCGGCTATGTAAGTAATCGTTTGTTTTATTATTTTCTTGCTATATTTCTTGTATAGGACGATACGTTATGCCTTCTCTCCACGCAACATCACCCTAATTACTCCATGTTCGCACGAAGTGAATGACGCCCTGAACTCGCATTTTCTTATTCCTCAGTAAATATAAGTTCGAAATGTGAAGAGACAGCTGCTTATGAAATCAATTTCCTCCACAATTCTATGTTTGTACCTATACAATCTTTGCTCGAAAATACGCTATTTGATAAGATTAAAGCGGGGCTGTTTTGATAGACAGTCGTAAATAGATCCTTTTCGGTGGAAAATTTCTTTTCATCAATGTATATATAGTAAGTACGTAAGTATCATCGACGAAGGTTTTATCGTCAAAGGCCGCATGAAGATGAACATCAGATAATAATTATGATTTATATTTTTCAAAGAATCGTAGCAAATGAATACACATCTATACGTTTAAAGCGTTTATTCTATACTCAAGGTAAACTGACTTAAAATATAACATTGATAAAGTGAGAAATAACCAGGACTTTATTTAAAAATGAAGCTTTGCCAGATTTTTTACGTGATTAAGTATCTTTTAATAAGAAAACCATTTTTTTTTTATTTCTATTCATGGAATATATACAAAAATGTTATTCACAACTTTATTTTGTGGGAACTTTTATTATTTTTACACGTAAAACTCAGCGTAAAATTGGAAAACGTTTTCAAATTCGGATAAACCTGGCTGTATCTAATTGAAACCATGTTCGATGAATGTTTTGAAATACTTCAGGTACAAATATATTTTATGTTATTTTCTTTCTACTGCGGATTATAGCTACATCGCTAACAGTTTTTTTTTGCGACCAACACCTAAATAATTTTCATAAATCTTTTCTAGCTTTTGGCAAACGTTCCTACCATTGAGAAAACGTCACAGTGACGTATTAAAAAATGAAACTGCAGTTCTTGACGTGGTTTGTTATATTACACTCGTAACAAACTATCAATCACAGCCTGAATAATTTTTCAGGAATTTGCTAATCCATTGTTTCATATGTTCGAAAAATTTGTCTGCTTAGCAACGTAAATAACGCAATGGATGTTGTTGAACTGTCAAAATGAAAGCCAATGCTACTGTTAGTTTATTACGCAACTAGCCCACAGACCATCTTAAAGTACCTAATACCTTGTATTTTTATAATCAGCTTTAGTCACAATATGTGCTATTAATTTTAAACCAATAAGTACTTATTATAAATTCTGATTTTGTTATCTTTTTTGTAAAAGGAGTTTCGCCGTACTTTGATTAAGAATAACAAATGAGAATTATTCAGAATATCAACTAGCCTCATCATGCATTAACGTTGCATAGACGAGAGCCGCAACTTCGCATAAAAGCTTTTAAAGCACCCTAAGTGTACTTATTGGTTGACTAATCTTACTGTGGCTTATGTTAACAACAGCTTGGGCCGATTTACTCTTCAACGGTAGGAACCATACATATAGGATAGAAGGTTTTCACTCGTGACTAAAGTCTAATAAAGGCAATGGAGGTCGTAAAGAATTCAGGCACTCTATGAACGTGGCCAAGTAACGTGGTATCAGCTTAAAAATACATAATGCTTTTTCACGACATTAGTACCTTCTTTGTGACTAGTCATTTATTAAGCGTTCACTGATGTACGAAAAGCGATAATCCGTGAGAGGTTTAGACAAATTTCGAGCAGAAAATTGATGTGGAGAGAGGAGCTTAACAAAAAAGGACTCATTTGGGCCTTTAGCCCAGTCATAGTCTGAAGATAAAGTGGGATTTCAGAAGTATGTAGACACTTTTTTTTTAAATTCTGTTCACCGCGTACACAGCGGCTTGTATCCTGCGTAGTCGGTATTAATCAAAGCGAATAGTTGGTGGAACGCATGGGCGCAATCTGTGTGGGTTCTCTATTATTTACCGACAGACTGTTCGACTTTGTAACGTGTTTTAGGTCACAAATACTTCGTGAAAGGCGTCGCTGAAGTCCGTTGTAGACAATGTAACTTCAGTGCAGAAGTACAGCAAATTAATGGTCTGTGTATTATTACACAGAGTAATATGATTTTGATATTCTAGCATTGTCTACTTTGAATCACGTCTTCGTCGTCTATCTTTGATTTTGTTTTGAATTCAAAATGTTGTTGAAAGAAGTACTAGAAGTAATTGTGTGAATGTATTCAGAGCATGTGTACTCGATAATGTGCAAGCTGTGGTTACCTGTAATTGAGTGTGCATTACAGGATAATGTATAATAATACAAGTTATATAATGGTTTAAGATAATTGTAGTGTATCTCGTTGGTAATCCTTAAATAAAATAAATAAATAAATAGTTATAGGTAACACATCTTCTATGTATAAGTTTTGAAGAATGAATTACCTATTTTCGATTAAGGTCAAACTTTAGAATTATGAAAGCCAAGTCACTTAAATAGGGCCCATTGGATGCGTGCTTTCGGCAGCTTTAGAAAACTCTGGAACTTTTTAGTTTGATGTAAAAATAGTGAATTATTGTTATTAAAAGAATAATAAAGGCGTAAGGCACTATCGACAGCAAATCCCACAAATTCAGGTTACCTTAAATAAATGTGAAAGCGTTTCCTAATCATGTAGGCACATCCGATCAGCAGTACCTACTAAAACACAACGCATTACTCATCATGCGTTACAATCATTCTCCGATTTAATAAGCAGACAAATTTGGCACCCAATGTCTCGAATACGGCCCCAATGTGTGAGACAATAATGTCCCTCCTGCCATACTAGGCCGGTGTACACTGTCGTGACACACGGGGCTATTTCTGACCGTGCGTTACAAATGCGATCGCATAATATTTTATTTTCAGTGCGTACTAGTGTTTATTCGTAGATGACGCGAGAGTTCGCCAATGACTATGCGCCCGTCAAATATTTAGAACAATCTGTAGTATAGGCGACAGTAGTGTTATCGGTGGCCTAAATTTTATTCAGAGTATTGAGAATGTCAACTTGTGTATGTACACGATGTACAGTCGAATTATGCATACTTGCCTTCAAAGACGAGAGTCCCTCAATTCAACGCGTAAAAACCATTTGATTTCTGATTTATTTCTTTTTTGGTTTTTTCTACTTCGAAGTTAAATACCAATACCTACATCTTGCAGCTTACGTGTTTGTCCCGAAGTTCAAAGTCAAGCAACTTTGCGATAAGACTTAGAGCTAACTTGGTAAGTTGGTACAATGTTAACTGCATTATGCATGCATGATGCACATATGTAGGTATGTTAGGTGAAGTTCGTGTTTCACGTCGGTTCGGCAGTAATTCAACTGTGGTCTACACGATGTCGGACATAACTCATTAGCAACGCTCGAAACTACGTAAGTACTGGGTACCTACTACAAACATCTTAGAGAAGCTTGGTTCAAAGCGTTAGCTGTCTACCTACGTTTGTTTGAACATTAAAACTTCAGTTTGTGACGGGTAAACGGAGCATCAATGTAAAACAAATGATTTATAATAGTACAACAACTGTCACTCTTTCCAAATTTTATGATGCTTTAAAAAAGTTCGGCCACTTAAAAGTTTAGTAAAATACGTAAATAGAACCATGGTACAACAAAAAACTCCGGATGACAATCAGATGACAACTTTTTTTTCATACAACATAAATTGAAAAATTAATGTGATTTTCAATGTCGTTGCCTCGGAGACTCGGAGCGTACGTCGACATGATTCCATTTGTTCTATCCATCTTAATGACATCCCGTTTTACTCGACATTTCCTTGAAAATTATGTATAGATATTTGGCGGCTACTTTGTACTATACGTACTCACGAACACGTTCGCTTTCAAAACATTGTTTCAGGGATTTACGAGCCCATCTAAATATTTTGTAGGGACATCTTTATTTTATTTAAGTACTAGAATTTTTTTTAATTGCTTTGTGTGGAACTGAATATATCTGCGCAGTTTTATTTTATTTTATCACTACATGTGCGTAGAACCACTTGTCACTGGATTGCGTGCTTTATTTTATTCTTTACCAATTTAAAAAGTCATTCGAACAGATGTCATTGGATTTGATGCTCAACTGTCTGTTCAATGAAATACTTCCCGGCTATTAATTCACCACAACTTTAGAAATTTTATCTTCTAAATTATTTTCGTACATTAACAATACGACACAAACTAAGTACTTACAACATATTTATTCAACCAACATAATTAAAGTAGCTATCCATTATTTGCAGGTAATCTATCACAGCCGAGGTACCGACCGGGGATTTTTCCACATCGCCAACCACGAGGTTTGAAAGTTAAAAAATAAGTACTAACTCAGCTTACGCAGGCGGACGATTCCGAAACAAAATAAAAAGGGAGTGGAGTAGCAAACTTTCTAGTAATTTTAAGTCAGTGAACGAAACGGAACTATTGGGGTGTAGGAATTGCAAATCGAATCCCGCTCAGTGAAGCAGAAAGACAAGGATGTGCCTATTTAAATTAATTTCGATGCGAAGCTTGCTCGGGTTATCGTCAGGAAACGTTGCCGAATGTGGGTCGAATGAACGTTCGGAATACAATGCGCCGTATTGATTGTGTCACTGATCGTTTTGGTTAAAGACTGGGGACTGAGTTGAGTCTCAATACTGATACCCTGATACAGTCATAGTCCTTGGTGCGGTGTCGGCATTGTTAAGTGACATCTAACACTTAGATATTTATTATTTTACTAGCTATGCCAGACTTCGTTCGCGTGCATGTTGGAAAACAAATTGGATTTCATGGGCTTACATTTTTAGAACCCTTCTTTTTCTGAAATAAAAATAGACTAAATCGGTCCAGCTTTATTTATTTGTATTTTTACTACACAGTTTTAAAAGTCAACAGCTATCACCTCTTTAATAAACAGTTACAAAGTGAGTAAGGGCCCATCGCCCAAAAATAACTACTAAAGACTTGGGTCTCTATCAATCAGGAGCAATAAAAATAAACACAAGTCGACTGACACCCTTTGTAATGTAACACACGACTCTTCGCGCATACGACCGCACGGTGTAATGTTCCGAATTGTCAAACTATTTGGTACAAGCAACGATGAGGAAATAACATTGTATAAATGACACCTTTGGAAATTTTGTGGACACATTTTTATCTAAACAAAAGAATAGCTTTAATGAGTTCAAAATGAAAATTCTAGAAAAATAATTACCAAAATTCCGTTGAAGTAATTTTCGTTGAGAGTTCTCGTAGGAATGATGACCAAGAATTTTAAAGCGACATAAGGTGAAATATAATAGACCCAACTTGATTAAGTTTCCAAAAACGCTGTATTCATAGACATATTCATAAATAATTACATACACGGTGGCAGGGACGTCGACGCACAAGCTGTAGCCATGAATTCAGCACAATTTCACGAGTATCGTAGACGTAGCGTAGATTTTTTTCGGGGGATTCAGAATCGTGTACTGAATTTATGGTAACAGGTTGTCCGTCGATGCCACCCTGCCACCCTGTACAATCTGTCAATGTAAGTATTTTTTTTAGTTCAGCGGAAAAAGAAGTTAAGTTTAAAGTTTCCACAGGATATTTTCAGCAGTCATGTTAGGAAATGTAAAAATATGATTCATTTTTTTCAAAGAATAACGCTATTTTTGACAACAAAGAAAACATTTTCTTTGATTCAACAGAAACATGGAATAATCATGCTTCGTTCGATTAACGTCGTGTCCTTTGCTGAAATTGTTTAGGAAATTACCTACTAATGGACATCAATCTTCCTCGAGGCACTTTATAAAACAACTTTTTGTTAAGAAAAAGTGTGTAATTTGTTACGGGACGCAAATTAAGACGGCGAGTTCGAGTTCTTGAACGAGAAAATGATAAATATCATAAAAAATAACCTCATCTTGGGCTTTTAGCGGTATGCTAAGAAAACGTTTGTTCCGTTTAATTTTCTTTATTTTTTTCCTGAAGTAGTTTATCTTGGTGAGTTTGCAATGCATCTTCTGCTAAATAGGCATATTTTTCTTCGTTAACTCTATTTTAAAGAGTTTTCTAATTTAAATGAATACAGGCTGTTTCAAACAGAAATCAATCTTACTTTTTCAAATAACATAAAGTGGAAAATTCGGCACTTGCATTCGATGGGAGAGGAGTCAGCATTTTAGATCAAGAGTGCCAACATAAAAAAATAAACGGGCTCGCGGGAAAATTCCGAATTTAAAGGCACACTTTTTTAAATAAAATGCGAAGCAAATTCTATTTACTGCGTTAATTTTGCGTATAGTACTTAATGAATACTCTTTGGTACTTCATTTGCATTCTAACTATCCCTTTATTTTATCTGTGTTTAGTTATTCATTCTGTGAATGTGTTCGTGCATTTACGAGTATATTTAGATACATGAGATGAAGGGGTATTTAATTTAGTTTTATGCCTTATTTTACGAATGAGTTTCGTTTTGTTATATTAATTAATTTGTCTACTTTGTGACGAACATTCTACTCAGCGAACTACTTAATTGTTACTTTATATACCTTTAGCTATTGACATAATAGATTCAAAACAAATAAAAACCTACAGTTAATTATGAAACAGTTTAATTTTAACTTAGTTTAACTACGAATAGACTGACGGGATGGCAATCTGAACGACCAGAGAGAGATCATGCGCAGGACCAATGGCTTAACGTGGTTTCCGAGGCATTTAGGTATCATACCGCCAACTACCAAACTCTTTGCTGTTACTAAGAAATTCCTAATGGAAAAACCCAATAAAAATTGAGAGAGCACCTGTGTCTGCGCACACACTTATGCACCTTAATATATTACACACCGAAGGCTAGTCTCCACTCAAATTGGTCGCCATGGTCGAAATTCGGACTGAAAGATTAGGACTAACTTATGAAGTTAGTTAGTTACTTGCAAGTTGAACTTATGCCCTTCTCCAAGATCAAACATCAATCCATCAGTCACTCGCCAATGTCTGTAAAAAACAAAAGAAAACAGCTCACGTTTTCATCGCGCCGACATGAAAAGTGCGAAAAAGTAAGATTTTATTGTATTCAATTTTTTAAAGCCTACGTTTTACGTTAATCCGTAGCCGCTACGTGACCGCTCCGACGCGGCTGGTAATTCGAACAAAAACGTCGAAAACTTACTGTAGGAACAACGGGTTTATTTTTTTACTGAAAAGCTCCGGCCTCGTGTTTTGGCAATTTTTTTTATTTGTTGTCGTTAATATTTAAAGGTCAGCGATAATTCGAGATGATTTCTTTTATCGTCTATATCAATACCTACATAAATTATAATTTATCGGTACATACTATAAAATAAACTTTTCGTGATAACTTCGTTGCAGTTTCACCATCATTTATTCCAAAAGGTTTATGTGTAAGTATAATATATTATTAACTTAGTAACAGAATCGATATTTTGACTTGTCGCCATTGTTACACCCGACCAAAGCAGGGCCAAACATAGTGATAACATAATTATAGGTAACTCATTGAAAACCATCGTGTATGAAACAGAACTGGGAAATACAATAATTACCAAATTGCGCCAATAATTCAATGAATTAACGGAATTCGTCTTCTGTTGCTGCTTCAATGTTGCCATAAATTAGATACTATTTATAATCTATGTTTGACTGTAATAAACAAACGCGCTCAACACATGTTCGAATGCTGATTTTTATTCAACATTTTTATTGCATAATTTGGTTAGATACTTATTAAAGCATATGGTTTGGTTATAGTCAAGTTTAAATAGTGAATTATATAAAACCGTAAATACTGCTCGTGTAACAGTCCGATTTTGCCAGTGAGAGTTTTCCCATTAATTGTACCAATTTTTTTTAACACCTATTGAGTTCTTATGCTCTGGGAGGCGATACATACCTATGTAGATAAGTACATACTACAGACTGGAGTAATGTTTTTTTATGAAATGTTTATGTTTTTCCAACAAATTACTGCCTACAACTAGAACACCATCACTCAACAATAGACGATCATAATAACATAGTAACTACGTCATATTTCATGGCGTATTACGATTTACGACAAACGTTGAAGAAAGATCGTTTAAATATATTGAACATGTGACCGTCACTCCAGCTGCGTCTGAAGATGTTCACAGAGAAATGTTCTTATAAAATATTCAAACAAACAGAGCCAGGGTTGCCAGCCTCGGACGGGTTAGCATTATGGAACTTTATGGAAGTTATAATATTTAAAGGTTATGATGCTCGTAGGTTGCTCGAAATCGGTCACCGCACTAGCCGTATTAGTCTTAAAGTTTTCAGTATGTGTACTAGGTATGTTTAAGTGACTACAATGGATCTGTTTACTTAAAGAACCTTCCAATATTCAGTGTGTATTATATTTGATCTTGTAATTTTAAAATAATAATATGTACAAGTATATAAAAGGGAGGGGAAATAATCAAAGGGCATCAAACAATTCGTCGACATCGCTGTCAATAGGAAAGGTACCCGAAAGGCTCGCAGCATTGCCACGTTGTATGACGATGCTGATTCTTTGGCCGAGAAACAGCCCAGCCCTCTGGTTCTGGTCACGTGAAGAGTCGAACCGCTTGGCGATATCTCGTTTTAATGTAATGTTTTTAAAATTAGCATCCATGGACAGTGTCAGGCGAAATGAATGTGTCATCTTTAAAATGTTGCTGTAAGCAGGAATCCTATACCATTAAATAAAGTAAATTATTATGTTGTGGCTTTTATTGTTCAACATTAATAAGACAAACTAACGTGTCGTCGTACTTAAATCTGGCAGTGTTTCTCGCCAAAGATGTTATTTGCAAAATAAACAATAAGTTGTTGTTTTGTTGTCGCTGTTGTATTTACACTTTTGTTCATTTAATAATGAACTTGTTTAAAATATATTTTGATTAATTATCTAGTGATTTTCCAGTAGCTATGGGGAAATTCCGAATCCCGTACCTATCCCGCATGCGAAGGTAGATACGTTAAACTGCCAATGGACCACGTATTGACTTCTTCTACACTTGAAATAATGTTAAAACAATTTCGACAGAACGTATAAATGCGTTTGGCTCCTTTTCAAACAAAAAGCCATTACTAGGCATTGCGTGAGTTATAGTTCGACTACATTTTCCATTAAATAAAAGTGAATGAACGAGTATGCGAACTCTTTTATGAGCTGAAGTTATGCGTCGATTCTGACGTTACATTGTACAAACTGCTATGTGACGTCACTTTGTAGTTGTCAAATTTGGAACTGGCGTTAACAAGGTGTCAGTCAGGCATGTTTTTTCATCAGAATAATCTTTTTGTACCGAAAAATGCTTTTGTCAAAAAACTTTACGTATTTTATTTATTTATAATTAAGTTTATGATATATTTTTTTTAATATATAATTATGTTTACATATCTCGGGACCATGGGGACCTGCACTCTAATTGCGTAAAACTCTATAAATCACTATCTGAATAATTTTGAAGGATATTGCTTAACCATTGCTTCATATGCTACAAAAGTTTGTCTGCTCAACAACGTAAATAACGCAATGAATGTTGTTGAACTGTCAAAATAAAATCCATTATTACTGTTACTATATTACGCAATTACCTGCTGGTGCTTTGGAAGGCGTATGAGGGGCCGAAGACAACTCGCCTTTATTAGACATTCTTTCAATTACGAGTATTTAGTTGTTTGTCTCGCCTATGTCTCGAACGTGGCTGTAAAAAATGTGAAAACGGCCCTTGTTTATTAATAAATATAGCCTGAGTTATCCTGAGAAATCACAATATAATATCTTTGTTTACAGGATACACAAAGCAGTGCGACAATGTAAACATGAGCTGAACAGCGGCCATTATGACAGCGACCATCAAACTTTGATGGGCCGTTCCATCAATAAAGTTGTTTCAAGTGTTCGGCGAGTGCAAAACCTTTACGAGCCCGCACTAAACGTGTGTTTCTGTAAACAATGTTATTCTTGATATCAGTAGGTTAATCGCTTGTTAATCGATGCTGTTTGGTAGATACCTTAAATTATTGTTGTACTTTGAAGTTTTTATGGAAGCGTATTTGTGGCCAGTTGCAAATCAAATCAATCAATCTGCGAGCCTTTTTTAGGGGTCAGCTTCCAGTCTAGTACTTGCAAAATAAACCTTTTTTTAGGATTCCGTACCTCGAAAGGAAAAAACGGAACCCTTATAGGACCACTTTGTTGTCCGTCCGTCCGTCCGTCTATCTGTCTGTCAAGACCCTTTTTCTCAGGAACGCGTAAAGGTATCGAGCTGGAATTTATATCAAATACTCAAGTCTACTGACTCTTGGAGCTGTGAAAAAATCAAACTTCTAAGCCAACGCAATTAAAAGATACAGCCGTTTATGCCACAAATTTTCGACACTCGCAAGGGAATCAAAACCTACAAGGTACTTCCCGTGAACTCAGAATCTTGAAATTTGGTACGAAGCAACGTCTTATAGCACAGATAAAGGAAAAATTGCGAAAACCGTAAATATTTAGTTACATCATATAACAAAAATATTTTTAATAATTTTAAATTGTACGGAACCGTACGTGCGCGAGTCCAACTCGCACTTGGCCGGTTTTTTAAGTAAGCCTACACTGTCCCTCGGCTGAGTAAAGACCTCCCCCACAACCTTCCAGGCATCCTTTTCTAGAGCCACCGCAATTCAAGCAAACAAACCTTTAATAAAAATATTGTTTGTTGTTTAACCGATATCTGTGGGCTTCTGGATAAGTTCTGACCCTGGGTGAAATGTTTGTCGTACCTCACGAAGTCAGCCACTTGAACAGTCAGAGATGACCTTCAAAAACATTGTCTTAGAAAGAAAAGATTTTATTTCCATTTTGTGTTTCGGCACTTGGTTTAACTGTCTTGTTGAATGCTGTGAAGTTTTTATTCATATTATGTCACTTTTATTCATATTATGAGACTTTCGCAGCTAAAAACGATAAAGCAATCTTAGTTGGCCGAATTTCTACTGTTGATACACAACTTCAGTGTATTTGCTCAGTACCTACTTAAAAATAATAATCAATCGGCAAGATGGCGTATTTTGTGTAATAATAATATCCATTATAAAAATGTGCGTCATTACATGAACCGCCAAACATTCGATCTATAATGGTTCACATTATTTAGTCTGTCCGTAATGCATCTCCACACAATAAAACGATAAGTGATGAATTAAAAGCGTCTATGTTTACGAGAAACGAATTCTTGAATAAAACTATTTTGGCTGGTCTTCTATGTACAGCAAATATACTTATTATAGCAAACGAATATTCGTTTATTAGGGTTGAATAATCCGCTTGGGCCGATGCCTGCCAGGGCTGCGGGTTGTTCGAAAGAGATACCGTGGCCCCTGGCACAGGCAACTGAAGGAACACGGGTGGGTTTAGTCAGTAAAAGTCTGACACGCCCTTCTGCTCAGCCCAGAGCGGGAGAGGTCGTTTGATGATTTCTAACCCAAAAAAAAAGGGTTGAATAATAAATATTACTGAATTAATACCTTTTCTTCTTTTTGTCGATGGAAGTTATGTATTTTTATTATATGAGTTTAGCCTAGTGGATAGCCACGTTAATCGCGGCAACTTTTTTTAGGTCCTCAAAAGTGTAGGTGTATGGAGACTTTTGATACAAAATAAGACGGCAATTCAGAAGGCTGATTCTCGTAATTTAAAACTTTCAAAATCTAGTCACAGTCTCATCTCGGCGACAAACAAATGTCAAAAACCTGTCAAAATGTAGGTAAATTAGAGGAATTTTTGACAGATTGAGACTGAGATCAGACTGTGAACGTTCTTAAAATTACGAGAATTGCCAAATTGAATTGCTTGCTTCATTTTTTTTTTTGATCGTTCAAAATCTAGTCGCAATCTCATCTCAGCGACAATAAATGTCAAAAACTTGTCAAAAATGAAGGAAAATTACAGGTATTTTTGATAGATTGCGACTGAGAATAGAATACGAACATTCTTAAAATTACGAAAATTGCCCCTCAGGTGTCACTGGATTAATGACTTGGAGCCGATCCCAACATAGTTGGGAAAAGGCTTGGCAAATGATGATAATGTGTCACTGAATTAACATAATTACAAGAAATACCTATTTAAGGGTTTTCAATCGTATCTATAGTTTCAAAGATTACTTAAAGGGCACAGTCATGACAAACCAATAACTTTGGATTAAGGAAGGCGCAAACTTTGGCAAGTTTGCACACTGGTTGTAACACTGTACTGGCGTACAGTGTTAGAATTACCGATAGGTCAAAGTCCTGTCAAACAGATCCAAGAGACATGTACTCAAGCAAACACAAGTGAGAGCGAATCAAACAACCGATGCGATGGCAAGGTTGTTGATGATAGCTACACAAGTACTAAGTTTGTTGGTACAGTTGTTGTAAAACATGCTAGTCTCACGTCAAACTGTTTCAGAGTTCTTCAACGAAGATTGACCTGAAAGCTGCTAGATGGGGCACAAACTGTTAGCAACGGAAATTAAAGAACAACAAACTGGATGATCTGTTTGGCACGATGAGCTCTTTTTGTCAATATGGTTCCTTGTAATACTTCTATTATAATTTTTGTTCTTACAAGCATTCTCTTGTTTTGAGTATAATAAAAGTAGATAGGTACCTAAGTATAGTAATGATGAGTAGTGTATGAAATCTAAACTTAATATCTAAATATATATAATCTAAATATATATAACTCAAAGGTGACTGACTGACTGACATAGTGATCTATCAACAACTTTTTATCCGGACATTCTCACGGGATCGAGACTTATGCGGGTAAAACCGCGGGACGCAGCTAGTATTTTATATACAGGGTGGCAGGGACATAGACGCGCAAACTATAACCATGAATTCAGCACATGTTTCTAGACCCCCTAGTGTAAAAAAAATCCGTCGGTTATAAATATAAATCTTCTGTTTCATAGAAAAGGGCAATACCTTCGCGGTCAAAATGTATGGAACAGAATTTTTTTTTTAACATAACCGATGAAAAATTTCATCGCAGGGGTTTCACAATCATGCACTGAATCCATGGTAACAGGCGCTCCCTGCCACCCTGTATGTAAGTATCTACCTCTTTA
This sequence comes from Apamea crenata, assembly GCA_949629185.1. Classification (NCBI taxonomy): domain Eukaryota; kingdom Metazoa; phylum Arthropoda; class Insecta; order Lepidoptera; family Noctuidae; genus Apamea; species Apamea crenata. Next base: position 7,046,284 of record OX451371.1, on the reverse strand, counting down.
AGATATCATACCTTTTTTCTCGATATTTCAGACATCTCAAGGGCTTTTCAAAACATTGATTCCTTTTTGCTCCAGAAAGATACACACATTTTGGTCTGCCTACAAATAATCCGATATCTCTTTCAATCAATAACAACAATAATGGCTCGAGACATCTTTTGTTAACATGCTCGTTTAGTTTGACCTTTACGGTGGAGAAGCTTTAGAGATTATTATACCGCAAGATCGACGTGGCCACCTACTGGGCTAAAGTAATTTAGGTAACGGCGCAAATATTCCAATCTTATTGGAATTTATATGTTCGAGCCGTTTGGGGTTAAAACTCTAGGGCCATGAGGTCCGAGAGCCCAATCAGTTTTTCGAGATATTGCCAAGAGGTTGGTCGACTCTTCACGTGACCAGAAGGTTGGCCTATTTTTTGGCCAAAGAATTGGCATTGCCGTACAATGTGGCAATGCTGCCAGCCTTTTGGGCACTTTTCCTTTTGACAGCCATGCAGACGAATTTTTTGATGCGCTATTATCTTTCCTTTTTTATGTACATGAACGGTCACCAAAGGAGATAAGTACCGTCGGATATAATTGAAGTTTAGTAAGAAACCGATGGATGTCTTCCAATGAAATTTAATTTAATTATTAGAAAACAAACAGTTTATTTCATTCGAAAACATCCATCGGTTTCTTACTAAACTTTAACTATATCCGAAGGCCCTGGTTACTTATATCGTTTGGTGACTGTACATGTTATGATTATTATTTATTTAATTTAAGAAAATATTGTTTTTAGAATGTTTGTCCGCTTGTGTGGATATACGAGTATGTTCCAGATTGACGCAAAAAAGACTGAACAGATTTGTATGAAATTTGGCACTAGATAGTTTCTAACCTGGATTAACACATTTAATCCCATCACGCGGGGGAACTCGTGAGCAAAAGCTAACTGTCTTAATGGACAGAGACAGCGACACCTATTTCATAAGGTTTTTCAATTGTTATTCTCCTAGTTATACAAGTTGACATTGTATATACATAATGCGGCGTCAGGAGTGAGTTAGTGCCCAACAGATGTTGGGAACGCATTCCGACTCCGACCGGAATAGTCTAGTCAAATGACACACCGTGGATTTTTCTTAGTGTTTTTATCTTTTACATATTTTTAAGTTAACGTTTATTTTAAACTGTTGTAAATGTTCAGAGAAATAAAACAGTGCGTGGATGTAGTTTGTTTTTATTAATTTTTATTTCGGCTTCTAAATATTGTTCCTACTAATTGACTTTTTAATTACGTGACAGCAAGATAAGCAAAGGTCTAAATAAAAATATGTATTTTTTTTATAAGTATCATCGGTTGAAACACATTTCAGTACCTATTCACGCAACGCATTGCACAATCTTCAGCGAATGCACACGTGTTTTCAGAGAGAAATTCAGTTACATGACATCCAAATTATAAATAGCCAAATATAAATACACGGTTTTATTTTAAAATGTCCTCTAAATTCTTCCTCGTTTTAGCGAATACTACATCTTGCCTAATGAGTATAATAATATACTGGTTTCAGAGGGCTATTAGTCCACATGACAACAATATATTAACGTACTCCTTGGCAGCTGGCCCAATGTTTGACGGAAGGAAAGAAACCAAATCGTTGTATTTAATTGCAACAATAAGTTTCGTCACTGTGGTTTATTGATTGTGACGCTTAGTATTAGTTGAAATGTTGTATTATTTTACTAGCTTTTCGCGTGACTTCGTCCGCGTGAAATTTCTTGTTTCTCCGGCCCACCCCGTCGCATCGCATCTCCTGCCCATACGTCGCATCGCATATTCTGCCCACCCCGTCGCATCGCATCTCCTGCTCACCCCGTCGCATCACATCTCTTGCCCACTCCGTCGCAACGCATCTCCTGCTCACCCCGTCGCCTCGCATTTCCTGCCCACCCGTCGCATCGCATATCCTGCCCACCCCATTACATCGCATCTCCTGCCCACCCCGTCGCATCGCATCTCCTGCTCACCCCGTCGCATCACACCTCCTGCCCACTCCGTCACAACGCATCCCCTGCTCACCCCGTCGCATCGCATCTCCGACCCACCCCGTCGCATCGCATCATCTGCCTGCGCTATTACTTCGTTTTCGTTTAGTGTTGTGTCTGACTTTTTGTCTTTTTGCGCGGCTCCTAAGGGTCCTTGCGTGATGTTAAATAGTATATTTTTTTATACAACACAACTCATAATGCAACAACAAACTGAAAACATCCTTGTATAGGTAATCCGCATCTCATGCTACATTACCAGATCTCATACGACGTACTAAATAATTCTACCGTACAGACCATCTCGTGCACTCTCGCTCTCTACAAGATGCGCGGCACCCTTTATCCAATCACCGGCACTCCGGATCACTGGGCGCTGAAGACGCAACATACGTTCAGAAGGTTTGTTCATACAACAGACGAAAACAGGTGCTACACATAGACGCGGGCTGTCACTAGCGCTTATAATTATATTCGCTCAGCATAATTTAAAGGCGATTTTCTCGTGGAATAACGATTGAAACTTCGAGATAAAACCTATTTCTTAATACATACTATTATTGGCGTTTGCACGTAATGACATAAAATTACAATCAATATAGTAGAAGCTTAACACTTTTAAAAGTTCGCGTAGCTGCATGTACGTACAGAGATCATCTGATGGTGGGTTCAGAGACCAAACGAACGAATCCACATCCAAACGATCTATCCCACTTTACCATTTTCATTTTGTATAAATAGGGAAAGAGCATTCTTTCATAGGTCAAAATACCAAGAAAATGGAGAAAAGAATGCTCAATACTACTCTTGTTCTGGTTCTATGTTCTTTTAGTCTAACAAGTTCCCTGTTCCACTTTCAAACAAATGCCAGTCGCGAGTGCGCTGGTACTCGCTGTACAGGGGGTTACCACCAGCTCTTGTAGAAGGGCAAAAGTTGAACTCCACTGCTTTTTTGTTCTATGACTTAATACAAAAAAGCAGTGCAGTTCAACTTCTGCCCTCTTATAACATCACAAGGGGTTTACCCCTTGTGATGCCTATGTGTTGATGTAAATTGATTCAAAAATACTATTACACGTCAAACAAGTTATGTTTTAAAACTATGTGAGTTCGATGTTTTCCATCCAACTGATTACTCTGAGAAGAAAGACCTAAACAAACTCAGAGGCCTGTGTCTTTCAAGTGTGTGTGTATGTCTCTTTAAAGTCCAGACATATTCTTGGTAAGGCCATATGAGGAACATGCAGAATAATTTCTGAGATGGTCTTCTGCGGAAAGAACAGTATACCTACGCTTAAGTAAGGAGACCGTAAAATTCGAAAGAAAGAAGGGTTTAACGAATACTGGCGACGTTTTTTATCTCAATAAATATTTTAGACATGCCAGTTATGTTTCTACCTAAAGATGTTTGATAGCCGTGATTGAAACCATTAGTTTACTCATTTTACTTAATCGTGTGTAATCCGGGCCTATTTTCAAGATGAAGCTCAAAACGATCTTATCAAGGCCGTTAGTGTTATCGGAACAGATACGATCTGCCGATTCCAATTCCAGAACTCCTTTGAATGGCAATTGCGGGAATTGCTGGGAAAAGAAGGAATACTTAGCTAAAGCCATTTATGGAATAAGCTTATTCCATAAATGGCTTTAGCTAAGTAGGTTCGTATTATGAGGCAAAGAGAAAGCGAAAATAGTAGCTGCGCTATCCAGAACTTTTTGACTTGCAGTCCGGCCCATCGGGAGAATGCGTTCCTTACACCTATCAGTGCGACAATTCTAGTAGCTAATAAAGATCAAATTCGCAAAGCCCGTGTTCGTTTGTATGAAAGTGACGATAGAACACCTCTCGTCGGCCGCAAAGTAACACCTATAAATTTTCTTAGATTCTATGTTCGTTTGTGGCAGTATTTTGTTACATCCAATAAGATACCCTAACAATTTGTAGAATTACGTAAAAAGTAGTAGGAGCCACCTTGGGAAAAATTGGCAAGGAATGAGCTTTAATACATCAGACATTTCAAAACTAGCCGAATTCAGAAGGCTAATTCTCGTAATTTAAAACGTTCAAAGTCTAGTCGCAGTCTCATCTCGGTGACAAGCAGTTCTTAAAATTACGAGAATTCCCCTCCTGGTCGAAGCTTATAATAAAGCTAAAAAGGGAATCATCAATACGGCGAAGAAGTTTGCTAAATGTTACAAAATCCGTATTAGTATACTTGGTCCGCTTTCACTTTCTGTGTCAAATGCCTTTCAGCTTATTTTGAACCCCTCAAGTCAACGAGATAGGTACCGTAGAGGCTATACGTATTTGGTGCTTACATGCAACCTCCGCGCGTCCGTTAAAAGTTAATGGCAAAAATACGAGACAAACATCGATTTAAAAAAAGAATAGCAGAAAAAACAGCAGTGCTCTATTTCTCGAAACTGTTAGTTTAGTAGTATATTAGTTACTAGTGTAAAAATTACAAGTCGTAATATTTCTTGTTTCTCAAAAACAGGTACCTACCTAATAACTAATAGTAGCAGAATAATAAAAAATATTAAGCTGGCTTGACTGAATACAAATAATTACCCATGCCTCTTTACTTATTAAAAAAAAACCGCGCACCAAGGGTTCCGTACAATTTAAAATTATTAAAAAATATTTTTATTATATGTTGTAACTAAAAATGTACGGTTTTCGCAATTTTCCCTTTATCTGTGCTTTATCTGTGCTACGTTGCTTCGTACCAAATTTCAAGATTCTGAGTTCACGGGAAGTACCACGGGGAAGTACCCTGTATGTTTTGATTCACTTGCGAGTGTCAAAAATTTGCGGAAATTTGCGGCATAAACGGCTTTATCTTTTGATTGCGTTAGCTTAGATGTTTGATTTTTTCACAGCTCCAAGAGTCAGTAGACTTGAGTATTTGATATAAATTCCAGCTCGATACCTCCACGCACTCCGGAGAAAAAGGGTCTTGACAGACAGATAGACGGACGGACAGACGGACAACAAAGTGATCCTATAAGGGTTCCTTTTTTCCTTTCTAGGTATGGAACCCTAAAAATACGGAAAGTAAGAGTATTTAATAACAGTAACAGATTTTTTTATGAAACCAAATTAATTTACTCAGGTAATTTTAGCTAATATTTATTAGTTGGCCACTAGTAACCAATATTTTACTACAGTAGCTTCGAGAAACGCACACTAGCCAACTTGTAAAAAATATTCGTTCATGGACTCATAATAAATTATTAGTCTAAGAAGTTTGATTAGGTGACAAGCGATCATAGAAAAATAATATAAAAATGTATTAAAAGTAGAACCATTCTTAGGAATAATAATTATGGAAGTTATTCTTGTCGAATAACCTTCGTTTAATTTATTTATCCTGGTACCGTGAGCTCGTAAAGGGCTCACCGTACACAAGGGTATAACAAGCTCAAGGCTAAAACGTTACCGTTAGTACTTTAAAGGGAACCCCGAGCCCCGTACAGCCTGCAGGCTTTTGTTTTCCGCCTCACTGAGGTTTCCATGTCACGTCACTTCTGAGCCATTGAACAGCGTCAAGTGTCATATCTGAAGCATGTTTAGTCTTTGTGCTTTCAAATTAGTGTCGATCTGAGGCGCAATTGCCGTGTTTTGAAGAACGTTTGCAATCTAGTATCAGTCTCAATATGTCAAGTATTGAAGGCATTATGTTTACTCATAAAATTAGGCAGATATAAATAAATAAATCCATTTATTTCAGACTAATTACATGTCCATAGTTTTTAGTAACAAAATTCTTAAAACTAGTTAGTTAATACGTACTAAATCAAAAACAAAACATCATTCACAAAATTCAAATATTAAAACCATAAAACCATGTCAAAAAATATCATGTCAAAAAAAAAATTCATAGTCACATGAAGCTGGATGAATCTCCCCAGCACTGCAGAGTCTGGCCTCCCAGATATCATCCTTATTATTCCGTTGGCGCTCCCTCGGATCCGGCGCATTAGAGAAGCTGTTTTCTTACGCATAATGGCATAATACGCACAATGATATTTATCCATACGCATATGTGGGTACTTACTTTAAGTTTTGGACATTGATTGTCGCTGAGATAACATTGCGACTAGATTTTGAACGTTATAAATTATGGGAATTGGCCTTCCGATTTGATTTTTACAAAACTCGTAGCCAAGTTCAGAGGGGCAATTCTCGTAATTTTAAGAACGTTCACACTCTGATCTCAGTATCAATCTGTCAAAAATACGTCTAATTTCCCCACATTTTTGACAAGTTTTTGACATTTGTTTGTCGCTGAGATGAGTCTGCGACTAGATTTTGAACGTTTTAAATTTCGATAATTGGCCTTCTGGTCAGACTACCATCGACGCAATTAAATGAAGTTAATACCTATTAAAAACCCGATTTATATCACGAGTATTGTATTATTGTTACTTTGTTTGACTTTCTTTGTACTACTTGGTAACTAAGTATAGGTACTTTAGGTACCAAGTTCTACGAAAGTAGTACGTACCTATACTTAGGAACCAAGTACTAAGAAAGTCAAACAATTTAATATTAGTCTCATAGGTACGTAACTAATTTAATTAAGAAACTAATTTCAATATTATGGTATCAAGTTCTTGTAGGTAAATATCGTTGAACTTTCTGAAGAATTATTTGTTTGAACTAAAAGCGAATTTTCTGTGTAAGGAAGTTAGGTAGGTACCTACTTGGTTTTTAATAAATATTTGTTAGTATTTAAGTTGTTGGCTGAACAGAAAATATTTTCACAGTTTTCCTGCGTCAATTCTCAATATGCTCACGGGCGGTTTTTTTATCGTGGCGATTTTTTTTCGTGCATTGGATTTTCAACTGTCAGAATTGAGCCGAGCCGTCACCGTTGATTTGTTTTACTCTCGGCGCTAAGCAGAACGTATAAAATACGGTGCACGAAAAAAAATTGCCGCGATAAAAATACGTCTGTACTACCTACCAACATCAAAGAAAAATAAAATACGTTATCTTTTCGTAATAACTTCAGTGGTTCAGAAGTTGCGTTTCCAATTACAGGTTAACTCTCCTAGCTTCAGACGTTAATTTACTTGATATTCAATCTAGATAGTCAAGTTTATTTTGTAACTGTAGGTAATAAATTTACTGAATTTCTCTTTACCTTAGTCATTCCTTTGAGAGTTCACTTTTTCACTTTTTCACGTTCACACACTCTCTTTGGTACTAGGATCTAAGCGCTTAAATATCTTATTCGTCTTGTCATGTGAGCTTCAAGAAATTGAAATGGTATCTTAGAAACAAGGTAATATTACGAAAACAACATAAAACACTGTAATGTGTGGCTCGAGAGAAATAAAATTGCGCAAAGGTCAACCACCTCTATGCGTTACAAAATTAAAAATTATTGGCTCGCGTTGAACATCAAGATTTATGTTCTTCAGCCTCGCAACGCTTAGTACTTTATTAACAACAATACCTACTGTGGAACGTCATTGGTTCTAGCAGTTAAAATTATTTGATTTGTACAACACTTAACAGGGCAGGAGCCATTTTTGATTTGAAAAGTTAGGGAAAAATAGGTGTGTAGACGTATTAATTATACAGGGTTGGATCAAATTAGCTAGCGAAACTCTGCAGATGTGTAATTTTTTTCTGGAAACTTCTCAGACGTAATGGGCATATTTAAACACTATAAAATCAAATTGAAAAAAAAAAACTTGTTTTTTTTGGACTTAGTGTTGTTACTTGAAGTGAGTCGGTTTTCTTTGGTTCTATCGTGTTTAGACATCGATAAACATTACGTCAGAGACGTTCACACAAAAAAAAGCCATTCATTGCGAAAACGAAAACATTGCGGCCGATATGTGGCGGCCACCGCTGCCTGTTCTAGAGAAGCGTATATTGTGCAAGTTTTTTTTGGAAATACCTATAAACTCACTTAAAAACCAATCGTATATATTACTACAAAATACGAGCATTGCCTTGGGGTTGCGGACACCAGCCCGTGTTACCTATTACTATATGTAGATGGAAAGGGAGCAGGAAAAGTGTGTTTGTTGCTTCAAGATGTAGAGCGATTATTTTCTTTTTCTTCATAGAAATTATTCTCTCTGTCCTCTACGTACATTTTCACTGAGTTTATCTTCTTAGTTTTATGTGTATTCAAGACTTAAATCCTCAAGTGTATTCGCTTAACTTATCTGTTTAGTTTGTGGTTATAATTAAAATAAAATTAATATTAGCCTTATCTTCTATGACTACATTGTATGATTTGATATTTCGTAAATTTTTTTCATGTTTGACTTTAATAAAACTGTCAATAGCTTCTTGACAACTATAGTATATGTTGCTAAGGGCCAGTTTTTTGATCCGTAGTTAAACTCAACCAATTGTTAAAAATAGTAACTAATGGTTAAATTATTGCAAAATGTGTTTTAGATCAATTTTTAGTTTATGTAATGGTTATTCTTTTAACTAATAGTTAATTATTTGGGAACATTGCATTTTGCACTGGTAGCATTACTGCTAAGTACCTGTAGTCACTACAATATCAAAAAATGTGTCTGCTCAACAACGTAAATAACGCAATGAATGTTGTTGAACTGTCAAAATGAAACCCATGGCTACTGATAATGTGTTACGCAATTTACACGCTGGTACTTATGGTGTCTACAATCATTGGCCCGTACATATACTTAAACTAGCTTTTGCCCGCGGCTTCGCTCGCGTTAAGAAGTATACAGCCCGATCGGTTTAAAATTGACAAAGTTTCATACAAACATTCACCCCCTATTTTATCCCCTTGGGGGTAGAATCGATCAAAATCCTTTCTTAGCGGATGCCTACGTCATAACATCTACCTGCATGCCAAATTTCAGCCCGATCCGTCCAGTGGTTTGGGCTGTGCGTTGATAGATCACTATGTCAGTCAGTCAGTCACCTTTGAGTTATATATATTAACTTCTCTAATGATATTTGGTAATTTATTAATTTTAAATAATTAATAAATTAATTAATAATTAATTAATTTATTAATTTTTTATTAATTTTTTTTTTTTTTTTTTTTTTTTTATATACATATTTAATTAGATATAGAAAAAAAAAACACAAATGAGCATATCTATTTGTATTTTATCTATATCTAGATTAAACTAAGTAGGTACCTACTCGTTGACCTATTTAGTTACACTCACTGAAAATCGTTTTCGTCAATTACCAACCCGCTAGCCAAAATGAGTGACTCCAGGAATTACGCAGAACCTGTTACCATGGATTCAGTACATGATTCTGAACAAACCTGCGTTGAAATTCATCGGTTATTAAAAAATATTAGCTTTGCCATACATTTTGATCGCGTAGGTATTGCACTTTTCCATGAAACAGCAGTATTTTTTATAACTGACGAAAAATTTCAATGGAGGGATCTAGAATCATGTATTGAATTCATCGTAACAGGTTGTGCGGCGATGTCCCTGCCACCCTCTATGGCGCTCCCAAGCACAAGTTTTTATTCCGCAATATAAAAAACGATCGATGACCCAAAATCATTCATACACGACAAATAAATAAAAGCAATATTCAAAGCCAACATGCGGCTGAATATTAATGACTAGAGATATAAAATTTCCGTTCAACACGATATGTTTGTTGCCTTGTCCATTAGTTGGTGCATTGCCAAGCGATATCCGACATATGGGCGCATGGCATTGTTCTATGAAGTCTATTATAGACGGTATTATTGTGTCGTTTACATATCGGCCATGATTTTTAAATTATGTTGTTTTTGAGGTTACGTACCCAAAGGGTGCCAATGAGACCCTATTACTAAGGTTCCGCTTCCGTCCGTCCGTCCGTCTGTCACATGGCTGTATCTTTTAAACCGTAATAGGTAGGAGGATAAAAATAAAATAAAGTAAAAAATGTAGTGTAAAAATATGTGTGTACGGTCGTAGGGAGTCTGCGATTCCGACTCGCACTTGGCAGCTTTCTTTTTTTTTTATCAGACTGTGTAGAGATTGGTAATAAGTTTTGTTTTGTTAGAGTTACGGCAGAATATTCAGTCGACTCTGTTACTTTTAAGGTGTATTATAGCGACAAAAAGACTTTTAAGAACATCTTAAAGTTAAATGGCGTTTGAGAAGTCGTTAAAGTGATATTTGGATGACTTCATGTGGACGTTTTCGGACAAGGATCCTTATAGAACTCTGAGTTGGGCACCCCTAATGATGATTATGATTGAAGGTGCTTGAAAATAAACCTCGTAGATTACTCATTATCATAGTCTTCGTCATGAAGAACTTAATAAATAAATGCTTGCTTCTGCATATAAGACTATCATTTAGATTAAATGGTCCTTACCGTAATCATTACTTTTGGCAAGCGAACTAGGAACGTTGACGCTACTAATGGAACATTTCTTTTAGCATGAAACTTATTGTCAGAATTGTTTATTTTTACCTACTTACATATCATAATATCACGCCTTTATTCCCTTGAAGGGTTAGGCAGACGTGTACCTATAGTACCTACACCCACATTTCGCCAGTTATACCGAACCTACCTAACTCTAGGTAGGTATTTATGAAATAAAAGAACGTCAGATCATTGGTAGCCCTATTCCACCCACTTCTGAGTATTTCTCCTCATTTCTCATCTTTTTCCTTCTCTATAAAACGGCCTGAGAAAAAAAGAAGTTTTTTTTTTCATCTGAAATGTCGTACCTATCAGTTAAAATAGATTTCACCGGCATGTAGGTCAACAAATTGGTAGGCCTAGAACAAAATACGATAGTTCTACATTCTTATTAGATTTCGGGCTGATTTTTCCAACGCCAGATAATTTTATCCGAGGAATTATTTTCAATTTTTGACAGTTCTTCCATACAAAAACTGTCATACGTCAATTTCGGTCGACTGAAAAATCAGCCCTCAGATATATTTTGAAAATTAGATGAACTCAGTTTTCCACTAAATACTATACCTACTTATCTTTAGAAGCACTAAAGGCCACTCTTCCCCTAGACTCTCGTCATATATAAGCTATGAAAACAAACACCAATTCAACTCAACGTTATTAAACTCTTTAAAAAAAATCCGAACACAAATACGCGTAACATAGGTAAGTAGGGGCTTTTGCAACTGAAACCCAACGTCTGTCGGCCACTAGTAATGAAAACCAGAACTTTTGCTAGGGATTAATTCGTTCGCAGTCGGAATCGGAATACAGGTGATCCCAAACAAGTCACCACGGAACCCGCTAGTTTGCAAACTTTCCATAAAATAAACGCTCCTACCCTTACATTAAAATCCTTTTGACTCCAGCTTAAAATTAATAGGCCATTCATAAACGTGGCCCAATTATATTATGTTTTAATTACAGGCCTAACTTAATTTCGTAACAAAAGAGTTTCCTTATTTTTTTAAATGAAATTATGGAGGAACTCGGTGTTACTTTTACGGGACGTAACGAGGAGCGGAAAATCAAGGTTGCTATGGAAGCCATGACCCCATTTTTTAAATTACTTACACATTTTTTTGGTTTCAGTTGGGATGTTAGGACAATGTTAATATTGGGTTGAGAGATGTTTTGTCAAACCAACTGAAAACATTTAATGTCTTGTCAGCATTTCCCAAATTATTTTATAACACCAATGTTATCATTCTTTCAGCAATTGTACGACTTCAAATTCTAAACATACATTTTATTGCTGTAGAAGAAGCTTTTATAGCAAAGTATTTTTAGAGCTATCAACACTTTTTCTTATTGCTCAATGACTGGTCTCTGGGTGTCGCTTACATACGGTATTAATTAAAGAGCTTATATTCAAGTCACAGAAGGTATTCTCAACATTCACATAGGATTCTAAATACAGTACATACATTGTCGGTAACTGTTGCAGCTACCCCTAAAATATTTTTTTTTCATTCGATTCTTACCGTTTTAAAAAATTCTAAGAACTACTTTTATACTATCTAGTATTCACATAGAACTCCAATAGCCTAGAAAGTTTATTCAGATTTTTTTATTACGACCATTAAAAACAAAATGGAACATTAAAAACTCCGCTGCAATTTTCCGCGACTAATTGTAACGTATTCGAAAAGCATGCAAATGAGTCGCGTTTGCATATGTTTGGCACACATTATGTCCGATAATGTTTTCTAAAAATATAATTTAACAGACATGTGCAGTCCTGCGTGGCCAAGCTTTTGTTGTTGTTTCCATGTTGACTAAAATACTTCTGTTAGTAGCAATAAATAAAGTATTGTAATGTGAGGAGAAAACATTAGTAGATTTGTCACAGTGATATAAGACTTGTAATAATGTCCCATCGCAGTCAGGACTGATTTACTGCTTTGTTTATGTCGTATACATATAATATTACCTTTAATTATTAAAGATCTTCTAACCAGCTAATATTAGAATTTTTGCAAATAAACAGCTTATCTTATTTTTTTATTTTGCACACCAACAGCTTCTGTGTATAATATGTCTTAAGTACTCTAGGCAGCAATAGCCTCGGACTTACACAGTCACCAATTACAGGTTAAAAATTCTAGGTTTTCCACAAAAAAGAAAAGATTTTCAATTATCCCACGACATTTTTTTTGCTGTTGAAGATAAGATTCTTACGTAGAAATAATATAACATTATGATTTAACTACCCACACATAACCTTGAATAATAAATTGATATCAAAATCGAAGAAAGAAAGAAAATATATTGTTGTCGACTGGCACATGAACTGACAATTATTTATTTATTTAATACTTCAGGCACACGAATGTACAGAGGAGGACTTAATGCTATGGCATTAAGTCCTATATGGATGTAATTGTATCTATGCCTATGGGCATAGATACAATTACATCCATAGAAACAAAAACGAAAACAAAAAAAATAAATCAATTTCTAGCCAAAGAATTAGCATCGCCATACAACGTGGCAATGCTCGTTACCACTTTGCCTGTTGATAGCGAAAATCCCAGTAGGTATCCAAATAAAACAGAGCATAATATCAGGATCCCATATCCAATTCAACGGTAATTACCGGTTCCGTCGTACTGGTACACGCTGAATAGCCATGTCAGTAATTGCTTATGTCAATACATTACGCTCTATGAACCATGTTTGCCTACACCAGGGATGGCGAACCAATGGCATGCATGCCATTGGTGGCACGTAACAAAATAATTTCGGCACGGCATCATTTCAGAAATTAAGGTGCCCACTCATCTTGTTTGCAACAGCAGAAGTCGCACTAATTTGTCATTTCATTAAAAAAATTGTTAATTACAACTAGTTGTTAAGTACAAGTACATTAGTTCTCCTACACCAACCGGGGGTTGTCCTTAGGTGCTTGCATAGTGCGAACAGGGATAATCGTCGGTTGGTGTCTCATTTAATTAAAAACGTCTAACGGCCTCTGCGAGTTGGTTTTGGCCCCTGCGTACGCCTTGCAAAGGTCCAAAACATTTCTTGACACCCTGGGGGTCCTGATAAATGTCACGAGAGATTAAAAATAATAATAATGCAAAAGTATTTTTTTTTTCAGTAATCACTAATCCAAGATTGTTTGTTGGCACGTCATGGCTGCATGAAATATTTAGTTGGAAAAAATAGACGTTCGCCATCCCTGGCCTACCAGAAGGGCAGAATGTAACCAAATGCGTGTAGCTATTTGTAATTGGATGTCAAATCGGAGTATAGTTGAGTAAGTTTGACGTATAGTCTTGCGTTTGAATATATTTCAGCAGTCTTATTGCGTAACATACTCACAATCGTAATGCCTATCATATTGTCAATTCAACAATATTCATTGCGTTATTTGCGTTGTCAGCAGGCAAGTTTTGAAACATAAGGAGCAATGGAATAGGATTTTTTCTGAACAATACCTGATTGTGATTAAAAGTGCATTACGCGTTAAGGAAGAATCGTTTGGTGTGCGGAGAGAGGAACGAGTTTAAAGCATTACCATTTTTCTGTTTGTAAAATTGTACTTTGCTAAGTTGAACTTACCTTCACGTGTTCTGCGTGGTGGTGAAATATTTCGTAGGTTGTATTGTAGCGGTATCTACAACGCCACATGCGAACAACGAGACATACTGTCGTCACACAAATCCTGCATCTCGCAGGCAGAGTTTACCGCGCAATTAGCATACATACAAACTTCCCGACATCAGTCGTTGGGCAGTTGCCCGCCAGACACAACACCCGTCTGGTTTGAGGATCCTCCCTTTTCTAAGGGGGATGAGTGAACTTTCCACCCTGTTTCTCATAACTATATACTGGTGACCCCGAGTATGAACGTGAGCGCAGCCTTCGTGCAAACACTTCAGCGTGACGTCATCATCATCACTCCCCACAGCTTCAGCGGCGAGTCACCCAGCCAGGCAGCACCCACGGCTTCAACGGGTATCCTGGCCACCAGCATGCAGTGACCGCACATACCTGGTCATCACCCTCAGCCTCATCAGCAACATCGGCACAGCACACTGCACTTTCGGCCGGTCAACAAGTAGAGCACCCTCTCCTGGTCGACGCAGCAGCCAGCCTCAACCCGGCGCTGTACGACATCCGACGCACTGGAGTATTATGCAGCGCCATCCACCCCGACTCACTGGGGACATCTTCGCAGACAGTTCCGACTCACCGCGAACTATGCGGCAACCGGTTCCAACTCACTGGAACCTCAGCTAGCCTTGCAGGCATCGAAAGATACAAGACTCAGCCCACTATTGACCTCCGGTCTCCGGAGGGGAGTGATGTAGCGGTATCTACAACGCCACAGGCGAACAACGCGTCATACTGACGTCACGCTAATCCTGCATCTCGCAAGCAGAGTTTACCGCGCAATTAGCATACATACAAACTTCCCGACATCAGTCGTTAGGCAGTTGCCCGCCAGACAACACCCGTCTGGTTGGAGGATCCCCCCTTTTCTATGGGGGATGAGTGAACTCTCCACCCTGTTCCTTATACTTCCATAGTATAATAAGCTGTTATCCAATACACATACAACTTACGTTCATACAAAGTAAAAGCTTTAGTCAAATTAAGTAGGTATTCCAACAGAATTGCACCGTACAACAGGTAGATACATAAAAAAGTTAAAGATATTTGTAACTTCGAGAATGTTCTTCGTGCAAACCTCGTTACGAAGATTCTGTTAGCGAAGACGCCTTTCATCTCGTTTTACGAGACCTCATCTTGACTCGAACAATATGTTATAGAACGGAACTCTTACAATTGTGAACCCAATCAACCTTTGAACGAACTCTTTCAGAATTAAGACTTTTTTCTTTTGTCTCTCTACCTCAATTTGGGTCTGTCTACGAAGAATTTTAACAAAATAAGCCCTGTTGCCAAATGTTAACAACGACATTAAAAAAATATTTATGCAACGAAACTAGGGCAGTTCCGCAAAAGTAGAACGAAAATTAAAGCTTCTGCGAAAACATCTGCGAATTAACAGGAAAAGAGTTTTTGGGACCATTTTTTGGTGAAACTACTGAGCAGCCAGTGGAGAAATACCTACTGATACGCAAAGAAAGCAAGAATGCCTCCAGAATTTAAATATAATTTTAGTATTCTTTAGTTATTGTTGCTATATATTCTAAGATTTTAGCACGATTTTGAGAAAAAAAAAAGCTTGGAAGAAAATCTGGAATCTTGGATCAAGAATTTTTCGTTATTTTTTTCCCTTAAATCTACCAGTAATTTACCGAAAAATGATCTTACGTCAATAATTAAAAAGGTAAAATCAAACAGGGCTACATAATTATCCGATCAAGCGCTATAATTGCTTATCGGGTGTAAAATTAATGATCATTTTAATGTGTTATTAAAATTTCAGGAGCGCACCGTACAAATCGGTAATTTACTTTATAGGTGAGTAAGTTAATGAACGATTGGCTCTATTTGTTCTACTGGAAGCACACACGTTTGTTATGACACAGTCAACAATGCAAGTAGCAAGATTTGGTACTGTCGGACCGACTTAGATCGCGTTTGCTAGTTTTTTTAGCCTACTGGGCACGTAACATAAACATTTACAGGGCAGTTTAAGTTATATTATATAAGTGCAAAGCGCATGAATAAAAACTCATGACTGTTCACTTTTTTCAGAATACTTACTTACAAATGGTAAGTAAGTATTCTGAAAAAAGTGAACAAACATCTTCTCATGGGGGTAGGCCTATAATGTTCCCACTGCTGGGACACAGGCCTCCTCTCAGTGAGAGGGAGTGGGCCGTAATCCACCACGCAGGCCCAGTGCGGGTTGGTAGATGTCACATGTCTTTGATTTTTTGGTTCTAGGACATGCATAGTTTCCTCACGATGTTTTTCTTCACCGTTGTGAGAGTAGTGGTGATGAAATGATTTACACAAAGTAAAGTACCTGTCTGGGTTTGAACGTAACCCTACAACCCGTAAGTCTAGGTAGGTGCGTATGCACATGCTCGAAGAATACGACCGTAATGTAGTTAGACCTACTTATAGAAAAACCGGACAAAAAACTTTCGATTCTCAATAGGTACATAACCAAGAATACATGTACTCAGAGGTAGAGCTAAAATTACCGACAAGGTAATAAAATCTGCAGCATCAGGTAAACATCAGTAAATACTGATACAAATTATATTATCGACGGCATCGGACTGGTATGCCTTTGCCAATACTACAGGATACTTGACAATATATTTGTTTGACTCGCTTCAATTAAAACGAATCCGATAATTTATGTATCAGTGGGTCCTCGGGTAATAATTATTGCAAATAACATTGTGTTGTTTGCGATGTTTACTACCATCATGAATAAAGATTTTATGTTGTTTTAAGTACTGTAGGGGCTATTAAATTATAGACACAACGTTATAATTATTACGTTTATTCCATGCGAACGTGTTTACATCAACGCGTCTATTATATCACGGTTTTTTCCAATCACAAACCTATTTGAAATAATTAGAAAGCTTATTCTAAATTCGCTTGAATGTTCGAATGCAACTTGAGTTATTTTACTGCCAGCTTGCATAACATAAGGTCGACTTTGGCAGACAAACTTTACAGTACCTACCTACTTAGGGCTTACAGAACATTGCAGTTGATTCTAATGTTCTGTAGATATAAATACATTTCGAAGCGCTAAAGGTTACAAAAAATGTAAAGTGTTGACAAAAACTGATACTGACGTAGGAATATTTACCTCAAAGCAAAGAAAACACCACTAATATCAGTCACACTTCAAACAACATCGAAAGTAGCCCTCGTATTCGTGACAAACAAACAAACAATAATAATATAAAAGCTGAATCGTTCACTGATACATCGGCCAGTGATCCATTAAATGGATTACATTCTTGGCTCGCGGCCTCCGTGTGAAACGGTGTAACTACAGAATACTAATGTGACGAATACACTCAAGTACAGAGCGTATACTTGCAAGTACTAAGTATTAGATACTTATGTACAAGTATTTGACCAACTTTGACTTGCAAGTTTTAGTTTTGAACTAGGTGGTTTACTGGTGCAACTTTTACTTTGAAACTGGACTTATGGGTATTCATCTCTTCATACTTAAACGTATTTTCTTTCTTTCTTTTCTTTTTCTTTACGTAAGCTTCCATTTAGGTACTTACTGTATGTTTTTTCTGCAAATTTTATTTCGAGAATTGCGAAATGTGTTAACGTTATTTATTAATAGGTATAGGTAGTATGCAACCTATCATTTAAATACTTTCTAATTAAGAAGGTGCATTCTAAACTTGGCAATGTCGAAAATAACTGTCAAATATTTATCTGTTTTTATTAAACCTAACTATATCATATTATAAATGCGAAAGTGAGTTTGTTTGTTTGTTACGCTTTCTTGCTAAAACGGCTAAACGGATTTGGATGAAATTTGGCCATAGAATAGACCATATCCTAGGTAAGTACATGGGCTACTTTTCATGCTACATTGCAGCTAGTTTATCAATCAAACTAAATGAAATTTTGAAATATCGCTTTGTGGTGCACTAAAACATCGATTATGAATTGCAATAATTTATTTAAATTATGAATTGCAAATCAATATTAATATTGATAAACTAACCAAATAGCGAAATATTTGATAGCTATCTGCAACATTACCAACTTTCAGGATGATTACGGATCTTACAATTTACTTTCTCCAGGAAAAATCGCTCAACCTTCAACTGATAGTTGCAACTTTTAAATCAGAAAAAAGAACTCCAAGCAACATATTTTCCACAAAAGCTGAAAACTGTCATGTTTTCAAGATTGTTTGTTTTATTTAATTTATTTATTTAGAATCACCAACAAAATATACCTATACAAAATAAACAATCTGCCTAGCCTTTTCCCAACTATGCAGCAGCTGAATATTGTACATAACAATATTCAGCTGCTGCACAGTAGTAATGGGCAACCTCAGGTATTAAGGAAGTGTACTTCCATATTTATAGAACACCTCAGTAATCGAACGATAATCGAACAGTGCACTAACATTGACCGGTTCAGTTCCTGCCGATATTGCAATAAGGCCTTCACAAGACGTCTGTCTATTTGTGTTGTCCATGTGATTTGTGTGTAATGTCTCGCTTTACAGGAGTCCTATTGTGGGCCATTAAGCGGAAGTTAGCGTAAGATCAAAGCGGTCGCTTGACTGCAGGTTGGTCGACTAAATCGGTTGCTAGTAGACAAACTATCGACAATGTTGCTATAAAGCAGTTCACTATCGGTAGTATTAAACAATTTGTACATTTTAAATAAAACGATTCCTGTTGATGCTTATAATTGACTAGTTATTCGAGGGTATGGAACTTTTAATTAAAAAAAAACACATTCCCACTCGTCCCGCTCTCAAAACGAAGAAAGAAAACATCGTGAGGAAACTGCCACGTCCCAGAACCAAAAAATTCGACGAAATGTGACATCTACCAATCCGCACTGGGCCTGCGTGGTGGATTTTAATAATAATTTATTTATGTTCAAAAAAGTGTGGTACAATATACAGTCTGTTACAATAAATATAATTTACAATTTAGGGAAAAATCATAAAGAGAGTTACAACAGAATTCAATCTGGCCTCCCAGCTAGGTTACATGGTAACCTGTATTAAGGTTCGCCAGCCAGAGTGCCAGAGTGCAAAATGGATGGGTGAATGGATTATGGTACACTTCCTCTCACAGAGAGGCCTGTGTCCCAGCAGTAGGAACATTATAGGCTGATTATGCTACTCCCCTCGTTGTTTCAAAGAACATCGTCTAGTTAGATATAGGAATCCAACATTAGACTACGCAGCGTGTTGTCTACTAAAAACAACACTCGAATTTCCGTCCGCATGACAAAGCATGATCAAAATAAGTCCGAATTATTTAACGCACAGTTTTTTGCGTTGTTGCGAAGAAGAGCTAATGGAATGCGGAGCGACTCATGTGACGCTGCCTCTCTAAAATAATAAATAGTCGCTCTAAACACTGCCGTGTCTCATTCTGACTGAAAAAACTGCGTTATCTTTTGTCTTCTTCAATGATGATCTGTTTCTGTCGACTTTGATTTGGCAAGACATTAGTACCTGTTGGTTAATTCGTTAGTGTCATATTTTTGATGATTTCTTTTTGGCTGTTTAGTTTAATTAATCATGAAAACATCTCAATCCCAACATACATTCGGAGACCAAACTTTTGATGTTCGGTTGTAAATGATCTTTACTGGAAACTAGAAACCTACCAAAGTATACCTATACGTTCACTGTATACAACCAACAAACATTTCTGTAGTCAGATAGTCAATCTTAAGGACAGTTCAATTCGGTTCGCAGCTTCCCACATTCAATACACAGTCGGGTTTTAACACGCCTCAGGTAACACACGACCAGACTTCCAAGCTTGCAGATAGGGGCTCTCTCTTACTAATGTTTGTACACGTAACATGTCTATATTCAGTTTCAGAGAGATAATCTATAAGGGAACCATTAAAGTGATGGATTTACTGAAGTTCTCGTCTTGTGGTACTGCACGAGATAGATCAATACCTTAAGGGTTTGAGGGTATCTTCTCAAAAGGACTTTCTCTTATCTAGTTGTTTAGTAACCAGCTTTAACGAAACGTCAAATGTTTTTTTTTCAAAAGCACTTCTAAATTCTATTTGGAAAAGTCGTTTTGATTCCACAATGAATGCAAAATAAGAAACTTGTTCATAACGTAACAATTTTATAACACTTGTGCACTTTTACAGAAAGATTCGTGCAAATGGTTTTCCAATCAGGTCTATAACTTATAATTTTATATGCTTTTGATGTCGAAAATGCACGGAGAGCGCTCGCAAAACCAACAACGAAAATGGACTTGGCAAAACTTCGAAATACCTTAGAGCACTGCGTTAAAGGAAACAGCTATAACAAACACAAACATAGAATCCAAGTTGCCGAGAATCGGAAACGAGTTCCAACTTCAAGTCACCGACAAGGTTAGTAGCGCAGTTCTCACAAAAAGCGTCGTAAGCATTCACTTTTAGACATTACTTTGTAAGGGGGGTAACTGGGTGGGAGGAGGACCTCCCCCAGGCCATAGAAAGAGCCCCTATTGTCGCGAATCTCTATAGACAACTCGAAATTAGGAATCTGCGGAATCGTGGAAATTATTCAAATGATACCGTTTGGGACGTAAATAGAAATATTGGAGCTCATTCGCTGGATTTATTGTTAGTTTGTTTTTCTTATATCGGATAGCGACTAAGAATTTGTTTTGTGGATCTTATCTCCATTCCTTTGGCAATCTGGATAACACGGGCTATTGGATTGTGAGTAGATACATTCGATTGTAAGATTATCCAAGGCTTTCTTATAGCAATGCGAATGTTCACAAAATAATAATAAAAATAGTATGAATGTAAAAAAGCCTAAAACAATTTTAAAAAACTATTGCTAAAATAGCAACAAATAGAACAAATCAGGTATAAACGTGAAACCCTATAAAAAGAAAAAAATAACCTTGAAATTATGACCCTACGTAAGTACGTATGAATTTTTTTGATTAAATGTTGTCCCGTCGGGGGACCGCTCTAATTATTAGTCTAACGTTCTGTTAAAGTTTAAAATAGCAGCGGTCCCCCGACGAGACAACATTTAATCAAAAAATTTCATACGTAAGTACGTATGAAATTTTTTGACTACCCCTACGTAAGTACAACTTATAACACCCCGTCGTTTTTGCGTCGGGGCTTAACTGTTTTTTAAGAACGTAAATGCCTACTTTTTTGCTGCTGGTACTCTGTTGTTGTTGAACATAAAATTGGTAACTGGCAGGTGACATCCAGTCGCCATTAAAAAACTTCATAACCCTGTAACAGCAGCCGCACACCAAACTCGCGTTCCTTGCAAGCGCGTTACGGTTGACGTTAACAGCTTTACCCGGGACTCACTGACGCAGCACACGGGTAGTGTGACACTGTGAATGATGCTGCCAGAAGTCGATACCATGCTCGTGTGTCGGTGACACTCGATCATGTACTCGGGTGACACCTGATGTGAACGTCTACCTGGCCTTGTACATAGTATTGATTAGTTATATCCATCTTGTTGGCTTTAAGGTACGCGCAAAACCAACGCGTTCAACATGCGTACGCAATGGCGTGCAAACAATATATGCGTTCATTGAATTTCGTTCTGATCGCACCGATCACAGGATGCTGCGTGCACTTTACTGTTGAACTACTTTCTATTTAGAATGTTTCTAAAAAGTTTTACTTGTCTGAACAGTAGGTACATAATGATAACATTGGTTAGGGCATTAGGTACGTACCTATCTTTTGGGCTCCTGCATGGAACCCAGAAGGCAACACAGATTACAAAGACAGAACTGCAGTCTTGGCACCCTCGCACTTGGAGCATATAATATTAATAAGATAATTCAGATGAATAGTTATGCAAAAAATATATCTTGCGAAATTCGCTGCTGTCATACCTTTTGTAGGGCCTGGATGGGTGGGATGTATTGGTGATATAATTTCAAATTATAACCCCAATACATCCCACAAAACTTTCTCCACTAACAAAATCCCGCGGTCGCATTCGTCCCCAGTCGTCGCATCGCAACTACAGCGCTGTATGTTAAAGTAGTTAGCAACACAATCCTCAAGCGATGAATCCCGCTGACGTAATTAGTGCATCGTAACATGTGCAGTGTGCAGGTTGCAACTTATTATGTAACATTTGTGCGAGAACTACTTGGAATTGCACATTATTACGTTAAGAGCGGGTTTCTTTGAACGTATTAGTATGGGATGCTGTTAATGTGCTATTTATATTTATACTATACTATTACTACTGCTTTTTATACATTTTTTTACTATACGTACACCTCTGTACCTAACACTTCGGGGAATAAAAGCGTGATATTATGTTATGTTTTTATGGGAGTAGTAACCCTTATTTGTTTATTGTGTATATAATCTAATGAGTAAGTATCTTCGCTTTGTCAGAGTTATTGGCTTCCACAGGTACCGGATCAAAATCCGGTACCTGTGGAAGCCCATTACTCAAAACAATGCTTAGGTCTTCAAAATCCTACCTAGTTGACATTACAGAAATAAAACGCCATTCTGCATAATTATTTATGGTAAAAAAACCTTTCGTACTTTATAGTACCTACTGTATACTAATTCCATGGTTTTCAGTAATGATGTCACAGGAAACAATCACATCACTTAATATATCTCGAGGATGCAAAATATGACTTAATTAGTTCTTCAATGCGTTTTTTTCAGGAAAAACATTGACTTGCCTTTCTTGGAGGATTCTAATGCTTTTTCTAAACCTATGCTCCTCGTGACACTATGGTGTAATTGAAGCACTTCATCAAGCAGTGACACGTGGCTATCTATGTCCCTGTCAGAGGCAGACGGCGATGCATCGGGCTACCATGATTGATCTAATACATTCATCGACGGTACAACATCTATCAGGTGAACTACGTCTAATGATTACAACACGACTAGGTTATCTGAAGACGTAGGCAGAAGTATATAGACAACAGGATTTTGTTTAGTGTTAACGTATTATTGCACAAACATTTTGTTTGCCTGATAAACTTATGGAATGTATCGACTTAAAATAACATTAATAATATTTATAGGTATATAAAAAAGAAGGAAAGAATCATAGGGCATCAAAAAATTCGCCCGCATCGCTGTCAACAGGAACAGTGCCCAAAAGGCTGGCAACATTACCACGCTGCGCTGTATGGCAATGCTGATGCTGATGCTGCTTTGGCAAAAAATAGGTCCTCTGGTCACGTGAAGAGTCGAACAACCACTTAGCGATATCTCGAAAAACAAGATATACGCTCTAAGTTTACTGAAGTTTGATACTGATTAGGTAGCTACAGATATCCCGCCTAAAGGAGCATGACCACTACCTATTTGCCGATACGCGGTCTCCACTCCAGGACTCGTCTGCTCCACCGGCCATCGGTTCTTCAACAAACATGGTCAGCCCACTGCCACATCAGTTTGCTTACTCTGCAAGCTATGTCTGTAACCCTGGTTCTTTTCCGGATAATTTAATTCCTGATGTTATCCTTCAAATAGCTTGCTCCATAGCACGCTGAGCGACCTTGAATTTGTGGACTAGCCCGACCGTCAGTGTCCACCTATTTCGATCCATAATCATTCATATTTCACTGTCATAACTCTGGCTGTTAAGAATTTTCCAACTCTAAAATACCCAAGAAGACCGAGCCCAGTACGAAAATTATATCTAACTAGCTGCGCCCCGCGGTTTCACCCGCATAAGTTTCGATCCCGTGGGAATATCGGGATAAAAAATATCCTATATGTTAATCCTGGTTATAAACCATCTGTGTGCCAAAATTCATCCAAATCCGTTCAGTAGTTTTTGCGTGAAAGAGTAACAAACATCCATACATCCATACAAACTTTCACGTTTATAATATTAGTAGGATAGCTATTATGATTAGTAAACCAAAGTGTCAGAAACTACATCAGACGCGTAAAATGATTGGATCGCAGACTAGTAATGGTTTGGCACATGGCTTCCATTGGACGCATTTCAACATTCATTCATAAATTATTGTTTTGATGAATGATGTTATTGAGTACTCTACTGTTGTGTATTAGTGTCTTTATGACACTCTATTTGTTCAAATAGTCGGAAAATTATTGGCAAGACATAAGTGTTATGCCATGGTAATTTTCTTTCCTCTTTCGACATGGTCATGAAAAAACTCCGTCTCAGGATATGCTTGCCTTCTCGCTTGAACAATACAGTGATCGTCTTTTGTCTGTAAAGTCGAGATCAGAGTCTGCACTCGAGTGAAGGTTCATTTTTGTTTCATTCCACGTTTAGACAACACCGACAAAATTATATGGATGAACGTTCATCTGCTCCTTTCATTTCAATTTTCAATCATTCGGTGGGCGAGTGAAAGATTATAAGTGCCAACATCCAATTTGAGTTAAGGATGCCAAAATAATCTAAAAATGAAGCCTCTGATTTCTGGTTAAGGAAACTCAGGCTTCTGGATGACACGCTCTAGTGCTCACTATTGTCGTGATAGCTCCATGTGCGTATACTTCCTTTAAAAGAGGGATGTTTAACTGCAGTCCACAATATATTGAGTTGAGGCGCCAAGCAAGTGTTGCTTTCTCTATGCGTAGAGACTAGGTCTAGCCACAGCTAGACCTAGTCTCTCTCTTTACGTGTTAAAACTTTATACTTCTACTATCACAATAGTAGAAGTATAAAGTTTCAACACGTCTACTATAACAGCTAGACGTAGCCTCTACTCAAAACACATTAGGCTCAACTTGTGTATGCTGAGCCTAATGTGTTTATTGTAAATAAAAAATGCTCTTAGGCAAAATCATTAGATGATTTTAGAATTTGACATCAAATTACAACAAATTGTTAAAAAAAGCAAAAAATGTTTTACAGAAATGAGTTATTCTCTAGGTAAATAAATAGATAAATCGCTTATTTGGTGCACACAAAAGACTTAGCACAACATACAAAAGCACGATTAAATAATTATTAATTACATGAATGTTAGGAAATAGCTCCAAGGTGCCAATATACAAATAAAAAAACGAAGAAAACATGACATAATATATTGTGACGACACTGTTGGCTTTAGGATATGTTCAATTGAAACCTCAAACAAGAGTGCTGTTAACTGTATAATCCATAGCATAAACAGCCTATAATGTTCCCACTGCGAGGACACAGGCCTCCTCTCTATGAGAAGGATTGGGCCTTAATCCACGCAGGCCCAATGCGGGTTGGTAGATGTCACATTTTTTTCGATTTATTGGTTCTAGGACATGTCGGTGTCCTCACGATGTTTACCTTTACCGTTTCGAGAGCAGTGATGATGTAATCATTTACACAAAGTAAACCGCCTGTCAGGTTTCGAACCCACGACCCGCAACACTTAAGACGCGAAGGTTACCACTGGGCCACCACTGCTCTCAATCTGATCCATACCGGCTCCTTATTTGGTAACGCCTCCTCACATGACGTCGACATTAAACATCAACAATAACTGCATCATGCAACACACCACCCATTACGTAGATATTTACGATACACACGCGGAATCATCGCTCCCTAATAAAGCAATAGAACGCGAGATGGATATAAACTGGCCACCGGAAACTATGAAACTTGACGTCACGCCAGCGAATGTTACGGCATCCATTGACGTACTACATGAAACACGATACTTCATGTACTGTATGTACTCTATATATTATTTGCAGATCAAATTCTAAGAAAGTTAGTTGGTGTGAGTTTTTTTTATTTTTGTAGACCAAACATAACGAAAAATTGTTTCGTTTGTTACTGTAAGAATTTTTTTTAAGAAATAATGGAATAATATACGTGATCGGAAAAATTTTAATAAAATTATAACTCGTTTTTGTTCGATAAAAGAATTTACTATATGCTTCGGTACCTAATTTAAAAAGCTTCTTTAAAAAATAACTCTAAATTAAAATATACGTCATAGCAAAACATCTAATTCCAAGCTACACAGCAATCAAATTAGCGAGCGCCTCTTTCAAAGACGCGCGAACTGCAGCAAACATTTACCAGAACAATTGACACCATTGTGGAGGAAAATAAAAGAATCACCCGTCGCCTCGTCGGGACTCGGAATTGCTCGGCATTTGTCGTAAAACAATGTTTTATTGTGATATAAACATGGCTCCGGCAGACAGCCATTGACGGCCGACCTTACGGGCTTCGCAGACGAGCGACTGACTAAAATCGGCCCGATAGTAACCGGTAAGACTTTGCGTTTTGACTGACATAACATCACGCCTGTGTTCCCCGAAGGATTAGGCAGAGATGTACCTATAGTACTACACCCACGTTAAGCTGCTACTGAGAAATTCCCAATATGGAAAAACCCAATAACATTTTGCCTGACCCGGGAATCGAACCCAGAACCTTTGCACTGCAGTAGCGCTTGCGAAAATTAAACCAACGACTGATTTTGTTTGAAACTACCGAACGATTTTCTCTAACGCCCGCCGCGAACAAAAGTGTCATACTATGTCGTGTAGGTCAACCGTCATACTAAAGTTTCATCATCTCTGATTGACACCACACCACAATTCATCATCTCCAAAAATAGTCAGACTACAAACACGAGACGGCAAGAAAATGCCACAGCATGCAAGCAATAAACGAGATATTAAAGTGCAAGGATTTTTTGGCGCCTGAATGACATTGACAGGGGGGCGTTGTTGGTAAACATTTATCACAGAAATTGTACTGACAAAACAAGATGGCGGCGTTAGTTCAGATTTTGGCCACGCGTCAAAATAATCTTGAAGCGCTATACTTATGTGCACTTGTCAGTACAAATTGGAAACCAATAGGTACACTATTATACATTTCCAGTTTTAGCTGACCTTGCATTGTATACATTTTTCGTACAATGAGAAGGCAGCTTGTACTGGAAATATAAAGCTTGATATGTCGCTGTCCCTACATGGTGGTCGTCAAAACGTTCGTCTGCATTAGCCCTTATGCAGTAATGAGCACTCTACGTTCGCATGCGGTAACAAGGCTCTAAAGAAATTGGCAAACGTTCGTGCTGGCTAATGTGCTTTGTTCAGTTCTGTACTGCACCGTCAAGTGCTGCAGACTTCTTTATGTGTAGTAATGCAATTTTGGAGCTCGCTTGAGCTTTTGAAGTCAACGTTTTCGTTATTGAAAGGGACGCTTTTGTTCTATATTGGATGAGTAAATTTATTAGTTTTCATGAATGAGACCTGGCGAAATGTTTTGGTATTGTCCTTTGGACGGCTTTTCATCGCCAACCATTTGTTTAATTGCTTAAGACTTTTTATATTAGGTAATTCTGAATGTAAGGTGCTTATGTACCTACATATAATTTTGTGTAGTTGTTAGTCATTAATAAAATTGTTCGCGAAATTGAGACACACACCGCCCAGTAGTTTTTCTTTCACTTTTTTTTTATTGTTCTATTTTTTATTACTTGTATTGTGTGTCTTTTGTTGCACTAAATAAACGTTTTTATCTATCTATCTAAATTCATTGAACCATATCCCGAGCTCTTTAAAACGTCGTAACGTTTACGAGTTTGCTTTAAAAAGGTATTCTCTGAGCGGCATGAATCAGGCGCCAATTTTAAACGTCCGATTTGGCCCATATCGGAACTTGACCGAGATTCGGGCCAAAGCAATAAACATCTCTCATGCCAATCCGATAAAATGTGAGCACCCAGTCACACGTAGGTTTAAATATTCGGTAGTTTACTATGTAGATATCATTCGCGTTTATGTATGTACAAAAAATTCGATGGAATTCACATAATGAGAATCGTTGTTTGGCAAAAGTTGTGGCTGCAGTAACAAGTGGCAAGTAACTTTATGTATTCTATGAAACAGCAGATTTTTTTTTTAAATTAACCGACGAAAAATTTCAGCTCATGGGGATTCAGAAACAACGCATAGGTTCGGAAACATGTACTTACTGAATCCATGGTAAATTGGTAAAAGCTTGCGCGTCGATGTCCCTGCCACCCTGTATGTAGTAGTATGTTTGCCTATTAGTTGTTGAGTAGCTCATAAAATCATCTCCATAATTTCCAACCCTTTCATTCGAACGTGTGGTACAAAAATAAAAGTGCTTCTGGCAAATGAGAATATCGACCCCAAAAACAAAAAAGTGAAAGGCTGTAAACAAAGCAGCCAGGCCGTATTTATTAACCTAGACGTCCATCCTTTTTAATCCCGTATGGTCTTTGTCAGGCAAACAGTGAATGAAGCATATGTATTGAACACTCTCCCTGAATTCGTTCTTTGCGGATTATTCTGCTTTGTGTTCGCCGGTGGAGTGCCATTGTCAACCTATAGCGGCCACTAATTCAATTTTGCTAATGGTTTCGGCCATTTCACTTTATGTCTACTTCAATATGACGACCACACGTGTGGGATTTAGATCTGTGTTTTTTTTTTCTTTAATTCGCTTTTTTGCTGGAAGTTCAGAGCTTTGTGCTTTACTACATTTTCAGTGGTGAGCGTGTTTTTATTTACATTGCTTTTTCGACTAATGGGTTTTTCAATTAATTGTTACCTATGGCTTACCTACGTAGCATCTTTTTCCGTGCCGGGGGGACAGCCTGCTTTAAATGCATCTGGATCTACATCTCATCGTCTCACGACTACGACACATTCAGCAGTGGTAGCATCTCTTTCCGTGCCGGGGGGATAGCCTGCTTTGAAGACATCTGGATCTGCATTTCGTCGTCTCACGACTACGACACATTCACCAGTGGTAACATCTCTTTCCGTGCCGGGGGGACACCCTAATTTGAAGACATCTGGATCTGCATCTCGTCGGTGTACTGCCTCAACACATATACCACTAGAATGTCTTTGCATTAGAATCATTTCGTCTGCTCAGAACAACGTCGACGCATTCGCCAGTGGTAGTATCTCGTTCCGTGCCGGGGGGACAGCCTGCTTTGAAGACATGTGAATCTGCATCTCCCCTGCTCAAGACCATGGCGACGTTTTTGCCATTGGAATTAGGGTCAAGACCATCTTCACAGGTGTACTGAAATATGATTTTACCCACGCTTGCTATTTATAACAAGATAAATGAGTAACTTCAACATTCTTGAATCCTTCTACAGGTTGACTGTGATTTTTAATAACCGTGTATGCCTATTTAACCATATAAAATTAATCAATCTGTCACAATATTGAAATTGATTTTATTTGGGTGACAATTGCTTTTATCGAGCTTGTTATAACGGCAAATAATCAATTTATCAACGTTCCATGTATCTTATTGTGTTGTTAAGACCATTTTACTGAAATAAAGCCATATTATTATTAGTTTTTAAGAAACCAAAATAATTATAGACAGAATCACATGGTCCTTATTGAGAACTTGTTCTTAATACGGTAATCTCAGTCGACTATTTATAGTTATGACATAACATTTATGCCGAAGACCCTCTTTGATGAATATCAGCAAACAAGATAGCGGTATGTCTCCAATTAAAAGATTATGCTTGATCGAAATGAATAAGTAATACAAGTTCCGTTTACCAATCTTATTCTGGTTAGGTTTTCTCAGAAATAGCAATAATAATGTTTTTGGGTAAAACTCCGAGAAAGGCCACCGGTCGCCTCGTGTATGAAGCCTAAAACAACACAGACTTCAGAAATAGAACTCTAAAAAACTAGATATATTAAATTGAATGAAAACTAAGGAAAATTATAAATAAATATTCATTTCTTACTTATACGTAGTACCGTAAATAGAGTAGTATAAATACATACATCGCTTTCGAGTTCTGCATCAATAGTTGCTTGGAAACCATTATAAATACGTATACGGTAATTGAAACATTAGTCTCGCTGTGAGCACAACCTCTTTATATAATTATGCTCCTGAAAAAGAAAACGCCGGTAAATAAATAAGATCAAAAACTGAAACTCTTTGAAATTTATAGCAGGTAATTGAAAAACCAACATTGAAAAATAAACCCAACTCCGCGAATAATGTTCATTGAACATCACTCCCTCCATCTCAAAGAGAGGAGGCCTGTGTCCCAGAAGTGGGAACATTATAGGTTGATTAAGACAACAGACTTATCACTACTCTTCTATTTTGAGAGTCTATTCCCCTTTGGGCGAGTCCAAACAGCCGATCGATTCTGTAAAAATCTCACCGTGAAAACTATGGTGAAGTGAGCTTTCATTCCACCATATGCTAGGGATTAACACTATTGACAGCTCACTTTACCTAAGTTTTCACAGTGAGATTTTTACAGAATAGCACTGTTGGTCCTAAAGCTCCACCGGCTACGGATCACTGCCCACTCAAATCCGAATCGAACTTGGCCTTTTTACACAAAAAGTCGATCTTGGTCCGTAGGTCGGCTGGAGGGTGGACAAATCAAATCTGTGCGTTGAACTAAATTGATTAGGTATAGGAACTCTGTCGGCTGTTTTAATTTAGTAATTGAACCATTGGCTTTGTTTGATATGGAATGATACGCCAGATTAACTCTTTGGAACAACTTGAAGCCTTTTTTGCTTCTGTGTAAAAAAACAGCCACTATGTATAATTAAGTATCCATTTTGTCTGCGGGATTCATCGGTGCCTTTATTGGTATTGTACTTGTTTTGACAATAGGGGTTTGTTAGAAAGTAGAAAAGAATATATACTACCTAAAGAAAAAAAATATATGTTAGGTACAGTCACGAAAGGAGATAAGTAACTAGGGTTGTCGGATATAGTTGAAGTTTACTAAGAAACCGATTAATGTTTTCTAATAAAATTTAATTTAATTAATAGAAATCCAACACTCCATTTATCAAATTAAATTTTATTCGCTAAAATCCATCGGTTTCTTACTCAAATTCAACTATATCCGACGACCCTGGTGACTTACCTCCTTTGGTGACTGTACACCAAATCAAATATAGTTTGTTACAATAGTTCTAGCTAATCTATTAGGATATGTTTAACATACAAGGTGTAACAGAAAATAGGCAAGTCCTGAAAGTAGTTTGTATATACCTATTTGAATAGTTACTGAAAACGATTCAATAGTCAATTGACTATTGAATCGTTTTCAGTACTATTCAAATAGGTATTTAAAAAAAAAAAATGTATTTTGCCATATGCTCGCCGCTTGAACCAAAGAAAATTAAAACTATTGCCTTAAAATTGAGTCTTTTAGACCAATTTTAAATCGAGTCGAATTAAGAAAATCGTGTTGACCCTAGTATTACTTTGTGTGCATACGTAAACGACAGTAAAAAAAAAACTAATTTCCTACACTATCGCAGACACCCTTAATAAAAACTGAAAACTTTTCATAACCCTACGATTGAAAATTCCTATCCAATTTTCTTAAAAAAATCTCACAATATAAAGGTCAAGCTCTTCCTTGTTTTCATTACATCACTTCATAAATCCTTTTTGATTTATATTCTCGAATACCTTAGCCCGCCTTTGTTGTACGTGACAAAATTAAAAACACTTCTTGTGCATAAAAATGTAATAATTTACCTGCAGTTACCTTGTGTCTCTAGTCTACTTTATTAAAGTTTTCGAGCCAAAGTGATAAAAATGATGGGCGTTCATGCCTAAACAGCTTTTTCTTTATTTTGTAATATGTTTTAATGAAAACTGGTGTCGTTTTATTTGCACACGAAAGGTCGACAGAGGCAACGACCTGTGAAGTTCAGGCTAGCTATCTTGAATGGGCTTAGCAGAATTACGAATGGATCACAGCACAACCAATTAAATACTAGTGCTAGATCAGTTTCATTCTATACAATTATTTTCTGATTCTTGCAATTTACGATAAAGAATACGATGCTCATTGACGCGTATCTACTCGTAAGTAGATAGATCTCAAGAATCTTTTACTTAGCATACGCATAATCAGTCTATAATGTTCCCACTGCCTGGACACAGGCCTCCTCTCTGTGAGAGGGAAGTAGGCCGTAATCCACCACGCGGGCCCAGCGTGGGCCCAGTTGGGCCCGCGTGGTGGATTGTGGTGCGAGTGGTAAAAGGCTGGGATAGACTTGATGCATAAGGCGGAGGACAGGGTGTTGTGGCACAGCCTAGCAGCCTTTGTCCAGCAGTGGACTTCGATAGGCTGAGTTTCAGTTGATTAAATAGACGGTTCGTTGATTGGTCGTAGTTAGGTTAAAATATTACTTTATGGTTTTTAAGTAAATTTTTAACACTTTCGTAGTTTTTAGTCATTTGTATGTAGGAGGGATTTTTTAGTTCTAAGTTTAATTATTACTTAGGGTGCATACACACTAGTGGCACGCGTCAACTGCCGAGGCAACGTCGACGGCTGCAGTTGCCTCTGCCAGCGACAACGTGCCGCTCGGGTATTTGAGCACCGTACATTCTCAAGTTCGTGTGTCGACGTTGCATTTGTATTCGCCTCTACCGTTGACGCGTACCGCGTGTGTGTATATACACTTACTTATAGGTATAGGTTTCTGCTTACTATGTTACCTTAACTATGTTTCAAACCGTGTCTCTAGGTCAAGCAAGTTTCGCTAAGCCTTAAACAGCTTAGACCTAAATCTAAACCAAACAAACTAAAACTAAGTACAGTCGCCAAAGGAGATAGTGAAGTTTAGTAAGAAACCGATGGATTTTTTCCAATGAAATGTAATTTGATAAATGCACTGTCTGTTTTCTATTAATTTACTTTTATTCGAAAACATCCACCGGTTTCTTAAAAAAACTAAAACTGTATGCCTACCCTGACTACCCGGTCACTTATCTCCTTTGGTGACCGTACCTACCTATACCTACTTACTGCTACGCGAGTGCTACGCTTTTTGCTACGTATTTTTTATCCTGCTCAAGGTTTTATACCGAAAAGTGACCTTGTGTAATGAATTCAAAGCAAGTGCTTTTGAAGGTGAAACTCCTAATTCATAAACGTAACTATATTTTATCGGTCGATAAGGGACGGGCGTCGCTGTGCTGGGCTTAAAAATTCATTTGTAACAAGTCGTAAGCCGGTGCCAAGTGCTGGACCAAGATGATTGATAGCCTGTCAGAATGGATGCCTCTTGCTATGATATATTATCACAATATTATAACAGCTGCTTGCATATTTTGGACGATTTTTTAAATATTATGGGGCTTAGAGAACGATGTCTTTGGCTAAGGTTTGAAGCGTAAGGTTAATTGTAAGGGTCAGCTCAAAGTCAAAAACCCTTTTATAGTTTTTTTTCTATAAAAATGTTTTATATTATAAAAAGTA
Source organism: Apamea crenata (assembly GCA_949629185.1). Lineage (NCBI taxonomy): Eukaryota > Metazoa > Arthropoda > Insecta > Lepidoptera > Noctuidae > Apamea > Apamea crenata. Next base: position 7,012,931 of record OX451371.1, on the reverse strand, counting down.
AACGCTTGTAAGTAGGTACTAGCGTTTCATATTTCCAACGCAATTTAAAACTGCAAACCTCAATTCGTATTCTCTATCTATACAAATAAATAAAATTAAAGTGTCTGTTTGTAATATCAAAATAACAGTTTTTTAGTAAATGCATATGAAAGTAAGTAGACTTTCACTGGCAGATAGCTGATGTTATGGAGTATCATATCATAAGAGGCTAGTTTTTGTCCCGGTAGCACGTTCCTGTGAGATAATTTCCGACAACACGCGGGCGAAGCCGCGGGCAGAAGCGTGTTGAAATAAAAATCACACTTTGTAGTTTTTTAAAGAACTCTTTTTTGTGTTATGTCCGAATCATAACTGACAAGTGGTTCCTGGTATTCGTTACAAACTCAAACAAAAAAAAAACTCCTGTTACCAATTCTAAAAAATCGTTGTGCTGAAAAATGTAGGATTGAAATTTCATTCTGCGTCCCACTCAATACAAAATACACTTTTCCCGTCTAAACTTCGCAAAATGGGGTAACTATTTCCATGAATATTTCCGATATTTACTTCAGTATTTATTAAAATAGAAGCAGATACATTTTTATTTACGTTACCATATTTTGCAGTTACCCCCGTTCAAATCCGCCGGCAACATTTTTACTAAATCCGAACCGTTTTTACATAAATAATATCAAAATGGCTGACAACGTCACTGAATTCACGGAGGTATTAACTTTAAATATGACAAACTGGCTTTCGAAAACACACAGAGTTCAGTTGCAATGCTTATCCTGCAGGTAAGGTAGGTATACTATCAATCGGCTGAGTTTTACTGACTGGGAATAAATATGTCTATTTTCTACCAGTAAGTACCTTAGTGTTGCGACACAGGAAATAAATGCCAGGAGATTGAGCAGCAGCCTCTATTTAATCCTTCGTATGGCGAACGTAGATCCACGCGAGACACAATGGCTATTTAATTGAGTCTGTAATTACGGAATTCAACGGGTTAATCAATAAGTACTACCTACTCTTAGCAGCAGTGGTGGCTCAGTGGTAACGACAGCGACTTACAATTTGTAGGTCGTAGGTTCGAACATAGACAGGCGCTTTAGTTTGTGTTGTAGCGGTATCTACAAACGCCACATGCGAACAACGCGTCATACTGACGTCACGCAAATCCTGCATCTCGCAAGCAGAGTTTACCGTGCAATTAGCATAGATACAATTTCCCCAATATCAATCGTTGGGCAATTGCCCGCCAGATACAACACCCGTCTGGTCGGAGGATCCTCCCTTTTCAATGGAGGATGAGTGAACTTTACACCCTGTTCCTCATGCCTCCATAGTGTAAATTATTTCATCACCACTGATCTCAAAACGGTGAAGAAAAATATCGTGAGGAAACCGGCATGTCCTCGAACCATAAATTCGAAGACATGAGACATATATCAACAAACACTGGGCCCGTGTGTTGGATTACGGCCCACTCTCTTTCGCAGACAGGAGGCCTGTGTCCCAGCAGTGGGAACATTATAGGCCTACCCCCATGAGAAGATGTGAGTTTATGTAGGGTAAATCCATGGTTTATCAATCCTTAAAAACTTAACAAATAAAAGTAATTTGCTCAGTAAATCTATCATGCTTATGGCTTTCTACTACATTATTTTGAATACCTAGACTACCGTAAAACGGGGTGAATAGGGATGCAGGAGTGAATCGGGACGAAACTTTAAAATGGATTTTAACGTTGAAGTAATATAGTATATTGCCAGAAAAGACTCTTATCTGTTTACTGTTTTTTTAATCAAAGATTAAGTGTCCTTGCTAGCAACCAACTATATTATTTTAAAGTACAAATCCATTTTAAAGTTTCGACCCGATTCACCCCTGCATCCCTATTCACCCCATTTTACTGTACCGTAGTTTCTAAAGTTCCAAATTCCAAAAGTATTAATTTATCAGTAAATACAGTCTCGATTGTTGAAAACAATTTTAGTACTATAAATTGAGCTAATATTGTTTTAAGACTTTGGTTTGAAGATGGCTGAAATAAATTCCATAATTTTCGTATCAAAAATAAATGAGGTCTTAACTTTACATAAATGGATTACAGAGGTTGGTATTGATTAGAGTATATTCAGCCTTAATTATCTAGTGCATGTTTATAGAAATACGAATTTTGGAAATAAACAAAATGTTACTCGTGACATAATTCGAGAAAGTATGGGTGTTCCTCTGCCTAACCCTTCATGTATACAGGCGTGATGTTATGTTCTGTGTAAATAAGATATTAAAAAGACAAGACCTCTAATATAGCTAATGACAGGTCTTTCGTATAATAAATATTTTATTTTTTCTTAAATTAATTAGGTAGGTGTATACCTGCTATTATCGTGAATTCGTGACTGAAAAATGTGTTAACCAATTTCCATTTTGTTTGTTTGTTTAAACGCGCTAATCTCTGGAACTACCTGCGTCGGATTTGTAAAAAACTTTTTAACAAAAAAATTAAACCGCCGAAAAAACTGAAAAGCAAAAAATAATAAACCTTTTTTATTTAACCTTAATAACTAAGTTCTTTAACTAATGTAAGTATACCTAAATAATTTTGAGTCAGCGCCGTTTAAATTTAAGGCAATTTAGTGATCTTTGTTTATTGATTGTTTGGCTCCGACTCAAAATTACTTAGGCATACTTACATTAGTTTAAGAACTTAGTTATTAAGGTTAAATAAAAAAGGTTTATTATTTTTTGCTTTTCAGTTTTTTCGGCGGTTTAATTTTTTTGTTAAAAAGTTTTTTACAAATCCGACGCAGGTAGTTCCAGAGATTAGCGCGTTTAAACAAACAAACAAAATGGAAATTGGTTAACACATTTTTCAGTCACGAATTCACGATAATAGCAGGTATACACCTACCTAATTAATTTAAGAAAAAATAAAATATTTATTATACGAAAGACCTGTCATTAGCTATATTAGAGGTCTTGTCTTTTTAATATCTTATTTACACAGAACATAACATCACGCCTGTATACATGAAGGGTTAGGCAGAGGAACACCCATACTTTCTCGAATTATGTCACGAGTAACATTTTGTTTATTTCCAAAATTCGTATTTCTATAAACATGCACTAGATAATTAAGGCTGAATATACTCTAATCAATACCAACCTCTGTAATCCATTTATGTAAAGTTAAGACCTCATTTATTTTTGATACGAAAATTATGGAATTTATTTCAGCCATCTTCAAACCAAAGTCTTAAAACAATATTAGCTCAATTTATAGTACTAAAATTGTTTTCAACAATCGAGACTGTATTTACTGATAAATTAATACTTTTGGAATTTGGAACTTTAGAAACTACGGTACAGTAAAATGGGGTGAATAGGGATGCAGGGGTGAATCGGGTCGAAACTTTAAAATGGATTTGTACTTTAAAATAATATAGTTGGTTGCTAGCAAGGACACTTAATCTTTGATTAAAAAAACAGTAAACAGATAAGAGTCTTTTCTGGCAATATACTATATTACTTCAACGTTAAAATCCATTTTAAAGTTTCGTCCCGATTCACTCCTGCATCCCTATTCACCCCGTTTTACGGTAGTCTAGGTATTCAAAATAATGTAGTAGAAAGCCATAAGCATGATAGATTTACTGAGCAAATTACTTTTATTTGTTAAGTTTTTAAGGATTGATAAACCATGGATTTACCCTACATAAACTCACATCTTCTCATGGGGGTAGGCCTATAATGTTCCCACTGCTGGGACACAGGCCTCCTGTCTGCGAAAGAGAGTGGGCCGTAATCCAACACACGGGCCCAGTGTTTGTTGATATATGTCTCATGTCTTCGAATTTATGGTTCGAGGACATGCCGGTTTCCTCACGATATTTTTCTTCACCGTTTTGAGATCAGTGGTGATGAAATAATTTACACTATGGAGGCATGAGGAACAGGGTGTAAAGTTCACTCATCCTCCATTGAAAAGGGAGGATCCTCCGACCAGACGGGTGTTGTATCTGGCGGGCAATTGCCCAACGATTGATATTGGGGAAATTGTATCTATGCTAATTGCACGGTAAACTCTGCTTGCGAGATGCAGGATTTGCGTGACGTCAGTATGACGCGTTGTTCGCATGTGGCGTTTGTAGATACCGCTACAACACAAACTAAAGCGCCTGTCTATGTTCGAACCTACGACCTACAAATTGTAAGTCGCTGTCGTTACCACTGAGCCACCACTGCTGCTAAGAGTAGGTAGTACTTATTGATTAACCCGTTGAATTCCGTAATTACAGACTCAATTAAATAGCCATTGTGTCTCGCGTGGATCTACGTTCGCCATACGAAGGATTAAATAGAGGCTGCTGCTCAATCTCCTGGCATTTATTTCCTGTGTCGCAACACTAAGGTACTTACTGGTAGAAAATAGACATATTTATTCCCAGTCAGTAAAACTCAGCCGATTGATAGTATACCTACCTTACCTGCAGGATAAGCATTGCAACTGAACTCTGTGTGTTTTCGAAAGCCAGTTTGTCATATTTAAAGTTAATACCTCCGTGAATTCAGTGACGTTGTCAGCCATTTTGATATTATTTATGTAAAAACGGTTCGGATTTAGTAAAAATGTTGCCGGCGGATTTGAACGGGGGTAACTGCAAAATATGGTAACGTAAATAAAAATGTATCTGCTTCTATTTTAATAAATACTGAAGTAAATATCGGAAATATTCATGGAAATAGTTACCCCATTTTGCGAAGTTTAGACGGGAAAAGTGTATTTTGTATTGAGTGGGACGCAGAATGAAATTTCAATCCTACATTTTTCAGCACAACGATTTTTTAGAATTGGTAACAGGAGTTTTTTTTTTGTTTGAGTTTGTAACGAATACCAGGAACCACTTGTCAGTTATGATTCGGACATAACACAAAAAAGAGTTCTTTAAAAAACTACAAAGTGTGATTTTTATTTCAACACGCTTCTGCCCGCGGCTTCGCCCGCGTGTTGTCGGAAATTATCTCACAGGAACGTGCTACCGGGACAAAAACTAGCCTCTTATGATATGATACTCCATAACATCAGCTATCTGCCAGTGAAAGTCTACTTACTTTCATATGCATTTACTAAAAAACTGTTATTTTGATATTACAAACAGACACTTTAATTTTATTTATTTGTATAGATAGAGAATACGAATTGAGGTTTGCAGTTTTAAATTGCGTTGGAAATATGAAACGCTAGTACCTACTTACAAGCGTTTACTTTTTATAATATAAAACATTTTTATAGAAAAAAAACTATAAAAGGGTTTTTGACTTTGAGCTGACCCTTACAATTAACCTTACGCTTCAAACCTTAGCCAAAGACATCGTTCTCTAAGCCCCATAATATTTAAAAAATCGTCCAAAATATGCAAGCAGCTGTTATAATATTGTGATAATATATCATAGCAAGAGGCATCCATTCTGACAGGCTATCAATCATCTTGGTCCAGCACTTGGCACCGGCTTACGACTTGTTACAAATGAATTTTTAAGCCCAGCACAGCGACGCCCGTCCCTTATCGACCGATAAAATATAGTTACGTTTATGAATTAGGAGTTTCACCTTCAAAAGCACTTGCTTTGAATTCATTACACAAGGTCACTTTTCGGTATAAAACCTTGAGCAGGATAAAAAATACGTAGCAAAAAGCGTAGCACTCGCGTAGCAGTAAGTAGGTATAGGTAGGTACGGTCACCAAAGGAGATAAGTGACCGGGTAGTCAGGGTAGGCATACAGTTTTAGTTTTTTTAAGAAACCGGTGGATGTTTTCGAATAAAAGTAAATTAATAGAAAACAGACAGTGCATTTATCAAATTACATTTCATTGGAAAAAATCCATCGGTTTCTTACTAAACTTCACTATCTCCTTTGGCGACTGTACTTAGTTTTAGTTTGTTTGGTTTAGATTTAGGTCTAAGCTGTTTAAGGCTTAGCGAAACTTGCTTGACCTAGAGACACGGTTTGAAACATAGTTAAGGTAACATAGTAAGCAGAAACCTATACCTATAAGTAAGTGTATATACACACACGCGGTACGCGTCAACGGTAGAGGCGAATACAAATGCAACGTCGACACACGAACTTGAGAATGTACGGTGCTCAAATACCCGAGCGGCACGTTGTCGCTGGCAGAGGCAACTGCAGCCGTCGACGTTGCCTCGGCAGTTGACGCGTGCCACTAGTGTGTATGCACCCTAAGTAATAATTAAACTTAGAACTAAAAAATCCCTCCTACATACAAATGACTAAAAACTACGAAAGTGTTAAAAATTTACTTAAAAACCATAAAGTAATATTTTAACCTAACTACGACCAATCAACGAACCGTCTATTTAATCAACTGAAACTCAGCCTATCGAAGTCCACTGCTGGACAAAGGCTGCTAGGCTGTGCCACAACACCCTGTCCTCCGCCTTATGCATCAAGTCTATCCCAGCCTTTTACCAACCATCCATCACCATCAACCACCATATCGGTATTACCATCTATTAGAGCTTCAAATAAATTCTGGTTTCATGAATTTGTAGGATTTAGACATAAAAGCGTTTAAATTCACAAGTTTTGAAGAGTTACGTGCAATACGTAAACAAGAAGTTTTCATCGTCTCTGCTATCTAAACTTTCGTCATAAAACAACGATTTTATCGCTCACTTCTCGTGACTAAACGTGACTGTATTTTTCATTTTATTTTATCTACTGTGTCTTAAATTTGGAGGAGCCTAGCTTTTCAAGCTGCGTTATGAGATCTAGCTTTTATAGATCAATGCACTTGGAGAGAACTTCTGTAATTGCATTGTTTAGTCGACTAAAATTGACTATTATTACACTACTGTTTTTTTGTCCTTAAATAAATAAAGGCTTAGGCATTCTTTACCAGTTAACAAAGAATGGTGAAGAAATTAGATAATGATGATTAAATTGTGATTTGGTGGTTTGGTGGTGATGATTTGATTAGGCTTATTATGTCATACGTATTAAAGATGATCGAGCTATGTATAGGTAGTTATATATTGAAGCTTATTCAAACCGAAAAATAATAAAGCATTTAAATTGCACGGCACGGTTTTTTTACAGTACGGCTTATAAACCGCGCCGTAAAAAAACGTGTCAGTCAACAAGCTGTCATTAATAGTGATGCATACAACATTGACGACCTTGTCAACACACAACGTATAGATCGCGTCGTAGAAAAAAACGGGTCTGTCAACAAGCTTCCATGGTGATCCCTACAACACTGACGACCATGCTTACACACGACGAATATAATGGCGTTAGCTTAGTCATACATACCTACTTACTTATTTATATCTATTTTATTATTTATTTATTACTGTGATTGCCCGTGACATCACCGCGGGCCCTATCAGAATACCAGCGCTGCGGCATTTATTTTTAAAATGTCGAAGCATCATGCTGAGATAGGAGCCTTTTGGCCTCGTATAGGACTTTCTGTTTCATTTTTCCTTTTGTTCCTTTTTTATATAATTCACAATTTTTCCTTTTGTTAATGTTTTATTTTAACTGTGTTTAGTTAGTTTAGTTTATGATCCTGTACGAGTCGCAATAAATACTTTTTCTTTCTTTCTACTTTTATAAATTACCATCACGACAGGTAACTGTTAGGTACCCACCAAAGGACCAGAGAGACCCAGAGGTTTTTTGACAATTCTGCAATACTGAATGTGCACACTTTGTGCCACGTGCGCTTACAGTACCGGGTCAAATAAATAAAAAGCATATTTAGTATTATAATCTCGTAAATATTCCTAGACTCAGTCCTGTCGTGCGATTCTGTAACCATCTCACCGTGAAAACTTAGGTGAAGTGAGCGCGGAGTGAGCTGTCATTTCAACGAATGCTAGGGATTGACACTATTGACAGCTCACTCTAAGCTCACATCACCTAACTTTTCACTGTGAGATTTTTACAGAATCGATCGGCTGCTCATGTTACACCATGACGTGCGCTGACACCCGATTCACTATTGTTTTCTATCTTTCTAAATAATAGGGGTTAAAGTATGAAATTGCTGTTTTATTGTAATAGGTAAGTACTTCGAATTGACATAGAACCTTCATGGTTTGAGATTTTTGAGTGAAACGTTTTTTCACATAGTACCTATGATTGAAATACCGACGTCCAAAACACCGAAATTCAAAATACCGAAAGTTTTAAATGCCGATAGTCGTTATATCGAAACACAAAATACCGATGTTCAAATGCCCGAAAGGACGAAATCCCGAATGGACGAAATCCCGAATGGACGAAATCCCGAACGGACGAAATACCGATGGATGAAATCCCAAAGAGCGGAGACGTAGTTCCCGCGATTAATATGTTTCTGGCACTCGCGGGCGCTGCCGCGGCACCGCTCGCTGCGCTCGCTCGGCTCGTGCGTTGTGCGGTCACATTTCTAACCTAACCTAACCAAGCTGTTTCGATGTAAAAAAGATATATGCGTGTTACGCATGCGGGTACAGAAACATATTTTTGAATGTAAAACCAAACATTTTATTAATTACACGTTGTCTAGCCTAGCCTAAAATCTAAAGCCACTAACCTAGCCTAAAACCTCTACACTCCGATTGTTTATTACAAATACCTAACAACATATTATATTTAGCTTCTTCAATATCTCTTTACAGCCAATAACTAATATTGACACGTTTAATGAAGCGTGTAACGCAGCAGCACTCGAGCGCACTGGCGTGGTACGTCAAGTCAATTGTGATGACGTCATCGGTGTGGGAGTTGACGCTGTGTTCCCCAAACCGCTTGTCTATTGAGGAAACATGACAATAATATTGTCATGATTCTGAACTAGTAATAAATATTTTTTTTTAATTATTCTATAAATACAAATCTTTTTCATCTCTGCTTGTACTGTGGTGTAGGCCTTAATAGTCAACACGCTCATCATCATCCACAGCCCGACTTCACCCACTGCTGAGCATAGACAGGGGTCTATGCTCAGCAGATGCTCGGATTGTCACATGAAAAGAGGGCTTTTCATGTGACAATCTCCACGCTCCCGTGCCAGCCTCATGCAGGTTCTGCCCGCGATGGCAACAATATCGTCCGCCAATCTTGCCGCGGGACGAACGTCATTTAAAACTCAGTCTACAAGCCTTATGCCAAACATGCTCTATGGCTTTCTGTGCAACTCTCACCCTGTACACAGCCTCCTGCGTAAATACGCTACAACCATTGAAACGCGCCTTACCCGAATCGCCTAAATTTTGCTGTTCCTTATGTAAAAGTATCTAATTTTGATTTGTTTTTTTTTTGGTATGGTAATCAAGACAAGAGCCAGCGTAGAGCAGTGGTGGCCCAACGGCTTACGTGTTGTTGGTCGTAAGTTCGAACCCAGACAGACGCATTACTTTGTGCAAATTATTTCATCACCACTGCTCTATAAATGGTGAAGGAAAACATCGTAAGGAAACCGGTATGTCCTAGAACCAAAATTTGGAAGACATGTGACATCTGCCAACCCGCACTCGCCCGCGTGATGGATCACGGCCCACTCCCTCTCACTTAGAGGGGGCCTGTGTCCCAGCAGTGGGAACATTATAGGCTGATTATGCTGTAAACAAGACAAGACAAAGTAAACGTATTATTATAATGTTAGTCTTAATATACGCACAACATGTAGCAGTATTTTATTTTAAGCTACGCTTAATGGCACATAATATTGTGTAAACCAATTAACATTTTCCCTAGACTATTAGTGAATTTGAATGAATCAATCAGTGAATTCATTATAGGCTGATCATGATGAACCATCAAACTGATGCTGGCAGGAATATTGGCAGTGTAGTGAAAAGACGAATATTTTTGCCCGTATACAAAATAACTTGTTCAACTGTACATAACAAGGAAACCTTTTGAAGTGAAAACTTTTAAATTTTCTAACAAAAAGCTCCTTGACAACCAGTTAGTGTTTATATTGGCTCCTTCCGCTATTCTTCATTTTTATTGGCTTTTCCGCTATTAGCTGAGAGCGTTCGAATTTTCTATTTTTTATTTTTAATGTGGGTTAGACAACCCGCCTAGTGCGATAGAAAATTTTAATCCATTAATTTTTTTATGATACGCAGATTTTCCAACGAAAAACTGCATGCTTTTTAGATTGTTAGTTGTTTAAATTTATGACGAATGATTCCCATTTTTTTCTCCAAAAGATAAAGATATCCCCCTCCCACGATCTATTCTGCCAGTTTCATACCTGTTAAATAATATAGACGGCCAAAGAGCACCGTCTGCATCCACTAATATCGTCAAGTTTTATTTATCACCACACGTGCACATTGTGCCTCGGAATGTCCGTCTGATTCAATTTTATTAATGGACTTGGAAACTTGCCCCACTGACTGTGAACCATTCTATTTGTCGCGAGACGAGCATCTTAGACCGTCGATGAGTGATTTCATAACCTATGAGCTTGTGTTTAGGTCTATATTTGTGGGACAACTCATAGTGTTTGTTGTAGGGTTGTTACAGGATAACAAACATTTTATATCGTAACGGTAGCAACAAACAAGTAAACTCTTTCATCAGTGGTGGTGAGTCAGAATAATAAACTGAAATAGTCTGGATGAGTGCTTTCAATAATCTAGCGTTGCTTTCAGCAGATTCGTTTTTGTTTTATAGATATATTATTAGCGTTGCCCGTGATTTCATCTGCGATCCAGGATAAAAAATAGCCTATGTCCTTACCCAAGTCATGGTCTATCTGTGTGGCAAAGTTCATCCATATTCGGTCAGCCATTTTTGCGTGATTGAGTAACAAACAAACTCGTTTTCGAATGAATAATATTAAGTTAGGATTTTTTCCCCGTTGATTGTCTCTGAGTAGTATCAATCTTCTAGTCCCTATCTAAGTTTGACACATACACACACACATGTTACTTATGCCATAATAATATCATTAAACAAGATTTTCAGTCAACATTTATACCTATTAGTTTTAGTAGCAATTTTCTTAAGACCACTTTCCTATATTTAGTCGCACATTTCCCACCCAGTGTGCCCATCAAGCTAGCAAGTTTTTCGCGTCCTACCTACTTGTCTTTACCAGCAGCGGAGCCCTCGTTTCTGCTAAAACAGATGTACTAGTCAGTTCAGTCAACAAGTAGGTAACATCCCTACGTGTAAGACGAGTCGTCCCGCCCCGCGAGACAGCATTGACTCATTGAGTCACATCACACAACATGTCAACAAGGCCGACCCATTTCGGCGTTTACGATATTGCTTCTTGGTTAATTTACTTTATGATCATTCAATGTTTTCACATTCGATACTGTTCTGGTCTTGTGATGTTTACTACCGTTGTGCTTGGCTGCTGGTTTTACTCACTGTACATGCTTTGAGGTGGATATCTTTATTTTATGGGATCCCTATAAGTGGTAAAGGATCGCTATAAGTACGAAATCTCCTCAACCGAACATTTCTCCAGACAGTTCATTTTGTTTATTTGTATCTATTTATGTGTTAGTATTTATTATTGTATTTTATAGTCATTTCCTAGCTATTTATCCCGTATGTTACACCTGCCATGTTTTGTCTCTGCATCGCCCTAAGGTTGACTGGTAGAAAATACCTCAGGCATTAAGTCAGCCTTTGTACAGTATTGTTTTTACTAGCGCATAAAGTTTAAAAAAAAATGGTTTGAAGTTGCTTTCATTTTAACTATCCATTTATACAGGTTGGCAGGGACATCGACGCGCAACCTTGTTAAGGCTGCGCGTCGATTACCTCATCTAACCCAAATGATTCACCAAAAATAGAGGGGATCTGGCACTCGGCGGCTGCTGCCGCGGCGCGCTCGCTTCGCTCGCTCGCCTTCGCGCGTTAATGATCACCACTGTTCTAACCTAACCTAACCCATATGATTCAATAACAGTAGTAAATATCAGGAATCATCATACTGTTGTAACATCATCTAACCCAAATGATTCACCAACAATAGAGGGGATCTGGCGCTCGGCGCGGCGGCCGCTGCCACGGCACGCTCGCTTCGCTCGCTCGCTTTCGCGCGTTTATGGTCACTGTTCTAACCTAACCTAACTTAAATATGATTCAATAATAATATAATAATAATAATATCCCTGGACATTTCACACAGCACCATTTGTCCCAAGATAAGCGACCTAATGCTTGTGTTATGGTAACAAGATGGCTGATAAACTACATATATACAATTTTTTTTTTTGTAAATACATACATATTATAGATAGAATACATAACAGTAGTATAATACATAACATAGAATCAATAACAGTAGTAAATATCAGGAAACATCATACCTAATAATTGTATGCCTAAATACTATTATGCTAATAGTCATTAGGCCTAGTAACATTATGCGAATTAAATTTATACTAAATAAATTAGCCTTCAAGATAATTATGCCAACTTAAACTGTATGCCAAAAAAAATAAGGCGAAGTATTATTATGGCAAAACAAATTATACCAAAATCGTTATGCCAAAGTATATTTGGAAAAAGAATATTATGCTAAAAGAAGGGATCCCCCCTGTGGGGTATGGACCTTGACTTAGGACATCGCTGGGAGAGGGCCGCAAGGGACAGGCTGGATTGGAATTATTTAGGGACGAATTTAAAACTACAGGCTCAGTGGCGCGGGCTGGGTCGAGTAAGGGTCGGTGCGGACATGGTATGGGGCGTCGCGACGGGCCTCGACGGCGAGGACAGAAAGACGGCTGTCGGGGCTTGTACTTTTTGAGAGTACTGGTGGCCTTACTACTCTCCTGTAGGAGGGTCGTGGCGTCGTCGGGGATGGTAAGGGTATGCCTCGGTCGGCGAATCCTACATATGCGGGAGCGAGAGTATCGGGCGGCACTTACAAACAATATGCCTACATGTTCTTATGTACTTATGTTGATACACGTGTTAATTTCAGCATTATTTGTTTCAGGATGTGTTGGTAGCCGGCACCGCCCATGCATGATGGCGGCAGTAAATTCGGTAAGCTTCACAAACTGTTGTTACTAAGTTTTACTTCGCTAACAATGCTCGTTATATGACGTAAGAGACCGAAATAGATAGGAATAAAGGTTAAACGTGTGACGTCAGGACTTAAGACCAATTTAAATAGTCTATGTATGTGTAATATATACGTATACAAACAAGTACCTAATGTTAATTCAGTGTATGGATAGTTAAGAAAAAGTATAAGAGATTTAAAAAAAAAACACATTTGAAGGTACACAAAAACAATTTTCCAAGTAAAAAATTAACATTACAGAAAAAAGTGTGTCATTGTATCTCAGACACCAGCGTATTTCAAACAAGGGCCCCAGGGTCTTCCTATAATTAAAATGACAGATAACTGAGATGAAGTGAGTTTCAAGTGAGCTGTCAATAGTATCAATCCCTACCATCAGGTACACTTCAGTTTTGTCGGTGAGATTTTTACAGAATAGATCGGCAGAGTCGTACTCCTGAATGACGGATCGCAAACCTCTGTTTTAAAATTGATAATTACAATAAACAATTCATCCGTAAACAAATGAGCATCGCAATCCCAAATAATTAAACTTACACAGCTATATAACAGTATTTGCAACCAACAACAAAGCCGAAATCCTAATCAACATCGCTCCTAAAATTCACTCCATGGTCATTGGAATACATGAATTAATAAACCCGTGTGTTCAACATCGTACAGACAGCGATCCCAATGAATTCAAACAGCAACAATTCAGCTTTGATATTACGATTTCCAAATTATTTTCATATTGCCATCTCTTGTTGCTAGCTTAAAATTAATATCGTAAAATGCGTTGTTATTACACGAACGCACAGTAGTCATCTCATTAACAGGGTTCAATCCGTCGTGAATATCTGCCATTATACAGTTCACTAATTGGCACCGTTTTCGCTTCAAGACCCGTCTTTCGCTATGTGATAAATTTTCGACGAAGACTTTATTAAGTGGCGAAAATGTTGACGAAATCGAGACGTGTTCTAAATAAAATCGTCGATTTGTTAGAAATGATCTGCTTCAAATATGATGATTTACTTCGATGATTTAATAACTTTGAATAGCTCGAAGTGGTTTAGAGGGCTCTGAATAGATTATGGTGACAGCGTACCGTGATAAAGTTGTTTCTTTTTGTAAATTATGATCATAACAAATGTATTTTTCTATCTTAAATCCGATAAACATCAGTAATTTATTCAGTTACGTAAAAGAAGAAATAAAAACATTTGGATTTTTATAGAACCTCGTGTAGAATATGGAATAATAGATGTTCAATGATTAGGTTCTGTCTCCAAAATAAAATCTATATATCTGACCACAGTAATGACTCTTCCTGCTTGCAGCGCATATTAGTCGACCTAAAAAGGATCCTCTTTTGTTTTATTTACGGACGCTGCTATGGTCATCATGTGCACGGGATTTTGTTTTCAAAATGGTCAGATATAGGTTTTGGCGATAGTACATAGCGTGTAACAGAGAGGTGTGGTACAGTTCATCAAACTGAACAACTTTCTCCATGGAAACAACATCGTAAGTCAATATAAATGTGTGTCGTAATCGCAAAAAAAAAAATCAGCCTTCCCATACATATTTGAGTCGAGTTTTGTATGGGATAGCAGATCATTTTGTTGATGGTTTGCACACCTTTCTGACACATGCTGTAGAGACAATAAAATAAAACACCTGATTTTATCACCTCACACACAAACAACATCTTTGTACTTCGTTGTCATAAAAACATACCTACCAGTTGACCTCGCTGTCTTGACTACAAAACATGTTTTCTCCTCAGGAAAACAGTACCTACCTAATACATATTATACTAGATATAATTTATACGGGGAGATTACGTGGTTGCTATAGAAATTGCCGTCTCTTACCTAGAGAACATCCTACGCATTGCCAAAGTTTCCTAATATTCATAAATATAATGGTATACGAGTATGACATCACACGTAAAGTTAGTAACAGTGAACATAGTTACGATTAAGTGGAAACCGCTTTTATTATGTGTATGTCGAAGTATGGAAGATTAAGAGCGAAATGTGACTGTTTATCTGCCGTCCTTCACATATCTTTCTTTTTAAGTGCCACTCCCCTCGCCCCTGTGTCAGTCTCAACCAGGTTCTACCCGCGAAGGTAACAATGTCGTCCGCCCATCTCGCCGCCGGACGACCAACATTTCGTCTTCCAGTCCTTGGACGCCACTGGGTCACTGCCTTACTCCACTTGCCATCCGCTCCTGCTTTGCTCGCCAGGTGTCCTGCCGAACTCCATTTGAGGTCCATAACTCGTTTTCCGATATCGAAAACCTTCCATCGAACCTATAAAAACAGATTGAGAGATCCCATAAAAATAAGTTTTACCACAATGTAGTTTCTTGAAATACGTCAAAGGATCTGAAAACCATATCCAACTGTGCAAAAGATTTCCTCGCTCGTATCGAATCAGCTAAACATTCCCGCTCCGCACCTCTCGCTGTTTTATCTCCTTTTTTTTCACGCCCATAAGGCCTCGTTCAGAGCTTAACAGCCACCGATTGAAGAACGTAACTGCGAGTTGCCTCATCACTGCTCTCTCCCAGGTATAACGTGACCAGATTAAATGGACCTCCGCGAACTATTTTTTTAACAGTTTCCGAGTCCATTTTACTCTGGCATGGTTATAATGGTGCCCTCGTTGGACGCTCCACCATGGACGCCTTCCAAATCGCATCGCATTTGAATAGCAACTGCAGTTCGGCGATAGTCGTTTAACTTTTATCGATCCACATCTGAACAATCTTTGGTATATTGGCATCGTTTATATTCTTGTAAATGGACGAATTAGCCTATCTATACGATAATGTTATGTTTAAATTATTCCGGGTTAATAAAAGTATATTTATTGGTAATAAGGTATAGTAAATATTCCTCTCTGAAAGAGAATG
Organism: Apamea crenata; assembly: GCA_949629185.1. Classification (NCBI taxonomy): domain Eukaryota; kingdom Metazoa; phylum Arthropoda; class Insecta; order Lepidoptera; family Noctuidae; genus Apamea; species Apamea crenata. The sequence continues at coordinate 6,996,956 of OX451371.1, read as the reverse complement.
TAAATATTTGATTCGATTTGATTAGACATCGTTCGGTCGTAAGTTATATGAGTCAATACTTGGGAAGCAAACTGTTCGCTTCGGTGAGCGATTCCGGTTATATATAGTAAAGGCTAATGATGTCTATTTGGAACCGAATATTTATTTAAGACGAAAGGGGTCTAACATCCAAAGAAAATATTGATATTAAGGAAACAGTTTACCTTATAGTCTAAGTACACAATTCTTAAGAGGGTGGAAATAAAAAGGAGCTTTTAGAAGGCTTGTACGAAGTTTTTTTTAAGTAGTTAAGCTAGGTAGGTATACAGGCTGGCATCCTGACATCGACGCGCAAACTGGTACCATGAATCAAGCACATGATTCTAGACCCTCCAGCGCAGAAACGTTTCGTCGGTTATCAAAATGAAAATTAACTGTTTCATGGAAAAGTGCAATACGTCAGCAGTCAAAATGTATAGAACAGCAATTAAAAAAAAAACAACCGATGTATACATAATTTTAACGCACAGGGGCGTTCAGAACCATGTACTGAATCCTTGGTAACAGGTTGTGCGCCGTTGTCCCTGCCACCCTGTACTCAATGGTAAAATGTTAACACCTCAGCAACAATGGAGCAGATTTTTTTAGTCCTATTTTCAATTGTTCTCATAACCATAAACAAATAACCTGTGCTAACCAGCGGGCCAGAACCTCGTTTATGGACGGTAACTGAAAATCATAAGCACCTCTGCCAAACGACGGCAGTTACACACCTTTAGTTCCAGTTCAAACTCAAACAATATGTTCAAATCAATTTGCTCGTTATACTTCAGTAATTTTCTGGCTATTGGAAGGAAATGAAATGGTTCATTAATAACGTAATTTGCCTTAATTCTCAAATATTAATATGAAGTGTGATACTGATACGGAGTTCAGTGTTCTTTCTCATTCACAACTTCACAGGCAGAAAGAGATGAAATAGACACGGTGGCCTCCAAAAGTTTTTATTTTTATTTTTAGGTCTGATAAATGGGCTGGCTCTTGCCCTCGATAGTGCCTGATGGAAAGCGATGGATGAGGTCTATGATGGAACGAGTGCCCAGGAGATGCCTATTCAGTCTTGCTTTGAAGGCAGACGGGTTAAATGTGGCAGGGAACACAGATGCTGGCAGAGAGTTCCACGCTTTATCAGTTAAGTAGTTGACATTTTTCCACTTCAGTTGTGACACAACACATTATGATTTAAAATCTAGTTCTAAATGTTTGAACTGTACACTATAAGGTTTTTATTGACTAATTCAATCTATTACTTATCATAAAAAATAATCAAGTAATCCCTCAGGATTATCTGATTATTTTTAGTATTTTAAATCATAAAGAAGAATGATGAAGTGGAAAAATGTCAACTAACTTTTCAAGGCCACTGTACGTTACAACTGATTCAAATTGTAGCGGTATCTACAACACCACATGCGAACAACGCGTCATACTGACGTCACGCAAATCCTGCATCTCGCAAGCAGAGTTTACCGCGCAATTAGCATATAAAATACAACCTTCCCGACATCAGTCGTTGGGGCAATTGCCCGCCAGACACAACACCCGTCTGGTTGGAGGATCCTCCCTTTTCTATGGGGAATAGGTGAGCTTTACACCCTGTTCCTCATACCTCTAAAAAACCATACGACATGACAATAAATTTTCAATAGGTAGGTATTTCACATAACACAAGTAGGTACAGTCTCCAGTCAGACTTGAACAGTCACCAAAAGAAATAAGTAACCAGGGTCGTCGAATATACATAGTTGAAGTTTTGAAAGAAACCGATGGATGTTTTCGAATGAGAAATTAACAGTTTGTTTTCTATTATATCCCAGTAATTGTACATCCCAGTCCCCAAGAACTATAAGATAGAATCACTTCTAGATACACGAAATGGTCGTAAATGTCTTAGATTCAATTGTCAATCCTAGAGTTGTATCCATGTGGCATGAAGAGATCTGTGGCAGCCAAACTTCGCTAAGACTTTAGTACTGGATCTCCGCAGTCGTATAAATCCGTCTTTCGTTATTACCCTACTAGTCAGTTACATCCTTTGAGTATGAATGAGGCAAAATGTATACTACTTTAAGAGTAATTCGCATGGTACCTATGTGAGACACGCGAAGTATAAACGTTCGAAATAAAAGTGATATTCTACTTTGAAATAAAAGTAATTGTTTACCATTTTTTTCTTCTAAATATTAAAATACTAGCTATTGTATCAAGGTCCCAGGCTATCTATCTGCCTTTCATAATGATGGGTTTGGTGGTTCAAGCGTGAAACGGTAACAGACAGACAGACAGAGTTACTTTCACATTTATAATATTAATAAGTAAGTATGGATGATATTTTTAAAGTCTTTTCAGATTATTTTTTCAAGATTTTACCAATATCCATCGGTCACATGTGTTTCCTCCAGGAATCTGTCGTTTTGTTGCTCTAAGCCAACAGTTGCTACCAACACGTTCTACAGCTTGTCTGATTCATACTCCATAGAATACAGCTCAGTTTATCCGCGGTGATCTAACTATATAGCTTTAGGTCGAATTTTACCGTCTGATCGTGCTTTACATTCATATCATAATATGAGTAGGTATGTAGACGAGAACCTTAGATATAGCTAAGATTTAGATAGCGGTTTATCGTTCTATGCCCTAGTACTTAGATATTATTAGGTCAAACTAAAGAAAAGTTGTTGCAACAAATGGACCTAGTCAATCAATCGGCTCAGCTTCCTTTTCCGTCATGTTTAGGTCGGCTTCCAGTCTAACCGGATGCAGCTGACTACATGGATTATACAACGTGTTTTTTTATATCCTATAACTCTAGGGTGTCACTGTACTCATCATTATGAACAACTTTTACTATGGGACCATTTTGACGAGTTATACGAACATAAATGTAGGGAATAGCAGATTTTTTTTCGCGCTTTCAGGGTTATTTTACATGGAGCGACTGCTTACCTAACCTCCACAACCCAATTATTGGGTAATACGATACCCCTTGATAAAACTGGTTTTCAAACTTTTTGAGCTTCTGACTGTCAAAGATCTACGAATGACAGTCGGGATCAACGGCATAACGTGCTTTCCGAGGCTCAGAGAGGCCTCGATATGTAATGGATGGTCACCCATCCACGAACTGACCGCGGCCAGCGTTGCTTAACCATCGATCGACCTGTGCGGCTATTATCATTTAGCTGCGAGCTCCTCTCGAATTGACAAAGTTACAGCTTTGAATGAAAAAATATGTGATCATCGTTATTTTCACAACTTACCTATCTACGTACTTTTTACCGCGAGATTAGACATTTCCCAGGTAATCCGCAAGAATGTTAACGAAAATTCCCATTCTGTTCCTGTCTTGTCAGTTTCCACTCGGTGTGCCCCACAGCCTATGATGCGAGTGTTCAACGTTTTACGAACCATTTAATTTTATCGAATACAATGTAATACAGATTGTTATGAATCTGGTAGGAGTCAATATACCGCGCACATATGGAACGCATAACGCACGTGTCAGCTTCATTTATTTTTTACCCGTCCGTGTGTTTTTGTGTTTGATTTATGCTGGCCTTAGTGTCAGTGGGGCAAGCGATGAAACAGTGTCATATTTCTTTTTAAATTCTCGCTCCATTACCGCTTCACCTACGGTATTCCTGAATGGCATCCCAGGAACTCAACGATGTACATTAAAGTTGGTATTTCGATTTTCATTTCCGTTCCATTTTTAGAAACTGAAGATAGCCGTGCGTTAACGTGTGGAGGAAGAATTTATAGCTGATTATTCATAGCAGTGATACTCGTATATTCTTAGATTTGTTTGATACGCGTACTATAAACTAAACGAGTTGCGATTACTGAGGTCGTCATGGAAACGTTAGAACTTGTGATTGTTCTCGTATTGTGTAATTTTCTGGCGTTATTTATTTACAAAAGGGCCTAGCAAAGGTTTCTATCATCATATTCATCATAATAAGCTGTCAAAGTTCGCAGCTGTTCATAGCACATCTGTTCAGAAAAATATTAATGTTTGAAATACGGCAGGTATTTTGTGCTGTAGCTTGTTCATATTTATAAATTAAATCACTTGTTGAATGCTGAACGTTGAATGGGAGGAAAAAACGTAAGCTTAAAAATTTTACGTAGGTACATTTATAAAGTCAACAAAGTGAAATAAAACAAGACAATTGCATTCAAAACTACAGAGCGGCCAAAGCCTTTCTTTTCTTTTATTTCCAAAACAACACAATGGGAACAACGAATGAAATAGACAGGAACAAGGAAAAAGTATCACTCTGACTGTTACTAAAAGCAAAAAACTTTGTTTTCCTTCTCCAAGACTAAAAAATAAAAAAAAAACATAAAACATCCTGTAGATACCTACTTAAGATAATGTTTTACAACTTATCAGTTAAATCAAACAGCGTTTCGCCATTTAAAAGGCATAAAAAGGGAAAAAAGGGGCCAAGTTTCCCAGTTTTTCGGAGTTCTCTGACGGTTCGGATCGAACGGGATTAGGCTAATGAGCGCCGGATTCCGTCCATAAAATATACAAGACATGTCCCGAGCTTGATATCGGTAAATATTTAATGAAAATGGAATCAAGGGTTCCGGTTTGTTTATGTTTAGAATCAATTAAAAGTTCATTTGTTTCACTTTTATTCTTTAATCAAATTCAATGCAAACATTAGGAACAGACGAGTTACAGATCCAATTTGCTGACTTCCCTTCTTACCTACATTATTCTATTGACTACAAGCTCTTCACCTTGCAGACATGCTGTGAATATGGGTACGAACCGGTGAGACTTCTCCAAGTACATCCCTCATCTGAATTTTCAACGTCCGCAGAGAGTATCCGGACACCACGGCGAATGCGGAGCTCTTCGCGTTTCGAACCATATCTCCCTTCTATACGATTCCATGTAACTCGAACGCTCAGGCAGAAAAGACAACTCTTCCCGGAACTCACGGCAGCGTCTTCAGCAAAAAAAAATTTGACAGAGTTGAACAGTTATCAAAAACTACAACAAAGATGTATTTATCACAAAATTAGTGACTACTTCATTTTAATGTACACAATAAACAGTTCATTGTTGCCTAATAAAGTGTTTAGTAGCAGTTCGCGGGGCGTCGCGTCGGAGGCTCCGAAAATAACCGTGTCGTGTGTAACATCCCTATTTTCAAGGAATATTGCTCACATAATAATAAAATGAATGAGAATATGTGGTTCCGTGTGGTTCCGTAGCCGAGAATATATTAATATATTCTTATTGAATTCTGTGAGTGCATCAAGTTATTAAAGATTAGATGAAAATATTATGAAAGCGCTGAAAATGTTTGCTGTCTGGCGCGTTTTAGTAAGTGATTGATTTTCTTTATAGCCTCGGAGACTGTCAAACTTTGTATCTTGAAGTTTAGTGCTCAATAATCTAAGTACGCCTGTAACTATTCAAAGCTAATACAATTTACTATAGGGGACATGTCTCTACGTTATTGAAAACTTGTAATTAGAAATATATTGTTGTAGGCAGCACGTATGAGTTGCGGAGTTTAAATTTAAAGCGCCAGAGTAGTTCATATAACTCTATTGATTGATATTTCATGAAATAGACATTCAACAGGGTCATATAAACTTAAAGGGTTCTATTGATGATTTTAATTCTGCAAATATATACTTTTTACGGTCGCGAATCATATTTTGTTTAACATACAACCTGACACTGAACTGCAAATTGCAAAAAAACGAGTGTACTAAGTGAGTTCGACAAATGGATTTGCGAATAACACTTGTGCGACAAAACTGTATTGCGAATCACCATAGTTCGAATGCACGCTTGTGCGACACAAAGACGGTCGCCGTCATAGATGTAGTCGACGGAGCCCCGCTTCGCGGGGTATTTCTGTCTGCAGGGTTTATAGAAACCTAACCAAACCGAACCTCGGGGTGCCTCTGTTATTCGCACATCCATTTGTCGAGCTCACGTAGTACACTTCAAAAAAAACGTAAGAAAACTTGAATTTCGCGGGCTACCCCGGCACTACCCCTTTAATAAGGGTCGTATCAATCTAACACCGGTAGGATAGAATAGAATACTCTTTCCAATACTAATAATAACTGTAGCGAATAATCTTCCATAACTGTAGGTAACTGTTTGGCATCACATAAACATTTGACAAATACCCACACAAAACTTACCTAAACAAAGACATTTCATTACCTAAAAATATAAAGCCATTAAAATTCTACTTTCGGCCCCAGTAAAACGAGGAAACGAAAGAGTGAGATTCTAATATTCTAGTGCTTCAACACTGAAGCCTTTTGTAACGGGTAATAAAGGGCATTCTAGGGCTCAAGTGGACCCAACGGAAATTTAATCTGACAGAGGACCCTTTTGTTTCAAGACATTCTGTCCTTAGATAAATGTCGGTAAAGTAGGCACAGCAATGAATGAATATTTCAATTTAATTAAAAATACGAGCAGAAAATGTTTTCTCCCGATTGCCCGTTTAGAGGACACTCTTATCAAATCTTAATGACCCTCCAGTGTTTTGTTTTGATTTGAGTAATGACCAATTTGTTCCGTTGTTTTTAACCGGCTCGATAATCAGGCATTATTTTTGTAGATTTAATTACGATTTGCTAATATATACTTTCTAAGTTTCTACTATATATAATATACATATAATAATATTATAAACTTGATGTTTGTTACCCTTTCACGCAAAAAGTACTGAACGGATTTTGATAAACTTTACAGTAATATAGCTTATACATCAGAATAACACATAGGGTACTTTTATCCCGATATTCCCACGAGATCGACACTTATGCGGATGAAACCGGGGGCGCTTGCTGCTAGTATGTATATTATAAAGAAGTAAAATTTGTCAGATTGTATGTAGGGGGTAATCTTAGGAACTACCTACTGATCCCATCACAAAAAAGATTTCACTACACTGATGATTTCGCTACACTATTGCTGAATGCCAAAGGATATATTTTTATGTCAAAACGAGAAGTTTCACCCAAACGAAGTCGCCAAAGCCAGAAGATAATGCGTAGATAATTATTTTTAAATTAAATAAATTATGTTGGGCCCATAGTAAATAGAAAGATAGATAGAATACTCTCTCTACTCTATTGTGTACACCATAAAAATTACAGACGTAGAAATTTTACAAGGGGTGACACAATGGGCGGTCTTATCGCTAAAAGCTCATCTTCCAAAGACAACCTTATCATTCATTATAAGCAAACTGATTAATAGCTGAACTGTAAAAACTTAATTTAAATACAAGATTTTTATTGTTATTCAATTAATCGTCTATTTATAGTGCTCTATGCTGATTACCTATATTCTATAGTTAAAAATACCTGAAGTACCTACATAATGACTGTCAAAATGTTGTTGGTTTAGAATGAACGCAATTCCTTAATAAAGGCGACCTTCATACAGACTTCATTAATTGGGTTTATTTTTGGTAGGTATAATAAGTACTTGATTCTGTTCAAGTAGATATACATATATTGAACGAGGTTTAATGAAAATACTTGGAGTAGGTACCTAAAATATGGTTTCTGGCTTTTGTTAGCAGATTTTGTAAACGATAATATGATAAGGTAAGTCCAAGTTTAGTGCCGTAGTTACGTCTGCCGTCGAAACTTCCGCCCTATGTACAGACGCCAGCACATCAAGATACTACAATCTGTCAAATTCCTGTAATAGATTTTCAACTTTATCGCTGAAGTATTAGGTTCAAGGTTGATTGGGAAAATTTGACAGTTTCGGGTAGCTTGATTTGCAGGCGTCTGTAAACTAGTTTTTAATTTTTTTTTGTCCATTTTGTTTTATGTGGTGTATAATAAAGTGTTTAAAAACAACATGTACAAAAAAAAAATACTTTCTTGTACACCCGGCGACACATCAAGTTATACTTTTCCAGTTTTAGCTGACCTCGCATTGTATAGGCTTTTCGTACAATGAGAAGTCAGTTTATACTGGAAATGTGTTGTCGTGCGTAGGTATATAAAGTAAGTTTCAAATAACAAAATCTCTTACACGTGGCACCTAGATACATTCGAATAAAACTTATAACAGCTTCATAAACATAATGTTTGTAGGTACCTATCGCATGGAAAAAAAAAACTTTTGTTTTAGAAGTGTGATGTAAAAACACTTAGGCACTTGCTTTGGAACCAGTAGGTAGGCTGATACCAATATAAATGAAATAGAACAGTTCTCTATGTTTCCTGCTCTCAGTGAGGTTTAATTTACATCCCCTCTTGTTTAAGCTACTAATGACAGCTGGGATCAACTGCTTACTTCACCAAGGAGTACTGAAAGCCATCTAAACCTCTGTAGGTAGGTAGTATTGACTCAGTGGATGAATTATATAGGGTGGGAATTTTGAATGCTTACCTCTGCATTCAAGTCAATGAAACAATGGTGAACTTCTTAACTTTCACTCATACTTATGTGATTCTCATAACATTTCTTCTAGGCCATGTATGGAAGTAAACAATTCAGCCTGGTATATCCTTACCATGCGTTGTGCAAGTGCGCTACAATTTCTTAGGTTTAAAGACAAATAAATACATTACTGCTATCAAAACACAATTAGTTCAATTGCACGGATAAAGATGGTTTAAACTAAACTACAATCTTCAATGAAAGACTCCCGTCTTCTTAAGCCAAAATATTTAGTCAAAAGATAAAATATAGGGCGTTTATCACGTGTTCATGACGGCAGAAGCCTCAGAGCTGCAGATAATGAGTCGGTACTGCCCCCCTGGGCATAAAACTGAGACATCGGCTATTTCGGGCGGTTCTTAGAGAATATCTCTTGACACAGCGGCTTGTATGTGAGACGGATGTCGGAAGTAGCTTATTAAGATGGAGTTTTGGGGATACTACGAGTTTAAATGGTTAACAAACTGAACTGATAAAATTTGATCAGTTTTCAAAACAGAAAAATACTTGAGCTTGTACGCGTCTGTAGGTCATACGATAAAATCTACACTTTCAGGAACGGCTGTCATTGAGTAGCTTTAATTTTCATTAAACATGGTGTTCTTATAAAATCAAAAACTCTAAAATCTTCATGAAACAAGAATAAATAATGACGTTGTTAGTCACTATTACTGGTGTAACTGCAAGAGTTGTAGAAGTATCGGCCTCCTACGCCTAAACAAACATAAAAAACCTATAACATAATGTATACGAATCTAAAATAGACATGAAAACTATTTCAAGGGCCTCTAACCCGACGAGCGGGCGACGGGTCCTTTCTACCCTTTTAGCGAGTGAGTGGATCACTATCGCTGAGTTGACTTCAACCCTCCGCCGCCGGCCATCCGACGCCTTGGAAACACGCCAGCAAACTGTTTGCTCAACTTTAATTGAAATTATCCTATTCCAAAATAATTTTAAATAGCCAAACGATAATTACAGAGGCAATTCTAAATATTCTGATTGCTTAATCAAGACTCTTGTCTAAACAAAATTTCACCAGCCATCCAAATATTTATGAAATTGCTACAAAATATAATTATCTTTTCCATTTCCGATGACGCAAATGCCAAATGCATCAAAACGTCACGCGTGAAGCGGCCGAATGTCTCAAATGGCAAGTTCGCGTCAGTCACGCAGACAGAAATAGCAGACGGTTGAGTAACCACTTCAGAAAAAATAGATCTTAATTTTCTCTATAATGTTAGCTTTACTCCGCTATCAAAGCCGTATTGAACATAAAATTTTAACGACGCCGCAAAACGGGCGGCGGTAGCGAAGTGAGTGCGGCGCGCCACCGCTTTATAGCAAATTGGAGTCATAGCGGGTTGACACCGAGACGGCATGGCATTGTCCCATGCGACGCGATACAACTAGACCCAACGGGCTATGTCGAGCGGCGAGATGAGGCGGCCATCGGACAGGTTGGATTCGAGCCAGCGATGTGTCCCGCCACTCGCTTGGTACGGGATAACAGGATATCTAGCTTATGTAGGGATTATTCAGACAACTAGGTCGCAATCTCATTTGTCGAGCGAATTTTCAATGGGACTTAATGTACGCTCGTTGTTGATTTAACTAATTCGTGTTAGTTTAAAGTTGTCGAGTGGTGGCGGCAACGTGACATTTGCTAAAAGCGATTGTTCCGTAAATATCCACTAAATAGTGCATTTTGAAAATACTTAGTGGAATCCATCAAATGTTTTTTTTAACGCCACTGACCGGAATTCTGGATGCACATCCTGTAACATTGCGTGCACGATTAGTCAGTCTGTGTTGTATAAATCCAGTTTTAGTGGAGTGAGTCAATCCTAAATAGATTCTGTATATCCAAAATAGCTTTCTGCTTTATTTTTGAACTAGTAGGTGAGAAAATAACTCCAACCACATTAGCAACCACTTAAAATCTTTATACCTAAGGTAGGTATAATATTTCGTACCTATTATTTCGTACGAAAATCTTATTTTTTTGCTGTGTTAGAGACGATAAAAGAATCTGACGTTGTACTATTCCACTAATGGGCCGTCTGAGCTTGAATTCTGTCATTAGGATTTGGAATTTCACCTTTTATCGGGCAAATGATATGCCACCACAGCGCAATGAATGATCTTCATTTGTCCATAGGTGGTACAAATATTATCGAAGTGCCAATCTCTGTGGCTTCATTTACCGTTTGTGCTATGATCAGCGGTTTTGCGGAATTGTGTCCGTTTAGGGTGTTTATTTTCTAATTTTTTACTTACGTAGGGTGTACGGCCAACCAGCTTAAATGGACATGTAGACTGACATGGTGACCTTTACATAATTTTGCATCAATTTATACACTTTTGTATTTTCTTTTTACGAAAAATTTCAAATCCCCCCCAAACCCCCCGGGTTTAAATTTTTCGTTGGTTCCAGAATCAGGTACTACAAGTACTAATCATGGTCACAGGTTATGCGTATGTATGAACCCAACAAACTTAAAAACAAAATAATTCTAAGCCTATTGTACTAAACCAGTGAGCGTTACCTAGAATACTCGTAAGTTCGTTTGTTCGTTACAATTATGTTCTCATGTAACTGGCTTTTTTGTCTTTTTGAGAATGAAGTATTTAAACCTATGTCTCTGCCAGCCTGTATATTTTTTTTTATCGGGCCGCGTAAATCGCAGTTCAAACTAACCGAAAAGCAGTATACCTTCTTACATAGTAGGTATACTACTTACAAGTTAATAAAGTCGATTGTTCTCAACAACAACGGCTATACGTTCTTTAAAGTTAGTAACAAACTAGCCTCGCGATAGCTATGCTAATCGTTCCATGTGCCGAGGTATTTAAAGAGTAGGGCTGCCACGCAGAATGGCATGTTTAATTTATTGCGTAACTGTGGTTATATCGGACGGCTTTTACTTATTGTTTTATTTATTGTTTGGCTATCTTTTATTGAGGGATTATATGACTTAACCGCGTCGAAATAATGTATGTTATTGTTGTCACAAAGGATTCAAAATAGTTTTGGATGACATATACCTCCTCAGTTATTTATAAATGTTAAATAATAGATTTTTTGTACAGTAATAGCTTGCATTTGGTTGATTTCGAGACTTTAACTTAGCTTTCGTAGATCATTAGGAATGGTACAGCTACAGTTCTATAATCATCAATCGCCATCAATGGAGGCTAATTTTTTTTCATATTATACTTTCTGAAGGAGTCTGTCAGAACTTCTATCATTCTGTCTCTTTCTGCTTGCATTGCACCCTCTTCTGTATAATTAGAGGTAGGTCATTGCTTACTAGCTCTACATTCGACTCAAATCACTCATTTGACAGCCCTGGCAACCTTATCTGCCAGCAGCTGCAACGTCATGTCGAGACTGAGCGGCATGCAATATTGCAAGTTTCTTAAAGCGCCACTCAGCTACAAATAACTCCATTGATCAAAATATTTTATCTTGATAGTACTTGTCAGCAAGTTATGGGCTTACAGATGAATGGCAGATATAAAGATGGAAATACAGGGTGGCAGGGAAAATAAAAAAAAAAACAAAAAATACATTGACGCGCAAACAGTAACCATAAATTTGGCACAGAAAAGCGTTATATAAAAAAAAATCTGTTTCATAGAAAACCTACGCGGGCAAAATGTATGGGACAGCAATTTTTTATTTTTTTAATAACCGACGAAAAATTCCGACGCATGTTTATCCAGAATCATGTACTGGATCCATAGTAACAGGTTGCGCGTCAAGTCCCTACCACCCTGTATACAGAAAGGAAGATAGTCAATATTGTCTCCGCTGCAATAGGCCTCAAACAGACGACGTTCGCGTATACTTAACATTATTTTAGTGCCTCCACTAACTGGCAATGGTGGTTCCGGTGGTTCGTAAACGACTCAATCCGTCGTGGACGATGAGCCTTTGGTACTCTATGAGCGTAATAGGTATCTGGGTAATAATATTGTGTAATATAGCCATAGCCATTATATATTTTTATTTACCTAAAGCCATTATATTTACCTAGAGGTATTAATGGCGATGATCCTAATTTCAGTAGGTGTCAGCAATAGTACTTACGAATGAAGTGTGTTATCTTCCTCATCGTAGAGAGGTACTCTGTCGACGTCCCGGTTAGCCTGTGCGCCAGAACAATTCAGACTTCTGTACGTGTGAACCGACCGCGCGTACGCAACGAATAAGTCCAGTTGCCCACTAGTAGAGAACAATTATAATATTTTTATCATCACACGAACACAAATAACAAGCGTGTAGCGCATTATGATCTGTTCCAAAATCAACTGTAGATAATTTACTAAATCATTTATTCCCTTAAGGGCTAATTTCTCAATAGTCAGGTAACTTTTATCTGAGGAATAAATATTGCGGTTTGGCAGGTTTTGTATAGAGAATATGTCAAACTGTCAGATTTATTCTTCAGATAAAAGTTATAATACTATTGAAAAATCAGCCCTAAGTGTACTTAAAATAAGTAAAATTTATCTGCATTAACAAGTTTTTAACTTTATATCTCATTACTTTTTTCAACAATTATAACTGAAATACCTAACATTGTTAAAATGTAAATGAAAAATCATCGACAAATAATGAGGTTATAAAATTAACTTCAATTAGCAAATGGAAACCATCTTTAAGGTGATTTACACAAAACAGAATTTCGGATTTAAATATTCAAATAATCAATTGTAAGTGCCACTACAAATTAGCATTCACAGGTACGTATTCTGATATATTTGTTTACATTTTCATAAGATATTTTGAAACAGACCTTAGGTCTTTGATGGAATTTAAAGGATACATTAATTGTCATAACACGCTGTTAATAGCGTATAGCGCATTGTATGTTAAAAGGATAAAGGACTAAACCGACCTGTAACACATAATATCATAATACTCCAACAATTCTTCCAGCCACAGTTCACAGTATCGTAAAAGTCATGGTACATCAAGTGTGAGAAAACGTCGACACTCGATGCTTCGTACTTCATTATCTTGACGTGAATAGCGTTTTGAACTTCAGCCTTGTTCAAAAATAATTCAAATGAAGACTCTATTGTGGTGGTGTTTTCAAGTAAATAGTTGAAATAATTAACAGGTGCATTATGTATCAGTGGTTTGAAAGCAAGTCTTACATTCAGAAATAATACCATAAACATAAAAAATGCTATCATAATAAACACATGTTTAACATGGTGGGATAAATATAATTAGGTATGTTTATTACAGGATGGATGGAAAGCAGCAGATGAAGTAATTCTTTGCTCCGTTGGTGTAATTGCTGTATGGCGTTCCAGTAGGATTATAAATAAATATTTAAATGTACCTTTAGGGTGAATTTCACCAAACTTTTACACCTAGTGAGTCTTATCCTGAGAATAAATTTAGAATTTTTTTATCAGTTTTTCGTACTAAAACTGTCAGACCTCATTTATATTCCACTGATAAAAGATATCTGATTTCGGTAAAATCAGCCCTCTATGAAGCATGAAATAACTGGTTATAAAAACATACCTAATGCACACCATTATTCACAAAATTACAAAAGTCTATAGCTTTAAAACGCGCGAAACCAAAAATGGGGTTAAAATATCTTTATGTATCTATAGGAAACCGTATTCTTGATACTAACCCGACGTACCTACACTTACTACATACGTGACTATAATCGTCAAAGTTGCCCTCATCCCAAAAAATTCTAGCTTGCCCTCAAATGCATGAATAAGATCTGCTTGTTCAGAGTCCAAGAGTGCCACTTGTAGTCCCCACTCGGTGTAGTGCAGTAGTGTCGGTGGATCTATTAATTCATTGCCGATCGCTAGACCCTGCATCACCAAGCTTACTTATTACTTAAATCAATTTACAACTTGTTGACACCCAAATATGAACATGAAATTAATTAGCATGGACTCTCTTGGCTCATATGTATGTAATGTCCAAACGCCGGAATATAATGTACTTGCCAGCGTAAGTTTCGTCGGTGATGAACAAAGGTGCTTGTCTTAATTCTGGGAACACTAGCAGGAACTGCTGAAGGAAGTGGAGGAGACACGCGCCAATCTGCAAAAATTAAGGACATGAAAAGGCTCTCTAGAAACTTCTTTTTCATTTCATCTTCCCGAGACTTCATTTCTCGTGAAGCTAAATTACAGAAAGCTTTATCTCCCTAGAAAACATATAATTAAATCATTGTTATTGGTTTTTGATATGGTAATTGAACAATTAAAGACTCCACTAGACGCGTAGAGAATAGTAAAGATGTAGATAAAGTACTAAAAACTGTTCAATTGCACAGCAGCAATCTAACTGTATGTAGACATAATAACCGTTACCCAACGAACACCTTGACTAGGTATAATCTTTATATATCTTAACCTAGGTGTAATCCTATATAGTTTTTTACAATAATACAGGTTGTTTTATCTGTGCAAAGAGGATCGAGTTAGGTGAGTATTCATAAATGAACCACGTAGTTTTAGTTTTCTCTGGAATAAAGCTCAATGCCAGCTTGAAGTCCTATCTCAAAACCCACCCTTTCTTTTAAAGGGTCATTATAAATGCGTACAGCCGTTGTTTACTTCAACAATGTTTAGCAACATGATTCTCCGAAAACAGAAAAATAATCAAAGAAAAAATATGTCACAGGTACTTTATTGACAAAAAGTTCCATACACATCTTATGTAACAAAGTCAGCATATAAGCATGGTGGATTAATTATGTAATAGTAAGAGACAAAGACGTAATTTATTTAAACTTGTTGATGAACATGTCGATGATCTGCTTGGCGGCGCGTGGCTTGTCTGCGGGCACCATGTGTCCCGCGCCGCGCACCATCACGTCCATGAAGTTACCGCTCGCCTTCACGAAGCTGAAACGATTGAACATCTCCATAATTAATTATTTTCAATATTATAATTATCAGAACTAACATTTGAAATGATGATCCTAACCCTTCAAGTTTGCAGTCAGTTTGAATCAAAAATAGCTCTAATACCATCCTGGCAAACCGTTTGAGAAACGACTTTTTCCCTGAAGACCTGTAAAAATAATAAGATTACGACTCACGAATTAAGTGTGTCATCTTCCGGATCTCTGAGAAGTGTTCTTTCAGCGCTCCGGTACGCCTGTGCTCCGGACCAGTTGAAACTTCTGTATGTGTTGACTGACAGCGCGTACGCAACGATCAAGTCCAGTTGCCCACTTGTGGAGGAAAAAAAACGATTTTAGTAGTAAGTGTTACATTAGGGTGTTGATGTATTTTCATTAACATCATCATGGGGATTTTAGCAGTCGTATGCACTATGCATTATATGACAACTTAAAAATAATGGTACTGTGACTTACTTGTAACACATAACTCCGTAATGCTCCAATAACTCCTCTAACCATGGTTTTACAGTATTGTATAGCTCATTTGCCAATTTATTATAAACATTATAATTAATTGATGAGTATTTCATTTTTTTGACGCGAAGAGCGCTTTGCACATCGGCTCTATTCAAAAAAATTGCGAATGGTGGTTCAATAAAGTAAGGCTCATATTCACGTAAATAATTGTATAAATTGACAGGTCCATATTTTAACAATTCGTTAATAGATTTTTCTGCAGTCTAAAATAAAAAAGAAATGCAAATATGAATCAAGTCGATGTTTTTATCGTCGACTTCAAAATAAATATTTAATTATCACACAAAACTTCAGGGTTCACGTACATACCTGTGTATAAGCGTCATAGTTTCCTTCGTCCCAGTACCGTCTAGCATTTTCTTCTATTTCGTGAACCATATCAGCTTGTTCGGAGTCCAAGAGTCCTAATTGTAGTCCCAACTCGGAGTAGTGTAGTAGTGAGGGTGGATCTGAAAATCCGTTCCCTATTGCTAGACCCTAAAAAGTCAAGTTCACTTGTACATTTTTAATTGATTCACGATTACAAATTAAAAAATGGACACCCAAATATAAATAAAGCTAACCTTCAAATTAATTGGCATGGACTCGTCTTGACTCGTATGTATGTAATGTCCAAAAGCCGGAATGTATTTGCCGGCGTAAGATTCGCCGGCGATGAATAAAGGTGCTTGTCTCAATTCTGGGAACACTAGCAGGAACTGCTGAAGGAAGTGTAGGAGACACGCGCCAACCTGCGAAAAGTAATGACATGAAATGGACTTCTTGGAACAGTTCCATTTGATACTCGCAACATATTCATCACCTCATCCTCGTTTGTGGCGTATTCTCCTCCGTCGGTGAAGCTAAATCCAGTTCCTACTGGATTGTCAATGAAGAGAAGCGAATAGCTGGAACCCCATGTGATAGGCCTTTTCGCAACTAAAATGATATTGATTTGTTATTTTACACGTTAGTCCAAGACTTGAATCTATCTTCACACCATTTGTAACTATACCTCTTGCGAGAAAATTAAATACTTACCCGTATCGTTAACTATCATTATAGGGCCAATTTCTTCGAACAAGCCATATAAAGAAGAGGCACCAGGCCCTCCTTGTAACCAGATAACCAACGGCGTACTGTCTAGTGGAACTTCTTGGGCAGGAAAATACCAGAAAAACAGATTCCATTTTGCAGTTTCGTTAACAGTGAAGTACCCGGCGTGACTGTTGACGCCAGCGAACAGACTCGGGTCTACTGCGGATAGTTCTTTTGCTTTTTCCGTTTCTCCATTTTCGATGTAGGGTGTAAGAATAAGAGGACCATCTTCTTGGTCAACTGGTGACACTGTTGCGCCCAGAGCAGTTGCACTGAAATAAGATAGTGAGATAGCAATTGTTGCCAAAAATTGTAAAAGAAAGTAAAAACAAAACAAATCTTACTTACCTAATGGCCACTAAGAAATATACTTCACCGAACATAGTTTCAGAATGGCAAAAAGTATGATTTAGTGGTATTTAAAGCTAGTAATTGCTCCAAACTATTTAAAAAATGTTATTCAAAGAATGCCACAAAAAAAATGTTATCAACAAATATTCCGCACCTTCACAATAATAAAATAATACACGTGAAAAGTTACTGATGACCTAGTAGATATTGTTGACACGTTCCAGCAATTAGAAATTCCACTTAGAAATTTTTACACACTGTCCGGGACATATTCCTAATTACGTATTCAATTTTGCATCTTGACACCACCATTAAGGAAATGTATCCAATCCTTGTCCATTGTGAGAATCTATGTTCACCAGAGTATGTCCCAGTGCAGTGGTGACATGCAAATGGGTTCTGAGCTCACAGCAGTGTAATTGAGGAAAGTTTTAAGAGAATGATTTTTACAATCCAAACCATAGTAGGTACCATTTCTGCTAATGAATGGGCAGTTAATTTAATCTGCCATAATTAAGAATAGTATGTAAGGTACATATTATTAGTCATATATGAATGTATTGTATGTGTTTTATAAGTTTATGACCTAATTATGTACTTCTGTACCTATTTTATTTATAATGCATTATGTTATCTTTTTAATATTTTTTTATCATTCTTATCTCCTCTCAAACAGAGCACCTGCCATTTTATCTCTTCTCTTTTCCGAAGTGATGATGAATGAAGTCCGCATTTATACAGACGCCCGCACATCAAGCTACTACAATCTGTCAAATTTCTTTAATTGATTTTCAAATCTATCGCTAAAGCATTAGGTTCAAGGTTGATTGGGAAAATTTGACAGGTTCGGGTAGCTTGATGTGCTGGGGTATGGTATTGAATAACAAATAATAGGTACTCAGTATTTATGCGATACTCAATAGACTACGCGCAGTTTATCCATGTACCTACCTAGCCCACATTTTTAAAAACGAACGTTGTTTTAATCTAATCTCTACCTGTGACTGTTAAGTGAAACATCGCACCAGTTCAGGCGAACTTCGACCTTATTTGTCACAGCTCCTTATTTGCGACTGAGAGCCAACTGTGCACTTCATAGGAGCACGTCATCTACATAAATTGGGCCAACGCGTGGCAAGAGCGCCATCTTGTGTGTCACGTAGGAACTACATTAGTCTGCTACCACAAATCGTACATATTCGACGAATGTTCCGGAGTTATGTCCCACTGTTTTTCCGTAAGGGGTGGACAAAGTTATGGGATTGCTATGTTAGACACGTTTGAAATTATAGCAGAGGGTCGAAGTATTTTGAAAGTGTGGGTTCTATGGTAAAAAGTTGGTAACAATAAACATTAAATTTTGCAGATTTTGATAATCTTTTCCTGTTAATTTGTCCTAGCTAGGTGTGTTAAATAATGATAACTGTTTTGAGATAACTTTATTCTCATAAGAATACAATAATTCACTTACATGAGAATATTAATATACAGAAGAGAAGAAAGAAAATAATAACGATTGTATTAAAACCAGTTTTAAGTTATTTTCTACTTGTAATTAGAAGTTAGAATTAACAGTGTAAGGTCAGCCGATTTATTCAGTAAAAATAAAAATAAAACCCCGTAAAAACTTAAGTAAAGTGAGCTGTCACTATACTTCGTTTTTTAATCCCAGAGACTAATCTGACATTTAAATCTTTTGTGTTTGCGTTTTTTTAGTATAGAAGGTTGACATTACACTTGTCAGATTAGTCTCTGGGATAAAAAAACGAACTATAGTGACGATCACAAGCATTAGGTGGAATGAAAGCTCACTACAAGCTCACTTCACCTAAGTTTTTACGGAGAGTTTTTTACAGAATAGTCCTGCTAAACTATAGCCGGTTCGGCTTCAGAAGGAATCCCTTAATTTTTAAAGTCACAGCTATTAGGTACCTACCACTACTGTATCTGTAGGTTAGGTATAGTTAGGAAACTGCAACGTAAAAGGTGTCATTCACTTCCTTTTAAAATATACTTTATATTTCAGTAATATAGTCGGTATAAAAACTACGAACCGACTTCACCAATAATCACAATGTGGTGAACGATCAGTGTCAAGCGTATCAATTAATTCATACTTAACAGCTGAATTATCGATGTTGAATATTGAAGATTATTATCAATTATTTACAATTTTCTACAATTTTAATTGGTGTATCATGACATCCATGATTGAATATAGGCTGTTCAACAGAGACACATATTAGTTTTTACAAAAAAAAAAATCGCACACTGGCTTTTGCCCGCGACTTCGTCCGCATGAAATGTATTGTTCCCCCGACATGCTTTTTCGGATTTTTTCCTTTTGCTCAGCTCCTAGGGGTCGTAGCGTGGTGTTAAATAGCGTTTAGCCTTTCTCGAGAATTGGGCTACAAAATGCAACAATAATTTTTCAAATCCGAAATTTTGTTCTAGAGATTAGTGCGTTCAAACAAACAAACTCTTCAGATTTATTATTAGTATGGTATTGCCTATGCTTATCATCCCACAATGTTTGTATAATAAATATTAACGTCTTTATTGCACTATTAACCTCGGACTGCCTCTGACATTGAAGTGCTAACATAAATAACTAACTATTAAGTGCTAACTGTGGAGGCTTGTAAATAGCTTGTCGTCAATTACGAGTACCTCGCTACTACTTCTGTATTTTTTTTTTTTTTTTTTTTATTGTAAAACGTTGCCTCACACTAGGAATTACTCCTGTATCGTGGGTGCGTTCACAAACATTTAAACTCGCATACACAAACAGCCAGACCCGGAACACCTATATACCTGTAGGCAATACAAATATTTGTTCCGTGCGGGAATCGAACCCGCGACACGCAGCACAGCAGTCAATCGCTTAACCACTGCGCCAACCGTGCCGTCTTATTTGATAGCGGTAAGCCACCCAAACACAATAAAATTAAAGAATAATAAATACATATTTAAGTACCTATTGTAAGTATGTATATTGATAGTTGTAGCTTACTCTAGATCTACATATACACGATAAAAATTGCTATTCATTTAATTAAAAATCTCATCAAAAACTATTCATACATCATTGCGTCTAAAACCTTTTACCTATTCGATACAATGGTACTTAACATTACTTGAAGTTATTACTTTATGTAACGAGCCATCGCCATCCCGGGAATTCGTCTCGCTCTAGTTCCCGTTAGTGAGGTTATTGCGATCCCGGCTGGCCCGCAATCCCGGGTTACTGGCAATATTCTAGACTAGGTATTACATGCACAAATGGGCCTTTAGGTCGAGTAAGCTACGCCCTCCATACGTCACTGCACAGGGTATAATTGAAAAGTGTAACTGAAGGACATACTTAATGTAAAACGTATAAGTTGATGAAATAAACATTGTTTTTTTTTTTTTTTTATACTGGGTGGCAGGGACAATGACGCGCAACCTGTTACCATGGATTCAGTACAATATGATCTGGACGAATTTCAACAAATTAAAAAAAAAAGGTTGTGCCATACATTTTGACCGCGAAGGTATTCCACTTATCTATGAAACATGTAAAATTTTATTTTTATTACCGACGAACAATTTCTACCCTAGTGGATCTAGAATCTAAATAAGTGTTTGTGTTACCTATTATATTATATTACCTAAGTAAATATAAACTAGTATTTTAAGAAAGTAGCTACCTACTTACCTTTATAATAGATTTATTTATGTTATTGTTATTAACGTTTTTCTGTGAGCGTAATTTTTTAGTTTTCATGTTGAATTTATTTTGATTTTTGTTTCTACGATTTAGATTTTTAATAAATATGTATAACTATAATTTTGCTGTGCCCTGACAGGGTCTACAACGGTTCTTAGCTATAAGCCTTTTGTGAACATCTTTATACCTTGTGGAATGCAAATAAACGAATATATGAATCATGTGCTGAATTCATGGTTTCAATTTGCCCGCCGATACCACCCTGTATAGTGACCTTATTGGTTATGTTCTTCAGAAAGGTCAGCTGTGTAGCACTCGCAACCGGCGTGCGTGTATTACTAGATGTATGGATGTAATCGAAGCACAAGGAGTATGTAAGGATCCTAGCACGTGGCATTCTGTAGTTTCTACCTACGTGTACCCCTAGGGAAGAAGGGGTGCGTTTATGTATCTGTATTTGAAGGAGCTAGGCAATGGCGTTGTAATATAAAGCAGACAGGTAAAGTTATTCACCGTTGAAGATCTTCAAACGTGAATTACGTATCTGCTTCACCTATAAGTTACGTCAATTTGCGTCTAGTGAAGTGATCGAGTTTGTTTAATAAGGCTGTTTTGTTTAATAACAGCAGTATCACTATTTGAAAATACCTTAAGCCATAGACTTCAACGGGCATTACAGAGGCTTTTAATACTCGAGCCAGAAGTGTTTAAAGCCCCCAAAGCTGAGGCCAATGAGCTCCCAAGTTCCAAGGCGGCCGTCAGGTAGCAACAGGTCTACGTAACCCTGTACAAACCACTAAAGACCCGCACCAAAATGGATCTAAAGATATTACCAAGATTGAACTAGGTAAAAGAAAATTTCAGCTAACCCTTTGTTTAACATATCTACATTGCGCGCGGCATACCTACCTAACGCTAAAATCTTTACCCCAAAAGGCTCTGATAGGGAAAGATCACAAATTATTTTAATATAACAAATTACTGTCCACTTCAAATTAGTTATAACTATTAATATATATGAAATATTTCATTAAATGAATCTCTAAAACATTCCTTGTTTCTCAATTGGTTAGAAAAGGGAAGACGTTCGAAATCATCGTTATTTGCCATCTTGTACAAAGAATTTAATTAGTTCTCTCAAGTCTCTAGATCATGTGAAATTAGATAGCTACTTATGAAGCGAACTCCAACATAATTAAATTTAGAACAGGTGGAAGCAACAAAATGAATCGAAATTAATCCAGCGCAATTTGCTGTTGCCGTCGTCGGCTTCCAGCTTAATTTTCATGTTTAATTAAATAATATTTTGTTTGACACATGAACGGGACTAGAATCGGGCAAAAAATACTTCTCATTAGCTTTGATGCTTAAATAATTAAGTGGCCCGACTCAATAAGGTTTTATGTATACTAACAAGTCTTCACGAAAACGTATTTCGTTTTCGTAGCCTAAGTATTTCTGAGAGACTTTTTATGTGAATAAGGGAATGTTTCCTTTTTATGTGCCTACATCAAAACAAGCTGAAATTCTAAGGAATTCTATTTATCGAACTTATGAAACCACAATTGGCGTTGGCGTGGCTGTCTCTAAGTAAAAAACACATCGGTGAAGACATACTTACTATAACATAAAAATACGAAAACTCAAAGACTTATCGCATTCTACCCACTCATTTCGCATTCAAAAAACGTCAACGGAACAATAATTCGGATTATCAAATATATCTTATTTTTCGCATTCACTGCGAAGGCGTGAAGGAAGGAGATATTCTTGGCTCGAGTCCAACCACTGCCAAACATCTAGCACCCCTGCCTTTATGACTGCCGAAGGACGAAACTTTGCTTGTTATCCGAGAAATATCACAACATATTTCGAAGCTTTTATAGGGAAACTTTGGAGGGCCGCACAAGACCGAACAGAGAATCATTGACCGGCCCTTCGATTGAAAACTTTGGGCGACTCCATGAAAACGCTGTTATTATGTATTGGGACACATAACACTCATATTTCGTACCACAATTATTGAGCGTGGGGATAAGTTTTTCAGTGTTCGCGTTAGTTCGAGGGTTTATGGTTTCGAGTTTGTCAAGTTAGTAAGTAAAGGTAGGTAGATACTTGTTGTAAAATACTCAATTTAGGATTGTATATTTATTTATTTTTTAAATATATTTTTTTACCTAAAATAAATAATGTACCATACGGACTAATATGAAAATAATTTTACGCTGTTCTCAAAGCTCTTTCGGTACCTACCCACAAAAACTCATTAATATCGACTCAGTAATTCTTTATTCATGTTCCCTAATTTTAAAACAATAATGCTCTAAAAATCCACAACCTCGAAAAACGATTACGCTCCCAAATAAAATTCGAAATTGCAAACGTAAAATTAAGGCGTAGTCACTTTAAATACGATGGAGTTTAATTACGAGATTTGTCAAATAATAAATAAAGAAAGTTCTGTCTGCCCTCTCGCTGCTCGGCGTGATTTCAAAGCTGGCTTCAGATACCGCCAGGATTTATTTCCCGAGTTCCCGTTTCCTTTATTTAACTTACCCCTTAAAAGCTTAGCATTGAATTTGTTTCTTTTTTCTTTACCTCTATGATGGAAGTCAAGATTTGGATTTCGATGTTTTTCGTTTGAGATTAAGTATTGGCTTTTGGGAAACTAAATCCGTTTGAGCTTGGTTTTTTGCAAAAAATCTTTGAAATTAGGACCCTACGTAAGCACGTATGAATTTTTTTGATTAAATGTTGTCCTGTCGGGGGTCCGCTCTAATTATTATCAGCCTAACGTTCTGTTAAAGTTTAAAATAGCATATACACACACACGCACACAGAGAGAGACACTTTAAACTTATAACACCCGTCGTTTTCGCGTCGGGGGTTAAAAATAAAGATCACCAATTTAAAAGTCCAAACTGTCAAAAAGAACGTATCTTCCAATTTATGTCCGGGATGATCAGTCTGCTGGATTTACCGTAGCACTGACAGATCGCTTTTTAATGCTGACGGCATCCCTCGCAATTACCGAACAAATTAGAACAGCCCCAGCTACCTACAATTTAACACTTTTTCGTCCATTTTAATGAAGCCCGTAATGAAGGCGTAACTTAGTTGCGTCGTACAGTTAAGTTATTATCTTTTTGTGCGCATAAAATTCTGTAACCTAGATTTTATTCGCTCTTAATGTGCTGAGCAGTGATATTGAAGGGTTTGAGATTGAAGAAGTACGTTATACTGGGTGGCGCAAAAGTAAAGACCCTATTTGGTTCAGCTATAACATTTTTTCTAAATTAGAAAACTAGATTTAGATTTTTTTAAATGTATATTTGTGCCATTAAATTTCGTACCATTAGGATTTAAAGATGATGTCTTTTAAATGGTGACCTCCAGAGTTGATACACATTTGAGCCCTATTTATGACATTTTGCATAACTTGCCGTAACACTTCCTGCGATATGTTCGTTATTTCTTGACGAATGTTTTCTTTTAGAGCTGCGAGAGTCTGTGGCTTGTTCACATACACCCGAGATTTCAAAAAACCCCAAAGAAAGAAGTCTGGACTGGTCAGATCGGGTGATCTTGCAGGCCAAGGCAAATCGCCAAAACGAGAGATAACTCGGCCTGGAAAAGCGTCCCTCACTAAGTCCATAGTGTCGCGCGCTGTGTGTGCCGTAGCGCCGTCTTGTTGAAACCAGATGTGCTCCAGCCCCAATTCGTCCAAACTGGGTATCAAAAACTCACGTAACATGGTTCTGTAGCGTTCTCCAGTGACAGTAATCGCATTGCCTCCAGCGTCTTCGAAAAAATAGGGTCCGATCACTCTGTCAACACAGATGCCACACCATACAGTAACTTTTAGTGGGTGTAGAGGTGTTTCTTGAATAATGCGCGGATTATCAGTGCCCCAGAACCGAGTATTCTGCTTATTGACATGCCCTGAGAGATGGAAATGCGCTTCGTCACTCATAACCAATTTTGAAGGAAAATCATCCTCTTCAAGGTTGAGGTTTATGACGCGCTGGCAGTAATCTAGACGAGCTCGGTGGTCAGCAGGCAGCAGCTGATGAGTCATTTGAGTTTTATACGGGAACATCTTTAAGTCTTTCACCAAAATACGCTGCAGGGTCCGTCTGGAAATGCCCAATTGCGTGGCACGTCGCCTCGTTGATGTTTCTGGACACTCTTCCACATCTTCGCGCACAGCATCGATATTTTCAGCTGAACGGCCTGTTCTTGGTCTCCCAGACTTAGGTCTATCCAATGTTGAGCCAGTTGCTTCAAGGCGTGTGGCAAAGCGTCGAATTGTGCGACCAATCGGTGCCGGACGGTGGGGAAATCGTCGACGAAATTCACGTTGTGTTCTTATCACTGATGAATTATTCCGTAAGAACATTGACACAATTATTCCACGTTCTTGGGGAGTAAAACGGTCCATGTTTATTTTCAGTGTATTTTACATTTGTTCACTACACAATTTTCAACAACAGAATGACAGAAAATGTCATATAAAAAAAAAAAAGTATTTTCTTTAGTGCCAGTACTTTTGCGCCACCCAGTATATACTTTCGTTGGGAAATTTTAGTCGCAGAGGAATGGAACCTTAATCAGACAGCAGTAGGTTGGTAATTACTAAAACTGTTTACTGAAAAAGAGGAAGTTAACATTTTGTAGTTTAGTGGTTAAATGGTAAGTAGGTACTTCCTACAGTTTTACTTTTCTCCTGTTCGAAATCGACTTACCAATAGATAAATTAAAACTGTTTAAAGGGTCCCTGAAACGATCAATTGCAAGTGTAATAATAATATCAATCGTTTTAATTGTGTTTGGTAGACTATCAATTTACGCATCAATGTGTATCAATCACGTGAACATTGACAATTGACCCTTTACAACAGTAAGCACTATGAAGGAGGGTCACAACCGAATTTTACGATAAGTTTCAGCTAGTTTTCAGTAACCATCTCTCTAAACATGTAGGACATCCAAATATCCAAGCCTTTTAACTGACGAAATATTTCGGAAATTCGTCTCTAAGTTCAAATAAATTCCTTTTGCCATGAGAGAGTCAGTACATTGGAGCATTTGGAACGCTCAGCCGAGCAAATGGGACTTTCAAGGCACATCAACAAAGACAAAAGCCGATTTGGTTGAACGTACAAAGAGGTTGGGAACCGTATCGGTGGTACACGATCTTTTCTAGGAAAATCGTAAATATCTTGTTTGAATGTAGCTCTAATTAGCACGATTTGGAAATGTTTCAGTATTTATGTTCATTTCAAAGAAATAATAGTAATTTATTTTGTTTATTATATACATCGTATATAAGAAATGTGTTATCATATTTAAGGATGAGGTATAGACCATCAAACTGAACAACACTCTCCATCGGACAAACAACGTAATCGCGAAAAAGACCGCCTTACTCGCAGCTTATCATGGCTATGTTGCCTCGGCTCTGCGGTATGGCCTCATATTCTGGGGAAATGCCCCTAAGATTCAAGAAGTACTTATAGCACAGAAAAAATGTATCCGAGCGATTTGTAAAATAAAAAAAACAGAATCATGCAAGCCACATTTCCATGAACTAAAAATATTAACGGTACCTTCACTTTATATTTATGAAGCATGTATTTTTATAAAGCACAACATGAATTTATATAGATTTGTAGAAAGTAAACGGCGCTCAAAAAAGCTGCAGGTGGTAGCAACAAAAACACAATTTCATAGCAACAGCTTTTATGCAATGGCTCAAAAACTATATAATAAGTTGCCAGGACAAGTTATATCAAGTACTAACATTAACGAATTTAAAAGAAATCTGTTGACATTGTTAAATAACAAGGTATATTATTCTGTTGACGAATATTTAAATGACAAATTTTAATTTTATTTATATTTAATTTTATTTATAATAATTCAATCTGTTTTTAAGTTATGACATATTAAATAATTTTGTTAATTTTGATTATTGTAGTATTAAGGAACCTTATATTTTGTATGCCCTTTGGCGGGGCACAGCTCGGATCTTATGTATTATAACACCTTCTGTATGTACCCTGTGCTCACGAAATAAATAAATTTGAATTTGAATTTGAAAAAAAATAATCAGCTGTCTTATATATTTTGGTCAAGTAGGTATTTTTTTACAGAATATTGTTACAAACAGTTATAATTACTATAGTTTCTTTAAAAAACTGTAATAATTCTAAAGATTGATGCTAATTCAAACTACTTTCAATTTCTTCCGTTTTTGTTTTTGACCACAAATTTCTGTTACACACTGTATTTTTGACAAAGCAACAATAGACAAAATGTACAACTAACACAACCTACAAATAGACGCTAATACCTGACACGGCCTAGCTTCATAAAATCAACACCAATACCTGCGGGAAAATCGAATGTCCGACCGAAAACCCACCAAAAGGTAAGCTTAACTACCTAGGGAGGTGTACCTACAGGTACCAAAGTGTCAACTGACAGTAATTAAGTTAACCGGTGTGTAGCAGACAGCGGTAACACCTACCTATCGACCTAGATACCTACGTCTGTCCTGCGGTCTTAACTAACCACGGTCACAACAACAATGGCGTTTATTCTCTCGTTCAGCAACTAGCTTTGGATAGAGTATTGCTGTCTTTTTCTTATAGATGGCGCGAGAAAAGGAAGGTGACTTTTCAGAGAGTGACGGTTTAAGCAGAATGTAGGACGTGCCGTTTGAGCTATCGGGTAATAGCGTTAAACACTTACAATGGCAATGCCTTTAATTTTGACAATTCAACAGCATCCGTTGCGTCATCTAAGTTGCTGAGCAGACCAATTTTTCAACCATATGAGGCGATGGATTAGTAATTTTCTTCAAAATCCTTCAGATTATAACTAAAAGTGAGTCACATGGAAATAAAAACAATTATGAAGAATCACGCATTTAATAATCAAAATTAATAATAAGTAGCAATAGAAATCATGTCAATAAAAAGTGAAAAATAAAATGAACAAATGTCAATACATTGCAAAATTCAACACACAAGACAGAAAACAAATAATAGCTACTTAATATACGACCTGATTTAACAGCTTTTTTTCATTGATTTACGAGGAAAAATCCATAATAAAGCAACAGAATCAGCACCCACAGTGGGTGCCTAATACGTGAGCATACATAGAAGTGATTATTCGTGCGATTTGTCGCAGTGGGTGACGGATAGCTCTCTAATGAAGAGATGACGTCATGACGCGGTTGGTCGCAATTATCACGCATTGGCGATGCGACTGCTTTGCTAATATTGCTGATTACTCGGCATGAGCAATATTAGCATGCGCTTTAAAGGCGAAATTAGAGGCGGCAAAATCACATGTTTGTGGTGGTTTTAAGATTTTCTTGGTGGTTTAAAGGTTT
The DNA here is from genome assembly GCA_949629185.1 of Apamea crenata. Taxonomy (NCBI): domain Eukaryota; kingdom Metazoa; phylum Arthropoda; class Insecta; order Lepidoptera; family Noctuidae; genus Apamea; species Apamea crenata. The sequence goes on along the minus strand of OX451371.1, from coordinate 6,968,469 downwards.
TAAGATTCTATTGAATCAAAAACAATCATTCGGATTAATGCGACGGTTTTTAATTTCTAAGAAAATTGACGAATGACCCATTATATTCAAAATCAAAAGTTGCTTGGAGAGAATTTGATGTGTACAGACGCCAGCACATCAAGCTACCCGAAACTGTCAAATTTTCCCAATCAACCTTGAACCTTATACTTAAGCGATAAAGTTGAAAATCTATTAAAGAAATTTGACAGATTGTAGTAGCTTGATGTGCTGGCGTCTGTACATACAAATTAGATTGGGAGATAGCTCTAATAATCTAAAAAAAATTGGCTTACTATAACACAAAGAAGAAGGAAGCAAAATGACTACGGACTAATTATTCAATCGCCAGATAACTTTTATCTGGGAAATAAATATGACGGTTTGACAGCTTTCCTATAGGAAATGTGTCAAATCGCAATATTTATACATCAGAGAGTTATCTGACGATTGAAAAATTGGCCCTAAGAATCTTCCATCTTGAATTCCAATTTTACTTGAAAACTTTCATGATCCAACGCAAACTGAAACAAAATAAGAAATTCTAATCTCATTTCTTGAATCAATGCCCTAGAGCTATGCAAGGTCAGTTGCATTTAGAAAGTTTACAAAATAAATAGACGAGAATATCTTTAGTAAATTCTGAACGTAATCCCATATTTATACGAAATTATGTACCTCGACATGCTTCTAATAAATTGAGAGAACTAGTTGAATTATGCCTGTTACTGATTTTATGTTTTATTTTATAAGAAATCTGAAGCGAGAGTAATTCTTATAAAACTTTTGCGATACAACATTATTTATCATAACTAGTGACGTGAGAATATTATGTGTGTGTGTGTGATCGAGTTGATGGAGTGTCTCAAACTGAATTGCTCTTAGGAAGTTGAAGTATATAAATAGTTCTAGACTTATTATATCTGGTATAATTGGGGACGCCTGCCTTGACCAAGAGCCGGTTTTCAAATTCATTTGAGGCGTTTTGCCAAGGTTTTCATTTTTTCTTCTTACAGACGAGTTGATGCTTTGTGACGATCCACTCAAATAAAAAAATAGGTAAAAAAAAACTGTAACCGACTACGGAAAAATAAAAGTGATCTAAAAAATACGAAACAAGAAAATATTTCAGACAAAAATCAAGACATAGGTACAAAAATGATCTAAGTAAAACCGTGATCGCAAGCCAATATAATTTTGTAGGTGTTCCTGGTACCCATACGGTATAGGTACAGGCATGCGACCACGGGTATACCTTGACCATTTTTGTCCCTTCCTTTTAACTTTGCCGTAGTCGGGTGAAAAGAACATTAAAATCACTTCTCTAATCCTAAACCTAATCTTTAAAGAATAACGATGAAATGTAATTTTGATGAATATTATCACGGTTTATGCATCATCTCTTCCTACCAATTTGTACGCCACGATATGCGGCTGAACATGTTAGAACTTTTCTGTATCCTACTAGTATCCTGCATGCGCACCATGTACACCATGTTTAAACAAATAAAATTTACTTACTTACTTACTAATCTTTACATTGCTGAAATTAAAAGTTCACCAACACGCACAGACACTCACCAGACCTGGGTAATTGGATCATGTTCTTAATGCAGGGAACGTACGTATGTATGCATAGACATAACATTTTAATTATGTATATGTGCGTCAAATGCGAAACAAAAGCTCACATTTCCACGTGATGCGAGGATCATGACGCTGTAGGCATACGAAATGAAGTCAGCCCAACAAACCGAATTGGTACGTACGTTACGTTAAGTGAAATTTTATGCCGTCTCATAAAAATCCACGTGCTAACGCTAGTAGGGACGTGGCCTCGATTAAACGAGGCATTGCTGCAAACGAGGCATAGCTTGCGAGGCAAAGGTGCTATCATGAGGCGTTTGATCTTTATTGATGCGAAATGATGTTGAAAATTGAAATTATTTTAACAAGCTTGGTTAAGTTTTACTTATACTGCCTCTACGTAAAAAGCCATGGTACTAGAACGTCTCAACCAAAACTTATTTAATAATAAAAAAATGTACTCTTTAAGAAAACACTCTTTTCTTGCTAAAGGCACTATTGTAGGTACTCTTTCACAATCCAACAACGACTGATTCTCCATTACATTTTACAATTTTAAATGACTTGCCCCACCCAGAAATTACGATAATATCATAACCGTTATTTCTAAGTGTTGTCAAGGTAGAATATACATTCAGTTGCCATAATTAAAATACATTTAAAAGTTTGTTACAATATTAATAATTTGTACTTGGACAGTGTTGCCACGGTGGATATTAGGTATAATTCGGTATTAAATAAATACATTTAAAAAAATTAAGTCCAACAAATCACGACAGAAAATACTTTTTTACTAAATCTATTTTTAGGTAGATAGGAACACAAATTACTGTCTTCGTATATTATTCAAGGATCAGAAAACCAATGTATCTTTTACGAGCACAAGTTCAATCCAAAACAATTTGCTCACGGCGCGGCGAGCCATCAACTTTTAGCTCCAGTCCGTGGGCACAAAGTGAGGTTCCGTGGTTGGACGCTGTTCACTAAAACGATGCCAGTTCCGAGCCATTTACCCCACGGCTACCGAGCTAGTCTTTTGTTTCTATTATGCTGTATATTTGTAGGTACATACAAATAGTGTGAAGTTCACAAAGGCGAGATAATTTATAGCGTGTTTTATAACAGTAAAGTTCTACCTTTGGCACAGTTTGAGGTATGGTTTCAACTTGCAAAGTGTGACGTATAAACTAGAGCGCTCATGAACTTAAGTCGGTAAAACCTTGCACTATTTAAGTGAACCAAATCGGTACTTTCTTCGACCATAATTGTATTTCAGTAAGTACTTATCTAGCAAAGCCGTAACCCCCATTTGTACCATACAGCTTACATAATTAGAAACTTAGTCTGAAGTTAACGTAAGTATAACCTGTCAGCTTTCAAATCAAGAGTGAACAGGCATCTTCTGGGCTTGCTTATTCCATAGGAGACTTCATCCATCGCTTTCCACCAAACGAGATCTGGGCCTGAGAAATGGGCCTGCGCTTTGCCTACAGGCCCATTTCTCAATAATAATAAAAAAGAGTCGGTCACTTGATCAATTCCTTTCAAAATACCTTTAAAATAAAAATATTGACGTTATTAAAAAACTTTTCAGAAACAACATCTTCCACAAATCGAACCACCGGTGTCTAATGTCCGTAATCCATTGCTATCGCCTCTTGCAGCAACAGTCGTGCATCATGTGCAGGAGCACAAATGTATCGCGCGAACTGACATATCGTTCAGAGATACAAAACGAGTCTGTTGCCATGCTTCCAATTTTCTGGACAAGAAAAATGGATTGAGACGGATACATTTAAAAAGTATAGGATAGGGTTACCAAAAAGGGGAACAAAAATAAACTCAGTTGGGGTAAATCCTACTAATATTATAAACGTGAAAGTTTGTATGGATGGATGGATGTTTGTTACTCTTTCACGCAAAAACTACTGAACGGGTTTGGATGAAATTTGGCACACAGATGGTTTATAACCAGAATTAACATATAGAATACTTTTTATCCCGATATTCCCACGGGATCGAAACTTATGCGAGTGAAACCGCGGGGCGCAGCTAGTGATAAATGAAATGATAAATGATTTTATTTTTGTAAGTAGGTTTGTACAAACACTTTTACACGTCAAACATATTTTGAAACTAGATGAGGTCGGCGTTTCCTATCTGACTGGTCTGAGAAGAAAGGCCGAAACAAACTCAGAGGACACAGTTTCTTTTAAAGTCCAGACATAATCTTGGTCAGATCATATGAAGACCATGTAGATAGATGTCTGAGATGGTTTTTTGGGGAAAGAACCACACAGATTGAGAGGACCTGTCCAGTCAGTGCACGCATTTGTCAGAAATCGTGGAGTAAGGAGCTCGACGATTCGACGAACAATACCAAAGAAAGGACATTTGGGTAGGCCACATTAATTACTCAAACTGCCAGTGGGTGGAAGAAGATTAGGCTGTTAAATGGTACTTGGAGCAGAGCAAGAAAGGAACTGTCTTTCATACAACGGTAGCACTTTGAATTAAAACTTCTTTATTTCATATATTTTCAAAGATTCTATTGCATAGGAAACGAGCCAACTTTTACTGCGCCACACGAATCATTGTTATGGAATATTGACACTGAACGCGATAAGCGCATCTAAACCGCTTGAGCAAAGCGGTTTAGATGCGCTTATCGCGTTCAGTTTGATTGTTCAAATTCGCCGTAAATGTCAAACTGGTCGCGTGGCAACCGCGGTGAGACCTAAACCACGACCGGACTGCGTTTAGTGTGACGTTACTAATCCGATACGGTAACCACAACGTTCCTACCACATGAGTAGATAATATCCGACAGAAATAAGCTTCAATGTGTTCTCTGCCACATTTAACACGTCTACATATATTCAAAGCAAGAGTGAACAGGCATCTTCTGGGCACGCTCGTTCTATCATAGACCTCATCCATCGCCTTCTATCAGGCATGATTGAGGTAAAGAGCAGGCCGAATCTCCATTAAAAAAAAAATGCACCACGTTTAGCTCAGTGTGACCAATGTATGATGTTTCAACACTTCGGATTTTTCGTCGTGTTAAAAACATTTGCCAACATGTACAACATAAAAAAATGCTTCGAGTATAGATCTCTACATTTTGGACAGGTACTATTGTGTTACCTGTGAATCTCCAGAAGTGTTTTTCATGTTGAATATTGCCTGCCAGTATCAATACGATCACTCGGAGCTACAACAATATCATGTTATTGTGTGTATAATATTTTTTTTTTACCTTTCGCGCCAGTTTTTGTCAGACAAGCTCAAATTCTGTTTTTGAAAGCTAGGCTCACTTGTTTTTTGCTTTTTGATGATTTATCACAATAATAATCGTAAAATTTGCAAAAAAAATAAATATTTTTATCTTTTTTACATTCTCACATGAGCGCATGTTTCCGACTGAAAAATAATACAAAAAGAAGCAAGCATATATTATTGAATGCTATTTAAAAGTGCTTCCTTTAAATTATTTAAACTATTCAAAAAAAAAAAATTCTTAATGTAGGCAGGAAATGTAACAACCCTAGTGGAAAGTGGAAAGGTTTTAGAAAAGCTAGAGTCCGGCAGATCTCAGCACTTGGACACAATGATGGATTAATGGCCGCCCGGGGAATACCCGGCTACAATTTAAACAGCTCTCGGTAGAACTTTTTAAATGTACTCTATACCTGGATATCAGGTGCTATTGACTGTAGCCTTAATGGTAGTGTTTTATTGAGGTTACATTGTTAAAGATCTGTTGTAGAACTCTGGCCAATTTTGCAGGTTTAAATAATTGGTTAGGTGTATGTAGGTAGGTAAAGAAAATAATGATCGATACACCGAACAATTAAAATTCATGTACTGATCTTGCAGTAAGCTTGTCTTTGAACTAAAAAAAATAAGGAAAATAAGCACTACATTCCAAAGACTGGCGCGAAATTTGAAAAGTTTTTAGTTGTAATTGATGAAAATCGCATTTTGTTACTAATCCTACAGTTCAAGGAAATGCCATCACCAAACGGCAATGGCTTTTCCCTTTTTGATATACTTACTAAAAATATTATATTTTCAATATATTAAATAACATGTTTTTTTTCTCAGGTAAGTTCGCCCAATGTTCCTGATTGGCGGAGGTATGAAAACTGTTTTATGTTGAGCAGAGAGTATTATAAAACCAAATGAATGTTCGAAGTTCAAAGTCAACTGAGACCAATTGAAAATATAGGCCAATAAAAAGGGGAACGAAGTTCTATTTTTAAATCGAAATGGCGCTGAAAATAACAAACTAAAGACTGTTAAATAAACAATAATACTAAATAATCCAATAACACTTTAAACCTTTCACTTTAATCTAAAGTGTGGAGCAATAGAACAGACGCGACAGGACACAATAGCTAGAAAGTTTTAAAAGAAACAAACGAAGCGCGGGAAATAAACACGCCATGTCAGAAACACGGCAAGTTTGAGTGTCCATAGGTCACACTACGAACCATAGACAAGAAACATGGTCGCTCGAGTAACGCGACAGTTATCAGATAAATGTTTTCTTTCAGGACGTGTTTGTTCACGTACTTTATTGTTTGGCTTTTTGTTACGTACATTTAGTGGACGTGACATTTTAGTAGGACTTAAAAAAACTACTCGCGTTGAACTGAAATAGAAGAATGAAGTAGCACATTGCGTTTTACTATAATTAATGGGTACTCGCAGAGGTTAAGTATTAATCAGCGTGTTCTCATTAATTAGCATAGGTTATTATGATGATTATGCTTTGATGATATTATAATTTATGATGTTTGCGCAGTACATAACCTACCTACAACTATTGCACGTGAAAGCAATAAATAACAATTAACAATCAAAGTTTTGATTTCGAGTACTAAACAAGACGTGAAAATTAGCCATCAAGAACATGATATTATTATTATCAGATGCTGAACTAAAGCCAAAAGCCAATCACAGCTTTAAAGAGCAGTAGTAAAACATAAATTACAGTTACCAAATGAAATAATGACCCACTCGGACAACTTTATTTACACCTAGCAGTTCTTAGTAAACAGCACCCTAATTGCGTAACACACAATCAATCTCAATCTGAATCATTTTGAAGGATATTGCTAATGCATTGCTTCATATGTCCAAAAAATGTGTCATATTGTGTCTGCTCAACAACGTAAATAACGCAATGAATGTTGTTGAACTGTCAAAATGAAACCGATTCCGATTGATCGTGTGTTACGCAATTAGGGTGCAGGTGCACTTTGTTCCATTTCCATTGTGTCACTGGACAAAAGTGCATCTACACAAAACTGAGCAAAGAGCGTCTTAGCGAGCCAAGTAGGTCACACCTATTGCTATTCATTAATCAGTGCATTTTGTGCAAAGCCGGTCGAAGCAAAAGGGCCAAAGGGAGGAGCTATTGTAAAAAGTGTTGGTGGAAAATATCGCGACCTACTTACGCCAACAGCAGACGGCTTCAGAGAAATAATTTCCAATAGCTGGTGGTCCCTTCCGTGTGAATGGCGCAGAAATTTGTCGTCTTTGTCGCGGCTCCGGCTTTGAACTGTCCCGTACTCTCGGGTAGTGACATTCACTTCTTGTGTAGTAAATAACTCTTATACAAAGCAACTGCTGTTTGCTCAAATTTCAGTCAGTGTGCTATCCTTATATTAGCCTATTTAAGAATCAATTACTATTAAAGGATTTTGTTTAACACAATCTCGCTTTTTGCTTTGTCGTAGCAGCATAGCAATTCACAACCATTCGACTGCCTTCCGAATCTAAAATGACACAATTTCGGTTACCTGATTTGCATAGTCTTCGACAGCAAATAACCGTCTGAAGAATACCGGCCGTCTATTTGGTTTAAACTGACAAAATGTTCGGGTTTTGGATTTGTGACCAGCGTTTAGGGGACTCCTTCGATAACATTGATTGATGTTCGATTCGGCGCGGAAGCGTATCGAATGCTGGTCAATTTAGGTTACCTATTCTACCTCCATTACATACGTTTCATCATGCTGTCCTCATTCTACAAACTTCGTATTCATCTTTTCTCGACGCGGTTGTATATTCTTGTTTATACTGGCGTAATAATGCGTGAAAAATCGGTACTCAAGTCACATTTTATGTCAGTTTGTGAGTCATAAAAAACAGTCCCTGTTGGTACTGGCACACATAAAATGCGAGGGTAGGTATGCAGGCCATGTTTATAGTAATATCTTATAATGTAAGGACATATAACTGTAGGCTTAATACGTACCTCAGTAACGCAGCGCATACGTAATAACCTTCGTCATCATTATAAAAATATGAGCAGTAAAAGCTGTCGTCATGTTGGCTTTTATTTAATTTCTAAGTAGAGACCTTGATGGGCCGCGGAATGTACGCAAATGGCCTCCAAATTGGTCCGGTCATTTAGGCTGTATGTGGTAAATGCCTGTGCATTTATTCATAAAGGTAAATTGTCGTCCATCTATCAAAGAATCATGGAGATGATATTTTGGAAAATACATCCACTACGATCTGTATTGACTGTATTGATCTGTACTTCTTCTTCCCAGCGATAGCACTAGGAAGTGGTGAAGGGCGGGCGTTTTTGTAATTTTGACGTTCAAAAAGTGCTGATTCTCAGCCTAATTTGAATAAATGACTTTGATTTTTTGATTTTGATTGAGATAAGCTAAGCTACAGATATTTTTAAAATCAATTTTTCTGTAAAAGTAATTTTGTATTTTTATGACTTTAATAATTAGGCAACCAAGTTTTACATAAGCATTCTGACTTACACAAGCATAATCAGCCTATAATGTTCCCACTGCTGGGACACAGGCCTCCCCTCTGTGAGAGGGAGGGGCCGTAATTCACCACGCGGGCCAGCTGTGACATGCCGGTTTTCTCACGAGGTTTTTGCTTCACTGTTTTGTGAGCATTCGTGATGACATATTTTAAACAAAATAAAGCCTTGTACTATTTATTCTGTTGTAAAAAGTCCTGTCTAGGTTCGAACGACCTACACTCTTAAGTAGCCACCGTTATCACTGGGCCTCTGCTGCTTCAATCAACTCAGCCTATCGCAGTCCATTGTGGACATAGGCCTCTAGGCTCCAGGCTCCAGGCTGCGCCACAACACCTTGTCCTCCGCCTCCCGCATCCAGTCCATCCCAGCAACCTTCTGCTGCCACTGCTACCACAGCTGCTTACAAAAGCACAAAACATTAAAAACCCGAATCAATCGCAATCGCATAACAATTTCCAACAAACCTGGCATCAAATAGTTAATTCAAAAGCTACTCAGTGAGTCGATTTTAAATAAGGCCCACATATTTCAATGGAGCAACTTTTCTGAAACGAGGCCTTCCGTTTAAAGGTCAAAGCGAGGCATCTAAAACTCAACGACCACCTAACTAACCGTGGCCATTATACTCCAACACTACCTCCCTTTATATTTACCGGCCTTGGCCTGAAGATAGGGACCGTCAGTATATTGATAGGGAATAAAATTGCATTAACATTTGAAATATATATAAATTGAATATTGAATTGGATATTGATATAAAATTATGGATTTTTGTGATTTACAAGCCGTGTGCCCATATGTTAAAATTTTAGCGCAACCTTCACCTGAGATAGCAAACCTACTTGCTGATTTGTTCGGGCATTAATAATGTGTAGAGGATTTGTAGAGGTAGTTTAGAATATCGTAGTTTAAGTTATGATGAGGCTGACATACCACTGTGGATAAAAGCCTCTAATAAAAACTAGAATAAATAAAATATAAAAAAACCGTGTTCCCGGTGGTATTTAACATCAGCAAAAATGACGACAGCAATGGCGGCCCAGTGGTAATGACCCCGACTTACGAGATGTATATGTCGTGGGTTCAAACTCAGGCAGGCACTTTACTTTGTGTAGATAATTTTATCACCACTGCTCTAAGAATGGTGAAGGAAAACATGGTAAGGAAACCGGCATGTCCGAGAACCATAAATACGAAGACATGTGACAGACGTCACATGTCTTCGTACCCGCATTGGGTCAGCGTGGTAGATCACAGTCCACTCCATCTCGAAGAGAGGAGGCCTGTGTCCCAGCAGTGGGAACATTATAGGCTGATTATGTTATGAAAAATGACAAATTCAATTTTTCATCCCATATTTAACCCCATTTAGGAATGACCCCTTTTTGCGTCCAATGGCATTGACTAAAGACGAACTTATCACAGTCCACCTATCTGTGACCCTTCTAATTTAACAGTGCGACAGCTAACAATAACAACCAAGGCACACAAGAACCTTTCGAATTACTTCCAAAGCCGCAAGTTATCGGCAACAATAAGTCATAATCTATTAAAATAGCTGCCCTCGAGTCCAAGCCGAGACGAGTTTCGTCGTAAATTCAACTCGTCCCATTTCTGTCGAAAACAGGCGGCGAATAATTCCCGATAGGTACCATACAACGATATTCCATCATCTATAGAGAATGAGTCGAACCTTCTCGACCGGACAAGGATCCCTATCCAACCCACCGGGCCTTAAAACCAGAACCCGCTTTTCATTTACCTATCTTTGAGTAATTGAAAGGGACATTGATGCTACTTATTCGGGCGGAATTGATAGGCAATGTATTGAATTGTGACGTATTCAATTCGTATGTTGTTGGTATTACGACGATTCTTCATATTGTATTCCATTATGTTCGTACTTTTCTAAGCGGCTTTCAATTTCAGTTGCAGTACTCCTTTTGTTTTGTTTGGCGACTTATTGTGTGTGTACTGCCTTACTGACATGAGTTCTGTTATGTATTACGATGGACTGTTCCTACCTAAGCATTGAGAGTTTGAGACAATCTTGGGAAGTTTTTTTTTAAGATGTTCATTGTTTAAGTCACAAACAAAATAGTCTGGTGTGGACCTTAAAATCACGTCGCCAAATGAATTTCAAACTCTCTACATTACTTCAATTCTTTAATAAAATCTTGAACAACGCGATCATCGCAAACAAGTTTGTAAACCTTATACCGAAGACCAAAATTTTGTTACGCTAAAACCGCTACACTTTCAAGTGAGCGCAACATAAGGACACTACAAACATCTGCACCATTTGCTTCGGTCCATCCGTTAGGATGCCGGACGACATTCAAGATATTACAAAACGAACAGGTCATTTTGTAAGTTTCCTTTATAGACGACGTTTCCTTTATAGAAAATTGGGTTTTCGTGAACATTTCATGGTAATTTTAAACTATTTTTTTTCGGGATATAACATTTACTTACTAACGCTAATAGCTGACAGACTTAAAATAATAATATGTAGACGTATATAAAAAGAGGTAAAAGAATCATAAGGAATCAAAAAATTCGTCCGCTTCGCTGTCAACAGGAAAAGTGCCCAAAAGGCTGGCAGCATTGCCACGTCGCCGTCGTATATATTTAATAATCTATATAAAAATGAATCCCTATTTTCCTTGATCACGTCATAACTTGAGAACGACTTTACCGATTTCATCCATCTTTTTTTAAAAGTTTTCTAATACTTGTAGAAGGTTCTTACGGAAAAAAAAAGTTGCTTCACGCTGGCCAAGTCGCGGGTAAAAGCTAGTAAGATATAATAATTAATTAATTAATACGGTAATTTACTAAGATGAAAACACACAGGAAGATGTGTGTTTAATAATTCGTACAAACAAAATAACGGTTCATAAAAGGGTTGGAAACTCGTATTTGAGAAACGTGCGTACAGCTTTCCTGTTGAATTCAGCCTTAGTATCAACGCTGCTGGCAATTCTTCTCACGACGTAAAAAAAATAAACAAAAAATCTGTCGCGAAGTAAATCTCTCAGATTTACAGCTATCGTGATTTGTGAGTCGTTGAACCCCGAATATTATCTGTATTCCTATTGTCAACAACAAAAAGTATTGAGACAGCTAGCTCAAGTAAACAAACGCATGTGAAGTAAAAACGCGATAACTCTGCCAAATCGCGGTGACGTTCGACGCGAGTTCGTCACGTCGACGTCGCCAGGAAGCGTCAACAAAAACCGCACGCGCCGATATCAAACCAATATTTGCTCAAAGCGTATTTGTAAAACTTATTCCTATGAGCGCACACTAGCGCTGCCGCGGGAGGCGTCTGTGTCAACATGCAAATTCGCTTTAGTTCGGCGCATCGCTGTTTGTACTGGGGCTTTGGCAAACGGAAACTTTGCCTTTACAATGTATAAAGACGTTTCGGAGCTCGCGTAATGCGGTGTAAAGTTAATTGAATGATACTCCCCTATAACAAAATTAGCTGACTTTAGTTTGGATTTATCTTGATACATCTCCGTCTCAAAGGATAGAGCTAGAATTTGTTAATTTATGAAAGTTCACTCGTGGAATGAAGCTTTGAATAAAGTGCTCGGTTTAAAGCGCTTTATTAGCTATTTAATAAAGTGCCTCTGTATAATTAAGTTCATAATTATCTCAGATATTTACGTTGATATTACATTGAAATACCATAAATTCCTTCTAATATAACTAGGGGCTATAAAGGTACGCGTCGTTAGATAAAATATGACTAAGTACCTACCTGTGAAATAAATTCCATGTACAAATTTCCAAGTAAGTATAAATAGCCCGATCTGTCAACCAAACCAAACTGATCTTCTTAAATAATATTTCATCCCTTCTTGCCCGCATCTTTAGGTTCTATTTTATTGGGTCTAGATAAAAGGACTGAAATATAGACTTACATAGATTTAAGTGCTATCCCATTCAATATGTAGGCAATTGAAAAAGCAGAGATAAAGGCTGAATTCTGGAAAAATAAAATTCGCTGAAATCTCTGGATTTAGACGTGGCGTATTCTAGTGCTACGTCGAAACGACGCCTCTTAACAGGAAAACATGGACTTAGGACGTTGAAACACGTCCCTTAGGAAAAAAGAGGCACAATTTAAGGAAACTCGAGACAAATCCGCTGAAGCAAATTATTTTCGCGTTGCGTATCCACATTTTAACAAAATGGGTAAGAGCGTAGACTAAGAAAATTCTTAATAGATCTTGAAACGTAATTTAAAAAAAACCGGCCAAGTGCGAGTCGGACTCGCGCACCGAGGGTTCCGTACAATTTAAAATTATTAAAAATATTTTTATTATATGATGTAACAAAAAATTTACGGTTTTCGCAAATTTCCTTTATCTGTGCTATAAGACGTTGCTTTGTACCAAATTTCAAGATTCCGAGTTCACGGGAAGTACCCTGTAGGTTTTGATTCCCTTGCGACTGTCGAAAATATGCGGAAATTTGCGGCATAAACGGCTGTATCTTTTGAATGCGTTTTCTTAGAAATTTGATTTTTTCACAGTTCCAGATTCCAAATTCCAGCTTGATGCCTCCACGCGTTCCTGAGAAAAAGGGTCTTGACAGAAAGACGGACGGACGGACGGAACAAAGTGATCCTATAAGGGTTCCGTTTTTTTCTTTCGAGGTATGGAACCCTAAAAAAGAGAAAATAAACTTAAGCTTAGGTTCACATATCCACTGAAAATTTCGATCTCGAAAATATTGGCAGTCGCGATGGAAGTATAGAACTCCATTTTATGATATAAATCAAAACATTTCTCTTCGGCAAAATAGATAGTATCTTAAAGGCATTTCTGTGTAAGCACTGGAAGTAGTCACTTCGCGGAAAACGGCGCGGAAACCTATTGTATCGATTTAGGGAACAAAGATAACAATGTATGGACGCTCATATCTCATACACACACATACATGGAAAAACTCTTGCCTTCTTCCCATGAGGGTAGGCAGAAACTACAGAACATCACCTGTTACGATCCCTATTACTAAACGAAGCACAAGGAGTATATATCTCCTTGTGCTTCGTTTACGTTCATACATCTGGTCAAACACGCACGCCGCTTGCGAGTACTACGCACCTAACCTTTCTGAAGTAACATCACCAAAAAGGTCATTATGTATATGTCCGTCTAGGGCATCCCCTGCCGGTGTTTCCACTTCCAGACAGATGTGGTCTTGTATTAGTCGCGTTTCATACATGCTCTCAACTTGACCAAAACCATCTAAGCATACTCTTTTTTAATTTTTGTCTCTGCATTTTCTTTAAGCCCGCAATGTTTCCATATCATTCCTCAGCCTATCATTAATAGGCTTCACTCAATATAATATTTTGCCCCAAAAAACAGACATTCGCATCGGTGAAGCCAATATGGCGTAAATATTTGCGAATTTTCATTTCGTATGGTATATTACAGTCGAGTATGGCATGGTTTACAACATTGTATATTTCGATCGTAAATGTTATTTTGCGGCATATTTTTCTCTGTTATTCTTCTCATTGTTGGAATATTTTAGGTACCTAGTAGCGATTTATTTATTTGTTCATCATTTTAACCAATTTCCACGGCTAAATATGAAATCCAAAAATAAACATTTAAAGCGCACTGTTCTTGGAAATTTTACGTTTCATAGTTTAAAACGAGAACTGTTTAAAAAGCTTGTTGGCAACACCAACATATTATACCAACAGCAGCACATGAATCCCATAACACAGACACGTAAAAATAAAAACTTCACAAACATAAAAGCATGTCAGATCTCTTTGCAAGTCAAACACAGCTTACATCCAGAAAAAAAATAATAACAGCTAAATCCAATATTGACAGTGCAAGTAGTACGGCAACAAACAGCCGCTCAGATAACTTCCCGTATTTGTCATAATATCCTCAGTTCAACGAACACAGCTTTTGAACAGATAATGCGCATTTTTACACTTGCATTTTATAGAACGAGCGATGTATGCAAACGTCCCTTTGAGAACTTTTGCCTCGATTTGAATTTTGAAAAAGGCGGACGCATATTTTCGTTTGTAGAAAAGACAAATATCGAGGCATGCATTTAAATCAAACATGGAACTGTCAAAGCTTTGTGTTGCAATTAGTGTTAGGAGTCGTGAAGAATATTTATTTTGTAAATAGTTTACGTAGTTTTTCTTTTAATCTCATCGTATGAGGACGCAGACAATGGGATTTTTTACCCAACTAATATGGAAGAGGAAGGGTTACCAGTCTAGGTATGTATCTACGAATCGATGTTCGATCGTAGGTTAACGTTTCGCATGCAACGTGGATCCACGCGATACACAATAGCTTTAAAATTGTTTCTGTAATTACGGTATTCAACCGGTTAAATATTAATGTTCAGCTTTATATATTATGAAGTTCTTCTTAAAGAAACGTAACTACACAATAAGGGTTATTATATTCTGTTTATAACAGAACAAGATATCTCCCTTAATCCAATCAGTATGAAATAAAACAAGGAGTCGCTACAAAGATAAAGATGCCTTATCAGATAAGATAAAAGAAAGATGGAGGTGGACAGGGCGACCCTCGTCTGCCGTGTAATGCTCCAGCTGTACCAACTTACGATGAGACGATGTTTGATAGAAGGACGATGTTCTGTCACACTCTGTTCTAAGGGGTTTATTTATAAATTTTGCTTAAATTTAAGAGATCTTAAAACGTCAAAAATGTATGGTTAAACAGTCGCTAATCATTACTTCACTTTAAGCAACATTTATAAATAAAATCCTAAATGTTCTCAGATGATCGTGTATTCCACATAAAAATGTCCTCAGAAGATACATTATATTATTTGTCCGACGCATGTCACAAGTATATTAGATACAATTTAATGAATACACTAGGTACTTTATTGTGTCCCAGAAACAGTGCTATCTTATTACGTGTTTTATGGTGGAAGCAATTTTTTTTAATTTTTCACTTACCCATCTACCTATGAAGGTCTCATTTTTGACCTACACTACAGATGATGGAAGTGTTTCTGAGTTTTTCCATCAAGATTTTCAGTAGCAGCGCGAAGTCTGTATTCGTGCCCAGGGTCGCCCACTATTACATAAAAAAATATGTTTATTTATCTCCACAAATTACATTCTTACACATAATATTAAGTTGACAGGTATTTCGACAAAATTTTGTAATTGGGACATGGGACTTAAACAGAACTGGTGAAATGTGGGTGTACTATTGGTACACCTCTGTCACACCCTTCGAGAAACACAGGCGTGATGTTATTATATACTAGCTGCGCCCCGCGGTTTCATCCGCATTAGTTTCGATCCCGTGGGAATATCGAGATAAAAAGTCCTCCTAAAAGTCTATCCTATGTGTCAATCCTGGTTATAAACTATCTGTGTGCCAAATTTCATCCAAATCCGTTCGGTAGTTTTGGCGTGAAAGAGTAACAAACATCCATCCATCCATCCATCCATTCATTCATCCATCCATACAAACTTTCGCGTTTATAATATTAGTAGGGCTACTACTTCATACAATATAGTTGGTAAAAGTTTTATTGCCATAGAAAGTTATAAGTTTAAGTAACTACTTACAATACTAACATTAGTGTAACTCTACGTGTGTGTATGTTCAGCTCATCCGTTGCAAGGGTCATTAACTACCCCTTTGCCGGAGTTGATTGTAACCCAGAAGAAACTTGTATGGAATTATAAGTATTCTTGTTGCCGTTAATGTCTTTTAACTTCCCTTCTAATCGTCTACCACAGTGACCGATCCTACTATGTATAAGTAGTCTTGGTCGTGGTATTGTAGTTTGATAGTTGTATAAAGTCCTCCAAACCGTATTTCGGCCATGGTGGCCAATCTCAACGGAGATTAGCCTTGGGTGCTGGAGATATTATAGTGCACAAGTGTGTGCAAAGACATAGGTGCACTCTCTCTTTCCTCACTCTCATTGTCGGATAGAACGGCAATCCAACACGACCGGAGAGAGATCAGGCGCAGGACCAACGGACTATGAATGATAGTTATATAAAAAGACAGTGCCACGTTCCCTTGATACTATTCTCGTCGATTATACTATGTTGGTGGTCCCATCCCCTAGCTAAATAGGTAACTACAGCGGTTGTATCGTAATACATAAAATTCACCAGAGGTAATATTATCATGAGAGCTGAATATTAGTTTTTTATAATTCAACTAATCACAAAACCACTAAACCGCAATGTGCAGGAGTTTTAGAATGTTTTATTATTACCTCAACAGTGTTTCTGTTCGGCAAATTATTCTGTTTATACCTAGAGTAAATTTAAATGCTCTAGGTATTTAATTGATTTCCTAGAAACATTTTCAATTTACAACAATACTCACAATACCTTTACAAATATAAGAAAGAGAGCGTAAACAGTGTTCGGGCGATCGATCTCGGAAGACGTGTTTAATCGCCAAGCAACGGGCTCGCCGACAGAAAGATTAAGCGATACGGAAGCTGTGAGTTTTCTTTCTTAAGGCCACAAAGCTGAGGTAACTACGATATCTTTGCTATTGTGTTCTGTTCGCACAATGATAGTAACTATTTTATTTATAATGTAAGGAAACAGTTACACGTGTTTTTTTACGCGACTGCTGCTTTCAGGGTTCATAAATGTATGTAAGTTCCTTTTTCCACCATTAGTCCTAAACACCTTGACCGATTTTGATGTTTGTGGTATCATTAGAATCCTTGCATTGTCCCGGGTAATGATATAAGAACAATGAAAAAAAATCGAAATAGGAGCTATGGTGCATAAATGAAAACCAAAGACGACCTTTTTTATTTTCTAATTTTCTTTACCACACACTATGTTTTCCTTTTATTGATAATGAGTATTTAATTGCCATTGTTTCATGAACTGAAAACAAATAGTGATTTTGACAGCATGTTTAGATGATGTTAACATTTAGATTTATTCAATCGGACCAGATTCATTATCATGCATGGATGCCAATAACTGCCAATATGCCAAACGTACCATCGAATAAAATAAAACATGCCATTTCCATATAAAATAGCAAAATTAAGTCAACTAAAATTATAGCAATTGGATTGCCAATAGAGTTTATATTGTCATGTACATTATCAATTTATCATACAGATGAATTGTAATTTTGAAGTGCAATGAACAAATGTGGACACTAAATGAAATGTCAGTCATAGTGGTTTATAATGCTAGGCTATAGTTCACTCAGTAGGAATATGCACGTTACCCAGTAGTTTAAGCTATACGTGACCATTTTACGTAGCCATATTGACTTTGGCTCCAGGAAGTAGTGCAGAATTTCAACCCATATGATACAGGGTTATTTGTGGCCTTTCCAACTATGATGGGGTCGGCTTCCAGTGTAACCGAACGCAACAAAATGCCAGTAGTTTACATGGAGCAACTGCCTATCTCACCTCCACAACCCAGTAACTGGGTAACACGATACCCCTTGTAAGACTGGTTGTCAGACTTTCGGCCTTCTGAGTACCCATAACGACTTTTAAAGATCTACGATGACAGTTGGGACCAATGGCTCAACACGTATGTAGCATTTTTTTACACTTTAAATATTTATATTTAAAACCCCTCCTGCTATTATTAAAAGTTTTTACATTATTAAGCTATTAGAATCACTTACTCAAACATAATTAATTGGAGTTTAAATAAATGATTACAACAACTACCAGGGTACGGCTTAGTCTTCCTAAACCCAGCTTAAATCCAGGCTTATTTTCAAGTGATTGACGGTCATCTTAAAGAAGAGGAACATGAATATATTAAAATAGTTTTGAGCTTATAATACCATAAAAAAAAAAAAAAAATGTGGATCTATTTTAATATATTATTGCACCAACAACACCCATAATAACTCAGGTAAATCACTGTCTATTCGAAGGTTGCCTGGAAGAGATCGCAGAAAGCGATAAGATGCCCATTGTATATTTTTAGTGTTCCATCATTTTTTTTGTTGTTATGTGTTTTTGTGGTGTACAAAAAAATATACGTATATAAATAAATAATAAATAAATGATAATCAATAAATCAGTTTAGCTTAAAAATAACTTTTAAATCACCGCTTATTTCGAGGCCGCGATCTGACCTTTATAAAGGTGGGCCCCAAAAACTGTTCAATGAATTAGTGACGTAATCACGAGCAGTCGCTTAGTACTTGGATTTATTGCGAAACTTTTTTTTCGCATTGATACAGGCTTAGATAAATGGGCGTAACTTTAAGTGCTGCCTTTATTTAAAAAACTCGAATTAAGATAGGGACAGTAAAAAAACTGCACTCAGGCAAACGATCCTCTACAGGGTAAAAGACCTTTCTTCCGTTTAATCCTCTTCGCTAAAATTCTCCGAAATATACTTTTAAATTATTCTTCTAAAATATATTAGGTACTTAAAAAGAACATGCAAAATTCAAAGCAAACAACAACAATCAACAACGGAAAAATCCCTTTGGAAAATATTTTTAGGAAAGCATCATAACTAGGGTATGTAAACACTCCCACCACACCACCTCTGTTGCTCTAAAAAATTGCCACGTGGGGAAACTTTTGCGAATACTAGATTCAATATCAAATAATAATAGGTTTTTTTAGGTTTTTTGTGATTTCGGAGTTAATTTTAGTTTTGTGGAACATTTTAATTTATTTCTTTTGAATTCGAATTTTTCTTCGAATTTTTGGTTCTGAGACATGCCGGTTTCCTTACGATGTTTTCCTTCACCGTTTTGAAAGCAGTGGTGATGAAATAATTTATACAAAGTATAGCGCCTGTCTGGGTTTGAACCTACGACGTACAACTCGTAAGTTGCGGCCGTTACCTCTGGACCACCACTGCTAGAAACACAATAGCGGTACAATAGTAGTGCTAAAGCGACAAAAAGGTTATTAATTTCAAGCGATAGAAGAAAGAGAGAGGAATCTAAAGATAGTATTACTACTATATTTAGATTCCTCTCTGTTTACACAGCAAGCAAATTATAAGGCAATAGGTTTTAAGACAATTATAGTATAAAGCAACAAAACAACAATTCTGCACAAGGTTTCGATGGAAACTCAAAAAAATCTTTGCAACGAATTAGCTGGCACGAAACATTAGCAGTTCCTCTGACAAAATTTTCATTTAATTATAAAATGAAAACGTGAAAATTAGATACCTAAGTGAGCATGCACAAGCAATTCACGTCAACCTTAGAAGCAACTGCAACCGTCAACGCGTCAGCGGTTGCCATCGACAACGTGCCGCATGTGTATTTGAAAACGGTGCTTGAGCACCGTATGCACGAGCGGCATGTTTTCGGCGGCAGCCGTCGACGCGTCTCGCTCGTGTGTATACACACTTATTTGTCCCCGTAAGTGTTCGTGTGTCATATAATAAGAGGTCAGCTTGTATTGGTTCTGTTACCACGAAGTGAGGCCAACTGTACTGTGTCTAATTATCGTGTAATTTTCAGACTGTAATACTAACTGTGGCTGTGATTAGTGCTTGACTATGTGGTTGGTATTGTTTCAGTGTATTTGTGTTTGGTTGTTAATCTTAGGGCTAGACATAGTATTATGCTGTTGTTAGTCATAGGTATGTAGTAATTAGAGCAAGTGCAAACCGCTGACTACTAGTAACGCGTGAGTCAATCATGAAATCAAAAGTCATTTATTCAAACTAGGCTGAGAATCATCACTTTTTGAACGTCAAAATTACATAACACAGTCACCCAATACGCCTACCTTTCACCACTTCCTAGGGTTTTAGCTGAGAAGAACAAGTGGCGCAACAAACTCCCCAGCAGCTTGGTGTTAGCTTCAAGTGACAGCCGCCGAAATATGTGAAAGACATCGGCAAAAAACTGTTTCTGCAGTCCGGCCGTCGAGAGAATGCGTTCCTGGCACCTTTCAGTGCGACAATTCTAGTAGTTAATAAATATCACATTCGCAAAACACATAGGTATTCGTTTGTATGAAACTGACTGACTGTAGAAATCTAAAGGCAACCCTTTGAATCTGTCAACCAGAAACAAGAAGTCTCTAAATGCATGAATGAAAATTTGTTCAAACGCATAGACCAATTTTTTCAACGTTGCTCTAAGTAATTAGTTATCAATGTTTATAAAAGTTAAAGGACAATGACCAAAAGTCGTACCAAAAAGACTCATGCATCAAGATAAAAATATTATAGTAATTATTTTCATTATTTTTTACGACATTACCTACGTGTCGGGGATTTGATTTTTAAACAGGGAATTTAATTTAAAGTAAAAAAGTGTTGATTTTGATGTATTCCCTTTACATGACGTTCCATTTCAAATGATATGATTAATATAACCTTGTATTTTGAAAGTGTCATGATCACGTCTTACAAAAAACATGTAAAAAAATTATACTTTACCAATTCTACATTAATTAAAAATAACTACCATCATCATCTGCCCAGCCTTTTCCCAACTATGTTGGGGTCGGCTTCCAGTCTAACCGGATTCAGCTGAATACCAGTATTTTACATGAAGCGACTGCCTATCTGACCTCCACAACCCAGTTACTGGGTAATACGATACCCCTTGGTGAGACTGGTTGTCAGACTTTCGGGCTACTGACGACCCGTAACGAATGTCAAAGATCCACGAATGACAGCCGGGGCCAACGGCTTAACGTACTTTCCGAGGCACGGTGGGGTCTTGGTATGTGAAAATGGTTACCCATCCACGGAACAACCGCGGCAAGCGTAGCTTAACCTGATCGATCGACCCGTGCGGCTGTTATTACTTAACCACAAGCCCCTCCAATTAAAAATAACTACCATAAAATAGAATAGAATTTTTATTTGAACGATTTCGATTTCGATTTTTTTTAAATCTCTGAAACCCGGGTTTTGTTTACAAAAAGATTTTTTGTAAGAGTTAATAAGATAAGAGTAGTCTATAAAAAACAATGTTTGATTTTGATGCAGCATGATGGTACGGGATTCCATACATCCATGAGCATTATCCTTTCTAAGTTAATAAAAAAAGTCTTTTGCCTTTAATATTTACCCGACACATATAAATGTCATTGTTTTAATATCTATGTACCAGACATTAAGTATACCATTTACTGTTCCCTTATACGTGACTTCAAACGATTATTATCGCTTCGACTTCAACCCGTGCCGATAATTCTCAACGGTTACCCGATAATCGTGCCGAGGTTTTGTCTTACCTACACCTGAACGATAATTCTTTATCTGACCGTTTTTGTTTGCCACCCTTATTTTATCGCCCTTTGTTTGGCTACACATAATAGAAAATATACGAAAATTTTACACCACACGGATTTATTACAATGTAAATTTATCTGAAGCGAATCTCTTTCTGTCAACATTTGTGTTAGAAACGCAAATGTTATTTTTATTGTTGGCCCGCTCAAATGTTTGGTTTTGTAAAGTTTATCAATTTGTGAAAAGTAAATTAAGAATATGTGTTTGTTTTAAATACAATGTTAATTCGTTTATTTATCTTGCAACAGAATTTTATGTAGGTTGGTTACTAAAATATACCAGAGTCCTTTCTCTGGTATATTTCATACGACCATTAATAATCATTACCTATGACTGTAGACGACCATTCGTATACAGGCATAGTCGTAGCACATGCCGTAGCGATTATCGTAGCATTTCAAACTTGTAGCTTAGCTACACAAGTTACGAAGCTACGCCGTAGGCATTTGAACTACGCCGTAGACGCTCGTAGCATGTAAAGTCTTTCCCAAAACGATTTGGTTTGTATCGCTTTCACTTTCGACGGCACGGTTGGCGCAGTGGTTAAGCGATTGACTGCTGCGCTGCGTGTCGCGGGTTCGATTCCCGCACGGAACAAATATTGTATGACCTACATGTATTTGTTCCGAGTCTGGGTGTTTTTCTATCTATAATATGTATGTATTTACAAAAAAAAAACATTGTATATAAGTAGTTTATCAGCCATCTTGTTACCATAACACAAGCATTAGGTTGCTTAGCTTGGGACAAATGGTGCTGTGTGAAATGTCCAGGGATTTATTTATTTATTATTTAAAAAACTTTAACAGAATCAACTTCAGTTTCACTTTCAGTTTTAAATTCCAATAAGCATGAATAACAAATAAATTATGTGCAATATTGAATGAGTTCGCACTAAAGAATGAACGCGTGAACGGATGAATGTAGCTGTCGTGAATCAAAATTGTTCGGATCGCGTGCCCAACATTCCTGAAATTGTAAACCTTTATTCATACTTAATTGTACTTTCACTTGAAATTTTCGACGTACACCACTGAAGAAATGTTACAAAAATAGAAGAATATTAATAAGTCGTTGCCAAGTTTTTTTATTATACTTCAAGAGATAGGTACCTTTATGAGAAGCTTAAATACAGCTGCCACGCTTACCTTTACCATAATAAAGTGTGTTTTACTTATAATATTTCAAAAGTAAATACATTATCGACGTGTTTGTCGAACTATCTGCGTTTGACATGTCTCAAGAAAAATAAATTACACTTTTTCTAACAACCTTGCTCCCAGAGACCGCAATACATGTAAACGTACAAAGTCGAAGGCTTTTTGTGACGAAAATAAAATGGATTTTCCAGTTGTAGGAATATCTTTTTCGAACTGTCTTCGGGATAGAGTTTTTAGATGTTTGTAACCTTGGCAGATGTTTGGTATTTGTTTTTAAAGTAATTCTTCTGCTCTGATAAAAACATAACCCTGTCTTTGCTGTAGATCAGTCGGGTAAAAATATATTATTGTGCCAAAAACTCCTCCTTTTTATTTTTATAGAATTAAATTCAGTCTTGTCTCAATAATAATTATGAATAAAATATTTGTTCACACAAAGAATTCTAAGATGTCCCCTGAGCGTAGACCTCAATGTCTAGCACTAAGATTATTATCTAGTTGAAAACCAGCATCAGGCACTAGTTGTCTGACATTTTCGCTGAACTGGACCTTTTCGGTGCAGTTGTGAGGCACACTTTCCTGCTAATTTCTTACACCGGACTTAAAACTTTCTATTTGATTTTTATTTGTTGCTATCTGATGTATGGACCTGGTATATTGTGTGTCTTTTAGTCTATGCTAAATAAATGTATTTTCTTTCTTTCTTAACTAAAATATCATTATAAAACCAAGTTTGAGTGTTGTTTTCTAAACGAAAAGCATGTTTGTTCTCTGCAGATAAATACAGCTTGTATCAGTTTGTGGTCATATTTAAAGGTGTGGTACATCCCATCAAACTGAACAACTTGCTCCATGGGACCAACGTCGTAATCGCGAAAAAATCGCCGTCCCATTCAAAATCGTTTATATTAACCATTTATGTACAAACATATAAACAGACGAGAAGAAAGGAAGAAAAAAATCTAATGAAATCTCTTTCAGCATACCTGCGATGAGATAGTAGATAAAAACAGATGTAGACACCCTGTGTAAGACAAAAGGGAAAACAAAATATAATAAATCAAAAACTATTATTTAATTTAAATATAAACATACAATGTGGGAATATCCATACATACTTCTAAAATAAAAATAAATCAGACCACGTAGGAGATGGCGGGACGAGCTGGATAGGTTCCATCAAAACTGGAAGGAGGACGCGCGGGCTCGCGGAAGATGGAAGGAGTGGCGGGAGGCCTTTGCCCAGCGTAGGCTAACATAAAAAAAATGCAATTATGAAAAAATTGAAAGATAGTGATTTTTCACTCTTCTTTTAAATACTGCAACAGTTGCTAAATGCCTTTATGACATTGCCTGGTTGCTTTATCCAGTTCGTTTACTTCGTCAAACATTCAACAAAGTAATAAACACGGTATAAAATAAATCCTGTCCGAAACACGAATTCGTACCAAAAAAACACGGTCTGTGTACGAATCAAATACAAACATGTAATCGCTTTGACGTTTTTATTATTAGTGAAATGCTCAATATTTATCTGTCCGGCTCTCCGAGTGTAACTGCAACTTTTTACTCGTTTTTCAAACGAAAAAATAACTTTCGACGATTTTAGAAAAATCTACGTCGGTAAATAGTACGGAAAAATGTTCGTTCTTTTTTATATTGGATGGATATTCGAAGGCTATATTTTGATTCAGCTCGATCGAACTGGCGATTTCTGAATGAGCGGACTCAGTTTTGAAGTAGGCTATCATCGCTTTCAATCTCTCGTAAAAGTAGCCTGGGGTTTTTATCTTTGTGTTTTAGGGTTGCGTAGATTTCAAAACGTTGCGGACAAAAGATATTTAACTTTACTGACAAAATGCTGTCTCTCAAAGACATTGAATTTTATATGTTTTTCAATCTCACGTCACCAGAGGCAACTCTCGTAATTTTAAGAACGTCCACAGTCTGATCTCAGTCTCAATCTATTAAAAATACCTATTCACTAAATGCTTGACATTGATGGTTGCTGAGTTGAGCTTGCGATTAGATTTTGAACGTTTTTAATTACGGAAATTGGCCTTCTGATATCTGCCGAATTATCCTGCAAAAATATCACCGTGAAAGCTTAGATGAGCTCGAAGTGAGCTGTCAATAGAGTCAATCCGTAGCTTCAGGTGGAATGACAACTTACTTCACATAATTTTACAAAATGGACCGGTTAATATGACTGATTTTTGTTGTTATGGTCGACTAATCTCAAAAGCAAAAAAAAATTTTCGGAGTACAGACGCCAGCAGGTTGAGCTACCCGAAACTGTCAAATTTTCCCAATCAGCTTTAAACCTTAATGCTTTAACAATAAAGTTGAAAATCTATTAAAGAAATTTGACAGATTGTAGTAGCTTGATGTGCTGGCGTCTGTACCTAATGTGGGAAGATAGTGAGCATGAATTTGAGTTTGATAGATATTTAAAGTTATTCCATTTGAACATCTACATTGTAAAGACTACATTTTCTTGTATTTCTATGTAGGTACCTTTTAGAACTCATACTTGACACTTTGCAAGTCAAGCTCACAAAGAACAATAGAAAGGTGATATTTAAGTTTCTTCTAGTACAGATGTTAGTGTTAAAGCGGTGCATTCATAACGCGACAAACGGTGCGACACGTGAACCTGCACTGTCGCAGTCACATTAAATTTTTATAAGACGTGCATAGTCGAGCTAAGGTTTCTGTTACTTGGATTGTTAGTTGATGTTGAATAGAAGTCTTTATTGTTAGCTTAGTCAAATAACCAAGGTTTTCTTTTTGTTTTAATAGTTTATGTTGCATTCTTTGGAATAACGATTTCAGTAATGAAGAATAATTAAAAATGCTTCCTTAATAACAATGAATACCTAATTACTTAACAAAAACAACAAAACGATGTCCTAACTTAACTAAAACTATTCACAAACTAAAATATAGCGTCGAAAAATTCATCCTCATCGCTGTCGACTGTCTGCCAGCCCTTGGGTCACGGGAAGTGAAAACTTCCTAAATAATTACCTACAATATGTATTACGTCCGGTTAGACTGGAAGCCGGCCCCAAGATAGTTGGGAAAAGACTAGGTAGGTGATGATTTATAATGTTACTAAAATCCAGGGGGCAGGGCATCGACATCGAAAAATATGTTTCATAGAAATGTGCGCTACCTACGCGGTCAAAATGTATAGAGCAGCAATTTTTTTTTATAACCGACGAATAATTTCTACGGCGGTTCAGAATCATGTACTGAATCCATGGTAACAAGTTCCGCGTCGATGTCCCTGCCACCCTGTATAGGTAGATGAAGCGACGTTCCAGATACTTAATAGAAGGAAAACGTAGAAATACCTATTTTTATAAGACGGCATGATACCGCAAAAGCGTATATTAGAAAAAAATAAGACTTTTTGTAGTAAATATAAACCACTAAAGTTCAGTAACCTGTCCTTTATTAATTCATGTTTCAAAGGCTTTGAACTTACATGAATAGAGACCACTTAACTAAGCCTTCATACAAATGGATATACATGATAAAATATAACTGAACTACAAAATTAAGCGTAGGCTATCCTAAAGAAACATGATAATATTATTTACAAACATCGAAATTTTTTTTAGAGTGCCTGTTTCTTGTCCAACTGTCTACTACAGCAATAAATACCCTTCTTCAAAAAGAAAGAAAGAATAGAAAGAAAAAGTTTGAAAAGAGCAAGTACTTTTTTAAGAACTATTTTTAGCAGTGATTTTCATTTACGTTGATGTAAATCTAAAATATAGCGTCGTATATATGTCTTTTAAAATCGTAGATTCGCCCCACCGCGTCATAAGATGGTCGCATTTATGTTCAGTTTTGACACCTCTGACACACACAAAGTCGCAGAGACTTGACCTGCCGAATGATTCTGTAAAAATATCACCGTGAAAAGTTAGGTGAAGTGAGCTTAGAGTGAGCTGTCAATAGTGACAATCCCTAGTATTAGTTGGAATGACAGCTCACTGCACACTCACTTCACCTAAGATTTCACGGTGAGATGTTTACAGAATCGCACTGCAGATTGTCATGGAAACGTCATTATTATTGTGTGAGCTCACTATTCTCAGTTTTTGCGTGACTTACTGCGATGGTGAGGGCAATTTTATTAAGTGAATTGTTTTTGATTATTTAATATTTATGTATTATTTTTTGTCTCCTTTACTATTCCAGACGCTGTTTACATCTCCCTATCTATTGTCCTATCACAGGTATATTGGAAGAGATTTCTTGAGAAATAAGCATCACTTCGTTGTTGTTGTTTGTTCGGAAAAAACGTTCTGTGTTTTCTTGTCTGTTTATTATATTTGTGTGTGTTACATAAATGGTAAAATAAAATAAAATAAACAAATCTAACGATTTCAATCTTTGACTAAACTCGATGTGCCACAACAAAAGTTACGTTCTGGACACAATTCTTTGACAACTGTATTCATTAATGATTGCCCCTAAGGTATTCTACAAACACACGATGTTATTGTTCATTTTGATTCCAGAATTATTCAAGGCTGTACTATTTCCCCAGTTCAAACCAACAAGATGTTAACACTACGCAATAGTGTAATACGTCACGCCAAATTGCTACCTCACAGTCGCAGAACAATATCAATTGGAACTTCAGAATGTCACGTCACAGGCACGTCGATTGATTGATTGAATCAGTACGACAGTACCGCCGATGAATGCTGGGTAATCAAGCGGCTCCATGTTTTGCCAGCCGCAACGCCCCGCGATAAGCCTCTAAGCCAATGAATTGTTGATATTTACATATTATATGTGTTAATGTTACCTCATATGGGTGGTGGTTATTATGATTATATATACATCTATAGAAAGAAATAAAATTGAAGTGTCTGTTTATGATGCCAAAATAACAACTTATTACTTAATGCATATGAAAGCATATACTGTACTTATAGCCACAAATGTTATTTTGGTGTATGTCTCGGCTAATCTCCGTAACGGCAGAACCGATTTTGATGAAATTTGGTATGTGGATACTTTGAACCCTGAGAAAGGACATAGGCTTATTTTTTATCGACATACCACGCGGGAGCAGCCACGGTCGGAAGCCAGTTGGTAATGTTTTGAAATAATTCGAACAGTCTTCGTCTATGACGATGGTGCTTATGGGGCATTGCTTTCTTTCCTGATTGTTAGTTTATAATGTTCCTTTTGTTATTGTTTATACGTGATCCAAATAAAATTATTTCCTTCTTTTTCTTATTTTACTAGTCTAACTAGGTTTGAATAATGTTATGTCAGACATGAGATCAAGTCAGAGAGTCATTGATCTCTCTACCACACAACTTTGTAAGCAAGTCCTTCCCACGCTCAACCCCTCAAAAACTTCTTCAAAAGGTAAACAAATAACTCACATAATTAACATATGAAATAGTGATAAAGACCCCACTACGCACACTACGACATTCATAAAATGACGCAGCTTTGGTTATGAAATTTTCATTAAACTTTCGTGGGTTGAGCCCGGTCGTCAAAAATATTTCATTACGGTTTAGGTGGCCCTCAGTCTGGTAAGATATAGCTTTTTGTGCGTGTTATACAAAGGGTGGTACTTACCCACCTACCTGCTTTGTGTGCAAGTTTTTGTGCGGTAAGTGCAGAGGATTTTGAGGGCATTCTGTTCGTGAAATTAATGTATTTCTTTTGAATGGGAGGTGATTTAGTGTGTTATGGAGGAATTGCCAGTGGATAAAATAACATTTTTATTAAAATAACACATACAATGGACTTGTAAACATACAGAAGTCACATGATATGAAATTCTATGTAAGTGTGTATGCTTTCTTAAAGTTCTGTCGTAATCACTTTTCGTCAGGCGTAAAAAATCAGGTTTCTTCAAGTGGCCAATTCTCGTAATTCATAATTCAATAATTCATCTCAGCGACAAACAAATGTCAAAAATTTTTCAAAAATGTAGGGAAATTACAGGTATTTTTGACCGATTGACACTGAGATCAGACTGTGAACGTTCCTAAAATTACGAGAATTGCCCCTCAGGTCAAAATCACCTTAACGAGGCAGCCCTGTTTTACTAAACGGGGCCAAAAACTGGGCCCCGTTAACGTCACGCATACCGTGCACTGTCTTCACTTCATTAGATTTACCTAACCGAGTTTAAAGCTATCGAGTCACAGTACCTACGCCCACGTAACGTCGACTGGCGTGGAAAAGGAGTAAATTGCTCCCTGTGGAATTAGTACGATCATCTGTGACGTAAGCATGGCTACCTTTGCTATTTCCAAACATCTCGGGATAAGTAGAAAAAAAAAACTTATGTATTTTGATTACGAACTTTGACGTGGATCTGCGGACACCAGCCCGTATTACCTATTACCTATATATTTTGATAAAGGTTATGTACCCTGACTGTCGGCGAGGACATTAAGCAGACAACCTGTTAATGTCATCATTACATCTACTTATATTAATATCCAAGTATTTGACACAAAAAACACTCAACGTAAAATCGAAGTAGCTAGGTATGTATATTTATCTTCTATACCACATCCACAGAGAAATACACGGCCAACACTACAAGAGTAAACAACGTCGACATGTAACCGACACATTTAACAACATATCAAAAAGCCTTGCCCGGGGCCACTTCGTCCGTCCGTCCAATATTACATATAAACCATCCAATATAGTGATTTAATCCCGTCGAAATATATTAAATATTCACAAGTTATTTTACAAGTATGTTTACACTTCCTACCAAATGAATTTAATTCGCACTGTACGGATCAATCGTACACTGTTAGTTCATTAAATCTGCTCGCTTTGTAATGTGTATGTTTCATTTCAACGATGCCAAAAGCGAACTTTATGCAATGATCAATTTCATGCATTCGTGGCCGTAATGATGTCAGTTGTTTTCATTAATATGAACTCTCACAGTTATTGCACATCGTGTAATGATTACTGTTCGTAAATTAACGTTTCTGGATTCAAGCCTTGCTCATGAATTGCCTGAACCAATAACTTTGGGAAAATTATAATAATCACTTTTATCTAGTCAATGAATTAGTTAGTCATTTTGAAGCTTTATCAATGCGATTCGGCTGATCAATTTTTAGAGAAGTATTTTGAATAGCTTGTAACATAGTCTATATTTGACGAGATACTTAATAATAGTTCCACAAATGCCTATATGAGGACCTCCATAGACAGGAGTGGTGGCCCAATGGTAACAGGCGTAATGGACAGACGCTTTACTTTGTGCAAATTATTTCATCACCACTGCTCTCAGAACGGTGAAGGAAAACATCGTGAAGAAACCGGCATATTCTAGAACCAAAAATTCGAAGATATGTGACATCCACCAACCCGCACTGGGCCCGCGTGGGCCATTTCCTCTCACAGTGAGGAGGCCTATGTCCCAGCAGACGGAAGATTGGCTGATTATACTTATCTTAAAAAATGACATCATTACAATAACAGGAACCTATAGAACTAGACGCAGTCAAGAAAGCACCCATAATAGTTAAGATAAGAACAGAAAACTTCAGACAAACGGAGTGAACTCAAATAAAATAAAATCTGTTTTTACTCCAACGCGGACTGTTGGCGTAAACAGTAACATTTTTATATAATTATGTTAGTGCAAGCTAATGCAGACGCGACAGCCAATGCTTTATTATTTTTCTTTTTTCTTCTATTGGTAATAGGTCAACTTTATTATTATACTCGTGCATCGTCCTCGAGATTAGTAACCTGAAAATGTTGAAATATATGTAGTAACACGTTAGTGACACCACTCTTACACTGAATGTTTAGAGTCCTTTGCCTTTTCTTTTTTTTTTTTTTTTTTTGCTTGCCACCCTATCTTCCCGGTCTTCCATTCACGTCACAGTGCGCCACCACTCATATCTTATTTTAAGCAATATAAAAGATTTTATCAATTTTACGGTGAAATAGGCAGAAACGAAGATGCCAAAAAGGAAATTAGAACTAGAATATATCAATTGGAAAATAAAAAAGCTAAAAAGGAAACTAAAGAAACGGTCACGCCGGGAGCAATCGCCTATTGCGTCTACGCCTACAATGACTGATACGGAGGAAGAGGACGATCAAGATCAAGGTACCTATCACACAGTAATAAAAGTTCGGTTTCAAATCACAAAATAAGTCCACATTCATCCATTTTACAAAGTTAACCTATAAATCGTTTGACTTTTTGCACAACGCGTGCGTTCGTGACAATCTGTCAAAATACAATTACTTCTGCGTAAAGTTGATTGATGCTTTCTAATAATCATTTTACACGACATTGATAACATTATCGTTGGGAAACAAATAAACCGGAGTTCGTATACTTCGCTTATTTACATTAAAACCACAAATTATACTAAAGTACACAATACCTATCAGAGCGGCTTCTGGGGCCGCATCGTCAGGTAACGCAAAACAAGTGTACTGAAGTACCCAACACCTATCAGAGCGGCTTCTGGGGCCGTATCGCCAGGTGGTTTTCAGGGTTACTTACAACAATAGCTGTGAGACGGATTTACATCAGCCAAACAGATCAGTTTTTGGGACTGTTTCATCGGCTCAATTTTCTTAAAGTATCAGTAAAACTGTTAAATGGCATTACCAACAACTGTGTCATCTGTCCGCGGACATTGAATTATAGTGCCGAACACCTATCAGAGCGGCTTCTGGGGCCGTATCGCTGGGTTGCTTCATGGTGCTCAGCCACACAACACATGGCCAATCAGTACAGTTCTTTGGGACTGCCAGCGATTGGCACGTCATAAAAAATGACTATCTGTTTTCAGTTGGTGCGTTGTTGGACAGTCCACAGACAACACCACTCGAAGAGGCTTTACCACCAAGCGTGTGCATCGAACCTGTAGAAGAGGTGTCACAACCGTCCACCTCAGATGCCCACCTACCTCAGCCGACTTTAGTTTCGGAAAGGGTTTTGGAAGTAGACCCTGTCACAGAGACAGATGAAGGACTAGCTGATCCAAAAGACCCCTCGACTGAGGACCTGGATCCGGAAGTGCTGGACATTCTCGGAGCCGATCCTTCTGCGGTTGTAAACTATGGTACTGACATACACAAAGAACTAGCTACGAGGCTACAACACATAGCCACTCTGGGACTTACCAAGGAAACACGCAAAGAACTTACCGAACGGTACCTCATTCCTGCCAACAGCGTTTTAATTGGAGCACCCTTACTAAACGCGGAAATAAAGGCAGCGGTAACAGAAACCGTACTAAAACGAGACAGGGGCATCGAAGGCCGCCAAAGTCAGCTTGCTACGGCAATTTCAGGATTAGCAAGAGTACTTACAAAAGAACTCGAAGATAAAAACAAGAATAAAGAGCGCCTAAAACAATTGATGGATGTGTGCCGCATCTTGTGCAACATACAATATGCGGAGTCTGTCACTAGACGAAACTTCGCCATATTTTCCATAAAAAAAGATCTGAAAGATCACCTAACAGACACAAAAATCGACAAATACCTATTTGGTGAGAACCTAGCGGATACAATTAGATCAGCAAAAGCCGTAACGAAGTCAGGCACTGACATAAAAAATAGGATACAGTCAAAACCTAAAACGTTCCCTCCAGCTAACAATTTAAACTGGAAAAGCCCGGCCCCAGCGCGCAAACAGCAAGGAATACAGCGAGGTCGCGAAGCAGCTCCCCCGCCGGTGCCGGGCCCTTCGGCGCGATACAATCGCAACACGACGCAGGGCAACTCGTCGAAAACATCACGACATCCGTCGAAGTTCAACCGCCGCCGATAAATCCGGTAAAGTACGCTGGACAATTATCTTCTTTTTATGCTCAATGGTCTCTAATCACTCAAGACCATACTATACTGTCATGGGTTAATGGCTATACACTACAATTCAACAAACCAGTGGTCCAGATTTGTAATCCTAAAGTCATACAACACACACAAACTGAGAAATTTCACTTCAATGAAGCAATCAATAACTTGCTAAAAATTGGAGCAATATCCGAGTGTGAACCGTGTAAAGGTCAATTCACCTCAAGTGTATTCCTACGTCCCAAACCGAATGGCAAAATGAGGTTCATATTGAATCTAAAACCATTAAACAAATTTATAAACACAGATCATTTTAAGATAGAAGATTTTAGAACAGCGGTAAAGTTAGTATCAAGAGATTGTTTCATGGCCAATCTCGACTTAAAAGACGCATATCACTTAATAAAAATCAACCCTGTATCCCGTAAGTACCTTAGGTTCGAATTTAATCGAAAACTTTATGAGTTTAACGTTTTGCCATTCGGGTTGAACATAGCTCCATACATTTTCACTAAGATAATGAAACCAGTAATAAAACTACTTAGAGCATGCGGATATCTCTCAACAATCTATTTGGATGACATTTTTTTG
Source organism: Apamea crenata (assembly GCA_949629185.1). Lineage (NCBI taxonomy): Eukaryota > Metazoa > Arthropoda > Insecta > Lepidoptera > Noctuidae > Apamea > Apamea crenata. Next base: position 6,935,156 of record OX451371.1, on the reverse strand, counting down.
TTGGGACAGACTCGGTTAGAATGCTTACAAAATATTATGGTTACCAAAAAATTATTAATATCTCTGGGCTTCATTATTAATGAGGAAAAGAGCAATCTCACTCCTTCAAAATCATGCAAGTTTCTTGGCTACATAATAGATTCAAAAAAATTCCAAATAACATTACCTAATGAAAAAAGATCAAACATAAAGGCCGAGCTAATAAAGATGATGAATCGTAAAAGATGTAAAATTAGGAAATTCGCACAATTGTTAGGACTACTTATATCGGCATGCCCAGCAATCGAATACGGGATACTTTACACTAAAGAATTAGAAAGGTGTAAATACCTGAACCTAAAAGACCATGGAGATTACAACGAATACATGAATATACCTGTTTCGTTGCAAACTTCTTTTAAATGGTGGATAAAATCGATCGAAACCTCTATCCGACAAATAAGAATTGACGAATACTGCAAAGAAATCTATACTGACGCCTCAACTACGGGGTGGGGAGCCGCGTGCGGTAACGAAAGAGCCAGCGGAGTATGGTCGCGAGATGAGAGAAAAATCCATATAAATCAGCTAGAACTGCTGGCAGCTTACTTTGGCCTTAAAATATTCGCTAAAAACCTCAACAACTGCCAAATCCTTCTCCGCGTGGACAACTCCACGGCCATTGCTTACATAAACCGCATGGGCGGCATCCAATACCCACATCTCACACAGGTTACTAAAGAGATATGGCAATGGTGTGAATCTCGCAATATCTTCATATACGCTTCATACATAAAATCGGCAGACAACGAAATTGCGGATGCAGAGTCTCGTCGAGTACACCCAGATATAGAATGGGAACTAGCAGATCCTGCTTTCCAATCGATAGTTGACAAATTCGGCTGTCCTCAAGTGGACCTTTTCGCAAGTAGGGTCAACACTAAGTGTGCTCGTTACGTGTCTTGGCATCGCGATCCCGACGCTTTGGCAGTCAATGCATTCACAATCAAATGGACAACTATTAATTTTTATGCCTTCCCTCCCTTCGCAATAATACTAAAAACACTAAGGAAAATCATTTCCGACAAAGCGTCAGGAATTATGGTCGTTCCTAAATGGCCTACACAACCGTGGTTCCCTATATTCCAACGCCTTCTGGTGTCAGAAATGCTGGAATTCAAACCTAACGATAATGTCATTATCTCACATTCCAGCAACCGGAACATACAAGACAACCTTATCCTGGTTGCCGGAAGATTGTGCGGACAGCGCTACTGCGACGCAGGATACCGCCATCCACAGTTGACATCATGATGGCCTCGTTGTCAAAAAATTCTTACCAGCAATATGATGTAGCACTCAAAAAATGGTTTAAATTTTGTTCCGAGAACAACGTCGAGTTATATGAGGCGTCAATCCCTACCATTTTATATTTTCTCACAGAAATATTCAACCAGGGCAACCAGTACGGCACCTTGAATTCATGTAGGTCCGCCCTAGCCCTTATACTAGGACCACGCATATCAAAAGATGATCGCATCACAAGATTTTTTAAGGGAGTTTACCGGCTTCGTCCACCACGGCCTAAATACAATACCACATGGGACACTTCTCTTGTACTAGAGTTTCTAAGTCAACACTTTCCAAATGAAAATTTGCCATTAGAAACATTAACCAAAAAATGCGTTAGTCTTCTCGCTATTACGTCGGCACAACGTATGCAAACGTTAGCGAAAATCAACGTTAACAATATAGAAATCCTTTCTACTAAAATTATTATAAAAATACCTGACCACATTAAGACTTCCAGGCCGGGCTCAAAACAACCAACTTTGAGCTTACCCTTCTTTGAGACGAAACCGGAGATATGCCCTTGCAAAACCTTAGTAACCTATCTTAACAAAACCAAGCCAATACGTGGGAAAAACGTAAATCTATTTATTAGTTTTAGGAAACCGTATAAACCAGTAACAACACAATCGTTAAGCCGGTGGATTAAATCAGTCCTAAAAAATAGCGGGATTGACACCTCTACGTTCTCCGCACATAGTACGAGGCACGCTGCCACCTCAAAAGCAAATCAATGCGGTGTGTCCATTGATTCAATCCGCAACACCGCAAGCTGGAGCGGAAGCTCTAACGTTTTTGGAAAATTCTATAACCGAGTGATTATTGATCCTACCGAAACAGCTCTCGCCACGGCAGTGCTATCTGATTCATAGTTACCAAAGTAACAAAAATTGTGATTTAAAATTAAGAAAAAAAAAAAAATGTGATTTATTATTAAGAAATAATTATTGTGATACTAATTAAGTAATGGGAATAATATAGCATTTAATTCATACACAAGTATTTTTACTTGTAGTTGACATTTCCTCAGCTATCTCTCAAGCTCTACATATATTTCAACATTTTCAGGTTACTAATCTCGAGGACGATGCACGAGTATAATTAATGATTAAACGAACTTACCTGTACGTGAAGTTCTATCATAATTATACAAAGTGCATCGTCCGAAGAGATTAGTAACACCCACCCAACCCAAAATGTCTCCCAGGTTGCTGTGGAAATGTCAAATACAGAACATGGTGGCTTCAAACTCTAAACTTAATGAAAGACCGGGAAGATAGGGTGGCAAGCAAAAAAAAAAAAAAAAAAAGAAAAGGCAAAGGACTCTAAACATTCAGTGTAAGAGTGGTGTCACTAACGTGTTACTACATATATTTCAACATTTTCAGGTTACTAATCTCTTCGGACGATGCACTTTGTATAATTATGATAGAACTTCACGTACAGGTAAGTTCGTTTAATCATTAATTATTATTATGTATTCATAATCAAGCAACAAAAGACTCATACTAATTATATAATATATATATATATAATTATATTTATATATTATATTTATGCCAGTATACTCGTAACACTGGCATCAAAAATATTATTTGTTTTTTTATTTTATTTTCTGGAAACTTATTTTTATGTCATTATCATCATCTGCCTAGCCTTTTCCTAGGGGACTGGGGGGACAGGGAATTTAATTTAAAGTAAAAAAGTGTTGATTTTGATGTATTCCCTTTACATGACGTTCCATTTCAAATGATATGATTAATATAACCTTGTATTTTGAAAGTGTCATGATCACGTCTTACAAAAAACATGTAAAAAAATTATACTTTACCAATTCTACATTAATTAAAAATAACTACCATCATCATCTGCCCAGCCTTTTCCCAACTATGTTGGGGTCGGCTTCCAGTCTAACCAGATGCAGCTGAATACCAGTATTTTACATGAAGCGACTGCCTATCTGACCTCCACAACCCAGTTACTGGGTAATACGATACCCCTTGGTAAGACTGGTTGTCAGACTTTCGGGCTACTGACGACCCGTAACGACTGTCAAAGATCCACGAATGACAGCCGGGACCAACGGCTTAACGTGCTTTCCGAGGCACGGAGGGGTCTTGGTATGTGAAAATGGTCACCCATCCACGGACCAACCGCGGCAAGCGTAGCTTAACCTGATCGATCGACCCGTGCGGCTGTTATTACTTAGTTATTTTTATGTCATTAATGGAAGCTAATATTGAGAGCAATAGTGGCTGAGTGAAAAAGGCCGCGAATACGAGTTGTAGGTCGTAGATTGGAATCGAACCCAGACAAGTACTTTGCCATGTCTAAAGTATTTCTTTCTCAAAAAATTTTTTATTACTGCTGGATACGGTGGATTACGGCCAACTCCCTGGGCCTGTGACTCAGCCGTGGGAACATTATAGGCTGGTTATGTGAGTTCCAGTAATCATTGTGAGTTAGAGAGATTTATTTGTTAAGTAAATTGACTACCAACTTAAATTGTTTAAACTTGTATATTCAAATCACAACTGTCAAACTTTGACAGTTGTAGCAAATTGACGGAGGTGTCAAATTGCTTAACAAATAATTTCCCTGGCTGTATAATATAAAAAAATAATCAATCATAACTAATTAATTAAAATATATGTACCAATAGCTCGCAATATGCTTAATCATTTCAGAAACAACTTTGTAACCTGTCTGCGATGCCACGTACCAGAGCATGATTAAAACATTTCTGAAATTATACAATTCAAGTAACCATGTCAACGGAATGCCAGAATTCGAAACAAACATTCATGATCAATATTCCAAGTTGATAATTAAAGGGCAATTATATTGAATCCAGTGGAAATTCCTGAGCTAGGTGACTCGCTGTGTCGCCGCTCTTACTAATTGATAGGGAAGGATTCGGACGCCGGCGGGACTCTGCATCGAATACACGTCGCGTCGACTAAATGAAAGTGAAACCGATGAGTTCACTGTCGAGTAGCGCGTTTTGTGAGTTTTTTATGAGTTTGTTTGACGAACATTATTAATCGTAGTTGCCATGTAAAAATAAGTTAGAAAAGGAGTGAATGTCAATTTGAATTTTAATTGAAGGACCAAAGGAATCTATCGAACAGCTTTTGCTCATGATAAAATTGTAATTTTTACTGCTCATGGTTTTCTCAACACGCCTCTTTATCTTTAGGGCCGATTTTTCAATCGTCAGATTACTTTTATCTGAATCATACATTATGGAATATATATTTTTCTATAGAAAATATGTCAAACTATTGATAACTATTTACTCTGCAGATAAAGTTATCTGACTGTTGAATAATCAGTCCTAAAGGAATAAAAATTGCGGAAAATATGTCAAACATATTTATTCTTCAGATAAAAGTTGTCTGAAAATTGAAAAATCGCTCCTAAACCGTCTACGATAATAAATCGACTAATTTCTCCCCTCAATCTCAGTGTCCCATCCCTCAAAATTAACAGCGTGTGATATTCATTGGATTGAATATTACTTAGCCGGGGGGAGCGAGTGTTGATGCCAGCTGATTGACTTCTGTAAACATATGTGAGCTGCTGAGTTGTGTGCGAGGTAATGTCACATGAAGATTTGACGTTGGGAACAATTATGATTCGTCAGTTTTCAATTAGGGACTGAATATTCAAAGGTAATTTTAGTATGAAGTATTATACAGCGTGCCGCTACATTGGCGACATTAATTTAACACACCACTGGCCACACACATATAAAAATTATAACAACATACAATAATTTGTAATTTGAAAACTACCGCCTGCACCGCTCCCCGACACAGGGATCTCTCTCTCTTTCTTTCAGTTCGCCTACTGTTTGCACGTTATTCGTTTTAATTTCATTGATGCATGACCCCCGCAAATGACCCTTCGCTACAGGTCTTTAAGTATGTAGAGGTTGCTCCAAGATACTATTTCAGAAAATTTTAAATAAGTAATAAAGTTTAATGAAATTACAATATGTTCATAAAACAACAATGGGAAAACGCGTGTGTTAAATCAATATTGCCATAAGTAGGAAAGTATAACCTGTTTCAGCAAGGCAACGATTTGATATGCTGTCAATCCTCATATCAAGAACTTAGTATGATTAGTCTTAGAATTATAACACCTATCATAAGATATAGAAAAATGGGGAAACACGAGCAATTTTGTTTTTAAAAATGTATACTGCTAAAAGATTCTTTGGAAGTTTTCCAAGCAAACGCTTTAAGCTTCTCGCAAAAATGGAGCATATTAGGAAAACCACTTTATATGGAAACTACTTATTTCGTGTTAGATTTATCAGTTAACCTAAATGAAGTAGAAAAACATCTTATCGAATAACGTGCTTAGAAAAAAAAATCGCTTCGAAGAGGTATTACAGGATTCCCGCAACAACCCGCCAGCGACGCTCAAAAACATTAATCAGTAAAAAAAGTTAAGCTCCGATATTTTGCACCCAACATTTTCCGACCAAATTCCTAAAAAAAAATTCCACAATCTGGGTTTTAAATCTAGACCAAACGGCACAGTTTTGTCACTTTTATTTCGAGTTTACCATGTGATATAAGTATAACCATAAATGTTGTTGCTGGCATGGCAGTCTGGGCATTTTCTTCGGAACTTCTTCCTAGAGACACAGGGAGTAAAAATCTCTACTTGGGTAGGGTTTTACACATGAGAGTTTTTGGCAAAAGCTTCTGTTATAGGTAACAGAAGTTAGTTATTTTGCCAAAAACTCTCAAGTACGTAATGTCAGTTTCATTGGGGAAACTAGCAATAATAGTAAATACTGAGAAAAGCTGCTTTAGTACATATAACGGACGACAGACGACCGACGCGAACTAATAACATAGTCATGATAATAAAATAATTATGAATGTTACGAGTACATGTTTCAAGACGGTTATTTCACTTACGTACCACTTTTCCCAAGAAAGGCAGAAATTTCACAGTTTTGAAAAAAAAACATTTCAATAGCTGTTGTATTTAATCAAAAAAGCATTCGAAACTTTTTCCACCGAGTTCAAACGTAACATGTGAAGATTAAATCTTGTAAAACAATTTTCGTGTCAACACTAAACGACTAAACTAAATTCATTCAACAACGAAAAAAACCATTGTACAAAATTCTCCTTTTAATTCCGTATACTAGAAACATTCTGTTACTTCGCCCGTAGTTTTCATCACGTACATTCCAACATCTGAATCGTTGTTGGGACAGTTTTAAAAGCTGTAAACGTCCATTACTCATGGGAAAGTTTAGACAATGAGTCGCATGTGTTTATCACGGGAACTTGAGTAATAACGTACTCGGAGGCATCTGTGCAACGTGCTACAGCCGTCACTACGTGTACCTACGTACGGACGTGTTGCCAGTATTAAATTCTCTCATTTAGTTTTTAGAACAGTTCGAAACATGGCCGCTGTTTAATGCTGGCTGGCATGTTGGCTTTAACTTGTTTTGTCATTTTGGTCTGGTTCTCGTTTGTAACAGTTTGGGTGTTTACTTTGATCTCATTTGCAGCGAGTTTGAATTGTTCATCAGCCGGCTAACACTAATGTAAAATACTTCAACATATTCAGGCATTAAATTAGTTTTGTTCTACGGGGATTTGAAAGTTCATTTTCGACAATGACCTCACAAAGCAAAGACCTCCAATAAACTACTATGTTCCTACAGACTAAGATTACCGTAGAAACCTAACCCATTTCGTTTATTTAACGACTCTTATAAAAACTGTAGTTCCAATACCAATAAAACTATTCAGCATAAAAATCAAATCGCGGAAAACATAGAAAGGATTGGAACGGTTCCGTATTACTTGTAGTAATCGTAAAAGACTTCGATTGCTGAAACTTTGTAAGGTGTGCTCGTAAAAGGAGATTATTTACGAGCGTAGCTTGGCGCGGGTTCACGACAGAGATTAGCAAGCAAATGGAGGGATGTGTTATTCAAATTTGCACAAATGTAAATGCACCGAACAAAAGCATAATATGTCGTGATTGTTCAATGTTAGAAAAGTCAAAATCAAAACTCATTTATTAAAACTAGGCTGAGAATCTGCACTTTTTAACGTCAAAATTACATAAGACAGTGCCCCAAAGCGCCTGCTCTTCACAGTTCCTGAGACAGTCCCTTTCCTTTCCAATTCCTCTTTGATAAACTTACTATCTTGCGCCTCTTCAGGCTATCAACGTCTCGCACTGTCGCAGGGAAAAGACGTGTCGCAACTTTTCTCACAAGCAAATACGAGGTTTTATAGAGACAACAATAAATTAACTACGCACTCCAATTGCTCGCTACTCCATGTCCATGTGGTCCGTACCGAAGCACCAAACCACCTGCACCTCACGTCCTATATTTTAAAGTGAAACTATGTGAATTTAATTAATTTGCGGTGTCTCTAATCTCTTTAAAGAGTGCAGATATGCATTAGCACAGGTTTATTTGAGATTAAACTGGTTAGTGGTTTTATGTGAGTTTCTGTCGCTACATTCAGGTTGATTAGATGGTATCAAATGTTTTAAATCCTTCGATTTAATAAACTAGAATTTTGAAAGCTTTAGGTGGGATCTTTTGGCGCACGATAACGTTCACATGTGGGCGATGCAGATGTTGGTAAACATTTGTGCAATTTCTTTTTGAAACGTCACTTGAAATGAATTCAAAAAACAAGATGGCGGCATTAGTTCCGATTATCGCCACTCGCCAAAATAATCTGGTAGCTCTATAATAAAGGCCTTTCACAGTTATTTTACTCCTCATTTCATCCTAAGGCTGGATTTACATTACTGTGTTGTGTTGTTTCGTGTCGCCTTCTGACGCAGTTTTAGCCAATCAAAACTCGTTGTGATTTTACCTAGTCCTGAACAGAAACGTTTGATTGGTGTATTCCTCGTCACGACACAACACAACACAGTAATGTCCGGTGGCTTTAGCCGAACAAGCTTCTCCATCTTTTACCAAGCCGACCACCATTATTCCGAATGACATCCATGATGCCTACTAAGGGCATGACGTCATCCTACTAGTGCCCGTAACACGCGCAAATTATCCCCCGTCCCTCCTCTGTCAGTTGCGCGGATATCCGCACGATATTTCCTTCCGTGGGGGATGATGGGGATAGAAATCTATTTGGCGGATTTTTGGCACAGCACTAGTTGGCATGTGAGGTCGTAAAGTTAGGTTGATGGAAGAAATAAACTTTTTCTTGTCTATGTTTATGGGGCGAAGGGAAAGGCCCAAAGAAAGAATATTAACATAATAAATAAACAATTTTTATCCAAAGTAATACACAGACACAGGTTGAGCACAGTGGTAGATATGTCGCAGCCATAATTAGTCGTTTACCACCCAGCCTTTTAACTAAACGGCGGCCGTTCAACTAACGGCCTGAATTATATTCAATAAATTATAGTTTAGGTTGGAACTGTAACCAATCACTTGCGAGCCAAATTGGTCGCAGTAACTAAGCCAGGGCATCCCGACCAAATGGGTTAGGTTAGAACTGTGATCAACCGCGTGCGCGCCGAGAGAGCGAAGCGAGGCGAGCACTACTTCCAAAGACTAAACGGCTAATTTAACCAGTTGGCTGCGGCAGATATACTAAAATGATACAAAATTGTTTGTAGAAAAGTCAACAAACATCTTTACAAACAAAAATATAAACCCTGTCTCTTAAACTAGAACATCAGCCATTGTTATTTCTTTAAGAAAGTTATGTTTTTTATGTAGGTTATGTTCTACAATTTCCTTGCAAATAACTGCGAACTATTATGTTCGTGTAGGTAAGTATACCATGCTTTTTATTCAAAAAACTGGCAGCAACGCCAGCATTCGAAGAAAATAACGGGCACATTTTCCACCAATATTACAATTTACAGACCAACTACACGCGTTAAACGCTAAACTTCGCTAAAAGAAAGATAAAACCACACTACCCACAGTTTAAACGTTTCGACTTTTAAATTATCAAAAACCATTTTTTACGGCACCAAGTTGGAAACTCGCGGAAACTTGTTTGGCTCATGATTAAATTTTATAAGTAATGGTCGAAAGTTGGCGGTTTTTTGGCAATCCCGACCGTACATTATTTATTGGTCGATATGAAATATGCATTAATCAGTGTAGGGCTTTTGTAAACAAGTTTTATAAGTATCGCAGCTGGTTTTAATGAGAAACGGTCTGGGCGTTTCTAGTCTTTTGTGTTGTCACGGGGTTATTTTATAGTTTATTGAAACATGTATACGTTTATTGGACAAAAGTCGTAAATACAGGGTGGCAAGGACAACGATGCGCAATCGGTTACCATGGATTCAGTAAATTATTCTGAACCCCCCCGGGTTGACATTTTGACTGCGCACTTTTCTATGAAACATCAGATTCTTTAATTTTGATAACACAGCAGCGCAGCAACCTCTAACCATGTAGATGGTTACAGGTTGCTGCGCTACAGGATCTAGAACCATGTGCTGAACTCATAGTTTCAGTTTGCGCGTCAATGTCCCTGTCACTTGTAAAGACGTAATTTTCACTCAACGATATTTTAAACAGTCACCTAGTAAAGACTGAAGTAAATTCTGTATTTCAGCTTTTCAGCAAAAGGGTCACTGGCTGTCAATAAAAACAACAATCATTTTAAAATAATCTCACACCGTTTTTTTTTTCAACTTATTTGTTCCCTCTGCCGAAATCCATAACTAACTTTATGAAAACAAACTACATACGATACCGGAAACCAAATTGACCTTCACAACTGTATGAGTATTCAACCAATCACGCATAATACAACAGGTCAGCAGACCCAAAGACTGCACACAACAAATAATTCCTTTTTTACTTTTCTTCCAATGAAATCGGTAACCAATCACTCCACCGGGAGGCTGATTGACAGATGGCCCGTCTACATAATTGAGACGAATGAGACTCTGCTTGTCTGCTCCGATAAATCTGCTCTTGTATTTTTCATCGATATTTTCAATGTACCTTATAACTATAATTTTATACGTAGGCACGACTAATATGGTTTGGGCATTGTTTTGTACGACAACATATTTATTTATTGACTTTTTTTAGATAGATAGATAAATCGTTTATTTGGTGCACACAAAAGACATGACACACTCACATACAAAAGCGTGATTAATTAATAACTAATTAGTAATTATATTAATGTTAGGATATAGCTACAAGGTGCCAATCCTACTTAAATTATAAACGTGGAAGTTTGTATGGATGGATGGATGGATGGATGTTTGTTACTTTTTCACGCAAAAACTACTGAAGGATGAAATTTGGCACACGGATGGTTTATAACCAGGAATAACATATGGAATTCTTTTTATCCCGATATTCCCACGGGATCAAAACTTATGCGGATGAAACCGCGGAGCGCGCTAGTATACAAATAAAAAGATAACAAAACATATGTTATGACACTATTGGCTATAATGACACACTTTAAAATAATGAAATAACGAACATACAAAGTCTGGTGTGCGTCTCAAGGTCTAAAGTCAAGGCCAAATGGGAGTCCAGCTCAGCATAATATATGTCAGAAAAATATACCTGACGTCTGCTCCATCCCTGCGGTGTCATACGGACATCGAGCAGATGAGATAAATACGCGAATTATTGGTGTACACTGTTTATGAAATCGAGTTCGTTCTTACAATAATTTAATGTCTTTGGTTCTTACATACTACGAGTATATTAGTAATATTCGCACAGTGTTCTATCTATTAATTATGCACATATTTAGTATAGACAATATTAATGTGCATAACCAATGAATCATTTTAAAAACTTCTTAGCTGAAATTGTTTTTTAAGATATTTACAGCAAAATTTTCATGAAAACAAGAATATGGCCACACATCACACTAAGTTTCTTATTCAGCAGTTACCTATAGCCATCTCATATACGCGAAAAGCTGCCTTTATTTACCAGTACATTTTCTAAGTAGTACCTACAGCAAACATTTTAAACAAAGCAAGACTAGAAATACTTATAAAGCATTAAATATCAAATGAACACCTCGAAGTGTGAACTTGTAGAAACTCCGACTATTCGCAGTAAGTACTAGTAGAAGTTATCGTACAATCGTTCCGAACTAACACCGTGTCTTGATATTCGAGAAGCGCGCCATTATTGCGAAATTCATAAGTTTGAACAATACGCTCGTACTGGAGGTTATCAGTGATAAAAGTTATGACAACTTGTAATGGAAGTATTGTAAATAAACATTCTAAGTACCTATTACAAGATATTCATACTTACAAACTTTTAATAATATTATTGTGGACTTTTTACTAAAAGTTAAGCGTTTTACTCAAAACAGCATGGCGTTTTCTCTGCGGGGTAATTGCATAACAAACACACTTACAATAGCAATAATTTTCATTTTGACAGTTCAACCACATTCATTGCTTTATTTACGCTGCTGAACAGACGTTTTTCGAACATATGAAGCAATGAATTAGCAATATCCTTCAAAATGATTCAGATTATGATTGAGTGTGTTACGCTGTTGTTCCGTCTGATTGTCTTACCAGATTATCTTAAACTATTTCACAAAATACACGTCTTGAAACGTTCGAAGATTCTACAAAACATTCAAATAAATTCCAAGAAGACTCCGAAGCATTGAAAAGGAAAGCGGACACATTGAAATATTTTCAATACGAGGAACATCATTATAGCGAAGCTTCCAAACATACGGAGTATTGTTACGGCTGCACAACCCAAACCGCTAAAAGCATTCACAGTTAGAGAATCTCCCAAACATGAGTGAACGAGCAACTTCAAACCAGGTCTCTAATGTTACTAGAATCTAGACCAACTTTGAATTGCAGGGTACCCAGATAATGGTGAGATATATGGGTGGAACTTCGGTTACAGTGATACTCAACCTTCGGCCCGCAAGGCTTACCTATCTTTGTGACTCGCCATCCTTGTTCTGCGTTGCTAAGGAAAACGGAACTGTTTTTCTTTCGTAACTACTTTTTGGTATGTGTGCGATCAATTTCATTTATGGTTTCACACACTTGTTATGGAATGATTATTTATATATTGGTTTACAGAAAGTTATAGGTGGAACAATAATTATTTAGCTACCTATTTCTCATAATTGCTTTATAGATGATTCAATGTTTCATTTCAAACTTTAGCAAATGGTAAAAGCCTTAACTAGGTAAATATAGACAGTAGGGCCCTTTGTACACACACGTTTTTCGTGCCGTGTTTTACGGCTTATTCGCCGTGTGAAGGCACGATCGTCAGTGTAATTGTACTGATTACTATGAAGGCTTGTACACGGACACGTTTTTTCTACTGCGCGGTTTATACGTCTTGTGTAGGCACGGTTCATCAGTGTTGTATGGATCACTATGGAAGCTTGCAGAGAGACACGTTTTTTCTTTGGCGAGGTATATATGCCTTACCGCAACGAAACCATGCCGAGTACAAAGGACCTAAGCGTCACACCACATGTTATTCATAGATACGAGTAGGTACATGCATGCGGCCCGCGATAACAACTACTTGAGTACTACTGCCTCAGTAGATTGGGCTGAATAAATTTGATATTAGATAACCTATACGGTCTGGAGTACCTGTAATAATTTGAAGGTAAAGTTGTTGGCAGCGTTCCATTCGTTTCAATTCAGTCTAACACTCGAAATTAGGTTTGAATGTAGTGGTGTGAAAAGTTACTCATGAAATCGAAATGTGAGTTTTGTTTTATTTTTCAAATTAAGTATGTAATTTTGTACACTGTACAAATATCACTCGAATGACGTTGACAGGATCACTTTTGGTAAACATTTAAGTACTTGTTTTGTAAAATGTCACTTGCAATGTTAAAAAAACAAAGATGGCGCACCAAAATAACTTTGTAGCGCTATTTTTATATATTCGTCAATTCAGCATGAAAACAACAAAAAATCTACGTGTTTGCTAATCTGTTACTACTTAAACTATAATAATAATAAGATACTCGTAGCTTCTTTATGCTGTACTTAGTCAAGAATTCCCTAAACAAAACCATGGACATAACTCGGAAATCTCGGAAAACATCAAACGAAATCACGACAATCCACTGAATTTACACCTTTTCGGAATATTTCGGCTCCTACAATAGCTGAAGGCACAGTTAAACGCCTCGGCTTTAGCGCCGGCTAGAGATTGCATTTCGTTGAGTTATGACCGATGGAACTCGTGATATTTACCAAGTTGCCGACTGCAGTGTTAAGGTGCGCTGTGCTATTGAACTTTGGGTTACGTGTTTACGGCATATGTTGTGTGTGTACTGTACGTTGTGTTATTTGTTCAGTATAGTGGCATGAGATGGCACGTACCTTTATAAGTAGGAATATATAGGTTAATATCTACGTTCACATAATATATAAGCTAACAGACTCAAAATAATAATATTTACGTGTTTATGTCGCAGCCAACTGGTTAAATTAGCCGTTTAGTCAACCGCCTGGCCTTTGGAAGTAGTGCTCGCCTCGCTTCGCTCTCTCGGCTCACACGCGGTTTATCACAGTTCTAACTTAACCCATTTGGTCGGGGTGCCCTGGCTTAGTTACTGCGACAGATTCGGCTCCCACGTGATTGGTTACAGTTCCAACCTAAACTATAACTTATTGAATATCATTCAGGCCGTTAGTTGAACGGCCGCCATTTAGTTAAAAGGCTAGGCGGTTAACTAAACAGCTAAATAAACCAGTTGGCTGCGACATATATAAAATAAAAAGTCACATGGAAAGTCCAAGTCCCTTGGCGATGTCTCGAAAAACCAAGTGGGCTCTCGGACTCCATGACCCTAGTATTAATCCAAACGGGTCGAACATATAACTCCCAATAAGGTTGGAGTGTCTATCCACGTTTATCTTTAGTACAGAATAATATCAAAAATCCAATAGTATAATATCAAACATGTCAGCACAAATTCAGAGTTTCTTGTCGTAAAAGTTACCTCAAGTTATGACGTCACCGGGCCTGCGGGCGGTGAGTAATGGGTAGCTAACCGTCCGATCAGGACCAGGCCCGTGCCGGACGGCGCGTTGTGTTACACGCGCGCCTCAAAGAGATGTCAGCAGAGGACGGGGCCCCATAGGGCCGAAGCCTGCCGGGGCGGCGGGATTTTCCGAAAGGTTAACCGCTGCCCTGGAACAGAAAGGGCTAAGGAAGGAACACGGGTGGGTTTTAGTCAGTAAAAGTCTGACACTCCCTTCCGCTCCACCCAGAGCGGGAGGGGTCATTTGATGATTTCCCATCCACAAAAAAAAAAAAAAAAAAAGTTATGACGTCACCTTTCCGCAGAGACTTCTCGTAATTAATATTTCCTAAGGCACTTAATAATATTAACAACCGCACTGTCGATACACTTAAAAACGAGCTGCAAAGCTACCATAATTAAATTACTAGTTCATAAAATCATTTTAGAGGATTTTAATTAAAGTAAATGAGAGTGCCTTGGAGGGTATAGAGAACATTTATAATGATACTTGTGGCATTTCCAACTCAATATACCACCCGTGATACATATATTATACAGAGCTAAATTAAATGAGTTAGCGAAACTCTGCAGACGATATTTTCTTTTATTTTATCGTGTTGAGATATCTAAATACCCATCACGTCTGTGAAGTTAACACAATAAAAAGCTGGTTTTTAAACTGACATTTCAAGTGACAACACTAACTGCGGTCGGTGACCTCACAAAAAAAATCGTCAAATGGATTTCTTTTTTTGTTTTATCGTGTGCATATCGATAGCCATCACGTCCGCGGAGTTTCGCTAGCTAATTTAAGTTGACCCTATATACTGTAACTGTCAGACCACGGAATTAGGTACGCAAATAATGATCTGAAAATAGCAAAATGTTTTGTTTTTTTATTTTATGTTCTTTATGAGTAAAGAGGTGCATTTAGAAATGAGGTTTCTAAACTATCACCAGAATTCTGTTGAGAATTCAGTGCTTTTTATTTGTGCAGAATAAACAATTTTTTTTTCACTAGCTTCTTTCAATTCACATGCTACAAACGCTTTCCGTCTTATAACAAAATGAGCACCTATGACTTTACACCTAGCCTAAACCAAACCAGTTACTAGATTTTATACTTTATTCCGACACGCGAAAAGCTCTTATTGCAAAATTGACAAATAAGACTCTGGTTTAACGTCAGTTTTTGTAAGAACTGTAACTTCGACGGATTATAGTTCGAAATTTAAAATGGCTCGATCGTGTAAACCTGGGTTTAAAGATAAACCTAGTTTTGTATTTAAAAAGGCCGGTAAAGACTTTCTTAAAAGTATTTCCGTAGCTATAGTACCTACATTTTAGAGTAGTATGAACAGGAATATGAAAAGTTTAAAGGATGCTTAAAGCTTGTATGAGAAAATCAACTGGTAACTTAATATCCAAAATCCACGCGGTCGACGTAACAAACAAATAAACTAAAAAATGGACCGCCTCGGTTTCGCAGTGAGCATGTGGCTATGAAACTTTAATATATCATGTTTCGTGCTGCATTTAAATGGAGTCGGTTATTGGAAAGTAAATAATATACGGTTTAATTGCAATATAACAACGCAACCGGAGTCGCTACTAATTGTGCCGCGATACGGTTTTTCGCGAATTTATTTTTAAATTAAAACTACATTTTCCTTTGTGAATTATGCAGTGATTTATCGGATATTTTATTAATTGATTTCCAAGAATAGCAAACATTGGAGGTATTGGGTACTTGATTATAATTTGTGATAAACCAATGATTCCACTAATTGTGGTACTCGTACAATTAGGAACGATACATTAAACAACCACTTAAGTAAATGGACAACAAATATGCGTTTTATGCAATAAATTATGGGTACCTACAGGTACTACACTTCAAAATAAATCAATCTCCCTAACCTTTTTCCAACTATGTTGGAGTCAGCTTCCAGTCTAACCGGATGCAGCTGAATACCAGTATTATGCATGGGGCGACTGCCTATCTGACCTCCACAACCCAGTTGCCTTATTAAGGTACCTACTGGTTGTCAGTTGTCGGACTTCTGACGCCAGAATGACAGGTGGGGCCAACGGCTAAACGTGCTTTCCGAGGCACGACGAGATCTTGATATGTAATGGATGGTCACCCATCCACGAACCAACCGCAGCAAGCGTGGCTTAACCTTCGATTGACCCGTGCGGTTATTATTCAGCCACGAGTCCATCCAAATAAATAATAGTAGTTCCGAATAAAAAATTACAAAAATTTGAAAAATACTTTATTTCTCTTAGCGGTAGGTATTAGATAAAGAAACGCTATTTTACTTTTAATGCCCCACTTCTTTTCTTCAGCTCTAAATGAATGGTTCCCAGTGACATAATGCGTTGGCCGCCCATTAAAACTTACCCACATTGCAGTGTCATGAAACTGGAAAATTGCCAAATTTGCATTGTAACAAGTAAGTTCTTCTTGCACAAACATTTTGAAATTATTCAACATTTTTATTGTAATGAGCCGAGCTGGTGGTAATTAGGGTTTTATATTTTACGGAGCGAAAGAGTTTAATCGACGGCTATTTAAATGAGAATAAAGCGTAGGATGACTCGTTAAAACATCAACAATGCTTGTCGGAGAACCGCTGCTGTCGTAACAACAGTTTCAATGTTTTTATATCAATTTAATCACGGCAAAGATAATTATGGAAAGAAAAGATAACTCGTAAAGAAAGCTGTTAGGCCACTTATAACGGCATCCAGTCTCATAACACGATCTTCAATCGAAAACTGAAAACTAGAAGTATTAGTTACTACGAAAATATAAGTACGCAACTAGCGTAAGAACTTTTTGCTTTAGACTTTTTTTATAGAATGTCAAATACTTCTTCTTTTAGCCGTCAAATTGATGTGCACTTTTTTATCTGTCTGTCATCGTCGTTGAAAACCCATAGTACTATATTTTTCTGTTATTTTTGTAATTAATGTTTGTTTATTCGTTTTCGCTATAATCCTTTATTTTCTTTCATTTCGAGCCTATTAAGATGTACCCACTTATCTTTTCGTAGTATCTAATACTTCTAGTTTTCATTTTTCAGATTGCAATATATTGCAATTTAACAACAAAACCTGAGTTGTTACTAATTGCGCCGCGATACGGTTTTTTGTGATTTTATTTTTAAATTAAACAACATTTTCCTTTGTGAATTATGCAGTAATTTATCGGGTATTTCATTAATTAATTTCCATGAAAAGCAAACTGTGGATTACTGGACTTATTAATATTTTGTGATAAGCCAATTATTTCACTAATTGTGGTCAGAGTACCACAATTAGCGGAATAACTGGCTAACCTACATGATGTTCTAGGTACACAACAATTAGGAACAAAACCGTCAAAAATTCTTTTTTTTTTCTCAGGATGAGACTTATTCTAGGTATAAAAGTTTGGTGGAATGCGACCTTAGCCAATAGTCTTCCAAGTAAAGCAAAATAATTTATTTTTAAAGTGATTTTTCCTTATTTATTACTTTATAAAAAACATAAAATGTAAACATGATGTTTTTATCTGGTACTACTGTATATACTCGACTAGCAAAGTCCGTTGAAAAGCTCCGGGATTTGCCTTTAATAAATTTTTTACGCCGACACGAAGCTGTTATGAACTTGCAAATTAATTTAGGCCGGTTTTGGAAACTCAATTTTCGGTTTATTTTATCCGCCAATATTTACTGAATATCAATTATCTGGTCCATGACGGTGGGCCGTGACGTCATCAATCTAACTGGCCAGCCCTGCTTTATATTTCATAACTTGCTGTTTAGGGGCATTTCATCATAATTTAATTAGTTAAATATTCTGAGGAGTTGACGTAATTAGTTTGTCCTCCTTTGGGTTGTGAAATTCTTGGACCAACTAGTTCGTAATGTGTTTGATTTAATTTTCGATACTGAATTGACTTTGAAAATGTTTCGGTTTCGCATTTGATACGGCAATATTTTATCACTTAGACATTCCTCATTTTTCCACATTAATTTTGTTTTAAATAGAACGAGATGGAATGATAACTTTCAAGTTGTTAACATTCTATTCTATTTCAATCAAAGCGTTCATGAAAAGTCGAATTTCCGTACTTAGTACCAACGTCGTTACGTCCACATATATTGTTCAAATCCATTTACATTAAGAACCCCTCTAAGCCTAACTTTGAACTAAAAACATCATCACAAAGTCTAGCTCAAACCCACTCGTACTAAATTCCCCGTACAAAAATTTTCACAACAGCCTTAAATAAAACCTTAAACATTTCATCTACTTTGTTTTCTTACTTGAACTATCTAGAGGGTATTTAGACAGAGATTGCCTTCATCCGCCATGCTCTAGCACCTCAGTAATTTGATACAGGCGCTGAATGAGCCGACTCGTCCTACTTTCGAAGTTCTGTACCTACGGTCTTCGCGTTAGCTAGCCTAAAGTTGGGTAAGCTTATAAACTTGTTTGTGCCGATTGGGTATTTCGTATTCTGTACTGTGTGACTGGTTAAACTAAGGACATGCAAGAGAACATAATAATGTATGTTCACATGCATTGAATGACTCTATAACAATAGAAAGCTGTGTGTAAACTAAACGTACCTATATCATCATCATCTGCCTAACCTTTTCACAACTATGTTGGGGTCAGCTTCCAGTCTAACTGGATGCAGCTGAATACCAGTATTTTACATGGTGCGACTGTCTATCTGACCTCCATTAAAATAAATCTATATAATACTAATAATAACGCTGAAAAAATTGTTTGTTTGAACGCGCTAATCTCTGTAATCATCGGTCGGATTTGAAAAATTCTTATTGCATTGGATAGCCCAATTCTTGAGGAAGGTTATAAGTTATTGAACATCACACTACAGCTCTTAAGAGCCGAGCAAAATGAAAAAAGTCAGAAAGACCGATAAGCAAAAACGAAGTAATATGGCGGGTGTTCGATGCGATGCGACAGGGTGGGACGAGGGAGCAAGAAATTTCACGAAGACAAAGTCGTGGGCTAGCTAGAAACTAGTAAAAAATATGCATAAATCGCAAAGAAAACCTTTAATAATGTGATAAGATCCGCTAAGAGTGCTCAGTTCGCGCAGGCGACGCTACGGGGCGACTGGATTGGGCTAATGACCCTTGTAAGGTATAATACATTTTTCCTTCATCGAATATGTTACATCCACAATCTCGATGTACTTTATTGAATATTCAGGACAAATATTAACATCCAATATTTTTTAATAAAGGAGCGACGGTCGGGTACTGATTAACCGCCTCCAATTTGTCCCATGTTTAACGAGTCAGGCTGTATATTAGTTGGGTTAAGGCCGTGGAATCTGACGGTCGCGTTATCGGTGAACTTGATCGGAGATAGGCTCCGGATTCCAAACTAGACGACACTTCTTATGTAACTTGGCCTGGACCGCAAATTAAGTGTAGTTGTACCTTAGTTACCTACTTCTAAGTGACTTTCTGTGATCGTTGGCACAGGGAAAAGATCACAGGAATATAATTGGTTTACATAACATACCGATGTTTGTTTGAGAGGAGCTGTATTTGTATCACAGCTATGAATATGAAATACAAATAAGTTACGTAGCAACGAAATTGTATTGGCAGGGACATCGACGCGCAATTTGTTACCGTGGAATCAGTAGATGATTCTGAACCACCCTTGCATAGAAATTTTTCGTGGGTTATTAAAAAAATATATATTGTTGTGTTGTTGTTGTTTGTTTATTGTTTGTTGTTGTTTGTTGTTGTTTGTTGTTGGTCATTTTGACCGCGTAGGTATTGCACTTTTCTATGAAATAGCAGAGCTGAGATAAGAGCCTTTTGGCCTCGTATGACTCTGTTTCATTTTTCCTTTTGTTACTTTTTTATATAATTTGTTTTATTTTTAACTGTGTTTAGTTTATGATCCTGTACGAGTCGCAATAGATACTTTTTCTTTCTTTCTTTTTTTTTTCCAATAACCTTAGAAAAATTTCTACGCTAGGGGGTCTAGAATCATGTGCTGAATTCATATGTAGTTCTAATTAGTGCCTCAATGTCCCTGCCAAAATAACAAACTTTAACTTAAGTAATGTACAGTCACGAGTAAAAGTATGTATTATTTATATTACAAAAGCGATTTACTCCTTTATTTTTAAATTAAATTTTATGTTGTTCCGAACATATCATTTTCGAACCTATAGCTTTATGTAATGTGTCGTATTTCAACGTTGCATTGTTATTTCACGAAAAAATCGCAATTTAAAGTGGCCAAGGTTTTGACATATTGGTGCTCGTGACTGTATCACTGAGACTAATTACTTATTATTATTGACATTTGTAGGCCACGGCCTTGGTCTTAATAAGGGCCTACTCACACTTATTCAGCTCTGCTCAGCTTTTGTCCATAGAAAACGTCGATTTTGTATGGAATGCGTAAGCATCCGTTCAGCTTCACGACCGCGTACGCATTCCATACAAAATCATTGTTTTCTATGGACAAAAGCTGAACAGAGCTGCATAAGTGTGAGTAGTCCCTAAGTCGCCCTAATACCTACGTAATAAAGTAATTTATATCCAAAAAATCTCACAGCTTTAACAGGCGGGAAATTGATACTCACGAAATTGAGCTGTAATTAACGGGACAGATGAGCACCCATTAAAATAAAATTGAAACCAAGATTTTCAATAACGATATGAAAAAAAAACTGACACCCTACCTGATTTAGGTCAACAGTTCCTGTAATTAATATTTATATTTTTTAAGGTTCTGTGCCCAAAGGTTGCCAACGGGACCCTAATTAAGGCTCCGCTGTCCGTCCGTCTATCTATCATAGGAAGACACTGAACATTTTCACCGTGTGTGGCTGCTATTACAAAAAATAACATAGAATAAAAAATTAGAGGAAAGAAAAACGTAAAAGAAAGAAAAAGAAGAAGTTAAAGAAATATGTAGTGTAAAATATTATACGGTGGTACGGAACCCTTCGCGTGCGAGCCCGACTCGCAATTGGCCGCTTTTTTAAGTTTATTAAAACCTGTGGGAGGATAGTTCGGTTTTAATTAAATCGAACTCAAACCGAAGCCACGTGGTTTCAGTTATGTTTCGTAATAATCCGAGGACGACGAGTGCGTGTGTTGTGTGTTCGTATTATGATATTATTTCTCGATAACGCGAATATTTTCATTGATTAAAGATGGGGTATTATTTTCAAGCGTTAGCTGAGAGAATTATAATGGTGGAGCATTGAAGCAGCGGCAGCTGTTGGTAATCTACCCCATGACCGATGGTTTTTCGGCACTCCTATTAATAAGTTTGAACATTTAGGTTTTATGGTTTATGTTATTTTAATTTGCTACAGATTAAAATTAATTTGGACGAATTAAAAAACAAATCGTCTATAAATATTTTTCGTGTCTCTTTTTCAGTAGATATTCGTAAAAATAATTTCTCCCATTATTTCAACGGTTACCTTAGTTCTCCTGTGAATCTCTTCATTTCTGATTCGATCGTAGGGACACTCTGCCGACATAGCCCGAAGAATTGCGAAACTTAAATGGCAGTGGGCAGGGCACATCGCTGGCAGAACAGGTGGCCAATGGACCCGTAAGGATCTGGAGTGGCGACCGCGTACCGGAAGACGTAGCGTTGCAAGGCCTCCCCACAATGTGGACCAATGACCTTGTGAAGACTACAGGTATCCGCTGGATGCGAGAAGCACAGAAGCGGTGGAAGTGGCTTTGGGGAGCCCTACGTCTAGCAGTGGACGTCTTTTAGCTGAAATCAATGAATGAATGATGATTATTTTAACGAGTAGGTACCTACCCAAACACAGGTATTCTAAAACGAAACCTGAGTCAGGTAGCTAACTAAAATATAATTAGAGACAACAGAAGGCCAATTCTCGTAATTAAAAACGTTCAAAATCTAGTCGCAATCTTATCTCAGCGACAATCAATGTCAAAAACTTGTTAGAAATGTAGGGAAATTAGAGTTATTTTTGACAGATTGAGACTGAGATCAGACTGTGAACGTTCTTAAAATTACGAGAATTGCCCCTCAGATAGGTACAGACAAGGTAGGTCAAGCTACCCGAAACTGTCAAATTTCCCCAATTAATCCTGAACCTTAATGCTTTAGCGATAAAGTTGAAAATCTATTTAAAGAAATCTGACAGATTGTAATAGCTTGATGTACTGGCGTCTCTACCTTGAATATTGGAATATTCGTTAACTTTAATATCTAGATTTTAATAAACTGGATCGTTAAATTGGATTTTAGTAACTAGGCTACTGAAAAGGTTTTTATTAAACGATAACGCTGTTTTGATACTTAAAGTTGCTAAACAATATAGGTAGGTATACGACGGCTCGTCTAGTGATGCGACGCTAAACTTACAGAGTTGATTTTAGAACGATTTTGACAGCTGTCAACTTGACAACTTGTCACGCCCAAGAGATAATTTTATACAGAGTGCCGCTTTATTGGAGACATTGATTCAACACACGGTTTCGCGTTTTCGGTTTATGAGCATATAAGTTCATTAAAATTTATTATTTATTTACGAATTTCTAAAATAACATCTTGGAGCAACCTGTACTTAAAGAACTGAAGCGAACGGGTCATTTGCCGGGGTCACGGATCATAACATCACATCAATGAAATTAAAACGAATAACGTGCAAAGAGTCGGCAAATTGAAGGGGAGAGAGGGCCCTATCTCGGCGAGCGGCGCAGGCGGTAATTTTCAAATTGCGAATTACTTTATGTTCTTATCATTTTTATGGCCACTAGCCTTACCCGTGTGTTAAGTGAATGTCGCCAGTGTAGCGACACTTGGTTTATCATCTAAAGGTTTAACATTCAAGTTTTGGAATACGTTTCATTCGTCAAACGAACATGAACCCGATACACACATCACAAAAGCGTCTCAACCGACATCGTCATCATTTGACGTTCAAAATGAGACAAGTGGAGCGCGACGTGTATTGCCGACGCGTCGCATCGTAGCGTCACGAGTCGTGACTCGAGACGGAAATGATATCGGCAGCACATAGAACTGAAACGTCGCCGTTGTGAGACGTCAAGGAACAGGGGTGCAGTGGAGGTGCCACGCGTGTCAAAATAGTATTTTTCCTTCTTGCGGACATTTTTATTTTTAGCCGGTGTAAGTGTTGTCAAAATTATAATTTGAGCTCTGAATAATGTTTCTAATTGTTGCCTTTTCTCTTTTTACAGGTACTGATGTCAAAACATCCACATCTAGTAAGATAATAATTATATTTAATTTAAACATACGTTACAATTAAATATTTCGTACCCAACCAACCGTTCGTTATCCTTCATAATTCAAATAAAACATGGAAGATAAAATTTCAAATATTTTCTTAAGACAGGTAGGTAGTTGTGCTCCTGTGCCCACATTAGGTCACGGAAGTCGCTCGGGGCTCACATAAAATACAACGGAAATGAGATACCGGTGTCTCGATGTTTGGATCAACTCCATGCATATGATTAATTTATGTTCCACGGTTTTGTAAAATACTGCCAGTGTTTATTTTTAACCGTCTGCAGGGAAATTAGAAGTACTTCTTTGGGGCTACTGGGGTTGTAGGTCGTGTAATTGTTATGTTATAATTTCTATTTATCAATCATAGTTTGGTATATTAATAGAGAGACTGAAATAATGCTGAAACAGTTAAGATCAACGCAAAATAAAACAAACAGTGAAATGTGCAGTTTGTGCATGAGGTCGTGTCTAAATAATAACAGCCGCACGGATTAATCGAAGGTCAAGTTCCACTTGCCGCGGTCGGTTCGTGGATGGGTGGATATTCATAACATAACGAGACTGCTACCCTACGTGTCTCGCAAACCACGTTAAGCCGTTGTTCCCGGCTGTAATTTGTACATCTTTGACAGTCGTCAGAAGCTCGAAAATCTGACAACCAGTCTCACCAAGGTGTATCGTATTACTCTGTAACTGGGGTGTGGAGGTTAGATAGGCAGTCGCTCCATGTAAAATACTGATATTCATCTGCATCTGGTTAGACTGCATAGCCTTTTTCGAACATTGAGAAAAGGCCAGGTAGATTAATTGAAAAGTTAAATTTTTGACATTTAATACTTCTTGTGCTTAGAGCTGTGTGTTGTATGATGATATTTTTATCTCTCTATACCTAAACTAGGGTCCAGTTTGAAAACCAGCGTCAGGCATTAGTTGTCTGACATTTTTGCTGAGCTGGGCCTATTTGGCGCAGCCGTGAGGCACACAATACTATTTTAATTTTTGTTTTTTTTTTTTGGTTTGGGTACCTTACTTAACCTGGTTCAAATAAACTTATTTTCTTTCTTCTTAAAGAATAAGAATATTTTATTTGTAAAACATAGATAATTTACATACAGAGATCTTAAAAATGAGTAGTGCGCTATGCTTTGCCAATATTGGCATACAAATGATTATATGATTCTGATTAAATACAAATAATGAGTGGGTACTATTAAATTCCAATGATAAATTTATTACGATATAATATTATAAGTATTTCAGTACCTATTTGTATTAACGTATGCATGCAAATTAAATTTCATTACAGTTCATAGTCAATTTCATTTCATGTCAGAATTTAATGTCAATTCAATTCAAAAGATTAGTATTTAATTTTTTTTATTAATCTGTCAGCATTATAATTATGATTACAGAGATTCGTCATTAAAAAAATCATCAAGAGTATAATAACAACTTTCAAGCAGTAACCGGTTAAGTGTTTTTTTAAACTTCTGTAGTGGCATACATTTTATTTCATCTGGTATTTTATTGTATACTTTTGGAGCAACACCAAAGAAGCTTTTCCTCATTAGAGAAGTTTTACATTTTACATGGCATAGTTCATTTACGTATTGAGCACGCATCGGTGTTTTCTTTACTGCACATAGTTTTTTAAACAAATCTGCAAAAAAATATTTTCGTATCCCTATCAAAGTCAAAGTTGTTTTATTTGAAAAACATAGGTGGTGTAAAAACAGGTGTTGTTATTAAAATATATGTATAGGTACACTATGTTTTGCCGATGACGGCGTACAAATATGAATAAGTTATAATCCATTTACAATTAATTAAAAAAAAAAAACAATAATTTAAAAATGTCAACAGTCAACATGTTATCTATTCTATAAAATATTTATTACAGAATCCATACTCGTTTGCGTGAAAGAGCTCATTCTTATCGAGACCGCTTGTACAGCTTCAATTTAATTTCGAGCATCAATAGCGACGGCATTATGTAAAAAAAACACTTATCTAGGTATAACACTATAGATAATTTGAAAATAATGTCACGCCTTTGTCCGAAACATGAGTGAGCAGAGTACAAAGTATTTGTAAAAAGTAAAGACATCCGTTCATCGCCGAAATATGTAACACTAGATTATGGCTACTAAATAGTAATACAGCTTCGTTGGTCTAGTGTTTGCAAGCGCTACTGCTGAGCATGAGGTCCAGCTGGTCTATTCTGTAACCATCTCACCGTGAAAAGTTAGGTGAAGTGAGCGTTGAGTGAGCCGTCATTCCAACTAATGCTAAGGGATTGACACTAGCTCACTCTAAGCTCCCTTCACCTACCTTTTCAGGGTGAGATTTTTACAGACTCTATCGGCTGGGTTCGATTCCCGGGTCAGGCAAAGTGTTATTGGGTCTTTCCACCAGGAATTTCTCAGTAGCATCCAGGAGTCCGGATTACTAACGACTAGCTTCAACTTTCTTACTAACTGACCGACTATTTAATTTATACAATTCAAAAGTGTCTGTAAATGGTTTAATTGAAATAAATTATTTGAGTTTGATTAGTGCCCGTTTGATGGCAATACGCTCGCCCCCTATTACATGGGTCTTAAACAAAACTGGTGAAATGGGAGTGTACAGTCACGAGCACGAATATGTCAACACTTGGCAACTTTCAACTGCGTTTTTTTCGTGAAATAACGAATGCAAAGTTGAAATACGACACATTACATAAACCTATGGGTTCAAAAATGCTATGTTCGTAACAACATAAAATTGTATTAAAAAATAAAGGAGTAAATCGCTTTTGAATAAAGCTAAGTGTATACATACTTTTGCTCGTGACTGTACCCTACTATAGGTATACTTCTGACAAACATTTCCGGGGATTACAGGCGTGATGTTATACGCAAATGCAACAAATGAAGTAAGAAAAGAAACTCAGTAGGTACTCATAAATCAACAGTGTTCAATTTTAATCCAACTTCAGCTAAGCTATAACGTTAGTTAATAATAATTAATCGGTGTCCGATAATTTTGTAACGGATGCGTTCGGCCAACTTGTCGGTCGGCTTTGTAGAGAAATAGTTTTACACTAATACCGAAAGTTTTGTTTCGGCCATTAGTGCGGCCTCGGCGGGCGAGGCACGTACTTGTTCTGTTTCTACCGGTAGGTACAACCTAATATAGGCCTGCGTCATGAATATCGAATTTAGGCATTGTTTGGAAAAGTAATAACCGATGTCTGATTAAATAAACATTAGGGGCCTAAATATAAACACTTAAACACTTGTTCAACGTGTGTCTAAAGTCAGTGTTACGTCAAAGTCCATATAATTATTTCGTTTAAGGTGTTTAGCCTGAGCAACTGATAAACACTGTTTTGTGGTGGTAAGGTAGGTTAAAAGGTAGACATTTTAAACACAGGACGCTTAAGCTACGGGTTCTAAAAAGAGTAGTGACCGCACTTAACGGCCATAGTGACAGCTGTCATGAAAATGATGACAGTGACAAAGATTTCAATCGTTAGATTCGCCCTACCGCGTCAAAAGATAGTCGAGTTTCTGTTTCGTTTTGACACCTCTGACACACTGACGCAGTGACTTGACTTGATTGTCATGGAAACGCTATTTAATAATGTGTCAGGTCACTCTTCTCAGCATGGACACTTTTTCGTGTGGCTAATACCCGTATTCACAAACATTACTATGAGGTCTCAAAGTGCGCGCGGACGCACAGGGTTTCAAAGACCTATTCAAAGACAATACTTGAGTGGCGATCGGCACTATGCGTCCCTTAATGTTTATGAATTTAAAGGCCTGTCATATAGAACTCATTGCGAAATGCCTTACTTCGCACAGTATTGCTACTTTATTGAGACAAGTATTATTTGTGAATACAGGTGTGAGTTCGGTGAGAGGAAATCTAGCGATTTCAATCTTTGGGCTGCGGGGTTTGATAATGTCAAATATTATATGACAGATTTTCATGACTGAACCGCTTTTCTAGGAACCAAATCTTTAGTAAAGCAAACCTTTATCTATTTGGGGCTAATTTTACAATCGACAGATAATTATTATACGTAGTATAATCTATATAGAATAGAATCTAGAATCTATCTGTATAGAATCTGTCAGAAGTCAGAATAATTATCAGAATAATTATTATACTACGTATAATAATTATTCTGATAATTATTCTGACTTCTGACAGATTCTTTATGGAAGAACTGTCAAAAATTCAAAATTATTCCTTGGATAAAATTATCTGGCGTTGGAAAAATCCGCCCATAGGTAGGTAATCATTTACTTTGCCCTACCGCACATGAATAGTTAAAGGTCACAAAAATAACACAAAAACTTTCAGCAAAGTGCCAAAACTTGTAAACCTTAACAATCTTTGCTAGGCGAAAAAAAAGTAAAATCACCCAATATGGCGGCCGAACATAAATGCGAACTCGTCGACGAGGCTCACCATCATCAATAAGAAAAATAAAAGTTTGACGGCCCGTCAAAACAGTATGAATAAATAAGTGAAGGGCAGGACTCAGGACTGTAAGCCCACTCGTGTACAAACTTAGCTAAAATATTTAACGTTCGAGACTCGAATCTAAAACTTGCTACGTAACTTAACGTTTTTTAAGATGTTTTTGGCTTCTTAGAAAGTACTTTGCTAAGGTATACCTATCTATATTAACAAAGTGTATTAAAAGGCGAAATTATATTATATTAAGATATTATTATATTATTATTATTATAATCGTGAAATTTGTATAGATGGACGGATGAATGGATGGATGGATGGATATATGTTTGTTACTCTTTCACGCAAAAACTTCTGAACGGATTTAGATAAAATTTGACACACAGATGGTTTATAACCAGGATTAACATAAAGGATACTTTTTATCCCGATATTTCCACGGGATCGAAACTTATGCGGGTGAAACCACGGGGCGCAGCTAGTGATTATATAATTCTACTAGCTGCGCCCGCGGTTTTACCCGCATAAGTTTCGATCCCGTGGAAATATTGCGATACACATACATTAATTGATTTCGAAAAGGTGACTTTTTTAATATCAATGTTTGTCTCCAGCTATCATTTATTATTTACGCTTTATTTGCATGCTGAACTCTAAGAGTATTATTTATTACATTAAAATAATGACCAACAAAAATATTACTCTTGCAACCCAGACCAGACCACAAAATCTTCAAACCGTTAAACCAACTGAAACCACTTTAACTAACAGCGAAAAGGGAACAACATATAAAACAAAGCCACAAGAAAAATAATTAAACAGACACAGATTTTATTGAAAACGAAAAGCAAATAAGGAGAAAAGAATAGATCGCGCGTGTTTTAAATAAAATATAAAAAAGAAACGTAGGGCTTTGCGTTGGGGAAGGGATTTGGCGTGACATGGGGGATGGCTTTATCATCATATCTCGTATACACACTCTGATATTCTCTGTCTGTTCAGGTTTTATTTTTGCTCGTGATGCGATGTTTATACGAATATGTACGGTTGAAAGGTAGATATGAAACAGTTTCAGTATTTGTGGCGTCGATTTTACTTCACCGCGTATTTTTTTGAACTACGTTTTGTATTGTTCTGTTTCGTGGCTGGGTTGTATAGGCACGGTCTTAAATATACAAGTCCGTCCATAGTACGGCTGCACTCGACCTTAATTGTGTAACACACTTTCAATCACGATCTGAATCATTTTGACGGATATTGCTAATCCATTGCTTGATTAATTTGAAAAATGTATCTGCTGAACCACGTAAAAAACGCAATGAATGTTGTTTAACTGTCAAAATGAAAGCCATTTCTACTGTTAGTGTGTTTCGCAATTACCCTTCTGGTCCTTTTAACCTTTATCCTTTTTTCGTTGCCTGCTTGGAACGTTTTCTCAGCTAAGCTAAAGTACTTAGCTGAGAAAACGTTCCAAGCAGGCAGACACTTTTTGACTCGTGCTTAATTTAACCATAATAATAACATATTACTCAATATAAATGAAATGACAGAAAAATAATAGAAAATATTCACTAAGAAATATACGAATCCCGTAAAAGATTCCAGTTTCAGTATTCGAAAGTGAGATTACTGTGTTGAATGAATCGTTCATTTAAATTCAAGTATACGCCGATGAAAGGAAAATGTTGACAAAATCAATACATAAAAGCTCTAGAGCCCGA
Organism: Apamea crenata; assembly: GCA_949629185.1. Taxonomy (NCBI): domain Eukaryota; kingdom Metazoa; phylum Arthropoda; class Insecta; order Lepidoptera; family Noctuidae; genus Apamea; species Apamea crenata. The sequence continues at coordinate 6,905,293 of OX451371.1, read as the reverse complement.
AAATAAAATATGATCAAAATATACGTTATTGTCCGACGTCTAAATGGACGGGACAGGTGACACCCACGACCTGGCCTCAGGGAATATGTGAAATAACATTTTTCTTTTTATATCCAAATCGTAAAATGTTCCTAAATACCTAGGTACAAAGGTACATATATTTTTTTTCCATTGATATTTATGTAGTGATTAAGGGCAGAGTAATGTTAGGTTATTTTACCGAAAGTTTGATTGTGTAAACAAATCCTCATATTAACCGTGAACTTTAACTTTACTACTAGTAATAATAAAGAGTAATGTTTACAGCAAGAAAAGCGTTACTAAATTCTTGTAAAATTATATCCTAATACCTTGTTCTATGTTCAGCTTTTGTCCATAGAAAACAACGATTTTGTATGGACAAAAGCTGAACGTTTTCGTAAAGCTGAACGGATGCGTACGCATCTCCATACAAAATCGTTGTTTTCTAAGGACAAAAGCTGAACAGAGCTGAATAATTGTGGTTAGTCCCTGATGCGTCTATGGGAGATAGGTCGGAGAAAGCAACGCGCGAAGAACAATGGAAAGCTACGGAGAAGGACTACGACCAGATGTGGGACAATACAGGTTGAATACAGCAAAAAAAAAAACTTAGTCCTAAGAAAGATATTGTACTATCTACTTGAGTTAAATAAAACTGATTTGAGTAGTTTATATACCTAAAGCTGCTAAAGCGTAAGCTGTTAAGCTACCTAAAATAAAGTCTGGCCCTATTCAATCCCGCCAATTACCCTTGCCATTCAGGCCAAAGAAATTCAGCATATATTCCGTGACATTCAATGAATTCCACCTCATCATTCACCTTGGTTCCCGTACAGCAAAGTTCTGGTACTTAATAACCTAATCACTGTGTCAAAGCTCCATCAGTGTCTCAGCACAATATCCGGCAGGCAGGCTAAGTTGCCGATACACAATAACTTTGCCGCGCCAATCTCCGCCCGGATACTCCGGCTTCACTTCCCATAAAGCCACTTCACACTGCCTCCGATTATAATCTCAGGTAGCTTGTATCTGGATTTATATTTGTGACGGTTTCTGAATAGGCAGATTCAATGAGGGAAGTCAACTTCAGATTCAGTAAGTCGTTGGAAAATTCTTATTTTTCTTTTCGTTTCTGATAGATACGTAGGTTTGTGTAACATATATAAACATCACGCCTGTATTCCCCGATGGGCTAGGCAGAGGTGTACCTATATTACACACACATTTCGCCAGTTATGTTGAAGTCCCATGTAACAGGGGGCACCAATCCATACTCCGGGCTGCTACTAAGAAATTCCAGATGGAAAAACTCAATACTTAACACTTGGCCCGACCCGGGAAACGAACCCCGCCGGTCGATTCTGTAAAAATCTCACCGTGGAAACTCAAGTCGAGTGAGCTTGATGTGAGTTGTCAGTAGTGTCAATCCCTAGCATTATTTGGAATGACAGCTCACTTCACCTAAGTTTTCACTGATCTTAGTGAAAACTGGTGGTGATGGTTACAACCATCTAGTTGTAACCATCTCACCGTGAATCGCACTACAGGACCTCATGCTCAGCCGTAAATCTTGCTACCAGTAGACCAACGAAGCAGTTAAAATATTTATCTCAAAAACATAGCCTATGTTATAACTGGGTTATAATTACAAACTTAACCATCTGGAAAAATTCTTTATAAATACCTGTTAAAATTGAAGGTAAATAACAAAGAATACTATTTTCTATCTTTGCAAATATCGTCATTAGTAAACTAGCTCAAAACAGTAATAATACACCAAATGCCTGAAGAATCTCTAACGTGGTAGTAAGTCATTTAATAAACAAAATATTTAAAATAACTATAGCAAATGATAGTAATTTTCTGACTCCTACATCTTCCACAATAGTTCTCTAAAAATGAGATTTCATAAATATCTTGCACGAACACAAATAACTACCGTTGAGATACACACAGTGAACACAGTGTAATAAATATATGACACTGTGTTAAAGGGAAAGCGTCAGGGTAGCCCGTAAAATTCAAATTTTCTTACGTTTTTTCAAATTTGCAGGTTAGTATTAGGTTGTACATTTGTTGATCTATAATCATAAAAATCATCAATCACAACTCTCTAGGTTCATATTACCGTATTGAATGACTATTTCATGACATGAAATTTGAAGCTAACTCTAACTTAAGAAGTTGTATTGCTGATTCTAATGATTATAATTCTATAAGCCATATTTGTTATGGTCGCGAATCATATTTTAATCAACAAACCCTGACACTGACCGGCAATATTCAAAAAAAAACGTAAGAAAATTTTAAGGCTAACGCATTCCCCTTAAATAAAGATGACGTGATATTTTTATTTACGAACATACCTAGAGTATTAGTAGTTACTGACTGCGTACCAAATAGATGAAAGAAATAATTTAATGCGTATCACCTGCTTGAATTCATAAAGTGTTTTCGAACGTAAAAATAAATAAATGTAATAATATAATAATAATAATAAAGAAATTTATTGACATAAAAAGCAGTTGTTACATACTTTGAAGCCCTGACTCCTGAGCTAGGTAGCAACCTGTGTTACAGGAGCCAGTGTCTTCGCCCATTTGTGGTACAATTAATATCAATGTGCAATAAAACAATATAAAAAAAAAAATAAGAAAAAGAAAAACATAATAATGGAACGAAATGTAAGATGCACACATACTCTTAGGTATACAAAATATTTGTGTGTGTATGTGTGTGTGTGAGGGTGTGTGTGTGGGGGGGTGTGTGTGGGGGTGTGTTTGAGTTTGTGAGGGGGTATATGCGTGTGTATGTGGGTGAGTGTGGATTGTTTTATGAGTACTGATATTGTAATAGATCTTCCGTCTGGTGGTAATCAAGTGTTTGAAGCCATGCGGAGATTTTTAATTTAGTTTCTTTAGTTGTGAGCGGATTAATGTTAAGGTTATTGTTTAATTTATTGTAAATGTAATTAGTCATGTAGAAGTGTTGTCTTCTAGCGGAAGCGGTTTTACATCTTTCTGATCTACATACATTAGTATGAGTAATAGTTCTCTTCCCTTTGGTGGCGTGAATTACCGGCGTCAGTTGGTGTTGTTTAATTGTGAGACGAAGTAGGTATACCTGTCTCACGGTAAGTACATTGTATCTCTACGATGGCGAAAAAATAACGTGATGCGGAATTAGGGAAAAAGCTGTGAAGTAACCCATATTATGTTTAGAAGGACGTTCATGATTCAAACGATCACCAAATAAAAAGATAGTTTGAACAATGCTATACCTAGCTAAACTATTGCAGTTCAAAAACAGTCAAAACAAATCATCTATCTTGTAAACTCCTGTGCAAAAACATGACTTTAATTTTACAAAACTTCCTTACACAAAACTTCCTTTGCTAATGGAGCATGAAAAAGACACATCATCAAGAACCAGCCAAGTTAAAGTTAGTCCGACGCAGCGCCCATAAACTTTCATTGTATGCGCTCAATAGTAGTGAGTGTACTGTCATAGAATAGGTTGAAACGGAAGGCTAGCTCCATACTGCTGCCAAAACAGATACACGTATACACAGACACGTTTCGCTTACAGAGAGTGCTAGTACACTCGCGACTGGCATTCGTTTGAGACAGTTAGAGTGCCGTAAGTACGAGTCGTGGTGAGAAGTGATGGCCTACTGGTAATGGCCCCGACTTACGAGTTGTAGGTTCGGCAGCACCCAGGCAGGCTTTACTTTGTGTAAATAATTTCATCGACATGCTCTTAAAACGGGGAAGGAAAAACTCGTGAGGAAACCGGCATGTCCTAAAACCAAAAATACGAAGACATGTGACATCTGCCAATCCGCACTGGGCCCACGTGGTGGATTACGTCCCACTCCCTCTCACCGAGAGGAGACGTGTGTCTCAGGTCTCAGCAGTGGGAACGTTATAGGCTGATTATGCTAAATACGTCCATGTGTGCGTGCGCCTCTTTTCGCTCGTTCGAGCTGACCTTCTGTACCTAACTATTTATTCTGTGGTACTGTAGTCAGTCGTTCCTGTTTCGAATAGTCCCCATAACAATGTGTTATGTGGTGTCGAAACACTTCGTACCTCATTAATGCCATAATACGAACAAAGGATTTTAGTTTAGCTTCGAGTTAAGCGCCAAACTGGCTGAGCACACAATTGTATTGTTATGTTGTCGTAGGCAGGAGTATAATTTGGTCGCGGTCAATCAGACGTGCTTGTTAATTTTGTAATTAAGTTCAAGTAGGAGGTACGCTGATATCAAATGGGGATTGTATTTGAGTATTTTAATTGACACAGGCTCATTCTGCTTCAATCAATCTGCCTAGGCTTTTCCCAACTATGTTGGAGTCGGTTTCCAGTCCGACCGAATGCAGCTTGAATACCACTAATAAACATGGAGTGACTGCCTATCTGATGGTTGTCAGACTTTTGGGCTTTCAACTACCCTTAAATACTGTCAAAGAGCTCTGCATTTGAGTATTTTAATTTTGATGGACACAGGCTCATATGATATCGTTTTCCTGAATTATAAACTATATCCGCTTTGTAAAAACAGCAACCTATTATAACCGTCAGAAAGTCAGCGGGCAAAAATCGCCAACCCTGCGATCTAATTCCGAAGGTAATGTCGCTATTAGGGCATGTAACTATCGCAAAACCCGCCTGGGGAGCAACCATAACGGTAAAGTGTAAATGTTTTCTTACCAAATGGCATCATGGTAAAGTAATAATGGAGAACGGCGTCCTCTGCGGATACGTCAGGAATATTACGATAGCCGACGTTCAGGCTTACGATGTTACGTAAATAACAATAACATCGTACGTATATAATGTCGTTAACATTGAAATTGTATGATTATCTTGTTTTTACATTCCAGCTTTATTCCGTTGTTTCTATTTCTGTGAGTTATTTTCGTAGTAGCTACCTAATACGAAAATAACTCACAGAAATAGAAACAGAAAGCAATGCTATCAATCATTTATACAAAGGGCCACCTACACATTCCTTTAAAAATATAAGCAAATAAAAGTTATTTGTTTTGAGATAATTTAATATAATATGTATACTGTCTTATATATACTTTTTAATACACTTACAGTATTTTTTTATCTCACCAAGTGACGCGCGCTTTACTTGTGGTTATCAAGTGTATGGTAGTGTAAGCACAGGAGCTCTCGGTACCGTCCGAGACAAAGGCGAAGTCGGAAGTGTGTGTGTGCGCGTGTGTTATGTGATGAAGTTACTCGACTTCACGGACACATTCACTGTGTGTTTGTACACTTGGTAATCACAAGCGAAGCGCGTTGCTTCGTGAGATAAAAATACTATTCGAAAAATTAAACTTTTAAGTCGAAGTGCTACTTACCGTTTCTAATACTATTTGCATACATTTTTCAAATAACCCTAAACTGCTTGTGGGCGTTACCCTGTGGCCCAACTGAAATGTTTTCATGTCGGGGGTAGCCGTCACGGTCCTTTGTTCTGAATCAGTTTACCGTTCCACTGCAAAGGACGTTGTCATGTTTACGCCTCAAGTTTCTTGGACCCCTTCCAGTCATATCACTCCCAGTAAAATCCCCTGGAATCAAGCCACAGCGATAAAATACTAAAAAATATTACTGCAAAAACTACCCAAGACATTTACATTACCTATTTTTAAATAGTCAATATTTTATGTACCTATACTTGTACGCCATTTGTTAGTGACGTTTTGAATCACCCACTGACGTATTTGTGGGGAAAGTCGACGAACTTTCGGTACTGTATTTTCTTTTTGCAATTTATACAGTCGAAATATCAAAGCGTTTGTAAAAAAAAAACCCGGATATATTCTTTTGGAAATCACGATTAGTTAGGTTTTCCTCGTTATCGTGGAGTCGTCTGAAAATTCAAAAAGAAAGATATAATAGCAAAGTTCAGACCATTTGTTGGGTTATAAATCGTGCTACATCACACGAGTCATTTGTACTTCTCTAAACGTTTGCGACAAGGATACGATGTTTCACTCAGCAACTACTTACATCGAGAGCAATAAAACTGACTGATAACTTGCCTCGTATTTATTTGTTGGAGATACAACTAATAAGTATTTCACTTACTCTTTCAATATCAATTTATGACATCTATTTTTCTGATATCTCGTCGTTCGTGTATTAGTACCATAATGGATATCCTATATTTGTCGTAAATAACTTGAGTGCCTACCAATTTTAGCTATCTTGCGCCTCGGCATGTTTCCAAACTGCCTACGTTATGTCGTACGTAAGCATGGCTCCGCTTTCAATGTGTTTTATTGATCACGACTACTTTACATGCATTTAAAAGACTTGCATTATTTTCAAACCCAAAGTATGTTTATATTCAAATTCTACGTAGTTCAAATCGTTGGAAACTGCACTACTTTTTCGTTTTGCAGTCCAGTATTTTACTGAATTTGTCCCGAAGTAGTTTCTTTGCGAAAAAATCCCTGCAGCGTACAAAAACTTTTCGAAGGAAAAACTCACAAGTTCCAGACAATTTTTTTAATTTATTGTCAAAGAAGACTGTTTCGTACGATCTCTCTCGCGTTTCGTAGTTAAATCAGTGCGGCTTATGGCGCTTTTAATCGAGCAATTTAATAAAATGAATGTGGTCTATTAGTAGGACGGGGTTGCCGTCAACCGCTAACTCAACGGTGAGCTTTTCCTCCAAGCGATTACTTTAATGTTTTATGTTTATAGTTAATTTTGTCAGTAGCGTTGGGACATACGTTTTTATAGAAGACCAGCTTATTATATAGCCTGTATTTTATTTCATTGTTTCCTTAAACCCTTTTGTAGCTTTTAGATGGGTTGTCTCTCCTACACGTGTTTGGACTTATCATTTTACGTCCAAAGTGCCCGTTGGATTTGGCTTTCGGAAAAGTATTTTTATCTCCGTATTGTCCATCAGGCTTATTTCATTTAAAAGCTACACAGTTTTTTTTTTTAATCTTTATATATTTAGAGGCTTTTACCTTACAAAGGTACGTCAGCCTAATCATACCCTAATCTAACTAATTATTACACGTAATTATTAATTATTAATAATACAAATATATTATTGCGTAAGCGAGGGAGATAGTGATGCAACCATTTCATAGATCAGTTTCGCTTCTCTCGAATTCGGTGTAGATAATATTCTAATGAAAGCCCCTACATCATACATATTAACTTTTAACTCCCGCATCACTATCTCCCTCTCTCTCCTGTTCTTTTACATTCCACCAGCAAATGTTGGACATCTTCGACTTTATTACACAGGCAATTAGGGTAATCGACTTTTTTCATTAGGTATCCAAATTTCCTGGATGGAAAATGACCAGAACGCAATTTAGCTACACAGATGATCTCGCTTATTAAGTCAAATTAAATGATTTAATTGGACAAATGTATTTGCTCATGCCTATACACAAACTAGTGCCCCTGCTTCGCACGATTTTGAAGACTTAACAAAACATCGATATTTCGTTATTTAACATTTAATATTAGTATTATTTATCCACATAATCTTCCGGAATAAATTCTCTAAATGATGGTGAAAATCGCATCAAAATCCGTTGCGTAGCTTAGAAGAACAATGTTGTCTCTTAGACAGACACAAGAAGCGACTTTAATTTTATAATATGTATAGTATTGATATCATTCGTTCCTGAAACTTATAACGCTCACGAAAATGGTTAAGAAACTTCTATAAATAAATACAAAGGTGCACATTCTATAACAAGAAGATGGCTAAGCCATAAACTTAAGACAGCAATATAGCGCTTTCCCGGCAGCAGCTAAACGTGACTTGTTTCCTTTTAATATTTCCAAAGACACCTCATGCATTTAATATTAAAACGAACGAGTAATGGACGACATTTTAAATCTGCGCCGGCTATACTTCGTTTAATCTCGCAATTTATAATGAAGAATATGGTTCGTTATAGCCGCACCTCCCCTTGGACGTTTTATAAGTAATCGGCGTGCTATTACTAGTAAATTGATTCGATTTGGTTCAATGAGTCTCATAGATTATGAGTTGGTTTATGAAAGGCACTCCATTAAATTGTTTACTAGGTAATTTACCCACCTCTGAGTTGTTTTTTTTTACCCACCTCTGAGATGTTTTTTTACCCACCTCTGAGTTGTTTTTTTTTTACCCATCTCTGAGTTGTTTTTTTTACCCACCTCTTAGTTGTTTTTTTTACCCACCTCTGAGTTGTTTTTTTAACCACCTCTTAGTTGTTTTTTTTACCCACCTCTGAGTTCTTTTTTTACCCACCTCTGAGTTGTTTTTTTTTTGCCCATCTCTGAGCTATTTTTTTTTTATTGCTGAATGGGCCTGCTGTTGGCCTCGATCACCTGGAAAGCGGTGGATGAAGTCTATGGTGGAATGAGCGTGCCCAGAAGATGCCTGCTCACTCTTGCTTAGAAGGCGGGCTAAAAGTGTGCCCCACAGATGCTGGTATTAAACGTGATTGATATGATGAATGAGCCACCACGCACAGAACCGGTCGATGGAGCGATGCTTGGATGCCTATGTCCAGCGGCCTTTCTGCTGAAATGATGCTGATAATGCCACCTTGAAAACTGATGATGAATTATTACCATTTAGCACACAGAGTTGCTAAACGCTTAACAATTTTTTGCCATCCAGGTTTTCTCGGCGAATCTCGTCGAAATCGAATGTCTTGCGAGTATGGTAATTTGCGAATCTGGTATTTAGCGATTCTGGGTTAAGCTTATGAGCCATTTTACCAACCATCTTTTTTACATCAATTTTGCTTCTTAAATGTACATTGCCAACAACGCAAACACATTAGTCAAACAATCATCTTGAACCACTTGTGATCCACAGGACAGTGTGAAAGAGTTAAACCCCACCGTCTACAAATTCCAGGATCTGAAGTAAATTTTTCCAATGTTTCCGTGAATCATTGGCCATGATAGGCGGATCCTGCACTTAGCGTGATGGATCCTGCCAACCCCCCGTCCCCCTCCACCATCTCATGATAAATGGCTTTGTCAAACCCCTCGAATATGGGTCACGAAACCCGCTCTAATGGCCCTGCAGCGATATATTTTAAAACTAACGATCTAGTGTTGTTTATGGCGATAATCGAAGTTTACGATAAAAGTTTCTTGGATTAAGTTAAGGTGTAATAGTCTGCTTGGTTAGCGGCCGAATTTACTATGAACCTTAAGTTTTGAAGGCCTTTGAATAAATTTAAATAAACGTCGTCGTAGTTAGCAGAAGTTTAAATAATTACCAAGTTTATAGACAGAAAATCGAGTTCGTTTTCTCCTATAATATGCCTTATACCAATTCTATCAATTACGCTACACTATTTTAAATTCAAGTCAAGGCTAAATCAATATATACAAACAAACAAACTAGCCAAAACCTACACAGCTATCCCGTTCACCGTCAGTTAGCTACCTGCTTGCTTTCTAGCTTTTAAAATAATATATTCTAAGAACAAGGTATATTTACCGCTCTCATTTACCTGCCCCTCGCTTCTTATCATTCACTTCTGCGACTTCAGCAAATCTGCCATTTCAATACCGCACCGTCCCTTCAAGGAGTACCCTCCAGCCGTAAGCTCGCGATAACCGTACTCCGCCACTAATACAGCAGTATTAAGATAATCCAAGTACCGACAATTACATTTAGATATACGCCTGGCAAGCATCCAATCCGATCATAATTGACAGCGTGATTGATGCCTGTCCGTGCTCTGATGATTTGATCATACGAGTGAGAAGTTTTGTAAACGATTTAACTGAATATCTCTAACGATTTGGTTACAAAAAATCTGTAAGTGTTTATGCCTGATAGACACCTTACTCGATTTTCACGAAAAAGGCATTGTTTTCTTAGATACTATAAGGGATTTGGTTTCGCCTCGATATAATGCTAGACTATCTTTATGTGGGTACAGTTCATACAGGACAATGTGGACCAAACTATCCAAAACCAATATAGTAAACAACTAAACTCCTTTACTAAAACACAAAGAATCTATTTTACTTTATCTCCTCAGTTTAGTCCCAAAAAAACCTGCGTTTTAACCCGTCAACTTTATCTTCAAGAAAAATAGCCGTACGTTTTGCGGCAAAAAACAACTGATTGCGGGCAAAACTGTGGCTAAAAGTTACTGATATACTGCTAGATAATACAGTCTCAGATGGCACATAGCTCAAGCTAACGAGGTTTTACTGCCCTCCCCTGGCCCGTAAATTTAGGCCCACTATTCTTTTCCCGGTAGAATTTAGTAAATTTATTCCTTAGCGCAGGGAATTCGACGCATTTATAACGTTTGATGTGATAAAACCAGCACTGATAGTTATTTTATGCATAATGTTTGGACTTTATTGTTGCTTTGGTATCGATACTGAGCACATAAAAAAGGACAGATCGTGTTCAAGAAACTGCTGATTATATTTAGGTATTGGAAAATCCGCAAATGGAAATTTATTTTGGTCTTAATAAGAACTAACGGAAATTTATTTCAAGATGCCAAATACTCCCACACTATTCCGCCGTTTGATTTCCCATTTCTTCCTAAGTTAATTTAAGACTAGCTTCTCATTCACTCTGATACCAAAATAGTTTCTGTGAAAGGCAAAAGATAAAAAGCCTTTTCCTCCAAGTACTAATCACGTAACTACATATTTTAGAACACGCAAATAACAAAAAGTATTTATTTATTTTACCATTTATGTATGTACACACATATATAAACAGACAAGAAAAACAGAACAGAAAAATAGGCACAGAGGTGATTCTTATTACCTACATAAGAAATCTCGTCCAGCATAGCTGAGTACCTATACTCTTTTACTTCATTAAAATATGATACGATTGCAAAATAAGATCTCTCCTCAAGAGTCAAACCTGTTATATGAATCTTCTTTGTTTACACCATCAGCATAACAGTGCCATTATTGAAACATACAATACACAGATACATCCCTCTAACTATGTAGGTAAGCATGCTTGTATGACATGTAACACATTAGTGTATTAGCAGACATTCCTTCATTTCTCATGTATCTTAGAGCCGAGTACCTCGTTAGCATTGTTATTTACAGGCCTGTTTACCAGTTTACATACTCGTACAAATAAGTAAGATTTACTACGCCTAGGGAATATGTTGTTCTACGCTTTTTCTTTATATTTTGCTTGTGGGTCTCGTTTTGGTTTTGTTTTGGCCTTAGTATGTCTTTGTGAACTCTAGTTTTCAGCAGAACAAAAACTATCTTCTTTCATGCTTCAGGCATCCGTTTTTAAATCAGTCCGTAATATTGTAAAACATTTTAAAAGAGTAACTATGGAATTTTATGCCCTTTCTTCTTCATGCGCAACGACATTTTGTGAGTTGCATTAATTAATTCTATTTATTTTGTTGTAAATTTTGACAATCAAAAGTGTCATGGCCTACTTGAAATACTTACCTGATTTGACTATGACTTGACTCGAGAAAAAAGTTAACATAGCTGCATACCCCTAGGTCTATGTATAACCTACCCTAGCCAATCATTTTTTACAACAACTAGTCTGCTAACCGCGGATGTAGTCACTATAGGCTTTCCGATGGTGGCTCGCAAGCTGTACACTGATTTAGCAAAACAACAAGATGATATTAATAATCTCTCAAATTCTTTCATTTACTGACAGATAACGCAGAATAAGCCGCTGGGTCTAGAAGCATTAAATTTAACACAGGAGCTCCTTATAAGGAAAGTAAACACTAAGAAAGGATTTTTGAAAATTCATTCCCTAAAGGGGTTATTGAAAGTTTGTATACAAGTATGTTCTTTTTACCGATGGGAAATCCCAACGGGCACACGGCACACGGGCACACATGTATAATTGTATACATACTATAAAGGACAATGACACCGATTCCCTTGTTCACAAATAAACTAAATTTAAGTTCAGTGCATCTTTTTCTTTCTATTTCATAAAGAAAAGGGCAGAAGATAAATATTAGTTTAGTCCTGTCAAAATAGCCAGCGCCTGACGTAAATTGACGTATTTTAAGTAGCCATGTTTTTAATCACGTCTAAACTGTCTATAGAGTATCTTATTTGACAGGACTACACTAATATTTTATCTTCTATCCTTTTCTTAATAAAATAGAAAGAAAAAGATGCACTCAACTTAAATTTAGTTTAGTTTGTGAACAAGGGAATCGGCGCCAATGGCAAACTAAACAAAACACAATAATTTTCTATTCCCACAATTCTAAACCCCACAAACCATAACAAAATTAAAAATCCATCTCCATACACAGATAGGTGAGACAATGCAAGGCATAAATCGACCATTATCACCGGGGTGGCCGTCACCCGGGCCGTTTGATTCAATTCTGTGGAGATTTAGTGTCGCCCTTCCGACACCTTACCTTGGCTCGAACATTGTCTCGCTGCTAATTGAATCGGCTGGCATATGTGAGGTCAGGTTTGGCGTCGTGGAACAAAAGATACTCTTCATGAAAGTCATAGGCAGTGTTTATAATCGTTCCATTCTAGGTTGCTGCAGCTCATAAAACAACTGTTTCACAGAGTTCCAACAGAAATGTTAGAATGTATGTATATCTCAACCAAAATCTTTGATACAATAACATTGTACAATTGCTGCTGGGGAGTTTGTTGCGCCACTTCTTCTTTCCAGCGAAAGCACTCGGAAGTGGTGAAGGGCGGGCGTTTTGGGGGACTGTCTTTTGTAATTTTGACGTTCGAAAAGTGGTGATTCTCAGCCTAATTTGAATAAATTACTTTTTAATTTCAAGAATATTACAAACAGCTACGTAGACTTTGCTAATTAGGCAAAATGTCAACTCTATATTAATATTATTTTCCAACCCTACCAAGTATTATGAGGCTTCGACAAATATTTTTTTATTTTTTTTATTTTAGTTAATTCCAATGGGTTTCGCTTGAAAAAATTAATTTAGGCAGCACAAACGCGTAGGTTTACATCAATATCGAGGTACCTAAATGTGGGCAGCATACAATACATATACAATGGCAATATAAAGTGTGTGGGATGAAGGGTTCAAAAACAGATCGTGACGTAATAATAAAACAAGACAAGTAAATAAGATTATGATAAACATTCAAAGCTGACTAACTTGACTAACTTTTGATAGAATCATACTCGGTCAACATCGGTATAACATCGTGAGGAAACCTGGATTTATCTTCTATACAAATAAAATAAAATCGTAGCAAATTCATAACTGTACGTTGAATACTTTTGAAAAAAAAAAGTAATTGCCGTGGGAACGAGTCAGATGCCGAAAATATAGTTTTTAGAATATTTGTCCGTTTTTCTGCATGTATTTTATATTATATATTCCAGATTTGCACAAAAATGGCTGTATAGATTTCGATGAAATTAGATACACAGATAAATTTATAACCTGGATTGGCACACAGGATACTTTTAATCCAGTTTGTACGTTCCCGTGAAATATTTTCCGGCATCTACGCGAGCGAAGCCGTAGGCAAAAGATAGTAGTTAATATAAGACTGAAATCGCCAACCAGCCAGGCACCCAGTGTCTACTCTGTATGAGACGAGGAAAAGAGGCTGTTTGTGTATGTGAGTTTATATGTCTGTAAACGCACCCACGACACAGGAGAAATTCCTAGAGTGGGGCAACGTCTTTACTTTAAAAAAAAAATAATATTAATAGGCTACAATCTTCATTTGATCTACAGTTGCATTCCATATCCACACAGCAAGTCCCACTCCATTCTAAACTAACGTATCATTGTTTGATGCTGAAAATGTAATAACATCGTTAGTCAACGTTCGTGAATGTTTTGGTCTATTATTAAGATCGGCAGCGCCAATAAACAAGCGCGCTATATAACGAGTGCGCGCTATTAGTGTTACCTCGGGAAATCAGAGACTCGAGTGAGCAACGTGTTTACCGTACAGTTTGATGTCGTGTTGGTATGTGGTGCTATTTAATTGTCTCTTATGTCGTGTGTTTACTGTTATCAATGGGTAATATAAAGTGGGTTCCGCGCTAGATAGATGATGTGACACTGGCTAATCTCTTTATGAAGACATGTACTGTATAGATACAGTTGATATGAGAGAAGAACAGGACATAACATCACGCTGTATTCCCCGCAGGGTTCGACAGAGATCTGCCTAACCCACATTTCGCCAGTTATGTTTAATGTAATGATTATGGATGTATGGAGTTGTGCCCGTTTGATTGCTATCCAGTTTATATTAACCATTGATAATACCACTTATAAACAGTAAATAAACGACATAAGAGACAATTAAATAGCACCACATACCAACACGACATCAAACTGTACGGTAAACACATCGCTCACTCGAGTCTCTGATTTCCCGAGGTAACACTAATAGCTCGTATAATTCCATACTCTAGGTTGCTACTGAGAAATTACAGATGGAAAAACCTAATAAAACTTTGCCCGAACCCAATAACACTCATACTCAACAGTAGCGCTTACCACCACCACACCAACGAGGCATTCAGAGATGAGAGAAGAAATACTATGAATAACTGTCGATTTTGCAAAGGTATATTTTCCTTTCTTTCCCAGAAACTCAACCTAGGGTCTCGTGTCAGAAGCGACACTTGTGTCCGCTAGACAACTTGGTGGATCCCAAATCTCGAACGCGGGAATGCGCTCCCGAGAAAAACATGATATTACCAAATGCGTGAATCATCTGAACAATGTTTGCGACAGTTATGGGGGCGTTCTCCTGAGTTATTGTGTTCCAGACTCAAATTTACTGTGATTTAACGTCTACCGGTCGTTATTTTTCTTGCCATTTTCCTCGGGGCTTGCGAGGGGTTTCGGAATAGGACCCGTAACGTAATGCTTGAGAGACCTACTGGGCTCGTTTATTACTGTTCGGCTGCAGCTGGAAACTATCGACCGAAACGACGGGTTTTCTATTACAAAACAGAATTGTTTATCAACAAACTTAATGTTGGATTGCAAAAAAAATACATAATATTCTCTTAAACTCACTAGCACAATGACTTTTGATTTATTCAATCAATTGCACAATCAGGGTACCATTAAACGTTGGATATCTTTTGACGTCTCTATCGGCGACCCCTCTACGAAAATGCATTAAACACAATCTTGAACCAAATAGATTTCCAATCGAATTCCCGAACAAAACGTTTGATTAAAATAAAATTCACTTCTCACAGTCCAATGTTAGACATTCAGTCTGTGAAATGAAGCATCAAATCCACAAAAATTAGACAACTGAACAATTTAGCTCGAATTTCCGCTCGTACGGGCCATTTAACCCAATAAATTTAGACCATTACCCTTGTCCGAGCGGGCCGCAATAAAGTGCTTTAAAGCGCCCGTGTCGCTTTGAAAACTCGTTACGCTTTTTTTAGGCGAAGACAGAAATAAAATTAATTTTGTATAATTGGGGAAATTACAAAACGTTTGGATGACATTCCGGTCGTTCGGTTCGGATCCCTTGTGTTTATATGTGCGAATTGGCATTCGTATGTGTTGGGAGGGTGCTAAAATGTTTTCTGAATTGATATGGAGCGATACTTTTAAACTGGGACTCCAGAGCCTTTTCAATTGGAGGTAATAAAGACTCGGGGGAATGGATACTTGGATAAAAGCGTAGCTCTGAAGTTTTAGAGGGCATTCGATACTCTTATTATGATTAGACGTGACAATACGTATCGCTCCCGCTACGAAAGATAGTTTTATGGAGCCAATAAAAATAAGTTTACATTGCAACTTTTGCAACAACAAAGCGGTATTCAACCCCCATTTAGTGCCAACACTAAAGACGCATCAGCCTTGTAACTATGCACTTTGTAACAACTTGTTAAAATCACTCTGCTATCGGAAGGTAACAGAGAAAGGCAAGCGCGAGTTAATCTGAAACATCAGTTAAGCTGCAGGTAAGCTGTTGATAGCTGTACCTTTACGAATCACCGATCGCTTTATGCTTCGCTGCAATGTTTTTGCAGATGTGTGGCAACAAGTACCACGTGTCTAGACTGTATGTAATAATGATGGAATGGAAAGAAAGATATGTGAACGACAACACATGTGATACACATGACATGACACACACACACATTAACGTGACAACGACGACAATGACGTCGGCATGTGTGACGTTAGATTTGATTTGATTTTTGTTTTGATTTGAAGTTACTTTAGGGCTAAGAAAATCAATTATTTTTTGTAGAATAGTTGTGCAGAATGTGTGCGACGTTGGTTTGCAGTGTAAACGCAAACCGGCAAACTAGCAGTTTCGATGCAGTTTTTGTGCAGTTGATATCGATACTCTCGACCGAAGCACAATCTGCAGTAAACAGAACTACATGCCGACTGCAAGTGAGCTCAAATTCAACCGAGCTGTTTCGCTAATCAATGGTTTATAATATTTAGTCAGTGATGTATATTATACAGGGTTATTTTAAATTGGCTGGCTAAACTCCGCAGACGCGCGATGATACAAAAATAAATTAATTTGATGTTTTTTTGTGGGGTGATCGACCGCAGTTATTGTAGTCACTTGAAATATCTGTAAATACTTCGCAGACGTGATGGGTACCGATATCTAAACACGATAACAAATAAGAAAACACTTACGCATACTTCAAGTAACAGCATCGATACCTATTGCGTCTGCGGAGTTTACCTAGCGAATGTAAAATAACCCTGTATACTCATATTTACCTACTAGTTTTAAAAGCTTCGAATAAGTATCTCCTTTTCTTTCCATTAGTGAACACAGAATCAGAATACAAGTAGATACAACTAAGTGCAAGTAAACTACTGAGCTCAATCTTCATTTACTTCAAAATCCATGAACAATCTGCTATATTTCTCGGCCAACAGTCTCACTTACAAACCGACTCCTCAAACCGAAACTTTAGGTATAAACTTGAAGTTACGAAGTTTTGAGAGCACTTGAAATAAATACTACTGAAACTCGACTATCAGGCGTCGATTCGGTACAAACTCGTGTATTTAAACTGAGATTAGACAACAGGTTGAATTAAGACGATGTTTAAGATCACATTATGGGTATCAAATTTTCTTGAAAAATTTAAATAAAATTTCTTGAGCGGTTTAGAATTTTTTTTTCTATCTGGACCTATGAAAACCTCATTTTACCTAGGTACAGCCTTTAACTACATACACACGTTTTTCTTGCCGTGAAAAACTACGGTTTATTCGCCATGTGTAGGCATGGTCCTCAGTATTGTATGGATCACTTTGGAAGCATGTCGCCGGACACGTTTTTTTCTACAGCGCGGCTTATACTTTGTACCGTAAAGAAGCCGTGCCGTGTACAATGGCCCTTAAGGTTCTCGGGTACAAAAGTTACCTATTGCGTTAATCTCGTAAATCGGGCGTTTCAGGAAGATCTCACAACTTTACTATAAGGTGGAACTTTATATCATGGTATGAATATACAACTTCTTTTTACTCGTCAACGTTATCGTATACATTTTTTTTTAAACGTTGCCCCACACTAGGAATTTCTCCTGTGTCGTGGGTGCGTTTACAGACATATAAACTCACATACACAAACAGCCAGACCCGGAACAACTAATTGTAGGTCATACAAAAATTTGTTCCGTGCGGGAATCGTACCCGTGACACGCACCGCAGCAGTCAATCGCTTAACCACTGCGCCAACCGTGCCGTTTAGTATGAAACAAATGGATGTAACAACCCTCTATTAGCAAAGTATTAGGCACCTTCTACCGAGTCAAACGAATACCTTAAATAGAACAAATTATCATCAACCAACGAAATACCAATTAATGTTCCATCACCCAGTGAGACCACTTGTACACACACGCACACACACAAACATCACGTAACAAACACACATGCTAAATAATAAATCAACATCTGCATTTGTCTAATATCGGTAAGTTCTATCAGCTTACAGTAATACAAAATCAATATAGTGAGCCTTCAATTAATCGGTACTTCGTAGCCTCGTCGTGGGTTCGGTACGCAAAGCCGATTCGACGAGCTCGCGGTACTTACGGGCTGCCATACCCGAAAGCTCTTGTGATAATGGCTGCCGAGTTATTCAAAATTCAGGTGCTATGATACAATGGCGGTGGTGACGGCGAATTACCTACAGGGGAAAAATATATTGGGTGTTGTTTCGAAAGATGGTTATCGTTTGGTTTGTTGTTTAGTGTAGTTGCTGGTATTGTAATAGTTATGCAATAGCTGCTTGGGAAGCAAAAACTCTCTTTGACCAGCTCAGTGGAGCTTACCTAATCCATTCGCAGTGCACGTCTATAGCTTCTAAAATAAAAAAATAAATCTACCTATCGCAGTTGATGCTGCTTAGAGCATTAGCTTTGCCCATATAAGATAAGATAGATAATGTTTATTTGCCAAAAACAGTGTTTACGTTTCCTTGTAGTCTACATTAATAGCAAGGTTTACAAAAAAAAAAAAAAAAATAAGTCGCAAAGGAAGCATTTTGCTTATGAACACACTACACACACTACGCTACACTAGGTCGAGCCTGTCTGTCTTTAAAAACGATAAAAAGAAAAACATTTTCTGCTGTTAAAAATACCTTGTTCTTGCACTTCATTTATATAAAAACGGGACTACGAAATAACAGAAGCTTGTTATTAAACATTGAATGCACAGAATTTCCAGAAACTGGAATATTTTCACAGTATCATTCATTGTAGGTACTGCATCTATGAACGGTTAGTTTTTCTTGTCCTGTTTCTATTGGTTTAGTCAATGAATTTCAAGGAACCAGTTCTATTACACTACTTTTCAGAAGGAAGCGTATAATTTAAATACCAACAAAATCTGGACAGACAAAACAGATATTTTGGCGAATATTCAAGTATGTACTTTCGCCAAATTAGTATATCATTACAAATTACGCTGGTATTTCGAAAAACGAACTGTACCTAACAACACAGCGATGAGAGGCTTCAAAACATAAATTATGTGTGTGAATTACGAATATTATCTAATGTTGCAACTATACAGCAATGTAATTTTACGATCAACTCATTCAGAAAATAATGATCAGTAGTACATAATACAGGAAATCACAAATAACTGCAAATAATTACGGCTAATCACAAACATGGCTACTATTTATGTTTTCCTACATAAGTAGGTACATTGGTACCATATATCTATGTTCTCAAACAACTGAACTAATTTTTGCTGCCAGATTATACCCACTGGGAACGTGGACAATACAAAACACTCAGGATAAAAATGTATACAATTTTCCACATAATTATGTCTAGTAAAAAGTGTTGTGACCAGTGGTGACCCAGTGGTAAGGACAGGCGCTTTACTTTGTGTAAATTATTTCATCTGCACTGCTCGCAAAACGATAAAGGAAAACATCGTGAGGAAATCGGCATATCCTAGAAGCAAAAATCCGAAGAAATGTGACATCCATCAACCCGCACTGGGCCGACGTGGTGGATTACGGCCCACTCCCTCTAACTGAGAGGAGACCTGCACAGCAGAGAGAACATTATAGGTTGATTATGCTATATGTAGTAAAGATGAATATTTGTTAAATTAATAAGAAATATGTATAATCATATTCATCAATCTTGTTAAGTATTTAAAACCGATGTTATAGGTAGGTATATGCATCATCATCTGCCTAGCCCTTTCCCAACTATGTTCGGGTCGGCTTCCAGTCTAACCGGATGCAGCTGAATACCAGTATTTTAGATTGAGCGACTGCCTATCTGACTTCTACAAACCAGTTACTGGGTAACACGAGACCAACCGCAGCAAGCGTAGCATAACCTGATCGATAATCCACAAGTATCACCTTAGGTATATACCTAAGGTGATACTTGTGGCTAAGTAATAACAGCTGCACGGATAGTAGTGCATGTGTGTAGTAGTGCATGTATATACATACACTCGTAAAATGTCCAAATACTTATTCAATGCACTTTTATCATAATATATCAGGAAACTGTATACCTAGTACCTACACACCCACGTATATGTGTGCAATAGGCAGGTAATTAAGTTGTATAGACAGCGCAGATTACCCTACGGCCCCGCGTAAGCTGAAACTTGCAATTATCGTCCGCGTATAAATCCTACACACGCAACGCGATATTCCTACATTGTTACGTAACCAATAATAACCTTAGGTATTAATAGAATAATTGTGTGATGTCACCTTACATATCTCGTTAAGGTAACGTGTGTTCAAACTGCTGTAAAAGCATATGAATGAAGTTGCAAGTACCAACATCAACGGTGATGATTTCTATGTCGTTCTCGTTTGAGCACTTGATGGATAAGTATGCTTTCGTCGGGAGCAGCAAACTCTGCGGAAATTCATAGAAAACTCAACCTTGTAGGGTAATTGTGCTGCTTTTCCACAAGCGATGGGACACTTAACATTATGTCCTTCGTGTCCTGCCAGCTGCACGTTACAGGAACTGGTGGACTGATGCCCGATGAATTCTGGGCAGAGTCCATTTAGAAGTAGCAGAAAAAAAAGAAGGGCAATACTTCCACAGGCATCGAATTAAATTAGTTATTTGAACAGTTGTAAAAGAATCTTCATTTTAATATGTTACTGTCAATCATATTCACATCAAGCCTAGTATCGAGTCACTGCTTTTTGTTGCGTTTTTCACGAAAACGAAACGACGACGTTTCGACATTCGTTGCGAATTACACGTCTTGCTTTCTACCGAATACAAACAGCATGTATAGATAGATCTAACTCTCTGGAAAATGCAGTCGTATTTATTTAGCTGTTGTCCTACTAGAGGGCAAAGGACTCCCTTTCTCCTTTCCACTCTTCTCTATCATAATCTAGAGTGGGCCAATCCTACCTGTAGGCGTCAAGCTCGCCCCGCCATCTTCTTCTGGGTCTGCCTCGATGTCGTCAAACGTTTTCTGGAACCCGCATGGTGGTAGATTTGGTGCATGATTCGTTCGACATGCGGCAAACGTGACCGGCCCAGTCCCACCTAAGCTTCGTGTATTACAAAAAAAAAAATCAACAATACTCCGACAGTAAACAGTACCAGTCAAACAATAATTGTCTACGAAACAAAAACGCTAAATGAGCTATCTTTTAACATTGAACATTTGTATTTTAATTCAGCTCGTCACACATGAATTGGCACGTCAAACACATGAGGGGGCCCGGAGGGATGAATCGTCAGACCCATACCTAACAATTTTACACACGAATTTTACTGGCCATAAAAAATTCTGCCAGTTTCTGCCTATATATTATATTGAGGCGGGATTCGGACGATTTTTTTTCGGATCTCTTGTCTAGTTTATGCCTAGTACTCATAAACGTCAAGGTTTTATGCCTGGAGTAGACGAAAGTGGGGAATCAGCAGCGGTGATAAAGTATAATTTTCTTTCAAACTTAAATGGGTTTAGGCCTGAATAAGTAAAGTAAATAAGGAGAAATGTATAATATTTTAACTGTTCCGATCATTTTTTTCACCACATGGCTGTATGTCCTATGCTCACGTATCTTATACCGATACAAAAGCAGAACTAGAGTGTTCATGTATTCAGTGAAAGGTCTCTGTATATTGAGAAAAATCTGTGAAGCCTTCAAACATCGCTCAAAGTTCGTCTCAGCTCGTCGGTTTTCCTTGATGTACACATTAAATACACACACACACATGCTCACTCAAGGAAGCGAAGGTAATTCCGGCACGTTATTTAGGCGCAAAACACAATAACGCAAGATATTAATTAACATCTAGTCTAATAAGAAGAAGCTCCCCAAACGTCCTGTCATTAAGCAGAAAAACAGGTCAGGTAGGTTGAGCACACGCATTGTCGGCCGAGCCATTTACTCACAATACACACGTTTAATCACTCACGCGATTTCTCGTAATATCATGCCTTAACACGTAACGGGAACAAATGAGCCGAGTCGTCGGCAATCATCACACGAATGCGTAATCTTAAGCTGGATTAGTGTTCGCTCTTGACCTAAATCGAGGTATGACGGATATATTATTATTTTCTTTGAAGTACGGTCGTAGCGTTTAGTAGCCTTTATTAACTCCGAAAATTTTGATCCTCCAAGACTCCGGAATTTCTACGGATCGTAAATTCTCGTATTTGAATATTGTATTGGACTTTGAAAGTGAATTAACAGTTTTATTATTCAGTGGGTCTATTATAGTTCGCTTTAGAGTAGATATTATTATATTATGAATGTACAAACAAATGATATTTATGCCAATAATTGATAAGCTAGTTGACTCGGTTAACCAATTACAAATTCTGCTAAGTTCAGTTAAGCGGGAGTAGGCATGAGAGTGCTGATTACAGCAACTATAAGGGATTAATCACTAGGATTATACTGTAAGTTATGGAACTAGTGCGCGGTAGATAATGTCAGGAGCTTCGAGATGGCTTATGCCGAATTCATATATAGGTATTGAGGACAAAGGTGTACCTTTGATTGACTGTACTGGGTCAAACTTTTATCAAATCAAATTAAGGCAACTTGTTTCATCCGTACATTTCTCATAACTTTTTACAAAATTTCAAATAGCCTTTGTTAGCAATCCTAAAAGTAGTTTTACAATTTATTTAAATTAAAGGTTTAGACATCAGAAATTTCCAGATTGCTTTGTTATTTAGCATAGATTCCCAGGCTTTTCCATAGCTCGCGGCCGTGAGTTGTTCTCCTCCATGTCACTCCAGCAGTAGTTTTCAAGCTTTCTTCCCATCTTTGAAATGATCTTCCTCTTTTCCTCTTTCCTCCTTTGGGATGCCACTCTGTTACATTTCTGGCCCATCTTTCGTTTTTACTCCTAATAACATGACCACTTCCATTTGACGTTTTACAATAAAACATTTTCAATTACTTCACCCTTTATTAAAAGTAACAGCACCACTGAAAGTCAACCCTTTTCTCAATTACATCAAACGAAACGATCCTTCGTATCTAAATACATACAATAATACGGTGTCGGTCAAATTGCTCATCCGGACTATTATGTGTTTATTTACCGGCCAACAGGGTATAATTGTGCCGTAATCAGCAGGCCGGTTAGCCCACGGGACCGAGTTGCGGTACCCGTAAATAGCTCTCTCATAGACGACAACTATGGCGTTTACCCTGATTGTACGCTGTTTAGAATTTATTGGTTGGTTTTAAATTGTGGCAAAATTTTATTTTGTGATCTCATATATTTGATTTGCTTACCTGATTTATATGTGAAGATTGTTATTTTCTATTATTAAGTATAACGCTCAAGAGAGTACCTGTACTACCAAGCATTGTTTCCAAATAACCGAAAAAAGCTAAAAACTGCTAAGTTAGCAGTTTTTAGCTTAAAATTTGAACTACTAGCTCTCTCATAGACGACAACTATGGCGTTTACCCTGATTGTACGCCGCTTAGAATTTATTGGTTGGTTTTAAATTGTGGCAAAATTTTATTTTGTGATCTCATATATTTGATTTGCTTACCTGATTTATATGTGAAGATTGTTATTTTCTATTATTAAGTATAACGCTCAAGAGAGTACCTGTACTACCAAGCATTGTTTCCAAATAACCGAAAAAAGCTAAAAACTGCTAAGTTAGCAGTTTTTAGCTTAAAATTCGAACTACTAGCTCTCTCATAGACGACAACTATGGCGTTTACCCTGATTGTACGCCGTTTAGAATTTATTGGTTGGTTTTAAATTGTGGCAAAATTTTATTTTGTGCTCTCATATATTTGATTTGCTTACCTGATTTATATGTGAAGATTGTTATTTTCTATTATTAAGTATAACGCTCAAGAGGTACTACCAAGCATTGTTTCCAAATAACCGAAAAAAGCTAAAAACTGCTAAGTTAGCAGTTTTTAGCTTAAAATTCGAACTACTAGCTCTCTCATAGACGACAACTATGGCGTTTACCCTGATTGTACGCCGTTTAGAATTTATTGGTTGGTTTTAAATTGTGGCAAAATTTTATTTTGTGATCTCATATATTTGATTTGCTTACCTGATTTATATGTGAAGATTGTTATTTCCTATTATTAAGTAAGTATAATGCTCAAGAGGTACTACCAAGCATTGTTTCCAAATAACCGATTAAGAGATAAGTAGTTCGAATTTTAAGCTAAAAACTGCTAACTTGACTTAATAAGATTGTGTTTTTAGTTGCATCTACAAAGAAGATGTAATTTCCGAGTACCTATATGAATGGCATAAGCATAATATTTTATAGCATAATGAGCCTATAATTTTCCCACTGCTGGGACACAGGCTTCCTCTTTATGTGAGAGGAAGTGGGCCATAATCCACCACGCGGCCCAATGTGAGTGGACTCTGCCAATTTTCTTTTGGTTTGTACAGTAGCGAAATAGATCTCTCAATAACGCTGCTTAAAATCATCTTCTAAGACAGCATATCAATTTAACAACGGTTTTCATTCATCATCATCATCCACATGCACATCCATTGCTGACCACAGGACTCTCTTTTCATGTGCCAATCCCCAAGTGCCTCTGCCAGCCATTTAATAATTAACTGTTTTCATTAGTAAACCCTAATTAATTAGTGATTTCTTCCTAGTACGTAATAGATAAATAACTGCATGACGGAATTCAGATAAAAAGCCTTCGAATTTACATGAATGTTTATGATCATATTAATATATAATTTTAGAACACCCACTCAGGATATCGTTTATTTTCAACTCTGTGACAAAAATCCGTTACGAATAACACCCACTTTGCAAATTACTGGTAATTGATTCCTTATTGCCATGGCAACCAAGCATACATGTGTTTTTATCTAGGTTTATTTGTGTCTTATAAACATGAACGTAATTTTGATTGCTTTCCAATGGTCGCTCCATTGAGCTATCAAATGGGAAATATTGTCAATCATCACGCTTGATGGACACATTTTGTGATCGTTATTTGTTTTTGTTTTATTGTTATAATTGTATGGAATAGGCTACTTCTGAACTACACTTGGCTTATTTCCACTACTCTGTATCTACCCTAGATAGAAGTAATTGATTATCGAAACCAAACTGAACCACGCGAGCTATGCCCAGAGTCTCTTTAAAGGATAAAAACAGGAATGAAATTATCCGTAAAAGAACCGGAGTTACTGACATAGCTTGCAGAGTAAGCAAACTAAAGAGGCAGTGGGCCGGCCATGTTTGTCGAAGGACCGATGGGCGGTGGAGCAGACCAGTCCTGGATTGGAGACCGCGTATCGGCAAGCGTAGTGTGGGACGCCTCCCAGCTAGATGGACGGATGAACTACAAAAGGTGGCTGGGACAAACTAGATGCGGAAGGCGGAGGACAAGGGATTGTGGTGCAGCCTGGGAGAGGCCTATGTCCAGCTGTGGACTGCAATAGGCTGAGTTGATTATTGATTGAAACCGAAACGTTATTGGTAAACTGAAAAAGACTTTCGTTTTAAACTTCTTAGGGTGAATTTGACCAAACTTTTAGACCTAGTGTAAGTCTTATCTTGCGAATAAATTTTTAACGTCTGACAGTTTGTGCATGGAAAAACTGACAAAAATTTTATAACTGTTTACGACACTTACCTGCGGGGTAATTGCGTCTTGCACTATCAGTAGTACATACCTAATGGCTTTAATTTTGACAGTTCAATAACATTCATCGCGTTATTTACGTTGTTGAGCAGACCAATTTTACGAACGCATGAAGCTATGGATTAGCAATACTTATCCTTATCTTTCTTATTATTATCTAAGATTATTAAATTTGATTTCATTTGAGGTAGATATATTTCACCGTAGCCTGATGAAGTTCACAGGAGTAGCATTGAAGTTCATTGAAAATGTTGAGAAGTGCTTTTAATTGTACGAGTATTTAATACATTTAATGGTATTTGTAATTGTATTTTTTAAATGTTTTTTTGTTTATTGTTATTTTGATTGTATTTTTAATTGTGTTAATTTAATTAGGATTGTATTTTAATTGTAATTATGATGGTTTTTTAATTGAATTTTTTGGGTAGTAACATCGCATTGGCTATATTATAGCTGTTAAGGTGTTATTTACGAAATTTGAGAATAAATAAAGATATAAAATCCTTCAAAATGATTCTGATTGAAAGTGTGTTATGCAATTAGGGAGCAGGGCTGGCTAGGCAAAAATCTGTGATATTTATTCTGCTTATCGTCAAAACCTGTTAATGATTAAAATTAAGACTCTTGTATCTTCACCAATAATGAAGCAAAGTCCTCCGTTATGGAGCTCCCAGAGGAGTTCCCATATGGAAGTAGCTATGACAGGTAAAGTTAGCTTACGAATCTATATAAATTTGGCAATAAAAAATGCTACCATTGGTTAGCCAAATGATTTGTTTTTGTTTATAGGAACCGAACATTACACGATTATGACGAAGTCTAGATGGTTCTAGACTTCGTCATAATCGTGTAATGTTCGGTTGTTCGGAACAAAAAAGAATCGTTCGAATTCGTGTAAAAATCAGTCAGCACGTCGTCATGCCGCAGCGTCATTACTCGCAGTAAACAGTTCATAACGGGCGCCTCATTGGCTGGCGCGATGGGATTTCTAATTAGCCACCACATAATGACGTCTTAAGCTGTGCACTATTTATACGGTGAAGGTAATGACTTGTTAATTTCTTGCTACGTCTTTGGATTTTGTGTTTTAGAGTTTCGGGTTTAGGTTACGTTTCGAGTGCAGCGATAAAATACTTATTCACAGTCAGCCAATAATAATGTTCCCACTGCTGTGACACAGGCCTCCTCTCTGTGAGAGGGAGTGGGCCTTAATCCATCACGCGGGCCCAGTGCGGGTTGGTGGATGTCACATGAATTTTTGGTATAGGACATGCCAGTTTCCTCTCGATGTTTTCCTTCACCATTTTGAGAGCAATGGTGATCAAATTAAATACACAAAGTACAGTGCCTGCTTGGGTTCGAACTCACGACCTACAACTCGTAAGTCATGACCGTTACCACTGGGCCACCACCGCTCTAAAATGTTGATCAGTGGTTATAGAAGAACATTTATTTTAGTAGTTTATAGGAATTACTTTAGGAATGAAGACTTTGTGATACCAATCGAGTCTATCATGTGTTTATCCCTGACGACAGTAAACTGTAGCAAAGTTGTTAAGCTGTGTCGGAATTATTACAAAACAAGGTCTATCTTGAGACCTAAGTTTGAACCAGCAGCCCATTTTTAAACTACAATCTGACAAAGTTACAAAAACTGACGTTAAACCCGAGTCTAAGTTGTCAATTTTGCCATTAAGTATTCGTAGGAATACAGTTTAAAATACAGTAATTGCCTCGCAGGTTTAGGCTAGGTTTAAAGTTAGAACTCGTTTTGTAATAAGACGGTGTAGGTTTGCACATTCTGTAAGTTGTCTTATACTCAGTATTATCAGTCAACTTGTAAATTTGAAGAAGAAAAAAGAAAGAAAATACATTTATTTGCGGTAAACATGACATATTAAAAAAGAAAACAAACAACTTCCAAAAAAGACACTACAAAGTAAAAAATAACTTTAATTTTGGAAGTCGGTGGCAAACAACGAAAATGCGAATCCAACATCACCGACACAAGTTGGGGGTAAACGCGTCACACTGACAAGACAAGACTGCAAGACTCTAGTTTGTTAGAAAGAACCCTCATAATTGATCTAATAAAGCCATTTTACCTACATCGCGCCGTCTTCATTGAGATTTAATTACTCCAAGTCACTTCCTGTTTAAAGCCTTTGCTTGTCTTCATCCCATTTTCCAATTTAACTCTTTACAGTAATTAAAATCCGAAAAACCGTCATTTCCTAATTAAACCTATAAAACATGTTCATAACATGTTAATTAGAGGTATTGCAACTCGCATAGCGTATTTAGGGCGTCATTACTGTCTAATGGGACACAATCGCGACGTAATCAGGGCGTACCTGGGGCTCCTGGGGCCCCGGGGCCCTACAATGTCTCGTAATTATGTTAGGACCCATTCATCTTGAATTTATGGCGTGTTGTATCAATTTTCACAGCGTTTCTGCGGTTGTGTAGGTGGGTACTTGTTACGTAATGTTTAGCTAAGTGGGAGTGAGTTTATTTGTTATTAATGTGGCCTTGTTTTAGTTACGGTTTTACATTTTACATTCGTATCTACTCGTACCTGAGAAGAAATGGTTTATATTTTTGCTAGCAGCGCCTGCGGTTTCACTCGCATAAGTTTCGATCCCGTGGGAATATCGGGATGAAAATTATCTTATGTGTTAATAAACTATCTGCGTGCCCAATTTCATACAAATCCGTTCTGTAGTTTTTGCGTGAAAGAGTAACAAACATCCATCCATACATCCTCACAAACTTTCGCTTTTATAATATTATTATTATTATAGTAGGATTACAGTCAAGAGCTCTTCCGTCTTTGCACATGACTTTAAAACAGTGCGTTTGAGAGATCCACATATTTCGCGGCTGGCAAAGATGGCAGATTCACCGCACAGTTGGAAAAGACATCTTTGTAGAAGCAAGAAAAAACTTAGCTTCATTAAGTCAAGTTAGCAAGTCATAAAATTAATGATGCTGTAATGCATCGCTTTACATTACTTTTAAACGCGAATTTAACTCGAGATATTAAAGTGAGAATTTAATAAGTACTTAAATACTTGGCAAGCTATACTCAACTTGCGACCCGCCGGGGTTTAGCTCGCGGCCCCCTGAGCTTAAAGGAGGTCCGCAACATAAAGTATTTAATACGAGTTTAACTTAAGTTATATACCTAGTTAAGCGAGGGAAGCCTTTATCTCGCAGTGGGACAGTGCTTGCTAACATTAAATAAATAGCTTCAATATTATCATGGTAACAATATTCATTGCGTTATTTACGTTGATGAACAAACAAATTTATCAAAAACATGAAGCACGTTACCAATATCCTTCAAAATGATTCACATTGTGATTGATAGTGGTGGAAGGTTAGCAAGAACCACTCTAAACAAGGTTATTGGAAAAACACCAACAACCTCTTAAGAGGTCATTTTACTCGCCATTATGAACAACTTTTACTATGGGACCAAACCTGAAATTGCGAAAAAAAAATCAGCTGTTCCCTACATTTATGTTCGGTTAACTCGTCAAAATGTAGGGAACAGCTGATTTTTTTTTCGCGGTTTCAGGTTTCAAGTTATTCATAATGACGAGTACAATGACCTCTTGAAAGATTGTTGGTGTTTTTCCAACAACCCTGTATATGTATAATAAGAACAATTCTAGGTATAAGCAGTGCAGTAGCGGTGGCTTAGTGGTAACGGCTGCGACTTACGAGTAGCTACAACTAACGTAAGAAAGAAAGAAAGAAAGAAAGATAAAGTATTTATTGCGACTCGTACAGGATCATAAACTAAACTAAACTACGTAGGTTCAATACCACACCGGCGCTTTACTTTGTATAAATTATTTCACCGCCACTGCTCTCAAACCGGCGAAGGAAGACATCATGAGAAAACCGGCATGTCCTAGAGCCGAAAAATCGAAGACATGTGACATCTATCAACCCGCACTGGGCCCGCGTAGTGGATTATAGCTCACTTCCTCTCACAAAGAGGAGGTCTGTGTCCCAGCAGTGGGAACATTAAGGCTGATTATGCTGCCAGGTTTAAGGATAAAAATATATACTTATACTTAAATCCGTCTGCAACTGTACTGCAC
Organism: Apamea crenata; assembly: GCA_949629185.1. NCBI lineage: Eukaryota > Metazoa > Arthropoda > Insecta > Lepidoptera > Noctuidae > Apamea > Apamea crenata. Next base: position 6,875,523 of record OX451371.1, on the reverse strand, counting down.
AATTTGAGTGTACAACTACACAACTAACTATACAATTAGTACAAATTACAAGTTTGAACGCGATAAGTAAATGAAGGGAACATGACTGAATCTGCATAGTGCAAGCGAACTAGAGAGTCTTGCTAGTCAAATTGATACTAAAATTGAAATCCACCGACCGTCCTCTCGCTGCAATTAAACTTTACCCGAGCTATTTGAACTATCAAAGTTATTTGCATCGGTTTATTTCGCAAAACTGGAAAGTATGATATTGTAATACACTGTGTTTTGTAATGTTTTACACGTAAGGTCCCTGTGAATACGGTGCGTTTTCACTGTTAAGAGTGATAACTGTGATTCGCAGCAGCTTATTTTATAAGTTCTATGCCCTGGCTGGAGGTCTTACTATAAGTTTTATGCTCTGGTTGGAGGCCTTATTATAAGTTTTATGCTCTGGTTGGAGGCCTTACTATAAATTAATGCTTTGGCTGGATGCCCTGGCCACAGGATATACATAAATAAAATAAATAAGTTGCTTCTTTTATTATTAATTGAATTGTCCCATTAAAAAGTTAATACAAAATATTATATAATATTAGTTATTTTATGTCTCAAACACAACTCAGTACATAAATAAAATAAATAAGTTGCTTCTTTTATTATTAATTGAATTGTCCCATTAGAAAGTTAATACAAAATATTATATAATATTAGTTATTTTATGTCTCAAACACAACTCAGTAAAATGTTTAAAGTTCTAGAAAAATATTTAATTCCAATTTGCGGAACATACATTTATCAAATTCTTATTAAAAAAATTCTTAATGTCCTCTGCAATTGTATTCCTTCCCTTGCCATCTTTATCTAAACTAAATAGAAAAAGATAAATAGAAAAGATTCGATTTTTTTGTATGTTGGTTTTTTACACTTTCACGCTAAAATGGCTGAACATATTAGGATGAAATTTATTATTTGATTAATTATTACAAGACATTCCACGCGGATGAAGTCACGGGCAGAAGCTAGGGTTCAATAATACTGTAAAGGCCAAATAAAATATGAATGAATAAATCTACTATAAATATTTAACAACTCTTTTCATCCACAAAAGCGTCGTTTTCCTACAATACGAAACAAAAACTCAATTTATTGACAGAGCGGTAGTGTTACGTTGTATTATTCCATTACGGCGCGCCCTCCGGTTTAATCGCATTATAATCTCGGTTGTCGTTACGCGCTGGCAATGAACAATGCGCGCCGATAATTACTCGCCAGCTACTATTTATTGTCGCCCGCCTCGAAAGAGGCGAAGTTAGTAGTCGAAGTTGGAACAAAACGGGTGTTCGTATTGTTGTACCTAAGTTTGTTTATTTACGTACGCGTGAAGACAATAAAGCAATTCTAGGCTAGTTCTGATGGTTATGGCAGGTCTGATTCTGGCACAAGGCGTCCTTGCCACTTCGCACAAAGTCGCTGGTCATCGCATAATTTCACAGGACCCTTTTCTTCATACACTGGCGGGCAGAAAGTCTAGTTATTTCGCTCAACCATGACACCTCGTGTCGTCTAGGACAGACGCCAGCACATCAAGCTACTACAATCTGTCAAATTTCTTTAATAGATTTTCAACTTTATCGCTAAAGCATTAGGTTCAAGGTTGATGGAGAAAATTTGACAGTTTCGGGTAGCTTGATGTGCTGGCATCTGTACTGAATTCTAGGCTTCATTTCAAAAGAAAACTTAACCTCGTCTTTTATAGCTCAGTCAATTTTCTTGTCGACAATATTGGCAAAAAATCTCGTAATATTTTAAGCATAAAACATTCTCGGGATTTTACTGTCGTGCATTTTATAGTAGGTACAAGTACATCCCTTTGTAAATTCTCAGAAACTAAGCTTTAATACTGGACAGTAAAATTTTTATACCATCAGATAAGCGAGATGCGAGATAAAAACTTCAGCAAGAGAAACAAAGGCAGGAAAGGAAAGCAGCCGTCTGCTACGGTTTCCTAGAAGAGCGGTGGCCGTCATATTATTACGGCCGTCATGAAAATATGTTATTTTCACCATTTTTTTATATTAAGGTGTCAAAAATTACTCTGTATTTGGACAGCCGTTAAGCTACGGTTTCCTAGAAGAGCGGTGGCCGTCGCATTATAAGGGCCGTCATGAAAATCTGTTATTTTCACCAGTATTTGACAATAAGGTGTCAAAAAATACTCTGTATTTGGACAGCCGTTAAGCTACGGTTTCCTAAAATAGCGGTGGCCGTCATATTATAACGGTCGTCATAAAAACCTGTCATTTTCACTAGTTTTTTATTAAGGTGTCAATAAATAATTAAAAACCGTATATTTACTTTGAACATTCGCACCGATCACCGTTTTCTTGGAAAACCAAAGCTTTAGCAAAATACGGCAACCAGCACAACTTGATTCAAACTACTGTTCACCACTCGCGACATGTACGAGGTACCTACAAACTATTACAGCTTGTACATTTGTGAACTAAAGGGCGCCTCCCATGGCTCATAATTATGTGTTTTGGATTAAGATGGATATGCTTTTGATGTATTCGAACGACGTGCGAAATTACACGAGCCTTGTTATCGTGTAATACATCTTAATACACGGCAAATGGTTTCTCCATTAGGTACACGTAGGTATGATATGCCTGTCTAATGCATCTCTACGGTTCTAAAGCTTTATTCTATGGTGTTCATCGGATCTGGGAAGAAATATTTTACCAGAATATTTTTCGTTGCAAATGTATGACTTTTTTTTTTGTTTCTTATGGCTTTATGGGTTTTAATTAACAACAGTTGATATTAAAAACGTAATTGTAAAAACGGCTTATTATATAAAGAATTAAAGAGTAATAAATAAAAGCTATTTGACTTTAAGACCGTCCCAAAGACATAATATAGTTACGTATTATTAACCTTTGGGTTAGCCGAAGATATTTTGCTCCACCGATTAAGCTATAAATTATGTAGGTTCGCCCCGGAAAATTATTCAGGACGATTCAATGTATTTCTGAACTTCTCGAAAACATTTTTTTTTTGTTCTATAAATAAATCGGTAAAAGTCAAGTCCAAAAAAAATTAAAAGCTCTAAGCAACTTCGCAATTATTTAGTCTTTATGTCGATTTTCGTAGGCAAACCGAATTTTGTTTTCGGTTTTCGGCAATTTTTGGCCGAAATATCCATTTTCAACATTTTAGGTCGGACATTAACGATTTTCAAGCCCTTTATATTTGACGTTGTTAAAAACCACAAAGAAACTAATAAAGGTGTCCTCCCACAGGTACAAACAACGCGGCTGCCGCTGCCGACTTTCGCCCCGCGCGCAGTTGTGATGTACAGCGCCTCGGTCGGCGGCGAAGGCTCAGTGGCGCTACAGCTGCGCGAGGCAGGCCCCGGCGACTCGGCGCGATTCCACGACAACCGCCTCGCGATAGCGTGTCATGAACCTGAGTTGCTGGCCGACTTTTTAAATGCTAGTGATATCGGTAAGTACAAATTAGATAGTGAGCAAGCAATTTAATTATAACATATAGTGGTGGCGGGCAACAGTTGCGCAACACAACATCATTTATAGGTATTCGTGCAATATTTTTGTCTCACTTATTCAGAGCCTCTTAACACCTTGGGATTTTAACAAAACCACTTTCTAAGCTGTTTAAATTGCGACTGTTTTCAGTAACTTTAATTATTATAACGAACAAAAATCTCTTTGTTCAATCAATTTGTGTATTCATCAGAATCAGCCGATTGATTCTGTAAAAATCTCACCGTGAAAAGTTAGGTGAAGTGAGCGTGGAGTGAGCTGTCATTCCAAATAATGCTAGGGATTGACATTATTGACAGCTCACTCTAAGCTCACTTCTTCTAAGTTTTCACGGTGAGATGGTTACAGAATCGCACTGCAGATCTAAAACTCCTATACATTTACACATACGTACCTCTAAACCTACTTACTTAGTGTAAACTCACCTAAGTGTTTACTTAGCCTAATGACAGATCAAGCAAATGAGATTACATTCACCAGCGCCATTGTAATCGATGGTTGAAACCAATTTACTACACAAATAACAATCAGGTATTTGTGTAACTTAATTTCTACGAAATACTTTGTTTGGGTTTTAAAATGTCAGCATGTCTAATAGCTAATGCAGAATTGTTAATTATTGATATTCGAGAAATTATAATAGATACTTACATACTACAAAATAATACGCCGTGTAGATTATTAGCATCCATTATTCGACGTTAGATTTAAATAACACGATCAATCTATGTTTCGAAATATATTGTAGAAAGGTACGCTTCAGGCATAGTAATAATCCTAGTTTTATCACACACAACAAGTCGATAGGTCCCTTAGTTCAAGTATCAAGAACTATCCCACTGTCTACTCAACCCAATTCTCTCGGCTACCTCTAAAAATATTCAAAATATTTTACAAACCTAGCTCTCCCATGCACAGTTGCACACTCAGCTGCAACTGTGCACCCAGATGTGTAAAATACATTATCCAGCATTTGGTTTCGCATAAAAATTTGAATTACAGTCAACAAAATTGGCATTCAGACTTCGCTACAACGTTCCAGATATTTTATTTTACGCGAAGAATCATGAGCGGTATTCCACGACTCGGAACCCGAAATGCTTCGTCGGTTATTTTGAATTTCAAATATCGAGTTTTGCATTCGAAACTGGCTGGAAGCAGCGCTCCTGGACATCGCTCCGTCATTTGTTATCGACTCATTTAAATCTTGCGAGTGTTGTACATCACTAGTTTATGTAGATGTTACGGTTTCCATGCCGTAGAGATAGAAAATAAAGAAAATTGAGTTTCATGCCTCGTATGCATAGATTGCGTTGCACGTCTATAAAGTTTTCATTGTATTAAAAGATGCTTGCCTTCTAGTATAAGTTGATTGTAATGGAAATTGGTTCACTACTTTGAACAAAGATGCATTGCTTGCATTCTTATGACAAAAAAAAACTGTTTAGTGCAAAACCTTTGATCGTTTAACGTTTAGCGTTTTAACATTTGATCGTCTCGAAATTATTCAGATAAAACTCATTAAGTGAAAACCATATACAAAATTAGTTAGGTATTAATAATAGTAGCAATTAAGTTACTGTTGTATTTGTAAATAAATGCAGTAATACAAGTTTTTAACCAAAAAAACTAAAACAATGTCCGTAAAAGATAAAATCTCTATTCGCAAACATAATTTAGTGGCAGCGATAATTCAGTAGACACAGTTAAATGAAATAAGTCTTGTTGGAACACAAAACTGTTACTGTTCATTTACAAACCAATATTCACGGAGTAGCTCCAATATTAAGCAAAGCTAGGACAAAGCATTTATTTGTTTCGATATTATAGATATCTACCATAAGTCTACTAGACTTCGAAGATACGCTTTCAATTAACACTGCGAAATCCGATACAACAATGTATAAACTTGGAAAATAGAGCGCTAGTTTTAAATAATTTGATATTAATTTATTTTATAGTTAGAATAGAATACTCTGTAAGAATACATTCGTGGCTAGCTTTCACAGACTGGCTCATCGGCATAATGTTAATTAGTTGCCTATCGGTCTTCTACAGACCATGTACTTCGCAGAGTGTGCGCAGGAGCTTCACGACCTGATCCCACCATCGCCCTTTTGCTACCGGACTACCAGACATACTGCAGAGTACCATTCACACTTGGTTGATATCTCGCCAAGTCGTAGGTACTCAGCGCTGCTCCTCTACATTTAATTTGCGCACTACACGCACAAGGAAGGTTACACGCTATTTAACATGCACACACTACGACCATTAGAAGCCGAACCAAAAGAAGAAAAAAAACTGAACAGAAGAAAATGAACGCTTTTATGTTCATTCGATAAACAAGAAATTTCACGCGGACGAAGTCGCGGGCAGACCTATAGTGTGCTATATTCTACTACTACATAATAAAGTTCTGTTATACATTTTCTTTATAGAAAAGATCGTATAGATTATTATTTATCTGTTTATATAGCGCGTTCGAATATTTTAATAAGCCAATAATAATAATAAAATGTTACAACACAAGCGAAGCATATTTAAACACATCTCCAAATATTTATTCAATGCCGTTCTTTTGTTCTTTATTTCTGTTGAAGATCAAAAGCCAACATAATTTACTAGCATCCAAATTCGAATTATCTAGTTCGTCGCCAGGCCCCCATTAGCCCCGAGGGGGCAGGGCGGGTTAGGGAGGCCGCCATTGCAGGACATCAACTTGTCAAAATTCACTTGAGAAGTGTCTCGATTTTGCTTAAAAATGCAAACTCATGCAAACGAACCCTGAAGACGCGTAATTGAATTAGATCTCCTTAGCGAACGATGAAAATTCCTCTTCTATTATTGAGCCGTAAATTGTAAAGATCTTGCCGCTGTGCATTTCAATGACGTAGTTATTATTTAATTATTAGCTGTACTTAGGTAGATACCTACTACTCGACTAAGGTCCTAGTAAATTAATGCCTAACTTAAGTGGACCTATTTTATATCAGTTTTTTTAACATAAAGAAGAACCCTGGCTAGGCTACTTTATAAATATAAATCCTCAGTGACTGTTTTACTTAAGTTTAAATACCTAATGATATTTAAACTCTGATTATGAATTAATTTTGATTAAATTGCAAAAAGACCCTTACCGTAGTGTTATTTTGTAAAAATCTCACCGTGAAAACTTAGGTGAAGTAAACTTAAACTGAACGCTCAATGGTGTCACTCCCTAGCATCAGGTTGAATGACAGCTCACTTCAAGCTCACTTCAACTAAGTTTTCACGGTGAGATTTTCACAGAATAGCACTACAGATAACATAAGAGAGATTTTAAATTCTCAATAGCAAAAGGCTTGAAAATACATACTTACGACTCAAATAACATTACTTGGGTTACGTAATAACCAACATCCAACATGGATGAATAAATTTAGGTTTATCGAATTTGTGAACATCACTAAAGTGGACACACCGTGATAGTTCGCTGTCAACTAAAGTTACAGTAAGCTAAAGTACGTGGTAAGTTTCATTACAACGTGTTCCATCACCGCGAACCCTTGTAGGTAAATATTCGGGAATTCCATTAGCCAATCCCTTAGAGAGTATTTAATTAACATATGGTAAACAAGTTTATTATCCCTTTGTGCTTTGAACAAACTTTTCGACATTCTATAACTTCTAACGTATTTAAAATAAATATAGGTACTTTAAAACAGGAAGCCTCACTGGGAGGATATTTTGAAATTGTTACTCTTTTAATTACGCAGAGTGGAGGTTATGAGTTCCAGAGATTCCGTGTTGTCATACTTTTTTTGTAACGTCACCCTCGAGGCGAGCTTGATCCTTTTTGGAGAATTTTATATCAAGGGTGAATTCGAATTAAGAATTCAAAGAAGCGCTGTTGTTTTTTTCTTTTTCATTTTATCTAGTCTGTTCTGATTCTGTTTTCGAAGAATCCCTTTTTGTTTGTACGCTCAATATTATTATGATAAAATTATCTGACCAGACGCTAATAAATTATGCAAAGCATTTGACATCTCCGAAGTAAACAAATAACAAAGGCATCCTCAAACGCAATCAACTTATCACTCCCCCATAAAAGAGACGCGCATAAAAAAAAAGAAAAACAACATTATTTTCCTTAAAACACAACCTCAGCAAAGGGAACAATAAAAAAGCGAACAGCAGTAAGCAATCTGCAATATGAATAAGTGGTAGTTTTTGCATATTTCATCCGCTCCGAGTATCGGAGCAACAAGCACTTACAAAGATGAATTGTCACTTTTACAAATTGTATCCGCCGAGTCACCGCGTTCGATGTTAGATGTCGGTGGACTACTCCCTTAAATTATAATCGGTATGATATTACTGAAATAAATTACTTTCTCACTTAAGTGCTTCACCCATATTGTTTTAATTTCCTTGTAATATATTTTGAAAAATCCTGCCATTTTGTGTTGATTAAAACAATGAAACTACATAATGTTCACACAAATGTAAAAAAAGTTTCCAAATAAACGAGTTTTAACTGGTTTGGTTCTGTTTGTAGAGGAACCATCCGTACTTATAACCATAATGGCCGAATGATTCCAGCTATACCTACATACGATTGTATTAAGATGTTCATGTGTCACTCTCGCCCCGTTTCACCCTTCGGGAAATCATAATAATGCCATATCTTTTTATTGTCCGACCTTGAATGACTTACGAAGTAGAGCGTAAAATTACATGCGCATGATTTCCATGCATTTACATAGAATTTCCCGCCTCAATGTAGTTCACGTTCCGTATTTTGTGCGAAGCTGCATGGGCGCTTTATTTGTCCCTGACTACGTATTGTACGCTTACTTTCGTTTTCTAAATTGGTAACACCAGACGCTTTGTTAATGGCCTCCGCAATTTTTAACAATATCCTCCTAACGAGATTTAACAAAAATCGCTACAAAAAATTCCCCAAATTGATTCTGTTTTTAAAACCCGTCCGCTGAAATGGAAACCCACCATAAATATTTTCGTTACTCCCAAATTGTCCGACTACTGCAGAATTAGTACTGGCATCCCGATCGACCCACATTTCGCTCCACATAAATTCACGTGGGGCTGTTTCTATTAAATTTTACGACAAACGCGAACCCTCATATAACTTTGTTAATAAATGTTATAATATATTGGAGGCAGATGCTAGTCCTATCTGACATACTAACTATAGCCTCCTCCACTATTTAAGTCTGTTTGGAAATTTCTAAATAATGTCTTTGGTAACTATTTGCATGTCATGATTTGTGCCCGTCCGAAGTTATATTAAAGGGATTGTTGTGTGTTAAGCAGCGTGTTATGAGCAACCTAGTGAATTATTTACATGTATACGAATAACTTAGGACCCGAAGGAAAATTTAAGGGGCTGATCTTCATAATTGGAAAACGTATTAGGTACAAGAGATTAATTAAAAATACAAGTCGGTCAACGTTCAGATTTTTTAGAAGTCTCTCGCCAACCCTTTTCCGCAATATGTTCGGAAAATTTATGAAAAATATGTATATATAAATAATAAATATGTTCAGCGATTATTTTTTGTTAAGGAGAAAACTAACTCAAAGGGAAAAATTATTTTCGACAAAATTAGTTCCAGTTTTGTCAGTCCCTTAAAACTAAATAAAAGGAGTGTGGTAAAGACTTCCCAGGACTTTTTAAAACTATGGACCGTTAGCCGTATATTTCAAGACATAATTAAAACCATTGTTACTTCATTAATCTCACTTATTTAGAAAAAGGTACCCATTTAAGTATTTAAAAAAATACAAGAACAGGTAGGTAAGTACCTTACACTAATTCCATTTAAAACGAAAGAGCGATAAAAATAAAAGAACTCCAACTAAATCTATAAAGTAATTATCTAAATAGCTGGCACTTACGTTCCTCTCGCGTTAAAGACTTGTAAGAAGTTCAAGCAGTATCAGATGTCATAATTGTCCTCTGCAGAATCTGAGACGAACGCACTGGGCAGGAATAACAGAAGACTCATTTCAACAACATTCACTTTCGCTTTCAGTCTTTGTCGTCGCCGTAAATGTGAATAAAGCATGTTCACATCGGACCGCGTTTATTTCAATCGTTTTTGGGAGATCGAAACCAGCATGAAATCGAATGCCGTAAGATTGGAAACAGTCTCAAATAGAATTCCAAATTCTGTATCTATCTGTTGAGTACTACCTACAACTTAGGTAATTTACCTATGCATTAGTTAACCCTACTGAGTATAAATGCCATTCTCAAAATTCATTTTCCAAGAAATAAAACTTTAAAATATATAAGTAGATATCCACGTATATTGCCTTCTGCTTTTCTCTTTATGTTGGCAGAGGGCAAAAGACTCGAAAGCGAGACATAACAGAAAGGTCATGAAATTCATCCAACGCTGTAATTTGGAAGCCATTTCAACGCTGTATTATACTTGAGACCCACTTGGAAGCATTTCGAAATTAGCTCATCTTAATATGTATGAAACGAAATTAAGTATTCATGTCTATTATCTAAAAGTTTGTTTTAGTTTGGGCCTGTTTTAGAGGAGCACGTGTCTTGGATGTTTACTGTATGGTACGTTCTTTTACAAACAATAGGCCATTTATATATCGATTTGTTTTATTTCATTGCGCCAATCACTCAACCACTGTACCACTTAAAACTGTATTGTATAAGTTTGACACTGTACACTGTCAAACTTTTACAGTACAGTACATCGTTACAGTATGTCGTGTCCTGCGTGTTCTGACAGCTGCACGTTACAGGAACTGATAGACGCTGGTGATAGCGCCAAACAAGTAGCCGAATTCTGGGATGAATCCATTAAGATTGCTATCGACACGCTAAGAAGACACACACACACACACTACAGTCCAACAGGCAGAACCCATGCAATCTACCATGATGGTAGCAATGATAGGGAAGCATGAAGATTTGTGCAGTGGTGTAGTGTGGTGGGGGTGCTGATGAGGTGCTGGTAGCGTTGGTGCTGAGAAGAATGAATAAAACGGCGGACAAATAATTGTTACGTGTGTATTGGGACCAGTGTCACAGTTGGAAAGTCCGTGTTGCCACAGATAAAATAATAACTTACATTTTAATGTTGGTGTTGCAATATTAGTAACTAAAATACCCAACAGGATTACCCCACGAAAACACAAGTACTTTTGGGCCAATAAATTTTAATATATACCTACATAATGTCAATGTATAGCCATTTTAAACCAGCCAAGTTTGAACAAGGTGGCCAGTTATCTGATCGTGACTAAACAATAAAAAGGCCCCTTAACCGAGCCTCCGCGATACAATCTGATCAGGACCGTTGAATCGTATCGGATACCGGAGCGGCATCGATAGTGCAAATACTCTCACTGTTTTCCGCTTTTTAAGGAAAAACGTTTTAACATCTGCTGAAAAAGATTTCCATGGTTTTGGTAAACATCAACGGCCTTATTACAAAACCAGGTTTGTCTTTAGAGCCACGATTAAACCATCGAGCCATTTTTAAATTTTGAACTGTAGTCCGACAAAGTTAAAGTGCTTATTACAAAAACTGACGTTAAAGTCGAGTCTAAGTAGTCAATTTTCCATTAAGAACTTTACGCTCATCGGAATAAAGTTGAAAGACTACTACTAGTAACTGTCTCGCAGGTTTAAGCGAGGTCTAAAGTTAGAACTCGTTTTGTAATAAGACGGTAACAGTTTACAAAAACCATGGAAAATCTGTTTCAGCAGGTGAAAAACTTAAACATATTCAGTTCATGTCAAGATAAAACATGCCTATTCTCGTCCCTATACTTTTTATTACAATTTTAGGCTCTAAACTAGGTGTTGAGTGTTTGTTATACCTACAGGGTAGCAGGGAAATCGACGCGCAACCTGTTACCATGGATTCATTTCATGATTTTTAACCTTTCTGCGCTTAAATTTTTTTGACCACGTAAGTAATGCTTTACTTTTCATAGACAAGTAATATTAAAGTTTCATCTTTAATATTACTTGTCTATGAAAAGGCTGTTTTTTTTTTTTGAAAACCGACAAAAAAATTCTACGCCAGGGGTCATGCTAAATTCATGGCTACAGTTTGCACGTCGATGTCCGTGTCACCCTGTCTAAAAAGTAGATTATTCGATTCCAACATTAATTCTCGACTAGTGAAGTGGCCAAAGACGACCACTGGGGGATGATATCAGCAGATATCAGCAACTCACAAAGTTGGCGTACTCCCCAGGGATCCGCCATCACTGAAATGATCGACTATTGCGTTGCTAGCTCCAGTATTAGCGAAATATTATTTATTTAAGGATAAAAGATATTATTTATGACTGAAGTTCATGATTGATCGCGCCATTTAGTTTTGGCGTAGTTTCGATATCGAATCGAGTGACATTTTTGACATGGGTCGCTCTTATTAAATTTTAATACGCTTACAAAGCTATTATGAGATATGTTCCATCTATCAGATTAATGCAACACACTTTATATGAAAATTACTGCTAAATACGTTAACCAAATTTTATCAAGATGATAAAAATAAGACAAACACTCAGACTCAGCGATATTTCGAAAAATTACAATATCTATATTAAAAAATGCAGTGTTCTTACGATCCAACCCTCTCCTCTATTCTCGCAGGGTAGATCGATTTCCTCGTAAAAGACGTGACAATAGCCAAATTTGCCTACATCAATATAGAACGGTACTTATGCAAAAAAGTGTCTTTTGCATGGTTCCAAAAATCTTCTATACAACAAAGTGTCAAAATAACAGCGTTTTATTAAATGCATATTAAAGTATATACGGTACTTATAAAAAAAAACATTTTTTTTAATTTTTGTCTGTCTGTCTGTTTATTCCGGCTAATCTCCGAAACGGCTGGACCGATTTTGACGGGTCTTTCACTGGCAGATAGCTGATGGGATAAGGAGTAACTTATGTTTCTTTTATTTTAGGAAAAGAACAATAAATGAAGATTGTGCGCAAAAAAAAAAAAAACCTGTGAAATCTAATTTGTTTTTCGACAAGCACGCAAACGAAGTCGCGGCGGGCAAAGGTACCTAAAAACTGGAAGCATTCAAAAATAAAGTTATTAATTTTCCAGCAGATAAATCTTATTATAATTTGAATAAGTTTTTAAATGAAAGATTTAGATAATGTTTTCCTAATTTATTATTTTGAATGTTCTTATTTATTATGACGTCATTTTAAAATTGTTTGACTCAGAGTGACATTATAAATTAGGTATTGTTTTAATATTTGCATGCCATTGTTTAAGGCAAACATGATATTCTGTGTTTATCTTTAATTTTTTAATTTCTGTAACAATTTGTGTTTTATGTATTGCACTCATGTTTGAGCAAACAGAAGATTATCTTATCTAAGCGGTACACATAATTCTATTAGAAAATACACAATAATTTCCCAATACGCAGTAGGATAAAAGGCGTACTATTGAAAAATAGTTATTGCCCGCGGCTTCGCTCGCGTTTATTTAGAATTTGACAATCAATTCGGGTTGTACTCTGCTTGTCGTCTCTCTCTGCAAAGCTACACGTGGCGCCATCTATTATAATAATACCGTTATTGTGGTTTTCCTCGGGAACAGCAGTTTTTTTCCGGATGAAAGGACATATGGTACCCCATATGTCCGTTTCTGTAGGTACATCTGACAACGTATATACAAAATTTCAAGATGATCGGTTCAGTGGTTTAGGCGTGAAAACGTAACAAACAAACATACTTTCGCATTTATAATATTAGTTAGGATACCGACGTCAGTCAACGTACATCACAAATTAAATGTACAGCATTTTATTCAACGAAACCATAATAAGGGCAGTTTTACACAACCACCTATTTTCCCCTCACCACTTCAGGAACAAAGGAATGGCGACAGGATCATAATTTTAAGGAAACTGCCTCGCGAGTTTTTTTTTCATAAGCCAGGCAGGGAAGCGGAACCCTCGGTCTCGCGCAAGGAAATGCGGTACCATAAAGTTGCAAATGAAGTAATACCGCTCTCGTGTTGACTTACTACCGAAAACTAAGTCGGCAACCAGTCGCAATGGCACTTGTCCCACAATAGACTGCTACCAATTTGCACTCCGTATTTACTTAGTGTCATTTAATTTAGCTGAATAAATTTGTAGGAACGCGGCGACCGCTGGGCCCTGTTGGCTCACTTTGTAATTAATATTGACCATTCTGACCGAAATATCGCCAACTATTCAGCTGTGTTCAACTATTCTGCTGCCGTCGTATTTGTTTTCTGACAATGAAGTTATAATTAGTTAGATTTCTTGGGTCAATCCTTCATTTTGCTTTGTTTATGGCCTGCAGTGACCGCTATTTATTAAACAAATCTCACAAAACATTATTTGTAGTGGATCCGGAAATGGTTTTCGTTACTAAACTATTGGGAAGGACAAAATACGCGGGTTGAATGGATCCTTCTTTGCTTATAGGCAGTAAATACACCCGCCCTTAAAGTTGATAACCTTCGATTCCATTCTGAGCGCAAATTAAAAAACTTTGCTGCTCAATTTAAAATCCGTATCCGACCTTATTTGTATTCGGCGAGCACACAGAATAACCGAATGTAAACGAATCATAATTCAAGATTATGTTGCATGAAGAAAAATATTCTTGAAATTGAAGCCGTGGGGAGCACCGGGCGTTTATGGCCGCCTTCGCGCGTCACTTGCCGTTTTATTATGTCCCACATTTGGTCGCGAATAAACAAGATGATAACTGAAACGTGCCAACAGAATCCACAACCTTTTTTACAACCGCCATATTACAGAATTCGGGAAAGTATGATTGATTGAACAATACCTTTTTTGCCTTTTATTATTGAACCTGATTACTTGTTTAGGGAAGATTCGATTTTGTTGATATAAAACTGCCAGAATACATATTATAAATTGTTTCCTTTGTTGTAAAAACATTCTCTTACTTTTTTTTATCTTTTCCTTTAGCCTATATTGTATCCCACTGCTGGGGAAAGGCAACCCCTTTTTCCTTCCAAACCTTCTTGTCTAGTGCGATCTCATGGCCATGTTGGCCCTGCAAACCTTATCATACTTCAAGTAAAGGTTATTCAGAACGCAGTTAGTTAGTGAGTACCTATTTGTAAGATATCATATCCATAGCTATTAAAACAAACCGCCATTTTGTAATTCCTTCCCAGATTCTACCCCTCTTATTTCTTGCGTAACTCGAAAATATTAAATTAGGGCTGTATTAAACAGTACTCTCGTTAATAGAACAATCGAGTATGACATCTAAGAGGTACTTCAGACCTACGTAATTAGGGACGCGCCGCACATCAGGGAATAAGGAAATTGCTCAACTGCCATAAATAATTTATAGGGATTCGAAGCTGCACAAGTTTTGAGAGCTCTTCTGTTCGCTCGCAGGCAGTCTTAAAACAATTATTTTGCTATCAGATACTTATGATATTACTCCTGGTAACAGGAGCGCTATAATAATCTTGGTATTAAAATTTTATGGAGTACCTCCCTTCTTATGTCTTCTTTATTTTCGACTTACGAGCTAAATACACGAAGCGGTCTGTAGATGTTTGTAGAAACATCGTATCTACCGTAAAATAACTAATAAATATAAGATAATAAAGGAGATGGCTAAATAGAAGTATGGACGACTTTTCAGCAATGTATAAACATGGTACCTAGCAATGTGTAATGCTGAATATCTGAATATTAGTATTTCATAGAAAAAAAGTTTCAGGAACTTTTAATATCTTTATAATCCTGAAAATGAAATCGTGTAACTCCTACGTCAATAGGCATACAAAAACTGCAAATAAATGACATTGCTATGAACTTTTACCTATTTAACAGTTCACGAAAGTTCTAGGAAATTGTTAAACGTAATAATAATTATTATAATTATTAATAATTCGTGAATGAATATTTAAATGTTACGAGTTAATGTGAGGTGACTTCATTCATGCTTGGGGCAGTCATTTAGCCATGTCTTTTAAGCCTTTCTCATAAGCCATGGAGAGTCATGCCAGTGAAATTTTCCTAAAGTATAAATATACAGAATGGCAGGGACATCGACCCGCAACCTGTTACCATGGATTCAGTACATGATTTTGAAGCCCAGGCGTTGAAATTTTTCGTCGGATATCTAAATAAAATCTGCTGTTTTGTAGAAAAAGCAATAACGGTGGCACGGTCAAAAAGAAAGAGAGAGCATTTTATTTTCAAAAAGGCGACGCAAAATTATGTGTTCACATAATCATGTACTGAATTCATGGTTTCAGTTTTCGCGTCAATGTCCCTGCCACCGTATATACACCCTATATAGTCAGTACTCTACTTAATCGCAACTCAAAACCACAACATATAAATTACACAATAACACCAACTTCATGATATAGTCGAGTTACAAACTTAATTTGGTCGTAAGTGAAACCTATTCGTTATGTTGACTTGATAAGTAACTAGATTAATTTTAGGCTCCCTGTAGTAATGTAATAAACCTATGCAAACTGTCTGCGAGAATATTTTGAGTCTGTAGGCAAATAACGCGGCTTTGTTTAGGAATAGATTAGTCTCTCCTTACCTATTTATTACAATAATTAACGAATTGTATTCTAAGTTAGGGAACAGTGGTGGCCCAGTGGTACGGCCCCGAGATACGAGTTTGAAGGACGTAAGTTTGAACCCAGCCACGCTTTACTTTGTATAATTTATTTCATCACCACTGCTTTCAAAACGGTAAAGAAAACTGGCATGTCCTAGAACCAAAAATTCGAAGATATGTGACATTTACCAATCCGCACTGGGCACGCGTGGTGGATTACAGCCCACTCCCACTCACAGAGAGGAGGCCAGTGTCCCAGCAGTGGGAACATTTATTGGCTCATTATGTATGTTTCTAATTTTGGTGATCACGGGTAAGTATTTATAGATTTTATTGAAGTAGTCTGGAATAGGGTTTGTTTTCATTTTTCATTTGTTTGTGTTGTTTTCGTATGAATGCAAAACTGTTAAAGTAATATTCGATGATTCGATGAGGGTCTACCGAAAAGGTAATGTCAATCCTGTTGAAAGTCATTGAAGAAATACAAAACGGTTTAACACCAAAACTAGAATCCAACACACACGGTTCCAAAAGATAGGCTATAGAGGAGAGTCTGGGGCTTCTCTGTCTCCTCTAATCTGACGATTACGAGGCTGAGCATGCATGGTAATGATAAAAGAACATACAACTGTAAAGAACATAAACCTTTACAATCAGTCTCATGTTAGCTAGAAAAAAAAAGAAATTATGTTTATTTGGCTTTCACTTAATTTACTAACTTTAACAAAAAACATTCAAAAGACAAAATATAAAAAAGTCTCTTTGAATTGTTTCAGATGGTGAGCATGGTGGACTCTCAGCTCTCCTGGGGTCAGCATCCCCAGACATGGCTGTAGCATCAGATGCCTCTGACAGTCTGCCGCTACCAGACCATGATAACGGTAAGACTTGTGTTAAGAACTAGGGCTCCTGTTTAAACTATTAAGCAAATATCTTAAGGGGGATGCGGTAAGGTAGCCCGCGAAATTGAAATTTTCTTACGTTTTGCAGGTCAGTGTCAGATGGTATGTTGATTAAAATATGATTCGTGACCGTAACAAATATGATTTTACAGAATTATAATCATTAGAATCAGTCAATTTCAAGTTTGAATCTCAAATGTCATGATTTCATAAAATAGTCATTAAATAGGGTAATATGAACTTAGAGAGATGTATGGATGATTTTTTTTCTTCAGCTTTCTTTGATATAAAATCAAAATTTTATCTTATGTTATTAAGTAAATCACAGGCGAAATAAACTATATTTTGGGAGCGCACTGACACGAATGATACAGACTACAAAAGTATACCTAGTATAGAAATATTTCAATTATTTCAAGCTTTCTAAAAATTAGATAAGAAATTTTCAGAAGTGAGTTATTTTCGTGCACGGCTAAAGGGTGTTCATTTTGACTAGATAGGTAAGTAAGGTAGGTTGAGAAGGCAAGACATACGATAGTTTATACTATCATATTACTGCTTAATTAGCCTAATGACACATAATTCTCACAATAGCTAACAAAGCAATAAACCCTCTTTGAGACAATAATATCAATTCCACATAGTACCTACTCCACTAATTACATTGACGTATCACAACAATGTATCTATCCTACCTCTTTGATTCTAGATAAAGTGCAATTAATTTGCATCCAACATTGGATACACGTGTTTATAGTATAGTATCTAATACATTAGTAGATGCAAATTATGTCAAAGCGGAGACGTCTGGGAAACGTTATTATATTATGTGAGGTACTTACGTAGATACATATGAACGTTTGACAAGCGACTAAATGGCGTACTTCCACTTCCTTTGACTTATTTGTCTGCGTTGCGTTGAAAATTAAGGCAAATGAAACGACTATTAACACAACACACAAACATTGCACACACACATGCACACATACATGCACACACACACACCACTGCTACATTGCTACATTGCTACTAACTTAGTCTTAAGATATTTAATATGCTACTAACAAAGTATGGACATTACCTAGTCTGAAATAAACATTTTATTTTTTTTTTTATAATTTACAGACACAGCTCTGATATTTTCTCTAATACAACTATATTTCCAGCAAATCGAGAGGAGTTCCAGAAACATTTTGTATTGTTTCGCCATTTGCAAAGGGAAACTTAGAAGGAATTAAGGCGGAATATATGTATTCCTAATGACATGCTTATGCTCGGTGGATTGATGAACGCGGCTTTAAAACATTAAGATGAATAGATCGCTGGGTTCCGCCAGTTCCCGAGAACTCAGCGAGATTGATGTGTTTCGACGAGTGACACCGGAGTTAGGAATACCGGCGTTACTTCAGTTTTATGGGTCATGAGACGGGGAAATATAAAGGAGGCGTTTGTAACAAGCTGTTACGTGAATCCTCTAGTACTGTATTAAAATTCATAACAGTAATGTGTTATGTTAATTTGACAATAACATCTGAAAAAATTGCGCGAACTAAGTTTTTCATAAAACCCTTTTATTGCATTTGCAATATTTTTATCAGAACTAGAAAAGGTTGTCAGTTATTTATTTATTATTAATAATTTGGTGGATTTATAATCTTCATAAAAAAACCTAGACATCGATCGATTCGAGCTGTATTGATTAACCCTTTTAAAATAAAGCCTTCTTCTTTAATAAGTACGCATAAATGAATAAAGCAAAAAACATTTTGTTTGGCAACAATAATAATAAACCTACACGATCTCCATTAACCTTATTTACTTACAACAACCACTTATTCACGTCTGTGTACTTAGCCAATTTATCCGCGAACTACTAATAAATGCAAATGTATCATATTCCTCTGAAACTGTTAACAGCTTACAGTTGAACGTGGAAGTTAAGGCAAGTTCTTTAGAGTGCTGCTTAAAGGACTATTTAATGTACGTCTGTACGTATGAAGCAATCTCCAGTGTATTTGAAAGAGACGACCTCTTGTGAGCGACGTTGGTAACTATTTGCCAAAACGAGTTTATTTTCTGAGTGTCGGTTTGGGCTAATCCTTTCACTGCATAAGTGGGAAGAATATGTAAAATTATCAGATACTAAACTCAAGGTAAACTCACTGATTAATGTTGGAAACATTCTAGTTAATTTTCAGTTTTCTGAAAGACTTTCAAACCGAGAAAATTTTACTTAAACAATATTCATGAAGTAAATTGAACAAGAAAATAATTAACAAGACTTCAAAAACACACCGTTCCCCTGACGTACAAGAAGTCAAAAAAGTTGCAACATTGAAGTTGGTAGGAAACAATTTGGAGAGACTTGCGGCGTTAAGAATGTACCGCGTCAGATGCAGCCACGAATCAACTTGAACTAACTTTGTATTTTATTTACCATCCTTTGTTATTTTCGAATTTAAAAAATTTTGATGCCCATGATTCAGATACCTACTCGCAGAAAGCAAGGTACAAACCGTGGATGGATAAACATAAAATTATCTGTGACAAAAGCGTTGTCCGTGCCTGACTGTTGTAAGGGTTAAAACTATGTAAGATCTGGCTTGAAGCATTCGGTGTCTCTAATATTGTGAATGTTATCAGTTATCGACTTATGGGCCATAGTTTATCAAAAGGATACACTCAAGTCATCGTCATTATATCAATTAATAAACTTCAGTGCAATAGATGTCACTCGTCACGCTAGCTCAAAAACTGAAATTCCCGTCACGGTAAATCGCACGGTATGGCTTTCCATATCGTGCGATTTACCGTGACGGGAATTTCAGACAGGGCAGGACTCGGGGCGATATGAGTGAATGGTGTCGGTTGCAGGTCCCTTCACTCAAACGTCATGCGACGAACTGACAGCACACAATGCAACACGCGCGAGATATCGTGTTACTGAATTTAGTTACCCACTAACTGTGGACCTTATTTTTAACAAAGTATTTATCGTAAGCACAACCAATATTGAACAATAAGAAAGTTATCAGCAAGTCTATTCAATTCCAAACATTAGGTACATATCGTCGCTTAAGTTCTAACACCACGTCAGTCAAAAATAACAACTTTACAGAAGAGTGAAAAAAATGCATAATTTTACCTATGTACATAGGTAAAATTATGCATTTTTTTTTTATGTATCATAAGATACCATCACAATACTACTTTATAATTTGTGTTCAAATTGGATCTACTAATTATGTAACTTTATTTTTTAGTATATAGTATCTATTAGATCTATGTGAAATTATACCATTTTGTCACTCTCCAGTAAAGTTGATATTTTTGACTTACTTGGTGTTAGAACTTAAGCAGCGATATACAAGGAATTACACAACTGTGGTCCTGATTTTTGCCTTTATCTTCATTACGGCGACAGATATTCAAGACGGCATCGCTACCCTGAGAGTAATTCCCTTCTCATTGTCAGCACAAATTAAGCCTCGGGCGGCCATGATTGACGCTGCAATACTCTGTATTGTGACAATCCATTACGACTAATGGATCTCTCCGTTAAACTTATTTGATGGTCAAATCCGTCCCTTACAATCACGGATTAGTAAGCAAATGGAGTGCTCATATAATTTTTTTGTATTAACAAATTCCACTCAGCGAATTGCCCAGACACACATGGTATCGGTTTTTTTTACTGAACGCCCTTCGGCAGTTTCCATTAAGCTTTGTTGCGGCGTTATACACCATATTTGTGCAGATTCTTTTCCGCCTCGTTCGTTTCGATATTTTCACTCCATTTCATTACATACCATACCTGTTTTATTAATAGATAAAATAGTTAATACACCAACCAGAATTATGTAACAAAATGTTGCTCCTGTCATTGTCATTTTCAGTAATCAGAGTCGGAATTGGAAGCCATTGGTCGCTTTGTGTGTATCCTAGCCTAGTTATATCGCACAAAGGGAAACAATAGATGATATTGATTACTATTAATAGCAGATAGAGTGGTCGCTCGATATCAATAATCTGACCGTTTGGACCGAATCGCGATTATGAAACTCGAGGTAATATTCACTGCGGCAAATTATTGGTTTTGCTACATCGATGAAAGTTAGTGACGCTAAGCTTAGCATAGAACCAATAAATCGTTTACTTAAGTAGAAACCTAAGTTCACATTGTGGGATGCAATAAATATATTGAGTACCTATAGAAAAACAAAACGCTTGATTGGTTAATATTGGCTATTTTCTAATAGAAAATATTTTATTGTCCAAGTAACGCAATAAGCAGTTTCACAGGTAGATAGTTGAGACGACATAAGTAGCTTAAAGTACTACCTACTACCTACCTACTTTAATATATTGTTTATTGTTTTGCCAGTAATAACCCAAGTGGTATGTTTTACAAAGACTTGATCTTTTTAAACGAGTAACCGGAGTTTTTTTGCCAGCTCTTGAAAGATCTAAACAAACCGTATCTTCTGACGTTTCATAAGCGCCAATTATGTAGGTTTATGTGAAATAAATTATTTTGATTTTGTTAGTAGGTATGTTGTTTCATTTCAATTAAATGATGTATCTATGCAATAAGGACTGGTGTGTCAAGACAGGCAAGCTAAGCGCCACATACTCCCACTGGGTCGTATCCAATTTCGCATGCAGAAGCACGTGTTAACCCTAGTCTACATACGATTACCCTACATTCCCGCTCAAAAATGTACTTAACAAGATCGAATAACGAAAAATTATATCCATCTTCTTTAACAATTCCCAACAGAATTTGTGTAAAGGCTGATAGCATTGATAGGTTAGACGGTATTCAGAGATATGCTTCAAAACACATTTTGTTATATCCTTGATTCCCTTGAGAGCATTCTGGTCAAGTATCGTTCTATCGGGTGGCGCACAATGGAACTGGAGACCACTGTAATGGAAGACAAACGAAACTGCAATTTCTTCGTACTCTCGTGTCTAACTGTATTATTTGTTGGAAGAATAATCAAGAGAAGTTTTATTTTGATTTCTTGAAGGCTGGTATTTAATTGTTTGTAAGTATATTGTGAACAGGAAATTTCGATTTCTTTTCGGTATAAAGAATTTCCATGGAGTTTCTTGCCTTTTCTTCTCCATAGGAACCTTCTATGCTTTGTAAAGGGCTTTGTAGCTTCGCCTTTTTGACTGACCGACTCCTTGACAATTCAAAAGTGCACTGTATTTGGTTTAATTGAAATAAATGCTTCAAATTTAAGTTCGAGTTGGATTAAAGAAAATGCGTAGATTTGATTTCTGGTAACAAATATATTGTGGAAAAAACTTAATGGGTCCTTATGTTCATACTTACGATAGCACAAATAATTTTGCTGTGCTTCAGCGACGAATAGATGTGTGACGCTCAAAATCAAACCAAAATACTCAAACTTATTATAAACAGAAGAATACGGTTGAAAATCAACATTCTATATGTTCTTTGCTCTTTATACTCCTCTTGGAAATCCAAACCAGTGTAAACACAAAATTATTTCTCAAGCATACTTAACATTTTCCTCAAACATTACACAAGCTCAAACGCAAGTCTCGACTAGATGCAAACGTTTCAAGATCTCAAAGAGCAGTAACAACATTGCAGTACCGATATATTAAACCAAATAAAATATAGACAGGCGAATAAAAAGTGAGACTCTACAGCACAGAGTACCTACATAAGAACAGAAAGCATATTCAACGAGCAAAAATGCACGCACACATAGACGCGCACGTACGGAGATCTAGATCGCGAATGTCAATAAGAGTGCGCTTGCTGTAGTAATCGCTGCATGTAGATGAGTGTCTATATGTGCGTGCGTTTTCGCTCGTTAAATGAACCATACCTCTGTACCATTCTATTCTGTGACTACTAGAAGCTGCATTAACAAAAATGAGCTCCGTGCTCGTAGGTCCTCGTTATGGTAACGTGACGACTCGGTACGGAGATGTTTCGTTTATAATGTATTAAGATTCCGTCGGAGAGCAGGTTATTGGCAACAAGTTGCCCATTATATTGAATAAAGAGTTTTGTTTCACGATGCTGTTTTGTATTATTTTATGGTGTAGTTATATGAGAAGGAAGATCGTCGTTTTAGACAAAAAATTATGTCAAAGAAATATTATAAACAATTGTTGGTAGTCGCTCCATGTAAAATACTTGTATTCAGCTGCATCCAGTTAGACTGCCTAAGCCGACTCCGACATAGTTGAGAAAAGGCTAGACAGAAGATGATGATAAGTATAAACAATTTTTGTACAATAATAAATAAAAAAATAAAAAATACCTCTATAGTTTTTTGCTTTAACACACTACAGATACAAATGTATGGAATGATAAAACCCCAACACATTTCGGTACAGCCAGAGAGTCAATCAGAAACAATAAAGCCCGTCCATTAATTTCCCGTTGGACTGTTCATCAAAAGGGAAGCCACACCTAAAACAACGACAATAATAATAATAACCTTTTGAATCCACTCGCTACAATATATTGCCATGTGACTATTCTACATTCCCAACTCAAAACGATAGCAAATAATATTCACCTGACAAATATAATACCTTCCAACCTATAAACCCTTAAAAAACAAGTTTAATACGTAGTCGTAGTCGTGTTATGTGTCGTGTTGTGACTACACATCACGATACGACACACATTTTTTGTTATGTACTGGTATACAACAAAGTATACCTATAAAAATAAATAAATAATACCTTCAACGCGCAATTATTAAATAGCATGCATAGTAAATATTATACCTAAAACCTACTCTTCCAGGTAATAGCATAATCAGCCTCTATTAATGTTCCCATGGTTCACTCTCACTCAGACCTCCTTCCTCTCTGTAAGTGATGTGGGTCATACCAGAGGAGCAATTCTCGTAATTTTAAGAACGTTCACAGTCTGATCTCAGTCTCAATCTGTCAAAACTGCCTCTAATTCCCTTACATTTTTGACAAGTGTTTGACCTTGATTGTCGCTGAGATGAGATTGCGACTAGATTTTGAACGTTTTTAAATACGAGAATTGGCCTTCTGGTGTAGTGCGGGTCTAGTGGTCTACATTAAATAAATACAACATGTTTGCAATTCCACGTCTATAACTGTAAGCCCTCCTTCATACATTTGATTTCCTTCCGTTCAGTTATAACGTTGTATACTGAACTCTCTGTCTAATTTAATAGCGTTTTGTAAGCGGATATCGCACGCAGAACCGCATTTCAGTACCATACCGTTCAGTGTTCAGTAATATTAACCGTTGCATAATTGTACGAGTTCTGGGAACTCGGAATGGGAATGTAGAATGAGAGTGTTTCGTCTCCAATTTACGTTTAAATTGAAATATTAGACTAATAGAATGTTAGTGAAGTAAAGATTTACCTACATGTTTACCCAGTCACAATTTTGATGAACATTATGCTTTTCTGTTTTCGTCAAAATTGGGTGGAATGAATTTATGAACACAAACTATGAAGTAGTAATAATCAGTCCGCCAGTGACCATGAGTCATGTATCATTAGATACCTACTAATGACTTCACAGCTTTAGAATCAGACCAACTTTCATGTACCACACAAACAAAAAAAAAATGTCTCATGAAAATAAAAAAGTCCTCAAAAATAAAAATGCAAAGTATAAATTATTAAACAGTAGTACGTATACAGTACAGGATGGTAATGAACCTCGCCCGCAGGGTCCAATTGTTGACAGCCTCTGATGGATCGCGAGCTCTTCCTGTTTGCACAATAACCTCAACCGTTCGAGACCCTCCGAGTTCGCAACTTGCTTCATCATTCATAATACGGGCTTTTACTTTGATAAAAGTTTCTCTATATAAATGATGGTTGTTTTAACCCGTTAGGTTTTAGGTTTGTGAGTTACAGCTTTTGAAAATAGATAGTTTATTCATGCGTTTAAAGATTTAAGAGCATCTTTGTAACTAAAATTATTTATAATCAGCGTAACACTTAAAAGCATATAAGAAAGATACGCTTACGCCACGTCAAAAAAAACATTGGTATAATTTTACTACAAAAATAAAAACTTGACTCCACTTTCCAAGTAGACACTCAAATATAATTAATCCAACCTGTTTAAAACTAACTCTTGACTCTATAAAAAATGGTCGGTCGTGACCACAGACACAGTCTCGAGGCGCCGCTGTATACGTCCTTTATGCTAGAACTTTGTAAGTGGGCGAACCTCGTAAATTCCCGCGGCACAGATGCTAGAGATAGGTGACGAATAAAGGCGAGGACACGGTGGGTCCGCACTAATTTATGCTTACTTTTCGCTGTTATGACTAGCGGAGGTGAAATTGAGACGGTAAATTCTGTTTGTGGGATAAATATGGTGTGGTGGTGGCGTTGATATTGGAAATAAAAGACTGGTGACTTTTGATCTTGAAAACAAGAAATAGGATATTTTTCTTAGGGCTGATTTTTCCATCGCCAGATAACTTTATTCGAGGAACAATTTTGAAATTTGGACAGTTATTTCATACAAAAACTGTCAAACGTCAATTTTATTCCTCGATTAAAAGATCTAAAGATAAGATAAAAATCTAAAGGTAAGATATTTATCTTATGATTAAGATATGATATGCTTATGAATATATTTATCTTAAATTATCAGATGATTGAAAAATCAGCCCATAAAGAAGAAATTAAGAGAATGTTAAGATTATAAGGGAATAAGTACATTTTAACTTTTAATATTTCAGCAGCTTTTAGCTGTTGTCTAATGACGATCAGTCATGTGCGATTGCATTGTATTTTGGCATCGTTTTTAGTCAGATTGATACATTGTTACAAATTATTTTATTTCGGTAAGTAGGTTTGTACAAACACTTTTACACGTCAGTCATATTTTTAAAACTATATTAGGTCAGCGAAACGCGGTAAGGCCCTTTTTACTCACACGTGTTCCTTGCTGTGAAAAACTACGGATTATTCGCCCTGTACAGGCACAGTCGTCAGTGTTGTATGGATCACTATGGAAGCTTGTTGACAGACACGTTTCTTCTACGGCGCGGCTTATACGCCGTACCGCTAAGAAACCGTGCCGTGTACCATGCGATTAGTTCCTGACTTACAATTTATAAAACTCGTAAGTAACGAAGTCAGTTCTAAAAGTGTAGTATTCTTCTGTTTTCAATGTAATTACTTTATAAACTTTCTAAACACAACATTGTCTGGTCACCGTGATGAAGTTAACCGATTCTTCCTTCGTGTTTCCGACGTTTTATTAATGTTTCATTTGTTCGAACAAGAGAACCTGTCAAATATAATAAACAATAAACTTAAATACAGCCCAAAATTACGAAAGGAGAAACAAATTGAAATAAGCTGAACAATGGGCGCTATGCTTAAGCTTTTGGCACTACGTTACAAAATATTGTTGCACAGTCAGAACACGGGTGAAGATGTGGGTTCTCTTCTTCATAAGGAACCATAAGTTACAAAGAACTAACTTATAGGAGTATGAGGAACAGGGTGTAAAGTTCACTCATCCTCCATAGAAAAGGAAGGGTTCTCCGACCAGCAGTGCGATTCTGTAACCATCTCACCGTGAAAACTTAGGTGAAGTGAGCGTGGAGTGAGCTGGTATTCCAACTAATGCTAGGGATTGACACTATTGACAGCTCATTCTAAGCTCACTTCACCTAAGTTTTCACGGTGAGATTTTTACAGAATTGATCGGCAGAAGGGTGTTTTGTTTTGGTGGGTGGTGACGATGATGCCGGGACATTGTTTATATGCTAGTCACGCGGCAAACTCTGCTTGCGAGATGCAGGATTTTACAGTTGCTCCGTCGTTGGCATGTGGCGTTGTTGATGCCGCCACAAACTAAAGCAGGCAATGGTTTTATGTGAGATTAGTTATTTAGGTTATTTGCATAATTAATTAATGAATAAAGTTTTATATCATGTTCGTAAATGTAATAAGAGATTTAGAATTGCTCTAGTCTAAAATATTGAATTTGTTAATAGGTTTTAGAGTACATTGAGTTCGGTTTTGGTCTGAATAGGTTTTTATTGAAGTGGTTCATTTTAGAATTATATAATACTAACTGACCCGGCGAACTTCGAGCCTCAAAATCAATAAGAACGAATGTATGAGATTTTTTTTGTGTAATTATACCATGTTTTAATAGTTATTCAGCTATTCACTATACAAATCCAACAAACAAAAATCTTAAAAGTCGTTCAAGCCGTTCTTCGGTTATAAATGGTGTAACTAACCCGACTTTGTTTTATTTCTACATATTAAAATGTCGCATGTAAATTGTGCAAAACATTATGCAAGTAAAGTTCATATTCACAAAAGAGAGCTCGTTTGAAATAAATTACAGTTTGATTCACCTTGTAAGTTTTGTTATGATGTCTGACTACCATTAAATTTTCAAGTAGATAACTTGATTTTGATTAAACGCATAAATATTGAAGCCGCACTCATTTCCTACCCAGAAATCACAATTAATTAAAAATCAACTCCTTCCAATAAATTACCCTCCGCCACAACTTCCCGTTTACATTCCGCGCAAGAATAACAATTAGTTCCCACAATGCAGAACACAGTAACTGAAAAAAAAAGTTTAAAACAAAAACAACGGGAACAAAAGGGAACATTTTACGCAGTACAGCTTTGGTGATTTAACTAAAGTCCGTGAAGGGAAAAGCGAACGATTTGTATTCATGATGGCGTCCCCTGCTCAGGTTTGGTAGGTGCGACAGAGTAGATTCGCAATTTTCTCTGATTCTCTGGAGGGAACCCTGATTCGGAACAGTTATTACGATAAATCCAAGGCCGACTTCGCATATCGGAATGAAACCGGACTTCGGTTGCTGCTGAATTTGTGAGTAATGTAAGAAATGTCAGTAAAATAAAAAATACCAAACCGTCTATTTCCATTGCAGGCATGCCATTTAATGACGATAATTAAAATCAAAAGTCATTTACTTGAATTAGCCTGAAAATCAGCACTTTTCGAACGTCAAAGTTACATAAGACACCAAAACGCTTCCCCAAACTCTCGACGCCTTCTACCCCTTCACCAATTAATCAATAAAACATTTGCTTCATAAGTACTGATTTGGTATTAGTACAGTACTTACAGGATCTAGCACATAAGACCAGTATTTTACAATCATTGCCAGACCATTTACTCAGGCTATTTCACACGGAACCTCGTTAAACCATATTGGATAAGTACCGAAACTTTAAAATTACTTATCCGAAGTTAACGTTCGCGTGCTCGCTTTAAAACCTCGGCTGTCGTGTTCGAGTCAGCCCGACCGCTTCCAACACGCGATAAATCTCGAAGCACACGTGACAACGCAGATAAATAACCCCAACTCAACCCTTTGTGAAAGTGACACAACATCGGTGCATAGCTTTTGTTAATTAACTTAATATATTTTATACTACAAAGTACGGAACACTTAGATTTATTTTCATTCGGGCGTGGGAAGCTCGTTTTAGGTAAATAAGTACTACGAAATTGCTTTCGGGAAGTTCCTTGTGTGGGTGTGTACTTGTTTAGAACATTGGCTGATGGATGGGTTATTCATTAGCTGGGTTTATGATTTTGTAGGTTTTCGGTGTAATCTGTAGGCTTATTTGTGAACGCCAACTTTTCTAATATAGTGTTGCGGTGAGCATGCTAAGCAGAGGGGACCCCTTGAGAGGCTTAACCCTAGAATACTCGTGTCACCGAAATTCGTGTTTTCTTAGTAGTTAGTAAGTGCTTAATTTTTGTTAATTTGCTTGGAAGACAGTTTTTTTTTTGTAATATTTCACTTACCTACTTGTGAATAGTATTTGTGGATCTTTGACAGTCGCTACGGGCAGTCAGAAGCTTGAAAGTCTGACTACCAGTCTTACCAAGGGGTATCGTATTACCCAGTAACTGGGTTGTGAAGGTCAGATGCCGCAGTCGCTCCATGTAAAATACTGGTATTCAGCTGCATCCGGTACATCGTTGGGTAAAGACTAGGCAGATGATGATGATGAGTTTTGAATACCTATACCGTGTACCTATAGTAAGTACCTATGCTATTTTTTATTTGAACGCTATTCTCTATGTCAATACATCCATGACTAGCTGTTGCCCCCGACTTTCTCTGCGATCCAGGATGAAAAGTACCCTATGTCCTTACCCAGTTCATGGTCTACCCATGTGCCAAATTTCATCCAAATCCTCTCAGCCGTTTTGGCGAGAAAGCGTAACAAACAAACAAACTCGCGTTATTTACACGCATTTATAATATTAGTTAGGATAAGATTTTCCAGATAAATGATCTTTTAATCTCTTATCTAACCACCTCAAGTTCAGGCTACTGTCTGTTAACTGACTGCCCAAACTGTGCGTCGAACGCACTGAAGTATCGTTTCTCGTAGAGTAGATAATCTTTTAATGAACTCCACCAAGACTTTAGCTGAAGCAGCCTTTATTACACTTCGTAATTGCTCAAACATCCGTTTCATTAACCTTAGAACACCTCCTTAAAAACAAGATGAAATAAATAATAAATAAGTTGAAAAAAAGTTCCGTTTTACAGTCAACTACTTAGCGCGACTTTTTATATGCTTTGAGTAAATTAGTAGTAAACTTTGTCTTGCCCAGTCCCGGCCACCCTAACATTTTATCAAGTTGCTTGTGACTAATTAATTATTTCTCCTTTTATTTTAAAAGTAAAGTGCTGCTCTGAAATAAATGGAGAAGGAGAAAAAACCTTTGATGTCAAAGTGCACAAAAACAAATGAAAGTCGCGGTGCTACGTTTGATCCTGTCCTAAACATTAGTTAGATTTAACGTCCGTTTAGCGAGTTATGGCCTGTTAAAATTACTACCCTATTTGTTACTTTCAACCTTATTGCCTTAATAACATTCAGTCACAATAACAACACGAAACAACCAGCTGGTTTGCAAATAAAACTATAACCATTACGAGCATCACGGCTAGCAATACGCACTGCGTTAAAACCGTGTCGCATTCATAGTTGATGGATGTGCACGCAATTACGGTTTACAGCCGTCTGTCCCTCGTAATAATGTAATCATTGTGACAAGCGTAACACATTCGGTTCATATAAATTCACATTCCACAACAGTTTGGTGCTGTGTCTCGTAATTAGCAGACGTCTCTCGCGATTAGTAGAGTTACATTAATTTACATTTTCTTGTCGTTAAATTGAATTATCTACTACTTAAGCAAACACAGAATCATTTTATTGCACCTAACATAAAAAAATATAAACAAAACATAGTACAGTAAAAGGATCTACTGTTCAACAGATAAATATAGCCCCAAACTTAGCTCCGATGCGGATTTATGAGGACTGTTTCATCGTGTCAACACTTCGTAGCACCAAAGCCTAGCGAACAGGCGTAGGCACCACGTAGCCCGTAGCAAATATTCGTAGCACGTTACGCAGTGGCGTAGCAAACACATTCTTTGCATATTACTAAGAAAAAAAATTCTATGCGTTTGAATAATAAAGAACTAGTAGATACTAGTCAAGTCAAAGCATGTCCAATTAAATAATTTCGGGATAAAGACATTTATTTTCTCAAAGAACATACAGTTCACTTACAAAGAAACTTAACTAAATTAACAATATGTTGTAGGTAACATTACGACGTAAATTTATTTTTAATATTTGCATATTGAATAGAACCTTCATTCATTCAAACTCAATCCCATTATTCCAGAACAACCCACAATAAAGCCGTCATTGTTCGGCGTAAGTAGTATTCTAAGAAAGAAAAAATCGATGTGTCTCGACAAAGTTAAAGCCTGCCTGTCGGCGAAACGATTCGCTCCCAGCCCTACCATCGAAACTTATACCGTAGCGTCTTCAATAAAACCTTAAAAGTTCCCGAGGCGTTGTTCTAAAAGCCGCCCCTTATTACACATCAAAACTCCAACGAAAATATCTCTGGAGAACACAAAAAGTTCAATCGACAATAGACTGATAAGACTTCTTTGATGTCAATTCTTTATGTTTTCGACAATTATTGCCACGTTTTGTTGTTTGCGTAAATATGGGAATAAAACACATAACATATCTACGTATTCAAAAGTGCCTGTAAATGGTTTATTTTAAATAAATGCTTTGAGTTTTGAGTTTATGGTAAGCGTTTTATTGTACCTATTTTTAGCTGGCTGGTCTTGCTAATATTCCAAGCAAGAAAGTTAATCTTTCTCTTTATAATGTGCCGATTAAGCTAACGCAGACAGAAACAACTTGCACTGTATGAATGCACCGAGAGAATGCGTTCCTAACACCTGTCAGTGCGATAATTCTAGTAACTAATAAACATCAAATTCGCAAAACATGAAAGTGACATTCTCTCGTCGTCGGCCGCACTATAAGTAAGTACTTTTTCGAAACGAATCAAGAAACAATCTTAGATCACTCATAGTATCAATAAGTGTGTCTTCTTTTGTAAACTTTACCGAAATTATGTCAGTAAGGCTACAAAGCAAAGGTATCACTTCAGCCGGAATTGTAAGCGACCTCGCGTAAGAATCAAGTATGATACAGCCTTAAGTTTGTTTGCCAAACCGCCCTTAAAGTGTGTCGGAGCCTTCAAAGTTACAAAGTATTATATTCTGGTGAGATTGATTTCTTTAGGGAGTTATGTTACACTCTTGATTAAGACTACTGTTTGAATGACATTTGCTTAATTTATATAAAGCACAAGTACTCTTAAATAAGTATGTAACATAAAGTGTATTTTTAAAAATGAATGTGGGTTTAGGAACTGTGTCTTCATTGTAGATTCTGAGGGACAAAAATATTTTTAAAACCTTTTCAACTAAAATTACAACGGGTGACCGGTTTATGTTATTACGGTGCGGTCGACGAGAGAATGCGTTCTCGACACCTGTCAGTTTCATACAAACGGATATGCGTTTGATCTTTATTAGACTAGAATTGACGCACTGACAGGTGTCAGGAACGCATTCTGTCGATGACAAATGCGTCCGTCGAGAGAATGCGTTCCTGACACCTGTAGATATTGAAATTTTACACTATAGGTATCTAATTCAAAACATAGTCTAGACGTTTCTAGTGACGTTTTAATTAAAATCTAATCAAAACTACGTCAACTAAAATCTTCATACTTAGAGTCCACGCAAACTAAATCTTAAATCTGTTCTCACATTAACTAATTAATACAATGCAACTCGCAATAACTTCTAGCACCCAATTCATTCCCACATCAGCACAAACTAATGCATCCCAACTTTCGTACTTGCAACTTGACTATTCTACAGATGCCGGTGGAGTTGAGCTCAAAAGGTCACTCCGAGCTCGCCACCGCCGCGTTCCCGTAATGTGATTAAAATCTCCCCTCTAACCATGAGTGATGTCGTGCTGCCATATCCTTGTAATTAATTAATTAAATATTTTATCTTGCTCTACTTGGCTCACAAAGAGTAATGTTTGTAACTCACTGCTGTATTATGAGATGTGATTTCTCTTATTTGTGTGGGTGCTTTGTTTTGAGGTTCATGTTTTGCTTTTAAAGGTAGTTAAATAAGCTTTTTGTTGTAACCTGAAAGCTGACTGTAATAATAATAAGAGTCTAGAAAATGTACAGAGTAATCACAGTACCCTTTGGTATCAACGACTGGTATTATTCCGAAACAATTATTTAACAGTTTAAATGCAATCTAGTTTTAAAATATGATTGACGTGTAAAAGTGTTTGTTCAAACCTACTTACAAAATAAAATAATTTATCATTTACTCAAAGTCAAAGTCTAGCATTAAGTTCATAACTTGTGTAGAGAAAAGAAACGTTTTATATTATTATTTATTATTTAAACAATAATTTCAATGCAGTACAAAGTAACTAATCTATCCACTCAAACTTAAAATCTCTCCTTGGTTTTGCATCATGTGAGATTTTAAAAATACCAGGCTCTATCAACCATAGAAAATATATTTTGAAAACAAAAATATAAAATAATTAATCATTTATTTACGTGTACCTACCTGTCATGGCGCATTTAATATTTTATTTTAGCGGCCATGATTCGTGTAATTTTACACGTGTCGTGGCCGCAAAAATCAATCGCCGAAAAAATATATAAGTACTCGTATTAAGGACCTATAAATATTTTGAAACATTTTTCGAGATTGCATTCTTGATTATATTACCGTCTCAATTTATGAATGTTGATCCGGACCTTTGTTGCAACTAAATGCAAAGAAAATACAGATTCTTAGTTACATGAATCGTGAATTGTACCTACTCTAGTGTGGAAGGCTTATATTGCGCCAATGAAATACAAAGATACATATAGTTCGGCAACAGTTAAGCTAAGTGTGAGTTATATAGCCGCAGCGATTAGCGCGTTTTGCTAACGAGCGCCACGTGAATGCCTTATGAATAGTCCGTATAGTTAACGCGCTAAGTACTTGTCTTCTAAACATACAAGGAGCCTCATCAACTACATTCTAGCTTTTTCGTAAAGGTCAACTCCCAGAATAATTATGCGGCTTAATGTCTTAACTTATTCTACAGCGGTCGACTTTCACGATTCGTTACTTTTTCGGACTTCCAACTGGGATTGCCTGACCTCCATATTCATCACAGCGTTTTAAATGAAAAGATCTAAAGCAAGGGCTTTCCAAGTTACGTAGTAGGTATTCTTGATTTGTGAAGAATTTAAAACTTTGCAACACTGCAGTAGGTACAGCTTAACTTCTGAAATATCATTCGTAATACGCGGTGGCCAGTTTTGTTCACTAGGCAATTCCTTACTTTGGGTACTTACTTAAGTTTCAATGAAATTGCTTCTGCAAATCGAATGTCGTCCAAGTTGCGGCCAGCAACCGTAATATAACAGAAAACGAGCACAACCCTCTTAGTTCGTTACGGAAAACGAACCGATCCTAATAAGATTACTTCCTTAACTCATATTTGTACAGGTTCACTATCATACATTCAAACGGTTGGCCAACAAAAATATGTTGCGGCTCGCTTTACCCCTAAACAAAATCTTTACAGATAGTTGCAAAACAAAATGACAAAAAAAGGTTTGTGTCCGTAATAAATTTCTAAGCATTTGTAGAAATATCCATCAATTGGGATAGATTCGGGGACGCCGCCCCGGGCCCGGCGCACGATCCGTTTCGACCGGGTCACCAATATGAATAATTTTCCAATCTCAACGTTTATTCACTTCTTTGTCTACCATTTATGGCTCGGAGACAATTTTATGACGAATCGTAAACGCCTTTTTATGCAGCAATACCATAGAATGCGTAATAAATAACAGTGACAATTTTGGATGGGTGCACATGTGATTTACTTTAGTCCCTGGCTTTAAGTTAATAAGGTAATACAACGCATTGGATATAAAAGATGCCAGTATATTAAATTGATTAGCTACACAAAAAAAATCAACCAAATAATTACGAAATTATTATTTATTGGTTTACTTTCATAACTTTTGCAATATTTAACACAACGAACTATTTACATTAGGTACTAAATTAAATGACTAACTATACAAATAAATACAAAAATAAAAGGACACTTAGGCGTCTCCGAACTTCTTCTTTAAATAATTTCCCCTGTCTAATTACCCACTCGGGGTAAATGACGAAGAAATTTCCTAAGTCTATCGCACTTGCTAAACCAAAGACTGAGCGGCCTAACATGAAATGTAGGCTTTAAGGGACTTACTCAGTTTAAAGTGTAGCTCACTGGGGAACAATCTAAGCTACGTCATATTTGTATTACGCCACGCCACTCGAACGACACGTTTTCATGACCACAAATTGGTATCTAGATCAGAATATAATCATTAGAAACATGGAATGTTTAATAATTATAATCTAAGCATGAAAAACGCAAAAAAAACTATTAAAATAATGTTCATCCTAAAGGTAGAACGAGTGGCTTGTTGGTTTTTTGTTAGTGGTTTGTTGTATTTTGACGGTTTAAAACTGTGGTTTCTTAGCTCATTCTGCATACTCACAATTATGATCACGTAAAAAATTAAGCAAGAAAACACCACGGGCCCGCCCGGTAGCTTGTGACAAGTATATCCATGCCTTTATAAAGTCATCCAACTTTAACAACGTCATAAAATAAGTGAAAGGAAACTAACTTGATGTAAACACACGCCAATAAAATACTAAGTGCTCCTTGTCTTTGTGACTGTTTACTTGAACCGTTATTGAAAAAGGCACCCTTTGCCTGAAAATGTTCTCGGATATTGAGCCAAAGTACTTTAATATCGTTTCATAAATGCATGCTTGTTGTTATCAAGATGTTGTAAATAACGTGATCGTTTCATCAAGAGATAGAGTGCAGGATATCTTTAAGAAACGTGCTTGATTCAGAATGATTGCTATACGGTTCGATTAGGGTTTCTATTTATATCAATTATTTTTATTTTCTTTACATCAAAAAACAGATTTAACTTCGCTGAAAAGAAAATTTAAACTCTGAAAATCTACATCGTTTTCTTTATTTTGTTCCCATCTCAGCTACCTTATTTAGTTTGTTTTATTATACGTCTTTGGATAAGAAGGCATATCTTTAGTTAAGTAAAACACTGATTTCTAAACCGCTTTGATCAACAATTACATTTATTTTGTGATCAACAAAATCAGACGGTTGGAATCCAGTGACAGACAACAAATTCTTCGAAACAAGACCGGCGTGCTCTCCATTTTCCTCCTCCAATCATAAACCTAGCTTCCTTCTCAAGCTTGACCTTTATCATCCTGTTTATCGGATTTGTTTACTACCCACGTTCCTTGTTTAAACATAGCAACATTAATATTTCCTTTTCTTTTGCATCTGTCAAACATTTTTCCCGGAGGAGACCTTCAAATATTCCTAAAATATTTGGGCGGAGATAAATGAAACAAGGAAGAGGAAAATACAGGAATTAGGACAAGACGCTTTCTTAGAACTGTTACTCAGGTTTTTATGAAACATTTATTAATAAAATATTCCCGGTCTGATATAGTGTTTAGGGAAAAACAACGAGAATCCGGTCATTTCAGCACGTGTAATAACTGAAGGAGGTCCTTAAACGATTCGTTCAATCGGTGACCGACGTTTTGTTGGAGTTAAATGAAACAGTGTCTAGAGATCAAATGTATCAACGCACACGTCCTACAAGACATCTAGGTCAAACGTAGATTGTAGAGCCTACAAAAAGCATGGCGTGTGCGAGCGTCACGGTAGACTGCGAAATTCATGTTCTTACGTTTTTTGCAATTTACAGTTCAGTATCAGGATGTATGTTGATCGAAATATGATCCGCGCGCGCTCTAAAAAATATCAAATTTATTTAAAGAATTATAAAAATCAATCAATATTCATCAAAAAAAAAAAAACGCTTTTATTTCTAGCAGCACAATAACAACCTTACGAACATACAAAAAAAAAAAAGAATATAATGAAAAAATGTATAATAATAACATAAGATCTCATGACTAACGTACCTATATGGTTGTTACAGAGTAATTCACACTGACCTCCGTACTAGTAAAAACTGTATCACGGTAGGTCAGTCTTCCTCGTTCTCCAACAGTCACACACCCAATCAGTGAACCCAGTATTTTGCGATGTTTAGCAGGTTGATCTACATTTCTCTAAGTTCATATGACCCTATTGAATGACTATTTCATGAAATCATGACATATGAGGCCAACTCTAACTTAAGGAGTTGTATTGCTGATTCTAGTGATTATAATTCTATAAAGCTATATTTGTTACGCTCGCAAATCATATTTTAATTAACATACAACCTGACACTTACCTGAAAATTTCAAAAAAACATACGTAAATTGTTGTTAAGTTGAATTTCGCGGGCTAGCTAGCCCATCCCCCTTAATGTAGACCCAATTCTAAGGTCGTAATCCTAAGTAGCTATAACACCTACTTATGTAGGTATGTCTCCCATTTCCCCAAAGAAACATAATGGGTGTCCACTGAATGGTTTTAAATGAAATTGTAATGAATGTACACTTTGTATAAGTGAACGGCGAAGTTCATTTACATAATGTAGGTATTACTGGGCGTGCTGTAAAGCGTAGAACCTACATACCTACGTACATACCTGCAAGTTCCAAGGGAGGCCTATCTCTTTGCCTGACATCGGCTGCACGTATTTAATCTAGGAACCTTTGAGAACGTTAAGCTTTCGAATTTATAATGGAAATGAAGTTTTTTTTTTCGGATAAATTAGATGTCTCAAGCAAGATTACGTAATTAAGAATTCGTAAAAAGTGTTCCTATGTATTTACTGGAGATATTACAGATTGAAGAGTGAAGTAACTCCAATCAATAAATTCTATAAATAAAACGTAAATTGCCCTTCCACAATGAAAGATTCTTAGTAAATCGATAGGTATTGATATTGATCGATTTTAACTTACATAAGATAAGTTATAGCATGCAAATGTATTATTCCAGTAAAAATCAGCATTATTATAACAAAGTTAAATACAAAAACTGTTACCATAAAAACTACAGACGTCCTACTTCACCGTCAAGCATCAAGCAAGCGGAAAAACGGAACGATAGCGCAGGCATAAAAGCTAACATAATTAAATCGGCCGAGAGCAACTTATCCCTGAGTGGAACGAACAACGTCTTTTTTCTCCAACGACATTACCTATTCATCACACGCCTCGCTGAAAAGCGACCACTTTGTTACTTATATATCTTTCCGCACAGGTTCTCTTGAAAAAGATCGGGAAGAATCATTTTTCTTCGGTTCCATTAGTGGGCATCGGCCGGCCGAGACGGATATGCGGCTAGGCCAAACATAAACAAAGTAATGGTGCCTGTCTCGTGACAAAGAACATCCCATCAGACGACAAAGCGGCGGAATCAATACGGATCTGTATGAGCCCGTCTCGTTTGAGAGCCTCTGAATTCGCTTCACGTTATTGTACCCGATGTCTATCGGGCGAGGCCTCCTCCACTCTCCACGCCACAATGGCTGACTCAGGATATGAGACTATGAGGCACATCTTGTGTGCACTGAGGCGCATTGTCTCTATCTCGCGCAGGCATCGGCTGTGAACATATTCGCTCAAAGACAATCATGGTAATTATACTGTTAATTCATCTGTGAAGGTGAATCGAGTTTGAAGCTGAATAGTGAACCGGTGTACGCTTTGTTAGTGAACAAGAAACTACCTAACTGTTATATCATCGAGTACTAATATTTAATTGGCAAACCAATTACATAAACAACATCAATTTGAGCATTGTTAAAATATCTAAAATTGTTATTTGTTGTGGGTTTAAATTCTATTGCCTGTTTTCCAACACAACAAAGTGTACTGAAAATATTTGTCTACAAATAAAAAACACGACCACGAAAATCTAAGCTAACAGTTTTATAATTTATTGCCCATCCAACAGCAATTTATTGGAGATCCAATAAAAGCACTACAATATATTTTAGATAAAAAATATAAAAACGTAATAAGAGTTTCGTGGCTTTCGAGAAATGATTTCAAACAAAAAGAATTGATTTTGTTAGACATCGATTAATGAGGATTGAGAATTTGAATATCCGGCAACGAGTTTCTTTGTTCATAGGTTACCGGCAAGCTTCTGTTCGTTAAGGAGCCTTCACCTTCATTGACCTACAAAATGCGCTACAAGACGAGTCAGCATTGTTTTATTATCACTCTTCTCTTTTGGTGACCCTTTATAGGGAAACAAATAAAGAGTGAATCGACAACATAGGCATGCAATAAAAACCTGCTGTCTATTACGTAATATAGACATCAAAACTGAAAATTTTATTTAAAGTTAAGACTTGAATACACCGTCTTTCACTTTGAATAAAGAATTGAATTAGAAAATATTAGGAGGCCACAAAACATTGATTGTAACTTGTAAGCCAACATCGAACAATTCCCAAACTCAAATGAAATACGCTCCCACAAACCCGTAAACCAATCCAAATGCACGTGTAATATAATGAACAAAAAAGTCCAACGAAATTAGATTGTTCGCGAACAGCTTAAACCCCGAGTTTCACAAAATTGATCCTTTGCCCAAACAATCTTTACTTTCGGCTAATTCAACAGTTTTTCCCCAATGTGAAAAAGAAGAAATAACTCTGAATTTGGGCCGGCGTACATTTTGGAACTCTTGTTTGCCTTCGGCTTGGTCTAAATTAATATCGAACCGTGAAAATTAGGAGCGAACTCGAATTACGAACGATTCTGAGCGAGGTTGTGGGTGGACAGCGGACGGAGACGTGATATCAGAAGTTGGGAATTAACAAGTATCTATCTACCTCTATCTATATAGTATACCTATTTGTAAAAAATACAGTATTTTACTGTCGAAAAATCGAGCAACAAACATTAAGCCGATTTCATTTTCTTTTTTTGTCTTGGTATTTACCAAACGAGATATAATGTTTTGCAATCAACGAAACGTAATAAACGGGATTTCATTTTATCTACGGTCACACAAACACGACTTAATTAACACATACCTCTCATAATAAACCAAAATCCTATTGAAATAACAAACCAGCCTACTGTCCGAACTTTGAATTCCGTCATTATACTCGCTCACACAAACAACCACAGTCGGATGCACAGAATTATTTTGTTTAAAGCATTTCACAATAAAATGTCTGACATATTTGCGTTTGCCAATAACTGATGAAGTTATTTATCAAATACAAATTGATTTCAATGTTATTTGACGGATTTCACTTCACAAATAGATAGTCCATTGAATTGTGGTAAATTGTGGGGTGGTTTGCGAATTTAAATAAATACAAATCAATGAAGTTACCAATTTAATACAAATATGTTTAACCGCTAAACTA
Organism: Apamea crenata; assembly: GCA_949629185.1. Lineage (NCBI taxonomy): Eukaryota > Metazoa > Arthropoda > Insecta > Lepidoptera > Noctuidae > Apamea > Apamea crenata. The sequence continues at coordinate 6,835,564 of OX451371.1, read as the reverse complement.
TAAATTGCTATTCTTTGTGTTAGTACTTACAGTAAAATTGCTTAATTTTAGATTAGATTCCTGGTCTAAAGTATGTTTATTTCACATAACAGAGGTTCATTTTTCTGTAAAAAATTATTAGAAGTGAAAGATATTGCAATAGTTTTCGTAGAACCTCTCTGTCATAATTGGTACTGGTGTTTTTTTCTGGTTTTTAATGAGCGTTCATTGTTGCAGACTGCACATCATCGTCGTCGTCACTCTTGAGCGGGGTGACGACGGTGTCAGTGGCGGTGACCGGGCTGGACCGGCCGCTCTCGAAGAAGGTGCGACCCAAGCCCGCCTCGCCCAACCGACAGGGGCCGCAGCAGTGCCAAGTAAGTACATATATGTATATTTTCTCTCTTTGTTTTCCTTTAAATTGTTAAATTTAAAGGAAAATAACGAGAGAAAATATATTTATTTTGTCGCAGAAACACGTGTATACCTACTTAGTACTTTAAAACAAAACAAATATATAATTAAAAGCACGGAAAAAAGGAGATAGGAATTCCATTTAGAGCACCGATTTCAACAGCACTTAACCGAACCGCACTAAAACCTACCTACCCTACCTTTTCCAGTCGGCCGCTGCACTTCGTGACTGTGACGAAAAGGCTTCCACTCAGCATGATGCTACTAGGGACTGATGGGCGCTGTTTTTCAGTTTTACTAAAGCGTCGGGGGACCACTGCAATTATTAGACTAACGTTCTGTTAAAGTTTAAAATAGTAGCGGTCCCCCGAAGCGACAACATTTAATCAAAAAATTTCGTACGTACTTACGTAGGGTCATAATTTCAAGGTATTTTTTTTTCTTTTTATAGGGTGATACGTTTATACCAGAAGGCCAATTCTCGTAATTTAAAACGTTCAAAATCTAGTCGCAGTCTCATCTCAGCGACAAACAATTGTCAAAAACTTGTCAAAATGTAGGCAATTTAGACGTATTTTTGACAGATTGAGGCTGAGATCAGACTGTGAACGTTACTATTTTCATTATTATTTTGTGTCGAGGGTTTTTAATTTGTTTATAATAAAAATTATTTCATGCTTTTTGTAGGGACTCCTTAATTTTTTGATTTCATTTCTTTTATTTTCTTGCGTTTTAAGATTCAGGTAATTTGGTATATAATCAGGTTTTTTGTAATTCGCCATTTTTAGTGGCGGCCATCTTTGATTTAAAATTTATCATAGTGTGTAGTATTCTACTAGTCAAGCCCTTTCATTTGATACCCATATTGAGAGAGTTGTGAAAAAATATGTAATCCGCCATTTTGTGGAGGCGGCCATCTTGGACCGATTTTCATCAAACATAGCTAAGAACACTCCCGACTAATTCACCTTTCAAACAAAAAAACAAAATCAAAATCGGTTCATCCGTTTGGGAGCTACGATGCAAACTTACACGTCACACACACGTCAAACTTATAACACCCCGTCGTTTTTGCGTCGGGGGTTAAAAATGTCTGCCATCATTCCTAGAATTTTAGTTTATTTGGTTAGCAAAAAAACCTACATGGAAGTCGAGGAGCACTGCAAAGTCTGCAAAAATTACCTTTGATGAGTGACATACGTTCCGTGCTTCAAACCGAATGCCTGCTGAAACGCGAGTGATAAACGCATTACAATTTCCGCCCCAAGTAGAGATCAGCCTCACGTGAGTGACGCTAAATATTTCGGTCTAGTCACTTTACTCGAAAAATTTACAGTAAGAACGAGTATCTTCTTAATAGTAGTACATTTAAAGTATGCTATTTGTGTAATGCAAGTGAACATTTCGAGTTTGAAGTTTGTGTAATGCAAGTGAACATTTCGAGTTTGAAGTTTGTGAAGAATTGCAAGTTTGCCCCGCGACAATGACTTTAGTTTTCGTTGATGCTTGACAAACGAAATTGCCCAGCCTATACACAGGCAAAATCATTGTGCCAAGGTACTTACATTGTCATCATGGGAAGATGTTCTTTTGGTACCCACTAAAGGTAAATTTTAACCCGTAACTTTATTTTTCGCTCTCAGAAAATTTTGTTTGATAATTTGTGAATAGGTAAATATCAATACGACAGATTATGACGACTTCAGATTTTGTAAAGAGAACACATTTTGATACTGGTGGTACCCAAAAAACCGCAACATTACAAAAAAAAAAACTGTTTTACCCCAATCACAAAAACATCCATGATTTATTCGTCACTTTTATCGGTTTTCTTTGAAGGCGTGTGTCGTAGAGTATATGACGTCACAGTAGCGCCGGCTAGTTTCCGGCTCATAAAGGCCGATGGGCCGTGACGATTGCCTCTATTTGTCTTCGGCCGTACAAAGGAGAACACCCGTCATTTGTCTCATGGACACCGCTCGCACTATCATCTAGGTATACGATGCCTTTAATCTTTATGCTCTAATGTGATGGGTTATTTGTGTTTATGGTCTGACACAGCTATTTAATGATGGGTGAGCAAGAAGAAAAATATGCCCTACTTTTGGGCTATGCTGCCTTCAATTAAAAATACGAATACCACTGTAAAATAGATGACATTATAAAATTGATAATTGCCAAAAAAAATAATTTAATCAATATTTGAACAGGTTGGTACTACTACTAATGAGACATTTTTAATGACGCAAATTGAGAACAGACTTCGACTAAGTACACACGAAACTAAAACACATTCTACGTAATTTTAATGTTTGCAAACCATTAATATTTTTATCTTTACTAGCAAACGAGCAGGGGTGCCTAGTAACGGCCCTGGCTTACGATTTATAGGTCATGGGTTCAAACCCAAACAGGCGCTTTACGTTGTGTAAATTATTTCATCACCACTGCTCTCAAAACGGTGAAGGAAAACATCGTGAGGAAACCAGCATGTCCTAAAACCAAAAATTCGAAGACATGTGATCAACCAACCCGCACTGGGCCCGAGTGGTAGATTATGGCCCACTCCCTCTCGAAGAGACCTGAGAGAGCCTGTGTCACAGCAGTGGGAACATTATAGGCAGGTTATGCTAGCAAATATCAAACAGAACATTATTACTACAAACAAATATCTATTTATAAACATAACAAGCTCAAACACAATTTATCCGTATATTGAGAGATCGCAAACAAGAATTTCTGTATAAAATAAATCTGTAATAACTCAACTATTCGTTATTATGGAGGAATCCGTATTTATGAAATATCGAGTACGTTCAATAAACTCAAATATTGTATAGGTACCTATCTACTATACGTTTATGTTACGAAAATATTCTCTCGATTTTATTATCGGGAGGGATCGTTTGCACCTAGTTAGGTAAGTCTGCAAATGTTTACTAACGAAGGAAGTAAACAGTCTTCTAATTGGCACTTATGCCACCCTACACGAAAACTAATCAGAAAAAATACATTTGGAAAGTATAGAGATTATGTAGTAAAATGTTTATGCTCGATTGTCGAAGGTCAAGATCTTTTTAATATACTTGTTCACATTATTATTACTATGTAGTGAGTTAAATTATAAATATTTGAAAAACTAATTTCAAAGAAATAAATTGAATCTCAAAAATTGTTTCATAAGTACATTAAAATGCTTATAAAAAAATAGTTTAGATCAATCTGTTATTTTAATACCTAATTCTCTATAATAAATTACCCTGTAAACTTACCTAGTACATTAGAGAACAACAACAATTAATAAAATAATAGCCGCCCGAACAGGGACTTGAACCCTGGACCCTTGGATTAAAAGTCCAATGCTCTACCGACTGAGCTATCCGGGCCTTATCACGCAGACCGAAATAGCAGTTTACATAGTACAACAACTGGGTCAGCTCGCTAATCTTGAAACTGTTATCGCTACAGTTTATACCAATAGTAAGTTTTTTTTTTTTGTTATTTCATAAATACTGACGTAGACGATAAGGATATTTTTTTATTAAAGTATTTGTGGTATTGTGAGCTAACTTGTAAACACAAAACCTACTTATTTGTATACTACATTCATCAGTAGATCTATGCGAATGATAAATACATATTGCCTATTTAAAAAAAAAATCTATGTCTTCAACCTCATCATGCAATCATCTTCATTTCGCTTTAGCTGTAAAGAAAAGTAAAAAAACAACGTCGTATCGTAAAAACTTCATCCGTCTATAAAATAATCCACATCTACATACTCGTATATCTATTGAAAAGCAGGTCTGTAGGGACGCAGCAGGAAGGTACGTAAGACAAACACTAAGAGGGCTGAGTGGTTCATATCCGGGAATGTTCTTTCTCACAACCACCCGGGAGGAACACTGGTGAAATATATGTGGTGCCACTGTTCTCTTAGCATTGGATGCTGAAGTACTGATTATAAAATGTTCTTACTTTCGGGGTGTTATTTACAATTGTCATATTAATCCAGAACAACGGACGCCAGAGTTCGGTTTGAAAACTGGCGTCACAGAATAACTGATATTTATTATATAGACACATATACTTGTACATAAAATGTATATTTTAGAATTGTTAATTAAATAAATAATAATATGTAAAATGTAAACATAAACGTGTAAACAGTTGGCTTCTGTAATTGGATTTCGTTCAACAATAAACTGATATTTTAACTGTTATTTCAAAAACGCATATTTTAGGCAAAGGCAGCCGAAGTTCATGTAAACCTTGAAGGGGAAAGCCATGCAAAACAACTTGCCACAATATCTTTAAAAATATTAATAGCAAACAAATCCTTTTAAGCACTCCAACGATTATGAAGACCTTTCCGTATAACGCTTGGGCTTCCAAATGTATTAAAACCACTTCCAGCGAATTGGTACCTACTACAGAAACTCGACTTCACTCAGTAGCAAATGTACTTTTTTCACATTTCACACCCCTAAAAATTGATGTTCATTGTTATTTGCATAACGCCTTATTACTAAAACGACTGTTAAAAGGAACTCATTTACAAATTCAAAAGTACATAAAATATTATTGTTGCCTATATCTACGTATTAAACGAAAACTGTGTTTGTAGGTCAGCCGAATATCAACAAAAGAGGGCTAAAGAACGTCGCAGAGGGGTGGGACTACGGTTACCAGAAATCGTTCCATTTCGTGGAATGGACTGATTTGATATTTTTGAGTCCTTTTTGGGTCGCGTGCGACGCGGGCCGTTAATGCCTTTCCATAATGTTTAAAATAGCTTCGATTTCCATAGAGAATTGTTTTGACTTCCTGTTGAACTAATATTGTAGGAGAACGCCAGAAAACTGGCGTACTCCATGATTCTTTTAAATATTTTGCAAACGCTTTCATCCTAACCCTAATAAACGCAAATATTTATGTTCTTATAAAACCACTTCCAACCAGGAAAGCAGTGCTGGCCTAGTGGCCGCGAGTTACACGTTGTAGGACGTAGGTTCGAGGCTAGACAGGCGTTTTACTTTGTGTAAATTATTTCATCACCACTACTTTCAAAACGGTGAAGGAAAACATCGTGAGGAAACCGGCATGTCCTAGAACCAAAAATTCGAAGACATGTGACATCCACCAATCTGCACTGGACCCGCGTGGTGGATTACGACCCACTCTCTCTCACCGAGAGGAGGTTTATCCCAGCAGTGGAAGCATTATAGGCTATATAACAATTTCGTAAATAAAACACAACTTCATTTTTCATAAAGAACAAAAACGTCATGCACTCATGCCCTTATCCCGAGTTTCGTCACTTTAAACCTGGCAACACTAAGTAGGGTGGTCCCCTCTGAAGGAAAGTGGCGATTCATCATATCTTGCCAACCCTCACACTACGTAATTGCAGACTCTGAAAATGAACCGATATTCTAACTTATATTTATCACTGATGTTACCTAAATGCTTAAGTGGATCTCAAGTTTGAAGCATTAAAGTGAAGTGACTTTGAAGAGTTAAAAGCGGTTTATGGATACTTTTTAATAATATTAAAAGGTAATCTTTTTGCAGCACTCCATTAACTTTTTTCATTTCAAAATCTTCGCAATTGAGTTAAGGCTCCCGCAGACAGACGCATTGCGACTCTACTAGTATAGTATTTTTATCTCACAAAGCGAAGCGATGCGCGCTTTACTTGTGATTAACAAGTGTACAAACACGCTTTGAATGTGTGTGTAAGCGCAGAAGCTCTCGGTACCGTCTGAGACAAGTAAAGCGCGCATCGCTTCGATAGACAAAAATACTATAAAAAAAATTCCATGAAGTTTTCATAGAAATTGTTCCACTAGAGTCGCAACGCGCTAGTCACTCGTGGTTTTATGAGTAAGTATTTGTGGTAACAAATGAGTAGGTAATAAAAGTTTATTTCTTGATCTATAGAATCACCACAGCGCATGAAAATAAAAACACATGTAAAGTCTATTTTCTTGAAATTATTAAATTTGAAGACTTTAAACTGCATGACTAGTTTGCACACAACAAATTAATCATTTACTTCAAAGCAACACTTATGCACTTAACGAGCTTACTTAGTACTCTAACACAAATCCTACATATATTATTAATGCCTAAATCACCAGCTTAATTGCCTCGCAGAACGTTCGCGATCCAAATCCACTTGATCCCACTTAGCACGTATTAGTGATAAAATATTGATCATAATGATACCAATAAACAGTAACAATAATCTCTAAGGCCCAGCGTTATGGTCCTTTTTCCCTTCTTTCTTTTTGTTTACCTTCATTTTACGTACACCAGCTATACTTTTGACTTTGAATATATGTAAATCTAAATACCTAGGTACCTACAAAGTGATTAGTATGTTAGAGACTTCTTGACTTCTTTCCTAAATATGAAGGTCCATTTTTTTGTTTCATATTGAGATGTCTTAGAGGATAAATGATTTATGAGCTCTATTTCCAATTGGAATATTCAACTATGTAAAAATGTTTATAGTCTAGCTAGAATATTGAAGTGCCTGGTGAGTTTGAGTTATCCCATTGTCTTTCCTAACTAACTCGACAGGACAGCAACCTTGATCATGACCTCCGAATCAATATAAATTCCCAAAGTTCGTGTGTCCTAACGCTAACCCAATTTACTGTTAGCTAAACTTGTTACAGAAACCACGGCGCGATTTCAGCGATGTTCCTAATTGAGCCAGGAGCTAATAGCTATGATGGCCGAAGCCAATTAAAGCTTATTGATGTCGCTCTGTAGATCTTCGACGACCCTCGTCTTGTTTTAACCCCATCTAACTCCCGTGCTAATAATTAATCAAGCAATTAAGCAGATCCGTGGAACGCGCCTGATATTTTCGTTGCTTTATGAAGGCTTGGTACCAATATAGAGATATTTTCAAAATCAAATCAAAGTCATTTATTCAAATTAGGCTGAGATTCAGCACTTTTTGAACGTCAAAATTACAAAAGATAGTCCCCCAAAAACGCCCGCCCTTCACTACTTCCTAGTGCTATCGCTGGGATGAAGAAGTGGCGCAACAAACTCCCCAGTAGCACAGCTGTCTGTTCAGTAAAAAAATACTTGATTGTAGACAATACTAGGTACCTATGTTCGGTAATTATCATTACAAGACCAGAACATAATATTAAATTATTTGCCATATGTCAGCTAGCCACGCCAATATACCAACAAATATAATAAAACTATACGTACTCAAGTATAGTTCTATTCCTACAATTATAGTTCTATTCCTGACTATGATGATAGATATATTACAAGTTAAACGCTCGTGTGTGTGTGACTGGCCTGGCACTCGCAAACGACGAGAAAAATTGTGTGAAATAGAGAGGTCCTTTGTCTTGCAGTGGGACAGTACAGGCTAGTTGGATAAGATTAGAAGTTAAATGTTAAGGTTTATCCTCCTAACAAATAGAAGGAAATGTCCAGATTATATTTACTTATACGTAGGTAACGTCTATTTTCAGGCTGTCCATTTGTGAATGGTAGACTGAAAAGTCACGTGTGTGTGAGAATGTAATTTAAGAGTTGCTGCGAAATAAAATGGTCCTTCCTCTCTTTCGTCTTATAATACCATATTTTTGTCGTATCACGGTTATCAATAATGGCCGTCCCCTGTATACCCCATTTTAGATACCCCTTAATCCACCTAACGACACCCAGAAGACTTCTATCCTTAATCTGAACCACGCGCCAGCAGAGTTTGTAAACCTTTTGTTACTTTTAATAAAAAATACCTATTTATATTTTTTATCGCGAAATATAAAAGTTTTCCCGAAACAAAGAGGTATCTTAATGAAGAGTCACTTTGACTTCATTTTACGGTGATTAATTCGACTTAGAAGTTTGGAGAATTCCATAGATAGATATTATAATTGAGATTGAACGGATTTCACAGTAAATTAGAGACGAGAGATATTTTGAAATTGATGTTTGAGATATATTTGATTATGATCAAGTAGATACTTCATTGGGTAATCAATTATGATTTTAGTGAAACGTTGCTTATTGAGAAAAGGATATTATTTATTTATACATTTTAGCTTTTAGTATCCCACTGCAGGGCAAAGGTTTTCCTTTCTCCTTTCCACTCTTCTCTATCATATACACAGAGTGGCCTCAAAAAGTTAGCTTACATTTTTCCACTTGCCACTTCAGCTGTGACACATCATCCATCCATTTAAAATTCTAGTGATCCATATATTTGAACTCCTGTCACGTTTTTATTGACTAATTCAAATACCTTGAACTTATCAGAAAACATAATCCAGTAAAATCCCTAAGGAGTACCTGATTATCTTAAATCATAATGTGGCATCACAGCTAATGTGAAAAATATCAACTAACTTTTGGAGGCCAATGAATATACCTTTTGTTCTAGATTAAAACCTTACAAAAGAAGTTTTTAAAATACCTTTGGGTATTTAAAAAAAAAGAAGTTTTTAAAATACTTTTAGGTATTTTAAAAACTTATTTTCTAGAAGAAATTAAGCATATTACACTGCCATCAATACGCCCTTTAAATACTACCTACTCCCGCCAACGGCTAAAACTGATACAAATAATAATAACGAGCATGTTTCAACATTGTCGAATACATTCGCACCCCACAGAGGGATTAGTGCCGGCTGATCACAAAATTCCGCATCGAAACCAGTTAGTCAGTCGCGCGCTCGGTGCGAAACCAATAAGACGTAAACCGCTTAATTACCTGCGCGTGCAATAATAACTTGAACTTTACTTACGACGCCTACGCACCGACCTATTCATCAACATGGTGAAATGTGCTAAGTGCGGGAAACTGGTGACGAAAAAAAGTCCGGGTATACAGTGTTCCAAGTGCAGTAAATGGATTCATGCATCATGTGCTTCAATAACAGCAGACCAATTAAACGTATTATACTCAACGGACGCCGTTGATTGGAGATGTCGTTCATGTGTGGGTAATGCCAAACCCAAACGTCTATCCTGTATCTTGCCCGACGTTGATGACGAAGACATCACCGATACGGAGAACCTTTTGGATACCAACATAACCCAACGCATTCTCAGTGATATACGGCGAGAGGTACGCGACATAATAAAAGAAGAGTTGCAAAGTACCCTACAGTTCTATTCAGACAAAATTGATGAGTATGAACAAAAGATAAATGGGTATGAAAACAAAATAAAATTAGTCGAAAACCAGAATATTGAGCTGAAAAACAAATATAAAAACCTCGAACTTAAAAATGATGTAGTGGAACAAAAACTTAACGCAATTGAACAAAGCCAATTAGCCAACAACATTGATATTTGTGGGGTAGCCGAAACGGAAGACGTAGATAGTGTCATGGAAAACCTATGTACTAAATTAAAACTAAAATCCGATGACGTCATCACCACGCATAGAAAAAAAAGAAACCGACCTGAAGCCAAAACAGGAAAAGCCCCCCCCGTAATTATCGTGACCCTTAAGGAGGGCTGTCGGGATACATGGCTGCAAGTCTCAAAGACTCAAAACATTACTGGAATAGACCTAGGTTGTGGTGAGGATAGCAAAATATACCTCAGAGAAAGTTTATCACCCACAACGGCCTACCTACTCTGGGCAACGAAGTCTGCTCTGAAAGGAACAAATATATGTAAATTCGTATGGTGTAAGAACGGACAAATATTAGTAAAAAGGGACGAAAAGGGAAAAACCTACAATATTCGATCCGAGAAGGATTTACAGAAGCTCGTCTCTGAATTTAAACATAATCAGGACACATGAAGCGCCAGTGACATAAATTAGTTTCCCCCTTACCAATCTAATAAACATCAAAAATGGATGACACATATGATAACATAATTGAAAATACATACACACATTGGAATGAATACACAGATGAATTACCAGATATATACAACTCAATAACAATGCTTCACGTAAATATCAGATCAATGCTGAAGAATTTCTCTCAACTAGAATACATTATCATGAACTGCCCTCAAACTATTCACCTGGTCATCATCACCGAGGCAAACATATCTGACAGGACTAAATCATTGTTCGAGCTTGTGGATTACGACATGAATACTCAGTTGCGTGATTCTAAGAAGGGAGGCGGAGTTATCGTATATGTGCACAAGAGCATTTGCTTCACCAGACTACCTTCGCGAACACATAACTTCGAGTGTATAACCGGCGAGCTAAATACGGACTATGGTTCAACGATTAGTTTGTGTGCCGTGTACAGACCACCTGATACAAATAAGACCCTGTTCATCGAGGAGTTGCGTAGTCAAATTAATAAAATTTCACCAAAAAACAATGTCGTTCTGCTGGGCGATATGAATATCGATTTAAAACAAAAAACTCCGCTAACTAAACTTTATTTAAACAGCCTCTGTGAAATGGGTCTTGATTCCGGAATAAACCAGTTTACTCGAATAGATAAGCGAGGTGAGTGCATAACAAAATCATGTATAGATCATATATTTATACGTAGTGTCGACTGCCGCGCCGTACAAACAGCTGTTATAAAGAATGCGCTGGCCGATCACTTCATAACCGGTTGCGCGCTAGTCGACAATACATATGTAAACAAAGCTAGTCAATATAAAATCATAAACAGATTTGATAAGAGTAAATTGCAAAGTGAATTGAGTGATATTGACTGGAGCTTGGCCTTAGATTACGATAACCCTAAAGATATTTTATGTTTTATAGTGGATAAATTTTCATATGTATATGAAAAATGTAAATACAATGTCAAAATTAAACTGGGTAAAAGACAAATATGTAAATGGAAAAGCAGCAGAATAGAAAAAATGTGTGTAAAAAGAGATCATTTATTAGATATATGGCTTAAAGATCAAAGTAATCTGGCTAATAGGTTATTATACAATAAATACAGAAACAAAACAAACAAGCATATTAATAATGTAAAGAATAATTATTTTTTAAAGGAGGTAAAATCCAACTTTCATAATACTAAAAAAGTATGGGAAACCATTAACAACTTATGTGGGAAAATCAATAAATCTATAGATGACATAATTATAAAACATTTTAAACTACTGCCAAACATTGTGTCTAATAAGTTTGCTTCTGAGTTCAGAGATAATGTGAACAATACATGTAAATTCCAGTGTAATACACCTATTTTAGATGTTAAGTCCTATATCAATAATTGTAACTTGTCTATGAGATTACAGAAGGCCAATGAGGAAACTGTATCCACGATAATAAAACACTTAAATGAGAAGAAATGCCCGGGTTTCGATGGTATCAGAGTCAAAGACCTAAAATACATATATAAGGAAATTACCCCCGTTATAACGCACTTAATTAACACATGCATTGCCACGTCGTTGTACCCAGATCAACTTAAGGTTGGAATAGTAAGACCTATCCATAAGAATGGCTCGTACACAGATGTTAACAACTACAGGCCTATAACTATTCTATCATGTATTGATAAGATAATTGAGAGGTATCTCGGACTTGAAATTAACAATTATTTGATATCAAATGATATAATTAATGACAAACAGTACGGCTTTCAAAAAAACAAAAATACCTCACAACTTTTATCAAAGTTTAGTAATGAGGTCAACGGGTACCTGAACAATCGCGAACACGTACTTGTTGTCCTCATTGACTTTAGCAAAGCTTTTGATTGTTTAGAATATAAGACACTGTTTAATAAATTACAGCAAAATGGTATACGGGGACCATTCTTAGAATGGTTTAAAAACTACCACAGAAACCGCTTCACGTCGGTAAATGTCTCAGGTTCATTGAGTAGCATGATTCCAACCGATAAAGGCACGGCACAAGGTTCGATTCTCGGGCCGACCGAATACTTACTGTACGTGAACGACATGTGTAACATTTTCACGGAAGGCTCCGTGTACCAATTTGCTGACGACACATGTTTGGTTGCTGCACACAAAGACATACGTGAGGCACAGAGAGTGATGCAGAGTAACTTCGATCTGTTATGTAAGTGGGCTCACGACGTCGGTCTTGTTACTAATGCAAAAAAAACCAAACTTCTGCATATACACTCCCCTTACCTGACGACGTCTTGTGTGCCTTCTGTCGTTGCCCATGAGCATCTGTGTCTTCACCGACCGGTCACAGCGTGTAGTTGCCAGATATTAGAGTTGGTGACCCAACATATGTATCTTGGTGTGATAATAGATAGTAATTTCCACTGGCGGCCGCACATTGATCATGTATGTAATAAGCTGAGGTCTATATTAGCAAAATTATCGATACTTAAGTATAAGCTACCTTATAGAACACTTAGAACATTGTATTTGGCACTGGCCGACTCCGTTATTGATTACGGCCTAAGTAGCTACGGGCGTACATACAAGACATACGTCGAGGACATTTACAAGTTACAGTTACGCATTTTAAAAACGATTGTACCCACAAAAATAAAACATGAATTCCAAGACAATGACACGGGTTTATTTAAACACTGCCAAATTGTAAATGTCTTTGACAAGGTACGTTTACGTGTTATAACTGAGAACTTCCATAATTTAAGTAAGATTCGTAAATACGAAAGATTAAAGTCGTTGCGTTGTTTGACCTACTTACCCACATTTATTGAACCTAAATCAAATAATGTTTATGGAGCGCGGACGTGGGAATGCATGCTACCATCGTATATGAATGATTTACCTGTGGAAATATGCAATGTAATAAGGGCAAAGAACTGTTCAAAGGTTTTAAAAAGATACTTTCTAGATTGCAGCGCGATCTAGAGGAAAAAAAAAAAAATATATATATATATTTATGTACATACCTAATCTGCACCGAGTTGCCGTGTCTGGCCATACCGCTGTTAAACCCGCGATGGTTTGTGTGGTATGTTTATTGTTCAACAGTGATTTGTAATTTTTTTTGATTAATAAACATAAAAAAAAAAAAAAAAAAAAACCAGAGCACGTTGAAATTAATTAGCGCCCCCCGAGACACCTCTCATTATTGCGCCAATTACTTGAGTAATAAGTAGGCCAGGTGGAATACCGCGGAGTTGATATACCCTTCGTGATATTAACTGACAACGTGTGAGGAAGGGCTCGTGGCTAGATAATACCAGCCCCACGGTTTGATCGAAGGTTAGGTTAGGTTAGTGTGTTTGTGGATGAGTGACCATCCATTACATATCGAGACTCCACCGTGCCTCAGAAGGCCAGACAATCGTTACGGATAGCCAGAACCCCAAAAGTCTGAGAACCAGCACCCTAATTGCGTAACACACGATCAATCGGAATCGGTTCCATTTTGACAGTTCAACAACATTCATTGCGTTATTTACGTTGTTGAGCAGACACAGTCATGACACATTTTTTGAACATATGAAGCAATGGATTAGCAATATCCTTCAAAATGATTCAGATTGAGATTGATTGTGTGTTACGCAATTAGGGTGCAGCTTCAGTAAGGGTTATCGTGTTACTCAGTAACTGGTATGTGGAGGTCCGATAGGCAGTCGCTCCATGAAAAATATTGGTATTCGGCTGCATCCGGTTAGACTAGAAGACATCAGTCAGACACTTTCAACAAGGCAAAGCCTCCAAAATTGCCGCAACACATCCGAAATTCTGAACACCCATCCTGTAGCCACAAATGCCGAACATTATTTCAGTTTGTTTTTTTTAAATGCAGATTTGGTCACGCAGAGCTTTTTCGCGCCCTGTAAAGAAAAATAAGTGCGAACACGGTTTTATTTAAAGATTCCTGCGACGAGCCGGGACGCGGTTCGAATGTCTAATACCATTTAACTTTCTGAAGTTATTATTTGCTATGTGCTTGAAACTCTGTTGTTCCCCCCAACATTCGGCGGGAATAATGATTTCAAAAGAGTTTTAAGGACATCAACTTTGGTGACGTTTTACTTAAATTAAATTTGGATTTGTGTATCAAATTGTTTTCGAACTGTGGTATTGAAATGTTTTGTGGCTGTCTCGTGAATTTATTAGATGATGGAACTCCGTCGATGTGGGGTTATTTCCTAGCTTCTGCCCGCGACTTCGTTCTCGTGATATTTCTTGTCCCTCCGACCCACCCCGTCGCATCGCATCGCCTACTCGCCATACTTCGTTTTCGCTTAGCGTGCCTTCTGATTTTTTTCCTTTTTCCTCGGCTCCTAAGGATCTGAGCGTAATGTTCATTAGCCTATAACCTTTTTCAAGAATTGGTCTACCAAAAGCAAAAAGATTTTTTCAAATCCGATCGTAAATTCCAAAGATTAGCGCGTTCAAACAAACAAAAAAACCAATAAACTCTTCAGCTTTAATATTAGTATATGGATACTGAGCAGCATCATATTTTGATACCAAAGGAATCCAAGACAGACACAATACAGTTTTGAAATCCCGTTTGTTTAAAAAAGAACCTAAATATTTCTGTTGGCAAGCTTAGAGACACAAACACCACTTAAAGCAAAATAGCATTTAGACTACCTTAACTCCACCACAAGCCGAAACAAAAGACGAATAATACAAATACAGAAAATATTCCCTATATTTTCGGAGCCAACGTTCGTAAGTGTACCTTGAGGTATTAGCCGGCCGGACTTGAGTCGTGGTGGGTCGCAAAGCCTCTTGAGCCGAGCGTTTGGGTGACTGCCAGGCCCCGATAAGCCACGGCACATAACATTACATATTTCTTATTTAACCCCTGTCTAAGAATGGCTTGGGTAATTGCTGATGCAGAAATTACCTGCAGGTGTTATGAACATTTTAAGTTTTTTGAGAACGCAAATGTGGTTGAGGCGCAAAACGAGAGTAAAGTTAGATTTTATAAAAGTAAGTAAAACTATTTTACTACCAGAATTTAGTATCCAAAGTTTACATATTTCATGTTTTATGAAGAACTTTTGCAATGACGTCACGCCTTCATAAAACTGACGAAGGTCGGCTCTGAAGCAAACGACAAAAGAAGAGAAACGTGGCCTTTTTAATAAATTCTTTTTATGTCAAGAAAAATATTGTACCTCCCAAACTACCAAGTAACAAGTGTTCAGAAAATCCTTTGAAAGAGTAGCAATCATTTTGTTTCCATTTTTTCTCAGTTAATTTAACCTAAACATACAAACCATGCCTTTTCTTCGATGAGAAGCCTTAAGAATTTTAAGAGTGCATGAACATTTCTTAGTAAAGGAGATGGCTAAACTGAAGTATGGACGAATTTCCAGCAATGTCTAGACATGGTACCTAGCAATATGTAATGCTGAATAGCTGAATATTAGTATTTCATACAGAAAAAGTTTCAGGCGCTTTTTATATCTATAAAATCCTGAAAATGAAATCGTGTAACTCCTACGTCAATAGGCATAAAAAACTGCAAATAAATTACATTGCTATGAACTTTTACCTAGGTGTTACCCAAACAACACTAGAGTTTTGTCCAAAACCAAATCCCTATAGTAAATGTACTCGAGAGATGGGTTCTGGACGCTGAATGGGGCAACGCGCGCAAGAAAACACTCAGGCGGCAGGATTTTTCTGACTTGATTTACATTGGTCAATACAACCTACACGAATGTATAGCTAAACCTTCCGGAAGTGACAACCCCATCAAAATATGTTTGTTGAAACATCCGTACAGACAGACAGACAAACGCGCCAGGAGGACTTAGTTTAATTAGTATGTGGTGATTGTTAAATCCTGCCTAAACTAGATAACGAATACAGTGAGTAACCAAGGACTTTAAAAGATCATCATCATTCTCCTGCCCTAATCCCAATTTATTTGTGGTCGGCGCAACATGTCTTTTTCTTCCATACTCCTCTATTAGCCGCCATCTCGGTAGTCACCCCCTTTCCAACCATATCATCATTCACACAGTCCATCCATCGTTTCGTTGGTCGTCCCTTACTCTTATAGCCATCGACATTCATACTCAAAACTACTTTAAAAGATATTGAAATAAAACAACAAAAATGCGATTAATTTATTTATTCTGTGAATCTTATAAGAACATTATATAAAAAAGTTAGTTTAGGTTATCTGTCTGTCTGATCAAATCATTCTGATTGGATGTTGCCCAATAACACAACCAGAGAGAGAGAGAGGTCAGGGACAGTAGTCCTGACGATTTGTAGGCCGAGAAACTGAATATCTGAAGAGGAAGATGATAAATGCTACCGGACGGGTATGTAAAGATAAAAAAACACACTGTGTTTAAAAACATTTTATTTAGATAATAGAAAGCTGGATGTGACGTTGGTAAATTCTGCAAAATTGAATCGTTTCTTTCCACTGCATGGCGTTGTATACTTCTCACAGAACGGCCTCAAGTTATGCGCACTATTGTATGACCAAATAAACGTACATCACTAGTTGCTTCTGAATTCAGCAGCTCATAACAAGGATGACAAATGTTGGCATCCCTTGGAACCTAGAACAAACTTAATTACCTTATTACCCACATGAATTATTTATAATACCTACACATTTGATTATTATGACATCTAAAGCAACCAGTCTGTTGTAGTCGTGACGTGTTGAGACGAGATGAGTCTTTCTGATTCATTGCCATTGAGTTCATTATGTATTTTGAAAACACGGTAAACTACTTGAAGTCACATTTGTTCGATGTTTCTTATATTTATCGGTTCTAGAATGATTCTAGCTGTAGATGACTTACCTCAATTGTTAACCATCGTGCTAAGATAGTGAGTAGAAAAGCAGGCAATGAAGAGGCGATATGCTGCCGCAGCCTTTGCGTGGTTACACCGCAGTTTATGCATCGCAGGATGAATTGATTGCAAGTCAAGTCCGTGTCGAGTAGCAAGAGGTCAGTAGGTAGGCAAGCACACACAATAAGCAAGCGAGGGTCAATGAAAATCCAAAATGAAAAACCACAACGAACAAGCAAACGGCAGTGTTCCAACGATGTCTAACATCTGACGTTTGTTTTTTTTTCATAGAGATGGGATTGAACGTCAAGTGTAATCGAATCAATAAAATAATCGATTGGGTTGAAAGATAAAAATATACTTAAATAGTTTTTGTCGACCTGTATTCAGTTAATATTTTTCGACACAAAATAGGTAGTACATTAAACGTAGAAGCACATTCTGAAGCTTTCAATTATTTTTATTTGATTTTGATACGAAAAGAGTGGAATTGAATAGAGTCGATTGTCACTTAGAAACAACCCCGTTTCCCTGTGAAAACACAATAAGAAGCAACTAAACAGGACACCGAATTGAATTCCATCGATTCCCGCCAATAACTCTGATTGCCACTTCTTAGTTTCAGAAAATAAATCGTTTTGATACCTGTTATCAAAAATCGATATAAGTATAGTTTGATTTGACATTTCAGAAAAGCGACATGACCCGTCCCTAGTTGCAGTACTGTATTATTATTCCCCTTGAACTTGTCATGTCAATCAAAAAAAGCAACTAAGATACTTTTTTTATGTTTAACAGTTCACGAAAGCGCTAGGAAATTATTAAACGCTTAATAATTCATGAATGAATCCTACTAATATTATAAATGCGAAAGTTTGTATGTATGGATGTATGGATGTTTGTTACTCTTTCACGCAAAAACTACTGAACAGATTTTGACGAAATTTAGCACACAGATAGTTTATAACCAGGATTAACATATAGGATACTTTTTATCCCGACATTCCCACGGGATCGAAACTTATGCGGGTGAAACCGCGGGGCGCAGCTAGTATTTAAATATTACGAGTTAATGTGAAGTTACTAGACATGCTTGGGGCAGTCATTTAGCCATGTCCTTTCATTCGTAAACAGATTTCAATAAAACAAAAAAAAAACATTCTAGAAGGTACAATTCGTCTAGACAGACACTACATAAAATTACTCGATATTTCTCCCAAATTCATAGCACTTAAAATAATATGAATGCCCCACTTCTCAAAATTCAATATCTACCTGGAGGTTATATGTATTACCCACTTTCACAAAACTTTATGTAACAGAGATCTATTGGAACACTCTGAAGGAGACGTATATATCTCATATTACCACTATCACTTCGCAAGAATCGCTAGATTGGAAGCACTAAATCTAGTTAGATCAAGTGGAAAGGCATGATCAGAATATGGCTGTTCACAGACTATAAAGCTCATAAACTTTGTACGTTACGAAAGTGTCTTTAAACGGAGCTTAGGTTCTCTTCACCTTCTACACTTGATAGGTACTGATGATGCTTCTAGAAATTAATCACACTCTCCATACTCTACAAACATTTTCTTTTTTTTAAAAAACGTTGCCCCACACTAGGAATTTCTCCTGTGTCGTGGGTGCGTTTACAGACATATAAACTCACACAAACTACACAAACAGCCAGACCCGGAACAACTAATTGTAGGTCATACTAATATTTGTTCCGTGCGGGAATCGAACCCGCGACACGCAACGCAGCAGTCAATCGCTTAACCACTGCGCCAACCGTGCCGTTATTTTATATCTACTAAAGATAAATAAACCGCAAATTAAAAAGCTCAAACACCCTAAAACGTTATAGCAATGTGAAGCACGCTTTACAATCGCCACGCAGGCTAGGCAAAGAGTCGTGCCACGCTTGGATGGTCGCCAAACCACGCCAGGTAATCCCACAAATGGTCGCGGTCGTGTCCACAGACTATGCCCCGATATTTAGTTCACTAAACTGCCTAAATCACCCCGCATTTTGGGTGCAGCTTACAAATGTTACAATTATTAGATGCAATTTGAGTCTGACAGCACCACGCTCCGTTTTGTATCGATCTGCTAATTGGCTATTTGTGCGGTGTGAGCGCATTTCAGTGTTTAACTCAGTTGGACATAATAATACGATTGAACTGTTGTTCGCTAACAGTTATTAGCTAAGCCCCGGAACTAATAGCATCTCGCACATGTAATTATTTTTCGAGACAAGTCACTTGACTTATAAGCCTGTGAATGAATTGAATAAAGGGCGTATGTTGTCCCTGCACTTTTAACAAGTTTGAAAAAGAATCTGATTTGTTATTAAACAAATAGAGACATAATCTTAAAATCTTTGTCTTATTATCTTTTTTACACGTACAACAGCAAAAATAAAACACAAAACAAAAACCGTGAAACCTCCGCTTGTAAAAGCTTACAAACGACTCTCACTTGTTCGCTGATTCGATGAGAATGCAGCAAAACTAGCAGCGACACTAGGAACTCTTTTACAAAACTTTACAAGCATTCTTCAGTCCCCTACGCCTGTAGCGTTCATTCACCGATCTGTTTACAAGCACATCCCTAGTCCGGGCTCCAATCATGAGATCGATGTCCAATTAATTCTCTTTTCGAAAATATCGGACGGATTTGACATTAAACGCGCATCAATCAATGTTAGATTTCGAAACCGAAAAATGGATTATGGGCCCTATAAGTCATATTGGTTTAGTAACTGAAATTCAGCGGGGCAATTATTGTGGGATTTGATGCAGCGTGAAGATTAATCAAAGGGTTGATTAATCTAAAACGTTGATTGATTAATTTAAAAGAACAGAAAAGAACGCCTGTGATCCTTCACAAGCGTAAGCCCTGTTCTTTTAAATTCACAGCTGTCTGCGCTGGTAACATGGAATCACACGTCATTTTCCCTAACTCACCATAAATGATAAATGATAAATGATAAATGATTTTATTTTTGTAAGTAGGTTTGTACAAACACTTTTACACGTCAATCATATTTTAAAACTAGATGAGGTCGGCGTTTCCTATCTGACTACTCTGAGAAGAAAGGCCGAAACAAACTCAGAGGTCACAGTCTCTTTTAAAGTCCAGACATAATCTTGGTCAGATCATATGAAGACCATGCAGGTCGATGTCTGAGATGGTCTTTTGAGGAAAGAACCACACAGATTGAGAGGACCTGTCCAGCCAGTGCACGCATTTGTCAGAAATCGTGCAGCTCAACTCAAAACTTAAGGAGCTCGACGATTCGACGAACAATACCAAAGAAAGGACATTTGGGTAGGCCACATTAATTACTCAAACTGCCAGACCATGACAAAAACTAACAGAACAGAGAGAAAAATTAAAAATAATATAAATAAAATGACCCACATAGTCTTCACATTCACAATAATTAAAATAATAGAATACTTTACAAAGTAAGCAAATGTCATAGTATATATAAAATCCATTAATGTCAAAGTGTATATAATAAAACAAAAAAAAAAAAACAACAACAACAACACAGAGAAAAAAAATATAAATAAAAATAAAAACATTAAATATGTAAAAAATTGGAAGCACCTTAATCCCAAGCCTTTTTGTCCTCGATATAATCCTTAACGGTATAAAAGGCTTTCTGGCACAACTTACGTTTAATGAATGATTTGAATTTATTAAGGCTTAGATCTTGAACGGGGCTTGGAACTTTATTGTAAAAGCGTATACATTGGCATCTGAACGAGCCACCTATTTTCTTGAGCCTTGTTATAGGTACAACAAATTTGTGTTTGTTCCTAGTATTTATATCATGGATATCACTGTATTTTTTAAACAATTTTATATTTTTATGGGCATATAAAAGATTTTCATAAATATACTGAGAAGGCACAGTCATAACATTAATCTCTT
The DNA here is from genome assembly GCA_949629185.1 of Apamea crenata. Classification (NCBI taxonomy): domain Eukaryota; kingdom Metazoa; phylum Arthropoda; class Insecta; order Lepidoptera; family Noctuidae; genus Apamea; species Apamea crenata. The sequence continues at coordinate 6,814,546 of OX451371.1, read as the reverse complement.
TAAATTTGTCTCTGAGCGAGTGTCTCGGACTTAATTTATAAATTGATCGAACAGCTCGCTCGCATAATACTGCTACATTAAATCTGAATCACCTACATACCGAAACTTTACTAACATTCAGACAAAAGCTAAAAACGTGCCAACTTCTGCCTCGATCCGTTGATAAACGTTTGTCCCGATCAGAAACTTTTCCCCGAAATATTGTGGGTCTAAAGCCGTAATCGATAGATATTAAAAATACCTACTAATATTTAAATCTGTAATGTGGTAATCTGTTTTCGTACACGACGTATATTAACTCCGAATAGGATTAAAAGCGCGTTCTAAAATAAAAATCAAAAAGATTATATAATTCGTTTCATTCTAGATTCTGAGGATTTCATATAAAGGGTTTCCACATAAACAGTTATATTACATCATAACCGACGATGAACAGAACACTAACGAGAGTAATCTCGTGTTTCTAAGGACTTAAGCTTGTTAGTGCATTTTACTCTAAACGTTCCACAAATCGCTTTTATCTGTACTATTTTGGGACGTAAGCAGACGTAGCCAAAACTAATGCCGGCTGCCCCGAGAGAATCCGTCGTTTCCCTTAAAAGGTAAATTCGATCCAAACGCGAGGTGTTGGGCTTTTCTTGACAAATTCACATTATATCCCGGATTGTCTGTGCGACCGTAAAAAAAGGTCAGTTTTATTACGCGGACAAGAAAATGTGCGACGGTTAGTTAAACAAAGAAAATTGTCGTTTTCGCAATAAAAAATTATGTTCGTCTGTATCGGTCTTTAATAAATTCGACCGGTGCAAAGAAAAGCGAAAATAAAATGGCTGCCTCAATAAAGATATTTCACTCGAATAGTTCGGGTTGGTTGACGGAGTACAGATAGTTGTTTTTTGTAGGGGAGCGCTATTTTAGATTGATATTTCGTTGTCTGGTTTTGGGGGAATTCCGCTCGCAACATACACTGAACGAGCGTGTTCAAACGAATAAGTGTGGATTGGCTCCGGCGTATTCGACAGGTTTATTCTGTTGAAAAACTGTGTTGTTCCACTTTAAAAACGATGACACGAACGCAGGTAGGTATACGAATATTAGTCTCGCTCCCGTTTAGCTGTTTTTATTAAATTAGGGTGAAGTAACAATGAAAACAATATTTTTGGAATGTGTTTTTATTGTAGCGCTTTAAAAATTGGGTTATTTTGTAGATAGGGACTAGTACATCAGTACGTTATGCAAAGAATAAGCTATTAACATTAAGTTAAAACTAAAAAAGTTAACAATCATAAAAGTGCACAAACTTCGGTGTAAAATCAAATCGCGGTTCGGAAATCCGTTTCCCTGTTTTTCTTCAAACAAATAATGTGTGGGAACAAACTGCAGTATTTTTTCTTCTTCCCGCCGAGAGGAATGCTCCACCATCTTGGAGCTGTGTTTGTTTTCAAAACCGCTGCCGCCATTTGTCACTAGCTGCCAGCTTTTGTCTTCCTCCAAGATATTTGTCTCCCCCTAAACTGAAAGGAGTGTATTATTTTACTTCTGTTGCCATTGTTATTATATAATTCAAATTGTAATCTGGGTACCGAATTGGTGATTGTTGGTTTGGATTTGTTTTTACTACATAACTTCGCTTATTTGGGTAGAAAATATTTATTTTTCAAATGAATACAAGAAATCGGAAAATATATGAAAAGCAAAGGTTCGCAACAGAATTGAAAGGACAAAATCCCTCTCAACAACTCTCCAAGACGGACAAAACTTGTTATAACTACGTCCTATATTCCAACCAAACTAAAAAAAATGTTACCAACAGCGGTGACCCTACAAAACGGCAAAAAAAAACAAGATACAAAATCTATGTGAAACCAACAATAGACCGCTTCGACAGAGGTTTTACCAATGGAAACATGAAAGAGAATTTCGACACGCGAATTCCCTGGATTATTCGGAAACGGGTACCTACACTGCCTACTGTAGGTACGTCTATACCTACCAATAACTACTTTTCTATTAACATACGCATTACAAATATATTATGTAATAAACAAGCGGGACTCTACAGACTCGTTGTTGAAATGTCCGGCTTAGTGGTTGATTTGCACGAATTATCCCGAACCGAGCGAATCGATACTTTTAATTCATATTAATTCTTTTGCAGGCTATTCGCGCGAAGTTAATCGATTGCGCGCAGAGTATTTCAATGTTTTTGGTCCCTAAAATACAATACTTACGTGCCAATTGCCTAATAAGTATTTCTGGAGTTATCGATTCGCACACAAAAAAATTTACTACGTGCAAATCGCCTACAGAAAAAATTATATTATTTAAAAATGTCGATTCGCTCGTTTCGTTCGAATAAGCCTAAAATCCTTTTTAAATTATAAAGTTTCAGTTTATGTAAATCAAAATGTTTTTAATATTAACGTTTATTTTTCGATATTTTGCTACCGGCCACATCAACTACAAAGAGCGATACGAGAGAGAGATATTGATAGTGCTTGAAGCTACTGTGGACGTGAAAGTAAATATCTGTTATAATTCTCGGATATCCTTTTGATCAAAATAAAAATCTTTTATTAATACAAAGTAAGTACTTTCACTTGGATGATAAGCGTGACTATAATGTTATATCTGTTTGTCTGATAAATCTGTCCTTTCCCCAGACTACAGCAAACTATCACGAAATAACAGAACATGGACGAGTTGATTGCACTAAAGACTAATTCCAAAAAAAATATTCTAGTTACAACAGCGGTAAAAATGTGAGAATTCAGTTACTTTGGTCACATAAAAATCGGTTTCTATTACCTATTACCAACAAAAAGACATCGTTTTATTATAGGTAATCCAAATGATAGGGAAAGGCACACAAATAACTAGTGTATGGTGTACACGAATGGTTGCGTATTACGTGACTGTGTTACCAGTGTCGGCCATGCCATGGCTGCCGAATTCTTCAAATTAATTCGTTCCTTTCGATCTTAGCCGTTGACAAAACTAATTAGGATTCAGCTAGCGAACGAACGATTTTAGTCAACTGGCATGATTTCGATATTGTAATTAGTAATTTTGTTGGTAGATACATATTTCGAATGGTTTATTGGGTAAAAAAATCTGTAAATCTTCTGTAAATCTTTGAAACAATTCTGAAGAAAACCCGTTGACGATTATTATGTCGTTGTATTCCAACTAGATTTTTCTGGCAATAAAGAAATTCAATTTACTTCAGTCTACAGAACAATGGTCACATACATACTCATTAGGCGGCTTTCGATGTAGATGACGACGTTACATTTACTTACTTCCGCTCCAAATGCAAACCTTCTGACAAGCCAAACGTATGCATCATGTCCCGCATAAATCAAACACCACACAAACCTCACAACTGCGTGACCAACATACACATCACATCCCCAAAATCAGCGTAAAACAGACTTGTAACGAAATCGTAGGCATATCAATAGCTCTTAATTGGCGGAGACTACCATCCTCCCGCAGCAACGTCATGCAATTAGCGACGCGCTGAGTTTCGAACGTGAGCCGCAAGATGGCGCCTATAGATTGTCCCTATCGTGGCCCTATCGCCCTTCACTAATAGTCGATGTTGGGCAGACGTGGGTCCCCTTTGTATTGGGAAATGTTGATGAATTTATTGTGAGCCCCAACTAGTTTACTGGGTCATGGAAATAATGTTGCCAGAAGTTTTCGGTCACGGGCAGGCTACAAAATCACAAAAGTTAATACTTATTCATAATAGTTAGCGACATGCGTTTTCAGATTTCATGTGTATTGATAATTTGTAGGACTGTTGCTGAGAAATATCTTACGATAAGTGTTCAGCTCTAAAATAACCTACGCCACCCAGAATGAACCCTCAATCCTACGCAATCTTCAAAGCCAAATAGGTACAGCAAATGTCAGCTATAACAAAACATTACAATATTTTGTGCGCATGGATAATGAAACATACATTTTTCGCAGAAGCAGGCTCTATAAACAAAGGGCGCTCATCCCACTTTCAATTCAATTCGCGGTAACGTAAATCCGAACGATCAGGGAGGAAACATCGCCAGATTATGTGGAGTACTGGCTCTGGAAGCATATTTATATAAAAAATACTCTTTTATTGAAATAATATGAAAGCTGTTATTACTATCTTTATTCAAGTTGTATTTCGATATATATTTTCGATGCGTACCGCTTATTGTAGGGTAATCAAAAGCTGAAAGGTATCGAGTTTACATTGTGGGGATTCAATGAATCCGTTATATTGTGAACTTTTAACAAGTGTTTATTACAGGTATACCATACCAATATTGAGAAACCAAAATGGTAGCTACTTTCTGAAATGTTGAAGAATCACAATTATAATTTCGCCTCGTAAAAATATTACAGTCTCAACAATAACAAGAGCAGATCCTGTACTCCTTAGCTCTCCGCTCACGCCCCACAGGGGTGGAACAAATCCACCAGATTAAGTCATCGAAAAATTTGATGCGTGCGCGGCGCGCGCCCCGGAGGCTTAGCCCAAGGTGTGATCCGTAACCGCCGCGCACTTTCCATTGACGATGTGTCGCCGAAAAAACGGATTTAACGGCTTTACGGAGCTCCAGTTATTTGGACTGACAGCTTTGCTGACTATGGATTTATTAGGACTTTGTTTTTTGTGAAGATGAAGAGTGTATTACCTAAGTTGGGGAGTTTTAAAATTGTTGTCTTTTTTAGGGCTCCTGTTGTTTTGATCAGAATCATCCAAAATATCGATTAAATGGTTCCACTAAATGAGCAAACCGTAAATCATTTAAATAATTTTAACAATAAACTTTATTTTTATATTTTTTGATATTCTAATACTTATTTAAAAATATAATTTATATGTATTTAATGAAATAAAGGAAATAAAAACTTTATTCGTAGGATACGAAATCCATTTCCCAAAAAATAAAAGATAATGAAAATGATCGATTGGTTATAAGTATTTCAATTACTTAAAACAATTCCATTCCTGGTACAGCTTATTCTGAGAGGATCATAAAATCCAGTGAGCATTTACCCGAAAAACATAAGCGCGGAGCAATAATAAAACGCAGTAAACACGAGTTTACCCAACTATACTGGTAAAAGAGAAATAAAAACGTGCTGTAAATAGGGATGTCACGTGTCAAGACGCTTTCTCTTTAGAACTGGCAACCTTTGAAGTCTGAGATAAGTTCACAATTCGCTGAATCGAGACAAAAATACTAAGGCCTTTTTGTGAAGACTGTCTTTCGCTGAAAAATTAAGATTGCAGTTATTTTTCGAGTTGATGCTACACTTAAATAAAATTGCAGTTCTCATCTGAGCTCTATACAAGAACCGTAAGTTTCCGCGTCTAGATCACATTTTCTGAAGTTTTATTTCTATGCAATACACTCGAACCGAAATATACTTTTCTAAAAAGGAATCCCTACACATATTTAAGCTTCTTACGCTGAAACTCGCATCATATTTTATTAACTGCAATTGATCCCACCAACATTTAATTATGTGGAAAACAGTTTAATAAAAAGAAACGTCTGTGCCAGACACCTGAACGGAAGCAAGTCCGATCTTCTAAAAGTTCGACTTTCGTTTTGAGTTAACTACGGAACTAAAAACGATTAAAATAAAATAAACTTTACCTACTAAATCATTCACTGGTGACCTCTTTGACCTGTCAAAGGCGGCCCTTGTACTATAATACTAGACTTGACCCCGATTTTACGTGCATTTCAATGTGGGTCAGGGGCTCGCCAGTGTACAGAATTGGGTCGCTACAAAATGTCCACTAAACTGACGAATGCAGCCGCTCTAGAACCTAATTACTGTTAAAATTTATGCTCTTAACTTTGTGTTTTAGAGCGAAAAGTAGAAAGGCTTTTTTTACACAAAATTAACATAACGCCTGAATTGAATACCCAGAAGGATTAGCCAGAGGTATATCTACTCATAGCACACCCACATTTCACCAATATGTTTAAATCCCATGTAGATAATAGCCTATTGGCATTACCCGGGCACAAATCCAAACCCCGGGCTGGTACTGAGGAATTCCAGATGGAAAAACCCATCTAAAACTCAAAATTATAAATAAACAATAACACAATGTTAAAACAAGTGATTACACTTCTTTGACATTCGTAACTACAAAGCATAGCACAACACACAACACAACAACGGGTACACAACGGGTTTACGTTCCAACACACACTACATTCTGATTGAAGCCCATATCAATAAAATTGCGTAATGTTGCAATAAATAAAAAGTAAACCCATGCATACGACCCAATAGAGCTGCGACAACTATTTCCGTTCATAAAACTGATATTAACGTCAGATACAGCTATTAAAATCCGCTTCACATCAAACTATCTGCTTTTGACATCGGTCTCATAGATGTCAGTTTATATGGCAATAAAACTATGCTCATCCCATAACACTTCCTATATTAATGTCTGTTCGGAAGCTGTAAGGTTTTATGTGCCCTTTAACTTGCATCAATGAAGTTGTGTTGTTTGAAGATGTTTGCAGAAAATCTAAACCGGTACACTTAAATGCAATTGGAACACGATTGCATTTGAGTATACCGGTTTAGATTAAATGTGTCAGCTAAGCTAATGCTTCGGCTTTTACTTAAGCAGACTAAAATTAGAGAATATTATTAATATCATCATCGGCAGCATTGTTCCACCTACTGCCGAGTATAAGCCTTCTCCCTTTTGTGCCATGCTTCGCTGGTCTGTGCGAGTCTCATCCAGGGCCCTAATTCACTATGACCACTTAACGATTTCTTACTTCAAAACCACGTCAATTCCTTAGCTAATCCCGCCAATCTCGCGTTCATTTCGCGCGGTTTTGTTCATTGTGTCTTGGAGAATACGGCCCCAGGTCATTCCCGCGATTTTCTGTAGGTCGTCCACCCACTTGGCCGTCGGTCTGCCAACGATCCATAATAATATAATGCACGTAAACATTAACTTCTTTCAAATACCTAATTATTGTTGTATTTTGTAGAACTTATACACTAAACTACAGAGATATTGGGACTTTACAAAATACATTATGCTAATAATCGCTTGTCTTTAGTTGTTATTTGCAAACCCTGAATGGCAAGCCTCTTACACAATACAGACGTAACCTTCAAGCTAAATCAAACACCAAACAAAAGTAAAAAATTTCGCCGAACCAAAAATAAAACGAAGCAAAAATATAACGCTCAGAAAGCATTCTGACTGCGAGCAAATTATTATTTCCTTTTTAATTTCTCCAAGAAGAATGGCGCCGTATCGACATTGCTCTCTTCCCATCCTTTCTACTATATTTTACTGTTTTCAATTGTTATTTTACTGTGTTTTATGCTCAATTGATTTTCAATAGCTAGTGAATGGCAATTTATTGTTCAGAATCCGTTTAATATAGCGAAAGCAATATTTTTATTCGTGGTTATTGCTCGAGATGCTGAAGGATTTTATTTATATTTTGGAGTATTTTTATACTGCCTTTTAATTAATTGATTTCAAACACCTCACTCGATATGTTTTCTCTCTCACGTTTTAATTGCACCCATACTGTTATAAATTATTATTTTTAGCATCCATCACGCTAAAAGTCGGTAGTCTGTAAAAATAGACTTTGCTTAAAGTTAAGAGACGTTTAACGTCAAAAATACGCTGTTAAACAGACGCGCATCATTTCCTACTTAACTTTAAGCAACTTTTATAAATAAGGGAGTATATTGTTATGTTTATCACGATCTCTTTCATAAGTAAATAATACCAAAAATGTAATATTCTGTAAGAGAAGTAACCATCCAGCCTCACACAACACACCGTCAGTAAAAAAATACCCATCTTCCAAAGCGTTACTAATAGCGATGTGTACTAGGAACACAATCGCCATTCCTTTCACTTGAATAAAAACAAGTCGGCGAACAAAAACAAAAGAACATCGGATCATTAGGGGTATGTTAAAAGTTGCATTTCCTACAACGGAGCCTTCCGCAGACTGCGCTCAGCAATCATTAATGTGCATCTGTCGAGGATCTTAGCTTACGAACTAGGTTTCTTTTTACTGTATTTGTTTTTTTTTATGTATTGTGCTAGAAGAAATTTAAGCGCACACGTATGCCTGTGTGGTTTGCAATTAATAGCTTTGTTCCGATAAAAAGTATTTGAAAACGTTGTCAGTTAGGGTTCATCTGTACACACATATACCTACATACATAGCTACATAAATAGGACACAACATTAGCTAGTAATTTAATGATGACGTACTGTGCTCGTCTTAGAACTACTGTTATATGTTCAAATCTTAGGCGAGGACACTGGCACCCTAAACACAAGTTAAATCTTACATTGGGTGCCAGAGCTCATGCTCAACACTCTGTTTCCCTAGTTGTAAAGCTTAATGTTGAGATTTGTGTTTTTTGTACAATTGAAGGCAATAAAACTTTTTTTTTTAATGACTTCTAACGCTAAAGTCCTTCTATAGCTACTAGCAATTAGCACAACTGCAGACAGAGGTTCGTGTTTACCTAATATTCTATATTTCTTTAGCTATTTTTTGTCTGGATTTGTGCTCGGTTGATGGGAAAAGGCTCGCCTTTTACATAGGACTTAAACAGAACTGGCGAAATGTGTCCAACCCTTCGGGGATTATTATGTTGCTTTTTTTTTTTTTGTTTATTTGCTTTTCGGGTACTTGTGAATCCCTTCAGTGATGGTACAACTCATTTTTCTTTGTTTATTTTTCTGTCTCCGTTCGATAGCGAAACAACTTTCCCTACCTCTTTCTTAATTCCCACTACATTGTGAACCTAAAATAGAATTACACATGCAGACCATTATAAATGAATGGACATGTTAAGTATAACTAGAAATATCTCAAGGGTCGGGAACAATGGCTGTCCTTCCTACGGAGCCTTTGTCCTGGCTGACCCTCACGATAACATCGCACTACCAGCCAATCTAATTTAATGTTAACTGCCTTTACGATATACGGATACATGTTTAAAATTGGGACATACTAAACCTACCTATTTTAATGGTGGAAATAGATGAGTATCCCATAGACATCAGGCTATCAAATACGGAGTTTCTTGCCCGTTCTTCCTTCCAAGATTTACGTTTTGGAATGGGCAACTAGCTCCAACTTTCTGACTAACTGACGGACTCTTTGACAATTCAAAAGTGCCTGTTATATGGTTTGATGAATGATTTAATTGAAATAAATGCTTTGAGTTCTGAAACTAGGTGCGTATACATAAAGTACTTAACTATACTTATTGGTAAATAAAATATCAGCTAGATGTAAAAAAATATAAAAGCTTTATTAATAACTATGGATTAACTCATCATATCCAGCATTAAGCCAAAATAAAGGATATTTACGTCATAAAAAATACATCAAGCAAAAAGGTTTTAACATAATGCTCCCACACAAACGGCCATTTTAGCACTGATTCAAATTTCGAGCGAACGTTATACGGTATTCATTCGAATTTCGAATGAACGTTATTTACAGATTAAATTGGATACGCATTTTACCGATTAAATTAAATCCAGATTTTAATAATGCGTTTGTTAATTTGTGAACGGTACGTCAGCTACTCAAATATTTCACGAAGTGAAAACAACAGAAATGTTTTGTAAATCCGTTGTAAGTTGCTCTTAATATTTTGATTTATATTTGATTCGACACGCAATAGCATATTTTGTTATCATAGATAACATTTTGTACTTAATAACCTTTAGGTACCTAACTTGTTACAGTATTTTTGTAATAGGTCGCAACAACAACTGTTAAAAAAACTGTCTTTGCATTCGATCTCATAGGGACAACTAGAAAATGGTATGTATGGGCACAGAAACTTTACTAACACTGCCTTATTACTAGGAATGTACCGATTATCCCAAGTTTATGAGACGCCGTCAAAATTTCCGAAAGTCCAACCTTTCTATTCGTATATCATGTCATCTGGCACAAACGAGTAACGTTGTCTGAGAAATACTGTTTCAATTTGTATCTAAATCGAAACCGAGGTTAAGATTGATCAATCAAACGATGCAATACGTCATAACAACACAGTGACAAGTTGTTAACTCACCCACCAGGCTCTAATAAACGCAATTTTCCTCAACCAATCACGTCCTCCCGAAAAAACAGCTGACTGCAATTTTTCCCGCCGTTCTATTTTTTCGGCATAAAACAGTCTCCTTACAATAATACACCGAAAAACTGTGAAAGGAATATCAGCAAAAAACAGGTTGGTAAAAAACGTTACAGTTGACGAAAAATATTCAAATGTGGAACATGATACCCGAACAATGGCGGGTCGATTGTACCACACGCGTGTTTAACCTGCCCTTATAAATAATTCATGATAAATATATCTGTTGCCAATAAAACTATGTTATTATAATTTAGATGGAGTTTGGATCGAGAATTTGTAACGTGTTGTGTATGTATGTTTATTTTTGAATATAGTGTGAACTAAAAATGCTTATCTTTGTATGTAGATTCATCGATCGATGCCTGTTTTTTTGGAGCGGAGTTCTATAACGCGGCTTGCGGTAGGAGCTGACTGATAGCACGAAAAAGCACATAGTTATGTCACCCCTCCATGCGACTTTCTCTCTCTCTCTCTGTGTGTGTTAATCTAAGCGCTCCTGCACACGATGCCGCCACCGCGCCGTCGCCGCGCCGACGCCGCACAACTACACTGTACATACGAGTCGCGCGAAGACCGCCACCGCGCCGCCGCCGCGCCGCCACCGCGCGCGTTCCCAGTTATTTCATTATCCTGATTGATTCCATTGCCGGCCGCGTATGAATCGCGGCCGGCAATGGAATGAATCAAATAGATGCGCGGTGGCGAGACGAGGACCGCGCGCGGTGGCGGCGCGGCGGCGGCATCGTGTGCAGGAGCGCTTAGGAAGATTAAAGCAAGTTCTTACTAATATTTCGTCTTCTCCTTCTTCGTGTCGATTGCACGACTGAATTTGAAATATTTTTGGCCCAAAACTTTACAAATGTAATATCGGACATCGTACTATGATGATAACACACTTTTAGGTGTGGTTCACCACGGTTTTAACCTCGCTACAATACACTTAATTGTCTGCAACACAATCTTGAAACTAACAACAATTGTTAACAACAAGGGTTGTCGTTGTAAATAATATCTTAAGTACAGACTCCAGCACATCAAGCTACTACATCTGTCAAATTGTAATACATTTTCAACTTTATCGCTAAAGCATTAAGGTTCAAGGTTGATTGGGAAAATTTGACAGTTTCGGGTAGACCTGCTGGCGTCTGAACAACAATTTAAACTGATCCTAGTTCCAAACAATCGGTAATATTTTCGTATCTCTCCTGATACACGTGCCAATAGTAGGCCCGAGAGGAACATAAAAATAAAAACAGGATAAGGAGACGAAAAGACCTTCTAATTAGATGAAAAACAAACGCAAGATTAGGGTCAACACTCGCCCGGGGAGCTCTCGCCATTGTCGGAGGTACGGCCTCCATTTTAATATAATTATTATATTAACTTCAGCTTACTGCCGCCGCCCGGGGCCACTTGCCCGTTTTGATGTTAGTTGTGCTGAAATAAAAGAGAATAGACATCTTTGTTTGTTGATTGTGTGTGTGGTGAATGGAACTGGATCATGTTTTGTCTAGTTCTCTGGAAGGAAATCTTGCATATTGTGTTGTACGCACGACGAGATACATTTCCAGTATAACCAGACTTCTCATTGAACGAAAAGCCTACACAATGCGAGGACAGCTAAACTGGAAAATTCATAGCTCGATATCGTCGTGTGTACGGTCACCAAAGGAGATAAGTAACCAGGGCTGTCAGATACAGTTGAAGTTTTCTAAGAAACCGATGGATGTTTTCGAATAAAATTTAGTTTAATTAGTAGAAAACCGACAGTTCATCTATCAAATTTAATTTAATTAGAAAAAAAACAACGGTTTCTTATATCCGACGACCCTGGTTACTTATCTCCTTTGGCAACTGTACTTCTTGCTTTCTTGTCTTACTTATTACCATCCCGGAAAATGGTTTTACTTCCACAAAGTGATTTAATCGTCAAGCAATCGCCTGCTAGACTGCAGGGTCCTTATAAACGCTCAAAGGTTTTGATAATTGTATTTGTTGTGTTTTTTTCTTCTTTTAACATTCTTATGCACTGTTCATAGGACATTTGTTGGGAACCAAAAGCATCATAACAGTATTATATATACAATCACAGATAATTTACATTCCATCGCCACTTAATCTGTTATCTACTCTAGAGAAATATTCTAAGTTGATTTTTGAGTGACCATTTGTAACAAAGAGGTCCTAATAAGTTTAGTTTAGTTTCAGTGTGTTGTTCCATAAATTGAAAATTATCTCAAAGTACATTTTAATTTGGAAAAAAATATATGATAAAGAGTTGTATTAATCCAGGTGAATTTCCTAATTGGTCTGCGAGCACCTTACTTTACCACATCCGTCTCTAACTATGAATCTAAAGAACGTCTCTCTTGTTCCAGGTTTGCAACAAGATCTTCGGCAACGCGTCGGCGCTCGCGAAACACAAACTAACGCACAGTGACGAACGCAAGTACGTGTGCGTCACATGCGCGAAGGCGTTCAAGAGACAGGATCATCTGTAAGTCCACTTTAATTATATCTGATGGCCAATTCTCGTAATCAAAACGTTTAAAATCTAGTCACAATCTCATCTCGGCGACAGTCAAAGTAAACAAAAGCCTGGTCATAAATAAAAATACGTTGACTTGAGAAACTCCTCCATGTTTTTGTCGGTTAAAAAAATTCTGAAATATAGGAAAAATAGAGGTAGGTTTTGACAGATTGAGGCTGAGATTAGAGAGCGAACATTCCTAAAAATACGGGAATTGCCTGTCTGACCTTTTTAATGTCCTCCCAGTGGAGTTTTCTCCTAGACTTGAAATATAAAGACAAAGACAAATAGGTTTGGTTTTACGTACAATGCAAAATAGTTAATTTTGTCAGTTATGTAGGTATAAGAACACATAATTAGGTACATCGCAACTTTCAACTTCATAATAAAAATAATCTAAAAAATAAATTCGCAGAATCTATCTACTAGTCCGCATAACCGTGGGAATAGTTATCATACGCTAACTAGTTTGGACAAACAAGCTAACTAGTTTAAAGATCAAAGCAGTCATTTAGGCGACGGGACACATGTCGAGCAAGGTGGTGCTTTAATAGCCGCAGCTTAGTCACATGAATATTAATGAGCAATGAGCTATACCGCGCGTATTCACCAACATACTGTACCCGCCCGTAAATTGCCACAAGGATCTTTTGGCGCTCACATAACGTTTACAGGGTGGCGCTGTTGGTTAACATTTGTGCGATTCTTTTGTGAAATGTATTGAAAAAACAAGATTGCGGCGTTAGTTCCGTTTTTGTCCACGCGCCAATTAGATACTTGGGTACAAAAACAACAAAATGTGCTGCTTTGTAGAGCGTCTTAAATGATAAATGATTTATTTATGATAGAAGTAGGTTTGTACAAACACTTTTACACGTCAATCATATTTTAAAACTAGTAGGAGTTTCCTATCTGACTACTCTGAGAAGAAAGGCTGAAACAAATTCAGAGGTCACAGTCTCTTTTAAAGTCCAAACATAATCTTGGTCAGATCATGTGAAGACCATTTAGATTGATGTCTGAAATGATCTTGAAGAAAGAACCACACAGATTGAGTGGACCTGTCCAGTCAGTTCACGCATTTGCCAATAATTGTGCAGCTCACCTCAGAACTTGAGGAGCTCAGCGTTCCTATCTGTCATTTAATCCTTGTGTGTCAGACTTTTTCTTACGCTCGATATGTCAATATACCTATCTGAGAGCAATTCTCGTAATTTTAAGAATGTTCACAGTCATCTTAGTCTCAAACTGTTAAAAATACTTCTAATTTCCCTACACTTTTGACAAGTTGAGATGAAATTGTGACTATATTTTGAACGTTTTTAATTACGGGAATTAGCCCTCAGAGTTTTGTACTTTGTACATATATGTGGCCTTTGTGTTTTTGTAATACTTTGACTAAGTAATAACGCGGGTTTTGGCGTTTCATTGTTGAATATGATGAGTTTTTATTCGACTCATTCAACGTTATGGTCAATTGCGGTAAATATTTTAATTTCGGAATGTCATTTACTGCCTTACTTAGCCAAATGCAGCCATTGGGCTTTTGCGGACCCTGTACACATCTACGCTTAGCCGGGCTATTCGAAATTGAAAATTAATATTGCAATAGTCAGTAACGAGGGTCAGTTGCTTCGCTTCTACCTAACACCCCTTGACACTTGACAGCCTCTAGCCAGGAGAGAAGGAAACACTGCATAGACGAATAAATCCCACTGTAATAAAGAGCCATACATTGATATGCACAGAGTATTAATTTAGGAAAATGTTCCGTCCAGGGTACAGAATTTAGTGCTTGGGACAAAATCGGTTCCTATCTATTACGGGATAAGATCTGGAGTTAGCCTTCCCAATTTCCGCCCGGACATATTTCTGTTATCCTATTTAAGGATATATGATGGGGAAAAGGTATTTTAATATTTAATAACGGGGTTGAGCTTTGCGATCAGCGTACAATTTTGTTTCAAGTAAGCGACAATAGCTATCCAAATCATGAAGATGTTCTTTCAATTAAAGGTTTAAAAAGACAATGAAGTAAAATAGAAGACAAGTAAAATCCTCTAACAATAGTTAGTGAATGGACCACTATTATATATACCTTCTTCATCGTCGTATCGATTATTCCATTGTGTATGTTTTAAATAAGCCTCGACCAGAATTCGGCCACTTCGACAGCGTTATATACAGGCTGGCAGGGAGATCGACATACAGCCTTTTACCATGAATTCAGTACATAATCCAAGGGACTTCAGAATTTTGTACTGAATCCATGGTAAAAGGTTGTGCGTAGAGATTCTTCTTAGGTTATTAAAAAAAAATTGCTGTTCCATACATTTTGACCGCGTAAGTATTGCACTTTTCTATGGAACAGCAGATTTTTCTGTGATAACCGGCGAAAAATTTCTACGGTAGACGTCTAGAATCATTTGCTGGATTTATACTTAGTTACAGTTTGCGCGTCGATGTCCCTGCAGCCCTGTATAACTCTTCTATTTACACTCGTATCATGTTGCAGCAACGGACACATGCTTACACATCGCAACAAGAAACCTTACGAGTGCAAAGCGGATGGGTGCGGCAAGTCATACTGCGACGCGAGGTCGCTGCGACGACATACTGAGAACCACCACCAACCGCCGGCACCAGAAACTAGTGAGTATGGTACAGTAACAGTTGCGAGCAACAGCAGATGAAACTTTGTTCTAGAAACGAACACAGAAGGTACCTGAAAAGCAATCTTTATGCCCGTGTTCACTGACACTAGCACACGCTCCCTCTCACAGAGGGGAGGCCCCAGAAGTGGGAACCTTATAAGCGCTAAGACGACACCTAAATGACAAGATACTATAATTTTTACTTACCAAAAGTGATTTACATTTCTTTGAAGTCTACATTAATAGCTTAGTTTTTTTCCGTTATCCTATATGAAAGAAAAAGAATAAGAAGAAAAAGAAAAGAAAGAAAAAAGAAGAAAAAAAAGAAGAAAAAAGAAGCAGAGGAAGAGAATAAGGGTAAGAATATGGGGGAGGTCTTTACCTCCCCCATATTCTTCCACCTTTCTTTGAGCTGTGCTTTTTCCGTCCAATAGCTTGGTTTACATTAAAAAAAAAACGCAAAGGAACCATTTTGCTTATGAACTCCAGATTAGGTCGAGCCTGTCTCGTGGCGTCCATGATATTGCCATGAATGAAATTGCGCATTACATTAATACTGTGGGGTTGTAACAGTCGAGAAGCACATGAAAATGTGTTATTATTTTAAAGTAATTAATTATAATAAATACCTAAATGAAATCTCTCTATTGGATTTTCAACCCTCGGCTAAACGGTGAGAGTTTTTAGGTATCGCATAGTCAGCGGTATTGCATTTAGGTGTCGCGTAGTGTTAGTGAAAAGGGGTCGCCTAACGCGGTGTCCTGCGTGAGCGACGAATACGACGCGACGCGACGCTGCGACCGTGACGAACGCGATCAACTCAACGGCATACCCTGCTTGCGGCCTATATGACAGTCTGCGGCGAGACGCGACGTAACGCGTACTTGTTTTGAGGGCGACCAGACGCGTCACTTCAACTTTCGAGCAAAATTGTACTGTACTTCTCCATGATTCGAGAAGTAATGACCAAAATCACGTTGGACACTTGTCGCGTGTAGCATCGCGTCGTATTACGTCGCGTCGTGTTGCGTCGCGTCGCGTCGTATTCGTCGCTCACGCAGGACACCGCGTAAGCGTCAGTTCACACCGAGACGCGAAGCGACGCGACGCTGCGCGCACACTTTAAAAGAGTGACTCAAAATATACTTTATTTTCTACACGAAAAGGTACACATTGCATTGTGAGAGTTCAGAATACGTTGCGCCGTGTAGCTCTCTCTTTTAAAGTGTGCGCGCAGCGTCGCGTCTCGGTGTGAACTGACCCTTAGTTTATCAAATCTAAGGCGAGACTTAAATCTCAAAGCGACGTTGCATCAGATTATTCACGTTCACTCTGTAATCTTGAGAGATAAGCTGAGAAAGCATACTGTCAATTCCGTTTTGGCACGTTCAATCTGCGAACTTATTGACTCACTACACTGCTGCATCATAATCTCATAGAAATCCTCGTAAGTTTCAGCAGAATTTCTGGTTTAAGTTATACGAAGTCAAATGAAATAGCTGGCAAACGTGACGGCGAGTTCTAAACACGACAAAGCAAAAAAAAAACACGGGTTCATTACTCATAATAATTATTTTTAAATAGCGACGGGGTCAGTGACCGCTGGTACTGTAATAAATCTGTGAAGTTCTGCCCGCTAATTAAATTTGACCCTGAATGAATCGTTCAAAAGTCACACAGAAAGAAAAAAAGGCACGGTGATAGAATTAGAACATCACATTTTCATCGGGCTGTAAGTAATAAAGATCCGAAATAAAATAAGCAATTAATAATATTCATCTGCTACTTACTCCATAAAGCATCGTAAATCTGGAAGGGTCGGTCCTAATCTCGATGAGTACCCATTTTTAATCGATCCCTACGTAAAGGGTCTTCAATTTGTTTAATCCCCTCTCCTTGAATCGCTGATTAGTTTCTGTATAGGGTTTTAGCAGGACGCTTGATTGGATAAATCATATTACCTAACAGTGAAGTATAGTGCGTAAAATTCTACTCAAAAAATAACCAGCTTTATAAAAGTTATTTTTTTATCATAGTTTAGCCTGGTTTTCCAGAAATGATTCAGTAAATAACACACATTTTGTTGTTCATTCATGTAGAATTCGATCGTAATAATCGGCGGCCCACTCCGTCTCGCCAAGAGGAGGTCTGTGTCCCAGCAGTGGGAACATTACAGGCTGATTATGTAACCCAATTTTGTTATATTAATATAAACTATTGCCAGGCCTTGTTGGTAATTCATATTTCCCAAAAAGAAAATTAATATTACAATAAAACAAAGAAACGTTCTATTTTGTCTACGCCAGGATTGTTAAATAAAAACGAAATATTGTTATACGAACTCCGTATTGTGTTACCACCCACACATACATCGTCTACAATATCAGTATGTACGCATGTCTGTTCGTGTAACTAGTTCAAAACCCGAGGCGAATATAAATGGGTTCTGCGGCGAATTGAAACAGACTCAATACCTTCATAAGCCCCAGCGTTCGTCTCCTTTCTTTGTCTGACCGAAGCGAAACTTGTAATTAATTGTAGTAAGCTTTTGTATTCTTTAGTGGGAAATTAAATAAGAAACGAAACAGTAGTATAAGTTTAACAATTAAGAACGTCCTGAAGTAGAGAAAACTCGCGTTGGTCGTAAAGGGGAGGGTGTGAAATGGTTGGTGCAGTTCTACAGGCCATAAAAGCTTATTGCCTACTAGAACTGCAGCCGCAGTAGTTTGCAGTGAAAGTGTCACTACAACGCTGCGGAGTGGCAAACATTCACCCATATAAATATTCAAAGCATTGCATTGCACAGCTGGCTTAACACACGTACTAGACTTTTTTTTTATTTCAATGCCATAAAAAAATGAGAAAACGATCATAAAGGAGATTAAACAATACAATGTTAGATATAAAAGCGAAACAGTATAATGAAATAGTTGTCAAAAAACCATCTAAATAATCTTTTTGTTCTCCCTCCGCAGGTTCGTCGAGCACGCCAACCAGCAGCGTCATTACGATTGTGGAGCGCGAGGTGACTGCTATCGCGAACGCTAGCGCGAACGCGACCGCGAATAGTCATCACGCGCAGCGGGTCGCGTCCCCCATCTCACCTGCGCGTACTCAACCTCCACATTCTGATGTAAGTATAATTCTTAACTCAGACTTTTTCCATACCTACCAAATTATATTAATGCTTTGGGGGAGGCCTTTGCTCAGCAATGGGACAGTACAGGTTGAAAATAATACATAAATAGATATACCAGACCGTAACTAAATCCCCCATCAATTAAAGAAGCAAGGAAACCATTTTATATATGAAAAGAATAGATCGAATAGAGAAATCTAAAACATTATTCAAACCATGCTGCATGAAAGCCTTCATCATTTCTTAAGTAGTACTTAGGTAGGTACTTCTAAATGTCTTTAAAAGAAAACTTCTGATAAATCAATTCAATAGCAACAATGAATTTAAGACAATATCGAAATGAATCACGGCACGATTGTGACGCAAACTTATAGCGAGTAGCGTCCCCCGTCCTCACTCACACATACTCACACCCCACATTCCGAAGTAAGAATAAACTTTCAGATTTCATTAAGTTATTTATACAAGATTTTCTTGGGGGCCGACTTCTTAGAGATTATGGATTCTTTGATAAAAGTCCTGTGCGCTTTCTGAGTAATGTAGCTACAGTACTGGTACTCTAGAATGTTGTGAAAGCTCACAACAACGTCTGAACAACTGCTGCAACATTAACTACACCTGTTTACTAAGAAAAGCTAATAAAACAAACCTCCTTTTTCTTTCAACTTAAGTTAACTGCAGTTGTTACTTTACTACTATTTTTATTTAACACTAGCGCATCGCCACACAGTTCAAACAGGCAGCCGCTTCATGTAAAATATTAGTACCTACTTAGCCGGTGAGACTGGAAGCCAATCTCAGCTTTATTGGGAAGAGGCTAAGCAAATGATGATGACTAGCGCATCACCACAATAAATCTACCCCTGCAAAGCTACGGTCTCAGCTGACGTATTTTGACTAATTACTAAGACTCATTATCAAAATTGAGCAAGCCACAAAAACATACCTAACCCTGATCCGCTAATTTCCCATCAGTTAGTTCATACGCTGCTTTTAGTCCCTCATTAATCTAGCTTTTTATACTTAGGCATGTCTGGCGGCTTTCCAACTGGCCATCCGTGTAAAACTCAGCCACCGCCCTTATTAATTAACCAATTAGCCCGAAATCCGCGTTGTGTGTGCTCTTTTAATTTCCCGCCATTAAAGGTTTCGACAAAAAACGTCCGTGAATATGGAGGGTGTTTATCTAACTTGGTCGGATACACCAACTGGAAATATGAGGGTTGAGTGTGATGATGCTGTTTGATATTTGTGATGACTGTTGTTTCGTTGCCATTTCGTGTGATTTTACACAGATTGATAAAATGTTTATACGTGAGGGTTTAATCAGTCAGACATAAAGCCAGCAAGCATTATTTTAAAGTGACTAAGACATCGACAGTCCAGAGAAAACTCCCTGACCACTCATATGACGATCTTTCAGCTGGTTACCTGTACCTATTAGCCAACTAACTAACATTTCCTCAAACAAGCTTAGTTGTAATACCCAGCTATAATTCAAACAACAGAACAGTTGAACGACATTCCAAACGCTGACAAAACACTGCAACTATCAACAACAACAGCACTTCATCAGTACATAACTCGAGCCTTCAGCAGACATTGAAACTTCTCCAATACAATAAATTACTTGAATTGCAGTCGAGCAACTTTTTACTGGTTTAGGGCGAACTTTCCGGGCAAGATTTTAAGGTTGATTAAAGATTTTACTATGTTACTTGGTTATAGCTCAGCGTATTATCTTATAATTGGATATTTTCTGAAAAAAAAAACAATTGTAAGATACTATGCTCCATTCGGAATAAGATTAGACATTTAAACAAACCCTTTTTACAGTCCGTTCAGCCGATTTTAACTTCTATTCCGTAGACATAAGGTTGGCATTAAAAGCACAAAAGTGGTTACAATACCAACTATTTACTGCAGCTGCCATTTGTCATGCCACCAACGCAATAGAAGTCAAAATCGGTTGAACGGACTGTAAAAAAGGTTTGTTTAAATGTCTAATCTTATTCCGAATGGAGTATTGTTATGTGATTATTTGAGATTTCTGGGACGGAAAAAAGGCGTGAGATTATGTGTAAATGTGTTTTCTTAAAAATAAAGTAAATGACGATTTATAGCTTCAGGCGAAGAGACTTGAATGAATGACATATTAAACCTACATTGAAAATTAAATACACTTTCGAACGAAGCAAATATTTCATTTTCAGTTTATGAAAAAACATCTAACCAGCAATACAATTCTCTTACAGTCAAGCAATGGATCAGACAAGTCGATTGCGACTTCAAGCAGTACCAACTGTGACTCGAGCCCCCCCTGCACCCCGCCCGCGCCGCCCACACCCCCTGCGAGGCCCAAGCCCAAGAGCAGTAGCAAGCCCAAGTCTTGTACGGTAAGATACCAAAGTTTTTACTTCATTTTTGAGTATGAATAAGACAAGCTATCCTTTAAAAAGTACGTACAAGGGTGCGCATTCAATGTCATCTTACTCTATGATGACAAAAAATACGAAATACAATTGATAGTCTATAAAATCAATGAACTAGGTACTAAACGAAAGCATTATTCCTATGAATTTGCAATGCACATGGATAAAGTCTCCAATTATTTGAAACAAAACAATGACCAATATGGTAAATATACATTTAGGAATTGCTAGTGAAAGTTATCTAAAGATTATAATAAAACTACATGAGCTTGTCGTATTTATACTCTAAGGGTTTCCTTCTTTGTGATAAGGAAAGGCTACAAGAAAAATACTGCAAAGACTAGCAAAGCGAATAGGAGCATGCCCAAGACTTGTTCTGTACGATAACAAACTTTTTCTACCTATTTATGTCGAAGAAAGGAGAAAAATACGGAGCTTAAACAACACTAAGAACTCTCTTTGTTAATTAGTAGGATTGTAATTTGTTTCTTCGAGTGCCGTCGTCATCTTCAAAACATCTCAAGCGTTAATTTTTTCTCATTACCAACCCGTGGTTCATTAGCATTTTATTTTAAAAGGACTTTAATAGCCTATTTGTTTATCTCCCTCAACTCTAAACTGAAGTAATTACTAAAATATAAACGGACAGTAGAAACTCGTTAATCCATCCCCTGTTTGTTTTAGCAACGGACCGTAACAATAGCCCGGTAAAACGTTAGAACAAAAAGATCAATTCCCGAAGAAGGATCACTGGTCAGCCTTCCTCAACTCAAATAATTTTCTTCCTACATTGACCACCGTAAGTAGCGCAGCAGCGCCCGCCAAACAATAACACATCTGGGCGAAAACAAAACAGGCTACGGCGTAGCATGTAACAATACTGCTACGCTACGTAGTCGACCGCAAACTTCTACGGAGTTTCGTAGCGGACGCAGCAGTTAATCCTATAGTACTTGTATAACAATTCAGCCCACGTTGTAGATTGTGTATCGTTAAGTAACCACCGCACACATTTATCTAAGTACACACACATATGTTATTGTATATGTGTACTTATAAGTCTTGGGTAAACCATTTATAACTTGGTTGAAGACATTGCATTGTTGTACAGGGTCTAGTTCGCCAACAATATTAAATCAATCCTTGCTTATTGGACACAGTTCTAATCTTTTACTGGTATTTTGGCAAAGTAAATCTTATACAGTGTACATAATGGTCTGTTGTTAAAGTGGACTTTTAAATTCCAATGTGTTCGCCAAGTTAGAATAAAGTTACGAAAATCTATGTACAAACATTTGGGTCACTAGAATTTTAAATCATAATGTGGTGTGTCAAAGCTGAAGTGGAAAAATGTTAACTAGCTTTTGGAAGCCACTGTAGGTACCTACTATTATTTAAATCCATAATTCAAGTTACCGACTTACTTAATAAAAATAAATTAGTAATATAAATATTATTATTCTAAAACTACGTGAAAATCTCTCAAATCTTTTTCGCCATATACCTTGTAAACAATTCATTTGCTTTTCGCTCAAATATTTTTAGAACCTCGCCAGCATTAAAACCCATCGCACTTACCTACGTGGAACAAATAACGAGATATTTTATTCAACAAAACGTCCTTCAAAACATTTTTCCTCTAACAACACAGGAAAATAACAACCCAATATTATTGAAACTTCGCTCAACAATGTTGTACCTACATTAAAGCTGTAGGGTTGCCATAATTAACCGTTGAAACTTCAAAGCTGCAAATAGAACATAATTGAGTATTATTAAATATAATCCAAGTAGAATTATTAATCCTAGTGAGTATTTCTATTATGAAAACAATGTAAGTGGACCGTGGGAAGTAGGGTGGCTGGGATTCTTATGCAAATGGCAATACATCGCGGATCGGAGTGCGAATCGCCGCGCCGCCGGTGGGTTCCATCGGCCATTCATCAGCCTTTGTAAGGGTTTAATAATTCAGGTGCGGTCGCGGACTCGCGGACGCACCCCTACTATGATTTAGATGCGATTTCTGTGGTACAGACCATTTAGATTCTTGGGTTGAATTACGACTTTAGAATTCGTGAGAAGAATTCTGACGATGACGAAGCCTGTGTTTCTCAGGTTTAGCATGAAAGGTAAAAATACCTAAACGTCGTATTAAAACTATTAGAAACTAAATTAAAAAATATACATATTAATAAGCTCCCATATAAGACATCTAACCTGTAACTTCATAATACTACAGTGAACTTTAAAAAGTATAATCTTTTAACCCACATCTCACACCCCAATTTAATCGAAACTAACAGCCAATGGTGTCTCGTGGTAGAGGGTTTGCGAATACGGTCCAGCATACATCGCGCGTCCACCTGTTCTCGTCCCATAGACCGCTTCAAGGGCTCTAGTTTGAACTGGCTATAACCGGTTTTATCGCATTGTATCGAACTAGATTCGGTAACATTTCGCACTGCTAAAGGGGGCTATTTGAATAGCAGTTACGGTGAGAACTTTCCAATGAGAAATGCTTTATTATTAGATGTCGGGGCTGTTAACTTATTAGGTTTTTTTTTGGATTGGCACCTGTTCTTCAATAAAAAATAATCACAGAATGCATTATGTAATGCATCATCATGCAATGGTGTTATTTTTAGAGGTTTTTGACGCCTTCAATGTTTTAAAGTAAGTAGGGTTTGGGCACTTTAAAAATGTGTCCGAAAAAATGTGCTATTATTTAGGTATTCAATTTGGACATACCAAATCAGTCCAAAATGTAGTAGGTATGTCTGTACATTAAATCGTACATGCATTGTGTTTTTGTTAAAAATAAGTGATAATGACTCATAATATTCTGCACGAAGCATTAACAAATAACTCCGAATATACAATTATTTCCCGAATATACAAATAATCTGACTGCACACGATCAATTTAAAATATGATCCTGACCACCAACTTCCGCTACATTCCACAAAACGAACGAATCAAAACAAACATGACGCACATATCAAAAATAATTACACCGTGCACTCATTAAAACTACACAGACAGGAATTCAATTGATTTAACATGCGGAAAATTCACTTTAGACCACCAGGCTTTACACAAACAACAAAAATATAATCACACAAATAATTAAAACAGGACTTGCGATACATCGGCATCGACCACTCGAAAATGGTCCCTCTTAATACGGGTTAGGGGTTTAGTTTGTATTAATTTCGTTTGGGGGGTTTGACAGCAGGGGGTCAACGTTAAATAGGCATTGCAGACCAGGTATGCGTCGGTGGGGTTTATTAAAAGCTCTCACTTTGATCGGAAGCCTGATTCGACGTCACAAGCAGGAAGCAATAAAGCCGCTTCCACACGGGCACATAATTACGAGCGGTCCAGTGTACTCCACGGGTATAATTCCCTCACAACATTGACAAAGGCTTTCAGTGTAAAGCGGTTGTTTCATTATTGAATACCTGTGTATTTGCCGACGGTATTTATATTGTTTATGTGGGGTGCCTTTCATTGAATTCCATGCGAATTTTGATTGGAATGCGCGCTTAATCATGAATATATCGATCAGCTAAATTGATTTAACGGCAAGCGGTAACAATCTACCAGTCTTTTCCCAACTATGTTGGTATCGGCTTCCAGTCTAACCGGATGCAGCTGAATACCATATTTTACATGGAGCGACTGCCTATACCCTTTGGTAAGACTGGTTGTCAGACTTTTGGGCTTCTGCCTACCCGCAACGGCTGCCGAAGATCTACGAATGACAGCCGGGCTGACTGGCAACACATAATACACGGATACAGTGTTAAATTAATATTAGATAGGTACTAATAACTCTTTTATTATAAATGTATCTTTTATTATAATGTCCTTAATATAAATGTATGCTTAATATAAATATTTTTGAATAGATTTTATCACAGAGCGTTCGTGGGTGAATGTCACACTGCATTTGTTTTTTCGTAATAACTGGATATTTAAACCGAAACCTTTGAAAACTTTTTGTGTAATACCTACATGTGATAGTCCACATAAACGCTTTTTGATGAATGAAATTCACACAAACGGAACTCGGGAGGTTTTAAATGCAATACTGTAAATGTACGGATTCATTTTACAGCGTGTTTGTCGGAAACAGAACGAGAATTCAAATATGTATCACCTATTCATATATAAAATGTATATACATATATTGTGTACCTATATAAAATGTCCTGCATTCTTTTGTGCAAATACAATATAGAAACCTTTAAAGTACAGTTATTTATTTATATCTAACAATATATACGGGGTTAAGTACTTCGGTAAGCTGGGTACCCTGAGTGAGATTGTCAGTAACATCAAGACGTTGCTGGCCTTCCTTGAGGAGCCGGAATGGATCAATCAATGGAATTTCCTATCCGTACGCAAAATACGCGCTTTGACGTGGAGTTGCGCACACCAGCCCATCTTACCTTTACCATACATAACAATAGATTTGGTCTCTACTAGAAGAGAAGAATAGATTTGGTAAAAATGTGCTTAAGTAACGTCAATAAATTATATATTTATGTTAGCTGAAAACCTCAGTGTTATATGTAAGTTACGGTGCAAAATTTGCTTTTAGTTAAAGATAATTGAACTACGTAAGTTTATATTCTCGTATCAGTACAAATTGTTTTTCCTCGCCATTAATGTTTTTCCAAAAATAAAAGAATGACTCACTGAACAAAAAACACGAAAACATCTCCGCAACTGCGCTTTAACTGTAATCCGACCGCGTCGGTTCACCACTTTCGCGGTTTACAACTTTTCAACTTTATTACAAAGAAACTAATTCCAAACTTTATTCCTTTTCGATAAGGTCTACAATCCCTTGATTATTTAATATTAATAAAGCTTTCAATATAGGAGATCACGTAGGCATTTTCCGAGTACAACTCGATAGCCTCTCGAATTTCGTCTGGGATCGATTTGTGTTAATAACAATGGGTTTGCTGTGTCAGGAACACATCGCCGGCGGGCGGGGGTTAGGTAGCAGTGGGCTCAGACGTCAGCCATAATTATGGGCCAGTTGCACACCGTTGTAATAGAACACGTTTGGCGCCTGACATTGACGTCGGTGATCGGCTTTCATGTCATCGGAGCATTATGTATGTGTGTGGTTATTATTGTCTCGGCTGTTCAGCTTAATTGTATCATCTGTGTTTGATGGAGGATAATACGCAGCTTTTGTTTTGTGTGCTGGCCGAGAGTGGTTGCCCTACAGGTATTACCTATTTGAAATATTGCTTTGGTATGTACTTATTGTTCTATCAAGCTATTCAATAATTCCATGAATCTCATTTACTTAAATACCTCTAACTTTAGGCAAAGTTACAAGTACGATTGTACGTTTCACCGATTATTATTAAATTCCAAACTTCAATTTACAAATGTGAAGCCTATTTCGATTGACTGGGCACAATTCCAAACTTGACGTCGCTACTGGGAATTTCAAATAAAAAACCGCAATAACACTTTGCCTGACCTGGTAAACGAACTCAAGACCCCACTCTAGAAGCCTGGCTAACGGCCAAACTTTTATAGACTTTGCTAAACGCACGTCAACTTGTCATCTAAACCTGCCTTAACATTTTTCTATTTCTTAGAACCGTGCCATTGGGTAAATTGCATTGAGTTGTTAAGGGCAGCACACAAAGAGCTGTTTGTTACATAAACTCGATTAATATAGAGAGTCCATTTGCCCGTAAACAGCCAATCTAAAATTAAAACCATTTGCGCTTAATTTTGCTGCAATCAAGGTTGCTTAGTTGGTAAAAGTTTTTTTTATATCTCTTGTTGTTCTGTATCTATTAGTGATATTTTGAAACTTGCAATCGTATATAACTTAGTAGGTAGTAGTTTGCATGACCGGCCTGTTTTTCTTTCCGTGAAAAACTCCGGATTTTACGCCATGTGTAGCTCACGGTCGTCAGTGTTGTATGGATCACTATGGAAGCTTGTTGGTGACACGTTTTTTCTACGACGCGGTTTATACGCCGTACCGTAAAGAAACCGTCTCGTCTATAAAGGGCCTAACACTACGTTCAATTACGAAAGGCATACGTATGTATAAGGCATTTGGCACAAATAACAAGGTCAAGCTTTCCTATAAACTGTTAACGGCTGACCGTTTGACATACCTTTTTTTTACAAGTGCATATAAACACACACACTTTATTCCTCACGTTTTACATTTTATTCCTGGACATTTAATTCCTGGAAACTCATATTAAATACGCGTTCCTAGTGAGTAGCGAAACATTATTTGGTGGCTGGAATTTCCAAGTTGAATACAGTTATTGAATAACTGACAGCCCTGACGCCAGCGGTGCGAGTTCATTATTGTTACAACTCTATAGAGCTCCATGCGAGGGTTATATTTTATTTTTAATTTTCGTTTTAGTGATATAAATAGGCGTTGGTGGTTTTAATTTTAGTATGGACTGAAAACCTTTAATATTATTACGTGTTAGAAATAAAATTGTTACACGCAAAGAGTAAGGTAACATGCAAAACCAAATAAGCAAAAAGAAATAAAAATTGTTATTTAGAGTTTGGCTATGTAGCTTTAATTTTATTAACGTACCTAAGCATAGTCTTAAAATAATGTTTCAGACAGTCGCTTCAATTCAATAACAACTTCCTACGCCAGAAACACACAAAAGTATTTACAAAAATCTTCTAAACAACTTCGTTCACGCTCTTCTACACTTCGAAAACTACCCTCAGTATACACATCCCACAAAATAACATAACACTACAAACATATCTCCGTCATTCCGAAACTGTCACCATACAGAATAAGAACACATTTTTCTTTTAAAAATACGCGGGAATTTTCAATAGAAACCAATTTTCGGCGCGGTCAATACATGTTTAGCGACCCCGCTGGGCGACGCGCTCAATAAGTGAAGATTGGGCTCGCCACCGCTGCAATTTTTGACGCGGACCGCAAATTGCATTTGCTGCCTCTCAGGACCAGCCTTTCTTACCTGCATGAGGTTGTAACACACTATGTAAGGTGTGGTTATATTTTTAAAACACGAAAATCGTGCTGCAGAGTATGACGTATGAAGACGGTAGTAAAATTTACCACTATTTTGGTAGCTTCTACTTGAGAGCATACCTTTTCTCCCGATAAAAATGCGGGAGCGATACCACGTTGCCCCTCGTTTCTCATTCATTCATGATAAGTATTTGTCATGTCATGCTTTCATGCTGGTCAGTATTGATGTAACCCAGAATCATATTACAGTCACAATATTTTTCTTTAGTGAAATGGATATTTTTTCCTTTGATCTACTTTAAGTTTTAGTAAGCGAAAATATATTCCGCTGCAGGTAAGTCCCTAATCAGCCTTTTAAAACTATTGCTGTTCTGCACACTATAATGTTAGGCTATAATCTAATTTTATTAATATTTATATTACCGACGCACACTTATACTATCTACAAAAAGTAAGTAACACCGTAATCCACTTTTCATCCCACAATATTACTTCAGTTGTTCTAAGACAAATAAAGATAATAAAATCTAAAAACTTGAACACAATGTCACGTGACTTTTTTAGAGAACAAACAGCGCCAGTGTGTCCCCGTCTCAAACCACGTCCCAAAAGAATTCGTCGCTGTCTCTTATCGAATTCTACGTCTTTGTACATACCACCAACTCCGCTCCAAATTCGATTCTTTTTCAGCTGTCATCTGCTCGAATATCTCATGGACTTTTGATTTTTTCACCCCTCTGATGCAAGGAAATACGTCAAAGTTTCGCCCGAGATACAATCGCCAATATTGAAAATAGAAAATGGACATTTGCCCTGCAAAACTTTTATATAGGTATTAATTTCTGTGACTTTTAATGGGAGCGGAAAAAACTAAACTCAAAAGTGAAATTTGATTTTAGATTCCCGTGTCAGATGTTACTCCAAAACTTATCCATGCTCATTTGTCAATTTGAAGTGTATAAAACACTATCTGGATTAACTGGGAACATTACATATGCATAGCCTAATCCCCGAAACACGTACGTTGATTAAAAACGGTGGCAGCCCTTCATGAGTGAGATCCAACAATAATTCATAAGTTTTAGCTAGAAAAGGGATCGTTTATAAAGACGGTGTCATTGTTTTAGGCCGACGTCGCGATCCCGCTCGACTCGCTCCATTAATAATGTAGGGTGACACCGACGCAGGTGCGGCCCGCTCCGCGCCGATAAACGTCCCGATGCATAATTGAAGACGTGTACCTAACGTAGCACTTACGTGACTCCCTCTATCTTCTAAGCGTAACATCAACTTAAAGCACGTGTTATAGATGGTTTTCTAATACCACCTCCGACAGTCTATAAAAAATATGTTTTCGCTAAGCTGTTTACAAAACTCAAGCCGGTTTCAGACGGATCAAATGTCGCGAAAATACTTTTCTATTTCAAAGAAATGTCTTTTGAAGTATATTTTTCTTTGACACATTCGTTTTGGTAACCCAAATGCGGGCTGTAATTTAACGTTTGGAAACTCGCTAAATAGAATTACGTTTCGTAATAACGGTAGGTAATACCGTTGAGACTGTAGACGTACAGTGTAACAGCAAAACGAACACAAACAATAAAATGATTTAATGAAAAGACGAACAACTTCAAAGCTTATTATAAAAAGTGGAAACTTTTGACCTTTTCTAACGCGTATTGACCTCTGCGCCACGTGGCCTACTCACCCCTCAACTTGAATGCCAGACTTTACGTGACCCTTATTTGTTGCTTCCAAAAATCAGCATTTTTAATTTTTCACACGACATCTAACAATAGAGTTGAGTTATTCTGACACACTCCGCGTCTTTGTAAGTTGTTTAAGAAGTTCTATGAAATAATTTCTGTAATAAAAAAGAAATTTATCACAAACTAGCAAAATAAATAATAATGAAATAGTAAACCGTGTCTTACTAGATTATTTCTTTGTATGATTTAAGAAGGACTCAACCAAAATCACAGAATGACAATAACTTTTCATTTGAAAGTCTAAAAATAATACCCTGGCTAGCAGATATAGACAAGATAATTTCAAGCGTATCAAAGCTTTCATTGGCCTAAAATCCAATTTCATCCGTATAAAAGCACTTGCCATAAAATGATATCTACCTCTCAACAATAAAAAACTTTTATGAAAACTACTCTACCTACCGCTATTTAGCTTTTATTTTACAAGCTACAATTTCGACTGAAATAAGTAGAATTAAGGCAGTTTATTTTAAAAAGCAACTCGGCTATAGCAGTAATTCTATAATTCTTTTCACTCGTATTCGTAATTGAATAAAATTAATATTCTCACAAGAAAATAATAATGTTTTAGTCCAAATAGAGTGTTCTATTAAGTATATGCAAATCGGTCTTCATACAAACTGCGATGCTTTTATTACTGGTCTGGTCAGTTGTCTCGATTCGCGAGCTTCGAAATTAATCGAGGGGTCATCTCTTCAATATCTTTCCCATTCATTGTATCATCATTTTATGTTCGAGTCCCATGAGATGAACATCATAGTCTCGTCGCGAAGTAATTCGTGTTAGGTCGAAAATTTCGGCGGTAGGAGTGAACGGGTTATGTGTCGTGGGACGGCTTAGTACTGTCGTAAATAGTCAAGTGCAGATATGGACAATTGGATAACGGAGCTTTTTCAAGCGCACACTTTTACTAAGCCTATCAGTAAGCCAATTCACAGGGTATGTAACTTTTATTATTTTCTCAAGTGCGACTTCAAGTCTTACTTAATTTATGAAGATTTTTTTTTTTGATGACTTAATTTTTTTATCAAATTATATGTACCTACTGAAAACTTAAAAGAGGTCCTATTAATGCAGGTCTGACAAAATGATGAAATAAGGCCCATTTAAGAGTTTAGGAGTGTGCACACGTACTTAATTGAAAAACATTGATAAACATTGTTACTTAATTAATATCACCCAACCAAACACACCATATCACTCTCAACACACGCGCTTCGCGTATCTTGCATCTTTTTGTTTTTATTTTAGTATTTTATCTTGTTTTTTGTATACTTCTCTTTTAAGTTTGTTACACATAAAATCATGATAGGATAAAATTATACACAAATGCTTTCCATATGTTCAATTTCTTTTTTGAACTTACGGAAGGGACTGAACCTCACGACACAGGGAATCCTGGGGGCCAGAGATAAATTGTATTTTTTTTCTCTTGTGAAGTTAAATGACATGTAATATGTATATATGTGTTGTACTTATGTTGGAATGAATAAACATTATTATTATTATTACTTATTATGCAAACTCTACCAACATTTCACGGGATCATTAGGTTGTGTATACGCAGAACAGTTAATTTATAAATTCCATCTACAAGATAAAATGCAAAAAGCTGCGCATTTTTTTTACTAAATTGAGTACCATTTGCGAACTGCGCAACAATAACGAGAGAACGGTTCAGACCAAAAAAGCACAATACTAGAGCCAACTGCAGTTCGGATGATGTATAGCAAAAACGCTACAGCCAGCTCTACAGAACATCTGCTCTCACCTCCACATTAACCTAACGAGCCAGTCCTAATGGCGCGTTAGGGCTGCTCCCGCGAAAAAAGCTTCAAATCAAATAAATTACGCTCCCACGACCCACTTTTAACATATGTCCTCTGTACCGTTATTAGTCACGTGACAAAAAGCGTTTATCTGTACAAATGAAGACATAATACAGCGCTTTGTTTGTGCGTGGCAACCCTGACAACTGTGACGTCATTAGTGCGGGTCCCAATGTGTTTAGTTTAAGTGGTTGAATCCTAGTTTAGAGTTTTCGTGTATTTCGTATTCGTGGCAATAAAACCAAGTGTTCGCAATATTAGTTTGTAAAGTTTTACGCTATAACAGTTGCCAGTGTAAGCCTGTGTTGTTTGCGTAGTCTGGAAAAACCTAAATAACCAGAATTGGTACATTCCATTGTTTTATATTCTTAATATCATACATATGTAGCTAAGGATAAAAAAATATTGTGGCTGTTGCTATGCGTGACATATGTATTACAAATTAGTTGCAAAATAGGTACCAAACTTAAAAATGACCATCTCTTTTTAAATCTGAGGGCCAATTCCCGTAGTTAAAACGTTCAAAATCTAGTTGCAATTTAGTCTCAGCGACAATCGATATCAAAAACTTGTCAAAAATTAGAGGTACTACAAAAGGAACAGAAAAAGATTGAGACTGAGATCAGCACCCTAATTGCGTAACACACTATCAATTACAATCTGAATCATGTCGAAAGAGATTGCTAATCAATTACTTTACATGCTCGAAATATTTGTCTTCTCTTCAACGTAAATAACGCAATGAATGTTGTTGAACTGTCGAAATCAAAGCCATTCCTACTGTTCACACCAACAATAATTGCGTAAAATCAAAGCCATTCCGGCTTTGATTTTACGCAGTTACTCCGCATAATTCGAACGTTCTTAAAAATACGGGAATCGCCCCTCTGACTCTTGAACGTCGGTGAATTTATCTTCATAATATGATCTTTAAAATTGGTAACTGCAGACGTACAACCCTATGGAATGTACGGCATTCGACTATAGCAGTTTTAATATTTGTTATGTCTACCCTTTTTAACAAAAATTGTCGTTTCAATTGAAATAGAAGACATTCCTTTATATTTATGCGACATTTCTCTGTCTCATTGGATTAATTCGGGTTATTGTGTTTTTGTTAAGAATTTTTATCGTTGAAGTATGTCAGTTCTGTATTTTGGTAGAAGATGATACTAATACTATTGAGAGCATACATCTTTTCTATTATAGGTACTGATAAAATATACTACCTACGTATGTTTAGATAGCCTAATCCTAATGCGAAAGTAAGTTTGTTTGTTACCTTTTCACGCCTACGCCCTCACCACTGAACCGATCATCCCGAAATTTTGCATATACGTTGTCAGGTGTACAGAAACGACCATACGGTATCTTTCATCCCGAAAAAAAGTGCTGTTCCCGAGGGAAAACAACAATAACGTTATTATGATAATAGATGGCGCCACGTGTCTTTCGAATCATGATTGAATAAAGTGCAACGGCCAAACAACAAGCAGAGTACAACCCGAATTGATTGTCAAATTCTAAATTAACGCGTGGGAAGCCGCGGGCAAACATACTTCTACTGTATAGTTGTACTACTGTGTAGTGTACTGTGTAGTGTACTGTGTTCTTTATTTATTTAAATCACAATATTTAGCAGTTGGTAGATGTCAAATGTCTTCTAATTCAAGCCCCGCCCGTGTGGTGAATTACGGCCCACTCCTTCTCACCGAGAAGGCCTCCTTCCTGTCAAAGCAGTGAGAACATTATTGGCTGATTATGTATCATTATCATCATCTGCCTCGCCTTTTCCCAGCTATGTTGGAGTCGGCTTCCAAGCTGTTTATGTATGTTGTGTATTAAAAGTTGATTAGTTTAATAGTAACATTAAATTTTGTAAATAGAAAAAACCGTACCGATATTCGTCGAGTAAAGCAGTAAAGCAACTTCAACTTGTGGTCAGCAAAAAAATCGTGAGCTCTGCTAAATACCTAAGTAACAAAAGAAATACGTCAGCACACATGGGTTTCATAAATCAAAATGATTCAATTGATCTTGTGACAAGTTGATTCTGTATCTGATTTATCTCAGGTATGCATAGGCGATTTTTTTAACACGATAGTTTTTTTATTGCTGTCATTATTTTCAACTCTCGGCGTTGAGCCTAGCAGTGAGAATTCAACAGAGAGCGTCATCCCAGCGCGTCAAAAATATACACTATTGGATTTCCAACTCTCGACGCTAAGCAGTGCCACGGTAATGTTATCTAGTGCGTTGAAAATCTAGGCCGCGATAGAAAAAATCGCCCGTGGGTACGAGGGCTTATAAAAGAAAAAATATCTTCAGCGACCGTTGCAACTTATAAAATAAGCTACAGCGATGATTTCATGAACCGCTAATGAATTACGCTCTAAGCATAATAATAAAATATTCGTTTTCATCTCTACTTATATTAATTGGCTTAATGTTTAGAAGTCCGAACCGCAATAAGTGTCTCGTTCATAATTGGTTATTTGTATTACGGGTATTAATTAGGCTTTTGCTCAATTAATTATGAAGCGGGTATCGTTAACGAGACTAGCGAACTGTGGCCAATAAAAATAGTCGCTAAACTAATTAAATAATATTTTGTTTACTAAGATTATGAGGTATCGCACACAGTCATTTTTATATGGGACTACTGAAGATATTGACCGATGGGAACCGATCGACTGGCTTATAAAAAATCTTTTTCGAAAATTAATAATAATAATAGCCTCCCGACCGAATTCGGTCACGGTGGCCAATCTTAACGGGGATTGGCCAGGTGCGCAGGAGATATTATAGTGCACAAGTGTGTGCGTAACACAGGTGCACTCTCTGTTCCTTTACTCTCATAGCCCGATGGGACGGCAATCTGACACGACCGGGGAGAGATCAGGCGCAGGACCAACGACTTTACGTGCACGGGGGGTACTTATTAAACCGCCAAACTCCGGACTGTAACTAAGAAATTCCTCATGGTAAACCCAATAACACTTTGTCCGACCTAGGAATCAAATCCAGGATCCCACGCTCAGCAGTCGCGCTTGCAACCACGAGACCAACGAGTCAGTATACCTATACGAAAATAGCCAGTGACTCACAAAACAAAGGGTCGTCCACAGAATTTAGAAAACAGAGAGGGTTCAGTACTGTTGTGTGGTTCGTTAACAGTACATAAAATACAAATAAATAAAATTGAAGTATCTGTTTGTAATGTCAAAATAACAGCTTTTTACATGCATATGAAAGTAGCGGTACAAAAACATTTTTATATTTGTCTGCCTGTCTGTTTCGGCTAATATCCACACTTCGCATGATGGGACTTCCACTGGCAGATAGCTGATGTTATAAGAAGTAAGTTAGGCTACTTTTATTTTAGAAAAATAATTTGGGTTCCGCAGAAAGAAAATAAAACCCATGGAATTAAATTTGTTTTCCGACATGCACGCGGGCAGAGCTAGTTTGCGTAACGTAAGTATCCTTAAGCACTGCAATAATAATAGAGCACAAGATAAAGTAGCAGGTACCTAGAGTAAAACGTAACAGACACAGTTGTAAACTAAACTCGCATCAAGTTAACGAGGATCATTATGATATGTTTCAAGTTTATACAATAAGTCTTCACGACTTTTAAGGGAATAAGTCGTTTAACAATCATCTACCATCACCTGCTCGAACTGCGCCAGTCAGGGCCCAGGGGTATCGTTCAAGTATTATTGCTTGCAAGACGACAATAGCGCCGGAAAGTTTCGGGTGCCAGCCCTAACCCACCCGTAATGCCATTAAGCTTGCTCGCCTTCTGTTTCTCTCAAATTGGGTTCTACTTAAACATTTAAGCTATTTTTGAATGGTTATTTAAGGCATTCAGTCTCCTTTTCCAACGATAAACAATGGACATTTTGTACGATCGCGTTATTTTATGTTTGCAAAAATGTCGCCGTAATCGTGCTTCTAACTGCGTGTATAGAACAAACTCGAATGCTAATGTTCGTAAATAGAATAATTCCGACATTAAAACATTTTATCAGATATAATTTACGAGTTGGCGCGCGACGCGTCGGACGCCACCGCGGTGCGACGGAAATCCGCAACTAATTAAAATTCTACGTGAATGAATAACTGCACTGCGCTCCCATTGCGCTTTGTACGAAAAATTTCGCAAATAAATATTACCGTACCCAGCATTATTCACTATTAATGCTCTAACCAAAGTTAGCACCACACATTCCGCTATTTACGGCTCCGGATTGACCTATAATTACCAATTTCCTTTTAACCGTCAGGGATTACGCAGAGTCCATCAGAATCCATTAATTAATTCAGAATATTAACGAGCTAACGAAGATCGAAAGTTTATACCTTGAAATTACGAAGTACGTAATAGGTTCTAAAGTCTTTTGAACTTTTCAAAAGTCATCGGGAATTTCACAGACGCAGCAAAGCAGTCAGAAATCCGCGAGTGGTGCCAGTGCTAGCGCGGCGTCGAGCGGAGCGGGCAGCAGCGCCGCGTCCAGTGCCGCGCGAGCCAGCGATGTCAAACCGGTAGAATGCAACCTCTGCCATCGGAAGTTTAAAAATATACCAGCTCTAAATGGTCACATGCGATTGCATGGTGGATACTTCAAAAAGGTAATATTATTTTAAAGTCGCGTTTCTTTTCTAAAACTATTCTGACCATAATAAAAAAAATATATCTTGGTGTATTGTTTCAGGATTCTGACAGCAAAAAACTTGATAAGAAGGAGTCAACGGGACCACCTTTACAAACGGCTTCGGTATCCGTTCGAGCGCTTATAGAAGAGAAAATCATAAGCCGCCGAGGTGCAACTGTTGCTACCACACCATCTACAGGTATAATATGTACGATAAAAACTGATCAACACATTACTTTTAACCTATGAATTAGACATTATCAGCTCGTCATTGGTCACAGGTACAAGTACAGACTCAGTGGCATCCCGCACAGGCTTCGTAACGCCGGCTCCTCCACCATTGTCCAACATCCGGACTTCGGTAGCTTCACCTGCGTCCCCGGTTGCCACTTCGTCGCATTTCGTCTCTCCTCGAGCACCGCCCGTCGTCACTGTCGCCTCAAATGCAGCAACTAGCATCTGTGCCGCACAGAGAGATTCTACCCTTATAGAGTTATTGAAAAAGGGGAACACTAAGGTGAGAATACTCTTTCGATTTGGCCATTTATTATATGCCGTTAAAGGAGGTAGTAATCCCTACGTTTGTCGACAGGCTGTAAAACGATCAGCATCAGATCCCGGTCATTCGCCGCCACAACAAGACTTCACTTTCCGGCCAGAATTATTCGGAGTCTCCTTCAATTCAGATGACGGCTACTTTTCGCCAGCACTAAACGAAGACACTTTTCAATTTACCACAACTCACGACCAATTAGAAGAACTCGCCTCACTGGAAGACTATGCTACTGTAGCAGCATCCATTCGAGAGCGATCGCCTGTAACGTTTCCTTCCAATCGACGGCTCGCTGCGGTTCTTAATTCACCGCTACCAGAATCGCTTGCAGACTTCGGCGCTTGTCATGGAGGGTCACCGGTTCCATCACCAGGAATGGGGTACGCTGCCAACTCACCCGGACTATCCTACTCTACTAATGGTTCTCCAGGGTTGTCGTTCACAGCTGCATCGCCAAGTAGCTATTCGAATCACGCCGAGCCATCACCGGGAATGGCGTACCCAACGCCTCCGGCTTCCCATGGTGCTCACTCACCAGGACACAACGCTCCTCGCGCATCGTCGCCACTTTCAGCTGCCTTTTTCACTGCCACAATGTCTAGTCAAGAAGAGGTAATTACCATTTCAATATTAATGTTCATTTTTTGCATTCAACTCCAATGTAATTTCCGTTATTTTGTTAAGGTGGAGGAAGCTTTAGAAGAAGTGCTGCCAGAAGAATGTCGATCATTAGATGCGTACGCGCTGGAACCTTCGCCAACACCACGCCGGATCATGCTTAACTCTGAAGATCCACTCTTATCGAGCAGTCCTCGAGACTTCTCGAATCAGCGGCTTTTTCGTCGACATAGTCGAATGGCTTCGTCTACTATTTCGCCCCTGCAACAATGGCAGCACGACTCACTTCAAGTAAAGATACCGAATCAAATTATTTACACACGTTTGTCTTGATAAACCTCTTTGTACGATATTTTAATTTTCTTTAAAATTTTCCTCAGGTGTGTGTGGAGGGTCGCGATACAGTGCCAGCAGTATTTCTGAGTCCAAGCAGTGTGCCTGCGTCCCCTCAGAGACGCAAACGTCGAGCGTCTCCGGCCGGTCCGTTCCGCTCCCGCATACGGCGCACCTCTAGTCACTACACGCCTCAACCATTACTGCCTCCAGACCGGGAAGGATCAGGGCTGCTTATAGAAAATACAGCAGGTAAACAGTTGCACAACAACAAACAAGAGCTAACACCAAATAACATTTAGGTTTAATAAAAAAGTTATACCAATCAGTGTTCCTCTTCATGGCAAATGACACCGTGGCAGACTCAGACAGACATAGCATGATCACCCTGCTTACAAAAAGACCCTTGGCAGTGTTAGACAGAGAAAATTGACAAGAAAGTTAGAAAAACTTCACCAGTATCGAGGCATCGGCAGTGGGAATCTTTAGGCCTTTAATAAGCTTTTGTCCTTTTCAGGTATAGCAGCCACGCAAACCGATGTTCTGGCTCAACTAGAAGAGCCTCGACATCCACAAATCAACATCGGGCGAGACTTCCAAGCCGACCTGCCCGCGCTGTGTAATGATCGTATAGACCTACATCGCGTGCCGGAACAGCTTCTATGGGACCCTGGCATCAACGATGCCCTAGACGATAATGAAGGTATGCTCATGTCAGATTCACAAATGAATATAATATTAAGACCATTATTACAGAAAATCAGCCGCGCCCCTCGGTTTCACTTGTCCATAAAAATGCATTTAGTCTGGCATTTAAAATAATTTTATGTCACGTATTATTTCCCTTTACAAACATACAAACAACTTTACCTCCTTATAACATTAGGTTCATTTTAGTTGATAGATACTTTAACAAACAATTTTTTTTTCCAGTGAGAATGTTCATGGAGATGTCCATGTGCGCGGCGATGCCCGTGGGCGGCCACACGCGGGAGTTCGCGCTGCAGACGCTGGGCGAGTGCGGCGGCGACATCCGCGCGGCCACGCTGCGCCTCATGACGCGCCCCGCTGCGCCGGCGCAGCACGAGTCGCGCTGGACCACCGACGAGGTCGAAGCCTTCCTAGCTGGACTAGGTCATTACGATAAGAATTTTTACCGAATTTCGCAGCTGGTAAGTCACCACCGCAATCTTTTTTTTAAGAACTAGTATTTCAAAAATAATAAAAAGGAAACTTAAATCACTGCTTAACTTTTCCCCAGGTAAGGACAAAAGACTCGAAACAATGTATACAATTCTACTACTTCTGGAAGAAACTCACGAAAGATTACAAACCGCTGTACTTACGGAGCTGGACCATGGATCAGCAGGTTTCTACACAAGTAAGCACCGCCATTCACTCTGGGCTACAACACTTTGTCTTCCGGCTATCTGATGAGTGAACAACGAATGCTTGATGGATCTTAATACACGCGACTTATCTACATCCAGGGTTCTGTAGGCCAGTATAGCGCGCCCAGTACATCGGCGTGCGCGTCCTCCACGGCGACCTTCGATACCGAGGAGTTCCCTTGCAAGATATGCGGGAAGTAAGTTCCGATACGGCGGATCACGTCCGCATACCGCTTACAATATCGACATACAGCGAACTGCGCAAACGCAATTTACGTGGAACATCGACTTCCTGAAACTATAACCCGTGCCAAAACGTATCAATACCCTTAGAACTCTTGATATTTATTTACAAACCCTCACTAACCACGTTACGTTTCACCTAAATTGCCTTTTGTGCATGCATTACATATTAAGAGAAATATTTACAGCTTCATAGTAACTAACTGAATGGACGGAAATGTGTTAAAATTAAGTTAAACGATAGAACTACGGCTCAGTGATTACGGCACTAGTTGTGTAATATCGTAAATCGTCGACGTGTACAAGTGTTCAGTACGGCGGCAGTCTCGGGCCAGCGCCCAAGCGTCAGATATTGATGTTGATTTCACGTCAACTAATGTTTGCCAAACTTCGTATTTTAAACTAATTATTTATTTATATTATTATATAATATCTATTCATTATAGTTAGTTAAAATAGTTTAAGGGCGTACTTTGCCAAAAAATGTACTTTGTGCCAAGCATCCACGGTGCCTAAATTCAAAAGCACGTATTCTTCATTGAAATATTATTAAGAAATATATTTTGTTAGACTAAAATTAGCCAAATTCAAGAAAGTGTTGTGGACTATTTATACTGTATCTTACGTGCCATTAAACCGCTAAAATACAAATTCAAACGTTAAACGGGACAGTTAGAGTAGTTGTATGTTAAGGCTACAATGGATAGATTATATTATTTGACAGCCACTCATGTAAATATAATTATTATAATGTATTTTCATTGTATTTTAAGACAGTGAATTTATGTCCATTGCTTATGAGGTTGATATCTTATTTATTTGTCGTACTTATCGTAGAATTAATATTTAAAAGGGTTTGTGTCTTAATGTTGTATGTATATAAGTTTTCTCTAATACTAACGCTTCACGCTTGCTTTATCTGCGTTATGCTTATAAGTTAATATTTTTCGTTTGATTTTCTTTCGCTTCTTTCATTTGTTTCTTGTGTTGCTAATTCTAATAGTGTACCCTGTTATGTTTCAGAGTATTTAACAAAGTAAAAAGTCGTAGCGCACACATGAAGTCGCACCGGCCACTCGACGCCGAGCCAAAACGGCCAAAACTCGAAAAGCCTTATGAAAAGGTCGAAAGATCCGATGACAGATCCCACGCGACAGCTGAATACCAAAGCAAACCGCCCGCTCAGTAACCGACTCCTTGCTCACTCATCCCAGCCGCGTGGTCCGTGACTACTGTCCGGCTGTCCGACTGCCCGGTTGTCACACTAACGACTCAACCTGTAGCTAACTACCGCGCACACGCACCCGCCCCACAGCGACACACACCGTGAGTGACTCGCTCGGATGAGGACTAAATGCTGAATCGTTTAAGCATTTATTATGATAACGAAATAGATAATATAGATTAAATTAAAAGTGACCTAGACAGAGCGACGTAGTATCTAGTAGCTAGAGAACAATTAGCTTTGGACAAATACCTATAGAAAAAGTAAACTTTCGAAATTCTCGTAATGCTAAGCTTGGAGAGAGCGCATAAAGATATTTTGTATAACGATTGATACATAAATAGGTAGCTCTTCGTAAAGTTTTTATATGACAGACTTCTAAATGTGACTTGCAAGTGTGATGTTGTACATAATGATAGAACAAGTAGTTCGTGTAGCGCCGCGGTTCCATCGAGGCGCGAGCTCATCGAGATATTGATCTATATAAGAATTACCACTATGATATACGTGTGATAACATAAGCGTGTAGTAACTACACTAGCTCGTTTCTATTGATCGTTTCGTTTTATCGCGAGCTCAGCTCGTTGTTACATTTGCTTATTTGCTCATTACTTTGTTAATTTTGTAGTTATTCGTTTTTATTTATTTTTCTAGTCGTATTAGACAAATTTATGTTGAATGCACTTTGGAATTCAGTCATTGCTCTGTTGTAGTTAGCATAATATTAAGACAACGGAATTCAATTCAGCATCCGTACCTACTAGTCACATATCGATGTTGATCTACGCACTTAGACAAATATTCACACGTTTAGCTTTGCTCCGTGAGCTCGTGTGATCAAGTGGAAGCACAAAACTGATTGATACTTTTGATTGATCGAAACTAAACAATGAATTGATATCCGTCACTTATTAGATGTAAATTATATTATATTATTATAAAGCTAACTTCCACTTGATTCCGAAGTGCTCACGGAAATCGACAAAA
The DNA here is from genome assembly GCA_949629185.1 of Apamea crenata. NCBI lineage: Eukaryota > Metazoa > Arthropoda > Insecta > Lepidoptera > Noctuidae > Apamea > Apamea crenata. Next base: position 6,772,964 of record OX451371.1, on the reverse strand, counting down.
TGGAGGGATACCTAATATTTTTTTACACAAATATTATTGAATGCTCAAATGTGCTATATTTTATGTTGATAATATTATTATCTAGTTCCTTGTTGATCGTTCTGAATAATATGCCATTATTTAAAACTTGACAATGTATAGTTAATTTATTTAAATGTGAACATTTTTGTCTATAAAAATGTCATGTAATGTGTCTACGTGTACCTACGTGTTGTGATATACCTATATGTATGTATGGTTTATTGTTTCATCGTATTCTGTCTATTATTTGATGGTACAAACCGGGCAATACACATTGTTGCTCAAAATTGTATTAGCGAGTGTCCCAAGTTGCCTGGCATTCGGTACCTACTATATCTACTCGTACTCCGCTGCTCCCAAAGTACAACTTATTCCTCGAGTGACAAATACTTCGTGGTTGTGATGTTTCTTAGTCTACTCTTTTATTGTCTTCCGATACTTCTAACGACTAAATTAATTTTGGGGCAGAATTCCTCGTAAAAGACATGTTATAACAATTAATCTTGAATTTTATTTAATCAATGTTATTAACAAATTCTTCTTTAGATTAAAGTTTAACAATATCTATGAAAATCTAAATATATTTATGACAAAGTTATCGTAGAACTGCGTGTGTGTTGTATCGCGCTGGTGGTATGTACTGGGGGTTATATTATATCATGCATAACATTACCTACATAATTTAAATAACTGCCGTTAATTTATAAAAAATATACTAAATACATAATAGTACCTAATACCCAGCGGATAGGTACACCTCAGTGCGATATAGTGCAGACGTGTTATCGTCCAATGCAGATATAAATATGTATTATTTTTTTTAAATATCTTGTGGAGTATTCGTTTTTCTTCCACGAGTACCTGAAGTCCCGAACAGAGTTCTGCCACAGTGTACACGCGTATCATTTGAACTCGACGTGTCGCGTATCTACTGGTTGTTATTATAATGTTGTGACGCAAAGTATTTGTAAATCACTAACTTGTGTGATTATTTGGTTGTGTTATTCTATCTTAACAATTTAGACGAAATTTTTCTAATGGTGATGTTAATTCTATACTTTCTAACTCGATATGCCAATGTTCTGCCAAATTGATAGTTGTAACTGATTTAAAATAGGTACATCGTAACTAGAACGAAATATAAGTGACAGATAAATTAAATTAAATAGACGTGTTTCATTTAGACTAAGGCAAGGCTCCAACTGAAACCCCAAACGTAAAGGTTTAAGTGAGTCACACAGCTATAGGATTCATGAATTAGGTACGTAACAGAGTGCCATTTATGTCGTTGTACTAAAATTAATGAATGTAGACCGATTGTTTTGAATAGACCGACGACATTGTTCTTTTCTCGACATTCAGAGCATACAGAGTTATTTTCCTAAAGAAATTAAAAGTAAGTCATACATAATTAACGTGTAAATAATGAATATTTTTCCAAAATAAACTTAACGGTACCGGAGATAGTTCTACGTCATAATACAATCTATTAAAGACAAGTCCCTCCAGAGATAATTTTTAACAATACTCTTAGCTACTAAGACTGAAAGGTACTTTCTAAATTCAGAAACACTTCGTTAATTTCGCGTAAATGTAGATAACTATTCTTCCTTTCATTATTTATTAACTGTTAGTAGTGTAATCATGGTGTCACTAACCCATTCCACGTGCCCAGTCATACTAGTCAGGGTATAGCTTTATGATGATACCCTAATTTAACCAAATGTAACCTAATCTAGAGCATCGATGTTATGTAGAGCGCCCGCTGCGAGCGTTCCCTAGCGTTCAATAGGAAATGTCGCTGTATTCTAATAGAAATATGCACTCAGATGCTAAGTATTAAAATTAACATAAGATTGACGATTTAAACAAAACTTATTTCAACTTAAATATAGAAGTGCCTTACAATTTTAATTTTTATACTATTTTCTTAATTTATTTTCGTTTTAATATCTAAAAGCACTGGAAATTGCATTTATTGATCCACTATCCGTTCTGCTAGGTCAGAATCGATGTGCGGGTCGCACTGTCGTGTTTTATGTTGTTTTCGTTTCTTAAAATAAAATAATTCTTAGAAAATAAAATTAGAGGTTTAATGAAAACCAAAAAGACGTTATTTTTTCATGTTTTTCTTTTAAAATTAGGAACGTCTATAGTATTAAAAATCACAAAATATACATCAACAACATTATCAGAATATCGTAACTACAACAACTAAAGGTCAATTGTACGAAGAGTCTAATAATGTGAGGAAAACGTTTTACAAAATAATGTAACATAATGAATCACCAATGAATACAGCGCTAATTAAGTATAAGTACTAAATGTTTGTAATATTAAATACCAATGTTATGTTCGCTTGAATGTTCTTGTAATCCGACTCTTGTTTCTACTCTGTAGTCCTGGCACATAGTGTAAATGTAAGTACTTCTGTATTTGTGTCAACACATAAAATGTTACTATAGTATTAATATTTTGTAAGTCTAAATGGATATTATATTCTTCTAATTTTGTATCAAGCGTGCGAGCGGCGCGGTGCGGGGGATTGCGCGGAGAGAGACGCGGGTGTTAGGGGTGGGGGGTGATTGTGCGCCGACGCCGCCGCTCCGCCTCGGTGTACTACGTACTTAATACGTACTTACTTGTAATATAACTGTAGACGATTAATGTACACGTGCCAAACGCACGATAATTGATATTACACTCTGTGTTGTGATTTTGAAAATTCTGTAAATTACAAAAGTCTTTGAAAATACTATGGAAAAAAATGTAGACACCTTTTTAGATTAGCACAATTCTTCGCGTAGACACATTAGGCCAAAAATTTATTAAGCATTTAGATTAAACGGACGTAGGTAATCATTGGAAGATGTAAGTGTATGTATGAATAGATTCATTGTTATATTCGATCAATGTGATGATTCGTAAGAACAACGACTTAACTCGAGTCCTGTACCCTACCGTGCTGGGCGACTCTTCACAACTTCGCATATCCTTGAAACAATAAGTAATAAAATTAATCTCTATTATATATATTGATAAATTTATTAGGATAACTAATTTTTTAAGACAATGACTATTACGTGATCTTTTAGATTGTCTTTATTAATAAATATATGGTGAAGGTTTTGTCAATTCGTTTTTATTTTCTACTCCTTCTACCGTCTTACATAGGTACCTTTGACGTTGATGTAGGCAAAATGTTTGCTGTCTGAAGTATCGTCCACAAGGGGAGACCCAGCCCTTGGTAAACTTAGGTCCAAGGCAAGGTCTAAGGCATGCCGCGACTTCCTTAGCTTTAGACACCGTAGAAAAAACGTGCCCGTTAACAAGCTTCCATAACGTAATAACATAATTCCATAGTGATCCATACAACACTGACGACACTGCCTATACACGGCGAATAAATCGTGGTTTTTCACGGCAATAAAAACGTGTGTGCAAAGGGCCTATGACATTATCATTGCAACTTTTACATTACTACTTCAATACTATTAAATTATATTCCCATTCGTAGCATAAAAAAACCCTTGCCGTGCCGTGCCGCCATTGGGTGCAGGCTCTTACCCATATTATGATACTCAATGAATCGGTTAGCTGCATCACTCAATCAACCAACATCGATTGGATTACCCACGCGCTGGACGTACTTAATTGGGAGAAAAGAGATATTACTAGCTACTAGCAGGACTAATAGAAGCGATAGAGAGATGAGATGCTAGTGATAGCTTATTAGAATTTAGTATTTAACACAATATATCAGCACAAGGAAAGGTGGAAGAATATGGGGGTGGCCTTTGCCCAGCCGTGAGACAATATAAGCTAACGGAAAAGAAATATATAACCTAAGTCTAGCACTACTGAACTGCTATAGGAAAAGATAAACACTAATAACCTCCAGATACTCTAAATCCATTTCTAAAGTGACTACAATTGTAGCACCGCTACGAACAATCTTCATGCTTCTACGGCGTAGCTAAGCTACGATGTCTTAGCAGGCTACGATTTCGTAGTAGATTGTAGCAAGCTACGATGTCATAGCTTGTAGCAGGCTACGATGTCGTAGTAGATTGTAGCAGGCTACGATGTAATAGCCGATTGTCGCAGGCTACGGCGTCATAGCATATTGTAGCAGGCTACGATGTCATAGCAGATTGTAGCAGGCTACGACGTCGTAGCATATTGTAGCAGGCTACGATGTCATAGCAGATTGTAGCAGGCTACGGTGTCATAGCAGATTGTAGCAGGCTACGATGTCATAGCCGATTGTAGCAGGCTACGACGTCGTAGCATATTGTAGCAGGCTACGATGTCATAGCAGATTGTAGCAGGCTACGATGACGTAGCAGATTGTAGAACTATTCCCTTTTTGAGTTTTTCGCAAAATCTCAAAACCAGACGTCCTATATTCAAATTTTATTTGTTTCAAATTGACGTTATTTCAAGTTAAACAAATATCAACTTTATTTTAATGGTGATTAAGTTGATTTCAGAGTAACTAGCACTATCGAAAAAGTTATAAAACTGAAGTTGTAGCGTAAACTGAATTTTATTGTGTAGGAATATTACAAGTTATTTTTCCATTTTCTTTACATTTTTGGCGAATATGTCGCGAATGCAGATTAGGTAAAACAATGATGAAATTTTTATCTCCCCCTTGTATCACACCCATGGGATATTTGTCTGCACATTAATGGTTGACCCTTAGTTGACCTTGACCGTGACCATTTAAAAAAAAAATTGGATTTATATGCAACTAAATTTTGCGAAATTACATAAGAATCTCTAAAGCGCTTGCTAAACTTGGCTGAATTTGTCCTCTTTGAATCACAGACAATAAGTGATCTAAGTTGCATCCTAAAACAGATAACTAAGATAATGCGGTTCAGAATCATGCACTGAACCCATGGTAGGGTCAGATTGTGCGTCGATATCCCTGCCATCCTGTATATGTAGTGTAGAGGGTAAAATGTAGTTTAAAAATAAAACCATAATTGTCGTCTCCATCCGTTTATTAAGAACATTGTTACCACAATGAATCTTATCTACAGATCGATAAAACTCTGTTACAATTACGCAAAACAATTGATGGACAACAATAAAATAAAAATACGTAACACAATAACACCCACGGAATTATACTCGTATCAATCACTTTTGAATTATATTTTTTATGACCTTTTGCAGGAGAATTGTAGGGTTAAAGATTAGGTTACAACTGGAAGTGTAGTGTTGTTATTATTGTAGGAAATGCAAGACTATACGATGATAGAGTATAATATGATTATGGACAACTACAGTAATAGATGCACCCTGAACGTTCAACATTTTTACATTTAAAAAGTGGACAAAGGAGATGTCGTAATTGTGCAATACACTGCAATGCACTGTGTATTCTGTTTTCTTAAAACTTAGCAGTCGTGTATAAATGCAGGTGTACAGCACTACACTTCAAGATGCAAACTTCACAGATATAACATTCAACTAGTCACAACATGGATTGAAACTTTGGTTAGATTTATAGTACGATACATAATTATAACAAGATACAAAACGTTATCACATGCTTCCAGCTCTTGTTAACTATGTGTTACACTAAATTGTGATAAGTACTGAAGTGTATTAAAAGAATTTAATAAATTACGTGAAAAATTAAGACATACGGACAGTAGGACAGATAGCGCTAATATAATTTTAATTATTATACAAATGGACGTAGCAATTACAAATATAATTCTTCTCAGATTAACTCTGTTATTACAAGGTCGGGAGCACACTGCGCGACTTTCACAACAGCAGAGCGACTACGTCACGACTAATCGTAGCGTCGTTCTACGCCTTAACTTTAGACACGACTGAAGAGTAGATGCCTACAAAATTATGTATACAGCCATTATCTTAAAACATTTATTCAATCTAATAAAATTGACGGGATAGTTACATCGACGAGAAATAAATGTACTACGACGACTAACAACAAATCTACATTATTGAAAAATTAAACACACGGGAAACCAAGTGACGTTATACTATTAAAATCGTCTGTATATCTAACCAGTTAAAACACGTTTTAATTAAATTACTCTCGATACACCAATGAAATATTAATACCAATATAAATATTAATATCAATGCACTATACAATATGATACACGACCACAACTAAGTACGTCGCAGTATTGCCACACAAGTTATCCAATATCTGAATACGGAAATAGAAGAAAATTATTTCAAATACAAAGTAAACGAAGCATATTTACAGATCCCACTTTATTCGTGCATAAAGAAATATATTATTATTTCTGTACTATTAATAAAATTTGAATTATTGCATTTCTAAAGTGTCCATGAGACAAACTCAACACTTATTTTAAACACCAATCTACCCAGTGCTCGAACAAACTAAATTATTCTTTTTTAGAAACATTTTTATCTAATGGACTAAAATACATATATAATTGGTATCAGTCATCATCAGTTTATAATACATCAGTGATGGCTCCGTGTTTTGTAAGTCACTCTACAATCACATACACAAATAGTTCACATACCTATTTTCAATTTTAAAATTGTATGAGAAAATCACGCACACACCTACACAAAAATATTGAATATTATTGATCATATCGAATGAGGGAATTACGATAAGAATTATGAAAAAAGTAGGCCAGTGAGATAGTTTATATTTCGTTTTCGATAATTAAATACGAAAGAAAGTTTTTCTAAACGACGCAATCGATTCTGATGCGGTTGTCACCGTCATTTAGATATTTTATTCCGCAAGGTTTATGTGTAAATACATTAATATTAAACTTACATATAAAAAAGAAATCTCGATGTTCTTTCAAGTTGTAAAACCCGTGCGAAGCAGGGGAGGGTCGCTAGTAAAATATAATATTCAATATCTATTGTCACAAACTTTAGGCCTTCAATGATACGAGGAATGAGTACGCGTAAGACTTCACTTTTAAATATACTACTACACTAAACAGGACATTCTAAAACCCAAAACTGAATTCGCCTAAAACTCCTTTCTCTAAAATATTTTTGTATTAGATTCACAAAAAACCAAATATACACAAAGATCAAAACTATTATGCCAAAGAACCCAAAGACGAAACCTTACGCGTACTACAAAAGCTCACAAACAAATTAAGTCGTGAGCTTTTTATTATTTGCCTCCTCCTTTTTAAGCACATCTTCATACAAGTTCTCCATACAATTCCGGCAAATAGGTTTGTGTACAAAACACGGCGCGTCACCACTGACCAGCGAACACTATCTGCGCACACGCGAGGTGGCGCGCGCGCGCTCGCGGCTCCGTACGCTGCGTCACTCCAACCTGACCGCCTTCTTGCCTTTCACAATCGTGGGTTTGTTTTTCATCATGCCTTTTCGCCTTTTGGATGTCTGTGGGGAGAAGGTTGTGAAGAAAATGTTATTTGACGTTTGTGGGTGTGATAATATTTTATTTGATTAAGCACTGCAGCCAACAGAGGTCACATTCAGCTTAGTTTATTCGTCGTGTGAAACATGCAATCCTATACAAGGCGTAACAAAGGTTCAATGTATCACAAAAAATCTGCATAAAAACTGTATGGCATAAAGTAACAGACGTTTTTTTCAATTATTCTTGGTTAATAACTTACTAAAAGATTTTCAAATCTTGGTCTTTTTTGTTACACCTTGTATTTTTACTGGATAAATACTTAAAATGATGATACGCTAAATAATTTATTTGGATAAATTAAGTAACTGATACACTAAGCGGCGTATTACTAACAACCAAATAATGATGTATTCAAATCTTTTGTCAATTCGGACATTTCTTTTTTTCTTGAATTGCCAATGCCACTAAGAATAAAACCATGCAATTTATATCTGGGAATACTGGATAGATTACACAATTTTGACTTTGCAACCTCTAAAACATCAAAATAATGACAATGCGAAAATTAAGACAGTAAAGCGAAGATGTATGACGTCACACAAGCTCAGGCTACATACAACCACATACATCGGTCAAACAGAACTCAACAGTGGTAGGTACTATACCATCGGTCCGCCTCCTAAGGCGAGCTGAAATACGAGAAAATTAGTAATTACACCTTAGTTATTAGTTACGTGGGTTAATTCGAAGCTTTACAAATGGGTTATAAAAGTTAAATTGGAGTTACAGGACGTAAGTACCGTCTTTTGAGTACATTCATCAATGTTAGTAAGGACGCTATTATTTTGTTAACGTTACAATAACAATGTTTTGTACACATTAGGTATAAACCAACACCAGAAAGAATTAATAAGATAATTATTAATTATTCACAAAGATGTTAGTAAAATAATTAGTTAGTAAATTAAATAAAATTAAGAGGTTATGATTACGTTAGTTATACCTTTTTAGATATAGCGTTGCTGGTCGGGACTGTTCGTTTTGCAAGCGGCAAGCGCGGACGGTTGAACTCATCTGGCTTTTTCACTCTGGAAATTATACACAAAACATATTTTATGTCTGTCGATTTGTTCCACTAATCTCCGAAACGTAGCCGTAACCGGTTTTGACGGGATTTAGGGTTCCGCGTAAAAATAAAAACTTAAAAAGAGAAAAAATATTACACCTTGTCTAAGCTACACATTATTGATACCCAACATCCACACGGACGAAGTCACGGGCACAGGTAGTTTAAAAAATAATTGTGTCTTGTATTTGAAACGCTTGCAGAAGTTGATCAAATTACATAGTAGTTAACATACCTGTATATTCTTACTAGCCAGTGCTCCGTGGTGTATGCCTCTTCTAGATAGGTGAGCTTGAAGCCGCGGTTGCCTGGCAGTGCGCCGCGCGTTCTGTCATAGCCCGGCGGACTACCGCCGCTGTCGTATCTAGACAGATCAAACTTTTATGATACACCGCCGAATAATTTGAAATAATTTAAAACATTTATATCTTTATCGTGATAAAATATCGATCAAATATCACAACCTTAAAATATGAAAATAAAAAACGTTGACCGATGAAATGATGATGAATGGCGTGTTGAGATGATAATAATATTGTAAGGTTACGTACCTATAATATGATAGTTTGTACATTAGACAATTTAACATTGTTTTAGACGCTTCTGAATCCACTCTGTATTCGCCTCTCTCTGTGAAGTAATCCGCTTCCTATAGAAGTAAATCGAAGTTTATTGAAGGAATAGACAAATTATAAAAAACTAGACCTGGCACTTGCTTATCGGAACTAGAACATAAAACTCTCTCTGCTGGAGGGTTTGTTGCGCCACTTCTTCTTCCCAGCGAAAGCACTAGGAAGTAGTGAAGGGCGGGCGTTTTGGGGGACTGTCTTTTGTAATTTTGACGTTCGAAAAGTGCCGATTCTCAGCCTTATTTGAATAAATGACTTTTGTTTTTTTTAACAATAAATCCTTTATTTATGACAAATTTTCATCTATGGTTGACAAGTCAACTCATTTAAGCTTTCAGCTTCTGCTGATAGGATGAACTATCCACATCTAACGAACACCCACATCTTAAAGAGCCCTACATATCAAACCACGTAAAAAATAATTTAGACCTTTGGTCTGCTGTGGGACATAAAGGGCTTAGAAAAAAAAACAATACTCACATGAATATCCTTCGGGTGTTCTCCTTCAGCGATACGAACCATCCAGATGAACTTATTGATATCATCGCCAGAATACCCGATGGCCCCTCCGAAAATGACCAGGACATAGTCCACATCGAGCATCGTCATTATCTCATACGCCGCAGTCTCGTTACTCGCCATGGCCTTCCCGACTAGCGCGATGTGGGAATTGTTCCAAGTGTTGTTGTCGACTAGCGTCGTGCGGTTTCCCATGCCGGCGATCTACGAATTATATTAAACTATTGAAAGAAAGTAATCATAAATTTATCAACTCAAATCGACTCAAATTTATGGGACAGTGGATTATTATTTCGGGAATAAGATGTTGGTCCATGGAGAAAGTTGTTCGGCTTAATGGTCTGTACCACACCCTAAATATGACCACACATTTCTGAAACACGCTGTATAAACCCCAGCTGATGATAGATCACACGTTGGTGTTATAGAGGTATGAGGAACAGGGTGTAAAGTTCACTCATCCTCCATAGAAAAGGGAGGATCCTCCGACCAGACGGGTGTTGAGTCTGGCGGGCAACTGCCCAACGACTGATGTCGGGAAGATTGTATGTATGCTAATTGTGCGATAAACTCTGCGTGCGAGATGCAGAGTTTGCGTGACGTCATTATAACGCGTTGTTCGCATGTGGCGTTTTAGGTTCCGCTACAGTGTTATAAAAGAAGGCGGTCCTGAGGCTAGGACATCAGGAGAATAGGCAGCGGTTTTCTAGACCTAAAAAACCGGCCAAGTGCGAGTCGGACTCGCAGATTTTATTATGTTTTTATTATTTAGAATAGAATACTCTTTATTACGTACACCATACAAATCACAGATTATAAATATGTATACAAAATTTTACAAAGGGTGACACAATGGGCGGTCTTATCGCTAAGAGCGACATAATATGGTCAATTATACAGTAGTTTATTTCCGTATTATGTTTCAAGTAGTTAAATAATCGCTTAATCTCCATCGGTAAAATAATAATAGTTAAACGCGAGACCAAAGCGTAATAACATCGATTTCGTGCTCCATGGCTCGTAAAATGACAAATATTCGAGTATAACAAATGTTTCTAGTTCTTACCTGATAACCATAATCCCACCAGGACATGACCCTCGCATCTTCAGCAGTATTCTGCGACAGCCAGCCGTAAGCTTCCCTGAAGTCGTCCAGGATTTTACGAGATCTGAAAGTATTAATGACATGTCGGTATTTGATAGCTAAATAATGACAGGTAAAGGTGAATGTCCACTGGTCCGTGGGTCGTTGTACGTCGACGTTTACCATAAAAGTCCATTAGATTAGTACGCGGCCGGTAATTAACATAGAGTATTCAAGTCGAGATCGAAGAAAGTTTGGCTTTGTAAAGCGTCGTCTCTGTCACTCATACCTTTGTCTTCTTCTAAAGTTCGATGTTTTGTATTTACGCCCGGATATAAAAGCGTCTGTAGTCTAGTGGTTGCAAGTGCTACTGCTGAGCATAAGGTCCCGGGTTCGAATCCCGGGTCGGGCAGTGTTATTGGGTCTTTCCATCTGGTATTTCTCAGTAGGAGCCTTGTAGCCAGTAGAGTTTGGATTTGTACCCGGTTCATGGCAATACGCTCGCCGTCTTGTTACATGGGACTTGGTGAAATGTGGGTGTCGACGCTTCTGCCAAACCCTTCGGGGAATACAGGCGTGATGCTATGTTATTTTATAAAAGGAGAAACTATGATAATGTATATGACTTACCCATCATTTCCGTAGCTAGCGAGCACGATACTAGGGCTGGAGTAAGCGTTGGAGGTGGCCCAGGTGCAGTGCACGGAGAACAACATGAGGAGGATCATGAACAGTATCAGCGTGACTGAGCGCACGTTCATGCCGAGCCCTGAGTCGGGCGGGATGGTCGGCTCGTGTGTGCGCTTCTTTAGCTTGCCGGCCTGTTGAAAGGTTTCTATGTCAGTTGACTATCTAACTTTTAAGAAAACACTCCTATAGTTTTATAAAATGAAATGTGGGTCGATGACGAGTTTTGTGTAACTGTAAACGTGTTTCATAAAAATACGTTGCTGCAACAATTGTTGTGCAATTTTTCGTTTAAAAAAGTCGGTGTCGGAGCCATCAAACGGTTTAGTTCTGCAGTCCCTTATTACCCTGCCACGCACGGGTCGATTTTCCTGCGGCGATTTTTTTCCTAGGACGCGTTCTGTTGGATTCTCAATGCTCGACGTAACACCGAGAATTGAAAATCCAGTGCGCGATAAAATCCCGTCGCGATATTTTTACGTCCGTGCGAACGTGAGCTTAATCTGAACTTCTCTTTGAGAGGATTTCATATCCAAATGTCATTGACCAGTATCATGAAAAGCTACGCATCTTACCTTATCATACAAGCTCTTAGACTCCTCAGTATCAACCTGAGGTACTGGCAGGTCATCTTCCCTCAACACCAAGTCCAACAGGATGGAGAAGGCTATGCCGGACAGTACACAGACGACGGGCGTCAGGGTCAACATGAGACGCACCATCACTCCGGCGAAGTATACTGCGCTCAACGCGTATAGGGCGACTGGAACACAAAGGGTTAATTAGGTATAGAGATATTACGATTTCCTCATTAACTAAACCTACTACCAGCTCCAAACTTTCGGTTTCGTTAAGTTTATTAGGTATTTTCACCATACCAAAATTCCTAAGATCAGATTTAGCGATCAGATATTGGATCAGTCAGACTTAAAGAATATAAGAAGCCAGAGATAAATTGACTAAGTATTCAACTTTCAAAATGTATGTGTATCCGACAGGGTAGATACCAAAGTGTTACAAAGCTAGCGATAGTTTTGTTTTTATCGCGCTGTTCTGCTATTAAACAAATCATTCGCTGCAAATTGCTGAAATGATCAAAATGTTACTCACCAAAGACCCTCTCATCGTTGATATTCTTGATGCAGTACCACAGTCCTACGGGGAAGGTACACACGAGGACGTGCAGGTCGAAGAAAAACGACGACCATGTGGTGGGCTGATGCTCAGACACCGACGCTATAATAGGAATGTGGATCTTCGCGTATGTTGTGTCCCATAGCGAGTAGAATCTGAAATAGAGATCCAGTTAGAATTTTGATGGTTACAAAACTGGACTAGCGGGGATACACAGCTTCATCAACTAAGTACCCCAGCAAAAGATACGCAAGATCAAATCCGACATAGCCGCACAACCACTTTTTGTATTTTTACAAAGACATTTTATAATAAACTAACTGACCCGACAGACGCTGTCCAAATTACGTGTCTGTCCCACTAGTCCCATTGACCCAGTCCCATGATGAGACAAGTGGGGTTATATGTCCCACTAGTCCCATGGGACAACTGATACTAACATATTTTTTTAATCATGTCCCACTAGTCCCATGGGACAACTGATACTAATATATTTTTTTAAATTATATCCCACTAGTCCCATGGGACAGCGAGTACTGGTTATATGATTGCGACGGTGAATCAGCCAGCAAGGTAGGTACACCAGGTGCATGTGAAAATGTAAATTTGACTTCACACTGCAAGAACCGATTAATGAAGGAGAAGGGAAGAGTTTAAGTAAAACTGGGTCAATGGGACTAGCTAGTGGGACAGACCCCAAATTACAATCTATAGAAAAAAACAGGTCCAGTTTTCACGAATTTGACATTTTCCGGAGAAACGTTTCACCACGAGCTCGCTATTAAACGCAGCCTTAACCAACTATACTCCATTCGGAATAAGATTAGACATTTAAATAAACCTTTTTTACAGTCCGTTCAACCGATTTTGACTTCTATTGCGTTGGTGGCATGACAAATGGCAGCTGCAGTAAATAGTTGGTATTGTCACCACTTTTTTGCTTTTAATGCCTACCTTATGCTTACAGAATAGAAGTTAAAATCGGTTGAACGGACTGTAAAAAAGGTATTTATAAATGTCTAATCTTATTCCGAATGGAGTATAGTCATGTTGGTTAAGGCTGTCGGAGTTAAATGGCGACGCTGGAACATGTGTTGGTTCGAATTCGAGCCCACATCAAGACGTGCTCTTTTTGAAAGTATCCTATAGGATAGTCTTTACAAATTCAATGTTATAATATTTTAAAACTTGAGGGGTCCCCATATATAGCGACGCTGTCTTTACTTTCAGCGCAAACTAGTCCTGCTTTCCGTTACCTTTTATGGCGAAATCGGCCGGTTCATATTTAGTTTAGTTAAAACTTGGTCAGAACGACAAACGTCTCCACAGATATGTAAATTATCTCAAGCAAATCATTCATTCATTATTCATCTCCAGCAAGTCATTCACGACCTTCGACCAACTTGTCGAAATTGAATTCTAAAATATTATGTATAATTGAAAACCGTTAAATGTTGATGTGTCACTCAAAAAAACATTAATTTGACAGGCTTCACTGAGGGGTTTATTTGTAAACGTTGCTTAAAGTTAGAATTCATTAGCGACTGTTTAACCATACATTTTTGACGTTTAAAAGTATCTTAACTAAAAACAACGTTTATGAATAAACCACTAAAACTATAGACGCTATCAAAACAACACATTTTCCGTCAAAACATCACGTTCTATATACTATTAAAACAAAAGTTGTAAAGATTGAGGTCAACACTACACTAATTAAACACGAACATTTCTATCAAGCCATAAAACATAGGTTTATTACCATTCTAAGCCAACACCTGTACATGACCTGGTAACACGTTCAACATAACTCGAACACATGTTTGAAAGTACATAACACTAGAACACATGTTATAAAGTAAATAACACACGTAAATATAACAACTGGTGTTTCACATGTGAACGCATGTTTATTTAGTACAGTAGCTGTAATTTTATTACAGCTAACTAATGTAAAGTGTGCGGAACTAAATGGCAGACCCTCTGATTCATAAACGGTTTAAATTGTGCCTTTCAACAGAAGCCTTTATAAAGATTAATAAATGGACTTGGATACAGGTCTCCTCTCTGTGAGAGGGAGTGTGCCATAATCCACTACGCGGGCCCAGTGCGGGTTGGTGGATGTCACATGCCTTTGAATTCGAGTTTTAGTTCGTGGGTTCGAACCCTGACAGGCACTTTACTTTGTGTAAAATTATTTCATCACCACTGCTGTCAAAACGGTGAAGGAAAACATAATGCGGAAACCGACATGTCCTAGAACCAAAATTCTATTCAGCACATCGTAGGAAAAAGTAATTATCATAATTTTACTGCCTTTGTTTTTATCGCGAATCCTGATTTACGATCCATTTCAAATGAGGACCTGGCCTAACAGTTTCTCGTACATTGATTTATCATTAAATCCTCTGATCATTATGACCAGCATTGCCAAGTAGGTCAAATGGCAAATCAATATAGGCTTATTCCAAATGCCTAGCGATATTATATTACAGGCCTACCGCTAAGTGACACGGTGCCTGAGGTGCGGGGGGGAGGGTGACGTCATCTGCCCACTGACCAACGTCAACACCCCTCGATATCAGTAGCTTAGTCTAAACTACACATTAGTTTAATACTGACCTTCCACTCCAAGGGGCGATGACTCCGGCATACGTAAGCAGCACAACTGCTAAGAACACGGCACCGGCGGCCGCCAAACCGCCCAGGATGAGCAGCTGCTTCCACTGACCCTTGGGGTTCAGGCTGTGAAGGTACCTCATGGCACCTATAGCCATCACCAACGCGAACACACCTGTTGACAACGAATCATCATAATATTTGTTTACCGCGGGAACATCAAAGCGGACAGGCATGCATTCTATTTTAGATTTTATTTATAAAAAAAACGTTTACGTTAACGTTAGCTGCATCTGCACCCTAATTGCGTAACTCACGTTCAATCGGAATCGGTTTCATTTTGACAGTTCAACAACATTCATTGCATTATTTAAGTTGTTGAGCAGACACGTCATGACACATTTTTTGAACATATGAAGCAATGGATTAGCAATATCCTTCAAAATGATTAAGATTGAGATTGATTGTGTGTTACGCAATTAGGGTGGTGGCTTAGACTGGAAGCTGACCCTAACATAGTTGGAAAAAGACTAGGCAGATTGAATGGAGATCTTAAGAAGGTGGCTGGGACAGACTGGATGCGGAAGGCGGAGGACAGAGTGTTGTGACGCAGTCTGGCAGAGGCCTAATGCGATTCTTCATGTCTGCTTTCCGTAATATCCAGGGCAGCGGCTAGGATCCCTTGTGCCATGATTGGTGCAGTGGATTCTGCACTGCATATCGCGTTGTTTCGGATTTGGGTTGTGTCGGTGCATATATCCACCGTACAGAAGGAATCCGAGTGTTTATAAATATATAAATAGCGGTTGCTAAATGCGATGCATGTATATAACCATTACGGGTATTGATGCGATCTGCAATGGACTTTAACGACCTACGATAAACTGATAACTTTTTTTTTTGAGTTTTTTCACATCGATCGGATAAGAACCGAGCCTATTTCAATCAACACTGTTTACTCGAATTAATACCATTAATGTAGTATGAGTGTGTACTTTGATAGTGATATATCTAGGCACATAAGAATTATAGTTCGTTGCCCTCAATTAGCCCGGCGAGCCTGCGTGGGATTATATGTGCTATAACAATAACGCCATTTTACAGCGAAGTTTTCTTTAATTAATTTCTTACATTCACAGAAAATGAGCATATAAAATTTTCAGCATTTCGTTTCCAGATATCTTAAATTATTTTCCAAGTGAATTTACTCGGTAATAGCTTTGTGCTAAACGTTGGACTATCGCCAAATCCCATGCATTCGTAAATTGTGAAGCACTTTAGGAAATCAACATAAATGAAACGTCTGAGGAAATGCACACGAGGAGTCCCTGATAGGTTTTCGTTGAGTAGCAAAAACCAAATTGTAATAACGCCATAGTAACAACTGTGTCCACAAACTGCTACGTTCAATTTATTTCATCAGTGCAATTATAGTGAGGTACAGAAAAAAAACACTGGCTTGCAAGGTCAAATCCAGGGGAACGTTAATACGACTTGTACTTCAAATAATTGGATTATTCCCCCCAGTATTTAATTTCATACTAAACTGAAAGAAATGTCTGAACCTAAACCTTATTTTATTTGGGCCAGTAAGCTTGAATGTATTTAATTATTCGGTGAGAGAAAAACCTAACAAAGGCACCTCGTGACGATACACACCCACGTGTTTCATATATTTATGATATGGTTTAGATATCATGAATCTATGAAACACGCGATGCGTATCAATGTGTGTCGAAAGTCGAAAAAGAATATTAAAATTTATTTAAGTGAAATAATGATATCAGTCGTATGACATGTGTGTACAATACGAAGCACAATAACACAATTTATGCTAGTACTATCGGGACAGATCGGCCAATAAAACAGCTACACTTCAATAAAAATTTCCAATTCACCTTGAGCGGCACAAACACATACAAAACGCAGGAAATTGTGAACATTTGAAAATTTTCTATCAGTCTAATTCTCGCGCTCGGCAGTTGTTTATGAATAGTATGAATAGCTCGGAGATTGGATCTGAATAGAATACGTTTACGGAATATTTTGTACAGGAGTGAAATGGTAGCCTTTGGTCCATAGAAGATAATCTCTACATTGTATATCAATCGTGGCGCACGCAGCGTAGTGATGATTGAGAATGTTATTGCTGCATGCCCAAAATGTAAAGGCACTTCTGCTAAATTGCATTATATGTGGCTCTCAAGGTCCTTTACAGGGTTTAAATAGAAATACATTAAATATCCGTGCTATGTTCACAAGCTAACATAAACCGACCCTATAGTACAGACGCAGCACATAAACTATTACATTTACGGGAATCGACCTTCAGGTAGGTATATTTACTTGGGCAGAACTTAGCCCTGAAAAATGTCATGTACCGTTGTAGGTACCTATAGGAAAATTCATTATGTCGGGACAATCGTGCACGCGAGAAGACCGACTGGTCAAAACATCCACCAGACTAGTGATGGTGTCAATATTATGAATATTTCCATCATCTTATTACAGAGTAATGTTCAGATTTCCACATCTCATGTAGTAGTGGATGACCTCATAAAAATATTATGATTATGTATTAGCTGATTATAATATGGCAGGAAAATAGCATAACATAAAGGTAGTTAGTTAGTGCACGATATAAAATAATACAAAATTGTAATCATTATCCTGGAATTTTTAAATGCTGCGAATACTTATTGTAAAAATTAACAGCATTAGAAAATCAATTACCCAGAAAATTGGAACCGTTAAATCCGTGTATAAACAATTAAATCTTATCAAGCGTACAATTCATGGTACTCGTGTTAGCATAATTTTGTGCCATTTATATACTTTCATTGAGTATTAACATAATCAAATTCGTCATGCTTCATAATTATTTATACCTACCATCTCCGTGTAATTGTTTCTTAATAGCATGTTTTTTTATAAATAACATTACCTACATGCTGCACAGATGTTTTCTTATTGACCTAACCCCACCTTGAACTACGTATAGCTGCTGAACGATTATTGCAATGGATTCTGAAGATTTTTTTATGTCTTATTTCCAAATGTTATGTAGGTTTTTAGAATAACCAGTCAACCAAAACTGACTGGTTATTATAACAAAATGGCAAAAATGGGACCTTTAAAATGTTTTTCCCGTCCATCTGACCATCCCTTAACACTATGAGATAGATACAAACTTATATTTGCCGTCGATAAAATCAATATTATATGCATGCGTAAATATTCATCCCGACTACGGAACACGTATAGTGCGTGGTCCGACACGTAACTATTTAATCCGTAAGTTTGTGTCTAATAGTAGATAGCTCTAATACGAGTAGTAGACTAGACACTTGCTTTACAGTTCTTCAATACAAGCGTGTTTCTTAATCAATGTTAATTAGTATTTTATCAACCATAATGAGTTTGCAGCACAGCACCTAATGGAAACATTTCAATGTCTGATATGCTGTACATTTAATACAGCCCATGGCCATATCTTGCACATAAAAAAAACCGGTCAAGTGCGAGTCGGACTCGCGCACCGAGGGTTCGAGGGTTCCGTACAAATTTGTAGGTATGTACCGAACTACAAATTAACGGGTTTCGGATTTTTGCTTTACTTGTGCTACATGACATTGCTTCTTGCCAAATTTCATGATTCTAGGTCAACGGGAAGTACCCTATAGGTTTTGATTCCCTTGCGATTGCGAGTGTCAAAATATGCAGCATAAACGGAACATAAACGCCCGTATCCTTTGATTTTGCGTTTACTTAGAACTTTGATTATTTCACTGCTTCAAGGGATTGCAGCCCTGAGTATTTGATATTAACTTCAACTTGATAACTCTACGCGTGCCTGAAAAAAGAGGTCTTGACAGACGAACGGACAATCAGAAAGACAACAAAGTGATCTTATAAGGGTTCCGTTTTTCCTTCTGAGGTACGGAACCCTAAAAACAGGCAAGATTCATAGTTAAGGTGGTTGTATCTATCCATAAGTAATATGCCCTCCTCTTTTTAAGGATTGGGCCATAATCCACCTGGTTGTTAGGTGGGTTTAAAGTGAACCACAATTCATTAATAGTTTGTTGACTGCTGATACTGATTATTACAATTAAAATTTTAGAACTTACCTGAAGCAGCCATGTGTTCACTAGTCCGAATGGGCTGGAAGCCAACAAAGGGTATCTGCATGGACATCAACAGGCCTACAATGTAAAACACACTGTAACTGACGAACAGCCGCTGGGAGAACCTTCCCATGATCAGTAGCAGGAACACGTGCAGAGGGATCAAGTTGATGATGAACACGTATCCACCCCATGCTGATACCTACAACACAAATAATAATGTTTTATTGGAGACCACTTAAATATACAAAAATTATAATATTTATAATTCTTGTTGATTATATTATTCAGGGCCTGAGACATGTCTTGTTTTATTTATACATAAATATATGTACCCATTGTCAATTATTATGGAAGTGTGCGTTGGTGTCCTACACTGCATATAGACTATTTTGATAACAAGTATGGCTACGGAATACCAACAAGCCACAAAGAAGGTTATTGTATGAAATGCACCTTAACATTATTCTAACAGTAATATAACAGAACATGCAAAACTATGCTAATAATTTATCTACTCGAATGTGCTCCCATTTTATTGTTTTGTTAGAGTAAACAATTTCCAAGACAGCTTTCCATTATAACATATAACTCTCCCACAAAGATTTTTCTTTGCAGGAGGTAATTTGATTTCCTCTGAGTATAGATAATGGGGAAAATGGTATACATGAAGATTGACAATAGTCATACATTGGCATACAGCTAACAAAATAACAGACAATCATGATTAGTGTTGTTTACTAAAAGAATTATCAAACCTAAGACAATATGAATAAAGTGGAATATTACTAAACCAACTCACCATGTAGAAGTAAGAGAGTGCAGTGCAAATAGACCAGAAAACTGATCCATTTTTCAAACTCTTCAGCCATAAGTAGTATGTAAACTGCAGAGCAAATATAGCAATACCCTCGTTATCATAGCTTCCTGCTACGGACCGACTGCTGTAGCCGGGCACAATAGCTATGAAACAAGCGGCAAAGAGACCAGCTCCACGAGACCAAAGCTCTGAAGTCAGCAGATATGTTGCAATGGCTGTTAGACCACTAAAAGGGAAAAATATAATTTATTTTTAAATATTTATTTTCCTTAAAAATAGTTTTAATGAAGTACCTAAATAATTCAGCATGATATGGAGTGGTTACTGTATTGATTTAAGGCTAAATTGTAACAAGCCATCACTAAGAGCATTGTTTTATCAATAATCTGGTGTATATGTTATCACAAGCATGCATTTTATTTGTTTTCAGTTAACATTTTAGTTTTGTTAACATTTGCTCTGATTAGCTGTTGAAGTGCAACACTTCAAATTACCCGACTTTATCTATCATATCATGTTTTGGTATGAATAGAGACCAATACAAATGATGGAAACCTAGATAACAAATAACAATGAATACCAAAACAATTACCTGAACACAGGTGCGAGGAACACACAAATATCTCTAATATGTATTGGAATATTTAGGGTGTGCAGGATCCAGTGAATTGTGCCTGATGTGATCATAAGGCCAGGGTACACGGTGCCGCCCACGATACGACCCAGCGGGTACCAAGCGCGCTCGTCGAACCAGTTCAGGAAGTTGTAGAACCCATGCTGCACCATGTAGGCCGTGGATCGGTAGTTGAACCTAGAACACGTATGCAATAAATGGAGGGAACCCTATCTTCAACAGGTTATCATTACTGAGCAAATTCTCCACACTTACCATGGGTCAAACTCGTGGATAATACTTTCGAATCGTATAACAGCGAATAGCCGGGATGCGAAACCGGCCAACCAAGCCAATGACAATACCGTAACAGTGATCAGAGTGCTGAAGCCGGTCGTATTATTGAATATCCCTTTATTACGGCCATTGCCCGGCTTCGCAGCTGCAGTCTGCGGCATCTTTGGGGCTGATAATACTATCAACTATCCTAATAATCCACAACAACTATATTCTCATACATGAGTCCCAACTATTCGATTCAGAAGAGAATTGACTTTTTGGATGACTGACGTACGGACACGTCTCTCTTCAAAATAGAGTTGCCAAGTACTTAAGTAATTATGCGAAGCAAGACCGAGTTGCACTTCCACAGATTAATAAAAACCGGTTTTTAGCGATTGAATTTTAGGATAGTGTGAAAGAGTTTTAACAAATATTTTTTTATATGGCAACTATTTTTTCGCATTGTGTGGTGGTGTGAGTGTTATTTTTTACAGCTGTTTGTTGACGTTGACATTTTGTCATCCATCTCGTCGGACGTAAATAAATTCCAATGATTACATACATATTGTAACAATTAAACTGCTTTCCGAATGAAATTGTAACAACAGAAATAATACAAATGTCCAATTATCAAGAAATTGTGAATTTAAACGTGGGTGGTACGAGGTAAGTGTTCAATTTTAAAGAAAGTTTGTGATTTAATTTTTATTTTATTTGTTGTATCTCGGCATTCTGTGCAGTGTGCCTTGCCATCATATAAATTATGATTAATTACGTACTTATGAGGTGTCATGCAAATTTATAATGATTATTATTGCAAACTGCAGTGGAATATTCAGTTGAAGATAGCCACTTCTTAGACATTTCATCGTAAACATTGTTTAATGGTTATACTTACGCCGCCGGATCGATTCTTAATTGTAATCTTATCTTAATGTCTATCACAAAGCTTGCGAACATAGTGACACTCTGGCTTTCTATAATTATTGATGTTACATATTTAAGTCACATGTTGTATCAAGACATCAATTATTCTAATGGAATACTAAATATTTTTTGTAAAAGGATTTAGTATTATTTTGCACTGCATGTGTTAAAAAAACTGTTGTAAATCTTTTCTAAGCCTAACCACCTTTTTTAGATTCTCAACATCATGGCACACATTAACTTGGGTCCCAGAGACATTCTTCACTGCTCTCCTCAGTGGCAGGATTCCCACGGTGCGGGATGAGACTGGAGCCATATTCATAGACAGGGACCCAAACCTCTTTGGTCTCATTTTGAATTTCCTACGTACTCGGGATATAGATCTAAATAATGTTAATATTAGGGCTTTGAGGCATGAGTGTGATTACTTTGGCATCACTCCCCTGAGCAGAAGACTGGCTTTGTGTGATGAGATGAACCATTCAACCTGTGGGGATGTCCTGTTTTATGGATATCTACCACCTCCATGTAAGTACTGTAATGTTGTTTGTTGGGTGATGAATCAACTGGATTTTACAAGACCAATTAATCGGCCATGCTTTAATAAATAAATTCTGTCAGTCATTGTAGATTAATCTACCTAAAAAAAATGGTAAAGATGTTGGAGTTATTGTGCCCTGTGAAAAAGCCTAGGTAGAATATGAGACCTTTTTTTAAATAAATCTTTTATTTTTTTTATTTTTAATTAATGCTGTAAATGAGTATTAATTTGCCCCCCAAAGCCACAAAAAAGCCAAATAAAATGGTAAAGGCAGATGATTTGTTTGTTTCTGTAAGAAAGGGAAAATAAAGGGGTAAAGGAATGGCATATTATGTGTTTTTTCAGAAAAGTGGATTATGACTGAGCAAATGATTTCTTTACTGCTTAGAGAAATAAATTGAAAAATAAGTTGTCAAAGAATTTAAAAAAAAATATGCAGACTATACACAAAATATGCCATTCATAATTGATTACATTAATGAACTATGGGAGAAATAACAAAATTACAAACAAATATTTGATATCTTTAGTCAATACTAAAGATAAAATATATTAAGCTCAATAGCTTATGATAATACAGGATAATTCTGTTGGAACAATAGGTTCTGTATGATAAGTGATAACATTCATTATTAGACGAAATACAAAATATATAATTAATGTAGCCTACTATGTCCGGATGTCCCACTCTTGGAAAAAGGCCTCCCTCCACTCCTTCCATCTTTCGCAATCCCACGCGCCCTCCTTCCAGGTTTCCTTCCAATTTATTATGAAAAGTTTTTCTGACAACCCATATTTTTCAGTAAACACTGCCCTGCCGAACGGCAACAGCACGCGAAGCGGCAACAGTTGTTCGCGAAAGAACTCAACAGCCTCTAGCACAGAGGTGGCAGTGAACAGAACACATTCACGAAACTCCTCGCTTGATCTCCGTACTGTCGGCAGGATACCTTCACAGGACCAGTTAAGGTACCTCCTAATTTCGGAAGCTATTGCCAAAATTCTCTACACTTGTAGGTACAGACGCCAGCAGGTCAAGCTACCCGAAACTGTCAAATTTTCCCAATCAACCTTGAACCTTAATGCTTTAGCGATAAAGTTGAAAATCTCTTAAAGAAATTTGACAGATTGTAGTAGCTTGATGTGCTGGCGTCTGTACATATGCAGAAGTGTAGTCTCGTAAATATTTTCGAAACGCACTAATCATTTTATTGAATGCATGTGCGAAGACCTGGCTTAAAATAACGTCATCTAAATAATCTTCGGTAAAAGTATAATACTTAAATAAATAAATGAACTTGGTGACCCATCATTGTAAAACCCCAATTTATAAAATATTATATTTGACAAGACTAGCTGTGACACCAGACACCAGGGAAGGTGTGAATCTATTTTATTTTCTATACCTAATTCCACATCTTTGCTTTGGAAGCAAATCATTTACTTACAGACAAACTCATACATCAAAACTTTAATGGATGACAATGGTGATGTTGACAATGGATGCATTGCATTCATTGTTAATGAAAGTGAGTCTGTTAGATATCTACTTCGAAATTTAAAATACCTATATGTAGTTGAATGTGCTACTATTATTTTTTTCTTTAAGAAAAGTCCGACCTGAGACATCTAACAATAATTCAAGAATGTAAACCTAACAACAAACATACAATTTGCAGTCGCTGTGGCAGAGGTCACTCTAGAGCAGCGTCGTTAGGTAATGCAGACTGCCACAAAGGACATCGCCCGCCAGACAGTACGTATCAATGTTGATGTCATAATGTAGGTATAGGTATCTGTGTAATCAGAGCAATTCAACTCGTGATTCATTCATTATGCCTTTATACATCGTTCGATAGTTAAGTGGGAGGTTTAATGTAACAATCTTGTACCTAATGAACGCTGATAGCCGCAACAATCAACGATTGATTGCTTTATAAGATACTAACGTGAAGGCATAGGCAAAGCTGGGCGCAAGACCGTTAATCCGAT
Source organism: Apamea crenata (assembly GCA_949629185.1). NCBI lineage: Eukaryota > Metazoa > Arthropoda > Insecta > Lepidoptera > Noctuidae > Apamea > Apamea crenata. The sequence continues at coordinate 6,748,453 of OX451371.1, read as the reverse complement.
AATTATTGTTAATTAACGAAGTAACGGACTATATCTTTCAAGTTAACGATTAGTCTGTTATTGCGATAAACCAATCGCAGTAGGTACAACGCCACCCCATTCCCTGGACATAATCCCTTAGTCGCGTTTTGTAAGACTTCTTTGATACGATTAATTAAATCAATTGTGTAACTTAATACTTTTTATTTGCAGTGAGCACGTGGAATGATAGTATGAAAGTTCAAATTATAAAAGCACACCACAACTGGGTTGCTGTGGCGTATACACACTTTGTGACTGGTTATAGGTATGTATACGAGCATGTTATCATTTCATACACAAACTATAAATAGCTATCAGTTTATATAGGTATCAGTAGGCTGTTGCTACAAGTGTAAACTTAAGTATATGTTATCTCGCCTTATATGTATTACGTGAACGTCCATAATCGTAAGATATTGTCGATATGTACCTATTGATATTGGGGCAGGTGCTTCAGCAATAATTGGCGTTTACATTTCTTATTTTGGTACTCTCTTAGAGCAATCTCCACGAGAGAATGTTTGTCTAAACAAATTAGCATAATTCATTGAAAAATACAGAAAAAAAAAGTGAAAAATAAATTCTTTTTACAAAAAAAAAAAACAACCGAGTTTCAAAAAAAAACCACTGGAAAGGGAAAAATTAATTAATTTCGGAAGTCGGTGTGAAAATGCGGGAACCAACGACCGAGCTCCGAAATTTAGTTATTTTGTAACCCCACACAAATTCATTTAACACTACTTGCCATGTAATCATCAGTGACAGGAAGTTATTAAAACATCATCAATATAAACTAAGTGGAAAAAAAATCGTATTATTGAATTTAACTAAAAAACTACCCAAGCAAAGATCCACCTCTGAGGCATACCTTATCCATTGAAAAAATCCGTGCCCAAACATACATTTATAAAATATCTGAATTAAGACCTTCTCCTTTTTTGAAGTCGGTTAAAAATACCACTCGAAATGCGTTCTCATCGGGACGTATTATGAATTTATGATATGCCTAGTTGCGCCGCAGTGACGGCCGTACTGAAAATGATGGCAGCTCGGTTTGACTCTACGTTATCAAAAAACGCTCACTAGGGAAACACACCAACTTACTTTCGTGAATAACGTTTCAGTGACGTTATTCGGCGGTAAATTGCGAACTTAGGAAGACTTAGGAAAATCTAGTTTTATTATTAAAAAGTTGTGACGCGTAACACCATACTGTTGTTTTATGTTATATAATCATTTAGCTTCTTCATTTATTCATTATTGAAATAAATGTCTTTACAGATTAACAGACTCATGTGGTTGGTACGTAGTATTCCAGTCTCCAGTGCAAGACTCAGTGATAGAACGAATAGCGTTGAATGCCAAAACTGGTGGGGGCGGGGGCACCTCTAGCGGGACCAACTCTACGGGAACTGACGTCATGCTGGGCATAGCTAGTGGTGCGCATGTCCGACTGTGGGCGTTCTCGACCCACAGTGAGCCTGTTAGACGTACTTTGGTTGGTAAGTGTTATTCTTCCCTAAAAACAGTTTTTTTTTTTTTTTTTGGTATCCTTCTGTGTATAATTTTGTTTTGGGCCTGCCCGGCTAGTTTTAGGCTCGAATGGAGCTCTTATTAATAAACCGTTACAGACAAAAGTGCGGATTGAACAGATTTTATTTACTATGGCGATTCATTCATTTTCAAATTACACTTTCAAAAGCTTTTCCGACATAACAAAGTTACGCTCTTCACCCTCAAAACTTTGATAATAACTGGTATCGTGATTTCTGTCGGAAATGCATCGGAAGATTGATCTTTAGGGAAGTTAGACCCCCGGGAGAAGTAATCAATGCCATGTAACTCTGTCTTACGAATATCTAACTCCTTCGCAGGTACTTTCAACCTAGGCGTAAGAGTAGAACACCTACTCTTCGTGGGTCCTCAACTGGTAGCTTTAAGTGGCGCCGGCAGCCGCAGCAAAGCAGGAGTGTGGCACACTAGCACACAACACTGGCAGACGCAAGACGTGGCTCATCTGACCACGTATGACACAGCCGGGTCGTTCCTACTGCTGGGTACTGCGACTGGAGCCATCAATTATATTGGTAAGTTTAAGATAGTTTCATCATTAGTAAGAAAATATGCAAAATTGAAAAGAAGCTAGAAAAAAGTATATCCTTTTAACATTTCTTGACAGTTAACAACTATTATTTTCTTTTACAACATTTTCGAATAAGTATGAATCGTTTGTTTTATTTTTCGCAAGAAAAAATAAATCAAACTCAAACTATTTATTTCAACTAAACCAATTACAGGCACTTTTGAATTGTCAAGGGTTGGTCAGTCAAAAAAATGAAACTAGTTGCCCATTCTAAAGCGTAGTAGGTAGGTACCTGTGGAGAAGAACGGGCAAAAACTCCATGGACACTCTTTTAATTGACAATAATATGGTTACATCATTCATGTTAAAATTTATGCATGTGAGAACGATGCAGGACGTTAAAAGCGGCCGTAATGAAAAGATAAAAAAAAAACAATTGAAATATTAAATTAAAATAAGCCATGGAAGCAAAGAGTTGACCAGTCCCTACTGACGGCGCCCGGTCACGAACATGACGCATAGATTAGCACCATTCAGCTCAACCATTTTGAAGGGAGCTAAATGATCCAACACATGCGCCACCATCAGCGAAATATTAGAGTGAGCATGACATACTCTCAGCCGCCAAGGCACATTCAAGTCAATGAAAGACGTACCCAGTAAATGGTAGCTTTATAGTGAGTACATAGTACTCACGTATGTACTATACAATACTAGGTGATTGAAGTTATATAATGCAAAAATAGTATTTTAAAATCTTTAGCAGCTCCAATAGTATGTAGGTAGGCGTGTGTGAAGTATTTTCAAATGCTAATCAATTTATTTATGCGTCCTGTGGACCAGCGTTTAGCCAAGCATTTTTGTCAGCGATGTAATCCCCAACTTATAATATGCTTGGCTGCATAGTGTGCGTTTTATGTAAGATTTGAATTTCGTTTCAATGAGTTGGAGTATGTGGGGATGTATTTTATTGTAACATTTTAAACAGTACCCCAAGTAGGAAGAGTCTACTTTAGCCAGTCTGAAACCTGGTTGAACTAATTGGTCCTTATTTCTAGTTCTATAGGTGTGTCTGTCACCTCTTTTACTGAAAAGACTTAAATTTTTCCTTACATACATGATGTTTTCATAGATATATTGACAAGGTACCGTCATGATATTAATATCTTTAAACAGTTCCTTAGAGCATCGCGCCTGCGGAGATCATATATTGCTCTGATGGCTCTTTTCTGCAGAATAAAAATAGAATCGATATCTGCAGCCCTTCCCCATAGTAAAATACCGTAAGACATGATACTATGAAAGTAACTGAAATAGACTAGCCTCGCGGTATCTACATTAGTAAATAATAATAATAATATCCCTGGACATTTCACACAGCACCATTGACGGATTGTTCTTACAGCATATGCTGCTGAACTTAGCCGTCCTGCATGAGATGTTAAATGAGAACCCCATTGCAGTTGGGTGAGGAATTTATTGCTTCCATCGTTTTTGATGGTATGTTAGTAAAGAAATTTACAAATTCTTGAGGTACTTCTAAATTAGAGCATATAGCACCACGTGAAGTCTCCAATGTGTAATCAGTGTTTCGTTTCTTATTCCTACTAGTTTCGTTATTTATATTTTTCCAAACTGTTGTTATTTTGTTTTCTGCTGATTTGATTTTGTTGCTAATGTATTTTTTGGGTTTGACTATCTTGAAGGTATTTCTAAAAATTTTCAGAAAGTTTCAGTATTGATGTAAGGCTTAAGGCCATACAGCTCGAACAGTCTTTCACTACTTATCCTAATACCTCTAGTTGCCCAGTCACTAAATATAAAATTAGGGCAAATATTTTTTGTTTTCTTTTCAAAAGTTTTATGGAATGGAGTGTGCACAACTGAAAAGAAATCCTCATACAATTTATTTGCATCATCATTCATCCATATTATGGCCCGGATCATTTAACTTATTATATAGGGTACTATTGAATCTATTTAGTTTACCAGTTGTTATTGGTCTAAATTGTCTTTGCACTTTTAGTGGATCAGTTACCTTGAACAATGGAAGGTCTATGTCCCTGCCTGGCCAATGATAATATAATATTCACAGATGAAATGGCAGGGGGTGACTTGCACACTTAATAATGGGCCCCCGAAAACGGTCGCTAGCACACAGTGTCGTAGCAACAAGGGGGCAACATGTCCTGAGGTGCTTGTGATGAGTGGAGAGGTATTCCACGGCTATCAGGACAATCCCGGAAGTAGCAGCATCTTACTTACTTCTCTTGCGAGTCTCCACTCAAGCCAGCCAATAAAGGCAAGAATGAGGTAGGAGCTCTGTTCCTCGTCAGTGTTCACTCCAGCGGAGCAATAAAGCATGAGGTGAGGACCAAGACTTCTCCCAGGAGAAAGGGGGGGTTGCTACTGCCCAACAGCTCGCCACATGCTGCCCTGTGGGTTCCTGTATCTCTCTTGGTCTGGCTCCTCACCCTAGACCTAATCCGGCAAAGTAAACTCTTCCATCACAGACCTAGAGTTTAGAGCGCGAAAGCCTCGCTACGATGTCAACGTAGAGATACGGTTGTGAGGTGGTATTATTACTAACTGTTATGGTGTTAATAATACAAGACTTCGAAATACTACTTATGTCTGAGTTCATGTAAAAAGCTAATAGCCTTGCTATTATGTGTCTAAAACTAACAGACAGATACACAGTATCCCTAGTCGACTTTAAAGTTTCCACAAAACTGTTGGTGTCAAAATATACAAGCTTGTCACTGTAATGACTAACTAAAAAGTGCATATGCTTATTAAACATATGAATATAATTGTTTTGTCTATTTGTCAATTTTTGAAATAAAAATATATGAAAGCACACAATATATTTTTTTTTCTACAATTTAACTTTAACAACTCAGTTACACTGTCAGTGATTTCATACAAATGTTTTACATAATCGTTATCGAACAGTAGGCATATCTAAAAACGCGCCATGATAAGGTTTTACGAACAATCGATATGCCATCTTCGCAATGCGATTAGCATAAGTGATATCATAACATTTGCCGTGTGTTTACAAATAAATTTGTGACATGAATAAAAAGTAAAAATACACACTATATAATAAAAGCCTCATGGGATTTCCCAACGGAAACTTCTGTTCTTTGGGAGCCTTAGAAAAAAGAAGGTACAACTAACTTGTACTTATAACTAGAAGCGTATAGGTCCATTACCCTGTTAATAATAAAAATACAAATTCCATACAAACTTATCATCCCCTATTCCACTTTCGGGGATGAATTTTCAAAATCCTTCCTTTGTGCTCACTTTTGTTATATAAAGAACTCTAGTGCAAATTTGTCTGTCAGTAAATGAATGAATGAATTCAAGACTTTTCTTAAGTAGATAGCGAAAAAAATACTTTAAGATTTTTCCAATTTTCCGGCAAACTTTTCAAAATTTTCTTTCCCTAAAAACCTTATTCGATCTATTAGCCGTGCTCAAATGATGCGCTTACCAACGAACAACATTTCATTTGATTTATATAGATTAGCCTAGAATGACATCGTATTGTGATAAGCAGTGATAGGAATATGTAGTGCCTATTTGCCTAAACTTCGAAGAACAGAGACAAGAAACGGAGACTTCCTTAGGACTAAATTTTTTCCGGGACATCTGTCCCGAAATTCGCTACAACACTTTTAAATACGTTAAAAATATATGTTATTTGGAATAAGTAATTCTTCTATATTTACCTAAAGTTTGCGACTAGAGATAACATACTAGATAACATTCACAGTCGTTACAACTTTAAAGGTATGAGGAACAACATATTACCTGTCTGAAATAAACTTTTTTTTTGCCAGATATGCAAAAGTTCCCGCTACGTATGAAGGACAACGATCTACTAGTGACGCAGCTATACAAGGACCCGAACCAAGAGCCAATCACAGCTATATCTGTATATCTCACACCTAAAACGAGTAAGTAACTAATATAAAATGATACAGACTATGCTAGTAAAATATCATTGAGTCGAGTTCAGTCAAGTGACAATCCCGTGACATACCGAAGGAATGAAGGATACTATACAATGACATGAGGCTGGCGCTCACCAATATCACGCCACGTAAAGGAATTTTAGGCTACGAATGTTAATAAAAATGATGAAACGTCAGAAACTAGGCACATGGTTCCAGTTCGTCGTTTCCTATGGAGAAGAACCTTAAAAAAACTCCACGGTTACTCATTACAAAATAATTGTGTTTGTAATATTTGAGTATTTTCTTATGCAATGCCTTGTTCAAGCTCTTAAACCATTTCTATTCCTAACATAATCTCGCACACACAGATCTATGCGGCAACTGGATAGAAATAGCGTACGGCACTCGTTGCGGCTCAGTGCGCGTCATCGTGCAGCATCCAGAGACAGTAGGCCACGGCCCGCAGCTGTTCCAGACCTTCACTGTGCACCAGAGTCCTATCACTAAGGTAAATATACCTACAGGTGTAAAATTGATATCAAATCATGATAAAACAAAATAAAGTCGGATTTTTTTACCCCTTAAAATGTCGAAACGTTGAACTGAAAATTCTTTTTCTCCAGGTATCTTTATCAGAGAACTACCTAGTCTCAGTATGTAGTGAGTACAACCACGTGAGAACATGGCGCGTCACGCGGTTCAGAGGAATGATCTCCACTCAGCCTGGAACCACTCCCAAGGCGGCCTTCAAAGTGCTAGCTTTAGAAGCTCCGACTGCACAGCCTCATAATGACTGCGGTGAGTTTATGTTGATATTACTACTATAATAGTAGGACGGAGGAATGATCTCCACTCAGCCGGGAACCACGCCCAAAGAGGCCTTCAAAGTGCTAGCTTTAGAAGCTCCGACTGCACAGCCTCATAATGACTGCGGTGAGTTTATGTTGATATTACTACTATAATAGTAAGTAAAGAAATGATCTCCACTCAGCCGGGAACCACGCCCAAAGAGGCCTTCAAAGTGTTAGCGTTGGAAGCTCCGAATGCACAGCCTCATAATGACTGCGGTGAATTTACGTTGATATTTCTACTATAATAGTAGGTAAAGGCGGGCGTGCACAGCCTCATAAGGACTGTGGTGAAGTTCCTTCACTGTTTATACACTTACAATGTCGTTAATAGAGTAATTTCCGTGATATTTTGTAGAAATTAGTGATAGCGCGGTGTCCGCTGCGGTGTTGTGCGGTGTAATCTTTTTTGGTAACTAAAAACTACCTATCTTCTATCTATTTTCTTTGTTCTATCTGTTTTGGCGTGGTATTTTGTATTTTGTTCACAGTAAAGATTACACCGCACTTCACTGCAGCGTAATTGTATTTTGTTGACAGGGGCCAATGACAATATTCATGTTATTAATTTTAATACTTGCTAGTAATAAAAATAAATCCTGCTGGACAGAAGAATGATCTTCACTCAGTCATGATAATAAGCTGCCTTAAAATATTTTGAGACGACAGTTGTTGTTGCAGGTCCTTACGGTGAGCAGGATGAAGAGCAAATATTTATACAGAAAGTTGTTCCTGACACAGATACGTTATACGTCCGGCTGGCCTCAAACGGCAAAAGGTAACAAACTCTTCTCGTATGATAACCTTAAATAAATACCACATTTTATATTAAAGCTGTTTGCAGTTGTGGTGCATTTTAATTGCAATGGAAACTGAACTATTTGTAATGGAGTTAAGGCTTATAATCCCCTGTTCTACAACTAACTTCATCTTAATTCCTCAGGGTATGCACAATCCGTTCAGTAGACGGTTCAGCGGTGTCATGCTTCGTTGTAGCAGAGTGCGAAGGAGCGTTGCGACCGCGCCGGCTACTGTTGTGTGGGCATCGGTCTGGCGCGACGCAAATGTGGGACCTCACAGCTCCTATAGATAAGGCAGTAAAACTCCAGCCTGTACCTAGTAGTGGAGGTATGAAAATATTTGTTTGTGTCTACGAATAATGATATGTGAAGTAATGTAACGCTCATTCAGTTACTGCTTCGATTTTGGGCCCATTTACAACTATACCTCTCACACCAACAGAACTAACAGCGAGAGAGACACTCACTCTTTCAATGTCAATGCTCTTACGCGATTGGTCACGCCAAGGTCAAGGGGGCGGAGCTTAAGAGATGTATGAATTGTGAGTCGATGCTGCGCAAGTACAGCCAGTATATTCTGTTAAAATCTTACCGTGAAAACCTAGTTGAAGTGAGCCGTCATATAGCTGATGATAGGGATCGACACTGTTGACAGCTCACTCCACCGAAGTTTTCACGGTAGCATTTTACAGAATATATCGGCAGGTACACATTTATGTGGGACCGTTTTTGAACTTGAGTTACATTTCTTCACATATTTCGCAGCTGTCTCGTAATAATGAGCATAGAATATTGAAATGCTCTAACGAAAATTTTATTTATTGATAGGATGGATTGCGTACCTACATGCTAGTATTAATTGGAGTCTATAATAGAAGCAACAACGTTTGAATTGTATGTGATTTATTTATTTTTTCGTTCACTTATAGCCATGTTGTAGCAAAGCAATTCGCCTTCCATGTTTTTTTCAATATTTCTACCATATGGAGGCAACAATATGTCAATAAATGAAAACACTGGCAATACTAATGCCCGAGAGTATTTTGGAACTATCAAAAAAATCCTAGCCTCGAAATTAATAAAGCGATTTTTTCAAACAAACTAAATAGTAGTGATGGGCCGACTATGGGTTTTGCCAATCTTTGACTAGCCATAGTGACTAAACTATAGGATATAATTTTTGATTGAATTTTTGTATGCAGAGGAACAGCATTAGATATACGCAGTTTAATTTATTGTTGTCCCCACCTTGCAATTATTATGTGTGATCGGGTGATATCAGACGCTTCCCTTTTTGTTCATTTTTTTCTTTCATCGAAGTGAAACGTCTGAACACAAAATGAATCAAAAGTGAAAAATGAATTCAACGATGTTGGATTTTGGCACTTTCACTCTCCACTCTCCACCATCATCGAAAAATTAAGTGATAGGAGCAGATGAACGTTAATTCCTATATAATTTTGTCGTTGTCATGGGAACGTGGATGAAACAAAATTTAACCATTCACTCGACTGAAGCGTCTGATATCGGCTTTAGCGAGGCCGATATCCTTCTGTGTCCTTTATAGCCGATCGAGGTGGTCATAATAAAAACATAATTATCTGATCAAACCTTTCATATGTTTTCTTCAGCAGCGGAGGGTGATGAATCTCCAACCCCTGACGGGGGCCCGACTCCTGACGAGCTCGTCCGATTGCTTTCGGCGTGTGACCTGGACGCGACGCCCGCGCCCGTAGTGCCGCAGTCTCCGAACCGGCCTATACAAGCTCCATGAAACTCGGCCTCCACCGTGTGCGGAGCCCTACTCAGGTTTTACTCTTTAGTCGTCAACGCTTGACATGATCTGACTGTTTTTCTTAGGAGAGGATTTGGTGTCTTGAAAATGTGTCGATAGGTTTACTAATGTTATAGTTTTTAGGGAGCGATATCTTGCGACGGAAAACTTTTAGAGAGATTGCATCAAGAGTTCGAATATGCACTTTTGCACTTTACGTTAGTTAACAAGAAGTGAACTGGGTGTACAGCCCATGTACTAAATATGATCAAATAAAAGCTGGATAAAAACAACTACAGCGATAAACATATCATACACACACCTTTCGACATATTCTTCTAATTGACACGGTAAAATCATAAGTGACCATAAGTATTTTTTCGAATAAGCTTTTAATGTTACGTATCATATGCGATAAAATAGATAGGTAGGCATTGATAGAAATTTCATGTAAATATAAAATTGATATCAAAATTTTTCGTAACTTTTGAAACGTAAATTCGACTAACTTGAATAAACATTGCCAATTTTTGCCTTATGATACACTCAGAATATCTAATCTAGTATTTGTGTGGATAACTTATAAAAATAATCGATATTGTTCGTGTATTTTTCTCACTAGATAATAAATTGCAATTTTTCATTGTTCAAGTGTCCGCCTAATAATTCACTTTTCATCACACGGTAACTATGTGAAGTTTGCAACTTTATTTAGATTAAAACTCAGAGTAATTACTAACTTAAAGGCCGCAAAAAGTACACAATTTTCTACCAGTGGCTAACGACTGAAAAAAGCAAGTGGGGGGAAACTGAGTACTCTTTCGAACTACTTGACGGCACTTTGACGGCACGGTTGGCGCAGTGGTTAAGCGATTGGCTGCTGCGCTGCCTGTCGCGGGTTCGATTCCCGCACGGAACAAATATTTGTATGACCTACATGTATTTGTTCCGAGTCTGGGTGTTTTTCTATCTATAATATGTATGTATTTACAAAAAAAAAAAAAAAAAAGGTATATAAGTAATTTATCAGCCATCTTGTTACCATAACACAAGCATTAGGTTGCTTAGCTTGGGACAAATGGTGCTGTGTGAAATGTCCAGGGATTTATTTATTTATTATTATTTACTAAATAGAATGTTTCGTAACGGAGAAAGAAACAAATATTATGTTAATAATTTCTCTGAGTATAAGGGCCGGTTGCTTCAAACGGTTGGTTAACGCAACATACATACGTCAAATAATAACGAGTACGTAATCGTAATCATTTGACGTAAGTCAAGGCTATTATTTTGTAATTAATTGTAATTTGATACAACGCTTTTTTTGTTTAATGATGGTTAGCGCCATTTTTGACGTATACGCGTGCGTCAAGTGGACGTGAAACAACCCGCCCGAGACGAGACAAACAACATTGCTTTATTTTATCAAGATGTCACGATATTATAGAAGGCAGGTCGATCGAACTGTCATGGCGACTTGATATTTGACTTTTTTCATAATTCAACTTCTTCTTTCTCAAGTCAGAGAAGACTTTATTTATGTATTTTAATAAAATAAATAAATAAAGTTTTCTCTTATAAGATGACGTAATATGGCTTCTAATATGACTTTATTAAGCTCGTATGTACAGGGTTCTGTTAAAATATCACTAATGAAATGACAAGCAGATACTGCGCTAGGTTAGGTCATCAACTTCGATGCAAGATCTCAGCAGCAGCAGCAGAAAGAACGGCAATAACATCACTTGAATTTCGTACAATAATGATTACGAATTTTTATCGTGCACTGGATTTTCAACGCAGTTGGTAGCGCCGAGAGTTGAAAATCCATCAATGCGTTATTTCGACGCGCTGGGGTGGTGTCTGTTGGATTCTCAAGGCTCTGTTCAGTATTGAGAGTTGAAAATCCAATGCGTGATCAAAAATCGTCGCGTTAAAATTGCCCGTGCGCGGAATAATAGTTGAATGATTAATGATTGTCAGCTTCCTTATGCAGCCTAACTGCGACTGTTCTACCTGACCGCCTAGTGCAGTATCTGCCATAGAAAACCAGCCAGGGTTTGTCAAGTCTCGAATTATACCAGTGATCATATTATTTAGATTTTATTAGACTCGTGTAGTTATCGAGTGCAAAGTTTAATCGCATTGAAGACTGATTTGATTCACAAACTCAATCACGAAAATTTCACTATCACTATTTTGAATTCTTTATTTTTGAAAATCAATGTTTTGTATAATTAAGTATATCTAATAATTTAATGTTAAAACGAATGTATATGTTACTGAAATGAAAGTAAATTAGATAGATGTGATCATTTTGTATGTAAATGTTTCTTGTTAATTTAACACTGCGTAAATATATAAACCTATATCAAATGCATTTAATAACGGAGTGTTAACAATGTAACATTAAACAGACAAATCTCTATTCTACTTCAACTACGGAAGGTTCATTTTTAAATACTTTATTAGAAAATATAGTTTGTTTTATTGCAGCTAATTCAAAACTAATTTTTCATACAAGTTTAATAATTTTAAAACAATGAATGAATGTCTATTTTTGAAATATTGTAACGAATAGATAGGAAATGGCATATCAATGTTTAGAAAAAATAAAACTAAATAAATAAATAATGCTTTCATCGTGTAGTGTAGACCGTCAAATAAATTAAAAGTTGATTGCTTTTCAAAAACAGGTCTGCTTTATTACGTTACCAAAATTGGAATTCGATAATAAAAAAAAATTGGAATCTCGTAAATGTCCCAATGTTAGAGCCAGTGTGCTCGCAGTCTTTTGTTATTTAATTTATTTATTTATTGTAAAGAGAAGGAATATTCATACTGATATAATACAGGAGTGATATCGGTACTTCGGGCTTTTTCATAGGACCGATTTTATCGTGGCAAAATAATTAGCGCTGTCAAGATTAAGAATTAATTAATTAAGATGAAGATTCAACCCTTCGTAACCTTAGTAGTTCACGAAGGGTTGAATCTTCACTGTAGCTTCCGCTTGTTACTACAAGAACGGTTATCTAGTGGCAAACTGCGCTATCCCTGTGAAAAAGCTCTAAGGGCCCGCGCAACCGGATGAAGCGCCGTGCAGCGCTGTTTTCACTGCAATATTAATATCAAGATTGCTTACTACAGAGGACAGCTGAGGTAGGCACGCGGTAAGTTTTTTTTTATTATCGCCTTTATTCCAATGTACGCATTGGTAATATTTGTTCGGCATTCATGACATTGACAACCGCGCTGCACCTGCGCTTCGCCAACCCATAGAGTATAGCAACTAAAAAGGCGCCAACCTTACACCTGCCGTTAGTAGTAAATGAGCCTAAGTAATATTATAAGTAAAAAGATATTAAAATAATTATATTTTCTGAACGCGCCGTACCTACTTGGTCCGAAGTGAAGTAGATTTTTGTCTCCGTTAAAATTTTATATGTATTTGTGCGTCTTTAAACGAGTGTATGCTATTTATGATGTAAATTAGAATGAAATTAGATTGTTCCTAGATAATACAAAATTATGTATATACGGAGTAAATAAAATATTATTTACACATACATACGCTGTTTCTAATTTTTTTACTTCTTATTGGTTGGCAGAAAGTGAGACAACGTGCAGTGGAAGACGGTGTTCAAATAATAAATCAAATACGAGCAGCACCTTGCCTGCCCCGACCCTTGCTCGAGCCAGCCCGCGCCGCTGAGCCCGTTGTTATAAATTCGTCCCTAAATAATTTCAATCCAGCCTGTCCCTTGCTGCCCTCTCCCAGCGACGCCCTAAGCCGAAGTCCGTACCCCACAGAGGGTGCCCTTAGCGTGCAGTCGCTTAGCTTTTAAGTTTTTGAAGCAGTGGCTGGAGGCCTGAATTTATTGAGGCATCCACAGGCAGGCCCGGTTAATCAGACGACACCCTCATAGGTTGAACTGCGAGATGCCATTTATAAAAAAAAACATTGCCGTTGTTTCGTGCCGCTTGTGTGTATGCATCAAAATTTAAGAAGGTAAGTAAAACAAAATAGTTCATCATCATGATGTTTATTTTATGACAAGTAATATCGTTGTTTCACAAACATACTCACGTCACAGATCGTTATAATTAGTTTTAAATATTAAAAACAATTGACTAGTGAGGCAATATGTTGCAATGTACCCATGCGTGCAAACCCTGTCTGTTATTATTTTTACGTATTTACAGTTATGATGAAAAAGTATGGCACGCACAACACAATAAAATTATGAAAAAAATGTTTCACCACATCTGAAGGCCCGAATTCCCGTCGTTAAAATCGTTAAAAATCTAGTCGAAATCTCATCTCAGCGGCAATCAATGTCAAAAATGTAAATACGGATGTTTTGTTGTGTGACTGAGATCAGACTGTGAACGTTCTAAAAATTACAGCTATTGCGTCTCTGGTTGCGCCTTATAATTTATTTCCATTATTTTGCAAAATATTTTCATTTAAATTTTCAGATACAGGACAGAAGAGGTGAAACTAACAATGTTTTATAGAAAGAAAACTTCACAAAAAAGCTCTTAAAACAATAAAAAATATCAAATGAGTTTTTTTTTATCACATTCAAATCTCTAGTAAACTATTATTATACATAACAAAATTAATAACACACTTCAAATATCTATAAACGTGAACCAGTTATAGTCTGCTATGAGTACCTACAGCTACCGATCGTAGATAACCTCTATAGATTCCGAATTAAAGGTAATTAACGCACACATGGTGCACTAGCACAGACATGACGAGGACACACTTCTAAAATATTTATCGGCTGTAGTCGGTATTTTGTACCTATCCCATCACTACTATAGGCCAACCGCTTAACTGAGACGTTGCCGGAGGTAGCAGCGTTGTGCGGGAGGGATGTGGTGACGTGATGCGAGAGATCAGTGATTCGTCAATTTGTGACAAGTATCACCCCTCCCGTACCGCGCGGCTACCTCAGGCAACGTCTCAGTTAAGTGTTCGGCCTATAGTCGAGCATTCCTTGAAATGTTCAGTCAGAACGCATTTGTGTGTTGTACTCGAGTTCACGAAATTAGGCTCCTCCCCCTAGAAACCAGTGCCTTCACTGGTTCCTGGGGGGAGGAGAGGTCAGATGCGCTCTGACGAATTATAATAACATACGGTATCCATAGGGGTTTATCTATGCTACCTATGCATTATGAAATACTTTTAAAATTGTAATAAAGCAATTAACACATTTGATTTAAAGAGTTTAATACTGTGCTTGTATTATTGGACTGGATGTGTTCTTTATTTTTAGACATTTTGGGACTTGCAGACAAGGCATTTAACATCAGTACCATGCCAGCCAGAAAATTATAAAAAAAGACCAAGTAATTTTATTCTTACATGATATTATGCCGAAAATTAGCGTTAATTACAATTAATTAGTTTTAAGCACTCACTTAACACACATTTAGTGACTCAGCAACGAAACAACACTCCCTTTTTGGGCAGTCATGCAAAAACTACTGCTTTGACTGGTCGCACAATTTAAAACAAGTGTAGACAAACACACTTATACACACACATTTTATCATAATGTATGTATAATGATTATTCAACATATTAACAGTTGTTTAATCATATTACTAGTAACCGTAGGACCAAGTTATAATTATTATACTGTGATTAGGCTTCAGAGGTAAATTAGTTATTATAGTTAATCAGTGATTAGCAATACTGTAGTGTTACTATTTAATTATTTAATACATTTTTTTTATGACAATACCCATGCCACAGATGACACCATTTTGCCACAGTTATGTTATCAGAATTGTTATTTTTAGTGAAGCAAAATGGATTACAAATCTTTAGACAAAAGTATAGTCATAAAAAATATTAGTACTTTACTATGTTTCGTATTCATGAGCTGCCTGTACTGAAATTATTACCTACTAGCAGTGGCATTCTACTGTCAAAGTGTTTTCTACTAACTAACCATGTTACTTTTAAATATGAGTAATCCCTTCTAATTGATATAGTATTTTATCTCACGAAGCGACGCGCCCTTTACTTGTGTTTAAAGAGCACAAACACGCTGTGAATGTGTGTGTAAGTGCAGGAGCTCTTGGTGCCGACCGAGACAATGGCGAAGTCGGAAGTGTGTGTATTATGTACTGACGCTACTCCTAGTAAGTACACCTATTTACCACAAGTAAAGCGCGTGTCGCTTCGTGAGATAAAAATATTGTACCTATTTTAAACAAAACGGATTCTTATCGAACATGTTATGTATTTTACACGTGCTAAAAACTTCATGAAAGGAACTATAAAACCAGTGGTGCACGAATTCATTGCATCGTCATTGACAAATAGCAGCATATAATGTTGTTGTGACGTTTGGCTATAAAACCAATATCGTGAAGGAACTTATTCTGATGCCACATTACATTGGATTGTATCGGGTGCAGCTAATTTTAGACCAGAGTTAGTTCAAAATGTACCACCAATATGACAGAATTTAGTATAATAAAATGCAATTACCCAAAGCTTAATATCAACTTTCATAAATTAGATAGTGCTAGCCTTACATTACAGGTGTTAAGTCTCATTCGTTTTAATTTGAAATTCAACTTCAAAAATATGCATCATTTGGTATAAAAATACTGACAATCCAATGATGACGTATACTCCGTTCACAGTTATTTTACCTCTGACGGCCGCAACCTAACAACCTTATTAAAACGAAAATAAAGATCACAATGATATCGACGGACTCGTCAGTGGCAGCAACCTTATTAGAATGAGAATAACTATAACTAGCTTCATCTTTTTGACTGACCGACCCTTGACAATTCAAAAGTGCCTGTAACTGGTTTAATTGAAATAAATAGTTTGAGTTTTGTATAAAGATCACCATGATTTGGACAGTGATTCAAAATCAGAGCTAAAACGGGGGTTAATAACTGTGAACGGACGGTAGTATATTAATTCATATTTTTGAAGTTGACTTGTACAGTATCCGGGCGTAATAGGCTAGGTTTCCTAAAAAAAAAAAAAAATCTAATTAGTCCGTCAGTTAGATTATCAAAAAATATTGAACCCGTATTTTTTCTTTTGTCAATTATATAAAAAATGATGAAGATATCGCCCGTTAAAGTTCCGCGTGACGTCACTTGCTTGCGACACTTTTGCAAGCAAGTAACGTCACGACCCCCCACTTCCAATTTTTGACGCGCTTTATCTTTTATTTGTCATTTTTTGTTTGATTGAACTAAAGAAAAAATACGTGTCCATTATTTTTCGATAATCTAACTGACGGACTAAATATAATTATTATTATTTTTACCCCGGAAACTACCCTACTGTGACACATTGAGCTTTAGAAAGAGACTGTCAAACAGGTATGAGTGACAGGGACGACGCTCTACAAAGCCGAACTTTTTCTTAAACTCGATGTGCCATATTTAAAGCCGGGTACTGTTAATGAGATACTTGTATCATCACTTTTAACAATATTATGAGATTCAAGTTTCCCAGTGTAATCTGTTGTCGAAAATATCTGGACTTGTCAAAGGGTTAAGCAGGTAACACCATACGCCGAATCCAAGTAGGAAATTGCATACTATTAATACCCGTTGTAGAGGTGGGAAGTCAGATATTTCGGCAAAGTTTGGAAATCCCATGTGGTTGCAGAACATATGTGCGACTAGAGGAGCGACGAAGTGTCCTGAAAGCAAAATAAAAATATAATAAGTATTATATTGCATATCGGGCGCGGGCGCGTCCAAGCGCGTATTTTGCGTACGGAATATGTAGAAATTATTCGATTTTAAAATATATTGTGAACATATTTCCGTCTCAATGAGGATAAAATAAACCTATACATAATGGAATAGAATGATAACGATAGACACAATTTACTATTGTTGTAGCGTATATTAACAAGACTGTACAGTATACACACAATCAGCCTATTATATTCCCACCGCTGGAACACAGGCCTTCTCTAATTCACCAAGCGGACCCGGTGCGGGTTGGTAGATGTCACATGTCTTCGAATTTTTGGTTCTAGGTTTCTTCGCGATGTTTTCCTTCATCATTTTGTGAGAGTATAATGTACATGTATAAAATATTTATTTAAAACAATATAAATAACTGTGCAAACACTGTTTAAAATATCCATAATTTGACTACCCACCTGTTCTTATAAACAAATACGCCGAATAAGCACCAAACAAACTGGTGTATATAAACTGGAATGCTGAAAATAAGCAAAAATTATTTGATAGGTACAGTAGGTATTACCTAATAAGTTAAATATTTTTCCTGTGGTATTTTCAACTAATGAATCAAACCATACTGATTAATTACCATAATTATTAATACATTTTAGGAGGCTTTGGTTGCATATTATCCTGTCATTATTTTAGTTGCAATGTATGGTACGGACGACGACATGTCAAGCTATACATGTCCAGTATAAACTGACTTCTCATTGTCCGGAAAGTCTATACAATGCGAGGTCAGCTGAATCTAGAAATGTATAGTGTATATGTGTGTACTCACAGGTAAAATAGCATATACAGTTTCATGTTAAAATTAAATAAATTAAAACTTGCTTCTATAAAGTTAAAATTCATTGAATAGGGTTTTAAGGCCATATACAATCTCAACATATCAACCCATATGCTTCCCGTTCGCCACAGTGATCTGGCTTTAGGTACAAGCTTAAGAACAGATTTATTGGGCAGATATGATAGATAAATTGTTTTGCTAGCATAATAGTGAAGTAACCCTTCTAAAGAATGACAAGTCAAATTATGTTGTAACAATTGGCTACACATACTGAATACTTGCCAAAATTGTTTTACAATCAAGGTATTATCTAACACTAGTTTCTGCCCGCGACTTCGTTTAGTTTAGCATCTTTTTGCTCGGCTCCTTAGGGTTTTGGCGTAATGTTAAATAGCCTACAGCCTTCTCCGAAAATTGGGCTACCAAATCCAACAAAAACAAATTTCAATTCCGATTGGTATTTCCAGAGTTTAGCGCGTTCAAACAAACAAACAAACTCTTCAGCTTTATTATTATTATAGATATAGATTAGTATAGATTCAATAGCTATGATACTCACTTGAGATCATGAAGGCTGTCTTGAAATCAAAGCCAGAGTTCATCTGTTCTAACATATGATGGAAATGAGCTGGAATAGAAAACATACCGTTTATATTATCCTCATCAGCATCACTGCGATTGTCTGTGATGTAAAGTAGGGTGGCCCTGTTCCACCCTCACTTAATGAGTCATGTTTAAGACAGTACCAAAACATTCCTTTGCACAGCTACAGTTACGAAATTGTAACAACCTTTTTTGGTTGCCTTGGAAACAATATCCAATTCTATTCCTCTTTGTTCTCAGGGAACACATGTTTTTTTTATCTTTTATACACTGATTTGTTCAATCACTAGCAGTTTGCATGTGTAGATTACTGATAATGTCAATGTAATCTTTTTGAAGTTAAAACTTATTCAAGTATTATCAGACCAGGAAAGCATGGCACAAAAGGGAGGAGGCCTTTGCCATGCTCTGTGGCCTATGCTATATCAGAGGGGGAATTCTCGTAATTTTAAGAATGTTCACAGTCTGATCTCAGTCTCAATCTGTCTAAAATACCTCTAAATTCTAATTTCCCTACCTTTTGACAAGCTTTTGACATTTGTTTGTCGCCGAGATGAGACTGCAACTAGATTTTGAACGTTTTAAATTACGAGAATTGGCCTTCAGATCATACAGGAAATTCATTTGGTATTTCTATTTTCGTGATTTACAACACAAATGCACAAAAAACATCTGCATTGATTATGTAATTATTAGTAAGATAAATGGATATTAAAGGATTTTTTCATTTTTAAACAAGCATCTAAGAGAATATTCCTCTATAATGCTTGTTTAAGTGTAAATCATAATCTTTCAAGACCACAGCACATTTTGTTTCAATCATCTTGCTGTTAGCAGTAATTACATAATATTATTTATTTTAAGCCCATGTTGTTCCACTGCAGGGCAAAGACGTCCCTTTCCCCTTCCCAGTCACCTCTGCCTTGAGGTAGTGTGGACCAATCTTGTCTATAGTAACACAAGTTTAATAAATAAATAAGTTTTATAGTAATCCAATTAGCATTTTTTTCAACAATTTTTGTTATTTGGTTTTTTTAGGCAATGTTTAATGGCCAGAGCATTAAACATTACCTAAAAAATCCAAGGGGCATACAGATACAGATTAATGATTCACCTATTCCAAATAGAAGAGGTCCAGCAAACACAGCAGTCATGGGTTCGAGACATTGTAAGAGCAGTGGTATCATACAGGCTCTGAACACCCACTCCTCACTCAGTGGGGCCATGATGTGGTTCCTCACCCACACAAGATCCTGCCAGCTGGACAGCCAATACATGGGCTCTGGAGGGCAAAATAAATGAAACTATAGGTGTGATTTATTAAAGGCTCTTACAATTTGATTTAGTTGTAAATCTTTAAGATTTACAACTAAATCATTTTGTAAGAGCCACAGACAGACAGACACAATATATAATTGAGAATTCACAAGGTTAAACATTGCCTCCAATAGAATCTTCAATAGAAGATCCGGATTATATTACTTACAATTTGCAAGCTAACACTAAAATAACCAAATTATATCCTAACTTAACTAAAACTATTAAGAAACTAAAATAATATAGAATCGAAAAATTCATTCGCATTGTTGTCAATAGGTAATGTACCCAAGACATTGGTAGCATTGCCACATTGTATGGCAATGCTTAGCCTCTAGCCAAGGTAGATGGCCAGCCCTTGGGTCATGGGAAGTGTTAACCAGTTGTTTTGAAATTTCCTTAAAAAGACCATGAGCACTCGGACCCCACAGCTTGAGAGTTTCAACCCCAAAAAATATTGAAGATCATAGAAGATCCTGATTACTATATTGTAACTCTATCAAATAAAAGAAGTAATTACCTGCATACAGTTTCCATATTCCAGATAAAATCTGCATAGTTAATGGTCCCAAAAAGAGTGAAGCCGTCAAAAATAGGGGCGAAAGAATTGCTAGTATAATACCAGACCACCGCAGTCCTAAGTGTTCATATAAGTCGCCTTTACTTAAACTTTCTTCAGTGATAAAATACTGAACAAAAAATGGAGCCAGTAACATCATAACAGACACACTGAAAAATCTTCTTTTAATTGTAGACGGATGATCCCTGGGAAAATTATATTATTATAGGCTTGAATAACGATAAGGCATATCACAGGGATAATAAATTATATCATTGCATTTACCTGGTCCAGTTAGACCTCCATACGTACAAGCTCGCGACATAGGAAACTGTTAGAAAGATACAGCACAAAACAGACAAACTGCACTGACTTACACCGAACCAATCTATGAAAGACATGTTTAATTAATAAATACAACCACAATAAAAGCTCGAATTACATAAATTTAGTAATGAAAATTAGGATTCCAAAACAGCAGACATTACACATGTCATTTTGTGACAATATGATATGACATTTGAGTTGACAATGATTCAATGACTGATAGTAGTAGTACTTGATAGTAGTGCTTAGTGTAATGTAAGTGTGAGTGTAAGCAATGGTGTAAGTGCTATTATAGTGAGTGATACTGATAGCGTCAGTGACTGACTGCTGTGCTGAGTGACGAGTTTGGTTTAATTTAATTGCCACCAGTAAAAAACAATAGTAAGGTTTCGGGTCAGTGGGTCATCTTAGGGGCGGAGTTTTAGGAGTTGGAGTATACGCTTAGGAGCACTATGAGCAGAAAAGAAAATTAAAAAAAAAAATTCATTGAGAAAAATTTTTGGGACAGTAAATTTTTCATTTTTTTTTTCAGAAATTTGAAATTTTTAGTGCACTTTCGGATTAACCTTGACCATAGAAACCATTTAGGTTCTGAAAATCATGGCCATATGACGCACCGTTTCCGAGTTAGAAGCTATGTAACTTTTGTATTTTTTAACAAAACACTATATTTTCAAAATGGTAGCTCGGATGAAAATTTTTTCTGGAAAGAAATTGTTGCTCTAGTCGAAAACCATGACATTATGTAAAACAAACGGCGTATTATCGAGAAAAAAAAACTTTAAAAAAATTCTAAGTTGTAGGACCATCTTTCATCTGGTGTATCCTTATGGGCAGAGCGCAAGTCCTCGCGCCATAACGCCCCTAAGGCTACACTCCAACCTCCCAAGTTGGAAAGTATTTATGTAACAAACGACATGGTTTCAGAGCAAAAAGATCAGTAAATACGAACCTTCTTACCCTAGTACACTATAGGAGCCCGGTCGATGTCTTGTGTACTTTGACTTCCGGAAGGCGTTTGATAGGGTCAATAATGATATTCTGCTGGCAAAATTATGTGCCATCGGAGAATGAAATAATTTAAACGGCCAAACAACGTTTGCCGGGTCAGCTAGTTTTAAATTAATAATATATTGTAGTCTTTGGTCGCAGCTCAGCAAGCTCTGCATCATTAGTGGCGCAGATCGTTTAGACCTGTCCATCTAACAGTTAATTAGCCTCTAGTCCTCGTACACTTGTTGTACAAGGTTATACGACGAATCTGGCGCTCGATTGACGTTGACAGGAGGGCGCTGTTTGTATACATTTGTGCAATGGTTTTGTGAAATGTATTGAAAAAACAAGATAGTGGTTAGTTCTTATTTTGCCCACGTGCCAAAAGATGCTTGCACAGGGAAAACGGTTTGGTGGCAACACCGAATATTATTTGAACGATGCTATTTTGAACGCACCAATAAGTTAAAAAAAAACATGGCTTGTTATTTCGTAGATGGCGTTGTGATCGGTCGCCATGTTAATCCGAAATCCGCCATATTTTGCTGAGAGTCGCCCATCGCTTGAGGGTAGTGTGAATTTTCATCGTAATTTATTCAGATAATGATTATTATCAGTTTAATATCATAATTTTAGTGTCAGTGATTAGTGTGATATTTATATAACAATAGAACTCTCATCTAGCAATAATCAATGTGGTATAATCTCTGTTTCCCGTTTGTCTGCCCAATCTAATCTAAACAGAAAATGGCCGACGGTGTTGGTGCGGGTGTCTCCTTTGTTTAGGGCTGAATTCTAGTGAAAATAAGTGTTAAAAGAAATAATGCCTAGTGCCTCGTTTTCCTCTTCGCGTTCTTACGTTCGTAGATCGCGGAGAAAAGGCGGACATCGAATACCACTACCTTCTAGGACACAATCGAGTAAGTAATCCGGGTCGGCCGAAGTCGCCCCGATCTTTAGAAATGCTTCGTTATTCATATTTCCTTGATCATGTAACTTTGAGTTGCACGTTAGTGCGTTTGGAAGTTGTTAAGTAGTGTAGTAATGGCTAATTTAGGCAACTGTATTATAGATTTGACATTCCCATTTTATATGAAAATGTTGGAGCTTGGTGTTGAATTTTGAATTGGTCGATCATTGTTCCTCGAACGTTGATTGACATGTAAATTCTTATTTCCATACATCCAAAGTTTCATGATGATATCGGATAGCGCATTTCAGTGACATTTTGCGCAATATGGGTATTGATTTGCTAGATGAAAACTTATTTTACACTGAATGACGAAACAGCTGTTCTGATAGCCGAAGAGCCGATGTGTATTTGTGTGCAGTTACGAAACTTTTTCCATTTCAGTTCTCACACATGACTACAGTGTGGAGTACTTGTTTATTTTTTTGCCTCTTACCCATTTTTATGCTGCTCAACAAAAAAAAAAAGTGTATCTGTATGACATTGGATTCTGTCAAAATCTAGAATGAACACTTTTTAATGGACACTGTATGCTAGACTATAGCGTATTTACGCAAATGTTATTTGATTTTGGACTATGTTAACATTTTATTTCACCAAAATCATTGTAAACTTGTGTGATATTATTACTCCCATGGTGGTTATTGAACTTTTGTATGAAGCACTAATAATGTTGAGGTTTCTCATTCTGAAACCAGTTATTGTTGTTTTTTTTCTCTCCAAAGAATGAAACCTATTAAGTAGGTAGTACAATATATCAAAAACTAGCTATTAATAGCTATTGTGTAAATTATATCCTAATTATATATTACGCCTAAAGATTTCAAGTATCTTTGTTCTCATAATCAAACATGTGTTAAACAATTAATTTGTGAAATCCTTGTGAATGACATTACTGTAAACTATAAATAGTTAATATACGGCTAATTGTGAAGGACACAAAGATATAAGGAAGTACAATTTAGTACTGATATTTTTGCATAATAACCTCCAAGCTTTGTCAATGAATACCAGTTTTGAATCAACAAACTTTAATGTTGTCATGGCTTTATGAATGCATGTAGAATAATGTATATGATAACATGTTTAATGATTTTAATATGATAAGGACATGTGTGTCCATTTATTTGGTGGATTACAACATTGAATATAGATAAATATAAAATATGAATGAGTAACTTGGAAGGGAATAATATATGCATATAATATAAGATGACACCAACATTGTAAGGCCAGCAGTGCTAAAAACAAAAAAAGTGCAAAATGAAGTTCAACCAAAGCTAGGCTTAACAAATTAACTTAAGTATGTATAAAACAAAAAAAGGAAAACAATAACTTAAACTCATTCAATTCACACATGAAATAATCAAAATATTAGTCACAGCACCTGAAATTCAATGTAATGGATTGTTTATTTCAACTTAACTAGGTATATTACATTTACACATTCATTCATGGGTAGTGACTCATCATAACACAACGTTAGGCAATTCTCCCTACACACTAAAATTAACTGTTATATATATCTGTTCACGATTAAAAAGGTAATTTTCCACACCTCTTATTAGCCTAATCTTAAATGGGTCAAAAGTTTTGGCAACACATCAAACTACTTGAAACTACTTTCTAACACAAAAAGTGGTACTGAGGCCTGATTTAGATTTTTTTTTTTAATAACCAGAGCATGTGAATTTGTTATACTGAGTATGAATGTGGGAATTCATGAGTAGGATCAGTAAACATTGTGTTTATACATATACCAAAATAACAACTTTAATTATATGCAAATTATATTGATTGAATAACTAATTTCAGTCTTAGTTATCAGTAATTAGGTAATTGTCTTGCCAATGTTTATCAATAAAACAGGTTATGTTGGTATTTGCAAATGACTTATCAGTCCCATAAAAACTGATAAGTGGTTTGTTTGTAAACACATGTTCGGCATCAGTACCAAGACCAGTCTGCAGAAGGTAGATAAGACAATAGTTTGAAGGGGTTGCAGGTTGGTCATAGATTGAATACACAACAACATCATATTTTTACAATGTTAAGTTCAATTAGGATTAGTTTCTACTATAAATTACATAGGATGCTACTAATGAATTTAAACTACACAATTTTAAGCTAATTCTATGCCTTTTTTGTGTAGATTTATTGAACTTTCAATGTAACTGTTTTACAAGAAAAAAAGAATGTTGGCTTGTGTACAATATTTAAACTACAAACTCTTCTCTGGTTGTTAAATAACAGAAATACACTTAAAACTTTACTTGGAAAATTAAAACTTTAGTGGGTAACTTTACTACAGCAATCCCGTCACTGAAATGCAAACAAGTGTTGTTGTTACTGTAATCATAATGTCAGTTCTGTTTCTGTCAAAGAATCTGCATGGTTATGATTGAGCTCTGTGTTTTCAATTTAGCCATAGTCTTGGGCTGTCTTGGGTAAGCTCCCAGCTGGACATAGTTTTCGACTTCTGCTCACATTATTAAAACTGACTTATTATTGAATTCCAGGCGAGCCATGTGAGTCAGTCCCCTGCCCCAACAACGTGACGGGCAGCGCGATGGCGGCGACGGCGGCGTGCGCGGGCGCGAGCGGTAGCGGCGGCGGCGGCGCGCCGCCCGTGCCCGCGGCCGCGCCGGCCAGCACGCCCGGCCACCACAGCCCCTACGACCTGCGCCGCAAGTCGCCGCCAGCCTACCACGAGCCCGGACCCTCGGGCGCTTGCTCTCTACCCGCCAGGAAGAGGCCTAGAACGTCAGTACACTACCATTATACTTGTCTAGGTTTCTTTACTTAATGTTCCTTATTTATCGTCGCAAAATTGTAATTTAGTGTGCGAAGTAATCTACTCAACCAAAAGAATATAAAAATACTGTGCTACAAATTGGAAAAAAAAAAATGGTGACATGTGTTGCACACCTGCAGCTGTTGGACTTAAAACGAAACATCATAACAACACTAAAAGACGGCATTTGGTATCCTTAAACCTTATGCATATTAAACTGCTTTTATAAAGAGACACAACTTCCTAGTAATATGCTGTCAGTGATTAAAACAATTAATAAAACACAATGTACATTTCCCACACAGATCTTTATCTCAAGGAGTGGATGTGTGCAATGTATCACAGTACTTGCAGTACGAGTTGCCTGATGAAGTTCTCCTGTGTATTTTATCACACCTTACGGAGCGGGACCTTTGTCGCGTCGCGCAAGTCTGCAAGCGATTTAACACGATTGCTAACGACACTGAACTATGGTAACATTATACATCTTTTTTCTTGACATTACATTCATGCAAAAGTAGGCCTATAATATGAAAGTCATGCTAGAAAGTGGTGTTGCGAATGTTTGGAAACATGACTTAGGTTTTGCAATATTCATGAGTATTATGAATGGATAAACATAACAGTACCTTGTTAAGGTGGTAAGTACAGTAATAATTATGTTCTTGCAACCCAAAGTCTCTGCTAGATCCAAGGTGGTAGAAAGTAACTTTTCTTTTAACCATTGATCGATGGGTTCCCAGCAAAAGTTTCTAGTGAAGCACTAATAAAAAACCAGGCTTGTTCTGTAGCTTGTCTAAAACATTCTTTGAACTCTTTGATAAAACATTTAGCTAAACCAACAATTTGCTATTGTACTTCTTATTATACTGAAATATGGAAGAACTTTTTCATTTTATAACTCTTTCTGCAGGAAAAGTTTGTATCAATCGGTGTTCGAGTACGACATGCCACTGATGCACCCTGCGCCGTGCCAGTTTGAGTTCGTAGCGCCCGACGAGTGCGACGCCGACAATCCTTGGAAGGAAAGCTTCAGACAGCTCTACTACGGCATTCACGTGCGACCCAACTACCGTCCCAAGAAGGACTCGCGTATTAAACATTATAATACAATTAGGGTGAGTTGTAGACACAAAAAACCTGTACTATATTCATTTACTTGCAACTCTAAAGACTTTCTTTTTGCCTGAAATTGTCTTTGGTTGTGTCACTCATAACCATCGAAAACGTGCAAAGGTTGAAGTGAAGTTCTCACAGAGACTAATGTGGTTGTCAGTTTCTTTGAGAATTTCTGACAATCGGCTCTGGCTTACTCGTTTTCATTTGCAGTCATTATCTTTTTGACCCAAGATTTCACAACACAACATTCCTACTCACTAAACCGTCAGCAACAATTTAACAAAGAACAAATGTGGCTAGGCGGGTCTCGAGTACGTGGAGGAGCGCGGCGGCGGGGCGGCGAGCGGCGCCAGCGCGGCGGGCGCGTGCGGCGCGCTGGCGGCGGCCTGCGCGTGCGGCGCGCCCGTGTGCGGCTGTCGCCGCGCCGCGCCGCACGCGCCCGCGCTGCTGTTCGTGCACGCCGGCCTGTACCAGGAGGAGTGCCTGGCCATCGATACCGATGTGCAGCTAATTGGTGAGGGACCTTTTCGTTTTACGACTTCACAAAACATTGAGTATTAATTATGATATGTAAGTTGATTATTACTACATTATACATATAAACCTTCTGGAATAAATTCTTTAATTATGATGTTGAAAACCGTATCAAAATCCATTGCGTCGTTTAGAAGAACAAAGCGGCCGCACAAAAACAGATAGCTACGAAGACTTTCATTTATAATACACTGGTCATCAAAAAAATCGGCCCACCTGCAGTTTTACCGCAAATCACGCTTTTTCTTTAGCAAAACAAAACGGTTTATGATAATATGTTTAATTTAACTTGTATACTTACACCAACTTTAGCACAACATAAACAAAAATTATAAAAAAATGAAATTTGATTTTAAAAATAAAAATAATAATTTTACACTATTTTTGATTAATCTTAAACACACTCTAATTTTTCATTCTTAAGTGTTATAAACACATTTTCTTTTTTTATTTAATGTTGAGTGTTCTCACATCTTGCTCGAGTGACTGCAGGGTTAAGATCAGGGCTTCTCGCTAGCCACGACATAACCCGAATGCCGACCTCTTCAAGAAATCGGTGACAAAGCGCGCTACTTGTGGCCGTGCATTAGCATGCATTAACTCAAAATGTTCTCCAATGTAACCGGCATAGGGCACCACAATGGTCTTCCAAGATCTCTGTGATGTAGCGTACCGCAGTTAAATCACCACTTCTTACGAAAACCAGCTCCGTGTGTCCTGTTAAAGATATCCCAGCCCAAAACATTTCAGAGCCCCCACCATAACTGACTGTTTCTCTTATGCAACACTGGGCAGAACGATCACCTGGCCGTCGTCGCATGACATTACGGCGTCCATCAGAACCGTATAAAGTCATCCGACTCTCATCGCTAAAAAGAACTGAATCCCATTGGCCGATAGTCCAGTTGATGTGATTCTGCGCAAATTGAAGTCCAGTTGGTGTGTCTGGCTTGTCGATGAGCTGTGGTCAAGTTGTTGTCACCCTATGTCTTCCAGATCCAGATCTTCTTCTGCCCAGTCTCCAGAAACCTTTGGTAAACTCGCCGAACTGCAGAACGGCTGAGATTTAACCTCCTGGCCACTACACGTTGATTTAAGCCTTGTTGCAGCAAAGCCACAAGTTGCGGCGCCTCAGTTTCAGTAGTGTCCATTATTTTTAGAAAAATCTGTTACTGACTGAAAGAAGGGGACGATTTGCTCCAATGTTTAACCATCCAATCACCACTCAACAGTATTTCTGTATAAAAAATGGTTTACCTTCAAGTGCAATAAGATTTATGACAAACAAGATGTCAATCATCATAATATCTGCCCTCAAAATAATAAACATGTGAAACAGCTTATCTGTGAAACAGTCGATCATTATTGAACAAAAAAATGGGTGGGTCTATTTTTTTGATGACCAGTGTATGTATATTTATAGATATAGCTGCATCCGGTTAGACTGGAAGCCGGGGTAGGCTTCCAGTCTAACCGGATGGGAAAAGGCTCATAGCAGATCATAGAAAAGCATCTTGATGAAAAATTCAAACAAAAATGTTCATAAGCTGCAATTTACAAAATAAGCTCACTCTTAAAATCGTAAAGATAAAACTTAGTAATGCAACAAAACATTTGACAAAAAAATATATTTTAGTTGTGACGACTCCTGAAAATCCAACAAAGCTTTTTTATCAGAGGGGCAATTCTCGTAATTTTAAGAATGTTCACAGTCTGATCTCAGTTTCAATCTGTCAAAAATAATTCTAATTTCCGTACATTTTGACAAGTTTTGACATTTGTTTTTCGCCAAGATGACACTACGACCAGATTTTGAACATTTTCAATTACGAGAACTGGCCTTCTGTTTTCAAGTACCTACCAAAGCTTTTTCAGGAAACGTATACTGCTGCTAATACCGTTGTCTGATCATCAAGTGCACATCATGTACTCCTGTCACTTTCACATACTAAACCTATATTTTCAACAGGTTGTGCCCCAGGCAATGTAGCTGAATCCGTGGTTCTGGAGCGCGAAGCTGAGTCCACACTGACGTTTGCCGAGGGTGCGAACCGCGCGTACGCCGGTCACATGACGCTCAAGTTTTCTCCTGATGCAACCAGTACAATGCAGCACCACAAGCATTATTGTCTGGAAGTGTCCGACAACTGCTCACCTACCGTGGATCACTGCATCATACGGAGCGCTAGTGTTGGTGAGTCAGTAATGCACATAAACGTGATTCTTTATGGTTATAATTATAGCTAGCGTATTCCAATCAAGTTTGCCCAACATCAATGTCTTATTGCGACCTTAGGTGTATTATTAAGTCCAAGACCTATGATGACCTTTTTGCGATATAAACACTTTTGTTATTTTGGGAATAAAAATAAATTCGTTCTACAGTCGGCGCGGCTGTTTGTGTGAGCGGCGCGGGCGCGAACCCTGTGATCAAGCATTGTGACATCAGCGACTGCGAGAACGTAGGGCTGTACGTCACAGACTACGCGCAGGGTGCATACCAAGACAACGAGATCTCAAGGAATGCGCTCGCCGGGATATGGGTGAAAAACTTCGCCAACCCTATCATGCGCCGCAATCATATACACCATGGCAGGGATGTCGGAATATTCACCTTTGAAAATGGCTTGGTAAGCAACAATGCGTGTTTCTTAGATTGTGATTTGCATTGCTTGATTCATCCAAAGGTTGACTTTAAATCTAGATTTCTGTCTGTAATACATAATGGTGTATATAATAATGAGTATTCAAGAGCTATTGCTAACATTCAAATCAAGCAATGCTTATTCATCCAAACCTAAATGTACGGGAACTAAGCACATCAAGTCTTAACCCATTTGAACATTACAGGGCTATTTCGAAGCAAACGACATCCACAACAATAGAATCGCTGGTTTCGAAGTAAAAGCTGGCGCTAATCCCACAGTAGTTCATTGTGAGATTCACCACGGACAAACGGGTGGCATATACGTACATGAATCAGGACTTGGCCAATTCATAGACAATAAGATACACTCCAACAACTTTGCTGGGGTCTGGATCACCTCTAATAGTAACCCTACGATCAGGCGCAATGAAATATACAACGGACATCAAGGCGGCGTGTATATCTTCGGCGAGGGTCGCGGGTTGATCGAGCACAATAATATTTATGGAAATGCTTTAGCCGGTATACAGGTAAGGCGTCAGTTTGTTTATTTTTTCCTGATACAAATTAAATTCCGTCATCAGTTAGAGCTGTATACCTCTACAAGACTAATAATAGACTTCCATTGTTGTCCAAACTAGCAATAAAAGATATCTGCAGGTTAGATACTTGTACTCTAAAATCATGACATCATAGTAGTATGCATTTTACCTACAGTATTGCTGTTATTTCATGTACACTGTGATGCCAAGTTTAACAATGCTAAAATTAAAACGCACCCACGATACAGTATTAAAGTATTTGTATTAAATAATTCCTAGTGTGGGGCAATGTAAATTAAAAAAAAAAAAAAAATGTGAGTGGGTCTGACCTTTATCATTATTATTCTTATTCCTGAATGTCTGACCTAACCCATAATATGCCTGTGGATTTTTGATTTCGTATGTTCGTAATCTAACAGTATGATGCCGACTGCCCGAAGGGCGACCACAGTCGAACCCATATTATGTGGAGTGTAGGCAGCAATGTAACAGCTTTTTTTTTTGCATGAGCTCCAAACCTTTTGCAAGTAAACTAGTTTTATCAGTTTCGTTTTCACCTAATTCCCCATTCAGTTTTCCTTACACCACTTTTCGTATAAACTGATCAATGAATTGTAAATCAGTAGAACGAACATTGAAGTGCGGCCTTGCGCCATCGTGTACTGCCTTACAGCCACCACACCGGACGGCCAAGGTACTGTCTTCACGTCAAAACATATTACTTTTTAAGATTTATGTTTCAATTACAGATACGTACAAACAGTGATCCAATAGTCAGGCACAACAAGATCCACCACGGCCAGCATGGCGGTATCTATGTGCATGAGAAGGGCCAGGGTCTCATCGAAGAAAACGAGGTGTATGCCAACACGCTCGCTGGTGTGTGGATCACGACGGGCTCGACACCCGTGCTGCGACGTAACCGCATACATTCGGGGAAACAGGTATGTTGAAATAATTTGAATATACCTAAAGTGTGATAAAAATTTACTAAAATCACAACAAGGAGCATATTTTGTTAAACAATAACAAGCGTTTGTATTGTAATTATAAGTATTACAGAGTGGAGTTATGTATAATTATAAACAAACAGAATTTTTCTATTTCATCACAAATTTTCTTTTGTAAGTAACACACAACGTTTCCTACAGGTCGGAGTATACTTCTATGACAACGGCCATGGAAAACTAGAAGACAACGACATTTTCAACCACCTGTACTCGGGCGTACAGATACGGACGGGCAGCAACCCGGTGATCCGGGGCAATAAGATATGGGGCGGCCAGAACGGGGGAGTTCTCGTGTACAACGGAGGCCTAGGGCTGCTGGAGCAAAACGAGATCTTCGACAACGCTATGGCCGGAGTGTGGATAAAGACTGACTCCAACCCAACGCTCAAGAGGAATAAGATATTCGATGGGCGCGATGGGGGTATTTGTATTTTTAATGGGGGGAAGGTGAGTGTTGTGCTGTTGATTATGTTTGTTTGTGCCTTCAGCCACTGTTTGTGTAGCTAAATACCTATATTGTAAACCTTAAATAAGATGATCCATACATCAGCCATGTGGAAACATTCAATTGCCCTCAAAGATTTTGTCTTTTGGTTCTGTCTGTAAACACTAGTCCTAATTTTTCAGTCTACATTTATAAGTTTGTGTTTAGTTTCTACTGTCAGAGTATAAAATATCTTTATTTATGTCTCAGGGTGTTCTCGAAGAGAACGATATATTTCGCAACGCGCAGGCGGGCGTGCTGATCTCTACACAAAGTCACCCGGTGCTGCGGCGCAACCGTATCTTCGACGGGCTCGCGGCCGGCGTCGAAATTACTAACAACGCCACTGCCACACTGGAACATAACCAGATATTTAATAACAGATTCGGAGGTAAGAAACTGTTTTGAAATAACGGCGGGCCATTCAATATTTAATGCAAATGTCTGCATAACTTCCTAACCCATCACAACAACCAATGTAAGCCACAACATTTAATATTATACTTATTTATGAATACAACATAACTTCGTCATGGCGCGCCCTGGCAAAAATCGGGAAATATAATGCCAGGCAGAAGAAGATTGCCGTAAACAAGAATAATTAAGAGGCAATGCCACTTCACAACTAGGCAGAGCCACTCATCAGTGGAAAAAGGTTATACATAATAATTATGACAACCATACCTTTTGCTTGCACCTCCCATTGATATATTAACCAAGTGAATTAATTATTATGAGAAACTAACATTGTGTATGTTCATGCAGGTCTGTGTCTCGCGTCGGGCGTCTCGCCCTTAGTCAGGGGCAACAAAATCTTCAGCAACCAGGATGCAGTGGAGAAGGCCGTGGGCGGCGGACAGTGCCTGTACAAAATCTCATCTTACACTTCCTTCCCGATGCACGATTTCTATAGGTACGTAGTTTGTTACTTGTTCGTTACACCTATTGCATGGGGCTTAAACGCAACTGAGGAAATGTGGGTGTACTCTATAGCTCTGTCTAACCTCTCGGAGAAAACAGACTTAATATTACGCTGTGTGTTTAGCATGACTTCGAGACACATGAGCATAGTTTGGCGCTAGTTACAATAAGGAAAGTAGTGGATGATTACAGTTGATTGCTTTAGCGTCCACGTTATTTATATCCCCAAATCTGAGTTATTATTTTACTAACAAGAAGACATGCTGTTCATGGAAATTCACCTGTCGATATTATTATAATTTTAGTATTTTTACTTATAATTAAATCTTTATTCTAAAATCAAAATCAAAAGTCATTTATTCAAATTAGGCTGAGAGTCAGCACTTATTGAACGTCAAAATTACAAAAGACAGTCCCCCAAAAACGCCCGCCCTTCACCACTTCCTAGTGCTATCGCTGGGAAGAAGTGGCGCAACAAACTCCCCAGCAGTTTTTTTTTTTTCAAAATCAAAAGTCATTTATTCAAATTAGAATTTTATTATTATTATTCTCAATTTCAGGTGCCAGACGTGCAACACGACAGACCGTAACGCAATCTGCGTCAATTGCATCAAAACGTGCCATTCCGGACACGACGTAGAATTTATCCGCCATGACAGGTAACAACATAATTTATTGCATATTGCTTGTAATGGATGGTTATTCAATCGTTAAAACTACTGCGATGCATCGCAGGATAACCCGCTTGCAAGATAAATTGACTTTGGACTTTTGAAGTGATTACATTCTCTTTCCTTGTATTTGTGAGTAAGTAGCGTTTGCTCTGTTTAGATTCTTCTGCGACTGCGGCGCGGGCACGCTGTCGAACCAGTGCCAGCTGCAGGGCGAGCCCACGCAGGACACGGACACGCTGTACGACTCGGCCGCGCCCATGGAGTCGCACACGCTCATGGTGAACTGAGCGCGCCGCCCCGCCCCCCCGCCATACCGCCCACCGCGCACAGCTACGCGTCGGATATCAGTATTCGTCGGAAAAATATATTTCTTTTTATTTATTTTTAGGCGTTATTCGCCGCCAATTTTAATGTAGTTATTTGTCTCCGCGAGTCGCGACTCGACCTCTTCTAGTTCAATTATTTTTATTATCTAAAACTTGGTATTGTATATTCTCGTTAGGGAGTCGCTGCCAGTGTGCTCCCGCTCGCACATGTGTATCCGGCTGATATAATGTATTTTCATCTTTGTACTTTATAGTTGACGAACTAATCATATTTCGGACATTGTTACGCTATCTGTATATGTAGGAAGTTTTTTTAATCATCGGTACTTAATAATTATTGTATTTTGTCGAGTAGTATCATGCATTCCCAAATTGTAATCGTAAACCATAATAACGAGAGATCACATTGATATTTAGAATAATGTTATTCGTTTTATAAGATGTACTGGTAGTAGCTTATATATTATAGTATCTACTAGTTTCATAATCATGGGGAAGTAAATTAGTTTTTGTTTCTCAAAAAAAAAATCTATTATATTTAGTTATGTAATAATTGTCGATCCAGCGACTGTGACAGTCAGGATAACTTTGTAATATAATGAATCCATATAATTTTAACTTTTTGACTATACGATTTCATTTTTATTTTGGGGCATTTATTCCTTAGCTCTCCTGACAATAAAGTTAATTGGTCAGATGTTTTAGTTAATAAAGATACTTGTACTTGAGTTTAGTTGGTGTAGTGGCGTGGGAGGCCGCCGTCGCCGCAGTTCGTGGACGCATGGCGCGGCGCATTTATTAATCTCTCGTTTAGGAGTCTGCCTCGCCTAACTAATTTGGCGCTCCTGATGCGCTTTGTAAATATTTATGTCACACAATAATCGAAAAATGTAGTAATTAATGTATTTGTATCATTATATTTTTATTATTGATCACAACATGTATGTTTAATTATGGAATTACGTACGTTATGCTCAGACGGAAGGCTGGGGTCGCGCGCATGCGGCCGGCCTCGCTTCATGTAAAGAGCACTTTGCCTGTGAGCCAGTAGATAGTCCGGAGATATCATTAGCCGCCTACGCGGCCCGTTAGTGTATATTAAGATGCAAATTAAGAACGAATGTGCGTATTTAATTGGAAAAGATCTTAGGTACAATTGATATTTTATTATATTGTTAATTTAAATTTGGTATTGATATTGATCGAGAAGCAATGTTAGGAACAGGAAAGCGCCGTGCGTGAGCGGCCAGAGTGCTGATAGTGATAAGTTAGCCCATAAGCTATAATGAAACCTAAATTACTCAGTAATCACTATTGCAAGTTTCGAATTGTTAAATCGTCTCTCCATAGCACGGTATGTTCTGAATCTGCTTTTTTATAATCCTCAAATCTGTGATCATCGCTAAATGTATAAGTGAAAATAATTTAGTTGAAACCCCCACATACAGTATGAATATGACTTATGTTATTATAACAAACAAATTCAAAATCGTTTATTCAATTTTTATGTCAAATATAACGAGAAATTTATTGTGGCGCCGATGCTTTATATATTTGAATGTGAAAATTGTTATTTATTGAATTGTCAGTAAGTTCTTAATTTATTAAATTGAAATCTGGATATTTTGTTTATACACGAAAATACCACTGTAAAATCCGTGATATACATCATATAATATTATAATTGGAATTTTTATTTCACTTTTTCCCTGTGTAAGTTGAATATCTAAAAGTGGCGATGGCGACTGACCTATAGTATAATTTGGACGTAATTTAATATTTTACAAAGCGAGTCGTTCGTATTATCGTCGAGTAGACAGGCTTGCTTTACGATTGTTACACAATATATCATCATATTAGATATCATCTATCCCTTTATTCATAAACGTAGGATTAGCGACTATTTAATCATACATTTAGTCATTTAAACGTCACTTTAAGCAACGTTTATAAATAAACCCCTTATTGTTCAAAGCCAGACGCCAGCTTCATTCATGACTAACTCTGATTTTTAAAATTGGTAGACTAAAATGACACCTGTGATCGATCTTTTTTATTAACATGACAGTTAGCGATAGTAGTAACAGCTTTCTAGCAAATCTACTATTCATACACTCAAACAAACAACCCATACTCAATCTCAGTCTCCGCATTTTAAGCCTAGATGCAGTAAATAAGACCGCTCAACACCAACGAATGGTGTTCCTATAGAAAACCATTGGTTCTCTCCTTATTCTTCACCCACTACAACACTACACTGCATTTGGAGACACCAAATATTAAGCTGCCTACTGCACCAGTAATCAGTGTGACCCAGCCTTAAGAAAAATAATACTAAACCCTCTTTAAGTAGGGTAGTTAGTTGATTTGGGCTGCATTTAAAACAACGTTTGATTATTCCCACAGACTACACAGATATACGTTAATCCGTTTATCCACCCTAAGTTGGAAACGCATGACCGGGAATCAACACTAA
The DNA here is from genome assembly GCA_949629185.1 of Apamea crenata. Taxonomy (NCBI): domain Eukaryota; kingdom Metazoa; phylum Arthropoda; class Insecta; order Lepidoptera; family Noctuidae; genus Apamea; species Apamea crenata. The sequence continues at coordinate 6,712,112 of OX451371.1, read as the reverse complement.
TAAGCCTTTTTTTTTCTTAGCCTGTATTGTCCCACGTGCTGGGCAAAGGCCTCCCCCAAATCCTTCCAGGAACTCTTTTCCCGCGACACCTCGAACCAGCCCTCGCGGTACGCGTCCAGGTTATCTCGCCATCTCTTTCTGGGCCAGCATCTCCAAATAGGCCTAGGGTGGATTCTCGCCCACGCGTATCCTAATAATAATACTATATAGATAAACGAAATAACTGAAACATTTTTTTTTAAACGTTGCCCCACACTAAGAATTACTCCTGTATCGTGGGTGCATTTACAAACATTTAAACTCATACACAAACAGCCAGACATACGTAATAAGCCCGCCGGAACAACTTACCTCTAGGCAATACAAATACTTGTTCCGTGCGGGAATTGAACCCGCGACACGCAGCGCAGCAGTCGATCGCTCAACCACTGCGCCAACCGTGTCGTCAGTGCTCTCCTAGGGTGGCCTACTCGCTCCAGTCATAAGTCAAACCTACGCACATTTAATTGAAACCTAGTAACTATACCTAAATATAGCGCACTTTCCTATACCAGTCTCCAAAATAAACTGTGGGTATAGTAGTGTCTCAAACGCGAATTGGCGAGCATCTGCGCGTCCGGGGGGTGTAAAACCTCTACTTACCCCTTTAGTGAATATAGCCGTAGTGTCTTGTTATTCACTTCATAGCAGTAGCTATAACCCCTTGAGGCTTTAATTGCTGTACTACATAAAGGTCGTACATGTGCCCTGTGCGGGCGTAATGGCTTATTCTTATTTACACCTAGTTTTATGGAAAACAATTTAACACCATAATTAGCTAACAGACTACAAATTGATTTGATTGGCCGCTGTTATTTCGGTCAGCCAATCACAACAGTTAAAACGATTATTATGATAGTCATAGCTGTTTGTGTTGATTAGCATTTCAGATAACGAATGTCAAACAATCGCCAGCTACGGTCGTTAACACTATTATCGACTGTGTTGTTATTTGATCTATTTTTTCTATCTTTTGTTTCATTTTACTTTTCCGTACGTACCCTGACTCCCTAGACGCGGAACGACTGGGAAAATGTCGCGTTCTTTAACACTCCTAACGGGTGGAACAAAACATTCGCAGTCATTAATAGAACGACCGGCCAGGCATCGCCTATGAGTCACGCATTTACGCAAAAAACCCGAACCCAGAAGGTTGAACAATCATAATGATGGATGAATAAAAGCATTTTTGTTGATCGTTTTAATATAATCATGACTAATATAATTAGAATAGAATTGTATTTACACATGGCCACTGGTTACAATATTTTACCTAATCGTGCATTTTACTAACATTACAAAATCATGTCACTCATAGGTAGATACATAAATAAACATTAATCAACAGATATTGATTTAATTCCTTCTTACACACGTTGCTTTTGCCGTGGAGATCGTCTTCTCGGAGAAATGTGAACGGCTTTCAGAGGCGTGTTAGTCTTTCTGAGATCATTGCTAAGGGCTGGCAGTCGAGAGCTCTTTGGAGTACAAAGAGGCTTCTTCAGTACTGGTATTTGTGGAGTTTTCATCAACATACTTCGCGGAGAAACGACATTCTTTACGGGTGGCGTTGTCTTCCTGGCATTTCGCCAGTTTTCAAATTCGTTGTTACTGGGTACGTTCAAACGATACGATTTCGAAGGGACATTTGATACTTCTATATTCCTTGTAACTCGTACTGGAATATTCGGAGATACAACAGGAGACTGCATTTTAGGCTTCACATGTGCCACACTCTTTTGTGGTTTATTTTGCTGACCACTTATTCTAGGCTTTCTCGCAAACCCGGTATGCGCGGCCTTTTCTTGTCTTTCTGAGGATTTATCGGAGCTCGATTCGAAGAGCTTCGCCTTAGCAAGTACAGCGCCAGCGTTCTGTCGCCGCAGTTTATTTACTGAAGGCCTCCCTGTCTGACTAGACTTCTCCAATTCCCCAGTTTTATCCATGAAGAAAGTCGCAGCACTCCGCCACTTCTGCTGCGACTGTGGGGGACTTGGCTTTCGATTCCTACACGTTATGTTTTGGTAACATCTAGCCAAAATGCTATTATTAGATTTTCCAGTCGTATTTAAAGTGTTGTTCATTGAGTTTTCTGAAGCTGTGTTATCCCAGCTGTTGTTGATGGTAATATTCAGGGACCTGCGCGCCGGTATTCTACTAATAGGTTTTTCAGTGCTATAGTCGGGTATTAGACTAGTTCGTTTTCGTAAACGATATTTCTGACAAGAATCTGACACATTGTTGAGTGAGTGTTCTGATGTCGAAGCATCCCATTCATTTGTTGATTTCTGCGCTGCTAAGTCAGGTTTGGCGGTGCTGGTCCGCTGTCTACGAGTAAGTCCTACGTACGGATAAAACCTATCCGTATTTTGACTAGATTGTGACTGAGATGACACATTCCAGGACTTGTGCCTTACGATTTTCGTGATGTTTTCTTTGGATCTCCGACGTATTGAGCCTATTTTCCGCGCACTTGGTGATCTTATTATTTTGGCTTCTTCGGTGGGTCGTATCTTCAGTTCTTTACTTAACCTTCGCGCCAAATGATCGGAACTGGGGCAGTGCAACATAGCAACTTCCTCTAAAGTTTGTTCATAGACATTTTGCACTTGTTGCAGAGGTTGTACTCTCGGTATGACATCCGTGAATTCTCTAGACAGTCTGTTTTCGATGGCTGATACTCTACTTTTGATCTCTTCGTATTCCTGTTTGGAGATCCTAACGTAATCTTTGTCGGATTGTTTCATATCGGAAGACAAGTCTATCGTGTCGTGTGCGCTGAACAAATGTTCAGAGGAAGTTAATAAATCTTCACTACTGAGACTTGTTTCAGAGTTCTTGTGAGAACCGAATTCTCTATTGATTATTGGAGTACTTCTTGCATCCATGAGGCTTAGTCGTAATCGTTTTCGTTCAATACCCCTGAAAGATAAAATGGTTTAGTGAGTATTAGTAATATTGAATGCTTAGCAAAGACAGCTGCAGTTTCTCGCTAATTTTATGACGACCGAGAAAAGGTGTAACAAAAATCAAAGACTTACATTTTCATTGGTGTGAAAGATAATTCTTTTTGCGGAAGTCCTTTCGTTATTTCTTTCCTGTGAAACAAATAAAGGGTTAAAACTGCGGCGTCAGGTCTTGTTTATTTATTTAGCATCTTTTTATGGGTGACAAATTAGATTTTATTTGCAGGAATTAAACTCACTTAGTTTTTGCAGAAAGTCCTTCATGTGTGTCGAACTTCCGTTTCGCTGCAGATTTGCTCAGGATTGGAGTCTTGCCATTCTCATTGACTGTGGCAGGAGTGTTTACACTACCAGACACCATCTTGCGGAGGCCGTTCAAAACTCCTAAAACATCATTAGGTTTATTAGTTTCATTACGCATTTTTCATGGTTTTATCAATGAAATACATGTGCGATATCAAACAACTCACTGTTAAGAGATCCACTGCGTCGTTTCTTCTTCCTCCTTGCAAGATAGCCATCGGAATCATCGTCCAGCTGTGTCATCAGCTCTTCAGTTAGCTTCCCTATGTGTTGCGAGTTTTCGATGAACATCTGACAAAGACAGTAGCAAAAATTTAAATGCATATTTTCCAGAAGATTTATCTAATTCCACTGTAGTAGTCCTCCAGACAGAATTCCAGAGCGGGAGATATTATAGTGCACAAGTGTGTGCGCCACAGGTGCATTCTCTCTTCATGACAGTCAGGGACACTGTCATAGACAAATGGAATGGCAAACCAACAGAACCGGAGAGAGATCAGGTGCAGGGCCAACGGCTTAACATGCTTTCCGAGGCAAAGGAGTATCACAACACCAACTTCCAAACTCCGGGCTGTTACTAAGAAATTCCTAATGGAAAAACCCAGTCACACTTTACCCGACCCGGGAATCAAACCCAGGACCCCACGCTCAGCCGCAGCATTGACTGCCCTGTTGGTCTCACGGCAGCATGTGCGAATTCCACTATGTTTACTCAGCTACTATAGTTACAGACATTTCAACTGATCATAATAATAGAGAAGAGCTAATCACTTGCCAACTTCCCTCCCTACATCATGTTTTTACTAAGAATCGTGTTTTTATGTTTTTGTAAGAACAGGAGATACCTTGACAAGTGCAACATGGTGCTCCAGTCTCTGGGCAGAAGCTGCAGCAGGCAGCGGCATAATACTGGGAGCCATCACTATGGCCAGGTTGGAGGAATCCATCAGGTTGTCCTTGTGTCTGGATGCTAGGAAGTTTAGTAACTGAAACATACAATTATAATTATTGCTAAAATATTCAGGTAGTTTCTTCTGGATAAAAATACCTTCAGTACTTCATGTTATTATGAAGCAAATATATAACTTTATGCTCTTTAATTAATGCTGTTTTAGAAACATAATCGGTCTGTAAACTTCCGAATGCTGGGTCACAGGCCTCCTCTCTTCGAGAGATAGTGGGCTATAGTCTACCATACAGGCCCAGTGCTGGTTAGTAGATGTCACATGTCTTCGATTTTTTAGGTCTTAGGACATGCCGGTTTCCTCAGCATGTTTTCCTTCACCGTTTTGAGAGCAGTGGTGATCAAATTATTTACACAAAGTAAAGCGCCTGCTGGGGTTCAAAGCCACAACCAACAATTCGTAAGCCCCGACTTACCACTGTGCCACTACGTGAACGTCAGAATCGCCGGTCAACAGTCGTATTTAGCTTTGAAATTGTGTCTAAAAATTACTTATCAATTGCTTATATTTGCTTACCATGATAAGAGAATTGCTTATTTCATAATTTTATAGAATTAAGACATTTAAGATTGACCGACCATTCTGATGTCAGAATGGCTGGTCAATCTCTGTAGAGTAGTAACTATGTGGAATTATTGAAATTTTAATGGGGCAAAGATTGCTTATTAATTGCTTATTTCACAATTTGTAAGCCTAGATCTGTTATTCTTTTTATAAGCTAGCCAAGAGCTTAAAAGCCCCTGCGCCTGATAAATTTATGAGAGCAAAGTGACGTATGTCGAAAATTGCGTTTATATTTCAAAAGGTATTATTATTTATTACTCGTTTCTTTATTTTCTGTAATAACCAAGTGGTGTCTAGTGTCTATATTACATACTTTTAATCATGGCTGTATTTATTAACTATGTACCTATATCTTACTGACACAGAGTACTTAAGTATTTATTAGTGGCTTAGCCGACCTTTTTTAAAGTTGCCTGCCAATATTGAGATGAAATTAATCTACCCTACATTAATGTTTTTCGAGGCTTTGGCATTATCATCAGCCTTTTTCCTACAGGCCTTCTCTTTGTGAGAGAAGAGGGAATGGGCCTTAATCCACCACGCGGGCCCAGTGCAGATTAGTGAATGTCACATGTCTTCGATTTTTTGGTTCTTGGATTTGCCGGTTTCCTCACGATGTTTTCCTTCACCGTTTTTAGAGCAGTGGTACTGGTACTGACATAATTTACACAAAGTAAAATGTGCCTGCCTGCGTTCGAACCTACTTGCCGATCACATAAGAAACTCAAACTTTTTAACAACAATACAACAACAACCAGCAACCGACAACCAACAACAATAACAGCAGCAACAAATACAATTTTTATTTAATTTAGTACCTACTTGTACTACACTATACAACAAACTAAATGATTTAGTCTCTGTTCGTAACCTAAACAAAACAGCTTTTAAAAGGAAAATAACTGACTGGCTTCTTACATTAGATTATACACAAATTGAAGATCTTTTCAAAACTATATCTTGACATAAAATTTCCCTTTGGAACGCACATACAAGTACCCCAAACCACACACACTCTCACTCCACATCACACACACTCATCCCACATACATTCACATACATCCTCCCTTGCATGTACTCTTAATAATTTACTTTATTTTCACGATTTTTATAAATCAAGTTTAATTTTTAAAACACATTATAATATTGCAATACTGCCCGTATTGCAATATTAAAATGTGTTAGATTTTTATTTCAATATGATATACGAACCAGATCGTCTCCAGTGCAACAAAAATAATGTAAAACTTTGATTAGGGGGGCCTGGTGACCTGACATACAGGTTTTGTAAAAAAACTTAGTTTAGGCACCAGTCTTCCACGAATTAATTATGAAAATGTGTCTGTAGACTATTAATTACTATCTCTGTAATTAGCGGTAAGAAATAAATAACTTAATACAACAAAACAAAAAAGATATACCGAAAGGAAAAAAAAAATCTAATTACCGAGTCTGTTCTGAATAAATATGATGTATATTCCCTCATCATAATCCGTTAAGCCGTTTGGACAGTAGAGCGTTTTAGAGAAACGGACATGCATACATACATACGCTACATACATAGACGCACGAGCAGTGGTGGGTGGCCTGGTAGTAAAGGCCCCGACTTAAGTGTCGTAGGTCCGAACGCAGGCAGGCACATTTTACTTTGTGTCAATTATGTCAGTACCACTGCTCTAAAAACGGTGAAAGAAAACATCTTGAGGAAACCGGCAAGTCCAAGAACCAAAAATTCGAAGACATGTGAATTGTGACATTCACTAATCCGCAACGGGGCCCGCGTGGAGCCACCTTTGGTTATTACAGAAAATAAAGAAACGAGATGAATAATAATACCTTTTGATATATAAACGCAATTTTCGACATACGTCACTTTGCTCTCATACATTTAACAGGCGCAGGGGCTTTTAAGCTCTTGGCTAGCTTATAAAAAGAATAACAGGATCTAGGCTTACAAATTGTGAAATAAGCAATTAATAAGCAATCTTAGCCCCATTAAAATTTCAGTAATTCCTCATAGTTACTACTCTACAGAGATTGACCAGCCATTCTGATATCAGAATGGTCGGTCAATCTTAAATGTTTTAATTCTATGAAATTATGAAATAAGCAATTCTCTTATCATGGTAAGCAAATATAAGCAATTGATAAGTAATTTTTAGACACAATTTCAAAGCTAAATAAGACTGTTGACCGGCGATTCTGACGTTCACGCCACTACTGCTCTTATAATAATTTATTTTCTAAAATTTTGCAGAAAAGGCAACCTCTCACAGCTATCTCTTTTATCTTATCTTTGAAGTAACAACAAAGGAAATAGCCACAACTCATAAAATGCAGCACAGCAATCCTACCTCCATAATATAATGCAACATATGAACATGTAATACTGGTAATAACAACAAAGTGTGCAGGATAGGTTTCAATGCGTCTTCCCCTGCGGTCAGTCTACATCTCAATAACAAGTCTTGTACTTCTGCACTGATCAGGGGCTCTGGTAAACATCGGAGGTATAATTTCAGTACGCTTGCTACGTCTATGGGATGGTGGCCTTCTGATACGCAGCCCCCTGCGTCTAATAGTCTCTGTAAATTATAGAAATGCAATGCTGTAAGCAACAGTGAAATTATCTAAGCAGGAAAATGGTAATGGAACTGATAACAGATGCCTAGTGTAACTTTCATTATCAACAAAAATGTATGTTTTTAATGAGCAGTTGAATTGTAAGGAATGATTTCGTAACATAGATTTAATGACTAATAGGGAATTTTGGAGGGAAAATAGACTTTAGCCTAAAATTTATACTATTTTCATAAATAAAAAACAGTTGTTTGCTCTATAGTCTTTTAACATACCTTGATATCTTTTTGGCGGTTTTGTGAGCCAGCTTTGCGGAATAACCCCTCGACATGGGCGTTGGACCGAAGTACTGAAGACATCTCAGTGACAAGTAAGGGAACACTCAATGTACTGCCACAACAAATAACACTGCACGATGGCACCTTCATTAAAGATGCTCCAAATACTGTCTTGTGATCCTGAAACAAATATTCACGTTAGAATAATAGAATGGACTATTGATAACCATTTTTTGTAACAGGAAATGCAAATGCACCTACTTTTACACTTTTCATTATGATCTTCTTTAACCGATGCTTTAAACCAGCCTTTTTCAGTTCCCCAATGATTATTGATTGCAATTTTCCATGATTTATCCCGTCCGAAATTAACATTTTGTTTATTTTTATTATTATCAATACGAGTCAAAACTTGAGTAAGTTTTCAAATCCGCCATTCGTAAATTCGTTATATTTCGTTCCGTTTCAAGATATAGGAATGAAACGTCAGCGCTGCAAGCAATTCCGAAACAAAAAAGTAACAAAATCCCAAGAACCTGGGAAAGTTCTTTAAGTGTAAAGAGGATATTATTCTTGTGAATTTATTTTCACTAACACCTTTGTTATTTGAACCATTTTCCAATTTAAAATAACAAACACCCAGTCACATATAAGTAGAACGGAAAGTAATTTCGTTTGGAAATCGAGTTCTTATTATAGTTGTCTATTCCTTGAAAATAATTAACTGATACCCCAGTCATTTGTTTTATTATACAACGAGTAATAGTTTTTGGACTTTTGGGAGCTAAAGAATGCTAAAACATTCTATACTGAAATTCAATCATTTAATTATTTTTTTTTGATCAAGATGTTAAACCGGATAGAAACTACCGTTTCTCAGTTTCAGAACGCAGACACGTATTTCACGTGTTTGACATTGACACGTTTGAGTTCCAGTTCCCCAGTTGCAGAATTCACCTAACCCGAATCGTAAACCTATTTTTAGTGGAAGTTTGAAACAGAATGACTCGTTTTGTTCAGGAGCAAGTGAAACAAAAAATACTCTAATGCTCAAAATTCCACTACCATCAGCAATATTGTTGTTGATCAAATCATCAAAATTACTATAGCTTCAGCAATTCCACCCAAAATATTTTACTTTTGAAATATAGGTCGCTAGAATACCTGTATTTATACAATAAATGATACACCATAGTGGTTTTTAAAGTTTGCTTGTTTGTAAATATCCTAACAATGATTGAATTATCTGCAAAATTAACAACTGGAACAGTTTATTTAGCTGGCGAAGCATTGGAATGCTGCATATCATTTTGCTATACTGCTCAACCAGAGCATAGGAATTCACAAAGTCACTGGTAATAACTCTGTTTTATTATTTTCTTTATTTTTGAGTATTTCTAAAACCTTCTTTTTATTGCCAGTTCATCAGAAACTCACGACTATTTATTCTTTACTTGAATGGCATAAGAAATAAGCTCTCATTGTTTACTTTAATTATTTTTTCCAGTGATGCCCTAGAAAACTTAGCATGGGCTTCTGCACAGATCCACTGTTTCTATTCAACATCAAAGAACACAGGTGACAAGACACCAACTATTGGGAAGACCACCTCCTTGGAAGTTACTTCGTGTGATATTGGGGATGTCATATTCCACACCAAGCCCAAAATACTATTCTGTGATTTGACTATCCCGTTAGGTGAAACTAAAACTTGTAAGTACTTAATTTCATAGTCGAACTGCAGGGTACACACACTAGTACTGTATGTACAACAATAATGTAAAAACTCTTTGTAAGAAGTTAATCATGTCTTATTCTCCAGTTTGGTACAGAGAATCACTCCCTATTGAGGCTCCACCATCATACAGAGGGACTTCAGTCAAGTACTCATACAAAATCACCATAGCAACACAGAAAGTGGGTTCCCACATCAAAATGGTCAGGATACCCTTCAGAGTGCTACCCATTAGTCCTATCATGAACTTGCAAGACTTGGCAGCTCTTTGTGGTAATGAGACTACTGAGGAACTACAGCCTACCAACCCATTTTCTGAAGAGAGGAAGGTTGAAACACCTTTGACCATGGCTTTACAAGTTTTACAGGTAATTTGGACCATTCACTTCTTCTTTTCCTTTTGAAGGGCTGTCCATGATTGTCCATTATAATAGAAATTATTATTTCTACTCAAATCCTTCCACTAAGAAATAAGATTTTTTTTTGTCTGTTGTCCATAGACAATAAAATTCCTAAAGAAAAAAAAAAAATATCTAAACTAATAAATTATAAGGAGAAAATATTTTATTTTTGTATGTTTATGTTAAGGTAATAGCTAGTTATTCATGATTTCACAAACATTTTCTTAAACATTGTTTAATAACCTATGTATGCTGAATTTCAGAATCTCACAGCCAGAAGAAGTCCTAACTCTTACATGATAACAAATACCAGAGGCAAGGTGGGCCGCTTCTGTCTGTTCAAATCAGCTTACAAGCTTGGTGAAGACATTGTTGGCACTTTTGACTTCTCTGTGGGGACTGTCACATGTATGCAGGTAATTATGGTTGAAAATAAACCTTGTAGCTTTTGGCCTAAGGTCCCATATCAAGAATCTCCTGTAGTACAAAATGCATGAGAGTCGTCCAAGCAGTCCAGGTCCAAGGGAGAACAGCAGCCCTCCCATCCCATCCTCACTTCCCCTTGGCAGCAATAAAACAAACTATAACTTGACAATCCTAAGGATGTGAACACAAGATAGCAGAAAGTTATAAGAACAACAACCAATATTGTGTAAAAACTCTTTATACCTGATGAAAAATAAAACAAAACATTGTTCCTAGAATAACTAGAACCTAACTGACAATACTACATTTCAGGTCTCAGTATCCCTACAACCAGAAGAAGTGATCAAATCAAAATCACCTTCTAAGAATTTCAGCAAGGACACCAGCAGTAGATCTATGACAGTGGCCAGATATCATGAAGTGACCTTAGGGCTGACACAGTCACAGCTGATATTACCTATACCTTTGCATATCACACCAGCTTTTGAAGTTGATGATGGTAAATATTGATTGTTATTTTTTACATAATGCCATTTTCCTACAGTGTACTTAGGGTCAGTATTTTACCCATCCAGGGTAAGATCCAAGGGATTTCAAGATGAAAAAGTAGAATTCAGAATTATAATAATAGCTCAGTGCACTTATTGGGCCCAGCTTCCATCCTGCGCCGCATGCCCTGTCACCTAAGCACTTGATGATCTTATGACTGCATCAGTGAGCGGAGTACGGGCAGTTGAATTTTGGGCCAAATATGTTTTAACTTTTTGTCATCAATGCCCTAAGTAGAAGTGCTCCTATTTACTTATGGTATCTAAACATCGCCCGTCTGACAAACTGACAGTATAAACTCACCAAACACAAAATAAATAAAATCTACTTTACTCTTTCAGTATCCCTAAGTTGGCGCCTCCACTTCGAATTCGTAACGTCAAATGAGAACCTGTTACCTAACCCGGAAGAAAAGGACTGGACGGCGCCACTTAATGTATCAATAGAGACCATGGTCTGGAACCTTCCAGTCAAGATATATTCCACATTGCCCAAACAGATCACACAGCATTCAATAGGCAATGATGCTTATACCATGTTTATTAAATAAGGAGGCAGATATTCAGAGGAAGATTTTGATTAATTGTTTTATTCCAGCATGCCCAAGATTGATTGTTCAATAGAATTTGACTGAAGATAAATTAGGCGGATCACACACTACACTGCGACACGCTCCAGGGCACAGATAACGCGCCTACAAATTCAATAAAAACACGCTTCCGCGCGGGGAATTTGGCTCCATTGTTCGTGCCCCGTCGCGTGTCACGTTGTAGTGTGTGATCCGCCTAACTCTGACTAAGCATAAACATATTGTTTTTGTGTCCCACATAATCTGGGATGGTAGTGTAAGATTGTTTTCATATGATTGATAGTCTAATGTAAAATAATTACTGTAAATAATATTTATAATGTGAATGTATTTTCATTCTTATGAAATAATGTAAAGAATAATATAATAACTTTGATATTTACAATTATTTATTAAAATAGTGCTTAAAACTATTCATTAGTGTCATTCATCAACGGATTCTTTATCCCAATCTTTCATTTTGGCACCCATCATGAAGTCATCCCTGTAAAATGAAGAAGAAAGTTAGTCAATTACAAAATAGAAATCTCAGAACCCTGTTATTTGAATATATTATATTTGCTTTGGCCATTTGATATAGTTACCAAATTGAAGCTAAAGCTAAAAAATGCAATTTTTTTGCAGAGTGAAAGTCTCATGTCTCCCCCAGCCTTATAGCCAGCAGAATGTATTTTATTACAATGTTAACACATTCCATTACCTCAGTGCACTCCATTGTGGTTTGTCCTCATCTTTGATTTCATTCTTTGCAACTTTAGTCTGTTCATCAACAATAATTGACTTGCTTTGTCCCATCAGTGTGTCTAAAAAGGCTCTCTTATCAAACTTCTTCAATATCTTCTCTTTTTTACCTTCAGACAAATCATTTCTATCCATTTCTTGTTCTAGAGTTTTCTGTTGGTTTCTGACAGCATTGAAAAGTTGTACTACACCTTTTGTAGCTATTTTTGTTAGTAATCTTTCTCTGTCTTTTTCTAGTACATTTGGCTTTACTCTTATTGATGGTTTCTCATGTTTCTGAAAAAAATTCTACTGTTAGTAATTCAGATTTTATAATTATGATTTCAATTTTGTTACCCAACTGCCCAGCAACTGGGTTATGATAACTTGGGTATGGCCCAATAATGATGAATTGGAAGTAACCTGTTGCTTATAAAAAAAAAGCAAGATAAATGCAACATTTTAGGAAATAGAGTATAAATTTTATTGTTTTTAGATAAGTAATTCAATAAAACTCAAGCTGGTTATATATAAAACAACTTACTACTCTCTTAGCAGGAGGTTCTGATGACACCTCCACTTCTTCTTTCTTCAATACTGGCTTCCTCTCTCCTGTATCATCTATAACCTCAAATGCTGGTTTCTCCTCCTTGACAGTCTTAACTATTTCTGAATGTTTCTTTGCCCTTGATAACACTAATGTCTTTTTATTTTTGGGTTTGCTAGATCCTAAGATCTTTGCTACAGAGTCCGCCCAGCCTTCATTTGTTACAAGAGCAGCTTTGCCATCTTTCTCTTCATCAGAGAGTTCACCTCCGGCATCAGAAGCGCCGCTTTCGGCATCAGAGGCAACACTTTCAGCTTCCAGAGCACCGCTTTCGGCGTCAGAGGCACCGCTTTGATCATCAGCAGCATCACTATCGGCATCAGGAGCATCACTATCGGCATCAGGAGCATCACTATCGCCATCAGATGCACCACTTTCGGCATCTGCTTCGGATTCGATGCTGTCCTCCGCATCTTCGTTTATGTCTTCAATTTCATTCTCCGATACTTCGGATTCCTCTGCGCTTGACGAATCCGATTCTGAATCCACTACAAAATATTCATTTATTATAAAAACATTACAAATATTTAGGTAAACTTCGGTTTCACAAATTTAAAAGACTTACTTGAAACTTTAAGCACAGGTTTATTCATTGTTTCAGCAACGACCATATTTTTGTATGATTTCTGTTAATTATTTCAAAATCTTGTTTTATTTATTTCCAAGATTCACGTGTTTTCTTTCGTCCACATGCGATGCGACTTTTTGACAGTTGAATTGAAAGATAATTTGACAATGTCAAATTGACAGATTAAAAGAGTGCGTTCAATTTAATATGGTTGTCTAGAGTTGTTCAATTTATTATGAAGATTATGACCGTTTTGCGAAGTGGGAGATGAAATATATTTTATTACAATTTTTGTTTTCAATATTTGATCCTGTTTATTTTATATTCATTATTTTATAACTTCCAAATAATAACATTTTATACAAAATAATTTATTGACGTGGGATAGCAAGCGTAACGAACGAAACGCAAAATTGTTTTTAAAAATAAAATACAGCTGATCGACAAGGCAAGGGAAGTTTTGTTTCATTCGTGAGAAAATGGTGGTTTTGCTCTAAACATGGCGAATATTGCGAACCCTATATCTTATCTAAATAGAAGAGAATACGGGCTCTTACCAGATATTAAGTCTCAATTCTTTAACAAACGTTTAAATGCAGCTAAAAATTTGTATCGACGGGAACTTGTGTGCCATTTCGGATGTGTTAATGCTATTGAGTTTTCCAGCAATGGCGAATTACTTGTATCAGGTATGCATTTTCATAATATTATGCCTACACACTACTACTCATGTATGTTTATATCTAATTAAATCGACATTAGCAGCAAAACATATCTGATAAAATAAGGAAACACACGTATGTAAAAAAAAAATAGGAGTAGTATTTACTTGGAAGTACTTTGTTAATCTGTCTGCAACATATACCTTATTGTTAAACAAGTAGGCTACGGTTTCGTTGAACACATTTTGCATATAAAATAAAAAGTACATCTGGTAGCTGCCTATGGGAAGTAAAATTGGGTCAGAGTGTCGTCTTAGAATCCAAATTGTTACAATCATGGGCCCTTACTCCATAATAAATTATTATAATCTCTACAGCATATTTATGATTAGTAAATTGTGTGATGCCTATAGCAACACACTGACTAGTTGAGACTGTAGACTTTTGTTAAGTTATTATCTAATCTAAGGAAATCCACTGTTGCTTATATAGTGACCTTCTAGTGACACAGCTTTGCTCATTACCTTTGAAGGGTGAATGGGACAGCAATGCTTCACAAGCATGAAAATTTATTATTTTATGCTGATATTTAGACCTAAATAGCTCAAGCCCTTATTTATATGGACAAAAGCTAACTTAACAAAAGGTATCTTAACAAGCCTACTGATCAGGGACTTGATCAGGCTTTACAAATCAGATATTACTACCTAATTTTCCCCTGACCCACCCTGTTGCATCGTATACTGCCTGTGCTATGACTTTTATTGATTTTTTCAAACAAACGAAGTTTTCAGCTTAATATTATTATGTACAGATATCAGGATGCTCCATGTAAAATACTGATATTCAGCTGCATCCATTTAGACTGGAAGCCGACCCCAACATAGTTGGGAACAGGGTAGGCAGATGATGATGAGTTATCAGGATGCTTGTATAGCAGCAAGTTTAGCAACTTCCCCTTAAAGATTAATTTCAAACCCATCTCCTATGCTCCTTGAGACGACTACTACTAAAAAGACTGGTAATATTTTGTAGACAAAATTAAAAACAAATAAAACTAGCAGGTCAGACACATAGTTAAGTTTTAGTAGATACTAACTAAATAAGCAATGAGAAATGAGCAGTTTTTTATACATGTATAAGACTTTGCAATATCAGGTGGCGATGACAGGAGGGTGATGCTGTGGCAGTTTGGGCAAGCCATCCTTGACCGAGGCAAGCCTGAGGCTATGAAGGGACTGCACCAGTCCAATGTCTTCTGCCTCGGCATCACCAATGACAACCAAAAGATTTACTCAGGAGGGAATGATGATATTGTAAGTTTTTTTTTAATACAGATGTTTTAAAATTATATTTTTTTTTATGTGTGTGCGCGCTATTGCTTCGTTTTCGCTTAGCATTTATTCTGACGCTTTTCTTGACGGTTTGTAAGGGTTCAGCGTGATGTTAAATAAAGACAGCCTATAGTATTTGTTAAGCATTTAGTCTTTATCAAATGCAAAAATAATTTTTCATATCCGACTGGTTGTTTCAAAATAAGCATGTTCAAAGAAACAAATTGTTCAGCTTTATCATTCATCTAGTTATGGCAGTGGCTACATTTAGGAACCAATATTCATAACAATGCCAATATCTTTATTAAACTAGACTAGGAATCTAAATAATGCACCATGCCAACACAGGTGATAGTCCACGACTTGGAGAGCAAGAGCCCACTGGAAGTACTGCAGCATCAGCGCGCGGTGTGTAGCCTGAGCATCGACCCGTTCAACGAGCGTGTGGTCACCACCGCCGGCAACGACGGCCGACTGCTGCTCTTTGACACGAGGCAGTCAGTACATGGTAAGGACATTCATATTTACCTTTTTTTTTTTTTTTTATGTTAGCCTACGCTGTCCCACTCCTGGGCAAAGGCCTCCCTCCACTCCTTCCATCTTCCGCGAGCCCGCGCGTCCTCCTTCCAGTTTTGACGGAACCTATCCAGCTCGTCCCGCCATCTCCTACGTGGTCTGCCGCGACCTCGCCTCGCTGTCTCAGGGCACCAATTCTGTGCTATTTGGGCCCACAGTTTGTCCGGCATACGGCAGACATGTCCTGCCCAGTCCCATTTCAGTTGGGCAGCTGCCCAACATATTTACCTATTGGCGGAATAATAAACAGCGCAATTTTCACTATCTTATCTTATATTTTAGTTTCGTAACGTAATTAAATCATCAATACATCATAATAGTAGATTTAGGGCCAGTTTCTCGATCGAAAATGAAAGTAAAATTAATTGCAATTGACAATTTGTCACATTCATCTTGCGATGTGCCGTGTCCATTTATGGGGGGTTTGGACCATATTCCGCCGCGCTGGTCCAGTGCGTGTTGGCGGGTCGCAAGAGCCTCGTTGGTCGAAAGCTGGGTGTGCCACGAGCAGGTGAGGTTGGCTTGAGTTCCTAAGATATTATTGGGAACCCCTTACACCCCACATGGGGGAGTCATAGTTTAACAGAAAAATAATAATTGCGATAATGTACGATCGGGAAACTGGCCCTGAGGGCTCCCACACATAAACACGATACGCCGTCGCGTCATAAAATCCTTCGATTTACTTAACAGGTGCCACCATTCATTGTCAGATGGTGACCGTCAACGATTGTCCGGACGGCTGCTAGTGACAGACTTAGCATGTATCATGCTGTCTTGTATATGCTTGAAGGCGAGATCACAACGTAATCGCATTGTCTGTCATTGGCATTATACGATGCGACGTCGTATCGTATTTATGTGTGGGAGCCCTGAGGCTAGGACATCATGGAGCGATTTTCATCCGCACCGACCAGGGTTGCGCGTGCCTTGGATGAGCACTGACAGAACTTGGTCCCAATCTTTCTTCCCTCTGTTCCCAAACTAAAGAGAAGATAACCCAAGAACACAATATTGCAAGTGAATATTGTTCATATTGGCAAAGTCACAGCTTAGAGAGTACTTTATAAAAACTATGGTGCACCATGCATCAGGAATCAATGTCAAACAAACATTTGTTCTCTCTAGAGAGTGAATACATATGCATTCTTAAAGAAAAAGTGTTGAGTTCCTTATTTACTCCGCACAGAATCCCTGGTGATATCGCGCAGTCGCAAAGCGTTCCACGGCGTGATGTTCCACCCGTCGCAGTCAGGCATGCTCACGTCTGCCAACGCTCGCGATGGCGTCGCGCTGTGGGACCTGCGCTCACCTAAACAGTTAGTAACATAGTTTTAACACTACCAGTTCGATACTCGTTCCTTCCCCAGAAGAAACACTAACGTAGATACAATTCTTGTTATGTGTTAAATCTGATAGTATTTATCCTCATAGACTAGAAATGATGATATAATATGTTAATGACATCACATGATAGAATATGTTAATAACATCAACCGTTCGTGATTATTATACAGTGCTACAAGGTTTTCCCTAACCTTATTTACTGTCTTATTTGTGAACTATTTACCTGGTGTTGAACTAGTCATTTGTATAATTGATTTCAATCGTGTATTTTCTTTCGACAGCCCGGTCCTTCGCTACATTGGCGGCAACAACGGTACTTGCCAGAATTGTATGAGCGTTCGCTTCAACGCGGCTGGCACGCACATCTTAGCTCTCCGCCGTCGTCAGAACCCGGTCCTCTACGCTGTTCACGATCCCTATCCGGTCGCACTGTTCTACCACCAAGACTATTATAATTCATGTACAATGAAGAGCTGTACCTTCGCTGGGGAGGGCGACCAGTTCGTACTGTCGGGATCTGACGACTTCAATCTGTATATGTGGAAGATACCAGAAGGTGCTAGTGATAGTGAGTATTATTCTGTTCTCTTATGTCAACTTTTATGTATACTCACAACAACAAAAAACAAACTATACTGTTAAAAAAAAAACGTTCCTACGCCTAAAATTTGCACTGCCTTTGGAAATGAACCATGTTATCTGTACAAGAATCTGAATTAAAGGCAGAGCATTCACAAAATGGTTCATGGTTTCAGATGTGATGGTAGCGCCGCACATAGTGCTGTTTGGTCACAGATCAATCGTAAACCAAGTGCGGTACAACCCTCATTACTGTCTCATTGCGTCATCCGGTGTTGAGAAGATTATCAAGGTTTGTAAATCTAATTTCTTTTTTTGTCAATGAAAACTAACTTCTTGGGCTCATGCCTGAGACACAAAGAAGAACAAAACCCTCTGGGGCTCCGCCCTAGTCGGGCAAAAAGAACATTGCGTCGAGAAGACTTCGAATCAAAACCTCACACGGAATCATGCCATTGTAAAGATTTTAAATAAAAAACGAATTTCTGTTATTTCTAGGTGTGGTCAGCGGTAGAGTTTCCTATGATGCGCGGCGCGTTATTGGAGGAGGCGCAGGGCTCCGACAACCCGCGCGAGCTGTACAGCCACGAGGACTACGTGTCGCTGGTGCACCACAGTGGACAGGTTGGTAGATCTACTGCTCCCATCATTTAAAAAGTTTTAACTGCAAAGGTTATCCAGTTAGGTTCCTAGTTTTCGACTTAACTTTCGAGGAAATGGTTGAATATAAAAACAGGAAAACCATTCAAATTGGCAGATTTTTTTTGTCACCTCTGTTTCTTGTTTAAACAATAATTACCAAAATTAGTAAGTATTATAATTTGCCATCGAGGCTTTTCTCTAACCATACTGCTAAGCAACGCAATTAATTTGAACAGCCCTCTTTTCAGTACATATCACACAACTACGCCGACCAATCCACGAGCGAGGACCCTCGGATGATGGCGTTCTTCGATTCTCTAGTCCAGCGAGAGCTGGAGTGTCTGGCCGAAGAAACCGACTCACTTGACGGCTCGAGCTCGGGCGGGTCCGTACTCGACAATGATCCGGACTCGTCTGATACCGACCAGATTGTGGCGGACTTCTTACCTCTGCCACCGAAACGAGGTTAGTTACAATGACATAGCGTTTATTATTTATTTATTACTTTAGGCACACAATGTACATAGGACTTTATTAAGAGAATGATTCTAGCGTTTTAATGGTTCCAATATTTCATTTATTTCACAAATTCTAAATATGTAACACAAAAAGGTCTAGTGAAACATTGAGCTGATTTATTTTATTCTGCCTATTTCATAGTAATAAAACTAATTTCACAGCAAATCAAAATGGAAATCGCAGTCAAAGATGTCCCAACAGACTGGCGCGGCTAGTGGCACAACGCTACTCAAAGAATGTACGCTCGCAGAAAAGAGGCTCTCTCAGGTAATACATCCCTCATGGTAGATAGCCAGCTTATTAGATAATCATAAAATTGGGAAAATTTAACAAAATTAATTTTGGTTTAGAAATTTTTATTTTATTTGTTCTTATTATTTTTAGAAGATAACCTTTTTGGGCGACCTATTTTGAAGGGGAAATTGCTTGGAGTATCTTTTTAGATGAAAAAACTTGGCACGGTAAAGCTGGAGATTTGGGAGACTTCCTCTATGGCGGGAGCACTGGACAGTTCTAGCGTATTATCACGATGTTTACGAAAGGCATAGACGTTATCTATATTTATTGAAGGCAGGTTAGTTTTCTAAGTTCATCGATGATCATGTTTGTCGTGCGGGTGAAGTAATAGCCGTAATATTGCAGGCGGAGTAAACAGTCGCGCTCGTCGCTAAGCAAGCCGAGCAGCAAGTGCGTGAGCGGCGCGGCCAGCCGGCGCACGCGCGGGCCGCGCCGCCCCGCCGCGCCGCGCCGCGCTGCGCACGCGCACGCGCGCGGCGACGCGCCCTCCAGTGAGCGGACCGACTCCGATGAACCGGCGCATAGTCTATTCAGGAGTAGTGGCAGGGTAAGTGGCTTTTCATAAATCATGTGCTCTTTGGAAGTTATGAAATAAAATTGCATCTTATGCAAATCTACCATGAAATCATTGAATTTGTGGCAATTTCAAATCGATTATTCTAGGGAGAAATATGGGGCTATAATTTGAATACATATAATTTCAGATTATCAGACCTCTTCGACGTCGCGTCAACCTCACAAGGACCGCTAAAAGAAAAAGTAAAGTCACTAGTTATAGGAAACCAATGAATCTAAGAAGTAACGGTGAGATTATTTACTTTTCTGTTCTCACAAGATCCCATACAAGCAATAATAGAACAAGCTATTTTAATCTTGTCTATTTCAGGAGCAGCCATGGCACAAGACAGTAGTGATAACAATTTTTCTAATTTTGATAATTTCGACGACAACTTAGCTCAACCAAGCACAAGCACAGGTAACTACATAAATCCTTGTTCACTCATGGTAGTGCAGACGAAGTGTTACTAACTTCATATTACAATGATACTAACTTGTTGACATGTTCAGGTTACCGGGGTCAAAACACATCTGCACTATTTCGAATAGCAGAAGTAGACTCCGACGATGACCAGTCAGTTGGCAGCCGGCCGATATCGCCGCGAAACCAGAACGGCAACCAGAACATTCCCCCAAACCTCGTCAGCATCATCCCGACGCCTATCAACGGGTCGCGAGACTCGCTCGGAGAGTCCCTTCGCATAGAACCACCGGAGTCAGAGAGTAACAACTCTTCACCACCACCGCCGGAACCCAGACGAATGAACTTACGAAGGGTTCGACGGAATGGCCGCCTCAGTCTACATCGCTCAGATTCCAGCGAATCTCCGCCTCCCAAAGAGCCAGCTGATCGAGCGAGTACATCAGTCATAGATCGTTCTCTCAAAGTAGGCTACAGCAGTACAGTCGCGAGGCTCATGAATGAAACAAACGAGAGTGAATTAGAAAGTAGCTGTAGTACTGAAAGCAGTCTGTGGCCTGCCCCGGATACTAAAGGCACTCCCGACAGCGGGGTCGGGACAGTTGTCGGCAGCAGCACGAGGAACTCGCAGCCCCGCGCCGACGACGTGTCTGACGACCCCGACTACCAAGCGTTCAAATTCCGACAGCGGGTGAAAAAAGCGCGACGCAACTACAGAACTCACATGGACTCAGACTCAAACTGAACTGAATAGATAGTTGGATGAATTGTGTTCTATGATAATGTAGCATTGTAGTGGTTCTACTGTAAGTGGGCTATCCAACGACTGCATCTTATACTATTACTGTTATGTACTAATGCTAAGAATATCCACATTTATTGGTGTATGTCTACCCTTTAAATGCTTGGAGCTTGGAGCCCCTAAAGATGCCACACTATTACTAGACCATCTAAAATCTTCGATGTATTGTAGAAGCTGAAGAGAATAATAAGAGACATTAGTATCTCTATGTCAAATGTATGTTTATGGTACTAAGCCGTGGCGTAATTTCGAGGTTTTTGAGTAATGCGTAGCAGCACTAAGTGTATTCAATCGTATACATTGACCTATATTAAACAAGTACGCTGGACATCATACTATCGACGACAAAACGAAGAAATTTGTTTTTCGCCATTTTGGCGCTGATAGCAACGTAAGCGTCCATGGAACAGATTTGATAGTGAGCAAAATGCGCATACTCTCATGATAATAATATGCCAAATATCTCCGTAGTAAACATAAAGTACACAAAAAAGTATTATTCTACGATTTCGACCTATATCATCTTTGACTTCATCAGAGACTTGTTAAAACAACACGACGATCATTTGCAACAGTTTGTCAATTTTCATTCAGTCCAGCGTATTTTTTTAAAATAGGTCGTATAATTAATAGAATAGAAAGAGCTAGAGAGAGAAAGTCGCATGGAGCGGGCATAATTAAATTTATAACGGATCCTCTGTGTTGCTATGCATGCAACGGTTTTGCTTTTGTATATTTTATGAATCTAAAGATATATGTGATCTAATTATTATTAAATAACATAATTAGTATTTAAGAAGCATCAATGTTCTCCTAAAAAGGTTGTTAGCATAAATCCATGCAAAAATTAAATACATTGACTTGAAAATATCTTTTTTAATTTAAATTCCTTAGTCAAAAAAACTAAAAGACACGGTGACTTAAAAATTTAAAAAGCGTAGAGCGCACTTCTAATTGATTCAGAAAGCGCTCCACGCTTTTAGAATTCAATTTAATTATTTTATCATTTTTAGTGCGTTTTAAAAGCGTTTTTAAACTACATCCTTTTAACTTTTGTGTCTAAAACAATCTTCATTAAGTTAATAAGTTTAAATTCAACGAAGTTATGACGATTAGGGGCTACTAGAAAACTCGAGGGGTTTACAAGTAGGCCGTAAAGAGTTCCACTATCCACCTGGCACCATCATCAGCCTCGATACCAAGTGCTATCTATTAGACTTGTCGAAACAAATAATATGAGCCCAACTCGAGGGGTTTACTAGTAGCCACTGAAGAGTTCCACTATCCACCTCCTGACTCCATCATCAAACCCTCGAAACTAAGTGCAGTCTATTGGGACTCGTCAAAACAAATCATATTATTAATATTATGTGCCCAAACTCGAGGGATTTACTTATAGTATAGTAGCCATGCTTGGAAAACGGGCTTTTTGCACAATATAGGTAGTTTTTGCTCAATTTTCTAAAGCTATTGAAAATAATTTGCGGGGAAGGTTCATACCTTTCTCACAAAATGATATTAATCACTAGAACATTTAGAATACAATTTACTTAAATATACAACCATCTTCACAAATCAAGAGTACCTAAAACACAATCTGCCAATACAGTGTTGTATGATTGCATACGGTTCGACCAAGAGCTTTGAGTTATTGTACCAATTACTGATACGAATGAATAACACCATTTTGGGGGAAATGTATAAACCTTTCCCTCCCGCGAACTACATAATATTTTCAACAGCTTTAGAAAATTGTGCAAAAAACCCGTTTTCCAAGCATGCTATTTTTTATTGCTCTGACGTGAGTCAGTGAACTCGAATCTCGATGACATTTGCTTGCTAATTTTGCCATGCCAGCTGATCTCTGATCAGTATTGATATTGAACGCAGAAGCGCCAGTAGTCGTGAATTTAATCTAGTCGCCCCATAACCTCGCCTATTTGTGAATTAAACGTAGAAAACATGGATGGAATATCTACTTACAATAATTTCTTAGCGTTACACAAACCACAGTTAGTATTATCTGGTGTACCAGAACATTTTTGGCCATCAGTATGCAAGAAAATCACCGACCAGATTTTTGATGCCGGTTTAACCTTTCAACTCGTTCAAATAGATTATGAAGATACGAAAAAAATGCCCTACGATCCCATATGGAGTGTAATTGCAATTCGGGATATCGAGTGCTCAGATGCTAGTCATATTTACTTAGTTGATCATGCATGGACTTTTAAAGCGAATAGTATTCAAAATTGTCTAAGAAATGTGCCAGGTCTTTTAGCAAGAATGTGCAATTTGATGCAAATATCCGGAAAAACGACGGAAGAACAAATTTTTGAAGTCTGTAAAGACATGTGGAAGTATGCACAAACTTATGCAATTGGAGGTGATGAATTTTCGGTTGAAGACAGGGTTCCAGTCTGGTATGTGTTAGATGAACTGGGTTCTGGTATTACCCACTCTGATACTCCCAATTTCCGAGCAGTGCCTTTCATCTATGTGCCTGAGCAATTAACTTATACTTTACTGTTTCCAATCAAAAGTGTGGAAGAAGGTGACATGGTGACAAGAAATTTTGTAGAGGGTCATTACCCTGACCCCATGCAGAGAGAAGCGATGCTTATTCCCTGGAAACATTATGAACATTTTGGGGAAGATTTTACCCAAGTTGAGCCAAGCTCTAAATATTTTCTGGAGGGTCACATAGTAGAAACACTCCCAGAGCTAGAATTGTTAAAAGTAAGAGATACTAGTTCTACTAAGCTAAAAGTGTTCTCAGAGTATAGATATATAAATGATCACCTAACAGCTCCTGAGTTTGAGATAGTGGACAATGAAAATGATGCTGATGTATTGTGGTACATGAATCACTTCAAAGAATTTCAAGATTTGAGTGTAAATTCACCAAATAAGTTTGTGAATCAATTCCCATTTGAATATGTTATGACGATTAAGGATCTGTTGGCTGTTATCTCCAGAAGGTCTTCAGAAAAATACTGTAATGATAACAATTCTCTGGATATAAATCCAGTTTGGTTACCCACAACCTTCAACATGAAAACTGAACTACCAAAATTTGTTGCATATTACATGCAGAGGAAGAAGGCTGGATTAGATAATCACTGGATTTGCAAGCCATACAACCTTGCAAGAGGTTTGGACACCTACATAAGTGATAATTTAGATTTTCTATGTCGATTACCACTGACTGGACCTAAAATAGCTCAGAAGTATATTGAAAACCCTGTTCTCTTTGAGAGGCCAGATGTTGGACACGTGAAGTTTGATATTCGCTATGTTATTATTTTGCATTCTGTTAGCCCAACAGAAGTTTACGTTTATAATAACTTCTTCCTCAGGTTTGCTAACAAACCATTCTCTTTGGACAATTTCGAAGAGTATGAGAAACATTTCACTGTTATGAACTACAGTGAGAATGCACCACTTTTCAAGATGTTATGTGCAGACTTTAAAGAGGCGTGGTCTAGGCAGTTTGCCAATTATGACTGGGCAGAAGTTGAACAATCAATATTCAAGATGATATCAGAGTTATTTAGTGCTGCAACTTCAAAGGGTCCTCCATGTGGAATAGGAAAGAGCCCACAATCAAGAGCCTTGTATGCTGCCGATATTATGCTGAGCTGGCGAAAGAAGGATAATGAAAAGGTTATTCAACCTATTTTGTTAGAGATGAACTGGATGCCCGACTGCCGTCGCGCTTGCGAGTACTACCCTGATTTTTATAATGATATTTTCTCTGTAATGTTTTTGAACAGAGAAGTTGAATCTTGTACAAAAGTTATGTAAACCATAAGCAACATTTACACATTCAGCTTTTATACGCATTTACCAATTTATTGTATTACTATACACTGTTTGTTACTCGCATAATAAAACAATTTAATCCTGACTTTTCAAATTTTATTTAACATCTTATTCTTTAAGTTATGGAATTTTTAATTTAAAACAAATACATTATTCAAAAGAAATTAAATTAATATAATACAGCTAATTGGGTTTACAATATATCACTTCTTAGATTGCTTGATATTAATAATAAATACGAAGTTTTAGTTTTTCTGTAGTACCCTCTTGTCGTCATCCTGGATCAAACCGAAGGGGTTTTCTTCATCAACGTCTCTGCGGCTGAGTAGCACTAGGACCACTATTACTGCTATCAAGATAAACAGCATGATCCAATAACGTCGGTAGATACCTCCGGCTCTTCGCACTCGAGAAGATGGGAGTGAGTTCCTAGTACAAGAAACACTATTTAGAATACTGTTTGTAAATGATTCGAACTTGTGAGAGAAACCAGAGTGGTCTTAATAAGTTATTTACACTGACACGTTTCCTGATTAGTCATTTAGTCATCTGCCTAGGCTTTCCTTAACTATATTGGGGCTTCCAGTCTAATCCAATATAGCTGAATACCAGTATTTTACATGAAGCAACTACCTATCTGACCTCCATAACCCAGTAACTAGGTAATTCGATACCCCTTACTAAGACTGATTGTCATTCTTTGGGGCTTCTGACAACCAGTAACAACTGTTAAAAATTCACAAATGACAGGTGGGACTATTGGCTTATGGTGCTTCCCAGGCATGTTTCAACTAATATTATAATTCTGAATGGGACATGTGCTTGAGGTATAAGATTAATAATTTTGAACTTACTTCCACCACCTACTAATCCAAGCAAATGTAGACTTCTGTTTGTACTTATTTTCATCATGATCATAGTTTGTCGTTAGTTTTGGTGGTTCGCTTGATTTGATGCTTTTCCTTGGAGCTTGACCACCTGTAAGTATTAGAAAAGTTCAATCGATGAATTTGGTTTAATATGAAACTTAACCTAATTAGATTTCACAACAGGCGATTAAAGAGTAATTAGAAGTTCGATAGATATATGGGTAGGTCACAACCTATAAGTCCTTCCGACCTTTGAAGGGCCTTCACAATTCTCTTCAAATCTAACTGTTGTAAATTTTGACATTCAGAAGTGCCTTTTATGTGTGTGCGTTACCCAGGCCAGATGTTGTCGAAAATGGTCATTTGAATCTTATAGATAATTAGTTTTGCGGCTTCTGTAATTGTTGCGCACATTTTTAAATTTGTTGCGCTTATAGTTTTTTAATTATTTCACAAAAACATTTCCTGCTGGGGTAACGTTACCCCAGCCAGACCTTTTTCTTTCTAATGGGAATATTTAAATAATTACTAGCTATAAAATTAGTTGTCTAGATGAAGTAAATGTTGTGCCTTATTTTGTATTTGTTCTTTCATCGGTTGCGAAGTTATTCGAGATTTTGCTGGGGTAACGTTTTTGGTTTTGCTAGATCTTTGAAATGGTTAAGCGGATTCTTATCATATTTTGTACATGGCTTCTTAGGAATTAGTATAAATTTGTTCTGCAATAAAAAAACAACTATAATACATAGCTTAAAGGTTATTTCATTACATAGAAAAACACTTCAATTGGTCCCAGCACTCTCAATAAGAGCTCTAAAGACTTACTTTAAACGTTATTTTAAAGCTTGTAACTGCCTTCAAATGTATGTGAAGTTTCATTAGTATCCTGTAAGTATTTAACAAGTTATGATGATATTGAGTTCTTCACGAGCACGGTCTTGATGCGCGCGGTGTTATTTGGCCACTGGATTGGATATATGAACTGAATGTTATGTCAATTATTAGTTTTTTAGTTCAGTTGTATATCAGTAAAATTTCAGCTCAGTACATTGGATAATTAATGAGATAATACGATTAAAGTCATTAGGAAGTGAATGACCGTGGTAACCCGACCAAGTTTAGGTGGTTACGAAAAAGCGAAAACGCAGAACATTATACTATCTTTTGAAATGTTTAGTATAATACACCTTACAATTTCAGTACAGACGCGTACACTGTTAAATACATTAATAATATAATAATATCTGTACTATGAAAACATTATTATTATCTTCCAGTTGCACAAACTTATCAAAAATCACTGATATAACATGTCGTTCGGTGGGACGCGGAAGGGGTGGGGTGAAGGGGCGCATTGTTTGCATATCGCACTAAACATGCTCCATAATCACATAATTCATCTTGTAGAGTGCGCGTGCGTTTCGGCAGTTCCGTTTCCTGTTTTTGCAAATATTTATAGTGTGTGAGAGCTAATATAAAATAACTAGCTTCTGCCCGCGGCTTCGCCCGCGTGGATGTCGGAAGTTATCCCACGGGAACGTGCTACCAGGATAAAAAGTATGTGCTTCCCCAGGATGCCATCTATCTCTTTGCCCAATCAGAAGTTCAGTGGTTTAGGCGTGAAAATGTTACATACAGTTTCAAGTTCAAATCCTCCCCTGAAAACCAAATTATCCCTTTTTGCCCCGTCAGGGGTCAATTTTCGACAACTTTACATACTTTTTATTAATTATTTTCTGTCGAAAGTATCAATACTGAGTTTCGAGTTATTCGGACCGCGCATTCAATTTCTTCCACACAAACTTCAACACCCCTATATCCCCCTTTGAGGGGTAGTTTGAAAAACTTATAATGATAAACTTTATTACTATTACTTAGGCAAGTATTGTTGCCAAGTTTCAAGTTTATTAACTAAATTAATAAGATTTTTCATATAAACTGTATCCCCGCTTTTCACCCCCACGGAGGTGGAATTTAAAAAAAATCATAACTTGACTCAAAGATTATTTACACCAATTTTATAATTAACCAAGCCACTTATTATAATCCTCCCCTGTAAAATTAACTACCCCTTTTCACCCCGTTAGGGGTGTATTTTCGAAAAACCCTCATAGTACGTGTTATTATTTATTTTTAGTCTTAAGTACACACACAGTTTACTGAGTTTCGAGTTAATCGGACCGCGCGTTCAAATTCTTTCACACAAACTTTAACACCCCTATATCCCCTTTGGGGGGTAGTTTTGAAAAACTAATAATGATAAACTTTATTGCTTACTTAGGCGACTATTCATGTCAATTTTCAAGAATATTAACCTAACGAATAAGATTTTTCATATAAACTGTATCCCCGCTTTTCACCCCCACAGGGATGGAATTTTGAAAAATCATTTGGGATGTGTTCATAACTTGGCGCAAAGATTATTTATACCAATTTTCGAGTTAATCAAGCCACGCTGTAAAATCCTCCCCTGTAAAATTGACTGCCCCTTTTCAGGCCGTCAGGGGTAGAATTTCGAAAAACCCTGATACAGATTATTCTTTCCTTTCAATTTTAGGTATAAATACTGAGTTTCGAGTAAATCGGACCGCGCGCTAAAATTCTTCCATACAAACTTTGAAACCCCCCAATCCCCTTTTAGGGGGTAGTTTATAAAAACAAAAAATGTTCAACTTCATAATTTACTTAGATAAGTATTCGTGCCAAGTTTCAAGTTTATTAACTCAAGGAATAAGATTTTTCATACAAACAAAATCCCGCCATTTCACCCTCTTAGGGATGGAATTTCGAAAAACCCTTTCTTAGTGGATACCTACCCTTTACGGAGGATACACCCTCCAAATTTCATGTCTCTAGGACCAGCGGTTTAGGCTGTGCGTTGATGTCTCAGTCAGTCAGTCAGTCAGGACTTTGAATTTTATATATATAGATAAGTGTGGCGAATTACTGCTAATGTGGAGTGCTTCTATTGATGATCATAGTTATGGTGCAGGCTGCTTGATGAATTCACGAACAAGGTAAGCTTGTATAATGTAACTACAGAAATATTAGCAAAATTATTATTAATATGTACATGTTGTTAGGTACTTATCTAAAACTGTATTTTTTTTAAGGCTTAAATATTTGAATTTAGGAACTTATTATTTTCTTTTCTTTCGTACTTAGTTATTACCTAGACTGGAATTCTCAACAATGATAACGACATATTTATCCTTCACTACATAGTACCTATAAAACAAAGTCGCTTCCCGTTTGTCTGTCCCTGTTTGCTTAGATGTTTAAAACTACGCAACGGATTCTGAAGCAGTGATCATTACACAGTCCAATATGTGTATATTTAAATAAAAACTGTAACTGTGTATACTGAAATCTATAATTTAATTAAAAAATAATAGAAAATTTCAAAAAAGCAAAATTACTATCTGTAATTTTAATCTGTGATTGTTTTTAAGAATAAGTTTAATAATACTTTAAAAGTTCAATTGAAATGATTATATTACCTGTCAATAAAATTTATTTAATAATCACATAGTTTTTTTTAAAACTTGTGTACAAGTCTGTACTAAATTTGTAACACTATCCTACATATTTTAGAAGGTACCATAATGTTTTGCGTTTTCGCTTTTTCGTAACCACCTAAACTTGGTCGGGTTACCACGGTCATTCACTTCCTAATGACTTTAATCGTATTATCTCATTAATTATCCAATATACTAAGCTGAAATTTTACTGATATACAACTGAACTAAAAAACTAATAATTGACATAACATTCAGTTCATATATCCAATCCAGTGGCCAAATAACACCGCGCGCATCAAGACCGTGCTCATGAAGAACTCAATATCATCATAACTTGTTAAATACTTACAGGATACTAATGAAACTTCACATACATTTGAAGGCAGTTACAAGCTTTAAAATAACGTTTAAAGTAAGTCTTTAGAGCTCTTATTGAGAGTGCTGGGACCAATTGAAGTGTTTTTCTATTTAATGCAATAACCTTTAAGCTATGTATTATTATGTTTTTTTTATTGCAGAACAAATTTAAACTAATTCCTAAGAAGCCATGTACAAAATATGATAAGAATCCGCTTAACTATTTCAAAGATCTAGCAAAACCAAAAACGTTACCCCAGCAAAATCTCGAATAACTTCGCAACCGATGAAAGAACAAATACAAAATAAGGCACAACATTTACTTCATCTAGACAACTAATTTTATAGCTAGTAATTATTTAAATATTCCTATTAGAAAGAAAAAGGTCTGGCTTGGGTAACATTACCCCAGCAGGAAATGTTTTTGTGAAATAATTAAAAAACTATAAGCGCAACAAATTTAAAAATGTGCGCAACAATTACAGTAGCAACAAAACTAATTATCTATAAGATTCAAATGACCATTTTCGACAACATCTGGCCTGGGTAACGGACACCTTTTATGTGGCTATTTGAAAAAAATGCGTTGATTTTGTTAGCACTTTGGTGAGAAATAAATAAAAGATATTTGTTATAGTAATTTTTTTAACTAACCTTGTAAGCTGTCAGTCCTCTTAATGGAAGTGTTGTCATAAATGTTGACTGGTTCATCAGGAATCTGAACAATGGAATGTGGTGTGCCATTGGCAGAGCGGCTGGTGGACTCGTCATCGCTGGCTCCTACAGGGGTGCCTCGTTGATTGTCCACCGTGCTTGTGTAATAGGGGGAGTGGTGGTCGATGGGAGACTGACTCCGGCGCCCTGCTGCGCCTTTCATGTCTTGGTCTTCTGAGAGCTGTGTTCAAGAAACATTTTGAAAATAACTGTGAATGTGTTGGCTTTATAATAGTAATATGATTATATCAATATTTTATCATAATTGAGCCAGACTTCTAAAGTTATCATTCTGATGAAAAGAACCCTATTTTGCAGAAAAAAAAAATTTTTGAAGACTGAACTATTTCAGTTACTACTAATGTATTTCATTTCGGTACACCCAACTGGGTGTGTCAATTTAATTAACTGTGACAAATCATGCATTACAAATGAAGGTTACAAAACAAGGCTTATAATATATGGTTTAGCTAATTATAAAACTTTCGGTGCATGGTCAGTTCCTGTGTTGTTGATTTATAAAGCACACTTTACACTTTAATTGATTTTTTTTCCTAGTCCTGTAGCAAGGTTTAATTTGAGTTTTTTAAAGTATAGTACCAACCAGAGGAAGACCCAAGCCGGCTCTGGCCCAGTTGACTCCTGCCAGTTTTTCTCGGAGCTCATCAGCGACTGGAGAGACTAGGTTGGGAGGGGGGAACACAGGTGTGGCACAGGACGGGCACTGGTAGCCTGCTGGAGCCGTTGTGCGGGGCAGGGCCCTGTATCGTGCCTCAGCACATGCCCAGTGAAATACATCTGAAAAATTTTGTTTTGATGGTTGTAAAATAGTTGTGTAAAGTGCAAACAGTGCACATATGAAGTTTGGTGAACCTACTATTGTACTTAATTTGTACCCTATTGTATAGTATTGTGTCTGCATGAGCATTACACAGAGTACAGTATAATCAGTCTTAATAAAAATAAGTTTTATGGTTATTACTATTGTTATCTGGTAAGACAGTACCAGTTAATTAGCTCATGCATATGTTTCAAGTAACTTGAAGATACTTAATCAGTTCAGTTGGTTATTATTGATTAAACCATTGATATTTTATTTTAACATTGCCTGTAATTGTATCTTATCAAAAACATGTTTTATTAATTAAACTAGTTAGTAGTTCAGTATCAATATACGTCGATACTTACGATAACAAGTAAGACGAATACATTCGCCCTCACTGAGACTTTTTGTGCAAATTTCACAGATGGGATTATAATCACTGTCTTGTAACCATTGCAAGTATGACTGTATTATACACTGGAAAGCAGAAAGATACACAATTAATGAATACGTTACATACGTTCACTGTAATAATACATCTTTTATGGATATGTGGCTCCAAATTACCTTCGGGTGACTCGTCACCATACAATATTCACAAACATTGACTCGGTGTTCAAAGCAAAACTGATTTGTAACTCGTCTCTTTGGACATTTACACAGCCCCATTGTGATCCTCCAATAAGATTATACCAACAGGTAATTTATGTTACAAGTTGTACACGAAAAACCATTAAGCTAGTAAGAAATCCTGCATTTAGAATCGAAGACAAACAAAAGTGGCAGTGGGGGTGGGGATGCAGGCAGCCCAACAGTCAGCCACGTAAAACAACTGTCAAAATTTAATTGGTGTGTTCGTAATTAAGGATTTATTCGTCTCTTGATTCGACTAAAACTATTTGGTTTTGTTCGTATTCTGGGTAGTTATAGATTTGCATTGAGCTTAAAAATAAAAGGGCCGTTGGTCAATACTCCGCTAAAAAGTTTTAACTACAGGCTAATGCCCCCTCTGGATGAGACGGGCACAGAAGCGTGGGGTTTGGCACTAGAAAAGAGAGGCTTATGCCCAGCAGTAGGTGGAGTCGGGCTGGCTATGGATGATAATAAAGAAGACCTGTGTAGGCCCCTTGATGTGTTGGGTTACTAGAGTTGAATGTCGAAAAACGCTAGCATCCCATCGCATTCTTCAAATCAATTGTCACTGTGTGTCAAATTAGGTTACATGCTCTGTGGTCAAATTGTCAATGTCAATATTGAGATGTGACAGATGTGTTGAGAATCGGAATTACTCCTAAAATATCATCAATAAATAAAAGAAACAGAGGTGAAGCTCTGTTTCAAAATGTCTACAAAAATACTGACTCTTGGAAACATCTTCAGCAGACCAATTAATATTCTTCTGAAGAAAAACAATGTTACACCTAACCTCAAAACTAATTTTAGTACAACGTCTGTTGCTTGTGTAAACTTCTTCAATAAATGTAAGTTAACTATTATATCGGCACATATTTTATTACTATGTTACTTATATGTATACTAAGCCAGAAGCAAAACAGTTTTCTTACTTATTTACATTTACAGTGCCCGCAGAAAAGTTGTGGAAGTCAGTGACATCCGTAAGTAATGCTGGTGCAAAGAAGGGTCGTGGTCGGGGAGCGGGACGCATTCGTATCCGTGACTTGAACCGTGGCCAGATGATCGGCGTGGGCAAGATCAACATGCTGTGGCCCGGTCTCTCTGCACCAGTGATTAGGGGCAGAGAGCTGCTGAAACAGCAGAGACTGCCTGATGACCAAGAAAGGTGATCAAATTATTGGAGTTAAATTTTCCATACCGAGAATTCAGTTCTTTGAATCTGTATTACATTATCTTGAACTTATATTTCATCTTCCATTACAGGCTTGAAAAACTAATAAAGATCAGAGATTCAATGACCAAGTTCCGACGTCTCAAACTCAGTCCTATAGAGAGAGGTTGGTCAGGCACTAAAATGCCTGGACGCAGTCTAGGTGCCCCTGATCCGGTTGGAGAAGGTAATAAAATTTCTAAACAAACAATAATACTGACTCATAATTATTCTACATTGTTTAAACAAATCTTGCACAATACAATGCTCTTGTTTTCTTGTATCAAGTTATATGAGACCTCAAATTGTTGTTTGCAGATGAATTCACTGGGTTTGACACTAAAGTCCTGCAGCTTCGATCACTCTTGATCATGAAAGGCAGTCTTGGACGTACCAGGAACTTTCAGGCACTGGTAAGATGAGCAATTCAGCCCACCTATTTGATTAAAACCTTTTTATGGCAAATATTCTTTATATGTGCTTTATGTGTGTCTATAATTGTTTTTTTTTTATTTTCTAGGTTGTGACTGGAAATGGACAAGGCTTGGCTGGTTTTGGATTTGGCAGAGCTAAGGATGCACCAGCTGCACTTAGGAAAGCCAAGAACAGGGCGGGCCAGAAGCTGATGGACTTTGAGATTTACAATGGACACACAAGTAGGAAATTTTTGTATTATTCATTATTGTGCTGTAGTTGTAGAAGACAAAACTTAGCCAGAAAACTCATATTAATTGTTAAAAAGTCATAAATTCCATGTTATTTTTTCAGTCTTCCATGATTTCTACACAGCTTTCGGGAAAACAAAGATATTTGTACAACAGAAGAATGAAGGCTATGGTTTGATGTGCCATAGAGCAATCAAGGAAATTTGCCAAGCTATTGGTATTAAGGATTTGAGGGCCAAAGTTGAAGGGTCTAACAACCTGCAGCACATTGTAAAGGCATTCTTCATTGGTCTGCTACAACAGGTACAGGATTCAATTTTTATTTTATTATATTCAGTTAAACTGGAAGCTAACCTCAATATAGTTGGAAAAAGGCTAGACAGATGAAATGAAGATGCAATTGCGCCATGCTTAGTGTGATGGCAGAGGCAACTGCAGCAGTCGACACTATTCAACGCCCGCCGTCGGCAACGTGCTGGTCGTGTATTTCTCGACGGCTGTCGACGCGAACGTTCATCGAGTAGGCCGTTGACGCGTGCCATTCATGTGTATGCACACTTATGTTAACTGTATTCTCATTATAATGTTGTTTTTTCCAGAGAACTCACCAGCAGTTAGCTGAAGAGAAAAAACTGCATTTAGTTGAATACAAAGCTGAAAATGAATACTTCCCGAAAGTGGTCGCCAGTCCCTCTGAAGTTAGGACAAAGGATCAAGTACAAAAGAACGAGACTCTAGACTTCATACAGTATGTCATGAACGACAAAGTTATACTAAAGAAAAAGAAGTTCCCACAATTCTACGAGACCTTGCCCAGCTACAAGATCTACCTTAGGAAGTATGAGAAGTACAGAAGTCATGAAAAGATGCGTCTTAACCTGAAGGTAGAATATGGTGAAGTAAAGAGCTTCCTCACTGACAAATACCCTGAAAAAGCAGAACCAGAAGCATAGGTAGGTATATTTATTTAAATGTAGAACTTAGTTGTTAATAAATAAATAAAAGAATGTATGTTGCAATCATTTATTTATTGATTTCAAATTATCAAAAGGATTATTTTCATTGTTTGAATAAAAACGATAATGGAATAGTCTTACTACTCTATTAGATAGGAAGGAATCACGCATATAAAATGAAATAAGCTTTCTACTTTCGAGTAAATTAAAGTAGTAGAGTAGAGTAAAGCTTTTAACTTAACACCATCACTATTCAAATTGTGTTTTACCCTCGTCTGTCATCGCGGCGATCCCATGATATTTCCTTAGTCAAGCCAGTTGAGGTAGGCGATTCCTAAATTAATTTTCCAGTACTATTTGCTCAGCTATGGAAAACAAATTGAACACACCATTTCGATAATTACAACGACTTCTAAGATGTAAATAAATCTATATACAGACCAACATTCCGAATAGGATCGGGCATAATATAAGCAAAAACCTATAATATTAACTTCCATGTATCATGTCATGGCACCTAACTTCCGTCCAACGATTATATACATGAACGTTTAAAGCCTAAAGGAGCCGCTAAATGCTCTAAAATGCTAGACTGTTCAACTCAAGCACCACAGTCTTCCGTAGGTCAGTGTTCTATTGCTTTCGTTCTGGCGAGTATAGTTGCATTAGGTGATACTTCCAATCAAACGGAATTTTATGAGGTCTTTTAGAATTATAAAATCATTGAAAATAAAAATGCAAGGTAAAAGTCAAGTTTTTCTAATGCAACTATTACCGCGCTATCGGAAATATAGGGCATATCTATCGATAACCTTCCGCTCATTGATTTTCATATTAAGAATGTGCGATTTAAAGTACAGACGTCACTCAATGAGACTAACAAACAAAGCTGTACTTGAAAACAGTAAAATAAAATGAAATAAACAATATTATTAACTAAGACTATATCTATCATAATATTATAATGAGTTACATAACCATCGCTCTCTTATATTGAAAAAATGTCCTGCCAAATATATAAAATAATTTAATATCAAAACGAGAAGATTAGTTTTGTACCGCGATTATGTAATTTGTAACTCTGTATAAAAATACATCACATTTTAGAATCACTACGAGTGTTTGAAATATTTTATATCAAACACTATAAGATAAGCACATATTGAAAGCGCATTTTTTAATTTATAAAAAGATCGTGTGTTCATTTTTAACCAATATAGGCAAGTACATGTTTTAAACTAGCCGCTTCCCTATTGATGAACGCCAGAAACCCTAAAACTACAGTTATACTAAAGGTACTGAAAATAGCATATTTCCATGAACATAAGTGGCAGTCGACGGACAAGCCTCGTGTGGTGAACTGAGCAGGGGTCTTGAGCGGATTGCATCAAACTTAGTATGTACTTCGGAAGAGCGAAAACTTGAGCATATTTATTGGATATGTATTTTTATTACTTAATGATTTTTTGGATACAATGTTCAGATATGTATGTAATTATTCTAAATTGTTGTATTGAAGCGGAATGTTACGGTACTAATGCTAAAGAAGTGACGCTAATCTTAAGTTTAGTGCAATCCGCCCTCACAAAATTATACACGAGAATAAATTGTGTGAGAGAGATCATCGTATAAGTTGACAAGCAGGATCTTCTTAGTCTATAGAATCTGAAACAAAGATAATAATTACCGTTATTACATAACTAAATAGAGCTGGCAAATACTTAAAACTAAACAGAACCTCTATTTTTGAAGTTGGTTAATAAATGAGAAGAATTTTGAAAACGAGCCACACAAAAGTCCATGGATAGTTTATATCCGACGCGATGATTATTTTCTGACGTCACGCAAATCCTGCATCTCGCAAGCAGAGTTTACCGCACAATTACTTCCCAAAATCAATCGTTGGGCAGTTGCCCGCCAGACATAACACCTGACTGGTTGGAGGATCCTCCCTTTTTTATGGAGGGGGAGTGAACTTTACACCCTGTTTCTCATACCTCTATAGGTTATTTTCTAGTGTAGAAGCTTAGCAATAGTCTTTGGGCGAATTTCACCAATGAAACTGAGCGCGATCATCTAAAGCACGTACAACAACTGCCAGTGTCTTCATTGTGGTGGAATGTTGACATTGACAGCTCTGTAAACCGGTTTAGATGTGCTGATCGCGTTCAGTTTCACAGGTGTAGTTCACCCTCAATCTGCCAAATTAAACCCAGTAGCGTCTGCGGCTACGAGTCCATCGTAGTCTCAGGCGCTACTGGGTTTGATTCCCAGGTTGGGCCAGGTCGGGCAAAGTGTTATTGGGTTTTACCATGAGGAGTTTCTTAGTAGCAGCTCGGAGTCTGGATTGGTGCCCGGTTGATGGCAATAGGCCTGCCCCCTATTTCATGGAACTTCAAAATAACTGGCGAAATGTGGGTGTAGTATAGGTCCACCTCTGCCCGTTTGAGGATTGGAGGTGTGATATTATGCCAGTAGAAGCTAGGATATCTCACCCGTGGAGCGCGAGGGGTCGTGCGAGCGCCACTTGTCGGCGTGGTGGCGCTCGGCGTGCGGCGCCAGCGACGCGCGCACGCCGCCCAGCACGTCGGCCGCGCCCGCCGCCGCCAGCGCGAGGGGTGCCACGGCCGCGCCCGGCAGGTGGCGCAGCACGCCCACGCCGTGCGACCAGCGCGCCGCCATCGCCATCGTTGCTGCCGTGTCCGCGAAACCCTGGCAGGACCAAGTTTAATAAGTAACGGTCACTTCATATTAAGGCTGATGAAGTCACTTTTATTCAAAGGTTTATTGTATGAGTTTAAGGATGAAGGAAATTGGGCCCAGAACGGAGCCCTGAAGCACACCTCGAGATACAGTCACTAGGTTGGATTTTTTTTTCTCCATCCACAACCTTCTTTATCTCTATATACTGACGTCTTTTATGCAAATAGGAGCTGAATAGCTTCAATACATCTTCCCGTATACCATAATGTTCCAACTTGGCCAGAAGAATTTCATGGTCTGCTGTACCGAAGGCAAAACTAAGGTCCAGAAAAATACCTGCCACTTTATGTTTTTCATTTCAATTAGCGCCAATAGCGTCTGTGGTTCCTAATGATTTTTGGTATCCGAATTGCTGACTATTTCGATTTTAAGTGAATAAAAAAAAGTGCACCATGAGCCTATTCCTCATTATTTTTTCGAATATCTATAATCTATATATATAAAATTCAAAGTCCTGACTGACTGAGACATCAACGCACAGCCTAAACCGCTGGTCCTAGAGACATGAAATTTGGAGGGTGTATTCTTCGTGAAGAGTAGGTATCCACTAAGAAAGGGTTTTTCGAAATTCCACCCCTAAGAGGGTGAAATGGGGGGATTGTTTGTATGAAAAATCCTATTCCTTGAGTTAATAAACTTGAAACTTGGCACGAATACCTATCTAAGTAAATTATGAAGTTGGGCATTTTTTGTTTTTATAAACTACCCCCTAAATGGGGATTGGGGGGTTTCAAAGTTTGTATGGAAAAATTTTAGCGCGCGGTCCGATTTAATCGAAACTCAGTATTTATACCTAAAATTGAAAGGAAAGAATAATGTGTATAATGATTATAATAAGTGGCTTGATTAATTATAAAATTGGTATAAATAATCTTTGAGTCAAGTTATGATTTTTTTTTAATTTTACCCCTGTGGGGGTGAAAAGCGGGGTTACAGTTTATATGCAAAATCTTATTAATTTAGTTAATAAACTTGAAACTTGGCAACCATACTTGCCTAAGTAAGTAATAAAGTTTATCATTATAAGTTTTTCAAACTACCCCTCAAAGGAGGATATAGGGGTATTGAAGTTTGTGTGGAAGAAATTGAATGCGCGGTCCGATTAACTCAAAACTCAGTATTGATACTTTCGACAGAAAATATTTAATAATAAGTATGTAAAGTTGTCAAAAATTGACCCCTGACGGGGCAAAAAGGGGTAATTCGGTTTTTAGGGGAGGATTTGAACTTGAAACTGTGTATTACATTTTCACGCCTAAACCACTGAACTTCTGATTTGGCAAAGAGATAGATGGCATCCTGGGGAAGCACATACTTTTTATCCTGGTAGCACGTTCCCGTGGGATAACTTCCGACATCCACGCGGGCGAAGCCGCGGGCAGAAGCTAGTCTTTGATAATACTGGCAATAGGGAAATCGGTCTGTAGTTAGCAGGATATGTTTTTGAATCTTTTTTAAAAATCGGAAGCACACGAGCCTGCCGCGGTGCACTCATTATAAAATGAAGCTAATGGAGTTGCCAATTATTTATTATAATGATAGTCAAGGGGATAACGTCATAACCAGTAGTGGTTTTATTGCGCATATTTTTAACCATATTATAAATTTCTAAGGGTGTGACTGCGTCAAAACTTATGTTAGAATTTACTCTGCTAACGCTTTCAGTTAAATGATAAATGATTTTATTTTGTAAGTAGGTTTGTACAAACACTTACACGTCAATCATATTTTAAAACTAGATGAGGTCGGCGTTTCCTATCCGACTACTCTGAGAAGAAAGGCCGAAACAAACTCAGAGGTCACAGTCTCTTTTAAAGTCCAGACATAATCTTGGTCAGATCATATGAAGACCATGCAGGTCGATGTCTGAGATGGTCTTTTGAGGAAAGAACCACACAGATTGAGAGGACCTGTCCAGTCAGTGCACGCATTTGTCAGAAATCGTGCAGCTCTACTCAAAACTTAAGGAGCTCGACGATTTGACGAACAATACCAAAGAAAGGACATTTGGGTAGGCCACATTAATTACTCAAACTGCCAGACCATGAAAAAAACTAAGAGAACAGAGAGAAAAATAAAATATAATAAAAATAAAGTGACCCACATAGTCTTCACATTCACAATAATTAAAATAATAGAATACTTTACAAAGTAAGCAAATGTCATAGTACATATATATAAAATTCATTGATGTCAAAGTGTATATATAAAAAAAAAAACAACAACAACAAAACAGAAAAATAAGAACACTAAATAGGTAAAGAATTGGAAGCAGCTCAATCCCAAGCCTTTTTGTCCTCGATGTAATCATTAACGGTATAAAAGGCTTTCTGGCACAACTTACGTTTAATGAATGATTTGAATTTATTAAGGCTTAGATCTTGAACGGGGCTTGGAACTTTATTGTAAAAGCGTATACATTGGCATCTGAACGAGCCACCTATTTTCTTGAGCCTTGTTAAAGGTACAACAAATTTGTTTCTAGTATTTTTATATCATGGATATCACTGTATTTTTTAAACAATTTTATGTTTTTATGGGCATATAAAAGATTTTCATAAATATATTGAGAAGTCACAGTCATAACATTAATCTCTTTAAATTTGTCTGAGCGAATGTCTCGGACTTAATTTATAAATTGATCGAACAGCTCGCTTCTGCAAAACAAAGATAGTGTAACTATCGGCGGCATATCCCCACAATAGAATACCGTACGATATTACACTATGAAAATAACTAAAGTACACTAGTTAGATATGTAATTGCTAATTTTTGGTCACAAGCTGTTGGGTAACATATTAGCCACATCTAAAGCATTATTAGTAAATTTATTAGGACTTTATTTTTTTTTAGGACTTTGAATACATTGGTAAAAATTAAAATGATTGTTTCAAAAAATCATATTGCGTTTTGTTTTACATCAGTCACTCCGCGATTTTAAAGGGAGGTATTATCCACTCGTGTTATTTAATTTCTTGAAGTTTAGGTCAATATAGCGTATATTTACCTAATCTTTTCCGTTCTCTGGTTATCAGCAAAGGTGAAACGAATAATAGAGGTAGAAATCTGTATAATTTTTTTCAGTAAGTCTACTGACCTCCTTAACCGTCTGGTAAGCGCTGGCGACTCCTTCCCGAATGTCGGCAGGGTGTCGCGAGGGGTCGTGACGTCGTCGGCGGCGTCTCTCTCGCCTCGCGTACGCATCTTGTAGTTGTAGCGTCGGACCGGGAGTTAGCATGTCAAACGCAGTCTCTGCTGTAGCCTAAATATCAAAATAATTAAATTAATAACGGAACTAAAGTTAATGTTGTGTGCTGAAATTGTGATGATTATGGTTTACATCCCCTTTTCACCTTTTAGACAAGGAAATGTAACATATAGGTAAACTAGAAAACGTATGCGTTCTGGTAATCTTCGTGTTTCCGAATTAGCACAAACGCTGCGCCGCAGAGTAACCGCCTACAAAGGCAATGATTCTATGTTTTGTATTGCGCGCTTTGTAGTAGTATCAGTAGCATCTATCATTGCGCTTTTGTATGAAGGTTTCTCTCTGTCGGGTTACCAACTCCGGTCTCAGATAGTAATTTGTCACTCGAAAAGTATTGAAAAGATTATTAGAATTGCACAGACTTGTTAATTTATAATTTTGTAAAAATGGCAATACCAAATAGGCAAGCATGGTTGTAACAGCTCTATATTAGATCTCATCATCGCGCGTTCGTATTTCCGAAGATAGGCCATGATTCTCGAAGCACATACGTTTCATTGGTAAGTTGTACCTGTATAAGTTGCAGAAGCCTGGTAGTAATATCTAGCGCGGCCACAGCGGTGCGCGCAGTGAAGGAGGCGGCACCTCGCCTCAAACCGTGGACTAGTCTACCGTCGCGGCGCCACTGTTCTACTGGCAGCCATACTAAGTCCCTGATGCCGGTTACTGAGGAAGATAGTTTTAATAAGTATTGTCTAGAAATAAAGACAAGGGGCTAAAAATCTCTGACCGTTAGAGATTATACATACCTATAAAATGTATGGTAATGACTGCAAATCACTTTTACGGTGGAGAGGTTTTTTTATTGAAATAATGATTCTATTTTTTGGAACGAAGTTCCTTAACGCCGCTTGCGCTAGGAGCTGACTGGTAGAAATCGAAAAAGCGTTATGCCCCCTCCACGCGATTTTCTCGTTCTCTCTGTCTTTTTCTATTATATACGAGTGTTCATGTGCGTGCGAGTATCGCGTAAGGGACTCCGTTCTTGAAAGAGCAGTAATAGGGCTGGTATTATTAATATGATAGTGCTTACTAAGCTGAAGTAGCGAGTGCATAGGTCCGATGCCGCTGAGCAGACCGGGCAGTTGGTGACGCTTGATGTCTGACAGCCACTCGTGTAGCGCCCATTGTACTAGTTTCTCTAGACCTAGGAGACCCAACCTGGAAAATGATGTATGATGTTTAAATGTAATACTTTAGTATCTTGGAAGAAAACCTGAATATAAACATTTAGTGAAGGTGAAACTTGAAATCTAATAAAAAAATCAGTGCCTTAATAGAATAAAATATTGTTAATTGTAGCTGCGAGTGGTTAATAAATAAAATTGGTCAACATTAAAAAGTATGCCTATAACTGTTCATCCTAGACTGGTAAGTCTAGGATGAACAGTTATAAATAAATGAAAAGAACATTCTAACTTGGATAGGATAAACAGAAAACTAAATTACGTTATAATGTTTTATTACGCTCAGATTTCCCACACACAAAAAACCAAAATCTACGTAACGTTCGTAGGTAGGTGACGCGAGCAATATAGAAGGACGTTACTTCCATTTCTCACGCCTTCCGACTAGATGACGAAACCAGCTGATCTGATGAATAGCCTTCACGCATGGTGGTGGATAAGCCAGCAGGTCAAGCTACCCGAAACTGTCAAGTTTTCCCAATAAACCTTGAACTTTAATGCTCTAGCGATAAAGTTGAAAATCTATTAAAGAAATTTGACCTAATGTAGTAGCTTGATGTACTAGCGTCTGTACGCCCTGAACACTATACTTTTACGAATACGAAAGAAAACGTAGAAATAATATAAGAGAATAAATTTTGGTCCACTTACTTGTAGTCAAGCCTCTTGAGCGTTAGTTCGGAGCAGTTGAGTTGTCCTAATCCCATGAGCAGGCCGGCGACGGGCCCGGCAGATAGGTCCACACGTTTGCCCACGTAGTCCAGACGAATTGGCACCTCCGGGGAGAAGACCACGCGTCTGGTCGAGCAAAAGTAGTTGGTCCCAGTTACTTGGCTGTTTAGTATTAGCGTAAGGTGCGATCCGTCGCATGCAAATTTGATACCAGAGAGGCAATTCTAGTCATTTTAAGAACGTTCACAGTCTGATCACAGTGTCAATCTTGCAAAAATACCTCTAATTTCCCTAAATTTTTGACGTCGATTGTCGCTGAGATGAGATTGCGACTAGATTTTGAACATTTTTAATTACGGAAAGTGGCCTTCTGTTCACAATTTATGGGTTTGCCATGGACAGATGGACAAATTATAAACTATCGAAAAAAAATATGGTTTGTTGCATAATTTTTCGTTAGTTTATAATGTTGCGAGATAGATATCTTCATAATTATACGGTAAAAAACAAAGAATATCTAATATCTTTACCTGAAGTAAATAGGCGAGTCGTCAATCGGCTCAGTATCTACTGGTAACTTAGGAACGGGTTTCTCCTGTATGCCCAGCTTTTGAAAGTCTTCTTCTAGTTGAATTAGATTCTCTGAGACTAAACGTTCTGCTTCGTAGGTCTCCATTAGCGGCTCGTCGTTGCGGATCACTGGAAATGAAGAAGAATTTCAGTTGTGGAGTAATTGATCCCTAAAATCATTCTCGAAAAAGGAATACTAACTATTTTAACCTTTTGAACGCCAGAGTATAAACGTACCGCCGTACCCCTGACGCCAGGCCACTTTTTCTGGTAAATGACCTTC
The DNA here is from genome assembly GCA_949629185.1 of Apamea crenata. Lineage (NCBI taxonomy): Eukaryota > Metazoa > Arthropoda > Insecta > Lepidoptera > Noctuidae > Apamea > Apamea crenata. Next base: position 6,668,766 of record OX451371.1, on the reverse strand, counting down.
ATAAAAATAATATGGTGCGACGTGTATTTTGTCATATATTTTTGACGTTGGCGTTCAGGGTAAGATTTCGTTTGTCACATATATGTGACAATGGCGTTCAAAAGGTTAAACATGAGTTTGATTTTATCTCGGCAGTCACATCTTTGCCGTTGAGCTTTTGCCAATACATACGTGAACCAGGGTCACTAACTGATCTCCATTCTAATTAGTCAAGCGCCAACCAACGTTTATAGTTGGGGCCTTTATGGGTGTTATTCATTATTAAAAGAAGCGTATGTGCACCGTGCTCCTGACTCTGGCAGACCGCATTTTTTTTTTAAATGACTTAATACTTAAAAATGTATTTAATGAGAGAAGAAAATGAACAAACGAAATATTATCATCATCATCATAATTCTCTTGTTTTTATCGCAATTTATTTGGGGTCGGCGCAACGTCTTCTTCCATACTTTACTATTAGTTGAAATAAATTGTTAGTGTTTACATTCACCGGTATCGTTCAATGACAGCGAGTCTGCGTCCCCGAGCGAGGTGGGCGTGGGCGGCGGGTCGCGCAGGTGGCTGGCGATGCTCATGACGGGCGGCCGGTGAGTTGGTGTCGTCTGGCGGGACCCGCTCGAGTCCGTGGACAGACCACCCAAGCTTTTTGAGTCGTCGTCTGTAGAAGGTAACAATGAAATTTTTTGAACAATTTTGAAAAAAATAACAGCTGTTTACATTACTCTTGGACTTGCTTTTGATTCCACAGCCATGCATATTGCGTATAGTCTGATATATTTGTTCCGCGTTTTAAATCCAAAATAGAGCTGAGTCCACATAATAACACAAACTTTTATCGATATTCGAATACTGGGGCCTATATATGCTAATGTTAAGCTTTAATCGAGTTGCAACCGCAATACTTGCGTGCGCATGCGCCGATGCGGAATCACGAAATGTCACATCGATCTAGGGTATAAACATACCTGCAGACTCGTCAGTGCCGAGCTTGGATAGGTAGCCGACGAGGAAGGCGAGCGTGTCTTGGTCAAGGTTGAACCACAGTGGTAGGAGGGACACCTTCAGGCAACACTCCTGGGCTGAGAGTGCTGGGTCGGGCCGAAGATGGACTGCTTTTACTATTAACTGTTGATAGAAATATTTTCTGTCTTGAGAAACAAAGTGATGAAGTCTTCTAAACGCCACATACCTATTCACAACCATTCGATACACTTCCGTACCGAATCCGAATCGAACATCAATCAATGATATCGAAGGGGACCTCTAAACGATGTTCACAAATCCGAAACCAAAAATGTTGTCGTTTAAATCAAATAGACGACCGCCGTTCTTCCGACAGCTATATTTACTGTCGGGGGACAGGCAAATCAGGTAGTCAAAAACGTGTAATTTTTACACGACAGCATGTCCAATGGTTGTGAATGCGAAAAAGTGTTTTTGGAGTACAGTGGCGGTTAATTTGTTTTATTATTGCAGTGTTTTTGAAAGTTGGAAACAATTAGAGTCACACAGTTAGAATTACCTGAAGGTTTAAATCGTAAGTGATATTATCGTTTTTAGGAAGCCCTTTGAAACTGGGTCCTTCTAGCAAAAAAAGGTGTATAGAGTTATTCAAAGAACAAGTACCATGTGCGCGTTTTTCCTCTCTGGTTCATCCTTCAGCTTGTATTGGCTGAGCAGTTTGTTGATATCGCTGCAAACTAACTGGTCTAGTACTTCTATCTTGCTGATGGCGAGCGTTTGGCGAGACGCGTGGATTCCGCCAGAGGGGTAGATCTCGTATTGGAATTTGACCTGAGAAAAATATGTTTATGATCTGTACCAATCAAAGAGCAACAAAACAGGACTCGAAGGTCAGAGATTCTACATTGGCTAAATCTACACCAATGTCAAATAACGACACTTATGTTTCTGTATATATTCAATCCTGGAAGCTCATATTTATAAATATGTGTAGTCTGTTCCAAATATGTATGTGTGATGAAAATGTAAAAAAAAACTCTGTTCAGGTTAAATTCTTACGCAAACACTTGCGGAAGGGAATTAGTAACACATTCGTCTGTATTAAGAAGGTTCAACTTTACATTATTAAATTGTAATTGAAAAATCATTCGCAAAAATTAAGCTTATAAAATTAACCACAATAATTGTCAAAGTAAAAAAAATCCTTAAAATAATTTAATAAAGAATTTCTGGTTTAAGTATTTCAATAATTGAGGGCGTTTTGGCTAAGTAATAACAACCGAACGGGTCGATCGGTCCGGCAAGGCTATGCTTGCCGCGGTTGGTCCGTGGTTGGGTTACCATCCGCTACATATCAAGACTCTACAAGACCCCTCCGTGCCTCGGGAAGCACGTTAAGCCGTAGGACCCGGCTGCCATTCATGGATCTTTGGCAGTCGTTACGCGTCGTTAGTAGCCCGAAGTGTGACAATCAGTCAAGTCAACTCACCAAGAGGTATCGTATTACGCAGTAGTGTAAGTAGTAAGTGGATGAATGAATACCAATATGTTCATGTAACATACTGGTATTCAGCTGAAACCGGTGAAATCGGAAGCCGACCCATATTTCCCAACATAGTTGGGAAAAGGCTGGGTAGATTGAAATATTTAAATAATCAAATCAAATCACTCAATTTTGTAAGTGGCAATACATACTAGCATACGCAGGTGTGTTTTCTGATCAGTTTGTTTACATTTTAATCAGATACTTTTGGAACAGACTATAGGTAAATACGAGCTGAATTAGTGTTATGGCTGCTTTAGTCTACGTTACCTTACTGAGGCACAGTTTGACTCTAGTGTGATGGTCGCGTTGCGCGCCGCCCCGCGCGCGCAGGTCGCGGCGCGGCGCGGGGCGCGCGGCGCGCACGCGCTCTGCGCCGGCCGCCCAGCGCACTCCGCCCGAGCGGTACGCGGCAGCTACGGCGCGGCCACTCTCGTAGGGCTCGTAGTCTTTGTTGCGTCTGATAATTATGACAAACATACACTTTTATATAGAAACTAGCTGTACCCGCAACTTTGTTTGTCTGCATGTCGGAAAACCAATTGTCTTAATGGTTTTTTTTTTGTGCGGAATATTTATTCTTTTTCTAAAATAAAAGCACGTTACTCCTTATAACTCCGTTCAACTACAGATGCGGGGGTTGCTCTGCTGAGACGCATATTTGACGTATGGGAGAAATCGAAAAATGCTATTGGAGTTTTCTGTGATCTATCCAAAGCCTTTGATTGCGTGCACCATGACACGCGTTTGCGTAAGTTACGTCATAACGGTGTAAAATCTTCCGGGCTACCAGTTCAGTTAGGTGTTTCGCAAGGCTAAATACTGGGTCCATTCTTGTTCTTAGTATATATCAATGATTTATCATTCCATTTGAAGGGCATCTTTGACGTTGTACTGTTTGCAGATGATACCTCTCTATTTTTAAAGTAGACAGGAATAGACAAGATTTTGACGACGTAAACAGTGCACTCTCAATACTTACAGATTGGTTTACGTCAAATAACCTAGTTCTCAATGCCAAGAAAACGAAATGTATAAAGTTCGCCATACCGAATGTTAGAAATCTAGGACCCAACATCGTCTTAGATAAAGAGGTGCTTGAAACTGTAGGCTCGGCAATTTTTCTAGGACTAACAGTAGATGCCAAACTTCAGTGGGGATGATATATCAAGTCTAGCAGGAAGACTCAGTTCAGCTGCCTACGCCGTCAGGAAAGTAAGACAATACACTGACGTTGATACAGCTCGTTTAGTCTATTTCAGTTATTTTCGCAGCGTTATGTCCTACGGTATTCTGCTGAGGGACAAAGCCGCTGATATACAAAATATATTTGTCCTTCAAAAACGAGCTGTTCGAGCAATTTACCAGCTAGGTGCTAGAGTTTCTCTAAGGGATTTTTTTAAAGATATTGCTATTCTCACGGTTGCATCACAATTCATCTTTGCCAACATCTTACATAATTATGTATTAGACAAAATTTACACTTGTACACTAAAAACAGTGATATTCGCAGTGCTAATACTAGAAATAAGGACAAACTACGTTCCCCCTTTCATCGGCTTCATAAGGTTCATAACACATTTGTTGGGCTTGGTATAACCTTTTATAACAAGATACCCTCTTCTTTGCTAGACTTGCCTTTTAATGCGTTCAAGTAAAATCCAACCTTTGTTCAATGGCATACTATTCCATCAACTTACACGATAAGAATAGTTGGTCGCCCTAATTTAACGCAAGACAATGTTTATGTTCTTTCTCCAGAATTAGCTTACTGACAGGTTATTGTTATTAACTTATTTATTTATTTCACTTCGATGGTCTTTTTTTTTTTTTTTTTTGGATGGGAAATCATCAAATGACCCCTCCCGCTCTGGGTGGAGCGGAAGGGAGTGTCAGACTTTTACTGACTAAAACCCATCCGTGTTCCTTCCTTAGCCCTTTCTGTTCCAGGGCAGCGGTTAACCTTTCGGAAAATCCCGCCGCCCCGGCAGGCTTCGGCCCTATGGGGCCCCGTCCTCTGCTGACATTTTCTCTTTGAGGCGCGCGTGGAACACAACGCGCCGTCCGGCACGGGCCTGGTCCTGATCGGACGGTGAGCTACCCATTACTCACCGCCCGCAGGCCCGCGCCTACGGTGGCCGGGAGTCGTCACGCGGCTCCCGACGCCCGGAGCGTCTCCCGCGGCGGCTGAGGCGTGAGGTTCTTTCCCTCAGCCTCTCAGCCACCTCCTTCGCTAGCATGACTGCTTCGCAGAAGGAGGTGACTGCCTCCCACTCCCTCTCGCCCCGGACCATGGCTTGCACCAGGGCCGGACGCGAGAGGTCGCCGCCGTTGCCGATCGCCTCTACGAGGACACGGCGGGGCTCCGCCCAAGCAGGGCAGACCGCCACCGTATGCTCCACCGTGTCCTCCGGGCGATCCTGGCAGTGGTGACACCCGGGCGTCTCCTCCCGCCTGATGATGTGCAGGAACCTCCCGAAACATCCGTGTCCGGAGAGGACCTGCGTCAAGCGGAAGGACTTCGATGGTCTTAGTTTATCATTTGTGACTTCAAGTGACAGCTATGTGAACAGAACCCAGCAATGCATAAATATGTAAGCTGTCACGCCCTTTATGCCTGGAGGCTTTTATTTGGGTAGTAAGTTTTAATTTACATTTTAATTAATTATTTTTTAGCTTGAGTACGTATAGTTTTTTTTTTATATTTGTTGGTATATTGGCGTGGCTAGCTGACATATGGCAAATAATTTAATTTTATGTTCTGGTCTTGTAATGTTAATTACCGAACATAGGTACCTAGTATTGTATACAATCAAGTATTTTTTAACTGAACAGACAGCTGTGCTGCTGGGGAGTTTGTTGCGCCACTTTTTCTTCCCAGCGATAGCACTAGGAAGTGGTGAAGGGCGGGCGTTTTTGGGGGACTGTCTTTTGTAATTTTGACGTTCAAAAAGTGCTGATTCTCAGCCTAATTTGAATAAATGACTTTTGATTTGATATAACATCAGCTATCTACCACTAAAAGTTCCGTCAAAATAGGTCCAGCCGTTTCGTAGATTAGCCGAAACAAACATACAGACAGACAGACCAAAATGTTTAGTACCGTATATACCTACTTTCATATGCATTTAGTAAAAAAAGCTGTTAGTTTGACATTACAGACACATCAATTTTATTTATTTGAATAGATAAAAAATACCAATTGGATATGGTAGATATTTTACCCAAACGTTTATGCGTACCGCAAAGGAGTTGATAGAATCTGATGTTTCCCAGTGCCTTACAGCCTTGCGAGTCTTTAAGTCTCGAGTGAATCGGTAACTTTTAGGCAAACATGCACCATCGAACGCATTATAGCTTAAAATCACGGGATATACTCCTGTGTCTTACTTGACAGTAGTAGGTGATCCCTGTGGCCTTGGATCCCCCTCAATGGTGACGGTTTTCTTAGCCGGTGGCGAGTCAGCTGGTCGGAAGTCATTGCCGCCGTACATGTTCCATGTCACGCTCATCTCGCATAGAGTATACCTGGAAGGACGATGCTAGATGAGCTACCGAGTGAAAGTGTGTACTCTAGTGAACACATAATAATTATCAGTATGGGCGCGAGTCCTGACGAAAAAACTGATAAAGTGTCGCACTTGCGTCACTTGGCAATTATTATTAAAAAAAAAAAAACAGTCACACGTCCTTGGTATCGTCTAGTATCCAAAGGGCGAAAAGCTTTTTGTCTCCAAAAATGTAGTTGCAACACAATCTTTTGACATTATCTGACATATTACAGAGTTTTATTAATACGAATTCGGTTATTTATTTAAAAGTGGGGTTTCAGATTTGTTTACTTAATACCATAGTCGAGGTCATAGAACAGCGGGTTTCATTGAAAATTCTAAAGTAAAATCAAACAAAATTCCTATAAATTACCTCAACATAGGCAGCGGGAAGCTCTTAGGCGCCTTCAGAACATCGGTCCGTGCCGCGGGCACGGTGAAGTGGTTGTCGAACATGTACACCGGGCCTGGGCCGATCCAGTTGACGACGGGCTCGTCTAGATCGTTGTCCAGCGTCGACGCCTGCGGCTCCACGAAGCAGTATTCATCGTCTGTGTTGCCGCCGTCGCTGCTTGATTTGTGCTATAAAACCGTAGAAAAACAAATATTGGGAAATTAGCAAATAATGTAGGGTTTATAGAGTTGTGGTGGTCCAGAGAGTCAGGTGGTCAGTGGTATCGGGCTTGACTTACGAGTTGTAGGTCGTAGGTTCGAACCCAGAAAGGCGCTTTACTTTGTGGAAATTATTTCATCACCACTGCTCTCAAAACGGTGAAGGAAAACATCGCGAGGAACCAACATGTCCTAGAACCAAAAAAATCGACGACATGTGACATCTACGAACTCGCACTGGGCCCGCGTGGTAGATTATGGCCCACTCCCTCCCACCGTGAGGAGGCCTGTGTCCCAGCAGTGGGAACATTATAGGCTGATTATGTAGGTTTTATAGCCAAGTATTTTAACTGCATCAGGGGGGGGGGGGGGTAATCTTTTCGGTTGTATGTTTGTAAGTCTATATGTCTAATGAGGGGATTCGGTAGCTTATTATTTTGTGGGTGACACACTGAATGAGTGATGTTGTAAAATCGTAAAATAATTAATAGGCGAGTTATAGCCTGTCTCAGGCTGAAAATCCTTTTAGCAGTTGGTTTTTAAATTTATTTTTTGTTTCCAATAATGCATCTTGCAAGCACTTGGAACTTTCCTCAAACTTATATCAAAATTCAGGGGAAAAATATGACTTCTACATATACATACCGATTTCCTCTTAGGCTTGCGTGGTGTGGCCTTTGGAGTAGACGTAGACGGATCACCCAACTCCTTCGCAACCTGCACGTTAGTTGGCTTCGCTTCCTGCGCCTCCTCAAACATGGCCGGCGGCAAGTCCTCCGACTCTATGGACTGTGGTTCCTCTTCTAGCGGTTCAGAAGGTAACCGCTTCATGTTCGACTCGTCCGGGAAGAAGAATATCTCGACACCTTCCTTTTCCGTTGAACTGTTCAGGTCGTCTTCGTCTACTGCAAGAGAATTTGATTTTAGAGACGGCAATCAGCGCAGTTTGTTGTCTTTTACAGCTGGTTAGTCTAAACAAGGGAAATATAACTGCTAGGTTATGTGAACCCCACTGTAGAGAAATTACGCTCATCAATGAGTTTCTTGAATGTATTCCAGATGCAGATATATTTTTTGACTCGCAAAGTACAATCGCAAAACATGTCTACATTTATCTGAATGTGAAAAAGTAATTGTATAAATACTTCCCAAGTTAATGTAAGGTTGTTTCTGTTTGCAAATTTTTGGTCTTAATTCATTTTTTGTTAATCTAAGGTTTTAATTGACACTGTATTGTAATTTAATATTAGTGTAATTAGCATAGATATAAGCGATTTGGTGTAAGCTGTAAGCTTATATTTAATGAATAAATGAATTGAAACCCAATATACCAGGGCCCGTATTCCCGTAATTTAAAACGTTCAAAATCTAGTCGCAGTCTCATTTCGGCGACAAAAAACTGTCAACAACTTGTCAAAATGTAAGGAAATTAGACGTATTTTTGACAGATTGAGACTGAGATCAGACTGAGAACATTCTTAAAATTACGAGAATTACCCCTCTGATGTATGAATGTGCACGAAGCAAAAAGAGTATGCAAGGATTGTAGAACGTTGCATACAATATTAGCTTCCTAAAGTACGGTCGCGAAGTATAAAGAATTTCGACAAAATGTGAGCTTAAAAGACAAACGATGAAGGGGTCGTTGTACGAAATTACTTCTGCTTCGTTAACCGACTTTAGAGTGCTTACTTACCCCTATGGAAACCTGATACGTGTATTTTTATAAATAACTTAAATGGAAAACTTCCAACGAAACACTGAGTTGTCAGATTCTTACTGATTAAGCTATAATTAAATTATTAGACCAAGTTGATAAGGACTTACGTGTTGTATTGGGACTCTCTTTCATAGCTTCAGCCATCAAATCGTTAACTTGTTGAATTTCACTCGGCGATAGTTCCCTTATTTCCTCAATGGGTCTGTCTTCTAGTCCTGAACAGATATAAAATATTGTTTGTAAATTCAGTGGTTGTCAAATATGGTAGGTGGATTGAAATATCGACCTTACACTGGACATCTTGTCCAGTGTAGGCGTTTGTCTTACGTCCTGGCGACGTTCTTTTCGATACAAACACGTCAATGCGACGCCGGCGTATCGTCTAATACTTTAGACGATACGCCAGCGATCAACCAACACCTCATAAAAATGAAGAATATTTTCTTAATTTAATGCGCGAAAAAGAAACCGGGGAAAATAAATGCTTGAATTCTTAGTTACATACCTACTAAAGGCTCCAGCGGCTGGTCGGAGCATATACTGGTATGCCGGGATGAGGGGTCGAAGGGCGTCTGGGAGTCCCCGTCGGATGCTGCGTACGTCAGCAGTCGACACAGTGCCGATGCCGAGTCCCAGCATGTGTAGAGAGTTACCATGTTGTTGGACGCGCTTAGGTCCACTTGAGGTTGTTCATTGGACTGTAAAAGATGCAAAATCTAAAATAGGGGAAGTTCTGTTCTGTCTCGTATCTCTACATAAACTAAACTGGGTGAGGTTTTAAGTAGGGATTTCAGGGCGAAATACGAACTATGAGAAGTAGAGTATGATGGGCGGAGGAGGAGGAGTCACGAGTTCTACTTTAGTTTAAAAAAAACCGTTTTTTTTAAACGTTTATAGTTTAGCTTTATAGATCTAATTAAGATATTTTACGAATACTTTTTAAAGAAACCTTTCTGAACTCGGGTATATTACGCGATTTGGATTCTAATACATATACCATCCGTATTACCTCAATCGTAATAAATAGTTCAGTTTGTGCTTGATCGACAAACGTTTTATCGTCATCCAATAATACTTACACAATTAGCCTTATCCTCCATTCTCAGAGACAACTCGAACAATCCAACGTCAACCACACACACGTAATCCTTGATCACGTCGGCCATTTTGTCATCGTCCTGAGGGACCGCCATGTTTGGCTTAGTGCCGTTCAGATGCATCAGGAACAGAGTACATTCCTGGGCTAGGAAGCGCAGGCAGGAAGTGTTGGTCACTGCGATCAGGTTGCTAGATACGCTGAAGTTGCCTAGAGTTATTACTGTGCGGATTGGGAGGAAGAGTGGCCTGTAAGAGAGAAAAGATTTAGAATGAAATGTCGAGTAAAGAAAATGAAGTAGTACTGTGTTTATATACAAAACTAGGCGTATTGTAGAAGCTGTAGGCTAATAGTGCGATTTTGAAGGCGTTCAAAATGGGAGTTTTGCTTTTTTACAAAATATAATTTCATCAGGTCATGTTGTTTCATTTCAATATTTTTCATATTCCTTTAAACTGTGTTGCTGAAAGAATAGGGCACTTTTGGTGGAATTGCTAAAATTATAAATGATGAAGATCCTATCGAAGACGCTTTCAAATCACATTCGAACATACAAGAATTGTACGATCTAGTCGCCTCTGTACCGTTGACTACTCTATACTACTCATTACAAATAACATACCTATAATCGACAGCGCAGTCTAGCACGTGAACATGCAGTTCCGACAATACTGTTGATGGAGTATACCCAAGCACAGGGTAGTCAATCACATCTATGACGTCCATGAGTTGAGTCAGCCACGCGATTCCCTTGTCGCCTCTGTGGCGGAGCGTTGCCTGCTCTATGCCCAGAGCTATGCATATTGTCTGTAGCCAAAAGAAAAGAGGCCTTTTTTAACATGAGTTCCGTGACAAAATAAGGCCATTTACGTGTGTAAATGGCCTTATTTTGGCACTGAACTAGGTAGATCGAATTTCTTATTGACCTGTGTAGGTCAGTAAGAAATTCGATCTAATGACAGAAAACCATTCTGATTAGGGATTATAAAGAAATAAGAATTTTATCATTTGCATGCTTGCCGCTTGACGAGCTGAAATTTCTCTGGTTGATTTAGAAGCAAATCGAGCAATGTTTATGGGAAATACATGCGTAAAATGATTTATATGGCTACATCCATTAAGTCAGTAAATATGAATAAACTCACAAAGTCGACATCTTATTGCAATGGAATGGCAGTCTTTCATTTCAAATGGCCTAACCTATTAGAAATTAATGACATTAGATACCATTAAATTATCTCCAAATAACTTTACCTTCAAATTAGGCGTCTCCGAATCCGGGTCGACTTTGAGCGCGAGTGTAAACATGTCTTTCTTGAGTAACTTGTCCTTGATGATGACGCCCTTGCCGGACGGGTAGATCGTGCTTTTTAGGTGAGACGGGAGGTGCGTGCCGTACTCACGCAACGGCGGCTTCTCTGACGGTATTGTTAGAAGGGCTGGGAGGAAGAAATTTCATATTGTAATTAGATATTGTTGCCGATTCCCTTGTTCACCGACTAAATTTAAATTCAGTGCATCTTTTTCTTTCTATTTCATTAAGAAAAGGACAGAAGATAAATCTTAGTTTAGTCCTGTCAAATTAGTCAGCGATTGACGTATTATTAGTCGCCATGTTTTAAATCACGGTTCGGTGCAAGTTGACATTTTAGTATTAAGAACTTTGCCTAAAGCGAAATAAAGTTCGAAATACACGTACTGGCTCAATAGTTTAGGCTAGAACTAAAGTAAGGTTTCGTTTTGTAATAAGACGGTTAAAGTCTAAATACTCCTTCACAGAACAGAATTAATTTTCTATTAGCAATTTGAATAACGCTGTTTTAAATCGATTGATTTGCAGTTCCTTAAACGATTTTGGTAGTTTATTAAATATCCTTATAACCATTGGATAGCAACTTCTATGATATAAATGGCTTTTCATAGGAAGAATAAATAATCTGTCAGAATATCTTACGTAATAGTATCTCCAAGACGTTGAAATAAGTCGGAGTGAATTTGAACAAATTTACAGCATTCAAATATGTACATACCGGGAACAGTTAATATTTTTAGATTTTTAAACACAGGTTTTCGAGAAATGAACGGTGGTATGAAGTGAATAGTGAACAAAATGCACGCAAACATTGTTTTTGGGCTATAAATATCCTATTTTTAGAGCAGAATTCCCCCTTAGCACAATTCCGTACCTAATGTTAGAAGCTACTCGTACGTAACCATGATACGCTAAGAGGGCTGTTTTGAGGTTGGCTAATTAACAAAAAAGTCCCCATATGGCAAAAGCGAAACGATTTATCTTATTTGTGGACTTTAGGCAGTGAGGTTTCCATGTGCAGCCACTGTCCAATGTTATGCCAAGAAAAATGGCTTCGTGTGCTTCATGTTCTATGTTACGAGTTTGGTTTCCGCACTTATTCCTTCAGGTGGATCATCGTGCGTGGGCCATGGCGGCTGTCGGTGGTTATTCCAACTAGCCAACCTCACTCCAGAAGTTTATTAAGTCTTCTAGTCTGTTGAGAACATCTGTGTAAGATCTGGGTGTCCCGAGGGTTTCTGACCTAATCTGGGTAACGCCTGTGCACTCAAAGAGCATATGCGCGACGGTTTCATCAGCCTCCACGCAAGCTCTGCACAGGGGCCTGTCTGTTATGCCTATCGTGTGGAAGTGTTTGTTAAGTGAGTAGTGTCCCGTGATGGACCCCGTCACCAGGCGCAGGCATTTCCTGTCCAGGCGTAGTAACCTTTTGGTTAGCTTGCCATCTAATGATGGCATGGCTTCCTTGGACTGCCTGCAGCCCGGTGACGAGGACCACCAGTTCTCCGCTTGTGTGTGGGTGAGCTTCTGTAGCCACCTGCGTAGTTGATTGAAGGGGATGGGAACGACAGATTCCGGTTCACAGACTGACGTAGTGCTGGATGCCCTTCTGGCCAGCTTGTCAGCCAATTCGTTACCTAGCGATCCACTGTATCCTTTTATATTTTATTAAGTGTTCGATCACCACAGCGAGGTTGTCTTAGCCAAGCAAATACCAAGATGGCGTTCCGAAAAATAAACTCGAACACAAATAACCTGAGACGCGCACCTCTATTCGCTTTGATGCGCTCTCGGGCAGGCGGCGGCGGTGGGTAGTCTATTTATTTTCAACTTTATTTTAACTCGCACAAGGACGATATTTGTTGGGCAGTGATAACCGCTCTGTACTGCGCCTCGTCAGAAAAGTCTCATGTGTCATACTCTTATCTATTTACTTACAATCATGATACAGCGTGACCCTCTCAGCCCGTAGACACATTTGGGCCGTCTTCGGGCGTCCGTTGAGCCCGCTCACTTGACACATGGCCAAGTTATAAGCTTCCAGTACCAACTCGCCCATCTGACCTGGTACTACTCGTTTATTGCTGTCCTAAACGAAAAACAGATAATTAATAACCAGCTATATTCGACGATAATATTGTCATGTCTAGCTTTAACAAAAAAAAACGACTATGCGTACTTCACTATGTAAATTCGGAGATGTCGATAGGGATGCTAAAAAGTATCGATACATTTTTAGATTATTGATAGTATTGGCAGTGATATTATTCGCATAACTTTTCTTTGAAAACTTTAATTGCAATGCAAGCACATTTATCGATACTTATGTTACGAATACTCATTAGTTAAATATCGAAACTGTATGTAACTTGTTTGATAGAAGATTTATTATTTAATGGTTTCAAAAGACAGCTGTCACCAACTTACCCTAACAGGAGTATAAATAGTCAAGAGTCCCTTCCCGACTTTGAGAGTGAGACAGAAGTTATGCGCGTCGCTCGTCTCTTGCGCAGGCTTGCTCGCGCCGATGCCCTTGCGCAGTTTGTTGTCGTACGTCGAGTAGTAGAGGTTCTCTTCTTCTGAGGAAGTGCTGTCTGTGTCTGAGTCTAGAGAGAATACAAGGAAAGAAGAATGTTATGCGTTTGTCATAGGAAGAAGGCGCAAGCTTATGTATGTATCTAAAATGATCCATACTTATCAGTATAGTATCACAAGTTTATCGTTATCGAGTCGCAAAAGTTCTTGTACGTCAACACGACAAAATTAACATATGTACTGCAAAAGTAGAAGTTTACGAAACTTTACTATAATACGTTTCAGGTTTCCCTTTCGTTGCCTGACGTCTGATATAGTCTATTACTTATCAAATTCCGTTCCAGCCTATTGTCAGTTATCTTCCGCGGCTTTGTCTGCGTAGCGGTCGGAAACTAATCGGTTAAAAAGTATTCTATGTCCTAACCCAGATCATGGTCGACCTGTGTGCCAAATTTCATCGAAATCCGTTCAGCCGTGAAAAGGTAACAGATAGATAGAGAGTTACTTTCGCATTTATAATCCTACTAATATTATAAATACGAAAGTTTGTATGGATGATGGATGGATGGATGTTTGTTACTCTTTCACGCCAAAACTACTGAACGGATTTGGATAAAATTTGGCACACAGATAGTTTATAACCAGGATTAACACATAAGATACTTTTTATACCGATATTCCCACGGGATCGAAACTTATGCGGGTGAAACCGCGGGGCGCAGCTAGTATTAGAATAGATTGCTTACCATAGCCACTGCCTTTGCACATGCCAAAGGCGGGGTTAAGCGTAGGACACACGAGCGGACTGATGTCGAACTGGTCGATAATCTGCGGCTCCCACAGCAGCAGGTCTGAGTTGATGCGGTTGTAGATTATCTCGTACAACTGCTTCGACCTGAGAACGACAAACCAGTTTAATAACAGCTGAAGCTGCAGACAGGGTTGAAAGGGTTCCATTATTTCTATAAGGACTTTTTGAAAATAAACCTTGAATAATTTCTTATTCATTTGGATAAAGCGATGCCAAAGAACAACTTCCCATCTATCGATGGGAAGTTGTTTACAGACGATTCAAGGTAAGTTAGGTAATGGATAAGTTTAATTTCAGCAAATTAAAACAGTTTTAAAGGGTACTAGAATATCATCATTTTCCTGCCCTTATCCCATGTCACTTGGGGTCGGCGCAACACGTTTTCTTCTTCCATTCTCCCCTGTCAACCGTCACGCTATCATTCACTCCCTTCTCTTTCATATCATTCCACACACAATCCATCCATCTTTTCTTCGGCCTTCCTCTCCCTCTCCATCCATCAACATGTATATTCATCACTCTTTTAGTCACATGCGTTTCGTCCCTTCTCATCACATGCCCATACCAAGCTAAACGATTTCCTTTCAACTTTTCTGTTACTGGTGCCACTTTCAAACTTCCTCAAAGGGTACTAGAATAAAATTCAGTTAATAATACTCACTCTAGTTGCAAACTGAGGATGGGTAGTACGAATTCCAGATGTATGGACGACAGTTCTACGGAGCTGCTTGTGAATTCTGACATTTCTTCTTCATTACCGGGTACTATGAGCTCTTCTTCTTGACCACCTGAAAAGTTTTGAAGAAATATAGAAAACGTGCCTTCTCTTTATGAGAAGAGCTTTGGCTTGCAGTAGGACAGTAATAGTCTGGTATTATTATATCTATCTATATAAATAAAAATGAATCACCGAAATGTATGTACGCGCATAACTTCCGATCGACTGCACCAAATTGGATAATTCTTTTATTTTGTGTTTGTTATTGTCAGGACAAGGATTGCTGGTAGAAGAAAATTAAAAGAAAAAAAGCGAAAAAAAAACCGGGTTGCACTCCGGGAGTACAAACTTGAATATTAAACCTTGTGCATTTTTGATATTTTGGAATGCGGTCTACTCTCCTTCCGTCTTACGAATTTTCGATTAGGTCAAGTGTCGTGACGCGAGTTTAACATTTTTTACCCATCACAACAAAAGTGCACAACGCCGCTAAAGAAGTTTTCACTTCAAAAATATGGCGGCACGACGTTCGCCGGGTCAGCTAGTATTATATAAAACACAGCTCTGTTCTCAGAGCGTCCATATTACGTTTAGGTTATAATTATGTGAAACTATCAAACACATTATTTTGATAGGAACTTATCTAAGACTAATAGGAAAAATGGTAATGCTACGGCTACATTGTCGCGATAATGCACACACCGCGCGCTCTCTGTTGTACAGCCAGATGTCGAGCGGTGTGCGAGAGTGAGCGTGCGAAGTGCAATGTAGCCGTAGCATTAAAGTTACACTTTTGAATTATAGTAAACTTGGCCTGTGTGCGAAAATCGTTGCCCGTGCTTCTAAAATAAATTGGACGACACTAAGGCCGCTTTCACATTAAGACGTTAGCAGCGCGACAGTCGCGCGGCAGAAGCAATCCGCTTAATTGGATTGGCTAAACGGCTTCTGCCGCGCGACTGTCGCGCTGCTAACGTCTTAATGTGAAAGCGGCCTAATTCATCAAGCAAAGTTATTCTTAGAAAAGAACTTCCTACCCTACATCAAACAAAAAAAAAAAAATACACTTTTGTGGTTGTTGCATTTCACGAGCACTGGTTGCACAATGCAATTTAAAC
Organism: Apamea crenata; assembly: GCA_949629185.1. Taxonomy (NCBI): domain Eukaryota; kingdom Metazoa; phylum Arthropoda; class Insecta; order Lepidoptera; family Noctuidae; genus Apamea; species Apamea crenata. Next base: position 6,652,787 of record OX451371.1, on the reverse strand, counting down.
CCTACGTCAATAATATGAAAGTCTTATGAAACGCGCTGGCGATTTGCACGACTAACTAACTAACTCTTGACATACCTGGGTGCGGACTACTCTCGTGCTTCGTAACACTCTGGTGCGCCATCTTCTTCCCGCTGAAGGGACTGGGGTGGTTCGGCCGCAGGTTGTTCATCATATACATGGAGGTCGTCATAGGGTTGACGTGGGCGGGCTCGAAGTTCGACGGCTCGTCGTGAAGGTTGTCAAACGGGCCTTTCGGTGAGGACTTCGGTTTGAAGGTTATTGATATTCTGTAGAGGAATAGTAGTATCGTTAGAAGCAATATACCTTCTTCTACTTTGCAAGTTAGTGCATAACTATTTTTGAAAGAAGAAGCCAGAAGGCGTCGCGGCATGCCCTGTAGAAAATGGCGGAGGAGCTGTACAAAACAAACGACCACTGGTCCACTTTAGCCCTGGATCGAAAGATCTGGAAGCCATGGCCTTTGCACAGCAGTGTGATGATACAGGCCAACAGTAACAGTCATTTTTGAAATTCGTGTGGTGAATTCGAAGCCATTTCTATAGGACTTGAAGGATAAAATCTTCACGGGAACATTTAGGGCCGGCGCCCATTGGCGGCACGGCACGGCAAAGGATTTTTATACGACTAATAGAAAATATAACTTAAAAGTATGACAATAAAATTGAAATTTCATCGGCAGCAATGATGCCGGGGTATCCTTTGGCATGCCGCGACGACCTTTGGCATCATCATTGAAATTTCAATTTTATTGTCATACAGTTAAGTTATATTTCTATTCGTCGCATAAGAATCCCTTGCCGTGTCGTGCCGCCAGTGGGCGCCGGCCCTTAGCGAACTATGCTTATCAGACAATCGAACTCGAAAGCCAGTTAATTTTCTTATCAGGACTTCTCAGTTCAGGTTTCCTACCAATCTCGGTTCATCTGTAAGTACGAAGCACGCTTAGGATATTTGCTTACGTTGGCAGAGCAGTTGTAGTCACGTGTCCGCTTAGAATGTTCCCTTCAGTGACGTCGTCCATTGTAGTCCTTGCTATGTGCGTCCCAGGGAAAGTGTCGTTCTCCTGAAAAATAAAGTAAACCGTTAATTACTGATTTAGACATACAAAATTGAATTCGTCAGTATTGCCCAAGTTTTGTATGATGTAGATTTTCTTACGTAAAATAGGCGACGTGGTTCTTTAAAGTTTCTCTCTACCTCTTTGCCATTGTGCCAGTTTGCCCCATCTGAAGGAATTACCCTGTAAAGTGGATTGGTTTCAGCGTCAGACTTACATAATAATACAAGTCCAACATGGTAGATCGTAAGCTGACAGTGGTAGGCTGCGGCCTCACGCTGGGAGACTGCTGCGAGCTGATGGTGGCGTTCTGGAACTTGAGCATGAGGTAGTCGGGCCGCACGCACCGGAACTCGCGGCTCACACCCGGGCGCAGGTCTGCTATCGGGAATCTGGAATATATATTTAAAAAGTGCACTAATGAAGGGGAAAAGGTACAATAAGAATGCTGTCAATCGGATAATTCAAAATCTGGTAGTGTTTTAGAATCTACTATATATCACAGGTCCTCGAAAAAAAAACAAAGTAGCATTGTTTGTACCAGTGTAAAATAAAATATTAGGTTTGCGATGGATCCCAGGAATTGGATCCCATAAAATACCCAGATATTAAAACAGGCTTCGCTAATACTGAAAAATGAACTGAAATATGACGATATGCAGCGATCAGATGACTTCACTTACCTAAGTACAGCGTTAAGGTTGGGACATTGTAGCGACAAGGACAGCTGGTTCTGCGACGACACGGGCGCACTCGGCGTAGACGCCTTGTTCGTAGAACCGCCGAAGAACGTCGCAGACATACGCTCTATAAGCGTCAGGTCCACGTCCAAGTGGAATGGCGTGCATTTTATACTGAAAACAGACAAAATTATATAATTATTATATAATAAAAAAAAAAAAATTGTATATAAGTAGTTTATCAGCCATCTTGTTACCATAACACAAGCATTAGGTTGCTTAGCTTGGGACAAATGGTGCTGTGTGAAATGTCCAGGGATATATATTGGGGACTTTTTTAACAGGACTTTTTTACCGTTGAGAGAATTGCTATAGGATAACTATGTAGCAAATAATTTTAGAAATGGTATTTCAAGAAAACGTGTTATTTTTCAAGCCTTCTAAAAGTTCATAATTAAGAGGCTTGTTTGGATTTCTAAGGGTAATTAATGCGGGTAGCGGGATCGTCCGAAAGGGTTACCGCTGCCCTGGAACAGAAAGGGCTAAGGAAGGAACACGGGTGGGTTTTAGTCAGTAAGAGTCTGACACTCCCTTCCGCTCCACCCAGAGCGGGAGGGGTCATTTGATGATTTCCTATCCACAAAAAAAAAAGGGTAATCAATGCCGAAGATGTCTCAGTGCGATACCTCGCGGTCGCGGTTTAGCTCGCTACATCGATGTCATCTGCATGTGAAACAAATGCATGTTAATAAACATGCTAGGCATCGAGGTAAGCCCTCAAGCAACCCGCCATGTATCGCAGTGAGGGATCCTTCGGCATGTGCGTGCGTGTCTATTAGAATGCATTGTACATGGAGGTGACATCGAGGCAGCGAGCTAATCCGCGATCGCGAGGTATTGCAGTGACTCAGTGAATCATCCTCGGCACAGAATTACCCTTATAATATCTGCTGACGATCACAACCGCGTAGATGGGCTTTATGGCAGACTTTTTTCCAAAGTTTCAGCATTACATTCCGAAAGTAGAAGTTCGTAAGAAAAAGTGATACTGGCAACGTGTTTCTAATTTCTATACATAACACTATTAAAGAACAACTTATACTTACACTACATCAGTGGTAGGATACACTAGTTTCTTCTCCCCCGACATGCGCACGTACTTGGACGTCTGCTTGAAGTTCACGCGGACGTTGGCGCGCGATGTCGACGAGCTGTGCTGACTAGAACTGTCGTCATTATCTGGTAACAGAAGCAATCAGGTAGTGATAAAAGCGGAAATTTGGCCTATTTGACAAGCTGGGGTTGACAGATATTGGCAACACAGTCTAAACTAAAATTGACCTGCATAATTGTTGACAACGAGAAACGTAAAAAACAATGAGGAGTGGTTTTTGATAGACGAATCCACGACCAACTGATGACATAGCTTCTTTTGATTGTCACTTTTATGAAGAATCCAAGACTGATTCTTCATAAAAGTCTTTCATCACACGTTCACACGACATTTATACGTTTATTTAAATATTTACAGCAGATCAGCCCTCGATATTGAAAAACGGACTTATAATTTGTACTTCACACAATATATTATTCAATACAAGGTTACAAATATCCTTGAAAGCGTCACGTCGCATCAGCTTAATCATGTCTCAAGTCAAACCAAGTGTTACTTCTCTTCCTGTGACGTCACTCACCTTTACACTGGAACCGGATCAAGTCGAAGCCCTGCGGCTCATCGCCTGCCTCAGTAGAAAAGTACAGACATTCTCTAAGTAGAAGGTGCCTTACAGAAGCCTCGCACATCGTCTGACTGCCAGTCGACGTCACTTTCTCGCTACCGTCCAGTGATATCTCGGATGTTAATAGCCTAGGGAACAAATTAAATTGTATTATTTTAAAATTATATGTGGTAGAGTACAACAAAATATAATCTTGTGTGTAAGTTAGTGCATGAAAGTACAAGCGTCGACTAAGTATAAGATTCACAGACAACACTTTGTGACTTTGCTAAGTCGAAGTTCGGTCTGTGAATCTCGTCCTTATGACCCTATGCATAGGGTGCATAGGGTCATAAGGACGAGATTTAAGTATCAAAATTCTCGAGCAGTTTTCATTGATTCATTTAATTATTGGTCAAGAAGTAAATCACAACTGAAACAGAGTTGACATTAGCACACCGACGCAAACACACACCACTGGGAAATACCTTCAACACACTATTTTCAACTCTATTTTCATTATGATTTAGTTAACTATCAATTGAGACACGAATGGACCTATTTAGAAATGAATGGGACTTTAAGTAAGTTTTTGTTTGTATGATACCTCAAATGGTTCATCCCTGTAGTTCTATCAAGAGCTTCGTTGGCTGCGCTGAAGTCGTCCACAATGGAGAACGGATCCAAACTGTCGTAGAACTTGGTGGACACTTCCTGCATCTTGTTGGCGCTGGCCGGCGATATGCAGTCCGAGCCGATCATTGTTGGGACTAGAATATCCTGAAAATAATATTTAGATTTAAGTATTATTTTTATCTTACGAAGCGATACTCGCTTGACTTGTGCCACGCTGTGAATGTGAATGAAGACGAGTAGCGTCAGAACATAACACACACGCACACACAGTTCCGACTTCGCCCGTGTGTCGAACGGTACCGAGAGCTCCTGCGCTTACACACATATTCACAACTTTTCTGTATACTTGTTGAAACGGGCAATTAGCTTCATCTTTCTGACTGACCGACTACTTGACAATTCAAAAGAGCCTGTGGTTTTAATTAAAATACATGCTTTGAGTTTGACCTTCTATTTATGGCAATAAACGCCGAAACAATATGAACCGCACTATATGCAACTAGGAGTTATTTGGTGCATTACGCAATAATATTACCTTATGTAGTAGAACGCATGACACCGACTCGATCCTTAAGCTGACGTGGGACACTTCAGCCGTAGGGTCCCCGTCGATGTGAGGAACTGCAAACACAAATGTTTGAAAGTAAACTCTGACGTTAATCGCCAAGAAATATAAATTGCAATTAACGTAAAGGAATCACATTTATGTAAGAGATTTAAAAGGGACACACGGTTATGTTGCTAATGCTTAACACGTGCCCTTGATGGACACAATGGATAATGTAATGGGCTGCAATATTGTTAACAATTCTTATCATAACAATGAGAGGACGGTTTAAGACACTATTGACAATAAAATAACAAAATAAATTAAGTACAGGCACTAGGGCCGTAAATACAAAACTGCGGCGCCATCTATCCACGACAAATATCTTTTTTTTTGTTGTAGATTTGTACCATCGCTAAATAACTGTGTCTAGGAGAAGGTACATTTTGAAGGTTTTGTGTGCCAGTGTGAGAGAGGAGGGTAAATCACTTATGAGCGAGGGAGATAGAAATAGTGCAATGTAAGTCACTTACTCTTCTTATTCCTCTTAATCCTGGGCGCAGCAGTGGGCATGTTGACGCTGGAGTTCATGCTGGTGCTCATTGAGCTCACGGATGACGAGAAACTCTCGGACATCTGGTTGCCCTGCGACGCCATTGGGAGGAACCTCTCGTTTTCAGCCTCTGTGTCTTCTGTTGGTTGAAATAGAGATTAGATTAGACCCTGTTTTGTTTTGCAGGCTTCACATACTGGTTTTATAATCCACCAGTCAACCTTTTTTATAGTTAGGTCTGAGGAAAAATTTTAAGTTGCGATGGGGTCGCTTATTTCTTCCGTAACCTATTAGTAAAAAGTAACCTATTAGTTATAACTTTGTAACACGCAAAAAGTAATGTTATGGCAACCACAATTTAGCGAAAGCCATAAGACTACTATTACCTTACGCCATTTATCGAGCTTGGGGTTAAGGAAACTGATTCTGATAATTGATTTGGAGTAGTACAGTCACGAACACCAATATGTCAACACTTGGCGACTTTCAACTGCAATTTTTTCGCGAAATAACGAATGGAACGTTGAAATACGACACATTACATAAACCTATGGGTTCGAAAATGCTATGTTCGTAACAACATAAAATTTCAATTAAAAATAAAGGAGTAAATAGCTTTTGAATAAAGCCGAGTGTATACATACTTTTGCTCGTGACTGTACATAGTCTATTTATTTTACAAAGAGCCAGTGAGAGTACATTTGAGAGTCATTGTGTTGTTGAATACAATTTCAAGTTGCTAAGTTTCAAAGTCCGAATGAATTCAGGGCTAAACACTTACCGTAACTAGGTCCAGACCAGCCGTACATGCCACCAACAGGTTTTACGTTCTGCCTCTCCAGGTTGCCTAGCAACTGAGCCTCTATCATCTGGAAGTCGGCCTGCCCCATCGGCTTACACTGCATGTTCATACCGCTCGGACGAAGTGGTATGTTGCTGTGGAGAAAATGGTCAGTTTTACTGGTGCAGTTCAAAAAAAAAAAACGCGGTAGTTGTATTTAATTCTCCAATAAATTATTCAAGTGTTGAAGGGGTTATAAACATAAATTTGTAAACTGTTATTATGTTATTGGTAAGTATATTACACTATCTTTTGTGTAAAGCCAAAGAAATTTCTGAATAAATCAAAATTTCTTACATCTTTTCACAGTACTAAGCAACTAATTCAGACTAGCCTTACCTTGTGTCTTCTAAATGCGGCTGATTCAAAGCATCAACCAATTCAAGCAACGTATGCAGCTGCCTCGGCGTTATGAACACAATGAAGGAACCAAACAGCATCTTAACTTCAACCTTAGGCCCCTCCACCTCCTCAGTATGCTTCAATTTCAACGACAACTCCTGCTGGCCAGTCAACTTAGCGAATAATATTGGGTCAGGGTGATTGAGCCTCTCATCGGGAGTCATTTCTCTAGATTCTGTACGGCTTTTGGCTTCAGCTATTATCTCTTTGACCGGATCCGATTCTATAGTCGATATGACACTTCGAGTCTCGTAAAAAACATCTGAGTAGGTGCTCGTGTAGTTCATGTCTGGAGTTTCGATTTGGCTATCCGTTTTGTCGGCTTGCGAGGAAACGGATTTCTCCATGATAAGACTCCGGGCCATGGTGCGCAGTTTTGAAGGGTACTCGTCCGTGTACAGGGTGACTCCATCGAACTTGATCTTTTTGTTGGTGTATGTGGCGACTATGTACGTTTTGGGCTTGTCTGGGTCTGTCACGTCTGGTGTTGGTTCTGAACCGGCCTCGTCGAAGTAGTCGATACTAAAATTGAAAATGTGGTTACAATCAGTATGAAACACCCTACAAGGTTTCGGATACCAGTAATATGAAGAGTACTAGCTTCTGCCCGTGGCTTTGCCCGCGTGGATGTGGGAAATTATCCCACGGGAACGTGCTACCAGGATAAAAAGTATGCGCTTCCCCAGGATGGCATCTATCTCTTTGCCAAATGAGAAGTTCAGTGGTTTAGGCGTGAAAATGTAACATACAATTTCAAGTTCAAATCCTCCCCTTAAAAACCGAATTACCCCTTTTTGCCCCATCAGGGGTCAATTTTCGACAACTTTACATACTTATTATTATTTATATTAATATTATTTTCTGTCAAAAGTATTAATACTGAGTTTCGAATTAATTGGACCGCGCATTCAATTACTTCCACACAAACTTCAACACCCCTATATCCCCCTTTGAGGGGTAGTTTTGAAAAACTTATAATAATAAACTTTATTACTTACTTAGGCGAATATTCTTGCCAAGTTTCAAGTTTATTAACTAAATGAATAAGATTTTTCATATAAACTGTATCCCCGCTTTTCATCCCCACAGGGGTGGAATTTTGAAAAATCGTTTGGGATGTAGGTATTAGTAACTTGATTCAAAGATTTATACCAATTTTCGAGTTAATCAAGCCACGCCGCAAGCCATACATACATAAGCTCACGCCTTCTTCCAATGGGGGTAGGCAGAGACTACAGAACGCCACCTGCTACGATCCTTACATATTGCTTGAGCCTCGTTTAAGTTAGGGGTAATGAGTAATTAATGACATTTACACTGTGCGAAATTTTTAAAGTTTGTTCTCATTGCCACATGAGTATCAGAAAGTCATTAAATAATACAAATTCTACTGTATATGACGAAGTAACCACTAATATAATTAAACTAAGCGCGAAAATTATAGCATCCCCACTTAGCTACTTAATAAACCTCTCTTTTGAAGGTGTTTTCCCGTCTAGACTAAAACCCCCTTATTACAAAACAAGGTTTTTCTTTCGATCAGGTTTAAACCACTGACCTAGTTATTGAATTAAGAACCCAACTGATAAAGAAATGCAGTTTGCCTAAATCGAAATAAAGTTCGAAATACAAGTACTGGCTCAATAGTTTAGGCTAGAACTAAAGTTAGGTTTCGTTTTGTAATAAGACGGAAAGAGTGTATACTGAAACCACTGTTCAAAAAGGGCAACTGTACAACTTACTGTACTGTAGATGGGCAATCAATTATACATGATTACTTTACACTGACCCCCATCTTTGCAAAAATTTTGGAAAAGCAATGTATGACAAAATAAATAGCTTTGTAACTAAATACAATTTAATTTAATTTTTTATTTTCAAATTAATTGGTTTTAGGAAAAACAGTTCAATGACTCTAGCCTGTTTTTCTTTAGTGAAATTAATTACCGAAGTTCTTAATAAAAAAATGTCTACTATCGTTATTCTTAGATATGAGCAAGGCATTTGATTTTGCATCACACGAACGACTACTCTACAAGATAGAGAAATATGGCATAAGAGGCAAAGCGCATGATTGGCTTAAAAGTCATTTATCTAATCGCCAACAGAGAACTGTTATCTCTAGGATAGACAATGATACTAGGACGACATATTGCTCAGAACTAAAAATAAATGGTTCTGGTGTCTCGCAGGGAAGTGAACTGGGTCCGCAATTGTTTATATTGTATATTAATGACCTCAACAAATGTTTAAAATATGAATGTATCCAATTTGCTGACGATACCACTTTGACGATAAAATGTTCCAACAAAACTGACATAGAAATTGATAGTAACAATGAATTAATGAATGTGATAAAATGGCTGGGAGACAATAATCTTCATGTTCATTTATTAATATTTTGACATTATACATAATGCATTTTTGATAAATCTTAACCAGTCTACATTTACATAACTTTTAATATTTCTATACCAGCAATGTATATGTTTAATATAAGACCTCATATGTATGTATGTACCATAATACTGAGAAATAAATAAATACAATACAATCAGTCGGTTTCAATGACTGATGTTAGAATTAATTAAGATCTTAAAGTCTTTGCAATAAGGTTTAAAAATGTGCCATTTCCTCATAAGAGATGAAACACAGTTATTTATTATTCTTTATATGTTACAGTACAGCCTTGAAAGTCTGTTACAATTAGGATTGGAATTCATACAACAAGATCGGAATCTTGAGATAAAAATAACTGTTGTATGTATCACAAAGTACTTTGTTTGATTTAAGTGAACTTCGGCAAAGTAGTCTGACTTTGTTATATTGGCTATTTTATTATAAGGACCAAAAAAATATATCGGAAGTTTTATTAATTTATTCGACGTTTCTGTTCAACAGAAAAAAAACAATTGTGCGATAAAATCAAGGCCATTGATTCGTCGCGTTAAGATTATTCTAATCAGACGCCCGAAGAGAGGTCAAATGAATTGACAAGGAAGCACTACAATGTATACAAACGAGACCAGTGTCATTTACATTGGACCGTTTTAAACTGAGCAGTTCGTGACGTCACTCCTCACATACGAACTATTACTATTCGACCAAATTAAATAGGCAAACAGTAATTAGTGATGTTATCTGCAAATATTTCGGGTATGAATGCAGTACTAAGAAGAACACACATGGGACCTGCGGGGTAATTGCGTAACACAGTATCAGTAGTAAAGGGTTTCATTTTGACAGTTCCACAACATTCATTGCGTTGTTTACTTTGTTGAGCAGACACATTTTTCGAACATATGAAGCAATGGATTAGCAATATCCTTCAAAAGGATTCAGATTGAGATTGATAGTGAGTTACGCAATTATTGTGCTGAGGCTGTAGGCGGGGAGTACGCAAACGATTGTACCTTTCTGTGTTCTAGAAATAAAGATGTGAAAATTATATGATACCCTAGTTGGGTTGTCATAAGTTTAAGTTTGAATCGGGCTGTACCTTTTAATACAAATTAAACAGGGTACAGCCCGATTCAAATTTTATGGCAGTAGCAGCTTTGAAGTGCGCTACTCGCTGCGCAGTACCTCACCCCTCACCCCCGCTGACAGGTGACATTTTTACTGTGCAGCGACTCGCCTCATGCTCCGAGCCGCCATAAAATTTGAATCGGGCTGTAACTTCTCATATTTAATCAGAATATTTTTAGAATAGAATAGAATATTTATTTACGTAAAACATAGTATACAAGGTATATAACTTAAGTATATGTTGATGGATGGAGAGAGGAAGGCCAAAGAAAAGATGGATGGATAGTGTGTGGAATGATATGAAAGAGAAGGGAGTGAATGATGGCGTGGTGGTTGGCAGGGACGAATGGAAGAAGAAAATGTGCTGCGCCGACTCCAACTAACATGGGACAAGGCAGATGATGATTAAGTAAGTATACTCACTTCTTTATATGGACCTCTAGTGCGATGCCTCGGTCGCCGTTTTTAGGTACATGTTCTATTCTTATTTTTGTATTTTCAAATCTTACTTTTACTCGACTCAATACTGAAAAATAAAAAATATGGAGTGTAATCTTAATAGTCATCTTTTTAGATTTGTTTGTTTGCTTCTATGAGTTTGAAAAAGGCAAAGAGCTCTTGCAGAGTTGCAAACAATTGATTGTTTGTTTGATTGAAGCAAAAGATATCCACATTATCTAGTCTCCTTCTTCTTCGTTGTATCAAGGGCAAGACAGTGAATTAGATAGTGACGCCGACTCCCTTGTTCACAAACTAAACGAAATTTTAGTTCAGTGCATCCTTTTCTTTCTATTTCATTAAGAAAAGGACAGAAGATAAATTAGAAGTGATTAAAAACATGGCGACTAAAAATACGTCAGTTTCGTCAGGCGCTAATTTGACAGGACTGAACTAACATTTATCTTATGTCCTTTTTTTTTCTTTCTTTTCTTAGAGGTCACTATGGCTGCATTTTTTTGGGCACAGAGGGCAGTATAAAACGTGGGACATAGTTTGTGTTGTGTCACAGCTCCACATCCACACTTTGCTGCCATAACATAATAATATTTCCAGAGCCAGAATGCCAGTCCAGATTAGCAAACAAGCCTTCAGAGTAAAGTAAAAACCTAGCTTTAAGTTTTTGCAATAATACAAAACACATTTATGCATGAGCTGATGAAACAAATATGAGGAAACTATTACATGTTATTAATGTTCTTACAATTTAATTCTTAAAAATGTGTATATTGTTTTACTAAAATGCTAATTCATGCTTTTTGATACGCAGACACTTGTGAAAACACATGGTGTATAACTAAATATCGAAGAAATATTGACTTACTTGAATCAATAGCATGTGCAAACATTTCGATGCCCTCCACGGGATTGGACTCCTGTGGGCCCTCCTCTTCCCTCAGACATTCGGCAGCCAGTTGCATGGATGATGACATGGATGACCACACCGACTCCAGCATAGATGGCACTGTTTGTTAAAAAACAGTATCAAAATAATATTATATTTTAGTGAGTGAAATAAAAACCAACTACAATGAATACCCAGTAAAACAGTATGAGTACCGATACAAAAAAAAATAAGATTCTTTCAAAATTATAAAGCTTTGTCATCTACATTCCTTTCAGGAGTTCCAGGTGACACTAATAATTTTTTAAGGCTATTATGGTGTAAGAAAGGTACAATTTTACCATAGTTTTATTTAAAAAAATAAATTCTAATTTTGTTTTGCCTGACTGAGGGATTAAGCAACAAACTTCGTATTCTACAAACTTGTTATTTTTAATTACAAAATTCAGTAATAGAATGTTATGTATGGGTTAACATCGTTTTCATTAGTATGTAATGCAGACTATTGTTCTAATGACTTTGAGCACTATGTAATTAATTCAAGTCTACGATTTGCTAACACTACTGTCTTACATAACATTGTAAGTTTCTTTTTTAAATAGTGTTAGAATTTGAAGGACTTTTCAAGATGGAACAAAATATCCAGTTTCTCTACGCTGACATAAAGTTTTCATAGTTCAGCAATTTGTGCAAAAAAATAAGAATCAAATTATAAATCACCTACTTTGCTCATTAGCAACAATTATGCATACATTACCTGGTTCAGCCCGCACTTTCGGCTGTACGGTGAGTGATAAGCCATTGACTTTGACAATAGAGTCATCTTTGAACAGAGTGGACCACGGAATTGTTACAGTGATCTCTTTCATGTGTCCGTCCACTATCTCCAGGGGCCAGTTCTGTGCATCTCCGAGCTTGTTAAGTGCCTTGAATATATTAATTATAATTTAATTTTAGGAATGTATAATAGAACCTTACCTTAATGTCATGAGAAACCCCAACAAATTAGAAAAATATTTACAATGAAAACAAATTGTTGTTCACAAGGTTTGGTGAAAAGAATGTAATATCATAGCAATTATTCCTATTATTGATCAACGTAGCTTAAAGAATTAGTGGTTAGCAATTGTGTAAAAAAAAAAAAAGAAAATAATACCACATGGTATTATTTTCACCAAGTAGGTAGTTGTTGAATATTATTTTACTTCTACGCTGTTATACTCTTTTACTACAATGAATCATAGAATTTACAAAACATGAAATTCAATGGCATTGTCTTTGTGTAAGACACATGCAACTTTATTCAGGTGTAAGTTTCTTTGCACTATTAATAATTAATAATCAATGTGGTCTGGAACATTGGTTCGACAGTGCCACCGTAATCGAAGGTATGAGATAAGGCACTTAAAATTCAGAATGCATAAACAACATAAGAATTAAAATGACAATTCCTTCATTAATTAAAAATACAGTGATAAGAATGAACAGGCGCATTACTTAAGTCAGAGTGACGAAATGTGACCACGATTTAAGGTGTCCTTTGTTTAAATAACACGTGTTGTTCCGTATTGCGCATATTTTATTGGCAAGTAAATGCACACGTTTCTATGATAACACCGACTTGTAACCAATCTCTTTATCATACTGTATATTTTAGAGGAAATGGAGCAATATAATAAAATAAACTCACATCGCAGTCAAGGCTAACATCGCAAACTGTTCCAGTACCATTGTACAGATCCACACTCAGCTGATCCAAAGTCAGTTTCTCTTCAAGGAAATTACCAAGATATCGTTGTAGCAGATACCTGCAGGCTCTTTTTTTAATACTTTCAGACCATGGTAGATACCACATCTTCAGAACTTTTTAAAGAGCATCACACTGAGAATTTTTATTTTTGTGCGTAATGACTATTGTGATTTGCGTGCGATTGACTCGCGAACGTAAATAAACATAACATTCCGTTCCATTCAGTTAACTGTCATTTAGTCAATTTTCGATATAAAAATACCAGTTTGTCTATGGGCTGTTGTCATAATGACAGCAGGATAGATTTAGGAAAAATAGTTAAGAGCGAGTGAAATAGCAAATCCTGTTTGGATACACTATACCGCAGTATTGTACACTAAGTATTGTTTGTTTTGTTGCTGAGGTGCCCCTAGCCAGTCTCGATCGTCTCGATTAGGTATAATAATACTGTACTCTGTGGTCTCGATGAAACCGGGCGCGACTAAACTAATATTTATCTTCTGTCATTTTCTTACAAAATAGAAAGAAAAAGAAGCCCTGAACTTAAATCTAGTTTAGCTTGTGAACAAGGGAATCGGCGCCAATACCTTGAACTTCAGAATCCATGTTATTGATTATGCAAATAACAATAAATATCAAAACTGTATTTGCTTGAATTACGTTGAGATTTCGAGACGTTGAGATACTTGAAACCGTAGTTGTCTACAGCGTACTTTGACAAGTGATAATTGTCATTTTGATTAGAAAACTACCCTCCATTTTTTGGATTCCTATAATATACTTATTCTATTTACAAGTCCGGTAATTGTTTTTCATCTATCTTCAACTTTAACATTTGGTTTTTGTCCGCCCTCGGCAACACAGTGCGATGTGTTAAAAAATTACAAAGCCGCTGACTAATAGGATCTATAGCCCGTTAGCCTTTCAGCGAGCAAAACATACGCGAAGCTTATCTCAGCAAATCTATAAGTACGCAGTGCTTTGTATCGTGACCATAGTCGCAGGTTCGGCCCCACTAGGAGGCGAAGGTTCTAAGGTAGCCAGCAGTAACATTGGGTCGGTCTTGGTAGGTAGGTATTGTATATTTATACTAACTTAAATTACAAGCCTCGGGAAGAATAATAAAAACGTTTTATTAACATAATTTTAATTTCTCCAAAGGTCTTACATGGAACTGGGAATGTAATGTAGCATAGGTAACAATAGGTATACCGTATACACCTCTGCCTAGCCGTTTGGGGATTACAGCTTGATGTTACCCATGTGGGTCGTTTTCAAAATTTATTAATTTTGTTGTATTTATGTGTCCATGAAACTTATTGGTAAAATAAAATAAATTTCGAAATGTAAACATATAAATCAACATTCAGACTAATTTGTTATTAGTATATAATAAAATGTATAGAAATTGGATCTATTGCTTTAAAAAACTAAATTTATTTTTTGTCGTTATTTGTTTCCCATACAAAAGTGCAAGGTCACACACAGTCGCGCGTATTTTACAGAAAATAATAAATAATGCACACAATAAGTAACCTGATTCAACAATATTTTGTCAAGTGAAAGGGTAAATTAGATGGAATCTATATATATAAAACAAAGTCGGGTTTGTTACAACACTTATAACTCGAGATCGGCTGGATCAATTTTCATGGTTTTTGTTTCGTTGGATTTGTCTCCGCCCTGAATAGCAGAATACATTTTAAAAATAATGAAAACTTGACGAATACATAATTATGAAAATGAATCATTTTCCATTTAATTATGTTCCTTTGTTTCGTACCTGTCAAACATTTGTTTTCCTCCTGTCATCCTGTCAAATACTGTGATTGACATTTATGCATGCGTTCAGAAATGTATTTTGTGTAAACTATTTAAAAAGGGTGAATAAACTTTTGTCTGTATTTTTTTTAATCAATTAAAAAGGTTGAAAAGTGTATTAAGCAGATTTGAATAGAAGTTCCTCAAATATTTATGCGTGCGTTCAGAAATAATGACAAATGGTTAACATCGGTAGGAGTAGGGTGGTAGTAGTAGGGTAGGAGTAGGGTGGTAGTAGTAGGGTAGTAGTAGGGTAGGAGTAGGGTAGGAGTAGGGTAGGAGAAGGGTAGGAGAAGGGTAGGAGTAGGGTAGGAGTAGGGTAGGAGTGGGGTAGGAGTGGGTTAGGAGTAGGGTAGGAGTAGGGTAGGAGTAGGGTAGTAGTAGGGTAGGAGTAGGGTAGGAGTAGGGTAGAAGTAGGGTAGGAGTAGGGTAGGAGAAGGGTAGGAGTAGGGTAGGAGTAGGGTAGGAGTAGGGTAGGAGTAGGGTAGGAGTAGGGTAGGAGTAGGGTAGGAGTAGGGTAGGAGTAGGGTAGGAGTAGGGTAGGAGTACGGTAGGAGTAGGGTAGGAGTAGTGTAGGAGTTGGGTAGGGTAGGGGGTAGGACACCACGCGAACGAAGTAGCGCCGGGCAGCTAGAAATAATTTATATGGCAAAACAACGTTTGCCGGGTCAGCTAGTATACTATAAAATAATGTAATTATAATAAACCGTTTAGTTTTTTAGATAATAATATATAAGTAAAAGAACTGGAAGTCCTGGGGAGAGGCCTTTGCTCAGCAGTGGGATGATGCAGGCTAACAGTAACTAGTAACCAGAAGTCAATTCCAAATTTAGTGTGGCAATTCTTTGCGTCAAAATAGTTACAACGAGATGGTGCTAGTTTCTTTCAGCCGCGCCATTTTGTTTTGTAACTGATGATTTCCCTCCGTGCGCGTCTTAAAAAGGACACGTGATTTGGTCAAATTTTTATAAGATTAAACTGTTTCACTACTACCAAATTAGTTTTTAAATACTTCGTTGTGACTCTGCCCTTACTCTTCATTTGTGTTACTTTAGTGTCACGATAACACAAAAGAAATGCATTAATTTTGAAAACGACCCATATGTATGTACACAATAATTTACCTACCAAACCTAATCACTTTGTTGATGATCATTCTGGAGGAAAGGCATATAAACAGTTGATTCGTTTCCTTTCAAAGTCGGTACTTTTCCTTTACTTATAGGAATATATTCAATTGATTCTCTTTCTCGGTAGCAGCTATAAATAGTGAGGGCGTAAACTACAAAATTAAGATTTTTTGGCAGATATAATGTCGCAGCAAAGTCGGATTGGCCGACTCCTTCCTCTGAATATGCGTAACTGCTGGTGTTGTTAATAACTAGCGTTATTTCTGCCCTCGATACTTTGTAGCGGTCTGAAAATAAAGTAATTGTTATTGGGTAATTTCATTCCAGCGGGGTAATTGTGTAACACACTAACAGTAGCAATGTCTTTCATTTTGACAGTTCAACACCATTCATTGCGTTATTTACGTTGTTGAGCAGATTTCTTTTTCGAACATCCATATGTTCGAAAAAGAAATCTGCTCAACATCAACGAAATCTGCTCATGGAGCAATGGACTAGCAATATCTTTCAAAATGATTCAGATTGTGATTGAAAGTGTGTTACGCAATTAGGGTGCAGGTTATTGTAATTTCCACTGGCAAGTATCTAAGCACAAAATGCGCGACAAAGAAATTAATGGACTTTACCTTCCACCTTTAAGTTACCCAAATTCAAAACAAAGGACTTGGGAATCTATGCAGTCAGAAAAAAGTTTAATAATATTTCATGGAAGGTATACCATAGATATAAGATGTTTCTATGGTAGGTACCTACCTACATTGGAATATCATTGAGTGCAAATTTGGTGCAAACTTTTAAAAGATCAAAGTTCAGCTAAGCTATATTTAAGTAAACTAAAGGGTCAATGCTCGATTAGTGTACCTTGACCTTAGATTATTGCCAGGTTTAGGTTACCTTTTTAGGACGTTTTATAGAATTGCTATAATACTAGCTGACCCGACAGACGTTGCCCTGATCAAATTTCAAGTCCCATAGAAAAAAAAACACTTTCAGATTCCCAGAATTTTCCAATGTGCCTGGCTACTTATCATTTTTTTCTTTCCATGAAAACCTGATTCGGACTATAACGAACATTTGATCGATCCAGCCCATCGATCATTTCTTCTTTGTGGTATCGCTTGCACGACTGTATTTTAGATCTTGTTGTTCCACGGCGTTGTCGGTGGCAGACTGGCAGCGCAGAGGTCACTTTGTCTGCATGGTTTGGGACACAGAGGTCAGGATAGGGGTTGGAGAATGGTTTGCGACATAGCTTCACTATTACACCGTATTCAACTTCCGTCAAGGTGGCCCCTACTTTACCAGGTTGGACTTACATCTTCCCACTTGTGTCTAATAGTTCTTTGTTAGCGATCAATAGTTCAGCATTTCTCAAGTGAGGCGCTTACCAACGAAAAGTACCTACTCCATTTAAAAAATAATATATTATATGTATACAGGGTTATTTGTAAAACACCAACAACCTCTTAAGAGGTCATTGTACTCATCATTATGAACAACTTTTACTATAGGACCAAACCTGAAATCGCGAAAAAAAAATCAGCTGCTCCCTATATTTTGACGAGTTATGCGAACGTAAATGTAGGGAACAGCTGATTTTTTATATATATATATAAAAAATAAATATATATATAATATATTATAGGTAGAAGATAGATAGAAATATTACCAACCATTATCGGACTTGTAAGAAATATCTAAAACTCTGTTCAAATTAATTTTCCCCCATATTTTTTGATCGAAGAAGAGCACAGTTTCTGTAAAAAGAATGGTTTTAATTTTATAAATAAGGTACCCACATAACAAACATAACCAGCCGAAGTATAATGTTCCCACTGCTGGGACAAAGGCCTCCTCTCGGTGAGAGGGAGTGTGCCGTAATCCACCACGCGGGCCCAGTGCGGGTTGGTAGATATCACAATATGTCTTCGATTTTTTTAAAATTATAAATCAGTTGAATAGCAAAACTTACCTTTGCAAGTGCCCAACGCCATAATAATTTTATAGTATGGACTCCCGATTGCATCTATCTTTCTGCTAAATCTGTACTCTTTAGAGATTTGGACCAAGACTGGAACCAAAACAAGGGCTACATTAAACGTTTTGTCGAACATATTGATAAGAAAATGACCAAGAGCGACTAGACTGGTGCTAGGTGAACCATAAACAGGCTTGTGCATACAGCGTGTAGTAGTTTAACTATCTAGTGTCTCTGTTATGAAAACAAGACCCTATAAACCTATTGTTTGGTACCAAGAAGCTGACATGATTAGAGGATACCATGGAACTAAATCACTTTCTGATTTCTTACAAAAAAGGTCGATCGTAGCTGTCATTTTAGTCTAATAAATTAAAAATCGGAGTTTAAACACGAACAGCAGTCAGTACCCAACTACCTACTAAAGGTTATTGGCTGACTGCCGGGGCCGCGGGTTGTTCAAAAGAGATACCGTGGCCCCTGGCACAGGCAACTGAAGAAAAACGGGTGAACAACCAAAAAAAAAAAGTAATTGGCTGAACTTTTAGTTTCTTTCAGTCTATAATGAAGATGTTGTTAAACTCAAGTAGGTCAATAAAATAGTCTCAGTTATTATTTTTTTTTATTTCGTACAACAGAACCGATGTTATGTTTGTTTACCTTAATCATTACCAATTTTGTAACACATAACGAGCTCCTGCGGCGACACCAGCCCAGGTCTCCGTCACAATCTGTTCGACGAAGGTAGGAGGTATGAGGTATCCGTGCTCATAGCCGGGAAGCATTACGGTGTACGTGAGTGGGACGCCGATAGCCCTGGTCCAGTCCCGGGAGGTACCGGTCGCGAGGTACAGAATGTTTGCAGCGTTACCCACAACATATCTGTTAACCTGCTCCGAAGCCAGCTCATCGATAGCTGTTGCCATTTGGATGCCAGCGAGGTGGAGGATCAGACCATTTGATGGTAAAGTTCCTGAAAAGTAAAGTTTGAGTACCTTTAACATATGAACATATTGAGTCACAAAATTTAAAAATAACAATTACTCTGGACGAACTGGCTGCTACAATGAAAAAGAAGAACGGTGTTTGCGCTTCTGCAGGTTTTTTTGGTGGTGGCGAATGGTCTATAGATGATAGACCTATTATGGTCAAAAATAAAATGTTTCTTACCATTGTTACCCCAAGCGTACATGAACATGTTTCCAAAGCTTTGCAGGGATAAGTAGAGGGAAGTCCTCTCAATGTTTGACAGCACGGCGTCTCTGATGACCCTAGTCTCAGGCTCTGAGAAGGCGGAGGGGCCTTCGTAGGTGATTGAGCATGGATTAGGGCGACCAGTGGTGCCGAAGTGGTGGTCAAAGTTACGGTCGACGTCTACTCCGGGACATTCGTCGCCACCTTCGTGCGCCGTTGAGCGAGTTTTGCGCCACAAGCGGTCCTGGGGATTGTTAAGCATCGATTAATTCGTATAATATATGGCCGTCCTAGGCCTCTTCGGCCTTAGGGAAAGTCCGCCTCTGAATATAGTGGTCTATCAGATAACAAGCACTGGCGCCTGCTACATATTAGTGGGACAGTCACGTGAAACCAAAACTCGCGTCTAGTTAAATATCAAAAATCCAGAGCAATGATTACACTAGCTTACAAAATTTTAACTTTTTGTCTGTTGCCGCGAATTTTGTGGTTGATAATATAATAATAATAATATAATATCCCTGGACATTTCACACAGCACCATTTGTCCCAAGCTAAGCAACCTAATGCTTGTGTTATGGTAACAAGATGGCTGATAAACTACTTTTATACATTTTTTTTTTTTTTTTGTAAATACATACATATTATTATAGATAGAAAAACACCCAGACTCGGAACAAATACATGTAGGTCATACAAATATTTGTTCCGTGCGGGAATCGAACCCGCGACACGCAGCGCAGCAGTCAAATAATGTTCACTTATGACTTGTTTTTTTTGTCAAATCTACCCTCAAAATTTTTTGAGCAGCTCGAGATACTTTGTTTTTGATTTTTGTCATTTAAGCGTATACGAGTATTAATCGATAACTGGCGTATTTTACTGTGTTAAGATTAGTATCTAAAGTTTTTGCGTCATGAGTAGTTCAAGGAGACGTTGTTTAAACAATCCAGATCATTTTTGCTATATATGCGGAGAATATGTGTTTAACGATTGTAGAAAAGTTATATCAGAGTTGGTGAAAAATACTTATTTTGAGTAAGTATTTTGGGATGCTCTTGGGCTCCCAATTGTGTTTGTAAATCGTGTGTGGAATATTTAAGGTTATGGAAAAGTGGTAAAAGAAGTGCCTTTAAAATTTGGAACACCGACTATTTGGCGAGAACCACGGAATCATCTCGACTCGACGAAGACTGAATTTTTGTAAATGGCAGTACCCAAGTACTAGTTGTGTTCAAGGTCCAGTGCAGCGTTTACCTAACTCTTCAGTGTCTAAAAATATACCTGAACCCTTAGAATAAGACATTGAAGGACCAAGCTCATCACAAAATGATGCTGATTTTGAAGGTATGTCACATGAGCCAAAATGCTTTTCCCAAAATGAGTTAGATGATCCTGTAAGAGACTTAAATCTTTCTATAGCTTCAGAATTGTTAGCATCAAGACTGAAAGAACAAAAATTGCTTTCCTCAGATACTAAAATAAGTTTTTATCGTGAAAGAGATAAAGAATTACGGCGTTATTTTTCCGAAGAAAACGGTATTAGGACCTATTGTTCAGATATCTAAAACTTGTTGACAAATGGGCTTGAAACAATACGAACCAAACGACTGGCGTTTATTCATTGTCAGCTCAAAACGTAGCCTAAAATGTATTCTATTACTTAATGGAAATAAATACGCTGGAGTACCTACCTATTTTTCCAAAGTCTACACATCAGAGAAGAGCTTTAAAATGAAGTTTTTTTAGAACTCAATGATTAATAATTCTTTTTTAATAACGTTTTTCTTAGTAATTACATGTTTTTTTTTTCTGTTTTATACCTACATAGCTGATCTCTAATCTTCTAATTATATTTTTGAAAATAGCATATAGTATGTAGTCAGCAACAGCTAACTTTGGCAACAGATGTACTGTAAACTAGTGTAATAGGCAAAATTTACTGTACACCTTTAAACTCGTATAATGTAAAAGATACCTAGAAACGTCAAGCTTTTTATTTGGTACTAGCTTTTGGCCACGGTTACGCCCGCGTGGACGTCGGAAAATATCCCACATACTATACTCGTACCTACTACTGGAATTAAAAGTACCCTATGTGTTAATCCAGGTTATCTATGGGGCAAATTTCATCCAAATCCGTTCAGCGCCAATCCGGAACATTCATCTAGACCAGACAAACGGACAAAATTAAAAAAAAAACTATATTTTCGGCATCAGACTCGTTCCCCTCGTAGCTTTTATTTTTACAAACTGCAGCATTAGCAAATACTACCTTATAATATTATGACGAACAAAACCTTCTGTTATAACAAATCCAACCTTATTTGTAACCAGAAAGGTTTTTTCTTCATTTTGGTTTTGAATTTTGAATCTAAAAGTGTCATGTCTTTTCTCTTACCGAGATTTTTCATTTGAAGTTTTTTTTTTTTGGGCACAGGACGGAAGTCTGATATTCTTTTTTTCCGCTTTGACCATTTAATAATTTGCCACGATATTAAAGGTATCGATATAACAGTTTGAACAACCGAGTTCGTTCGTTGTTCGACTGGATCCAAGGGTATGTTTGCGTTCCTATTGATTATTCAAAAGTTCTTATCGTTTCTTAAATTTTATTCAATTCTTTTCTTTGTAATAGGCAGTGTTCCCACGGTTAAACGAACTGTACCTACATCATTAAATTTAAAAAGTGGTCTCGAGGCGAATTGCTTGGAGAGCCGATTTGTCCGAAGACTGTAAGGCGAATTTGAATTCGCCTTACCCCTACCCGCCTACGAGCTTCCTTTAGGGACTCAACGCAAGCTTCCTGCACTGAAAACCGGCCAGCGAGGAGCCTTCCGACTGCCCGCTTGGAGTCTAGGACCGGATTTGCGTATAATTTGTAGTTTTTTGAAGTGAAAACTTCTATAACGGCGTTGTGTACTTTTGTTCTGATGGGTAAAAAATGTTACACTCGCGTCAGGACACGTGACCAGCAGTGCGATTCTGTAACCATCTCACCATGAAAACTTAGGTGAAGTGAGGAGTGAGCTGTCATTCCAACTAATGTTAGGGATTGACACCATTTGACAACATTGACGGTGAGATGTTTCGTCAGAACACGTGACCTGTCGAAAATTCGTAAGACGTTAATATGCAAGTTTTCACTTCTGCCGGCACTCCCGGAGTGCCAACCGTTTTTATTTTAAGTAGTTACTATTGTCTCAATTTAATTTAAAACAGTGTCATAAATTATTTCCTCGCTGCCTGATAACCGATTGACTTGGTGCAAAGTTAAGATAATTTAGGATTACCAGATATTTATTTAATGCGGGAGTTATAGTAACGTTTGCAAATGTATCGTGACCGACGCGAAATAGTGAAATTTTTATAGGGCTCTAACACCAAGGACGTCGCGACAGCGTTTTAACACTTAATCTTTGAACTATTAAGAACCGTGCTGTGTCCTTTATTTACTTTTTTGTTTACTGTTTTATCTATTATACAAAATTAAAACGTGATAAAGTAAATATTTTTTTATTATTTCGCTACAAAACTTAGTTAATGTACAGTTTTGACTTTGTCACTATTTTATTTACATTATATAAGCTAACATTTAAAATAATTATATGATGTGAAAAAATAAGCAAAATAATCATAGGGCATCAAAAAATTCGTCCGCATCGCTGTCAACAGGAACAGTGCCTAAAAGGCTGGCAGCATTGCCACGTTGCATGGCGTTGCTAATTCTTTGGCCAAGAAACAGGCTAGCCCTCTGAGGAGTCGACTAACCGCTTGGCGATATCTCGAAAAACCAAGTGGGCACTCGGACCTCATAGCCCTAGTGTTTCAACCCCAAACGGCTCGAACATATAACCCCTAATCAGGTTGGAATATTTTCGCCGTTTGAGGTTTTTTGCACCAGCAGTAGCCGCTCCAGCACAGCCCACCGTGCTAGGAAGATGGGATGGCGCAAGGGTGTCGACACATGTTGCATCCCACACTAAAGGTCTGCCTAACTTCCAGGGCATTATGGTCATTCCGTCTGGTCTCTTCCCATCGTCGCGTGCCAGGCCGTTGGGTTCTAAAACAGCTGGCACCCCGGCGGTGACAAGAGCACGACGGATGATGTCATTAATGCTGGCGTGCCGTGCTATTCGACCTGCGCTCCTATGCAGGATAGGCCATGGTGTCCGAGGCAGTCGACGGCTTCATCACACTGACGGCGATGCGGAGCCCCACAAGGAGCGCCGAAACGCAGACAGGTAGCTTGCCGGAAGGGGGTGCCACCCAGCATAGTTCTTAAGTTGGGTGACGGGAGTGCTTGAAGCCTCGACAACGTTCTCTGGGAACACTCTCTATTTTATTTGGATAGATTGGGGCTTCCGATTACCAGGTACCAAAGATTTCAAAGTGACATTGAGCGTAGCCACCTGTATCATACAGGCAAGCATACAGGTCAATGGTCAAATGAATAAAAAACATTCCGAATACAGAATAGCGTCTTTCTCTTAAGAACTTTAGCTACAGCAGCGTCCACCATGAATACAAATGGAGCGTAAAAGGGAAATTTAGTTAATAGGGTGCCCAATTATATGCAAGGAAGTCGCTGACGTGGGTCACATGTTGTCTGTCACGTACCACCCATCAAGATATTTTCGAGAAACAGAAAAATAAAACGATCTGTATTATTTACGGCGTAACTACCAAGTCGCTATCCTCGGGAATTTCTATTATTCCGAAAAGCTGTTCTCAAGTCATTTGGTCAGAGAGGCAATTCCCGTATTTTTAAGAACGTTCTCATTCTAATTTCAGTCTCAATCTGTCAAAAATACCTTTAATTTTCCTTCATTTTTTATGAGTTTTTGACATTGATTGTCGTTGAGACGAGATTACGATTAGATTATTGAACGTTAGTTGTCTTTTACTAAACACTGGACTTCTACAACTTTGACAAAAAGCTATGACGATGTAGACTTACCATTTTCATAGAGTACTCGTAACCATCAGGATTAGCCAGAGGAATGATGATCCAGTCGATTTCTTGAGCCAGGTTGCTGCCTTCCCTTACGAGCTGTTCGATAATGTAGATGGCAACAGGAGTGGTGACCCATTCTCTGGCGTGAACCATGGCGTCGATCACGATGACTGGCTTCCGAAGGTTCTCGAAGCGGGTTGACGAAATCCTCACATACTTGATCTGACGACCTTCGTAGCTGAGACCTGCGTTGACGACGGTCACAAGGTCAGGGTTTTCCTCCGCCAGTTCATCTAAGTATTCGTTGATCTAGAATAAAACATTCTAAATAATAACAGCCGCACAGGTTGATCGATCAGGTTAAGCTATGCTTGCCGCGGTTGGTCAGTGGATGGGTGACCATCTTTACATACAGAGACCTCTCCGTGCCTCGGAATGGACGTTAAACCGTCGGTCCCGGCTGTCATTCGTGGATCTTTGACAGTTGTTTGACTGCCCGAAGTCAGACAACAAGTCTTACCAAGGGGTATCGTTTTACCCAGTAACTGGGTTTTGGAGATCAGATAGGCAGTCTGTATTCAGCTGAATCCGGTTAGACTGGAAGGCGACCCCAACATAGTTGAAAAAAGGCTAGGCAGATGATGATGACCTAATATACATGGGTAGATCTACAAAAAGTGCAATTGATAATAATGGACCCCAGTTGAGGTTGTTTCTACGGTTCTTAATAATGGTAATCGGTCAGTAGTTAGTGTAGAATATATCGTAAGTCGTCTATGTGTACAGTATACTACGTAATACTAACTTCTTCATGGTTGTAGTAAGTGTCCCAGGACATTGACTTTCCACTGCGTTTGGCTGCTGCTTTATTGGATTTTATTTGAGCTTCTTGATCATAGAGAATGCTAAAATAATCAAAACATTTTATTATGTGATTAGCAATAGATATAATTATATATACACACACGGCAACGACAGCAGAACAGAATATACACTAGACTGGTCCAAACGGTGGTCTTAGCGCTAAAAGCAAGATATTTAGGCAGGCAGGGACTATGATTCATTAATCGTTTAATTTAAAAACTTTAAATATTGCCATTTGGAACTGAATAACTTGGGTCCCTATCATATTGTGTCCTATTGCATTAGCAGTATATAACTTACGTGGCAAGATTGTCGGCGATCTTCGTGTATGCCATGTCTCTCTCGTCGAAGTACTGAAGCCATTGCTGTTTCTCTTCAGGAGACAGCCTGACAACAGCTTCAAGTTTTCCCGAAGAGCTCCTGGCAGCGGACGTGGCCGACAGGATGTCTAGACTTGCTTCTAGGGCCCCGATTTGTTCGCCAACACCCGATACACGGTACAACTGATGGCTGGAAATGGAAGGAGTCTGATAATTTGATGGCCAGTGCTTTTTTTTTTAATTTGATTAGACTATTTTGTGTCCTACTTCTAAGTAAAGGCCTCCCCTTTTTCCTTCCAAGCCTCTCAATGGCCAGTTCTTATACATGTAAAATTGCGATCCGATGGTTATTGATAGATGTAGAGGTGAAATAGCAGTCGATCCTTGGAGCTGAAGGCCAATTCCCGTAATTAAAATCGTTTTCAAATCTAGTCGCAATGTCATCTCGGCGACAATCAATGTCAAAAACTTGACAAAAATGTAGGGAAATTACAGGTACTCGTATTTTTGGCAGATTGATATTGAGATCAGACTTCATCAGACTGTGAACGTTAATAAAATTATGAGAATTGCCCCTCTGATCCAAAGTTAGGATATTGTTTGATAGGTTTTGGTAAAGAAGTCATAATCATGTATGTCACGTAAATTGATACCAAGGTTATTATATGTAGTATGGGTTATTTTATTCGGGTAATCCCAGATGGGAATCGTGACTCTTCAATCGCAAAAAAAGTAAACAGCCATTTTGTTTGGTACGGAAGGTAAAAAGTCAGCTACGGCTATGTTACATTCTGTGACCGTGTTGATGGTGTAGCTCGAAAGTGTAGGTAGATTTTGTTGCGTTGGACTTCGAGTTGAGGTTCAAAGTCGGATCATGGTCCGAAGTCATTAGCGGAGAACCCACAACCCGAAATACATACATAAACTCGCACCATCTTCCCATGGGGGTAGGCAGAAACTACGGAAAGTCACCTGCTACGGAAAGTAATAAAAATATTATTGAAAAATTAGCACTTACCCTTCATATTTTTCGTGACCTCCTATAACGGAGGAGGCCACACACAAGAGTACACAGATCACCAACCGAGTCATTTTCAGGCAGCCACTGGCAGTTTGCCAACAGGGCTGTAGACTTATAGCCTTCGATTAGGGATAGAGGAAGGGTAGCATATTTGGAATACTGCAGCAAATTTTTAATACCGATATTTAATAGTGACCTTATTGGTTTTGGGACATGGAGTTCCAAGTTAAGATGCCATGTTGTCAATATGGAACACCAAAAGAGAACATAATTTGGGATATTATCTAAAAATGACAAAATAAACATTTTTTATTTTATTAGAACTAATTATTTTGGTAAAAAAAAAGTTTATTATTAAGAAAGAGATGGGTGCGGGAGAAATGGCCGCTACAATTGCCGCTGTTCAAGAGAATGGGTTACTTAAAAGCTGCAACTTTCCTGGGTTAACACTCTTTTTGAAGATTGATACATAAAGACAAACTGTAACAAAGATGTTAAAGATTTAAAAAAAAAAACTGAAGTTAGTCGTCAGATAAAAAAGACGAATATAGTATTCCAAATTCAAAGAGAAAGATTGTCAAATCACAATCTTGGACTTTTTTAGTTTTATTAAAAATTTAGAGAAGGTTCCCATTTTTTAATTTGTAAACCTAATTACGTTTATACGTTTTTTTTGGGCTAACCCGTAAATGCTCTTCTACTGATTTACAAAAAAAGAAACTGATATTCCAAACATGCTGCACTTCCTCTAATCCTTTGATAATATAGGTATACATAATAAATAGCTATTTTAATATCTAGAGAGTTCAAGCTTTAGATTTTATATTTGTTGGATGCCGACTTAAACGGATGATATAACGGATGATAACATGTTATCATCAATGCTGTCGTGATCGGTTATTATATACGTAATTATCTCAATAAAATAATAAAGGTACCTATTTATGGAACAAGTCTCCAAATAGAATGGACAGGAAACAGTTAGTAATGATTTTTAAGAGCTTGTAATAATTCAGCTCAAATTCATATTTTGCCCCCGCGTCACCGCGCTGTGTCACGCCATGTCACGCCACTCTATCCCGCTCGCACTGTCAAACAACTCCTGCCGATCAATTCTGTAAAAATCTCACCGTGAAAAGTTAGGTGAAGTGAGCTTGAAATTACTTAGCTGTCCTTCCACCTGACACTAGGGATCGCTAGGGATTGACAGCTCACTTCACCTGGGTTTTCAAAGTGACATTTTTACAGATTACCAGCAGTTCAAGCTCTCTCATGAAGTCACTGTGAAATTTTAACAGAATAGCAATACTGATTCAGTTAGGGCGAACTACACTATTGATGGACGTAGGCTTGGTAATAAATGATTGAATCTAATATTATAATTAATATTTTACGACAAATTCGTTGACGTCGTCGTCTCGATGGATAAATGGAAATATTTTGTTTTTTAAGTTTAGCTCATTAATTTATATTTTCTTAATTAATTAATTTAGCAACCATTTTTACCAAATAGGTACAGCATGAAAAAGCTTTTAACTTTATCGAGACTAGCCTGTTTTTGAGTCTCTGTAGCGACAATGACCGTCCAAACTCAGAACCAGTGAACTAAACATATCCCTCTGCGTCAAGAGGTAAAACAAGGTGACGTAATTTCCCCGAAATGTTTCTCTAACGTATTGGAGGATGTGTTTAAGACGCTGAACTGGGAATGACGCGGCATTAACATCAACGACGAGTACATCTCACACTTAAGATTTGCAGATGATAATATTGATTTGCATAGTTACTGGCTGAATCACTGAATCGCTGTGAGTTGATTCTTCTATAAGCATTGGTCTCCAGATGAACTTGGACCAAACCCAGATTATGTTCATCAAACACGTCACCACAGGGTGACGTTTCGCAATACTGTTGAAACTACAGTCATTCATGCTAAGACTATTTATGCAATCTGAGGCAGTATAGCCCCTCCTTTTTGACAATAACACCCCTCTGTTTTTGTCGGGGGTTAAAAATGACTAAACTGCCATTCTTTTGCAATAGAGTGAAACGGTAAGGGTACGAAACGATTAATTGCAATTGTCAATGTTTTTGTGTTTATTGTCAATCGCTTCAACTGAATTTTGTAGACGATCATTTTGCGCATCGATGTGTATCAATCACGTAATAATTGACAATTGCAATTGATCTCACGGGGACCCTGTAGACCCTGTCTTAAATAGTTTTTTCACACCACCTGCTCGATAGTGTCAAATCTTATGTCATGCTAACCTGTCCTAAAGTAAGTCATTAAAGCCCTGTAGTGCAATTCTGTAACCATATCACCGTGAAAACTTAGGTGAAGTGAGCGTGGAGTGAGCTGTCATTCCAACTAATGCTAGGGATTGACACTATTGACAGCGGTACCTACTATTGAAAGCTCACATCACCTAACTTAACACGGTGAGATTATTAGATACTGTTTTATTCCCTTAGTAAATAATCTCCTATTATCAGTTCCTGGCTATAAAGGTGGGCTTGGTTCTTTCAAGAATATTAATTGATAGCTGAATCTTACGTTGGTAATATCAGTGCAAATAACACATTCAGTATAGGTAGGTAATTGAACATCATTAGTATCTAAGTAGGTACTGCTTAACATGAGAGGGGGTGATCCCCTAGTTCAAATTGTACCTATCAGTTGTTAGGGATTTATAAATCCGACATTTGGGGACTGATATTATAATCTGTAGCCTGATATAGTTTTATTGAAATAATCTTTACAACAGTAAAATTAGGTCTTAAAGATTGACTGCTGATGTCGTATGATCGATATTCAAGATTGCTTTTTTTAGTTGTTTTCGTCTGGAGAGTTCTGTATCTTCAAGTTTCGGAACCACCAACGGGTTTTTCGTAATCGTGTCTCAGAATAATGTCGTCCATGATAATTGTCAATGAAAACTGTAAATACGGATGTTTTTTTAGTATTTTACGTCAGTCAAGAAAGAAGGTCAGCAGTTGGATCTAGTAAATACAGCTGTTATTGCTGAACTAACTCAGGTTCTTAGCCCCAATAATCTTCTAATCGGTTCACTAATCTTCGGATTTTCCATTGCAGACTTTGTTCAAAACTATCTCATACCTAATCTAATGCTTATCATGCTAATGCACCTGTCTGATGGAAATAAAACGACAATAATATAAAATAATTTAATTTATTTTAACACAAATATTCACTTATCAATACTGTTTGTTTCACAATTTACTATTAACTAAAGTATTCATACAAATAATTATAGTTTGTGTTTCGCTACACACTTCCAGTATATTCTCTTTAAGGTGCTTTTGAAACCTGAATGTCTCCATGCATAGATTATAGGATCACAGAGACTATTACAAACCCCTAACAAATAAAGAGGTCCCAAAGTTAATATTTCCAGTGGAATACATTCATAACCATTCTTCATGATATCACACTTCACATACATTATTACTGCTACGTAGTAAGGGGCCCATGTGAACAGAAAACATAAAGTTACTATAAGGACAGTTTTCACTGCCTTCAATTTGCTTAGATGTGAAGTTGACCTGCTTCTACAACATCCAAATCTTCTTCCTTCTCTACTGGTATCACTTGTTTGAGTCTGAGTTTCACTGTCAAACTTGCGCATTTCAATATTGTGCCCATTTTCAAAAGATTCAGATATAGATATAACAGTAGTTGAAGTGGACAAATCTTCGAGGTAGCCTTTATTTGTATAACTGGTTTCCTGAAACTCTCTAATTTTATCAACAGCTTTGACGGCGCTGCGTAGAATGAGTATGTACAGTATGCAGACCATGATGATAACCGAGAGGACTACGATGGATAGAACGAGGAGCAGGGCTGAAGGGAAGACGGCGATGTACCAGCACCTGTAGTCTGTGAACGTGCGGCCAGTCCACCCCATGGCTGGCAATGTTGATATAAATATACCTGTGTTGATGGTAAATGGAAGAATTAGGATTGGCTTGCATGGTTTTTCGATCTTTGTATACAATTATTGCGTTTAAAAAAATGGAATTTAGATTTGTAGTGGCGATGGCGTTGGGAATAAAAACAATCCAGATAACTTTAATAATTTATTATATTATACAAAATGAAGAGTTTACAGCCTCAATGTTATTTTTTTAATCAGGTACTTACTGAATTCTCCATATCTGGCTAAATGGCACTGAATTTTACGATAGGATTTACTAGATTAAAGATACTTATAAATATTATGAATATGACAACATACACGAAAGTAGCCGGGAATCACAGGTATTGGTTCTTGTTAGTTAACAATATTAGCAGATATGATGTTATAGCTAGATTACATTATCACAAACATAGAAATATTTACAGCAATAACAACTTATTCATATTAGACACGTTTTGTAAGATATAAAGTTATACGACTGTGTCTACTCACTTTAACAAGGCACATACATACATAGAGAGCTTGTTGATAAATACGTCATGGATAAAAACAGTATTACAGTAAAGTCCCTATTTTAAAGGTACCTACTAATCCTACACATGAAACACTACGGCCCACGCCACGCGCCACGCGGCCTACGGCGGTCTGAGTGCTCATCGAGTATTTCGAGACATCGCCAAACGGTCGCTCGATTCTTCACCTGACCAGAGTGCTGGCCTATTTGTAGGCCAAAGCATCACCATTGCCATCCAGCGTGGCAAATGCTGCCAGCTTTTTAGGCACTTTCCCCATTGACAGCGATTTGAACG
The DNA here is from genome assembly GCA_949629185.1 of Apamea crenata. Lineage (NCBI taxonomy): Eukaryota > Metazoa > Arthropoda > Insecta > Lepidoptera > Noctuidae > Apamea > Apamea crenata. The sequence goes on along the minus strand of OX451371.1, from coordinate 6,621,677 downwards.
AATTCTCTGATGCCCAATAAGCTGTTCCCCTTTTTTAGTATACATACTCGTATATACTTAAATAATATATATTTTAGTGTTAGCTTGAATATTGTATTTAAGATGTCAAATTAAAATTAATTATTATCCAATGTCGTGATGGCTCAATGGTTAACACCTCGCCTCTCATGCACGAGGTTGTTGGTTCAATCCGGGCCAGTACCACTGTGACTTTTCAAGCAAGTGTGCTCGTGCCTTCTCTGTATAAGAAGAGGCCATTCCCCAAGTTGCAGTCTATTATCTAACCCTACATTTATGATTCAATACAAAGACTCGGTAATAATTTCTAACGGACGTTTGAAACCCTTTATGCCACCACGCGTAGATCAAGGGGTTCAGTATGCTGTTCAAAAAGGCTAGAGTTGCCAAAGGACCACCCAGTAAGGTTCTAATGTACATGCACCTTGGATTCGTCAACTTTTCTTGACAAAACACAAATGCAGTCACAGCAATGAAAAATGGCATCCAGGTGAATAAGAAACTTCCAGACGTTAACATGACTATAGAAATTGCCCTCCACTTATTAGGTTCTTTCGGTTTCCGTGTAATAGCATTTATATTGCATATTTTCTTCACCTGATTTTGGAACCTTGAACTTGTAGGAGCAGGCATTGAGAGGTTAGGACTGGAGGTTTGAGAGTCAACAGTACAAATACTAAACAACGACTCGCTTTGATGTTTACTTTGATTGCCAATATTTTCAAAGTTATTTGCAGTCTGCGTTTGAGCAAGATTGAGGTCAAGGTGGCTTATAGATTTAGTCTTGACAGTCGGTTTTTCTATGATTTCATTTTCATTCCCATAATAATTATTATTGTACGAGGCACTTTTAGCTAACCTGGGTTTTGAAGTTTTTTCAGGAATCTTAATCGATTGAGTGCTAGACGTTTTGCTAACGCTACCCCGAGAAATTCTCAAATTTGAGTTTTCTCTAACTGCATGAGGTTTTAAACTTTTGGTCGTGGTGTTTAGGTCTTTTACTGTTTTTAAAGCTCTTACTAATATAATTGAATAAAGGATGAGGACTACAATAATTGGTACAATACTGAGAAAAGAATTGATAAGTATTAGGGGCCCAGGAAAGACAGAGACGTAGTAACATGGAGCGAGGATCAACTCTGTGTTAGTCCATCCAGTCGCTGGCATGAATCCAAGCGTTATACCTGGAATAAGCGTTAAAATACAAACATTTAATAACACACACTTACTACTGTGTTAAATACAATACTGTCCACTGCAGGCGGCAGAGGGGCTATTTTCAATTTAATATTGCAAAGGAAATGGAAACATAACATTTCAGTTAGGTATATTTTTAGTTTAGTTAGATTATTATATAACCAAAATAATATATTAAATAATATAGTACCTATATCTACGTCATTTTTTTTTCAACTACGTAGAAAGTTACCCTAACTGAAATAGCTAAGCTTGCCGGCCCGCAGTGAACTTTTACGCTGATACAAAAGACGTCATTAGACTTTTTGATTAGGTACAGTTAAACACAAAGCTGTTACAGATTAAATAACTTCTCACCGATCATCCATATGCAAAGAATGCCGATCCTGACACGTGTGGTGTTAAAATACCTCTGGTAGTACAGGCCGTGGAGAATATAGATGTATCGGTCTACGGCGATGAGACCCACGCTAAAGATGGACACCATCGCTGGACATACCAGCATGCCTGTCGATAGTGGAAGAACTATTAGGTCTAGGAATTCAGCAGGACTTAGGAACTGGGAAGAAGGTTCCCGTAATATGTGTAGGTGGGATTAGTGAAATATATGTTTTAGAACCAAACGATAAAATATTAAAACATAGGTACTCCTATCATCACCATAATAGATAACGGAAACGTTACTGTATCGCTAGATATTTATAAATATACAGCTATTTAGAGTTTTTTGACAAGCAAACAAGTAATAGTGTACACATATCTAATACTTAATAATCGACATGGTTTTTTGTGCATTAAGTGTACATATAAATTATTATGACAATTATGACTCAGCAATTCTAGGTAGTAATGAGACGTTACTTAAAATAAGCATACTAGCTTCAATTAAAGAAAACTATGTGCAAATTAAAATAGGTCGTACGGGGTCTCTTCTTTTTTACGTACGACCTAAAAATACTTCTAGCCGATGTTGAAAATACCTATAGGTCACTTTATAATTTTGCGAAAATGTTAAAAATATAAATGTCGACCAAGTAAAATGGGTTCCGCAGCAATAAATATTACCGTTAGGTACTTCTTCGCTAAATAATCAATAACATACATACTCGTACATGTGGCAACGCACCAAACAAATCGATGTCCTTAATCATGACTTTGATAAAGTTGATCACCAAACATCACCTAACAAGCGCACAGCAAAAACAGCTTCGGCATAGTTTTTTTTTTTTTGTTAGCTTATTTTGTGTCCCACTGCTGGGAAAAGGCCTCCCCTTTTTCCTTCTAAACCTCCCTATCTTGGGCGATCTCTGGCCATGTTGGCCCTGCAAGCGTAGCTAGATCATCACACCACCTTCGCCGTGGTCTATCTCGACGGCGATGTCCTCCTTCAGGCGTCCAGTGAGTGACGATCTTTGCCCATCTCTCTCCGCATAATTATTCAACCATTATTGTCCAATAATACTGCGTATACGTAGTCAGAAATAAGGAACGGGGGTATGTCCGGAATATAGTTTGGGGATACCCCAAGAAGCTCGCTTCGGACCGGTCCTGAGTATATCGTAAGTAGTATGTAGCACAAAAATATTTATTGACAAGCGACATATTTTGAGATAGTGTAAGCTTACCTATTTGAAAGATACACAAGGGGTTGGAACTCACAGAGTTGTCCACTGTGACTCCGAAAATGAGTGAGAACCCGACGATGGTGTCGGCGAGGGAGACATTCCCTAGGAGTAGGTACGTGCTTTTGGGCTGCTGACCTGAAACATGAGGCTGATTAACATCTTTAACTATATATACCTACTGCATAAAATGTCAATGAAGGATTTTCTTTATGATGTTTATTTTACAACGCGTTCCGTGCGTGAAAAATATTGTAATGGTTTTGGGTATAAAATTTATTAATTTATACTTCTCGCACACAATAAGGCACAGCGGCTGACTAGATGCCTTAAGAATTCTCTAACAATCAATCAAGGATCGTGAAGAGATAAGATGGAAGATGCTCTGTTTGAGAGGAGTTAATAATAACAACAAAAGATAACATATAGAATTATAAATTAAAAGGGGTCCTCATTAAATTAATAGGTTATAAACTTAAGACTAAACTAACTTATGATAAACTGATTTATATTATTAGGAAAACATTTTTTTTTCATTACAATAACATTGTAAGTGAGTTGTGGAGGTCAGATAGGCAGTCGCTTCATGTAAAATACTGGTATTCAGCTGCATCCGGTTAGACTGGAAGCCGACCCCAACATAGTTGGGAAAAGGCTAGGCAGATGATGAATAACAGGGTATATATACGTATTGCGATATCTAAAATGAAAAGAACTAACTTAAAATAACCTACGTTCAAAATACCTAAAATCTAAATATTGAATTTTATATATTGCAATACGTACCCGAATAACATTGTAATATTTTGTCTACCGTTTATTGGAGACGTTGTTTTCCTCAAAGACTTTCTTAAGAGTTGCCATTGACCTATTGATCTGTAGCTGCGCTTTCATCTCCTGACACAAGTTTTGTTTACTTGAGAAACGATTGTTGTACCTTCACTATCAGTTGGCAATGTCAATATTGCAGAACCTCAACCTCAACCGAAACCTCTATTTGCACATCGTGTCGTAATATGGGATACTCCAGTGCCGAAACTAGCAATTTAAATTAATGAACAATTTAGAGAATGCAATACATAATTTAAAATTTAGTTACTAGCATATTCTCTTTCTATGTTTTAATTATTTAACATAGTTTGTTGGTCACATGTTTTCAAGTCGTAAGTTTCCACTTATTAATCGTTAACTGGGGGTCTCAGTTACGACCACGGGGTAAGAAGAAACTTACTACTCCTAAAGCACGTAACCCGTAGTTTCAGACGAACTTACGGCTGTTTCCAACACTGTATCACCTATGGACAAAAGATTAGTTCGAGCCGGAACTAAGAATGAATAACAACACAATTTGACAGATGTCACTACGCGCCGAAGTGTTTTTGGCCGTCCGAAAAATTGAATTTGACACTTGGTTTAACTGATCAACTACTTTCGGATGGGCCCGTATCTTCGTTGTTGACTTAGAGAGTAGATCCCCTGGACTTATGGCCGATTAGGTACTACAATTTACGGACCGTTATTGGTTAAATTTAAGATTTTTATATCTAAGAATAATATACCAATAATAATGAAGCAAATACCTCATAATATTTGCATCGTAGACCCTCTCATATGGAAATAGCGATCGCAGGTAAAATTAGCTTACGAATCTATTTATATGCCCAATTTGGCAACAAAAAAAAAACTACAACTGGTTAAAAACGATTAGTTTTTGTTTATAGGAACCGAGCATTAATCAGTTTTCAAGATGACGCATTATTGTTCTGCAGGATTAGGTTGGATTGTTCTGACTTCCAATTTAGCTCCGAGTAGTTTAGGTCCGTTTAGTTTACCACACAACACATCGTTCACTCAATTTGTGTCGAAAACCATCTGGGTTTCTTTGGCGATATTTAGCCCATCTAAGTGAATATTCAATTCATGATCATTTTGCTTTTCTTATTAGCATCCCTCGTGTCACACGTCTCTGACGATTACTCTTTATTATATTCCAACAAGTTATAAGTTCGTAGAATTGTGACTCATCGTATTTAAGTATTATCTACATTTAACCCAGTATTTGTTGTTGTCGTTGATGCTGCGCAGCTTTTTTTTCCACAATCAGAATAGTTATACCTTCTGGGAACTTCCTATACATATCTTCACTCGTTTTCTACCATGTCAGCCATTTTGAGTGGTTTTCAGTGTATGGCTGACAGGTTTTATTATTGCTTGGGCATAAAAATTTAAATAGGGCTCTATTAGCTAGATGGACAAATGGGCTTGGTCTTGGATAAAACGAAAATACTCGACTCCGACGTCACCATCATAAAGCATAGATTAAAAAAAGCGGCCAAGTGCGAGTCGGACTTGAACACGAAGGGTTCCTTACCACAAGGCAAAAAACGCTGAAAAAACGTTTCTTGTATGGAGACCCTCTTTAATTTTCATTATTTCATGTTATAGCGGTAATAGAAATACCTACACTGCAAATTTTCAACTGTCTACGTCTTCAAAATTAATACCAGTTCATGAGATACAACCCGCTGACAGACAGGCGGGCGGGCGGACTGACGGATAGCATAGTAATCACCTTTGGGTACGGAACCCTAAAAACTGATTAAACCGCAGAAAAACTGTTTTTATGAAATGAGTACCTATTAAAATTTCCATATGTCAAACTACATAGGTACCTACGTTGTGCACAAGAGCGACACGATAAATCTAAGATTGGGAGCTTGCGTAAAAAACTAATTAATGCAATGATAAAAACTTGTTCACAGTATTTACTTTTTTATTGTCTAAGTTTATGTAGGTTGATCGATTTACGATGTCGAGTCTGACAAAGTAGGTATGGACCAAATTAAAAATAAAGAGGTCGATAAAGTGTTTTTGTTTTGCAGTAGAATAACGAAAAACGAAGTAATATTAAACCCTACGGCCGGTTGTCCACCGGCGCCGTCTACGGGACGTCAACGAGAAAGAGATGACGGCGCCGAAGTAGCGTTACATACATTAATTAACGAACATTCATAAGATTTGTAGCATAATCAATATTTACATCATCAATTATGGGTCTCGTATGTCGCCATTCCAAGGTCCAATGGGACCCGTTACCGAGCCAACTTAGGTTCGTGTGTTCGGGTCCATTCGGGGGCGCTTCCGAACTATACGGTTAAGTACTATGGCCACGTGTCCACTGCACACCACCACCAGCACCCTCATTGCGTAACACACTATCAATAACTATATGAATCATTTTGAAGGATATTGCTAATCCATTGCTTTATTGATTGAAGAATTCTGCTCAGCAACGTAAATAACGCCATGAATGTTATTGAACTGTCAATATGGAAGCCATTGCTATAGACTGTGCGTTACACAATTACCCCGCGGGACGTTACGTTCGGTTCGAATAATCTCACTTCTCGTTGACGTCCAGTTGACGGTGGCGATGGACAAACAATGTAACCATTCAAACAAACCTTTATACTAAGTACACAAGGAAAACGCAAATTCCTAAGCAATGAACAGTGCAATCGTTAGGTTTATTTGTTCGTTTAATTAACACTATAGAACGTTATATATTTAGAAATAGAATTCCATGCTATAGAAGACAATTAGTTCTGTAATAGCTGCGCCCGGTTTCACCCGCATAAGTTTCGATACCGTGGGAATATCGGGATAAAAAGTATCCTATGTGTTAATCCTGGTTATAAACTATCTGTGTGCCAAATTTCATCCAACTCCGTTCAGTACTTTTTGCGTGAAAGAGTAACAAACATCCATCCATCCAGATCCATCCTTACAAACTTTCGCATTTATAATATTACTAGGATAAGATATATGTATAGTAGGAGAAGGTTTATTTTTAAGTACCTATAGTGATCACGTTTGATCCCATCTTAGAGTTACCACAGATTATATCAGGATTTATCTATGGTTACTTTATAACTCGGTTCCGATCATCAGAAGAAATTACGAAATCACTTTTGGTAGGTCATTATTACGTAACTCGCATATTTATCTAAATTATCCACTTACTCAGGTACTTCCGATGCAGAGCGTGTTACCAATCATAAACATTACAACAGCTTAACCTTACGGAATCTGACTTTGCTATGGTGTGATCTGCGGAGCAATTGCGTAACACATCACTATGTAAGTCATTAACAGAAGCAATGGCTTTTATTTTGAAAGTACAACAACATTCATTGCGTTATTTACGTTGTTAGCAGACAAATTTTTCAAACATATGAAGCAATAGATTAGCAGTATCCTTCAAAATTTGAGATTGATAGTGTTACGCAATTAGGGTCATGTAGTACTGGCTACACCTCACTCAATCTAATCACCAAATTTCATTTTGTATTTGTATTGCAAAATGATGAAATACAAAATACCTACACGCAGACAAAGCCGCGGGCAACTGCTACTAAAACAAAAGCAAACTTTGTAAATAATGCACAAAGAACTGACACACATCAAAGCGAGGCGATGTCGTAGGCGCAAAAATCATCATTATTCTGTGCCCGAAGCGTACCTATGTTCATGAAATCCTGAAGTTTGCCATCGCATGCCACTTCGCATCGCTTTGATGTGCGTTCGTTCTTTGTGCATCATTCACTAAGTCTGCATTTGGTTTAGGTACTTGCATTTCATCATTTTGGAATACAAATAGGTGGGCATCCACATTTAAAAGTATGCTATTCCCTTTTCTAGGTCCCAAGCTTGCTATCTCTATCAGTCAGGCGTGAAAATGAAACAGGCAGAGTCGAGTATGGATTTGCTCAAGTTAAGGGGTGGTGAGTATTTAACTCATTATAAAGAGAAGCAGATAAGTGTAAAGTTCTGTCAGGACTTTGTTCAGCTTCGTTATTACATTTTGACATAGCCTAGTATTTAACCTGTTTGCATGAATCGCACATGTGCCTTTGACTAACCTACTTATCTTACTTATATCAATATATCTTTTTTCTAAAGGTTTTGAAACATACGTTTATACTTTCACAGCCTCAGCACACAACAACATTACAACCTTAGCTAAATCAAACCCTTCTTAAATAAAATTATACCTACATTCCTTTCCTAATCTACAATCATCTGTATCCAATTGTTTTGAATGTGACACTGAGAATAGCAAATTAGGAAAAGTAAGTCGTTGTTGTGCACAAATATTTGTTTGAACATGTCGTCATGATTCATTTCGAAGGAGTTACTGCAAGAAAAACTTCTTAGGTACCTACTGCATCTTATAATCCGATATCCATTTTTGAAAGCCTCTTTATAACAGTAGGCAACTATTATTGCCATGTTGAACTAGGTACCTAAGCAGTTAGTTATTTATGCGATGAGAAACCAACGACGACCGTCACTAGCCTGAATGTAACGTTACAAAAGTTACAATATTATTAATTTAATAAATTCTTCATTGAGAAATAGTTTTACTTAATTGCATCGCGCCAAAAACTTCTAACTTAGATATATATACATAATTGTTTGTTTTAAACTTTGTTGCATGATAAACAGGTAACGTCGTACAGGTCGTATATATGCAAATCATTAAGTAAGTCTGGACATCGTAAATAATGAAATGATGCATACCTTTTCTTAGAATCAGTCCGCTAGATATTACAACAGTTAAATTACTTAAAATGATTAGAGTCCCGATAATGTAAGCCACTGACTTGTACACCATTAGCTGTTCCTTCTCAATTGTCCGGTAGGCTTCATACAAATCGAACAAATGTATCTGTGTCACTTCACTTTGGTTCACATTAGAAAGGTTTAAATTAAAGAAATCCATCACTTGGTCCAACGTCACATTTGTCTTGAAGTTCGAAATGTTCGTCTCCATGTTGCCGGGCTACCGCACCATTCGTCTCAGTTTCACAAATAAAATAAAGTTACGAAATGTTAGCGGGCACATGTAAATGCCGTCGGTCGACAGTGGAGAATGAAGCCAAACACGACGGCTTCTTGACGATGACACTGACTCTGGTCCGTAGTTTTGTTTATTATAATGACTTGATTTACATGTTTTATGGTTCCTTAGGAATGTTTCTGTGGTCACGCGATATCGGTAAATATTAAAGAGCGAGATTATGCGGTGCTGATGCGGTTGATCAATGATCACTCTTGACAGCTGATAGATGTTTTTGCCATCGTTTTAGAATGTAACTGGTTCTTTGTATTATTAGGTAGGAAGGTAGGTACAGTTTGTGTTGCAAATCAGGTTTGTTTTTATAAATTCACTTATTTCTCCATGCCTGTGCTCCACACCATTCGGAATTGCCAGAGTAGCGTATACGGTACGGAACCTTCGTAAAAGCAGTAAATTTTAAGTTTCCTCAGTTCGTTAAATAGGACTACCTATGTTCTTAAGTGGCCGTTATAGCCAATTAAGTTCATTACAAGCGTTCAGTGCTTCGTTTTGAATACAAATTCGTGCAATGAGGATGTTAACATAACAAAATATTTCAGGTAGTTAGTGAGGCTACTGAAATCTATAGAATTGTGTTGGATTTCATAATGGAAGGTAATGGTGAATATGTCCGTGCTTATCAACACAAATATTAAAAAATATGTAAGCAGTCTATTTAGGTATGGTAGTAGGAAAACAAAGACATAATATTCGTAGGTAGATGCTTTTCGCCCCAAATATTTATTTTAGCTGAGGGGAATGAAGGACTGCCCGTCCGCGCATGTCATGTTTACCTTTTTATAGGTAGTAATGTAAAGGTTGTCTGTAAAAGGGAACCTTACAACATTCAGGGTGGTAGAAAAATAACTCTGGTTGCATACGATCACTCAAGCAAAAGAATGAGTTTTCAAAATTGAGTTAAGTAGTAGGTAGGTAATTACATTATAGTGATAGGCTCGTAAAAGTTTCGCGGGTTCGATTCCCGCACGGAACAAATATTTGTATGACCTACAATTAGTTGTTCCGGGTCTGGCTGTTTGTGTATGTGAGTTTATGTCTGTAAACGCACCCACGACACAGGAGAAATTCCTAGTGTGGGGCAACGTTTTTTAAATAAAAAAAAGTGAGCACGTCCTCTGGAAATAATAAATAGCGAAAATTCAATATTGCTTCTTATTTTCGTATGTAACGCCTGCCCCACATAGGTTCCGGTACAGTTAACGCGCACAGCCTTAAGATTTAGGCGTTACGGAGACATCTAGATTAAAAATTAGGAACTAAGTTTATGCGTCGAAAACGGATGAATTTAATATCAACCCAGAGTTGGAAGTTGTTGAGACGACGTCACTGAGAGAACTTCTTTTTTCCTGTAGAGACAATTTTGCATTTATGGCTCTCGGCTGTAGCTTAGTAGAAGGAGGAATTAAAACGATCGACGAAATTCGAAATTGAAAAAGCTGCTTTAGGTATATTATTAATACCCAAGTATAGGATGTTAGTTAGTGGGGATTATTCAAGAATCAAAAAGCATCTAGGTATCACCAGTTACATTGGTGCTGAAGTCCGATGTTGTATTGATTATAAAAAAGACATTACTGATGATCCTTTGCCTATCTTCGAAGATATTATGATTTATTTATCAGGGGCGCGTTACCTACTTTACGGATTTAGATTTAAATTCGGGTAAAATAATACTACCTATACTATCTGTTGCTACAGAGCCCGTTGGCTAAGAAGCGTTACGACTTTACGAGCCTTAGATTAGATTAATAAGGTAGCTAGATACCTAACATTCAAGTTTGAAACAGAATCCGTCCCTTCTTTGGGTGGAAGACGTAAAGACCAAGTGTACATAATATGTCAATAAAAAAAAAGTTGACAAAAGAATGAATCGATAGTACCATACCTACCTACTTTAAAGCGCAGGCCACACCGCCAGCTGGCGGGCGGGCGGGCGAGCCGAGCGAGGCATCGTTTCACCCTTTTTCATACTTGGGTTCACACCGCGAACTACAGAGATAAGCTACCGAAGTATGAAAAAAGGTGAGGGGACGCTCGCTCGGCCGCTCCGCCCGCCCGCCAGCTGGCGGTGTGGCCTGCGCTTAAGAAGTGTTGTAGTTTGGTATGGTTAAAGACCCTAGCCATTGGAATTACCTATTGGCATAGAAGTCGAGCGAAAATAACACGTCTGTGTTATTTGTGTTTAGGAATTGTTTTGATCATGAGGCTATTAGTGAAGAACGACTGCCATTACCTTCCATAGTAATGGCGATTGGTGAACAATGGTCAGTTGAACCTCGTATACAAATATCTTGTCAATAGTCACATGATTCCAATATTTATTCATGACAAAACGTTAAACAATGTTTTCTATAGGCAGTTATGTAGGAAGAAGAATAATCGGTAAACAATCTACCTACTTGTCATGAATGGAATTTTAATGCCAACATACTTCGTAAGTGTTTCAGCAGGCTCGTGTGGTGTGTACGGTGCAGGTAATTAGGAAGGTAATCTGTAGGTACCTACAGACGCCAGCAGATCAAGCTACCCGAAACTGTCAAATTTTCCCAATCAACCTCGAACCTTAATGCTTTAGCAATAAAGTTGAAAATCTATTAAAGAAATTTGACAGATTGTAGTAGCTTGATGTGCTGGCGTCTGTACCTACAAAAAACATAATGGGCAATTACTGTAGATTTAGCGAGAGAAGCGAGTGCGTATGCCACCTGCGCCGCAGCAGGCGCCGATCACTGGAACACACTGCAGCATTGCACTGCAGTCAGACAGGCAGTCAGTCAGGCAAGCCCAAAACAAAACAAGTCCTGTGGAAGTCGGCAAAAGTGCAGCAGAGTTACTAACACATTGCCTTGTCACTTTTTCCTGGGATGGTGACTTAGAAAATGTGGTGAAAACCTAGACAATAATCTATAACTGTGTACAGACTACAGACGCCAGCACATCAAGCTACCCGAAACTGTTAAATTTTAAGAATCAACGTTGAACCTAATGCTTTAGCGATAAAGTTGAAAATCTACTAAAGGAATTTGACAGATTGTAGTTGCGTCTGTACATGTTCAATAAATAAATATACACCATGAGCTGAAAGTTAAAGCAATTATAGACAATACTTGATAGATGTTGTTGTATTAAAAATCGCATTTGTTGATAAATAACTGCTTTTGTTAACTTTTATGTTACTTGAAACGGAACGTGAACGCTGCGTTCCATTGTACGCCTAAAACATAAAAGACATCAGCAGTTTTTGTACCAATTTATTTAAATTATTCCAACATTCTTTGAATTTAATAATTGACTTATTTCATAAAATGATTTCAGATATTATGTTTTCGATGATTAAAACAAAATTGGTACAAAATAAGGAAAAAAATAATTTAATTTCGACAAATCCACGATGACATTTCAGTCTGTGGAACAAAACGTAAATAGAATTTATTCTGCTGCGAATCTATTTTTATTTTAATTAGGTTTAATTGTAAATATAAGTGTTAGAATTGCGTAAAAACCATGTTTAATTTGTCTTTATTGAGGCAGTTTTCCAGGTTGGTAAAATTTGATGGAATTTTGTCAACATAACCTATGAAACTTATCTCAATTTACATTCTCGTCTCAAAACACCAAACATTATTTATAAATGTTATTTTCAGATTAGCAATATGTCCTGGTACAAAGATTAGCAGTAGAAGTATAGCTACAACAGCAGCAGTGCAGTTCAAAATTACTGATCAACTATGGTAAGTTACCCTTAGAATTGGTTACCATTTCGTTTCGTTTTTCGTTAAACAAAGACTAGAAAAACTGTGAAGTCGAACTACTGTTACTTCAAATAAGCATACATTTTTCACAACAATTGAATACTTATTCATTATTTTGATAATAATTTATTTTTGATGAACTTTGTTTTGAAAAAATATACTATTACTTACTTGACACCCTCTTTGTATTTTACAGGGCTGAACCGATGAAAAAGAAAAAAAAGATAGACCCAGCAATTGTCAAGGCTCGAGAGGAGAGACGTCGTAAGAAGCTGGAGAAACAGATCAGAAGGTTGGAGAAGAATGCCCGCCAGTTGAAGCCTATTGATGAGATGGAGGTGCCTCTTGAACTGCTAGACAACTTTAAGTAAGTAGTATTAAAATAATAAAGTTTTTAATGTATTTTCACAAAATTTTTATAAGTATGAAGAAAAGATTTCAATAGGCAAGCATACCCCTGAGAATGCAGTGGACCACCAGGAGGTGATCTTCTTGACAGTAAAATATTCTCAGTCAAAACTAAATAAAAATGTTGTTTTCTTTACAGCAAACGAAAGAGGCCTCAAACAAAGCTAACAGCGGAGGTCATAGAGGCACGGGCACTGCTACAAAAGGACTGGACGCGGTACAAGCGTGAGGAATATATGGCGAATGTGGCACAGATTGACAGAATCATGGGAGCACAGCGGAGGGCACTTGACAAGCTGCTGGAAGAGTCCGAGGACTTGTACAATGAGGCCATTATGGTGTGTGGTTGGAAGATACTTTTTTAAACTTTTATTAGCCTACTGTGACCCAGGTACCCTACGTGAGACGGTCAGTAACATCAAAGTGTTGCTGTCCTTCCTTGAGGAGCCGGGGGTGGATCGAATAATCAGTTGTCCCATACGCAAAATACGTGCATTGACATAGAGTTGCAGACACCAGCCCGTATTACCTATTACCTGGGCTACTGTGTCTCACTCCTGGGGAAAGACCTCGCTCCACACCTTCCATCTTTCGCGGGTCCTCTTTCCAGTTTTGAAGTTATGCTACCTATTTGTTAATACATAATTAGCTGTATCTACAACGCCACATGCGAACAACGCGTCATACTGACATCACGCAAATCCTGCATCTCGCAAGCAGAGTTTACCGCGCAATTAGCATAGATACAATTTCCCAACGTCAATTGTTGGGCAATTGCCCCCCAGACACAACAACCGTCTGGTCGGAGGATCTTCCCTTTTCTATAGAGTATGAGTGAACTTTACACCCTGTTCCTCATACCTCTAAACATAATTGCACTTTTCAGAAAATTGTAACATGAAGTTTCATTCACATAAGATAGCTCTAGAAACTAAAGCCAACTAAAATCAAGAACCAAGCTTGGTATTTTGTTGAAAGTAAGATTCTTTTGTTGTTTAGTGTTTAAGAACTAAAAATTTCTACAAAACTGGATAATGAAACAAACAGTCTATGATTCTTCTTAATAAATATGCCGAAAAACGGGCATAAATACATGTGCTTTCTTGCATACTTATATTTATTAATTTTGGTGTCTACAGCCCGACCTGCAGTTGATCCCCTATGAAGTCCGTGGCACCGTGGCGACGCCGCCAATCAAGGACTACACTTCACCCGACGGCGAATACCTTGACGTATCTAAGAAGTGGGATAATTAGTATGCACTGTGCTTTAGGTAATTTTATATTAGAGTAATAAAGTTATGTTTTAAATATGAATTTTATTAAACAGTACCGTTTCGATAAAAATGACAAACGCTTAGTATCCTTAGACTTCTGTTCTACCGCCGACGAGGAAGCGACTCGCTATCAACGATTTGGTCGCTCAAGAAATGTACAAAAGATTGTAGGCCCCATGTAAGTAAAACTTTAAAGATATAGATGGCTGACTATTCAGACCGCCAGTGAGTACTCGTTTGTCGCAGCGACAAGAACTATCAAACTATCGCCGCGCACTCGCTGCTCGTTGCTCGTCAACTAGTTTTTAGTTGCTAGCTCTTCTAGCTTCTCGTTAATCCTCGCCTTGGGCCGATAATCGTCAGATCAATTGTATCTGAAGAATAAATATGACTGACGGTTTGACTTATTTTTTATACATCACCATTCTCTTGCCCTTATCTCAGTTTATTTAGGGTCGGTGCGCCATGTCTTTTTCTTCCATACTTCTCTATTAGTCGTCATCTCGACCGTCACCCCCTTTCTAACCATATCATAATTCACACAGTCCATCCATCGTTTCTTTGGTCTTCCCCTACTCTTATAGCCATCGACATTTTTTTCATTCCTTCGTAATACCTACATGTCCATACCATGACAACCAATTTCCACACAAGCCCATTACAAGCACATAGCGTATGATAGAAAAAGAGGTTTTCTATCATACACTATCTGGTTTTGGGTGGGGGCCATTCCTTGTTCCTACTGGACGAGACACTGACTTTTACTTCCATTATTACCAGTCTATGTTGTGAGACTAAGTCTTCACCTGGGAGCACTTCACAGTTTTAACACTTTAAAGGCTGTTTCGTCTTACTAACAAGTAAGTACCTAGTCGATTTGAGTCGCGTGGCGGCTACTTTTATAAGTTATAAGGTGCTCATTTAGTTTTTCGAACCACGTATTTATTATTATTGCCAGATCGAAGGCCGAAGCAGCTTGTGGCAGTGCCTCGCCATCAGTGTTACGGTCTCCATATCCCCAACCGCCATGCACTCTCTCATACCCATCCTTTTGTCTTCCTACATCCCTTAAACGAATAATCGGCCCTTAAAAGAATAATTTCAGTTAGCATGTTTACTGTTAATTAAAGTAAACCGCAAGTCAGTGGTAACATTTGGGCGGCGGGATCGTCCGAAAGGGTTACCGCTGCCCTGGAACAGAAAGGGCTAAGGAAGGAACACGGGTGGGTTTTAGTCAGTAAGAGTCTGACACTCCCTTCCGCTCCACCCAGAGCGGGAGGGGTCATTTGATGATTTCCCATCCAAAAAAAAAAAAAAAGTTACATTTGAACCGAGAAAATTGGCCTTAGGTACTGCTACGACTTAAGGTGGTGTGTCAAAGTGCCTGCCTATGTATGTTTGTACAATGGAACATGAATTATTTCTGATTATACCAACGTAACTAGTACTTCGCCGCGACTTCGTCCGCGTGGATTTCGTACTTTAAAACGTTTTTTTTTGCAAATGAATGATAACGATCTTTGCAGTGGCGGATTTACACTGTTTCCAAGTAGGTAAAGGCTGTTAATTTTTTGCCGCCGTTTACCACTTTCAATCAATTTTAGGTAGAAATAGCACAGGAAATAGTTTTTGGGTAGATATACCTACCTATTTCAGAGCTCAATCATGCACAACACTAATAAGGCGGGGCGGCAAAACAAAATGAGGCCGTCCGTATCGTTGAGTACCTACAAAAAAAAGTTAATAAAATAATGAGGTTGAGTGAGGAGATAGAGGTTTATGCTTATAGGTGCACGCTCATACACTTTGGCTGAGCCCCTCTTCATCCATTCTCACAGGATAACGACCCGGAAGAGCGGCTCGTAAATTCGCCCAAGGGTAAAATTGATTGTCATGCATGATCTGCCACAGTCTTTGTGGCACAAAGAATGTCAGGCCATTTTTTTGGCATCAAACGTCTTAATTGCTTCTGTCCGCGGCGGGCGTTGCCCGCGTGGATGTCGGAAACTATCCCACGGGAACGTGCAACCGGATAAAAAATATACCCTATATAGCATGGAATAGGCTCCCGGAAAATGTGACGGCTCTCACACTGAACTGCTTCAAGAATCGACTGGACAGATTAAGTATCTCCAAGCTATACGATACACACGCATCAGCTAATTCCTTAATTTTTTTTCCACGCTAGGAATTACTCCTGTATCGTGGGTGCGTTTACAAACATTTAAACTCACACACACAAACAGCCAGACCCGGAACAACTACCTGTAAAATAAAATATTTGTTCCGTGCGGGAATCGAACCCGCGACACGCAGCGCAGCAGTCGATCGCTCAGCCACTGCGCCAATCGTCTCGTCACTAGTTAATTAGCTGCTAGTGTGTCTAACCAAATAATAATAATATATCCCTCCCTAGGATGCCATCTCTATCCCATTGCCAAATTTGATGGAAATCCATTCAGTGGTAAAAGGTAACTTACAGATAAGATTTACTTTCGCAATTATAATATTAATAGCTTCTGCTCGCGTCCGCGTGAAATTCCTTGTTCCCCGATCCACCCCGTCGCGTCGCATCGCATCGCCTGCTCGCGCGTACTTCGTTTTCGCTTAGAGTATTCTTTCTGGCTTTTTTTCTTTTTGCTTGGGTTCTAAGAGTCCTCGCGTGATGTTAAATATCATAATATAAGTAGCCTTCCTCAAGAATTAGGCTATCAAATGTAAAAAATATTTTTTCAACAAACCACGCTGAAACTCTTCAGCTTTATTATTAGTATAGATTAGTATGAATAATGGCTTCATAAAATGTGACACATCACAACGAACTTTGTTTTGTTATTAGTGAAATAACGATGTGCTAAAATCGAGGTATTTCGACTAGTTACCTATCTACCTACCTTTCAGAACAGAATCTCTGCTAGCGACCATGATAACTTGGGAAACCTAAGGCTAAAATATTGAGGAAAAATTATGTTGTGTGTTATCCTAATCCAGATGTTGAATTTTCATCATAATTGCTTCGTCATAAAAAAAATAATATACAAATTGTTGTCTACTCATCTAGAATAATTTATTTTTTAATTCAAGGAATTTATGCATTGTGGATAGGTACCTAAGTACCTACTGTAGGCAGGGGGATCCTTTGAAAAATTTGAAAAGGAATCATTACCTACCTACCACTGCCTAATATAATGCAGAACCAAACAATGTGTGCAAAAGAGTGAAAATAAGATTAAATTCTCCGTGTTGAATAAGCAGCCATTACCAAAACTGCAAAATCCTCACCCTCCTATTATCTTACTTCCTAGCAAGAAAAAATAACAAAAGGTGCAAACATTCTGACTCGGCAAATTCCGCACTGAATTTAAAATGCAACATCATTATTTTTTATAATGTTTTGAGATATTATTTGAGTTATTATTATTTTTGGGCGGGGAAGCAATTTATTTTAATTTAGCATCTACCTAAAGTTATTCACGATTTCACGATAGATACCTATTCAAATAAAGTAAAAGTGTGAAGTGGAATAAGCCTGCATCACGAAAATAAGCTTTTTTTTTTCAAGATTTTATGTCACTTTTCTCTAATTATCTTCTAATATTTGTATCCTGGGATGGGCACCGGGCTTAAACCCGGTGCTTTGGTAAACACCCGATAAACACCCGTAAACACCTGGGTGTACTGGGTGTTTACCAAAGCACCGGGTTTAAACCCGGTGGATTGCCCATCTATATTCCTGTCTATCCTACTATGGCGCTCAGACTTGGTCTTTGACCGAGGCTCAGAAGTCCAAACTCAAGGTTCGCCAAAGAGCGATGGAGCGTAGCATCTTAAAAACTAAACTCACTGGCCAGCACCCTAATTACGTTACACACGATCAATCACAATCTGAATAATTCTTAAAGATATTGCATAATCCATTGCTTCATAATTATGTTCGAAACATTTGTCTGCTCAGCAACGTATCTAAATAACGCAATGAATGTTGTTGAACTGTCAAAATGAAAGCCATTGCTACTAATTGTGTGTTACGTAATTACCCCGCAAATATTTCGCCACACAGTGGGTGCCTCATGATGGGCATCGTCACCGAGGCAGGCCTAAAAACGCTAGTGTGACGATTTGGACTCGTTCCTAACCGATTGGGCAGAGAAGGCACAGCACAAAGAAAAGTCGAGAAATATGGGGAGTTGCCCAGCAGTGGGATAATATAGGTTGTTGCATTTGCGACTTTTCGCGATCACGGCTATTAGGTTATCCCAGCGGGGTAACTGCGCAACGCACTATCAGTAGCAACGGGTTTAATTTTTACAGTGCAAAACATTCATTGCGTTATTTACGTTGTTAAGCAGACACATTTTTCGAACATATGAAGCAATGGATCAGCAATATCCTTCAAAACGACATTACATTGAGATCGATAATGTGTTACGCAATAGGTACTACCTACACCCTATTGCGTTTCCTGGATAAAAAAAAAAAAATTATATTTAGTCCATCAGTTAGATTATCGAAAAATAATGTGTCGTGACGTCACTTGCTTGTAAAAGTGTCGCAAGCAAGTGACGTCACGTGGAACTTTAACGGGCGATATCTTCATCATTTTTTATATAACTGACAAAAGAAAAAATACGGGTCCACTATTTTTTTATAATCTAACTGACGGACTAATTAGATTTTTTTAGGAAACTAGCCAATTAGGGTGCCGACAGCGCTTTTACAACCTTGAAGTGTAAAGCAGGCGGTCATATCTATTGATTTACATGTAAATGTATTCTGTGATAGTGACGTTAATGATTTGCTCAATGCTACAACCAACATACCTTCATTGCGATTGACGCACCCAGCAAGGTTCTTGAGGTGAAATAATGATGTGCAAATACATTTAATAAATTGTCTATATCTACGTACATAGGTCTTGCGTTTGTTTTGTATGTTTTCCTTTGCTTTTGGTACCTATTTTGTACCACGTTCACGGAAAATAACATACGGATGACAACTTACTTAATATCACGCATATATTTTCCGAAGGGATTGAGGGATAGAGGGGCTTGTGGCTAAGTAATAACAGCCGCACGGGTCGATCGATCAGGTTAAGCTACGCTTGCCGCGGTTGGTCCGTGGATGGGTGACCATTTTCACATACCAAGTCCCCTCCGTGCCTCGGAAAGCACGTTAAGCCGTTGGTCCCGGCTGTCATTCGTGGATCTTTGACAGTCGTTACGGGTCGTCAGTAGCCCGAAAGTCTGACAACCAGTCTTACCAAGGGGTATCGTATTACCCAGTAACTGGGTTGTGGAGGTCAGATAGGCAGTCGCTTCATGTAAAATACTGGTATTCAGCTGCATCCGGTTAGACTGGAAGCCGACCCCAACATAGTTGGGAAAAGGCTAGGCAGATGATGATGATTTTCCGAAGGGATTGAAAGATGTGTACCTATAGTCTAGTCGGTACACCCCTATTTCGCTAGTTATGTTTAGGTAAGTCCCATGTAGGTAATTGGGGGTGAGTCTAATGCCCTCAACTGGGCACCAATCCAGACTCCGCGCTGCCACTGTGAAATTCATAGGTACCTACTGAAAAAACCCAATAGGAATCAAATTCCCAGATCTCATAGAACTGAACCCATGACCTCACGCTCAGCAGTTGCGCTTGCGACCACTAGACCAACGAGGCATTCAGCCAGACAATTTTAGTCAAGTCAGTAACAACCGAACATCTCAACTTATTTACAAACCCGCACTGGGCCCGCGTGGTATAATATAGCCCACTCCTTCTCGAAGAGAGGAGGCCTGTGTCCCAGCAGTGGGATTTGATAACTTTATAACACTTCATTAAACATTAGTCAAATTTTCAGAATCCTGTCAAATTAACTTACCTATACCCTGATGGACGTACCTAGCTTTCCTCTATCTACATTCAAGGACGTACCTTTTGAATAATTTGCTTAATTATTAATCATTTAAAACAGTTTGCGGTTTGCCTTAATCATTTCATAATCATGGAGAAACGGTTCTGGAAAAACCCAGTTCCGTGAGGCGAGTAAATGCTGCAAAATCATTATAAAGCAGACAATTTTTATGCGATGTCTGCTGAAAATATTAAAGTACATTATAAAATTATACAGCTGCCGGTCCCCATCCTCAATTATCGCGGTAAAATGATTGCACCGCGATCTCCATCAAAAGAGCGACGCTTTTCATTCGCGCTCCGAATGCCTGTATCATACGGAAAGTTAATACCTATGACTCGAAAGCTGATATTTAAAATTCTGCTTCAAAGTCATTAGTGTTAAAGTCGAATATCCAATAATCATCGTTGCATGTTGTGCCATATCTGAATTAAGACGAGTAGTGTCAACGTTGAGGTGATTTTAAAAAGATACACGTTCCACCTGTAGTCTTTTCATGAAGTTTTAAAAGCTGCTGGTGCCCTTTGAGGTTTGCCTCGGGTCTGTACGGGGCACGACTTGAATGGTTCTAGTTTACTGGGTCAAGTGATGCCTATTGATGGTGAGTAGGTACTGAGGACTCGACACTCATGCAAGCCCTAGTTACATACAGACATCTCCTAAGAAAATGAGCTTTCTAGTCTTACCGCGTAACCTCAAACGTTTTCCTGTGAGCCGCGAAAGATTTAGGACATTTTATACATTTTTTACGATGTCGTACGAAACTCTACGTTAATGTCCCTGGGGGAATTAGAAGCGTAAGCGCACATAAATGATTCCAATGCCATCACATTATTGCTGATCGAAATTGAATTGGGTGCCTTCATATCTTAATATTCAGATATTAATATTGGCAATGTCGTCGATCCACCCGAAACTTGTGTAGGGAATATTTCAATAACACTACGATGAAACATATATATTCGATATTCCCTGTTCTATTATACTTTTATAAGCTTAGGGAGCGCTTATACCGCTTCTATTGGGAACAAGACGTCTGTTGGATTGGATGCTTACATTGTATCATATTGGGTATATTGCCTTGCCTATAGATTTGTAATAAGGGTCGAAGGTATGGGACTATGTAATGTCTGAGGTTTATAACATAACTTTAAACACACGCGTTTATGTCTGAGCAAATCGGCAAAGATAATGCCCAAAGATATGCTACTAAATTCAATGTTGCTCACCAAATCACAGTTAAAATAAGAAATAAATCAGAGCGAAGTGCGAAGATCTTCGTTTCTGATTAAAGGAATAACTTTTGGCAAGCCTTCGTGAAACCTCGGGTAAGCCTTGAGGGCGAGAAATTTATTGGGTTACCATTTAAATACCCGCGTTATACTGTCAGATCTATTTATCCTGGGATAAAGCAGCGATGAAGTGTAAGTATTCAATTTGTTTTGTTCTAACTCTCTGTCTTAGACCATAGATTGTTATTGTTAGATTGTCGTATTTATCTGTGATGATAGACAGGTAGCCAGTGTAGTTCAGATCCTTAGTCTTATTGACAATAGACATGTTTACGTAGGTAAACATGTCTATTATATTATATGTAGATAAATAGGAGTTTCTACTTTTTTGCCTATAATTCAATCAAAATACAGGCTGAATGCACCATGTATTTTGATTGGAAACCTCTCGTTGAGCACTATTCAAGTGTTCAAGTTGCCGAAGTTCATCGCCGCGCGGCCGCGTTGTTGGACAGTTCAGAATGAAGATGTGCTACAGGCACTCAAACTAAATCCTTTTTTCACTAGATCAGTTCAAGTTCTTAAACCAACATTCGGAGTTTTCATACTCTTCTGAATTTTTGATAGGTATAAGAAGGGAATGCGGTGGCTCGGTGCACTTTTTTCAGTGAAAACCTCGAGTGGGACCTATGTTCTTACTGTTTAGGTGGGTACTTACTGTGTATGGACTATATATAACAGTACATCAATGATCTCCAGGGGCTTAACTAAGTACAGGACACTGTCCTGCAGATTGTCGCAAACATAGCTACAACAGATAACGGAGCCTTTGCTCTAGATGCGACTAAAAACATACCTATTAGCTTGCAATCCTGTGGAAACCAATTGAAGGAAAAGCTCTGTTTATTGCGTTCCCTTATTGCTAGCGGGAGTGGGAACATTTATTTGTCAGTCCGTAATTACACGGGATTATCTCGGCTCGCCATCTCTCCACAGACGTGATGTGAAATTGAATTATTTTTGTTTCCGTCGCCGCTAGGGACTGTCCTTTACCAATTTGTCCGGTTGTTCGCTTTTATTTTCAAACATTGAATAAATTCGTGCGTGGAAGTAGACTGTAACAAGTAAAGTTTGGTTTTGATTTCAGTAGCCTAATTGCGTATCACACTTTTACGCACAATCTGAATCATTTTGAAGGGTATTGCTAATCCATTGCTTTATATGTTCGAACAATTGGTCTGCTCAACTGCATAAATAACGCAATGAATGTTGTTAAACTGTCAAAAGGAAAGTCACTACTATTGATAGTGTGTTACGCATTTACCCCGCAGGTCGCAAAAAATAAATATTATTAGCCATATAACTACTGGTTTCTGGTGATTAAAACATACAAGTTTGGTATTATTCTGTTGTCAACCAATTGACTAGCCAATTTATTTCAATAATGAATAGAACACACCCAAAGCGTATGCGCAGTCAATCATTAGCCCGTCGTCGCGTCGTTGGCAATAACGGGATCGTATTCTTGTCGTCTCCATGGCAACATCTGGACGTGACTGAAAAGATTTTATACGTAAAAAACTAATAAATTTGAGATGCAGTGAATTGACACAAATAATCGGCTTAAGTCATTGAATATCTAGACGTGACATTATAAAACCTTCGGCAAACTTCAAATGTGGATAGAAACTATATAAGTACAGTCACGAGCACCAATATGTCAACACTTGGCAACTTTCAAATGCGATTTTTTCGTGAAATAACGAATGCAACGTTAAAATCCGATACATTATATAAACCTATGGGTTCGATAATGCTATGTTCGCAACAACATAAAATTTCATTCAAAAATAAAGGAGTAAATCGCTTTTGAATAAAACCGAGTGTATACATACTTTTGCTCGTGACTGTACACAGGTAGCTAATTGGGGCCGGGGCTCTTCAATCTTTTATTATTTTGAGCTTTTGTGTTTATTTTTATGATTTTATTCTTACCGCAAGCCGCGACCCCTGAAACGATTACAAGCGGGTGATCGGGCCGACAGCGGGCGCCTTCCGGTTTTCCGAATAAAAAGTGACATATTGGAATGCGACGATCGCGTATTCGCGCGACGATCGCTATGGTTATAGACGCGGCCTAATGCGTCACCTTCACATGTATTTTAAATGTATTCTCAGACTTTCTTTTTTTTCAAGGTTTTCCTTTCAGTTTCAGCGTTTTGTCTGGATTTGTCGATACGCCAAAAGGGCTACCTAAGACCACACACACACACACACACTCTATTTTCAAAATTCCATCAGATAAGTTTCTACTTTACCTATATCAGATTTTCTTTTCCACGAATTTGAAATCGTTGCCTTTGAAGACGCACTAGAGTAGGGTGATTGACACGTACCTAAGTAGGTGTCATCAATAACCTACAATCACCAAGGGATTCAACAAAACCTTGAGATAAACATCAGACAGACGTCTAAAATGGACTTGAAATGGAGAAGGCTTAATCGTCTTGATAGCTATAGAAAAAAGGAGTCTGTGAAAAGTTGGCAGTGTTTTCGCTTATAAATAAGTGGAGTAATATGATCTGCAGTGCGATTCTGTATCCATCCCACCGTGAAAACTTAGGTGAAGTGAGTGTGGGGTGAGCTGTCATTCCAAATAATGCTAGGGATTGACACTACTGACAACTCACATCACGCTCACTTCACTTGAGTTTTCACGGTGAGATTTTTACAGAATCGACCGGCAGTATTTTCTTTGGGATTGGACAACGAGAAAATCTAAATGGTTTTGTAAAAGCACAATGTAAGAAGATTGTAGATGCAGAGTAAAGTCAAAAAGTCCGTTAACATTAGAAATGGTCATAAACCTTAATTAAAAAAAAAAATTGTATCGTAATATTATTGGTCTTGGTTAAGAAAGCATTAGTGATACGGTTATGATCATCTGGATCAGTGTATGAACGTAAACGAAGCAAAAGAAGTATGGTAGCATCATAGCAGGTGACGTTCTGTAGTTTCTGCCTCTCTCTCTCTCGCCTTTTCCCCATGGGGGTCCATGGGGAAAAGGCGAGAGTTTACGTACGTAGTGATATAAGTATGACTCAGTGTTCCAAACTTATTGGCTACGTTACGCGCAGGTTATGACTGTCAAATCTTATTATACGTTCTATAAAATATTGTGTTAGGCAAAAAGCTTTTTCCAGTCAGCTGTAATAACTTTCCGTTTGCTCAGTTAGCAGTTTGTTTCGATTCAATTTGGTTCATTAAGCTCGTAAACACAGAGGCGGCGCGGCGCGCGGTGACGATGAAATTCAATTTTAGTGATTGTTTATATTATGTATTTTTTTTACTACCTGGCGCACCTAGTTTGTTCGATCGTAGAATAAGAAAACGACTGTCGCGCCACGCGGTGTACGAGCTGCACCCTAATTGCGTCACACGCTATCAATCTCATTCTGAATCATTTTGAAGGATATTGCTAATCCATTGCTTCATATGTTCGAAAAAATGGTCTCCTCAACAACGTAAATAACGCAACGAATGTTGTTCAACTGTCAAAATGAAACCCATTGCTATCTGAAAGTGTGTTATGCAATTAGCTCCCGTTGGAGGAGGTGCAAGTGTGCATCGTCTCATTGTAATGTAAACAATAACCGAGGTCAATTTATGTAATCCCTACTAATGTCGTGGGTACCGAAACCAAATGATGTTAGGTGGTCTAACTCTGACTCGCACACGTCAAACTAGAAAAATCAGTAGGTATATTCGTGTTTTATTAGTGCATGCATGTAATTTAGGTTAATGACCAAGCATGATGGAACGTAAGAGGGGCTTGTGGCTAAGTAATAACAGCCGCATGGTTTGATCGATTAGGTTAAGCTACGCTTGCCGCGGTTGGTCCGTGGATGAGTGACCATTTTTACATCCAAGAAACACGGCTTCCGAAGCACGAAGGGCGTGCTTCGGAAAGCACGTAAGCCGTTTGTCTCGGCTGTCATTCGTGGATCTTTGACAGTCATGACGGGTCGTCAGAAGCCCGAAAGTCTGACAACCAGTCTTACCAAGAGGTATCGTATTACCCAATAACTGGGTTGTGGAGGTCAGGTAGCCTGTCGCTCCATGTAAAATACTGGTATTCAGCTGTATCCGGTTAGATTGGAAGCCGACCCCAACATACATATGTAGTTGGGAAAAGGCTATAGGCAGATGATCGAACGTTTTGATTTTCCAGAAGATTTCAACTCTTTACATATTGCAACAGTAAAATATTCGAATGAATCAGCTGATTTAGTCCACACGCGTGGGTGTAATAATGCGGAATTAATGTACTTCCTGATACGGATGCTAAAAAAACCGCCGACTCTGCTGACTTGCCAACCTTGCAAGAACGTTTAGTAAGCTTGTTTGTCGTTGAATAAGTACACAATAACTAAATGTAGTACACGATTCAGCATTTTATGGAGATCAGTAGAACAGTCCAAAACGGGGATCCTAGACGTTGGCAAAAAGGCTGCCAAGCTCAAATGAGATTGGGGGGGTCGCGTGATCACGTCAGCTTGTTGCACGGTGGGTGACTGAGGATGGATGGCGCCGCCGAGGCCGGCCCAGGAAGAGGTGGCAAGGTGACCTTGACGCGTACCTCAAGAGTTGGATCAAGGGGCTCAGGAACATGATGCCTGGAAGGATTTGGGGGAGGGCTCAACAGTGGGGCATTATAGGTTAATAAAAAAAAAAAGATTGAATGAAATGTCAAATCTGTCTTGTGATGATACATCTCTTTCATTTTCACTTGATGTCTGCAGGCTCACTTCAGCATAATTTATGGCATTATAGTTAATTATCCTGACATCTGTTCCACATCAACGTGTGTTCCGCTTCAGTGGTTTGCTCTCAATCCCTGTAGCTACTCGTGCGAGGTGTTACGTGTCCCACAGGAACTCGATACATTGAGGGTACTAATGATATGATATGGTAGGTGTGTCACAATAGAGACTCTGAGTAGAAGGTCCGATATTATTTAGAATAGCCTTTTCAAAGGTTTAGAGTTCCTGGAAGTTAAACCGGTTCTATGTCGCAAACTATGCTTCACCTCGTGCTGCCCTCTTTGTCCCAAAACATTCATACTCTAGTGTATAATAGTCCTCTTCACCGTATCCGGCGATAGCGACCTACACTAATTTTTATTTCTTTCGTGAGCTCTGATTACTTGGTCTTGAAAACCCGGCCACACCGTGTACAGAAGAGCTGCCGGTCGATTCTGTAAAAATCTCACCGTGAAAACTCAAGTGAAGTGAGCGTGATGTGAGTTGTCAGTAGTGTCAATCCCTAGCATTATTTGGAATGACAGCTCACTCCACGCTCACTTCACCTAAGTTTTCACGGTGAGATGGTTACAGAATCGCACTGCTGATCAGCATCATTGTATGCATACTTTATGAAGGCTTTGAGTGACTTTTGCGTAATTGGCGCTTCTCGTCTTGGTCTTCAAGATGATTTGTTTCAAAACAATCAGTTGCTTTGTTGACTGAAGTGCCACCTTTCTCGGCTACGAGCAAGCTCCTGCCACTGACCAACGGGTATTCCACAATTCATAAGGCAAAGTTTGAGAAAATCTTTGTAACGCAGGTTTGACCGCCCTATGTACAAAACGTGCCCTGGGTGAGCCCCGAGTAGAAAACGGTTTTAGGCAACCTGTTGGCATCTTTGCGCTGTACATGACTACACCATCTCAGGTGGATCTTTATCAAAAACGCCTCCATGCCCACCATTCCAGTGCGCCTTAGTACCTTCGTGTTAGGAACACGATCGTCGAGACAAGACGAAAGCGTCAAGCCTTTTGATATCACCTCTATAGAGACACCAGGTTTCTGTGGCGTAGGTGAGTTTTGGTAGAACTAAGGCTGACTCTATTGTACAGACGCCTGCACATCAAGCTACCCGAAACTGTAAAATTTTCAATCAACTGTGAACCTAATGCTTTAGTGATAAAGTAAAAAGTCTATTAAAGAAATTTGACAGATCGTAGTAGCTTGATCTGCTGGCGTCTACAATATACCTACATTAAAAAATAAAAACACAACAGCCACAGCATTTGTATTATAAAACTAAATAAATCAAATATGTATTTCCCTTATAATCAAATAACTTTTATTGTTTGAAAATCTTTTTGGAGGAGCCATATTATTTTTCGTTTTTTTTTTGAAGACGTGTGATGGTAGTGCTAATATTAGTTTTGTAATACCCGAGATTATGGCTTTTTATGGACAGAAGGAAGCTGTTTCCGTAGTGGAGAGTGCTGCTACAAAATTGAATTTTTTATCTTGTTGCCGAATATAAAGAAAAAGTGGGAGCTTTTCCTATTAAATATGGCTATTTCTAAAATCTAAATAGCAGCTACTAGCATCACCTTTAACTTTAGAAAAAATTGCGTACAGCTCTCATATAGAACGGTTATTGCCCCAGTTGTTGCTCTCAGGCATTTTTTGCGCTATGAAAGCTCTTTGAACATGTGACGAGTTAACCAATTTTGCGTAGTTTTTAGTGCGTATACAAATGTGTTTATTTTTTTAACATAGATTTTCAATATGTATTCTCCAATTACAATTTTCATCTGGTGTTTGACCTAAAAATGTTATACTATTTTCTTGGTTAATTAACCAAGAAAATAATATAACATTTTATGACAAAAATGTAGGGTAATTAGTGGTATTTTTGACTGATTCCTGTGAACGTTCCTAAAAATACGACAATTGACTGATCATATTTAAAAATTAACAACATTCTCATTGCGGCATCTGGTATGATAGAGTAGTTAAGTGAGCATTAAGCAAAGTTACCTACATATTTATAGATAGATCTATTCATACCAGCGATTCTTTTTTATAAGAAACCTAATGTTTCTTATAAAAAAGAATCGCTCATAACTTAAACAATACGATCGTTCACCGTCAAGGCCGCAGGTCAAATGCACGCTTTTTGTAAGAGTTTAAGCGAGGCATGTTTTTTTACTGTGTGTTACTCCCGCCTGTATTAGATTCTCCTGGCAATGAACTTACAAAAGGCTCATAGTGAACGCACATAAAATAAAGAAAATATCTCTATTTTCTTTTTATAATAAAATTGTGGCTAGGCACCTAGTTAATGCGAAGAACGCCTTAAGTTATGTTAAGAACTATGATCGCTTCAAGCGTCCGCGTTAAGTTGTGGGCGCTAAGTGTCGGTACTCAAGGGGGAGGGAAAACTCACCCTGATTTCCACTTTACAGCATCAAAGCTTCAGTGCCGCGGCGTCTGCCGTAGTGAGTGGACGTGTGCTCAGTGTCAGTTTTTTCTCGTGATCACAAGTGCGAATACGATGTCGAGTGAAGTCGAGTGTTAATGTCAAAAGAAAAGTGTTGAGTGAGTGTTACTTTGGAATGTTCTTTATTCATCAGGAGTAAACATCACAGGCGATTAAAATGTGAGTAAAACCAACCATAGCAGCAATTCATAATTTCAGGCTACTGGCTCAATATTTATTTATTTCAATTTATTTATTTTACTTTTTTCCCCTAAACAGTGTATAGGCAAAATGTCTAATATCATGTACTTACTTAATATATGTTTCAACTTTGATAATATTAAAAATAACAGTGAAAAACACAATAAGTACGTCCTTGTTAAAAATTGTATCTTTTATTATAGTCTGCTAAGAAAATAACTTTACATTGGCCGTAGTTAGCTACATAACCAATTTGGCATAGCTCGGGCCTCATTAGGTTCAAGGTACGCAAACCTGCTCCAATCCTGTCCTGTCGCTATCTCGAAAAAACTAAGAAATCAATAAATCAAATCAAGTAAACAGGTACTAAGTATTTACTCGTATGTCTGTTATTTATATGATGTACCTAATAAAGAGTAGGTATTATTGGGTTGGTATTAAAGTAGTCCGGAAAATTGTGTCCCGTTAATACCACTAGGCTCGCCTTCCTGTTACATGGGACTGAAACACAACTAGCGAAATGTGGGTGTACTAGTTTACACATCTGCCTAACCCTTCGAGGATTAAAAGCGTGATGTTATGTTATGTTATTCTGTTCTACTAATTGCTTAAGATTTGATTACTTACCGATTAAATACAAAACAGAAGTCGGTAGTGTATTTATATATTCACCCTCAACCAAAAGGTCGACTCGTGTGTAAAAAATATCAAACATAGGTACCATTGTTTTTATGATGTGTGAACGACTGACATAAATACCAAGTGCGTAACGTAATGCATAAACAATCAATAATACAGGATGTTTCAGTTATGACCTTGACAAAATGTCATCTAAGGTTTAGATTTCTTCTCCTATGCAGGTTCCACAGGATCAGATAAATTCTCCCCAGTAAATTAATCGAGTGAAGTAAAGTAAATTAGAACAGTGGTGGCTGGTGAACAGAGGTGTAGTGTAGGCGCTTTACTATGTGTAAATCATTTCATCACCACTGCAGGAAACCGGCATGTCCTCGAACCAAAAATTCCAAGAATTGTGACATCTATCAACCTACACTGGGCCCGCGTTTACAGCCCACTCCTTCTCGAAAAGAGTAGGCCTTTGTTCCAGCAGTAGGAACATAATATAGGCTGATTATGCAGTAAATTAAACATACGAGTCCTTAGAGGGCTAATTTTCATTGAAATACTAACGTTGATTGCGTTGGATATGTTCCCAGAAACGTGATAGATTATTCTGGGAAACCTGTTCATTTATGTAGGTACCTTTTACTGCGCAGAATACAAATTGATGCGCGTATCCTTCGATTAATATCTTTGATCAAGCGAAGATAGCATCTGTGTCACGAAATGAAACCTATCGAAATGTGTGCATTAGTTTTTTAGATTACACCGGTACAAACACACATATGTAGTGGACTTGGTTTGCTATGAACAGACTAGATATTAATAGTCTGCGAACCTTGACAGTACATATACTTACAATGTATTAGCAGTTCTGGACACAATTGATTCTCCGCGTTGGCACGCGTACAATGCTTGATTCGTTAGCTAGCTGGTGTTGCTGTCACGAACAGAGCAGTCGTGCGACCGCGACAATGCTATGTTACCGAACAAACGATACTATTTACGTATAACAGCTGATAGATCATTCGTGCTGATTGATGTTGATATTATTATACGGTTGTAGAATGGCATTGTGGTGAGCTAGGTAGGTTAGTAAGTGGATTGTACTCATAAATCTACGTAGTTTCCGTGTTGCGGCACAACACTCACTGTAAGGACGACTTCACGAGTCATCGAGTGCTTTATAATTATTTACCAGCCATATATTATTATCTCGCATAACTCACATAAACCATGTAACATGCAAGTAAATGCCACTTGTAATTGTTCTTAACTACCTTAAGTAAGTACCTTAACAATCAGACACGATTGATAGAGATAAATGGCAACAATAAAACTATGTAATTGAAAGATACAGGCTATAAATAGCTACTGATGTGTGGAGATACTTATTTGTAAGCTGTCGAATCAATTAATTCGTATATAAGTATGTCAGTAGATTTGTAAATAAGTAAAAGAAAGAAAAAAAAAAATTCTGCACCAATAAAACGCACAATTACAACTAAAAAAACTAAGTATTATATTATATTTATATATTATGATAATAAATAGTATTATTAGTGCAAGTTAAAATAAGTGGATCTTAAATGGTTTGGTCGTGTTGAGAGGATGAATGAAAGGCGACTAACATACATAAGGTATTTACAAAGCAGATGTGAGTGGAAACGCCGGGAGGGGAACCACTAGGAGGGCATACAGTGACCTTGTTGGTGATGTTGTTCAGAAAGGTCAGGGGTATAATAGTAGGCACCTACTACACCCCTCCCCCCCCCTACTGGCTACTGGCGTGGGCGTATGATTCTTTTTTTAAAATATTTTTTATTAAAATCTTAGCCTTAAAGTCATTTATGTACCTATATGTATTGAGGTTGTGAGAAATGAAATATAGAGATGAGTTTTTCTTTTTAGAACCATAAAAGGCTCCTATCAACGTCGAAAATATTTTTATTTGAGAATTAGGGTGCGAAGTGAGCTTATGCGTATTAATTTGCAAACTCAATTTAATATTATGCCTCGCTCGAGTAGGTCGTCGTGGCAATGGGGAATTGGGACCGTAGACGGCAAATTGTCCTTTTATTTTAGAAAATAATTCCATTTGCAAGAAAAGTCTCTTGTAGTACCTACCTAATGTCAGTAGAAATGCCTCCTTGAACAATTGAAATGGAATAGGCTCAGAAACTTTTCTTGAACATTACCATTTTGAAGAGGCTGTGCCGGAAAATTGTGGTTTCAAGTCGAAATAAGGGCTTTAGGCTTATATAGCCTTGGTATTGCAAAACACAAAGGAAACCCCATGAAAATTTCTTACTTCCTTTGTTTAAAACTGCGTATTGAATCCCAAATAATGTCTAATTTATTTGTAGTTAGTTAATGAACCGACAGACATGACGTTCGTTGGTTTGTTGGGTTGTATGCTGAGGCGTATAATTTGTGTTTGTAATGGCGCACTAAATGTTATTGTACCAGCAGCTGTATTTATGTGAACTGTTTATGTGATATTCCCACACAACGTATTATACGCTCCACCTACGCTTTGTGTCCCAAAATATGCAGCCAAAGTGACCTCTGTGCTGCCACCCATAACGCCGTGGAAGTGGCGAAGTTTTAGGCCAACAATATTTAAATAACTGTCTTGCCAGCGAAGAAGAAGAAAAGTGGGTGCTCTGCACACGTCTGCCTAACCCTTCGGGACAAACAGACCTGATGTTATGTATCTTATGTTATTCTTCGTAAATACATAGTTGCAAACATTTTATACCAGAACGTTAAATTGCTAAACTTAGAGGCAGACAGAATTAGAACTCTCTGACAATATTATTGAAGGAAAAACAGCTTATCCCAGAATAGTACCACAGTATTAAATACCGTGTTAGTGTAGTCGGGGCCAGTAGGTCAAACCAATATATACCTATTCCTCTCGTTTTCGGATCCTCAAGAGTATACATACCTACTCCGTTATTGGGAAAAGGATGTTAGATTAACAGCTCGCCCTATCTCTCACATGCTTATGGTTATTAATCCCTTGGAAACGATTAGATGCTAGCTTTTGCCCGAGGCTTCGCCCACGTGGATGTCGAAAAATATCCCACATGAAAATACTACCAGGATAAAAAGTACCCTAAGTGATAATTCAGGTTAGAAACTATGTGTGTGCCAAATTTTATCAAAATCCGTTGAGTAATTTTTTCGCCAATCCGAAACATACAAAGGAAAAAGGGACAAACAGTTTTCCTTACTGTTTTATTATAATTATAGATATTGACTGTCACAAATAAAAGCTCTATACTGAACTAGAGCTGTCCATACCATAACGTGACTTTTCTGAAACTGTTAGGATTGTGGATTATTTATCAAAATGTAGCCGACAGATTTCTGCTAAAGTAAACATTGCGTATTGACGTCATTCGTTCTACAGGACAGCATCTATGAATATTTTATAGATTGGCAAATCCCACGTCGTGTCCTTTATAAGTACAGCAACGAGATAACTAGATTCCAGTCGTCACAGAGGTATTTCAATTGTTTAGTTAATGCAAGTCTGCATTCAGTACATACCTACTAAGGTATTAAATGGTAAATACGGTTTTATTCCGTGTTTTTACAAGTATGTTCCTATCTTAGTCTTAGATGAGGACGTAGAGAAAAAGGTATTGTTAAACTAAAAATATCAATAGAATCAATAAGTTACAGAATAACTAGTGTTAGCTAAAGATATACTACCTATATTCTTTCGAGGCTGGTTACCTAAACTAGACACTAGACAACCTTGTTCATCATATTTCCTTGTCTTACCCGACTACCGACCTACAATTTTATTACTTGATCAAGTCCTTTATTTACACAATATTGATAGTCATATCGATACTCAGGAAGATTTTTCTTGTTCATTGTCTCAATACAGATATACAATAACCCCGTTCGAGCTCAAGTTCATATTATGTTCTAGTGTACGTAATACGAGTAGAGTATGCCTGATAGTTTGAGTGTCAGATGGTACCACACCCGTCTGCATTACTACCGCATACCAGCATTAACACTACAAGGAAAGAATAGAAGGTTCACTCCATCATGTATGCAGCTGTCAAGAGACCGTTCCAGTCTAATTTTGGCCTTCGAAGTAATTATTTGGCAAGTGAAATGGTAAACGTTGGGGTAGACGTGTTCTGGAGACCGCGAATCGGCAAAGTCAGATCGGACGCCTTCAGGCTAGATGGAGCGACGAGCGTCGCAGGGACTGCCGTGGACTGCTGTAGGCTGATGATGGTGATGATGGAGGGAAATGGTTATTCTATCGCTACTTTTTGTTTCTTCTTTCACCACTTGACAACGTGATCTATGCATCAGCAGTGATGTAAGTAGGTGCAGCGTGGCAAGGTTGTCATGAGGAAAGTCAAATGTCTGGCCACATTTGTTTAAGGCTCAAGCCGCTTAGACTCTAAACGGTTGAGTAAATACTTACTACTCAACAGGTTAGAGGACGAATGTTGTAAATGTAAAGTATATGTGCTTTAGCTAACTTAACATTAACACAAGTCAACTGCATAACGTCATGATTGTAATCCCTGACGGGCTAGGCAGAGGTGTTGCTGTAGTACATCCACATTTCGCTAGTTATGTGTAGGTACTAGGGGACGAGCCAGACCGAATTTCGGCCATGGTGACCAATCTCAGCGGAGACCACCCTTCTGTGCGGGAGATATTATAGTGCACAAGTGTGGTGCACTCTCTCTTCTCACACTCTCATTGTCGGATGGGACGGCCATTCGATACGATCGAAAAGAGATCAGACACAGGGGCAACGGTTTAACGTGCTTTTTGAGGCACGGGGGTATCACACCGCCATCTTCCAAAGTCCCGGATGTTACTAAGAAATTCCTAATGGAAAACCCAATAAAACTTTTTTGCCTGACCCGAGAATCAAATGCAGGACCCCACGATCAGCAGTCTTTACAATAACAATGTGTTGCATTGTCAAAAGTGCACTACCTCCTACTGCACTGTCCTACTGCACTCAGTTCACCTAAGCCTTTTCATTATGCTCTCCTGCGTCGTTTTATAATACAAATGTCATGAGTCACATTGTTTACGTTTAGCATTTGATAATACTATTTAAATAATGATAGGTAGTTATCGCCCACCTGTAATTAGTTTATGCGCTGTAGTTTGTCACGCAATAGTTTGTTTAGTGTATTCATTACAATCTCATGAGGACTAAATACACGTACTTAAGCTTAACATTTGTAGATTTAGAAACATAATCAAGCCTTTCTCAATCCAGTGATCAAACGAGGTTATTTTGACCTTAGAATCTCATTTAACTTATCTCACACACATTCACAATCCAATTTCGTTAAAATGATTACCTACATCACATTAGACTGATTAAGCTCTCACAGTTAGATTTTCCGCGTTGTGTGAACACGAATGTCACTTGATGATAATTGGATTTTAGGATTTGTGAATATGTACTGGTTTACGTGCAGCTGTATGAGTGTGCTACTGATTAATGAACAAAAGGATAGCTTATTTTCCGCATAACAAGATCAAACACTGCGTAGCTGCTGTCGGAGTTATCGGTCAGAAAATATCAGTAGGTAGGTACTTCTTAATATGTGACATTCCTACGTTATCATGTGACGCCTCTGCAATAATCTAGTCCGATATGAGTTCCTGTTTGTAAAATCGTTTATAAAATGATAGCATTTTATTTGTTATTAGCTCTGTGGCACCCACACACAAAGCTGTTTTATTCAGCTGTGCTTCGTTCGCAGGATTTAGGATGGCATAAATATTATATAAGATAACTAATCCGTTTTTGTTGAGGTTGGTTTTATATGTATAAGACTCCATTCTGAAAAAAATTATAGTCCTTAGAATAGAGAATGACGTTAACTTAAGTATTTAACTTGAATGTGATAAAATTGTTATTGCGTTGAATTAACTGTTTATGAATGCCACCTGTAATGAAGAATTTTCTCATCACTTCTACAGCATGGTGGTTTAATGGCGACATTAATTTAACACACGTATACGGTTAACGCGTTCTCGTTTTATGAACATATTTTAATTTCATTAAACGTTATTATTTACCTATTTATTTTTTATTTTCTAAAGTATAATCTTGGAGCAACTTGTCCTTAAAGAACGTGCAAAGAGTCGGCGAATTGAAGGGAAGAAAGAGAGAGAGCCCTACGTTGGCGAGCAGCGCAGGCGGCAGTTTTCAAATTGCGAATTATTTTTTGTTGTTATAATTTTTATGATCACTCACATAACTTAGCGACATTAATTTAAATAAAATTAATGTCGCTTTGGACCGGCACGTTGTATAAACCATAACACCAAGTTTCAATCGTCTATTTACTCAACAGGATAACAAGACGATAATAGGTAACCACATTACACTTTCTCACGCATAATATGTAATGTGATTTCAGCGAATTTTCGAAGGGAAAACAAATGCGAGGTCAGCAAGCCTACCGATTATCGATTAGAACCTATTTATATTTGTTTAGGCATCCATTATTGAATTAATCCGTGATCATTGCTCTCATATTCAGTCGATTTTGGTCAGCCAGCAAGAGCGAACTGGTTACGTTTGCAAATGCGAGACGAATATCTCACCTATATGAACCTTAATTTGGTGCAAATTATCACAGTAAATACACGAATGTTGGTGATAATCCCGTTTGTCCTACGTAATAATGAAAAAAATACGTATTATAGCGAGCGCATTAATATGCAAAGCAAATAATATCACATCAGGCGCAAGAATTGCGCAGATATCAACTAAGAAGGTAGGTGACCTTTCCCGTTACCCAAAGGCTGGCTTTTATCTTAGCCAGAGGCTAAGCATCACCATACAACGTGGCAATTCCGCCAGTCTCTTGGCTGCATTACCAGTCGACAGCGATGCGGGGGAATTTTATGCGCCATAGTTTGTTAAGTTTTGATTTTATGTTTTGATTTGACTAATTAATTAGGTATTAAGTTGTTATTTATGTACATTTCATTTGAATTCTGAATAAAATAAAATCATTACTTTAGTAGGTAGGTACTGTAAGTAAAAACATCACACCTTAAAGTCATTTTAATTAGAAAAGCTTACAGCTCCTGTGTAAGATATTCAGACACAGTGTTCGGATTACCACAACGTTATGTGGCTAAGTGTGGTGTAGATGACACGTTGGTTTAGTTTGAGACTCCCTTGAGACTCCGGAGAAGCTTATCTACATACATCTCATCGAGAGTATGTTTAGTTACCTACTCAACTACTAAACGAGCCGTCCATTTTGTAATGCAGGCTGCTATTAAAGCAAGCTACCCATGACATTTTCCTCTCCCAGTGTTTAAGTAGCAATAGAAGTAACGTGGTTACCTGAAGCCATGTGACCTCGACATCCATAAAAGATGTAAGGACACCTCCATTTTCTCGAGTCACCACACGAGCTAATTTCCTTCGGACATTTTCTCACCTGCGATCTAGACAGACTTCATTGACAGTAAATTGTTCAGGTCCGGACAACTTGACCTTACGTAGAGTTACGTAATGAATGACTGATCCTATCTGGAACTTTCTTAGCTAAATTATTTGACCTAACCTAGCGTCGTCGAAACAAATGAATTTAAGCTTTCCAACGGAAGCTTACTTGCGATAACACGAAAATATAAACGAACTCATTTCGGAAAACTTTTATAAAACATAATTTCGCTCTTATAGTTAATGTTATAGTGCTGAGAATGGCTTTCAGCTCCGTAAACTCAATTCTGTTTAATCTTGCAGTAATTAAATAGTTAACTGACCCATTGAAGTTGCAACGTTAAAGGAAATTGCTTTTATTTGCTCTGAACGTGGTTAGATATATATTGAATAGGTACCTATACAATTATTTGATCGTAAACGTTAAGTACTTCCACGTGTAGCTGATGATTTTATTGTACTCGTGTAATATTTATGACACAGTGAACTATGTAAAGGAATTGCGTACATAGCGTGTCGTTACTCATCTATTTTATTTTACGAGTGCTTTATTACAAGGTTCTTCAGAATATAACGCGTTCGGTCAGTGCACTGCGTTTAATTGTTGCAGTACACGTGTTGCGGAATTATTTATAAACGTTGCAGTGGCCTTTTCTTTAACCTCCTGTCTTTGGGATTTATTGTTTTGTTTGCATAATTTCGACCGTCTGGCACACGTAGAGCGCTATTAGCAACTAGTGTCACAATCGATTGCATCAGCTGTTCTTCCAAAATGAGTCAGGCCTTTTAAACACGCACGTTATTCTTGACGTGAAAAACTACGCCTTATTCGCCGTGTGTAGGCACAGTCGTCAGTGTTGTATGGATCACTATGGAAGCTTGTTGACAAACATGTTTTTGATACGGCTTGGTTTATGCACCGTGTGTAGGCACGGTTCGTCAGTGTTGTATGGATTACTATGGAAGCTTGTTGACAGACATGTTTTTTATACGGTGCGGTTTATAAGTTAGCCGTACTGTAAAGAAACCGGGCCGTGTACGAAGGGTCTTATTGTTCGCCGTCAACATACATCTGTCTTTCAAAATAGCAATTATAACAACGTTTGTACAAAGGGTAAGCGAACTACTACAATAACAAGCTGTCTCCTCATAACGCTTGTCGTGGTGGTACGTGAAGTTTGTTCCCTACGAGCTACGTCAGCGCTTCTTCTCAGAATATTCGGTAGAGGTAACATTCCAGCCGATTTTCATTGGTTTTTTGTACAGATTAGGTAATGTTTTGATTTTATTTACGCGGAGTAAAGTACTGCTACAGTCCGTGTTGCTGACACCTGTCAGTGCGACCATTCCTGTATCTAATAAAGATCAAATTCGCAAAACACGTATTCGTTAGTATGAAACTGACAGTTTTTATTTGTAGGAACGCATTCTCTCGACGACGGCCGGACTGTAGTAGTAACATTTTTGAGGTTTGTGCACATTCCGCGTTGGGAAGCACAGACATACTAAAAATAATTGACATGTAACAATAATTTATGTTTCACCAGAAATATTTTACGAGTACTTCAGATAACAGCGTAATAATGTTGCTGGTCACCACCAGTATGCGGGGTTCACTGTTAAATGTATTATTGTGCAGCTTCAGTTAATCAGTACGGACGGTATTGTATGGGCGGTATCTATTTCACCAATACGGGCCTAATACTATTTCTATCCCGATTGTATTCCGATAATCACAATATAGAGACGATTTGATTGTGGGTGTAACTTAGGACCCTGTCTGAGATTACGAGTGTACAAGCCATGTATCGTAAATAGCACGCCCGCATTTCATAGATCAGAACTTCTCCGTCGCCTTGCACAAATTATAATGTAACGCGACAGTACACAATTAGCGTTCATAGTCAGCTGTCCTCATTCACACAACATTCATATAGCATTAGTAATGAGGTATTTAAACTATTCAATAAACCGTTAAACTCGAGCATTTATTTCAATTGAAACATTTACAGGCACTTTTGAATTGTCAAGGAGTCGGTCAGTCATAAATATGAAGCTAGTTACCAAAGCGTAGTAGGTTTCTATGGAGAAGAACGGTCATTGCCCGTTTTAAATATTTATGCAATATTTATGTTCGTAAATAAGCTCTGCATATTTGTCTAGGCTGCTTATCTAGGCAGAAATTGTGTGTTTAATAACTACGTACACATCCTGCGGCGATTATGTAGTGTGTTTATGTGTGCAGTGTAGAGCGAAAATGTGTTTTTCCATTATTCAACGAGACATTATTATAATGAGACCAGTTGGCGCAAACATAATGACCGTTATAACAATGTTTTTATGCTGAGGTGTTTCATGAATAAATTCTAACAAATGATATATTATTTTTATCGCCACCTGCCAGGTAGTCGTTGCCTTACCTAATAAATAAACAGTGGTGCTTAAGCTATTATAGTTAGTCATAGACTAATTAATGTTGTTTATAAACCTCATCTCGTTCCTACATGGGGGAAGGAATCAGTGGTGCAATATAAGCGTACGACTCTCGAAGACAGTTGACTAATTAAATTAATATTCTTCGTAGGCAGTTTAATTAGTGTTCACATACAAATCTAACACAGAAACAAAGATTTTTTTTATTTTGCACAAAAAAAAAAACGCGAATCACAAAAAAAAGCCTCGTACAAGTTATTTGGGATAACATCACTATTAGCTATCGATCCAAAAACAACATTCAATCGGAAAAAAAAATATTTATTCACACGAAACAATTAAATCCTTACAAACGCAGGATGAGCCGGTAATCTGCTATAAATTCACTGTAATTACATGAAATGAGCCACAAATAACGCATTACAGTATACGTAATGCATACAAGAGGAAATCTCATAGTACAGTAATGTGCGCCACGTGCGAAACTCCAACACATGTACGCAGTAGTTAATTTTAGAAAACTAGACTTTGTATGAATGAACACAAACCCTGTGGGATCAAGTGGGATGGTACTGTTCAGAATTTCTCCTACTTTGTACTGTACCGTACAGCAATGAACCGGAGTCGGTACTAAACTACTAACCACAACTTTATTCAACCACAACAGAACAGAATACTTCAAACAGTACTATCATCTGAAATCTGTTATTACTCATTAGCTGATTATTGTGTATTAATGTGATAGGATTTGTCATTAATTTGACGCATTGCCTGAACTGTATAGATAGTTAGCGGACATTATGCAGGTAATTACAATTGCGAATTGGTGTTTATCTATCATTATGATGCTATTGAGGCTTTGTATTACTGTAAATCAGAAAACTTATTCCCAAAACCAAACATTATCTCCATTCCAAATTATACACTCTAGATTAATCACGCATGCGTAGGAGTGATTCATCTCCTCGGCCACAAGGAGTTATGCAATGTAAACAGAGAGTACAAGACGAGATTGGTGCGGAGGAGCTCGGACCGAAGCCTTCAGGCGACGGAATAAATTATGCATTGGGTAATACGTGCTGTTCCACGCGAGGAACTTGTAATCGTTATTTGGGTTCTCCATTGTACAAGGATAGGTGCAAGTCTTATATGATGTTGCTGTCTTTAAAAAAAAAAATACTAGCATTGTGTAAGATACAATAAGATATTTGCACACCATATGTGTGTGGCAATATGTAAAGGCGCCATTATAGTTTTAAGATACGTTGTAAGCCTACATTCTGGCAAATAAATGGATTTGAATTAAGTTGTCGTATAGTACCAGTCCAATTAACATAAGTACTATATGCAACAGTAAGAAATTGATGCAGGGGTGAAATAAACGCAAATAAGCATTCAGGAAAACTTTGCATTTCATCGTAAATTCAATACGTAAATTAATTTTCATACATTTTTATTCATTTTATGTTATGTAGGTAATCTGAATCTATCTGTTTGTTTTTCTGCAATATTGTTTATTCAACATTTCATTGCTCAGCTAAACATCCAAGATCAACTAGAAAATAGCGCCCTCCACACGTAAAGTTCGGACCGCGGGAAACAGCACGCGCCGTTCCATCCCTCGCTCCGGTCTAACAGTCCGATCTGGCATATCGACGCGAGCGCATGTCTCACAGTTTTATGCGCGCATCACGTATAAACGTAAATTACAAAAATGGCGGTTTGGAGCGTCGAAGCTATCACAGAGTTCATTCGTTTGTTCCGTGAACATCCGTGTCTCTGGAAGATAAAAAGTAAGGAGGTAACAGGAATGTGAGGAACAAAGCATAATTATGAAGAGCTCGTTGATTTTTGCAAGTTTTGTTTCAGCTGATCGCGATTTCGTCAGCAAAAAAATACAGATTTTAAGAGGTGCATTTCGGCTGTTTAAATTAACTACAAATCCAGCTAACGCGATGACCAAACGATCGCCCATTTTTCTTACTTCTGCGTAAAAAACTTTTAAAAGTTATAACGTTCTACGCGCCAGTCCAAACTCTTGAAAATCAATTTACACGCACAGTTCGGAACGTTTGTCTAGATTATGTAAGTTTCGTCGGCAATCCAAACCGTGAATGCATTTTTAATCGTATTTAGCACAACAGTTTGATCCGCAGTCCAAACTGTACAGATCTAACTGCGGTTTGGAACGCAGTCCAATATGCGCGATCTGAACTGTACGTGTAGAGGGCGCTAATCTCGTTTTATAACAGCAATATATTTTGTTTGTTCTCTTTCCAGTTAAAATAAAACACTCCATCTTGATTGGAATCTGAGTAAAAGCAGTAACAAGATATTTTTATTATTTTTATTTCTGAAGTGAACTCTCAGGGATAGTGTTTCAAGAACTGAGCTTTTTATAGTCTTTAATTAAAACTGAAATTCTATCACAAGATCTGTCTCAAAGATTGTTGAACATGTTCTGAAAAAACAAATTAAGTCATGGAATGACAGCGTCTATAAGCACTAGTACAGTTTCGAATACTGCAGTTCTTTGGCCATGATGTCATGTCATGACCACGTGGGAGGTTTCCGATGAGGTTAACCGATCACATGAAATCCGCGGTTGAATGCCCTGTTATTGAATGAGCCAGACTGTCATCTAACAGAACCAGATGGAAAGAGATCGTGAGGCGAGCAACGGCTACACCTGCGATTGGACACAATTAATCGTGACCACGACCGCTCTGTCAAGAGCGAAGGGAGGAAGAGAATAAATAATAGCAGGTACACGCAATAGCACAGACACAGGTCGCGTACATCAGATCCGTGCCATTACCATAAATCTACCCGCAGTCGGGCAGCGTCGAATTTGTTCCCAGTAGAATTTTCAATTTTGCCAAACTTCACACACTCAAAATTCGGGTTAGGGGGAAACTAGCCTCTGGTCCGCGGCCCACATTACACGGAGTAGGAACAGGTAGTGGAAAAGTATCGTATAGGTAGTTAAATCGACCCATTGGGATTTAATGTGTTTGGAAAATAAAATGGTCAAGTAATTAACATCTCACGTTTTAGCACATTCATGACGTTAACACAGATGGCTTATGACGACGGTTGACGGCTCGAGCACCCTGCACACCTTTATGTATTCACGTTAACCTGAAAAGATTATCCTGTGTTTCTTCATAATCCTAATTAAGGCAGGATTAATCTGGTAAACACCGTGTAAGGCGTTTATGTTTTTTGCTTGCATAAGTAAAGTAGAGCATACAATAGTTGAGTAGAAATAATTGGCGGAATAATGTGGGGACGTCACGCATCTGCAAAAGATTGGGCTTTCTCATTTATTAATAGCTGGAACCTACACAGCAAAAATAAATATCCAGCAATTTGTTATCGAGAATATCAACGAGTTCGCGTAACACTGGTCAGAGTCCCTCAGTAGTCAGTTTATTTAATTCGCCAGTTTCGTTGATTAGTCAGTGTCACTGATTCGTCAGTTTTATCGATTAGACAGTAGCGTTAAAACGACAGTTTCCAGTATTTACCAGTTTTCGTCTAATCGGTGAAACTGACGAATTAAATAAACTGAAGACTGAGGGAAACTGACCAGCGTTACGCGAACTCGTTGGTATTCTCGATAACAAATTGCTGGATATTTATTTTTGCTGTGTAGGTTCCAGCTATTAATAAATGAGAAAACCCAATCTATTTCAGATGCGTGACGTCCCCACATTATTCCGCAAATTATTTCTAAAGACTTGAACTGGATGAAACGCTAAAAATATTATAACTTCAGTTTCTCAGGAAAG
The DNA here is from genome assembly GCA_949629185.1 of Apamea crenata. Lineage (NCBI taxonomy): Eukaryota > Metazoa > Arthropoda > Insecta > Lepidoptera > Noctuidae > Apamea > Apamea crenata. The sequence goes on along the minus strand of OX451371.1, from coordinate 6,578,534 downwards.
TTGTAACAGTGTTTTTTTGAACGCGATAATTTCTGACACTATCAGTCGGATTTGAAAAAACTTTCAGGAGCCGAGCAAAAACAGTAAAAGTCAGAAGAACGCTGAGCTAAAACGAAGTAATAGCGCGGACAGGCGATGCGATGCGACGGGGTGGGTCGGGGGAGTAAGAAATTTCACGCGGACAAAGTTGCGGGCAGAAGCTAGTAAACGATGAACTTCAACAACGCCTGCATTGTGCTCGTTCACTTCAACTCTTACAAACGACTTGTTTCTCTATGCCGTGACAACAACACTGCTACACGTTGTTACTACTGCAGGAAATAATTACAGATTTGTCGCCTTATTTTTCATTTCCCCTTCGAGAACTTTGTGCAGATTTACTGCAAAGTGGCGGCTATTGCAAAATGCACAACAAAGTTTTCACGACTAAGTTTTTGTATAGCGAAACTTTTAATTATTGCTTTTCAAAAATTATTTGTGCTAGTTTCGATAACTGGGCTTTCAGAACACGTGAAATAGTGGAATTGTTTGTTGTTTAAGTTGGGTTTTTAATAATTTTGTGCTGTGCAATTCGCGCCAGTCAGGTATAGAGTGAAAGTTGAGTTTAATTTTATTTTTAATTTAGTGGTTCACCATAAATTGTTCACAGAGGCTTTGCACACATATTGTGCGTACACACGAGCAGCAAGCGTCAGCGGCAGAGGCAACTACAGCCGTCGACAACGTGCTGGTCGTGTATTTGAGTACGGTGCTCAAATACACGAGTGGCATGTTATTGGCGGCAGCCGCTGACGCGTCGACGGCTGCCACCAACACGCGTTGACGGCTGAGTTGCCTCTGTCGTAGACGGCTGAGTTGCCTCTGTCGTTGACGGCTGAGTTGCCTCTGTCGTTGACGGCTGAGTTGCCTCTGTCGTTGACGGCTGAGTTGCCTCTGTCGTTGACGGCTGAGTTGCCTCTGTCGTTGACGGCTGAGTTGCCTCTGTCGTTGAAGGCTGAGTTGCCTCTGTCGTTGACGGCTGAGTTGCCTCTGTCGTTGACGCGTGTCGCTTGTGTGTAAGAACACTTACGGTAACATGTTGCATTTCACTTACAGACAAATTCCGCATGCATAAATAAGTTGTACAAAACATACAATTGTCGATTTAGAATCGTTTGAGTTGATTGAATTAATTGTTCAAGTCTACCGCACTGTGAAATTCATTACTTTGTACATTAAAGTGCTCATCGACGCACCCACATTCCAGTGAAAACAGTCCTCGCATAATTACATACTGCTTGACATCACAACGAACGGTGTAGCTCGGAGCACTACCGCTGTGACGTCACATTGCAGATTGGAAGGACGCCAAGCTCGTATTATTTATAGAGATACTTCAAAAGCACGTGGTTTTGATCGCGTATAATTTACTATTGTAAACAAAGAATAAATGTTGTATATCTAATAAAATTCCATCGTGTTTGTTAAATTACTTATCTTACAAAACTAACAAAAACAAGTCAATCCAGTTTTATAATCTTCTTTTTAGCGTGATGATATTATGTCAGGGGACTTCTTGGCTATGAAAAGGGCCGGTTAGAACGTATATTCGCCATCGTGATGAAAAGATATTCTCCGTCCTTCTGTTACGTCTTGCCCCTGAAACCTGTGCACCCTGGGCAAAACGATTTCTGTCGGTTGGCTTATCGAAAGAAGTTGATTGCCCAGGGATCACCGTACGTAACATAAGGTTGGAAGGTACGTCGCTCGGTGAAGCTTCTTTCATGCACCTGCAATTATAATGTTGTGTACTGCACACAACAACAGTCCTACTAGTTATCTGTGTATGTTGCTTAGCTATCTATGGTGAGATGACACACGGCCCGTGACGGCCCCATTACACTCTATCAATAAAACAAGAATGTGCGGGTTTTGTAACGACATGCAAATTGTTGCTCGTTCGCGTGACCATCACGCGAGAACAGACAGCTGGGCATAAGAATGTGCGCTGTTGGTAATATGTTACTGGAGGACGATGGCTATAAACGGCACGCGTCCAGCGTCATTTTATGTAGTTTCTTTTTACTCGTCCACGTGTAAGCTCTACGGGACGTGTTATGTGCTGAAATATGAGCGAAATATTTAGTTAATTTAAACTGTGCCTAGGCGCAGTATTTATTTAATAGTAGTAATTCGTTTTCTAAAATAAAAGAAACCAAAGTTACTCCTTATAACTTCAGCTAAGTGCGTGAAAGTCCCGTCAAAATCGGTCCAGCCGTTTCAGAGATTAGCCGGAACAAACAAACAGAATACAATTTTTTTTTTGTTGTAAGTACCTTAAGTATGTAATTTCATATGCATTTAGTAAAAAACTGTTAATTTGACATTCCAAACAGACACTTAAATTTTTTTATTTGTAAGTATAGATTTCCAAAAACTATGTCATCTCGTTGCGTTGCTGAATGTATTTAGGTCATTACTGAAATAAAGTGGTCACCTAATTAAACTCACAACATAACACAAGCTGCCACCCTGGGGCGGGCGGCGGGGTCTGTCCGACTCTTACTGACTAAAAACCACCCCGGTGTTCCATGTTCCATCTCACACCTACGCCGGGGGTCGCTGGAACGTACGATCCTTCCGCAACCATCGACTGGTGCCTGCCCGCCACCGCGGGCCTCCTTGGGTCAGGGGAGGGGGGGGGTGAAGTGTTTGACTCCTCCGCGACGTCTAAGAGGGGCAAGCGTGAAACACTACGCGCCGCCACCTCGGGTCCTGATGTGTGGGGGCGACGGATGTCCCCGAGTCCGTTGCCCCTAGACCCATTTAGGGGGGCTGGAAGAGGGCGTTGTCCGCCAGGTGCGCCTGCTGTGGGCCGGGTGAGTGAACGAGATCTCCCTCTTCCTTTCCGCAGTCTCCTTCTGCGAGACGACTGTTTCGCAGAAGGAAACCACCGCGTCCCAGGACTCTTCGCTGCCGACCATCGACTCGACCACGGCCGGCAGCGACAGGTCACTGTCTTCTACTTCTGAGATGAGAGCACGGTGCAGCTCCTCTCAGGTGGCACACTCTGCCAGCGTATGCCGCGTCGTGTCCTCCGACGCAGTGGTGACACCGGGCGTCCGGTTCCCTGTTTAGGTAAACGTAACACAACCTTTTTTTTTTTTTTTTTTTTGTCCCTGAGAAATGCTTTATGCATGCCCGCCTCGCGGGGGACGAGACGGGGTATGTGGGACTCCCTGTCGGAATAACAGTATACCCACTAAAACTCAGCGGTGTTCCCTCATTCGCCGTGATGGGAGGGCCACGGGAATAGGCATAGCCTTTACCTCCATAGCCCTCCCGGCGCATGCCCGCCTAGATGTTATGGCGGGCCCCGCATGCCCCCCACATAGGGGGGCTACGAGAATGGCCGGGAGCACCTAGCCATTCCCGTCCAACACTGGTGGAGGCCTGTGCAATACAGGCAACGGTGCCCCCGCACCCGCTGCCTGCTGGCCCCCACGCCCGCCTAATTGGCAGGCCCCGCATGACCCCCAGGATGGGGGGGCTACGGCCGCAGAGGATAGGGAGAGCGGCAACGACACACCGACACTCCTCTTCCCCTGCGGCCCCACCGCGTCCGCCATCGAACGGTGGCGGCCCCGTCAAGGCCGCGGAAGGTAGGGAGAGCGGCAACGTATCACCGACACTCCTCTCCCGCCGCGGCCTCCAATCCTCAGCCGCGATGTCTCCCTCACGGGGGACATCGCGGCCCGCCTCAGGTAGGCTGCGATGTCACCCAAGCGGCACCGCAACCTACCCGCCGGCCGCTACGTCGTCGGCTTTTCCGCACAGCCTAGACGAGCGGCCGCTCCTCGGGTTCCTCTTAGCTTCACCGTGGCCCAATCCACCACGGCTACTGAGCCCCCCCGCCTCGACAATGCGGGAACCCACCGGGGGGGAACGTAACACAACCTAACCTAACCTGTCATACTTAACTGGACCTGCACCTCTGCCCAAACCCTTATATACAGGCGTGATATTGTTAGTTAAACTCCAGCGAATTACAGAAGTGCTAAAATTACCGTGAAAATGCTGATGACGTGCGTTAGAGCGAGATAATGTTGACGGTGCCTAAGCTAATCTTTGAACTCCAGGTCTTAAATTCTGTTGCTTGCAGATCTGACGATTGAACAATAAAGGTTCTGAAATACATAGTGTTATAAGGTTACTCATTTAAAAAATACCTACAGTTAAAAAGGTCACAAAGGTCAAAGGGCAAAGGTCTATTAAGTAATTTAAAATTGATTATATCTTATTTTTATTATTAATTGCTTGTTTATGTTAATTTTGTACGCCATATATTGGCAAAACAAAACATAGTGCACATATCTTGGACTATATAATATCTGTAACCATACCTATGCTTAACAAAATAAATGATTGATGATGATCTCTTCATTTCAAACTTTTAATATTTTCCCATTCGTCAAACTTTGAATGTCATAGATCAGTGGTTCTCAAACTTTTTTGGTGACGGAACCCTTTTGGGAAGCAAAATACTTGATGGAACCCTACAATAAAACAATAGTTTTTAAAAGTGTATTCTTTATTAATAAGCATAATAAAATTACAATGTAACAGTTACTAATTATTACTTACTTTACCACATGGCAAGTACAATAATAGAAGATATTAAAAAAGAAAAAAATCTAACTAATGGGAGGTATGAAACTGTTTTTTATTTTTCATCAATTGGTTGATATCAGGTTTGATAGAAGACAGTTGAAGTCTCATATCAGGTTCGGCGTCCAGTCTATTGCGATATTTTGTTTTCGTGGCTGCATAGGTTGAGAATCCTGTTTCGCACAAATATGTTGTTGGGAACGGGAGAAGAATATTCAGAGCCATTTTGCCAAGCATTGGATATTCATCACGGATTCTGCACCAAAAATCGTTGAGAGGCGTCGTTTTGAACAGTGACTCCATACTTGTGTCTGATGACATTTCTAAAAGAGATTCATATATCTCGTTTGACATACTTTCGGGCTTTTCCAAGTTAGGTAAAAAAGGATTATGAATCCATGAATTCAGTTTCATTTTTGTATTCTGTTCTTCGGGAAAATACTTTTCAAAAGATGCGCGCATCGATCTGAGATATTGGACCAATTCTCCAAACACATCATTTTGAAACATTTCTGAGTCGTTATCGCTAACAAACTCACTGAGTGACGTAAAGCTTTCTATTTCTTTCTTACCAACGCAAATAATCCAAAAATCTAATTTTCTTTTGAAGGCAGTTATTTTGTTATAGGCCTGAAACACTGTTGTCTGTTTACCTTGCAATGATAAATTCAATTCGTTCAGTTTTTGAAAGATATCCGCCATAAAAGACAATCGGAACAACCAAGTTTTATCATACAAACGGTCCTTCAAATTAAAAGAAGTATCTGCTGAAAGAAACATTTGTAACTCGGCTCTAAGTTCAAATAGCCTTGTTAAAGTTTTACCTCGAGACAGCCATCGCACTTCTGTATGGAGCAGCAGTGTTTTATGTTTGCTGCCATAATCTTCACACAATAATGAGAACAATCGGGATTGTAGTGGTCGTGATTTGATAAAATTAATTATTTTTACCGCTTCATCCATAACTAATTTTAGATTTGACGGCATTTGCTTCATCGCAAGTGCTTGTCTATGCAGAATACAATGGCTGGAACTACAATTAGGCGCTTTATTTTTTATTCGTGACACTGCTCCTGCTGTTTTACCTGTCATCGCCTTGGCCCCATCTGTACAAATGTCAATGCAATTGTTCCAACTGATATTATTTTCTTCAAAAAATATATTTATTTTATTAAAAATTTCTTCCCCGGTAGTGTTTGTGAGCAGCGGTGAACACATAAGCATGTCTTCTTTAAAAGAACTTTCATATGGATATCTCACGATAACCAGCAAGATAGCCAAACCAGCGACATCAGTTGACTCGTCCATTTGCAAGGCGAATCGTGTTTTTTGTAGACGTGTAACTAGTTCTTGTTTGACGTAGCTTGCCAGATCATGGATTCGCCGTGAAACAGTATCGTTTGATAGCGGCACAGTAGAAAGATGCTTTGCAGATTTTTCATCGAGCATACATTTTGTTATGTCTAATACACATGGCTTTATTAAATTCTCAGCGATAGTGTGCGCTTCACCTGCTTGTGCAATGCGATAGCTAACTAAATATGATGCCTCCGTGGCCTTTTCGTTGATAGTTTGTGTTACATGCATCATATTTTTTTGACTTTCCAATAACTGATCTTTTTTACGAACAAAAAATTCTTTATTCTTGTCTTTAGACTCGGGGTGCACAGTTTCTAAATGTCGGCGCAATTTGGCAGGTGCCATGGAACTATTAGGAAGCAGTTTACTACATAGCATGCAGAGAGGTGAGCCGTTGGAATCAACAAATCCGAAACTGATATATGATTCATCATACTTCCTTTTTTTCGTCTTTGAAACCGTCGAGCTTGACGTCGCGGCATCATCGTCTGGATCGGTGATTGCTATATTCTCCGTGCGTACTGCTTTTGAACATTCAGCGTCATTAGAAGATGTTGTTGCAACACGTTTAACACCTTTAAGCCAACGTTCCATTCTTCTTTATTTATAATGTTACACGTCAGGATAGTGGGGTCTAAATAATGCACAATCGTTACTGCGTATAAGAGACTAAGTTTAGTACAATGAAGAAATGTATAAAACTGAGACAACGAATACAGCAGGCAGTAGAACAATGAACACTAGTTTCTCGCTAGCAAGCTTATAAGTAGGTAGGCAGGAACTTATCGCTCCGAACGCTAATTGTCAACTGACTGACGAGGCGCGACACGCGATCGCCGCTTTTATACTTAGTCCTAGACTCGATCTCGAATATTCTCGAAAATACTCGAGTCGGCGCCTTTGATAAACAAAAAGCAAAAATAAAAAGAGAAATATAAAAATTACGTTGTAAACAATCTCGACTTTATTTAAAGGGACTGCGCGCTCACAAGTATACCTACAAGTATACATGTTGATACCAAAGTTATGAGATATTGTACCAGTTATTGTAACACATGTTTATACAAATACAAATAAATAAATAAATATACATACGCGCGGCCGCGGTGTCAAAACGTTCGACCAGAGAGAGGTGTTTTGATTTTTTTTCTAAATTCTTGAGGAACCCCTACAGAGGTATCGCGGAACCCTAGGGTTCCGCGGAACACACTTAGAGTATAGCTGTATAGATGATAGTTACGTGGCTCAGGAACTTTAAACTTTACAATCCTAGGTGTTTAGAGAATACTAACTCATCAACAATTTATGTCGCAACCCTTCAACTTTTTAGATCCTGACTCTAGCTGTAATCGAAATTATTCACTATTTGTTCACCCCAATTTGGAAGCGTGAACAGTCCCCACTAGATTACTCAAGGTGTTCCGGGTTTGTATGTTCTGTTCAACTCAACTGCAGCAGTTAGTTTGGTGCACCTCGAGATAAATTTAGCTCGCTCGCTGTACAGTTTGTTACAATTTATTGTTTTATTTACTTGTTTTTATTCAAAGTCAGCAAATATCTATTTATCTATATTTATTGAACATTTAGGTACTGTAAACACCTAAACTTAGTTTTAGAAAGGTCTGAAGCTTTCATGTTCTCTTTGTAACCAGTACTTCTTCGATACGTCGAAGACGAAGCCATTTTGATCTCAAAGACACACGTAGGTACTGGCAGTGGGATCAATCAAGTAGATTAGGACCTAGTCTGTTAGATGAAATAACTGGATTTGTGCGGAATAATCCTTTCAGCTTTTGAATCTACGTTTGAAACTCACCCTGTCGATAAAATCTCTCCGTGAAAACTTAGGTGAAGTGAGCTGTCAAAAGTGCCAACCCCTACCATAAAGATGGTATGACAACTCAATTTAAGCTCACTTCACCCCAGTTTTCACGCTGAGATTTTCACAGAATAGACGGGCTGGTATCGTCTCATTATTGCAAACAAGACACTATTATATTGCAAGCCGTATTCATTTTAAAAGGCTAAGAATAATAATTAAAAATGAAGAAAAAAGCTAAGCAAACGAAATATCGAAATATCTTACCACGAAAATACAAAATACCTATGTTTAAAAAAAAAAACAAACTCAGATTTTATTTCGTACGACGAACCAAATGTCCATTACCAAGATCTTACACGGTCTGTACGCCGAGGTATGTAATTTTCTCGAAACACAATTAAGGCTGTAAATACCGACACGCACCTCGCCGCGCCGTTGTCAAGCCACACCGTCTGGAGAACCGTCTCCTACTAATGAAAAAATGAAATTAACCTTGTGTAGTTCGTGTCATACTAAGTATTTAACGTGGATTTACTTATTAATGGATATTCGTGACAAATTGTTTAAGTAAATGCTTCGTTATTTTAGAGGTGAAACTGAATTATACTTTAATTTTTTTTTGTAAAAGCTTGCTGCTTTTATTTATTTATTTATTTATTACTGATGTTACTACCCAAAGAATGATATGATGATATGATTATGATTCATCAATCGTAATCTGTGGCTACAATATTAGTGTGGTAAGTAATTTTCTTTCGGGCCGATTAGAACTCAATACTGTCAATCGATTGTGAATAAATACCACTTGACGTGTTGCCGTCGACTAGTTCTGTTTTGTGCTCGTGATTATAGATACTCGTATATTTTGTTTTTATTTATTATTAGAATAAATTATCTTTTTGTATGCACGTGTTTCTGTGACAAATAAACCAATTTTACTTTCTTTCACTTAAAAGGGAGCGTAGAATGAATTCAAAGTACAATTCTGTGTCTCTAACGAGACGAGGAAGTGGAACGTTCAGCAAAGTAGAGAAGTTTAATTTACTGCGTCCATTTGTTCATTAATATTGCAGTGATTTTTATTACTTTTTGTTTACTAGCACTTTTCCAGAAACCTGCAACTGTTCGTTTGTTTAGCAAAATGAGTTTGTCAAAGAAAGGAACTTAGCAGCCTCTGCGCTGTTATATATTTATACAAAACTAGCTGACCCGACAGACGTTCTGTCCAAATTTCAACAATTTATACAAAATTCCCATAGTAAATGCACCAAGTTTCCGGGCACCTTTTCCAATGTTTCTTTCCGCAAAAACCTAATCAAGACTATTACAAACATTGTAAAACAAAAATTGCCAAATCGGTCCAGCCGTTCCCAAGCGGCACTTACCAACGAACAGCATTTCATTTTTATTATATAGATGAATGATGTAAAAATCGAATGGCACTTTCAGATTTTCTTTTCCTATGTCCACGAAAAATTAAGTCATTTCGAAAAAAACATCCTTTTCTTATACTTTTCGCCATCATTATTATTCAATAGAAGGATTATGTGTTTTTCAAGCTAAATAATTGTAGAGTGAGATTACGGATTAAATTGATTCAAGTTTAAAATTGAGTTTTTTTTTTAAATTATATTCAGATTTATTTCAAGTTCTTGTTTTTATGATTTCCATTTATTATTGAGCAGTTTCTGCTTCACTTTTCACTGTGAAAAGATGTATTAAATAAATATAAAAATTAATAAAATTATAATTCAATGATCAAAGATCAAATCAATTGAAAGCAATTGTTTCGTTGAATACTATTAATATTCAATCGGAGCACTTTCGAATTAATGGAAACCAATCCAGCGGTTTATCGAAACAAGAAATTACATTAAAGTACCTACATTACTTTCACAAAGGAAAATATTTCATTGATCCTCTAAAAACTTATTGACCTTCTAAGTGTACACCGCTGGTACACTTTAAAAAAACTTTTTGGGCTTCTAATGATGCACACTTTTTATAAAAAATGAGCCTCTTTTTTAACTATTGATCTTTTCTTTCAGTCAACAGTAGAGGATACCCCGACTAAACGGGTTAGGTTAGAACTGTGAAACCGCGCGCGAGCGGTGCCACAGAAGCTGCCGGGGACCGCTACACCCAAGTTGCTCGCAGTTACTGTGCAATTTAATATTTTAGGACCCCAAAATAGAAATTATTAGAGTTTCTCAAAAAGTTTATTAGAGGCGCATTCATTATATTAGACTATTCAATAATATTATGAAACACGATGTGCATGCCTCTTTATCTCTTTATCCGAAGCATTTGATAGATTTATCATTTTAATTGCACCAATTGGCAACATAGGCCCAATTAAGACCCTTTCTTACTGCATAGCTCAATTAAATTTCATTAAATGAAATTACAAATATCTTTGTAACGAAATCTTTTTAAGTACTACTTCCTGTGTTACATTTGATTTGAAAGTGCTATAGAAGCATTTGCCAAAGTTTATGGATAACGTAAAGAACACGGTGTATAGTATTTTCAACATTTAATACATAAATTATTGGAATTAAATTATGAAAATACAAAAACACATTAGTCATCTAAGTGTGCATACACGAGCGGCATATTATTGTTGACGCCAGCCGTCGACACTCGTTGACGGTTGCAGTTGCCTCTGTCGTTGTCGTGTGTCGCTCGTCTGTATAACTCCAAAAATGTGTAGTTACAATTCTCAATTTAAAACAAAATCTTTTGGTAAGGTGCCAAATAGTAGGTCGTGTAACTATGGTCTTGACCATCAACGGCAGGAAAAGGCTAATTCAGACTAGTTCGGCTAAATTTTCCCATTCCGACCCAGATCTTTTTGCCAATCCTACAGAATTGCACGGCTTTAATTTTCGTTTTATCATCTCAATGTGAAGGCCTATTTTTGGGTCCAGCACCGGGAAAAAGGAAATTAAATAGGTTATTTTACTTTGGTAATACCTACATACACCAGTATTTCTATTATTAAATTCAACTGTCAAGTTTAAGAAATTACAAACCGTATTCAGCTGTCTATTTTTAAGGGCTAATTTACAAATATACCTTAACTGTTTAACATAGAACCATAACATCACGACTGTATTCCCCGAAGGGTTAGGCAGAGGTGTAGTACACCCACATTTTGCCAGTTACCAGATTCGCCAGTTCGCCAGATTAGATTTTTTGTATGTTTGTTTGTTACGCTTTCACGTTATAACGGCTGAACGGATTTGGATGAAATTAAGTGCACATGGGTAGACCATGATCTGGAGAAGGACATAGGATCGCAGACGAAGAAGAGGGCAAAAGCTAGTCTAAAATAAAAATTGAACTTTTATTTGCTTTCACTTCTTATCACTTTCCGAGTGATAGCATCTGATGTGGCGACGACGTTTAGATACCAACGCTACGCTTGATACGTGGGCGAAACGCAATTTGTCTTCATTATTTTCACAGCGGCTGACATATTCAGAACTTCACACGCTACGAAACATATGATTAAAGAAACAAAAGATGTATTAGAAAGGTGTGGTCATATTGAAGGGTGTTGTACCGATTTATTAAACAGAACAACTTTTTCCATGGGACCAAGATAGTAATCGCAAAAAAATAAACTTCAATACCTACTCTTTATGGGACATTTGGGTCGAGAGGATTGAGTAGTTTTGTATGGGATAGTTGATAATGTTTTCTCAATGACTATGTTGATTCCATGAAGAAAGTTGTTGAGTTTGGTGGTCTGTACTACGAGCTTCACGGTACACGGGACGTATAAAATCAAACACGGTTTAACTTGTTAAGTTTTATAATTATTAAAAATATTACATCTAAAACCATTTGCTTGACAGCCTAGACTCTTTTAAGCTTAAATCCTTCCTGTTTGTCTCGACTTTTATGCCAATCTCTTATTAACAAACTTGCGGAGGTAGCATGATACACCAAGTGGTCTATAGTCTCTACAGTACGTATGTATGACAACACATTTCTGATACATGCTGTACAAGTCTGGAGTATACAAGACCTTCAACGTGGCACACTTACACGAGACAAATGGGAGAGTTTATGATTTACATGTTGTTTGCAAACATCGCTGTGTTATGATTTATATATCGCGTAGTCTTATATATAGTATTGAAAATGTGTAGTAAGTATCGTCTTTGCTTCATAGTTTTGAAGGAAAAATCATAGTTTGATAATAAAACAGAAGCATCAAGTCACACCTGTACACAATCAGTAATTAACTCTGTTGCGTTCGCTGATTGGTGCTGGCAGGTGTAATTATTTCGCAAATCAGTTGCACTGCGTTTCAGATGTCAACACACCGAATTTGTGTTTGTTTATGACATTAACGTAAGAGCATGCAATTACCCATATAACTAGGTTCTAATTATGGCCTCACATATGCACTTAGAAACGTGAACGGTTGCCAAGTTCAACGACTCATCTATTTAACTGCGAGTGCCGCGATCGGTCGCTACTGCATTTGCAAACATTTTGAGAGCTTTTTAATTAATGAACCCACAGTTTTTATGTAACACAGTTGCATACAATCCTTTATACCATCGCGCCCTCGTCTCATTCAGCGTATCTCTCATGATATTCATAAAATGTGCGGAACTTCGGTAGAGGCCGCGGTGAAGAAATGCTTCACTAATTAAAATACTGGAAGTAAGAATGTGGAGCGAGACGAGTGAGGTCGGGTAATAACAAAGCGTATGACGTATTACAATACTATTGAAGTTGCTCAGCAGTTTTTGTTTTATATTTTTAATGAAGCAAGGAATTGTTTTTTACCTATAACTCGAGGAGCTCTATTTCTGAAAGCGGCGTAGGAACAAAACATTAAAAAAAAAGTAAAAATGCTGAATGCCTGTATTAAATATTTGGCAAATAAAATAGAAGGTAGGTAGGCTTTAATATATCCTCCGTAGAAAACCTTTTTAATAGTAACTCGGTATATAAAACTGTAAAATATAGATAATAACAATATAATCCAACTAAAAGCAAACTAATTTCAATACGAGCACCTACTCTGAAAACGTCCACATTCAATAAACAGTAAAAATTAAAGCTCTAGGTTACCACAGGTTTCCAATTTCCATCCATTTCCTTCAACATGGCGGCGCCAGAGCCCGGAGCCGGAGGTTCGGATCCTGAACTCAACTAATGAGAACCTTTCATTTGCATTCTTTGTACTTATGGTTCCAGTTGACGTTTCATTTCGTTCTTGGACTTTTTGCACCAATTTTCTGACGCTACTGGAAATTTTTATCGGAAGCTCAACAGCTTCCGTTAAAAAATGCCAGTCGCAGGGATTCGGTTTTTTAGATCAACTATTTATAACTGCGACATATGCCGTTTATACGGTTCACGTTCATATGAACGTAAAAGTAGCAAAAGGAGTATATAAGGAGAAGGTGTGAGTGTATGTATGTGTATTTTATTTAAGTACAAAACATTTTCACGAAGCTTTATTTATACCTTTATTTTTTGCGTTCCAGGCTTTTCTCAGCCTCCTATTTTATTTATCACGAAACATTAACCCTCCCAGGTCTCAGTGAAGTATCTACAACACTTTCCTACGTACCCATTTGCCACTTAACTGAGTGAAAATATATAAAGATATAACCCTGCTGTCAGTAACTTAGGACTTGAAAATGTTAACTCAAAATTCATCAATATTTCTCCATCATCTGTTTTCGGGAAAGCAATAAGAATAATTAAAAGTCCGTAAAATTTCCAAAGCAAAAGAAAATGACTTGTAAGTCTCCCTCTCTCGCTTACCCTTTCATCTGTCACTGGGCTTTTGAAAATGGACCGTTTAAACACGGAATAATATAACTGCTTCGGAAACTAACAACAATTCCATGGGAAATCCGAGTAGATAGCCACCCTGTGTGGAAATGTTGGCTATTACCCAAAAGCAAAAAGTTGTCCACTTTTAGTGCCTCTCGGGTTACTAGTGAAAAACTATTTCAGTTTACTGGTACCGGAATGTAAGTTTTCGGGTACCATTTCCACACTATCTGTGACGTACATCGATGTACCTATTTTCTTTTATTTCAACTTTACATAGTTTTTCTAAATCAGGATTACATTACATCTCTACTCTTCAACATCTTACACAACCCGTCTTATCCTTCCTACCTGCGTGCATCCTGCGTAAGCGTTTTTCTTACGCTCGCTCTAGCACCGCACCGTGTAGATCACACCTAAGATCCATCCTTAAATCTTATCGTCATAAAACGAGCTACGACTCTTATTCCTTCTCTGTCCATGCTGTAATTGTGAAACTCACGTCCGCCTAGCATTCGTTATTTAAAAACCATTTCTCTATTTAAACGTCTATTAAAAGAGCATTAACTTTCCTCTATACCGTGAATATTTGTATATAATTATATATATATGTTTATATATTTTTGTATTATGTATTTATTTAAGTATACTTTTATATATATATATATTTGTTTTTGCATTATATGTGTAAGTGTATTTAATATTTTAGTTTTAGGCTTCACACATTCATATTTTTCTCTTCTTGTTCTCACACACTATTGTCTACATTTCTTTTTTACTTCTACTTTCGCAGGTCTGCTGGAAGAAATTTCTTAAGAAATAAGCAGTACCTTTGTACTCATATTATAACTATGTCATATCCATTTGTATTTTACTGTGTGTACATAAATAATAAAATAAATAATACTTTGGCAACGGGAAGTATTGATATTGGGAAAGGTTCTATTTCCGTGAACCAATTTCATGGAAACACAAAGAGTCAATATTAATTTATCTATCGGGGCATTAAGACACAGCTAGTCACAGTTTGTTAATGACCGAATTACAATATAACGTGTTCAAGCTCGACCCGCACTCAACTGGCAGCGTTCCAGTCTGTGGCTTCAGTTGGAAATGTTAAACTGAACGTCTGGCTAAGCTCGGCAATACGTAATTAGGTTAATATCTAACGCCTTGTTCAGCTTAAGAAGTGAATGCTGAACTTTAAATGTAATTTCCTATTATTTACCAACATTAAAACTTCCCAATCTTGGTACAAAATATGTAACAAATTTGTCTTTTCTTTTCTTCTCGAGAGCAGTGGGCGTACGTTAATCTCTTATAACATAATAAATGTAATATTTTCTACTCTTTATAAAGTCGAAAGCTTCTTATATTTTCACAAAAATGTATCATTAAAGAACAAATTTTCTTACGTTGTTTTGCTTAAAGTAATCTCCAAATAAAGTAGTCCTTTAGTAAATATTTCCCCACGGTACGAGCTAACCAGTTTCAAAGGCTCTTGTAAAGTTTTTGAAGAACCAAAAGTACGCACGCAGTAGAAACTAGACTTGAGTCACTTAGAACAGTTTCTAACTAACTCAAGTGCAGCTTTGACTGAGTAATCTAGAAGTTTATGACGTCGTGGTCCATCGCATTTAATTTTGAGCATACTAGAAGATGTAAGAAAATCATCATCATCAGTGGATGATGATCATGTTCTTGCAGGAGCACATCATCAGCAGTGGCTGGACATAGGCCTCTCCTATTGCACGCCATTCAACTCGATTTTCGGCAACTCTCATCCAGCTGCTACCAGCCATTCTGCGAAGATCGACGCTCCATCTAAGAACATAGGTATATGTATAATAATGAAGTCAAGTTAGATTACGTGTAGTGAATATCCACTTAAAGTTCCTATAAGCTCCCTGTATCACAGCAGGTGAAGCTAATTAAATTCATTACAGAACAAGCTTACTTTCTAGATTATTAGCACATTCGCTCACCGATGAAGCTTCGTCTTTAACTAGGCCACACATGCCAAAAGTGGATAAACTAGCGGCATACAGCAGGTGATGAAAATCGACTGTAGTCAAGTCAACGACCGCGGAAAGTTACAAAGTAGGTGACAGACTGATTTCGGACACGTAAAAAGTGACAGTCTTTTGTTAACTGAATGAAAAGGAATGTTTGTAAACAATTGCATTGCAGTATTATGGTACTAGGTCTCACGGGTATTTCATGGAGGCCTCTTGGCTAAATAAAAACAGCACGCACGGCACGGGTCGATCGAAGTTAAGCACGTTAAGCAGTTGGTCCCGGCTGTTCGTATTCGTAGATCTTAGACAGTCGTTACGGGCTAGTCAGAAGCCCAAAAGTCTGACAACCAGTCTTACCAAGGGGTTACCCAGTTACTGGGTAACACGATAGTGTTACCCAGTAACTGGGTTGTGGGGTTCAAATAGCAGCTTCAGATATATACTGATATTTAGCTGCATCCGGTTGGACTGGAAGCCGACCCCAACATAGTTGGAAATAGGTTGATTTTCACAGGAATTCCAGAATATCAAAAGTAAAATAATTTTATTTACTTTCCGTTAACATGGGCGGATGAAAACCCAATTAATAAAACCATCTTGTCAGGAAAGTATTATGTGGTGATGATACTGAACTCTGAACTGATTATTGTGTACTCATGTCAATATTTCAATGTGCCACGTAATTAAAAATAATTGGCAGGCTTTCGTATGGCAGCTAATTACATAATTTGAATTGTGTAAGTTTATTGATATGCCACTGCCAGACTATAAAAATGTGTTAAGAAAAAATGATTTTTTTTACTTGAAAGTGAATTGAAGTGGACACAGTAGCGTTCAAATGAGATGTAAAGTTTATTATAAGTTCAGTTTATTTTAAGTTTGTGTCAATCTAAGTTTAGACAACCGAGCCAATACAACTTTGATTTGGTACGCTCTGTGGCAATTTATGCACAACGAAAATGTGTGACTTTTAGAGTGACAGCGAGTGCAACACGCCGAAACGGGCAAAAAGTCAACTGCTGCCAACGATGTGTACAAATCGTCATTCGTTTCTAGCGAGACATTTCTCAAAGAAGGCATTTACAATGTTCTTTTTATTATCCATAACGATTCCGGACGTCTCTGCTCCATTAATAACAGAAAAGAGGCAGCTCTCGACTGCTCGACTGACGACAGTGAACACTTCATTATTTTCAATGAAGACGGGAATTTGAGATTTTTCATCTACTAAATTCAAGCAATTTTAATGGTTATTGGACGAGGATTAGGTATCTTTTCCTAGTACTGGTATTACTAATGGTAACAAAATTAAATTACTAACAGTAAACTTCTAATCGTATAACCATTTTATGAGTCTGTCCTACTGTCGATATCGCAGACTCCAGATATCTCTTTATGAGACCCTAATAATTTTTTTATAACATGAAAATGCTGTAGATTTTTTTTTTTTAATTTATTAAAATTATTTTATTATATGATGCAAGATTTCGTCGGATACTAAGTGGGTTTAGCATCGTGCCGATGAGGTTGTTCTAAACAAATTTTATGATCCAAAGTGTCTCTTGGTTTTAATATAAAAGTTTGTGAGAAAATTAAACAGCAAGATTTAATCTAGATTAATATTTACTCTGGTATGTTAGCAAAAGCTCAGATATTCAGGATGAGGTGAAGTTTGCGTAATAACTCCAGTAATAATATTAAGCTCAGCGTCACAGTTTTTTGCCTTAGGTACCTAGGGTATATCTAAAATTAGGTTAGTAATTTATTGTAAGACAAAACTATTCTTATAATTTTTTCGTTTCTCGCCTGAGGAGAATTTGATATCACGTCATTTTTTAAAGCTGTTGACAGGTTAAAAGAAAGTGGCAAATTATATCTAAATAATTCACATAAACGTAATTTATTACATCGAGTTGGTTGTAATTTGTGACTCTGACTTAGGGGTCAAACTAATATGACCACCATAATTTTTTTACGGAAGTTTGTGAAAATTACTACTACTATACCCTGTCCATTAACAGAACGTACATATTCCAGATTACGTAAAAGTTAACTTTAAAATACGTAATAAAATAAATATATAAACGCCCTTATCTTATTGAATTATTTTATTTATGGCTTCTTACAGACATTATAATACCGTACGTGTATCATGCAATCAATGTATTGTGTGTTGCTACAATCACTAGTTCCATGTGTCAAAAAACGGTTTACCGAATGGACAGGGTATAACTATACTATTTTATGACACCTTAGTAGGAAAGTGAATATCCCTTTATTATATTAAATGAAATAGCGAACGTTGTATTTAAATAATTATATAAAAAAAAACAATACTGTGAATTGATTGAATAGCGGACTACACGGTTGCTACGGCGTAGCTGACGTGATGACGTCACCGCTACGAACGCTACGCTGCGAATACTTTGGTTTTTGGTGTTTAGTAAACGTCTATATTGGCTGTAGCAAAACCAATGAATAGAATACTCAATCAATCCACCTAAGTTGTTCCTAGTACAATCGAGCTTTATTAACAAATAAATTATTTAGTTATTTATATTATTGTTTTTCTTTTGTTTCAGGTAAGAGCACACAAAACATACTCTATTTACTCGTTGCAACTGTGGTAAGACCGCAATTAAAATAGTCCCGTCCATCAAAAAAGCAAATTGCCATTCGCATGCCAATAAATAAAAGAAGAGTTCTAACTCTCACAATGAACGGTCATAAGAATCGTTTTGATCTGTATTTTCAGGCACTGTTAGGGACTTGAAGCTACTTTCCGGGCCATTAGTACTTAAAGACTCAATTCACTTGGTTACTGTACTCACCCTGCGCGTGAAACTTTGTGCACATAACAATTACGCTGTACTGCATATTATTCTCACACTCAAACAGTTTTGCATCGCTCTGACAGTTTTATGAAGAGCGGAACGTGTAGCCTTTGGCAACAGACAGGAGTCTCCTGGCCCCACTCCAAGAATCTTAAACTTGATGTGTTCTGATGGAGTGTTCCATCTGACCCACATAAACAGCAACAAATAATAGGCATACATTTGATATTTTTGTACACAATCTGTGACAGAATTTTTTCGATTTTTGTGAACGGTTCGCGTACACATATTGATGTGGTTTCCTTTGTTATTTTGATCGGTACCATGGTTTTCTTGTCCCAAACATGATTTTGTGTGATATTCATTTCCTCGATCAGTCACCGCTCTCAAACTGTAAGTTTATCCTCTCGCTCAAAGAACCTTTCAGGCGATTAGTTTTATAGGAGACGTAATAAAAACTGAAATGACACCCTTAAAGACCAGTTTCCGTCTTTGGCAAGTCTCCAAAGTCATGGGGGCAATAATATGACCAGTGGCAGTGGGATGGAGGTTTCGATATCAGAAGCATCTGTCTTGATTGACTTCCATATTAAATTTCCTGAAATAAGAGTCAGGAGTTTTATATTCGCAAGGTAGCTTTTTTATGTTTTGCTATAGGTACTTAAGGTATTCTAAATTGCAAACACAGTTTGGTTACTTGTAAAAATAAACTGTAAATCGGGTTGCACTCCGGGAGTGCCGGCAGAAGTGAAAACTTGAATATTACTGTTGTGCATTTTTGATATTTTGGAATGCGGTCTACTCTCCCTCCGTCTTACGAATTTCCGATCAGGTCACGTGTCCTGACGCGAGCTCCGTCTTACGAATTTTCGATTAGGTTACGTGTCCTGACGCGAGTTTAACATTTTTTATCCATCACAACAAAAGTGCACAACGCTGCTAAAGAAGTTTTCAATTCATAAATATGCTTATTGTTTTTGTGAAACGAAAACATTTTCATAAAAAAATGAACGCGACTTTACATCACAAAGAATAGCAGGGCCAGTTGAATAATTTAACAGATTGTTAGATTTCGACAATACATTTTGCCGAGTCTGGTATATATTTTAGACGACCACTGCTGGAATAAAAAGGCTATTGTGGAGTCACGTCATCCACCCGAAGTGATAAAAGGCTAAATTAGAGATGGAACCTTTTTATTCCGACATTGAATGATTGAATTGTAGACATGCTGATTTAGATCAAAGGTAAATTAAATAGGACAATGATTTTTTATTTGCTGTCTATAAATGAGAGAGAGGCAATTCTGTATTTGAGTTTCATTAACGAAGTGTCGAATTTTATTTCGGTTGAAGTTGAATTTCATTCTCATCTACCTCATTTTAATTTATTGTATTTCAATGTCACTGTAGTGATGTTAATTAATGGTATACGATGTTTAACGTTGGCAGACGACTTTTATTGGAAAGGATAATTTGGAAAGTAGAGTAGAAAGTCCATAATTTGTACAGCAAGAGAAGTCTGTCGAAAATATTCCCAATTTCCTTTATCATTTGCGGCAGCCCAGCACCGATTCTCAACAGTCAGCACTTCAACAATGTCTCATACACATTTGAAAGTAAAATTTTACCGTAAAGTCTACCGGAGAAATAAATCCTAGGTGTCTGTCAGCGGTATCTACAACGCCACATGCGAACAACGCGTCATACTGACGTGACGCAAATCCTGCATCTCGCAAGCAGAGTTTACCGCGCAATTAGCATACATACAAACTTTCCGATGTCAGTCGTTGGGGCAATTGCCCGCCAGACACAACATCCGTCTGGTCGGAGGATCCTCCCTTTTCTATGGAGGATGAGTGAACTTTACACCCTGTTCCTCAAATATGTCTAAATTCATTAAAAAAGTTATCAAAAATATATTGGTGTCCCATGTCGCTACAACATGAGGCTGCAGGGCTGTCACGGAACCTGTCAGGGTCGCGGGTTGTTTGAAAGAGTTACCATGGCCCCTGGTGGCAACTGAAGGAACACGGGTTGGTTTTAGTCAGTAAAATTCTGACACCCAGTCCACCCAGAGCGGGATAAGTTATTTGATGATTTCCCACCCAAAAACAAAAGTTGCCGTGTAGGTAATATAAAGAAAAGAAAGTAACTTGTACGCTACCGCTCTAGTGTGTGCGCTCACGGTCCACTGATCTACAATCTTTAGTGATATGGATTGCGCTCGCTTTTCGTCGCTAGTGATCCGTGAAAATCGTCTAAATGGAATTACCGACACACGATTCACTAAGCGAACGACTTACTGATTGGGTAATGGCTGGGCTCTGGTTAACGCCTGCTAATTGAATTTGTTAATATGAATATACAGGACCGGCTTGGTATAGGAATTTCGTTTTCTGTCGCCTTCCTTCAACAATGGCACCCAAGGTACGTCAGCACTCACATATGGGAGTGGCGAGAGGAGGCAAAACGCCGGGGCGTAACTCCGCTGCCGCGAGAAATCATGGTACAGCGGACAGAGCTCCGGCGGGATCTCATAGAGGCATGGAGAGTGCGATTGTCGCAACCCAGTGCTGGGCACGCCACAATTGCGGCGATAAGTCCCCTCTTTGAGGAGTGGCTAGAGAGGCGCCACGGCGCCCTCACCATCCGCCTAACACAGGTCCTTACCGGACACGGTTGTTTCGGGAGGTTCCTGTTCAGGATAAAGCGGGAGGAAACGCCAGGTTGTCACCACTGTGTGGATCGCCCGGAGGGCACGGTGGAGCATACTGTGGAGGTCTGCCCAGCTTGGGCGGAGCACCGCCGCGTCCTCGTGGCGGCGATCGGCAGTAGCGATCGGCGGCGGCGATCTCTCGCGTCCGGCCCTGGTCCAGGCCATGGTACGGAGCGAGAGTGCATGGGAGGCAGTCACCTCCTTCTGCGAAGCAGTAACGCTCGCGAAGGAGGAGGCGGAGTGCGTGAGGGAGAGGCAATCACTGTGCCCTCACGCCCCTAGTCGCCGCAGGAGACGCCCTGGACGGGAGTCAACAGCCGATTCCCAGCCACCGTAGGCGCGGGCTTGCGGGCGGCGAGCAATGGGCAGCTCGCCGCCCGGTAAGGATCCAGGCCTGGGTCGGCGGCGCGTTGTGTTCCACGCGCGCCTAATAGAGATGTCAGCACGAACTGACGGGGTCCGCTAGGGCGTTGCCTGCCAGGGTCGCGGGTTGTTCGAAAGAGATCACCACACCACCACCTCCACCACCACCTGGCACCACAGGCAACTGAAGGAACACGGGTGGGTTTTAGTCAGTAAAAGTTTGAAACGCCCTTCCGCTCAGCCCAGAGCGGGAGAGGTCATTTGATGATATCCCAACCAATAAAAAAGGTACGGCAGCACCTGCCGAAAGCAATATTTTTCTATCACTCGCATACCACCAAAAAGGTCTCAAGGGTCATCAAACCGATTCTCTTCCTCGTTTTTAATAACAGTTGCTCATAAATAATGTTCAATGTTCAGTGTTTGTAAATAGCTGCGTGTGATAAACTGTCACGTACATCCGTAGATGTATCAGGTGTGTCAGTTCTTACGTAGAGAGGACACTTTACATGTTCATAAAAAAGGCATATTGTGTAGCGAGGTGTTTATGGGCCGACATTACTTTCCAGGTAACGACCGCGTCAAGCATATTCCAAGACACGTGAATAATGTGTTGATATCAGCATTTAACTTGGGACTTTATTTATTAATCTTCCTAGTAAATTTCTTTGAAGTAACTACTTTTTAAATAATAAACGTCCTTTAGAAAAACCTAATTAATCATTGTAACCTAATTAATAAGAAAGCGATTAAATGATGAAAGAAATAAAAATGATAGTGTTTGTAAAGCAGAATCACTAAATTAAATTAGTGGCTTTGAGAGGCACATTTATTTACGTTAAAATGCTGACTAAGACTTGGAAGCTAGATTTCCTTTTATTAGTGGGTCAGGTTTTCACTAAGGTACTCTTAGAAAGTAGTCATTTAAAAACTTTCTAATAACACAACCTAGACATAATTATGATAAATAAAAGTCGCTTTTCCTGTCTGCCTGAGTTAAGTGTCGCGTTATTCTTCAAAACTCTGCAACGAATTGTAATGCGGTTTTCACCATCACTTAGAAAATTTATTCCGGAAGGTTTATGTGTATAAAAAAATATATTAAACTTCCATATAATAAAGAAATCTCTCAATATTTTGTCAAGTCGTAAAAAACCGTCCGAAGTAGGGGCAGGTCGCTAGCAAATATTATTAATTAAAACTTTTCGTGTCCATCTATGTGACCGCGTTCTTCTTAAACTTCACAACTGATTTTGATGCGGTTTCGACCATCATTAAGTGAATTTATTCTGGAAGGTTTATGTGTAGAATACATCAGTATGAAACATACATAATAAAGACATCTCGAGGTTTTGTCAAGTCGTAAAAACAGTACGCAGCAGGTAGTAGTAAGTTTTTTGGTATAACCAGAATTGCTGTTAAGTATTTGGATGAAAAACAGTTCATATTTTCGGATAATTTTAGTAAAATACTAAAGTATACGTGTTAGTGCGACACATTTCCACGACGGATGTTAAAAACTCGTAATACGGTAATATGGCGCTTTAGCCGACGCAACGCCAACACTTTTACGAGATTTATGCAGATTAACAGGGATTAACGCACTTTTGCCGCGTCTTAGACGATGGAGGCTGCGACCGTCGGGAGATGTAGATATGGCGTTCATTTAATGTATGTTTGTGTAAAAGGGGAAAATCACGTCCATACTCGTAGGTACATCACCCTCATCTATTTTAACGTTTACAAAGACATGACATTTACGATTATGATTCTTCGAAACTATAAAATATTCATTATCTATACTTACTTATTATAAACTAAAATAGCTTTCACGTCTGTCTGTGTGACCGCGTTATTCTCCTACACTACACAACGGAGTTTGATGCGGACACAAGGCGTATTATTGTCACGATGAAAATATTTTATCAACTTAATACCTTGTAAAGGACTTTGAGTGTTTTCATAGCAATTAATTTTATGGTTTTATGAAAATGGGTCATTAAACAAGTTTTTTCTGTGAAGACCTCTTCCCCTGGGCTTGTTAACACGGTTAATTGCTCAGATTATGGTAATTCTTTGTTTTTAAGCTACTTGAATGGTTCGCTTTATTCTTTTTCCTGCCCCAATTGTATAAATCATGCCTTAATAAATACAGAGAACCTTTGTGTGTGTTTGGACAGGCTGAGTTTATAGTAGAATACCTATTACGATGTGATAATGTTGAGTAAAAAAAAAATATATAATACATATGTATATAATCAGTCGACAGCGATGCAAAGGAGTTTTTCGACGCCATATTTTAGTTTGTTAATAGTGCTAGTTCGGTTAGGATATTTAATTTTAATAGTTTGTTAGTTTATCCTCTTGAATAAACGGTTTCAGACAAATAAAAGGTAAAAATATAAGACAGTTTTCAGTTTCCAGTCTTAGAGAAAACGCAAACGTAATTATATTTTTGTATCATCACGCAAAAAGAGCTAGGTAACGAGACAACATTCATAAATATGTTATCTTGTCTTGTTCATAAACTGAATTTTGAAAAGCGAACTTGTTAGAGTTTTTCTTATATCATAATGTCTCCAGGAGGTGTCATCGAATTCCAGAATAAAAACAACCAAGTATCGCAATTAAATTTTAAACTCTTAGGTGTATTCTTATTTACTTAACGCGGATGACGAAAAAAAAAAACTCAATTTTCTTTCTTAAAATTTTCTTCATTAAGTCCAGGGTCGTTTTATAGAATCACTTAACAATGGTGAAATTCCAATCAAGTTTGGTAGTTTGATTGAGATTTATTTTACTTACTATTGTTTTTGTTTTGAGCCTCAGAATTTTATAATTAAAGCAAGGCGGGGCGGATTTGATTTATTGACCGTTGGCAAGTGGATGTTTGTAATATCTCTGTTTTGGCGCATATTCAGGTGGTAGCTTTACGATTATAAAAGATTAACGACCTACGAAGACCGCGTCTACATTTCTTGCAGCAGTCGCAGTTTATACTTCTGAACTCTATCATTTATTGGCTCACAACTCTGTGACCCACTTCTCTCAGAAGATAAAGTGAAGGTGCACTATATAACGTTTATAACCGCAATAATACCACATGTGACACATAATACCAGACGCGAGCATATAACACGTATGTCCTCTGGCTTGCGCTAGATAAGACAATCTCTTCTTACCCATATAAACGATATTACTCTCACCGAAGCGCTGTACAGGAAGCGAGTCACATCTGCATAGATATTCTCTATTTACAGCCTTTCCGTCGATTTCTGGGAAATACGGGCAACGTCTGTTAAGCGCGTGATAAATTGAACGTTATCATGCTGAAAAAGTAACGCCGTGTTTTATTGTTGTAAAGACATTACGTGGGGTACGTACTGATTTATAGTTTAGTGAGAGGCGCCGTTTATGTAATTGATTGCTAAAGTCTGTATCCAAGTAAGATATAAATATTATGCCTTAACGTATTTCTCAACATAAACTGAACAAGGATGAACAGATAAAACATTGAGACGTAGCCATAAAGGATTTTTAACAAATTGAGAAAATGACTACTGTAACAACAACTATAATACAGTAATACGAGTAATACTTAGGTTTTGTGAAGGTTACAAACTAATATTGTGAAGGAAATTAGGAAAAAGTAAAACAGTTTCTTACTTCTGTATGCGTATGATATACGAGTCACAATCAATCCGAGTTCCTGTTAGTACTGAAGGGACAGCACTACAAAAAAAAAATCGTAAATGGTAAATCAGAATAAGTGTGTAGCAGGGATCGTAATATATCTTCTAGTGCTTATTTTGCTAGGCCTTCGTTCAGAGATACATATTCAACAATCAGTGAGTGATTGAAGAACTTGTTTCTGCAAGAAACGTTTACAAGATTCGCTTTCTGTGTAACTTGTAACCTAAATTTTTTCTAATTTCTTGGGCACATTACCAGTCACCTACGATGGGGATGATTTTTTCGACGCCATATTTTAATTTGCTATTAATTCCAGTTAAATAAGAATATTATATTGTTATTTTTATTAATAAATTAGGTATAAGTTGTTATTTATGTACATTTAATTTCAATTCTGAATAAACGGAACCTCATTACATTTGCTATAACATTCTCTAACTAAAGCAACAATCGTTAAATCGAATCGACATTGTAAAAACAGCTTCATGCTTTCTCTTAATAACATTTCCTGTTACCTTCGCTCTTCATTTGGGTAAATAATTCACCAACAAGGTTTTCATTTTAAAATTCCGTCGTGTCTCAACTCATTACGGATTTCAATGGTGTTATAATCTTACCAAGTAGTTGTTTGTCTCCTTTAATAATCTCTGGATTTTGTTTACCTGTGCTGCTAACGAGGCCTCACTAATGGGAGGGCAAACAATACTCGTAAATAACTGAATAACACTTAAACTTGGGAATTTGTGAATACTTTGGGAGTTGCGGACAACCCTGCGGTCTGTACGAGCTATTATGTCTGTTTCAAACGTAAGGATCAGCTAGGAATTCGCCTTTTGGTGGTCACCAATTGAAACCTTCATATTGATATTGTGAATTCAACCATTTTGTGGGACAGTCGCGCGTGTTAGATTTGTCTTTACATTCATATTTCTCTATATGACAAGTAAAGTTCCACCCATACCAACACATTTTCAATTTTGAATTATGACTTCACTTTTTCTTGCTGTACCAGATGGTCTAAGGCTGGATCGAAACCATTCTAAACCAACAAATGAAGCGACATTGATGTTTTTTATCTTTGAACTATGGTTTCGGCTCATTCTCCAAAATTGCTTCCGGACAAAGGTCCTGTTCATAATATTTGATGTTAGTCACTTGTTATCGTCACTTGAACGATGCTTTTAAAACTAACCCTTTTCTTGTTAATGCTAATAAGGTCAACTTTCTATACAAAACGGTCGAAGCACTGCTGGAAAACAATTGAATTTTCTAAACCATTTTGTTTTATCTCTGGTTTAATTTCGGGTCCTTTGTAAATTCTTTGGTCAAGTTTAACCTAGGGTATTATCAGATAACGAATCCATTGTAAAGAGAAGCGGTAGGGTTGAGTTAAAGCCTAGTTTTCTAGAGATTACAATTTAGCTATCAAAAGTAATTTTCTTTCGAATTTCATTTATTTTAAGACTCATTTATAGTCCGTTTAAAAGTTTCTAATGTTGTGGTACATTTTTAATTAAGTAACTATAAAGTTTAGGAACCTAAACAAACTAAAATTGGGATTACATACGTACCGTGATTAGTTGATGGGTGAACTATGAACTTTTATGTGTAACTTTACAGATACATTGTTTGTTGGTAGTATACCAATAACGCTTCAGTTCAGTAAGTGTTGTTTAGTTCAGTGAGTGTTTACTGAGATAAATAAAACTTATTTGTGGGATTGGACTCACACAAATACGTTTTATTTATTTTCAATGTGTAAATCAAATCACGGATAAACAAGTCTAGGACTAATTTTATCCTAGACTTGTTTATCCGTGATTTGATTTGATTTCAACGTGTCACAAAAGTGATGTTTGCAATTTTACAACAGTATAATTGAAGGTTGAATATTGAAGCTACACAAAGAAAGGAAGGAATAGTTCATTCGATATTTAAAGACAGGAAAGTCACAATCGTAGAAAACTAAACGGATTTATACGGGTCTAGACGACAGGTCGGACCACCTTTTGGGAGGCCTTCCAACGCTACGTCGACGACCTTGTGAAGGCCGCAGGATCCCGTTGGATGCGAGAAGCACAGAATCGATCGAAGTGGAATTGCTTGGGAGAGGCTTATGTGCAGCAGTGGACGTTTTTCGGAGGAAATGATGATGATGATGAGGTGACAGGTCACATACACAACAGTCAATCAACCAACTTTTTACTACCACAAAAGGCAAGTTTGCAATACCTAAATCCTGAAACCGTAAGTCCGAAACTAAACACACAAGCAATAATACTTTTATACCGTAACTTTCCGTGTTACAAATACGTCGCGGACTGTAATATCAATTGTTTACAGCGTATCCTGGATGACGAAGTTACGTTATCTAACTGTACTGTATGTCATGTGTACTAGCGCTAGTGATCAGTAGCGCTGGTATACAGGAGCACGCTGTGAGGGAGTAGTTTCTAACAGGGCGCGGTGTTTGTGTTTCGTACATGATTTGAATTTCCATGAGTGGGTTTGTCGATATACCTAGTAAGAGAAGCGAACTGTTCAATGGTGCTTAATAGTTAAAATGTTTGTAAACCAGAAAACAGTTGAATCATAAACATAACCAACGCAGGTTTATTTACACAACACTTTAATATGCAAGAATTGTACGTTTGATATTTCACAGTTAAGTTTAGAAATCGCTTTTTATTAGGCTACGTAAGTCTTTGCCCCGCGGCTGTACATACCAAGCTTAGCGAATAAATGATAAATGATTTCATTTCTGTTAGTAGCGTTGTACAAACACGCCAATCATATTTTAAATACTAAATGTGGCCGGCTTTTCCTATAATAATAGGTGAACATTTACTGGTAGATGGGAATCAGTAAAAATAAATGTATCGCATAAAACAATAACTTGTAATAATGGCCTCGTTTGTATGATATACGAAAACTTTTGGGCATTTTCAGCACTTTACTGCGTTTCTGCTAGACTGGTTATAAAAGCACATTCATTTTTAGGTGATCCTTTCGTAATATCTACTGCTATGACGTGGTTCAGAACGAACGGGTGAGCAGTAATGGGGTACTTTGTTTTGTAGTGCCTATATTATTTTATTTTATCACATTTACGTGGTCTTGCCTATAACGTAGGTATATTTGTATGATTGGCTAGTAGCTTTTATACTGATATTTTAAATAAGTGCTATAAACATAGCATAGCTAGGGTGACATTATACAAATTTTATACTTGAGATGTTTATGAAGGTATAGTAATAAAACTGGTATAACGAATCAATAATAAATGTACCTTTATCTATATTTCTACCTATATCTATCTCTATACATATACAATATATATGACTTTTACTTTATCACACGTTCGTCAGGGCTATAACACATTATTAAAAAAAAACACTTTTATGAATTACAAAATAATTACCTGCATATTCTTACGCAATACATAAAATAACTTATATACTATACCTATATACTTACACAAAACACATATATATATATGTATATACATAATTATAACCCAATTAAGCACATGCAATAATATTTATTTGTTTGAATTGCCACTTAGCTCTCTTCCTCTCTCCTAAATTTTGCTGTACCCGACAGGGTCCATATTGATATTCTACCTTGTATATACCATCTATGTAACACATATGGAATGCAATAAAGTTTTGAGTATTGAGTATTAACAGTTAATTCGATTCTTTCTCGTTAGCACTTCTCGCTCACTTGTGACGAAGAAATCAAATGCACAGCTCTATAACATAATTATTATGTTTGTTATTTTATTTTATCTGTTTTGCCATGGGATAAGATATCTCGCTTAACTACGGAACAGTTTTAGAAAGATTTCGTCCATTTCTCGTAAAGTTGTGTCGTAAACATAGAGACGGTCATCTTTCGCGATACTAAGTTTGATACATAATATTGAGCGAGGAAATAGTATCAAAGGTATTTTTGCCGTGGCTTTAGTCATAATCTACTATGTGTGATTAATTCGTGTTTCGTACAAACCATTAATTAACTTTAAAGGGTCGCACCACACTCTATATTTTGTTAAAAATTGCTCATGAAATGACCTCGATAAAAAGTTTGCATAACAGCGAAGTGAAAAGTTGCGAGCTTATCACATTGACCCGTTTACGTCGCTACGCTTGAGTGCAATGTTATTGACCTATCACTTCACTTGATTACCGCAACTTGTGCATATACTAAGTTGTTTATTATTGATACTACCTAACTTTGTATTTTTTTACATACGTAGGCGGAAATCCAACCTACTTCATATTATGAAGATGTACTAGGATGTAAAAAAGATGTAAAAGGCATACTTACTAAACCAAAAAGCAATATAAGTTATTACGATTACTTGCGGCTCGGCAATTTTGACTGTTAGTGGGTTCTATAAACCTATAGCGAAATATTTGTCAGCAAAGCTCAGCGCCTGCCAACTAGAACGTGACCACTAACTAGCTGTCCAAGATTAAATTCCTAAACACAAACATCGCTTGCAGCTTCAATTTCGAGAATGTTCAGTAAAACAGTGAGTGGTCGTCACACGGGACATTTCATCTCAAGTGACTCGAGGCTTGATAAACATTCCTTCACTTACAATAATTGTCCTCCCACGCGCTCTGTTGCCGCAATTTACAAAAACGGAATTTGTTTAAGCCACGTAATTCCTGAATTTTTCACGAGATTTCCTTGGCTTCGGGAAGGAAATAAACATGTTTATTAACTCTAGAGCTGCTTAAGATAAAGCTTCAAAGAATGCCTGACGAATTTACAGTCAGAAATTTTCAACTTTCAGCCGTGGACTGAAATATTGTGTGGAAATGATAATGTTTGTTAGATCATACCCGGAATTGTTGTCGCCATTTACTCGTACAATGTGACCGCGTTTCGTTTAAGTTGTTGACAATTTAACTTTAGTAGATACATTTTATAGTTTTTCGATAATGCTGTATAAACAGCACTCGGTGTTTATCTTTTGGAACCTGTTCTTCGGTGAGCACTGTAATAGCCGCGTATCAAAGTATATACTTACTTATAACTGGCAGCTTTGCTACAATAGCTACCTAATCGGTCTAAGCGCCAATTACTGTCAGTTTCGTGTTAAATATAATTGGAGCTCGTTTATTCGGTAAACGAGCTCCAATAATATTATGTTAGCACTCGATGTGAACTTTGTCTGTTTGTTTAATTTTGATGTTTATCTATAGAGTTTTCAGCCTGCGCTTGCCAATTAACTTTAATTTCGTACTTTTGCATATTAACTTAGAGTTTAAGATTTCCTTGAGTAAAGTTAAAATATTCATTGATGTTTTTATCTAAATCTATTAAACCCGTACATTCAAATTGGATTGTTTTAAAATACAAAAAAATCACAGCAGCTACAACGTGTTTGGGCTTATTTTATTCATCTTGATGAGAACTTGAGACCTAGCTGGGGTATAAATGTCATCGAGGGTCTGATGATGGAGACTGAAGGCTGTCAAGGGAAGTTTTTTAATTGGAGAGGTAACTGAAAAGTGAACAATAAAAATCTTATTAACAAAAAAAAAAAAAAACCCGACGGAACTAAAAAGCAAAACATTAAAAAAAAACACAACAACAACTTTTAAACAAACAAAAATTTCGCCTTGAGACAGTCTTTTTTACGAAGGGTTTCTTCCAAATAAATCAACCTTTTCCTGGGTCCTGGGTTCAATTTCCAGGTCGGGCAAAGTGATTTTGTGTTTTCCCATTATGAATTTCTCAGTAGCACTCCGGAATTTGAAAGTAAGTTATGATACACCCGTGGTTCCGAAAAGCACGTAAAGCCGTTGTTTCCCCCGGTCGTGTCGGATTGCCGTCCCATCGGACTATGAGAGAATACAGGAACAGAGCGTGCACCTGTGTCAGCGCACACACTTGTGCATTATAATATCACCTGCGTACCTACTGGTTAATCTCCGTTGAGGTTGGCCACCAGGACCGGAAATCGGGTCGGGAAGAGGTATTATTTACGGTCCGCTTCTGAGGTTGTTATAATTGGGTATTTTACGATACATTTAGTTAAAATTCCTTTACGTGTCTAAAAGTTGGGATTTCGATTTCGTACTCGAGTAAAATGGGATACTAACTTAATCTTCGTACAAAGGACGTACACGTTCACGTAGGTACAACTACCTACTGAAATATGGTTTCACAATAATTAAAATATTCAGTTTCAGTTAGTTTCACACGTTCCGTGACTCAACTTTACCGGAACTCGTTCATAATAATTGAAACAAAACTAACTTCGCTGTTACTACAATGGCTGGCCTGAAAGGCTTTATTTATGTCTAGTTGTGTATTTCCTTTTATGAATATACATTGGTACAGATTTGGTTTTATCTTAGTCAATAACTGGTCTATTATAATAAATCTTAATTAAGTTACGCCGTGGACGCCCTAGGAGAACATATAGTGACCTTGCATGGATTGTAACAGGTGCCGTTCTGTAGCTTCTGCTTACGCCCATGGGAAGAAGGCTTGAATATGTGTTATATTGATTAAGTAACTAGTACAGAAAAATTTTAAACATTTCAGTAAAGTTTGACTGAACTGCAGATCTTTACAAACGATACAATACGCCGTACTTAGAGTACGCCTGCCGCGTTTCTATTTAATTTGTAAAGAGGTATTTGGAATACAAATGGACCGTAGCGATCCTTGGGATCTAATTAGATAAAGTTTTAGTTAGTCTGAAGTTGTGCCTGATTTATTTAGTGGAAAGAGCACAACTTGGTCGACCCGGTCCACTTTTCATTGAATTGTAACAATTCAGCAAAAGTTGCAGTTTGCAGTAAGTACATTTAACTAGAGCAACGCTCACGATGCATAAATTAGTTTTGCTGAAACCGAGATCGAATACGACATTTTCTTATTTTATTCAAAAGGTTAAATAAACATTCTATTTACAAACGACCTTAACTTACTAAACGATATAGATCTTCACACTATAACATAGAAATTACTTCTCATTTTCTGCACCAGAAACCCAACTTTCTTCCAAAACAAAATTATGTATTTGAAACTCGATTACCCTGACACCATGCTGAACACACCATCAAACTAGCCAAACAGTGATGTTATTAAGAGAACTGTCTTGTACTCATAGAAAGATTATTGCTTACATTCTCTTCAGCCACCATTGTCCTTCGGACGACTCACATGAAAAACCATGGGGCGTGCGAGTTGATAGCGATAAGTTGTTTCCTGTATTATGTGATCCACTATGACCTTTTTTCCTGAAAAGATAAGGCTTCATTTAAATTCAATGAAGAAGACGATCTTAAAGCTATTTTAAGATATTCTTATTCATTGATTTCTGGATTACCACCAACATTGTAGTGTTGTCAAAGGAAACACTTTCGACATCAAAAGCGAGCGGCTTTCTAACTGTCAATTTCGATTAACAAGGTAATACGGTAAGGTGGAATCGAATTAAAATTGGCAATTTGCGAAACGGAACTTGAGAGAATATGCAGAACGTGACTTTTCCATTTTAATCTCTGAATCTAACTTTACTTATTCAGTTGTAAATATTTTAGGAAAGCTTCTGCATCGGGCAACGTTTTCAGGTTAGATAAATAGTGAGGGTACACGCGGCTGTAATCCCGACGATTGTTGGAACTACCCCGAGGGATGCGGACGAGGACGTAATCTTTACAAATATGCTTAAAGTCCAGTTGTAGTTCTGACCCAATCACGGTAATAAAGTTACGAAGGGGAGAAAGGACGGACCTTTAACTAAAGGGTTTTCTGTGGGAACTTAGTTTATGCAATTGCTACTTTGAATTTCATCCTTTAAAGCCTTTACTTTTAGCATACATTATGTAACTAACTTGTGTCATTATTCAGTAGATAAACGACTGCGAACATTTCTCAGCTACTATCCAAAGAATCTAGAACGACAAGTTCCAACACAATCACTCAGATTTAGTAACTCACAGCAAGTTTACAACTGCTACAAGCTTATCTCCACGCGGCAGTCCGATGTCGTCCGAAGTGAGGCTCTACAGTATGAATAATTTTACAATCTAAACTCTCCACTCGATTAGCTAATGTTCAGTTACTTCAGAGCCGGAGTCGCCACTCGCCTGACCGACTTCTCGAAAGTAGCATATATGTACGAAAACTTGACCCGAGTATTTCATACATATTTGATAAGTTGGCTGTTGAAGGGACGTCTGAATATCGTGCTATTGCTGAGGTTGAACAAAATTAGGCTGTTTGTAAGTTAATAAGGTTGTAGCTATCTATAGTATTATGATAAATAGATATTATTATTTCAGTGTATGTATATACTTGGCCAGCTGGACTCAATTAAAACCAAAACAATACGAAAATGGGGTACTTTTGTAAATATAGTGGTGGAGCGTCATTCAATATTGAACGGAAAAGTCGCCACGTTAATGAATTGGTTTTATTTGTGAGCACAGGCTTTAACTGGACCCATCTTGTGTTCGTGTATATACAAATTGTATCTTTAATTACTGTAATTGGTTCTTAAACCGTTTGAATTAAAGTAATAAATAAATAAATAAAAAAAATCACATAGTGTCAAGTACGTATCCTGAACATAAAACTAGTCGAAGCAATTATTTATTCAGCATCTCCTACTACACCTTAGGGTGAGTAGGTACAGACGCCAGCAGGTCAAGCTACCCGAAACTGCCAAATTTTACCAATCAATCTTGAACCTTAAAGAATTAGCGATAAAGTTGAAAATCTATTAAAGAAATTTGACAGATTGTAGTAGCTTGATATGCTGGCGTCAAAAAAAGTTTAATTATTTAAATCGAAATTGAATGTTACAAACATGTCATTTATTTATAACAACCCCATTAAAAGCAATTTTTCCTTTCCTAAATCTGGTTTTCAATATTCAGGTTTCAATAAAGTACTTACCAAATAATTATCAACATATATAAGGTGCCGCAAGATGGTACATTTTCATACAAGATTTTGAATCCGAACCGTCGTTACAGTCGCAGAGCTTCTAATTACAGTCACAATATTTTACAAGGTGACTGTTGACAGCCATTCTCCCTGAGGTGGCTTAATTAAACCCCGAAGTTCTCCGACAACATCTGATCATGATTTATTAGATCGCTGCGTGAAACATTCATCGAAATAATTTACTGTAGAGCCCCATTTAAAAGTTACTGATTAACTGTATTTTAGAATATAACATGACATACTAAGTACATATATCTAACACCGAATTTAGATTCAATTAATGAGTGATCCGACCGATAATAAACCAAATTCAGTTAAGATTGTGATGTGACCGATCAGAAACCAATTTCAGTTATGATTGTCGAATTGAACATCAGCTACTAAACTATTAGTCAGTTGCACGTGATCATTTCTGATTGCCTAATCAAAATCCAGCATGTATCAGAAAGGTGTGCAGACCATCAAAGTGAATAACTTTCGCTATGGGGCAAACATCGTATTCGCAAAAAAATTGTCAACCGTTCTCAACAAAATTTCAATACCTACACTCCAGCCAAATGTTGTCTGACGGCTGAATTTTTATAAATATGAATTAATAATTATAAATCGTTAGTCAGAAAATATTTAGTAAAGCGAATTTATTGCAAAGAAATTTTGCTTTTTTAATCTCAATTCAGTCCTTGGCTGCTTTGGACAGAGAGAGGTGGAAGGAGAGTAGAGAGGCCTTTGCCCAGCTGTGACACATTAATGGCTCGTAAAAAAAAAAAACTCAATTCAAATTGAAACTCAACATTGATTCACATTCTCATTGATTCTGAAACTAAATGTTTGCTGGCGCTGCAAATATGTTACGGTAACATATTGTTATGTTATTCGCAGCAATGAGCTATTATAGTGGTAAAATCATGATAGCTTTGAATTTACTTTGATTACTTATTTTCATAAGCGATTTAAGCATAATAAGTTTTTTTCTATACTTATAAGCTGCAGAGCGTACCAATATTAACCTACCTTCTCTCATGATCTTGTTATTATTTAATTAATAATTATCTCCGAATTTTACCACTCTATTCTACCTTAAATATTAGGTGGTTTACTCGCTTTATTGGAAAATTAATTATCGCTTTAAAAGAGATTACCCACTAAAATTAACTTGCGGCTTGAAATAACAAACATTATTATAACGCTGAGAGCTTTATTAAGAGCGTTAGCGTTATTTTGATTTAAAAGAGTGTCCTGAGTTTCTTGCTCGTTCTTCTCCATAAGTAACTACTACGCTTTGGAATGGGCAACTAGCTTCACCTTTCTGACTGACTGACCCCTTGACAATTCAAAAGTGCCTATAATTAGTTTATTTGAAATAAATGCTTTGAAATGAACGTTTTGTATCAATTACCTACTCGTAAGTAAGTAGTTTCACTACCAAAAACAAATATTTTGTTGAAGTATCTACTACCAGGTAAATAATTGTTACGGTGACACGCGTTCGCTGTGTCAATCATATTTTTTTATGATAACTAAACGAAAGTTTAGCTACACATTTAGGTACATCTCTGCCCAACCCTTACGGAATTACAGGAGTGATGTTATGTTATGTGTTTAGCTGTTTATCCTGGAATGAGAAATATTGGAGTAGGTACGAATTAACTTCGCCATCGAGCTGAATTTATTATCTTTGCAAAAGTTTGATTAAAACATTAAAACTTATCTTGAGAAGTATCTAATAGAAGTTTTGTTACAGCTCAAGCTCTCCAAAGAAACATTAACTATGTTTGTTGGTAGTCAGATCGCAAAAGTTCTAATGATAGACAACCAGCTGAATAAATTCAGATCAAACAATTACAAACAAAGCAACTTACTTTTACATTAAACTTTTCAAAAACTTGTATTTTTGGCCTCATTCAGGCTCCTGTAGACCACCGCAACCACTAAGGTCATATATGTAGGTATATGACCGAAACCTTTTAACAAAGAATACTGGAATTTTAAAATGTTTGTTGCTTCCTGATTGTCATTGAAACTCCTTACACATCATGTTCGATTTTTTTTATTTAATAGGCTATCGGCGACTTTCTCTTCGCAGTGACACCATTTGTGTTCACTTATTAATAGATTTAATTAGAGCACACAATTTCACTGTAATAGCAGTCAACTTTCACTTTTTTATTTTTGGCAGGCACTCGTTTCTGCCCACGTGAAATTCCTTGTTCCCACGACCCACCGCGTCGCATGGCATTACCCGATCGCGCTATGACTTCGTTTTCGCTTAGCGGAGATCTCAAGTGTGCTCCAACCATAACGCACGTTTTCAGAGAATTATTACAAGAAAGAAAAAGAAAGATCTATGACAATTATGTGTTATTTTTTAGCTTGAGTAGGTACGTATAGTTTTTATTATATTTGTTGGTATATTGGCGTGGCTAGCTGACATATTATGGCAAATAATTTAATTTTATGTTCTGTTTTGTAATGTTAATTACCGAACATCTAGGTAACCTAGTATTGTATCCAATCACGTATTTTCTTTTTAATTGAACAGACAGCTGTGCTGCTGGGGAGTTTGTTGCGCCACTTCTTCTTCCCAGCGATAGCACTAGGAAGTGGTGAAGGGCGGGCGTTTTTGGGGGACTGTCTTTTGTAATTTTGACGTTCAAAAAGTGCTGATTCTCAGCCTAATTTGAATAAATGACTTTTGATTTTGATTTTGTTAAACTAAATATCTGAGAAATACTCACCAGCCACGGCTTCGGTGGCATACCTCTATCCGATGGTCCATATTTTCAATGACGCTGAGGCATTACATTATATTTTATTGTAATCAGAATCAGAATCTGAATCATTTATTTGCAAAGAATATAGGTAACAAAATTTGGAGGTATGAGGAACAGGGTGTAAAGTTCATTCATAGTCTATAGAAAAGGGAGGATCCTCCGACCAGACGGGTGTTGTGTCTGGCGGGCAATTGCCCAACGAGTCATGTCGGGAAGTTTGTATGTATGCTAATTGCGCGGTAAACTCTGCTTGCGAGATGCAGGATTTGCGTGACGTCAGTATGACGCGTTGTTCACATGTGGCGTTGCGCAACATAGCTTAGATGGCGTAAAAAAGAAAAACAATTGGATCCAGTACATTCTACCATAAGGCATGCAACATTAAGCACTATTATAATAATCATATGTATGCCAATCTAACTTAATCAATATTATTAGGTAATCAGTTGTTAATGTCATATTCTTGAAAATCAAATTCACCGGATAAATAATAGTCATAAAATAGAAAAGAAGAATATAGCAAAAATAAATTTAAATATTATTGAGCAATGTCATAGGGTGATATCATTTAAAAATTCGCTGACAGCGTAATAGCCTTTTTCAATTATTAGTTTCTTTAATTTCTTTTTGAAAAAATGAGTTGTATCGTATGTAATAACTGGTCCCATATGCATAATATTCTTTCTTAATAATGCTGTTTTGAAACTTCCTGTAATAGCCCTTTGTATTGGGATCTCTGTAATGCCGGTCTTGAAGAATGATTTATCATTGTGTCGAAAAGATTTAGGTTCTTTTTAACAAATAATCCTATTAAAATTATGAACAGTTTACTTTCTACACACTATTTTATTAAAAATCGTTTTCCCTCGAAACTGTCATTGTGTGGGTGGTTTCCTTATGCATAAGTATGTCCAATTATGATAATGTTTGACAAAAAATACGATGCAACGAATCATAAAAAAATGAGACCTCAAAAGCTTTTGTGGTTCAATGTCCCGTGTGTACACGAGTACCTATAATAAGCTATTTCAACACAACTTTGTTAGCCTGTGATTTTTCGAAGAGAATTTAATTTAGCAATATTTTGATCAGACCAAAATAAATGTAAAAAAAACTGATTGAAACAGAAAAGAAGAAAAACTGTTCTCATTATTGTAATAAAGTTAATATTGCAACAACCCTTGTCTTTCTAATATCTACGTAACTTTATACTTTTTATTCGTCTGCTGTCGTTTTAATTAAATCCGAAATGAACATAATGCCGCCGTTGTTGTTAGCTTTTCTTTCATCACAGGATTTCACAAAAATAACAGTAAAGAACCTTTAATGTTTTTTATTCTTTTATTGTAATAAAAACCCTTACATCTAAATTGAATAGGTTAGTTGAATAAATAAAGAAATTATTTTTCTTTGCGTCAGTAGGCACATAGGTACAATTTAGCACACTCGTAAAATACAGGAACATTAAATGTAAAAAAGCCACACCGTTACCTCTGCTGCATCAAAAATAAAAACACTACATTTAATGCATTCCTTGAATTGAATAAGGTGAAGTAGTATAGCGCCCCGTTTATAAGGCCTAGTTATACTACTTGCAATATCTAATAAAATTAAGAATAAAAATTATTGGAACAAACATGATCAATTTTAAAATGTTACGTCCGCAAGTGCTAATTCCAAAATTAGGGTGTTGTCCAGAAGATTAGTTGTCCGTGGGAATTATTTTCGTCTTCCTTTTTTATTTTTAAAACTTTGAATCTTCTCAGAAGTTTTTTGATAGCCAACCAAGCAGAATCGTAATTTTTGCTTAGTATCTGCGTTTCTGATTGACACTATTGACAACTCACTTCACCTAAGATTTCACAGTGAGATTTTTACAGAAAAGACCAGCTGAGTCTGTTGTTTTCCTTATTTTCGAACACACATTGACATTCTTCGTGAACCTTTTGTAATAAGCTTGGTAGGGTTCTCTACTTACGTAAACATACCTCAATCTTAGAACATTTCCTGACTACTGGAAAAGCACAATGTAAAAGGATTCTTAAGCCAGAGGAAAAACAATTTAATTGCAATTAATTCTTACATCACAGCCTTCATAATAACATATAATAATAATGAGATTCTGTATAAAAACTAATTAAATACTGTTATCTATAGAGAACAATGGTTTGTAGCTTTAAAAGAAAATTAAAGCGATGAAAACTAAGAGGAACTTTAACCCCGTCCGACCCACTTTACATCGGAAAATCCTTGTAATGTTCTTTTAGAACTGTATTTGCAAGTTGTCAACACAATTGGGTTTGTTTTCCTTCCGCTTTTATAGTAAAAACAAAAAACGAACGTTCTCCCAAATGTGAAGTAATACTATTTCATTCATAAAGTTTGCTGAAAATAGGGGACCATTTATAAAACTGCTCTTTCTAAAACATACAGCTCTGTTTTATCGTGTTGTCATGGTGATTTTTTACACTTCAAGGCATTATAAAGAATATTACTTTTTTGTCAGTTTTCCATTTAAAACAAGTAGAACTTACCTACTTTTACGGTAAAGAAACGCCACATGATATTTTTCCCATGACATGGATATTTTTCCCCAGAATATACATAAATGAGGCTGAAAAGTCGAGAAAAACTCCTCAAAAGAATTTCACAATGGGCAACTAGTAACACCAACTTCGCTTTCATAATTCTAGGATAATAACCTTACATTTAAAAATATATTTTATACACACATGAACTAAGGCAAGTAGGCAAATGTTGGAATAAAATAAATGCATAAACTCAAGCCTTCTTCACATGGGGGTAGGCAGAAACTACAGAATACCTGCTACGATCTTGTATAAAAATGCTCATAATTTTATGATTCAAATGATTTGACATTAATTTGTATTATTTTATTCTCATAATTGTTGTTTAAAATTATAATATCTTTAAGTTTGTGTAAATTAAATAACAATATATTTTGCATGACCATGTGATGGTAGAACATGGAGTCTTATAATAAAACATCTATGTACTAAATACCCATGTTTGTAAACCAATAAATGATTTTATTTGATTAGAAATCGCACTTGGATATTGAAATCCGAAAATGTCCCTATTCGCGTGCAAATAAGGAAAGTCTCTGTTTATTCAACATCATGGTATCAGCATGCCACAAAGTTATACACGTGCTCAGGCCGAGCCTCTGTCGTTATTTTATTTTCCTGGTTCACATGGAAAATGTTTTATACATAAAGCCAGCAATTGACCTCTGTAAAATATAGGTATATGGCTCGCAATCGGTTATATGCCGCAGCACTATAATAAAAAATAAATGAATAAGACTTTAATCCCAAAAATCTGCAAAGCTCTACGGGGTGAAATAGTTTCGTGATCGGCTGGCGCGGACGTAGCTTTGTGCATAGCAAAACTGGTGAAAGCTTTCGATAGATTGACTCCTCGAATATTCAAAACCAAGTTGCAGTTGTAGGTGTATGGCTTTAGGTAATTCCGTCACGGAAATAAAATGCAGCATCTTCACATTAGAATTGGCTATGATTTCTTGCTAATTTGCTACAATCTCGAGGAACGCGAGCACTAGTCTGCTTCGATCCGTAATCGAATTATTGTAATAATATTAACGTCGTTTATAGGTGAAACTGCCAGGTCTACTACTAATTTCTTCTTTTTGTGACATACTGACGAATGACGTTTGAGTTATTACATAAATAGCATGTGGAAATTATAATCAGTGTATGTAGGCACCTATTGCTACCAAAATGAAAAATCTGCTGTTTTTAATAACACTCTTGGCAAACAATGTGCACCGTTTTATAATCATGTTGTTTTCATTATTCATTATTGACAAAAAAATATTGTGTTCTGTGACAAATGTAGTCCCATTGTAGTCTGTCAGAGAACAATCAAAAGAGACTGGATAATACTTACTGCAGATAAAATAAAAACAGTGTTGAGCTGTAGATTGCTCTTGAGTGGAATATTATTTGAAAAGTTTTCATTTTATTATTCAGAAGACTATTGTGAATTTGTACTCCACCGGTCTGTGTTATCGTTTTAATCATTATCGTACCAACTCCTACTAGTCTTTTGCGTATGGAAGCGGCATTATGGAGTTTTATTATCAATATTATCCTGATGTACATAACTTCGAGTCTTCATTATCAATTGGATGTTGTTTCTTCGTCGTTCATTCACTACCCGGAACTCTGCTGACCGATCTGCACGTCCGTGTTTCAGTGACATCACAGAGGAAATCAAATTGTCGGAGCCTGAGCGCGTACTCAGAGAGGCTATAAAGATAACACGGAGTGCGACACAAACATTACGCGGTATTAAGGGCGTTCATTATATCAACCTGAGGGAGATACGCAATGGATGCCTAACCTGATTAGTACGTCATCGTGTATGCGTGATAGCGGTAACTGATTAGAGTTCAATAGATATATTAATGTTTAGAAATTACATGTTTTATAAAATAATTACTCAAATACTTAGTTTCGTACACCATAACACAGTCATAGTTCTTACAAAATGGCTCTTTTCACTGAACAAAGGGGCTCCCTGTCACAAAAGACGCGCTACCCGACACTATGTGAACACTTTAACCACGATGACAGTGTAATTAAAGTTAAATGCAGCTCTTCGCTAACAAGCTTGTATTATAAAAGTTACGTAGTAATTATGAAAAGGTTTATCAGTATTCAACCTGAAATTTAGTTTAATTTAGTTTATCAACGTGTTGTTTAGTTGGACTGGATTGAACTTACATATATTAGAGTCGTCCTCCGTGAATTTTAGTTACCTCATTTAATTATGAACAAAATAACTTCATTTATCTGGTACAAACTCATTTAAACTAAAAGGCTGGTTTCCGTTAAAACTTTATTCAATAAAATGTTTTGGGGTTCAATTTGTATTCTAGTGGTTCTAAATCTATCTATCTTCTATATAAAGAAACATTAAAGGCTAGACAGATTTGGCATTTTATAATTTTAAAATGTTGCGAACAGCAGCGAACATTTTCGTAGAGTTAGGTTAGGTTCATATGAAAAGAAAGCTTTAATTCACAATAAGGATTCCCGGGTTTTCAAATTTGAAAAAAACGAACATCCTTTTTTCTAGAGATGTTTGTATAAACTATTAGGACAGGAAAACGTCTGTCGGATCAGCTAGTACCTAACCTACCTACAGAACAAGTAGGCAACAAAACCTATAAAAGCCTTTCGATCGAGTTGATCTAGTCCCTGACATAAACTATTCATAGTTTTACAAAACTATTCAGCCTGTAGTTACAACGACTTAAAGTTACGTTTCAGCGGAGTCAAGTAATTCCACGTGATTTGAAGAAGATTTATTAAAATTTTCATTACAATATAACTGGCAGCCGCATGTTGCTTCACTAACAAGATTTATCGTCTCGACATCGACATATTCGTTCCAATACGTGCGTGCTTGTTGTACAAAATTTTCACCACTTACAATAACAGTTTGGTATTCTATTTTGTTTCATGGAGCTAACTGCGCTAACGTAAGAGATAAGTATTTAAATTTATATAAAATAGTAAAAATATAGGTACTAATTTGATTTTGAAATAGCTAGGTTTGTCGAGCTAACCAAAACTACTAAAAAACTTAGCTGAAAGGTTCGGAATAAAAGTCAACGATAAAGGCAAGTGGCTTGGTGGTTTTGTGTTCGAAATTTTATGCCTTTTCTAGGGTCAGATATTTATGGAAATTGCGGTCACTGTCCGAAGGATTGACTTCACTTTATCACGAATGAAAATGAATAACATTAGTGCGCTACGAAATAAATGTGTATAGGAAGACAGAATTCTTATTTTAAGTTTGTCTGAAATACGGGAATTGGCGATGATGGAACGTTTATTGAAAAACGTCGAATATTTGAAATGAATCTCCCATTTTTTTTAAACGTTGCCCCTCACTAGGAATGGAATTGCTCCTGTATCGTGTGAGTTTAAATGTTTGCGTTTAACTCACATACACAAACAGCCGGAAATCAACAACCCGGAAATCAAAATCTCTTTTTTCTCTTCTCAAACATGTTTGTAAATTAGAGCATTATTTTGACCACCTTTTTCGAGATACATCAATTACATACGTGCTAATGAGGAATTATGTGCGGATGAGGAGTTACGTTCCGTTATTATAGGAAGTTCGCCGACGGCCTACGTTGCATTTACTCC
This sequence comes from Apamea crenata, assembly GCA_949629185.1. NCBI lineage: Eukaryota > Metazoa > Arthropoda > Insecta > Lepidoptera > Noctuidae > Apamea > Apamea crenata. The sequence continues at coordinate 6,535,307 of OX451371.1, read as the reverse complement.
AATAGTTATTGATCAGGTCAATCGATGGGTGCAAGCTATTTACGTGATTAGGTATTTTGTAAGAATGGGCATTCCATTTTCCTACTTCGAGGTGGAATCAATATTCATAGGTTAGTTACCTCTATTTTATTAATTAAAATAGTCATAAAACCTTTTCGGGTTTCCTTTTCCGATCCTACCGACTGCGCCAGTTACGTTCACTACAGCCGGAGTTGCCCATCAGCATCAGGGACAGGGTCCAAGCTGCCGGTGGTCAGGGCCTTCCTCACTATGCGTGCTGTGTCCAGGATTACTGCTTTCTGAATCAAACCCTTGACTCAGCCGTGCAATGAGAGCCTCCTCTTATTTCTGTAATTATTAACGTCTTAGATAACACATATTCCCCTTTGTTCAATGCTAACCTCAGGCTCAGTATCACGTACTGCAGTCTGCCGGTGTGCTAGTCACGTGATCACGAAGAGAAGCTCGTGACCACGTTATCACATAATTCAGTTAGGTTCGCAACCTACTCAGCATTTATAATGTTCAGAGAAATCCAATTTGAACATGAAAAGATGCGGTAAATTTTAAATTAAATGCTAGTGCTTCGATATTATGATAAATTGGTAAAACCTATATATACAAGTTTGTTAGTAGATGATCTTTTGCTTTTATTGTCCCAAAGTTTCCATTAATTGCGGTATCAATCTTGTCTCCAGATACACGTGATCAAAGGAAATTACTTCAAACTATAGTATACTGTTGTTTCAAAGCAGATTGTTGTAACTCCCAATTTCAAACTAGGTACTTACTACACTCCTCGCATAGTTTCGTACTTAAGTACTTAAACAAAACTTCGAATCTGGCACAAATTGCGGCTTGTAACATGAAAATCATCTACTTACATTGCTCTCTTGCGGAGAAAGTACCTATAAAAGTATCAAACTCGATTCGCCATTTACATCAAATAACCCAATTTCAGGCACTTTTGAAATGGTGGGTCAGTCAGAACTATGAAGCTAGTTGCTCATTCCAAAGCGTAGCAGGCAGAAAAAGAGCGGCCAGGAAGTTTGTTGACCGTTCTTTTTCTATACACGGACACTCTTTTTAAGCAAAATAATGTGGTTACAAAATAATTCACATATACATTTTCATACCCAATCCAAATTCAAAACCCAAACAATTTTTATTTTATTTTTTGTTACATTATTCATATTGAAATTATGCATGTGACGACGATCTAGAACGAAAGAACAGAACAGAGAGCATTATAACAAAATAAAACAATTCAAATATTAAATTAAAAATAAAATAACCCGTGGAAGCTAAGAGATGACCAGTCCCTACTGACGGCACGCGTTCACGAACATGACGCATGGATTAGCACCATTTAGCTCAACCATTTTGAAGGGAGCTGAGTGATCCATTACATGCGCCAGCGAGACATTAGAGTGAGCATGACATGACAACCGCCAGGGCACATTCAAGTCAATTAAAGACGTACCCAGTAAATGTTAGCTTTGTATTTTGTTAGATATGAATAGAAATTAATTGTAAACTGAGAAAGCTATTATTGTTCTATTATTTGGCAATGGCACATTTATGGCCATCTATAAATAGAAAATTCAAAGTCCTGACTGACTGACTGATACATCAACGCACAGCCTAAAGTGCTGGTCCTAGAGACATGAAATTTGGAGGGTGTATTCTTCGTGACAAGTAGGTATCCACTAAGAAAGGGTTTTTCGAAATTCCACCCCTAAGAGGGTGAAATGGGGGGATTTTGTTTGTATGGAAAATCTTATCCCTTGAGTTTATAAAGTTGAAACTTGGCACCAATACTAAGCTAAGTAAATTATGAAGTTTGCCATTTCATGTTTTTCTAAACTACCCCCAAAAGGGGATTCAAAGTTTGTATGGAAGAATTTTAGCATGCGGTCCGATTAACTCGAAACTCAGTATTTATACTTAGGATCGAAAGTAAAGAATAATGTGTATCAGGGTTTTTCGAACATTACCCCCGACGGGCTAAAAACGGGTAGTAAATTTTACAGGGGAGAATTTTACTGCATGGCTTGGTTAACTCGAAAATTAGTATAAATAATCTTTGAGTCAAGTTATGAATACATTCCAAACGATTTTTTTAAATTACACCCCTGTGGGAGTGAAAAGCGGGGATACAGTTTATATGAAAAATCATATTAATTTAGTTGATAAACTTGAAACTTGGCAAGAATACTCGCCTAAGTAAGTAATAAAGTTTATTATTATAAGTGTTTCAAAACTTCCCCTCAAAGGGGGATATAGGGGTGTTGAAGTTTGTGTGGAAGTAATTGAATGCACGGTCCAATTAACTCGAAACTCAGTATTAATACTTTTGACAGAAAATAATTAAAAATTAGTAAAAAAGGCAAAAAGGAGTAATTCGACTTTAAAGGGGAGGATTTGAACTTGAACTGTATGTTATATTTTCAAACCTAAACCACTGAACTTCTGATTTGGCAAAGAGATAGATGGCATCCTGGGGAAGGACATACTTTTTATCCTGGTAGCACGTTCCCGTGGGATAATTTCCGACATCCACGCGGGCGAAGCCGCGGGCAGAAGCTAGTATAAACTAATATGTTTGGTGTAACTTGAATAATATTCGCTAAAGCAGTTAGTAGAGCTATAAACCGTGATGCATTGCTTGCTGGTTTCAGCGGAAAACGTTGAAGATGGATGGCGACTGATTGTGAAAAATGCAAGCTAACAAAATGAATGAAAAGCTAATTCGCCGCAAATAGGAAATTGCAGTAGGTAGATAGAAAAGAAAAAATAAGCCTTACGTTTTCGCTCTGGAGTTTTTATACATGATATTGATACTGATGATTTTATTTAAGTTATTTTTAAACTCTCAATAGCTCACGTAATTTTTAATTTTTTTCTTGTCTTTTTCTACTTACTTATTGATTTCATTTCGTAAAGTGCTTGTGGCACATTATTATGTTTATAAGGTATGCGGAATATAATCTAGAACGTTCAACAGACCAGAAATAAGCAGGTAACTGCTCTATACTTATTTGGGCCTCATAACTCAGATCCTTTGTGAGGTCTGAATATCAAATTACCTTATATAATATCATCCAATATGTGTGATATTACCTAAGTTCCTCGCGCACGAGTCACGGCAGCTATGAGACACATTTGTCACACCAGATACTTATATAATCTTCACGTGATTTATGGAATAATAATTATAACATTACACTGTATTTTAAACCATATACAGGGTGGAATTTTGTAATGCCACCTGAAGGGAAAGTACTCTTAATACTGTAGATAGAAGATTTTACTCAAAGAAAACATTCCTTTATTTTTGAACAGAAAGAAAACTGCATTCAAAGATTTTCGAAAATTTGCTTGCCACACCCGGGAATCGAACCGACTAAAATCTGTAAAAACTTTTTTACAAAAAAAAAACAACCGACTTCCATAAAAACACTACAAAGTGAAAAATAACTTTAATTTCGGAAGTCGGTGTCTTTGGTTTTTTTATTTCGTTTTTCGCCACCGACTTCCGAAATTAAAGTTATTTTTCACTTTGTAGTGTTTTTATGGAAGTCGGTTGTTTTTTTTTTGTAAAAAAGTTTTTATTTTTCACTTTTTTGTAGTAACCATTTTTTTTAATTTTTGTTGTTTTTTCAAAAACCGCTTGTCCGATTTCGATAAAATTTTCATGGGACCATTTGGAAAGTATACCCTATCCAACAAAAAAAGAATTTTTCAAATCGGTTGGCAAGCGACGGAGTTATGCGCGAACAAACATAAAAAAAAAAAAAAAAAAAAATACAAACATCCGAATTGAGAACCTCCTCCTTTTTTAGAAGTCGGTTCACTTTTTTGTTGTAACCATTTTTTTAATTTTTGTTGTTTTTTCAAAAACCGCTTGTCCGATTTCAATAAAATTTTCATGGGACCATTTGGGAAGTATACCCTATCCAACAAAAAAAGAATTTTTCAAATCGGTTGGCAAGCGACGGAGTTATGCGCGAACAAACATAAAAAAAAAAAAAATACAAACATCCGAATTGAGAACCTCCTCCTTTTTTAGAAGTCGGTTAAAAATTACACCCTGTACTTTTATTGCATTGATCGTTAGGATCAATTATAAGGATGAAATCTCTCTAACAAACTTGATAAATAAAATGATAGGAAAACTATAAAATCTCAAATTATTTGTACGAAATGGGCTCCATTTTCTTGGATACAAATAAAATAATACAAATGTATTCTTCTAACGAATTCATTTCTAGTAACCTTTAATGACGTGTTGTGGTGGTGTTATAAATCGCATTCTGAACTTCAACTCTCAACTCGTTTACATTCGCATAAGATTTAATGTAAATTTGATTTTTCACATACCCCAAAAAAAAAAAAATATAGGGGTGACATCTGGTGATCTCGCAGGCCATCTGATTGTGCCGTTTGTACCAATCCAGGTATTAAAATGGTTATTAATGTAGGCACTGGCGCCGATTCCCTTGTTCACAAACTCAGTGCATCTTTTTCTTTCTATTTCATTAAGAAAAGGACAGAAGATAAATATTAGTTTAGTCCTGTCAAATTAGTCAGCGCCTGACGTAAATTGACGTATTTTTAGTAGCCATGTTTTTAATTACGTCTAAACTGTCTATGGAGTATCTTAATTTGACAGGACTAAACTATTATTTTATCTTCTGTCCTTTTCTTAATGAAATAGAAAGAAAAAGATGCACTGAACTTAAATTTAATTTAGTTTGTGAACAAGGGAATCGGCGCCAGTAATGATTCTGCTGTTATGGGCTGGAGCACGATCTTGCTGTAGAATTATTTGGTTTCGCTCTTGCTCGGGGAAACCATTTAACTCATTTCTTAAGAGATCCAATATTTCAAGATACTTGACAGTGTTTAAATGACCATGACGTGCTAATTTACAATTTTTTGTAAATAATTAAAATAATTTAAGATTTTATAGTTTTCCTATCATTTTATTTATCAAGTTTGTTAGAGAGATTTCATCCTTATTGATTTGATCCTAACGATCAATGCAATAAAAGTACATGGTGTAATTTTTACAGATTTTAGTCGGTTCGATTCCCGGCTGTGGCAAACGAATTTTTGAAAATCTTTGAAAGCAGTTTTCTTTCTGTTCAAAAATAAAGGAATGTTTTCTTTGAGTAAAATTGTCTATCTACAGTATTACGAGTACTTTCCCTTCAGGTGGCATTAGAAAATTCCACCCTGTATTTACGGAATAAGGTTGTTATTGATATGGTGAAGGGATTATTATATATATTTATCCCTGGACATTTCACACAGCACCATTTGTCCCAAGCTAAGCAACCTAATGCTTGTGTTATGGTAACAAGATGGCTGATAAACTACTTATATACATTTTTTTTTTTTTGTAAATACATACATATTAATTATGACATAACGAGTAGAGCAAATCAAAGCAATTATTTTCATCGTGGATATTGGTTTCCATCCACACAGATACAAACACTCATTCATTGTTCGCATGGCGTCAGAATTCGATGCAGCATATTAGTTGAGTAGACAAGTCGAGGGGGTACGTAATATCTATCACAAAATGTTTTCTTTCTGACACCGTGGTTTCATTATTAGCCTATTAGCGCCCAGTAAATTTTCAACTCTCGACGCTTAGCAGTGCGTTCAAAGTCCAGTGTACGTAAAAAAATGGCCCGGGCGTATTAAACAACACAAAAGCGTCCGTGTATTGTGTTATGATTTTTAAAAGTATTTTCATTAATAAAGTTATCCGACAAAGTGAAAATGTACTTTGACGATGGTATTTATAATAACACAATTCCTTTTAGTGTTATTGCATTGCACCTTAGTGTAATTAGCAGAATTTGCAGCAAGTCTCGTAGATAGGTAGGTAAATTGATTTTCGTGGAAACTTGTTTTCTGTTTTTAACGTGCTTTTAATACCTAGTCTAAGTAGTTTTCCTTGAAAAATTCAGGCCCATCTTTCAGCTTGACAGTTTATTAAAACTTGTGAAACTCCGTTTGAATCTTAACTTTCCTCAGCAGGTTGCGCAAATGCACGCAGAACTTTTGTTTAGCGCTTAAACTCACTTTGCGTGCACCGGTCGGCTTAACAGACAAAGTTAATGTCTGTGTATGACGTTAAAAGGATCAAAAGTTCTGACTAACTATTGCGGTTCAATTTTGCGGTAATACATGATTGCTTGATCATAATACAATTGATTGGTTAGTATTATTGAAAAATGGAATGTAGAATCAAATGAATGTTACGTTAATATCTAGTTTCACATAGCACAAATCACAATTTTATTATGTATAAATCGATGCTCGATTGCTTTTATGGTTTGGTCATGTTGAGAGGATGAGTGAAAGGCGACTAACATAAGGTACAAGATATAATATGTGAGTGGAAACGCTGAGTCGGGAAGGCTTTTCTTCAGAAAGGCCAGGTGCGTAGTACCTACTTGCAACCGATGTGCGTGTTTGACCAGAAGGCCAATTTTCGTAATTTAAAACGTTCAAAATCTAGTCACAGTCTCATCTCGGCGACAAACAAATGTCAAAAACTTTCCAATTTTCGTAATTTAAAACGTTCAAAATTTATTCGCAGTCTCATCTCGGCGACAAAAAAATGACAAAATGTAGGGAAATTAGAAGTATTTTTGAAAGATAGAGACTGAGATCAGACTGTGAACGTTCTTAAAATTACGAAAATTGCCCCTCAGATGTATGAACGTAAACGAAGCAAAAGGAGTATGTAAGGATCATATCAGGTTCTACAGTTTCTGCCTGACCCCATGGGCTGAAGGCGTGAGTTTATGTATGTGTATAAATTGATGTAGATTAATTACGGTTACACTCTGACGTTAACATTTATGAGCACCACACATTGCTATTACTGTGCACTTGTACTACTAAATCATACAGAACACCTAGATATTCAATTTATAACTAAACCTAACTGCTCAGCGTCCTCTTGTAATTGTACAAGAGGACGCTGAGCAGTTAGGTTTAGTTTATATGTTCGTTGTTCATCGAGATAATCAAGATACTACTAAAAGCCTGAGCACGCAATGATAGCTCCCACCACAATGTTAATAACTTCACAGTATTAGTTATTACCAACATCAAGGGAATGCAAGAGTATACAATTAGAAACTTACTTAATCTAAGTTATGGTGATTGAGTTTAATTTTGATGAATTATTTTCGCCTGTTGCTTTTTGCCTGTCTCTATTTCATTGTCAAAAAGAGGTAACTGCAGACAATGGCACACAGGAAGCATTTTATTTTCAGAGCCGTTATATATGAACACTTGAACATATAATCTGTCATGGCCTTACCTATCTGCCACTATAAAAATAAAATTTTGGAATGTTCTTTTATTGCACTCGTTATCTCGTTCTACTGTTTTGGATTTTAAATACTTTTTTTATTATTAAATACTTTATTGGATTTTAAGTACTGTTTATTTTTTAATTTAAATCTTAATTTTGATTCTAATGATAATTTTGATTTTCATTTTTGATTCTAATTTCGATTATGATTTTGTATCTTACTTATCGTTTTGTTTTTTGTTTCTAATTCATTTTTCTATCTTCATTACGACTAAAAATCTTGTTAAAACGTAATATTTAAGAAGCTATTTTTTTTGTAAGCGCTGTGTACGTCTGTAAATGACTAATTCACCATAACTCAATGCTTATGTTATTTTTTATTATGTTAATGTTTCTAGTGAACCGGTCGTTGGTGTACCTATCAAAATAAATAAATAAATAAAATGTATTTAAAGCCTCAGTACTAAATTAATTAGAGGTAATTCCAAATCCTATGTTGTGGTAAAGCTTGTAATGAAGGTTACCGCGCTTGTTAGTAGGTCTACAAACAGTGATTATGTAATTAATTAAATTACCACATTATATTCTATATAATTATATGGAGCACTATTCATAATTAAAATTAATATTATGGTTCTTCGTTTGAGGCTATCACAGTGATTCATTAATTAATCTTTCAGTCACTCTGGTCTTCGTAATTGGTAATTACAATATGAATATGGGAACCTGGCTTTCATGTTAATTAGGTAAAGCCTTGTTAATCCAACAACAGTTGTTGTAGTGGTTGCTTGTCAACCGGCATGTCCTAGAACCAAAAATTCGAAGACATTTGACACCTACCAACCCGCACTGGGCCCGCGTAGTAGATTAACAGCCCACTCCCTCTCGAAGAGAGGAGCTCTTTGTCCCATCAGTGGGAACATTATAGGCTGATTATGCTATGCTTGTTAATCAGCGTATGGTGTTCAGTAATATTGGTACAAGTGTGGACCCTCTTATAATCACGTGATTACACGGTAATGTTTAATATCTTGAAACCAATGAAGTCAACCGTACCCGTCGCTACTAACCGCTTATTACAATTTAATGAACCTCACAGTCGCGCGTCATGCTTACATAGGCGACACATGCAGCGGGTATTGCAAGTCTCTACAGACATTAATATGCAGTACCAAATCATGGTAAATTATTAGATTAATTTAGATCTTGACGAGATTGTTCAACTGGTGAGCAATTCAATCTTAAGCAATTTTGTTTAAGAATCGCGTTGAGATTGCTTTCGGACTAGAAATGCTTTGTTTTAGCGTCACGTTTAGTCCCATTTCGTTACACGAGAGAGAAGAAAGTTACATAACTCACTCTCTCTTTCTCACAACGAATCTCTTTTATTCTTTATTTTTTAGAAGTTTCTACATGCTCATTTTTTTATTAGATTAGATCTTACCGTTTTAGCAAAATCTTAAATGTCTCACAAACATCAACTGCGGTGTCCATTGCGTCCATCGGTCTTCAAAAATGTTATTAAGGTTTCTAATATCATTTTTTTCTAAACTGAAAAGTTTGCGCGAGATACACATCCAAAATGGTAAAGTGTGTGCCCTGTAACTTCTAAAATAAGAGAATGATAAAACAAAAAAAAATATATGATGTACATTACATACTATGTAAACTTCCACCGAAAATTGGTTTGAACGAGATCTAGTAAGTAGTTTTTTTTTAATACGTCATACATCGTAAATTGTAATTGTACGGAACCCTCGGTGCGCGAGTCCGACTCGCACTTGGCCGGTTTTTAAAGTGGTATTTGCACTGTTTTCTCAAAACGAAGTGCTTATGCGATCCTTTTATGCGATGTCAAAAAATTCAGCAAAGTAACTCTACTGACGGATGCTCATTGTCGCACATCTCGTAGAGTGACGTTATCCGCCTCACTCACTAACTTCACGTATATTTTTGTTCATGTGGGTGTCCCAAGAACGCAATATTATTAGATTCTTTTCCCTTTTCGTTGAAGCCTTCGTACCTTCCTTTCGTAGTAGCAGAAAATAAAATATTTTACATAATACAGATGAGTAGGAGGATTTCTATGGCGCTTATAAATATATTCCGAGGGGTTTTTCACACATGTCCAGGTGCACAAAGGCGACCGTTGTTGACGACTTAAATCACGTGGACACGATCCGAACTTTTACGTATATAGGATATTGAGGCTTAACGTTAATAGCACACAAAACAAAATTATAAAATGGTGTGTGTAACATATTTATATTCACTATGCTCTTTGTTTCATGCCTTTGATGGTAGACATGAGATAAGACATCCAAGAAGTCATGATAAACGAAAGTCCTTCTTACTGGGTGGAAGGTGGAGTCTTCTGCTATCGTACCATTAGCATTGTGTATTGAAATATAAGTCTAAGCGGAAGCCTGGATTCTGAAATCTCTGTGTGCATTTCGCATATTTATTTTATTATTTATGTACAAACAATAAAATATGTACAAAACATATATATATGTATAGAGGAAAGGTAATGCTCTTTTCATTTAAATAGAGAAATAGTTTTTAAATCACGAATGCTAGGCGGAAGTGAGTTCCACAATATTACAGCATGGACAGAGAAGGAATAAGATGAGGTGTAATCTACACGGTGCGGCGCTAGAGCGAGCGTAAGAAAAACGCTCACGCAGGTAGGAAGGATAAAACGAGTTGTGTAAGATGTTGAAGAGTAAAAATCCGAGTATTCCTGTGAAGGCGGATTGGGAGCCACTTCAGTTCCGAGTTCCGCGAAGGTGAGAAACATGGTCATACTTTCGAAGACCGAAAACGAACCGAATACACAGGTTTTTACCACACACAGGTTGGTTATTTATTGTATGTAAAGCTATTGAAGCAAAACTCTCTAGACATGCCCAGATGGAAGTAGAATGGATCACTTTATATCTCAAGGGATGCTGTGTGATGAGAATACAGAGAAAAGGTGATTCGGTTAACTGAAATGTTATGTAGGTACAAATAATAGAATGAGTGTAATGTTGTTCAAACAATATGTGTCTGTGAGATAGAGTTTTTTGTGTTATATTTTTGTCGAAATCAGGGATTGAAACTAAAAACGACCTATACCGAGAATGTTACTGAACAAATTCATCATGCCTTACTACCATCTATAAAATACTACGACAAACTTCAAACAATACAGTGAATTGTGTCGGCTAAGCTTCTGACAGTAAGCCGGTCGGAATTGATTGTACTGAAAGACACCTAGAATCTTTTGTTCATTGAATGTCTATTGAACTCTGCTTAAAGCCACGCTTCTGAGATCGTTTGAAATTGTTGTCATTCACAAAGGAAAGGAGTTTTCGTTGAGGCTGAACATGTTTTGATTATAATCGAAGAATGAAAAGTGAAATGAATGACAGTTTTGTTGTTAATGTTATAAAGACACACTAACTGGCTTTAACCAAAACTTATAAATAAAATTTCAACTCGACAACAGAATTGTCCGTAACATGTTATTGATTCAATTTACGCATTATCTCAATTTATGTTCAAGAAGGAATCCGAAGGCAATCGTATATTTTTATTGGTTAAGGAAAATGGGTTCCGTAATCAATTTTGTTTCTCTGTGAAGTAGACGATATTAAGCTGTTTGCTGTGTTAGTGTAACAACGTGATTAAAATTGTTTTATACAATAAACGCTTTTCGCATTCACTATGAATGAATACGTCTTTTGACGTCTCGATAACCTTTGATGTTGGTATGACTCGTTTTCAGCAAATTTTCCCAAAATAATTACTAAAGACTCAATAAGGAAGTCTCGTTTCATTTCAGAAAAACAATACATACAATACAGTCACTATACTTCCTTTCATCTTCCCCACATAATTGAAAACCTCACCACGAAACACTATCAGTATTTGTGAACAAACGTTAACCTCCCTGAACTCGACCATTGAGTTAACAAACGTACGTCAGTCCCTCGAGACTGACCTGTTAGCAGTCGTGTGTAGTGAGATACCATGAGGAAACAAAGATCTTGTAATCAGAGTGCAGAATAAAAACGGATTTATTCACGGAACAATCAGGTTGATTTGTTTTCTAATATGTTTACAACCTTCTCATCGCATTTTTCTCGCTTGATAATTTTGAGTGATAAGCCTTTCTCAAATACAGTACATAGGTATATTCAATGATGCTACTTACAATATACGATTTTTCAGAGATCTCTACGATATTCTTCTACAAAGAATTCATTCTGATTCTTTTGACAGCTGTCATTTCTATTTCACTTGTAAAATCCACAATGCACGTCAGAATGTCAATAAATGCAGGAAGAAGCTTCAAGAAATACCGTTAGAGAAATCTTTTAGCTTCGAAACTTCATTCGTATTATAGAAGTGTTTTGCTGTTAGTTTAATTTTATTATATTCTTAGAAACATATAAACTAACGGGGATGTTTTTATTTTGCAAGTCAAAGGTTACGAATTCAAAACTGTTTTATGATTGTTGGTGTCTATTATGACGAACTTTAAAAACTTCGAAGTCTGTATTTTCTATCTGGTTCGTATTTACTTTTCGTCATAAATACCTACTTACAGTTCAGTACTTTCCTCCACTGTGTTTCTTGGTATCTGAACGAAGTTTCTTAAGCTTCCGTTACATCCGAGTATAATAGCTCTTCTTTTCTTTATTTAAATAATCGTTCATTTGAATAAACTCTTGTTGAGTTACCTAGTTGTTTTATGGTTCTTGTGTACAATATTTTGGGGAAATAATGAATATTAATATAACATAAATTCAGTTGTTGGTTATTTTTTCGGAAATTAATAGCAAAGATCTTTTTGTTTTTTATTTTCTTTGTCAAAATAATTTGGTAGGGCGTTTGAATGACGCTAAATTTGGTTTGTGGATTAGGCTTAGCTGATATTAATGTTGTTTAGGAAAATAAATAAATAATAATCATAATGTGCATAGTAAATAAATAAATATAAACCAATGCTACATTGAAAATCCAGCAATGTTGCTACAAATCCAGTACGCCCGTAATGTGTGGTTTCAATTAGGTATACACGAAAGTTTATTTATGTACCTACCTACGCACGGGTACACGTCAAGCTATACCTAACCAGTAAAAACATTGTATTTAATGCTTTAAACAGCCTTCATTATAAATCCAATTCGCTACACAATACAAGAAGTGAGCCCGTTACATACAAATACGAGGTAACACATAAACTGCGGGATGACGCCACAGTTAAGTGACACCCTTCCCACCGCGGGCGCGCGTCGCGTCACATTTACATATTCACTCACATTCTTACTGCAGATGATATGAACAAGGACGCGTGAAAGTGTTAGATATGGCAACATGTTACACGCGTGAGCGCTTTTCGTTAGGATTTTACATTTCTCTCTGCAAATTAAATAACGATGGGAGTTTATCCTTTTGTCTCATTGAAGTTTTGTAACATTCTCGTTCAAAGATTTGGCGTGTCCTCTTTTCCAGTTTGTATTAAAAAAAGTATATTTAATCGTAATCTACGAAGAATGTGTACCTTGGTTTCTTTTTTTTTTAAATAAATATGGAATATTTTATGTAGGTGCCGTTCGGGAACTGAAAACGATTTTGATAAACTATTCCTCACAAAATTTTATTTAGTTAGTGTTAGCTTAGTGGAAGGGACAATTAGTGCTGTTGAAATTAGTGCTCTAAGTGGAGTACCTCATATTTTGCGTATGCTCATATTTAGAAAAAACCCAAACAAGTGACTATATTGTGTTCCATTGAAACAAAATATTATGGTTCTTGTTTTATTCATCACCCGCTCACCTCACATTAAACAGATAAGTGACGTGTGTCGCGTCGGTGACGAATAAATACCGCTGTGTGACATCACATGCTGAATGGATCACTTTCCGCTACCCCACGTCGGGTATCTCGGGGTATTTACATATTTCTCACACTGTTTGTGCGGATGATATTCTCATGAATCTATAGATCTGCCTCATGTGCCCGATATGGTCAAGGGAGATTTGTATCTTATGTGAAACGTCAATATCTTTTACACAAATAATGTCATTATTTATCTAGATTGCAGACCTGTATGCAAAACTAACTTCTTTTCTATCAAGAGTGAACATTAATGAGACAATGTTGTTCGCATTAAAGAATATAACTTTGATGAGAACCTTGGCAAATAACAACAAACAACCAAAGCCTTGATTGAGCCTTTGACTTCATAATTCTTCAGTAAGTACCTAATAATAAATTCTTTTGCAATATTCATAGAAGATTACGATTGAGAGACGCTAATATTGAAGATTTTTGAATAATTTACCTCGTGCCGAAAAATCAAGGGAAGCAAAAATAAATAAGCAAACGTACCTGCGTATTCAAGCGGTGGAATTTCCTAATATCAACTTGGCACAGTTGATTTTTGGGGCGCACAGAATAAACCTTAATAATTTTTTGAAGAAATTAAATAAATTTCTTACATGAATCATCCCGTGCCTCGAAAAGCACGTTAAGCCGTTGGTTATGACTGTCATTCGCAGATCTTTGATAGTCGTAACGGTTAGTTAGAAGTCCACAAGTCTGACCACCAGTCTTTGCCAAGGGGTATCGCGTTACCCAGTAACTGGGTTGTGGAGGACATATAGGCAGTCGCTCCATGTACAGACGCCAGCACATCAAGCTACCCGAAACTGTCTTCCCAATCAACCTTGAACCTAATGCTTTAGCGACCGAGTTGAAAATCTATTAAAGAAATTTGACAGATCGTAGTAGCTTTATGTGCTGGCGTCTGTAAAGTACCTACTCGTATTCAGCTGCGTCCGGTTAGACTGGAAGCCAACCCGAACTAAAATTGGGAAAAGGCTAGGCAGATTGAGTGATCGACAAATATCATTGAATAATAAATAGGGCACATAATTTGATTTTGTTCTATCCATTTAAAAATCCACAACCGATATTATCTTGACGGTGTCTATAACAAAAATCAAAGGTTGGTTTGTTTCCCGATGTCAACACAGAATTGACTTATCGAATTGGAAACTTGCACCATCAGAGAGTTAGCTCGTGGCAAGATCCAGATATCGGTGTGTTCCTCTGTGGCCGGACCACAGTTTAGTACTCAGGTGCTATAGTTCGAAATAATACCTACCTAAAGTCTACTTTCATCGGAATATATATATATTTTTAGTACCTCAAGAGATATCTTTTTAATTAACAATTTATGTGGTCCGGCCGCCAGGCAGTGCTCTCTGGCCGCGCCACCTCAAATTAAATAGAGTATAATGAACTATTATTAAATCAATATCCCGAAAAAAACTACCTAAAGAGTACCTTGCATACGACAAATATGGTCCAATAAACCCCTTTAGTTAAGGAGTTATAGGTCGTAGGGTGTGGTCCGGCTGGAAGGTATACTCTGCAGCAAGTCAATTTTGCAATATTTAATATTAACTATCCATAAATCAATTTATATAATAGTACCTTTTCTCTACTCTTCGTTGATACTTTTTTCTCTCAAGAAACTATTCATTTTGATTAATTAATCTTTAAAGTATGTGGCGCGGCTAGGGAGGATTACTTTTAGCAAATATAACGAAATAAGCTTTATTTCTTTATGCCAACCAAAACTGCATAATAAGTACTTTATAAAAAGACCTGGACTTCATCTATAAACTTTTATTTTTATTACCAACAATGATTTTGAAAAAGGTGCACTTTTTGGTTTTTGTTTACCTATCTACCTAAGAATAGGTAGTTAATTTGACGAAGTAAGTAAACATTTAGGTTTAAAATAGACAATAAGTATACGAATAACAAATATATTTTCATAATCAAATATTAACAATTGTTAATACAAGGTATTGTAAATCACGGAAAAGTGTTTTATATAACAAACTTAAGTCAATAGATTGAATTTAAGCATGTAACCCTTTATACAAGAAATAACAATGAAAAAAGAGTGTACCAAAACCGCGTAATAAAAATATAGTCAATCAGTATTACAAATAAAGGAGTTTTGAAGTTATTTTCCAACTTTAAAATGCAAGGCCTAAATTAAAAATAAACATTTTGATCTTCTTGCAATTCTTTTTGATCGTCTGGACTTGGGAAACATAATTATATGATGATTTAAGTACTAAAGTTACAAGGACTAAAAACCAGCTAATGCATGTTCATTGTATTTTATACGCTAAATTGTAAATTATAACTTATTTTTGTCAAAATGTTTATTTTTAATTTAGGCTAACAATTGTTAATATTTGATTATGAAAATATATTTGTTATTCGTATACTTATTGTCTATTTTAAACCTAAATGTTTACTTACTTCGTCAAATTAACTACCTATTCTTAGGTAGATAGGTAAACAAAAACCAAAAAGTGCACCTTTTTCAAAATCATTGTTGGTAATAAAAATAAAAGTTTATAGATGAAGTCCAGGTCTTTTTATAAAGTACTTATTATGCAGTTTTGGTTGGCATAAAGAAATAAAGCTTATTTCGTTATATTTGCTAAAAGTACTAATCCTCCCTAGCCGCGCCACATACTTTAAAGATTAATTAATCAAAATGAATAGTTTCTTGAGAGAAAAAAGTATCAACGAAGAGTAGAGAAAAGGTACTATTATATAAATTGATTTATGGATAGTTAATATTAAATATTGCAAAATTGACTTGCTGCAGAGTATACCTTCCAGCCGGACCACACCCTACGACCTATAACTCCTTAACTAAAGGGGTTTATTGGACCATATTTGTCGTATGCAAGGTACTCTTTAGGTAGTTTTTTTCGGGATATTGATTTAATAATAGTTCATTATACTCTATTTAATTTGAGGTGGCGCGGCCAGAGAGCACTGCCTGGCGGCCGGACCACATAAATTGTTAATTAAAAAGATATCTCTTGAGGTACTAAATATATATATATATTCCGATGAAAGTAGACTTTAGGTAGGTATTATTTCGAACTATAGCATCTGAGTACTAAACTGTGGTCCGGCCACAGAGGAACACACAGATATCGAGATTGTTTAACAAACTATCCAACACAATGCGGAGAGCCTACCACACAGATAATAATATCAAATCTTGTGCAACTTTATCATCGTCTCTCTATCGTTAGGTATGTCAAACACGTTCCAAGTAGTTACCTCTAGGTAAGCTTTAATTTCCTTACAGAGTGTGTTTCTGTTCACCTCGTATATTATCTGAACTCCTTGGTTGTACTCGTATGTATGTATGTGATGTGTTTTTTATAGCCTGTTCTTGATAATTTAGTATAGGTACAGGGTAGCGCGTGAAACGACGTCCAAAGAATTTTTTTAAAAGCCTCTCTCCTGGGCTTACCATGGGTTTTTTATGTTTTTTGGGAAATTCTCACTTCAGATAATTCTAATCGCTGAACATTTATTAGGGTGTATTGGCTTTTAAAAATTTTCTTTGGATACTATCTTTACTACGTGACTGCAGATACTTCTGCAGGCATCACCCTCATGTTTATGTTTATTTACGCGCGTGTTCGTGACTTAGGCGGTACTATAATCATTTACTTACCTGATGCACTTATGTCACTTATGTACATGATTTTACCATAACAGATGCAGATTGACCACCATAACACTACCTAAGCGCCAAAACATATATTTTAGTATTTAAAAGGTGAAGCACAATGACCTTTACAACAATGATCTTTATTCATTGTCCTTCATGCTCCTAAAGTTTCATCTCTCACATCCGTTACAGCATTTGCACACATTTTGCTGCAGCTTTTATGAAGATTTGCTGAAGCTTGTTTATTGCGACCCGCCACGACTTCCCATGGTAAACGTTTATCTTCAAAGCTTGGGTACAATTTGGATCCAAGTGAGAACAATGTCTCAGTAAGAATTTTAATTCTTCCAAAATATACCTAAATATTGTTTATAAAACATAGCTTAATAGCATTGTATAGCAGCTTTAGTAAACAATAATCACACGAAAACAAGAAATCCAGAAATACCAAGTAATTAAGAACTAACATGCTCAAATCCCGCAGTAGAAATATCAAGCTCTAAAGTTAAATATTATAACTAGTTCAGTAACAAAACTCTTCAGCTACTTAACAATCAAAACAAAGCTTTAACTGCAGATTTTCCCACTAAAATACGTTCTATCCTCCAAACAGATTTTCAGTTCCATTTACTTGAACAGCCCGAGTTTATTCGGATAGCGTCGCTGAGACAAATGTGCTTAAGTTTCAGCATCAGATTGCTACTGTATGCGTCTGTACATATCTGGGTCTTTTTCTAAATGTTGATAAAATACATGAAACCCTAATAACGTAAGGGTCTGCTACATAAACCTGTCCTTCGAGATTTTAGGTGTTCTTTTGTTTCGTTTTCCTAAACTTTTTAGCATTTGTTTTAGTCTTATTTCTCTTTTCCTCGTTGGTAGGTAGGTACTTGATTTGGACTTATCTCGGTAGGGTATTTTACGTAAAACATTAGTAAGATACTCTTTACTTATTTTATTCCTACGTTACAGGAACAGATAAGTTAAATAAGACGAAGAACTGTTCTTCCATCACAAAATAGATTCCAGGAACTCCAATCAAATTCTGAAACTGTCATACTAGTAAGAGCCGGAGCACACGTTGCGTTGCGGCGCCGCACCGCAAAGATTTCGCCGTATCGGCGGACACACGAGCGGTGCGGCGGCGCCGCGTTCTTATGTCGCAGCGGCGGGCGCCGCCGATAGCGCCCCAGCAGCATTGGACAGTCTGTTAATAAAAATGTATCGTAAATGAAGTCTGCTGTTGGCCCTACTATTACGCCACCGCTGAAATCGACGTAGAAGCGTACGACCATACTGAATCAATATCTTCTTTGTTGATACTCATTTTTTAAAACCTGCATCAAAGTAAGCAAGAAACTAAGAAAAAAAAAACGAAACTTGCGAGCGTATGACTTTCCTTGTGACGCATAAACAACTGAGCGGTGCCGCTCCGACGTAGCAACGCATTCAACCCTCCCCGCCTCGTCTCGGCGGTTGCAAGTCCGGTGCGGCGCCGCAGCGCATCGTGTGACATACCACAGATATTAATTTCTATGTAAGACGACGCAGCGACACCGCTGCGGCGCCGCGCCGCCGCCGTATCGCATCGTGTGCTCTGGCTCTTACAAAATATCACGTTCGCCGCAGTTGACGCAAAACTGCAATATATCACGGGCGTGTCTCAGAGACTGCGCGCACTTATATACCTCTTGGCACATACGTATCCTACTCTGTACAAATTAAACATAGGTTATATGTAGCTAAGTGGATTTATATTCTTGTAAATTATTGAGATTTTTGTAGAAGTAAGAATATTATTAGATAAGTCACTAAACGGAGTTTTTAAAAACTTTTACTGTTAGATTTATTTTAGGGACTGGCCAAATCGAATGAAAATTAATTATATTCATTCGATTTGGCAAGTACCTTAAACCACATAAGGCGCAATCTCTCAAAAGGAAACCACTTTAGAACGAATCCCTAACACAATATTGTCCAAGGAATAATAAAGTTATGAAGGTGAGGAAAAACTCTTATAAAACTTGTGCTGTTACGTTTTAAGCCAATCTAATATCGCTACACGGAACTCTGAACCAGTTCACGTCGCCATATTAATTTGATCTCTTTGTAATCTTGTACGTTGGAGTTCACTTAAAGAAGTTTTTACCATAAAAAGATGAACCAAAATCGTCTTTTAAAACTTAACATCTTAGAGTGATGATGAGGGTCGATGAATTAGATTAAAGGATTTTAAAATGAAAAACGAGACAGACATTACTCTCGAAGTGGACAGTTAAAGTACCGCAAGGGACATCTAATAAATGACTTCACTTAAGTCTCTGTCCTTTTCCCATTTTTATCCCACAAAATAATGATTACTTTTAAATAAAAACATTCAGTAGATTGGAATCGCAAATACACTTAGAGATGGTTCAAATAGATTTCAAAAGAAGATTGGTCAGGAGTGGTCGAATAAGGTCATCAAAGTTTAGTTTCATGACTAGGACTTCTGAATGAGTTATGATTTTATTGTAATAATAATGTCTGAATAAGGGTATAATATTAACAACAGTTTATCTTGTTGCAGGCTCGTGATGCGGCGCCTGCTCAGCATCACTCTCTTGAGCATCGCCGCAGAGTACGCTCACGCGCATCGGCGCGACAGCGAGCACCAGGGACCACAAACCTGCGGCGGACACTTGAAGGCTTCCGTGGGCACGATAACGACACCAAACTTCCCCAACCCTTTCCCCGTCCCGATAAAGTGTAAATGGATAATAGAACACGACATAGTGAATGGGACTATATCGATATACTTTACTCAGCAGTACACTACCAGCGGGTTGACGTTCACTGAGTACATGTACTATGACGAGTCTTACAAGTTGGGCGAGAGGAGAGCGCTCACCGTCACCGACGAGAACATCACCAGGATCAAGTGGCTTCAGGTATGTTTTCTTATACCAAGTTGATCTTTATGTAAAACTATTTGGTTACTTACCCCAATCAAAGGACGGAGTGAGTCACCTATATGTATAATAACAGGGTATAAATAGCTTTGCGTTGCTTGTCGATGCTCAGAATTCATCTTTAGAAACAGTAGCTTCTACTCAGAATGACTTGCATCGTGTTGACCAATACGCCCACATTTTAAACCTAAAGCACCAAGAGAACATTAAACATTTCATGCAAGTAAGTGCTTTCGGACATAAGTATTATTTCTATGGCATATTTAGAACGTAGATTGCCTAATATCTCATATGTGATGTCAAAGCGCTAGTTTATTTTAAAGACCAGCTGATTTACTGAAACGTTTTATACAAAATTGTGCTCGTTTCTGTTTTGAGCGGTTCACTGTAGGCAAGAGGATAATGTGTGCCATATTACTGTAATTATTCAACATAATGAGACTGTCGTCGACTGTACGGAACGAGAAAATAATGTTGTTGTCTTTTTATACGCTTGAAGCGAACATGAATGATGCTTGAAGTCGAGTTTATTTTTTCTTTATTTTAATCTGTCATCTAATTATTGTAAGCTTATTTTCCATTCAATGATTTGATTTCCCATTTTCATTCCTTTTCATTCGTAATATACTTAATTTAAAGTTTTAAAGGTTAAACTTTATACCTCATAGCACCTTTAGACACCTTTCTTAATTTGTACGACATTAAACATAATATTCCTGGCATTTTGTTATAATTCTTAGTTTTTACCAGACTACGGCATTACGGGTTATGATTTTAACAGGCTATGAATGTATAGTAGATGTTCATCTGTTCCCTCATAACTCCTAAACTAGTCGTCGTATTTTAACAAACGAACTATCGTTGGAACCATCATGTTATTCCGCTGGTTTAAGGCTAATTATGACGTCATATAAACTCCAACATGGTGGCGGATGTAAAGGGCTACCTGCGGCTGTAAGGGTTTAAGTAAGATTAATATATCTTGTTTGGTATCTATCCGTAAAATCCGGAGTCTCAAGTAATTTGGTACACTTATGCGTTAATTACATGACATGTGATTCCGAATGTTTAATTTGTCTGTTTGTGATGTCTTGTTCACACCTTTTTAGTTGGCGTTATTGTCGTAGTTGGGTTTTAGTATTTTCTCTCGTGATATAGGAACTTTTACCTAGTGGAAAATTTGGACCTGTCTCAAGGTAAACTACAATAACTATTATGTTATTTAGTAGAAAGGATTTTCATTCCTCCTAGTACTTCTGAAAAAGAAAACGTAGACAACATGGTCTATAATAATATTATTGTACCTACCTTTTTGTCGTGTGTGACAACGGTTGACATATACCACTCCACTGTTTAAACACGTAACACGTTCCTAAAACCGTATCTATGTAAATTGAACCTGTAAAATGTAAGTAACATTGCACTCATTAGAACATTATAATTTAATTAAACATTGTGGTTCTAGAAATATATAGTTAGTTGTAATTAGTACTAACTCTATTTACTCCCATATGAAATAATTATATTTGCGGGCATTAATTTCATTCGCATTATTGAGTGTGATCATATCTGGTGTACAACTGCATCCGGTTAGACTGGAAGCCGACCCGAACAAAATGGGGAAAAGGCGGCCGATGATGTCACCGGTAATAGTTCTGTTAATTGAATTGATTTAAGTCCACTATCTTATTTATTTGGAACCATATATGCCACAGATTGTAGTTTGTCGGTTCGTAGTTCCACCATAATCTTACAAAACAAAATACATTAAAGTGAGATATAGCGTTCGATATAATAACACGAGTTCCATGGAACATAATGGAAATATTGTTATTACTAATATTACTATGGAGAAATACAGAGAGCATAAGTAATTTCCTGATATACAAGAGCGGACTTAGGATGAAGACAGAGGAAGGAATGTCGGATGTGAGCCCGCGGCGACAGAGGACGATTTTAATTCGATTTTCCATACGTAGGATGTTGGTTTTCGCTGGACAGAGGCCAAAAAATTCCTATAATGAAAGTAGAATTTATAGTATAAAGGAATAAGCAAAAGAATATGATAAAAGTATTTTTATTGAATTAATATTCAACAGCTAAGTCAGTCGTAATGAAAGTTCAAACGAACCAACTTGAATAAGAAGACTGGATTTCAAAGAGAAACTTATTAGTTTTGTTCCAGTTTACAAGTAATAAAATAATCAAATAATTGTCTTTATTAGAAGGTTATTACTAATTTGATTTCTGTTTGCACTCTGAAAACTTATTTAATAAATAATGTAATAAGTACAATTTCAACTTTGAAATATTTTAAGAACGAAAGCGTGTCGTTGACACTTATTTTAATGGGCTTAGCAATTGTATACTGCACTCAAATTAAAATGTACCAACATTGTAAGCTTAACCCCGAAACTACTAACAGTTTAATTCCACATTATACAAGTAAATCAAATATTCATCTATTTTCACAGCATTTTGCTATTTCCACACACGAATTAGAAATCCGCTTCGTATCAAATGCAGCTGAAATAGGCTGGGAGTTCACCGAGCCGCACGTTAACGCTATTGAAAAACATCGACACATGACATTCTCGAGTTGAAGCCAAATCAAATAATAACCGTAGGAATATCCCGGTGGTCCGTATGCATGCTGGACGGCAAACGTAGATAGGCAATATATGACCTAAAACATTTTACTAGTGTTCAATATAACGAATCCAGTTTGATTGTCACTCATTTAACAAAATAGATTGATAGAAACGTAGTGCCCTTGTGAAGCAATCGCTGTAAACTGATGGTGCAATGTCACATGTTGGTCTGAGGACGGTGGGTATTTTTATTGATAGGTTAATTGCCATTTGTGACGTCAATAGAATATGAATCTAATCTAAGTTATGACATTACTCTGGCCGCAGCTGAACGGCAACAATTTTTATTATAAAATTATGGTTGCATCCTGTTAGAAAACTCCCCCTTTAAAGTGTAACACTTTCCATTAGCTCAGTTTTGTTATTTTTCCAGCACGAGCTCCGGGTCTCAGAGACGTGACGGGAATAGTAATCACCTCTCACAGACTCTCATAATTCATTGATACGCTCAGCGAATTGATACGATAAGCTTTGTGTAATGTGTGTGCTTATTTGCTCACACTTAGCCAGAAACATTGATGGTATCTTACTTCTGTAAAGTTAAAGCTTTGACTTGGTGTCCAAAGGAATGCTGGCAGCACTCGTTGGCCAAACATTGAAATATTTTTCAAGGCAAATTGTATCTGTGTCACAGCGAAATCCGATTAAAAGTGTTCATAAATTACTGGGGGAAAAAAGTGTTGGTCGTGTAACAGTTTACTTCGGACCAAAATAAATTCACAGTAATATTTATTGTAACAATGTGATAAGCTTTTTATTAACTTGCCAGTTACTCTGAAAAAAATGGATGTTTGTCATACAATTTTTTATAAGTCTGTTCGAGCCGGATTTTCGTTTTGCTTCAGTAAACCTTTATGCGCAATAAAAGCGAATTTCATAATGTTTCTTCAATTTTTGCCAGTTATTTTATAATAAATGTACTCGTAAATCTAATTGGGTAATATTTCCCGAACACTGATACACAAGGATTAACCTTATAAAACTAAGAAGCTAAGTTTGGTTAGAGTCAAAAATACAGTTATATATTCTTTATATAGTTTTTCAAGTTAAAACGTTTGGTGATGATAGCACAGCAATTGGTTTGCGTTAAGAGTTCTACATAATTATGGTCTTCAATATCGAGTAGGTAATGAAGTGTTTTTGAATATATAAGAAGTAGGCTTGTATGTGTGGCTCGTGGTTAAGTAATAAGAGCCACACGGGTCGATCAATCAAGTTAAGCTACGCTTGCCACCGTTGGTCCATGGACGGGACGGGACCATCTTTACATATTGTGACCACTCCATGCCTCGGAAAGCACGTTCGTGCAGGCTGTCATTTGTAGATCTTTGACAGTCGTTACAGGTAGTCAGAAGCCCGATAGTCTGACAAACACTCATACCAAGGGGTATCGTATTACCCAGTGACTGAGTTGTGGAAGTCTGAAAGGCAGTCGCTTAATGTAAAATACTGGTAATCAGCTGCATCCGGCTAAAAGCCGACCCCAATGTAATTGGGAAAAGGCCAGGTAGATTATGAGGTTTCACATGCATGGTTCGCACTCACATAATATAAGTAACAGCTAAACGCCAGCCGCTTGGCTAGTTGCCCCCGTGCGGAACACAATTTGTTGTAAACTTCACCGTAGTGTTCGTTGCTTTGTTTGTAACAAGCAGAACACAATTTGAGGGAAGTTACTAACTTTGTGGGCTGGCCTGACGGATTGCTGTTAGATGCTGAGAAAATGAGTTTAAAAACTAACTTAGAAAACATTAAGTACTGTTTGGAAACTTATTTCTTTCATATAATGTGAAAAAATATAATAAAAACCATATATACCTAATCTGACGCTTAGGGATTTACTGCTTGATTTTGTAACACTCCACCGGATTTCGGGAATTCGCAAAAAGGGTTAAGGAAAAATGAGTTCTTTCAGAATTACCTAGGATCAGATAGAGTACGTCGGTAGCCTAATGGAAAGTAAAAACGGGTCATTAGATCGCTGGATCTAATGACCCATTTGATAGATTGCCTATGTGCTGACATAGGCAATCTCTTTCTGTATAAATATACCTCGTTAGTTAGTCGGTACAATACTTCCAGAAAGAGAAATGAGTTGATTGGACGTATAGAACATTTTATCAAAACACATGTCATGGAATGTTTGTACTTGGTGTGTAACCTAATAAATAATTAATTTAAGTAGGTACTATTTATTTCAAATTGAGAGGTGGCGATGTATCTAACAGATAACATACACAATTCAATTAGATATGTTCCACTAACTAGCTCAAAGTAGCATTGAACCAAACAATCGACTGGCTCTTCTTAGGCTTGTAGGTAATCAGCTCCAGTTGCACAATGCGGTTATACTACGAGACTCAGACGACCGATAGGAATGATGGCGGGATTGGCACTGGCGTCCAATTTGCCGGCTCGCTTGTGTGATCAGCTTTGTAGCTAGAAGCAGCGTGTGTGATCTAAATGTACTGGATAGTCTAGTACAGTATATTTATCTACTAGGCACGCTTTACATGTAGTAAACAAGTGTACAAACACGCTGTGAATGTGTGCATGCAGACGAGTAGGTACCGTCAGCACGTAACACCCACACGCATCCACACACTTCTGACTTCGCCATTGTCTTGGAAGGTACCGAGAGCTCCTGCGCTTACAGACACATTCACAGCGTGTTTGTACACCTTGTGACCGCAAAGTAATGCAAGCGTCGCTTGTTGAGACTATTCTATAAATATGGTGTAACTGCTGAAAAAAAGAGTTTGCATTAGTTACTGTAAATAGCTACGTAGTAGTTTCATAGATGACGTCAATATAATAGGCAGGTCGCGAGTGGAGTCACTCACAACTTTCACTGCGCAAAAAAAGTTTCGATTAGGTATTAGCTGTGTTTGCGGAGAACTAAAGATATATTACTAACTAAACCCTTTATAAGTATTCATTCAATGGCTCGAGTTGTTCTAATTATATGTTTAACACCTGGTATCACCTGGTTAGAAAACAATAATAGGTTAGTTTTCAGCTAGGAATGACACGATGAATTTGTCCCAGACTACAGTCGCTGACCAAAATCCTGAAATAATATATAAAGTTCTACTTTCGTACTGAAACATCAGTAAGCACACAGCAGTGCTATTGTTCTCACGTCCAAATCCTATTGTTGTAGCATTTGACCCTAACACCGAGGGATGAAATAGTAAACCCTAAAAATACACGGGGGCGCGGCGCAGTTATACAGCCTCTTTGCTTTAGGGAGACCAAGTGTTTGCAAACAGTACTCGGACATAGCTTAGTCGAGTAGAGTACATACAACACCGACGCGGAACACAATTGTCCATGTTTAGCTGGTTTTTGTAATGTTAGTTCACTGCTTTGAATATCGGCTTCTGTTTGCTCCCACTTGATCTTACCGCTATTGTTTATTCAGGTATCAGCTGAATATTTTATTTATCGCTGACTTTTTCAGGATTTTGTGGTATTTGCTGTAAATCGAGGTCGAGGGTATAAGGTCGAGGTTATGAATTATGTTATAGTTTTTACAAAATACACAGAGATTGTAAAACCTTAGTACAATAAAACTTATGCACTCATATTAAATATTTCCATTAATTCAATTACTTTAAGAAACATCATATTTCATGAAATGACACGAAATATACCCAAATTCTTGAAATCCAGTTATATACTTTCCCTGAAGCATTTTATTTTTATTTTGGCTTTAAAACAGATTGCTACAATCTCTTACAAATTAAATTGAACCTGAAATACAAAGGCGATATTACCTCCATACTCTTATTTCCAAACAAGATGATTTTTTATTACTTAGTTATCTGTTTCAGTTTTTTCTCTATTGTAGCGTGGGTGTGACAGGGGTCGAGCGGCCGAAACCTTCGTCAGTTGACTGCTGGTGAGGTACCGACCGTGAGGGAAGCAGGTGGCGGATAAAAGTGGGGGCAAACATAAAATTGTGGAAGTTTCCACAGTTGAGTTAGCTATATTATGCGAGGCTGCAGGAATCCGCTGGATAGCAGCACTAAACTGGTCGAAGTGGCGATGCTTGGGGACACCTTTGTCCAGCAGTGGACGTGTTACAACTGGAATGATGATGATGAGATGCGAAAATGTCAGGGAAATTAATCATAACTTCCAGTATTTAACAAAAGTGGTAGAATTGTGTAAAACGTTAGGACTTGATATCTTACATTAGCCAAATCCACTACATACCTGTGCTGTATTAGATCTAATTCACAAGGTTATTAATTTGCATTTGACCCATTTTAGAGTTATTTAATCAAACAATGCGCAGGTGTCCAGTGAAGTGAATGCATAATAGATTGCTACCTACCTAAATGCGATTCGAATTTCACGTTTTCGTAATTTTCAGGTCAAGAGAGGGATTCTGAAAGAATGCTACTGTAGCGGCTGGGCTTTGTTACTGTATCGTACAAGCTGCCAAAGACTGTCCATGTCGTTGTTCTGTATTACTTTTTTAACTCATAACCGCCCTTTCTTGTTACTTACGTCGATAAAAAATATGTAACCAAGATAAATATTGTTGCCCTTTTTATTATTTTTGTTCTAAGTTGTAACAGGATGGAAAGAGTAGGGGCCTTTGCCCAGGAAGGGGACATACCAGGATAGAAAATAAAATTTTGTAACATGGAACTACAAGGTTCCTTATTTTGTTGTTTTCTCGACCATGAAGGTCGTGGCCGCCGTGGCACTTGGGAAGCCATTTTACAAAAAAACAGAAATCCAGCTTTTTTTTTAATTTAACTTTTCCGATTGTCTAACTATATAAAACAAACTAATTTAACAACAAAATAATTTATACCTAGGTAATTCTCCTCGTTCAAATCCCATTTAATGTAAATCTAACATTATAAATCATTGTTCGTACTATATTCAATCGTTCCATTTAGCTGTGCCGAGCGTTAGAGGACGGAATGGACCATTTGTGCGCACATAACATTTTACTGCCACACTCGTCGACAATTTTACTGGAATATTCTATGGCGCTGAATGGAATCGGGATTTCTATTTCAATTGAAAAAGTCAAGTTTTTAAAGTAATAATTCGAACTAAACCTTTTTGGGGTGCGGACAACAGAAAATGTTATATACCTACCAGCCGAACATAGATTGTTTATCGAAAGTATCGTTATACGGGATTTTGAAGTGTTTTCATCTAAACTTTAGCTAAGTTATTGAAACAGGTAAAATCTTATATTTTCGCTACTAAAAAAATGTTCGTTTCATCACGAAAATGTTTTTAGTAGGGAAAATATATAATGTTTTTCCATTAGAGCCGTATAACATTTTAACAGACAGAGTAAACTGACCTTGCCAATCGATTTGATTGACGGTTAAATATTCTTCATAACAAGTCTGTTACTGGCGGGCTTATATATTGTAATGTCAACAGTACACTTAAGCTAATAAATTGTGTAAATAAATAAAATAAATAAAGTCTATCGAACACTCAAATCACACGTCACCACCCGATGACCCTACCACCGACTAATGACGGCAATTGTTTCTAGGAAAATTTAAAGCCTTTATTGATTGAATGGAATAGTACTCGCACAGTTTCCATGGAAATTTTATCCTGCTGTCGGTCGTTGGAAATGAAATACCCAATGCAACATGAGGCAGGTTCACATCTACGCCTTAGCAACGTTGTGTACTGCTTTAAAATTTTTTTTGTCAGGTCAATTATTTCATAATTTTTTCAGTGATTATTAAAATCATAAGTGATTGCCAATATTGTGTTCGGTCACATAAAATTATGTAGATTTACAAATTAAAGTTCAGAATGCTCGTGACTTTACATAATAAGCCTTCAACCGCACACATCATTAGCTCGGCTAATATATTATGTAGTAATGTACGTTGAATAGCAACATTGAAACATTTATGAAATTGCTTTGATGAGCGTGTCAAATAAGTAACTTTTGTGATAATATGGGATAATTTTTATTCATTCATTCAGTCGAAAGACGTCCTCTGCTCGATATAGGCTTCCTCCATTGTTTGCAGAACAGATAGTCGATGGGGCCGAAAGGACCTGGACTGGCGACCGCGTACCACAAGACCGAACCGGTCGATACTGGATAATACATATTTAGTTGTAAATTAATATTACTTTTGATTTAAAAAAAAACAGTTCAAATATACCTATTGTATAGTTCCCGGGATATAATAGGCCTTCCTATCATCCATGGTTGTTGTATTAAGTGTGTCTAACGAGTAAAGCAGAACGTGCTTTATTCACACGACGAGGACTTAAGATGCCATACGTCAGAGACGAAACCAACGAACAACAAATTTCTGTTTGGGTAGACAATACATAAGCGAAAATACTATAGACATAGGTACATTAGTATTTTTCATCCAACATAATAATATTAGCATTTAAAACACATTGACTCTAAAATGTATGTTCTGAACCTCCATATATCTACTTATAAAGGGTTCCACTCATTAACTTAACATTCCTGCTATAAAGAAAACCATTTAAATGATCTTATCGCTTACAAAGTCCGCTCCGGTTCATAATAAAGCAGCTGGACAGAGATAAGTCTGTGTAATCCGTGTCACTGCTGTGTTCGGGTCGTGTTTATTCACTATCAGAGGTGTTCTGGTCCAGTCGGTTGAGCAGTGACATGTATAGATTCATATTAACAGTTAGCCCATTGCTGCTGGCTTATCTTTCATTATTAGTATCATATACCTACTACGTCTTTTGATACATAGTGGGAATAAATTAATTAAACACAAACAGCTGTACAAATATATGGACGCGCGGCCTCGCGAAAATTGGACGAAGTGGAGGGGGCCTCTGTTCGGCATAGGCTACAAACAAAAACTGTAGAAATAACTGGTCGTGATGTAGGCTGTGCAACTGAGGTAGTAATATTGTATTAGAGTCAAGTAAATTTAAAATCTGCCTCCACATCATCAAAATCTCAGTATGTTAATTAATTTATTTCATTCATGAAATAAATAAATTTATATGTAATCATTTTCTTACCTAGTAGTCACGTCACTTTTATTATGATGACACATATAAAACGTACTGTCTTCTATTATTTCTGCGTTGATTAAACAAAACGTTTGTTTAATGTAGACTAATGTTATTTCAGGTACTCTGTAACAATATTTCGGAGAACCATTTTACGTTTTCATTCTTGATTCTATACATTTCTCGGCATGTACTTATAAAGGGACAATTAAGTGCTGAGCGAGGCATTATGAAGATAACGGTTGGGTTACTGCTTCGAGTTAATTCCGTCATAATATTTTCACGTAGGTATTATGTTGACGAAGATTAAAATGAAAGGATGGAAAATGAAATTCAATTTGACTAATGAATAAAGTAGCGTAAATTCAGCTTCATACGCTTAGACGGGAAGCCACCTCAAAATAGTTGGAAAGAGAATAGGCAAGCGATGCCTATTCTTTGAATAACTATGTTGGGGTCGGCTAAGTATATATGATTCTACTGTAAGTAAAATTGTACTGACACAGTTAAGGGTAAAATACAACCTCACAAAGAACTCAAAGCTAACTAAAAGATCCAACCAAACCGAAATACTCATTTGTAATTCCTTACTCCGGCCCCAGCGGCTCCCCCACTAATAAGATAAAGAAGTTGAACAATTATGCAAACCTGCTATCTACACACGGTGCCACCAGCAGGAGAGGACATTCGGAAACTTTATTCCACGTTCTTTCGAAAACTTTTTATTAAATGTAATGTCGGCGCGAGCTACTCAGACGTAAACCTGTTACTGTCGATGTGTGTATAAGTCTCCGTTATATTTGCTTTGTATTAAACATGTTTGGAAAGCAGATTAACTTAATATATTTTGTATAACCTTTTGTACGAAAAATATTTGAGATAGAGTACTAAATTTTTGGGAACCTTTTATAGTAAGACCGTAAAAATCCATATCAAATACAACGTTGATAAATTGAAGTATTAAGTGCCGTGCGTATGAAGTCCCTCGCTTAACTTAGTTTTGTGTTAAATCACTAAGGGCGGATTTCACCAATGTAACTGAACGCAATCAGCACATCAAAAACTGCGTTCGAGAGCTGTCAGTGACAATATTCCATATCAATGTTGACACTGACAGCTCTTGAACGAGCTAAGCTGTGCTCTGTGCATGTTCAGTTTTGTTGGTGATATTCGCCCAAAATCAGAGTCCACATTCGATAACGTATTTCGGAATAAAGTTACGACGACTTTAATACGACTCGAAGTCCTATCGACATTGTCGGGACAAAGTTTGAATAAGCAGTATAAGTTAGTAACTTAGCAGAAAAGTACATAAACATATTACAAGTAGAACGTATGTTGCCTCAAACTCATTAAAGTTTAGTTCACAAATGTCGTTCGATCTTACATTCAGACCTTCATTACATTCAGACCCTGAACTACTATAATGTGAAAACTTAGGTACTAAAACACACTCCAAGACAGATTGCTAACCTACTAAACTTTTCAAAGAACCATTGTCTTACCATTAAAATAATTCTAAACAGCACATAATTAATATGTATGTTTACTGTTCACTATTATGTAATTATGTAAGTGGTGTCAATAATAAAAGTAGAAACTTACTCAGTTTATTATGGGAAATACTCTTTGATCAATATTGTCATACAAATATGGTAGACAAATGATGAGTAAGTAGAAATGAGAGATGAATCGAAAAGCTTAGGTTAACTATATTTATAACGAAGGAAGGGATTCCTGTTATTGTGCCCTAAATAGCTATTACATCCGCAATAAAATTATTATTATGTAAAATATTTTTTCTTTTTTTAATACCATTGACAAATAATATAATACCAGCAGTAATTTTGCTCAATTCACGTGAATTCCAAGTCGTATAGGATAAAAATTAAAATTTATTCATGTATTACATCATCTGCAGAACCAAATAGGATTCCCCTCACCGTCGCTCCTGGCTGAACCGTAATATACGGGTGTCGGGTGCGTATGTACATACGATCGCATATAGTAACAGTCTCTGATATTGCTTGTTGAAAAATATAAACATTTCACCGTTCTGTTTATTGAAATTTTAAAAATATTCAGCAAATATCGTTCCCAATAACTAAACTTCATTTATTTTTTCCTCTGGAAATTTGGCAAATATGTTTCTGTTTTCTTTTTTTTTAAAAAAAAACGTTGCCCACACTAGGAATTTCTCCTGTGTCGTAGGTGCGTTTACAGACATATAAATTCACATACACAAACAGCCAGACCCGGAACAACTAATAATTGTAGGTCATACAAATATTTGTTCCGTGCGGGAATCGAACCCGCGACACGCAGCGCAGCAGTCAATCGCTTAACCACTGCGCCAACCGTGCCGTCAAAAGTTTGATATTTAATACGTTCTAATTTTATACTACTGTTATTCAACTTGTAATCTATATATATAAAATTCAAAGTCCTGACTGACTGACTGAGACATCAACGCACAGCCTAAACCGCTGCTCCTAGAGACATGAAATTTGGAGGGAGTATTCTTCGTGAAGAGTAGGTATCCACTAAGAAGGGGTTTTTCGAAATTCCACCCCTAAGAGGGTGAAATGGGGGGATTTTGTTTGTATGAAAAATCTTATTCCTTGAGTTAATAAACTTCAAACTTGGCACGAATACTTATCTAAGTAAATTATGAAGTTAGGCATTTTTGGTTTTTATAAACTACCCCCTAAAAGGGGATTGGGGGGTTTCAAAGTTTGTATGGAAGAATTTTAGCGCGTGGTCCGATTTAATGAAAACTCAGTATTTATTCCTAAAATTGAAAGGAAAGAATAATGTGTATCAGGGTTTTTCGAAAATCTACCCCTGACGGCCTGAAAAGGGGTAGTCAATTTTACAGGGGAGGATTTTACAGCGTGGCTTGATTAACTCGAAAATTGGTATAAATAATCTTTGAGTCAAGCTATGAACACATCCCAAATGATTATTCAAAATTCCACCCCTGTGGTGGTGAAAAGCGGGGGTAAAGCTTAAATGAAAAATCTTATTCGTTAGGTTAAGAATCTTGAAAATTGGCATGAATACTCGCCTAAGTAAGCAATAAAGATTATCATTATTAGTTTTTCAAAACTACCCCTCAAAGGGGATATAGGGGTGTTAAAGTTTGTGTGGAAGAATTTGAACGCGCGGTCCGAGTGTTTATACTTAAGACCAAAAATAAAGAATAAATGTATCAGGGTTTTTCGAAAATCTTTCCCTAACGGGTTGTAAAGGGGAAGTTAATTTTACACGGGAGGATGATGATGCTTGGCTTGATGAATTCGAAAATTAGTATAAATAATCTTTGAGTCAAGTTATGAATACATCCCAAACGATTTTTTTAAATTCCACCCATATGAAAAATCTTATTCATTTAGTTAATAAACTTGAAACTTGGCAAGAATACTTGCCTAAGTAAGTAATAAAGATTATCATTATAAGTTTTTCAAAACTACCCCTCAAAGGGGGATATAGGGGTGTTGAAGTGTGTGTGGAAGAAATTGAATGTGCGGTCCGATTAACTTGAAACTCAGTATTGATACTTTTGACGGAAAATAATTAATAATAAGTATGTAAAGTTGTCGAAAATTGACCCCTGACGGGGCAAAAAGGGGTAATTCGGTTTTTTAGGGCGGATTTGTACTTGAAACTGTATGTAACATTTTCACGCCTAAACCACTGAACTTCTGATTTGGTAAAGAGATAGATGGCATCCTGGGGAAGCACATACTTTTTATCCTGGTAGCACGTTCCCGTGGGATAATTTCCGACATCCACGCGGGCGAAGCCGCGGGCAGAAGCTAGTAAAATATAGAATTTCAACCTAGATATCTTTTTTATTAATATCCCGTTTGAAAATAAAACCATAACATTCTAAAATATAACTGTTATGAAAATAATAGTTGTCTGCGTTTGTTAAAAGTTAGTTTGTTCAATTCAATATACATAACAACGTGGTGATTGGGATCACCACCACGTTGTGATCACTGCATTGAACTATGTATGTATCTTACAATCGATTGTCAGTTGTATGTGGCGGCAGACAGACAGCTGACATGGGTCTATCCTTACTTTGTTTTGTAACCTATTGCGGAGAATGATTCTGTTAATTAAGCGCCGACTGTGCCATTCTCTTGGTTTTTACCATTAAGATTAATTATGAGTATTTCTCCTCCATTTAGTAAACTTTCACAAGTATCCATTTATGTAACTTTACCCTATCAGTGATGTTTATCATAATTAACAGTTCATAATATCATGTATCATGACTTCGTCTGACGGAAGGGATCAGCCGAAGCTCTAGTAGTCAATAGGATTGTTGTGGTTGAATGATTCGCAAGTTTGCTTATCAGATTATTACTATAAAGGCAAAAGTTTTGTTTGTAAAGGATTCAATCTGAATGGGTTTATCTGTGTTTGTGGTCACCACAAACTCAAACTCCAAGCATTTATTTCATTTGAACCAATTACAGGCACTTTTGAACTGTCCAGGAGTCGGTCAGTCAGTAAGATACAGCTAGTTGCCCATTCCAAAGCGTAGTAGGTATCAATGGAGATAAACGGACAGGAGACTCCATGGTTACTCTCATAATTCTGATATTGGATAGTTGAAGTGATTTTCTAAGTTTTCCGTGAAGAAATGGTCACCGCTATTACTTGATCTGCCAGCTTAGTCAGTGTAATAGCAATTAGATTTACATCGTATTATATTACTTCGCCTGTGGCGTACACTGGTATATTCGCATTCAAAACTCAGTCCTGAATGCATAATGTATATCTATCTAATCTAAATGGACCTCAGTCGCACCTAATACACCATTGACATAGAGAACCTAATTAATCTCCATACACAACGTATTAACCGCTTGTGAAATCAAAGACTGAAACTTCATATTTAGCTCAAAGCGCGTACCGCTTTGAGCTAAATATGCGGTTTCAGATGAAGCCTAGTATTCTGATATTACAAATTCATTATATTAGGGTGGGGCCTCATAATAAATTAAGTTCAAACAGGGCTATTCTGAGATAAAGGATGATCCGCGAGTGACTTTTCTCTCAATAAAAAAACCTTTTTGCGAGACTGTATCTTTAGGCAGAAGGTAAATATTCGGTCGCAACATTTCCCTGAGGGTATGACCGCAAATGAATTTATACTTTTAGCTACTGGCCTTGTAAGGTTATTTTTTATACAGAATTACATTATACATATTCACATACATTTAGTTTAAAAATAAACTCGTGACGGGAAAGCTCGATATTGCGCACGTTTCTAAAGCTACGGTTTCCTAGAAGAGCGGTGACGCCTACATAGCATCCGCAATCTACCGGTGAATGACGTTAATGAAACGTTATCCATAAAAGTAAGTTCGTGTATTTTCCTAGAGCGGATTTTTGTGTTTTTTACACAGTAAAGTCAAACCCCGCTGCCCAATGATTTAAATTGTCAGATTTGCCCTCACCGTACTTAGTCACGCGAAAAAGTGTCTGTAATAAGAGTGAGCTCACACATTGTTATAGCGTTTCCATGACAATCAAGTCAAGTCACTGCGTCATTGTGTGTCAGAAGTGTCAATACGAAACAGAAACGCGACTATCTTTTGACGCGGTAGGGCGTATTTAGCGGTTTTAATCTTTGTCGCTGTCATCATTTTCATGACAGCTGTCACTGTGGCCGTTAAGTGCGGTCACCGTTTTTCTAGAAAACCGGAGCTTAGAAATCAGTCACACTTGTGAGTCGCTATTAATTATGCAAACACAAACAACGGTGCAGCCTTCTGATTACTCTCTACAACAATACATTTCACAAGAGTAGTGAAAGTTGTAAAGTAACAGCTATGGTGATAGACAGGATAAGCAATGTATACCAAGGTTTGTAGTGGGGGTAAAAGAACTTCCTCGTCCATTAGTAGCCTTTATTTCCTCAAACTATCACAAGACAGCCGATGAGTCAAACACTAGATTGATATGATTCACAAAACAACTCACGCAGTTTACATTCTCTGATTATATAACTTTTTGAGCATGGCATCTCGTGTCGGCTGCAAAACCAAGCTATCCCGTGGATGCCTTAATAAATAAAGGCCTCCAACCAGGGCATTAAACTTAAAAACTAAGCGATTACACGCTAAGGGCACATCCTGATATAATGATTTCCCACCCCAAAAAAACGGCACATCCTGTGGGGTAAGGACCTCTGACCGTCGCTAGGGGAGGGCAGCAAGGGACAGGCAGAATCGGATCATACACGTTCACTCAACTACTCGTATATGTACTGCGTTTAGCAAAAAAGATTTAATTTGATCATTATTATTTCTGCTGCTGTGAAGAAATTAGGTACCTACCTATAATTACCAGAAAATCTTCAGGTTAGTCTGCACTGAGCTTCAAGCCTACTTGACGCAAATCTATTACACATCACAGGCCGCAAGGCTTTGACGGCCAGCAGGTGTTAGTGTACCTAGTACTTACAGAAACAGTTACTAACTACGTATCATGTTTGGGTACCTACTTTCAAGCTTTTGAATATTGACTGCGGTACTCTAATGTACATTAACCCTACCTGATGACATTATAGCGCTTCACAGAAAATAGAATAACAATGTGCCTACGTTTGGTCAATTAGCTGCTTGTAATTTCATAAATTAGCTAGATGATTAGGCTTTTATGTGGCATTCGAAACAGCAGTGGTTAATTTCGTTCATAATTTCAGCGTAGGCCATTACATACGCACTGGGATGTTTGAGTGCCTCATTTATTGCTGCATTCATTGGATACCCCGCATGCATACAATTCCGTTGCCGTATATCTGTGTAAACATTTCAAATAGAACAAGGTTTGATGTCACAAACTTCTTTTGTTTCATTTGCAGAGAATATTATAATAACTTGTTTGTATCAGGACATAGTGATGCAAAATAACGATAGATTGATAATGTCGGCAATTTTTCCGATTAAGGCAATTGGTTTACTATGCATAGGAAGCTCATTGTTATCGATTTGTATGCAACACGCGGCTACGACGTGCTACGAACCGCTACGCCGCCTCCGCGCTTTGCTACGAAATGCTACGAGCAGCTACGTAGTTAATCGCAGTACGGTACTAAATTCTAAGAGCCAGTTTTTGCTTGTAACCATGTTTATTTGAGATATATTGGCAAACCAAGTAAATAACTTCATGGTTACGCTAATTTGTTGTTAATTATTTATTAATTGTTTGGGTTATTTCGATAGTTTGGCATTCCTTAGGCAATATTAGTTCGTGGTAACTACGTGTACCAAGAATTGTTTATCATCCATAAGTTTTAAACTCAACGTAAATAAGAAGTAGGCGATTGGAAGTAAGTATTAGGGGAGTATAAAGAACTATAAATTAGTGATATTTTATGAGCTTTCAGTTCTTACTTAAAATACTCTCAATATTGTTGTTTCTTCAGATGAAAAAAAAATACTACTATTCATTGTTGTATTTATTGAACTTAGTAGTACATACCTAGAGAAGTAGTTCACTCATGAGTACTGTAATAAGAGTAAAAGGTAAAGATGGAACTCCAAAGTAAGTAGGTATAGGAGCACCATTCAGAAGCTCACAATCTAAACAGTTCTTTCTCGCTCACAGACAAACAGATTGCGTTTCGCGGTCTCTAATCTGAATGTCAGAACAGTACCATCGAGTAAGTGTACTCGATGGTACTGTAGACTAGATGAAAACAGGGATCGAATCACAAACGATCATCTACTGAATACGAGAGTGGGTTTTAAATCAAGAGCAAAGAAAAGAGCGCAGTAATTGAGCTATTAATTCAGTGAGCAGCGGTATTATGTGGTAGTGTTGTGTAGAGGAGGAGATAATGATCTATGAAGGCTTTGTTGTGCGTGAGAACTTTTCGATTACCCCTAGCTATTACTTAAGTATAACGACGTAAAACCACTTTCTAAAATCGTTCCAGCCGCTTAAGATATTTTTGGGTTTCTCATTTAAAATTCATGAAGTTGTTGGGAAAACTTAGCTTCCAAAGTAAAATGGTAGAAAGGTTTTTAGGTTATTTTGGTTTGTGAAGTAATTATTTAGACAGCATTAGCAGACCAAGGTTTTCGTTTTTCGTAATAAAAGATTATCTGTGGAGTTTCTTGCCCAGTCTTCTCCATAGGTACCTACTATACTCCGCTTTGTAATGGGCAACTAACTTCATCTTTCGGATTGATCGACTCCTTGACGATTCAATGTTCTATAATTGGTTTTATTGAAATAAATGCGTTGAGTACAAGTTTGTTTTTTTTTTAACCTTTTATTTTGTTTTATTTTTAATCCGCCGTTTTGATTTGATAAAAAAACTAAACCTAGCTTATAACCACTGACCGATCTAGACGAGTCTAAGCTGTCAGAAAGCTTCGAGGGTATAAGATTCCCACGTACATTGCTACAAAAATACAAAGTTACGCGTGAAAAACATAACCCAGTCTTTAACATAATCAACATGTCATGTTTCCAAAGCTGGGGCACACGCCTCCTCTCTGTGAGAAGGAGTGAGCCATAATCCACTACGCGGGCCCAGTGCGGGTTGGTGGTTATCACATGTCTTTGAATTTTTGGTTCTAGGACATGCCAGTTTCCTCACGATGTTTTCCTTCACCGTTTTGCTGTGTTCTGTTTTTGCTGTCGGGTAATTAGAATTTTATTTTTGTTAAATAGCGTGTGGGTTCACTTCTACCACATGCTTAGTTCAGAAATACGCCACTAGTAGCGCTTCTGAGATGTCAACTATCTGAGACATACATGTGCTGATCTTTTCCTGTAATTTCTATTAATATTATTATTGTGGATTTGTGATCACGTCCTAACTATTGTGTTTCTTCTGTCTATATCCTTCCGTGTCTACATATATGTAAGAGCGGGTGGGCTCGGGGATCTCAAATGATAATGATCAGACATCTTGTAAACACTTTTAATCACTCACAACCAACAATGATTCACACGACTTAATTTTACCACGAGATGTACACCGTTCAAAATACAATTTAATACTGTGCGCTCTGCGACTGGAGCGAGCCTATTTATACACTGAAACAACTGTCAACGTCAGATAGCAACGACTTCCGTTGACACTTGTTTTACAACAAAATTTAAATTGTTTTTAGTAAAAATAATCTAATTGTGTACAAAACTTGATTTGTAATCAATAACACTTTTTAAATACTTTAAATTGTAAATTTGGTTTATTCAAAAGAACTGACAGTTACAATGTTTCAATTTTAGACTTTTAGATTAAACTTAAATAAAAACAAACCTTAAAATTAACAATACCTACTTAATTTAATACGATTTTATAATGTAATGCAAAATCACTTATTTATTGCACTGATTCGGGTTTCCGTTACGTCATCAACCGTTATGACGTTTGTTTTAGTCTATGTTTTATTTGCCAGCGCTATCACGGCCATACTGACGAGCGGGCCTTGCTAGGGCCAGCGAACCTTTCTGAAAAACACACAAAACTTTTAAAAAATGCAAACATTTTTAGACCAGACTCAGAGGCAACAACATTGCTTAGTCTGGTGTAACTGTCAAACTCAGAGGTCGCAGATCGTGGCTTGATCATAAAGATTCAGAGGCCTGTCTTTGGACTTGGCTCGACTGAAATTTTGTTTAACCAACCAACTGAAACCATGGCCATGACCAAGGCCTTTGAATACAACCATTTTTCCAACTCAAAAATAAAACGTTTCATATAATTTTATCCATAAACTTAACTTTTCAATCATAAACAATTTTATAAACTGTTTCTCACCTTATTCTCGCTATCACGGTCTATTCATTCGGTTAAATTAGGATTAGGTACCAATCTCATGTGTTCATGTGTGATTACAGTATTTTTATTTCGCTGAGACCGAATGTCTTTTACTTCGTATCTGTGATTGTCTAAGACTTTTATTATTTGATAGGGTCCCAGATATTTTGGTCCTAGTTTGTTACCCGACCACTGAGTGTCTTTACAAAGAACAAAGTCTCCTTCTACAAAGGGTTTAATTTTGGCACACTTAGAATCGAAACGCATTTTATTTTTTTCTGCTGTTTCGGCCATTCTGTGCTCAGCGTCTAAACGGATTTCATCTTTGTTTATATCTTCGTTAGATAGGGATATCTGTTCGATTGCAGGGGGAGAGCATCTTTTACCTAGCAGGAGTTCTAAAGGGGAATACCCTGTAGCTTTAGATTTCGTACAATTTAATGCTAATTGCAATTCACCTATTTTATTAACCCAAACTCTCGATTGCGTTAGAGATATGGCTGTAATGTGATCCTTAAGCGTGCGCATTTGTCTTTCAGCTTGACCGTTAGCTCTAGGTGTACCGCGAGCAATAGCATGATGTTCGATACCGAAAGATTTAAAAAAATCTTGAATTTCTGTGCCCATAATAGCAGATTCCCTGTCCGAAATAATTCTACATGGGGTGCCAAAAATATTAATCATTTCGTGGAAGCTCTTTAATATTATATTAGTACTTTTATCTTTCAATGGATACAGAAGTATAAATTTAGTAAATGCGTCAATAGCTACCAGAACATATGCTTTTTTGTTTGTGCCGGTAAGATTACCCATAAGGTCAACATGTATCGTATGGAAAGGTATGCTTATTTTATCAATGGGGTGCAGTTCCATTTGCTTTTTGCCGGAAGGCTCTTTGCCAATTTTGCATTGTAAACAGTTATCGCAAAATTGGCGTACTCGTTTTGTCATGTGTTTAAACCAAAACTGTTCCCGAATTTTATCCAGAGTACGTTCCCATCCCGTATGCGAAAGATGTTCGTGGTATCTATTTATCAATGAACAAACAAGTGATTCGGGGACTACTGTACGAGTTAGTGATTCTCTTTTTTGGTTTTGTATGGTTATCATCAAGAGATTCGATCGAATACTAAATTTTTTGTCATAGTCATCTTTATTCTTTATAGCATCGCGAAGACTTTTGAGTTCTTTGTCCCTTTCTTGCTCAACTACAATCCACGCTGGATCTTTCGTTAAAATATTAATTTGTGGATTTCTACTCAAAAAATCTACGTGGGCCATTTGTTCCCCCTTACGGTAAATAACATCAAAGTCAAAATTTTGCAAGTATGCCCATAGCCTATGAACCCGAGGTGTAAGTTCCTTTTTATGTTTTGAAGCCTTAAGGGCATTGCAGTCAGTTACAACTGTAAATTTGCGCCCATATAGAAAATGTCGAAAATGTTTTATTGCTCTGACAACAGCTAAAGTCTCCAATTCGTATGAATGGTATCTTGTTTCAGCATCACTAGTGCGCATACTAAAGTATTCAACGACTTTGCGACGATTATTGTCGTTCTGAATAAGAATAGCCCCGAGACCTTTGGCGCTAGCATCTGTATGGACTTCTATTGGAAGAGTTGGATCAAAAATGCAAAGTATAGGTTCAGAGATCAAAAGTGTGATGACATGTTGCCTTCTTGTTTCGTGTTCGGGAGACCATACAAATGGTACATCTTTTTTTGTAAGTCCATATAGTGGAGTCATTAGTTGGGAAAATTGAGGGATAAAACGTCGAAAATAGCTTGCCAGACCATTGAATTGCCTAAGTTGCTTAAGTGTTTTGGGTGGTTCTGAAAATTTAAGTGCTGTCAATTTAGTAGGATTTGGCTTCACTTCACCATTCTTAATAATATTACCGAGATATTCTATGGACGTCTTGAGGAATTTACATTTTGATTGATTTATCGTAAACCCTGCTTCTGATAGTCTTTTTAACACAAGTGCCAGCCTTTCCAAGCCTTCTTGCTCACTAGATGAGGGAATTAAAACATCATCAATATATACTAGTGCAATGTCATCGCGATAGTCGCCTAAGGCTGCATTAATGGCGCGCTGGTATACTGAAGGTGCATTACTTAGACCAAATGGCATTGATAAGTACTCATACTGGCCGTCGGGCGTAACAAAGGCCGTTTTTTCGATTGATTCTTCTGAAATTCTAATTTGGTGGAACCCTGATTCCATATCAAGGCTTGAAAAGAATCGAGCTTTACCAAGTTTATCAATATGATCTTGTATCAGTGGCAGAGGGTAGTGGTCACGAACCGTATTTGAATTTAGTTCGCGGAAATCAACACAAAGCCGGTCGTCACCATTTTTCTTTTTTACTAGCAAAATAGGACTTGCAAAAGGTGAGCAACTATCTCTAATAATCCCCTTAGTTTTAAGATCTTCAATAATTGTCTTAACCTTTTCTCTCTCTACCGGTGCTAGTCGGTAGGGCCTTCTTTGTACTATACGATTAGGATCTTTTAATCTGATAGTTAATTTTCCCGTAGTGACTTTTTTCATTTTATTGAAAGTAAATAAATCTGTATGTTTTTCTAGGATACTTATTAACTGAGACGTATCTTTCAAATCAGTGTCAATATTAGCCAAAGATTCGCCAAAGATTTCGTAATTAAAAATGTAACTTACTCTTTCTATTGAAGTTCCTTCGTTTGTAATTGAAATTTTAATCCCCGGTATTTTGATAGAATCTAGTCCTAAAATCACATCATAATTTAAATCATCAACGACATGAAGTTTTACTTCGAATGTCACACCATTTAATGTGGCTACAGTGTTTATCGATTCACTTGAAGGTATGCTGCTGCCCCCAAACCCTCGTAATTGCAAAAGTTCTATTTGGCGTTTACCCTTAATTGACCCAGAAACTTTTTTCTTAATAAGCGAACATTCGGCACCACTATCAATTAAACAAGAAAGAAAGATATCACCTATTTGTAGTTGAACTTCGTTGGGCAGTTTTTCCTTCTGTATCGTATTGACTTCCCGGCGTGAAGGTGGTGGTGCAGATGTTGAAGCAGTAACAGGAACAGAAGTCTTCTCGGATTGTGACTCATTTTTCTTTTTATGCCAGCAGCGGTCAGATGTGTGCCCTGGTTTCTTGCAGATTTCACAAAGTCTGTTCTTGCAATCACGAGAAATATGCCCTGGTTTGTGGCAATTGTGACACGTCGCAGCTGTTGGAAGGTCAAGCCTTGGTTGCTTAGCACGGGGTTCATCTGACATTGCATCGGCGGGTCGTTTACGATAGTTCGCCAATGTGGCTATCAGTTCTGCTTGTGATCTTGGTGCTGACCTGAGGAGTTCAGCTTGGTAAAACTTTGGTCTTATGCCAGATATTACAGCTTCCACCATGAGCTCAGTTGGAGCATTCGGAGAAATTCTTGAAAATAAACGCCATGATTCGGCAACATATTCAGAAAAAGATTTAGCCTGATTTGAAGTATATTCCCGAAATGCATTGACGTACACAATGTACCTTGTTTCGCCACTAAATTGTGCTATGAGTTCTCTTTGGAGTGAATCCCAATTAGCTAGAGAGTGAGCATTAGTGTCAGCCCATTGCTTGGCACGTCCTTGCAAGCATGCTAATCCCTTCATCATAGCAACAAATTGTGAACAACCTCGCATGGTGATTAAAGAGGTGACTTGTTTACACCATTCCTCAATTGTTATTTTATGCTCGTCGGGATCATAATTTGGTAAATAAATTTCACTTAGCTTGTGGGTACTCGTGTTTTGGTTCCGCAAAACCATCCTTTCCAGCAACTTCACCTGGCAGCGAAGTAAAGTCAGCTCCTCCGAAATTCCTGGTCGAGAGGCCGGCAGGGTAGGCGAGTACGTTGATTGGTCCATTTCAGGAGCGGGCTCATCCCTTTCTTCTGATGTAAGAGCGGGTGGGCTCGGGGATCTCAAATGATAATGATCAGACATCTTGTAAACACTTTTAATCACTCACAACCAACAATGATTCACACGACTTAATTTTACCACGAGATGTACACCGTTCAAAATACAATTTAATACTGTGCGCTCTGCGACTGGAGCGAGCCTATTTATACACTGAAACAACTGTCAACGTCAGATAGCAACGACTTCCGTTGACACTTGTTTTACAACAAAATTTAAATTGTTTTTAGTAAAAATAATCTAATTGTGTACAAAACTTGATTTGTAATCAATAACACTTTTTAAATACTTTAAATTGTAAATTTGGTTTATTCAAAAGAACTGACAGTTACAATGTTTCAATTTTAGACTTTTAGATTAAACTTAAATAAAAACAAACCTTAAAATTAACAATACCTACTTAATTTAATACGATTTTATAATGTAATGCAAAATCACTTATTTATTGCACTGATTCGGGTTTCCGTTACGTCATCAACCGTTATGACGTTTGTTTTAGTCTATGTTTTATTTGCCAGCGCTATCATATATTTATTTATGGATTTTTTTATATAAATTCTACATTGACTTTTGTTTCTTGATCGCCCGCACATTTCGTACACGAGCTAAAAGCGGACCCAGTGGGCGCAATACATTTAATCAGACGTTAAAGGTTAGACAAATATTCCTCCGTAGACCGCAGATAGTTTCCAAGCTACTGAAGACTGTGTGGGAGGTTCAAAGTCTGAGTACATTCTAAGAATGTTGTAGTCTAAGTACTAACAACGTCCCAAACTACTTATGATTTAGGTGATGATGATATGTTTGTAAGTAACCAGAATCCCAAACCACCAGCTGTAATTAATTTTAGTAACTAATCCATTTTTACAAACAAAACTTTTAGGTGCCCACACAGTAGTTATATAACGTTATAAAAGATTGTGTAGCACGACAGCATTTTATAACAGTGTGTTACAATTTGCTACAACATATTAAGAATGTTATGTTATAAACGCTTTACACTGGTTCAACTCGTTGTATAACATCGTATGACATTCTATAACCATCAGTTTGGGTCTGCCTTTCGAGGAAGCTGGTAGTGGTAGTGGCTCTAAATGGAGGGATTGCTTATAGGTTTGGCTTTTACATTTTGTTTGGTAAAAAACAAAAGAAAAGGCACCCTTACTGGATGCGTCGAACTCTGAAAGCGAGAGAACCGAGAACATTTTGTTACATGAAGTTGTATAGCATCACTAACAATTTATAACTTTTGTTACAATTTGTTCAAAAAAGTTAGACTACAAATGTTATGCAACATTCTCTAACGTTATGTAACTGCTGTGTGGGAGCACCTTTAACCATGCATTATTCTTTTCATTCATTTGCCAACCATAGAGACCGCGCGCGTGTTTCTATTGGCGGACGAATGGGGTCATGCGCTTGGTAAATTAAAAAACCCATCCACGAACCGACCGCGGCAAGTGTAGCTTAACCCTCGATCCACCCGTGCGGCTGTTATTATTTAGCCACGAGACCCTGGATTCTTCAAAAGCCTTCCTCTAGAACGTACAACGTGATATTTTGGGAAATGATAAATTTAACGTTTTCTTATATTTTTCAATTACTCGTAAT
This sequence comes from Apamea crenata, assembly GCA_949629185.1. Taxonomy (NCBI): domain Eukaryota; kingdom Metazoa; phylum Arthropoda; class Insecta; order Lepidoptera; family Noctuidae; genus Apamea; species Apamea crenata. Next base: position 6,490,402 of record OX451371.1, on the reverse strand, counting down.
GGTCGGCCGTCTAAAGATTAAACAAAGCTTGATCCAGCTGATGGCTCTGCTTAGAAATTCTTAAGATTGTTTACTAAACTTTACTGTAAACGGCTATTCGAAGGGTAAACGAAAAAATCAAATTCAATTTAGGTGTCGTTTGAAAGTTAAAGCGGTTGTTACGCGGAGTTTAGACCCATTTCATTTTGGGATTCGTTTTTTATTTTAGAACTTACATCGATTTTACTGTTAAAGATTTTATGCCATTAAACGTAATCGAATTATTAATTTGGATCTGTTATTGTACAAATTAGACTGATGCCAGGAATACTTTCAGTATGATGTGTTGAGTCTGATTTAAAAGAGTGTCCATGGAGTTTCTTCCCCGTTCTTCTCCATAGGTACCTACTACGCTTTCTTACTGACTGACCCCTTGACAATTCAAAAGTGCCTGTAATTGGTTTAATTGAAATAAACACTTTGAGTTTGAGTTTATGATGATTAAAATATCATAACTGATGAGAGTTGGTTTTCATTCTACAAAACAGCGTTGATTATCGATATGGTAAAACAGAAATAGCAACTAATGTGATAGTGAACATAAGCTAACGTTATTATCTTTTACCTCTAATTACATCTTGATGATGATTAATAAGTCCAGTAGCTTCGAAAACCTGCATTTTTTTTAATGGCATCCAGTGTTACTAGGCAACTTTTAAAAGTATCTATCTACTAAAGTTTCTGGTGAGACTTGGCAATGAGACGCATCCGAAACATATTATGTGGTTTGAAGACTGATGTTCCCGTAAGTTGAATGTTAGTTTGAACTCTATTTATAAGGCAAATAGAGTTTGCTATTGCATGATTAAAGACTCGTATGTTGCATACGGTGATGTTTACTGAACGCTGCCAAATAGCGTTTTATTCAAACATTGACTGCGGTGAGAGCGTGTGCCATATCCCCCGAATATTTATCCGGCACTCGGAATCGTAAATTGGTGAAAATGTTTCGAGAGATTTTAAGCTGTCGAAAAAAATCAGTAAGTTCAAACAAACAGTGTAGTTCGTAGTTTTCATTTGAAAAACCCTTTTCACAAACGAAAAAATCAATTTATTAACTTTAATTAATGAAGAGTTTAGTTTAATTACACATGGGTTTCGATGTTCGCTACAGCAACAAATCATGTTTTTATATCTTACCCATTTACCGTTTCTAAAGAAAATCCGATTATCTTCTTTCATTTCAAATAACATTATTTTATGTCGGTCTCATGACCTACAAACAATAAATGTAACTCGCACTGCTGGGACACATTCATTTGAAGGATTTTGAGATCCAGAACCGCAAATGCGTAACTTTAAAACTCGTAGAAAGTTTTCTACTAAGAAGGCTTTGGTCCTTTGAGGGAAATGAATCGTTTTGGTAGTCTTTGAAAAATTACAAAAATACATAATATGTTATAATTATGTAATTTATCACATCTACATTTTCAAAGAAACCACAAGATCTTACGTTAACAAATGATAAACCTAGATACCTACATAACACTCCATAGATCACTAAGCACTACATGAATAAGGGGCGCAAACAGCGTGCGCGTGAACAATGATCCGCGTTTAGTTTAGCGTTAGTAATAGAGAATCACTTATGATCACATGTAAATTATATAAATTATGAGGGCATTAAAAAAAAATGTGCAGCGCCATACTTATATAGAAGAATAGAATGTGATAGAAGAGAAACTTTAAAAAAAAATAAAGAATATAATAGAATATTTTTCTTCTCTCTCATGTAAAAAATGTGCTCAAACGTGACGCGTCCTTGAAATTTCACGCTCAATTCTCTTGCAGTTATCGAATTGCCGCCTAAAAAGTTTCAGTTTAAAAGTCGCACACTGTTTATAAAGAATGCCCACCGTAGTTATGCGAGGAGCATAAAACAAAACCAAAACCAGTCTGAAATAACTAATATACCCGAAAATACAAACCCTTCATAGTACTGTCTCCCACAAAACATCGAATGCGAACTAGAATACAAATACAAACAGAAGTTTCTCTGCAAAAATGGTGATACACACAGAATACAACCACGCGGGCTGAATAAGAATACTCGCTTTAAAAGCTGCCGGCGAGGAATGGAAACAAATGGAGAACGTTGTGAGAGATGCTCGACAGGGGGCGCTGATCGATGACCGGCCCGTTTTTCTAAAATTAATGAAAATAAAAGTTTTCTTCGTCTGGTCGTAAATTATGGCGTCCGTAATTTTCATGTATTTTTCCAACAGCCAAGCTTTTTCATTTAGGTCTTAAAAAATACAGTTTATTCATTTGGGTCTTCAAGAATACCACCAGCTGGCTTGAATTGCAGAAAAAAATCAACCCTTTAAATGAAAGAAAAAGTTTTCTTATTTTTCTGCCATTTTAATGGTATCTGGCATTTTTTTGGGGTAGTCGGCTAATTTGAATAATTTTAGGTCTTAAAGAATGGTAAAACCACAATTAGGTCTTAAAAAATGCTGAACAGTAAATAAAAGAAAACCGTCCTCAAAACTTTGTAGTTTGAAGAAAAAAAATACCGCTCTCCTTCCTCCGCTTCTGAAATTTACTTTCCATCCCACATTTTTTTAAATAACTAATCGAGCATTTATACATTTTAAAGTTACCTATCGTTTCTACTTGGTGTTAGATTTGAGAAAGTAGTATTTTTGTGTGTGTCGGCTACGCTACTGATCCCATAGAGATATCCATCTATTCACGTGAAGGGATATAGAGGAACAAACCTGGTGCCACTTCAGTAATGAGGATGTAGCTTTAAAACAACCAAGCATTTTGAAGAAAGATCAAACCCATATCTATCTCTTTCACACTCAATTACAAGCAAGGTGACTGAGGTAATTAGAGGGAGAAAGTGTTATGTCTTGCCAAAGCAAGCTCGGTGTTGAAGAAAACGCGGTCATACGAGTATCCTAGTCATAGATATAGGAATGTCTATGATCCTAGTACCTACATTACAATTCCGAGAAAAACATAAATGGCTGTTTGAAATAAATTTAATTGCGTACCTACCCTCGTCTGAACTCTGTCAGTAAGATATGTATGTTTACATCTTAAAATAGATAAAGAAAACAAAGTTGCTTACAGTTTATCCACTGGACTATATGCCATTTTTGAACATTAAATGGCAGCATACAAATTTTAGTACACATCACAATTAGATGCTTCTCATGAGCTTTCACGCATTTTTTCTAATTAAGCATTTTTATTGTTACAGGTACGTGATCTCACATTATCCTACGCATACGGAATGGAGGTAACAAGTAACTGACACCAGTACCTATATTTTATAATTACTTCTACCTACTGCCTTCATAGAAACAAATGTACGCTGCGTAAGATTATTCATCTCTCGTAAGTTGCGATACAGTACAGCGTCACATGTGAAGCTCTATTGTATACTGTTTCACGTGCTCTGCTCACGTTATTCAGTCTGCGGCCTGTGCTCTGTGGTTTGTTGGTGTATTCATAGAAGCTCAAACGTAATACGCTTGATTTATTGCAAATTCTGTCGTAATGAAATACGTGGGTTGATGGTAGGTTTCAAAGAACAGTAACGCAACTCTGAAATACCTTTAACTTTGATCAAGGGCTTAACTTTGAACATCCAAGCTTCGCACCAAAAGCATTTTGTTCCTACATTAGTTAATTCATAGAAGCTTAAACGTAATACGTTTAATTTATTCGATACGCTACCGTAATGAATACGTTTGAAGTCTAGAGGTATCAGAATACCAACTAAGACATGGATTTTTTTGGCACAGCCGTCAGGCACACACTACTGTCGTTAAAACATTATTTTCACTCTTATATTTTTTGTATTTTGTGTATCGCGTTCTGTACCCAAATAAACATTATTCTTTCTTTCTTAAACAGATAAAGTAACTGTCAACTTTCAACCCTTGTGGTTACCTACCAAAGGTAGTTGAGAGCAATTTAGAAATATCTAGTTCCCTAATAGCTGCCGCATAATAGAACAAACCAGTTTACCATTTTCCCTCTATTACCCGATTAACTACATTATATAGTCAAGTGGGTGGACCGGTATGACGCGTACCCTCGTCATGGAAGTCACAACCGCGCTTTGTTCATGGAATAATTGACGGACCGTTCACCGCGGTGTGATTAACACATTGAATATCTAGTGGAAATAAATGTGGCTTCATAGATGTGATTGAATTACTGGTATTCTAAAAAGTAGGTTATCAAGTTAACTAAAGGTTTTTAGTAGCTAAAACCATATCTTTTCTATTTTTATTTAACTTATTCACTTCTTCCCTTCTAATAGAAAAGTTAATTAAGAAAAAGGCGCTCTTTCATTGCCCTAATTAGCTTTCGCTACTCACTGGATTAGTATACTGCGGCAAGCAGAATCCAGATCTCAGATTCAACACCGACTTCTACTCCCAACTCGGCAAATAAAGCGATCCCTTTTATTCCTTTAATTATATGCTATTATTTCAGCAATACTTGGGCACAAAAGGCCACCATTTCTGAACGTTATAGGTTTTTTAATTGCAGACAAAATCGGGAGGTCTAATGATATTCATTTATCTTAATTGAATAATAAGCAAAGTCGGCGAGATTTTACACTTTAGATTTTGAACCCAATTACATAAGTAATAAGAATTAACAAGTAACGAAGATTTCATTCAAAGTATTGTTTAAAGAAGTTTATTTCAAAGTAAGTAAATGAAGATCTCTAAACTTTTGTCCCGCTGAGAGTGTTGCAAATTCAAACTTCATTAGTCTGATTAATGTAGGCGTGATAATAATCAAAATGTACGCTTAGAGACAAAATTAACTGAATGTAGAATGATCTACTGTATTCATGTAGAAGTACCTACTTACGAGTATAAATCATGTATCAGAAAGTTGTGGAAAAATTCAGAGGTGTGGTACAGATCATCCGACCGACGACCGACCAACGTCACAATCGAGAAAAAATAATTAGCCGTCCTGTACATTTAGGTGGAGTAGGTGTTGAAGTTTTATATGGGGCCCATGATAACTTTGACTTTCAGATACACACTGTAAAGGAGTAACAACAAAGTACCCGTGTTACAGAAATGATAAAGTATATTTATGTTAAAGTACTAAAATAATGTTATCTTGATGGAGGTCTGTTCAGTTTATTGCTCTAATTTATTTAAGCGGATTATTCTCAGCCCTTTCATGGCCACAGGACAAAATGTTAGGCGGGTTTTATGATACTGATACAGCTTTTAATACCCAGGGACGCTTTGTTACCATTCAACAGTCGTAAAGCTGTTAGTAGTTGAGGTTTGCCTACAATTCAACTTCAAGCCACCCCTATTTTGCCCTATAAACGTCACTCGACTAACCAAAAGAAACCGTTAAAGGCGTCACTGACTGCACCAGTTTCCTCCAAGTTATCTAAAAGCAAAGAGTGTAAACAGACAATGACGCTATATGTTTAGCTAAAAGACAAAAAGCTAGCGCACTATCTAGAATATACAAAAACATTTCACTTAACAAAATAGAAATATCGTTATTATTTTTCTCACAATGCAGTTCGAGTTAATTTTATCCACCCTGGAGCATTCCCAGATTATAAATGCTATGTCTGATGTATAGTAATTCGATTGTTCATATTCAGTTAAGGAGTTACAAAATTAGTTAAGGATCCTGAACTAATACACACTGGTCGCTCGTCTGCACATGCCTGTATGGTGCAATTCACTAACTATACGCAACGCTACCTCTGAAATGGAGCCTCGTCCTAGTGTGAACCTAATGTTAAGTGTGCAAATGATAACAGAGGCTTTTCCAAGTAAACTTGTATTATGAAGTCTTGATGCCACTTTATTTCTTTAAATAAATAAATAAAATATTTCGGTCGTTAGTCGAAGAGCGTTTTGAGAGAATCTGAGAAATATCGGTCTGAAGTAGCTGTAGTACTGTTTGTATGTAGGTATGAGGGTTGCGCACTAGATCTGAATTCTGTCCGTCCGAATTTAGAACATTCCCAATTCGGGTTGAACTCGGATTTTGAAGTCGGATTGCGATCGGATACAGTGCCAAAACGCTCTTACACTTCTTCTTCTAACGGTTTATATCTTATGTATAAACATGTCAGCACTAATTGTCCGCTGTAGGCGTCACGACAATGACTCAAAACACGAGTTTCACTTACATAGCTTTAAAGTGTAGCATGGAGGACGCGTCCGGTATAACTGTGAAATTTATTCAAGAGGGAGCCACTGCTGCAACTAAGTTTAGGAATTTATTGCTCAAATACGTATGTGCATGGTTACGGTATTTGTGTGTTTATTATAAAATATATAAGCTTTGCTCTAGATTTCATCTGCCCAGTAGCTACTCGGAAGATGGAAACCATTACTAAAATTGCTGCTTGACTTTGCATCGTATAAAAGGAGTCACGGCGACTAGACGCGTCACATAGTCTTATAACCAATCTTATGCTAATGTAAAAAGAATAAACTTTTAATGCAAGTACGTAAAACATTTTATTACCAATCAAACGGTCCCTGTTTATTGTTTCAGCTTTTATTTGTTTTCTTCACAGTTTCCGTTACGTTTATTGTCATCTGACATCCATTTAGTGGACAGTACGAGCTCCCTCGGGCGATCGCCGTAAACACGCTTTATTACCTGACACGGAAAGTGAATTCAGACAAAGTTATTTTTCTATTGGAAAAGGAACTTTTAGGGTTTTTCGTTCAATGTTCCACCTTATTCCAAAATCAATAAAGGTTATAGTGATCCAACGTACGTACAACGAAAAATAAAACTTAAGTTAGTAATATTATGTCGAATCTAAATTGTTTCTATGGCGTCTATCGCCAATTGGGTTTTATAGTATACCTTGTACAAAATATTGTTAATACAGCTTTCTATAGTTTTTGCGATACAATAAAAATAGTGAATACAGCTTTGTAATGAAAGATATCAAATGGGACTATTAGTTAATTTGATTCCTAGTTACCTAGATCTAGCTGTTTGTAAAAGCAAAACCTTCATCAGTCATTCCGAAAGCTACATTCCTTATAATAACTGTGTTACTTAATATCTAATTAACACAAAACCAATAAACTTTATTTACAGAATGAAAATCACAAAGAACCTCCACTTGTTTATAAGATATTCAACTTGAATTATAACGCTAATATTGTTACTTAATACCCGCTCATTATGATCATACATTATCGTATTAACGCGAAATTTTCTCGTGTTTATCCAAAATTATTTCCATTCATTTTAATTACACTTAATGATCCTTTCCTAATAAACACAAGAAAACGAAGTTCTCTAATTAATATTAACGTTATTTTCCTTTAATAAATTATTAAAACTTGGGAGAATTTGGTAACAACATAATATTTACAATGAAGAAGAGGATGCTGACTTTTTTCATTCGATAGGTACATTTTTCTGTTTTGGACTGCCTCGTTGAAACATGGGTATACCTACAGTCATAATAATAATAATAATAATTGGGCAGCTGGATCAAGGGCTTGATTCAGAAAGCGGTACTTCTGGACACGGCTCGCATTGTCAGGAGGTTCCTCTCTCTAGAGCCCTGACCACCGGTAGCTTGGACTCTGTTCCCGATGCCGGTGGGCTACTATTTTTCATATTTTTAAATGTTTTTATACTTTTTATAATCTAATATTTAAAAATATAATTTATATGTTTACATTGAAATAAAGGAGATAATAATATCTTTTTGTTTATAAAAATATTTAAAAATGTAAATTATATGTATTTAAATGAAATAAAGGAGGTAATAATAATATTTTTTTTAGTTGGCTTCGGCCCCTAGTACGCCTTTCAAAGGTCAGGAACCCCAGGGTCCCGAGATAATTATGTCAAAGACAACTAAAATTATATTTTTAAATGTTTTTTTTTATACTTAATTTTTATATTTATAATAAATATTTAAAAATGTAATAAAATAAGATAAGTAAATAAATAAACAACATAATAATAATACACTTATATCTGATAGTGTTTTCTTTACAACGCATTGAAAAAAAGTAAACATTTTTTTGATACGAAGGAACGATTACATCACTTTAAAGTAAAGCTTTCTTTTGCAATGTATGATGTGAATCTGAAAAATTATCAACGTGAAGGTATATTTCATTGCTCGTGACACCTCTGCCTAATCCTTTGAGAAAAACAGGCGTGATGTCTTGTTTATGAGTACATTTTTTTTTTCATAATAACAGCCGCATCATTGTTTCGTACCTAATTGCCATTGCTCAAAGGCTAATGAAAAATAAGTAATAATAAATGGTGGTTTACCTTAAGGTAGCCATTGACGATACGTCCATCAATCCAAATGGAGTGGACGTCTTCCAAAATGGTTTCGTGAATGTGATAAACGTATGCCAATCAAATGGACGTCTTCCAGCTTTGGATTTCCAAACGGACTGAAATCCATGTATCCAATCCAAATGGACGTCATCCGCGGTCGACTGTCAATGTCAAAAACGTGCGACACGCAATTTGGAAGCCGTTCGAATCGTCTGTGAATGGGCAAAACCGCGTCCATTTTTTTGTAAATTTTGTCTCAGCTTTTGCTATGTGTTGACGGGGGGTACATGTGCTACAGTGCTAGAAAGAGCTGAGTCTATGAAACCAGGACTGTTTTATTTGTAAAGGTAGCCATTGACGATCCAACCAGCCTTTCATCCATTTTCTCCTTCGTCTTTTCTGTCTTTTTATCGAAATACACACTGCTGTTGCCACCATTAAAAAATCCATTGTGATAATTCTTCCGTACGACGTCGACTTGATAGCGTGCTATCTTCGAAGTGGCGGCGCGTACGTCCAAATGGAAGTAAGTCAATTTGCCTTTAAACTGAAGTACCTCCTTATGGAAGTCTTCCATTTAGAAGCATTCCAAACAGACGTATCGTTAATGGCTACCTTTAGGGACCTTTGGCCACGGATTGCGATACAGTCAACTTTCATCATAACATGAAGTAACACACACACAACAGACTTCCAACACACAATATAAAACGAATAAAAAAATATTTGCTACGAGTATAAACCAACAAGTTATAAAACAACACCACAGCCGGAGTGTCGGCGAGTAAGTTATGACATCGTAAATTAGTCGGATGTCACCGTTGTCCGAGCGTACCGTCAGCATGGTCCCATTGTAGACTATTACCTTATCTACAATTAGACAGAGCGAGGAGATTACAAGCGAGAGCTTGATGAATTGCTAGTACTTGACGGAGAAACAATTGATGAACGATTGATGAGATGGCGTTGAGGCAGGGTAATATTCTTTGTCGTAAGGATCGAAGGAATTTGTAAATAACGCAGACTGTTAAGTGATAGCTACCTATATTTACTTATTTATTTATAATAAGCAAACCAACAGCACAGTCACTTACAATTCATATTAAATATCATCTAACATTTTGCATTTCAGTAACCATGCAAATAACAGGTATGCGTGACATTTAACTTAAAAAATATCAGAGACAAACGAGAACAATAAAAAGTGTGTCTAGTAGATCTTAATCTAGAACACAACAAAATAAAACAAAACAAACCAATTTGAGCTACATAGACGTGCACTCTTCACACTGTCAAAATAGAGAACGTCTGTATGAAGCAAAACTCATGGAGAAAATATCAATAGGAAAATCTGTAAACCTTTCATTATATTGCTTTGCCATACGTGTTAGTGGGCTATTAAATTTGGTATTTAAAGTGGATGTAGGCAATTCAAAAATACGATGATGACGCTTACTACGTTGGCTAGACCTAAAGTTAAAATAGTTTACCAATTGTGCATCGATGGAACCGTTTATAGTTTAACTGGTCATTTTAATCAGGTATGGCTTTACGGATCCCATTCTTCACACATAATTACCTAACAAAACAAAACTCTTTACAAATTAAAATAAATGCATATAACGTTTCCTAGTCTCCGAAATGCAAAATAATTGTGTGGGTACACAAACTCAGTAAATGAATGTTTTTGCATTAGGTACTCTAAACCTCAAGCAGTATTTGTACCACCATGTAATGCCTGAAACAATGTCAGAAAAAAAAAGCTGGGTAAGTACTGTAAATATTGAAGTGTGAAGGATTGATCATATAAAAGTTCTACAATTATTATTGAAGTAAAAATGTCCTGTACACAGAACTACAATAAACACCACATTGACCGGAAATTTTCACATTGTCATGGCGAAAATCGTGAAAGGATGTCGAACAATCTGCGCTGTACTATAATAATGTGGCGAGCACAATGGAAACCGGCAGTGAATATCGGAAGTGGGGCTCCAGAGCAGCAGTGCAGCGTGCGTGAGTGTGAATACACATGAATATGAACCACATGCAGCTTGCGTCGTTTTGTAGGTCCATGTGTTATGACAATCTTATAGTTTCAGAAATGGTTCTTACTTTTTATATCACCCAAATAATAATGTGTGAAGTTTGTATTAAATTTATTTACTATTGCAATGATCTGTACCTACGCAAAAATATCAAGTCATGTACCAAATTGATTTCTTTGTCCCCCGGAAAACAGTGTTAAATAAAATATCAAACCTTTGATAATAATACTATAACAGACACTTTCTAGATAGTTATTTAACACCTACTACACTAATTCAACTTGTAATGAGGCAGCCCACATGAAACTGTATGAAAACAAGTACATTACGCTCTCCTCCTCTTCACCCAACCCTTGAATAATTACTTATTTATTTATTCCGCGTCCGTTCTTCTGTAACTGTTTGCAAAACGAAAAGCAAAACGCGAATACCTCGACTTAGCATTGTGTAATTAAATATCTCGGGAGTCCGACACAGAAAGGTCGATTACGACAGTAGGTACGACTGAATTAGTATTCAAGAGCGTTTCAGCACAAATGGGTGGACTTTTTTCAAGTCAATGTAAGTGCAGAGCAACAGTAGATCATGTTTTGAAATACTGATAGAATTTGTTGGTTTAATTTTAAAATTATAGGTGAAAACTTTTGTTTTGTTGAAACAATCTTGGTATTGAAGCTAAGATATTAAAATTACAGGAAATAATCATGAGGGTTCAGCATGCTCGTGTGTTATAAAAACATAAACATGTTAATCCGGTTCGTTATCCGGACGTTTCGCATAATTACCGGCTAATCACCGGCGGATATTCCGGTTCACCTTCGCCACCGGCTGCGACTGGGTATTTAACGTTAACTGGGCAGCTGCCGAAATGTATTATATTTTTCTGGGGTTATTCTCTTTGTACCTTATTTAAGTCACTAATTAATTCAAAATAAAGGATTTTTTTTGGCTATGTGTACTAAATTACCCGACATAATGTAGAAATATCATGTCAGGTAATTTCGTAGTGCTGATGAGTGCACGAGAAGAGCCTTTCCGAGCGGCGGCGTCCAGATCATAATAAAACTCCCGGCGCAATCTGGCAACAGCTGGCACTCGGTAACGCAGAGTCCAGCTACCCAATCTCCTCACTACCATGAATCGACACGACGAAGAAGAAAAAGAAGTGCAGAAGCTTAATTAATGCAAAAACCTAAACTCCTAGTGACTAATCATAACTTTTGCACCAAGTTACTTAGTTTAATTTATAGAATGCGTAGATGATGGCTTCGTGTTGAGTCTTTTTACACCCTGCATAAACAAAAACTGCTAACATAGCATGTTATGCACTGCCTGAATAAATAGTAAGAAAACTGAATAGGCATAAACGAAAATTGTAACATTATGTGACAATACCGCTAAAGCTACAGTTGCCTAGAAAACCAGTGACCACCCACATAGCGTCGCAATTTTTCGGTGGATGACGTCACTGAAACGTTATCTATGAAAGTAAGTTGGTGTGTTTTCCTAGAGAGAATTTTTGACTCCCCCAAAAGTCAAATCCCGCTGCCCAAAGATTTAAATCACTAGATTTGCCCTCACCGTACTTAGTCACGCGAAAAAGTGTCTATACTGAGAAGAGTGAGCTCACAGATGATTGAATAGTGTTTCCATGACAATCAAGTCAAGTCACTGCGTCATTGTGTGTCAGAGGTGTCAAAACGAAACAGAAACGCGACTATCTTTTGACGCGGCGTATTTAGCGGTTTAAATCTTTGCCGCAGTGATCATTTTCATGTCAGTCGTCACTGCGGCCATCATGTGGGGTCAATGCTTTTTTAGGAAGCCGTAACTTAAATGGAACACTTGTATGGATGATGATGGTGACAACACCATGACGCTTATTACGAGCGTTTGACCGTAAGATAAGATTTTTTACAAATAAATTTTTGAAAATCCAGTCTTAATAAAAATGTTTTTAAATTGTGACTACTGGCCCAACCAAGAAAAATAACAATATGCTGAGGAAAACTGATTTATTTCCGTGAACATAAAAATAAAATATTTGCAGCCATTTCCGCATAATCTATTATTCATGTTTTTATCTAAACTCGCCAGTTCCACTCGTTCCATTCATTCGCTTATTTGTTATTATGATTTACTGCAAATAGTGTTTTTACGATGCAATTAATTGTATTGTATTTCTTTTTTCTGTGTCATTTATTATAACGGCTCTGGGTTGCCAGTATTTTGCTCTAATGGGTATTTATTTTTTATCTGCGGCAAGCTAAGTTTCATAGCCCAATTTTTTTATTACTATGGATTGTGTGAGTGTTTAGAACACAGCATAGAAGTAAAATATAATAACTTCCACATCTCATAGTGTCCGATTGACTGCTCGTCGTCGTTGACTTTTTTTATTGCAACGCCAGACGAATAAAAATGCGTTTCGCGCGTCGCGTTTATCATATTTTAATATCTAACGTAATAATGGAATACTAGAGCTCACCTGACAGTCTTAGTGCGGAAGCAGATGCATCATGTTCGGTGATATAGGGTCATCCGACTCCCTAGGAGCGCCGGTACAAGCGCGTGCATATAGATTTACAATTATTACTCCCGCTAATCTGGCGATGAAACAGGATGTGGAAGCAAATGACTGTGTGAAGTCAAGTTTATTAAAGGATTCCATGCAGACGAAGAAAGTTGTTTAAGTATCAGATCAAAATACGAAACAAATCATTATTTTTCAAAACAATTTATAATAAAAGCCACGTTTACAAAAACATCTAAGAAAATCCGGTCTGAATCTCTGCTAATCACAAAATGCATTCAGCCGTGAACGTTCCATGCAATGACAGATGTCACGGGCAACAGTTGAGGTTTCAGCAGTGCGATTCTGTAACCGTCTCGCCGTGGAAAGTTAGGTGAAGTGAGTGTGGACTGAGCTGTCAGTCCAACTAGGGATTGACACTATTGACGGCTCACTCTAAGCTCACTTCACTCAACTTTTCATGGCGATATTTTTACAGAATCGATCGGCACAACGCGCGCACTTTTAATCATTCTCGTCGAATTGTAGGTTCAACCCGGGTCGAGTGAAAAGTGTCCGTTATTATCAATACAACCAGTAAGAGATATGACAATTTATTGCGACTAACGCGGACGTTGAAATGAACAAAATGGTTATTTTCCCATTTAAAACAATCGGAAATAAAAGTAAATGCGACTTCTTAAATAACTTGTGACGGTAGTGGTTTCTCGAGGTATTCCATTACAACTTGACTAAGTAAACACTAAGTTAGAAGCTTCAATGGCCAAGTTTCTAGTAGCACTACTCTTATATCGTTATTTTTTATTGTAAATGCCTTTCGCCAGATGCATCATGACTTAGGTTTATTGAGAAGATAATTTATGTAGATAAAAGCAGAGTAAGGTATCTTCCTAGTTAATCAAATCAAACCTATTATCATATGAACGTGAATTTTAGTGGGAAATACTTCTGTTAAGCAGGTGTTTATTGGTTTTTCCAACTTTTTGCCTCCTTAAACTTTATAGTAACAATTACCTACTCATACATTTATATGTCAAAAGGTTATCTCTTTTAAGATTATAAGTAAAATAGTGCAATCGTTTCTCATATGGTGAAAAGACATGTGACAATCTTAATGTTTGAAAATAGTTCATTTGTCCCTCTTCACAATTAAGAAATTCCTACGTGATGTTTTAGACCAGTTTACTAGTCCATACTGTGACAAATAAAATAAACACATATGGTGTAACGTGAACATGTGATTCTTATGGTTGCTATGCATAAAAGTATGTAAGCATTTTTCGTGACAAAATCTTAGGAAGTGGAAAGAAAGCACAAACAATGTGTTTTACAACATTTTCCTGTTTTTCCTCTCATGCGTTTGTGTTTTATTATGTCAATAAATCTAATTTAATGCCATAACTTTAAGAGGAGCAAGCAATAAACATGTTGGTCGTAAAATGGTGGAAATAAAATAGTCAGCTCACTTTAGTGAGATTAGTACGTCAAGTTGCACATTGATGTACGTATGTTAACGGACTTCAGCCAGAAACTAATTAACGTCACTCAAGTTAAATCATTCACTTGTTGAATAACCGATCAAATCCTAATAACCGCTACACGGGCTTACTTAGTTTAAGAAGTTAATAGCAGGTGAAGACTCGTAATGAAAGCTTATTAATCTGTGCGGAGCATGGAATAATAGTAGAGAGTAGATATTAGGGAGTATAATATGCTGGAATGGTGCATGTGGGAAATAAAGTGAACGGCTGCGCAGTATCGACTGAGCGGAATGATGTGCTGGTGTCTACGCTTTACGCTTATGTATGGAAGTTAATGTTGGGTGTGGCGAGAGGCATAAAAGTAGAATAAACGCTGTAGAAATGCGTTCCTTGCGAAACATGTGTAGTGTTAACTATGACTGGTAAGTTGCGGAATGATGTGATAGGCAACGGTGCGGGTTCAAAGAAGATATAGTGACAAAAAATTTAAAGAGTTAGATGGCTTGGGCACTTGTTGTTTCGTCACGCCAGACTTGTTACGGACCTACCAATTTTATTTCTTTGAACACCTCTACAGGTATAGGACAGTACACCTAAGCTAACCTTTCCTAGATTAGCTTAGGGCTTACCTATAGCCACTAGTTCCGAGAGAGAGTTGGCCTGCAGCAGTCATATAATTTTGTTGTCTTGTAATTTTTATGAAAGGTACGGAACACCGTCACTCGATTGAATAAACAACACGATAAAACATAATAATGTTGCCGCTCTCAAAGTGTTTCAGTGTACATATGTCCATTGTTTCCCAAAACGAAAAACGTGTGGCGAGCTATTCTCAGAAATAAATGTCAAGTAGACATGGGTTGGACGAACAATGCAGTGTAGCAGAAAATATTGGTCACCAATATAATTCCAGCACACAGCTGCTAACCTAATTAAATTCTCTTGTTTCTGTTCCTCATCACAAAGGATTTTATGAAAGACTTTTGTTTTAAAAAAAGCTTTGTTGCCTTTTGTTTTGTATTAAAAAACAATTGCCGCAATCGCAATAACTAGGAAAACAAAAAGAAAATTACTGATCCATTTTTCGTGAATTACAGAACAATAACGTACAGTGGCATAAAAATTCGTTTGATTGGTCAAGTGAAAAGCTTTTCAGGGATAAACTAATTTGCAGAAACTTTTCGTTCTGGAGAAAATAGAAATAGGGAATGTGAGTGTGATGTTGGTATTTGTTGACATGATTCGTTTAATTAAAATCTCTTTTGACATATTTAACTACATCACATCGTAGTAGTTCTAACGATCCGAAATAAATGCCCATATCTGACTTAAAGTTAAAACATTCTCGACATCAAAGCTGGACAGCAAGCTATACAATCAATGTAAGTCGCATTGGAGTGAATAGATAAGCTTGGTACAAATCTACTAACCGCGGCAAACCACTCGCAAATTATCGTGACAGGACGTCACAGAGGGACACATAAGGACAACTGCACTGCAGACTATACATTTTATGGTTATGACGGTCCCTATGCATTTCTTTCCTGCTATTTCTGTATCACAATGGTCATTTTGGCAAGCTCCCAAAAGCTCTGTGTAAAAGCTCAGTTCAAATCCGTTTAAATTCTTCATACTGATTGGATTGGTATGCATTAAAATAAACTTCCTCGTTTTTGACACAAGGAAATCCTTCTCATTCCTATATTGATCTTATTCGAACACCCTGAGACGGCATTTGAAGCCTATTCAAGTATTCACTCTCCTGGAACATTCCCACCGGACTGCAGACGAGAATCCTGTTCTAAATTAAATTTTATTCTTAAACTTATCTACTACATAAAAAAACAAAGAGCAACGTACAACATAAAGGCAACATTTTTGTGTTTTGAATTTCAAATACACTGAACAACATAAAACATTGGACGTATTTAAATAGCGAGCCAAATAAAACCCGTGTAGCGTGCAAATTGATATACCGACAGTTGGTAAAAGTAACGAGGAATATATAAAAAAAAAATGCCTCGTCTTCGGCTTGTCCTTATTCTAGTTTATTTGTTGCCGAAGTAGCATAGCTTCTTCTTTCATAAATCTCTATTAGTCGTCATCTCAGTAGTCACACCCTTTCTGCATGTCATCTATCACCATTGTCGTTTCTTTGGTCGTTCTTTCTTCTCAGTTTAATAAATTAAATTTAAAAACCACTGTACCTTCTGCAATGAATATCTCATTCTACGCAAGTAAATAATTATTTTTCAGAGTAACGAGATGCTGTTTGCTTTACATTCTTACATACATTTCTTTTCGCAGCAAGAAAAGTCTATTATTTAGACAAAGAAGCCATTGACTATAACTCAGTGACAATTTCCTTCCGTCGTTATGGACATGTTCCCGGAAGGCCGCACTGTCCGGAATAGGCAATTAACATAAAACATCCTAAATGTTACGGTTGCGGGAACAGTCGAGCGTCCTTGTGAGAAGTGATTTAGTTTACATGTAATTTTCAAGTTTGATAGAGGTCTGCGGTGAGGAAATATATGGCAGCATAAATGTGTGTATGTGTTGTATTATGTATATTATGTATGACGGAGAAACTCAAACTCAAATCATTTATTTCAATTAAACCATTTACAGGCACTTTTGAATTGTCAAAATGAAATAGTCGGTCAGTTAGTCAGAAAGTTGAAGTTAGTCGCCCATTCCAAAAACGTAGATCTCTATGGAGAAGAACGGGCAAGAAACTCCAAGAGAAGGTACATATCTCTCGTTATCATCAGCCATATTTGAAATACTGTGGGCGTACTATGGGTAGTGTCAGTTATTGCGCGATAGAAAAACCGTTTGCAGTTTAAATCAGATAACATTTTTACGAACAAATTAATCACACTAGCGAATAGCACTAGCTGTAGGTACGACACAACGATACGGAACGCGAGACAGTTTCTAAGCACATGTTGACCGTTCGATGTCCAATGATGAAGAGAGCTGCTTCACCTCGCTGCTCGCTCTCGTCGACTCGCACGAACGTCAAGCTAGACTCTGTCGAACGCCGCTCGGCGCTGGCGTCCCGAATAGTCAAACGAACTGACATATTTCCGACATGTATGTTAAATATACGGTATGGAAAGACTCAGTAGCAGGCTTGCCTTCTAATATATGGGACTTAAACATATAACTGGCGCAATGTGGGTGAACCTATATGTTTACCTCTGCCTCGCCCTTCACAGGCGTCATTTTTGGTTACATAATTATAATTATTTACATTCATTTTTTATTGTTTATTAATCAAAAACAGTTACAAATCATTGTTGAACAATTAAAAATACCACACAAACCATTGCGGGTTTAACAGCGGTATGGCCAGACACGGCAACTCGGTGCAATTAGATACTATTAAATCAAATCAAATCAAATCATTTTAAAAAAAATTTAAAAATTTTATTTGTTTCAAATTGACGTTATTTCAAGTTAAACAAATTTCAACTTTATTTTAGTCATAATTAAGTTGACTTCAGAGTGACTAGCACTATTGAAAAAGTTATAAAAAAGTTTGAAGTTTTAGCGTAAACTGAACTCTATTGTGTAGGAATTACAGTTATTATTTCATAAACTCATATTTGTTTACATTTTTGGCGAATATGTCGCGATATTAGATTAGGTACATACATATTTTTTTATTTTTTTCTAGATCGCACTGCAATCTAGAAAGTATCTTTTTAATATCATCATAATATCATCTAGTTTTAAAATATGATTGACGTGTAAAAGTGTTTGTACAAACCTACTTACAAAATAAAATCATTTATACTACAATACCTTTGAACAGTTCTTCGCATTTATTACATTGCAGATGCTACGTTAGTTACTTACTACACGACTTTCCCGTAAGAAAACGAACAACACCCAAGCTAAACAAAATGTAAAGTAGAGTTTAAGGACTCTCAAGTTCCATTGGTTTGAACAAAACTATGTCAACAAAGCGCCAAGCTATAAATGCGATATTACTAAAGTTATACAATAATCATTGTTCTAAATCAATTGCTGACATCAATTAGATATTTATTAAACCAGTTCAAACACACATTATTCCGGAATTCCTAGATTTATCCTCTTTTCAGCTCAAACTTAATGTCGTTGTGTCTCAAAATTGGGTCGCAACCTTTTTCGTTTTGATATGGTATTCTGCAGTACTGGCTACTTTGGGTATACTAGTATTTAATCCTACTAACATCAAACATGACATTGGCTAAATGCACAAACCGTGCGAAGCCAGAAAGAAAAAAAAAAAAAAGATGCCATAAAATTTTCCTTTAGTTATTTTTTTCTTTGTCAAAAAAATGGCAATCATATTTTTTTTTAAAGTTGTCCAGTAGTTTTGTTTATTTTCATGGAACAGAAAGTTTTTCGTGTTTATTATCTAAATAGGGAATCTTACGCAAAGCTAAACATCAGATGGCGCCACCAAGACACCACAAAGCAAACTAACAAAGGCGCGCGGCATATTTTTTCGTTTTCTTTTTTTTGTTTCTGTATTCGATTGCCAGGCCGGGCGAAGTGTTATTGGGGTTCTTCATCTGGAATTTCTTAGAAGCAGCCCGGAGTCGGATTTGTACACGATTGATGGCAATAGGCTCGTCCATGGCCTGGATGGTTTGGATGGCAATATCATGGGACTTAAACATAACTGGCGAAATGTGCGTGTGATTATAGGCGTGATACTCGTATTATATTATATCTATTGGTAATGCAAAAGAAACTTTATGCCTGATACATACAGTTTGTTTCGGTTTACAACTACACACAGTTAATTAACGTATTGTCTTCTGATTCGAGTCTATCGTCACATGACCAATCGCATAACTTTTACGAAATTATTTCTTAAAAATATTAATTTCTAAAATAATTTAGAAAATGATGATTTCAGTTCAGAACTTTTCTACAAAACCTATTGAATGATGCCAAAGTGAAGAAATATGTGCCAAAATGACAATATAAGACTATGTAAAAGTTTTAGAGATATTTTTTATCGGAGATTTTACTTGGACATAACCGATTCTATTGCCACGCTGCAATTTATAGCATTAACTTTGAACCATTAAATAACGACCAGTTTAACCAAGAACTCGGTCATCCTCCATTCTGTTTCGCAGGAAAGGTCTTGTTAGGGTTTTAATGGAGCTTCTCCAATCGTTAAACTATTGAAATCAGAGGCCATTCAGAAACTATCAAAATCGAATCAGCAGAATTCGGCAGTGAAACTTGTCATTGCGATAGAATTTCCAGTTTGATATAATTTCTAAGCATATACCTAAATGTTGAAACAAGATTTGTTAATGAAACAAGCTTTGCTATGCGCTATCTATTGCATAGATAGCGCATAGCAAAGCGCAAGTAATTAAATAGGAACCATACATTACTTTATAGAAATAAATATCATCCCCACTTTACATGTAGGGGAGGTACCCTGAATAATTGTTTGTTTCAAAATTTTATTTTTCCACTTTTTTGGCGTCATTAACGTGTATACTCATGCCAAATTACAACTTTCTAGTACCAATAGGTTTTGAGCTGGACATGGCGAAACTATAAGGGTTCCTTGTTGACTACGGAACCCTAAAAACGGCTGCCAAGTTATATTATTTACATACATAATAAAAAAATACACAATTGTGGATTATTTATTTAATACTTCAAGTATAGAAATGTACAGAGGCGGAATACATTTACATAATTATGGAACCAAGAAATTATGTATCCGCATAATTATGTAAATAGGTATATTACATATATCTACGGTTCAGCATTCGTTGTCTATTTTAAACACAAGCTTATTAGACTAGACGACAAGAGTTAGCAAGATTTTCATAATATCTTGTAGAGTGCAACTATTTTCCGGTGGATTTGAACTGAAATGAAAATATGTAAATTATGTACCTCTATGGGTGACTCGTTCACTTATAAACGTTACAGTACGCTACGTCTTCAGTAAAATGGTAATATTTTTTAAGTAGCACTTGTCCTTAACCAGCTTTGTTTAGCAATTTAAATATTTTGTTTTGTCTAACTAACTCATTTCGGGTATGAAAATATCGTCTTTCACTAAAACTTGTTTTCTGAAAATATTGTTTTTTTTTTAACCTAGTTATTGGTGGATAAAGTTTTAATTCTTACAAATGTTTTGAAGTGGGAGCCAGTAATGAAAACATGAATGCTTCAGGTATTATAAGATAACACAATCTAATTTTAGCCTCTACTTTTATTTGATTACACTTTTATAAGTCACACAATTTATAGCCCTTGAACAGTTGCCGACTCATTAGTTATGACTTTTTCAACAAACTGGAATGACGCGGAATGTCGGTACAAATGTAGCAGAATTTATACGAGATGAAGAAGTTATTTGGCTTAAGATATAAGATACGCGAATTGTATCTAGGCAATAGGCCAATAGTTATCAATATTTGTAGACAGTTGTGGGTCGTTATGTTTACGTGTATCTTACTGTGTTTCAAACAATATCTAGTCTATCTGATGCTAAAGTTTAATTAAGTTAATGTTCTTATTGAGTCCACCAGTAGGTATCGGAAATCTTCACGATTTAAATAGGTATGAGAAAATAAAGGTTGTTTTCTACCAGCTTGGTCATAAAATCTAAGAAACCTCCCCTCCTCTTTATATTATCTCAATCATAATAATATACTTCTTTTTACAAGCAAACTGCGGGAGAACCTAGAACTCTAGATTATATTTCGTTTTCCGATCATACCGCTGTAAATTATGTAATAAAATAAGATTTTATACAGTGAAAATCTAAAGCAGAATATTTCCTCCTCTGGAAATTGAATCAAATCGTCAAATTACAAGTCACCTGTTTGTTCTATTATTTCATTTGCTTTTGAACAAATTCGTCGCGAGACGGTTAAATGAATAATGTCTTTATTATTTGCCACCTCGACGTCTGTCCTCATTACTTTTGACGGTAACATTTTATTCCGTTATTCATGTCTTTGCTTTTCTTTTCCTTGTCAGAGTTATGCCAGCTTTCGAGTTTAATTTTTGCATAATGTGATATTAAATATTTGCTTGGCAAACCTATTACGAGCTTTGATACGGTTTGTTACAAGCTTTTTTATTTTGTTTGATGTCGACCAGACTTCATAGTAACGTAAATAATTATGTAAATTCAATCAAAATCAAATCAAATATTTCATATATTTGATTTGATTGGAAATCCTTTGACTGTTTTCGTCGAAACTGGAAAAACGTTAACAGATTTCTTAACTTAATACATTACTTGATAATAAATTACTCTCAGAATCTTTTGGTTATGGTCGAATAAAAAGCACTAATAAATAGTGAACCTCATAACTTTCCGGCTGGTAGTCTTGATATTTTCCTTATCGTACGCTGAACTGTTAGTGCCATGAAAATTTTGCAACACTTATCATGTTTAAAACGAAACGAAACGTCAAAAGGAATTGGCAACTTCAAATCCTTCGAGCGAGAGAATCTTTGATGATACAAATCCGGTTAAAAAATAAATTCGTTTCAGTTCAGTATCGAATCTTTCTACAGAAACAGAAATTAATACTTAATTCAAGGAAACGTCGGTATGCCGAAACTCATTTAAGAAATCATAAAGCGGAATGTCGTCTACATGATTTAAAAAACATTACGGATTGAAAAAAGAAACAAGTTTCCATAGCTGGTGTACGATTCGCATGATCACATCCTCGGTTGCCCCTTCCTCTACCTCTCCAGATAATACAGACGTTGAATTATAAACGGAAAACCTAAATACAGAATGTTAAACTATTTAAACAATAAGGAATTGGGACTATTTAAGTTTCAGTTCAGCTGCTGACTGTGGCTGACTGTGGTGCTTGTGCATGGGGATTTATACTCCGATGAATCTTTTGTTATGTTATGCACGGTAGCTGTCTACTGAAATACCTACTTAGGGAGATTAAGATTGATGACATCAAAGAGTTTTTTCCCAACTGCAGGGAGAGAAAACATTTTGTTGAAAATTGTGCCTAGGACTACACCCAGTACACCCGCGCAACACTCTGCACCGATTTACGTTAAGAAGGACAATCAATCTCCCTGGCCTTTTACACATACTTCGTCAGACTATTAAAACAAATTGCTCCATTTATTTAAAATAACTTACGCTAACTTAAAATAATTAAAATTTGCTGTAAGAAGTTCACCTTTGATGTGGTTATTTTTACTGCTTCATGAACGCTAAAGTACAGCCGATCAATTCTGTAAAATCTCACCGTGAAAAGTTAAGTGAAGTGAGCTTAGAGTGAGCTGTCAATAGTGTCAATTCCTAGCATTAGTTGGAATGACAGCTCACTCCACGCTCACTTCACCTATGTTTTCACGGTGAGATGGTTACAGAATCGCACTGCAGGGATTGAAGTGTGGTGATTAACAATAACATTTTTGTTTCAGGTAACGTGGCTACTATTGGATATGATTCCTACTATAACACGCTCCCAGTACCCATAAGTAAACAGGTAACACGGTTTGAACTGGCAGTAAGGCGAAGCTAAGTCATCATTGTCCTGCCCTTATCCCAATTAATTTAGGGTCGGCTTCCATAAATGTATAGATAGATAGAATACTCCTTATTATGTACACCATATGAATAACAGATCGATCTACTCGGCTTATCGAAGTTCACTGCTGGAATAATTACAGATATAAAAGTAAAAAAAATAA
Organism: Apamea crenata; assembly: GCA_949629185.1. Classification (NCBI taxonomy): domain Eukaryota; kingdom Metazoa; phylum Arthropoda; class Insecta; order Lepidoptera; family Noctuidae; genus Apamea; species Apamea crenata. The sequence goes on along the minus strand of OX451371.1, from coordinate 6,467,276 downwards.
AATAATACGTATGGTGACACAATGTGCGGTCTTATCGCTAAAAGCGATCGTTTAAAGACTTCCATACTTCTCTATTAGTGGTCATCTCGGTTGTTATCTCGCCTTTCTAGCCATATCATCTTTCACAATCCGTTCATCGTTTCTATGGTCTTCCCCTACTCTTAAAGCCATCCACATTCATTCTCACGACGAAGCTGGCTGTAAATTAGCCAGCTCAGATCAAACATCCTTTCTTCACCTTCTCAATGCAACAGTCTAGAAAATACATAACATTATGTTACAATTTATGTTCACAGGGGCTCTCCATAATATGCCCTAATAAAAACATAGCCCATTGGTCCTACTTATCATAAAACAAAAATAAAAAGCCATCATTGCTCCTCATCTGTAACACCTCATTGTGCATAATTCTGCTCCCTTCAGGTACATAACTTGTTTTTAGGAAGACATAACTTACCAGTAGGACTCACCGGTTTCTCGCCTGCAACATTCACCTCCTCGAGAAGTTACTTTGTTTTTCAGTTTATTTATATTTGGGGTACATTTTATGGAGCTTTTCACCTAAATTATTAAAAAGGCTGAATTGATAAATCGTAGACACTGTAGTAACTTAGTGTACTGTAACAGCAGCTGCTTATGTGTCCTTACTTTCATATTCTATTTGTCTACTAAGTATATAGAGTGGTAAGGACATCGAGACGCAACCTGTTACCATGGATTCAGTACATGATTTTGAACCCCTCTGCGATGAATTTTTTTTTATTACGGTTGTTACAGCAGCGGTGTTACGGTAGTTACGGCAGTTGGCGCGTCGATGTCCACCAACACCTATCAGAATCAGAATCAGAATTTTATTTGTCAAACATAGGTACATTGGGTTCTTGCATTACATATTTATATAGGTCGCTATGTTTTGCCATTACAGCATACAAATATTTTAACATAACGATTGTTCAAAATAACAATCGTACTCAATTTAATTACAACACAATTAGTAATATAAAATTAAAATTAGGTTAGGCCTAATGGACATATATCTAGAAATATTTAACATGCAAAAAATTCCACGTAAAATCAAGCAATGACTTGTTCGTCAACTGGCGAGTGTCAAACTGGCGCCCCGCGCGCGTGTTGACACCTTCCGATAATAATGCCAAGCTGCTGCTCATCGAGTGATTCTTGTTTTCATAAATTTCCCCCACGTTGTATGCGTTTATGTCCAAATTGTGATAAATAATACTTTATTATGAACGTATGAAAATAAAAGTTCAAAAAGTACCATCAAACATGTTTTATGGATGTCGAAACAAATTATTTTTGACTCCTGAATACAGCTTGTTCAAAAAAAAAATCGTAGTCACTTTATTTACTTTTTTTTTTACTTGCTACCAACCCCCAGCCAATCTCCCAGACCGCAATGAAACAACTATGAATCACAACAACCATCATCATCAATCATCTGGTAATTAACAAAACCCTAAAGTAATTTGTTCATCAGAAGAAATTAATTTTGTTTGACTGACACTTGATACAAAACCGGTCAAGTGCGCGTCGGACCACCCACAATGAAGAGTTCCGTAGTTGGGATGTATTTATCCCAAGAAGTAACTTAACTTTGTAGTTGAAAAAATGTTCTCCCATCCATGCAAATATTTGTAAACGCAATTTTATGTGATAAAACTACGGATTTTCGGACTTTCCCTTTACTTGTGCTGTGGGACCTTGTTTCTTGGTAAATTTCATGATTCTAGGTCAATGGGACCCATTACCATTTAATTTATTTTTAATTTACCAAATATTTATTACCAAAACCATTTAATTATTACCATACCATTACCAAAACCATTTAATTTGATCTAAAATTCAAATACTTGCTAGAAATGAGGTAATTTATTGTTTGCAACATTCATAAGTAGGTTAGTATATAAACCAACCTACTACCAGAACATTATTCAAAGAAACCGCTTTATTCCATGAACCAGGCTTAGAGAGAATGTTTTGCTAAAAGTATACTTGTTACTGTATAATGCACGAGTTTATCCAGATTTTCAAACGAATAGTGCTCTGTAAATTATCAAACGACGCAGACCTCGATCGGGCGATGAGTGGAAGGAAACGTAAGCAAGTTTTATAAAAACTGGTTGTGGTAAGATGTGATTTTTCTCATTTCAATATCGATTCGAATAAATCAGATTTTATTTAAACTTTTCATCAACAAGTTCAACATAAAAGTAGTTGTCAAAATTGAGTTGCCGTTGTCTACGACATGTCTGTGCTACGACAGCGTAGCAGCGTAGCAGCGTAGCTGCGTAGCACGTACCGTACGCGTCGACTACAAACCTACGACGTAGCGACGCGGCGACGGTACTAAGTATAAATTAACTTTCGTTTAAATTATAGTTTCAACGAGTACTTACTCCTTCAAACTGTAATTTACAACATTTACATAAGCACTAAGGCAGCTCGTGAGCATATAAAGCCGTCAGTCCAACCCGTCGGTTCTTTACTTAATGTTTCAAATGGTTACCTTTTAATTATGTACACATTACTGTGTGTACTCCCCTGAGGAAACCCTTGTTATTAAATATGTTCCACCGTTTCCGTTTCGTATGTTGTTATGAGATGCATTATTAAGGATGTTAAGAGCATTAACCGCTCTGAGCCTTACCTATCTAGTTTGCCTGACTATGTCGGGAAGACGACTAAATACCCGCCACAAACACTTACGTTTTCGTTCGCTTGCTCAAGTCAACTCAAGTGCTTATAAACTAGATTTTATACCAAAGTTAAAAATATGTCGTTATAAAGCCTATTCCATGGCGAGTGTCGTCGCTTTGATCTCCGGTAGCCTCGAACGACTCAGAGCCGCTCACACTTGCGTCACTGACACGCGGCACAAACGGTACCTGGAAGGACCAGGTCACAAACTTAAAAAAAAATTGTGTCGAAATCAGGAATTCTTGGGAAATATTTAATATCGACACTGAAAATTTATAATATTCGAACATTTAACCGCATCTAGTTATAGTAAATGCTAATATTCTAACTTAGATAAGAAAAACGTTGAGCAGTATAATGAGGTCACAGCCTCGCTCAGAATTGAAGCATCAAGGTCAGTTTTCTGAATTAATGACTGCTCTACCGGTTTAACCTCGAGACACATTAATTCCTTAATAGGTCTTCGAAGAACAGTTAAGTTATACTTACGAATAACCTTTTGGCCATCATAAGTTATGTTTAGATCTAGGGGAAAACTGGGAGACTTGCGTAGGTAGGCGAGATACTCCACGTCGCCTACATCGTAAATTCACGTGTTATGGCAAAACCATGTTATTGTTTCGACCTGTTAATAAAAGCACCATTATCTCCTAATTGATCTGAAAGCATAATATGAAAAACAAACACTCGGGCTTTAGCGAACGATCGCGAATCATAATCGGCTTACATAGTAAGAAAATAACTAGTTTATTATATCTAGCATTATTTTTTGTATAAAAGAGTTTTTTGAGCGTTCCGCACTGCGGTATAGTTACTACATATGTAATTATTTTGTCAGAACAAAAATTACAAGGAACTAAATATAATTTTACAACAGTATGAACATAATATCCAAGTACAGTAGGTGTTGTGTAATGTGTGGTGTATCAGTTGATTAACTTTTCGTCCCATTTATGCTCGTAAAATAGCCAGATTATGGACTCTCGTGTACGCGACCATAAACTAGACTGTAAAAGGATATTTATCATAGTTGGTTGCTGGCTATATAGTGAACATGACTGATATTTCTCATAGTCTCGAACTACAATACCTGTTCGTTCTCTACATATTGAGACAATAAGTTCTAAGTCATATTTTTCCTAAGTACATTGCACGCACAAATTTTTAACGTATCGCGACATTAAACAAACACAACCTCGTCTCTAAAACGGCATCTGCTTTGACTTTTATGGCTGAAAATATACTAAGGAAGTGTATCATAAATATGAAAATATAGAACACCCAAATCCTTATCTCCTGAATAAAAAAATCGCAGTGCTTATGCATTCTTTCTACACGGGCTACCTTATTATAACCACGGGGCGTATGCGGGGTAGCCCATGTAACGAAACCATACCAAGTTCTATTTTTTTTAATATATATATTTTTTTTAAACGTTGCCCCACACGAGTAACTCCTGTGTCGTGGGTGCGTTTACAGACATATAAACTCACATACACAAACAGCCAGACCCGGAACAACTAATTGTAGGTCATACAAATATTTGTTCCGTGCGGGAATCGAACCCGCGACACGCAGCGCAGCAGTCAATCGCTTAACCACTGCGCCAACCGTGCCGTCGTGATTGGTCGTAATTGAACGCCAAAACTTTTCCCATTGAACATGTTTCACCACTTACGGAACTTATTTGCCACGAGTTATCCTTCAGTCTTTAGCACACGTCCGGGCTGATAGTTGGATCTTACATCCGCGTCGGAAGCACCAGTCTTGGTTTTTATTGCCCATCTGATTACTTGTGGTTTTTTCGTACTTCTTTTCTGACGCATTCATATCACTAAGTAAATATGGTAAGCACGTTTATGCTAATATTCCTGGCATAACTGAGTTTACGAAAAATCAAGCCAAAGATTCAGGTGAGATAGAACCAAGAAACATGTTTAGGAATTTATAATTTAAGCTAGCCTTTAACTAACTCAGAAAAGGCACAGAGCAAAGGACAATAACATATCCTGCCCAGCCATGTTTCATTTCTAGGATTGGGGGTTGAAAGAAAAATCTTATTGTAAGTTGTCGTAGCTACAGGGAGGCAACCGTCCAGTTGACCAACCATTCGCATTAGTTTTGTCCCCAATTTCCTGTCGCGTCACTATCGTTGCTAGAAAAACCTAACCCTATTTCAGTTTGCTTGAACTTTCTGGTTCAATCCTCGATATAAGGCGATGTGTTTGGCGCGCTTCCAATCCAACTAACACACATATAAATTGCACACCAGCACTGGCACTTCTCGCTCATATATATAACTAGGACAGTAACAGTTATATTCTTATTTTTATTTCTTAGTTATTTTGCAGTGTTTAATTTGTAATGCGTTTTTTACGCTGAAATGTTCGGAAACTAACGTTGAGAGTGGCTACGTTCATACGTAATATTGTACTAATTAACTATTAGAAAGACTAAGGGAAGATTTTCCCATCAATGTTGTACCAATAGCATATTGGAAAAGTTTGGATAAGAGTTGATAGGAAACCAGAAAAGATTGCACAGTCACCCATTTTACTTTCCCTCTACCCACAACAAAGATGTGTACACAATCAAATGAAGGTATTTAATTTGTCTAGTACTTCCGCCCTAAATCTGTCTTTTATATAAAATTTATTTTAGTTTTTCGGATATGATGGCGATTCTTTAATTTTTAATAAACGTAATTTAATCAATTCACCATTTAGTAGGAGTTCTTTAAAATATATCTCAATATCTAACACCTGTCCTCTTAGCCCGAACGGGTCCTTATTTGTAAAATAATAGTCCATTTATGGTCCTCCACGACACCCGGAGCTTCGGTAATCAACAGATAGCGAGTAAATGGAAATTCCTTTCCCGACCAACCTCTGAATTAATTCAATAAGTTGGGTCATCTTACTTAATTAAATACCCTTAAAACTCTTCTCTGTAATTACATTTCCGTAATTCGTTTTCGAAAGGTAACGGCAGTGTTGTGTTGTGATACTTGTAAAGTTACTTTCGGTTTTCTAGAAGAGCGATTCCGTCAAATGATAGCGGCCGTCATAGAAATCTGTAATTATCACCAGTATTTAACATTAAGGTGTCAAAAACCCTCTGTATTTATTTGTACAGTCGTTATTGCTGGAGGACCTCGCGGTTCGCAGGGCTATTATACAGCCAACGTTACACGTTGTCGGGCTTTTACCTGCAATAAACATAATTTAACCACAATGATTATTATGTCATACTATTAACGTGTGTGTACTATGTTATAGAAATGTGTGTATGTCTCTGTGTATATGTATGTCTTATAAATAGAACATCTACACAACCTAGAACAAAACCTTCTCTCTAATAAACGATGTATAAGGAAAATTCAATCAGATTCCTTATGGCATCCTAACCATCCTTTTGTTCTGTCTCACAACAAGGAAAAACCTAAAACTTGTTCTGAAAGAGGAAGTAAACAGCTGTGATAATAAAATCCAAACATTTTTGGGCTTTTAGTGTTCGCCCATATTAATTCTAGGAACGTGTTTGTATCTACAGTAGTGCCTACAAGTAGCCTCTTATAAAATTCAATTGGCAATTATTTATTTCTCTGCTGATATAAAATCTGATTGGTGTTGAAACCTAGCGTTAGGTACGATATTATTAGTGCAAGTTTTTTACTATTCGCGTAGAATATTTTGGCTTTTTACTGGTTAAAAGTGGTCTGCGGTTATGTTGTTCGTTTAAAGCGAGCCGCTCATCTATTTGAGCCGTAAAAGAAAAAGGTGTGATGTTTAAATATCAGCATCAGAGACCTCTGATATAGCTACGTAATATCAGGTATTACCTAAACCATTACATTTTTATATTCAGTTTAAGATCATCAAGGCTATTATTAAACTCGGTACTAGCATGAAGGTGTCTTCAAAGGAAGAGGTTTCAAAATAGAACCGTAGAAAACGTCAATTACGATATAATATATCGAGGAGCTTCGGAGAAATACTTTTATTAAACTTGTTACTTTTATTGAAGCTCTTTTCGCTAACGTGGGACGAGTGACCGAAACTATAAGGTAACAACCAATACGGGCTTAGGTATAAAGAGGGGAAACAACATACTTAGAAATGTGTATAAGTAATATAATAATAATAATAATAATAATAAATATGTTTATTTCTCACCACAATATTATACAGTACATCGTTAAAAATGTTATTATAATAACTTCAACATTGTGGGAGACTGGTGCCTGAGCTAAGCTGCAAGCCTGTGTTTCAGGACACCAGGACTCCGCCTTTACATAGAAATCATATCAATCACGTAAATAACATTTGGGTATTGTACAAAGTCGGTGAGCGAACATAATTGTTTAAAAATTAAGTTAGTATGATTGTGTTTATGTATGTATGTGGGCATATAAGTGGGTGTGCGTTGTGTATGAGAGTGTGATTATGTGTGCGTGTGTATGTATGTGTGTGTATGTGTGGGGGTGTGTCAGTGAGTGTGTGCTCGTGTATGTTTATTACATTTATATTATTACACTACGGTTGCAAGTAGTTCTTCGGTGTTGTCGTAATTTATTTCTTGTAAGAAGGAAGTTATTTTTATTTTACACATGGTCTTATTAAGATTGACTATCGGTAGCATCGCATTAATTTTATTATAAAGAAACCCACCCAGATGGCAGAAGAAACGCTTGGAAAATTGGGTTGAAATGCGAATGTCAGGGCGATCTACGGGGCTATATCGTCTCTTACCTTGTGAGGCAGAAGGGTGGTATGTTAGCAGTGAGTGTTGTTTAAGTATTACGCTTTTAAAGTAAAAAAAAGTAAGTAAACTCTTACTCCAAAGCGCTGAACAACAAATCTCGTTAATAAATGTTGTTAATTCACACAACAAGATTCATATAGTAGATAAATAAAGTAAAACTGTGATCACATTTGTCAATAAACCCGAAGTTCGAGTCAGCGATTCCCGTGAAATCTCTTGTAACGTTTGAGGGTTTTTTTGGTTACTCGATAAAGTGACTTCAAGGTTTCTTTAACAACCCTGACATTTTTATTACTATAGCCCTTTTTAGGGTCTGAGTCTAGCGTAGTCACTGTATCCTTCTCAAAAGATGGTGCATTACCTATATTATTAAAGACTGTGATGGTGACTCATAAACTAATATTCGATCATACTTCATCACATCGGGTGTTCAGGTTTAGTTCCTTTCTACCAATGGAGTTTAATAAAAGCCACATAATTTAAAATCTTATAAAGTTTAGGTACAATCAAATATGTTCGAATTACATCCTGGCCAATTTCAATTTTAATTTCAAAAAACATTGTCATTTAAAAAGTAAAGAAAAATAAAAGAAAAAAAAACCTAATGGCATTTCAATATTTTTGAGAGCTAGAGGCGATTGTTTCTTAGTGAAATCTAAAAAGTATATTGTCGCTTTGCAATGTGCGTATTTTACACCATGTTACATTGCATTTTGCAATAATTGTTGGTTTATACATTATGATATAATATATTTTTGTTTATTTTGTGGCCCAATTTTAATGCTGTGGCGAGATCTTTAGACACACAAAAGTTTTAAGAACCTGCAAAATATATATTATAGAAATATACTACCTACTGATATTTCGTTGTTTCACCATGCAAGACGATATTTTTAAGATTCATATAAAATTCAAACCGACGCTGCAGACCGCCGCACCGCGTCTGTTATTGTACCGCTGCCGGGAGCAAGCTCTTCAGAGAAAGAAATAATCTCAGACCACCGGTATAAATAAAACAGTTATATTAGCCTCCCTAGAGTTATTGTATTGTCCTTCCGAAAGTTACTGCTTACAAGTAAGGTAACATAAGAACAGGTACTGCTTTGGTACCTACATAAAAACCGGCAAGGTATTTAGTACAAGCAAAAGGACTCAAAGTTGTGAGCTTAGTACATAGTTACTCCGACCTTTCTTTATGGCGGCTTTTTGTCCTGAATTCGTGTGTAACAAAGCAAACACAGCTGAAAATGATAAAGCTTTGAGAATAAAAGAAAAACAATCTTGTAAAAGTATACTCTCGTTTTATCGTATACAGCAAAATGCGAAGAAATACTTTTAAAAACAGTTGTAGTTGAGCAGTAGGAATTCATATCATAAAGTTCAGCACGTAAATCTCCTCACGTCATGTGCTGTCACCGCGATGTAGGTACTGCCGATCGATTCTGTAAAAATCTCACCGTGAAAAGTTCGGTGGAGTGAGCTTAGAGTGAGCTGCCAATAGTGTCAACCCCTACCATTAGTTGGAATTACAGCTCACTCCACGCTCACTTCACCTAAGTTTTCACGGTGAAAAGGTTACATAATCGCACTGCTGGTTGCGGCGAGCCGCCGCCGCGCCGCAGGTGTGCCCCGGGCCGCAATATACCCGCAGACCTACACGTGGGCTTGGGGCATTCCGCTTCAACTGCATCAAAGTCTGGTTGACATAGGTTTATCGGTGTGACCAGGCCCGCACAATATTGTGTGTTTCAATATAAAGTTAATCTGGGGGTCTACTCCGAAGTGGAAAGTGCGAATATTCGGATCGGACCGACACATCGCCGAACCGAATATTATTGAAAAATGCGAAAAAAGTTCGTATCGGCTCAGTTGGGTTGGGACCATAGTCAATATTCGAAAGAGTGTAGGATCGGAACCGACCGAAACAAATAGTAACTTCGTAGCAGGAAACGGCCGAACATTCGGCAGATACTACTTCGGAATAGACCTCCTGCATATGACTACGGCCAAAAAGGTTTTGTCATTAGGTATGTCGCCTTTTTGTACGTACTAAATCTTTTCAATAACTACTTAACCGTATTATAACACTTTGGGAATATATTTTTCAGGTTTACTCCTGGGCAATTATGCCAGCCGTCTGACCGCACACATAAAGCCTCATAATAAACACGACTCACTGAATATTGTATGCGCTGAGTGCTGAGCGAATTATTCCTCATTTAATAACTTCAGGGGAAGGCCAATGTGTACCTATGAGCCCATTTTAATAATTATAACTACTAATGTGCCTGTAAACAAACCAACTTTGTAAAGATGTAGTTTTACGCTGACTGAATTTATACCAACAAGGTTAGTCAGTATTAAATATTAAAAACCAGCCAAGTTCCGTAGTCAGCCATAATGGCACGTGGATTTAGAGGGCGGGGTTGGTAGTTATTACTATGAATAATTGAATTGAATAAAGCGGTTTAACCATTATTGTCCGTAATTATTTTAAATATTTTACATGTTTACTTATTACCTATTTCGTTATTTTTGTACGAAGTATTCCAAGCGAATTTTACAAGACAGGCCTCTATAGCTCCTGAACTAACAAAGTTATCTAAGCCGTTATGGTTTTCCTCCAAAGTACATCACATGGACTACCATCATGATTTTTTTCGGATTTTAACAAAAAAATGCGTTTTAAAGTAAAAGAAATCGTCTTAGTAACCTCTCAATGTTTTTAACGACTTTAGACCAATCTAATGATACCCAACACTATGGGGGTACGCGTAAGGGAGGTACCCCAAAAAAGAATCGTGATTTTATTTTAGCACTTTGTCGACGTGCTATATACACATTTCCATGCAAAGTTTCATCTTTCTAGCACTAACCGTTTGGAAGGTAAGCCGAGGACGGACGGACGGAAATGACGAAACTATAAGGGTTCCGAGACGTGAACTACAGAACACTAAAAAGGGAACACAACTTGAGTTCTTTGCATTGCTTCGTAACGAGAATCCAATTAAATGTATAGCTGTGGGTAACCACTGAAGTTAAGCAAGATTTCTTAGACTTACGAATGAAGTCCCATTATTATTGATAGCTTGATAAACTTAGCAGACGAGGAAAGTTCTGTGTAAAACTTATTAGTGGAATAAATTCATTATCTTAATTTTATCTGCTATTCGGACGCGGATCGTGACTGTTGCGTACAATGCAGAACTGAGCTGCAACGAATGCAGCTCTCAATAACTTCGTCCGACTTTACTGAAATTACTGCCGAGTGAAAGTTTGTACAGGGCTTTGAACGAGAAACGAGGCTCTTCTCGAGACGAAAACTCTTCATGTGAAAAAAAAAACTGGCTTGGTACTTGGCAGAGCGCAAACTGCGCGTGTTCGATTTTCAAATGGTAAAAATTATCTTCATTGGTTTTTGGTGGTCACTACACTCACTAGAACGCTTAATTTTGTTTGTTATTGTTTATTTATTCATTGATATTAATGCTTTGTCCAGTGATAATAGTTTACATTGACACCAAGAAATAGATTTTATAGAAACAGGAATACTTATATAACAAAGGAGGCGTCTAACAATCAGGTATGCTAAACATTGTCTTTGATCAAGGATTCTGAATCTGCAGTGATTAACAAATCTGAGAAATATTATTTTTACATGGATACGGTCTGTATTGCTGCACGTTTTCGAATGACACGCTTGGCAGTTAGCCAAACTAGGGGTTTATTCAACCAGTACGCTAGTTGAAGTGCTAACTTGGAGGCTCGTGACAGAACTGCCAATGTACTTATTCATGCACTACCGTGGTGAGTCGACGATTTGTACTTGTAGAGATTTCCTTTAGATTGGTTTCGAAGCAAATAGCGTAATTTAAAGTGAACTTATAGTTCGTATCTTAATAGTCAGCTTGTCATCATCATCCACTGCTGATCATAGACCTCTCGTTTCATATACCAATGTGTGTAATAGTTCAACCCACCAACCCCTGCAACCCCTGCAACTGTTTTTTAGTCATTTACTTTTCTTCTAGTCTCATTCTCCATAGAAATATAATAACAGATTTAGATATTTCAGTCTACTACTGGTGAACGGTACGGTGTACCTACTCAAAACGGTGAAGGAAAACATCGTGAGGGAACCGGCATGTCCTAGAACCAAAAATTCGAAGACTTGTAACATCTACCGACCCGCACTGGGCCCGCGTGGTGGATTACGTCCCCTCCCTCTCACATAGAGGAGGCCTGGGTCCCAGCAGTTGGAACATTATAGGCTGATTTTGACTGGTGTACGACAATTATAATTATGAATAATATAATATCCCTGGACATTTCACACAGCACCATTTGTCCCAAGCTAAGCAACCTAATGCTTGTGTTATGGTAACAAGATGGGTGATAAACTACTTATATACATTTTTTTTTTTGTAAATACATACATATTACAGATAGAAAAACACCCAGACTCGGAACAAATACATGTAGGTCATACAAATATTTGTTCCGTGCGGGAATCGAACCCGCGACACGCAGCGCAGCAGTCAATCGCTTAACAACTGCGCCAACCGTGCCGTCTAAATAATGAATAAAATGCTTCAATCATAGGTAACGGTTAATGTACTCATTGCAGAGCCCAAATTGTAGTCGGAAGTTTAATGAAAACCTCACAGCAGAGCGGTAGGTACCTACGTGAAATTTGACGATAGATAGCGTGCCCGCCATATACAGCACTGAAAATAAAAAATAAAGGTGGGCAATTGATTGTGTAGGTCTCTAGAATTGCATTTAATCGATGAATTTTGCGTTCGAAACTTGATATTATCGCATCTGCTCTATAGATATGCGAACTGTCACCGTAATCATTTTAATATAATTATCTACCAGGTTAAAAAAATTATGGTTTGTTTCTAGGTCCAGAGTCCAGTGCTGGTGGTGGAGCTCAACTTGAACAGACTCGAGGGCACACAGCTCAGGGCGCTGGGTCTGCTGTCCGTGTACGGGTTCAACGTGACGTATGAGGTGCGAGGAGCAGCGCAGTCTCCTGGACCCACTTCATGCAGCGCCATCGAGTGCAGACTGTTGGGACACTGCTACGCCAGGCGAGATTATCAGTAAGTTACTGTTATGGCAAAAAATTAACAATTTAATTAAGAACTCATTTGTTTTTAATTTTCCGTGATGTAATCATGGAAATCACTGTTATCCAAAATACCTGTCATTTACAATGATATCATAATATTATCCTTTACGATTAAAAAATATAAATCAAATAGAGCAGTCTTTGTTGGAAACCCGTTAGCTAAGGCAAAAAGCGTGGAGTGTTAGCGAGAACAAAACGGGTGCCAGAGACACTGACAAAATATAGTCTCACTCACTGTTTGTGAATTCTGGTTTGCATAGCAAAAAACCTCACTTTCATAATATAAAACCGTGGCAGATATTTCCGTAAGATTATTCACAATATTTATTGCTAACTCCACAATATTTTCCGCATCGCAGGGAGTTTTACTGTTCATGTTTCGAGGGTTACTCCGGAGCGGACTGCGGAGAGGGTCCCCTGTGCCCGAGGACCTCCAACATGTGTAAGAATGGCGGCACATGCAGGTGAGTCAAGACATGACCCTTTGGTTGCCAGTGTTTAAAAGAACAAAGAAAGAAAAAAAGGTTTATTTGCGGTAAACATGACGCTAAGAAAGAATACAAACACAAAAAAGAACAAGTACTTATTTACTAGAACTGAGGGCTGATTTTTCCAACGCCAGATAATTTTATCCGAGGAATAATTTTGAATTTTTGACAGTTCGTCCATACAGAACCTGTCGGACGTCAATTTTCTTCCTCGAATAAAAGTTATCTGGCGACGGAAAAAATCAGCCCGAGACACGAAAAAAAGTCCTAGTAAATAAGCACTGGTAACAGTTCCGGTTTGTTTCCCGAGAACAAGTCACATCTGTATGTAAGGGTCACATAACCATTTGAATGAATTCCGCTTTTTGCGTCGTGTATCCTCAATTTCGTTGGGTTTTGTTCAAGAACAAAAAGGGGTTAAAATTAAAGTATCACAAACTTAACGTACGTTTTTTTGTAGATTTCTAACATATTTATCAACGTGGACAGAAGTTTTGTAAATTCATGTTTGCTGCTACAGGAGTGTAATGTCAACTGAAGACTTAGACGAGATCAAAAATGCTCATTAAAAACCTTTAGATGTTATGCATCGAATCATTATGTACAAGTTACATGTATCGACAGACAGATGGGCCCGGCCGCCGTCAGCTGTATCTGTGCACCGGGCTACACGGGCGACCTGTGCGAGGCGCAGCTAGCACCACCCGGTGAGAACATTTTAATAAGCTTACTTAGCTTTTTTAGCTTTCTAAAAATAGCACTACAGCCATACAAAGTTGTGCTCCTACTTCTATCTGTCGTTTAAAATTCGTGCACCATGAACACAATTATTTATACTTGATTTACTATATTCTCAGCAATTTCGCTAATAAAATAAGCAAAATTAACAATCTTCTTTCAACCATATGTCAATGTTTACATCTCAAACCTCAAATATCTGGCGATCCATCATCATTACGAATCCGCTTCTAAAATAACGAGGCGTTTTCAGGAAATGAATTAGGATTACAGAGGAATGAAAAGTAGTCGAAACATTCTCTAATCGTGTGTTTGTCTGGCAGAAAAAGCCAGAACAACACACATGATTAGGGAATGTTTCGACTACTGAACAGCCTTATTTTATAATGTTTGTATTTTTGTGAATTTTATAGCAATAACCGTCTTTGACTTATCTAAACTATTAGTTACATATTTACTGAAGTCAAAAAGACAATAAAACTAAGAACTGAGCACCCACCAAACCATCTCCACATAAAAGTACAGGCCAATCTATTATTCAAAGTTTAACTTAGGTTACAACTTATTAACGTCTGCCACGTTAATTTTATTTCTGTTAATTTGGTTCTAGAATGCGGTATAGAAGAATGTGCAGAAGTCTGTAAGGAAGGAACAGATTGTGACTGTAACCCGAAGGATACAGACTTCTGTGAGTATTTACATTCATCGATAATGCTAGGAAGCAGTGATAACTTCATTTAGTAGCAGTCATGTAACAGTATCTAACCGTTGTATGTTTATAGCATCAGCACGATTTGAAACAAGACTAGAAGTAGTGGAACAAGCAGGTGTAAACATATCTCAAGAAATTATAAAACAGGTATACACTGAGAACTTAAAAAACAGTACAATATATTCCAGAGAGATAAAATAATTAATAACAATGATTATGTTCTTTCAGTTAACAAGCTATTTAATGGCGTCAAATATAACATTAGAAGATAAAATAGAAATTATAAATATAAGGTAAGTTTATCTTTACTAAACAACAAGTACTGTTGTTGTACACATGGTATACATTTCGTGTCGTGATGATGTATGTATGGTCTGTGCATGTGACAGTGCGGTGTCGGAAGAAGCACGCGGAGTGTGGGTGCGCGTGTGGGCCGCGCGGCGCGAGGCAGGCGCACTGCGCGCGGCACTCGCGCGCTTTCGCACACATGACGTGCGTTTGCGCACCGACACGCTGCAATTCTACATGCAGCCTGCGCTTAGTCTGCACGTGAGTACATGCCATGACTCGATCTCAGTAACCTCATCATCCTCTGGACCGCCTTTTGTAGGATCTCGAGCTCAAGTAGCTTAAGAACGCAACGATGATAAATAAACCCTTTAATAAGCAAAATCATGTCTCATGTGCCGAAAGTTGGCGAAGTAATTACTTTTCGAGACGATACGAGATAGAGAGATAAGATGAAAAAAGTGTATAAGAAAGCTGTTGAAAATTACTTTAGGTGGTTTTCCGGTCTGTAAACGTTCCCTACTGGCTTATAAAAAATCATTTATTGTAATAAAGAATGTAACACGCTGACTGAAGTTTAAATTAAAAACTAAAACCGTTACAACTGGTAACCTAGGCATGGCACAACGAACAAAAGCCCCATGACCTATTAGTTCTAGATTTATTTTCTATCATGTGTTTGCGTTTTTAACATGTGTTTTAACATGTATGCAGAATTTGTGGTCAGCCCAAATTTAATTATTTTTGGCAAGGGTTCTTTCCGTCTCCCAGATGCCGCCTTTGTCAGGAATAAATAAGATACTAGAGACCACTTGGGACCGGTTGTTAGACACACATTTTTTCCGTATTTTTATTACAAAGGCAGGAATGTGGCACATTCTAAAGTACGGCGAGGCAAGCAAGAATGGGTTCAAAGTACGCGTATACCCATACCCATTCTTGAAATAGCACGGTAAGCTTAACTTTTAATCAAGCTTGCCATGCTTTTTATTGTTGAGATATCTTCCTACATTTTCGTAATCTGTGCTGCTTAACGATGTTTAGGTTTAACGTGGAGGCTAACTGCTATAAGTCATCGTGTCATCTATTATGTACAACGTTTCGTAGACGATAACGTAGTAAAGTTAATCAACGACATGGGTGTTTTAATGTTTGTAAGAGCCCGTTCAATTACTGCAATTAAGCGTTTGGTGCCGACTATAGCGAGATTTGGCATCGTTCCAGCACACATGCTACCAGATAACACTGGTTTACCTGGCTTAGCCCTTTCTTTATGATCCTCATTGCTGAGCACACCCTAATACCGCTACCTGCTTAATCCCATGTTTATAAGACTGCATTATACGTAAATACAACCGACGCACTCATTTTATGCAAACAAAATCATGCGGAATTAATAAATAAAAAAAAAAATTAAGTTAATCTTAATAAACTTATGGTTAGTTCCCTAAAAGGGATATTTTATTAAGATTGGATTCGCCCCCAGCCCACCAAGAAATGGGGACTACCAACTTCAACATAGTTTACTTGAAGATACAAGATTTTGTCTCATCTTAATTTCAAAATGTTGCTGTAAAGCTGATATAGTTAAAAAGTGCGCAACTCAATGATTATGTTGACTGGAAAATATTTAAAATACTAAGGCATCCTTTTGCAGACTCTGGCTGTGAACCATCGGCCAGAAATATGGGTAGGCTCGGAGTTCATACTGACATGTATGGCGTATGGATCTCCGAATATTGCTTTCACGTGGTACAAAGACGGTGTCAAGATAAACTTCAATGGAACTACGAGGTATGTGAGTGTGGTTTTAGGGTTAACGTGACCAAATTTTCTAGTTATTGAAACTTTAAACTTCAATCATTTGGTTATAAAAAGTCCAACGTCCACGGACGGACGCTACCTAATAGCCTGGTGTCGAGATCGACGAACAAACCAGTCCCTGCACCAAACGAACTTTAAAATTTTAAGGTTTTAAAACTTTATTTTAAGCAAACTATTTTTTTAATATACTTTGAAAGGACGACGCAGTACGTTAGCAGCTGGCAGATAGAAAGCATTGCCATTTAAAAGAGTAATCATTTTTCAGAGACATTTGGACGCGTACGGTGTCAGAAGACGCGCTCGGTCGTCGCATGTCAGTGTTAGGCATATCAGAAGCGAAGAGGCCCGACAGCGGCAAGTGGTCCTGTGCAGCAGACGATGCTGGCAGGAGACGATGTAGAGGGCTGAGGCTGACGGTGCTGAGACCGCCTGATATACGTCTCGTGCCTTCCACAATCACTGTCAATAAAGTGAGTCAATCTTAGCTGGTTTTAAGCTCTGGTGTTGCAATAATAATAGATTATTCATCAAGGGGATAAAACAGTGTCTTATGTCACGGCCTCTATATTGAACCCCGAACGCAACGTAGAATTCTAAGGCTAATTAGAGGGCTAGGATCTCTGAGTTAACTCCCTGGCTCCGCTCAGGTGTTAAATCTAGGCTCCTGAGTGCAGCGAGGGATTAATGTTTATCCCAGAGGAGAATACTCTACTTTTCGCACCTTCTGCGAAGTAATAATAACCATTTAGATTTTCGAATAAGTTATTTATGAGTATTTATGAAACAGTTAAATAACCGCGGAATACTTATTTATATGCAGTTCACACACAATTTTATCTAAACTCATGCAATTTCATCAACAACACAATAAATAATGAATAATGAAAAACGAACGAACGAATATGACGCTCAAATCCATACGCGCTACAGCAACCGATCAGCTGTTGCAATGACATGCCGCCATACCCCAACAAATAATGTGGAACTAAAACCTATGGAAGTGGTCTCTCAGTGGCTCTTTGATTGAGCTTTACTTTATTTATTAAAAGAAAAGTTTCTTACAATTTGTTTTGTTATGGTTCCAAATTCAAATCACATTAATGAATTTCATTAGAACTAGAAATTCGGTGGTTAGAGCCTATGGCTATAAAGACTTGCTTTAGGTTATGTTACCATGACATATTATACATTATCAAATAAGAACTGTGAAAAACTTTTATAAAAAAAGCAATAAATAATTCTCAAATTGTTTTGATATACCAGTTGATAATAATTTGTGTCAGGGCGATAACGTAAGTATAACATGTCTGGCGGGAGCGGGGCGAGTGCACGGCGCACTCGGGTTCAGTTGGGCGAGGGAGAGGACGCTGCTACCGATGGCGCCGGGCAGAGAGGTCTGGGAGGACCTGTTCCCCGCGGGGAGCGTCCTCAAGCTTTATAATGTACAGGTACGTCATATTATATAGCGTTGAAGCCGTTTAATCTTTCACTTTCGTACTATTCGATATATCTTTTGGATTTTTAAATAGAAATCCAGTGAGTTCCGCTGTCAAGTATCATCGGTAGCTGGCACCAACGCCAAAGGTGTGACAATGTGGGCTGTAGGAGCTGACGACGTAGCGTGTGAGAGCGACGCTTCCCATGGCTTGCGCTGGCCGAAGACTGCTCCCGGAGCGCACGCGACAGCCTCCTGTCCACCTGGACACAGCGGAGAGACTAAAAGGTTACTAGAATAAACTGATTTCCCTAAATTATGAGACGTCTGATTTAATATCATCATGAAGTAAAAGTTTTACGACGGTAAGTTATTTTCAGGTTCTGTGAGCCGAAAACCGGGCAACATGGCGTCAAATGGATGCTACCAGATTTCTCTGGTTGTGTTGCAGACTCACTCAGAGATATTTATGAACAGGTAAAAGAAAACATACAATTTAGATGTTTTTGTCTATTCATAACAACCAGTTGAAACGTATATTATGTTGTTGTCAGTTCACTCTGGTATCGCTGGGCTATTCTTGGCGCGCTGTGTCGCACGTGTTGCGACAGTACGGTGCAGTGCTGCGCTCCCTGCCGACACACCCGGGCGAGGGTGAGCCTCCCCTCACACATGCAGCACACATGCTGGACTACCTCATGTCTGCTGCGGCTCAGCCAGCCGACAGGAGCCACAGCGCGGAACATCTGCTGCAGATCTATGACCACCTGCTCACACATCCTGATGCTTTCCTTGATGAAGAGGTTAGCAGCTACTGAACATTGATTAGGTTGAAGCAAGGTCAAGTTTATATTTAGTTTAGAATATTGCATTGATTAGCCATGCTATTTCTGTTAGAAAATCTTCGATCTTCAAAACGCGGTGGTGGATACAGCAGGCATGAGGAGTGACTTCGACAAGCACTACCACGAGTTCACAGTCATAACGAAACCAGTACATGAGGACAACGCGGCGCACTTCGAGTTTCAACCAGCTCCAGTGGGGAGCGAGGAGTGGCTCGTGATGTCAGCAGGAGTGGAGCTGGTGGATAGAACTGGCAATGCTTCTGTGGTCACCGTGCTGTATCGTGATCTGGGTGCAAGGTTGCCGTCGTTGAGAAGATACGTCGAGTACAAGTAAGGACCCCCTTTATGAATAAATAGTAAATCTTTTATTTCAGGCAGCATTATAACAATTTTAAGAATAATTTCACATCACTAATTAAGACTTTATAATTAGATACTAATAAGCACTAAGCAATAAGTATAAATTACACTACAGCTTACCTTCAGTACACTCTACTTTTATGAATAACATGATTAATAGGTATGTGTTCTGTATTCAGATTGTCAAGCAACTTATTATTAAAACTGATTTTGACTTCTATTTTAATTCGCAGTATTAACGTTGTAGACCTTTTGTTTTTTAGTGTTTCCAGTACTTTTTTGTATTTTGTTTTGTTATTTTTATTTATTTATTATTTTCGTTTCCCTCCTACACGGTAGCTGTAGCGGCAACTGTTCCAGGTCCGGCCGCGCGACAGAATATACACTAGCATCACAACAGATGCAGGTGTCTGTCAGCGGCGTGGGAGTTGATCCCACGCTCCCTCACACTATCACACTGCTGTTCGCGCACTCCAAGAATTATAGTGCTTTTGGTGAGTAAGACATCAAACAACGCTCGACAACTATGTTAACTAGAATGTACGCTCGCTTCGACAACAATGTCAACTAGAATGTGCGCTCGCTCATGTAGTTGTTCTATGTCAGCACCTCAGCTCGCGTGTGGAGGTCGGTCGCGCTCGGCGCCGCGCGTGTGGAGCACGCAGGCGTGTGAGCTGCGCATACCGGAGCGCACACACGTCGCGTGCCGCTGTCGGGGACTGGCGACCATCGCACTCTTTACTGTCCACAGGGAGACATTCGTGAGTACTATTATTGGAGAGGCTGAAAGAGTATGAAGAGACTGAAATATACCTAATATTGACACCTACCCAATTTCCGACACCCTTGTTGTTTTATTGTGAAAATAAAAAAATCCCACTTACAATGAGGCTTATAAAGCAGGAGAACCAAGGTAACCGGTATAGCACAAAGAATTGCCAAACTTAAGTGGCAGTGGGCAGGGCATATTGTTCGCAGAACAAATGGCCGATGGGGCCGAAAGGTTTTGGGGGGCGAATGCGTACGGGAAGACGTAGTGTTGGAAGAACTCCCACAAGGTGGACCGATGACCTTGTTAAGGCAGCAGAAATCCGCTGGATGAGAGAAGTATAGAACCGGTCGAAGTAGCGGGGCAGTGAACGTCTTTCGACTGATTTGACGTTCGCTGCTGGACATAGGCCTCCCCCAGCCCCGCTTACATTAGCGGTTTGGACTGTCTGAGAATCTTAAGAACATTTTGATTTCGACTTACCTTACGAAAACTTGTGCTTCTACTCCCTTCAGCGTACCAGGCATGACTGCCGAATAAGTCGCCGCAGGGGCGGGTAGTATTACACACTGCATTTGTGCTTAACATCGAAAGACTTTTTTTTTTGACTAAGTTTTAGGTTGAACACATTGATTTTTTGTACATATATGTTTTCATTTTATTATATTTTGAAGACATATTACATAGTTATTGATTTAAAATTATCATGAATATTTTTTTTCAGTCGCTTGAACAATTACGACACAAAGCCTGTAAGTGGGTGGTGTTTGCAAATGGAGGTGAATGCCGATTTACTTGATGATTTGTTAGATTTCTTTGTTTTGGAGATGTTTACGCATATATATGTATATGTCGGAGTTATTCGTTTATTCGGAACGCCAGCGCCATCGCGTGGCGCTTGACAGAATCTAGCCTGAGTTCGTGGGGGTGGACGGGAGCTACAGCTATACAAGAGCGGTGTGAGCAGAGCTCTTGGGATCATCGAAACATTGGACATCGTACGGACAACATGTGCTTAGAAACTGTCTCGCGTTCCGTATCATTAAGTTGTGTATCCACAGTGTGTGATTCGCTAGTGTGACTAACTTGCTCGTAAATTATAATCTGATTTGAACTGCAAACCGTTTTTTATTGCGCTATAACCAACTCTACCAATAGTACGCCCAAAGTAGAGTAGAGAAATACTCTTTACCCTTTAGGAGAATGAATACTATAAGCACTCAAAATTGTTTTTTTTAGACAGGTACAGAAAATGACTTACGAGGCATCGTGAAGATCACTGTAAGCCTGGGAGGTGCGATGTGTCTTGTGGCGGCATTACTCCAGCTCCTCGGCCTGGTAGCTGGCAGTAAGACCAGGCTGCCGGTGCTGCTCAAAGCTGCCACTGCGGGCTTTCACTCTGCAGCTATGTTAGCTCTACTTGAGTGTGACACGAGGCAGGTGAGTTATAATAACTTGAGTCCTGTGTGTGTGTGTGTGTGTCCAGATAATAAGTGAGTGAGGTGTGTTGATATGTCGGACAGGACGTAGCATGTCCGGGCGGCGTAGGCTGGGCGGTGGCGCTGTGCTGGATGGCGGGCTGCGCCGCGCTGTGTGCTGCGCCCCTGCTGCTGCACGCCGAGCTGGCTGCCACAGCGTCGCGCGCGCCCTCTGTCGGACTACTGTGCGGTACGTGTAGGTGCAGACAGGCCGGTGTGCAGGAGGGCTGGGCGTGTCGCTATACTCACGTGAACTGGTTGTAGGCGTGTGCACACTATGCTGGCTGACAGCTCGACTGTGGGGCGGCGCGCCGCTTCAGCTGGGTGCGGCCGCAAACGCCGTGTGTGCTGCGGGCCAAGCGTTACTAGCAGCGCTCGCGTTCGCACTTGTGCTCGCACTCAGGGGGCCAGCACGCGAGCACAAGCCGGGGAGACAAGAGCACGTGCGCGAGCGAGCACGAGTAGTGCGGCACACGCTAGTGCTGCTGGTCACTACGTGCGCCACGCAAGCGGCCGGAGTGGCGTACGTGCAGCCCGCAGAGACCAGCATGCCGCACGTTGTAGCACTGGCCGCCGCCGGGCTGGCTAATGTGAGTCAACTCAACTCAATGATATTGATTCTTACTGTCATATGCCATTCGACTCGGCCAAAATCTCCCATTGCTTGTTCAGGGTATAGCGATGCTGGTGTGCTACGTAATCATGGACGAGGAGTGTCTGCAGGCAGCGCGGCGCCTGCTCACACTCTCCTCACACAGCGAGTGGCAGGACCCACCCGAAGGAGACGCCTCGCATAGTCGTGAGTGAGATTCTTCTTTTTCACATACAATATGTTGCCACGATCCCGATTTTCTTGATTCTAGACCTACAAAAAACTCCACAAATGGAATATAATGCTCCACCACCACCACCGATTTAATTATGCAAACATTTATTCTTGTCCCAACTCCTCGTTTTTCCAGAATTAGCCAGCCAACTCATTTTTGACTTTATTAAGTGGGTCAGTTTGTTTGGGTTATTGGACAGACTACCCTTTTGCCTGAACCACTCCTCGCTAAAATTATCTTCCCTTTAGGCTTGCTTCTCGTGAATGTTGAGCTGTGTAGGTACCCACTTACTTAAAGGCACACGAAGTAATTTTTTGCTCCTTTGATGTAATTGCTCTATGGCGTTCCAAAGCGAGTATAAATAAATAATAAGCTGTTTTCATCATATTGTTGTAGTGTACATAAAGCAAGGTCGCGAGGTGGAGTGCTCCTCGTCTCATGTGTCGCCCGCTAACACCTACTGGCAAGCGCCGACGTTAGAGAGCCCGAACACCATGTACAGGTGAGGACTGAGGTACTATTTTTACACTATTATTCAGTCGCGATCACGAAGTACCTTCTACATGAGATCTGACATGTCCCATTGTTGCTGCAGACGTCAGTCGAGCGGTGCCTGTGTGGCGGACATAGTGCGGTGCGTGGAATACAAGCGCAAGCTGCAGTCACCGCGCACACACACGCGCGCACTGTGCGACCTAATACCCACAGGTAGCGCTATGTGAATATTTCATTCAGGACATGATTGTTAGCAGTTTTAGAACTTGGGTTATTTTGTAGGCCACTTCTGGTGTCCTGTTATTTGAATTCCCAACGCTTTTCGGTTACTTGTAACGTAACATACCCAACTATAACACGTTAGCCTTTTGACCTCCCACGTTACATTTGTCATCATACAGCATAGTTACACTGTGCCTCCCGCAGACGGTGACGGTGTGCACGCGCGCACACAGCCGCACGTGTCGCACGTGTGTGTGGAGCTGCGCGTGCTGCCCGCGACACATGTAGCGCCACACGACACAGACACGCGCTCCTACAGGGACAGTACCGATACGCCCAAGGTAGTGCAAGTTCAAATCGATGCAAATTCACTTGAAATGTCAACTCGAATTCTAATCTAATCATAATTTCCTAGGAGAGCTGTACGATCTGTCAGTCGACGCCCAACGTGTCGGCACGTCCGATCAAGAGCTGTCTCAAGAAGCGCGCGCCGCAGTTGTCGTGTAGCAGCTCACTGCCGTCCATCCACCGCGAGTGCAGCGACGAGCACAACCACTCACACATACAACTAGTCAACACACACTCACATGACACAACAACAACTCACACAACACACACAAACACTGATAAAGTGCTACATAAGATATCACATGACTTGGACTTCCTACTCAACAGGACGCCGAGCCGAGCCGTCGACCACTGCTCACAGCGCATAGAAGAAGCGCCCACTTAGTAGTGCGGTATGAGTGATAAGTAGGTAAACTAGTGACATGAAAACAGGAATGTGATATGACAACCTTAGAGATAGTGTACATATTGTAATAGAGACTGTATAAATGTACGTATAACTTAGGATATAATCTTTATAATTTAGTAATGTATTTTCGTAACAACAACGAACAATTTATGCTTAGTTAAAAGAAAAAAAGAGTTGCATTAATATTAAACTCTTGTTCATCACACGATAGAACGATCTGACCATTGTTATTATTATTGTTCATCATATATGTTACTGTTCATTTATCAAAAAGATAATCCTCATCATCATCATTTTAGCTGAAAGACGTCCACTGTTGGACATAGGCCACCCCAAGATATGATAATTATATTTTTGTATATTTTTGAAAATATTGTTTTATTTAAATTATCCATTACTAACTAGATACGTCGCAAAGAGAATGATTTTCCTTGTTTTAGTATTTATTTGTGTAACGCGGTGTCCTGCGTGAGCGACGAATACGACGCAACGCGACGCTGCGAACGCGACGAACACGATCATCTCAACGGCATAGGGTTGCTTGCGGCCTATATGACAGCCTGCGGCGAGACGCGACGTAACGCGTACTTGTTTTGAGGGCTACCAGGACGCGTCACTTCAACTTTCGAGCAAAATATTGTACTGTACTTCTCCATGATTCGAGAAGTAATGACCAAAATCACGTAGGACATTTGTCGCGTATAGCATCGCGTCGCATTACGTCGCGTCGTATTGCGTCGCGTCGTGTTGCGTCGCGTGGCGTCGTGTTGCGTCGCGTCGCGTCGTATTCGTCGCTCACGCAGGACTTCGCGTAACAACAACACTTTGTCATTTACGATTTGCTTAACATCGTTGTAGCGATTGAGGCGCTCCGGTAAAGTAGAAGAGAAATAATGAAAAAAAAAGCTAAAGCAAATAAAAAGTTGTCTTCTGTGTTCGTTGTTTACACTTTAGTGAACTATAATACATCAATGTAGTTTACTATAATATATATATCCGTTGTTTGGATTGATGTTTATCTTTATTTATGAATACAAATGAATTATAGCTATTTCGAATGTAAGTTGAGAAATAAACTAGACAGTGCAATAATTGCATTAAGTCTGCCTCTGTACATTTGTGTGCATAGAGTATTAAATAAGTAAATAATATAGTATAAATAATTTTATCATAAAACTGACCGCTCTTCCACGAGAATTATTTGGTGGAAAACACATTATAAAACTAAGCGGCTGCTGGTATCCAACCGAATTTATCGCGATTAAAATGAATAGGTTCTGAGATCCTAAGAGCGATGCTTTTTATTCTGGCTATCATCACACCTGCATCATTACCAAAGAATTACTTTTACAGCAGATATCTGATTATCAACTTTAAAACAGTAGTATTAAAGTAGAATATCCTCAAAATAGATCTTTGTAGAATTAAATTAGTTTCGGCAGTGGTGTGCGAGTCCCACCTCATAAAAGTTTTATAGCAGAACACTTTGATGCCAGTCTCGGGATAAAACGAGATTGCCTGTTGACTATGTAAAGTATAGTAAGTATTCATGGTGAGGACAGAACACTGCCACGAGGCCCAGTTTTTGAGAGACTAGGTACTGAATGTAAGCCGTCAAAGGTCCAAAAGCCCTTTCTAGCATTTCTTCTCAGAATACCTGATTCTCAAAATACCAGATTCTCTAAAAACAATATCAGATTCTCAATATATTAGATTGCGGACAGTCGAAATCAAAATATTTATAATAATATTATAAAAAAAACCTAGCTACATAGTTTTTGCACTAGACAGAATATTTGTACTATAAACTATCCAGGAAAGAATCCAGATTCTGAACAGTTAAACATTATACTACCATTTCAGAATGTAAAATACTATCTTGTGGAATTCAAGTGAAAGCGTTATTTTATTTATTTCAACTAAGGGTTCATTTTTCTAACGGCAGATAATTTTATCCGAAGTATAGTTTTAAATATTTGACAGTTCTTCCATAAAAAAATCTGTCAGACGTCGCTTTTATTCTACAAATAAAAATTATCATATCAGGAAAATCAGCCCTTAATCTAATTAATCGTTTATTAAAGATAATAAACTAAAATTGTTTTAACAAAACGATATATTTTCTTGTGTCTGTTGCAGAAAAACAAACAAATAGATTCTGATTGTCATAAAATGAATAAAAATGAATTACAAAAATTTTATCTTATTATATTATTAAGATGAATTATTGCAAAGTATTCCAATAACAAACAATGTTTTGTTATTTCATCCTTACCTCTTTCATGCTCTTGTAGGTATGTGTGTATTTATCTTCAGTAGCCTGATACTACACGACAACTAGCACTTGTTCTTGTACTGTGTAGAAGGGTATCAGGTCAGGGGATCCGACCGGAGTAAATCGACAAGATGGCGGCGGCCTACATAACGTTTACAAGTCCCTCATGAGGAACAGCACTATTATCTACTCAATGCATAATTTATTCCGTGACCCAAAGGCTTTAGTCCGAGCACCTCCGCACCAATCTCGTCTTGTAGGTACGAGTACTCTCATTTACATTACATAACTCCTTGTGGCTCAAATCCAAACATTATTTCCATTTCAAATCTCTAGTTTCATTTTGCATCTGTAAATGCATCCATTTACGAATGCGAAATGAAACTAGAGATTTGAAATGGAAGTAATGTTTGGATTTGGTAATACGAAAGCCGTTACAGCGGCATAGATAATTAGGTACCAATTTGGGATTGTAATAACCTGGATAGTGGAAAGCTCTCGGTAACTATCTAAACAGTTTGGGCAATGCGTCAAATTAACGACACAACTTATCAAATCAAGACATACCTAATAACCAGCGAACGAGTAATAACAGATTTCAGATGATACTTTTTGATTTGTTCCGTTGTGGTTGAACTAAGTCGTGGTTAATACTGACTCTGGTTTTCTGCTGTGCCGTAAAGTAGGTACAAAGTTGGGGAAATTCTAAACACTACCATCCCAAAGGGATTGTGTGCATTCATACAATGTGTTGTTTTTCGAAATTGATCATTGTTGAAGTTTGGTTTGTATAGGTATATACATACGTTTATAAGTTTTGTTTGTTCAGGTATACAAAGCAAAAGCTTTTTAAGTAGCAAAATGATGTTAATGCCTGCCTATGTGTAACGTGAGTCATGTGCGGTTCGATTCCTTTTTCATGGAATTACGTTTGTATTTATAGCAGATTACCGAATCATCCTGCGTTTGTATGGATCAAATTATTCCGTTGAAACAATGAACAATATAATGATAATTTCCATAACATTTTGTTTTCGTTTTTGGTACGAGTATACCGAGTACCAGCAAAGTTGTTTACGTTACCGTCTATGAGGAAACCTTTCAAAACCTATTTAGTGGTCATCCACAGTTACTTAAATGCCTGACTGATTCCTTCATGCATGTGCAGGATCAACTTCTTAACCAACATCAATAGCTATAGCTATAATAATTGACCACAAGAATCACAATTTTTGTAAAAAACGTTAGGTCTAACAAAGAGCTGCAGCAGTGTGGCAGGTAGCTATGAAAATTATATTAGAATAAGTCTTGAAACACATCAGCATAGTTTCGCTGCATAAAATATGTACATTTCCTCATCACGCCATTCGAACACACTACAATTTAATTACCGCTAAACGTGTATACGGTATACCTACCTAGATATTAAACACTAAAGACATTATTTTCTGCCTAGATAAACTACCTACACAAATATGCGAAGCATTTATTTGCTTAGTATTGCCTTAAGATACAAAGTTTATTTATTTATTTATATATACTTTATTGTACACCACAAAAATACATAACATAAAAAATACATCAAAGACTACAAAATATACTATGAGTGGCCTTATCGCTTTCTGCGATCTCAAAGTATATAAATATACCTGAAAGTTCTCATATAAATATTTTGAATTTATAAGGTTTAATACAACGTAATGATATTCTCTGTTATGTAACGGAAGGTACTCTTATGGATCAACATAATGTGTATGTATGTAGGTACATGAACCGTCTCGTAATATCCAGCAGGGTCCTAGGTTACACCCAAGATCGAATCGTCTCTAGATTGTGGTTATCGGAATACTATCGAGATTGAAATAGTATTAGCCCCGAATTGATGAAATACATACCCCACATACATATGTATAATACCTACCGTTCGTACTGATAAATTGAAACTACGCGATAATAAATTTAACTCCAGTGCACATACATATACCTTAGTAGGTATTTCACCAGCAACATCATTACGCTGTTTTCTGAAGCAAAATTATTTTTGGCAATTACTTTATTGTGTCTATGCTGCGCTCAAAATAAAAAATAAAAATCAAAAGTCATTTATTCAAATTAGGCTGAGAATCAGCACTTTTAGAATGTCAAAATTACAAAAGATAGTGCCCCACAAATGTCCACCCTTCACCACTTCCTAGTGCTATCGCTGGGAAGTAGTGGCGCAACAAACTCCCCAGCAGCACAGCTGTCTGTTCAATTAAAAAATACTTGATTGTATACAGTATTATGTACCTATGTTCGGTAATTAAAATTACAAGACCAGAACATAAAATTAAATTATTTGCCATGTCAGCTAGCCATGCCAATATACCAACAAATATAATAAAAACTATACGTAGGTACTCAAGCGAAAAAATAATTAATTAAAATAAAAATGTAAATAAAAAACTTACTACCCAAATAAAAGCCTCCAGGCATAAAGGGCGTCAGAGCTTACATATTTATGGATTGCTGGGTTCACATAGCTGTCACTTGAAGTCACAAATGATAAACTAAGACCATCGAAGTAAAATAAATAAATAAGTTAATTACAATAACCTGTCAGTAAGCTAATTCTGGAGAAAGAACATAAATTACTAACAACTATGGACATGTAATATTTAGTCTGCAATAAATGGAATTATTATAAACATTGTCTTGCGTTAAATTAGGGCGACCAACTATTCTTATCGTGTAAGTAGTCGTTGATGGAATAGTATGCCTTTAAACAAAGGTTGGATTTTACTTGAGCTTTAAACGCATTAAAAGGCAAGTCTAGCAAAGAAGAGGGTATCTTGTTATAAATAAGGTTATACCAAGCCCAACAAATGAGTTATGAACTTTATGAAGCCGGTGAAAGGGGGCACGTAGTTTGTCCTTATTTCTAGTGTTAACACTGTGAATATCACTGTTTTTAGTGTAGAAGTGTAAATTTTGCCTTATATATATGATGTTGGCAAAGACGAATTGTGATGCAACCGTGAGAATACCAATATCTTTAAAAAATATCTTAGAGTAAACTCTGGCACCTAGCTGGTAAATTGCTCGAACAGCTCGTTTTTGAAGGACAAATATATTTTGTATATCAGCGGCTTTTCCCCACAATAGAATACCGTAGGACATAACGCTGTGAAAATAACTAAAATAGACTAAACGAGCTGTATCAACGTCAGTGTATTGTCTTACTTTCCTGACGGCGTAGGCAGCCGAACTGAGCCTTCCTGCTAGACTTGATGTATGAGGTCCCCACTGAAGTTTGGCATCTACTGTTAAACCAAATTTTACGTATCTCCACGAAACAGTGTAATGAGGAGACAGCACAATGAAGATTGCGTAATTGTAGTAGTTTGCTTTTACTTTGTTCAAACGTAGATGAGTTGTGGAGTTAGGCTATAATAATTTGCTATTTTGAAACACAGATATAGTGTTAGTTGCTTGCAGCATGTTAACTGCGAACAATAACCCATTTCGGGAAGAAGTCTATAATCAGCAACTATTTGCGATACTAGTTACTCAAAAGTGCTCTACGCGTGTCGCATATCTACATAATAATAATAGTATTTATTCGTATCAACAATACAGCTATTTAAATTTACATACTTATGACTCAATTGCGAATATTATAGCACTAGAAGTTGTCGTAACTTGCACCCTTGCTATGTTATCAGGATAACTTGTATTAAGGAAACCAGTCCCAACCCTTGGTTTATATATTTTAAGGCATTGCAAAGATACAATAAAATCAAATAATGGTCACTTTTACATGGAAATTGAGTAAAATAAAATCAACGAAGAGAAAACAGATGCCAAAATACAACGAGAGGGTGTGTAGTGTGGTGGTGAGAGGTGTAAGTGATGTGTGTGAAGTGTGTGTGTTGTGTATGAAAGGGAAAGTTGCAATTAGAACTTTTCTCTAGAAAGAAGAAGCCATTCTGTGTCAGTATAATTTTGTTCAAGTAGCCAATTTGTTACAGTTTTTTTTAAAGGTATTACTTTCATAAGAGTAAAATTGCAGATATTTATTGAGTCTGTTATATAAATGTGGGCCTTGAAAGCAAAATAATCTTTTAGCGAAAACGAACTTACAACTATGCGGCTGACAGACCGTGTCTTTACGTCTTCTGGTGATTATGGCGTAAGGGATGTCGAGATGCTGTAGCACTACGGTATGGAGAACAAAGAGCTGTCTCACAGTGAGAACTCCACATCATTTGTATAGCTCATTTGTTGGGAAAAGAATAATGCAAACTAAACAATAAAACCCCGGTCAAAGCCAAGGCCACTGTTATGTTTATAAATAATATTGCAATTACCGTGTTTTGCACCAATTAACTCAGTGCACTGACCGCTGCTTTCATGTTCTGAAGAACCTCGTAAACAACTCGTAAAATAAAATAGAAGATTTATGACACGAACTATGAATACAATATCTAGGTATTATATACATATTTAGGTCATCTTGTCATAAATATCATACTAGTATTGTTATCAGCTACACGTGGAAATTCAAAAAGTTTACGATCAAGTGTTTAGGTACTTATTTAATATAATATGTAGAGCCACGTTAATTTACCTCCATATTAATGAACTCGAATTGTTAAGCAAAATCCTTTAACGTTGCTATCGTAACCAATAAACAAAATTAATGTTTTACTGACTGACCAAAATCGGCTGAACGTGAATACACAGGTTAGTTCAATAATGGATGCCTAAACAAATAAAGATGGTGGTTCTTATCAAAGTGTTTATATTGATTTTGATAATTGGTTGATTCCATGTGTGTCGTAATACAAACATAATGGAATAATATATAGATATGAGCTTGTTACAGAGTAGTCTTTTCGCAAAATAAACTGGCGACAGAAATAAGATGTGGTTGATAATAGCATTTTGTATAAGTGCAATTTTGACAAGTTTTGACGACACAGTTGGCGTAGTGGCTGAGCGATCGACTGCTGCGCTACGTGTCGCGGGTTCGATTCCCGCACGGAACAAATATTTGTATTGGCTACAGGTAGTTGTTCCGGGTCTGGCTGTTTGTGTATGTGAGTTTAAATTTTTGTAAACGCACCCACGATACAGGAGTAATTCATAGTGTGAGGCAAAGTTAAAAAAAAATGCCTAAATAATAAAAAGTTAACCTTTTTGGTATCTCTGAGGTTAATAAATATTTCATTTAGGAATTACAGCTTTGTTTATATTTAACACAAAACCCAAACCAAACTTGCTCAACTACCTCATAAGTATGCAATCCTAAGCCCTGCGAACAAATCACAGCTGAATAAAACAGCGTTATTTTATGTGCGGACCATCATGTACGGTTCTACTAAGTGCTATCTGTGTACCTATCATGTACAGTTCTACTAAGAATGAACTTTACTGAATGGAAAGAATAATAATATATCACAAGTACCTAATAACTGTAATTACACTTAAGTCCTACTTCTAGAAATCTAGACCAAACAGTTCGAAATATTAATTTTAATGTCTATAAAGAAGAGTGACGTTGTATTGTTGATACTGGTAGTAATGTTATTGTAGTCTATAGTTGTAACATCGTGTGTTATCTACAGTTGGCACTGATTAGTATCCCAACAGCAAAGTTTAAAACCAACTGGTTGCAACTGAAAACTGTCGCCTAATTAACATGCCCATCTAATTAGGCGAACGCAAAGATAGGGTTAACTAAAAGAGAAACTCAGCCGAAATACTTTCGTAACTTTTGATAAAAAATAAGGAAAAAGAAAATGTCATTAAAAAGGTTTTTTTAAAGAGTGGGTTTCGTTCGTGGAAATGCCTTATTTCCCGTTTCGCAAAAGTGAAGCTCTGTAGTTTAAAAAGACAAGCGACGCGATGATCTGGAGAAAATAACTAAGGACATTTGTCCCTATTTTCATGGAATCATGCGAGGAAATCGTATAAGTAAAGGTACTTTTGCTCAAATTTTCCAATATAAAGTTTAACCACATTCTGCAGTATTCCAATAAAGAAAAGATCTTTCTTAGATTGCATTCAATAAAGTAAGCACACTATCGCTTGAAACTCCAACACATATAACTTTGACGTGGGCGATTAACATCATCGATGAATGTAAATAGTGTAATCAAAGTCAGTTAACAAAATGATTCATTACTTTGGTATTATTATGAACGATATAGCAGTTCATAAAGAAAGGGTTCAGTAGGACCATTTCTAAAAAGTGCATCTAGTCATTGCGTACCTAGCTACTATGCACCTTTGTCTTAGCAGTTGAGCATTCAGGGCCTTGGTTATTTTGGTTTTTTCTAATGACAACCTTCACAAGCTAGAAATAGGTATGCTTACTGCTGACTGAGGTTGACAAATTGTAAAAGAAATACCTATGACGACTCTTTAAAACGATAAATAGCGATACACATAACCATCCCACGTGACAGTATTAATACTTTACTTATTATTTACCGGTATTTCCGGTAGCACTGTCACTTCATGGAGTCTAACTTGTTAGCCCTCGATGTTGTGTTTCTGCTGGTATAGGGTAGTAATAAAGGTGGGTGTGGCATGAACTGATACACAATGTTAATTACTATTAATCTATCAAACGCACAACTCGTGTTACGTACTCGTATTTAACTACACAATAAATATTTAACCTGAGCGTGAATTAAGTTATTACATCGGTATCGGAACAATGAACTAGATTACCTTTCTCAAATATCCTCGGTTAGTAGTAACCTGCCCAAGTAAAACTCTTGACCGACTTCCCAACCAGTATGTCAGTTAAGGGAATGAAAGGCTAACCAGTCTGTTACCTACTCGTGTGACGTCGACAAACTGGGCATATGATTTAATATGGTATAAATAACATCGCAGATACATTATTTGGTAACTAACGGCGATATGATTACAAATGCCTAGATAACGACTGGAATCTTGTTCCTGTACTATTAGCACCATAATGGTGAACAAAATAGCTAAACCAGTTAGTGACCACGTGGTAAGGTCGCCATGGTTAGTAGGCAATGCTATAACTAAGCTATGATATGTATGCTTTGCTATGCATTCTATGCTATTCAATTTTGCTGCTGATCATATAAAGTGTCGTCATGTTGACTTCACTTACCTACCTCTGACCGAGCAAATATCATAATCATACGGGATCCCTTCTTTTCGCATAATATTCTTTTTCCTAATATACTTTTGCCATAATAATACTTTGCCATATTTTTTTGGCATACAGTTTATGATTTCTTAATTATCTTGAAGGCTTAATTTGTTTTGGCATTAATTTAATTCGCATAATGTTCCTAGGCCTAATGACTATTAGCATAATAGTATTTAGGCATAAAATTATTAGGTATGATGTTTCCTGATATTTACTACTGTTATTGAATCATAATGGGTTAGGTTAGGTTAGAACAGTGACCATTAACGCGCGAAGGCGAGCGAGCGAAGCGAGCGTGCCGTGGCAGTGGCCGCGCAGCGCCAGATCCCCTCTATTGTTGGTGAATCATTTGGGTTAGATGAAGTTATTACAGTATGATGGTTCCTGATGTTTACTAGGTACTGTTATTGAATCGATCATTACGACATCAGCAGCCAATCTTTACGACGTAATTTTACTGTTGTAAAGATTATTTCAATAAAACTATATCAGGCTACAGATTATAATATCAGTCCCCAAATGTCGGATGATTTATATATACCTAACAACTGATAAGTACAATTTGAACTAGGGGATCACCCCCTCTCATGTTGTCAGACGCAGTACCTACTTAGATACTAATGATGTTCCATTTATCTATCGAGACGACGTCAACGAATTTGTCGTAAAATAATAATTACAGGGTGGCAGGGAAACGCTTCCGAAAACGAAGACAGGTGATAGGGCTACTGATTCTCGATACGATACCATAAAAAAATGAGAAAAAAAAATGAACAATTTTACCTATTTTTTTTAGCATTTTTCGTACACTATGCTGTGAGAACAGTTAAATTAAACCATTATTTGCTATTAAACACATTTTTTTTCTTTACAACTCTAACAAGCAATGTATTCGTAAATAAATATCATCTGACGCTTGCGCGTGACCTCAAGTTCAAAGTGCGCGCGCGCTCGCCGACAGCTGTGCGGCTGACGACCCCAAGTCCACGTGACGCGCGAAAATAAACAATTTCAGGCGAAAGGTTAGTGGTATCCGTTTGCATAAAGGTTGTATATAATCTACGTTCTGGCTTCGGAAGCGTTCTCCTGACACCCTGTATAATTTTAGATTCAATCATTTATTACCAAGCCTACGTCCATCAATAGTGCAGTTCGCCCTAACTGAATCAGTATTGCTATTATGTAAAAATCTAACTTTGAATTCATGAGAGAGCTTGAACTGCTGGTCTATTCTGTAAAAAATGTCACCGTGAAAACCCAGGTGAAGTGAGCTGTCAATCCTTAGCGATCCCTAGTGTCAGGTGGAAGGATAGCTAAGTAATTTCAAGCTCACTTCACCAACATTTTCACGGTGAGATGCTTACAGAATAGACCAGCAGTTGTTTGACAGTGCGAGCGGGATAGAGTGGCGTCACATGTCGTGACACGGCGCGGGGACGTGGGGGCAAAATATGAATTTCAGCTGAATTATTACAAGCTCTTAAAAATCTTTAGTCTCTAAACACACTATGCCGAAGGTACGCGACCGAAGTTCGGCACGATTACGCCTGCAATGCTATTTGAATTACTGACGGCACAGTATGCCGAAATTACGTTGGTTTATAGCGTGCAGCCGAACTTCGGTCGGGCGTAAGTTCAGCGGCAACGTATTCTGTAGAGCACACGTTATACGCGACCGAAGTTCAATTCGATTGCCGAAGAAGATCCGGGGCGGGGAGCAGCGGGCGGCTTGACACACTGAATAAACACAAAGTTGCGCAACTGAATTTCGGCCGCGTAAGTTCGGCACTTATGGTGTGTCATATCAGCCGAATACGTCTGAACGTAAAATCAGACGCGGAACTTCGGTCGCGTACCTTCGGCATAGTGTGTTTGGACACTTAGTAACTGTTTCCTGTCCATTCTATTTGGAGACTTGTTCCATAAATAGGTACATTTATCATTTTATTAGGATACTTACATAATTATGTATCTATCTATCGATCACGACGGCATTGATGATAACATGTTATCATCCGTTATATCACCAGTTTAAGTCGGTAGCATCCAACAAATATAAAATTTACAGCTTGAACTCTCTAGATATCAAAATAGCTATTTATTATGTATATTATCAAAGGATTAGAGGAGGTGTAGCATGTTTGGAATATCAGTTTCTTTTTTTGTATATCAGTAGAAGAGCAAAACGGGTTAGCCCAAACAAAAACGTAAACTTAATTAGGTTTACAAATTAAAAAATGGGAACCCTCTCTAAATTTTTAATCAAACTAAAAAAAGTCCAAGATTGTGATTTGACTTCAGATAATTTGGAATACTATATTCGTCTTTTTTATCTGACGACTAACTTCAGTTTTCTTAAAAATCTCTAAAATCTTTGTTACAGTTTGTCTTTATGTATCAATCTTCAGAAAGAGCGTTAACCCAGGAAAGTTGCAGCTTTTAAGTAACGCATTCTCTTGAACAGCGGCAATTGCAGCGGCCATTTCTCCCGCACCCATCTCTTTCTTAATAATAAACAGTTTTTTTTTACCAAAAGAATTAGTTCTAATAAAATTAAAAATATTATTTTGTAATTTTTACATAATATCCCAAATTATGTTCTCCATTTTTAATTCTACAAACATTACAAAATCATACCTAAACCAATAAGGTCACTATTAAATGTCAGTGTTAAAAATTTGCTGCAGTATTCCAAATATGCTACCCTTCCTCTATCCCTAATCGAAGGCCTATAAGACTACAGCCCTGTTGGTAAACTGCCAGTGGCTGCCTGAAAATGACTCGGTTGGTGATCTGTGTACTCTTGTGTGTGGCCTCCTCCGTTCTAGGAGGTCACGAAAAATATGAAGGGTAAGTGCTAATTTTTCAATAATATTTTTATTACTTTCGGTAGCAAGTGACTTTCCGTAGTTTCTGCCTACTCCCATGGGAGTTTATGTATGTATTTCAGGTAGTAGGCGCTCAGCTAATGACTTCGGACCATGATCCGACTTTGAACCTCAACTCGAAGTCCAACGCAATAAAATCGACCTAAGCTTTGGAGCTACACAATCAACACGGTCACAGAATGTATACATTAACATAGCCGTAGCTAGCTTTGTACCTTCGCCTCCGTACCAAACAAATGGCTGTTTACTTTTTGTGATTGAAGAGTCACGATTCCCATCTGGGATTACCCGAATAAAATAACCCATACTACATATAACAACCTTGATATCAATTTACGTGACATACATGATTATGACTTCTTTACCAAAACCTATCAAACAATATCCTAACTTTGTATCAGAGGGTAATTCTCATAATTTTATAAACGGTCAGTCTGATTCAACAGACTGTGACCGCTTATAAAATTATTCTATCAAAAATACCTGTAATTTCCCTACATTTTTGTCAAGTTTTTGACATTGACAGTGATTGTTTTTGAATTGGCCTCCAGCTCCAAGGATCGACTGCTGTTTGACCTCTACGTCTATCAATAACCATCGGATCGCAATTTTACATGCATAAGAACTGGCCATTGAGAGGCTTGGAAGGAAAAAGGGGAGGCCTTTGCTTAGCAGTAGGACACAAAATAGGCTAATCAAATTAAAAAAAAAGCACTGGCCATAAAATTATCAGACTCCTTCATTTCCAGCCATCAGTTGTACCGTGTATCGGGTGTTGGCGAACAGATCAGGGCCCTAGAAGCAAGTCTAGACATCCTGTCGGCCACGTCCGCTGCCAGGAGCTCTTCGGGAAAACTTGAAGCTGTTGTCAGGCTGTCTCCTGAGGAGAAGCAGCAATGGCTTCAGTACTTCGACGAGAGAGACATGGCATACACGAAGATCGCCGACAATCTTGCCACGTAAGTTATATACTGCTAATGCAATAGGACACAATATGATACCCAAGTTATTCAGTTCCAAATGGCAATATTTAAAGTTTTTAAATTAAACGATTAATGAATCACAGTGCCTGCCTGTCTAAATATCTTGTTTTTAGCGCTAAGACCACCGTTTGGACCATTCTAGTGTATGTTCTGTTCTGCTGTCGTTGCCGAGTGTGTGTATCTATTGCTAATCACATAATAAAATGTTTTGATTATTTTAGCATTCTCTATGATCAAGAAGCTCAAATAAAATCCAAGAAAGCAGCAGCCAAACGCAGCGGAAAGTCAATGTCCTGGGACACTTACTACAACCATGAAGAAGTTAGTATTACGTAGTATACTGTACACATAGACGACTTACGATATATTCTACACTAACTACTGACCGATTACCATTATTATGAACCGTAGAAACAACCTCAACTGGGGTCCATTATTATCAATTGCACTTTTTGTAGATCTACCCATGTATATAAGGTCATCATCATCTGAATAGCGTTTTTCCAACTATGTTGGGGTCGCCTTCCAGTCTAACCAGATTCAGTTGAATACAGACTGCCTATCTGACCTCCACAACCCAGTTACTGGGTAAAACGATACCCCTTGGTAAAACTGATTGTCAGACTTCGGGCAGTTAAACAACTTGCAAAGATCCACGAATGACAGCCGGGACCAACGGTTTAACGTCCATTCCGAGGCACGGAGAGGTCTCTGTATGTAAAGATGGTCACCCATCCACTGACCAACCGCGGCAAGCATAGCTTAACCTGATCGATCAACCTGTGCGGCTGTTATTATTTAGAATGTTTTATTCTAGATCAACGAATACTTAGATGAACTGGCGGAGGAAAACCCTGACCTCGTGACCGTCGTCAACGCAGGTCTCAGCTACGAAGGTCGTCAGATCAAGTATGTGAGGATTTCGTCAACCCGCTTCGAGAACCTTCGGAAGCCAGTCATCGTGATCGATGCCATGGTTCACGCCAGAGAATGGGTCACCACTCCTGTTGCCATCTACATTATCGAACAGCTCGTAAGGGAAGGCAGCAACCTGGCTCAAGAAATCGACTGGATCATCATTCCTCTGGCTAATCCTGATGGATACGAGTACTCTATGGAGGAGGTAAGTCTACACCGTCATAGCTTTTTGTCAAAGTTGTAGAAGTTCAGTGTTTAGTAAACGACAACTAACGTTCAAAAATCTAATCGCAATCTCGTCTCAACGACAATCAATGTCAAAAACTTGTCAAAAATGAAGGAAAATTAGAGGTATTTGTGACAGACGAAGACTGAAATTAGAATGAGAACGTTCTTAAAAATACGGGAATTGCCTCTCTGACCAAATGACTTGAGAACAGCTTTTCGGAATAATAGAAATAATAAT
The DNA here is from genome assembly GCA_949629185.1 of Apamea crenata. NCBI lineage: Eukaryota > Metazoa > Arthropoda > Insecta > Lepidoptera > Noctuidae > Apamea > Apamea crenata. The sequence continues at coordinate 6,428,709 of OX451371.1, read as the reverse complement.
ATATCCCTGGACATTTCACACAGCACCATTTGTCCCAAGCTAAGCAACCTAATGCTTGTGTTATGGTAACAAGATGGCTGATAAACTACTTATATAATTTTTTTTTTGTAAATACATACATATTATAGATAGAAAAACACCCAGACTCGGAACAAATACATGTAGGTCATACAAATATTTGTTCCGTGCGGGAATCGAACCCGCGATATAATAAATTCCTGACGATAGCAACTTGGTAGTTGCGCCGTAAACATTAGGTACAGATCGTTTTATTTTTCTGTTTCTCGAAAATATCTTGATGGGTGGTACGTGACAGACAATATGTCCTTATGACAACATGTGACCTAAGTCAGCGACTTCCTTGCATATAATTAGGACCCTATTAACTAAATTTCTTTTTTGCTCCATTTGTATTCATGGTGGACGCTGCAGTAGCTAAAGTTCTTATGTTTTTTATTCAATTGACCATTGACCTGTATGATACAGGTGGCTAAGCTCAATGTCACTTTTAAATCTTTGATACCTGGGAATTGGAAGGAACAATCTATCCAAATAAAATAGTAACATAGTCAAAACTGTACATTGACTATGTTTGAGGGGAACGAGTCTGATGCCGAAAATATAGTTTTTAAAAATTTTGTCCATTTGTCTGGTGTAGATGTATGGTTCGGATTGGCGCTGAATGGATTAGGATGAAATTTGCCACATAGATAGTTTATAACCTGGATTAACAGATAGGGTACTTTTAATTCCGGTAGTATGTTCCCGTGGGATATTTTCCGACATCCAGGCGGGCGGAGCCGCGGCCAAAAGCTAGTACCAAATAACATGCCTGACGTTTGTAATCTTTCTTTTACATTATAATTATATAGGTACAGTAAATTTTGCCTATATCATTGCTCCGATTTTTTATATTTATCTAGACGCGAGTTTTGGTTTCACGTGACTCTCCCACTAATATTTTGCAGGCGCCAGTGCTTGTTATCTGATATAGGTACCACTATATTCAGAGGTGGACTTTCCCTAAGGCCGAAGAGGCCTAGGACGGCCAGATTTTATACGAATTAATCGATGCTTAACAATCCTCAGGACCGCATGTGGCGTAAAACTCGCTCAACGGCGCACGAAGGTGCTGACGAATGTCCCGGAGTAGACGGCAACCGTAACTTCGACCACCACTTCGGCACCACTGGTCGCCCTAATCCTTGCGCAATCACCTACGAAGGCCCCTCCGCCTTCTCAGAGCCTGAGACTAGGGTCATCAGAGACGCCGTGCTGTCAAACATTGAGAGGACTTCCCTCTACTTATCCCTGCACAGCTTTGGAAACATGTTCCTGTACGCTTGGGGTAACAATGGTAAGAAACATTTTATTTTTTTTCATAGTAGGTCTATCGCCCACAGACCATTCGCCACAACCAAAAAAAGAAACAGCAGAGTGCAAACATCGTTCTTGTTTTTCATTGTAGCAGCCGTAGTAGTTCGTCCAGAGTATTGTTATTTTTAAATTCTGTGACTCAATATGTTATAGGTACTCAAACTTTACTTTTCAGGAACTTTACCATCAAACGGGCTGATCCTCCACCTCGCTGGCATCCAAATGGCAACAGCTATCGATGAGCTGGCTTTAGAGCAGGCTAACAGATACGTTGTGGGTAACGCTGCAAACGTTCTGTACTTCACGACCGGTACCTCCCGGGACTGGACCAGGGCTATCGGCGTCCCACTCACGTACACCGTAGAGCTTCCCGGCTATGAGTACGGATTCCTCGTACCTCCTACCTACGTCAAACAGATTGTGACGGAGACCTGGGCTGGTGTCGCCGCAGGAGCTCGTTATGTGTTGCAAAATTGGTAATGATTAGGTAAACAAACATAACATCGGTTCTGTTGTACGAAATAAAAAAATAATAATAACTGAGACTATTTTACTGACCTAGGTACTTGAGTTTTTTTTTTTTTGATGAGTTTATTAACATCTTCATTGAAAGTTCAGCCAATTACTTTTTTTTTTGGTTGTGATATTATTAAATGACATAGAATTCCCGCTCTGGGCGGAGCGGGAGGGCGTGTCAGACTTTTACTGACTAAAACCCATCCGTGTTCCTTCAGTTACCTGTGCCAGGGGCCCCAGCAGTCACCTTAAGTAGGTAGTTGGGTGCTGACTGCTGTTCATGTTTTAACTCCGATTTTCATTTGTTAAACTAAAATTACAGTTGCGATCGACCTTTTTTGTTAAGATGACATTATTTAGTATGTATTAGCTGTCATTTTGGTCTAGCAAATTAAAAATCAGAGTTTAACTATTAAAGACTGTGTTATTGAATCAGTAATTTAATCTTCCTAAGAAAGCAGAAAGTGATTTAGTTCTATGTTATCCTCTAATCATGTCAGCTTCTTGGAACCAAAGAATAGGTTTATAGGGTCTTGTTTTCATAACAGAGACACCAGATAGTTAAACTACTACACGCTGTATGCACAAGCCTGTTCATTGTTCACCTAGCACCAGTCTAGTCGCTCTTGGTCGTTTTTCTTATCAATATGTTCGACAAAACGTTTAATGTAGCCCTGGTTTTGGTTCCAGTCTTGGTCCAAATCTCTAAAGAGTACAGATTTAGCAGAAAGATAGATGCAATCGGGAGTACATACTATAAAATTATTATGGCGTTGGGCAATTGCAAAGGTAAGGCTTGCTATTCTACTGATTTATAATTTTAAAAAATTCGAAGACATGTGACATTTACCAACCCGCACTGGGCCCGCATGGTGGATTACGGCACACTCCCTCTCACCGAGAGGAGGCCTTTGTCCCAGCAGTGGGAACTTTATACTTAGGCTGATTATGTTTGTTATGTGGGTACCTTATTTATAAAATTAAAACCATGCTTTTAACCAAAACGGTGCTCTTCTTCGATCAAAAAATATGGGTGAAAATTAAGTTGAACAGAGTTTTAAATATTTCTTACAAGTGTGATAATGGTTGGTAATATTTCTATCTATGTTCTACCTATAATATAAATATGTTTTTCTTATATTATAGGTACTACCGAGAAAGAGAATAAATTGAATATATTATAAGTAAAGGAAAAGTCCAGACTTTGAAAGGAAACGAATCAACTGTTTATATGCCTTTCCTTCAGAATGATCATCAACAAAGTGATTAGGTTTGGTAGGTAACTTAATGTGTCCATACATATGGGTCGTTTTAGAATTAGAAGAATATTATGCGAAAAGAAGGGATCCCAAGTAGTTAGGATACGTGTCGTTGAGATCGAAATAATATGTATGATGATTTTTATGATTATAATTCTGTGAACAAATATTTACATACAACCTGGCCTTGCAAATTGCAAAAATTGGCTCATTGTATTTGTTTAAAGGCCGCATATTATATTTGTCTGTCTACATAAATCAGGATGTTAACTAGAGTGCCTTAGTAAGTAAACTCATCGTACCACAGACTAGAGACTGCTTGATTCAAACAGCTAGCAGCTCGCGTGTTAAGTATTAGACAATTACTTACGTAATGCTCAACGAGGCATCCATTTCATGGATATAATAATTATTATTATTTAATAAAAATAACTGCTGCTATTAAAACAATAAAACGTTTTCCTATCCCGGTGTTCAGTAGTAGAATCTACCTGGTTACCTAAAGCCATTTGACAACACAAATGATGTTAGGACACCTCCATTTTCTCAAATTACCTACGAACTAATTTCTTTTTCTCGCGACAACACAAAGGTTAACTACGTTCTAGACAAACTTACATGGAATAATGGAATATACTAATAATCATTAAGGTCAGACTTCACTAACCTGACCGTGTGTAATGATCCGGAAACTTTCTTAGGGAAATTATATAATATAGTTTTATCCTAACGTTGCCAAAACAAATGAATTTACGATTACTAACGCAAGTTTTTTGGAATTAACACGAAAATATAAACGAACTTACACCATAACAGTATCATTTCGGAAAACTTAACTTTTAGTAACATAATCCAATTAAAAATAAAGGAGATTCGCTCTAATATTATTGCACTGAGAATGGTTTTTAGATCCGTAAAGACAATTATTATATTAAATCGGTAATTGAATAAAGTTAAATGAGCCATTGGAGTTGGATCGTTAAAGGATGTTGCTTTTATTGGCTCGGGAACAATTCTAGTTCGTAGGTACCTACACACTTACTTGATCGTAAACGATCTTGATCGTTTAGTACTTCCACGTGTAGCTGATGACAATTTTGTGCTCGCATCATTTTTATGACACAGTGACTTAAACATCATTCATAGTACGAGTAATCATCTATTTTATTTTACGAGTTGTTTGCAAGGATGCAGCGGTCAGTGCACTGTGTTTTATTGTTGCAAACACGTGTCGCAGTATTATTTATAAACACTACAGTGACCGGGGCTTATGGTTTTGTTTACTTTATGTAGGCATGCGGCACGCGTAGAGCACTCTTAATCATATAACTAATATCGCAAACAGTTGATAGATGTAGACTTCTCCCCGAAAAGTCTTGTTCGCAGTTAACATGCTGCAAGCTACTTACACTGCCTGTCTTTCAAAATAGCAAACTATTCAGAATTTCTCCTACTTTGTACTGTACCGTACAGCAGTGAACCAGTCAGTATAAACTGCGATATAGTTCAACCACAACGGAATTACTTCAAACAGTATTATCATCTGAAATCTGTTATTACTCGTTAGCAGGTGATTGTGTATTTAATGATTGTGACAAATTGTGTCGTTAATTTGACGCATTGCCCGAACTGTTTAGATAGTTACCGAGAATTTTCCACTATCCAGGTTATTACCATCCCGAATTGGTATTTATCTATGCCGCTATAACGGTTTTGGTATTACCTTACCAAAAACAAAACATTATTTCCATTCGAAATCTAATGTCCAGATTCATCTCGCATGTGTAAAGTAGCGATCATCACGTCCGCCATAAGGAGTTATGTAATGTAAATAGAGAGTACAATTACGAGAGATTGGTTCACATTATTTCTAAAGACTTGCGCAGAATGAAGGGCTAACAATATTACGCCTTACTTATGACATTTTGCAAGAAAGTTGCATAACTATTAAACGATTTTATTTAACGTTACTACACCTTAATGTTCCCTCAGCGTTTTATTAATAAACGATACACTTCACTGTGCTCGTTCACTTCAATTCTTACAAAGGACTCGTTTCTCTATTATATGCCGTGAGAACAACACTGCTAAACATTGTTACTGAAGCCTGTTTGTACACTCACTTCATTAGGCAGCGCGGCACTACTGTAGGAAATAATTACAGTTTTCCACCTTTTTTTATTTCTTACTTTTCTTATTAGAAAATCTACGGCCAGGTGGCAGCTATTACAAAATGCACTACAAAGTTATTTCGATGAAGTTATTTTATAAATTCTCATAACAGTTTTGAGCTAGTTTCGATAACTGGGCTTTCAGAACACGTAAAATAGTGAGATTGTTTGTAGTTAAAGGACAATGACCAAAAGTCGTACCAAAAAGTCTCATGCATCAATATCAAAATATTAAAGTAATTATTTTCATAATTTTTTACGACATTACGCGTCGGGGATTTGATTTTTGAACAGGGAATTTCACTTAAAGTAAAAAAAAGTGTTGATATTGTTTTATTCCCTTTACATGACGTTCAGTTTCAAACGATATGATTAATATAAGCTTGAATTTTGAAAGTGTCATAATCACGTCTTTCAAAAAACTTGTGAAAATTATAATTTTCATTAATTAAAAATAACTAGAATAAAATAGAATAGAATTTTCATTTAAACGATTATATTTTTTTAGAGCAATAATGGCCGTTCGTGTATGACATGTCAAACAAAATAAAGTACCTACCTAGTTTTTAGGTTATTTTGAAAATCTCTGAAATCCGGGTTTTGTTTACAAAAAATAACTTTTGTAGGAGGTAATATGATAAGTGTAGCCTATAAAAACAAAGTTTGACATTGATGCAGCATGGTACGGGATTCCATACATCCATGAGCATTGTCCTTTGCCTTTTAATAATTTTGTATTTTGCAGTTTGTGAAACTTAGAGTTTATGTTGTGTATATTTTTTAGGCTAACGGCATTGTGAACGAGAACTTTAAGTTAATTAATAGTCTATACCTATCTAGGTACTTTCTCATCAACGATTCCACTTTTCTACAAACAGCTTCCATACAATTCAGACTGCTTGTCATCATAGCGGTGTATTCATCTATATGTGACATCACATCACAGATGGGACGAACGCCAAGCGCGTAATATTTATAGCGACACTAAAAAAGCGCGTAGTTTTGATCGCATTTAATTTACTATCGTAAACAAAGTATAAAGGATGTAATGAGAATAAGATCAGGCTTGTAAGATTAATTATCTTTCAAAACTAACAAAGTATGTTTCACTTTTAATTCACTTTAGGCCTGTATTTTGATTACAGATCTTGCATAAAAGTATGTAAAGCTTTGAAAATACAGAAAACCTACCTCACTGAACATGAACATAGAAATGATAAATTATCACACTGCGTAGGTAACTTTTAACAATGTACACGTGCAAAAACTCTACATTTCCAAACAGTAAAATCAACAAAAGTGCCAACTGATGACATACGGCCCCATTACACGTTATCAATAAAATTCAAATTTGCGGGTTTTGTAACGATATGCAAATTGTTGCTCGTTCGTGTAACCATCACACCGGTCACCGAGTGCTGGGTAAGCAGAATGTGCGCTTACTGGGGCACGGTGGCCATAAACGGAACGCGTCCAGTGTCAACTTTTTTTTGTTTTTTTCCTTTCCACGTGTAAGTTTTATTGGCTATTCTGTACTGAAATATGACCTGAAAGTTCACAAAATTTAACAGTCATATTATTTTGGCGGAAACCAATGAGCTTAGTTTTTAGTTTGTTTTTTTGAGCTCAGTCTAAAACGTAAAACAAAGCTTTGGGATGCAAAATATAAGTACGGCAGAAAGAATTACGAGCGGCGGTGTATGGCAGAAAGAATTTCGTTACAGAGACTATTGTACCTGATCGAGAACTTTATCCTATCCAATTGGATCAATCGAACTCTAAACTAAAAGTTTGAGCATGAAACAGTTTGGAAGCAAAAGCAGTTTTTGTGATAGAGAATTAAATAAAGCCGGAGGTTAATAATAGATCAAATCGCTTATAGCGGTGATGCTACCATTTTTTTTTCTTGTGTTCATAATATTACATAACATAACGCCTGTATACCCCAAAGACCAAAGAAACGATGGATGAACTGTGTGAAAGATGATATGGTTAGAAAACGCTGGACTAGGTACAGAGATGACGACTAACAGATAAGTTAGTCGTCATCTCTGTACCTAGACAAAAGGCATGTTGCGTGACCCCAAATAAATTCGGATACGGACAAGAGAACGGGGGGACGCAATTTACAGCTGTGTAGCAATACTTTATAAAATTACTGTATCATAATATTGTTTCATAATCTGGAACGTTTAGAGACGCTTTGCTGCATATGTGGGCGAAATACAATTTATCACCGGCTTACACGTTCAGTAGTTCACACATTTCTGCGAAGATTAAAATAATAAATAAACAATATAGGGGAAATTGACGAGGAAGACCTTCAACGCGGCATGCTTAGGTACATACACAAGATAAATAGTAGAGTTAATAATTTACCTGTCGTTTGCAAATTTCGAAGCTTATCGTGTAGTCTTATAAATTGAAAATTTGTAAGTAATATTTTCCATGCACAGTTCCATCTTTGCTTGATAGTTTTGAAGATATATATTAAAAGTATGACTACCGTTGTATCGTAAAGCTGAAGTACTTGTTAACTAATATTCACATCTGTAGATACCTTATCAATCAGTAATTTACTCCTACGCAGGAGGTAATTTTTTTTTAATTTTGCCTCACACTAGGAATTACTCCTGTATCGTGGGTGCGTTTACAAACATTTAAACTCACATACACAAACAGCCAGACCTGGAAAAACTACCTGTAGGCAATACAAATATTTGTTCCGTGCGGGAATCGAACCCGCGACACGCCGCTCAGCAGTCGATCGCTCAGCCACTGCGCCAACCGTGACTTCACTTGAAGAATCAATTCAGAAAGAAAGAATCAAGGCACGTCAATGAAGAAGGCAGGTGTAATTAGTTCGTAAATCAGTCGCATTGCGTTTTAGATGTCAACAGAAGTCAAAGATAAAGCGCTTCTGATTCCCAAAACTACATTCTAATTATAACGTGACATTTGCACTTAGCAACGTGAACTGTTGCCAAGTTCAACGACTCATTTATTTAGCTGCGAATGCTACGATCGCTCGCTTCTTCATTTGCAAATATTTTGTGAGCTTTATAATTAATTTTCCTACAGTTTTTTATGTAACACAATTGCCAACAATCTTTTATACCGTTGCTCCTTTGACTAATTCAGCGCATCTCTCATGATATTTATAAAATATGCGGAACCATAGAAGAGGCCGCGGTGAAGAAAATAATGTTTCACTAATTAAAATTCTGGAAGTAAGAATGTGGAGCGAGACGAGTGAGCTCGGGTATTAATGAAGTGTATGACGTATTTTACATTGCTACAGAAGTTGCTCAGCGGTTTGATACTTTTAATGAAGTTCGGAGTTATAAGTAGGTAGTTGTTAATACTCGTTTTATTCCGTTCTATTTCATTACTGTTATATCGGGGCATGTGGCATAGTAACCGAATGTTCGTGTTTGGTTACCATTATTTTAAGAGATTTCACACTTTTTGTGACTTACGTCGGTATATCTCTGTAAACGATGTCGAAGTAGATATGACCGGCATAGAATTAGCCTGGATGGATGAAATGGCGGCCGGTCACGGGATCAATCTGCGACTCTCGTATTTCCCTTAAAAGTAAAGGGAAGATTTATAAAAATATAGTTAGACCTGCTGTCGTATGAATGCTGCTGTTGTATGGATCAGAATGTTGGGCCACTATGAGGATGAATAAAAGGTAATTGCATGCAGCAAAAATGAGAATACTGAGATGGATATGTGGTATTATGCGAATGAATATAATAAGAAATGAGTTTATAAGAGGAAGTCTGAAACTGACACCGAAATCGGTGGTTATGGTGGCGTCAAAAAAGTGTTGAGTATGAATGTTGAACAGAGACAAGACAATAGGAAGACTAAAGACAAAGTGGATGACTATGTGAAAGTTGATGTGGTTAAAAGGGGAGGACTACCGCGATGATGAATAATAGAGAAATATGGAAGAAAAAGACATCTTGCGCCGGCTCCAAATAGGAGATGATGATCGGTATTCACTGAGACACAGCTGGTCACAGTTTGTTAATGATCGAATTACAATATTACATGTTAGAGCTCCACTCGTACTCATCTGGCATAGTTCCAGTCTGTCGCTCCAGTTGATAATGTTCAACTGAACGCTTGGCTAAGTTTGGCAATACGTAATTTGGTTAATATCTAATGCCTTGTAGTGAAAAGCAAAACGTTTAATGTAATTTTCTATTACTTACTTGAGGATCGTAAGGGTGGTTTACCCAATTGACAGTTTTACTATAGCTATGTACTACATACTACCAAGATTGGAATTATTTTCGTTTCAAGAGTAGAGAGTGTAAGTTACTCGTAATGCTCTTATAAAAAGTATGAAATATAATATTTTCTGCTCTTTATAAAGCCTGAGCCCAAAATACATGGAAGCTATTATTTTTTGGAAACCTTAATATGCTTTCATCTATTCAGTGTATTCACTAAAATAAACTATAATAAAAAAATAAAAGCTTTTACTTTATTACAATAAAACTTTTGTTACGTAGTTTTGCTTTAAGTAATCTCACAAAAAAGTAATGTTTTAGTAGGCCTGTACATATTTCCCCAGGGTACGAGCTAACCAGTTTCAAAGGCGTTTGTAAAGTTTTTGAAGAACCAAAAGCATGCATGCAGTAGAAACTAGACTTTAGATTTCTCAAAGAGTCGCGGAGTTGCCTGTTACAGTTTCTAATTAGCTCAAGTGCAGCTTTTACTAAGTAATCTAGAAGTTCATAAAATCGTTGTCAATTAAATGTGTACGAAAATAACTTGATGACAATTACATGTGTTACCTACTATGATTAAGTCAATTTAGACACTAAATAGATGAAAGTATATTAAGGTTTCCACTAAAAAGCTCCTACATCATTATTTTTCTTTTATTTCAACAGATGAAGCCACTTAAATTCGATAAAGAACAAGCTCAGTTTCTAGATTACTTAAACATTCGCTCACCGATAAAGCCTCAATGTCAACTAGGTCACGCAAGTCTAAAGCGGATAAAATAGCGGCATGCAGCAGGAATGAAAAGCGACTGCTTTCAAGTCAATGACCGCGAAAAGTGTACAGAGTGGGTAAGACATTATTTGGTTACTGAATGAAAATCAAATGTTAAAAAAAAAAAAAAAATTGTACCTACATTTGCTTTTGACAAAGCAACGGAAATCCAATTAATAAAACCATCTTGTCGCATAAGTGTTGCCTAGCTGAAATGATAATTGTGTACTCATGTCAATATTTCATTCTGCCGCGTAGTTCAAAATAATTGGCAGGTTCTTGTATGGCACCTAATTAATTTTAACAATGTAAGGATAGTGTTATTCTGCTGTTAGGTTACAAAATTGTATAAAATGTTCTAAGCTATTTATGTACTCGATAGTGCATTGAAGAGATACCTATGGCAACACAAAAACAAGGTTCCGGCGAGAGGAGAAATTATTAAAAAGTTCAAGTCAATCTAATATCACTGTATCAAATATTTAGACAACCGAGCCCAATATTTAGAAAAAATTGATTCAGTCAACTATGTTGGCCAAAAGTCAACTCCTACCAACGACGGGTAGAAATCGTCATTCGTTTGTAGCGAGGAATTCCTAAAAGAAGGCATTTACAGTATTCTTTTTATTATCCATAACGATTCAGGATGACTCTGCTCCATTAATAACAGACAAGAGCCAGCTCTCGACTGCTCGACGGTCGACAGTGAACACTTCATTATTTTCGATGAAGACGCGAATTTGGAATTATTCATTTCTTCAAAAAAAAAAAAACAATCAAATCCTAATGGTTTTAGGACGAGGATTATCTTTTCCCGTATTACTTAAAATAAGACTAATTTATTTACTACCAGTAAACTTCCAAGTTTACTGGTAGTAAATAAATTAGTCTTATCTTAGTCTTGTCTTATGGACTGGAGTCCATAACTATTTTATGTGCCTCTGTCTTACTGTCAATATCGCAGATTATCTTTTAATGGGACAGTAATTTTGTTATAGCATCGTTTTTGTTTATGTCATGCTCCAGAATAGCTTGAGAGGAAATTCTGATAATTATGCGTTTTCATCATCTAGTTTGTTTTGAAAAGGCTTACTAGATTTCATTGTGAATGAATATATGCGGATGCGGCGTTGAACCAATTTTATGATTGTGGTTCCCGGTTTGGAGACAATAAGACAAATAATTTTACCAAAAAAAGAAGTTAAAAAGAGATTACCTTCTAATGATTCTATAAACTTTAGTCACAACAAGGCAGTTATTTCAGCATTTTTGTAACACATACACACTATCATTTAATAATAGTCAAAATTAATGATTGGATGATCTCTCAATCATTATACATTAGAGGTCATAAATACTTATGTACAAAATGTTTCTTATAAGGCAGACAACGAATAAGTTTAACATATAAATTAAGGAACGCTAGTATCTAAAGAAAACGCTACAGATAAAATATGTTCGTAAACACTTTTAATAAAAAATTTCTGCCAATGACGGGTTGCAAACGATCTATTTTCCTCTGCGAAGATTGTCTTAGAATGTATGATACTGTTGAATAAAATAGAACCTGTTCAAACCACTCACGTTACAAAAACAAAAACTTTCTGCAGCCTTGTTCTAAGTTCTTCGTCTAACAGTCTGACTTTTGGGTTAAAGTTTTGAAGTCAATCTGCCTAGCCTTTTCCCAACTATTTTGGCGTCAGCTTCTAGTCTTACCGGATGCAGCTGAATATCAATATTGTAGCGGTATCTACAACGCCACATGCGAATAACGCGTCATACTGACGTCACGTAAATCCTACATCTCGCAAGCAGACTTTACCGCGCAATTAACATACATGCCAACTTCCCGAGTCGTGGGGCAATTGCCCGCCAGACACAATACCCGTCTGGTCGGAGGATCCTCCCTTTTCTATAGAGTATGAGTGAACTTTACACCCTGTTCCTCATACCTCTTCAATATTTGACATTGAGCGACTGCTTATATGACCTCCACACAGTGGCGTGCACAGAGTTTTTAGACAGGGTAGGCAGAAAATTTTAAAAGCCAAAAGACTTAGGTACTGCATGTTGGTTTTGGTTCGTGTCTTGTCGATTAAATAATGATGTAGGTAATAGCCATCTCAAATATCCATACATTGACTGATTTTATAGACATATCAATTTACGGATATTCGAAGTGTCCTTTCGGCGCGTTTGTTTGATGTTCAGTATTTGTGATAGCAGTGAAATGATGGTGGTGTGAGTATAGGTACGGACGGATCTATAAAGCCTCCTTCAAACTTAAATGAAACAATGCTACTTTTTAAAATTGTTGTTTAACTAATTTCGGTTCGGAAAACATCGGATAATTTCGTAATTTGTCGTGTTGTAAAAAATACACTGTCTATTCTGTACGGTTGTGTGCGTTATTGTGACATTGTGTGCCACGTATTTATAGGAACGCACACCCATTCAATCCGCATGACCACGAGAGCACACATATAAACATTTAGACCCGAATAGTTTGTGTCTTTCCCGAGGCACTCCTCAGCGTAGGTAGCGGCGCTAGTGCCGCGCAATGCCACAATACTGAACGAGCTTGCTTGGAACGACTGTTTATGATTTTTTTGTTTATTGTTAGTAAGTAGGTACTCGTCGTACTCATAGATTAAATAATAATAGATATCAGAACAAGATTAAACTGAGTTAGGTAGGGTAGGCAGTGTCTTTCTGTCTTTATGAAACGCACGCCACTGCCTCCACAACCAAGTTACTGGATAACACGATGACCCTTGGTAAGACTGGTTTTCATACTTTCTTGGGCTTCGGACTAACAATAACAACTGTCAAACGAATACAAATTACAGCCGGGACCAATGGCTTAAAGTGCTTTCTGAAGCACGAATGGGGCCTCGATATGTAATAGATGGTCACCCATCCACGACCTCGGCAAGCTTAACCTTCGATGGATCCGTGTTGCTGTTATTATTTATCCAAGAGCCTTTGTATTTCGATACAAAGATACTATTTAATGCCACCCCCCTACTTGGATAGAAGATTAATACCCTCTATGATAATTTAATACAATCGCTTTTACATTACGAAATTTGCAATAGTTTTGTGAAGGTCTACGCGATTGCTACGACGTAGCACACGTGACGTCATCGCTAAGCTTGCTACGCGAGATGAAACTTAGATGTGTAAACGTTTGATTTTGTCTGTAGTAGGAATTTAATGAATAATGGCATAACAAGATGTCTCTTTAGCTATACCAAAATTATCCTTCCTCACTTTAAATGTGAAGGAATATTTTCAGTACTTTTTATGTGCTGTGCGTAAGTATTAGTGTTTTTAAAGGGTATACAATACGACTGAATATGTATTGAAGAAACTTTTATTGACTTGGCAAAATCTTGGCAGAGAATTATTAGATCAATTATAATACGAGTAAGATAAATATAAACCTAATAAGAGTACCTATACTCATTATTGTATCGAATGTTATCACGTTTAGTTTTAGAAGTAGGTACCTACTTATAATAAAAGTGAAGTGCTCCTTAAGCGTGTTGTTATTAGGCCTGTATAAGTATTGCTTTTCTATCGTGTTTTTGTCCGAGAGTGGGTCTAATAGGACCTCCCACTTACATGATAGAGAACATATTTATTTAGGTAGTTCTGAGATATCAACCATTTCTCTAATAATATTTTCTTGGTAAAAGAGATAATAATTTAGATGGTATTTAAGTTGTACGTACTAAAAGTTTTTATTGATGTTTTGATTTCTGTTTATTTTAGGAACGAGACCAGACACAACATATTCTATTTAAAAGTTGCAAGTGAGGTTTGATGGCAATTGAAATAACCGTGTCAATTAAGGAAAGAAATGACCATCCACATCCAGCATATAAAAGAAAAGGTCGGGAGCTCATAATGAGTAGTCGTAAGAACCGTGATGATCTTTATTTCTAACCATTGTTACTTTAAAGTGCTTTCTCTACTCTCCCCGCGTGTAAGCAGCGTGCACATAACAATTACTCTGTATTGTATATTACTCTCACACTCAGTCAGTTCTTGCATCGCTCCGACAGTTTTATGAAGAGCGGAACATGTAGGCTTTGGCGACGGATGGGAGTCTCCTGAACACACTCCAAGAATCGTAAAGTTTATGTTTTCTGTGAGAGGTCTATCTGACCCACATAAACAGTAACGTATAAAAAGGTTTGATATTTTTACATAATATAAACAGAGGTTTATTTTTTATTGGTGTGTAGCGGTATCTACAACGCCACATGCGAAGAACGCGTCATACTGACGTCACACAAATCCTGCATCTCGCAAGCAGAGTTTACCGTGCAATTAGCATAGACACAATTTCCCAATATCAATCATTGGGCAATTGCCCGCCAGATACAACACCCGTCTGGTCGGAGGATCCTCCCTTTTCAATGGAGGATGAGTGAACTTTACACCCTGTTCCTCATACCTCTACACTGGTGACCCCGAACATGAACGTCAGCGCAGCCTTCGTGCACCTACTTCAGCGTGACGTCATCATCATCACTCCCGCAAGCTTTAGCGGTGGGTCACCCAGCCAGCCAGCACCCACGGCTTCAACGGGTATCCTGACCACTAGCATGCAGTGACCCCGCATACCTGGTCATCACCCTCAGCCTCATCAGCAACCTCGGCACAGCACACTGCACTTTCGGCCGGTCAACAAGTAGAGCATCCTCTCCTGGTCGACGCAGCAGCCAGCCTCAACCCGGCGCTGTACAACATCCGACGCACTGGAGTATAACGCAGCGCCATCCACCCGGACTCACTGGGGCATCTCCGCAGACAGTTCCAACTCACCGTGAATTATGCGGCAACCGGTTCCAACTCACTGGAACCTCAGCTGGCCTGGCAAGCATCGCAAGATACAAGACTCAGCCAACTATCGACCTCCGGTCTCCGGAGGGGAGTGATGTAGCGGTATCTACAACGCCACATGCGAACAACGCGTCATGCAAATCCTGCATCTCGCAAGCAGAGTTTACCGTCTAATTAGCATAGATACAATTTCCCAATATCAATCGTTGGGCAATTGCCCGCCACACACAACATCCGTCTGGTCGGAGGATCCTCCCTTTTCAATGGAGGTTGAGTGAAGTTCCAAACATGATTTTCTTTTAATAACACATAATATAGCATCACGCCTTAGGTATTCCCCGAAGGGATAGGCAGAGCAATACCGGTAAACTAATAAGGTCCGTAGTTGCTGTTTATAGTAAACAACTAAACAAACTCGCCTCTCTTGAGGGCTGTTTGTTTTCTTTCATTAGCTCGATCCATCTCCGCTTTCAAAGTGTAATCGGTCTTTTCAAGATGCTAAAGATTATTTTGTCTCCCGAAGAACCTTTTCGGCGATTAGTTTTATAGAAAAAAATAGTTTATAAAACTATTTTTTTCTATAAAACTAATCGCCATTCCAATAAAAACTGGAATGGCACTCTTAGAGACCGGTCTCCGTCTTAGACAAGTGTTCAAAGTCGGTGGGCAATAATAGTAGTAGTGGAAGTCGTTATCAAAAGCAATTATCTTGAGTGGCTTACAGATTAGTTTCATTTCCAATCAAACGATTGAGTATTATTAAGGGGTTGATATTTAATCATGTCATTGTGATAAATGTTACGGGTGAATCCCTTAATCCACAGGCAATAAAAATAATATGGTATCCTGTTCTGGTTGTGAAGTTTTAAGAAGGTTTGTTTTTAGAATAATATATTATATTATTCTTATACCTATAATTTATTGACTTGTAAACACAAACTGATAAGATTTTACAGTCCTTTACGGAATTTGGAAAACTGTCCCTGTCTTTCTACGTAACATGTCAAGTGATCTCCTAAAACGGATAGATTAAGGGAACCTTGTTATCAGTTTCTAACATTGTATGAAAGTATGTAGGTAAAAAAATATTTTCTTAAAAATATAGACGCGAGTTTTACATCACAAAGAATAACAGGACCTGCTGAATAATTTAACAGATTGTTTGATATCTACAAAGGATTTCGTCGAATCTGGTATTCATATCGGACAATACACGATCATTATTGGGATAAAAAGGCTTTTGTTAAGTCACGTCGTCCACCCGAACTCTTCGAGTGATGAAATGCGAAATTAGAGATAGAATCTTTTTATTCCGACATTTAAATGATTGAATTGTGGACAGTGTGATAGAGATAAAAGGGAAATTAAATTGGAGGGTACGCGTTTTTTACTCTATCTGGAAATGCAGACGAGGCGATTCTGTATCTGATGTTCATTAACGAAGTGTCACGTTTTATTCCGGTTGACCTCATTCTAATTAATTGTAATTCAATATGACCCTGTAGCGATGTTTTGTTTAACTTTACCAACATACGATTTATACATTTGAATTTAAACATTTTAACCGTTTACGCATAGCATTTAGCGTTTAGCAATTTATGGTTCCGGAGAAATAAAACCTGATAGCTACGTGACTATATTCTTCTAAAAGTAATAACAAAAATATTGGTCTCACTATGTTACTCCACAGACGCCGCAGGGCTGCCACGGAACGTGAAGCAGAAAATGTATACTCAATCATTTGTTTCTTCACGGTAACGAGTACGTCGTTGTCGTGTACATAATCACTACTTGTGTATTTAAGAAAAACAATAATGTAATACATTACACCATTAGTAACATCTACTGAATAGAAGCACCATCGTCGTGGTTTTAGGTTTTTTCCTCTCGAATATTCATGTTAATAGTCTATGAGGAGGCTGTGTCATGTGCTGATAGTTTTTGATCAGATTATGAAAATATCTCCATCAGGCAGCCTTAGTGTGTGTGTGCTCACGGTCGACTGATCTACAATCTTTTGTGATATGGATTGTGCTCGCTTTTCGTAGCTAGTGGCCCGTGATAATCGTGTAGATGGAATTACCGATACACGCCACGTTCCAGCTCGATTCATTAAGTGAACAACTAACTTATTGGCTAACGACTGGGCTGCCGCTAACGCCTGCTAATGGAATTCGCTAATATAATACTAATATGCAGGACTGGCATGATATTTTTAGTTTCTTTTCACCTTCCTCTATAAATGTACGGTAGCACCGGTAGTATACCAATATCTCTCTGACACTCGTAGACCACCAAACAGGTCTCCAGGACATCAAACCGATTCTCTTCCTCTTGTTGTAAGTTGTAAATAGCTGCCTGTGACAAACTGTCACGTACCTACATGTATCACGTGTGTCAGTTCTATTAGTAGAGGATACTTTACGTGTTCA
Organism: Apamea crenata; assembly: GCA_949629185.1. Taxonomy (NCBI): domain Eukaryota; kingdom Metazoa; phylum Arthropoda; class Insecta; order Lepidoptera; family Noctuidae; genus Apamea; species Apamea crenata. Next base: position 6,411,081 of record OX451371.1, on the reverse strand, counting down.
TAAAAAGGAGATATTGTGTAGCGGTGTTTATGCATAGATAGTACTTTGTACCGTCCGCGTCCCTGGAGATATAAACTTAAATAGGTAGGTATATTTGGGGAAAATTGCATTTATTTTGTGTTTTTATAAACTAAAAATTTTCACCATTATTTTTCATGAAAAAAAAACCATTTATATTAATAAAAAATAATTAATTAATTAATATTATTTTTTATTTTATTATAAACTTTTTACGTTACAATTTCACTCGCGAGCCCTAATACAAACTGTTCATAGTTATTTTATTACAGCAACATAACAGCAACCTTACATATTGTAAAGAAAATAAATATCATAGTGATTTTGACAGCCCTGTCAGTGGCAGCCACCCAGCAGCAACCTTATTACAATGGAATTAAAGATCACTGTGACGTTGATAGTGATGCAAAATCAGAAATAAAATAATAAAACATATAAACGGACGGACGGAATATAAACGGACTGTAGGTAGGCGCTACTTCTTACATTAATATAGCTCCTCTTATTCAAAGCTCCTTAAATCCAATATTAATCATTTAAATTAAATAAGTTTTTATTCCATTTAAATGATTAATATTGGATTTGATAAGTAATCACTTTCTTGTTATATTCTCCTTCGCCCATTTCGACGTGATGACGTTCAACAGGGCGATTCAATGAAATAAAATGATTGTGTTTGAACAGAATCACTAAATTAAATTGAAGCTTTGAGAAGCTTCAATTTAACCTTCTATTCATGCTATAATGCCGACTCAGACTTGAAAGATAGATCTCCGTAATTAATTATTTAGGAATAAACATAGCTTACTGTGCTTCTTTGTGTTCTTGTATTGAGCTTAATTATTATTAACTAGCTGCGCCCCGCGGTTTCACCCACATAAGTTTCGATCCCGTGGGAATATTGGGATAAAAATATCTTATGTGTTAATCCAGGATGTCAGCTACGTCTATACTAAATTTCATGAAAATTGGTCCAGCCGTTTGAACGTGAAGAAGTAACAAACACACATACAAACACACACACACACTCACTCACAAACTTTCGCCTTTACATTCGTGTGATTCCAACGTAAATTAAAACTTAATTCACGTTGGAGTTACCAGATATAAATAATAGAAAACTCCTAAAATTGCATTTTCAGATCATTTTTAGTAAAATGCGTTTAAATAAGTTGGTAAGTAAAATAAGTGCGAGGTATTTTAAAAAAGTCTAAATGATTAAAATTTATTGAAAGGCTCGAGGCATATTTCTTTTCACCGTGAAAATATCCCTCGCTACCTGAAAGAAGCTTAGCTATTTTTATGGCAATTAATTTTATGGTTTTATTTAAATGGATCATCAAACACGTTCCTTTGCGGAGGTCTCCCCTGGGTTTGTCAACACGGTTAATAGCTCAGATTATGGTAATTCTTTGTAACTGAATTGTTTGCTAATTGCTTTTCTTTTTCTTGCACCAAGTGTTTATGTAAATCATACTTACCTCAATATTTCGAGAGAACCTTTGATGTAAGGAGAAAACAATGTTTAGGATTTTGTTGAGGAAAAATGATATATTTTTCGAAATATGATATTACTGCCAAGTAGAGGTATTTGTGTAGGTACACAAAATTCATGAGAATGTTATGTGTTATCGCACGTATTTCCCACAAATCGGCACATTGTCCTTACTCAAAAGCAAAATTAGTGTTATATGAGTGGAAATACGATTGTAAAGATATACCTAACATGCATGACTTTCCCAAAATTTATCAAAGTTTCAATTGGTGACCACCATAAAGCGAATTCCTAGCTGAAGCCATTCCATTACTGAGGTCTCGTTAGCTGCAGCTAAACAAAATCAAGAGATTATTTAAAGAGACAAGCAACTTTATTTTTTATTTTTATTTTTCTTTATTGGGACATAAAACAGTTACACATTCCAGATACAATTATAAACGAAATACAAAAAATAAAAACTAAATGTGTAACCCACACTAATGTCCGCGGAATAATGTAATGGAAATTATTAAATTAAGCGCGTGCGACCATGGAACAGAAAGGTATAAAATATATACATATATAAATATATAATTACGTGTGAAGGGCTATAAAATTTCAGTGGCCATTCTTTTAAACTTTAAATTGGAAAGTGCAAAAATATCAAGAGTTATATAATGTGAGTTATACGTATCTACCATACGTCGGAGAGGCGCCCGTGCCCCCGCATGAGTTCTACACCTTGCAGTGTGGAACAGCTGGGGCACGCGCGCCTCTCGACGCATCACAGTTCTAGGTACAATATAGCATATGTTATTTGTTATTTCAGGACAGTCAAACTTGTTGTTACACAAACCATGCAGCATCATGGTCATCAATAAGCTGCGTCTAGACTCCAAACTCTGAAGTTTATAACGTTTCAGCAGTTGTTTGTATGGTATCTTAGAGTGTGCGGTTCTATAGTGCATGGCTCGCAAGAATTTTTTTTGAACCATTTCTAATTTAGTTTTATACACGTCAAAAATGGGACTCCAAACCGGGACTGCGTATTCCAATTGAGAACGAACTAAAGCTTTATATAGAAGTAGGAAAGTAGACGGTCTTTTAAAGTCATTTGACGATCGCAATACGAAACCAAACATACGATACGCTTTATTAATAATGTTATTAATATGGACGTCAAAATGCAATTTAGAATCCATTGTGACCCCAAGATCTCTAATGTTGCTAACTTTTTTTAGAATCATATCATCTAGCTTGTAATCATATGTGATAATATTTTTATTTTTTGTGAAAGTGATTGCATTACACTTAGGCAAACTGAGCTGAAGTTTATTGTTCGAACAGTAACGAGAAAGCCTATCTAAGTCTTCCTGTAGTAACAGACAATCATGAATGTTTTTACAAGACTTGTAAATTTTGATATCATCGGCATACATTAGAAATCGAGAGTGAGTAAAACATTTTTTTATGTCATTCACGAACAGGACAAAAAGCAATGGCCCCAAAATTGAGCCTTGGGGCACACCGGAACTAACGACAATGGAATTGGACTGATAGCCATTTATAACGATTTTTTGTGACCTGTTAAAAATGTATGACATGAATCAGCGTAACAGATTACCTCGGATGCCGTTGAAGGCAATTTTATCTAAGAGCAGTTTGTGGTCCACCTTGTCAAAAGCCTTCCGAAAGTCCGTGTAAATAGCATCAACTTGAATTTGATCGTCCATCGTTTTGAATAAAAAGTCAGTAAATACCAGGAGATTAGTGTTGGTCGAACGACGCTTAATAAATCCATGCTGTTCACTTAAAATAAGGTGGTGGATGTGTGAGTATAATTCATTGTGCACAAGACCCTCGAAAAGCTTCGACAAGATGGACAATATCGAGATAGGACGATAGTTTTGTATATCATGTTTGTCCCCAGTTTTAAAGACCGGAGTAATATTAGCGCATTTCCAAATATCGGGAAAAGTTCCTACACGTAAACACTTGTTGAATATTATATGGAGAGGACAAACTATACATTCAGCGGTCTTTTTAAAAAAAATGGGTGGTAAACAATCAGGACCGGGACCCTTATTCAAGTCTAGTTTCTTAATTGCATTAAGTACAACATCCTTTGACAAGTAAATATCAGAAATTATAGACGCATTATCTGCGTATGCGTTTGGTGGCTGCCACACTGTGGGATCAAAATTAGAAGGTTCATAAACGGAGGTGAAAAAAGTCGAAAACATATTACTTATTTGAATAGGATCACTCGAGTGTACGTCATCTAGATACATGTTTGCTGGTATCACCGCCCTGCCCTTTCGGTTGGAAACGTAAGTCCAGAAGTGTTTAATATTTAGCGGTATACTATCCTCGACAGTTTTTATATATTTTTCAAAGCATTTGACAGATTCGGATTTAAAACGCTTACGATGTATTGAAAAACTTTCATAATCCGAGATATTCCCATATATTTTCCATTTCAGCCAGGATTTCTCTTTAGATTTGAATATGCGAATAAGGGCAGGAGAAAACCACATGGGAAAACGTGAATTTGTGAGCCTAGTAAGCGGAACATGTGTTTTAATTAAGCTTTAGATTTGACTGTAGAATACGTTAACCGATTGTTCCGCAGTCAGATCGTCAAGCAATTGATTCCATTCAATCTTACTCAACTCATTATTTATTATTTCATAATTAGTTTTAAAGAAATTGTGTCTAGTGGATTTGTGGCGCTTCATAGGTAAAATAATTGTAGCGAGCGAAGTAATCGCTGAGAAAGGAGGGTGATAATTATCAGGCGGTAGCAATGGATCACAAAGTTTTGTTTCACAATTAACGTTCGACAAGAATAAATCTAGAATGCGCCCTAAGTTATTTTTTTGTGTGTTGTATTGAAAACTGTTCGTAAAAGAAATAAAATTGCCTAGAAGAATGCCAATATTATCATTCGATTGAGGTACCACATAGTTACATCCACTACTATCAAGCCAGTCAATGTTGGGTAAATTGTAGTCACCTATAACATAAAATACGTCAGTACTGGCATCACTAAATATGTTCTGCAACGTATCAAAGTGAGACGAATAAAGATCCTCGGGAGAACGCGGCGGTATATAGGCTGCAGATATAATATGGCGCTTGGTAGGATGCGACGCTGGCAGTTGTACTAGTACATGCTCGAAATCAGTGTGCGAGAGGCGCGTAAAAAAGTTAGTTGGTCGTAAAGAACGTAAAACGGCAATAAGCACCCCACCACCGTCACGCTTACCCGTGGCACAGCGGTCGCGATCACATCTAAATACCAAATAACGATCGTCGATGAATTCACTATCAGAAATGTCTGGTATCAGCCAAGTTTCCGTAAGAACGATTACGTCATAAGAGTAAGACAAAATATTCATAAACAATGTATGTAACTTGGTACGCAGTCCTCGGCAATTTTGATAGTAAAAAGTTAAGCTGTATTTATCCATTGGAAACAAAAATAATGTAAATGACGCTTAAAAAACAAAGTTTGCAGTCCAATACAATTAAAATCAACGACGTAATGACATTAAGATACACAAAAACACACTGGCATAGTGGAACAAATAACTCATTAAACTTTAACAATTGCAAATATAATCGGTAGAAATGTAGGAGAAAATATGTTATTAATGTTCTGTAATATATTAAAACACAATTTATATAAGTATTCAATGTAGAATTAACTTCTAATGAAACTGTCTTGACCTGATTACATAATAATATAATAGTTAACATATTATAATACAAAGAATTATTTTTTAAGTACGCTACAAGTTTATTAAAATAAGTGAGGGTGATTGTATAACATTTCTGGAATAGGTACATTAAAATATAATGTTCCGCAATACATTAAAGCACAACCTATACAAGTATTCAATGTAAAATTAACGTCCAAAAAAACTGTTTTGTCCTGAATACAAATAATAGCTGACACAATATAATCCAAAGAATTACAGTTTATGTACACTGCAAATTTATTTAGATAAGTGAGGGTGATTGTAAAACATTTAATTTCATTGGTAGCCGCCACTGCGTAAACAACACAGAGTAATGAAAATGTCAGAAGGCACAAACCGCAAGGCAAACAAAACAACAAGTCGCATGGTATCGAGATAAATCGCACTTTTAAGTTAGAAAGATAGAAATTAATACTATCCGGATGCTTTATATGGTTTAATTTTGCACAGGTCTTCTTCAGAACGAACGGTAAAGGCCGCTTCTGCGACGTCAGCGCGAACAAGAATAATTCCATGTTTAACCCATACGAATCGATGTCCATTCTGTTTTGCAATTTCTTTGGTTTGACGAAACAAATTCTTTCTCTGTAGTGTAAGATGTTCGTTAATATATATTTTCTGTGGATTGCTACTCAACTTTAGGTCTTCAGTCGTGATACCCTTTTTGAGGCGAGCTGCAGCAATGAAGTTGTCACGAAGTATCTGACTAGCGAGTTTTACGACTATGTTCTTTGGCTTTGTAGATTTAGGATTCAATAATGGAACACGGTGAATAGCGATGACGTCACGTGGCAGTAGCGGTTGCTTGACTAAACTACTAACATTTTCAAGAATTGACATGAGATTTTCTCCGCGTCTCTCAGGCAGATTGCTTATCTCGACGTTACAATTACGGGATTTTTGTTCAGCCGCTTCCAACTTCGTCTCTAATAAAGCAATTCTTTGTTCGACTTCCTGAGGTGAAGACACTTTTTCTTCGAGTCTAGAAATGCGTGTGGCAATATCCTTTGACTTCTCTTCCAGGTGATCGTATTTGTCACTTATAAACTTGATCGACGTTTTTATGCCTTCAAATTCAGACAGGAGTATAGAAAATTTTTCATCCTGTTTTTTCAAGCAATTTTCAACCATAGATTTCATATTTGTCTGGAAATCATGAAGAACTTCACGCCAATCCATATCGCAGTTGCCCGTCATACCTTTACGGAAGGTGACATACGGAGGAGGAGATTCCTTTTCGATTAGAGACCCATCGATGCTCATTTCACCAGGACATGGTGAATCAGCAACATCACTAGTATGGTCATATGTGCTGTTCATGGTATTCATGATATGAAGTAAAGTATCTGTCCAAAACACTACTCTGTGCGAGGTAAAAATGTTCGCACAAAAAATAGACGATAACACCAACGAGTTCAATGAGTCACACACACCCGACTTGTTGCGCGCACTTGAGTCTTATAGGTACTTTTAATTTACACTACGAGCGAATGCGAGACAACCGGTCTGGTCCGGGGCGCACGACGGTATGACGTATAACTTGGAAGAATATGATAGCTTTTGAAATCCATAATAAGTTCTAAGTTTTTACTGCTTTGTGGAAATGAAAACAGTTGTAGAAGTATTTACACCAGTGACGAGCAACGATAACAGGAAATATTGGTAGGTAAGGGGTATTCGCTTTTCCTCTCCAAGGAAAGCTAATATAGCCTTCGATGTGGTTAGAAAGGCATGAAGCTGTATTTAACTTTGTTTATTGAATTTAACCATGTTTGTTTTATAGTACTTTATAGCGTAGCTAATCGCTCGACAGGTGTATTTTTGCTGCTACTGTTTTGCGTTGCGATGCAGCCCGCCTGCGATGGTTCATACAAAATGATCGAAAGTGATATAAGAGGATATTTGCTATGCGTCGCGTTTTGGCGCGGCCCGCCGCGTCTATAATTTGTGCTTAGCTTTTGAACTGTAGTTCACAACACAAAATATATTGCTGTAATTACAGTATCTAGTAATTTTGACCATATTTCAAAAGTTCTTTGGAACGATGTCTCAACACTCCTAACTTTCTACCTATTCATCCTTATTATTTTTTAGTTGAAATATACAGTACAACGCCTTGCGTGTGCAATACAATAATGCATTCAGGGTGCTGATGGGGCTGCCCCGATTCTGTAGCGCATCAGGTATGTTCGCCGAATCGCAAGTAGACTGTTTTTATACTACTATGCGAAAACGGTGCACATCCCTGGTGCGCAGGGTTCGGGCTAGCTCCAGCAGCATCCTGAGGGCATTCGCGCAGAGGTTCGATGGCCAGTACCTGAACCATTGCTGTATGGTTCACATACTAGGCAATCGAGATATGTAATCTTTTGTCTTTTTAATATTGTATGTGTTTTTATTGTGTGTTTTTGTTTTTGTGTTTTTTATTTTATTTTGTGTTTTTATTTTGATTTATTTTGTATTTTGTATTTTTTGTACTAATATGATCCACTGTTGGTCGAAATAAAAGATTATTATTATTATTATTATTATTATTATATTATGGTTACTTACTACTTATACTTGTCCAAGTAAGATATAAACAGTATGCCTATACTGTTTATATCTTACTTGGACAAGTATAACATGGGATAAGGGCATGAAGATGCACGTTATATCGTTAGTTATAGACGCGATCTCACTTATTAAATTTCCAGTCGTGGTAAATATAATTTCCTCTGTAATGTCTTAACAACATTAAACACGACTTTACACATGCGCAACACATTCAGCATAAAAACTTTTAATTTATCACGCGCTTAGCAGCTGATATTGCCCGCATTTTTCACAAATCGACGGAAAGGCTGTAAATATGAGAATATGTATGCAGATATCCTGTGCAGAGCCTCGGTGAGATTAATCTCGCTTATTATATGGGTAAGTAAAGATTGCTTTATCTAGCGCAAGCTAGAGAGCATGCGTGTTATGTCGCCATATCACGTATTATGTATCAGATGTGATAGTTTTACGGCTATAAACGTTATAAAGTGCCTTCGTTTTATATTCCGAGAGAAGTGATTGTGTTGTTAGCCGGTAATAGAGCTAACAGATACGAGTACCTATTAGGTAGTCATAACCAACTCCTAGTGTAGGCGAAACAATTTAGTCTTTGTTAAAGGTAAAGACTGATCCACACGGTTCAATTTGTCCCATTGCATGTCATAAGTTGAAGCAACCACGAAAGTTGCAACGTCTAACCTAACGGGGAGTCATAGTGTTTTCGTAATATCCTCTACAACATGGGTTGATTTTTAAACCCCGACAAGAGAGGGGTAAAAATTATGCAACAGGTAACAAGTCGTCACTGGCCTGTTAGGACTGACACGTTATTAATCTTCAACATAGTTCAGAGTTAAACCTTACCAAAGGTCATTCGTTTCATATATTATTGTCTAGCACGAATATGAGACATTACGCCTAACATTTTGAACAATCATCTTCAACAATACCGACATTTTAGTGGAAATTGTCCGATTAATAAATGATACTAATATCTAGATGGTCGTAAACTAAACAGACGAGGATGAGCCACCTAGCCTTTCATTGTACCTAAGCATTAACTTTGCCGTGGGATAAAATCTCTCGCTGAACTACAGAACAGATTTATAAAGACTTCCTCCATTTCTCGTAAGTTGTGTCGTAAACATTGAGACGGTCATCATTTACGATAGAACTTGCAGTTGGTTTAGCTGCGATACATTGAACGAGAAAATATTATCAAAAATGTCTTTGCCGTGCCTGTTATTACTATCAACTCCTGCTATGTGATTAATTAATGTTTCGTACAGACTATTGAGGTATGAGGAACACGGTGTAAAGTTCACTCATCCTTTATAGAAAAGGAGGGTCCTCCAACCAGACAGGTGATGTGTCTGGTGGGCAACTGTCCAACGATTCATGTCGGGCCGTTGTATATATGTTAATTGCGTGGTAAACTCTGCTTGTGAGATGCATGATTTTGCGTGACGTCAGTATGACGCGTAGTTCGCATGTGGCGTTGTGGATACCGTATAAATTCTAATTAGCTATAAAGGGTTGCATCATAATTTTGTCACAAATTGTTTATGAAACGACCTCGATAAACTTTGCATAACAGCAAAGTGTAGTAGTTACGTCGCTACACTTGACTAGTACTCGTACGATATTGAGCTGTCCACTTGATTGCAAATTATGGATATACTAAGTGGTTCACTATATGGATGGATACTACCTTTGTTAATTCTCACATCTTAGATTACTAATATTGTCCGGTTAGGCACGGGGTAATCGAATTTAAATGTTTGTGGTTACTATAAACCTATAACGAAATATTTGTCAACTAAATTCAGCGGCTGCCAACTAGAACGTGACTACTAACTAGCTGTACAGGGTATAAAGCAAACACAAACATCGCTTGCAGCTTGACTTCCTAGAATATTCACTAAAACAGTGAGTGGTCGTCACACGGGCCATTCCCTCTCAAGTGACAAGAGGCTTGATAAACATTCCTTCACTTACAATTTAGCTCCCACTCTCTTTTCAATTGCCGCAATTTAGAAAAACGCGTCCGCAATTTGTTCAAGGGACGTAATTCCTGAATTTTTCACGAGATTTCCTTGGCTTTAAGAAGTAAATAAAGATGTTTATTTACTCCAAAGCTGCTTAAGATGAAGTTTTAAAGAATGTTTTATGAATTTACAGTGTTCGAAGGCATTTTCAACGTTCAACCATGAGGACTGAAATATTGTGTGGAAATATAATTTCCGCTAGATCCATCCCGGAATTGTTTTCGCCATGTATTCGTACGCGCTGTCCTACTTTATTAACGGTAAGCGTGAAATAGGTGCAGTGAGATACCAAATTATACAACTGGCAGGTTTATTACAAATACATAACCGACGTTCAAAGTTAATCTAAACGCCAATGTCTGCCTGTTTGGTGTTATCAGCGAGCTTCTCGATAAACGAGCTCCAATATTATTATGTTAGCACTCGACATAAACTTGATTTGTGTTTCGGCCGTGGGGTCCGAGTTCGCCAACCGACTGGTTGATTCTTCCCGCGACCCAACGGCTGGCTTTTATGCCTCCAGGTTCTTTGGTACATTACCAGTCGATTGAGATGCGAAGGAATTTTTGACGCCATATTTTAGTTGGCTAATAGTTTTAGTTAGGTCAGATTATTATATTTTAATTTTAGTAGTTTGTGTTTGTTTAACTTTGATGTTTACCTATCTATAGAGTCGTCAGCTTGTGCTTACCATCTTACCTTTTATCATTTATTTCTTACTTTTGCATATTAAACTTAGATGTTACGATTTTTTTATTACTATTTATTATTACTCATTGATGCTTTCAGCTAATATATTATTTTATCGTTCCAAAAGGGGTTGTTTAGAAAGGTGTGAAAAATATCGAGAGTAGTGCAATTATCATAATACATATAAAATAGAACGAGTGACGGTTTCAATCCGACTCGTTCTGCCTTTAGATATCACTATGCATTAACTTTAAAATACAACTCCATTTACCTACAGATATTATAATATACATATACCTATTATTATCACCTTATTTGTTCAAGTTGTTTACAAGCCCTTTTGTCTCTTCTAGAAAAATTGCGTCTTTCACACAAATAAAATCTGAAAGTTCGAATTCACACGACTAGGTAGGATACCTACATTAATCACGGTATACTATATTATATTATTCGTACAAAGGAGGCAGGTATATTCCTATAGGTACTTTACATGTTCAAAGGTAGAGCAACTACTATATCCTTATACGGTAATCAAACTTTGAAACTCTCCGAATAATTTAAATATTTAGCTTTCGTTAGTTTTGCACGTCCCGTAACTAGTTCACAATAATTGAAAACAAAACTAACTTCGCTGTTTCTACAGTGGCTGGCCTGATAAAAGCTAAATTTATCTCTACCTAACCTTTTCCAGATAATAATCGTTACTACTGTCGTTTAATCCCCGTCTATAGTAGCTGTATTATAATTAAACTTGTCATGTATATAGAAAACTAGAACCTTCCGTAAATAACACAGTAAACTTTGACTGAACTGAAGATCTTTACAAACGATACAATACACCGTACTTTGAACGGGCGCCATGTCACTCGCTTACATTTAATTTGTAAAGAAGCATTTTAAATAGAATATATTGAATTCTGGGGCGATCCTTGGGATCTAATTAGAAAAAGCGGAACAAAGTTTTATCCTGATTTCCTTTAAATTGTACTGCCTGATTTACTTTAGACATAGGACAACTTGGTCGCTGCGCCGGTCCTCCTGTCATTGAATTGTATCAATTGAGCAAAAGTTTGAGTCTGTTATACCGTGCAATGAGTAAGAATCTAGCCAGTGGCGGTAGAGGGAGGTGCAGCGTCTGCAGAAAATATAGGAAGTAACTAATTCCATGAATTAATTCATCTGACCAAGTTAAACGAAACATACCAACCATTTCACAAAACTTATGCTTCAGGCAACATTTTTGGGTTAGACAAATAGGTAGTCGACCACATGCGGCTGTAATCCCGACGATTGTTGGAACAACTCCAATGGATACGGTCGAGGACGTAATCTTTACAAATATGCTTAAAGGCCTGTTGTAGTTTTGACCTAATTACGGTAATAGGTTTACAAAAGGGAGAAAGGTCTGTCTGAAGGGTTTTCTTTGGGAACTTAGTTTACGTAATTGCTCATTTTGATCCTTTAATTTAAGCACAAATAGCTTTACATTTGTAACTAACTTGTACTTTTATTGAAGAGTTAAACGACTGCGAGCATTGACCTACTTCAGCTATTATCTGAAGAATCCACAATGTAAACTTCCAACAAGATCACTGACATTTAGTAAACTCACAGCAACTGCTACAAGCTTATCTCCACGCGACAGTCCGGTGTCGTCCGAAGTGAGGCTGAACTCTATGAATAACCTTCTTATCTAAACTCTCCGCTCGATTAGCTTATGTTCAGTTATTTCAGAGCAGGAGTTGCCAAATCGACTTCCCGAACATACCAGATATACCTACGAGAACTTGACCTGAATATTCCACACATATTTGATAAGTTGGCTCTTGAAGGAACTTCTGATATATCACGTGCTTTGCTGAAGTGGAAAAAGATTGGGAAGCTTAGTGTAGTCTTAGAAAGTTGATAACTGAATAGTTCTGTTGACAATTATTCTACTTGCTCGTTGCGACAATGGTTATTGCTTACTTCTTCGTAACTATATGCTTTATGAATTGTGTTATATACTAACTTAAATATACCAATTCTTTAAATGCTGTATTTTACTAGAAAATTGGAGAGTAATGTTTTTAAATTAATCCGATTGAATATGAATTTTATATTGGCTTTCCTAAATTACGCTTTCGTATTACCCAGTAACTGGGTTGTGGAGGTCAGATAGGCAGTCGCTTCATGTAAAATACTGGTATTCAGCTGCATCCGGTTAGACTGGAAGCCGACCCCAACATAGTTGGGAAAAGGCTAGGCAGATGATGATTGGCTTTCCTAAATTAACAAAATAATTTGCATTCTCTACCGTCTACCAATGCTTAGACATGTATAAATATTCTGCTCACGAAATTGAAAACAAAAATGATTATTTTGTGTAAACTTACATAATTATTCTGTACGGTAAAGCTTCATGATCACGTTAATAAAGCGGTTTTAATGTTGTGGTTGAGCATGCATTAAACATATCGTTAATAACTAATTGGTATAGGTATTAATATTAACCATTACATGCTATTTGTTTATCGACATGCAATATATAATATATAAAATTAATACAGCATTGGCACATGTGAGTTTTAACAAAAAAAAAATATATATATATAAATCTGCATACATGCCTAGCCTAAGAGATGAGTTAATACAATAATTATTTTTATATAATCAAGAGCTATTGTTGTATAATAAGTTCCAGAGCTAAAACTAGTCATGCCTATTAGTAGGAACATGACTACCTACCGATAGCTTGCACAAAAACTTAGGTTTCGTTCCTGCGGGTCATTGAACCGGAGTCCGCTAGTTTTTGTCGATGCCACCTGAGGTTGACGGCTTTTGTTGTGCACTAAAAGTTGCTGCCTCTCATTTTTTGTATAATCAGATACACTTTATGCTTTTTGTTACATGGTGATAGGGTGAACAGACTCTTTAATGAATTGACTATGCAATTTTTTTTGGTGATAAATTGAATATTGCATTTTATGAAAGTTACTATTGATAATACCTTGCCCTTAGACCTTTGACCTTTTATGCCCCTTAGACCGAATTTCGGCCTTGGCGACCAATCTCAGCGGATACCCGCCTTCAACGTGGAAGATATTACAGTGCACAAGTGTGTGCGCAGACACAGGTGCACTCTCTCTTCCCTCACTCTCATATTCCGATGGGATGGCAATCCGACACGGCCGGAGAGATATTAGGTGCAGGGCTTAACGGGCGAGAGGGAGTGGGAGGCAGTCACCTCCTTCTGCGAAGCAGTCATGCTAGCGAAGGAGGTGGCTGAGAGGCTGAGGGAGAACACCTCACGCCTCAGCCGCCGCGGGAGACGCTCCGGGCGTCGGGAGCCGCGTGACGACTCCCGGCCACCGTAGGCGCGGGCCTGCGGGCGGTGAGTAATGGGTAGCTCGCCGTCCGATCAGGACCAGGCCCGTGCCGGACGGCGTGTTGTGTTCCACGCGCGCCTCAAAGAGATGTCAGCAGAGGACGGGGCCCGATAGGGCCGAAGCCTGCCAGGGCGGCGGGATCATCCGAAAGGTTTACCGCTGCCCTGGAACAGAAAGGGCTAAGGAAGGAACACGGGTGGGTTTTAGTCAATAAGAGTCTGACACTCCCTTCCGCTCCACCCAGAGCGGGAGGGGTCATTTGATGATTTCCCATCGACAAAAAAAAAAAAGGGCTTATCGGGCTTTCCAAGGCACGGGGTATCACATCGCTAACTAACAAACTCCGGGCTGTTACTAAGAAACTCGTAATGGAAAACCCAATAACACTTTTCCCGATCCGGGAATCGAACCCAGGACCCCACGATCAGCAGTCGCGCTTGCGACCATGAGACCAACGCAGTCAACGGTATTATTGACATCATTATACCGTCGGTGTAGTGATGCTTGGGGGAGGCGTAGAAGTTCAGCAGTGAGCCTCTTGCAGCTGAAATGATGATAATTATGTTCGATACTAAGTTTGTAGACATAAATCATCATTGATCTGAATTATAATCCTGATTTATATTTTTTTTATTTATTAGCAAAACTAATAAACAAATTCATCATCATCTGCCCGGCCTTTTCCCAACTATTACTATAGCTTAACGTGCTTTCCCAAGCATGGATGGATGTAATCAACCACGGATCAACCACGGCAAGCTTATCTTAACCTGATCGATAGAACCGTTCGACTCTTATTACTTAGTCAAACCCCCTAGATAGATAAATAGACAAATTCATAACCGAGAAATATGCTTTCCAAAATGTGAATTATAACCGCAAACCCGCAAAGCTTCTAATTACAGTCCCAATATTTTACAAGATTCAGATCAAACTCAGGGTGACTGTTGACAGCCATTCTCACTGAGGTGGCTTAATTAAGGGCCTTACTCTCGTTTATTACCGTAAGACGGTCACTTTATGAAGAATATTCCTCATTAACGGCTTGATTAGAAGATCTGAAAAAAATATATTTTTGCTATAGATTCATGGACAACATTTCTCGAAAAGAATTGTTTTCGTATGGCTAATACTTTTGCCTTAAAAAAATATTTACCAACACGCTATTTTTTTCTAATATTCGATATTACTTTTAAACGGCTTTGATTTTTCGAAATATTTTTACACTGAAAAATTGATGGTTAGAGGTACTACAGATTTGAAACATCTCATGTAAATCAATCAACATTTGCAAAGAAAATGTCCCCACTTTAAGATCAAGCTTCAGAGGGGCTCTGCGCGGGCGCGGGCGGCAGTCGTGCGTTAGCATTGAGACGGGGTGGCTGTGTCGCTCGCTGCTCCGCTCCGGCTATCGACCGACTACGCGCGTTTGTCTGTGTTAGTGCAAATATTTACGAACGAATTGTATCAGTGTGCGTTTATTGACTAGCTCGCTGCAGATGGCCCATTTCTTTCTATTGTGCGCGTGGATGCTAACGATAGTAAATACAAGTAGTACGTAGTAGGCATATTATCTAACTAATATTAAAATGAGAAAAGATTGGATTTGATCAAAATAAAAATTCAAAAATGGCGGCTGCGAAAATTTTAAAATTTTTCATCGTGGGTGTCGTTTTCATACTTTTCGAGGGTGATAAAGCCGATAGTGAGGTCAAAATGAAAATCCAAAATGGCGGCTGCTTAAATTTTTAAATATTTCATCATGGGTTTCATTTTCATACTTTTCGAGGGTGATAAAGCCGATAGTGAGGTCAAAATAAAAATCCAAAATGGCGGCTGCAAAAATTTGCAAATATTTCATCACGGGTATCATTTTCATACTTTTCGAGGGTTTTAGAGCCGATAATGAGCTCACAATGTAAATCCAAGACGGCGGCTGCAAAAATTTGTTTTTGTTTTAAATCATACGTGATAAGGAACTTCGAATAACCTGAGTTATTCTGATCAAACTAAAATTAATAAGTAACTAATGATTACTTCATTTTAGGTACACGATACTAATTTGACAATAATAATAGTGTGATGAGTTGCCAAATAAACAATGTTTTCTTATCACCAGACCGCATGAGTGAGTGTCTCTGTCTCGTATAGAGTCTTAGCATAATGCTGAGCGGTGGCCGTTTTGCGTGGATATGTCGCATACCCCCAAACTTTGTTTTTTTTTTTTGTGTGTTTATGTTATTTTTTATGGGTCATGTTTGCCGCAAATAAATGTTTTTCTTTCTTTCTTTTCATTTGTGGAAATCAAAATGTACAAGTTTTAGTAGAGCAAATTTATGAAAAAAAAAAACTTGAGAGGTGTCAAGGGACACCCGGATGGAACGAAGTTCTTAGGTTCCGGTACTTAGTTTCGAATGACGCTGTAGCGACTGACTTTTTCTTAACTTGCTATCGTTAAGCAAGTTAAAAAAACAGGTTCAAGCGATTTTCGACCTTATTGACATTTATGCAAACACCGGATTTTAATGAAGGAGCAATGTTAGCCAACGAGAATGTGTGATAAAACAAACTAAATTTTAAATGTCAATAAGGTCGAAAATCGCTTGAACCTGTTTTTTTTGACTTGCTTAACGATAGCAAGTTAAAAAAAAGGTTCAAGCGATTTTCGACCTTATTGACATTTATGCAAACACCGGATTTTAATGAAGGAGCAATGTTAGCCAACGAGAATGTGAGAAAAACAAACTAAATTTTAAATGTCAATAAGGTCGAAATTTTGTTTAAAATCATACTTGAGAAGGAACTTAATTCCTGACGGGGGTAAAACTTTAAAAATGATATAGAGTATTTTCTTAGGAATAGAATAACATTTTATTTGCATAGACTGCAGTCTGCAAATAAAATGTTATTCTATTCCTAAGAAAATACTCGATATCATTTTTAAAGTTTTACCCCCGTCAGGAATTAAGTTCCTTCTCACGTATAATTTTAAACAAAATCGAAATTTCTATATGAATAAATGCTAAAATATAATGTCCAGTAAAAACTTAAAATATACGTAACATAAGTATCAATCTATACAAAATAATATAATAATCAGCCTTGCATCCGCAAATCCCCTCTGGAATCGTAGGCAAAAATAGCGACGTGCGGGCGGCATGTCTGCGCCTCTGCATACTCTTTGATCGTCGTTTTAGTTCAGCGCGCCACCGCGCGCATTTTACGTTTTCGGGAGTAGAGCGTTTAGCTCCGCCCACATGCACAAGGTCAGCGAGCCCTCTATACACCTTAAAAGCCGAAGTACTCCAACAAGATCAGACCCTGAGTTATTAGCTCGCCACGTGAAATATTCAGCGAATTAATTTACCGTAAAACGACCCTTTTTAAGTTAGTGATAGCTGTTTTCACTAATACTAGGAAAATTCTAAATGAACGCCGGAATATTATTGCACTATGAATAATATGAAAGCCTCGGCTCGAGGTTGGAACTCTTTTTGAGTTCCAAGCCGAAGGTCGAGTTCGAGCCAAGGCATTAATTTAGATGTCATCTCGTGTTAGTGAAAACGGTTATGAGTACTATGGAGCACAACATCTGTTCATACTATACTTAATACCGAATTTAGATTTTTTAAATTGAATTGATTCTTAATCCTATTACACAATTCGAATATATTGTTAACTGATCGTGAACCAATTGAAGTAATAATTGTCACCAGCAGGAAACTATTAGTCAGTTGCATGTTATAATTTCTGATTAAATAATCCTAATCTATTAAGTCCATAGGCAGTGTCTCAAACAGAAAATCGTTTACCACAAACTGAAAAAAAGTGAATATATTGCGAAGAGTCTCAACACTAACCAACTGACCCTTAACATTTGCTGCCGCCGCTAAAATTATACAGCAAGATATTCTCAGCAATCAGCAAGCATAGGGGCAAAATCACGATGTAGCTTTGGATTAATGTAACTCAGGCTGGCTGGACAAATCATCAAAATAGCTCGCATTTAACTAGATTATAGGGACTTTATGTGACGGCTAACTCCTAAGTTAGAAATACTTTAACCTGGATCCGTTATGAGAAATATACGAGCACGATGTAATACATAACTTCGCCATCGAGCTGAATTTATTATCTTTGCATAAGTTTTAATAAAACATCCAAACTAATCTTGAATATCTAATAGAAAAAGTTTTGTTATAGCCCAAGATCTGCGCAAAAAAACATATTTCAACTGAAATTCTGGCAGTTCTAATAATAGACCACCAGCTGAAACACAATCACAAAACAGTGAGTATATTGTTAACTCAGACAAATATTTTCCGAGCAACTATTACGTTTGACTTTCCAAAAGTCGTCTTTTTGCCACATGCTGGCTTCTGTAGACCTCCGCAACCACTAAGTCCCTTATATGGCCGAAGCCTTTTATAAAGGGTACCTAGTAAAGTTCTAAGCTGTTTTTTATTTCCTGTTTATTAAATAGAAAGTCACATGAACTCGTTACAAATGAAACAGCATGTTCAATTTATTTATTGAATATCCTCTCGCCAACTTTATCTTTGCCATTGTGTTCACTCATTAGTAAATTTAAATGGAGAACAAAGTTTCGTATTATGGAAGTAACCAACTGTGTGATAGGCACTACGTGCTTTTGAAATTTTACGTATGCAGTTGTTCTCATTTGGTTAATACCTATGCAAATCTGTAGTTTGATGTATGTAAATATTCGCATCTGTTGTCCACCACAATCATTTTCCGGATATTGGAGGATCCTAATAGATTAGGGTCGACCCTTATTTGAATAATTTCCATTAGTCCCCGGTCTAGTTTCGCATCTCTGTGATTCACTTAGTTCTGTGTGTTTAGGACCAGACTCCAGTTTCTCATGTGTTCCTGTTAGGAAGGACGGACAAGTTTATTTCTTTGACATAAAACTGCTGACATAGGAACGATAGTACAATAACTTTAATTATTTATTTTCAATTTTTTCTAAACAATGCTGGAGTTTTTTAGATGTAGGTAGGTTGTAGTCGGCTATATTCTCAACGTAGAACTTCTTTATTTGCAGGAATAAATTGGACCTTAAAGAAGCTTGGTTCATAACTGAGTTTAAAATAGGATAAGTAACTATTACGCTTCGTTATAACTGATTTCAGATCTTTGCATCTAGTGAAATTACACAAAAGTAATAAATATTAATGTAAAGATATAAGCACCTTCATCCACATAATTAATCGTTTTCACCCGAACAACATAGCAACATGTAAATTGTATAAATCTTCCTAAAACGTTCATTTAGGAAAGGTCTAATTCATTCAAGATTCATCACTTGGCATGTTTCCATATAGACACCCGCAGACCGTATTAATAAACGCTCCCTCTGTGCGGTCAGTCATGTTTTTCATTTCCTGTTAATTATGAACAGGTTGCGGGTAGTCGTAAAATGTGGGATTTGAATCAAACTCGTTGAGATTCTGTGCTCGAGTCGCAGGTTTTTGAAGGCTTATCTAAATTCGTTAAGTAGGTACATGAATACTTATAAAATTGAATTTACTCCAACCGTAAAAGAGTAAGTTATTGTTTAGTTAAATATTTTGTATTGTATCCGATTTTCCTGATGAAATTGAAAAGGCTGGTATGCTATGAAAATAATTTTATTCACCGTCCATCCATCCCGGTGGCTTCAGTTCGTAAGCAAAGCCAAATTGATCATATTCCTTTATTTCGCACCCGCACTAAATCAGTTTTTTTTTAAATTTAGCTCACGATTATTTATTTATTCATTTATTTAAACTTTTAGCACAAAAAGGTACAAAGGCGGACTTAATGCCTTAGGCATTCTTTACCAGTCAACCAACGGTGGTGAAGAGATTAGATGGCAGGTGCTTTGGTTGAGAGGGACAATGATAAAAAAACTCTTAAAACTATGTACATAAATAGGTTATATACACATACATACTATTAATATAATATATACTTATAATATTTATAAACAAAATCAAGGGAGAGAAGTGTTAAGATGACTCTACGCTACGATTCACTGTCCTGAAGTAATAGAACATGTAAGTACAAAATAAATATGGCACTCACACACTATAACACCGTTTAGTGGTTTTAAAGCATCTCTTTGAATTTGATACAGTAGAGAAATATTACCTTCATTACACGACGGATATTAATGTAACGAAAGCAACATTTACCTACATCAGAGACGTAGCTGCGTAGGTAGTAGGTACTCAAACAAATAATATTTCTGAATAAATTACTTCGAACATAATTCCCTCCACGTCTCCACCTTTGTTACTTTTTATACTAAAATTACCGATTGGATTTCATACTAATATTGAATTAAATATTAACATCACAAGACGTACCACACGAGTGAACTGATAATACAATTTCCTTGCAATATGCGAGAGAGCTCGACTATGTTGTGGTGACGTCACATTGCAATATACTGAATTGCTGTATTTGCAAGTGTTAATAACTATTTGGTGAAATGGGTTAGGTAACTTAATCCCTATTTTCTAATACTCGTATTATAAAATTATCTGCTTGTAATATAATTTTAAACTCTGAACGAAATCATCCTACCATGGTTAAGTAAGGATTCTCTTTGATTCATTATCTTTATCTAGAAACTCAATTTAAAGTTTTTTAAATACGAGATGGTGTAGGTAATTTTCTATTAAATACTTCAATCGATAAAATGATTTAAAACAAAATGAAAGTGTACTAAAGTGTAATGTAAGTACTCTATGGAAAAATAAGTGTCATGCTTCATAAAGTTGTCGATCGCTGAGAGGCGAAGATTCACATTTGCATTTCATTGCACTCCTTGGGAGTGAAAAATTGAGTGGCGTTATACAGCGGTAATTTCCATTTTGTATGAGGAAGGATTTAATAAAACATATAATTGTGTTTAAAGTTTATCACACACAGCAAGTGACACCGGATGGCTCGGATACTTGTGCTAATTCATTCCACACATGTTAATGTATAATAGTGAAAGTCCAATTTTGCGTAAGTTTATCGTAACGTGTGTGGTCAGTCATTACAAAGCGGGTATGGCATCCATTTTCGAAGTGAACCAGTAACCGCAAATGATAACCCGTCAATTAGTATCGTATCATGCGACTCGATCTCCTGTAATAGCATTCATATGACCGAAATCGATGTTGATATGGAATATTTACAATATTATTGGCACTTCGACAATCATTGCACCGCACTGTGTGTGAATGTAGCATTAGATCCATTAGGCATGTTCACAGATTCCCTTGAAATGGTTATGTTTCACATAACCGGTCATTGAGGAAATTCAATGTTTTGATAATGTTTTTATTTTACAAGAGTATTCATTGAAAGATCTTACTGAAACTACAGCAAAAAGTATCAAATACTGTTTTTACCCAAACTTTTTAGCTCTACGTTAATAAAACTGGCCATTTGCTGTAAAAAATATTGAGGTGACATTAAGTTTTTGTTTTCATTTTTTATTAAACGGCGATGCATATTTTTTATGACAAGTGGCCAGGATGTTGTATGACGAGTGATGATGGATATTTAATTGAAACTTTTTTACCATTTTAAATAATGATGTTGCATTTTAATACCTAAGCATTCAGTGCAACGAATCATAAAAAGAAGAATACAACTAGAACTTTCCTCAGCTATGAACTGCGGCTGAAAAGCTTTTACGGTTCGATGTCCCCTGTTGACGAATATCATGAGCTGATTCAATCCAACCGTAATCACAACGTTTACACAATGATTCTTCTGTTAAATCGTATATTGTTGAAATTAAAGCTGAAAGGTGAATAAATTAAGCTGAAAAAAAAACATGCTCGTAGCGTAGGGCTGTCACACTAGGGGCCGGATGACATACATACTCGTTGATTGAAGCATTACGCAGCAGCTAGGGGTATCGCGTAAAATAACCGGTCTTATACATTTTTATGTTATGAATTGAATTGATAGGTGCGAGCTGTACAGCACTATTATTTTTTAAATTGAACAAATTGACATTCCAGTTCGTTTAACGCTTTCATGAAGCCTCAACGAGTATGTGTATGAATTAAAGATTCGATTCGATTTCGAGTTTGTGTGTGTTTATAGTGTTTGTGTGTGTTGTGCATGAATTTTAAACAATAATTGGAAATTCAGAAGCATCTTTTGTAGTGATCAGTGAGAGCTCTATTCTATCTATTTACATTATAATTAATTATCGTAATTACATATATGCCACGCCTTCCTCCCACGGGGGTAGGCAGAGATAAGCAGTACGCCACCTGCTACGATCCTCAATACTCCTTTTCATTATAATTACGTGAAAGCTGTTGCTGCTGTTTACTAAGCTGCCCAGTTTATACTGTCAAATGGGATTTTAATGGTCTCCTAATTATGTAATGGTCTTATATGCCGAATCTCTGAATCTTGGGCAAGCTATAAGAGATCGATAATAATTTTATTAAAGTTAAATAATTTCAATTGATTAGGGAGGTAAATTGATATGACTAGATTCATGGCTCGATTTGTTTCCTTTAATCTTGTCAGTCCTACAATTTGTAAGACTCGACGAAATAATGTCGTTTGCCTCCGTTACAATAGTAACCGCACATAATTTAATATTAAATACGATCAGAGTGCGCACTCAATGATAACTAATGTTAGCAATTTCCATTGTTATTACTTGGTGACCTATTAGTTAAAGCTTTTCATACGTTAATATACGTACATAAAATGACTAAAAATAGTGAGGTCAATCGTTTATTAAATTAGCATTAATAAAGGGATATCACCATAGAGCAAGATTAGCATATCAAAAGCCGCATCGCCCGGTCTCGGGACAAAGAGAAAGTGTGCGGGAAAAATGGTGACGCAAAACTGACGTCATAGACTGTGGCTCAAGTACTCCTTTGAAGCCGGGAAGAGAAGTCGTTTACTGCGACTGCGGACACAACGCGACAAGATTTAAATCTCTTAACACAATTAGATTCAAGAGACTTTCCGCTTTAGTGAGATCCATTGTCTTAGTTTATACCATTGTTAGGTTGAACGGTGTTGACTTTGCTAGCTGGCAATTTTAATTAAAAATAATTTCATTTTATTTTGCAATGTTCGTTCAGATCCAAAATATTGTGAGTTACCTACTTTTGTAAAGTATGTTTGCCCGTCTATTTGCATATTCAATCGTCTAATTTAGAACTTACTTGATAAGCCCAAATAATTTATTGAAAACGTAGTCCTAATATGCAACTAAATCCCAGTAGGCTGCTAACATAATACTGAAATTAGTTACAAAATTACACGAGTCCACATGCACACGCTGATACATACGGTACCACTATAAATTGAAACGGATCGTGAAATAAGCTCTAAAGTTCATTATTAGGTCCTTACCTATGAAATTACCGATTTTTGATACTGGCTATTTTGAAGATCGATTTAACTTTCATTCTATTTAGAATTCCAAAATCAAATTAATTTTATAATAGAGCATGACATTTTGTCCAAGAGGGTTTTGTTTGGGTAATAAATAACGAAGTTGCATTTTGTATTTCAAGTATTCAAATCGGAGTTCAACAATAGAATTGTAAGGGTAATCAGATGGAGTTCAACAATTCCTCAAATCACCGTATTATTCCAGAACTAATTATTTTAAATGAAGCAAGTTAATATCAGTGGTAAGTACAATTCCTTTGAAGATTTAGTTATGACAACTTTATCAGAAGCAAACTGGAGCCGCTTTTGTTAAAAAATGACTTTGTGTTTGAGTTTCTACTGAGAGCAATTAATGACGGAGCACAACATTACAACACACATAAATTATTTTGATAAAAAGTTTTTGGTTACGGTAAGTTTTCTAGTAACATCAAAACTGTCAACACAACACATAGTGTGTTGTTCATCACTAAGCCTAGTAGAGTTATCTACCTAACACTAGTATAAACACTTCTTAGATGGTTTCCTTTTAATTCTTGAGCCATGAGATTAATTAGAATAATTTACTGGAATTAGTTCTTCCATCGCAGCATTATACGGATTAGGTAGTCCGGGGAAATTGGTCCTACTTACTTTGATAAAATATTTTCGGGAAACTATGATAACTAAAACAAACAGTTTGATCGTAAACAAAACTTTTTGTTATATTTCTTGTCATTTCTTTAAATCACCATGTGGCTTACCAGATGATCTTTAGTTTTTTTTACACTGTCCCTTGTTTTTACAATCTTTCAACTCCATTTTTTCTTTTTGCCGCACTTTCAACAAATGTTATTGTACTCTGGGCAAATTTCATGAACGTACAGCATACCATACACGGTGGAAGAGACATAAAGATACCATGGGTACCATGGATTCAATACAAATGGTTCTAGACAGTACAGCGTTGAAATTTTTCGGCAGTAAAAAAAAGATTTTTTTTTCACCTCGCCATTCATAACGAGTTGGACCTACCTTAGATAAGTAGGCCTTATTACGGTAGTAACACCACAGAGTGGTAAATACCATGCACGACTTCACTATTTTCGCCGGAGCACAGCTATAAATCAGGCTGACAACTCAAAAGAAAACTCACCAAAAGAATTTCACAATGAACAATTAGTAACGCCAACTTGGCTTGGATAGTTCTAGGATAAAAAATACACAAATGAACTAATAAGGCGAGTAGGGAAATCTTGGTTTTAGGTAGATCAGTTTGTTGTGAACGCAAAAGAATATATATTTATTTTTTGTTAGCATAGGTATACTGTCTCACTGCTGGGCAAAGGCCTCCCTCAAATCGTTCCACGAACTCTTTTCCCGCGCCACCTCGACCCAGAAATTGCAGTATTTTAATAAACTCTGTCCCCCTTATTACAAAACAAGGTTTTTCTTTCGATCAGGTTTAAACCACTGACCCAGTTATTGAATTAAGAACCCAACTGATAGAGAAATGCAGTTCTTTATACAAAAATGACAGCTTAGTTCGGTGCTAAGTTGTCATTTTAGTATCAAGAACTTTGCCTAAATCGAAATAAAGTTCGAAATATAAGTATTGACTTAATAGTTTAGGCTACAACTAAAATTAGGTTTCGTTTTGTAACAAGACGGTGTATATTTATTCCCTATCCCAAGCTTATCAAACGGATTGGTAGACTCATTGTCTTGATATCCGCTGCAGACTTGAAACGGTCGCTGTTCGTGTGCAGATAAGGGGAAGTCTTTGTAGATCCAAAATTGTGGTATCTGTATACCACAAGTTATGCACGAGCTCTAGCCGAGCCTCTGACGTTTTTTTTTATTTTCTTCGCTCCATGTGGAACGTGTTTTATGACTTGTTCACATGTATAAAGCAGATTTTTTTCTTTGAAAAACTATTGCCTGGTATCTAACCGATTATACTATCACTATGCTTTATGCGTGTGATATCTATTACCATAGATAAAACCCAAAATTCTGCAGCGCTGTAAGGGTATTTTTTTACTACCACTTTTTATTGCTTCAATTGTCTATGCAGAAATAAAAAATAGGTTCACCCTCTACCGCATACAAACCCATAAATGGTTCACCAGCTTTAGTATTTTTTTTTTCACGTAATAATACATAAACAACAAGTAAACGCATCGTTTACATTATGATTAATATGTTGGCAATACGAAAATATTATTTGTTTTCTATGGTCTAGCCTTAATTTTTTTATAATCTCACTTTTATAAGCGCCGGTGTGAAATTCAACACAGTGTCTGTAAATTCATTTTTCAATTCACAAAAAGTTTTTCTACACGAAGCAGGTAAGTTTGCTTGATAAAAAAAATAAAATATAGTGCTATTATTGTTCTATTTTTAATAATGTTTAATTTTTTTGTTACTTTTTTGCGTATTTCTATCATATTGGGGGGCTTTTTCTATGAAACCATATATGGTTTCACATGCATTCTAACGTAACTTAACCGGTGTTCTGCGAAACCAAATATGGTTTCGTATGCAATTTCAGTTTTTTGTGTGATAGGCATGGCTTTGTTTTTCCTTGGTTGCAGAATGGATCCCGCTCGCTTTTATGGCTCTAGTAGGCATGTAAATCTTATACCTGGTGATGGCATGCTAAGTGACGATGACTCTGCTTCTGATTCTGACAGTGAATATGTCCCTCCTAGACAATTTCAACGTCGCAGAAGATCTGTTGTTATCAGCAGTTGAGGTATATAACCGGGCACATGGGGGGCATCGATTTACTGGACTCTATGCTGGGTCTGTATAGACCATTTGTCATCATTTGTCTATATTCACTTGATATCCAAAAAATGGTATAAACAAATATTTTTTCATATGGTGGATATGAATATTGTGAATGCTTGGATTCTTTGGCGCAGAAACAATCCAGATAATTACATGGCGCTATTCGATTTCAAACAAGCCGTTTCAGAGCACTTACGCAAATCTGGTAAAGCTGTAAGTGCTCTAAAAAGAGGACGTTCTGTAAATCAAAGTAGAGATGGAACACCTATAAGTTTTTCTAGCCTCGTAAGTCCTGCTCCTTCTAATCCAGGAACACCAACTTGTCCTAAGAAGTTTTTTTTTTATCTATCTATCTAAGAAAATGAGGAAAGTTCCTGCCAGACATCAAGATTTACCATTGAACTCTATAAGAACCGACAAAATCGACCATGAAAAACCGACAAAAATGTCAATTTTGGGGCAACAAAACTTTCACGAAGTGTA
This sequence comes from Apamea crenata, assembly GCA_949629185.1. Taxonomy (NCBI): domain Eukaryota; kingdom Metazoa; phylum Arthropoda; class Insecta; order Lepidoptera; family Noctuidae; genus Apamea; species Apamea crenata. Next base: position 6,384,476 of record OX451371.1, on the reverse strand, counting down.
GAAAGTGTATGGTTTTTCTATGTTATAACGACAAACAAAACTGTTTATCGTCATTTCATGATTGAAAACATGAAATATCGAAAAGCTCTGTACTAAATACAGAGCTCTAGTTATTTACTTTATTTCATACGAACCCATATTTGTCCGTCGTAATTTTGATTTAAGTTTGTTTAGCCGCATACGAGCCCATAATTATATGACCTTAACTTTTTTTTCAGTAACTGTAAGTGTTTTTTTTTTAATTTCGTTTTTGTGATTAATCTTATCCCTAAATAAAGCCTCAATGACCATCAAATATTTTTTTATTCATTTCTTTCATAATTCATGCAGTAGAGGGTTAAGACCTACGGGATATCTTCACATGAAACCTCAACCAGTCTTACCAAGGAGGGGTTGGTTGGGTAGCCCAACCGACCCCTCCTTGGTAAGACTGGTTGTCAGATTTTCGGGCTTCTGACTACCCGTAACGACTGTCAAAGATCCACGAATGACAGCCGGGCCCAACGGCTTAACGTGGTTTCCGCGGCACGGAGGGGTCTTGGTATATAAAGATGGTCACCCATTCACGGACCAACCGTGGCAAGCGTTCGAGCCATGCGGCTGTTATTAACTAGCCAAAAGCTCGTCATTCCTTTTTCTTCGTCGTTCATACATTTTCCTCTATTATCCGAAATTCTGCTGACCAAACTGTCCGTGTCTCAGTGACGTCACGGAGGTAATCAAGTTGTCGAAGCCAGAGCGCGTACTCAGAGAGGCTATAAAGATAAATCGGAGTGCGACGCAAACATTACGCGGTATTAACGAACGTTCATTGTAACAACGGGAGGGAGAGACGCAATGGATGCCTAACCTAATATAGTACGTCACCATGTATGCGTGGTCGCGGTGCCTAATTAATTAGAGTTCTGGAGATTAATGGCTAGCAGGTTTTTGGAGACAGCATTTTTACCACGTTATTCACGAAATAATATTTAATTGTATAATAAAGTATCTGCGATGTTCCATTCTGCTGAATTCTGTCGATGCTTGCTAATTAAATCACAGCTCTAGCAAAACCTAGTACATCGATGCATGTAGTTTCATACATATAGGTACATATATGGTTTCCCACACCTAAACGCATAGTTCTTACACTCATTGAACAAAGCGAGTCTCTGTCACAAAAGACGCGCTACCCGCCACTATGAAAATGTAATTAAAGTAAAATGCATCTCTTTCATACATAAGAGGTTTTCTTCGTACCTAGTAGGAATTTCATTCAAAGGAACATTCAACTCTCTATTTAACCTGCAGACTTTAGCAAAGTCAATTTATAAGATCACCAACGAGTTATTTACTGGAAGGGTGGAATAAATAACTTAAATATGAATTAGAAGTGTACCTACTCAGTAAATTTTAGTTATTTAATTTAATTACGAACCAAATAACCTGCTTCATTTAGCAGTTCACAAATAAGTTTAATCTAAAATACCTCTGAATTCTTAAAACATTTTTAAGTGTTCATTAAATCTTTATTCATAAATTGTTTAGTAAAATAATATATAAAGCAACAATATTTTAACATTACAGTAGATAATATTTCTTATACAGAATTAGTATCAGGAGAGTTTAATTAAATGTTTTTGAAACTTTTCTTCGAATATTGGTTTTTGTGAACCGCAAAATTCTGAAAATCCTAGAAATTACCCATTTGATACGATTGCTCACGTAAAACTCATGGCCTTGATACATTTTCTCGAGGCAATGCTTTCAAAGATTCATACAAACATGAGTCCATGAGTGCGTGAGTGCGAATTGGGAAAACTTTAAAGGCTAACCCAAATCTAGATAGATTTGGGTTAGTTAGCCTTTGAAATTTTATGCGTCCGGCACCCTTTTTTCGGTCACTCGAAGGAAATTGCGGTCCCTGTCCGGACGATGCCTGCAATTTATCACGAAAGTAATATAAAATCTTATTATATAGTAAAAAAACATGGCCGAACGTTTTGAGTGTTTCTAAAGAACTTTGACGAATAAAGAAGTAATTGATACCCATATTTTGTCTGAGAACAATTTCTTGCAACACAATAAATTGTTCTCAGACAAAATATGGGTTTGAAAACATAAGATAAAAACTAGGCAATATGTCTTTAGTTTTATGTTATAAAGAATTTTCAGTACCTATCATAAATTCAAAGCGAGTCTTTGTTATTCATCACCTGCGCCAGTTTACAAGCTCAGCCACGATCGACGGATGTTTCCGGAATACAATTTATTGTGAGATCACAATACAGAAATTCTTTTCCAAGGATTTTCGTACGCTAAAAATACAAGATTCTGACCAACTTTGAGCGCTGCGCTCATCATCAATAACCTTCTCTTTTAATTTCCATCGTAGAAATAAATTCAAAAGTTAAAACAATATTGACTGCAATACTTCAAAATCTTCAAATGAAAGAAACGGGATGGATATTTAGGGTGCAAAGCTTTCAAAGAGTTCTAGATAATTCTTGCGACAGTCATCATTTAGGAAGATGTATTTGTAAATATTTTCAAGCAGCCTTTGTAAAAGTAATTCACGAAAAGCGTTTTATTTCCATAGGTCGCGTGCGGTAGCGTGTTATCCATTTCCCGCGAGCTATTAGCTGAAAGCGTAATTGCAGATCACAATATCTTTGGTAATTAATTCCATAGATTTGCGTAAAGACCTGCTCGGTGAGGCTCGATTGTTGATCGTTGCAATCGCTAATATTCACTGTTGGGACATTGTAATGTTGTGTTGTTGTGTTGTTGTGTTATGTTGTGGTGTTGTTGTTGTGATATTCGTGACCATATTATCGTATTATTCAGTTAGGTTAGGCTACCTTTCCTTTACAGCATTATATAATGTTCGAAGGAATGAAATTTTAATCTGAAATGATTCAGTGGATTTCAAATTAAATTGTGGTCCTTGTGGTTGCTAGTTACTCTTTTAAACCAGATTGGTATAACTTTTTTTTTACAACAACAAACCACTTAGATACTGCTAACACGCCTCACAAAGTCAAACAAAACAAACAAACAAAACTTTGGAGCCGCCTCAAATTGCGGTTCGTTACATGAACATAATCTCTTCTTCAATATCCCCCAGCGTTCAACAGACCGGAACATTGAAGAAATAAGTACGGCTCTATACTAACTTGGGCCTCATAACCCAGCCCCTTTGTGAGGTCTGAATAACAAATTACCTTATATAATATCATCCAAAATGTCTAATATTAGCTAAGTTTCTCGCGCACGTGTCACGGTAGCTATGAGACAAATCTGTCACACCAGACACTTATACAATCTTCACGTGATTTATGGAATCATAATATTTAACAATTGCGCTGTAATTTGAACCATATCTGTACGGAATAAGGTCTCAATTGATACGTTGAAGGTCTTATTAATTGATACCAAGAGACGCTTGTCAGACTTAATTAAGGATATAATGAGTAGAGCTAATGAAACCAATTATTTTTATCATGGATATTACTTTTCATCCAACTGATAAAAACTCTCATTCTTAGCATGGAGACAGAATTTTAATTGACTTGTCTACTATCCATGCTGAGCATCCACGTAAAATAAATCTCAAAAAATGTTTTCTTTGTAACACCATGCTTTCTACACTGCGCGTGGCCCGACACGCACTTGACCGGTTTTTTTATATTAAACAACACAAAAACACGGGCTGTTATCCGAATTTATTTATTCGAGTACCAAGTAAGTTAATGTTTACATAATATAATATAAGCTAAGTTATTGCATTGCACATTTGTTTAGTGAACACAATATTTATCGCATTTTTGTAGGTAGGTAAAGTGATTCTCATGGAAACTTGTTTCCTCTTTTTAATGTGCTTTTTAATAGTAGTAGTACTAAAATATTCTCGTCTATCTGACACAGAGCTTGACAATGTATTAAAACTTAAAAAACTCTATTTGAGCCTTATCTTCCCCTTCAGTTTGAATAAATGGTGGCGAAACTACCATCATCTAGAGCTAACTATGCGTAAATCGTTCAGTTAAAACTACAAAGTTAATTTTGGCCCGATATATATAAAGTTAAAAAAAGAGGCCTCATTATTCAAACAATCACAAGGTTCTCATTAACTGTTGCGGTTTGTTTTGCATTAAATAAAACGCTTAATCATAAAAAAAATAGGGTAACTCTCTACACCATGAATAGAACCAAACGAATATTACATTGCAATATATAAGGGTTTGATATTAGCACATACACAGTTATATGTATCAGTAAATTGACGCAGATTCAGTGTGGTTACACTCTGACATTGGCATTTATCAGCAACACACATTCCCACTACCTATTAGATTTACCTGAGCTACTAAGTATCTCATACAGAACACCTACATATCTAATTCATAACTAAACCAAACTGCTCAGCGTCCTCTTGTACAATATATGTTCGCCGAAAGTCCAGATAACCGAGATACCACTAAGAGGCTGAGCACGCAAGGTTAGCTCCCACCACAGTGTTAATAATTCCACAGTATTCATTATCCACAAGGATTACCAACATCAAGGGAACTGTATTTCTGTGGCAGAATGTTCAGAGTATTTATCATTAGATACTTGGTTGTGGCGATTGAGTTCCTTTGGATGTTAGTTAAATCTGCGTTTTTGCCTTGTAGTTAAAGTTTCCGCTAGGTATACAAATATTGATTTTGTAGTAAATTATATTACTGGATGAAATCTCTATTAATAATAATAATCTCTATTACCTACATCATATTTATTGGAAACTCTAGTGTAACTCTTAACATACTATAGTTTATCGTTGAAACCGATTACAGCTATAGTTTATCGTTGAAACCGATTACAGCGGTTCATTAATTAATCTTTCAGTCATGCTGGTCTTCGTAATTACAACGTGAATATTGGAACCTCTCGGGTTTCGTGTTTAATTATGTAAAGCAGTGTAAATCCGCGTATGGTTTCCGATGGTAGATATTGGTAGAAATGTTGAGCCACTGAAAACTTATAGGTGGAAACATCTAGGAACCAGTGATTACAAAATCACTAATCATACCTATGTAAACGTCTGCATGCTTATATTTATCGGCGACACATGCAGTAAATATTTCAAGTTATTAATATGCGGCACCAATAACGGTTTATTATTGAATCAATTTTGATCTTGAAGCAACTGTTTCACTGGTTTGAAATTAAATATTAAAACAATTTTAAATGTATCATTGGTGTTTTTGTATCAGGAACGCTTACGGTTGAATGAACTTAAATAACAAACAGACTTAGGAAACATCCATGTTACAAAAAGCTCGGAGGCACACCATCATTAACCTCACCTAAATCATTCCGCGTCATTACCACTAGCTAGCTAGTGCACATCTCGTTAACGATATAGAATAGACGAACGTTTTTTGAAGAAAACAACGTAAGCAAAGGAAAGAGTGCGTAGTTGGTATGAAGAGAATTAAGTATTGATGCGTAAATTGAAGCTTGGAGTGCCTATAAACGATTTGTTAGTGGAACTGCCCGTAAAAAAGATTTACGAGCCTTCTCCATACGAACTGAATAATCAGCAGCTTTGAAAGTTTCCCTGTCTTCTTTTAAAATGGAACTTTATCTGGAGACTTCACAAGAAGAGAACACGTAGTCTTGGGTTGGGGTTTCCCTTATTTTCACCCATAACCATATAAAATGCCATACAATGTCCGTACATTTTTAAAAGAGGTCTGTGCTTTTTTCACAGAATGCACCTTTTTTTATTTTGTGTAATGTAGGTATAAAAAACCCAACGCAGTAGGTAACCCTACAGACGGATGCTCATTGAGGTCTCGTCAAAGTGACGTCATCTTCCACATATATAACTATAGGTAGGTTATTCATAACATAAGATTTACATTATATAAGCTAACATTTAAAATAATAATATGTACATGTGAAAAAATAAGCAAAATAATCTTATGGCATTAAAAGATTCGTCCGCATCGCTGTCAACAGGAACAGTGCCCAAAAGGCTGTCAGCATTGCCACGTTGTATGGCGATGCTAATTCTTTGGCCAAGAAACAGGCCAGCCCTCTGGTCACGTGAAGAGTCGGCTAACCGCTTGGCGATATCTCGAAAAACCAATATAGGTAGGCATACCTATACATATTTTTTTACTTTTAGATGTTGCAAGATTGTTAAATAGGCGGATTCTCTTCCTTTTTGAGCAAAAAATAAAATGAGGAAAAGAGTTTTACCTGAAATAGAAAAGCAGGAATTGTATGGCGCTTATTTATAAAATATATTCCGAGGGATACCCATAAGTGGACGAGTTAAATCACGCGGACGCGATCCAAGCGTTGTTTTATTGAAACTCTCGACGGATTCAGAGAATAGAGGATATGGAAACTGAACGTTAGTAGCACAATGTTATCAAATGTAAAGGTTAGAGTTTTATTTTATCTCGTTGGTCTAGTAGTCGTAAGCGCTATTGCTGAACATGAGGGGCTGGGTTCCATTCCCAGGTCGAGCCAAGTGTTATTGGGTTTTTCCACCAGGAATTTCTCAGTAGCAGCCCGGAGTCTGGATTTGTGCACGGTTGATGACAATAAGCTCGTCCTCTATTAAGTATGTAGCAGTATATACAACGCCACCGCGAACTATGCGCCACCCCGAACTATGCGCCACCCCGACTCACTGGGGCACCTCCGCAGACAGTTCCGACACACCGTGAACTATACGGCAACCGGTTCCGACTCACTGGAACCTCAGCTGGCCTGGCAAGCATCGCAAGATACAAGACTCAGCCCACTATCGACCTCCGGTCTCCGGAGGGGTATGCAAAAAACGCGTCATACTGACGTCACGCAAATCCTGCATCTCGCAAGCAGAGTTTACCGCGCAATTAGCATACATACAATTTCCCAACATCAATCGTTGGGCAATTGCCCGCCAGACACAACACCCGTCTGGTCGGAGGATCTTCCCTTTTCTATGGAGGATGAGTGAACTTTACACCCTGTTCCTCATACCTCCAAAATTACATGGGTCTTAAACATAACTGGCGTAATCTGGATTTACTTTACCTACACCTCTGCCTGACCTTTCAGGGATTACAGGCGTGATATTATGATATGTTAGTTGTATCCTGAATTATTTACCTTTCTATGACAAAAGGATTATAAAGACGAGATATCACGTTGAAAAAGTCGTTATAATGATACTTAGTTCTCCTTACTGAAAGGATGATGAAGTCTTATCATTATACTTAATTATACCATTACTTGGACTCGTTCCTAACCGATTTGACGGGGAAGGCACAGCACAAAGAAAGGTGGAAGAATATGGGGGAGGCCTTTGCCCAGCAATGGGATAGTAAGTAGGTATAGGCTAAAGGAAAAAAAATACCATTCCATTACATTGTGAAACAAACTAGAATTTTATGTTTCTGTTCGCATATTATATGTAAACCTATTGAAGTCTAAACATCTCGCGGAAAACTCTCTAGAGATCCTCAGTTGGAAGTAGAATGGATTACTTTATATCTCAAGAATGCTGCGTGATGTGAACACAGATAAAGGTTATCGGGTAAACTGCCGATCGATTCTGTAAAAATCTCACCGTGAAAAGTTAGGTGAAGTGAGCATAGAGTGAGATGTCAATAGTGTCAATCCCTAGCATTACTTGGAATGAGAGTTCACTCCACGCTTACTTCACCTAAGTTTTCACGGTGAGATGCTTACAAAATCGCACTGCTGTAATGTATGAATAACAGTAGCGCTGAATTAATATTGTGCAAATAGTATTTACATTATGGATTGTTTCAAAAGTGAAAAGCATTGCATTTTAGTATTTTGTTTGCTTGAAGTACTGGCGACGCCAAACAGAAACATTTGACGAACAATTTCATCAAGCCTTACTACCGTCTATAAAATAAGAACATCAGATGGGAATCGCAAAACAAACTTTAAACAAAACAAAATGTGCTGTGTCTGCTAAACTTGCGACACCCGTTCTGAGTTGATTGTACTGAAAGACTTCTCCATTGTACTTAAACCATTCACAGAACTTGCAGGCAAGCAATGTTATGTTCAGAACTACATTTTTATTAAATTCTTTCATTTTTTTTACATATAAAAAGGAAAATGTGTTATCGAAGAAGGAAGTACGCAAAGCAAAACTGTTGTGTAATGTCATTACCAAAGCAAGCTTGTAATATCGACAATCGAGCTTCAATATAACGTTTTTATTCAATTTGCTCTTTATCTCGAATTTATGTTCAAGAAAGAATCCGAGAGGAATCGTATATTTTTATTCGTTAAGGAAAAATGAGTTCCGCAATCAATCAATTTTGTTTGTCTAAGAAGTAGACGTTAATGAGCTATTTGTAGATTAAATATAACAATGCAATCGAAATAGTTTTAAAATAAACCATATTTCGCAAACACAATTAATGAATACGACTCGAACTCGTTTGAAGTTTAGTATAATTTATTTTCAACAAATTTTCCCAAAATGATTCGGTACCCATTAAGTCAAGCTTCGTTTCAGACGAATCATACAGACCGTTACTAAAAACTGCATGTAGATATACTATACTTCCTTTCATCTTCTCCACTGAACTTAAAACCTCGCCACGAAGAACCAATACATATATCAATACGTTGTGCGTTTATAAACAAATTTTTACCTTAGCGATCTCGACCATTGAGTTAACAAATGTACGTCAGTCCCTCCAGACAGCACCCTAATGGCGTAACCCATAATTAATCTCAATCTGAATCATTTTGAAGGATATTGCTAATCTTTTGCTTCCTTTGGTCAAAAAATGTGTCATGTAGAAGCCGCTGTCTTAGTACGTTCACGACGAACTGCTATATTCCGGCACAATCCTAATGATCCTGAAGCTGCTGAACCACTAACACGATGAGCACTTCTGGTAAAGCCTATCCTGCGCCGTTACATTCAAATATTATTTCCGTTTATTATATTTATTGTTCCATCCGTCCTCCGATCAACTTATATTAAACAGACAAGTAACGTGGGTCGCGTCGGTGACGTGTCAATACGTAACAAGCGAGCCGTTCAGCGAGTGACGTAACAGAGCGCTGCGCTGTTACGTCACACGCTGAACGTAACGCTTACCGCTAAACCGCGTCGGGTATTTTGCGGTATTAACATTTATCACACCCTTGTGTGGGTGATATTCTTGTCAAACTATTATAGAACTGACATATGTGCCAGATATGGTTATCAGAGGTGAACATATTTTGAGCAATTATATCTTTGCAAACAATGCCTTTATTTACCCTAGATTGGAAAAGCGGTTCTTCTTGCAAAACTACCTACCTATAGGTACCCTCTTCTCTATATAAAGTGAACTTATAATAGAATACCTATAACATTGATAATCTTGGCAAACAACAACAAACAATCGAAGCCGTAAACCTTTGATTTCGAAGATTTCCTGTAGGTAATAACAAATCTTATGGAATATTATTAGGGGTCAAGTTTCAGACTGATCATTATATTACCTCAGGCTTCGTTAATATTATCGAGTTATAAAAGGAAACGGGCGGCGTAATGCTCATTGATTTTTTTTTCAATACTTTATTTGAATCGTGCTGAAAAGTCAAGAAGAGAGAGAAAATATATATTTAATGTACTTATTTGAGCGGCGGAATTTCCTTATGAAATCAACCTTAATTATTTTTTTAAAGAATTTTTTACATAAATATATCTGATGAAATGTGTTTTGATTGTATAAGTCTCGAACCATCAAACTTCATTGAGTAAGAAGGCAGTTAAATTGATATTGAGGTTTTTAATTTAAAAAGTCCTGAACGACAAATTATTATCGTGACGGTATCTCTAACACGAAGGAAAACTTTGTTTGTTTCCCCTTGTCGACGCAAAATTGACTTATCGCATTGGAAACTTTCAGCATCTAAGATCTAGTTCGTACCTAAATCCTGATATCGACATTGTATAACACAATATCCAACAAAATGCTAAGAGTTACCCATTAAGACTCTTAGCATTAGTATATTATGTTAGTATATAAAATCTTGAGCAACCGTATCATTCTGTCTATTCTTATACCGCTCAAGATTCCGAGTAGCAGTTTCCGTACTGACTGTGATTTTGTTCACTGGTTGGTTGTATCTCCGTCATGTATTGTGTTCTGCAGTCTGTTCCAAATAATGTACCTAGTATATCTGCAGACATCATCCTCATGTTTATGTTTAAGTACGCGAGTGTTCGTGACGTGCGTGAGATGAGACGACACGAGGTAAGCGATCCTTGCTTATACTGTGAACTAGTAAAGTTAATAAAATGCTTAACTGGTGCACGTATGTCACTTATGCTATGCACTACTGCCATGTTTTTACCGTAACAGATGCATTTAAAAAAAACCTAACAATATCCTCGAAGAATACGATCAGAATTCCTGTAATGTAATATCGAAACACGATTTCGTACGATTCAGGAAATGAAATCAAATTATCCGTCTGTCATACTAGTTAAAAATATTTCACGATCGCAACGCTGCAATATATCTCGGACGTGTCTTAGAGACTACGCACTTTTATACCTCTTCCGCATATATAATTACTATAGTAGGAACTGCGTACAAATTATTTAGGACTTTTATTCTCGTTTACTTTAGGGGTTTTAGTAGAAAACGCGAGACATTTTCGAACATGTTTAGGTGTTTCTGAAAACATATCTATAACAACAACAACAATGTGGGTGTGCTACTCTCCACTGCCTAATCTTTTGGCAAAACAAGCGTGATATAAGCGTGTTATTTGTGTAACAAACATGGAAAAACACTGACAATGCCATTAGAAAATTTTGATACAGTTTGGTAACTTCTGGAACCCTTATAAAAACAGCATAAGGCAATCTCTCAATAGGAAACCACTTTCAACGCGAACCTCTTACACAATATTGTCCGAGCAATAATAAAGTTATAAAGGTAAGGAAAAACTCTCATAAAACTTATGCTGCTACGTTTTCGGCCAATCTAATATCGCTCCGTGGACCTCGGAACTTCGTCACGTTGCCAAATTAATTTGATATGAAAATTCCTTTTTGTAAACTTGTACGTTGGGCCTCACTTAAAACTTTATACAATGAAAAGTCGAACCGAAATCATGATAATATTAAACTCGGTGAAAAGGGCCAATAAGTTACATTAAACGGGTTTATTTAAGACGACAAAATGAGGTGAAAATTTATCACGAAGTGAACAGCTTCAAGTAACGCAAGGGACATCTAATAAATTACTTCATTTTAGATCTGTTCTTTTCTCATTACTTTTTCCACAAAAGTAGTGATTGCTTTTTATTGGAAACGTTCAGTAGTTTGCAATCAAATACGAGAGACGGCCGCTCTAGTAGATTTATTTTGAAGATTAGTGAGGGGTGGTCGGACAATGATATTAATGTTTAGTTGTGCGACTGGGAACACTGTTCAGTTTGGTCTAACACGCATGTGAGTTGTATTGATGATTTCAATGATTACAATTCTGTAAATCCAACCGTGTTACCGTCGCAAATCATATTTTGATCAACATACTACTTAATACTGACTTGCAAATTGGAAAAAAAACGTAAGAAAATTTGAATCTCGTGGGCAACCCTGGCGCTTTCGCCTTAACATAAAATGAAATGAATTTGACAAAAAGTGCGTGACATAGACCGATCGTGCCACATCTTACTTTAGAAATTATATCTCATTTTCCTTTTCCTTCAAAAGAAGAAGTGGTAACTATTTTCTGTTTTATCACAAAATATCATGCAGTTTTGAGAAGGTATGTAATTTTCTGGTAGCAAAGCCTGGGTGATAAATTCCGATTTTCAGACTCTGCATAAATGAACAGAAGCGAGTAAAGGTGGAATGAGGTGTAAATTTTAAATGAACAGAAGTGTGTCGCGTGTTCTAGCATTAAACTAATGTCTCTATGTGAACTATGAATGTATAATATTTTATTGGGAGCAATTTTATCAAATGTATTGTACTACATATAATCCTTTCAGTTTAGATAAAAAATATTTTAATCGTTCATTTTTTTGTAATTTTTGGGTGAATTAGTACCGAAGGTTAATTCTGAAAAACACGAATCTGAGAACACAAAACAAAACAGAACACTAAAGAAAACAGTTTCAGGAAGCCGAAGTAACATCCTCTGCGCATCCCGCTAAAAGATTTAATCAGCATAGTTATAATAATTATGATGTGTTTGTGATTAAAATAAGAAACTACATAATTAAGCTTTGTGTTGTTTATTGTTCAACGTAACACGCATCACTCCGCTATTCAAAAGCCTTGATGACATCGCAAACTAAAAGCAACCTGTAATACATTGTAAGTTATCACGAGAATATTATTCTACTTAAAGATTGTGGTTCTAGAAACAGTTGTAATTACTATTAACTCTAATTAAACAATTCTATGTTTACCATTCGAAATATATTTGAGGTGTGTGGAGCTGTTTAATTATTGTTTCGTTCACATTAATGTCAGCACATTGGTACATTTGTAATAGTTTTAATTAAAAACTGTAATTGTTCTATGGATTCATTAATCATGCTCAAATATTAATGCCCCACTATCTAATTTGCAATTGAAATCCTAGTTTGTTCGGTACTAGATCCTAGTTTCAATTTTCAGTGTAATATTTACATGATTAAAATAAAGTAAGTGTCCTTAAAAGTGAGAAAACTCTTTATTTATTAAAACTTTATGCACAAGTAAAAATACTGTACAAAGGCGGACTTAATGCCTGCGTTCCTTTCAATTTCAAGTTAATAAAGACAACAAAGTAATTGGAAAATATAATAGGTGCACAGATGAGATTTATTATGCACAGAGCAATATTAATTTCCTGTTAAACAATAGTTGGAAGAGGACTGAGGAAGGAATGTCGGATGTGAACCCGCGGCGACAGAGGACGATTTTGATTCAATTTTCCATACGTAGGATGTCTGCTTTCGTCAGAGGCAAAAGTTTTGCCAAAAGGAATGTAGAACTCACTAATGCCAATGATACGGTAATGAACGTGGCCACTTACTAGGCTAAAAAAATGTAAAAGCAAAGAACTGTCGACACAAAAAGAAGGAGAAGAAGCAGAATACTATAATAATGTTTTTATGAAATTAATATTGAATCGAAAAGTCAGCCGTCAAGAAAATTCAAAAGAACGAAATTAGATTTAAGATTGGATTTCAAATAAAAACTTATTAGTTTTGCTTAAGTTTACAAATACTATTCAAATAATTGTATTTATTAAGGTCATTACTAATTTGATTTCTGTGTGTACTTTAGAAAATACTGTAATATTATAATGGCCACTATGAAATATTTTAATTACAAAAGCTTGCCGTTGGCATTTAATTTAATGGGCTCAACCATTTTATAATTCACTCAAATTAAAGAGTACCAACATTTTCCGTTAATTACCAGCTTAACACTGAAACTACAACTGTGTAAGTCTATAATTATAAAAAAACTAGCTGACCCGGCAAACGTTGTTTTGCCATATAAATTATTTCTAGCTGCCCGGCGCTACTTCGTTCGCGTGGTGTGCTACCCCCTACCCTACTCCTACCCTACTTCTACCCTACTTCTACCCTACTCCTACACTACTCCTACCCTACTTCTACCCTACTTCTACCCTACTCCTACACTACTCCTACCCTACTTCTACCCTACTTCTACCCTACTCCTACACTACTCCTACACTACTCCTACCCTACTCCTACACTAGTCCTACCTTACTCCTAACCTACTCCTACCCTACTCCTACCCTACTCCTACCCTACTCCTACCCTACTCCTACCCTACTCCTACCCTACTCCTACCCTACTTCTACCCTACTCCTACCCTACTCCTACCCTACTCTTATTTTTCCTGAATTTTCTTTGCTATAAACCTCACGGAGCCCGAGACCTTTCCAACGAATGCAAAACCGTGGAAATCGGTTCGTGCGTTCTGGAGTTATAGCGTCAGGAAGGAAAACCCGACTTATTTTTATATAGTAGATATTCATCCATTTCCACACCCTTTTGGTAATTCCACACATAGAGCAGAAATCTGTACCGTATAATCTGCAGCTGAAATAGGCTGGGAGCTAAAGCAAGGGTTTCCTTAATACTGCGATGGCAGCCACATGCATGTGACACTCAATGGCCCTTCAACCTCACACAGTACTAGCTCGGTTACGTTGGATAGTGGAGGTAATTATGCTTAATGGGAACTGCTTCATTGTGAACAATGCAGAAAAATACAGATAGTAAGCGGAAATACTAGCACCTATCAGAACGTTAGTTATTTATTATCCAACAGACTAATAACATCATTTAAACCCCATTTGGGTACTCTAAAATGTATGTTTTGAACTTCCATATTTCTACCTAAAAAGGGTTCCACTCATTAGCTTATCATTCCTGCTATAGAGAAAATCATTTAAATGAGCTCATCGCTTACAAAGTCCGCACCGGTTCATAATCAAGCAGCTGGATAGAGATAACTCTGTGTAATCTGTTTCACTCCTGTGTGTGTAGATCATGTTTGTTAAATGTCAGAGGTGCTCCGGTTCAGTCGGTTGACTTGACGATCTTGAAATTATGTTCATCAGCTTTTGCTTTAACAAAAATCACAATACATGTTGTCGTAGGCAGTAGATACCAACAGTTTTGAGAGCGTAATTTTTTATTGACCGATTTGACCACAAATAAAATTTATAGATTTTTTTTTTTATTTTTTTTTTTAATTTATAATTTTTTTTTTTTAATTTATTTATTTATTTATTAGCAGCTATCCCAGCCTTATCGTTCATTAGTATTGACATGAGGTGTCAACGTGCTTAACAATTAATTTTCCTAACTGTACATACCCGCATATTGGTATAAAGCGACCTAGCTTGTATTATTTTAGTGTTGAATATACAAAAGGCGTGTATAATGTACGTATGATGTTCCGCAATTTCCGGTACTCTGTAACAATAATACGGAGATCCCTTGAAATTATATGTTCATTCTTGTTGATGTAGCATTCTCGGTATTTGCAAAGGGCAAATTTAGATCTAAATTAAGTGCTGAGAGTGGCAAGGCTAATGGAGGAGACGTTTCAAGACCATTCCTGAGTTTATTTTGTCACAATATTTTTACGTGTATGACGATAAAAAATGAAAATGGAAAAAATGGAACAAGAAATAAATTTTGACTAATTAATGAATGCATGCATACTGACCTATGCTCAGCTACGAGCAGTTCCGGGGGCGCGGTACCACCGCGTGGCGACGTACTCGGTGTAGGGCTCACCCGGCGCAGCCAGCGCCCGCGCGCACCCTAAGTCGCACAGCTTCACGATGCCCACGTTTGATACCAGCACGTTCTCCGGTTTCACGTCGCGCTGAATTATCTAACAAGGCATTTATAGTTTTACACTAAAGGCAACAGCTTTATAAAAGAAACCATAATTAATTATTGAAGGTTGGTAAGGTTGACTGGTAGAAAATACCTAAGGCGCCATCTCCACGAGCGAGAGAATCGCAGCTATAATCTCGCCGTGCATTATGGATACAGCCGGATCCGGTTAGTCGGGAAGCTGACTCCAAGATCGTTGGGAAAAGGCTAAGCACATAAAGACTATATAGCACAGGTACCGCAAAGTCTTAAGTAAGGTACAACATTCTCATGTTTGGAATGCGGATTAACTTTTAGCTCTTGTAGAAAATGTACGGGCGAACAAGAAACAAAAGTCAATGTAGAAGTTATGAAAATATAATGTCCGTACACAGCACAATATATTTATATATAAATATAGACACAGTACACATAGTACACATAGACAGAAGAAACACAATAGATAGGACGAGATCACAAAACCACAATAATAATATTAATTGAAATGACTGAATAAAATTAACAGACGTATGTCTCAGCCATGACAGAAAATGGACAACCTAGAAGCGCCACTAGTGGCGTATTTCTGCACTAAGTATGTGGTAGGAGTGAAACCTATAAACTTAATACATTTCTATACATCTCTTTGTGCGAAAAATATTTGGCGGAATACAATTTCGGGACCCTTCTGTGGTAAGTAAGCAAAAACTTATATCAAATATAACATTTATAAATTCGATATCTGAAAGGGTGCGGGAAAAGTCTGTCAATATGATTAACCTTTTTTTTTCGGAAAGGTAGGTTAAAGTGACGTGTGTATGAAGTTAAATAAAAAAGTTTAACATAAATCAGAATAATGGAATAACAAAAATACTTGTATTTCGCAAACAGCGGAGGTTCCTGTATAATATACTTCATACTTCAGTTTGTCTCCCATTTAGTAAACCTTCACAAGTATTCTTTTGTGTAACTTTACCCAATACGTGACGTCAAAACGTTCCGTTTATAATAACGATCACGGGTATTATGACTTCGTGTGGAAGGGATCAGACGAAGCTAAAATAGTTAATAGGATTATTGTGGTTGAATGTATTTCAAGTTTGCTTGTGAAGGTAAAAGTTTTGTTGGTAAAGGATTCACTGTAAATTGGCTTATCTGTGCTAGCGATCTCTCCAACTTCCGTATTGAAAAGTTGAAGTGATTTACTAAAAGATTCTTCGTGAAGATATTTTCCTCTATGACTTCAGCTGCCAGCTTACTTAGTAGAATAGTAATTACACCGTATTATACATACCTCGCCTTTGACGTACCTAAGCAGATGTTATTTGAATTCAAACACGTAAGCCATGACAGTTCTGAAAGCTGACTTTATATTCGTCTGAACCCTATACATTTGATGGAATAGTTACATTTGCACCCAATGTACCATTAAAAGATATCCAAATTGATCTCCATACACAGCATATTGATTGCTTCTCTAATAAGCTTCGTACAGCTTTTAACTAAAAATGAATTTGAAATTATTGCATATTTCGAGACGTATTGCATATTCTGACTATTAGGATTCAGCTTCTCAGTAACTTAAACTCTAAAAGACTCTTCTGAGATAATGAATGTTTCACGAGTGACCCCGTTCTACATACACAAAGACCTTTTTTAAAGGAGAAGAGGGTAGGTTGTTTGTATTCGGTTACAACGTTGCTTCGGAGATATGACCGCAAAACGAATTTATATTTTTAGCTACTCATTACAGGATTGCCTCTCACAACATCAACAACATCATCTCAAACAACACCGACTGCAGTTGCCTCCTTAATACAATACGCCGGAATACTGAAAGTAGTACAATAACAGTGTACTTCTTTCACTATAATGGGCTAAGCCAAAGGTTTGTGAAGTTGTTTGTAAAGGGCAAAAGAACAACCTTGACCATTAGGATGCATAAAAATCTAGTTCGAGGTCTAAACCTAGATTTTCACGAGACAGTGAATGAGTAAACCACTTGATTGATAGATACGATATAATTTCGGATGCTGTGAGAAGTTAGCTGTTAGCCCAGATTTTTTAACGGGACGACTTTATATCGCGCGTTGGATTTTCAACTCTCAGTGCCGAGCGTTAAGATATTACTTTAGTCATAACTGTTCCTCCGGAATAATCTGTAACGATGCATCAGTCAGAATACCAGTGTTGTGCCATTATTTTCAAGTAAGTAGTAGATATACCTATGCAGGAACGCAGGTGTTCAATAATTTACTCAAAACAAAAGACTTCTCACGTAATCGGAAATGACTACTAAAGGCTGGCTGGTCGACCTCCGGATGAGCTGCTTCTCACACGGACAACTACGTCGCTTGCTCCCGCGCCACCAATCCAGCCTTTCTTCTTATTTTGTGTGCTGAGACCAAAACTACAAACGTAGTATGCAGGAAAGTTTTATAAAAATGCGCCAGTTATTTTAGTATATTGTGGTGTCTAACGACTTCCACGTGAACGAAAGCCCGGGCAAAAACTAGTTAAGAAATAAATAACGTGTATTTATTAATAAAGAAATTGCAATGCAAAATAAGATAGATTGATAGTGTCGGGATGCTATCGATTTGTATGTAATCGGATAGAACGTGCTACGAACCGCTACGCCGCCGCGTCTTACTACGAAATGCTACGAACGACTACCGCGTGCTACGAACCGCTAAGACGCTTCTTGCTACGAACGGTTAATTTGATAGTTGCTAGTACTATACTAAATTTTAAGAGCCAGATTAATTCCCGGTAATCATGTTTTGAGGGACAATAACTAATCTAGTTAAAAAAAACTATTATTTCGTTATTATGTTGTAAATTACTATTGGGTTATTTCGATAGTTCGCGCTAATAGTTACCAAGAATTGTTTATAAAAAAAAAATTTGAACCCCAACTAACCACGTATGTCTCAGGAGATTGGAAGTACGTAAACATATAGCTCATAGAACTGTACAATGATGTTATTGATTTAGCTTTCACTTCCTATTTAATAGGTACTTTCAATAATTATTGTTTCTTCAGTAGATGTATTTCAATGCAATGAATTTATCAATGAAAAACGGTTCGTCTTGTTTGTATATATTGAACTTAGTAGTACAAACAAAGATAAGTACTTGACTCATAAGCACTTATTATTAACTAAGAATAGAGTTTAAAATTCGCTAAAGAACTCTACACATAGCAAAGTAGGTAAGAGCACTATTCAGAAGCTCACTATCACAAACTAAACAGTTGTTGTCTCACGTGTTGGGCCGACAGACAAGCAGATTGCGGTCCGCGATCTCTAATCTGTATGTCAGAACAGTACCATCGAGTACACTAGACTAGATGAAACCAGGGATCGAGTCACAAACGGTTATCTACTGAATACGAGAGTGGGTTTTCGTTTAATCGAGGGCGAACGAAAACAGCGCAGTGGCACTGCGCTGTTTGCTTTTGCCCTCGATGAATAAATAGCCCAATGGCTATTTATTTAGTGAGGGTTGATAGATATTATGCGGAAGTGTTGGTTAGAGGAAGAGATAACAATCTATGGGTAGGCTTTGTTGTGGGTGAGAGCCTTTTGATTAACACTTGGTATAACCAAACTTTTTAGGCGTAAAAGCCATTTTTTACATCGTTTAAGATTGATTTTTTCATTGGGTTTCTAATTTAAATTTTCATGAATGTCCAGTGGAAACAAGGTTTCATTTTGTATAAGATGAACCATAATCTTTTAGGTAATTTACATATTTTGTGAACTAGCTTATGTTAGCATTAGCTAACCAATATTTTTGTAGCCCGCAATTAATCAGCATTTAAATCAGCAACAAATAGCAGACCCAAAATAATTGGTCCAAAATATTTCTGAGGAGAATTTCCTCAAAATAGCAAAAGAATGCGAAAATATTCATCAGAAGACCACATAAACTTTGCAGACCAGTAAAAACTATGTGGGCGGATCAAAGTCTGAGTAAACACATAGTTTGGTGATGTTGTTTGAGTATCAAAACCTGCCTGACCTATTTACGATTTCGAGGTAATTATTGCTTTTGGCTCCTTATTTACTACTTTTTTTACTCAATAACCGCACCTGATAACTGAGACCTTTAAAAACTTCATAGAGACAAAAACGGTTAGGCGCAGTAAACTAAAACTTTAACCTTTCGAGCCACTCTATCGCAAAATCAAATCCATTCGAGTATAGTAAACTCATCTAATTCTGTGACTCGCCTAATTCGGTGATATTTGGTTTTGAATTTGAACTTTATCACAGAGGCTTAAGGTTGTATTTCAAACCATTGATTTCACTCGTATAGCCCTATGATAGCGCTCAAACCAAATATCACCGAATTAGGCGAGTCACAGAATTAGATGAGTTCACCTTAGTTCAAACGAATTACGAATTATCGAGCCATGTTCGTTCAATGTCCGTATCAAATGACGTTGTTCATGAAACGAGCGCTATTGGTAAGTTCAACCAAATATCACCGAATTAGGCGAGTCACAGAATTAGATGAGTTCACCTTAGTTCAAACGAATTACGAATTATCGAGCCATGTTCGTTCAATGTCCGTATCAAATGACGTTGTTCATGAAACGAGCGCTATTGGTAAGTTCAATGAAAATAACAAGCATGCGGCACAATGGATGGGATAAAATTTATAAACTATTTGATGACCTACTACATAATGTCATACTGATTCTAGCAAATGACATTATACTTATTTCAGCATCACACGTTACTTTTGCACGAAACCCAGATGATCAACATTTCATGAAGGTAACACATTCTGCG
Organism: Apamea crenata; assembly: GCA_949629185.1. NCBI lineage: Eukaryota > Metazoa > Arthropoda > Insecta > Lepidoptera > Noctuidae > Apamea > Apamea crenata. The sequence goes on along the minus strand of OX451371.1, from coordinate 6,364,284 downwards.
GAGCCTGTAGCACAAAATTACATTGATAGGCATATTATTTGACCAGACTGGAACTGGAAGCTGATGTTGCAGGAATATGGAATTCCTATTTTCTCCTACGCTTGGTTCGTTACCTCGATGAAATAAGTTTTTTTTCCAGCAACTAGCAAGATACTTCGCTTAGCTGGTGGTACAGTACAACGTCACATGTGAAACTCTATTGTAAACTGTTTCACGTGCTCACGTTATTTAGTCTGCGGTCTGTTAGTGTATTCATAGAAGTTGTTCCCAAACAAAATATGCTTGACTTATTGCATACATATTCGTAATTAAATGCGTGGGTTTAAGGTCTAGAGGTTTTGTTACCGAATCACTTCGATAAACAGTACGTACTTAAAACTAAAAGTCCTAGTTCAGTGACAAAAGCATTTGGTACCTATTTTACTGTTTCTGTTACTGTTCATAGAAGCTCAACTCAAACGTAATCCTACGCTTGATGTATTAAATACACTTTCGTAATTAAAGCGTGGTGGGCTTGAAATTCAGACCCTAGGTTTCGTGAATGAATTCTCAGAATAGAAATAGGTTCGAAATACTTATAGAAATTACCTAGAACTTTGGTGTTATCGTAAAATTTATTTTAAAGCTGTAGCGGTATCTACAACGCCACACGCGAACAACGCGTCATACTGATGTCACGCAAATCCTTCATCTCGCAAGCAGAGTTTACCGCGCAATTAGCATATATACAATATCCCAACATCAATCCTTGGGCAATTGCCCGCCAGACACAACATCCGTCTGGTGGTGGATCCTCCTTTTTCTATAAAGGATGAGTGGACTTTACACCCTGTTCCTCATACCTCTAAAAAGCATGTGATTTAAAATACTAACTTGAATAACAATTTATTGGCTGTGTCGGAGCGCTGCTGTTATAATGAGTGATGGCCGTTATTTCTCTAATTACATTATCATTTCAGTAATACTTAGGCACAAAGGCCCACCTTTTCTGAGCTCTATCACTTTTATAATTGCAGATAAAATCGGGTTGTATCATGATGTTATTTTTTTTTAGTGGATAATAAGAAAAGTCTGCAAGGTTTTACATGTTAGACTTTAGTACTTTAGAATTTAATAGCGACAAATAAATTGAATTTTAATTCATCACAATTATGTAAATAACGAAGATTTCACTCAAAGGAATGCCTGAAGGAGCTTATATGGTCGGCACTTTTGAGTTGCGAGACTTTCATTTCAGATTCAAACTTTATTAATGTCATTGCAACTGATTAATGTCGGCGTGATAATGATCAAAATCTGCGTTTAGAGACAAAATTTACTGTAACGATCTTCATAAATAAAATCCAATCAAAAGTGGTTTATTCAAATTAGGCTGAGAATCAGCACTTTTTTAACGTAGAAATTACATAAGGCCAAAACGCCCGCCCTTCCCTTTATTAAAGCATTATTATAGCTGGGAAGAAGAAGAGACGCAACAAACTCCCTAGCATGAAATTAACTTACGTAATTATGTAGAAGAACCAACTAGAAAAAAAGGATAAGCACACATATTGCACACCACGTTACAGCAAATATATTGCACAGTATGTTAAAGTACAAAACTAATGTTATATCTGATGTAGGTCTGTTCAGTTTACTCTCATTTGTTCAGGCGGACTGGATAATGTTCTCAGCCCGTTTATGGTCACGGGACAAAATGTTAGGAGAGTCTTATAATACTAAATCCCCGGAGACGCTTTATTATCATACGAAAGCCATTATACCTAAATGAAAATGGTTATTGAGATTTTCCCAAACTTTTTTCTAAATTGGCTGATGGTATTTTAAATGACGTTCACTGGTTCGAACCAGCCGCAATGCGCGCACACCTTTCACCTTTATAATCCAACTCGCAAACCAAACAAAGTCCATTTGAAGGAACATCACCGACTCAGGTCGTCATAACAACGGCCGAAAAAACGCCCTCCAAATGGAACTTTTAGTCGCAAGTTTGAGTGAATTGAGGTCTCTCGAATTTTTATCAAAACGTATTCAGGGTTTCTTTTAGCAGGCGCGCTGTTTAAAATTACCTAAAAGAACAGCCATCCTGATCAAACCCATAATTTTAATCAATTCTTTTAATCAATTCTTTTAATCAATTCTTTTAATCAATGTTAGAGTAGGTTTCGAAGTAGGTACCGTTTATGTCAATTTGTAACTAGTTTTAACAGTCACTGTCACTGATGGAGGCGGCGTTGACGAAGAGTGGAGTGTAGGAAATTTCATAGAATATGGGTAAATTGCAAACTTAACATTAATACAGAAACCTTGTATTCATGTAACGAGATAAATTAAATGTAAGTAGTAGTAAGTCAGTACATAAATTATTCTGACAAAAAAATAACAGCAAGAAAATACAGGACTGTTATCATTTTATCATTCACCCTTCAGCGCACTCGTTTTCAAAAACCAGCAAGTGTGAAAAGACAAAGGTGCTGTATTATAAAGATGGCTTTCAGAAAAACGAGTCATTTATAAGAAAAAAGGTAAGCGAGCTTTTCTAGACTTGGCAAAATTCGTTATGATAGTCATGAAAAGTCTTTTCATATTTTCTAGACAATTAAGTGGTACACTTGCTTTAACTTTATTACTATGACGATCTTCCATTTTGGAGCAGTAGTTAGATACATAATTTTAAATGCAGTGTCTGGTGAAGTAACTAGACTGGGATTTACACGGCGAGATAAGGATCCTAAACAATTCAATTTTGTTGCTTGTCTGCCCGTGTCTGTTAGGAGCACTTAACTAACTATATGGGTGGCAGGGACATCGACGCGCCACATAGTACCATGGATTCAGTACATGATTCTGAATTCCACTGCGCTAGGGGTGTGCTGAAATCATCCAGTCACCCTGTATACAACGCTACCGCTGTACTAGTTAGTCTAATTTAGTCAAATAAAAAATATAAATTCTATCATAAGTTTAACACTTCTCTTTTCTAAACCCTCATTTCCTAGGTTAGGTAGGATTAACATGTTATCATCATTTGTCCGCTGCAGGCGTCACAACAATTAATCAAAACGCGAGTTTCACTTTCATAGCCCTGAAGTGTCGCCATCGAGGACGCGTCCGGAATAAATGTGAAATTTATTTAAAGGGAAGCCACTGCTGCAACTAAGTTTAACAATTTATTCCTCAAATACGTGTATGGTCCCGGACTTTGTATACTTATTATAAAATACGCTTCGCTCTAGATTCCGTCCGCGCAGTATTCGGGAGATGAAAACCACATTAATAAAATTTCTGCTTGTGTGTCTTATACTCAATCTTAAAGTAGGACAAACGTTTAATAAAATTACGTAACGTCGTTACCAATCAAACAGTCCTTGTTTATTTTTTTAACAGCTGTTATTTGTTTCCTGTTTCGTTTATTTTCATATTCTGACATCCATTTAGTGGACAGTACAATGTCGTCGGGCGACCACCATCACACGCTTTATTTCCTGACATGGAAAGTGAAACCAGACAAAAGTAACTTTGCTATTACAAAATGACCTCCCCTCCCAGGACCAGGACCCATACAATATTCTTCCTTATTCCAATAGTGCAAAGTTGATTATGGCCAATGTAGGTAGATACAACGGAAGACGAAATTGTAGTTAGTAACAAAAACTAAATTGTTTCTATAACGTCTATCGCCAATTCGGTTTTATTGTATACCTTGACAAATTGATAAAATAGCGGTTTTTATTGCGGATTGGCCTTCATGCTTGTTGTTAATAAAACCTCTATAGAAACGTTGTTATGACACATGTCATGTGGATATATTTGCTTGCAGATAATAGATACTCGTACCACTCTTTACCGCACAATCTTTCGTATTTTCGTATTTTTCGTATTTACCTGTATTATTATACAGGTTGACTGGTAATTTGACGTAGGTATTCCTTCCAGGACGTGTTTATACACTCGCATGATGTGCTTTCCATGCTTCTTTGTTAAACAACATATTTAAGGCATTTAGCGAATAAAATTAACAAGATAATAACATCATACTTACAATGAAGAAAATGAGGCTGACTTTTTTTATTGAATAGGTAATTTATTTTTGATATCTGCAGCATTTACAGTAAATATTTACCGTGTGTTACGTTGTTGTCCCAAAAGATGATCGAGGACAACAGCAGGCTTATTAAGCAATAAAAAAAATCTCAGGGAAAATATTTACAATGGAGACTTTTCGCAATAACTGACTTCGAAAAATATACATAAACATGTGTGTAGATAAGAGTACACAAAGGTAAGTTAGTTTTCCGATTTCGTTTTTAATAACGTAACGTGTAAGCAGGGACATAATAACTGAATGTCTATTTACCACTACTCTAATCACAAGCAGCATCTACTCTATACACCCTGTAAACTCGTATCACCACGTAATGCCTGAGGCAACACAAAAATATCTACTTGTATACGGAAATATTATTATATCACAACTCCTCACTCAATACGAATGTTGGTTATGTTGTGAAAAGTCATGCATACTGATGCTGTGTTTGAATAAATTATAATTTTTATTTTTTGGTCAAGTTACTTAAAAATGCGAGTGATTTCTTATTTTTTTATTTAAACAAAAGTAAATGACAGCATTTAGATGTACAGGTTTTTTTGCATAAGACGTGTTCCATGTATTAGTGATACCTACGTTCTCTCACCAGCGTTCTTCCACAGCAAATACTCAGCATTAATAACGATGACTGGCGGTCAGTGAAGTGCAATAATACCTCACGGGTCACTGCATCAGCTTACAATCTTGAACTGAAAGGATTTGTATATAAAAATCCGCAATTATTATTGAAGTTGTTATTTCAACCGAAGTATTTCACACAAAAATGTTCTGTACTCGGAACGACAGTAAACGAGATCTCGGAAAATTTTCACATTGCGAAAATCGTGAAAGGACGTCGAACAATATGCGTTGTAGTATAATGTGGCAAATACAATGGCGGCCGGCAGTGAGTGAATATCGGAAGTGAGGCTCCAGTGCAACAGTGCAGCGTGTGGTTGAATACAGATGGATGTGAACTGTACTCGGTTACCATGTCCGGCCGGGTGGTTTTGTAAATTAATCTATTATGTATGATAATCTGATATTTCAAGTAGTTCTCCTTCTTAAGGTTCCGTAGCCAAATTACAAAAACAGAACCCTTACAAGTCCGTCATGTCCGTCCGTCCGGCACTATATCAATGAAAACTTAGAAGAAGGTGTATTCTGTGTACCGCTAGACAATGGTGTAGATTGTAATAAATTTTAGCTGTTAAAAATATAAAATCCGTATAAAAGTTGAATTGTTTGCCGTACGGTAATCAAGTCCTATTTCAAACAATTGAAAACTTCCTAACCAGTTCAGCATCCACCATGCAGACTAATCTAACTTGTAATGAGAGAGACCACATCCAACGAAACACATACAAACAAATTGTTAAAGTTTCACACCCCCACCACCCCTTCAGCCACCCCTTAAATAATTAATTTGCTTATTTATTCCAAGTCCGTTCTTCTGTTACTGTTAGTAAAACGAAAAACAAAATGTGAATACCTCGACTTAGCATTGTGTAATTAAATAACTCCGGAATCCGAGACAGAACTGTTGAGTACGACATAATTAATATTCAAGAGCTTTAGAGCACGAATGGGTGGATTGTTTCAAGTCAATGGAGCATGAAATCTCTAAAACTAAAGATGAAATACTGATTTAATTTTACTTTTAATTAATTTTACTTTAATCTAGAATTAAACGGATGAATAGTTTTGAAATATAAAAAAAAAATCATGGGAAAAAAACAAAATCATTTTCTCATTATATTATTTTGTTTTGAAACTAAGACATTTCTATGTGTATTGTGTATGTTTATGTTAATCCGGCCCGTCCTCCGGTCGTTGTACATACATACATAGCTAATCGCCAGCGGATATTCCGGTTCATCTTCTCCCAGCGTCACCGGCTGCTACCATGGAGAGGGCAGCTGCCGAACTGTGTTATAATTTAATCCGTATTATTTGTCTTTGTAATTTTAAAATTGAAAATGCGTATATTTTGGCTTTAGGTTTTTAACTATACCAGCAACTGTGCCTGCAGAAGCATAATACAAAGTAATAATACACGTGATTATATAAAAACTCCTAATAATAGTTTAAATGGTTCTTTTAAGTTTTATAATTTTTTAGGCAGACATTCGCTTGAACCTTGTAAATTATGTAAGCAATAAAAACTACGTCACCTATCATATTTTCAAAGAATAACTATTCAAAAGTCGACTCAATGAAGAAATTAAGTTTACTCTACAATGTACATTTTAATACTTTAGATTACTTTATAACTTTGTGAATAAAGAAATTGGAGACATTTCTATTTATTCACAAAGTTCGAGATTCTACACAAGAGGGGACTCTTGTAGCAAACTACGAAATCAAAAGACGTATTCTAAGCTTAAAGTTGTGTGAAATGTCAGCTCGTAATAATAATAGTTCGTTTATCTTTGTTCCTTTTAGATAAATACAGCTATTTAGTGTCACACGAGTCTTAAACAAAGATGTTCACAATTAAGACAAAAAGAAACATATAACATGTTACTGCCAGAATTAATAGGAGGTAAAAGGAATAGTAAGTACCTAATTATAAAGCGTAGCATGATGTGAATATGAATAAATATAATAATATAATATAATTACTGGACAGTGCAGTATTATTTATATACTAATTGCATAATGGACAGTTTCAGTCGACATTACAGGCATGACGTCACATGACGTGTGACGTCATACATGTCAGCACCACCCTCCTTAATACGGGCGTTTAACTTCACATACATTTGTTCGACAAAACGTTTGAAAATCCAGGTTTCACTGAAAAAGTTTTGAAATATTATTGTGAACTGCAAACACAACCATGGAAAATGAGAATGTACCTGGTTTTTTTATTTACGTGAACACTAAATTATGTTGGTACCCATTCTTGCATCAGTAATTCATTTCATTCGTTCATTTGTTATTATGATTTACTGCAAATAGTGTTTTTACGTTGCAATTCATTTGTATTGTATTTTTTTATTCTGCGTCGTTTCATACAACAGTTTTGGTTTATTTTTATCTGCGGCATTCCTAGTATTTATAACACAACATAAAAACATAGTAACCTCTCCATCGTATAGTTCTTGATTGACTGATGGTCGTCGTCGACTTTTTATTATTACAATGTCAGACGTTCCAGGCGCCGAGTAATATCAAACGCAATATTGGAATACCTGAGCTTATTCACCTGACAGTCTTAATGCAGAGACCGATACATCATGCTGGGTGACAACTGTACTCCACAATATTGAGCTATCTATTACTTACCTACTATCTATATCGTCATTGATTTTCACCTATTTTCTTTTTGTCATTTAACTTTGAAAAAGAATGCATTTAATTTCGATACATAAAGAAAATGATTAAATGTATATTTTTGCATAGCTAACTATGACTTTTTATTTTGCACATAAAACAATCACGCTATTACAATTAAGAGGTCGACTATAACACTAACTATAGAAAAATCGTCCAAAATTTTATGGACCTACGTTTGAGCTGAACCAAATGAAATGAATTTATGTGCAAACAAAAACTTGAGATAGAATGTAATGGAGCATATATTACAATTATTATCTGCTGTGTGACGTATCGTCAACCTTTCCACTCAGTCGACTCCCTTTGGGGCGCTAGAGCAAGCGTGGGCATATAGATTTAAAATGAATACTCTTGCTAATCTGGCGATGAGATAATGTGGAAACAAATGATCGTGTGTACTGAACTTTACGAAACGTTTTCAAGCTAAGACATGACATGACATGGTACACAGACGAACTGTAAGTCGGTAGAAAGTAAAGGAGATAAAAATACAAAACAATTCTGTATTTATCAAAACAATGCATGACAAATAGATACGGTTATAAAAACGTCTAAAAAACGCATTTGACGCGTTCTGAATTCCGCTCGAATCCTTGCTAATCACCAAACTCAAAAAACCGTGAACGTTCCATGCAATCACAGAATGTCACAGTCAACAGTCGAGACCTTTCACACGCTCGCGGTTTCAATCATTCTCTTCGAATTGAAAACCCAGAACGTCCAGAACAGTTCGAGTGAAAAGTTTACGTTATGAACGAAGTAACCAGCAAGGGATGTGACAATTTATTGAGATAGCATAATTGAACAAAATTGGTAAATGGTTCCGGTTGTTTAAAACGGTTGTGACAAAGGAAACACGAGTTATATATAGCTCGGAGGAAGGCGATAGTGTTATCACTCCCACCTTCCACCGACAATAATGTTAATATACATTATAATACAAAGAATTTCCCAATTAATACAAATTAGTAACACAGTGGAAAAAAATAACTAGTAGATAATGGGATTCTTTTTTTTATGACAACAATAGAGATAAACCAATATAAGGCGATCGTTTTCTTCCGATGCGTTAAAGAGAGTTGTTGAACAGAGTAAGTACTAAAAGTCACTTTTACGACAAATCGTTTTCCTCTGAATGTAAGCGATTTGTACGTAAAAGCCAAATTTACCCATTTGTTGATTGCTTATCGTTTCTCGAGAGTGGCTATTACGTATGGTAATATTTGAGAAGTGTTCTCTGAGGTGTACTTTGGTGATATAGGTTAACATACTTTTAAATTGAAAAATAACTTCAAAGTCAACTTATGCGAGCAAGAAATAATTTTTAAATTACTATATATTATATATTCGGTTTACGCCTTAAATTCGATTAGTTGGGTAAAATAAATTGATGGCATCTACAGTCTAAACATCAAAAGCGCAGGATACAGCTATTATATAACAGCTATATATACAGTATTCCATAACAAAAAGGTTCATCGAGGTATAAACATCCGTGCCCACAGCTGGTGCCAAGCGCGCGGGAAGTTTAATAGAATCCATTAGGTGGTCACAATTGTTTAAAAAGTTCAACAACCTGTATTTGGGTTCAGCGTTTAAAATACAACATTTATATTCCCTAGTCAGAAAGAGAAAGGGGCTGTAACTAGAATGGAAATGAAAAAGTTAAACCTACACTTCAGCATGAAACGTGTTTCTTTTTTTAAATCCGTAAATTCGCGCATGTAGGCTAAGTTAACATTACGCTTTATGATTTCTACACGAGTTTCGGCTTACCTATGTTTCGGTGAATTTAGTATTCATCGCTAGTTCTGTGAAAAAAATCGATGCCGAACTGAAACAAACTTAATTTTCAACGGGATTTGTATCCTCAAAGGCTCTTTCGCTTGAATAATTTGAAGTTATCAGTTCATTTTGACGTTCCATTTCGTTTTAGATTCTTGTCAAAGGCAATTGGCAAGATTTTCACGACTCTTTTATCACCAACAAGGCTGGTTACGTAAGGGCAAAATATCACGACTACCATACAGAAAATTATGCGTGTCTACATTATACTTAGTGCGTGATAGTCGCGTGATTAAAAAAATAAAAAGAGTTATTATAAATTGGTTATTCATGCTGTATATTTGATGGTTTTTATCAAAGAACACATACCCTTACATAAACTCAAATCTTTTTTCTATGGGGGTAAGCAGAAACTACAGAACGCCATCTGTTACGATCCTTACATACGATCCTTACATACGATCTTTGGATACGATCCTTACATACGATCCTTACAAACGATCTTTGGATACGATCCTTACATACGATCCTTACATACGATCTTTGGATACGATCCTTACATACGATCCTTACAAACGATCTTTGGATACGATCCTCACATAGGATCCTTACATACGATCTTTGGATACGATCCTTACATACGATCCTTACAAACGATCCTTACATACGATCCTTACATACGATCTTTGGATACGATCCTTACATACGATCCTTACAAATGATCCTTACATACGATCCTTACATACGATCTTTGGATACGATCCTTACATACGATCTTTGGATACGATCCTTACATACGATCCTTACAAATATTTCCTGATTTAGATATTTTCTGTTCGACGTTTCTCAAAAAACAAACCGTATTACTGGTATTGTGCCAAATAAATATGCAAGATTCATAATTGAGAGCTGGCATACTTCTTTCAAGGGGAATAAAAGCAAGATATCATGACATAATATAACTAAAAGTAACGAGGGCAGACGTCGAGGCGGTACATAATAAAGACATTATTCATTACAAAGTCTCGCGACGAATTTGTTAAAGAAGCAAATGGAATAATAAAACTGACTGGTGACTGGTAATTTGAACACGAAGCCACAAATTGTTGATTTTATTCAACTTCCAGAGATGAAAATATTCTGCTTCAGATTTACAACGATCCAGTAAAACAAAGAATTAAATAAAACAACGCGTGTACCCCTGCAGTTTGCTTGCTGGAAGTAGTAATTGGTCAAAAAATATAAAAACGGAAGGTTTTATAGAAAATGCTGCGTCATTTTCTATAAAACCTTCCGTTTTTATATTAAAACAACCTTTTCTTGTACTTATTACGTAATAAAATCTAGAAGATACACGGTACTGGTGGACTCGATAGGACGGTAAACTTAATTAAACTTTTGGCGCGAAGCTGGTATGCATAGCAAAAGATAGATATAGGTACTAGATACCTACTGTTTGTAAACAAAAGAATGAATGTAAACATAACGACCCGCAACTGTCTACAAATATTGCCTGAAATCAATTCGCATATTATCTTATATCTTTGGGGCAAATACAAAGATGACATAACTTATTTAATAACTACTACTTCCATCCAACTCGTATTTTTGCTACATTTGTGCTGAAATTCCTCGTCAGTGAGTACTTACTTGAGTTTCAGTTTGTTGGGAAAGCTGTAGTATCTTGGGTTAAGTAATGAGACAGTAATTGTTCAAGGACTTTGCATTTACGCGGGAGGAAATCTTAGCTCTTCAAAAAAAAGAAGAAAAATGATTAAAGGAGAATAATTTTATCATCCTCCTTTCATTATTTTCATTCTTTTTTTTCTTAAGTAATGACAGTAATTGTTCAAGGACTTCGCATTTAGGGGAGGAAATCATATTTGTTCTTCAAAAAAAAAATAAGTAATATTATTAAAGGGGAATGTTTTTGGGCCGTACCAACTTATCTACTTACAATTACTCCTATTTTTTAATCAGATTTGCATTTTTAAAGGAAAAGTCCCCATTTTCAAACACTAAAAGTCAATCAATCAATATTTTCGATACATTTTAGTGTAAACTATTTGGTTGAATATAATAATAATAGCGATTCGTTTCGAAGTGTATGCAATTAATGTTTTATTGTTTTCCTATTATATAATGCTGGTGGATCCTATGCGATGAATGTTTCATGTTAGGAGGAGAAAGAACTGTGTAATGTTTTTGTGTTGGTATTTGGAGTCGTGGACATGCATTTGGTCTAAATATAGTTTGTTCTGCATTCTACGTGTTGCAAGGATAGATGAGTTCCTCACGCCTGTCCAGGGATTAAGTTCTAACAAATGAACACGTCATGACCATTATCATTCAGTCAAAGAAATCAAACCTTAAACTAACCACTTAAGTACCTACACGTTTTTGAAAATTATACTTAACCTAGCCTAGATTAAGTATAATTTTCAAATTCAAATTCATTGATTCACATTTACCTAAATAGAGTAATTACAATCGATGGTTTCTCATTATACATTATTCGATCTTATATTCTATTTAGCCTGTGGTATAACACGTGAAGTTTATTCAAAACGTGTTGCAGACATTGATAGCGACGGCCTCGTCGGTCTGAACTTACATTTCTACGAAATATAAATGGTTCCGCGAAATATTCCGCAACTCAAGTAAATACGTTTTCAGTTTCCAGCTAGTTTTAATTGCGAAGTTTCTTGAAATATAACATTTTCAAGTAGATGTATTATCGATAATTAAATACGAGAAAACACTGAAATGGTTTACAAAAACCGGTGCAAACACACACATTTTTATTCAAAGTATCAAAGAAAAGGTCAAGATAGCAACGGTGAGCGAAGAAGATTTGACAAACGAAAACGATTTCGAATTTGATCTTTAATAACGCTGCTTTAAGTGGGACTGGAATCGAATTCACATTTTAGGTAATAGATACCTATCTATTACCTAAATTGCGAATTCGATTCACATCCCCTACCCATCCCATACAACCCTTTTTCACAAGTTATTAAACATAAAAGCTTATAAGTAGGTACTTATAAGCTTTTATGTTTAATAACTTGTGAAAAAGGGTTAAAATACATATAATATCCAGTTCTTGTTTGTAAATGAAGGTAGAATTAGCTAAGTTTAGAATATCTTAAAAGACGGTCATCATTATTGATGTCAATAAAATTATATTGCGATGTTGATAAAGGTTTCACCAATAAAAGATTTTAGAGCAAGAAACTACGTAAGTAAGTACACAAACAATACATTTTTCACTATTCTATTAGGTAGTTTGTTTACCTGGAAGAGCTGTAGGAAGTGAGCAAGGCTTAGAAAAATGCCATACAATGCTAATATCATAAAACATTACCTAAACGAGCCAGAATTTCTTGAACTCCTCAGTTAAGTCGATGAGATCTCAGAGACCGCCACGTGCGAGCACTGTACATCACTTCATTTGAAGTGCTATGATGTATGAGGAAAGTATTCAGAATACTTAGTATTCAGCAGTATACTTAGTATTCGGAATACTTTATACAGGTCATCACATCATTCATCATCGCCTGCCATATTGCGAGATGATTTATGTAAAGGGAAATATAGTCAGGTCAGGTCACGTCTAAAAGGTGGCTTTCATTCATTTTCCTGAACATCCATGACTAAATATGGATGTTTGGTTATAATATCGATGGCAGCAAAGTAGAAACGGACATCTACATTTTTGCGAAAATGCTTTTTTTACAAAAATGAGCTTATTTTAAACCCTATCTACAAGTCTGTATTAAAATTATTTCAAATTTCAAAATAATTACAAAAATCTGGCACGTAAATAAGGACATCTACACTCGATTTTAAAAAGACGTCACAGTAGAAACGGACATTTGAATTTGTCCGCCTTTACTTCGGAGTTTTGACATCAGCCATGTGTATTGACAGTTCCAAGAGGACAAGCAGACGAGTTTTACAAGTCAATAATGCTCAAGAACTTGGAAAAGTTTATGGTGATATTTTACCCATTACTACAGCTAAATACAAGGACTTAATGTCTTTGTGTCAACAAAATTGAATCCCACCAAGATACCATGATTTTTATAAAAATATTAAGCGTAGCGCAGCGCCATGGAAGACTCAGAAGCTGCTGATGGCGCTGAATTCGAAGAATAACTTCGTTTTTCGTACCTAATCGTTAACGTTTTGATCTCATTTTTCCTACTAAGTATAGAATAATTATAGTGTTGATAAGTTTAAAATATTTTTTTGTTTTGTTTTTTTAAATTTTATATCAGTCTGATATTTACCTATTTGTCAATGGTGCCTTTGATAATAAATAAAATATAATAATATATAGCATTTTTATTTAAAAATATATATTATACGTGGTTTGGGAACTAAATAAATGAGTTTAACTGATAGACATCGATGGAGTTTAGTGGTAGATAACTCATTTATTGATAATTATAAAATTTAAAATGCAAAGTAAATAAAGACATCTACAAAATTTGGTCAAAAAAAGAGGAATACTGTTTGCATGTTGCATATACTTTTATACTTTTAAGGGTATTTAAAGAAAATTTTCTTTAAATATCCTTAAAAGTATTACTGGAGATTATTATCTTAGTTTATTAGATATTTTAAACGAAATGGGCACTTTTTATCACAACGTATAAACGGATAACAGGCAGATGTCTTCTTCTACGTTCAAGTTTTTTCAGGGTAAAAAAATACATCTACATTATTTCAGAAAAACGACGATATAGCGATAAAACTTAATACACAATTCACAAAGAAGGTTATTTCAATGCATCATAGAAAATTTCATGTTATTCGGTCAATAACTCTCAAAATGGCCACTATTTTTTACTAAATCAGCTATCCTGTAAAATTGAGATTTTGTAGATGTCCGTTTCTACTTTGCTGCCATCGATATGGTATTACGAATCTGGAAAATCCAGATTCGTTCAAAATTGTGTTTCCAAAATATTCATTCCAAAAAGCTTTTGGTTAGGCTGATTTAGTTCAGCATCGAATACGAGTTGATAGTTACGCTTATTTAATTTCTGCACAGTTCTTGAGTGCGACAAGCATAATGCAAAACAAATTAGCATTGCACTCGTGCTTTAGGGAAGTGCTTGTAAAGCGGACATTATACAGGTCTTCAAACAAGGTTAGTTAGTAAACTCAGTGGGTGCATTTACATAGTTACCAAGTCTCGTTTAAACCTTCTACAGCTTGTTAGACTGCTCATACGAGGGTACTGTCAGCCGGGAGCGGTATCAGATAAGTTGTTAGAAGGAAAAGTTTACTTGTTTTGCAAACTATTAAGATAACTGCTTTGCCCGACTCAAAAACCTTTAAGAACAATAGTTCTGTGTTTTGTTTGGAGCAAAATAGATAAACGAAAACTTTAACTACTTTTGAATTCTCGAGGCACGAAGAAATGAAAATACGCCTGGTTTGTCAAATACTAAGTAGGTACATAAAATGAAGTCGTCATCGCAGTGGACAAGATCTTTCAGCAGTCAGCCAGTAGCCAATATTGCAGCTTCATACATTGAAAAGGCTGTCTTACGTGTGACAAATACAGCTCATTTTACAATGGGAGTGCTAGTGAAGTCTGTAGGGACCACTGAACATTCGATTGCTCTGATGACATCTATTATAAGGGTAGGCTTTACACTGCCACACTAGGTACTGATGAATGCTATCCAACCACGGCAACAAACGTCTATAAAGTAGTGGATGTTGTCTATTAATTTGCTTGCAATATCCACGCAATCACGAAAGTTGCGTGTTTCTTACAAAGCTTGTTTCATTAGAAAATCTCGTTACAACATTCAGGAATAAGCTTTGAAATTAGATCAAAGTGGAAGTTCTATCGGGATGACAAGTTTCACTGCGAAGTTTCGCAGAGGGTAGATTTTGATAATAGCTGAATGGCCTTTGATTTCAACAGTTTAACCTTTGTGTAACCGCCATTAAAATACTATGCTAATTAAGGCACGTATTCAATCGAACCTCAAATAATCCTCATTTTGCTCACAGCTCGCGCTGTTCACTTTCCTAACTTAACCCGTTTGATCGGGGTATTCTAGATGACTTACTTTGACCAACTGTAAGAAAAGGCTAGAAAGTTGAAAACGTCCATTTAATAAAAAAACAGTGCGCAATATTGAAAGCCCAAATTTTTTTAAAAGGTTCATCATTTTAAAAAAGCGTGCATCATTATGTCAATAGATCTAAGAGGACAAGTTTCTCAATAAATTAATGATTTAATGTAGACCAAACCAAAGTGATTGATATGAATTAAATCGAATCGATTATGTCCAAGTGAACTCTTCTGTAAATAGAGCCTCTAAAACTCGAACGTCTTACTTCTCGTACATTGTCACTTGGCACACAAATCAAGACGCTAAGCCTCTTCATCAGTGTCGTCCACTATTTTAACATCTGTCATATTCATATTCGTTTATTTGCATTCTACAAAGTATACAGTTGTTCACAAAAGGCTTATAGCTAAGAGCCGTTGTAGACCCTGTCAGGGCACAGCAAAATTATAGTTATACAATACATAATATGTATTGTATAACTATAATTTTTGTAGAAACAAAAATCAAAATAAAATTCAACATGAAAACTAAAAAAGTTACTAAAAAAGTTGTCATGACGATGTAAACTTTGAGTTGCGATGAGAATAATCGCCAGATATGTCACATTGTTTGAACTGATTTAATAGATTTCTGGTGTCGACTGTTTCATTCATATTAACGATTATGGTATAACTTTAGCAATATCCTGTTTATTGCTGGGGCTTTGGTGACATAGTTTTGGTCAAAGGAACTTTAGCGTTTTGAAATCATTATTTGAGTGCTATTTGTTCACTTTTGGAAAAAATATATAACTTAATAATAATAATAATAAGACGAAGTTATGATGACGAACAATTACCGGAGATTTATTGTGAAAGACGGTACGGTTGACATCTGTCGGGCATACCACCGGCCGGGAGAATCAATCAGGCACGTTATCTCCGGGTGTTCTCGTCTAGCTAACGGAGAGTACTTGCATAGACACAACCTTGTAGCCAGGATAATCCATCAGCAACTTGCTCTGAAATACGGCCTTGTGGAATCTGAGGTGCCGTACTACAGGTATGTGCCCGACCCAGTTCTCGAAAATGGAAATATCACATTGTACTGGGATCGATCCATCATCACTGACAGGACTATTGTTGCCAATAAGCCTGATATAGTGGTGGTGGATCGATCAGAGCGGCGCGCAATGATTGTTGACATAACCGTCCCGCATGATGAGAACCTCGTGAAGGCCGAGAAAGATAAACAAATCAAGTATCTTGACTTGGCTCGCGAGGTTGTCGACATGTGGGATGTGGACTCAGCGATCATTGTGCCGATAGTCGTGACAGCCAATGGCTTAATAGCCAAGAGCCTCGACCAACACCTGAGGAGGCTCTCGTTGGGCAGCTGGATCAAGGGCTTGATTCAGAAAGCGGTACTTCTGGACACGGCTCGCATTGTCAGGAGGTTCCTCTCTCTGGAGCCCTGACCGCCGGTAGCTTGGACCCTGTTCCCGATACCGGTGGGCTACTATTTTTTATATTTTTAAATGTTTTTATAATTTTTATATTCAAATATTTAAAAATATAATTTATATGTGTAATTTTGAATAAAGGAAATAATAATAATAAAGATTTATTGATCAACTAGGACTAGAGTACATGGCAAGGTATTATATAACGCATAAGCATGGAGTTTCTTATTCTAGTTCGTGGGTGCCGTACTGCTCTCCTAGATAGGTTACAAAATAACCTGTGTTTAAGAGAAACAGTTTCGATCCCCGTCATAAATGGTTGACCTATAACAGCACGTGTAAAATATGTATATTATAAATAATTTTGTGTATGGTAATCATTACAGCAAGCTACAAAATGAGATACAAAACTAAGTAATTAAACAAAACAAGAAAAATAAATAACTTAAAATAAAAAAATAGCGATTCTGGAAAATAAAAAATAATAATAAAAAAAAATGTTCAGTGATTAGGTGAGGTGTGTATATTGTTAGTGTGGTGAGTGTTTCGGTAATTTATGTAGTGTGTGATGCATGTATGTGTTAGAGTGATCACTTTTTTAGAAATTCTTCGGTTTCGTCGTAGTTTAAATTTAGAAGGAAGGTGCGAACAGTCTTTTTACAATTAGAGTTTGTTAGGCCGTAAATCGATATTTTAGCGTTAATTTTATTGTAGAGTGATGGGCCAAGATAGAGAGCAAACTTTTTTATAAAGGCTGTGCGTGTAGGTGGAATTGTGCAGATTAGGTCTTTACGGCGTTTGGAGATTTTTTTAAATGGTGTTCGACGGTGTTGCAGAAGGACTATATGTAAAATAGCTTCTGCCCGCGGCTTCGCCCGCGTGAATGTCGGAAATTATCCCACGGGAACGTGCTACCAGGATAAAAAGTATGTGCTTCCCTCTATCTCTTTGCCAAATCAGAAGTTCAGTGGTTTAGGCGTGAAAATGTAACGTACAGTTTCAAGTTCAAATCCTCCCCTAAAAACCGAATTACCCCTTTTTGCCCCGTCAGGGGTCAATTTTCGACAACTTTATATACTTATTATTAATTATTTTCTGTCGAAAGTATCAATATTGAGTTTCGAGTTAATCGGACCGCGCATTCAATTTCTTCCACACAAACTCCAACACCCCTATATCCCCCTTTGAGGGGTAGTTTGAAAAACTTATAATGATAAACTTTATTACTTACTTGGGCAAGTATTGTTGCCAAGTTTCAAGTTTATTAACTAAATTAATAAGATTTTTCATATAAACTGTATCCCCGCTTTTCACCCCCACAGGGGTGGAATTTTGAAAAATCATTTGGGATGTGTTCATAACTTGA
This sequence comes from Apamea crenata, assembly GCA_949629185.1. Lineage (NCBI taxonomy): Eukaryota > Metazoa > Arthropoda > Insecta > Lepidoptera > Noctuidae > Apamea > Apamea crenata. The sequence continues at coordinate 6,346,159 of OX451371.1, read as the reverse complement.
CTCAAAGTTTATTTATACCAATTTTCGAGTTAATCAAGTCACGCTGTAAAATCCTCCCCTGTAAAATTGAATACCCCTTTTCAGGCCGTCAGGGGTAGATTTTCGAAAAACCCTGATACACATTATTCTTTCCTTTCAATTTTAGGTATAAATACTGAGTTTCGATTAAATCGGACCGCGCGCTAAAATTCTTCCATACAAACTTTGAAACCCCCTAATCCCCTTTTAGGGGGTACATTACGTTGTGTTCCACGCGCGCCTCAAAGAGATGTCAGCAGAGGACGGGGCCCCACAGGGCCGAAGCCTGCCGGGGCGGTGGGATTTTCCGAAAGGTTAACCGCTGCCCTGGAACAGAAAGGGCTAAGGACGGAACACGGGTGGGTTTTAGTCAGTAAAAGTCTGACACTCCCTTCCGCTCCACCCAGAGCGGGAGGGGTCATTTGATGATTTCCCATCCACAAAAAAAAAAAAAAAAAAAAAGGGGGTACATTATAAAAAACAAAAAATATTTAACTTCATAATTTACTTAGATAAGTATTCGTGCCAAGTTTCAAGTTTATTAACTCAAGGAATGAGATTTTTCATACAAACAAAATCCCCCCATTTCACCCTCTTAGGGGTGGAATTTCGAAAAACCCTTTCTTAGTGGATACCTACTCTTCACGAAGAATACACCCACCAAATTTCATGTCGCTAGGACCAGCGGTTTAGGCTGTGCGTTGATGTCTCAGTCAGTCAGTCAGTCAGTCAGTCAGGACTTTGAATTTTATATATATAGATAGATGTATGGTTGCCTTACATTAAGTACGCTACATGATTGATATAGTTCGATAGTTGGGGAGAGTATCGGTCTGAACGTAGCCACTTTTAGAATAGCTCTGTGTGCCACCTCCAGAGGCTTAAGTATGGTCTTAGCAGCACCACCCCAGCATGAGATACAATAGATTAGGATGGACTGACAAAGAGCAAAGTAAACCTTTCGTATGATAAACGGGTTGGCAACATAGCGCAGGGTTTTAAAAATATAAATTAACTTTCGTATGCGACCAGTGAGGGTGTTAATATGGGATTTGAAATTAAGGTTTTTGTCCAGAACTATACCAAGATATTTAACCTGCTCTACTGGGGTTAAGGTAGGACATTGACAATTTCCCCCCCGGTGGGTTCCCGCATTGTCGAGGCGGGGGGGCTCAGTAGCCGTGGTGGATTGGGCCACGGTGAAGCTAAGAGGAACCCGAGGAGCGGCCGCTCGTCTAGGCTGTGCGGAAAAGCCGACGACGTAGCGGCCGGCGGGTAGGTTGCGGTGCCGTTTGGCCGACATCGCAGCCTACCTGAGGCGGGCCGCGATGTCCCCCGTGAGGGAGACATTGCGGCTGAGGATTGGGGGCCGCGGCGGGGGGGGAGTGTCGGTGATACGTTGCCGCTCTCCCCACCTTCCGCGGCCTCGACGGGGCCGCCACCGTTCGATGGCGGACGCGGTGGGGCCGCAGGGGAAGAGGAGTGTCGGTGTGTCGTTGCCGCTCTCCCTATCCTCTGCGGCCGTAGCTCCCCATCTTGGGGGGCATGCGGGGCCCGCCAGTCAGGCGGGCGTGGGGGCCAGCAGGCAACGGGTGCGGGGGCACCGTTGCCTGCATTGCACAGGCCTCCACCAGTGTTGGACGGGAATGGCTAGGTGCTCCCGGCCATTCTCGTAGCCCCCCTATGTGGGGGGCATGCGGGGCCCGCCATAACATCTAGGCGGGCATGCGCCGGGAGGGCTATGGAGGTAAAGGCTATGCCTATTCCCGTGGCCCTCTCATCACGGCGAATGAGGGAACACCGCTGAGTTTTAGTGGGTATACTGTCATTCCGACAGGGAGTCCCACATACCCCGTCTCGTCCCCCGCGAGGCGGGCATGCATAAAGCATTTCTCAGCGACAAAAAAAAAAAAAAAAAAAAAGAAAAAAAAAGGACATTGACAATTTCCCCCCCGGTGGGTTCCCGCATTGTCGAGGCGGGGGGGCTCAGTAGCCGTGGTGGATTGGGCCACGGTGAAGCTAAGAGGAACCCGAGGAGCGGCCGCTCGTCTAGGCTGTGCGGAAAAGCCGACGACGTAGCGGCCGGCGGGTAGGTTGCGGTGCCGCTTGGGCGACATCGCAGCCTACCTGAGGCGGGCCGCGATGTCCCCCGTGTGGGAGACATTGCGGCTGAGGATTAGAGGCCGCGGCGGGAGAGGAGTGTCGGTGTTACGTTGCCGCTCTCCCTACCTTCCGCGGCCTTGACGGGGCCGCCACCGTTTGATGGCGGACGCGGTGGGGCCGCAGGGGAAGAGGAGTGTCGGTGTGTCGTTGCCGCTCTCCCTATCCTCTGCGGCCGTAGCCCCCCATCCTGGGGGGCATGCGGGGCCCGCCATTCAGGCGGGCGTGGGGGCCAGCGGGCAACGGGTGCGGGGGCACCGTTGCCTGCATTGCACAGGCCTCCACCAGTGTTGGACGGGAATGGCTAGGTGGTCCCGGCCATTCCCGTAGCCCCCCAATGTGGGGGGCATGCGGGGCCCGCCATACCAACTAGGCGGGCATGCGCCGGGAGGGCTATGGAGGTAAAGGCTATGCCTATTCCCGTGGCCCTCCCATCACGGCGAATGAGGGAACACCGCTGAGTTTTAGTGGGTATACTGTCATTCCGACAGGGAGTCCCACATACCCCGTCTCGTCCCCCGTGAGGCGGGCATGCATAAAGCATTTCTCAGCGACAAAAAAAAAAAAAAAAAAAAAAAGGACATCGACAATTTGGTTGTTTTTGTGTGGGACAAGAATGAGCTTTTATAGAGATTGGGGTTTTAGGCTGGGAATTATTGGTCATTGAAAAGGTGATAAAGTTAGTTTTATTGGCATTGAGAGTGCCTTGAACTTGAACTGGAATACAGGCCTGGTGTTATGCTTATGAGTTATTTTCATTTCTATATTAATAAAAACTATCTAAGAGTCCAGTTAAATCATTGTTTCATTCACATAAGGAATGATTTTGGGTATTACCGATATATTTTGTCTATACAGACCTCCATCAAAATTGAATGTTAAGTTGGTACAAACTAAATCACTTGTGTCACATGAACGCTCGACTGTTCTCTCAACCGTAACATTTAGGATAGTTTATGTTAATTGCCTATTCCGGGCAGTACGGCCTTCTGCGAACATGTCTATAATGACGGAAGGATATCGTCGGTGAACTTTTGTCAATGGTTTCTTCGTCCGACTACTAAAGTTCTCTAACTGCGAAAAGGAATGTATGTAAGATGGTAAACATGCAGCATCTCTCCAGGCTGATTAGAATATATTTAAATGCAAACAAATAAATAATTGTACATACCAGTTATAGTGATTTTTATGTTTTTTAATTCGTCTTTTGTTTTTCCGCGGTTTCTATTTCGCTCGAAATTTCGTTCAGTGTGTTTAAATTTCAGCACACAGATGTAGCCTTTATTTACCAGTTCTATAGACGCATGTGTTTCAATATAAAATTCATTTTCAAATTTTATTTAGAACACAATTCTGCTTGCGCTGTTGGGTGGAAGTGTCCCGGGAGATTGAAATACGCTACAAAAGCCTTCCTACGGTATGTCCGCATAAGATCGCTATAGAAAAGAGAAGGATTTTACTTCTTCAAAGACGAGATAGTTTATTGCAATGCAGACGTAGGAAATCGAAAAGTAATCCTTATAATTTGTAGGCTGCAGTTACCCATAAATCCGTCCTTCTTTGACAAACCCACAAGACAATTTCGTATAATTTGCGAGCGGTTTGCCGCGTAGTTGATTAAATTCGGGTCAAAATTACCTGTTCCATCCGATTCAATCTACATTGATTGTATAACTTCCCGGCTTTGATATCGAGAACGTTGATAAGATTCGGGTATAATAGATAGGAATTAGCAGAAAGCTGATAGCGAGTTATTGCTTATGTCAGAAATGATTAGAGAAGTGGTTGTGCGGGGGGTAGGTACTGTTACAATGTTATGTATAAAAATGTCAGTAACAGATATTTATTAATTAAATTAAGTTATCGAATTTCCACATTACACTCTAATCATCCTACTTAGTTAATTACTTACTTCATTGTCTCCGAAAGGAAATGTTTCCACAAAATCTTTTATGTCCCTGAAAAGCCTTTCATTTAACCAAATAAACGAATTTAAATTCCACTGTACAGGGAAATTATTCTGTTTCTATATTTATTGCTATCAGATAATGACGTCAAGTTAGATTCGGATGAGTTCAAGACGTTTTGCTCTGCAAATGGTATTAAATACATGACTACGCCCATTTACCATCCGCCCAGTAATGGTCAAGCCGAAAATTCGGTGAGAACTTGTAAAAAAATGTTAAAATGTATTTTAAAAGATACAATACCATTGTATCAAATCAATGAATTGTTGTAAGGATATTTGTTTAATTATAGAAATACCGTGCACTGTACCACTGGGGAAACGCCTGCAAAGTTAATGTTCAGTAGAAATCTACGATCTCGTCTCGATTTAGTTTTACCTTCAAGCGAAGCTACACACGTTGATACTTCGGCGGAGCCCGGGAAATGATAATTTTTGACTGGCGATGTGGTTTGGACCCGATGGTACAGCGCACGGAAAGAAACATGGCAGTTAGGCATAGTAAAAAACAGAATTGGCAATAAAATGTACAAAATTTATATAAATGACTTAGATCAACACTGTATAAGGCATATAGATCAGTTACTGAAGTAGTAGTCAGCCCACAGATACAAGAGATATAAAGGTGCCACATCAGTAACAGTCACTCGACATTTCAAGTACCACTAATTCAAGTCAAAATACACCATCACTAACAGTATCTAGCGAGCAATTGACTTTGAGCTCACCCGTGGCAACTGAAACTAATGTCGCACCTTTTGCACCAAATGCGGAATGTGTCGCAGATGATGGTGATGGGGATGAAGGGCGTGATTGTGAGGTGATTGAGAGTGAGGGAGGGGACGCTGATAATTTAGCACCGTCGCCGTCACCGGCAGCGCAGCCCGAGGTACTCGTGACCGAGGGCAATTAGTCTCGAAGTACGGACGAGTGTAATGTTGACGTACCGCGCGCACCGTTACCCAAATTCTCGCGCCCAAAGCGCAATAGGAAGGAGCTAGATTATAAGAAATACTTTTAACGGTTTTGTTTGGTGTTCGGATCATTTATGGAATAAAATATATGGATATAAAATTATTATATATTGTCACCAGGTTTGAAAATCTAAGTGTGAAGGAGTGATATGTATGTACAACGCCAGCGCGCGCGCCGCGCGGCCCATGTGTGTGTGATGTGCCCAGTAATAAACTAGTGTTCAAGCAAGTCGGTTGTTTCTTTTCTTTTCCGCACAACATACATGTCACGCTCATATAAAAAGCTTGATGTTCGTTGTAGGGAACAAAACTTTATATAAATGATAGAGGAATAATTCTTGAGAGGGTTTAATAGCATTAAACCAGTTACTATTATAAACAATTGAACATTATTACAATATTTAGGACTTAGTTCCTTTGGATATAAATTAATAGAGGGCACAAACTGCATGTGTAGTTGGCGCCTTGGCGGTCGGTCGAGCAAGTGACGTTTATAGCGTATAGTCTATGGTGACGTTAGAGAGGGGCCGCTGTTAGCAGCGGCTGCGCAATACAGTTGTGTTGCCAGGTACGGTTGATATGTTCCGATGTAAATACGGCGTCAACATCTTCCCGGCCGTTGAAAGCTCTAGTGCAGCTTTCAAGCTTCATTTATCTTCGGAGGTTGGAAGTAGAACCAGACGATTGAGAGCTCTCTTTATTGTGCCTTGAGCTGTGGCTATATCAGCTACTCTAGGTGTCTGGTCGGGGCCAATGTAGAGTCGGCTAACTCTTCCCAGGCGCCAGCAGAGAGGCGGCGTGTTGGCTTCCTTTATCAGGACTAGATCGTCGAGCTTGAGATCCCGGCACTTCACTCGCCACTTGGTCCTTTGTTGGAGTTCGGCGACGTACTCGGAAGACCATCTGTTCCAGAAGTGCTGCTTGGCTTGTTCTAGGCGCTGGAACCGGTTGAGGCGATTTGTGCTGGAGTCCAGGTAGCTCGGTGACGGGAGCGCTGTCATCTGTCTACCAATCAAAAAGTGAGCCGGGGTGAGAGGCTGGAAATCGTTAGGGGACGGACTCAAAGGACATAGGGGTCGGCTATTGAGGATAGCTTCTATCTGTGTAAATACAGAGGTTAATTCCTCAAATGTTAGGTGAGAGTGACCTATTGTTCTGAGTAGATGAAACTTTGCTGATTTGACGCCGGCTTCCGCAAGACCATTGAAATGAGGAGCGTATACGGGAGAGAAGCGAAATTCAATGCTCCGGCTAGCAGCAAAGTCACAAATAGAGTCACGATTAGATTGTAGAAATTTGCCAATCTCCTTTGCAGCGGCAACAAAATTACGGCCATTGTCGCAGTAAATAAGTTTGGGCACCCCTCTGCGAGCAATGAACCGTTTTAAGGTTAGTATGAAAGCATCTTTGGATAGTTCACTTACCACTTCTAGATGTAAGCACTTATATCTAAAGCAGACGAAAATGCATAGATAGCATTTAGTTATCTTGCATCCTCGTCCCTTGCGATCGGTTATTAGAAAAGGACCGGCGAAGTCAGTGCCAACAGTACTGAACGGGAAGTCAGGTTCTACCCTATCAGTGGGTAAGTTTCCCATTATATTGGACATGGTAGTCCCTTTGAAGCGACGACAGACAAAACAGTTTCTTGCTACTTCTCTAGCGAGCTTGCGACCTCCTATAGGCCAGTAGCGTTCACGGATAGACGAGAGTAGATGCTGTGGTCCAGCATGCAAGAGTTGAGTGTGTTTAGATTGAAAAATTAGTTTTGTTAAATGGTGATTCGATTTTAGAACAATAGGATGTCTTTTTTCATAAGGGTAGGCAGACGTATCAATGCGTCCTCCTACACGAAGTAGACCAACATCATCTAAAAAAGGATTTAATGAGCACAGATGAGTATTAGTTTTAAGTGGTTTGCTGGACTTTAGGTCGCTTATTTCCTTTTTGAAGGATTCAATTTGAGCTATTTTAGTGAGAACAGTCATAGAATTTTCTAGTTCATGAGCTTGTAGAGTTCCCTTTAGCTTATTAGTAGGATTTTTACAATTATAGATAAACCTATAGACCATGGCATATATTCTTTGTAGAGTAAATAATTTTGAGTACCTTTCAAAATTTACTAAGGGTACCACAGGTACATCCTCCGCCACCAAAGCGGGCAACGCTTTCAATTCAGGTAGGTCAATTACTTTTCTTGCAGAAAGAGAAGGCCACGATGATTCTGGTTCCTTGAGAAAGGCAGGCCCATGCCACCATAGAACCGAATCTTTGACCTCTTGGGGTTCCACACCTCGTGAAGCGAGATCTGCGGGATTTACAGTAGTGGGAACATGACGCCAAGCGTTAAGGTCGGTGAGTTCACCTATAGCCGCTATTCGGTTAGCTACAAAAGTTTTAGTCTTATCAGGAGATTTTAGCCAACCTAACACAACACTAGAGTCAGTCCAGTAGACGCAGCGCTTTAGTTCTAGTCTTAGAGCTTTTCTGACAGCGGAGCTTAATTGAGCACCTAGCAGAGCACCACAGAGCTCTAAACGAGGGATAGTGCAAGCTTTGATGGGAGCTACACGGGCCTTGGCACACAGTAGATTGACATGCACGTTGGTTTGATTACTGGCACATACCTGTCTTGGGACCTTAAGACACGATAGAGTGCTAAGTTGTCGACTGAATTTTTCCCAGACAACTTGGATAGAGTAGGGAACGGGTTCGTCCCAATCTTTTTTTTCGGACTATAGTTTCTGGAGTAATATTTTTGCGCTAATAGTGCAAAGGGATAGTAATCCTAGGGGGTCAAAGATTTTAAAGGTTGACGACAAAATACTTCTTTTAGTGAAGATCGTGTCAGGGACATAGGCGAGAGGGAAGTGAATATGGTCGGTCTGAGAAGACCAGCCGATACCGAGAGTACTAGAGGCATTGCTTATAATTAGATCCTCAGACTTGATAGAGTCGGAAGATAGAAGATCAGGTAAATTGGATCTATACTTTCTGAGTGGGAAACAGCCTTTGGCAAGTTCATTAGAGACTGAGCGCTGAATGTAACGGAGCTCTTCTTCCGTGTCAGCCCCAGTTAAGAGATCATCACAATAAAAATCTCTTTGAATAATAGTTTTAATTCTAGAGTCGCTGCATTCCTCACCGACCTGCCAGATGCACCTAGTACTAAGGAAGCTTGAACTTGCAAAACCGTAAGTTACCGTGTTTAGCTTTAAAGTACGAAGATTTTCGTCATCATTATCTCGCCATAGTATGAGCTGGAGGTTGCGATCGGACTCTGTTATTTGAACTTGGCGATACATCTTCTCTATGTCTCCCGAGAGGACGTAGCGATACTGACGAAATCGCAGCAGAATGTCAAACAAGGAATCCTGCATTGGGGGGCCTACCATTTGGAGGTCATTGACCGAGAGACCGGAAGTAGTTGGTTCGGACGCATTGAATACCACTCTAAGTTTGGTTGACTCACTTTTCTCTCGCATGACTGGATGATGAGGAAGAAAATAGGAGTTAGGGGGTTTAGGCTCCGTAGACTCGGAAAGGTGGCCTAGGTCAGCGTACTCATGAATGAAGTCTGAGTACATTTTCTTCAACTCGGGATTCTTTTTAAATCTAGTCTCTAGATTGAAGAACCTTTTTTTTGCTATGAAGTAGGATTCGCCCAGACAATCTAGTCCATCCTTTAGTGGAATACCTACGCAAAAACGACCGTTGCTTTCACGGCTAGTAGTGGAGAGATAGTGGCTTTCGCAAAGCCTTTGTTCCTCGGATAGAGGTTGGATTTTAGGGACGCTTTCCAGCTCCCAGAACTTAGATAACTCCTCCTGGATGTTGGTGGGATTTTCAGTTTTTAGCAGAAAATTACACATTAGAGACTTAGTCGGCGGAGTGCGAATTTGAATAGGCGCAGGACCTGCGATGAGCCATCCTAGCTTAGAGCTTCGAAGATTAGGTTTATTGGAACCTAGGGAACGCTGTTTGGAACCTATCAAGTTCCAAAACAGGTCTGAGCCGATAAGCATGTCAATAGGGGATGGTTCGTTGAAGCTGGGGTCAGCAAGTTTAAAGTCGTTTAAGTTTAGTGAACTAATATCGAAATGATGCTTGGGCAAGTCATCAGTTATAGTTTTCAATACTAGGCAGCACAATAGAACTTCAAATGAAGTTGAATTAGATTGAAGTTTTATAGAACAGCGCTCTGGGTTTAGGTCTAAGGTGTTGTTACCTATACCTACAATACTGACATTTGATGGCTGAGGAGTCAAATTGAGAATCCGCTTCACACGTTCAGTGATGAAAGACGATTGGCTCCCGCTGTCAAGTAAAGCCCTAACGCTAACTGTTTCATTAGAGTTTGGGTTAGTTAGTCGCACCTTTGCGGTACACAAGAGAACCTCTGGGGAGGATAATGCAGACATGACTACAGATTTAGGTTGGCTATTGACGGACGAGACTGCATCAGGTAAGTGAAGTAATGAGTTGTGTTTTTGTTTACATGACCTACAAGAACCAGGGAGCTTACAAGCTTTGCTATTGTGGCCAGGCCTCAGGCAATTGTGACACAAATTTAGTGTTGCAACAGTGGAATTCCTGTCTTCAGGTGTCTTAGACTTAAATGTGGGACACTCATATACGCGATGCTTTCCTGAGCAAACCGCACACTCAAACGGGGTTCGAGAAGATGAGGAGGGTTCCTTGGATGTAGCAACTAATGATTTAGTCTGTGTGGTGTTCTTACTGTGAGGGGCTGGGTTGTGGGGAGCTTGTTTGGCTCCAGCTGTTTTATCCGTCTTGTTTTTGTTAACAGTCTCGAGAACGTCTGCACGATTTTTTAAAAATGAGAAGAATTCATCAAGGGTAGGTATATCAGATATAGTGTTACGGTGTTCTTCCCACTTAAACATAGTACTGTTGTCTAACCTTGACACTAGAAGATGAATTATTAAAACATCCCACTTGTCAGTAGGGAGTCCTAGCGTGCAGAGGGCACGTAAGTTTTTAGTCACATGGTCAATAATGTATCTAAGAGACTTGTCAGCTTCACGAACTGACTCAATAGTGAATAGGGATTTTAAATGATTATTAATTAGTTGCCTCTTGTTGTCAAACCGGTTGCAGAGAAGTGACCAAGCTTCTATGTAGTTTTTATCAGACACTTCCAGGTTGCTTAGAACTCGCCCAGCTTCACCTTCCAAATAAGAGCTGAGGTAGTGAAATTTATGAATGTTTTTTATTTTAGGATTGTCATGAATCAATGAAGAGTAGATCTCTTTGAACTCAAGCCACTTGTAGTAGGTACCATCAAATTTAGGTATATTTATAGTAGGCAATTTGAAACCTAAGTTATTGAAACCATCAGCTTCATGATGAATACAACCATTGCTGTGAGAGCAGTTAGCAGTACCTTCAGGTTGTTTGGGAGTAGAATGCACTTGAATTAAGTTTTGGGCAATGGCAATGCAAGTATCAAAATCTTGCTCAACTAGATCACGAGTAATTAATTCTACATCTTGATTAGACTCGTTATGTATTTCTATTTGACTCTGCAAACTGTCGAAGTCAATGAATAACGCTTCCATTCTTGATAACTTCATCGCAAGCCTATTCATTTCAACATCAGAAATACTGTCAAAGGTTCCTAATGAATCTAAGTATGTTTTAAATTTAGTTATGCGTCCCTTAATGGACCCACGCTTGGCATTTAACTCTTTTAAATTTAACTCGGTAGACATTGCGATAAACTATCAAGAATAAAGAAAACAAAATAGTGAAAATGTATACGATACGCTCCTCGTTTCGTAGTCCCACGTGCAGAAACCGGTTTCTTATCAGCAGCGCAGCACAGGTACTAAAGCCAGGCAAGCGCAGGAACAAGCATGCCACAGGAACAAGCACGCCACAGATTGTTGGCCCCGCAACACAGCTATTACGCTGAAATCAATGTTGAATACAAATAAACAGCTGACTTGATAAGCGTGCAGTGAGGGACAGATGAGAATATCTTTTAGGTATGTTACATTTACAATAGGTAAATAGCCTTGCAGAGAATAGATAGGCAATTGAAATAAGTTATTGGGAAATTAGAATAACTGTAGGTATTTAGGTTGCAGATATAGGTATTTAGGCTCACTCGACTTGAAATAGATAAGGCTTCGTGCAGTAGTGAAAATATTAAATCGCAAAGTGAAGGCGTGACAGAAGTTCAGCTAACAGATCCCCTCTGAATGATTAGGCAAAATGCTTAGAGCCGAACAATACATGCACGCAAATTCACAGGCACCACACAGATGGATAATGATCACCAAGCATTTAGAGAAACGAATCCTGAGCATGAACACAGATAAAAGAGGACAAACTAGGAAAACTTGATAGGAACGGGCTCACGTTAATGATGGCAAACAAGCAAGCAGGTATGTATCCTGGCTCCACAGCTTTATCCTCAGCTGATTAGGCGGCTCCAGGACGTAGGCACCCCGCACCACGTAGATTGTAGATTGTAGGTTAGGTACGTGTAGGCACGTGGCAGACTTGTTCGTCTTCGTAGCAGGAATCCCAATCCAACGGAAAGTCCTCTTCTAGTAGAATATTCTGCGTTCTTTTCTTGATAAATCCGCTTCGGCTTGGTGTAGTTTTGTTGGTAAGGACCTTTCGAACTCGTCACAAGAATAGTGAAAATTCGTGTCCTGTCACGGTCGCCATTTTTTGTTCGTTGTAGGGAACAAAACTTTATATAAATGATAGAGGAATAATTCTTGAGAGGGTTTAATAGCATTAAACCAGTTACTATTATAAACAATTGAACATTATTACAATATTTAGGACTTAGTTCCTTTGGATATAAATTAATAGAGGGCACAAACTGCATGTGTAGTTGGCGCCTTGGCGGTCGGTCGAGCAAGTGACGTTTATAGCGTATAGTCTATGGTGACGTTAGAGAGGGGCCGCTGTTAGCAGCGGCTGCGCAATACAGTTGTGTTGCCAGGTACGGTTGATATGTTCCGATGTAAATACGGCGTCAACACTTGACAACATTATGATCGATGACGTTTTGCTTTACTGTAAGGGATGGTACTTACTACAAATGTCAGAGATTTTACGGGCACTTCGGAACATTAAGGGGTTTCTGTAATTAATGCCGTATTAGTATATTATTTTCTGTGTTCATATTGTTCATAGGTTACTGTAGTGTACCTATAGGTGAAAAAGTGTAAACTGTTTATGTATGTAAAAAATAAAAAGGAGCTACGTCTGCCAACAAACTGCTTTGTAATTTGGCAGAGGTAATATTTTTCGGTTTAAAGTTATTTCCGTGAATAAATACTTTTTCATTTCATTTTTTTTTCATTATTTTTGAGCTGCAGCGCTAGTCTGTAAAAATCTCACCGTGAAAAGTTAGGTGAAGTGAACTTAGAGTGAAATGTCAATAGTGTCAGTCCCTAGCATCAGCCGATCGATTCTGTAAAAATCCCACCGTGAAAAGTTAGTTGAAGTGAGCTTAGAGTGAGCTGTCAATAGTGTCAATCCCTTAGCATTAGTTGGAATGACAGCTCACTCCACGCTCACTTCACCTAAGTTTTCACGGTGAGATTTTTACAGAATAGACCAGCTGGTGAAATGACAGGTCACTTCTCCTAAGCTTTCACGGTGAGATTTTTACAGAATCGACCGGCTAAACATGAAGTCATTTGAAATAGAAACAACCATCGTGTAGATAATTTTGTCACTATTAGGTACTTAACTTCGGTGATCCTGTCTTTCTATTTATGTATTTCTATTATATGTGGAGTTTAAAGTGAAAAACAATGGTACTGTTTCAAACCGGGAATAAAAGTCTTAACTCCAAATTGCTCTGAGAGCACATAAAAAACAAATAATCGTGAATCATTATCGGCTTACGTAGTGAGAAAATAACTAGTTTATTATAGCTTGAGCATTATGTTGTGTATAAAAGGATGTCTCGAGTGTTTCGCACTGCGGTATAGTTGCTACATAATAATTCTGTCAGTAGAACACGATTTATTACAGGCTACTATTAAGTACAACACACTAAAGGTTATCATGAAATAAAGTCTAACCAACGAGATGGTTCACAACAGTGTGAACATAATGGGCAGGAACAGTTGGTGCTGAATAACGTGCGGTGATAGATATAGCTATTTAAGATAGATATACCTATTTAACTTTTTAACTGATTTATGCTCGTAGTCCTCTTCACCGTATCCGGCAACAGTGACCTAGGCCAATTTTCTCTCCTATCGTGAGCTCTCTGATGACTAATAGCAAAGCCAAATTTGGCCTTGACAATCCGGTCACATCGTATACAGAAGAGCTAATCAGCATGGTGTTGTCATGTATGTACCTACAACGCATGGCTACCAGTAGCCACTCCCACTCCCAACAGTACCACTCCCTAAAACCGCTTCCTACTCAGAGCTCGCTCAAGGAAAACGTGCATAGGGCGGGTAATACCTGCACTGCAAATACGTTCTCAAACGTCACCTTATGACTCGTGGCGTGTACCTAACCGTTGATCGGTGACAGGATTTTTAAATTACCTGAGGGGCAATTCTCGTAATTTTAAGAACGGTCACAGTCTGATCTCAGTCTTAATCTGTCAAAAATACCTGTTTTCCCTACATTTTTGACATTGATTGTCGCTGAGATGAGATTGCGACTAGATTTTGAGCGTTTTTAATTACGAGAATTGACCTTCTGATTATAACCTCTTGTAATGCGACAATTATCAACACTGGTCATTTATTATTATTATTAGTTATATGGTAGTCTAGTTAACGTTACCATATTCAAAATCCTCTTTAAAAGTTTGCTGCATGGAAACCTTTGGCTTCGACAGCAAACCGAAGATTGCATCGCACTACTTATTACTTTTCCTGGACCAACATCAAAGAGCAGTACACAATCAAACGTAGGTCTTTAAGTGCTCTAGTACTCCCGTCCTTAAACAGTAAAGTGTTAGTATGTTTTGATATTTTTCGGAAATGATTGCGATGCTTGGCATGAACTACTAATTGAATGGAATATCCACTAATTAAATTAACGTAATTCAATCGGTAAGTGATCATCTTATCTCGGTATTTGTAAATTAGTACTCCATTGATCGACCTCCAAATATTCGTATCTTCGGTACTTAATCAAAAAATGGCTAGTAGGTAAATGGAAATTCCCTTCCCGAGCATCCTCTGAATTAATTCAATAAGCATCGGGCCACTTTTAACGTACTTGTAACTGTTTTGTCTCCATATAGCAAATTACTAACGGTAATAGAACTTAATTGCTTCGAATGTCTTGCTAATTAACAAACCGCCCTCATGACGTCGTGTGCACTCAGCAGAACTAGTCTTATCTGTAATTACTGCTGAGAGGCTTGTCTCTGTTGCTAGGTAGGTAATCTTCTGTCCCATCTCAGGTCATTAGGACCTTGCTGTTCGCAGGGCTATTATACAGCCGACGTTGCACGTTATTTACCTGTACAGTAATAAACATAGCGTTACTACGTTTATGAATATGAAGAAATACATCATCTGTCCGTTAAATAAAAAAATACACGATGTATGAAAAAAAATCAATCAGAATTCTTATGGCATCCTAACGTTCCTAACCAACCTCTTGTTCTGTCTCACAACAAGGAAAAATCTAATTCTAGTTCGAAAAGAGGACATAAGCTGTGATACTAAAATCCTATCGTTTTGCGCTTTTAGTTTTCGTCTCATGAATACTAAATCAGGAAACGTGTACGCGGTACAAGCAGGCTTTTGGTACAGATGAAATCCACATTAATTTCCTAGCTGGCATAAAAATCCTTTGCTGTTGAAAACCTAGCGAACGAAGAATGTACTAAATATATTCGCGTGGCATATTTTGGCCTTTTACCGGTAAAAAGTGTGGTTTGCGGGTAGGTGGTTCGTTTTAATTAAAGTGACGCGCTCATGTATGTGAGTCGTAAAGAAAAATGGTTTGCAGTTTAAATAGCAGCATCAGATAGCTTATAATTAGGCAAAATGCCTTGTCTTCTTCACGTACTGATTTACATAGACCATCATTTAACTCGGAAAAATATTGTATGTGCCTCTAAAGAGGTTTTTAATAGAAGCATTAGCCAATCCAACCAAAAGAACTATCTTTGAGTGAGTGTGTTTCTTTATGTGGAACGTCAAGTACGACGAAATAAATTGATGAGCTTCGGAGGAATGTTAAGAATAAACTTGTTACTTTTGTTGACGCCTTTTTTGTTAACCCGTAGAGTCAAAGACACAAAAGGGTAACGAAAAATACGGCTTTATAAATTCGAGGGAAAACTACTTTGAAATGTTGGTATTTGAGAAAATAAGCTGTTATTCCAAAGTGCTGAACAACGGGACTCCCCAGACACATATTCTTATTTTCAAAATAAAATGTTGTAAATTCACACGAGAAGTTTCATGAACCTGTTTAGAAGAAGCAATTTTCGGGTAGTATTGCAAAGATTTCCCTGAGGAAACATCGCAAATTGGCTGTATTACATGGGTTCTTGATAATTCTTTGAAAGTTATCCGTATCGATAACCTTTCGCACGGTTGCTCATCTTTAGATA
Source organism: Apamea crenata (assembly GCA_949629185.1). NCBI lineage: Eukaryota > Metazoa > Arthropoda > Insecta > Lepidoptera > Noctuidae > Apamea > Apamea crenata. The sequence goes on along the minus strand of OX451371.1, from coordinate 6,330,447 downwards.
TAAAACGATACGATACTAGGTACCTACTAAATTAAATGAAATTGTCTGAAATCATCGATTGCCTAGCAACTACTTCGGCATCCGAAAATGAACGGAATGGTAAATAAACGAAAACTGTCATCACTTAAGTCATCAGAATTTATCCACGTGTAACTCTAGTAAAATTAAACAGTTATTTTTATCACACTTTTCCTAACTTTAACTTTTTTTCTATACATGAACAGGGTGGGCAAATAAGAGGTATGTAGGTATACTTTAATTTTTTTATACTATGAAATATAAAAATTATTAAGAATTTTTATTTAAATATTTCGCCGGCAATTCAGTATGGAAAATAATCTCAGACAAATGTCCACCTCTAGCAGCATGGCAGATTTGAACCCTTTTCACTGCATTATTCGTGACATTTTCACACATTTCCTGCGTTATTTCAGTGACTGTGTCTCAGATATTTTGTTTTAATTCTTGAAGGTTCATTGGCCTGTTAGCATAGGCACGTCCCTTTAAATAGCCTCATAAAAAAAAGTCAGGCGCTATTAAATCCGGGGATCTTGGGGGGCAATCAATGTCACCGTTTCTCGAAATTAATCGACCCGGAAACGTTCCTTTCAATGCCTCGATTGTGGTTCGTGCCGTATTTCATGTGGCCCCGTCTTGTGGAACCACATGTTTCCTAAGCCCAACTGATTCATTTGATGTAAGAAAATTGCTTTATCTGTTACAATGCCATGCTGCTCAAAAATCACTAAACGAGTTATTGCTAGCAGTGAAGGTAAGTGATTTCTACCAAAAATTGGCCGCAATTTTCTTAGAATTTCCGCAATACATGATTGGGTTGAGTAGAATGTTTTAACAATTAAAACACTTTGTTCAGTCGTAAAACGCTCCATAAAAAGATTGTATCTACACACAATCATTTTCATGTAACAACGGTCATATTTGCCGCCAAAACAAAATAACAGCAAAAAAAAGTTGTATACCTCCAAGTTGCCCAACCTGTATAACTTGAGCTCAAACAATGAGTTCTAAATTCATAGGTTTTATTTGTTGTCGACGAATAAAATATTTAAATTACGCAACCTAATAGTGATATTACCTATAGGTGAATAATTGCTTTAATAATGTTGAATTAAATAGATAAAACAAAAATTATTATAACAATAAAAAAAAAATATGGACAATTTCAATATTTGTGAAGAATGTGTTCCTACATGAGTTCTACATTATCTGTGGCGTAAAATGGCGGATCGACGCGTCATCACAACAGCAGAGCGGTTGCTGCGGTACTCACAATCGTTTTGCCGTGTTAAATTACAGTTTCAAAGACTAATAAAATGTTTCAAATGTCATCCTAGCAAATTTAGATGACAAAAAATGTGCATTGCCATCTAAAAGTAAAGAAAAATAAATAAAAAAACCTAATGGCATTTCAACATTTTTTTAGAGCAAGAGGCCAGAATTATCTTAAAAGTTTACACCATATTTTAATACAAACTTATTGTTGCAGTGTATGGAAAGTATGCATTTTAACTTTTTAAGTAAAGGTTGTTATATTATTTAGACGGCTAGCCAGCAGTATTCAGTTGTTTTTTTTTTTTAAGTATCGTACATAAATTCCAGGTAGGTATTACAGGTAGGTTTTTTTTAAGTACTCGTAGATCCTTTCAAATGAAAAAAGCTAGATATTTATAAAATTCACTTTTGTCTCTGGTATTGTATAGGTATGAACTAGAAATATACACAACGTCAAATTCAGATTCTCAGGCTACCTGCCAAGATGTAAGTATCGCCGGTACGAAGCAATAATTCGGATAGAAAACAAAGACAATAATTGCTTACATATTCTTCAGCTAGCATATTGCTAACCATCCTGTTAGGGAGTAGTCATAACAGACGTCCGAGGCGCGCGCTGAGAATGCCGCGTTTCGGGTGCACGCCGAGCGGGCCCTACAGACGGCAGCGCTAGTTGTAATTCGTTGCATAAAAAATCATACAATTTTATAGAGCGTCCGAAACGCGGCGTTCTGAGCGTGCGCCTCGGACGACTGTTATGACTACTCCCTTATACTCGACAATGTGCATAAAAGCTGGTGATTTTCAAATGAGCAGTTTCAATTCCATATTATCAAAGTGTTCAGCATATAACCCGCATGTTATGTGCAGTCAACATGGCGGACTTGTTGCGTGCTACCGCCGGTGTGCCCCCGGGCCGCAATATACCCGCAGACTTGTACCAGCTTGAGGCATTCCGCTTCAACTGCATCAAAGTCTGGGTTAAAATAAATTATCGTTTTGACCACACCCGCAGTATAATATATCAATATTATGTGTTTTAGTATACAAATAATCTGTGAAGACTACGGGCAAAAATGCTTTGCCACTATGTCGCCTCCTTTGTTCATAGGTACCTACTTGATCTCTTCAAATATCTTATATTAAAAATTACTAGTTACTTTAAAATATGTGCTGGGTCTATATTATGTTCTTGTAATAATGAAGCGACTTCACCTCTGGGCAATTATACCGGCCGTCCGACCGCACACTTAAAGCCTCATAATTAAAGACAGTGTTTGCTCACACCACATAACACAACTCACTGAATATTGTATGCGCTGAGTGCTCAGCGAATTATTCCTCATTTACTAACCTCAGTGGAAGGCCAATGTATGTAGCTGTAAACAAGGCTACTTGCCTAAAGAGGTTGTTTGACGCAAACTGTATTACCACCAACAAGTTTAGGTTAGGTTAAATAAGAAACAGGGGAACTTAGCTTGAGATTTTTAAATTACTTCGTAATGAAAATTCTTAAGACTAATGAATAAGGAAGAGACCTACCATTGTTATTGATAGCTTGATGAACTCGGTGGATGAGGAAAGTTTTGTGTAAAACTTATTAGCTGAATAAATTCATTATCTTAATTCTGTCTGTTGCTCCGACGCGGATCGTGACTGATGGGTACATTGCGGGATTGAGCTGTAACGAATGTAGCTCTCAATAACTTCGCCTGACTTGACTGAAATTACAGCCAAGTTGTATTAGGAAGTGTGTACAGGGCTTTGTTTTTAGGAGAAATAAGATCACTGCCAAATCATGGAACTAGAATGTATGGCAAAAATTACTATGCGAAAAAAATCCTGGCTTGATAGAGCGTGTTCAGTTTTCAAATGTTCAAATCGTCTTTCATTTATTTGAGGTCACGACACAGCCTAACTTTGTTTTTATTGTAAAATTATTGATTGCTTTTGCTATGCTTCAGTGATATTATTTTAAAATGATACCGGGAAATTTATTTCATAAAACTAAATAGGAAAAACTAACACAGGAGGCGTCTAACGATCAGGCGTAAACGAAAATTTTGTACAAAATGCTTCAGTCATCAGTAGGTAACGGTTACTTTTTTAGAGCACAATTGTAGTCGAGATCAGTTTAATTAAAACCTACATCCTATTCTCATTATTACTACCGTTAGTGAAAGTCTGACGCTAAATTGCACTCTTTGCATTTATAGCACTCAAAATGAAAATAGAAACGTGGATGGAAATTGTGGTGGAAATAGACTGTTGAGGTCCGTAGTGCCTTCTAACGCAATGGATACGCATATCATTACATAATTTGCGAACCGTAAGTTTTTTTTTTAAGTTTCACTTACATTATTTCTCATTCTTCTATAGGTAAAGTGAGTTAAAGGAAATTTATTGATAAGCAAATTGACTACCAACTGAAATGGTCCGAATATTCACATCACAACAGCTATCATCCTTTGACAGTTATACGAAATGGACACGGCATAGAAAATTGACGTAGGGTGTTAATTTGCTTGACAATGAATATCCCTGACTGTACATTGTAAGGATTATTGCTATTTATGGTGTTTACTGTGCACATTTCGTCTGTTTTGCTTACGACCACTTTAATAAGTTTTCATAATATCCATTCCAGAGTACGCTGAGATTATATCGTAACAGTTATGTATTGTGATATTTTTGTTCGTGTGCCCATTGCGTCTGTCCGCTTTGCTCGTGCTAACGAGTCTGGTAAACTTTAGCAATTGTGGAACGTTTTCATATCTTTTTCCTGCCTAGTTGTTTCGATTAGCGAACATCAGCCTCGTTAGTAGGTCATTTCATTTGCACGAGTCTAAATGGCTGATTATATTTTCTGTTGAGACTTGCAAGCAACTACTTATACCGTGAGTTCCTTGCCCGTTCTTCTCCATAGGTACCTACTACGTTTTAGAATGGGCAACTAGTTTCATCGTTCTGACTGACCAACCCCTTGGCAATTCAAAAGTGCCTGTAATTGGTTTACTTGAAATAAATGCTTTGAGTTTAAACACTGTACAGCCAAGTGTGTTGTGTTAGTATACCTTGATATCTAACTAATCTTCGTTTGATGCATTATACAAATTATGCTCGTGAGTCGTCCTGAACTATTTGAAATCTTAACGATCATGAATTCCAAAGTGCTGTGGAAATTGCTCGCCTCCCTGTGAACTCGTAAATATTGCGGCACACTCGTTTATAAAACTCATCCACCGCAATAAGTGGTTTTTATTGCTCTCAAATAAACAGCAAAAATATCCACACAACCTTTTGCAATTTAAATGTAAATCCCGCTCGTACGAGAAATGCGATAATTGCAATTCGAGAGAACTATGAATGAGTTTTATGCCTATAAATATTGTAGCAAGTTTATTTCTACTTGATCGTGTCGTGTTAGGGCAGGCACTCATCACATTAACAAGAAAAGCTTCCAGTTTACAAAAGGGAGAAAATAAATAAATGTCCTTCGTCTGGAGATTTGCCAATACCTATATTATCGTGTCTAGTTCGTAATTCCCGTTCGTCGTATAGTGCGGGGGAGGCTGACGAATATCTTCACAAATAATTCGACAGGGCGTTTCTTTGACATACGTCTCCTTTGGTATTGAATTGAGAATGAGGCTGGGAAATAAACAAAAATTGCAACGGTGAACGTTGTTCAAAAATTTATTCGAGCATAATATCGTGATCTTTACTTCCGTAATGATGAATAAATATTACTATTGAATGTAAGAGAGTGCTCTGTGTAAACTAAACTACACTAGAGATGTTGTTGTCTCTTATAATTATTGTATTTAATACCATAATATAGTGATTGCTTTCATGAATTAGTTAAAGATTGGAAAATCATTTCGTAGGCAGGCTATCTACTCAGAATAAATAATTATAGGTAACTACAATAATCATTTTACTATATTTTTCTACCAGGTTTAAAATGGTGATTTTGTTTCTCCAGTGGTGATGGTGGAGCTAAGCAACAACAGAATCGACGGTGCACAACTCAGGGCGCTACTGTCCGTAGGTTCAAAGTGACGTGTGAGTTGCGTTAAATTTATTTTCTTACAGAAGCAGCGCAGCTACCTGGGCTCACTTCATGCTGCGACTTCGAGCACCTACAGGTGAGTGAACTCATGAGCTTCTGTTTGATATCGTTTTGTACACATTTTCTCATAATGTATTAATAAGGATGTCACCAGTTTTCTTAAGAACTAAAGCTCCCTTGAATTGTGGCAATAATAAGACTTAGGTATGAGTTTTTTGCAGTAGCAAAGCAAGAAAAATATTCCTTTTTTTGTGTCTTAGCTCTAGCTTTATTATTTTCCGAGACAGCGACACATTTGTTTGTAAAGGTCACACATCGTTGTAAACAGTTTTGCTTTTTTCGTCATGTATCAACAATTTCGTCGGTTTTTCGTTTATTTATTTATTTATTACAGCATGGAAGACTTACAGCTAAAAAAACAAACAAAACATAGGAAACAATAGTCGACTGAAAGCCAATTACAAGTCTTCGCGTTTAGACTTATTTGTTGTGGAACAAAAAATGGGTTAGAATGAAAGTACCCTAAACAGACTATCTACGTTATTTTGTTGAATTCTGGGCATATTTTTTCAGTGTGGGTAGTTTTGTTAATGAGTGTTTCTGAAATATAGAGGAGGGTGTGTCAACTATCGACTCGATCAAAAACCCTTAGAACTTATAATAATCAACTTTTAGATGTTATTCATTGAATCATAATGTACAAGCTATTGTTATCTTTTGAAGCATGCATGATAGTGATTCAGGTTTTCATAGAAGTGCCAGTACCGACAGGGCACGCGGCGGTAGTGGCACATTGACATGAATATTTTCGCACCTATATATTTCTTTTTTTTTCCAAAAAAGTAGTGGCGTGAACTAAAATTCGGCCTTTGATTTTATGTAGGTACCTATAGCTTGTTACATTAGGCGTGATAAATAGCTTGCTTGTGGGTGTTATAAAACTGTTACAAAGGTTGTTGAGTAATTAACATTATTGTCTTACCCCATCAAATTATGTTCGCATGATGTACGATTATCTTTGTTGAAAAATCGTTTGGTGAAAAATGAACGGGAGCTTGATTAATGCGTTTCGTTGTAAAAAAATCTTATGTGGGGGATGAAAGGTGAAATTGGAAGACGCTTAGGATTACAATGACGATGTTTTAATGGTTTCTTTGGTAAATTGCATGACGAACACATGTTTCGATATGAAATACTACAAATATTTTCTGGGGATTGTTTTGTTTGTTACCATAAAGTCTGCACTCTGACCCAAGAGTACGCTTCCTTTGACTATTAGGTATGCTTCTTGTACTCGTATGTCAAAGTAAACCCTTGGCATTAGAGAAAGCAATGCAGTAGGCATAATACGTGCCAAGTAAATATTCTAATTAGAGTGCTGGAGTGTGTCAGAGTTTCAGGCAAAAAGCTGAAGTAAGACCTAGATAATGTTCTTAATGTTTACTCTGTAGGTACCGTCTGAGAGACTTTGTAAAATGGGAGAAGCACATAAGGTCTTTATCTCGAGCTTTGTTGAAAATTAGCACGTATGTATTTTAAAATATTTACAAGACCTTACTTTATACTTGTTGTGCAACTATGAAACGATTATTTCTGTTTAGAAGTATTATCAATTACTAGCACATCGCCCACGACTTCGTCCGCGTACGAACATACCCTGTTCTGATAAGATGTCATTCAGTAACCTTTGACCCTTGCCAGCACGCTACTTAACAGATAGGTTATACCTGAATATACTTGAAGAAAGGGTCATTTACAAAGCTCCACTTTGATGTCCCATTAAGTGTGTCGTATGTATGTCAGGCGCGTGTGAAGTGTGTGCACGTCATAAGTTATAGGTCTCGGGAGAGTAGGTAACAATGTTGGACATTGGTTCACATCCGTATCTCCGAGGACAAACTTGGCCGGTTTGCGTGACAACTCTCGCTTTTAGACTTACACCGTAACGATCGGTGGTTAGTAATTTAGTATGTGTTGTATCACAAAACTACTCCACTACTCTTGTACTCCATAACAAAAATATAAATCTGACCGTCGCGTAGGTATCTGTCTAAAGGCCGGTTTTTTGATCCGTAGTTAAACTCAACCAATTGTTAAAAATAGTCACTATTGCTACTTTATCTAATGGCTATTTTTTTAAACTAATAGTTAGTTATTTGACCATTAGCAATGATATTATATCAGATAAACTAAAAGTTGATCAAAAAACACATTTTGCAAAAATTTTACCATTAGTTACTATTTTTAACAATTGGTTGAGTTTAACTATGGATAAAAAGATCGGCCCTTACTGACACGCTTATTCAGTGTTTAATTGTAGCTAATAAAAATTAAAAGTTTCTGTAAAGGTACCTTACAGGAAGAGACAAAATAATAATAAATATCAATAACAACAATAAATTATATTCTGCTAGCTTGTCACCCGCGACTTCTTTCTTGATTAATTAATCATGATTCGAAAGACACGTGGCGCCATCTATTATCATAATAGCGTTGTTGTGGTTTTCCTCGGGAACAGCACTTTTTTTCGGGATGAAAGGTACCCTATGTCCGTTTCTGTACACCTGACAACGTATATGCAAAATTTCAGGATGATCGGTTCAGTGGTTTAGGCGTGAAAAGGTAACAAACTTACTTTCGCATTTATAATATTAGTTAGGATTCCATGGAGATTACGGATGTTAATAACAAGAAACAGAAACGGATGTGAATATCGAACAACAATATACCTATAATAATAATAATATCCCTGGACATTTCACACAGCACCATTTGTCCCAAGCTAAGCTAGTTTATTTGTACCTATGTTGTTTATGTCTTGCATACATCTCAAGAGGCCTAACTAACTTGACGACACTGTCCTGCAGTCCTGCAGACCTGCTGACTGGTAAACAAAGGCATTGAATAGACACAATTGGTCTTCCTAGTATATCTAGGATAAGGCAGGAAACGCATCAGCTAGGTACTCTATGGAAACAAAGCAAAGAATTGTTTAATAATAGCTTTTATTGCTTATCACAAGATTAAACAATATTCTATAGAATAGATTAAATTATTTGTAGTGTTATAATCTATTTGTCAGTCCGTAATTACGCGGGATTATCTCGGCTCGGAATCTCTCCACAGACGTGATGTGAAATTGAATTATTTTCAATTTGTCTCTACTGGACTGTCTCTAACCAGTTTATGTCTATTAAAGCTTTATAGGTAATGCTTCAACATCGGTGACAAAGTGTGTAGGTAGTTTGCATTTTTTTTGTAGGAGGTACTTTTGAAGTTACTTTTAACATAGATACTATAAATAAGTCTAAATAACGTAAGATGTAGAAATATATATTTTTTGGTTGATATTTTTTTGTAAGCATAGGTCCACAAATAAATAAACTCTGCTCGGACAGAATGAAATCACGTACCAAGTAAGTATTCATTAGATATTACTTTTAATTAGATTTACATTAATCAGTCTATAACGTTTCCCCAGCTGGAACACAGGCTCTCTAGAGCGAGACAGATAGATTTGTTATAGGTAACTTGTTGCATTTGTTCACACTTAGACCGTTTAACATAATACTACTTTGTCACGTGTAACCTAATTGTTTGATTTTCAAGGTGCTTTATACCTCCAGTGTTACAATTATGTAGGTATATTAATTTCGATGAAAAGCCTTTTCCCTTGAGGAGCGGAGAGAGAATAAGTTTCCGTTTGCTCAGTTAGCAGTTTGTTAGCTTTTCATTTTTGTTAGATAATTCCACAAATATTGAGATGACGAGACGTGACGATGAAATTCAATTACAATAATAATGTTTCGCAGAAATGTTAACGTAATTATTTTCGTGTCAAGATACGCGGAAGAAGTCGCGGGTGAGAAGCTAGCAGAATATAATTTATTGTTGTTATTGATATTTATTATTATTTTTTCTGTTCCAGTAAGGTACCTTTACAGAAACTTTTAATTTTTATTAGCTACAATTAAACACTGGATAAGCGTGTCAGTAAGGGCCGATCTTTTTATCCGTAGTTAAACTCAACCAATTGTTAAAAATAGTAACTAATGGTAAAATTTTTGCAAAATGTGTTTTTTGATCAACTTTTAGTTTATCTGATATAATATCATTGCTAATGGTCAAATAATTAACTATTAGTTTTATAAAATAGCCATTAGATAATACTAGCAATTGACCAAAAACACATTTTGCAAAAATTTAACCACCAGTGACTATTTTTAACATTTGGTTGAGTTTAACTACGGATCAAAAAACCGGCCTTTAGACAGATAGGTACCTACGCGACGGTCAGATTTATATTTTTGTTATGGAGTACAAGAGAGTACCATTTGTGATACAGCACATACTAAATTACTAACCACCGATCGTTACGGTGTAAGTCTAAAAGCGAGAGTTGTCACGCAAACCGGCCAAGTTTGTCCTCGGAGATACGGATGTGAACCAATGTCCAACATTGTTACCTACTCTCCCGAGACCTATAACTTGTGACGTGCACACACTTCACACGCGCCTGACATACATACGACACACCTAATGGGACATCAAAGTGAAGCTTTGTAAATGACCCTTTCTTCAAGTATATTCAGGTATAACCTATCTGTTAAGTGGCGTGCTGGCAAGGGTCAAAGGTTACTGAATGACATCTTATCAGAACAGGGAATGTTCGTACGCGGACGAAGTCGTGGGCAAAGTGCTAGTAATTGATAATACTTCTAAACAGAAATAATCGTTTCAAAGTTGCATAACAAGTATAAAGTAAGGTCTTGTAAATATTTTAAAATGCCTACGAGCTAATTTTCAACAAAGCTCGAAATAAAGACCTTATGTGACATTTACAAAGTCTCTCAGACGGTACCTACAGAGTAAACATTAAGAACATTATCTAGGTCTTACTCCAGCTTTTTGCCTGAAACTCTGACACACTCCAGCACTCTAATTAGAATATTTACTTGGCACGTATTATGCCTACTGCACTGCTTTCTCTAATGCCAAGGTTTTACTTTGACAAATCAATCATTAAAAGTTTCGCTGTACAAAAACTTCGGCGAGCTAACTTTGTAGTGCATTTTGAAATGGCCGCCACCTCGCCCTCGATTTGCATAAACTTATAGAAGGGAAAAAAGCTAAAAAGCCTAAGGAGTGAGTGTACAAACAGGCCCCAGTAATAGAGAAACTAGTCCTTTGTAAGAGTTAAAGTGAACGAGCACAATGCAGCCACTGTTGAAGTTTATCGTTCATTAAGAAAACGGAGAGCGCTAAACAAAGGCGTCTAATAGTTACAACAATTTCCTCATGAAATAAAAGTTGTCATATTGTCAGCGCTTCTTTCTGTGCAAGTACATATTTAGACATTTTCAGAATAATGTGGGGGGACATCGCATATCTGAAAAAGAATGGGTTTTTCTATTTATGAATAGCTGAAAATGGAAAATACATTGTAACAAAATAGCGAATTGTTATCGAGGATACCTAACACGCCAGTTAGCGTTCTAAAACAGCGTTTATTTACCAACACAATGTTAAGAACATAAACAAACCACAAGAAATCTGTTGTATCTACTTACTTATCTTTTGGTTTAACGACCCTACTCGACTATTATGTACTTCTTTACTTATACAAGCAATCTCCACAAACACTGCATACGGTATTACCAGTTTAACCCTATCTTAATAAGGATTAGGAAGGAACATGTTTGAGCTGTCAACCGTCGTCATAAACCAAAGGGTCACCAAAAATATGAAGATCTGTGTAAACGTAGGTAATGTATGTGCAAGTAGGTGAGCTGTTAAGGACTTCCTCAAATTAAATAAGAACGTTTTAACGTTGCCTAATCTTTTCGCAACTATGTTGGGGTCGCTTACAGACTAAACAGATGCAGCTAAATACTAGTAGCTTACCTTGATCGGTCGATCCGTGTGGTGGTTATATTTAGGTTTTAGAACAAACACAAGAACTTTTCATATTCATATTCGTTTATTTGCATTCTACAAGGTATACAGATGATCACAAAAGGCTTATAGCTAAGAGCCGTTGTAGACCCTGTCAGGGCACAGCAAAATTATAGTTATCTAATACATATTTTATTAAAAATCTAAATCGTAGAAACAAAAATCAAAAATAAAATTCTACATGAATACTAAAAAAGTTACGCTCACATAAAAAACGTTAATAACAGTAACATAAATAAATCGATTATAAGGGTGAATAGGTAGCTATTTTCTTAAAATACTATTTTTACATTTAGACATATTTACTTAGGTAATATAATATAATAAGTAACGCAAACACTTATTTATCTAAATACCAAGTTATAGAAAATAAATTTAAGCTAGCTCATCTAAAGCGTTTCATAGCAATTCATTTTCGGATAAATAATATAATGAATATTAATTCATTATTCTGATAATTTATTAAAACTGACAAACATCTACAAAGTATTACCACATTATTCTGAAAATGTCTAAATATGTACTTGCACAGAAAGAAGCGCTGACAATATGACAACTTTTATTTCATGAGGAAATTGTTGTAACTATTAGACGCCTTTGTTTAGCGCTCTCCGTTTTCTTAATGAACGATAAACTTCAACAGTGGCTGCATTGTGCTCGTTCACTTTAACTCTTACAAAGGACTAGTTTCTCTATTACCGGGCCTGTTTGTACACTCACTCCTTTAGGCTTTTTAGCTTTTTCCCCTTCTATAAGTTTATGCAAATCGACGAGGTGGCGGCCATTTCAAAATGCACTACAAAGTTAGCTCGCCGAAGTTTTTGTACAGCGAAACTTTTAATGATTGATTTTCGAAAATGTTTTGTGCTAGTTATGCTTTCAGAACACGTAAAACAGTGGAATTTTTTGTTGATTCAATTTTTTTGTGGTTCCTTTAATAATTTTGTGGCACTACTGCCGGTTTAATTATTATAATTAAGAAATATTCTTTTATTAGGACCACAAGGAGCAAAATTCTGTCCGGTCTTGCACTAAGAACGCCAAAGCTAACAATAGAATAATGCAGCGTCTAATTACATTCAAGAGCACGACTATTGATATCAGTATTGACACTATATGGTAAATTTCGATAGAGCATTATTTGCTTTCGATCAATACAATATGTTCATTAATTTTATTTTTTTATTTAAGTCACAGTAACACACACACACCGTGATCCATTTTTACGTTATGTAAACTTGAATAATTAATTTTACATAACACTGAGCGAGCACTTCCACCAATTCTGTCAAATTCTATTCGACCATACATAATTAATTGAATTCACTATTTGACCTCAATTCGGAAACTCAAGGTGTTCAGTGTTCAGGGTTTATTTGTTCTATTCAACTCAAATACAGTATTCAGTTTGATGCACCTCTAGCCTAATTTAGCTCGCTCGCTTATTGTTGTATTTACATTGAGAGTTGGAAGTTTGTGTACAACAAATAAACGACGATTACTTTTTGAATACCTACGACGAAAACGAGGAAAACTAAACTAGCAAAAGTACCAAGCGATGTAGATCGTCAATAATCAATCGTAGATGGGACCTAGCTTGGCAGATGTAACTGGATTCGTTCAGAAAAAATCGATCACTTTTTATTAAGTCCCCGATCTGTCATTTAACTGTCACTGGATAAAGGATGAAATAGTTGTTCAAGTCGATTTTAAGTTATTTTAGAAGCGAAAACCTTTAGTCATACCCTAAAAAATAAAGATTTTTTATAGTCTGGCTTTAAAAAAATCCAAAAATTAAAACATAAACTCGGTTACAATTATTTCATTTCGTACCACGGGCCAAAACGTCTATTAGCTAAACTCGGTGTAGTCTTTTCCCCGAGGTATCTAATTTTCTCAAAGCAAAATTAAGACTGTAATACCTACACGCGCCACACCGCGCCGTCGTCAAACCACACCGTCTGGTAAATCGTCTCCTAGTAATGAATTAATGAAATTAACCTTGTCGTGTTCGTGTGATACTACAAATTTAACTTGGATTTACTTATTAATGGATCTTCGTCACAAATTGTTTAAGTAAAAGTTTCGGTATTTTAGAGTTGAATGAATGATGTGGGAAATTCTGTTCTATCCCGCTGCTTTTATGATTGGTCAATCGTTATAATATTACATAACATAATCAGCCTATATGTACCCACTGCTGGGACACAGACCATCTCTCGGTGAGGGGGAGTGGGCTGTAATCCACCACGCGGGCCCAGTGCGGGTTGGCAGATGTCACATGTCTTCGAATTTTTGGTCCTAGGAAATAAGAATATTAAAAATAATAATATAATATTACTACTGTAAAATCGTAAATTAAAGGTATAAGTGTAGGAAGTAATTTTCTTTAAATACAATTAAAACATCAATTGAGTTTCATTTTAAATTCAGTCCAGATTTATTCTCTCTCTATAATCAGTTGCCGGTTGTTGAGTGGTTTATACAAAAAATACAAAAATATTTATTTCACTTAAACATTGTGTCATACATAAATTGAGGTAGCCCCAGTAAGTTACAAAAGTACTTGTGTCGGAGAAATTTTATTATGCTTATGCGCTACTTTTCATTGTTCAAATAAATGGAAAAGCAATAATATTACTAACACCATTATTTATCACTTAAATTGCTTATAGAACACTAAAAAGCAATTGTTTAGCTGAATACTATTAATATTAAATCGGAGCACTCTGGAATTAATGGAAACTCGTGCAGCGGTTCATCGAAACAAGATTTTACATTGAAGTTCATAACGTTTACAAATGTATTTGCGGTTAACTTTCGAATCCTTTAATCAATTGAAACCACCCACAGAGTATCGTCAGTTTAAACAACTAATAACTGTATTTGGTAACGGATTATCTCTTTAATCAATCACGTGTAATACCACCGCGGACTATTGGCATTAACAACATTAATAGTTTTGTATTAAACTGAAACACTACGTGAGGTAAGTATGTGAGGATTAACAAGAGTGCGAAGTTGGAATACAATTAGTGTCCAAATATTCCTACCGCACTTGAAAAGTTTTTCTAGCACGACTGGCTGCAAATCCTCTTCCGGATTTATAAATATTTTTATTCACGACACAACTTTTTTGTATCTGAACTTTTTGGAGTCGTTCTACTTTCTTTTTTTCAGAATTTCTTCGCCATCTACTCGTAGCTTAATAACCTAATGACACACACATTTACCGACTCCAACCTTTGTTTGTCAGATAGTTGATTATCTAAAAAATAAAATAATACTCTGTAAATTATAAAATTCTCACGAAAATAAACCGTATTTAAGTTCAGTCATTTTATCACAACGAGGATAGCAATACCACATTGTTAACTCGGCATATTTTATTCAAAACAATTTCCTTTTGTTCATTCATTCGTTTTTGGAGTGGCAGCGAGGGCAACACACCGAAACGGGCAAAAAAGTCGGTTCCTGCCAACGACGGGTACAAATCGTCATTCGTTTGTCGTAAGGCAATCCTAAAAGAAGACATTTACAACGTTCTTTTTACTATCCATAACGATTCAGCGGATTCAGGACGCCTCTGATAACAGACAAGAGACAGGCTCTCGACGACAGTGAACACTTCATTATTTTCAACGGAGAGAATTTGAGTATTTCATTTCTTAAATAAAAACTTTTTCACAAAAAAAAAAACACAACCGACTTCCATAAAAACACTACAAAGTGAAAAAATAACTTTAATTTCGGAAGTCGGTGTCTTTGGTTTTTTTATTTCGTTTTTCGCCACCGATTTCCGAAATTAAATTTTATTTTTCACTTTGTAGTGTTTTTATGGAAGTCGGTTGTTTTTTTTTTTGTAAAAAAGTTTTTATTTTTCACTTTTTTGTTGTGATATTTTTTTTTATTTTTCAAAAACCGCTTGTCCGATTTCGATAAAATTTTCATGGGGCCATCTGGGAAGTATGCCCTATACAACAAAAAAAGAATTTTTCAAATCG
This sequence comes from Apamea crenata, assembly GCA_949629185.1. Lineage (NCBI taxonomy): Eukaryota > Metazoa > Arthropoda > Insecta > Lepidoptera > Noctuidae > Apamea > Apamea crenata. The sequence continues at coordinate 6,315,123 of OX451371.1, read as the reverse complement.
GTTGGCCAGCGACGGAGATATGCTCGAACAAACATAAAAAAAAATACAAACATCCGAATTGAGAACCTCCTCCTTTTTTGGAAGTCGGTTAAAACAAAATCAAGTACCTTGAATGGGTTTGTGAGCTAGAATTATCTTACCTCATTACTGGTAGAGATCGTAGACAATGTCTCCGTTTCAAATTCGAACTTGAAACTGCCCATCCCTTCAGAAACATTTCTATATAAACACACACAAGCAGTGGAGGGGTGTTTAATTTTAAATTAGATGATCTCTATTTACAATGACTTATTTACAGTAACCACAGTACCATTTAACTTCTAATTGTATATTATTTCTTCTAGTCGTTATCGTCTCCAGATATTCTTTTACGAAACTGTAATTTTTATGTAATCATCGTATTCCAGAATATCTAAAAGAAACGGAAATTCTGATAATTTCCCGTTTTTATCGTTCAGTTCATTTTGAAAAGGTTTATTGCATTACATAAGCAGGGGTGGCAAATAAGGTTGATTTAAACAATTATGACAATTATTTTTAGTGCTGCGGAGGTATAAGATATTCGTACTTTGCTGTAAACTTGTTGTAAAGTTCACTCATCCTCCTTATAAAAGGGAGGATCCTCCTACCGGGTGTTGAGTCTGATGGGCTACTGCCCGACGATTGAAGTCCGGACGCTGTATATATGCTAGTTGCGCAGTTAATTCTGCTGCGTGACGTCAGTATAGTGCGTAGTTCGCATGTGGTGACGTACACATATAGATGCCGCCACAGTGCTTTCCCGTTTTGAGACAAATCTTCAACAAATAATAATTGTAACAAATAAAAAGTTATTTATGGCTATACATTCTCACGCACGGCTATATTGCTTATAACTTTTTAATACTGAACGGAATCTCGCGTCTTAACACATAACATAACATAGACATTTCACCTCCTATTATTTTGGAAAAGTTATATAATTATGCACCACACATATTGATATGTAGATACATATATTGTTAGTATAGATCTAATTTACAGTGATGCAGGCAATAAATTGCGTGACTAGCTATAAATATAAAGCTAGTCTAGGCTATAAAGTAGGTCGTCACGAGTGAACGCCGCGCGTGCGTAGCGCTCATCAACGTTCATTAGCACCACCACATTAGCTTTTGTTGTATTCCTACAACAAATCCTTTTCTTATTTCTCTTATATAGTATCAAGGTTCAAAAGAAATGTTTTTTTAAAGAGCCGTACTGCTGCGCTTTTGCCTGTTGCATCTCTTTGTCATTAAGAATTGAAGCAGTCGGAATTATGTATGTTCTACTAGTAAAACTGAAATAAGATACCATAAATGAGGCTGCAACGTACCTTTTCATGATGGATAAGTCGTTTTATTACAAAATTTGAATGATTGAATTGTGGATTTAACTGCGGAACCCAAGTACCGTTTCACAACTGCCAACGCGTAAACAATGTCACACATGTATTTTTTTACCGTAAATACTCCCGGATACGGAGCATATACCAGATACAAGACAATTCTTTAAAAAAACTAATAAGACATACATTGGTATCCCGTATTGCTGCACTATGAGGCTGCAGGGCTGCCATGTAATAATATTTATGTCCATTTCAACCGCGCGGCCAACTCATAAAATTGGATGGAACTTTACCAGGAATTAGTGGTAATTTGTTACTATACACACCTCTTTTCCTGAATTTGTTGCAAAAAAAACTGAGATGCTATGACCAAAAATAGTTGGCCGCTAGAACCGCCACTCGCCGTAGTCATCGCCTGTGATTACACAGAAACTTAATAATGCAGATAGGCGAATGATACATCAAAAGAAAGGTCTTAATTTGTTGTATTTGTTGCAAAAATAAAAAGCATCAAAACGTACATATACAAAAAGTTATGCTATATTTAGTTTCCAGGTTATGGGTAGGTACGTATCTCACCATAAATATCAAATTAATAGAGGCTTATGTGTATGGACAATTAGTTGCTAATTTGTTGCAGCTATTAAACAAGAAAAATACTAAAAAAACAGGTTCAATAATTTGTTACAGTCGATTTTAGTTGGCCGCTCGGACGGCAATATGCCTAAAATGCAATGGCGATTATTTCGTTATTAAAAATAGGTCCAAGCTTTGTTAAAGTACAAATCGACAGGTATCGTAACCTATGTAGTTTGGATAAATGTAAAGAAAATGACGGTGAAATTCATATTTTAGGAGATATCCACTAAAATAATTATATAAGTATGAAACTGTAAGAGAGTAGGGTGACCATGAATTTTCACAATAACGTGAGACTGAATCGCGATTATTGTAATGTTCGATAGTCATATCTTATTTTTTTATTGCAAGTGCTTACACCTTAAGGCATCCTATAGCATACTTTATAAAAGTCAAAATCTCAAATCGATTAAAATTTCTTTGTTCAAATTCAACACAGAGGCAAAAAAACTAGTAATAAAAGTTAACAAGTTAAATACAAAATCTTTATAAACTAACATAACATATAAATTAACTGACATGAATATAAGACACAGAATGTAGACATATTTTCTTACAGGTACTTATTTCAATTTTAAAAGAATTGTCGTCGTAACAGAAATATGTATTATTATTTAAAAAATGACATTTATAGTGGCCTATTTGTGTGCCTGGTATAAATTCTATAGCACCAACTAAGAAATAATATTTATCTTTAATGTTTAAAGTAATCGGCAGTTCAGTGAGTAAAACTGAGTCTGCAGCTCCGTTTAAATCAAATGTTATGATCTTGCCTAACTTAAGTTCACCTTTTAACTGTGTGTCACATTTTTGACAAATCGTGTTATTTGTTTCATCAAAACAAATTGCTTCTTCTAAGCTTGTTATTCCAAAAAACTTCAAAACATCCAGGTTAATTAAAATAAATACATGGTCTCTTTTCAATTGTATGTAATTACAATTTGTACAGCTTTTCCAGTATTGAGCACTTGTAAAATATTTTATAAATATTTTTTCAAATATATAAGCCACATTGCAACTGCAGTCATTATTTTGGAAAAAAGTTTTTGATATGTCTGATCTACAGTTGTAAATTTGCTCTATATCATGTGCTCCGTTCAAAAGCATAAAAATGTAATTAATGACGCAATCTCTTTTTAATTTACTCAAAAAGCTTTTGAAAGCTGAACTTCTAATACAGGCTTGACCTATCAAATAAAATGCCGAATCGAAGGCACATGTATTGAAATAACCTGAAGTTACATTCCCGTTTCTTATAAATACTATTTCATCATCTTTTTTGAGGTGATTGTGTGTATTCAATTCTCCTCGCCAATTCTCCAAATATGATGGTCTATCACTAAATATTGAATCACTGGTAAAATATAAATCTTTTTGTTTTTGTTGGATTTGTTTTTTAGGATTTACCTTTTTTTTTCTATAAATATTTTTAGTCCGGTGTTGTTTACATTTTATTAAAGTAGTGGAACCTAAGTTTTTTAATTCATTTAATGCCAAGTGCAATTCTCCTTCGATATACTCGTAATGATGCTGCAAATATTCGTCAATTCGTTGTCTCGCTATTTTTGTCTTAAAAACTAAATGTTTTAAAGTGCGAAAATAGCTTTCTACACATGAAGACGATGGGCTTAAGGTTTCCGATTTGAAATAAGGGCACATAACGTTGCTCCACAAAGGAAGTTTTGTAAATAATCTTTTTAAAGTAGGGATAAAAAGTGGCAAATAATATGGATTACTTTTGCCAATATAGGAATTTGCAGCGTTGCTTTTCTTTTCGTTTTCTACCAACAGATCGTACCATGCGATAATGTCCCGAACGTCGGCATCGTCGAAGACAATTTGATCACATTCAAATTCTTTATTTTGATCAACGTTTTTAAAATCAACGCACTTACGAGTGTTTAACAAATTGTCAAGGTTTTGCTTGCTCTCCCTCAAACCTGAATCATCGTTTTCATAATCATTTTGACATAAGCAAAGTTTTATCACTTTAGTAATGATTTCCTTTACAAGTGCAAAGTCTTGACATTCTTTAATGTAGCGAATACAATGAATATAATACATTTTAATTTTTGTGTCAACATTTTCGAAGCAAGTAAAATTATACAGAGTCTTTATAAAATGACTAGTATCTAATCTAATAAATGTTTTTGGTAGTTCTTCTTTATTTCCATTCAAAACACTAAAACATCGAAGTAAATAGTCTTTCACACATGTAAAATCCGTGAATGTTCTAACATTTGCTGCTACTAACGCAGACGAATCGTCTGTTATAACTTCGTCAGGATGACAACGTACATTTTTCAACCACTGTAATAACCATGTAGAAACAGCCGCAGTGTCATGTGAGTCGGTTATCATCTGACATAAAGGTACCGACACATCAAATTGATTTATTAATATTATTACGTATAAGAAAAGTCTCTTACTCAATTCATTTCCATTTGGTAACTTAAGAGGTTGAAACATTGAACCTGTAGCATCCAAAGTGATAGTTAATCTTTGAAAATAAGATTGATATTCACGGCAGTATTGTTGTTGTTCATCAGTCCAGTAATAAATGTGAATTCGAGGAAAAATGTGTATATCACGTAAAAAAATTGGTTTGGTCACAGCCATCGTAAGAATGCTCAGAATAACGTCATTGTGTAACCACATTCTTTTTCGTTCTTCGTACTTAATTTTTCGCAATGCATTGAGTGTTGGAATTACTGGTGCAGTATTTGTAATTCCTTGTTTAGACATCTTTGCTGCTAGTTGTTTATGAACCAAAGAAGCTGAGTCGTATTTGAGCTTTTTAGCAAATTTTCGTCTGACCAATGCATTCATTCTATATTTTTTTCTCGGATCATGTTTTTTATTTTTTTCTCCAACTGTGATTTGGCACTGTCCTTCAATAATATTATCTGTTATTTTTTTACACGCTATTTTTGTAAGAGCGCTACATTGACTGCATTGACCTTTTATTAAAATATGATGCTCAGACTCCACTTTGTAACTTTTGAAATTCCATGTGCATGGTAATCTAGCAATGAGCCAAATTTTTTCTCTTAAAATGTTCACCCATTTGTACTTAGGCAGTATTTTATATTTTTTAAATGGAGCACATGTTCTCAAGTCATTTCTTTTATACAAGACATTTAATGGTTGCAGTTTTTTCCAGTCATATATATCTAATTCAAACTTGAAGTTTTTCGTGTCGTTCTCACTATGACGCTGATTGGACTCGACATGAGAATGTGATATTTCAGAGCAGGTTCTCGGGCTATTGCTTGAGGATGGTGTTGAAGATGACGAGGACTGGCATACACTTTGCTGCTTACATTCAATGTTTAGAAACTCCCTGAAATTTCTTTTCAGTGACATATAAAGAGCTGCAGGTGTCATAAGATTGTCCAAATCACTTGCAATTGTATTAAATATAGGGTCTCTAAATTTAACATCCAGTAGTTTGTCAGCGTATTTCATAAAAACCTCTCTCTGTTTTGATTTCTCAATAATAGGTTTTCGTCCAGCTTTACCCATTTTTGCTGCAATAAAAACAATTGATGATATGAATACAAATGTCAAACATCCGTTGACTGCATCATACTCAAAATATACATACTAAAAATTAATGCTATGTAAGTACATACTAGCGATGGGCAAGAAACGCCGACACGAAAAAAATGTAACTACGAACACAAAACAAATGTATTGTTTTCAACACCTTTCGGGCCGGTAAATGTTATAAACGGACAATGGTCGTACATATACTAACTACATACTTTTAAGTCATTTTTTTTTACTCTAAAACATAGAATAATCTGGCAGTATTTTGCATTCCACAGTATATTAAGTAATATTATCCACAAATCAATCAAAATAATGTACTTACCGGAATTTTTGCAGACGTAAATGAATATTATAAACTTTTGTCGCGTTAAAAGTACTTTTCAATCATCAAATTTGGCGCGCGTTGAATACAACATACAATAATGTCAAAATAGTCTGTCTTCAAAAAAAGAAAAAGTAAGGGATGCGTTCAAATTTATTATTTTTTTTTCAACCATAGACTAGTGAGGTGAAAGTGGCATATATTTTACCATTGTTTGATTAAGGGTTAACAATAGTTTGGAAACAAAAGAGATCCTTTATTTACAAGCTTTTATTTAGTTTCACCTGTCCCGATGTTTGTTTGTTTGTCTGTAATCAAATCTTGCAAATTAAATTTGATTCCTTTCCCGGTTACCGATTAAGCTGTAATTTAGCATGTATGTGTAAATCAGACGACAATGCAAAATTATTATGACATAGAGCTGATCTGGAGCTGGAAGATGGCCATAGGAACATAGTAATTAAACGACACAACCCCATCGAGTTTGGGCTCGTTTGATTCGTCTTGACGAGTACTTTGGTGCTAGATAGATGGTAACCAGCGTCTGATGATAGAGCTGGAAGATGGCCATAGGAACGCAGTAATTAAACGACACAACCCCATCGAGTTTGGGCTCGTATGATTCGTCTGGACGAGTACTTTGGTGCCAGATGGTAACCAGGGACTGATGATGGAGCTGGAAGATGGCCATAGGAACACAGTAATTAAACGACACAACACACACGCACACACATATTGTGATTGTATAAGAAAAATAATGAAAGTGTAATATGCTAAATGTTCTTTAATGTTCCATCAAAATTTAACACGCTTTTATTAAGTAGGTACCTATATAATGGTATTTTTCTTATATTTACGGTTTAAATTATTTTTAACTTTTTAGTTCTTTTATTACTTGCTAATACAAGTAATAAAAGTTTGTTTTTTTTAAGTATTTTTTTCTTTTAATTTTTTACCTCATCTCCATCATCATCATTATGGTCACCCTACTCTCTTACAGTTTCATGCTTATATATTTTAGTGGATATCTCCTAAAATATGAATTTCACCGTTATTTTCTTTACATTTATCCAAACTAGGTTACGTTACCCGTCGATTAGTACTTTAACTAAGCTTGAACCTATTTTTAATAACGAAATAATCGCCATTGCATTTTAGGCATATTGCCGTCCGAGCGGCCAACTAAAATCGACTGTAACAAATTATTGAACCTGTTTTTTTAGTATTTTTCTTGTTTAATAGCTGCAACAAATTAGCAACTAATTGTCCATACACATAAGCCTCTATTAATTTGATATTTATGGTGAGATACGTACCTACCCATAACCTGGAAACTAAATATAGCATAACTTTTTGTATATGTACGTTTTGATGCTTTTTATTTTTGCAACAAATACAACAAATTAAGACCTTTCTTTTGATGTATCATTCGCCTATCTGCATTATTAAGTTTCTGTGTAATCACAGGCGATGACTACGGCGAGTGGCGGTTCTAGCGGCCAACTATTTTTGGTCATAGCATCTCAGTTTTTTTTGCAACAAATTCAGGAAAAGAGGTGTGTATAGTAACAAATTACCACTAATTCCTGGTAAAGTTTCATCCAATTTTATGAGTTGGCCGCGCGGTTGAAATGGACATTAATATTTTACATCAGGTAGTTTATGGTTTAACCGCTCTCGGCTAGAAGCAGCATCGTCATGGTTTTAGAAATGTTCCTATAAAAAATATATGTTATTGTCTGTGAGGACGCAATGGGCTGATAGTTTTTGATAATATGTCGAAAATATCTCTATCAGGCAACCCTAGCGTGCATGAGCTCACGGACGACTGATCTAAAAAAATCTTTAGTTATATGGATTGCGCTCGCTTTTCGTCGCTAGTGATCCGTGTTAATCGTCTAAATGGAATTACCGATACACGCCATGTTCCGACGCGATTCATTAAGCGAACGACTAATTTAATTCGATAAATATGCTGGACCGATGAATTGGTATTTTTCGTTTCATTTCGCCTTCCTATATGTATAAATGATAACGAAGTGAAAGTACGGTAGCACCTGCCGAAACCAATACTTCTCTGACACTCGCAGACCACGTAACAGGTCTCGAGGGCCATCAACCTGATTCTCTTCCTCTGGTTCAATAACAGTTGCTTGTAAATAATGTTCAGTAGTTTAAATACCAATACGTACAGTCAACAGCAAAAGTAGATGATCAAAATCAGAAATTTAATACTAATGAACGGAGTTTGCGTCAGAACTGTGTGGCGTCGAAGTGATTCAAAAGTATGTCAGACTCAGTGTCATACTTTTGAATCACTTCGACGCCACACAGTTCTGACGCGAGCTCCGTTAATTAGTATTGAATTTCTGATTTTGATCATCTACTTTTGCTGTTGACTGTACGTACATTGTACGTTTTTTAGAAAAAAAGAAAAAAAATGACTGCGTGTAATAAACTGTCACGTGCATGTATCAAGTGTGTCAGTTCCTCAGAATCCTCTCTCTCTTTATCGTGAAATTATGTGGTAACCACCAAGACGGTCATTTTTAGGATAGAAGCAATTGGGTTGCTGCTCGTGGAAAATGTTATCACACATACTTTAACCTGAGACTAAAGTTACCATGGACCCCTGCCGTGTTTCATCCTATTGATACATTTTAATCGTAACTAATATTATTAACTATCTTTTGCCCCACGGCTTCACCCGCGTGGATGTCGGAAAAAATTTTGAGGGTCCTGGATCCCGGAGCCGACGAAGGTGTTCAATATACTTCTGGATGAATGTAGAAGGTTGAACCCAAGATCCTCAATTCAAATTATGTTGAAAACCGAATTCCAATGTTGAAAACCGGACTAAGGTAACCAACGGGTTCTTACAGAAACCGTATTAAAATTAATAGAAATATTATAAGGGATAATAAAAAAAAACCATCCCGCCTGCGCTATCGCTAGACGGACTCCGACAGCCGCACAGTCGTCTCTGCAAGAGGCTTCGAGCGGACTCGAGGCACAGGTAAATGCTACCCCAATTATCAGCAACGCAGCTGTGCAATACCAACCCGTGGTACGTACAAAAAAGAACGTAACAAAACAGACAAACGGACAAACAATCTTCGATACTATTTTATTAATTATTTATAGGTACGAAAGTGAATGTGTTTGTTTGTTACGCTTTGACGCTAAAACGGCTGAACGAATTTGGATAAAATTTGGTACACAGATAGACTATGACCTAGGTTATAGGCAATGACATGAGCTACTTTTCATCCTGGATCGCAGGTGAAGTTGCGGGCAACAGCTATAAAGGGTCGCATCACACAGCACACTCCATACTTTGTTATTAATTACTTATGACATCTTCTGAATAAAAAGTTTGTTTAACAGCGAAGTGAAAAGTTTCGAGGTTATCACCGGTAGTTGATCACCGCAAATTGTAGGTACGTATACTAAATCTATATATATAAAAATGAAACCCGTTTTCCGTTGTCACGACATAACAGGAAAACGGCTTGACCGATTTGGCTGATTCTTTTTTTAAATATTCCTTGAAGTACGAGGATGGTTCTTACGCAGAGAAAATTTTAAAAAATAGGGTAGGAGTAGGTTGGGAGTAGGGTAGAAGTAGGGTCGGAGTAGGTTAGGGGTAGGGTAGGAGTTGGGTAGGAATAGGGTAGGAGTAGTGTAGGAGTAGGGTAGAGTAAGGGTAGGGTAGGAGTAGTGTAGGAGTAGTGTAGGAGTAGTGTAGGAGTAGGGTAGGGAGTAGGGTAGGGGGTAGGGTAGGAATAGGGTAGGAGTAGTGTAGGAGTAGGGTAGGAGTAGAGTAGGAGTAGGGTAGGAGTAGTGTAGGAGTATGGTAGGAGTAGGGTATAGGAGTTGGGTAGGGGGTAGGGTAGGAGTAGTGTAGGAGTAGGGTAGGAGTAGGGTAGTAGTAGGTTAGGGGGTAGGGTAGGTGTAGGGTAGGAGTAGTGTAGGAGTAGGGTAGGAGTAGGGTAGGAGTAGTGTAGGAGTAGGGTAGGGGATAGTAGGAGTAGGGTAGGAGTAGTGTAGGAGTAGGGTAGGGCTGGGGTAGGAGTAGGGTAGGAGTAGTGTAGGAGTAGGGTAGTAATAGGGTAGGAGTAGTGTAGGAGTAGGGTAGGAGTAGGGTAGGAGTAGGCTAGGAGTAGTATAGGAGTAGGGTAGGAGTAGGGTAGGAGTAGTGTAGGAGTAGGGTAGGATAGGGTAGGGGGTAGGACACCACGCGAACGAAGTAGCGCCGGGCAGCTAGAAATTATTTATATGGCAAAACAACGTTTGCCGGGTCAGCTAGTAGTTCAATATTTCTTAATTTTTACATAGGTAGGTACTCTTCTTGTCCTAAAGCGCAGGCGGAAATCAATCCTAGTTCATATTAAGAAGATGTACTACATCAATAAACAAAGGCATACTTACTAAACCAAAAGTAATATAACAGTATGATAACTTTCGGCTTGGCAATTTTCAATGTCTATGTTTACTATAAACCTAATGCAAAATATTTGAAAGGTAGCACCTGCAAACTAGAACATGATCCCTAACTTTCTGTACAAGCTTTACATTTCTAAACAGAAACATCGCTTGCAGTGTGAATTTTGGAAATATTCCGTAAAACACTGTGTGGTCGTCACACGAGACATTTCGTCTCGTGTGACACGATGCTTGATGAACATTCCTTTACTTACAATTTAACGCCCAACACTTTTCACTGTAGGGAAACATTTTACAAAAATGCGTCCGCATTTTGTTCAAGCGACGTACTTCCTGATTTTTTCCCAAGATTTCCTTGGTTTTGGAAAGCAAATAAAGATGTTTATTTACTCCGATTTCAAAGGATGTTTTACGTATTTACAGTCGCCAAAGACATTTTCAATGTTCAGCCACGAGGACTGAAATATTATTGTAATACTAGCTGACCCGGCAAACGTTGTTTTGCCATATAAATTATTTCTAGCTGCCCGGCGCTACTTCGTTCGCGTGGTGTCCTACCCCCTACCCTATCCTACCCTACTCCTACCCTACTCCTACACTACTCCTAGCCTACTCCTACCCTACTCCTACACTACTCCTACCCTATTACTACCCTACTCCTACACTACTCCTACCCTACTCCTACCCTAGCCCTACCCTACTCCTACACTACTCCTACCCTACTCCTACTATCCCCTACCCTACTCCTACACTACTCCTACCCTACTCCTACCCTACTCCTACACTACTCCTACCCTACCCCCTACCCTACTACTACCCTACTCCTACCCTACTCCTACACTACTCCTACCCTACCCCCTACCCAACTCCTATACCCTACTCCTACCATACTCCTACCCTACTCCTACTCTACTCCTACCCTACTCCTACACTACTCCTACCCTATTCCTACCCTACCCCCTACCCTACTCCCTACCCTACTCCTACACTACTCCTACACTACTCCTACACTACTCCTACCCTACTCCTACTCTACCCTACTCCTACACTACTCCTACCCTACTCCTACCCAACTCCTACCCTACCCCTACCCTACTCCTACCCTACTTCTACCCTACTCCCAACCTACTCCTACCCTATTTTTTAAATTTTTCTCTGCGTAAGAACCATCCTCGTACTTCAAGGAATATTTTAAAAAAAGATCAGCCAAATCGGTCAAGCCGTTTTCATGTTATGTCGTGACAACGGAAAACGGGTTTCATTTTTATATATATAGATGTAATATTGCAATATGATCAAACTTTGAAGACGTTGTTCACAATTATAGTTCATAGATTTATTTTAATGCAATTTTATACAACACTCGGTATTTATGCAATAATACTGATTTAAGATTTGTAAAAGCTATTAGACTAAGGGCTGATTTTTCCAACGCCAGATAATTTTATCCATAATTTTGAATTTTTGACAATTCTTCCTTACACAATCTGTCAAACGTCAATTTTATTCCACGAATAAAAAAAATTCTGTCTATTGAGAAATCAGCCCTAACAGTACTAGCACCAAACGCCGAACTATTATACCTTAAGTTTGGGAGAAGGTTACAATGACCACTGAGCTTAATCGATTGAAGGACACTGAACAAGACACAATATAAATTTTATTGTTATTACGCGTTTAGTGTCCGTGAATGCGTTAATTTTACAGCAAAAGTTCTAGCAGTAACTAAATAATAGGCATATTTTCCAATCGTGCAACGAAACGCGATCGATAGTAGTTTGTTATAATGAAAAAAGGTAATGAGTGTTTTAGAAATCATACTATATTTAGAACTAAATAGTGCTCTAATTTATGATAGGACCTAGTAACAGACAGTTTTACAGCAAGTACTTAGTTATCTTTAAAAGTTTATCTAAACGCCAATTATTATTATTGCCAGTTTTATCTACGAGTTAACGTTTAGTCTTAGTCGGTATACGAGCTTCAATAAAATGTTTGATCTCCATTATAAACTTTATTTCTTCTTTTTATTGGAGTTTGTTGTTTATCTACGGAATTTCCACCTAGAAACAACTTTTCTCCTCATTTTTTTGTTAATTCAGACTCTTACTTTGAAATTCATGATTTTTTGTACCTGATACCTATTAGATTTTTCTCACCAAGCGATGTATTATTCCAAATCAATTATGAGTTTTTACCAAAATAGGTTACTCGGACAGTTTTATTTGTAGTAAAAAATAAGGCGAAATTCATCCCAACAGAGACGACTTTTATCTCCACAAAATGTAACTATATCCGTTTGCATTAACATTAAAACACAACACCATTCACAGATACAAAGTATCAACAACTTTCATATGTTCATGTTTTTAAAAGCCCTTTTTAAATCTTTTCCTGAAAAATAGCGTCTGAAAAACGGTTTTATCTTTGTTCTAAAGTTAGCCTTCCACATAAATCAACTTTCTTGATAAAGTATTATGTTTTCCTCTCTGTCCCAATTAGTAGTGGGTATTATTAGGGTTCGGGGCAGTAGTTGTTATAATTGGGAGTTTAAGTGACTTTTATTTTACGACACTTTTAGTTTTAATTCCGTTACGTGTCTGGAAGTTCGACATCCAGATGAATAGCTAAAACAGGACACTACATTGGTCATCATAATTATATTCCTCCAAAGAATATTTATTCGTGTATTGTAATTACCTGCACAAGAGTAGAGAAACAACTATAACGTTAGTAGGACGAATTAAATTATTCAGCTTCTGTTGGTTTTGCACGTTCCGCAACTTAACTTGGGCAAAATTATCCATTCACAATAATTGAAACACAAAACTAACTTCGCTGTTACAACAATCACGGGCCTGATATTGTTACCTAAACCCTAATAATTTATGCCTTAGTTTTCCTATTCTAAAACAGTAAGTAAAGTTTACCTAAAGGTAAACTATTCTAGGATTATTTGTTGCTTCCACGCAGCTTCAATATCGATAGTCATCTAAATCTGCTTGTGTAACATCGACAATCGATTAGTAACTGTTACTGAGGAGCTCGTTATACTCGTACATTTAGATCGCAGCTCACTCATTGCCGAGCTCGGTGAACTAGTAATATCACTCAACTCATAAGATTCTGTATAGATTATTCTATTATTTGACTTTATCATAAATTATGATAGCTTGTGATTTAACTCTAATTAATTGTAATAATTTCTCAATTTTTGTACTCATCATTTCATCCGAAAGACGTCCACTGCTGAACATATCCCAATCAAACACCGCCACTTTGACCGCCACACCAATTGCGTAACACACAATCAATCGGAATCTGAATCATTTTGAAGCAAATTGCTAATCCATTGCTTCATAAGTTCGAAAAATTTGTCTGCTCAACACGTAATTATCGCAATGAATGTTGTTGAACTGTCAAAATGAAACCGATTCCAATTAATCGTGTGTTACGCAATTAGGGTGCTGTTCTGTGCTTCCACATCCAGCGAATTTTTTTTACTGCTTTTCATAAAAGCAAACCTGATTGCAATGCAATATCTACTTAATAGTTATCAATGCAGAATTAATTAAATTAAAGAATGCATAAAGTTTTAGTCTTGCTCTTCTCAAAGCTGTGCTGCCTAATTAACTTTAGAAAGTGGACAACTTTGATCGTTGTCCTGTTTCATTTAATTTTATCAATTGAGCGCAAGTTTGAGTTTGCAGTATATTTTACGAATATAACTACATATGTTCCAATGTATTCATTTAAATATTAAGACATTTATATATTAGATTTAGATATTTATAGGAAATATATATTAAAAAATGTAGGTACTTTCATAAAATTGCTTAAGTACCTAATAAAAAGTGAGATAAAACACAGGTTTTTACAATCATACTCTTTCGTGTGTAATAATAAAAATAGATGTTGGTTTATATATATAAGATTGATAACACCTGTCGACCGATCACTATGAAAGTTGGTACATAAATATATGCAGGGAGAAGGTTTTCAAATGGTTTTTTTTCGGACTCTACGCGTTTGAAGCCGTGGCCGAAAGCTAGTAAATAATAAAGCTTCAGTAGAAAAGTATATAGTTTACTTACAAATAAGTACCTACTTAAGTTATTCTATCTTAAGTAGAAATTGAACAAAATCCTTCTTTCGTAGTTTTTCACAAAAATTACTCTTCATTCCCGAAACTAGAACTCAATTTCCGCTCTCTCCCGTAACAAATACTTTGATCACAATCACCATGCTGAACACAACATTAAACTACATAATCTAACAGCCGATATGAGAGCTGTCTTGTACGTAACAGAACGATTATTGCTAACGTTTTCTCTAGCCGCTATTGTACTATTATATAAACGGTTCAATGAAAGACAATGGATCGTGCGAGTTGATAGCGGTACGTTGTTTCCTGTGTGATGTCTTATTTACCTATAAAGGGGTTGTTCTGCATCAATGGCAAGGATTAATCTAAAATAACTCGAGTTGGATTACCTCCAACGCTGCAGTGTTGTCAAAGGAAACAATACTATCAACATCAAAAGCGATCTGGTAGTTCGCTTTCTAATTCCCAATTTCAGTTAACCAGGACTTGCCTGAAATTGAAAATACGCGGAACTAAATATCAGTATTTTATAATTTCCTAAAATCCGATATACACTCACTGCTAGCATTTAGCTTTGACAAAATAATCTAACATCCGCGGCTGTAATCCCGCCGATTGTTGGAACTGCCCCGAGGGATGCGGACGAGGACGTATTCTTTACAAATATGCTTAAATTCCAGTTGTAGCTCTGACCGAATCACGGTAGTAAAGTTACGAATAGTAGAAAGGTCTTTCAAAAAAGTTTTCTTCTTTTGTTTGTAATTAACTTAATAAACCATTATTTAGGAGATAAACGAATGCGAATATTGTCGTTCTCCAGCTTGTAACCAAAGACTCTACAATACAAATCTCCAACAAGATCACTAACCTTTAGAAACGCATAGCAACTGCCACAAGCTTATCTCCACGCGACAGTCCGGTGTCGTCCGAAGTTAGGCTTTTCACTAACAACCTTCCTATCTCAACTCTCCACTCGATCATCTAATATTCAGTGTTACTTCAGAGCCAGATGGTAAGCTTGGAAAGTTGGTCAGCAACTCTTGCAGGTACGAGAACTTAACCCGAGTCCCAGTTATGTGAGACATTTTATACAAATCTGGTAGGCTGGTGCTTGAAGGAGCGTTTGATATAACACGGGTTTAACTGAAGTTGAAACAGACAGGGACATTTCAGAGATGAAGTTTTGAAATATTGATAAACTACAGATTAAATAATTCTGTAGTATTTTGCACTACTGTATTATACAGTATAACATACTGTATTTTACGTAAAAATCCAAGTGTAATGTTTTAAACTTTAAATAAGTGTTTTATATATATAAACGTTTCTTAATCCAGTACAAAATCTTTTGCATTTTTTACCATCAATCCATAGGCTTAGTTTTCTTCATGTAGCAATACCTTTAGTTTACAACAAAAGGGACTCGTTTATGTAAACTGAAACATTCTGTATGATGGAGTTTCATCATTGCATCGTTAATAACATTATGTTATTTGTTTATTAAAGTGCTGTATAAAATGGATCAGAATAGTATCATACCAAATTTATGAAATATAAAACAGATATAAAAAAGTCTGTAAAAGGGTTTCACGGGAAATATTCGACCCATATTCTGTCATTTTCTCCGTTTTGACTCTGAATCATAAGTGTAGTCAAAATTGTAAGTCTCCTACTTACAGGCACCATTTTACAAGGTAAAGAGCGATGTCAAGGTGACTCTTGATAACCATTCCCACAGAAGGGGCTTATTTATTAAACCCCCAAGTTCTGCGACAACATCTAACCTTGATTTATTAGGTGAACTATTCGTCGAATTAACCGTAGAGTGACTTCCTTTTGACTTTATTGAGTGTTGTAGTGTCTAAAGAACATTACTAATACGGCTCATTTTAATTAGTCGAAAACTCTTTTAAAAAAATTGTTTTGTTTTATCACTTCGTTATAAGACAGTTTGGCTGTTTATTCTATATAAATAAACGGGTGCGATATTATAACGTCGCCATCAAGCTGAATTTATCATCTTTGCATAAGTTTTATTACAATATGAAAACTCACCTTGAAAAGTATCTAATAGAAAAAGTTTGATTATAGCCCAAGGCCGTGCCGGACGGCGCGTTGTGTTCCACGCGCGCCTCAAAGAGATGTCAGCAGAGGACGGGGCCCGATAGGGCCGAAGCCTGCCAGGGCGGCGGGATCATCCGAAAGGTTAACCGCTGCCCTGGAACAGAAAGGGCTAAGGAAGGAACACGGGTGGGTTTTAGTCAGTAAGAGCTCCCAACACTCCCTTCCGCTCGACCCAGAGCGGGAGGGGTCATTTGATGATTTCCCATCCACAAAAAAAAAAAAAAAGGCCTGCGAAAAATACATGAAGTATATCATCTGGCTGCTAAAGTTTTAATAATAGACAACCAACTGAAGAAACAATAGGTACATTCATTATACTTATACGTTTCACTTTTCCAAAAGTTGTCCTCTAAGACCTCCGCAACCAGTAGGAAGGAGTGTAGTTTCAATGTATTACCCGTCAGCTTTATCTGTTTTGTTTAAGTACATATCTTAAAACTATAATACTACTACTTCTTACAACCACATTCTAATTGTTTCAACCATTGTTTATTCTCTGTTACAACACAATTTTGCCTACATTCTGGTAAGTAATATTGATTACATAATCACATTATAATTATGTCCATAATTAAACTAGTCGATGTTTTCGGTAAACAGTGATCTTGAACTATTAAGAAGCTCTTAAGGACTTAACTTCTGCTGTGTAGTGCAGTTGTGTAGATATTATAATCTTAGAGATTTAATAAAAACAGGTCGGTAATGTCTAACAATAGATCAGGCAACTTAATATAAAAACAAATAGACTATTGATTTCCGAATTTCAGTTTTCTGCACTTCAAATATTTTAGGTGTCTTTTCACCTTCCGAAATAACACAAAAGGAATACTTTTGTGAAAGTTATAAAGCCTTCGTCAACATAATAGTTCTGACCCGACCAACATAGTAACAATGTAAATAATCTGAAATCTTCCCAAAACGTTCATTTAGGAAAGGTCTAATTCATTCAAGATTCATCGCTTGGCATGTTTATCTACGCACGCTCCCTCTGCGCTTGTTTAATTTCCAGCTAATTGCGCACAAGTTGCGGGTAGTCGTAATATGTGGGTGTGTGTAGTCATGGTCGATGAGATTCTGTGCTCGGATCGCAGGTTTAGTTCCAGGCTCTGTCTATTCTATTTGCTAATTAGTTGGAGCCAGTATGGAATATTTATATTTTGCTTATTGAATACCCATGAATTTAATCCCATCATATTTGATTCATTTTGGTGTGTGTTTATTTAATATATTGCATTGCATCCAATTTGCCTGATAAAATGAAAAAAAAAACTTGGTGTAAGCTATGAAAATAATTCAATTCACCGATCCAACATGATTTCAATATTAACACTAAAGTTTAGATTCCCTCTTCAAAAGACACAGATGGAGACAGATGGCGCTAGTGCCAATGTTAACTTCGGCTCTGTAATTAAAATTGTTTTTAAATTATCTAAATCGTTTTCAAGTGTGAATAAGTAGTGAAATAGCATCAGTGTATTCCGATAAATAAGTGACAGTGTTAGCAAACAATCCTGTCAGTGAATAACAGTGATATAAGTAAAACTATAAAACAGTGTAAACATAGAACACAAAAGTAAAACATAATAATCTTTGTATAAATAAGTATTTAAGACAAACAGTGCTAAAATCTGGTGGCTATTTGATCGTTTTACATTGAAAAAACTTAAAAAGCAACAAAAACAACTTTTTTAAAATCGCGGTCACAACAACAAGAAAAAAAACGGTTGAATTAAAATTCAAAAATATCAAAATTAAAAACAGCACACTATTTTCGTCACTGAGTTTGATGAACGCTTGGCTAAGCTACGAAAGAGCGAGTCTCTTTTTAAGAGTCGTGGTACACGCTCGAGGCCCGAGTTCAAACCCAGCCTAAACAAAAGTTCTTTTTTCTATTCTTTCTCGACCTTTATCAGCAACAAAAATGGATTTCTTAGAAAACATTACGTTTCGGATGAGAAAACGTGCCACATCACTGTCAAACGACACAATAAAAGATAATACGCTTAATAATTCTGCGAACTCACCGCTAGATGGCACATCTAGTAGCCTACCTCCTAACATATCCGATGACGAAAGCGACGAAGAAATCTTGCAGCTTAAACATGAACTACAAAAAGTTAATTTACAACTAAGCGCAGCTCACGAAGAAATTAATAACTTATCATTAGAAAACATGAAGTTAAAACAAGAAATTAAAAATCTGGATGCAAAGCACAAGTTTATGAAACAAGTTACTAGTAAATTAACATCAGAGATAACCGTTACCCCAAAGAAAAAAGCAAAAAACATACTGGCAAAATCATGTGCAAATGTTCCTACTACTTCTCCACAAATTGACATTCCTTCACAGTCACCAGCAACCAAGGAAAAGCTCTCTGTACAAAATAGACACACTGAGACACTTCAATCCCAAGAAACAGGACTGTCTATCAAGCCTAAAAACGCCAAAAAGCTATGTATTGTGAGTGCAAACAAAAATAACAAGATTTTGCCTATAGCCGAGAATACATTTCAAAACTATGAAATCTGTCATTATGTTTCCCCGAATTGTGGCATGGAGCAGCTTATCAACAACTTGGAGAAGAAATTAATAGAATATACAATGAATGATTTCTGCATTATTTTAATTGGAGAAAAAGACTTCCAGAAAACTGAAAACTATGTGGATATAATTCGGTGGAGTCGGAACGCGCCCGTGGACCGTTGACTTGTAATTTTGTTAATCGTTTTCGTAAAATTATTTATCGGTAGTCAACACACTTACTTTTCAACAAAAAGCAAACCTAGTGTGGCTTAATCTCACAAAAAGTGTTTTCAACCCACGAGCAAATGTGGATCGGTCAATAAACTAATTAGAAAAATTTATTTAAAAGTGCCGTATCATAGTGCCAAACCCAAGAGTGCAAGGAACCTTCGTGGTTGTGCGGACTGCATAAAGGCGTAAATCCGGCGAGTGCGCAACTGTCCCGGTGCTACCAACCTACCGACACAGCTTGTGGCGCAGCGTTCCAGCGACGAACGCGGTGCGCCTGCGTCGCATTGCGAGGGCACACGACTGGTGGCGCCACCCCGGCCATATCAAGGAACTATTTCCGACTACTTGATACCGTGAGCTGATCTTTGATTGTTTTGCTGATCGATTTGGATCGTTCGGACTACAAACTTAATATTTGAATAAGCTGTGTGTGTTTGTGTATACCTATTTAAAATCAAATTGGTATAGTCTCTTCTGGGTACGTAAATAATATTATATAATAATATA
Organism: Apamea crenata; assembly: GCA_949629185.1. Classification (NCBI taxonomy): domain Eukaryota; kingdom Metazoa; phylum Arthropoda; class Insecta; order Lepidoptera; family Noctuidae; genus Apamea; species Apamea crenata. The sequence continues at coordinate 6,295,304 of OX451371.1, read as the reverse complement.
CACTATAATGTTTCACTCACCGAATAAAAGTCAGTCGACTCCGGATCTGCATACGGAAGAGGATTCTACTACCGTTGCTAATGTCACGCAAAGAAAACGGAAACAACCTGACTGTGAGCTGACGCTGGCTATTGCTGATCTATCTGCCGAGTTTAAAAAAACTATAGGCGATCTGCGCGCTGTCATAAATACCCAGTTCTCGAACATAAATGTGAATATTGCTAATCTAAGAGATGAGTTTAATACCCTATCAACAACTTCTTCACAAATACAAACTGAACTGAAGGAACTACGAACAGAATATTCTACGGCAAAATTAGATATATCGAGTCTAAGTGCAAAACATGATGATCTGTCTCAGGTTGTGACAGAGCTAAAGTCAACAGTAAACTTTAACTCTGCAAACTGCGTCGACAATGCGAAGCGTATTGCTGATCTGGAGATGAGCGTCAGGAACTCTGCGGTGACGTCGGTTGCTCTGCTTGAAAGCAAAATAGATGTGCTGGAACAACAGGCGAGGCAGTGTAACATTGAGCTGGGGAACATTCCTGAAAAACGGGGTGAAAACCTAATCTCTGTACTGGAGTCAATTGCGTCAGCAATTAATATACCGATAGCAAAAAATGATGTAGTTGCGATTCACCGTGTTCCTCATGCACACGTGCAGAATAATCGTCCTAAGAACATCATAGTGAAGTTTGCGTCCCGTTTGCTTCGTGATAATCTACTAAGCGCGTACCGTCTATCCAAGGGGCTGACATCCGATCGCATTGGCCTCTCCGGAACACCATGTCGTATCTACATAAATGAGCACTTAACGCTTCGAAATAAGGATTTGTTTCGCAAATGTCGTGAAGCAGCCAAAGCTAATAAATTTAGATACGTTTGGGTCAGAAATGCGACCATCTTGGTCAAGGAAACGGATGATTCGGCCACTTTCGCTATTCGTACGGAAACCGACATATCTAGCAAAATCACACCGAAAAACCATTCTGAGAATATCGCTGATAATTAAATCCTCTTCTGCAGGTTCACCTTTCCTTTATTTTATTTGTCTCGTACGTAATTATGTAAATGTATCACTATTATCAAACAATGTGTCATATGCTTTAGAAAAATTGTCTGTTAATTGTTTTATGGTGCTTCTACCGATCCATAAATTGTTGCTGTATTACTATAATTATATCTATGCCTTTACTGCCTTTGCCTCCCCATTGAATGTACTGATTTTGATTGCTCTATTTATAATATGTCGTTGCTTTATAATCTTACCAATATTGCTCTTATTTAATACTATTGAATTGACTCATTTAATTAATGGCTAATAATCATATATCTATATATTACCAGAACTGCCGAGGGATCAGGACAAAGCTGAACACATTGTATTTGAATATTTTGGCGAATGCTTACGACATTATTGTTCTCACCGAGACCTGGCTGACACCTGATATCTCAGACAACGAATTTATTGACCAACGTTACCTTGTATTTAGATGCGATCGTGATCGTATTGTTACCCAAAAAAAAGACGGTGGTGGGGTCCTTATAGCTGTTTCTCGAGAATTAAAACCATCTTGCCTCGCATTATCACCCCCTTTAACTTTGCCTGAGCATAAAATAATTAAAATCCCTTCGTGCCGTGATAACTATAGTTTAATATGTGCTACTTACATACCACCGAACACGACGGAAGATATATATATACATTTTCTTAATTCTCTCTCGGCTCTGTTTGAAGATCCTCGTGTGGACAGTGTTATTTTAACAGGCGACTTCAACATGCCACAACTTAACTGGGTTAAAAGAAACTCATTCATGGAATGTGTTACAAATACCCCCTCTAATGTAACTCGTCAACTCTTAAACATTTGCTCGCAACTAAATGTTAAACAATATAATCATTTAACGAATTGTAACGGTCGTATATTGGATTTGTTTTTCAGTAATGCACATTCTTTAACGTTTACTTCTGATGTTCCTCTCTTGCCCATCGATGTTTATCATCCAGCCTTTTACGTCCACGTACCGTTTATACATACACCAAGTATCTCAAAATGCAAAATTCCAAATCCGCTCAACTATTACAAAGCTAACTACTGCGAGATAAATAAGGATATTAGTAATGTTGACTGGAAAGGTTTACTTGAAGGGTTGGTACCTGAGGAAGCTGTTTCTGCTTTTTACGAAAAAATGTTCGAAATAATTAGATCACATACACCCACTTGCAAGCAGAGGAATTTTAATTTTCCCATCTGGTTCACACGTTCACTCATACGTACTTTCAAAAATAAAACTTGTGCTTGGGTAAAGTGGAAGAAACGCGGCAATATAAGTGACTATGAAAAGTATTCTGTTATTAGAGCAAGGTTCAAAAGGGAAGCTGATAGATGCTATAAAAGATACATGACGTCAGTTGAAGATAATATTGCCACCAATATCAAGGCTTTCTGGTCATACATCTCCAACCGTAAAACTGCAAATAGAATTCCTGGCACGATACACTACAAACAAAATATAGCCAGTGATCCTATTACAATGTGTAATTTATTTTCCTCCTTTTTCCATTCTGTGTACGAACCCTCTACATTTAACTCTGATTCATGGGTACCTCCACCTACAAGTGCTGATCATGATGTTAACTTATCTAAATTGTACTTCCCCTTAGAAAATATTCGTAGAGAACTAAAAATGTTGGATTCGACTAAAGGACCTGGTCCAGACGGTATACCTGCGTTATTTTTAAAAAATACCTACAGTACAATATGCTATCCCGTATTTATACTATTTAACAAATGTATTTCAAGTGGAGTCTTTCCGGATGTATGGAAACGTGCAAATATCGTACCAGTACACAAAAGTGGTTCCAAAAATAATGTAGAGATGTATCGTCCAATTTCCATATTATCAGCATTGTCTAAACTCTTTGAAAGGCTTGTCCATGCTGAGATTTATCCAATTATTCGTCATGTTTTAATAAAGGAGCAACATGGCTTCGTCAAAGATAGGTCTTGCATAAGTAATCTTCTAATATTCACAACACAACTTTTTGAAAATATTGATAACAGACAACAAACAGACGCGGTATACACTGACTTTCAAAAGGCATTCGACAAAGTGGATCATATATTGCTGCTCAATAAAATTGCGTACAATGGTATCAGAGGGGATCTCCTGCGTTGGTTTGTCTCATATATAACCAATAGGACCCAAAAGGTAGTTATCAATGGCTTCGAGTCTAGCTGTATTCAAGTTACATCAGGAGTCCCTCAAGGCTCAATTTTAGGACCTTTATTATTTATACTGTTCATAAATGACATAAAAAATTGCTTTCATAACGCTACGTCATACGCATACTTACGTCATACGCTGACGATTTAAAAGTTTTTAAACAAATTTCAAATGAGCAAGACTGTGTTGAATTCCAACGTGATCTTGATCGTTTCTCAGACTATTGCTCTTATAATAAACTCTACCTTAGCTTGCCTAAGTGTCACAGTATAACGTTCACTAAAAAGAAAAATATCATACATTTCAATTATCAACTTGCTAATAGTGTTATTAACAAAGTTAGCAATCTTCGTGATCTTGGTGTGCAGCTGGACTCGAAACTTCATCTTGATATTCATATAGAAAATATTGTCAATAAAGCATATCAGATGTTTGGCTTTGTAATGAGAGCATCTAGAGATTTCCATCGTCCCTCCACCTTCTTGCACCTGTATAAGTCCATAGTTAGGCCGCAACTAGAATACGCAGTTCCGATCTGGAATCCTTACTATGCGAAATATGTCGAAATTATCGAATTAGTTCAACGCAAGTACCTTCGTGCTATGCAATTTAGGTGTTTTCGAAAGAAAACATCATACCAATCGCTTCTTAAAAAATACGACCTGCTTACTTTACAGTCAAGACGCATCCTCCTTGAGACAATGACGTTATTCAGTGTATGCCGAAACAGGTTTGATTGTCCTGACTTGGTGTCTGGTTTGTGTTACTTGGTTCCTCGAACAGTGCATGGACGGGAGGTACGCACCAGGCGGCTGTTCGCTACCAGCTTTTGTAGATCCAATGCTGGTAACCGCTCACCGCTATACCGCTTGGTCGATACATACAATACTCGTTTTGGTGCAATAGACATATTATTCCTAAGCAGAAATAAATTCAAAAATGATTTAATTATAATTCTAAAGGATCGGCAGTAGGCTCTTTATGTTTTACACAATGTTGATATCATTATTAATAGGCTAGGGACCTGTATGATACATCACGCATTATATATTTTATATTATGTTTTTATGATATTTTTTTATTTTGTGTTTTTTTATTTACTTTTTTGGTTTGGCTTATATAGAATATTTTTTATCTTTTTTTTTCTTTTTTCATTTAACTTACGTTTCATTGAGTTAGCCCTGCTACATTTAAAGTTTTCTTACAGCTTGTTTTTTGTTTAATATAATATAGTAATCTGTGGAAAATGTTGTGGGTGGTATATTTGTTAAGTTTAATTTTAAGACAAAACTGTTTATGCTTAATATACTGCTGTTTGTTTTCCCAAATGTAATAAATAAATAAATAAATAAATAAATAAATAATTATAAAACTGAGAGAAAAATTGCAGAAAATACAGCACACGAATATTATAATATGTGTTCCTACTTTCAAATTAAGTGATCATTCAACAATGTTTAACTGGCGCATAGAGACCTTTAATAATCTACTTCATTTAGAGTTGCAGACGTACAACTATGCAACGGCGTTTGACTCTAATTTAGATTTGCGTTACGATTTTACAATGTTCTCTAAGTTAAATAGGAAAATAAACGATCGTGGTATGCGAAATGTGTTTTATAATCTGTCGGAAACTATAGCTGATTATAATTCATTGTTTCAACAAGAAAACATAGTTGACAAGCAAGTAAGCATATCGTCTCCACGATGCGTTTTTTTTCTTTAATCATATAAATATAATGCATCAAAATATTGCCGGTCTCTTAAGCAAATCCGATTTACTGGTTATTTATATACAGGTATTGTTAAGTAAACAAATTAATTTAGATGTTATATGTATAACCGAACATTTCATAATGTCTGGCCAAGAGAAACTTTTACATATACCAAATTATAAGCTAGCGGCATGTTATGCTAGACAAAACATTAAGCGCGGTGGAGCCTGTATCTTAGTTAAAAAAGGCATCGAATACAAAGAACTGCCTGACATTGTGAGACATTCGATAACAGGAATTATAGAATGTTGCGCAATTGAATTACCTTCACAAAAACTTACAATTCTATGTGTGTATAGACCACCAAAAATCACTAATCTACACCAATTCTATGAAAACCTAGATATTATACTTAAAAATATTTCCAAACCAAACAAAAAAATTATTATGTGCGGAGATTTTAATGTAGATATTCTGAAAAAGAACAGAATTAGCATGGATTTTGAATATTTTCTTATGAACTACGATTTGAAGCTAGAAATAAAAAAACCGACTAGATTTCACAGTCAAACCTGCTTAGATAATTTTGCGCACAATTCAAAACAAAGCTGCCAAAGTGAAATAATAGACTTCGGTTTATCCGATCATACGGCTCAAATATTTACAATGAAAGTTAGTAAGTTTAGTCAAATTAAAACATGGAAAACATCAAGACGAGACATATCTGAAGAAAATCTAATTATTTTTAGAAATCATCTCCAAAACCTATCGTTTTCGGATATATATAGCACAGAGCTTCCAAATGAAGCATATGATAACTTTTTAGAAATATTTCAACTCCTGTATGAACTATGCTTTCCCTTTAAAACAGTGATATTAAGGTCTGAAAAAAAGATCAAATGGGTATCTAGAGGTATTAGAATCTGCAGCAAAAAACAACGCCAATTACTTTGGAAACAAAGACTTAATCCTACTAGTGAAAATAAAACGACATTTAAAGAGTACTCAAAAAAATTTAAAAAAATTATCAAACTGACCCAAAAAGCACAGAACAACTTTCTAATTAAAAATTCCAAAAATAAATCTAAAACATCCTGGCAAATAATAAATAATACAAAATCTATAAGTGAACCCATAACAAGAATAAAAAAACATGATTTAATATTAACTGACCCTAATGAAATAGCTCAATCATTCAACGACTTCTTTATTGATCAGATCTCAGATCCACCCTTGAACACAACTAAAAATAGTGTAAGAATAACGTATAACCCTCATTCTATTTTTATGGCCCCAGTTGTCCCTCAAGACATTACAAGGGTGATCAAATCTTTAAAGAACAAGAAGAGTTATGGATATGACGGTATTTCAACAAACGTTATAAAATTTGTCTGTTCTACTATAGCTCACCCTCTAAGCCACATTATTTACACAAGCATATCCGCTGGAACATTCCCCGATAGTCTAAAAACCACAATAGTTAAACCACTTCATAAAAAGAACAATAAAGAAGACATGGCTAACTATAGACCAATAGCTTTAATCCCTGTATTTTCCAAAATAATTGAAAAAGTAATTTATGAGTCATTTTATTCATTTCTGTCCAAATATTTTATATTATGTGAGGAACAAAAAGGTTTTCGTAAAAATAAAAATATAAACATGGCCATATACGATCTAATAAATAAAATAATGGTTAATGTGGATAAAAAAATACCAATTTGTGCCATTTTTACCGATATGACCAAAGCTTTTGACTACGTGAACCATGAAACGCTTTTGGTCAAACTTGACGCTTACGGTATACGAGGGAATGCTCTATGTCTAATAAAATCGTATCTAAGTGGACGTTTTCAATATACAGAAATCTCTAAAATATGCGTCAAATCAAAACGTGAGGTTAAATATTTATCTGGCCATAGGGAAATTAAATATGGCGTTCCGCAGGGCAGCGTTCTAGGACCATTATTATTCTTGCTGTATATAAATGATCTACCCCGACAAATCCCATACCCTTGTGTGTTATTTGCCGATGACAGTACAATCCTAATAGACTGCCTCAACAAAGAGCTTTATGAAGACGAAATAAATAATTCTCTCAAATTAATAATAAACTGGCTTAACGACAATAATCTTATCATAAACCTCAATAAAACAAATATAATGCATTTCTACCAAAAAATTCTTCCTTTAAATCTAAAAATTAAATATAAAGGACAAACTATTGATAGCGTTAACGTGGCAAAGTTCTTGGGTATATTGATTGACAGTCAATTGACTTGGAAACCGCAGGCTGAAGAAGTTTGCAAAAGATTAAGCACGTCTGCGTATGCTCTCTACAATCTATCCAAGAAAGTTAATGTTGATACGTTAATGGTTGCATATCACGGTTTGGTGGTCTCTGTTCTAAGGTTTGGTGTAGTATTCTGGGGTAATTGTTCCGAAAGAGAGTCTATATTTAAAGCCCAAAAACGGTGTATAAGATCCATTTTTGATCTCAAGGTTACAGATAGTTGCATTCCTTTTTTCAAGAAACACAAAATACTAACTTTTCCTAGTATATACATTCTCGAAGTAGCTATGTTCGTTAAAACTAACAAGCATCTATTTCCTGCATTGAATGATACGAGGATGCGAACTGCTGCCATGAGATCAAAATATCAGAGTCTATTGTGTACTGGTAGATATAACACTGCTTTGCTTAAAAAAAACATTATTGGTATGGCACCTATCATATTTAATAAATTGCCAAATTGTATTAAGGATCAGCCCTTAATTAAATTCAAGAAACTCCTATCCAAAATCGAATTCCGTCTTTTAAAATAGAGAGAACACATCTCTCTATTTCACAAGACGGAATTCGATTTTTTAATAATAATAATAATAATAATTTATTTATTTGTATAGAATGCAGGTGTTACAATAATGGTGTTAGTTTCATATAATATATTCCCAGTACATTCTGCCTGTTGGCATACAAAAATACAGTGGTTAGCTTACAGATAATTTAGAATCTAGGTACTTAAATTCAAAATGAGACCATGAATCAGCTAAGTCTAAAATTATTTACAACATAATAAATGAGATAAAGTGAGGCAAATATTACAATTTATCATTTATAAAATCGATAACAGAGTAATAACATTTCTCTGTCAGCAACGACGATAGGAGTTTCTTGAATTTAATTAAGGGCTGATCCTTAATACAATTTGGCAATTTATTAAATATGATAGGTGCCATACCAATAATGTTTTTTTTAAGCAAAGCAGTGTTATATCTACCAGTACACAATAGACTCTGATATTTTGATCTCATGGCAGCAGTTCGCATCCTCGTATCATTCAATGCAGGAAATAGATGCTTGTTAGTTTTAACGAACATAGCTACTTCGAGAATGTATATACTAGGAAAAGTTAGTATTTTGTGTTTCTTGAAAAAAGGAATGCAACTATCTGTAACCTTGAGATCAAAAATGGATCTTATACACCGTTTTTGGGCTTTAAATATAGACTCTCTTTCGGAACAATTACCCCAGAATACTACACCAAACCTTAGAACAGAGACCACCAAACCGTGATATGCAACCATTAACGTATCAACATTAACTTTCTTGGATAGATTGTAGAGAGCATACGCAGACGTGCTTAATCTTTTGCAAACTTCTTCAGCCTGCGGTTTCCAAGTCAATTGACTGTCAATCAATATACCCAAGAACTTTGCCACGTTAACGCTATCAATAGTTTGTCCTTTATATTTAATTTTTAGATTTAAAGGAAGAATTTTTTGGTAGAAATGCATTATATTTGTTTTATTGAGGTTTATGATAAGATTATTGTCGTTAAGCCAGTTTATTATTAATTTGAGAGAATTATTTATTTCGTCTTCATAAAGCTCTTTGTTGAGGCAGTCTATTAGGATTGTACTGTCATCGGCAAATAACACACAAGGGTATGGGATTTGTCGGGGTAGATCATTTATATACAGCAAGAATAATAATGGTCCTAGAACGCTGCCCTGCGGAACGCCATATTTAATTTCCCTATGGCCAGATAAATATTTAACCTCACGTTTTGATTTGACGCATATTTTAGAGATTTCTGTATATTGAAAACGTCCACTTAGATACGATTTTATTAGACATAGAGCATTCCCTCGTATACCGTAAGCGTCAAGTTTGACCAAAAGCGTTTCATGGTTCACGTAGTCAAAAGCTTTGGTCATATCGGTAAAAATGGCACAAATTGGTATTTTTTTATCCACATTAACCATTATTTTATTTATTAGATCGTATATGGCCATGTTTATATTTTTATTTTTACGAAAACCTTTTTGTTCCTCACATAATATAAAATATTTGGACAGAAATGAATAAAATGACTCATAAATTACTTTTTCAATTATTTTGGAAAATACAGGGATTAAAGCTATTGGTCTATAGTTAGCCATGTCTTCTTTATTGTTCTTTTTATGAAGTGGTTTAACTATTGTGGTTTTTAGACTATCGGGGAATGTTCCAGCGGATATGCTTGTGTTAATAATGTGGCTTAGAGGGTGAGCTATAGTAGAACAGACAAATTTTATAACGTTTGTTGAAATACCGTCATATCCATAACTCTTCTTGTTCTTTAAAGATTTGATCACCCTTGTAATGTCTTGAGGGACAACTGGGGCCATAAAAATAGAATGAGGGTTATACGTTATTCTTACACTATTTTTAGTTGTGTTCAAGGGTGGATCTGAGATCTGATCAATAAAGAAGTCGTTGAATGATTGAGCTATTTCATTAGGGTCAGTTAATATTAAATCATGTTTTTTTATTCTTGTTATGGGTTCACTTATAGATTTTGTATTATTTATTATTTGCCAGGATGTTTTAGATTTATTTTTGGAATTTTTAATTAGAAAGTTGTTCTGTGCTTTTTGGGTCAGTTTGATAATTTTTTTAAATTTTTTTGAGTACTCTTTAAATGTCGTTTTATTTTCACTAGTAGGATTAAGTCTTTGTTTCCAAAGTAATTGGCGTTGTTTTTTGCTGCAGATTCTAATACCTCTAGATACCCATTTGATCTTTTTTTCAGACCTTAATATCACTGTTTTAAAGGGAAAGCATAGTTCATACAGGAGTTGAAATATTTCTAAAAAGTTATCATATGCTTCATTTGGAAGCTCTGTGCTATATATATCCGAAAACGATAGGTTTTGGAGATGATTTCTAAAAATAATTAGATTTTCTTCAGATATGTCTCGTCTTGATGTTTTCCATGTTTTAATTTGACTAAACTTACTAACTTTCATTGTAAATATTTGAGCCGTATGATCGGATAAACCGAAGTCTATTATTTCACTTTGGCAGCTTTGTTTTGAATTGTGCGCAAAATTATCTAAGCAGGTTTGACTGTGAAATCTAGTCGGTTTTTTTATTTCTAGCTTCAAATCGGAATTCAAAGTACTACGATTACCGTGCAATATGCGAGAGAATCTGACGATGTGTGACGTCACTTAGCAATATACTGAAATGCTGTATTTGCAAGAATTAATTAAAGTTGAGTACCTTCCTTTATTCATTCTTAATAAAGTTGTTGATCGCTCAGAGGCGAGATTTACATTAGCATTTCATTGCATTCATTGTCAGAAAATAATATTGAGGAGCCGTAGTGTGAACAAGTGATTTAATTTTAGTATTATAAATAATATAATAATATTGTTGTTAATTGTATTATATTGTTTTTACCAATCGGCGGGAGTCCCCCATGCTGCAAAGGTGGGTGCGGCTTCATGTCATAATTTAATTTTGTTGTCAATACTAACATTAGTTTTTTAATACATTGTTACTAACAAATTATGGACCTGGTCTGAATTAAATGTTTATTATTATTATAATTGATGAATAGAATATTTGCGTTAATTTAAAGAAAATATAAGATTAAGAGACGAAACTGACACACTGCATTTTATTGAGAAATATACAAAGAATCAGAAACTAAATCTAAATGATTCAACATCCTGCTCATATAACTTTACAAGCAACGCAAATATGCGCGTAGCGGGGTCCCTACGACGTAGCTCACACTGAGTTGCGGCGTAGCTCATACGCTACAATGTCGTGTAAAAGACATTTTTGGGATAACTACGATAATAGTCATCATCCATCGCTTTCCACCAAGCAAGGTCGCAGTTCAGAGTGGACCCAAGAACACATTTTTGTCAGTCTTCAATTATGTGCGTTTCACAAATTAGTAAGTAAGTAGACAAACGGATACAAACTTAGTTACATACCGCAAGATAAAATCTATATCTTAACCCCAAACATAAAACCTGCAGTATTGGTAGGTATCGATCGCACCTCAATTTCGAACTTGGTTAAAGTTTCAGGTGTAGTTTCACGGGTAACTTTATTCAATAAGTTACTTAACATAAGAATAGTTCACTCAGATCACTTCACCTATAATTATGCTGCGAAAATAGCACCACACTATCACACCATAAGCGGCAATCGTAAATGATCGCCAATGATCACATCAATATGAGCCTTATCACATGACTCGATATCCTATAATTGCATTCATATGACCGACATCGACGTTGATGGTGAATATTTAGATTTACAATGTTATTGGCACTTTGACAATCGTCGCACCGCACTGTGTGAATGTGGCATTAGATAAAGAGAAAGGCGTTTGTCGCGTTTGATAGTGTCCGCAGTTTCTCTTGAAATGTTTTCGTTGTGCATCACAACAACCGCCCATCGGGGAAGTAACGTCATTACGTTTTTGTTTTAATTATTTTTTCTTTTCTTATTAATTGTTTTATGACAATTGGTCATGATGTGATTTGAATATTTGATTGAAAACTTAATGATTTTGGCACGGTTGGCGCAGTGGTTAAGCGATTGACTGCTGCGCTGCGTGTCGCGGGTTCGATTCCCGCACGGAACAAATATTTGTATGACCTACATGTATTTGTTCCGAGTCTGGGTGTTTTTCTATCTATAATATGTATGTATTTACAAAAAAAATTTGTATATAAGTAGTTTATCAGCCATCTTGTTACCATAACACAAGCATTAGGTTGCTTAGCTTGGGACAAATGGTGCTGTGTGAAATGTCCAGGGATATTATTATTATTATTTCCTTTATTTAAAATTAAACATATAAATTATATTTTTAAATATTTGCATATAAAAATTATAAAAACATTTAAAAATATAAAAAATAGTAGCCCACCGGTATCGGGAACAGGGTCCAAGCTACCGGCGGTCAGGGCTCCAGAGAGAGGAACCTCCTGACAATACGAGCCGTGTCCAGAAGTACCGCTTTCTGAATCAAGCCCTTGATCCAGCTGCCCAACGAGAGCCTCCTCAGGTGTTGGTCGAGGCTCTTGGCTATTAAGCCATTGGCGGTCACGACTATCGGCACAATGATCGCTGAGTCCACATCCCACATGTCGACAACCTCGCGAGCCAAGTCAAGATACTTGATTTGTTTATCTTTCTCGGCCTTCACGAGGTTCTCATCATGCGGGACGGTTATGTCAACAATCATTGCGCGCCGCTCTGATCGATCCACCACCACTATATCAGGCTTATTGGCAACAATAGTCCTGTCAGTGATGATAGATCGATCCCAGTACAATGTGATATTTCCATTTTCGAGAACTGGGTCGGGCACATACCTGTAGTACGGCACCTCAGATTCCACAAGGCCATATTTCAGAGCAAGTTGCTGATGGATTATCCTGGCTACAAGGTTGTGTCTATGCAAGTACTCTCCGTTAGCTAGACGAGAACACCCGGAGATAATGTGTCTGATTGATTCTCCCGGCCGGTGGCATGCCCGACAGATGTCAACCGTACCGTCTTTCACAATAAATCTCCGGTAATTGTTCGTCATCATAACTTCGTCCATAATTGCACACACAAAACCTTCGGTTTCTCCAAAGAGGTCACCGAAACGTAGCCAGGCTACGGACTTTATTATTATTATTATTATTAAATTATTATGATGTTAGGCAAAAACGTACCCAAAGAATCATAAAATAATTATTAAGTATACTTTCCTCTGTGATCTGCAGCTCAACCGCTTTTACGGTCCGATGTCCCGTGTATACGAATATAATGAGCCGATTCGATACAACCGTAATCACAACGGTTACGCAATTATTTCTCCGTTAAATCATATGTTGTTGGAATGAAAGCTGCAAGGCAAATAAATTAAGCTGAAAATAAACATGTTCGTAGCGTAGGGTTTGCACACTGCGGCCGGATAACATACCTAGCACTCGTTGATTATTTCATTGAATGTTGAGAATAGTACCGATTAAAGACTCCAGTAAAAACTCGATGACTGTAAGAATTGTATAAAGTAAAAGAAAATTTAGTGGTACTATCTTGTTAAAGGTTATCACGATATTTTAAGTTCAACTTCTGCAATGCAAATTATAATTTATCATCATAATAAGGCGAAAGCAGTATTGTTTATTAAGCGGCCCTGTTAACACCTCTCACCTTAATAAAATTAAAAAGGGACTTTAATGGCCTCCTAATTTATACCTAGTTGTAAAATTTACTTGCTAAAATAATTATTCTTAAAAATATTTTAGTTTTAGCTATAGCCGAGTAATAATATTGTACTGAATTTTATTATGACCCACCACTGGTGCATAATGAGATTAGAACGTCAAAAAATCGTATAATTCTTTTTTTTCTATAAAAATACACATTGCTATTCTTGACGTACCTACCTTACGACTAAGCTTAATGGAGTTCTCTGCTCACACGAGTAAAATGATCTGTCACGCGGTTTTTTCGCAACTGGAAAAAGCAAAATGTAAAAGGATTCTTGACCCAACGTTAATTAAAATATTTAAATGTAACTAAATCTTCCATGGATTAATGAGATTCTGTACACAGTTAAAAAGTAATATTGTTGTCTGTCTTTCTAGAAAGAAAGTTTGTATAGCTCCTCAGAAAGTGTTTTTTCTCAAAAGAAAATCTCGCTCCCCGACTGTACAACAGATAATCCTTGTCCTCCTTGTTGTATCCTTGTTCCTTGTGTCGTCTCCTTGTCCTTTTTAGAACTGTATTTGAAAATTGTCAACACGATTGGATTTGTTTTCCTTACGCTTTTATAGTAGAAAAACAAGAGAACAGACATTTTCCTAAAAGTGCAGTTAAAGTAAAAGTTTACATTGATAAACTCCTCGAATATTTATAAACACGTGGTTCAAAAGGCTAACAGCTTTATTTCTACTTAGAAATAAAACTGCTAACCTTTTGAACGGCTTCATCCCGTAATCGAAATTCATGTAGTTTACAGACGACACTGCAAGGTTTTCTACAAACTAATTATTTTTGTGACATACTGACGAATGACGTTTCAATAATTACATTGGATGTGTAAAATATCAGATTAAGTAGGTATTGTTACCAAAAATATGCTATTTTTATAATAACGCTCTTGGCAAGCGATGTGCCTCGTTTATCGTAGTTTCTTCATTAAGTTTTGTAATTATTTCTCAAAAAAATATCGTGTTCTGCGACAAATGTATAAATGTAGTTCATCAAAGAATTATCAAAAGAGATTAGAAAATAGATACCGCAGAAAAAACAAAAACAGTGTTGTGCTGAAGCCGATTATTTGAAACAAAAAAAGAAGAAGATTATTTGAAAACTTTGCATTTTATTATGACTAGTTTTCCAGTTTGTGTCATTATTTTTTGTTTGTATTATGTATTCGGAATTGCATCTTTGGCTTAGATAAGTAAATAATTTTGACGCCCGGAACTAATCAAATTTTCGGAGCCGGAGCGCGTAATCAGGGAGGCTATAAAGGTAACACGAAGTGTGACGCAAAAATTGCGTAGTTTTAAGGACATTGATTATATGAACGTGAGGGAGATACGTAATGGATACCTAACATAATATAGTGCGTCGCTGATTGTGCCTGGTTGCGGTAATTTAGGTGCTCTTGAGTTTGGGTTTTACCCGCACATCACGCTACTATAATGTATTCCGAGTGAATGCTTTCACCCATAACTATATATATTAGATGTAATATAATATACTTTTTCTATACAAGGCATTATTTTCCTTTTGTGTGAAGCAAAAAATACTTTACGCAGTAACCCTACAGACGGATGTTTATTGTTGTACATTCCGTCGAGAGACGTCATCCGCCACGCTCACTAATTCGAGCTATACTTTGTTCATGTGGGTGACGCAACGCCTATTTTAAATAAGCGGATTCTTTTCCTTTAAAGCTTTAGAAAGTAAGAGGATAAAAATGTTTTACTGGGAACAGGACAATGGCAGGAATTCATGGCGTTATAAGTCCGAGGGTATTTCCACATGCCCAGGTGCACAAGGGAGTCCATTGTGGACGAGTTATATCATGCGGACGCGATCGGAACGGTGTTTTATTGAAACTTTTGATGGAATATAGTATAATTTATGATTCAAGGAAAATAGATAAAATGGATATGGTTTATGTTGTGAAAACAGATAAAAGGTGATTAACTGTTATGTATGAACAACAGATCAGTCAATAGGGAAATATTGCACAAATTGTATCTACACTATGTTTCAAAAGTTTGTTTTAAGGGTTATAAGTAGGTGTAGGATGTTGCTAGGTAGGAAGTTTCTTAAATCTTTTTGTATTAGGTCTACGAAGATAAAGTGGGGATTATAATGTTTATTGATTATGAATAGATCTACAAGTAAAAGTAAAGGTTGAAAATGAATACCTACTAAGGTACTTAACTGTAACCAAAGCTTTTATCTACTATGAATTCAACAATCGAGTTGAAATAACTTACTGATTCAATTTGCTCATCATCTCGATTTGTGTTCAAGAAGGAATCCGAGAAAAGCGATTCCGCAATTTTTTTTTTTGTCTGTGAAGTAGACGATATTGAGCAATTTATTGTGTTAGAATATAAATTATTTTATAGCATAAGCAATTGCGTAATCACTATGAATACGACCAATTTTTTCAGACTTTTCCAATACGAATACCTACCCGTAACCTACCTACCTGTAAGTCACTCATAATTTCGTATTGGACAAAACAATATTTACAATTACTCCAACTAAATCTAGCCCATTAATACATCTCTTCCTTTCATCCTCTATACGGATTGAGACCTCACCACGAAGCAGAATCAATACGTTTTGTGTTTGTAGACAAACGTTTACCTTCATGAACTCAACCATTGAGTTAACAAAGGTACGTCAATCTCTCGAGACTGACTTTTATCAGTTGTCTGTAGTGAGACACGATGAGAAAACTAGCTCTTGTGATCAAACTGAAAAAAAAAACAACGGATGAATGCACGCAACTAAAATGTTTACCGTAACTATAAGTACTTTTTTCTCGCCTGATAATTTTCAAGTTATAAGCCTTTCCATAGTGATTTACAGCATAAGATTCTACGGTATTGTAAAGATCATACTAACCATACTTGATTCTTTTGACAGATTATATCATTTCCATTTCACATGTATTGTCAGTTCATCGGAGTTTCAATATTTGAAGGAATAAAGGCGCTTGAACGAATAACGTTAAGCTACGGTTTCCTAGCCATGGACATGATGGCAGCAGGGTTTTACGGTGTCAAAAAACGCTATCAAGGAAAACACACCAACTTACTTTCACAAATAACGTTTCAGTGACATCATTCGCTGGTAAATAGTGGACACTACCGCTCTTCTAAAAATCGTACCGTTGTGGAAATCTTTTAGTATCGAAGCGCCAACCGTATTTTTTAAGTATTTTGCTGTTGTTACTTTAGCTTTATTTTATATTCTTTTAATATAATTATTATAAATAAATAAGGAAGTACCTACCTACTTATATATTCTAAGTCATCGACGTTGATTTAATCAACATGTTGCTCTTATCAGCTTGTTATCAATCTGCAAACATCCCAAAACTGTTATTATGATTGTTAAATATTGGTGTATATTATGTCGAACTTTGAAGCTATCAAAGTCTTAATTGCTTGCTTGATAGTTAAGTATTTTCCCCCACCGTGATTTTGTTCTTCTGTATCCGACTATAACCGAGTATTATAGCTTTTCTTTTAACAATAATTTATTTAAATAAACCTCTGTTGAATTACATGTTTTTATTATTGTAGTAAGTATTTCTTATATGGTTATTTTTTTCTTATCCATGAAAACTGGATACCTAGTTTGTGGCGTACATAAATCAACTTATAATGTTCCCACTGCTGGGACACAGGCCTGCTTTCTGTGAGAGGGAGTAGGCCTTAATCCACCACGCGGATCCAGTGCGGGTTGGTAGATATATTTTGTGGCTTAACTGGTATAAATAATGATATAAAAGTAAACGAGTGCGGTAATGAAAATCTAACAATGTTGCTACCGTTAGATTTTCATTACCGCACTGGTTTGCCTCTTGGTTTATTACAAAGTTACATTTACAGTGTTACAATTTCAGCACTTAATTTACAATTTTATGAGGGGTTTTGTGTGTTTTACGTAATACGCTATTAACACAGTTTAATGACGTCATTCACTCTAGAGAATTAAAAGTTAATTTAATATTAAATTTAATGACATCCAAGGACGATAATAATATATTTATTATAAAGGTACCTTAATAGATAAAAGCATGAATAACTAGGTCATTTTAATGCTCTCAATAGCCTACATTGCAAATTCAATTCGCTTTACAACACACCAAATGAGCCTGTCACATACAGGAGGTAACATATAAACTGCAGGATGACTTCACAGTTAAATGGCTCACCCCCCACATTTATACAGGGTGGAAACTTTCAGCGGGGCAGTAAGGGGAAGTACCTTATCCGTTGCAGCTACGCGAAAATGGTCTTAGGAGACTATAGACTAAGGGAAAAGTTTTTTACAATTTGCGACTTTTTGAGTACTCCAACGATGGTTGGTCCATTAGAAGTTTTTGATCAGTATTAGAAACAGGATCGATTGGCATCAAAAAATGTTTTTGTGTAAAATGGCTATTTTCTTGCTAACTGTAATTTTTTTTTAATCTGTGAATGGAGATCATAATTCCATTAAAAAATATGGATAGTTTCCTAAGACCATTTTCGTGCAGCTGCAACGGATAAGGTACTTCCCCTTACTGCCCCGCTGAAAGTTTCCACCCTGTATATTCACCCTCATTCCCACTGTACAAGATATGAACAAAGACGCGTGAATGTGTTACATATGGCAACAAGTTACTCACGGTAGAACTTAGAAGTTCCTTGTGATTTTACATTTTTCCCTTGCGAAGAAAAAAAAGGATAGGAGTGATTCCTTTGTTACTTTGAAATCTTGTAGTATTCTGGTGCAAAGATTCGTAAATTCCAATAATTTCCGTTTATTACATTTCTTGTTCCATCCATCTTCCGTTTACCTCATATTAAACTAATAAGTGATGTGTGTGACCTTACAGGATGAACGAATCACTTTCCGCTAATTACGCAGCGACTCGGGGTGTCTACATACTTTATCACACCTTGAGTGCGGATGATATTCTTGTGGATGGTTAACTATGTAAATATGTACCTATGTCACCTGTGACTTCTGACAGTATTGTCAAGGCGGAGGTACTTTGCTATTATCTGTTGTTTTTATATTGTACCCATCTGTTACAAGAGGCTGGCTTGCACTTTTTGAGCAATGTAATTGTCGTAGAACATATCGCATGAATCTGATCTTAATATTAAGCCAATAAATAAATCATTTCTGTTACCCAATCAATATTTAATAACTTTTGCAAACATGAACAAAGAACCGACGATTTCATGACAAAATTCTCCAGTGATAACAATATCTTAGGAATATTATTAGAGTTTATGGTCACGTTCCCAATTATTAATTCTGACCTCGTTAATAAAAAGCGTCAGGCGGCGGAATTTCTATTTTCTTTCAGCCTATTTTTGTATATTTCGCCTCGTGCCTGAAAATCACGGACAGTCAGAAAATAATGATTTGTAGGTACTTATTATGGTGGCGCAATTTTCTTGTAATATCATCATGGTAGAATTTATTTAAGGGTTAACAATCAAATACGTCATACTACGTATATCAATGTCATTTTTAATAAGTTTTAACTTATGTATTATAAGGTAAATCCATTGTGGTATTAAGTCCACCTAGTACGTGTACCTACATGAATTCTAAATGAATGAATCGATTCAATTTTGACATTTCTATCTAACCTATAGATAACAAATATTCTAATTTCATTACAAAACTACATTGTAACACAATGTAGTTTTGTTCTTTTACTTAGAAATCCCTTGTTTGTTTTCCGATGAAACACAAAATCGACTTAACCAGCAACCTTTATTTACTATGGGAGAGCTAATTTGTGTCTAGATCTGGACAGAGAGATTTTCCAACAAAATGCAGAAAGTCTATAATATACATAGATATGTAGTCTTATAACGAATCTTGTGTAACTTTATCAATTTCCCTCTATTCTTATATCAATATGACTCCCATAGTTTAGTTTCTTACAGATTCTGGTTCTGTTCACTGGGTACTTTATCTTCAATCGTTCTTTGTATGTATATCATAAGTTCTGCATAATGTAGTGTATATATTTGTAGATATCTTCTTGGTTATGTTTATGTACGCGCGTGTTCATGACGTGCGTAAGAGGCGACGATACGGAGTTAGTAAAGCAGTGCTGTCTATTAAATTTAAGAGCGTGCCCATAACAGAACAGATTAAAAACATATAGTTTTATGTTAAAACATGTTTTGTTTGTGTTTTTTTAAGTTTAATAGATTACACTTATAATGATTACTTCTATTTATTATTTATTCTTATCCTCTTGTGGCTAAGTAATAACAGCCGCACGGGTCGATCGATCAGGTTAAGCTACACTTGCTGTGGTTGGTCCGTGGATGACCACGTTAAGCCGTTGGTCCCGGCTGTCATTCGTGGATCTTTGACAGTCGTCAGAAGCCCGAAAGTTTGAAACCAGTCTTACCAATGGGTATAGTATTACTTAGTAACTGGGTTGTGGAGGTCAGATAGGCAGTCGCTCCATGTAAAATACTGGTATTCAGCTGCATCCGGTTACACTGGAAGCTGACCCTAAAATAAGTAGTTGGGAAAAGGCTAGGCAGATGATGATTCATGTTCTAAAAATATTTCTCTCTCACACCCGTTATAGCTTTTTCCCACGAATCCCTGAATCCGAAGTTTAATGTAGATACCTTATTTGTAGCGACCCATCATAACTTTCCGCGATAAACATTTATCTTCTACTCAGTTACAATTAGGAGCTGCAGCAAATCCGAGTTATCCATACTTACTCATTTATCGATAGGAGTTTTGTCTTTCTGAGAATTTTATTCTGCTATTTATTTCAAAAGAATAATTTCTATACTAGCAAATAATGTTAAGACTTCATAATCAAAGCTGGTAAATATTCTATTGCAGTTTATGGGACGTGTAGCGGTATCTAAGACACCACATGCGAACAACGCGTCATACTGACGTCACGCAAATGCTGCATCTCGCAAGCAGAGTTTACCGCGCATTTAGCATACATACAAACGTCCCGACATCAGTCGCTGGGCAATTGCCCGCCAGACACAATACCCGTCTGGTCGGAAGATCCTCCCTTTTCTATGGAGAATGAGTGAACTTTACACCCTGTTCCTCATACCTCTATAGACGCAATACTCTCAAGAAAACATCGGATGCACCACTATTAAATTATGCAGACCACTATACATGCCCGCAGTAGAATTAACAAACTCCAGTTTTATTTAAATTACTTCCTGAGCACAGCTTCAATAAAAACAAAACTTCTTTAACTGCGGATGGTCCTAATAAAATACGTTCTATCCTCCAAACAGATTTTCAGTTCCTAACTCTAGCAGTCCGCGTTTATTCAGGTAACGTCGCTGAAGCAAATGTGCTCAAGTTTCTGCATCAAACTGCCACTGAATGCGTCTATACATCTAAGAGACTGTTTCTGAACGTTAATAAAGTAAAAGAAAGAAAGAAACACCTACAATCTCGAAGGACAGGTTTATGAGGCAGACCCTCATAAACCTGTCCTTCGCGGGTTATAGGTTGTCTTTGTCTGGCTTTCTGAAATTTCTTAGCATTTGCTTTAGTCTTATTTCTCTTTTTCGTTTAGGTACCTACTTGATTTGATCCGTACGGTATTTTACGTAAAACATTTGTAATTCAGTTTTTTTTTTGTACTTACGCCACAGGAGAAGGAGAAAAGTGTACATAAACAAGACAAGATTTCATTTGGCCAGAAATTTTGCCGGTCTAAGAAATTATACACTATTGTTCCGCACAGCTATGAAGGTAGGGAAAACTCTCATAAAACTGGTGCTGTTACGTTTTTGGCCAATCTAATGTCGTTCCACAGACCTCTAAACTTCATCACGTTGCCAAATTCATTCGATACGAACATTCCTTTGTCTAATATTTTACGTTTAGTCTCATTTAAAAATGTATATGTCAGGGGTCAATAAGTTCCAGGGCGGCGGGATCGTCCGAAAGGGCTACCGCTGCCCTGGAACAGAAAGGGCTAAGGAAGGAAACACGGGTGGGTTTTAGTCAGTAAGAGTCTGACACTCCCTTCCGCTCCACCCAGAGCGGGAGAGGTCATTTGATGATTTCCCAACCAAAAAAAAAGGGGGTCAATAAGTTACAAGTTAAAAGGATTTTAGGCAGACATAATGAGGCGGACATTTATCACAAAGTAGACAGTTAAAGTAACGAAAGAGACTTCTAATAAATGACTTCATTTTAGTCTCTGTCCTTTTCCTTTCCCATTACTTTTTCGACAAAAGTAATGATTCTTGACTTTTTATTGGAAACGTTCAGTTGCTTGCTATCCTAAATACACTTAGAGATGGTTCAAATAGATTCCAATGGACGATTGACCATTGGAATCTATTTGAACCATCTCTCAGGACCAATCGGTCAGGAGAGGTCGAACAATGTCGACCAATAAAGATTGTAAAACTGAGGTGTCTAAAGCAAGATGACTAGATATACTATACATGGGTGCACTTTTACCGAATTAATTTCATTTTTACACTTGGTTCAAAAATACATATCAGGATAAGTACGTCCACATTAAAATGACAAATTAGATCACAAACATACCACGTTGGATGTGTTTGTGATTCAAATATTAATAAAGTACTTAGTTATAATAATTTTAACCTTTTGTTGTTTGTTGTTAAGCATCACTCCGCTCTTCAAACACGTTTATGAAACCGCAAACTAAATTCAAGCTGTAACACATTTCAAATTAAACGTTGTGGTTCTAGAAATTGTGTGCTTTCTTGCTTTAACTCTAAATAAACTATTGATGTTTACCGTTCGAAATATATATTTGCGGGCGTGGTGCCGTTTAATCATCGTTTCGTTCACATCATTTGGTATGAGCAAATTAGTAATATTGTAATTAAGAGCTGTAATAGTTCTGCGAATTGAATTTTATTTCCCGATTTTCTTTTGTTTGAGTAAAGAAAGTTGTACGTAACATAAGCGGTTACATACATAATTTTCTTTGAGTCATTCAAATAAAATTTACCTTGAAATACAAGAACGAGTATTTCTTCAGATTCTTGTGTCCAAACTAGATGATTTTTTATTACTAAGTTATCCGTTTCAGTTTTTTTGTGTGACAGGGGTTGAGCGGGTGGGACCTTCGTCAGTTGACCGGTAAGGTACCGACCGTGAGGGAAACAGTTGGCGGACAAAAGTAGGGCCAAACTTAAAATGGTTGAAGTTGTTATCATTAAGTTTACAATCTTTAATATTATAATGAAATATCATGGAACATTAAACAATTATATGACGCAATGTGCAAAGATTGGGTCACTACCATAAAAATGTTATATCTATGATCACTACATACTGTTGTGCCTAAAAGATTTCTATCAATTTTTGTTTTCTACCTTCATCATACTTTATTATTGTTGGTATTTTCTGTATTCGTTCACATTAAATGGTTTTTTAAATTTTAATTCGCTACATAATGATTATCTTAGTATAGTTGACACTATTGTTGCTGTTAAGCTCAAAAATGATTAATATACTACCAGAACGTGCGAGGTCTGCGCTCGAAAACAAACGGCTTATATCGTAACGTTTGCATAAATTCATATGATGTTATTATATTTACGGAAACATGGTTAGTGGATAGTATTAGTAACAGTGAGTTGTTTGATGGACGATATCTTGTCTGGAGGCGGGACCGGGATTACTGTCGAACAGCACAGACACGGGGAGGTGGAGTGTTGATCGCGGTGAGGAATGACTTGACCGTTGTGGAAAGGTGCGAGTGGCGTACCTCCGCCGAGGATATATGGGTATCCATCGTTCTGAAGCGATCTAGACCAGCGGTAAGTTACAACATCAATATCTGCGGCCTGTATTTGTGTAAAGAAAATGTTGGTAACTCGTACTTAACTCAATTACAAAACTTCCACCATAAACTTAACTACTTAACATCCGCCCACCCTTTAGACACATTTATAATAACAGGGGATTTTAACTTCGGCGGTGATGTGGAATGGCGGCAGTCTGACGATGGCTCTGGGTTATATCCTGAGAATGTGTCCGTTCGATGTATTTTGGATTTCTTTGACACAATAAATGCGTGTAACTTGTCCCAGTTTAATGGTAAGCGTAACTTTAACGGTAGATTGTTAGATCTGGTTTTCTCAAATAGCGCATTAAAAGTGAATGACTGTGGTGACCCCCTGGCGGTGCCTGTTGACTTACATCATAAACCGTTGATTATTAACGCTGATTTCGTTGAAGTTCACAAACTCATTGAGAAACCTAGCTCAAAATACATTTTTCATCGAGGCGATTACGCTGCAATTACGTCTGCACTAGATCTTATAGACTGGAACATGTTGTTGTCTGATAGATCCCTGGACCAAGCCCTTAGCCTTTTCTATAGCAAACTATACGAGCTCAGGGACTTGCACATTCCCGTTAAACCATTTAAAAAATCAGCACACCCCGCCTGGTACACTGGTGCTTTAATAAAAATACTAAAAGAGAAGTACAAATACCATAACAAATACAAAAATTACGGCAACTTATCCGATTACCACTCTTTCTCTCTCTTGCGAAACCGAGCTAAGGATTTAGAGGCGGTCTGTTTTGATGCTTATATGGAAAAAATAGAATCCTCTATCGCCAAAAACCCTAAATGTTTCTGGTCGTACGTTAAGAGCAAAAGAAGTGGTAGTACATTACCTAACGTCTTACATTATATGGATTCGTCCGCTGACACCGGCGAGGGTATCACTGAGCTTTTTTCCTCTTACTTTCAGTCTACCTTCCAAGAACCTGACTCAGTATCTGACGATCTGGATCTTAACAAAGACATTCATTCTGCTAGCGCGGTGAACCTGAGTACGGTCAGCGTGTGTCCGGAGATGGTACTAAATATACTTAAAGGTTTGGACCCATCTAAATCTGGTGGGCCAGATTTGATACCTCCCATTTTTATAATTAATTGTGCAAAGAGCTTGGTGGCGCCACTCTGTGTGCTGTTTGAGCGGTCGTTGAGAGAGGGTATCGTCCCGAAGATGTGGAAATCGGCATTCATTACACCGATTTTTAAAAAGGGGGATAAATCTAAAATAGAAAACTACCGCCCCATTTCTAAATTGTGTCTTCTCTCCAAGGTTCTTGAACGAGTAGTACACAAGGAAGTTTACTCAGCTATGCAACGCCAATTTGGTAACGAACAACATGGTTTCCTCAGAAAACGGTCAACTGCCTCCAACCTGATACTAACCAATGAAATTATAACCACTGGGATGGAAGAACGATGCCAGGTCGACGTGATATACACGGACTACAGCAAGTGTTTTGACCGCATAGATCATCGGGTGCTTCTTCAGAAGCTATATTCGGCAGGAATTCACGGTGACCTATTCCGGTGGTTTTCGTCATATATAGATAATCGAACACAGGCTGTGGTTTTGCGTGGGTACACGTCTGTATGGAAATCTGTCCCATCGGGAGTGCCCCAAGGCTCAATTTTAGGACCATTATTGTTTACAATATTTATTTTTGACATAAAAAACTGCTTTAGAAACTCACATATCCTACTATACGCAGATGACATGAAGGTCCTTAAGCCCGTACGCACATTATCTGATACTGAGCTACTTCAGTCAGATCTTGACAGATTCGTACAATATTGCAAAACCAATAAATTACAACTAAACGTATCTAAATGTTTTCACGTAGTATTCACTCGCCAGAAATCTGTCATTGGCCCAGGGTATACATTAGATGGTACTTATATAAGTAAAGAAACCAGTATTAGAGATCTAGGTGTAGTACACGACAGCAAGCTACTTTTTGATGACCATATAGAAACCGTTGTCAACAAGGCGTTCAAAGCCTTGGGCTTTATTATTAGAACTTGTTCTAGCTTTCGTTCCCTAAAACCATTAAAAGTTCTGTACTGCTCGCTAGTGCGTAGCCACCTTGAGTACGTCTCCCAAGTATGGAACCCTCAATATGAGATCTACAAATCTCGTATTGAGTCTGTTCAGAGGAAATTTTTGCGGTACTTAGACTTCAAGGCTGGGCAATTTTCAGTCGACTATGAACATCGTTGTAAGCGTTATCATTTCTTACCGTTGGAAGTAAGACGTAATATTAGTGATATCTGCTTTTTAATGAATATCGCAAATGGCTCGGTTGATTGTCCCGAACTACTCAGCAAAATACTTCTCCGCACTAATCAGAATAACCTGAGAAAACGGCCGTTACTCCATGTGCCATTCGCGTCGACAAAGTACAGGCGCAACGCTTTCTGCATACGTAGTGTTATGGCTTTCAATAGTTTACCAACAAACCTGGAAATCGATCTATTCTGCACCAGCGCACACAATTTGAGAAAGATTTTGAATAAGGAGTATTTTGGCATCAACCTTAAATAAGTTTTTAATTTTGATTTTGATATTGCACGACTTGACTTTCCTAATATGTATTTCCTAATATCTCGACATACCTAATATGTTTGCATTGTTCCTAATTTGTTTACTCAAATCGCTGTAACTGGTCAGCGCAAATATGTAACTCTTAATTAAGTAGATATGTACATGTGGAAGCTTGTAATTAGCAAATGTCCCTACTTATGCATGATATTTAAGTTTTTTATTAGTCTGTAAGCTTTCTTTAAAATAAAAATAAATAAATAAATAAATACTATTGAGGTAACGCAGAAAGCAAAATTATGTTTATTCTAGGAGCTTATTTACATTCAAGCCATTTTCAAGTAATTCAAAGTTAAATTAACTATGTGAGAAGATTTTGTTTTAATTCAACGTACACCTGCATTGAATTAAAAAAAAATTACCTAGATGAAAATCTATTGTTTGCGTAGGTAATTTTCTGGTCGACGCGGATAAGTGCTTTTCCACCATGTACCAGACAAGTCTTTAAAGGCTATGCAATACTTTTATAGTTTTCCAATTTCCTAAAAAGACATAGGTACGAAACATCGCTTCCACTTGTTACGTTAAATATTGTTGCTACGTTGTTTTGTTACACATTTTCAATTTCAGTTTCTGGTAATATTTTCCGGTTATTCCGAGAGCGACCGTTGACCTATAAAACACCATAAATAAATATAAAAAAAATATACGTACCTTTGCATATTCAAAGTCCATTTATTGTGAAGCTGACAGTATAAATTATCTCTTGTATTTATTTAATCGTTCCATTTAGCTGTGCCGAGCGTTAGAGGACGAAATGGAAAATTTGTGCGCACCTAACATTTTACTGCCGCACTCGTTGACTATTTTACATTGGAATATTCTGAGCGCTGAATGGGATCGGGATTTTTATTTCAAATAAAAAAGTACAGTCAGAGAGAATTCGATAAAGGCCTATTTGGTGAGCGGGAAAGGGAATAACAGCCAAAGGATTATTTATAGAAAGTATCGTAATTCAGAATTTTAAAGTGTTTTCAATTTAACTTTACCTAAGTTATTGAAACAGGTAAAATCGCATACTCTTTGAGTAACTAAAACCATTTCTGTCATGATTTTTAAATGTTATTAAAGACGTCTAACATTAACATTTCAGAGTAAGCTGGCTCGCCAATCTATTTGACTGACAGTTGAATATCCCTCTTAACCATGGTCTGTGGTTATAAGGGATATTCAACTGTCAGAGAGACAGTCAGTTAGTCAGCCTGTCTGTTGCTGTAAGTAGAGTCCGACCGAAAACGGTTTTTTAACAATGATTCTTTAGTGTTGGACAGGTTTCTCATTGGTAAAAGTAAACGAAATGCAGTGTTAATCTTTTAAATATTTATATTTAACCTTTTAAACTTAAATCACACCAAAACGTTGGTTTGTACTTTTCTCAAAGACATAATTATTAATAATCAAACAATCTGATGTTCTGCAAGAAAAACATTTTTTTCTGTATTTTCTCAGTTATTGTGCATATTGTGGATATTATGAACTAGAAGTATTGATTTGTCGGCACATTTTTTTTCTGCGGCCGCAGCTGTCACCTAAATTCGGCCGGACTTTTAATAAAAGTACACTCTTACGAGTACATTTCATTTTGATCCTTATCTTCCTTCAAAAATATGGATACATTCTAACCAACAGTTTACGTTTTATAATTGGAAATGCACTTCCTCTCAATTTTGTAGTGTATGGAGAGACGTACGACGTTAAACATTCGTTGATGGAGTGTGTCCGGTTGGTCAGTCAGCTAGACAACTACAGTTGAGTGGGAGTTCAAACGTTCTGGACGTAGGACATCTACTCGATGCAAAACTATTACATATCACAGGCTGCACGGCGTCGACGCTCAGCAAATGTTAGTGTACCTAGTGGTTATAGAAACAGTTACTGACTGCGTATCATGTTTGGGTACCTACTTCGAAGCTTTGGAATATTGATTGCGGAACTAGAGTACATTAACCGTACCATAATCATATTATATCATTTCAGAGAAAATAGAACCACGTTCCAATTGTGCCATACTTTGATATACAAACCGCTAGTAATTTGATAAATTAGCGTAATGATGAGGCTTCTATGTGGCACACGATTAATTTCCACGTAAGCGATTTCCTAGTGTGTTTGAGTACGGTATTAATTTCTGCATTCATTGGATACCGTATGGATACAATTCCTTATGTAAGAGGGTGAACTTATGTTTGGTTCGTAAATGCCCTAGATCCGGTTACTTTTTTTTAATGAAACGAGTTTTATTGTTTGAATAGCAGAGAATGTTGAAGTACTTAACTTGTTTGTATCAGACTATTGCAATGCAAAATAACGATTGATAATATCTTGGTTTGCTGTTTATAGGAAGCTCATTGTAAACGGTTTGTATGCAGTCGGCGACGACGTCCTACGAACCACTACCGCATGCTACGAGTAGCTACGAAATGCTACGAATGGCTACGGCGATAGTCGCTAGTACGTTTCTAAATTCTAATAGCCAGTTAAAGTGCTCGTAAAAATGTTAATTTGAGATACATTTGCTGACTTAGTAAAGATTGGTTTTATAATGCTATTTAAATGTGGCAAATAAAATTATAGCATTGTTCTTTACAGGTTTGATAATTGTATTGTTTAGTTGGTTGGCATAATTTATTTTTAGTGTGAATTTTGATCATCATCATCATCATTCAAGCTCAAGGCAACTCAAGGCTTCCCCAAGCACCTCCACTTCGACCCATGGTCAAGGTCGTCTGTCCACCCACAAGGTGGACCGAACAAAACGACCGACCGGTGTGAAGACCGCAGGAAACCGTTGGATGCAAGAATTTTGATCGTAAATACATAAAATAAATGTATGATGATGATAGAAAAATATTGTAACTTTAATATTCTATAAACGTCATAACATAATGCAATGCAATTGAAACCATTTGTCAATTTTACCTACATAAAATTCCGCATGCATAATGTTTCTATTCAGCTTTCAAACAGAAGTTTTATAAACAACGTCACTTGATACTGCCATTGAACCTGGGTCGAAAATACACATTTAATATTTCTTTGACCTATTTGAATGTACTTGATTTTGCGATTGAGCCGAAATCTGTGAAATAAAAATGCAGTAAACATTTACTAGCCATTAGTCAAAAGTTTATTGCATTTTCCTGTTAATGTTTCCACATATTCTCGGTTATCTAGTGTAACACAAACTGAAAGTAGTAAGTAGGTAATTGAGCAAATATATTAATTTCCTGAAAATAGTTAAAAAAATACGGATGGAGTTAATAGACTTATAACAATTTTTCAAGTAGACAAACTTACCTTACCTAACTATGTGTATACACGGACTTTGGTCCCGACACACAGTATTCAGTGGTCTGGAAACATTCTGTGGCCTTCTGAGGAATATTTTCGTAACCTTTTACGTACTTTGATGGAATTTCTTTAGCAACAAGCTGGCAATTTTCGAATTATTTTGAGCCTACAGTTTGCTATTTAATTAAAGTTAAATCCTTATTAAAATACATCATCATGTTTAGATTGTAAGCTTCTGAACATAAACAGTGCACTTTCATGTTTTCTGAAGGTAACGCAGGCAATGGAAGGTAAAGTAGGCAGGTTTTAAGAGCCGATGCGATTTCCACCTTCTTAACAAACATATACCATTTGCACTCTTTATGGCAGCATAAGACTGCTATCACCCAAAAACATTTGATAGTTCTAAGGAAGTAAATAGTGATGTAGAACTACATTAAAAATGTGTGTTTTTTTTATTGAAGTCTTACAAATTCAAATTTTATTAGACTTCTTGCGCCTGATAAATGTAGCCATAATAATTATCAAAATATGCGTTTAGAGATAAAATTAACCATAACGATCTTCACAAATTTATATGGAAGGTCCAACTATGTAGAAATAAAGGATAAACCACAAGTACCCGCGTTACGTCCGTTAGCCGTTTTAGCATGAAAGCGTAACAAACAAACATACTTGATGTATTTTTCAAATCAAATATTTTCTCTTGATAATATGTATTAGTTTAGATGTATCTAAATAGTTCATTTCTTTCCGCTTCTAAATATAGTGCATAATATTAGCATTTGTCCGCTGTAGGCATCATTATCATAACAATTCATCAAAACGTGTTAGTGCAGTTTCACTTCATTGCCCTGAAGTGTCGGCATCGAGAACGCGTCCGGAATAAATGTGAAATTTATTCAAGAGGAAGCCACTGCTGCAATTTAGTTCAGCAATTTATAACTGAAAAACGTGCAATGTGCATGGTCCCGGTATTTGGGTACGTATTATAAAAAATACTAGGTTTGCCCTAGATTCTGTCTGCGCATTACTTAGTGGGAAGATGAAAACCAATTATGAAATAGCTGCTTGAGACTTGCATCATTAAAGGCTCGAGCAGACCGGATGCGTATGCGTAGACGTAAGCGTAGACGTGCACGTACCACTGAGTTGTAATGTATGGAACTGTATGAGACAGGAAACACCGCTTGCGTAACGTACGTCTACGACGCGCACGTCTACGTGTTTAGTTTTTCAGCTTTTATTTGTTTTCTGTTTCATTTATTGACATCTGACATCCATTTAGTGGACAGTACGATGTCCTCGGACGACCGCCACAAATACCGTTTATTTCCTGATACGGAAAGTGAATCCAGACAAAAGTAACTTTGCTATTAGAAAACGAACCTTCAGTATTATTACCATTCAATTTTCCACCTTATGTCTATAGAAATAAAGGTGATGTGAGCAAACGTACATATAGTGGGAGACAAAACATGAGTTGGTGAAATAATCCAAACGTCTATCGCCAGTTCGGTTTTATTGCGAACCTTGACAAATTGTTTGTGCAGCTTTTTATTTATTGCGGATTTCTTGCTTCCTGATAACAAAGCATTCATTGTGTTTACCTATTCTGACTTAAAGAGATAGCAAATGAATATTAGTAATTATAGAAATGGCACTAGTTAACTTAGGGACCTTGAGATAAATAGTTCCATTTCTATAATTACTTCGTGCTTGTTATTTTATTCAATACTTATTCCTAGCAATCTTTACAGCGAAGACACTGACACTCGGAAAATCAGCACCTCACTCAAGTGAGCGCACACAATTCGAAAGCGAACTCATTTGTTTTTAAAGTAAATCATCGCGGAATGGTGTTCAGCTGATTGCTAGTGGCATAGGAACTTGGTAACCTACTCAAAAACAAATTATAAACAAACTACTTCCACACAGGTACTAAGAGGATATTCAACTTGAATTAGAATGCTAATATTGTTACTGCCACGTTAACACGGCTCATTATCGACCTTCGTATTTATACGCGAAATGTATCTTTATACGCAACGCGACCGCCAACAATAGATTTTCTATTGTGTCTGTTGTCTGGCAGTCAACGTGAATTAACGTTAATTTGGTTTAATTTATTAATAACGTAGAATATACCAGCGTTATTAGGCGCTTAGCAAGGGGTTCATAAGTAAAAGCAATGATATATTCGCAATGAACAAAATGAAGCTGACTTTTTCAATATGATAGGTTCTTTAGCCAATATTTTGTATTTACCGTAGCTATGCTAAAAAAATTAACCGATTTAAAAAATTCAAATATATCGTGGAAAATTTAATATTTCCTGAACTACACTTTGATAAAATTATACCAGCAATAATATTGTCAGCAATATTGTTGTTGTTGTTTATTGTATTGATCTACTGCAGGGCAAAGGCCTCTTCTCAAACAGTGAAGCTTGTGCCTTCACTGTTTGAGAAGAGGCCTTGATCTTGATAGAGGCATTGATCATCACGCTTGCTCAACACGGATTAGCAATTTCAGACTTATATTAATTATAAGCCCAGCATTCTTCACCATGTTTTCCTTCACCGATGTCAGTTATGTCCAGGAAAAACTGTGAAAGTACACATGAATTGAAAAACACACATGGATAATTTCCTGGATTTGAGCATATCAGATCCAAACTGAGTTCAGTCTTGGGGGCACTCTGGAAAGTAACTAATTGCATACCAAAGAAAGTACGTGGTTTGATATACAATTCTCTTATAAAGACGCATCTCGAATACTTGATAGAAATATGGGGCTTGGCTACCAAAACTAATTTAAGATAGCTACAAACCACACAAAACTGAATTATTAAAACATTATTATTAGCTATACACTAAAACTATATTATTTAACACTTCGCAATTAACACTTGCAGCCTAGCTAAAAAAATAAACACAGGCACTCAAACATTACATTAACTTAAAAAACAGATACAATTAATAACAACTCGACCACGTACAGTCACGACCAAAAGTATGTATACACTCTGCTTTATTCAAATGCGATTTACTCCTTTATTTTTGTAAGAAATTTTATGTTGTTACTAACATAGCATTTTCGAACTCATAGGTTTATGTAATGTGTCGTATTTCAACGTTGCATTCGTTATTTCACGAAAAAAATCGCAATTGAAAGTGGCCAAGTGTTGACATATTGGTGCTCGTGACTGTACACTGACTTACGGCAAAAAAAACTTACTGTTTGAGGGAGTACAACTTTACAACAGCCTGCCTAACGACATAAAAATGTGGGACAATTTAAATATTTACAAAAAAAAAAAAAAACTAAAATAGCATATTTACAGTCACTATTGCTAATGAGATGTTGCTGAACAGATTGTGAAATAAAATTATTTAGTTGTAATAGTATGAAACTTGTCGCTCTAAGCTAAAGCTGTATTTGAATTTAGTACCTAAGATATTTTTGTGAATCTCATTTTAAGTGAACTATGTTCTTATGAGAAAATAAAGTTCTTTAAACCCATTTGAACAAAGGAGACTTATAAAAATACTTCACTGCAAAAATATACCGTAGGCCATGGACAGCAATACAGTAAACTTTTTATCCTGTGTACAGCTAAGTTACTAAATCACGAAGCTGAACCTAAGCACATAATATAAAACGCTCCAAAAAGTGTTCGATATAAACCAACAAATTACAAAACAATAACATAACCATAGTGTCTGCTAGTAAGTTATGACATCGTAAATTAGTCGGATGTCAGCGTTGTCCGAGCGTACCGTCAGCATAATCCTACCATTCTAGGCTATTACGGTATCTACAATTAGACGGAGAGAGGAGATTAGAAGCGAGAGCTTGATGAATTGCTAGCACTTGATGGAGGAACAATTGTTGTGGTGGCAATTAGGCAGGATATACTTTGATACACAGTTGAAGGAAAGAATATGTGTGAATAATAAAGTCTGTTGTAGGACTGACTGACTGAACTGGTTCGTATGACTGATGAATATATAATAATAATATCTATTTAACATTACTCTAAATCTCATGAAGTATCAACCCCGTAAGCTTGTACCACCACATAATGCCAGATACAACACAAACATATGTACTTGCTTGCTAATATTATAAAACAACTCCTAATTGAATACGAATGTTTTTTCTGTTGTGAAAAGTTATGCATACTGATGCTGTGTTTGAACATTTGCGATTCTTACATTTTGGGAAAGGTCTTGTAATTCTTTCACGGTTTTTCGCCAGCAAACAAGATTGTGTTTACAGTTACGTCTATGAAAAAAAAATTGCCCGTCACGGGATGCCAGGCAGATGTCAACTATGGTGGAGGGGGCATAACGGTATACGAGGGCGTCATGCCGTTTACTGTCAGCATACGAGTCAGGTTTACCCCCAAGGTGCATCAATGGATGTTTCAATTTTAGTAGGCTCAATAAAAAAACTTGTCTACAACCAAGATGTGTTCCATGAATACAAGACAGATTCCTTCACCGGTGTTACCCGGAGCAAATCCTCAGCATTACATAGCAATCTCCGGCGGTCAGTGAAGAGCAATAATACCTCACTGCCTCTGCCCACTTCTTGCTTTCAGAGCAATGTTGTATGAAAGTGTAAAAGAGTACCACAGTATAGAAAAATAGTACAGGTATTCTCATTTGTTTATATTTTTTTTTTGATCGCAATATTTTTTTAATGACTTTCATGATCATTTAAATTTTCGATTCCAAGGATAAAAATTCCGAGCGTGAATAGTACTTATTCGATTTTTGGAATTTTACCCATAATTATTATTAATCACATTGATCAAGATGGCGGCTTTAAACGTAAAACAAAGGCAGTATTTAAAATTTCAAAACTTCATGCAAGATATCTATAAATTCCGCTCCGTTACCAGCAACCTTCGGCATTCCTTAGACAACAACAACTTCGTATGATTTATGTGATACTATACCTAATAATTAACTTAGTACCGTAATAAACAACTCTAAAAAAGCAAATGCTGGAAGGATTTTATACAAACAGTGCCTACAACATTAGATATGGCCGGATTATTTTCAGCTTCACATTGTGAAAATCATGAAAGGACGTCGAACAATATGCGTTGTAGTAATGTGGCGAGCACTATGGCGGCCGGCAGTGCATATCGGAAGTGAGGCTTCAGAGCAGCAGTGCAGCGTGTGTGAGTGGAATACAGATTACTATAAACTGTACTCGTTACCACGTGTGAAATGCATAATATTTCCAGTTGTGTGTTTTTATATGGTTGAAAAATAATTTGAGTGTGACAAGATTTTTGCAATAACCTTAACATATAGAATCAAGTTTAATTGAATCAAGTTTAATTGTGTTTTGATATTGATACCTATCACGTTCGTGACAGTCGTACTCCATAATATTGAGTCATCAATTACTTCACATCTATTATTTTCGTGATTAACTTTCACCTGTTATTCTTCTGCCATTTAAACGATGAAAAAGAATGCAGTGTTCTTTAATACGCGAACAAAATGATACAGTGTTTTTCATGAGGAAACGAATAATCGTGTAAACTCAAGTTATTAAAAGATTTTTAGACTAAGTACAAAATGCATACGACCGTGAACGTTCAATACTATCACATATATGCGAATAAATGATTTGATTTGATTTATATGTAACGGGCAACATTTGATTCACGAGCACTTTTAATCATTCTCGTTGAATTGAACGTCTATGGTCGTCGCCGGTCCGGTATGTGAGTGAAAAATTGACGTTATGAACTTTGCAACCAGTAAGGGATACGATAATTTATTGAGATAGACATTGAAATGAACAAAATAGTCAATGGTTCCCATTTAAAGGTGGCGGTATTGATTTCTTTATTTTCTTGTAAGTGAGCAATTGTTAGTGCTAACGCAC
Organism: Apamea crenata; assembly: GCA_949629185.1. Lineage (NCBI taxonomy): Eukaryota > Metazoa > Arthropoda > Insecta > Lepidoptera > Noctuidae > Apamea > Apamea crenata. The sequence goes on along the minus strand of OX451371.1, from coordinate 6,260,136 downwards.
TAGTGGCTACTTCGCTGAAAGTCATTTAAAGGAATCTAATGTATGGCTTGAAAAGTAAGTCTAGTTTGTTGAACTGAGCTATAAACAGCACTTACTTGTTATATCATCATAAGTATCACAACTGACTTTTATCTATTTTTTTTTCTTTCTTTTTTTCGTTTATGACAGTAGCAATAAAATGGAGTCAATTTGAGGAAATGTAATGTCATCTTAATGAATAGCAGCTTCTGTTGTAACCAATTGTAATTTCCATAGTATATACGCAACAGCGTAGTTTGTAGTGTTGTGGTTCCTTCATTACGGTGACAATAGCGTGCGATGTCATCGTCAAAGTGACACACATTATACGTGTGTGCGCGTGTGCTGCGACCTGAGCACAGCTTTACACGGTAACATGTTGGCGCTGGGCCTACAGTGTTTCAGTGTAGATAGATATTTCCATTGTATTCTAGGAAGAAAAGCGTGTGGCGAGCTATTCACAGAAATAATGAATTCTAGTAGAAAATATTGGTGCCAATGTAATTTCAGTCGACAGCTAACCTTTAAATTCTCTTGTTTCTGATGCCTTATCACAAAGGAATTGTGGAAAGCATTTACTAAAAAAACATAGCTTTGTTGCCTTTTGTTCAGTATTAAAATAACAATTGCAGAATTACTGATTCATTTTTCGTACAATACAGAACAATTTTCCTGTACAGTAGAATAGAAATTCGTTTATTTGGTCAAGTGAAAAGCTTTTCAGGGACAAAATAATTTGTATAAACGGTTCCTTTTGAAGGAAAATAGGATAATTTGAGTATTACGGGAGAATTTATTGACTTGGTTTTCTTATTAGAATAATAACCGACATGCCATTTCAGACTTTTCTTAATCATATATCTAACTTAAGTACCAACTCTTTCGGCTTGTACCGATTCTTAACGTTCTTGAAATCAAAGCTAGCTAGGAGGTTATACAATCAATGTAGGTTGGGATCAAACAGCTATAACTATGGCACGAATTTAATCGACTGACGGCAAACCGCTCCGAAGTTATCGTGTGGGGTTGTCAAAAAGGGACAGATTAATGAGAAAGTTTAGACTATACCTAATGGGAACGGGAGTAGGCAAATATTTAATTTACCTAAGATCTCCAAATATAAAAGGCGCAAAAAACTGTTTCCATACGATTTCGGAACAATGGTTTGCACGTCTGCATCGTAACAAAACCAGTATTTTGAGTTTCGCAAAAGAAAAATCGGTTTCGTTTCTATTGCTATTTTCCTTGGACATATCGTAAGGTTTTTGACCTATTCTGTTTTTTTGGAACATTTCCACAGAACGGAAAAGTAGAATAAAATTGTGTTCCAAATAAAATTTTAAAACGATTTTTATACTGAAACACAATTTATTTTTATTTTTATACATATAAAAATATTAAAACAACAAACTTTCTTTTTTATAACAAAAAAAAGTAGATTACACACAAAGCAGACTGCGATAAGATTTAATCATTTTACTATATCACTGAGAAGCTATATAAAAAAGAAGGAGAGTTCAATGACTATCAAGTTCCATCGATTTAATTAAACGTATAATATATCACCAACGCCCCAAGTAATAAATACGATATTATCATGGTTGATAATATCGTATTTATTACTTGGGGCTATTTACTCACATAACTGGCTATTATTCCAAAATGTCTCAGATATTGTCATTGCAGCACACATTGCATTTGGCAGATATCATGGATTGTATTGACAAAACAAGATGGCGGCGTTAGTTCCGATTTTTGCCATGCACCTAAATAGCCTTATAAGTAGAGTTGTAGTCGAAGACGCTGTTATAGAGATTTAGCATTGTGGTTTCTGTGAAGTGACAACCTAAGTTAGCCCAAGTTACAGAGATTTATCGAAGAGTTCACTTGGATGTAACCGATTCTGTTGCAACGTTTAAATTTATGGCACCCACTTTGATTTTGGTCTACACTGAACCATTAAATAACGCCAAACTGAACCAGGGACTCGGATCCCACTCCACTTTGCTTCCCGGGGAATTATTGGTAGTTTAATTGAGATTATCCAATCGTTAAACTATTGATATTAGAGGCTATTCAGTGGTTTTCATCAAAGTTGGATTACCAAAATTAGGCAAACCATTTTGTAATTCCAACAGAACTACCATTTCAATCTCAATGAGTCGAAGTAAAACTTAAAACTTTCATTCTGTTCGAAGATCTTATTCACCGCAATGACGTCTTCTTTTTACGTTGGTACTAAGTTAGTATTTGGCGCAGCATTAGGTGCAATTTCTATAAGGAGGTTCCGACTGTTTATTTTACTTTCCACCCAACACAGAACTTCTGTTCGTAACTGCTTTGAGTATCTCGAAGCAGTCCTAAATAGTTTGCAATACAAGGCATAAAGAGAAAGCCCATCCTTACAACATAGCGGATACCGCCACCGGCTGATAACACAACCAACACCGTATGTGCAGTCTAACAATCTGTAGAATGTTTGAAACGAGACACTGTGACGAAATGCACTCACTGAGTTTACTAACTAACGTATAATTTCCGCATTACAAGCATTTACCTAAATCATTAGTGCAATGCTAATTTTTGGATTTTGCAAACATTTATGCTTGGCGCACTAAGGACCGGCGCTGGCGTAACTACTCGTGTTTTGTGCTTAACTTAACCAGCTTAACTAAAAGCTTTCAGGAATTAATATCGTGAAAACATACTCGTAATTTGGCGGAATCCTGATATTATAATATCAATCAAATGACCTTACTTTATTTCTCTTCACATAAATCACCTGTAATATGACTGAAGGTGTAATAGTGCGCTGACCCGTGTAACGTATTGCGGTATTTATCCCACGTTTACTTACACTTGAAGTGCTATGATGTATGGCCCTGCTGAGTGCTCACTGGCACTACTAACGGTTGAGTCCACTAAACTGATGAGTTTGAGAAATTGAGACACGTGTACTGTTTTCTGATATTGGCGAACATTATTATGAAAAAAAGTAACAATATTACTTACTTTACTTTAATTACTTTAAGTTTCCTTTTCGGATTCTTTCAACTTCGCCGGGAAAATAACATGAACACACATTGCATTGTTTTTCCCTGCGAATGTTCTATTTGGAAAAACATTATCAATACCTATTTGAGTTATAATTTGGTCGACATCATTATTGCTGCGCGTCTTTAATTTGTTTGTTTTTTAAGGAGATCTAATGTACCTATTATTCTAGTATTAAAAGATTATTATTATTATTTATTTTTCACAATATTTGATCGGTATTTACCCAAACAAGAACAGGATATTATATGGTCAACATATTGAGCATGTAAGCTTCTATTTAAAATTAGTATTTGATTGAATTTATATTGCTAGACTACTGAGTCTAACGATTTCATCAATAGCGCTGTTTGACACTTCAAGCAGTGTTATTGATGATCTAATTCGAAATCGTTCGCGTTCTTCAAATATCTTTTGCCAACATTTCTATACCTACTTGACATCTCAGTCAATCAATCTGCCTAAAACCGAATTTGATTTGATTCTTTGAAAAATCATTTTAGTGTTTCCAATTCCGAAGTTTGTAAGTCGAGTACAAATTAAAACGTCTAGTAGCTACGGTTGAAAGCTTGTGTATTTTGGTTTTGTGTTTTCGTTTTTTGCCGAAAAACTATTTTTCACTTTGTAGAGTTTTTTTGGAAGTCGGTTGTTTTTCTCGATTACATTACCTACAACAGTGAGCAATGGTAGCCTAGTGGTAATGGCCCCGACTTACGAGTAATAGGTCGCGGGTTCGAACCCAGCCAGGCGTTTTACTTGGTGTATATAATTTCATCACCACTGTTCTCAAATTGGTGAAGGAAAACATCGTGAGTAGACCGCCGTGTCCTAGAATCAATGCTTCGAAGACATATGTATGACATCTACCAACTGGGCCCACGTGGTAGATTACAGCCCACTCCCTCTCGAAGAGAGGAGGCCTGTGTCCCAGCAGTGGGAACATTATAGGCTGATTATGCTTATGCTACATTGCCTACTTCTTCCTACAAACAAACTGCGGGAGCTGCAAACGCGTTGTTTTACTATCATCATCTGCCTAGCCTTTTCCCAACTATGTTGGGGTCGACTTCCAGTCTAACCAGATGCAGCTGACAGCGTTGTTTTATTATATTGTTTTGAATTAATTTGTTGATAGATCATAGAGTTATAAATTGCGTTATAAAATGAAATGTAGCTTTATTAAATCTGACGCAGCATAATTATGTGATTTTGTAAAACCTTTTTACACTTCCAATTTTATACCCACACCCGCAAAAACACTGCACCGATTGCGAACCGTTACCGTATATTTCTGGCATAAAGATTACACACACTACCGACACTTATTATGATAATGTTAGTGAAAACATTATCATAATAAGTTCCTACTGAACTCAGTTTTAAGTATTGTTACCTACGACACCCACACACTGGTAGTGTGCGGGCTACTAGCGAACGAGTAAAACTATTTAAACTGGCAGTAAGTAAGATTTACTTACTCACAAGTTGAAACTTAAAACCCTTTGCAATGGCCACATTCTGCACCTGTTGCCTTACTTTAGTTCCAAAAATTCTGGCGAAGTATCTGGCTGTCAATAATCCCTTACAACAGTCAGGAGAAAAGACATGATAATAATATGTGTTAATAATAATGTTATTATTTAGTTTTACAGGGGCCAACATAAAAAGCCAACATTTTATCACATATTGAACACCTAACTGTATATAATTCTGCTCCCTTCACGCACATAAATTTTAGGAAGACACAACTTACCGGAAGGACTCGCCGGTTCCTCGTCTATAATATCACTTCCTCGCGAAGTTACTTTGTTTTTTAGTCTTTTTATCATACGGTGCATTTTAAAGGTACATGGAACTTAAACATATCTGGCGAAATCTGGGTTTACTGGTGGGTACACCTCTTCCTAACTCTTCAGGAAAAATTGTTGTGATGCGTGTTTATGCTATTTTATAAAACTTTTGTGATTGGATGACGTGGAATGCAAACCGTCTAAAATATTAAAAGGAAATATTTAATTGCTGCTCTAAAAAGTTATTGACCTTTATATAATGCTCGCTCTTTTTAAATCAAATGAAAAAATGGCTTTTTATTAAGAAATCCGTCAATCATCAGATATTGGGATTTATATAATATTTAGAAACACTTATTCGATCGTAAGGCAAACTGTCCTTTCTTAACCAATGACATAAACTGTATAAGTAAATATGAATTTGCAATAAAAGGTTAAAATTTGGTTACAAATGGAATTAGTTCCGCTCGATGGAACGTTCTGTAGCAAATGGGTTTATAAAACTGAATCGACAGTAAAAGTTATTCCTCTTTGTATAATTTTGGAGAGTCTAAATGGATTTCTTTATGAACCTTCTTATTCTGACGATCTAGTAATAATATTTTTTTAAATTTAAATTATTAATTTACAGCATTTAAAAACCTATTTCTTTAATTTAATATTGAATACTTACTTTAAACCACGTGATTGTTTTAAAGATTCCTAAAATAATAAGTAAACTAAACAATCCCCGAGAGGCCCTTGCTAAAACATAACGTTACATGAACAAAACGCTTTATTCCAAGAAGCAGGAAGGTTTTAGCGAATGAAGATATTGCTTTGTAAAATGAACTTGTTGTTGCATAGTGCATGTCTTGAGACTTGAGAGTTTTATCCGGATTTTTAAACCAATAGTGCTCTGGGAATATCAAACGACTCAGCTCTCGACCGGGCGACCAGTGGAAGGAAATGTTCGCAGGCTTATAAAAAGCTGGTTGTTTTAAAATGTTTTTGGAATCTTTTTAATATTGATATGGATATCAGATTTAATAATAACAATTAACAAGTTCAATTTAGTACAATTTTGTATAGATCAATATTTCTAAAAAACCGGTAACTAAAAGTTACCGGTTTTTTAGAAATAGCCGCGGCCGCGTAGGCGTCGTAGCAACGGTTCAGAACATAAATGTGAGTTCTCATTTACTACATAATTTTGAACACTAACACTTACTCAGCACGTGCGCCTATTAACTCGTCAGTCCGAACTGGCGGCGGCGGCTCGTTGCATAATGTTTCAATTTACCCTTTACCCTTTAATCATGTAGCTATTACTGTATGTAGTCCCCTGAACCTCCATTGTTTTAGTATTTAGTATGTTATGATGACCTACACCTAAATAAATAAGGAGAATTGGCCTCTCACTCTGAGCCTTACCTACTTGGCCCGACTATATCGTGAAGACAACCAAATTCCAATCACTATGCCACAAACACTCAAAAATACTGTTACGAGCTTCGGGTTCGTGACAATAAAACTGCCGATATAAATTACCAAAAATGACACTTTAATTAATTAACACAAACACACTAATAAACAAACACAATTATTACACTTAAGTCGCACTTTAAGATCGCTTTAGATGTATTCGCATGTATCGCTTCCAACACACTGTGTCGAATCGCGGTTATTCCCGGCCTTATATAGTGCAGCAGATTGTTCTAGTACCTTCTATTGAAACATCTAGAATGTTCGGGTATATACCGGCCCCGACTGACCTCTGTGACGCGCAACAATACCAATAAAAGTCAAGTAAATGTAAAGTTTAAGTAATTTTGTGTAAAAAAAACTACATGATGAAATAAGGACGGAGTCGGCCCGACCTTATTTCATCGTGTTGTTTTTTCTTGTGTACCTAAGTACAAATTTTATAGTAATAATTGTCTGAAGCCAAAGAGACAATAAAACTCAGAACTATGCACCCGCAAAACCGTCTACCCATAAAATTAACGACCAAGCGAAAGTTTAACTAGAGTTAAAACTTGTAATAACATCTGCCACGTAAATGTTATTTGTGCGAATTTTGTTCTAGAATGCAGTATAGAAAAATGTGCTGAACTTGTAAGGAAGGAACAACTTGTGACTGTAACCCGAAGGATACAGATTCCCGTTAGTAAATTAATCGATAATGCCAGGAAGCGGTGGTGAATTCGTTTAGTACCTAAGCCACCAGTTCGGCCGAAAGACGTCCATTGCTGGACCTGCTGTGTAACATTATCTAACAGTTGTATGTTTTTAGCGTCAACACGATTTGAAACCAAACTGGAAGCAGTTGTGTAAACATATTTCAAGAAATCATAAAACAGGTATTTACTAAGAAAATAAACAACAGAACAATATATTCCAAGCAACCCGCGCTTAGCTTCTTTTTGAGTATATTCCATGACTCGGTCTCCGTCGTTAGGATCTTGAGCTCACACAAAACTTATTTCTTAACTTAAGAAAACATTCAAACTTCCTTCGTGAAACGACTCGTCAGAGATAATTGGTAAGCTTCTTGTTACTAATCTCTTACCTTAAGACTAAATCCTGTAATCCACTTACCTACGAACCCTCAACGAATAACGACACCATCAATCTTAACGCAACCTAGGGAATCTACTAAATAGCAATCATGAGCACTTCAGAGAATTGGGGAAATCTCAGCTTGGTTAATTCTCAACTATCCATCCGCAGTTGATAAAAATACTTGCTTGAGCTTGACGGGGAAATGACTTGTGTTTAATTTATTGAGAACATTGCAAACAATAGTGACAGCAACAGCGACCACAAAGATAAATAGGAATGATTTGTCTATCTACTTTATCATACATAAGCTTAGTGCAATTAAATGCTCTGGTCGAGTAATCCGGGTTCGAAACACTGAAAATTTTAGGAAACCGCATGTGGAACACATGGGATCAACGGGCAACCCACCATGTTGCACATTTTGCTTCGCTAACGGTCAGTCTACTAAATAAAAATCACAAATTCATTAACTGACAGACAATGCGCAGTCTAAACCACTGCGTCTAGAAGCATGAAATTTGGCACAGGAGTTTTAAAAATTAATTCCTTAAAGGGGTTAAATAGCGGATGAAAGTTTGTATTGAAGTTCGTCATTTTACGTAATTAATAAATGCTTTTGAATAATTAAGTATGTGAACAAAATGCGAGAATTATACATATTACTTTTTGCAGACTCTGTGACCCATCGTCCAGAAATATGGGAGGGATCGGAGTTCGTACTAACATGTATGGCGTATGGATCTCTGAACATAGCCTTCACGGGGTAAACTTCAATGAAACAACAAGGTAAGTCAATTAGACGGAGTGTGTGAAATTTTCTCGTAATTTAAAGTCTAAATTTCAGTCATTCTGTATAGAAATACCAACGTTCACCGCCTGGACATAACGGACGCTACCTAATAGCCTGGCGTGGCGTCGAGACCGACGAGTAAACGAGCGCCAATCCAATTACCGCGCTGCGACTCACCGATTAATCGGCCAACACGCTCGCGAGCTCATACGGCAGAAGAAAAATTTATTTTAAACAGACTCTTATTTTTCGCTATAATTGCAAAAATGAAACGCCAAGAATTAGGGTTCTGTGCAAAAACAATTAAAACCCGTGAAATCCAATATTATTTATAATTTTTGTCGCCTACCCCCTTAACCGCTAAACGGATTTAGATAAATTTGGCTAGGAGATAGATGATATCTTCAGGGAGGATATATGCTACTTTTTGTCCCGGTAGCACGTTCCCGTGGGATAATTTCGGACATCCACATGAGTGAAACCGCGGGCAGAAGTTAGTTATAAGTATATCGACAAGCAACTATACAGATAGGACATTGAGTGTCTGAGTCGAAAAATATTCATTGCATATCACCAATATTTTTGAAAGACTATAAAATGTTTTTCGAGATTTTATTTCAAAACTTTGTAGGCGTTATTATAATGTATAACCATGCCAAATTATTGCTTTTTAGTATTGGTCTCTGAGTTAAACCGCGGACTGACAGGCAGATTGACGGACTTAACTTGGCAAAACTGTTAGGGTGTTTTACCATGGAACCCTACAAATGGGGAAAATATTTTTCCTTTTGTTTGTATTCATTTTTGTAACAACAACGTTCGCTAACTATTTGCACGTTGTAGGGATTGACGCGCTCCGGTAAAGTTGAAAGGAAGAAATAATGATGTGCAAATACAATAAATTGTCTGTTGTGTTCGTTAGTTGCTTACCTATATGTTGTCTTCCAGTTTTTGATGTTTATAGGTATATCGAATGTTTGTATGTATAACAGGCCTTCCTGTGGCAGGCAGACAATTTTACCTCTGGATAAAACAGGCGACATAATGGCAATGCATGTTTGCCCGTAGTCTTCACAGATTTACTTTATTTATATTAAAACACACAATACTGACCCACTATGCTGCGGGTCTGGTCGGAACGATAAATCTATTTTCCCTGACTTTGATGCAATTGAAGCGGAATGTCTCAAGCCTATAAGTTTGCGGCCCGGGGGCATACCCGGCGGCTTACAACAAGTACGTCACGGTGACCGCACATAGCATTTTTCAATAGCATTTCTTTGCATTTCCCTATACTTATACGAAAGAACTGTTATAAGATTATTTTCTTTTACACCCAAGACTTACTGATTTTCAACTGAGTTTGCTTTACGAATTCAGGACGAAAGGTAGCAATAACATAAAATAAAGGTCAGAGCTATTCGTAACTTAATAGGTAGGTACTAAACTTACAGCTTTGAGTAACTTTTGCTTGTACTTACCTACTAAATACTTGACCAGGTTTTAGGTACGCAGTACCTGTTCTTATCTTACCTTATTTTATAAGCAGTAACTTTTGGAAGGATATAGGATAGGGAGGATAATAAAACTCTTTTATATATGCTGGTGGTTCCAGATTATTTCTTTCTTTGAATCTATTCGCTCCTGAGAGAGCGATATAATAACGGACGCGGTGCGGGGGACTACAGCGTGAGTATTAATATTAAATGAATTTAAAAAAAAATCGTCTTGCATGGTGAAATAACGAAATACTTATCAGTATAAATATATTTTTGTAAATATTTTGCATGTTCTTGAAACATTTGTGTGTCTAAAGACCTGACTACAATACTAACTGAGCTAAGACACCCCGACTAAATGGGTTAGGTTAGGTGAAACTAAGTGAAAAATATCGTAACTAAAGCTGGGTTTTCAACTGCAAAAGCATTTTATTCCAGCTAGTAAATAAATATTTTATCAGTACCAAGAAACTGATGTAGCTTTACATTCCTAGAATTAGTATTCATGAGACCAACATAAAAAAACCCAAAAGCACACATTTTACGTTATCTTTTTGCACAAGATTTAGATACATCGTGTTAGCTATATAGGAGGTATTTTGATCTCGGTTGGGTAGATTTTTTATTTTTAGGATAAATGATATTTCAACATAGTAACAACCGTGGTTAAATGTATATTACAGGTAATGGCTTGCAACGTGCAACGTTGGCTGTTAATAGTGGTCCTGTGAACAGCGAGGTCCTAATTCAACAGAGACAATTAGTCTCTCAGTGGTAATTACAGATATGTTCAGTACTGCTTAGTGCATCATGAAGGCGGTTTGTTCTAGGCCAAGAACATGGCAGTTTATTTCATTGTAATTTATTAATGCGAGCAGAAATTAGCAATAACTGATTTGCCTACCTTTCCAAGTAGTAGTTAACAAATCATCTCATTCCGCTCAAATTGAAATACGGTACATAGTATTAGATAAAAAATTAAATATAGTAGTAAATAATTGGTCTAAAGTATCATACCTTGGTTGATGTATGTCACTGCGACATGCAAGTATCAAACAAACAAAGTTAAACTTTCTAGTAAACTTTAAATAAAGTAACAAAACGTAACACTTTTGCTTTACCTTTCAAAATCGAATTACAAACAGCTAATCACAGGGAAGTATTTTAAGGGTATTTAATTACGTTAAGGGTGACCCAAATCTTATTGAATTTGCTCAGAGGTTGCTCGGGGATTTTCCATTTATTCACAATCTGTTGATTACCGAAGCTCCGGGTGTCTTGGAGGACGATCAATGGAGTATTAATTTACAAATACCGACCCATTCTGGCTTACAGGGCTGGGGCTTAAAAGTTGAGAGATATTTTAAGAACACTAACCGATTGGTGATTTGGATTGCTTTACGTTTGTTTATAAATTGAGTAAATTCCTCGCCCAGTGATGATTTTTAGCATCTCTACTTTGTCAGTAATTTGAACGCGTCAGAAAAGATAAAAACTACAGCTAATCAAAAGGGCAATAATTTTATGATCCAAGTATTCTTTATATCTATGATCAGGCCGGACGAGTGCTGACGGCATGAGGTCAACTTGTGGCAAATATGTTTAGTAAGTGATGAAAATAATGTTCAATGGGAAAAAATTTGGCGTCGAATTAGAATTCGATGTGGTGTCGTTACATAAGCTATTGTATAACCACGACGCGTCTGCGGGGTAGGTAGATATAATACAGCTGATCATAATTGACCAAAACAGAACGTGATACTGGCCTGAAAATTAGAATTTCAGGCGCTAACCTGGCGTTTTAGCCGCAATAAATGTGCCTAAAGAAACAGTTATTTCGGAGGAACTTTCATTAAGTCACTGACCTTGATGCTTTAGTACGGAGTGAGGTTGAGACCTCATTAACTGCTCAACGTTTTTCTTATCTAAGTTAGAATATACATTAACAACGAGATGCGGCTAGGTGTTAGAATTTTGGTAAGTGTTCAATGTTCGTATTGAATATTTCCCAAGAGGAGCCTCAGCTTAAAGTTATTTATGTTAATTTTTTTTTAAGCTTGCCCTGTGTGTCGCACCAGGATTGTGCCGCGTATCAGTGACGCGAATGAGAGCTCTGGGTTCGTAAAAACAACACTCGCCACGGAGTAGCTTTTCCAACTACGTGTTTTTAATTTTGAGCTACTTTAGTATGGTAAATAGAAATACTGAATCATAAGCACTTTAGGTCAGTGCAAGGGGAAGATAAACAAAGTTTTTGTGACGTGATTGGTATTTAGTAGTTTTCTCAACATAGTCAAGCAAGGTAGGTAAGGTGCATGCGGGCCAATGCTCTTAAATAATGCATCACAACATACTATTAAAACGGTGGAACATGTTTAATACTTTTTTTTTATGTTAGCCTACGTTTTCCAACTCCTGGGCAAAGGCCCCCCTCCACTCCTTCCATCTTTCGCAAACCCGAGCGTCCTTCTTCCAGTTTTGACGGAACCTATCCAGCCCGTCCCGCCATCTCCTACGTGCTCTGCCGCGACCTTGCCTCGCTGTCTCAGGGCACAAATTCTGTGCTATTTGGGCCCACAGTTTGTACTAAAATAATAATAATATAAAGTGTTTATTTCTCACCACAAGCCAAAAAAACAATACAAACAATATTTACACACAAGAAATAGCTGACGATTTTTTTGTTGTGGATCGCTGGTACCTGTGGTAGGTAGTAACACCTGCAATACAGGTCACCAGGTCCCCACCTGTTTATGGTTACATATTTGATATCTTCCATCTGATATCACAGCAAGTAACAAAAGTTCCAAACAATTAGTGAGCTTATTATTAGAGTAAAAATAAATACAAAAACGATTAAAAAGTAAAAGTATGTTAGGAGGTTTTTATGAATATAAGTTTGTGTGTGTCTGTGTGTGGGAGTGTGTGCGTGTGTGTTAGAGAGAGTGTTAGTGGATGAGTCTGATAAGACTACATAATACGAGTACGTCAAAGAGAGCTTCTGTGGCAGTATATGTTTGGTTTTGTAGCCAGGTAATAACACACAGTACTACCTTCATTATTAAAGGGAAAGCATTTGAAACATTAAGTAACGAGCCGACAGGGTGAACTGTCTTAATAAGCTCACGAGCTGCCGTTTACTGGATGTTAATGTTGTGAATTATAATTTAAACCATTACTTACATTTATCGTTTGTACTGTAGCTACGGCGTAGTACGCCTACGCGTCCGCTACGTGAGCTACGCTGTCGTAGCACAAACATGACGTAGAAAAGGGTGACTGAATATTTCGACAATACATTTTGTTTTGATTTTATAACCGTAAGAAACTTTAAAAGAGTTAAAAAAATATCTTTACACAACCAGCTCTTTAAAAGCTTTCGAATATTTTTTTTCTTTCCGGTCGTCGCCCGGTCGAATGCTGACTTGTTTGATAATTCCAGAGCACAGATTGTTTGAAAATCCGGATAAAATTCTCAAGTCTCAAGACTTGCATTACGCAACAACAAGTTTATTTTAGCAAAACAAGCTTCGTTCCTAAAATAAAGCGTTTTCTTTATTATTTTAATAATTTGTTTTCGCAAGGACTTTTTGGACAGTAGGTTAGCTTTAACATAATAAATACTTCAAGAATGTTAAAATCAATCACGTATAATTGATTTGAAATAAAAGTTTCATATCAGATCAAAGAAAGGGTGTTATAGGCTGTAAATCATTTTTGTTAGATTTATAAAAAATCTATGTTTCATTCCTCGATACATTTAGTAGACTCACCGAACACAACGAGAAATACCATTTGGTTTTTTAAATCTATTTGCATGTGTCATTGAGTGGAACTAATTCTATTACGTAAAAGATATTTAACAAGGATTAAAACTTCTATCTTTTATTCCAGATTTAATTTACCAATGCAATTCATGTCAATATGTTTTGAAGAACCCGAGTGAAAAAGAGGCTTGCCGGTAAGTTATGTCTTCCTGAAAACAATTTATGTAACTACAGGAAGCAGAATATTATTATAGCAAGGTGTTAAAGATGTGAGGAAAGTATGATTTTTTTGTTAGTTTTATGATAAATAGGACGAATAGGCTATGTTTTTATTTGTAAATTATGGAGAGCCCCTGTGGGCCCATTAAAAGATTGTAACATTATATTATGCCTTTTTCTATCGGTTGTAAGTGGTATATTAGGTAAGGAGTTATTGGTCGGTACTTCGCCAGTACCTACTGTTTGAACACAAGTAAGGCAACAGGTGCAAACTGTGACTATTTTAAAAGCTGAAAGTTTTAAGTTTAATAAATTTTACTGCCATTTCCAACCGTGTTAAGTACGTTTGTAGTAGTACTGCAAGCGTCTTATTAGCCTGCACTATTCCTAAATAGTGTTAGATGGTAGCCTTTGTCTGAAACAAGAATGTTATTGTAAACCACCGCAGTTTAATCCCTAACATGTACTTCTAAAAAGTTTCACGAAGCATGTTTGTTCTTCAAATAACTGCTTCAAGCCCGAACTTTTAACAGCAAACTTAAATTATTTCAAACTACGTAAATATAAATAGTAAAGTTTTAAACTTTTAAGACAGACTCACGGATTTGGTTGCAGAGAGCGCTACTTGAAGTCAATATCATTTATCTTAGCTCGCGTCGTAGGGAACTACACAGTCGAGAGATGCAAGACCAACTAGATGAAAACGTTTTGAAAAACAAAACTGAACTGAACATAGTATTGTGTAATCTCAATAGTAATTTTAGTATATAGCATTGTCAAATTGGATAGATTTATATTGTCAATTCAGAATTAAAAACAAGTTATTTCATACAGACCAAATAACAGGTTTTTGAATAATAAAAAATGATAGTTTATTAGTCAAATACTTATGAATAAGAATTAATTATTTATTTGTTCATTGTTTGTGTGAGGAATGATATAAAAGAGAAGGGAGTGAATGAAAGCATGACGGTTGGCAAGGGAGAATGGAAGAAGAAAAGGTGTTGCGCCGACCCCAAGTAACATGGGATAGGGGCAGGAAAATGATGATGATGATGTTACAAAACTTATCTTAAAACTTCCGTTACATAATCATTTTATCAGTAGGTCTTGACAATCCTTTTTTAAGGACAAAGTATCGTGCTAAAAGTAGTTTGCTTTATCTTTAATGGCTCAAACCTTAAAACAATAATAAAAATTTAAACTAAAGCCATCCGGTTTTATATCATTTTCAGAAAAGTAGATAGTTAAAAACATGCTGCAGACATTAATAACAACGTCGGTCTACAGTTTCATTTCAACGAATCATAAACTGTTGCTGAAAAATCATTCCGTAACTCAAGTAAAATACGTTTTCAGTTTCCAGCAAATCTTAATTGCTAAGTTTTTAATTAACAATATTTTTCGAAAGAACTATGAAATATAATTATTTCTGCGATTGTAACCGAAAATATCTCAAAAACTGTCTACATTCATACTATACTAGTTGGACATGTAGTTTTCATCATAAATATTTGTTTTTTTGCATTTCACAATAACATTACAAAGTTATAATGCACCTGGCTAAACGCAATCTGTCTTATTTTTACTTATTCAAGAGATAAGCTACACGTTTTGGTGAACTTATTGTACATGAGCGTTTTCATATAAGTGCAAAATTTTTAAGCGAATCTGTTTTTACAAGATTTTATTTCACAACTTTTTAGGCGTGTATAAGTTTAACTAGCCTATAATGTTCCCACTACTAGGACACAGGCCTTCTCTATGGGAGAGGGAGTGGGCTGTAACCAACCACGCGGGCCACAGTGTGGGTTGGTTAATGTCACATGTCTTCGAATTTCTAGGACATGCCAGTATCCTCACGATGTTTACCTTCACCGTTTTGAGAGCAGTGGTGATGAAATAATTTTCACAAAGTAAAGCACCTGTCTGCGTTCGAACCTACGAACTACAACTCGTAAATCGCGGCCGTTATCACTGGGCGACTACTGCTCTCTCTGTTTTAGGCGTGATTATAATGTATTAACGATGCCAAATTACAACATATTAATAAACATAAACAATGGTTGAATTATAGAATTTAAAAAAAACGAAAGAATTTAAGTTTATTTGACAGGGACAGGTTAAGTAATTAATTTTTTTTTGAGGATGGGAAATCATCAAATGACCCCTCCAGGGAGTGTCAGACTCTTACTGACTAAAACCCGCCCGTGTTCCTTCCTTAGCCCTTTCTGTTCCAGGGCAGCGGTAACCCTTTCGGACGATGCGGATGCCCTTTTTTCTTTTTTTTTTTTGTGGATGGGATATCATCAAATGGTCCCGCTCTGGGTGGAGCGGAAGGGAATGTCAGACTCTTACTGACTAAAACCCACCCGTGTTCCTTCCTTAGCCCTTTCTGTTCCAGGGCAGCGGTAACCCTTTCGGATGATCCCGCCGCCCTGGCACGATGCGGATGCCCTGGATCCATAATTATGTAAATGAATGAAATAACTTATGATTTTTATTTTACGATTTTTTCGAGTACCTAGGCTATATGCAATATTTTCATATTCTCTTTTGCTTCCGGGAAGATACAAATTCAGAATTTCAAGCTTTTGGTTATGAAGCTTAGAATATTTCATAACACGAATAATCCTACTACTAATATTATAAACGTGAAAGTTTGTATGGATGTATGGATGTTTGTTACTCTTTCACGCAAAAACTACTGAACGGATTTGGATGAAATTTGGCACACATATGGTTTATAACCAGGATTAACATATAGGATACTTTTTATCCCGATATTCCCACGGGATCGAAACTTATGCGGGTGAAACCGCGGGGCGCAGCTAGTAATTTATATTTATTATTGTGTCCAGTTCAGATAGAGTAAAGGGGTTCCAACTGATATTATATGCGAGCTTGACCGTGTGTTATTTATTTACCAACCTGCATGAGATTGAAAGAGAAATTGTGTCTAAGTAAACCCATAATAATCATCAATTATATTAATATTTATCCATATCCGTCCATTACATTAACTCTGTTGACTTAATATAATGAACTATGTATTCAGAGTGAATAGAGTATTCGTCTAGATCTTTTAAATCACAAGAGCTGTATAAAACTGAGTTATAATATATTCAAAGTCATAAAACAAACTTGTGACTTTAAATATACCACCCACTTTATAATACGCAAAAGGTTCAGAATTGGTTACATTAAAATTTTTATTCAAAGAATCATATCAAATTCAGATTTTATTTTATTACTGAAAATTTCAAGTACCTATAACGTGCAACGTTGGCAAAGAAGTTTTGATGAACGTAAACAATTTCGAAGTTAATCATTAATAACGCTGTTTGCCATTTTACTTAGAAGCTTTCACGTTTCAAAAGGGTTGACTTAAAATATCTTGCCGATCTAGTTTGTAAAAACTCACCGTGAAAACTTGGCTGAAGCAAGCGCTTGGATGTGAGCAAGTGTCAATCCCAAGTATCAGGCGGAATGACAGCTCACTTCAAGCTAACTTCACCTGAGTTTTCTTTACAGAATAAATCTGCTATTATTGTTTGTAAATTGAAGAAAAATAAGGCGAGTATCGAATAGCCAACGGTCGGCATTATTGATGTCAATCAAATTATGACTGGGATACTGTTAATTTTTCTACCAATAAAACTTATTCAGGAAAAAAACAACCTGCGTAAGAACATAATTATAATCAATACGTCTCCGGTTCCAAAAATAGGCTATTTCCCCGAAGAAACTGAAGAAATCTGAAGGAGATTGTTAAAGTAATAAGTACTTAACGTAATTTTTGTTCATAATGTTTGACCACTGTTCGACATATCTGAACCATGACCAGTGCCGCAATTCCTCGAACTCGTCAGTTTAATGGAATCAACTGTCATTAGTGTCGGTGAGCATTCAGCGCGAGCCGCGTGCGAGCACTATACATCATACCACGTCAAATGTAAGGAAGCGCAGGATACAGGAATACGTTACGCGGGTCATCGCACAATAACATCGTCAGTCATGTTATTATTTTCAGGTGATTGACGTGATTGGAAATAGAGTGCCGTCAGGTCACGTGTAATAAGATGGGTTTTATTCATTTTCGTGCGCACAATACATCGTCAGTCATAAATATTATTATTTCCAGGTGATTTACGTGACTGTAAAATAGAGTGAGGTCAGGTCACGTGTAATAAGATGGGTTTTATTCATTTTCGAGAAAAATCATTAGGTGTATGAATCTGATATCCGTCAAATTGTGTTTTTGCGATAATTATTTTTGAATTAGCTAATTAAGTTCAGCATCAAATTCGAGTTAGTAGCTTGCATAATTTCGACGCCACGAGCATAATACTAAACCAGCGAATTAGCATTCATCTAGTGATTTAGGCAAATGCTTGTAATGCGTAAGGTATACAGGTGTTCAAACAAAAGTAAGTAAACTCAGTGGGTGCATTCTGCCATAGTGTTTCGCTTCAATCACTATAAAGTAAGTTAGTCTGTGTGCACATACGAGGGTGTAATCAGCAGTCAGAAAACTGCATACTGTTAAATTAACTGAGCCTTGATGTCAATTATTGTGAGTGGTCATTGGTCCCTGGCCCTGACATCAAGCAATAGACAAAAGTGTCAACATTTTACGAGTCTTTTGACTGTATCTTATGTTTATTTTTATTTGTAATTGTGCGTTTTGTTTGTGCAGAATAAAATATTTTTCTTTCTTTCCATGAAGAAGGTAAAATCATTGTTAGGAATAAGTCTTTGAACACTCAGCCTGTAGCTAATATTGCAGCTTTATTCATTGCAACGTATGCTCTATGTCTCAAGAATAAAGCCCATAATACGCCAGGAGTGTTGTGTTGGGAGCTGAACAATCGATTGCCCTGATGACATCTATTGAAAGGGTAGGCTTTACACCGCCGCACTATTGATGAATGTTATCGAACAACTGTCTAGATAAATGTAATAGAGCAAACTCACACTTATAAATAGTATTTGTTGCGTAATAGGTACGTGTCAGACTTGAACGTAAATATTGCAGTTTGGGATTTAAGAAAGTTTAGAATGTGTCTCCTCCAATTTCATCAAACAAACTCATAAGTTCCAAGTTTTATGTGCATTTGGATTGAGTGATCTTTTTTTATTTCGTGACAAAATATGATTGTACATTTAGGCAAAAATAGTCAAAACTCATAGCCCAAAGTAAAAAATTTGTCACTCTCAAGGGTCTTCAGTTATTGCCGAAAATGTGGATCACTCAATTCAGACATTTTGCAAAAACGGCTATGAGCTAAATCTCAACAAAAACTTACTCTACCTACTGACTAAATTATATATAAATCTCAAAAAATTGTCACAACATTTTTTAAACCCATCAAGGCATTTAAAGCTTCTTCCAGGTATCTTTGGACAGTATCATTGGATCACTCAGTACAGACACCATTTTAACTGAGTGATCCTTGTAATAAGTTTTCGGGTTTCTTTTTCTATAGATGTTTATCCTTACATGTTCCGAATATATTTGTACAATGAATATCATAACACAAATACCTTATGCTAAAAATTTATGAGTAACTCAATGTATTTAATTTGCTAAACTGAGTGATCCATTAGAATACTTAGAGGTAACTACCTGGCACCACCCGCCACCACAACCACCAGCCCACCACCCACCACCACCTGCCTGCCATCTGTGATTTCAGTAGTTTAACGATTGTGAAACCTCCATTAAAATTCTAACAGGAGATCCCGTGCGAAGCAAAATTGGGGATTACCGAGAACTAGGTTAAAGTGATAGTTATTAATCGTTCAGTGTAGACTAAAGTGAATGCTATAAATTCAAGCGTTGCAACAGAATCGGTTATTTCCAATTGAACTCTCCGATAACCACTAGAACTTGGACGTCTTACTCTCACTTGGCTCAGAAATCTCGATGCTAAACCTCTTTATCAGCGTCGTCATCATATCTGTCGTGACGACATAAAGTTTGTGCTGAGATGAAATGAATGATGAATGATGATGTTTGTGAATTTCTAGGACATTCTGAAATAATCGCTAGTTATATTTTATTGTTTGAACTAGAAAAAAAAATGTAGGGATAAAGCAGTATCTTATGCCACGGGCGCTATATTGAATCCCGAACGTGACGAAGGATTCTAGAATCCCAGAATCTTTCGTTACGTTCAGTATTCATGGTCGCCTGTATCCCCAAGGAGAATACTTTACTTTCCTACCGTGGGGTAATCGAAACCAATTCGAATTTCGAATGAATAGCTTATGAACATTGAAGTTCTATGTATGTGAATTAGAGCAGCTATCAGAAACTAAAAATGTGTCTCGCGGATGTTTAATGTTTTGTAAACAATTGTGGTGTGTGCACGGTGCAAGGGGGTTCTCAAAGAGTAATCCGGAAAAGTTCCTTGTAAACGAATAGTCGTTGTATAAATAATCAATGTATTATTTATACAACGACTATTCGTTAACAAGGAACTTTTCCGTTGTAATATCGAGAACGTTGATGAGTGAGATGCGTCAAATATAATAGGTAATTAAATGTAAGCTGCTAGCTTACAATTAATTATAATAAAATTAATACTAGATAGATAGGTAATTAAAACTTAACGAATTACACTGTGTACACTAGGTATTTTCAACAGTATCCCCAAAAAAGGAACTTATTTTTTATAATTTTATTATAACAAATTCTTTTAGAGGTATTCCTGAACAGCTTTTCAATTGACCATATAAACGAATATGTATTCTACTGTAGGTACCTACGGGAAAATGTTTCTATAATGCACAAAAACGAATCAGTAATTTTCTCTTTTCTCTTCCTGGTTATCGTGATTGGCACTTTTTATTCGCGGCACTTGTTATTTTCGAGCAGCGCAACAAACGCAAAGTGCAAAGAACACAAACGTTTTATAAAAATAAAAATCATTCACAGAATCATTTGTGATAAAAATGAAACAGAGACAGTATAAGCAACGAGAAACAAGAGAATTAGTTAGCTGTTTAAATTATATTAGAGACCAATATTTTCTACTAGACTTTATTATTTGCCCAACCCATGTCTAATTCACATTTATTTCTATGAACAGCTCACCACACAAATATTCCTAGAATATAATGCAAATCCAATTATCTACACTGAAATGCTGTGTGTCCAGCGGCACGTTATCATTACAGCATCATTTGCAACTTGTGGATTTATTTTATTCATTCGAGAAATACAGTTGTGAATGGTCGTGATGCACTGCTGACGCTACGACGCAATGCAGCGTGTATAACACAGCTCCGTTCTTTTGTTACTGTAACGAACGACACGCGATGATCCCTCCAGGCGAGGCCTGCAGGTTAATGATTTAGAGACGTGGTCGTACGGAAATAAATATTATTTTTGAATTCTCTTATTTTTTTCTACGCGCTTCAGAGGCTAGAAACTGTTTCATTTTTCCTTTTATATATAAAGTACATGTCAGATATATCTTTATGGGGATGTCAGAAAATATCCAACAGAAACGTACCTACTACCATTTGATTGTTTTCATATATTTCTATTGGTTTACGCGGCGTACGCCAGTAAACACAGTCGGCATGCTTTTTTCCGACAGCTCTTCAGCAATCATCGTCATTTTTCAGCCAATTTACACAAAACCTTAATAAATTATACACTTAATAAACCTTCCTCGTGAATCACTCCGTTCATTGGAGAAAACCGTCTGAAAATCCGTTCGGCATTATTTCAGTATGAATTGATGTCAGCGTCAACAAACAAATTCTATTTAAAGTCAACCTACACAGTTAAAACTTCCAATACCGTAAGCGTGTTATCTAACTTTTGCTGAGTTACCTCACGTAGCTACCACTGCGTTAAAACTAATAATTGCTTTAATACAAGTTAGTACATTAACGGTAAACTGACCCCATCCCCGTCCTAATATTGACTTTAATTAACAGTTTACCAGGAAGCTACTGTTTATTCTATCCTTGCTTAAGGGAACTTATGGTCTTTGCTCAGATTAACTTACTTACATACGTGTTGGATTGAATAGTTTTCTTGAAAAAACTAATTTTTGTTCGCATAGACCGCTCGGTCGGAGGCTAAAGTAAACAATCATTGGCCTCCAAAAGTCTACAAAGCCTTTCCGGCATATTATACTCCCTAATAATATACAGATAAGCATTCTGTGCGCCGCCGCACAGATCAATATTCACTATCACCCTTATTACAAAACAAGGTTTTTCTTTCGATCAGGTTTAAACCTGACCCAGTTATTGAATTAAGAACCCAACTGATAGAGAAATGCAGTTCTTTATACAAAAATGACAGCTTAGTTCGGTGCTAAGTTGTCATTTTAGTATTAAGAACTTTGCCTAAATCGAAATAAAGTTCGAAATACAAATACTGGCTCAATAGTTTGGGCTAGAACTAAAGTTAGGTTTCGTTTTGTAATAAGACGGTTAGAGTCTTTATCTGCAATAGGTAATATGACATACGTCAGCTGTTGCTGCGATTATAAGGATTTGATTGGCTTGTTAGCTTACACATGATTCAACTTGAGTGACGTTAGGTCGCTTCTGGTTTAGGAAAGTGTAAATCACCAACTTATGTACCAACTTACTTATCACTTAGGTAGTAATAGCACCCGAAATGGTAACAATGTTATTACCAGCAAGTTATGGTCAAATATGTTTATTGACTGCATTAAAGTTATGGCATTTTTGGGTGGACTCTATAAGACATCGAAATGCCATAACACGAACACGAAAATAAACACACGCTTATGAAACTTGAACAAGTTACATAAAAGAGTCTGTTCACAATATTATTGTAAATGATACAATAATATTGTGAACAGACAACTCTAAAACATCACGTTTTTCTATTTTTTTTTTTTTAATACTTAGCTTAACTACTTTGTCATCATACACTGTACTTAAAAACCTTGATAACGCAATTTATCATCCTATCAAAAGAAGCTTTTGTTTGAGCGTTGGTCTAGTAATCGCAAGCGCTACTGATGCAAATGAGGCCCATATTCGGGCATTGTTTGTTTTTCCACCTTGAATTTCTCAGTATGTACGTAATATATAATTCAGCCCCTATTATATTGGACTTAAACATAATATATACCCAAAAACAAAACAACACAGACTATCCCAATCATGTTCGTAATTTAATTAATATAGCTGTACTATGATTTATTAACTATAATAATATATAACAATATAACTATATGACTAGTAACTGTAACCTTGTAGGAATCTGTTATTCTAAGGTTGAAGAAGGCTATCCGCTCGTGATGCAGTTTTATACTAGTACGAGGGGATAGGGCGAATCAGTCCAAAGACAACCAAACCATTGTTACAATCTGCCACTTCAAATTCTCCAACTGTCTAAATTTATTGTCAAAATAACTTTAAACGATTTTTGTATATTTTTAAGTTTCTCTGTATGGTTGTCTCATATTCATGAATAAAGATTATATTATTATTATGTAATTGGCGTAACATGGGTGTACTATGGGTGCACCTCTGCCTAACCCTTCGGGGAACAGGCGTGACGTTTTGCTACGTCATGTTATTATTTTATAAACTTTTACTTATTGCATTTGCATTATGACTGTCAGGCTTTGGCACTCAATAAGAAATACCCGAGTTTTTCATTAGTATGTGATAAACGCGGCGCAACACAATTTTTATTTGTCTCACATTGTAATAAAAATACGACTACGACCAGACGATACTTTTTCAGTAAAGCTGAATTTTTCCCGGATTTTACAAATACTTATCGGAAAGTCAAACGCTCGTTATAAGCAGCGTGGCGTCAACATCTGTATGACGTCGTACATCATGACGACGTCACGCCTGTAATGTCGACTGAAACACCCCATTTCACTCCGTTTATTACTATTCCTTTTTCAATCTATTTATTCTGGCAGACACATGTTAAGTTTAAGACCCGTGTGACACTGGACAGCTGTATTTTTCTAAAAGGAGACAAAGATAAACAGATTACGAGCTAACATTTTGCACTAGCTTCTATTTATAACACTGACAAAAATAGTTTTCGTGTTTTGCTATGAGAGTCTTGTTTGATACGGATTAGTCCATGTTCGACCCCCACAATCTTTACCCCCGTCCATGTTCAACCCCTACATGTTGTCCATGTTCAACCCCTGGGGGGTTGAACATGGACTTTTATTTTTTAATGTATTTAATCCACGTTCAACCCTCAATGGACAGTAAAACGCAAAAGTTTTTCTCATCTACCTTATGGCTATTAGCTACATTTTCAAAGTTTGCCTATCCTATTTCGTCAGTTACTTTCAAGACAAATCAAATTATTTCTTTGCAAACATGGGTATACTAGTAGTATGTAGGTGTTTTTATTATAGTTCTCCATTCGTGAAGATTTTGTGTAATATTCTGAAGTAGTGGGTACCTACTTAGTATAATGGTAATAAAATATGTAAATTGTAGAGAACAAGGGTGCTCTACTGAATTACTGTGTTTACTTGACTTTTCTGACAAAATACGAGTATGTAACGTAGCGTTTTCGGGTTCATATATATAAGAGCTCTTACATGTAATAGGGGAAGAGCCAAATGTCATCAATCGGGCAGAAATCTAGAATCCAGGCTGCTAGTGAGAAATTCCAGATGGATTATTCACATACCTATAATTAGTATGACAGTTGTGACAAATCATACTTAGCATGACTAATGTGTGTTACTGATTAAATAAAAAGCAAGAAATTAATTGATTTTTAAGTAACCTCACCAAAATATATGAAAAAAAAAATAGTGTTCAGTGAGGAGTTGTTTTATAATATTTCTATAAACAAGTATGTCTGTGTTGGCTCAGGCATTGCATGGTGGTGCTTACAGTTTGCTGCATGAGATTCACAGTAGGCTGTAGTAAATAGACATTACATTAATTTACTATGTTTCTGTAACCACACAATTAATTCCTTTTTATTCAATTATATACACTTCGGACACATGGCAAGAATTATGTATTTATTTTAAATTGCTAGACATGTTCCTAGAACAGTCTTCGTTATTTACACATGTATTTTTCTTTCCTTCGATCCGTACTGCAAAGTTTATCCTGACTCATCGCCACCTCATCAATTCTCCGTGAAGTGCATTCATCAAGCTCTCGCTTCTAATCTCCTCACTCCGTCTAATTGCAGATACCGCAATAGCCTACAATAGTAAGATAATGCTGACGGTATGCTTGGACATCGCTGACATCTGACTAATTTACGAGGTCATAAGTTCATAACTTACTCGCCGTGACAACGGCTTTTTTGGTTTATAAGCGAATATTTTTTAGAGCACTTTATATTCTGTGTTGAAAGTCTATTGTGTGAGTAACGAGTTTTGAGTTCAGCTTTGTGTTCCAGCAAGTTAGCTGTACACAGGATGAAAAATTGACCGTATCGCTGTCCATGTCCAGAGGTACTTAAGATTTATTTTGTAACCGAATGCGCGGCAGCAAACACAGGGTTATGTATTGCATGTGTACCCATGTATCTTCGTATGTGGGTGTTTTTATACCTTCGAAGCATCTTAACGGCAGGATGGATTTTAATGCATGATGTGTCAAATATACAACACTGCAGATATACAACCATAGTTTTTATCTGGGAATGGGTATTTTTTTGGAAAGGGGGTACACTCATCATGATGAATCATTTTGACCGTGGGAATAACACTGAAATCCCGAAAAAAAAATCACTATACACTTTGGCTTACCTGCAGTTATTACGGTAACGACCTATTATAGGTAAAGTATTGCAGACATCATACGACGTGCAACATTGTTGTTGACACGATGTGTGTTTCGATGCTGTCTAAGGATTGACGAAGTTTGCTGCTAACGGAGCGGAATAGACACCTGACATGAAGTTTTGAAATTGTGGATACGTCATTGAGAAGGCTTTTTTTACGTTAACGCAGCCAATAATCTTGATCGATTCGATTATTAATTAGTTATGGGTAAAACAGTGTCCAACAAAACAACATCAGCCTGTGTATTATCACAATAATTTATACTGTGGATTTCATCATGCGATGTAGGATGCAAGTAACAATTTTATTTAAAGTTTAAGCATGAAAATTGTGGATTCAATTATCCGATTTCTGCGTGGACGAAATCGCAAGTGAAGTTAGTATATTTTGTATAATAATAAATACACAAATAATGATCATACGCGTATTTGAGCAATGAATTGCTAAACTTAGTTACAGCAGTGGCACCATCTTGAATAAATGCCACATTTATTCCGACCGTGTCGTGGCAATGAAAGTGAAACTCGTGTTTAGATTAATGGTTGTGACTCCTGCAGCGGACAATTGTTGACACGCTTACTCTACCTAACCTTGGAGATGAGTTTAAATGAAGTCGGTTAAAAAAAGAGAAGTGGTACTTACGATGGAAATTTATTTTAATTTGCTGGCCAAATTAGCATGACTCGTGGAAAAGCCTTCATTTTTAGTGCAAATAATGCACTCTTTACATTATGTTCACAAAAAGTAGGTAGAGGCTCCATTACAGAGGTAGATAGCCTTGCGTATAGTTAGTTAAGTACCCCGTAGGTACGGACACGTGCCGACAAGCGACCAGCGTGTATTAATTTAGGATCCTTAACTAACTTTGTAAGTATGAACAGTCCAATTACTTCACCAGACGCGGTGGAATACGGTACAGTGGAAGATCATAATAAAATGTGAGCTAGTTCGGAGCTCGATCTTCATTGATAGAAAAACAAGAGAATATTTTTCTAGAATTTGGAATCGAAAAGGTTGTGTAAATTCAAGATTCAGAGCGCTTGCCTTTTGCCTTTAAGCCAGTCAGTAGACAACCCAATTTTGTCTCGCAACTATAAAAGCGATGGGGTAAGGAAATCCTTTGGGCCTAAGTATTGCTCAAATAATATCATCTATTATTTACCAAGTTGGAAAGTAGTCTTTAGTGTTGGGTCTTAGATTCGAATTCAGAATGCTTACTATTACTATACGTACTAAGATTGAGCTAAACAAAATTAGAAAAGACAAGCTTATATTATTAATTTAGGCATCTACGGTAGTTAAACTGATACTCTACCTTTTCAAGCATCCTTAGAATATGTATTACGTACAATGTGAGCAACACTAAATAAAAAAATATACTTTTCTTTTTCATACATTCCAGTAATCTAATCACATGTGAGGAAAACCTCGTTTATTTCCACCATTCAATCTGTTAATCACACAATGGCGAGCTGTCCGCTCAATTACCTACACCATGAATAAAGCGCGGTTGTGGCTTCCATGACGAGGGTACATGGTCATGTCGCCGGTCCACCACTATGGGCACGTAATGTGCATGTAATTGGGTAATGGAGGGAAACGTGGTAAACGGATTAAGATAAGTGAAAGTGATGTGGAGAATCCATTTTTGAAGTGCTTTTGCTGGTGTTTGTTAGTAGACTTCAAACTTCATTTCATCACGAATATGATATGCAATAAATAAAACTAAAATAAATAAATAATAAGTTTATTGTTCAAAGAAAAACACGTAAGATTAGGAAACATGATTGTACAAGCAGTGGGCAAAGGCAGGTGGAACAGCTGGCTCCTGAACTAAGTAAAAAGATACTTGTATCTCAAATGTATAAATAAATCAAGCATATTACGTTTCGGATTATTTGAAGAGCACAGACTGGCACAGACTAAATAACGTGAGCCAAGCATATGAAACAGTTTATAACAGAGCTACACATGTGACGTTGTACTACGAATAACCTTACATAGCGTACCTGTATTTTTCTCTTTTGGCAGTTGTTACATTTTATCATTGTGTCGGTTGCGTATTACCTTTAATGTGTGCGTAGAGTTTAATATATTACGTACAGGAAACAATACAAATGCATAATTAGAACAAATGCTAGAAGACTCGTGGTTGCTAAAATCTGTAGGTATGCTCCCATTATTTAATGTTCAAAAGTAGTTCAGTAAGTAAATTGTGAGTGTCCTAACTTTTTGTTAAGCTTAGCACTGCTGCATACGCTCTTAGAAAAATTCGTTCGTAAGTAGATCTCATGTGATCCTCAGTGATTCCCTATTGAGTAGCCTTCTCGAAGTGTCTGTCTATCTCCCTCAACGCGTAACATTCCTCACGAGGAATGATATGCGTTGACATCATCTTTTCAATCAGTGGTTAGTGAATAATATATTTATGGAGGTATATCGTTTTTACGCGGAAGGTGAAGGACAGGGTGTTTTGAGCTATGTCCAGCAGTGGACTGCAATAGGCTGAGTTGATTGATGGATCGTTTTTACCAAAGGAACTTGAGGTTTCCTTGGATCAGTCAAGATATTAGAATACACAAATAAGCTAAAAGTTTGTGTGGTTTTCAATGACAACCAAAACAATTCATTTCCCTCAGAGGACCAAAGCCTTCTCAGAAGAAAACTTTATACAAGTATCAAAGTTTCGTAGGCATCTGCGCTACTAAGCCTCAAATCCTCAAAATGAATGTGTCCTCACATTGTGAGTAACATGTGTTTTGTTTGTAGGACATAGGACTGACACATATGAAATGAAAGAAGATATCTGAAACGGGTAAGATTTTATTTATGTTTTTTACTTTATGTTTATTCATGTGATGTGATTTATTAACAGGTTTGGTTCACATCTGCAGCGACGTCAATCCTATGGGTAAGATATAAAAATATTGCTGGTAGGGAATCTCGAAACCCTTGCATATTAAGTAAGTAAGTATTAAGTTATCGTGACATTTTAAGAGCCCGCTATGTGACTTCGAAATATGCGACGCCGAATAATGCAGCGCCAAAAAATTACTGAAAGAACTTGTCTAATTTACACAGTGGGAGTTCTCAAGAGAACTAAACGAAGATCTAAAATAGCAATCCGATTATTTTTAACGACACCAAATGGTTAACAGTTAAATAGTATTTACTGAAAGAAAAAACATTTCCCAAAATGAAATGGGTCAAACTCTGCGTAACAGTCGCTTTAACTTTCAAACGACACCTATTTAGTTGCCTTTTTGTTTTTCCCTGTGATAGCCGATTCCAGTAAAGTTTAGTAAACAATCTTATGAATGTTTAAGCAAAGTCATCATTAGGAACAAGTTTAATCTTCGGCCGACCATTACGAGTAATTGAAAAATATAGGAAAACTTTCCCATTTCCCATAATATCCTGTTGTAAAATGACTGTTGTAAGACTTCGTGAAATAGGCTCTTTTTAATCGACTTCAAAAAAAGGACGAAATCGACTTCAAAAAAAAAAAAATTCGGCGAATTTTTTTTTTTTCGTCTCGCCATCGAGAATCACGTACATCGCGTGATTCTTTTTTCATTTGTCAGAGGAAGCTCGCGAAGTGGTTCCATTGAAAATTTATTAACTTTGCTTAGATAGTTTTTGAGTTTTCTTCAACAATACGATTGTTTTCCAGTGTATTTTTATAATGAAACTTCCTGTTGCAAGTAGTGGTATACGAATTTAAATGGGGCCTCAACAAAATATATATATTTTTTTTAATAAAAACAAAAACACAAAAAATGTAAATTTTGTTAAATACTAATCGTAGGAAAATATCGACTACTTTCTTACGATTAGTGTCTAAGATTTCAAATTTTTAAAGCAATGAGATTCGTCTCCGTAAAGAATTTTCTTGCAGCCCTATAAAATAAAATCTTATTTCATCGAAGTAACGAACCAAACCATGAAGAGATTGGATTTCCGTATTGCTGCAACATCAGCTTCCAGTTTCAGTCGAGTCAGATAATGTGGTTGTAGATGTAATTTTGTGCTGCCGGCTCCGCAAAATGTGGCTTACATAATTTATATTGCATCGTAAAATGTTGATTGTCGATACTACGAAATAAACGTATTAAGGTTGGAAGAAATATAACGCAAACTGCATGATTATTTGTAATACAATAAATCAAATCTTTATTAATTTCATCTCCATCATTGTGCTGCATACACGTTGTCTGTATTGGAACTCAGAGGGTTTTTGAGCAAGAGTATGCAGGGCAAAAAGTTTATTGCTGAGAAGGCGCAGCATGATGAGAGAGTACTGAAAATATATTTGAAAAGTTTCAGTTATTTAGAAACCCCGTGATCAGGAGTTCACTTTCAGATTTCGAAAATAAACGAAAAATCGTCGGTCCTGTGCGGCCTAACCCATATTGACATAAATAGGCAAATCTGATGAAGAAATTGTGGGCTTTCCCTAAATCTGACGACTTTGAAAACTCAGATTTGGACAATTTTTAAAAGGATATTCTGGGCGTAGCAACGCTTGCCGTGGTTGTTCCGTGGATGGGTGACCGTCTTTACATACCAAGATCCCTCCGTGGCTCGGAAAGCACGTTAAGCTGTTTTGGTCCCGGCTGTCATTCGTTGATCTTTGACAGTCGTTACGGGTCGTCAGAAGCCCCAAAATCTGACAACCAGTCTTACCAAGGGGTATCGTATTACCCAGTAACTGGGTTGTGGAGGTCAGATAGGCAGTCGCTCCATGTAAAATACTGGTATTCAGCTGCATCCGGTTAGACTGGAAGCCGACCCCAACATAGTTGGGAAAAGGCTAGGCAGATGATGATGATTCTGGGCGTATAAAAGTTATTCTGTACAATAATGTTACATGTCCTGATAGTGAATATATAAATATCTGACGGATTGATGTAGCCCCTTTTGGCAAATATGACGAAATTTTATTGATAAACAAAAGTACCCAAAAGTGGTTATAATTTTGCATTTATCTCTTAATCAACGAACCGGGTAGCTTTGATTGTTATTTGAATTTAAAACTGACCCTTTATTGATTTGGCGGCAGAAGTTTGAAAATATCAAACCCTTACAAGTAATGATTCATGCCCGACAATTGTTTTAAAAGGGTGGCAAAGATAGAAAGTCATACTTACTAAAATTAACGAAATCATTAAACTGTCGACTTGTTTACGCCGTAACACTATTATATTCAAGATTTTGTTGTAAATAATAACACAAGATTGTCAAGTTAACTAAGTAAACCTGAATACTTTTAATATTGAATAAACATGACCAATACACATGAGTGATAATGATGACACAGTCTTATCTCCGTCTAGCTATTTTATTATGGACCGTTGCGGGCTTTGTAAGCGATGAGGTCATTTTGTTACCACGATAACATAAATGTTACGTTAATCAGTGGAACCCTTTTTGAGTAGAAATATGGAGGTTCAGAATATAAATTTAAAAGTAAATATGGTTGCAATTAGTCCATTGTATGATAAAATTCTAAAGTATACTTACCTACTGGTTTATTATTATTATTATTTCTTTATTTAATGTAAGTTTAGAAAAATCTTGCTTATAAACTATGCCCCACAAAACCGTTTTCAGTTTGTCTGTGGGAACGGAACAAACATATTTTCGTTTGAAATATAATTTTATGTCACTGAAAACAATATTATATAAATCACTATTGATTCTATTAAACTTTCAGTAAAGTTATTGAACTGTAATAAATAAGTTTAAAACAGTACACAGTGCTGATAAAGCGTACCTGTGAACCAGTCTCTTTTGGTATTCAATTGTCAAATCCTCCGACCGACAGCAGGATTAAATATTTAAGAAAAATGTGCGGGTAATATTATTTAGCAGTATTCTAATTTAACAATAAAGGCTATTTTTTCCTTGAAATACTTGAAATTTCACGTCATGTTTCGGTCGAGTGACTACGTTACGTGTGTGATAGACGGGTTGTTATGAGGGATATTGAACGGTCTGTCAAATGGATTGGCAGGACAGCTTGCTCTGAAATGTTTATGCTAAACACTTGAATCGATAAACACTTTTTCGTTATGAAAATGTTTTTAGTAACCCAAATAATATACGATTTTACCTGTTTCAATAACTTAGCTAGATTTTAATTGAAAATACTTCAAAATCCTAAACTCCGATACTTTCGATGCTATATTTGTATGGTAGGTATATAAAATTTTTAGTTACACACTGAAGAGCATTTTGTATTGTTTTACTGACTGTACTTATTCAATTGAAATAAAAATCCCGATTCCATGCAGCGCACATAGAATATTCCAGTAAGATTGTCGACGAGTGTGGCTGTAAAATGTTATGTGCGCACAAATTGTCCATTTCGTCCTCTAACGCTCGGCACAGCTAAATGGAACGATTGAATAAAGTACAAGTGGTGATTTATACTGTTAGATTCGCTTCATAGCAAATGGACTTTTAGTCTGGCCTGTGTTATTTTGTTATTCGATTTGTTAGTTTTCTAACGAAGGCAAATCGAAACGACTAAAATAGAAAAACATCACAATCATCTTCATGGATAAGACAACAACACAAGATAAAGAACCGTTCTAGTTACATGTTACATATTATACCAAAACTAATAATAAAAAGAATTGGCAAGACTCATATTATAAAACCCAAACATAGAAAAAATTTAACTAACAAAAATACGTACATATCATTAGGTACATCATACAGGAAACTGTTTCATGTCAGCAAACATTGTGCTTAAAAATAAAAGAACGCTACGGGTGAGACGACAAAGGTCGCTTACGGATTAATCGGAAAAAATTGAACTAGGGTCACAAAATATGTTACACAACAACGTAGCAACAACATTTTAGTCAGAGTACCTTTATTGACCTGAAAAAACCCATCGATTCGAATCACATTACATTCTATTCACGGGACACCTGCGCATTATTTGTTTAAACAGCAAATAAAATTTATGGAAATGCGTGTATTTTATAACGCAATTGGGTCGAATTCAAATGATTAGGATTTACTTACAGTTTTGTAGTAAATTTTGCTAACTTATGATATCAAGTCCTACCGTTCTATATAAATTGACTACTTTTGTAAGTTACTATCAGGTGCATGATTAATTTTGCTGACATTTTCCTATTATGTAATGAAAACTCTACGATGGAGACTTCAACCATTTCAAGTTTGATCCCACTTTTGTCCACCGACTGCTTCCTTCACGTTCCTACCTACCTCACCGGTCAACTGACAAAGGATGCGGCCGCTCGACCCCTGTTATCACATACAAATAAATGAAACAGATAACTAAATAATACAAAAATCATCTCGTTTGGAACTAAGAGTCTGGAGGAAAAATCGTACCTACTTGTATTTCAAAGTTCCTAAAGGGCCCTGTTTGAGACAAAAGAAAGAAATCACTTCAGGGATAGTACTCGTATAATTGGGTTTCAGAATTTGACTGTATTCTGTTTCTTTTCGATTTTCACTAAAATAACTACTAACGTACGGCAATGTATTAGCGCATATTGTAGTTTAGTTTCCAATTATGGTGTATATTTTTTACAGCTAAATATAAGTAATCCGTGGCCTTCCTGACCAAGAAAATATTATTTTCGTTATACTGAAAATTCCCAGACTCCTGCAAAAGCCGGCGATAAATAAAATATTCAGCTGGTGTTGCATAAACAATAGCGCGAGCGGTGAGATCAGTGGGAGTAAATGGAAGCCGATATTCAAAGCCGTGAACAAAAAGCTGGATCATGTGTTCCACGTCGGTGTTGTACTTGACTTTATTGTCACCAGGCTCTATTTTCTGAGTTTTGTTTGCAAAGTCTTTTGTCCCGGTAAAGCAAAGAGGCTTTATAAATTATTATATAATTATGTAAATTATTACCAATTACAAAATGTAAACTAGGTAATGTTTGCATTCGCAAACTGCCTACGGACTGACGTCATCTATGAAACTATTATGTAGCTATGCTCAATACGTACCTGCATAACTGGCCATGCAAAGTCTTTTTTTCAGCAGTTATATTCTCTTCAATATAAAGTAAGAAAATGTCCATATTGGACTAGACAGGTTACGATCGCACACGCTGCCTCTATGCTCAAAGCCGATCACACAAGCGAGCCGGCAAATTGGATGTCATGGCCAGTGCCATTGCCACCAATGCCTGTCAGTCGACCGAGTCTCGTTGTGGAGCCGCATTATACAACAGGAGCTGATTACCTAGGAAGCGGGATTAAGAAGTCTCGTCGATAGTTTGGTTCGTCACCACTTGTAGCTAGTTTATTAAACATACCTAATTTAATGTTAATGAATAGTGGGTTCTGTGTACTGGATACATCGTCTCCTCTAATTCTGAATGAAATCGTACTTCAATACCATACTGGTAAAATATTCTATTCCACGAATCAACTCATTTTTTCTCAGAATATAATAATTTTGAAACAATTGCCAGGGTATGTTTAAACAGAAAGAGATTGCCTGTGTGCTGGATCAAAATGTTCCCATTTCACGTTCCATTAGGTTAATGACAGATTTTGATTCTAGGTAATGCTGAAATTCCGCTTTACCTAACCCTTTTTTCCAACCCCTAAATAGGGTAGAGTGTGTTTATTTCACACGAACAGAAGAAGGTCAGATTGATATGGTTTTCACTTTAGTTTTTCTCATTACTTGGAAGAAATAAGTTTACAAACGCTTTCTAACAATTTTTAAACTCATTTCCTCAGCTTTTAACAAACTGTCAGGCTAGTCCATAAAGTTAGTTAGTTAACTTCTTCCACATTTTGTTTTCTCACATATGCTCGCTGGTACTTTATTTTCTCACAAATAAAGCAGGTGAAGTTTGCAACAAATGATGTTCCGTATGGAGGCTTTTAGTCATGCGGTTGGCATTTAGCGGTAACTTATAATATGTGGGTACCTGCGTAAACACTCTCATAAACAGGTGACATGGACAAGAATTCATTGAATTGTCTACAATAGTTGTTCCCAAATTTATTGCTCCTACTTGTTACACATTCACAAACAAATATTATCAACTTGAACTGCGGAGGGGCCATTCTTGTAATTTTAATTATAAACGTTCACAATCTGATGTCAGTCTCAATCTGTCAAAAATACCTCTAATTAGAGGTATATATTGTTTAAAAATGTAGGGAAATTTACCTACATTTTTGTCAAGTTTCTGACATTTATTGTCGCTGAGTTGAGATTACTAGATCTAACAATACAATACATAATATCTTAGCATTACAAGGTTGGTCCACAAGTGACCTTAAAATTAATGGTGAATAATAAGTATCCAATGAGGTCTATGAGTAGGTAAGTACATATTTTCTTCTAACATAAAAAAAAAATAACTGGCAAAAATGAAAGAAACATTATGAATATCGCTTTTGTTACGCACAAAGGCGGATTTTGCTTTACTAAAGTATAAAAGAAAATCCGGCTTGAACATACCTACTTATAATAAAAACGAGGAAACGATTCGTAACACTCATTGTTCGTATCACGTTGTTACAATAAATATTACTGAGAAACTTATATTTATTACGTGAACGTTTGGTCCGAAATAAAGTGTTCGGCCAACTTATTTTTTCTTTGGAGCCAATGTTTTATGAAAACTCTAGTCTTTTGAAAGAAAAGAAAAAGAAAATTTTATCCACAATAACCATGATTTTGTTATAAAAATTGTTATTGTAGTTGTTACGAGAATATATAATGGCATAACGTAGATTAGATTTTTCTGTTGAGACTATTCTGTTGAGGTCACCAATCAATCATCTTCTACCTAGTCTTTTCCCAACTATGTTGAGGTCGGCTTCCAGTTTAACCGGGTGCAGCTGAACATTAATATTTTACCAAAGGCAATCAATAATTACAATAATATTAAAATGCCAACCGGTCTTTGAACAACATGTGACACTGCACTATCAATTTACTGAGATTGCTCACAAGGACACTACAAAATTCGGCCGATTCTATCAACCTATAACCTATTTTGTTATCTCCATGAGTGTATCTACATTTAAAATTAATTCGTTATATTGAACGCCATTAATATAAACGGTTTTATATCCGATACGCATATCACGTTTGTCATCCAGCTTGCATGCGACACACCGGGATATTCCCACTGTCAATATTTGATTTGGCTTCAACCCGAGCGCGTCACGCGTCGATGTCTTTCAATAGCGTTACGTACGGCTCGGTGAACTCCCAGCCTATCATGGCTTATAGCGGAGCGGATTTCTGCTTCGTGTGTTTAAAACCAAAAGGCTGTGGAAATTAAAGAATATTTTTTTTTGCATAGAGTTAAGTTTCAGTGTTTAGCTGGTGAATGGAAAAAAATTGCAAGTAAATTTTAATTTGAATGCATTATGAATGTTGGAAAGAGATGGCGGATTGTATAAGGAGAGTAGCAAAAGATGCGTTTGGAGAATCGAAAGGGAAAGGTATGATAGAAAAGGATACATGGTGGTGGAACGAAGACGTGCAAAAGATGCTAAAAGAAAAGAAAATTGCGTTTAAAGAATGGCAGGGTGTAGAAAACGGGAATGAGAGTTTGAAAGAAGATAAGAAGGAGATTTATAAAGAATGGAAGAGAAAGGCAAAAAAGGCGGTAGCAGTTTCGAGGGCTAAGGCGCAGGAGAAGTTGTATGACTCACTGGACAGCCCTAGAGGCCAGAAGGAGCTCTACCGGATTACAAAAGCAAGAGAAAGGAGAACGAGAGATATTCTTCACATTAAATGTATGAAAGACGACGTCGGTAAGGTTCTGTATAAAGATGACGAAATAAAAGAACGATGGAAGGTTTATTTTGAAAAGCTAATGAACGAAGAGAATAAATGGGATGGTGTGCTTAAAGAGGTACAAGTAAATATGGGTTTGGTGAGGGAAATTAGCATGGATGAAGTAAGAAAGGCAGTTCAAGGTATGAAGAATGGGAAGGCTATGGGCCCAGATGATATACCAGTAGAAGTATGGAAGTGTTTAAAAGAAGATGGATGTATGTGGCTGACTTTATTCTTCAATAAGTTGTTGCATGAAGGTGGGATCCCACAAGAATGGTGCAATAGTTCGCTAGTGCCCATCTTCAAGAATAAAGGTGATGTACAGGACTGCAACAACTATCGAGGGATAAAGCTCATGTCACATAGTATGAAGGTATGGGAGAAAGTAATAGAGAAAAGACTGCGAGAGGAGAGTGAGATTACCCCAAACCAGTTTGGGTTTATGCCAGGTCGAGGAACAATGGGCGCCACTTTTGCACTCCGCCAGTTGTGCGAGAAGTACAGACGTGCACATAAGAACTTGCAGATGGTGTTCATTGATCTGGAGAAAGCGTATGATAGGGTACCTCGGGATGTTCTGTGGTGGGCCTTGAAAGAGAAAGGTTTGCCCGGGAAGTATGTAGAGTTAATTCGTGCTATGTACAATCGATCTCGTACCTACGTCCGATCGGCTGCTGGCAATACCGACGAGTTCAGTGTGGCTGTAGGCTTGCACCAGGGATCGGCTTTAAGTCCTTACCTCTTCCTGTTGATTATGGACGCTCTGACGGCGGACATACAGGAAGAGGCCCCCTGGTGCATGCTGTTTGCCGATGACATTGTTCTTGTCGGTGAAGATGGATCCGAGATCCAGAGCAGATTGGAGAAATGGCAACAGAAGCTGGAGGATGTTGGCTTGAAAATCAGCAGAACCAAAACTGAACATATGTTCTGCGATTTCGGCGGTCTCTCCAACTCTAGAGCCATAGCGCTTGATGGCGCGCTTCTCCCAGTCTGCTCCGACTTTCGGTATCTCGGTTCACTCGTGCAAAGCGATGGCGAAGTAGATCGGACGGTTAAGCACAGAATTAACACTGGATGGATGAAATGGCGGCAGGTCACGGGAACAATCTGCGACTCCCGCATTCCCCTTAAACTTAAGGGGAAGATATACAAAACCATGGTTAGACCTGCTGTCTTGTATGGATCAGAATGTTGGGCCACAAAAGGGATGAATGAAAGGCAATTGCATGCAGCTGAGATGAGAATGCTGAGAGGGATGTGTGGTGTTACACGAATGGATAGAATAAGAAATGAGTATATAAGAGGAAGTTTGAAAGTGGCACCGGTAATTGAAAAGTTATGTGGAAACCGGTTGTCATGGTATGGGCATGTATTACGGAGGAATGAGGAAAATGTCGTGAGGAAAGTTTTGAGTATGAATGTCGATGGCTATAAGAGTAGGGGACGACCAAAGAAACGATGGATGGACTGTGTGAATGATGATATGGTTAGAAAGGGGGTGACTGTCGAGATGGCGGCTAATAGAGGAGTTTGGAAGAAAAAGACATGTTGCGCCGACCCCAAATAATTTGGGATAAGGGCAGGAGAATGATGATGATGAAATTGTTAATGTTATTAAATTAAATGCGAAAGGTTCGCTTTTGTTATTTATACATTTTAAATTAGATATACATAGTTATTAGATTTATTCATTAAATTAGTTTCTAAAGTGCAAACAGAAATCAAATTAATAAAAACTTTTTAATAAAATAAAATTATACACAAGCAAAAGTAAAGTGGAAATCGAGACTAATTATGAAAGTATTTCTTTTGAATTTCTAATAAGTATGACAGACATTGCTCTGAGGCACCGTTCAATATTAATTTTATAAAAAAAATGTTTTATTATTTTAATAAAATTAAATATGTTTTATTATTTTATGAAAATTAACTGAATTTATGCTGCTAAATATAATTTATAAAGGCAATAAAATATTTTCCTTTGTATTTGATGCAAGAAGACCGCCGACTGCAGGAGACGTATGGAAAATTGAACAAAAATCATCCTCCGTCGTCGCGGGCTCACATCGGACATTCCTTCCTCTGTTCACTTCCTCAACCCACACCCGTTTAACAGGAAATTACTACTTATTGCTTTGTGCAACTCAGCTCTATTATAGCTTGTAATAGCTGTAGTTTCCTAATCTTGAAAAGAACTTGTGATCTTGTATGGGCAAATAACAGAAAAATAAAAATAAAGGGTATTTTTATTTTTCTGTTATTTTCTAGAAAGAAAAACTCAATTATTAAAGTTTTTGGTGATGTTGCGTGCTTTTTATTGCGATACAAACACAAAACGTACCGAGCCTACACTAATCAACTACATTATGCGGCAAATTATGCGGCAAAAAATGCTTTTAAGTAATAAAACAGTTAAAAATTAATAAATTCATTAAAAATTAAACAGCTTTTAATTACTTACATAAAATTTTATTTAATTATATTACCATCGGTTTTTACATGAAATCATGACAATTTATTTAAATCATATATGCTATGAACGCAAATACATTTTAAATGATAAACATCAAGCGTTTGTAAGAGTAGGTATAAACTTAAATGGCAATTACAACAATTTCTAGAACCACAATTTCCTACTAGAATCGTGTTCTAATAAAGTTGACGTATTGTATTTACTATGTGGTTTTACGAATCAATTTGTTCAAAGGGAGCAGTGATTTGTGTTACGCTGAACAATTAACAGTTGATAGTGGATGTAAGTAGTTAATAACACCAACGTTAATTTACCGAAATCACAAACACACGTGCAGACATGGCATGTTTAAAAATAAAGCGAATACGACAAAATATAACATGACGTCATATTTATGTGTATCATGTCCAATTATCTTGCTTAACACTGAACACTGTTTGTGTTAAGTGTACTTTCTACCTACCGGAAATAGACGTAAAGGTACATACATTGCCAGGGCGGAGGGATCGTCCGAAAGGGTTACCGCTGCCCTGGAACAGAAAGGGCTAAGGAAGGAACACGGGTGGGTTTTAGTCAGTAAGAGTCTGACACTCCCTTCCGCTCCACCCAGAGCGGGAGGGGTCATTTGATGATTTCCCATCCTAAACAAAAAAATATGATGAACAAAACTGATTGTGGTTCTGTAATTAAAAGCGTCCACACACATCAAAAGAATTGTGTGACTATATACACTTTTGTTTTAATTTCTATCGATGTTTTTCAATAGTTCCTGCCCTTTAATTATACTACAACCGTGGGTGTGTAATGTGGATAATTATGTAGGTGGAGATAGGTGGTCCTGGCATGGATGATCTCCAAATGGGTCATTTTCACGGCATGCCTTGTTATATTTTAATTACTTCCTGAACATAGCTCAATAAAAAGAAAATTTCTATAACTCCGGATGGTCCCACAAAAAATAAGTTCTATACTACAAACTGTTTTTCTGTTCCATTAACTTGAATAGTCCGAGTTTGTTCGGGTAACGTCGCTGAGACAAACGTGGTCAAGCTTCAGCATCAGACTGCCA
Source organism: Apamea crenata (assembly GCA_949629185.1). Taxonomy (NCBI): domain Eukaryota; kingdom Metazoa; phylum Arthropoda; class Insecta; order Lepidoptera; family Noctuidae; genus Apamea; species Apamea crenata. The sequence continues at coordinate 6,220,296 of OX451371.1, read as the reverse complement.
ACAAATGCGTCTATACAACTCAGGGACGGTTTCTAAATTATGTTAAAAAAATACCTGAAACCTTAATAACGAAAGGGTCTGCCTCATAAACCTGACCTTCGAGATTTTAGATTTAAGTATTTTTGTTTTCTTTAAGTTGCTTTGATTTTATTTCTCTTTTCCTTGTAGTAAAGTATTTGATTAGTTCCAATCTGTGTACTACTGTTACGCAAAACGTTGGTAACTTCTTGTTTATTTTGTTTGTATTAAGAGACCAGCACCCCAATTGCGTAACACACAATCAATCGTAATCTGAATCATTTTGAAACAAATTGCTAATCCATTGCTTCATAAGTTCGAAACATTTGTCTGCTCAACACGTAAATAACGCAATGACATTTTGTTGAACTGTCAAAATGAAACCGATTCCGATTAATCGTGTGTTACGCAATTAGGGTGCAAAAGAAAAAATGTGTAACGTAAATAACAGAAACAAGATTTCGTTTTGAAAAAAAGGATGCTGTTCCAGCAAATAACAGATACGATATTGTCAACAGATCACTACGGAGGCAAGATCCATCCATAACAGGCTGAATATCTTCGTTCTACGACGAACGAAATGATCCAAATTCCTTTGATGTAACATCGGAACACAGCTTCGTAGATTCTAGGAACTGGAATCAAATTCTTCGTCTGTCATACTAGTTGAAAATATTTCACGTTCACCGCAGCGCTGGAGTCAACGCAACGCTGCAATATATCACGGACGTGTCTCAGATACTGCGCACTTTATATTTCTTCCGTACATACGAAATGTGTTCAAATTATAAGTACCTAATCAGAAAGAATACCTAATCAAATAGATGTGATATTGAACAATGTCAACTGTATATTTTACAGTTTGCGTGCTTTTACAAAAAATAAGTGGCATTATGTGTTTTAATACAATTTGGTAACTCCTGGTACCTTATAAAAACAACATAAGGCACTACCTCTCAAAAAGGAACACTCACACACACTTTCAGCGCGAGCCTCAACGAAATATTGTTAAAGAAATAATAAAGTTATGAAGGCAAAGAAAAACTCTCACTTGTACTGTAACATTTTTGGCCAAACCAATATCGTACAGTGGACCTGCAAACTTTGGCACGTTGCCAAATTAATTTGATACGAAATTACTCTTCACATGTACGATGGAGCTCATTTAAAAGTTTATATTAAAAAGACGAACAGAAATCAACTTTTTAACCTAATTCTTAAAATAGCGATGAAGAGGGTCAATGATTTGGATTCAAGTATTTTGAAAAGACAAATAAGCCAAACTCCTATCAATAAGTATTTTGACTGTGATAATTCATGAGTTTTGGTATTAATGGTCTGATACTTTACAAATCCATAAAAATAATTATTCATTATTGACGATTACCTTCTCTTTTTAAGCTCGTGAAGCAGCGTCTCGGAATCACTCTCCTCAGCATCATTGCAGAGCACGCGGACGCTCAGCAGCGGACCAGGGAGCACCAGGGACCACCAACCTGCGGCGGTCTCTTGATGGGCACAATAACGGTACCAAAATTCACAAACCCTTTTGGCCATCCCGGTAAAATGGGAATGGGATTAGATATCGAAATACTACGGGATTTGGAACTACACTAAGTTAGAACTTAACTATAACAAGTAGCAAGGGGAGTAGAAGATGAGTTAAATCATAAAAATGCTATTACAAGTAAAGCAACGGTTCACATACTTGATAAAATTTATAAATGCCCAATGACGGTATACAGAGAAAAGTTCTTTACCTCCCGTGCTAGTCAAGGACTGTGTTACGGCAAGGTAAGATTCTCGCTCATGGAATAATAGTCATAATGTAAACACGTTAAGACACTTTTTACCAATTACATATGTTTTTTTTTTTTTTTGTGGATGGGAAATCATTAAATGACCCCTCCCGCTCTGGGTGGAGCGGCAGGGAGTGTCAGACTCTTACTGACTAAAACCCACCCGTGTTCCTTCCTTAGCCCTTTCTGTTCCAGGGCAGCGGTTAACCTTTCGGATGATCCCGCCGCCCTGAATTACATATGTTTTGCTATGAATCATAGATGATGATAACGAGTTACAAGTTTAGCGTTAAAAAGTAGTATATGCAAAGAGATCAGACAATGCAACTACTAACGTTATTTCAATATAAACAAAGTGTTTTCACAATAACAATAATTGTCCAGAATTTGTAATATGACAAACGTGTTAAAAATAATATAAAATAATAAAAAAGGTGTTACTAAAACTAAAATAATAAAAATGGAAGTAAGAACATAACAAAAGTTGTAGTAAATTATAAATTGAAAAGTATATTTATTCCATCCCAAACTCCACGGCAATCACCCGCCGCATCAGTCCCATTAGTAGCTATAAATATCCTTAAATATATAAGTAGATAAGACCAACACATTGGGCACCAACTCACGAAGCCCGAGATACCACAACAAATTCAGTCACAAAACTATTCCTATCCTTATCACTATCAATATTACCAACTAATAACAATGTAGGAAAATATAATGCATTACGCAATACGTTACAAGTGAAAAGGTCCTAATGTAATGTATTTACTGCACATGTGTATATGTATATACAATGTGGAGATGACAATATGACTTTAAATGAAAACACTGGCAATACTGGTTTATAGAAACATTTGTAAACTATCAAATAAATCCGAACATCGAAATTAAAAAAACAATTTTTTCTAACAAACTAAATAGCTTAAAACTGCAAACAAAATAAAACACCATTTATAAAATTGGTACACTGACCTGCGATAAGAATGGCAACGCAGCTTGGTTTCATTCATGTGGCCGACGCGGACGACGGCGAATGTTTGGCGTATTCTTATTATTATTAATGCTCAATTACACAAATCAAATCACAGAATATTAACCAAATAGTCGGGCATCATTCACCCGCGAGTTATTCACTAATCAATTTATTATTCACAATCACTTTTCGATCACATAATTATGTCGCCAGTTATTAATTTTTTTTATTTTCAATATGTCCGCCGTGTTCTTGAATACATAAACTACACCGACGTATAATGTTATTTCTCACTCTTGATAATAGGTCACCATTAGCAGCCATTTCTTTCAATTTATTAAAAGATATTATTATTCTATTTTTTAATTCCTCAACGGTAGTAACTTCTGTTGAGTATACCTCATTCTTTATGTGACCCCACAGAAAGAAATCCAGGGGCGTGAGATCTGGTGACCTCGCTGGCCACCGCACTGGTCCAAAACGGCCAATCCACTGCTGTCCGAACATTTGAGTCAAACGCTCTCTTGCAGACACCATTGAATGAGCTGGTGCTCCATCTAACTGGTACCACATCTGCCTGTACACGTCCAGCGAAAGTTCGTCCGTGTACTCGGAAACGGATCCGTCGAGGAGTTCAATGAACTTTACAGCATTTAAATTGCCATCAATAAATACCGGACCAATAATGGTATTTCTGTGTATGCCAGCCCACACATTGACCGCAAATCTGTACTGGTGCGAAGACTCCCGTACTAGATGCGGATTCACGCGGCTCCAGTACCGAAGGTTCTGTCGGTTCCATAAACCATTCCTTGTGAATGTACTCTCGTCAGTCCACAGCACATTGTACAGGAAGTCAGGATTCTCGAGATGTTTGGTTTCCAACCAGCGACAGAAAGTTTCTCTTATTGGCTATCTTACTTACTTATAAGGTCTGCGTTTGTCACGTTTCAAAACTTTTTGAATAGTTTTGTGATTTACACGAAAATGTCGACCTGCATTACGCAGACTGCACGTCGGATTGCGATCATAATAATTAATAATTCTTTCGTCTGAAATCACATTTGCACGTGGAGGAGCACCATCTACGTGCTCCCATCAAGGATTGATTTTCCCGTATCCTCAAGTTACCTAAGTTTACTTAGCTATTTAACTAAGTACGTTTATGTGTCCTGTCACTATTAAAACAAAGCGTCAAATTTCGCACAACACAACACAACCAACAATGATACGATAACACTCGCGCGGCGACTTCAAACGGGGGGCGCGGGCGCATCCGAGAGACTTACTTTACCAGAGAAAAACAAAACGCGTCACAGGCAGGAAGCACGTCCGGTGACTCACTGACTGAAGGCGTAACCGAGACACGCCGACAAGTAGCAAAGTAGGAACAAGAAAACTTAGCTATCTCTTTCGCACATACATATTTTGCGATTGACAAGAGTGCGTAACAGCAAAGTAATAACTTTCGCATGCATTTTTTCTTATAGTAGCTGTGATGACACGCTTTATGACTCGCTTTAGGCTCGGGCATAAAGTATAATTTGCATTGAGAAAATAAGTTTGAATGAAAAGACGTAGTTTTTATAGTAGCGAGCTGGCAACGTCTGTCGTTAACCTGTCGCGTGCTTTTCTGTTTACAATACATCGTGTAGAAAATACTTAAAATGAAAAATAAAGTCCTGTGGCTAAACTACTGGATATATTCATTTGATTTTTTGTGTGACGGTTGGGAATATCATGACTTATACGAAGTTTCATTTATGATCCTATTGTCCTCCCCACACTGTATATATATATATATAACACAAATAATCCCTGTGTACTAATCTTCAATTAATAATGATTACTTTATAATATATATATTTATATATATTACTAACATATATTCATATAATGGTTTTATAATCTTATTTAGTACTTGTCGGTAATCAATAATACTATATATATATATATATATATATAAATAAATAATTACTGACATATTTGTATAAGTTTTTTCAGTCTGTTGATAATCCAAGTCACTCAGAAAGTTAGTTAAGTTAGTCGGCGGTAGTTTAGGATTGTGGCGGTAGGCGGCTAATATTAGAATGGAAATGCAGGATTTATATTCTTTAAAAATACATGAGACAAATAGCCTTATATTTATATTATGACGGAGAAAATTGTGCTCGGTTCTGTCTTGAGCGGCTCACTGTGGGAAGGAGGTTAGTAAAGTGCCACATTACTGTAATTATTCAATGTGGTCGTCGAGTGTACCGCGGAATGAGAAAATAATGTCGTTGACATTTATACGCTTAGCGAACACGGTGCTTGACGTCGGGTCTACTTTTTCCTTGTTTTAGTAAGAGCTTATCATTTTGTGCCCACTTTTCCTTTTCAGTTCTATTTTTTTTAAATTAAATGATAAATTATGCCTTGATACCTATAATAAACAGTTTGGCTCTACTGATATTATGTTTCTCAGCAAAGCTATATTTAAGAGTGAAATCACGACTATTTTAAGAGATCATAACCCTGGTATAATTAGCTAATAAGTGCTTTTTAATTTGTTCTGCTAATAGCTAGCTATTCTGTATAGTAATCTGTGGATAACGTCTTGAGTAGTGTATTTGTTACTTTTATTATTATAAGTTTTTATATTGTGTGTCTACTATGTAATATACTGCTGTTTGTTATTCCTATCAACAAAAAAAATAAAAAAATATTTCTGTAAGTAAAATAATTTATCATTTAAACACGTCAATCATATTTTTTAAACTAGATGAGGTGGGCGTTTCCTATTTGACTCTGAGAAGAAAGGCCGAATAAACTCAGAGGTCTCTTTAAAAGTCCACACATAATCTTAACTTATCTATGCAAAGGCAGCTTCTTCAATCAAACATTTAATAACTTTTAAACTGATCTAAACATAATTGTATTCGTAGCATAAAACTGAGATACTGAATATTAAATGTTACGAGATAGAACTTCCTAAGTAAAGAATCGTGTCTTGAGCTTGCGGACATGAAACAACCTTCATGTTTCGCACCTACAAAGCCAGAACCAGTAGATCTTACTTTTGTCTTCCAGTTAAACTTTACACCTCACCACCTTTACTCACCTCTCTTCATTTATACAACACTAGCTTTTGCCAGTGGCTTCGCCCGCGTGGAGGTCGGAAATTATCCCACGGGAACGTACTACCGGGATAAAAAAAGCGCATAGGTTTTGTATGAAACAAATCTGCTGTTTCATACAAAAGTTAACCTACGCGGTCAAAATGTATGGAACAGCTAAGTTTTTTTTTTATAAGTAAAGAAAAGTTTCCATCCAGGGGTGTCTAGGACTATATGCATATGAATTCATGGTTGCAGTTTGCGCGTCGATAACCATGCCAACTTGTTTAATAAACGAAAAGATTTGCAGTTGCGATATTTGGTTTTAATGGAATACAAGAGCCATTTGTCCGGAGTTTATTAGCATATGAAAATAATAAATCTATTGATATTCCGTATTTGTTTTGAGAAAAACACAGGGTTAAAAGAAAACAGGGTACGATTCCATAAATTCTACAGAAATTAGGGTGAAATATAAAACGCCTTGTTCATTTCCAGAGCTTCGATGCCTTTAAACAACGAACCTTTGCACGAAAATGCTACTCGACTTCAAAGTGACAAAGGATACACTAGCGTCTTATTTTCCTTGCAGAGAGAAATGTAAAATGACAAGGCTAGGTGCAAAGCTCTTAAGTGAGTAACATGTTGCCATATCTAACACGTTCGTCCTTGTTCATATCATCTGCAGTATCAGAAGCTTAGAAGAAAAGCGTGGTTACACAGACACACGAAAAGTGACTTTATAATATGTGATGATGGTATAATATATGATGGTGGTTGATAGCAACGATTACAATGCATTAATCTCAGTTTTTCCCTTAATTAAACATTAATACATGATGCTTTTTCCTATTCAGTGTTTATTTCAATATTAAAAAAAAAAACAGAATTGACCATTACATAAACTGAAAAATGATCAAAATACACATTTTGCAAAAATTTTACCATTAGTTACTATTTTTAACAATTGCTTGAGTTTAACTACGGATAAAAAGATCGGCCCTTAGTCAATGGCTATGCCTTGCGAAAGGAATAGATACTTCCCCATTTATTCTTATTTGTTCAAAGGACACAATTTATTAAGTTACTCACAACGACAAAATACTTCTAAACTTCGAGTCATGCTTCGAAGTTAAAAGATTTCCCTGGCGTTATTTGTTTCCTGCGAATATTGAAATTCCGATGTAGATTGTGAATTTTACCTATAATAAAATGAAAAATTACGGGATCAAAAAGGTATAAATTTCTTATATCGTACATACCTACGTTGTTTATTGTAAATTTTCAATAGCAAAATTTTCAGTTTTGATCACGAATTTTGGAGTTGGAATTTTTGCTCGGCAAAAGGCTCACTTTCTATGCCTGTAATAGAATAAAGTTGGAAATAGAAACGAAACGCTTTGTTGGGCGAATAAATCCGTCTTAGTTCAGCAGTTTGATTACAAGAGCTCGTTTTGTTTTGTTTCCTCATCGTCTCTCACTACACACGACTGCTAAAAGGTCAGTCTCGAGGGACTGACGTACGTTTGTTAACTCAACGGTCAAGTTTACAAAGGTAAACGTTTGTTCACACACACAATATTGTATTGATGGTCCGTCGTCGTGAGGATTTCAGTTCTGTAGAGAGGATGAAAGGAAGAAATGTAGGTACACATGGAGTATACTTGACATGCAGCCTTTAGTAATTTTAGATATTGTTTGTCTGGTACGAAATAACTGTTCCTTGTGGAGACTGCGGGACTCCATTGGATGCAAGAAGCACACGACCGATCGATGTGACCAGTAGTGGACGTCTCTAGACTGGAAATGATGATGACGATTTTGGGAAAGTTAGTCAATTCAAAATTTGACGTATTTCGATATTGTGAACTTTTTTTATTAGCCTTTACTATCCCACTGCTGGGCAAAGACCTCCCTACTCTCCTTCCACCTCTCTCTGTCCAGAACTGCCAAGGACCGATCTTTATGCGAACTATGGTTTAGTTATTCTATAAAACAATTTTGATAACGTTGTTTCACAACTGCAACAAATAGCTCAATATCGTCTACTTCACCGACGAACAAAAATTGATTGCGGAACCCATTTTCCTTAACCAATAAAAATATACGATTCCCCTCGGATTCCATCTTGAACATAAATCGAGATGATGAGCAAATGGAATCAGTAAGTTATTTTAGAACTCATTTTATTTTTAAACGTTGCCCCACACTAGGAATTACTCCTGTATCGTGGGTGCTTTTACAAACATTTAAACTCACATGCACAAACAGCCTCGGAACAACTACCTGTAGACAATATAAATATTTATTCCGTGCGGGGATCGAACCCGCGACACGCAGCGCAGCAGTCGATCACTCAGCCACTGCGCCAACTGTGTCGTCAAATTGTTCAATTCATGCTTTGGTTACAGTTAAGGACCTTAGCGTATTTTTGCAGAAGTATAAATCAGCTATATTAATTTTCTTCTTTTTTTTTTTTAATCTGTAACTTTTCTTCGTATAGAAACAATGCGAAAGAATTTAGGGAATAACTTGCCTACGAACATCCTGTATCTACATATGAAGTTTAGACAGCCTCAATTAATTTGGCTATAAATGTATATTATGACTTATAAAGGATAAAGTCCTAAGAACAATTAATTCAGAACGGCTTACTGTCAGAAGTTTAGCAGACAAGTTACATTTATTTTGTTTTAAGTCATGTGCCTTACAATTCCCAACACTAGTTTATTATATAAATGGACTTTTCATTAATGGTAGTAGGGCATGATTAAATATTGTTTAATAAAAGTTACATCTACTCTATTATCTTATATAAATAAATATAAATATCCCTGGACATTTCACACAGCACCATTTGTCCCAAGCTAAGCAACCTAATGCTTGTGTTATGGTAACAAGATGGCTGATAAACTACTTATACACAATTTTTTTTTTGTAAATACATACATATTATAGATAGAAAAGCGCCCAGACTCGGAACAAATACATGTAGGTCATATTTGTTCCGTGCGGGAATCGAACCTGCGACACGCAGCGCAGCAGTCAATCACTTAACCACTGCACCAACCGTGCCGTCAATCAATTATCTTATATAGACTACAGGTATCTTTGCGTAGCTTTAACCTATTTTGATAAATATAAAAAGGAAAAAATCTTTTTCCACACATTGTTTGAACAAAACTCATTCTATCGTTCGTTCATAGGTACATTACAGTTAACCTGATCACCTTTTCTCTGTGTTCCGTTCTGTAGTTGTGTTACGCAGCATCCCTTGGGATATAAAGTAATCCATTCTACTTCCATCTAAGGGCACCTCTCGAGGATTTTACTCGAGAGTTGGTACTTCAATAACTTTACATACCTACATGAAAACAACGATTTCAGTATCAATATTGCTATAATATTGAATAGGATAAACACAGGGGCTGTTAACGTGATAGCCATAATTTATAAACTTATGAAACGTCCAATTTGTTGTAAGAACGGCTCTCTTCTGCCGCGTCCAACGGGTTCAACACGGTTTTCCATGACTATAGTTTAAAAACTACGCTTACGTGAACCAACCTGTAACTTACGTTAAACTTCACATTTTATAATTTTACTAGCAACCCGCACGTTTTTTTTTTTCACACGGTTTTTACGAGTTGACAAGACATCGAGATTTGAATGCTATATCTTAGTTTAATATTAATGTATTATAGGTACACATATCCCTTTACTGGAACCTTTTACTGTTATTCAGCTGCATCCGGTTAGACTGGAAGCCGACCCCAACATAGTTGGGAAAGCGCTAGGCAGATGATGATGATGACACGTAACCCTTTCGGAATAAATTTTCAAAATGATGGTGACAACCGCATCAAAATCTGTTGCGTGGCTTAGAAGAAAAATGCACACACACTCACACGAAAAGCGATTAGAATTCTATATCCCCCTGTTCGTTGAATTCATCGAGACTTTCAATAAATCAACGTTTGGATCGCGTTTGCTTGATTTAACTCGTCCACAATAGTTCTGGATGGGAGGAAATTCCCTCGAAATAGAGGTATTTATACAGGTACTTAGAGGTACCTATAAGTATCGTAGTTTCGCAGAAATTTTTCGTTCCCCGGTAAAGTTATTTTTGCCCTTTCCATTTTCATCTTTTGATGGCTCAAAACAAAAATTAATAAAGAGGCTTAGTTAACATTCATGGGTTACATAAGTACATGAACAAATTATACGTAGAGAATCGTAGAATTAGTGAGTGTGTTGGATGACGTCGGCTGACGGGATGTACCTACCATTGAGCATCCGTCTAGGCTTACTGCGATGGGTTTTTTAGACGTTACGAAAAAACTGTGTTGTATTATTTATAGAAAACTTTATGCTTTTTTTACACGATTAAAAATATACTGACATTGTATGGCATTTCATGGCAATGAGTGTCGAAAGGATTTAGGTACCTGAAGTATTTACTGTCCTAATTATATACTCTGAACATTCAGCTAAATTAACATTAGTTCTCTTGATCATCCTCATGGTAATCCTTGTGGATCACGAATAAAATTGAATAATTTAACATTGTGGTCCTAACCTTGCGTGCTCAGCCTCTTAGTGATATCTCGGTTATCTCGTCGAACACCAAATACAGTGTACAAGAGGACGTTGAGGAGTTTGGTAACGTTATACATTGAATATGTAGGCCTACCTAGGTGTCCTGCCTGAGATAGTAGCTCAGGTGAATTTACAGCCTGGTACTTATTAGAAACTAGCTTCTGCCCGCGACTTCGTACGCGGATCCAGTCCCTTTCTCGTTCCGATAGGAATTTCGGTAAGAGTTTGAACCGTGTGTTGATATGTCAGCCAATAAATCAATCAAAACCGATGGAGGATTTCGATTAAGTTTGGTATAACTTAGATTGAGTGTTGTAGACTGGGTAGGTTATAACTTCATTAAAATATAAAGGTAGAATTATTTTCATTCCGAAATTATGAAGCGAAATTAATATCAATTAGTTACCATCACTATTCTAAAAAAAATCTTTATAAACTGTATTGTTGGTTTTTCCGTCGGGTGCCAAAATATAAAGCCCGGAAGCGTTGCTAACCCTTGAGAAAGCAACATAAAGTTGGCCATGAGAAAAACAGCCGGTTCTCAAATTAACACCAGCAGCTTTCAGTGTCTGTCCCTGTGACTTGTTTATTGTCATGGCAAAGCATGTAGTCACAGGAAACTGTGTGCATTTAAATTGAAAGGGGAAATTGTTGGGGATGAGTGGTATGCGCGGTAAGAACACAGTCTCACCGGCACCACTCCCAGTGAGGATTACAGCTACAATAATATTACGTTGTAAAGCTTCGACTATAAGTCGGGTTCCATTACACAGTTTCGGCGGTGTCAAATTTCGCATCAGCATTATCGGAACACCAACTTTGAGTCTTATTTTATGAGCAGGGAGACCACTCGCTGTGAGTGAATTGAGGAACTCAACTGGGTAATTGGTGACGTCGTCCTGATCGTCTACGTTATCAGAAGAAGTGTAAACGACTTCATCTCCAATAATTTCCCCCAATTTTTTTTCATTTATTGATGCAGCTTGTTCGTTTTTTGGGGTCGATATGGCGCGTTCACATATCCACGAATTCTTCTGGTTTCTTATGCTCTGAATGTCCCCAAGTACTGATTATATAAGTTCCTCTTTGGAGGCAACAACTTTTCCAAGTATATCAGAAACAGTCACCAGACCTGTGCAGGAAGGACACCTTCTCCAACTTTTAATAATGTTTCTGAAAACTCTTGGGCATGTGAATTACCACCAAGCTGGGCTTCACATGCCCAAGAGTCATATTTATTGTTAATCTTAGTTTTTGTATGTAAGGCCATAGATACGAATGTTTTAATGAGGCGTTAATCTCATCTGCCCTAGTTATATTAGTATAAAGTGATTTCCACATCAAATGTTGTGATTGATCCTTGATTTTTATTATCTCCGCGGAAAATACTCATCAGACCAAACAAATTTTGTTAAAATGTCATGTCTGTATATGCCATAGTTTAGCTGTGCTCTCCGAGTTCCACATCAGATGTTTCAATCTTCGAATTTTATTCTCCCAGCAGAAAATACTCATCAGACTGAACAACTTTTGCAATGATGTCAATCCTATATATATTATAGTTTAGCTGTGCTCTAAGAGTTCCACATCAGGTGTTCCGGATCATCAATTTTATTCTCGCAGCAGAAAATGCTCATCAGACGCAATTTTTTTTTAAGGCGCCATTTTTGTAACTCTTATAGTTTAGCTGGTCTGTTGCGGTTCTGCATCAGGTGTTCCAGTTTCAAAAATCAATTATAGCCTGTATGTTGCCCAGGTTTAATAGCTAGATAACAAAAAAAGTTTCATTCAAATCTGTCCAGTAGTTCCGGAGATTAGCGTGTATAAACAGACAAACAGACAAACAGATAAACAGACAAACAGACAGACTTTTTTTATTAGATTCGAGTTCTATTACTGTTTCTTAACCCCCCTCAATTATTCTTTTTTAAATATATTCAATGTACAGACACAACTTTTTTACATTCTTATTATAAGTATAGATAGATATAGATGTGTGGTGCTAATAAACATTAACGTCAGAGTGTAACCACATTCAATCTAGGACAAGTTATACGTAAATGGAATTGTTCAATGTGAAACCCATAAATATTAATAACGTAAAGCTCGTTTGATTTGATATTTTAGCACTCGCCTTTCAACATATTATATGAAATTATACTTACTTATTATTCAATGTAATACTACTTATAATACATATATATTAGAAGATGTACTTTTACATATTATTATTTTAAGACATTGTTAGCTTTTAAAATTTGATTATTAAGTAAATATTATCTTGGAAATAAAAATAGGTAATTTACATGAAAAACATGACACATGCTCGGATGAACTTGATATTTTTAACCGAATTGTTTACGCATAGTAAGTTTAAGATCTAGGTGAAAGTCTTCAGTGCATTTGCACAACTTTATGAGGAGATATTCAAATGGAGTTTCTAAAGTTTTAATGCATTGTCAAGCTGTAGGATTTACGTGAATAATGCGGGTAAACATGTAGTTCCTAAGACAAATACTAGGAAAATTTCATGCATGTTATAAAGGGAAAACAAGTTCCCGTGCAAAATTGTTTACTTGTAAGTTGTAGTTGTATCTATACATGTAGTAAGTATGCAATCAACTGTGTTCATTGATAAATGTGTATTTAGCAATGCAATGACAGGAAAAAGCATGTGTCATACAAATACCATCGTAAATTTTCACTTTGTCCGAGATCTTTATATCGATGAAATAACTTTTAAAATCATAACAGAAATACACAAAATATTAACACCGGGGTTTTCATTTAAAACACCACAAAAGCATCCGGCTTTTGTGTTGTTCAAAATGAAAAACCCGGTGTTAATATTTTGTGACAATTTTACGAAGAAGGTAGACAAGTCAACTAAAATTCTGCAACAAGAATGTAGTACTGGCTTCATGTTTCAAGTATGTGAGTTTGTAAAAGTAGTAACTATCAACGGTGAAAATAATTACTTTGATTTGCTCTACTCATTATATTCGTAATTTAGCCTGTCAAGTGTCCTTTGGTAATAATTAAGAATACGTTCAAAATATCATTTACAACCTTATTCCATATACAAATATGGTTCAAACTGCAGTGGAATATTAATAATTATTCCATAAATCACGCGATACTCTTCGCGTGATTTCGCTACGATCTCAGTGTGAATTGAGTCTAAGTGTCTGGTGTGACAGATGCGCCAAAAACCTACCGTGACTCACGTGTGCGGGATTCTTAGTTAATATCAGACCGATATTGCATAAGGTAATTTGTTATACAGACCTCACAAAGGGGCTGAGTCATGAGCCCAAGTAAGTATAGAGCAGTAGGTACTTATTATTTTAAATTTCCGTTCAACGCTGCGGGATATTAAAGATTTTCCGGGAAGTAGTTTTGGTGTTAACGCAGTAGCGAATATAGAGCTTTGGGAGTACAATTATTATACGATAACCGAATGACTATGAAGCAAAAGTCTCAGCAAAAAAACCTTTTCGTTCACTTTGTTAGAGTGCATTTTTCACAATCAGTCACTATCCATCTTCAGAGCTTTTTGCTGGAACCAGCGAGCCAGCGAGTAATGCATCACGGTTTATAACTGTACAAAACTGCTTTAGAAAATACTTTGCAAGTTGCACAGTTTATTATAGCCACAAATGTACTTTAAATGACTGTAAAATTCAGCAACCAAGTCAACTAATTATATTTGTTCAAACAACAAAATACCATAAGTAGCCTATAACATTCCCACTGCTGGGACACAGGCCTCTCCCCTCTGCGAGAGGGAATAGGCCGTTATCCACTACGCGGCTCAGAGCGGTAGATGTCACATGTCTTTGAATTTTTAATTTTAGGACATGCCGGTTTCCTCACTATTGAACAAAACTTTACTTTCTCCCAAAGAGAGCAATATTACTAAATTATGTTCATATTACGAGCCGTATCGTAACTATGCGAGGCATGTACCTAGTAAGTAGTTTGAAACTTACATCAATCATCATTTTCCTGCCCTTATCCCATGTTACTTGGGGTCGGCGCAACACGTTTTCTTCTTCCATTCTCCCCTGTCAACTGTCACGCTATCATTCACTCCCTTCTCTTTCATATCATTCCTCACACAATCCATCCATCTTTTCTTCGGCCTTCCTCTCCCTCTCCATCCATCAACATGTATATTCATCACTCTTTTAGTCACATGCGTTTCGTCCCTTCTCATCACATGCCCATACCAAGCTAAACGATTTCCTTTCAACTTTTCTGTCACTGGCGCCACTTTCAAACTTCCTCTTATATACTCATTTCTTACTTTATCCATTCTCGTCACTCCACACATGCATCTCAACATTCTCATCTCCGCTGCATGCAATCTTCTTTCATCCGTCTTCTTCACGGCCCAGCATTCAGACCCATACAGTACGACAGGCCTTATCACAGACTTATAAATTTTCCCCTTTAACTTGAGGGGCATCCGTGGGTCGCAAGTTGTTCCTGTGACCTGTCGCCATTTCATCCATCCTGAGTTGATCCGATGCGTTACGTCTCGGTCTACTTCGCCATCTCCTTGGACAAGCGACCCGAGGTACCGAAAGTCGGAGCAGATCGATAAGGGCGTTCCGGCGAGAGACATGGGCCAAGGACTGGAGAGACCGCCAAAATCGCAAAACAGATACTCCGTTTTGGTCCGACTTACTCTCAGGCCAACGGTCTCGAGTCTTTCCCACCACCCTTCCAATCTGCTCTGGACCTCTAAGCCGTTCTCGGCAACCAGCACAATGTCATCGGCGAACAGCATACACCATGGAGCCTCCTCTTGGATATCCGATGTAAGAGCATCCATTATCAGCACGAAGAGGTACGGGCTGAGTGCTGAACCCTGGTGCAAGCCGACAGCCACATCGAAGCTGCCAGTAGTGCCCACTGTAGACCGGACTTGGGTACTACATCGACTGTACATCGCTCTAATCAACTGCACATACTTCCCTGGCACGCCTTTCTCCTTCAGCGCCCACCACAAAACTTCACGAGGCACTCTGTCATATGCCTTTTCGAGGTCAACAAATACCATGTGCAAGTTCTTATGCGCACTTCTGTATTTCTCGCATAGCTGGCGGATAGCAAAGATGGCATCTGTTGTTCCTCGACCAGGCATAAAACCGAATTGGTTTTGCGAAATTTCACTCTCTTCTCTCAGTCGCCTTTCAATAACTTTCTCCCAAGCCTTCATACTATGTGACATTAGCTTTATTCCTCTATAGTTGTTGCACTCCAGCACATCACCTTTGTTTTTAAAGATGGGCACCAGCGAACTGTTACACCATTCGTCAGGGATGGCTTCTTCCAGCGACAACTTATTGAAGAATAAAGCTAACCACGTCCATCCATCTATCCGTAATAGCTTCCATACTTCAACTGGTATTCCATCCGGACCTATTGCTTTACCATTCTTCATCCCATTTACTGCTATTCTCACTTCATCCATACTAATCCTTCTCACTAATCCCTCATTTACTGGTTTATTCCCAAGCACACCACTCCAGTCATTCTCCTCATTCATCAGTCTTTCGAAATAACTCTTCCACCTATCCTTAATTTTCTCATCATCCGATAGAACTATTCCAGTTTCATCCTTTATACACTTTATCTGACAAATATCCCTCGTCTTTCTCTCTCTAGCTCTAGCAAGTCGGTAAAGATTTCTTTGACCTGTTGGATTATCCAGTGTGTCATAAAGCTTGTCCTGGGCTTTTGCTCTTGCTATGGCCACAGCTTTCTTGGCTTTTTTCTTTAGAGCATCATACTCACTCTTTTTTTCTGCTTTCAAACTAACATTCTTATCGTCAACAGTCTGCCATTCCTTGAACTTTCTCTTCTTATCCTGCAACACATTCTGTATTTCTGTCGACCACCACCATGTATCCTTATCTATCGTACCCTTTCCCTTCGTCTCTCCCAAAATATCTTTTGCTACAGTCCTAATATACCCTGCCATTTCATTCCAACATTCATTTACACTTCGATCATTCATGTCCTCCATATCTATCATTTTATCCACCACTCGCTCTTTAAATTTCTCCGCATAGTCATTCTTCTCCAGCATATGCCATTTTATTTTGGGGGGGGGGTCGCTCTTTGTTTTTATTGACCTTAATTTCTACAACCAATTCCATAATCAGGAGTCTGTGCTGTGAGACTAGATCTTCTCCCGGTAACACTTTGCAGTCTTTGATATGCTTTAAGTATTTGCGTCGTACTAGAAAGTAATCAATTTGCGTCTTGTGGTTGCCACTTTTGTACGTAATTAGGTGTCCATCGTTCTTCTGGAACCAAGTGTTGGCTACTGCCAGGTCAAATGCGGTAGCGGATTGAAGCAATGTCTCTCCCTCGTTATTTACGTTACCAAATCCCCACCCTCCATGCACTCTTTCATAAACCCCTCGCATTCTTCCCACATGTCCATTAAAATCACCTCCAACTATCAATTCTTCATGCACCGGAATGTTCATCAAAACTATGTCAAAGTCCTCCCAAAACTTCTCTTTCACCCTTTCATCACATCCGACATTGAAACTTACATCAATCTGCTTGAAAATGAGAAGACTTATAGTTTGAGGCAATTTCACTTGATCACGTGTATCTGGAAGTTTGATATTGCAATTAGTTATTTTAAAACATAAATTAATTTTTCTGAAACAATAGCAGCAAAGGCCATCTACTAACAAATTACATCGGTAAATATGTACTTAGGAGAGGGTCGGGGTGCATAGTGCGCTGTTCGCTGATATTTCAGTCAGTCAGTTTTTTTTTTATTATGTTTATTTTTAATAAACAATCCATCATTACCATTTCTCTTGTATAAAGAGAAACTTAAAATATTATTTTGTCTAAAGAAAGTTTACGATGTAGCGCACTATCGTTATTCATTTTCATTTGGGATAAGTCAATCGTCCGGACAGTGACCGTAATTTCGATCAATGTCTGACCGAAGAAAAGGGTGTCAGACGCATAAAATTTCGAAGAATTAACCCTCGATTTCCAAGCACCAAGTACCCATGAATCTTTGATAGCCTTTCCTTTGGTCTTGTCGTTGCCTTGCTATTCCGAATTTTTCAGCTCAGTTTTTTAGTAGTTTCGATTAGCTAGGAATTCTTTAAATCTATCGTATCTACTTTCTGTGATTAAATATAAAACGATATTTGTTTACAGAAAGTTTTAACACTAAATTATTTTTATTTAAGCTCCATATAAAAAATAGAGTACCTAAACGAGAATTGGTATTTTATGTAAGGAGCACGCGCGGCGTGGAGCGACATATATGTCGTGGTTTATGAAGCAATATGCGACGCTTGTCAGTCAGACTGTTATGAAAACTACAATTAATCTTCTTTAAATCATTTGGAATTACTTGGCTCATCTTAAAAGTAATTTTTGTAGGTAAAAGCAACAAGATCATAGGTTTCCTGGTAGGTGAATGATGACTGTAAAAACGCTTAAGGAGTGTTTCTAAATACCTATAGCAATGAACTTCTAAAATCTACTGAAATGTTGGGCATCCATTGCGTCTCTCTATCACGTTGATCTAATGAACATCCTTAGAACCGTGTAATGTTTGCGTCGCACTCCGACTTACCTGTATAGCCTCTCTGGATACGCGCTCCGGCTCCAACAATTTGATTAGCTCCGTGACGTCTCTGAGACAAGGCCGTGTGGTTTGGTCAGCAAGGTTCCGGATAATTGAGGAAAATTAATAAATGACGAAGAAACAAGATCCAATTAATAATGAAGACACGGACGGTTTGTACATCAGCGTTATTTTTACCTTCCAGTGTCACCTGTAAACAAAATTGATAAATTAATTCATATCTCCATTTCTATTAGATAGCAGTTTAAGCTAGACTAGTTCTTGGACGTCGCTCCTATGTAGATAGGTATTTCTGGAGTAACTTTGATGTTATTATAGCATTGCTGCATAGAGAAGCAATGAATAAACATGTAATATTTCTGCGCTTAATGTCCTACGAAACCGAATACTGTCATGTTCAAGGTATAAATAAAACTAATAGCCTTATAAATATTTGGGCATCAATCAATCGAAAGCTTTCAACATTTTTGCTATGCACAAAGGTACGCGCTAGCCGGTCACAAAACTATTTTTATACGTAGAGCTCAGATTTTTATTCACGGGATTATAGTCCAGAGGCATAAAATCGGTTGAAAGCCACGTACCTATAACCAAATTTTAAAAGAGATAAATTGCTGGCTTTGTGTATACGAACAGAGAAAATAAAATAAGGAGAGAGGCTCGGCCTGAGCTCGTGCATAACTTGTGGTATACATATACCATGATGTAGATTCTACTGAGACTTTCCCTTATTTGTTGTTCAGACAGAGACAATGTAGTGTACAGTTGTAATATACTCCGCGTGTGTTAGAATGTCCCCATATCGGATAGTACGTTACAACTGTCCGCCACCATACGCACGTGACCGCACCCGCTATCGCAGCCGTCATCGCAGGCCATCTGGCATTACTCACTTGCACACGGAAAAGAGCATTTTGTCAATGTTTGATTAAATCGAAGTTTGATCATACTCCGGAAAAACAAATACAGTACCTAAAAATGATGTGAAATCACAGTCGATAACAAGTGCAAACCGAGACTGTGATTAGATTGCGAATATTCTTAGCGCGGGAACTACCCCGTTTGCTAAGTTTTGTGATTCATAGTGATCTAAGGGTTTAAAAAATAAAAGTTTTGTCCTAAAATTATCACAGCCAAGTTGGTGTTACTACTTGTTCATTGTAAAATTCTTTTGGCGAGTTTTTCTCGACTTGTCAGCCTGATTTATGGTTTTGTTCTGGCGAGAAATGTGAAGTCGTGTATGGTATTTCCATTGCATCGTTCCATGGTGTTGCATTACCTAAAAGTAGGTAGGTTACCTACCTTTACGTTTTGTCCCTTTTGCCTTCTCGTTTACTCACTCATTTGTGAAAAAAATCGAGGTTTTTCGAGTACCACGCAGTTAGCACAGATCTTTTGAAACTGAAAACTTGGTTTTAGCTATCTATCCTAACGACATGTCAAAAAATCAGTACAGTGCGAGTTGGCAGTGTATACCCCCTTGGTTCCGAAAGCCGTTGCCCCTGCGCCTGATCTCTCTCCGGTCGTGTCGGGCTGCCGTCCTATTGGACAATGAGAGTGAGGGAAGAGGCACCTGTGTCTGCGCACACACTTGTGCACTGTAATATCTCCCGCGCCGAAGAAGGCTGGCTTCCGCTGAGATTGATCGCCATGGCCGAAACTCGGCCTGGAGGACTTCATTCTAGCTATGTACTCGTATATAATAAGCTGTTGACCTCATTTTAGTGCTTATTATACATGAAAACTTTCAAATTGCATTCAGTTGGGATTTAATATACCTACCTATAGTGGAAGGGATTATCGCGATACGGGTTGGTAGAAAGTGAAGCATAAAAAAGAAAACACAAAATAACAACTCCAAGATTATACTTTGTTTGACAAATGAAGCAACCCTTTATAAATTTTGATAAGCTAGAACTAAATAATAACTAATTAAACGAGATTGCTAACTTTAGTTATCATTAT
Organism: Apamea crenata; assembly: GCA_949629185.1. NCBI lineage: Eukaryota > Metazoa > Arthropoda > Insecta > Lepidoptera > Noctuidae > Apamea > Apamea crenata. Next base: position 6,200,199 of record OX451371.1, on the reverse strand, counting down.
GTGCGCACTCTGATCGTATTTAATATTCAATTATCTGCGGTTACTGTAACGGAGGAATACAAAATTGTTTCAGTCTCTACCTATCACAAATTGCAGGTCGTATGGCTAGCAGCTTAAAGACTTGTAATATACAGGGTTATTTGTAAAACACCAACAACCTCTTAAGAGGTCATTGTACTCATCATTATGAACAACTTTTACTAAAGGACCAAACCTGAAATCGCGAAAAAAAAATCAGCTGCTCCCTACATTTTGACGAGATAAGCGAACATAAGTGTAGGGAGCAGCTGATTTTTTTTGCATGCAGTTCTGTGTGTTGAGGACCCCCTAAACACACAGAACTGCATGAGATTTACAGAGACATTCAAGTTGACCGTGGGCTAATACAAATTATTCAAATAAGGGTCGATCCCATTCTATTAGGACGCTCAAATATGCGGAAAATGAATGTGGTTGACAACAGATGTGAATACTCACAAACTTTTACTTACTGTAAGTCGTGCGATAGTACCTATTGTACCTATTAAAGTTCCTAAATCACGTAGTATTTAATTGTAATATTGGAATAAGCGTTAATGATAAAATAATCTATATAAATAAAAAAATAAAAATGAATCATGAAATGTATGTACTCGCATAACTTCCGATCGACTGCACCAAATTGGATAATTATTTTTTTATTTGTGTTTGTTATTCTCAGAATAAGGTTTGTATACACAATAATAATTGGACCCGGTAGGTGGCGCTGCTTTTTCGGGCAGGACGACGTATTTTATGGATTGCTAGTATAATATATTAATGAGTAAACACTAATGATGTCAATGTGAGGAGGAAGTCGGCCGGAGTCTATTTAATTATTTAAATGGAACATAATAGTATGCTGTTTTATTTGTAACGAATTTATGGGACTTTACTTTCTATTAAATAAATAGGAAACAAACAAGCATTTTAGGATTTCAGTATTCTTTATTATAACAGCCTTCGGTCGTTTCAGGGTCTTAGTGGTTACTGAGGTCAACAAAAGCCTGCATGTGGCTAAAAAGGATACTTTTGGAAAAGTGAAAAGAACAAGTTGCTCAGATACCAACCTTTTTGGGTTATTTCACTTCGCACTCGGAGAAGGTACCCTTTTCAACTGTTTCCTAACATACGTATTTTGTGTATAGCCTGCTGAGCAACTGAAATATAACGAATAAGTATTAACAAAATTCAGCTTGCACACTTGTTTCAGTTTGTGTTCTAGATACATACAGTTGTATATATATTCTACAGACACTACAGCCCTCAGTAACTCAGAAAAGGGAATTGTTCCACGGTAAATTAATTTTATGAATATTTCACGTAGCGTGGTAATAAATCAGATGTTGTCGGAGAACTTCGGGTTTTAATTAAGCCACCTCAGGGAGAATGGCTGTCACCAGTTACCTTAATTTCGCTCTTTATCTTGTAAAATATGGTGACTGTAATTAGGAGGCTTATAACTTTCACGGTCAAAACTCTATATTTTAAACTCTAGAGTATGAATATTTTTCCTCTATGTTTTATTAAAATAATTACTACTCGATTTATTTTATACAGCTTTTAAATATACAAAAAGTAGGCATTTTATGTTTGATATCGAAATGTGACTGCATTTCGATGATGTGTTTCATACATGCTCAAAAACTCAATTCGTGCTCAGAAATAAAACCGCTTCATTAACGCAATAATAATAAATAATAACTTTTATTTATAAAAATGGTGCAGATTTACAATACCTAACTTATTTTAAAATTATAGATGACACAGTTGCTCATTTGCCTGAACTAGGTGGAGACCTGTGTTTCAGGCTAGAAATGGCAACGATGAAGCTCTTCCATACTGAATATGTATTTTATCACAAACGAGTCCCTTTTGTTGTAAAATGTATTCGTGAGCACGAATAAGTGTTTTTACATGAAGTTTGTTTATTCAAATTAACTTAGATTACTGTCGCTTTTAAGCAGCTGGGAAGCTGCAGCTTTCGATTATTTTGAACGGTTAATTTTGTCAAAGTGTAGTTACGGAACCTGCAACACTAACTAAAGCTGAATAACTTTAATTATTCTGAAAGTTTCGGTATTCGAGTACAGCATCGCTTTAGAGGAGGCCTGTGTCCCAGAGTGAAAACATTATAGGCTGTAGTAATTTCTGGAAATGTATGAATTAACGATATCAAATTCAGTTTCTTGTCTACCTTCTAATTTCCTGTTAAGTCGTTGTTAAGTTGTTGTTAGTTGTTGCTAAGTTGTAGTTAAACCACGAAATTAAACCTGAAAGAGTCGTAAAATAACTTAAACTCCCCATTACTGTACAACTTTTGCCCCGAACTCTAATTATACCTACTACTAATTGGGACCGAGAGAAAAACATAGGTAGGTAATATTTTTTTTCAACAAAATTGATTTATGTGAAAGACAAGCTTTTGAACAAAGACAAAACTGTTTTTCAGACGTAATGTTTCAGGAAGAGATTAAAAGGTTTTTAAAAGTCTTGAATGTTTATGAAAGTTTATAATACATTATTATTATCTGTAAATAGAGATGTAGTTAAAAAGTTAACTTAAAGTGAAAACTGGACTGTAACCGTTTGGTATTTTATAAACCGTTATGGAATGTACGGGATGAATAGATTTAGCTGAAACCAAGTAGGTACAATCCTTTAACACAATAAAAACATTGGGAATTCTAAGTCAATATGTACGGAATTAAGAATGAAATTTAAGACCTAAGCATAAACTGATAACTCTACAGATAAACATCAAAGTTAAACAAAAATAAATAAAGTTTATATCGAGTGCTAACATAATATTATTAGAGTTTCTTTTTAGAATAAACGTTAACTCGCAGATAAATTGAAACTGGCAGTAATTAGCGTTTAGGTAAACTTTTAACGAAGATTGTATAACTTGTTTAATTTGCTGCGCAACTAATGTATGTAGATCACGTTCCAAAAGATAAACACCGGGTGCTGTTGATACAGCATTATCGAAAAACTATAAAAATAGCTATTAAATGGTAGGTATCTACCAAAGTCAAATTGTCAACAACTTAAACGAAATGTGGTACGAGTGAGTAAATGGCGAAAATAAGTCTGAGATTGATGTAGCAAATATTATTATTTCCACTCAATATTTCAGTTCTAATGGTGGAACGTTGAAAATGCCTTCGGTTACTGAAAACTCGTAAAACATTCTTTGAAGCTCCATCTTAGGCAGCTCTGGAGTAAACTTCTTTATTTACTTTTCAAAACCTAGAAAATCTCTTGAAAAATTCAGAAACTACGTCGCTTGAACAAATTGCGGTCGCTTTTTTGTGAAATGCTTCCTCTACCTTGCGGGTTGAGGTCGAGATTAAAATTTTGAGTTAAGACATTTTTATCAAGCCTCTGTTCAATAGAGAGGTAATTTAATTTCCCGTGTGACGACCATTCACTGTTAAACGAAACATTCTAGAAATTCAAGCTGCAAGTGATGTTTGTGTTTAGAAATGTATAGCTTGTAGGTACAGTTAGTGGTCACGTTCTAGTTGGCACGCGCTGAGCTTTGATCACAAATATTTCACTATACCTATAGTGAAATATCATGCCTGTCTACATTGATGCAGTACATTTAATATAATATGAACTAGGACAGATTTTCGCCTGCGATACAAGACAAAAAGAGTACCTACTTTAAAAAAAAATACTCTTTAAATGAATCAGTTTGTATATGCACAAGCAGCACAAGGTGCAGTTAACAAGTGAAGTGATAGTCAATATCGTAGTACTCAAGTGTAGCGACGTAAACGAGTCAATGTGATAAGCTCGCAACTTTTCACTTCGCTGTCACGCAAACTTTTTATCAGGGTCTTTTTATAAGTAATTTGTACCAAAACTTTAATGCTTTGATGAAAGAAGTTCCGATTATATAATATTTTCAAACATCTTCTAATGTATTGCAACTAGCAACTCACCTGCAACTATATTGTATAGCAAAGGATGACCGTCTCAATGTTTACGACACAACTTTACGAGAAATGGACGTAGTCTTTCTAAATCCTCTCCGTAGTTCAGCGAGACATTTTATTCCACAGCAATATAACGCTTAGGTACAACGACCGACCTATGTTCGTCAGCTTAACTACGATAGTCTAGATATTGTATGAATTACCATTCTGACTTAAAAGTATAGGTACTTTGGTTAATCGTGGTGTGATTGTTGAACATGGTAGTGGTATTTCTTCAGGTTTAAACCACCGCGCCAGTTATTGAATTAAGAACCCAACTGTTATAGAAATGGAGTTCTTTATACAAAAATTACAGCTTAGTTCGGTGCTAAGTTGTCATTTTAGTATTAAGAACTTTATATAAATCGAAATGAAGTTCGAAATACAAATACTGCCTGAGAGGTTTAGGCTAGAACTTAAGTTAAATATCGTTTTGTAATAAGACGGTATGAGTTTGTTTGGTGTTTTGTTTGATTGTTTGTTTGGACGCATTAATCTCTGGAACTATTTAATAGCCCAATTTTTGAGACTATTTAACACCACTACAACCCTTAGGAGAAAAGCAAAAAGAAAAAAAATCAGAGAGAACGAAGTAATAGAGCGGGTGGGCGATGGGATGCGACGCGGTGTATTGAGGGTCAAAATTTCAAACATTTTGAAATGTAACGCGGACGAACTCGCTGGTGGATGCTAATGTTTCCTATATGTGCCAGGCATTATTAATTAAACATTGTGACATTTGGAATAGTCTAATGAAGTATAATCTAAGCTTATAACATGATGGCTGAGTTGAAAATTAATAATGTGTCAGTTATGTTATGACAGTTTGTACGAGTGACTACTTATTCAAATTGCTTAGTTTCTGTTACACGATCAAGAGGATTCCAGTCTATTTCTACACACAAGAGTAATATTTAATATGGAGGTACTGCCACTTCGATAAAATGAAGTAGGTAAAACCAACTTTAATAACGCAACCACAATCTGTTAACTCAACACGATGTTATACATTGCGCAGTTAATTACTGGCAACACTCGACGACGGTGACGTCACCACACGCGAGCGTGATGCTCTAACGAGAAAGAGTCCAATTAACTATTAATAATGTGTTGCAGTCCTGTCGAAGGGTGATCGGTCACATATGCGTGGCTTTATTTCTAGTAGGATGGCCGATCACATTTCAAGTAGGTACTTACATAATTATTGTATTTTATTTACGAGTATAAAGATACAGTCCATACCTAAGCTATAACCTATGGCTACTAACAAACTGTACGTAAACTGCAAATCTGTTTACTAATGGGTAAATAATAAAGCCATTACACAGCAAAGTACCCCATTACTGCTCATTCGTACATTCCGAACCACAAAAAAAAAAACCACCAACCATAAAAAAGGTGCAAAAGGATGACGTAAAAATGAATGTGCTTTTAAAACCAGTCTGGCAGAAACGCAGTAAAGTGCTGAAACCGTCCAAAAGTTTTCGTACATCATACAAGCATCGTTTGTATCATTATAACAAAGTTATTGTTTTATTCGATACATTGATTTTTTTCTGATGACTATCTGTAAAACAGCAGTCACATATAATAGGAGTGATTGAATGGTCACTGAGCAACAAGTAAATATTAGTTGGAACTAGATGAATAAACATAACAAGTTTAGTCAACTAAAAAAAAAAATCGAGCTGTTCACCGCGAGTCCACGACACTTTAAACGCATCACATCACGGTTTCTCCTATATTTGTAATATCTGACGTCTATTTTTACTGATACTGGAGTCACCGAAAAGAGAGCTTAGAGTGACACTGGCTGGTGACTGTCACTTAGCGGAGCGTCGCATCGATGGTTGCGTGGCAACTGTATTCTGATGACAGGGATGATGTCAGAGGAGCCACTGTTGTACCAGTAGATTTAAATTAAATCCTGATGATATTGAAGCTGCTGAACCACTAAAACGATGACTTCTGGTAAAGGCTATCATGCGCTATTATAATGTTTCATGGACTTTAACACAGACTCTAACTATTGATTGAGCAATATTGAACATTTCTCTTCTCTTACTATATTAAGAAAACAAGTCGTCGAAAATCAAGTTGTGTACGACACACAAATAAGGCGCCATGGTTGAAACAGTTCCCTCACAGCGTGTTTGTGTATACCAGCGCTACTGACCAGAGATGTCATCGAGGAGACATGCTGTTACAGCCCGCAATATATATTTGTGACTCGTAACATAAAGTTACCCGTTTTCACTATCCTAAATAAATGCCTAGTGTTAGTGAAAATAGGCATTCCTTTTTTTTCGATTGTAACGTTCCTATGTTCAAAATATGTATACTACGCAATGTACCCGACCTGTAAAGGTGACAATATTTAAGGCATATTGTCAAAACCATACTAATCAAACTAATGAAGGGATTCATTAGTTTGTTTAGTATGGTTTTGATCCAGCCGTAGACCATCTGGTGCAGGACAAAAAGGTAAAGTCATAACTCAAATGAAAAAAAATGTGTAAAGCTACGGGTTCCTAGAAGTGCGGTGGCCGCAGTGATGGCGATCATGAAATTGATGGCAGCGGGGTTTGATTTTACTTTACTTTAGCACACAAACGTTCATAAAATATGGTTTTAGTGACGTCATCCGACGGTAAATTGCGTAAGCTATGTGGCGGCCACCGATCTTCTAGGAAACCGTAGGAGGAACATTACTTCTGTCGTTTACAAAAATATGACAGTAAGGACAACCCTTAAACGTGCGACTGGCCCACAAACTGGTAGAAATCAGAAATCATCAAAGTTTCTATAAATTGGTGACCACCTGACTTGCTGACCCTTGTGTATAAAACAGACATAAAAGCTCATACAAGCCGCAGGGTTGAACTGAAGACCTGAAATAATCACAAGTTCCCAACCATAAGAGTGTTATTCAGTTATTTACGAGTATTGCGAGCAAATGAAGAACGAAGATAACCGGAAATCGCCTTTCCTCTCGAAGAAAAACGAATAGCCTTCGAGGTTATAAGAAAAACATGAAGATGTATTTAATGTTCTCGGTTGGATTTAACAATGGCGGTTTTATAGAATTTTAAAGTTAACATAACTAACGTAACGCTTTTTTACGTAAAAAATACGTGATAGGTACCAGTCAACAGAAGAAATAAATAAATAAGTATGCAGGGTCATCGGAAATAGTTGAAGTTTAGTAGGTAAGAAACGGATTGTTTTTTTCGGATAAAATTTTATTTAATTAATAGAAAACAAACCGTTCATGCATGAAACTAAACATTCGAAAACACCCATCGGTTTCTTACTAAACATCAACTATATCCGACGACCCTGCATACTTATCTCTTTTGTTGACTGTACCTCCGATTGACTGTCTTACTTGTATTCTCTGAAGTAAGCTCTAACAATACAAACACGTAGATATATCACGATCTCTGCTACAATTGATCCGATTCATTATTTACGAGTCTCCTATTTTTGGTAGTTTGCTACACATCTTCTGAAGGTACTAACAGGGATTTGGATTTATTGAGGCACGTAAATCAGCAAGAACAAGAAACCGTTTTCTATTTTCCCAAAATACTTCGCAATAATAGTTTGTACAGTCCACAAAAACATCAAAATACTGTTATAAGTTGTTGTACATTAGTTAGTTTTTCAATTTACTCAAAATCCTTTGGCGACGTCTCAACGTTCTACCTATTTATCCTTACTATGTTTTAGTTAAGATATACAGTATGTTAACTAACAGAGGGCGTTCCCGAAAATGTTTTATTTTTTTTTTATATTAAATTATTCACAAAAAAATGTTAAATTGATACGTAAAAGAAACACTCTGTGAACGCGTACTTGAAGGACGGCAACGTCGCAATTTATTTATGAATGACGGGCGTGTGCGGCGATCTAATTGGTTAAACAGGAGGTTTCGAGATTATTGTCAATTAATTATTTTTTTGATTTCGGATTATTTTATGCTTATTTTTCTATGCTGATATTTTTATTTTAATCTATTAATGATATAGATTAGCGAGTTTAAGGGAACGCCCTCTGTTATTTAACATACTGTATAGTAAGGAAGGTGGTGGCGTTCTGTAGTTCCTGCCTACCCCTATAGGAAGAAGCCGTGAGTGTATGTAGGTATGTATAACTGTATATAGTGAGGTGTCATAATATTATCTTACTTAGATGCAGAAAATATATCTGTCAACTTTAGCAATTAATTACATACACGACGCTTCCCACTCACTATATTCCCAGCCGTGCTAAACATATCAGTACTAATTAATGACGTAAACGTCTTTACAACAATACAACACGGCAATATTTTATAGATGACAGAACATGCGTAACACATCTATATATATAAAATTCAAAGTCCTGACTGACTGACTGACTGACTGACTGAGACATCAACGCACAGCCTAAACCGCTGGTCCTAGAGACATGAAATTTGGAGGGTGTATTTTTCGTGAAGAGTAGGTATCCACTAAGAAAGGGTTTTTCGAAATTCCACCCCTAAGAGGGTGAAATGGGGGGATTTGTTTTGTATGAAAAATCTTATTCCTTTGGGCATTTTTTGTTTTTATAAACTACCCCCTAAAAGGGGATTGGGGGGTTTCAAAGTTTGTATGGAAGAATTTTAGCGCGCGGTCCGATTTAATCGAAACTCAGTATTTATACCTGAAATTGAAAGAAAAGAATAATGTGTATCAGGGTTTTTCGAAAATCTACCCCTGACGGCCTGATAAGGGGTAGTCAATTTTACAGGGGAGGATTTTACAGCGTGGCTTGATTAACTCGAAAATTGGTATAAATAATGTTTGAGTCAAGTTATGAACACATCCCAAATGATTTCTCAAAATTCCACCCCTGTGGGGGTGAAAAGCGGGGATACCGTTTATATGAAAAATCTTATTCGTTAGGTTAATAATCTTGAAAATTGGCATGAATACTCGCCTAAGTAAGCAATAAAGTTTATCATTATTAGTTTTTCAAAACTACCCCTCAAAGGGGATATAGGGGTGTTAAAGTTTGTGTGGTAGAATTTGAATGCGCGGTCCGATTAACTCGAAACTCAGTGTACTGTGTGTGTAGTTATGACTAAAAATAAATAATAACACGTAAGTATGAGGGTTTTTTCTAAAATCTACCCCTAACGGGGTAAAAAGGGGTAGTTAATTTTACAGGGGAGGATTATAATAAGTGGTTTGATTAATTATAAAATTGGTATAGATAATCTTTGAGTCAAGTTATGAATTTTTATGATTTTTTTTAAGATCCACGCCTGTGGGGGTGAAAAGCGGGGATACAGTTTATGTGAAAAATCTTATTAATTTAGTTAATAAACTTGAAACTTGGCAACAATACTTGCCTAAGTAAGTAATAAAGTTTATCATAATAAGTTTTTCAACCTACCCCTCAAAGGGGGATATAGGGGTGTTGAAGTGTGTGTGGAAGAAATTTAATGCGCGGTCCGATTAACTCGAAACTCAGTATTGATACTTTCGACAGACAATAATTAATAATAAGTATGTAAAGCTGTTGAAAATTGACCCTGACGGGGCAAAAAGGGGTAATTCGGTTTTTAGGGGAGGATTTGAACTTGAAACTGTATGCTACATTTTCACGCCTAAACCACTGAACTTCTGATTTGGCAAAAAGATAGATGGCATCCTGGGGAAGCACATACTTTTTATCCTGGTAGCACGTTCCCTTGGGATAACTTCCGACATCCACGCGGGCGAAGCCGCGGGCAGAAGCTAGTTTATCATAAAACTGTTCAATTTATCACGCACTAGCGTAAAACAGTAAGCATAAGCTAACATATTGCACGTTTTTTCTTATAAATCGGTGGAAAGGCTATAAATAAAAATATATAAGCATATCTATGTTGGTGTGACTCGTTTCCTGTACAGCGCCTCGGTGAGAGTGATCTCGTTTATACGGGTAAATAGAGATTGCCTTATTTAGCGAAAACTAGTGCGTATATGTGTTAAGTTCTCACGTCTCGTTTTATGTGTCACATGTGGTAGTGTTGCGGCTATAAACGTTCACGCAGCTCTCGCTTCATCTTCTGAGAGAAGTGGGGCACTGCACAATAAGCCAGAAAGTAATAGAGCTCACTATAATCTAAATCAGTATAAGCTGCAACTGCTGTAAGGAACGTTGACGTCACGTCTTGTCATCATTAAGCTTGAAGAACATCAAACACTAAGATCTAGTTATAATCGTAATGCAACTACCTGAATACGCGCTTAAATAGAGGAAGTACAAACATCCACTTGTAGCCTGTCAATAACCAATAGGCCTATGATGGCTGCTTGCAGCTCCATGCTATCTTCATCAAGAAGTAATATATGAAAGTGGTTCATTATCAACAATTAATAATTTACATTTCAGGAGACAATATTACAAGATTAACGTAGTCTTTGTTCATAGCTGTTTCTACAAACTTTTTCTGATAATATTGGATCATCTAACGTAACATTCTACGACACCTCCGGGAGACATGTTGGGAAAAAGGAAAACCATAAAAGTTCGCTTATCATAATAGAGCGCACTTTATGATAAGTTAAACATTGAACAACAAAGAGATACCGTAACATTTTTGTTAAATATCGCGTGAGAAACTGTTCTTTTTCCGGGTTTAAAACTTTATTTTCGTTTTTCGTTCTGCACAGAATTATTATATTGTTAAAGTGTTTGAAATAAGACAAAGTCTGTTTAGTCAGGCGATCATAATAATGGGTATCGGTTAAAATTTTTGAAGCTGGAGGGATATTTAACTAGTTCACCAATTTCTGGCAGCTTGGCTGTAATTGCTTGTAATTCTGTTTTTGGGTCTATATTTGTCTCCAAGATATCATCGGAACATACCAATTTACTAAGATCCCTAATTTGAACACGTAGTTCCTCTACGGTTAGTTATGTTTCATATAATTATTAACTAATAGATAACTTCCAAGTTTTCTCAAGAAGTTTAATATGTTCAAATACGAACTTGATGGCCCCAGCTAATGACCAAGTACAGCAGCCATTTTTTATTATAAAAATGTTTTATTTCCTCACCTAACTTAAAAGCATCTATTAAACAATATTTTGTTTAATAATCCATAATAATCCGTTTACGTACCTTTTACACAGAATTAACATAATCCGAGCAATCAATCGTGTTGTCAAACCCAGAGGTGACAGAAAATCGTATTTGATGACCCATTTCCATAAGGCTATAAAATTAATTGCTATGAAAACAGTCCCGGTTATTTACAAGCTAGTTATACGCCTCGTCTCGGCCCCTAAATGAATTTAGATTTGTAGGCAATATTTCTCGTTTCTTGTTATATTTTGCAAAACAACAACCATAGACCTTATAGAGCAACAAACATGAATGTAGTTTGTACAATAATTAATACTAAGAATGTACACTTTTACAGATTATGCCTAGGTACAGACGTCAGCCAGGCCAGCCAGGTCAGGCTACCCGAAACTGTAAAATTTTCCCAATCTTCCTTGAACCTTAATGCTTTAGCTATAAAGTTGAAAATCTATTAAAGAAATTTGACGAATTGTAGTAGCTTGATGTGCTGGCGTCTGTACATACCATTTTCCACAAACATACATCATTATATACGCCATATCTACATCATCTGACGACCGCAGTCTCCATTGTCTAAAACGCAGTGAAGTGCGTAAATCTCGATTAATATGCATCAATCTCGTAAAGTATTCGCGTCGCGTCGCGTCGGCTGAAGCGCGATATTACCGTATTACCAACGAGTTTTGAACACCATCGCGGAAATACGTCGAACTTTACCTACTTAACAAACATTTTTTCAAAATGATCTAAAAATGTAAATTGATCGTTCCTTGTTCACCCAATCTCTCACAGTGAGGAGGCCCGTGTCCCAGCATTAGGAATATTAAACGCTGATCATGTATGCTAAGTTAAAACTTTAAACTCAGTACAAGAACACAAAAAAGAACAGTAACTATACTACTGTAGTTATGTTTATTCCTAAGTAATTAATTAATTATATCCAGCTCCGAGTCCATTCAAACCTAAATTGAATGTGCTTTTTAAAGCTGATTCTTCAATTTTATTAAGTCGGTAATTCTGTTTAAACACAATGATTTTATTTCATCGAATCGCCGTTTTCAAAGTAATCACTTTCTTATTCCATTAAAAAGATTAATGGATCTTAAAAAGAGGTTTATTTTTTCAGAATAATAAACTAAAAAAATAAGAAGTAGCGCCGATCATAGGGCTCGTAAATGGAATTGTAGCGTAAAAGAGTTTATTATAATAATGAAAAATAATGAGACTCACAAAATAAAAGCTGACACACAAGTCAAGTTTATAATATCTTCTGCGGCGCGGAAGGTACACACAAAGTACTGTCGGTCCATAAACACCTCGCAACACAATATCTCTTTTTTATGAACACGTAAAGTATCCTCTCTACGTAAGAAGACACACTTGATATATGTACGTGACAGTTTATTACCCGCAACCCTTTACAAATACCTACTGAACATTATGTATGAGCAGCTTTTATTGAATAACAGAAACAGTACCTATATCATTAACTTATATGTATAGGAAGGCGAGGAAAATCGAAAACTACCAATTCATCGGTGTTGCATATTTGTATTAACCAATCTAATTAGCAGGCATTAGCCAGACCTCAAACATTAGCCAATTAGTAACTCGAACCGCAGCATGACGTGTATCGGTAATTAATTTCAATCAGACGATTTTCACAGACCACTAACGATGAAAAGAGAGCACAATCCATCTCACTAAAGATTCTAGATCGTGAGCACACACACACACTGGGCTGCCTGATGGTTTTTTTTTTAATATATTCCGATCATAAGCTATCAGCCTATTATATTGCCATGTGATAGATTAACGTAAATAATATTCGTGGAGGAAGATTGGCAAAACCATGACGATGTTGCTTCTGTTCTGTAGAGGTTAGCACTTTTTTTTAAAAAAAAACGTTGCCCTACACTAGGAGTTACTCCTGTATCGTGGGTGCGTTTACACAAACAAAAATTTAAATTCACGTACTTAAACAGCCAGACCCGGAACAACTACCTGTAGGCAATACAAATATTTGTTCCGTGCGGGAATCGAACCCGCGACACGCAGCGCAGCAGTCGATCGCTCAGCCACTGCGCCAACCGTGTCGTCAAACTTATAATGTAGTTAATATAATTTTATATAAATAATTGTCTTAAACATCAACTCAGCCATCGCAGTCCACTGCTGGACATAAACCTCTCCCAGGCTGTGCCACAAAACCCTGTCCTCCGCTTTCCGCATCCAGTCTGTCCTTACCACCTTTTTCAGGTCGCCGGTCTATCTAGCTGGGAGCCGCCCACACTACGCTTGCCTATACGCGGTGTCCACTCTAGGACTCATCTGTTACACCGTCCATCGATCCTTTGAAAAACATGGACAGCCCACTGCCACTGCAGTATGCTTACTTTGCAGTTTGTTACTCCGGTTTTTATACGCGTTGGCTGTTGAGAATTGGTAGGGATGACCGGCTGGTTGTCTATAAAGGTACGTAAACTAGCTGCCCAAAACTTGTCACCAATATTGGCTCATCTAAGAAGAAGTCGCACTCAAGGATGGATTTCGTTCTCCCCCACATTTACATCAAATACAGGTTTTTAGATAGAATAAAATCGTACAGTCCAACTTTGTTTCGTTTTATGTGTATAAATCAGCGTGTTAAATTACCTAATACCTAATGATTTTAAGTTTAAACTTGTGAAACACGAAAAAGAGACTGACACAAGTCCATATTGTTTACAGGAGACATTAACATCTTCATGACATATTAAATGTTAACTTCTTATATGAAAATTCTGTCATTTGGCTAAAATATAATCTTAATGAAAGCCACTCAAGACAATTGCTTTAGATAACGACACCTACACACCACTGCCACTGTTCGTATTATTGCCCTGACTTTGGACACTTGCCAAGGACAAAGGCCGGTCTCTGAGAGTATGGACTCGTATAAAACTAATCGCCTGAAAGGATTTTTGAAAGACAGGAAAGTGTTAATCTTAAAAGGAATTATAATTGAATACTTTGAAAGCGCTCAGTGATCGAACTAATTACTTAAAAATGAAAAGAATTTAGAAAACAGAAAACACTCAGAAGTGGCAGTTGTTTTGAAGTGTTACGGTGTTTGCCTACAAAGAAGGCCGGTTCCCGTAACTAACGTGTAATATGAAAAACATGAGACCGGAATGCGATGACATTGTGAATAGACCACAGGCAACAATTACTGATCTTATCAGCTTAAAATCTTACCAATAAAATAAATATGTTCAAAACAAGAAACCTCAGCACCGTTCAAATAATAAAGGTTTCAGGAAACTACATTGTGAACCCGCAACACAATAATTCGAAAAACATTAAAATATACTATGATAAATAACTACATAACTTGTGTAATACTTTAATAACAGATCAAAGATCGGTTTCACTACTTATTAACAACCTGTATACGACCAAAATTATTAAATCTGCATTAACAAGAAAATATATAAAAATATGTGATGCTATCTCTGAAAGTAAATGCTACTCCATAAATAAATAAGTTCTGTCCCTATCATGTAAGTGGGTGATCCTATTAGACACACTTTCGGAGAAAAACACGATAGAAAAGCAATATAAAGGTCCAATAACAACACGCTTAAAGAGCACTTCAATTTTATTATAAGTACCAACCTACTTTTAAAAACTAAACGTGATAACATTTCGATAGGAAAACGAGTAGGTACGTTTGCATTGGTTTTTTATACGAGTATTTTCTTATTCGTACGAAACAAATATTTTTGTACTAAGTTTTTGCCAAGTCAGTAAAAGTCTCTTCAATACATATTAAATTATATTTCGTATTTGATACCCTTCTACAGAGCTCATGAAAACGTTAACATAAACGGAACACACGATTGATATAAAAAAGATCATAAATAAATACGAGTTACACTCACGCGTAGCACATAAATTGGTTTTAGGTCGAATTGTGGTTTATTTTAGTAACGCAAATATTATTTCATGTTTCAATTTGAGGAAGGTAATGTATGGATACTTCTATAGGTATAAGGTTGCGCTATTATTTATTTAATGATTTTGCTACAGGGAAAATAGGTAGATGTTTGGGCATCCAAGTTTCAACAGCGTATTTTGTAGCAAGCGTAGCGATGACGTCACGTGTGCTACGTCGTAGCAACCGCGTAAACCTTCTTAACACTATTGCAAAATTATTTTTTATTGATATTTTGAAGAATGTAAAAACGATTCTATTAATTTACATAACATTAATATTCCATACAAGTAGTGAGGCGTCATGTTATATGTAGAATCACTCACACATCCAAGCACAAATATTATCTTCGAAGCAACAACCAAATGTTAAAATGTTAAACGAAGAACTTGAAACAGGATAGCACAAAGTTTTTATTACGTGAGTGGTTTGAACAAGGTTGTTCAAACCACTCGTGCACAGTACCATTCCTGGTGTACCTTATTAGAAAACCTGGTATGAGCTCTCGATCATTCAATCATTAAATAGGAGGGTGTTCATTAAAAATCATAAAAAATGAATGTGATGTTATCAGTTTAAACCCGAAGTCAATGTAATAAATTACAACTAAGTAAATGTAATAAATTATGTTAAAGTAGATTCTCTATGGCGTAATTTGCCAATTTCTTTTAACCTCTTTGACAAAATATGATGTAATATTAAATTTTCCTCGAGCGTGAAAAGAACAAATTACATTATGAAAATGCCTGAAATTTTTATTGGCAACTAATCAAGTCACAAAATGAATGCAAAAAGTTCAAAAAAGAAATAAAATGTCAACTGTAATCATAAGTACAAAGAATGCAAATGAGAGTTCTCGTTAGTTGAGTTCAGGATCCGAACCTCCGGCGGAAATGGATGGAAATTGGAAACCTGTGGTGAACTAGAGCTTTTATTGTCGCTGTACATTGAATGTGGACGTTTTACGAGTACTCGTATTAATAATAATAATATAATAATAATTTTTATTTTATTCATAAGTTCACATAAGTATAAATTACATAGAAGTTACATCATTACAAAATTACATATTAATATTATGAGGAATATTTTAAACTATGCCTAAAATAAATCTAGTGTATAACTTATATATATTGGTTAAAAGCCTACTGGATTCAATAGCGACCTGCCTGATGTAGGTTTATTCAAACCTGTGTTTCAGGCCATCACTTAACAACGCTGAGTGCTGTAGTGGACTATTATGTTACTGAACATAGAGCTAGCATTGATACATAATAATTATATTTTAAAATAAAAATTGACTTAACATTAATAAACTTATTGCATTACTTCTAGCAATTTTTCAGTGTCTGAGTAATTAAATGTTGCTAAGTATTCACTCAACATTTCACTACATTTTTTACAATTTACACTATATATGCTTAGAGACTTATTGATTTTATTATATAAGAACGGACCTAAAAATACATAAAACTTATTAATAAAAGTATGTCTAGTTTGAGGCTGTATGCAAACTAAGTCTTTTCTTCTCTTATCTGTAGGTATTGGGACATAAGGAAGTTTGCTATGCTGGTGCAGTACTATATTCAATATAAATAGTTGACGCACGGTTAAAACCTTACATGACGTGTAAAGCTCGTGAGTGGGAAATCTAAACGGGCGAAAGGTGGCTACCTTAAGGATTGCTCTCTGCGCACGTTCTAATGGCAGTAGGATTGATTTAGCAGCCCCACCCCATGAAGTTATACAATAAGTGAGAATGGATTGACACAAAGCTAAATAGACCTGTTTAATTAATTTGTAGTCCGATATATATCGTAAATTCTTAAAAATGTATATCAATTTACGCATTCGAGTGCATAACAAATCAATGTGTTTACGGAAATTCAGATTTGTGTCAATAGTTACACCAAGATATTTCATATGATCGGTTTTTGCTAAAGTAGGACAGTTACATGCATTGTCAGCATACGTGCCGCACTTATGTGCATAAATGTTTATATTAGTAGTTGGCAGGTTAGTATTTCTCATAGTAAATAAAATGTGTTTGGTTTTCTCTGCATTCAGTGTTAGGAGATTTTCATGTAGCCAATTAGACACTATATTAAAACCGTTCTGGGCTTGTTTATATACCTCATCTCGAGATTTATCTGAAAACAATAGAGCTGTGTCATCTGCATAAGACATTATGACACCATTTTGGAGTGTTAAGCTGCACAGGTCATTTATATATACTAGGAATAAAGTAGGACCCAAAATACTACCTTGTGGTATTCCGTAATTACTATTTGGAAGCTCAGAACTGACGTACTGACCAATTTTGACACATTGTTTGCGGTCACTAAGATAATCAGAAAGTAGTGAAAGAGTTGTTCCTCTTATTCCGAGTGTTTCAAGCTTGTCCAGTAATAAAGGACAGGAAATTGTGTCAAACGCCTTGGCGAGGTCTAGGAAGATCCCAATGGAGTGCAAGCCCTTATCCAAATTAGTTGTTATATAATCCGTCATTTGATGTACTGCCTGATTAGTTGATTTTTTGGGTCTAAAGCCAAATTGTTTATCTGAAAGCAGTTTGTTATCTTCTAGGTATTTCATTAATCTAATATTAATGATTTTCTCTAGGATTTTGGAGAGCCCTGTTAATACTGAAATGGGTCTGTAGTTATTAACACATTTTTTGTCACCAGATTTATATACAGGAGTAACCACTGCTTTTTTAAGCGACTTAGGGAATGTACCATTAGTTAAGCATAACTGAAAAATATGAGTTAGTGGCGGAGCAAGTAGGTATTTGAAATGTTTAAGTATGCTGTTTGATATGTCGTCCCACCCAACCGCGCAAACGTCCTTTAATCCAGAAATAATTGTTAGTACTTCATCGACATCCGTATCTAGTAAGACAAACGATTTGAGTGTGGGGAAAGTTTTAGGTTGGCTTTGAGGGAAGGAACTTCTAGATTGTATGGTCTTTTCTGCTAAAGTTTTACCTACGTTAGAAAAGTAGAAATTAACTTTATTTGTTGATTCAATCGGGTTGTTCTCTATTGTCAATAAGTCAAGTGGAGGTTCAGGTTGTTTAGTTCTAAATGTATTTGTTTTTATAAATTTCCAAATAAGTTTACTATTTTTGCCTGCTTTCTGTAGTTCTTTTCTATCATATTCATTTTTTATTTTTCTCAGAAGGTTGTTGCAGAAGTTTCTATATCTTTTATACGTAATGGAAAGAATTTCATTTTCAGGCTCAAGTTTGGACTTTATGTGAAGTTTGTCTCTATGCCTAATACATCGAACAAGTCCGGGTGTAATCCAAGGTTTAATGCACTTATACTTCCTTGGCGTTATTTTAGCAACTGTATGTTTTATTATTGCAGAGTGAAGTGAATTTATAAAATAATTAATAGAAATGTTTGCATCAGTAGAATTATAAACTGGGTCAAAATTAATATTACGTATGTCTTTTTCGAGGTGTGTCATGTTGACTTTAGTATAGCTACGTAAATATTTTTTCCTGGGTAAAGAAACTTGCAATGTTAGTAAAACTGCTTGGTGATCAGTAAGCGAAGAGTTAGTAACAAATGTTTTGGTTGGGTTATTTGTTTTTATAATGAAATGATCTAAGCATGAACCGCTTTGATGCGTGGGGTGGTATTGAAATTGGTTTGCTTTTATGTAGTGCTGGTGTTTTATTAAAATTATTTTACAGTCTTACAATGAAAAGGAACTTTTCAAATGAGCTCCTACGGATTTTTATTTTCAAAATATGAACGCAAACGAACCTATTTCTAAATCCTTCTTTCATCAAACTAATATCAAACAGAAAATATTATGGATGAGCAATTTTAATAGCATTATTAAATACGCCATTCACTTTGTTATCACCCGACCTCAGTCGTCTTGCTCCACATTCTTACTTCCAGTATTTTAATTAATGAAGCGATTCTTCACTGCGGCCTCTCACGTGGCATATTTCATGAATATCATGAGAGATGCGCTGAATGAGACGAAGGAAGGATGGTATAAAAAATAGTTTGCAATTGTGTTACATAAGAACTGTGGGTACATTAATTAAAACGCTAAGTATATGTTTGCAAATGGAGTAGCGAACGATGGCGGCACTCGCAGCTAAATGAGTCGTTGAACTTAGCAGCCGTTCACGTTGTTATGTGCACATATGAGGCTATAATTAATGTAGTTATGTGGGTTATTGTATGCACTAACGTTAATTTCATAAGCAGATTGAAATTTGTTGTGTTGACATCAGAAACGCAGTGCAACTGATTCACGAACTAATTACAGCTGCTGCAACAGAGTGAGTTATTGATGGATAGTGGCAGATGTGAGTAGCGATTCTGTTTTATCATCAAGCTATGAATTTACCTTCGAAACTAGCAAGCAAATACGATAACGATAACTTATTATACATTTTATATTTATAAGACTACTAGATAGTATAATAAATCATAAGACGTCGAAGTTTGCAAACAACAAGCTAATTATTGCTCTCTAAAAATTTATCTTGTGTAAGTAAATATTCTACGTTGAAGTACTTCCGCAACAGTTTCCCTTAATTATTCTGCTTTATTAATTTAATATCCATGGAAACTTGTGACATTCTGAATATGAATGCCGCTGTGACAATAAGAAAGACAAATTGTGTTTCGCCCGTATCAAGCGTTGCGTCGATCTCAAAACGTCGTTGCATTACCGACACTCCTAGGAAAATTATAAGAAGTGAAAGAAAAGGAATCTTTGTTTTAAAAAAAAATGTTCTTTGTTGAACAAAATATAGATCTATAAGTAAAATAGCCCAAATTCACTGCTGAGTATGGATCTTTAATGGTTGTAATGAATGAAATTAAACAGAATAGAAAACTTGACAGACGAGTAACAAATCAAATAATAGACAATCTGTTGGGTAGCAATACCCAAAGTAATCCAATAAAACGAAGCTAATGACTGGGTAATTACTGGGTAGTAGTACTGGCAAAAAGTTCTGGGTCGGAATAAGAAAACGTGGCAGAGCTATTCTGAATTCATTTGTACCTGTTTTGTCATGATCGCAGTAACGCAAACATCCATTAAAAAAAAAAGCTGGGTCTAACGTACTAACATATTGGTCCAAAGTTACCCTGTCGCATACATTACCCATAATATTTTCAGTTTAATCAAATTTACAAAATACTGTTCTCCTTTGTAAGTATTAATTCATGGATGGACGAACAAAGGACGTAAAGTGATTTGTTAACCGCAAATACACATTGTGAACTTCAATGTAAATTCTTGTTTCGATAAACCGCTGGATTGGTTTTCATTAATTCCAGAGTGCTCCGATAATATTAATAGTATTCAGTGAAACAATTGCTTTCGATTGAGTTGGTCGTTATCGGTAATTTAATTCCTATTTCATTTATTTTTCTAAATCTTTTCATACTGTAATGTGAAGCTGAAACCGCTCAGCAATCACTGATGGAAAAGCTCTCGTTACAATTTAAAGATACAAAAATAAATCTGTCTGGAGTTACAAGTTAATTTAAGACTGAAATCACCAACCCGTCTTGAGCAAGCGTGTTGATCAATCTCTGTATGAGGAGAGGCCTTTACCCGGGGACAATAATAGGTGGTTGTTTTTAAGTGGTATATTATTCTCAATCGATTAACACCATTGTGACTTAGACAGCTTTAAAGAAAATGAATTGCAGCCATGTTACGATTGAATCATAAAAGCAGAAAGCTTGAACAGAAATTCCAACACCATCCATTGAATGGCACCTCTAGAGTACCAAAACAATTACTTAAACAATTTGTCACGAAGATCCATTAATTAGTAAATCCACGTTAAATTGTAAGACATGAACACGACAAGGTTAATTTCATTTATTCATTAGTAGGATACGATAGTCCCGACGCGACGGTGTGACTTGACGACGGCGACGGCGTGGCGAGGCGTTTGTAGGTATTACAGCCTTAATTTTGTTGCCATAAAATTAAACACGTCAAAGTAAAGACGAGATTGACGTTTTGGTTCGTGGTAATAACATAATTGTAAGTGAGTTTGTATTTCTATAAAATATAATAATTATAATATTTCGTATTATCGTTTTAAGTCTAGCTGTTTTATATGTTTATTCTTTATTTGTAATAATATTGTTTGGTAATAAAAAAAATCTAAACTATACTGGAAAACTGAGATAAGAGTTAGGTTCAAACGGATGTTCAAACGCTGAAACGATTTTCAGCGCAAATCCATTTACATACTTCATGTAACTGCAACTGGGATCTAATCTACTTGATTGATCCCACTGTAGTACCTTTGAAATTAAAATGGCATCGTTTTCGACGTATGCCTCGAAGAAGTACTCGTTACAAAGAAAACTCGTGATAGCTTTAGACCATTCTAGAACTATGTATTATATTATTTAAGGTAGTACCTATACCTACGTTCAATAAAATATTGCAAACTACAAACGAGCGAACTAAACTTATCTCGAGGTGCACTAAACTGAATCCTGCAGTCGAGTTGATCAGAACAAATAAACCCTGAACACCTTGAGTAATCGTAGGAACTGTTCACGCTTCCGAATTGGGGTGAACTTAAACAATGAATTATTTCAATTACAGCTAGAATCAACTGTAAACTTGCAGATAATTCACCAGTATTAATGAATGTGGGTTTGGCGCTCAACGTGTTAAAACTTTGAAGGACTGCGACATATTATCGATGATTTGATGTTATCTAAATAATAAAATGTTCTATAAACCTATTATTATAAAGTAACACAACCTAAAGAAAGAAAGAAAAACGTTTATTTGGACACAGTTCGTGAAACACAAAACTAATAAAATAACAAAAAATGTTTCAGACAACAATAGTGTATGCCTCACGGCTGCGCCAAAAAGGTTCATTTCAGCATTAATGCCAGACAGATGCTGTCTGACGCTGGTTTTCTAATGAACCCTTAGGGAAAAGTGACGGGGAGTACACACAGTTTCAACATACCTAATACATACTTATAAATAAATAAATAAACTAGTAATCACGTATATATCATTACAAATAAAAATAAGAAAAAAACCAAACAACAAAGTCTCAGCAAAAACCTGTTTTTCTTGATCAACGTAGATTGGATTGATCCGTGCACGGTGCACTCAAAGCGCAACAGGCCGCCGAGCACGACGGACCGCACTATGTTGTGTTATTTATTTCTGCGACAGTAAAATTGTTGGTTTTTTAATACAAGCATGAGTAGTCGTATTTTTAATAAAAACTAGGATAAAAAAAAATGGAGATTCAGACAAAGGATCACAACGTATAACCATTACCAAATAACTGAACTTAGTAAACTTAGTAATTCATTAGGGAAATCTGTGATAGATATTAAATAACAGATTTGCCTTAAGAATTATAAAAGTCAGACGAACTTCTTCAATATCACTGAACTAATATAATAACAAAAACGTCTCTCATTGTTCTTGCAACTTTTCGTAGATTCAGATTGATAATTAACAAATTGATTTGAGCTCTGTTTAATTTGCGCTCGTGTAGCCTTAAGCTTACTAAAAGTTACGAGTTACTCCAACTGTTCATGGAACACAACAAATACCTTTAAAACCTTTTGGATTTGATCTCAGACATTGCCTAGACACAAAGTAGGTACCTATTGGTATTATTAGTCTTAGCTTTGTTTAAAGGTTTTCTTGTTATATCTGAAAGATATGACGACTATAAGCTAAGCTTAACTGAACTTTCCATCGTCAGATCTGCTATCAACAGGATTTAAAACCTGGAGCTCACAACCACGTGGTTGACCACCGTCATGTAAGCACGTATTTTCATGGTAATTTTAACACATTTGTAATTTTTTGGAGTTTAATTACATAAGTGATGTTTTTATTTCAGTAATTTCAAAGCTTCCAGAGCGATGCGAGTCGGCCTGGCTCAGTTTCAGGTTTAATATTTACGACTAAAAATAATGTACCACTTACATTCAGCTCATATTTCAGCACATACACGTGCCATAAAGTTTACACGTGGACGAGAAATTAAAAAAAAGGTATCTCAATACACGTCCCGTTTGTGACCATTGTGCGCACATTCTGCTTTCCCAGTACTCCGTATCCAGCTTAATGATCACGTGAACGAGCAAAAATTTGCATATCGTTGCTAAACCCGCACATTTGTGTTTTATTGATACCGTGTAATGCGACCGGTTGTCATCTGTCACACATAGATAGCTCTTATTGTGTGGAAACGTAGAGCTTTCGCACGTGACACAAATTCTAAAAAGTTGCGCAGAGTGGTGCTGCTAGGTAAGCTCTGTGTTGTGTTGTCAAAGCTTACGCTACCCACCACGGTTAAACTAACAGAAAGGATCTGAGATAGAAATAACAGAGCTGAATTGAATTAATCAGTTTTGTTCGTTTTGTATGTTAAATATGTAGTTTAACAAGCATGATCTAATTTTCATCACACGTCTCATTATCTATCAAACCACATGCCATTGGTAGCATCTCCATAATATTACGTGTTTGAGGTCCGTCCAATCTGGGATGTGACGTCACCGCGGTTGCGTCACAATGAGCTACACAGCCACGATGACGACCAGTCTGTGTTGTGTAGGAAAAGTAGTTTGCAGAAAAGTGGGTTGATGACTTAATAAAATACTAGCCTTTGTCCTAGACTCAACTTAAAGCATTCGATTTGAAAACAAAGCCACAAACCTAAGGTAGAACATAATTTACATTTACGTTAATTAAAAGTTCTGCCATAAAAAAAACTTCGTCGGGATAACTTTGTAGTGCATTTTGCAATGGCGACACCTCGCTGTAGATTTGAATAAAGCTCTAGAAAGGAGAAATTAAGAACAAGCGAAAAAGCTGTTATTATTTCCTACAGTAGTGCTGTGGTGCCTAGTTGAGCGAATGTACAAACAGGCTCTATTAACAACGTTTAGCAATATTGTTCTCACGACACATAGTAAGAGTTGAAATGAACGAGCACAATGCAGGCTTTGTTGCAGTTTATCGTTCATTAAGAAAACGCTGAGGGCACACTCGGGTGTAGCGCTAAACAAAGCGTTTTAACTGTTCGCTGACACTAATACTTACAATGTTCTTGCGAAATTAAAATTATAATAATGTCACCTTGCAGCGCTTCATTCTATGCAAGTCTTTAGAAACAATTTAACCAAAAATTTTTTGAAAAATTTTTTTTCTTAACTTCGTGCTGCATTAAATTGCAGCACGATGTTAAGAAAACACGCCAGCTGACTTTCCGAAACAAGCTTTGTTCACACAGTGTAGTAAGAACATAAACGAGCCAGGAACAATCTGTTGTATCTACTGAAGATTTACTGTAACCATTTGTTTTACCTACTAGACTATTGTATGTACCTACTTCTTTAGTTACGCAAGCAAGCTTCACAAACGCCGGACCCACACGTTATTTAATCAGTTTAATCCTACCTTATTTAGGATGGCGAAGGTACACAGGTTAATCTTTTCAGGTTAACGCTAATACGTAAAGCATTACCCGGTGCGAGGGCAGCAGGGTGCTCGAGCCGTCAACCGTTGTCATAAACCAGAGAGTCATGTGAAGTATGAGGAGCTGTGTAGACGACGTGAATGTGATAATAGGTAAGGTGTTAAGGACGTGACCCAATTAAATATTGAGTGAATGAATTGGATTTAGAGCTCACATCCGATTAATTTTAAATATTTTTAAAATTACCTGTCTGAAAGCCCAAATTGTATTAAGAATTCAATATTATTTTACTTTGAGACACAAACAGTATCAGATAAACAAGCTTGCTCTTACAAACTAATAATAATTATAAAATACTGAGAACATTAGTCCTTCCAAGTTCCTACCCTTCAGAATTTAAAATATCTTCTTTCTACTTTTAGTAAGATTCCAATAAGGATCAAGTGGTTTATTTCAACTCGAAAGTAAACAAACAAATATTGTTTTTATGAAACGAGATATTTTCTAGTGTATCTATGTTAAGCTGAGCGATTGAAACGTTGAACAAACAACTTTGCAAACATGCAAACAGATAGATGCAGATTTCTATTAAAAATTCAATTGACACATTACGATGAATGATGAATGCATCAATTGTTCACCCTCGTATATAGGTATTTTACTCGTATGTTCAGTAACCTACAAACTACACGAAAAATTAGCATAAACTTATCGGGGTTTATTCATAAACGATAACTAAAGTTAAGTAACGTTTAAATGTCAAAAATGTATGGTTAAACAGTCGCTAATCACTGCTTAACTTTAAGCAACGTTTATGAATAAAGGGGATCATTGTCATACCTACTGTATAGACGAGGGTGATATACCGTTGCCTCAGGGCTTCGGCACAGTACACTAAAGTGTGTATTGTGGTTTCAGTCCGAGCTCGTCCGCACCAATCCTGTCTTGTTCCTGGTGATTCGGACGGTGTCAGAGATTTATCCACCGCCATTTGGAATGCAAATAATCTTTGTTTTGGGAATACGTTTTGATTAACATAAAAGCGTGACATGTGACGTGGCGCTCTGTAGTTTCTGCCTACTTATATGGGAAAAGGCGTGAGTATGTATGCAACATACATGCAAAACCGTTATAGCCGCATAATGATAGATGAATATCAATTCGTGATTGTAACTATCTAAACAGTTCAGGCAACGCATCAAATTAACAATACACCTTATTACATTAATACCCTATAATAACCTATGTAAATATAATAACATATTTTAGATGACAATAGTACTGTTTGAAGTAATTTGTTCCGTTGTGGTTGAACTAAGTAGTAGTGGTTAATTCTGACTCTGGTTCACTTCTGTACGGTAAAGTACAAAGTAGAAGAAACTCTGAACACTACCATCCCATGGGGTTTGTGATCATTCATAGAATGTGTTGTTTTCTGAAATTAACTACTGCTACGTGTGTTGAAGTTTCGCTTGTGGTTAACAATAGGGAGCAATAGGCAAAATCATGATAATGCGTACCTATGTATAACGAAAGCCATGTGTGGTTCGAGGCCCATTTCATGGGATTACGTTGAATTTATGTATAGCAGATTACCGGATCATCCTGCGTTTGTAAAGATTTAATTATTTCGGTGGGCAACAAACAATGAAATGATTATTTCGATTACATTTTGTTTCTAATATCGAGAATATTATAAAATGTTGTTTTGCCGCGTGGTCAAAATTGGAACTAACGCCGCCATCTTACTTTTTTAATACATTTGTGATATTTTACAAAACAATTACACAAATGTTTACCAACGTCATCCGAGCGCCAAAATATCTTTGGACAGTCCTTTCACAGTTATTTTACCTCTGATTTGGCATCACTGTCAAAATCACAGTAATCTTTATTTTCATTTAAAATAAGTTGCTGTTGTATTGCTGCCACTGAAAAGTCTGTCAAAATCATTGTGACTTTATTTTCGTTACAATAAGGTTGCTGTTAAGTTGCTGCTGGCAGAGAGGAAGAACTGGGAACTGACTTGGCGTAAACCTACATGGGCACTTATGAAACGTCAGAAACAAGGTACACGGTTTCAATTGGTCCGACGGACGAGCTGCCCCCTCTTAGCTTCACCGTGGTCCTTCAAGCCACGGCTACTGAGCCCCCGCGCCTCGACAATGCGGGAACCCACTGGGGGGAGGGGCGGGGGGATGTCCTATGGAACAACCTTTTTTTTTTTTGTCGCTGAGAAATGCTTTATGCATGCCCGCCTCGCGGGGGACGAGACGGGGTATGTGGGACTCCCTGTCGGAATGACAGTATACCCACTAAAACTCAGCGGTGTTCCCTCATCGCCGTGATGGGAGGGCCACGGGAATAGGCATAGCCTTTACTTCCATAGCCCTCCCGGCGCATGCCCGCCTAGATGGTATGGCGGGCCCCGCATGCCCCCCACATTGAGGGGCTACGGGAATGGCCGGGAGCACCTAGCCATTCCCGTCCAACACTGGTGGAGGCCTGTGCAATACAGGCAACGGTGCCCCCGCACCCGCTGCCTGCTGGCCCCCACGCCCGCCTGACTGGCGGGCCCCGCATGCCCCCCCGGTCGGGGGGGCTACGGCCGCAGAGGATAGGGAGAGCTGCAACGTCACACCGACACTCCTCTTCCCCTGCGGCCCCACCGCGTCCGCCATCGAACGGTGGCGGCCCCGTCAAGGCCGCGGAAGGTAGGGAGAGCGGCAACGTATCACCGACACTCCTCCCCCGCCGCGGCCTCTAATCCTCAGCCGCAATGTCTCCCACACGGGGGACATCGCGGCCGGCCTCGGGTAGGCTGCGATGTCGCCCAAGCGGCACCGCAACCTACCCACCGGCCAATCCACCACGGCTACTGAGCCCCCCCGCCTCGACAATGCGGGAACCCACCGGGGGGGGGGGGGGGCCTAAGGAACAACCTTTTTTTTTTTTTTTTGTCGCTGAGAAATGCTTTATGCCTCTCGGGACACTATAAGCGAACTAATCATCACATATCAAGCAATTTTTCGTTATTATGGATTTGTTTCCTTCATATTTTCATTGTGAAATCAGGATATAGCTAAGCGTTTTTAGGGTTCCGTAGTTCTGACTAGGAACCCTTATAGTTTCGTCATGTTCCACTGTCTGTCTGTCCGAGGTTTTGCTAAGAGACCTTTAGTTCTATAAAACTATAATTTTGTAGGAGTGTGTAAATCAATTACGCAGACAAAGTGGTAAAATTAAATTTGAGAAAATATTGTTTTTTAGGGTAGTTCCCCTACATGTGAAGTGGGTATGAATATTTTTTTCGGCGTCTACCCCATCGTGTGGGGTATCGTCGAATAGGTCTTCTAAAATGACTTCGGGTTGCAAAAAATATTGTTCGATTCAATGCTCCATGTACGAAATATTAAACTTGAAAGTGCAAATTTTGGTTCCAGTAGGGCGTTCCTCCCTCTAAAAGCTAAACTGCTAACTGCTGCTTTCATGAACTATAAAGGAAAATTATAGTGGTTTAGATAACTTTATAAGTTTAGCAGTAATAGTCGTTGAACTTGGGTGTTGGATAATTTTGTACCATATACTAAATCCTTAGCATTAATCCTTTAAAGTGACTAAGATGAAGTAGTTGCTTGTTTATAACGGGTAAAGACTTGCATTGAATATTATAATTATAATACATTAACTCCTAATATCTTTACCATTACTTATATTCAAAATAAAGAACAATATCATCTGCCTAGCCTTTTCCCAACTATGTTGGGGTCGGCTTCAAAATAAAGGACAATAGAATCGTACTATATTGTGCTAACGGGGTACTACGGAACCCCACACTGTGCGTAGCCCGACACGCACTTAGCTGGTTTTTATATCTTTATCGCAGCCCTTTAGGAGTCTATAGGCATAGAATCAATAAAATTCTTATCGTATTAGTAACTCATTTACTGATTGTTACCAGTAAACTACAACAAACAGTAACAGTAACTAATTAGCAAACAATGAAGCGAACCCTCAACGACGAACGAATAAGAGAACGGAATTGCAAATCACGTATTCGTGGTTTCGTCTTCGAAAGCTTTATGCAAATTTTCGAAATTCTGCTCGTATTTGCTAGCGTAACCAATAAACCAAATTAATGTTTTGCTGACTGACCAAAATCGACGATCAAACGAGAATACACAGATTAGTTCAGTAATGGATGCATAAACAAACAGAGATTCTGGTTCAAATCAAACCGATTACATTGATTTTGAAAATTCATTGTTTCCATGTGTGTTGTATGAAATTGAAAGATAATGTATAATAGCGTAGATTGGGTTGTTACTGCCGCGTCTTAACGAAAAATAAATTGGCGATAGAATTAAGATTTTATTGGTAAATATTTAAATGTCTAAGTAATACCCAAGTTAACGTTATTAGCAATTCGGAGGTTATAAATATTTAATTAACAAATCTTATTCAAAGCCAACCTCAACAAAAACTGGCTCAGTTATCTAATATTTATGCAATCCTAAATCCTAAGAATGAAAAACAGCTTTACATTGTGTTTGTGCGCCACGTAGCTATAAAGGCGAAGGTTTATGTATCTGTGTATGTATTAAAAATGTTTATTAGGTATAAAATGCATCGCAAAAATCACGCAATACCTCTCGTACTATTAACAAACTTGGATCACCGGTAACTACCGAACATGTCTCATTACTGGGACACAATCTTAAAAAACAAACACATATTGGAAAGACATTCACCTAAACACATATAATTGGATCTTGGAACAATCTCTCTACCCGCAGTCACGCAGTCCTACAATATTATTACATCACCAATAAGAACTGTAATAAATAACACTCAAGTCCAGGTTCCAGGCCAAATAGTAGCCTTAAAATTCACTTTAATGTACATAAAGATTTTATGAGTAAACCCACGTTTTATGGTTATAAGGTTATCATGGTCGGGGGTAAGTTAAGACATTATGACAACACTTCATGTTATTGATATTGGCAGCAATATTGTAGTCCATAGTTGTAGCATCGTGTGTCTAAATTCGACATTAAAGCGACCAACGTCGAACTACAGTTAACACTGATTATTATTCAAGCAACAATCTGTAAACCAAACTGTTTGCAACAAAATACCGCCACCTAATTAATATTTCCGTTTAATAAAGCAAACACGAAGATAGGGTTACTTAAACCAGAAATTCGGTGAAAATACTTCCGTAACTTTTGATGGATTGTGATGAACAGCGGGGAAAAGATACATCATTAAAATGAGGCTTGAATTATAACAGGGCAGGGCTTTTGTTGAGGCTCGTCCTCATTTTCCTTGTCGCAAAATTTGTGAAAAAACTGGGCATAAGTAGTTATGATGAGGTGAAAAATGGTTGTGTTACCATAAATTTATGCACTCCAAGATTTCACTTTTGAGAAAAAGTAAATATTCAAATTAGAGCCTGTCAGGGATTCAGTCAAAAAGTTCGAGTAAGACCTAGTTTTTCAACAACAAGGAAAAGTGTTAGATACTTACCCATATTCAATCTTTTCACATCAGATTTTTCAATTGCTGGCATAGTGGCAAGCGAAAGAATTGAGTTTTTGGTCCGTTATAACCACGATAAAATACGAAACAATCATATTGTACAACTTTTAAGCTTTTTAATTTCTCGTTACTTATATTTGTGGAGCTTTTGGCTACTTTGTAAGTGTGTGTATTTTATGTTTATTTAATAATGGACGCCCCCGCGACCGCTCCTCGACTTACCAGTGAGTGACGCGCCTAATAGTGTAAGTAAAGAAATGTTCTATACAAGGTACCTACACAATATGAATAAAGTTTGTGATTATGAGGTAGTCGACTCACAGGAAAGAACACAAAATGTAATGTTAAACACTAAACGAACCATAAATACAAGACAATGTTTGGGTTCAGATGGCTTTATCCTAGTAGAATTTAGGTTAGTGCTACCTTCATCACTGTAAAAACACACCTGACAGAAAGACAGATAAATAACGCGAGTATTTTAATAGAAGAGAACCTAATAAATGCCTCTCCCTCGCAGGCTTACCCGAGGATACCAGATGGCTTGCCAAAAGTTATTCCCTTAATCGAAAACGAGGATCTTCTTCGCTTTGATTTATTTTTCCCATTCGAACTGTGAGTAAAATTGAATTTGCATAACTTCGGGGAGTGTTAAATTAAGGATTTACTTGACGCCTTCAACCGACAAAGCGCAAATATTATTTAACATTTCGTTTGAAATTCAACATTTTGCCGTCAGGATTCCATTCAGTTTGAGAGCCAAATCAGGAAACAAAATTTACGTTTTCCATAATCCATAGCTGCAATGTTCCCACTGCTGGGTCACAGGCCTCCTCTGTGTATGATGGATTAGGGCCGTATCCACTACGTGGGCCCAGTGCAGGTTTGTCGATGTTACGTCTTCAATTTTTTTATTGTAAGACATTCTGGTTTCCTCATGATGTTTTCCTTCACCTTTTTCAGAGCACTGACAATAAAATAATTTACACAGAGTGCCTGTCTGGGTTAAAGCCCAGCAACAATTCGTTAGTCGCGGCCGTATCCACTGGGTCACCAATACTTTATGTATCTATTATCAGCTCATATTATTTATCTTGGATTTTATTTCAGTAGCATCGCTCAGCAGTCTACCTATCACTTCCAAGTTTCTGCTTGTGAACATCAAAGATAACCGACCACTCAAATATTGCCTAAAGTGGCCACGTATCGCTCAAACTGAACAGGAATGCCTAATATAAAACGACTCTCACTCCTTTCAATTGAGCGTCATTGTAAGATTATAGAGCTCGTAAAAGGTAACGTGACATGATTTTACAGCAAAAATTTCTCCGTTTTACTTTTTTATCAAAAATACTTATTAATCAAAAATTTTACTTATTTATCAAAAATGAAAAGGTTTTAAAGTTATACCTTTGGACGGCTTACATTCACTAATTCAGTATGTATTTACAAAAAAAAAAAAAAACTGTATATAAGTAGTTTATCAGCCATCTTGTTACCATAACACAAGCATTAGGTTGCTTAGCTTGGGACAAATGGTGCTGTGTGATATGTCCAGTGATATTATTATTATTATTATTTGACCCAGTTAACAGGCATTCAAATCTCGTTTAACCCGAGACTGGCATCACAGGGCACGGCTAAAATAGTTTAATGAAAGAAATCGAGGTGGGACTACACCTTTTCAAATTCACCACGATGTTGAAACTAATAAATTTCATTTGAGGTAGATTTAATTTGTAGGATATTCGACTTCATTACTACTGTTTTGAAGTTGAAATTAAATAATTGCGCTAAAAGTCATAGCTATCGAAATTATGTAGGTAAGATATCAGTAATAAAAGCATGACGCTTTTAATGACGGTCACGGCATTCATTTTAATTGCGGAAATGCGGTTGAAGACCAGCAACCGCGTAATTTTATAATGTGCTTTTATATTTGCAACGTATATTTCATGTGAAAGAACGGTCTGTGTTATAATTATTTCACGTTCTTTTTACTTATTTATTTGTATTCGTTTATAATAGGTAAGCATCAATGCAAACACCGTACGAAAATATGTTAACAACGAGCACAAGAGGTAACTTTGTATTTGTACATATTTATTTCTATTCACTCAATCGCTACAACGTTGAACAGATCGTTGACAAAAGACACAACGCTGTTGTTATACAAATAAAGCCTAAAAAAGAGGAAAAAAAAATCTCCCTTTTTATATTTTTACAGCATACCAATTTCGTTATGAATACATAATTGAATTAAAACAAGATTTTCCAATATACAAAAATATAATTTATTATCTTACCCTGGAGAAGGCGTAAGTCCAGCAGTGGACATCTTTAGGCTCACATGATGATTTATCTTTTTGATAAAATCATAATTAACAATGGTCAGATCTATAGTGTACCTGAATCGTGTGATGAACAAGAGTTTATAGTAACGTTACTCTTTTTCTTTTAACTAAGCGTAAAACGTGCGTTGTTTTTATAGAAATACATTTCAAAATTATTTACAGTAAGTACATCGACACCATTACTATTTAATTGTACGTACATTATTATCTCTAACGCTGTCATATCACATCCCTGTATCCATGTCACTAGTTACATAACTTACAACTACATTAACACTACTAAGTGGGCGCTTCTTCTATGCGCTGCGAGCAGTGGTCGGTGACTCGGCTCGGCGTCCTGTTGAGAAGGAAGTCCAGGTCATGTGATATCTTATGCAGCACTTTGTCAGTGTGTGTGTGAGTGGAGTGAGTAGTTGTTTTGTTGTGTGAGTGTGTGTTGACTAGTTGTATGTGTGAGTGGTTGCGCTCGTCGCTGCACTCGCGTTGGATGGATGGCAGTGAGCTGCTGCTCGACAACTGTGGCGCGAGACAGCTCTTGATCGGACGAGTCGACACGTCGGGCGTGGACTGACTACAGATTGTACAGCTCTCCTGGGAATAATATTATGATTAGATTAGATTTTAAGTTGTAAGTTTTTGTGAGTTTACTACTTCTATTTGAACTTGTACTACCTTGGGCGTGTCGGTGTGGTCCCTGTAGGTGTGCGAGTCTGTATCGTGTGGCGGCGCTTGCGTCGCGGGCCGCAAGCGTAGCTCCACACCCATGCGCAACACGTGCGGCTGTGTGCGCGCGTGCAAACCCTCACCGTCTGCGGGAGTCACAGTGTAACTATGCTGTATGATGTCAAGTGTGACGCCCCCCCGTTACACTTGACATCATACAGCATAGCAGTCTAGAGGTTAACGGTTTTCAGCCCCAACACTTTTCGGTTACTTGTAACATAACATACATACATAGTTACAAGTAACTGAAAAGCGTTGGGAAGTTAAATTACTGGTTACCAGAAATTGGTCTCCAAAATAAAATAAAATTATAGGTATGTAGGTAATTTATTAAAATTATATATAATTACTAGCTGACCCGGCAAACGTTGTTTTGCCATAATATATAAATTATTTCTAGCTGCCCGGCGCTACTTCGTTCGCGTGGTGTCCTACCCCCTACCCTACTCCTACCCTACTCCTACCCTACTCCTACACTACTCCTACCCTACTCCTACCCTACTCCTACCCTACTCCTACCCTACTCCTACCCTACTCCTACCCTACTCCTACCCTACTCCTACCCTACTCCTACCCTACTCCTACACTACTCCTACCCTACTCCTACCCTACTCCTACCCTACTCCTACACTACTCCTACACTACTCCTACCCTACTCCTACCCTACTCCTACACTACTCCTACCCTAGGGTGGACATCCCTTATCACTTAAGGGTTTGAAAAAAAAAAAAAATAGATAGTAGCCGATTCTCAGACTTACTGAATATGCACAAAAAATTTCATCAAAATCGGTCAAGCCGTTTCGGAGGAGTATGCAGACTAACATTGTGACACGAGAATTTTATATATAAGATATTATTTAATTTTTAAATAAGGTTATAAAATGCTTCATTGTATAGTTCGATATTGAGATAGACGCGTGATAGCACACATTTAAACCTTAGTAGTTTTGGTTGTTATTTATATATCTATACTTATAATAAGAATGTAAAAAAGTTGTGTCTGTACATTGAATATATTTGAAAAATAATAATTGAGGGGGGTTAAGAAACAGTAATAGAACACGAATCTAATAAAAAAAGTCTGTCTGTTTGTCTGTTTATCTGTTTGTCTGTTTATCTGTTTGTCTGTTTGTCTGTTTGTAGACGCTAATCTCCGGAACTACTGGACGGATTTGAATGAAACTTTTTTTGTTATCTAACTACTAAACCTGGGCAACATATAGGCTATAATTGATTTTGGAAACTGGAAAACCTGATGCAGAACCGCAACAGACCAGCTAAACTATAAGAGTTACAAAAATGGCTCCTTAGAAAAAAATGTTGTGTCTGATGAGCATTTTCTGCTGCGAGAATAAAATCGAAGATCGGAACTTCTGATGTGGAACTCTAAGAGCATAGCTAAACCATAACATATATAGGAATGACATCTTTGCAAAAGTTGTTCAGTCTGATCAGTATTTTCTGTTGGGAGAATAAAAGTCGAAGATTGAAACATCTGATGTGGAACTCGGAAAGCACAGCTAAACTATGGCATATACAGACATGACATTTTAACAAAAAATTTTGGTCTGATGAGTATTTCCCACCGAGATAATAAAAATCAAGGATCGGGAACATTTGATGTGGAAATCACTTTATACTAATATATTAACATAAGTTGAGACCTCCACGCGGTGAAGGCGGTAACAGTTTGGCCTTCTTTTCGATGACGATGGTAAATCATTGAAAACTTGGCTTCACTGGCTAAATCTCCCATTTATATATATACAATATATAATAGATATGCCTTCGGGCTTATGTTATTTGAGTGTTTAATTTCCTTTTCCAATTATTTTAGTGACACGGTAGCCTACCCGGTAACGCAGGGGAGCCGTCACTTAGATCTTAATTGCAAAGTTATTATAGTACCTACATTAATAACGATAACAATAACCATGCCACGAAAGAGGTCAAATCTTTCGCAATGTCCGAAAGGAGCTAAAAGATTGGAGATCATTAGATCCCAAGAAGCGAATGAAGAACGCCAGGCAAGACTTGATGCTGTTCGACAACATCAGGCTGTATCTCGCTCCGCGGAAACTTCTTCGGATCGTAAAGCACGACTTAGCGCTGATCGTGAGCGTCATGCATCGTCTCGCGTTTCTGACACTTACTCACAAAGAGAATCACGCCTGCGTTCTCAGCGTATTTACGCATCTACATCTAGGTCTCTAGAGACCAGTGAGGATTGTGATGCGCGACTGACCGCTGATGGTGATCGTCATTCATTGTCTCGCGAGGTCGCGAGTCGGAAACGTTAACGGAAAGAGAATCACGCTTGAGTTCTCAGCGTATTCTCACGTCGACTTCTAGGTCTTTAGAGACCAGTGACGAACGTGAAGTGCGACTGGCCGCTGATCGTGATCGCTATACATTGTCTCTCGAATCAGAAACTCAGCGCATTCGCACGTTGACTTTGAGGTCTCTGGAGACCAGTGAAGAACGTGATGCGGGACATATTAATTTCGCTTTATAATTTCGGAATGAAAATAATTCTACCTTTATATTTTAATGAAGTTATAACCTACCCAGTCTACAACACTCAATCTAAGTTATACCAAACGTAATCGAAATCCTTCATCGGTTTTGTTTGTTTTTTTTTGCTGACATATCAACGCACAGTTCAAACTCTTGCCGAAATTCCTATCGGAACGAGAAAGGGACTGGATCCGCGTACGAAGTCGCGGGCAGAAGCTAGTAAATAAATAAAAATAAAAAAATGACCCTGCTTTTTAAACTTTCTCAAACTACAAACAATCCCGACCTTAAAAAAGTATTCACATAGCGCTACCTGTGGGTATCAGGTCGCACAATGCGCGCGTGTGTGTGCGCGGTGACTGCAGCTTGTGCTTGTACTCCACGCACTGCACTATGTCTGCCACACACGCGCCGCTCGACTGACGTCTGGCAACAAAGAGTCAGGTCTGATATAAAAAGTACTTCATGATCGCGTTTGAGTGATAGTGAAATTTATTGTACTTCAGTCCTCACCTGGACATGGTATTCGGGCTCCCTAACGTCGGCGCTTGCCAGTAGGTGTTAGCGGGCGACACATGAGACGAGGAGCACTCTACCTCGCGAGCTTGCTTTAAGTACACTACAACAATATGATTACAACAGCTAAGTTGTAAGTATACACCTTTAAACATTTATGAGAAGCAAGCTGAAAGAGAACATAACTTTAATTAGAGGCTTAGGCAGCAGGCTTGTTTATTCGATAATTTGACGATCGAAATAAGACAAAATATATAATGTTATTACGTAGTTTTTAATAATGGTTCATCAAATGCACGCGTGCCTCAAATTGTGACAGCCATCAATTATTAGCAGAGAGCGAATGATGAAGTGGAACGGCTGTAGTAAATTACAAATTCTTCGAGGTCGTTTTTTTGTGAAAACTTCTGGAATTGAAATGAAATAGTTTATTTTCCAGATATACTCGTACATCCAACTTACAATAAATACATACTCGTATAATAACACATACCTTTGTTATACTGAATAGCTACGTTGGGCGATGTTGGTTTGAATCCACGTCAAGCTATACTGTTTTTGAAAGTATACTTTAAAATAGTCGTAACAAATTCAATGTTATAGTAGTATAATATTTTAATACTTCAGGGGTCCCCCCACGTGATGACGCTGGCCGTACTTCGAAGTTGATGCAAAATATGTGTGAAAAAGCAGATTCTCACTTACAACTATGTGAAGCGTCTCGCTCAGGTGCGTCCTGCCACTCGCTGTGTGTGGATAGTGTAAGTAGGCGCCGTGCTGCCTGCAGACACTCCTCGTCCATGATCACGTAGCACACCAGCATCGCTATACCCTGGACAAGCAATGGGAGATTTTGGCCGAGTCCAATAAGAATCAATGTCGTTGAGTTGAGTTAACTCACATTAGCCAGCCCGGCGGCAGCCAGTGCTACAACGTGCGGCATGCTGGTCTCTGCGGGCTGCACGTACGCCACTCCGGCCGCTTGCGTGGCGCACGTAGTGACCAGCAGCACTAGCGTGGGCCGCACTACTCGTGCTCGCTCGCGTACGTGCTCTTGTCTCCCCGGCTTGCGCTCACGTGCTTGCTCTCTGAGCGCGAGCGCAAGTGCGAGCGCGAGTGCGGCTAGTAGCGCTTGGCCTGCAGCACACACGGTATTGGCGGCCGTACCCAGCTGCAGTGGCGCGCCGCCCCACAGTCGAGCTGTCAGCAAGCATAGTGTGCACACACCTGCAACCAGTTCACGTGAGTACAGTGGCACGCCCGGCCCTCCTGTACACCGGCCTGTTTCCACCTACACGTACCGCACAGTAGACCAACAGAGGGCGCGCGCGTAGCTGCGGTAGCTGGATTGGCATGCAGCAGAAGCGGTGCAGCACACAGCGCGGCGCAGCCCGCTAACCAGCATAGTGCCACCACCCAGCCCGCGCCGCCCGGACACGCTACGTCCTGCCCGACATAGCAACACACCTCACTCACTTATAACCTAAACCATCGACACAGGATAGAAACATAAAACTCACCTGCCTCGTGTCACATTCAAGTAGAGCCAACATAGCTGCAGACTGAAAGCCTGCAGTAGCAGCTTTGAGCAGCACTGACAGCCTGGTCCTACTGCCAGCTACCAGGCCGAGGAGCTGGAGTAATGCCGACACAAGACACATCGCACCTCCCAGACTCACTGTGATCCTCACGATACCTCGTAAGTCATTCTCTGTACCTGTCTGAAAAAAACCGTTTTTAGTGCTTATCGAATTAAGTAGCCTCAATATTACATCCCTTCTCTTATATTATAGTACTCACGAATGTCTCCCGATCCACAGTGAAGAGTGCGATGGTCGCCAGTCCCCGACAGCGGCATGCGACGTGTGTGCGCTCCGGTATGCGCAGCTCACACGCCTGCGTGCTCCACACGCGCGGCGCCGAGCGCGACCGACCTCCACACGCGAGCTGAGATGCTGATATAGAACAACTACGTGAGCGAGCGTACATTCTTGATGACGTTGTTGTTGAGCGTTGCATTTGGTGTCTTACTCACCAATAACGCTATAATTCTTGGAGTGCGCGAACAGCAGTGTGATAGTATGAGGGAGCATGGGATCAACTCCCACGCCGCTGACAAATACCTGTACCTGTTGTGATGCTGCTGTATACTCTGTTGCACGGCCGGACCTGGAACAGTTATCGCTACAGGTACCGTGTAGGAGGGAAACGAAAACGATGGATAAATAAGAATATCAAAACGAAACAAAAATAAACCAAAAACTACTGGAAACACTAAAACCCAAGAAACAAAACTTGACGACACGATTGGCGCAGTGGCTGATCGACTGCTGCGCTGCGTGTCGCGGGTTGGATTCCCGCACGGTACAAATATTTGTATTGTCTACAGGTAGTTGATCCGGGTCTGGCTGTTTTTGTATGTGAGTTCAAATGTTTGTAAACGCACCCAAGACTCCTGAATCTTGGGTGCGTTTACAAACATTCACAGTGTGGGGCAACGATTAAAAAAAAAAATATCTACAACGTTAATGCTGCAAATTATAATGGGAGCTAAAATCGTATATCTATTATAAACTCATAGTACAAAAGGTAGAGTATACTGAAGGTAGGCCATAGTGTTATATATACGTTACACTACAGCCTACTACCTGTCTATACTTAATATTGTTATAATCTATATATATAAAAATGAAACCCGTTTTCCGTTGTCCCGACATAACATGAAAACGGCTTGACCGATTTGGCTGATTCTTTTTTTAGAATATTCCTTGAAGTACGAGGATGGTTCTTACGCAGAGAAAAATTAAAAAAATAGGGTAGGAGTAGGTTGGGAGTAGGGTAGAGGTAGGGTAGGAGTAGGGTAGGGGTAGGGTAGGAGTTGGGTAGGAGTAGGGTAGGAGTAGTGTAGGAGTAGGGTAGAGTAGGAGTAGGGTAGGAGTAGTGTAGGAGTAGTGTAGGAGTAGTGTAGGAGTAGGGTAGGGAGTAGGGTAGGGGGTAGGGTAGGAGTAGTGTAGGAGTAGGGTAGGAGTAGGGTAGGAGTAGGGTAGTAGTAGGGTATGGGGTAGGGTAGGTGTAGGGTAGGAGTAGTGTAGGAGTAGGGTAGGAGTAGTGTAGGAGTAGGGTAGGGGATAGTAGGAGTAGGGTAGGAGTAGTGTAGGAGTAGGGTAGGGCTAGGGTAGGAGTAGGGTAGGAGTAGTGTAGGAGTAGGGTAGGAGTAGGCTAGGAGTAGTGTAGGAGTAGGGTAGGAGTAGTGTAGGAGTAGGGTAGGATAGGGTAGGGGGTAGGACACCACGCGAACGAAGTAGCGCCGGGCAGCTAGAAATAATTTATATGGCAAAACAACGTTTGCCGGGTCAGCTAGTCTATATATATAAAAATGAAACCCGTTTTCCGTTGTCACGACATAACATGAAAACGGCTTGACCGATTTGGCTGATTTTTTTTTTTTAATGTTCGTTGAAGTACGAGGATGGTTCTTACGTCGAGAAAAATTTTAAAAATAGGGTAGGAGTATGTTAGGAGTAGGGTAGAAGTAGGGTAGGAGCTGGGTAGGTAGGGTAGGTAGAGTAGGAGTAGGGTAGGAGTAGAGTAGGAGTAGGGTAGGAGTAGTGTAGGAGTAGGATAGGAGTAGAGTAGGGTAGGAGTAGGGTAGGAGTAGGGTTGGAGTAGTGTAGGAGTAGAGTAGGAGTAGGGTAGGGGGTAGGGTAGGAGTAGTGTAGGAGTAGGGTAGGAATAGGGTAGGAGTAGAGTAGGAGTAGTGTAGGAGTAGGGTAGGAGTAGGGTAGGAGTAGGGTAGGAGTAGGGTAGGAGTAGTGTAGGAGTAGGGTAGGAGTAGGGTAGGAGTAGGGGGGGGGGGGTAGGGTAAGGGGCAGCACACCACGCGAACGAAGTAGCGTCGGGCAGCTAAAAATAATTTATATGGCAAAACAACGTTTGCCGGGTCAGCTAGTTTACTATAAATACTGTCTGAAATAAAAGAGTAGGGTCCTTACTTATACTCGACGTATCTTCTCAACGACGGCAACCTTGCTCCCAAATCATGATACAGCACGGTGACCACGGAAGCATTGCCAGTTATATCCGCCAGCTCCACTCCTACTGACGTCATGAGCCACTCCTCACTCCCCACTGGAGCTGGCTGAAGCTCGAAGTGCGCTGTGTTGTCCTCGTGTACTGGTTTCGTTGTGACTGTAAACTCGTGGTAGCGCTTGTCGAAGCTACTTCTCATGCCTGCTGTGTCCACTATCGCGTTTTGAAGATCGAAGATTTTCTAATAGAAATAGCATGGCCCATCAGTACAACATTCTAAACTTAATATAAATGTTCAGTAGCTACTGACCTCTTCATCCAGGAAAGCATCAGGATGTGTGAGTAGGTAGTCATAAATGTGCAGTAGATGTTCCGCGCTGTGGTACCTGTCGGCTGGCCGAGCTGCAGCAGATATGAGGTAGTGCAGGATGTGTGCTGCATGTGTGAGGGGGGACTCGCCCTCGCCCGGATGTGTCGCCAGGGAGCGCAGCACTGCGCTGTACTGCCGCAATACGTGCGACACAGCGCGCCAGGAGTAGCCCAGCGATATCAGAGTGAACTGACATCAACATAATGTACGTTTCAACTGGTTGTTAGGTTATGACAAAAACATCTCATTTATTCGGACATCGGTATGTTATTATAATTATGTTTTCTTTTACCTGTTCATAAATATCCCTGAGTGAGTCTGCAACACAACCAGAGAAATCTGGTAGCATCCACTTGACGCCACGTTGTCCGGTGTTTGGCTCACAAAACCTGAAAACAAGTAACCGACTTAAAAACTTTTACTCAAAGTCATAGAAATGATATATTATATTCTTTTGATCGGCTATTCATTTAATCAGTATTTTTCACTTACCTGGTAGTCTCACCGCTGTGTCCAGGTGGACAGGAGGCTGTCGCGTGCGCTCCGGGAGCAGTCTTTGGCCAGCGCAAGCCATGGGCGTCG
The DNA here is from genome assembly GCA_949629185.1 of Apamea crenata. Classification (NCBI taxonomy): domain Eukaryota; kingdom Metazoa; phylum Arthropoda; class Insecta; order Lepidoptera; family Noctuidae; genus Apamea; species Apamea crenata. Next base: position 6,158,999 of record OX451371.1, on the reverse strand, counting down.
TCGCTCTCACACGCTACGTCGTCAGTTCCTAGAGCCCACATGGTCACACCTTTGGCGTTCGTTCCAGTCACTGATGATACTTGACAACGAAACTCGCTGGATTTCTAATTAAGAAGTAAGGTAATATAAGCATGCAAAAAACCTCAAAAGGCATGTTAAATAGTAGGAACACGGAAGCCTTTCCGTTATTTTAAGGTGGAAGCGCAATAACATGTAACTTACCTGTACATTATAAAGCTTGAGCACGCTCCCCGCAGGGTACAGATCCTCCCAGACCTCTCTGCCCGGCGCCATCGGTAGCAGCGTCCTCTCCCTCGCCCAACTGAACCCGAGCGCACCGTGCACCCGCCCCGCTCCCGCCAGACATGTTATACTCACGTTATCGCCCTGACACACATTTATATTAACTGTTAACTACAAGACTACAAATTGAGAATATTAATTGCTGTTTAATTGAAGTAGGTATTCCACCACCAGATTTTAGCACAGGTCTAGATTGATTCACCTTATTGACAGAAATTGTGGAAGGCACGAGTCGTATATCGGGTGGTCTCAGCACCGTCAGCCTCAGCGCTCTACATCGTCTCCTGCCAGCATCGTCTGCTGCACAGGACCATTTCCCGCTGTCGGGCCTCTTTGCCTCTGATATGCCTAACACTGACATGCGACGACCGAGCGCGTCTTCTGACACCGCGCGCGTCCAAATGTCTCTGAAAATAGAACGCTCTTATGTCAATGCTTTCTGCCAATCTACTAACGAACTTTGTCGACTCGTTTTTGCAAGTATAGCGAAAAATTACAGCCTATTTCAAATGACGTTTTAAATTCTTCACTTCTTTTAATATACTTATTTTCATGTCATAACACCACGCCGGTAAGCCGCGGAGGGTTAGGCAGTATAGTACACCTTCATTTCACCTGCTATATTTAACTTGTTATACATTATCATAATATTATATAAAATCTAAACGAAATTAAACCATCAGGAAGTAAGCGTGTTGGAAGTTGGCCGATTAATCGGTGCGGTTAAATAACAGTCGCCGGTAATTGGGTGGGCGTTCGTTAGGTGCCGGGCTCACTACACGGACTCGCTTACTCGTCGGTCTCGACGCCAGGCTATTAGGTAGCGTTTGTTATGGCAAAATATACCAGCTTGGTAGATTTTTAAGGCTTAATTTGTCAAAAAACTAGAATAAACAGCCTCACATGCACTCAATCTCCCTCGCTTACCTCGTAGTTCCATTGAAGTTTATCTTGACACCGTCTTTGTACCACGTGAAGGCGATGTTTGGAGATCCATACGCCATACATGTCAGTATGAACTCCGAGCCCTCCCATATTTCTGGACGATGGTTCACAATCAGAGTCTGCAAATGGATATAGGGATAAAGACGGCGGAATGTGACCATTCTAAAAACTGAAAAGCAACAAATAAACCTTTGTCTAACTAAGCTCCTAAATTAATGAAAATTACTCATTTTGAGTCGGCGCCAAACAAACACACAAGCAACGAACATCAACCAAGCTGCTATCATTTAACTTGGCGCCTTGTTCTTTGTTTGGCGGTCATTTACCATTGTTACCATATAACTAATAGTACTCCCCTTGCTTTGTTCACATAAAGAATAAATGTTTGAATTTTTGACCGTTAACGAAGCAAAATTAACACTATCCCGTGTGCGGATTTCCCAAATTTTCGTTATCACGACTCCAATTTTCTCATACCGTGCAATCAATTTCACTTAGTCCATGAAAGTATGAACAAATAGAGTAAATCCAAAATATTATTTCATAATAATTAACGGTTATTTCAGACTTAATGTCCATAGATACACTTACAGAACATTGAACGAAACATACAATAAAATACACATACTAACAAAATCTCACAAAACATACAAAAGATAGAAACAATAAGATAGCAGTGACAACACAAAAGAAGCAACATATTATTTTTTTAATTTTTTATTTGGAATCATTGGAATATTATAGAAAAATCGTTAAAAAAACAATTACAATACAACACAAACAATTATGTTTTCGTACAAAGACATTTCCCCGAAATTTTGCACGAGCCACTCTTTTCATCAACTGCTGATGGATACTTAGGAACTAATCAAGCTGAGATTTCCCCGAATCCCTGAAGCACTCATGATTGCTTTTTATTAAATTTCGCTGGTTACACTCGGTATAGTCGTGAGTCTTAGTAAGTGAATTATTTACAAGAGGATTTTGTTATAAGAAGTTTAATGGTAATTTATTATTGATTCATATGTTCAAAATCCTACAAAATGGCGTCCAGAGAATGATGACTTTAAAAGAACGGATAAAAAAAGTATAGGTTCTCACGTGCAAGCTAAGTGCAGGCTGCATGTAGAAGTGCAGCGTGTCGGTGCGCAGACGCACGTGGTGTGAGCGCATGCGCGCCAGGGCCGCGCGCAGTGCGCCCGCCTCATGCCGCGCGGCCCACAATCGCACCCATACCCCGCGTGCGCTGCCCGCAGACCCCGCACTGACATATACACACGTGTACAGTATAGTACACACCAGTAATTACTACCAAGAGAAGCACTGACAGTACTTAGTGAACAGAAACTTACCTTGTGTTAAGAACTTCTATTTCATCTTCCAATGTAATGTTTGACGCCTTTAAGTAACTTGTTAACTGAAAGAGGTAAGATAGTTTTTATTAATAAATTTTCTCTCTGGAATAAAATTATGTATTCTGTTGTTTAATTTCTTTGTAAATACCTGTTTCATAACTTCTTGAGATATGTTTACACCTGCTTGATCCACTACTTCCAGTCTTGTTTCAAATCGCGCTGATGCTATAAACATACACCCTCTTATTAATAAATTTGGGATAAAATTCATAATTTTTCGCGGCTTAAGTTTGGCATAGCCTTACGCCGCGTTTATTAATGAAATAAACAACGTTTACTCGTAGATGCATCGTTACAGAGCTGGCACTACTTAAACGAATGTATTACCTCTTCTTAAAATGATCGATTAATGTTAATACTCACAGAAGTCTGTATCCTTCGGGTTACAGTCACAAGCTGTTCCTTCCTTGCAGACTTCTGAACATTCTTCTATACCGCATTCTGAAGCAAAATTCACATGAATAATGGTTACGTGGAAGACATTAATACAAGTTTAAATTCTAGAATTCTATTCTATTTCTAGGCATCTTGAATGTTGTTTCAAACGAAATTAGACAGACATGGTAATGAAGAACTTACAACAGACACTTTCAAGGAGGCAGTGGTGTTTTTTAGAAAGTGAAAAGCTAGAAAATATAAAAATATTTCTCACCGGGTGGTGCTAGCTGCGCCTCGCACAGGTCCCCCGTGTAGCCCGGCGCACAGATACAGCTGACGGCGGCCGGGCCCATCTGTCTGTCGATACATACACCTTGCACATTATTGTTGAATGAATAACGTCTAACGGTTGATGTTTTGAATATTTTTAATCAAATTGACGTTGGGTCTACAGAAGGTACTCTATAGCAGAAAATACACATGCACAAAACTTCTGTCCACAATGATAAATGTGGCAGAAATCTACAAAACAACGTAACCTTAGGTTGGTACTTTAATTCTGACTCCTTTTTGTCCCAGAACAAAAAACCTCCGACATTGAGGATACACGACGCAAAAAGTGGAATTTTTTCAAGCACTAAATGGGGTTAAGCAAATACCTTCACATTATAAGAACAGCCGCGCGATAGCCACGCGGCTAGAAGTAGTAGAAAATGTGTTTTCTACACATTTTCCTTCATTGCTGTAATGGATTGTATTGTCAAATAAATATATTGCAACAGTAAAACTTTATACTTAAACATGGTTATGTGAACCAAATTAACTAAATGACAGTCCTAGAAACATTGGAGTTAATTATGTTCCAAACAATGCTAAGCGGAGGGTCATGGGTTCACTCACCTGCATGTGCCGCCATTTTTACACATGTTGGAGGTCCTCGGGCACAGCGGACCCTCTCCGCAGTCTGCTCCGGAGTAACCCTCGAAACACGAACAGTAAAACTCGCTGCGATGCGGAAAACATTATGGAGTCAGCGATAAATATTGTATATAATGGCGCGGGACTATACGCCACGGTATTAAATTATGAATGCGCGGTTTTTTGCTGTATACACCAGAATTCGTAAACAGTGAATGACGTCGAGAGACATTTTGTTCTCGCTTGCACTAAATTTCCACGCCTTTTTGCCTTCGCTAGTGGAGTTTCCAACTAAGACTGTCCTTTGCCTATTCGAAAATGAAATATTCGTCTTTTTTAGTTTCTATTGAAGGCTTACTTATCGTAAGATACAGTCACATTGGAATAGTCAAGTTCTTAGGTAGATAACAATAAGGTCCATGATTACATCCAGAAAACCGCAAATGGTTTCTTGATCGTTAAATTCGTGCCCAACTTACTTATAATCTCGCCTGGCGTAGCAGTGCCCCAGCAGTCTGCACTCGATGGCGCTGCATGAAGTGGGTCCTGGAGACAGCGATGCTCCTCGCACCTCATACGTCACGTTGAACCCGTACACGGACAGCAGACCCAGCGCCCTGAGCTGTGTGCCCTCGAGTCTATTTAGATCTAGTTCCACCAGCAGCACTGGACTCTGGACCTGGAAACAAAATTACGAGTTTAGCAACCTGCTGAAATAATGCAATTAAACCTTCAGGTAAACTTTAATTTATTTGAACGCAAAAACTTAAATGACAATGAAGGTTTTTCTCGTTGTTTTTATCTGTAAAAAAATACCTTTTTTTATTTCTGTATTATAAAATCTTTCACACGATTTATTTCCTAGAGGCCAAAATATTTGTCAAAACGTGAAAGCCAGTTAAGCTTATATGCAGGTAAATGTTAAACTCGCGTGGCATTAAAATATTATGTACAGGATTTCCAGTGTTTGACATATTTTGTAATATCCGTTGAAACATTCATGTGGAAACGTATATCTTAAATAAAACAGTATGTCATTAAGAATATCTGACTTCAGCGTTTACAAGAAGAGCTCTCATTTTCATTTTACATACTAAGAAATTAATTAAAAACCAAGAAACGCTTGAACTTATTTTTTATTACGCTCCTTTAGTTTCTAGATACCGCATAATAACTCTCGCTTATTTCTCAATTTAACGACAAAGGATGAATACGTCAGAGAAATGCCCTGTCGAATTATTTATGAAGATATTCGTCAGCAACCCACGCGCTGGAGTCGAAACGAATAACGGGAATTACTGGTAATATAGGAATTGGCAATTCTCCAGACGAACGAATGATTAGGTAGGTACATTTCTCCCTTTTGCAAACTGGAAGCTTGTTAATATTGTCAGAGAAATAATAAATTGTGACGTCACCGGCTAATCCAAAACCAATTTTCAAAAATTTTCCAGTTCATTATGTACAAACACATATTATTATATAAGTACATGTAGGTACCTAATTTTTTGATTTGTGTCTGACCCAAAAGTGAAAGAAAATAGAAGAAAATTAAAATGACAACAGATAAGTTGCAGGAATATAGGTTAACTACTCACAGCACATTAGGGTTAGAGATGTAATTTTACTTTTTGAAGTAAAATTACATCTCTAACCCTAATGTGCACTACACGCCTCGTTACAAATCTACAAGAAAGTAGAAATTGTCGACTCGCTGAGCTAGTGAACAAGTGGATAATTTAGTACATTATCAATCCTGTCACGAGCCTCTCAAGCTAGCGCTTAAAATAGCGTGCTGATTGTACAAACCCGTTGCTTGGCTAGCTGCCAGGCGAGTGCACTGTCATCCGAAAAAGTGACAACATACTGACACACACGGTTGTCCGTGTAACGTGTCCTGCCTCCCGTGTTATTTATTCCTAAATTCCTCTTTATAAAATCAATGTACAGTCGTCACTTGAAAATATTATCACTAAATCAATAAGTAAACAAAATTAAGCGTTCTATAATTGTGCCCTAAAGTTCGTTTTTTAAGCCCAGATACTAATTTGACCGGTGTAATGTCAAATTTCTATACAAAAAAAAAAACGCAAACACTAAAGAGTTAAATGTCAGATAGATACTGATATCTGAGATTAAAAAACGAACTTTAATGACCAAAAACAAATGAAAGATTATTAATAATAATTTGAACCTTTGAAAATCGAATACGTTCAGTTTTTGCACTTTATCAGGCCAGTTTTGTGTTCACGCGAAAAGTTTTGTCCTCATTTCTCGTTCGAGGAAAGCCCAAATAAAAACTTTTTGTAAAGTTTGACGACGTTAGTGAGAGCTGCATTCGTTCTACATTGAACGCAGCAGATCCGCGTCCGAGCCAGATAGAATTAAGATAATTAATTTATTCAACTAATAAGTCTTACCCAGGATATTTCTCGTCTTCATTGTTTAGTCTAAGAAATCTTCCTTAACTTCAGTAGGTACGTACAGCTATTACATTTAAATTGGTTTCTCATTACGGGGGAAAGTAGAGCTCAAATTGTGTTCCCATGTTAATATTTAATGTCGACCAACCTTGTTGGTGGAAATTCAGTCAGTGTGAAACTACATCTTTACAAAGTGGTTGCGTTTTTAGTAGGTACGAGTAATGATCTTAATGTGCACATATTGGCCTTCCCCTGCGGCTATAAAATAAGAAATAATTCGCTGAGCATTCAGCGCATACATTCATAACATTCAGTAAGTTGTGTGGTGTGGGCAAACACTATCTTAATTTATGAGGATTTAGGATGCACAAAAGAGGTAGCCTCTTTTGTACATACTAAATCTCTCATTAATAACAAAGCATTTGGCCAGTAGTCGTCACAGATTAACTTTTTATTCTCTAGAATATTTACCCATTACATGTAGGTTTGGTCAATCCTGTTTAACCCAGATTTCATGCAGTTGAAGCGGAATGCCTCACGCCCTGGTATACATACTCGTAAGTCTGTGGGTATATTGCGGCCCGCGGCCACACCGGCGGCGGCTCGCAACAAATTTGTCACGGTGATCGCACATAGGGTGAGGGTATTTATGTGCCAGCCTTTTTGGTATTTAATTTCTACTGCTCTCTTTTAATAACATTTCTTCGCATTTTACTATATATGTTATGTGAAAAAAAACCCATTTTCTTTTTAAAAGATTCCCTGTGTTTTACTACTAAGCATACAAATTTTCAGCTGTGTTTGCTTTGTTACACACGAGTTCAGGACAAAAAGTCGCCATAAAAAAAGGTCAAAGCTATTCGTTTGTTAGTACTAAGCTCACAACTCTGAGTAACTTTTTCTTTTACTACGTTTCATGTAGGTACATACCTACGCAATGCCTACTCTTATCTTACCTAATTTTATTAGCTGTAACCGTTGGAACGATAATGATATTGTGAGGATATAACCGTTATATTTAATATTGGTGGTCTCAGAATATATTTATTTCCCTGAAAGTGCTCGCTCCCTGGAGCGGTACAATATCGGACACGGTGTAGTGGTAGAATGCGTTTGTTTGAATATTGTCTGAAAAATATTGTCCTATGTGATGAAACAACTAAGTATCAGTTGGTTACATCAATCAACTCAGCCTATCACAATCCACTACTGGACATAGGCCTGTCCCATGGTGCGCCACAACACCCCATCCAGATTTTTGTTGGTAACATAATTCAATAAATATTTTGCCGTTCTTGAAACGTTTACTTCAGTGTAGGTATCAAAAAATCTCGCTACAGCGTTTTCATTTTGTTTATTTAAGCAAGGAAACGGCTCATCGTCCAGAATTCCTGTGAATGTCCAAAATACCTATTACGGAGAAATATCAAGAATACTGCACAACACCATGCAATATTCTCAGGAATTCTAGACGATGAGCAGCAAATTGTAGCCACACAATAATTATGCAGATGTGATCCTTAAGCTGAACACGGTAGTGCTTTCAGATCGAGGCGAACCTACATCTTAGGAAGCCTGAGAATTTCAATTTGGCATTGTTTGTATTTTCAGTTCATACATAACAATACCTACCAGAGATAAAAGTAAAGACAATTAAATTAAAAAATAATATAAACAAAAATAATTTTATCATCATGATTTATAAACTAATCATAATTGCAAAATGTTATTTTAAATGTACAAAAACCTAGATTGTAAGCAAAGCAACAATATTAAAAAAAAGGTTAAGCTTATATCATGTGGGTTTTTTTTTAGGCTTTTTCTGAAGAACCCTTGAAGGTAATTTATGGGGTAACCAAAAAAATCTTCAAATGTTAGGAGTCCTTGCACAAGAACTGCTGACACAAGCTTCGGATTTATTGACTGTTGTGATAACAGTTTCACTTTTGGTTCATTTTCGGATAGATTTTAAAGTAGGTAGTGAATGATGAAGAAATGATGACGGATTTGATTCGAATCACTATTTCAATCACATTCACTAATTCTAATAATACAGTCAATGTGCAATGTTCCTTTGGGGAGATCGGCGCAGTACAACCTGAAAATTGCTTCTGCTTAACTGTTTCATGAAACGCCCTGCGTGAGTTTACAACACGTTATTTTCAGAATATCTGGAGCTTTGTTGTTGAGTGCTTTGGAGTAAAAGCTTATTTATTCAACTAAATGTCTTACTAAAAAGTGCCACTGAAGTTTATAAACTGTACCTATTGAATGTTGAGTACCTCTAAGGTTCGTTCACTGCTTCGGTATTAACGGAAAAGGCTTCAATCAAAGTAACAAGCATTTCTCCAAAGCTCCTCGAAATGTGCCGTCGTAATTGACATTCCCTAGCATTCAGAGAGATATAGTTCTAGTGATAGGCCACAATCCTACTTTATTATAAAACTAGCTGTTGCCCACGACTTCGTCTGCCATCCAGGATGAAATCTCCTTCTCCAGGGCTATCTGTCAAATTTCATAACGATCTGTTCAGCCATTTTAGCGGGATTGAGTAACAAACAGCCAAACATCCAAACAACTTTCACATTTATGATATTATTAGGATAATAATAAAAAATGCATAGGCGTTTTTGCCCTAAGGAAATAAATGTGAATATATTTGTACCAAGGCTTTCATGAAGTAGGTACACGTTTCCAGAATTAGTATTCATGAGACTAACACTAAAAGCCCAATAGCTTTAAGAATTTAGTATGTACCTATCACACTTTATATCGCCTTGTTGAACAAGAATTATAGTTTTCCTTGTTGTATGACTCTAATCCAACAAACTATCTGTTTGCGGACGAATGGTTGAAGATTTTGTCGGCATGTCAGAAGTACTGTGAGAGGGATTTATGAAAGTGTAGTTAACTTTTTTACCTGAACTCTATGTTTTCATATATTCTCTTTAATGTGTATGTGTACAAACTGTCTCTAATTTTTGTAATTGGTTTTATACCGTTTTAAATAAAGATTTTTTTTACAATGTGTTTTGGACGGCCCTTCCGACAAAAGCACATTGTAAAAAAAAACTCATTTGTTCTAGGATTTGTAGATAATAAAAAAATAATGGGACAGAAGATTGCGTAGCAACAGAGATAACCTTCTGACGTTAGTCAATATGTTTACAGATTGGGAAAGTTTTAGCATAGACCTGTAAAATATTATTGACCTAAAAACTTCATTAAAAGCAAAGATCAGCTCGATGTTGAAGTAAACCAGTTTAGCAACAATATTCAACAATGTGCATGGAACAACACACCACAGGTTATAAAGAAATTTAAAGGAAATAATAGACCTATTACATGAAAAAAGGACTCAGAGAAAAAGATGGCAACAAAATAGATTCCCACAGGATAAAACTCTATTGGAATAACCTTCAACCAACCTAAGACTAATGCTGCCAATGATTTTGCAGATATCCTGCAATCATACATTACAGGTGGAATGTTTCGAGTAAGGCACGAGGATGCCTTTTCCGAGTTAAAAGCTATTAAACCTGGCGTGCCTCAGGGTAGTGTGCTGGATCCAGTGCTCTACCTGTTGTACACGCATTATATCCCGGAGCTGAAGAATAATACGATTGCAACCTTTGCGGACGACAATGCCATTATGGCTACAGGGTCATGCCATACGGAAGCAATCAAAAAGGTACAAGTCGCTGTAAATAAAGTTCATGACTGGGCACAGAAATGGAGAATCAAATTAAATGAATCGAAGTCACTTCATATTGACTTCACCAACAAGGATTGTGATTACCACTCAATCTTCATAAATGGCCAACAAGTGCCATACGCAAATACAGCCAAATACCTTGGCATAACGCTTGACACGAAACTGCGCTGAAAAGCGCACGTCAAAAAAAAAAAGGCAGGAACTAGACATGAGTTTTAAAAACATGTATTGGTTGATTGGACGGAATTCCTGCCTATCAATACATAACAAAATTTTATTATATAAGCATATCCTTATGCCGATATGGACATTTGGCATCCAACTATGGGGCTGTATTATGCCGACCAACATCAAAATTATACAAACATTCCAGAATAAGGTACTCGGGAACATTGTTAATGCGCCCTGGTATATAAGAAATGACGACCTTCATCGTGACCTAAAAATGGAACCCGTCACCAATATAATCCAAAAATTTGCTGAGGCCCATGAACACCGACTCCGCCGACATGTGAACATCAAGGCAATTCAGCTGTTAGACCAAACAAATATAGTGCGAAGACTAAAACGGACAAAACCTTTTGAGTTAGTGTAGTGTAAAGTGTAGAAATAATAGTGCCAATGACACACATAATAACTCATGAACAAAGTGCTTATATCATCATATCAGACTCTAAGAAAGTGGAACGGACTTGTGTAAAGTACAATAAACACTATTCTATGTTTTAAAATAATTATCACGTAGTAAATTAAGTTAGATTAAAATTGATTATTAGTCGAATAGGCTAGATTGTAATTAATTATTAAAAACCTGGTTATTTTTAATAAAGGATAAAAAAGAGATAACCTCAGTAGTAATTACAAATGAACTTAGTACAAAAGGGTGCAAACGGCCTCATGAGGGTTTGTTGTAGATCAAGAACATCATCATCATCTGCCGAGCCTTTTCCCAACTATGTTGGGGTCGGCTTCCAGTCTAACCGGATACAGCTGAATACCAATATTTTACATGAAGCGACTGCCTATCTGACCTGCACAACCCAGTTAATGGGTAATACGAACAAGAACATCAATTAAGCAATTTATTTATATTTAATTTTTTTCTTGAAAAGGTAGATGAATTAGTTACCAGAATACAGAATACATTTTAAAAAACATACCATTCCACGATACAATACCATGATCTAAAGTATCATACCCTGGTGGATGCACTACGTCACTGCGATATTCTAGTCTCAAACCAAGTTCATTTTAAACTTCGCAGAGTTTTCCTCCTTCAAAGTCAAACTTTCCATTAAACATTCTCTTTTGCTGTACAACTTTTTCTATTTCCGTCACGAGAAACAAAACACAACACTGTCATTGCGTTTTAAAGTCGAATTGCAGGAAGGTAATTACAAGGAAGAAGGAAGTGTTTTAAGGGTATTTAATTAAATTAGGCGACACAAACCTTATTGAATTAATTCAGAAGTTGCTCGGGAAAGGAATTTCTATTTAGGTACTCGCCATCGGATAATAACGGAAGCCCGCGTATAATAGAGGACGATCAATGTGTATTAATTTACCAATACCAACCTGATCCGGGAAAAAAGTCGGTAATAATTGGCTGTTATTTTATTTACGACGGCGTACCTACTTATAGTTAGGTGATATATTTAGACTAAAATATTTCGTTTATTATAAACTAGGTGACTGCTGTTTTCTATAGTGTCCATAGTCCAAGGAAAAATTCAATAGTAACATTTAGAAATTAAACAAGACTACTTCAAGATGGCACGGACTTATTGAAAATGGCGCTTTCTGGAACTCAAAGAACAATATTGTGTGCATGTTCTTTGACGTAGGTATACAAAAAAAATAAGTAAGAAGTGCAGCTGTGCAATCTTTTACGGCTTCCTATCGATTCTTAGTCATAGGTTTCATCGCCGTTTTCTATGTCCGCTCCCTTGCTCATTGGTACTGTAATTTATAATTAAATATAGATACAATTAGAGCTCTAATGCCGTAACCTTAGTGCCCTATTAGTATTTATATCTCTTTACAAGATATTAATAATGTATAATTACATATTGTATGGCTAGGTTTAGGTGTTTCTATGGATAAAAGAAAATAGGAAGAACGACCATCTATGTAATTTCAAGAAAATATTAAAATTGATTTGATCTAGTGGTCAATGTAACGACTAAGGTCGAGTATTATGTTTTTGTAAAGAACGAACGTGTTTGTAGAGGAATGAAACAATCCAATGGAGACATGCAAAGCCGTTAAACCTTAACGACAACAAGATTATGATTAAAATTGCTTACTAATAACGAATATGAAATACTCCTTTATTCCAAATTAGCGATAAGGTTCAAATTCGCTTTTACTTAAGTGGGTCGACTAATGAACGAAACCGGCTATGCCTACAATATTGATGTTGAACTTTCCCTAATTCCTTCTAGTAGAACAAGATTACGTATTAATGTAGCCACTCTTAACTTTAGCTTCCGACCATTTCAGCGTAAAAAGCGCTTTACAATTTAAACACACGCTGCAGACTGTACTGTAAGAATATTACTGTCTTCGTTATTTATACTATGATGTGTGCGCTTAGAGAAACCAGTGGTTGTGTGTAAATTATATGTATGTCACCAATTGGAAGCGCGCCAAGCACTTCGTCTTATTTATATCGAGTATCCAAGTTAACTGCAATAGGATTTAGTTTTTTTAGCAACGACATTGAAATAAAAGGAAATTGAGGGCAAAACTTAAAATAATGGTTGGTCATCTTTTTACCCAGAATCCTAGAAATTAAACATGGATGAGAATAAATATAGGTCCACTTTTCTCAGTGCTTTTCCTAAATAAAAATTCCAGAGCAAGCAGCATAAACGTTTGATCGAGCATTTCTACTAATTTCAACGCGTTAGAAAAGATTGACGAAAAATCTATAGGCATCAGAATGTCAATAATAGTAGATTATTCACTAAGGGGATAAAGCATTGACTTATGTGTCTAACGGGCTATATTGAATCCCGAACGTAACGAAGGACCCTAGTGCTTGCTCAGATTAAAATACTGAGTGCAGCGAGGGATTTACGCTTGTCGAAGTAAAAAGCACCTTTATTCTTGAGGAGAATAATTATAATAACAAAACTTCAATATCTATTCAGCCCAAATATATGACTGCTGATATTTTTTTCGAGAAATACGATGTTGGTCCCGTGGAGAAAGTTTGTCAGTATGATGTATCATGTTTAAGAAGGTTGACCCCTTTGTGGTGCTATATTTGTATTTTTTTTTTTTTGTAAATAATCTAATAAAACAAAAAGTTTTTGAATATTAATTGCCTTATCTGTGAATTATGTAGCAAATGACATTTTATATTACTTGACTTGACGGCACGGTTCGGTGAGTAATGGGTAGCTCACCGTCCGATCAGGACCAGGCCCGTGCCGGACGGCGCGTTGTGTTCCACGCGCGCCTCAAAGAGAAAATGTCAGCAGAGGACGGGGCCCCATAGGGCCAAAGCCTGCCGGGGCGGCGGGATTTTCCGAAAGGTTAACCGCTGCCCTGGAACAGAAAGGGCTAAGGACGGAACACGGGTGGGTTTTAGTCAGTAAAAGTCTGACACTCCCTTCCGCTCCACCCAGAGCGGGAGGGGTCATTTAATGATTTCCCATCCTCAAAAAAAAAAAAAAAAAGCCAGCTGCTTCTAACACCAACATTCACTATTCGTCATCATCATCATCATTCTCCTGCCCTTATTCCAATTTATTTGGGGTCAGTGCAACATGGTTTTTTCATCCATACTCTAAGAAATTAGATTTACTTAGAATTTATGACTAAAAAAAAGGATATGATAAATATATAAAAAAGGACATATTATAAAGTTTTGATGATTTCCCATCCACAAAAAAAAAAAAAAAAAAAAAACGGCACGGTTGGCGCAGTGGTTAAGCGATTGACTGCTGCGCTACGTGTCGCGGGTTCGATTCCCGCACGGAACAAATATTTGTATGACCTACATGTATTTGTTCCGAGTCTGGGTGTTTTTCTATCTATAATATGTATGTATTTACAAAAAAAAAAAATGTACATAAGTAGGTAGTTTATCAGCCATCTTGTTACCATAACACAAGCATTAGGTTGCTTAGCTTGGGACAAATGGTGCTGTGTGAAATGTCCAGGGATTTATTATTATTATATATTATATTAAAATTATGATTTATCTTACTTTAATCACAACTTCAAGTAAGCTACAACGGTCGGTTCATTTTCAAGTTCTCGTAAATTATTACTTAAACTTTTCTTGTAATACATTTAAATCAGCAGAGGTCCACGCTCGAGGTTTGCCATAGGGCTATGGAACGGAGTATTCTGGGTATCACGAAAGCTGCCACGCTAAAATGGAATTAAGCTGGACACATCTGCCGCATGTCAGACGACCAATGCAATGGGCCAAACTTACGACCCAATGGGTCCCTCTTAATGGCAAGCGACATCGCGGCAGGCCCAGACGGGGATGGCGGGATGAGCTGGACTCCTTCAACAAGAACTGGTCCTTAACAGCTTTAAACAGAGAGAAGTGGAAAGAGAGTAGGAAGGCCTTTGCCCTGCAGCGGGACATCACCGGCTTTTAATAATACGAGTAAAATAACATTCAAATCCGATTCGATTGTGAAGTCAAACGGAATTGCATAAGTAAATAGTGTGCAAGGAAGTGGAATAAGAAATGTAAGGCGTTCTTACTTTGTAGACGAAGCTTAAGCGGGTTCAGATGAGCTATAAGAGGCTACAGATGGGAGCTAGTGCGGCACACGGTGAATAATGCATGTTGCTTTCTGCGACGCGCGGACGCTGGATAGACTTCAGTGTCGAAAGTGTCACACAGCATTGACACTGCGATTGTTTTATTCAAAAGTTTAGAGTTTTAGGAATCGGGTGTTATGAATATCAAAACTTCTCTTTGACTTATAGAAAGTCGTATCGTATTTGCTCACGCATACAATCTTACTAATAATTTTCTAGACGAGTCTGTTACAGAAAATCTGGCCAAGTGCGAGTCGGACTCGCGCACCGAGGGCTCCGTACAAACTTTTAGTTATGTAAATAGTTCATAAATTATGGAAGGTCCGAACATTGCTGTAACGAAAAGATGAACGGATTGAGGGACAAACTTAACTTTGCCGTTGGAAAACTGTTGTCCGCATACATCTACAAAGGTTGCGGTTAGTTTACCAACAGCAAATAAGTTTGTAATCGCAAAAGTAATATTTTTTTGTGACACAACTGCAAAATTTAAAATTTTCGGATTTTTTTTTTACTTGTGCTATATGATAATGCTCATGATTGTAGGTCAACGGGTAGTACCCTATAGGTTTTGATTCCCTTGCGAGTGGCAAAAACGAAACATAGAAGGCCGTATCTTTTGATCGCGTCGATTTAGAAGTTTAATTTTTTCACTGCTGCAAGGGATTACAGATCCAAGTATTTGATAATAATTTCAACTTGACACTTCCACGCGTTCCTGAGAAAAAGGGTCTTACCCCCTAAAAAAAGGAACCCTAAAAAAATTATAATTGCGTCCTTGAAACAGATTATTGACATGTTCAAAACCAAAAACATTGTGAAACTAATACTACCGACGATAGCGTGACAAACCGGACAGGGATCTGGTGTGGAGCTTATAAGGAAACTGTCAATATATATTTGTATTACACACTTCCTTGGTATATTTTCACTTTATTGTCGGCCATAAAAGTCAAAGCACATCCTATTTTAACGCATCTATGAGGTTACGTTTGTACCACGATGACGATATCACGATGTCGAAAAGTGTTGGAAAAATATGACCTAGAATTATATTACCTTAATTTGTTTATAGAGAACGAATAGGTATGCCAGTTCTAGACTATGGGCGAGTTAATAACAGTACTATACACTTCACAGCCAGGTAACTATGATAATATTATTCTCTAACAGTCTTGTTTGTTGTCAGGTATAGGTACGAGAGTTCATAAGCAGACTATTTTACGAGTATAAATGAGATGAAAAGTTAATTAACTGACACACACCTACTGTTCCCGCATATAATGTTCATACTGGTGTGAATAATGTTATTTATTAGAATTTGTTACGTGATTTAGTGTATTTTATTAGTTGCTGGTAATAAATAGTGTTCTAACAGAATTATTATGTAGCAACTATACCGCAGTGCGGAACACTCGAGAGGCCCTTTTGTACAAAAGTAATGTTTAAGGTAAAACAAACTAGTTATTTTCTCACCATAGAAGCCGATAATGATTCATGATCGTTCTCTTATCAGAGTGTGTTTTTATTTGCTTTCAGGGCAATATAATAGCGTGATACTGGCGCAACTTTTGCATTATTTCATTATATTTACCATTATGCACAATCCGCTCAATTCCACACGAGACTTTTAACCACCTCGAGGTAGTAATAGGTGACTCGTGTCACACGGAGTCTCGATACCTCTGTGTGACACAAGCCACCTATTAATAATTGTATCTACTTCCGTGCCCCTCTATTACAGCCTTTTTTGTTGTTAATTATGTCTGTATTTCGCATTGTGCTTGTAGCATTTGTAGCTTTTATTGTAACTTATGTAATTTAACTAACGGTATCTTGGACATAATTTAATTATTAAGTTCTCTGCTAGTGCTGTGCACTTCTGTAAGTCACGAATTCAGCATAACTAATGTGATTTTTTATTTTTGTATGTTTTAGAAATTAAGGCGTATTAAGCGGCGTATTAATTAAGGCATATATGGTACCTACCATATCAATGAATAAAATAAAAAGATACTTGATCAAAAAAGACTACTTTCAAATCAATTTCGCAGATACTTTCACCATTTTGAGTTCTTAATTTGAATAATTTCCGACTTTGACAATAAAATAAATAATCTCGTCAATCGATTCTATTTGATTGATGCCTTTGTGCGCTTTATTTAATTCATGAGACGAACAAAGAGAGACTTGTTATTGATGTGTTTTCATGGCGGAACAACTCTGAATTTGAAGTTGACGTTCCGAACTTAACACAACAACTCAAATTCAGGTCTGTTTTAATACAGTATTTGTTAATTCCACAGCAAATTCTCACTAATATCAGACCCAAGTTTATAACCGAGATATTTGTGACGTCACTTGTAAATAATTTATCATTCATGTACTGTTACACTGGTGAAGGAAAATATCCTAAAGCTTGTGTTTTAAGTACGATAAGAAGAATATGATGTTGAGGAGTATGATCAGGGTTCGTAATAATAAAACCAAAGATGTTTACTCTTACACTATCAAACATGATCAACTAAATATATCAAACATCACGCTTATCGCTTATCGCGCCAAAAGAAAAATCTAAGAAATGAATATGCCTAAAGAAACAGTAATTTGGTGGAACTTGATGCTTCAACACGGAGCGAGGTCGTGAACTAATGAGATCAGCAGTATAATGATACTACTCAACGTTATCTAAACTAAGTTAGTATTAGCATTGCGCACGTCGAGATGTAGCTAGATGTTAGAATTTTGTAAAGTTTAGAGTGTTGGTATTATTATGTTTTTAAGGGGGCTTGTAGAATTATTTCAAAGTTCATGAAGAAGCAATTTAGTTATTATGTACTCCATAAGTTTACATAACATATCTAAAGCTTATGCTTTAGCTAAACATATTATGTAACATATGTATGTATTATGTAACACAAGGTAGTGTATATACAGTACCTTGTGTTCCACCAGGTACAGTTTTTACCGCGTCTCAGTGACGTCAGTGAGAGTGTGAGCGGCTCTGAGTCGCCGGCTGGAGATCAAAGCGACGACACTCGCCGGAATAGCTTTTATAACTACATAACTTTGAGCTGCTTAGGTACGGTACACAGAAATGCTAGTTTACAAGGATTTGAGGAAGAGAGAAGACGGAGAGAAGTGCAAGGCAAAGATAAATAGAGTGTTCGTGTCGCGATGCATGGCCATGTTGTTGCTCATGTAGTCTTCTTCTCCACATACATAGTCAGGCCCAGGTAGGAAGGTTTCAGAGCGGTTAATGTTCTTAACACATAATGTCACAACATACTACTAAAATGGTGGAACATGTTTGTTTGTGGGTATCAGGGAGTACACACAGTTGGTATTATGAACATAACGAAAGGTTGAGACGAAACATGCCGACGAGGGGTTAAACTGACGAGTTAAAGACTTAAGAAGGTTTAGTGTGAACGAGTACTTACATTTATTGTTTGTACCGTTGCTGCAGCGTAGTAAGCCTACGCGGCCGCTATGCAAGCTACGCTGTCGTAGCACAAACATGTCATAGCCTAGAGTGACTTAATGTTTAAACAATAGTTTAACATGGAGCCTCTTACCTGTTTTTTGATTTTAATATTTAAATTTTATTGTTATTAAAATTATTGGAAAAAAACGTGCTAAAACAACTATCTTTTTAAAAACTTACGTACATTTTTCCAATGTATCGTCATCCGGTTGACTGCTGAGTCGTTCGAAAATTCCCAGAGCACAGTTTGTTTGAAAATTCGGATAAAACTCTTAAAGTCTCAAGAAATGCATTATACAACAACAAGTTTATTTCAACAAAACTATTAATACTTTCCTGATTCTTGGAATAAAGCGTTTTCTTTGTGTAGGGAATACTATGTATTCAAGCAAGGGCTTCTTAGAATGTAGGTTAGGAACTTTTTAATATTTTAATGCATGATGGAAACAATCACGTAGTTTGAAATGAGTATTTCATTTATTGTGTGTTACCTGTTTACTTATACTGGGAGCGCATTATGGTGGAAATTATGTCCAATAGTAGCGACATTACCTGAAACAAGAATGTTATTGTTAATCACCACACTCAATCCCCAATCTGAGGTTCACGAAGCATCTTAGTTCTTAAAATAACTACTTCAAACCCAAACTTTTTTACATCAAACTTATATTATTTTTAACTTCGTAAGTATAAATGGTGCAGTTTGTTGTAGAGCGCTACTTTTAAGTCAATATCGTTTATCTTAGCTCGCGCCCTAGGGAACCACACTTGAGACTGAGTCTAAGATTCAAGGCCAACTAGATGAAAATGTTTTGGAAAGAAAAACTAAACTGAACATGGTCCTGTGTTTTAGGTTTAAAGATATTTATTCTCAAAAAAGACACAAAGTCACTTACAGGAGAACAATGCTTAAAAAATTAAATTATATAAAGTTCGTCACAGACGTCACGGTAGCAATTATGATACACCCATCCAATACATTCAGCTTTAAGGAAGGGTGTTATTTGTGATTAAGTGTGCAGCCAATTGAATTTTGAATGCATTGAATGAGTGCAACCTTTTTATACATGAGGTTATTTTGTTACATAATAATTGTGCTCCTTCCAAAGTTAACATTTTTTTGCCAAACTTAGTTCTCATCTTCGGTAAAATCAGAAAACTATCTCGGCGACTGCTACGTTGGGTTACTTATTTTACTTTCATAAACAATAAGTTGGTCTGTATACTTTTGTTGAGTGCCTTACGAATGAAAATACATGTATTGTAAATATATAACTGTCTAATGTGTTTTCATATACATATTTGAACTTTTTTACTATATTATTAGAATTAATTTTATTGATAGGTACGAGTATGTTACTCATATACCAAGTAATAGTAACAACAAAGACAAAGCAAATAGGCGTTCGTTTTATTCCAACTCTCAGAGAGAGAGAGATTCAGAAGATTAGGTACCTAATAGAAGCAGTCATCACTGTTATGACAAAATGCGTATTCCTCTGAACACAAGTTATTTGTATGTATGAGCATTTTATACCTTCTGATTGATGCTTATCGCGCCTCGACTCTATCCATGATTGATACACAATGTTTGAGCAATTGTGTCTGAGGTGTTTTTAGATGTTTGGTAATACAATGAACGTGTAGGAACTTACTGTGATATTATAAGATAAGTCACCATTCTCGTAAATCCAGTTTTTTGGTTGTAGTTACGAATGTTTATGTAAAATGCCATACTAGCCATAGTAGCCATTACTTATTGTTCATATTGTATTAAGGTTTCCCGTTTATGTTTCAACGTCTGTATTCTCTAGAGGGAAAGAGGATGCAAGCGAGGATGTCAACTTGATATACCGACGTACTCTATGTTTTTAGATCTCCGCATGTCGGCTCAGTTAACATTACCTTATATGATTTCTAAGCGAATTTCGTTTTACAGATGTTTCGGAAAATCGGTATTAATTCGTTTTGAGAAAATATGCTGAAAATGAATATTATATAGCCTGATTTGTACATTTAAAGGTTCTCCCGTTCGAAGGATTTGAAGTAGTTCCAATTCCTTTTAACGTTTTATTTTCTTGTCAAAAGCTGTAGCTGAAGATTTTCATGGCTCCTTTATCACAAACATTTGAGAAAAATATCAAGAAGCCGGAAAATTGTGAGGCTCGACATTATAGTGCTTTTATTCAACGGTAACCAAGCGGTTCTGAGCAATTTATTATCCGGTAATGTATTAAGTTAAGAACATTGTTAACATTTTCCCAGTACAATTAATTTGCTAGAAAGTTACAAGTTACCTCCATCGTTAATGAATACATCGTGCGTATGTGAACATACTCTAATAGGGTCTAAAAAAACTTGACTGGTCTGTAGCACTGACACTCAATTTGTTTTGAAATAAATGGATTTAATCTGGCCATATACATGAATAGCTTAAAGATAAAAATGAGTAAAAATAAATACGATGGTTATAAAAAACGTTATTAATGGCTATTATTTATAATAAGAAATTTTTTGAGGTTTTTTTTTTTAAAGAATGCGCCATCAAATCATATATTTTTGATTTTGATATTTTCGTTAAAACGTAGTCAAATCGTAACTAAGCTGGTGGTCAGCCAAGCAAATATTTAATACCAAATTATGCAAGAATAAACCCGAATGCGAATGAATAAAGAAATAAAATGTTACAGTCAAAAGTAATGAGGACAGACGTCGAGGTGACAAATAATAAAGTCATTATTCATTTAAACGTCTCGCGACGGATTTTTTAAAAAGAAAATGTAATAGAACGAACAAGTGACTCGTAATTCGAACACGAAACCACAAATTGTTGTGTTGATTTAATTTCCAGAGCTGGAAATATTCTTTAGATTTCACTGTAGCTACAGTTTATTTTACAACTCAATATACAACGGTATGATCGCTATTACAGGCAGTCGCTCCATGTAAAATATTGATATTCAGCTGCATCCGGTTAGACTGGAAGCCGAGCCGACCCCAATATAGTTGGGAAAAGGTAATTAAGGTAGATGATGATACAACGGTATGATCCAGGATAACTAAAAATATAAAACAAAACAACGCGTTTACGGTCTGCTTGAACAAAGAAAAACCATGATCGTGAAAATACAAAAAACTAAAGGTTTTATGGAAAAGTTAGAAGAAATCAACCTTTTATTTCTCGTACCTTTTACCTAATTAAATTTTAAAGATTCACGATACTCATACTCAAGACTCAATAGGAATGTTAACATAATGAAACTTTTTGCGCGTAGCTGGTAGTTATAGTAAAAGAGAGACGAGATACTCTATAAAACTGTTACAACACGTAGACATAACAAACCACAACAGTCAGCAAATATTGGTACCTCTTGGCCTATTGCTTGGAAACAATTCGCGTATCTTAGGGCAAACAGAAATATGAAATAACTTATTTAATAAGAACTCCCCCCCTTGCTATATTTGGGCTTAAATTCCGCGTCAGTACTTTCCTGTGTCCCAGTTTATTGAACAAATTGTAACTTGTGATAAGTAATGAGACAGTAATTGCTCAAGAGCAAGAAGGTTTTACAAACTTTACTCTTTACAAGCAGGTTTAGAATTGAAAGAACAAACATCAAGGTACATACTTAATTATTAAAAAAAAACTGAAAAAATATAGTTCGCTCCTCCAAGTTTCAATTGCACAGATAATGTCATGGTGGGGATCCCAGAGGGTTTTTGAGCAAGCATATTCAGGGCGAAAGGTTGATAGCTGAGTAGGTGCGGCATGAGGAGAGACCACCAAAAATATAATTATTTAAAAAGTTTCAGATAAGAACGCCTTGGTCAGGAGACCTCTTTCAGATTTCGGAAAAGAGTCATAAATAAAGTGATCTCTGGGCAACCCTACCATCAACCAAATAACCAATAATACCTAATAAAGTTTGTACCAATCAAAAAATTAGCAGGAAAAAAACTACCTAAGTAGGTACATTTTCATTTTTCCAATAGAAATAGAAGAATAATAGCAGTGGTAGGTTCAAGAAGGGGGACAGTCCCAAAAGGGAAGTGCAAATGCTAGAAAAGCAGTAATGCAGTTGGGGTTTTAGGTGTTTTGGTGGGTTTGACGTGACGGTCTCGAAGAAAACTGGACATTTAGTTTTACTGCCATTTAACATGAATAGGTTTCTATCCAGTTTATTCGCGATTAGTTACAATCCCTCTTCTGATAGACAGTGTACATGTTCCCACGTTTTCCCGTGAAATATTACGGCTGTATTTACGGGTTTCAATCATTTTAACATCCCTCGCTGAATATAGATTTAATTGATACAATAAAATAACTGGAAACCACCATATAACGTTTCTACTGTATTTATTCCAGAAAGCTTTTGTTTAAGCTGATTAAGTTTAGCATAAAATACGAGCCTCTGCGCGTGCCGCTCCTAAGTGCGACAAGCATAATGTTTGCAAAACCAGCCAATTAGCATTGCACTAGTGATTTAGGCAAATGCTTGTAATGCGAAAATTATACAGGTGTTCAAACAATGTTAGTAAGTAAGCTCAGTCGCTGTATTTCATCACATTGTCTCGCTTCAAACATTCTGAAGCTTGTTAGGCTATCCACACGTACATATACTCGTATACTAGGGTATACTGTCAGCCGGTTGTCACAACTAAGTGAAAGTTGTTCGGTGGAAAAGTTTTATCTATACGTCTGAATGCAAACTGTTAAGAAATCTACTCGGAACTACTACAAGTCGTTAAGAACAGTAGTCCTGTGTTTTGTTTGACGCAAAACAAATAGACAGGAACCACCTATTTTTGAATTAACTGAGCCATGAAAAAGTGAAAATGCGCCTAGTGTTTTGTCAAATACTTAGAACCTACATAAAACGAAGACGTCGTTATGGTGGATGGAATATCCTTGAACAGACTGCCAGTAGCCAATATTGCAGCTTGATTCATTGAAATGTATCCACTAAGTGTGGCGAATAAAGCTCATTTTACGATAGGAGTGCTAGTGAAGTCTATTAGGACAGCTGAACAATCGATTGCTCTGATGACATCTATTGAATGGGTAGGCTTTACACTGCCGCACTATTGATTTATGTATTCGAACAACCGTCAGAGTAATGGATAGTATTTAATTTATTTATACAGTAACTGTGTCAGATCAGATCGTGACATTGTTATATTGTATTTTTGTGATCCAATTTAAATTGAAACAACTGAATGATCTCTGATTTCAATAGTTTAACGATTGGACATGCTCCATTAAATTAAAGACACTTCATGCGAAATAGAATAAAGGATACTGAGTTCTATATTAAAACTGGTCGTTATTTAACGGTTCAGAGACCACATTGCAGTGAATGCCATAACTTTAAGCGGTGCAATCGATTATGTCCAATTGAACTCTCCGATAAATCCTGCATTAACAATACTTGATTAATAAAACTTCGGCACTCAATCTTTTTAACCGACTTCTAAAAAAGGAGGAGGTTCTCAATTCGGATGTTTGTATTTTTTTTTTTATTTTTTTATGTTTGTTCGCGCATAACTCCGTCGCTTGCCAACCGATTTGAAAAATTATTTTTTTGTTGGATAGGGTATGCTCCCCAAATGGTCCCATGAAAATTTTATCAAAATCGGACAAGCGGTTTTTGAAAATTCAACAAAAATAAAAAAAAATATTACAACAAAAAAGTGAAAAATAAAAACTTTTTTACAAAAAAAAACAACCGACTTCCATAAAAACACTACAAAGTGAAAAATAACTTTAATTTTGGAAGTCGGTGGCGAAAAACGAAATAAAAAACCAAAGACACCGACTTCCGAAATTAAAGTTATTTTTCACTTTGTAGTGTTTTTATGGAAGTCGGTTGTTTTTTTTTGTAAAAAAGTTTTTATTATCAGCATCGTCGACTACTTTAATATCTGCCATGAGAATATCTGAGATACTCCGGCATATAGCCAGCTATGTTTTACTGTTTTAACTGTTTTAATAGTTTTCTGATATCGTTTGGTTCATTCAGAATAACCATTATGGTATAACTTTAGTAATATTAATATCGTATTTATGGCTTGAACCTTTAAGCAATATAGTTTTTGATTGTTATTTGTTTCTGGTTTCCTAATAGAAATATTGTGAAGAAAAGTGAGTAAATCTTACCGCATGTAAATGAGTAGGTATGTAAAGTATGTTTTTACTTTCATGTATTATTACCCTATTAGATTTATTATTCTCACCCAGACCTCCATCAAACTTGAACATTTTACGTAAACTATATTGACTTGTGTGTCATGAACGCTCGACTGCTGTCTTAAACGTAAACTTTAGGATGGTTTATGTTAATTGCCTATTCCGGGCAGTGCGGCCTTTCGGGAATAGGTCCATAACGACTGAAGGATATCGTCTCTGAGCCTTTGTCAACGGCTTCTTTGTCCGATGTCTGACTACCCAAGCTTTTCCTGCTGCGAGAGATTCTTAAAGCATCTCTTAAGGCCGCGTGTCCACGGCAAGAAAAATCACCGGGTCTATGCAATAATTCGTGTCGTTTCTACACACGACTAGTGTACAGTCACGAGCACCAATATGTCAACACTTGGCAACTTTCAATTGCGATTTTTTCGTGAAATAACGAATGCAACGTTAAAATACGACACATTACATAAACGTATGGGTTCGAAAATGCTATGTTCGTAACAACATAAAATTTCATTCAAAAATAAAGGAGTAAATCGTTTTTGAATAAAGCTGAGTGTATACATACTTTTGCTCGTGACGTCGTCCGAATAAGACCGCTTCAGGAGAGGGGTTTTCTTTTTCAAAATCGAGGTAGTTTATTGCAATGCAGACCTACACAGAATTGAAACTAAATCGTGCGGAAACAGCTTTGTGAGCGAGCTTAAAGGCTTTTCACCGTTTTATATATTGAGATCTTATCTAAAATGTAAAGTAATGGTAGAATACAAATGAGCTTAGATAGGTACCTACTCTCTCTTAATGCTAGTCTTTCACATAACTTATGATCGTTTCGGTGTCGGTCGATTTTAATTACAAAAATAAAGTAAACGAATTCCCACATTACACTCAGTTTACACAAGGTATTTCCCCCTGTTTCTCGTAAAAAGAAATTGTTTTGTATAAAACGCTTGCTGAAAAGTTTTACACTTGACCAAACAAACGAATTTATATTCCACTGTACAGGAAAATTGTTCTGTAATACACGAAACATGAATCAGTAATTTTCTTTTTTCCTTTCCTGGTTATCGTGATTGAGGCAATTGTTATTTTATCAGAACAGAACAAAAGGCAACAAAGCTTTTTAAAAATAAAAGCCTTTCAAAAAATCCTGTGTGATAATGCAATAGAAACACGAGAATTTAATTAGGTTAGCGGTCTGCTGTAATTATATTAGTGAGCAATATATTCTGCTTAAGCCATTATTGTTTATCAAACCTATATCTACTTGACATTTATTTCTGTGAACAGCTCGCCACACGCTTTTCTTCCTAGAATACAATATAAATATCTACACTAAAACAATGCGCGCAGTGTACCAAATTTGAATTTCGAGAATTCGAAGGAACAATGACAAACTTAAATGATAGTGAGAGACTGGCTTGAAAACCACGTATTATTTTGTCTTTGTACTTCCATTTTCTTTAAACAAAAATATGCAGGGTGTCTCGATCTAGTTCTGGAGTTTATATAAAAACGTTTATATAAAAATTTTCAGTGAAGTTGGATTTTTAAACATTTTGTCAAACAAATTCTTATCTTCAGAGTTAAAAGGTTATAATCAGCGTGGTACTGACATCTGTATGACGACATACGAGTACATCGTGTCACGTCACGCCTGTAATGTCGACTCAAACGCTCCAGTTTGCCGCTTAGACATTTTCACATAATGCCTCGCTTTTCGTTTATAACTTTTCGTTGTTCTGTCTATTTTTCCTGGCAGTAACATGTTATACGATTCTGTTGTCTCGAATGTGAACATTTTCGTTTAAGACCCGTGTGGCAGCTGTATTTATCCAAAAGGAGACAAACATAGATATAAGAAAGAAGGAAAATATATTACGAGCTAACATTTCACACAAGTTTATGTTATCATACGACACAAGATTTAGAAGTTTATTAGCATCTCTAAAATTTCGTAGTGATATTTATATTTTATTCACGAAGTACCTACTGCCTTCTACCTTCAAAACTTTAGATTATTTTAAAATAATCTAAAATAAATAATTAATTATAATAATTATTTTAAAATAATCTAAAGTTTTGAAGGTAGAAGGCAGGTAAATTTTAGAGAATATGATATTGATTTCTTTATTGACATTTCGAATAGGTGTTATTCGAAAGCTAAGCTACATAGCTTAGCTTTTTTCAAGTAATGCTATGAAATCCCATCACACAAAATGTCATGCATATAAACTATAGACAATTAGGCATTTACCTGTATACATGATTTTTTTTTAATTTTGGATGGGAAATCATCAGATGACTTCTCCTGCCCTCGGCGGAGCGGGGAGGGCGTGTCCGACTTTTACTGACTAAAACCCACCCGTGTTCCTTCAGTTGCCTGTGCCAGGGGCCACGGTATCTCTTTCGAACCACCCGCGGCCCTGCCAGGCATCGGCCCTAGCGGACCCCGTCACTTAGTGCTGACATCTCTTTGAGGCGCACAGGCGAACACATCTGTTTACATAATTACATATGTAAGATTCTGGGTTAATATAAAAACCTACAGCCAAAATATATTCAGAATGAAAAGGTTCTAAAATTACAAAGAGAAATCTGGACTAAATTATAACAAAATTCGGCAGCTGTTAACTGTAGCAGCCGGTGGCGCTGGAAGAAGGTGAACTGGAATATCCGCCGGTGATTAGCCGGTAATTATGTAAGACCGGCTGGGCATAAACACACACGTGAATGCTGAACCCTAAATACGCGTTCCTACATTTTTAATAAATATCTTAGTTTTAAAACATAATTGATTCAGAGAAATCCATTTTGTTTAAATACTAAGATTGTTTTGATTATTTCAAAAGTTTTCGTAATTTCAGGCAAAGATTTTTTTAGCAAAAAGTTAAGTAAAATCAACAATTTCCATTAGTATTCCAAAACATCTTCAGTATTCGATTACATCCTCCATTGACTTGAAAAAATCCAGCATTCGCGCTGAAATGCTCTTGAATAATAATTTTGTCCAACTTTATAATCAACAATTCTCTCTCGGACTCCCGGGTTTTTCAATTACACAAAGCTAAGTCGAGGTCTTCCCATTTTGCTCTTCGTTTTACAAACGGACGAATTCCTCATTAGTTAACGTTTTTCATTCAAAGTTTGCGTCATTTACACACATTATTTTCTTCGATACGTACGTATACATAAGTATATCCTGACTCATTGCTACCTCATCAATTGTTTTTAGGTCAAGTGCTAGCAATTCATCAAGCTGTCGCTTTTAATCTCCTCGCTCCATTTTATAGTAGATAGAGTAGACCGGAATAGCCTACAATGGTAGGATTATGCTGACAGTATGCTCCCACAACGCTATATATTATTTTGTCTTTATTTCATTCAAGTGGGTTCACTCCCCACTTTGTCAAAAAAAAAACCTTTGAACGCGAAGTTGTTTGTCCTTCAATCCGGAATTCGATATAAATAGGCCGTGTCACACGAGTGAAGCTGCGGGCAACCTGGCACAGGTATTGGACGAAATCCTCCAGTTATTTTAGTGAAATATTTATAAGCCTCTGTTTTTTGCCGAGTAATTATTAAATTTTTCATGATACGAGTATTCGGATTTTTTTTATTTTATTAAATTTTTTAGCTCATCGATAACGATAAATACGAAATAGTATAATAAAATATTTTTTTTAGCTCAGCGATAATGGTAAATACGAAAAGTCAACCTCATCTTCTTCATTATAAATGTTAATATGTAACCTTTTTAATTCTTTGGTGTGTGTGCCTAACATACGTTGTTAATAATTTATAAAAGTTAAATGTATTAGGAGAATGTCGTATCTCGTGTTTATTAGTGTCACGAAAAACTATTGAAACACGGTTCTATTTATGACCTGACAGATGTTTTCCGGTCTAAATGTCGATTTCTATAGAAAACAGCACTTTCAATCTCTCCCGATTGAAATAAGCAGAGAAACTTTTTAAATTTTTCTTTCCATAAAAACCTAATTCGGACAATTACAAACTTTTAAATTAAAAAATACACACACAATAAAACGGGCTGCTCTCTCGAAGCGCGCGGACGGAGCGACGTGTGACGGCTCGCAGGCAGCGCGCTGACTGCGAGCTGTCCACTATAAAAATAAAAACAAATAAAAAAACAAAAATAAAAATCTTACGACTACGCACTATAATCTTATGACTATGTTCGATGTATTGTCATCGTAAAATCTACTTTAATGTATTTGATTTAAAATCCTAACTTGAATGAAAAGTTATTTGCTGCGTGATCGGAGCAGTGCTGTTGTAATGGGTGATGACCATAAGAAGCGGAAAGGATTGCACTATTTTGATACTTATTTTTATTTGTTGGTTGTTTTTGTTGGTTGGTTTGGTTGTTTGTTTTTGGTTGATGCCTTAGTCAAATTCACAAGGAAAAGCCTCTATTATAATTTTCACACTTAACATTATGTTAACACTAGGAAAAGGCTGCATTATATAGATAGCGTTGCATAAAGTTAAGTGCACCGTACAGGCACGTGCAGACGGGCGACCAAAGTGTATTAGTTTAAGACCCCTAACTAACTTTGTGAATATGGACAGTCTAATTACTACACCAGACACGGCATTTATAATGAGATACTGCTCCACACAGTGGAAGATCATAATAAAATGAGAGCAAGTTCGGAGCTCGACCTATAATGTTAGAAATATAAGATAAGTTTATTGTAGAATTTTGATCCGAAAAGGTTTTATTAATTCAAGATAAAGCGCTTGCCTTTTGTATTTTAGCTAATTCGCTTTCCACTAAAATGCTTTTCTGAGAGGTTTCATCAAAATATACTCGTAGCACTATTTTCTTTCTACACTCGTTGCTTTTAGTTGACTGGGAAGAAACGGGTGCGGTTAATGTAACATCCACTGGCACCTTTAACGGTTTCTTTGGTTAGTTCAGTG
This sequence comes from Apamea crenata, assembly GCA_949629185.1. Classification (NCBI taxonomy): domain Eukaryota; kingdom Metazoa; phylum Arthropoda; class Insecta; order Lepidoptera; family Noctuidae; genus Apamea; species Apamea crenata. The sequence continues at coordinate 6,129,481 of OX451371.1, read as the reverse complement.
ACTTTTTTTAAAGGGCTAAATTCCCTGCGGTGGCTTGAACTGCCGTCAACCATAGCGTAAAAGTTTGCGAAACCTCAATAGCCACTTTAATTTTATCGCTTATGTGAAGTAATAAAGCGACCTTGCATCCTTGGTATTAAACGCTGTTTTAGTATCATAAAACCCTCCTAACATTTTGTCCTGTGCTCATAAACGAGCTGAGAATATTATCCAGTCCGCCTTAACAAGTTAGAGCAATAAACTGATAAGACTTACATCAAGATGACATTATTTGAGTACTGAGCGTAATACACAATTGCTTCGATGTACGTGCTTTGATTTATCTTCGCGGATACATGAGTCTTTATTATAGAATTAATAATTTCACAAAGTGACGTCGGTCACCGAAACCAAGAGTTAGTGAAAACATTGATATTCTCTTGATTTTTTCAAGACAATCGGCAAGTAGAAGCGTTAAGACGTCCCTATTAACTTACTTTCAAATTAACTTCTCAACAATTACGTAAAGTACAAGATTGATAAATTTCTTAATGGATATAAATTGGTTTTGGAGTTCTGTTTTGTCATGATATTTTCTAAAATCTAACGTATAAATTCACCCTTGGCGGGTTTATCCAATTAAGAAATGAATATCATTAGACAAACATTAAAAATCATTAGATTTTGTCTTCAAATTATAAAAGCGGGCTCAGAAATGGCGAAAATTTTTGCTCACGTTTTGCTAAAATCATTTCATCTAATTAGAGGAATTAAAGCTTTATTTCCCGACTTAGGAGTAGTATCCAGTGTTGGGTTTTAGATCTGGTTTCTGAATAGTACGCACTACAAATTAATTCGGAAAGTAGTGAAATCTAAATAAGAGCAAAAAGAGGGTATTTTTGTTTTAACTATTCTATTACGAGCCTTTCATATTCTATTATTCTGATAATACATATTCTTTTTTATTTTATGTTCATGGTTAAGGTAATTATTTAAGACGTATATGCGGGTTTAGTGGGTAATTTTCGGTCTTAAAAATATCACAACCCCACAACACAACCTCCAAATTAATGACAGGTTCCAACAAAACAGAAAAAAATAAACCTTATTTCGGATGTCTCAGAAAAAAAGCTAATATTACTGACGCCATAATGTACGACCGAATGAAGAAAACTTTTATTTACACTCATTTTACAAAAAAGTCGTTCATCTTTCAGTACTCGTTGTGGTGCATCTCTTAGAGCGTTCTCCATTTGTATCCATTTTTCGACGCCGTGTGTTGATAAAGCAAACATTCATATTCAACCCACGTATGTATACAATGTGTGTATCCGATATTTTGTAGGAGACAGTATTGAAGCTTTGTATTTTTGAGGTATATTGGTTATTTCAGACCGTTTTTTTTATGCTACTTGTAAAACAACGGTAGGTACTTATTATTTATAACATTGCGTAACTTTTTAACATTGTCAGTCATTATAATCTACCACATCATATCCGTAGATCTCAGGTGATCCTCAGTGATTCCCTATTGCGTATCCTCCTCGAAGTATCTCACTAGACATGAATCATATTTCACGCGCACGCGGTTTGCGCCCCTATCAATATTATTGCGCCATTTTTTATGGAGTTTTATATACCTACCTATATTGTTTGACGAAAGAGCTTGTGATGTATTTGGATGGGTAGTGGTGTTAGAATATATAATATACAATTTATTATGCTAGTTTTGCGGTTTTAATTAAGAACAAAACAATTTCCCCCAGAGGACCAAAACCTTCTTAGAAGAAAACTTTCTACAAGTATCAAAGTTACGCATTTGCGGTTCTGGTAGTTATGATCCGTCCCCAAATGAATTAAAAAGTGTGCTTGCATAAAGTATGTTGCTGCTCTTACCAACATATGGCATTCTAATAAATAAAAATCTTATTTCATAGGAGTAACGAACCAAACGGAAAGAGATTGGATTTCCGTATTGCAGCAAATTCTGTTTCCTGTTTCAGTCGAGTCAAATAATGTGGTTGTAGATGTAATTTTGTGCTTCAGGCTTCACAGAATGTGGTTCACATTATTTATTTTCCATCATGAAATGTTGATCTTCGATACTCCTTGTAGAAAAGTTACGTAATAACAATACAAATCTAAATATTCAATAATCGATTTTATCTCATCCGTATGTTGTTACTATTGAGCTCACAAACGCTCGTATCATGAACAACGTCGACGTTGATACGGTGATTGAACATGGTTCGACGTTTGATGTTCGTTTTGTAATAATTAATCAAAATATTGTATTGCGTTTTCAGTATTTTTCCACGAATGACGAGTCTCCGTTTAAAGAAAAATAGTAAACATAAACGTACAAGTAGTAAACGTAATTAGGTGACATACTTTAATTTTTTTGAAAATCGTAAACAGGTCAGTAGTGTTTGTTGATACTCAAACAACAACTTTTCAAGTAACTTGTGTATACTGGGACTTCGATCCACCCACACAGTCTTCAGGGGCCTGGAAACATTCTAGAATCTAAAGAACATTTCGAAACCTTATAAGTATGTTGATGGAATTCTCTTGTAGCATTAAGCTGGTAATTTTAAAATTGTTTTAGGCAAAAAATTAAATTTAAATTCTAATTCAGTACGGGACATAAAAACCTCGGTTTGAAATGAATTATAATTTCACTGAATAGATTATCTAAAAGGCCCTTGTTAATTTGACATAATAGAAGTTAAGTTTTCCCAACAATATCATGAATTTTGAATGAGAAACCCAACTTAAAAATATCGTTAGCGGCCAGAACGATCTAAGAAAATGGTATGGGTAATAGCGGCGGTAATAGCTTGGTTATACTAAGTGTTAGTCGAAAGGCTATCATGCACACCAATGCCTCTCTTGATATCTCAGCCTACATCCAACACTACTGCATAATATCGTCCCTCACTGAATCAATAGCCCAATTACGGCGCTCTTTTCTTTTGCTCTAGATTTAAAAGTCCACTGTCGTATTCAGTAGATGATCAATTTTGTGACTCGATCCTTTTTGTCATCTCGTCTAGTGTACTCGATGATGACTGTTTTGATACTCAGATTAGAGATCGGGAGCCGCAATTTTACTATCAGTCGTCTCAACACTTGACATAACAACTGTTAAGATTGTGATTGCACTCACCTTCTTCGGTGTGCGCTGAGAGTAGCGTGGAGTGGAATTCGATCTTAACTTAAACTAACAACTCAACTCTGGGTTTGTACTGCTGAGTTCCATAAATACAGAACAAATCTTATTCCATTGAAATAACCTGTTGAATAAATAAAAATACTGACAGTATTGAATACGAACTGAAAGTTAATAAAATTGCTGAAAACTAATGAAAACCAACTGTTTGTCTGAGCTCAGTTGATTAATACAAAAGCCGAGGGAAATGAAATTTTAGATAAGAAACTTGGAAATTGTTATTGAAAATATCGAGAATTGTGTCAATATGTGCTGGGTTGAGTTTGAAATTAATCAAATTAACATGATACGGAGCAATTTATCTGAATCTTTGAATTTGGTATCGTACAACGTCTATCGATGTAGCCGTTTGTAAAATTTCGTAGCAAGATGCGGCGTAGCGGCTCGTAGCGGTTCGTAGCACGTCGGCTTCGAGTGCATACAAATCGATTACAATGAGCTTCCTATGCATAGGAAAGGAATTGCTTTAATCAGAAAGATTGCTGACATTATAAATCTATTGTTATTTTTCTTTGCTATGGCCTAATACAAACAAGTTAACATTCGCTGTAAATTATACAATAAAAGTTTGTTTGAAAAACTCGTTTCATCCTAATCAGCAACAAAAGAGGCACGCCAACACTCTAAAGATTTCCAACGTTGAAATAATGATTAACTAAATTAACCAGGGAGAGGAAGAGAGAGGGAGGGGGGTAAGAGAGAGGGATGCCTTTGCCCTGCAGTGGGACAATACAGGTTAATTAGATTACAGATCTCGAAACTTAGCAGTGGTTAATATCTAATCTTTTATGTATAAAAACATCATCATCTAGCTAATATATCAAATTACTAGCGGTTTGTTGATCAAAGCTAGGCACAATTGGAACTAGATTCCCTTGTCTGTGAAGTGCTGTAGTATGTTTTATTTTTTCTTTAGCCGTGATACGCAATAGCGCTTTGCTTTTAGTTGACTTAAGGCTTACGAGCCTAATATAAAGGCTATTAATATTGTCAAGATAATCATTTGCGATATGAATATGACCCATGTCTTGTGTTAAAGGCATTATTTTCTCACTCTCCCACTCATCTGGTTGGAGGTCAACATTTTTTTTCAACAGTTTTCTCAAAACTTTGAATTGCATTGCTTGTCATGGTTATCTCTCAGGTTATTTTAGGATTTTACAACTCGCAACGCAACTTAATTTGTATTGATCTAAGAAAGTATTAACAAGCCACCAATTCTATCAATTCCATAAAAAAAAAATTGCGACGCAAACGTGTGACAGATCCCGTAGTTACATACACGGAAAGTCGGCTGAATATTACGCTTTATCGATATAGCTTTGAAATAAAATCAAACATATTCGGTTAATTGAGTGACTCTTGTGAATATGAATAATTCCTATTTGGTTCTGAATATCACTCGTATGACGCGTCAACATATTTCATCCCGAAATATGTCCGGAACGCTTGTATTTCCAATCAACTGCAGTTATCTAGCTGAATGATCGACTTGACACACTCCATCTACGAATGTTTTATGTGTGTGTGCATTTATAATTTCGAAACCGAAACTGTTGATCAGCATGTGTCTATTGATGTTTTCGAAGGAAGGACAGGATCCTAACGAAGTAATAAGCTTCTTATAATATTCTTATGTTTGCAGTGGACTTATTCACTAATTTTATATTTGAAATTGTTACACTTTCGCAAAAATAAGTACGTAAGAGGTAATCCTGTAGGTAATGTATAGTGGTACAAGATCAGTAGCTCAAAGTCTACATTCGTTTTGCGGTCATATCCCCGAGGACACGTTGTGACCGAATATAAATAACCTACCCTCCTCCTAACGAAAACGACCTCTCCAAAAAGGTTTTTGTGGATGCAGAACGAAGACACTCGCGGATCATTCTTTAAATCTCAGAAGAGTCTTTTAGAGTTCAAATTATTGTGAAGCTGAGACGTATCAGTAAAAATTTAAGTTGTAGGAAGCTTTGATTAGTCAAGCAATCAATCCGTTGTGTAATGGTGTATTACGGTTCCGCCAGGAGCGACCGTGTAGGGAATCCTATTTAGTTGTATAGGTGAGATAAAACCTACATCAATTAATAATATTTGAATGCTATTGCATTATTAATATAATATTAATATTTGATATATGGTAATTTTCCAATGAAACTGAACGCAAAAGCACATCTAAATCACGTTTGAGAGCTGTCAGTGTCAATATTTCACAACATTGATGACACTGACAGTCTTTGAACGCGGTTCATATTTCTAATTACATAACGTTGTCTATCAACCTTTGTTTGATTAATGAGAGATTGTTTTCTATTGTAAGCCGGGTAATTCAATTTTGATACTGTCTAGCTAGCTGGATACAGATCTACATACATATGTAGGATGACTATTTTGATGTAAGTCTGTGATGAAAGGAACGTAACGCATGAGAGAGAGAAGGAGCGCGAGTGAGAGAGCGACAGTTGGAGAATGGCGGATCAGTACAAGTAAGGGATCGGTGGTCATTTTATTATTGAGAGTTGAGATGATGATTTAATAAAATATAATAAAGAAGATCTAAATATAAACTGTTTTCAACCATTTTACTTGCCCTACAATCTCCATTCTACATTTTGGGGGCTCGTCCGGGATTGCGGGCACATGGTTTGAAAAAGAAGCAGAAAAAAGAAAAGACCATCGCGTCATAAAAGGTGAAAAAGACGCATTACAAGGACGGAAGACGCTAGTTGAAGACGGAAGACGCTTGTTGAAGACGAAAGACGCTATTTAAAGACGAAAGACGCTAGTTGAGGACGAAAGACGGTAGTTAAGACAAAAGACGCTATTTGAAATCGATCCCAGTGAAATTCTCCATACTCGAAAGACGATGACGGACAGCAAAGACGCATTTTTCAATATGTATGAAATGTCTCAGTTCAGCGGGGAAGACCATTCCTATTCATCCACGAAATGGGCTCAAGATCTCGATGACAACTCGGAGATATTTGGATGGTCTACACAGCAACGGCTTATCATTGCTCGTAGGTCATTGACGGGAACAGCAGGGCTGTGGTTGAAGACGGAAAGAGTGCACAAAACCTACGAAGAACTAAAGGCAGCCGTGTTGAAGGAATTCCCGGACGCTGTGAACACCAAAGAAATGCACGAGATGATGGCGGCGCGTAAGAAACGCAAAGACGAATCCTACTATCAATACATGCTGGTAATGAAAGAAATGGGGAAGCGAGCCAAATTCCCCGACTACGTTGCCATCCAGTATGTTATAGACGGTATTTCAGACCTGGAAACTAATAAGGCTATATTATATGGTGCATCCACGTACCCGGTATTGAAAGAAAAGTTATCGGTGTATGAAACTATAAAGAAAAAAGCTTATAAGCAGAATGTTGAACGACCTGCAAAACAAGTTTCTGCTTCAGGAGCTGGCCAGTCGTGCTACAACTGTGGGGAGAAAAATCATAAAGCAAGTGCATGCCGAAACGGGTTAAAATGTTTTAAATGTAACGAATTCGGTCATATTAGTCCGAAATGCACAAATCCAGCAGCAGGAAGCAGCGGAAGTTCAGTCGGGAAAGTAACGTCAGTAAAACAGCCAAGCGCAGCCGGATCGACCAATGAGCAGTCACCGCAGGTGCGCTCGTCGGTAAAGCAGATTGACGTCGCCGCTGGTACGAAGAAACATTGTGCTATGTTTGGGATTACGACGGCACCCGAAGACGGATCGGGCGGCCATGAAGAAAATTGCAATATGACGGATGACGTAGATGTCATGGAAATTGGAAACAATCCGAGAAACCGGGATAATAGGGCGATTAAATTCGTAAAAATAAGTGACAAAATAATAAGTGCGTTGGTAGATACGGGTAGTGACGTAAATCTAATCTGTGAGGACCTGTGGAACGAGTTAAATGTGCCGTGTTGTAATGATAATACGATGTTATCCGGACTTGGACTGTCGAAAGTAAGATCGTGCGGAAAGATTATGTTGTGTTTACATATAGACAGTAAGAGTTATTCAGATGTAATATTCCATATAGTACCTAAAGGGTCCATGCCCTACAAACTTATTATTGGGCAGGAATTTTTGCAAAATGTTGTGATGGTAGTTCGTGAGGGTGCAGTGTTATTATTGTCACAAGATGACGAATGGCTGTTTAGGGTGAATTGTTGTGTGAGAGATGTGGATGTTACAGGTCATATCTCGAATCCCAGCATAAAGACGAAAGTTGAGCGGTTGATTGAAGCGTACAAGCCTGTTCAGACGAGAGAAGCCCCAATCGAGTTAAAGATAGTGTTGAAAGATGATGTGCCAATAGCCCAGCGACCACGAAGGATATCACACATGGAGCAGAAGGTAGTAGAACAACAAATAGATGAATGGTTGCAAAATGGAATAGTACAGGTGAGTTTTTCAGAGTATTCCAGTCCTTTGGTACTTGTGAAAAAGAAGGATGGGTCTACCCGAATTTGTGTGGATTACCGCTTATTAAATAAGAAGATTGTGAAAGATGAATTCCCGTTACCAATCATTGATGACTTGATTGATAACTTGAGAGATGCAAAAATATTTAGCGTGTTGGACCTTAAAAATGGATTTTTCCACCTTAAGGTAAGCAAGGAGTCGGTGCAGTATACATCGTTCATAACACATCATGGGCAATTCGAATTTCTGCGGGCTCCTTTTGGTCTGTCCATATCGCCTAAATATTTTATGAGATTTGTCTCCATTATTTTCAGAGAATTGATAGCAAAAAGAATTATGGCGATATTTATTGATGATATTGTGATTCCAGCTGAGACAGAAATTCAAGCAGTAGAGAGACTTACTCAGGTGTTAGAAGTAGCTTCACAACATGGACTTGAAATAAATTGGAAAAAGGTGAAATTGATTAGCCGTGAGATTGAATATCTCGGTCATTTGATCAAGAATGGTGAAGTTAGACCAAACCCAGAAAAAGTGCAAGCCGTTTCAAGGTACCCTGAACCTAAGAATGTTAAACAAGTTTTGAGTTTCATTGGCCTAACATCTTATTTCAGGAAATACATCAAAGATTATGCTAAGATGGCTAGACCTTTAACAAATCTGCTAAGAAAGGATGTTCCATTTAAATTTGAAGATGAACAACAATGTGCTTTCAATTCATTGAAGAAAAAGCTGACCAGTGATCCAGTATTGAAAATCTACAACCCCAACTTACCAACGGAGTTACACACAGATGCATCCAGTCATGCTTTGGCTGCAATATTACTGCAATTGCATCCAGATGGGGAGCTGCATCCTGTGCATTACATGAGTCATAAGACGACCGATGCTGAAAGTAAATACTCCAGCTACGAGCTGGAAGCACTTGCTGTTGTGGAAGCTGTCAGGAAGTTTAGACATTATTTATATGGAATCCCTTTTAAAATAGTTACAGATTGTAAAGCTTTTAAACAGACGTTAAAGAAGAAGGATTTGACACCAAAGGTGGCTAGGTGGGCATTCATGCTAGATGAGTATGACTACGAGATTGAACACCGAGCTGACAGTAGGATGCAACATGCAGATGCTCTCAGCAGAAACCCATTTGTTGCGGTTGTGAGCCTGCAAGAAGAGATAAGACTTGGACAGGAGACAGATGAAGAACTCAATGCCATCAGACAGCTGATTTTGAAAGATGGTCAGTATCATGACTTCTGGATTGATAATGGTATTTTGTACAAAGGTGACGAGAAACGATTAGTAGTTCCGAAGATTATGGAGAAAGAAATAATAAAGAGAGTGCATTTAAACGGTCACTTTTCAATAAGAAAGATGAAAGAAGCCATAGGAAAAGATTACTTCATAAGAAACATGGATAAAAGAATAGAGGAAGTAGTTTTAAGTTGCATACCTTGTTTATTAGCGACAAGAAAAGAAGGAAAGCAGGAGGGCTATTTTGAACCCTATAGATAAAGAAGGAATACCTTTGCATACATTGCATTTAGATCAGGTAAGGACGAATGAATGGTGTTATTTTTTGTTTGTTGTTTAATTATTATTTTTTTTGAATTTTTCTTAAAAGGTGTCATGGTGTGTTTGTGTTTGTATAGTTAGCTGACAGAGTATGCATATCTGGGGACAGATATGGGAGCAGGATGGCCGAATGTAGGATGACTATTTTGATGTAAGTCTGTGATGAAAGGAACGTAACGCATGAGAGAGAGAAGGAGCGCGAGTGAGAGAGCGACAGTTGGAGAATGGCGGATCAGTACAAGTAAGGGATCGGTGGTCATTTTATTATTGAGAGTTGAGATGATGATTTAATAAAATATAATAAAGAAGATCTAAATATAAACTGTTTTCAACCATTTTACTTGCCCTACAATCTCCATTCTACATATGCTAGTTAGTAAACTTATACTATGTATTATTTATAATTATCATAATAGTTTTCATCATATATTATCATAGTAGCTCATGTTTTTTTGAAAGTTTAGTGGATTGACAATTTGTCTTGGAATGTGTTTTAGTATCTAAATTTTCACATTATAGTATTTTAGGGTCGGAATGTAATGAAGGTCTGAATGTGAGATCGAACGACATTTGTGAACCAAACCTGAATCAGTTTCAGTCAGCACATGTTCTACAATTCATGTAATGTGTTTATGAACTTATCTCCTTTGTTCTCTTTTTTCTCGACTTCAGTAGTAAGTTGTATTACTATGTCACGAGAATTTATTTAGAAATACGATATCGACTATAGTCTCTGAGTTTATTATTAACAGAACTAAAGTGATGGGATGATTGTAAAAATACCGGGGCTTTTGATATAAATCAGATAACGTGCTAATAATAAAAACGCATAGCATCTGAGCTTTCCCAACAACAGTCGATATAAGTAGGTCTCCATAACGATACGTGTTTAATACAAAAATGACGTTTTATTTCAATGTGTTAAACAACAAAAAACATATTTGTATCGGAGTACCCTCGTCACTCGCGTCCCTCGGCGACGAATTGACAAATATGGCAATAGTCTTGGGACCCGTCAATATTACTATATAAATATTATATAATTTGTAAAGAAAGCGACCAAGTGCGAATCAGACTCGTAAACGGAGGTTTCCGTACCACCATATAATACAATACCAAAAAACACGTTTCTTTTATGGGAGCCCTTTTAATTTTTAAATTAATTTTATTATTTGTTGTTATAGTAGAACACAATTTGTGAAAGTTTCAAGTGTCTACCTATTACAGTCAACAGGCCGACCATTTCCTCTCCTGCTGGGGGCACCGTGTGAAGATAGCAGGTTTGCATAATTGTGTAACTTTTTTATATTATTAGTTGGGGGGAACCGCTGGTGGCCGAAGTAGTTAGGAATTACAAATGAGGGTTTTGGTTTGGTTTTGTTCGCTTGGTTACGTTACGTTAGGTTGACCTTACCCTCAACCGTGTCAGCACAATTTTATTTGCTGCAGTTTCAGTAAGTAGTCATCATCTGCATATTCTTTTCTGAACTATGTTGGGGTCTTCCCTTCTAACCGTATTCATGCTCCATTAATTCATTGAGTCAAAATTAATTTCGTTTTCCATCTTTTCATTTTAATCAACATCAACACAATACCTACGTTAAAATATTATGATGGAATAAACTCAGGGGCAGTAACCCAACCGTTCTCTTCATTATGCTTCTCTCTGCACTTAATTGCCCCTTATAAATACCGAGAAATGCTATATCAAGAATTAGCCTTTATTTTAAAGGGCTAAAGACTCCGTATTATTATTGCAAATTATTTTAAATTGTGAAATATCATACCTACGTCCAGTATATTTAATACTGAAATAATTTAAGACGGTTCGCTTTTTAAATGGGTAGGTATTTACCGTCATTTAAAAGCTCCATCATAATAATTATTATCATGTAGTTTTGAGGTTTGATTACGATCATGATGTAGAGAAATGTCTAAGTGGAAATAATCTATGTTACTCTAATAAAAGATTGCTACCTCAGTAAGCTGTAGGTACTGCAAAGGTTGTCTGCCGAAGGCGACCTCATATAATGCAGGCTGGCTATATTTATGCGCGGGTTCCATTCGAACATTCAAGCAAGTGTCATATATTCTTATTAGGAGTTTTGTTTAGTTCAGTCAGTGCTAATTTAGTGAACAATATGTAAAGACGTTCGTATAATATAATTTGAGAGAAGTCATATACGTTGTTTGATTCCTCCTGATCCTCAGAGGGCTCTTCTAGTCCTCTATAGTACCTACAAACCTTCAAATTCAAAATCAAATATTATATTTTCAAATATGGGTAGAACTACTTGCTAGTTACTTCCAGATGGTATAATCAATGTATTCCCACTATACATCAAAGATGTAGCTACGTATATCATAATAATAATGAGCGATGACGCTGCAGAGGTGGAATAGCTGTTAATAATAATCTACAGGAACATTTGGTATATAGGCAAGTCATTCTATCAAATAATTAACCTCTCAGAACTGATGGTTGGCATCTACGATATATCACAGCAATAAAGCAAAAGCTGATTAACATATCATAAGATCGTTAAGTCAACTGTCTGAACCTGAGCACCTCTGATATCTAATAAACATGACCAGAACTTATCTCTGTCCAGCTGCTCCATTATGTACCGGTGCGGATTTTGTAAGCGATGAGATCATTTAAATGGTTTTCACGATAGCAGATGAAGTTAATGAGTGGAAACTTTTTATGTAGAAATATTCCATATTTCACTAGAACATACATTTTAGAGTAAATGGGTTTAAATACGGAAATTAGTCTGTTGGATGATAAATTATTAACGTTTGGGTTGGTACCGGTATTTTAGCATTGTTCCTAACAAGACAGTTCCGATCAAGCATAATAATATTAAATAATTGCTACGTTCACGTATATTATGTTGTACCGAGCAAATTATGTATGCTGCTGAAGGGCTAATGGCTGTCACGTGCATGAAAATTGTTTTGTGATGTGCCTACCCTACGTAATGAATTATGAAAATGGATTTAATTTTTTATATATCGATACCGGCAATTTATTTAATAAATAAATCCAAACCGAATAAGCATTTTAATGATCAAAAATAAGCTTTCGTTAAATTATTGAACTAAAATAAATTTACAATCTGATACCTATTATTTTTTTATTTTTTCTTACTAGCTAGCGTACTCAATGCAGCTAAAGCATAGCTGGGAATATGCCTTACGTTTCATTGGGCATTCAATTTTCAGTTCTACCGACCGACAGCAGGTGCGCGTACCTAATATTAGTTTCCCGGTAGTAGGAGTTAAATAAATCAAAGCTGGATTTTTCCATAACACAATATTCACACAAATGTTTTGGTGATCGAGGGGTTAAACAAGATAAAGATTCGTGTAGGTAGTTCCATGTTAAGCCTTTTAAAAAAATCTTTTTGATGCTCATACAAAGCCGTACTTATTACATGAAAGGGTTTCATTTCAGCAAACATTGTGCTTAAAATAAAAAACGCTACGGGTGGGCGGTCAAAGGTCGCTTTCGGATTACCCAAGCAATCTTTTTACCAGAAACTTTAATTGAAAAAGGGTCGCAGAATGTGTTACACGACAACGTAGAAATAACTTTGTTACATTTGTTGGCAGCGTGTCTTGTCTTGTTAGATGTTATACAGAACTATGACCTTAACGATCTTGTTCTATACAGTGATAAAGTCCGTCGCTTACAATACTAGATTGCTTTCAGAATCCCTTCATTGACCGGAAAATTACGGAAACATCAGTTTTGAATAGCATTACAATTAATTTAATAAGCATTCTATTTACTTGTCACTTACGCAATAAGTCGTAAATGGGTCGAGCCGTATGAATTAGATCTAATAATTACAGCTTTGTTGTGGATATTACTAGCCGAAGATATCAAGAAGTTCCGTTCTATACAATTTCACAATTGCAAACTCAAGCATGGAAACTTTTACCATTTACAGTTTGACCCCACTTTTGTCTGGTACTTCCCTCACGGTCGGTACCTCACCAGTCAACTGACGAAGGTTTCGGCCACTCGACCCCTGCCACACGCAACGATACAAAAAACTTGAGAAAAATCGTGCTTCTAGTTCAGGATCAATTTAATTTGTCTGTTAAGAAGGGTCGTGTTATAACACAAATGAAAAAGGAAAGTATAGGTAATTAGGTTTTAGGAGTTTGGCTATGCAATACTTCATTTCTTGGAATATGATTTTTCTTTTAAAACTCCAAAAGAAATATTAATGTAAGAAAATGTTTAATATGAGCGCATATTGTATTGAAGTATTCCATTGCTGAGTATATTTATTAAGATTAAAACATAACATACCGTCCTTATTCTTTTCGGATTACTGAAAGTATTCCAGAACCCTCCAACGGTAAATAAATTATTCAGCTGGTACTTGAATAAACAATAGCATTAAGATTAGGTGGGAACAAACAGAAGCTGATATTCAAAGCTGTGATCTAACGGAGCAAAAAGCAGCTAAACCTGGACAATTGCGTTCCACGTCGGTTTTGTACTTGACTCTATTGTCACCAGGCTTTGTTTCCGAGAACTTATTGCAAACACTTTTGGTTCCGGTAAAGCAAGAGGCTTTGTAACTCGCGTCCGCGTGTATTTTTATCACTTTTTTCATCCCTCGGTGTTAGGGTCCAATAATTACAAAAACAGTACCCCAGTAGTTAAGTAGTATTGTTAGGGCGAGAGCAATTATACACCTACGTATTTACAGATGTTTTAGCACAAAACAATTAAAAAAAAACAGCATTTTGGCCAGCAGCTGTAAGCTAGAGCAAATTCACCGTATCATTCCTAGCTGAGATCTAACCTGTTTTTGTGTACTAGATGATACAGCAGCTCAACAAGCAATTAAAACAACCATTGAATGAATACTTATAAAGGGTAAATTTGTTGGTAATGGTTGTTTAGTTATCCAACACAGCTAATAACGCCAATAGAAACTTCTCAAGTTGTGTGTGCCCGCACTCGCGACCTGCCTCCGTACTGACGTCATTCGTGTAGCTACTCGTATGTGAACATTCGAACCATCACAATTTAACTTAAAGAGATTCTTCTAGAATATTTTGACATTAAATTGAAAACTGTATGACATTATAATGGTTGACTTTATATTTAAAAGTGTTTGACATTCGATTATAAAACTGTTTGACATTCATTTAAAACTATTTGGCACTGTTTTGAATTTCACTTGGAATGTTAATTAATAATTCATACTTCTTATATTTTTTTGTAAATTGCTTATGTATATTATATTCAACACATTGTAAATTGTTTTTATGAATAAACTAAACTAAACTTAAAGCATTTTCCCTAGAATTGGAAATGGTGACCATTACCATACTACTAAGTACCTTCACATCACACACTGCGCCTCTATTCAGTTTTTTTCAATTTAGCTGGCTAATTAGATACCACAGTCTCGCTATTTGTTGGTTCTGCAGCGGGACGGTACCAGCTCAAACTGAAACTCAAAGCATTTATTTCAATTAAACCAATTGCAGGCACTTTTGAATTGTCAAAGGACAAACCCGACCGTTTCACAATTCAAAAGTAGCCAGAAAGATGAAGCTTGAAATACAACAAGTTCAACGCAATTTTTTTTAAAGGCCAATTGATAAGTTACTTTTATACGCAAAGAAACGCCCGTGCGCCCTTAACGTTGGAGTCTGATTCTAGGTAATGCTAAAAATCCTGATTTTGCTTTAACCCTTTTTTCCAATCTCCTAAATTAGGGAAAGTGTGTTCGTTTCACAAGAACAACGATCAGAATATATATTTTTCACTATAGATTTTCACATTGCTTGCAATAAATAAGTTTCCAAACAGTACATTATGTTTTCTAAGTAATTTTTTTTCTCATTTTCTAAGCCTCTAACCCCCTTAAAACCGCCAGGCTAGTCCACACAATTAGTACATTTAAAAACGCCCACTTTTTACAAACAAAGCAACGTGCAGGTGAAGTTTACAATCGAAGGGTTCCGTACGGAGGCAAATATAGCTAGATTACTCGTGGACAAAGAGTAAACACATTCGAGCTCAAAGTATGTTTTGACTCAAAAACCGTCACCAACAAATATTTGTGGCTAGTTATGTCCAGATAAGCGCATTACAAAGTACTGTATGGTAATGTTGTTGAGCGTGTCACGTGTCGGTGTTTTTCAATAGCATTAACTACGGCTGGGTGAGTTCCCAATCTATAGCTGCAGTTGATACGGTGCAGATTTGCTTGTGCGGTAAAGCCGCGGAAATGAATGAATATTTATTGAATAATGTTGAATCATTCATTTCACTCTTAAGCTGGTAATTAACGGAAAAGTGTTTTCTATGTTTAATGCTTTATTACATCAAATGGACATAAATAGTAAGTGCAAAATGTATACTTCAGTCTTTAAAATTTTAATTCAATTCAATACATTCTCAAACATTGGTAGGTAAGGTAAATGCAAACGTAATAAGAAGTATACCTAGTTAAAATTGAGTCGGGTATCTACCAAATAGAAGTTTTTCTTTTCATCTTTGACTTCCATTATTATTAATTAAATTTTACTATGTGAATGAAATAGCAATAAAATAAAATTATTTTGATTAGCATAAATTTTTCCTTTGTCTAATGAAAGTGTACCTTCTACGTATGGAAATCAAATTAAAATCATCTTGGTAGCCGCGGGCTCATAAGTCATAAGTCATTTATTAATTTGCTCACATCCGACATTCCTTACCTTGCTTCTATCCTCTTCAGTAGTCCGCATTTTTTTGACAGAAAAATTTAATTATGTATACTCCGTACATCCCTCTATTATAATATCGGTGACAACAATGTTTTCCTATGATGCTGGACGGAACTCGTGATTATATATCGGACGCTATATTTTTCTCACGTTTATTTAACATTGTTTTTGTAAGATTGTGACGGAACAACGAACCGATAAACTACAGCCTGCGGCAAATATATGGTATCTAATAAATTAGATAGTGAAAAATGTATCAAATCAATTCAAACTGTCACAGATTTTAATTTTAATATGACCGATGTGCTCACACGAAATAAAATGAATGAAATAAACGCCCGCAAATAAATTAACTTCGAACGGTAAACATCAAATTATAGTTTAAATAGGGTTAAACTGTTTCTAGAACCACAATGTTTAGTTAGAATAATGTTCTAATGACCACAATGTGTTACAGCTTGCATTTAGTTTGCGGTTTCAACAAATTTGAAGAGTGGAGTGTTACGCTAAACAACAAACAACACAGAGCTTAATTATTATAATGATGTACCTACTTTATCATTATTTTAATCACAAACACACCATGTTGATGTAATTTGTCGTTTATATTACGAGTATGCACATTGCATAATCACCTGTACAGTAAAAAAAAGTAAAGTACATAAAACGCGCACGTGACCATACCTACCTACTCATCGTGCTTAGGAAATGACAACTCATTTTCCCATTTCTTCTGAAGAAGACGTAAGTAATCATAATACCTTTTCCGTTTTATCAAGAAATATCATGTAGTTTTCCTTGAAAAATATCTAATTTTTCGCTAGCAAAGTCAGGGTAATATGTTCCAGTGACTCAAGAATTTTATGTTTAGTGTTGTATTAAATGAAGAAAAGTGACAAAAGCTGGAATGAAGTATACAGTTTAATCGGAAGTCAAAAGTAAGATGTATTTGTTTTGGCTTCGTGGAAGCGAGTCATCTCGATTGTGTGATGTCTGCAAGCTCGGCACAATATTCTATATTGGGCATTTCCGCTTCACCATTAATAAACGTTAAGTTATTGAAATAAAATGATGTTTATAAGTTAACCTGTTGCCTACCTACTTGAAGTATTAAAAATACATTTAACATGCATAGAAGACTTAAGTTTATAAAAATTCGCAGAAAAGCCATAAAAGGGGCACAAAAGCGTTGACTTTTAACTTAACAACATTATTTTCTCATCGCAGCCACGGTACAGACGACAACAACCTCGTTACGTTGAATAATTACAGTAATGTGGCAAGTTATTAACCTCCTTCCAACAGTGAGCTGCTCCAAACTGGAACGAGCACAATTTCCTCTGTCAAAATTAAAATCTACGGGCATTTGTTTCACATACCTGTACCTACTTACCCTTGGCAAGAAGTTTTTAAGGATATAAATGTGCAGTTTCAATTTCTTACACTGAGTTATATTGGCTGCAAACTGGTCTTCTGAGTCAAAGATTTTTCTTTTCATATTGTTTTATAATAGATAATATCCATTAAAATATTAATGGCCGTTTAAGTAAATAAAACGTTTTAGTAAATCATACCCGGTGTGTAATGCAATCTGTTGCTTTAACACTATGAGATATTCGTCGATCTGCACTGAAAAAGTATTTACAATAGGTAGATGTTGCAAAGCACAAGCACCAAAGATAATTTACATACTTTAGATTCAGTTCAGTAGCTAGTTTCTACAGATAAATTCTGAGAACCTAAACTGAGCACCGACAAGCAACGTAATACTATTATTCCCAATGGACAAATACCTACTAAACCACTCCGTTCATTGATTGGGTAAAGTACCCAAATATACATTTTACATAAAGAACAATTTGATTCAAGGAAACGTACCTTTTTTTTTGGATGGGAAATCATCCCGCTCTGGGTGGAGCGGAAGGGAGTGTCAGACTCTTACTGACTAAGGAAACGTACCTGAAGCCACTTGATCCTGGTGATATTCTCGTCAGTGACGGTGAGCGCTCTCCTCTCACCCAACTTGTAAGACTCATCATAGTACATGTACTCGGTGAACGTCAACCCACTGGTAGTGTACTGCTGAGTAAAGTATATCGATATAGTCCCATTCACTATGTCGTGTTCTATTATCCATTTACACTTTATCGGGACGGGGAAAGGGTTGGGGAAGTTTGGTGTCGTTATCGTGCCCACGGGAGCCTTCAAGTGTCCGCCGCAGGTTTGTGGTCCCTGGTGCTCCCTGTAGCGCTGCTGCGCGTGCGCGTGCTCTGCGGCGACACTGAGAAGAGTGATGCTGAGCAGCCGTTGCATCACGAGCCTAAAACAAGACACAACGCTAATTTAATGTTTCATATATTTTCGAATAAGATACCTAATGATGTCGTCCCACTATGACTTCCTTCTCTCTATGTATTTGAAATAGCAAGCTACTGAGCGTTTCCAAAAAAAAAACAATCATTTCTTTTGTGGAACAATTAATGGGAAAAGGACAGAGACCAAATTGAAGTCATTTATAAGATGTCACTTGGGTTACTTTAACTGTCTACCTCGAGATAAATGTCTCTTCGACTTTTTAAAATCCTTTAATCCGATTCATCAATCTCTAGAGTTAAGTTTTAAAAGACTATTTCAATTCGTATTTTTATGGTTTAAATTTTATTTTAGTTCCAACGCACAGTATTGCAAAGAGATCAAAATAATTTGTCATGGTGGCAAAGTTCAGAGGTTCGTGGAGCGGCATTAGATTTACAAGTTCTATGGGAGCTTTTCCTAACCTTCATGAGTTTATTAATCGTTGGACAATATTGGATTAGTTTTATAGTTGTTTCCTTTTGAATGATTTCGCTTCACTTTGTTTCTGTAAGGGTTTCGGAAGGTACCAAATTGAATTAAAATGGCATTGCCGAATTTTTTTTAGCTCACTATTTTATTACAGAACGTTATATTTTCAGAAATACCTTAAGTCTACTAAACATTAAAAATGTGTCTGAATTCTCCACCAAAACTATAATGTGCGAAAGAGGCACAAAAACGCGCATTTTCTGAAAGTCGTTCTTGTTATATTGCAGCGTTGCGTTGACTCCGGCGCTGCGGTGAACGTGGAATATTTTCAACTACATTCTATGACTGATGGAGAATTCGATTTAAATTCCAAGAATATACGACGCCATGTTACGATGTTGCGTTACATGAATATTGAACGTATCCGCCGCATGATCAAGACATCCAGTTTGTTATCTAGGCTAGGTACTGCTCTTGCCTTCGTCGTGAAAAGCTGGCACAGTCTCAATTTATTATTTTTTCCTTTAGACATAAAATAAAACAAGTAAACAAGATGTCAACGAAGTTCTATAAAATAATACTGCAAAAGATTTTGTTATGAGGCGCCACTTAAATGTGACGTCATCCTGCAGTTCATGTGTCATTTCTCATGTTGTTTTAATTATTTTATAAGAATGAATTGCTGTTGTGTATTACCTACAATGTATTAATATCTGTCTTTCCCCTCCGTAAAATGATGACGCTACTACTTGACGCTTTTATCTCATTTAGTTACCATAACAATAGACCTTTTGTTCCATTCATATAACATTAGCTGATATAACATAATAGAGAAGCACATCATTACACAGTGTAAACAGCGTTGTGTAAATTGAAACCGCACATTACGAGCGTAGCTATTGGATTTGTGGTAACATTGTCGGATTTTCATTGTAGCATTGGTTTATCACCTCCAAAGCAATATTTACTTCAGCTAAGCCTAATCGACATAATTATTTTCTTGTCATTTAGGCGACCCACCAACTCAAGTAAACTTTAACTCCATCTTTGGCAAAGAAAAGGCTAAAAAAAAAAGAATGATAATCCCTGCTATTATTTTACACAAGAAAAATCAAACAAGTAACTCACCAAGAGTTTATTCTAATAACATTATTCTTACAACAAAGAAACGAAGAGCTATTATACATACTTATACTCGGATGTAGTCGGATACAGAAGTTTAAGAAACTTCGATCAGATACCAAGAAAAACACAGTGGAGGAAAGTTGGTAACTACGCAACTAGGTATTTAGGAATAAAGAAATTCTTTACCCTTTATCTTTAATAAATACTTCGTGTTTTTCAGAGTTCGTCATAATCTACACCGAAAACACAAAATATATAGTTTTTTTAAGTTGGCCGGTTGATAACAATGAGCATCAATTTTATTAAATAAACAAGTTAAATACTCGTACATTCCTATTTATTCTTATTTGTTCAAAGTATATAAAATTTAGCTAAACCCACAACAGAACAATACTTTTAAACTACAATAATCGACGCTTCCGAGCTAAAATATGTCTCTAACGTTATATTTTGATCAAGCGCTGTGTTTCCTGACGGGATTCGTAAGGTATGAATTTACTGATATCGTACCTACGTTGTTGATTGGAATTTTTGTACGGAATTTTTCCCATTCCTGGCGTTAGATTCTGTGCTCGGCAAAAGGCTTATAGTGTATCGTTGGAAAAATAATCAAAACGCTTTGTCACGTGAATAAGTCCTTTTTTTTGCAGTTGCACTACACACGAGAATGCAGGCTTTTGGATTTGATACAACGTTTGTCGATTTGAAAATTTCGCACGTAGGTAACATAAGCAATTAATTAATTTGGGAAAGTTTGCCGAAGACGACCCTCTTTCTATCTAAATTCGTTGTTATTATAGTAATCGCGAAACATTATAATTACGGTATCAACGAATTTATGTCGTTCTATCAAATAATTTCCATTGCACATTGAGCTATTTGCTGTGTTTTAGTTCCTATCATAAAGGACTACAAAGCAAGTAGTTCAATTCCGTCCACTTCAGAGACAAACAAAATTGATTGCGGAACCCATTTTTCGTTAACCAATAAAAATATACGATTCCCCTCGGATTCCTCCTGGAACATAAATTGAGATGATGAGCAAATTGAATCAATAAGTTATTTCGGAATTCTATGGTCATTTAAGCTTTCGTTTTAGCAAGCTAGCTTATATTTATGACATTCCCTTTTCAGTCTTCAATAAAATTGAACTCAAAAAATATTTCGATTTATAGTGTTTATAATGGTATCTTTTGAGTCGATTGTATATCAAAATAAACGTTTTTTTTTTTTGTAAATGAAAACAATTTCAAACGATTTAAGGCTTGGCTTTAAGGACCCAGTTTCTTACCTTGTAGTTCAATAAACAAAACATTATATTAGATATCTTCCAGTAAGATCATCAATTCAGGACGGCATACTGTCAAAAGTTTAGCAGACAATACTTTTGTTTTGATCGATAAGTTTTCCGTAGTATTTTGTACGGTTATGATAAAATTGTGTACCTAAAAAGTAAAAGTAAAATTTTTGTATTGCGTCGCTATTAGTTTCAACCCAGATTTCGGTGAAACTAAAACACAAAATTCTGTAAGTACTTTTCTTACCGCACCATATTGCTTGAAAAATTAAAACTCATTTTATTTTACAGTTAACCCGAAAAATTTTGTCTGTGTTCACATCCCTTAATACCTAAAGTGATCCATTCCTTTCCATTCTTCCATCTGAGGGCATCTCTAGAGGGTTTTGTACAATATGTTTTTTTTACTTCAATACCTTTGCATAATCATGAAATTATGTGTTACACACATTATTAATTTGAGCAAAGGTTTTCATCGCAACACACTATGTATGACATGACTCCTCCATATGTCTAATAATAATGGCCTGTATAACGATATTATGTTTAATCTAGTAGGTTAAATACACTACACAACTAAATTTAAAAAAAAAATGGTGTTTCCTTCGAGTAATTTAAATAATTACATATTTGTTTTTATTCACTGTTTGTACATCTAGCAGTAACTTGAATTACAAGGCAAATAAGATATGAAACACAATGATATTCGCTCGACATTAAGCTACATAAATAGCAGTTTCCTTGATTATGGTAATCCTTGTGATTAACGAATACTGTCAGTGGATTTTTAAACATTGTGGTGTGAGCTAACCGTGCGTGCTCAGCGTCATAGTGGTATCTCGGTTATCTCGACGAACACCGACTATATTGTACAAGAAGACGCTGTGCACTTTGGTTTAGTTATAAATTGAATATGTCGGTGTTCTGTATAATATAGAAGCTCAGGTAAATGTAGTGCCTCGTAATTGAAATGTTTGAAAATGTATTTTAAACTGAGAAAACACGCTCTTGAGATAATCATGACCTCTGCCTAAAACTATGTTGTATCAATAGGTACTTCTACAAGTATTAAAATGTAATCAGAAAAAATAAAACAGTGAACACATCACTGTATAATTTTTTTTATTTTGTTTTTTTACAGAACAAACAATGAAACAATACTAAAAAGGTAGTGGTGCGGGAAAAAAAATACAAATACCATCGAAGTAAATTTTCACTTAGTCGGAATCTTTATTTTCTCATCTTTAATAATGAAAAAGTTCTTTAAAAATGTTTATAACAGAAATGGTGTACGTGAATGGTAGAAAAATCAATTTAAATTCTGCATAGAGCTGATGATGATGCTATACATGCTAACAATGGGAGTTTATATGTATTAGGTGGATGAAAACCAATATCGACAATGAAAATAGTTGCTTTTATTCTACTCGTTATGTTCTTAATTAAGTCTGACAAGCGTCTCTTGCTCATAAATAATAAGACCTTCAACATAATTATAAAAATTATAGTGCAGTATTAATTTTGATTCCATAAATTACGTGAAGATTAAATAAGGGTATGGTGTGACAGATGTGTCACATTATTACCGTGACTCGTATAGTGCTCGTGCGCGACGAACTTGGCTAATATCAGACATATTGGATGATATTACATAACTGTTTCTAATGTAACAGGGTGCGTTGACTAGAGGTAGGGGGAGGGTAGAATACCTTGTTTTGAAAACATTGTATAATTTGACAATTGCTTTGGCTGGTGCTGCACCACAGCTGAATACCGTAGGTCCGTACAGGCTTTAAAATTTGTTTATATAACAACTATTTGTTAGATATTGACAATGGCGACTACCTGACCAAGTAGCCAATACATTTTATTGTATCAAATATAAAATTGGGTTGTTTTTTATATGCTCTTTCCAGCGCAGTTTTGCTGCAAGGATCATGTCGAGATAATTAGCAATATTCGAGTATGATATTTGTTGACTATTCATGAAAATCCCATAATGTATTTGGGCTTTTTATTAGTGAAGTTAATGTGGATAGACTTGTTTTCACCCTAACTGAATAATGCAGTAATGTGAACGAACATCGCTATGTGACACGTGACCTGCACACCTGCAGTACGTGATCTTCACTGGTCCGACTCGTATCTGAGTTTCATTCGAAGAGTTTTGTTTTTACAAAACAATGTACGTACTGTTTTGTGAACAGAATCCTATTCCTATTAATGTTCATTGTTACGATCAACAATCGAACATCACTCGCTGATTATGTTATGTAAATGAATCGAATTAATCTGACTAAACATTGAACATTTCGGATGCATCACTCGCTGATAGGTTACGAGAAAAGGATAATCCACTCCGTAAATATAACGCTATTGACAAACTACCGTCACCCATTAAAATGTTAGTTGGAAAATAGACATATCTTCTCGTAAATATTTGGAACATATCTTTTCTTATCTATGCGTCGAAGGATCACAGAAACGATCAATCACCAATATTGATACTTGTGTTATGTAGCAGTCCTGATTGATGAGGATCACTTGCAAAGTTAAACATACCTATTTCGCATAGTTTGACACACCAATACACCTAGAAATATTGGTGAGTAGGTTCAAGTTTTATTAAAACTCAACTTGATGCTTTTAAACTTAGTTATAGTTCTTCATCTTTTCTGTATAACTATCTGTATGCCCAGTACCTACAATAATGTGAGCGAAATTTTAAGTATCATGTGAATTGTGATCACATTACATTTCACGACACGCACGCACGTGCAGGCATCGAAGTAAACCCCCAAGCAGCCCGCGATACATCGCAGTGAGATATTCTTCGACATGTGCGTGCCTGTATATTAGCATGTATTTGTAAGGAAAATCTTGCAGGACCTTTTCTGTTCTTACAGTAAATATGACGTGTGTAATTGGGTGGGAAATCATCATATGACTTCTCCCGTTCTGGGTGGAGCGGAAAGACGTGTCAGACTTTTACGTACTAAAACCCACCCGTGTTCCTTCAGTTGCCTATGCCAGGGGCCACAGTATCTGTTTCGAACAACCCGCGGCCCTGGCCGACATCGGCCCTAGCCGCATGCTCCACCGTGTCCTCCGGGTGATCCACACAGTGGTTACACCCTGGCGTTTCCTCCCGTCATATCCTGAACAGGAACCTCCCGAAACAACCGTGTTCGGTGAGGATCGCGTCAGGCGGAAGGTGAGGGCGCCATGGCGCCTCTTCAGCCACTCCTCAAAGAGGGGACTTATCGCCGCAATTGTAGCGTGCCCAGCACTGGGTTGCCACAATCGCTCTCTCTGTGTCGCCTATTATACCCTTGTCATTGACTTTTGCTTCGAATCTTTCAGTTAATCAGTCGTTTTGATTAGCTTGAAAACCTATCTTCATAATCAAATAAGCATAGTCGTGCCAGCGACACGAAGAAGATTATACAGTCGGAAAAACTCGAACTAATAACTAACTCGAACGAAAAAATAGTCATCATTAGTGCGCACTCTGATCTTATTTCAAAATTGTTTCAGTGTGTGTTAAAGTACAAATTAAAGGGCTGACAAGCTTACAGGCAAACAAATCTAGACATGAGTTATAAGTCACATCAATTGCCTAATCAACTCAATTATGGATATTACCTATTATTATTATTATTTTCCTTCTAGAAATACAGGCGTGGTGTTGTGTATCATCGATCCTTAAATCTAGTTCAGACTTCAGATAATATTATGTAAGACAATTACATAATTAGGAGACCATTAAACTCCTCTTTTAAATTTATAAAGGCTAGACTAATAACAGGGCAGCTTAATAAATAATAAAGCTTCCTGTAATTATGATCTTTAACCATAATTTATATTGGAGAATGGGAGAGCCCTCATTGATCATTAAAATGGGGTCAGAATCAGAATCTTTATTTGTAAACACATGTAGAGTTACACAGAGTGCGGGATGTTACAATATTTCCATAGGTTCTCTATGTTTTGCCATTAGGCGTACAAATACATTATAATTATCAATTTAAATTCAAATAAATTAAGTACTATAACAATTACTGATTATTATAAATTATAGAAAGCACTAGAGTAATGGATCAATAATTCCCCTCCAGAATGTCCACAGTAAAATGTCAAGAAAGCACATAGATCCGACGTTAAATGTCAAAAAGAAAAAAAAATGTCAAAACAAAAAAAAAATATTAATGTCAAAACAGGTCAGCGGGATGTTACAATATTTCCATAGGTTCTCTATGTTTTGCCATTAGGCGTACAAATACATTATAATTATCAATTTAAATTCAAATTAATTAAGTACTATATAAAATATTAATGTCAAAACAGGTCAGGTATCTTAATGTTGAGGAGGAGGAATTATAGAATTGCCATCCAAATAGTCCTTTAACGAGCAGTAACATTTATTGACTAAAATTTTAACCAAAACACTTTTGAATTTGTCCTGATTTAACAATTTTAATGTGTCAGGCAACTTGTTAAATATTTTTGTGGCCATACAGAAAGTAATCTTATTCATTAAGGCTGTTCTCGCCTAGCTTATTTTTGTCACGAAGTTTTCTATAGTGACCTTTGAAGGTTGTTTTGTATTGCGAAATGTGTGTTTTTACAAATAAATTAGTTTCATAGATTTATAACGACGGTAGGGTAAGGATTTTTAAGCTTTTAAACAACGGTTGACAACTGTCGGTGCTATTTATTCCATAGCTCTGATACACTTTTTTGGAACTGTAAATACGAGTTCTCTATCAACTGAGTTGCCCCAATACATTATGCCATACCTACCTAAGTGATGATGCAACATAACCGTGATAAGCTGTTAGTACCGATTTCAGGCTCACAGTCTTTGATAATTTGTAAATGATAATGGGTGATAAGTGATAATGTACCAATGAGATACTTCTCAATTTTCCAGTATTGTTTAAAATTCACGTACTCGTAGAGTTTTTAGATTGTCAATTTGTTTAATTTTATATGGAAAAAATATGTTGTCAGCTCGTTTTCACAACATAAAAATGTATATGATATAACCTATCATATACATTTTAACGAGAAAACCCTAGCTGCTGATTAATACTTCAGTGAGAAAATCATTGATTAAGTATGTCATCTGACACCCAGTTTGACAGCCCTACGCCACAAACATGAATATTACCTGCTTAATTTATTCACCTTTCAGCTTTGATACCAGCAATATACGATTCAGCAGAGAATTCATTGTGTAAACGTTGTGATTACGGTTGGATTGAATTGGCTCATTATATTCTTACACACGGGACTTCGGACCACACAAGCTTTTGAGCTGCAGTTCATAGCACATGAAAAGTTTGTATTGTATTTTTTTAACTTAAAAAGTCTCAATCAAATATTTAAATATCAAGCTGGCCAACTTTCGTAAAATTATACATCGCAAGAAAGGAAAAAAGAATATAGAAAAAAAAACTTAATCGCATCTCAGTTTTTTGACAGCAAGTGGTCAGTATTTTTAATGCAAATCAAAAAGGTTTGGGCAAAACAGTACTTGACTCTTTTTAATAGAAAATTGTTCCTGTAATTTCATGTAAGTACTTATTCTTCAGTCGCCTTTTGTATCAGTCTGCGTGACCATGTTGTTCTTTTAAACTACGCAACAGATTGTGATGCGGTTTTTACCATAATTTAGAAAATTTATTTCGGCAGGTTTGTGTCTTCAACACATTTATATTAAACTACATGAATAAATAATTATGCTAACTATAAATAAATAATTATATATGTTTTCTCAAGTCGAAAAACCGTGCGAAAAATTGGTAGGTCGCTAGCATAATTTTACACTACAAATGAACAAAACATTGAATTTTCTATGTTGTGATGTAACTGTAACTACTGCTACAACAACCATTTCAAAAGCGGCCAAAACCCAACTCGATGCACGCGGCTTTCCAAATCTAATTCTATCGTGTGACGATTGTCGAAGTGCCAAATAATAATGTAAATGTTCACCATCGAAGTAAGTACGTCGATGTTGGTCATATGTTTGCGGTTGCTCGCTCAGTATGTGTCTATCTTATTTTCGGTGTTTTGTTCGTTCAAGTAATATTGGAATTACAATTCATTTTACATGAATCTTTTAATGTTGTATTAGACCGTGCCTAAGGCCAGAACTTGAGTCTACATTTATTATTCAACAGTTTTAACACCCATGAGACTATACCTACGCAATAAAGTATTGAGTATTGAGTATTGAGTATTGAGTACCTGAAATTTTAACCAATTACGGTACAATCGATAATTTATTGTTTAGGAGCTAGGGGTTTTCAATGAATTAAATTTCATCGTATCTTGGTAATTGGATTCAAATTAGAATTTTGTATGTTGTATAAATTAGTTACTTATTCGTTTGTATTATGTTAAACAAACCCACAGTCACAATTATTTAATCATTAATCGATCACTACTTTTACGTCAAAGAAGATTATACTTTTCCATCCTTCCTAAAACATATGACAAATAGGAGTCTGGTCCTAAGCAAATAGAGCTCAGAGAATCACAGAGATACTGACCTAAACCGCGGGCTAATGGAAATTATTCAAATAAGGGTCGGTCTCACTCTAATAAGATGCTCAAATATCCGGAAACTTCATGTGGTGGACAGCATATTATTCGAATATTTACACATATTACACTAACTACAGATTTTTAACCCTAAGTACAAGTACATCTAAATGAGAACAATGCATTCGATAAAATTTCTAAAGCACACATAGTTGGTTACTTTCACATTTTATTAGTGAAAGTATTTTCTTTATTGAAATCTATTAATGAGTAAACACTAATGGTGGCACTGCAAAGACAAACTTGGCGAGACGTTATTTCAAATAAATGGAACACGATGTCACATTTGTAACGACTTTTTGTGACTTTATATTTATTCGAAACAACAAACATTTTAGGATTCCAGTATCCTTTGTAAATACTTCACGGTGTACAGTCCTTTTAGGGACCTAGTGGTTGCGGAGGTCAACATCTCTTGACCATTGAAATGTATAAGTTGCTAGGAAAATATATGTGTAAGTATTTAAGTGTTTTTTTTTCAGCTGATTGTCTACTACTGGAACTTTTACGGTCAGATTATCAACAAACATTGTTAATGTTTTTAGGTATTTTATAGGGAATCGTTCTACTTCTACATTAAATACATTCCTTTAATACTGTACGTAGCGAGCTAATAAATCAGGGTCAGATGTTGCCGGAGGACTCCGGAGTTTAATTAAGCCACCTTAGGGAGAGGTTGTCGAGAATCTCCTTGACCTTGTCCTTTGTCTTGTGAAATAATATGGTGACTGTAATAAGAAGACCTTTGACTTTGACGACTGTGAAGATTCACTACCATAACTTGACATTTTAACTTGTACTTTTAAACCTTAACTTAACTTAAAATATGTTTTTTTTACCGCTAATTTGTAATTAAAACACATGTTTTATTTTATTTTATGCAGCTTTTAAATTAAAAAAATAGCATTTAACGACTGTAATCGACGTATTTAATGCATGCTCAGCACATTAATTTGTGCTCGCGAATAAACCACCTCATTAACGCAATGATGAAGCTCTACCATACAGTATGTTTGAGTTTACACAAACAAATCCCTTTTGTTGTAAATTCGTGAGGTTGAGTATTTCTACATACAGTTTACAAATTAAATAAAACTAAGCTAATGGTGGGGTTGATGGAAGAGTATACAATTATGATTATGTACTAGATTATAAAACAAAGTAATTCAAACGGGACAATTGATAAACATTGGACTTGATTTTCTAGTAAAATACAGAATGTTATGGTAAATATTATTGAGGTTTATTCAACAATATATAAAGCCTATAGCTGAAGCAAATAATAACCGGGGTCACAATGTGCACGCGGAATATAATATCCACAGAATCATCTACGAAATGTCCCAGTCTGCTCCTACTTCACTTTGAGTGGTTTATAAAGGTTACGTCCTCGTCCGTAGCCCTACGGGTAGTTTCAATAATCGGCGGGGTTATAACTGCGTGTGCCCGAATATTTGTCTACTCTAAACCCTTCAATTTAAACGAATCAAAAATTTTGTCAAACATAAAATGTTGACAACAGAAACTTGATTAATTAAACGAACTGATTTACAATATAATGGAATTGAACTAAGAAGTGGTTCGTTTCTATTTTTAACCGACTTCAAAAAAGGAGGAGGTTCTCAATTCGACTGTATTTTTTATGTTTGTTACCTGAGAACTCCGTTATTTATTAGCCGATTTGCAAAATTATTTTTTTATTGGTAAGGTTATACTTTCAGATTGGCCCCTTATAAATTGCATCAAAAGCGGTTCAGTAGTTTGGTTTTAAACCAAAATTACTGGCAAAAATTACAACTTAAAATTGAAAAATATTTTTTTTTTGCAAAAAAATGACCACCGACTTCCAAAAAAGACACTACAAAGTGAAAAATTACTTAAATTTCGGAAGTCGGTGGCAAAGAACGAAAATGCGACCCCAACGACACCGACTTCCGAAATTAAAGTTGTTTTTCACTTGGTAGTGTCTTTTTTGGAAGTCGGTTGTTTTAAAAAAAAAAAAGGTTTTTTTTTTGTTTAAAGGTCTTTTTACAAATACACACAACAACAACACACAGACACACACACTTTTTATAGCATTATTTTCAGCCAAGTCATAAATAGGCTATTAGAAAGCGCTCCACAGCACCGATCGCCTTTGATGTTGACAACGGCAAAGTGTTTCCTTTGACGACACTGCAATGTTGGAGCTAAACTAGGAGAAGATATTTTAAGACCACCAGTCCATTGATGCCGAATAGAAGAAACCATAATTTCTGAGGCAAAAGAGGCTACAATTATTTTACGTATGGTAGCACCGTTACGTCAGACAATAGCGGCTACAGAGAATGTTAAGACAATAATCATTAGGGCTAAGAATTATGTACTGACTGCATGGTAACTTACAGTCCTTGCAACCATCCTGTATAATTATATTCTTTAAATATTCAATATCAATTTTTTAATAAAAATTGGACAATTATATTCATAATAATTGTTCTAGTTAAATACACTGCAAACTGAAAGTTTCGCATAAATCAGACTAAAACTTTATTTCGCACTGTCTGTTAAGTCTATAGAGGTATAAGGAACAGAGTGTAAAGTTCACTCATCCTCCATAGAAAAGGGAGGATCTTCCGACCAGACGGGTGTTGTATCTGGCGGGCAATTGCCCAACGACTGATGTCGGGAAGTTTGTATGTATGCTAATTGCGCGGTAAGCTCTGCTTGCGAGATGCAGGATTTGCGTGATGTCAGTATGACGCGTTGTTCACATGTGGCGTTGTAGATACCGCTACGGTCCATTTGTATTTGAAATACCTCTTTACAAATTAAATGGAAACACGGCAGGCGTATTCAAAGTATATTGTATCGTTTGTAAAAATCTCCAGTTCAGTCAAACTTTACTGAAAAGGTTGTTCAATGTTAATGTTAATTTTTCAATGTTCTCTATACATAACTAGAAACATAATTAAGTTTTCTTTGAATAATCGAAAGTTTACTAGTTAAGTTTAATAGTTTCGTTCAAGTTTAATTACAGAATGTGCGAAACAAAATGCAGCTGAATATTTTAATTATTTTGAAAGTTTCAGTTTTATAATCGTAGGGATAACGTTAGATGTAGTACGTGATGTTTAGATGTTACTCTACCTTGTTACCTTGATACGTGTACGTGTACATCTTTTGTACGAATAACTAAACTATGTTTTATTTTAGAGTCATTTAACTCGAGCGGAATTACAAACAAATTTCAAACACGTAGGTAAGGGAATTTATATAAAAAGTGTCGTAAAATAACAACAACTTTTGTCCCCAGCCCCCCCCCCCCCCCCCCCCCTAAAACACCTACTACTAATTGGGACCGAGTGGAAAACGCAACACTTTTTTTCTACAAAGATGATTTATGTGAAAGACAAACTCCGGAACAAACTTAAAACTGTTTTTCAGAAGAAATTTTTCAAGAAGAGATAAAAGGGCTTTTAAAAGACTTGAACAAAATGCAAGTTGATGATATTCATTATCTGTTAATGGAGTCGGGTTTTAAAGTTAATGCGAAGTGACATTGCGGAAATAGAAGTCGAAAATTATTTAGTCGCATTAATTTTAACTGAATCATGAAAATTATACTCACCCGATAGATATTTTAAAACAATCCGTTTTGGAATGTTAGATTTGAACAGATTTAGCTGAATCATTAAAGGGAAAACTAACTTAAGCAAGATTACGTAATAAAAGTTAAGATACTAAGCACAAGCTGAAAAGTCTACAGATAAACATCAAACTTTAACAAACAGAAAAAACGTTTATATC
The DNA here is from genome assembly GCA_949629185.1 of Apamea crenata. Lineage (NCBI taxonomy): Eukaryota > Metazoa > Arthropoda > Insecta > Lepidoptera > Noctuidae > Apamea > Apamea crenata. The sequence goes on along the minus strand of OX451371.1, from coordinate 6,097,918 downwards.
ATGGACTGACACAAAATTATTGGCACTCGTTTATCGAATTAACGTTAACTCGCTGATAACATAAATCTGACAGCAATTGGCATTTAGATAAACGACGATAAAGTGTTTCTTGTAAAGCTGCCAGTGTCACAAATTGGTATCTAACTGCGACCATTATTTTATAGTCACCGTTAAATAAACTAGAACAGCTCTTCCAAAACATAAACACAATAACCGTATAAAATTTCTATAAATTGCGCGAACGATAAATTGCGATTGTCTTTCGATAAATTAAGAATAACTTTGGTAAACGAAATATGGTCATTGTACAAGTATAGCCCGGAAAAAAATCCATGAAGAATGTAGCCAAAATGACATATCCATACAATATTCCAGTTCTCGTGGCTGAACGTTGACAATGCCTTCGCTGACTATAAATTCGTAAAAAATTGTTTGAAGTTTCATCTTTAGTAGCTCTGGAGTAAATAAACATCTTTATTTACTTCCCGAAGGCAAGGAAATCTTATGAAAATTTCAGGAATTACTTCGCTGAAACAAATGAACAAATTGTGGACGCGTTTTTGTAAATTGCGGCAACATAAGAGAGCGTGGGATTTTAATTTTAAGTAAAGGAACGGAACATCAAGCCTCTTGTCTCTAAGAATTTATAACTTGTAGGAGCAGTACAGGTTAGTGGTCACGTTCAGTCAGACGCTGTATTTTGCAGACAAATATATCACAGGTTAACAGTTACATTCTAAATTGTTAAACCAAAAGTTATACTGCAAACTCGCATTACTTTTTGGTTTAGTTTATCAATAATAATATAACGCCCTCCAACCACATAATGTAACGAACTACTTATTGTTATGCACAAGCTGCGGTAATCAAATGGAGTAATTGGTTAATATCGTAGTAGTCAAGTGTTGCGACGTAAACGGGTCAATGTGATGCTTGCAAGTTTTCACTTGGCTGTTATAGGTACACAAACTTTTTATCCAGGTCATTTCTCCAGAAGCTTTTTTTAACAAAATATTGTGTGTGTTGCGACCCTCTATTATTCCAATTTGTCGTTTAAAATCAAAATCAAAAGTCATTTATTCAAATTAGGCTGAGAATCAGCACTTTTTGAACGTCAAAATTACAAAAGACAGTCCCCCAAAAACGCCCGCCCTTCACCACTTCCTAGTGCTATTGCTGGGAAGAAGAAGTGGCGCAACAAACTCCCCAGCAGCACAGCTGTCTGTTCAATTTAAAAAAAATACTTGAATGTATACAATACTAGGTACTTATGTTCGGTAATTAACATTACAAAACCAGAACATAAAATTTAATTATTTGCCATAATATGTCAGCTAGCCACGCCAATATACCAACAAATATAATAAAAACTATACGTACTCAAGCTAAAAAATAATTAATTAAAATGTAAATAAAAAAACTTACTACCCAAATAAAAGCCTCCAGGCATAAAGGGCGTGACAGCTTACACATTTATGCATTGCTGGGTTCTGCAGTAAGCTAATTCTGGAGAAGGAACATAAACATTGTCTTGCGTTAAACTAGGGTGACCAACTATTCTTATCGTCTAAGTAGTCGTTGATAGAATAGTATGCCTTTGAACAAAGGTTGGATTTTAGTTGAGCTTTAAACGCATTAAAAGGCAAGTCTAGAAAAGAAGAGGGTATCTTGTTATAAAAGGTTATACCAAGCCCAACAAATGAGTTATGAACCTTATGAAGCCGGTGAAAGGGGGCACGTAGTTTGTCCTTATTTCTAGTGTTAACACTGTGAATATCACTATTTTTAGTGTACAAGTGTAAATTTTGCCTAATATATAAAATGTTGGCAAGGATGAATTGTGATGCAACCGTGAGAATACCAATATCTTTAAAGAAATCTCTTAGAGAAACTCTGGCACCTAGCTGGTAAATTGCTCGAACAGCTCGCTTTTGAAGGACAAATATATTTTGTATATCAGCGGCTTTGCCCCACAGCAGAATACCCTAGGACATAACGCTGTGAAAATAACTAAAATAGACTAAACGAGCTGTATCAACGTCAGTATTTGTCTTACTTTCCTGACGGCGTAGGCAGCCGAACTGAGCCTTCCTGCTAGACTTGATATATGAGGTCCCCACTGAAGTTTGGCATCTACTGTTAGTCCTAGAAAAATTGCCGAGCCTACAGTTTCAAGCACCTCTCTATCTAAGACGATGTTGGGTCCTAGGTTTCTAACATTCGGTAAGGCGAACTTTACACATTTGGTTTTCTTGGCATTGAGAACTGAGTTATTTGACGTAAACCAATCTGTAACTATTGAGAGTGCACTGTTTACGTCGTCAAAATCTTGTCTATTCCTGTCTACTTTAAAAATAAGAGAGGTATCATCTGCAAACAGTACAACATCACAGATGCCCGTCAAATGGAATGGTAAATCATTAATGTAAACTAAGAACAAGAATGGACCCAGTATTGAGCCTTGCGGAACACCTAACTAAACTGGTAGCCCGGATGATTTCACACCATTAACATCTACACATTGGACCCTATTATGTAAATACGAAATACGAATAAACGAAACACGAATGAATTAAACTGCAGGACTAAATGTGAATCACGAAAACGGAAAAAGTAACTTCCATAACATTAGTAAACTTTTATTTATGTATTGCAGCTACGAACGGCAAACCAGCTGCAATTATCGCAAAGTATGTTTGACAGTCTCAATGTTTACGACAGAACTTTACGAAAAATGGACGAAGTCTTTCTGAAACTTTTCCGTAAACCTGCGTCGGTGTTTGCTGCGGCTTACCTAATATACAAACATTTGAATTATCAAGCAACATTGCACAGTTCGCTTCTCTTACTATATTAACAAATCAAGTCATCGAAGTTCAAAATCGTGAAACTGTTCCCTCAGAGAGTGTCTGTACCAGCACTATAACTGATCAGTGATTTAACTATGAGTCATGCTGTAAACAACCGATGTTATAGTCTGCGATATATTTGTGACTCGTAATATAAAGTTACGTGATAAAAGCATTTCGCTTGTGTGTGGTCTTTCAGATGTCTACGGGTTCGGGTTTTATATACTCGTATCACGAAGTTACTGAAAGTTCTTTGTAGTAGTAAAAAGTTCGTTGGTTTGCTGATATCATTTATTTTGTTTTCTAAAACCAACCATCTAGCCATTCGTTGTATAAATTAGTTTACACTTGACGGTGGTGCCACTTTCATCGTTAAGAATCGGATAAACAATCACCTAATGTAAGTTTAGTCCACAATTCACAGCAGTAAAGTATATAGAAAGAAAGAAAAGAAAAAGTAAAGTAGTAGTAGGTGGTGGTGGTGGTGGTGGTGGTGGTGGTGGTGGTGGTAGTAGTGGTGGCGTAGTAGTATATAGTGACATCAACCAACCCGCACTGTGCCCGCGTGGTGCATTAGCGCCTACTCTCTCTCACAGAGAGGGGGCCTGTGTCGCAGTCGTGGGAACAGTATAGGCTGATTATACTATGTACACTAAGCTCCAGAGAAAAAGAACCCCCCTTGGTTAATGACATCAAACCGCTTAAGTTTTTTGTAGTATAACGTGAATGGCGCGTTGGTCTAGTGGTTAAGACTGCGGCTTAGCAATACGATGGTCACGAGTTCAAATCCGCGAATGAGATGTTTGATTTTTTTCAAATTTAAGTTCTTTATTTATTTATTTATTATTATTTTTTAGGTTATTAAGTGATTTTCGTTAATTATTATTTAAGAAATCAAATGTTAAATTAGGAGTGAGGTTTGTAAGAAAAGCTAGGCATGTTGCATAAACAATATTCTAGAAACATAACTACATTTATTTCTTTATTTACATTTCTAGGACTTCATGGAATCCACTTCCTGGTTGAGTATACAGTTTTCTATCTGTGTTAAATTGGGGTTATTTACTTAGAATATTAACTAAACACAAAATAAATACCCTGGGTGAGGTATAACGGTTCGTTTATAGATATTTCTAGAAACATAACAACAATATTTATTTATTTAAAGTTGTTTCAGTTTTTTCTATATTTTTTCGTATTATATACTTGTATATATTAGTGTTAGTTCGGTTAAATGTAAATAAAAATATATAGAGAAAAATAACGTGCTATGTATTTTTAAAGTTGTGAAAACATAATTTTTTCTACTCTGTATGATCTTATGGGACAAAAACCGTTGTTAAAAAAATGAAATGTTGTCATTCGTGCCTGTGAATTACAGAGGAAGAACCAACATGCTAAACTATACAGTATAGCAATATACATCTTTCTCTTTTATCATATTTTCTTATAACCCATTTAACACAATATTATAGAAAAATATGTGAGGTCAGATGGTGCATCGTTAACACATTAAAAGACTACTTGTAAACAGGAGTAACTGGATTAATATTAATAAAGGTTGTTTATTTTTGATTAACTACTAATGATCCCACAAATATTGGGAATTATTATCTAACACTTGATCATGTTCCAATGAAATTTTATCAGATAAGTTACACAATGAATCTGCTGAGTAAAACCCTAATAATAACGAAGAGGATGACCGTCACTGTCTATCACTTCTTGAAGAGGACTTCGTGCCCAAAACCATATTAAAGCATGCAGCACACACGCTACATCAGTGCTAAGCGACACTCCAAAAGTTTCAGCATTTGAACGCGTAGTTTTGAAGGGTTCCACCGAGTGAACTTCCACAATGTTACGGTGTCGCTCCGATTCATTAGTGTAAGCAATTGGACGAGGGCCTTGGCGATCACATTTCACATCACCCGTCGCTTGATTCCTTTGTATCCATCTACGAACTGTTTTTCTCTGTAATGAAAATGATAATATTAGAAATACATAAAAAAAACAACTTGTAAGTAATAGTGCAATAAATAAATCTTACCGTTATGCCCATATCTCGTGCTATTTTCTTTATGCTTTGTTCCTGTTCTCAGAGAACAACAATTTTAGCCTTGAAAAAAGTAGTTAATCGCACCATACTATCGGTTAATAAAATCGACTGTTCAAAAACTTAATAAATCGGATAATATTACGACGAAGATATTACACACAAGCGGATCGGCACGAAAACGAAACGATTTGTAAAGTAATTATACCCTCAATCACAGTTTAGTAAATAAGGCGAAGAAGTATTCTAAATTCAACCTTAACTCGCAGTTCATACAGCAGTTAAGTTTCTGAAGTAAAATGACGGTAGTGCAATAATCGGAATCAAGCACATTCTATTCAACCAAACAAGAAATCTATGCTAATTTCAACCTTATCTTTTAGTTAATTGAGGAGTTACGTGGATGTTGAAATTTAAACCTTAATACCTCGAAGATTAGGCCGTTATCAACCTTGTTCGATAAAAGGAGTAATGCTGTTAGAATTTTCGTTGAGATTGACAACTGAGCCAATAGCCTAGTGGTATAAGGCGCGGTCTAAATGATCGGCTGGCGTCTGATGATGCGGGTTCGTATCCTCAACCGTACGTAAAGTGTCTTTTTGAAAGTTATTCTTGGTATATGGTTCGGCCAGAAGCCGAAAAAAGACCATATTATTAAAAACATGCAAATAATAATTATGTGATCGGTGGATCGGTGGATCGGTGGATGCTCGGGCAGATATGGGTGCGGCGGCAGGGGCGGGAGCTGCTTGGGGCCAGAGTCACGTGACGCGCCTGCCGTCGCTCGGGCGATAATCTTTAAGTGTTGGGGTGGGTCGTTTACTATGACGCTCACTGTACATAGTAACTATGTTCTGTTTAGTATAACTGAATAAAATGTTGAATTGTCGTATAGACACATGTCTAAGCAAACTTATTACTATTAGTATTGTGTAAATTAATAAACAGCAAACACTTTTATTTGTACCAGATGAAAGTTCATAGTCATCCATTAACTTCCAGTAAATTACCGTAGGTACGCATGCAACCCAAATTTTGGTAGCTGGAAAGCTAATTAAAACACATACCTGCCTAAGGAACTTATAAACAACAGTTATTATTTGGACAATTCACAGGCTAACTACATGCGAGATTAGAATTTTGTTAAAATGCTGCTTCAACTGAACTGTTATACTTTCTGCTGGTGTACAAACTCCTCCGTCCTAACAGAACTCTGTGGGTTGTCATTATCGTGGCAGCCTGTCAAGAGGTCTGACCGATTGATTTATGACATAAGCTTGCCAAGAAAAACGTTGTTATTGTAAAATATTTTGTGGAAAATATAAAAGTTTAACTTTCAAGGGAAACCCTTTCAATAACCTGCCGCACCCGGAAACCATTTCTTTATATTAGGTAAGGTCGTTATCTGATGATGATCTTCACTTCGTTTGATCAAAGCATACACAAAGGACCCGAAATAAACCCAGAGGTAAAACAAAACTATTTACAAAATTACTATGATTCCACAATGTTTTCGAAGGGCTTTCTAAAGAACCATTGACTCTATTTACATTAAGGAAAGGGTTAGTGTGAAAGCATCATATCTCTGACGATAAGCATCAAATACTAAATATTGTGTTGGGACCTTTGTGTTAGAAACAATATAGGAAAATAAGCCATAACCATAGTGCAAATATAAACATTTCAATGTTCATTCATTCGTTTAGAATGGTCATACAACCAGTCTTAGACGATATCTAGTCATATTCTTATAGCGGAGTTGTAAGTTTCTTTAACTTCTGTTGTTAACAGAAATACGATCGTACTCTAAAACGCGCCACTCACCCAAAATAGCTGAACTCGCCATCTAACAAAGTTTCAATTGGTGACCACCATAAAGCGAATTCCTAGCTGACCCTTATGTTTAAAACTGACATAATAGCTCTTGCTAGCGGCAGGGCTGCCCTCAAGTCCTAACATATATTATTTACAAGTTGTTGCTTTATAGAATTAATATAGCAAAGCGAAGAAAAGCAAAGAGTTACATAGAGAGCGATAGATAAATCTTTAATCGCCTTCTTTTCTGTGACAAGTCGACGTGCTTTATCCCACTGATTGTTAGTATCCCTGAACCACGCCCTACCGACCCAAGCACCCGTAGATCTATTACGATCTCTAGTACACTTGTTCCGATTCATTATTTACGAGTCTCCTATTTTTATAGTGAGCTGAACTCCTTCTGAAGGTTCTAACAGGGACTCGGATTTATTGTGACTCGATAAATTAACAAGGGCAAGAAACCGTTATATTTTACCCTAATATCCGTTACAATAATGGTGTGTATAGTTCACAAAACATAATATTATTAGTAGTATAATTTTCACAAGTTGTCAAGATTACTTCGGGTCTCAACGTTCTACCTATGTATCCTTATTAAGTTTTAGTTGAGATATTTATGTTAGGGGGTACTGTTTACTTGGACACAGACGTTATATCTGTCAACTTTAGCAATCAATTACCTACGTGTAATAAACGACGCTTCCCATTCACTTAACGTCTCTCGTCCGTCTCGTCCGTAATGTCTTTACAACAATAAAACACGGCATTACTTTGACAGATGGCAGCACATGCGCAATACATTCAGCATAAAAACGATTAATTTATCACGCGCTTAGCAGCTGATATTGCGCGTATTTCTCACAAATCGACGCAAAGACTGCATAGAAAATATATATTAAGCAGATGTGACTCGCTTTGTGTACAGCATGTCGGATAAGCAAGCTAGAGATTGCCTTATCTAGAGTAAGCTAGTGTGTATACGTCTTATGTAGTCACGTCTCGTATTATGTGTCACGTCTGACATTATTGCGGCTGTAAACTTTATGACGTGCATCAGCAGCCTTCACTTCATCTTCTGAGAGAAGTGGGTATCTGTGTTGTGAGCCGGTAATGGACCGTACAGGAATGCGTAGACTGCGCTGAAAGTACACAGTGCACTAGAAGTATTAGGTGGCCATTAGATACTAACTTCTACTATAAACAGGGTGGTCCAAACAGTGGCGTAATAAAAAAAAATTAGGTTCCTCATGCCCAGGGGTATCGGAAAGTACCCCATGTATGTTCCGCGATTCTTGATAGTTTTCGAGTTATATTTTTTTTTTTTAATTTGGAATCGTTTACGAACCAGGTAGTATTTAATTTTTATTTTTTATTTGAAGTAGAAATTTCGACTAATTCCTTCTTTTCGATCAAATTTTTGTCTACTCCTCAAAAATATTACTTAAAAAGTTTCCCAAAAAAAAAAAAAAAAGATCCATGAATTTTTATTCAAGGGATCTGAAAGTTAATCGCGCGATCATAATAATATATCGTTATCTTGCCGTTAAAACTGTAAGTAACTTCCATTTTTTACTGTAAAGAACGTGAAAAGGTATTTAAAGCTTTTATTAACCCTTTCAATATAATCAAATTGAAATTTGTACCAAAGCTTAAGTCATTGCATTCCTCAATGACCAAAGCAATGACTTAAGCAGTACCGTGGTCTAACAAAAAATAATTAATGTACGCACACAAAAATACCACTAAGCAACATTCTTCTTATCTCATGGTTACAAAAACACAAGGCCCATGCCAAGAAAAATATTACTTACAGAAAAAGTGTGTAGCAACATTTTTACACAGAATTAACATAATCTGGGCAATTCAGCGTGTTGACAAGCCCAGGGGAGACCTTTGCAAAAAAGATGTTTGATGACCCATTTGAATGAAACCATAAAATTAATTTCTGTGAAAACACTCAAGGTTCTTTACAAGCTATTAAGTTGTTAAAATGTTTTCACCGTGACAATAATACGCCTTGTGTAGAACCGGACGATGTGGCGGTGCTTGGGGGAGGTCTATGTGCAGCAGTGGACATCTTTCAGCTGAAATAATGATGATGATGATGATCCTAAGCATGTACGGGGTTTCCTCATTTCCACTAACATACATCAAATGAACGCCATATCTACATCTTCCGACGGTCGCAGCTTCCATCGTCTGAGACGCAAAAGTGTGTAAATCCCAGTTAATCTGCATAAATCTCGTAAAGTGTTCGCGTTGCGTCAGCAGAAGCGCGATGTTACCGTATTACGAGTTTTTAACATCCATCGTGAAAATGTGCGGAACAGTAATTCGTCTTTTAGTATTTTACCAAAATGTTCCAAAAATGCTGTTAACTATTTATTAATATCTCGAATACTTGTAACACCAAAAACTGAGCTTAATTTGCACATAGTTTTTATATTTATTATTTTTTGCGAGTGCCTATTTGTGAAAACGTGGCTTTTTAATAAAACGAGTTCTAAGCTTCCAAGTCTTAGTCAGCATTGAAACGTAAATAAATGTGCCTCACAAAGCCGTTTTTTCAATTAAATTGAGTGATTCTGCTCTTTTAAACACGATCTTTTTATTTCATTGAATGTCCGTTTTCAACTTAATCTCTTTTTTATTCCATTAAAATGATTAATTGGAGGATTAAAAAAGGAGGATTATAATTTAAGAAGTAGCGCGTACCGTAGGGCTCGTGAAAGAAATAACTCTTCAAGGAAGATTATTAGAAAGAATAAAACAAAATCACTTGTTAAATGCTGATATATATATCAGCATTTAACAAGTGACTTCTGTGTAAAGACGTGAAAATAGAGTTTATAAACTCTATTTTCACGTCTTTACACAGAAGTCTATATAGAGTCTTGAATATACGCGTCGCTACATACATGTTATATCTCCAGCGACACGGTGGTTACCTGCAAATAACAGTCTGTTCATAAACACCTCGCTTCACAATATACCCTTTTTATGAACACGTAAAGTAGAGGATACTTTACTCTCGTAAGAACTGACACACTTAGGTGTTGATACTTAGACGTGACAGTTTATCACACGCAGCCATTTACAACGATTGAACATTATTTATGAGCAACTGTTATTGAACAAGAGAAAGAGAATCAGTTTGTCGGTCCTTCGGGACCTTTTAGTTTTGTATGCGAGTGACAGAGAAATATTGGCTTTGGCAGGTGCCACCGTGCATTGAGTACTATTTATTCCGGTCTATTATTACTATTAGTACTATTATTACGGTCCTGTTTATTCCTATTAGCGAATTCAATTAGCAGGCGTTATTCAGAGCCCAGTCATTAGCCAGTTAGTTACACATTCACTAAATGAATCAAGCCGAAACAAGGCATGTATCGGCGAGTTCCATTTAGACGATTTTAACGGATCACTAGTGACGAAAAGCGATCGCAACCTATATTTATGTAAAATTTTAGATCAGTCGACCGTGGTGAGCACACAGACTAGGGCTGCCTGATAAAGATATTTTCAATATCTGATAATAAAATTTCAGCTCATTACATTGCCTTACACACAACATGAATTTTCGTCGAGGAAGATTTCCAAGTGTTCTGTACAGTACTTGTATTTAGTCATAAATAATTTAAGTTACATTTTTTAAACACCGAAATAATGATTATGTACAAATAATCCAATATGAAAGTCACTCAAGACAATTGTATTTGATAACGACACCACCCCACTTCTACTGCCCGTATTATTGCCCCACGACTTTGGAGACTTGCCAAAGATGGAAGCCGGGCTCTAAGAGTGTCATTACAATTATTACTGCGACTCCTATTAAACTAATTGTCTGAAAGTTTCTTTGAGCGACAGTATATAATGTTAAGTATCTTAAAAATAATGATTACGCTTTGAAAGCTATCAGTGATTTACTTTAAAAAAAAAGAATATTATTAAAAACAATCACCGATCTTATCAGATTTAAATCTCACCAATAAAAAAAACATGTTTGGAACAAGAAAATCATTGCACCGATCACATACTCTTAACATAAGCGTTTCAAGTAACTACATCAAGATGTGAACCCGGACCCTCACAATGATTCGAAAAACTTCTGTTATACAGTGTCTATAAATATCAAATAAATATTATTCGATGCTGTTTATGTGGGTCAGACGGACCCCTCGCAGAACATATAAAGTTTACGATTCTGGGAGTGTGTCCAGGAGACTCCCGTCCGTTGCCAAAGCCTACATGTTTTGCTCTGCTTAAAACGGTCGGAGCGATGCAAAAAATATTTGAGTATGATATTAATAAGCAGTACTCCTACTACGTATTTTTTATGTACACACTGTTTCACGCGCGGGATGAGTAGAGTATTAAGTTAATTGGGTATTTAAGTGTTAATAGCGTGAGTGGTAAATATAGGTTCGAAATAAAGATCAGAAAATTTCTTTTTGGAAACTCGCAGTTAGTGTCTTTCAACTTTTGTTGAATTTATTACCTTTGTCTATTTGACACAGATATTCTAATTGCGGTCTTACATTAGCGTTCAGTGTATGGTGTGTGTTGTCTCTTACCTAGAACAAAAAGAAAATATAATGATAAATAACAACACAAACTTTTATAACATATCAATGAGCTAAAGCTCAACTCTCTACAGTGTTCTGTCTCTATTCCGTTGACGGAACGTTGTACGGTTCCGTGTCCGTTGACGGCACGGTTGGCGCAGTGGTTAAGCGATTGACTGCTGCGCTGCGTGTCGCGGGTTCGATTCCCGCACGGAACAAATATTTGTATGACCTGCATGTATTTGTTCCGAGTCTGGGTGTTTTTCTATCTATAATATGTATGTATTTACAAAAAAAAAATTGTATATAAGTAGTTTATCAGCCATCTTGTTACCATAACACAAGCATTAGGTTGCTTAGCTTGGGACAAATGGTGCTGTGTGAAATGTCCAGGGATATTATTATTATGTAAGTGTGAGGTCCTATGAGACCCATTTTCAGAGCAAAACTCGATAGAAAACCATTACCTTAAACAGGTCAAATAACAACGGGCTTAAAAAGCACTTCAGTTTTATTATACCTACTTAGGTATAATAAAAGTGAGGTACCTACTTAGGTACCTCTAAAAACTAAACGTGATAATATTTCGATACAATAACGAGTACACATACCCTAACTGGTTTTGTATTTTTCTTACGCGCATTGATCTAATAATTTAGTGCTAAGATTTTGCTGAGTCAATACAAGCCCCTTCAATACATATTAAATTGCATTTCATATTTGATACCCTTTTACAGAGCTCATGAAAATGATAACGTAAAAGAAATAAGTAATAGCAATCATAAATATACACGAGTTACACTCACGTGCAGCCCATTTCAGGAACAAATAAATCGGTTCTGGGAATTTCTCTATCGATTTTTGATACATTTTTAAAGGATTCATGTCACGATTAAAGAGTTTCTAAAAATAAATGCCATACATTTTTTGCACTTATATAAAAGCTTTCCTGCTTAAATGCACATATGTTTATTTATGCCTGTAGAAGCTGCACGCTATTACTGATAGCATATTTTGCTGTATGTCAAAATAAAAGTTTACACCAAAGCTTGACCAGCGTAGCGGTCGCAGCCGTGACGTCATCATGTCAGCTACGTCGTAGCAACCGTGTAGTCCTTTATACTTCTCAATGCAATTGTTTTTTTTAGTTATCTAAATACAACGACGGCTACTTAAACATTTTTTTATAAGGAACATTCACATATCGTACAAGTATCAAATTATTCAAGCATAAAGGTTATCTCTACAAAACCCTAAAACCCGAAGCTAAACTGTCATAGTTTATGACTTCATAAAGTTCCCACTTACGTGTATGGTTTGGACTGGTCATCTTTTATTCAACTGTATCATAAATTCTAAGACGAATCTTTGAAGAGGGAAAGTATATCGTTTGTAACCAGTCACCAGTTACCAGTTTTGCTGAGGTATAGAGACAAAACTAGATGCATGATTTCGCTTTCTCTCTGTGTATCGATGGTAGTCGATTGTTTCATCATCATCATGTTTATATTTTGTAAGTAGTTTTGATCCACTGTCCATAATTTATAACGCTCCTTTATTGGTCGAGATATTAAAGCAGACGAGCAGTCTACGCTTTCATAAGTCATGATAGTTTCAACTGTATTATGCAAGTGTTTTTACAAACTTAGTACATAGATAATAATAGTGGTTATATTAATTTGGCCGCAAAGTCTGTGTAACATAATATTACAACTAACCCGATGTAATAAATTAAATTTATGTTAAATCTTTATGAGGTTATTTGGCATTTTCTAACAATTGCTTTAAAGAAATGTTATACTACATATTATGTTTAAGGAATAAATTCAAAGCTCGTTATTTATTGGTAAAATCAAATATTCTGAAACCTAGAACTTCTTATAACTGAAACTTCTTTAAACTTAAGCCCTACTTAAATATCCGTCCTTACTAAATATAAATTGTCTAAAAGTTTATATTAAACGAAGCAAGCACGTTGGATCATAAGCATGGCTTACTGTTTGAATCTCAAAGATTCGATGGTTTAACGCTAAAGCCTTACATAATCAACAAAATCCTGCATTATAGAATCTGTAAAACTTATTTTGTATATAAACAAATATTATACTTACTACTCAAACTCAAACTAAAAATCATTTATTTCAACTAAACCAATTACAGGCACTTTTGAACTGTCAAATGGTCGGTCAGTCAGAAAGATGAAGCTAGTTGCCCATTCCAAAGCGTAGGTACCTATGGAGAAGAACAGGCAAGAAACTCTACGGACACTCTTTTAAACCATAAAATTGTTACAAAATATTTGATTACATCATTCATGTTGAAATTTACCAGGTGAGAACGATGTATACACCATACTACACACATCTGACACGTGTGATAGTGCTCAGAACAGTACCTATCAGTGTAATTTTATCCTCTGTCTTTAACTGTGGAAATTATATGTATGAACTGGATAAAAGTGTTATTTTCATTCTAAACTCTAACCTATTATTTAGCGGCCTGCGCAGCCTAACTGCAAAGCCATTACAAAAAAATGTGTAAAGTTAAAATAAAAGGAACAAAGGAAGGAAAGGCAAAGATTTTCACACTTTTTTTGACCTACATCGGTTACCGATGTAGGTCAAAAAAAGTGTGAAAATCTTTTAAATGGTAACCAAACACTAACATTCTATTACCATACCGAAAAAGTAAACTGAAATAGTTTTTTACTAGTAGGCACCTAACCAGAGATGCGCAAAAACTGGACAACTTTTTGTTTTTGGGAAATAGCCAATATTCTCACACAGGGTTGGATTCTACTCGGATTTCTCATGGAATAGTTACTAGTTTCCGAAATAGCTACACTATTCGATGTTATAGTGGTCCTTTTTTTTAAATCCTAGTGATAGAAGAAAGGGTTATAGGCCATTCTTTCACTGCCTTGGCATTTTCCAGTCCTAAAAAATACTTAAAGCAGGCTTTTCCTTTTGCAAGAGTATTTTTCACTCAGACTAGAGGCTAACGGATGCGTCGGTTGTAGATGCTTTACTTTACTTTACAATATCTGCGAGATTTAATAATTTTTCGTGATAAATAAAATAGGAGGCTGCGCAAACGGCTGTGACGCGAAAAATAAAGGTACAAATAACGCGTTTTGAAACGCCAATCTAAAGAATTAAATTGGTTATTCAAATAAAATATTTGATCTATAAAACAGAATGCTACTAGCGTTTTCTCGGAAAGTAATCAAGTCACAAAATTAATTCAAAACTTCCATGAACGGAATAAAACGTCAACTGTAACCATAAGTACAAAGTATGCAAATGAAAGGTTCTCGTTAGTTGAGTTCAGAATTCGATCTTTCGACTCCGGGCTCTGGCGCCGCGCCGCCATGTTGTAGGAAATAGATGGAAATTGGAAACTTGCGGTCACCTAGAGCTTTAATTTTCGCTGTACATTGAATATTGTCGATTTCCGAGTTTATAGAGATTTATTGAAATCGGTTTGCTTTTATTTGGAGTGCTGCTAGAAGGAGAATATTTTTATTACGTTATTTTTAATCGTTCTGTATTTTGTTGTGGGGTAATGTCGGTAATATTCAGTTGTTTACAAAAAAAGGGCAATTCATTCAGGCACTCTCTCCGAGACAAAAAGGACAGTAATAAACCCAAGACAAGCATTTACAGTTTAACAACCGCTTCTTGCTCAAAAAAATATTGAACTCCAACAATTTTCTGCTACAGTTCAAACGTGCATTTACTGTCGCGGCCTGTGACGTCAGTATCTACGATACTCACTGTTTTGTTTACATCGGTTTCTAACTCCAAAGGGCTGATTTTTCAATCATCTGATAACTTTATTCCAGGAATTATTTTGAATCTTTGACAGTTATTTCATACAAAAAATGTCAAGCGTCAATTTTATTCCACGAATTAAAGTTATCTGGCGATGGAAAAATCAGCCCTAAATCTTATAAATTAAGTTATTTTTAATACTCTATTCAACCAGAAATTGCACTTACTTACCTTACTGAGAATTAAAGCATATTGCTAAGTCTAAAATAAGTAATGCTCGTCAAAGTATAAAAATAGCAATTGGTTTCTTGACTTCTATTCAATTTATTTTGAAATATTAAAGAGTTTTGTATATCTTGCATATTTCCTATTACCTCCTATTCATAAGAATTTGAATTTTATTGAATTGCGCTTTCATTAAAAGAAATCACACAAAATCTGCTAAGCCACTTCACTAATCTGCATTCGCCATTTATTCGTCAAAAATGTAACCAAATATGAGTTTAACGTTTATCGTCCTATAAAGAAATCTTTTAGAACCTACACAGTTGTCATCCACTCTCCTAGTCACGTGCTTGACTGATTCCTTTATCCATTACCTATTCACGTTCCGACGTATTCCCATTTTAGCTACACATTGATACAGTATAGATCATCCATTGTAGACAATCAAATGAATTCTAGTCTTCTATGCTATCTACTTACATCTTTTTGAGGCTGACTGTATGTGTGAACGTTAAACTTTTTCTCAAACAGCACAAAATATATTCAGTGAAAAGTCTGGAATGTTACCCTTCTCGGCAACACTCCGAGAGGAAACGCTATCGTAGCTCGAAGGGAACAAACTTCACGTACCACCACGAAACAGCGTAATGAGGAGACAGCACAATGAAGATAGTGTAATTGCAGTAGTTGGCTTTAGCTTTGTTCAAACACTAATGAGTTGTGGAGTTAGGCTACAATAATTTGCTATTTCGAAAGACAAAGAAAGTGTTAGCTGCTTGCAGCGTGTTAACTGCAAACAAGAACTAATTTCGGGAAGACGTCTATATTCAGCAACTGTTAGTGATACTAGTTACTAAAAGTGCTCTTCGCGTGCCGCACACATTATATATGCAAACAAAATAATAAACCCCGATCAAAGCAAAGGTCATTGTTATGTTTACAAATAATACTGCAACACGTGTTTGTAACAATTAAACGCAGTGCACTGACCGAACCCCTTTATGAATATACATACGGCAATACAATTCCTATAATTATGTAAGATACTCATGTCATAATTACATCATACGAGTGTATCAGGATATCAAGTTATCAGCTACACGTGGAAATATTTAACGTTTACGATCAAATAATTGTATGTACCTATTATACATAGCCACGTTCATTTACCTGCATAGGAACGAACTCGAATTGTTCCAGAGCTAATAAACGCAAATTTCCGTTAACGCTGCAACTTCAAGGGCACATTTAACTTTATTTAACTAGTGATGATTAAACAGAATTGACTTTACGGAGCTGAAAGCCATTCTCAGTACGATAAAATTAAAGATAACAGCGAATATATCCTTTATTTTAAATGAGATTACGTAGCTAAAAGTTAAGTTTTCCGAAATGATACTATTATGATGTTAGTTCGTTTATATTTTCTTGTTATCTTAGTAAGCTTTCGTTGGAAAGCTTAACACCATTAGTTTTGAATACGCTAGTTTAGGACAGTATATTTTTCGATGATTTCTCTAAAAAAGCTTCAGTTAGGAGTCAGTCATTACGTAAGTTCAAATTATCTTACCACGCAAGTCTGTCTAGACCGTAGTTAACCTTTGTGTTGTCGCGAGAAAATGTCCAAAGGAAATTAGTTCGCAGTGACTCGAGAAAATGGAGGTATCCTAACGTCTTTTATGGAAGTCGGGGTCAAATGGCGTCAAGTAACCACGCAGATTCTATTACTAAACACGGGAAGAGGAAAATGTTTTACTGGCTTTAGTAGTAACCAGCAAGATAATCATTATTATGTGTATGAAATGGATGCTTATTACGTAACTGAACATACTCTATGCATGTAGATAAGCTTTTTCAGAGCCTCAAGGGCGTTCTTAAACTACCAACGTGTTCTAACTACACTACTGTTATTCCCGTTTTCACTAACACTAGGTGACATCTAAATAAAAGCGCGCTGCATTCGGCTTAACGCTGAAGGTTGAAAATCCAACAGTGAAAGTTGAAATTACATTCAGGTGTATTTAAAACGGTGTTAATGAAAACGGGCACTAGCCACATAGGTTACGTTGTGGTAATCCGAACACTTTCCGAATATCTAAAAAAAAGAGCTGTTTTTATTAAATTTACTTTGAAGCGAGATTTGTTTGCTTACATTACAATGGACTTGCTAAAATTCTTGATAAAATTATGTGTTTTCAGTGAAAATTTGCGCCAAATTAAGCTTCCAAAAGGTTCAGTATACCACTCGCTTTTGCAAACGTAAACTGTTCGTTCTTGCTGGCTGACCAAAATCGACTGAATATGAGAACAGTGATCACAGATAAATTCAATAATGGATGCCTAAACAAATAGAAATTCTGTTTCTAATTGAATTGGTTTGCTGACCTTGCATTTTTGTTTCCTTGAATGTTGACTTTGAATATTCGCGGAAATCATGGGTTTTGTTTGAAATCAGTTTGAAATAGAAAGAAAGTGTAATGCCGTTACCTACTATAATTATCGTCGTGTTATCCTGTTGAGTAAATAGACGATTGAAAGAAGTTTGCAACACCAAGATATTATGGTTTAATGTAGTTGCGATGAGAAAATTCTTCATCACCAGTTTCATTCTCATAGTGTAAACAATTCATTCAATACAACTTTATCACATTCTCAAAACGTTAAATACCCAAGTCAACGTTATTTACAATTGAGAGCCTTATACAAAACATACTCAGCATCAGCATCATTTTTATAACAATGAATATATCTTATATGTAGTTTCCAAGGGAGTCATTAATATATGTAAGCGTGTGAGAGTAGGTTGAGCTGTTAATCTAACAACCTTTCCCCACTAATGTAGTACACCCCTGGGAATCCGATAACGTGGGGATATGTATTTGTTTGTTGGTACGATTTTCTAGAATACAACTAGACTAGTTAGAATTTACTTTTCTTGAATCTACTTGAGCAACCCAACCTTACGGAATAGACTTGTTTTCAACTTTATATTTACGATGTGTTAAACAACTCAACTTAGAAAACATCATGACCATTGTAGATAGGTACCAAACTCAGTAAACAATAATACTTACAGAAAATGTATGTTTCGATGGTTATGTTTTGATAATAACGATAGGTATCTACATAAACAGTTAACATTAGTTCAGCTTGCACAATAATAACATTCCCTGAGCCACTACAAACACAAATAGGTATACGTACCGGTAGTCTGACTAACAAAACAACTATCTGCATAATTTTGAATGTGGGGTAACCACCTAAAATATAGATAATTATTCGGGATTCAAAGACGCAGTAGGTAGACAGAAAGAAATTTCTTAGACACAATAGATAAGGTAGGTGCAGACAAGAGCTCTATAATATTTGATTAATCTACAACATGAATATACGCGACATAGATAGACCCTACCGATAAGTTTAGGTTACTTAAACATCAACTTAAAACTTATCTTAGGCTTCATTCAAGGTTAGAAATCACTTCAAAGGAACTTTTTGAGCTTAAGTCGGAACATTTTTTTAATTTAACGTTGTTAAAGAAAATTAATAATAATAATAATATCCCTGGACATTTCACAGCACCATTTGTCCCAAGCTAAGCAACCTAATGCTTGTGTTATGGTAACAAGATGGCTGATAAACTACTTATATACAATTTTTTTTTGTAAATACATATTATAGATAGAAAAACACCCAGACTCGGAACAAATACATGTAGGTCATACAAATATTTGTTCCGTGCGGGAATCGAACCCGCGACACGCAGCGCAGCAGTCAATCGCTTAACCACTGCGCCAACCGTGCCGCCAGAATTATTAGCGTCTAACTTGAGTTATTACAAACAAACTTTTAATAGGTCTTATTGAATATTTTAACCGAAATATTAGCGAAGCCGATAGTCACTTGTTCTTCCCATATATTTTTTTTGTACTAAAACAGAAGGTACGGTGATATTGTAGGTCAAAGTTCTAACTATTTTGACCTGCAATATCTATAGACTTTTTTTTCCAAAAAAAGTTTTAAATTTTATTTATAACTTAACTTTAAATACTCCCACAATCTCAGCACAACGATTTGCGTGCGATTTATTGATCACTACCGAAAACTGCGAATTTTCATAGCATAAATAAATCTTTTCCTAGCAGTTATTTTTTCACAAAGTCACCTAGTTTGATGTACAGAATACGTAGATGACGGCTTCGTGATGGCTCTTTTGCACCCTGTACATATATATAATCGCATGAAATTAAATGTACCATACGTACTAAAATGCACCCAAAAAAGTCATGTTAGTATGTTTATAAATTCTGAAAAAAATGTAATTGCAAAACTAAGCTTTTATTTTAATACAATCCCAACCCACGACACATTAGCCCCTTCATACACACCAAACAGCAAAAATTTTAAATATAGTTTTTTTTTTTTGTGGATTGGAGTCATCAAATGACCCCTCCCGCTCTGGGTGGAGTGGAAGGGAGTGTCAGACTCTTACTGACTAAAACCCACCCGTGTTCCTTCCTTAGCCCTTTCTGTTCCAGGGCAGCGGTAACCCTTTCGGACGATCCCGCTACCCTGGCAGGCTTCGGCCCTTTCGGGCCCCTTCGTCTGCTGACATCTCTTTGAGGCGCGCGTGGAACACATACGCGCCGTCCAGCACGGGCCTGGTCCTGATCAGACGGTGAGCTACCCATTACTCTCCGCCCGCAGGCCCGCGCCTACGGTGCCCGGGAGTCGTCACGTGGCTCCCGACGCCCGGAGCGACTCCCGCGGCGGCTGAGGCGTGAGGTACTCTCCCTCAGCCTTCCCGCCACCTCCTTCGCTAGCATGACTGCTTCTAAATATCTGCTGCCGCAATGAACTCAATTATAAATTTGATTTACATTTTATAGCAACATTGAATCAATACACACATTTTAATCGCCGGTGATGTTAACTCCTGCTGAAGAATGAAAATCCCAGTGTATCACTCACTATTTGCACTTTTATTTACGCACCTCACTCGACATCGTATTCACACTCGCGATTACGAGAACAACCGACACAGAATACACGTCCACTCACAACGACTGACGCCGCGATACTGAAGCTTTGATGCTGTAAAGTGGACAATAATCAGGGTTAGTTTTCCCTCCCCCATGCGTACCAACACTTAGCACTCGCAAACGCGCTGACACTTGAAGTGATTATTGTTCTTTTAACATAAGGCGCTTTTCACACTAACCACATTATTATTAGGAGCGGGTATTAGGAATAATATTACCTGCCTATTATTGCCCCACTGCAAGAAGCTCTCAGAGAAGAGTGTTTGGAGCGCAGAAGGAATCGCAGACGACTTCGTGACTCCTTCAATACTAATTCAGTGCCCGACCTTGAGTTTGTAACAAATTACAGACTCAGTCGATCCCTTTTTGAAGGACTCTGTCAGCACATAATGTCCCCTGTTACCCCGGAAACGTAATAGCCGAGCAACTGAGCCTACTACAAAGGTGGTTTGATACATAAAACGTAGACAGAGGTTTTTTGTACTACTTTTAATAACTATCATATTATTAGCAACATAATAACCATTAATAATTCTTAAATTTTATATCCTTGTTGACTTAAATTTTTACGCTCGGGGCAGCTATCAAGGCTCTGTGGGATAGAATGATGATGCTCCAATGACCCAGCAAACCGTCTCCCGATGTATACGAGAAGTCTCATTTCCAATTAATACACACGAAATACTCAGAAAATATACAAAATTTCCACAAAATGCAAATGAAAGAAACCGGTCAAGTGCGTGTCGGGCCACGCGTAGTGTAGGGTTCAGTAGTTTTTGTAACAGCCAAGTGTGGGTCGTATTCTCTGACTAATAGTTTCGTACCGTGCTCTAACTAAAAGCCAAACATGACTACCTACCTAATTTGACTTCCTATACAAATGCTCACCTGATCCAACAATTTTGCACGGAAAGTTTTAATTTTTTTTTTTTGAGAGTTGGATAAGACTTGTCATAGCCGGTGTTTTGAATTTAAATACAGGACATAGAGCTACACTACTCACTCGTCACAAAAAAATAAAATTGAGGTATTCTATGAAGTTGTTCGAAACTTTCGAGTCAAATACAATTATTGGTCGACTATTACTCTTAAACTTGTAAAGCCCACTTAAGTGTAATAGTTTTCCTTTAAACTTCGTTATATATAGGTACTACTGCCGTGACATTTGAATTCCTAACTACAACCGTTTAGTTGGTAGAGGGGGGGACACTTGACTCTAACGAAAATTGGTACTTTAAAGCTTGATAAGTCACGAACAGTTTACTTAATCAAAAAACGGTATTTCCAAACCCTTAATAGTTTTGAAAGACCTATCCAATGATATCCCACACTATGGGAAGAACGAAAAAAAAATTATCATCCCCACTTTACATGTAGGGGAGGTACCCTAAATAATTGTTTGTTTCAAAATTTTATTTTACCACTTTTTTGGCGTCATTAACGTGTATACTCATGCCAAATTAAAACTTTCTAGTACCAATAGTTTTTGAGCTAAGCCGCGGACAGACAGACAGACAGACAGACGGACATAGCGAAACTATAAGGGTTCCTTGTTGACTACGGAACCCTAAAAATGTCATAAAGAGGAAGTTAGTTTGAAAGTTTATTAATTCTAATATATTTTGTATTTATAGCCGAGATCTCTTTCAGTTTCCTCAATTGTAACTCTTGATTAAAATAATTTCTTTACTTACAGATTTAATGGAAGATATAATCTACCGGGTGTGATTGTGAGGCCCTGTGAGCATGAGGAGAGCTTTTTTAATAGAAAACATTTCCACTCTATTAACACCCAGTGGCAAATCATTTGACAAGTAAGTATACCTACTATGTATTATAATGAAATTGGAATATTATTTAGTTGCACACATACTACTTAGTAAACTAAGGTCCCATTCTTGGTTGGACGGCGTATCGGTAGAGGCAGCAGCAGTATATGTAATTTGAGATAGCTGGAAAGATAGCTTTTACCATAAATTGTCACTGATACCTTTTTTGTCAGATGCTTTTTATCTATCCGCACCTAAAATAAAAACACTCGCACTCTCTTACAAAAAGAATATTATACAACCCGCAAGAGTGGCGATTGGCCACGCTGTTACCGCTCTCGCCATCGAAGCCTCTGTACCGCGCGTATGTCATCCGAACGAAGTGTCTACTTAACTCTTGCGGGTAGTATAAAATCTAAATTAGTCCTATCAGAAAATCGTTTGAATTTAAATAGTCACAAATCAAGCGTTATATAATGTGGCCAGACCAATAAAAGACGGGACATTTATTGCAATTTAGAAAGTAGTAGTAGATATTCGTATAAATTTTAGTACCTACCTAACTACTTAATATACAATGAAACCTTACCTTTCGCCACTGTGTCATCGTTGTAGTGCACCCACCATAGCATTCATCGTCGTGGTGCAACCATCTTCCCACAGTCGACGACTTAGCGCACGAACGTCGATGCTCCTGAAGTTTCCTTGAGCCAGCCAAATCTCGATGTTTGTCTACAGAGAAAATGATATGATTTTATGTTTCTTGCAAATATCATCACAGTTAGTTATTCATATTATTTTTGCATAAAACCTAAATGGTACCAAATTCAAGAAACATTGAATTTACGATTGGCAATTTTGCTTTAGGCTCGAGTACTACATTTAGGTACCTACAAATTTCACCTTGGAAACGCTTATTTGATTTTCACAGTAAAATTACTAGGTACAATCTAATCTGAGAAACACTATTATCAAAATTAAATTTCACCGTCACGTCTTGTTGCCTCAATGTTTGCTTTATTGATGAAATATGAAAAGCCAACAAACTGCGTATTGAGCAAACAAAGTTGTTACGGGTCTTAAGAAGGAAAATACTTTTTATTGAAAGTACCTACCTACACTATACCTTTATGATCAGATATTATAAAACGAATCAAACTCCGAACATTAAGGTTACTTATCTACTTGTGATAAAGACAGTCTAAGGCCGCGTCCTAACCGAAAGCGACAAACGCGCGAGTACGCGATCGTCGCGCTCATTTATATTTGAATGTGACGTACTCTCGCGACCAATCAAGACGCGTATGTACGAACTGACTTAATTTTTCATATAAACGATCGCGAAATCGCGTATTTGCGCGACAATCGCCTTTGGTTAGGACGCTGGGTAAATGTAAGCAAATGAGAAAAGTTATGTATATTGCAAAAAAAATCTAGGTATCTGAAAGTTATTTCTAATAAATTCTCCCTTGGTGAAGTACCTACCAAAGTGATTTCATTCTATCCGAGCAAAAGTGATGCAGTCTTCATAAAGTGTTCATAAAGTTATTCTATCAGTTAAAATGTATTATTTATAGTGTTACAACTAATCAAGTTTCAAGAAGTATATATTACATAAGAACTTTTTCCGACCAGAAAACACATAAAATAGGTTTAGTACAGCCCAGCGGCGAGATTGTTAAAATAATTCAATTTCACATCACGTTTGTGGAGAGATGGCGAGCCGAGATAATTCCGCGTACTCGTAGTTACGGACTGACAAAAACATATGACCACTACAGATAATGTAATCTGTTTTAGAAAAGACTGTGTCGTGTTGTGATAAGATTCACAGTCTCTTAGACGGTACCGAAATGTCTGTCTTACAATACAATGCCCGGAAAAGCATTTGTGCTTGCCATCCAATATACCTACTAAAGAAACCATTAGAACATCATCATTGTGAACCTAAACGTCTATAGCTTTCAGCCTTCATAAGATTTTTTTTTAATGAAATGCATTAATCAAATTCCGAGTCATTTTCCCCAGACAATTTTTCAAAAAGATTATCCTTCACCATGCGAACATAATTTGATAGAGGAAGATTAATCACTAAATAATCTTCGATACAATTTACGCGCACAATCAACTATTTATTACATCTAGCGAGCTTTTCAAGATAAGATCAAAGGCCGAATTTTGTTTAATCTTTACACGCCAACTAAGGAAGCAAAACAGGAAGAAAAAAATTAAAATGCGAAAATATTTACGGATAATGTAGTCCATTACTGTCTCTTCTACGAATTCCTTAATAATCTATAACGCGTGCTTCACAAGATAATAATTCTGATGAGATATATAATAATTGTGACACTAAAGATTGGGAAGGTACAGGCTACGTTACATCTTTTCCCATCAGAGTCCTCAATTGGTAACGTCGTGGAATGAGGAAGAATTGAATTTTTACTCCGATAAAATACAAGTCAACAAATTGACAATAAAGACAAAATTAAAACTTTTTAATATGTCCTTTTTTAATGTTAGTCATAAATTCTAAGTAAATCTAATTTGTGATTCATCAACAAATCAGTGAAGAAAGTTCTGAGTATAAATGTCGATGGCTATAAGAGGAGAGGAAGAGAAAATAAAAGATGGATGGACTGTGTGGCTTTCGGCCTTTCGGGCCTACCGAGATGACGACTAATAGAGTATGGATGAAAAAACCATGTTGCACTGACCCCAAATAAATAGGGATAAGGGCAGGAGAATGATGATGATGATGATGACGAATAGTGAATGATGGTGTTAGAAGTAGCTGGCTCAAATAACAGTTAAGGAATTTAGTTGGAAGCGCCTCCAGCGCGTTCTAATTGAGCGCTAAGTCTCAAATGTCCAACTGCGAGGTCGGTACTTTCACAAAATTAGTCACTTGAATAGTGCAGTTTAAGGAGCGGTTTTCTGTACAGCGTACTTACACTACCTTTATAAAGAAAGTGTCGGAGTTTAGGAGTTAGTCGGCTATTCATGCTAGGCTAGGCACACAAATAAAACAAAATGTAATGTTACAAATTGAACTAGTCATAAATACAAAAAAAAAAATGGGTTCAGAGGAAAAAATACTACCTAGTGCTACCTTCATCAATGTATAAACATACCTGATAGACAGATAAATAAAGCGAGTATTTCAATAGTAACCTAATAAATGCCTCTCCCTCAGAGGATAATAGGATATTTTTACCCGAGGATACGCGATGGCTTGCCAAAAGTTAATGTAGAATCCGACCGAAAATGGATGTTGTTAGGAAACCGAAAACGAAAGTGACTCTACCTTAATCGAAAAGAAGATCTTCGCACTTCGCTTTGATTTATTTTTCCTACTTCAACTGTAAGAAAAATTGAATTTGCATATCTTCGGGGAGTGCAGGCGTTAAATTAAGGATTTATTTAGTATTATTAAACATCTTGGGTTCAATTGAACGTTTTACGTTCAGAATTTCAATGGATTTGGGAGTAAAATCTGAATACAAAACTATCACATCCAAGTTCCCGCTTGTGAACATCAAAGATAAAATCAAACCGAACTCAACATTATCTAAAGTGACCACGTATCGCTCAGAGTCAACAGAAATGTCTTTTAGAATATAAAACGACCCACTCACTTGTAAGATTTTAAGGACTCGCAAAATGTTGTGCGAGATTTTACAGCAACTAAATCTTCAAGTCATCTTTTTACGTATTTACCTACTGTGTATAATATTATGGGGTTTATTCATAAACGATGACTAAAGTTAAGTAACGTTTAAACGTCAAAAATGTATGGTTAAACAGTCGCTAATCACTGCTTAACTTTAAGCAACGTTTATGAATAAGGGGGAATATATATAATAATGATATTAACATTCTCATTCATTTGAAAGATTAAATATACAAATCTGGCCTCTCCCTTGTAAATTTTATAGAGCAGTGATTCTGTTTGACAGCTGAAAAAGGCTTGTGAGGCTATACCTTTGGACAACTTACATTCGGTAACTAGTCTCTCAGAAACTGAGCCTCGTCGCAGTGTCCTGTCCTCACCATCAATAGACATTACTTGACCCAATAAACAGACATTCAAATTTTGTTCACACCAGAGACTGGCTTCAAAGGGTACGGTTATAAAAGTTTTATGATACGAATCGAAGTGAGTCGCGCAGCTTTTCACATTTATCACATTGTTGCAACTGCTTTAATTCTACATATATACATTTTGAGGATATTCGACTTTAACACTACTTTTTGAGGTTGAAATCCAAATATCTGCTTAAAAGTCATTTGGCTTTCGTAATAACGTAGGTGGTGATAGCCGGAATAAAAAGCTTCGCTCTTTTGATGAAGATCGCGCATCGCACTCATTTTTAGCACTATCAATATCTTTGGATACCAGCAGCCACGTAATTTTATGTGCTTTTCAACAGATATTTCTCTTGAAAGAACGTTCTGCTTAAAATAAAGTTTTTCCACTGTCTAGTTATTTCTCAACTCACGTTCGTATCATAATTCAGAGTTATAAGGAGGCATTGACTGACCATTTTGATGGTTTGATAACAAGGTACTTTAGATCAGTCGTAATTCCTTTATTATTTTACATAAAAAAGAATAAACATTCTAAACGCCGGATATTATTAATTTATATGCATTATTATACAGTGTTCAGTGGCGTGGCAGTCAGGTTCCATGGAAAACATACACGGGCATTATAGTTGCGTAGAAGTCGAAAATCTCCAAAAACTTTTTCAATTAAGCTTACCGCGCTATTTCAAGAATGTAATACCTTGTAGGTACTGAACTTGGCGTAGCTTGGCATGTTACCGCATTCCCGTCTTTATAATAATGAAATTCCAACTAATATTATTTTATTATGTAGTACCTACTCTTAATAGGAAAAGTGAGGCATACAGAAAGCAGAATTTACCTTTTTTTAAAATAGACCAAATATAGGATCGCCGTCGCGTCTATCACAAATGATAATGTTTGATCCCCTAAAAATATACCTACTTATGAAATAAGGCAGTTTAGTGGTAGACTCGAAACATTATTTATTCGTGTGTTGTACTGTCAGAAAACCTACATTTCCGAAAACTCCTCGGTGTTTTGAAATTGGGTTCGTAATGTGATATTTGAAATCATGAGATGAAAAATCGTCGTATGGTTTTCAGGAGGATTATTAATTGTGCTTATTTGCGGAATGGCTGTCAAGTTAGTAAATCAAGTCTACAAATTAGATAGACCTATGTGTTCAAGGTGAACCTGCACGGACTTTAAACGAAAACAGAAATAGTAGCACAAGGACGAATTTACTTTGTTGGAGGCAGTGTTGTCTTTAGATAGCTTGAAAAGGCTAGAAAAAAGTTTAAAATTTAACCATTTCTCACCAGGGGGTGCCAGCTGCAACTCGTACAGGTCGCCCGTGTAGCCCGGCGCCGTGATACAGCTGACGGCGGCCGGGTCCATCGGTCTGTACATACAGATACATACAGCTTTGAACAATATGATACATCTTACTGAAACTTCTTTTTCTAGTCTACGTTTGATATAATTACACACTTTTAGCAAAAAACATACTCAGTAACAAAACTCCAGTCCACATTAAAAAAATGTGCCCGGAATTCTACAAAATAACATTACTTAAGTTTATGGTAAGTACTTTAATGTTAACATTGCTAACCCCTTTTTATACCAGAACAAAAAACCAACCAAATTGAGGATACACGACGCAAAAAGCGGAATTGTTTCAAACGTCTAGGGAAATAAAAAAGCAGAACTGTCCAAATGAAAATAAAATATGTTTTCCACACATTTTGTAATTGTTCTCATTTTTGTTATTGAAAAAAAAATTTACAGTTAAACTTGAAATGTTATTCGCATAACCATGTTTATATGAATAACATCAACTGAATGACAGTCATCTATATATATAAAATTCAAAGTCCTGACTGACTGACTGACTGACTGACTGACTGACTGAGACATCAACGCACCGCCTAAACCGCTGGTCCTAGAGACATGAAATTTGGAGGGTGTATTTTTCGTGAAGAGTAGGTATCCACTAAGAAAGGGTTTTTCGAAATTTCACCCCTAAGAGGGTGAAATGGGGGGATTTTGTTTGTATGAAAAATCTTATTCCTTGAGTTCATAAACTTGAAACTTGGCACGAATACTTATCTAAGTAAATTATGAAGTCGGGCATTTTTTGTTTTTATAAACTACCCCCTAAAAGGGGATTGGGGGGTTTCAAAGTTTGTATGGAAGAATTTTAGCGCGCGGTCCGATTTAATCGAAACTCAGTATTTATACCTAAAATTGAAAGAAAAGAATAATGTGTATCAGGGTTTTTCGAAAATCTACCCCTGACGGCCTGATAAGGGGTAGTCAATTTTACAGGGGAGGGTTTTACAGCGTGGTGTAAGGTTGTCAGTCCGGGAAGATGAGTAAAACAAGTCACTCCATTGGTATCTCGTGTATTACTGATCAATCATAGTGTACTATCCTATATTAAACATATGAGTCTTAATATTAGAATACAAGAGCACACATACATAAGTCTTACACACTACATGCCCACCGGCAAAAGAAAATAAAAATAGTGGTTACATTTATTTTTATTTTTTTTTGTTTACATGTGTATACTAATATACCTTATGATAATTTTTCTTACATAATTGCAATATATGTAGACTAAATATTTCGAAACATTGATAATAATAAGTCACACATACATACGAGTAAGTCTTACACAACTACATTCATGTGAACGGCTTACCTTAAATTTTAAAATCATTTAATATATGGTCTGGTTCTATTCTTATGTACTATTACTTCTTTATTTTTATACATTATTTTTAAATTAGGATTACAATCTTCTATTACTCGATATGGTCCTATGTATAGCGGATCAAATTTGTTTACAATTTGTTCGTTCTTGAGTAGTATCATATCACCAGTACTATACGTAACAGGGTTGGTATACAAATCATATTTACTTTTTCTGACCTGCTTACTAATTACTAAATTTTGTCTTGCGTCATACTGTGATTTTTGAAGTCTGTATCTCAATTGTTGTGGGTAATCATCGTAATTATATAGCGGTTCTATATCTGAAGTTAAATTACTTGGTAAATTGCAACGTTTTCCAAATACGAGTTCGTATGGAGTGTATTTAGTTTCTGTATGTACAGTCGTATTAAAAGCAAAGCACCAGTATGGAAGCCATAAACTCCAATTTTGAGGTTGGTTCTCTGTTTGTATACGAAGGAATGATAGTAAATTCTTATGGGTATTTTCTAAGCCTCCTATTGTTTGGTGATGATATGCAGTAGATGTTTGTTGAGTTATTTTTAGTATTTTACATACTTCATTCATCACTTTTGAAACGAACTCCGTACCGCGATCAGATATAATGTTTCTCGGAATGCCATAGCGTAATACAAAATTATTAATGAAAGCCGTCGCCACTGAAATTGTATCCTTATTTCTAAGCGGATAAGCTTCTACGTACTTGCTAAGATCACACTGTAGTGTGAGTACATACATATAATTATCACTATCCTTACTTAAGGGCCCAACTAAATCTAAATATACTCTATCAAATGCCGAATGACCTGTATCAGTCAGGATCATTGGCTGTTTTATGTGCTTAAAATGTTTTTGTCGCTGGCATTTGTCACAGCGCTTTACAAACTCCGTGACGTCACTTTCTAATTTTGGCCAATAATAATGGCGTTTTATATTATTTGTCATTCGTCGTATACCGGCGTGGCCGCTACTCGGTAATAAGTGGTAGTCATTTAAAATTACACGTTTCGTATCGTGATCATTTATAACTTTTACTCCTTTTATAATATATAATCGTGGTCCGGACCAATCTGGAGTAATATTTATGCATTTAATTAAATCTCTTATTATCTCTACGTTTTCATTACTTTGTACAACGTACAGATTATCAAGTTTCATTTGTTTACAGTAATTAACCAACTCCCGTACAAAGGCATCTCGTGCGCATTGTAATCGGTAAGATAGGTTTACTCTTAGTATACAATTTGATGCGTCATAATTAAATAATATTTTTGGTTGATTTTTACATTCCTTTTCATTCGCAAACCTTAACTCAGTGCAATCCTTTGGTTTTTTAAACAACTCCATAACTCTTGGGTGATCAGACCAGTCGTTTGTAGTTGTCCTAGCAACCGTAGGGTTGTCACTCACACCTTGTGTACTTTGTTCACACATACGCTTTTTCTGACCTCTGGTTAATACAGACACAACGTGCTGATTTATTTCCTTCAACTCATCGCTTGTTATTCGGATACGTGACAAGGCATCTGCAGCTGCATTGTCAGTTCCTCGAACATATTCTATTATGTAATCGTATTCCTCTATTGTTAAACGGAATTTAGTCAAACGACTAGATGGGTTTGTCTGATTAAATAAGTAAACTAATGGTTTGTGGTCAGTTTTGATAATAAATTTTCTACCGTAAAGATATGGTCGGAAATACTTTACTGACCACACGATAGCGAGTAACTCTTTTTCTATTGTGGGGTACCTAATTTCTGCTTTATTAAGACTGCGACTTGCATAAGCAATTGGTCTGTTATCACTATTGCATAGAACGGACCCGATTGCATAGCCAGATGCATCTGTTTGTAAAATAAAAGTATTGTTTTCATCGAAGTTGGGATATTGTAATATTGGTGGTGATGTTAATGACTCTTTTAGTGATTCGAAGGATTTCTGACACTCATGTGACCATTCAAATTTCACATGTTTTCGACATAGCTTATTAAGTGGTAAACATATTGCGGCGAAATCTGGTATAAATTTTCTATAAAAGTTGACAAACGCTATGAATCTTTTTGTTTCGTCTGCATTTGTGGGCACTGGATAATTTTTAACTATATTTACTTTTTCTAAATCTGGTTTAATTCCTTCAGATGTAACAACATGCCCTAATAACTGCATTTCTTTTCTTAGGAAATCGCACTTCATTGGATTAAGTTTCAAATTAACTTTGCGCAATCTAGTTAATATATCTATGAGATTTTTATTATGTACTTCCAAATTCCGTCCAAAACAAATCAAATTATCCAAATAGACAAATAATTTATCGTATGTTAGTCCAGACATGGCAATTGTCATTAGTCGAGAGAATGCACTTGGGCTAATTTTTAATCCCATAGGTAACCGTGTCATTTGATATTGGCCTGAAGGCGTAGTGAATGCTGTATACTTTCTGCTGTCTGGTTTTAATTTTGCCTGATAATAAGCTTGTGATAAATCTAATTGCGAAAAATACATGGAACCGGATAAGGAGTCTAAAATATCGTTTATATTTGGAAGTGGAAATTTATCGTCTGTAATTCTAGTATTTAATTTACGAAAATCTATAACCATCCTCCATTTCTTAGAAGCATCATCCGATTTTTTGGGTACCAACAAAATAGGGCTTGACCACTCACTTTTTGCGGGTTCAATTATATTTTCAGAAAGCATTTTCTTAACTTGTGTTTCAATTTCCTGACGTTGTGAAAAGGGCAACCTGTACTGTCTAGTATAAACTGGTTCAGCGTTTGGTCTTAACTGTATACCTTGTTCGTAAAGGTTAGTAGTAGATAATTTATCATTTGGAAGATGAAACACATCCGAATATTTTGCGCATATGTTTTCGATTGATGACCTTTCTTCATTGTTTAGATGACTTAATTTTAAATGAGAAAACATAGTGCGTACTCTCTCTCCATCAATTTTACTATCTCGTTCAAAGTTACAAATGTCGTAGTCTGATAATAAGTGTATTTCCGGTTTAAAATAATTAATATCTACTTGCGATTCGCGAGTATTTAATATTTGTATACTAATTTGTCCATTGTTTGGTTTACAAATACTTCCGGCTATAAAAACTCCGTCGCATAATTGATTCGGTAAAATTACGCATTCCTCGTTAAGATTATATATGTCTAACATAAATATTTTCTCACATCTCGGTGGGATGCTTAAAAAACAGGTTTTATTTTGTGAACTATTAATCATGGGCAGGGTCAAATTGTTGGCATTTTTCTTTAAAGTTATCGTATTATTTTCATAATTCAAAATAGCGTTATATTTGGTCATAAAATCTCTGCCAATTATACCATGTTGTAGACCAAGTATGGTGCGCATGATGTAAAATTTGTGTACAAATTCCTGTCCATTTGCGATCATCGTAACATAAACATAGCCTGATGTCAATACTTTGCCCCCAATGCCATTTATGTACATGCGTTCCGTTTGGATTGGAATGTTCCAGCCTGCCACTGTTTCGTATTTCAATACTGATAGTGATGCCCCTGTATCTATAAGCAATCCATATTTGGCACCTTGTATTAAGAATTCCACCGAGCTGTTATTGTTACAAGCAAATATAAAATGATTATCGAAAAAACTGCAATGGTTCAGTAATGTGTCTTTCTGTAGATTGGGTTCGATTCTGGTCATTTATATCGATATTATTTATGCCATTTTCTATAGCACGCACACTACCACTACGCGTAAAAATCCGTCCAGGCCTACCACGAGATGAACCCCGCATGTGTCCACGATTATTGTTGAACTGTTGGTGGGTTCTTAGGTTTTGATTTTGCCTATGATAGTTAAAAGACCCTCTACTATTTCCTCTCTGTGTAAATCGATTGTTGTTCGAACGAGTTGGACGTCTATTGTTATGGTAACTATATCCGCGATTTTTAAATGAGCTGCCTTGGTATCCGACATACACAGAGGCGTCTGAACTTTGCCGACTGTATGACAAGTCCTCATCTTTTGCTGCTCTTATAGTATCTTTCAAGGTGTCATAATTGCGCGCTGTTAAAATAGTGCGGATTTCGCGGTTTCGCAAGCCATCAATGAAACTTCTTATCGCAATCTTTTCGTTTTGAGGGCGTAATATTTTATATGCAGTTTGGTCCTCACCTGCTTGCGCGATCGTCAAATCCACAAAAAGTTGCTCGACCTTGGACCCGTATTTTTCTATAGAAGACCCATTTTGGTTGATTTGTGTCAACTCCCTGTGTATTGCAGTACTAGACTTCTTTGTAAGAAGGTGTTGACGCATTTCAATAATAAGCGACTCACAACTATCATAAGTGGTATATAATCTTAATTTAGCGTTTTCGTTTAATCTGGTTTTTAATATAAATTTAACTAGCATTTTGTTGCCTTCTTCAGTAAGTGAAGAACTGTATAAGTCTATGGCATCTATTAAACTTTTCGTGACATTTTCATCACCATTCATTACTGGTAATAGTGCCACGGCAGTCCTATAATTAAAAGCCTCCATATTGTCTACTTCGGTTCTAGTCTCGACCGTACACTGAGCACTAGTTTGAGAACTGTACGTTTTGGTGCAAAAAGTTTCTATTTGGGTAAAACTCTTTTCAAATAAATCGCAGTATGACTGTATTTCCTGTAAAACACTCGTACTAAATTGTTTCTTTTCAATCTGTATCGATATGTTTTTTATAGATTCATCAAATTGTTGTTTTAACAATGTTGCTTCCTGTAACTTTTGCTTTAGTAAAGTTTCAGTCCTCTTAGGATAACTTAGCTTTTTCAAATTATGTTCAATATATTGTAATTGGTCACATAACAATCCAAGGTCATTTGCCATTACCAATAAAAATAAATATCTACATGTGCAATAATTACTCTATAATTACGTGACAATACATAATGAAAAAAAAAATATCTAATCGAAATTCGTCCAATAACCGTTGCGTAACTTTTTATATTTCACTTTACGTTAGAACACAACTCACTACACTTTTCACTATCTTTATCCACTTACTGCGGTTTCTGGCCTCTGATAGCCGTCTCCTGACGTGCCTCCTGGCGCTGCTGGCGGCACTCGTAACAGACACGAGCCTCCGGGTTTGGTCGACGAAACGAGCGTGATAGGTTTTGTGCGAGTACCTCATTCCTTATCCACGCCTGATGGCAATTTCGGTACAGTTTATATACTGCGTAA
Organism: Apamea crenata; assembly: GCA_949629185.1. Taxonomy (NCBI): domain Eukaryota; kingdom Metazoa; phylum Arthropoda; class Insecta; order Lepidoptera; family Noctuidae; genus Apamea; species Apamea crenata. The sequence continues at coordinate 6,063,799 of OX451371.1, read as the reverse complement.
AGTCCGGCGATACCAAGTAAGGTGCAAATGATGAACATCACGATACTAATATTTGACAAGTGGTACTCCTGCATAGAAGCCGAATTTGAACCTCCCGATGCACTTTGTGATATAAAAACGTCCTCTTTTTCTATATTAGACCGGCACATTTTGCCTAAATAAAAATAATCACTTTTAGAGACTTAAGAATATAACTTGTACCATAGTCCATTACTGTCTCTTAATACATTAAGTCACGCGACCTAACTCGGCACTCGTCTCAGATGGCAGGGTCGCCATGTAAGGTTGTCAGTCCGGGAAGATGAGTAAAACAAGTCACTCCATTGGTATCTCGTGTATTACTGATCAATCATAGTGTACTATCCTATATTAAACATATGAGTCTTAATATTAGAATACAAGAGCACACATACATAAGTCTTACACACTACAGTGGCTTGATTAACTCGAAAATTGGTATAAATAATGTTTGAGTCAAGTTATGAACACATCCCAAATGATTTCTCAAAATTCCACCCCTGTGGGGGTGAAAAGCGGGGATACCGTTTATATGAAAAATCTTATTCGTTAGGTTAATAATCTTGAAAATTGGCATGAATACTCGCCTAAGTAAGCAATAAAGTTTATCATTATTAGTTTTTCAAAACTACCCCTCAAAGGGGATATAGGGGTGTTAAAGTTTGTGTGGAAGAATTTGAATGCGCGGTCCGATTAACTCGAAACTCAGTGTACTGTATGTATAGTTATGACTAAAAATAAATAATAACACGTAAGTATGAGGGTTTTTTCTAAAATCTTCCCCTAACGGGGTAAAAAGGGGTAGTTAATTTTACAGGGGAGGATTATAATAAGTGGTTTGATTAATTATAAAATTGGTATAGATAATCTTTGAGTCAAGTTATGAATTTTTATGATTTTTTTTAAGATCCACGCCTGTGGGGGTGAAAAGCGGGGATACAGTTTATGTGAAAAATCTTATTAATTTAGTTAATAAACTTGAAACTTGGCAACAATACTTGCCTAAGTAAGTAATAAAGTTTATCATAATAAGTTTTTCAACCTACCCCTTTTTTTTTTTTTTTTGGATGGGAAATCATCAAATGACCCCTCCCGCTCTGGGTGGAGCGGAAGGGAGTGTCAGACTTTTACTGACTAAAACCCATCCGTGTTCCTTCCTTAGCCCTTTCTGTTCCAGGGCAGCGGTTAACCTTTCGGAAAATCCCGCCGCCCCGGCAGGCTTCGGCCCTATGGGGCCCCGTCCTCTGCTGACATTTTCTCTTTGAGGCGCGCGTGGAACACAACGCGCCGTCCGGCACGGGCCTGGTCCTGATCGGACGGTGAGCTACCCATTACTCACCGCCCGCAGGCCCGCGCCTACGGTGGCCGGGAGTCGTCACGCGGCTCCCGACGCCCGGAGCGTCTCCCGCGGCGGCTGAGGCGTGAGGTTCTTTCCCTCAGCCTCTCAGCCACCTCCTTCGCTAGCATGACTGCTTCGCAGAAGGAGGTGACTGCCTCCCACTCCCTCTCGCCCCGGACCATGGCTTGCACCAGGGCCGGACGCGAGAGGTCGCCGCCGTTGCCGATCGCCTCTACGAGGACACGGCGGGGCTCCGCCCAAGCAGGGCAGACCGCCACCGTATGCTCCACCGTGTCCTCCGGGCGATCCTGGCAGTGGTGACACCCGGGTGTCTCCTCCCGCCTGATGATGTGCAGGAACCTCCCGAAACATCCGTGTCCGGAGAGGACCTGCGTCAAGCGGAAGGTGAGAACGCCGTGACGCCTCTCTAGCCACTCCTCAAAGAGGGGTCTTATCGCCGCTATCGCGGCGTGCCCTGCGCTGGGTTGCGATAGTCGCGCCTTCCATTCCGCCATGAGATCGCGCCGGAGGTCCGTCCGCTCCGCAGCGATTTGCCGCGGGTGCAGAGTTTCCCCCCGGCGTAGTGCCTCCGCGCGCCAATCATGCAGGCGCGCGAGGACTATCGCCTCCAGATCCCATGGCGGCAGTCCGGCAAGGAGGCTTGCCGCCTCGCGCGAGATCGTGCGGTAGCCCCGGATTAGCCTTGTGGCTACCACCCTCTGGGGCGCGTTCAGGTAGTGTGCGGCTCGAAGCCGCAGTGAACGCGCCCACACCGGGGCCCCATATAGGGCCATGGACCGCACGATCCCCGCGTAAAGCCTCCGGCAGGAGGCGTTTGGCCCCCTCAGGTTGGGCAGGAGCCGCTTTAAGGCGGCCCCGGCCCGTTCCAGTTTGGGGGCCAAACGTCGGAAATGCTCGACGAAGTTCCACCGGCTGTCGAGGACGAGACCCAGGTATCTCATCGTTGTCTCGACGCCGATGTGAACCCCTCCTACCATCAGTTGAGATCCCGAAGGTGGCCCGTACCGGGGCCCATGAAAGGACATGGCCTCGGACTTGTGCAATGCCACCTCGAGACCCAACTGCCGGATCCTATCCACGACTATCGCAACCCCGCGTGTCATCGCGTCGGCCGCCGCCTGATGCGACCTCCCCTGCGCCAGGACCAGCGTGTCGTCAGCGTAGCAAACTACGCTGACGCCATCAGGGAGGTCTGCCCGCAGCACCCAGTCGTAACCGATGTCCCACAGGAGCGGCCCCAGAACCGATCCCTGTGGGACACCGCACGACATCTCTCGCCGGCTCCAGTTCCCGTCGTGACCGGGGTAGATGACGGCTCTATCCGTCAGATACGCCCCGACTAGTCGACGGAGGTAGGTCGGCACCCGGTGATACCGGAGTGCCTCCCCAATGCAACTCCAGGGCAGGGTGTTAAACGCGTTGGCGATGTCGAGTGACACCGCCACGACGACCCCGCCCCGGGACACCGCATCCCCCGTCGTGAGGGCTCTAACGCGCATGATGGCGTCCACCGTCGAGCGCCCCTTGCGGAAGCCAAACTGACTATCCGCAAGATCCGGCCCCGTCCCCACCAGGTGCCCGACGAGGCGGCCCGCAATCACTCTCTCGAAGAGCTTGCCAACCTCGTCGAGCAGCACAATGGGCCGGTATGCGGACGGAGAGTCCGCAGGGCGCCCAGGCTTCTGAATGAGGACCAGCTTCCCCGCCTTCCAACGGGGTGGAAACTGGCCTCTCTCCATGCATGCGCTTAAGAGCGCCTCCAGTCGAGGCCCGAGAGCCGTCGTTCAACCTACCCCTCAAAGGGGGATATAGGGGTGTTGAAGTGTGTGTGGAAGAAATTTAATGCGCGGTCCGATTAACTCGAAACTCAGTATTGATACTTTCGACAGAAAATAATTAATAATAAGTATGTAAAGTTGTTGAAAATTGACCCTGACGGGGCAAAAAGGGGTAATTCGGTTTTTAGGGGAGGATTTGAACTTGAAACTGTATGCTACATTTTCACGCCTAAACCACTGAACTTCTGATTTGGCAAAAAGATAGATGGCATCCTGGGGAAGCACATACTTTTTATCCTGGTAGCACGTTCCCTTGGAATAACTTCCGACATCCACGCGGGCGAAGCCGCGGGCAGAAGCTAGTAGAAACATAATGGTCGAAACGATGGCAAACAGAAGGTCATTAGTTCACTCACCTGCTGGTGCCGCCGCTCTTACACATGTTGGAGTTGCTCGAACACAGCGGACCCTCTCCGCAGTCCACTCCGGAGTAACTCTCGAAACACCAACAGTAAAACTCCCTGCAATGCGAAAAATATTGTGAAGTTAGAAATACATATTGTAAGCTGTTATGGTGCGGAAATACCCACCACGGTATTATATTATGAAGGCGAGGCGGTTTTTCACTGTGTTCTCGTACCTACACTAGAATTCGCAAACAGTCAATGACGTTTACTATTTTGTCAGCTCTTATTCTGGCTCTAATTTAAGCGAAGTAATATAATACATATATACCAGACCGGCTAATACGACACGATTCAATATAAAACTTTCTACCGAATTGTAATGTTTTCGTACGAGCTGGATTTACATTTAAATTGCAAAACGTTTGTTGATATTTTTGCTTTTTATTTGTGAGCAATAAAAGTAACTCGCTGCGAACTGCGGTGAATGAGTTTTATAAACAACTGTGCCATAATATTTACAAAGTTTTAGTAGCAAGTACTTTCCAGGGCACTTTTAGATCCATGATCGTTAAATTTTAGAAACGTTAGAACGCTTTCGGGCGACGCGAGTTTTCATATAATGAAATATCATGTAATATTGAGCTCTGCGATGGTAAATTTAGCCGATTTTAATTAGTATTGTTTTTAAGAGTAAATAGGCTAGTAAAGTAGCTGGTGTTAAAATAATAGCATTCGTTTCAGAAATTTGAATAATAATATTATGGTCTGGTGGACAAGTAAGAACTGTAAAATCACTTTAAAATTAAGTACACACTTCACTACACATCTACAGGAAATCTCTCCAATTCGTTGACTTACTAAGCTAGTGAATGATTGAGTACATTATTAGCAGTTCTGTCATGAGCCTCGCATGTTAGCACTTCTACTAGCGTGCTGATTGTATAGATCACTAGTTTGGCTAGCTGCCAAGCGAGTGCACTGTCATGCAAAAAAGTGACAACCTTACCTACAGACACACAAAGTTAATTTGTCCACACATACCTACTTAATTCTCAGATTTCTAAAATATCATGCAAATTCGTGATCTAATGTAAAATTAATGATCGAAGACGCAATTGAAACAAATAAGAAATTACCATACCGATCGTTAAACGCCTCCTTTATTACATAATCCTATTTTTTCTTTTTATAACATTACATCACAACTTTAGCACTGAACAAAGCACTATTATCATTCAAAAATTACATTCACAACAAACAAATTAAATTAAGATATAAAAGAATAAATCAAAATTAAGCGTTCTAGTGAGTGTAGTGACCAAAAATAAATGAAAGAAAATTTTAACATTTGAAAATCGAACACGCTCTATCCAGCCAGTTGGTTTTTCACGCGTGATTTAGCAGAATTTCTCGTTCAAGTAAAGCCCTGTTCACACTTTTGAATACAACTAGGAAGTCATTTCAGGAAATGTGGATGAAGTTATTGAGAGTTGCATTCGTTCTACATTATACACAACAGTCACGATTCGCGTCCGAGCAGCAGATAGAATTAGGATAATTAATATTATATTCAACTAATAAGTTTTGCATAGAACTTTACTCGTCCACTGAGTTCATCAAAGCTAATCATATTAATGTTGGCTCATAAGAATCATAGCTACTCCATTCATTAGTCTAAGGAATCTTACTTTACTTCAGTACCTATCCAAACATTTAGATTCGATTCTCACTATGGAGAAGCGTAAAGAACTCAAGTTGGGTTACTTTGTTAATATTGAATGCTGACTAATCTTGTTGGTGGAAATTCAGTCAGCGTGAAACTACCGCTTTACAAAGTAGCCTTGTTTAGGCACATAGGAACACATTGTCTTTCCCCTGAGGTTAGTAAATGAGGTTAGTTATTCGCTGAGCTTCAGCTCATACAAAATTCAGTAGAATTGTATGGTGTAAACACTGTCTTTAATTATGAGGCTTTAAGTGTGTAAACGGAATTATTTTATGCTAAAACACACAATATTGACCCATTATACTGTAGGTCGGGTCAAACTCGAAACGACAAATATATTTATAGATACCCAGACTTTGATGCAGATGAAGCGGAATTTCTCAAGTCCAGCGGATATATTGCCGCCCGGGGGTACGGCCCGGGGGCAGGTGCCGGCGGCTCGCAACAAGTACGTCACGGTGACCGCACAAAGCGTGATGGGATTTATGTAAGGACTTTTTGATATGGCACCTCTGCTGTTCTTTCAAGCAAGCATTTTGCTGTATATGACAAAACTAGTTCTCATAAAAGATTCCCTGTGTTTTACTACCAAATATACTTTATTTTCAGCTGCATTTGCTTTGTTACGCAAGCATTTAAGACAAAGGGTCGGAGAAAATAAAAGTACATAAAAGAAACACATAAAAGAAAGGTCAGAGGTATTCGTTTGTAAATACTAAGCGTACAGCTCTAAGAAAGTTTCGGTTGTACTAACCAGGTTTGTCTTACCTTATTTTATTTACAGTACAAGTAAAAAGTTATTTATATACTTAAATAAAAAAATATACTTTTTAATGGAATTAAATGTAACCCTGTGTGGAAGTCATGGGGAGAGGCCTTTGCCCAGCAGTGGGATGATGAAGAAGGGTGCAGGCTAACAGTAACAGTAAAATGTGTAAAATACATACCTGCATTGCAAATCAAACACATTTTTTACTAATTAGGTTTAAGGTTTAGATGTAAAGGCGCAACCTTTTTAAATTTTTATAAAGTAACACTCGCCACATGCTCTCAAAATATATTGGAATGCCATTAGGTTTTATTTTTTTCATTTTATTTTCTTTACTTTTTAAATGGCGATACCTATTTTTTCCATTAAAATTGGCCAGGATTACATTGAAATATTTAATTGTACCTAACATTTTTATTCAGATTGTATTTGTTAGTGATTTTTGGTAAAACCACGGGGTAAATAATAAATATTTTATCTCAGATCAAACATCCATAGGTAATAATTATGTTGTTAGTAAAAGTCTTAACCTAAAGTTAGTAAAAACCATACACTATATACAAAAATTGAAACGACTGATACCAACGTGTGCAGCCGTATCTATTGAGTGAGCTTGGGGCTGTCCCACCTATCACACAATACACTCGGGATGCTGAGGGAGCTAGCACGTATTCTACCGAGAATAGAAGCGCATTGTTTCCGTATTATGGCATGAAAACCATCAACCCTGGCCCCGAAAGCCCCGAGACAGTTTAGAATGACTCTCACCCTGTAATTTATGAAGTAGGTATGACTTATTCTATATAGTACACACTAATTCCATGCACTGAGTATAGTATATGGGTCACAGTCAGAATCTGAACTGTTACGAAAAAATAATAAAGTTAGCTATAGGTACACTAATACAGCAATGTTTCATTCCAAAATCTGTGCAATACAACCTAAAAATTGCTTGCTCGCTGTTTCATGAAACTTCTCGTGTGAATTTTCAACATGTTGTTTTGAGAATATAATTCTGTGTTTGGGGAGCTTTGTTGTTCAGCGCTTTGGAGTAAGAGCTTATTTACTCAAATACATTTCTAAGTAGTTGCCACTCGAGTTTATAAGCCCGTGCTGGTTTTTACCTTTTAATGTTCACTTCTCACCGTTAACGAAAAAGGTTTCAATAAAGTAACAAGTTTATTACAAACATTTTCCCGAAAACTCTCGGAATGCTTGGTCATCATTGAAGTTCCTCTCATACAGAAAGATAGTTCTTTCGGTAATTGGCTAAAATTCCAAGAACACCACGACTTTTTGAAAGCGTCCAACGGCATCGCGGAAGATCCAAGTGTAGATAGCGGGACGAACTTGACGCTTACAGGAGATACTGGGCCATATTGGCTCAAGGCCGAGTTCAATGGAAAAAGGAAAGTGAGGCCTGATTATTATTTCAAACCACCATTAAGTTGCCAACCGACCATGTGTAAATTCAAAGAAGACTTAGGCAGAGTAACAACCTGATGCTGGCATAGAACTACCTTTCATTCTTTACGGCTCAATAGATTCTCAGCTCACTTTCAAACGAACCACATAACCGCAAACCACTTTTTACCGGTAAGAGACCAAAATACACGAGTTTAATAAATTCCACTTTACGGCCAGCACTATTGCGCCAGTACAGATTATTTAAAGCTTTTACAAAAAATATTTTCACTAACAGAAGATTTTCATCATCAGCAAAGGGGAAATAAATGTGAACTTCATCTGTACTAACAGCCTGATTGTACCGTGTACGTGTAGACACACGTTTCCAGGATTAGTATTCATGAGACGAACACTAAAAGCCCAAAAGCGATACGATTTTAGTAAGTATCACAGCTTACAACCTCTTTGAACAAGAATGAGATTTTTCTTTGTTGTGAGACAGAACAAAAGGATGGTTATGATGCCATAAAATTTTGATTGGATTTTTCACGTACCTATAGGTATCATGTTTTAGAAAAAAAGGTATTTTGTTGTAGGTTTTAAAGAGTTTTGCTTCACTGGACAAAATAATCATATTTTTTATACAAAAAAAAACGTAATTAACTGTATTTCATAGTTATAAACGTGCTTATATTATTATGTTTATTTTATTACAGGTAAATTACGAGAAATGTCGGCTGTATCTATATATATAAAATTCAAAGTCCTGACTGACTGACTGACTGACTGACTGACTGACTGACTGAGACATCAACGCACAGCCTAAACCGCTGGTCCTAGAGACATGAAATTTGGAGGGTGTATTCTTTGTGAAGAGTAGGTATCCACTAAGAAAGGGTTTTTCGAAATTCCACCCCTAAGAGGGTGAAATGGGGGGATTTTGTTTGTATGAAAGATCTTATTCCTTGAGTTAATAAACTTGAAACTTGGCACGAATACTTATCTAAGTAAATTATGAAGTTGGGCATTTTTTGTTTTTATAAACTACCCCCTAAAAGAGGATTGGGGGGTTTCAAAGTTTGTATGGAAGAATTTTAGCGCGCAGTCCGATTTAATCGAAACTCAGTATTTATACCTATAATTGAAAGAGAAGAATAATGTGTATCAGGGTTTTTCGAAAATCTACCCCTGACGGCCTGAAATTAAAGGGGTAGTCAATTTTACAGGGGACGATTTTACAGGGGACGATTTTACAGCGTGGCTTGATTAACTCGAAAATTGGTATAAATAATCTTTGAGTCAAGTTATGAACACATCCCAAATGATTTTTCAAAATTCCACCCCTGTGGTGGTGAAAAGCGGGGATACAGTTTATATGAAAAATCTTATTCGTTAGGTTAATAATCTTGAAAATTGGCATGAATACTCGCCTAAGTAAGCAATAAAGTTTATCATTATTAGTTTTTCAAAACTACCCCTCAAAGGGGCTATGGGGGTGTTAAAGTTTGTGTGGAAGAATTTGAACGCGCGATCCGATCGACTCGAAACTCAGTGTGTGTGTACTTAAGACTAAAAATAAAAAATAACACATATGAGGTGAAAAGGGGTAGTTAATTTTACAGGGGAGGATTATAATAAGTGGCTTGATTAATTATAAAATTGGTATAAATAATCTTTGAGTCAAGTTATGAATTTTCAAGAATATTTTAAAATAAAAACTTAAAATAGAAACTTGGCAACAATACTTGCCTAAGTAAGTAATAAAGTTTATCATTATAAGTTTTTCAAACTACCCCTCAAAGGGGGATATAGGGGTGTTGAAGTTTGTGTGGAAGAAATTGAATGCGCGGTCCGATTAACTCGAAACTCAGCATTGATACTTTCGACAGAAAATAATTAATAATAAGTATGTAAAGTGGTCGAAAATTGATCCCTGACGGGGCAAAAAGGGGTAATTCGGTTTTTAGGGGAGGATTTGAACTTGAAACTGTATGTTACATTTTCACGCCTAAACCACTGAACTTCTGATTTGGCAAAGAGATAGATGGCATCCTGGGGAAGCACATACTTTTTATCCTGGTAGCACGTTCCCATGGGATAAGTTCCGACATCCACGCGGGCGAAGCCGCGGGCAGAAGCTAGTAATGTATAATAGTCCTACAATCAGCGAGGTCCTAATGACCTGAGAAAGGACAGAAGATTACCTAGCAACAGAGACAATCACTCAATAGTAGGTAATTAGAAGGCGGTTTGTTTTACAAAAATAACATTTAAGCATTTCATTTCTATCGTAATTGGTTACTTGGAAAGGTAGACGAACCAGTTACCAGGCAAAACACACTTGAGAAAACATGCCATTAATTTGGCAAAAAAATAAATACCTACAGCAAAAGTATCATACCCAGGTCGATGTACGTCAGTTTCTAGTATCAAACCAAGTTCATTCAACTTTTAACTTGGCTGAGTTGTCCCGCTACAAAGTCAAACTTTCTATTAAACATTCTCTTTTGCTGGACAACTTTTTCTATTCCCGTAAAAAGTTACAAAACACGAGGATTGGTCAATCGGTCGTGCCTTTCAAGGTCACATTAATAAAGCAAGCATTAATACAACAAGTTAATATTAATCTTATCGTAGGGAATTATTTAAAGGATACTCAATTAAGTTGTAACCCAAATCTTATTGAAATAACTCAGGAGTTGTGTCACGAAGGGAATCGCCATCTGTTGATTACCGGAGCCCGCCCATATAATGGAGGACGATCGCAGGTATTAATTTACCAATACCGACGCGATCCGGGCAAAAATTCTGTAATATTTGGGCGTCAGGTTATTGATGAAGAAGTAACAGATAAGCGATATAAATTTAGATTAAAATAATGCTTTTATTATAAACATAGTGACAGCTACACACACACACCAGTCACTAAATTTCAAGGAGTCTAAGTCCAAAGAGAATTTCAATACCTATCTTTAAAAAATACTTGTATGTCTCTTTTAATTACATTACTGCTATTCGGACTATTTGAAATCACACTTTCTGGAGATCAAAGAACTCCAACATGGTGTACATATTCTTTGACGGGTCAGTCAGTCGCACTTCCTGTATATTACAGCAAAAGTAATAGTATAATGTAGTCTATTGTAATAGTTGTTTGTACTAAATTATGTTCTGACAGAATAATAATGGAGCAACTATACCGCAGTGCGGAACACTCAAGAGACCCTTTTGTACAAAAAAATACGCTCAGGTTATAACCTAATTATTTTCTCACTATGTAAGCCGATAATGATTCAAGATCGTTCGCTTAAACCTGAGTGTTTGTTTTTATATGCTTTCAGAGCAATCAGGAGATAAAGGTGTTTTTATTCATGGGTCGAAACAGTTACATTGTTTACTATTTTACACTTAAACATAGAGCTTGTGACTTATGATTAAACAGATAGGCCCCATATTCGAATTTCTGAATGTGTGACTTTAAAAATACTCTCTTCAATATTTAATTATTTTCTTTTAATGCATTTTATATAATTCACGAGATAGAACAAAGTGTGGGTTTGAGGCAAAACAACTTTGTATTTGAAGTTGAAGTTCCGAATGTTCCAACAACAGCTAAAATTCAGTCCTGTTTTAATGCAGTACTTGTTAAGTCCACAGCAAATTCTCAAGAGCTTCAGAGCCAAGTTCATAACCGAGGTATTCGTGACTTCGCTCGCAAATAATTTATCGTTCATGTACACTGGTGAAGGAGAATATCCTGAAGCTTGTATGTTTTAGTTACCATTTAATGTAGGTGAGGGAGTACATACGGTCAAGATGAAATTAAAGTAAAAGCTGTATACTACGAGCATGTCATGCATGACCAGCATGACCTACTAAATAGATCTAAAACATAACGCTTAAGGTTGACACACGGTCATGTATATAATACTGTTGTTCTTCAAAGACTCGCACTAACTAAAAAGTGAATAATCCTAAAGATACAGTATTTATGGTGAAGCTTTCATGTAGTCTCAGAACGGACCTTGCTTCAAAACGAAGCAAGGCTGTGACCTCATAATACTGCTCAACGTTTTTCTTATCTAAGACAAAAAATAATTAACAATTAGCGTACCGTGATGCGGCTAAATGTCAGCGTTTGTAAACTTTTCAGAGTTGATGTTATAATATTTTTCAGGGGTCTAGTAGCCTGATATTAAAGTTTTTTAAGGAAACAATTCAAGCAATATGTACTATTTTTAACTTTAAGCTTATACACTCCCGTTTATCCCTCCAGATAAAGCTTGTGCCACGTCTCAGTAACGCGAGTGTGAGCGGCACTGAGTCGCTCGAGGCGGCCGGAGATCAAAGAGACGACACTCGCCACGGAATAGCTTTTATAACTACATGCTCTTAACTTTGAGCTACTTAGGTATAGTAAACATAAATGCTAGTTTATAAGCACTTCAGGTCAGTGCAAGGGAAAGATAAAAAGAGTACCTATTTGTGTCGTATGTAGTCTTCTTCTCGAAATAGATAGTCAGGCCCAGGCACAGGTTTCAGAGTGCCCTATACTGTTAAAATCTCAAATTACATATAATTTTACAAAATACATACATACTGCCAAAAGGGGCGAGCATGTTTAGTAATAGATGATACCTACTGTGTACCTACATATTTAAAGGCCAAGCATTTGAAACTAGGTGACGGCTTGAACTGATGACTAATGAGTTAATTGGCTCACGAGCCGACTATTTTTTTTGTTATTGCTGTGAATTAGGTAGTTACATTTATGTTCTGAACCGTTGCTACGACGCGCGGCGTAGTAAACCTGTGCGGCCGCTACATGAGCTACGCTGCCGTAGCTCAAACATCTCTTAGCCGAGGGCTACTCAATACTTCGACAATTAGGTTTGTATTGAACTTGTTAATGTTCTTTCACAATATTCTGATACCCGAATGGATATCTAAAAGAGTTGAAAACATAGCTTACCATGAACAGCTTTTTAAAAGCTTACTTATATTTCTTTCCACTCGTCTCCCGATCAGGTGCTGCTTTGTTTCATAATTCCTAGAGCACTTATCGATTGAAAATCCGGATGAAACTTTTAAAATCTCAAGACATGCATTTTGCAACAACAAGTTTATTTTTCCAAAACATTACCTTCCTGCTACTTGGAATAAAGCGTTTTCTTAATGGTATGTTTTAGCAGGGGCCTCTTGAAGGAATAATTTATTTTACTAATTATTTCATGAATGTTGTCAACAATTACGTAGTTTTAAGCCAGTATTTAGTATATTAGATTAAAGAAAGAGGCTTTTCAAGGATGTAAAACCAATTGATAAAAAAAATAAGATCAATATTTGTTATTTCTAGATCTTAGGAATAAGATCAAAGAAATCCGTCTAGACTTTCCGAAATTATACAAAGAGGAAAAACTTTTACCGTCGATTCTGTTTAATAAACTTGTTTACTAGATAACGTTTCATCGAGCGGAATTAATTCTATTTCTAAGCGATTATTAACAACGATATTGAAACGGTTTCCCTAAACTAATCATACTACGGAGATTTTATTATTAAGCGAAACCCTGAAGTAATTTCTTTATCAGATAATTCAGTTTGTTTTATTGTGGTCTGGAAGATTTAGCAGTGATAATAGAAGTAAAGCTGTATTATCGAGCAGAAAATAAATAACATGTTGGAAAAATGAAAAAGTATGCTACAAGTACTTTCAAAAGTTTTTACTATTTTATTTTTATTTATTTTTATTAGATATTACGCCAAGTTTGTAAATCTATATATATAAAAATGAAACCCGCTTTCCGTTGTCACGACATAACATGAAAACGGCTTGACCGATTTGGCTGATTCTTTTTTTAGAATATTCCTTGAAGTACGAGGATGGTTCTTACGCAGAGAAACATTTAAAAAATAGGGTAGGAGTAGGTTGGGAGTAGGGTAGAAGTAGGGTAGGAGTAGGGTAGGGGTAGGGTAGGAGTTGGGTAGGAGTAGGGTAGGAGTAGTGTAGGAGTAGGGTAGAGTAGGAGTAGGGTAGGAGTAGTGTAGGAGTAGTGTAGGAGTAGGGTAGGGAGTAGGGTAGGGGGTAGGGTAGGAATAGCGTAGGAGTAGTGTAGGAGTAGGGTAGGAGTAGAGTAGGAGTAGGGTAGGAGTAGTGTAGGAGTATGGTAGGAGTAGGGTATAGGAGTTGGGTAGGGGGTAGGGTAGGAGTAGTGTAGGAGTAGGGTAGGAGTAGGGTAGGAGTAGGGTAGTAGTAGGGTAGGGGGTAGGGTAGGAGTAGGGTAGTAATAGGGTAGGAGTAGTGTAGGAGTAGTGTAGGAGTAGGGTAGGAGTAGGCTAGGAGTAGTGTAGGAGTAGGGTAGGAGTAGTGTAGGAGTAGGGTAGGATAGGGTAGGGGGTAGGACACCACGCGAACGAAGTAGCGCCGGGCAGCTAGAAATAATTTATATGGCAAAACAACGTTTGCCGGGTCAGCTAGTAGTTGATAAAATGTTGAATGTAAATAGTCACACTGTTTAGGTTACCTAAGGGTAGTGACTATTTAGGTTCATCATGTTTTACAATATTTCCATTCTTGATTCATATGGTTATAAAGAATGTAAGAACAGTTACCAGCTTTTAAGTAAACTAAACCGTGTAACTATAACACGCGACCACGGCGTTTGATTAAGACGCAAAACCGCAAAAATAAGTAAACTAAAAATAAAGTAACGTCGTGAAGAAGCGAAAGTTACAGGCGAGGAACCGGTGAGTCTCGCCGGTGAGTTATGTCTTCCGAATAACAATTTATGTACCTGAAGGGAGCAGAATTGTGCTACACAGCTAGGCATTAAAGATGTGACGAAATGATGACTTTTTGATGTTTGTTTTATGATAAGTAGGAAGAACAGGCGTTTTTATTAGGGCATTATGGGGAGCCCCTGTGAACCTAAATTGTTACATGGTGACACAATTATGTCTTTTATTGTTGTACGACTGTTTTAAGAGGTATAAGGATTTTGCAAGTACTGCTTGAACATAAAGTACGCGCATGTTCAAAGGGCTTTACTGGAATATCTTATTGGCTTGCACTATTGCTAATCATAATCGACCAAGCGTCGCCACATCAAACTGTTCTGTGCTTCTCGCATCCAGCGGATTCCTGCCTTTACATGGTCACCGATTCACTTTGTGGATGGTTTTCTAATTCTACGCCTTCCGGGATGCGGTCGTCATTCAAGAACGTGTCGGCCTCATCTTGATTTTTTATTGTCCTTTATCTGTTCTGATAACAATGTTCCCTGCTCACTGCCGCTTAAGTTTGGCAATTCTTTGGGGTTTGTCGGTTACCTTGATCAATCACGTAGAGAAACTCAAAGTATAACCCTCAGTTCTTTCAGTTTTAAACAGTATTACGGAGTATGCCGGAGCGCAACTTGAAGACAATATAATTTGGCTTGCGCCGCCCGCAGGGAACTTTTTTTTTTTTTTTTGTGGATGGGAAATCATCAAATGACCCCTCCCGCTCTGGGTGGAGTGGAAGGGAGTGTCAGACTCTTACTGACTAAAACCCACCCGTGTTCCTTCCTTAGCCCTTTCTGTTCCAGGGCAGCGGTAACCCTTTCGGATGATCCCGCCGCCCTGGCAGGCTTCGGCCCTATCGGGCCCCGTCCTCTGCTGACATCTCTTTGAGGCGCGCGTGGAACACAACGCGCTGTCTGGCACGGGCCTGGTCCTGATCGGACGGTGAGCTATCCATTACTCACCGCCCGCAGGCCCGCGCCTACGGTGGCCGGGAGTCGTCAGGCGGCTCCCGACGCCCGGAGCCTCTCCCGCGGCGGCTGAGGCGTGAGGTGTTTTCCCTCAGCCTCCCCGCCTCCTCCTTCGCTAGCATGACTGCTTCGCAGAAGGAGGTGACTGCCTCCCACTCCCTCTTGCCCCGGATCATGGCTTGCACCAGGGCCGGACGCGAGAGGTCGCCGCCGTTGCCGATCGCCTCTACGAGGACACGGCGGGGCTTCGCCCAAGCAGGGCAGACCTCCACCGTATGCTCCACCGTGTCCTCTGGGCGATCCTGGCAGTTGTGACACCCGGGCGTCTCCTCCATGATGTGCAGATGATGATGATGATGATGATGTGCAGGAACCTCCCGAAACATCCGTGTCCGGAGAGGACCTGCGTCAGGCGGTACGTGAGAACGCCGTGGCGCCTCTCTAGCCACTCCTCAAAGAGGGGTCTTATCGCCACTATCGTGGCGTGCCCTGCGCTGGGTGCGATAGTCGCGCCTTCCATTCCGCCATGAGATCGCGCCGGAGGTCCGTCCGCTCCGCAGCGATTTGCCGCGGGTGCAGGGTTTCCCCCCGGCGTAGTGCCTCCGCGCGCCAATCGTGCAGGCGCGCGAGGACTATCGCCTCCAGATCCCATGGCGGCAGTCCGGCAAGGAGGCTTGCCGCCTCGCGCGAGATCGTGCGGTAGCCCCGGATCAGCCTTACGGCTACCACCTTCTGGGGCGCGTTCAGATAGTGTGCGGCTCGAAGCCGCAGTGAACGCGCCCAGCCCGCAGGGAACTAGGCTTGGGGCTGAGACGAGAGTGTCGACCCTTGCTATGTATTTAAAAACAAAACATAAACTCATGCCTAAATCCCATGGGAGTAGGCAGAAACAACAGAAAGCCACCTGCTACGATCCGATATATACTCGTATCTGCGTGCTGTGTTTGTGTATCTGCTGTATTTGAAAAAGTTTTCAAAAACAGAACTAAATGAATAACGCACTATATTTATACATATTCGAATATGAAAACAATACTAATAGTAGAAAATAGAAGAATTTGTTAGGCCACAAAATGATAATTCTTTTCAAGTTTATCTTCCTGTAGTGGGTATTTTTCAATGTTTTTCATTATTTTAAATATCCCAGCAAATATATAACGTATTGTAGTATACAGCTTCATTACAAATAACAAAAGATTCATCGGAGTATAAATTTCCAAGCACATACGTGCACACTGCGGGCGAGCCAAGCGCATGGAACGTTATATAGCAGGCATTACTTATTGTTTAAAAAGTTCAACATCCTGTATTAAGGTTTTCTGTTTAAAATTCAACGTCGGTACTCCCCAGAGAGGCAGAGGGAGGGGCAACTAGAAGGGATATGAAAAACTTCAGCTATAGAAACGTGTTTCTTTTTTTTTCAATGTAATGTTTCAAATACGTGCCTAAAGGCTAAGTAAGTTAACATTACCCTTTATGATTCCGTAAGTAAGTAAGTCGGCTTACCGACGTTTCGCTGAATTTAGTATTTACTCTTTCTGTGGAAAGGCTTGATGCCGAACTGAAACGAATTTATTTTTTAACCGGATTTGTATTATCAAAGGCTCACTCGCTCGAAGAATTTGACGTCACCAATTCATTTTGACATTTCATTTCGTTATATTTATCAAAAGCTGTCGTTGCAAGGTTTCTAAGTTACGTTTGCAATATGCAACCATTATTTTTAAATGCCGTATTGTGGCTGTTGTCGAGCATACTGGCTCCTTCATGAAACTCAACGGTCCATCATAAATAACTCTGGGTACGTTAATAAAAGTGGGATGATATCCAATTAGTTGTGATGCCATATCTCAATATTTTAGAGCTGATGATACTAAAAGAAAAACACGTAAGTATAATTTTTTTCACCAAATATCAGAGGGGTAACTCTCGTAATTTTAAGATCGTTCACAGTCTGATCGCAGTCTCAATCTGTAAAAAATACCTCTAATTTCTCTACATTTTGACAAGTTTTTGACATTTGTTTGTCGCCGAGATGAGACTGCGACTAGTTGTTGAACGTTTTTAAAACGTTTACGAGAATTGGCCTTCTGATCTTTTGCGACGGACTCCGATGTTGAAAAAATTGTTCTGTAATGCATGGAAAATGTACAACAGCAATTTTCTTTTTAATTTCCTGGCTATCGAGATTGAGGCAATTGTTATTTAAATATAGAACAAAAGGCAACAAAGTTTAAAATTAAAACTCTTTCACAAAATTCTTTGTGATAAGGCCACAGAACCAAGAGAATTTAATTACATGTTGGTAATTTGTTGTCTGCTTAAATAATATTGGTGACCATTTTATTCTGCAAGACTTTATTGTTTGCCAAACCCATGTCTTCTTGACATTTATTTCTATGAACAGTTCGCTACTCGCTTTTCTTCATAGAATACAATGGAAATATCCAGACTGCAACAATGTGATCCCAGCGGCAGCGGCAACATGGTATCGTGTAAAGCTGCACTCAGTATTGCCTCATACGCAGACATGTGCACACGCGCACAATGTGCGTCATTTTGACGACGATATCTCGCGCTATTGTTACTGTAATGAACGACCCACACTACTACAAACTGCGGTGTTGCGTACCTACTGTGAAATTACAATTTTAGAACAACAGAATTTGCTATTTATCAAAAATGACAAATTAATCACATTTCTTCACATTGACTTTGTTTCAATACTGCTGTCATAAACGTAAAGGAAACAAAGGACCTGACGAGGTTTTCCCGGGCGAAGCAAGCCAGTACTTCTTACTCAGGACTAGTGGCTATTAGCAAAACTTAACCTAGCTTATTCTACTACCAATACTTGTAAATGTGTTCAAAGAAAGAAAATAAAAGTCAGACGTGACAGTACAACAAGTAAGTGTTGTTAATAGCCTAGTTCTATGAACTCGACTAACTTCTCATACCGTTAATTAGTTTTCCAATAAATGACTTTCCGCGAAGTTAGCTCACCTAGCTGGTACTGCGTTACAACTAATAATAGCTCACATACAAGTTAGTCGTACCTGCACACTAGCCGCCGATAAAATGACCTCCTAATATAGACTTTAATTAAACGTTTACAAGGAAGCCACTGTTTATTAGTTTCACATACGAAATTAGTTGACTTAGAAACTTAAACTTCGCTTAATCAAATCCATAGCTTTTGCTAAGTTTAACGTACAAATCGAAATACCTGTGTAAGTATGTGTTAGAATGGATGGTTTTCTTGAAAGTAAATACAAGATTCGCAAAAACCAAATTATTCACCAAGAAAATTATATAAGGTATTACAGTACCTATTATAGTCCTTAATATCCACAGAGTAGTATTAAATTCCCTGCGCCACGCCACACAGATCAATAAAGAGCTTTCACTATGAGTCTTCATCTCCAGGCATTACTTGAACTAATTCTGCTGTTTAGTTTATTCGAAATTCAACTTAGTTGACGTTAATAAGAATGTGGTGGAAATGGACTCACCGCATATTGTGAACGTAAAGAAGAACACCTAAGCTATACGTAATAGTGACAACTATTACGTATAGCTTAGGTGTTCTTGTACTTTTATACCGTGCGAGAATAACTAGTAAACACATTTCTTTTGGGTCGAATACCGCACTTCAGTGGTATCTATTTGACATAAACAGAACTTTTAATTCGTAGCCGTAAGAGAGATTTTCGTAGTTACTAATGATGTACACTCGACTGAACCTAATAATCAAAGACAATAAGTTGAAAAAATAAGAAAAGCAAATATCTATTTATCAGCATTTTTTTCTCTAAGCTTCACAAATTATCGTTCAATCGAAGTCCGAAATAAGTATACTGCCGTCATACGCTGAAAAGCCTTAACTGACATTTTATCAAAAATGACTTAAATATAGGTTCGGACTTGCCAAGAAATTGCCTAACTTTCTATGTAGGTGATAAAGCTGTAATGCATTTGTAGCCAAAATTACAAGTAGTTATAAGGACATAACTTATCCCCGAAAACATTGCTTTCAAAAATTAAAAGTACACTTTGAAGTAATTACTAGGTACTTACCGTATGACGGCCTTGAGTAAGAACTGAGAGTGAAGAAGAGCTTTTACATTAAAATGTTGCTATAATTTAAGTCTCAAGATACCTACATCTGGTCACTGGTGAAAGCACTTACAATAAAAAAGAGTATAAGAACTTTGCTACAAGGAAGTTGGCCATTAGTGGCTCTAACTTGGTGTCTACTTAGTCAAGTTGTGATGGAGGATGCCGCGAGAAATGACTGCCGCCACAGCGTAATAACTATTCGTCACCCCCTCCCCCCTTCTCTTTACTTTTATTCACGATTGTTTCAAATGAAAATAATATACCATTTTACTTCAAAGTCTATCGGAATAAATTGTCATATCCCTTACAAGTTTCATCATTCATAAAGGCAATTTTTCGCTCAAACCGGGCTGGACGCTGAACATTCAATTCGATCAGAATGATTGAAAGCTCGCACGAGGCAAAGGTCTCGACTGTTGCCCGTGGGCCGTGATAGTTGTGATTGTGAAACGTTCACAGTTTTATGAATTTTTTTATTAGTAGTGATTTGAGCGGAATTTGGAACGTGTGAAATGTTTGTTTGATGTTTTTTTTAATCACGGATTTTGTTATAATTATATTGATATGAGTAGTGTCTTTTGAAAAAAAAAAACGTATTTTATCGTCTTTGCTTTCTACCAACTTTTTGTTTCTTAGCTTGAAAATCTCTTCCTTGTTTGTACCTGCAGTTTACAATAATATTTACAAATGTTTTCAATAAAACTGAATTTTCGAATTAAGATATTCGAAAATGAATTCCTAAGTCAAACGCTTGTAATAAGCAGCGAGGCGCCGACTGCAGTTGCCTTTGCCGTTGACGTGCGCCGCTCGTGTGTATGCACACTTCAACATGAGTTTGTAGAGTAAATGCTGCGAGAGTATTGTAAATATATACACTGTGATTGTGTACCCATCTAAATCTAACAATATTGTCAGATTTAGGAGATTGGATTAGAAAGTTTATAATTTTGTATTAATTTTAGACGAAAGATAATTATGTGCTGATACCCGCAGTCTTCGTTATTTAAACATATTCTTTCCTCCGATTCATGCAACAAACCATATCCTGACTTATCGCCACCTCATCAATTGTTCCTCCATCAAGTGCTAGCAATTCATCAAGCTCTCGCTTCTAATTTCCTCTCTCTTTCTATTTGTAGATACCGTAATAGCTTACAATGGTAGGATCATGCTGACAGTATGCTCGGAGAACGCTGGTATCCGACTAATTTACGACGTCATAACTTACTCACTGACACTGTGATGTTGTTTTGTAATTTGTTGGTTTATAGCACATATTTTTAGAACGTTTTAATAAGAATTAAGAAAATATCATTAAACAAACTGATTTGGTCTGCAATTATAAAAGCGATAGGGCATAGAAAAGGTGGACCTTTGTGCCTAAGTATTTCTGAAGTAATATCATCCAATTAGAGGAATAAAAGGGACCGCTTTATTTGCCGAGTTGGGACTGAGTACTTATTCAGTGTTGGCTCTGAGATCTGAATTGCGCTTGCCGCAGTATATTAGTCGACAGTGTAGCGAGATCGAATTAGGGTCGTGAGAGAAGGCCTTTTTCTTAATTAACTTTTCTATTAGGAGAAAATAAGTGAATACGTTACTTAAATGAAAGTAGAAACCTTTTAATAACTTTGAAAACTTAATAAGACATCCTTTTTATCTACATTTTCAGTCATTCAAAGAATACGTAGGTACTACGCACAATAACAGCAGCAGTACACTCATTTTTTTTTGCCATTCTATCCGGTAATCTAATTACATTAATCACGCGAGGAAAACCTCGTATATTTCCACTATTCAATCTGTTAATCAAACAATGGCGAGCTGTCCCGCCAATTACACCATAAATAAACCGCGGTTGTGGTTTCCATGATGAGGGTACATGCTATGTCGCGCGGTACACACACAGTCGCGCGTAATTGGGTAACAGAGGGACAAATGGTAAACGGGTTAAGTATAGTCAAGGAAATTAAGAGGATCCATTTCTTAAGTGCTCTGTATTTGAGGGTGTTTGTTATTAAAAAGAGATAATAGGTACTGAATAAATGCTTTTTGCAATGCAACGGTAATAATCACCCACAATTTGTAAGCTTGGATCAATGCAAGCTCAACACCAAAGTTCTAAGCCTAACCTGTGAGTATTTCAAACTTAAATAAATTCTGGGAATTCATTGATATTTAATTATGAAAGTGTTTTAATACGTCAACAGTCAACGTCGTCGTCAACGTTTGAGTTGATTTTCTATGAATGCAGTAAAATAGGTACCAAATACAAGTTTGGACTTTGAGATTTAAGTCCTGTTTATCAAAGTTATTTTGTAATGAAAACTCTTCGCTTCAAAACCACGCATTTCATTACGTATGTGTACGCAATAAATCAAGCATATTACGCATGAGCTTCTATGAATACACCAATAAACCGCAGAGCACAGACCGCAGACTGAATAACGTGAGCAGAGCACGTGAAACAGTTTACAATAGAGCTTCACATGTGACGTTTTACTGTAAATGTTTTCTGCAAAAGTCGACTTTATGCAGTGCAGACTGACAGTAAAATAGATCTAGTTGCATTCAAACAGTCGAGCGAATTTAAAATGAGCTTTCAAAGTAATAAATTGGTCATTGTTTGAAAAAACAAGTGATGGTGTATTCGCGACCATGTAAACAGGTTTGCTTGAAATAAACGCAGTAATATAACGTAGTATTATTTGAGACAATATTACACACAATACACGTGGTGGAGGTGCCTAGGATCCCATTTCAAATTTGAGCGTGTGCAGAGTCAGCCCATGGCGAAAACTGCACTAGTTTAGAGTAACAATTATTTCATAGTGTTCAGCACACATTTTGTGTGACCAATATTTTGAAATCACTTTTGATTTTTAACATGAATAAAATTTTAGTAAAATAATTGAATTGTTAGTATTAATTAATAAGAACACAGTACAAAAAGTTGCTGAAACGAAACTGTGAACCTGCTTCACGTTTCGTTGGGTATTCAACTGTCAGTTCTACCAACCGGCAGCCGAATTAAAATGTCCATGGAAAATGCGCAATTAATATTATTATTAAACAATGAAGGCTTTATTATTTCCACGAAACATTTGAATATTCACGTCACTTTACATAGTGATCGGATGGTTGCGTGTCCGATAGATAATAATAATAATAAAAATATTTATTTCATAAAAGAAGAAACACATTGCACTGTATACACTGTAGATTATAAATTTAACATTCGTCACATTATAAACACAATTCCTAGGTCTAGGCTGTATCTTAAGAGATAGGGTTCAGCCATATATGTAGATGTGTTGTTACTTTTTATTTTTTATTTTATTTATTCGGGAAAACAAACAATTACACATTAAGGATTACAAAAAGATAGGCTACAGAAGAGATACAAATGTGAAATCAACCACGTTTTCCACAGATAAACAATGAGACAATTTGGTAAATTTTAAGACTAGCGTTCTAAACAATAAAAAAGAGGAATAGTATTAGTAAAAGTATAAAAAAAAAACAAAAAATACAAATAGAGCCGTTAATAGTGCCGCATAAGTGGAACAAACAGTGTCACATTAATTTTTCAACATGCTAAGTAACATGAGCCTAAACTTTCCATGGGGTAAAGCAAATAGATCCAAGCTGCAGAAATTCTTATTAAAATTGCTCGTAAGGCGACGAAGAGGCGCACGCAAGCCGGCATTTGTGCGACTGGAAGTAGTGGCGAATACAGGTCGTGCGCGCACCTCGCGCCCCTGGCATGTTCTGGGAACTATATAGCACAACTTATTACCAATGTCTAAACAATCATACGAGTTATTGCATAAGTCATACAAAAATGTAGTTTCAAGAAATGCACGCCTTGAACTCAAAGAAAGCAGATTATATTTTTTGAGTAAATCACTATAAGAGAGATAACAACTTTTGAAACAGCGATAATGCATAGACTTTAAAAATTTACGCTGTATGCTTTCAATACACTCAATATATTTATTGTAGAATGGGTTCCACACAGGTACTGCATATTCTAATTGAGACCTAACTAGTGATCGATAGAGATGTAAATATGTACTAGGGTGCTTAAATTCTGTGGATGATCTCAACACAAAGCCGTACATTCGATAAGCATTACTAACAATTTTACTAACATGTGCGTCTAAGTGCAGTTTGTCGTCAAGTAATATTCCCAGGTCGCGAATCAAAGTCTCCCTTGCCAAAGTTTCACCGTGTATTGCATAGGGATATTTAAATATATTTCTATTTTTAGTGAAGCTAATACAACAACATTTAGAAATACTGAATTGGAGTTTGTTTTTAGTGCAATAATCTGCAAGACGATTGAGGTCTTGTTGAAGCAGTTGACAGTCAAGCATAGTTTTGATGGGTCTAAAGACTTTAAGGTCATCTGCGTAAAGTAAGAATTTAGAATTAAGAAAGCACATGTCAATATCATTGATAAATATAATAAATAACAGAGGGCCCAGTATCGAGCCTTGAGGCACCCCTGATGAAACAGTTATGGATTTGGAATGGAAACCATTAACTACCACTTTTTGCGTTCTATTTGTAACATAGGAAGTAAACCAACGGAACAAATCCCCCCGTATGCCGTTAAATGCTATTTTGCCCAAAAGTAATTTATGATCGACCTTGTCAAAGGCTTTACGGAAATCAGTGTAGATAGAGTCCACCTGTACACGTGTGTCTACACTATTGAATAAATAATCAGTATATTCAATCAAATTAGTAGTGGTAGATCTTTTCTTGACGAACCCGTGCTGTTGCTTAATAATCTGATTATGAATAATCGGGTAAAGCTGATCGTGGACAAGTCTCTCGAAAAGCTTTGACAAGATAGAGAGAATAGAAATAGGTCGGTAGTTCTCAATTTCATGCTTTGGACCAGATTTATGGACAGGGGTGATATTGGCTCGTTTCCACACTTCTGGGAAAGATCCTTGGCTCAAACACTTATTATAAACAATATGTAGTGGGAGACTTAAAGTGTTAGCGCAGTTTTTAAGGAAGAGTGGCGGTATGCCATCAGGTCCAGGACCTTTAGAACAATCTACGGATTTCAAAGCACTGAGCACTTGTTCAATACTGATCACAAGATTGCTAACGAGACAACTATTCTTAGCATCTTCGTATGTCCACTGCTGCACATTGTTGAGAGTGGAAGGTTCATAAACAGAATGGAAGAAGTTTAAAAAAAGATCACAGATTTCATCTGGAGTATTGGACGACTGTCCCTGGTAATACATAGTTGAAGGAATGGAGGCTATGGATTTACGGTCAGATATAAAAGTCCAGAAATATTTAGTGTTAACTTTTATGCTATCCTCAACTGACTTTATGTATAGGCAATAGCAAGTTTTAGATTCAGTATGAAATCTCGATCTATATAGTGAAAATTGTTCATAATCTGATAGATTTTGATAGGCCTTCCATTTACACCACGCCTTAGTTTTATTTTTAAATATTCGTATCAATGATGGTGAAAACCAGATCGGATATTTAGTAGATTTGACCGATGTTAGGGGAACATGAGCTTTAATAACTCTGAAAATAATTTCATAGAATGTATTTACTGCATCCTCTGCAGACTGCCCCTGTAATAATTCGCCCCAGTTAACTTTGCCCAAATCACCATTAATTTCTTCGTAATTCGCCTTATAGTAATTGTACCTCTGTGTGGATTTACGTGTCATTGCCCGGTTATCTAAATTGAAAGAAGCCAATATACATAGGGGTGGGTGATAAGGGTCTGAGGTTAATAGTGTGTCAGTGGGTGTTATAACAGAACACTCATTATTACTGACCACCAAATCCAAAATCTTACCGGCCGAATTTTTTATATTATTATACTGGTAGGCATTAAAAATGGACATAAAGATTTTTATGTGTCTACCAATTGGAGAGTTGCTGCTATTTAAATCTTGTATGGTAGAACATGAACCTCCAGTAGCTATCCAATCAATGTCGGGGAGATTGTAATCACCAAACAAATAGAAATTTTTAACACTTCCACTCCCAACAACCGCTTGCAACAGCTCCAAATATGCACCATAAACACTTTCGGGTGTTCTTGGTGGAATGTATGCTGAACATATGATATCGTACTTTCCTCTCGTCGCGCTTGGGATACGCAGAATGACATGCTCAATGTATTGATTTAATAAGACGGTGGACTCAATTATGACAGATCCAAGTCCCTTCAGAATCGCTATAAGGGTGCCACCACCATCCTTCTTTTGAGTAGCTTTGCGATCCCGATCACATCTATATACGGAATACCGTTGATCAATAAACTCAGAGTCGAGTATTGCAGGGGTTAGCCATGTCTCCGTGAGTATTACTATATCGTAGCAGTTGGATAAAATATTCATAAATAGAACATGCAGTTTAGTGCGAAGCCCCCTACAATTTTGATAGTATATTGTCAATTTATCAGCCATAATCGTAGGTATGCAACCGAAACAGTAATAGTAAATAAGTCTGAGCAAGTATATAAGCATCTCTTGTCACACAGTGACAAATAGCCAATTTTAAGATGTACAACTTGAAGCCAAACTTCATTAAGATTAGCAATACAAATAAAGTAAAACTGTTAAAACTCTCTTTTACATAGAATAGCAAGTGTAGAGGACGCACGTATAACATAATATTGAAAAAGTAAACATAACGTACGGAAAGCATGAGGACAATATATCGTAAAACAGTATTTATGGGAATGTATGTTACATTAGGCAAATAAGATATTTCCACGCTATCAGCAACATTCAATATGAATACAATTAAAAAGTACATAGTTGAAAAGTAAATAAATACTACATTATAGGGTTCTTCATTCGTCCCTAGTGATCGATTCGTTCTTAGTAGTAGATTCGTCCATAGTGGCAGCAGCCCCTGGTTTGATTTTACTGAGATCTTGGTGTGACCGAATGGCAAACGATTTCGATTGCTCTTTTTCACGAACGAGTATAGTGCCATGCTTAACCCACACAAATTTATAGTTATGCAATTTAGCGACATTCTTACATTCACTTACGTTACGGGGGATATTCAACTATCAGTCAACTGGGTTGGCAGGGCAGCTTGCTCTGATGCGTTTATGTTAAATGGTTCTAATGTATAAAAAAAATCCGTTCACGGAAATTATTTAGTAGGACACAAATAAACAATTTTACCTATTTCAATGTTGCTGAACTTGAATTGGATACCTACACCTTAAAAAGTTATATTTTTTAGCATGGAAGAAATGACTGTACAAACAGTTACGTGCTAAGTAGTTTTTAACTCATTTTCGCAGCCTCTAACAGCAAACCGACAGACCGGTCCACAAAGTTAGTAACTTTTCTGGTATTGTGTTGTTCTCACACAGGCTCGCTTGTTACAAACAATGCAACGTGCAGGTGAAGTTTACAATAGAAGAGTTCCTTCCGTACAAAGGCAATTAGTCAGGCGGTTGGCGTTTACCGTTGTTGATCCTGTTTTTTTCTTTTGTGGTTTGTTACATTTTCCCACTGCTGAGCAAAGGCCTCTCCCAAATTCTTCTAGGCATCCTTGTCTAGAGCCACCTCTATCCAACCCTTGCGATATACTTCTAGGTCGTCTCGCCTCAGGCCCAGCGTGTGGAGACTGTTCCAATGTAAACAATATTTTTTTTGTCTTTGGTTAGAAAGAAAACCACCATATTGTAGCGTCATAAGCTTAATCTTGTGAGTTTACTAGCCCTGTTGAATATCAAACTGAGTGCTTATATTAAATGACAAATACAAAAGAAAAAAAAATATGTAACCGATTTTGTTACGCACAAAGGCGGATTTACCTTTAATAAGGCACAAAAGAAAATGCGGCTGGAACAGACTTATAAAATAAGAGAACGATTCGTAACACTCTCATTGTTCGTATCACGTTGTTACAATAAATATTACTGAAGTACTCGTACTTACATTTATTACGTACATCGATAACTTTTTTTACTAAAAAAACAAATGTTTTATGGGCACTCTTTATGTATTTTATGATTTTGGCGGAAAACGGATATAATTTGCCATCAAATAGGTACATCCCAATGTATGAATGTCAACAGATGCTGCTAACATTCCTGAGGATTCCAAGTCAAAAGTTTAACGTTACAAATATTGATGGTACTTATGCACAGCACATTGCACAAAGCTATTCGTATCGAACATATCAATATACACACTATGAATAATGTAGTGTAATGGAGTAGTAATCATCTCTCACAGACTCTCTGTGAGAGGTGATTACTACTCCTGTCACGTCTCTGAGATACGAAGCCCTTTTAAGGTAAAAATAACAAAACTGAAAATGCTAATGGAAATCATTATACTTTCAGGGTCTCCCCACATTTATCGACGCGGAATCGGCTAACACCGGTCAAATAAGCCTTTATGTCTACGTAATAAGGGTGTTACTAATACCATTCGCATCGGCTCGGCTCGGACGACGTGTCGCGACGCCGGCCGACGGCGTAACGAGCCGTTTGTCCATTAGCTGATCGCATCCGTACGGCGCTGAATCTAGCGGAACGTTTCCGACTGCTGCCGAACAGCGCTGGAGACGGTCGAACGGCGTTGGACGGCAGTTTAATAATCCGCTCGCATGCCTTAATCTCCGACGGTAGCCAAACGGCGCCGGAGACGGCCGATCGGCATTGGGTAGCAGTCGAATGATCCGCTCGCATGAAAAAAATGAAAGGCCAAAGCTCAGAGCTCACGTTAAATCTGCGATGAAAGCGTTTGTGGATATTTTCAGGGTCATGGCACGACAACCAGCCCCTCGTGACGGCTATCCGGAAGAGTTGACTGCCGAACAGATGTGAACATCCATCGCGACAGCCGTTCGGAGGAGTCGACTGCCGAACGTAAGTGAACAGAGGTCGTGACGGCCATTCGGAGGAGTCGACTGCCGAACGTAAGTGAACAGAGGTCGTGACGGCCATTCGGAGGAGTCGACTGCCGAACGTAAGTGAACAGAGGTCGTGACGGCCATTCGGAGGTGTCGACTGCCGAACGTAAGTGAACAGCTGTCGTGACGGCCGTTCGGAGTAATCGACTGCCGATAGCATGTCAACATCCGTCGCAACAGTTGATCGGCGATAAGTCGAGTACTGATAGTGTATACGTGAGTAGTGGTGATACGCACTCGGCTTCCGCGTCGATAAATGTGGGGAGACCGTAAAGGGAAAATTTTCTACTAACAACGATGCAACCATGATTTTTATAATGAAAATTCTTGTCGTTTAGTTGTGGCGGAAATATTGGCATAACTTAAATTTGATTTCTACTCTATTGGCTTGGCGTCACCAATGGCAATCAATCTATCAGTACAAATGCCTACCGTTCTCTGAACAACATGTGATTTAAAAGAGTGTCCGTGGAGTTTCTTGCCCGTTCTTCTCCATAGAGATCTACGTTTTAGAATGGGCCACTAACTTCAACTTTCCAACTAACTGACAGACTATTTAATTTTGACAATTCAAAAGTGCCTGTAAATGGTTTAATTGAAATAAATGATTTGAGTTTGAGTTTGTGACACTGCACCATCAATTTGCTGAGATTGCTTTACTAGGATACTACAAAATTCAACCGCTCCAATCAATCTACACTGGTGTATCTTTGTTTATATTCAAAATAGTTATGATAAATTGAACGCCAGTAAAATAAATGGTTGGTTAGGTTATATTGGTTGCCAGCCTATGTTTGCCGTCCAGCACACAGCGGGACATTCTCACGGTCAATATTTGATTTAATTTAAATCCGAGCGTGTCACGCGTCGATGTTTTTTTTCAATAGCGTTACGTACGGCTCGGTGAGCTCGCAGGCTATTTCAGCTGCGGTTGAAACGGTGCGGATTTCTGCATCGTGTGTGGAAAAACCAAAAGGCTGTTGAAAAAGTTGAAACGAATGAATATTTATTGTATGGCAGTTATAGAGTTTTGGTGTTGAACTCGTTATTAATTTAAAAAATTGCAGGTACATTGTAGAATGTATGTAGTCAGTAAAAATCTGACACGCCCTCCCGCTCCGCTCAGAGCGGGAAAAGTCATATGAAGATTTCCCACCCAAAAAAAAGGGTAATATAGTCACGAAAACTAAGAATTATAAGTAAATGTCAGAAATATTATTTTTAGTGTTATATAAATGAAGAAAGGTGATTAAAGGTGGAATGAGTTCGGAAGGAGGAAATCGGAAGGCAAAAGTAAGACGTATTTGTTCCGGCTTCGTGGAAGCGAATCATCTCCGTTGTTTGATATTCGCAAGCTCGAGACACCATTCTTTACTTAGGAACTTCCTAACAACAATTAATAAACATTACGCTACTTTACGTTGTTCTAAACAAAACTTCTAAAGATAATTTAAATGCTTGAGATTTCGAGTGTGGGTGTATTTGCAAACATGATAGAAGATAAGTTTCTAAAAATGAATTCTGATAACCTAGACTGAGCATCAACAAGCCACACAGTATTGTGTTGCTTGTTGATGCTGAGTACGTTCCTAGGTTACCTATAACCTAAAGTAATATAAGTACCTATTTGGCAATAGGGAAAAGCCCTAGCTTTTCCCTATTGCCAAATAGGTACTTACCCACTTCGTTCGTTGATCAGGAAAAGTATCCAAATAGTTTTTTTTACATAAATATCAACTTGGTACGAGAAAACACAATTATCTGAAGCCACTTAATCCTGGTATTCTCGTCAGTGACGATGATCGCTCTCCTGTTGCCCAACTTATAAAACTTGTCATAGTACATGTACTGAGTGAACGTTAACCCACTGGTAGTGTACTGTTGAGTAAAGTATATCGATATAGTCCCGTTCACCATGTCATGTTCCATTGTGTTGTGTGTGCATTTACACTTTACCAGGGTGGGACTAAAGGTCTGACCCTCGTTGCTGTGATGTGTTAGTTTAATAGGATGATTTTGGTTTTTATTTTTAAAATAAAAACTTTTACCTGAGTGAGCTCCAATGTATGTCGTACAAGATTATAAAGAGATTAAATTAATTTGGCAACGTGACGAAGTTCAGAGGTCTGTGAAGCGATATTAGATTGGCTGAAAACGTATAACAGAACAAGTTTTATGAGAACTTTTCCTTACCTTCCTAACTTTGTTATTACCTTGGACAATATTGGTGTGTTAAGGATTTGTTTTAAAGTGGTTCCCTCTTGATATATTTCGCCGTGTTTTTATAAGGGCTCCGGAAATTATCAATTATTTATCAAAATTTGCTAATGGCGTCGCCGGTGCTTTCTTTTTCCAACTCGCTAATTTGTCATAGTCATGTTTTCCGAAATATCTTATTTTCACTTAAACATGATTGTATCGACTTTCCTACCTTGTATTTAATGTGCGGAAGAGGTATAAAAGCTCACTTCCGTGATATATAGCTCCGCAGCGTTGCGTTGAATAAAGCGTGTAGTGATGCGTTGAGCATTAGTTATTTTCAACTAGTATGATAGACGGAGAATTTGATTTCAAGTTTTGAAACCTAAGTAAGCCGATATTATGTTAAAGGAATTCTGATCGTAACTGTGGAAAGAGTACCATATTCCGTCTATTACGTGTTGCTTTAGCTTTCGTAGTGAACGGCTCATACTGTCGTGTTTAGTGTTGCCTAGAACAGCATACTTTTTGGCAAAAATGAATGATACACATCTTGCTTATTAAACATTTTTTATCAGTTCCTCTGGTCTAAGAACAAAACAAGTAAACAGGAAAGCACCAGTGTTCTACATACAAAACTCTATGAAGATAACACCTAATCAAGTAGATCCCACTTTCGTACGAGGAAAAAAGAAATATTTACTAAAGAATTTGCTAGAAACTTAAGAAAAACAAAAAAAAAACACACCTAAAATCTCAAAGCCCTGGGTTTATGAGGCAGACCCTTTCGTTATTAGGGTTTCATGTATTTTATTAACATTCAGAAAAAGTTCCAAACATGTAGACGCATTTGTTGGCAGTTTGATGCTGAAACTTGAGCACAATAGTCTTTAGTGGCGTTACTCAAAAGATGACAGACTTTCATCTTTTGAGTAACGCCACTAAAGACTATAATTGTGCTCAAGTTTCAGCATCAAACTGCCAACAAATGCGTCTACATGTTTGGAGGATTGAACGAACATATTTTTAGTGGACAATACGCAGTTAAAGAAGTTTTGTTTTTATTGAAGTTTTGTTCAAGAAGTAGTTGTAACTAAAGTCGTAAAGTTGTAAGTAGTTGTACTTTGGAGTTTGTTAATTCTACTGCAAGCTTTGACCATGTTATTACTTGTATTTTTTTATGTTTTCGCGAGATTATTGCGTACGAAAGCTGCTATACAATGTTAATAAGCTTTGTTTTAAAAGAAACATATTGTTGCGCCACAATTAATGTCTGATACATGGTGACATTAGTTACCACTAGCGCCATCTAGTATCGAGTAGCAGAACTAATAGAGTCGCTAGCGCCATCTAGTATCAAGTAGCAGATCTAATAGAGTCACTACTTCTTAACTTTCTAGAACTATCGACATCTGTTCAGTCGGGGCCGGTATGTAGGTACTCGAACATTCTAGATGTTTCTACAATAGAAGGTTCTTGAACTATCTGCGGCACTACATAAGGCCGGGATTAGCCACAACCGGGGCAGAGTTAGATTGGCGATACGAGCGAATACATCGAAAGCGATCTTCAAGTGTAAATTTTCTTGTTTTTGCAAACGCAGATTTTTGTAAGAACTTGAAACAACAGCTGTTTGACGTTGGTCCGATGTTTGGCATGACGTCATGTGTGTTGGCCAGTTCCAACCACTTTACATGTCGCATGTAAACTAAGGTATGTCGCGTGGTTTTCGTGCAAGAAAAGCTTGAATCGACATGCCGAGATTAGCTAAACTTGATTTTCACGAGAGAAATTACGAATCGAACGATGATAACGAATGTGTGATGCACACGAAATACGATGATAACGAAAATTGCCTTCGGAGCTTGTCTGAACTTACAATAATATGTATTCCGGACTATCAATCCCTGCTGAGCTTGTAAACCGGAGCAGACTATGAATAACTAATGAAATGCTTTGATATTCGATGGCAAAAATACTACAAGATTTTTTGACTCAATTTCTTGTGTCAACAATGCTCAATGCAATACAATATTGTACTTTCGGAATAAAAGAAACCAAAGAACGTCGCGACAATTTAATGGCGTAATACAGGAATTTTTTTCTCGGAATATTTTATTTACATACAAAAAAACCTATCTTCAAAGTTAAATTAGTGCCTATTGAACGAAACATTTTTTCCGTTAAACTACTTTTGTTTTGCCTGTATTATACAATATACAATACCAAAACTAATACGGTAAGAGGAGATAACATTTTGTATGACGAGCACGCGCGTAATGGAGCAAATATGTCGATGTCGAGACGATAAATCTTGTTTGTGAAGCAAAATGCGGCTGCCAGTTACACTGCTACGAAAATTGTAATAAATCTTTTACAAATCACGTGGAATTACATAAATCATCTGAAACGTAAGTTAAATTCTTTGTAAATAATTTATAAATAACAAGATGCATGATTTATGTCGGGGATTTGATTAGCTCAATCGAAAGGCTTTTATAGGATTAATCTTAATGTTGTTGTCTATGTGTTTATGTATTATATGTATAACGACCACGAAAATACAAAATGAACTCCAAAACATTTATGAATAAAGATTTTATGAAAACGAGAAAATGCTGGGCTATTTCTATTCAACAGATTTATAATATTACATTAGTTCTGTTATATGAAGTCGATTACGTTTTTCATAATTAAATGAAGCAACTCATTGCGTCTTTCCTTCACTTTGATATAATGAACATTTTTAATACCACGTAATGTTTGCGGCGCACTCCGAGTTATCTATAAAGTCTCTCTGATAACTCGCTCTGGCTCCGAAATTTTGATTAGCTCAGTGACGTTAATGAGTCACGGACGTGCAGTTCCGTCAGCATAGTTCCGGGTGATTGAGGAAAATGAACGACAAAGAAAAAGGATCCAATTAATTATGAAGACTCGGGATGTTGTAGCAGCGTAATATTTATTATATGTAGTGGATATCAAAGGCTCACTTTGTGGAGATTAGGAAAAAGTTCATTTAGTAAAAAAAACTCCGGAAAATTCCATTATGCACAACAACAACAACAACAATCACCAACACTACAATCTAGTACGTAGATGATAAACTTGATAAATAACTTCATCCATTTTATTACAAAAGAGTTACAACTTTAAACTGATGTATTTTGAAATTTTATTCCGACAAACGTAAAGTTCTTAATGCAAAATTAACAACTTAGACTCGGGTTTAACGTCAGTTTTTGTAATAAGAACTGTAAGTTTGTCGGATTATAGATCGAAATTTAAAAATGGCTCGATGCTTTACACCTGGGTCCAACCTTTTATATAAGCCCTAACCATAATACACTATGACCGCTTAACGATTCCTTACAATTACTTACGATTACTTAGTCAATCACGACATCTGCTATTAACGGATTCTCTATGACACAACGCGTGGTTTGAACTGTCAAAATACATTTTGTCCGTATCGGTTGACATTTCGATTCCTTGCCGTGAACAAGACACGATATTGACGTGATTTACATGTGGTAAGATTTCGCAGGGAACGATACAAAATTGGGGCCTTATTTTGTAATAAAGCCGAATAAGTTTAAAATAGAACAAGTAAATCTTAACTATTCACACTTCTTTAACCCAATTGTGATTGTTAGCAATTCAACCACCTCGAATGTACCTCGCCAGTACAAATGATAATTATGAACACGTTTTACATAATTAACACTTGAGCTAGCAGTGATATTCATTGGATTAGCAACAAACAGACGCGAATTAATTATAATCATGTTTATTTTTGGTGCCATTGTTTACTATTCTCTGTACCAACACAATCTACAGAATTGGCTTACATTGTGATAAACAACATTGAAAACGATACTTCACTGCATAAAATTCAAAATGTGCCAAATCGTGCGAGCCGTATACAAAAAAAAAAAAAATATTTAATTCGCGCGAATCCAGTTATAAACCGTTCCAATAATCATCGGGATTACAGCCGCGAGTGTTTCATTTGATATTAAATCCCGAATATCGAATTTGTTACATTCTATATTTTCTGCTGAGGAATCGAACCATTTCGCAAAGTGCAAATTGGAATACAATTCCAGCGGGTAAAACATTACCTGGATGATTAAAATTGGCAATTAGAAAGCGCACTACCGCCTTTGATGCTAAAAGTGGTTCCTTTGACCACATTGCAGCGTTGGAGGTAATCCAGGATACTAATATTCTACCTTTGCAGGAAAAAGAGAACATGTTATATGGCACACATGGCAGCGCCGTACTATTAATAAGACGGCATACAGGGAACAACGGTGTTAACGCGCACACTCCATTGTTTTTCATGTGAACAAGTGAACAACTATGTAGTTCAATGGCGGCTAGAGGGAATGTTAGCAATAATCGTTCTGTTAGTACAAGACAGTTCTCATAACGACATCACTGTTTGGTTAGTTTAATGGTGTGTTCAGCATGGTGTCAGGGTAAATATGTTTCAAGTATTTGTTTTAAAGGAAGGGTTTCTGATACAAAAAATGAGAAATAGGAAATTTGTATGTTATGGTGTGACGATTTTGTATGTTACTGCAGCTAGAAACCCACCTGCAACTATATTGTATAGCAAATGATGAGCATCGAAATGTTTACGACATAACTTTACGAGAAATTACGTAGTCTTTCTAAATCTGTTCCGTAGTTCAGCGAGACATTTTATCTCATATCAAAAATAATGCTTAGCACAATGGCCGACTCATCCTCGTCAACTTAGATTGGATGGATCTAGATGTTGATATCGATTTTCATGCGGACTATTTTCACTAGCGTCTGCTTTTGTTCGGCATGTAAGGTATAATGTCTCATATTCGTGCTAGACAATAATGTATGAAACGTGTCACCTTTCGTAAGGTATAACTCTGAACTGTGTTGAAGATTAATAGGGTGTCAGTTATATCAGTGTCAGTTATTTCTGTCTCGGTATGGTGGGCTACTACAAATTAGAAATTAGGCGCGAAGTGGCACTGGCAACGTATCTTTTCAAAGTTTTAAGAGGTAGTATACAAAACTCAGGTATACTATCAGAAATAGGGTTTAATTTACCGGATAGGTACGTGGCGCGGCGGCGCAGGCCGCAGCTGCTGGTGGTGCCGAGTGCGCGCACTAACCTGCTGGAGCGCGCACCGGTCACTCGTGCGCTGCGCACTCTCAACACAGTGGCGGATGCCATAGACTTATTCACCTGTACACTGGGTGAGTTCACAAGGGCCACGTATTGTGTAGCATGTAAGGTAAAGTAAGTAAGGTTAAGTATATTTTTAAGTTACTTTGTCGCATTAGATTTATCTGTAATGGCAAAGGAAACATGTGATAAATAAATAAATAAATAAATAAATAAATAAATAAATAAATCAGTGGTCAGTGACGACTTATTACATGTTACATAATTTCTGTTGTGAGATCAAGAGGATTCCAGCCAGTAAGTATATCGAAAATCTGATTAAATATTAGTCACTATAAAACTTCGAATAAATTTTAATTACAACAGAGTTGACGTGAAGATATTGAAGAGGTCGTTTGTTGATTCAGCACGATGTTATAGAGCTGTGCAGTTAATTACTGGCAACACTCGTCGACGATGGCATCCCGCGTAACACGCGAGCGTGACGCACTAACGAGAAAGAATCCAACTATGTCGTTCATATAAGTGTGAATATACCTACGTTGTAGCCAAAACCGCACAAATGTTGTAAAATATTACAGTTATCAAAAAACAAAGTACCCCATTACTGCTCACTCGTTCATTCTGGACCACATAGTAGCAGGTATTACAATAGGATCGCCTAAAAATAATGCACTTTTATAACCAGTCTAGCAGAAACGCAGTCAAATTCTAAAAACACCCAAAACTTTTCGTTTGTCATAAAAACGAAATCATTATAATAAGTTAGTGTTTTATTCGATACTTTCATTTTTACTGATACTTACCTACCAATTTGCTTTGAAGACGGTTAACTGCAAAATATCAATTGAAGTTCCGTGTAAATAAACCTGCATTGATTAGGATTAAACTGTTTGTTGGGGTTTACCTAATAAACAAACATTTTAACTAAGTATCAAGCAACACGCTTCTCTTACTGTATTGACAAAGCAAGTAATCGAAATTCAAATCGTGTACGAAACACAAATACGGCGCCATGTTTGAAGCTCACAGCGTGTTAATGATTGTGTAACTGCGCTATTACTGATCAGTAGGAGACACGCTGTAAACAATCTATGTTACAGACCGCGATCTATTTGTGACTCGTAACATAAGGCTAGCTGATGAAATTGTTTCGGTTGTGTGTTTAGTTTCGGACATACGGGTTCGCATTCGATGTATCACAAAGTAACTGAAGGCTCCTTGTACTAGCAAAAAGTGGTTATCTGATGATAGTACACGAGATAGTTATGTGACTCGTAGTGTCATTCCGTTGTATAAATCCGTTTAGTTCCTATGAACGATTATGACATTTTTATCTTCAAATATCGAATAAACAATTTGCCCTTCGTATAACTGCAATATTCATCCTTCAATATTACTATTAAGAAAAATTGTAAGCATCACTTATATGACACGGTATTAATTTTATCTTGACTTGTTTATCCGTGTGTTGATTATCTTTAAACTGAAATGTATACAGGCTTTACACATGAAAGTTCATAGTTCACCCATTAATTAACCAAGGGTGCGCCATATAACCCAAATGGTGGTTTGTTTAGGATACTAAACTTTATAGTTAATTAGAAATATCCCTTCATTAAAATGTTAGTTAATAGTTTAGATATAACCGTAGACCATAATTATGGTATAGCAAACACAAAGTAGTCATACCTCAAAAGCGAATATAGTATAAAATTACTTCTGTTGTAAACAGAAATACGAATGTAAAGACAAACCTATAACACCCTTATGTTTAAAACAGACATAGCAGCTCATTCAGACCGCAGGTTTATTCTCAAGTCCTAAATTATTCACAAATCCCAACTACATAACTGTGTTATTCACATTGCGAGCGCCCTCCCATTAGGTAGGTCTCGTCAGCCGCTGGGTTGCAACATTAGGTTAGGTTATTACAACAGGAGACAAGCGTAGTAGGAGAAATTATGATAGCCATTGAAATCCGTAAAGAGTTGAGTGATAACAAAGTTTTTATGGCTTTGTTGAAATGAAAACCTTGTTGGAGAAATATTTACAAATGAAAAGTGAAGATAACAGAAAATGTTAGTAGATATTCGCTTTTCCTCCCTAAGAAAAGATAATTTAGCCTTTGACAATGTAAGACAAGCATACTTAGAGCTATTTTTATATTGTTTGTAGCATGTTAAGGCAAAGGTAACTACGCAGTACCAATCCGTAGATCTAATAAAATCCCTACTACACTCGTTCTGATTCCTTATTTACGAGTCTCCTATTTTTGCAGTGAGCTGAACATTTTCAGAAGGTTCTAACAGGCTCTCAGATTTATTGCGACTCTTTAATCAACAAGGGCAAGATGAACCTTTTTTATTTTTTTCTGATATCCTATACAATAACATTACTGCATCTAGTTGTTGTTACAGTTCTAGTCATTTTCTTAATTTGTCAAAAATCCTTTGTAAGTACGTCTCAACGTTCCATCTATTCATCCTTATTAGGTTTGAGTTGCAATATATGGGAAAACGTTGTGTTTAAATAATTAATTATTACTTTGACATACTCGTAGACGTCATATTTGTCAACTTTAGCAATCAATTACCTAACCGACGCGTCCCACTCACTAAACTAGGAATAATTACAATTATCATTAACCACCTCATGTTATGTCTTAGCTACAATAAAACACGGCATTATTTTAACAGATGACAGCACATGCATAACACATTCAGCATAATGATGTTCAATTTATCACGTGCTTAGCAGATATTGCACATATTCCCACAAATCGACGAACAGGCTTTAAATAGGGAATATCTATGGAGATGTGACTTGCTCCCTGTACACTGACTCGGTGAGAGTAGGTATATGGGAAAGTATGTAGATAATGCTTTGTCTAGCGCAGGCTAGAGAGTATGCGTGTTAGGTGCCTACGTCTCATATTATGTGTTACGTATTGCGGCTATAAGCTTTATGAAGTGCAGCAGGGCTTTTTGAAAGATGTGGGACACCGTGTTGTTACCCGGTTAGTAACAGATAAATTAAACTGCGCGGATGGTAGAAAACTTCTTTTCAAGACCATTTTATAGCTAAGAACATCAAAACACCAAGATCTAGTTAAAACCACGTAACAGAACCACCTGAATACCTGCTAAAACAGAGCCACTTTTATTGCCACCAGTTAATGAATGAACTAGGCCCCACCTCACGTTAATGATGAAATTCCAGGGTGCTAAAAGAAAACCGGACAAGAGCGAGCGAGTAAGTAATTATTTATTACACGACTGCCCAAAAAGGAGTGTGTTTGTATGTAAGTGAGTTTCTTTATTCCACCATAACTGTTTAAATGCCTGAACAGATTTGGATATATGGGGTATCCCGAGTGACATTGGCTATATTTTTTTTTGAAAAAATTCAATGTGGCGGCAGTATTGCTCCATTTTGAAAAGTGAAAAAAAAATTGTTTAATTATTACTATATGGGTATCAAATTCAAGGCCTTGATGAGCACATTCCAAATATATATAATTTATGGGCACTAGTTTTACCACTATCACTAAAATTTATAAAATAAAAATAAATAATTTAAAAAAATTGAAACACGACTGCCCTGCCAAAAAAAAACAAGTTGTATTCCCTGACTAAACAGATAAATAAAATTGTCATTGCAGTCGAGGGACCTCTTAGATTTAAAAGTGTTCCACAGAATGGTCCCCCGACTGCATTGACAATTTTATTTATCTGTTTAATCAGGGAATACAACTCGTTTTTTTTTACTTTTTAGTTCGTTTTCTGACAGGGCAAAATAAATAATTTAAAAAAATTTAAACACGACTGTTGTTTAAATTTTTTTAAATTATTTATTTTTATTTTATAAACTGGTGCCCATGGGCAGTCGTGTTTTTATTTATTTTTTTAATTATTTATTTTTATTTTATACATTTTAGTGATAGTGGTAAAACTGGTGCCCATGGGCAGTCGTGTTTTTATTTATTTTTTTAATTATATATTTTTATTTACTAAAACACTTAGCCTAGGTAACATGAGTGTTATTTCAATAAGAGATGGGTATGGCTATTACATATGAGAAGGCCCCTGCCATTCAAACTAGGAAAATCCTGTATCTTGAAGGACAGTGTACTTTTAAAGCATTGACACGACTCATTGAGTAGGACTCGTTGACTTAGAACCTTGATTGTTTATAGCTCCAAGTGATCGTAGATCTACGTATTTCATATCAATTTAAACTCGATGCCTTCTCATGTTCCTAAGAAAAAGGGTCTTGACAGACAGACGGACAACTAAGTGATTCTATTGGGGTCCTGTTTTTTCGTTTAAAGATGAAATGAAAAACAGATTGAGAAATATAAATTGTCGGTGTAGTAGCTAGCTAATACACCGACAATTCAGTTATGGTAGTAGAACATGAACCCTTTTGTCATTTTGAAACTCCTATGTTACCTTTGGCCACGGATATCTATGCCTTTGGGAGACATTTTGGGAAGGCAAACCTAAAAAAGTTCGCTTATCCGAATACAGTTTTTGATACGAAGAAAAACGAAGAGATACGATAACACTCTTAAGAATTTTGATTAATGTCTCTTGTGTGTAGCTCTACTTTTCTCATTGAGATAAGGAAAATATTTTGCTGAAAATGATATTATAACCCGAATTTTTCGTCAAGTTTTTTGAAGTATGACAATGT
Source organism: Apamea crenata (assembly GCA_949629185.1). Classification (NCBI taxonomy): domain Eukaryota; kingdom Metazoa; phylum Arthropoda; class Insecta; order Lepidoptera; family Noctuidae; genus Apamea; species Apamea crenata. The sequence continues at coordinate 6,023,448 of OX451371.1, read as the reverse complement.
CTGTTCAGTAACGCCATCATAATAATATCTTTATCTTACTAAAAAAATTAAAGGTTCCTTCATTTTTTCCGTAAGGAATGGAGTTTGACGAAGTCTTTAAAACTTTTAGTAACCCTGCCAATATTTATACCTAAACTTCAAATACATTACCTAAACAGTAAAGATCTTCAAAAAAAATCTTTTGCCCTCAGAAATATACCAGAAGCATTAATTTATTCATGTTTGGTTAATAATTACATGCTAAGGTAAACAATAAACATACATAAATTACATTTATAAGCACTTGGGTCAGTAAAAAGAGTACTTACAGAAAAGCATTCAGCAACATTTTTACACGGAATTACCGTAATCTGAGCAATTAACCGTGTTGACAAGCCCAGAGGAGGTTCTTACAAAAAATGTTGACCTACTTTCATTAAACCATAAAATTAATTGCTATGAAAACAGTCAAGGTTCTTTACAAGCTATTTCGATTATAAGATGTTTAGCCCTGAAAGAAATACGCCTTGTCTTGGCCCTTGCCAAGCTTGCCAAGCTTGATTATTTATTCGATGTTATATTTTGCATATGGGAATAAAACAGCAACCTTGGAACCTTTGGGGTAAAAACAAGCCTTTATTAATGTAGGTTGTTTAATAATTAATTGTAAGAATGTAAATAAAATACCTAGGTATATATTATCAAGCATACGCCATATCTAAATCTCGTGACGATCGCAGCCTCCATTGTTTAAGACGCAGCGAATGTACGTAAATCTCGTAAAGTATTCGCGTCGCGTCGGCTGAAGCGCGATATTACCGTATTACGAGTTTTTAACACCCACCGCGGAAATACGTCGAACTTTACCTACTTAACACGAATTTCTACAAAGTTATCTAAAAATAAAAAAGATCATTGGCTTAAGCCAATTTTTTCTTGTAAATCTCTTTAATCCAATTATTTAATTTGTAATTCCAACATGATTTAATACATACTTTAATCTCATTACAAGAGCACAAAGAAGTAAGCCATATTTATTCTTAAGTAAGCCTAAGTCAGCATTAAAACCCAAATAAAATATGCTTCTTAAACCCAATCAATTCAAATTAAACATCAATTTAATTTAATGATTCTGTTCAAACATAATTATTTTATTTATTGAATTCCCTTTTTCTAAGGAATCGCTATCTTATTCCATCTAATTGATGCTTAAGTGCGATCAAGTATCTTTTGCTTCGGTATCATCATATTCAGGAAGGCGAACAGGAACGAAAAAAATATAAAACTAATTCATCGGTCCTGCATATTCATAATAGTAGGCGTTATCAAGAGCCCAGTTATTAGCCAAATAATTAGTCGTTCAATTAATGAATCGAGTCTGAACATGGCGCGTATCGGTAATTCCAATTAGACGATTTTTACCGATCACTAGTGATGAAAATGGAGCGCAATCCATAAATCACTGAAGATTGTAGATCATTCGACCGTGAGCACACACACAATAGAGCTGCCTGTCGTTATCTTTTAGTAGACTGTATTTCAGCTTCGTGCACACTGCTTGCTCATAATAGATTTATTGAAAAAACTACGGAGTCAGTGCTTTTAATTACAGTATCATTATTTCAGTACAGTAATGTCCTGTAAATTTGAAGTGCATGAAATTAAAAATAGTCGCTCTATTCAAATGGACTATATATTACTCGGTATAGAGGGGAGAGGGTATAAAGTTCACTCATCCTGTATGGAAAAGGGAGGATCCTTCAACCAAACGGGTGTTATATTTACTGGGCCACTGCCTAACGATTGATGTCGGAATGTTGTAAATATGCTAGTTGTTCGGCAAACTCTGCTTGTGCGATGCAGGATTTAGCGTGACGTCAGTATGATGCGTAGTTTGCATGCTGTAGATGTCGCAGATGGATTGTAAAATCCGCTGCTTTACAAAATTGCTAGTTGTTTTACAAAACAGCTCGAAAAACTAAACCACTACGACGAATCCTCTGTGTCACAATTTATTGCAACCGCAATTAAATTTCGACATAAAAAATTGTCTCTATCCCTCATTTTCAAAAAGCAATTTCCTTTTCAGCTCAATCAGCGTGTCCACAATTCAATCATTCAAATGTCAGAATAAAAAGGTTCCATCTCCTATTTCGCATTTATCACCCGAAGCGTTCGAGTGGACGTCGTGACCCCACAAAAGCCTTTTTTATTCCAATAATGATCTTGTATTGTCTAAAATAAAACCAAACTCGACGAAATCCATTGTCAAAGTCAAACAATCTGTTAAATTATTCAGCAGGACTTGTTATTCTTTGCGACGTAAAAGAAGCGTCTTTTTACTATGAAAATATTTACGTTTCTTATGCACAATATACTTTTTCATGCGACGTGTCTACTTTCATACTATGTTACAAACTGATAACAAGTTTTCGTCAATGTTACAGTTTTATAGGACATCACTTCACTATGTTACGAAGAAAAACAAAGAAGAAAGGTTTTTGGCAAAGGCTTTAAAAATTACGAAAAGGATACTGAAATCTTTACAGTTTGTTTTTAGAAGTTGAACGAGTAGTTCGTTCAACTTCTAATTGAAGAATTCTTAAAAAGTCTCTCAGTATTGGAAAACTTGGAAATCTTGCATATTTTGAGTGCATATTATTTTAGTTGTCCATATTTTTTTACAAGAGTCACTAATGTCATCACAAATACTAAAATGTAAACTCCAAATTTTTCAAATCCAGTAATTCGGTTAAACATTCTTACGTGAAAGCTACTCGAGACGACGAGAGACAATTTGATAACGACACCTAGATACCACTGCTCCTGTCCGTATTATTCCTTATTATGCCTTCACGACTTCGGAAACTTGCCAAAGTCGGAAGCCGGCCACAAAGAGCGCCATTATCATTTTACTATTTCTATTATTTAATATTTACTAATACACAACAACACAATTTAATAATACCTTTCGCTCAAATGACTTTTCAGGCAATTACTTAGTTTTATAGGAGTAGCCTATAAAGCTAAGTAATTACCTGAAAGGTCTTTTGAGCGACAGGATAATCTGAAGCATCTAAAAAGGAACCGTTACACTTTGATAAGTGATCAAGCGTATTACCTAAAAGAAAAAAAAATTGAAAATAAACGGCCCTCAACAGAAGCAAGCTTGTTTAGTTGTTTACTATATACCTGCAGCAACAATGGATCTTATCGGATTACCATTACACCTCTAACAACCCAAACCTTCAGGAAATATTTACAGGCGCGTTATGTTATGTGTTATGCATGTTATTCAAAAAATCATGCTTGGAACAAGAACTATACTGATCAACTAGGATCTGAGGGTCTCTGGAAACTACATCAATATGTGGTACCGAACTATGTATCACAATAATCTGAACAACTTCTGTTACGCACTGTGTATAAATATCAAATCTATATTAATAGTTGCTATTTATATGGGTCAGGTGGACCCCTCGCAGAACACATAAAGTTTACGATTCTTGGAGTGTGTCCAGGAGACTCCCGTCTGTTGTCAAAGCTTGCATGTTTCGCTCTTCGAAAAACTGTCGGCGATGTAAAAAATATTTGTGTGTGAGGGTAATAAATACAGTACAGCGTAATTGTTATGTGTCTCTATTAGCAAGAAAATATTATTTTGAAAAAGGTTGTTATCTCTAAAGAACCTAAATGTAACTCAGTTAATAAATATATTTTGTCGCTATCCTGTAAGTTCTGTTCGACCCACGCTTGGAGAAAAACACGATAGAAAAGCAATATACAATCCAATAACAATACGCTTAAAGAGTACTTTACTTTTATAATTACTTTCATGACTAAGGTACCTACTTTTAAAACCAAAACTTGATAACATTTCGGTACAACAATGTTAATACTTTTATTTGTTTTATATTTTTCTTACGCGCATTGATCTTATCATTCTGAGCAAAGATTTTACCAAGCCAATAAAAGCCCTTTCAATATATATTAGATTGTATTTCGATACACTTCTACAGAGCTCATGAAAACGATAACGTAAAACGAATTCGCAATATCAAATAAATCTTAAATATAGGCACGAGTTACACTCACGTTCAGCCTATTAATATAGTATGATAAGGATACTACTACAGGAGTTATTTTTAGCACAACAAAAGTCTATTCCGTGAACAAAAGCGTGTGTGGTAGTAACAAATGAACGCCGATGTGAGCACTACGCAGGTGCGGCATTCAGTCGTGACGACCTACTTTGTAGCCTAGACTTAGCTTATATTTATAGCCATTCGTACAATTTATTGCTTGGTGTGTTGATGAGATCTACAACTAGCTCATTTATGCTTTGTCAATATCATAAGGTTTGAAGCTTTATTCGCGTGGTGGAACTCCCATCATATTTTATTGACCGAAATACCTGCCTTAGCAGTAAAGTTTCTAGAACTTTCTGGAAGTTAACCCCTATATTGCTTCTTATTTGAAACGATTATTTGCCTTCTCTAAAAACCGGGAAGCACAACCATATAATTGAATATTGTGCGAGTTTGGCATAATCCGACGAAATTCTGCATTAAGAAATTTAATCAAACTTTTCAAAAAAAACTAGATGATGAAAACCGGATTAAGAAGTAATTTAGAGAATTTCAGATTAAACTATTCTGGAACACATAACTTAGTATACCTACCTACGATGTTATAAAAAGAAACCGGCTAATTGTGTATAGGATCGCACGCACAGTGAAGGGTTCTGTAGTTGGGATGAATATGTAGGTACGCATGCACAGTACCATAGCAGTAACGATAAAATAATTTTATTGCTGCGTGTTTTTTTGAAAGTTATGACTCAAATTCTCGTCTTAATTGAAAATAATGAAGTGTTCACTGTGTTTCGTCGAGCGTCTGTCTCTTGTCTGTTACTAATGTAGCAGAGACATCTTGAATCGTTATGGATACTAAAAAGAACATTGTAAATGCCTTCTTTGAGGATTGCCTTGCTACAAACGAATGACAACGATTTGTACCCTTCGTTGGCAGGAGTCGACTTTTTACCCGTTTTGACGTGTCCCAAGTGTCCGATGGTGATGAAAATAATCGTTGTCATTGGTATCCCTTCAATTCACTGTAAATTACCATTTTTTAAACATAACAAGTTGCAGAACAATAATATCCTTACATTGTTAAAATTAATTAGGTGCCATCAAACCTCCCAATTATTTTTAACTACGTGGCAGATTGAAATATTGACATGAGTACACAATTATCATTTCAGAGCTCAGTAACATCACCACACAATACTTACCTGACAATATGGTTTTATTAAATGAGTTTCTGTGCGCCTATGTAAATGGAAAATAACAATAATTGTTGTACTTTTGACTAACTTCTGCCCGCGATTTCGTTCGCGCGGAAGTCGTTGAGGAATACGGATTAATGCAATATTGGTAATCCCCCACAGCCAATAGCGTGATAATATATAGCGGTGATCAGACCAGAAAGGAATATTTGTGTATTTAAACAGAATCTATGTAGTAGTTTTTGTGCCAATCAGACACCTACATGTGAAAAAAAATCTAAGAACTATATTGCCGGCATCAGACTGGTTCTCAACTAGCAAACAATATTTAATTGGTAGCAATTACTTTTTTTTTAAATATTCAATGTACAGTTTTGACTGAGTATTATTACGCTAATATTTTATTTTTAGTACAGGTAGATATATTATGGAATTCGCGTGAGACCTAGTGCCATAAAACTTGATGCAATGCAATAGTTTACAAACATTCCCTTTCATTTAGTAACCAAAACAGTGACCCACTTTGTACCTTTTCGCGGTCGTTGACTTGACAACAGTCGCTTTTCTTTTCATCACCTGCTGCAGGCCGCTAGTTTACTCACTTTTGACTGTGTGACCTAGTTAAAGACAAAGCTTTGTCGGTGAGCGATGTGCAAGTAATCTAGATACTGAACTAATGCTATAGAGTTTAAGTGGCTTCACCTGTTGTGATATAGGGAGCATATTGGTTGGACATTAAGTGGATATTTATGATTATCCACGGAGTTAGAAATTATAATATTATAAACCTATTTTTATTCATGTTATACACGTTTTTAAGTGAATGCAATGGTCCACCACTTCATGATCTTCTAGGCTGCACTAGTCAAAGCTGCACTTAAGTTACCTAGAAACTGCTTTAAGCGACTCCGTGAGTGACTCTACTCGAGTGAACTACTGCATGCATACTTTGGGTTGCTTCGAAAACTAAACTGGGCAGTGTTATCGCTAAAAGCGATCTTTTGAAGGACACTTTCACCAAGGATTTAAAGGTAGAAGGAGAGAATACTGCACGTAGTACGTAGTACGTCTACGGTGTAATATTTACATATTATTTATTTATTTTAGCTTTTCGCACATATAGGTACAAAGGCGGACTAAAATATATAAAGCATACATAATTACAATTATCGCATTCTCAATATATAATACCATACTTCTCAGTATCAACGATACTAAATCCTAGTTTCACTAAACTATGTTAAGCTGAAATAAATTGAACGTACTTATTGCGATGCCGATCACAAAAAGTGTGAAAGTCTTTCTTAACGTTAACCTATAAATAACGCCCCGAAACAGAAAACTTTTTACTAGTAACTCGAGGGGAATGAAAGGAGGATAAAAAATATTCAGGGAAATAGCCAACACAGGATAGCCATCTATTCTGATTTCACATGGATGTGTGTTCCTAGTAGGTGCTGCAGTATCTACACTATCCGGTGTTAATAGGGTCCTTTTTCAAAGTCCCATTGATCGATGAAAAACAATGCATCCTCTTTTGCTTTGGAAAGTTTATGGACCATGCAATATACGGACGGCTTTTCCGAAAACAGATGACTGAGAAATATTGCCACATTTCGAATTAACATTTCCCGGTTTTTTCTGTACATTAATAAAGGTAATAATTTTCACTCAGTAGAAGGGATTGTTAACCAGATGAATAGTTAAATGTGGAAGGTGCTTTACTGAGTCCTAAGAGGGTAAACGTTTGGTGAAAAATAAATTAATGAGGCTGAGAAAAAGCCTGAAACGCAAAAAATAAAGCCACTCAAGCACACATATCGCCTCTTAGAACGTCGATTTAACGATGACCTGGCCCTGGCCCTGGTACTGCCATTTTTTATCGAAAACTAATCAAGGCATAATATTAATGCATTTCAATTTAATTAATTATATTTAATTTGAGTTCAGGTTCCGAACTGCCATTTTTTAGGGTTCCGTACCTCGAAAGGAAAAAACGGAATCCTTATAGGATCACTTTGTTGTCCGTCCGGCCGTCCATCCGTCTGTCTGTCAAGACCCTTTTTCTCGGGAACGCGTGGAGGTATCAAGCTGGAATTAATATCAAATACTCAAGTCTACTGACCCTTAGAGCTGTCAAAAAATCAAACTTCTAAGCCAACGCAATCAAAAGATACAGCCGTTTATGCCGCCAATTTCCACAAATTGTCGACAAGTTTTAGTTACATAATATAATAAAAATATTTTTAATTATTTTAAATTGTACGAAACCCTCGGTGCACGAGTCCGACTCGCACTTGGCCCTTTTTTATTTTTGAAGTGGTAGGTAAAATACAATATAAATATTGTCGTATCTTATTATATTTAACAGTCTGCATTGCATATTTATAATTGCATGTTTAAATGACTCCGTACAGATTTTTATTTTCAAAATATAATCGCTAATGAAATTATTTCTCATTGATATTTAAAAAATCCTTACCTCTTTTTAAAATATCTAACGAAAATGGGTAAGTAACTTCAATATACATAGCATTGTATTACGTCACTTACTTCGTTTTCACCCGACCTCACTATACGAGTGAGGTCGGGTAATAACGAAGTTTGTGACGCTCCATATACTCCTTCAGTGTTTTTTTTTTTAATTATATTACTTAGTGAAGCATTTCTTTACAGCGGCCTCTACCTAGTTTTACATATTTAAAAGATTCGCTGAATGAAGCGAGGGAGCGATGGTAGAAAGAATTTATGCAATTGTGTTACATAAAAAAACTGTAGGTACATTAATTAAAAAGCTCTAAATGAAGTAGCGAACGATCATGGCATTAAATAGACGAGTCATTAAGCTTGGCAGCAGTTCACGTTGCTAAGTGAACATGTGAGGATATAATTGGAATGTAGTTACGTGGGTTTTTCTGTTTTTGCATACTCTTCAAATGTGGTGTGTTGACATTTACAATCTTAATGTTTTGTGTTATCATCAAAGTAGGAATTAACCTTCAAAACTGGCAAGTTACTATGATACCTCGTACATAATTTCAATTTATAAGTTCACGCGATAGAAATAAATCATAAAAACTTGAAGTTTGCAAACAACATGTTAATTACTAACTTTCCCTTCTATCTTGTGTATTCCAGGTGTTTCTAATAATTTTCCCCAAGTTGTTTAATCATTAAGTTTGTTTGCGACATCAATGAGAGTCGCTATTAAAATAATTATGACAAATTGTGCTTCGCCCATATATTCAGTTAGATAAGTGTTTGCTCCACATGTTGAGTACTTACCTTTGTGAGTAAGGCGTCTCAAAACGACCCCACATCGCTATAACTCTTGATTATGAAAATAAAAAATTTGCTCAAGCTAGTTTGAAACCAGCTTTCCCTGGCCATTATAACCAAATTCGCAGTAACGTAATCTGCCATTTTGGCACCTAATCAAAAGATCTTGCCTACAATTGGGAATTTTAAAGACAATATTTTTCAAACCCAGAATATCAATTTTTGCTGTCAAGGATTTTCCTTAAAACAAATCTTATACTGAAAAAAGGAAAGCAAAAACTCTAAAAAAACATATGACAGTAAAAAATTTGGTTAATAAATAACAGCGCTTTTAACCGGAATCGTACTCGTACTCGGAAAAGTTTTGCGGCAGGATTTGTCGGACACTAAATAACATTGTAGTCCAATATCACACCCTGGTTAATCCTCACATACCTCACGTAGAGTTTCAGTATATTATGATGTCTTTGCGTAAGGGATAAAGGCGGATGGGCATTTATGTAAGGGATGCGTCCCTATCGACCAATAATAACCACAAAAATATGTCGTTGAAAAGCTTTTGTCATAGCTTTAACTTATTACTTTGACGGTAACTCTCATTGTATTAAAAATCGTTATATAATAAGCCGTTGTCCCCGAATTTGTTCAATGCTTTCGCTACGTCGAAGAATAACATGCCCGTCATCGCGTTACGCTGAGAACCAGCGGTTAAGGTCTTCAATAGTTAGGAAAGAACCTCTAAGTTTGACTTCAGCATCAACCTTGGCATGGTTTTTAGTTTCAGCTGTAACTTTTTCCTGATTTCAGACTAACAGCCATGGTACTAAAAGACAATCATAAAAAGAGCTTTTCAACGACATACGTCCGGTCGTTATTGGTTTATTTTATCGCATCATGCTTTTTCATGGAAATATATATAATATCATAATTAACAATAACGTCTCTCATTGTTCTTGGAACTTTGTTGTGGATTCAGCTACATAGGTAAATTTTGGATTGATTTAACCGCTTGGTTTGATTTGCGCTCGTGTAGACTTAATGTATTAAGTTACAAGTTAAGTGCTCAGAGATATGAACTTACCAAGAAACTTTTGCAAATACATATAAAACAGAATATACTATTTATCACCTTGTGATTATATCCTAAAAACGGTTTTGACACACAGTTCTAGTCTAGATCTAAAAAAATCTTTGCCTTTTCGAAGAACTTGTGCGTGGTTTTGAACTGGAGTTCTCGCGGTTGAGCGCGCACCGTCATGTTCCAGCTAAAGCACGTAATTTAATGGACCATTTCACGATCATTTTGGCACCTTTGAAATTTGCTAGAGTTAAATGAAGTGATCTCTTTAGTTCAGCTTAGTATGTCAATGCTTCCAGAGCAATGTGACTATCTGATCCAGTTGTTCGGGTTATGCATGTTTGCACGTAGTTTTTGTATCTATTTGTAAACACGAATGGTCTAAAGTGTTTACTGTTTTTTTTAATATGCTAAAAGTATATGAATTTCAGCACATTACAAGTGCCATATTGCTTCCACGTAGACGAGAAAAAAAAAACAAATATGACACTGGACGAGTCCCGTTTATGGCCGAGTCGTGCGTTGTAACATTTTATAAGCAGCGCTTCTGCTTACCCAGCACTGGTCACGTGAACGAGCAACAATTTGAATATCGTTACAAAACCCGCAATATTATAAATGTGAAAGTCTGTATGTTTGGATATTTGTTACTCAATCACGCTAAAACGGCTGAACGGATTTGGATTATATTAATCACACAGATAGTTTATAACCTGTATTCACACATAATTACTTTATCCCGGTAAATGAAATTGCTGCGGGCGAAGTCGCGGGCAAGAGCTAGAATTTTTTTTTTTTTTTAATTTAGCTTTATTTTAGAAGTGGTCTGTCTGTGAACTTAGGTATCGTGTGTTAAGAATTTGATATTATTTTAATTTGAAATACTTAAAAGTACTTACAGTATCAAATAAACAAGTTTGCTGTTACAAACTAATATAAAATACTTGAAACATCATCTTAGCCTTTAATTTAAAATATCTTGTTTCTGCTTTCTCTTAGATTCCAATCAAGATCAAGTTGGTTATTTAAATTTGAAGCAAACCAGACGAATATTATTTTAATAAAACGAGATATTTTCTAGTGGATCCTTTATAAGCTGAGCAATTTAAACGTTGTATAAAAAACTTTGCAGTAAAGCAAACATCTGTATTCAGATTTACATAAAAAAGGAATCACATTTTATCGAAGTATTTTAATCATTACAATGAAATGCATAGTTTACCCAAGTGACCTTTTTGTTTTGTTTCATCCCTGCATCAATTCCATGCTCTCGTAGGTAATTATTTATGTTCAGTAGCCGGGTACTACACGACAATTACCACTTACCCGTGTGCTATGTAGGTGGTGGCGACCTAGATAACGTTAAGCGTTTCCTGCGAGGAGCAACATTTAACACTCATAAGGTTTTCCGTCGTTTGAAGGCTTCGGTTCGAGCTCCTCCGAACCAAACACGTCTTGAACTCTCTATTTACATTACAATCATAACTCCTTGGGGCCAAGGAGATGAACTCCTACTTTACGCATGCGTGATAAATCCTTTACCATTTGGAATCTTTGGTTAGGGTTTTGGTTAATACGTTTTGATAAACATAATTGCAAAGTCATTATAGTGGCATAGTGATAGATAAGTGCCAATTCGTGATTGTAATAACCTGGATAACTCACGGTTACTATCTAAACAGTTGAGGCAATACGTCAAATTAACGACACAACTTATCACATTAATACTCAATAACTAACAATGGTTACCATTAATCTCAATTAGAACATAATAACAGATTTCTTGATAATACTGTTTGAAGTAATTTGTTCCGTTGTGGTTGTACTAAGTCGTGATTAACACTGACTCTCTCGGTTCACTGTTGTACGGCACAGTACAATGTAGGAGAAATTCTGAACACTACCATCCCAAAGGGGTTGTGTTCATTCATACAATGTGTAGTTTTCTAAAATTAACTACTGCTACGTGTGTTGGAGTTTCGCCTGTGGCAGACATTACAATAAAATGAGACTTCCTTTTGTGTGCATTATATATAATGTAATGCGTTCGAGTCCCATTTAAGGGAATTACGCTTAACTTATAGCACTGGCTCATCCTGCGTTTGTAAGGATTTAATTGTTTAATTTTATTAAATAGGCCCATGTGCAAAGGATAATTTCGATTGCATTTGTTTCTAATTGTCATATCGATAGCCAACAGTGATTTGTGTGTTAACTACTGTCTACGAAGAAAAAAAAAAGTTGGTCCTCTGTCATCGACTGTCGTACGCTTATTAATACTGCGCCAATGATTCCTTCATCCATGTAGGGGATGAGCTTGGTGAACAATATGTATAGACAATGAGTAACTACAGCTTAGGCACCACAGTTAATGTAGAAGGTAAGGTCTAGGTAAGGTCAATTAACTGCAATCTGGCAGGGGGCAATCACTTTTTTTGCTTTAATCGTGTAAGAATTTGTATTCATGAAACACCGTCATTATGTTTGTGTGAACTCGTCTCATTGTAATAATGTTTCGTTGAATAATTAAAAAACATATTTTCGCTTCACATCGTTCATATGGACACACTACATTATCACCACAGGATGTGTACGGAGTTATCAAACACATGATTTCTTGCCTAGATAAACAGCCTAGACTAATAGGTATACTGAGCTTGTTTACGAAATTATACTTTTATACTTTTAGTTCGTTTATATTTCCGTGTTGATTCGAACAAACTCGTGTTATAAAATGCCAATTGATTTGTATTAATAACGTTAGGACAAAATTACTTCAAAGAAAATTCCAGATCATTCATAATGAAGGTCAGATTAGTCTGACCTTAATAATTATTGTCTGTCTAGACACGTAGTTAACCTTCGTGCAGCCGAGAAAAAATGTCAGAAGAAAAACTAATTTGCTGTGTCTCGGGAAAATACCTATTATCGGGGTCCTAACGTGTTTTGGGTAGGTTTGTTGAGGTCAAATGGCTAGAGGCGAACACGTAGATTAATAAACACAGAGAGAGGAAAATAGTTAACTTGCCGTAAGCCTGAAACATAATAATAGTCATGTGTATGAAATGCACGCCTTATAAAGCAGTTAAACATTGCCTGACTAAACATACTCTTTATAAATAGATATGCTTCTCCCGAGGGCTTTCTCAAACTGTTAACATGTTCCAACTACACCAATCTCTTGCAATAACACTGGGATAATCAGCACACTGTCTCTAATATCTAACACCATATCTGCTAGCTGCTCGAATCAAGCAGCTCGTGTGGTAAGATTAGTTTCCGTAGGTAGGTAGGTATACAATAATATGCGCCCACTAATTACAGCCAACCAAGTAATAATCTTAGATCAAGTAAATTTTATGATGGATATTATGTTCTCTGTAATATTGTACTCGACTACGGCAAAGCCAAAAGGAAGCCAAAACTCTTCGAAAGCTTAAATGCAAATTTTCGCAATTCTGCTCGTATTTGCTATCGTAACGAGTAAACCAAATTGATGTTTGACTGACTGACCAAATTCGACTGAATGTGTATAAGTAAACAGATTAGTTCGCAAATTGATTTTGAAAATTCATTGACTCCATGTGTGTTGTATGGAATACAAAGATAATATAAATAGGGCTGTTACTGTCACGTCTTTTTCCTAAATAATTAGCTGGAGAAATTACATTTATATATTACGGAGAAGGTACGTCTCTCTAGTTATCATCAGCCATATTTTACCAATTGTCGGAGTACTATAGTCTATTGATGCGCAATAGGAAAACCGTTTGCAGATCAAATCAAATTATAATTTACGAATCACACACTGTAGGTACACGACACAACGATACGGAACGCGAGACAGCTTCTGAGCACATGTTGTCTGCACGATATCCAATGGTCAAGAGGAGGTGGCTGCACACCGCTCGGTAGCTGTCGTCAACTCGCGCGAACGTCAGGCTAGACTCTGCCGAGCACCACCTGGTGGCGCTGGCGTCCCGATCAGCCGAACGACAGACCAACGCATTTTTGACATATTTTATTTTTATAAATATACTTTATTGTTAATTGTAATGGTTAAATGGCTAAATAATGCCTAAGTAATTATTGTTTCCAATTCTAAGGTTCGTAAACTCGAACCATTTATATCAATTAAACCAATTACAGGTACTTTTGAATTGTTAAGGGGTCGGTCAGTCAGAAAGATGAAGCTAGTTGCCCATTCCAAAGCGTAGTAGGGTCCTATGGAGAAAAACGGGCGAGAAGCTCCTAAATATTTCATTTAGGAATCTTAACTATACAAAGCCAACGCCAACAATAGCGACTTAGTCTTCTAACATATATGCGATCCTAAATCTTACGAACGAATCACATTCAATAAAATACTGTTACTTTGTGCCTGTAGAAACATGAATACCACTAATTGACTAGCAAGATTGAATTGCATAATATCATGCCACTTTTACAGCATTATTTCTAGCCTACAGTTTATTACACCGTGGCGTACCCACACAGGGACACATTTGCATGCAAACGCGAATATATTCGCAAATCTTCAAATTCAATTATCATCATGTGACACTCGCGTTCACACGACGCGGTGACTCCAACTGTGAGACCTTTAGCAGACTAATGTGATTGTAGGTAATCATTTCATCTAAATTGAAATTGAACTGGAAATGTTTGCCACGATGTTATTTGACTCAAATGAGAGCAAGTAGCATAAAATGTCGGCTACGTATTATTCTTTAGATTTCTCAGGAAAGACACATAACATTAACAAACTTGGATCACCAATAACTACCGAACTTGTCTCATTACTGGGAGACAATCGTAAAGTAAACACATATTGGAATGGTATTCACGTAAACTTTTGTCTTCTTATTTTTCGTTATAGCTTAATATCATTGATATTTCTATGTACTAAAGTAGGTAGTGAAAGTCAAATGTATCAGATCAACAGGATGTATTGCAGAAAGAAAAGTTCAGCAAGGGGCTAGTTTACTTACAACAAACAATACAGATAGTTCCTAAGGGATACTAACCATTAGCATGCACGAGCAAGGCCGAGCTGTTAATCTAACACCCTTTTCCCAATAATGAAGTACACTCTTGGGGATCCGAAAACGCGAGAAATATGTATTTTTGTTTGTGCTACTAGGTCCGACTGTATTTGTCTGGGATTAGAGGTTTTTCCGTAAAAAATATTGTCACCAATTTAGGACTTTCTCTGATACATTGTGTAATGAAACATCACACCAGTAATGCCCGAAGATAGGCAGGAGTGTACTGTACGGTATGTGTAAAGTTATGATGACGTTGCAATGTTTGCGAATCAACAATCAATAGTTTACATTAGTTCAGCTGGCACAATAACATTCCTTGTGTTATTACAAGCGCAAATCATACTTACCAGTAGGTTAAGTAACTAACCAACGATCTATTCACATAATTATGTCTGTAGTCATATAATTAGGTCGGTTAAAAATTAGATGTTCCACAATATTAACACTAAACGCGTGGATCTGCGTAAATTAAACTATAGATGTTATTTAAATTTCAATTTATTTAAAGATGCACTTTAGATGCGGTTTAGTAAACTCACAGAAACTGTAGGTAAAGGTTGTAACGTCTCTCCCATTTTACTATTTGCCTCTTGGCCAACCATAGACATCTCTCCTGGAACTAAATACATCTGGATCCCCATGATGTCTATTAAGGAGTGCTTGATGCAGTAGTCCGTGGGCACTTCGTCTGAGAGGTGCAGTTCCTCCCCAGTCATGATAGTCTTCGTGCTGACACTTGATTTCAGCCAGGCTTACTATGCAGACAAAAAGGACGAGTACCTAGTTTAAACATTTTGCAATCGCCTTCGAATTCCAAAAGATTACTGAATTTTTAATAGACCCTGTAGATATATTTATATAAAGGAAATAAGATAAATCAATTAGTTTCACAAACCAATTTGTATTTGTTTCTGTTGTAATGATCAAAATTTACTTGTAAGAGCAATAAATGAGCACAAATCAATTGTTATCGTTCAGTGTTTCCGATTTGACCCTTAAGTCAATTTTATTGACATGAAGTCTTATTACCTGTAGAATTGAGCAAAATAAACACAACAACATGCATAAACAGCATCTAATGTTCAATAGGGGAGCTGGTCCACTTTTGAAACGCTTCCCCTCTGGGCATAAAAATTTGTGTCTAAAAATTCTAAAGTACCAATAGCGTTGCACCGGCACTTCAGTAAATTACATTGATTTATTCAACCATAGATGTTTCCTATGAATGATTTACACTTGTATACCTAATAATAGAATTTCAATCAGCACGAATGATCACCGACATTCGACCACTCTGTTTGGAACAGTAACATCTACTGCCTAACGAGACAAGCATTGAACGCGTGCCAATTCGGGAGATGTATTGTGTCCAGAGCTGCTAATGCATTATCAGGGTTCGCAGACTCTTCATATCTAGTATCTCTTTATTCACCACCTAGCGCTTGTTACGGTTTAACAGTCCGTAAGCGAGTGTTGTCACGCTGACCGATCACGTCTGTCCTCGGGGACACGTACGTGAGCCAATGTCCAGCATTATTACCTACTCTCCCGGGGCCTATAACTTATAAGGTGCACATACTTCACATTCGCCTTACATACACACGATAATCACACCAAACATTACCTAATAAGACGTCAAGGTACACTTCCTTCTTTCAGTATATTCAGGTATATATAACCTACCTGTTTAGTGTCGTGGTGGCAAGGGTCAAAGGTTGCTGAATGATAGCCTATCATGGTACGGTACCTACAATAATAAATAATCGATATTTTTTCTAAACAGAAATAATCGTTTCACGACAAGTGAGTAGATCTACTCTTGAAAATATTTCAGAATACATGGAAATTTCTAACAAAGTTTGGACATTAAGTACATTGGCTAGGTCTTACTCGCTAGCGCTTTATCTGAAACTCAGAAACGCTCCAGAGCTCTAATTAGAATATTTACTTTACATAATTTATGGTTAGAAAGGAGGTGACTATCGAAATGTCGTCTGTAAGAAATGTATGAAAGAAAAACACATGTGGCGCCGACCCCAAATAAATTGGGATGATGGCAGGAGAATGATGATGTTGACTTAGCACTTATTATACCGAGTCCACTGCTCTCTCTAATTCCGAGGATTTTTAATTTGGCATACGAGTACCCAAAGTGAACCTAATAGTCAAAGGTAAGCGTAGTCTTGGGTTGGAGCCCAGACTGTGTGATAATTTAATTATTTCTGTCTTACAAACCAATACCCTAGAAACGTTTTGTACTATTTGTGTCTGTCATCCATTAAATAAAAGGTACCATTAGAACCATTGTGATCCAAGCGCCTTTAAATTTCACCCTTCATGCCCCATATTTTTATAATAAATCGCATTAACCAGCCCAATTTTTCATAAACGATAGTCGTAAATCATGCGAACTTAATTTGATGGGGTAACCCAGGTGTCCTAACCGAAAAGATCGTTCGCGCCAATACGCGATCGGCGCGTTTATTACGTTAATCGTTTGTTCGTAAAAGGAATGTCGACGCGACGCGCGATCAAAGGCCAACCTTTCTTTAGATTTTACTCGCCAACGGTTTTGAAAGAAAAATAATAGCTACGAATGTGAAAATATTTACGGTCAATGTGCCACTACCAGCACGCGCCGTGTCGTTCCTTTTATTTTTTGTTGCGCGATGGAAATGTTCATGGACTTCCTCCATCGTGGGAGTGATAGAGAGAGCACGGTGGTTTTAGCCGGACTCTTACCGACTAAAACCACCGCGGTGCTCCACCCTGGCCTATGGCCGGGGTTTCAGGATTTGCATAAGTATTCACTGCTCCCCCGACAGGCCCCGACCCGCTGTTCCTCAGCGGATCCCACCACCCCATGCGGCCATTCCCACAATGGTCGCACCCACTCTCGAATGCCGCGCGTGGAACACTGCGGCGCCAACTCGGGCCCGTCTGGTCGGACGACGGACGCCTCTAGTCCGCCGCCCGCAGGCCACCTCTCATGGAGTTCGCAGATCGCTTTGCACCCTTCTCGGGCGCCCGGTGCGTCTCCTGCGGGAGGGGAGAGAGGATGCGGCTTCTCTCTCCGGCTCGGCCGCCGCCTTTGCAGACATGAAATCCTCGCAGAAGGAGGCAACCCCGTCCCATGCGCTCCCACTCGACCATCGATTAAACGACGGCCGGGAGCTAGAGATCTCCCCGCCTATTGCCACGATGAGATCATGGCGCAGCCCTGCCCAAGCTGAGCACACCTCCAACGTGTGCTGCGCCGTATCTTCCAGGAAGCCGTAAGACATATAAGCTATACGACACAGGTACTTCCCAAAGGAGCCGTGGCCGAACAGTACCTGCGTCAGCCGGGAGCTGAGGGCGCCATGCCGCCTCGCGATCCACGCCTCCATGACGGGGCTTACCGCCGCTATAACGCAGCGTGTCCCGTGTCGTTCCTGACACTTCTATAAAAACCTGAATATTTGTTACGCCCGAGTTTATCAACACTAACTAAAATAATTGAAAACCTTCTAACTTTTTAATTTCTCTTTTTTTACATATTTGCTTTTAGCTACTTTGTATTAGTGTGTCCTTACACAATGATGTATGAATATTTTATAATGTGCGTTTTATGTGGGTAAAATAAACAATTTTTCTTTCTAGCTTTCTGCATCTTATTTGAGATTCATAAATAAAAGATTTTCAAACTACTCGAGAAGTAACTAGGCCGAAGTGGTTTGAGCAAAGTAAACATAGAATTATAGTACTTTCGTATATATTTTTAACAGTTAATGTTGTTGTTTAAAAGCTGCTGGCTTAGTGAACAGTTAAGGGATTTAGTTCAAGTGTCTCCAGCGCACTAATTGAGCGTTAAATCTCAACTGCGACACGATGTCTGTACTTCCACAAAGTTGGATACTTAACTGATGCTGTAGCGGCATATACACATATACACATAATAGGCAATAGGCTCGCTCCCTATTACTTGGGACTTAAACATAACTGGCGAAATGTGGGTGTACTAATAGGAGTACCCTGACTAACCCTTCGGGGAATACAGGCGTCATGTTATGTTATGTAGGACTAATGTAGCTAAATCCTACCTTCTCTTCCATTGATACTTCCTTATAGGTGTGATTATTCAGGTAGGTATTATAGCTAGCTTGTAATACGTTCCAAGGCATAGCACACGGATATCAATTAGCACAAGAAATACGGAGGATTGACGAGCGAGCTAGCCTAGGTTATTAAGTATAGTCCCAAAGTTAACAAGCATAGAAGCCGAAAGTGAAAGTACTACACTACTTTCACTACTTCTTATCACACTTTAGTGAAATTGCAAATTACTTTTAGCATAAACGCTAAGCGGGTGTAAGCATAACAGTAAGCAGCTTAGAATATAGGACAATACGAAAAGAAATTCCTTTTTCTTTTTTATCGCGACACTAACTCAAATAGAAAACAGTTGTGAGTTCAGAGAACAGAACTTTATCGCTAAATAAATAGGCCTGACAGGGTTAAAATAAAGCGATTACTATAATAGTAACACAATAAAATAATGCCTCTCGCTCAGAGGCTTATCAGAGGATACGCGATGGCTTGCCAAAAGTTATTCCTTTAGTCGAAAACGAAGATTTTCGCACTCCACTTTGATTTAGGTATTTTTCCTGCTTCAACTGTAAGCAAAATTGAATTTGCATATCTTCGGGGAGTGCAAGCGTTAAATCAAGGATTTATTTGCCGCCTTCAACCGACAAAGTGCAAATATTGTTTTACATTTCATGTTATTTAAATTGAAATGCTATTAGCTTTTTCTTTACTTCTTATTTATTACAAGTTTGTTCCAACAAAGATTAACCGTGGAAAAAAAGATTTACGGAAAAGAACGTAGGTAGGAACAACTACGATGTTACCTCAAGGACACACGATGCAATACTACCTGAAAAATGCTTTTTATAAACTGTTTCATGAAACTTATCGTGTGAATTATCAACATTTTTGTTGGAATATCTGTGTCTTGGGAGCTTTGTTGTTCAGCGCTATGGAGTTAAAGCTTATTTACTCAATACATTTCTATGCAAGTAGTTGATACTCGAGTTTATAAGCCCGAATCTATTGGCGGTGATGGTATACCGTCATTTCTCCAATATTAACGAAAAAGGCTTTAACAAAAGTAACATTCTCCGAAGCGCCTCGAACTGTTTTGTTGTAATTGACGTTCCCTCCCATTCCGGAAGATAGTTTTGTAGTGATTGGCTACAATTATTTTTTATTATTTTATGAATATAGGCATTTTTTTCCATAAGAAAATTTATAATTTAAATATTATCTGTACCAAGGCTGCTGCCTCGTGTATTCCTTCCTAATTGGTATAATTTCAGTAGGTACCTATCACAGTTAACAATCCTTTTTTTAACAAGAATGAGATTTTACCTTGTTGTAAGAGAGAACAAGGGGTTGATTAAGATAAATATTCTGGTCGATTTCTTTGTCCATCTTTTTTTAGTATCTAAGTACGTATGTTCTAGTTTAAATAAATTACAGGATAGATTTCTGTGACCAAGTATAAACGTGATTTTAGGTATATAATATTCATCGCAGGTAAATGGCCTACAACGTGCAACGTCAGCTGTATAAGGTACATCCTACGAACAGCGGGGTCCTAATGACCTGAGATGGGACACAAGATTACCTAGCAACAGAGAGACCCTCTCAGTAGTAATTAAAGTTAAGCTCAGTACTGCTGAGTGCACACCACATCATGAGGGCGGTTTATTGTAGAGTCCTTCACTGTATTTGCAATTAGTGTCTATCGTTGTTAAGAAAATATGTCAATGTGGCTACAGTACCACTATCTAAAGTACCTGATAGATACGTTATAGTAATAGCATATTTTTTAATTTTTAGCTACTAGACCTAAACGTTAGTTTAAATATGCACTTACGCTAAAGAGAGCGTTTGTGTTGTGATTCATGCCTATGTAGTGGCCTATGCAGCCTTCTTTCCGACACATCCAGGCCCAGGTAGGTTAGTTTTAGAGCAGCTCTTAACATCTTGAATAATGTATCATATAACAGCATACTACCAAGACAGAGAAACATGTTTAATAACAGAGGTACCCTCAAGGGAGCACACACAGTACTAGCAACATAATTTAGGGGTAAACATTTGAAACATTAAGTAACGAGCCGCCGGGTTGGACTGACGAGTTAATAGGCTCACGTGCTTACTGAGTGTTTATGTTAATGTTGCAAATTATAGTTTAAATGAGAACATACTCGTACATACATATTTTAGGTTATGAACCGTCGCTACGGCGTAGTTAGCTTATGTGTGCTACGCTATAGAGTGAAAAACCAGCTTTTTAAAAACTGGCGGACGTTTTTCCATTCTATCGTCGCTCGTTCAAGTGCCGAGTCGTTTGATAATACCCAGAGCACAGATTCTTTGAAAATACAGATAAAACTCTCAAGTCTCAAGACATGCATTATGCAACAACAAGTTTCTTTAGGCAAAACAATCTGTTCATTCGCTAATACCGTCCTGGTTCTTGGATTAAAGTGTTTTCTTTACGTAATGTTATGTTTAAAGGGCTTCTGGGTGGTCTGACAACCAGTCTTACCAAGGGGTATCGTATTACCCAGTCAGTGATGGATTGTGGAGGTCAGACAGGCAGTCGTACCATGTAAAATATTGGTATTCAGCTGCGCCCGGTTAGACTGGAAGTATTTTCCCAACATACTTGGGACAAGACTATGCAGATTGGTTGCGTGGTTTTATCTTACTTCCAGATGGTCATAAACACCCACTAACTTTGGTGAATTATTTCGAAATAAGTGTTTGAATACTCATACTAAAAATATTTGAACATTTTTTATCTAAATTGTCATTTTAATCCTGCCGAATTAATTACATTTTTAAGCGTTAAAACTGCTCCTGAATAATTCTTTTATCATATTTTAATTATTAAGATTAATTTAATTCATTTAGGGACTGTAACGTAAACGGACTGTAAGCGGCTGTAACAGCAAACTAATATACAGCATCTAACTACAACATGCGTGTGCAATTTATTATAATAACCTTTATAATCATTTGGACTATTTACATTCTGCGGCTTCCTTTAGAAGCTCCATAATATGAGTATGTATATAATAAATAAAAAAGTTTAGAGTGTTTACAAAAACAAAAGTAACGTCGTGAGGACGTGCATGTTACAGGCGAGGAACCAGAGGGGTCCCGTCCTACCGGTAAGTTATGTGTTTTTGAAAACAATTTATGTACCTACCTGAAGGAAGCAGTATATTATCATAGCGAGGTGATCATGATATGTTAAGTAGGACAAATGGGGCTGTGTTGAATATTACGGAGAGCCCCTGTGAACCTCAATTATAACTTGATAATATTGTACATTATTATGATGTATTTTCCTGAAGGTAATACCTCCTACCTATATACCAGAGGTACAAGAGGTATATAGGCAAGGGATTATTTATCGATACTTTACCAGCACAGTTTGAACACAAGTAAGGCAACAGGTGCAAACTGTGACCACTTTCGAAGTGCTTTTAGTTTCAACTTTAGTAGATCTTACTGCCAATTCAAACCATGTTACCTGTTTACTTATACTGGGAGCATGTTATGAAGGAATAGTGTCAAAAAGTAGCCACATACCTGAAACAAGAATGTTATTGGTAATCAACACACTTTAATCCCCAACCTGTACTTCTTCACGGTCCACGAAGCATCTTAGTTCCTTAGACAACCCATTTAAACTTGATGCAGCAAACTTAGATTATTTCAATCTTTTTAAGAATAAAAGCGGCAATTTTTCTTAAGCTTGTTATATTATATAAAGTCTGACGGAGTATTTTGTAGAGCGAAACATAGAGCTAATATAATTTATCTTGGCTCGCGTCCTAGGGAACTAGACTTGAGATCGAGTTCAGTAGAAATTAACTGTGATATTGTTAGTTAAGTAATTGTTCTTTTAATGCCAGAAATGTACGATAGCATGAATCGGTGCGCGTTTTTACAGGTAAAGGTACGAAAAATGTAAAAAGTTTTCACAAAATGCTATTCCCGTCCCTTTCAAGTTTATCACACTGTAGTTACGTAAAAACTTTATGATGTCATCTTTCTAAATATTTCGTTAGTAAGTATTTCAGTATGCTGTGCATTACATAGCAAAATATTAATCGGAGCATAAATCTCCGTTCACTGCGGGTGAACCAAAAGTTAAATAACAGACATTACTTACTGTTTAAAAAGTTCAACTTCCCGTATTTATGGTGGTTTTCCGTTCGTCATTCAACGTCTGCATTTCTCTAAAGAGGAAGAGAAAAGGTCTGTAACAAATAAGAATGAGAACATGCTATACCAACGTACTCTACGGTTTTAAATTCACGTGTGTAGGTTAAGATATCATTACGCTTTATGATTATTGAACGAGTTTCGGATTACCGATTGCTCGGTGAATTTTAAAAAAATTCAACGGCAGTTTTGAGAAAAACTGCTAAACATAAATAAAAGTAACCTGATTTATATGTACCTACAAAGGTTCACTCGCTCAAAGGATTTGAAGTTATACCAATTCCTTTTGACGTTTCAGTCCGTTTTATTTTCTTGTCAAAGGCTGGAATTGAAGATTTTCATGGCTCCTTTATCACAAGTATGTCAGGGTACTTTGAGGAAAATATCAAGACCACCAGCCGGAAAATTGTGAGGCTCACTATTATAGTGGCTTTATTCGACCGTAACGGTTCTGAGCGTAATTTATTATCCGGTAATAAGCAACATTATCCGGTTAAGAACATTATTAACATTTTTTCAGGACCGACAAGGAAACATAGTTGACTAGAAATTTACAAGTTACCTACGTCGCTGATACGCTAATTGGCTTTAAAATCTTGACTGGTTTATATTACTGGAACTTAATTGGTTTTAAAATAACAAATAAAATATGGTCATATACGTGAATAATTTAAATATAAAATGATATACCTATACGAAAAAAAACCTAAAACATAAATACGAGGAATTATTATCAAACTGAACTATCGAAATGAACCAACTAATATATAATTAGTTGGTTCATTTCGATAGTTCAGTTGAATAACTAATATAATAACTAATGTAGACTAGGAAGGAGTAATATTTTTATATATTACTGTTATTAGTCTGTAAGCCTTCCGAAAATAAATCAAATAAAATATCATAAAAAGGTTATTCGGGCCATCTCTTTGATGTATTTTTTTTTAACAAGAATTGACCATCAAATCAAATAGGTATTTCTTGATTTACATATAACAAAGCTGCTAATAGGGTGCCAAGAAAATATTTAATATCAAATTATGCAAGAATAAACTCGAAAGCTGGCATAACTGTGACACGGAAAAGAAAAGCAAAGACATGAATAACGAAATAAAATGTTACCGTCAAAAGTAATGAGGACAGACGTCGAGGTGGCAAATAATAAAGACATTATTCATCAAAAGTCTCACAGCGGACTTGTAAAAAGTAAATGAAACAATAAAAACGTACAGGTGACTGGTAATTTGAACACGAAGCCAGAAATTGTTTATTTCCAAAGCTTGTTATATTCTGCTTCAGATTTCATTGTAGCTACTTATTATTATACATATAATATAATTTTATGACTTAATTTACGATATAATTCAACTTAAATATATTATTATAAATGTGAATTTTAGTATTTTTTTATTTGTTACTCAATCACGCAAAAACGGTGAAAGGATTTCAATGAAATTTGGCACACCGATAGTTTATAACATGAATTAACGCATAGGATACTTTTATCCTGGTAGTACGTAGGTACTTATCCCACGATACATGAAATTATATGTATTGTGATAATTTCCGACCTCAACTGAAAAGGTAGTAAATAATATACGCACCTAAAAGCTAATAGGTAATATACTCGTAGATAGTGGAAAGATAATAATTTGTTGGTACTTAAGTCAAACATGATTGGAAAAATTCAGTGGAATAATCACTTTAATGCTGGCACTACACTTGGCGTATTTGCGCAAATATTCACGTTACTTCGTTTCTACAAACTGAACTTTATTTAAAAACTTATAGGACATATTTTGTATCACTCAACTAACGCGAATATTTTACCAAATACGCCAAGTGAAGTGCCAGGATTGCATTGTGATGTACGGACAGACGGACACGTCACTAAGATATTTTTAAATGATTCAATTTCCCCATTATCCTATAGCTAGAGTTGTGGGATATCAAAAAAAACACGTTGTATATTTATGTAAATATCGCTATGAAGTTTGTTATCTTTTTGAATCTAGAGAGAATATCGCGGAATATAGGTATTTCAGCTTTTTCCTCGAGGTAAGCAATTCTTACAATGTTATACTGCGTATTATCAGATAGATTTACAATACTTAATAAACTAGGAGTTTTCCCTTTAGCTACGGTTTCCTAGACGAGTGGTGACCGCTACTTAGCGGCCGCAGTGACGGCTGTCATGAAAATGATGGCAGCCAGGTTTGACTTTACAGTGTCAAATATCGCTCTCTAGAAAGACACACCAACTTATTCGTATGAATACCGTTTCAATGGCGTTATTCGCCGCTAAATTGCAGACGGTATGTGGTGGCTACCGCTCTTCTAGGAAACCGTATAGACGCGATGCTTTAACATTTTCATAAAAATGCATTAAAAATGTCACAATAGTAGGTCAATAAAGATACATCTTGTGGAAGCACTTACAATAAAAACCGCAGTAAAAATAAGAATGTAGCTTCTGGGAACTTGGCCATTAGTAGCTCTAACTTAATGTGTACTTAGTCAAGTTTTGATGGAGAACGTTGCGAGAAATTACTTTCATGACGAGTTTGCAATAACTCGAATTTCTGTTGTTCACGATTGTTTTAAATTGGAACTTTTTTGTATATTTCAACATCATTCTCAATACATTGTCAAATCCCTTACTGGTTGCATCGTCATAATGTCAATTTTCACTCACATACCGGACCGGCTGGGCATTAAATACGACGAAAATGATTAAAAGTGAGCGCATTTCAAAGGCCTTAACTGTTGCCCGTGACATAATATGCGCTTGTACGGAACATTTACGCTTGGAACGCGCGAAGTGTGATTGTTATTATTTTATTGTAACTTATTATTTTTCTTTCTACCTTCACTTTTCCATACTTTCTTCATTTGCCTGAAAACCTTTTGATAGACTTGAGTTCATACGATCATTTGTTTTCCACATTCTCTTTCATCGTTAGATTAGCGAGAGTATTAACTGTAAATCTATGTTCACACGCTTGCTCCGGCACCCCGAGGGAGCCGACTGAGTGGAAAGGTTGTTGATGCGTCACACACTAGATAATGATTGAAATAAATGCTCCATTACATTCTTTACGAGGTGTCTGTTTGATCACACATTTTATTTTATTAAGTTTAAGAAAACTTACAGCTCATTTTGTTGAAGACTTTTTCTATATTATTATATAAATTCGGCCACATACTGTGACTTAAGCTAGTGTAATGGGATAAGTTATAGTTATTAAACAATATACATACAATCATTTTCTCTATGTATCAAAATTCAATGCGTTCTTGTTCAAAGTTTAAATGAAAGAAACATAACTCGTGAAAATAGATGACTAATATAGATCCTAATGGATGACTCAATGTTGTGGAGTACGATTGTCACCCAGCATGATGCATTGCCCTCTGCATTAAGACGTTCAGGTGAATAAGCTTAGGTATTCCATTATTGCGTTTAATATGAAATGATAAATGCGGTGCGCGGATCACATTTTATTCATCTGGCAATGTAATAAAGAGACCAGTCAGTCAAAATGTAAGATGGGGAAGGAATTATGATTTAAGTGTTAGAAACAGTCAGGCGATCCATATTGATCAAAGAACTGGGCTATGAATACAATTCCAATTAATTGTATCGTAAAAAAAATACACAATTGCAGGAAAAATTTACGAAGAAATGGAACCAGAGCAATTACTGGCGAATTTGGATAAAAGCATGAGTTATCCTTATGTAGGATTATGTGTGTGTTTCAAACATAAATATTTTAAATGTTACAGGAAATAAATTAGTTTTCCTCACGCGGCAAAGTCCACTTCCCTTTGTTGTGTCTACAGTTTGCAACAATATACAGTATTTCAGTAAAACTGAATTTTAAAACTTTTTATCTCAAAAATTCTTATCCGTTTGTGCGGCATAGTGTCGACATCTATAATAACGATACACATCGTGTGACGTCATATAGGTAATGACGACTAAAACTCTTCAGTTAGCCACTTATTTATTTTCACACAATGCTACGTTTTTCGTTTATTACTAGGTATTCCGTTGACTTTCTATTTATTCTGACAGAGACATGTTAACTTCTCTTGTCTTGAATGCGAACATTTTCCTTTAAGACTCGTGTGACAGTGAAAAGCTGTATTTATCTAAAAGGAGACAAAGATAAACGAACTATTATTATAACGAGCTAGCATTTTGCACCACTTTATGCGTGTAGTATGTCTTTAGATATCGTAGTTTACTACGAATGTCGCTTCATGTCTAGAATCTATATTTATTCACAAAGTAATATTCTAAAGTAACCTAAAGTAATAAAATGTAAGTGGAACATAAACATATGACTTTTTTATTAACTTTTGAATAAGTTGGTGTTGTTTGAAAATATGAATATGTAGCGTAGCATTTTCGAAGACGTTGTTTTGAAATACCACTGACAGTTTTTACGTATAAATGTTGCAAAAGACAATTTATTAATTTGAACTGTTATTAATTAGAAACTAATGTTGTTGCATAATTAAGTTACCTTCTGGGATAATTTAATAAGATAAAGTCAAAACACATTCTGAATTCATAAGAAAATAATAGATAAGAATAAATTATATCAATGTAATGCTACAAAACATATTACTCATTGGGTATTTAAATGTAGCTACAGTATCATGGAACACAAGTTGTAGACATTCAAGTGAATTCTTGTTGGTTTATTCATCTTTTTGCGGCTAACTGAACCGGCCAGGGAAGCGAAGTTGAACCGGAATAACCGCCGGTGATTAGCTGGTTATTATGATTACCGGACTAACATAAACATACAAGTAGATGTTGTATCCATAAGATTACATTTTAAATAAATATCTTAGTTTCAAAAGTAAACAGTCTCAGCAAAAACAACTTTGTTTTTGTCGGTATAGATTGTTTTAATATTTAAAGCTTTCGTCCGTAATTTTAGGCTTCGAAAAGTAAATTAAAAGTATCAATTTCTATCAGCATTTCAAAACATCTTCAGTTTGTGATTTCATCATTTATTGACTTAAAAAAATACTAGACTTGAAAGAATACTAATTCTGTCGCAATTTATAATCAACAGTTCTCTCTCGAACTCCCGAGTTATTTAATAACACTATGCTAAGTCGAGGTATTCACATTTTGCTTTTCGCTTCACAAATACTTGGAGAACAACGGACGCGGAATAAAAACTTTTTTACAAAAATAAAACAACCGACTTCCATAAAAACACTAGAAAGTGAAAAATAACTTTAATTTCGGAAGTCGGTGTCTTTGGTTTTTTTATTTCGTTTTTCGCCACCGACTTCCGAAATTAAAGTTATTTTTCACTTTCTAGTGTTTTTATGGAAGTCGGTTGTTTTTTTTTTTGTAAAAAAGTTTTTATTTTTCACTTTTTTGTTGTTATCATTTTTTTGATTTTTGTTGATTTTTCAAAAATCGCTTGTCCGATTTCGATAAAATTTTCATGGGACCATTTGGAAAGTATACCCTATCCAACAAAAAAAGAATTTTTCAAATCGGTTGGCAAGCGACGGAGTTATGCGCGAACAAACATAAAAAAAAAAAATAAAAAAAAAAATACAAACATCCGAATTGAGAACCTCCTCCTTTTTTAGAAGTCGGTTAACAAATAAGGTATTATTCAAGGGGCTGGTGCAGAGGTGGGGGGTGAAACTTTAACAATTTGTGTGTTGGTGTGCTGTTTGTTGTGGTCGCGCTCATTACAAGTTGGATGAGTCTGGGATGTTGAATTGTTGAGAAAGTACCGATCCTATAGCTTTTGTTTTATTGGATTTAGAATTGGTAAGCGTGGTGCAAGCAATGTGGTTGATGATTGGAAAATGGAACAGACTTCTTATTAGATGTGACAAAACGATACTATACCGACCTTTTTTTTGTTTTTAATTCTAGTATTTATCAGTAGAAACTTGAAAAAGGGTTTGTATATTGTTTTGGAACACTGTATTAATTCGATTTTAGTTTCCCGAATACAATAAAATAAATAGAATAATCCCTTTGGTTGTAACCGCAGTTGAAAGTCCTTCTTACGAAACCACAATTAGTAGCAGGTTACATACCTTACACCATTAAAAACTGAAAATTATTATATTAATTCGGCGACTAATCGACCCAAAACCGGTATCTTCGACTTAGTGCCCTATAAATACAGACCAGATATTCATCTGTGTTCACGCTCACACATACTGCACCCGCTGCACTGATGCCTAACTTCCTATATTCACTGCCGGCCAGCATTGTGCTTGCCACATTATAATACAACGCATATTGTTCGACGTCCTTTCACGATTTCCGCCATGTGAAACTGAAAATGTTTCGGGCATATCTAATAATGTATTACAGTTGGTACTGTTTAGTGTCTGTGTTAAATACTTAGTGCATTCATATTTTTAGAGCTACTTAGGTATTACGGTTATGAGTATAGGTAAAGTAGTACAGAAATTATGCGACATATAAAATAAAATGATTTTCCTTTTCCTGCAAGTATGAGACAAGCAAATCAAATACCAGTGCATTGTGCAGTGGATTCGATGCGATGTGTGTTACGTTGCTGTCTAAGGAATGCCGAAGGTTGCAGCTAACGGAGCGGAATAGGCACATTACATGAAGTTTAGACATTTTAGATACGCCATTTGGGAGGCTTTGTTTTAAGTTTAACGCAACCAGCTTGATCAACGTGATTATTTGGTATTTATGGGAGAAATTGTAAATAAATAATAACAAAAAGGGCTCAATTCCTCGCTAGGTCTTATTTAATAGTCTCATTTTGTTAATCATAGGTATCGAATCAGAAAACAATACTGGAAATTATTAAAACATTGTTTCTGTCAGTGTAACATTACAGTGTCACATTATTTGTTTTTTATGTAGGTAGGTATTATTGTTCTGAACTGTGGTCATCCACACTTCATAGATCATTGTTCCGAAGGCAAAGAGCGGGTGGAGGCAATGACCCGTGAGGTATTGTTGCACATCACTCATCGCCGGAGATTGCTATGTAATGCTGAGTATTTACCCCGGAGTAACACCGATTAAGGAATCTTGAATGCTTGGATCACGTCTTGGTTCAAGACTTGTTTTCAATTGAGTCTATCACATATTCAGTAGGCGGCCTGCTTAGATAGTATATTTTTTAAGAAGTAAGATTGCTTGTGAAAACCCTTAAAAAATTACAGTGCATTTTCAAAATTTACGACATAAATTGTAATTTTCAAAATACATATTAAAAGTCATACGATTTTTTACAACACGAACAACATTCGTATTCAGTGAAGAGTTGTGTTATAATATTTCCGGATACAAGTTTGTTTGATTGTCCTCAGGAATTACATGTTGGTACGAGATTACCGATTTATAGAGTAGATGCTGTATGAGATTAGCGTAATGAACATTATACTACACACAAACATAGTGTGACATATTGTGACATAGGACACACAAATATATTGTGCCCGTTATTACAAATGGCATTCAGAAATGTATACACAAGTTGTTTATGCAGCATTATTTTTACCTCCGATCAACAAAGTATACCTATGACCTGAGCATATATGCTACTTTAATAAAACTTCAGTGTGGCTTTCAACAGACTGTCATTTATTTCGAATCTTCTAGATACGAAACACAGTTATACTAAGAGATATAACAGATGGCGCTAGTAGCGCTAGAAGTACCATGTAGGTTCTTTTGATACATATTTAACATCCTCTCGTAACAAAATAAACTACACAAACATTAACATAAACAAAAATATAATTAAACTATGTTGAGATAAAAAAAAAACTTATATTTTCTCAACACCCATTAAATTTAGAAACTTATAATATTTATTGCTACATAGACTTTTTGTAAGTAAATCAGCTGGCATTTCAGAGGTAGATACATATTCAAGCTTCACTCTATTACGAAATACACATTCACGAACAAAATGATGTCGCACATCTATGTGTTTTGTCCGTTTGTGAAATAACGGATTAGCAGCTAAACTAAGTGAGCTTTGGCTATCACTATACAGGCTTACAGGTATCCTTTCATTTATTTCTAACATATCACATAGTAAATTATTTAAATAAATAGCCTCTTTGCAGGCTTCAGACAATGCCATGTATTCAGCTTCTGTTGATGACAAAGCTACCGTTCTTTGCTTTCTGGACTCATAAGAGATAACACAACCTGACATAACAAAATAAAAGCCGGTATAAGACCTTCTGTCTATAGTACATGATGCCCAGTCAGCATCAGCAAAACCATGTAAACTACTATCACTATCTTTCTTATATACTAAACCATAGCTTTTAGTTTTCTGCAGATATTTCAACAATCTTTTTAAATGTTTCCAATGTTTTTCTTCAAAACAATTATTAAATTGGCTTAAATAACTAACACTATAAGCTATATCTGGTCTTGTTGATACAGAGAGATACATCAGACTACCAATCAACTGTTGGTAGGGGTATTTTTCATCACAATTATTATTTGTACCTTTATCTAACTTTAAATTAACTTCCATAGGGGTATCTGAGCAATGACAATCTGTCATATTAAATTTATCTAAAATATGACTAATAAATTGCTCTTGGTCAACAGTAATACAGTCTTTTTTAACAGTGACTCTCATGCCTAGACTCTGTTTAATCTGACCAAAATCCTTTATTTTAAATTTATTTATTAGTTCAGTCTGTAACTGTAAATAAGAGTTTTTACAATTATAAAATACAAAGAAATCATCCACAAATAAAGCTACAAAGACTTTGACATTGTTATTGCACTTTATAAAGAGACAAGGTTCATACTTAGATTTTCTGTAACCTAAACCTAACAAACAATCTTCCACTCTAGTATACCAGGCCCTAGCAGATTGCTTAAGACCATAGATTGCTCTTTTTAATTTTAACACTTTATTAGGACAATTCTCAAATGAAGAGTACTCAGGTATTTCAGTAAACACATTTTCACTTAGTAAACCATTTAAAAAAGCTGTTGGTACATCAAGGTGATTCATATTAAGGTTAAGTTTAACAGTTAAAGCATAAAGTAGTCTAAGGGTAGAATACCTTAATACAGGTGAGAAAGTTTCAGTAAAGTCAATACCTTTCTTCTGGGTAAAACCCTTTGCAACAAGCCTGGCTCTGTACCGCACTTCATCATCACTATTGTATTTCTTTTTGAACACCCACCTGTTTTTCACCACTGTACCATCCTTTGGTCTGTCCACAAGCTCCCAAGTGTCATTGTCCTTAAAAGATTTCAACTCTTCCTTTATTGCACATCGCCACTGCGCTTCCTCAGGTCCACTCATAGCTTCGTTTAGTGAAATCTGCTCACCTGTCACATCTTCCACACAAATATTGGAATAACCATAGTAATTTGGTTTTCTTATATTACGCTTCTTTGGAAGATCCAAAACCTGTGACTGAGTCACAACAGTTGTATCAGCCAGTGTAAGTGCCCCATGGAAACTGTCTTCTGATTCACTTGATGTTTCATCAGGAACATAATAAGTTGGATCACTTGCATCATCTTCTATCACATCTGTGCTATCTAACTTACTGTTCTCTGTGCTCTCTTGCTGGTCCTCTATTAACATAGTTGCTGAAGATCTGCCATTGGTGTCCTCCATGACTACCACATCTCTGGCAACAATGATCTTCTTTGATTGTGGGTCAAACAAACGGCAACCTTTGGTATTATCTGAATAACCAACTAGGAACATCTTGTTTGCCTTTTTATCCCACTTTTTACGCTTGTCCTTGGGCACATGGACCATCACTGGGCTGCCAAAGATTCGCAAATGACTAACATTTGGCTTTCTGCCCGTCCACATTTCATAGGGTGTAATATCCCTATCTAGGCTTGCTGCTGGCGATCTATTCTTTAAATACGCAGCTGTGTTAACAGCCTCCGCCCAGAACTTTTTTTCAAAATTGGCATCAAATAGGAGACAGCGTGCCTTCTCAACAATAGACCTGTTATACCGCTCAGCTACTCCGTTCTGTTCAGGAGTATATGCAGTGGTTTTCTGATGTACTATACCACATTTTTTCAAATAGTTCTCCATTTCAGTTGAACAGAACTCACCGCCATTATCAGATCTTAATGTTTTTATCTTCTTGGATTGCTGATTCTCGACTAACATTTTGAACTCTTTAAAGTACTTGAATGTTTGATGTTTTGACTGAAGAAAATACACAAAACTCATTCGACTGTAGTCATCAACAAAAATCAGAAAATAAGAAGCCATTCCAAGTGATTTATTTTCCATTGGTCCACATAGGTCGGTGTGGACCAAATCCAGCACATTCTGACTTCTGCTTGTACTCACAGGGAATGGTAACCTTATCTGTTTACCCTGGCAGCATACCGTACAGCTGGATTTATCAATCTCACCACCTTTGTCTAGGAATGTCACGCCTTCAACTGCTCCATTTTGCATTTTGCATAGGTCATTAAGATTTATGTGACCTAACCGTCTGTGCCACGTCGTACTCGAAGCTTTGACTGCCGCCGCCAGTAGTTGCTGAGACTTCACAATGTTTAATTTGTATACTTCGTTTTCTAACCTTGCTTCACCGATGCAATCATTCTGTGAGTTGTATATGAAGCATCCCTTATGAGTGAATGTCACCTTGTTCCCGCTTCCAATAATACGACTCACTGATAACAAATTTGTGGTGAGGTTAGGCACGAACAAGACATTGTTGACCTGTATATCATACTGCTTGTTTCCAACTGCAGTCGTAATTTGCAAGTCTCCCGAACATACTACTTGTACACTTGTTCGATTAGCTACTATTATTTCTTTAGTTTTCGGTTGATATGAAATGTTTGTCAGCATATATTTGTTCGACACTAAATGAGTACTCGCGCCGGAATCAACGTACCAATCGTCTTGACTGAATTCACTCGTTAGGAATACCGAGCTGAATGCATTCATCTTCGCCTTTCCTGAGTTTCCTGACGGACATTGGTTCTTGTAATGCCCAATTTCTTTGCACTTGTAGCAGCGAATAACTTTTGACGTTTTGCTTGTTGTCGCCTGACGATGCGTTTCGTTGTCGCTATGCTTGAAATTTGCATTTGTTATACTTTTACCTCCAACTCGTTTATGATGATTTTTTGCGATGAATGCTCCTTCTGATTTCACCTCGAAATCTGTACTCATATCCAATAGTTTGGTTTTAATAGCATCTGCACCTATTGCCATACCAGAATGCTCAATGGCCATGATCATTGGGCTGAACTTCTCCGGAAGTCCAGCCAAAAGTAACGACCCGATCCATTCATCGTTTATCTCGAAACCGGTACCTTTGAGTTTCTGTGCTGTTTCCACGACTTGTGTGACGTAGCTGGTCATGGACTCACACGTTTCCAAGCGAATAGAAATAAGATTCCTTAGCAAACTGATCTTGCGTGTGTAACCGGAGTCGTCAAACAATGACTTTAGTTTCTTCCATAAACTTTGAACTGTCTTTTCATTTTTAATATGAACATAAAGAGATGGATCGATAGTCATAATAATCTTCGCTTTGGCTTTCTTGTCGTTTGCTTCATCTAGCGATTGCTCGCTGTTCAAATCGACGCCTTCCAAGATGAGATAGTTTTCCACCGCAAACGCCCAATCATCATAATTCTCTCGGCCCTTTAACTTGGGAACGTTTACCGAGTAATTTCCTGCCATTTTAATAGCTGTGCACTATATAAAACTTGTCGAAAAAACTAAATTGCGGGTCTGGGCCCATAACCTAATAAAACTTCAGTGTGGCTTTCAACAGACTGTCATTTATTTCGAATCTTCTAGATACGAAACACAGTTATACTAAGAGATATAACAGATGGCGCTAGTAGCGCTAGAAGTACCATGTAGGTTCTTTTGATACATATTTAACATACTTCATCAATAAATTGTTTCTCCGTCAAGTGCTAACAAGTCATCAAGATCTCGCTTCTAATATCTCTCCGTCTAATTGAAGGTACCGTAATAGCCCACAGAGTTAGGATTATGCTGAAGCTGACGTTATACTAGAACAACGGTTTCAGTATGGTACTTTAATTGTGTCAACTGCAGAGATTATTGAAATAACTTGTTTGTATCGGAATATTACAATGCAAAATAACGACAGACTGATAATGTCAGCAATCCCCGATTAAGGAAATTTGCTTATCAAAGGAAGCTCATGGTTATCGATTTGTATGCAGTCAGATACGACGTGCTACGCGCCGCTACGACTTGCTACGAGCCGCTACGCCACATCTTGGTACGAAATGCTACGAACGGTTACGTCAATACTCGATAGTACGATACTAAATTCTAAGAGCCAGTTAAATTGCACAGTAAAGAACATTATAATTCTATTCTTTTGTTGTAAATCATTGTTTCAGCTTCCACAATTTTGGAGCAGGCATCGCTCGCTCGTGTAGGTATCCTAAATGCCTAAATTATTATTATTTATCATGTATAAGTCTACTGCCACAAATTTAGACAAGAGAAAACTTCTTTATCTGAATGTGTGCTAAAAAGAAAATCTATTCTATAGGAGGTGCTAAAATTTAGAAGCTCACTTCCGTTGCTCGATCAGTATTTTATTGGTTCTTTTTGTAAAATCATTACTAAAATTCTTCCTTTTTTTTGTTAAATTAGAGGGTGGGCAAACCTTGTTGGCCCAGGGGGGCCAAATCTTAAAAAAATCGCCACTGCACTCATTGAAAGGGTGCATATTCCATTTTGCTTTTTTGTGGCTTTTCAGAGAAGAAAAAAGTAATTCATTTCCCACATTTTGTTGTTTTTTTTTTTATCAAACGTTGCCCCACTCTAGGAATTACTCCTGTATTGTGGGTACGTTTACAAACATTTAAACAAACAGCCAGACCCGAAACAACCACCTGTAGGCAATACAAATATTTGTTCCGTGCGGGAATCGAACCCGCGACACGTAGCGCAGCAGTCGATCGCTCAGCCACTGCGCCAACCGTGTCGTCAAAAACTTTGATGATAAGTTTTGTTAGCAGAAAACTTGTTACAAGTATCAAAGTTACGCATTGCGATTCTGATCCTAAATCCCAAGAATGAATGTGTCCCAACAGCACGAGTTACATTTGTTGTCAGTAACCACAAGGTCACGGGACTGACACAGATGTTACGCGAAATAAAAGAACTTGGTACTTATCTGATATCCCAAAATGTAGATGGCTACGATATTAAAACATAAATTTGTTGTTATAGAGAATCACGATAACTACGTAAAAAACTATATTATGACTACCTATTGGTACTGTAATTCATTGTTAATTGATAAATAGTATCTCTTGGCTTCAAAATGCTCGTCTAAATAAAATCTACATATCAAAGTTTTTTTAATCTATTAACTCTTGCTATAAGTTCCACTTGACACACTTCATTTTGTTTTTCGAAAGCTATTTAATTGATGGCATACAATCGTGTGGAGCATTTTTACCAATCTACGATTCCGAGTGTCGGATAAATATTCAGCGGACAAGGCACAAGCTCCGCCGCAGTCAATGTTTGAATAAACGCTATTTGGCAGCATTCAGTAAACATCATCGTTTACAAAATACAAGCCTTTTATCATGCAATATCCAACTCTATTTGCTTTATAAATAGAGTTTAAACTAACATCCAACTTGTGAACCATCAGTCTACAAACCACACATGTTTCGGATGCATCTCATTGCCAAGTCTGACCAAAACTACAAACATTTTAGGAGATACTTTTAAAACTTGGTGCTATTTGCAGAAAATGCAGGTTATTCAAGCTGCTAGACTAATTGATGGGTTTGACGGAAATAGCACACGAATATATAGTGGACCCGGATATGTTGACGCGATCTTATACTTCGTAAAGTCCACCGTCACAGCAGCTATTTTATTTTACTATCTCGTTAATACAGGCTTTATTTCGTAGGATAAGGAGAAGGCTCATCTCAGTTATGATCTTATCTTCTTGTAAAAAAAGAACTGCTGCAGAGGAAATATTTCGTGTAATAGGCTCATTTTTTATTATTGTCAACATTTTGGTACGATTAGTGCCTATCCCTCTGTACCTACCTACTTTCAAGTTATCTTTTTTAATAAACTCACGTTTGAAAAGAATAAAGTTCCAAACGAAGAAAAATATTTGT
Source organism: Apamea crenata (assembly GCA_949629185.1). NCBI lineage: Eukaryota > Metazoa > Arthropoda > Insecta > Lepidoptera > Noctuidae > Apamea > Apamea crenata. The sequence continues at coordinate 5,986,315 of OX451371.1, read as the reverse complement.
GGTCTTGCTTAAACTAAACCTAGCGTAGGTTCGTAGCCCTATATAATAAAATTCTTATTTCATCGAACAAAGTAACGAACAAACCTAGAAAAAGATTGGATTTCCGTATTGCTGCAATATCAGCTTCCAGTTTCAGTCGATTCCAATAATGTAGTTGTAGATTATTTTAATTCCATGCTGCAGTAGGTGGCTCCGCAGAATGTGGTTGAAATAATTTCCGTACAGTCAGCCTCAAACAGACCAAAGCGACAGCTACAATTATGTGCCCAATATGTTATATGTGTTATGGCTACACATTAATGAAATATTATGAAGTATTATATACACAAAATTAAATTGTATACAGCCAAATGAATTATTGTCGATGTAAACATCGTTTTGAGGCTTACTGTACCTTCGTCAAATGCTGATTGTCGATACTCTCGATACTGCATAACAAAACGAAACGCAAATCTGCATAATTGAATGCAATACAAATCAAATCATTTGTCGATTTCATCTCCACCATTGTGCAAATACGTTGTTTGTATTGAGTTCACAAACGCTCGTTTCATAAACAACGTCATGTGACACGGACATGTCTCGTGATATACAGTGAGCTATTCGTTTTACTTATTTCAGTGGATTTGATTTTGCCGATGTGTTTTATGTAATTATTTAACGAGAATTATTGAGACTGAAGTTTTAAATTTCAAGGACGTTTAGGCACATTCCGTTACAAGAGAGGGAAGAAACATACAAAGTTCTCTCTCACTCACACACTAAATGTCATTTTATTTATTATTGTTTCATGATTTTTTCACTCGAAATGATGTAACATATAAGTATTCGTTTTCGGGTAAGTAAAAACAACAACAGCATTAAAACGAGAGGATAATACTTTAATATAAATCGTGGGTAGTTTGGGACGGAGTTAGTTAGCACTTGAACGACAACATTCTATGAATGTACTTAGACTTTGATCATCCCACACAATCTTCCTGGAAACTACCTGCGTTCTACGGAGGAATATTTATGTAACCCTTAATGTTTTCTAATCAAATTGTCTTCATGCATAAGCTGGCAATTTATGAAATGTTTTGGGCCTACTGGGGCCACTGTTTAATTAAAGTTATAATGTAATTTATTGCGAGAAACGAAAACCTTGGTCTGCTAATGTTGGCATAATTAGTCCACAAAATAAATTACCTCAAAGACCCTTTGTATATTATTTGGTTTTACAACACAAAAGATAAGTTTCCAATAACTTCATGAATTTCATATGAGAAAACAAAAAAAAAAATCTCGAGCGGCCGGAACGATGTAAGAAAATGGCTTTTACGTGGTAATAGTTTGGTTGTACCAAGCGTTAATCGAAAGGCTCTCGCGCACAACAAAGACTCTCCCTCGCTTGTTATCTCTTTGTATACCCGACACTACCGCATAATACCGTCCTTCACTGACTCAATAGCCCAATTACTGCGCTCTTTTCTTTTGATCTAAATTTAAAAATCCACTCTCGTATTCAGTAGTTGATCGTTTGTGACTCGATCCCCGTTTTCATCCACTCTAGTGTACTCGATGGTACCGTTTTGACATTCAGATTAGAGATTCGCCATCTGTTTGTCTGTCGTCTCAACACTTGAGGCAGTTAATGTTTAGTTTGTGATTGTGAACTTCTGAAGTGTTAATGCTCTTTACTTTGGTGTTTGCTGAAAGCTACGTGGAGTGCAATTCGATTTTGAACCTTATTTTCAGTGGCAATCGTTTGTCTGATTGAATGAGCAATTTACTTGTTTATTTTTATTACGATATGTACTGCTAAATCAATGCTAATCAATGCTAATTTTAATTTCGACTAACTTCAATGCTATGTCAGAATCACCTCATTCCATAATTGTATAAAGTGCCTATATATTTACTTCTAATCTCTTACGACTCATGTATTTAGTTTCAGCCTTATTATATTAACCCATACAATAATGTACAACAAAAGAATAGAATAACAACATTCTTAACTATATTAGCCAATGTATATCAAATTAACATATCAAGGTAACGAGGTGCAATTTAACTGGCTCTTAGAATTGTGTATCGTACACTCCGCTCCAGAGAAATGGAACCCCCCCGTTAATGACATCAAACCGCTTAAGTTTTTTGTAGTATATCGTGAATGGCGCGTTGGTCTAGTGGTTAAGACTGCGGCTTAGCAATATGATGGTCACGAGTTCAAATCCGCCAATGAGATATTTGATTTTTTCCAAATTTAAGTTCTTTATTTATTTATTTATTATTATTTTTTTTAGGTTATTATGTGATTTTCGTTAATTATTATTTAAGAAATCAAATGTTAAATTAAGAATGAGGTTTGTAAGAAAAGCTAGGCATGTTGCATAAACAATATTCATTTATTTCTATAATTACATTTCTAGGACTTCATGGAATCTGTTGAGTATACAGTTTTCTATCTGTGTTAAATTGGGGTTATTTACTTAGAATATCAACTAAACATAAAATAGATACCCTGGGTGAGGTAAAACGGTTCGTTTATAGATATTTCTAGAAACATAACTACAATATTTATTTATTTAAAGTTGTTTCAGTTTTTTCTATATATTTTTTCGTATTATATACTTGTATATAGTATATATTAGTGTTAGTTCGATAAAATGTAAATAAAAGTATACAGAGAAAAATAACGTGCTATGTATTTTTAAAGTTGTGAAAACATAATTTTTTATACTCTGTATGATCTCTTATATTATGGGACAAAAACCCTTGTTAAAAAAATGAAATGTTGTCATTCGTGCCTGTGAATTACAGAGGAAGAACCAACATGCTAAACTATACAGTATAGCAATATACATCTTTCTCTTTTATCACATTTTCTTATAACCCATTTAACACAATATTATAGAAAAATATGTGAGGTCAGATGGTGCATCGTTAACACATTAAAAGACTACTTGTAAACAGGAGTAACTGGATTAATATTAATAAAGGTTGTTTATTTTTGATTAACTACTAATGAACCCACCCAAATCCCACAAATATTGGGAATTATTAACACTTGATCATGTTCCAATGAAATTTTATCAGATAAGTTACACAATGAATCTGCTGAGTAAAACCCTAATAATAACGAAGAGGATGACCGTCACTGTCTATCACTTCTTGAAGAGGACTTTTCGTGCCCAAAACCATATTAAAGCATGCAGCACACGCTACATCAGTGCTAAGCGACACTCCAAAAGTTTCATCATTTGAACGCGTAGTTTTGAAGGGTTCCACCGAGTGAACTTCCACAATGTTACGGTGTCGCTCCGATTCATTAGTGTAAGCAATTGGACGAGGGCCTTGGCGATCACATTTCACATCACCCGTCGCTTGATACCTTTGTATCCATCTACGAACTGTTTTTCTCTGTAATGAAAATGATAATATTAGAAATACTTAAAAAAATTCAACTTGTAAGTAATAGTGCAATAAATCTTACCGTTATGCCCATATCTCGTGCTATTTTCTTTATGCTTTGTTCCTGTTCTCAGAGAACAACAATTTTAGCCTTGAAAAAAGTAGTTAATCGCACCATACTATCGGTTAATAAAATCTACTGTTCAAAAACTTAATAAATCGGATAATATTACGACGAAGATATTACACACAAGCGGATCGGCACGAAAACGAAACGATTTGTAAAGTAATTATACCCTCAATCACAGTTTAGTAAATAAGGCGAAGAAGTATTCTAAATTCAACCTTAACTCGCAGTTCATACAGCAGTTAAGTTTCTGAAGTAAAATGACGGTAGTGCAATAATCGGAATCAAGCACATTCTATTCAACCAAACAAGAAATCTATGCTAATTTCAACCTTATGTTTTAGTTAATTGAGGAGTTACGTGGATGTTGAAATTTAAACCTCAATATCCCGAAGATTAGGCCGTTATCAACCTTGTTCGATAAAAGGAGTAATGCTGTTAGAATTTTCGTTGAGATTGACAACTGAGCCAATAGCCTAGTGGTATAAGGCACGGTCTAAATGATCGGCTGGCGTCTGATGATGCGGGTTCGTATCCTCACCCGTACGTAAAGTGTCTTTTTGAAAGTTATTCTTGGTATATGGTTCGGCCAGAAGCCGAAAAAATACCATATTATTAAAAACATGCAAATAATATGTGATCGGTGGATCGGTGGATGCTCGGGCAGATATGGGTGCGGCGGCAGGGGAGGGAGCTGCTCGGGGCCAGAGACACGTGACGCGCCTGCCGTCGCTCGGGCGATAATCTTTAAGTGTTGGGGTGGGTCGTTTACTATGACCCTGACTGTACCAGTGACTGTCGATGTAGCCGTTAATAGCATTTCGTAGCAAGATGTGGCGTAGCGGCTCGTAGCACGTTATAGCTGTTCGTAGCAAGATGTGGCGTAGCGGCTCGTAGCACGTTATAGCTGCTCGTAGCACGTCGTCTCCGACTGCATACAAATCGATAACAATGAGATTCCTATTGTTGATCGAAATTCCTATGCCAAATAAACCAAATGCCTTAGTCGGAGGAATTGCCGACCTTATCAATACATCGTTATTTTGTATTGTTATATTCTGATACAAACAAGTTATTTTAACATTCTCTGCAATTGACAGAATTCAAGTTTGTGAAATTGAATAACTCGTTCCATTTGACAATATTAACCCGATATACCGGATACGATACTTATGAACCTCCCCACAATTCCTTATGTAAGGAGGTTAACCCTCCTGAATTGTGTGACTACGAGGTATCCAATTAATACCGCAATAAATGAGGCACTTGAACGCACCTACCTACGACACTAAACTACGTTGAAATTATTAACTAAATTAACCACTGTTATGTTTCGTGTACCATTATATAAGCCTGAACATCTAGCTTATTTATCAAAGTACAACAGGTTTGTTCATCAAAGCTAGGCACAATTAGAACGTGATTCCATTTTTGTGAAGTGCTTTAATATGAGTAAGGAGTGTTAATAGATACTATAGAGTTCCGCGATCAAGATTCAGAATCTTCGAAGTAAGTAAAACATAACACGTCATAACAGTCATGTTTACTGTACTGGAAGTAGGTAGATGGTAGGTAGGTAGGTACACTAACACCTGCTGAGCTCGACGCCGCGCAGTCTGTGATGTGGAATAGCTATGTATCTATTATGTTATGTAGGCTTAAGGCTTAGTGCAGACTAACTATAATACCCATTTTTTTCACAGAGCAGAAATAATCTCGTATCAATCTAGATCTAGTGTGGGTCATAAGTTTGGCCCATTGTTCGTCTGACATGCGGCAGGAGTGAAGGGAGGCCTTTGCCCAGCAGTGAAACATTAATGGCTAAAAAAAAAAACTTATGTGACTCATCCGTTCTGTCATGATCATCTAGTTTGACTCATCGGTTCTGTCATGATCATCTAGTTTGAGATTTACCTAATGGTCAAGGTTGTTGTTTTGCTACCACTTGAAGCCATGGTTTAGATATATTGAGTATACTGCATATTTCCACAGTGTTGTACTACTTTCAATAGTCCTGTGTTTTATATTCAGGATGCAACACTCCAGTTAGTGTTGTTTGTGTAAGAAATAGTGACGCACAAGTGTGATTGATTCCTTAGTAGGTAAAGTGAATGGATCGTGCGCTGAATATTACGCTACATACCGAGTATCGATATAAAATCAATACGAATTACTCGGTAAGAGGACTGAACAGAATTTAATATTCATCCGATAACATAAAGAGAGACAGCAACACCCGTCACATTCACGGATTAAGACTTTCTTTATATAAATAAATTAATTTGAGTGAATCATTTCACAACCTGTAGGTTCTAAAATGCTTCATATAGATCCATATAGGTCAACACGTCATTAATATGCAGTCAAATCAACTTATTCAGATAAGTTGATTTGACTGCATATGAATGACGTTTCGTTCAAGCGTTCTGGAAACCAGACATTTTTCGTGGTCAGGCACGAAATATGTCTGGTTTCCAGAACGCTTGAATTTCCTATAAACTGCAGATGTCAGACTGACTGATCGACATGACACACTCCATCAGCGAATGTTTTATGTCATCCGTCTCTACACACACTTCACAGCTGTTATGGAGCAAATGCATTTCCGATTTCAAAACGGAAGCTGTTGGCTAGAATGTGTCAATATTTCCATAGGAAGGTAAGGATCCAACGATGTGTAAGGTTCTTATAATGATCTTATGGTTGTACCAGCAAAGAAGAGACCGTGTAACTTTAGCTATTCTAGTATCGTAACTACACTTTGGCACCAGAAAATTAATTTTAAACTGTTACCCTTCCGGAAAAATATGTTAAGGGAAATGCTGTAATGTATGCGGTACAAAATCAGTAGGTAAAGATATAAATTCGTTTTACTGTCATATTTCCGATAAATAACCTACCCTCTTCCTAACGAAAATAGTTTCTCCGAAAGAGCTCCTTGTGGATGTAGAAAGTAGTCACTCGTGGATCACACTTTATCTCAGAAGACCTTTGAAAAGGTATAGTTATTGTGAGGCTGAGGCAAGCAGAAGGATTTTATTATACTGGTATATAAAGGTTCGTGTGTTTGGGGGCGCATCTGTACTACAAGTTTAAACGAACAAAACTTAAGCAAAAATATTCATTTGTTATTCCTAACCCCGGCCACCAGCGGTTCATCCCATAAGAAAAAGAATATACACAATTATGCAAACCTCCTATCTACACACGGTGCCACCAGCAGGAGAGGAAATTCAGAAACTTATTCCACGTTCTTCCGAAATCTTTTAATTAAATGTAATGTCGGCGCGAGCTATTCGCACGTTCTCTGTTTCTATCGCGAACTCTTAGTGTCGATGTGTTTGCTATAAGTCTCTGTAATAACTATTTGCTTCCATGTTTGGAATGCAGATTAGTAATACATAATTTATATCCTTAAAATATTTGTAATAAGACTATTGAAATTTCAGGTCCCTCTTGTAGCAAGTGGTCCAAAACCTGTATCAAATATAATATTTGTAAATTCGATCTCTGAAAGGGTGCGTTAGTGTTTCAATATGTTAATCTTTTTCCTTTGGAAAACCAGCTAAAGTCCCGTACGTATGAGGTCAACTAAAGATTGTACCATTAATCAGAATATTGGAATAAAAATAAACTTGTACGTCGTAAACGGCGAAAGGTTCCTGTATAAAAATAGCACAACATTCGAATCAATATTTACCTTGGAACTAAATTCTCAGTAAAAACATTTAAGCATAGTCGCTCAACACAATAGACAATATCGTTATATTATCACAGACTGGACCCAAGATTATCGCTACATTTGTTAGCTCTCCGAGAGACGCGGATGACGAGGGTATTGTGATAAAAATATGTTTATTATTGTTTGACACTGACATAAACATAATATTGTTGTACCAAACACGTGTCAGTCTGGAGCTACTAATAGAACACGTGTTTTTTGGGAAAATCCAGAATATGCTACACTTGTTTATTCTTACTACTATGGAATACCAATAGAGAAATATGGATGGAAAAAATATGTTGCGCAAACCGCAAATAATTTAAGATAAGGACACGAGAATGATGATGGAATCCGATTTATTTCTCGAGTGATGATATTTCTACAATATTCCCCTCACGCAATAACACTTTTTCTGTTAAATCAATAAATCAGAATACACACAGTATATATTTCGGAATAATGTTACGACAGAGTAATATATGACTCGAAGTCCTATCACCATGTTCGAAACAAAGTTTGTTTATATCTAAATAAATATAACTCAAAGGTGGCTGACTGACTGACATAGTGATCTATCAACGCACAGCCCAAACCACTGGACGGATCTAAATATATATATAACTCAAAGGTGACTGACTGACTGACATAGTGATCTATTAACGCACAGCCCAAACCACTGGATGGTTCTAAATATATATATAACTCAAAGGTGACTGACTGACTGACATAGTGATCTATCAACGCACAGCCCAAACCACTGGACGGATCAGGCTGAAATTTGGCATGCAGGTAGATGTTATGACGTAGGCATCCGCTAAGAAAGGATTTTGATCAATTCTACCCCCAAGGGGATAAAATAGGGGATGAAAGTTTGTATGAAACTTTGTCAAACTATACTTCTTAACGCGAGCGAAGCCGCGGGCAATAGCTAGTGCAGTATAAGTTAGTAACATTACAATATGACGAATGTATGCTGAAACTCATTCAAGTTTAGTTCACAAAAGTCGGTCGTTCTTATATTCAGACTGTAACGTCAAAACTTGCTAAAACCCCTTCCAAGATGAATTGTGGCTGAATCTACCAAACTTTCTTACTTAGTTATTAATACGGCTTCATAATATTGTTTGTGTTTACTTTTCATAAGATAAGTATAAATAAATACCTATCTATTGAATCAGGATAATAGCAAACTAGGATCATGAGCTATTGTACTAATGCAATAAAAAACATAATCTGAGTTTATTATAGGACATTATTGAACATGAGCGTTCTTTACTGTTTTTCATAATGTTCAGCATCCATACGCCTGTAACTTTACATTTTTCATGTGATATATCCGAATTATTGACCAATAATTCATGTTTGGTTGATATAAATGTTTTTAATCCCGTATTATCACACGAAACAAAGGTAAAGTGATTGCATTAATGTTGCAATCATGAGCCGAGCTAATAATGTGTGCGGTTGAAGGGCTATTACGAGTATGTCATGTCACGAGCATTGCATTCTGAACATTCATTTGTAAAGCACTTAATTTGATGTGAGAGAATACAATATTTGGAATCACATATTTTATTTTAATATTATGTATCAAAGATTTAGTTAAATAGGTAATTGAATTATTATAACATAAACATCACGCCTGTATTCCCCGAAGGGTTAGGCAGAGAAAGGCCCAAACACACTTTGCCCGACCCGGCAAACGAACCCAGGACCTCATGCTCAGCAGTAGTGCTCGCGACCACTGGACCAACGAAGCCAAATAATTGAACTGTTATAGTTAATCTTACACAACGTTGCTGAAGCATAGCTGTGAACCTGCCACACGTCTCATTGGGTATTCAATTGTCAGTTCCACCGACCGACAACAGGATTAAATTTTTTGTGAAAACGAACTGTGAGTTGAATCATTTTTCCAGTATTGTATTTTACCAAATGAAGGCTTTTTTTTGCATGAGATAATTTAATATTCATGTCATGGCTAGGTGGTCTGGTAGCAAAGTGTAGGTATAAATGACGTGTTGTGATACCTATTCGTGGATATATTCAACTGCCAGTCTAATAGATTGGATTTTATTATTTGAAAGAGTGTCCATGGAGTTTCTTGCTCGTTCTTCTGCATACTCGTAGGTACCTATTACGCTTTAGAATGGGCAACTAGCTTCATCTTTCTGAATGACCGATCCCTTGACAATTCAAAAGTGCCTGTAATTGTTTTTTTTTTTTAATAAATGCTTAGAGTTTGAGTTGCTTTTAAGTTTGAGTCAAATCATTTATTTGTAGTAGGCCTTTAAAACTATGCACTTTTGAACGTCAACATTTACAAGAAAGTAGAATTGATTCTAGGCGCCTCCTTCCAAGGTATGAAGTTTCGTATGGAGAAGAATGAGCAAGAAACTCCTTAGATACTCTTTTCAAAATGTTTTACAATATATTGTATACATTAATAATAGTTATTGAAACGGACAACCGGGGTGCGTCCAGTACCTACGGTCGTACCTGGGACAGTCTCCCACGTTTTGACGTATGCTCTGATGTACTACTTCTGAGTCGGGTGACTCCGCTGGTAACATACGTCCCACGCACCCCTGAATGCGTAGTCTGTACAATTACTAGGAAGGGCTTCAAGAGACGGGCAGCGAAGAGGCGGTGAATAAAAGAAGATTTTCTTGTTGATATTTGCTTGCAGATTTCGGCTTCTTGCTTGTAGTGTTGCCTCTTCGACGGCTGAGCTGCGACTGACTTTTCGTCAAAAACTGCGCTCTATTTATACCGGCCTAAGTTCCCTTAAGGCGGACCGTGTATTTTGAGCCCTTTTTTACCGTAATTTTCGCTAAGCCGAAATCTGTCAAGCCCTTGTTTTATTTATTTTTCCTTATTGTTTCCTTACAATTTTCACATATAATATTCCTTACATAATCCTTAACCTAATTACTGCTTAATAATTAACTTAATTATTCACAATAAAAAGTTTCTAGAAGAAAAACTGTTCAAATTCTCAACTTGGTACATTTTGATTATAAAAAATTCTTTATAACTTTGGAACCCGTGGTCCGATTTTTATAAATCAAACGGTATTATCGTTTTTATATCTAGACCTTTCATTTAAAACAAAAATTATTAAAATCTACCTATAAACAAAAAAGTGATTTTCCAAGTTACGTAATTATGTATGAACAAAATTTTACTTATTGGAATCCTTTCAAAAACAGTCTTATCCGTTCGAGATACAAAATCTAATAACAAATATCGACAACAAATACTAATTAGAATTTAGAAAACATAAAATAAATCCCTTTAAAGTTTTAAATATGAACATAGAATTATTTACATTACGTTTTCTTTGTAGCGGTCCCTCCACTACTTGCGCCCTGGTACCCAGATAGGGTCTCGTCGCCGACATTCTCCCCCTCGTGCGCAGCACCGTCCTCCTGGCTCGGCGAGACTCCCGGCACCAACAGCACCACTCTCGAACTGGGTCTTCTCAGCACTCCACCTCGTGTCTCGATGTCGACGATTCTGGTCCGCCCGTCTGGTCCCGGATACACCCGCTGAATTCTGCCGCGTGGCCAGGTGCATCTTGGTAGGCTGTGGTCGACGATCAGGACGACGTCCCCGACGTGCAGATCTGTGGCGCTGCTCCTTCCCGTCGTTTTTCTTGGCAGCAGAGTGGGCAGATATTCTCGCAGCCAACGTTGCCAAAAGTGGTCGGCAAGTCGCTGCGTTGTCTTCCAGGTGTGCCTGCCCACGAGCTCGTCGTCTTTGAAGCTGCCGATTCTCGTTGCGCCGCAGGATCGCCCGAGGAGGAAGTGATTTGGAGTGAGTGCCTCCTCCTCAGGGTTCTCGGAGAGGTGAGTGAGAGGCCGAGAGTTGACTATGTGCTCGGCCTCTAGTAGGAGGGTATGTAAGACCTCCTCTCGTGGATGCTTTTCGTTGAGCGTGGCGTTCAGTGCGGTTTTTATTGATCGCACCAAACGCTCCCATGCGCCTCCCATGTTGGGCGCACCAGGAGGGATGAACACCCACCGCACGCCGATCTTCTCTGCTTCTGAGGTGAGGTCTTCTTTCTTCAGGTTGTCTAATGCTTCTTTCAGTTCTTTACTTGCGCCGACGAAGTTGGTTCCGTTGTCGGAGTAGATGGTCTTCGGCATTCCTCTTCTTGCGGCGAATCGTCGTAGCGCCATGATCATGCTGTCGGTGGAGAGGGAAGGAGTGAGCTCCATGTGCACAGCTCTTGTAGTTAAGCATGTGAATAGAGCACTCCATCTCTTTTCTTGACGTCTTGCTACGGTGATCATCATTGGGCCGAAGTAGTCTACCCCGGTGCACGTAAAGGGAGGGTTACTGTGCATCAATCTTTCTTTGGGTAAGTTGCCCGTTGGTAGTTCTTGGGGTCTTGCCTTCTTCGTTTTGCACCACTGACATTGATGCTGAACTGATTTGATTGCTGACCTCAGTCCCAGTACCCAGAAGCGTTGCCTTACTTCGTTCATCACTGTTGCGTGGTTTCCGTGGTTGAAACGGCAGTGGAACTCTTCGATGATGAGTTGTGTTATCTTCTCCTTGCTATCGAGCACTATGGGACGTTTGTAGTCTCTGGTTACGCCCTGTATTGCGTCGATTCTTCCTTTCAAACGCAGAAGACCTTCTTCTAGTACCACGTCGAGCCTTTTCAACTTGCTGCTTCCTTCTAGCTGCTTCCCTTGTTCCAGACGTCTGATGTCTTCTTTGAAGCTTCTCTCTTGACTTCCTTTCAGTAGCAAAGTCTCAGCTTGTTCCAGCAAGTCCATGCTTAACGGTACGTAGTTCCTTTCCATTTTCTTTGAAGACTGTTGTCGTTTCTCGACAGTTTTCTTCTTCTTTCCTTTCGTGTTTTTCCAGACGGGATCTTCTTTGCTGAAATTGACCTTTTCTTTTGTTCTGCAGAGTTGTATGAACTGCAGTACTCTTGCTGTGGCTCGCCAAAGTCTCTTCCATGATGAAAACCTCTCAGGATCTGGCGATGGGTGAGTGATGCTGGCTGTTGTCGCGACGTCTTTTGTCTTCTCTTCGCCGGTGGTTTCCTTCTTGAATGTTCTTGCTTCAGGCCAGTAGGTTTCTTCTTTTCTTAAGAATTCTGGGCCGGTGTACCATCGGTGATTGCAGTCGAAGTTCTCTGGTACGTCGCGTGTCGAATCATCTGCCGGGTTCTGTGCTGTAGGCACCCATCTCCAATCTTGAGGCCTGGTGAGATCTTCTATTTCGGCTAGCCGGTGAGCCACGAACGTTTTGAAGGTTCTCGGGTCTGTCTTGATCCAGGAGAGCACGATGCTGGAGTCTGTCCAGAATGTTTTCTTTACAATCTTTAGATCCATTTCTTCTTCTACTGCATGTGCTAATCTGCTTCCAAGAAGAGCTGCCTGTAGCTCCAGTCTTGGGACCGATACCGGCTTCAATGGCGTCACTCGTACCTTCGCTGCCACCAAGCTGACGTGGTATGTTCCGTTTGTATCTTCTGTTCTCCAGTAGACTGTGGTTGCATACGCTGTTTCGCTCGCATCTGTGAACGTGTGCAACTCCCCCTCGGTGCGATGTGGCGCCAGACATCTTGGGATCTGAAGATCTTGTAGTAGCTTCATCTTTTCTAGATATGTTTTCCAAGCTTCGTGTTCCTTTTCTTCGATTTCTTCATCCCAACCGACGCCGCTTCGCCATACATTCTGAAGTAGCTTCTTTCCTTGGACGAGGACTGGTGATGCTAATCCTAATGGATCGAAAGTCGACATCACTGCGCTGGTGACTTCTCTCTTCGTAGGCACCTTGAAACCCTTTGCTATTTCTTCTGGAGTGTTCCGGAGGTTTACTCGGAAGCCGATGGAGTCCCTTTCTGTGAACCAGCGTAGTCCTAGTGTTTTTTCTTCCTTCTCACCAAGGTCCACTTCTGTCTTCTCGGTTGTTTCAGTCTTCACGCCTTGCAGCAACTCAGGTTGGTTTGATGCCCATCCTCTGAGTTCGAAGCCTGCCTTCTTGTGTATGAAGTCCACCTGCGCTGTTATTTTTCTGAAGTCCTCTTCTGAATGGAAGCTGTGTAAGTAGTCGTCCATGTAGTGGTTCAGCTCGACTGCCCTTGTTGCCTCTGGATACTGTTCCTTGTAGTCCGCTGCGTTTCGGTTCTTCACGTAGATAGCTGTGCTCGGAGATGATGTTGCACCGAAGATAACCGATGTCATCCTGTACTTTTTCGGCGATACGTCACGCTGATCTCCACGCCACAGGAACCTCAGGCTGTTTCTGTCTTCCGGCCTGATACGAACTTGTAGAAACATTTCCTTGATGTCGGCTGCCACTGCTAGGGGTCCTTGTCGAAACCTTAGTAGAACACCGAAGAGCGACTGTAGTAGATCCGGTCCAGGCAGCAGAGCGTCGTTGAGGCTTCTTCCTTTTGACTTGGCTGCAGCGTCGAATACTATCCTTATCTTCTTCTTTAATGGATGAACCACGGAGAAATGAGGGAGGTACCATAATTTCTTGGAGTCTTCTTGTTCATCAGGTGCTTCTTCTGCGTACTTGTTGTCGATTAGGTGCTGGATCTGCTTGCCGTATTCTGCCTTCAATTCAGGATTCTTGTCAATTTTCTTTTCGATGTTGATTAATCGGTTCCTGGCAGACGTGTAGCTCTCTGGCATTTGTTCTTCTTCGTTCTTCCATAGAAGTCCAGCTTCGAATCGACCGTCTTCGAGTCTTCTGCAGGTCTTTTCTAGGATGGTGAGTGCTCTTCCTTCTGAATCTGTAGTAGGTCTTCTTGGTTGCACACCAAGTGCTTCGATCGCGAAGTGATCTTTGATGGCTTGATGCATCTCTTCTTCTGGTGTGCTGACATGTAGACATGTGTTCAGGAAGTGTACCGGTTTCGCACCTCCGATGTCTGACCCGTGGAGCACCCATCCAAGTCCTGTTCTTGAAGCAACTGGTTCTCCTGGTTTTCCTCTCTTCACTTCTTGAGTCACGATTAACTCCCAGTTATCTTGACCGATGAGCAGTTGTGGTGACTCCCCTTCATAATATAGAGAGTCGGCGATCTTCTTCAAATGTTGATAGTCTTGAATCTTCTTCTTATCTAGGAACTGTGGTGCAAGCTTTAGGTCGTCGATGGTGCGGACTCTCTTCAGTGTCTTCTTGACTTCTTGATGGATTCCTTTCACTGTGAGGTCCAGCATCTGAGAATCCTTCTTCCTTATCAGCCTGCCTCCCACTGTTTCGATGACCAGTTCCTCCTTGTTTCCATGAGCGCCGACTTCTTGTGCCACCTTCTCATCCAGAAGTGACACGGTTGATCCTTCATCCATAAGGGCCAATATTCTTTTGGATCCTTTCGACCCGAAGACTTCTACTGGAACGATCTTCAGGTATGCTCTTGCGTTGTTGACTGCATTCACTGATGCCGGGACACTTCTCTCTTCTTGTGGTGTCTCAATTCTTCTTCCCTCCGAGGTCCTTTCTTCTGACTCGACGTGCAGCAGATGATGATGCCACCTCTTGCATTCTTTGCATGGTGGTTTTCTGCAACTCTCCTTCCTGTGTTTTCCTTGTAGACATTTGAAGCAGACGCGATTCTTCTTGACCATCGCCCACCGTTCTTGCACCGACATCCTCTGGAACTTCTGACATTCGACAAGAAAATGTTCGCCCTCACACATGGGACAGGTCTTCTCTTGTTGTCTTGTATCCTTTTCTTTGAAGTTCTTTTCCTTCGTTGAATGCGTTGCTTGACGATTGATCTTCTTGAATCCGCTTTTCTCTTCTGATGTTGCGAATGCTCCACATTTGTCTGCTTCTGTGTTTAGGAACCTGGATACCAGCGTTAGGTTGGAAAAGTCGCCTTCTTCTGATGCTGCTGTGAAGTCGTACCATCGGAACTTGAGAACCGTCGGCATCTTCTCTGTGATTTGTTTCACCATCTCCGGTGAATGCAGGTACTGTGGTTTCTTCAGTCCTTTTATTGCTGCTACGCTGTTGTTGATCTGGCTCGCGAAGATGCAGATGTCTCTTGGATTTTCTGAAATCTTCGGTAGTGTCTTGACCTTCTCCAGTTCTGCCAGTACCAGCGCATCAGGTCTTCCGTATCTTCTTCTGAGGGCTTGCATCACTTCTGATGGAGAGGCTTCAGAGTATAGCAGACTCTTGATGGCTTCTCTTGCGTTGCCCTTCAGTGCTCTTCTTAGGCGTGCCATATTCTGGACTTCGTTGAACATCGGTGCTGTATCTTCATAGACAACCTTGAAGGCCAACCACTCGCTGCTGTTGCCGTCGAAGTAGGGTAGCTCGTGGATGTAGCTTGGCTGTGCTGCTGGTCCTCCTCTTGTGGAAAAGGCTTCTTTCAACGCAGTCGCCAGTGCTTGAATCTCGATCGTAGCTCCTTTCGTTGAAGAGTTCTCTTCAGGCTTCATCTTCTGTGGCTCTTCTGTGGTGTGTTGACCTCGTCGCTCTGGTTGTTCCTTGTTGCTATCTTCCAGTACTGATGACTCGATCCAGTTCTGCACCTGTGCTGTTCTTTCTTCCTGGTCTTCATCATCAACCACGGAGTCCTCATCTTCATATTGTGTCATCTCCAGTCTGACACGGGCTAGCTTCGCCGCAGCCTGTGCTTGCTTCAGCTCCAGACGTGCTAATTCTTCTCTGGCTTCCAGCTCGCGTCTTCTGGCCGAGGAGCTCGTGGTCTTCGTAGACCTGGCACGACGACTGACCCCCTTCGGCTTCAAGGTTGCAGCTGTACTGCGAACACCCTTTTCCGGGACATCTTCTGGGGTCTTCTTAGTCGTTTCCTTCTGTTTGGCATCCTTCTTCTGTTCATCCTTCTTGGATGATGCCGTGGTCACAGTTTCAACCGTTGTCTCTGTTGTCGTGGTCCCCTCCGTTGTCGTTGTACCCGAAGAAGTGTTCGTGCCCGATGAGGCTGTTGTAGCTTCTGATGACGCTGATGCTGACGCTGACGCAGACGTGACCCCTTCTGACCCTGACGCTTCGACTGTCGCGTCCTCATTGGTAGGACGGGACGGGGGGCGTGAGGGGGCATCCTTCTGTGACCTGGTTACTGGCATCTTGCAGTCTTCTTATCTTCTGGCCTCTTCTGGCTTCTTCTGGCTTCTTCTGCAGGGATCCGACGCTCGAAGGACCAATTGAAACGGACAACCGGGGTGCGTCCAGTACCTACGGTCGTACCTGGGACAGTCTCCCACGTTTTGACGTATGCTCTGATGTACTACTTCTGAGTCGGGTGACTCCGCTGGTAACATACGTCCCACGCACCCCTGAATGCGTAGTCTGTACAATTACTAGGAAGGGCTTCAAGAGACGGGCAGCGAAGAGGCGGTGAATAAAAGAAGATTTTCTTGTTGATATTTGCTTGCAGATTTCGGCTTCTTGCTTGTAGTGTTGCCTCTTCGACGGCTGAGCTGCGACTGACTTTTCGTACGTAGTCGTCTCTGCGCCCCCGAAGGGGGCGCGAGGGGTCGGTTTTGGGGCTCCTTTCGGCCCCATGACCGAGGCGTTGGTCTCTCGGCCCCCAAAAATGGGGACCCGTCGTTGGGTTTCTCCCCCCCCCCCTTGTGGGAGGGGAGGGAGCTCTTCGCACACCTATCACCCCCGGGGGGTATGCCTCCCCCTGGTGGTTGTTGGTGTGTATTTGTTTAGTGTCTGTAGGAGCGCCCGAAGTGCTTCACGACGCCCGTGCGACCAGGCCCCTGCTGGGTGAGATCCCTAGTTCCCTAGGGAAGGCCCGGCAAGAGCCGATCTAGCAACAGGGCGCCGGTTTTGGTTGGCGCTCCGCTACAGTGGGTGCTGTCCCCGCCCCCCTACGGCACCGCCAGGTCTAGCCGGTGGCGTCGCGGGGCGCGGGGCGTGGTGTGGTGTAACGAGCGACTTGTAAAAGTGTGTGTGCGTCGCTCGTGCGGTTTTCTTGGTGTTTCAGCGAGTGTGGAGTAGTGAGTGTGTGGGCGCCGCGCACGCAACGCCTATATTAACTTAGTCCGCTTTGTGCGCGGCTGGTGTCGTGTGGTGAGTGTGGAGTTCTATTGGTTGAGTAGGCCGCGTGTAGGTGTGTGCGATCTACTCAGGCGTCAAGTCCGGTGGTTGCGCGACGTCTGCGACGAGGTCGCGCGGGAAGCGCTTGCGGTCTGGTGGTCGCGCGTGCCAGGGTGCGATGTCCTTTATGTGGTGGTGCTCGGAGGAGTCGGCACGCGCGAACATCCCCTTCGCCAGTCGGGTGCTGAATTCCTCGATGCTCTCGACACGCAGGTCCCTGTGAATAACAGAGTTCCTCACGAACCGAGGCGCCTTGACGATTTGACGCAGCGTGAAGTTCTGCTGCGTCTGGAGCTTCTTCCTGTTTGTCTCGGCCGTGAGGGCGAGCCAGGCCGGGGCGGCGTAGGTCAGCTGCGGGCGGATGTAGGTTTTGTATATCCCCAGCTTGACTCGCGTGGAGAGGCGTGACGAGAGCACCGGGCGGAGTAGGTGGCGTGTCACCTTAACCCGCGCGATGGTGTCGCAGACGTGCGGGCCCATGGAGAGCCGACTGTCGAGTGTGACCCCTAGGTACTTTGCAGTCCTGGTCCACCTGACCTCGGTCCCCATGAGCTCAAGGCTCGGTGGGAGTGCACGGCTGCGTGCCGTGACGATGATCGCCTGTGTCTTACCTGCATTCACCGACAGTCTCCACTTGCTGAGCCAGTCGGGCAGGTCGTCCAGAGCGCGCTGCATTTTGATGACTGACTGACTTTTCGTCAAAAACTGCGCTCTATTTATACCGGCCTAAGTTCCCTTAAGGCGGACCGTGTATTTTGAGCCCTTTTTTACCGTAATTTTCGCTAAGCCGAAATCTGTCAAGCCCTTGTTTTATTTATTTTTCCTTATTGTTTCCTTACAATTTTCACATATAATATTCCTTACATAATCCTTAACCTAATTACTGCTTAATAATTAACTTAATTATTCACAATAAAAAGTTTCTAGAAGAAAAACTGTTCAAATTCTCAACTTGGTACATTTTGATTATAAAAAATTCTTTATAACTTTGGAACCCGTGGTCCGATTTTTATAAATCAAACGGTATTATCGTTTTTATATCTAGACCTTTCATTTAAAACAAAAATTATTAAAATCTACCTATAAACAAAAAAGTGATTTTCCAAGTTACGTAATTATGTATGAACAAAATTTTACTTATTGGAATCCTTTCAAAAACAGTCTTATCCGTTCGAGATACAAAATCTAATAACAAATATCGACAACAAATACTAATTAGAATTTAGAAAACATAAAATAAATCCCTTTAAAGTTTTAAATATGAACATAGAATTATTTACATTACGTTTTCTTTGTAGCGGTCCCTCCACTACTTGCGCCCTGGTACCCAGATAGGGTCTCGTCGCCGACAGTTATAATTATGCGAAGACGATGTGACACAACTATTCAATAACTTAGTTAAAGTTAAATTAAAAACAATTCAAAATCCTGTATTTCGATCCATGTTTGCCTGGCATAAAAAACAGTTTTCCACACATCAAAGAGATTTATTTATGTCGAAATTTGAACTGAGCACATTTTTTAAATTGAATTAAAAAATCCCGTATCATTCAGCGCACATGGAATATTCCAGTGAAATTATCGACGATCGTTGCAGTAAAATGTTGTGAGCGCTAAAATTTATATTCTCGTCCTAAATCGTCGTCAAAGAACGTATTTTGCGTACGAAACCCTGGATAATAATAACGAATCGATTGACACCTCATTCATCAAAGTCGATTGGGTAGATCAGGTGCTACGGTGGAACTTAGGTAAATACAAACAAATGCTTTCCCAAAACCACCCTTCCGGCTTCAAGGCTTCACTGTAGTCGGGTTAAAGGGTTACAAAACGTGTTACACAACAAAAAAGCAACAGTAGTAAACCTTGTTACATTTTATCTTGGAAAATAAGATTATAAGAACTACGAGCGAGTACGATTTACATCAGTGATAAAGCCCGCTTACAATACCAGATTTCCTTCAGAAGTCCTTTGTTGACCTGAAAATTACGAAAACGTCAGATTCAAAACTACAAGACAATTTATTATGCATTCAATTCCCTGGACACCTGCGCAGGGTTTGTTTAAATAACTCGCAAATAGGTCGAATTTAAATAACCTTATGATATAGATGTACAGACGTGATTATGAAACTTAAGATTAGAGAACAAGTCCTACCACTTTTGTGTTACTGGCGATTATATTAATTTCACTAACATTATGGCAGAATATAAAAAAAAACTAAACCATGAAAACCTTGACCCCACTTTTGTCCGCCAATTGTTTCCCTCATGGTCAGCTCCTTGCTCGGTCAACTGATAAAGGTCTCGGCCGCTCGACCCCTGTCACACCCACGCTATAATAGAAGAACTGAAACGGATAACTAAGTAATAAAAAATCATCTCGTTTGGAAACAAAAATCGTAGGAAAAATTGTTCTTTTATTTTAGGGTCAATTTAATTTATAGGAGGCTGTAGAAGTCTGTTCTAAAGAGGGTTTGAGGCAGAACAAAGAAATCGCTTCAGAGAATGTATAAGTGTTTCACGAATCTGTATATGTTTTCTTCTGGTTCATGTTATGCAATATGATATTAAAATTGTACAAACTAGACGTAACTCCTTGAAGTTATTGTGTAATAAGTTAAAAATTGTGTATATATACGGAAGAAAATGGCCTAAAAACGATCACAACCTCGATCTTACTATTTTCGTATTACCGAAAATACCACAAAATCCTGCAAAAGTAATTAAATAAAATAGTCAGCTGGTACCTGAATAAACAATGGCGAGAGATCAAGTGGGAGTAAACAGAAGCCAATTTTGTGAGTGAACTAAAAGAACCAAAAGCAGCTAAACATGGACAATTGTGTTCCGGCTCGACGTTGTAATCGACTCTGCTGTCAGCAATGGGTCTAGCACGATTGAACTTAAAATTTTAAATACACCGGTTCGCTTATTTTATTTTCTCAATTTATATTAAAAACATAAACCTTTCGGAATAATTTCTCTACACGATGATGAGAGCTATATCAAAATCCGTTGCATAGCTTAGAAGAACGACGCGGATACGCAAAAAGACACGAAAAAAAAGAAAATCGTAGTTTGTCGGATAATTTGCAGAGTCCAGAAAACTTAAGAAAATAGCAAGATTTATTATGTTTAGTGTCGTAGAAACGAAGAAAGGTGGCTAAAGGTAGAATGAGGTACAAAGTTTAACCGGAAGACAAAAGTAACACGTTCTAGCTTCGTAGAAGCGAATCATTCTTAACTTAGGAACTCCCGCCTGACCATTGGAAATAGACGTTACGCGGCTCATGAAACGTATAAAAGTACCTATGTATGATGCAACGAATAATATAATGTTAACATTAGCTTAGGTAATAATGCTAATAATAATAATATTATGAAGGACGGGACGGTTGACGTGTGTCGGGCATGCCACCGTCCGGGTGAGTCCATCAGACATATTATCTCTGGTTGTTCTCGTCTGGCTAACAGCGAGTACTTGCACAGGCATAACCAAGTCGCCAGGATTATTCACCAGCAACTTGCTTTGAAATATAAACTTGTCGACTCTGAGGTACCATATTACAAGTATGTGCCCGACCCAGTTCTCGAAAATGACCATGTCACGTTGTACTGGGATCGCTCTATCATCACTGACAGGACTGTTGTCGCCAACAAACCTGATATAGTGGTGATTACTGGTGATAGATCGATTAGTGCGCCGCGCAATGATTGTCGATGTTACCATTCCACATGACGGGAACCTCGTGAAAGCTGAGAAAGATAAACAAATCAAATATCTTGACTTAGCACACGAGGTTGTTGACATGTGGAATGTGAGCTCGACTATCATTGTGCCGATTGTCGTATCGGCCAATGGCCTGATGGCCGAAAGCCTCGATCAACATCTATCGAGGCTCTCGTTAGGCGGTTGGATCAAGGGCCTGATTCAGAAGGCAGTACTCCTCGATACGGCTCGCATTGTGAGGAGGTTTCTGTCTCTGGAGCCCTAACCACCGGTAGCTTGGACACTGCTCCCGCCTCCGGTGGATCACTATTTTTTTATATTTTTAAATGTTATTTTTTTTTATACTAATATTTAAAAATGTAATAAAATAAGACCTTTAAATAAATAAACGACATAATAATAATAATAAATTCATTTATTTCAGGTAAATATAACCCATTAAAATCAAACACATATTAAAATCAATAAAATCAGATAATGCAGAGAAGGCTTGATTCTAACAATAATCCCTTGATTGACTGGTAGAGAATGCCTAAGGCATTTTGTACCTTTTTTGTGCGAAAAGTTTAAATAAATAAATAATGAAATTATTGAAAGGATTACTTTGCTTTCAATGATTTCATTATTGTTAGAAGCTCATACCAAAACAAGGAAAAAATAAACCCGACTTCAAGCATCATGTTCGCTTCAAGTGTATAAAAAGTCAACAACATTTTTCTCATTCCGCGTTTTAGTCGACGACAACATCTTTACGTTGAATAATTACAGTAACGTGGCACATTATTAACTTCCATCCAACAGTGAGCCGCTCAAGACAGGAACGAGAACAATTTTCTTTGCCACAATAAAGGTCTAAGGGTATTTGTCTCACGTACCTGTGCTTCCTCGCCACATGAATTTTTAAGGATATAAATGTGCATGTATATGCAATGGTGCAATACTCGGTGCAAAATTGTCTGCAATAGTTTAGATGGATTTTAGTATAACCGTATTATCAAATAAAATATAAGAATATCCATAGAATTTATAGCCGCTATAAATCCGTTGGTATCTTAAGTAAGCTATTGTTTGAACATCCAAGTTATTATTATATATTCGGCGATCAGTGCTGGAATATTTCATAGAAGTAGTAGTAGTAGTAGTTGTTACTAACAATAAATGACTCAATTTCCCAAAGCACTTACTTGTATGTACCTAATGTTCTCTAAACTTAACATAGAAAGATAAATAATCGGCTTAGAGCGTGGGTTTTATAAAAAACCTGATGCATAGAGGCGATTTCTGAAAACTGTGACTGTAAACTATCAATACTAACAGACTTCGTCCACAAAGGAGGGATACTAAACATACACACGTATCATATTAAATTGAAACATACCTGAATCCACTTAATCCTGGTGACATTCTCGTCGGTGACGGTGAGCGCTCTCCTCTCGCCCAACTTTTAAGACTCGTCATAGTACATGTACTCAGTGAACGTCAACCCACTGGTAGTGTACTGCTGAGTAAAGTATATCGATATAGTCCCATTCACTATGTCGTGTTCTATTATCCATTTACACTTTATCGGGACGGGGAAAGGGTTAGTGAAGTTCAATGTCGTTATCGTGCCTACGGGAACCTTCAAGTGTCCGTCGCAAGTTTGTCGGCCCTGATGTTCCCTGTCGCGCTGCTGCGCGTGCGCTTGTTCTGCGGTGATGCCGAGGAGAGTGATGCTGAGCAGGCGCCGCATCAGGAGCCTGCAACAAGACACGCAATACTAATTTATTTTCTTATAAGATCCTCCTGATGTTATACAGCTAAGGCTTTTCAATATAAATATACTAGAACCTTCTTATGTTGGAATTTGAAATACCTAGCTACGGAACGTTTCCAATAAAAAGCAATCATTACTTAGTTGAAAAAATAATGAGAAAAAGACAGAGAACAAAACGAAGCAATTTATTAGATAAGTGTCCGCCTCATTTCTCAATCAATCCACATCATTGACCCTCGTTGGTGATTTCGGTTCCTCTTATTACGATATAAACTTAAGTGAGCTCCAACTTACAAGAAAAAACACTTACAAAGATAAATTTTCGTATCAAATTAATTTTCCGGCTTTGCTGATCGGTAATAAATTGGCTGACAACGTTACAGTACCTATAAGTTTTATGAGTAAATCCTTACCTTCATAACTTTGGCAGAGGCAAAATGTTGTCCAAGGACCAATCCTCGGACAATGTTTTGTCTCTGACACACAGAGTTGATCTTACCAATATTTTGCAAATATTATCCTATATGGATAAGACTCAAATCAAATATCTACCTACCTGTGAGGAAAAGAGTAAAAAGGCTATTGTAAGTGCTATAAACTTTAAGAAAACGAAACAAAAGAACACCTAAATTCAGGTCATGGGACAAGTTCAGGAGGTAGACCTTTTTATACGGGTGTCACGTATGTTATTACCATACAGAAAGACCCCTCGTCTTTGAGATGTACAGACGCATTCAGTAGCAGCTTGATGCTGGAACTTGAGGACATTTCTCTTAGCGACGTTACCCGAATAAAATTGGACTATTCAAGTTAATGGAACTGAAAATCTGTTTGGAGGATAGAACGCATTTTAATGGAACCATCGGCAAATAAAGAAGTTTTGTTGTTATTGATGTTTTGATCAGGAAATTCATAATACAACTTTGATGTTTGTTAATTCACCTGCGGAATTTGAGCATGTTATTTCTTGTTTGCAAAAGTATATCGTATGCATAATATGATGTGTTGCATAATATGATGTTTTCTCGAGAATACCTATTGCGTACATAAGCTGCAACAGTATATTTTTATCAACTATGTTTTTTAAGCCCCTACGTACAATTATTTTCTATTATAGAAGAAACTTTCTGAAATGAATGACAGAATAAAATTCTCAGAAGGACAAAACTCCTCATGAAAAGCGGCTTATAATTTATAACCGAGTTCTGAGGTAACAAACATAAAAAAAAACCGGCCAAGTGCGAGTCGGACTCGCGCACGAAGGGTTCCGTACCATTATCTATAAAAATTGCGTCTGTTGTATGGGATAAAATAAATATTTATTTAATTTTAATTTTATTATTAAAGTAAAAATACAACTGAGTATTTTTAATGCGTCCTATTGCCATTATTGATATCGAGCAAAAAAGGGCAAAAAAACGCGTTTGTTGTATGGGTTTTTAGTTTATTGTTATTAGTTGTTATAGCGGCAACAAAAATACATAATTTGTGAAAATTTCAACTGCCTAGCTATCGCGCTTCTTGAGATACAGCCTGGTGACAGACAGAGGGACGGACAGACAGCGAAGTCTTAGTAATAGGATCCCGTTTTCACCCTTTGGGTACGGAATCCTAAAAACAACCCATTCGAGAACTTACTCCTTTTTTTGAAGTCGGTTAACAAAAGAGCAAGTATGGATAACTCGAATTTGGCTCCAAATTGCAACTGAGTTGAAGATTAACTTTTAACACAGAGAGATGTAGCGGGTCGCAATAAATAAGGTGTACCTATCTATTAAATTTGCAGGAAAATTTAAGAAAAAACTGGAACGATTATGAGGAAGTAATAATTTAATAGTGTGCGAAGATAAAAAAACCGACTTCCAAATAAAACACTACAAAGTGAAAAAATACATTTCTTCAAAAATGTTAAGGTTTATTTTGTGCGTCTCCAAAGTCAATTCTGCCAAGTCGATATAGAGAAATTCTGCCGCTTGAATAGGTAGGTTTCATTTACGTATTTATTTTCGCTTTTCTTGATTTTTCAGCACGAGGCAAATTATGCAAAAATCTTCAATATACAGGGTGGAATTTTGTAATGCCACCTGAAGGGAAAGTACTCTTAATACTGTAGATAGACAATTTTACTCAAAGAAAACATTCCTTTATTTTTGAACAGAAAGAAAACTGCATTCAAAGGTTTTCGAAAATTTGCTTGCCACACCCGGGAATCGAACCAACTAAAATCTGTAAAAATTACACCCTGTACTTTTATTGCATTGATCGTTAGGATCAATTATAAGGATGAAATCTCTCTAACAAACTTGATAAATAAAATGATAGGAAAACTGTAAAATCTTAAATTATTTGCACGAAATGGGCTCCATTTTCTTGGATACACAAATGTATTCTTCTAACGAATTCATTTCTAGTAACCTTTAATAACGTGTTGCGGTGAATGTTATAAATCGTATTCTGAACTTCAACTCTCAACTCGTTTACATTCGCATAAGATTTAATGTAAATTTGATTTATCACATAGGTATCCCCAAAAAAAAAAATCTAAAGGGGTGACATCTGGTGATCTCGCAGGCCATCTGATTGTACCGTTTGTACCAATCCAGGTATTAAAATGGTTATTAATGTAGGCAGTAGTGATTCTGCTGTTATGGGCTGGAGCACCATCTTGCTGTAGAATTATTTGGTTTCGCTCTTGCTCGGGGAAACCATTTAACTCATTTCTTAAGAGATCCAATATTTCAAGATACTTGACAGTGTTTAAATGACCATGACATGCTAATTTACAATTTTTTGTAAATAATTAAAGATTTTATAGTTTTCCTATCATTTTATTTATCAAGTTTGTTAGAGAGATTTCATCCTTATAATTGATCCTAACGATCAATGCAATAAAAGTAAAGGGTGTAATTTTTACAGATTTTAGTCGGTTCGGTTCCCGGCTGTGGCAAGCGAATTTTTGAAAATCTTTGAATGCAGTTTTCTTTCTGTTAAAAAATAAAGGAATGTTTTCTTTGAATAAAATTGTCTATCTACAGTATTAAGAGTACTTTCCCTTCAGGTGGCATTACAAAATTCCACCCTGTATATTGCGCCGCCTGCTTCCTTTTACAACTCGGTAATATTAACGAAGACAGAGTTAATATTATGATTAGATGCTTCGAATCGTGACCTTCTATGAAAAATCCAAGAGATTTTGTTATAGGTACCTACTGAAGAACTCCAGAGTCAAAGGTGTATAGGGCTTTGGTTGTTTGTTGCTATTTGCTGAGGTCAAAGTTATATTACATTCTGAGAACAATATTCTTCTGCGGCCGATGATCACTTCACATGCAAGAAGGAATAGGTTTTACAAAAAGAACCGGTTGTCCAATTGCTATTTTATTCATATATTATAAGTATTTATTTGTTTCAGAATGCGACATAATTCCACGAAAATTTTACTATTGCTACAAGACATCAAAGTGGCAAAGGATTCACCGCCATCTCTGTTTTCCTAGCAGACAGAAATGTAAAATCACAACGATCTACAAAGCTCTCACGGTAACATGCCACTTTCACGCGTCTTTGTACGTCTGCAGTAATGGTGTGAGTGAAGATGCAAATGTGAGGGAGGGCACTTATCTGTGATGTCACGAAACTGTTTATGTGTGTTATCTCGTATTTGTATGTGACAGGCTTACTTGGTTTGTTGTGTAGCAAATTGGATTTGTAACCTAGTTGAGAGTATTAACATCTAGAAATATGATCATCAATAAAGCATTAATACTCGGTGCTTTTATCCTATTCAGAAACCAATACAATAAATCTTTTGTTCCTAGGATGATGTTAACGACGTTTTATGGAGAAGCACATCATTACACAGTGTAAATAGCGTCGAGTACCTACGTAAATTAACTTTCGTGTGTTAAACCGCACATTACGAGCGCCTACTGGTTTTTGGCAATACTGTCGATCTTTCATTGTTGTATTGGTTTATCCCTTCTAAAGCTATTTTTTCTACAGCTAATCCGGAATGTAGGCGACCCATCAGTTGCGAAAAATGTTATTTCTAACTTTGTCAAAGTAAAGAATAACAAAAATATTTCTGCTATTATTTTCTGAAGAAATAACCAACAACTCAATTTATCTTCCTCGGGCATTGTACTCAAGAACAATCAAGAGTTTATTCAGATAAATAATTGTTTTTTATAGGGAAAAGAAGAGCTATTTTACTCGGA
Organism: Apamea crenata; assembly: GCA_949629185.1. NCBI lineage: Eukaryota > Metazoa > Arthropoda > Insecta > Lepidoptera > Noctuidae > Apamea > Apamea crenata. Next base: position 5,959,306 of record OX451371.1, on the reverse strand, counting down.
TGTAGTCGGATACAGAAGTTTAAGAAACTTAGCTCAGATACTGAGAAAAATACAGCGGAGGAAAGTACTTAACGAGGTATTTATGCATAAAAAGAAAGGAAAATTCTTTACCAGTAACAAATATTAAAAAAAAAAAAATTTCCTAACGTTATTTGTTTAAGCGCGCTTTTTCCTGCATTTATAGAAATTCCGATGTGACTGTAACAAGTAAAATGGAAATTAAGTAATTCGTCAAAAGATTCAAATTGTATCCAAGTACGATTTTCATGAATTCTTTATAAAAAAAAAATACCGTAGAGATGTCCGCCGTGTCGTATATGTAGTTGATTAGTATTTAGAATTGGGAACTTGGGAAAGGCTTATCGCTCGAAAATTATTAGGCGAGGAAAATTATAGAAAACATATCTGATTGTTAAGCAAATAAATTCGGTTTTGTTACAGTTTGATTATCAGAGCTTTCTTTCCTCATCGTATCTCACTACACAGGACTGCTAACAGGTCAGTCTCGAGGGACTGACGTACGTTTGTTAACTCAATGGTCGATTCCACGAAGGTAAACGTTTGTTCACAAACACAAAACGTATTGATGGTGCTTCGTGGTGAGGGTCTCAATTCTGTGGAGAGGATGAAAGGAAGAGATGTACTAATGGTATAGTCAGCTGCAACTAGCTTTAAGTGGCTATATTGTTCGTCTGAAACGATACTTGACTTACTTATCGGGCAGTCATTTTGGGAAAAATGACTATTAGTCACAACTATAAAAAAAAAATTATAATAAAACTCACAAGTCGTATTTATTCTTAGCGATGTAGACTTTGTCGTAACTGGCGAAATATGGATGTACTGTAGAGGTTGCCTGCCATTTGATGCAGGCCGGCTATATTTATGCGCGGGTTCCATTCGAACGTTCAAGCTAGTGTCAAAGATTTTAATTAGGTTTTTGGTTTTAGAACTGTCAGTGGTAGTTTAGTTAGAAATATGTAAAGACGTTCGCCCAATATAATCTAAAGGAGTCATATAAGTGGTTTGATTCCTCCCGATCCCTAGAGGACTCTTGCAGTCCTCTATATTATTAACCTCACTTACCTCTGCCCAACTCTTCGGGAAGTACCGGCGTGATGATATGTTAATTAATTGTTCCTAAATCAATAAGTATATGCAATTCCCCTCGGATTCTTTCTTGAATATAAATCGAGATGAGCAAATTGAATCATTAAGTTATGTCGGATCTCTATTGGATTGGATTTAGCTTTGGTTAACCGTAGTATTGTAGTCGTCATGTCAACAACAACAGTATTTAAAGGTCAAACAAATATTTCACTTTCCGTTCTTCGATAACTTTAAATGTTTAGCCTATCATATAAAACACAAGTTTTTTCTATTATGCATCGTCTTCATATATTATTATAATAATATAATTAATGTACCTATGCAAAATATTGGAAAACCTTTTTAAAGAGTAACGGTGCAGTTTCTTGCCCATTCTTCGCCATACGAAAACTACCTTTTGCAAGGGGCGACTAGAATCAACTCTATTTTTCTGTAATTTTTGACGTTCAAAGGTGCGTTTTAAGTACTTGAAATAAATGATTTGACTTTGACTTTATTATAAATGTAAACAAAACGACAGGGTCTTAATACACTGTAGCTATAAATATAACATTTCCTACTTGTAAGGTCAAATGATAAAATGATGTTCAGTACAATAAATTCAGGACGGCTTTCTGTCAGATGTTTAGCAGACACAATACATTTTGTTTTGTTTGTAGTTTTTCTTGTGATTTCTAAGAGTAAATACATGTATATACTAACGGCATATCCTCTATTCTCTGAATCCGTCGAGAGATTCAATAAAACAACGTTCAGACCGCGTCCGCGTGATTAAACTCGTCCACAATGGTCGCCTTTGTGCTCCTAGATGAGTGGGATCCCCTCGGAATATATCTATAAGCGCCATAGAAGTCCGGCTTTTCCGTTTAGGTAAAATACTTTTCCACATTTTATTTTCCGCTACTAAAGGTTCAAACAGGAGAATCCGCTTATGTAACATTCTTGCAACACCCATGAGTACAATAAATATATACTTGTATTTAGGTATGAGTGTCTATTGAGTGTGGCGGATGACGTCACTCGACGGGATGTAATACGCTATTTTTTTTACGTCGTATAACTTAAACCCTGGAAATGAAGAGAGAGAGAGAGAAAAAAAGCATAGAGTCCGCTTTTAAAAATATACGGATATTTTATGGCATTCTACATGGCCATGGGCTATTCTAAATGCTTTCACATTTACCCGGAACATAATATAATGTGTAATGTAGCGTGACGCGAGGGTACAACCCAAACTCTTGACCACGTAAGTCGCGAATAATACTATAACCAAATGTCTTCAGATTAAATGCCAATTCAAAAGAAGACGGAATCCTTCAAGCCAGCTGAACATTCAGTTTGAATCAAGAAGTCTAGTAAATCTTTTTTACTGGCAGTTACGCTCACAAGTCGTCTATAAGCACTCCAAACTTCTGTTCACATCCGTGCGTGAATAGAAGTTTGGAGTACTTAATTCTCTTTATATCATCTACTACTTCGCACTTTTTGCCTTGCCTCGTTTTGGCAGGTACCTTGGTTGTTTTTTTTATTCAAATGAAAATTTCGTCTTTTCTATATCGCTAATGAGATATGTGCTAGTTACCTAGTGGTAATGAAGCGGAATGATTTAGGGGAGGTTAATACTGGTTTGCCTCCGAGCTTTTCATAACATGAAAGCCCGCTGAGGGGACTATAGTTGATATGTTTGAGACATAAAAGGTTTTGTTTATGAGGCCAAATCTTAACTAGATTTGGCCAAGAAAGTATATGCACGTTATTAATAACAGGGAATATTGCAACGAACGAACAAAGCATTTCTCGCGACTCTCAATATTAAACTTGCTTCTAGACTGAATTTTTAATCAGTTGAGCAGTGACGTCAAGATCTAAATTAATCCAATAACAAAACCGTAATTGCTGCTGCATATTAATGTCTGTAGAGAGTTGCAATATCTGCAGCATATGTCGCCGATGTTAACGTTGCACCCGTTTGTGAGATTCATTAAATTATATCAGACCTTTTGGGGCAAGTGGTTTGTCTACATTGAATTTTAGACTATAATAAAATTAGCATTGACTTGCAATTACTTAAATATTTGAAGTGGCTCAACAATTGTACATATCAATATATACCATCGGACATCATACCCGGATTTACAAAACTTAATTAAACCGCAAACGCGCGCGAGTGGTTCCAATATTCACGTTGTAATTACCTACCAATTACGAAGATGTGTCAGTGTGATTGAAAGATTTATTAATGGATCTCTCTGATCGTCACTAACGAAGTAAAGTTTCCAATTATTAATTATATATATACAACATAAAATTAATAATACAGTAAGGAACCAAATTAATTAAATAATTAATCTTTAACTTACTTATGTATTTGTGTACCCAGATTTAATTCAATAGTATTTTCTTTTTACAGAACGAACAATGCAATAACACTAAAAGGCATTGTGTTATTGCAAATACAGTCGTCAAAGCATTTTCATTAATATAGTTATCCGACAATTGTCGGGTAACTTGATTAATCAAAATGCTTTTAAAAATCATAACACAATACACGGACGTTGTTGTGTTGATTGATATAAATAACATGGTGTTACAAAGAAGAATATATTACGTGGATGGTAGACAAGTTAACTAAAATTCTACATCGAGCTCCATGCCAAGAATGAGAGTTTGGATCAGGTGGATGAATATCCATAATGAAATAATGCTCTGACAATCGTCCTTGGTCATAACAAAACCCCTAGCCCTTGGTAATAACCTTCAACATAATAATATAACGACCATACGAATACGTACGAAATTATTATTCCATAAATCACGCGAGAATTAAATAAGTGTCTGGTGCGACAGATGTGTCACATAGCTACCAAGACTCGTGCGCGAGGAACTTAGCTAATATATCAGACATAATATTGGATGAATATTATATAAGGTAATTTGTAATTCAGAGCTCACAAAGGGTCTCAGTTAGGAGGCCCAAGGAAGTAAGCGATACTATTTCGTACATTTTCCGGTCTGCTGAATGCTGCGGGATATTATAGATTTTCCGGGAAGTAGTTTTAATTTTAATAGGCTAACAATAACCGAGCTTTGAAAATAGATTACTATAACCGAATATTTTTACCTAACTGCGGCAACGCCAAAGGAGGTTTATGATTTTAACAGGCTATGTATGCCCTGTTCGGGATAATAAACTACTCGTCGCACAGACGCCAGTAGGTCAAGCTACCCGAAAAAAAAAATTCCAATCAACCTTTAACCTTAATGCTTTAGCGATAAAGTTGAAAATCCATTAAAGAAATCTGACAGATTGTAGCTCAACAGCTCGATGTGCTGGCGTCTGTACTTCAGCAGATGAGGTATCGTTTAAGCAAGCCCTAAAGCCCTCCCCTTAAACTCTTAAACTTCGTTACACCTTTCCACCCCGTCTAGGATTAATTTTTGGAAATTTCTGAACAACGTAATATTTTTTTTGCCTAAGTATTATGGAGCCTTTCGCGCAAGCGATCGCTTTCAGATTTCAAAAAAGCACAAAAATTAACGCGATGTATTGGTTTTTACTGAGCAAAAATCAAAGCAAAACACACAGGTTAATATCTTATTTTATCTACTTGCGTCCATTTTGTTAGATTGCATTTTTCAGAACCTTCAATTTTCAGCGTTTTCCGCTGAAACCAGCGAGTAATGCATCTCGCTTTATAGCTGTACTAAACTCATTCAGCGAATTCCTTAGTAGTTGTTGCCAAACAGGTTGTTTATGTATGGCCAAATGGGCCATCGCACTATGATAGAAACAAACAGCTTTCTCAATCTACATTTTATTTCTATTCTTATGTAACAGAACACCTTTGTTCTTTTTCCCAAAGAGATTGTAGCGGTATCTACAACGCCACATGCGAACAACACGTCATACTGACGTCACGCAAATCCTGCATCTCGCAAGCAGAGTTTACCGTGCAATTAGCATAGATACAATTTCCCAATATCAATCTTTGGGCAATTGCCCGCCAGACACAACACACGTCTGGTCGGAGGATCCTCCCTTTTCTATGGAGTGAACTTTACACCCTGTTCCTCTTACCTCCAAACTGATGACCCCGAGCATGAACGTCAGCGCAGCCTTCGTGCAAGTACTTCAGCGTGACGTCATCATCATCACTCCCGCAAGTTTTAGCGGCGAGTCACCCAGCCGCTCGTCTTCGACTCGTATCTGAGTTTCATTCGAAGAGTTTTTACATAACCAACTTTTGGTAAACAGATCCCTAAATCAATGTCAATTGTTCTACCAACATTCGAGTAACACTACTCGCTGATGTTTATGTAAATGAATTTCATTTAATCTGACTAAACACTGAGCATGTGGTACCTATGTGTGCATTACCCGCTGATAGTTTGCGTGAAACGGACAATCCGCTCCGAATATATAACGCAGTAGGCAAACTATGCTGGAAAATTAGCATCATCCTTCTCATAAATATTTGTAGCATAGCTTTTCTTATTTATGCTTCGAAGGATCATCAACTATGTATATAAACAATCAATCATCAATATTGATACTTAACTGAAGTTGGTATTAACTCTCTCTTCCTGTGTAGCGGGCCTGATTTATGTTCAGTACTTACTTGGGTGTACTATAATTTTGAAAGAAAGAGTTTATGAGGTTCATCGGTAAAGCAAAATATACGTATTTCGCATACTTTATAAAACTATTACGTCTATTAATATTTGTGAAGTGTAAGTTAATTAATATTCAATATTTTTTAAGGTAATGTTTAAGACTCAACTTTATGCTTTTAGAATAAACAAAGCTGGTTCAGACCAGCTCCTTTAGGCTTGATAACCGGGAGTAATATTTATGGTCTTACTTAATATTAATATTGATCAGTCTTCCAATATTATTTCCGACTAAGTATCTATCGCTGCTGAGCTTGTAAGCCGGAGCAGACTCTGGTAACAAATGAATCGCTTTGATATGTTTTGAAGCCGAAAATACAAGTATTTTTCAGTCCATTTCTTATTTCAACAATGCTACACGATATTTTATTACACAATAAATGAAACCAAACATCGCAAGACGTATTACAGCCTTTACTTTAATATTTTTCTAGTAATAACTTTTGTAAGAAAATTGTTTCATAAAACAATTGTTTTTTCCAACCGTTAATATATATATATAAGTGTAGTTCTTTAGATAAACTTAAAATATTTCGTCTATTTATTTTGTTACCAACACAGTGGGTTATTCTTTTTCATTCGTGATAAATCGCAGCTAATCGTCCGGACAGTGACCGCAATTTCCAATGTCTGACCCTAGAAAAGGTTGTCCGTCACATAAAATTTCGACCACAAAACATACTTCAAGAATCTTTGAGAGCTACTTGCCCTTGTCGCTGACGTTCCGTCCAAATCTTTCAGCTAAGTTTTTCAATAGTTTTGATTAGCTAGAAAGTCTATCTTCAAAATAAAACTAGTATCTACGTATATTTTTACAGATAATGAAAAGTGTTTCTTACGTTAGGGTAGTTTTTTATGACTCCATTACACATTATACAAAAAATAACAACATTTTGTATAACGATCACGCGTATAAAAACAGCGGAATAATTAGCAGCAATACCAACATAATCTGAAAATAATTCCCACATGCAATGTCACAAAAAGAAGAAATTAGTTGAGTTTTCTACTAATTTCTGTTTTTTTTATGGCGGCTATCGGAGCAACGAGGAGAAACTAATTACTTACTTTACTTTAGTTATTAATTCTAGCTTTTCCATTATCGTTGCAGTAATTACTGCAACGATAGTGGAAAAGCTAGAATTAATGGTTCCTATGTTACAACAATGTAAATTGTAGGATTTGTTATCATTTCATGCGCACTTGATTGTATTAAATATTTAATTACGTGCGGTTACCATTGTAATGAAGGCCATACTAAAATTATTTCACGGTGTATCACAAAATGTCAGGGCTGCCAGCTTTTAAACTGATCGTAAAATAAATCATATATTGGTTAAAAGATGGCGTCTTCTAAACATTTGATAAATTAAAGTCGCTTTTCGTGTCTTTCTGTGTGACCGCATTGTTCTTCTTTACTACACAACTTTTTTTTTGCGGTTTCCACCATCATTAAGAGAATTTACTCTGAAAGGTTTATGTGTACAATACATTAAAATTAAACTTACAAATAAGAGCGAAGGCTCTCATTCATCATTAAAATAAAATACTACTACCTACTACTTTATTGTGAAACTAGAAAAGTGAATTACATAAAATAAATTAAACTCTTAACCTTCATAATTAAAAAGGTTTCAATCAAATATTTAAATAACATCCTGGTCAATATTCACAAAATTACTTCGCCGTTTATTAAGAAAGGAAAAAGTAAAAAAAAAAAAAACTTTATGTCATCTCAATATTTTTTGTGAGCAAGCGGCCAGTATTATAATGTAAATCTAAAAAGGTTGAGCCAATAAGAAATTGTTGCTGTAGTTTGTTGATAAATCGATGAATAATATTGTATTAATGAAATAAAGTTAATCATTATTGACATATTACGATGAATTTCCTCAATGAGTGGTTGTTATGATGCAAAACATCCATTTCATGTGACACTGCCGACAGTACCAACGCGACACAACTATTATCTTTACTTATCTAATACCAATTTTGCGGTTGCTCGCTCAATATCATAGGTTTTATTTCTCTGTCTAAGTTATTTCGTCCCAGTAATATTAGGATTATAATTCACTGTACATGAATCTCTTCATGCTGTAGTAGACCGTGATCAAAGTCAAAACTTGGGCTTAACTTTAATAATTTATTGATTAACAGTTCCGGTACCCACGAGACTACACCTGAAACTTTAACCAACTTTGGAATTAAGGTACAATCAGTGTTTAGGGGTTATCGATTGATTCAATTTTATCGGATCTTGGTTATACAGAGTGGCGATTAGTTTATCTCATTAATACAGCCGTTATTAGAAGTTATTATTATATTAAATTATTTTCTGTTAAAATATTAAAATAATCAATTTTACTAAAAATACGAAACTGTATTTTTTACAAAATAAATAGCGTACAAATTGGCCGAAATAAAACTCCCTTGATAATGAGGCACTAGACACGCGCGGGGTGATGGTATCAACAATTCAACACACACTTATTTGATCAAATAATCACAAATTAAGTTTAATGTTGTTAAATACTAAAACGGAAAAAAGATCCCACGGCTTGAATGTTAATTTATTAACTATTTTATGTTTGTAATACGTAATGCAGAATCCATGGTTTCAATTAATGTGATAATCTAATCGCTACACTGTATTTGGTTTGTTCGCGCCGATAAGCTCTGACAAGTTCCTATCTAAGAGTCGCCACCAGTTCACGCTGATTCGACAAAATGTATGAAAGCTGATTAATATAAAAACTTTTTTACAAAAAAAACAACCGTCTTCGTTTAACCGTTCTTTAATTTCGAAAGTCGGTGTCAAAACACAAAATGCGGAACCAACGACACTGACTTCCGCAATTAAAGTAATTTTTCATTTTGTAGTGTTTTTTTTTTTTAAAAGTCGGTTGTTTTTTTTTTGTTTTGTAAAAAAGTTTTTATTTTTACTGTTTAGTTGTACCTACCACACAAATTCATATATGTATGTAAATATGTATGTAGTGATAATCATGTTTGTAAATATGTAAGTTATTCGTTGAAAACATAGTTTAATACCTACCAACAAAACTCTATTGATCAGAGGGGTAGTTCTCTTAATTCTAAGACCGTCCACAGTCTAGTCTGATCTCAGTCTCAATCTGTCAAAAATACGCCTACTTTCCCTACATTTTTTAAAAGTTTTTGACATTGATTGTCGCTGAGATGAGATGGCGACTGGATTTTGAACGACTTTAATTACGGGAATTGGCTTTCTGATAACATGTAAAAATAATAAAAGTGCTTGAATCGTTCCTACATGATCCAATTTTATGACATAGAAAATTATACTTTTCCATCAAAACATATTATTATGAAAAACAAGAGTCCGATCCTAAACACACAGAACTGAGTGGATCACAGATATACTGAACTAACCCGTAGAATAATAGAAATTATTCAAATAAGGGCCGATGCTACCTACTCTATTAGGTTGCTCAAATATCCGGAAAGCAAATGTGGTTTACAACAGATGCGAATACTCACACACATTTACTTACTACTGATTTAAGAAGTAATTACTGTATGAGAGTATTGTATAAGTATTTCAAAACCAAAAGTCAGAAGCGAAAGGAAAATGTTGAGAACTTTAATTTTGAATGACAGTGTTTTGTTCTAAAATTAACGCAGTGAGCTAATTAATCTGAGTCAGATGTCGGAAAACTTCGGGTTTAAATTAAGCCACCTCAGGGAGAAGGCCTGTCAACAGTCACCATGAGTTCGTTCTTTAACTTGTAAAATATTGTGACTGTAATTAGAAGTTATGGGGTTTTGATGACGGTTCTCATAAAAATTTCAATTTTGTGTAGTAGTTTCAAATGATGAGAATGCACAAGTTTTAATCCTAACACAAAAATGTTATGTGTGCAACTGTCCACAAACCAAAATTTTATTATCACTCTTAGTAACAATAGCTCTTAATAGTTTGTTTAAATAAATTATGTTTTTTAGTTTATTTAATGAATGTTAATAAAACCACTTCAGTAACGTGACGAGGGTTTTGTTTAATATTGAATGACTCGCCTTCACTGGTGTTTATTTCTGTTTAGCAAAATTTCAACGTATCGTAGTCAATCGTTTTACATAATTATAATTATATAGAGGCAATTCAATCAATTAATACATATTTAAAATATCTAAATACTATATTACAAAAGAAAAAAAATGTTTTTAATTTTTCACCTTATACGTAGCACCACATAAATCGTATACTTGCTATGTAAAATACGTATTACTGAAGCTAACTCAAAAACTACTGAAGCAAACCTCATAAAATTCATTTGGGTCGACCGCGCGAGTTTCTTTTACCAAATGAAATAATAATTTTCTAAATCGGTCCACAATTGACGAAAATATCGAAGAACATACATTAAAAAATACATAGAGACAAACATACAACCTCCTCCTATTTGAAGTCGGTTCCCTCGGGTCGGGTCGGGTACCTTATCTTGTTCTACTTCTGTAAAACATGTAATATATCAGACGTTCTTTCAAAAGCCAATTTGTGAAATAAATATGTATGAAATATCTCGCATTAATTTGGACTCGAGTCAACTCTCGTACCTATTTATCTGGTATGTTCGAAGTGTCGGTCAGCTGAGCTGGCAACTCCTGCTCTGAATAAACTGTACATTAGCTAATGGAGTGAGAGTTTAGATAAGAAGGTTGTTTATAGTGTACAACCTCACTTCGGACGACACCGGACTGTCGCGTGGAGATAAGCTTGTAGCAGTTGCTCTGTGTTTCTTAATGTCAGTAATCTGGTTGGAAGTTTACGTTTTAGATACTTTCGATGATAGCTAAAGTAGAACATTGTTCACAGTTGTTTATCTCCTGAATAATGTATAGATGTTTATACTAAGACGAAAGGTTCTAAAGGATTAAAACCAAAGTAGCAATTTCATAAACTAAGCTCTCAAAGAAAACCCTTTGGACAGACCTTTTTCCCTTTTGTCACTTTATTACCATCATTGGGTCAGAACTACTGGACTTTAAGCATATTTATAAAGATTACGTCCTTGTTCGCATCCCTCGGGGTATTTCCAGCAATCATCGGGATTACAGCCGCGTGTGTTTGACTATTTGTATAAACCTCTCTGGTTGACCGACGCTAAAGTTTCCTAACAAGTTGAGAACGGAAACTTGATTATTTGAACTAACTACATTTCGTACTTTTCGTAAAATGATGAAAGATTAGAAATTTAATACGTTCATTTTCTGGTCTTTTCACAAATTACCAAATTAAATTCAATATTTAGGTAGATACTTTCTTTTTTCCAAATCGCTCGCCGGTGATGCTGAAAGTATTTACTTTGACATCACTGTAAAGTTGGAGGTACTCTAGGACAAGTTATTTTAAATTTGTCACCATCCCTCGCTCCCATTTGAATAGAATTAGCAAAATGAATTAGTTACAAAATGGACCCAAATGATCCTTGAGACTCAATTACAGAATGCAGAAAGTTTTGAGCTTCTGAAAGTTGTACTGCCTACAGAATTAGAAATAGGACAATTTGGATCGTTGGTCCCCTTTTCATTCAATTGTATCAATTTGAGCAAAAGTTTGAGTTTGCAGCCTATTTAACTAGAGCAAGGAGGACAGTAAGGTGTTAATTAATAACGACAAAAACATTCTTATTACACACAGAAAGCTATAAATTTAATATTCTATGTACGATCATTACAACGGGATAGCTCTCGTGACACCATATTATACTCGTGCTTCGTTCTCGAGATTAGTAACCTGAAATAATAAACCTATTACTTATTCACACATGTAGTATCACCCAGGATTCACCACATAGCACTGTATTTTGAGAGATAAGAGTATAGTATTTTTTTTTTTTTTTTTGCCATGTATGTAGACGTGCCCCAAAACTCCGCTTGTCATTCACGTTACAGTGCTTCACCACTGCACACCTCTTTCTCATCGGTACGGACTAAAAGTGTTTTAAGTTTTAACAAAACAAATATGCCGAGAGGAAGCGTGATAAGTGTGATAACATCAAAAAATTAAAAAAGAAGTTTCGTAAACTGGAGAAAGAATTAAAACGTGCTGAGCGTCAACGTTTTTTCAATATCACCTTCATCCCGAGAGGACTCCATGCTATCGGAGCATAGCTATGAAGGTATGTTTATAATATTTGTTATTGGTACAAATTACAGGCGTAACATAAACAAATCTCTTGGCGTTGCAATACATAAACAAAGGTTCGTTGAATTCACTGGAATTTGACACATACCTACTTTTTATTCGAATTCGAACAGTACAAAGGGCTGTTTATTTCGTTATCTACTATGGTGCGTTCAATTCATTGGAATTGCAACATCTACCATTCAGTTTTGGAAAGACGTTCAATTCACTGGAATTGCAACCTTTCTCAATGGACATCTTCTCGGAAGCTTAGGAAAGACGTTCAATTCACGGCCTTGCAATACATAAACAAAGGTTCGTTGAATTCACTGGAATTTGACACATACCTACTTTTTATTCGAATTCGGACAGTACAAAGGGCTGTTTATTTCGTTATCTACTATGGTGCGTTCAATTCATTGGAATTGCAACATCTACCATTCAGTTTTGGAAAGACGTTCAATTCACTGGAATTGCAACCTTTCTCAATGGACATTTTCTCGGGCGATGACTGCAATAATATGGCAAGACCTAGACTGGCATCAATTGTACGGGCCGCCTCGTCAGATGAGACAACGGAGCCGCGGGCGCCGCCACCTGCGCCGTCCCCCGCGCCGCAACCACGTGAGCTATCGCCGCCGCCGGTACCACAGCCAAACCCGCTGCCGCATCCGGCCCCCCCACCGCCGCACCGCTGAGCCTTGCCCGGTCGCTGAGCCTTGCGCAATCGCTGCCACCGCCAGCGATGTAACTATTACCCCCGATGATGACTTGATAGACATACTAGGTGATGATCCCACACAAACCACCGAGTATGGCAAAGATATTCACGTTGGCCTAGCTAACTGCCTAGAGCATTTAATTGTCAATGAACTGGACAACGACGTGCGGAAGGAATTAGGGAAAAAGCACTTGACACCGGCCAACTGCCCTAGAATAATTCCACCGATGCTCAATCCGGAAATAAAGGCTGCCTTGCCCAAAACAAGCGTGAAACGCGACAAGGGAATAGAAAGCAGGCAAAAACAGGTTGGTACTGCCTTGGCCTGTTTGAGTGACATCATTACAACTAAAATGCAAGAAAAGGACTAAGACCAGGCCCTTTTGAAACAACTTATGGATGCGGCAAAGTTAATGTGTGACACGTTACACTCAGACTCAGTCAAAAGGCGCTATTTTGCCTTGTCATCTTTGAAGAAAGACATTAACGACCATTTGGTGCAGACAAGATAGACAAGTATCTTTCAATGAGGCCCTGGCTGAAACATTGAAGACTGCCAAAGCTGTGACGAAATCTGGTGCCGATATAAAAGTCGCTTACGATAAAAATAAGAAGACCACTCAACCTCAGCCATCAACTTCGCGTGGTTTAAACTGGTAGGCTCCCCCTTCGACTCGCAGGCAGTCGGGGCCGCAGAGGAGCCGCCAGCCTTCCCCGCCTGCTGGAGCGAAGGCGCCACCGCAGCCGCCGCCAGCGAGCCGGCAACCGCCGCCGCCGCACGCCAGCTGGTCGTTGACATCGCGCTATCAGCCGCGGCCGACCCGCCACCAGTAAATAAGGTACAATGTGCTGATCGTTTAGCGTCGTTTGCAAGACAATGGTCTCGCCTTACACAAGACAAAACTGTTCTTTCCTGGATTGAAGGCTATAGGATAAAATTCTTTAACATGTCTCACAAAAAGATGTACCTTCTGTCCCTGTTTTGCCACAAACTGAGATCAATGATTTTTACAAAATTATTGATAGTCTCATGACAATTGGCGCTATATCCGAATGCACTCCGTGTGCCAATCGATTCAAATCGAATATTTTCCTTGTGCCTAAACCTAATGGTAAAAAGGTTTATCCTGAATAAAAAAAAAAAAAAAAAAATCTAAATAAACATATACGACTGACCATTTCAACTTGGGATTTACGCACTACAGTAAAGTTAATGACAAAAAATTGTTATATGGAAACCTTTGATCTCAAAAACACATATTTTTTATTAAAAATCCATCCAGACTCCAAAAAATATCTCCTTTTTCAATTTGGCAATAAGTTATTCGGTTTAAACACAGCTTCATATGTTTACACAAAATTGATGAAACCCGTCGTTGGTTTGCTCAGATTGGCTGACTTTATATCGGTTTATAGAACTTTATTCTCATTAAAACAATCTTCACTTACATGAGAACATTAAAATTTTAAATCTACTATATATCTAGACGACCTATTAGTTAGTTAGATTATTCATATACGATTGTTTAAAAAATATTATTATTTCCATTAAATCACTAACAGCCTTAGGATTTATCATCAACTATGAAAAGAGTTGCTTACAACCTTCCATGAGATGCAAATATTTGGGTTTTATTCTTGATTGCCAAATTTTTTTAATTATTTTGCCCGATCTTAAGAAACAACGCCTAATTAACGAGATTTACATGTTTATGAGATTAAAGCGTATCAAAATCAAAGATTTTGCTAAATTAGTCGGTTTGTCAATTTCTGTTTGTCCAGCCGTAGAATACGGCTGGCTTTATACCAAAAAATAGAACGTTGCGTTGTTCATACCTTAGTTTACAAGGTCACGAGCACGACGATTACAATCGTTCCATGAGTATCCCCGATCACCTACACGATGACCTGAGATGGTGGCTAGAGGCCTTAGTAAAGCCCGAGAACCGTATCAAAGATGATACCTACTCGGTAGAAATATTCTCTGACGCCTCAACTACTGGGTGGGGTGCAGCGTGTGGCTCAGAGACAGCGTGTGGCGGGTGGTCGTTGACAGAGCAAAAACAACATATACATTATCTGGAACTTTCGGCCGCCTTTTTTGCACTTAAAGTTTTTGCAAGGGACTTTCACGATTGCCAAATACTTCTACACGTTGGTAACTCAACTGCTATTAGTTATATCAATCGGATGGGTGGAATTCAATATCCACAACTAACCAAGGTAGCAATGGATATTTGGCAATGGTGCGAGTCTCGAAATTTTTTTTTTTTTTGTATATGCGTATTACATTAAATCTGCAGACAATACCATAGCAGATAAGGAATCAAGACGCAGCCATCCAGATATGGAATGGTCCTTAACGGAAAATGTGTTTTCCTTTAGACTTGAAACGTTTGGCACACCATGCCATTGATTTATTCGCGAGTCGTTGTAACAGAAAATGTATAAAATACATTGCTTGGCATAGAGATCCAGACGCGTTCGCAATAAACAGTTACAATATAGGTTTTGATCATTCCACCAACGGTAACATTCAAAACTATCTTACCCTGGCTGCAGGGATTTTATCAGGGGGTCTTCGGAACATAAAATGCTCGCCTCTTTAGCCGACAGTTCCATCAAACAATATGATGTTTGTTATCAAAAATGGTTCGATTTCTGTATCCAGAATTCCCTTGATTTTTATGCCACATCGATTACCGATGTACTGATTTTTAACAAATTTTTTTTTTGATGCTGGTAAGTACTTAATACAGTCTGTTGTTTGAATTGCTTTAGAGCAGATGAAAGAATAACAAGGTTTGTTAAAGGTGTGTTCCGTTTAAGTCCACCCATGCCTAAATACAATGTAACGTGGGATACCTCTACGTTCTGTCTCACTTAGCTACTTGTTATTCTAATGAAACATTAACGCTAGATCAACTGACATAAAAATGTATAACCTTATTAGCTCTTGTAACGGCCCTTAGGGTCCAGACCTTTTCGAAAATCAATATAAAGAACATTGAATTCAAACAACGAAATCATAATAAAATACCTGACTTAATAAAAACGTCAAAAAAAAAAAAAAAAAAAAAAGGGAACCAATCAACCTCTCTTGGTATGGCCTTACTTTTTACAGAAAAAAGAAATATGTCCTGCACAGACATTAGTTGATTACATTGATTAAAAAACTTCATCGTTACGTACAAATGATACCTACTTTATTTATCGGATGCAAAAAGCCCCATAAAACGGCGACCACACAGACGCTGTGTCGCTGGATAAAGAGTACGCTCCATGCGAGCGGGATCGACGTATACATATTCTCGGCGCATAGCACGAGACACGCCTCTACATCTAAGGCCCACCAGCTAGGCGTAAATATTGACCTAATCAGAAAAACCGCTGGCTGGTGTAACAATTCAGATACGTTTTTCAAATTTTACCAAAGAAATATAATATAACTAAACATGATCCGTCAGTCTTAGCAAGAGCAAACTATGTAATTGATTTAAAAAATAACTATTAAGTATCATGTAAAACTTAATAACGTTTTCGTACTAAGTAAACCTATTTATAATATGAACATAAAATACTAACTTATTTATAATTATGTATTATCATAGATACAACATGATTTTGATGATGTGATTAAATATAATATTGATTCTGATATTGGCGTTGATATTTTCAGAATTATACCTCTCAAAGTCTACATGTGTGAATAAGTAATAGGTTTATTATTTCAGGTTACTAATCTCGAGAACGAAGCACGAGTATAATTGATGATTAAACGAACTTACTTGTACGTGAAGTTCGATCATAATTATACGAAGTGCTTCGTTCGAAGAGATTAGTAAGTCCCTCCCGCCCAACCCAAATCATTCCAAAAATATCAACGATAGACGTTGATTACAGATACTCCAAACTAAATGACAAGCGGAGTTTTGGGGCACGTCTACATACATGGCAAAAAAAAAAAAAAAAATACTATACTCTTATCTCTCAAAATACAGTGCTATGTGGTGAATCCTGGGTGATACTACATGTGTGAATAAGTAATAGGTTTATTATTTCAGGTTACTAATCTCTTCGAACGAAGCACTTCGTATAATTATGATCGAACTTCACGTACAAGTAAGTTCGTTTAATCATCAATTACATACGCATAGCAGAGCATAGCATGCGTAGCATAGCATTAGGTACATGAAAAAGTTTAATTGAAATAAATGTTTTGTCTTTGAGTTTAATAGCATAGCACGCACAGAATAGCATGCATGCATAGCATAGCATAGCATGACAAAGTTTTATTGAAATAAATGCTTTGAGTTTGTGTTTATTAGCCAGCGCCATTACGCTCTTTTTTCCCTTTGCTCGGCTTCTAAGGGTTGTAGCGTGATGTTAAATAGCACCACCTTACCATACCTGTCAACCTGGGCAATCAAATGCAAAAAAAAACTAACCTGACAAGTAAGTAGTTCCAGGAAGCGCGTAAAAAAAAACAAACTCTTCAGCTTAATTATATTAGTATAGTGTAGATACAGTTTAATTGGAAGTCCGTTTTAACAATGTCCGTGTGTTCAGTTAGAATATAAGTTTCAATAATAAAAATTGTTAGCTTTAAACAACGCCGTGATTGGTTTGCTGCCACGTGCGTAATTCATCAAGAGCCTAAACACAAACTATCATAATTTACTACAAAGTCAAACAATAGGTTAATAATGTAAACACAAAATCTTATCAGTTTAGTGAAGTTACCATCTCACCGAGTTCTCAAGGCGTGGGCAGCGCGCTGATCTAAATGTATAACGAGCTCCTAAGTAACAGTTACTAATTGACTCTCGTTATTATGAGTATACAGACAAACTTAGATTACAATCGCTGTCGAAGCAGCGAAGGAACATCTAATAGACCTATGTAGATTCTGAACTTTCCTCTCGAGTAGAAAAACTAAGCCAGTTATGATATTTTTTCACAATACAAACTAGGCATAAACTATTAAGGCTTAGATGAAAATATCTGGCCAGTCGTTGTAGTAACAGCGAAGATATGTTTGTTTTTAGTTATTGTGAACGAATAAGTTTGACAATCTTTAGTCACGGAACGTGCAAAACTCGTAATTAAAGCTGAATATACTGAAACTTTTGCCGGTTGTTACCACGCTGATGGACATGAAACTGCTTGGTTACGAGGTTGCCAATTCATGAGATGACTTACAATTCTATAACCGCTCTTATTCTACGTGTTGTGAACAACATAATCAATGTTTAGATTATAATGATGCATAACGTGTTCTTGTAAATAACTGAAACATTAAGATTTTGACATAATTTGTCATTTCCATTTCAATGACAGTCAAACATTTTACATAATATTCTTATTCTTAAACTTGTCCTAAATTCTCAAAAAAATGCGAGAAGTCTATACTCGTAACAAAATTAAAACTAAATGTGTCGTTAAAAGAAATTATATTTCTCAATTTCAACCACTTTTGCCCCGAACCCTAATAATACTTAGGTACTACTAATTGGGACCGAAAGGAATTCATAACACATTTTTCAACAAAGTTGATGTATGCGAACGACAAAACTTGGGAACAAAGACAAAACAGTTTTTCAGGCGCAATTTTTCAAGAAGAGATTTCGGGGAAGAGATTTAAGGGGATTAAGGGCTTTTAAAAAACTTGAACAAAATGTAAGTTGATGAAACTCATTATCATGGAATTTTGTTTAAAGTCCTTAGTAATGTAAAGTGATATCGCGTATAAACGTCGAAAATTATTCGGACGTAAATTAACTATATTGTATTAAAATTGTACTCTCCGGTTTGGTATTTTAAAGCAATCTGTTTTGGTTTGTAACTTTGAACAAAAGATAAAAACATAAATGAGTAGGTACAATCATTTGACTTATTAAGGAAATCGTCAACTCTAAAGTACCTACGGAATTAAAATTAAGATGGTAAACACAAGCTAAAAACTATACATAACAAACATCAAAGTTAAACAAAAAGAAATAAAGTTTATATTGAGAGCAAACTTAATATGATTGGAGCTTGTTTATCGAATAAACATTAACCCACTGATAATCAAACTGGCAGTAATTGGCGCTAAGATAACATTTTATCGAGGATTAGGTACTTGTAGTTAAGTTTTTATACAATTAGTATCTAACTGCACCTATTTTAAGCTTTACGTTAAATAAAGAAGAACTTAAGTACTAAACACCGGATGTTGTTCATGCAGTATTATCGAAAAGCAATCTAGAAAATAGCAGGCAATAGCAGATACAAAATGTATCTGCTCAATTTATAATTGTCAACAACATTATACAAAACGTGGTTGGTGAAATGAATCCGGGATTGGTCTAGCAAAAATTATTAATCAAGAGATTTCTTAAGAAAGAAGCAATAACTTTGTACTACGTATTTTTCTGTTCCTATATTTTTGTCTGTTTATATGTGTGTATATAAATGGTTTTCAATGAATTAATATTGAGTAACTCCTCGTGGTTGAACGTTGGAAATACCTTCGGTGACTGTTAATTCGTAAAACATTATTTGAAACTTCACCTTATAGCAGCTCTGGAGTAAATAAACATCTTTATTACTTCCCAAAGCCAAGGAAATCTCGTGAAAAATTCAACAATTATGTCGCCTGTACAAATTGCGGATGTTTTTGTAAATTGCGGCAACAGAAGAGGAAGTGGGTGTTACATTTTAAGTGAAGGCACGTTTATCAAGCCTCTTGACACTTCAGAGGAAATGTCCGTGACGACCACTCACTGTTTTACGGAAAATTCACGAAATCCAAGCTGCAAGCGAGGTTTGTGTTTAGGAATGGGTAGCTTGTACCTACAGCTAGTTAGTGACCACGATCTAGTCGGCAGGCGTTGAGATTTGCTGACAAATGTATCTCAATAGGTTAATAGTCTACAACTACAGCAATTAATATTGTCGAGCCGAAAGTTATGTATTAAATTAGATTGCTTTTCATTTTGGTAATCATGACTTTGTTTATTGATGTAGTACATCTTCATCATATGAACTAGAATCTATTTCCACCTGCGATTCAGGACAAGCAGTCATCACGGGTAGTCAGAAGCCCAAAAGTCTGACATACCATTCTCACCAGGGGGGGGGGGGGTAACCCAGTAACTGGGTTATTGAGGTAAGATAGGGAGTCGCTCCGTGTAAAATACTGGTTCATCTGGTTAGACTGGAAACCGACCCCAACATAGTTGCGGAAATGCTAGGGAGATTGATTGATTTAGTATGTGCACTAGTTGCGGTCATCAAGTGAACTGATAGTCAATTTCGTAGTAGTCAAGTGTAGCGACGTAAACGGGTCAAAGTGATAAACTCGCAACTTTTCACTTCGCTGTTATGCAGACTATTTGTAACTAGGTCATTTTATAAGCAATTGGTCCATTTTGACAACATTTTTGGCTATTATATCACCAGTAATTATTTCATTCGATACATAATTTTTTCCTGATACCAACCTACCAGTAAATGATCACCTATTTCCTTAGCTGTGTTGTGTGTACAGTAATGGGTGAACTTTGAAGACTGTTAACTGCGAAAAATCAAACGCACAAGTCTTACATATTGAAATTTTGTGTAAATAAACCTGCGTTTGTTATGATTGAACTGTTTGCTGGGGTTTGCCTTATATACAAATATCAACATTCAACAGTTCGCTTCTCTTACTATATTGACAAAGCAAGTCATCGAAATCCAAATCATGTACAAAACACAAATATCGCGCCATGTTTGAGGGGAACTGAGGGGCAATTCCCCTAATTAAAAAAAAAATCACAGTATGATCTGTCTCAATCTGTCAAATACCTCTAATTTCCCTAAATTTTTGACAAGTTTTTGACAATTGTTTGTCGCTGAGAGGAGACTGCGACTAGATTTTGAACATTTTAAATTACGAGAATTGGACTTCTGTTCCCTCACAGCGTGTTCATGTATACGAGCGCTACTGATCAGTGACGTCATCTAGGAGACTCGCTGTAAACAATCGATGTTACAGACCGCGATTTATTTGTGACCCGTACCATGAAGTTACGTAATAAAAGTGTTTGGCTTGTGTTTTGAAGTTGCGCACAATAAGGGTTCGGGTTCTCCTAGTGGCAGTAAACAGTTTGTTGGTTTGCTGATATGATGTTTTTGTCTGATTATAGCAGACTAGCTGGGCCTCGCGGTTTCACCCGCATAAGTTTCGATCCCGTGAGAATATCGGGATAAAAAGTATCCATTATGTTAATCCTGGTTATAAACCATCTGTGTGCCAAATTTCATCCAAATCCGTTCCGTAGTTTTTGCGTGAAAGAGTAACAAACATCCATCCATCCAACAAACTTTCACTTTTATCATGTTAGTAGGATGTGACAGTTATAACATAACTTCGTGATATTTTGTCTAGATACCCAGTGGTATACATAAATTTAGTTTTGTATAGCGATTGCAACTTTCCTGCCTTCAAAATATCGAATTGTGTGGCTTCAATATAGTTTAAACAACGTTACGAGTATTGCGAGCACCCTCCCAATACTGAGGTCCTGTTAGCTTCTGGTAAACCAAATCAAGGGATTATTAAAGGAGACAAGCGACTACTTGGCAAGCTAATGACATCCATATTAATCCGTAATGAGTTAGGAGATGACGAAATTTTTACTGATTTATTGGAATGAAAACCTTGATAGAGAAATATTTATACAAACGAAGAGCGAAGATAACAGGAAACTTTGGTAAAAGGTATTTGGTTTTCTTCTGCAAGGACAGCTAATATTGCCTTCGACGTTGTAAGAAAAGCATGAAGGCATTTAACGTTGTCGGTTGGATTTAATCATGATGGTTTTACTCCACTGGTTTTTTTTTTTTGTATACTACATCCTACCAAAACAAGCACACGTAGACTTGTTCCGATTCATTATTCACGAGTCTTCTATTTTTTGTAGTGAGCTGAACATCTTCTGAAGGCACTAACAGGGACTCGGATTTATTGTGACTCGTAAATCAACAAGGGCAAGAAACCGTTTTATTTTTTCCTGACTCCCTTCACAATAACGGTTTGAATATTTCACAAAACATAAGTTATATTACTGTATCTAGTTGTTGTTATAGTACCTAGTGATTTTCTTTGGAAAAATCCTTTAGGGCTACGTCTCAACGTTATACCTATTCATCTTTATGATGTGTGAGTTGAGATATGGTTAGGCGTTATGTTTATATCTTACTTGGATATAGACGTTTTATCTATCAAGTACATAAACGACTCCCGTTAGCACTAAACTGCTAGCTGTGTTGTATATCAGTATTAATTCCCTCCGTTATGTCTTTACAAAAATAAAACACGGCATTACTGTGACAGATGGCAGCATTCAGCACTAAAACGTTCAATTATAACACGCGGGTTGCAGATATTTTAGTGCCCGTATTTCTCACAAATTGACGAAAAAGCAGAGAATATCTTTGCAGATGTGACTCGCTTCCTGCAGGTTCCTCGCTTCCTACATATACTACTACTACTATAAACTTTATTAAGTGCATCAGCAGCCTTTCACTTCATCTTCTGAGAGAAGTAGGTCACTATGTTGTAAGCCGGTAATGGAGCGCACAGTGCGTAGTCTCCGCTTAAAGTAACCGATGCACTAGGAGTATTATGTGGCCATAAGTAACTCCTAGAGTAGACAGAACTAAATAGACTTGGTCAAAAGGGAAGGCTTGTGTTCCATACTGTTTGGGGACTCTCGTTGTTTCATCGAACAAAAAAGAATAAACATACATAAGTAAGAAATTCGCACCCATAGATATCTCCAATCTCCAAGTTAAGAACAAACTCAAACTCAAAAAGTAAGAAAATCTTTTGTTATGATTTCTTGAAAGTATTCTGCCGGAGTTGTGCCAGAGAACTGGAATTCATTTTTTTTTTTTTGTGTCATTAAATATTCTTTTACTGATCTCCTTTCAAAGAAGCGGAATTGTTGAAATATTATCCTTAGTTACTTGTAGCCAACTACATCAAATATTTTGAGATAATATTGAAACACGAAAAATACTTGGTTGCTCTTATGTGAAATTCTACGACACCTCCGGGACATTTTGGCAAGAAAACCCTAAAAAGTTCGCTTATCCGAACACAGTCTATGCGTGGCGTGGTTGCGTTGTGTTTTTGCGTTGAACGACGGAGAGATACGATAACATTCTTATGAATTTTGTATTATACCTCGTGAGAAGCTTTTCTTTTCTCGGAAAAGAAACAAAAATAGTATACGAACGATTTTGTAATACAGATCTGCGGTGTAACGGCGTAACCCACTATCAGTAGCAACGACTTTCATTTTGACAGTTCAACAACATTCATTGCGTTATTTACGTTGTTCAGCAGACAAATTTTTCGAACTTATGAAGCAATAGATTAGCAAAGTCCTTCAAAATGATTCACATTGTGATTGATAGTGTGTTACGCAATTAGAGTGCTGAATACGAAATTATTTCACTGAGCGAACGTTACACTGACACTGAGTGAAATAAAATTGTATTTCATCAGAATCACTATATTTGTCACTCACAGCTTGATGGACGGACGACCAAACGAAGGCGGCTGGGACAGACTGGCTGCGGAAGGCGGAGGACAGGGTGTTGGGGCGCAGCCTGGGAGAGGCCTATGTCCAGCAGTGGACTGCGATAGGCTGAGTTGATTGATTGACTGTATTAGTAAAACAACTTGAATTAAATGAACTGATTTTATATCGGCATGCACTGACCAAATGATTTGATATCCAGTTTAAGTATATTATCCCCTCGTTTGTTAGGCAGGCTTATTAAGTTCGGTAACAGAAAAAGTAATTGTGTCTCGTACCTAAGTGTTGTTGTTGTTAGATTCATAATTTTTATCTCACGAAGCGACTCGCACTATACTTGTGGTTACAAAGTGTACAAGCACGCTGTGAATGTATGTGTTAGCGCTGGAGCTCG
Organism: Apamea crenata; assembly: GCA_949629185.1. NCBI lineage: Eukaryota > Metazoa > Arthropoda > Insecta > Lepidoptera > Noctuidae > Apamea > Apamea crenata. Next base: position 5,935,667 of record OX451371.1, on the reverse strand, counting down.
CGGTACTGTCCGAGACAATGGCAAAGCGTGAAGCGTACCTAGTTCTAAAAAAATGGTACAAACACGAAATCTAGGAAGTGGTAACATTTCTGTTAACTACTCACGCGCCGCCGGGTATTAATAATCTGTGCGCGCGCGCAGCTGTCACAAAGTTATAGATTTGACAAACATAAATATCATTGGTACGATAATCATTTAATAAAGATAAAATTTGCGCTTTTCAGCACGCAAGTCGTTCGGTAAGTAGTAGGAGATAGTGCCAAAATAGAAAAATTAATTAATGCAAGTAGTTTATAATCAAGTTAATTTAAAAATGGTGCTTAATTAAGTGCCGATTGTACTTCATTAAACAAATTTTTTTTCCTGTTTGTTTATCTCGATATCTAGGTACTGTCAGCCTCAAAAAGATTTATACAATGATTTATCAACAAGAATTCATTGGATTCTATATATGTTGTGTTAATTCTGTATCAATGTGCAACTGTCATGTATAGATCATGTGTTCATTCGCAATGCTAGTGCGTATAACATTTATACATCTGTTGTAAACACTTGACCGGCCGATCAGCCGATCACTGCATAACCGGTTGTGCGATAATGAGCGCGCTAAACAAGAATGAGTCACACCCTTCTAGTCAATTAATAACTAAGATAGATTATCGCCGAGTGCACAGTGAACTGAATAACATCGACTGGATGATACCCCTTCAATACGGGTGCCCAAATGAAATAGTTAAGTACGTACATATACTAGCTTTAATAATGTATACGATGAAAGTAAATTTACAATTAGTAAAAGCAGTTTCAATAAACGTAATACATGTCCCTGGGCCAATGGAAAACTTAAAAAGATGTGTATGAAGCGGGACTTGTTGTTTAATATTTGGCTCAAAGTTAAAAACAACCCACAGAAAAGATTGTTATACAATAGATATAGAAATAAAACAAACAAATACACTTGAATCACATTAGAAATAAACAAATTATGATGGAGGTTTCCCAAAATTTCAAAAATAGCAAAAAGATTTGGAGTGTTGTGAATAGTTTAACCGGCCAAATTATGCAATGTGTTAACACGTTTTACTTATAACTTTTCAAACGAAATTATCAACAATGGCCAACACTTTCATGACTGAATTTAATTCTAATATCAACAACCTACGCAACTCTTGCGATGTACCACTTTTAGAGAAACTTACCTACGTACGAGATGGTTCCTGACATGACGGTAAGAGTGAATCCAGCACGAGAAGATAATATGGTTGAACGAATCATCAAACAAATGAACGATAGGAAAAGCCCGGGTTACGACGGGATACGTGATAAAGATGTTAAGTATAGTTCAGCTAAACTAATCCCAGTTATTACACATTTAATCAATTGCTGCTTGCAGACAACATTGTTTATAGAATTGATATGAACGGCTCGCCAACATAAACCCTGAGAGGTTTCCGTTGTGTGGCTAAAACTAAATGTGAATTAGGTTAAGTGCTTTAGAAATAAACATTAATAATAATAACTACAATTATGTACCCAGTGTTACATGTTTTGTTGCTTCAGTTTGATACATTATTATGGAACAAAGATTATAAACAATTAAATGAATTCTGGTCAAAGTGAAAATCTTTTTGAGGGTGACTGTACAGTCGTTTTGTAGCGCTTGGTTAAATTATAATGCTTTTATTCCAGTGACTGTTTCAGAAGCAACACAAGTCCAGTTTGTATTGCCTGGAACTCTTCCTGAAAGTGCTTTACGCCAAGTTGTTCACATATAATTTTATCTTTTGAAAATAAACAGTGAATCAATAAATCTGTTGGAGTGAAATTCACTATGTCTGGCAACGATACTGACGTACATGACGCAGGAAGTGATGGTGTTGACGTATTTTATGACATAGGATTATTATCAAAAGTCGAAAAGATTGTAAAAACCAGTCTGTTGGTGCTGACACTAGTAACGTTGGTGTACGGAGTAATATCATGGTGCATCTTGAAAAAGTTCCGCAAATACAGAAACTATGTCTTTCTGAATACAATTTTAACAAACCTTCTCCAATATATAGTAATAGAAATCGTGATACCTTATAGTATGATAACAATTCAGAATGCTTGGGTTACAAGGTTTGTAACGTGTCTAAATGTTTACTTGATATCTGTAAAGAACCACTGGTTGTTGGTAATAAGTCATTTGTTTTATATAGATTTTGTAAAAGTTTTCGGTGGGCATATCCAAAGAAGATATTTAAAAAGCACCCTGTTTGCGTGGGGTGTGTCTTTTGTAACTACCACCATTTTTGTTTTTATGCTTTATTTCTTTTTGTATACTCCAAGTAAAATGGTGCCATTCAGTCGGTCCGTTAGTTACATTCTACTATTCACCAGGGGTAGTTCAATTTTAGCGTTGATAGCCAACAGTTGCTTGTACGTCATAATTGTACATTCAGTTTGTCGTAGTTTCAACTTGAGTGGAAATACAACTACTCACATCTGGCGTCGCTTGTACATCGCCACTTTGATATTTATATTGAGCGACGTCATTATGCTGTCTGAATATATTTTGTCTTTATTTCGTAAAATCAATGTCACTACCACAATGCTTCTTTTAGAAATACTTTTGTTTAACTTTAATGGATTTGTACTGTCAATTTTTTTAATTGTTGCTAAGAGTAACCGATTGATATGGTATGAATTTTATGTATATAAGTTAAAACGAAGGTGGCATAGGAATCACGATATCAACATGCATGGAAGAAATAATTGTAATCCTGCTGACTGCCGCCCAGCGGAACTTGATGTATAAATTATTCAAAATAATTTATTAAAGTTGGTTTATGAACAATTTGAATATGTAACCAATGATTTCGCGATGCAGAGAAATTCCTCGATGCCATATTTTAGTTAATAAATAGCTTTAGTTTCTTAGGTTACTATATTATTAATTTAATAGTTGTTGTTAGTTGTTTTTTGTTAGTTGTTTTTATATAAGTCATTTAATAAATATACTATTTAATAGTTTGTTAGTTAATTTAGTATAAGAAGTTTATCCAGTATACTATGTGTATATTTTAATTCTCTTTAGTCAATTTATTTTCACAATGATAAATGATAATATACATTGCATACTAAATCACCAAAATATTACCTGCGTGTTTTATAGATACCTACTTAGGTTTACCTTGTATGAAATTAAGCAAATTATTTTCAGTCTACCGTATACCACTCTTCTACATAATATTTTAATTGAATTTGTTTGATTATTTATGTATGTTAAGAAATGAACGCCACCTATTGTAACTGTCTATACCTACCCACTTATTGTAAAACTATAGCAGAAATAAAATTAAAGGATTTAAATTTATTAAATTGATAACCTTCGTTCATAATATCAGATATTAGTTAGAAGAAGGGAGTCGAAGGGAGATAACATGTCAGTAGGTAATTAGTACAGACAAATTAATTGCAAGCAATTTGACGTCAGGTGTCAAGCTTAACAATTTATTTCTCTGACTTTACTGACGTGGATTTGAACTTCATTTCATGGTAAAATAATGGGTGGTGCAAAGTGTTATCTTCGACTTCCTTGAGGTTTCGGACACAAGTCAATAGTATAGAAATTATTTTCTTAGCGTATCGATGGCAAAAATTCAAATAAGTATTATGTTTGGCCCAAAATCCAGATACATGAACTACACTAACTAACGCAGGATGGAAGGTGCATGAAAGGAGACTCCCCGAGCGACGTACAAACGCCAGCAGGTCAAGCCACCCGAAACTGTCAAATTTTCCCAATCAACATTGAATCTAATGCTTTAGCTATAAACTTGAAAATCTATTAGAGAAATTTGACAGATTGTTGTAGCTTGATGTGTTGGCGTCTGTACTCTCCGACAGTACGTCCGGGGCACTCTGGGCAATCGACGTCTGTCAATTGGCTAATCCTTTCACTACGATGGCAAATATAAATTCTAATTAATTGGTTCCTACTTCATTAAGCATAATTTTTTCACAATTAAATAGGTATAATATCGACTCCTAGTTAAAGATATATTGACTCTTGATAAGCAACACTAGTTATTTTGTATTGCCTGAATGTCTTCCTGAAAGTGCTTAGTTGTTAGTCCTAAGTTAAAGAACTGACAAACTGTAAAGAAAAACTGTTAATGGAAAATTGATTAAGTTAATTTAACTAAACTGTTTACAACTAACATGCACGTGGCAGTTTATCGCACGCAGCCATTTACAACTACTGAACATTATTCATGAGCAACTGTAATTGTACAAGAGGAAGAGAATCGGTTTGATGGCCCTCGAAACCTTTTTGTATTGTCTGCTAGTGACAGAGAAATATTGGTTTTGGCAGGTGCTATCGTACCTTGGGTACCATTTTATGGATGAAAGTTAAAAGGAACGGAAAATTACCATGCCGGTCTTGCTTATTATTTTATAAATGAATTCAATTAGCAGGCGTTATATGCAGAGCCCAGTCATTAGCCAATTAGTTAATGGATCACTTAATGAATCGTGCTGGAACATGGCGGACATCGGTGGAAATTCCATTTAGACGATTTTCATGGACCACTGGCAACGAAAAGTGAGCGCAATCCATATCACTAAAGATTTTAGATCAATCGACCGTCAGCTCACACACACTAGGGCCGCCTGATTATTTTTTCAAAGAATTTAGTCACGCCATCTGCATTTATTTAACCCCGGAGAATTTGCGTTCAAAATGTATTTAAGAAAGTTGGCTTTAAATTATTAGTAGGTATTCGGAATCCACATTTAATAATTAGTTTGGTCATGTTTTTAACGGATATTTAATATCTGCTTGCGTAAATAAAAACCTACATTCCTCGTAGCAGAATCAAATTTGACGGCACGGTTGGCGCAGTGAGTGGTTAAGCGATTGACTGCTGCGCTGCGTATCGTGGGTTCGATTCCCGCACGGAACAAATATTTGTATGACCTATAATTAGTTGTTCCGGGTCTGGCTGTTTGTGTATGTGAGTTTATAATATATGTCTGTAAACGCACCCACGACAAAGGAGAAATTCCTAGTGTGGAGCAACGTTTTTTAAAAAAAAATTAAAAAAATTACAAAGCAACTGTGGTAAACCGGCATCACCATACGACGGATTTAAATAGTTGCCGTGACGTATTCAATTTCAATCAATTCAAATGAGAAGAAGAAAATTCTGTCGTATTTTTTATTTTTTTCAAAATGAATAGGTACATACACTTTGTTAATGAACATCAAACACAGAATTGCTTCTACCTCGTTTTCAGATAGAACAAAAACTCGTACCTACATTCCAATTTAATTTCCTTCTCATCTAAATCAGCGTGTCCACAATTCAATCATTATAATGTCAGAATAAATAAGGTTTCATGTCTAATTTCGCATTATTTCGATCACTCGAAGCGTTCGAGTCGGCGACTTGGCTCCACAAAATCATTTTATTAAAAAAAATTGTTGTGTATTGTTTAAAATAAAAACCAGGACTCGACGAAATCTATTGTGCCAACAGACAATCTGTTAAATTATTCAAGAGGTTCTGTTATTGTTTGTGATGTAAAAGTTGCGTCTATTTGACGGCACGGTTGGCGCAGTGGTTAAGCGATTGACTGCTGCGCTGCGTGTCGCGGGTTCGATTCCCGCACGGAACAAATATTTGTATGACCTACATGTATTTGTTCCGAGTGTGGGTGTTTTCTATCTATAATATGTATGTATTTACAAAAAAAAATTGTATATAAGTAGTTTATCAGCCATCTTGTTACCATAACACAAGCATTAGGTTGCTTAGCTTGGGACAAATGGTGCTGTGTGAAATGTCCAGGGATATTATTATTATTATTTATTATTAAAATATTATCGTTTCATCGTATAAACTGTTATATATTGTTACAATCTCATATCAAGGTTTCTTCAATGTTCAGTTTTACAGGACAAACGAGGGAAGACAAAGAACTTCCAAGGTTTTAGCAAAGTTTTTCGAATTCCGTAAGGGACTCTAAAACAAACCATGCGTTTGGAATTTATAGTAATTTTATTATTGGAAAACAGAAAAGTTTTCTTGCGAATATATAACTTCTTATTAAAACCCTTTCATTTAGAAATGAAACTGATGTGTTCCCACATCAGTTTCATTAAAGTCACTCAAGACGATTGCTTTTCATATCGACACCTACATCCCACTGCCAGTAGCCGTATTATTTCCCGCGCGACTTTGGACACTTGCCAAAGATGGAAACCGGTCTCTCGGAGTGCAGTTACATTTTTACTACGGTTTCTGTAACACTAATCGCCTGAAAGGTTCTTTGAGAGATCTACATCGTTATGTAAACGATGTGTGTTTTAATGTCAAATTCATAATATTATTATTCGTTGCTGTTTATGTGGGTCAGATGGACCAAATACACAGAATACACCAAACAAGCACAGAATACATCAAGTTTACTATTTTTGGAGTGTGTCCAGGAGACTCCCGTCCGTTGCCAAAGCCTACATGTTCCGCTCTTCATAAAACGGTTGGAGCGACGCAAAAAATATTTGAGTGTGAGAGTAATATACAGTACAACGTAATTGTTATGTGCACGCTGTTTCACGCGCGGTGTGAGTAGATGCCAAGAGAATTGAGGCTTTTAGTGTTAATGGCACGGAAAGCAGTTCAAAGTAACGCGACGATGGTTTTACTAATTGGGGTTCCGTAATTTTAATAAATCTTGTCATAAAGCTTATATATATAAATGGTAAATAATAATACCGTGTTCATGTATACGTATTCTGAATTCCTTTGTGAAACTTACATACACAGAGGTACTATTAATGCCACAATACTGCAATCGAATACTTTACAAATATTTTTTTAAATACAGTAACCAAAACAATGCGTTACTTTGTGCACTTTTCACTATCGTTGACGTGAAAAGAGCCGCTTTTTAGTACCTGCTTCATGCCACTGGTGTACCTACTTTTAAATTGTTTGACTTCGTGTAAAACGAGCTTTATCGGTGAAAGAATATGAGGTAAAAGATTGCAGAAGTGACTTCACCTGTCGTGAACATACATTAAAAGAATGGGTAGGAGGCTTAGGCTTTTTAGTGGAAACCATAATAAATACTGTCATTCAGTTTATTAATTGAATTAATTATGTGGGAATGTAAGGTGAATACAATGGTAACACTGTATGAGGGATGGCAACTCTGAACGGATCTATGGGACAACGACGAATTTACGATTGTGCGCGCGGAGTGTCTTATAATACTAACTGTCAAAATGTACCTTGTGCGATTAAATTCAAGTCAAACCACATAAATTGGCTGTTTACTTTGCAAAGTAACTAGGTATTATAAACAATTTATTATCGTACACATTATATTGAACAAAACTGATTGCGATGGTTCAAGACTTCATGAATTTCTAGATTACTCAGTCAAAGCTACACTTGAGCTAGTTAGAAACTGTTCTAAACTACTCCGCAAGTCTTTGAGAAATCTTAAGTCTAGATTCTACCACGCGCATACTTTTGGCTGCTTTGAAAACTTTAAAAAAGCCTTTGAAACTAGTTAGCTCATACCCTGGGGAAATACGTAAGAAAGGATTACTTGGTTGTTCGAAACTTTTTTCGAAAACTTTTATTTGTTTTGTTTTCAGGTTTTCGAAGAAGTAAAAATATTGTATTTATTACAATGTTATTAGCGCATTAACTTACACCCACTACTCTCGAGACGAAAATAGTATTATTAAAACAGTACAACTTTCAATAAAAAAATCACCACCCTGATCCTCAAGCATGACATAGACAAGCTGAATAAGGCATTCGATATTAACCTAATTATTGACCAACTTATCCAGACGTTCAGTTTAACATTTTGAAAGGAAGCCACAGACGGAACGATGGCAGATGACCACGGGCCGAGCTCTAGCACGTAATATTATAATGCGCTAGTTAAAAAACTGTTGCTAAGTAGGTGTGTCTCAACTCCCCTAAAGATTAATATTAAACTGTTTGTTTCCATGAAATTGATTCTAACATGAATATACTAGTACATTCCCAATATCCAATACTTCTTCGAACCGACGTAATTAATTCCCGGTTTCGAGAAAGTATGCAAAGCTGACAAAAAATTGGTGAACAACTTACTTTTATGCTTTTTGTAACCTAAATCTCGGTATACCGATGTAGCTATTCTCACATTCTCATTTACCCCCCATGAATTTATTGCTAATTTTCAAAGTAGGTAGCTACACTATCCGATGTTAAAGGAATTCTTATTTGAATAAGAATTCCTTTAACATCGGTAAAAAAAAATCAGCTGTTCCCTACATTTACATTCGCATAACTCGTCAAAATGTAGGGAGCAGCTGATTTTTTTTTCGCGATTTCAAGTTTGGTCCTATAGTAAAAGTTGTTCAAAATGATGAGTACAATGACCTCTTAAGAGGTTGTTGGTATTTTACAAATAACCCTGTATATTACAAAAGAAAATACAAAAATGAAATATAAAAAAATATGCATACACTCGGCTTTATTCAAAAGCGATTTACTCCTTTATTTTTTAATGAAATTTTATGTTGTTGCAAACATAGCATTTCCGAACCCATAGGTTTATGTAATGTGTCGTATTTCTACGAGTACGTTGCATTCGTTATTTCACGAAAAAAATCGCAATCGAAAGTTTCCAGTTGTTGACACACTGGTGCTCGCGACTGTACAATGCATTTAGTTCTATTTGCGAGAGCAAACAGAACCAAATACACTGCACAGTCGCGAGTAATATTAAAAAACATTATACAGGATACTGTATAGTGTTGTGTGTGTAAAATTAAAAAACATTATACAGGAAACTGTGTTCTTTTGTGTTTCTCGAAAACAGATGATTGAGAAATACTGCCGGATTTTCTGTTGGTATTATACGAGTGGCTAACAGATGCGTCGGCTGTTCACATACTCGTACAATATTTGATCCACATAAACGAATCTCCTGCTTTTGGCATTTTTTATCGGAAACTAATCAAGGCCTAAAGTTGATGCAAAAAGTCCAAGAACGAAATGAAACTTCAGCTGTAACCATAAGTACAAAGAATGCAAATGAAATGTTCTCATTAGTTGATTACAGGATCCAAACCTCCGGCTCCACGCTCCGGCGCCGCCATGTTGAAGGAAATGAACAGAAATGGGAAACTTGCGGTGACCTAGAGCATTAACATTCGCTGAACATAGAATGTGGACGTTTCTCGAGTATTCGTATTGAAATTGCATTGCTATTATTTAAAGTACTAATTATAAATCATTCCTTCATTAAAAATATCAAACAAAAATGACTGGGCAATTTCAATAGCATTGTAATACGTCATACACTTCGTTATTAGGTACCCGACCTCACTCGTCTCGCTCCACATTCTTACTTCCAGTATTTTAATTAGTGAAGCATTTCTCCACCGCGTCCTCTCCATTGGCTCCGCATATTCTATGAATATCATGAGAGATGCGCTGAATGAGACAAGGGAGCGATGCGATGGTGCAAAAGATTGTATGCAATTGTGTTGCATAAAAACTGTAAGTACATTCATTAAAAAGCTCTTAAAATGTTTGCAAATGAAATAGCGAGCGATCGTGGCACTCGCAGCTAAATAGATGAATCGTTGAATTTGGCAGCAGTTCACGTTGCTAAGTACACATATGAAGCTATAATTACAAAGTAGTTATTTGGGTAATTGCATGCTCTAACATTAATGTTGTAAGCAGACACAAATGCGATGTGTTGATATTTGAAACAGTGCAACTGATTTACGAACTAATTAATTAGCTTTAATCGGTGACTGCAACAGAGTATGGGTGATCACGCATCTGACGGAAGATACGTCGGGTATAACTTCGGTCTCATCAATTTATTCGCTCCACGTACTAACGCATCATTGGTTGAGTGTGTAAGGTTTTATTATGTATTACTCCATCTTGACGCTACGCGGCTGACGTAACTTGAAGCATCTTTCGTCAGATTTGTGGCCACAAATGTTAATGATTGATACTGACAGGTGTGACTTGGTGCTTCTGTTTTATCATTAAACTACTTCAATTTTACCTTCAAATCTAATAATAAAACAGCTTCAAGACATTTCAAACGGCGTCACATGACAACGAAGTTTTCATAAGACGTCAGAGTTTGCAAACAACATGGAAATTACTAACTCTCTCATTTATCTTGTGTAAGTATTCCACGTAGAAAGTAAGTACTAAGTTTATTTGATATGCCTAAATGCGAGAGTTGATGAAAAATTGTGTTTTGTGTTACCCACATATCGCATTAAACGTCTCAAAACATTCCGCATCGCTAACTCTTGAGTATGAAAATGAATATTAGGACACTTCATTAATTCTTTAAACATATTTATGTATAAGAACACGTCTCACCTACGTACGTTTATGACAAAAGTTTACTAAAATTCCATTGTTTGACAAAGCTCGACACGAGGAATTGTTTCATGTCTCGTGTGAAATAAAATCAATAAACAACGGCTGAGCCGTAAATAAAGCCTTAATTACTGTTCCTTTGTCCTAGTCGTGACATTTCGGTCGATGTATAAAAAATGGGCTTTCACGTAGAACCAAACAATTCTCTAGGCTCCGAGCGGAAATTTGGCAAAAAAATCGGGGTCGAAATGGGAACATTGCGGCCGAGCTAGCCTAAAATCACCTTTTCCTGCCCTTGACAGCCAAGATCGTGGTTACGTAACCTGACTATTTGGCACCGTATCAAAAGATCTTGTTTGAAATTAAGAATTTTGGAGCCAGGAGATTTTTTTAAAGCAACCAATGTTTTACTGTTTTCCTTGTAAAAAAAACCGGCAATGTGCGTGACGATCCACGCGCAATGAAAAGTTCCGTAGTTGGGATGAATTTATCCCAAGTTGAACAAAATTTTTTTTTTTTTTAAAAACGTTGCCTAACACTAGGAATTTCTCCTGTGTCGTGGGTGCGTTTACATACATATAAACTCACGTACACAAACAGCAAATGTTCTCTCATTACGTCACCTTCTTCTTCTTCAACTGCAAATGTACCTAAGCTGGAAACGTTGAAAACGCTGGAAAAGCTGAAAACGCGCGTCAAACGCGCATTTCCAGACTTTGGTTAGAACGCACGTTGCATGGGCATCACCTGCGTGCTTGGTATGTATCTCCGCTACCATTGCAATTAATGCATGGCGAATATAAGTGTTGGGTACTTTTTGAATAAACTAAGATAATTATTTTTGTTAATGACTGTACAAGTATATTTACGAACTATAACAAAGGGTGGATATTTTTCGTTAAACTAAGTAGTTTGATTATCCGGAACAGAATTCCTCGTGGTCAAATCAGTTTGACCACGAGGAAGGAAGGTTATTGTACAGACGCCAGCATATCAAGCTACTACAATCTGTCAAATTTCTTTAATGGATTTTCAACTTTATCCCGAAAGCATTAAGGTTCAGGGTTGATTGGGAAAATTTGACCGTTTTTGGGTACCTTGACATGCTGGCGTCTGTACATGTGATCGCGCACTTCCGGGTAAAGTGAACGCACTTTGACCGAAACGGAGAACAATCATTCGATACCATTTCGATATATTTGTAGATAAAATCCCAAAAGAGACCACCCATTTGGGACAAAGAGAGTTCCGACACCACGTCACACACATACCATGTGTCAGTCTACCTCGTAATATCGGATGCACCCAAAATTCTCTTTGCCTCTCCCGTCGTCTTTTATAGCGACAATCAAGGTGTCACACACAAGCAATCAGTTCTACGTCCATTTCCAAACTGAGCCAGTGTGCACGCCCTAGTAATGCAATGCCAAACGCCTCATGTGTGTGTATTTTAATCGTGAATTCGAATGTTTTGCGCTGGTATTACACCAAGTGATTAAAGAGAAAAATCCTTTACCGAATACTCTTGTAAATTGTATAAATTGAAGATCCTCTGTAGTATCAATGGATAAGGACTCGAAACTGATTTGTTAACCGCAAATACATTTGTGAACGTAATGAACTTCAATGTAAATTCATGTTTCGATAAACCGCTGGATTGGTTTCCATTAATTCGAAAGTGCTTAGATTCAATATTAATAGTAGGTATTAAACCAGACAAATGATTTAAGTTTTGTTTGTTATTGGTCACTTAATTACTTTTTCATTTATTTAAACAATGTGAACCCGAAACCGCTGAACAATTATGAACTGGCTTACAACTTACAACCGAGGAACATTTAACTTCAAATTCTGGTCAAGGTCCAAATTTAAAATTGATAAACTCAATTATCAACTTGGAATAATTTAATCCGTAACAGGCGCAATCCATTTCTCACTCCACAATTTAACTCGGGAAACGGATAATCCTTCTATTGAATAATAACGATGGTGAAAAGTAGAAAATGAAAATGATCTCTGCGAAAACGCTTAATTTTTTGTGGAAATTGGAAACGTAAATCTAAAAGTGCCAACCATTTCATTTTTTGTACCATTCCTTTAGTTTAAATATACCGGTGAAAGGGCTGCCAAGTTCTATTCTTTGACAAAATAATTTTCATAAACAAACGTGCAGGTCCAGGCTTCCGGAAAAGTTTCAAAAAACCTCTGCAATATTAATGAATAAATGAGCGCAGTCATTTAAACTTCACTACTTTGCTGAACGTTCCTCTGCCTCGGGGTGCAATATCGTATCGTTAGCGACACAGAATTGTACTTTAAATTTATTCTACGCTACTTTTTAAGTGGTGTTTATTGACAATCGATGATCCTAATCGACTTGATAGAAAATCAAGTAGTTGCGACATTAAAACCGTAGCCACAATTTACGATTGTCCATAAAAGTGTTGAATCATAAAAGCAGCAAAATGTAACAGAAATTCTCACATTATTTATTCAGTTTCATCTCTAACATACCAAAGCAATTACCTAAACAATTTATTACGATCCATTAATAAGTGAATCAACGTTAAATAGTATAAGGTAAGACATGAACATTACACGACAAGGTTAATTTTTTGGGAGACGATTCTCCAGATGGTCTGGCTTGACGACGTCGTGGTGCATGTAACCGTTACCAGCCTTATTATTTATCTTAATTTAACCTACCTATTTTTTTTAAATGGAGTCTTTGAATAGTACCTAATTGCTTTAATGCCTAAAAAAATGGATGGTGATTAAAAAATCTTCTTTCTTTATTGTAAATCGTTAGGCAATAGTTAAAAAAGTAATAGTAATATTTTAGTTAATCTATATATATAAAATTCAAAGTCCTGACTGACTGACTGACTGAGACATCAACGCACAGCCTAAACCGCTGGTCCTAGAGACATGAAATTTGGAGGGAGTATTCTTCGTGAAGAGTAGGTATCCAATAAGAAAGGGTTTTTCGAAATTTCACCCCTAAGAGGGTGAAATGGGGGGATTTTGTTTGTATGAAAAATCTTATTCCTAGAGTTAACAAGCTTGAAACTTGGCACGAATACTTATCTAAGTAAATTGTGAAGTTGGGCATTTTTGTTTTTATAAACTACCCCCCAAAAGGGGGATTGGGGGTTTTCAAAGTTTGTATGGAAGAATTTTAGCGCGCGGTCCGATTTAATCGAAACTCAGTATTTATACCTAAAATTGAAAGTAAAGAATAATGTGTATCAGGGTTTTTCGAAAATCTACCCCTGACGGCCTGAAAAGGGGTAGTCAATTTTACAGGGGAGGATTTTACAGCGTGGCTTGATTAACTCGAAAATTGGTATAAATAATCTTTGAGTCACGTTATGAACACGTCCCAAATGATTTTTCAAAATTCCACCCCTGTGGGGGTGAAAAGCGGGGATACAGTTTATATGAAAAATCTTATTCGTTAGGTTAATAATCTTGAAAATTGGCATGAATACTCGCCTAAGTAAGCAATAAAGTTTATCACTATAGTTTTTCAAAACTACCCCTTAAAGGGGGATATAGGGGTGTTGAAGTTTGTGTGGAAGAAATTGAATGCGCGGTCCGATTAACTCAAAACTCAGTATTGATACTTTCGACAGAAAATAATTAATAATAAGTATATAAAGTTGTCAAAAATTTACCCCTGACGGGGCAAAAAGGGGTAATTCGGTTTTTAGGGGAGGATTTGAACTTGAAACTGTATGTTACATTTTCACGCCTAAACCACTGAACTTCTGATTTGGCAAAGAGATAGATGGCATCCTGGGGAAGCACATACTTTTTATCCTGGTAGCACGTTCCCATGGGATGACTTCCGACATCCACGCGGGCGAAGCCGCGGGCAGAAGCTAGTTTCTTGTATATAAACAATGCAGGTACGTCTTGAATGATAAATAGTAAGTATCTAGTCTAAAACATGGGGACTTGAGTTAGTTTGAAACGGAGATTCAAAGCTAAAAAGGATTTTTCACACAAATCCAGTTACTCCTGACAGATTGGGTCCTAAGCTTGATTGATCCCACTGCCGGTAGCTACCGGCAGTGGGATACAAAGCCATTTGATTTTAAAAGAATCTTAGCTAAGCTAGATGCTTTGTTTTTGACGAATAAAGAGGACACGACACGTGATAGATTTAAACCATCTTAAAACTAAGTACTAGTTATTTTGAGTATGATTTAATTATTATCATTCTGGTAATATTTATTTTAGAAGTATATATTTATGTATGTTTATTTGTATGTATGTTAGTTCAGTCTCGTAATTTTTGTTTAGTTTTTAAGTGAATTGCTTTTTTAATTCTTTGTATCATTTTGTTGTGTCCTTTGCTCTATCACACGCTGTCTACATCTCTGTATCTATTGTCCTATCTAAGGTATGCTGGAAGAGATTTCTTATGAAATAAGCATCACCTCTGTACCTATTTTTTCTGTTCTGTTTTTCATTGTCTATTTATATGTGTGTACATAAATGGTAAAATAAATAAATAAATAAATAAATAAGTTAAGCTGTTTACAGTTCCTAAATGTTCAATAAATGTAGGTTGGTATTTGCTGACTTTGAATGTAAACAAGTTAATAAATGGCAACAAACAGGTACAAAGCGAGTGAGCTAAACTTATCTCGAGGTACACCAAACTGAATGCTGCAATCGAGTTGAACAGACCAAATAAACCCTGAACACCTTGAGTAATCTAGTGGGAACAGTTCACGCTTCCGAATGGGGTTAACTTAAATATCAAATGATTTCGATTACAGCTAGAATGGACTGTAAACATGTAGATAGTTCACCAGTATTCAATGATGTAGGTTTTGCGCAGAATGTTCATAGTAACGGTGATGGACTGCAACATACCTACTGTCAATGATTTAATATTCTCTAAATACATTCAGCGGCAGTAAATATGGCCCAAGTAGTGAATGCAATCTCATTCATGATAAACCAATCCAATGTGAAATTATTCACTTAAATACCAACTTTGATAGATGCCAATAATCTTTGTTAGAGCTAACATAAATTTTCCGCCTAGGCACAATATTAAAATCAACTAATATTCAGTTCATATTTCAGCACATAACACGTGGAAGAAAAAAAAAACAAAGTCGACTTGCTCGCATCCCGTTAATGGCCATTGTGCGCACATTCTGCTTACCCAGCACTCGGTGTCCGGCGTGATGGTCACCCGAAGGAGTAACAATTTGCATATCGCGACAAAACCCGCATGTTTTTGTTTTATTGATAACGGGTAATGTGGTCGAGTGTCATCTGTCATCGTAGATAGTTATTGCTGTGTAATCACGTTGTAGAGCTTTGCAACAAAATAGAAATTTGATATTAGGAAAACTCCAAACTATACTTTTATCTATAATGTTACAGACATTAATATCTGCCACAACTTCATAACACGAGCAATACCTTGCTAATTTAGGAACACTACACATTGTACTGAATGAACACAATCCTTTTGGGATGTCAGTGCTCAGAACTTCTCCTACTTTTCACTGTACTGTCACAACAGTAAACCTCTGAATTAACGAAACCACGACTTCAGTAAGCCACAACAGAACAGCCTACTTCAAAACAGTTTTAACATCTGAAATCTGTTATTACTAGTTGAGATTAATGTTTACGATCGTTAGGTGGTTATAATTGTGTATTAATGTGATAAGTTGTGTCGTTAATTTGACGTATTGCCCAAACTGTTTAGGTAGTTAGTGAATATTATGCAGGTTATTAAAATTGTGATCTCTACCATTATGACTTTGCGTTCATGTGTAAATCAGAACGTACGAGTATTCCCAACACCAAAGATTATTTCAATTCCAAATGATTATCTCTAGATAAATCATGCATGTATAAAGTTGCGATAAATCTCTTCAGCCACAAATAGTTATGTAATGGTAATAGGGAGTACAAGACGAGATTGGCGGAGGAACTCGGACCGAAGCCTTCAGGCGACGGAATAAATTATGCATCGAGTTAAAGTGCTGCTCCTCACGAGGAACTTGTAAACGTTATTTAGATCACCATCATCTAAATTGTGCAAGGATACGTTCTTATTGTCGTGTAGTACATACTAGGTTACTGAAGATAAGTGCAAAATTGCGACATTTGGGGACGAGGCCAGCGTAGAATGTAGGATCTTTTACAGCTTTATACGCGAAGAACATACAAAGGTTCCAAATTGAATGTAACAAGGCATTTTGAATAAGTAATAATTAGACATTTATACGAGATTAAAACACAGTGATAAATTGATAAACTTATGATAGGAAATAAAAAAGTTTTATTTTATGTTTAACAAAATCAAGCCTACATAACTAAAGTTCTTATTTTTACTACAAATCACAATAAATACTCCACCATAGCCTAAAAACGAAAATCGCAAAATGATAAAAATCTGAGGCTATTTTTTATTTCAATCGTTCACGGGGGCATTCTATGTACGTCTTACTTTAAGTAGGTAGGTACTTCACGAGACTTTTCTCGCAAATGGAATTATTTTCTTAAATAGCGAGACAATTGAACGTCAACAGTCCCCATTCCTGTGACGACCACCTCAAGGGATAATATCAAATTGAGTTTGCAAGTTAACGTTTAAACTCGCTTTACACTCGTCTTTAAAAGATTTCAACGTTGATAGGTTCGTAATCTTGTTGTGAAGTGTGTTATTTAGACTGAGCTTTTTATGAGTTTTAAAAGAAATCTCGAACAAATGTTTTTTTTTTCAGGGAGTATTATAATTTCAATTTAAATGTCAATGATATTTTTTTAAACTTGGTCTCATCTTACTTGTACTTAGTTCCGAACGTAGTGTCTATCTCTCCGTCATAAAAAAGTAAATACTATTTCCTACGAAATTTAAAAGATTTGTTTTGGCGATTTCCGACTTTTCTATTACTAAAACCACAGTTGGTCCGGTATAGTTTTTGGTCCTTATATGAAACAAGATTGATTGGTATAAAAAAAAGTTCAATAAGTAAATGGAACTGAAATCTGTTTGGAGGATAGAACGTATTTTAGTAGACCATCCGCCATTACAGAAGTTTTATTTTATTGAAGCTTTGTTCTAGAAGTAGTTATAATAATAACTTTCGAGTTTGTTGATTCTACCGCGGTCTTTGAGCATGATAGTACTTGTTTGGTACTATGAAACTTATATTTCTAGAGGTTTTCACGAGATTATTGCCCACTAATACTGCTAAAAAGAATACAATACATAAGGCTACATAGAATTTGAATAAACTTCTTTTTTTAAGTCACAATTAATTTTCATTTAGATGATTTTATCTTTGAAAACGATTAAAAATTCTAACATTAATGTACACACCATTGTTCAAATCCCAATTGTGCTCAAGCTTTGAAGATAATGATTTGCCGCAGAAAGTCGTGTCGGGTCGCGATAAATAAGGTGTCTTCATAAACGGTGCACGCGTAATGTGTGAAAAAGCTGTAATGGGGTCGAGAGAACAATACTTTAAGAACATGAATGATAATAAAAAAAGCATTGAAGGTCATTGTCCGTAATAAAAAAAATCTTTTGAATATCTACTTAAATGTGACGTGTGAGGACATAAGTGCTCCAGTGGAGTTTATCATAAACTTTAGAAAGAAGAAATATAAATAGATTTAGTTGTCAAAAGAATACGTGCATACAAAAAGAAAATTAACTACGCGACAAGCACCGTTTTACTTCGCGTGAGATGAGGCGTCACACACGTCACTAACACGCGCGTGCGTAAACATAAACATGAGGATGATGTCTGTAGATATAATACATTATCTGAAATAGACTACAGAACCCAATACATGATTACATACAACCAACGACTGAAGATAACGTACGCAGTGAACAGAAATACAATCTGTAAGAAAACAATACCTGCTTCAAATCGTGATTGACATAAGAATAGAGTAGATGATAAAGAAAAACACGGATTGATATCTGAGTAGACTCCATATCTAACAAAGTCTCCGACAAATTGGAGGTTTAGTTGGATTTTTTATTAAATGGTAAAATACAAAGTCATTATCGTTACGTACAATTAGCTTCAACTTTCTAACTGAAACTCAAAGCATTTATTTCAATTAAACAATTTACAGGCGCTTTCGAATTGTCAGCCGACCGACTTTTGTCAATTCAAAAGTGCCTGTAAATGGTTTAATTGAAATAAATGATTTGAGTTTTAATTTGGACAAGTTACGATAATAATGTTGTACTTTGGAAATGGAGTGTCACCATTACATCAGATAAATTAATCAATATGAAAACGTAGTAAATGAATCGATGCATTGACTTACTTCTCCTATAGTATAAAATGAATTATTTAAAATAAAGTTGATTGATTCAACTTATTGGACTTTATCATGGTGATTAGGTGCAACGTAACTGATTCTTTGAATTTATTATCAAGTATTTTGTAGTAAAGCGCGGCACAGCAGTTCGTAGTACGTCGTAGCGGTTCATAGTACGCCGTAGAGGTTCGTAGCACGTCGAATCCGACTACATACAATCGACTGTAATCTAATCAGGGTCTTACTTAAAATAATATAGATTGATAATCTATATTATTTTTCAATGCACTATACAGACAAGTGTGTTTCGCTTTTGCTTTCATCCCTTATACTTAGGAACTCCACCTTATTTCTGTAATGTACTTATGGTTTATAATCGGACAGTTCATAAAGGGAACTATGCACTGCCTACCACATAAAATAACAGAAAATGAAATACGACAGCTTTCATACAGATAAGAAAAAAAATACTGGCGGACTTTAGGTTACTAGGTTAGGTTAGGCACTCGGCGCGGCGTGGCTGTGCGGCCACCTCGCTCCAGCAGGTATTCGCGAAACTGCCAATCAAGTTCACGCACATTGAAACAAACTCTTTAAGTCATATTCGCACACACACACACTTCTTTCGGATAATGCAACACCTCGAAATCATAAATCACGGTTTTGCATTTTAACACACTAACGTTTCACATTCGCAATTTATTTGAGCTAAGTAGGCGAGTAGGCTTGCCTACTAAGGTCGAATAAATTGTTACGCAACTCAAATAAACTTTTCAATTTATTCGTTTTGCTATCGTAATTAGTTCGCTACACGCGCGCGTCGTATTGCATTTGTTTATTGCTCAATAGGCCTCTTGGCGTCGATCACGCCTGATGGAAAGCGATGGATTAGGCTATGATAGGACGATCGTGCCCAAAAGATGCCTGTTCACTCTTGCTTTGAATTAAATTCTTTTTCAATTTGAGTAAAATGTTGAAGGAAGTACAGATTTTGGCAAAGAGTTCCACACTTTGGCTGTACGCATAATAGATGTGAGGAGAAGCACTGAGTACGACTGGTCGGGATATGTACCAAGTGTGGATGGTACGCTGCAGTACGTCTACCAGTCTGGTAGTGAAAGGGTGATTATTACGTCGTTAATTTCATTTTGTTTTCTTCTATTGTGATTTCGTGAAGTGTTATAAACATAATTTGCTGCGTCTGTGTAAATGTTGATAAATTACAGCAGTGCTCAGTTGGTGGCGAAGATGCTTGTTGTTGCTAAAATAGGAAAATTGATTTATTTTGCTCCATTTGCGTAATCTGCCTACTTAGGCTGAAAACCACTATGTTGTTTTTTCACTTTGAAATTGACAAACAGATTGCGGCTCGCAATCTCTAACCTGATTGACAAATCAGTACCTTCGAGTACACTAGTCTAGATGAAACCAGGGATCGAATCACAAACGATTTATCTACCTACTGAATATGAGAGTGGACTTTTTTAGTCAAAAGAAATAAAAGAGCGCTGTAATTGGGCTATTCATCAGTGAGGGACGATATTATGCGGTAGTGTTGGGTGGAGAAACAGATAACAATCGATGGGGAGGCTGTGTTGTGCGTGAGAGCCGTTCGATTAACACTTGGTATAACCAAACTAATATTGCGTAAAAACCATTTTCTGAAATCGTTCCGACCGCTAAAGATTTATTTTTCATTCGGGTTTCTCATTTAAAATTCATGAAGCTATTAGGAAAACTTAGCTTCCATTTTGTAAAAGATGAGTAAGGATCTTTTAGGTAATTTATTTTGTGAACTAATTGAGCTGGCATTAGCAGGCCCAGGTCTTGTAGTCCCGCAATGAATTATTAAAACAAGTAATAAAGTTTAATTTTTAAGAGATTTTTATTAAAACAAGTAATACGTTACGAAAATATTTACAGACCACTGGAGACTGTGCGAGCGGATCAAAGTCTAAGCAGTAGTAACCTGCTTGAAAAGCAGATACAGTACTAGCCCCTTCTAGGAAAATAAACTGTTAACAATGAATAGTATCGTAATAAGATCCTTTCACACCAAGTCTTTCCCTAATAACAGTTCTTGTACAACGCGATATTATGCGACATAGGAATTTGGAAATTTTCCTATATTTTTCAATATTACTCATAATGGTCGGTCGTCTTAAGATTATAAATGTTTCTGCTGATGGCTCTGCTTATACATTTTTAAGACTTTTTAATAAACGGTTAAGTATTAGAAGGGAAAACGAACAAAATCAAATCTGACGGCACGGTTGGCGCAGTGGTTAAGCGATTGACTGCTGCGCTGCGTGTCGCGGGTTCGATTCCCGCACGGAACAAATATTTGTATGACAAACAAGTAGTTGTTCCGGGTCTGGCTGTTTGTGTATGTGAGTTTAAATGTTTGTGAACGCGCCCACGATACAGGAGAAATTCCTAGTGTGGGGCTATATACGTTAAAAAAAAAAAAATTTAGGTGTCGTTTGAAAGTTAAAGCGGCTGCTTAGCGGAGTTTAGCCCCGTTTCATTTTGAGAGATGCTTTTTATTTCAGTGAAATATTTTTAAGGGTTATACATTTAATGTCGTGCCCAAGGGCAGGCAGGCAGTAAAATAACGGAGTTCTCCATTAACAGAGAACCAAACAAACAAGCCGAATAGATCAAGATCTATTCGGCTTGTTTGTTTGGTTCTCTGTTAATGGAGAACTCCGTTATTTTACAAAATAGAGAAAATCCCGGAATTCTCATAATAATGTTTTCGTGCAATAAAACAGGCGTGCAACATTTATATATACTTGTTCTATACCAAGCAAAGGCCCAATACTCTCCATCCAATAGATATCCATACTTTCTAAGAAAAGTCAAGTAAGTACCTACTTACTTGACGTTAGACAACAAATATGAGCTGCTCACCCTTGTTCTCTAAAATTGACATATTTCATTAGCATTATGAAATAATTAAGGCCCACATACTACTTTAGATGTTACCACATATTATTTCATGTGTAAATAGAAACACACAATCCTCACGACATTCTAGACATGACTCTCGTAGCAAAACATAAAATCAACTGTTGTAGGTATCATAAACACAAACTTGTGCAAAATGTCAGCTCGTAATATGTTTATCTTTGTCCCCTTTTAGATAAACACAGCTGTCCACTGTCACACGGGTCTTAAAAGAAAACGTTCACATTTATGACAACAGAAACTTAATATGTTACTGTCAGAATAAATGGACAGAAAAAGGAATAGTAATGAACGAAAAGCGTAGCATTATTTGAAAATAAATAAGCCGGTAACTGGAGCGTACATTACAGCCGTGACGTCACATGATGTATGACGTTATACAGATTACCACGCTGTTTATTGCGAGCGTTTGACTTTAGCTTGTATGTATTTTCACGACAAAACGTTTGAAAATCCAGTTTTGCTAAAATATTTGTAAATATTACTGTAAACTGCAGGTATGAATGGAATTCAGTTAGGTCCCGTTTCCCGTTTTATAAAATTATTATAAAAACATTTCCGCGCCATGCCAAGCTTCATAGCGTAGTTCGATCATCCAAGATCGTGTGATATTTCTCACACATAGAAACAAAATAACTTCCGCATCTAATATTTTGACTGAATGCTGCTCGTCGTCAACTTTTATTACAGTATCGCCCCGTTTATCATTAAATATCAAAAGCAGTAATGAAATAACTGAGCTTATTCACCTGACAGTCTTAATTTAAAAGCAGATGCATCATACTGGATGACAATCGGACTCCGCAGTACTGAGTCATCCATTACTTGCCATTTATTAACGTCATTCGTCCTCTAAGATGGTTTGTTCATGTTGAGAGGATGAATGAAAGGCGACTAACAAAAAGTAATTACAAGGCAGATTCGAATGGAAACTCCAGGAGGGGACGCCGTAGAAGGATATATAGTGACCTTATTGGTGATTTTCTTTAGAAAGGACAGAAGACTAAATGTATGAATGTAAACAAGGCAAAGGGAGTATCTAAGGATCGTAGAAGGCGGCGTTCTGTTGTCTCATTTTCATTGGAAAAAGGCGTAAAATTTATGTATTATCGTCATTCTGCAATTTAAACGCCAAGAAGCCAGTGTACTTTATACGCGAACAAAATGATTTAATGTTTCTCTATTTTAACAAAAGTGTGAATTGACCTTTCATTAATTAATTGAAACAATTCATTAAGCGCCCTCAAGATCACATAATAAAATAAACCGTAAACTATCATTATCTGGTGTGTGACGCGTTACCAATATTTCCACTCAGTCAATTCCTTTGGGGTGCCGAAGCAAGTGTGTGCACATAGATTTGCAATTAGAACTTTCGTTAATCTAGCGATGAAAGAGATAAACTCGTGAACGTAGGCAGAGAGAAAAGTAGAGCGAAATAATAAGTTAAAATATAACACTCACATTTCGCGTGTTTCAATTTCCGATTAGACCTTTACAAAATGCATAAAACCCTGAACGTTCCGTACATTCATATACATAATTCAAAGTTGAGGCTTTTGACACGCGCGTGCTTTTAATCATTTTCGTCAGATTAAATGTCCAGCCCAGTTCGATTGAAAAGTTGCCCTTATGAACGATGCCAATGACAATATGACAATTTATTGAAATAGATGTTGGACAAAATGGTAAATGATTCTCATTTATAACAACCGTGAATATAGTAAACGTGAGTGAATAACATGTGATGGAAGTCGTTTCTCGCTACGAACTTTTTATCTCACTAATTAATGACAGGTTGATATAAACTAGAAATACACACAACGCAAATTGAAATTCTCTTGCTACCTGCTAAGATGTATCGCCTCGATCTGAAAGCTCTATCGTGTTCGGCTTAAGGACCTCATTTGCATATTATGTGTTTACAGTTTGCTGTTCATCGTCTAGAATTTCTGAGAATACTGCACTATGGCCCGCTTCCTTGCTTAAATGCACAAAATGTAGATGCTGTTGATCTGTGATGATCGAGATCTTGAGACTTAGGAGTGCCTAAGTAAAAGTCAAGAACGAGCAAAATATTTATTGAATTTTTATTACCCATTATTTAGTTGCTTCACCATACAGGCGATTCTTTTTAGATTCATATAGTAATCAAACTCAAGCAGCTGACGGCTGAAGTTAAGACCACCAACACAAAAACAAGTTTTATCCGCAGAGTTATAATAAAATTATTATTATCGTTCCAAAAGTTACTGCTTATAAAATAAGCTATGTTAAGAATATTGCATAAGTTCCTACGAATACATAAACCCGGCCAGTATTATTTTAGTATAACCAAAAGTTACTTAGAGCTGTGAGCTTAGTGTTTACAAACGAATAGCTCCGTTTCTTTTATGGCGACCTTTTGTCCTAAATTCGTGTCTAACAAAGCAAACACAGCTAGAAATAAGTAAGCCTTGGGAGTAAAATAAAAAATAAGTATTTTGAAAGTAACAGTTTATTCTTAAACAGCAAAAACTGAAAAAAAAAACCAGTGAAAATTACATAATATCAAAAAGTCAAGCACATAAATCCCCTCGCGCTATGTGCGGTCACCGTGACGTAGGTACTCGTTGCGAGCCGCCGGTGTGCCCGCGGGCCTCAATATACCCGCAGACTTATACCAGGACTTGAGGCATTCCGCTTCAACTGCACAAAAGTCTGGGGTAAATAAGGTTTATCGTTTTGACGGAACACAGTAGGCCCTTTGTACACGGCACGGTTTCTTTACGGTACGGCGTATAAACCTCGTCGTAGAAAAAACGTGTTCATCAACAAGTGACTTCCAATAATGATCCATACAACACTGACGTCCGTGCCTATATACGGCGTATAAAAAGTGCCGTGCACGAAAAACCTGTGTGTACAAAGAAAGCCCTACGGATCAGTATTGTGAATTTTAATATAAAGTTTATCGGTAGAAGACTACAGGCAAAAATGCAATAGGTATGTCGCTCTTCTCTTCAAATTATTTCTTGCCTAGACTGTATTAAACTTGCGCTGGGACTATACATATTATGTTCTTTTAAACGGGTTTACTCCTGGGCAACTATGCCAGCGTCCGTCCACACACTTAAAGCCTCATAATTAAAGACAGCGTTGGCCCACACGACTGACACCACACAAATCTACTGAATATTGTATGCGCTGAGTGCTCAGCGAATTATACCTCACAGGGTGGTCATAGTGTACTTATGTGCCTATGAACTTAACAATTAAGTATGAAAATCCAAACTCAAAGTAAAGGAGAACGTATAACAGGAAGAGTCCTTATGTTTAAAAATTAATGTATAATAAGGTAACTATTTCCTGAACAACTGGATGAGCTCAGTGGAAGAGGCAAGACGAGTGTTCTTTGAAAATCTTACTACCTAGTTGAATAAATAAATTATCTTAATTCTATCTGCTTCTCGGACGCCGATCGTAACAGTTGTGTATAATTGATGAATTAAATCAGCTCCTAATTACTTCGTCCGCTTTTACTTATATGAAAATAACTGCCGATTTAAAGTTTGTTCACATGTTTACAGGGCTTTACAGTTTCACATATGAACGAGAAATGAGGCTAAAATATCTTCACTTGAAAAAAAAACATGTTCAAAATAATTTTATGAACACTAACGTCTGCGGTAGAGCGTTCTGATGCTAAATTGCGCTATTTACCTGAAATTAAAATCGACATTTAGTCTAAAGATGTTTGTGCTGTGAGTTTTTCTTGAAAGTAATTCTCTGGTTACAGGATCGTATTCGCAATGATACAATTGTACGTTTTCTGTCAGATTTGAAATTGTTCTAAGCCCAAAGTTTCAAACCTTAACGATCATGAATTCAAAAGTGCTGTGGAAATAGCTCGCCCTGAGAACTCGTAAATATGCAGCACAGTTGTTTATAAAACTCTTCTACCGCAATAAGTGACTTTTATTGCTCACAAAAAAAGAAAAAGTATCAACACCACCAACACCTTTTGCAATTTAAATGTAAATCTCGCTCGGCGGAAATACGAATCTATAGGATTTTAAGAGTTGTATGTCTATTAAAATTGTAACTATGTACAGTCACGAGCACCAATATGTCAACACTTGGCAACTTTCTATTGCAATTTTTTCGTGAAATAACGAATGCAACGTTGAAATACGACACATTACATAAATATATGGGTTCGAAAACGCTTTGCTCGTAACAACATAAAATTTCATAAAAAAATAAAGGAGTAAATCGCTTTTGAATAAAGCCGAGTGTATACATACTTTTGCTCGTGACTGTATATAGTTTGGTTCAACTAAATCATGTCGTGTTTGCAAAAAGAATAAAAGAAATATGTCCTCATTTGCCAATTCCTATGAGCCTATTTTGTAATTCCCATTCTTCGTGTGGATTCCAGCGCGGGGGCGGCTGACGAATATCTTCATAAATAATTCGTCAGGGCGTTTCGTGACGTATAAGTATCCTTTGTCGTTGAATTGAGAATGAGGCTTCGAAATAAGCAAGAATTGTTACGCTGACCTTTATTCGAAAATGAGTTTGAGCATATCTTTGCTTTTCTTTATAACGATTAATGAGAATTAATATAAAATAGTAAATGTAAGAGAGATCTCTATGTAAACACTGAGGTCTCTCAGATGTGTATTCAAACGAATACTACAAATGTTTTGAGTTTTACGATGCATACGAACGAATTTAAACATTTTATAATATTTGTATAAATAATCAATTTTGGTAGAAAATGCTAGCTTCAAATTCCTTTGCTGGTAGCGGAATTAAACCTGAACAGACTTTAGGGCACACAGACTAGGGCGCTGGGTCTGTTGGCCGTGTTCAGGTTCGTATGATGCGCGAGGAGCAGCGCAGTCACCGGGACCCAGTTCATGCATAGTTCTGTTTTTTTTTTCTCTATGTTTGGATCACGGGTTTGAATCAATTCCGCTTAATGTGTCGTGTATCCTCAATTGCGTTGGATTTTTGTTATAGAGCAAAAAGGGGTAATAAAATTAGGCAGCGTGTCTAAACATCTACAAAAAACGTAGATTGCTTATCTTTATCATAAGCAATCTACGTTTTTTGTAGATTTTTAGACACACTTTTCAATGTTGGCAGAAGTTTTGTAAATTACTGTTTTCTTTCTGCTACAGTAGAATATGTTATACATGAGGGACAGGGTGTAAAGTTCACTCAACCTCCATAAAAAAGGGACGATCCTCCGACCAGACGGGTGATGTCTCTGGCGGGCAACTGCCCCATGGTTAATGTCGATATAATAATAATTTCATTAGTTCATCCGTTGTATAATTATGCTAGTTGCGCGGTAAACCCTGCATGCGAGATGCAGGATTTTGTGTGTCGTCAGTATGAGGCTTAATTCGCATGTGGCGTTTGTAGACACCGCTACAATGTCAACAATAGATTCGATTAAAAATGGTCATAAAAATCGGCCTTTAGATGGATATTCAATGAATCATAATGTACAAGTTGTAAGTATGGACAGACAGATGGGCTCGGCCGCAAATATCTCACGATTCATCATCATTACGAAGCCGCTTGCAGAATAACGAGGCGCTTTCAGGGAATGAATTAGGATTACAAAGGAATGAAAAACTTTTCCGCCAGAACAACACACGATTAGATGCTGTTTCGACTACTGAACACTTTTTTTTGTCTTTTTTTTTTATTCGGAGAATTTAGCTTTTTGTTTTAACTATTAATCACATCTAATGAATGTATTTATTACTCTTGGTAAATAATGTACAATTAGCGCCTACAGTTGCCATTTACAAGCTTCCATAAATTAAAAACTACACCCAAAGTTAAAAGAAATAAAAATGCACACAACATATAACGAGCTATACCTTCCTATATCAAAAGTCAGGAGATGTGATTGATAGTTTGTTGTGCGCGTAATAAAACGGTTACAAACATTATTGAGTTATGTTCTTACCCTATCAAATTATGTTCGCATAATGTAGTCATCGATTCGAGTCGATCTTTATTGAAAAACAAAATCTAGTAAAAATGGCAGAGGGAAAGCTCCCTGCCATTTTTACTAGATTTTGTTTTTTCATTCGTTTCTTCATTAAAGTTTTTCATTGTAAAAAAAATCACAATGATGATGTGGCAAATGCAAACATATTTTCATTTCACAAATCGAGAATAGGCAAGGGTGGATGAGAAATGGTTTTGTCTTAGAAAATACACAAGTAGCAAATAGACAAATCAGAAACATTTAATGTTTCTAACTTGTCTATGCGTATTACCTTTGCCTACTCACGTGGTCGTGGCGCCCGCCACGCCGCCATACTGGAAGAAAGTCAGTGAGACGTCTCTAAAGCTACGGTTTCCTCGAAGAGTGGTTCCATTATATTATAACGGCTGTCCTGAAGATCTGTAATTTTCACCAGTATTTGGACAGCCGTGTGCGACCGTTCACCGCTTTCTTAGGAAACCAAAACTTAACCGGCGTTTCAGTAAGTCGTGTGACGTATTCCGTAGCTAGTACCGTGTGAGCTTTACAATCTCTCAGTACCGGAAGGAATAAATTTAACAACAGTTTCTCGTACAAATCTGATGCCTACTTATTTTATATTGTAATCTTAAATAATAAAAAAAACAGTTTATCTCTTATTAGTACCATCTATTCATAACGGTTGCATGTAAACACCAAATAGGCCAAATATCTCTACAGTACCAACCGCGTTAACATTCTTTATGCTCTTAATAATAATGTTTTAACTGCGAAGAGCGCCTTATGTTAAAAGAACAATGTTCGTTTCGAGTGTCAGCGCGTTAAGTTGCAAGCGCTAAGTGTCGGTAGCGCTAAGTGACGCATGGGGGAGGGAAAACTCACCCTGATTTCCACTTTACAGCATCGAAGCTTTAGTACCGCGGCGTCTGTCGTAGTGAGTAGACGTGTGCTCTGTGTCGGTTGTTCACGCGATCGCGAGTGTGAGTACGATGTCGAGTGTAGTGTGTAAATAAAAGTGAAAATAGTGAGTGATACACTGGAATGTTCTTTGTTTAACAGAAGTAAATATCACTGATTGAAATGTAAGTATTATTTATTTAATTTAGCTAATACAAATTAGATGCAGTGAATAACACTTAGATGCGTTATGGTATTAATTAATTCGAACGAGCTATAGACATTTTACCACTTGAATACAGTAACAATATCATCCAAAACCTATAAGTACCTATTTGCATTATGTCGGAGGCGTTGGGCATCAATGTTACTGACAGGAAGCAATATTTGAAGGACCGCTTCTTTGGCCGCCTGAATCAAGTATTTAATAGTCTTCTATCAGGCGGAACCAAGGTGCGGCCTTCAACGGTTGGGTCATGCCGGTTTTTTTACTCTTTCGGCATACTCAAATGGACTCAGACCGGACACAGACGCCCTGGATAGGAGGGTCAGTACGCTGCTGGCTACAAATCGAATGTATCACCCACGACATTGGTAATAAGGCTGTATATCCCGTGAAAGTGTGGAGGTCGAGGCTTCTTACATGCTAAGACACTCTACAATCGCGAGATGTGCAGTCTTAGGAAATATTTCCTGGAAGCCAAGGCCGCGACGTGGGGATGCATCGAGATGTGGTAGCGGTGGACAAGGGCCTCACCCCGTTCTCCCGGGCTGAAAAAAACTGTCGCAAGCCAGTAGTGTTTAATTTTCCTAAATAAACCAACTGCTTTTACTTAAGTAAACTAATCAATGATACTACAGAAACGAGCTTAAATGAAACTGACCGCTCGCGTGTTAAGTATTAGCACAGTGTTCAAATTATCCCGGTGTTATTGCTAAGTTTCGTGTAGTTTGAACACGTTGAAAGTTTGAGGAAGCCCTCGGGAGAAGCTTATCTATTAACATAGAGTATGCTTAGTCAGGTGATACTTAACGAGGCACCCATTTCATAGACGTAATTATTATTATCATGCAGGTTGCTACTAAAGCCAGTAAAACATTTTGGTGTTCTCGTGTTTAGTAATCTTCTTGGTTACCTGACGCCATTTGACCCCGACATATGTATATAAAAGACGTTAGGACGCCTCTATTTTCTCGAGTCACTGCGAAGTAATTTCCTGTGGACATTTTCTCACGACAGCACAAAGGTTAACTACGGTCTAGACAGACCTACGTGGGGTGAAAATAATTATAAAGGTCAGACTTTGCTAACCTGACCGTGTGTAATGTACAATACACAGGTCAGGTAAGCAAAATCTGTCTGATGGTCGTGGTCCCATCAGGGACTTTCTTTGGGATAGAAGATATTTTGTCCTAACGCTGCCAAATTAATAAATACTTTTACTAGCATTATCACATTTATACTAAACTTCGCTCTTACCTTTAATGTTATAGTAGGTACTGAGAATGGTTTTCAGGGCCGTAAAGTCAGTTCTGTTTAATCATGCAGTTCAGTGCAGCAAGCTTCTTTATTTGATACTGTTTAAGTGTGTGATTCAAATACAAATTAAATTGCTAACACAATATGTGCTCTCAGACCGGTCACTTTTATAAAACGGTTGCTATCAGCACATCCATGTCGTCTACACAGATTCCCATACCTCACGTGACCCTATAATTTATGATGAAGGTTGACGGCTCGAGCACCTTTCTGCCCTCTCACCGGGTAATACCGTATGTATTCACAATTAACCTGTATTCATCTGTAATCCTAATTAAGGTAGGATTAACTGATAAACTCGTTGTGCCGTTTCTGAAGGTTGTTTGCATAAGTAAAGAAGTATTACAATAGTCGAGTAGAGACATTTTTAATCAAAATATAAAGAAGTAGCTGACTCGTTTCTGTCCCGTAACCCAAATGGCGTGTTTTTTTGAAGTGTACTCGTAGTTTCCATCTATTAATAAATGGTAACCCCCACTATTTCAGATGCGTGATGACGCTAAATAATTCTTCAAATTACTTCTAAAGACTTACATAGAATGAAGCGTTGACAATATTATAACTTTAGTTTAGTTAAGCAAATTGTAATAGTGTTAGCGAAGAGTTAAAAACGCTTTTGTTTAGCGCTACACCTGAGTGTCTCCTCAACGTTTTCTTAATGAACAACAAACTTCAACAACGCCTGCATTGTGCTCGTACACTCCAACTCTTACAATGGACTCGTTTCTCTATGATGTGCCGTCAGAACAACACTGCTAAACGTTGGAGACTGTTTGTGCACTAACTCTATTAGGCAGCGCGGAACTACTGAACGAAATAATTACAGCTTTTCCTCCTCTTTTGTATTTTTCCCCTTTAAGAAATTTGTGCAAATCTGCGGGGTGGCGACCATTACAAAATGCACTACAAAGGTAGCTCAATGAAAGTTTTGTATAGCAAAACTGTGTATTAATGTTCGGTATTCCGAAATGTTTTGTACTAGTTTAGATAACCAGGCTTTCAGAGTACGTGAGATTGTTTGTAGTTAAAGTTAGCCTTTTAATATAAAATACCTACAATGTGTTTGCAGTTCGTAGCACTTGAGAGTTCTGTTAATTATAGCGTATAAGCACTGTAAAGGCTTTGCATCGTAATTTTAATAGACGTGACTGCAGTTATGAGTGAGAATTTGATTACAAAAAAAAAAAATGCAATCCTACGAGCTACTCAAGGAGATACCAACCAATTCGTGTTTTATTATTGTTTTTGGCAAATTGGAACATATCACGAAAATATTTTTTATATCAAAAAAAATAACTCAAACGATTCTCCGTTGTGGAATGAGAAATGGATCGCGGCGGTTACGGATTAAATTGGTTCAGGTTTAAAATTGAGTTTATTATAAATTAATTTCAAGTTAAATGATGGTTGTGAGTTGTAAATCAGTTGGTAATTGTTGAATGGTTTCCGCTCTACTTTCCACCATTAAAATAAACGATAAAGCATTAAAATGACCAATAAAGACAAAAAAAAAAACACTAAAAAGCAATTACATATTTGGTTTATAACCTACTATTAATATTAAATCGTAGCATTTGAATTAATGGAAACCAATGCAGCGGTTTATCGAAACAAGGATTTACATTGAAGTTAGCATTACGTTCACAAATGTATTTGCGGTTAGCAAATCAGTTTGAGCCCTTTAATCACCCACAGAGGATCGTCAATAAAAACAATTTACAACTGTATTAAATGGATTATAATCTATGTATATCATTAGGTGTAAATACAACCACTGCAGAACGGTTGCATTAACAGAATTCATAGTTTTGTATTAAACTGCCCGCCGGTTGAACGCGTCCCAAAGGGTCATGGCTGTCCGGCTGGTCCGAGGATACCGCACGGTCTCCGCTGAGGCAGCGAGACTCCTTGCCGGATTGCCGCCATGGGATCTGGAGGCAAAAGTCCTCGCCCACATATGGGAGTGGCGAGAGGAGGAAAAACGCCGAGGCGTAATCACGGTACAGCGGACAGAGCTCCGACGGAATCTCATGGCGACTTGGAGATGGCGATTGTCGCAACCCAGTGCTGGGCACGCCACAACTGCGATGATAAGTCCCTTCTTTGAGGAGTGGCTGGAGAGGTGCCACGGCGCCCTCACCTTCCGCCTGACGCAGGTCCTCACCCGACACGGTTGTTTTGGGAGGTTCCTGTTCAGGATAAGGCGGGAGGAAACACCAGGGTGTCACCAATGTGTGGATCGCCCGGAGGACACGGTGGAGCATACGGTGGAGATGTGCCCGGCTTTGGTGGAGCACCGCACCGCCGCGTCCTCGTGGCAGCGATCGGCGGCAGCGATATCTCGCGTCCAGCCCTGGTCCACGCCATGGTACGGAGCGAGAGTGCATGGCAAGCCGTCACCTCCTTCTGCGAAGCAGTAATGCTCACAAAGCCGGAGGCGGTGCGCGTGAGGGAGAGGCAATCTCTGCGACCTCACGCCCCTAGTCGCCGCAGGAGACGCCCTGGACGTCGGGAGTCAGCAACCGACTACCGGCCACCGTAGGTGCGGGCTAGCGAGCGGCAAGCAATGGGCAGCTCGCCGCCCGGTAAGGAGCAGGCCCGGGTCGACGGCGCGTTGTGTTTCACGCGCGCCTCAAAGAGATGTCAGCACGAAGTGACGGGGTCCGCTAGGGCCGATGCCTGCCAGGACCGCGGGTTGTTCGAAAGAGATACCGTGGCCCCTGGCACAGGCAACTGAAGGAACACGGGTGGGTTTTAGTCAGTAGAAATCTGACCCGCCTTTCCGCTCAGCTCAGAGCGGGAGAGATGATTTGATGATTTCCCACCAAAAAAAAGGCCAAAATGTATTAAGATCCGTAAAAACCCAAAGCAAAAAAATTATGGCTTGTACTCGTTCATCGATCACAGGGTCTTTGTAACATTACCCAATCCCAATCAAATCAAAAAAGATCCAATGAATGTGAGTGTAGATCAATGTGTGTGAGGAACAAATCCGAGTGAAATTCGAATAGTTATCTATTCAAATTACACCATTCCCTGTGTGAGAACATTGGCTATTTTCCTGAATAAACATTTAGACCTCTTTATATGCCGTTCCAGTTATAATTATCTATTTAAAATAATGTTTTCTTTTGGGTAATTCACTCAATTTCTCATCACTTTCAGTGTGTAATTATTCTTTTAAGATTCCTAAGATGGTCGCTAAAAGAAACTTTCAGACGATTACTTTTATAGGAGTCGCAGTAAAAAATTTAACGACACTCTTAGTGACCAGTTTCCGTCTTTGGCAAATGTCCAAAGGCGTGGGGGCAATAACACGGACAGTAGCAGTGGGATGTAGGTGTCGTTATCAAAAGAGATTTTCTAAAAGATTCATTTAAATTCAAATGACCGGATTGTATTAGGAGCTGATTGTATATGAGATGAAGATGGTAATATCTCCTGTAAAAATTGCTTGTGTCACTCCGGTTTTGGTGTTGTCTACAGTTGAACATATCATTCATTAGAAAAGTGGATAATAGAAAAACACCGTCAACTACAATATTATACTCATAAATTGTAAAGTTTTCAGTGTTGTTTACGGAATTTATAAAGCTGAGGTTTGCCAAGAACAATTCTCCTTTATCTTTCTTCGTAATATTGTGAAGTGTGTACGAAAAGTATGTACATTTTATATTTTCATGCTTATTAGTCGCGGCTTTAAAAATGGTATATCTACTTTTTAAACAAATGAAACCTTTGTGATTTTCACATCACACAGAAAGAATAACAGAACCTGCTGAATAATTTAACAGACTGTTTGATTTCGACAATGGATTTCGTCGAGTCTGGTATTTATTTTAGACAGTATACGATCATTATTTGAATAAAAAGGTTTTTTTGGAGTCACGGCGTCCTTACAAACGCTTCGAGTGATGAAATGGCAAATTAGAGATGAAATCTTTTTTATTCCAACATTTGAATGATTGAATTGTTGACACGCTGATTTAGATGAAGCGGAAATTGAATTAGACTGTACGACTTTTTGACTCTATCTGAAAACAAGGACGAAGCAATTTTGTCTTTGATGTTCAGTAACGAAGTGTCACGTTTTATTTCGGTTGAAATAAATTACTGAATTTCATCCCCATCTACCTCATTAATTCATTGTAGGTAATTCAATATATCACTGTAGCAATGTTAATTAATTGTATACTATGGTTAACGTTATAGAAAGTCGAATTTTATTGTAAAGTAAAGAGAAAAAAGGGAAAGAGAAGTTAGTCACACACAAATAATTTAGAACCCCCGTAAAAAATGTTTCTTATACGTACGAAATTAAACTTTTTAACTGTAAATGCTCTCGGATAAATCAATCCAGATACATGAAGAAACGCAATATGAGGTTGCAGGACTGTTACGAAACGCGACGCGGAAAGTTTTATTGATACACATTTTTTTTTGTGTCTTTACCTACTTGTTGCCGTTTTACATACGAGTACATAATCACTACTTCTGGGTTTAAGAAAAGTAATAAAATTATACTTTTCATTATTAGACTTCAAGAGGTTAGAAGCACCATCGTCATGGTTTTGAATATGTTCCTTCACGAATACTTATAAATTTAATTTAATAGAACGACCAAGACAACATAATAGCTTATAGGTAAATAGTATATTAAATATGAATACAGTCAAGAGAATTTTATATTTTAATGAAAATGGGTCATCAAAAAGGTTTTTTACTAAGGTGTCCCCTGGGCTTGTCAACACGGCTGAATGCTCGGATTATGGTAATTCTGTGTAATAATGCAGCTAAACGGTTTCATGATCCCAAGGGATTATGTAAACAATACTTTTCCAATAATTTGCGAGAACCCTTGAGACAGCCAAAGGTCGTTCGTGATAACGAGGTTCACTTATTATTTTGACTTCAGTGGATAAATTAAATATCTTGATAATACAACATGGAGTACTTAGTTATTTCTTTTTAGCTTGGGTCATTCAAGTTCCTATTTGAACATAGAAAACTTGGACGCTAGCTATTACTACATACATAATTATGTATAACTAAATGCGTGACTGAATAGATTGTCTTTTTTCTAAAACTTTAAAATGAACTGAAATTAAAATTTAAACCATGAAAAAAAGAGCTTCTCACGAGATATTTATATTAATCTAGCGGACCCAGCAGACGTCGTCCTGCCCGGAAAAACAGCGCCACCTACCGGGTCCAATTGTGTTTTCAAACCATCCAGGAATTCATTGAAATATACACACAAAATTTCATCCAAATCGGTCCAGCCGATTAGCAGGAGTTAGGTGACAAAAACACGTACCTACAAAAGAATTATATAATATATATTAAGATGTAACAAAAAATATAATAACTTTATCGTATCTCTTTGTTATTTAAGAGGTGTCATACACTTTTACAAAAGAGCTAAGTGCTTCAGTTTTTATGATTCAATGTTATCATTTAATTTCAATTTGGATTTTTTTTTTCTTTATTTATTTATAGGGGCTGTTACGCATAGCGTATATCAGTCCCATCGTATCCTAAACAATTGTACTTTCACAAGACGTGGGCCATGAATTTGAACAAACCCTTCGCATCGTCGCCATTTGGTTGGGATGGAATTGTATGGAACATGCCTCCATCAGTTCTGTTCAAATTTTCAAAGTTCAAAACCTTACTAAGTCAATTCTACTGGATTCATATTGGACACATTCCATCAATAAATGTTGTAGGTCCTCGACTACTCCACTTTCCTCACAAATGTTTGGATGTCGCCTTAAACATGAACTATTACTCGTTGACAGGCACCATTTTTACTTCTTGGTGAGGACTGTAGGGAGCTGCAAACAGTCAAGGGCATTATTAATTTATTGACAGGCTGCTACTGGAAGTGGGAAAATCCTCAGTTTTAGCGCGTATGCACGATACTGTTAGATCTTAGTGTTCTGATGTTCTTAAAGCCTTAATTTTTTTTTAAGTGAAAACTTCTTTTGATGGGTAAAACATGTTAAATTCGCGTCAGGACACGTGACCTGATCGAAAATTCGTAAGATGGAGCTCGCGTCAGGACACGTGACCTGATCGAAAATTCGTAAGATGGAGGGAGAGTTTTTTTCTGATGGGTAAAAAATGTTAAACTCGCGTGAAGAACGTGTCTTCGCAGTTGCAGCTTATACTTATTTGTATAACAGTGAGCTCTGTTACCTGCCGGCTTACAACATAGTGACCCGCTTCTGTCAGAAGATGAAGTGAAGGATGCTGATATACCTCATAAAATTTATAGCCGCAATATCTCCTTATTTACATGTGACATATACACGACATAAGAGACGTGGGCTCATAACACGCAAACGCTTTGGCTAGATAAGGCAATCTCTGCGTACTCATATTTTAACGAGATTTCTCTCCCCGAGCTGCCAAGAAGCTAGTCACATCTGTACTATCTGTAGATATTCTCTATTTATAGACTATCCGTCGATTTGTGAGA
This sequence comes from Apamea crenata, assembly GCA_949629185.1. Lineage (NCBI taxonomy): Eukaryota > Metazoa > Arthropoda > Insecta > Lepidoptera > Noctuidae > Apamea > Apamea crenata. The sequence goes on along the minus strand of OX451371.1, from coordinate 5,899,035 downwards.
AATACGGGCAATATCTGCTAAGTGCATGATAAATTGAACATTTTTATGTTGAATGCGTTGCGCATGTGCTGCCATCTGTCAAAGTAATACCGTGTTTTAATTGTTGTACAGATATTACGAAGAAAATTAATACTCAAAATCAAAATCAAAATCAAAAGTCATTTATTCAAATTAGGCTGAGAATCAGCACTTTTTGAACGTCAAAATTACAAAAGACAGTCCCCCAAAAACGCCCGCCCTTCACCACTTCCTAGTGCTATTGCTGGGAAGAAGAAGTGGCGCAACAAACTCCCCAGCAGCACAGCTGTCTGTTCAATTTAAAAAATACTTGAATGTATACAATACTAGGTACTTATGTTCGGTAATTAACATTACAAAACCAGAACATAAAATTTAATTATTTGCCATAATATGTCAGCTAGCCACGCCAATATACCAACAAATATAATAAAAACTATACGTACTCAAGCTAAAACATAATTAATTAAAATGTAAATAAAAAAACTTACTACCCAAATAAAAGCCTCCAGGCATAAAGGGCGTGACAGCTTACACATTTATGCATTGCTGGGTTCTGCAGTAAGCTAATTCTGGAGAAGGAACATAAACATTGTCTTGCGTTAAACTAGGGTGACCAACTATTCTTATCGTCTAAGTAGTCGTTGATAGAATAGTATGCCTTTGAACAAAGGTTGGATTTTAGTTGAGCTTTAAACGCATTAAAAGGCAAGTCTAGAAAAGAAGAGGGTATCTTGTTATAAAAGGTTATACCAAGCCCAACAAATGAGTTATGAACCTTATGAAGCCGGTGAAAGGGGGCACGTAGTTTGTCCTTATTTCTAGTGTTAACACTGTGAATATCACTATTTTTAGTGTACAAGTGTAAATTTTGCCTAATATATAAAATGTTGGCAAGGATGAATTGTGATGCAACCGTGAGAATACCAATATCTTTAAAGAAATCTCTTAGAGAAACTCTGGCACCTAGCTGGTAAATTGCTCGAACAGCTCGCTTTTGAAGGACAAATATATTTTGTATATCAGCGGCTTTGCCCCACAGCAGAATACCGTAGGACATAACGCTGTGAAAATAACTAAAATAGACTAAACGAGCTGTATCAACGTCAGTATATTGTCTTACTTTCCTGACGGCGTAGGCAGCCGAACTGAGCCTTCCTGCTAGACTTGATATATGAGGTCCCCACTGAAGTTTGGCATCTACTGTTAGTCCTAGAAAAATTGCCGAGCCAACAGTTTCAAGCACCTCTTTATCTAAGACGATGTTGGGTCCTAGGTTTCTAACATTCGGTAAGGCGAACTTTACACATTTGTTTTTCTTGGCATTGAGAACTAAGTTATTTGACGTAAACCAATCTGTAACTATTGAGAGTGCACTGTTTACGTCGTCAAAATCTTGTCTATTCCTGTCTACTTTAAAAATAAGAGAGGTATCATCTGCAAACAGTACAACATCACAGATGCCCGTCAAATGGAATGGTAAATCATTAATGTAAACTAAGAACAAGAATGGACCCAGTATTGAGCCTTGCGGAACACCTAACTGAACTGGTAGCCCGGATGATTTCACACCATTAACATCTACACATTGGACCCTATTATGTAAATACGAAATAATTACGTTGAGAGCTTCGTTTTGGACACCGTAATGACGTAATTTACGCAAAAGCGTGTCATGGTGCACGCAATCAAAGGCTTTGGAGAGATCACAGAAAACTCCAATAGCATTCTGTGATTTCTCCCATGCGTCAAATATGTGTCTCAACAGAGCAACACCCGCATCTGTAGTTGAACGACCTTTTGTAAAGCCATATTGCTCATTATGGAGGAGGCTATTTAAATTAAAATGTCTTAGCAGCTGCTTGAGTATTAACTTTTCAAATATTTTGCTAAATGCAGGTAAGATAGAAATAGGCCTGAAATTGCCAACGTCATTCTTATTACCTGATTTAAATAATGGTATGACTTTACTACTCTTCATGAGGTCAGGAAAAGTTCCTAAATCAACACATTTATTAAAAGTAACAGCTAGATAGGGGGCTACGATGTCTATTATATTACTTATAAGTTTAGTGGAGATGCCCCAATAATCACCGGTGTTTTTAGACTTAAGTGTATTAAAAACATTAACTACATCACGCGGGGTTACATGTTCGAAACTAAATAAGGGACTACATTTAGGTACACTACTGTGCAAAAGGTTTTCAGCTTTAGACGAGGACGAATTTAAGGAGCGAGTCGTAGTTATCGGTATGTTGGCAAAAAACTCATTAAATGCCTCAGCTACGTCAGCTGCTTTGTTAACCAATTTGTTGTCGACCATAATCTCAAGTAGTTTTTCTTGTTTAACCGATTTTCCCGTTTCATTATTAATAATTTTCCAAGTGGTTTTTACTTTATTAGTAGAATTTTTTATCGTATCGCCTAAAAATTTTGATTTAGCAAAAGCACTAATCTTTTTGAATAATTTTGAATAAGTTTTGACATACTCTAGGAAGGGAGTATCAAACCTGTATTTTTTCAAACCATATAACTCGTATAGTCTCGCTCTACTTTTATAAATACCGGGAGTAGCCCATTGGTTAAAGCCAACAGAGGATCCATTAATGTTAATAGTTTTGGTCTTGAAAGTGGATTGGTATTCTTTTTGCACAACATCAAAAAGGGCACCATAAATTTCATTAGGATTCTCGTGTTCTACTATCGATGGTGTAATTCTATGAGCTATATTATTTTTAAACATTTTGCAACGACTAGCTGTATAAGGCCTGCATTCAAGTTTATGTGGCTTTTTATGTAATGGCATGGGGAAGCTAGCTAATAAACCACAGTGGTCGGACGTTAAGTCAGTTAACACTAATTTATTTTTGGCATCACAATCACTAAATATATTATCAAGACAAGTTGACGAAGAAGCTGTGATCCTAGTAGGTTCAAAAAACAAGTTAATTAAATTATAAGACCTCAAAAGATTGAGAAGTCTAATACTTAATGGAGTAACATCTAAAATATTAATATTGAAATCTCCACATAAAATAATACTTTTGTTATTTGATTTTAACCTATTGAGAGTATCTTCCATTACGGATTCGAAACTAATAAAATCCCCAGAGGGGGGTCGATAAACGCAAATTATAACATATCGCTCAAGTTCAACACAAGACAACTCTATAGTGCGCTCGATTGAAAGATTAACTAAATCTAAACGTTGTTTACATTTCAACGTGTTTGAAACAAGAACTAAAGAGCCACCGCGAATAGCACTTTTTCTCACAAATGCACTCTGTACGGTAAAGTTTTCATCATTTATAAACACTACTTCATGTTCCTTCAACCAGTGTTCAGTCAAACATAACACCTGAACCTCATAGTTCTCCATAAATAAACTTAATTCTAGCTCTTTGCCGGACAGACCCTGCATATTTTGATGTACAACATTCAACATATGTGGCTGACCCGTTGTCGCACCTAATAGTTTAAACTACAAGGCGTATCAAAAGTAGTATTAGTATCAGTACTAACAGTAATCGATGGTACACTACAAGTACCAGTGTCACTGAGTATATTGTATGCTAAAAGATTAGCAATTTGTCTCCTACAACTAGGTGGCAAATACATAGTATAATTTGTCAGTTTGTAATCAGTAATGAATTGATTACAATCAAAATATAAAATAGCATCACTGTGACGACAAGTCCTATTATAAATGAACATATTTAAATTATAAATATGCTTATTTTGCTCATCAGTTAAATAATGGGAATAAGGCAAGGCACAAAAAATAAATTTACAATTGTTAGTCTCATTAAGATGCAACATCAAATGGACACATTCAATTAAGTCCTTTTTCCTTACATTTAAGCTATCCCCATATAATAATATAACAGTTGAACTGGGGTACTGATATATTCAACACTTTTGCTGGAAGTTTAGTGTGTTTGAGGCGTCGTTAATTTAATTGATTGTTAAAGTCGCCAAGCATATCTTATATGTTTCCAAGTAAGGCATAAACATTACACTTTTCCATTTATCTCACCTAGAACATAAAAATGATGAATAGGTTGAACATTGATAGCCTAAAAGTATTTTTGACAAATTGAGAAAATTACTACGGTAATATCAACTAGATCTAGTGATATTACTCATGGTTTGTGTACTGTACAAACCATTATTGTGAGGAAGGATTGCAGGAAAAATTAAGATCTCATCTTGCCCTTGTTGATTAACGAGTCACAATAAATCCGAGAAATTGTTAGTACCTTTAGAAGATTGTCAGCTCACTACAAATGATATACGTAATTAATGAATCGGAACTAGTGTAGCAGAAATCCTAATAGATCTAAATGTACTTGTATACGTAAGGTGTATTTAGGGAATACAAATTCAACAATCAGTAAGACACGTCTACTTGTTTCAGAAAAATAAAGCACTAAAAGATTTACTTTCAATGTAACTTGTAAAGTAAGGAAGCGTTAGTACTGCTAAGTATCTATAAAATTCCATAAATTGACCGTGCAAATCTTCATGCTTTCCTTACAGTCTCGAAAGCTATGTTAGTAGAGGAAAAGCGAAAACCTCTTACTAACATTTTTTGTCATCTTCGCTCTTCATTTGTGTAAGTATTTCTCAAACAAGGTTTTCAACTCAACATAACCTAAGAACTTCGTTATCTTCCAACTCATTACGGATTTCAATGGCTATCATAATGCGGCCAAGTGCTTGCTTGTCTCCTTTAATAATCTCTTGATTTTGTTTACCCGCAGCTAACGAGACCTCACTAATGGAAGGGCGCTCGCAATACTGGTAAATAACTAAATAACACTTATAGTTGGGAATGCTTTACAACTTGAGGACAACTCTGCGGGCAGTGCAAGCTATTATGTCTGTTTTAAACATTAGGGTCAGCTAGGAATTCGCTTTATGGTGGTCACCAATTGAAACTTTGATAAATTGCGAATTTGGTGGGGTAGTCGCGCGTTGTTGGTTTATCTTTACGATCGTATTTCTATTTTCGACAGAAGTAAAGTTCCACCCTTACATTACATTCGCTTTTGAGCTCGACTTTAATTTCGTATGGCTGTACCTACCAGATTGTTTACGGCAGGGTTTAACTTATTCGCATTCTAAACAAACTAATGAAGGGACAATGATGTTTATCTTTGCACTATGGTTTCGCCTCATTCTCCTGAATTGCTTTCAGGACAAAGGTCTGTTTACAATATTTGATGTGAGATGCTTATCGTCACTTGAACGATGCTGCTTAAACTGACCCTTTTCTTGTTTCTGATAATAAATTCAATTACTTTCTATACAAAACCGTCGGATAACAAACGCGCTCGAAACTAAACAGATTTTTTTATCCTTGTTAGTTTCGGGTCTTTTGCATATTCTTTGGACAAGTTTAGTTTAGGAAATTATCAGACATCGTTACCATAACAAACAGATTAAAATAGATTAGTAATTTTCTACAAAGCTATGCTTTACAGTGTAAGTACGTATACGTACGTATCTGCATATCTAACATGTTTATTTTAGGACTAATTATTATAATCCCGTATATACAGAGTAGGGTTCACATATTTACGGTCGTATAAAAGTTTGTTAATTTGTGGTAGTTTTTAATTAACTTTATTAATTACTTAACCCGATTCCGACCCAATTGGTTGGATATATACCTGTGGTTAGTTAATAGGTGAACTATGAAACCTAAAATTGTTTGTTGGTCGTTAGTTAACTGCGAATATAAAATTAATTCCGAATGTTGTGTACTATAAAGTATAAACCTGTAGCGAAATAGTTGTCAGCAAAGCTCATCGCCTGCCAACCGGAACGTGACCACTAACTAGCTGTACCTACAAGCAATAAATTCCTAAACACATTTATTTGCAGCTTGAAATGCCCGAATGTTCACTAAAACTGAGTAGTCGTCACACAGGATATTTCCTCTCAAGTGACTGTAGCTTTATAACCATTCCTTCACTTGCAATTAACTCCCAACCTCTCTGCCGTGAGGGTGTATTTTACAAAAACGCGTCCCCAATTTGTGCAAGAGACGTAACTCCAAATTATTCACGAGTTTTCTTTGACTTTGTGAAGTAAATAAACAATACATGTTTATTCACTCAGAGCTGCTTAAGATGAAGCTTCAAAGAATGTATTACTAATTTACAGTCACCGAAGGCATTTTCAATGTTCTACCACGAAATATTGTGTAGAAATATAATTTCACGGGATTCCTCCGGGAATTGTTTTGGCCGTATATTCGCACAATGTGGCCATATTTCGTATAAGTTGTTCACAATTTAACTTTTGCACAATGTATTTTAAAGCAGTTTTATAGGTTTTCGAATATGTTGTATCAGCAACACCCGGTGTTTATTGTGTTTATCTTTTGGAACTGTTCTACTTTATTTAATGTTAAGCGTGAAATCGTCGCAGTTAGATACCAAATTACATAACAACTTGACAACAAAATACCTAATCATCAAAGTTTAAAAAGTAAAAATAAAATCCCCTGACCGATTTCGGTCACGGTGGCCAACCTCAACGAAGTTTGGCCAGGTTCACTGACACACACACTCTCTCTGCACTCTGTTCCTATGCTCTCATAGTCCAATGGGACGGCAATCGGACACGACCGGGGACAGATCAGGCGCAGGACCAACGGCTTTACGTGCTTTCCGAGGCACGGGGGCGGCGGCAACTTCCAAACTCCGGGCTGCTACTGAGAAATTCCTAATGGGAAAACCCAATTACACTTTGCCCGACGTGGGAATTGAATCCAGGACCCCATGCATAGCAGACCAACGGGGCAATCACGTCATGAAAGTTTATCTGAATGCCAATTACCTACTGGCAGTCTCATGTTATCAGAATTTCAAAGTTTACTCGATAAACAAGCTCCGATCATATTAAGTGAGCACTCGATATACATAAACTTTGATTGAAAATTTGTGTGGAAATCGGTGTCATGGTATGGGCATGTGTTAAGGAAGAAAGAGGAAAATGTTGTCAGGAAAGTTTTGAGTATGAATGTGGATGGCTTCACGAGTAGGAGCAGATCAAAGAAACGATGGATGGACTCTGTGAAAGATGATATGGAGTGACTACCGAGGTGACGACTAATAGAGAAGTATAGAAGAAGTCATGTTGCATAAATAAATTGGGATAAGGGCAGGAGAATGATGATGATGACTCGATCAAAACTTTGTACATTTTTGTTTAACTTTGGTGGTTATCTAGTGTTTTCAGTTTGTGCTTACCGTCTCTCCAATAAAAATACAGGTTTTGCCTATTGTGGGGCCCAAAAAAAACGATCGTTAATTCGAACTTTATCGTGTAGGAAGTTATTTTTCCATAAACTCATAATTATTTGTTTACATTTTTGGCGAATATGTCGCAATTTTATTTTAGGTACAGAGTAACATTTATAAAATGTTAAGTACCTTTTATAAGTCAAGCCCTGAAACTTTCTGAATAATTAAAATATTCAGCACCGGCTAGTTTTGTACGTTTTGCAACTATACTTCGGTAAAATTATTTGTTCACAGTAATTGAAACAAAACTAACTCCGCTTATAATGTACCTAGCTATACTTGGTATCTAATAAGGGAGTCCAGTATTTCTGCCTCGGTGATGGTTATAAAGTTGCAAAGAGGAGAAAGGCCTCTCAAACGAAATTAATGATTAAAAGTACCCACAGTAGTTACAAAAATATACTTAATTAAAACTCCTTCACAGTGCACGCGGTGCGATTGTGGAATTCACTACCGCCTGACATTAGGGATTGCCAAACTGTTGCAGTTTTTAAAAGAAGAGTGAAAGAACACTATCTGTCCACTTAATCATAGTTGTGTATGTATTTATTATTTTGAGTATGATATAATTATTAACATTCTAGTAATACTTATTTTAGAAGTATTTATGTATGTTTATTTGTATGTATGTTAGTATATTCTCGTAATTTTTGTTTAGTTTTTAAGTGAATTGTTTTTTGATTCTATGTATTATTTTTTGTCTTCTTTGCTCTATCACACGCTGTCTGTGTCTGTATCTATTTGTTGTTAAATGAGCATCACCTCTGTACCTATTTTTTCTGTTCTGTTTTTCATTGTATGTTTATATATGTGTTTATGTGTGTGTGTGTATGTGTGTCTGTTGTCTGTTTGTCTGTGTATATATGTGTGTACATAAATGGTAAAACAAAAAAAAAACAGATTTTTAGTAACTAGCAAAAAGGTTCTTGATGGGACAGTTCGTAGATGTAGAACCGATGAAATAATTCTGTAGATATTATACCACATGCACTCTGACTACGGTTATTACTGATGCTTAACAATATGATTTACAGATTGTTAAATTAACTGAAATGTTTGACAGTAACAGAATGTATGTGTTATGTTTTAAAAATAATCACAATATAAAAGTTATTCGTATAAACGTTCTTAAACCTAGTAAACTACACAATCATAATTCTCTACCGCCAACCATTAGCTTAGTTTGATTTAATTAGAAAACTTCGTGTAGTTTTGTAATAATGTAATTCACAACAAAAAGGCCTCGTTTGTGTAAACTCAAACACTTTCTATGGTAGAGCTTCATAATTGCGTGAATGAAGCGGTTTTATTCGTGAGCACAAATTAATGAGTTGAACATGCATACACGACATCGTTAATAACATATCTATGGCCACCATAAAATGCTATTTTATTATTGCAATGCTGCATAAACTAAATCATAATAAAACATTGTGTTTACTCATTTTATACTCGTACAAAATATTCAATTTTGGTCGTGAATATTAACTGTAGACAAAGTCGAAGTTTTTCTAATTACAGCTACTATATTTTACAAGACGAAGAGCCAACTTAAGGTGACTGTTGACGGGCATTCTCCCAGAAGTGACCTAATTAGAACCAGAAGTTCTGCGACAAAATCTGACCCTTATTAATTATCCTTATTATTAATCTGCCCACTACGTGAAATATTTATCGCATATTACCGTAGAACGATTTCCTTTTTACGTTTCTGAGTGTTGTAGTATCTGAACTGTGTATAACATTGTAACTACTAATATTATAATACCCTACATGGGACTTCAACATAACTGGTGACATGTGGATGTACTATAGGTACTATATCACTGCATAACCCGTTTGGGAAATAAGGCATGATGTTCTGTTATTTATTATTATACCCAATTTATGTTCAATTACTTCAATTGATTCGGAAATCTACAACATAATTCAAAAATCAACCGAATTATGAACCAATTATTCTACTGATTGTGGTAGTACCAATTATTATACTGGTAGAATGGTAGATGTACATGTTAAATACATTTCACTGAACACCATTGTTCAGTGAAATGAAAGGTCATAAGTTTATAAGTAGACATATTATGCCGAATCGGAGTGAAGTAAATAGCAAATCGTATCTCCTAGCAAGAAATAGTTTCATTAATCACATAGCATTCACTTGAATACCTATTGTGTACTGTAAGATTTATTTTCACATCAAGTAAACTCAATTACAACCATTTACAATTAAATTCAACCACCTCAAAGGATACAGCTAGCTCAAGTATTAACTACGTACACGGTAATGTTATTGGATCAGCAACAATCAGAGGCTGATCTATTATAATCATGTTTATTATTGCTACCATTGTTTACTATTCTCTGTAAACCCACAATCCACAGAACTATGTCTACATTGTTGTAAGTAACATTGATTACGTAATCACATTATAATTACATAATCAAACTAGTGTTCACAAGAAAACAGGGCAAGTGCTGAGTTTGAACCACTAAGAAGATCTTGGGTACTTAGTTTGAACTCCAGCTGGCACAGTTGTGTAGACAGAGCACAGATATCGAGACAGAATCAAGATAGAGAGTCAATAAAAACAGGTCGGTAGTATCTAACAACAGAAAAAGGGCTGATTTTTCAATCGACAGATATTTTTTATTCGTCGAATAAAATTGACGTCTGGCAGTTTTTGTATGGAGAACTGTCAAAAATTCAAAATTATTCCTCGGGTAAAATTATCTGGCGTTGGAAAAATTGCCCTAACAGGAATAGGTACTATTGATGTCAGCTTGTCAGCTTCCCGCAACTAAAATACTTAAGGTTGATCTTTGTATGTGCCAAAATTACACAAGACAATATTCTAGTGGAACGTTATAACGCCCCCGTCAACATAATTGATTTGAACTGAACAACATAGCAACAATATAAATACGAGTAGTCTGGATTCTTCCCGAAACGCTCATTTAGGAAAGGTCTAATACATTAAAGATTCATCACTTGGTTGCGGATTTCTATAAAGACATCCACAGTATTGATAAACGTTCACTCTGTGCGGTCAAGCGTGTGTTTCATTTTCGGCTAGTTGTGTACTAGTTGCGGTTAGTAGTAAAATGTGAATCTGAGTCGTGGGTGATGAGATTCTGTGGTCGGGTCGCAGGCTAATTGGTTGGGGTGAGGGTGGAATATTTATATTCCATTTCGTCTATTAAATCGTAATAGAGTAACGTATTTGTTTACTAAATATTTTGCATTGCATTCGATTTGAAATATGAATTTTAATAGGTTTATATGCATATAGGTGCAATGAAACTAATTGAATCACGGATCCATCCCGCTGGCGCTGGCGTCAGTTCATATTCAAAGCCAAATTAGTTCTTTGAATATTTCACACCAGCCTGCTGCTGATGATTTTTTTTTTAATTCGGCTCATGAAAGAAAGAATATCTACACATCTACAGAACAAAATAAATATCGCACTCACGCAAACATGAAACAGTTCAGTGGTTTTAAATCATATCTTTGAATTTGATACGGTACAGAAATATTACCTTCATTACACGACGAATGTCCATGTTACGAAAGCAATATTTACCTACATTAAAGGACGTAGCTACGTAGGCAGTAGGTACTCGAATCAATCATCTCTGCCAATATAACTTTGAACATAATTCCGTCCTTGTCGAAGTATAAGAAGAATGTTACTTACCTAGTATACTCGTACAGTAGCGATTGGATTGCATACTAATATTGAATTCAATATTAACACCACAGGTTAGATTCCCTCTTCTCACACATCTCTCTACATCACAAGACGTACCACACGAGTGAGCTGATAATACAATTTCCTTGCAATATGTGAGAGAACCCGACGATGTGCAATGTCACATCACATACATACATACATATACTGAATCGCTGTATTTGCAAATGTTAATAACCACTTGATGGAGCTGGTTAGTGTTGGGCAAGTTTGAATATACGACGTCGACGTTCGTCGTTAACATACTGTCAACTTGTTGAAGCTATTTTTAATACTACAAAATAGCGCAATTCTTACAATCGCAGTAATTTTAAACTCAAAACGAAATGATCTTATCTTTCACTATAAACTCAGTTTTAATTTTCTTAAATAACGAGATGGAGCAATCTTCTTTTAAAATCTTCAATCGTTAGAACAATTTAAGGAAATGAAAGTGTATGGAAAAATAAGTGCGAAGATCCACATCTGCATTTAATTGCATTCCTTGGCAGTCAATAATTGAGTACCTAGCGATATTCAACGTTTGTATACAAAATATTATTGTGTTTAAAGTTGGCCTTACACATGCCATACAGACATAGCAGACTTTTATAAACAGAGAGCTAGACCTACTTTTTCTAATGTCTCTCAGGTCTAAATGATAAATTAGGTAATATCCTGCTCACAAAACTTTGCAAGCAACGGAAATATGCGCGTAGCGGTGTCGCTACGACGTAGCTCGCACTGAGCTGCGGCGTAGCTGGCACTATACGCTCAATGCTACGATTTTATATTCTACAAACTAAAACACTTTTTGGAGGCGCCTACTATTATGCATCGCTTTCAACGCAACGTTTTTCACAAAACACAACCAGAGGTAACACGGGCTGCTCGTCCGCAGCTCCACGTCTCGTATTTTGCGTACAAAGAAATGTAACCATATGATGATGTGCTTGATGTCACTGCACACAAAACTTTAATTCTAATATAATTAAGAAGATCTGATTAAATCGATCGGGAACCCCTAAACATTAACTATTGATTGTATCTTAATTGGTTAAAGTTGCAATTGTAGTCTCGTGGGTACTAAACATAATACTTAACATAAGCCCCTTTATTCATAAACGTTGCTTAAAGTTAAGCAGTGATTAGCGACTGTTTAACCATACATTTTTGACGTTTAAACGTTACTTAACTTTAGTCATCGTTTATGAATAAACCCCAAGATCTTACACCACGGTCTACCTATAATTATTATTTTTATCTTATCTTAGAGCCTCATCCAGGTTCTATCTGCGATGGTAACAATGTCGGCAACAATACTAATAATTCAATTAATATGTACTTGTTACTACAGTACATGCTAATTCCATATTTAGTACATACAAATTCCATAGAAATTGTATTCACAAAACAAGATGGCGGCATTACTTCCGATTATAGCCACGCGCCAAAAGAACCTTGGGGCGTTGTACAGCAAGTTTTTCCAATAAAAGCTAATATCAAGTATTGCATTGATCCAAACTTTTTAGATTTACATTAAAAATACTGGCCGCTTTTTCGCAAAAAAATATTGAGATGCCATTAAACATTTTTGTATTTATTTTTCCTTTCTTACTAAACGGCAATGCACATTTTTTATGAAAGTTTGCCAGGATGTTATTTAGATATTTGATTGAAACCTTTTTAAATTATGATAATGTTAGGCAAGAAATACTTTATACTTAAAAACGTTCTTGTTGAAACGTTTTGCGGTTCATTGTCAACAATATTAATATTATATGACTAGTTTGTAGGCTGCCAGCCCTAGCAATTTGTAACACACACCGAAACAATATTGTATGCCTTCATTACAACAGTAACTGAATATAATTGAATATCAATTATTAATACGATCAGAGTTTGCACTGATTAATGATAAACTAACCTTTAGTTTATCATTAATCTGATAGAATAGTTTTAGCTTGTCATGTGTAATTAGAATGTGGACGGTGACGGTACTGAGTAGGTACATAACAGTGTCAAAAATATTTTTTACGTATTCTAAAAAAAAACAAGTGCATACTTTTTAAAAACTTTATTTTGGAAAGACATTAATAAGTGCAAGTTACAAGTGACGCTATTATCTAGTGATTCTGTGCTGTGTACATCATAAAAAAACATCAAAAACCGTAATCATTTTTGGGAACTAATATTTTCTACCCTATATGTACAATTAATAGCGGACTTTTTTACATAGTTGCTGAAAATACTGTGTGACTAACTATCAGTGTGTGCGCATCCTTACAGTGACGCTCTGTTTCGACTTATGGTGCTCCGACTTGCCATAACACCGTGATAACTGCCATAAACGTATTTACTGAAAACAGCGCCATCTAGTGATTCCGGAGTGAACTGCTTTGTGGATTGATTGCGCAAACAAGATCGAATAAATTCACTATGGTTAAGTGTGGTGGCTGCGGTAAATTTCTCGCGTCGGCGGATGCGGCTAAATGCGACAACTGTCGATCTTGGTATCATCACCAGTGCGTTGGAATACACGAAATAGGCCTTCTAACTTCCCCCTGGCACTGCCCGGAGTGTAACAAAAACGTTGTGCGGGACAACCGGGCCGAAACGCCAGTTAGAGGCCATGCAAAGGCACCGCTGGAAGTCAGTATGAGTAATCTCATGGACACGGACACGAGTCCTATAAATTCCACCGCAGTGATGGACGTGACACATGATGTCACTCAGGACATCACTATTGAGCTGAGAAAGTTTAAGGAGGAGTTCATCAGCACGGTACGGAGTGAATTTCAATTACTGCGTAATGATCTAGCCGACTTGAGATGCTCATTAAAGTCCACTAATGATCGTATGAGCAGTTTGGAAGAGAGAGTGGCCGTCATGGAGAGTCAAAAATTGGTACAACCCCAAGTCTCGCCGGATGTGCACAATTTAATTGCCCAATTGCGGAGCGATATAAATGACCGTGATCAGGAGCTGCTAGCCACTGACATACAAATCTCAAACTTGCCAGAGCCGAGTGGTGAAAATCCCATACACACGGCTATGCTAGTGGCGTCAAAGATGGGCGTAAAAATCGAGGCGCGCGATATTGTGAGTGCCGAGCGCGTTGGAGGCAGACGCATAAATGCTACGCAGCCAGCGCCGGTGGAGACCCGCCCTCGTTTCCTCGTAGTGCGCCTCGCGCGCCGCGATCTACGCGACGAGATGTTGGAGGCCGCACGAGTACGTCGTGGTATGACTTCAGCGGATCTCGACATGTCCGGTCTGCCGGTGCGATTCTACGTCAACGAACGTCTTACGAAGCTGAATCGTGAGTTGTTTCGGACGGCGCGGGAGGCCGGGAACCGACTTGGTTGGCAATTTGTATGGTGCAAACGAGGCCGTATACTTGCCCGATACAAACCCGGGGACGCCGCTTGCCAAATACGCTGCGAGGCTGATGTGCAGCGCATCTTTGTACCCATACCTGTACCGGTTACCGACGGCCAAAATATGTCCTAAATATTTTTGTTTTATTATTAGCACTATTTTTTATTATTTCTGCCTTTTTTGTTTCAATTGTCACTGTATATTTTTAGTTTCTAACATACCAATGACGATTCTATTGTATGTTGCAAAAGTGTCATGGTCTAATTATTATTATCAGTTGTTTTCGTTCTGCCCGACCCTCTGGGGAAACAGGCGTGATATTATGTTATGTTATGTTGTTTGTCTCGCGGCTGCGGCGGCGGCGCGGGCGGCGCATATCAGTGGGCTTGTGGACCGGTTTCGACATACTCATATTATTATATTTTTATTATATGATATTACCCTACATCTAGCAATATTTTCAATCCTTATATCTCTAATTACTATTAAAATATTTAGTTTATTACATATTCACATTAACGGTCCAATATTCGCAAATACTAACAAATTGTTTTTATTTAATTCAGAGTCAATAATATTATTTAGGAAAACTAGGGCTATAGAAACTGTTAAGATTTTGAATCAACGCGCATTGAAGGTGTTAGCAAATCAAGTGATACTCGTAACTGCAGTAATTTTACATTATAGACATGATGCCTAAAAGTGGGAAATATCTTAAGGTTGGCTTCCTTAATGCAGGGTCTCTGGGTACAGGCCATGATGACTTGATTTGTGCAATGGACAGATATAATGTTGACATAATGGCTTTAAACGAAACTTGGCTTCGGCCGGGGGAGGGGGGGCGCGCGCCTGTCGTACCCGGTTATCGTCTACGTCACACTCCGCGGCCGTCAACTGTTTGCGCGGGACGTGGTGGGGGCGTTGGGTTTTATCTGCGGCGAGGTCTGAGCGCGCGCATCTGTACTAGCTTGGCCGATCCCAGGTTCGATTCCGTCGAACAGATGTGGCTGTCAATCTCGTTAAGCGAGAAAAAAATTGCAATTGGTACAGCTTACCGGCCACCGTGGTTTGACATAGATCTTTTCCTTGACGCCATCACGAACACCCTTGCTACTTTGGGTAACTGTGATCATTATATATTGCTCGGTGATTTCAATGTGAACATGCTCAACGTAAACGAGACTAAAACCAAAAAAGTACAAGAATTTTTAAATTGCATAAGTCTCGTTCAACTTGTCACTATGCCTACTCATTTCACAGATACGAGTGAGACTCTTATAGACCTACTGTGCACAGACCTTAGGGCAAGATACACGACGGTGGAATCGATTGGTTCAATTACAGGTCATTCAATTATAGTCAGTGAATTTCACATAAAGCGGGATAAATTTATACCATACGTAATCAAATTTAGGCCGATGAAGGACATAAGGGATAATTTTTATACGGATTTGACACAATTAAACATAGGTCGTGTTTCTGAATTCGCCGACGTGAATGACATGGTGGATACTTTTAATCACCGTTTAATATCACTGTTTGATGTTCACGCGCCAATTAAGACTTGTCGTATTAGGGAGTTATCGTATCCCTGGATTACGGACACTATCCAGCTAATGATGCGATTACGGGACAATGCATTAGCCAAATATAGGTACACTAAATCGGGAACAAAAAAGGACTACTATAAACAATTAAAATCCTTAGTAGAAAGTTCCTTGTATCATGAAAAAATTGCATACTTTAAACACAATATAAATAATAAAATAAATAATCCAAAATTACTATGGAAGAACATTAAATACACGTTTGCACCCTCAAAGCAAGGGCAAGACCTTCCCCCACATTTTAGAAACCCAGACCTCATAAATAACGCATTTTTGAATGTCCCTGGAAACCCGGTAGCTAGCGCGTCACTTATATCATTTTATGAGACCCACAGATATAGTGAAGCAATATTCACAATTGCTCCAGTGGACCAAGATGATATCTCCCGCATTATTTCTGACCTAAGGTCAAATGCTGAAGGTTACGATAATATAACCTTAAGTATGCTTACTCTAACTTTGCCGCACACCTTAGAAACTATCACCTACATTATAAATTATTCCATATGGACATCAAAGTTTCCTTACCAATGGAAAATTGCTACAGTTAGACCCCTTCCTAAGAGTCCTAACCCTGTAGAAGTTAAAGACTTGCGGCCGATCAGTATTCTCCCCTGTCTTTCAAAAGTAATGGAGAGGGTAGTGTGCCGTCAATTAACTCGGTTTTTAGAAGAGAACGAAGTGTTACCTGATTTACAATCCGGTTTTAGGAAACAGCGCAGCACTTCCACGGCGTTACTAGATGTTACGGACAATATACTATCAGCCCAAGATAAGGGCATGTGTTCACTGATGGTACTACTCGACTTTTCCCGCGCATTTGATTGCATTAACGTCTCGCTATTGTTGTCAAAGTTAAAATACTACGGTTTTGACGACAATGCCATTCAATGGTTCCACAGTTACCTCAGTAACAGAAAACAACTTGTAGAATTGCGTTTGTCAGATGGTACTACCTTAACTTCGGCCCTAACTTCTATAGAAAGAGGCGTTCCTCAGGGATCAATTTTAGGTCCAATTCTCTTTATTATATACTGTGCAGACTTAATAAAGTGCCTTCAGAAATGCAAATATCATATTTACGCAGATGACGTACAACTGTATTTATCTTTCAGTCCAGTCGGTTATGAGTCGGCCATTAGAGACATAAACGACGATCTAGAAAGAATCGCTGCCTGGTCAGACGAGAACTGTCTGGCATTAAACCCATTGAAAACCAAGTACATGTTGTTTGGCACCAGGCAGCAGTTGAAGAAGATACCTTTAAGTCTTAATTTAACTCTAATGGGTGAGCTTATTGACCGTGTGGATGAGGCGCGGAACCTTGGGTTATGTATGGACAGCAGCCTCAGATTTGAGAAACACGTTGCTGACTCCGTAAAAAACTGCTTCTATCGTCTGAAACTGCTTTACAAGATGAGGCCGTTCTTATCTGAAAAGCTTCGTGAGCAGCTAGTCGAAACCCTTGTTCTGTCTAAATTGAACTACGCTGATACAGTTTACGGCCCTCGCTTGCTGGCTCGTACCGATCGACTAATACAAAGAGTTCAAAATGCATGTGCGCGCTTCTGTTACTCGGTTCCCCCTAGAAGTCATGTCACCCCCGTTCTTAACAAACACTTTATTCTCAAGATGAAGTCGAGACGAAAGTTACATCTAGCGTGCCTGCTTTTTGGTGTCGTTAAATCTAAGAAACCGAAGTATTTATACGACAAGCTTAGTTGGATGGCTAGTAGACGAGATTGCGCGCCCAGGCAATGTGCACAACAACTTTCAACACAGTCTCATAGAACAGCAGCTTTCAGAGGCACTTTCCGATACGCTGCATCTAAGGTGTGGAATAATATCCCACCACCATTAAGGGTACTTGGCACTATCCACACGTTCAGAACACGTTTACGGCAGTATCTGATAGATTCGCAACAGAAATTAGATATGGTCGCCCTAAATCTTTCACTTATATGAAATGCCTACAGTACTTAGCTTAAACATAATCCCTGTTGTATCACGAACGCATAGAATGGGGTATGAGTGTGGTGGCACACTCGGTTTTTTCCCGTCCTTTGCTGTCTCAAACATCCCCGACTCGATGGCACTGCTGCAGCGCCTAACTGCCTAACTGCCGCCGCAGTGGTGAGACCTGTGGGAAACATAAACGGACACATTATTTCTCTTTGTCACCACAATCTCGTACTCTGTTAAATCTTAACGCGTTGTTTTTCGTACTTACACATTGTGCCTTGCCTACTTGCGACTGTGACGCACAGCTGGTGTCGACGCATCCTTTTATTTATTATTTATTCTTCTGTTGGAATCTTGGCTGAAGACGGTACTTTTCGTTAATGTGAACACAGGGTGTGGCATCATTCGTAAATGCATTACTAAAACAAAAGAGGGTACATAAATAAATAAATTTCACGAAACTCAAAATAACAATGCTGAATATGCTGATCCGTTTAAGCAAACTATCATAAGTATTAAATAACGCTTACCTTCTACTAACATTTGTACCTACTTCATCTATTGTTGTAGGTAGGTACTTCACTTTCTTCGAATAACATTAAATTAACTGTTCATGAGTCATTTTTATCCTAGTTTTTATTAATAATACGACTACTCATGATTGTATTAAAAAAACCAACAGTTTTACTGTCGCAGAAATAAATAACACAACATAGTGCGGTCCGTCGTGCTCGGCGGCCTGTTGCGCTTTGAGTGCACCGTGCACGGATCAATCTAATCTACGTTGATCGAGAAAAACAGGTTTTTGCTGAGACTTTGTTGTTTTGTTTTTTTCTTATTTTTATTTGTGATATATACGTGATTACTAGTTTATTTATTTATTTATAAGTATGTATTAGGTATGTTGAAACTGTGTGTACTCCCCGTCACTTTTCCCTAAGGGTTCATTAGAAAACCAGCGTCAGACAGCATCTGTCTGGCATTAATGCTGAAATGAACCTTTTTGGCGCAGCCGTGAGGCACACACTATTGTTGTCTGAAACATTTTTTGTTATTTTATTAATTTTGTATTTTGTGTTTCACGAACTGTGTCCAAATAAACGTTTTTCTTTCTTTCTTTCTTTCTTAATTATTGGTATTATCATAATACCACAAGATGAGGTCAACACTAAAGAGAAGCCACGATTACGCTGAACCTAAGCGTTAATCGAGGAATATCACCGCAGAGCAAGATTAGCATATCAAAAGCCGTATTGCCCAGTCTCGGGACTAAGAGAAAGAGTGCGAAAAAAACGGCGACGCCAAACTGTGACGTCATACTGTGGCACAAGTACTCCTTTGTTGAATGGGGGAAGAGAAGTCGCTTACTACGACTGCGGACACAACGCGACGAGATTTAAATCTCTTAACACAATTAGATTCAAGCGATTTTCCGTTTTACTGAGATCCATTGTTTATACCTTTGTGAGGTTGTGTTGTATTTACTTTGTTAACTGTTGAGACCAAAATTCCATAGAAAATGAGTCCATTATTACTTTGTAATGTTAAAATGTGTAAAATATAAACATTAAAATTAGTACAGTTATGGGTTATTTTATGACTCTGTATTTGTTTTTGCTGCAGGTATGTATTTATATTGGGTTCTACAATAAAACATCAAGGGTAATCAGGAAGGAGTTCAACAATTTTCAAATCACATTATTATTCCGGAACTAATTATGTTAATTAAGAAGCAATTAAATGTCTGTGGTAAGTACTGTTCCTTTGAAAGTTTAGTAACGAGAACTTTATCAACTGCGACCCGGAGCCGCTTCTGTTAAATTGACTTTGTGTTTGAGTTTCTACTGAGAGGAACCTGATTAATGACGGAGCATAATAGCTCACAAATCTCACGGCTTAGATAATTATTCACTGTGAAATTATTTTGATAAGAAGTTTAAGTTAACTGTCATACTGGAAATATGAGAACTGAGTCTGTTGTTGTGCTCCTGATGCCGCGATCGGCAAGGCCACCTACTGGGCCCAACCCATCTAGCATAATAAAATATTTTAATTATTTTATTATTTTGATAACATTGCTTGTGAAAATTATTTTCTTTCAAAAATGTAGGTAATAATATGCTGCTTAAATACCCCGATACTTATTTATATTATACTTATTATTATCGAACTTTCCAAGTGCAGGGCAAAAGGCTCCCTACTCTCTATTTTATAATAAGTCCTTTTTAACGTCTACGTTCAATTTTGTAAATATTTTCCAAGTGGAACATGGTGTTCTGTGAGCAATGAAGTGTGGCAGAGAACACGTAAATGGAAAATACTTAAAAGAAGAAACAAATGCAGCGCAGAATGCTATTGAATGAAATATTATTTGAAAATGTTAAGTTTTATTGTTCAGCCACCTGTTTCGGTTTGTGCTATCGTTTTTATGTTATGATTTTCCTACTCCTACTATATTCTTTGGTATATAGAATTTCCCGCCGATTTCTACGGCGTAATAAACTTTTTCCCAATCTGCACGATATGAGCCTTTGTTAATCTACTAAATATTACTACGCTGATGCACTTCACAAATAAGGAAGACTCGGTCTTCCTAATTAAATTGGATCTTATTTCTTCGTCGTTCATTCATTTTCCTCAATTAGCCAGAACTCTGCAGACCAAACTGCACGTCCGTGTCTCAGTGACATCACGGAGTTAATCAAATTGTCGGAACCGGAGCGCGTAATCAGTGAGGCTATAAAGATAACTCGGAGTGCCACGCAAACATTACGTGGTATTCAGGACGTTCATTATATCAACGTGAGGGAGATGCGATATGGATGCCTAACCTAATATTGTACGTCAACGTGTATGAACGGTAGCGGTTATTATAATTAAGTTCTATAAATAATTGGCTGCCTAGCTTTTTGGAGACAGCAGTTTTACCACGTAGTGTTCTACGAAATATTATCAATTCTAAGTCTATTTGAGTAGTAAATAAGAGTGTTCACTAAAGTTTTGCAAGTACTGATTAATGAATCATTGTGATATGTTTAAACTACAAGTAGAATTCACACGGGGAAAGGAATAGAAGCGTAAAATAGGACCGAATCGAACCAAACCCTATCCGTTGTTGGAACAGTAAACAATGTTTCTCGCAGAAATAAGAAACTATCTACGATGTAAGGCATTTAGTTGACGTCTGCCAATTTAAACACAGCTGTTCTCTAATTACTTTATAGATTCCTAAACCCTAACACAGTCATAGTTCTTACAAAATGGCTTTTCACTAAACAAAGCGACTCCCTGCCACAAAAAACTCAAATTCAAAGCATTTATTTCAATTAAACCATTTACAGGCACTTTTGAATTGTCAAAATTAAATAGTCGGTCAGTTAGTCAGAAAGTTGAAGCTAGTTGAAAGACCATGGACACTTTATAAAAAAATAAATAAAAAAATAAAATACATTTATTTCGAGCAACATTAACTCATATGTGGAGTACACACAAATAACAATACAAATACAGACATACAAAGGCAAATAAAAATAAATAAAATAAAAATAAAATAAAAGAAAAAGAAAAATAAAAATAAAAAAGGAAACATCTAACGGGCCCTGCTGACGGCAACATGCCTATCACAGCAGTGCCGTATGTATGGGCAGTCCTTCCGGTCCGCGATCATCGCCAGTACAGCATTGGGGCTGCCCCACACTCTACGCACCAGGGACGTGGCACGCTTGCGCATGGTCGCATAAAAGCAATCAGTGCGCGCCTCAGCGAACATGCCTGAAGCGCTGCAGTAGCGAGGCAGCCCCAATACTGCCCTGGATGCCTACCATGATCTAATTAAAAACGATTCAAAAGCAAGACATTTCATTTTAGGTTCCTAAACTGCATCGCTTCAAAGTCGTACCATGACGTCCAATACGCTCAGCGGCATTTGGATCGTTATAAGTGAATGAAAGATCGCAATTAGTGGCTGAGCCGCGTTTGAAACGTTTTTGGTGAAAAAGAGACAACGCTATTATTTATCAAATAAGTTTGTTTCGCGCACATTTTAGTGTCAGACACGTTCAGAAGCAAGTAACATTGTATTTGTTCTTAACTCAGTATCATTACTTTAAAGTAAAACAGACACTCAACAGTTGTTTTGATGAATTCGGCATCCTCAAAATTATTGAAGAGGTCCAACTGGCGGCGTGTCTGGAGCCTCTTACGTTTTTGGGCATAGTGTGAGGCAGAATCTTCTTCAAAAAACTCAAATAAAAGTAGTTCATCAGACATCTGTTAAAGAAAAACAAATGCAGTTAAAAATTGCATGTAAAATAGCTATTTTAGACTTTAAAAGAAAGATTAAAGTACACTTACATTGGTTTCTGTAAAATTCCACTAAAATAGCACTAAAAAACTTCGTTTTCGCCAATAATTCACCAAACGTTTCAGTTTATGTTAGAGAAATAGTAACTTTTATTGAATCGCTTATTTTGACAGTTAGCGTTTCAGTTTAAGCTGCTCTATGGACGTCATGGTACCAAACACAGTACAAAATTTAATGAATGAAACCAAAACTTGCGACTCAGTTTGGGATAATCGCTGTCAGATGGCGTGGCCTAAATTGAATCGTTAAACTGACGTCATGGTACGAATTAGACGAACAGTTCAGTTTAGGTCCTAAAATGGATCGCGTTAAGAGGTCGTGGTAGGCCTCCAGAGCGCGTTGTTGAACTGGACGCGGAGGGCCCCGTATGATGCTCGCGTGTACTTCGCCCACAAGCTGCACGTGTAAAGGGACGTGCAGTACGCCCTGAAGAGCGTAATCTTCACCTCCCTCGAACAGCGCGCAAACCTACGCGCAAGCATGTTCGCCCTCACCGACAAGGCCCTCCGTTCCCGCTCCATGTCAGCATTGTCCTTGAGGTCGGTCGTAATTAAATGCCCTAGGTACTTAAATTGATCCACCCTTTCGAGTGGAACACCGTTTAGAAAAACGGGTGGACAAGTTTGCAAATGTTTCGTACCGGCCTCAAAGACCATGCATTGACTTTTGGTCACATTGTACTTCAACCCATGACCAAGGGCATACTCCTCACAGGTTCGCACCAGCTTTCTGAGGCCACAGATCGACGCGCTCAGCAGCACCATGTCGTCTGCGTAACTAAAATTGTTGACACAGATTCCACCGACATGGCAGCCGACATGCTGGTTACTGAGCGCGACGATCAAGGCATTCATGTACAAGTTAAAGAGGGAGGGGGAAGTCAGCCCCCCCTGCCTCACCCCGCACTGCAACTGATACGGCTCCGACATTGCACCCGCCCACTTAACGCTATTGACCTGAACACACGACGTTATACACGACGACAATGTAATTTAAGTTAATTGCAGCTCTGTGGTAACCAGCTTTTCTTAAGAAAGTTATTTTGTGATTATGAAAACTCTGTACTTTTTTTCAATCTCAAAACATTAGCAAATTAAGTCAATTTATAAGTTCATCAACGTGTTGTTTAATTTAAGGGCAAAATAAATCATTTAAATTACAGTCTTTCTCGGTGAATTTCAGCATCTTAATTTAACATTATGAACTTAATAGCTTTAATTAGTAGTTTACAAACTAATTTAATCTCAAAGGCTTCAATTAAAACTTTATTCATAAAATGTTTTGGAGTTAATTTTCTATTTTCGTTGTCTTAAATAATACATAAAAAAGTAGGCAACAATATAAAAAAATATAAACCTAAAAACTTTTGATTGAGCTTACCAAGGCCCTGACACAAGTCATCAGTCAGCCACTTCTTACAAAACATCCCAGCTTGTTGCCTTTTCCTATTCAAAGACATCATGTTTCGTTTCACATGAGTTAAGTAATTCAACATGAGCTGAAGAAGATTTATTATAATTTTCCTAAGAGTAGGTATGACTGGCAGCCGCCGCATGTTGCTTCACGAACAAGATTTATCGTCTCGACATCGACATGTTCGCTCCGCGACGCGCGTGCTCCGTACAACAAAATGTTGTCAACACTTACCGTATTAGTTCCGATATTGCATTTCGTGTTATGAAGCCATAACAAAACTATTCTAATGCAAGAGCTATTTCACTCAAAATATACTAATTGGATTTTGAAGATAAGTTTTTCAAGCTCATCAAGCTCAGCTACTCAAAAACTCAGCTGAAAGATTCGGAATCAAAGTCAATGATAGGGGCAAGTGGCTCTCATAGATTCATGAATCGTTTGTACACTTTGGATTCTAGATTAGGTTTAGTGTTTGAAATGTTTTTGCGTCTGACCTTTTCTTCGATCAGATATTGATCGGAATTGCGGCCACTGTCCGGACGATTGACAACGCTAATGCTCAAAAAAGTTACGGCAAAGGCCAAATTTAAACGTAGACCTAATGATGCTAACAGGGAAAGATACCTCTCAATCCGTAATCACTGCAACAAGGTGTGTAGGAATGCTAATCGCCACTACATTCATACTTCTGTCCAAAATGGGGACGCATCCAAAGTTTGGAAATTTCTTAGATCATTGGGGGTCGGTAAAACCCGACAAGAGACAATCCCAAAAGACATAGACATAAATGCAATGAATAATCATTTTACTGCTTCGTCCAATTTCGATAGGACAATAAAGTTGAATACATTGAATTATCTTTCTTCTCTTCCGACTCCCAGTTATTCTCCATTTGTTTTTGTCAGTTCTCCGCGTGTGATGTTAAGAAGAGCATACTATCGATTACTTCCAATGCAGTAGGAAGTGACTGCATCAGCCGTAATATGTTAGTCCCTGTGTTGGATGTTATCCTTCCTGTCATTTGTCATATCCTCAATTTTTCGGCATCTAGTGGTATCTTTCCATGCTCGTGGAAAGATGCTCAAATAATTCCTTTACCTAAAAAGTCCAATCCCACCTCCTTTTCTGAATACCGTCCTATATCCGTCTTACCATTCCTATCCAAAGTCCTTGAACGGTTAATCCACAACCAAATAAGCACTTTCCTCTCTAAAAATAATCTCCTCAACTCCTTCCAGTCTGGCTTTCGTCCTGGTCATAGCACCACCACAGCGCTTCTGAACATTACGGATGATATAAGGTCAGCCATGGAAAACGGTAATCTAACGGTTTTAGCTTTGCTAGATTTCAGTAATGCTTTTAATACTGTTGATTTTGATGTTTTGCTTGGCATTCTTTGTTCTCTTAACATATCTCCATCGGTAATTGACTGGTTTCGTAGTTACCTGTTCGGTCACCGGCAGCGTATTTGCATCGGAGAGACCTTGTCTTCCTGGTGTAATACGTCTGCCGGTGTACCTCAGGGTGGCGTTCTATCCCCTCTACTTTTCGCAGTTTTTATTAACTCAATCTCCGACGAACTAATTTCTTCTTACCATCTTTACGCAGATGATTTACAAATTTACTCGCGAGCGCCTCTTGGAAATCTGTCCGAGGCTATCTTAACTATTAATCGTGATCTGGCCCGTATATGCGACTGGAGCAAGAGATATGGACTTATGGTCAACCCCATAAAGACGCAGGTTATAGTGGTGGGCAGTTCTAGGACGGTCTCTAGAATCGACTGGACGACCCTTCCCCAAGTTTCTTTTGACAACTCAGTGATTCCCTTTAGTGATAAAGTTAAAAACTTAGGGATATTTATTGATAAGACCTTCTCTTGGACTGCCCAGCTACAGGAAGTTAGCCGCAAGCTGTTTGCATCTGCCGCGTCTTTGAAGAGATTGCGTAATTTCCTACCGACTGCCACCAAGATTGCGCTTGCACAATCGCTTCTTCTACCCATCCTTGACTATGCTGATGCCAGCTATCTTGATCTTACCCAAGACCAACTAGATAAACTTGAGCGGCTTCAAAATTTTTGTATAAGGTTCATATTCGGTTTGCGAAAATATGACCATGTTTCCGAATTTCGTGTGAAGCTCAAGTGGTTACCAATTCGCCTTCGCCGGAATGCTCATATTCTTTCCCTTCTGTTTAATGTGCTCTTTTCACCTTTCACCCCTCTCTATCTCAAGAAACGTTTTCAGTTTCTTTGCGACTCCCACACGAAATTGTTAAGGTCATCAGATAACTTGAAGCTCAAAATGCCTATGCATTCCACAACTTTCCTTGATAATGCATTTACTGTCCAGGCCGCTCGTTTGTGGAATGCATTGCCAGTTGAAATAAAACGCGCGCAGTCGTTACAGGTGTTCAAAACACTTGTAAAGGAACACTACTTGTCGTTGTGATCTTGTTGTCCTAACTGCAAGCGTCTACAGTCTTTTTTTTTCGTTGCTTGTATACATAGTATGTATGTATTTATGTATTTATAATTTTGAATATGTATATATTTGTCTATTTTAGTGTATTGTTTACATAATATTTGCACCAACAACGGTCCCATTTTGTGTCCAGGGAAATCGCTGTCCATACCGAGGTTGCCTGGAAGAGATCGCAGTAATGCGATAAGGCCGCCCATTGTATATTTTGTAGTATCTCATGTGTTTTTTATGCTATGTATTTTTGTGGTGTACAATCTATATATATAAAATTCAAAGTCCTGACTGACTGACTGACTGACTGACTGACTGACTGACTGAGACATCAACGCACAGCCTAAACCGCTGGTCCTAGAGACATGAAATTTGGAGGGTGTATTCTTCGTGAAGAGTAGGTAACCACTAAGAAGGGGTTTTTCGAAATTCCACCCCTAAGAGGGTGAAATGGGGGGATTTTGTTTGTATGAAAAATCTTATTGCTTGAGTTAATAAACTTGAAACTTGGCACGAATACTTATCTAAGTAAATTATAAAGTAGGGCATTTTTTGTTTTTATAAACTACCCCCTAAAAGGGGATTGGGGGGTTTCAAAGTTTGTATGGAAGAATTTTAGCGCGCGGTCCGACTTAATCGAAACTCAGTATTTATACCTAAAATTGAAAGTAAAGAATAATGTGTATCAGGGTTTTTTGAAAATCTACCCCTGACGGCCTGAAAAGGGGTAGTCAGTTTTACAGGGGAGGATTTTACAGCGTGGCTTGATTAACTCGAAAATTGGTATAAATAATCTTTGAGTCAAGTTATGAACACATCCCAAATGATTTTTCAAAATTCCACCCCTGTGGGGGTGAAAAGCGGGGATACAGTTTATATGAAAAATCTTATTCGTTGGGTTAATAATCTTGAAAATTGGCATGAATACTCGCCTAATTAAGCAATAAAGTTTATCATTATTAGTTTTTCAAAACTACCCCTCAAAGGGGATATAGGAGTGTTAAAGTTTGTGTAGAAGAAATTGAACGCGCGAGTAACTCGAAACTCAGTGTACTGTGTGTGTACTTAAGATAAAAATAAATAATAACACGTATAAGGGTTTTTCGAAAATGTACCCCTAACGGGGTGAAAAGGGGTAGGTAGATTAATTATAAAATTGGTATAAATAATCTTTGAGTCAAGTAATGAATTTTTTAAAATTCCACCCCTGTGGGGGGGGGTGAAAAGCGGGGATACAGTTTATTAGTATTATTAATTTAGTTAATAAACTTGAAACTTGGCAACAATACTTGCATAAGTAAGTAATACAGTTTATCATTATAAGTTTTTCAAACTACCCCTCAAAGGGGGATATAGGGGTGTTGAAGTTTGTGTGGAATAAATTGAATGCGCGGTCCGATTAACTCGAAACTCAGTATTGATACTTTCGACAGAAAATAATTAATAATGAGTATGTAAAGTGGTCAAAAATTTACCCCTGACGGGGCAAAAAGGGGTAATTCGGTTTTTAGGGGAGGATTTGAACTTGAAACTGTATGTTACATTTTCACGCCTAAACCACTGAACTTCTGATTTGACAAAGAGATAGATGGCATCCTGGGGAAGCACATACTTTTTATCCTGGTAGCACGTTCCCGTGGGATAACTTCCGACATCCACGCGGGCGAAGCCGCGGGCAGAAGCTAGTAAAGTATATATAAATAAATAAATAAATTGACTCCGACTTATCAGGAATGAATATGAATAACTTATTGTATTTGAAACAAAATAAATAAATGAAAAATTTCAAGTTCAACTAAAGATCAAACACATAAAAAAATAACGACTGAGTAAATGGTTTTAAGAAACAGTTTTCTTACAAAAAAAATATTAAGTTTAATATTAAGTAATAATATTGAAGTTGGCTGTAATACGTCTTTAAATTGTCTAGACGAATGTATATTTCTTCTGTTCTAAAATAAAATATATTGATGTAAGAAAAACATTTTATTTTTTCGGAAAAAAAAAATATTCAAGCGATTCATAAAATATTCATCATCTGCTCAGACTTACAAGCTCAGCAGCGATCGATAGTCCGGAATACATATTTATTGTTATAAGCTTAGACAAGCTCCTGCAAGGTTTTCCTTACAATATGTTAAGAATATTTGCAGGTAAATAAATTTTCAACCCTTACTAGAAGAATGCATTTTTGGTACGCAGTTAGGACTTTGTTGCTGTACTTGCTGTCAGTAATTTTCCATACTATATTTTAAGCACTCGCACAAGTTATACCTACATCAGGAAAAGTAAATGTAATTTTCTTTACACGAATAGTGTAATAGAGCCAGTAGCCATCTGTTCACAAACATATCTTTATTCTTGCTCAGTACAGTGAGGTCACTATAAACGACTGTACAGGAACATTCGTTTCCACATTGGCTTCGGTTCAGTGCCACGTGATGGATCACTGTTCGTTGGATACATTGCTGCCCACGAATGTACAGTCGACATGCCACAGTACGGTACGATTTGGATGTAACGAACAGGACAAAGATAAAGAAAAGACCATTATATTATAGTGCCAAGTAGTCGCATGTATTGAGGTTATTTTATTTTTCTTTGAGGTAGAGGAGAGCAGTGATGGCCCAGTGATAACGACCGCAACTTACAAGTTGTATATCGTAGGGTTGAACCCAGGCAGGCATTTTACTTTGTGTAAATTATTTCATCACCACTTCTCTCAGAACGGTGACGGTAAACATCTTGAGGATACCGGCGTGTACTAGAACCACGTGACATTCACTAACCTGCACTGAACCAGCGTGGTGGATCACGGTTCACTCCCTTTCACAGAGACAAGGTCTGTGACGTAGTGAAGACCCAGTGGGAAAATTATAAGCTGATTATGCTAAGGTAGCGATGGTAGAAACTCCTCAGTTCCAGTAGGTACTAGAATAGGCTCTCAAACATCTTTTGCTGGACCGTCGATGGTAAATCAATTCAAACTGTGATCTGAAGAGGTATACCTATTATTTCTGGCGAGTGCTCGTAAGTAGGCGTTTAAAGTGTGAGTCGAGACACGATACGGAAATACGCTTTGATATAAGTAATTCTGTATCGTGCGTCCTCATTATCCTATGATAAGTATCTGGAAGCTTTAAAATAACGAGCTGTTAGGTCTGCGTTTCACCTAGCATTCGATAGTAATGTATTCACAGTGTAATTATCGCATCGTATCCGTGTGAGGTACGTTCGAATGTCACCATTTGTTACAGTGACCAGTAATCACGAGGCGCAGGCTTTACCCTTCTGTTATTTGTGTTTCTGTGTTTGTGCTATTGAAATAAAGCTTTATTTGCCGTGTGGTGCTGACTGAGTACAACTGTGATGGGCACTATCGGTAAAATATGCATTTGGAATTAAAGTTTAGACTAACAAAGAGCTTTCTCTATACAAAACTCGTCCTCATATCATCCAGTCATTCATTGCTCACTACAAATATATGTTCTAAGTATAAGCTATATTTGTAAAGTAACTCTGTCTGGCTATCTGTCTGTCTACTTTTCACACCTTAACGGCTAAACGGATTTCGATGAAATTCGTACACAAGTAGACCATGTTTTGTATTAGGACATAGAATACTTTATGTCCCGGTAGTTCTCGTGGGATAATTTCTGACCAATACGCGGGCGAAGCTGCGGGCAAAAACAAAGTTATTTATAAACGTTCCAAGTAACAGATTCTCGTTTCCCTGATGCCCACCTCACCACGTACTGCAGGTGTGCCGGTCACGTAATCACATAGAGAAGCTTATGAACACATTAACACATAATTCAGTTATGTTCCGGACCTATATATACAGCACTAACTTGAATATAAATACATTCGGTGAATTTGGAATTGGTTGGAAAATGGTGCTGGTGAGAGTAGGCAGAAACAGCACAATGCCACCTGCTAAGATGCTTACATACTCCTTTAGATTAACTTCACACATGAAAATGTAACTTCTGTCTTGAAAACATTAATTGCAGTATCAGTCTTGTCTATAACTAGTCTTTTTAATTACAAACAGATTGGTGTAACTTTTAAACTACATACTTATCAAACTTTAATAAAACTTTATTAGATTTGCCAAGTTGCAGCTCATAACATGTACATAAATTATGTACTGACATTGCTCTCTCTAGAGAGAAAGTTGTTACAATTAAATTCACTACGAATAAAATTAATTATTTTAGTTGCTGAATTTCCCTGTCATTTAAAAGGCATTTTATGACCATGTAAACTATCAGGATGCACCAGACATGTTAGTTCACAGGTGAAGTATTCTCTAACGCAGTTTAGTACAGCTGTAAACCGCGATGCATTACTCGCAGGTTTTATTGGAATCTAACAAAATGAACAAAAAGCTAAATCTCCCAAAAGTAGGAAATTGCATGAAGGTAGAAAAAAAGTGAACCTGTTAGTTTAGCTTGAGTTTTGCTTCATAACATACTCAGTTATCTTGTTATAATATTGTAGGTATTCTAAAAGCTCGGTATTCGCTATTCCGTTAAATTTAAAACTCTTTTCCGGAAAATCTTCTATATCCCACAGCGTTCAACAGACCGGAAAATTTAAGAAATAAGTACCGCTTTATACTTACTTGGACCTCATAACTCAGTCCCTTTGTGAGGTCTGAATAACAAATTATCTTATACAATATCATCCAATATGCCTGATATTAGCTAAGTATTATGGGCTATGTGACACATCTGTCACACCAAACACTTATTTAATCTTCACGTGATTTATGGAATAATAATTTCATACCTTAAGCGTACGGTCGTTATTAATATTATGTTAAAGGTTTTACTAATGAAGGCCAAGGGGCATTTGTCAGACTTAATTACGAGTAAAGCAAATCAAAGTAATTATTTTCATAGTGGATATTCATCCACCTGATACAAATTCTGATTCTTAGCACGGAGCCAGGACTCGATACAGAATTATAATACTTGACTTGTCTACCATCCACGTAAAATATTATTCTTTGTAACACCATGTTTTTCATGTTACAACACAAAAGCGTCCGTGTATTTCTGATATGATTTGTAAAAGAATTTTCATTAATACTAAATTACTTTGACGGTGGTTGGATGAATGGATGGACGATGGTATTTATACACACACAATGCCTTTATAATGTTATTGCATGGTTCGCTCCGTAAAAAGATAATTAATCATTGAAACAATGAAAACATTAATTTCATTATTCACATAGTTTTCAAGCTCAGCAGAGGTGAGAGGAGGGTTCTCTTAAGAGCGCATTTTCTTACTTTAACGTGCTTGTTCTTATTATTATTATTCTAACAGCAGGCTCTTTACTTTTTCCACACAAAATAGTTTTTTTTCTTTTGTGTGACGTATAGAAAGTCCAACGCAGTAACCCTACAGACGGATGCTCATTGTGCTACATCCCGTCGAGCGTCGTCATCCACTCACTAATTCAAGCTATAGTTTGTTCGTGTGGGCAACGCAACGCAAGAATTTTAAATAAGCAGATTAAAACCTTAAACATGAAGAGGACAAAAAGGTTCCACTAGGACCAGAAAAATTGCAGGAATTCTATGGCGCTATAAGTGTATTCCGAGGGGATTTCCACACGTCCAGGTATACACAAGCGACTATTGTAGAGGGCCGCCTCCTACCCAAAAGCGATCGTCGTGCTAGTACGCGATCGTCGCGCTCTTTTATACTCGTATGAGAATGTATTACGAATCTAATTAAGTCGAATTTGTAAGTCAAAATTTATACAAACGCTTAGCCGCGCGGGTAAGAATATAACGTACTCGCGCGATCAGTCGCGTTTGTGAGTTATTTTATTTTTTTCTAGCTTCTGCCCGCGATTTCGTCCCCCGACCCATCGCATCGCATCCCATCGCTTTCCCATGCTACTACTTCGTTTTTGCTTAGTGTTATTTCTGAGTATTTTTTATTTTGCCCGGCTCCTATGGGTCGTAGCGTGATGTTATATAACCTTCCTCAAAAATTAGGCTACCAAATGGAATAAGATTTTTTAAAATCTGACTGTTACTTCCAGAGATTACCCCCTACATACATACAAACAAACAAATTTTACCTCTTTATAATATTAGTACAGATGATGAATTTTACGTTTACGGTCACCAAAGGAGATAAGTAACCAGGCCCGTCGGATACAGTTGAAGTTTTATAAGAAACTGATGGATGTTTTCGAATAAAATTTAATTTAATTACTTAGTAGAAAACAAAGTTCATTTATCAAATTAAATTTCATTAAAAAATGGAGACAAAAATCTTCGGCTTCTTACTAAACTTCAACTACATCCAACGGCCCTGGTTACTTATCTCCTTTGGCGACTACATACGAGTACATATGTACATACATTGTGCGCGGATCTTTGTTCAAACGATGAACATATGTAATATAATATGTATGCCTAGAAGTTAAATCTCTACTTGCATACGCAAAGGTAAACGAGGTAAGGTAGGCATGGTAGGTAAGTGTAAACATCTCGTACAAACCCTCTAGAGATGCCCTCGGCTGGAAGTACAATGGATCACTTTACATCTCAAGGGATGCGAACAAAAAGAAAAGGTGTTCAGGTTAACTGTAATATATGAACAACAGAGCATTGAATAAATATTGTACCTACAAATAAAATATTAAAAAGCTGGGTGTTTTTCGTTCAATTTAATATTTGAAGCTGTGCTTAGGTCATCATGCAACTTAAGCAGAAAAACACATTGTTAAATCCAAAGCATAGTCTCCAAAAACGGCGGCCGCGGCCGCGGCCGCCGTTTAAGGTATAATAATAAGTTATATATGATGTTGTTAGTTATTTATTGACATCAATAAATAACTTAATAACAAGAATGGAGCTGTTCCTGTATTTTCTGTTGTGGCTTGCAATGAGCAAATAAGAATTTAGATGGGGACCTATTTCTATCGTATCGATTTATTAACGCGTACGAGACATGAATATTTTGTGATTATTGATGTATACTAGGAACTCTGAAAATACTTTTTCCTTTTTCTTTTATTTAGAGAATAATATTTTTAGTAAAGTAGGTTCTTTCCTCCACTGTTTCTCTTGGCAGGTATCTGAGCTAAGTTTCATAAACTTCTGTTTCCGACGACGTTCGAGTATAATAGGTCTTCGTTTCTTTATAACAGCAATAATTTACTTCAATAAACTCCTGTTAAGTTACTTTTTTATTGTTCTTGATGATAAATAAAGTTGTTAGTTATTTCTTCGGGAAAATAATAGCTAAAATCTTTTTGTTTTTCTTTTCTTTGTCAAAGTTAGAGATAAGGTAAATTATTACCTTCTATCTAACTTAATGTCGCGAAAAATGAAGTAGGTAAAAAATATTACCTTAGAAGAGATAAACCAATGCAACAATGATATATTTACCTACACGACGGCGACGCTATGAATGATGTGCTTTTCCATTCAATAATAGTTCGTGTTAATACCATCAAGTATTTATGTTTTATTGCGGGTACCTACAGTGTAATGCTCCCAATAGCCTACATTATAATTTCAATTCAAACACAACACAATAAATGATACTGTCATATACAAATAGAGAGATAACACATAAACTGCGGGATGACGTCATAGTTAAGTGGCGCACCCCACATTTACATATTCACTCACATTCTAACAGCACATGATATGAACAAGGACGCGTGAAAGCGTTAGATATGGCAACATGTTTGATACCCACGTGGCAGCTTTGAAGATCGTCGAGATTTTACATTTCCCTCTGCAAGGAAAATAATTATTGAAGTTCATTCTTCGTCACTTTGTAGTATTCGTCTTCGTTCTTCGTCAGTCTTGTAGCATTGACTTACAAAGATTCTTTGTTCATTTTCGAAGCACTGAAGCCTATATGAACTATGCGCATCTCTCAGTTTCTAACAAAAAAGTATATATAATGTGCGCTAAGTTATTATCGTGGACGTCCTCAGCCATAGGCATCACAGGCAATTAGTATGTTATTAACTCAGGCTTCGTTTATCTATCGAGTTATAAAATGAAGCGGCGTAATATACCTACATATTGAACATTTTTTAATTATAAATTTGCCTAGGGCCAAAAAATCAAGAAGCGCGTAAATAACTTATTCAAGCGTAGAAATTCCCTAATATCAACTTGGCAGAATTGATTTTGGGGATTCACAGAATAAATCTCAATTATTTCTAAAGAAATGAATGAACATTTTACTCAATGATATCTGATGACATTTTTTTTAGTAATATTCATCTAGGATCATCAAACTTCACTGAGTAAGAAGACACGTAAATTGATTCTATGCTTTTGCATTTAAAAAATCCTCAACCCATATTATCTTGACCATATCTCTAACACGAAGGAAAGCTTTGTTTGTTTCCCAATGTCGACCCGACGAAAATTGACTTATCGGATTGGAAACTTTCACCATCAGAGAGCTAACTCGTGCCCAGAAATAGAGATCCAATAGAATGCAAAGAGTCTACATAAATATAATGTCAAATCTTGTCACGATGCCAAACTCGATTTCAAGTAGCTGTTTCCTTACAAATATTGGTTTTGTTCACCGCGTATGTTATATTT
Organism: Apamea crenata; assembly: GCA_949629185.1. Lineage (NCBI taxonomy): Eukaryota > Metazoa > Arthropoda > Insecta > Lepidoptera > Noctuidae > Apamea > Apamea crenata. The sequence continues at coordinate 5,864,155 of OX451371.1, read as the reverse complement.
ACTGGTTAGTTGTATGTATGAATGTGTAGACACTCATACATACAACTAAAGACGCGGGTTCTCGGTACTGACAAGCCGGTACCGATTGGTGTCGGTAAAATATCCCCGTATTAATCACAGAACAGAAATAACTTATGCGGTCACACATAAAGATACAGGTAAAACATTGTGACTGTTTGTTTCCTTAGATCAACCTGCAGCGATCTGTACCAGAAAACTCCCTGTTTTATGTAAGCACCCTTAGTCATGTGATCTGTAGCCTATTCTAAATAATGTACCATGTCTGCAGACATCATCCTCATGTTTATGATTATGTACACGCGTGTTCGTGACGTGCGCGAGATGAGACGACACGAAGTAAAGTGCTGCTTGTCGATAATGCGAACCTAACTCTATAAAATGTTGAACTGGTGCCTTGATGTCATTTATGTGCATGCTTTTACCATGAAAGATGCAGTTATAAAGACCTTACATTACCTGAACCTCAAAACATAATACAACATTATTCGCATAGTGAAATAATTAATTCGCATTCGCAAAGCATTCGTGGTCGACTGACCACGAATGCTCTTTGTACATTATCATTCATTCTCCTAAAGTATTGCTCTCTCATTTCCGTTACAGCTTTTTCATATATTTTGTGTGCAACTTTTACGAAGACACCTTATTTATTGCGACCCGCAACTAGTTTCTGCGGTGAACGTTTATCTTCAAAGCTTGCGTACAATAAGGATCTTAGTCTGAGTGAGAAAAATGTCTTTTTAGGAATTGTTATTCGTTCCCAAAGTTCCGAAATACCTAGAGAGGTTGTTTTTTTTTTTCAAAACAAAGCTTATTAATATTCTATTTATAGCAACTTTAGTAAGCAAAAGGTTTTTTTGTTTAAAAATATCAGAAATCATCTAGACGTATCAAAGTAATAACATGCTCAAAGCAGTATAATTAACAAACTCGAAAGTTTTATTATAAGTAAGTTTCAATAAAAAAAACATCTTTAGCTGCAGATGATTCCACTAAAAATACATTATATCCTCCAAACAGATTTTCAGTTCCAGTCCTTTAACAAACCGAGTTTATTCGGGTAACATCGCTGCGAAAAAAACGGGCATCAAACTGCCAACGAACGCGTCTATACCTATATCTCAGGGACTGTTTCTGAATGTTGATACAATACACGGAACCCTAATAACGAAATGGTCTGCCTCATAAACCTGTCCTTTGAGAAAATAGGTGTTCTTTTGTTTCGTTTTCCTAAAATTCTTGGTGTTACCGCTCTCGATATAAAGACTTGATTTTTGTAGGATATTATATGTTAAACACACTTGACCCTGTTTACTTACTTGTTTTATTTTATGCCTACGGGGAAAAATAATAAAGCGAAATTGTGCCAGCTTTTCAAGACAAAGGCAAGGCCAATACCTAGCCTACATAACAAGCTCTTGATCATGCGACGGATACGATCAATATTCATGGAACGCAACATTGAAACATGGCATGGCAAAGGGTAACAAACATCCATAAATCCAAACTTTCGCGTTTATAATATTAGTAGGATTTCATGTTTTTGCAAAAATACAAAAAGCTGTTATACAGGCTGTGTTATATATGAACTAGTGGGTTTGCTGGGGTACCTAGTTAATGAAACTATGTGTAAATTGGGGCTCACTGAAAGTTTGTGTATGTTCTTAACCGAGATTTTAAGTAGGTACCCATGCGTTAATCCAGGTTACAAACTGCCAAATTTCGTCCATCCTAAGTCAAGTCATTTATTTCAAAACAATATACATTGTGTAGAAATTTTAATAGAAATAAAATGTCATTTAATAATCTACTATATGAGTAATACAATAATAAAAACAAAAAGACATAATAAAAAATAACAATATGAAGTGTAAAAATTTCAAAATAATAATAGTCAACCATGCCATTCAAAAATAATTCCAATCAATAAATTAATATCCTGAACGATAATATTACGGCTGTCGCTTATCATCTAGGTAGGTACCTACTCATCGACACTGTAATAGCCATTCCTCAATAAATATGTCTTCAATTTGCATCGCTCTCAGTCGGCATGACGTTTTCGACATCTTCAACAATCATTGTCAGATTTCAGCCAATTTACACAAAACCTTAATGAATCGCTAAACCTAAATCGTCAAATTTGTGAGAACCGTATGAAAATCTGTTCGGTAGTTTTTTATCACGTTCAGACAGACAGACACGGCGGAGGAACTTTGTTTTACAATACTTAATTACTTATGTAGGAATAAATAATAAATTACTTTATTTGTCTTGTTCTAGGCTCGCGATGCACCGCCTGCTCAGCATCACTCTACTCAGCATCGCCGCAGAACACGCGCATGCGCAGCAGCACGACAGGGAGCACCAGGGACCACAAACCTGCGGCGGACACTTGAAGGCTCCCGTGGGCACGATAACGACACCAAATTTCCCCAACCCTTTCCCCGTCCCGATAAAGTGTAAATGGATAATAGAACATGACATAGTGAATGGGACTATATCGATATACTTTACTCAGCAGTACACTACCAGTGGGTTGACGTTCACTGAGTACATGTACTATGACGAGTCTTACAAGTTGGGCGAGAGGAGAGCGCTCACCGTCACCGACGAGAATATCACCAAGATCAAGTGGCTTCAGGTATGATTCATTTTAACAAAATAGATTTATGATTTTCTTTATTTTTTCTGTCTGTATCATAGCTGTAAGTTTTCTTAAGAAATAAAATATATAAAATACTTATTTAGTATGGGTATTTGTGGAAGACGTCCGTTAGTATTGATAGTTTCAGTCACAATTCTCAGAATTCACCTTTATAAAACGGTTAGGCTTCGGGTTCATAGCATTAGCATCATGTTTGCTAAAATACCCACACTTTAACGATGAAGTCAGGCAGCCGAGCACAGCTTTAAGGCGGAATCCTTAGGGTGCGAATCCTACTCACACTTGTAGAGTTTTTTTTTGTAAGTAAGTAAGTATGCTCGAGCCGGATTTTCTTTTGTGTTTGTTTCATTTCGTATATTTGTTTTTAAATTTAGTTTAACTTAGTTTGAGATTAAAAAGGTCTAGTATTTAAACACAGAAGATTAACAGTACACCGCTACGATATGATTTCCTTCTTCCAAACCAACGAAAATAGCATTTGTTTATACAGGAACCACAAAGGTAAAAAACAACCGCTTGCCTAATTGCCTCCGTACGGAACTCTTCCGTTGTAACTTCACCTGATCGTTGCTTTGTTTGTAACAAGCGAGCCAGTGTGAGACCACACAATGTGAGAGAAGTTACTAACTTGGTGGACCGGTCTGTCGGTGTGCTGTTAGAGGCTCAGGAAATGAGTTTGAAAACTAACTCAAACACCTAACAATGCGGGCAATGTGGAAAACATGAACAGATTAATCCGAAATTTTCGTGTGCTGAAGTGCGAAGTCTAACAGATACTCGTAATTTCACCATTTGGAAAAAAGGTTTGAACAAAACACATGATTTACAACAATAGTTATTAAATAGCTGGTACCATAGCTGTATAAAACCTGAACATAATCAGCCTATAATGTTCCCACTGCTCGGACACAGGCCTCCTCTCGGTGAGAGGGAATGGGCCGTAATAAACCACGCGGGCCCAGTGCGGGTTGCCAGATGTCACATGTCTTCGAATTTTTGATTCTAGGACATGCCGGTTTCCTCACGATGTTTTCTTACACCGTTTTGAGAGCAGTGGTGACGAAATAATTTACACAAAGTTAGTCGCGGCCGTTACCACTTGGCCACCACTGCTCGTATAAAACCTGAACGTGACCATCATTCATTCGTGAAGGTCATTTGATTTAGTACAGTCACGAGCAAAAGTATGTATACACTCGGCTTTATTCAAAAGCGATCTACTCCTTTATTTTTTAAGGAAACTTCATGTTGTTACGAACATAGCATTTTCGAACCCATAGGTTTATGTAATGTGTCGTATTTTAACGTTGCATTCGTTATTATATGAAAAAATCGCAATTGAAAGTTGTCAAGTGTTGACATATTGGTGCTCGTGACTGTACACAGGCATTTCTTTGCAGGCTAATGGCCAAGTCCCGTCTATACAAGGGACTACAAGTAGTCTTTAAAAAAATAAACGTCGATCTTATTGTACCCTGCCACTGAAAAACCGTCAAGTGGATTGCCATCCAATTAGCCAGCTAAATGGAACAAACTGAACTGAGGTAGTGTGTGATGTGAAAGCATTTACTCCTATGGTGGTCAACACTTCCGATTTCAGGGAAAAAAAAAGTTTCAGGTTAAATTGCGATGGCAACGTTCACAGACGAGTTACTACACGAATGACGTCAGTATGTAGGCAGGTCGCGAGTGGGCACTCACAACTTTCGCTGCGCAACTCTACAAAACAAGAAAAGTTTCAATTGGTGTTATTAGCCGTGTTTGTGGAGAACTAAATACACATAACCAACTAATTTACCCTTTATAAGTATCCATTCAATGGCTCAAGTTGCCCTTATTGTATGTTCATCTTCTGTATAATCTGGTAACAGCACAAGAGCAGGTTAGTTCTCTAGGAACGACACGGTGAATTTGCCCAGCTACAGCTGCTGAACAAAATCCTGAAATATTTATTAAAGTTTTGTTTTTGTACTAAAACATCAGTAAATACGGTGTGTTCTCACCTTCACACTCGAATCCTATTTTTGTTGTTAGTGGACCTTAATACCGAGAATAAAAAGGAAGCGCTAAAAATACACGCTTTGCAAAAATTCAGTGGAGTCAAGAACAACATCGACGCGGAACACAATTGTCCAGGTTTAGCTGCTTTTTGTTGATTCACGGCTTTGAATATCGGCTTTTTTTTTTGCTCCCACTTGATCTTACCGCTGTTGTTTATTCAGGTACCAGCTCAATATTTTATTTACCGTCGGCATTGGCAGGATTCAAGGGTACTTTCTGTAATGCGAACAGAATAAGGTCGGAATGTTATTTTTTTGGTCGTAATAAATATACTCAGCAAATGGAATCCAACAATATGCGCTCATATTAAACATTTTATTACGTTTTTTTCTTATGAGTAAAAAATAAAATAAAAAATAAATAAAAATAAAAATCTTTTTCCACGAAATGTAACACGGAATACAGCCAAATTCCCTAAACCTAATTACATATACTTTCGCTTAAGGTTTTTTTTTCTTAAACAACGACCCCTTTAAACCGACTTCTACACAATCTCTTACAAATTGAATTAACCCTGAAATACAAAAATTTTTCTCCAGATGATTTTTTATCAATTCGTAATCCGTTGCAGTTTTTCTATTGTAGCGTGGGTGTGACAAGGGTCGAGCGGCCGCGACCTTCGTCTGGTGACTGGTGAGGTACCGGAGGGAAGCAGTTGACGGACAAAAGTGGGGGCGGGAAACTTAAACTTTACTTACTTTATTCAATCGTTCCATTTAACAGTGCCGAGCGGAATGGAAAATTTGTGCACATAAAATTTTACAGGAACCCTCGTCGACCATTTTACTAGAATATTCTATGGTGCGCTGAATGGGAATAACATTTATATTTCGATAGAAATAAATATTTTTTAGTGGAAATTCGAAGAAAATATATTTGTAGTGCAGAAAAACTAAAAACTGAATACCTACAGCAGCATGGATTAGGTAAATAGGCGTTAAACATCCCGATGGCGGTACCTAATTTCAGTAGTCACAGAAAAACAGGTAAAAAAGAAAGAAAGAAAATACATGTATTTAGCACAAACACACAATAACCAGTACATACATCAGATAAAACCAAAACGTCGAATTGCGTTCGTAAAAACCTTTTGAAAGCCCAAAAACTGATGTGTTTATCCATTAGAGTCGTTTAATATCATAGCAGAGTAAGCTTTTCTCCCAATCCATTGGATTGAGAGTATGTCCACGAATATGTATCACAACACGTTATTCATTCACGTCACCACACTACCACCAAACCATATCGTGATTCCATACAAAAATAGGGCATTTATTTCGGTTTATTTATAAAATAGAATACAGTTAAAAATAAACAAGTAACAATTTGTTTCCATAAATATGTTGCTACTGTCGGGCGGTTGAACTGACAATTGAAAACCCAATGAAACGTGAGGCAGTTTCACAGCTACGCCTCAGCTGCATTGTGTACGCTAGCTAGTAACAATAAAATAATAATTAATATCAACTACTAAATTAATTTTACTTCAATCATTCTGATGAAAGTTAATTTGCGATCATTGAAGTGCTTGTCCGATTCAGATTTATTTATTGAATAAATGGCCAGTATCCTGTGTAGGCGTCAAAAAAAATAAACCATTTTCATAAATCATAGAGGTATGTAGTTTAGTACCTACTTCACAAAATAATTTCCATACATGTGACACTCAACAGCCCTTCAACCGCACACATTATTAGCTCGGTTCATCATAATGTACGTTAAATAGTAGGTAATTAAGCTTGATGGGAACTGTTATTATGAATAATGCAGAGCAACAGAAAGACAGACAATTTTAGAAAATACCAGTACAACCTATCTGAACGTTAGTCATTTAATATCCGACAGACCAATTTCAGAATTTAATCCATACTTACTCTAAAATTTATATTCTGTACCGCCATATTTCTACATAAAAGGGTTCTGCTCATTAAGTTATAATTTTCTGTTATCGGGAAAACAATTCGCGCCGGTACTTACATAATGAAGCAGCTGGACATTCTCTTCCCTCCTATGTGGACAACGCGGTAATGTTAATAAAATTAGTAGGTATTATTCAAAAAACCTTGGGGTAGATGGAATCTTTTAGTAGAATTACATAAATTATTTAATCTGGCTCCACATCATCATCATCATCATCCTCACCTACTATCTACGTCATAATTATTATGAAGGAGCATTTACCTATATCTAGGATAATCATGTATAAAGCGACCTGTCTTTTATTATTTTAGTGTAAAATATACAAAGCGTGTGTCTAATGTAGGAATGATGTTTCGCAATTAACGGTACTCTGTAATAATAACACGGAGATCCCTTGAAATTAAATGTCCATTCTTGTTGATATAGCATTCTCGGTATTTGTTAAGGGATAATTCCTTGAGTTTATTTCGTCACATTTTCACGTATTACATACAGTGTGAAAATTACGATCATAGAAAATAAAAATGATAGGCAACAAAATTAATTAAATAAAGACTACCAAACAAGGTTTATAGAACCCAAAATACTCATTCATAATTCCTAACCCCGGCCACCACCAGCGGTTCCCCCCACTAATAAGATAAAGAAGTTAAACAATTATGCGCACCTGCTCACACACGGTGCTACCAGCAGGAGAGGACATTCAGAATCTTTATTGAACATTCTTCCAAAGTCTTTTAATTAAATATAATGTCGGCGCGGGGTACTAAGACGATCTCTGTTTGTATCGCAATCTCTTACTGTCGATATTAGCCTCTGTTTTATTATTACCTGTTTTCAGATTAACTTTATACATTTCTATATCTGATATGTGATAGAGTACTAAAATTTCGGGACCCGTCTGTAGTAAATAGCAAACACATATATCAAATTCAACATTTTTATAAATTCCATCTCTGAAAAGGTACGGAGAAACCTCTCAAAATGGTAAACCTTTTACCTTCAGAAAATCAGGTTAAGTGCCGTGTGTATAAAGTCAACTATAAAGGTCCAACCATCAATCAGAATAATATATAAAAACGTATAGGTACTTCGCAAACGGAGAAAGGGACCTATATAAGAATAGCACCAAAATTGGAAATCAATATTTACTTTGGAAATAAATTCTCAGTATGAAAGTCTATTTCATTTATACAAATAGTAAATGGTATTGTTACTGACTGATCCCAAGACTCGCTACATTTGTCAGCTCATCGCCGAGAGACGCGGCTGACGAGGGTACTGCTACATAAAGAAGTTTCTAATTGTTTATCATTTTGAAATAAAACATAATATTGTTGTATCAATTACGTGAGCTGAACTCATGTTTTCGGGAAAGTGTGCTAGAAATACAAAGCGTTTTGCTTCTGACTTTGGAATCTGATTTAAGTCGGAGGTTTAATAGGTGTTTGTATTTTTTTAATGATATTTCTTTACAAGATTTGTGTTACATCATAATCACAGTAACCACTCTCAATGACGCATTTCTAAATTTAGTTCTACGACAAAGTAATACAACTCGAAGTCCTATCAACATTATCGAGCCAAAGTTTCTATAAGTTAGTAACTCAGTGGAGAAGTCAACACATTACATGTGGAACGTAAGCTGACGGAAACTCATTTAAGTTTAATTCACAAATGTCGCTTGATCTTTCATTCAGACCCTCATCACATTCAAAACCCGGAACTTCTAGGTATAATTTGAAACCTTAGGTACTAAAGTACACTTAAAGGTCTATTAAAACCTAAGCGGTATTCGCTGCCGCTGTGGGTAGAGGTATATACCGCGCGGGTTTCACTCAGCTATTTAGTATTGACCAAATCCGCTTTGGTGTGAGCAGTAATATTACTGCATACCTACACACTCAGTTTTCTCTTCCGCAGACGGTAGCGAATACAGCTTAGATTTGAATAGACCTTTAAGATGGATTGCTAATCCACTAAACTTTTCATAGTACCATTAGCTGACTATTAAGATAATGGTAAATAATACATAATTACTATGAAGATAGTTGTAAATACATAGTTTTTGTTTATTCATTATGTATGTATCTGTACCTAGACGATATCAATTGATATTAAATATATAGCTTTATAATAGAACAGCTTCTAATCTACATATTTGATCTAAAACAAAGGACGATAGACAACAATGTGTAATTAGAAATGAGAGATGGATCGAAAAGCTGAGGCAAACAATATTTATAACTAACTAAGGAATTCTTCTTGTGTCCGAAATAATAATAATAATAAATTTATTTACTCAAACAGACAGATTGTAGTAGGTATACATGGTTCTTACGTATGCAAGGTTCTTACAGAATATGTTAGGTACTCTACAGTCGAGTGGGTGAAGCACTGTTCTCCTAAATATAGAATATAGCATAATAGAGTCTATGAGCAGTTGAGCACCATACTTATTATATCCGCAATTATGATACGTACTAACACTAATATCGCCAATTTTTTAAATATTTTTTCAATCTCGCGACGAAAACAAATTTTTAATATAGCATGGAAACAGCAATGTTCTGCTCATTTTATGTGAAATCCAAGTCATATCGCATTTGCCTTTTGATATAAATTCATGTATTACCTCACCTACGGAACCAATATAGGATTCCTCACACCGTCGCTCCTGGCTGAACTGTAATATTACACAAGTATGGGTTGCGTTCGGCTTCAAGCTCATCTTACATGTCTTATAATATGTTGCCCGATGAAAAACTAAAGCATTTCAACTTTGTTTTTTATTGAAACGTTAAAAATATTCAGGTGATATAATTCTCAATAGGCAATTTATTTTTATTTTTGCCTTGCAAAATACGAAATGTGAAATGTTTTATAAACTTTCTCTTTTTATTATTTTACATTTCTAAAAAAACATCACACATGTTTTCATAACTGGTAAAATGGACATGGCTCTATCCCAGCTTTGTTTTGTAACCTGCAACGGATAATAATTATGTATATCGAGTTCTGACTGTTCCTTTCTCTTAGTTTGTACGAAAAAGGTGTATTATGAGTATTTCTGCTCCATTTAATAAACCTTCACAAGTAGGTATCTATCTATTCGTTATGTGGCTTTTCTTCAGCCGTGACCTCAAACCGTACTGTTTATTATAATTAATAGCTTGCGGGTATCATAACTTCGTCGGACGGAAAGGATCAGACGAAACTTTAATAGTTAATAGGATTATTGTGGTTGAATGGTTCTTAAGTTCGCTTATCAGATCAATACTGTTTAGGCAAAAGTTTTGTGTGTTAAGGATTCACTCTAAATCGGCTTATCTGTGTTTGCGGTCTCCACAACTCTGATATTGGAAAGTCGAAGTGATTTTCTAAGATTTTAGTGCCAAGAAATTTACATATACCTACTAACAGTAATATTAAATAGCCATTAGATTTACACCGGTTTATATTACCTAAAATCCCCCAGAACCCTAAAGTCCCAGTTTGGTAGATATTCCATTTATAAAATTGAAATGAACATTTTGAAGGATATTTCTTTCCTTTAACATAACATAGATTTCACCAAATCATGTTTTATATCTTAACCATTTACCTTCAAGATATCGGTATCTTCTTTCATTATATACAATAGCTGTGTCGGTCCTGACCTACAAACATAACACAAGTAACTTACACTCTTGGGACATATTCATTTTAAGGATTTGTGACCCGAACCGCAAATGCGTAACTTTGATACTTGTAGAAAGTTTTCTTCTAAGAAGGCTTTAGTCCTCTGAGGGATATGAATTGTTTTGTTCGTCACTGAAAAACTACAAAAACGTTTAGCTTATTTTTATTTTCTCATAGTTTTATCCATCCAAAGTTACCTCAAGTTATTTCGTAAACAACAATATATTGGTACCTACATTAAATTCCATATCCATATTCTAAAGTTCTTCAGAAAGGTCAGGTGTGTAGTAATCGCCACCTGCGTGCTTGTATAACCAGAGGGGCAATTCTAGTAAGGACGTTCACAGTCTGATCTCAGTCTCAATCTGTCAAAAACGTCTAGTTTCCCTACATTTTGGCAAGTTTTGACATTTGTTTGTCGCCGACATAAGACTGCGACTAGATTTTAAATATTTTAAATTACGAAAATTGGCCTTCAGATGTATGAACGTAAACTAAGCAGGTGAATTTCTGTGGTTTCCTACCCCCATGGGAAGAAGGCGTCAGTTCATGTATGTATTCATGTAAATTCCATTTATTCCTATGCACTAATTGAAGGCACACAGCGTGCGCATTAAAATATTACGCGTTTAGTGAGATACTCTCCTCGGGGAGGATATCCAACAGGGAATCACTGAGGACCACAAGAGATCTACAGATTTTATGATGTGGTTGAATAATGATGTTAAGAGAGCTATGGAACGGAGTATTCTGGGTATTGAACTAGTGGACTGGGTTAAGAATAACATTAAATGACAAAAATAACTGATATTACTCGGAAAGCTGCCACGCCTAAATGGAATTGCGCTGAACACATCTGTCGCTTGTCAGACGATCAATGGGCCAAACTTAGCAAGACCCAGTGGGTCCCACATAATAGCAAAGAACATCGCGGCAGGCCCAGACGGAGATGGCGGGATAAGCTAAACTCATTTTACAAAGATTGGTCCTTGGCAGCTCTGGACAGAGATAGGTGGAAAGAGAGTAGGGAGATCTTTGCCCTGCAGTGGCACAATAACGACAAAAAAAATTGTGTTAAAATGTCACGCAATGTTATAAAGAATACCATGGAAGATTTTGGTAGCGTAACAAAACGGGGCAACCAATGTACCCCAAAATATAAAAACCTTCATAGTAAGTACTTTCTCCCATAAAACATCAAATGCGAACTGGAATACAAATACAAACAGAAGTTTCTCCATAAAAAACGGCGATACACACAAAGTACAAATACGCGGGCTGAATAAGAATTTTTGTTTTACCAGCTGCCGGCGAGGAATGGAAACAAATGGGAAACGTTGAGAGGCACGACATGGTCAGCCTCTTTTATAAAATGTATGAAAATAAAAGTTATCTTCATCCGTCGTAAATGGTGTCAATAGCTTTCACGTATTTTTTTAGAGAGATCAGCCAATTTTCTTCGTTTAGGTCTTAAAAAATACTGTTATAGATATTTATTTTAGGTCTTCAAAAATACCAGTAGACAGCTGGCTTGCATTGCTAAAGAAACCAACAGGTCAGCCCTTTAAAATAAAAATAATAAAGATTTTATTCTTCCATTTTAATGGAATTTGACATTTTTTTAACAGTATTGTCGGCTAACCTGAATATTTTTAGGTCCTAAAGAATAATGAACCCACATTTAGGTCTTAAAAAAATATACACAGTAATTTTGGATGTAGCCTTTCTCTGCGTAGCACAACAGATCCTATCTAGTTATGGATACTCCTCACCCGTTTGGTCTTGATTAAGCTAAGTAGGTACATATATGTAATGGCTCCATCTAGCAACTACATATTGTTTGCAAGCTCAGTGGTCTGTGCCTACTGGATGAGCCATGCACGCATTGTAACACAGAATAAAAGTCGCCTCCAAATTGGCAGTTCCTACGTTTTTTTTTTGTATAGTTAATATCCCGAGTTTAGTACTAGCACTAGGTTTGAATAGTTTATAACGCCTCGAAACAAAAAGTATCTATGTATGTTAAGCAAATCGCGGTCATTCAAGTAGGTAGGTAGGTACTCACTTCATTACACACAAAACAATTCCAATACGAACATAAATTGTTGCTAGAAATAAACTTAATTGCGTACCGTCTGAATTCTGTCAGTAAGATAAAGTATGATGTGTTTGTATATTAAAATTGATATATGAACAAAGACACTCACCATTTTCCAACTACATGCCCCATTTTAATATAAACAATGGCTGCATACAGATTTTAGTGAACCCCATAATTATAAAGATTCCCGCAGAAAGGCGCGACGCAACGGTGCGCCACGATTCTGGTAGAACAATTTCTATGAAGTTTTCTTAGAAATTCTAAATAATGATTCAAATCTCTAAATAATGTTTTTAAATCTAATACTACTTTGGAACTGGGTTCCTCATCATATAGAACTAGCATTATAATCTTAACGTTCACGATTAATATTGTCTATTTACTGTAGCATAAAAAAACATAGGGGAGGTCAGCTCAAAGCGGCCACCTTAACTTTAAATTAAGAAAAAACCTATAAAACGATTCATTTTTGAAAATAATTTTATACTAATAGGTACCTAGAGAATTTATTTAATTTTTGTAATTTGCAATTTAAATTTCACGCAAATTTAAATATAAGCCTTAGATTTGTAGATTACAAAAACTTGTCAAAAAACCGCTTTGCCCGAGGGGTCGCCCAAAGCGGCCATGGTGGTAAGGGCATAGAGGCCACCCCAAAAATTCTTCGCAAATGTTTATTTTTTGTGAAATATATCGTGCTAGACAAAATAAAAATAAAAAAATATATATTAAAACCATTATTTATTATTATTAAACATATTTTTAATAAAATAATCAACATTTTCTACTCGTTTTAATCACAATCGGTCTTAAAAGTAATTTAACTTAACTTTGTAATATTTAGTTAACATTTTAGGAACTACTGCTACCTATTAGGTTGATACTTGACATTTTTATTAATCACAGTTAGGTACTTCTATTACTTAAGTCTTTCAACAGTCTTCATCTTTTATCAAAACCAATCCTCTTTTTTTATTAAAACAATTAAAATTAAACTATAACAACAGAGATCAGATTTCTTGACAGTTATCACAGTAGTAAGCTCCAGTTCCGGAATATGTCGTACACGATTCATGAGCCCATAACTGGCAGTCATCACAGCGAATCCAGTCCTCTACGGGTGGATCTTCATATGGCTCCATGCAAATGAAACAAAAATAATTTTAATTTTAACTTCATCCCAAGACGCCTGGGTAGTTTTACGTTTGTAATTGTTGACCATCTAAACAAAATAACTGAGCATATCAATCGAATCATAATATTTTAATAAGGGCAAAGCGGTCACCTGGCCACTTTGCCCGAGCCGCTTTGCCCTTATCGCCCATTTTGTTATAAAAATTAAATACTCCCACATTATTTATCAAATTTTGGAGCTAATACTTAAGAAACAAAGCCAAATAGACAAGTAACAACACACGTCTAATGCAAGCATTTAAACTTAAACAGGTTTGACCAAAACAGGTTAAACTTACCTTGTATTATTTTAACAAAAGACGCGAAAACGTATTTTTCGTCACTAAGCGCCACCCGCTCGCTTCCACCGCTACCGAATGACTTATCGGCACGGGGCGGAGGTTTATTACGCGTGCAGAATCGCAACATCGCGCTATCACTTCAAATATACGAAAAATGAATCGTGGCCGCTTTGCCTTCTATGGCCGCTTTGAGCTGACTTCCCCTACTATATACAGGTAGATTTTTGAAATGGGGCGGTAAGGGCAGGTACCTTATAACCGAGAGAGTACTCACTTTTCAATTTACAAAAGCCCTTAAATAGTGTTCAGTTAGGACGTTCGTTCGCCAAAACTCTTCCACAGAAAAAATTAACAAGATTACCATTTTGACTATATTTTACCCAATTACGGGTGTCCCCGTAATACCCGTCGACATAACATGTACCCTCGTCATGGAAGCCGCAATCACGCTTTATTTATAGGACAATTGACCGGACAGCTGGCCATTGTGCGATTAACTAGATTTAATAGTGGATAAACCGAGGTTTTCCAAACGTGATAAATGAAAGTAAGTAACCTAATCAAGGTTACTGGATAATATCGCGAAGTAATCAGTGTAGTGCTGCTGGTTATTGAACGTGGTAAAGGTGAAAGGTAGATTATTTAGTTGACTACTTAAGGCTCTTACATTACTAAAACCAAATATTTTCTATTTTTGTTTAACTTATTCAGCTCTTTTCTCCTAATAGAAAAGTTAATTAAGAAAAAGACCCTCTTTCATGGCCCTAATTAGATCTCGCTACTCAGTGGACTTACAAGCAAGCGGGATTCATGTCTCCGAATCAATACTAAAACTCCCGTCTCGGCAAATAGAGCGGTCCCTTTTATTCCTCCAATTTGGTGATATTATTTCAGTGACACTTAGGCACAAAGGTCCACATTTTCTCAGCCCTATTTATTCTAAGCGCTTTAATAATTACAGAAAAATCTGGTTGTCTATTGATATTAATTTTGCAACTGGGCAATAATAAGTAAAGTCAGTGAAGTTATTTAGACGTTAGACTTAAGATAATTGCATAGAAACCTAGACACCAAACCCTATGAATAACAGTTAAGTACCTAGTCCACTCATGTTTCTCTTATAGTTATTGTTTAAAGATTCATTTGAAAGTAAGGTAATTGGGACATCTGAAACTTTAACACGCGTCGCGACTTCACCTAATTATACTCTGTCCACTAGATTAACTTTTTTTAACAGATAAAACTAGTGAACAATTAAAAAAAAAAATTAATAAATGTTTTTTGTCAAAACTGATACACGTACGGTACTATAATGTCTGTAAGAAGTCATCAATAAGATTAGGCAGTTTAATATTTATTTTATTACACATTTTAAAGTTAACTTTTACGTAATCTGAAATACTTACGGTAGGTATGGTTATATGGTTTGACGGCACGGTTGGCGCAGTGGTTAAGCGATTGACTGCTGCGCTGCGTGTCGTGGGTTCGATTCCCGCACGGAACAAATATTTGTATGACCTACATGTATTTGTTCCGAGTCTGGGTGTTTTTCTATCTACATATAGGGTGAGGTGTTCAACAGTGAACCATGAAAAAGTTGCACATTAAAATCTCAGTTGTTTCTAAACATAATGAATATTTTTTTTACTACAGTACTTCTCATATATCTGACCTTAAATTTTGCATATACATTTTAGACCCAAACGTAACAGGGTAGGATATATTTAAGTTTGTTTAAAAGATGGGAAATGGCTCACTGAGTCCGCCTCGTGGGACACTCTGAACCGGGGGCTAGGTGAACAGTGAACCAATATGTACACAGTGAACCATCCTATTTATTTTACAGTAAATTATGAATATTTATGCCACAAAACTAAAGGTAAAGAAATAAAACGTCTTTTATAGATATGTTATCAAATAATCAACTTTATTAAACCTAAATGGTTTTAACAATGTGTTTAAAATATTTATTGTTCTAAAGACTTTAACAAATATATTTGGCTCACAGAGATCAATTGCTCAGTCAACTTGAGATGAAGATCCACTAGCATAGAAAGTGCCTTCGGAATTAGAATCTTCATCAATAATTATTGGAGTTTCTTTTTTTT
Source organism: Apamea crenata (assembly GCA_949629185.1). NCBI lineage: Eukaryota > Metazoa > Arthropoda > Insecta > Lepidoptera > Noctuidae > Apamea > Apamea crenata. Next base: position 5,848,120 of record OX451371.1, on the reverse strand, counting down.
GTCTTCTTTTCTTTAAATAAATTACTCTTCACTTTCTTTGCTTTTACTTCAACATTTTTTTTTTCGCGATGCTATATATCTTTCTCAGGAGTGTCGGTCATATCTCCTTACAGTTGGGTAGGGTAATCCGTATTCTTTTGCTGCTTTACGAATGGACTGTCCATTTTTTACAAGCATGATAGCCTGTAACCCTGTAACATTTCTTCTTTCGTGTGACGTCCAATTTTCCTTTGCGCTGTTTTATTTCGCCCCATGCTGAAACAATAGCATTATAAGTAATACAATTTAATGTTTCAACTCAATACAAATTATGTATAAAATTCAAAACCTACCCGCATAAAGTAGCAATTTATAGGTGGTTCACTGTTCAAACTACGTTCGTGGTTCATTGTGTACTACACCCACCATTCAACATTTAAGATTATGTTAAAAGCAAAAGAAAAGAGTTACCGTAGTAAATTCAGTTTTATACGATACCCCAATAAACACTATAATAAGTATAATAAATTTCACACAGAAAAACTATACATAACAGACGTAGTAACAAAAGATAGTACTTACGTTTTATTTTGTTATGTCGCTGAAAATTATAATGCGGTCCACCACGCGGGCGTTTTTGGCGCTAGCTCGCTCGCGACTGGGGAGCTGGCGGCGCGGTGAAAACTGAGTACTTTCGTGTCCACGGCACGGTTTAGCAACGTAACGTTTACAAAGTAAGAAGGGTGGTTCAATGTGTACCACTGGTTCACTGTTGGACATCTCACCCTAATATGTATGTATTTACAAAAAAAAAATTGTATATAAGTAGTTTATCAGCCATCTTGTTACCATAACACAAGCATTAGGTTGCTTAGCTTGGGACAAATGGTGCTGTGTGAAATGTCCAGGGATATTTATTATTTATTATTTATTATTAATGGTAGGTATAAGGCAGCTGTCAAAAAACGGTTCACCTAGCGGGCAAAGTATAGGTATAATAATATTAACTCTGTAATTCGGTGACAAGCCGATTTTAAAACCGTCAAATATGAACGTTGGACATCTATCTAAATAAAAATCATTTGCTGCATGTATGAAAGATCATCACTTGAGAATGGCTGGATTTGGCAGACTTTTTTTTTTGTTGTGTTCGTAACTGTCACAACAAGGTTTATATAGAAGAATTGGTTTGTAGGTTGAATTGTGTTTTGTTTGAAAATCTCATTTAAAAAATGTGACGTTCAGGCAACAGCTAGTTTTCTATAAAAAAGCTGTCGAGCCGTCACAAATTATTCCTCAGATAAAAGTTATCTATTTTGATGATAAAAATTAATTACTCATTGTCTTAGAACGAACATAGTTGGAAGTTTATAATTTCCAATCAAGACCAAACTATAAAATGAAATATTAACCACACAATGTTATCTCGGTGTTAGTCTGTTCAGCTTATTTCTCTAATTTACCTACTAGGTGACTGTATTTCACAGCTTTTTTTATGGCCAGAGTACAAAATGTTAGGCGAGTTTTATGACACTAAAACTGCGTTTAATACCATGCGTTTAATAGGGACGCTTTATAACCTTAAAGGTAAGGTAAAACGCTGTAAAATTAAAGTGGATGTTGAGGTTTCCCAAACTTTTATAAAACGGTTGACTGCAGTGAATCGCGCGGAATTTATCAATTGATTAAAAAATCACTGAACTAACCAAAAATATCCGTTAAAGACGCTGACTGTTAAATGAACCGCACCAGTTTCTTCCAAGTCAACTAAAAGCAACGAGTGAAAAAGACAATAGTGCTATATTTTGAAGAAGCCTCTCAGAAAAGTGAGTTAGCTAAAAGACCAGAGAACAAGCGCTTTATCATGAATTTAAAAAACCTTTTCGGTTCAATTTTCTAGAAAAATCTTTTCTTATTTTTCTAACAATGTAGGTCGAGCTCCGTACTTGATCTGATTTTATTATTATGATGTTCCACTGTTGAGCAGCACCTCATTATGAAGGCCGTGTCTGGTGTACTTAGTTAATAGACTGTTCATATTTACAGAGTTAGCTAATATACTTGGGTTGCTTCTCTGTATGGTGCACTTAAAAAACTAGGTACCTTAGTTAGGCATTGCTTACCTACGCTGCTTCTGTAATGGAGCCTCTTTGTGTGAAATGTTATTATTTACATTGAAAATGGAGGCTTTTCCTCAAGTCGTGTTAAAAAGTGTTTTTAAATGTAAGTTTAACACTTCTCTGGTTCTAATCCTCGATCTCCTAGGTGAGGTAGTATTAACATGTCATAACTTGTCCGCTGTCAGCAGGCGTCACAACAATTGATCAAAACGCGAGTTTCACTTTCATTGCCCTGAAGTTCGGCATCGAGGACGCGTCCGGAATAAATGTGAAATTTATTCAAGAGGGAGCCACTGCTGCAACTAAGTTTAGCTTTTTATTGCTCAAATTCGTGCATGGTCCCAGTATTTCTATAACTACTTATTACATAAAATTATACTAACTCTTCCGGACTCGGAAGATGAAAACCATTACTAAAATTGCTGCTCGTGTCTTATCACCAATCTTAAAATAGAAAAAACTCTAGATAAAAGTAGGTACGTAAAACATTTTATTACAATTCAAACGACCCCTGTTTCGTTTATTGTCATCTGACATCCATTTAGTGGACAGTATGATGTCCTCCGGCGAGCGCCGCAAACCCGCTTTATCTCCAGACACGGAAAGTGAATCTAGACCAAAGTAAGGTATTTCAAGTGCGGTCCTCACAAAATAGGGAGTATGGTGAGAATAATACTCGTTTTATCACATCTAGCAAGAAGTCTGTCAAGTCAATTATCCAATCAACCACATCACCACGCTAAACAATTCAAAATCCAACAAACAATTACCCTCTAACCAATACAATATCCCCACACTAATCCAGGTTTTCAAGCTAAGAGAAGACACTTAAACAGATGTAGGTACTATCTAAGTTGGTAGAAAAAAATACGTTGGTCCTCAAAAGATTGCATAACAAAAAGCTACGATTATATAAACACCTAACAAAAACACTTCACGCGTTCCGAATTCACTCGAATCTCTGTTAATCACAAAATGCATAAAACCGTCGAGACGCGTGCACTTCCAATCATTCGTGTCGAATTGATGGTCCAGCCCGGTCGGATATGTAAGTGAAAAATTGACATTATGACAATGCAACCAGGAAGGGATAGGACAAGTAATTGAGTTTAACGTGGAAATGGACAAAATATTAACTAGTTTCGATTTCAAACAATCGTAAATAATGGAAGCGCGAGTTATTTAATAACACTTGACATGAAAGTGGGTAATTTCTCGCGTCGTCCTCTATCAAATCTTGACTAAGTAGACATTCAGTTAGAGCCACTAATGGTCCAGTTCCTAGGAGCCACATTCTTATTTTTACTGTAGTTTTTATTGTAAGTCCTTCCACAAGATGCTGATGGGACGGTACCCATAAGGGATACTTGCCTCCCATCCACTTTGCTGGAAAATTACGTAATAAGAGAGGTTATTTAAATTATAAAGTGAAAAGTGATGCTTTACACTTTCGTTGGGAACGAATAGAAAGCTTTGGGGAAGAGTTTTAGGTATTTTTTTATTTGTCAATGTTATTGCCTCCTTAGGTTAAAACCTTAATTAATACTTTAATGGGAGTAAGCAATAAGCATAGGTATTGGCAGTCAGATAATTGAAATAATATTATATGCCTTCCTGGGGTACCCTACGATTAAACGTCAAGTCATCTACACTAATTTAAACTACAAACTCATGAACGGTAATCAAGCTAAGTCAATAATTAGCCACACAGCCAATCAAATCCTAATTTCCAGGAGCAGCTGGCAGCTGACACAGTTCATGTAATACCGAATGAACTAATAGTGAACAGCCTTTATTAGTCTGTACTACACACGGATTACTAATCTGTGGATAGAAAATAAATAATTTTATTTTTATTCTATTTGTTAGGGACAAAAAACAGTTACATGCCAGGCTTAACTAAAAATTCTTAAATTAGCACAATACTTAGAATACAGTTACATAATCTATTCTATATTTGTGTTACTACACATGTAACCCACACCATTGTCCACGACTTCACACAATTATACTGGAAATGTCTTGCAGGCTTTTGGAGGTCAGTGACTTTACATTTACTAGCCTACGAGAAAACTTTTCAATACAACACGTGTGTAGGTATGTACATTAAGCTTATCAAAGACCATGATGCATAAAGTTGAGCTCCTCAGTCAACAAACTTTGTATGTGAAACTAATAAACAACGGCTCCCTTGTAAACAGTTAATTAAAGTCAATGTTAGTATTATAGTTAGTTTATCGGCGGCAAGTGTACTAACTTGTATTAAAGCAATTATTAGTTCTAACACAGTGGTGGCTAGGTAAGCTAACTCACCAGAAAGTTACATAATTATAGTTTATAGTAGATATTAAAAGATATACATAGCTACTAGATAGTTGAAGTATTTAATTGTAAGAAAAACAGGAAACGCTCTCTGTACTGACGAATGTCGAAAAATGGAAGAGAATTCTTCACGGACTACGTCTCTACGTCAACATAATGTACTGCAGTTCTCGCCTGCAGCGATCACCGTGTGTCGTTCGTTACAAAAACAAAAGAACCGAGCTGTGGTGTCAATGTGTCACTGACACACGTACGCCATACAGCGCACTGTATCGCGTCGTACACCATGAGTATTCACAACTGTATTTTCCAAAAAATTACAAATTCTTGTAAGAGTCAACAACTAATAATGAAAACCTTTTGTATTTGATAAAATTTATTATTGTCTGTTTGTTTCAGTACCATCATACCCCTTTGATAACAAAGGAGTTTGTAAAAGGTTTTTATTTCTTGTATAAATAAAAACCTAAGTCGTATTTATTTATTTACTTATACGTCATTAAATGCACTAAAACCAGAATGCCACTGCCACATTTATGAAAAACAATTTGTTTTATGATTCATCATCCGAGCATTACATTACATTACAGAACAATTTTCCTTTACCGTGGAATCCATATTCATTAATCATTCGCACCCACTCATTCTCTCATTCCATATTCATTACCTATTCTCATTTTCCTTCGATTTTGCAATCTTTTCCTGTACCTACCTACGTCTATTGTATGTTTGTAATAAATACCCAAAATTGTACCCATAACCCAACCCATCATAGAAATCATAACATGTGATTTTAAAAAAGGTGTCAGCTTTTCCTTGTAAATACTATATCTATCTACTTAAATCTCATCGATCATTCTCAACATGAATGCTGCGATAACTCCGATCAGTTAAAATAGTAGTTATATAGTCAATGTAGGTCGAAATCGGGTTAAACAGACACGAATTTGATCCCGGCAAACCGCTCGCAAATGCTGCGAAATTTTCGTGTGAGGATGTCAAATAGAAAGATTTATGGGAAACTGTGGACTAAAAATTATATGGAAATGATAGTAGGTACCTACTTACTAGGTACCTACTCATTTATATTTTACTATGTCCTTAGCCACTTTCAAATGTAGGTATTGTCTATGCATCTGCAGATCTGCAAGTATAAATAAAAGCAATAGCTATTAAGTTTGGTTACAAAGCTGTTTCCACACGATCTTGTATATGTTTTTGCATGCAGACCGCATTGCAATAAACTACCTCGGTTTCGAAAAAGGAAAATCTTTTTCTTTTCTAAAGCGAGATTTCGGAGATCCTAACATAAGAAGGCTTTTGCAGTCTAGTCCATTCTCCCGGGACATTTCCGCCAAACAGGCTTGCACTGTTTGGCGGAAATGTCCCGGGAATTGTGTTTTAAATAAAATTTTAAAACTAATTTTATACTGAAATGCATCTGCCTATAGAACTGGTTAATAAAGGTAGCATTTGTATGCTGAATTTCAAATACAATGAACAACATGAAGCGTTTCACGTATTTAAATAACGCGTGAAATAGAAGCCCGTACGTGCGCATATTGACAAACCGACTGTTGGTACCATATACAGTATGTTAACTAACAGAGGGCGTTCCCGTTAACCCGCAATAGTATAGCATCCATACATGCTAAAAAAAATATTACCATTCGAAAAGAAAATATTTTTTATATTAAAATATTCACAAAAAAATGTTAAATTGATACGTAAAAGAAACACTCTGTGAACGCGTACTTGAAGGACGGCAACGTCGCAATTTATTTATGAATGACGGGCCGCGTGTGCGTCGATCTAATTGGTTAAACAGGAGATTTCGAGATTTTTGTCAATCAATTATTTTTTTGATTTCGGATTATTTTATGCTTATTTTTCTATGCTGATATTTTTATTTTTATCTATTAATGATATAGATTAGCGAGTTTAAGGGAACGCCCTCTGTTATTTAACATACTGTATATTATATTTTTATATTTCTTGGTTGGTACAGACGGCAGCACGTCAACGTAAACCCTATACATAAATATAACTACGACGCGCTGCGGAGTGTTAGAAAGAAAGTATCCTTGGCACGATTGGTGGAGTTTTCAACGTTTTTAAAATTGCCCAATGGTTGCACATACTAAAAATTGGGAGCCAATTATCATGTTTTACTAGGAATAAGCCACACCCACTCGCCCCTGCGCGTCCGCCGCTGCTCCCGAGTTTCCCCGATCCTTCACGAAATTAAACGAAAGTCACTCGTCAGTCGTCACAATTCACATCGTTAGTTTACCGTTTACGTCAGTCAGTTGCGTACGCATTTGGAACCCGTTAGTGTCCCTATACATATTGTAGTCTTTGCCCGTTAGGGTATATAAGTTCTGTGATTTGGAATCGTACTGTGTGCTGTGCTGTGCTGTGAACTTTCTTAAAACAATTTATAAATATAATGGCGCCTCAGTTGACGCAAATTCAAAGAGAGCGCATCATAGCGCTTCGATTGAGTGGATGCCGGGTGATAGATATTTGTCGGCAGACGGGCATAACGGTGAGTAATATTTTTTGTAATCATAATATTCTAAAGGCTAATATTGAAAAAATGTATCAATGGTGTTTTTATACAGAATTTTCGAAATTAGTTAATGCTGCGCGCTGTTCCAAGCGTCACTAAAATGTAGAGTAACCGTGAAAGCTTAAATTCAGAGAAATAATTATACTTATGTAAACAGAATTCGATGAACTATTGTTTTTGATTCCATTTAGTCATGACACATTCTAAACAAAAGTTAATCCAGTAGGTAGTGATTGGATTCTATAGTAAATATCTAAGCAATTACGCACTTTCTTTTTGTCCAGGGCCCAGGGGCTGCAGTCTCGACATTCATCGATCGCTTTACGACCGAATTCGGTCGCAACTCGCAAAGTCCCGGATTGACAGGTGTAATGTATGGAGTGACAGGGCTTTGCGACCGAATTCGGTCGTAAAGCGATCGCTATGAATGTCGAGACTGCAGCCCCTGCTAGAATCTAGTTACCACGTTATCGCATTGGGTGTAACCCTGTAATGATAGCGATGTTTGTGTGTAATTAAATAACTTAATAACTTTATTATTGGATAGGATAGGTAGGGAATTATAAGTATTAATACATCTTTGCCTATAGTCATTGAGTAATAATGGGCAAATATACTATAGCAGTATAGCTATTTGTTTCGTTCCAGAAAAAATATGTTTACTTCTGGCTTCGGCGGTGGGAAGAAAGCGGAACCATAGAAGCCCATCGTCGCCAACTCTACGCGAGATCCACTACGGTACGACGGCAGACGCCGCACACTCTGCCGATCCTTTTCTGACCACACGAATAACATCAACTTCGTACAGGGTGAGTCCATCTGTAGCTTGTAATCATACCTTATCAGCTCAACTTATTCATCACTTTCATAAAATATGTTTTTCTTAAAAAGTGAATAACAAAATTGTGATTAAAATCATACCTACTACCTAATAGACATGTAGTAGGTAGTTGGAAGGGCGCTCGGCGCTCACGCAAACCGGATTGACGCGCGCCGCGCGGCCAGTCTGAATTGTTATTACTTACTACTTATTATTATTACCTACTATGTATTAGATACATCTTCAGTTCTTTACAACCCACCTCAACAGTAACTATTCAGTAATCTGTGCCTCAACAAGGGTGGAAGTTCTCAATTCGATAAATTGTTTTTTTGTTTATGTTTATAATTTGAAGAATATTTTTTAACCGTCCCATACTCATCTAAAGTCTATTCAACTAATGCTTCAAATTGATGTTATTTCAAGTTGAACAAATATCAACTTTATTTCAATAGTCATTAGGTTGATTTTAGAGTGACTAGCACTACTAGACTAGCAGTAATAAAATGTTTGAAGTTGTTGCGTAAACTGAACTTAATTAAAGTTATTTTTCCATAAACTCATATTTGTTTACATTTTTCGCAAATAAATCGCGAATGCAGATTAGTTAAATTGGCCCGTACTATTTGTCATATTACGGAATCCTAGATTGACAAAATTTTCTTTGTTTTAGATTTCAATGGACACAGTCAGGAGGCGCCTTATGGACGCCGGAAGACCACTGCCGCGTGGACACCTGCAGGGTGGTGCAGGCGTGGTTCGCGGCACAGGATGACGTCATCCGCCTACCATGGCCTGCAAAGAGCCCCGACTTAAACCCAATCGAGAATCTATGGGGTCTCATGTTTCTCGATTAGGATGCTTCAGAAATCCGCAACAATGAAAACTTGCGGCGAGAAGCCCATACTACATGGGAGCAATTCAGAGGCAAGGACACCTGCTGGAACATGGTGGCCAGCATGAAGGACAGGCTGGTTGCCGTTTTAGACGCGCAAGGTGGTCCGACCAAATATTAAATACTTATATTATATTGTAAAGTATATATATTTTCATTTCATTTCAACAATCATTTTATATTAATAAATAAATACCTATATTTGCTTAAATATTTGTATTGTTATGTTATTACAATTTTGCAGTATCTTCTAGGTATAGTTATTAGAGTTTAATTTACTTTTTATTTATAATTTAATAATAATAAATGTATTGTTTTGGCAACGCTTTATGCTCCCATGTAGTAGTATTTCATAACAACTGAAAGGCCGATCTTGGTGCGTATTTCTGAGGTCAAGTTTGGGCTCTTTTAGGTCATGGCATATTCTATGTCGCTAATAAGACCCGAGCGAACTTAGTTTAGTCTACAACACTCTACCATTAGATGACGAACTCCGATTCTACGGCACTATTAAATAATGCACTTCAATCACCCGGGTTTCCGTTCACATTAAATAGTAGCACAGTTTTACAATCCATAAGTTAGGTATATTTTAATATTGTAATTATTTTATTTATCAAAATAAAGGTATTTCCAACCACTGTTTCTCAAACGCTTATTCTTCCATTGCTCGATTTGGGAAAGACGCCAGACATGTCGTTCGTTGATGTTGTGTCATAATAAACTAGCTTCCTCCATTGCCTGCCCCAGGCTTCAAACTATCTCCATAGTTTTCATCACAATTGCCCAGCGGTTTGGCAGTGAAGGCGTAACAAACGGACAAAGTTACTTTCGCATTTATAATATTAGTATGGATAATTCTTCTAATAACGTGATAAAGATAGTGTAAATTGAAATTTCTTTTCTTTTCGCACCATTGTTATATTTTGGAGCATTTTTCCTTTAAGTACTAATTTGTTAGTGATCATTTAAGTTAGGGCCGTCACCCACTGGCGGCATGGCACGACAAGGGATTTTAGTAAGCGCGAATGATTTGTGATCTCATTTTATCATGGTTAGCATTCACATTTCGGGATGCCACGGCATGCTAGAACGTGTCCGAAGGATGCCAAAGCAGGCTGTGACATATCAATGAAATTTTCGTGCCGCGCCGCCTGTGGATACGGCCTTAAACAGCCCAGTCAAATTATATTAATCTAGGTAAAAGCTTACTTTTGTTTGGCGGCAGCATTTGATTTTGATAGAGATGTAACTGTAGGTATAATTAATCTGTTACAAATATCAATAAAACTAATACAATTTTTTTTTTGTGTTTGTGTTTCTTTTCGCGTCATGTTTACCGAACATAAACGTATTTTCTTTCTTTCTAAAAATAAAAGCTTGTAATAAATAAATATTGTCTACTTATTTTTAATCTATTGTATAGTTTGGTTTTATAAATTTTGTTGTAAGTAGGTAGGTATATTTAAATTTAGAGTAGGTATAAGTTTATTTGTTTTCAATTAATATTAAATAAAAAGATTAAGATTATTATTCCCCATTTTATTTTGAGATTTTTTCGAACGTTCACACGCGTTCCCGTAGTAACCTATCCTATTCCTATGTCCTTTTCTGATAGGTACTCGTAGGTATGCAAAATTCCATGATGATCGGTTGTGTAGTTAAGGCGCCAAAAGCAGAGGTCGGAGCGCAGGCCACACCGCCAGCTTGGCGGGCGGGCGAGCCGAGCGAGGCATCGTTTCACCTTTTTTCATACTTGGGTTCACACCGCGAACTACAGAGATAAGCTACCGAAGTATGAAAAAAGGTGAAACGATGTTCGCCCGCCTAGCCCGCCCGCCCGCTAGCTGGCGGTGTGGCCTGCGCTTTATACGGGGCCCCGACGGCATATTTATTTATTACTTACTCAAAAAAACTTTTTTGAAAAAAAAAAACAATTGACTTCCAAAATTATATAAATAAATTTCGAAAGTCGGTGTCGTTTGGTTCGCATTTTCGTTGTTCGCCACCGGAAATTAAAGTTATTTTTCACTTTGTAGTGTCTTTTTTGGAAGTCGGTTTTTTTTTTTGTAAAAAAGTTTTTACTTTCGACTTCAAAAAAGGAGGAAGTTCTCAATTCAACGGTATGTTTTTTTTCTTGTGTGTTTGTTACGCGATTACTCCGCCAATTGTGAACCGATTTCCAAAATTCTTTTTTTGTTCGAAAGGAGATACTTCTGAAGTGGAATTAGAATTTTATTTGAAAATTCATAATCTTCGAAATCGTATCTTATTAGTAGCGCAATAAGGTTGAACTTGCATGTAAAAGCAATTTCGGTAGGTATAGATAATTACGTTACTAAGTTCAAACTTATTATTTTAGTAGATAATAAGATCGTGTCGCGGACGTAACGTTAATCTCAAACACGGCGGACTGACAAGAGACTCTAAAGGTATAATTAATTGGCTAAACTTCACACAGGTTCGTGATGACCGCATCACGAACCTGTGTGAAGTTTAGCCAATACTGGATACTTACCGAAGTATCCATATTTATTTCAAAATTTCAAGGAGATTGTGTTATGGGCTTTCAGCAATAAAAGAGCAAGGAACGCAAGAAAACTGTTGACCGCCAGCCCGCCAGTAAGTAGGTAACAAAACCCGGAAAAGGTTATCAAAAGCTGCTTGAAATGAAAAAAAATAATGTTTTTCTCACATCGGATTATACCTACCTGGCTACTTAACAACATTCATAATTGTGTAACGGTGTATACCATTCCTACCTACCTGTTTAAATGTAGGTAATACCTACCTACTTAATAATTATAGGTAATACATAGAAATAAATATGTAAAAAGGAAGGATTAAGAAGATATCATTTCAATAAAAATCATTGCGCGGGCCGCCTGTTTTTATTACCAAGCCAGTATTTCTATTCGATTCAATTCAAAAATATTCAACCTGCTACGCTATATTTCTTATCGCATAGTGTCTTATTCTACACAACGACGCGCACACGCACACACCCTCACGTACGCGCTGCAGCACGAAATATTACGAGTAAGAACTGACAAAAAGCTATACATCTCTTTCGCACGATTCTCGCTGTTGTTGCTCATAACGCGTTCAAGGTCAAAGTGGGGTAACTTGATGTGCTGGCGACTGTACATCTACAAACAAAGAAAAAATGGTCGCTTAGACAACGATACTGCACAAGTCAATGATAGTTTTCAGGAGAGACAAAAAATGCTAACGGATCACAGCGTAATAGCGGTTTCGCACCACGTCCGATCCGAATCCGAATTCAAGATCCGAGTTCAATCCGAATTGGGATTGTTCTAAATTCGGACGGACTGAGTTCGGATGTAATGCGCAACCCGTTTTACAAATAGTCATACCTACAATGGCAACTTCGGGCTGTCATTTCTCGGATTCGGATCGGATGCAGTGCAGAACCGCTCTAAGTTTGCTGCGTGGTCACACATCAACCCGAGATAGTATGGCGGACGACAACTGACTTACGCGGTTGTGACACAACATAACGATTTGCACGGTGCCGGTGCCACAAAAACTCAATAACTCGCTGCGATTGGATATTTTGATTTATTTTGTCATCATTCGATGTCGACAACAAAATCTATCCAATGAAGTACATATGTCATAAATGATCATTTATTGACTTACGCGGAATATACCTTTTTTTTTTGTGGATGGGAAATCATCAAATGACCCCTCCCGCTCTGGGTGGAGCAGAAGGGAGTGTCAGACTTTTACTGACTAAAACCCACCCGTGTTCCTTCCTTAGCCCTTTCTGTTCCAGGGCAGCGGTAAACCTTTCGGATGATCCCGCCGCCCCGGCAGGCTTCGGCCCTATCGGGCCCCGTCCTCTGCTGACATCTCTTTGAGGCGCGCGTGGAACACAACGCGCCGTACGGCACGGGCCTGGTCCTGATCGGACGGCGAGCTACCCATTACTCACCGCCCGCAGGCCCGCGCCTACGGTGGCCGGGAGTCGTCACGAGGCTCCCGACGCCCGGAGCGTCTCCCGCGGCGACTGAGGCGTGAGGTGCTTTCCCTCAGCCTCTCAGCCACCTCCTTCGCTAGCATGACTGCTTCGCAGAAGGAGGTGACTGCCTCCCACTCCCTCTCGCCCCGGACCATGGCTTGCACCAGGGCCGGACGCGAGAGGTCGCCGCCGTTGCCGATCGCCTCTACGAGGACACGGCGGGGCTCCGCCCAAGCAGGGCAGACCGCCACCGTATGCTCCACCGTGTCCTCTGGGCGATCCTGGCAGTGGTGACACCCGGGCGTCTCCTCTCGCCTGATTATGTGCAGGAACCTCCCGAAACATCCGTGTCCGGAGAGGACCTGCGTCAGGCGAAAGGTGAGAACGCCGTGACGCCTCTCTAGCCACTCCTCAAAGAGGGGTCTTATCGCCGCTATTGCGGCGTGCCCTGCGCTGGGTTGCGATAGTCGCGCCTTCCATTCCGCCATGAGATCGCGCCGGAGCTCGGAGGTCCGTCCGCTCCGCAGCGATTTGCCGCGGGTGCAGAGTTTCCCCCCGGCGTAGTGCCTCCGCGCGCCAATCATGCAGGCGCGCGAGGACTATCGCCTCCAGATCCCATGGCGGCACGCGGTATATACCTAAGCGGCGAAATGTGGTGTTACAATCTTTTAGATGACCAAAGCAAATATGTTTTGCAAAATATTCCCAGTTGAGTTAAAACGATGTGTGTGAGCGTAAAGAGATGCTGGAGGTTTATTATTCTCATATACATTCCTTTTCGCAGAAGGAAAAGCTTGTGTATTCGGGCATCGACCTAAAAAGCCTTTGTCAATAGCTTATTGGACCGATGTTATCGTCCCTGAGGACGATATCCTTCCGTCGTTATGGACATATTCCCGGAAGGCCGCACTGCCCAGAATGGGCAATTAACATAAACCATCCTAAATGTTACGGATAAGGGAACAGTTGAGCGTTCTTGTGAGAAGTGATGCATAATGTTCAAGTTTGAGCGTCTGCAGAGGCAAAACATGACAGTAATATTCTGTAATATAATAATTACCTAGCTAAATGTAACTGAACCAACCCTTAACTAGAACATACTTTTTATTCGTATTAAAATGAAAATTGTGTAGTAAATTGTATGAGTTATGTTTTTTTTTTTTCGAAAGTGAACCAATAACACTCAGAAATTATGCAATAGGTATGATTGAGAGTTCAACGACGCTCAAGTTCCATTGGTTTGATCAAAACTACTACACAGACTACTGCAGCTACTAAACTATGTCACCGACCCCCGGGTCCCCAGTAATAAATACTATATTGGTAAAGTTATACCATAATCGTTAATGTGAATGAAACAATCGACATCACAAATCTATTAAAACAGTTGAAACAATAAAACATAGGTATCTGGCGATTATTCCGGTGTGTCTCAGACTTTCTCATCGCAGCACAAACTTTACGTCGTCATCACAGATATTTAAGTAGTCGACGACGCTGCTAAAGAGGTTTAGCGTAAAGATTTCTGTGCCAAGTGACAATGTAAGTAAGACGTTCGAGTTTCAGAGGCAAGATTTATCGGTGAGTTAACTTGGACATAACTGATTCTATTGCAATGCTTGAATTTATTGCATTCACTTTGGTTTGGTCTACACTGCCGACGAGTTTAACCCAAAACTTGATTATATTCCATTCCCATTTTGTTTCACGGAAAAGGTCTTTTTAGTATTTTAATGGAGGCTATCTAATCGTTGATTTATTTAAATTGGAGGCCATTCAATTATTGTTTCGATCTAAATTGGATCACTAAAATCGAATCGCTCGGCAGTAAAGGTTGTAAATCCCACAGAATTGCTTACTGCCATTACAATCTCATAGAATTAAAATATATCTTAAAACTTACTGAGTTTCGTGAACGAAATAGGAAGAGACACATGTCATACCTTACTACAATAACAACGATCCTAACAGACACATACTAGGCAATAAATAATATCAATAACTTTATTATCGGTGGTTCGATAACATTCATCAATAGTGCTGCCTACCCTTTCATCGTTCAGCTGACCCAACAGACTTCACTAGCACTCCCATTATAAAATGAGCTTTATTTTTCACACTTAGAGCACACATTTCAATGAACCAAGCAGCAATATTGGCTACTGGCACTCTGTTCAAAGATAATGGCCAGCACAGTGACATCTTCGTTTTACAAAGCTAGGTACTACCTAGTGTTTACCGCAATAATACTCGCATTTTCGCTCCTTGGCAATCCTGTGTCTGCGTTAATAAAAGATTTTCACGGTTTATTTTATCCACACTCCACACATAATTATTTTTCAAAGGCTGTGAGTAGCTCCGAACAGTTTTCTTAACATTTTGCAATACAAGCCATAAAGAGAAAACTTTTCCTTCTAACAACTTATCTGATGCCGCCGGTCGACAGCCCCTCATACGTGCAGACATACTAACAAGCTTCAAACTGTTTGAAGCGAGACACCACTGTGACGAAATGCGCCCACTGAGTATACTAACCAACGTTGTTTGAACACCTGTATAATTTCAGCATTACAAGCATTTGCCTAAATCACTAGTGCAATGCTAATTGGTTGGTTTTGCAAACATTATGCTTGTCGCACTTAGGAGCGCCGCCGAAATTATACAAGCGCAGCTGCTCGTATTTTGTGCTAAACTTAATCAGCTTAACCAAAAGAGCGAGCGTAGATTATTACCTATCGTGGAAACACAATATACCGGAATCCAGATATTATATCAATCAAATATACCTACAGGGTGTTAGGCGGAGGGTTAGCCAAACAAGGAGGGTTAGGTAGGTAGACCCATTTAGGAAATACATATTTAGTTTGAAGACCAGGAAAAAAAAAATTATACTTAGGTATAGTATTTTTACTTTAGTTTTCAAGAATTTCCAATATTTTAGCATTTAACATAATTTAATTTAACATTTTAACATTTGTAACATTTCTTTTACATGTGTCTGAAGCTCTGAAGTTAATTTTTTGTGTTTTTGGGGTATGATGCATGCTTGGCCTTGCAAAGGCAATGCTAGATGCAAAGAATAACTGAATAATTAGTTATGAGTTCTCAAAGTAAAAGGAACGAAAAAAGGAGTAATTACTACTGCTGTTAATCTATTTTATTTACTATTAGTATTTTATTTTGTAGTTAATGAGAAATTGCTGATGGAAACACCCAATAACACTTTGCCCGAACTGAGAATCGAACCCCAGATCTCATGCTCAATAGTAGCGCATACGATTACTACATAGACCAACGAGGCATTTATTGCCCGGATCGGGTCCGTACAGGTAAATTAACACTCATTTATCGTCCTCCATTATACGCGGGCTCCGGTAATCAATAGATAGCGAGTAAATATAAATTCCCTCCGCGAGCAACCTCTAAATTAATTCGATAAAGTCTGGGTCACTATTTAATTAAATACCTGCCCTTAAAACCACGTCCTATCTGCAAATACCTTTCTGCAAGGCGATTTTATTAAAGGCAATGACAGCGTGTTGTATAATTTGTTACTTGTTACGGAAAACGAAGAGAACTTAGCTACTGCAAAAGGAAATATCTAATGGAAGGTTTGACTTCGTAGTACACTTGGTGAACTTAAAAGTGGAATGAGCTAATTCTGGAAACGTGTAGGTGTCAGCTTTAGGTAGTGCTGACAACATTCATATTTATTTTCTTGCTTATTTGGGAGAAAATGCTAAGTTGCTAGCGCTACATTCGATAGTTATTTTGTGTACAGGCTTTGAATAACCTGGAGCGAAAAAACTAAAACTGGCTTGAGTTATTCCGGCCTTTTCCTAGTAAATCCTAGTTTTTATACTAAAGTTCCAAGCCCCGTTCAAGATCTAAGCCTTGATAAATTCAAATCATTCATTAAACGTAAGTTGTGCCAGGAAGCCTTTTATACCGTTAAGGATTATAACGAGGACAAAAAGGCTTGGGCTTTGATTGAGCTGCTTCCAATTTTTTACCTATTTAGTGTTCTTATTTTTCTGTTTTGTTGTTTTTTTTTTATGGATACTTTGTCATCAATGAATTTTACATATACTACTAGCTTCTGCCCGCGGCTTCGCCCGCGTGGATGTCGGAAATTATCCCACGGGAACGTGCTACCAGGATTAAAAGTATGTCCTTCCCCAGGATGCCATCTATCTCTTTGCCAAATCAGAAGTTCAGTGTTTTAGGTGTTAAAGTTCAAATCCTACCCTTAAAAATCGAATTAACCCTTTTTGCCCCGTCAGGGGTCAATTTTCGACAACTTCACATACTTATTATTAAATTATTTTCTGTCAAAAGTATTAATACTGAGTTTCGAGTTAATTGGACCGCGCATTCAATTATGTACTTCCACACAAACTTCACCACCCCTTCACACCCCCATCATGCAACTTTGAGGGGTAGTTTTAAAAAACTTATAATAATAAACTTGATTACTTATAGTATTCTTGCCAAGTTTCAAGTTTATTAACTAAATGAATAAGATTTTTCATATAACGTGTACCTCCTCTTTTTATCCTCATAGGGCTGGAATTTTGAAAAATCGGTTGGGATGTATTCATAACTTGACTCAAAGATTATTTATACCAATTTTCCAGTTAATCAAGTCACGCATTACAACCCTCCCTTGCAAAATTAACTACCCCTTTTCACCCCGTTAGGGATACCTAGATTTTTGAAAAATCCTGATACATGTTAGGTATAGGTACTTTATTTTTGGTCTTAAGTATAAACACCTAGTTTCGAGATAATCGGACCGCGCGTTCAAATTCATCCACACAAACTTTAACACCCCTATATCCCCTTTGAGGGGTCATTTTGAAAAACTTATAATGATAAACTTTATTACTTACTTAGGCGAGTATTCTTGCCGATTTTCAAGTTTATTAACCTAATGAATAAGATTTTTAATACAAACTGTAGGTATCCCCGCTTTTAACCCCCACGGGGGTGGAATTTTGAAAAATCGTTTGGGATGTGTTGATAACTTGACTGAAAGATTATTTATACCAATTTTAGAGTTAATCAAGCCACGCCGTAAAATCCTCCCCTGTAAAATTGACTACCCCTTTTCAGCCCGTTATGGGAGATTTTCGAAAAACCCTGATACACATTATTTTTTACTTTCGATCCTAGGTATAAATACTGAGTTTCGAGTAAATCGGACCGCGCGCTAAAATTCTTCCATACAAACTTTAAAACCCCCAATCCCCTTTCAGGGGGTAGTTTAGAAAAACAAAAAATGTAAAACTTCATAGTTAGTTAGGTATCCGTGCCAAGCTTCAAGTTTATTAACTCAAGGAATAATATTTTTCATACTAACAAAATCCCCCCATTTCACCCTCTTATGGGTGGAATTTCGAAAAACCCTTTCTTAGTGGATACCTACTCGTCACGAAGAACACGCCCTCCAAATTTCATGTCTCTAGGACCAGCGGTTTAGGCTGTGCGTTGATGTATCAGTCAGTCAGTCAGGACTTTGAATTTTAATTTTATACATAACTAGCTGACCCGGCAAACGTTGTTTTGCCATATAAATTATTTCTAGCTGCCCGGCGCTACTTCGTTCGCGTGGTGTGCTACCCCCTACCCTACTCCTACACTACTCCTACCCTACTCCTACACTACTCCTACACTACTCCTACCCTACTTCTACCCTACTTCTACCCTACTCCTACACTACTCCTACACTACTCCTACCCTACTCCTACACTACTCCTACACTACTCCTACACTACTCCTACCCTACTTCTACCCTACTTTTACCCTACTCCTACACTACTCCTACACTACTCCTACCCTACTCCTACACTACTCCTACCTTACTCCTACACTTCTCCTAACCTACTCCTACCCTACTCCTATTTTCCTGAATTTTCTTTGCTATAAACCTCACGGAGCCCGAGACCTTTCCAACGAATGCAAAACCGTGGAAATCGGTTCGTGCGTTCTGGAGTTATAGCGTCAGGAAGGAAAACCCGACTTATTTTTATATAGTAAGAAGACTAGCTGACCCGGCAAACGTTGTTTTGGCATATAAATTATTTCTAGCTGTACGGCGCTACTTCGTTCGCGTGATGTGCTACCCCCTACCCTACTCCTACCCTACTTCTACCCTACTCCTACACTACTTCTACCCTACTCCTACACTACTCCTACCCTACTCC
The DNA here is from genome assembly GCA_949629185.1 of Apamea crenata. NCBI lineage: Eukaryota > Metazoa > Arthropoda > Insecta > Lepidoptera > Noctuidae > Apamea > Apamea crenata. The sequence goes on along the minus strand of OX451371.1, from coordinate 5,829,221 downwards.
TACCTTACTCCTACCTTACTCCTACACTTCTCCTAACCTATTCCTACCCTACTCCTACCCTACTCCTACACTACTCCTACCCTACTCCTACACTACTCCTACACTACTCCTACCCTACTCCTACACTACTCCTACCCTACTCCTACACTACTCCTACACTACTCCTACCCTACTTCTACCCTACTCCTACACTACTCCTACACTACTCCTACCCTACTCCTACACTACTCCTACCTTACTCCTACACTTCTCCTAACCTACTCCTACCCTACTCCTATTGTCCTGAATTTTCTTTGCTATAAACCTCACGGAGCCCGAGACCTTTCCAACGAATGCAAAACCGTGGAAATCGGTTCGTGTGTTCTGGAGTTATAGCGTCAGGAAGGAAAACCCGACTTATTTTTATATAGTAAGAAGACTAGCTGACCCGGCAAACGTTGTTTTGGCATATAAATTATTTCTAGCTGTACGGCGCTACTTCGTTCGCGTGATGTGCTACCCCGTACCCTACTCCTACCCTACTTCTACCCTACTCCTACACTACTTCTACACTACTCCTACCCTACTCCTACACTTCTCCTAACCTACTCCTACCCTACTCCTACTCTACTCCTACCCTACTCCTACCCTACTCCTACCCTACTCCTACCCTACCTACCCTACCTACCCTACTCCTACCCTACTCCTACTCTACTCCTACCCTACTCCTACCCTACTCCTACCCTACTCCTACCCTACTCCTACCCTACTCCTACCCTACTCCTACCCTACTCCTACCCTACTCCTACCCTACTCCTATTTTTCCTGAATTTTCTTTGCTATAAACCTCACGGAGCCCGAGACCTTAAAAATAACTTTAATTTCGGAAGTCGGTGTCTTTAGTTTTTTGTATTTCGTTTTTCGCCACCGATTTCCGAAATTAAAGTTATTTTTCAATTTGTAGTGTTTTAATGGAAGTCGGTTGTTTTTTTTTTTTTAGTAAACAAGTTTTTATTTCTCACTTTTTTGTTGGGATATTTTTTTTTAATTTTTGTTGATTTTTCAAAAACCGCGTGTCCGATTTCGACAAAATTTTCATGGGACCATTTTGGGAAGTGGATCTTTCCAACAAAAAACATTTTTTCAAATCGGTTGGCAAGCGACGGAGTTAAGCGCGAACAAACATTAAAAAAAAATACAAACTTCCGAATTGAGAACCTCCTCCTTTTTTAGAAGTCGGTTAATAAGGTTCTGAAGACACATACAAGTTTTAACAAAAAAAATTACCTACTGGCATTTGTTTTCAAAAAAATGTTCCACAAGTTTGATAAAAAGATAATATAATATAATATAAATTAAATGATACTTCATTAGAATAGAGGAATTAGAGGCATTGCACTTCAATGGATATCTTCTTACTTATGTAATAGACAACAACGTGTTGCCATTAAAAGAATGGATAAAAATAATGATATGACATCGCATTATTCTGACACCAAATATAACAAATATGGCGTCCCACAAGGGAGCGTATTAGGACCTATTTTATTCTTATTATACATCAATTCTTTTACTAATATAACTAATCATAAATCTATTTTATTCGCTGATGACATTAATTCTATTATTGTGACATCTAATAAAAAAACCAATACAATTAATGATCATGAGACTGAAATTATAATGTAATTGAGAGACTGATTGAATGGCTAAATCAAAATAACTTATCTATAAATCTTAAAAAGTCCGTTTATATACAATTCAATAAATCAAATCCAAAATATAATATTAAAATGAATATACATAGAATTCACAAGTAACTCAAACTAAATTTCTAGGCGTAACCTTGGATCAAGACATCAATTGGAAAGCACATGTTGATACAGTTTCCAAACGAATTAACAAGTTTGTATATGCACTAAAACAGATCCGAAACATAACAAACATTAAGACAGCAACAACAACACATCATGCGTATGTTGAATCGGTGCTGCGCTATGGTTTAATTATGTGGGGCAATAGCACCGATCAAAATAGAGAGTTTGTTGCACAAAAAAAATGCATTAGGGCTATATATGGGCTTCAACCGGATGAATCCTGCAGGCCAACATTTAAAAAACTTGATTTGTTACCATTGCCGTCGCTTTATATATTGGAAATTTGTATGTTTGTGTGGAGGCACAAAGAGTTGTTCACTAAAGCACCCCCACAGGCTCGCGTTAGATGTTTTACCTAGGCTTGCAAAATATAATAAAAGCTGCATGTTTGTGTGTACAATGAGATACCAGAGGAATTTAAAATATTAAATAAAAGATTGTTCAAAAGTAAATTATATAAATGGTTATCTGCTAATAGTTTTTACAGGGTCAAGGAGTTTCTAAAGCATAAAATCGGACGATGACAGTGGTTGTATGTTGTTGACACATTACACAGTGGTGTGCAAACATTCATTTTGACACTATAAAAACAATAAAAAAGTACACTGACAAGGTATTTCAAAGAGAATGTAAAAAGTTAAGTATTCATTTACTTCGACTTACGAAACAGTGCAAGTTTCATTTCAACACATTACACAATGGTGTACAAACATTCATTTTGACACTATAAAAACAATAAAAAAGTACACTGACAAGGTATTAAATATAAAAAAAGAAAAGGCAAAACATAAAAAAAAGGCAAAGAGGGGGGTAAAGGCATTACTAGCTATTCATACACGAAATCTGTTAAGGGGTCATTGTACTCATCGACGTACGAACAACTTTTACTATACCAACCTGACCAAACCTGAAATCACGAAGCAAAACAACCAACTCCTCACATTTCGCACTCGTCAAAATGTATGGAACAGCTGTTTTTTTTCGCGATTACACGTTTGGCCCTATAGTAAAAGTTGTTCACCCGAGCAGAATATTGCGATAGATGTCCCGTTTGCGGAAGGCTAGGCTCAGTTTTGTGCAGCTCATCGCGAATAAAGCTGCTCGGGTAGGCACAAAAAGCTATGAACTTTGCAAGTCCCGAACGAGCTATTTGTGGTAGTTTGACAATGACAATGATACATAATGGTGTGCAAATATTCATTTTACCACTATAAAAACAATAAAAAAGTACACTGAAAAGGTACTTCAAAAAGAATGTAAAAAGGTAAGTATTCATTTACTTCGACTTACGAAACAGTGCAAGTTTCATTTCAACACATTACATAATGTGCAAATATTTCGTGTATGAATAGATAGATTACATACACTAATTATGGATACACAAAAGACACAAAAAAGAATGGGCAAGACACAGAACTTGTCTACATGAGGCGATTTACGCGCGAATCGAGTAGCGCGTTAACCAATCGCGACGCCCAAATCCCAAAAACCAGGATTTTAGCGTCGAGATTGTCTGTCTACGCGCTACTCGACTTGCGCGTAAATCGCCTCATGTAGACAAGCTCATAGGAACTGTTTCGCAGGCTATTCAACGTATCCGAAAATTAAAAGAACTACTAAAAAAAAGAAAATTAAAAGAACTACTAAAAAAACGACTAAAAAATTAAAAGAACTACTAAAAAAACGACTAAAAAATTAAAAAAAAAAAGAAAAACTACAAAGTCACATTATGTATACACATAAAAAGAATTGATGAAACACACACACCCACCACTCACCCTCACACAGACCCAGACACTAACCCTGTACCTTTCACCAACTAAAGCAGCGGTTCGTGAAAAGTTTTAAAGCAGGGGATGCAGAGCGGTACGCCACAAGACACGCACGCCCAGGTAGTGCGAGTGTCAATGTAGGCTTTTGCGCACTGCTTGCATCGCGCTCTCACCGCTTTAGTTGGGAAATGGCCAGCAATAAGCCTCTGAGCCGGCGCGGGCGGCGGGTTCGTGATGGTGCTGTGCTTGCGTTATACTCCGTCAGCCAGCAACTGACGGAATTCGCGATGCAAAATCTTCTTTTTATGTGTATACATAATGTAAGCATTATGTATGGAAACGTTGAATAGCCTGCGAAACAGTTTCTTGTACCATACACTATTTCTTATTCTTTCCACGGGGTATGCCTGTAAGAGTTGATCTTTCTTATCAACACCCCCCATGGAAAGATTATAGTCCAACACCACCTTGGGCTTGTACTTGTAGGCTCCATATTTCTCAGCCCCACTGACTTCTACTTTATGATAAGTAGAAATCAGTGAGACCAAGTTGGAGTCCTTCCAAACTACAAGAGATAGGTCTTCAGTGTAACTGTAGACCATCTCCCCTGAGCGCATGTTGTTCCGGGACTTGCTGCGCAAGGAGTCCGGAACAAACTCCCGGTTGAGCCTCAGGGTCCCGATGGTGTCGGTTTTTTGTGCCTTAAGTGTTCGCGACAAAAGTGGCGAATTATAAAAGTTATCCATAACTAGTGTATGGCCTTTATTCAGCAGGGGCAGAACCAACCGGAAGACAATCTGGGATGTTGCACCCTCTGGCTCATTGGAACCCCTTTCGACTTCATCCCTTGTAACAAATTCCGTTTGATTACCCTTTCCGGCATATATTTCGAACTTCCATAAATAGCCCGTTCTTGACTCGCACAGCTCATAGCTCTTTATACCTACCCGCGCAGCTTTAGTTGCGATGAGCTGCACAAAGCTGAGCCTACCTTTCCACAAAAGGAGGGACTCATCTATCGCAATATTCTGCTCGGGAAGGTATAAAGTGCTGAACTTGCGATTCAGGTGGTCAATAATAGGGCTAATTTTGGCAAGCTTGGAACTAGGTGCCGTAAGGGTAGAATTGTCTACAAAATGTAGACATTTCTTAATCAAACAGAATTTTTTAAAAGGCATCAAGTCGTTAAAGTTTCCGACACGCATGTACGGAAACCGAGGTTGCCAATATTCCTTTTCGACAGGACTTGGGACCAAATTGCCACATTATAATCGCGAAGAACCTCCAGAGATCATTAGGCGTGATGTCCTTCCATTTTTTGAACCTGGAGTGTTCCAAGTTGGTGTTTACAAACAGGTGGTTGGCGTACCTGTTTGTTTCTGCGACGATATAATTGACAATACTTTCATCCCAAATCCTCTCGAAAATATCCAGAGGTGTCATCCCGTCAGTCTCAAAAGTTGGCCCAGCCAACCCCGTGAATACTTCCCTCTCGCCGGCAAAGGTGGAGACATCACTGCTCCATGAAAAATGAAGCATGTCCTCGCTGCTCACGAAATTCCGCAACGCGGAATCATCGCGAGCATCGAGGACAGCTAACTGACCCTGCAGCACCGGAGCAAGGTCCTCCAGCTCTGCCAGCTCTGAAGGAAACTCTCCCACGAACCTCTGGCGGGGACAGAAGTCGATGACAGCTTCCATGTCCGGCAGGTCTTCCTCCTCCACGTCCGATCCGGGCATTTCCACGATCGATCGCTCCCACGCAGCAATGTCGTCCTCAACGTCATCGAATACTGATGATTCTGAAATAAAACCACATACTTAATTATTCTTACGACTAAAAGAAGGTTATGGGAAGCGGTTGGATGCGGAGAGCTGAGGACCAAATATGGTGGCGCGAAATGGGAAAGGCTTATGTCCAGCAGTGGACGACAACGGGCTGACGATGATGATGCATTGCACAACAAACAAGCATTGCCATTGCATGACAAAAAGTGGTAAAAGATCACTCACCATTCGTGACGGAGGACAACGATGCTGTGGGAGACGTACCGACCGCCGAACGCGCCGGGCCAGGACTGGACGCTACAAATATTAATAAGTTATTGGTTAAATTTAGAATGAAAATATATTCATTGCAAGCTTTCATTAGTACTTTTACTTATTTCATTAACTCACTGGAGGTGAAGCCGATGTACTCCAATTCGGCATCAAGGACATGGAAGCTGTCATCGACCGTCGACGGATCCCGCACGCCCGACGAAGGCGAAAACAGGAGGCTGTAAAAATAACATTGTCATAAATATCAACATCAACTAATAATTTATCTAAGTCGTTAAACTTATACCTACTTCGTGGGAGGCGCCTTTCTCTTTCCCTTGCCTTTATAGGTGGTTTGGTGTTGCACCGGAACGGACTCTGCTGTTACCAGAAACAAATAATATATTAGAAGCTAGAGAAATGTGGTCATCAGTATGTGGAATGAGGTAATTTTAAAACAAACTACCTTCGGATGTGGACGGGCTGCACGCGCGCTCGGTTGTCGTCGGCGGCACCACGATTATAACAGGTGGCTCTTCTGTTACCAGAATCAAATAATAAATTAGAAGCTAGAGAAATGTGGTCATCAGTATGTGGAATGAGGTAATTTTAAAACAAACTACCTTCGGATGTGGACGGGCTGCACGCGCGCCACGGCCGATCGTAATCGACGACCCGATCTGTAAAAAGAGCAAACCATGTTATAAGAATAAGTCAATAATAATATAATATTGTGCACGCCACAATAAATTTAAGTAAAAACAGCATACCGGTGCTTGTCGATGGCCCCGCTTCCACCTCCCAGTACCTCCTTTTCCTGGGAGGAGGAGTTGTCGGTGTCCCCGGCACAAGGGGACACGGTATCCGAGGCGGGCGAGGCGACGGTTTTCTGTAAAATATTTGAAAGTAAGACAAAACGAGTCAATTTGTCACAAGTTAATTTGAAAAAAAAAAAAGAAATACACACCTCCTCTGCTTTCGCTCGGGAGCATCGGGAAGCAGAAACCTGCCTACTTCCTTCTGCTCCCTCAACTCATACCACCGAGACCTCTGTTCGGCCGTCATTTTAGAGAGGTGTTTTTTATGCTCGTGCCTGAGGTCGGCGTCTCTTCAGTGCCTCCGTACTCGATATCGCGCTAAAAGAAAATAATATTAGTTAAAAACAACCTTATCTAGAGACTGTATCGTGTAAAGAGACCAATTTTGAATAGTATACATACGTAGAGGGCTGAACTGCCGGCTGGCTGGCTCCGGCCTGAGCCTCCGGAATCACTGGACGAACCCTAAAACAGTAACAAAACTTTAAAATATTCCTTTTCAGCAGACATCAATAAATTATTTAGCAGCAAGCATAATTGCTTGCTGCTAAATAATTTATTGATGTCTGACGATTATTATACTGTGCTGTACGTGCGTACTTATTTGTTTGCTAAATAATAACAATTGAGCGTATGTTACTTAATAGTAACATACGCTTCCAGGCCAATCTGGCCACCACCACCTTGCGCCCCACGGGCCCCACGAGCAACACGGGCCCCACTAGCACTACCGGCCCCACGGGCGCCACCTCGTGACCCACGAGTACCAGTACCGCGACGTGAGCCACGAGCACTAGCACCACGTGAGCTACGAGGCTGCCCGGCAGCCGGTGTCCGCTGATTCTCATCCATTCTATATTCAAAATGCAACGTAAAACACAAAAAGTGTAAAATAAAAAAAAATCAGAAAGCACCACCACGTAACATTATTCAAACAATGATTTATACTTACAAAAATCCTAATTCACCATGTACACAGGGCTACACATCAAGTTAGACACCCTATATACGCATAACTACGCTACCAGCAATACAGAGAATTGTAGGAAAGGGACTGCGTATCGTGACATCGGCCAATCACAGCATTTGCTGCGTTGCGTCTACGCACACAGATGCACTTTTTTTGGCAAAAACATTCGCTAGTTTCACTCGTATTCAATATAACTTGTAATTATGTTTAGATTATGATAGTTATTTCGCCTTTTAAGCGTTAAATAATTAAGACTAAATTAATAATGAATCATTACATTAAGAGGCCGGCGAAGGATGAATTCTCCATACAAACGTAGTTCTTAAATCATTTGCAATTCGAGCATATTTCCACCATATTATGCTGATATTCGGATTTACGCAGTATTTATCTAGGTTCTTGTCTATTTTTTTTTCCAAAATACTTGCCCAAAATTTTTAGACGAATTGCATTTCGCACTTATTGACAGCGTAAATGACATGTTTTCTTCTTATTTTTTCTGTATTAAAAACAACTATATTTGTAATATTGTTCGAGCGGAAACATAGCCAATATTATCAAGTTACAAATTATAAAAAAAAATTAGAAAAATATTAAGTTTTCATTCAACATTTTTAGGATTACGGATTGAGTGCTATCGCGTCCAGCAATTGTGAATACGCGGGGTGGCACTGCTCACTCACGATGCGCTAGTGTGTGTGCCTATACACGCCGAAACGCGACACCCCGCGCGCGCGGTGGTTTCTTTCGGGACTTTGTTGTTACTGTTAGACGATTATTATACTGTGCTGTACGTGCGTACTTATTTGTTTGCTAAATAATAATTGTATTGTAATATTTTTGACACTATTGACCTATGCTACGGGCTTGGATGTAACTATTTAGTAACCTGTGCTTGGACACAGATTAGTACTTCACTCAGTAGAAAATTTCCAATACCTACTCCGTCACGTCAGCAACCGCTGCATGCTGAAATGTGCCTAAATGCTCAAACGTACAGTTGTGATTGCTTCGCACCGCGCGATCCCACAGCACTGAATTTGGTCCGCAAACGGCCCGAGACCGCTCGGCCGGGCCGTAGGTAATTATAGCGCGCAATTACATAGAGCTAATTTAATTTTAATCTATGTTATTTATTTCATTTTAATCAATTTAGCGTTTACAGTTTTTTTTTTTTTCAAACTATTTATTATTGCTTAATTGTTTTATTTAAATAAATGTGTTATTATCTGCGCATAATGTAGTGCATGCTGTGCTTTTCTGTAAGTGATGAGGCGCTTAGATTTAAGTTTGCAATGTACAAATTATAAAGTAACGGTGTACTCATTGTTGAAAAGCCTAATAAATAAATAAATAGAGTGACGGAGGCCTGGCTTGGATTTAGATTTGCCTTGTGATTTGGTATCGAGTAGGTAACCTACATTCTTACGACCTTTGTTTTGTTAACGGACTTGGATATACCTAATTATTTACGATTTGGTTTGGTTGCCGACATGGACTCCGAACGTTGGAATGTATCTCACAGTAAGTACCTACCTATTACAAAGATACTACAGTTCAAGCAAAAAGGGACAGTAAAACTTACGTAGTAACTATTCAGTAATCTGTGGTAAAACGTCTAAATTATACACACGGCCGAAACGCTCCTCTTGCCCTTTACACATTATGCCGCTGTATTGGTTGCCCTTGGATTTGTATGAACTCATGCACAAGGCGGCGGCGGCGGCGGCGAGTTTTGATAGGTCTTATCAAAACTGGCCGCCGCGGCGCCGTAAGAACAACACAAATACATATAAATACAAATTTACAATACAAAACATACAATAGGTACAAATTTTGGCTTAGCGGCAAGCTGCGCGGTTTCTTTTGTGTAGCGTTGACGCTGCAAGCGGTGCCGGTGCGTCGCCGTCGCGCGTCGTAACAAGGTTCATACATTTTGGTATACCTAGGTAGGTACCTATTTGTTTTTACCGCTCGCCGCCCCGCGATAAGCTGCCGCTGATAGCGGCAAGGTCGTGGCCAGGCCGTAAACGGCCTTACTTATTACCTCCGCGCGAGTATTGCGCGTTTGCCTACTGAGCAATAAGAGCAGCTATTGAAATTTTTATCCGACTTCAAAATTGGAGGAGGTTATGCATTCGCCGTTTTTAATGTGTGTACGAGCGCCAAGAGCCACGAGCACCAATATGTCAACACTTGTCAACTTTCAATTGCGATTTCTTCGTGAAATAACGAATGCAACGTTGAAATACGACACATTACCTACATAGTGCTTGCTGAGCTTGCGGGCGCTGCGTAAACGGTTTATCTACGTTACGCAAAAATCACGTATGAAGGAATTATTATATACTTTAAAAGTTCTAAAAAGAAGTTCGCGACAGCTACCCAAATAAATACGTTATTCATCACAAGTATTTAATTGTGAACAAAAGAGCGATGCGATAGGGTGGGGCGAGGGAACAAGAATTTCACGCGGCATGCCATGCCATAGCTCGGGTAACGTTTCTAAAAGGATGATGAAATCTTCTTCCAATTTATTGTGGAAGTGAAGGTGAATTCGCCGGTTCGATCGGTGGCGACGAGGAGCGCGTGTCATCATCGTCCATTTTCAAAGAGCGCACAGCGTCCAGAGTGTACTGACGCGATCTTGCGCTTACACGTTCAGTCTTGATCACGATCAGCGGAATGCGTTCCGCTGATCGTGATCAAGACTCTGGATCTCAAAATATCTAGATAGGTACGTTGAGATCAGATGCATCAATCCGTCAATCTAATTCGTAATCTCGTACATTATCAATCTGGATCGCGATCATTGATTCCGATCGCGGATCGCGATCGATATTGACTATGTACGGGCCGCCTTTAGTTGATGCGTAGCCGTGTGTACATTGAGCTTTACACTTTTACAGCACAAGGCACATTATAAATAATAATTGTTCGATGATTAAAAGGAATCATAGAAGAAATCAACGTAATTAAACCAAAAAAAAACAAAACATTTTCAACCGCCACCGCTGGACACGTAACCTACCGGTTTAAAAATACAGAAATTACGTATTATTTTACTCACAGACTTGAATCCTGTATTATTTCCTATGGCTTACAATATTAATAACACACAAATCGTTTTTTACCTGGCTTTCTCCTTAAAACTCCTTTTATTTTAATTTTTCACCGTTATCGTTACTCGTACTCCTCAACCGCCGTGAACGAGAACAGTAAAAAAAAATGTCACTGTCACACACACACCTACACACAACTAACAATATTTTTATTAAACCCCGGCCAGACTGTTGTAAACAAGCCCTCCACATCGATCTCCACCGGCGGTTTACAACAGTGTAAACACTTGTTTGCAACAAAAATTCGTTTGACCTTCAACAACCTCTGTGGACGGACACGCGTTGACAACCGCGTGTGGATGCCGCCGTTGTAAACACGTATTCCACAGTGTAAACGCTTGTTGTAAACCACGCACCCTCAGATGCGTATTTTTTTTAGTTATAAATGGCCTCACCATTTCTAATAACTCATAGAATGTTTCCTTTTCCATTCTGAGAAAGTTGCGCAGGTCACCAAAATCAAGTAGATTCATTAAATTTAGATGACTAAGTTTTATTCTTTCCATAAGCCAACGCTGCATCCAAATTCTTTTCTTTTTTTCTTTTTTCTCCTCACTTGCGCACACAAGTGCTAATGCCACGCCAACTTTTTGAAGTTTAGTTAAATAAGGAGCCATATCACAACGTGTGCTTCCAAACAAAGAATCGACAACAAACTGAGGTGGGACCCTTGTTGTAAACAGTGTGGACGCAAATACCAACCGTGGGCTCCACAAACCTCCCACCAAGGTGACCCCTGTTGGAAGCTTGTTTAGAACAGTCTGGCCCGGCCTTTAATCATAGCATAGACTAGTCGCTCCTAGTGTTGTCATACTGTATCGAAATGTGCGGAAATTACTAACGAATCATTCTAAATCTATGGAACTGGAATGTACGATTTCAGAGCAGAACAATAACGACTAAATTGGAATCACTACGACCGAATGACGAATTGTCCCGAAAGTAACCAGGAGCGTTTTACCGCAAAAAATTTCGGACACAAAAGTGTACGCGAGTGTTTAAGCGGCAGCTTAGGTTGAAAGCAGCAAGACCTTATTTATTATCTTCCAACTAGTCGCTGCTAGATCCAATCCTTCATAATTATGTTGTAACATTTTCACATTATGAACGTCTTGGAACATCGGCTTTCATGACTTTTTTTTTATCCGGCAACTTACAGGACTTTCCGAGTCTGTTTCTTTGAACGGCACCCAGACAGAAGATGCCTTTAACTCATTGGGCTCCCGGGATTTCTTATCCAAGAAAAATTAATAAAGGTACATATTTTGTGTAAAAATTATAGAATTAAATGATAATTTATGGTTCACTTTTCCTTGGCACAGGTCGCAACAGACGTGTGACTGTGTTTATGTGTTAGACACTATAAATAAATTGGGCTCATTGGGCAATCTTTTAGCATTTTGGGCTCCTGAATAAATTTCAAAGCATGTGCATACCTACCCCACCAAGCAACATAGTACAGACGCCAGCAGGTAGCTACCCGAAACTGTCAAATTTCCCCAATCAACTTTTAACCTTAATGCTTTAACGATAAAGTTAAAAATCGATTAAAGAAATCGATGAAAGTCAACGAAAAATGACAAATTGTAGTAGCTTGATGTGCTGGCGTCTGTACAAAAAGTTTAAATCCCCATTTGTTGGGTTTGTTGGGTAGATATAGATACTGTTTCATGAAATGTGACATTTTGGTGGCGCACATTTGTTCGTCAAGGGAAAGTTTAAGATCGAAAGGAACACTTACGAAACGTTTGTTCAAATAATTAATTAAAGGCCTTATTTTATGTAACCGGTCATGATTGAGATCATTAACAGTAGATGAGTTTCATTATTATTCATATGAAGAATTTGCCATAACTTTACAAAGCGGTTCACAGTCAAGGTGTCCGCAATAGGTGCAAATCTTACTTTAGGTGACCAATACGACCTCGCGTTATGGTAATGATACACCGATGTCTTAATAAGTATGCCGATAAATTTACGCAGATCCAAGGTAATAGTGTCTGTAAAATTTAGGTTTGTCTTTAGTGCGTACCTGTTGGACTCTTGCTTGACTTGAGCAAATCATCCTCGAAAAAATATGTGAAAAATGGAAAAGGAGTGGTTAGATTCGTAATGTGCTGAGGGTACCTATACTGTATTGCCTTCGAATGCGAAAGCCTTCGAATCTTCTTGTACTAGGTCCAAACCGTCCAAATTACGTTTCCAGTTTTACGTTTTCGTTCGGAAATGTGTTTAGGTTTACTTAGAGTTAAACATTAAACCGGTTAATACTGGAATTAGTAGTAAGCGGTTTAATGATCTATCAAAAAAGAAAATATTAAAAAGTTTAGGTTCAATTATGGGTTCAATCAAGTATTTTAATGACATCCTGGCCAAATTTGACGAAAAGAATGTGCATTGCCATTTAAAAAATAATAAAAATAAATGAAAAAAAAAACTTAATGGTATTTTAATATTTTTTGAGTGGAAGTGGCCAGTGTTTCATAATGCAAATCTAAAAAGGTAAACCTTTTTACAAAAAAATATTATTGCTTTGCAGTCACGAGCATAAATAAAAGCGTTTTTCATTGCATTTAGATATTTTGTATTTTTTTTTTATTCAGATATACGAATTACTTTTGTGTAGTGTTAAAGTTTGTCCGGTAACTGGTATTGTAATGTATATACCTACCTAATATGTAGAATTAAACATAACGCCAAATTGAAAATCTTATGCTACCTGTGGTGTGCCATCTTAATTCTATCTGTTTCTAGGATTCTAGGAAACGGATCGTAAGAACTGTGTACAATTATTATTGTTGAACGAATTCAGTTCACAATAACTCAACCCGACCTAACTACATCCTAAAAGTGCCAAATTAATCTTTGTATTCCAAAGTGTGCACAGGACTTTACTTAAACGAGTAATGAGGTTAAATAAAATATTCGCGGGAAAAAAAAACTGGCTTGATAGAGTTGTGGCGAACCAAAATAATTGTCTATGGTTCCCATTTGAACTTGTAGGGATTTCCTGTAAGTAGATTTGTTGCGGAGCGAGCAGTTTTGAAATAATTTTATAGATTCAAACTCCTGTAACTAATAAAATCTAACTTAAACTAAAAGTATGAAATTGCCGTTTTATTGTAATAGGTATGTACATACTTCGAATTGACATAGAACCTTCATGGTTTGAGATTTTTGAGCGAAACTTTTTTCACATGGTATGTACAGACGCCAGCAGGTCAAGCTACCCGAAACTGTCAAATTTTCCCAATCAACCTTGAACTTTAATGCCTTAGTGATAAAGTTGAAAATCTAGGTACAGACGCCAGCAGGTCAAGCTAAACGAAACTGTCAAATTTTCCCAATCAACCTTAAACCTTAATACTTGAGCGATAAAGTTGAAAATCTACTAAATAAATTTGACAGATTGTAGTAGCTTGATGTGCTGGCGTCTGTACTTATTAAAGAAATTTGACAGATTGTAGTAGCTTGATGTGCTGGCGTCTGTACCTACCTATGAAGTTCTTATTTTAAAAAATGTGCAACATTCGATTATCGACTTTCAGTTGTTTTTTTTTATTCAGCTTATCAAGAAAGATGGATACTTCGAAAATTCGAGTTATTTTTGAATACGAGTTCCGAGTTCCGACGCGGAACTAACGCGGCAAAAACAGCTCGTAATATCAATGTTGCGTTTGGAGAGGGGACTGCTAATGAACGCACCGTGCGATTTTGGTTTAAACGCTTTCGTGATGGAAACTTTGATTTGAAGAACGAACCACGTGGAAGATCACACACAGGACACAGGTGAATAACAATGAATTGAAAGAGATGGTGGAAGACGATCCGAGCGAAACTACCCAGGAATTAGCGGCATGGTATAGCGTTACCTTACCAACAATATTGACACGGTAATATTAATACTGACTGATTTGCGTCAAATCAATAAAATAAAAAAATATGAGAAATGGGTGCCTCATGATTTGAGAAACTATTTTAACTCTACAGGAACTGCAATTAGAAACCATTCCTCACCCTCCGTATTCGCCAGACCTTGCTCCAAGGGACTACCATTTTTTTCGTGATTTGGGCAATTTTCTACGTGATAAAAAGTTTTCTTCTCAGGAGGCAGTAGGTACAAAATGCTTTCACACAGTTTGTCGAATCTAGATCACGAGAGTTCTATCGCAAAGGCATAAATGACCTTCCTATTAGATGGCAGCAATGTATAGATATTAATGGTAATTATTTTGATTAAATAAACTGCAGTCACCTGTGGGATGGCTCAGCTAAATACCAACTCGCCACTTTAGACTCAGTCGAGCGCAGAGCTAAGAGACTCATTGGCGATAAAAAGCTGGTGGAGGCAAAGCTTCACAGTTTGGCTCACCGGCGAAGTGTTGCCTGTCTGTCCGTCTTATAGAGACTATACCTCGGGGAGTGTGCTCAAGAGCTACATGAGCTCATCCTGCCTTCACCTTTTTACCATCGGGAGTCCAGACGCACTGCGGGATACCACCCCTATTTGGTTAATATACCATATACATATACGCACTAAGCGCTTCTCGTCATCTTTTCTGATGCGCACAGCAAAGGAGTGGAATTGTCTGCCTGCGTCTGCATTCCCGAGTTCATACAACCATAATCTCTTCAGGGCGAGAGTGAATAGGCTTCTTCTGGGCAAGCTCGTTCCACCGTAGATTTCGTCCCTGCCTCTGGGCTGGATTGAGGTCAAGAGTAAGCTCATTGTCAATAAAAAAAAAAGCTTGTTATATTAGTAAAAAAAAACGAATTTCAATTTTTGAGTGCACAAATCGGCAATTTCATAATTTAACCCCTAATATTAATTTACTGTAGTGTATCTATTTAATAGACATGTAAACACTGGCTGTCTCATTCGCACAAGCGGGGTAGCTGCTGTCACTGATCACTGATGTCATCTGTCAGTCATGAGGACTGGGCGGGAACATACAAAGTGAAGCGGGATAAATAAATACGATTGTGCTTGGCGTGCTTAGATAGAGTAATCAGTAACTTATATTTGGCGTGGTAGTGAGCCAGTGAAGTGATAATATAATCAACATAAATACGGAATCAACAGGATTCTGCTAGTGGCGACGAATATGACGAACAATGAACGAAATTAGGAAAAAGAATTTTAGGTACATAAGTGCCTAGTGCCTACATAAATGGCTGACCAAGTAAAACGAAACACTACATTACAAGGTACTTGTCTAAGACACCCAAACTAATATATAAATTGTAAACTGTTATAATTAGCACCAAGTAATAGTATTTCAAGCAGAAGGAAGGATTCTGACGGAGTTTTATTGTAATAGTTACTAAACTTACTATAAATTTTAAAAAAATTAAGGAGATGGATCACACAGGAAATCTAAAATATTCTGTTGCATCATCTTTGGCCATCACAATATGACTACAACCAATATGAAAGGTAAGAAAGAATACAAAACACAGTCATTTAGTTACTAGGAGCGCTAAGAACTAGGTACCTACTTATTTGAAACCAAACAAAAATACTTATCCACCTGCAGAATAAACTGCAGTTTCTACCTGCCTTATCATTGGAAAAGGACAAGAGGATGATGATAAACATTGTATTTCTTAAATATTTAAGTAATGTTTTTATAAAATCTTTAAATATTGTATTATTTGCTGTATCAGCGGGCTGGGACTTGGCAACGACATTCAAACTATATTAGTACTTTGTGATTTTTTGGAATCAAATGCACATAAGCTATAACAATTATTACTTATTTAACTCTGACTTGGTTTTTAATGATAATCTTCCTATTCATTAAAATAAGAATAAAATGATGAAAAAAAAAAAAATTGTATATAAGTAGTTTATCAGCCATCTTGTTACCATAACACAAGCATTAGGTTGCTTAGCTTGCGACAAATGGTGCTGTGTGAAATGTCCAGGGATATTATTATTATTTCGTTTTCTTATTTTAATACATTTTTAAATATTAGTTTATAAAAAACATTTAAAAATATAAAAAAATAGTGATCCACCGGTGTCGGGAGCAGGGTCCAAGCTACCGGCGGTTAGGGCTCCAGAGACAGAAACTTCCTCACAATGCGAGCCGTATCGAGGAGTACTGCCTTATTATTATTATTAATGATTTACTTACCTAAAACAGTGTTGGCATCTATGGGTTTGTGAAATTGGACACATGTTAGCTAGCAGGGATTTACATTAGGTTAAGCTGCAGATTCAGATCTTTAAAAAAATTAACATTGACGCTGGCTTACTAAGAGCAAACATAGGGGAATTAGGTACTTAATTATAGTAGAAAGTCTCATAGTATACACTGTTAATTTTTGATCGTTTTAATTAACCCTTAAAAGGGGTCATTGTACTCATCATTATGAATAACTTTTACTATGGGACCAACCCTGAAATCGTGAAAAAAATCAGTTGATTCATACATTATGTTGAGTTATGGGAATATAAATTTATGGATAATATTATCATCTATGCTTAACATTTAGCTGGGTTCTAGAGTGACATAATTTTAATTGGTAAGTATCAACAGACTAAGGAAAAGACATAAGCTATGTAATTGTTACTATAATTAAATACTACTAGTACCATTCAGTTAAAATAATAAATAGGTGACATACTTTGAAATTAATAAAGTGTGTGCAAAGTGAAAATAAAGTCACAATAACAGTAAACTGCTTTTTGATGTCATTACAGTTATTAATTAGAATAACATAATAAGTTCTTATAATATGATGAATATCAATTTTATTTGGGAAGACAAGTTCCCTTCTTCTGTTGGAGTACACAGGTGCCATTGCCATTACAGGTGCCATGTAACATAAATTGGAAACCAAGACACATGTACTTATAACATTAAAGATGGCTTACCTATTCAAACATAGGTAATTATAAATACATAAAAGTTGTTGTGAGAGTATCTAGCTGTTATGATTTTCATTGTCTTAATAGTAAGGGGCTGTTCATTTATTACGTAAGACAATTTTGACCACCTTCTGACCCAGGGGGGGTCAGAAGGTTGGTCAAAATTTTCCCCTTTCGTAAGAAAAAATAAGACATGGATGACCCCCTCCCCCCATTTTAATCTTACGTGAGATCAGTATCTACCAAAATTGCAAAGAAAAAGTAGCAAAAACTTAAAAACTTGTTGTTTACTTTTATGATCTTACGTAAGAACAGTCTCCCCTCCTCTACGTAAGAAAAAATAAGACTTGTTTGGACCCCCTCACCCCTCAAATCGTCTTACGTAATGTGTCTAGTGGTTGTAAGCACCACTACTGAGTACAACAAGTGTAAATTCAGCCAAAAACCACAAAAGCTTACACAAAAATCTACAAGGAACTTCAAAAACGAGAAACTGAATTCTACACGTACAAACCCAAAGAAGAAAGGAGCTTTCGAGTAAGTAGTCCTTGAAAACATCCATCCGACTACTGACACTAACGAAATAAAAGTGGCACTAGAAGAATTAGACCACAAAGTTACAAATATCTGGAATATAAAGGATAGGAAAACTAAAATACCTCTACCACTGCACTACATAGACCTGAAGCCAAACCAAAATAATAAAAACATTTATAACGTCAGGCGGCTTCTCCATTGCTGCGTTGTATTTGAACCACCAAGACCAAAAAGAGAGATCCCGCAATGCTCTTACTGCCAGAGATTAGATTCTGTCACCGCCAACCCCGATGCGTCAAGTGCGCTGGAGCACACGCTACTCCCGACTGTGCGAGGAAAGAGCGATTCAATGATGTGCGGTGCATATTTTGTGAAGGAAACCACCCCGCAAATTACGAGGGATGCGAGGTTTATAAGGAATTGCAAAAAAGTTAAGTATCCCCCTCTAAGAACAAAAACCCAATGTAGCAAAAACACACAGGAAATAAATGATGGTACAGCCAAAAATGCCGATATGAAAGTGCAGGCAATAAATCATACGCAGAAATAACAAACGGTATAAAACTTTTTTTACGCCAACATAATATTGATATCATGTTTATATCAGAAACGCATTTGACTTCTAGAAGCCATATGGAATTCCCTGGATATAAACTTTATCATACCACACACCCTGACGGGAAAGCACATGGTGGATCAGCTATAATAATCAGAAACAAACTAAAACATTACGAATCAGTACCGTACTGCAAAGCATCAATTCAAGCAACAACTGTAATAGTTGAAGACTGGGCAAGCTCCAATACTGTGTCAGCTCTCTACTGCTCACCGAAACCCATTATTAAACATGAAGAGTTCAGCGAGTAGGACTTCAATTCTCTCGGCGATCGGTTCATAGCTGGTGGAGACTACAATGCGAAGCATAGCTATTCGGGCTCAAGATTGACCCTTCCTAGGGGCCGAGAGCTACTTAAATCTGTCTAAAAACTGAAAATGGAAGTTATATCATCAGGTGCGCCCACATATTGGCCTACTGACAGAAAGAAAATACCTGACCTAATAGACTTCTGTGCTATTAAAGGTGTCTCGAAAGATTAGTTCCAGTGCCAGAGCAGCTATGAGCTATCTTCCGACCATTCACCAGTCTTAGTCACATTATTTAGTAGTTTCAAAGAAACTACAGAAACCTGCGTCCTTCACACCAAAAAGACAGATTGGGAAATCTTCAGGTCAATAGTCAATCATGCCCTGGCGCCTACAGTCAGTTTAAAATCAGAAGATGATATAGTAGCAGCAATAGAATTTTATTCTTCAATAATTCAGTCCAAACTGCTACCTGGCAATCTACTCCTACCAACAACTTAAAGAATAGCAAGAAATCTATATGCCATACTATACTGGGTAAAATAACTGAAAAAAGGAGACTAAGAAAGCAATGGCTACAATTTAGATGCCCTAACGATAAAAGTAAGTTAAACCACGCTGTTAGGAAACTTATAAAGCTTTTAGATGAGGACAGAAATAATAGTGTCCAGGCTTTCCTGAGCAACCTTGATGCCACTGCTTCTACAGACTACTCACAGTGGAAAGCTACCAAAAAACTAAAGCGACCTAAAACCCTGTCTCCCCCACTTAGCAAGCCAACGGGTGCTGGGCTCGAAATGACGAAGAAAAATGCACAACATTTGCGGAACACTTAAAAGACGTATTTCAGCCTCACTCCTACGAAGGGCCCCCAGAGCACAAAGAAGTCCAGCGAGAAGTTCAGCTGGATTGTGATGCATCTACTAGCCCCATCGCAATGTTTACAAAGCAGGAACTAATTACAGCGATAGAAAACTTAAAACCTAAAAAAGCCCCTGGTTATGATTTTGCAACAACTTCCAGATTCTGGCCTGACCTTCCTGTTGTCAATCTACAATGCTATGTCAAGACTATTCTTTTTTCCCCCTCAATGCAAACCGGCTGAGATCCTAATGGTTCCTAAACCAGGGAAACCTCTTAAAGACCCGAAGTCATACCGACCAATATGCCTGCGTTCAATAACGTCTAAAGTCTATGAATCGCTCCTGTTAACACGCTTAATATTAATTACGCCCACAATTAAAGAAAGCCATTTAATACCCGACCATCAATTTAGGTTCTGACAAAGACATGGCACAATAGACCAGGTTGACAGGCTCGTCAGTAAAATTCACAACACTTTCGAAGATAAGGAATATTGTGCTGCTGCCTTCCTTGACATTTCTCAAGCATTTGATAGACTGTGGCACGATTAAATCGAAAACAGCTTCCCAAGAAACATCTTCCTCATCTTGATGTCGTACTTGAGAGATAGATACTTCGTCGTGCAGAGTGGAGACGCATTATCAAAGTAGTATCCTATCGCTGCTGGGGTACCTCAGGGCAGTGTGCTTGGACCGATTTTGTACTTGATTCATACTGTGGACCTCCCAATAACAAATATAGCGACTACAGGAACCTTTGCCGATGACACAGCTGTGTTGGCATCCCATTCTGACCATAGAGTAGCATCAGCTATGCTGTAGACCTGTTTTGACGACATAGCCTCTACTGGAGGATAAAAGCAAACGAGACACCGTCGGTCAAGTCGGTAAATGTCACATTTTCTAGGAGAAAGGATACATGCCCACCAGTACAGTTAAATAGAATACAAGTGGCTTAAGCTGAACATGTTAAATACCCAGGTTTATACCTTGACAGACGCCTTACTTGGAAAAAACACATCTTCACCAAACGGAAGTTTGGTGAAGAAAAACGGCGGGCAAAGGATTACTATTCAAAACCAAAACAAAAAAGTGGCTAAAAAGGATATTTATTTATTATTTATTTATTTAAACTTTTCGCACAAAAAAGGTACAAAGGCGGACTTAATGCCTTAGGCATTCTCTACCAGAAATAACCACTAGGATATCACTGTTAACCCCAAAACTGCGAGTCGCTTGGAGGCTTTTAAAGTTAAACTCATTGATAAATTACCAGTTTTGTCAACTCATGCTGATCCTAATAATCTTTATGATATTTTTTTTAATATATACTGTAAACAATTTGATTCCACCTTCATACCCAAGACTATCTCGGTTAATAGTAACGCATCTTTCAGTGATTGGGCTACCATTGGTATTCATAAAAGTAGAACACGGCTTTATGAACTGTACAATGAAAGGTCTTATGTTAACACTGATGAATTTAATTTGTATGTTAGAAATTATTCAAAATTATTTAAAAAAGTTTGTTATATGGCCAAGTCACGTTATTTGGGTTCAAAGATTAAAAACAGCAGTAATGTAATTAAAACGACCTGGACTATTATTAATAGTGAAGCGGGGAGATCTAGCAATCGAGATACTGACTACAGCCTGTCTATTAATGACAACATAATAAAATCTGACTCACAAGTCGCCAAGGCATTTGAAAATTTCTTTTCGGATATTCCCGTTTCAACTACTAAATCCCTAAACTCATCACCTTCTGTTGCTGAGTCTTTGCTTAAGGAAAATGTTAATGGTTGCGATTCGGAATTTCATTTTGAACATATTACCTGTAGAGATATAATTAAAACCTTTCACACTTTAAATGTCAAAAAGACTGCAGATTTGTGGGGTAATTCTGTAGAAGTTGCTAAGTCTATTATTGACATTGTGGCACCTGCTCTAGCTGTTATCTTTAATAGTTGTATAGACAGTGGGGAGTTTCCCGATCTCATGAAAAATAGTAAAATAATACCTTTGTTTAAATCGGGTAGTACATCAGACCCCACAAATTATAGACCTATTTCTGTACTACCTACCTTTAGTAAAATTTTTGAGAAATTAATTTTAGAACAAATGCAAAGATTTTTTAATAAACACAAATTATTACATGGCAAACAGTTCGGTTTTACAAGGGGTCGTTCAACTACTGATGCCGGTGTTGAACTTTTAGGACATATTTATAATGCATGGGAAGATAAATGCGATACCTTGGGCATCTTTTGTGATTTGTCCAAGGCATTCGATTGCGTTCTTCACGAAACGTTAATCAGGAAACTCCGCCACTACGGAATCCGGAACACTGCTCTGAATCTTCTTACTTCATACTTGAGTAACAGGATTCAGAGCGTTGTCGTTAATGGAAAAAGATCTCCCGGATCTATAGTAACAATGGGAGTCCCACAGGGCTCAATTCTTGGTCCTTTCTTGTTTCTTATTTATATAAATGACTTGCCGTACCTCATAAAGGATAATCATGATATAGTGTTGTTTGCCGATGACACTTCACTTTTATTTAAACTTAAACGTCAGCAGCTGGGTACTGACGATGTAAATAGCGCGATCTCTAAAGTAGTCCACTGGTTCAATGTTAATAATTTACTTTTAAACGAGAAAAAAACTAAATGCATTAAGTTTACGCTACCTCACGTTAGGCAGGTGAAAACGAATGTGTTGATAAAGGGCGAAGAATTGTATCCTGAAGACAGCACAGTATTCTTGGGCATAACTTTGGATGCTAAGCTTCAGTGGGGTCCACATATAGATAAATTGTCAAAAAAGCTAAGTTCCGCAGCATACGCTGTTAGAAAAATTCGTAATTTAACTGATATAGAGACAGCCCGCTTAGTGTACTTTAGCTATTTTCATAGTGTAATGTCGTACGGTATTCTATTGTGGGGAAATGCCGCCGATATTCAGACTATCTTTGTTTTGCAGAAGCGAGCTGTTCGATCAATTTATAAATTAAGTCCGAGACACTCGCTCAGAGACAAATTTAAAGAGATTAATGTTATGACTGTGCCTTCTCAATATATTTATGAAAATCTTTTATATGCCCATAGAAACATAAAATTGTTTAAAAAATACAGTGATATCCATGATATAAATACTAGGAACAAACACAAATTTGTTGTACCTATAACAAGGCTCAAGAAAATAGGTGGCTCGTTCAGATGCCAATGTATACGCTTTTACAATAAAGTTCCAAGCCCCGTTCAAGATCTAAGCCTTAATAAATTCAAATCATTCATTAAACGTAAGTTGTGCCAGAAAGCCTTTTATACCGTTAAGGATTATATCGAGGACAAAAAGGCTTGGGATTGAGATGCTTCCAATTTTTTTACCTATGTAGTGTTCTTATTTTTCTGTTTTGTTGTTGTTTTTCTTTTTTATATACACTTTGACATCAATGAATTCTATATATAAGTACTGTGACATTTGCTTACTTTGTAAAGTATTCTATTATTTTAATTATTGTGAATGTGAAGACTATGTGGGTCACTTTATTTTTATTATATTTTATTTTTCTCTCTGTTCTCTTAGTTTTGTCATGGTCTGGCAGTTTGAGTAATTAATGCGGCCTACCCAAATGTCCTTTCTTTGGTATTGTTCGTCGAATCGTCGAGCTCCTTAAGTTTTGAGTTGAGCTGCACTGATTTCTGACAAATGCGTGCACTGACTGGACAGGTCCTCTCAATCTGTGTGGTTCTTTCCTCAAAAGACCATCTCAGACATCGACCTGCATGGTCTTCATATGATCTGACCAAGATTATGTCTGGACTTTAAAAGAGACTGTGACCTCTGAGTTTGTTTCGGCCTTTCTTCTCAGAGTAGTCAGATAGGAAACGCCGACCTCATCTAGTTTTAAAATATGATTGACGTGTAAAAGTGTTTGTACAAACCTACTTACAAAATAAAATCATTTATCATTTATCATTTATCAGAAGCAACTTGGACTGACACTAAGAAAGTTCTATTGGCCAATTGGCCGAAATTCACAATTACACCTGGAAAATAAAATCCTTTTATACAAAGCCATAATCAAGCCTATATGGACAGCTATGGCATCCAGCTATGGGGAATAGCATCACACTCTAACATAGAGATCATACAGCGCTTTCAAAACAAGCTTCTGAGAACAATCACAAACGCCCCATGGTTTGTTCCAAGTAAATCTCTACACCAAGATGTGAAGATACTTCCAGTCAAAAAGGAAATAAAAAGCTACACCAAGTCATACAAAGAAAGAATAACTCGTCACCCAAATATCTTGGCAAACCTTCTCATGGATAAAAAAGGAATCCGCAGGACAAAACACAAAATTCCACAAGATTTTATCGGACAAGCTTCGCATTATGCTTTTTAAGTAAGAGGTTGTGTCATAGGACGCATACCAGGCAAGCCATCTAACACGCCATAGAAATTACTTAATGTCCTAATGACAGATTGTAAGCGAAAAGAGACAAAAAGAAAACGCTCATGAATTCACAAAAGTTCTGTGGGAATTGCTCGCCTCTGAGAACTCGTAAATATTTCAGCACACTCGTACTTATATAAAACTCATCCACCGCAATAAGTGGCTTTTATTGAATGCATAATAAAGCGCGAAAACCTCAACACAACCTTTTGCAATTCAAATGTAGATCTCGGTCATCGGTCGGTCGGTCGTCTTAGCTTGTGTCGTCACAATTTTTCGCTTATCTATGTACATTATTAACAATTTCGGCTTCCAGTTTGCCATAGGGATAAAAAGAAATAATTCCTCCGTCTGGAGATTTGCCAAATACTCCATCGTGTTCGTAATTCACATTCTTCGTATAGACTCCAGCGCGGGGGAGATAGATGAATATCTTCTTAAATAATTCGAAAGGGCGTTACTTAGTCGTATGTTTTCTTTGTCGTTGAATTGTGAATGAGACTGCAAAACGAGCGGTAATTTTATGCTGACTTAGCACCTTTAGGAAAGTAGGTATTTACTGCGAAAATATGTTTGAGCGTTTCTTCGTCTTCAGTACTTACCTACTTACTATGTGAAATTAAAATGAGAGCTAAGATAAGATATTTATTTAACGCTCAAAAATGAGTGCAATACATACAAACCAAATTGTCAGCATACAAGAGATGTTTAAAATAATAACAGATCATCACGTTTGCCTTAGACCATAGAGTTATACAAATATATCGATGCCTTAGACAATGTCATGCAAATATTAATAATGTATAATTAATGTCAATCCGAGTCTAATTATCTAAACATGATTAGAGAAGAAAGAGAAAGATTTGTATAAAGTTACGGGGAATGTATCACAGATACATAAAAGACCGAAAAATATATACCACCCGGTAAATATATTGCGCCCGGTAAATATATACCACCCGGTTAATATATTGCGCCCAGTAAATATATACCACCCGGTAAATATATTGCGCCCGGTAAATATATTGCGCCCGATAAATATATTGCGCCCGTTAAATATTTGTCACTGTCAAAAGTCTAGAATTTTTGGTTATGGTTAGGTACAAAGTTTATTTCCGAGATTAGGTATAGGTAAGGTACTTATAGATTACCTACCTACCTAGTCTCAGATATAATATTCTGTATTTACGAATGTATCTGAAGATTCGATTGTTCTTTTTATAAAGTTGGGATTTTGTTTCTAGGTCCAGAGCCCCGTGTTGGTGGTGGAGCTAAACCTGAACAGACTCGAGGGCACACAGCTCAGGGCGCTGGGTCTGCTGTCCGTGTACGGGTTCAACGTGACCTATGAGGTGCGAGGAGCAGCGCAGTCGCCGGGACCCACTTCATGCAGCGCCATCGAGTGCAGACTACTGGGGCACTGCTACGCCAGGCGGGATTATCAGTGAGTAACAATAAGTAAAATACACTACACAATACATTACAGAAACAAAATTAACGATTCAATTACGTTTAAGTAGTCGATAACAAGGCCCAGGCCTTGTGAACGCCGCAGGAACCCGTTGGATGCGAGAAGCACAGAACCGGTGGAAGTGGAGGTGCTTAGGGGAGGCCTATGTCCAGCAGTGGACATCTTTCGGCTGAAAAATGAAGATGATGATAATGAGTCGATAACAAGCTAATTAACACAAGCAAGTAGGAAAGCATAACACTCCAGGACAAAATATAGTGAGCGTCATACACTGGTAACAAAATTATGATGTACCTACACGACACGGCCTGGTTGCGGATATTTCCACGCCCTTATTTACAAAATTTATTGCTTACTCTACAATTTTTCCATATCGCAGGGAGTTTTACTGTTCGTGTTTTGAGGGTTACTCCGGAGCGGACTGCGGAGAGGGTCCGCTGTGCACGAGGACCTCCAACATGTGTAAGAACGGCGGCACCTGCAGGTGAGTGAACTCATGTTCTTCTGTCGGCCATCGTTTCGTTTACATTTCCTCATAATTTACAAATGAGGTTTTATTTATCGTAGTACCTACAATTTCCTCGAATTCCTGCAATAATATTTTAGTTTTTGAAGTAGTTTACCAGGAAAATGTGTAGAAAACACATTTCTTTCAAACTTTGATTTCTTTATTTCCGGAGACTGAGCCATCTGTACGTAAGGGTCCCAATTTAGCAATTGAAACAATCCCCGTTTTGCCTCATATTGTATCCTCAACGTCGTCGAAGTTTTTTTTCTGGAACAAAAAGGGGTTAGAATTAAGTTTCCATAAACTTAGGCTACGTAATTTTGTAGATGTCTGGCACATTTATCAATGTGGACAGAAGTTTCGTAAATGTGTCTGCAAGAACAAACGTCTACTGGATCAAAAATGTTCATAATACGTCTAACGGTTGTGCTACATGTATCGACAGACAGATGGGCCCGGCCGCCGTCAGCTGTATCTGTGCGCCGGGCTACACGGGCGACCTGTGCGAGGCGCAGCTAGCACCACCCGGTGAGAAATATTTTATCATTTCCAGCTTTTCTTTTTCTAAAAACAGCACTGTCTCAATTATGGTTCTTGAAAAATTCTTGGTTCTTTCTTATTCCTATTTATGTTTTGATATGAAATTAAATTAATTTACTATCTTATATAACAACTTCGAATAATGTGTTGCACGTTATTATTCGATTGTCATTATTTGTATGAATTTCGTTTCAGAGTGTGGTATAGAAGAATGTGCAGAAGTTTGCACTAAGGAAGGAACAGCTTGTGACTGTAACCCAAAGGATTCAGACTTCTGTGAGTTTGAACATTAATCGATAGTGCTCAGAAGAAGCGGTTATAAATTTATTAAAATAGTAGGTACCACCTGTGTCTCTATGGGCCACTTTCTCGAACGAAAATGATCTCAAAATGAATGTGACAAAATCTCAACCGCGCGTCAATTGCTAGCTGTGATTGGTTGAATGATTTATCATACGTTTTTATGTTTATAGCATCAGCACGATTTGAAATAAGACTGGAAGTAGCGGATCAAGCAGGTGTAAATATATCTCAAATAGAAGTCATAAAACAGGTATTTATTGGTAAACAAACCCACAGAATAATTATAATTATTCCAGAAGAAAAAATTATTTAAAACGACTCTTGCCTCTTTCAGTTAACAAGCTATTTAAGGGCGGCAAACATTACATTAGAAGATGAAATAGAAATTCTAAACATAAGGTAAGTTTCTCTTCACTAGATACTGTTGTTGTGCATCTCGTGATGGTGCTTGTATGGTCTGTGTATGTGCCAGTGCGGTGTCTGCGGGCGGCGCGCGCGTATGGTGGGTGCGCGTGTGGGGCGTGCGGCGCGAGGCCGTCGTATTGCGCGCGACTCTGGCGCGCATGCGCACACACCATGTGCGTCTACGCACCGACACGCTGCACTTCTACATGCAGCCTGCACTTAGCTTGCACGTGAGTACCTACTTATATTCCATTAGTCTATCGTCGTAAAACAATTACTCTCCGGACGTCCTTCTGTAGGATCTTGAACGTGACGAAATACTAAATATTACATCCTCACTTAATTCACTTTCACTACTTCACAGAGAATTAGGGAAATCTTAGCTTGATTGTTCCTAAGTTTCCATCTGCAGATGCTGAAAAAAAAATGGCTTGAATTTGATTCCTGAAACTGGATGGAGTTTTAGGAAAGTTTAAGTTGTAAGGAAATTTTAATTGTTTTAAATGATTTGTGTAGAACATTCTAACAAAATAAATTGGAACAACGAAGCAAATACAAATAAGAGACGTCCTAAGCAACTGTGCACTGTGATTTTCAACTAGGTCCTGACGTCATCATGTAGGCGTGCCCTTAGTCAGTGTATTGTTGGCGATCGTACCGTGCACAACTTTGTAAACGTTCCCATTTTACAACATTATTCGCGCTAGAGGAAAAAAAGAATGAATTGTTTTATCTTGTAAAAAATACTCTGATAGACGTTCTGATGCTATGGGTGGCATCAAATTTCATTGGTAAGTAATTTTATGCGTAATTTATTAAAATAGTTCTATAAAAGTCTCTTAGCGTTGGCGTTTCCAAACATAACTACCCGACACTAGATGGCAACAGTTGGTGTCATGGAATGGAAACTAAAAATATTTAGGTACGTAGAGCTCAGAACTAACATATTTTAATAATCTTAATACTTACTGAAGTTTGTTCCCTTTAATGGCCAAAATATTATTTTTGTAGTTTTTATATCATTTTGTAAACAGGCCGCCATCTATTGTCAACTATGAACCACAAACATAAACCTATCAGAAGACAGGGCCGTAATTAGAAATAAATTATTTTACAGAATGTCCCGCGGCTATCACATAAATGGAAAGTAGGTACCTAGGTACTTAATTAAATACGCTGGACATAAAAATACAATCTCCTATAAATTAATTATTCTATCGAAATTAATTTTATTTATTTAAAGTACTTAAAGCCCACCTAGTTTATTTAGTTAAATAAATGATTTATGTTTTAGATTTCCACCCGAAGATAATCTAAGACAGCAATGTATTACAAAAATGAATAGACAAGGCTGGTCTCCGACTAAATATACAAAGATTTCTCGCCATTTTAATAATGTAGACTTCATAGTGACAAAAAAAGGCATTAGAAAATTAAAGAAGGGAACTCTGCCTTGTTTAAAACTGGATAATATCGGTTCGTTTCAATGCAGTTCGTATTAACCAGTTTCAATTCATTTGGGAAAATGAGTAAATTTCATATTTATTGTTTTATACTTTTTCACTATTTCAATTAAAAAATACGCATCAAGATGGTTCGCAAAATTTATTTAAAAAAAAACTACTCCCTGGTACGAAAATTCTGAGTACGACCCTGTTGCATCCTGCACTTAGTGACATCTAGTGTGAGATAGTTACGTGACTACAAAGTAAAATCGACAGAACGAGCGAATAGTTTTGCTATTGACCGGTAGATGGAAAATAAAGAAATGGGCGGGATCTAACACCCCCTCACCCCGTAAAGTGTCACGCGTTATTTCCTAAGGAAATCTAATTAGAACATCTCCTCTTTGTATTTGCTCCGTGATTAGAACAATTTGTTTACCTGCTCTATTTGTTCATACGTATATGGGCTTAGTGAAATCTATTGCTCGGTTTGAATAATCCGGAGTCGGCACACCGAAAATTTGGGGAAACCGCACACGGGATACATTTGATCACAGACGACCAACCATGGTGTATGTCATGTTTCTCTAAAGGTACGTACATAAAATTAATGAAACACAATTGAATAGTTACGTGATCGGAATTTAAGGAGTATTATTATAATGATCAAAACTGTAAATTAATCTAATTGTTTTCTTACTAACCCGAGAAAAGGAAAAGCGTTTGGTGGCTTCAACTTATGAGTACTTACTTTACGACTCTTGAATGTAAAATTAAGGTAATATTTTGAAACAACGTGAACGGTCACGTATATTGGAGTCAAAAGTTGGCGAAGTAATTACCTCGCTAAGCGTCATTTTATACCATGGAAGGAGGATGAAACACTTAAGTCAGCCTACATATGGGCTATTTTTA
Source organism: Apamea crenata (assembly GCA_949629185.1). Lineage (NCBI taxonomy): Eukaryota > Metazoa > Arthropoda > Insecta > Lepidoptera > Noctuidae > Apamea > Apamea crenata. The sequence goes on along the minus strand of OX451371.1, from coordinate 5,799,453 downwards.
GAAAGAGCACATTCATCCTCCTTTATCCATCTTGCGTAGGTATACGCTAGTATACTACATAATTATATTAGTTGGAATTTTATTATTATAAAGACGGGAAGTTGGAAACATGCAGAGCGGAGTTCAGTACCTAAGTACAAATTATTAACATTCTTAGCGCGGTAAGCTTATGTAATTGAAAAAGTTTGTGCAGATGCCTTCATTTTAGTCTTCTTCGCAACTTTAATACCCGTGTATGTATGCTTTGGAAGGCGACTGCTACGCCACTGAATATAACATTGCCTTAAGATAATATAATATATTATCTCCTTTTTTTTCTATTAATTCTCTTCCTCTCAGTACTTGGAGCTGTTATAATGTGGTAGTCCGTAAGTGCCATTAAATATTGTAATTTTAAGGGTGTGACCCTGGAGATCTGTCATACAGGTCCCGAACCCAGTATAGACTCCAGCTCTCACAAAGGATAAACTTTAAAATGTAACTCGATCCTATCAATCAAAACTGTACCTTTGTGAGAGAAATAAATTACTATTATTATTATACTTTTCGCTTCGTGGTAGGGGTACAGTGGTTTTCTATAGCCTGGAATTATCAAATTGTCCTGACTTAATACTACTTTACTGTAAAGCTGAAAAAAGTAAATCGACGACTTGCAACTAAACATTCCAAAAATAAAAGACAAAATGTACACCAATAAGCTTAAATCCTGCGTTCAATTGCTTCTAATAAGCGTTTACTGCCGTCTATAGCGACATTTGGCGTCGGTCCAGTACACGTGCTAACCTGGCTCAGCCCTTTCTTTACAATGCTCATTGTTAGGAACATACAGCGTTTCACTCGATAATTATGCTTATTACTTAAGATATTTTGATGTTTGTACTTTTTTTGTTATGGTGGTGTTTTGTTGTCTAGTTTTGTGTCTTAACAAGGGGTATAGTATTACCCAGTAGCTGGGTTGTGAAGGTCAGACATGGCAGTCGCTCCATATAAAATACTGGTATTCGGCTGCGCCCGGTTAGACTGGAAGCCGACCCCAACATAGTTGGGAAAAGGCTAGGCAGATGATGACTTCAGATAATATTTTGTTAAGTTTCTCTTATGTAAGTGAAATATGTAGGTATGTTCTTTTTAAACTCATAATTTTTCAACGAAAACGAAAGCTAAATCTCAAAGAGTTATGATCGGTTCCTTTAAAGGGATATTTATTGAGATTGGGTTCCACCCCCAGCCCTTGAGAAATGGAGATTACACGAACAAAGTAATTTCAACATTTAGCCACATCTTATTTTCGAACTGTCTATTCATTTTTGCATTCGTTACTGTGATTCCATTTACTTTCAGGATTACTTTTACTAGGACATTTTCATTTGACGTCCTTTTGCAGTCTCTGGTTGTGAATCATCGTCCTGAAATATGGGAGGGATCGGACTTCATACTGACCTGTATGGCGTATGGATCTCCAAACATCGCCTTCACGTGGTACAAAGACGGTGTCAAGATAAACTTCAATGGAACTACGAGGTAAGCGAATGGGCCTTTAAATGTGTGTGAGGCTGTACTTTCTAGTTCGACAAATTATTCAATTTTAAAAAACTAACCAGCCTGGTACACCTGGACATAACGGACGCTACGTAATAACCTGGGGTCGAGACTGACGAGTGACTGAGTTTGTGCAGTCCCGGCACCTAACGAGCGCTCGTCCAATTACCGGCGGCTCTTATTTAACCACACCGATTAATCGGCCAAACAAAACTTCCAACAGCTCGCTTCCTGAACCTAAAAATATGAAATGAAACCTTATTTCGTTTTAAGACGTATATTCAGCAGAAATGAGTTGGGTTTTACCTTTATTTTAAGCAAACTGTAATTTTTAATTATAGTTGGAAAAATGAGAAGACAGTATGTCCGCAGCTTGCAGAAAGTAAGCATTAGAAGGGCATTCTATTTTCAGAGAAATTTGGACCCGTGCGGTGTCAGAAGACGCGCTCGGTCGTCGAATGTCAGTGTTAAGCATATCAGAAGCGAAGAGGCCCGACAGCGGGAAGTGGTCCTGTGCAGCAGACGATGCTGGCAGGAGACGATGTAGAGCGGTGAGGCTGACGGTGCTGAGCCCGCCCGATATACGACTCGTGCCTTCCACAATCACTGTTAATAAAGTGAGTCATTCTAGACCAGCGATAAAATCAATTCTTAAGGTGCAGTGACGTAACAGTTGATATAAATGTGTGTCAGGGCGACAACGTGAGTGTTACATGTCTGGCGGGAGCGGGGCGGGTGCACGGCGCGCTCGGGTTCAGTTGGGCGAGGGAGAGGACGCTGCTACCGATGTCGCCGGGCAGAGTGGTCTGGGAGGATCTGTATCCCGCGGGGAGCGTGCTCAAGCTTTATAATGTACAGGTATGTTATGTTGCTATTGCGTTGAATACGTTTAGAATACAGGAATATAAGAAAGGTTTCCACTTTTGTACTATTCGAGTTACCTTTTGGGTTTTTAAATAGAAATCCAGGGAGTTCCGATGTCAAGTATCATCGGTAGCTGGCACCAACGCCAAAGGCGTGGCCATGTGGGCTCTAGGAGCCGACGACGTAGCGTGTGAGAGTGATTCCTCCCATGGCTTGCGCTGGCCGAAGACTGCCCCGGGAGCGCACGCGACAGCCGCCTGTCCACCTGGTCACAGCGGAGAGACTACCAGGTAAGTGGATAAAAATGATTAAACTTAAAGAAATAGTCGAACAAAAGATAATAATTAATATCGTTTGTAAAAGTTTTATGTAGATAACTTATTTTCAGGTTTTGTGAGCCTAAAATGGGACAACATGGCGTCAAGTGGATGCTACCAGATTTCTCTGGTTGTGTTGCAGACTCACTCAGAGATATTTATGAGCAGGTAAATAAAAAAACAAACGATATTATTGTGATAATTTTATTTAAACTTAACAAACAGTTAAAGCGTACCTTGTTGTCAGTTCACTCTGATATCGCTGGGCTACTCTTGGCGCGCTGTGTCGCACGTGTTGCGGCAGTACGGCGCAGTGCTGCGCTCCCTGGCGACACATCCGGGCGAGGGCGAGCCCCCCCTCACACATGCAGCACACATGCTGCACTACCTCATGTCTGCTGCGGCTCAGCCAGCCGACAGGTACCACAGCGCAGAACATCTGCTGCACATCTATGACCACCTGCTCACACATCCTGATGCTTTCCTTGATGAAGAGGCAAGTAGTACTAAAGATTTAGGGCGAAGCTTTGCTTAGGCTTCGTCAATTTCAGTAGTTAAGAATGTTATATTTATTGGCCATTTCTCATAGAAAATCTTCGATCTTCAAAACGCGGTTGTGGACACAGCGGGCATGAAGACTAGCTTTAACAAGCTCTACCACGAGTTTACAGTCACAACGAAACCAGTACACGAGGACAACGCGGCGTACTTCGAGCTTCAGCCAGCTCCAGTAGGGAGTGAAGAGTGGCTAGTGACGTCAGTAGGATTGGAGCTGGCGGATAGAACTGGCAATACTTCCGTGGTCACCGTGCTGTATCATGACTTGGGATCAAGGTTGCCGTCGTTGAGAAGATACGTCGAGTTTACGTAAGAATCCTCTCTCTGAATTGTGAATTTGATGCAAAATATCTACAAGAATTCTGGGTTCCATTTTGGTGTGAGATTGTTTTATTAACTTCTATTGGTTGTTTCATTTATCTTTTAAAATATTTCTTTTGTTTTGTTTTTGTTTATTTATTTATTTTTCATTTCCACACGGTAATTGTAGCGGCAAATCTTCCAGGTCTGGCCGCGCGACAGAGTACACGGTTGATTCGCAACAGGTGCAGGTGTCTGTCAGCGGCGTGGGAGTTGATCCCTCGCTTCCTCACACTATCACACTCCTGTTCGCGCACTCCAAGAATTATAGCGCTGTTGGTGAGTAAGACACCAAAACAACGCTCGACAACTATGTCAACTAGAATGTACGCCCGCTCACGTAGTAGTTCTGTGTCAGCACCTCAGCTCGCGTGTGGAGGTCGGTCGCGCTCGGCGCCGCGCGTGTGGAGCACGCAGGCGTGTGAGCTGCGCATACCGGAGCGCACACACGTCGCGTGCCGCTGTCGGGGACTGGCCACCATCGCACTCTTCACTGTGGACAGGGAGACATTCGTGAGTGCTATTATATGAGAGTAACATAATTATGAGACTACTTAATTCGATATTGCACTCAAAAATGCTTTTTTTAGACAGGTACAGAGAATGACTTACGAAGCATCGTGAAGATCTCAGTGAGCCTGGGAGGTGCGATGTGTCTTGTGGCGGCATTCATGCAGCTCGTCGGCCTGGTAGCTGGCAGTAAGACTAGGCTGCCAGTGCTGCTCAAAGCTGCCACTGCGGGCTTTCACTCTGCAGCTATGTTGGCTCTAATTGAATGTGACACGAGGCAGGTGCGTTTAAACAACATGGGTCCTGTGTAAATGTTTCAAATAATAAGTGAGTGAGGTGTGTTGCTATGTCGGACAGCACATAGCATGTCCGGGCGGCGTGGGCTGGGTGGTGGCGCTGTGTTGGATGGCGGGCTGCGCCGCGCTGTGTGCTGCGCCGCTGCTGCTGCACGCCGAGGTATCTTCGCCAGCCACGCGCGCGCCCTCTGTCGGACTATTGTGCGGTAAGCTTAGGTGCAGACAAGCCGGTGTGCAAGAGGGTCTGGCATTTCACTATACTCACTTGTACTGGTTGCAGGTGTATGCACACTATGCTGGCTGACAGCTCGACTGTGGGGCGGCGCGCCACTGCAGCTGGGTGCGGCCGCCAATACCGTGTGTGCTGCAGGCCAAGCGCTACTAGCCGCACTCGCACTTGCACTTGCGCTCGCGCTCAGAGAGCAAGCACGCGAGCGCAAGCCGGGGAGACAAGAGCACGTGCGCGAGCGAGCACGAGTAGTGCGGCACACGCTAGTGCTGCTGGTCACTACGTGCGCCACGCAAGCGGCCGGAGTGGCGTACGTGCAGCCAGCAGAGACCAGCATGCCGCACGTTGTAGCACTGGCCGCCGCCGGGCTGGCTAATGTGAGTCAACTCAACACAATGGCATTCATTTTTACTCTCATAGACCAATGGACTCTAAAATGTTGCATTGCTTATCCAGGGTACAGCGATGTTAGTGTGCTACGTGATCATGGACGAGGAATGTCTGCAGGCAGCGCGGCGCCTGCTCACGCACTCACACAGCGAGTGGCAGGACGCAACCGAGGGAGACGCTTCACATAGTCGTGAGTGAGATTCTTTTTTTTGTCACATACTTTGGCACGATTTCGATGTACTATTGCGTATAAGCGTCAGACCCACGCTCCTTTGTTCTTTTTGGAGTACGAGGGCGACACTGAAAGTTTTTAGAACTGGCCACTTGTAAACGATATAATAAAAAAATAAGTTCAAATTTAAAAAATGGAACTCTGCCAATATTATTGTGTATGTAGTTTATTAATTTGTCATTTCTTTGCGATTTGGCGGCAAATTTAAAATTGTCTGCGTCACGTCAGCATGAATTTTCGTACAATGATTTTTTATGACTTCGAAGTCATTTAGTCAACAAGAAAGTTATGATAGACTTCGATTGGCCTTTCACGATGAAGCCCCATCTCGTGCCATTGCTTACAACTGGTTTAATGAGTTTAAACGTGGTCGCACTAATCTCACCGATCATCTACGTGAGGGACGGCCTTCTACGGCGACGACTGAAGATAACATCAGTTTTGTGCAGCGTATGATAGAGACCGACAAAAGAGTGACTTATCAGCAGATTCGGACAAGCTTAGGCATCGGTATGAATCAAGTGCACAAAATCCTCCATGAACATTTAGCGGTCAGGAAGCCTTGTGCCCGGTGGATACCTCATAATTTGACAGAGGCCCGAAAGCTCCGTCGTGTTGATTTGTGTCGTGAAATGGTTCAAAGATTTAACGCGGGTGCCTCAAATGCTGTGTTCGACTTACTCATGTTTTACAATAAAATATATTGTATTACATTCTATTCTTACGGGTGACGAAAACTGGATTTATTGTTATGATCCTGGAACTAAGAGACAGACTAATTCTACGAACAAAAATAGTTGTTTCATATAAACAAAATGAGATATCATGTGTGTCATGCTACGTGTCATATAATATGATATTATGTAGCAATAATTAAAACATACTTTAAGGTAAACGGTAATTACGATTTGTTGTGACTTTACGTTTAAGTACGTAAAGTTTAAGTTAGGTATGTTTTTAGAGATAAAGAGAAAAATTGCAAAATAATGTAGGAAGAATACATTGAAAAACAATAATAGTGTAATGTCAAAAAAGGAACCTATGTTCAGGGATAGAACCTCCAATCATGTCTGCTGTAAGCAATCTTAAAAACTTCTTTATAGACATATATATCTATATACTTATTATAAAATGTGTTTGTAAAAATAAAAGGTGTGATGCATCTATCTCGGATTTGAACTTACGTTTGTTTTGCTGGGGTACCTAATTGATGAAGTTGTGTGTACCAGAATCTACAATGAGCGCCAAAATCGAATGGTCTGTCACCAGAAATACATCTTCTGTAACTTATGTTTTTCCAGAACATGCATTGTAGTCAATTCTTTTTCGTCTTTAATAAGTAGTTCAAGTAGTCTGTATCAGTCAAGCAAAATTCATATAATTTACTACCAGCAGTAACTTTGTATATTTTGTAATTTCTTACTTCGATAGTCTAATTATAGGACAGACAACCCCCCAATTCAAGTTATGTTCTCTTTCCGTTTCCTTCTTGTGAATATTAAACGGTGTCTTCTTGTTTTTAAGCTTTTGTCATCACATTGTTTTAGTGTACATAAAGCAAGCTCGCGAGGTGGAGTGCTCCTCGTCTCATGTGTCGCCCGCTAACACCTACTGGCAAGCGCCGACGTTAGAGAGTCCGAACACCATGTACAGGTGAGAACTGAGGTACAACTTCACTATCATCCAGATGCGATTGTGAGTTTATTCTCTGACCTGGAAGTACCGGCTTTATCGGATCTGACTTGTTCTTGTTCCTTTGTTGCTGCAGGCGTCAGTCGAGCGGCGCGTGTGTGGCAGACATAGTGCAGTGCGTGGAGTACAAGCACAAGCTGCAGTCACCGCGCACACACACGCGCGCACTATGCGACCTCATACCCCCAGGTATCTGTTACATGTGAATACCGCTTGTAGTAGACTAGTTATTAAGGACAGGATTGTTGGTAGTTTGAGGAAGCTTCAAAGAATTATGGATCATATTGTAGACCACTCCTGGTTACCTGTAATTAGACTTCCGAACCCTCTTCGGTTACTTGCATTGTAACATACGTAACAGAACAGACGCTAGCCATTAAACGTTAACGGTATGCTTGATATCGTACAACATAGTAACACCTGTGACTCCCAGACGGTGACGGTGTGCACGCGCGCACACAGTCTCACGTGTCGCGCGTGTGTGTGGAGCTGCGCGTGCTGCCCGCGATACACGTAGCGCCACACGACACAGACACGCGCACCTACTCTGACAGCACCGACACGCCCAAGGTAAGTCCCGTTTAAAAGACGTTAATTCATTTAAAATGTCAACTCGAATTCTAATCCAATCATAATTTCCCAGGAGAGCTGTACGATCTGCAGTCAGTCGACGCCCGACGTGTCGGCTCGTCCGATCAAGAGCTGTCTCAAGAAGCGCGCGCCGCAGCTGTCGAGCAGCAGCTCGCTGCCGTCCATCCACCGCGAGTACAGCGACGAGCACAACCACTCACACATACAGCTAGTCAACACACATACACAAACTGACAAAGTGCTGCATGAGATATCACATGACCTGGATTTCCTACTCAACAGGACGCCGAGCCGAGTCGCCGACCACTGCTCACAGCACATAGAAGAAGCGCCCACTTAGTAGTGCGGGGTGAGTGATAGTAGGTGTAAGTAAACTAGTGACATGGAAACAGGGATGTATGTGACAAGCTCAAAGATAATAATGTACATAATTGTAATAGAGATTGTATAACTTAGGATAGATTTTTTTATAATTTTGAAATGTATGGTCGTAAAAAAAGGGGCTTGTGGCTAAGTAATAACAGCCGCACGAGTCGATCGATCAGGTTAAGCTACGCTTGCTGCGGTTTGGTCCGTGGATGGGTGACCATCTTCACATACCAAGACCCCTCCGGGCCTCGGAAAGCACGTTAAGCCGTTGGTCCTGGCTGTCATTCGTAGATCTTTGACAGTTGTTACGGGTTCTCAGTAGCCCGAAAGTCTGACAACCAGTCTAACCAAGAGGGTATTAGCCAGTAACTGGGTTGTGGAGGTCAGATAGGCAGTTGCTCAGTGAAAAAAAAAAAATGCTGGTATTCAGCTGCATCCGGTTAGACTGGAAGTTGACCCCAAGTTAGGAAAAGGCGAGACGGATGATGATGATGTCCGTATAAACAATGAACAGTTTATACTTATATACAGATAAAAGAAAAAAAGATAAAAAAGTTGTGTTACACTTTAAGCTCTTTCACACAATTTACACGAAGATTTGACCATTGTTAATTATTTTATCTATCATAAAGATCATAATTTCCGCCAAAAGACGATTATTATATTTTTGTATATTTCGAAAATGTTGTTTTATTTATTAAAGTTTTCATACAAATTCAAATCACATTAAGCCTCCAGCGGGTAATAATGAAATCCAGTACAATAATTTACTAAGCTTTAGGTTTGTATGACATTATTTGACACTAGCGAGCAGGTGGCGTGAAAAACATTTAACGAAGTAGGTACTTATCTAATTCATATCCTTAGTGTTAAAAAAAAAAAAAGCATTTGCACTAACAATGATAAAATAATTAAATTGAATTCTAAAAGCGCGGAGCGCTTTCTGTTACTTTTATTAATTTAATAAAAAGAAAGCAGTGCACTAGGCACAATGAGTGCCAAGTAAATATTCTAATTAGATCGCTGGAGCGTGTCAGAGTTTTAGGCCAAAAAAGCTTGCAAATTCTTAATGTTTACTCCATACTTAACGTTTGAGAGACTATAAATGGATGATACTTATGATGTCTGTACCTCGAACTTTGAAAGAAAATTCCTGAAATATTTTCAAGACCTTACCTACTCACTTGTTGTGCAACTTTGATGCTGATTAGAGAAATTAAGTATCGATTATTTATTAGTCTAGGTATACCTGAAGAAAAGGCTCCACTTTGATATCCCAATTGGAAGTATCTGTTTTGATTGTCATGTGTATGTGAGGCGCGTGTGAAGTGTGCGCCTGTGCTCATTATAGACAAGTTATAGGTCTCGGGAGAGTAGGTAATAATGTTGGATATTGGTTCACGTGCGTGTCCCCGATAGACGTGATCGATTTGCGTGACAACACTCGCTTTCAGATAATTGCACCGTAACGAGCGGTGGTTGGTGTTTCAGTAGCTGTTGATGCTATTGTGTTGTATTACAGTAAGTACCTACTCCATCTATACAAATGAATAAAATGAAGTGTCGTATTTGTACCTAATACGAAAATAACAGTTTTTTACTAAATGCATATTATGAAAGTATATTACCTACTTACTTACGCTACTTATAACATTTTTTTAACTTTTGCGTCCGTCTGTTTGCCCGTCTGTCTATTTGTTCCGGCTAATCTCTGAAACGGCTGGACTAATTTTGACGGGACTTTCACTGGCCGATAGCTGATGTTATGGAGTTACATAATTATAGGCTTTTTGTCCCGATAGCATGTTCCCGTGGGATAATTTCCGACATCCACACTGGCGAAGCCACGGATTCCTCTGGATATTTCTGTTAATTGGATTGATCTGCAACAATAATAAATTATATTGATTTCAACCAATGAAGATCTCTGTATCGATGTCAACCGCAGTCTGTAAACTGGCACTGATGTTATATTGTATTTCGGATGGAAGGCTTCCAGGGGAATTCAATGGACTATGTGTTGATCGAACAACAATGTATGTTGCACACATCTGAGGGGGCCTATCTAACTGGAGGGCATTGTCCCACGAATTGTGGCAAACATAGGCATTGAATAGACACAATCAAGTCCCATCCTACCAGTACATAGGTACTGGCCACCCACCAATAACCAAACGCTTTTACTTAGCGCTACACCTTAATGTCTCCTCAGCGTATTCATAATGAACGACAAACTTCAACAACCGCTGCAGTGTGCTCGTTCAGTTCAACTCTTACAAAGAACTCGTTTCCCGTGAGAACAACACTGCTAAACGTTAGGTACTGGAGGCTGTTTGTACACCCACTTCATTAGGCAGCGCGGCACTGGTGTAAGAAATAGGTAATAGTAGCTTAGTCGCCTATTTTTTATTTTCCTTCGAGAATCTTATGTACCTAAATCAACAGCGAGGTGTCAGCCACCACAAAGTTAGCTCGACAAAGTTTTTTGGATGGCGAAACTTTTAATCATTGATATTCGACAATGTTTTGTGCCAGTTACGCTAACTGGGCTTTCAAAACACGTAAATAGTGTACAGTAGTCAAAGTTGGCTTTTTATTGTAAATAATGCTTTAAAGTTTGTGGTAGTTATTGGAAGGGTTACTGCCATATTGACGTTTTATTTTCAAATCCAATGCCGTAAGTCGAGCTATGAAAAAAGGTTATTTCATTTCGTCATCACAGATAAACTCACATTTCTGTAAACTATTTTCCCCACACAATACAGACTGGTCGTCATCATAGCGGTTTATTTCATCGTGACACAATCGCGGTGACGTCACATCCCAGATTGGACGGACGCCAAGTGCGCAATACTACAAAGGCAAGTGGTTTTGATCGCGTTTCATTAACAATAATAACCAAAGAATAAAAGATGTTAATTAATTACTTAGATCACGCTTGTTAAATCAGGTGTTCATGTTAAAATGTAGCAGGTTAAATTGACTTGTAACTTTTGTAAGATAATTGCCTAGCTTAGGTCTGTATTAGGTCTCACGGGAATTCAACTGTAAGGTTTTTATAACACAGAATAGTTAGTTTACAGAATTCCGAAAACTTTTCCTTTCCTTTTATTGTGAAGTAGGTAATAATGTCCTAAAACGTATACAATGAAGGAACATTGCTATCAGCTTAGGTATATCATTGTATGAAAGTAAGTAAGTAACATACAAAAATATGCATATTGTTTTTGTGAAACTAAAACCTTTTCATAAAAAAATTGAAGCTACTTTTAGATTACAAAAATTACAGGACCTGCTTTCTTAAAAATAATGGTTTTACTTTTGATATAGGTAGGTACCTAGAAAAAAAAAAAAACAAACCCACGCCACCTAGGTACCTACCTATATCAAAAGTAAAACCATTATTTTTATTTTCCGTTAACATAGGTGCACCGAAACCCAATTAATAAAGCCACCTTGTCCGGAAATTATTGTGTGGTAATGTTACTGAGCTCTGAAATGATAATTGTTTAGGTACTCATGTCAATATTTCAATCTGCCACGTCCTTAGTTAAAAATAATTGGCAGGTTTCGTATGGCACCTAATTAATTTTAACAATGTTAGTTTACTGTTGTGCCGCTGCCAGGCTATAAAAATGAGTTATAAAAGTATGTCATTATTTTACTTGATAGTGAATTGAGAAGAAAACAATAACATTCAGTGAGGTGTAAAGTTAAAAGTTTGTCATCAAATATTATGACAACCGAGACCAAAAAAGGTGTTTGGGAAACTGGCAATTTGTGCACAACTAAAACGCGACACTTTTGGAGTAATAGCGAGGGCAACACACTGAAACGGGCAAAAAGTCGACTGCTGCCAGCGACGGGAACAAATCGTCGTTCGTTTCTAGAGAGCCGCACTCCTCAAAGAAGGTATTTACAATGTTCTTTTTACTATCCATAATGGTTTAGGATGCCTCTACTACATTGCTCTCGACTGTTCAGAGGACGACAGTGAACAGTACCTACACTTCATTATTGAAGAGAATTTATTAGTGAAGATGCGAAGAATGAGATTATTCTTTTTTTAATTCGAACGAGCTTTATGTACCTATCTTTTCCCTTAATTTGATTATGTTCACTGTGATAATCATTCATAAAAAAAAAATATTGAGCGACTAGTATCTACTATTTATCGGTTTTTATTTTAGTTATAGCAAGTTTAAAGTATATTTATAGGTAGAAAAACAATTCTACTAGTGGTAATAACGTTTATCTGTCATTATCGAGACAAGATGTCAGTGAGGCGCCGGCACTCGATTCTTCGCAAGGTAAATGTTTTTATTTTACAGGTTTTACATTACTAAACTAACTTTTTTGTGGTTTTTATTTATTAAACAATGTGTATGCGTTGGTTTGGAATAGGTTTTACGTAATGTTTTGTGTTTTTAGTAACTTTTTTTTGGAGGCAAACTTGTTTGTTCATCACAGTGAACACTGCCAAATACTCGAACAAGTATTGTCAATTTGATACGTTCATTGTGATGAACATTGCCAAATTAGGTATAACTTTTATTACAAACAATATGCCTTTATGTAGTGGGCTTCTATTGGGCTTATTTGTTTTTTCTGCTTGTTAACGGAATAAAATACAAGACTGCACGCATAGAATACGAGCACTTGTTCCTGTCGAGCATGCACCATCCGACACTAGTGATAAATCCGAAAAAAACAGTGACAACGAATTGCCGCCACCTTCTCCAAGCCCTGTTCCATCTTCTGCGCCTTCCATTAATTCTTCTTTAGAAAGCTTCGACATCAATAGTAGTCCCGAACCTGAACATACTCAAAATGACGATGAACACCGATTTATACCAATCTGAAGCTCTTCAATTAACTCTAGTTTTGCAGGAAATTAGCCCTAATACACAATCGAGAGAACCAAACTATGGTAATGTTCCATCATTATCTTTGATAATATCGCTTCCATCTGAGATACAATCACCAACACCTGGTACGTCTTATACTAGAAAAACTAGAGCAAAAAAGCCGATAACTCCAGCTGCCAAGAAATCGAAGAAAATTCCAAAATTTTCTCTTTCTTACAAAGTCATTGAAAGTTTTTCGATATGAGATTTACTTAAGTTTAACAAAGAAAAACAGATCTATACCTCATGCAAAAAATGCAGGAATGTGAAATTACAAGTCCAAGGTCCGCCAGGCCTTCAAGCTCCATCAGATTTGATAATACAGGACATTATCCTAGCACAAAAGAAGAAATGAGGCGATGCAAGTTTTGCCAAAAAAATACAACTGTATATTGTATAAGATGAAATATGAGACTTTGTTTTGTTACGGGAATAAATCCTCGCAATTGCTTTTGACATTTCCATAATAAATAATTTGATTTATTAATAAACATAGGTGTTTTTATTTTACCTGTTTAAATGACACTAATTTGACAATGTTTACCACAGTGAACATTACAAATTACTTGTTGTTCTCAACGTATTTCGCAATGTTCACTGTGATGAACATTGATTTCCTGAAAACCTGTAAAGAAAATATTTTTTTGTCTATTTTTCCTAAGTTGTATTTAACCCTAGGACTTCAGAAATACATCTTATTTCATAAAATAAAACAACTCGGATCTCTGCCAAATTAAGGGTTAATAATGGTAACAATAATTGATTTCCTACAAGTAAACTCGAATCGTATCACTATTTTTTTTATGTCTGTCCTGCTGTGTAAGAGATACCTAACACACAACATAGGTAGGTACCTACTCATATTTACAAATTGCAATTAAAATAGTTCCGTCCACCAAACAAGGACATTTCCATTCGCATGGCAATAAATACAAGAAAAGTTCGAACTCATATGTATAAGTCATAAAAAAGCGTTTTGATCTTCGTACTTAAAACCCCTTTACGAGACTCAATTCACTTGGTACAATACTCACGCCGCGCATGAAGCAGCGTGCACATAACAATTATGCTGTAGGTACTGTATATTACTCTTACACTCAAATATTTTTGCATCGCTCTGACAGCTCTATGAAGAGCGGACCATGACTAGGCTTTGGCAACGGACGGGGGTCTCCTGGACTCACTCCAAGAATCGTAAACTTTATGTGTTCTGTGAGAGGTCCATCTGACCCGCATAAACAGCCAAAAATTCAAAATTAATAGGCATAGCTACATTTAATATTTTTGTACACAATCTGTAGGTAACAAATTTTTCGATTTTTTTGTGAGGGTTCGCGTACAGCATATTGATGTAGTTTCCTGATACCCTTATGATCGATGCAATGGTTTTCCTGTTCCAAACATGATTATATATTTACCTTTATGAGATTACAAAAATGTGAAAGATTCATGATTGCTGCCTGTTGTATACAAACTAGCTTCTCTCGAATCTCATTTGTTTGAAATATTCTTTTCCTCGATCAGTCACCGCTCTAAAAGTGTAATCATTCCTTTTAAGACGTTTGAGATTATCCTGTCGCTTAAAGAACCTTTCAGGCGATTAGTTTTACAGAACCCGTAGTAAAAACTGGAATGACTCTCTCTTAGGTTTCAATCTTTGGCAAGTCTCCAAAGTCGTGGGGGTAATAATACGACCCACTGGTCGCAGCACTGCAGTGGCAGTGGGTTGTATATAAATTAAACTTATATGGAAACCAATAAAGTTACTTTTGATACCAATCAAAATCAACTTTCTTGATTGGTTTCCATATTAGTTTAATTTCAAAATTACTGGAATTAAACTAAAGAAGCTTTTTGGAGTTCTATATCCGTAAAATAAGTTTTATTATTTGCTAAACTAAAAGTATTCTAAATTGCAAACGCATAGTTCGTTCAACTGTAAGGTTTTTATAACACAGAATAGGTAGTTACAGAATTTCGAAAACTTTTCCAAAACTTCGGAAAATCTTTATCTTTCGTATCCTCGTAATATTGTGAAGTAATAATGTCCTAAAACGGATACAATGAAGGAACTTTGCTATCAGCTTATATCATTGTATGAAAGTAAGCAAGTAACATACAAAAATATGCATAAGTAGGTATTGTTTTTGTGAAACGAAACCTTTTCATAAAAAAATTGAAGCGACTTTTAAATTACAGGACCTGCTTATAATTTAACAGATTGTTTGATTTCCTAATGCCTTTTGCCGAGTCTGGTATTTATTTTAGACAATACACGATAATATAGGAATAAAAAGGCTTTTGTGGAGTCATTCCGTCCACCCAAAGTGATAAAATGCTAAATTAGAGATGGAACCTTTTTATTTCGACATTGAATGATTGAATTGTGGACATTCTAATTTTAAATAAAGGGAAATTAAATAAAAAGGGATACGAATTTTATTTGCTATGTAAATGAGAGACCGGCAATTCGATATTTGAGTTTCATTAACGAAGTGTCAGATTTTAATTCGATTGAAGTAAATTACAGAATTTAATTTCCATCCTCATTTTAATTTATTGCAATTCAATGTCATTGTAGTGATGTTATTTATGGTGTGCGATGATGTTACCAACAGACGACTTTTATTGAAAATAATAAAGTGGAAAGTAGCCAAGAAAGGCAATAACTTATATAACAAGAGAAGTAGTTATGTCGAAAATAACCCCGATTTTCTTTATTATTTGCAAAACCCCAGCACCAATTCTAAACAGTAAGCGCGTATAAAAATGTCTCTTACACATTCGAAATTAAAATGTAACTGGAAATGCTTTTCGCGAAATAAATCCTGATACGTGACTAAATTCTTTAAAAGAGTCATAAAAATATATTGGTATCCCATGTTGCTGTATCATGAGGATGCAGGGCTGCCACGTAACGTGACGCGGAAAAATTCTCGCTAATTTCTTTGTGCACGTTAACACTTCGTACACTTTGTTAAAATGAGTAACATATTATAAGTATACGTACTTCTAACCTCTAGGTTAGAAGCACCATCGTCATTCTTTTGGAAAAGCATTCCACGAACATTCATACTAATAGTCTATCAGAAAGCAATGTAATGGGTTGATAGTTTTTGGTCAGATAATGAACATCAGGCAGCCCAAGTGTGTGTGTGCTCACGGTCGACTAATCTAAAATCTTTAGTGATGTATGGATTGCGCTCGCTTTTCGTTGCTAGTGATCCGTGAAAATCAACGACTAACTCATTGGCCAATAGCTGGGCTCTCGCTAACGCTTGCTCATTGAATTTGCTAATATGAGTATGCAGGGCCAGCTTTATATCAGTAGGTATTTCATTTTATTTCACCTTCCTTCAAAAAGGATAGCCAAAAAAAAAAATAGGGTAGCACCTGCCAATACCAATATTTCTCTGTCACTAGCAGACAGCACAGAAAGGTCTCGAGGGTCACCCGGTTCTCTTCCTCTTGTTCAATAGCAGATGCTCCTAAATAATCTTCAGTGTTTCTAAATGGCTGCGTGTGATAAAATGTCACCATGTAGGTATCAGCAGTGCGATTCTGTAACCATCTCACGGTGAAAACTTAGGTGAAGTGAGCTGTCATTCCAACTAATGCTAGGGATTGACACTATTGACAGCTCACTCTAAGCTCACTTCACCTAACTTTTCACGGTGAGATTTTTACAGAATCGATCGGCTGGTGTGTCAATTCTTACGTAGAGTGGATACTTTACGTGTTCATAAAAAGGGGATATTGTGTGCGACAGACATTACTTTCCAGGTAACGACCGCGCCGCGTATATAACAATGAATCACACGTGAAATAATAACAAGTGTAAGTGTATTGTGTTGATATCAGCATTTAACTTGTGATTTTATTTTTCTTAGGGCTGATTTCTCCATCGCCAGATAACTTTATTCGAGGAATAATTTTGAAATGTTGACAGTTATTTTTTTCATACAAAAACTGTCAAACGTTAATTTTATTCCTCGAATAAAAGTTATCTGGCGATGGGAAAATCAGCCCTTAATGGAATAAGAAAGCTAGTGAATGAAGAATGAAAAAAATGATTGTGTTTGAAAAGCAGACTCACCAAAATAAATTGAAAAACGTCTATGAAAGGCACATTTAGGTATTTAGGTTTCAATGCTGACTAAGACTTGGAGCTTAGATCTCCTTTATTTAATCATCCAGGTTTTCTCTAATAGGTACCTACTCATAGAAAGTAATCATTTGAAAACTTTGTATTACACAATCTATATATAAAAAACTCGTAATACGGTAATATGGCGCTTCAGCCGCCACAACGCGAATACTTTATGAGATTTATGCAGATTAACTCATAAACTGAATTTAGATAAGCGAACTTAGTAGGGTTTCCTTATATCATAATGTTTGCCGGAGGTGTCATCGAATTTCACAATAAGTGCTACCTACCTAGTGTTGCAGTTTATTTTTCTCCATGTTATCATAATAAGTATCTAAAGACACTTCGACAATCACCCATCGTTGGAGAGAAAAAATCAGGCATATTCTTCAATTACTTATCGCCTTATTAACGCTGAGGACAACAATTTTCTTTAAATAAATAAATAAATAAAATAACAGCAACAGTAGCAGTTGCAGCTTAGGTATACGTATTTGTATAGTGAGCTCTATTACTTACTGGCTCACAACACAGTGACCCACTTCTCTCAGAAGATGAAGTGAAGGCTGCTGATGCACTTTATTACGTTTATAGCCGCAATAATACCACATGTGAAACATAATACGAGATGTGGGCACATAACACGCATGCTCACTAGCCTGAGCTAGATACTTATGGCAATCTCTACTTACCCATATAAACCAGATTACTCTAACCGAGCACTGTACAGGAAGCGAGTCACATCTGCATAGATTTTCTCTATTTACAGCCTTTCCGTCGATTTCTGGGAAATACGGGCAACATCTGTTAGGCGCGTGATAAATTGGACGTTTTTATGCTAAACGCAAAAAAAAAAAAGACTAAGTACTCAAAAGAAAAAAAAAGACTACTGTAACAACAATATTACAACTTACTTATGTTTTACTTTACAAACTACTATCGTGAAGGATTTCAAGAAAAAGTAAAAGAGTTTCCTACCCTTGTTAATTGACGAGACACAATAAATCCGGGTCCCTGTTGGTACCTGCAGGTAGGTACAGCTCACTACAAAGAAATAGGAAACTCGTAAATAGTAAATCGGAGCAAGTGTGTAGCAGGGATCGTAATATATCTCCTAGTAGGTACTTATTTTGGATACAAATTCAACAATCAGTGGAATGTAGCACGTCTACTTGTTTCAGGAAAGATTCGCTTTCTATGTAACTTGTACCCTTTCCTATAAAATTCTCTCTCTCTCCCTCTAACTTGCAGAACCAACAATGTTAAATCAGCGTCGAAGCTTTTCTTCTCGAAAGCGAATACCCCTTATCTACTAAACTACTGGGAATACATTTTTTGTTAATTTCGCTCTTCATTTGAGAAATTTTTCACCAACAACATTTTCTTTTCAAAACTTCGTTGTCTTTCAATTCATTACGGATTTCAATGGTGTCATAATTTTGCCAAGTAATTGCTTGTCTCTTTTAATAATCTCTGGATTTGGTTTACCAGCATCTAAGGAGGCCTCACTAATGAAAGGGCGCTCACAATACTCGTAAATAACTGAACAACACTTATAGTTGGGAATGTCTGAATACTTTAGGACTTGTGGACGACCCTGCGGCCTGTACGAGCTATTATGTCTGTTTCAAACATAAGGGTCAGCTAGGAATTCGCTTTATGGTGGTTACCATTTGAAACTCTGTTATTGATATTGTGAATTCATCCATTTTGTGGGACAGTCGCACGTGTTAGGTTTGTCTTTACGTTCGCATTTTGCTTTTCGCTGTTTACGTCCGACAGAAGTAAAGTTACATCCTGACAATATTTTTGCTTTTGAGTTATGACTTAACTTTTTGTACCAGATGAACTATTTTAAACAAACTAATGAAGGGATATTAATGTTTCTCTTTGCACTATGGTTTCGGCTCATTCTTGTAAAACGCTTCCGGGACAAAGGTCTGTTCACAATATTAATTGATAGATGGTTATCGTCTCTTGAACGATGCTTTAAAACTGACCCTTTTCTTGTTTATGTTAATAAGGTCAACGTTCTATACAAAACAGCCGAAAACACTGCTGGAATACAATTAAATTTTCTAAACCGTTTTGTTTTATCTCTGGTTTAATTTCGGGTCCTTTGCATGTTCTTTAGTCAAGTCTAACGTAGGGTATTATCAGATAACGAATCCATTGTCAAGAACCCAGCCACTGTGTTTAGTTCAGTCAGTTTAAATGATAGATTTCAGCGAGTTCAAATAAACGGTGTGAATTGATTGGGGTTAAAAGTCAAAATGGGTGTACCGCAGGGCTCAATATTGGGGCCGTTCCTATTTTTAGTATATATAAATGATTTACCTCATTTACTAAAAACCCAACCACAAATGGTGTTATTTGCAGATGACACATCACTGATTTTTAAAGTAGACAGACGTGCACAAGAGCTTGACGACGTAAATAACGCTATGCTTATGGTCCATAATTGGTTTACTGTAAATAATTTAGTATTAAATGAGAACAAAACTAAATGCATTAGATTCGCTTTACCGAATGTTAGAAGCAGTTTATGTCACGTTGTATTGAATAAGGAGATACTTGAATTCGTCGAAAATACGGTTTTTTTAGGGATCACGCTTGACTCAAAGGTGCAGTGGGGTCCTCACCTAACATCACTTGCAGGGCGGCTAAGTTCAGCCGCTTACGCTGTTTGGAAAATCCGTCAATTAACAGACGTGGATACCGCGAGACTGGTTATTTTAGTTACTTCCATAGCATCATGTCTTACGGTATTTTGCTGTGGGGACGAGCTGCAGATATTGATTCTATCTTCATTCTGCAAAAGAGGGCTGTCAGAGCCATCTACAATCTCAGCAGACGCGAATCTCTAAGAGAGCTGTTTAAAAAAATTAACATCATGACGGTTCCTTGTCAATATATATACGAAAACATTATGTACGTTCGAAAAAATCTACATCTTTTTAGTAAGATAAGTGACAGGCATAATTTTAACACTAGGAATAGGAACAAACTAGATCAACCGCGCTTCAGATTCTCTAAAGTAAAAACTTCTTTTATGGGGTACTGTGTAAAATGTTATAATAAAATACCACTCGATATTCTTCAACTAAATGAGAAGAAATTTAAAACATGCATTAAACGCACACTATGTAGACAAGCATATTATAAGTTGGATGAGTATATACTAGATAAAAATCCTTGGCTTAATGCTGGTCCTGCTCCACAGGCACTTGGGCTCACTAGTTGATCACAATTTCTATATTTTGGAGGAGATGCTTCCCCTTTTTATTTTTGTTTTTTTTAGTGTTTCTGACATTACGAACTTAATGTTTATTTTATTAAATACCTCTTCCTGATTGGTACTATTGGTAGTAACTTTTTATATATTTTTTTTTCTCTCTTAAGAAAATTGCAAACTATAGTTTTGTATAATTTAGAAGCATTTTTAAAATTTTGTATTGACGTTTTTTATGATATTTTGATGTTGACTTGAAAGAGCATGGCAGTTGAGAATATGTCATGCTCACTTAAATGTCTCACTGATGGTGGCGCGTGTGTTGGATCATTCGGTTCCCTACAAAATGGTTGAGCTGGGTGGTGCTGATCCACGCGTCATGTTCGTGAACGGGCGCCGTTGGTTGAGACTGGTCATCTCTTAACTGCCAGGGCTTATTTTTAATGTTATATTTTAAATTGTTTCTTTTTTTACATTGTTCTCACATATAGAAGCAATAAGAATAATTTACCCAGGATCTTGTAATCATATCTTGATTTAAAAGAGTGTCCGTGGAGTTTCTTGCCCGTTCTTCTCCATAGAGATCTACGTTTTTGGAATGGGCGACTAGCTTCAACTTTCTGACTAACTGACCGACTATTTAATTTTGACTATTCAAAAGTGCCTGTAAATGGTTTAATTGAAATAAATGATTTGAGTTTGAGTTAAAGCCTAATTTTCTAGATGTAACAATTTAGCATCAAAAACATTTTTAATTACCTAACTATAAAGTTTAGTATCCTAAACAAACACAATTTGGGTTACATGCGTAGGTACCCGTGGTTAGTTAATGGGTTAACTATGAACTTTAATGTGTAAGTAGTGTAACTTTACAGAGAAATTGTTTGTTGGTAATTAGTTTACTTCGAATAGATACCTAATGGATTCAGCATACCAACGACGCTTTTGTTAGTTCAGTAAGTGTTTACTAAACAGTTATGAAGTTCAGTTTAAAGATAAATAAAAATTATTTGTTGGATTGGATTCCCAGAAATATGTTTAATTTATATTCAATGTGTAAATTAAGTAACGAATAAACAAATCGTGGATACAACTTTACAACAGTAAAAGTGAAGGTTAAATATTGAAGCCACACAAAGAAAAAAATGGTTTATTTGAAGACAGGAAAGTTATAAATATAATCGTAGAAAACTAAACGGATTCATACAACGGGAAATCTAGACGACAGGTCACATAACTATCTCATCTGCTATAATCAGAAAACAATTGATAACAGCCAATCAACAAACTTTTTAATACCACCAAAGGTAACTTTGATAAAACCTGAACCCGTATGTCCGAAACTAAACACACAAGCATGATACTTTTATCCCGTAACTTCATGTCACGACTCTCAAATATATAAACAAGAAGACGACAGTCTGCTAGAAGACTACACTGATCAGTAACTCTGGTAAACACGAACACGCTGTGAGGGAACAGTTTCAATATAGGTAAGAATCATTAAAATAAATGTATCGAATAATGGCCTCGTTTATATGATATACGAAAAGTTTTGGGCATTTTCAGCACTTTACTGCGTTTCTGCCAGACTGGTTATAAAAGCACATTCAGTTTTAGGTGATCCTTTTGTAATATATACTGCTATGACGTGGTTCAGAACGAACGAGCGAGCAGTAATGGTTCTGTAATGACCTTATTATTGTATTTTATCACATATAAGTGGTTTTAACTATAACTTAGGTATATAGTACAATTGGCTAGTAGCTTTGAGCTGTATTTTTATTCCGGTATTTTATATGAGTGCTATGAACATAGTTATACAGTACATAACTTTAGGGTGAGATAATATAAATTGTAATTGGTTTTTTTTTGGGTGGGAAATCAAATGACCTCTCCCGCTCTGGGCTGAGCGAAAGGGCGTGTCAGACTTTTACTGACTAAACCCCACCCGTGTTCCTTCAGTTGCCTGTGCCAGGGGCCACGGTATCTCTTTCGAACAACCCGCAGCCCCGGCGGCATCGGCCCTAGCGGACCCCGTCAGTTCGTGCTGACATCTCTCTGACCCGGGCCTGGTCCTTACCGGGCGGCGAGCTGCCCTTTGCTCGCCGTCCGCAAGCCCGCGCCTATGGTGGCCGGGAGTCGGCTGTTGTACTTGGGTCGTGTAGTAACAAAATTGGTAAAATGAATCAATAATTAATGCCATTATCAATATATTCTCGCATAGCCCTTCGTCAGGACTACAATACATTATTTACAGTAAATTGATTTCTTTCTGTTTAGCACGTCACTCTCGCTTGTGACGTCATCGTCGATGAGTGTTTTTTTTTTATTTTTTTTTTTTTATTATACTACTACCTCCAACGTAATTGGAGCCTATGTTAGGCTTATCATGCATACTAGTTCTCGCAATTATTCCTCACGCACTTTCATTCTTCATACTATGTCTTTCTATCATTCTTTTCTCTTTCTGTCTATAAGGGTAGGACGCCCTTCTAATTTCCCTATTCTGTACTCTATCCCTTTTTTCTTTTTCAATTTTATTGTAAGGTAAAACTCGACACAGGTATTTTTATTATTCTTTCACAATGTTTCTTATTCTATTTCTTAATACTATTTCATCTTATTTACTATTCTTACTTCTACTTACATATTTCTTATTACTACTTCTTATTTCTACTCCTTAATATTATTACATGTCAGTTTGCGAGTTTTACATCTTATATAATATCCATACTTATTTATAGTTACATATTTTTTAGGGATTTTCATTCGTATGTTCTACATCTTAATATTATTACAACAATCCCTGAATTACATTTCCAGACAACCATCTTATTTCTCTATTCCTATTTCTAAGCCAGTTTCTTACGACTATTTACATTTGGTTTTGCCAGTGTGGGCATCTTTAATGTTTGTCAATATTGGTTTTGACGTTCTTAGCGATTTATTCTTCTGCTTTCAATGCTTGACCCTAATATTCTGTACAATATTATGCAAACATTTTTGCTTATGCGGTTTTGTTTCTTCTTATCACCTTTTCACAATTTTTTATGCAATATTCTAAGAACAACTCTCTCTTTTTACTCTTCATTATGAGCCACACATTTTCAGCATCCACTTTGGTGTCGAGTACGTGCTCAGCCACGAGTCTTTCCTGGTCGAACACAGGACAGCTGAATAATACATGTGGCACCGTCTCAGCAGCTTCAGGATCGCAAATGCACGATGGGTTCTCCTTTCTCTTGAAGCGATTCAAGTATTCCGAGAACCCACCGTGCCCCGTCATGATCTGAGTGATAACGCTACTGATTTCAATCTTCCTGATTATCCCGTACGCCGCCACCGCATCCGGGAAAAACAATTTTGTTACTGCAGCAGTTTCCTCAGCGCGGTATCTCCGGTTCCACACGTCAAGGGTTGCCATTCGGATGCATCTCTTGACGTATGAAACCGGGCACAAATCATAGTCGGGCTTTCGTTTGGATCCCTCAGCGGCACTTTTGGCTAGTTGCTCTGTGTGATTAATTCGTGTTTCGTGCAAACCATTAATTAACTTTAAAGGGTCGCACCACACTCTATATTTTGTTAAAAATTGCTCATGAAATGACCTCGATAAAAAGTTTTCATAACAGCGAAGTAAAAAGTTGCGAGCTTATCACATTGGCCCGTTTACGTCGCTACACTTGAGTGCAATGTTATTGACCTAATACTTCACTTGATTACCGCAACTTGTGCTTAAAATATTTATTATATGGGTGATACTACATAACTTTATAATGTTTTACATAAACGGAAATCCATCCTAGTTCATATTATGAAGATATTATGCTAGAATGTAAAAATGATGTAGAAGGTACTTACTAAACCAAAAAGCAATATTGTCCTGTAGCGACAAGAAAAACTAAACTTTAAAAAGAGAGGTGATGAAAACAGACAAAGGGAGGTAGAAAACAATTAAAGATATATTTACCAAAACAATTATAAGATGAGGATGGACTGAGAAGTGGTGTGTAGTTTGTGGAGATGGGGTGAATGGATGACGATACGTGATAGGTGGGTTGAGGGGGCTGAGGTGGAGATCCAGTTGATGCTGAGAAGGTAGAAGCGAGGCAGGTGCTGGCAACAGGCGCAGGTACAGAAGCAGGTCCAGGTGCAGGTGCAGGTACAGGTGCAGGTACAGGTACAGATGCAGGTGAGGTGAGGGCAGGTGCTGGTGCGTGTGCGGCACGGAGGGCACCCGTAAGAGGGCCCACGCAGCAGGATAGGACGCAGCACGGCAGCAGGAGGAAGAGGCACGCCGGGGACGCTGTCAGCCCACAGGGTCAGGCGGCCCTCGGATGAGGTGCGGCCCGATAGGCTTAGGTGGCCTTCACGGAGGACGGAGGACGGAGGTGTAGGAAGGGTCCGTCAGGTACCGGAGTAGATAGGTGGCTCTGGAGTATCAGGCCTTATTTAACGTGTTCGCTTTAGAGGCGAAACTCGAACTGATCCTTGCATTGCGTGAATCTATATTGTAAGCTCGTAGAATAATATCATGTAGAAAATATGGTTTTGAGATATGATAGTGGCCAGGGTTATTTATTTTTGCTAAGTGTGCTTTAGCTAAAAAGATACTGGCAGTTAAGGATTTAAAAGAAAGTTGCCATGGCGACGTATTAAACGTCGTTGTCAAAGCTGTCATTATATAATAATATATTATTAATAAAATACAATAAAATCTATAGTTATTTTGTAATAAAAGTATAGTGTTTATCGGAAAAATGATATGAATCAATGTGGACGAAAAACCCATGTTTGTCACTAAATCGTTGTTGTCAAATGTTAAAGTTTGTCTGTGTACTAATTGTGGATAAAACGTGTCCTGGTGTCGTGAGAAAAAATCAGATCAGCGCCTTACGCTAAAGGAATGCTTATTCTGACCTGGAGGAATGAATGAAAATAACTGTGAGTATGTACATTATGTTACAATATGGCTCGGCAATTTTGAATGTTTGTGGGTTCTATAAACAGGGTCAGCAAAGCTCAATGCCTGCCAACTAGAACGTGGCCACTAACTAGCTGTACAAGCTATAAATTCCTAAACACAAACATCGCTTGCAGCTTGAATTTCGAGAATGTTCAGTAAAACAGTGAGTGGTCGTCACACGGGACGTTTCCTCTCAAGTGACTCGAGGGTTGATAAGCATTCCTTCACTTACAATATTGAACTCCCACGCGCTCTTTTGCCGCAATTTACAAAAACACAATTTGTTTAAGCCACGTAATTCCTGAATTTTTCACGAGATTTCCTTGGCTTCGGGAAAGAATAAACATGTTTATTAACTCCAGAGTAGCTTAAGATAAAGCTTCAAAGAATCAAAGAATGCCTTACGAATTTACAGTCACCGAAGGCATTTTCAACGTTCAGCCGTGGACTGAACGTTATTATGTGGAAATAATAAGGTTTGCTAGATCATAAACAGAATTGTTGTCGCCATTTACTCGTACAATGTGACCACATTTAGTTTAAGTTGTTGACAATTTAACTTTAGTAGATACATTTTATAGTTTTTCGATAATGCTGTGTCAACAGCACCCGATTTTGAAAGTGTTTATCTTTTGGAACTTGTCCTTTGGTGAGCATGCAATAGCCGCCTACTAAAGAATATACTCGTAACTGGCAGCATTACTACAATAGGTACCTAATCGATCTAAACGCCATTTACTGCCAGTTTCGTGTTAAATATAGTTGAGGCTCGTTTATTCGGTAAACGAGCTCCCATAATATTATGTTAGTACTCGATGTGAACTTTGTCTGTTTGTTTAATTGAGAGTTTTCAGCCTGCGCTTGCCAATTAACTTTAATTCCGTACTTGTGCATATTAACTTAGAGTTTAAGATTTCCTTAATAAGTTAAACGATTCTTTAATGGTTTTAGCTAAATTTATTCAACCCGTACATTCCAAATGGACTGTTTTAAAATACCAAACGGGAGTTGATGTTATGATGGAGTTGGAATACAGTCGAGAGAGCTCCTCAGCAGTTTACAGCAGGTACAACGTGTTTATGCTTATTTTATTCATATAGATGAGAACTGTGCACTATAACATCACCTGCTTACCCGGTTAATCTCCGTGGAGATTGGCCACCGGGTACGAAAATCGGTCGGGAAGAGATATTATTTAGGGTCCGATTCTGAAGTTCTAATAATTGGGTATTTTACGATACATTCAGTTTAAATTCCGTTACATGTACTTGTAAACGTCTAGATTTGGATTTGATACCCGAGTAAAACGGGACAGTAACTTAATCTTCGTACAAAGGACGTTGTAGCGGTATAACATCTCACATGCGAACAACGCGTCATACTGACGTCACGCAAAATCCTGCATCTCGCAAGCAGAGTTTACCGCGCAATTAGCATACATAGAACTACCCGACATAACCGTCCGGCAGTTGCCCGCCAAACACAACACCCGTCTGGTCGGAGGATCCTCCCTTTTCTATGGAGGATGAGTAAACTTTACACCCTGTTCCTTATAACGTATACGTTCACGTAGGTACAACTACCTACTCGAATACCGACAGTTTCACAATAATTAAAATATTCTGCTTCAGTTAGTTTCGCACGTTCCGTACCTAAGCTTTACCGAAACTCGTTCGCAATAATTGAAACAAAACTAACTTCGCTGTTACTGCAATGGCTGGCCTGATAAAGGCTTTATTTATGTCTAGTTGTGTATTTCTTTTTATGAATAAACATCGTTACGGATTTTGTTTTATCTCACTCAATGCAGACAGGTAGTATTTTTAATAAATCGTAATTAATTTACGCCGGGAATGCCCTAGGAGGACACAATATAAGTAGTGACCTTAGGCATAAAGGGCGTGACAGCTTACACATTTATGCATTGCTGGGTTCTAAGACCTGGCAGTAAGCTAATTCTGGAGAAGGAACATAAACATTGTCTTGCGTTAAACTAGGGTGACCAACTATTCTTATCGTCTAAGTAGTCGTTGATGGAATAGTATGCCTTTGAACAAAGGTTGGATTTTAGTTGAGCTTTAAACGCATTAAAAGGCAAGTCTAGAAAAGAAGAGGGTATCTTGTTATAAAAGGTTATACCAAGCCCAACAAATGAGTTATGAACCTTATGAAGCCAAACTAAGTCCTTACTACACTCCTCGCATAGTTACGATACTTAGGTACTTAAACAAAACTTCGGATCTGGCACAAATTGCGGCTTGTACCATGAACATTATCAACTAACATTGCTCTCTTTCGGAGAAAGTACCTACGTACTAGGGTATTTTGTAACATATGAATAGAAATGAATTGAGAAAGCAGTTTTTTTTCTATCTCACGGCATAATAAACTAACATGTTTGATGCAACTTCATAAGTATTCGCTAATCCAGTTAGTATAGCTATAAACCGTGATGCATTGCTCGCTGGTTTCAGCGGAAAACGCTGAAGATGGATGGCGACTGATTGTATAAAATGCAAGCTAACAAAATGAATGCAAAAATAGGAAAATTCAAGTATGTAGAAAAGGAGAAATAAGCTTTTCGCTCTGGAATTTTTATACATGTTATTGACACTGATGATTTTATTCTCATGTGATTTATAACTTCTTTTTGTTTTATAAGGGGCACACGGAATGTAACCTAGAACCTATACTAAATTGTAAATAAATGAACTGTTTGTTTTCTATTAATTAAATTAAATTTTATTCGAAAATATCCATCGGTTTCTTACAAAACTTCAACTATATCCGACGTCCTTGTTAACTTATCTCCTTTGGTGACCATACCTTAGATTTTAGTAAAATATTAAATTTTATAATATTGACAATGTAAACAATTGTTGAATGCCCATTAAAAAAAAAATATATACCTACCGCCATCGGCGCACCCATCTCTGTCACATTAAAGATTAATTTAACACCGTTAAAATGTACCCTATTCTCGAAGTTCGGTACTTAACGGAAAATCTTTAATATCCCGCAGCGTTCAACAGACTAGGAATAAGTGGGTCTGCTTTATACTTATTTGGGCCTCGTAACTCAGATCCTTTGTGAGGTCTGAATATCAAATTACCCTATACAATATCACCCAATATTATTATGTCTGATATTACCTAAGTTCCTCGCGCACGAGACGGTAGCTATGAGACACATCTGTCACACCAAACACTTATTTAATCTTCACATGATTTATGAAATAATAATGACAGTAATCCCGCTACCCAGTTTTACGCGAATTCGGAGATACGCGGTTTTTCTTTTTGATCGCCGCGCGCATCGGCCTCCCCACGCCGTCGCCGTCGCCGCCCTGTCAGTGTTCGGTTTACGACAAGTTCGAACGTGTTCCGCGTAGAATTGTTTTACGTACGCAGTTCACTTAATTGATTATCTTTAATTATGTCATTCAAAAAATGAGTCATTTGAACCTAACAAGAAATGAAAAACACTGTCTATGGAGTGTAAACTAAATATTATTTGACGGCACGGTTGGTGCAGTGGTTAAGCGATTGACTGCTGCGCTGTGTGTCGCGGGTTCGATTCTCGCACGGAACAAATATTTGTATGACCTACAAGTAGTTGTTCCGGTTCTGGCTGTTTGTGTATGTGAGTTTAAATGTTTGTAAACGCACCCACGATACAGGAAAAAATCCTGGTGTGGGGCAACGTTTTGAAAAAAAAATATATCAAAGACTTTGAAACGAAAATAAAACTTTGTGAATTGGCAAAGCAATTTGACCTACCGGAATCAACAGTCATCATTTTATTCCTAAAGTCAAACGTTATTGCCAATTGAAAGAAATTCCATTTAAAGTGATGCTACTAATTAACAATGCACCAGGTCATCCTTCTACAACTCTAATTAATTTCGATCCACGGGTGGAAGTTGTATTTTTGCCAAACACTACCAGCTTGCTTCCACCAATGGACCAGGGAGGCATTAAAACATTTAAAGTTTACTACATAAGGCGATCATTTGCACATCTAAATTAAATTATGAGGCTAAATAACGAGCTTTCTGTCAAAGACCTTTGGAAGCAATTTGATGTTTTAGATGCTGTAAGAATTATTGGACAATCTTGGAATGAGATTTTACAAAAAAACTTTGAATAGCGTCTGGAAAAAGCTGTGTCCATTTTTTTTCACCACAGAAACCCAACAAGAATCAGCCTCAGACCCTGAACAAATAGATAGTATAATTGAAGAAGTGGTCGATATTGCCAAACAATTAAATTTAGAGGTGGATGTTGATGACGTCCAAGAAATTGCTGGATTCACACAATCAAGACCTAACAATTGACGAACTTATGGAATTGCGTGAGCATGATCAAGACATTGAACAAACTGATTCGTTAGACCCAGTTGAATCGAAAAATCACATGACACGATTTCAAGTTTAACAGAAGGCCTCAGTTCAATTGAAAAGGGTTTACAAATTTTAGAAAAACTAGATTCCAATGAAGAGCGCGTTTCTACTACAAAACGGGAAATAAGAAAGTTACTGGCATGCTACGGGGAAATTTTACATGAGGAAAACTTCTTACAGCTTGACAATATATTTAAACTTGCGAAGCTCCATTTGAATCTTAACTTTCCTCAGCAGGTTGCGCACGCAGAACTTTTGTCCAATGCTTAAACTCACTTTGCGTAAACCGGTCGGTTTAACAAACAAAGTTAAGAATGTGTGAAGTATGAAGTTAAAAAGTGAGTGCCCAAAAGTTCTGATTGACTATCGCGGTTCAATGTCGCGGTAACACGTGATTGCTTGTTCATAATTTTAACTCTGTACCTACGTCATTTGTCCAGTGTTATTCCACAATAGAATGTAGAATCAAATGAATATTTCGTTATCACTATCTAGTGACCTTATTGGTGATATTCTTCAGAAAGGGCAGGTGCGTAGAACTCGTAACCAGCGTGCGTGTACGACCAGATGTATGAACGTAAACGAAACAAAAGGATTTTGTAAGGATCATACTATGTGGCGTTCTGTAGTTTCTGCCTACCCCTATGGGAGAAGAAGAATTTATGTAAATTAATTGCGGTTACACTTGCACTCTGACGTTAACATTTATGAGCACCACACATTGCTATTACTGTGGACTACATTTACTTGTGCTACTATCTCATACAGAATACCTACATATTCAAATTATAACTAAACCTTACTGCTGACCATCCTCTTGTACAATATATTCCTTGTTCATCGAGATAACCGAGATAACCACTAAGAGCCTGAGCACGCAAGGTTAGCTCCCAACACAATGTTAATAACTTCACAGTATTCGTTTTCCACAAGGATTACCAACATCAAGGGAATGTCCAGAGAATACAATTAGAAACATACGTAATCTAAGTTATGGTGATTGAGTTTCATTTTGATGAATTATTTCCATTGAGTACGTTAGTACATATATGTAATGTTTGGTGTCAATACATTTTTCTATTAATTCATTGTCCAAAAGAGGTAGCTGCGGACTACGGCACACAGGAAGTATTTTATTTTCAGAGACGTTATATAATTATGAACAATTGAACATTAAGCTGTCATGGCGTTACCAATCTATTTAAAAAGCCCTAGTACTAAATTCATAATCATAAGTAATCGGACTATATTTTTCCCATTGCTGGGGCCTCTGACCCAGCAATGGGAAAAATATAGTGTAATGGGCTATAATCTACCACGTGGGCCCAGTGCAGATTGGTATGGGACATATACCAATCTGTACTGGGCCCGCGTCTTCAAATATTTGGTTCTAGGACATGCCGGTTTCTTCACGATGTTTTGCTTCACCGTTTTGAGAGCAGTGGCGGTGTAATAATTTACACAAAGTAAAGCGCCTGTCGGGTTCGAACCTACGACCTACAACTCGTAATTCGCGCATTACCACTGGGCCACCGCTGCTCTGAATACTATAGGTATATATAGTACTAAATTAATTAGAGGTAATTGTCGAAAATGATTTCATTCGTTATTGTAAACAATATAATGATCCTATGCTGTGGTAAAGCTTGTAATTAAAGTCACCGCGCTTGTTAGTAGGTGTACAAACAGTGATTATGTAATTAATTAAATAACAACATTATATTCTGTATAATAATATGAAGCATTAATCCTAATTAAAATTAATATGGTTCCTCGTTAGAGGAGATCACAGCGATTCATTAATTAATCTCTCAGTCACGCTGCTCGTCGTAATTGGTAATTACAACGTGAATATTGGAATCACTGAATACAAAGCCTTGTTAACCCGCGTATGGTGTCCAGTAATATTGGTACAAATGTGGAGCCACTTATAATCACGTAATGCTAAATATCTTCAAAATCACTAACCGTACCCGTCGCAGCTAAACGCCTGATATAATTGAATGAACCTCACAGCCACGCGCCTAGCTTACATTGGCGACACATGCAGCGGGTATTGCAAGTCTCTACAGACATTAATATGCAACACCGATTACTGTTTACTACAGGATTAATTTAGATCTTGCCGCAAGTGTTCAACTGGTTAGCGATTAAATTTTAAGCAATTGCATTTGAGAGTCGGATGCTTTCAGACTAGAAATGCTTTGTGATATCGTTAAAATGATATTTCCCTGTGGACCCTTATTTATACATTTTTTAAAGTGATACTTTTTAGGCGGCGATTTGATAATTGGACGAGAATTGAGAGTGAAATTTCAAGAACGCGTCACGTTTAGGCAAATTTCGTTACATGAGAGAAAAGAAAGTTTTAGCTCTCTCGCTATCTCTGTCTCTTCTTTATTTTTCAGAAGTTTCACTTCTACCAAGTGAACGGTGCTACACGCTCAATTTTCGTTTTATTAGATTTACATGTCTCACACACATCAACTGCGGTGTCAATTGCGGTCTTAAACGTTACAAAAAGCTCGACGGCATACCATCATTACCCCATTTAATTCCACGTCATTACAACTAGCTAGAAAGGCCGCACATCTCGTTAGCGATCTAGAATAGACGAACATTTCTTGACAGAGCAAAAAGTGCGAAGAAGTTGATAAAAAACAATAACTAAATATGTATTGATACTAGAACTGAGGATTGGAGTGCCTATACCGAGATGATTTGTAAGCGGAACTGCCCGTAAAAAAGATTTACCTACATCTGATTCCAACCTGAACTGAAGAAAATTGGGTTATAAAGTTTTATATGCTACTTGTACGTGTTCTTGAGTTTGGGTTGTTGACCCTTACACCCCGCTGCTACCATATTATGTTCCGCACAAATGCCTTCACCCATAGCCGTTTTATAAAGTGCGATAAAATATCCGTGTATTTTTGAAAATGGTATCTGCGCTGGATTTTCAAATTGTTTTTTTTTACGTCACGTAAAAGGAAAAGCACTCGCTTTTCCTTTTATGCGACGTATAAAAAAATCAGCAGAGCAATCCTACTGACGGATGCTCATTGTGGCACATCCCGTCTAGTGACGTCATCCACCACACTCACTAACTTCACCTATATTTTTGTTACGTGGGTGTTCCAAGATCGCAAAATAATCGGATCCTATTCCTTGTTGAACCTTTCGTAGCAGAAAATAAAACGAGGAAAAATATTTTACATTAAATAGAGAAGTAGAAGGAATTCTATGGCGCTTATAAATGTACGAGTATTCCAAGGGAATTTCCACATGTCCAGGTGCACAAGCACACAGGCTACCGTTTTTGACGAGTTAAATCACGCGGACGCGATCGGAACGTTGTTTAATTGAAACTCCACGGTTTAAGAGTATACAGGATATTGAGGCATAACGTTAGTAGCATACAAAACAACTTTTAAAATGGTTTGTGTAACAATAATTAAAATTTTCTTGGTCTAAAGCCTTTTGATTGTAGACATGAGAAAAGAGGTTCAAGCAGTCGTGCTAAATGAAAGTCCTTCTTACTGGACGGACGGTGGAGTCTTCTGCCATCATTAGCATTGTGTAGTATTGTGTATTGGTCTAAGCAGAAGCCTGGATTCTGAAATCGATGTGCATTTCGCATATTTATTGTATGTAAAGCTATTGAAGTGTAAACATCTCGCACAAAACCCTCTAGAGATGCTCTCATGTGGAAGTAGAACGGATCACTTTATATCTCAAGGGATGCTGTGTGATGTGAAAACAGAGAAAAGGTGATTCGGTTAACTGTAATGTATGTATGTAGGTAAGTAGGATAAAAAAGAATGAATGTTGTTCAAATAATGTATGTATGAGAAGTAAAGATATTTGTGTTATATTTTTGTTGAAATCAGAGATTGAAAGTAAAAGTGCCCTATAATGAGACTGTTACTAAACAATTTCATCATGCCCAACTACCATCTATAAAATAATGCGACAAACTTCAAACAATACAATGGATTGTATCTGCTAAACTTCTGACAGTAAGCCGGTCGGAATTGATTGTACTGAAAGACATAGAATCTTTTGTTCATTGAATTTTCATTGAACTACAAGCTCTTAAAGTTACAGTTCTGAAATCGTTTCCAAATTGTTGTCATTCACAAAGAAAAGGGGTTTTTTTGGGTATACAATATTCTGATATTTTTTTTATTTTAATGGAAGAATGAAAAGTGAAATTAATGACACTTACTGGCTATAACCAAAGCTTATAACATCAACTCGACAGCAGATTTTCTCTAACATCCTATTGATTCAATTTGCTCATCATCTTAATTTATGTTCAAGAGGGAATCCGAGGGGAATCATATATTTTTATTGGTTTAGGAAAAATGGCTTCCGCAATCAATTTTGTTTGTCTGTGAAGCAGACGATATTGAGCTATTTGTTGTGTTAGTGTAACAACGTAATCATAATTGTTTTATAGAATAAATCTTTCATCTTCCCCACAGAATTGAAAACCTCACCACGAAGCACTATCAATACGTTTTGTGTTTGTGAACAAACGTTTACTTTGATGAACTCGACAATTGAGTTAACAAACGTACGTCAGTCCCTCGAGACTGACCTTTTAGAAGTTGTTTGTAGTGAGAGACGATGAGTAAACAAAGCTCTCGTAATCAACCTGCAGATCAAAACCGGATTTATTCACGCAACAATCACCTTGATTTGCTTTCTAAAACCTGCTCTTCACTTACCTATCACTCGAAAATTATCAGGGGAGAAGAATCCCCTGATAATTTTCGAGTGATAGGTAAGTAAGCCTTTCCCAAATACAGTACCTAATATTATATATTCAGTGATGGTACTTACAATGTACGATTTTTCTGAGATCTCTACGATATTCTTCTTTAAGGAATTCATTCTGATTCTTTTGACACATCCACAATGCACGTCAGAATTTAAATAAATGCAGGAAATGGCTTCAACAAATAATGTTACAAAAATCTTTTGGCTTCAAAACGTCAGTCGTATTTTGCTGTTAGCTTATTTTATATTCTTTGAAACATAGAAATGAATAGGGGTGTTTTTATTTTGCATGTCAAAGGTTGTTCACGAATTGGTTGATCTTATCATATTGTTATTAATTAGTGATCTTACCAAAACTGTTTTAATTGTTGGTGTCTATTATGACAGACTTTAAAAACTTCGAAGTCTGTATTTTCAATCTGGTTCGTATTTTCTTTGACTCATAAATACCTACATATAGTTAAGTACTTTCCTCCACTGTGTATTCTTGGCATCTGAACGAAGTTTCTTAAGCTTCTGTATCCGACTACATTCGAGTATAATAGCTCTTCTTTTCTCTATAAAAAGAATCGTTCATTTGAATATACTCCTGATGAGTTACTTGTTATATTGTTCTTGTGTACAATATTTGGGGAAGTAATTATATATACTTAATGAATATTATAAATTAAGTTGTTGGTTATTTTTTCGGAAGTTAATAGCAAAAATCTTATTGTTTTTCTTTTCTTTGTTATTCGGTAGGGCGCCTGATTGGCGCAAAATTTGGTTTGAGGACTAGGCTTAGCTGAAATTAATGTTGTTTAAGAAAATATAAACTAATGCAACAATGAAAATCCAGCAAAGTTGCTACAAATTCAGTACGCCCGTAATGTGCGGTTTCAATTACACGTGAAAGTTTATTTATGTGCGCACGACTACACATCGAGCTATACCTAACCAGTAAAAACATTGTATTTAATGCTTTAGGTAAACTGCCTTTCTCATAAATCCAATTCGCTACACAATACAACAAGTGAGCCCGTTACATACAAATACAAGGTAACACATAAACTGCGGGATGACGCCACAGTTAACACCCACAGTTGACACCCTCGCGGCGGGTGCGCGAAGCGTCACATTTACATATTCACTCACATTCTTACTGCAGATGATATGAACAAGGACGCGTGAAAGTGTTAGATATGGCAACATGTTACACGTGAGAGTTTGTCGTTGGGATCTTACATTTCTCTCTGCAAGGTATATAACGATGGGAGTTTATTCTTTTGTCTCTTTGAAGTCTTGTACGAGTACCTGACATTCTCGTTCAAAGGTTTGTATTTTAAAGGCATGCGAAGCTCTGTGAATGAACAAGACGTGTCCTCTTTTCCAGTTTCTAAGAAAAAAGTATATTTTATCGTAATCTGCAAAGAAAGTTTACCTTGTTTTTTTTTTTAATAAATACGGAATATTTTACGTAGGTACCGTTCGGGAACTGAAAACGATATTGATAACTATTCCTCCGAATCGCACGTTACAGAATTTTGTTTCAGTGCGGTTAGTGGAAGTGCTAGGGTGCGGGAAAGTGCTGTTGAAATCAGTGCTCTAAGTGGAATACCTCATATTTTGCGTATGCTCATATTTAGAAAAAACCCAAACAAGTGACTATTGTGTTCCATTGAAACAAAATATTATGTTTCTTGTTTTATTCATCATCCGCTCACCTCACATTAAACAGATAAGTGACGTGTGTCGCGTCGGTGACGAATAAATACCGCTGTGTGACGTCACACGTTGAACGGATCACTTTCCGCTACCCCACGTCGGGTATGTCGGAGTATTTACTGTATTCTCTTTATGCAGATGATATTCTCATGAATCTATAGATCTGTTTAATGTGCCCATTATGGCCAAGGGAGGTTTGTATTTTATGTGAAACGTCAATATCTTTTACACAAATAATGTCTTTATTCATCTAGATTGCAAACCAGGGGCTGCAGTCTCGATATTCATAGCGATCGCTTTACGACCGAATTCGGTCGCAAAGTCCTGTCAGTCCATACATTACACCTGTCCATCCGGGACTTTGCGACCGAATTCGGTCGTAAAACGATCGCTATGAATGTCGAGACTGCAGGGGCTGTATGTAGAACTAACTCCTTTTCTATCAAGAGTGAATATTAATAAGACAATATTGTTCGCATTAAAGAATATAGCTTTGATGAGAACCTTGGTAAATAACAACAAACAACCAAAGCCTTGATTGAGCCTTTGACTTCATAATTCTTCAGTAAGTACCTAATAACAAATTCTTTTGCAATATTCATAGAAGATTACGATTGGAAGCTAATATTGAAGAGTTTTTGAATAATTTACCTCGTGCCGAAAAATCAAGGGAAGCAAAAATAAATAAGCAAACGTACCTGCTTATTTAAGCGGCGGAATTTCCTAATATCAACTTGGCAGAATTGATTTTGGGGACGCACTGAATAAACCTTAATAATTTTTGAAGAAATGAAATAAATTTCTTACATGAATCATCCCGTGCCTCGAAAAGCACGTTAAGCCGTTGGTTCCGACTGTCATTCGTAGATCTTTGATAGTCGTAACGGTTAGTTAGAAGTCCACAAGTCTGACCACCAGTCTTTGCCAAGGGTTATCGTGTTACCCAGTAACTGGGTTGTGGAGGACATATAGGCAGTCGCTCCATGTACAGACGCCAGCACATCAAGCTACCCGAAACTGTCTTCCCAATCAACCTTGAACCTAATGCTTTAGCGACCGAGTTGAAAATCTATTAAAGAAATTTGACAGATCGTAGTAGCTTTATGTGCTGGCGTCTGTACAGTAGGTACCTACTCGTATTCAGCTGCGTCCGGTTAGACTGGAAGCCAACCCGAACTAAAATTGGTAAAAGGCTAGGCAGATTGAGTGATTGACAAATTTCATTGAATAATAAATAGGGCACATCATTTGATTTAGTTCTATCCATTTAAAAAATCCACAACCGATATTATCTTGACGGTGTCTTTAACACAAAGGAAAGGTTTGTTTGTATTCCCAATGTCGATACAGAATTGACTTATTGGATTGGAAACTTGTACCATCAGAGAGCTAGCTCGTCCCTAGATCCAGATATCGAGGTTGTATAACAAACTATACTATCCAACAAAGGCGAAGAGTCTACCACACAGATAATAATATCAAATCTTGTGCAACTTTATCATCGTCTCTCTATTGTTATGTTAAACACGATTCCAAGTAGGTCGTAAGCATTCTAGGTAGGTAAGCTTTAATTTCCTTACAGAATGTGGTTCTGTACACCGCGTATATTATCTTAACTCCTTGGTTGTACGAATGTGATGTGTTCTGTAGTCTGTACTTGATAATTTAGCATACAGGGTGGAACAACGTCCAGAAGAAAATTTTAGACGCCTCTCTTCACGAGCTTCCCGGAACCCCCATGCACGTTCAGCAATTATTTATAGTGTAGGATCTAGATGGTTATTAATATTTTTTGGGAAATTCATTCACATCAAAAATTCTCAATTCTCATAGAGCTAGACTCCAAAACCGAAAATAATGGCTGAACATACATAATGAGGTGTTTCGGGAAGCCCTCGGAGAGAGGCTTTTGAAAATTTTCTTTGGATACTATCTATACTACGAGACTGCAGACACAACTGCAGGCATCACCCTCATGTATATGTTTACATGTTCGAGAAGTGCGTGAGATGAGACCTAAGCGGTGCTTGCCGCGGAGTGCTTTAATTATTTATGTGTATGATTTTACCATAACAGATGCAGATTGACAAACATAACAATACCTAAACTCCAAAACATATATTTTAGTATTTAAAAGCTGAAGCACAATTACCACCAATGCTCTTTATTCATTGTCATTCATGCGCCCAACGTTTCATCTCTCACATCCGTTACAGCTTTTTCACACATTTTGCGGCAAATTTTATGAAGCTTATTTATTGCGGCCCGCCACGACTTCCCGCGGTAAACGTTTATCTTTAAAGCTCGGGTACAATTTGGATCCAAGTATAAGTGAGAACAATGTCTCAGTAAGAATTGTAATTCTTCCTAAATATACCTAAATATTATTTCTTTCAAAACATAGCTCATTAGCATTGTATAGCAGCTTTAGTAAACAATAATCACACGAAAACATCCAGAAATACAAGTAATTAAGAACTAACATGCTCAAATCCCGCAGTAGAAATACCAAGCTCGAAAGTTAAATAATTATAACTAGTTCCTGAACAAAACTCATCAGCTACTTGACAATAAAAACAAAGCTTTGACTGCGGATTTTTATCCTCGAGGCGGCAAGCCTCCTTGCCGGACTGCCGCCATGGGATCTGGAGGTGATAGTCCTCGCGCGGCTGTATGATTGGCGCGCGGAGGCACTACGCCGGGGCAAATCGTGGCGGAGCGGACGGACCTCCGGCGCGATCTCATGGTGGCATGGAAGGCGCGACTTTCGCAACCGAGCGCAGGGCACGCCGCGATAGTGGCGATAAGACCTCTCTTTGAGGAGTGGCTAGAGAGGCGTCACGGCGTTCTCACCTACCACTTGACGCAGGTCCTTTCCGGACACGGATGTTTCGGGAGGTTCCTGCACATCATCAGGTGGGAGGAGACGCCTGGGTGTCATCACTACGAGGATCGCCTAGAGGACATGGTGGAGCATACGGTGGAGGTCTGCCCCGCTCGGGCGGAGCACCGCCGGTGTCCTCGTAGAGGCAATCGGCAACGGCGGCGACCTCTCGCGTCCGGCCCTGGTTCAAGCCATGGTCCGGGGCGAGAGGTAGTGGGAGGCAGTCACCTCCTTCTGCGAAGCAGTCATGCTAGCGAAGGAGGTGGCGGGATGGCTGAGGGAGAGAACCTCAAGTCTCAGCCACCGCGAGAGACACTCCGGGCGTCGGGAGCCGCGTGACAACTCCCGGCCACCGTAGGCGCGGGCCTGCGGGCGGAGAGTAATGGGTAGCTCACCGTACGATCAGGACCAGGCCCGTGCCGGACGGCGCGTATGTGTTCCACGCGCGCCTCAAAGAGATGTCAGCATAAATGAAGGGGCCCGATAGGGCCGAAGCCTACCGGGGTAGCGGGATCATCCGAAAGGGTTACCGCTGCCCTGGAACAGAAAGGGCTAAGGAAGGAACACGGGTGGGTTTTAGTCAGTAAGAGTCTGACACTCCCTTCCGCTCCACCCAGAGCGGGAGGGGCCATTGCCAGGGATATTATATTATTTTCCTTTATTAAGTTTTAGTTCATGTAGGAAATGTACGGGTGAACAAGATAAAGGTCAATGTAGAATTCATGAAATATAATAAAAATAATGTCCGTTCACAGCACTATAAGTATATATATAAATATAGACACAGAAGTTGTAAGAAGAAACACAACGATAGAACGTGATCACAAATCCACTATAACGAGATAAATAGAAATTACGGAATAAAATTAGCACATGTAAGGCTCAGCCATGACAGATAGTTGACAACTACAAGAGCGCTACTAGTGGCGTAAGGGTTACCGCTGCCCTGGAACATAAAGGGCTAAGGAAGGAACACGGGTGGGTTTTAGTCAGTAAGAGTCTGACACTCCTTTCCGCTTCACCCAGAGCGGGAGGGGTCATTTGATGATTACCCGCAAAAAAAAGCACTTATATGTATATGTACCTCTTCGCACATACGTATCCAACTCTGTACAAATTATGCATAGGTTAAGTATATGTAGCTAAGTGGATTTGTATTCTATGAAATTATAGAGGTTTTAGTAGAAAATTCGAGATATTATTGTTTATGTAGTAAGAATATTATTAGATATTATGATATTTCTGAACGCAAACTAAGTAACTAAGCAGCGAGTTTTTACTCTTAGAATAGACTACTATTTACTATTAGAATTATTTTAGGAACTTGCCAAATCTAATGAAAATAATTAATTTTCATTCGATTGGGCTTGGCTAGTCCCCTAAACAACATAACGCGCAATCTCTCAAAAGGAAACCACTTTAGAACGAATCCCTAACACAATATTGTCCAAGGAATAATAAAGTTATGAAGGTGAGGAAAAACTCTCATAAAACTTGTGATGTTACGGTTTCAGCCAATCTAATATCACTACACGGAACTATGAAACACGTCACGTCGCCAAATTAATTTGATCCCTTTGTACGTTGGAGCTCACTTAAAGCTTTTACCATAAAAATATGAACCAAAATCATCGTCTCTAACTTAACATCTTAGAATGATGATGAGAGTCAATGAATTGGATTAAAAGATTTTAAAATGATAAACGAGGCACACATTACTCACGAAGCGGACAGTTAAAGTACCGCAAGGGGACATCTAATAGATGACTTCACCTAAGTCCCTGTCTTTTTCCCACAAAAGTAATGATCGCTTTTTATTAAAAAATATTCAGTAGCTAGCAATCTCAAATACACTTAGAGATGTTTAAAATAGATTTCAAAAGACGATTGGTCAGGAGTGGTCGAACAAGGTCATCAAAGCTTAGTTTCATGACAAGGCCTTCTGCATGAGTTATGATTTAATCGTAATAATAATGTCTGAATAAGGATATAATATTAACAACAGTTTATCTTGATGCAGGCTCGTGATGCAGCGCCTGTTCAGCGTCACTCTCTTGAGCATCGCCGCAGAGCACGCGCACGCGCATCGGCGCGACAGCGAGCACCAGGGCCCACAAACTTGCGGCGGACACTTGAAAGCTTCCGTGGGCACGATAACGTCACCAAACTTCCCCAACCCTTTCCCCGTCCCGATAAAGTGTATGTGGATGGCGAATGGGACTATATCGACATACTTTACTCAGCAGTACACTACCAGTGGGTTCACCTTCACTGAGTACATGTACTATGACGAGTCTTACAAGTTGGGCGAGAGGAGAGCGCTCACCGTCACCGACGAGAACATCACCAGGATCAAGAGGCTTCAGGTATGTTTTCTTATACCAAGTTGATCTTTATGTAAAACTATTTGGTTACTTATCCCAATCAAAGGACGGAGTGAGTCACCAATATGTATAATAACAGGATATAAATAGCTTTACGTTGCATGTCGGTGCTCAGTTTAGGTTCCCAGAATTCATCTTTAGAAACAGTAGCTACTACTCAGAATGATTGGCATCGTGTTGACCAATACGCCCACATTTTAAACCTAAAGCACCAAGAGAACATTAAACATTTCATGCAAGAAAGTGCTTTCGGACATAAGTATTATTTCTATGGCATATTTAGAGCGTAGATCGCCTAATATCTCACATGTGATGGCAAAGCACTAGTTTATTTTAAAGACCAGCTGTTTTACTGAAACGTTTTATACAAAATTGTGCTCGTTTCTGTTTTGAGCGGTTCACTGTAGGCAGGAGGATAATGTGTGCCATATTACTGTAATTATTCAACATAATGAGACTGTCGTCGACTGTACGGAACGAGAAAATAATGTTGTTGTCTTTTTATACGCTTGAAGCGAACATGAATGATGTTGGAAGTCGAGTTTATTTTTTCTTTATTTTAATCTGTCAGCTAATTATTGTATGCTTATTTTCTATTCAATGATTTCTTTTTCCCATTTTCATTCTACATACTTAATTTAAAGTCTTAAAGGTTAAACTTTATACCTCATTGTACCTTTAGACACCTTTCTTAATTCTTACGACTATAAACATAATGGGGTTTATTTATAATCGACGAATTTTGAATAGAAATCTGAATCTATCTGTTTGCCTTTTTGCAAAGTAATTGTTTGTTCAACGTTCAATCGCTCAGTTTAACATAGATACACTAGAAAATATCTCGTTTCATAAAAACAATATTTGTTTGTTTTCTTTCGAGTTGAAATAAACCACTTAATCGTAATTGGAATCTTACTAAAAGCAGAAACAAGATATTTTAAATTCTGAAGGGTAGGAACTTAGAAGGATAATGTTCTCGGTTTTTTATAATTTATTATTAGTTTGTAAGAGCAAGCTTATTTATCTGATACTGTTTGTGTCGCAAAGTAAAATAATATTAAGTTCTTAATACAATTTGGGCTTTTAGACCGGTCACTTTAAAAATATTTAAAATGAATCGGATCTAAGCTATCTAAACCCAATCAAATTAAATATTTAATTGGGTCACGTCCTTAACACCTTACCTATTATCACATTCACGTCATCTACACAGCTCCTCATACTTCACATGACTCTCTGGTTTATGACAACGGTTGACGGTTCGAGCACCCTGCCGCCCTCGCACCGGGTAATGCTTTACGTATTCGCGTTAACCTGTGTACCTTCGTCATCCTAATTAAGGTAGGATTAAACTGATTAAATAACGTGTGGTTACGGC
Source organism: Apamea crenata (assembly GCA_949629185.1). Lineage (NCBI taxonomy): Eukaryota > Metazoa > Arthropoda > Insecta > Lepidoptera > Noctuidae > Apamea > Apamea crenata. The sequence continues at coordinate 5,756,711 of OX451371.1, read as the reverse complement.
GTTTGTAGGTAAACCAGATGGTTACAGTAAATCTTCAGTAGATACAACAGATTGTTCCTGGCTCGTTTATGTTCTTACTACACTGTGTGAACAAAGTTTGTTTCGGAAAGTCAGCTGGCGTGTTTTCTTAACATCACATCGCTATTTATTGCAGCACTATTTTCAGCTACAAATATAAAGAAATAGTGTGGTGACCCACACTATTCCGCAAATTGTTTCTAAAGACTTGCATAGAATGAAGCGCTGCAAGCTGACATTATTATAACTTTAATTTCGCAAGAACATTGTAAGTAATAGTGTCAGCGAACAGTTAAAACGCTTTTGTTTAGCGCTACACCTGAGTGTGCCCTCAGCGTTTTCTTAATGAATGATAAACTTCAACAACGGCCGCATTGTGCTCGTTCAGTTCAACTCTTACAAAGGACTGGTTTCTCTATTATGTGTCGTGAGAACAATACTGCTAAACGTTGTTAATAGAGCCTGTTTGTACATTCACTCAATTAGGCACCACAGCACTACTGTAGGAAATAATAACAGCTTTTTCGCTTGTTTTTCTTTTTTCCCTTCTAGAGCTTTATGCAAATCTACAACGAGGTACCGCCATTGCAAAATGCACTACAATGTTATCCTGACGAAGTTTTTTAAGGCGGAACTTTTAACCGTCGTAAATGTAAATTATGCTCTACTTTAAGTTTGTGGCTGTGGTTATTTTCAAATCGAATGCTTTAAGTTGAGTCTTGGACAAAGGCTAGTATTTCATTACGTCATCAACCCACTTTTCTGCAAACTGCTTTTCCTACACAATACAGACTGGTCTTCATCGTGGCTGTGTAGCTCATTGTGACGCAACCGCGGTGACGTCACATCCCAGATTGGACGGACCTCAAACACGTAATATTATGGAGATGCTATAAAAGGCATGTGGTTTGGATCGCATTTCATTTACTATTGTTAACAGATAATGAGACATGTGATGAAAATTAGATCACGCTTGTTAAACTATTTAACATACAAAACGAACAAAACTGATTAATTCAATTCAGCTCTGTTATTTCTATTTCAGATCCTTTCTGTTAGTTTAACCGTGGTGGGTAGCGTAAGCTTTGACAACACAACACAGAGCTTACCTAGCATTACCACTTTGCGCAACTTTTTAAAATTGGTGTCACGTGCGAAAGCTCTACGATTCCACACAGTAAGAGCTATCTATGGTGACAGATGACACCCGGTCGCATTACACGGTATCAATAAAACACAAATGTGCGGGTTTAGTAACGATATGCAAAATTTTGCTCGTTCACGTGATCATCACGCCGGACACTGAGTGCTGGGAAAGCAGAATGTGCGCACAATGGTCATAAACGGGACGTGTCCTGTGATAATTTATTTTTTATTTTTCTCGTTCACGTGTAAACTTTATGGCACGTGTATGTGCTGAAATATGAGCTGAATGTTAGTGGTACATTATTTTTAGTCGTAAATATTAAACCTTAAAATGAGCCAGGCCGCTCTGGAAGCTTAGAAATTACCTACTGAAATAAAAACATCACTTAATTAAACTCCAGAAAATTACAGATGTTTTAAAATTAGCATGAAAAGACGTGCTTTAGAGCGGGATCATCATGACGGTGGTCAACCACGTGGTTGTGAGCTCCAGGTTTTAGATCCTGTTGATAGCAGATCTGACGATGGAAAGTTCAGTTAAGCTTTATAGTCGTCATATCTTTTAGATATAACAAGAAAAGCTTTAAACAAGGTGCTCGCGCAAGTTCGCGCATGTAGATACTTATCCAACACAAAGCTAAAGCTAATAATACCAATAGGTACCTACATTGTGTCTAGGCAATGTCTGAGATCAAATCCAAAAGGTTCTAAAACATCAATTCCGTTATCTGGAGAGATCTTTGGTTTGTATTTGCAAAAGTTCCATGAACAGTTCGAGTAACTCGTAACTTTTAGTAAGCTTAAGTCTACACGAGCGTAAATTAAACAGAGCTCAAATCAATTAGATATTTATCAATCTGAATCTACGAAAAGTTGCAAGAACAATGAGGGGCGTTTTTTTTTATTATATTAGTTCAGTGATATTGAAGAAGTTCGTCTGACTTTTATAATTCTTCAGGGAAATCTCTTATTTAATATCTATTACAGATTTCCCTGAAGAATTATTAAGTTTACTAAGTTCAGTTACTTGGTAATGGTTATACGTTGTGATACTTTGGGTTGTGTTACTTCATAATAATAGGTTTATAGAAAATTTATTATTTAGAGAACATCAAATCATCGACAATATGTCGCAGTCCTTCAAGGTTTTAACACATTGAGCGCCAAACTCACATTCATGAATACTGGCGAATTATCTACAACTTTACAGTTGATTCTAGTTGTAATTTAAATAATTCACTTTTTAAGTTCAACCCAATTCGGAAGCGTGAACAGTTCCTACGATTACTCAAGGTGTGCAGGGTTTATTTATTTTGTTCAACTCGATTGCAGTATTCAGTTTAGTGCACCTCGAGACAAGTTTAGTTCGCTCGTTTGTAGTTTGCAATATTTTATTGAACGTTTAGGTACTCATCTATACTTATAATAAATCTGTAGAGAGGTCAATTCTGTACATGAAATATATTTCCAAAATAACTATCAGGGGGTGATTAGGGATCGATACTGATGGCAAAAATGCAATCAGTAAAATTTTTGTCTGTCTGTCTGTCTGTCTGTCTGTCTGTCTGTCTGTCTGTCTGTCTGTATAACCGTTATAGAAACAAAAACTACTCGACGGATTTTAATGAAACTTGGTACAATTATTTTTCATACTCCTGAGCTGGTTATAGTATACTTTTCATCACGCTACAATCAATAGGAGCAGAGCAGTGAAGGGAAATGTTGGGAAAACGGGAGAAGTTACTCCATTTTTTACGCTTCCGTCGCGTGTGCAACCTTAATGGTTAAAGCTACACAGAAATCATGTATGACGGAAATGTTCTCCTTAAAATTATATAAAAAATATCCCACGACAGCATATGTCTATCTTTTATGGTTGACTCACAATAACACGTGTAACTCCCGATAGCTTAGCAGTTCGAAGCTTTCTGATTATATTTGTCTACTCTTACATTTATAACACTCTTAGTCATTCTTAATTAAAAAAGTTAACATTATTAACTATTCCATAAAAAAGAATCATAGAAATCGGTATAGAAACACCAAAGTTATACATGAAATTCGCTAATAATAAGCCATCGCGCGTGAATACTGAATCACGCTCGACGCGTCTCGCGCCTATAAAATTCAAAGTCCTGACTGACTGACCGACTGAGACATCAACGCACAGCCTAAACCGCTGGTCCTATAGACATGAAATTTGGAGACTGTATTCTTCGTGAAGAGTAGGTGTCCACTGAGAAAGGGTTTTTTCGAAATTCCACCCCTGAGAGGGTGAAATGGGGGGATTTCGTTTGTATGAAAAGTCTTATTCCTTGAGTTAATAAACTTGAAACTTGGCACAAATACTTATGTAAATAAATTATGAAGTTGGGCATTTTTTGTTTTTATAAACTACCCCCTAAAAGGGGATTGGGGGGTTTCAAAGTTTGTATGGAAGAATTTTAGCGCGCGGTCCGATTTAATCGAAACTCAGTGTTTATACCTAAAATTGAAAGGAAAGAATAATGTGTATCAGGGTTTTTCGAAAAAGTACCCCTGACGGCCTGAAAAGGGGTAGTCAATTTTATTGGGGAGGATTTTACAGCGTGGCTTGATTAACTCGAAAATTGGTATAAATAATCATTGAGTCAAGTTATGAACACATCCTAAATGATTTTTCAAAATTCCACTCCTGTGGGGGTGAAAAGCGGAGATACAGTTTATATGAAAAATCTTATTAGTTAGGTTAATAATCTTGAAAATTGGCATGGATACTCGCCTAAGTAAGCAATAAAGTTTATCATTATTAGTTTTTCAAAACTACCCCTCAAAGGGGATATAGGGGTGTTAAACTTTGTGTGGAAAAATTTGAACGCGCGGTCCGATTAACTCGAAACTCAGTGTACTGTGTGTGTACTTAAGATTAAAAATAAATAATAACACGTATGAGGGTTTTTCGAAAATCTACCCCTAACGGGGTGAAAAGGGGTAGTTAATTTTACAGGGGAGGATTGTAATAAGTGGCTTGATTAATTCGAAAATTGGTATGAATAATCTTTGAGTCAAGTTATGAATTTTTATGATTTATTTAAAATTCCACCGCTGTGGGAGTGAAAAGCGGGGATACAGTTTATATGAAAAATCTTATCAATTTAGTTAATAAACTTGAAACTTGGCAACAATACTTGCCTAAGTAAGTAATAAAGTTTATCATTATAAGTTTTTCAAACTACCCCTCAAATGGGGAAATAGGGGTGTTGAAGTTTGTGTGGAAGAAATTGAATGCGCGGTCCGATTAACTCGAAACTCAGCATTGATACTTTCGACAGAAAATAATTAATAATAAGTATGTAAAGTTGTCGAAAATCGACCCCTAACGGGGCAAAAAAGGGGTAATTCGGTTTTTAGGGGAGGATTTGAACTTGAAACTGTTACATTTTCACGCCTAAAACTGAAACTGAACTTCTGATTTGGCAAAAACTTCCGACATCCACGCGGGCGAAGCCGCGGGCAGAAGCTAGTCTTAAATAATATAATACATAGTTTTGAGCATAGTTACAAGCTGAAAATCATTTCAGCGTTTGGACATCCGTTTGAACCTAATTCTTATCTCAGTTTTCCAGTATAGTTTACTTATTCATCTTTCAAGTTGCATCGGCGTTTTTAAGACACAAGAATTTTATTACCTAACGATTATTACAAATAAAGAATGAACATATAAAACAGTTAGACTTAAAACGATATTAATACGAAATATTTTGTAGAAATACAAACTCACTTGTTTACAATTAAGTTATTACCACGAACCAAAACTTCAATAATCTAGACCCTGCGCGGTCTTTACTTTGACGTATTTAATTTCATGGGCATACCTACAAACGCCTCGCCGTGCCATCTTCAAGTCTCACCGCCGGGAGAATCGTATCATACTAATGAATAAATTAAATTAACCTTGTTGTGTTCATGTCTTACAATTTAACGTGGATTTACTAATTGATGGATCTTCATGACAAATTGTTTAATTAATTGTGTTGGTACTCTAGAGGTGAAATTGAATGAATTGTGTTGGAATTTCGGTTCAAGCTTTCTGTTTTTATGATTCGTCAATCGTAATATGGTTGCAAGTAATTTTCTTTCAAGCTGTTTAAGTCACAATAGTGTTAATCGATTGAGAAAAAATACCACAAAAAAAACCTCTTATTGTCCCAGGGAAAAGGCCTCTCCTCATACAGAGATTGATCAACACGCTTACCGAAGACGGGTTGGATGATTTCAGTCTTAAATTAACTTGTAACTCCAGAAAGATTTTTTTTTTTTGTATCTTGAAACGAAACGAGAGCTTTTCCATCAGTGATTGCTGAGCGGTTTCAGCTTCACATTATTGTATAAAAAGATTTAGAAAAATAAATGAAATAGTAATGAAATTACCGATAACGACCAACTCAATCAAAAGCAATTGATTCACTGAATACTATTAATACTATCGGAGCATTCTGGAATTAATGAAAACCAATCCAGCGGTTTGTCGAAACAAGAATTTACATTGAAGTTCACAATGTGTACCTGCGGTTAACAAATCACTTTATGTCCTTTAATCCATGAAGTAATACTTACTAAGGAGAACGGTGAAAGAGCATCGTTAGAGCCATATTTTTTTGAATATACGAAATACACCCATGCTATACCTGTTGTAAAGCAACCAGCAATTGATAACTAGCCCCAAAAATGTATCCAATTCTCAATTTAAGACAAAAAAAATTGGTAAGTTGCCAAATGGCTGGTTGAGTAACTACGAACATGAAAAAACAGGTACAAGTGAATTCAGACTAGCTCGGCCAGATTTTCCTATTACGACCCAGATCTTTTTGCCAATCCATACATACATTTCGATTTGGATTTCCCAGTATTTATTTTAGTTTTTGGGGCCAAGCACCAGGAAAACAAGGAAATTAAATGGATTACGTAACTTTGGGTTTTCCTACCCAACAGATTTTCTATTATTTAATTTGTTGTCTGTCAAGTTTTCTATTCTGTTTAAATAAATAAATTACAACATTTAAAGACCCATAATCATCAGTGAACATGGGCTGTTTTACTTATAGTTTTATTATCTTGTTCAATAGAGTCCCATTTTTTTAAAATAAAGATTCCTTTCTTTGTTTTCACTTCTTATAGTTTACCTAGGAGTGTCGGTAATGGGATGACGTTATGAGATCGACGCAACGCTTGATACGTGGGCGAAACACAATTTGTCTTTCTTATTGTCACAGCGGCTGTCATATTCAGAATGTCACAAGTTTCAGCGGATATTAAATGAATAAAGAAGAATAATTAAGGGAAATTGTGGGCCTTCAACGTAGAATATTTACTTACACAAGATAATTGAGAGTGTAATAATTTGGTTTTTGTTTGCAAACTTCAACGTCTTATGATTTATTACTATCTCGAAGTCTTATAAATAGAAAATGTATAATAGGTTATCATCTTTGCTCGCTAGTTTCGAAGGTAAATTCATAGCTTGATGATAAAACAGAAGCGCTACTCACATCTGCCAGAATCCATGAATAACTCACTCTGTTGCAGCAGCTGTAATTAGTTCGTGAATCAGTTGCACTGCGTTTCTGATGTCAACACACCACATTTCAATCTGCTTATGAAATTAACGTTAGAGCATGAAATAACCCACATAACTACATTAATTATAGCCTCATCACTCATTTAGTTCGAGTGCCGCCATCGTTCGCTTCTTCATTTGCAAACATTTCATAGCGTTTTAATTAATATACCCACAGTTCTTATGTAACACAATATTGCAAAAAATCTTTTATACCATCCTTCCCTCGTCTCATTCAGCGCATCTCTCATGATATTCATGAAATATGCGGAACCACGTGCGAGGCCGCAGTAAGGAATTGCTTCACTAATTAAAATGCTGGAAGTAAGAATGTGGAGCAAGACGAGTGAGGTCGGGTGATAACAAAGTGTATGGCGTATATAATAATGCTATTGAAATTGCTCATCTGTATGATATTGGTTTGATGAAAGAAGGATTTAGAAATAGGTTCGTTTGCGTTCATATTTTGAAAATAAAAATCCGTAGGATTTTCCGCTCATTTGAAAAGTTCCTTTTCATTGTAAGACTGTAAAATAATTTTAATAAAACACCAGCACTACATCAAAGCAAACCAATTTCAATACGAGTACTCGGAAAACGTCCACATTCAATGTACAGCGACAATTTAAGCTCTAGTTCACCGCAGGTTTCCAATTTCCATCCATTTCCGCCGGAGGTTCGGATCCTGAACTCAACTAACGAGAACCCTCATTTGCATTCTTTGTACTTATGATTACAGTTGACATTTTGTTTCTTTTTTGAACTTATTGCATTAATTTTGTGACTTGATTAGTGGCCGATAAAAATTTCAGGCATTTTCATAATGTAATTTGTTCTTTTCACGCTTGAGGAGAATTTAATATAACATCATACTTTGTCACAGAGGTTAAAGGTTAAAAGAAATTGGCAAATTACGCCATAAAGAATCTACTTAATCATAATTTATTACATTGAGTTAGTTTTAATTTATTACATTGCCTTCGGGGTTAAACTGATAACATCACATTAATTTTTTATGATTTTTTAATGAACAGCCTCCTATTTAGAAACCCTCATATTTATTGATTGAATGATCGAGAGCTCATAGTAGGTTTTCGAATAAGGTAGACCAGGAACGGTACTATGCACGAGAGTGGTTTGAACAGGGCTGTTCAAACCACTCACTTAATAAAAACTTTGTGCTATTGTGGTTTACGTTCTTCGTTTAACATTTATAATTTGGTTGTTGCTTCAAAGATAATATTTGTGCTTGGATGTGTGAGTGATTCTACATATAACATGACGCTTGTATGGAAGATTAATGCTATGTAAATTAATAGAAACGTTTTTAAATTCTTTAAAATATTAATAAAAAATCATTTTGCAATAGTGTTAAGGTTTGCGCGGTTGCTACGACGTAGCACACGTGACGTCATCGCTACGCTTGCTACAAAATACGATGTTGAAACTTGGATGCCCAAACATCTACCTAATTTCCCTGTAGCAAAATCATTAAATAAATAATAGCGCAACCTTATACCTATAGAAGTACCTATACATTACCTTCCTCAAATTGAAACATTAAGTAATATTTTCGTTACTAAAATAAACCACAATTCAACCTAAAACCAATTTATGTGCTATACGTGAGTGTAACTCGAATTTATTTATGATCTTTTTTATATCAATCGTGTGTTCCGTTTATGTTAACGTTTTCATGAGCTCTGTAGAAGGGTATCAAATACGAAATATAATTTAATATGTATTGAAGAGACTTTTACTGACTTGGCAAAAACTTAGTACAAAAATATTTGTTTCATACGAATAAGAAAATACTCGTATAAAAAACCAATGCAAATGTACTCGTTATTCTATCGAAATGTTATCACGTTTAGTTTCTAAAAGTAGGTAGGTACTTATAATAAAATTGAAGTGCTCTTTAAGCGTGTTGTTATTGGACCTTTATATTGCTTTTCTATCGTGTTTTTCTCCGAAAGTGTGTCTAATAGGATCTCCCACTTACATGATAGGGACAGAACATATTTATTTATGGAGTAACATTTTTTTTTTCCAAGATAGCAACACATTTTTATATATTTTCTTGTTAATACAGATTTAATAATTTTGGTCCTATACAGTATGTAACAAAAACCCTGTTGTTCCTTGTAGGAGCGTATATATATACCTATAGGCTTACCATTATTGAAGTTATAATTTAAAAAAAAACAATGGTGGCCGAACATTGTCCATAATCAGATAGTTTTTAAATTCGATACATTGTTACAAAATGTTTTTAACATCTGCACTTACAAGTACTAATGGATCTAGCCTACGGTCGATAAAGATTGCCGCCGCCGGCGGCGGCCCCTTTGATTCGCGATAGCTAGACAGGTTGGCGCCAAAACACAAAGCAGGCGGCACGCACAAACTCCCTTTGTACGACCGCCACTAGCAGATTGTCACTGTCTCACTCTCTCACTGCTCCTCAGTCGCCCGCGCAACTTACTTCCGGACGGATGTATCATACGTTGACAGCATTAGAAAAAGAACCAAATTATTGTGATTTTGTGAGTGAATTTTGTGTGTGCGTTTTTTCCAAAATGTCTTATTCAAATGAGGAATATTGTAGTGTACCAAGAACGTTTCGCAACAGCAAGGAACATAACTTTGCGTCGACGATGGCTTCCCAACGTCTCCACATACGGACGTTCAACATTGGGTTTTTGTTACATACTGTATACTCGTAGGTGGTTAATAAGTAGTGAAACCGATCTTTAATCTCTTAATGAAGTGTTACACAAGTTATGTAGTTATTTATTATAGTATGTATATTTTATGTGTTATGTGAGGGATCCATCTGACGCACATAACCAGCAATGAATAATATTTATGTAGATTTGATATTTCGATACAAAGCGTAACATAAGGTTTTCGGATTACGGTGATAGTTCGGGTTCGCAATGTAGTTTCCTGAAACCTTTCTTATTTGAACGGTGCTAAGGTTTCTTGTTCTGAACATATTTTATTTTATCTGATAAGATCCGTGATTGTTGCCTCATGTAGGTAAACACCGTAACACTTTTTAAGTAATTAGTTCGATCACTGAGCGCTTTCAAAGTGTTCAGTTATAATTCCTTTTAAGATTAACACTATCCATACTCTCAGAGACCGGCTTCTGTCCTTGGCAAATGTCCAAATTCAGGGCAATAATATGAACAGTGGCAGTGGTAGTGTCGTTATCAAAAGCAATTGTCTTGAGTGGCTTTCATTAAGATTATATTTTAGCCAAATGACAGAATTTTCATATAAGAAGTTGACATTTAATATGTCATGAAGATGTTAATGTCTCCTGTATAAAATATGGACTTGTGTCAGTCTCTTTTTCGTATTTCACGAGTTTAAAGTTACAAATCATTAGGTATATTAGTAAAGTGGAATACAAGAACAAAACCGACAACTACAGTAATATTGAGCCATACTCAGAGTGCACACAAGACAACAATCACATTTCTCAGGGCTGGTCGATAGCGAAATCAATCGGACTACAAATGATGAAATAACACTTAGACATAGTTACTTAGCAGTTTAAGTTATATTTAAATGACCTAATAGGCTAGATTGTAATGTGAATAAAGTGCCACCGATTGTGATATTTTATACAAAAACAAGTGTTTATGTTTGCCAGTAAAAAAAGCATTCTTTATGTAGTATGCGCACTTCGTTAAGCTTGTAAAACCAACCACTGCAAACACAAATTCCGTGAAGGACTCTGAAATCTCAGTGTCCGGTGTCTCGGTGTCCGGTCTCAGTGCCCGGTGTCCGGTGTGTCGGAATTTGTAAAGCTGAGCTTTGCCAAAAACCTGTCTTCCTTGTATTTCCTCGTAATATTGTGAAGTGGTGTGCTATAATACTGCAATATTGATATCATTTGCTATATTGTATGAAAATTGCACATTACTAGTACTTTTTGATATTCTATTTATTTTGCGTAATTTAAAAATGTTTAATAGACGTGGGTTTTAAAATGATGTCCTCCCTTTTAACAAATTAAAACTTTGTGACTTTCATATCACAGAGAAAAAATAACTAGACCATCTGAATAATTTAAGAGATTGTTTGATTTATACAATGAATTTCGTCGAGTGTGGTATTTATTTTGGACAATACACGATCATTATTTGAACAAAAAAAGCCTTATTTTGGAGTCATGTCGAAAGTCCACTCGATCATTTTGAGTGATGAAATCCTAAATTAGAGATGGAATATTTTTTATTCCCACATTTGTATGATTTAACTTAATTTAACACGCTGATTTATATAAAACGAAATAAAGTTGGACTGTATGATTTTTATTCTATATAAAAACCTGTATTTGATGTAAATGCGAACGAAATGAGAACGAAATCCATCCTTGAGTGTCATTAGATGAGCCAATATTGGTGACATGTTTTGGGCAGCTAGTTTACCTACCTTTATAGACAACCAGCCGGTCACCGGCCGGTATAAAAAACCGGAGTAACAAACTGCAAAGTAAGCAAACTGAAGTGGCACTGGGCTGCTAAGTTTTTCAAAGGACCAATGGACGGTGGAACAAATGAGTCCTAGAGTGGACACCGCGTATAGGCAAGCGTAGTGTGGGCGGCCCCAGCTAGATGGACCGGCGACCTGAAGAAGGTGGCGGGGACAGACTGGATGCGGAAAGCGGAGGACAGGGCTTTGTGGCGCAGCCTGGGAGAGGTTTATGTCCAGCAGTGGACTGCGATGGCTGAGTTGATGTTTAAGACAAGTACTTAAATAAAATTATAAACTACATTATAATTGCTACTCTACAGACCAGAAGCAACATCGTCATGGTTTTGCCAATCTTCCTCCACGAATATTATTTACGTTAATCTATCACATGGCAATATAATAGGCTATGATCAGAATATCATCAGGCAGCCCAGTGTGTGTGTGCTCACGATCTACTGATCTAGAATCTTTAGTGAGATGGATTGTGCTCTCTTTTCATCGTTAGTGGTCTGTGAAAATCGTCTAATTGAAATTAATTACCGATACACGTCATGCTGCGGTTCGAGTAACTAATTGGCTAATGCTTGAGGTCTGGCTAATGCCTGCTAATTAGATTGGTTAATACAAATATGCAACACCGATGAATTGGTATTTTTCGTTTTTCCTCTCCTTCATATAAGTAAGTTAATGATATATGTAGGTACTGTTTCTGTTATTCAATAACAGTTGCTTATTCATAATGTTCAGTAGGTATTTGTAAAGGACTGCGGGTAATAAACTGTCACATAGGTACATGTATCAAGTGCGTCAGTTGTTACGTAGAGAGGATACTTTAAGTGTTCATAAAAAGGAGATATTGTGTTGCGAGGTGTTTATGGACCGACAGTACTTTGTGTGTACCTTCCGCGCCGCAGAAGATATAAACTTGACTTGTGTGTCAGCTTTTATTTTGTGATTTAACCGAATATTTAATTTTATAAAGTACATAGTCTCATTATTTTTCATTATATTAATAAACTCTTTTACGCTATAATTCCATTTACGAGCCCTATGATCGGCGCTACTTCTTATTTTATTTCTTTATTTTATTATTGTGAAACAATAAACCTCTTTTTAAGATCCATTAATCATTTTAATGGAATAAGAAAGTGATTACGTTGAAAACGGCGTTTCGATGAAATAAAATTATTGTGTTTGAACAGAATCACTTAATAAAATTGAAGAATCGGCTTTAAAAAGCATTTTTTTTTGGAGCTGGATATAACTAATTAATTACTTAGGAATAAACATAGGGAAGTTACTGTTCTTTTTGTGTTTTTGTACTGAGTTTAAAGTTTTAACTTAGCATGCCTTTTATGTTCCTTCTGCAGGGATGTAGGCCTCCTCACTGTGAGAGGGACTGGGTCATAATCCCCCACGCGGGCCTAGTGCGGGTAGGTTTAACTTACTACAAAATCCCAAAATTGGGTACAACTGAATACTCCCATTAGTTCCATACACGGAACTAGTGAGTTGCAGTAGTTCCATGTGGAACTAGCTACATGAAACTACTGGAAATAAAGGAAAGCAACGATTAATTTACATTTTTAGATCATTTTGAAAAAAAAATCGTGTTAAGTAGGTAAAGTTCGACGTATTTCCGCGATGGTGTTCAAAACTCGTTAGTAATACGGTAATATTGCGCTTCAGCCGACGCGACGCGACGCGAATACTTTACGAGATTGATGCATATTAAGCGAGATTTACGCACTTCGCTGCGTTGTAGACAATGGAGGCTGCGGTCGTCAGAAGATGTAGATATGGCGTATATAATGATGTATGTTTGTGGAAAATGGTATGTACAGACGCCAGCACATCAAGCTAATACAATTTGTCAAATTTCTTTAATAGATTTTCAACTTTATCGCTAAAGCATTAAGGTTCAAGGTTGATTGGGTAAATTTGACAGTTTCGGATAGCTTGACCTGCAGGCTGGCGTCTGTACCTAGGCATATTCTATAAAAGTGTACCTACATTCTTAGTATTCATTATTGTACAAACTATATTCATGTTTGTTGCTCTATAAGGTCTATGGTTGTTGTATTGCAAAATATAACAAGACACGAGAAATATTGACTACAAATCTAAATTCATTTAGGGGCCGAGACGAGACGTACCTATAACTTAAAAGCTTGTAAATAACCGGCACCCTAATTGCATAACACACAATCAATCTCAATCTAAATCATTTTGAAGGATATTGCTAATCCATTGCTTCATATGTTAAAAAAATGTGTCATGTTGTGTCTGCTCAGCAACGTAAATAACGCAATGAATGTTGTTGAACTGTCAAAATGAAAATGATTCCGATTGATCGTGTGTTACGCAATTAGGGTGCGGGACTGTTTTTATAGCAATTAATTTTATAGCCTTATGGAATTATGTCATCAAACACGATTTTCTGTCTCCTCTGGGATTGGCAACACGATTGATTTCTCAGATTATGGTAAAAGGTACCTACACGGTTTCCCTTATTCTTTTTTTCAGTCCGAAGGGATTATTATGGATTAATAAACAGACATAATTGTTTACTTTATTCTTTTAAGTCAGCTGGGGAAGTAAAACATATTTATAATACAACATGGCTGCTGTGCTTGGTCATTAGCTGGGGCCATCAAGTTCGTATTTGAACATATTAAACTAAGAGCTTCTATTCTTAAGAGAAAACTTGGAAGTTATGTATTAGTTAATCATTATGTAAACATAAGTATAACATCAGGATACCCATTATTATAATCGCGTGACTAAACAGACTTTGTCTTATTTCAAATACTTTAACGTTATAATCATGTCTGAATTTTGTGTAGAACGAAAAACGAAAATAAAGTTTTAAACCCGGAAAAAGAACAGTTTCTCACGCGATATTTAACAAAAATGTTACGGTATCTCTTTGTTGTTCAATGTTTGTAACGTATCATAAAGTGCGCTCTATTATGATAACCGAACTTTTATGGTTTTCCTTTTTCCCAACATGTCTCCCGGAGGTGTCGTAGAATTTGCCGTTGGAGCTCTTAGTGCCTATGAACCAATATTATCAGAACAAGTTTAAAGAACAGTGCTATCATCAAGGACTACGTTACGTGTTCGTCTTGTAATAATGTCTCCTGAATAAATGATTTATTGTTGATATGAACCACTTTCATATATTATATTACTTCATAGTGAGGATTGCAGGCAGCTGCAAGCAGTCATAGGCATAATGGTTAAAATTGACAGGCTACAAGTGGATGTTTGTAACTCCTCTGTTTATACGCGTATTCAGGTAGTGAGATTTGATGTTCTTCAAGCTTAATGATCACATGACATGAAGTGAACGTTCCTTACAGCAGTTGCAGCGTATACTTATTTGTATTACAGTGAGCTCTATTACTTTCTGGCTTATAGTGCAGTGACCCATTTTTCTCAGAAGATGAAGTGAAAGCTACTGATGCACTCCATCACGTTTATAGCCGCAACTCTACCATATGTGACACATAAAACGAGACGTGAGAACTTAACACGTATACGCACTAGCTTTTGCTAAATAAGGCAATCTCTACTTACCCGTATAAGCGAGAGCACTCTCACGGAGGCGCTTTAAAGGAAACAAGTCACACCAACATAGATATGCTTATATATTTTTATTTATAGCCTTTCCATCGATTTATAAGAAAAATCGTGCAATATGTAAGCTTATGCTTACCGCTATAAGCTAGTGCGTGATAAATTGAACAGTTTTATGATGAATGTGTTGCGCATGTTCTGTCATCTATAAAGTATTGTCGTGTTTTATTGCTGTAAAGACATTACGTCATTAATTAATACTGATATATTTAGCACGGCTGGGAATATAGTGAGTGGGAAGCGTCGTGTATGTAATTAATTGCTGAAGTTGACAGATATATTTTCTGCATCCAAGTAAGTAATAATATCATGACACCTCACTATATACAGTTATTATACCTACATACACTCATGGCTTCTTCCCATGGGGGTAGGCAGGATCTACAGAACGCCACCACCCTCCTTACCATATATCTTAACTAAGAGGCATAACGTTGAGACGTCGCCAAAGGATTTTTAGTAAATTGAAAAACCAACAAGTATTTTGATGTTTTTTGTAAACTGTACAAACTATTATTGCGAAGTATTTTGGCAAAAAAGAAAACGGTTTCTTGCTCTTGCTGATTTACTTGCCTCAATAAATCCAAATCCCTGTTAGTACCTTCAGAAGATGTGTAGCAAACTACCAAAAATAGGAGACTCGTAAATAATGAATCGGATCAATTGTAGCAGAGATCGTGATATATCTACGTGTTTGTATTGTTAGAGCGTACTTCAGAGAATACAAGTAAGACAATCAATCGGAGGTACAGTCAACAAAAGAGATAAGTATGCAGGGTCGTCCGACATAGTTGAAGTTTAGTAAGAAACCGGAACCGGAACCGGAACATGGATGTTTTCGAATGAAATTTAGTTTCATACATGAACTGTTTGTTTCCTATTAATTAAATAAAATTTTATCGTATTTTTTACTTATACGTTAGTTATGTTACCTTTAAAATTTTATAAAACCGCCATTGTTAAATCCAACCGAGAACATTAAATACGTCTTCATGTTTTTCTTACAATCTCGAAGGCTATTAGTTTTTCTTGGAGAGGAAAGGCGATTTTCCTGTTATCTTCGCTCTTCATTTGAGTAAATATTCCTCCAACAAGGTTTTCATTTCAAGAAAGCTGTAAAAACTTCGTTATCTTACAACTCATTACGGATTTCAACAGCAGCTAACGGAGCCTTACTAATGGGAGCTCGCAATACTCGTAAATAACTGAATAACACTTATGGTTGGGAACTTGTGATTATTTCAGGACTTCAGTACAACCCTGCGGCCTGTATGAGCTTTTATGTCTGTTTTATACATAAGGGTCAGCAAGCCAGGTGGTCACCAATTAAAACTTTGATGATTTTTGATTTCTACCATTTTGTGGGCCAGTCGCGCGTTTTAGGGTTATCCTTACTGTCGTATTTTTGTAAACGACAGAAGTAATGTTCCTCCTACGGTTTCCTAGAAGATCGGTGGCCGCCACATTGCTTCCGCAATTTACCGTCGGATGACGTCACTAAAACGATATTTATGAAAGTTTGTGTATTTTTCTAGAGAGCGCTTTCTGACACCAAAGTAAAATCAAACCGCGCTGCCATCAATTTCATGATAGCCATCACTGCGGCCACCGCACTTCTAGGAGCCCGTAGCTTTACACATTTTTTTCATTTGAATTATGACTTTACCTTTTTGTCCTGCACCAGATGGTCTACGGCTGGATCAAAACCATACTAAACAAACTAATGAAGGGACATTGATTTTTATCTTTACACTATGGTTTCGGCTCATTCTCCTGAATTGCTTCTAGCATAAAGGTCTGCTCACAATATTTAATGTTAGATGCTTATCGTTACTTGAACGACGCGTTCTATCGACGCGTTCGTCTTGTCAATAAGTAACCTTATATTTTGAACCATATTTTGAAGATAGGAAAGTCACAATCGTAAAAAACGAATACCGATTCACTAACACCTAGGCATTTATTTAGGTGTTGCCTATTGATAGTGAAAACGGGTATAAACGTCATCGTCATCATCCACAGCCCGACTTCACTCACTACGAAGCATAAGCCTCCCTTTACTTGTGCCCACGCTCCTGTACTAGCCTCGAACGGACTTATAGCATGGAATTATAACACAAGATGTCTAGATGACAAGACACGTAACTATCTCGTCTGCTTTAATCAGAAAACAACTGATAACAGCAAGCCAACAAACTTTTTACAACCACAAGGAGCTTTAGGTAACTTTGTAATACATAAAACCCGAACCCTTATCTTCGAAACTCAACACACAAGCGAAACACTTTTATCACGTAACTTTATGTTACGAGTCACAAATATATCGCGGACTGTAACAGCGTGTCTCCTAGATGACGTATCTGGTCAGCAGCGCTAGTATACACAAACACGCTGTGAGGGAACAGTTTCAACCATGGCGCCATATTTGTGTTTGGTTCACGACTTGAATTTCGTTGATTTGTTTTCTCAATATAGTAAGAGAAGCAAACTGTTCAATATTGCTCAATCAATAGTTGGAATCTGTGTTAAAGTCCATGAAACATTATAACAGCGCATGATAGCCTTTACCAGAAGTCATCGTTTTAGTGGTTCAGCCGCTTCAATATCATCAGGATTGAATTTAAATCCACGGGTACAACAGTGGCTCCTCTGACATCATCTCTGTCATCAGAGTACAGTTGCCACGCAACCATCGATGCGACGCTCCGCTAGAGTGACAGCCACCAGCCAGTGTCACTCTCAGCCAACCTTTTCGGTGACTTCAGTATCAGTAAAAGTAGACGTCAGATATCTTCTCTATAATATAAAAATGAATCGCTGCTAAGCGCAAATCTCGAGAACAGCTGAACCGATTTCGCTAATTCTTTTTTTTTTAATATTCCTTGAAGTACGAGAGTGAGAGAGAGAGAGAGTGGGTGAGTGGGGGAGTGTGAGTGTGCGAGTGTGTGTGTACGAGTTCGAGTCGTTCCTTGATGGTTCTTACGGAGAAAAAAAATGTAAGAAAGTGGCTTCACGCGGACGAAGTCGCGGGAAAAAGCTAGTTACAAATATAGAAGAAACTGTGATGCGTTTAAATTGTCGCGGACTCGCGGTGAACAGTTTGAATTTTTCTAGATGACTGAACTCTTATGTTTATTCATCTAGCTCCAACTAATATTTACTTGTTGCTCAGTGACCATTCAATCTATCCTATTATATGTGACTGCTGTTTTACAGATAGTAATCAGAAAAAATCAATGTATCGAATAAAACAATAACTTTGTTATAATGGCCTCGTTTGTATGATATACGAAAACTTTTGGGCGGTTTCAGCACTTTACTGCGTTTCTGCCAGACTGGTTACAATAGCACATTCATTTTTACGTGATCCTTTTGTACCTTTTTAAAGTACTTTATGTGGTTCAGAATGTACGAATGAGCAGTAATGGGGTACTTTGCTCTGTAATGGCTTTATTATTTACCCATTACTGAACAGATTTCGGTTTACATACAGTTTGTTAGTAGCCATAGGTTTATAGCTTATGGACTGTATCTTTGTACTCGTAATTAAAAGACAATAATTATGTAAGTACCTACTTGAAATGTGATCGGCCATCCTACTAGAAATAAAATCACACATATGCGATCGATCACCCTTCGACAGGACTGCAACACATTATTTACAGTTAATTGGATTCTTTCTCGTTAGAGTATCACGCTCGCGTATGGTGACGTCACCGTCGTCGAGTGTTGCCTGTAATTAACTGCGCAATGTATAACATCGTGTTGAGTTAACAGATTGTGGTTGCGTTATTACAGTTGGTTTTACTTCATTTGATGAAGTGGCAGTACCTCCATATTAAAAATTACTCTTGTGTGTAGAAATAGACTGGAATCCTCTTGATCGTGTAACAGAAACTAAGCAATTTGAATAAGAAGTCACTCGTACAAACTGTCATAACATAACTGACACATTATTAATTTTCAACTCAGCCATCATGTTATAAGCTTAGATTATACTTCATTAGACTATTCCAAAGGTATGTAATGCCTGCCACGTATAAGAAACACTAGCTTCCGCCCGCGAGTTCGTCCGCATAAAATTTCAAAATGTGTGAAATTTCGGCCCTCAATACACAGCGTCGCATCCCATCGCCCGCTCGCTCTATTACTTCGCTTTGCTTAATAAACTTAACTCTCTGTTTTTTTTTTTTTTGCTTTTCTCCTTATGATCGTAGAGTGATGTTAAATAGCCTCAAAAATAGTTCCAGAGATTAACGCGTCCTAACAAACAATCAAGCAAAATACCAAAGAAACTGTTCAGCTCTATTATTAGTAAGTATAGATATAGAAATACAACTACCATGTTCAACAATCACACTACGATTAACCAAAGTACCTATGAGTACATATACGTTTAAGTCAGAGTGGTAATTCATACAATATCTAGATGATCGTTGTTATGCTGACGAACATAGTTCAGTCGTTGTACAGACGCCAGCAGGTCAAGCTACCCGAAACTGTCAAATTTTCCCAATCAACTTTGAACCTTAATTCTTCAGTTTTAAAGTTGAAAATCTATTAAAGAAATTTGACATATTGTAGTAGCTTGATGTGCTGGCGTCTGTACCTAAGCGTTATATTGCTGTGGAATAAAATGTCTCGCTGAACTACGGAAAGGATTTAGAAAGACTACGTCCATTTCTCGTAATATTGTGTCGTAAACATTGAGACGGTCATCCTTTGCTATACAATATAGGTAGTCGTAGTTGGGTTCCTAGTTGCAATACATCAGAAGAAGTTTGAAAATATAATCGGAACTACTTTCATCCGTGTTTCTGTTTATAGTTAACATTTCTCAAGCAGTTTAATTTATTCCTGTTTCGTGCAAGCCATTAATTTGGTAATTGGTCGTTTTTATCGCTGTTTTTGTTACAAATTGCTTATGAAACGACCTGGGTAAAACGTTTGCATAACAACGACACCCGACTTTAATTTTGTTATTTTGCTGCAAAGAGGTTCAGTATAACCGTAAACCAGTAGGTACCATACACACATAAATATGCAGTTGAGGTTTTTAGAGTTGGCAAGTTATTTTTTAAATGAATTGGACTACGAAACTCTCAAAAGGTGCTGTGGTCCAACTATTTTTAAAGTTGGACAACTGCCCCTAGTAAAGACCCATGGTCCAACTAGTTGGACAGAGCAGTTGGACCACTGCCCCGGACTGGAAGTGAAAAGTTGCGAGCTTATCACATTGACCCATTTACATCGCTACACTTGACTACTTACTAGGTACGATATTGACTATCACTTCACTTGATTGCTGCACCTTGTGCATAAAAAAAATAACTATTTTATTAAAGGTTTTTTTTAAAGAATTTTTTAAAAGGTAGGTCTAATCTTTCTGTCTTGTATCGTAGGCAGAAATCGGCTCTTCGTTCATATTACAATAATATACTGAATCAATCTAGACGGGCATGATAACTAAAACGAAAAGCAATGTAAGTTAATAGGATAACTTTCGGGTCGGTAATTTATAATATTGTGGTTACTATAAACGTATAGTGAAATATTTGTCATCAAAGCTGCTATAAATTCCTAAACACAAACCACACTTGCAACTTGAATTTCTAGAATGTTTCGTTTAACAGTGAGTGGTCGTCACACGGGAAATTACCTCTATAGTGAACAGAGGCTTGATAAACATTCCTTAACTCAAAATTTTAATCTCGACCTCAACCCGCAAGGTAGAGGAAGCATTTTACAAAAACGCGACAGCCATTTGTTCAAGCGACGTAGTTTCTGAATTTTTCACGAGATTTCCTAGGCTTTGAAAAGTAAATAAAGAAGTTTACTCCAGAGCTGCCTAAGATGGAGCTTCAAAGAATGTTTTACGAGTTTTCAGTAACCGAAGGTATTTTCAACGTTCCACCATTAGGACTATATTGTGTGGAAATAATAATATTTAATACATTAATCCCAGAATGGTTTTCGCCATTTACTCCCTCGTACAATGTGACCACATTTCGTTTAAGTTGTTGACAATTTGACTTTGGTAGATACCATTTAATAGCTATTTTTATAGTTTTTCGATAATGCTGTATCAACAGCACCCGGTGTTTATCTTTTGGAACGTGATCTACGGTAAAATAGCGGCGTAGCAAATTAAACAAGTTATACAATCGTCGTTAAAAGTTTATCTAAACGCCAAATACTGCCAGTTTCGATTTATCTGCGAGTTAACGTTTATTCTATAAACAAACTCTAATAATATTATGTTAGCACTCGATATAAACTTTATTTATTTTTGTTTAACTTTGATGTTTATCTGTAGAGTTATCAGTTTGTGCTTACTTCTTAAATTTCATTCTTAATTAATAGTGCCTGACATACATATTGACTTAGAATTCCCGATGTTCTTATTATGTTAAAAGATTGTACCTACTCATTGATGGTTTCAGCTAAATCTATTCAAGCCGTACATTCCATAACGGTATGTTTTAAAATACCAAACGGTCACAGTGCAATTTTCATTTATATTTGAATGATTTTCGACGTTTATATCTGCGATATCACTTTAAATTAACTTTTCAACCACCACTCCATTTACAGATAATAAGTATTATAAACTTTCATTTGTTCAAGTAATTTACCTTTTTATCTCTTCCTGAAACATTGCGTCTGAAAAACAGTTTTGTCTTTGTTCAAAAGTTTGTCTTTCACATACCAAAATCAATTTTGTTGAAAAAAGTATTATTTTTTCCTCGCGGTCCCAATTAGTAGTAGGTATTATTAGAGTTCGGGGAAAAAGTTGTGTAGTAATTGGGAGTTTAAGTTATTTCATGACTCTTTCAAGTTTAATTCCGTATTTAAAACCACAACTTAGCAACGACTAACAACAACTTAACAACAACTTAACAGCAACTTAGGAGGTAGACGAGAAACTGAATTTGACATCGTTAATTCATACATTTCTAGAACTTACTACAGCCTATAATGTTTCCGCTTTGGGACACAAGCCTCCTCTAAAGCGATGCTATACTCGAATCCCGAATCCCGAAATTCAGAATAATTAAAGTTATTCGGCTTTAGTTAGTGTTGCAGGTCCCGTAACTACCTACACTTTGACAAAATTATTCGTTCAAAATAATTGAAAGCTGCAGCTTCCCAGCTGCTTAAAAGCGATAGTAATCTAAGTTTGTTTGTATAAACAAACTTCATGTAGAAATACTTATTCGTGCTCACGAATACACTTTACAACAAAAGGGACTCGTTTGTGATAACTTACATATTCAGTATGGAAGAGCTTCATCATTGCGGTAATGAAACGGTTTTATTTCTGAGCACGAATTAATATGTCGAGCATGTAGGTATGAAACACATCATCGAAATTGACCTAGTCACATTTCGATATCAAACATGAAATGCCTACTTTTTGTATATTTAAAGCTGCATAAAATAAATCGAGTAGTTATTATTTTAATAAAACACACAGGAACAATATTCATACTAGAGAGTTTAAAATAAAGAGTTTTGACCGTGAAACTTAACCGTCGTCAAAGTTGCAAGACTCTTAATTACAGACACCATATTTTACAAGATAAAGAGCAAAATCAAGGTAACTCTTGACAGCCATTCTCCCTGAGGTGGCTTAATTAAAACTCGAAGTTCTCCGACAACATCTGATTTATTACCTCGCTACGTGAAATATTCATAAAATTAATTTACCCTGGAACAATTCTCTTTTCTGAGTAACTGAGGGCTGTAGTGTCTGTAGAACATATACAACTGTATGTATCAAGCACACAAACTGAAACAAATGTGCAAGCTGAATTTTGTAAATACTTATTCTTTATATCTGAGTTGCTCAGCAGGCTATACACAAAATACGTAAGTTTGGAAACAGTTAAAAAGGGCACTCCGAGTGCGAAGTGAAATAACCCAAAAAGGTAGGTTTCTGAGCAACGTGTCCTTTTCACTTTTCCAAAAGTATCCTTTTTAGCCACATGCAGGCTTTTGTTGACCTCAGTAACCTCTAAGACCCTGAAACGATCGAAGGCTTTTATAATATAAAGAACACTGGAATCCTAAAATGCTTCTTTGTTTCCTATTTATTTAATAGAAAGTCCGATAAATTCGTTACAAAAAAAACAGCATACTAATATGTTCCATTTTAATTATTAAATAGACTCCTGCCGACTTCCTCCTCGCATTAACATCATCAGTGTTTAATCATTAATATATTATACTAGCAAACCCGGCAGACGTCGCCTGCCCGAAAAAGTAGCCACCTACCGGGTCCAATTGTGTATACAGATCTTGTCCTGACAATAGCAAACACGATAAAAAAAAAGAATTATATAATTTGGTGCAGTCGATCGGAAGTTATGCGCCTACATACATTTCGGTGATTCATTTTTATTTATACATAATATATGTAAACAAAGTGCGTGACACTTCATTTAGTTTGTACAGTTTGAATTTGCCGCGTAATAACTTTGATGTATAATTTATCTGTGAATTTGTTTGATTCTATGGAGCGATCTGTCATATTGAAGGATTGATGCAGCATGTTAAATATAGAGGTTAGGTTAGATTAAACAAATGAGAATTAAATTGTAATTTGAACATTTTTAAATAAAAGGGATTAATAAGAACTGGTGAAACAATAGCTTTAAATGTTGTTTCTATTTCAGGTAAAATGTGTGATTAATTAATGTTTAAAGATTGTTTTGTAAAAGTGTTTAAACTAGTTTAGGTGATAAAATAAAATTTACTCTTTTCAGACCAACTCAATTCTGGTTATAGTTTTACTGTTCACCATAATATCCAATAATTATAAAGTAACACATTAAATATTATAGAAGATTATTTTATTATTTAACTCTTATTCCAATATTACAATTAAATACTACGTGGTTTTGGAACTTTAATTAGCAATAGGTACTCTCGCACGACTTACAGTAAGTAAAAGTTTGTGAGTATTCACATCTGTTGTCAACCACATTCATTTTCCGCATATTTGAGCGCCTTAATAGAATGGGATCGACCCTTATTTGAATAATTATTTATATTAGCCCACGGTCAACTTGAATGCCTCTGTAAATCACATGCAGATCTGTGTGTTTACGGGGTCCTTAACACACAGAACTGCATGTGATTTACAGAGGCGTTCAAGTAACTGTTACTGTTATAACTGGCTTAACTATGACGTCACAATATAAATTGTGACGTCATAGTTTAGCCGGTTATATTTTTGTCCTTCGCGTGTTTAAGATTAACGGGAAGGTTTAATTTTATACGACATAATAATATACGAGTATGTTGTATGTTTAGACATTACTGAATATTTTTATTCACAAAATATATTTCGTCGTTCATAGAAGTGTTAAGTTAATAACGTAGATATATTTATACCTAATCGGAGTGAATTAAATAATAACTCGTAGCTCCTAGCCAGGAATAATTTCATTAATCATAGCATTCAGTTGTATAAATTGACGTTTGAACTATTGTGTACCACAAGATTTATTTTCACACCAAGTTCACTCAATTACACCCGCTAACAACTAAATTGAACCACCTCAAAGGTTACTGCCAACTCAACTGTTAATTATGTACACGGTAATGTTCTTGGATTAGCAACAATCAGACGCTGATCTATTATAATCTTGATGATTATTACTACCATTGTTTGCTATTCTCTGTTACACCACTATCTACAGAATTATGCCTACCTTGTAGTTGGCAAT
The DNA here is from genome assembly GCA_949629185.1 of Apamea crenata. NCBI lineage: Eukaryota > Metazoa > Arthropoda > Insecta > Lepidoptera > Noctuidae > Apamea > Apamea crenata. The sequence goes on along the minus strand of OX451371.1, from coordinate 5,732,084 downwards.
ATTGATTGCATAATCGCATTATACTCATGTACATAATCAAACTAATAGTTATGTTTTCATGAGAAAGCAGGGCAAGTACATAATTATTTACAGTGAGTATGAACTACTAAGAAGCTCTTGAGAACTTAACTCCAGCTGGCACAGTTGTGTAGAGGTTCAATAAAAACAGTTTGATAATGTCTTACAATAGAATGTGATGCAACAAGGTCCATAATTCTTTAAAAAACGAATAGGAGTCAATATTGATTTAAGAATTTCTGACAGCACTGTTTTTAGGGTTCCGTAGTCAACTAGGATTAACCCTTATAGTTTCGCCATGTCTGGCTGTCTGTCTGTCTGTCCACGCCTTAGCTAAAAAACGATTGGTACTAGAACGTTGTAATTTGGCATGAGTATACACGTTAATGACGCCGAAAAAGTGGCAAAATAAAATTTTGAAAATAACATTATTTAGGGTACCTCCCCTACATGTAAAGTGGGGATGATAATTTTTTTTTCGTCCTTCCCATAGTGTAGGATATCGTTGGATAGGTCTTTAAAATATTAGGGGTTTGCAAAGACCATTTTTTAAATAAGTAAACTGTTCGTGACTTATCAAGCTTTAAAGTACCAATTTTCGTTAGAGTCAAGTGTCCCCCCCCTCTACCAACTAAACGGTTGTAGTTAAAAATTCAAATGTAACGGCAGTAGTACCTATAAATAACGAAGTTTAAAGAAAAACTATCACACTTAAGTGGGCTTTACAAGTTTACGAGTAATAGTCGACCAATTGTATTTGACTCGAAAATTTCGAACAACTCCATAGAATTCCTCAATTTTATTTTTTTGTGACGAGTGAGTAGTGTAGCTCTGTGTCCTGTATTTAAATTCAAAACACCGGCTATGACAAGTCTTATCCAAATCTCAAAAAAAAATTAAAACTTTCTGTGCAAAATTGTCGGACCAGGGGGGTGACCACCACCTCTTAAAGCAGTATTATTTTAATCTTACTTCGTGTGGGAAAAGGATGGAGCTATACGGAATGTATAGCTCCATCTCTTTCACACACGGAAGTAAGGTTATAATAATACTGCTGTAAGAGGTGGTGGTCACCCCCCAGGTGAGGATTTGTATAGGAAGTCAAATTAGGTAGGTAGTCAAGATTCAAGATTCTTTATTTATCAAAACATGAGTACACATACAGAGCATGCAAGTTATTGAGATACATTATTAGTCATGTTTGGCTTTTATCAAATCAAATCAAATCAAAAGTCATTTATTCAAATTAGGCTGAGAATCAGCACTTTTTGAACGTCAAAATTACAAAAGACAGTCCCCCAAAAACGCCCGCCCTTCACCACTTCCTAGTGCTATTGCTGGGAAGAAGAAGTGGCGCAACAAACTCCCCAGCAGCACAGCTGTCTGTTCAATTTAAAAAAATACTTGAATGTATACAATACTAGGTACTTATGTTCGGTAATTAACATTACAAAACCAGAACATAAAATTTAATTATTTGCCATAATATGTCAGCTAGCCACGCCAATATACCAACAAATATAATAAAAACTATACGTACTCAAGCTAAAAAATAATTAATTAAAATGTAAATAAAAAACTTACTACCCAAATAAAAGCCTCCAGGCATAAAGGGCGTGACAGCTTACACATTTATGCATTGCTGGGTTCTGCAGTAAGCTAATTCTGGAGAAGGAACATAAACATTGTCTTGCGTTAAACTAGGGTGACCAACTATTCTTATCGTCTAAGTAGTCGTTGATAGAATAGTATGCCTTTGAACAAAGGTTGGATTTTAGTTGAGCTTTAAACGCATTAAAAGGCAAGTCTAGAAAAGAAGAGGGTATCTTGTTATAAAAGGTTATACCAAGCCCAACAAATGAGTTATGAACCTTATGAAGCCGGTGAAAGGGGGCACGTAGTTTGTCCTTATTTCTAGTGTTAACACTGTGAATATCACTATTTTTAGTGTACAAGTGTAAATTTTGCCTAATATATAAAATGTTGGCAAGGATGAATTGTGATGCAACCGTGAGAATACCAATATCTTTAAAGAAATCTCTTAGAGAAACTCTGGCACCTAGCTGGTAAATTGCTCGAACAGCTCGCTTTTGAAGGACAAATATATTTTGTATATATTTAGTTAGAGCATGGTACGAAACTTTCAGTCAGCGAATAAGACCCGCACTTGGCTGTTACAAAAACTACGGAACCCTACAGTGCGTGTGGCCCGACACGCACTTGACCGGTTTTTTAGAATCATAATACTTTTGGCAGCCATGGAAAGTACGCAAGCACTTTTGTAAAAAGTTACAAAATCTTCACTAACGTAATTGGTCTGACCCATAGCTCTGACCCGAACAACATAGCAACAATGAAAATAATCTGGAATCTTCCCGAAACGTTTATATAGGAAAGGTCTAATTCATTCAAAATTCATCACTTGGCATGTTTCTCTACCTATAGATATCCACAGTCCGTATTAATAAACACTCCCGCTGTGTGGTCAAGCGCGAGTTTCATTTCCGGCTAATTGTGAACAATTTACTACTGGTAGTCGTAAAATGTTGGATCTGAGTCATGGATACCGTGCTCGGGTCGCAGGGCGGTAGTGTACATATTCTTTGTCGCAGGTTTAGTTTCAGGCTGTCTGTATACGAGTTGGTAATTGGTTGGGCCAGTGAATATTTAGGTATATTTAGTAACGTACTTGTTTATTTCATATTTCGTATTGCATCCGATTTTTCTGATAGAACGAAAAAGGCTAGTATCTATATGTTATGAAAATAATATAATTTACCGATTCATTTCGGTGGCACTGACTTCAGCTCATATGCGAAGTCAAATTGATTATATTCCTTCGAATATTTCGCACACGCACTAGATGAGTTTTTTTTAAATCGGCTCATAATTCACTGTCCTGGATACCGATTTCATATCCACACAACCATAAAACCTTTCAGTAGTTTTAAAGCATCCCTTTGAATTTGATACAGTACTCTTAAATAATACCTATAGCAAAATATTTCCATATAAAGCTTCGAAAAAGTAATTACTGTTTTGGACCCAGCCTATTTAGATGTATATAAAAACTAAAAACTACTGGCCGCTTGTTCTCAAAAAACTATATAGAGTGCCATTAAGTTTTATTGTTTTATTTATTTTTCCTTTCTTATTAAACGGCAATGCACATTCATTTATGAAAAATGGCCAGGATTTTATTTAAATATGTGATTGAAACCTTTTTAGAATTTAAAATTATTAAGATGTATTGGAAAATAATACCTAAATGTTCGGTGCAAGAAATCGTTAAACGAAGAATACAATTAGAACTGTCCTCTGCTATGAACTGCAAGTTAAAAGCTTTTGTGGTCCGAAGTCCCGTGTGTACGAATATAATGAGCCGATTCAATCCAACCGTAATCACAACGTTTACACAATGATTTCTCTGTTAAATCGTATATTGTCGGAATGAAAACTGAAAGGCGAATAAATTAAGCTGAAAATAAACATGTTCGTAGCGTAGGCTTGTCACACTGAGGCCGGATGACATACATACTCGTTGATTACTTGTTGCATTGGAGCGTCACACAGCTGCTAGGGTTTTCGCGTACAAATAATAACCAGTTGACATACTGTATTGATTAAACTTTCCAGTGAAAACTCAACGAGAGCAAGAATTTTAAACAATACTTAATAGAAAGTCGAGTGAAGTACCTCATTGAAACATTATCACGCTATTTCAATGATCAAATGAAACGCTCTCTTCAATACAAATTATAATTTGTGATTATTAGAACGGGACAGCTTTATTGTTTAATAAGCCGCCGTGCTAATACTCTCCTTTATAACATTTAAAGGGGACTTTAATGGCCTCGTAATTTAATTGAATAAATATCTGAATCTTGGAACCGTTTCGTAAGATCTAAAATTATTATGCTTTAAAATATTTCTGTCGGTAACTAGTTATTGATATTTCAAAGACTTGTATGATGGTTTACATGATAAACCATCATACAAAGTGGACGTGTTTTGTGCATAACATTGTAGGGTTCACTCCTCCCTTATGGTTCAGAAATACGCCACTAGTAGCGCTCTTGTAGTCGTCAACTATCTGTCATGGCTGAGACTTACATGTGCTAATTTTATTCCGTAATTTCTATTCATCTCGTTATTGTGGATTTAAGGATAAAAGCGTTCTTGCCAGCGGATATAATTAAAATATTTTCATTGTAATTAATTCTTCCATCGCAACCTTCCATGGATTAATTAGATTCTGCAGAAAATTAAAAAGTAATCACATATTATTATGGAGATAAATGGTTTAGACATTTTTTTTATTTCAATTGTAATGATAAACACTAAAAGGAAATACATCTTTCAAAACTTGTTTTTGACTGAAAAGAAAATCCCGCTCATCGATCCCTACTTTAAATCAGATAACCCCTGTAAAGTTATTTAAGACTTGCATTTGAAATCTGATAACACTATTGGGGTTATTTTCCTTCCGTTTTATAGTCGAAATAAAGGCATGAAGTTTTTTCCAAACGTGCAGAACTAAACTGTTTCAAATTCATGAAGTTTGTTGAAACTTACAATTTCTAAAACTTTTGAATGACAATTAACAATTTGTAAAATAAACAGCTGTGCGATTCTGTAACCGTCTCACCGTGAAAACTTAGGTGAAGTGAGCGTGGAGTGAGCTGTCATTCCAAATAATGCTAGGGATTGGACACTACTGACAACTCACATCAAGCTCACTTCACTTGAGTTTTCACGGTGAGATTTTTACAGAATCGACCGGCAGCTCGGTTTTAACGTAGGTGTAGTGTGTCTATTCTGCTGTCACGTCACGAGGAATGGCGGGAAACAGACAAAGTGAAGCAGGCTATATACTGTGGCGTTTGGTGTGGTAGTGAGCCAGTGAACAGTGATATATTTAACATAAATACGGAATAAACAGGTATCTACAGTAGGTATTGTTACGGTGATTTCCTACACATCAACGCATAAAAAATATATTCGATTATTTTCAAATTGCCATTAAAACGAGTGAGTAAACGTGAAGGCAAAAGGGACAAAACGTAAAGGTAGGTAGTAACCTACCTACTCTTAGGTAATGTAACACCATGGAGCGATGCCATAGAAATACTATACACGGCTTCTCATTTCTCGCCAGAACACAACCATAAATCAGGCTGACAACTCGAGAAAAACTCGCCAAAAGAATTTCACAATGTACAAGTAGTAACACCAACTTGGCTGTGATAATTTTAGGACAAAACTTTTATTTTTTAAACCTTTAGATTACTATGAATCACAAAACTTAGCAAACGGGGTAGTTCCTCTTTTCCGTGTGCAAGTGAATAATGCAAGGCGGCCTGCGAGGACGGCTGCGATGGCGGGTGCGGTCACGTGCGTACAGTTCTAATGTACTATCCCATATGGGGGCATTCTAACACAGGCGGAGTATATTACAACTGTACACCACCGTGTCTGCCACCGCCAACGTCTCTGTCTGAACAACAAATAAGGGAAAGTCTCAGTAGAATCTACATCATGGTATCTGTATACCACAAGTTATGCACGAGCTCAGGCCGAGCCTCTGTGGTTATTTTATTTTCTTTGTTCTACATGGAACATGTTTTATGACTTGTTCGTATACACAAAGCCAGCAATTTATCTGTTTAAAAATTTGGTTACAGGTACGTGGCTTTCAACCGATTTCAAGCGCTGCACTATAATCCCGTGAATAAAAATCTGACTATAAAAATAGTTTCGTGACCAGCTAGCGCGTACCTTTGTGCATAGCAAAACTGTTGAAAGCTTTCGATTGATTGATGCCCAAATATTTATAAGGCTATCAGTTTTTACATGAAAGTATTCGGTTTCGTAGGACATTATGTCACTAGAATGTAACGAAACATGGTTGATAAGCGCAGACATATTACATGTTTATTCATTGCTTCTCTATTGCAGCAATGCTATAATAACATCAAAGTTACTCCAGAAATGCCTATCTACATACATAGGAGCGACGTCCAGGCGCTAGTCTGTCTTAAGCTGCTATCTAATAGAAATGGAGATATGAATGAATTTATTAATTTTGTTTACAGGTGACACTGGCAGGTAAACATAACGCTGATGTACAACCGTCCGTGTCTTCATTATTAATTGGATCTTGTTTCTTCGTCATTCCTTCATTTTCCTCAATTATCCGGAACCTTGCTAACCAAACCACACGTCCTTGTCTCAGAAAGGTCACGGAGCTAATCAAATTGTTGGAGCCGGAGCGCGTATCCAGAGAGGCTATACAGGTAAGTCGGAGTGCGACGCAAACATTACACGGTTCTAAGGATGTTCATTAGATCAACGTGATAGAGAGACGCAATGGATGCCCAACATAATAATTATAGTAGGTACGTCTCGTTATCGTATATGTCTGGTACATACCAGTGATTGATTAGAGTTGTATTGATAATAGGTTTTCTAGCTTTTTGGAACGGCAGTTGTGCTACGTGGTGTCCTCATTAGTGTAAATAGTAGTGTAATAGTAAATAACACCGTTCAATGGAAACATGCAAGTTGGTGCCTACTGCCTAATTAATCAGCAGAATATATAAACCATTGATACCTGTTAAATACAAATGGGTAAACCTCATGAAACGAAATATCATATTGAATCGAACTAAACTTCGGGTGTTGTTAAAACAGTAACCAAAGTTCCAGAAATAATAAACTATCTGCGATGTAAGGCATCTGGCGTCTGCTAGTTTAAACACAACTCAACTTTAAATAGCACATCCATGCACGTAATAAGTTCCTCCACCATAACGCACAGTTCTTACAAATGGCTCTCCTCACTGAACAAAGACTCGCTGCGCTGTCACAAAAGACTTGCTACCCGACACTATGTGAACACTTTACACGATAACAGTGTAATTAAAGTAAAATGCACCTCTTGGATAACAATATTTTATTAAAAGAAAGGTAATTAGTGAATACGAAAATTCTGTTCTGTATTTAACCTGAAAACATTATCAAAGTCAATTTATAAGTTTATCGACATCGTGTTTATTGGGAAGGTAGAATAAATTAATGACATTAGAGTCTTACTCTGTGAAACACAATTTTAACACAATTCAATTAAGATCCAATCACCAGTTTACAAATTCATTTAAACAATTTCTTTAAATAGAAATAGATTTTCAGTAGATTTTAGAAGTTCATTGCTATAGGTATTTAGAAACACTCCTTAAGCGTTTTTACAGTCATCATTCACCTACCAGGAAACCTATGATCTTGTTGCTTTTACCTATAAAAATTACTTTTAAGATGAGCCAAGTAATTCCAAATTATTTGAAGAAGATTTATTGTAGTTTTCATAACAGTCTGACTGACAAGCGTCACATATTGCTTCATAAACAAGAATGATCGTCTCGACAACGACATACTCGTATATGTCGCTTCACTCCGCGCGTGCTCATTACATTAAATGTTGTCACCAATTCTCGTTTTGGTACTGTATTTTTTTATATGGAGCTTAAATAAAACTACTTTAGTGTTAAAACTTTCTGTAAATAAATATCGTTTTATGTTTACTCACAGAAAGTAGATAGGATAGATTTAAAGAATTCCTAGCTTAGCTAATCGAAACTACTAAAAAACTGAGCTGAAATTTCAGAATAGCAAGGCAACGACCAGACCAAGTGGCTATCAAAGATTCAAGGGTACTTGGTGCTTGGAAATCGAGGTTTAGTCTTCGAAATTTTATACGTCTGACACCCTTTTCTTCGGTCAGATTGATCGAAATTACGGTCACTGTCCGGACGATTTTATCCCAAATGAAAATGAATAAAAAGAAGAAGCGCTACATCATAAACTTTCTTTAGACAAAATAATATTTTAAGTTTCTCTTTATACAGGAGAAATGGTAATGATGGATCGTTAATTAAAACCTAACAAAATAAAAATAAAAATGACTGGCTGATTGACTGAAATATCAGCGAACAGCGCACTATGCACCCCGACCCTCTCCTAAGTACATGTTTACCGATGTAATTTGTTAGTAGATGGCCTTTGCTGCTATTGTTTCCGAAAAATTAATAAATTTTTTAAAATAATTAATTGCAATATCAAACTTTCAGATACACGTGATCAAGTGAATTTGCATCAAACTATAATTGAATTGATATATATAATTATAAGTAGTATATAATACCTATGCAAGTATATTTTCATGTAATATGTTGAAAGGCGAGTGCTAAAAATATCAAATCATACGAGTGTTACGTTACCAATAGTTATGGGTTTCACATTGAACAATTTCATTTATGTATAACTTGCCCTAGATTGAATGTGGTTACACTCTGACGTTAGTGTTTATTAGCACCACACATATCTAATAAGTACCAGGCTGTAAATTCACCTGAGCTACTATCTCAGGCAGGACACCTAGGTAGGCCTACATATTCAATGTATAACGTTACCAAACTCCTCAACGTCCTCTTATACACTGTATTTGGTGTTCTACGAGATATCACAAGGAGGCTGAGCACGCAAGGTTAGGACTTGCGGTCCTTGTTAAATTATTCAATATTATTCGTGATTCACATGGATTACCATGAGGACGATCAAGAGAACTACTGTTAATTTAGCTGAATGTTCAGAGTATATAAATAAGTTAATTAGGAGCGTATTCATTCATTCAACACACTCACTAACTCTACGATTCTCTACGTACCTATAATTTGTTCATGTATGTAACCCATGAATATTAAATAAGCCTTTTTATTCATTTTAGTTTTGAGCCTTCAAAAGATGAAAATGGAAAGGGTAAAAATAACTTTACCGGGGAACGAAAAATTGCTGCAAACCTACGATACTTATAGGTACCTCTAAGTACCTGTATAACTTCTATTTTGAGGGAAGTTCCTCCCATCCAGGAGCAGAACTATTGTGGACGAGTTAAATCAACTATTGTGGACGAGTTAAATCAAGCGAACGCGATCCAAACGTTGATTTAATGAAAGTCTCGATGAATTCAAAGAACAGGGGGATACAGAATTTTAATCGCTTTTCGTGTGAGTGTGTGTGCATTTTTCTTCTAAACCACGCAACAGATTTTGATGCGGTTGTCACCATCATTTCGAAAATTTATTCCGAAAGGTTTATGTGTATAATACATTAATATTTAACTTAGATATAGCATTCAAATCTCGATGTTTTGTTAACTGGTAAAAACCGTGCGAAGTTGGGGCGGGTTGCTAGTTAAGTTATAAAATGTGAAGTGTAACGTAAGTTACAGGTTGGTTCACGTAAGCGTAGTTTTTAAACTATAGTCATGGAAAACCGTGTTGAACCCGTTGCACGTGGCAGAAGAAAGTCGTTCTTACAACAAATTGGACGTTTCATAAGTTTATACTCGTAAATAATTATGGGTTTCACATTAACAGCCCCTTTTTTTTTTTTGTCGCTGAGAAATGCTTTATGCATGCCCGCCTCACGGGGGACGAGACGGGGTATGTGGGACTCCCTGTCGGAATGACAGTATACCCACTAAAACTCAGCGGTGTTCCCTTTTTCGCCGTGATGGGAGGGCCACGGGAATAGGCATAGCCTTTACCTCCATAGCCCTCCCGGCGCATGCCCGCCTAGATGATATGGCGGGCCCCGCATGCCCCCCACATTGGGGGGCTACGGGAATGGCCGGGAGCACCTAGCCATTCCCGTCCAACACTGGTGGAGGCCTGTGCAATGCAGGCAACGGTGCCCCCGCACCCGCTGCCTGCTGGCCCCCACGCCCGCCTAATTGGCAGGCCCCGCATGCCCCCCAGGATGGGGGGCTACGGCCGCAGAGGATAGGGAGAGCGGCAACGACACACCGACACTCCTCTTCCCCTGCGGCCCCACCGCGTCCGCCATCGAACGGTGGCGGCCCCGTCAAGGCCGCGGAAGGTAGGGAGAGCGGCAACGTAACACCGACACTCCTCCCCCGCCGCGGCCTCTAATCCTCAGCCGCAATGTCTCCCACACGGGGGACATCGCGGCCCGCCTCAGGTAGGCTGCGATGTCGCCCAAGCGGCACCGCGACCTACCCGCCGGCCGCTACGTCGTCGGCTTTTCCGCACAGCCTAGACGAGCGGCCGCTCCTCGGGTTCCTCTTAGCTTCACCGTGGCCCAATCCACCACGGCTACTGAGCCCCCCCGCCTCGACAATGCGGGAACCCACCGGGGGGGGACATTAACAGCCCCTGTATTAATCCTATTCAATATTATAGCAATATTGATACGGTAATCGTTGTTTTCATGTAGGTATGTAAAGTTATTGAAGTAACAACTCTCTCTGACTCTCGAGTAAAATCCTCTAGGGATGCGCTCAAATGGAAGTAGAATGGATTACTTTATATCCCAAGGGATGCTACGTAACACAACAACAAAACGGAACACAGAATAAAGGTGATCAGGTTAACTGTAATGTAATGTACCTATGAACGAACAATATAATGAGTTTTGTTCAAACAATGTGTGGGAAGAGATTTTTGCCTTTTTATTTTTATCAAAATAGGTTAAAGCGACGCAAAGATACTGTTACTTTTACTAAACAATTTAATCATGCCCTACTACCATTAATGAAAAGTCCATTTATATAATAAATTGAATTGAGAAATTGAATTGAGAGGATTGAATTGGAATTGAGGGAATTGTAAGGCACAAGGCTAAAAACAAAATAAATGTAACTTGTCTGCTAAACTTCTGACAGTAAGCCGTTCTGAATTAATTGTTCTTAGGACATTATCGTTTATAAGTCATAATATAAATTTATAGTCAAATTAATTGAGGCTGTCTACACTTCATAGGTAGGTACAGGATGTTCGTAGGTAGGTTATTCCTTAAATTCTTTCGTATTGTTTACTATACGAAGAAAGCTACAGATTATCATTATACAGAAGAAAATTAATATAGCTGATTTATACTACTGCAAAAATACGCTAAGGTCCTAAGCATGAATTGAACAATTTGACGACACGGTTGGCGCAGTGGCTGAGCGATCGACTGTTGCGCTGCGTGTCGCGGGTTCGATTGCCGCACGGAACAAATATTTATTTTGTCTACAGGTAGTTGTTCCGAGGTTGTTTGTGTATGTGAGTTTAAATGTTTGTAAACACTCCTCAAAGAGGGGTCTTATCGCCACTATCGTGGCGTGCCCTGCGCTGGGTTGCGATAGTCGCGCCTTCCATTCCGCAAATTTAACCATTAGTTACTATTTTTAACAATTGGTTGAGTCTAACTACGGATAAAAAGATCGGCCCATAGTTAATGGCTATGCCTTGCGAAAGGAATACTTCCCCATTTAGTCTTATTTGTTCAAAGGACACAATTTATTAAGTTAGTCACAACGACAAAATACTTCTAAACTTCGAGTCATGCTTCGAAGTTAAAAGATTTCCCTGACGTTATTTGTTTCCTGCGAATATTGAAATTCCGATGTAGATTGTGAATTTTACCTTTAATAAAATGAAAAATTACGGGATCAAAAAGGTATAAATTTCTTATACCGTTCTCGTACATACCTACGTTGTTTATTGTAAATTTTCAATAGGAAAATTTTCAGTTTTGATCACGAATTTTGGAGTTGGAATTTTTGCTCGGGAAAAAGGCTCACATTCCATATCTGTAATAGAATACAGTTGGAAATAGCAACGAAACGCTTTGTCGGGCGAATAAATCCGTTTTAGTTCAGCAGTTTGATTACAAGAGCTCGTTTTCTTTTGTTTCCTCATCGTCTCTCACTACACACAACTGCTAAAAGGTCAGTCTCGAGGGACTGACGTACGTTTGTTAACTCAACGTTCGAGTTTACAAAGGTAAACGTTTGTTCACACACACAATATTGTATTGGATGGATGGATGGATTGGAGAGGATGAAAGGAAGACATGTAGGTACACATGGAGTATATTTGACATGCAGCCTTTAGTGATTCTAAATATTGTTTGTGTGGTACGAAATAACTTTACCTTGTGAAGACCGCGGGACTCCATTAGATGCAAGAAGCGCAAGACGCGACGATGCGCGGCGATGTGACCAGTACTGGACGCCTCTAGACTCAAAATGATGATGACGATTTTGGGAAAGTCAGTCAATTCAAAATTCGACGTATTTCGATATTGTGAACTTTTTTTAATTTTTTTACTAGCCGTTACTATCCCACTGCTGGGCAAATACCTCCCTACTGAACTGCCAAGGACCAATCTTTATGCGAACTGTGATAAATGATAAATGATTTTATTTTGTAAGTAGGTTTGTACAAACACTTTTACACGTCAATCATATTTTAAAACTAGATGAGGTCGGCGTTTCCTATCTGACTACTCTGAGAAGAAAGGCCGAAACAAACTCAGAGGTCACAGTCTCTTTTAAAGTCCAGACATAATCTTGGTCAGATCATATGAAGACCATGCAGGTCGATGTCTGAGATGGTCTTTTGAGGAAAGAACCACACAGATTGAGAGGACCTGTCCAGTCAGTGCACGCATTTGTCAAAAATCAGTGCAGCTCAACTTCGACGATTCGACGAACAATATCAAAGAAAGGACATTTGGGTAGGCCGCATTAATTACTCAAACTGCCAGACCATGACAAAAAAGAGAACAGAGAGAAAAATAAAATAAAATAAAAATAAAGTGACTCACATAGTCTTCACATTCACAAGTAAGCAAATGTCACAGTACTTATATATAGAATTCATTGATGTCAAAGTGTATATAAAAAAGAAAAACAACAACAAAACAGAAAAATAAGAACACTACATAGGTAAAAAATTGGAAGCATCTCAATCCCAAGCCTTTTTGTCCTCGATATAATCCTTAACGGTATAAAAGGCTTTCTGGCACAACTTACGTTTAATGAATGATTTGAATTTATTAAGGCTTAGATCTTGAACGGGGCTTGGAACTTTATTGTAAAAGCGTATACATTGGCATCTGAACGAGCCACCTATTTTCTTGAGCCTTGTTATAGGTACAACAAATTTGTGTTTGTTCCTAGTATTTATATCATGGATATCACTGTATTTTTTAAACAATTTTATGTTTCTATGGGCATATAAAAAATGTGGTTTAGTTATTCTATAAAACAATTTTGATAACGTTGTTTCACTAACGCAACAAATAGCATAATATCGTCTAGTTCACAGACGAACAAAAATTGATTGCGGAACCCATTTTCCTTAACCAATAAAAATATACGATTCCCCTCGGATTCCATCTTGAACATCGTCGAGATGATCAGCAAATGGAATCAGTAAGTTATTTTAAAACTCTTTTTTTTTAACTTTGCCCCACACTAGAAATCACCATAATGGAGTGGCTTTCAGATATGTATGTATATTTAGCATCCCTTGTTTGTGGACGAAGTCTGCTGATAGCTTTATACACAATTCTCAGAAATCGCCTTTATGAAACGGTAGACCATCGGGTTCCAAGCAATTGCATCATGTTTGCTAAAACACCCACGCTCTAAACCGCTTATTTTTCTATGTTATGTTGTGATTTGGGAAACATTTGTTGTTAGTAGGTAAGTACTATTTCTATGAAATACTTCAGCGCTGATCGCTGAATATCTCCGATTGTCAGAGCACTAGCTTACATAACTAACTCAAAATAGCCAGCTGGCTGCAAAATAGTCGGCGGTAGGCTAGATTGTCATTTAATATTACCAAATAAAATATTAAAATATCCATTTACTACCATCATCATGTATGTATTATAAAAAGTGGCTTGTCGTGTGTCTGTGTAACCACGCTTTTCATCTAAACATCGCAACGGATTTCGATGCGGTTTTCACCATCATTTAGAGAATTTATTCCGGACCTTTAAGTATAATATGTTAAATATTTTAAGATTAAACTTAAATATAATAAAGAAATCTCGATGTTTTGCCAAGTCGTAAAAACCATGCGAAGCAGCGGCTGGTCGCTAGTTCATTATAAAATAAATAAAGAACGAAGTACATACGAGGTAACTGTGGGATAAACTGTGGGATGACGTTAAGTGATGCACCTGCGTGACACTTCACATTACATAATATTTACTCACGGTCTTACTGTAGATGATATGAACAAGGACGAACATGTTAGATATGGCAGCGTGTTACTCACTTGAGAGCTTTGCACCTAGCCTTGTGATTTCACATTTCTCTCAGCAAGGAAAATAAGACGCGAGTGTATCCTTTGTCACTTTGAAGTCGTGTAGCATTCTCGTGCAAAGGTTTGTTGTTCAAAGGCATCGAAGCTCAGGAAATAGACAGGAGTTTCATCGGTTTCTCTCAATTTCTAAAAAAAAAGTATATTTCACCCTAATTTCTGTAATTTTCCATACCTTTTGACCGCGTAGGTTAACTTTTGTATGAAACAGCAGATATGTTTCATACAAAAGTTAACCTATGCGCTATTTTAATCCCGGTAGTACGTTCCCGTGGGATAATTTCCGACATCCACGCGGGCGAAGCTCCTGGCAAAAGCTAGTGTTGTATAAATGAAGACAGGTGAGTAAAGGTGAGGTGAGGTGAGGTGTAAAGTTTAACTGGAAGACAAAAGTAAGAGTCTACTGGTTTTGGCTTTGTAGGTGCGAAACATCAAGGTTGTTTCATGTCAGCAAGCTTAAGACACGATTCTTTACTAAGGAAGTTCTACCTCGTAACATTTAATATTCAGTATTTCAGTCTTATGCTACGAATAAAATGATGTTTAGATCAGTTTAAAAGTTATTAAATGTTTGATTGAAGAAGCTTAAAAAATGCTTGTGCAAGTGTGCATAGATAAGTTAAGATTATGTGTGGACTTTTCAAGTTTAAAGAGACTGTGACCTCTGAGTTTATTCGGCCTTTCTTCTCAGAGTCAAATAGGTAACGCCGACCTCACCTAGTTTTAAAAATATCATTGACGTGTAAATGTGTTTAAATGATAAATTATTTTATTTCTGTAAGTAGTTTTTACTTACAGAAATAAAATAATTTATCATTTAATTATAAAAAAAATAGAAGTGAAAAGGAATAGTGGGCACAAAATGATAAGCTCTTACTAAAAAAAGAAAAAAGTAAACCCGACGTCAAGCACCGTGTTCGCTAAGCATATAAATGTCAACAACATTATTTTCTCATTCCGCGGTACACTCGACGACCACATTGAATAATTACAGTAATGTGTCACATTACTATCCTCCTTCCCACAGTGAGCCGCTCAAGGCAGAACCGAGCAGAATTTTCTCCGTCATAATAAAAATATAAGGCTATTTGTCTCATGTATTTTTAAAGAATATAAATGTGCATTTCCATTCTAATAATATTAGAACGGAAATGCACATTTCACTAGCTTACATAAGAGACCAAGAGATTTATAGCGGCTATAAATGGATATTTTAATATTTTATTAGGTAATAATAAATGACAATCTAAACTACCGCCGCCTATTTTGCAGCCAGCCGGCTATTTTAAGTTAGTTATGTATGCTAGTGATTTGACAATCTCAGATATTCAGCGATCAGCGCTGAAGTATTTCATAGAAATAGTACTTACCTACTAACAACAAATGTTTCCCAAATCACAACATAACATAGAAAAATAAGCGGTTTAGAGCGTGGGTGTTTTAGCAAACATGATGCAATTGCTTGGAACCCGATGCTCTACCGTTTCATAAAGGCGATTTCTGAGAATTGTGTCTGAAGCTATCAACAGACTTCGTCCACAAACAAGGGATGCTAAATATACATGCATATCTGAAGTCACTCCATTCTGGTGATGTTCTCGTTGGTGACGGTGAGGGCTCTCCTCTCGCCCAACTTGTAAGACTCGTACATGTACCTACTTAGTGAACGTCAACCTTCTGCACTGGTACTGTACCTACTGCTGGATAATCAAATTGCATAGTATATCGATATCTAGTCCAGGCCATTCACATTTTATCGAGTTGGACAAAAGCGTTTGTGAAGTTCGGAACCGTTATCGTGCCCATGGGAGCCATCAAGTGACCGCCGTAGGTTGGTGGTCCCTGGTGCTCCCTGACGAGCTGACGTGCATGTGCGTGTTCTGCGGTGGTGCTGAGGAGAGTGATTCTGAGCAGACGCCGCATCACGAGCATAAAAAGAGAAAGTAATAATCAATATTTTTTAATTATTTTTATGGATTTGCAAAGTTTCAGACCACTAAGACCACAAGTGTGTCTTTTCAAAATCCTTCAATGCAAATCATTGAACCTCGTCATCGTTTTTTTAAGAATTAGGTTAAAACGTTGATTTCTGTTCGTCTTTTTAATGTAAACTTTTAAGTGAGCTCCATCGTACATGCGAAGAGCAATTTCGTATAAATTAATTTGGCAACGTGACAAAGTTTGGAGGCCCGCTGTAAGACTGGTCAAAAATGTAAGCACACAAGTTACAGTTTTTCCTTACCTCCATAACTTTATTATTTCTTTAACAATATTTCGTTGAGGCTCGCGCTGAAAGTCAACTGTTAATTGTTCAGCGTAACACAAGTCACTGCTCACTTTGAACAAATTGATTCGTCAAACCACATAGTAAATACAATACGTCGACTTTATTATAACACGATTCTAGTAGGAAATTGTGGTTCTAGAAATTGTTGTGTTTTCCATTTACGTTTATACCTACTCTTACAAACGCTTGATGTTTGTCATTTCAAATGTATTTGCGTTCTAGCATTTATGATTTAAATAAATTGTCATGATTTCATGTAAAAACCGATGGTAATAATTATATGTAAGTAATTAAAAGCTGTTTAATTTTCAATGAATTCATTAATTTTCAACTGTCTTATTATTTAAAAGCATTTTTTGCCGCATAATGTAGTTGATTAGTGTAGGCTAGGTACTTTTTGTATTTATATCACAATAAAAAGCACGCAACATCACCAAAAACTTTATTATTTGAGTTTTTCTTTCTAGAAAATATCAGAAAAATAAAAATAAAGGGACCTATACAAGATCACAAGTTATTTTCAAGATTAAGGAAACTAGAGCTTTTACAAGCTATAATAGAGCTGTTTTGCACAAAGCAATAAGTAGTAATTTCCTGTTAAACGGGGGTTGAGGAAGTGAACAGAGGAAGGAATGTCCGATGTGAGCCCGCGACGGCGGAGGACGATTTTTATTCAATTTTCCATACGTCTCCTGCTGTCGGCGGTCTTCTTTCATCAAAGACAAAGGAAAATATTTTATTGCCTTTATAAATTATACTTATAGTCAGCATACATTCAGTTAATTTTCATAAAATAATAAAACATATTTAATTTTATTTAAAAATTAATATGGAACGGTGCCTCAGAGCAATGTCTGTCATACTTATTAGAAGTTCAAAAGAAATACTTTCATAATTAGACTCGGTTTCCATTTTACTTTTGCTTGTGTATAAATAACTTATATTTTATTAAAAAAGTTTTTATTAATTTGATTTCTGTTTGCACTTTAGAAACTAATTTGATGAATGAATCTAAAAACTATGTATATCTAATTTAAAATATATAAATAACAAAAGCGAACCATTGGCATTTAATTTAATAACATTAACAATTTCATACTGCACTTAAATTAAAATGTACTTGCGATTTTTTTCCATTAATTACCAGCTCAACACCGAAACTCAACTCTATGCAAAAAAAAATGTTCAATCACTTCCACAGCCTTTTGGTTTTAAACACACGAAGCAGAAATCCGCTCCACTATAGGCAACGATAGGCTGGAAGCTAACCGAGCCGTACGTAACGCTATTGAAAGACATCGACGCGTGAAGCGCTCGGGTTGAAGCCAAATCAAATATTGACAGTGGGAATATCTCGGTGTGTCGCATGCAAGCTGGACGACAAACGTAGTATGCGAATCGAATATAAAACCGTTGAGATTACTAGCGTTCGCGATAGTGAATTAATTTTAAATGTACACTCATGGAGATAACAAAATAGATTGACAGATTTGTTTGAATTTTGTAGTGCCCCTGTGAGCAATCTCTGTAAATTGATAGTGCAGTTTCACTTGTTGTTCAAACACCGGTCGGAATTACATTATTGTTATTATTGATTGCCATTGGTAAAATATTAGTATTCAGCTGCACCCGGTTAAAATGGAAGCCGACCGCAACATAGTAGGGAAAAAACTAAATGATTGATCAGTGACCTCAACAGAATAGAAATCTAATCTACGTTATGCCATTATTACCTATATTCTCGACACAACTAAAATTACAATTTTTATAACAAAATCATGGTTATTGTGGACAAAATCCCCTTTACAGTATAACGGTTTCCATTAGCATATTCAGTTTTTTTTATTTTTACGAACGGGCTGCGGGTCTCAGAGACGTGACGGGAATAGTAATCACCTCTCACAGACTATCATGATTCATTGATACGAATAGCTCCGTGTAAGTAATGAATTGTGATTATTTGCTCACACTTAGTCACAAACATTAGTGTCAGGTGGTAGCTCACTTTTCTAATGTTTCACGTTTGTCTTGGAATTTTGTTGACACCAGACATTGGAATATGTTTCATGGCAAATTCTAGCTGTTACTAAGCAAAATTCTATAAAAAGACAAGAGTTTTCATAAATATTGGTTCCAAAGAAAAAATAAGTTGGCCGTAACACTTTATTACAGACCAAACGTTCACGTAATAAATATAAGTTTCTCAGTAATATTTATTGTAACAACGTGATACGAACAATGAGTGTTACGAATCGTTTCCTTCTTTTTATTTTATAAGTATGTTCAAGCCGGATTTTCTTTTGTACTTTAGTAAAGCAAAATCCGCCTTTGTGCGTAACAATAGCGATTTTCATAATGTTTCTTTCATTTTTGCCAGTTAAAATATGTTAGAAGAAATGTACTTAATCATAGAACTCATTGGATATTATTTACCATTCATTTTAAGGTCACTTATGGACCAATCCTGTAATGCTAAGATATTATGTATTGTATTGTTAGATAGAGATCTAACAATACAATACATATCTTAGCATTACAGGAGTTATGAAGAGTCAAAACACTTCTTTATAAGTTTTCAAGTTAAAGGCACGTAAATGGAACGGGTCTCCTCTGTAGACTCACACATAATTATTTATATTAATTAAAAACGTTAAAAATCTAGCCATAATCTCAACTCAGCAACAATAAATGTCAGAAACTTGTCAAAAATGTATGGAAATTTGAAGTATTTTTGACAGATTGAGACTGACATCGAACTGTGAACGTTCTTAAAATTACGAGAATTGCCCCTCTGAAGTTCAAGTTGATAATAATTGTTTGTGAATGTGTAACAAGTAGGAGCAATGAATGTGGGAACAACAAACAATGAATCAAAAACAAAAAACTATTCAATGCATCCTTGTCCATGTCATCTGTTTATGAAAGTGCTTACGCAGGCACCCACACATTATAAGTTACCGCTAAATGCCAACCGCTTGACTAATAGCCTCGATACGGAACATCATTTGTTGCAAACTTCACCTGCTTTATTTGTGAGAAAATAAAGTACAAGCGAGCATGTGTGAGAAAACAAAATGTAAAAGAAGTTAAATAACTAACTTTATGGACTAGCCTGACAGTTCGTTAGAAGCTGAGCAAATGAGAAAGACTCCAAGTAATCTAAGTAATGAGAAAGACTAAAGTGAAAAGCATATATAATCTGAACTTCTTCTGTTCGTGTGAAATAAGCACACTCTACCCTATTTAGGGGATTGGAAAAAAGGGTTAGGTAAAGCGGAATTTCAGCATTACCTAGAATAATAATCCGTCATTAACCTAATGGAACGTGAAATGGAATCATTTTGATCCAGCACACAGGCAATCTCTTTCTGTTTAAACAGACCTTGGCAATTGGTTCACAATTATGATACATACTCTGAGAGAAAATGAGTTGATTTGTGGAATAGAATATTTTACCAGTATTATGTCATGGTATTATATTGAAGTACTATTTTCATTCAGAATTAGAGGAGACGATGTATCCAGTACACAGAACCCACTATTCATTAACATTACATTAGGTATGTTTAATAAACTAGCTACAAGTGGTGACGAACCAAACTATCGACTAGACTTCTTAATCCCGCTTCCTAGGTAATCAGCTCCTGTTGTATAATGCGGCTCCACAACAAGACTCGGTTGACTGACAGGCATTGGTGGGATTGGCACTGGCGATAGCATTCAATTTGCCGGATCGCTTGTGTGATCGGCTTTGAGCATAGAGGCAGCGTGTGTTTTTTAGTAACGTGTCTAGTCCAATATGGACATATTCTTAATTTATTTCTAAGAAATCATAACTGCTGCAAAAAAAAATTGCATTAAATAAATAAATAAATAAATCCCTGGACATTTCACACAGTACCATTTGTCCCATTTTCTGCATTGACAGTTAGGCAGGTACGTATTGAGCATAGCTACATAATAGTTTCATAGATTCAGTTTGCGAATGAAGGAACTTTCGCTGCGCAACTCCACAAAACAAGAAAATTTCGATTGACGTTATAAGCTGTTAGTGGAAAACTACACAAACATTACCTAGTTATTAATGTTTGCAATTACTAATAATTTACCCTTTATAAGTATTAATTCAATAGCTGGAGTTGTTCTAATTGTATGTATATATCATCATCTACTGAACAAAAAAAATGTTCTCGGCTAGGAATGACACGGTGAATTTGTTTCAGATTACAGCTGCTGATATAAAGAAATATTTAAGAAAAAAATTGTTTCGTACTGAAACAGGTGTGTTATTACAGTGTGTTATTACAGAAACAGGTGTGTTGTTATACAGTAAGTAAACAGGTGTGTTATTGCTCTCACGTTCAAATCCTATTTTGTGGTATTTGACCATAACACTGACAGATGAAATCGTAAACCCTACAAATAAAACGCGGACGCGACTTATAAAGCCTCTGCTTTACCGGGACCAAAAGTGTTTGCAAACAAAACTCAGAAAATAGAGCCTGGTGACAATAGAGTTAAGAGCGTTGACAACGTACGGCATTTCATACAAACTTTCAAGTCCTTGTTCTTCGAAAGGCATGAACCGATTTTAATGAAACTTCATACGCATAAGCAGGATACATAGGTCTAAAAAGTTAGTTAAAACATTTTCGAATTGTTTTATTAAAAAAAAGATGATTGGAAACCTCTGTTTCTATGGAAAATTTAAAATCGGTCGAATTTACATGTAACACTATTTTTCGAAAATGTTCTCAACTAACTTTTTAGAACTATATATCCTGTTTATGCGTAGGAAGTTTCATTAAAATCGGTTCATGCATTTCAAAAAACAAGGACTTGAAAGTTTTTATGAAATGCCGTACGTTGTCAACGCTCTTAAGTACAACACCGACGTGGAACACATGATCCAGGTTCAGCTGCTTTTTGTTCACGGCTTTGAATATCGGCTTCCATTTACTCCCACTGATCGCACCGCTCGCGCTATTGTTTACGCAACGCCAGCTGAATATTTATTTATCGCCAGATTTTGCAGGAGTTTGGGAATTTTCAGTATAACGAATTGCAAATAAATGAATCTGAATCTGAACAAAAATAATATTTTCACTGTCAGGAAGGCCACGGATTATTTAAGAGCTGTAAAAAATATACACATACATTGTCTTCACTACAATATGCGCTAATTCATTGCCGTGCGTTTTTTTTTTTTAGAGAAAATCATATTCCACGAACAGAAACAGAACACAGCCAAATTCTGAAACCAAATTATCCCGGAAGTGATTTCTTTCTTTTGTCTCAATCAAAAAATTGTACCTACTTGTATTTCCTAAAGGGTCCTTCCTTTAGGAAATACAAGTAGGTACAATTTTTCCTCCAGGTTCCGAACGAGATGATTTTTTATTATTTAGTTATCTGTTTCAGTTATTTGCATTGTGATGACAGGGGTCGAGCGGCCGTATCCTTTGTCAGTTGACCAGTGAGGTAGATAGGAACGTGAGGGAAGCAGTCGGCGGACAAAAGTGGGATCAAACTTGAAATGGTTGAAGTGTCCATGGTAGAGTTTTCATTATATAATAGAAAAATGTCAGCAAAATTAATCATGCACCTGATAGTAACTTACAAAAGTAGTCAATTTATATAGAACGGTAGGACGGATATTATAAGTTAGCAAAATTAACTACAAAATTGTAAGTAAATCCTAATCATAAGTTTATTTGAATTCGACCCAATTGCGTTATAAAATACACGCATTTCCATACAAAATGTATGTGTGTATTTGCTGTTTAAACAAATAATGCGCAGGTGTCCCGTGAATAGAATGTAATGTGATTCGAATTTGATGGGTTTGTTCAGGTCAATAAAGGTAGGTACTCTGACTAAATGTTGTTGCTACGTTGTTGTGTAACATATTTTGTGACCCTAGTTCATATTTTTTCGATTAATCCGTAAGCGACTTTTGACGTCTCACCCGTAGCGTTCTTTTATTTTTAAGCACAATATTTGCTGAAATGAAACAGTTTCATGTATGATGTACCTAATGATAGGTACGTATTTTAGTTAGTTTCCTTTTTTCTCTGTTTGGGTTTTATAATAAATGAGTCTTGCCAAATCTTTTTATTATTAGTTTTGGTATACTCGTAATATGTAACATGTAACTACAACGGTTCTTTATCTTGTGTTGTTGTCTTATCCATGAACATGATTGTGATGTTTTTCTATTTTAGTCGTTCCGATTTGCCTTCGTTAGAAAACAAATTTAATAACACAATAACACAGGCCAGACTAAAAGTCCATTTGCTATGAAGCTAAGCTAACAGTATAAATCACCACTTGTACTTTATTCAATCGTTCCATTTAGCTGTGCCGAGCGTTAGAGGACGAAATGGACAATTTGTGCGCACATAACATTTTACAGCCACACTCGTCGACAATTTTACTGGAATATTCTATGTGCGCTGAATGGAATCGGGATTTTTATTTCAATTGAATAAGTGTAGTCGGTAAAAAAAAAATACAAAAATCTCTTCAGTGTGTAACTAAAAATTGTATATACCTCTAGACAAATATAGCATCGAAAGTATCAGAGTTTAGGATTTTGAAGTATTTTCAATTAAAATCTAGCTAAGTTATTGAAACAGGTAAAATCGTATATTATTTGGGTTACTAAAAACATTTTCGTAACGAAAAAGTGTTTATTCATTCAAGTGTTTAGCATAAACATTTCAGAGCAAGCTGTCCTGCCAATCCATTTGACAGACAGTTCAATATCCCTCATAACAACCCGTCTATCACACACGTAACGTAACCACTCGACCGAAACATGACGTTAAATTTCAAGTATTTCATGGAAAAATTGCCTTTATTGTTAAATTAGAATGCTGTTAAATTAAATTTACATTTTCCATAAATATTTAATACTGCTGTCGGTCGGAGGATCTGACAATTGAATACCCAATGAAACGTAAGACTGGTTCACAGCTACGCTTCATCAGCACTGTGTACTGTTTTAAAATTATTTATTACAGTTCAATAACTTTACTGAAAGTCTAATAGAATCAATAGTGATTCATATAATATTGTATTCAGTTACATAAAATTATATTTAAAATCAATTTTTCGGGTGACATTTCATTATAACTCTTCAACCGCACACATATTAGCTCGGCTCATAATAATGTACGTTGATAGCAATATGTATTTATGAAACATTTATGCAATTAATTTAATTCGGGATAGTATTAGTTGTAAATTCACATTAATTTATTAAAACACTTAATATACTGTATAATAGTTCCCGAGTTACTACTTGCTACTAGGTACTTCTTTCACCGATGGGTTTCTCACAAAAGTGTTTCATTCACACGACTAGGACAAATAAATACTGTTTGGGCATACAATAAACGAAAATACTAGTAGGTAAATATTCTTTAGAATTTTATCATCCAGTGGACTAATTGCAACCATATTTACTTTTAAATGTATATTCTGAACCTCCATATTTCTACTCAAAAAGGGTTCCACTGATTAACTTAACATTTATGTTATCGTGGCAACAATTAATGAGCTCATCGCGTACAAAGCCCGCAACGGTCCAGAATAAAATACTGTACTGTATACTGTGTCATCCTTATTACTCATGTGTATTGGTCATGTTTATTAAATAATAAAAGTATTCAGGTCTACTAAGTTAACTTGACGATCTTGTGATATTATTTACAACAAAATCTTGAATAGAAAAGTGCTACGAAGTAAACAAGTACACACGTAAACAAACAACAACAGACAGTTTAATGATTTCGTTAATTTTAGAAAGTAGGTATGACTTTCTATCCTTGTCAGCCCTTTTAAATAATTGACGGGCATCTAGCTTGTTAGCTAAAATAATAATATATATATATATATAGCTTCAATTAATTATGGATAGTATTTTTTTTAAATAATCAACTTTGTTTATGGTGTATTCCGACGTTTGCTACTATCATTACTTGTAAATGTTTGATATTTTGAAACTTCAGAATGCCGACAAATCAATAAAGGGTCAGTTTTAAATTCAAATAGCAACCAAAGCTACCCGGTTCGTTGATTAAGAGATAAATGCAAAATTATAACTACTTTTGGGTACTTTTGTGTATCAATGAAATTTCTTCATATTTGCCAAAATGTGCTACATCAATCCGTCAGATATTTATATATTCACTATCAGGACATGTAACATTATTGTAGAGAATAACTTTTATGCGCCCTGAATATCCTTTTAAAAATTGTCCAAAACTGAGTTTTCTAAGTCGTCAGATTTAGGAAACTCCACAATTTCTTCATCAGATTTGCCTATTTAAGTCAACATGTGTTAGGCCGCACACGACCATACCAAAATCAACGGCTCTAAAGATCACATTATTTTTGGTTTATTTTCAAAATCTGAAAGTGGACTCCTGATCACGGGGTTCCTAAGTATCTGAAACTTTTCAAATATATTTTTAGTACCTACTCTCTCATCATGCCGCACCTACTCAGCAATGAACTTTATGCCCTGCATACTCTTGCTCCAAACCGTCTGAGTTCCAATACAAACAACGTGTATGCGGCACAGTGATGGAGATGAAATAAATAAAGATTTGATTTATTGTATTACAAAAATCATGCAGTTTGCGTTATATTTCTTCCATCCTTAATACTTTATTTCGTAGTATCGACAATCAACATTTTACGATGCAATATAAATGATGTAAGCCACATTTTGCGGAGCCTGCAGCACAAAATTACATCTACAACCACAATATTATCTGACTCGACTGAAACTGGAAGCTGATGTTGCAGCAATACGGAAATCCAATCTCTTCATGGTTTGGTTCGTTACTTCGATGAAATAAGATTTTATTTTATAGGGCTGCAAGAAAATTCTTTGCGGAGACGAATCTCATTGCTTTAAAAAAATGAAAACTTAGACACTAATCGTAAGAAAGTAGTCGATATTTTCCTACGTTTAGTATTTAACACAATTGATATATTTTTTTTTTTTGGAAAGTCGTATGTTTTTGTTTTTATAAAAAATGTTTTAAATATTTTTTTTTTTTTGTTGAGGCCCCATTTAAATTTCTATCCCACTACTTGCGACAGGACGTTTCATTATAAAAATACACTGGAAAAAAGTCGTATTATTGAAGCAAAATCAAAAATTAACAATGCAAAGTTAATAAATTTTCAATTGAACCACATCGCGAGCTTCCCCTGATAAATGTAAAAAGAAAAAAGAAATTGGCCGAATATATTACCTGCACCTTTTTTTGAAGTCTATTAAAAAAGCCTATTACACGAAGTCTTTCCTTTACAACAGGATATCATGGGAAATGGGAAAGTTTTCCTATATTTTTCAATTACTTGTAATGGTCGGCCGATGACTAAACTTGTTCCTAATGATGACTTTGCTTAAACATTCATAAGATTGTTTACTAAACTTTACTGGAAGCGGCTATCAGAGGGAAAAACAAAAAGGCAAATAAATAGATGTCGTTTGACTGTTAAAGCGACTGTTACGCAGAGTTTAAGCCATTTCATTTCGGGAAATGGTTTTTCTTTCAGTAAATACTATTTAACTGTTAACCATTTGGAGGTCTTAAAAATAATCGGATTGCTATTTTAGATCTTCGCTAATAGTTCTGTTGAGAACTCCCACTGTGTAAATTAGACAGAAGTTCTTTCAGTAGATTTTTCGGAGCTGCATTATTCGGCGTCGCATATTTCGAAGTCACATAACTCTTAAAATGTCATGACAACTTTCCTTCTCATTCTACTTTAACTTGGATTGACGAGACCGTAATATTTATATCAAAATAACTACCTAATATTATTTTAACCTTTTTGATCTATGTATCATCATATCGTCGAAATATCTAGGTGACTATTTTCGTCTAACACCTGACCGATCAATAAATCTAGTAGGTCAAATAACCTGCATTTTCAGCGAACTTCATCTAGTTTTATCAGCCAAGTTAAAAAGTATCTGCTAAATGTAATGTGGTTTTGGTCAGACTTGGCAATGAGATGCATGCGAAACATGTGTGGTTTGTAAAATTATGGCTCGTAAGTTAAATGTTAGTTTGAACTCTGTTTATAAAGCAAATAGAGTTGGATATTGCATGAATAAAGGCTCGTATGTTGTATACTGTGATGTTTACTGAATGCTGCCAAATAGCGTTTATTCAAACATGGACTGCGGCGAGAGCTTGTGCCTTATCCCCTGAATATTTATCTGGCAATCGGAATCGTAAATAAAATTTGTGAAAATGTTTGGAGCGATTTTAAAGTTTTCGAAATATTTAGTAAGTTTCTAACTTCAAGTGAAGCTTTTAGTTAGAGTGCTAGAAACAAACACGTACGTAGGTTCATTTGGCAAACACTTCACAGCGAAAAAATCCATTTATTATATTTATTGAAAAATTTTAGGGCTATGCTTTGCAAGGGTTTCGAGATTCCCTACCAGAAATATTTCTATATCTTACCCATAGAATTGACGTCACCGCAGATGTAAACCAAACTTGTAAATAAATCACATCACATGAATAAATATTAGAGTAAAAAACATAAATAAAATCTTACCCGTTTCAGATATCTTCTTTCATTTTATATGTGCCAGTCCTATGTCCTACAAACAAAACACATGCAACTCACAATGTGAGGACACATTCATTTTGAGGATTTGAGGCTTAGTAGCGCAGATGCCTACGAAACTTTGATACTTGTATAAAGTTTTCTTCTGAGAAGGCTTTGGTCCTCTGAGGGAAATGAATTGTTTCGGTTGTCATTGAAAACCACACAAACTTTTAGCTTATTTTTGTGTTCTTATATCTTTACTTATCCAAGGAAACCTCAAGTTCGTTTGGTAAAAACGATCAAATTATCAATTAAGCCTATTGCAGTCCACTGCTGGACATAGGCCCTCCCAGGCTGAACCACAACACCCTGTCCTCCACCTTCCGCGTAAAAACGATATACCTCCATAAATAAATTATTCACTAACCACTGATTGAAAAGATGTTAAACAGCTTGCGCGTGAGGAATGATACGCGTTGAGGAAGAAAGACAGACACCTCGAGAAGGCTACTCAATAGGGAATCACATGAGATCTACTTACGAACGAATCTTTCTAAGGGCGTATGCAGCAGTGTTAAGCTTAACAAAAAGTTACGACACTCGCAATTTACTTACTGAACTACTTTTGAACATTAAATAATGGGAGCATACCTACAGATTTTAGCAACTAATTCTCACGGGTCTTCTCGCATTTGTTCTAATTATGCATTTTCATTGTTTCCTGTACGTAATATATTAACACTCTACGGTACGCTACGTAAGGTTATTCGTAGTACAACGTCACATGTGTATCTCTGTTACAAACTGTTTCATATGCTTGGCTCACGTTATTTAGTCTGCGCCAGTCTGTGCTCTTCAAATAATCCGAAACGTAATATGCTTGATTTATTTATACATTTCAGATACAAGTATCTTTTTACTTAGCTCAAGAGCCAGCTGTTCCACCTGCCTTTGCCCACCGCTTGTACAATCATGTTTAGTGTATGTATGTCTAATCTTATGTGTTTTTCTTTGTACAATAAACTTATTTTTTATTTATTTTATTTTTATTTATTGCATATCATATTCGTGATGAAATGAAGTTTGAAGTCTAAAGATTTTATTACTCAGAATAGCAACTTCGATAAACAGGACATAAATCTCAAAGCCAAGCTTGGCACCAGAAGCATTTGGTGCCTATTCAACGAAACACAAACGTTTGCTTTATTATGTACACTTTCGTAATTAAATGCGTGGGTTTGAAATTCAGGCTCATGGTCCCTTTATTGAATACTCAGAATATAATCATAGGTTTAAAATACTTACAGGTAATTAATCCAGTGATAGGCAGCTTCACCCTTACAAATACATTTGCATAAAGTTACTCACTAAGTTATTTACACTTTTCAATATCACAAACACCAGCAAAAGCACTTCAGAAATGGATTCTCCACATCACTTTTACTTATCTTCACTACTACTTAATCCGTTTACCACGTTTCCCTCCATTACCCAATTACATGCACATTACGTGCCCATAGTGGTGGACCGGCGACATGACCATGTACCCTCGTCATGGAAGCCACAACCGCGCTTTATTTATGGTGTAGGTAATTGAGCGGACAGCTCGCCATTGTGTGATTAACAGATTGAATGGTGGAAATAAACGAGGTTTTCCTCACGTGATGAATGTGATTAGATTACTGGAATGTTTGAAAAAGAAAAGTATATTTTTTTATTTAGTGTTGCTCACATTGTACTTAATACGTATTCTAAGGATGATTGAAAAGGTAGAGTATTAGGTTAACTACCGTAGATGCCTTAATTAATAATATAAGCTTGTCTTTTCTAACTTAATCTTAGTACGCATAGTACTACGAGTAGCACTAAGCATTCTGGATTGGAATCTAAGACTCAAAACTAAATATTATTACCTACTTTCCAACTTGGCAAATAGTAGGTAGATGATATTATTTGAGCAATACTTAGGCTCAAAGGATTTCCGTAACCCATCGCTTTTATAGTTGGAGACAAAATCGGGTTGTCTACTGACTAGCTTAAAGGCAAAAGGCAAGTGCTCTGAATCTTGAATTTACACTAAGTTTTTAATTCCAAATTCTAGAAAAATCTTATCTTATTTTTCTATCAACGTAGATCGAGCTCCGAACTGACTCACATTTTAGTATAATCTTCCACTGTACCGCATTCTACTGCGTCTGGTGTAGTAATTAAACTGTTCATATTTACAAAGTTAGTTGAGGATCCTAAACTAATACACGCTGGTCGCTCGTCGGCACGTGTCCGTACCTACGGGGCACTTAACTAACTATACGCAAGGCTACCTACCTCAGTAATGGAGCCTCTACGTACTTTTTGTGAACATAGTGTAAAGAGTGCATTATTTGCACTAAAATGGAGGCTTTTCCACGAGTCACGTTAATTTGGCAATTAAATAAAAATAAAGTACAATGCTCATGGATGTATGGAGTCCCGTATCATGCTGCATCAAAGTCAAACTTTGCTTTTATAGACTACACGTATCCTTTTAACTCTTACAACCCGGGTTTTGGAGATTTTCAAAAAAATCGATAAACCTAAAAACTAGGAAGGTTATTTTGTTCGACATAATTATCATACACGAACGGCCATTATTGCTCTAGAAAAATGATAATCGTTTAAATAAATAAATAAATCCCTGGACATTTCACACAGCACCATTTGTCCCAAGCTAAGCAATCTAATGCTTGTGTTATGGTAACAATAGATGGCTGATAAACTACTTATATACAATTATTTTTTTTGTAAATACATACATATTATAGATAGAAAAACACCCAGACTCGGAACAAATACATGTAGGTCATACAAATATTTGTTCCGTGCGGGAATCGAACCCGCGACACGCAGCGCAGCAGTCAATCGCTTAACCACTGCGCCAACCGTGCCGTCATATTGTTACTTCCACGATAACAACACTTATCGTACATTCCCTCGTATTTACTTTATTTGTGTATCCAAAATTACTTCCATTACGTCCTTTAAACCAAGACGTGTTCCATGAATTTAAGATAGATTCCTTCACTGATATTACTCCGAAGCGAATACATTACATAGCCATCTCTGGTGGTCACTGATGCGCAATAATACGTCACGATTCACTACCTCCGCCGTCCGCTCCTTGCCTTCAGAGCAATGATAAATGAAGTGTAATGGAGGACCACAGGAGAGAACGATAAATACCTACTTACAATTTTCTGTAATGTGACATTTACCGAAACACTTTTTAACAAATTTAAGTAAATATTTTTGATTGTTTGAATTTCAATACAACCGACACAAAGCAAAATTGAATTTTCAATTTGACCTAGCGTGGAAATAAATATTAATAGATTTTTTGCGATTTTATCCATAACTTATTAATAATCACATCGATCAAGATTATTGGCTGCGTTAACTAAAAAAAAAGCCTTCTCAATGATGTCTCCACAATTTCAAAACTTCATGCCAGGTGTCTATTCCGCTCCGTTAGTAGCAAAGTTCGTCAATCCTTAGACAGCATCGAAACACACATAGTATCAACAACAATGTTGCACGTCGTATGATGTCTACAATACTTTACCTATAAATAGGTCGTAACCTTAATAACTGTAGGTAAACCAAAGTGTATAGTGATTTTTTTTTCGAGATTTCAGTTTTTTGTTATTCTTATAGTAAAAATTATTCATAATGATGAGTGTACCCCCTTTCCAGACAAATATCCATTCCCAGATAAAAATACTATGGTTGTATATCTGCAGTGTTGTATATTTGACACATCATGCATTAAAATCCATCCTGCCGTTAAGATGCTTTGAAGGTAAAAAAAATCCCGCATACAAAGATACATGGGTACCTACACATGCAAAACATAACCCTGTGATTGCTGTCGCGCATTCGGGTACAAAATAAATCTTAAGTACCTCTGGACATGGACAGCGATACGGTCAACTTTTCATCCTGTGTACAGTTAACTTGCTGGAACACAAAGCTGAGCCCAAAACTCGTTACTCACACAATAGGCTTTCAACACAGAATATAAAGTGCTCTAAAAAATATTCGCTTATAAACCAAAACAGCCGTAGTCTCGGCGAGTAAGTTATGAACTTATGACCTTGTAAATTAGTCAGATGTCAGCGTTGTCCAAGCATACCGTCATCTTACTACTACCTACCTACCTACTTACTAAGCAGATCTTACTATTGTAGGCTATTACGGTATCTGCAATTAGAGGGAGTGAGGAGATTAGAAGCGAGAGTTTGATGAATGCACTTGACGGAGAATTGATGAGGTGGCGATGAGTCAGGATAAACTTTGCAGTACGGATCGAAGGAAAGAAAAATATAGGTGTAAATAACGAAGACCGTTCTAGGAACAAAGATTATTGTTTAAAATATTCCAAAGGAAAAACAGAGCTGGACGGATTTGTACAGATACACAGGATTTTGTTACACAAAATCTGGTTGATGACATGGTTGGGACTTGGGACTGAGTATTTGGCAACTGCTAACATGCCTGCTGACCTATTGACAAAAGGTTTACCAGGGATGAAACATAACAAGTTTATGAAAACACTTGGTATTGTAGAAAAAAAAAATATTGTTGTATACATAATTTATACAAGTGTTTAGTGTCTGTTTGAAGATAATTATTTTGATAAAGTGGGGGTGTTAAAACTAGATATAAAAATTAGGTTATTACTGGCATGTATTAAATAATATGTGTATTATTGTATATGCCTCTTGTCTATGAACGTTTGTGTGAGAATAAAAGATCTTCATTTGTTAGCTGCCAAACAACGTGTTTTAATAATATGTTTATCTTTGTCTCCTTTTAGACAAATACAGCTGTCCAGTGTCACACGGGTCTTAAACGAAAATGTTCACATTGAGGACAAGAGAAACTTAACATGTGTCTGCCAGAACAAAATAGAATGAAAAAGGAATAGTATTAAACGAAGAGAACTGGAGTGTTTCAGTCGATATTATAGGCATGATGTTACATGATGTATGACAATACAGATGTCGGCGCCACGCTGCTTATTACGAGCGTTTCACTTTCAGATAAGTATTTGTAAAATCCAGGAAAAAAACAGTGTTACTGAAAAAGTATCGTCTGGTCGTAGTCGATTTTTATTACAATGTCAGACAAATAAAAATTGCGTTGCGCCGCGTTTATCACACAATACAATGAAAAACTCGGGTATTCCATTATTGTGTGACAAAGCCTGTGTGTGTGTGTCTTAATGCAAATGCATCATGATGGGTGACAATCGTACTCCACAAAATTGGATCCATTACTATTACTACTTCCCATCCATTATCTTCATTCAATTCCACGTGTTATTCTTCTACCATTTAAAAGTTTAACGAGAATGCAGTGTAGATACTTTAATACACGAACAAAATAATTGAACGTTTCTCTATTTTAATAAAAGTGTGCATCGACTTTTTATTTAATCATTTAAACAGATAACTAAGCATCATTTAGTTAATAAAAGCTGCAAACTATCAGAAGAAAACGTTAATAAATTCACTTTTTTTTTCGTACACCACACAGAAAACGCCTGCACATACCTACGCGTGAATTGAATGGCATGAAATGTAATAAACGTGCAAACAGAAACTTTAGATAGAATGTAATGGACCATAAACTATCATTATCTAGTGTGTGACGCATCGCCAACCTTTCCTCTCAGTCGGCTCCCTCGGGGCGCCGGAGCAAGCGTGTGCACATAGATTTACAATTAATACTCTCGCTAATCTACCAATGAAAGAGAATGTGGAAACAAATGATGGTGTGAACTCAAGTTTAATAAAAGATTTTCAAGCAATGAAAGACAATGGGAAAGTAAGTAAAAGTTTATAAAATAATAACATGACATAGCAAAACGTCACGCCTGTTCCCCGAGAGGTTAGGCAGAGGTGCACCTATAGTAGGTACACCCATGTGTCGCCAATTACATTATCCTTAAGGCCTATGTAATAGGGGGTGAATTTATTACATACATACCCGGTTGATGGCAATCCATCAACCTGGTACAAATCCATACTCCGGGCTGCTACTGAGAAATTCCAGGTGGAAAAACCAGCGATGCCTGAATAAGGGCCTCATTTACATCAGTAGCGCTTGCGATTACTAGACCAACGCTCATACAAAAGCTTACCTCTATTTGATAGGATGATACATTGCGTTATCAAGGTTTATAAGTACAGTGTATGATGACAAAGTAGTTAAGCTAAGTATAAAACGTGAAAAAATATTATTGTACCATTTAAAATAAACACGTTTATGTATGTAACTTGAACATGTGTGTCTTAGAGATTCCACGCAAAAATGCCATAACTTTAAGGGAAGCAAGCAATAAACAAATTTGACCATAACATGCTGGTAATAACATTTTTACCATTCCGGGTGCTATTACTGCCTAAGTAATACTAAGTTGGTACCTTCCTGAAGTTGCACATTGATTTACACTTTCCTAAACCACAAGCGATCTTAAACAGCAATTAACGTCACTCAAGTGGAATCATGTGTAAGCTAACAAGCCAATCAAATCCTTATAACCGCAGCAACAGCTGACGTAGGTCATGTTACCTATTGCAGATAAAGACTCATAGTGAATATTGATCTGTGCGGCGGCGGCGCACAGAATGCTTATTTGTATATTATTAGGGAGTATAATAGATATATATAGGAAAGGCCTTGTAGACTTTTGGAGGCCAATGATTGTTTACTTTAGCCTCCGACCGAGCGGTCTATGCGAAGCAAAATTTGTTTCTTTCAAGAAAACTATTCAATCCAACACGTATGTAAGTAAATTAATCTTAGCAAAGATCTTTAAGCGAGGATAGGATAAACGGTAGCTTCCTGGTAAACTGATAATTAAAGTCAATATTAGGAGTATAGTCAGTTTATCGGTAGTGTACTAACTTGTATTAAAGCAATTATGAGTTCTAACGCAGTGGTAGCTTAGCAAAAGTTATATAACAAGCTTACGATATTGGAAGTTTTAACGGTATAGGTTGAATTTAAATAGAATTTGTTTGTTATCGCCGACATTATTTCATACCGAAATAATGCCGTACGGATTTTCAGACGGTTTTCTCCAACGAACGGAGTGATTCACGGGGAAGGTTTAATAAGTGTATAATTTATTTAGGTTTTGTGTAAATTGGCTGAAAAATGACGATGATTGTTGAAGAGCTGTCGGAAAAAAGCATGCCGACTGTGTTTACTGGCATACGCCGCGTAAACCAATAGAAATATATGAAAACAATGGTAGTGCGTTTCTGTTGGATATTTTTTGACATCCCCAAAAGATGTATATGACATATACTTTATATATAAAAGAAAAAAATAAACAGTTTCTAGCCTCAGCAGCGAGTAGAAAAAAATTAAGAGAATTCAAAAATAATATTTATTTCCGTACGACCACGTCTCTACGTCATAATCCTTCAGTTCTCGCCTGCAGGGATCATCGCGTGTCGTTCAGTACAGTACAGTAACAAAAGAACGGAGCTGTGTAATATACACGCTGTATTGCGTCGTAGCGTCAGCAGTACACCACGAGCATTCACAACTGTATTTCTCGAATGAATAGAATAAATCCACAAGTTGCAAATGATGCTGTAATGATAAAGTGTTACCGCTGGACACACAGCATTTCAGTGTAGATAATTGGATTTGCATTATATTCTAGGGATATTTGTGTGGTGAGCTGTTCATAGAAATAAATGTGAATTACACGTGGGTTGGGCAAATAATAAAGTCTAGTAGAAAATATTGGTCACTAATATAATTTAAACAGCTAACTAATTCTCTTGTTTCCATTGCTTATACTGTCTGTTTCATTTTCATCACAAATGATTTTGTGAAAAAATGTTTCATAAAACGTTTGTGTACTTTGCACTTTGCGTTTGTTGCTCTGCTCGAAAATAACAAGAGCCACGAGCAATAAGTGCTAATTACGATAACCTGGAAAAGAAAAGAGAAATTTATTGATACATTTTTAAGCATTATAGAATAATTTTCCCGTAGGTACCTACCAGTAGAATACATATTTGTTGATATGGTCAATTGGAAAGTTGTTCAGGAATACAAAACAATTTGTAAAAATAATTTCCTTTTTGGGGGATACTGTTGAAAATACCTAGTGTACACTGAGTGCAATTCGTTAACTTTTAATTACCTATCTATCTAGTTATAATTAATTGTAAGCTAGCAGTTTACATTTAATTACCTATTATATTTGACGCATCTCACTCATCAACGTTCTCGATATTACAACGGAAAAGTTCCTTTTCAACGAATAGTCGTTGTATAAATAATCAATGTATACTGGATTACTCTTTGAGAATCCCCCTGCACCGTGCAGACAGCGCGAGATAGGATCTCTTCTAGGATTCTAGAATCCTTCGTTATGTCCGGGATTTAATATAGCGCCCGTGGCATAAGCTACTGCTTTATCCCTACATTTATTTTATTTTTTGTTTTAGTTCAAACAATAAAATACAACTAGCTATTATTTCAGAATGTCCTAGACATTCACAAACATCATCATTCATCATTCATTTTATCTCAGCACAAACTTTATGTCGTCACGACAGATATGTTGACGACGCTGATAGAGAGATTTAGCATCGAGATTTCTGAGTCAAGTGACATTATAAGACGTCCAAGTTCTAGTGGTTATCGGAGAGTTCACTTGGACATAACCGATTCTATTGCAACGCTTGAATTTATAGCATTCACTTTGGTATACACTGTAAGTAATAATTCTCGGTAATCCCCAATTTTGCTTCGCTGTTAGGATATTAATGGAGGTTACCCAATCGTTAAACTATTGAAATCACAGGTAATTAATTTGCTTCTATTTCAGCAACTCGGTAGGAAATGTTGCTGAATTTCCATTTAAATCTTACTGAATCAAATTTAAGTAAAACTTGGAACTTATGGGTTTGTTTTATGAAATTGGAGCAGACACATTCTAAACTTTCTTAAATTCCAAACTACAATATTAACGATCTAGTCTGACACGTACCTATTACGCAACACTATTTATAAATGTGAGTTTGCTCTATAACATTTATCTAGACAGTTGTTCGATAACATTTATCAATAGCGCGGCAGTGTAAAGCCTACCCTTTCAATAGATGTCATCAGAGCAATCGATTGTTCAGCTCCCAACACAACACTCCTGGCGTATTATGGGCTTTATTCTTAAGACATAGAGCATACGTTGCAATGAATAAAGCTGCAATGTTAGCAATAGGCTGAGTGTTCAAAGATTTATTCTTAACAATGATTTTACCTTCTTCATGGAAAGATAGAAAAATATTTTATTCTGCACAAACGCACAATTATAAATAAACAATAATAATAATAAAAACAGATATAAGATACACATAGTCAAAAGACTCGTACTCAAGCATAAATATGTTGACTTTTTTGTCTATTGCTCGATGTCAGGGCCAGGGACCAATGACAACTCACATTAATTGATATTAAGGCTCGGTTAATTTAACAGTATGAAGTTTTCTGATTGCTGATAACACCCTCGTACATATGTGCACACAAAGTAACTTACTTTATAGTGATTGAAGCGAAACACTGTGACGGAATGCACCCACTGAGTTTACTTACTTTTGTTTGAACACCTGTGTACCTTACGCATTACAAGCATTTGCCTAAATTACTAGAGGAATGCTAATTTGCTGGTTTTGTATTATGCTCGCGGCGCCGAAATTATGCAAGCCGCTAACTCGAATTTGATGCTGAACTTAATCAGCTAATTCAGGAATAATTATCGCAAAAACACAATTTGACGGATATCAGATTCATACACGTAATGATTTTTCTCGAAAATGAATAAAACACTTATTACACGTGACCTGACCTCACTCTATTTTACCGTCACGTAAATCACCTGGAAATAATAATATGACTGACGATGTATTGTGCCCACGAAAATGAATAAAACCCATCTTATTACACGTGACCTGACGTCACTCTATTTCCAATCACGTAAATCACCTGAAAATAATAACATGACTGACGATGTAATTGTGCGATGACCCGCGTAACGTATTCCGGTATCCTGCGCTTCCTTACATTTGACGTGGTATGATGTATAGTGCTCGCACGCTGCGCGCGCTGAATGCTCACCGACACTCTATACAATTGATTCCGTTAAATTGACAAGTTCGAGAAATTGTGGCACCGGTCATGGTTTAGATATTGTCGAACAGTGGTCGAACATTATGAACAAACATTACGTTATTACTTTAACAATCTTTTTCGATTTTTTCAGTTTCTTCGGGGTAATAGCCTATTTATGTAACCGGAGACGTATTGATTATAATTATGTTCTTACGCAGGTAGTTTTATTGGTAGAAAAATTATCAGTATCGCAGTCATAATTTGATTGACATCAATAATGCCGACCGTTTGTCATAATATTCGATACTCGCCTTATTTTTGTTCAATTTACAAACAATAAAAGCAGATCTATTCTGTAAAGAAAACTCAGGTGAAGTTAGCTTGAAGTGAGCTGTCATTCCGCCTGATGCTTCGGATTGACACATGCTCACATCAAAGCTTGCTTCAGCCAAGTTTTCGCGGTGAGTTTTTACAAACTAGATTGGCAAGATATTATATGTCAACCCTTTTTGAACGTGAAAGCTTCTAAGTAAAATGGCAAACAGCGTTATTGATGACTAAGGTACTTCGAAATCGTTTACGTTCATCAAAACTTCATTGCCAACGTTATAGGTATTTGAAATTTTCAGTAATAAAATAAAATCTGAATTTGATATGATTCTTTGAATAAAAATGTTAATGTTACCAATTCTGAACCTTTTAGGTATTATAAAGTGGGTGGTATATTTAAAGTCGCAAGTTTGTTTTATGACTTTGACTATATAACTCAGTTTTATACAGCTCTTGTGATTTAAAAGATCTAGACGAATACTCTGTTCTCCAGGGATTTATTATTATTATTATTATATTAAGTCAACAGAGTAAATGTCATGGACGAATATGAATAAATATTAATATAATTGTTTATTTAGATACAATTTCTCTTTCAATCTGATGCAGGACGGTAAATAAATAACACACGGTCAAGCTTGCATATAATATCAGTTGGAACCCCCTTTATCTCAATTCGACACAATAATAAATACCTATAAATTATTATTCGTGTTATAAATATTCTAAACTTCATAATCGAAAGCTTGAAATTCCGAATTTTTATCTTCCCGGAAGCAAAAGAGAGAATGAAAATATTACATAGGTATCCGAAAAATCGTAAAAGAAAAATGCTATTTCATTCATTTACATAATTATGGATTCAGGGCATCCACATTATGTAAGTATATTATACGAACGCATCAGCATTCGTCGTCTCTTAGTTCAAACTTATTAGACTAGACGAAAAGGGGTTTTTAATTTCATAATATCCTTCAAAATTGACTCCTTTCCGGTGAATTTTAACTGAAATGAGGATATGTAGATTATGTTGTTACATGAGCGACCGCTTAATAACTTCACCTGGTCCTGTCAAATAAACTTGACTTCTTTCGTATTTTTTTTAATTCTTTAATTCAACCAATGTTTATTAATATGTTGTAATTTGGCATGGTTAATACATTATAATCACGCCTATAACAGAGAGAGCAGTGATAACGACCGCGACTTACGAGTTGTAGGTCGTAGGTTCGAACCCAGCCAGGTGCTTTACTTTGTGAAAATTATTTCATCACCACTGCTCTCAAAACGGTGAAGGTAAACATCGTGAGGATACTGGCATGTCCTAGAAATTCGAAGACATGTGACATTAACCAACCCACACTGGGGCCCGCGTGGTTGGTTACAGTCCACTCCCTCTCTCAGAGAGGAGGCCTGTGTCCCAGCAGTGGGAATATTATAGGCTGGTTATACTTATACACGCCTAAAAAGTGGTGAAATAAAATCTTGTAATAGATTCGCTTAAAGATTCTGCACTTATATGAAAACGCTTATGTACAATAACTTCACCAAAACGTGTAACTTAAGAAACTTATCTCTTGAATAAGTAAAAAAAAGACAGATTGCGTTTAGCCGCCAGGTGCATTATAACTTTGTAATGTTATTGTGAAATACCAAAAAAAAACAAATATTTATAATGAAAACTACATGTCCAACTAGTATAACTGTGTAACTTTACGCTTTGACTTGCAGGGTAGGTAGAGCGAATAGAGCGGCTCAGAAGCTTCTTGGGTTATGTTGGATCCCATAATTAAAATTATTATGATGTTTCTAAGGGACTTTGAATTGACTTTGAAGACTTATGAATGTAGACAGTTTTTGAGATATTTTTGGTTACAATCACAGAAATTACTATGTTTCATAGTTCTTTCGAAAAATACTGTCAATTAAAAACTTAGCAATTAAGACTTGCTGGAAACTGAAAACGTATTTTACTTGAGTTATGGAATGATTTTTCAGCAAAAATTTACGATTCGTTGAAATGAACTTGCAGACCGACGTTGTTATTAATATCTACTAACTATCTACAACTATACTATTTTTAACTATCTACTTTTCTGAAAATTATAATAAATGTGTGGCTAATAGTTTTAATTCTTATCATTGTTTTAAACTTGGAGCCATTAAGGATATTATAAAATAAAGCAAACTACTCTTAGCACGATATTTTCTCCTTACAAACTGATCGTCAAGAGAGTTACCTACTGATAAAATCATTTCATATCATCATTTTTGAAACAATGAACAAATAATTAATTGGTTGTTATTCTTAAGTATATGACAATTTTTTTTCAAGTACAACAACAACAAGACAAGTTTTTTAAAGTTTCACGAAGCATGTCCTTGGTACTTGTACCAAGGACATGCTTCGTGAAACTTTACGAAGTATATGTTAGGGATTAAATTGCGGTGCTTTACAAAATAATTCTTGTTTCAGGCAAAGGCTACCATCTGACACTATTTAGGAATAGTGCAGACCAATAAGACGCTCGCAGAAAATTACCTAATGGTTGGAAATGGCAGTAAAATTGATTAAAGTTGAAACTTAGAGCTTTTAAATGGTCACAGTTTGCACCTGTTGCCTTACTTGTGTTCAAATAGTAAGTACTGGCGAAGTACCGACCAATAACTCCTTACCTAATATACCTACTACTTAGAACCGTTAGAAAAAGGCATAATATAATGTTACAATCTTATAATGGGCC
Source organism: Apamea crenata (assembly GCA_949629185.1). Classification (NCBI taxonomy): domain Eukaryota; kingdom Metazoa; phylum Arthropoda; class Insecta; order Lepidoptera; family Noctuidae; genus Apamea; species Apamea crenata. The sequence goes on along the minus strand of OX451371.1, from coordinate 5,691,756 downwards.
CACAGGGGCTCTCCATAATTTCCAAATAAAAACATAGCCCATTTTATTTATCATAAAACTAACATAAAAATCATACTTTCGTCACATCTTTAACACATTGCTATGTTAATATTCTGCTCCCTGTAGTTACATAAATTGTTTTCAGGAAGACATAACTTACCGGCAAGCCTCCCCGGTTGTAACATTCACTTCGTCGCGAAGTTATTTTGTTTTTCAGTTTATTTATTTTTGCGGTACATTTTATGGGGCTTTTGAAGAAAGAAGCAGAATGCAAATCTTCCATTTTATTAAACTGCTGAGACAAAAGTTGTAATTTTTTAATTTTTTTGTTTAATTATGCTTACTTTTATTTCTAACGATATGTCGTTAGAAATAAAACCCGCACCCTAATTGCGTAGCACACGATCAATCGGAATCGGTTTCATTTTGACAGTTCAACAACATTCATTGCATTATTTACGTTGTTGAGCAGACACATGATACATTTTTTGAACATATGAAGCAATGGATTAGCAATATCCTTCAAAATGATTCAGAGTGAGATTGATTGTGTGTTTCGCAATTAGGGTGCTGTTTGTTTTTATTCATTTGTTGCTAACAACCTCTCAAACCACAATACTAATCACAGATTTTTCAGAAATCCGTAAAAAACTGTTTTCACTCGGGTTCTTCAAAACAAACATTTTGACATGAATTGCATTGGTAAATTAAATCTAGAATAAAAGATTTAATCCTTGTTCAATAACTTTTACAAAATGGAATTAGTTCCACTCAATGACACATTCTGTAGCAAATGGGTTTTAAAAAGCAAATGACTTTTCTCGTTGTGTTCGGTGAGTCTACTATATGGATCGAGGAATGAAAAATATAGATTTTTTATAAATCTAACAAAAATGTTTTACAGCCTCTACCACCCTTTCTTTGATCTGATATTAAACTTTTATTTCAAATCAAACTACGTGATTGTTTTTAACGTTCTGAAAATATTTACTATGTCAAAGTCCTTGCTCAAACAAAATTAATTATGAAAATAATAAGAAAACGCTTTATTCCAGGAACGAAGGTTGTTTTTCTAAAATAAACTTGTTCTTTCGTAATGTAAGTCTTGAGACTTGAGAATTATATCCGGATTTTCAAACAATCTGTGCTCTGGGAATTATCAAACAACTCAGCACTCGAGCGGGCGACGACCGGAAAGAAACAAAAATATTCGAAAGCTTTTAAAGGGCTGGTTGTGTAAAGTTTCTTACGGTTACGAAAATCTCGTTGAAGCACATTAACAAGTTCAATACAAAACAAAATTTATTGTCAAAATATTGAGTCACCCTTGTCTACGACATATTTGTGTTACGACAGCGTAGCTGACATAGCGGCCGCGTAGGCGTACTACGCCGTAGCAACAGTACAAACGATAAATGTAAGTAATGGTTCAAATTATAATTCACAACATACAGTAAACGGCAGCTCACGAGCTTATTAAGTCAGTCCACCCTGTCGGCTCGTTACTTAATGTTTTAAATGCTTTCCCTTTAATAATGAAGGTAGTACTGTGTGTACTCCCCTGTTATTACACATTTTCCACCGTTTTAGTAGTATGTATACATTAATTAAGATGTTAAGTGCAGTGCAGAAATAAGGACAAACTACGTGCCCCCTTTCACCGGCTTCATAAGGTTCATAACTCATTTGTTGGGCTTGGTATAACCTTTTATAACAAGATACCCTCTTCTTTTCTAGACTTGCCTTTTAATGCGTTTAAAGCTCAACTAAAATCCAACCTTTGTTCAAAGGCATACTATTCCATCAACGACTACTTAGACGATAAGAATAGTTGGTCACCCTAGTTTAACGCAAGACAATGTTTATGTTCCTTCTCCAGAATTAGCTTACTGCCAGGTCTTAGAACCCAGCAATGCATAAATGTGTAAGCTGTCACGCCCTTTATGCCTGGAGGCTTTTATTTGGCTAGTAAGTTTTTTTATTTACATTTTAATTAATTATTTTTTAGCTTGAGTACGTATAGTTTTTATTATATTTGTTGGTATATTGGCGTGGCTAGCTGACATATTATGGCAAATAATTAAATTTTATGTTCTGGCTTTGTAATGTTAATTACCGAACATAGCACCTAGTATTGTATAGAAGCAAGTATTTTTTTTTTTAATTGAACAGACAGCTGTGCTGCTGGGGAGTTTGTTGCGCCACTTCTTCTTCCCAGCGATAGCACTAGGAAGTGGTGAAGGGCGGGCGTTTTTGGGGGACTGTCTTTTGTAATTTTGACGTTCAAAAAGTGCTGATCCTCAGCCTAATTTGAATAAATGACTTTTGATTTTGATTTTGATTGACCCGCATGAACCTTACCTATCTTGCTTGACCATGTTGAGAAGACTACTAAATACCAATCACGTCGCAAAAACTCTTTTTATCTTCCCGTTGCACTGATATAAAGTGCTTATGATTCAATATTTCTATTTACCATACTAAAGTTGCTCAAAATTAAAAACACGTAGTTGGAAAAGCTATTCCATGGCGAGTGTTATTTTTACGAACCCAGAGTTCTCATTCGCGTCACTGAGATGCGGCCCAAACCTGGTGCGACACACGGCAGTTTGGAAAAAAAATTGTGTGTCGTATAACCTAAAAAACTAAAAGTACGAAGTGTGGTCACAACCTCACTCCGTACTTAAGCATCAAGGTCAGTGACTTAATGAAAGTTCCTTCGAAATAACTGTTTCTTTAGGAACATTTATTGCGGCTAAAACGCCAGGTTAGCACCTGAAATTCAAATTTTTAGGCCAGTTTCACGTTCTATTTTGGTCAATTATGATCAACTGTATTATATCTACCTACCCCGCAGACGCGTCGTGGTTATACAGTAGCTTATGTAACGACACCACATCGAATTCATTCCATTGAACATTATTTTTATCACTTACTAAACATATTTCCCACGAGTTGTCCTCATTGCCTGTTGTAATATTAGCTTAATAGAATTTTATGTCATTGAATTACTGGCAAGTTTTTATGTCTATGGTCTTTAAAAAGATTATGTTGTTAGAAGCATTTTGAATTGATTTGAAAAGAATTGTTTTAGACTGTGTCAGGGAGTCGGAGATATTTGGATAGATAACTATGTTAAATTTGAGTGACTTTATTTTGTTATAGAAGTTAATATTGTATGGATTGAGAAATTAAATGTGATGGGGTAATCAAAATGGAGTTTACTTGAAGGTCCTATATTCTCACAACATGATATTAACAAGAAACTAAGTTTTCAAAATTGCCGTCAGCACACGTCCGGTCTGATCATAGATATAACTAATACTTGGATCATAAATCAGCGTGGGAAACAGCACCAATGCGTTTACGATTTTATTGCCCTTTTGATTAGCTGTAGTTTTTATCTTTTCTGACGCGTTCAAATTACTGACAAAGTAGAGATACTAAAAATCACTGTACTGGGCGAGGAAGTTACTCATTTTTTAAACAAACTTAATGCAAACAAAATCACCAATCGGTAAGTGTTCTTAAAATATCTCTCAACTTTTAAGCCCCAGCCCTGTTAGCCAGAATGGGTCGGTATTTGTAAATTAATACTACATTGATCGTCCTCCATGATACCCGGAGCTTCGATAATCAACAGATGGCGAGTAAATGGAAAATCCCCGAGCAACCTCTGCATAAATTCAATAAGATTTGGGTCACCCTTAACGTAATTAAATACCCTTAAAATACTTCCCTGTGATTCGCTGTTTGTAATTCGATTTTGAAAGGCAAAGCAAAAGTGTTGCGTTTTGTTACTTTATTTAAAGTTTACTAGAAAGATTAACTTTGTTTGTTTGATACTTGAATGTCGCAGTGACATAAATCAACCACGTTATGGTACTTTAGACCAATTATTTACTACTATATTTATTTTTTTATTTAATACTATGTATTGTATTTAAATTTGAGCGAAATGACATGATTTCTTAACTACTACTACTTGGAAAGGTAGGCAAACAAGTTATTGCTCATTTCTGCTCGTATTAATAAATTACAATGAAATAAATTGCCATGTTCTGGCCCTAGAACAAACCGCCTTGATGATGCACTAAGCAGTACTGAACATATCTGTAATTACTACTGAGAGACTAATTATCTCTGTTGCTAGGTTATCTTCTGTCCCATCTCATGTCATTAGGACCTCGCTGTTCACAGGACCACTATTTACAACCAACGTCGCCCGTTGCAAGCCATTACCTGTAATAAACATTTATTCACGTTTGTTACTGTGTTGAAATATTATTTATCCTAAAAATAAAAATCTAAACAACCTCGATCAAAATACCTCCTAGCTAACACGATGTACAAGAAAAATCTAATTCTTGTGCAAAAAGATAACGTAAAATGTGTGCTTTTGGGTTTTTTATGTTGGTCTCATGAATACTAATTCTAGGAATGTAAAGCTACATCAGTTTCTTGGTACTGATAAAATATTTATTTACTAGCCGGAATAAAATCCTTTTGCTGTTGAAAACCCAGCTTTAGTTACGATATTTTTCATTTAGCATCACCTAACCTAACCCATTTAGTCGGGGTGCCTTAGCTCAGGTAATATTGTAGTCAGATCTTTAGACATGCTAATGTTTCAAGAACATGCAAAATATTTACAAAAATATATTTATACTGATAGGTATTTCGTTATTTCAACATGCAAGACGGTATTTTTGAAAACCCACGCTGTGGTCCCCCGCACGGCACCGGCGTCCGTTATTATACCGCTCTCGGGAGCGAATAGATTCAAAGAAAAAAATAATCTACCCAGAAAACCAGAAACCACCAGCATATATAAAAGAGTTTTACTATCTTCCCTATCCTATATTCTTCCAAAAGTTACTGTTTATAAAATAAGGTAAGATAAGAACAGGTACTGCGTACCTAAAACCTGGTCAAATATTTAGTAGGTAAGTACAAGCAAAAGTTACTCAGAGCTGTAAGTTTAGTACCTATTAAGTTACGAATAGCTCTGACCTTTATTTTATGTTATTGCTGCCTTTCGTCCTGAATTCGTAAAGCAAACACAGTTGAAAATCAGTAAGCCTTGGGTGTAAAAGAAAAATAATTATAATCTTATAACAGTTCTTTCGTATAGGGAAATGCAAAGAAATGCTATTGTATATATGTTATTAAACGAGCAGTAGAAATTCCATAAATCCTCTCATGCTATGTGCGGTCACCGTGACGTACTTGTTGCGAGCCACCGGGTATGCCCCGGCCGCAATATGCCTGCAGACTTATAGGCTTGAGGCATACCGCTACAACTGCATCAAAGTCTGGGAAAATAGATTTATCATTCTGACCAGACCCGCAGCATATTGGGTCAGTATTGTGTGTTTTAATATAAATAAAGTAAATCTGTGAAGACTACGGGCAAACATGCTTTGCCATTATGTCGCCTGTTTTATCCAGAGGTAAACCTGTATGCCTGCCACAGGCAGGCCTGTTTTGCCAATCTCTTGAAATATCTGGTCTACTTCTATTAAAAACTACTGCATAAATCGTGCACTGGGATTTATATTCTAAAAATAATTAAATAAGGTTACCCCTGGGCAATTATGCCGGCTGTCTGCACAGCTAAAGTCATAGTCAAAGACAGTGTTTGCCCACAGAACACAACAAGAGAACAAACACTCGATATACCTACCTATTATTCAGGTAAACATCAATACAAAAACTGGAAGACAACATATAGGTAAACAACTAACGAACACAACAGAGAATTTATTGTATTTGCACATCATTATTTCTTCCTTTCAACTTTACCGGAGCGCGTCAATCCCTACAACGTTGTGCAAATAGTTAGCGAACGTTGTTGTTTCAAAAATAAATACAAACAATAGGAAAAATATTTTCCCCATTTGTAGGGTTCCATGGTAAAACACCCTTACAGTTTCGCCAATTTAAGTCCGTCAATCTGTCTGTCAGTCCGCGGTTTAACTCAGAGACCAATACTATAATTTGGCATGGTTATACATTATATTAACGCCTACAAAGTTTTAAAATAAAATCTCGAAAAACATTTTATAGTCTTTCAAAAATATTGGTGATATGCAATGAACATGTTTCGATTCACACACTCATGTCCTATCTGTATCGTTGCTTGGCGATATACTTATTATAAAACTAACTTGTGTCTGCGGTTTCACTCATGTGGATGTCGGAAATTATCCCACGGAACATCTTCCTGGGACAAAAAGTAGCTTATATCCTCCCTGAAGAAGCCATCTATCTCCATGCCAAATTCATCTAAATCCATTTAGCGGTTAAAAGGGGGTAGGCGTGAAAAATTATAAATAAATATAAGATTTCACGGGTTTTAATTATTTTTGCGCAGAACCCTAATTCTTGGCGTTTCATTTTTGCAATTATAGAGAAAAATAAAAGTCTGTTTAAAATAAGTTTTTCTTCTGCCGTATGAGCTCGCGAGCGTGTTGGCCGATTAACCGGTGAGGTTAAAATAGCAGTCACAGCGCGGTAATTGGATTGGCGCTCGTTTGGTACCGGGACTAGTTTACTCGTCGGTCTCGACGCCACGCAGGCTATTAGGTAGCGTCCGTTATGTCCAGCCGGTGAACGTTGGGTATTTCTATACAGAATGACTGAAATTTAGACTTTAAATTACGGGAAAATTTTCACACACTCAAAGTCTAATTGACTTACCTTGAAACTGCAATGGAACAACCATTGCAGTTTACCCCGTGAAGGCGATGTTCGGAGATCCATACGCCATACATGTTAGTATGAACTCCGATCCCTCCTATATTTTTGGACGATGGGTCACAGAGTCAGCAAAAAGTAATATGTACTATAATTCTCGCATTTTGTTCACATACTTAATTATTCAAAAGCATTTATTCATTACGTAAAATGACGAACTTCAATACAAACTTTCATCCCCTATTTAACCCCTTTAAGGAATTAATTTTTAAAACTCCTGTGCAAAATTTCATGCTTCTAGACCCAGAGGCTTAGACTGCGCATTGTCTGTCAGCTAATGAATTTGTGATTTTTATTTAGTAGATTGACCGTTAGCGAAGCAAAATGTATAACATGGTGAGTCGTCCGCTGACCCACGTGTTCCACGTGCGGTTTCCTCAAATTTTCAGTGTTTCGAACCCGCATTACTCGACCCGAGCATTTAATTGCACTAAGCTTATGTATGATAAAGTAGATAGACAAATAATTCCAATTTATCTTTGTGGTCGCTGTTCCTGCCGCTATTGTTTGCAATGTTCTCGATAAATAAAACACAAGTCATTTCCCCGTCAAGCTCAAGCAATTATTTTTATCAACTGCGGATGGATAATTGAGAATTAATCAAGCTGAGATTTCCCCAATTCTCTGAAGTGCTCATGATTGCTGTTTAGTAGATTCCCTAGGTTGCGTTAAGATTGATGGTGTCGTTATTTGTTGAGGGTTCGTAGGTAAGTGGATTACAGGATTTAGTTTTAAGGTAAGAGATAAGTAACAAGAAGCTTACCTATTATCTCTAAACTTGAATGTTTCTTAAGTTAAGAAATAAGTTTTATGTGAGCTCAAGATCCTAACGACGGAGACCGAGTCATGAAATATACTCAAGAGGAAGCTTAGCGCGGGTTACTTGTAAGGAGTGCAGCGTATCGGTGAGCAGACGCACGTTGTGTGTGCGCACGCATGCCAGTGCTGCGCGCAGTGCAGCAGCACAACCAGCACGTGCCACCCGGTGACCAGGAACTTACTCATTTTTTTATTTTTTTTATTCAGCCATTTCTGTCCCACTGCAGGGCAAAGGCCTCCCTTCCCTCCTTCCACTTATCCCTATCCAGTGCTGATAAACGCCAATTCTTGTGGAAAGAGTCGAGCTCATCCCGCCATCTCATTCTGGGCCTGCCGCGTTGTCGTTTGCTGTTGTTTGGGACCCATTGTGTGTTTACTTTAGCCCATAGCTCCTCCGGCATGCGACAGATGTGACCAGCCCAGTTCCATTTTAGCTTGGCAGCCGTGCAACCTACATCGGCAATTTGAGTTTTAGAGCGCAGTATCGAGTTCCTTACTTACTTACTTATACACATGTGTAAATAGTACACATCACCACGAGATACACCAACAGCATTAAGTGAATTACCTTGTATTAAGAACTTCTATTTCATCTTCTAATTTTATGTTTAACGTCTTTAAATAGTATGCAGAAAGTCTTTAAATAGTTGTTTTAAATCAATTTTCCCACTGGAATATATTGTTATGTTGTTTAATTTCTTAGTAAATACCTGGTTTATGATTACTTGAATATGTTTACACCCGCTTGATCCACTGCTTCCAGTTTGGTTTCAAATCATTCTGACGCTAAAAACATACATACAAATTTACTGTTAGATAATGTTATACAGCAGGTCCAGCAGTGGACGTCTTTCGGCTGAACTGCTGGCTTAGGTACTAAACGAATTCACCATAGCTTCCTGGCATTATCGATTAGTTTACTAACAGAAATCTGAATCCTTCGGGTTACAGTCACAAGTTGTTCCTTCCTTACAAACTTCTGAACAGTTTTCTATACTGCATTCTAGAACAAAATTCACACAAATAACATTTACGTGGCAGATGTAATTACAAGTTTTAACTCTAGTTAAACTTTCGCTTGGTCGTTAGTTTTATGGGTAGTCGGGTTTGCGGGTGCATAGTTCTGAGTTTTATTGTCTCTTTGGCTTTAGACAATTATTTCTTTAAAATTTGTACTTACACAAGAAAAAACAACACGATGAAATAAGGTCGGGCCGACTCCGTCCTTGTTTCATCATGTAGTTTCTTTTTACACAAAATTACATAAATTTTACATTTACGTGACTTTTATTGGTGTTTTTAAGTGTTTGTGGCATAGTGATTGGAATTCAGTTGTCTTCACAACATACTCAGGCCAAGTAGGTAAGACTCAGAACGAGAGGCCAATTCTCCTTATTTATTTAGGGATGTCATCATAATTTACTAAATACTAAAACAATGGAGGCCAAGGGGACTACACACAGTAATAGCTACATGATTAAAGGGTAAATTGAAACATTACGTAACGAGCCGCTGCCGCCGGGTCGGACTGACGAGTTAGTAGGCGCACGTGCTGACTTAGTGTTAATGTTCTAAATTATGTAGTAAATGAGAACTTACATTTATGTTCTGAACTGTTGCTACGACGCTCATATAGCGGCCGCGTAGGCGTACTACACGCCTACGCGGCCGCTATATGAGCACCAACAAAACAACGCTGCTATAAAAGTAACAGATTTTGTAGAAATATTGATCTATACAAAATTGTTCTAAATTGAACTTGTTATTATTAAATCTGATATCCAAATATATTAAAAAGATTTCAAAAACATTTTAAAACAACCAGCTTTTTATAAGCCCGCGAACATTTCCTTCCACTCGTCGCCCGGTCGAAAGCTGAGTCGTTTGATATTCCCAGAGCACTATTGGTTTAAAAGTCCGGATAAAACTCTCAAGTCTCAAGACATGCACTATGCAACAACAAGTTCATTTTAAAAAGCAATATCTTCATTCGCTAAAACCTTCGTGCTTCTTGGAATAAAGCGTTTTGTTCATGAAACGTTATGTTTTAGCAAGGGCCTCTCGGGGGTTGTTTAGTTTAGGTACTTATTTTTTTAGGAATCTTTAAAACAATCACGTGGTTTAAAGTAAGTATTCAATATTAAATTTAAGAAATAGGTTTTTAAAGGCTGTAAATAAATTTAACTTAAAAATATTATTACTAGATCGTCAGAATAAGAAGGTTCATAAAGAAATCCATTTAGACTCTCCAAAATTATACAAAGAGGAATAACTTTTACTGTCGATTCAGTTTTATAAACCCATTTGCTACAGAACGTTCCATCGAGCGGAACTAATTCCATTTGTAAGCGATTTTTAACAGGGATATAAAACTGCTTTTCTGAACTACCTAATCTTTTATTGCAAATTCATATTTACTTATGCAGTTCATGTTCAATAAATGTTTCTAAATATTATATAAGTCCCAATAACTGATGTTTGACGGATTTCTTAATATAAAGCCATTTTTTATTTGATTTAAAAAGAGCGAGCATTATACGAGTATAAAGGTCTATAACTTTATAGAGCAGCAATTAAATATTTCCTTTTAATATTTTAGACGATTTGCATTCCACGTCATCCCATCACAAAAGTTTTACAAAATAGCATAAACACGCATCACAACTATTTTCCCGAAGGGTTAGGAAGAGGTGTACCCCCCAGTAAACCCAGATTTCGCCAGATATGTTTAGGTTCCATGTACCTTTAAAATGCATCGTATGATAAATAAAACCATTTGAAACATGATGCAGCAAAGTTAAATTGTTTCAAGCTTCTTGAGAACAAAAAGCGGCAGTTTTTCTTGAACTTGTTCTAAAAAGTCTGACGAAGTATTTTGTAGCGCAACTTAAAGCTAACATCATTTATCTTGGCTCGTGTCGTAGGTAACAATACTTAAAACTGAGTTCGGTAGGAACTTATAATGATAATGTTTTCACTAACATTATCATAATAAGTGCGTAGTTTTTGCGGGTGTAGGTACGAAATTGGAAGTGTAAAACGGTTTTACAAAATCCATTTCAGGTTTTTCCTCGATGTCATGATTCTTGATATCTCCTAAGCAAGAATTAAATCGCGCGAAAATTATTAGTACTGAGAAGACTCACACATTATTAATAGCGTTTCCATGGCAATCAAGTCGATTCACTGCGTCATTATTTGTGCCAAAGTGTCAAAACGAAACAGAAACACGACTATCTTTTGAGGCGGTAGGGCGAATCTAACGATTTAAATCTTTGCTCCTAAGTATGTATTTTATTAGGCAGCAGCTGCATCATATGACAAATCATCGTAGTATAAATCTCTAAGCACATGGACCACTGCGGGTGAAACGAAAGTGAAATAGTAGCTATTAGTTGTTTAGATGTAGATTTTCCATTTAATACTCCACGTCTGTATTCTCTAGAGAGGAAGAGGAAGGGGCTGTAACATGCGAGCATGTGAACATGCTATACCTACCATCGTACTCCAGCTATGAAAATCTGTATATTTTTTCAATCCGCAATGTTATTTAATTCCCGCATGTAGGCTAATTTAGCATTACGCTTTATGTGAATTAACAATAAAAAAAAAACTCAGGTTTGCACAGGTTTGTATTTATTTTTTTACCACATTCACTCGTTCGAAGGATTTGAAGTTATACCAAGTATTACCTATACAAGAAAATAAAACGATTGAAACATCAAAAGGAGTGCCTTGTGACATTTCAATCTTTTTATTTTCTTGTCAATTGCGTAGCTGAAAGATTTTCCCGGCTCTTTTTTCTCAAACATGTCACAAGGCTATCAGCCAGAAAATTGTGAGACTCACCGTCATAGTACGAACCATATTCAACCGTAAAGACCGTTTGGTTACGGTTTCCTGGAAGAGCGGTAGCCATCACACAACGGTCGCAGTGACGGCTGTCATGAGAATTATGGCAGCGGGGTTTGACTCTACGGTGTTTAGGAAACACAAAATAGTATAAAACGTTTTAGTGACGTCACTATGTGGCCGCCACCGCTCTTTTGGGAAACCATACCTGTTCTAGCGTCAAACACACTAATGTAAGATCATTGCTAGCGCTTTTCTTGTTTCCGACGAGAACAAACATGTAAGAAAATTCTAATAAAATAATTGTATGGTAATGTATAAAGTACGATATAGTGAGTTTATAATATTGGACGTTTTTTTATGTCTGTCATGTCATCTTTCCTATCCCTGAGTTTTTTTTTTCACAAGCAAACCGTAAAGCTGGATAAATGAAAAGCAAATATTTAATGTCAAATAATACAAAACATAATCTTGAGAGCCATAGTTTTGGCTTTTATTTTCCTTGTCAAAATTGTGCCTTCATAAGAAAATCATCTAAACATTATAAATTGAAGTCGCTTTTCGTGTCTGTCTATGTGACCGCATTGCTCTTCTAAACTACGCGACGGATTTTCAAGCGGATTTTAACATAATTTAGAGAATTTATACCGGAAGGTTTATGGGTAGGCACAAACACCGAGTCTATACATTAAAATTTAACTTAGGAGTTATAAAGAAATCTTCCTGTTTTGTCAAGTTGCAAAACCCGTGCAAAGCAGGGACGGGTTGCTAGTAACGAAATAAAAATGTTACAGTCAAAGAAAGAAAGAAAGAAAGAAAATACGTTTATTTGCGGTAAACATGACGCACAAAAGAATTGAAAAAAGCAAAGCAAAACAATGAAAAGCAAAGCAATGAATGGAGACTTCGACATGGCCAATAATAAAGGCATTATTCATCTAATTTGCATTCGCGACATATTCGCCAAATATGAGTTTATGGAAAAATAACTTTAATACCTACGCAATAAAGTTCAGTTTACGCTACAGCTTCAAACATTTTTATAACTTTTTCAATAGTGCTAGTTACTCTGAAATCAACTTAATTACCATTAAAATAAAGTTGATATTTGTTTAGCTTGAAATAACGTCAATTTGAAACATAAATAAAAAATTTGATTAAAGACGTCTCGCGACGGTTTTGTTAAAGAAGCTGGTGACTGGTAATGTGGACATATTCTGCGTCAGTTTTAATAAAGCTACATTTCATTTTGTAACGCAATTTATAACTCTATGATCTATAAACAAATTAATTCAAAACAATATAATAAAACAACGCGTTTGCAGCTCCCGCAGTTTGCTTGTAGGAAGAAGTAGGCAATGTAGCATAAGCATTATCAGCCTATAATGTTCCCACTGCTGGGACACAGGCCTCCTCTCTTCAAGAGGGAGTGAGCTGGTAGGCTACCACGCGGGCCCAGTGTGGGTTGGTAGATGTCATATGTCTTCGAAGTATTGATTCTAGGACACGGCGGTTTCCTCACGATGTTTTCCTTCACCGATTTGAGAACAGTGGTGATGAAATTATATTCACAAAGTAAAGCACCTGGCTGGGTTCGAACCCACGACCTACTACTCGTAAGCCGGGCACTGGGCTACTATTGCTCACTGTTGTAGGTAATATACCTAATCGAGAAAAACAACCGACTTCCAAAAAAGAACTCTACTAAGTGAAAAATAGCTTTACGGCAAAAAACGAAAATACACAAGCTTTCAACCGCAGCTACTAGACGTTTTAATTTGTACTTGACTTACTAACTTCGGAATTGGAAACACTAAAATGATTTTCAAACAAAGAATCACATGAAATTCGGTTTTAGGCAGATTGATTGACTGAGATGTCAAGTAGGTATAGCAACGTTGGCGAAGGAGATTTGAAGAACGCGAACGATTTCGAATTATATCATCAATAACACTGCTTGAAGTGTCAAGCAGCGCTATTGATGAAATCGTCAGACTCAATAGTCTGGCAATATAAATTCAATGGAATACTCATTTTTAATAGAAGCTTTCATGCTCAATATGTTGACCATATAATATCCTGTTCTTGTTTGGGTAAATACCGATAATAAAGACGCGCGGCATTATTGATGTCGACCAAATTATAACTCAAATAGGTATTGATAATGTTCTTCCAAATAAAACATTCGCAGGGAAAAACAATCTAATGTGTGTCAGTGTTATTTTAAAGTAATATTGTTACTTTTTCATAATTATGTTCGCCAATATCAGAAAACAGTACACGTGTCTTAATTTCTCAAACTCATCAGTTTAGTGGACTCAACCGTTAGTAGTGTCAGTGAGCACTCAGCAGGGCCATACATCATAGCACTTCAAGTGTAAGGAAAAGTGGGATAAATACCGCAATACGTTACACGGGTCAACGCACTATTATACCTTCAGTCATATTACATGAATGAATGAATGAATGAATGGCACCGATCCCAGCATGGTTTGACCAGACTCGATTAATCGAATGAACCCCAAGATTCACACTAGCTCCTGTAGCCTCATGTTCATGGTGCTACAGCGACCATTGCATATCAAGAAGTAGACCGGGGGGCGCAGTTTTTGTAAGGAGGACGTGCCCGTAGGAAAGGGTAGGATTTAAGAGCCTACCGGATATGCATCCTAGAGTAAGCATTGGATTAGTGGAGAGATGGGTGATATTTGTCTATGGATGGGCATCTTTTAAAGACTACGCGGCCAGGTGCTTCAGGTCGAGCTTCACCCGTGAATCTTTTGGCGAGGTTCTGCTGCTTTCTCGGTTCTTTTGTATGTCCTTGCTCTGCTGTGTTAAATTGTGTTAGATGTTTCTGTTTTCAATGTCGTCGTCGGAGTTCTCGCTACTATCCGTTTCCGGTTTTTTGTATATTTCACTAGCAGCAGTCTTGATCTTGTTTTTGTCTTCAGCCGTATCCATCCAAAAGTCGATTCCCTTGTCGAAGTACTTCATGTCCTGTTTTAGGTGGTCGTTCCACGTGTAGATAGGTCGACCGACCTTCTCTTCTTGGCCTTGTACTCCATTGCTGCATGCAGAAGATGTGGTACGCGGCGCCTGTAAACATGTGCGAGGTAGCACATCCTGTGGTTCTTGATGCGTTTGGTTACTGTTTTTCCGTCTAAGATTTCATGCATTTTCTTTTGTCTCGGTTTGTTCCTGGAGTGGTTTATCAAATCTCTCATGATAACTCGCTCATATTTTCTGAGTCTTGCTTTGCTCGAGCTTTAGTAAGTGTCGATACTTTCAAACCATGTATCATGCACGGAACGATCACCATTCGATACATAAGTCTGGCTAATTTCCAGTCCATATTTGAGTTTTTTATGAATGGTAGTAACGATTTGGCGTTTCTTATGGCCTGTTTGCAACGTTTTTTAATAGTGCATTTTCTGCTTAATTTAGATGTTATAAGTGTACCTAGGTATTTAATCTCATCACATGTCGGTATGCTTATTCCATTAAGGGTCACGTAGGTCGTTTTCTGTGTAGCTATGGGGTCCCTAATTAGTATTTTTGTTTTTGTTTCGTTTACTTGGAGGCCTACACTATCTAGTAGGGGTTTAATATGGTATAGGATACCTTCTAACCCATCTAAGTCATCTGTAATGAAGATAAGGTCGTCCGCAAATGATAGTACCAGGGGTAGTGAGATTTCACGATCCTGGTCAAGTTTTATTAGTTGGGTTTCCTCCTCGAGGGTTCTGAGGACTTCGTCAATGACCAGTGTAAACAGTCGAGGGGACAGAGGGCAACCTTGTTTGACTCCCTTTCCTTTAATAATCCAACTGCTTTGCTGGCCACACCATTTGATGCATGTTCGTTCATTCAAGCATACCTTGATTATCCTGTTAGTTAGCGGTTTGTTGGTACGTTGTAATAGGATATCTCTTAGTGCGTTGAGGTCTACGTTGTCAAAGGCTTTTTCTATGTCAAGGGCGAGTACATAAATGCTTTTACCTGCCCGCCATTCCTCGTCTAGGACCCTTTTGAGTGTGAAGATGTGGTCGCCTGTTGATCTATTGTTTAAAAAGGCAGCTTGGTAGTCGCCCAATTCCGTTATTACATTATCTAGTTTTTTAGGACGTATGAGGCATAGATTCTGTAACCCGTATTGCAAACCGATATGCGTCGATAGTCATTCGCGTCTTTAGGGTTGTTTTTTTTTGGGATTGGCATCTGCACGGTCTCCAGCCATGTATCAGGTGCTTCGTTCTGCGTCCAGGCTTTATTCATGTGTTTGGTGACGGCTTCCTGTAGTATTAGGGGCATCGCTTTGTAGAGCTCGATTACTACTTGTTCAGTCCCGGGAGCTGTCCCATTCCGCATTTTCTTGATGATTTCCATTACGTCATCTGTAGTGGGTCCATCGCCTTGTACTTCGGTTATTGGCTTTTTTATATTAACTGTTGATATAATACGGCCCGCGGATTTTTTTAGAATTTGCTCCCATTTGGTCATCGGTACATGAGTGGATCTTTTTCGACGTATTTTTGCAGTTTGTTTCTCCTGTAAAAAAAGTACAGCATCTGCATGCGTTTTGCAGGGTGGTTTTTCCCCAGTCCGCTGAGGCAGGCCCTGCATGCTTTTTGTTCTTCTTGATACTTAACCTTTTGAAGTGTTGACCGACATTCTTTTACGCGGTTATGCCTATTTGGATTATCTGGTTGCCTGCTTTGTAAGAATTTGGCCTTTTGTAGGTTAGCAAGAGCTAGTCGATGATCTCTGGAGAGAACTGGCTGAAGAGTTAGAGTTTCCTGGGCAGCCGCTTTTAATACCTCCGTTATGGTATTCCAGGGTATTTCGATGTTTTCGTCCGTTGAGTTGATTCCTATATTTTTTAGCTTTTTCGTTATGCAATCTTGGTATTTTGTTTTGGTGAATTTGCTATTGAGGGCGGCATAATAGCATTGTTTATAGTTGAAATCCTTGGCAACTATTATTGCCTCCTTCATGGGTATATTCTGTTGCCTTTGTGCATTATTATCTTTTGTGTTTTCTTTTTTGTTTGAAATTCGGTTTGTCCTTAGCAGACCCCAGATTATTTTATGATCGGATATGCTCCTAGCGGCCCATTCACCTTTAATAAATTCGAAGAGATTTTCTGTAGCGTGTGACGTTATAATGTGATCCAATTGGGACTTTTGAGTGCCCTTTGACCATGTTAGCCTGCATGATGATCTCGCTTTTGTCGTTTCTATTTGCAGTTTTTCCCTGTTGGCAATATCCATTAACAGTTCCCCGTTGCAAATGGAGAAGTCATGGAGTAGATTTTGTTGAATCAGCCCTATATGTTGGTATTTTTGTGTATCATGGCGACCAATATGTGCGTTAAAATCGCCAAGGATTATTAACGTACATCTCCTTGGTTTTTGTCTGATCAAGTTTAATAAGCCTGTGAAGGATCTGTTTGCTATGGATGGACGACTGTTGATGTGGGAGTTGATTATATACAGAGGAGCAGGCTTGTCATTTCCCCTGTCGACTTTAAGAGTAGCTGACATTGCGTCTGTATCCTTTTTCCTGTTAACTAATTCAATTTGGGCTTCTTTTCTGATTAGAATTGCCAGTCCCCGGTGTGTCTTACCTGTGGTTCCATAGAGGTGCCATTGGTAGTGTGTGGAGTTGTATGTTCCTGAGTTCATGCCTGTTTCTTGTATGCAGGCTATATGAATGCCTCTAAGTGAAAGTTCGGCATCTATTCTATCTTTTTTTGCCGGTTTTGAGGCCCCACGGACGTTCCAGGTAGCAATACGCAAGTCTGGGCAAGTGTATTTTATTGCGGTAGACGGCTGATTTCTTAGTATTGTGAACCCATTGACATCTGCGACTACGTCTGATAACGGTGTATATTGATACTTGTTGTTCATATTGTGTTAATGACCTAGTCAATTGGGTGTTGTTAGTTTGAGACTGGGTTTTCGAGGGTTGTCCGTTATTTAAAGGCTTAGTATGTTGTGATATTTTGACATTGGTTGATTCTTGTATTAGATCATTGTAATGTTCGCCGTCCGTCATGACCCAACTATCATAGTGCTGGTTCTTGTATAGGACGTGTATGTGGCCGGGTACACCAGTGTGTTTCTTGTATCCGTGTGCACATGCACATTAACTAGATAGAACTCAGACGCGGCGATTAGGATATCCTCTCCGCCCCAGAACGAATTGTTGAACTGCATGGTTATGTAATTTGTTATCCTTTGCTTCTGGGAGAGACCGCTGTTAGGAAGGAACTCTTGTATATTATTTAGAAGTGCTAGGAGAATTCTGTCGTCATATCGGTGCTCCATAACATATGAAGCTAAATCGTGACGGAGAGACATGTGGTCGAAAGTTAACCCCATTATATTATTTATTTGATGGGCTAGAGCCCTAAACAAACAGTTCCCGTCTTTTTCCATGCGGACAATTTCGGCCATTGTTTTTGACGTTTTAGTAGAACTTTACGTCACACGTGCGGCTTTGTGCTTAGAAAACAATAGAGAAAGCGTACTGTCTGAAATTTATGAGCTTCGTTATTGATCTTAGGAACCTTTTTTTTTATTGTTTTGCTGCGGGTGTCATATAACGCGCGTGGGCACGCAAACTTGATTTACAAGTTAGGAGATTGTTAACTTATTTAAGACAATTATTTTGGTTGTTTAGCACAGTAAGAAAATAAGACTGGCGTGAAGTAGGAAATCTAGAGTACCGTATCGTACCGTATATTAGGCTAGAATAATAAAGCGTGTAATTTTGTCTTTTCTCTCCTCTATATAAAATGAAAACTTTTTCCTAAAACTCAGCTATGGCTCAAAATGATGTTGAATTCACGCGTGGCTTCAAAACTCAAAATTAACAAATAAAAACACAATCGAATCGGCTTCCGATGGAGATCCCTGAAATAAACGGAAAGATCTCACCAGATTGACGGAGGTCCTCAGGCTCGCTCGACGTCACCAGGATGCTCGGCCGGAAAGCCTAAGTTTCCGGCTGAAGATCAGGAACCACTGCCACTTAACCACCGTTTAAGGGTGTTTTAATTTGCACCCACAAAATAACACACGAAATACCGTTCCGATTTTAAATGCGACACTCAAACTCAACGTTAACCGTTACATCTGCTGAGCACATGGCATCAACTGAGACTAGAGACAAAGCACGTCCGTCCGCTTCGGTGGTCAGAAACCGAATCCTATTATACCTTCAGTCATATTACAGGTGATTTATGTGAAGAGAAATAAAGTAAGGTCATGTGATTAATATTATAATATCAGGATTCCGCCAAATTATGTTTTCACGATATTAATTCCTGAAAGCTTTTAGTTAAGCTGGTTAAGTTCAGCATAAAACACGAGTAGTTACGCCAGTAAACAGTCAGCGCTGCTGGTCCTAAGTGCGCCAAGCATAAATGTTAGCAAAATCGAAAAAAGGAAATTAGCATTGCACTAGTGATTTAGGTAAATGCTTTTAATGCGGTAATTATACGTTAGTTAGTAAACTCAACGACTGAACTTCGTCAGTGTCTCGTTTCAAACATTCTTACAGCTTGTTAGACTGTACATACGGTGGTGGGTGTGTTGCCAGCCGGTGGCGGTATCCACTAAGTTGCAAGGAGGAAAAGCTTTCTCTTTATGCCTTGTATTGCAAACTATTTAGGACTGCTCCGAGCTACTCAAAGCAGTTACGAACAGAAGTTCTGTGTTGAGTAGAAAGTAAAATAAACAGTCGGAACGTCCTTATAGAAATTGCACCTCATGCTGCGCCAAATACTAACTTAATGCCAACGTAAAAAGAAGACGTCACTGTGGTGAATAAGATATTCGAACAGAATGCCAGTTTTAAGATTTACTTTGACTCATTGAGATTGAAATTGTAGTTCTGTGGGAATTACAAAATCGTTTGCCTAATTTTGGCAATCCAACTTTAATGAAAACCACTGAATGGCCTCTAATATCAATAGTTTAACGATTGGATAATCTCAATGAAACTACCAACAAGTCCCCACCCACGAAGCAAAGTGGTGTGGGATCCGAGTCCTTGGTTCAGTTTGGTGTTATTTAATGGTTCAGTGTAGATCAAAATCAAAGTGGATGCCATAAATTTAAGCGTTGCAACAGAATCGGTTACGTACAAGTGAACTCTCCGATAAATCTCTGTAGCTTGGGCTAACTTAGATTATCTCTTGGCAGAAACCGCAATGCTAAATCTCTATAACAGCGTCTTCGACTACAACTGTACTTATAAGGTTATTTTGGTGCATGGCAAAAATCTGGAACTAACGCCGCCATCTTGTTTTGTCAATACAATCCATGAGACAATATCTGAGACATTTTGGAATAATAGCCAGTTATGTCATATTGTTTGATCGGTTTTAATAGATATCTGATTGATTTCGTCGATTGTTTCATTCAAAATAACGATTATTGTATAGATTTAGTAATATCATAGCAATATCGTATTTATTACTTGGGGCATTGGTGATATATTATACGTTTAATAAAACCGATGGAACTTGATAGTCGTTGAACTCTCTTTCATTTTGTAGAGCTTCTCAGTGATATTGTATATTTGTTTCCGATTTCCCCATGGGAAAGTTACATAATGTAGTAAAATGACTCAATCTTATCGCAAGGGATTGCGGAAGTCTGGTGTGTAATCTATTTTTTTTTGTTATAAAAAAAGAAAGTTTGATGTTTTCGTATTTTATGTTTCAAAATAAAAATCGTTTTAAAATTTTATTTGGAACGCAATTTTATTCTATTTTTCCGTTCCGTGGAAATGTTCCAAAAAACAGAACAGGTCAACAACCGTACGATATGTCCAAGTAAAATCGCAATAGAAACGAAACCGATTTTTATATTTGGAGATCTTATGTAAATTAAATATTTATCTACTCCCGTTCCCATTACGTATAGTCTAAACTTTCTCATTAATCTGTCCCTCTTTGACAACCCCACACGACAACTTCGCATAATTTAAGAGCGGTTTGCCGTCAGTCGATAAAATTCGTGCCATAGTTAGCTGTTTGATCCAGTCCCAACCTACATTGATTGCATAACCTTCTAGCTAGCTTTGATTTCAAGAACGTTAAGATTTGGTACAAGCCGAAAGAGTTGGTACTTAAGTGAGATGAATAAGAAAAGTCTACGAAATGGCATGCCGGTTAGTATTCTAATGAGAAAATCAAGTCAATAAATTCTCCCGTAATACTCCAATTATCCTATCTTCCTACTTAAAAATTTTGTTTCTGTTGCTATCTACTGAAATTATATTGGCACCAATATTTTCTGCTAGACTTCATTATTTGCCAACCTATGTAGCTACTTTACACTATTTCTGTGAATAGCTCGCCACACGCTTTCCTTCCTAGAATACAATGGAAATATCTATCTACACTGAAACACTGTGGGCCCAGCGGCAACATGTTACCGTGTAAAGCCGTGCTCAGGTCGAAGCACACGCGCACACACGCATAATGTGTGTCACTTTGACGACGACATCGCACGTTATTGTTGCCGCAATGAACGAACCACAACATTACAAGCTGCGCTGTTGCGTATATACTATGTAAATTGCAATTGGGTACAACAGACGCTGCTATTCATTAAGATGACATTACATTTCCTCAAATTGACTCCGTTTTATTGCTACTGTCATAAACGAAAGGACAAAAAGACGAAGAAAAGACTGTAAAGGTGTGGAAAGAAATAAAAGTAGTTAGATCAAAAGTCAGTCGCGACGGTATAACAAGTAAGTGCTGTTTATAGCTCAGTTCAATTACCTAGACTTACTTCTCAAACCGTACATTAGATTCCTATAAATGACTTTCAGCGAAGTAGCCACTAGTGCGTTAGCACTAACAATTGCTCACTTACTAGAAAATAAAGAAATCAATACCTTTAAATGGGAACTATTGACTATTTTGTTCATTTCAATTTCTATCTCAATAAATTGTCGTATCCCTTACTGGTTGCATCGTTCATAACGTCAATTTTTCAGTCACATACCGGACCGGGCTAGACGTTCAATTCGACGAGAATGATTAAAAGCGCTCGTGAATCAAAAGTCTCAACTGTTGCCCGTGACATGTGTCACAGCATATGTATCGGCATATGTGTCGTTGAACGTTCACGGTCGTATGAATTTAGACCTTAGTCAAAAAATAAATATCTTTCAATAACTTGAATTGACACGATTATTCGTTTCCTCATGAAAAACACTGAATCATTTTGTTCGCGTATTAAAGTACATTGCATTCTTTTTCATCGTCGAAACTAATAGATGAGAAGTAATTGATGATTCAATGTTACGGAGTACGACTGTCACAAGCGTGATAGGTGTCAATATCAAAACACAATTAAACTTTCTTCTGTATGTGTAGATTATTGCAAAAATCTTGTCACACTCACATTATTTGTCAGCCATATAAAAACACACAACTAGAAATATTATATATTTCACACGTGGTCACCGAGTACAGTTTATATTAATCTGTATTCCACTCACACACGCTGCACTGCTGCACTGGAGCCTCACTTCCGATATGCACTGCCGGCCGCCATAGTGCTCGCCACATTACTACAACGCATATTGTTCGACGTCCTTTCACGATTTTCGCAATGTGAAGCTGAGAATTTATAGATCTTGCATGAAGTTTTGAAATTTTAAATACTGCCTTTGTTTTACGTTTAAAGCAGTCATCTTGATCAATGTGATTAATTATAATTATGGGTAAAATTTCAAAAATCGAATAAGTACTATTCACGCTCGGTCAAATTGAATAGTCCCATTTTCTTGGAATCGAAAATTTAAATGATCACAAAAATACTGAAAGTTATTTAAAAATATTTCGATCAGTGTCACGTTATAAACAAATTAAACTGTGGTACTCTTTTACACATTCATACATCATTGTTTTGAAAGCAAGAAGCGGGCAGAGGCAGTGACTCGTGAGGTATTATTGCTCTTCACTGACCACCGGAGATTGCTATGTAATGCTGAGGATTTGCTCCTGAGTAACACCGGGGAAGGAATCTATCTTGTATTCATGGAACACAACTTGGTTGTAGACAAGTTTTTTATTGAGCCTACTAAAATTGAAATGCACCTTGGGGGTAAGCCCGACTCGTATGCTGACAGTAAACGGCATGACGCTCTCGTATACCGTTATGCCCCCTCCACCATAGTTGACATCTGCCGGGCATCCCGTGACGGGCAATTTTTTTTCATAGACGTAAGATTGTGTTTGCTGGCGAAAATCCGTGAAAAAATTACAAGACCTTTCCCAAAATGTAAGAATCGCAATTGTTCAAACACAGCATCAGTATGCATAACTTTTCACAACAGAAAAAACATTCGTATTCAATTAGGAGTTGTTTTATAATATTTCCCTAAACAAGTATGTTTGTATTGTATCTGGCATTACGTGGTGGTACAAGCTTATTGAGTTGATACTTCATGAGATTTAGAGTAATGTTAGATAGATATTATTATTATATACCTATTTATCAGTTATACGAACCAGTCTAGTCAGTCAGTCCTAAAAAAGACTTTATTATTCACACATATTCTTTCCTTCAACATTGTAACAAAGTCCTGCCTCATCGCCACCACAACAATTGTTCCCCCATCAAGTGCTAGCAATTCATCAAGCTCTCGCTTCTAATCTCCTCTCTCCGTCTAATTGTAGATACCGTAATAGCCTAGAATGGTAGGATTATGCTGACGGTATGCTCGGACAACGCTGACATCCGACTAATTTACGATGTCATAACTTACTAGCAGACACTATGGTTGTTGTTATTTTGTAATTTGTTAGTTTATATCGAACACTTTTTGGAGCGTTTTATATTATGTGCTTAGGTTCAGATTCGTGATTTAGGAATTTAGCTGTACACAGGATAAAAAGTTTACTGTATTGCACTGAAGTATTTTTAAGAGTCTCCATTGTTCAAATCCAGGAAATTACCGATGTGTGTTTTTCAATTCATGTGTACTTTCGGAGTTTTTCTTGGACATAACTGACATCGGTGAAGGAAAACATGGTGAAGAATCCTGGTGTAGTACAGGATATATTAAATTTTCCACGATACAGGTATTTGGATTTTTTATTTGGTTAAACTTTTTAGCATAGCTACGGTAAATACAAAATATTTGCTAAAGAATCTATCATATTGAAAAAGTCAGCCTCATTTTGTTCATTGCGAATATATCATTGCTATTACTTATGAACCCCTTGCTAAGCGCTTAATAACGCTGGTATATTCTACGTTATTAATAAATTAAACCAAACTAAAGTTAATTCACGTTGACTGCCAGACAACCGACACAATAGAAAATCTATTGTTGGCGGTCACTGGTGACCGCGGTGGCGGTCTTTATACTCAAAGGAGCGTTGAGTATAAAGATACATTTCGCGTATAAATACGACGGTCGATAATGAGCCGTGTTAAAGTGGCAGTAACAATATTAGCATTCTAATTCAAGTTGAATATCCTCTTAGTACCTGTGTGGAAGTAGTTTGTTTATAATTCTATGTTGACAACCTATTTGTTGAAATACATATTGATCATAATTATTGGTTGTCCATGTTTATTGCTAAATATTAATTTTTTATTTTGATCCACTGACAATCTAATTTCAAATTAAATTCCAATAATCAAATTAAATTCCAATTATCAAATTAAATTCCAATAATCAAATTAAATTCCAATATTCGTATTAATTATTTAAGTTGTGTTGTTCTATTTTGTACCTTTCGCGACTCTTTAGTTCCATGTTTTTCATGCCTTCCGGTTTTTCTCCAAAGCTCTAAACAGTGTGTGCATGACGGGTCACCCTCCAGTATCCAAGATTTTGGCTTTTATCGGATCCATCTCGTCTTTCAAATTCACTCACAAACACTTAGAGCACTGACACATAACTTTTGCATAACATTAACACATTACATCATTGGCCATTCTTCGGTGCATGTTGGGTGCGCGTACGTCAATCGAATAGGATAGGTAGGACGCTTCGAAATGTTGCCACTACATAAAACGTAAATCGTTTATTGAGGATGATATTCTCTTAGCATGTACATACATTTCCTTTTTGTTCGCTGTTTGTTTTTTATTTTTGATTATTTTATATTTTTTTTTATATTCCTGTTTGTTTCTATCAAAATTAAATTGTATTATTTTGCTTTAAGTACGCTGTACCTGTACAGCGTCAGAATTACTGTTTGCTTTAAAAAAAAATATGTATAATTGTTTTATTATTTGTTGATGAATAATAATTGTTTGCTGCACCGGACGACGTCATTACGTTGGCGCCGGCTGTCGCTGAAAACCAGCGCTGGGGCTCTGTCTTGCATAGGGTCGCAGCATAATGCTGAGCGATAGCCGTTTTGCGTGGATGTGACGCATGTCAACTATTTCTTAATGTTTTTTATTTTTATTTGTTCATAAGTTCTTTTGTGCGTCATGTTTACCGCAAATAAACGTATTTTCTTTCTTTCTTTCATAAATTGTTTTTGAGTAGGTTACCAAGTTCTAAAAATGAATGCCACTTAACTGATTTTCTGAGTGTCAGTGTCTTCGCTGTAAAGATTGCTAGGAATAAGTATTGAATAAAATAACAAGCACGAAGTAATTATAGAAATGGAACTATTTATCTCAAGGTCCGTAAGTTAACTATTGCCATTTCTATAATTACTAATATTAATTTGCTATCTCTTTAAGTCAGAATAGGTAAACACAATGAATGCTTTGTTAACAGTAAGCAACAAATCCGCAATAAATAAAAAGCTGCACAAACAATTTGTCAAGGTTCGCAATAAAACCGAACTGGCGATAGACGTTTGGATTATTTCACCAACTCATGTTTTGTCTCTCGCTTTATGTACGTTTGCTCACATCACCTTTATTTCTATAGACATAAGGCGGGACATTGAATGGTAATAATACCGAAGGTTCGTTTTCTAATAGCAAAGTTACTTTTGTCTGGATTCACTTTCCGTATCAGGAAATAAACGGTATTTGCGGCGGTCGCCCGAGGACATCGTACTGTCCACTAAATGGATGTCAGATGTCAATAAATGAAACAGAAAACGAATAAAAGCTTAAAAACTAAACAGGTGCCATTAGATTGGTAATAAAATGTTTTACGAACTTTTATTTAAATTTAGTCCTATTTATCCTTTATGATATTTTACACATTACGTCGCGATAGTAGCTCTGTCGTTTAGGTACACGATGCAAGTCTCAAGTAGCTATGTCATAGATGGTTTTCATCTTCCCACTAAGTAATCGCGCGGACAGAATCTAGGGCAAAGCTAGTATATTTTATAATAAGTACCCAAATATCAGGACCGTGCACATTGCACGTTTTAGGGTTCCTTGTAGTTTCGCCATGTCTGTCTGTCTGCCTGTCTGTCCGCGGTTTAGCTCAAAAACTATTGGTACTAGAAAGTTGTAATTTGGCATGAGTATACACGTTAATGACGCCGAAAAAGTAGTAAAATAAAATTTTGAAAAAAACAATTATTTAGGGTACCTCCCCTACATGTAAAGTGGGGATGATAATTTTTTTTTTCGTCCTTCCCATAGTGTGGGATATCGTTGGATAGGTCAAAAATGTGGATCATTCTCACTAGTTCCATCAGCAATTGTTAGGGGTTTGGGAAGACCGTTTTTTGATTAAGTAAACCATTCGTGACTTTAAAGTACCTACTAATTTTCGTTAGAGGAAGGAAAACTATCACACTTAAGTGGGCTTTACAAGTTTAGGAGTAATAGTCGACCAATTGTATTTGACTCGAAAATTTCGAACAACTCCATGGAAATGTCGATAGATGGCGTTAAGCGTCAGTTGTATCGTAGTCGACTATTAGTTATTACTATTAGTCGAGTAGTTGTGTCGTCGTCGTTGCGTTGTGGTAAGAGCATGGTACGAAACTATCAGTCAGCGAATACGACCCGCACTTGGCTGTTATAAAAACTAAGGAACCCTACACTGCGCGTGGCCCGACACGCACTTGACCGGTTTTGAGTTATAAATTGCTGAACTAAATTGCAGCAGTAGCTTCCTCTTGAATAAATTCCACACTTATTCCGGACGCGTTCTCGATGCCGACACTTCAGGGCAATGAAAGTGAAACTACACTAACACGTTTTGATGAATTGTTATGATTATGATGCCTACAGCGGACAAATGCTAACATGCACTATATTTAGAAGCGGAAAGAAATGAACAATTTAGATATATCTAAACTAATACATATTATCAAGAGAAAATATTTGATTTGAAACATACATCAAGTATGTTTGTTTGTTACGCTTTCATGATAAAACGGCTAACGGATGCGGGGGCGGATTTGGATAAAATTTTACATAAATGGGTAGAACATGACCTGGAGAAAGACATTAGCTGCAGACGTAGTCGCGACGCACACCTTCCTACCATGGGGATAGGCAGAAACTACTACGAAACCCGAAAGCTTTTCGGGTTTCGTAGTTCACGAGTAATTCACACATTCATTTCACACCTAACATGATGTTCACACGGGAAAGACGCCCCATCACAGAGGTAGCGTTGTGCGTAGTTAGTTAAGTGCAGCGTACTGATATGAACAGTCTAATTACTACACCAGACACGGTATTTATTTCGAGGTACTGCTCCACAGTGAAGCATGGTAATAAAACTAGAGCAAGTTCGGAGCTTGACCTAAATTAATAGAATTTTTTCTATTTGGAACCGAAATTTTTGTGTAAATTCTAACTGGAACGCTTACTTTTTGTCTTTTATAGCCAATTCGCTTATCGAAGATGCTTCTTTACAATATAGCGCTATAATTGTCATTTTACACTTTTTGGTTTTGGTTGAATTAGAAGAAACGGGTGCGACTAATGTAACAGCCAGTGGCAAGTTTCCTTTGGTGAGTTACATTACTGTTTTTAAAAGGCTAAACCCGAAGTAGCTACTACTACTACAGTCAACAATTTTTTCAAAGTTGGATATCTAATCAGCGACTGTAAGTTTTTGCTTTTGAATAGTAGTAAGGCGTCCCTGATTATTATACGCTGTTTTAGTGTCATAAGACTCTCCTTAACAACCTGTGGCCATACTCAGGCTGAAAATATTATCCAGTCAGCCTGAATAAAAAAGAGCAATAATCTGAACACACCTACATCGAGATAACCATTACAGACTGTAGTCAGTACTTTAACATAATACGCAATATCGTTGCTGTAACGCGGGTACTGTGTGGTTGATCCTTTATTTCTACATAGTTAGTCCTTCTATATAAATTTATGAAGATCGTTACAGTAAATTTTATCGCTAAACGCACATTTTGATAGTTATTATGGCTACATTTCTCAGTCGCAATAAGTCTAATAAACTTTGAATTTGCAAGACTTCCAGCTTGTCAAAAGTTCATCATCGATAACAAACAAACAACAAACAAACAAAGTAACAAACAAACAAACAAAACAAACGTATGGACAAAGACTGAAATAAATTGCTTATTATTATTAATAAAAAAACCACACATTTTTAACGTAGTTCTACAACACCATTTACTTTCTTAGAACTATCAAATGTTTTTCGGGTGATAGCAGTCTTATGTTGCCATAAAGAGTGCATATAAATGGTATGAGTTTGTTAAGAAGCAGGAAATCGCATCGGGTCTCAAAACCTGCCTACCTTACCTTCTCTTGCCTGCGTTACCTTCAGAAAACATGAAAGTGCACTGTTTATGTTCAGAAGCTCACAACCTAAACAGTTCTTGTGTCAAGTGTTGAGGTGGCAGACAAACAGAAGGACAA
Organism: Apamea crenata; assembly: GCA_949629185.1. NCBI lineage: Eukaryota > Metazoa > Arthropoda > Insecta > Lepidoptera > Noctuidae > Apamea > Apamea crenata. The sequence goes on along the minus strand of OX451371.1, from coordinate 5,663,497 downwards.
TTCTCGTAAATAAAAACGTTCAAATCTAGTCGCAGTCTCATCTCGGCGAAAAACAAATGTCTAAATCTTGTCGAAATGTAGGGAAATTAGAGGCATTTTTGACAGATTGAGACAGAGATCAGACTGTGAGCGTTCTTAAAATTACGAGAATTGCCCCTCAGATTGCGTCACGCGATCTCTAATCTGAATGTCAAGAGTAGCATCGATTACACTAGACTAAATGAAAATAGGGATCGGGTCACAAACGATCATCTACGGAAAACGAGAGTCGATTTTTAAATCGGGGACAAAAGAAAAGAGCGCAGTAATTGGGCTATTCATTGGGCAGTCAGGAGCAGTATCATGTGGTAGTGTTGGGAAGAGAAAGAGAAAACAAGCTATGGCTTTGTATTACGTGAGAGCTTTCTGAATACCACTTGGTAGAACCAAAATATTGCGGCGTTAAAACCATTTCTGAGATGGTTCCGTTTATTTTTCAGTTGGAATTCTCATATAAATTTATGATGTTGCTATGGAAACTTAGGTTATATTTTGTAAAGGTAAAATGAACATGAGTCTTTTAGGTAATTTATTTCCTGAACTAATTAATTACGTATCTATGCATTAGCAGACCAAGGTTTTCGTGGCCCACAATAAATAAGGATTTCACTTTAATTAAATAGCAAACTGTAGGCCCAAAATAATTCGAAAATTGCCAGCTTGTTGCTTAAGAAAATTCCACCAAAGTACGTAAAAGGTTACGAAAATATTTCTCAGAAGGCCATAGAATGTTCCCAGACCACTGAATACTGTGTGTCGGGATCAAAGTCCGTGTATACACACAGTTAGGTAAGGTAAGTATAACTACTTGAAAAATTGTTATAAGACTATTAACACCATACGTAATTTTTTAACTATTTTCAGGAAATTAATATATTTGCTCAACGAATGTTTAATCAACGAATGTTTTATGTCGTACGTAAATGCACTTCTTCTCAACTTTGAAGTGTGTGGAGAGCACACACTTCAAAGTTGAGAAAAAGTGCATTTCCAATTATAAAACGTAAACTGTTGGTTAGAATGTATCCATATTTTTGAAGGAAGATAAGGATCAAAATGAAAATGTACTCGTAAGAGTGTACTTTTATTAAAAGTCCGGCCGAATTTAGATGCCAGCTGGGGCCGCAAAACCCCCCGACATCCAGTTAATTCAATCAGAGAATATCCACAATATGCACAATAACTGAGAAAATGCAGAAAAAAATGTTTTTCTTGCAGAACATCAGATTGTTTGATTATTAATAATTATGTCTTTGAGAAAAGTACAAACCAACGTTTTGGTGTGATTTAAGTTAAAAAAGTTAAATATAAATATTTAAAAGATTAACACTGTATTTCGTTTACTTTTACCAAAGAAACCTGTCCAACACTAAATAATCATTGTTAAAAAAAACCGTTTTCGGTCGGACTCTACTTACAGCAACAGACAGACTGACTAATTGACTGTCTCTCTGACAGTTGAATATCCCTTATAACCACAGACCATGGTTATGAGGGATATTCAACTGTCAGTCAAATAGATTGGCGAGCCAGCTTACTCTGAAATGTTGATGTTAGACGTCTTTAATACAGGGCGGCGGGATCTTCCGAAAGGGTTACCGCTGCCCTGGAACAGAAAGGGCTAAGGAAGGAACACGGGTGGGTTTTAGTCAGTAAGAGTCTGACACTCCCTTCCGCTCCACCCAGAGCGGGAGGGGTCATTTGTTGATTTCCCATACTCAAGAAAAAAAAAAAAAAAAAAGAAAGACGTCTTTAATAGAACATTAAAAAAACATGACAGAAATGTTTTCAGCTACTCAAAAAGTATGCGATTTTACCTGTTTCAATAACTCACACGCACCAAATAGGCCTTTATCGAATTCTCTCTGACTGTACTTTTTATTTGAAATAAAAATCCCGATCCCATTCAGCGCTCAGATTATTCCGGTGTAAAATAGTCAACGAGTGTGGCTGTAAAATCTTATATGCGCACAAATTTTCCATTTCGTCCTCTAACGCTCGGCACAGCTAAATGGAACGATTAAATAAATACAAACGATGATTTATACTGTTAGCTTCACAATATATGGACTTTGAATGTGCAAAGATACGTATATTTTTTATATTTATTTATGGTGTTTTATATGTCAAAGGTCGCTCTCGGAGTAACCGGAAAATATTATCACCAGAAACTGAAATTGAAAATGTGTAACAAAACAACGTAGCAACAATATTTAACTTCGTGACATTTTGTCAAAGTACTTAAGTAACAAGTGGAAGCGATGTTTCGTGTCTTTTTAGGAAAATGTGTATGGTACATGGTGGAAAAGCACTTATCCGCGTCGACCTGAAAATTACCTACGCAAACAATAGATTCTCATCTGAGTAGATTGTTTTTAGTTCAACGCAGGTGTACGTTGAATTAGAACAAAATCTTCTCACATAGTTAATTTAACTTTGAATTACTTGAATGTAAATAAGCTCCTAGAATAAACATAATTTTGCTTTCTGCGTTACCTCAATAGTATGAAGTGATCATAGATATAACATTTTTGTGGTAGTGACCCAATCTTTGCACATTGCACCATATAATTGTTTAATTTTCCATGATATTTCCTCTTAATATTTGAATGTAAACTTAACGATAACAACTTCAACCATTTTAAGTATGACTCTACTTTTGTCCGCCAAATGTTTCCCTCACGGTCGGTACCTTACCGGCCAACTGACGAAGGTCTCGCCCGCCCGACCCCTGTCACACCAGAAACTGAAACGGATAACTTAGTAATAAAAGATCATCTAGTTTGGATACAAGAATCTAGAGAAAAAGTCTTTCTTGTATTTCAAGGTAAATTTAATTTGAATGAATCAAAGAAAATCATGTATGTAACCACGTTTGTTACGTACAACTTTTTTCACTGAAACAAAAGAAATTCGGGGAAAAAAATATCAATTCAATTCGCAGAACCATTACAGCTCATTACAATATTACTAATGTGCTCATACCAAATGATGTGAACGAAACGATCATTAAACGTCACCACGCCTGCAAATATATATTTCGAACGGTAAACATCAATCGTTTATTTAGAGTTAAAGCAAAAAGCACACTATTTCTAGAACTACAACGTTTAATTTACAGCTTGAATTTAGTTTGCGGTTTCATAAACGTGTTTGAAGAGCGGAGTGATGCTAAACAACAAACTACATAAGGTTAAAATTATTATAACTAAGTACTTTATTGATATTTGAATCACAAACATATCCAACGTGATATGTTTGTGATCTAATTGTTTATTTTAATGTGGACGTACTTGTCCTGATATGTATTCTTTAACCAAGTGTAAAAATGAAATTAATGCGGCAAAAAGTGCACCCACGTATAGATCCAGTCATCTTGCTTTAGACACCTCAGTTTTACATGATCTTTATTGGTCGACATTGTTCAACCTCTCCTGACCGATTGGTCTTGAGAAATTGTTCAAATAGATTCCAATGGACGATTGTCCAATGGAATCTATTTGAACCATCTCTAAGTGTATTTGGGATAGCAAGCAACTGAACGTTTCCAATAAAAAGTCAAGAATCATTACTTTTGTCGAAAAAGTAGTGGGAAAGGAAAGGACAGAGACTAAAATGAAGTCATTTATTAGAAGTCCCTTTCGTTACTTTAACTGTCTACTTTGTGATAAATGTCCGCCTCATTATGTCTGCCTAAAATCCTTTTAACTTCTAACTTATTGAACCCCGACATCGCTCTAGAAGTTAATTTTGAAAAATATGATTAGGGTTCAACTTTTCACGGCATACATACATACAAAGGAATGTTCGTATCGAATGAAATTGGCAATGTAATGAATTTTAGAGGTCTGTGGAACGACATCCGATTGGCTAAAAACGTATATAACAGCACAAGTTTTATGAGAGTTTTCCCTACCTTCATAACTTTATAAGTTTTGGACAATAGATGTATGTTATGTTAGCTTATAATGTTTTTATAAGTTACGTAATTTTATTTTAAATAAAAACATACCCATCACCATGCCAACCGTGCAATTATGTATTTAATAATGCTATAGTAGGTATAGTCCAGTTAACATTGTTAAATACCTAAAAGATCACGTAACTACAGCTTTATTTCAATCCTCTTTCTGAATGGGTACCTATAATTTGAATGTGTTCAAATTATCGTATTAACGTAATTTACGTATTTCAATAGCTGCGCAACTGGCTGTGGCCACTTGCACAGTTATTGAATGAAATACGTTCGTAATAATATTGCAGGTTTGTGTTGACTCGTGCGCTGCGATGAACGTGAAATATTTTGAACTAATATGGCAGCCGGAGAATTTCATTCCAGTTCCACGAAGGCGTGTTCCGATTATACATTTAAGGAATTCTGATAATATCTGTCGTATGACGAAGATGTTAAGATTGTTATAATATGTGGCTCTTGTCTCCATAGTAAAAGGCTGACAATGTCGTTTTTGTTATTATAATTTCTTAGAACGGCAACATTTCTGGCCAAATGAAATCTTGTCCTGTTTATGTTAATAACAATTTTCTCCTTCTCCTGTGGCGTAAGTACAAAAAAATAAACTGAATTACAAAATATGTTTTAAGTAAAATACCGTACGGAGGTAAATCAAATCAAGTAGGCACCTAAACGGAAAAGAGAAATAAGACTAAAGCAAATGCTAAGAAATTTAAGAAAACGAAACAAAGAACACCTACAATAGAGAAGGACAGGTTTATGAGGGTCTGCCTCATAAACCTGTCCTTCGAGATTGTAGGTGTTCCTTTCTTTCTTTTACTTTATCAACATTCAGAAACAGTCTCTTAGATGTATAGACGCATTCAGTGGCAGTTTGATGCAGAAACTTGAGCACATTTGCTTCAGCGACGTTACCTGAATAAACTCGGACTGCTCAAGTTAACGGAACTGAAAATCTGTTTGGAGGATAGAACGTATTTTTATTAGGACCATCCGCAGTTAAAGAAGTTTTGTTTTATTGAAGCTGTGTTCAGGAAGTAGTTTAAATAAAATTGGAGTTTGTTAATTCTACTGCGGGCATATATAGCGTGCATCCGATGTTTTCTTGAGTGTATTGCGTCCATAAACTGCAATAGAATATTTATCAGCTTTGTTATTGAAGTCTTAACATTATTTGCTATTATAGAAATTATTCTTTTGCAATAAATAGCAGAATAAAATTCTCAGAAAGACAAAACTCCTATCCACAAATGAGTAAGTATGGATAACTCGGATTTGCTGCAGCTCCAAATTGTAACCAAGTACAAGATCAACGTTTACCACGGAAAATCACGATGGATGACTAAGCAAATAATGTGTCTGTCTCACACATGTCACGAACACGCGCGTACATAAATATAAACAAGAAGATATCAGCAAATATATACGGCACAATAAGCAGAACTTATGATATACATAATTATAAAGAACGATTGAAGATAAAGTACGCAGTGAACAGAACCACAATCTATAAGAAACTAAACTATGGGAGTCATATTGATATAAGAATAGAGGGAAATTGATAAAGTTACACAAGATTCGTTAAGACCATCTATATTATAGACTTTCCGCATTTTGTTGATGATTTTGTTAGAAAATCTCTATATCCGGATCTAGACACAAGTGAGCTGTCCCATAGCAAATAAAGGTTGCTGGTTAATTCGATTTTGTGTTGACATAGGAAAAAAACAAGGGATTTCTACGTAAAAAGAACTAAAACTACATTGTGTTACAATGTAGTTTTGTGATGAAATTACAATATTTGTTATCTATAGGTTAGAAAGAAATGTTAAAATTGAATCGATTCATTAATTTAGAATTCATGAATTCTTCTTCTCTTTTAAGGTAAATCCATTCACGCACACACAGGTGGATTTCCCTTATTTAATACATAAGTTAAGACTTATTCAAAATGACAATGATATCCGTAGTTCTACCAAGATTATATTACAAGGAAATTGCGCCACCTTAATAAGTACCTACAAATCATTATTTTCTGACTCTTCGTGATTTTCAGGCACGAGGTGAAATATACAAAAATAGGCTGAAAGAATTAAATAGAAATTACGCCGCCCGCCACTTTTTACTAACGAGGTCAGAATTAATACTTGGGAACGTGACCATAAACTCTAATAATATTCTTAAGATATTCGTGCGTCGGTTCTTTGTTGATGTTTGCAAAAGTTATTAAATATGGATAAACAAAATGATTTATTTATTGGCTTGATATTAAGATTAGATTCATGCGATATGTTCTACGACGATTACATTACATTGCTCAAAAAGTGCAAGCCAGCCTCTTATAGTAGATGGGTACCATATTGCTCAAAAAGTGCAAGCCAGCCTCTTATAGTAGATGGGTACAATATGTAAACAACAGAAAATAGCAAAGTACCTACTTCGCCTTGACAATACTGTCAGAAGTCACAGGTGACATAGGTATTTACATAGTTAACCATACACAAGAATATCATCCGCACTCAAGGTGTGATAAATTTTATAGACACCCCGAGTCGCTGCGTACTTAGCGGAAAGTGATCCGTTCATCCTGTGACGTCACTTATCAGTTTAAAATGAGGTGAACGGAGGATGGATAGAACAAGAAATATAATAAATGGAAATTATTTGAATTTACAAAATAAATCTTCGCACGAGAATGCTACAAGGCTTCAAAGTATGAAAGGAATCGCTCATATCGCTTTGCATTGGGAAATGTAAAATCGCAATGATCTTCTACATAAGTTCTTACGTGAGTTGCTGCCATATGTAACACATTCACGAGTCTTTGTTCATATCATGTACAGTGGGAATGAGGGTGAATATATAAATGTGGGGGGTGAGCCATCTAACTGTGAAGTCATCCTACAGTTTATGTGTTACTTCGAATGTATGTGACAGGCTCATCTGTTGTGTTGTAAAGTGAATTGAATTTGTAATGTAAGCCGTTAAGAGCATTAAAATTATGTAACTAGTTATTCATGCTTTTATCTATTAAGGTACCTTTGAAGCCAGAGTAAATAAACATCTTTATTTACTTTCCAAAACCAAGGAAATCTTGTGAAAAATTTAGGAAGCACGTCGCTTGAACAAAATGCGGACGCATTTTTATAAAATGTTTCCCCACAGTGTACATACATTGTTGGGCGTTAAATTATAAGTAAAGGAATGTTTATCAAGCATCGTGTCACACGAGAGGACATGTCTCGTGTCACGACCACACACTGTTTTACGGAACATTTCCAAAATTCACACTACAAGCGATGTTTCTGTTTAGAAATGTAAAGCTTGTACAGAAAGTTAGTGATCACGTTTTAGTTTCCTTTAAACCTTTCAAAGATTTTGCATTAGGTTCATAGTAAACATACACATTGAAAATTGCCAAGCCGAAAGTTATCCTATTAACATATTATTATATTGCTTTTTGGTTTAGTAAGTAGGTATGCCTTTATTTATTGATGTAGTACATCTTCTTAGTATGAACTAGGAATGATTTTGGCCTGCGCTTTATAGAGTAAGATCCCAGAGCAATCAGACATAACTTATTTTCACACGGATGAAACCTGAAGTTTTCAGTAGCGTCTCGTGTGCCTTGAATACCTACGCGCTTTGTGGAACTTGCCGAGTGACACCTGGGCAGGTACCAGGTGAGAAAGGTAACTAAAAATAAGAATTATGTAACTTAAATTCACATGGCTGATTTTTATATATGTCATGTAGAATATTATTTTAAAGTAATATTATAAGTGTCAGACACTTTTGATGGACCAGAGCTTTTGTCAGACGCTTTTAAGCTACCCAAAAAATAAATGAACTTTACTTATTTTTACATGTCTGATTTTTTAATATGTTATTGAAGTATTTATTTAAAAGTTATATTCAATCAGTCAGACAAATTAGAGTGACCAAACATCCCCTAAGACAAAAATTATTCAGCCAGAAGTATGAGGGCGAGAGCACTATGCATGCGCTTCAGATTGAGTGAGACGTCCATAATAACTCGGTTCCCCTTCTTAAACTCACCATCTGTTTCAATCTACTGTGTATGTGCTGTTTGCGTGTAATATAACTTATAGTATACAGTATAGTTCGAGCCTGCGAGAGCACATGTTTTTGTTGTTTACATCAGGCTATTTGTGAGTGTTTTATTAAGTTGTTTGTAATAGTGATAATCATGGAAGAAGAGAAATTGAAATGTATATTTTGTAAAAAATCTCATGATAAACTTATATTATTCTCCGAAGAAATATTGAAAAAGTGCAAAAACATTTTAAAACAGCGAATAATCCATAACCTCAAATTCAAAGATGTAGTTTTACCGGATGACTTGTATGACAGTGGTTACCATCGAGAATGTTATAAAAATTTTACTGCTCTGCCAAAAAAATATTTTTCCGCCATACCAGAAAAACCAAAAAATGCTGAAAAAAAATCATCGAGTATTGTTGAAAATTCATTAGTTGCATCGACATCAAGCCAACCTTGTAATCTTAGTACTAACGATGATCTATGTACAGCGTCTACCTCAAGTCAACAAATTAATTCAACAGTTCCAGATTTAGATGTAGTGTCAAACTCAAGTCCAGCTAATTCAATGCCTGAACCAAGTGTTGAGCCAAATGTGAAGTCAAGTGTTGACTTAGAATCAGTTGAACCGGTGTCATGTGATGGTGAAGAACCTTCTGAACGTGATGATAATTTCTCTTCTGAAAATATTTCTCTTAAAAGTAACGTGGATATAGACAGAAACCAGAAATGTATATACTGTAATCAACAGACTAAACGACATAAACTGAAAAGACTACTGTTACATTCGTGCGAAAAACGCGAAACGAATTTGAGGTTATGGATTATTCGCTGTTTTAAAATGTTTTTGCACTTTTTCAATATTTCTTCGGAGAATAATATAAGTTTAAGTATCATGATGTGGAGGTCAGATAGGCAGTCGCTTCATGTAAAATACTGGTATTCAGCTGCATCCGGTTAGACTGGAAGCCGACCCCAACATAGTTGGGAAAAGGCTAGGCAGATGATGATATCATGAGATTTTTTACAAAATATACATTTCAATTTCTCTTCTTCCATGATTATCACTATTACAAACAACTTAATAAAACACTCACAAATAACCTGATGTAAAAAACATGTGCTCTCGCAGGCTCGAACTATACTGTATACTATAAGTTATATTACACGCAAACAGCACATACACAGTAGATTGAAACAGATGGTGAGTTTAAGAAGGGGAACCGAGTTATTATGGACGTCTCACTCACTCTGAAGCGCATGCATAGTGCTCTCGCCCTCATACTTCTGGCTGAATAATTTTTGTCTTAGGGGATGTTTGGTCACTCTAATTTGTCTGACTGATTGAATATAACTTTTAAATAAATACTTCAATAACATATTAAAAAATCAGACATGTAAAAATAAGTAAAGTTCATTTATTTTTTGGGTAGCTTAAAAGCGTCTGACAAAAGCTCTGGTCCATCAAAAGTGTCTGACACTTATAATATTACTTTAAAATAATATTCTACATGACATATATAAAAATCAGCCATGTGAATTTAAGTTACATAATTCTTATTTTTAGTTACCTTTCTCACCTGGTACCTGCCCAGGTGTCACTCGGCAAGTTCCACAAAGCGCGTAGGTATTCAAGGCACACGAGACGCTACTGAAAACTTCAGGTTTCATCCGTGTGAAAATAAGTTATGTCTGATTGCTCTGGGATCTTGGACTATTAGGACAAGAGGAGTACCTATGTAATAGGACGAGTACCTATGTAAAAATTAAGAAATATTAAACTACTTAATATACGTAAGTACCTACAATTTGCGGTGATCAACTATTAGCGTATAGTCAAGTGTAGCGACGTAAACGGGTTAATGTAATAAGCTCGCAACTTTTCACTTTGCTGTTAAACAAACTTGACGGACTTGTTGATGGCACGGTTGGCGCAGTGGTTAAGCGATTGACTGCTGCGCTGCGTGTCGCGGGTTCGATTCCCGCACGGAACAAATATGTGTATAGCCTACAAGTAGTTGTTCCGGGTCTGGCTGTTTGTGTATGTGAGTTTAAATGTGTGTAAACGCACCCACGATACAGGAGAAATTTCTATTGGGACGCAACGTTTTTTTTTTTTAAATAATAACTACTACTACTCCCCTCCTCCTCCTCCTCTCCTCTTCTACTTTTAATTCAGAAGATGTCATAAGCAATTAATACTCGTAACAAAGTATTGAGTGTGCTGTGTGATGCGACCCTTTATAGCTGGTGCCTGCAACTTCGCCTGCGATCCAGGATGAAAAGTAGCTCATGGGGATACCAAATTTTATCCAAATCCGTTCAGCCGTTTTAGCGTCAAAGCGTAACAAACAAACACATTCACTTTCGTAGCTATAAAAAAGTAATAAAATACTCGTAGTATCGAAGATTGTTTGTCTGTTTGTACAGTGACGAGCAAAAGTATGTATACACTCGGCTTTATTCAAAAGTATGTATACACTCGGCTTTATTCAAAAGTATGTATACACTCGGCTTTATTCAAAAGTATGTATACACTCGGCTTTATTCAAAAGTATGTATACACTCGGCTTTATTCAAAAGTATGTATACACTCGGCTTTATTCAAAAGTATGTATACACTCAGCTTTATTCAAAAGTATGTATACACTCGGCTTTATTCAAAAGTATGTATACACTCGGCTTTATTCAAAAGCGATTTACTCCTTTATTTTTGAATGAAACTTTATGTTGTTACGAACATAGCATTTTCAAACCCATAAGTTTATGTAATGTGTCGTGTTTCAACGTTCCATTCGTTATTTCACGAAAAAAACGCAATTGAAAGTTGCCAAGTGTTGACATATTGGTGTTCGTGACTGTACCTATCTTCCCGTGGGATTTTTTCCGACATCCATCGGTCGAAGCCGTGGGCAACAGCTAGTTACTAATATTAGTTACGATTAAAATTTACAGCTAGGATGAAACACGAATTTATTATACGACAGGAGTCCATGGTAACTTTAGTCTCGGATTAAAGTATGTGTGATAACATTTTCTACGAGCGGCAACCCAATTGCTTCTATCGCAAAGATGACCGTCTTGGTGGTTACCACACAATTTCACGATAAAGAGAGAGAGGATTCTGGGGAACTGACACACTTGATACATGTACGTGACAGTTTTTTACACGCAGCCATTTACAATTATTGAATATTATTTACAAGCAACTCTATTAAACAAGAGGAAGAGAATCAGTTTGATGGCCCTCGAGACCTGTTACGTGGTCTGCGAGTGTCAAAGAAATATTGGTTTTGGCAGGTGCTACCGTACTTTCGCTTCGGTATCATTTATATAGGAAGAAACAAAACATTCCAATTCATCTGTCCTGCATATTTATATTATCGAATTCAATTAGCAGACGCTGGCGACATCCCGGTCATTAGGCAATTATTTAATCGCTCGTTTAATGAATCGAGTTGGAACATGGCGTGTAATGTAATTCCATTTAGTCGGTTAACACGGCTCACTAGCGACGAAAAGCGAGCGCAATCCATATTACTAAAGATTTTTTTAGATCAGTCCACCGAGAGCTCACGCGCGCTAGGGCTGCCTGATGGGGATATTTTCGATATATTATCAAAAACTATCAGCCCATTGCCTCCTAAGTCCTAACAGACATTAACATGTATATTTTTATAGGAACATCTAGCCGGGAGAGGTTAAACCATAAACTACCTGATGTAAAATATTAGTACATGGATTCCCTGCAGCCTCATAGTGCAGCAATATGGGATACCAATGTATGTCTTATTAGTTTTTTTAAAGAATTGTCTTATATCTGGTATATGCTCCGTATCCTGGAGCATTTACGGTAAAAAAATATTTATAATAATATGTACATGTGACATTGTTTACGCGTTGGCAGTTGTGAAACGGTCCTTGGGTTCCGCAGTTAAATCCACAATTCAATCATTCAAACTTTGGAATAAAACGACTTATCCATCATGAAAAGGTACGTTGCAGCCTCATTTATGATATCTAATTTTAGGTTTACTAGTAGAACATACATAATTCCGACTGATTCAATTCTTAATGACAAAGAGATGCAACAGGCAAAAGCGCAGCATAAGTAACGTCTATTTAAAAAAAAATATTTTGAACCTTGATACTAAGAGAAATAAAAAAAGGATTTGTTGTAGGAATACAACAAAAGCTGATGTGGTGGTGCTAATGAACGTTGATGAACGCTACGCACACGCGGCGTTCACTAGTGACGACCTACTTTATAGCCCAGACTAGCTTTATATTTATAGCCAGTCACGCAATTTATTGCCTGCATCACTGTAAATTAGATCTATACTAACAATATTTATGTACCTACACAACAATATGTGTGGTGCATAGTTATATAACTTTTCCAAAATAATAAGAGGTGAAATGTCTATGGGATAGGTTAAGACGCGAGATTCCATTCAGTATTAAAAAGTTAAAAGCAATATAGCCGTGCGTGAGAATGTATAGCCATAAATAACTTTTTATTTGTTACAGTTATTTGTTGAATATTTGTCTCAAAACGAAAAAAAAAAAAAAAAAAAAAAAAAAAATGAAAAAGTATTTATTCACAAAAAACAATTTTTTACCTATTATATTTACCTCCGCCAAACTGCAAAACAGTTTGTTGGCAGACGTAGTTCCTTTTTTGTAACTGTGTAATAGTGATTATCATATTTAATTTGACACTTTTTACATACAAGTAATTAAAAACTATTCCTTGAATTGAAGAAGCACTGTGGCGGCATCTATATACATTGCCCCATGCGAACTACGCATTATAGTGACGTCACGCAAAATCCTGGATCGTGCAAGCAGAATTAACTGCGGAACTAGCATATATACAACGTCCGGACTTCAATCGTCGGGCAGACCACCACCAGACTCAACACTCGGTCGGAGGATCCTCCCTTTTATATGTAGGATGAGTGAACGTTACGCCAAGTTTACAGCAAGGTAAGCATAACTTATACCTCCGTAGCGCTAAAAATAATTGTCATATTTGTTTAAATCAACAAATTTGCCACCCCTGCGTTATGATATGTAATAAACCTTTTCAAAATGAATTTGCCGATAAAAACGGGTAATTATCAGAATTTCTGCTTCTATTATTCTGGAATACGATGATTATATAAAAATTACAGTTTCGTAAAAAAAAATCTGGAGACGATATAGACTAGTATACGTATACAATTAATAATAATAATAACAAATCTTTTATTACTCCCCAAAACGCACGAACATAACATTCAACAAGAAACAAATAAAAAAATGGCTTAAGCTAAGTGATTCACAGTGAAAAAGACCCTGACCTCTAAACTAGGTAAAACCTGTATCTTAGAAGTCAGTGTACCTTTAAAATTATGCATAGATATAATAAGCCTTATAATTTATACCTAGATAGGACACAATGATATACAAGGTAAAATAGTAAAAAACAAACATAAACGATACAATGCAAAATTAGGCTGGTTTATAGGAAATATAATAAAAATTAATCAGAAAATTAGAAGTTTACTGGTACTGTGGTTACTGTAAATAAATCATTGTAAATAGAGATCATCTAATTTAAAATTAGACACCCGTCAACTGCTTGTTGTGTACATATTTCAAATGTTTTCATAGAAATGGATGGATGGGCAGTTTCAAGTTCTAATTTGAAACGAAGAAATTGTCTATGATCTCTACCAGTAATGAGTAAAGATAATTCTAGCCCACAAACCCATTCAAGTTAATTGATTTTATTGAAGAAATGATATGAGCCCGTCTCTATTCTGTTATAAATGGAGCAAAGGCGTCCTGAATCGTTATGTATAATAAAAAGAACGTTGTAAATGCCTTCTTATATGATTGCCTTACTACAAACGAATGACGATTTGTACCCGACGTTGGCAGGAACCGACTTTTTTGCCCGTTTCGGTGTGTTGCCTTCGCTGCCACTCCAAAAACGAATGAGTGAACAAAAGGAAATTGTTTTGATTATAATATACCGAGTTAGCAATGTAGTATTGCTATCCTCGTAGTGATAAAATGACTGAACTTAAATACGGTTTATTTTCGTGAGAATTTTTTAATTTACAGAGTATTATTTTATTTTTTAGATAATTAAACTATCTGACGGTTGGTAAACAAAGGTTGGAGTTGGTAAATGTGTGTGTCATTATGTTATTATGCTACGAGTAGATGGCGTAACATGGGAGTAATCCCATGTTACGCCATCTACTAAAATTAAAAAATAAAAGCCCCGTCAGCTGATACGTCCCGTCGTCCCTATAGTATTATAAATCTCGTTTTTAATTCGAATAAAGACTACTTGTGTTTCGCCCACATGCCAAGCGTAGCGTTTCTAGACGTCCCCCCGCATCGCTATAACTTTTGGTTTTTTAAAACAATTTCTTTGTAAAATAAAATGTTTGTAAAAAGATGAAAAGTTATTATAAGGTACAGTAAGTTTATCACAAGCACACACAAAGTTCTTAAAAGTTCACTGTTGTACAAGTATCGCAACTATTTTGAAAACCGAATGAGTACCTAAGCATTTTTTTAAGGAAATAATCCATAATTAGAACAACAGTTCATCCATAAATAAAGCTATAATTACAGCTTTTGACCCAAATTGTCGACGGACAACAAATAAGTTTTCACTGGTTTTCACATTGGACAGCAGATAAAACGAAAATAAAGACCGAGCGATTCTCTAGGCTACGAATCGGAGGCCAAAAATTCGGGATCGAAATGAAAAATTACGGCCGAGCTAGTCTTAAACCACTTTACCCTGATTGCCAAGATCGCAGTTACGCAACCTGCCATTTGGCACCTCACTAAAAGATCTTGTTTGATATTGGGAATTTAGAATTTCGTCAAATCTCAAAGATTTGCCTTAAAACGAATAAAAATTCTGAAAAAAAGACGACGACGTCAAAAAGTTCAGATACAAAAAATTTTATGTTTATTCACGACACAACGTCGTGAATAAACAGAAATATTTATAAACCCGGAAGAGGATTTGCAGCCAGTCATGCTAGAAAAACTTTTCAAATGCGGTAGGAATATTTGGACACTAATGTTATTCCAAGTTCGCACTCTTGTTAATCCTCACATACTCACCTCACGTAGTGTTTCAGTTTAATATAAAACTATTAATGTTGTTAATGCGAACATTCTGCGGTGGTATTACACATGATTGATTAAAGAGATAATCCGTTACCAAATACAGTTATAAATTGTTTAAACTGACAATCATCTGTGGGTGGTTTCAATTGATTAAAATACCCGAAAGTTAACTACAAATACATTTGTAAACGTTAAGAAATTTAATGTAAAATCTAGTTTCGATGAGCCGCTGCACGAGTTTCCATTAATTCGAGAGTGCTCCGATTTAATATTAATAGTATTCAACTAAACAATTGCTTTTTAGTGTTTTAAAAGCAATGGAAGTGACAAATAATGGTATTAGTAATTGTATTGCTTTTCCATTTATTTGAACAATGAAAACTAGATCATAAACCACTCAACAACCGCCAACTGATAGAGAGAGAATAAATCTGGACTGAATTTAAAATAAATTTTGCTAAACAAACGACAAGTTGCAGGCTTCTGGAAAACTTCTGAAAAAATAATATGCAATTTTAATGGACAGTAAATGAAACACCGCTACTTTGCTGAACGTTCCACTGCCTCGGGGTGCATGTTTCTAACGAGACTATATTGCAATAGTAGTCTCGTTAGAAACAGACAGTGTATATAACTAGATGTTATATACACTGATTTCAGTAAAGCCTTCGACAAAGTGTCCCATGAGGTGCTCATTCAAAAGCTGGCTGCGTATGGATTTGCAGGACCACTTCTAGGGTGGCTAAATTCCTACTTATCAGATCGATCTTTTTACGTAGTGGCCAATGGATATAAATCTAACACGTTTAGAGCATCCTCAGGTGTCCCGCAAGGATCGCATTTGGGACCTATTCTCTTCAACGCTTTTATAAACGACCTTCCCGATTGCTTTGTGAACTCAAAACCATACTTGTTTGCCGATGATTTAAAGATAGACCGTGTAATTAAATCGCCATCAGACTCATTACTGCTTCAGGAGGACATAGACAGAATTATGCATTGGTGCACTAAGAACGATATGCTACTCAATGTAAAAAAATGCTCCCAAATCACATTCACACGAAAACTGAACCCTATCAAAGTGAACTATAAAATTAATGGATTGTGTCTGCACGAAGCTGATGTTATAAAAGATCTGGGGGCCTTCTGGATACAAAATTAACATTTATCCCACACGTAGATAATGTTATAAAAAAGGCATCGAAATCACTGGGATTTATCATTCGCAAAGCAAAATCTTTTCGTAAGCCTGAAACAAAAATTTATCTATATAATTGCCTCGTCCGTAGCTTACTTGAGTACTGTGTTGTTGTTTGGCGACCACACTACTCAACCCACAGTCTGAGGATTGAACGTATCCAAAAGCGATTCTTAAATCACTTAGTATATTCTACTGCGAAACGAAAAATCCCGAGTTACACAAAACGTTTAAGTACCTTTAATATGATATCCCTCGAAAAACGAAGAGATATAATTGATTTAATATTTTTATATAAAATTTTAAATAACAAGCTTGATTCTCCACAGCTACTAAATAAATTAAAATTCCATATTCCACACAATTATCCTAGAAATCCTATTGATCTCCTATATCCACCATTCCGTAGAACTGTCTCAGGTCGTAACTCTGCAATCCCTAGACTTAGTCGACTACATAATAAATTTGATAAAATTGATATCTTTGGCTCTTCCCTTCAGCACTTCAAGCACCAATTGTTTCTAACATTAATTTAGTATATAGTTAGTATAAGCCTAGTCTAAGATAGTTTTAACTAAAGTCACTTAAAACCATATTTACTTTGCCATTTATTTTCAGTTAATATCACATAAAAACTGAATTGTTCTGGTCTTTTTGTTTTCTTTTAAAGTTGTTCTTTTTATATATTGCATGTGGTGTTTACCTCTTAATATTGTACATCTAGTATAAATTTTTTGTGCTCTTTTTATTTTGTATTGATGTAACAATTGTTGGTGAACCAATAAAATAAAATAAAAAATAAAACAGAATTGTACTTTGAATTTGTTCTAAGCTACTTTTTAGGCGGTACGTATTTATTCACAATCGATAAACATCGATGTTTTAATTGGCTTTAAAGAAAATTACTTCCTACACTAATACTTTAATTTACTATTTTACAGTAGTAATATTATATTTTTTATTTTTTTGTTAATATTCTAATTTCCTAGAACCAAAACTTCGAAGACAGGACATCTGCCAACCCGCCCTGGGCCCGCGTGGTGGATTACGGCCCACTCCCTCTCACCGAGAGATGGCCTGTGTCTCAGCAGTGGGAACATTATAGGCTGATTATGTTATGTAATATTATTACGATTGACCAATCATAAAATCAGCGTGTTAAAACAGAAATTCTCACACCATTTATCAATTTCACGTCTAAAATACCGAAACTATTACTTAAACAATTTGTGACGAAGAACCATCAATAAGTAAATCCAAGTTAATTATGTAGTATCACACGAACACGACAAGGATACATTTATTTATTCATTAGTAGGAGACGATTTACCAGACGGTGTGGTTTGACGACGGCGCGGTGTGGCGCGTGTGGGTATTACAGTCTTAATTTTGCTTTGAGAAAATTAGATACCTCGGGGAAAAGACCACACCGAGTTTAGGTAATAGACGTTTTGGTCCGTGGTACGAAATTTAATAATTGTAACCGAGTTTATGTTTTAATTTTTGGATTTTTTTAAACACATACAATTTGTTTAAAAACTATTTCTTTTTTAGGGCATGACTAAAGGCTTTCGCTTCTAAAATAACTTGAAATCGACTTGAAAAACTATTTCATCTGTTGTATTTACGCCCATCCGTAACCAACAAAAAACTTTGTCTTTGTCAAAAAAAAAACTGATAAGCAACAGTGTTTTACTCATTTGAACGTCTAGTATGAATATCGACGAATGAGAAGGACGAAAAAAAAATCACTTTACATGTAGGCGAGGTACCCTAAATAATTGTTTTTTTCAAAATTTTATTTTACCACTTTTTCGGCGTTAATAACGTATATACTCATGCCAAATTACAACTTTCTAGTACCAATAGTTTTTGAGCTAAACCTCGGACAGACCGACAGACAGACAGACGGACATGGCGAAACTATAAGGGTTCCGTGTTGACTACGGAATCCTAAAAATGATCCGTCACTAATACAGAGATCCTAACTTTTGTGCAAATTCTAAGCTGAAGCTTATAATCCACACTTGCAGCTGTTATTTCCATCAGTAAATCATTCCCGGTAACAGATAAGTTTCGTTTGTAAAAGCACGAATGTTCTACTGTAATGTGTGCTCCGAATGAAAGAATATTTCATAATTATAATAATTAAACACTACACACTACTGCCACAAAATGATTTCAAGGAATCACAAAAATCTTAAACAAAAAACAATTTCACTATTTTACGTTTTCTGAAAGCATAACTAGGACAAAATATTTTCGAAAATCAATCATTAAAAGTTTCTCTGTACGAAAACTTCGGCGAGCTAACTTTGTAGTGCATTTTGAAATGGCCGCCACCTTGCCGTAAATTTTCATAAACTTATAGAAGGGAAAAAATAAAAGAGAGGCGAAAAAGCAGTAATATCTCCTACAGTAGTGCCGCGCTGCCTAATGGAGTGAGTGTACAAACAGGCCCTAGTAACAACGTATAACAGTGTTATTCTCACGGCACATAATAGAGAAACTAGTCCTTTGTAAGAGTTAAAGTGAACGAGTACAATGCAGCCACTGTTGAAGTTTATCGTTCATTAAGAAAACGTAGAGCGCCAAACAAAGGCGTTTAATAGTTACAACAATTTCCTCACGAATTAAAGTTGTCATATTGTCAGCGCTTCTTTCTGCGCAAGTATTTAGACATTTTCAGAATAATGTGGGGGGACATCACTTAGCTGAAAAATAATGGAGAAGCTGAAAATGGAAAATACATTGTAACAAAATAGCGAATTGTTATCGAGGATATCTAACACGTCAGTTAGCTTTCTGAAACAGCGTTTATTTACCAACACAATTTTGTTGTGTTGTATCTACGAGTACTTACTTATCTTTTGGTTTAACGACCCTAATCGACTATTATGTACTTCTTTACTTACAATCTCCACAAACACTGCATACGGTATTACCAGTTGAACCCTATCTTAATAAGGATTAGGAAGGAACACAGGTTTCGGGTTAACGCAAATACATTTGAAGCGGTACCCGGGGCGAGGACAGCAGGATGTTTGAGCTGTCAACCGTCGTCGTCATAAACCATATGGTCACCAAAAATATGAAGATCTGTGTAAACGTAATGTATGTGCATGTAGGTGAGCTGTTAAGGACTTCCTCTAATTAAATAAGAACGTTTAAGATATTTTGAAAAAATATTTTATAATTGACCTGTCTCAGAAAGAAAAGAAAGAAAAATATTTTATTCTGCACAAACAAAACGCACAATTACAACTAAATAATAATAACAACAAACAAACAAACAACAACAAAATAAAAACAAAACTTGAACTTGCTTGTTATAATAATAACATACTTTGTGTTAAGTATCTTTTATTAATTTAACTTGAAACACATAAACAGTATTAAATAAACAAACTTCTGGTTAGAAATAAATATTAAAATACTTGAAACATTATCTTTCCAAATACACTTCAGAATTTAAAATATCTCGTTACTGTTTTCACTTATTTCAATTAAGATCAAGAAATTCATTATTTTCAACTTGAAAGAAAAAAAAAACATTTTTTCCAATAAAACGAGATGTTTTCTGTGGTGTTAAGTTCAGCAATTTAAGTGATGAATAAACAACGTTGCAGAAAAATAAACGATGAAAAATATTTTATGTAGGTATTGGATCAGTAGGTACGCGATGAAATGTAAAATATTCTCAAGTGATTTTTTATTTTATTTTATCCCTGCATTAATTTCATACTCAATCAAATTGACTCGATTTCGTATTACTCCCATAGACTAGACATCTTACAGACAAGCCAGGTCACTCCGAAACAAGATTTATAATTGTGTTGAATTATATTAAGCACTGAAATGAAATGCGTACTTCATGATATTGTGTACTTAATTAAATGTCTTTTAATGTGCAGTCCTCTGTGTTAAAAACTAAATGCACGCTACAGTAAGTAGTACCTACATGTACATTACATATTGCTACAGTACTAGTACATAAGATGTCTAGTTCTTTTACTTCTGAAGAGAAGACTTATGATATTTTTCAATATAATCGAATAAATAGGGAAACGCAATCTAAGAATCTCACAACAAAACCAAATTGCTTAACTGAACTGAAAACCTAGTTCTAGCCGATGATAAATAGGATACACCTAAGTTTAACCACCGGTGTGCGGCTGCACCTAGTTCTAGCCGCTATGATAAAGGTTAAACCTAGTTCTAACCGAAACTAAGTAGGATTCTCGTGTAGCGACAAGAAAAGCTAAACTTTAAAGACAAAGGTAGTTAAATCAAAGAAAGGTAAGTAGAAATCAATTAAAGATTTATTTACCAGATAAGGATGGAGATGGAATGTATATAATGTAGTGTATAATATGGAGGTGAGGTGTATGGGTGACGATGCGGAATGTATATAATGTAGTGTATAATATGGAGGTGAGGTGTATGGGTGACGATGCGCGATAGGTGGGTTGAGGAGGCTGAGGTGGAGTTGCAGACGGAGCTGAAGAGCCAAGATTTATTTACTAGATAAGGATGGAGATGGAATGGCAGTGGTGTGTATAATATGGAGGTGAGGTGTATGGCTGACGATGCGCGATAGGTGGGTTGAGGAGGCTGAGGTGGAGTTGCAGATGGAGCTGAAGAGCCAACCAACGTGACCAACGACCAACGTGAACGTGAGGCAGGTGCCGGTGACAGGCGCAGGTGCAGGTGAGGGCAGGTGCTAGTGCTCAAGGGGCACGGAGGATACCTGTAGGAGGAGCAGGATGCAGCACGACAGCAGGTGGAAGCAGGCACGGCGGGGAGGCTATCAGCCCGCCAGGTGAGGCGGCCCTCGGATGAGGCGCGGCCCGAAGGATGAGGTGCGGCCCATACGGCGTGCGGATAGGTTCAGGAATCCTCCTCCGGCGAGGCGCGCCGGCGGTCCGACTGGTACAAGAGGCCTTCACGGAGGACGGTGGACGAAGGCGTAGGGAGGGTCCGTCAGGTACCGGAGCAGAGAGATACGCTGGGTGTTCCCGGGATAAGTGGCCCTGGAGTATCAGCCTTATTTAAAGTGTTCGCTTTAGAGGCGAAACGGGAACTGATTCTTGCATTGCGTGGACTTATAATGTCAACTCGTAGAATAATATCATGTAGAAAATATGAATTTGATGTCCTACGATAAATTATGATCATTCTCCTGCTTTTACTCCATTTTTTTTGGGGTCGGCTCAACCTGTCTTATTCTTCTCTATTAGTCGTCATCTCGTTTGTCACCCCGCTTTCTAGACATACCCTCGTCACGTCCATCGTTTCTTCGGTCTTTCCGTACTCTTGTAACCATTTTCTTTCATACTCTAAACTTTCTTCACATTTTCCTCACTCCTCCGCATTACATGCCCATACCATGACAACCGATTTCCACACAACTTTTCAGTCTCCGGTGTCACTTTCGGACTTTCTTATTCCTACGATAAATTATATCACTAGTAATAACTGTAATTACACTCAACTCCAAGTTCCAGAGCAAATAGTTGGAAGATACGTTTTATGGTTATGATGTTATTATGGCCAGAAGTAAGTTAAGACATAATGACGACATTTTGTTGTCGATATTGGCAGTAATATTATTGCAGTCTACGGTAGTAGTGTCGTGTGTTACTATTTCAGTAAAGCGGTCAATTTCGAACTACAGTTAGCACTGATTAGTATCCTAACAGCAAAGTTTGAAACCAACTGACTGTTACAAAAATCCGTCGCCTAATTAACATTCCCATCTATTAATACAATTATATTAGACCAACACAATGATTGGATTTACTAAAAAGAGAACTTCAGTCAACTTGATGAAAAAAAATATAAATGTCATTTAACAAAACTTTTTTTATATAGATCACAGGGCTTCTTTCAAGGGAAGGCCGTATATTTTCCTCGTCGCTAAATTTAAGATGCCTATGAAATGCGGAGCGGCTTGGAATCAATCAAGCAATCCATTTTCGGATAGATAATTTTAATTATTAATTCAATATTCTGATAAAATTTATCGAAATTGACAAACATCTACAAAGGTATACGTGACATAACGATGGCAAGCGACATAATCATTTACATATGCTAATGGATGTTTCCTACAAGTGGTTAATGAAATTACCACTTTTCCGTTTCTGCCTTGACACGAAAATAATTACGAACATTTCTGCGAAACATTATTATTGTAATTGAATTTCATTGTGGCGTTTCGTCGTCTCAGTGTTTGTGAAATTATCTAACAAAAATGAAAAGCTAACAAACTGCTAACTGAGCAAACGGAAACTTATTCTCTCTCCGCTCCTCAAGGGAAAGGCTTTTCATCGAAAGTAATATACCTACATAATTGTAATACTGGTAAAAAGCAAACATTTAGGTTACATGTGACAAAGTAGTATTAAGATAAACGGTCTAAGTGTAAACAAATGTATGTTATTTAGACTTATTTATAGTATCTTTGTTAAAAGTAACTTCAAGAAGGATCTACTAGAAAAAAAATACAAACTACCTACGCGCTGTGTCACCGATGTTCAAGCGTTATAAAGCTTTAATAGAACTAAGCTGGTTAGAGACAGTCCAGTAGAGACAAATTGAAAATAATCCATTTCATCAATTTCACATCACGTCTGTGGAGAGACTGCGAGCCGAGATAATCCCGCATAGTTACGGACTGACAAATAAATTTCACCACTACAAATAATGTAATCTATTCTATAGAATATTGTTTAATCTTGTGATAAGCAATAAAAGCAATTATTAAACAATTCTTTGCTTTGTTTCCATAGAGTACCTAGCGGATGCATTTCCTTCCTTATCTGGCTATACTAGGAAGACCTATTGTTTCTATTCAATGCCTATATTTACCAGCCTGACAGTTTTGTCGAGTTAGTTAGGCCTATTAAGATGTATGCAAGACATAAACAACATAACTGGTATATTGTTGTTCGATAACCACATCAGCAGTGCGATTCTGTAACCATCTCACCGTGAAAACTTAGGTGAAGTTAGCGTGGAGTGAGCTGTCATTCCAAATTAAATGCTAGGTATTGACATTATTGGCAGCTCACTTCACCTAACTTTTTACGGCGAGATTTTTACAGAATCGATCGGCTGACTCCGTTTCCTTTACTTACAGACAGTGATTAACATCGATACAATATAATGTATTTTTGTTATTTGTCTATATTATTATTTTGTCTTATCCAGTAAGGTTCCTTTACAGTAGTTTTTAATATATAATAGAAACAATTAAACACTGGATAAGCGTTTCAGTTAGACAGATACTTACGCGACTGTCATTTATATTTGTCATTTATTTGTCATTCATATTTTTTTTTTTTTTTTATATCTGTTATGGAGTACAAGAGTAGTGGAGTACTTATGTGATACAACACATGTACAACAAACAAATTACTAACCACCGCTCGTTACAGTGTAAGTATAGATATACTATGCGAGAATTGTCACGCAAACCGACCACATCGGTACCCGGGGATACGCACGTGAACCAATGTCCA
Organism: Apamea crenata; assembly: GCA_949629185.1. NCBI lineage: Eukaryota > Metazoa > Arthropoda > Insecta > Lepidoptera > Noctuidae > Apamea > Apamea crenata. Next base: position 5,639,553 of record OX451371.1, on the reverse strand, counting down.
ACATTATTACCTACTCTCCCGAGTCCTATAACTTATAACGTGCATACACTTCACACGCGCCTGACATACATACGACACACCTAATGGGACATCAAAGGGGAGCTTTGTAAATGACCCTTTCTTCAAGTATATTCAGGTATAACCTATCTGCTAGCAAGGGTCAAAGGTTACTGAATGACATCTAATCAGAACAGAGTATGTTCGTACGCGGACGAAGTCGTGGGCAAAGTGCTAGTAATCGATAATTCTTCTAAACATAAATAATCGTTTCATAATTTCACAACCAGTATAAAGTAAGGTCTTGTAAATATTTTAAAATACATACGAGCTTATTTTCAACAAAGCTCAATATACAGACCTTATGTGCTTCCCCCATTTACAAAGTCTCTCAGACGGTACCTACAGAGTAAACATTAAGAACATTATCTAGGTCTTACTCCAGCTTTTTGCCTGAAACTCTGACACACTCCAGCGCTCTAATTAGAATATTTACTTGGCACGTATTATGCCTACTGCACTGCTTTCCCTAATTCCGAGGTTTGACTTTGACATACGAGTACAAGAAGCGTACTTAATAGTCAAAGGAAGCGTAGTCTTGGATTAGAGTGCAGACTTTATGGTAACAAACAAAACAATGCCCAAGAAAATCTTTGTAGTATTTCATATCGAAATTTGTGTTTGTCATCCAATTTACCAAAGAAACCACTAGAACATCGTCATTGTGATCCTAAGTGTCTTTCAATTTCCCCCTTCATCCCCCACATAAGATTTTTTTACGCATTAATCAAGCTCCCGTTAATTTTGCACCAAACAATTTTTCAACAAAGATAATCGTACATCATGCGAACATAACTTGATGTGGTAAGAAAATAATGTTAATCACTGAACAACCTTTGTAACAGTTTTATAACACCCACAAGCTAGCTATTTATCACGCCTACTTTAACAAACGATAGGAACCTATATAAGATAAAAGGCCGAATTTTGTTCACGCCAACTACAGTTTTAGTAGAAAAAAGAAATATGTAGGTGCGAAAATATTCATGTCAATGTGCCACTACCACCGCGCGCCCTGCCAGTACTGCCACTTCTATGAAAACCTGAATAACTATCATGCATGCTTCACAAGATAAATATTAAAATAATAATAATAAAAGTTTATTCATAAAAAAGTAAAAAATACAATGTGACGGATTCGGTGAGCCACAAACTAAGCATTGCTTGTATCTTGTGGCTCTGAAGAAGATATAAGATAATAATAGCTTGTACATTATGATTCAATGAATAACATCTAAAGGTTGATTTTTATGACTAAGGGTAAATCAAAGGGTCAATCAAAAAAGGGTAAGGGGTAAGGGGGGGGGGTAAGGGTAAGGGTAAGGGTAATCAAGGGGTAATCTAAGGGTAAGGGTCTAAGGGTAATCGAGTCGGTAGTTGACACACCCTCCTCTACATCTCAGAAACACTCATTGACAAAACTGCCCACACTGAAAAAAGATGCCCGGAATTCAACAAAATAACGTAGATAGTCTGTTTATGGCACTACATTCTAATCCATTTTTTGTTCCACAACAAAAAACCGACGAAATTGTTGATACATGACGAAAAAAGCAAAACTGTTTACAACGATGTGTGACCTTTACAAACAAATGTGTCTCTGTCTCGGAAAATAATAAAGCTAGAACTGAGGCACAAAAGAAAGGAATATATATTTCCTTCACTTTTTCTTGCTTTATTACTGCAAAAAACTCATACTCAAGCCAGAATTCGAGGAAGCTTTAGTTCTAAAGAAAACTGGTGACATCCTTATTAATAAATTATGAGAAAATGTTTACAAAACGATATCAAACAGAAGCTCATGAGTTCACTCACCTGCAGGTGCCACAGCTCGAAGACGCAGCATGAAGTGAGCCTAGGTAGCTGCGCTGCTTCTCGCAACTCACACGTCACTTTAAACACGGACAATAGCGCCCTGAGTTGTGTACCGTTAATTCTGTTGTCGTTTAGCTCCACCACCACCACCACATGAGAAAAAAAATTCATCATTTTAAATCTGGTAGAAAAATATAGTAAAATGATTATTGTAGTTATAATTATTTATTCTGAGTAGGGAGACTACATACGAAATTATTTTCCAATATTTAACTAATTTACGAAAGCAATCATTATATATTATGGTATTAAATACGATAATTATAAGGGACAACAACATCTTAAGTGCAGTTTAGTTTACACAGAGAACTCTCATACATTCATTATTAATACTTATTTATTCATCATTACGGAAGTAAAGATCACGATATTATGCTCGAATAAATTTTTGAACAACGTTCATCGTTGCAATTCTTGTTTATTTCCCAGCCTCATTCTCAATTAAATACCAAAGGAGACGTATGTCAAAGAAACGCCCTGACTAATTATTTATGAAGATATTCGTCAGCCTCCCCACGCTGGAGTCTACACGAAGAACGGGAATTACGAACTAGACACGAATACGGTATTGGCAAATCTCCAGACGAAGAACATTTTTTTATTTTCTCCCTTTTGTAAACTGGAAGCTTTTCTTGTTAATGTGGTAAGATAAATAAATGTGATGAGTGCCTGCCCTAACACGACACGATCAAGTAGAAATAAACTTGCTACAATATTTTTAGGCATAAAACTCATTCTTAATTCTCTCGAATTGTAAATATCGCATTTCTCGCAAGAGCGGGATTTACATTTAAATTTCAAAATGTTGTGTGGATAGGTTTGCTGTTTATTTGAGAGCAATAAAAGCCACTTATTGCGGTGGATGAGTTTTATAAACGAGTGTAGCGCAATATTTACGAGTTCACACGGAGGCGAGCAATTTCCACAGCACTTTTGAATCCATGATCGTTAAGATTTGAAATAGTTCACGACGACTCACGAGTATAATTTGTATAATGCATCAAACGAAGATTAGATAGACAATAAGGTATACTAACACAATAACACACTTGGCTGTACAGTGTTTACATTATAGGCATCAAATCAGTGCTGTGGGAAAACCTCCTGATCTATTCTGTAAAAATCTCACCGTGAAAACTTAGGTGAAATGAGCTTAAAGAGAGCTGTCAATAATGTTAGAGAGATATGTGCTGTCATCACACCTAACGCTAGGGATTGCCCTAGCGTTAGGTGTGATGACAGCACATCTCTCTATTCTCAGTAAGATTTTTACAGAATAGATCGACTGAATATACCTAGCTAAGGAAAATGCACAGTCTTATAATAATAAACCAAGCTATTAAAAAAAAAACTTTGCGACTGAGCGTATTGATTTTTAAGGGGGTACCTACTCTTGTTAACGACCTGACGAGAAAGTATTTTGCACAAAGGAAATTGAATGCTTCCACGATTGAATTTTCATTTAAATAAACCTATGTACATAATATAGTTATTTTCGACTGAAATAAGACTGCGAATGGATATATACTTAAACTAAACGCATTAATTTCAAATAAACCAATTACAGGCACTTTTGAATTGTCAAGGGGTCAGTCAGTCAGAACAATGAAACTAGTTGCCCATTCTAAAACGTAGTAGGTACCTATGGAGAAGAACGGGCAAGGAACTCACGGTATAAGTAGTTGCTTGCAAGTCTCAACAGAAAATATAACCAGCCATTTAGACTTGTGCAAATGAAATGACCTAATACTAACGAATGGCTGAATGGTCGCCAAGCGAAACAATTACGCATGAAAAAGATATGAAAACGTTCCACAATTGCTAAAGTTTACCAGACTCGTTAGCACGAGCAAAATGGGGCAGCCGCGATGGGAACACGAACAAAAATATGACACAACTGTTACTATATAATCTCAGCGTAGTCTGGAGTGGATATTATGAAAACTTATTAAAGTGGTCGTAAGTATAAAAGACGAAATGTACACAGTAGACACCATGAATAGCAATAATCCTTACAACGTACAATCGTATGCGTATGCATTGTGTTCGAAGGCAGTACGGACCTCAACAGTATATTTCCACCACAATTTCCATCCACATTTCTATTTTCATTTTCAGTGCTGTAAATGCAAAGAGTGAAATTTAGCGCCAGACTTTCACTAACGGTAGTACTACTGTAGATGTGAGTTTTCATTATACTGATCCCGACTATAATTTGTGCTCTCAAAAGTTAACCGTTAACTCTTATGACGTTGTATTTTTGTACAACATTTTCAATTTCGTACACATGCAGAAGCTTCTTATCCTAAAGTAATATTGTTTTTTCTTTCTGGAGAAAGACTAGAAGAAAACTAACTGACAAAAAAAAAGTTGCAGGAATATAGATTTAGCATTATTATACTTACGCTGAATATTATGGTAACAACTGTAAATTCTCTTCAAAATTACACGCCTCGCTATACATCTATAGTAAATTTTAAAACGTCGACACGCTGAGCTAGTAATTGATTGAGTACATTCACAGTTCTGTCACGAGCCTCTCAAGTTAGCACTTCCACTAGCGTGTTGGTTGTATAAACCTGTAGTTTTACGTACTAGCAGCCAGGCAAATGCACTCATCCGAAAAAGTGGATAAGACATAAGAACAAGCTTAATAATTCTTCCACCCATACCCTACACAAAAAATAATTGCTTGAAAAACACAAGTCTTAAATTTATAAAATAGTCAATGCAAATTCATAAACAGTCAATTCAATAGAATTATTGATCAATGGCGTAATTTAAATAATAATAATTAGAATACCTGATCGTTAGACGCCTCCTGTGTTACTTTTTCCTATTTAGCTTTTTATGAAATCAATTTCCCGGATCATTTTAAAATAATATCACTGAAGCATAGCAAAAGCAATAAATTATTTTACAATAACAAACAAAGATAAGCTGTGTCGTGACCACAAATAAATAAAAGACGATTTGAACATTTGAAAATCGAACACGCTCTCTCAAGCCAGTATTGTTTTCGCATAGTAATTTTTGCCGTACATTTAGTTCCATGTTTTTGCCTATTTCTCGTAAAAGTAAAGCCCTGTACACACTTTCAAATACAACTCGGCAGTAATTTCACTCAAGTCAGACGAAGTTATTGAGCAATGCACGCATCAGTCACGATCCGCGTCCGAGCAGCGGATAGAATAAAGATAGTGAATTTATTCAGCTAAGTTTTACACAGAACTTTCCTCGTCCACTGAGTTCATCAAGCTATCAATATCAATGGTGGGTTCCTCTTCCCTATTCTTTAGTCTTAAGAATTTTTCTTTACTTTAGTACCATTTACATTGGATTTTCATTACGAAGTAATTTAAAGAACTCAAGCTGAGTTCCCCTCTTTCTTATTTAATGGTAACTAACCTTGTTGGTGGAAATACAGTTTGCGTGAAGCAACCTCTTCAAGCAAGTAGCCTTGTTTATAGCTATATACACTGGCCTTCCGCTGAGGTTAGTAAATGAGGAATAATTCGCTGCGCACTCAGCGCATACAATATTCAGTAAGTTGTGTGGTGTGAGCAAACACTGTCTTTAATTACATGAGGCTTTAAGTGTGCGGTCGGACGGCCGGCATAATTGCCCAGAGGTGAAGACGTTTCATTGTTACAAGAACATAATATAGAACCAGCACATGTTTTAAAGTAAGAAGTAATTTTTAATGTAGGTGGACCAGGTATTTGAAGAGATTAAGTATGAACAAAAGAGGAAGCATTTTTGCCCGTATTCAGATTATTTATATACTTAAACACACAATATTGATATTATTATACTGCGGGTCTAGTCAAAACGATAAGCTTTTTTTAACCCAGACTTTGATTCAGTTGAAGCGGAATGCCTCAAGCCCTGGTATAAGTCTGCGGTTATATTGCGGCCCGCGTGCACACCGGTGGCGGCACGCAACAAGTCCATCATGGTAACCGCACATAGTGTGAGGGGATTTATTTGCTGTATATTTTGATAATATGGAATTGAAACTGCTCTTTTGAAAACCTCCAGCGTTTTTGTACATTGTCGAGTATTACAGGATGGTTTGCATGCATATTGCTAGCTGAAGAATATTTAAGCAATTATTGTCTTTACTGTCTGTCTGAATTATTGCTTTCATACCGGCGATACATCTTGGCAGGTAGCCTGAGAATCTGAATTTTACGTTGTGTATATTTCTAGTTCATACATAAACAATACCAGAGACAAAAGTGAATTTTAATATCTGTCTTTTTTCATTTGAAAGGATCTATGAGTATTAAAAAAAAACGACGCAATACTGCTGGCTAGCCTGCTAAATAATATAACAACCTTTACTTAAAATGCATACTTTCCATATACTGCAACAACAAGTTTGTATTAAAATATGATGTAACCTTTTAAGATTAAGGCACATTAATAAAATAATTCTGGCATCTTGCTCTAAAAAAATATTGAATTGCCATTAGGATTCTTGTTCATTTATTTTTCTTTACTTTTAGATGGCAATACACATTTTTGTCATCTAAATTTGCAAGGATGAAATTTGAAACATTTTATTAGTCTATGAAACTATAATATATCAAGGCAAAACGAGTGTGAGTATCGCAGCAACCGCTCTGCTGTTGCGATGACGCGTCGAGCCGCCATTTTATGCCACAGATAATATAGAACTCATGTAAGATCACATTCTTCACAAATAAATATTGAACTTGACCATATAATTTTTTTTTATTGTTATAATAATTTTTGTTTTATCTATTTCATTCAAAATTATTAAAATCAATTATTCAGCACTATATGGTTGCGTAATTTAAATATTTTATACGGCGACAACAAATTAAACCTATGAATTTAGAACTCATTGTTTGAGCTTAAGTTATACATACAGGGTGGGCAACTTGGAGGCATACAACTTTTTTTTGCCGCCATTTTGTTTTGGCGGCAAATATGACAGTAAGTTGTTTCATGAAAATGATTTTGTGTAGATAAATGGTAAATTTGTTATGGAGCGTTTTACGACTGAACAAGGTGTTTTAATTATTAAAACATTCTACTCAACCCAATCGTGTATTGCGAAAATTCTAAGAAATTGCGGCCAATTTTTTGTAGAAATCACTTACCTTTACTGCTAACAATAACTCGTTTAATGATTAAATTTGAGCATCATGGCATTGTAACAGATAAAGCTATTTTCTTACATCAAATGAATCAGTTGGGCTTAGGAAACATGTGGTTCCACAAGACGGGGCCACATGACATACGGCACGAGCAACAATCGAGGAATTGAAAAGAACGTTTCCGGGTCGAAACGGTGACATTGATTGCCCCCCAAGATCGCCGGATTTAATAGCTCCTGACTTTTTTTATGGGGATGTGTCTAAACGTGACTAAACGGACGTGTCTATGCTAACAGGCCAATTAACCTTCAAGGATTAAAACAAAATATCTGAGACACAGTCACTGAAATAACGCAGGGAATGTGTGAAAATGTCATGAAAAACGCAGTGAAAAGGGTTCACATCTGCCATGCTGCTAAAGGTGCACATTTGTCTGAGATTATTTTCCATGCTGAATTGCCGGCGAAATATTTAAATAATAAAAATACTTAATCGTTTCAATCAATAAAATTTTAAAAATAAATTGTACATACCTCTTATTTGCCCGCCCTGTACGTTCCACTTAAAGAAACACACTCACTCAAAGATAGTTCTTTTGGTTGGATTGGCTTATAACTTTTATTGAGAAACCTCTTTAGAGGCACATACAATCTTTTTCCGAGTTAAATTATGGTCTAAATCAGTATGTGAAGAAGTCAAGGCATTATGCCTTATATAAGCTATCTGGTGCTGCTATTTAAACTACACACCATTTTCCTTTACGACTCACATACATGAGCGGGTCACTTTAATTAAGACGAACCACCTACCCGCAAACCGCTTTTTACCGGCAAAAGGCCAAAATATGCCACGCGAATATATTTAGTACATTCTTAGTTCGCTAGGTTTTCAACAGCAAAGGATTTTTATGCCTGCTAGGAAATTAATGTGAATTTCATCTGTACCAAGAGCCTGCTTGTACCGCGTACACGTTTCCTGATTTAGTATTCATGAGACGAATACTAAAAGCGCAAAACGATAGGATTTTAGTATCACAGCTTATGTCCTCTTTTTGAACAACAATTATATTTTTCCTCGTTGTGAGACGGAACAAGAGGTTGGTTAGGAACGTTAGGATGCCATAAGAATTCTGATTGAATTTTTTTCATACATCGTGTAATTTTAGATTTTTTTAATTTATCGGACAGATGATGTATTTCTTCATATTCATAAACGTAGTAACGCTATGTTTATTACTTTACAGGTAAATGACGTGCAACGTCGGCTGTATAATAGCCCTGCGAACAGCGAGGTCCTAATGACCTGAGATGGGACAGAAGATTACCTGGCAACAAAGACAAGCCTCTCAGCAGTAATTACAGATAAGATTAGTTTTGCTGAGTGCACACGACATCATGACGGCGGTTTGTTAATTAGTAAATCATTCAAAGCAATTAAGTTCTATTACCGTTAGTAATTTGCTATATGGAGACCAAACAGTTATAAGTACGTTAAAAGTGGCCCGATTCCTAATGAATTAATTTAGAGGTTGCTCGGGAAGGGAATTTCCATTTACTCGCCATTTGTTGATTAAGTACCGAAGATACGAATATCTTGGAGGGCGATCAATGGAGTACTAATTTACAAATACCGAGATGTATTTTAAGATCACTTACCCATTGAATTACGTTAAGTTAATTATTAGATACTCCATTCAATTAGTAATTCATGCCAAGCATTGCAATCATTTCCGACAAATATCAAAACATTATAAGTCACTTTACTGTTTAAGGACGGGAGTACTAGAGTACTTAAAGACCTACGTTTGATTGTGTACTGCTCTTTGATGTTGGTCCAGGAAGCGACTGTGCAATCTTTCGGTTTGCTGTCGAAGCCAAAGGCTTCAATGCAGCCAACTTTTAAAGAGGATTTTGAATATGGTAATGTTTAACAGACTACCATATAACTAATAATAATAATAAATGACCAGTGTTGATAATTGTCGCATTAAGAGAGGTCATAATTAGAAGGTCAATTCTCGTAATTGAAAAACGCTCAAAATCTAGTCGCAATCTCATCTCAGCGGCAATCAATGTCAAAAATGTAGGGAAAACAGAGGTATTTTTGACAGATTGAGACCGAGATCAGACTCTAGAACGTTCTTAAAATTATTAGAATTGCCCTTCAGGTAATTTTAAAATCCTATCACCGATCAACGGGTAGGTACATGCCACGAGTCATAAGGTGACGTTTGAGAACGTATTTGTGGTGCAGGTATTGCCCGCCCTATGCACGTTCTCCTTGAGCGAGCTCTGAGTAGGAAGCAGTTTTAGGGAGAGGTACTGTTGGGAGTGGGAGTGGTTACTGGTATCCATGCATTGTAGGTACATGGCCACACCATGCTGATTAGCTCTTCTGTATACAATGTGACCGGATTGTCGAGAACAAATTTGGCTTTGCTAGTAGTCATCAGAGAGTTCACGATAAGAAAGAAAATTAGACTAGGTCACTGTTGCCGGATACGATGAAGACTATGAGCATAAATCAGTTAAAAAGTTAAATAGGTATAATACTATATCTATCACACCGCACGTTATTCAGCACCTACTGTTCCCGCCCATTATGTTCATACTATTGTGAACAATCTCGTTGGTTAGACTTTATTTCATGATAACCTTTAGTGTATTGTAATACCTAGTAGCCTGTAATAAATCGTGTTCTACTGACAGAATTATTATGTAGCAACTATACCGCAGTGCGGAACACTCGAGACATCCTTTTATACACAACATAATGCTCAAGCTTAATAAACTAGTTATTTTCTCACTATGTTTTTTATGTTATTATTTTGAGTATGATATAATTATTATCATTCTAGTAATATTTATTTCAGAAGTATGTATGTATATATGTTAGTACAGTCTCGTAATTATTGTTTAGTTTTTAAGTGATTTTTTTTTTATTATATGTATTATTTTTTTGTCTCCTTTGCTCTATCACACGCTGTCTACATGTTTGTATCTATTGTCCTATCTCAGGTATGCTGGAAGAGATTTCATGAAATAAGCATCACCTAGTGTAGTTTGTATTCGTTTCAATTACCATCCCTTACAGTAAAGAAAAACGTCATCGATCATAATGTTTTCAAGCTTTTTATATGAACGTCACATGTAATAACAATGTAACTACAACATGATATGTGTTTCTTAATAAGTATGTTTTACAACATTTTCCTTGTTTTCGTTTCACGGATCCGTGGTTTATTGTGGATATAAATCAAATATAATGTCATTACTTTAATATCTTTATTGCTTACTCCCCGTAAGCAATAAAGATATTGGCGTAAGATAGTAGAAATATATTAGCCGTTTTCCTGGATGCGATTAAACGTCAAGTTGCACATTGATCTACACTAAATTTAACCTCAAGTTCACTAACGTCAATCAAGTTAAATTTTGATTAGCTAAACAGCCAATCAAGTCCTTATGACTGCAGCACCAGCCGTCTTAGTTCATGATTATTGTAGGTAATAGCAGGTAAAAGGAAAACTCATAGTGAAAGCTCATTAATCTGTGTGGCGCTAATAAACAGTTAGTAGCTTCCTTGGAACCTGTTAATTAAAGTCAATATGATGAATGACTGAGTCAGTTTATCGGCGGCAAGTGTACGAGTTACTTGTATGTGAACAATAATTAGTTGAAACGCAGTAGTGGCTAGGTGAGCTAACTTCGCTGGAAGTCTATACGAAACTAATTTACGGTATGACAAGTTAGTCTAGTTCATAGAAAAATGCTACAAACATCACTTAGGTACTTGTTATCGTCCCTTCTGACTGTTACGTGCCTGAAATAAATGTCAAGTCGACTCAAACTCAAACTCAAACTCAAAGTATTTATTTCAATTAAACCAATTACAGGTACTTTTGAATTGTCAAGGGATCGGTCAGTCAGAAAAATGAAGCTAGTTGCCCATTCCAAAGCGTAGGTACCTATGGAGAAGAACGGGCAAGAAACTCCATGGACACTCTTTTAAATCAGAATAATATGGTTACAAAGTATTGGTTACATCATTCATGTTAGAAATTATGCATGTAATAATACGATTCAACTACGCGGCAAACCGCTCGCAAATTATACGAAATTGTCTTGTAGGTTTGTCAAAGTAGGACGGATTTATGAACTGCAGCCTATAAATTATAAGGATTTCTTTTCGATTTCCTACGTCTGCATTGCAATAAACTATCTCGTCTTTGAAGAAGTAAAATCCTTCTCTTTTCTATAGCGATCTTATGCGGACATACCGTAGGAAGGCTTTTGTAGCGTATTCCAATCTCCCGGGACACTTCCACCCAACAGCGCAAGCAGAATTGTGTTCTAAATAAAATTTTAAAATTAATTTTATATTGAAACAGATGCGCCTATAGAACTATTAAATAAAGGCTACATCTGTGTGCTGAAATTTAAATACACTGAACAACATTTCGAGCGAAATAGAAAACGCGGAAAAAGAGGTAAAAACAAAAGACGAATTAAAAAACGTGTAAAAATCACTATAATTAGTATGTATAATTATTTCTTTGTTCGCAGTTAAATATATTCTAAACAGCCTGGACAGATGCTGTATGTTTACCATTCTTACGTACATTCCTTTTCGCAGTTAGAAAACTAGTAGTTGGACAAAGAAACCATTGATAAAAGTTCACCGACGAGATCCTTCCGTCATTATAGACATATTCGCAGAAGGCCGCACTGCCCGGAATAGGCAATTAACATAAACTATCCTAAATGTTACGGTTGAGAGAACAGTCGACCGTTCATGTGACACAAGTGATTGAGTTTGTACCGACTTAACATTCAAGTTTGATGGAGGTCTGTATAGACAAAATATATCGGTAATAACCAAAATAATTCCATATGTGAATGAAACAAGGATTTAACTAGACTTTTAGATACTTTTTATTAACATAGAAATGAAAATAACTCATAAGCATAACATCACGCCTGTATTCCAGTTCAAGTTATATATTTTTTCCAAAAGTGAACAAATAGCACTCAAACAATGATTTCAAAAACGCTCAAGTTCCTTTGACCAAAACTATGTCACCAAAGCCCCAGCAATAAACAGGACATTACTAAAGTTATACCATGAAACAGTCGACATCAGAAATCTATTAAATCAGTTCAGACAATGTAGCATATCAGGCGATTATTCTTATCGCAACACAACGTTTACATCGTCATGACATATATTAAAATAGTGGACGACGCTGATAAAGAGGTTTAGTTAGCGTCTTGATTTGAGTGCCAAGTGACAATGTACGAGAAGTAAGACGTTCGAGTTTTAGAGATTTACAGAAGAGTTTACTTGGACATAATCGATTCGATTTAATTCATAGCAATCACTTTGGTTGTGGTCTACACTAAACCATTAATTATTGGGAAAGTGATCCTCTTAGATCTATTGACATATTGACGCACGCTTTTTTAAAATGATGAACCTTTAAAAACTTTTTGAGCTTTCAATAATGCCCACTGTTTTTATTAATAAATGGACCTTTTTTGTTTTCTGGCCTTTTCTCACAGTTGGTCAAAGTAAGTTAACTAGATACCTCGATCAAACGGGTTAAGTTAGGACTGTGAACAGCGCGAGCTGTGAGCAAAATGAGGATTATTTGAGGTTCGATTGAATACGTGCCTTAATTAGCATAGTATTTTAATGGCGGTTACACAAAGGTTAAACTGTTGAAATCAAAGGCCATTCAGCTATCATCAAAATCTACCCTCTGCGAAACTTCGCAGTGAAACTTGTCATCCCGATAGAACTTCCACTTTGATTTCAAATCTTTGATCTAATTTCAAAGCTTATTCCTAAATGTTGTAACAAGATTTTCTAATGAAACAAGCTTTGTAAGAAACACGCAACTTTCGTGATAGCGTGGATAGTGCAGGCAAATGAATAGATAACATCCACTACTTTATAGACGGTTGTTGGATAGCATTTATGAGTACCTAGTGTGGCAGTGTAAAGCCAACCCTTATAATAGATGTCATCAGAGCAATCGATTGTTCAGTTGTCCCTACAGATTTCACTAGCACTCCTATTGTAAAATGAGCTTTATTTGTCACACGTAAGGCATCCTTTTCAATGTATGAAGCTGCAATATTGGCTACTGGCTGACTGCTGAAAGATCTTATCCACTACAATGACGACTTAATTTTATGTACCTACTTAGTATTTTAATTTCTTCGTGACTCGAGAATTCAAAAGTAGTTAAAGTTTTCGTTTATTTATTTTGCTTCAAACAAAACACAGAACTTTTGTTCTTAAAGGTTTTTGAGTCGGGCAGAGTAATTATCTTAATAGTTTGTAAAACAAGTCATAAAGAGAAAACATTTACTTCTAACAACTTATCTCATACCGCTCCCGGCTGACAGGACCCTCGTGCGAGCAGTCTAACAAGCTGTAGAATGTTTGAAACGAGATTTGGTAACTAAATGCACCCACTGAGTTTACTAACTAACCTTGTTTGAACACCTGTATAATGTCCGCTTTACAAGCATTTCCCTAAAGCACGAGTGCAATGCTAATTTGTTTTGCATTATGCTTGTCGCACTCACTCACGTATTCGATGCTGAACTGCAAAATATTTTATTGGTAAAAACCTTTATCAACATCGGAATATAATTTTATTGACATCAATAATTATGACCGTCTTTTAAAATATTCGAACCTTAGCTAATTCTACCTTCATTTACAAACAAGAACGGGATATTATATGTATTTTAACCCTTTTTCACAAGTTATCTATATATATAAAATTCAAAGTCCTGACTGACTGACTGACTGACTGACTGAGACATCAACGCACAGCCTAAACCGCTGGTACTAGAGACATGAAATTTGGAGGGTGTATTCTTCGTGAAGAGTAGGTATCCACTAAGAAAGGGTTTTTCGAAATTCCACCCCTAAGAGGGTGAAATGGGGGGATTTTGTTTGTATGAAAAATCTTATTCCTTGAGTTAATAAACTTGGCACGAATACTTAGCTAAGTAAATTATGAAGTTAAGCAGTTTTTGTTTTTATAAACTACCCCCTAAAAGGGGATTGGGGGGTTTCAAAGTCTGTATGGAAGAATTTTAGCGCGCGGTCCGATTTAATCGAAACTCAGTATTTATACCTAAAATTGAAAGGAAAGAATAATGTGTATCAGGGTTTTTCGAAAATCTACCCCTGACGGCCTGAAATGGGGTAGTCAATTGTACAGGGGAGGATTTTACAGCGTGGCTTGATAAACTCGAAAATTGGCATAAATAATCTTTGAGTCAAGTTATGAACACATCCCAAATGATTTTTCAAAATTCCACCCTTGTGGGGGTGAAAAGCGGGGATACAGTTTTATGAAAAATCTTATTCGTTAGGTTAATAATCTTGAAAATTGGAATGAATACTCGCCTAAGTAAGCAATAAAAGTTTATCATTATTAGTTTTTCAAAACTACCCCTCAAAGGGGATATAGGGGTGTTAAAGTTTGTGTAGAAGAATTTGAACGCGCGGTTTCGATTAACTCGAAACTCAGTGTACTGTGTGTGTACTTAAGACTAAAAATAAAATAATAATAACACGTATGAGGGTTTTTCGAAAATCTACCCCTAACGGGGTGAAAAGGGTAGTTAATTTTACAGGGGAGGATTATAATAAGTGGCTTGATTAATTATAAAATTGGTATAAATAATCTTTGAGTCAAGTTATGATTTTTTTTAAATTCCACCCCTGTGGGGGTGAAAAGCGGGGATACAGTTTATATAAAAATCTTATTAATTTAGTTAATAAACTTGAAACTTGGCAACAATACTTGCCTAAGTAAGTAATAAAGTTTATCATTATAAGTTTTTCAAACTACCTCATAGGGGTGTTGAAGTTTGTGTGGAAGAAATTGAATGCGCGCTCCGATTAACTCGAAACTCAGTATTGATACTTTTGACAGAAAATAATTAATAATAAGTATATAAAGTTGTCGAAAATTGACCTTTGACGGGGCAAAAAGGGGTAATTCGGTTTTTAGGGGAGGATTTGAACTTGAAACTGTGCATGTTACATTTTCACGCCTAAACCACTGAACTTCTGATTTGGCAAAGAGATAGATGGCATCCTGGGGAAGCACATAATTTTTATCCTGGTAGCACGTTCCCGTGGGATAACTTCCGACATCCACGCGGGCGAAGCCGCGGGCAGAAGCTAGTTAAACATAAAAGCTTGTGAAAAAGGGTATAGGATGGGTAGGGGATATGATTCCAGTCCCACTTAAAGCAGCGTTATTGAAGATCAAATTCGAAATCGTTTTCGTTTGCCAAATCTTCTTCGCTCACCGTTGCTATCTTGACATTTTCTTTGATACTTTGAATAAAAATGTGTGTGTTTGCACCGGTTTTTTTGTAAACCATTTCAGTGTTTTCTCGTATTTAAATATCGATAATACATCTACTTGAAAATGTTATATTTCAAGAAACTTCGCAATTAAAACTAGCTGGAAACTGAAAACGTATTTACTTGAGTTGCGGAATATTTCGCGGAACCATTTATATTTCGTAGAAATGTAAGTTCAGACCGACGAGGCCGTCGCTATCAATAATAATAATAATAATAATAATAATAATATTTTATTCAGTATTCAATTGGTAAAATATTAACATAAAGTCTTAGAAATAACTTACAAAGGTATAATAATGTTAGATGCCTGTACTAGGATAAACCTGTATCACAGGCGGCATGAGCATACTTTATGATAATTGTAGGACAATAAAATTCTTAACAATATTTAACATCAGAAGTCTTGATATAATGACAAAAAATTATTAATTCGTTATTTTATACCTAGTTAACTTAAATACTATTTACCTTAAAGATTAAAATAACAAAAAGTCTTATATACGTACCTAATTATTTAGTTTGCGTAAAATAGTTTCTTGCACTTTATAATGTAGGTAAACACACATGATTTGATTTTGCGTCAGCAGAAATTGGTAAGTGGGCTAAAGTCAATGTTGCACAAAATTAAATCACGTTCGAGGCAATGTGTTTATTCGAGCTGCGGGCGACTAATGTGCTTAAACATCAAAAAAATCGAGTGTTTGTAGGCCAGTGCAGTGTTTAGCTGAGTTAGCAGCAGGCATTCATCACGGAAGTCTGGCCTTAAGCATGACGCTCTAGGCGCCCTCGTAGTCGATGGAGTTAATGTACCTGTATTCCGCTATTTTCCTTGCAGGGCACTCAGCATCTCCCGTTTTGTGGTTATTGGGCTTTTTAAAGCGAGAGCAAGTCGCACATTTCGGTGTGTCAACTCAATGTCTGCAACACGTTTTGAATAAACTTCACGTGTTACACCACAGGCTAAATAGAATATAAGACCGAATATCTGAGTATCATGAGAAACCATCGATTGTAATTATGTGAATAAATGAATTTGAATTTGAAAATTATACTGAACCTAGCCTAGGTTGAGTATAATTTTCAAAAACATGTACTTAAGTGGTTAGTTTAAGGTTTGATTTCTTTGACTGAATGCAATTATTATGTACCGCCTCGACGTCGATACTTTTAGTTATATTATGTCATGATATATCTTACTTTTATTCCCCTTGAAATAATTTTATTTGGCACAATACCAGTAATACGGTTTGTTTTTTGAGAGACGTCGAGCAGAACGCAGAAAATATCTAAATCAGTAAATATTTGTAAGGATCGTATGTAAGGAAAGAAAAAAATTGAGAAAAAAAAAAAAGATTTGAGTTTATGTACATATATGTATGTGTTCTTTCAAAAACCATCAAATATATAGCACGAATGACCAATTTATAATAACTCTTTTTATTTTTTTAATCACGCGACTAAAAGGCACTATAATGTAGAGCTGCATAATTTTCTGAATGGTAGTCGAGAAACTTTGCCCTAACGTAACTGGCCATGTTGGTGATAAAAGAGTCGTGAAAATCTTGCCAATTGCCTTTGACAAGAATCTATAACGAAATGGAACGTCAAAAGGAACTGATAACTTCAAATCCTTCAAGCGAAAGAGCCTTTGATGATACAAATCCTGCTGAAAATTAAGTTTGTTTCAGTTCTACATCAATTTTTTTCACAGAACGAGCTATGAATACTAAATTCACCGAAACATAGGTAAGCCGAAACTCGTTTAGAAATCATAAAGCGTAATGTTAACATAGCCTACATACGCGGATTTACGGATTAAAAAAGAAACACGTTTCATGAAGTTGGTAGGCTTAACTTTTTCATTTCCATTCTAGTTACAGCCTCTTTCTCTTTCTGACTGGGGAACACAAATGTTGTATTTTAAACGCTGAACCCAAATACAGGTTGTTGAACTTTTTAAACAATTGTGACCACCTAATGGATTCTATTAAACTTCCCGCGCGCTTGGCACCAGCTGTGGGCACGGATGTTTATACCTCGATGAACCTTTTTGTTATGGAATACTGTATATATAGCTGTTATGAAATAGCTGTATGTTTACACCGTAGATGCAATCAATTTATTTTACCCAACTAATAGAATTTAAGGCGTTAACCGAATATATATTATACACCTAGTAATTTAATAATTATTTCTTGCCCGCATACCTAAGTTGATTTTGAAGGTATTTTTCAATTTAACAGTACGTTAACATATCACCAAACACTAAAGTACACCTCAGAAAACACTTCTCAAATATTACCATACGTAATAGCCACCCTCGAGAAACGATAAGCAATCACCACATGGGTAAATTGGGCTTTTACGTACGAATCGCTTACGTTCAGAGGAAGTTCTTATTCTGTTCAACAACTCGCTTTAACGCGTCGGAAGAAAAAGGTCGGCTTATATTGGTTTATCTCTATTGTTGTCATAAAAATAAGAATCCCATAACATACCAGTTATTTTTGTCCACTGTGTTACTAATTTGTATTAATTGGGAAATTCTTTGTATTATAATGTATATTAGCATTATTGTATTATTAAGGTGGTAGTGATAACACTACCGCCTTCCTTCGAGTTATTTAATAACTCGCGTTACCTTTTCCACGACCGTTTTAAACAACCAGAACTGTTTACCATTTTGTCCATTTACGCTATCTCAATAAATTATCACATCCCTTGCTGGTTGCGTCGTTCATAACGTAAGCTTTTCACTCGAACCGTGCTGAACGCTCTGGGCTTTCAATTCGACGAGAATGATTGAAAGCGCGAGCGTGTGAAAGGTCTCGACTGTTGACTGTGACATTCTGTGATTGCATGGACACGTTTGTTTCACGGTTTTATGAATTTGGTGATTAGCAAGGATTCGAGCGGAATTTAGAGCGCGTCAAATGCGTGTTTTAGACGTTTTTATAACCGTAGCTATTTGTCAGGCATTGTTTTGATAAATACAGAATTGTTTGGATTTTTATCTCCTTTACTTTCTACCTATTTATAGTTAGTCTGTGTACATGTCATGTCATGTCTTAGCTTGAAAACGTTTCGTAAAGTTCAGTACACACAATCATTTGTTTCCACATTATTTCTTCGCCAGATTAGCAAGAGTATCCATTGTAAATCTATGTGCCCACGCTTGCTCTAGCGTCCCAAAGGGAGTCGACTGAGTGGAAAGGTTGATGATACGTCACACAGCAGATAATGATTAAAATATATGCTCCATTACATTCTATCTCAAGTTTCTATTTGCACACACATTCATTTAATTTCGTTTAGTTCAGTAGTACGTAGTACGTAGGTCAATACATGTTGGACGATTTATCTATATTTTGTATTTTTAATTCAGCCACGCATTGTTGTGATAGTTGACATTTTAATTTTAATGGCGTATTTGTTTTATGTGATAAGTAGTAAAAAATCATAGTTGGGTTTGAAAAAATATACATTCAATCATTTTCTTTATGCATCAAAATTAAATGCATTCTTGTTCAAAGTTTAAATGACAAAAAGAAAACAGGTGAAAATGAATGACGATATAGATAGTAGGTAAGTTATAGATAGCTCAATATTGCGAAGTACGGTTGTCACCCAGCATGATGCATCGGTCTCTGCATTAAGACTGTCAGGTGAATAAGCTCAGGTATTCCATTATTGCGTTTGATATTAAATGACATTGTTATAATATAAAGTCGACGACAACCAGCAGTCAAACAAGAACTATAAGATGGAGATGTAATTATGTTTCTATGTTGTGTTATAAATACTGGGAATGCCGCATATAAAAATAAATGGCCATTAGAACGAAAAAACTGGCAACCCAAAACCGTTGTATTAAAAGACGCAGAATAAAGAAATACAATACAAAGGAATTTGCAAAGTAAAAACACTATTTGCAGTAAATCATAATAACACATGAACGAATGAAATGAATTACTGATGTGAGAATGGGGTACCTACCTACAAAAAAAGTTAATGTTCTTGTAAATAAAAACACTAGGTATATTCTCATTTTAGTGCACATCCAGCAAGCCGCTATGTGTATTCACATCATGCTACGCTTTTCATATATAATTACCTCGAATTCCTTTTTCCTTCTATTAATTCTGGCAGTAACATGTTATATGTTTCTTTTTGTCTTAATTATGTACATCTTTGTTTAAGACTCGTGTGACACTGAATAGCTGTATTTATCTAAAAGGAGACAAAGACAAACGAACTATTATTATAACGAGCTGACATTTTACACAACTTTATGCAGAATACGACTTTTGATTTCGTAGTTTGCTACAAGTAGAGTCTCCTTTAATAATAATAATTATATCCCTGGACATTTCACACAGCACCATTTGTCCCCAGCTAAGCAACCTAATGCTTGTGTTATGGTAACAAGATGGCTGATAAACTACTTATATACAATTTTTTTTTTGTAAATACATACATATTATAGATAGAAAAACACCCAGACTCGGAACAAATACATGTAGGTCATACAAATATTTGTTCCGTGCGGGAATCGAACCCGCGACACGCAGCGCAGCAGTCAATCGCTTAACCACTGCGCCAACCGTGCCGTCAAAAGTCTCCTCTTGTGTATAATCTCGTGGAGACATTTCTATTTATTCACAAAGTTATATTATAAAGTAATTTAAAGTATTTAAATGTACATTGTAGAGAACGTAAACTTAATTTCTTTATTGAGTCGACTTTTGAATAGATATTCTTTGAAAATGTGATAGTTAGCGTAGTTTTCATTGCTTAAGTATTACAAGGCTCAAGCGACTATGTGCCTAAAAAAATATAAAACTTCAAAGAACCATTTAAACTATTGTTAGGAGTTTTTATACAACGTGTTTTTTTTGATATCCCATAACTCTAGTACTCATCATTATGAACAACTTTTACTAAAGGACCAAACACATAATGATGAGTACAATGACCCCCTAGACTTATGGGATATAAAAAAAAACACGTTGTATAATTACGTGTAGGTATTATTATTTTGTATTATGCTTCTGCAGGCACAGTTGCTGGTATAGTTGAAAACCTAATGCCAAAATATATGCATTTTCAATTCTAAAATTACAAAGAGAATAATACGAACTAAATTATAACACAGTTCGGCAGCCGAGCCGCCCTGTCCTTGGTAGCAGCCGGTGGCGCTGGGGCGAAGGTGAACCGGAATATCCGCCGGTGATTAGCTGTTAATAATGTACAACGACCTAAGGACGAACCGGACTAACATAAACATACACAATATACATAGAAATGTCTCGTTTCAAAACTAAATTATACTGTGAGAAAACAATTTTGTTTTATTACTACGATTTTTTTAAACATACTCGTAATATTTCAAAAAGTTTTCGTCCGTAATTCTAGACTAACGTAAAATTAAATCCGTTTTTCATCTTTAGTTTTTGATTTCATGCTCCATTGACTTGAAACAATCCACCCATTCGTGATTAATATTAAAGCTCTTGAATATTAATTCTGTCGTACTCAACAGTTCTGTCTCGGACTCCTGAGTTATTTAATTACACAATGCTAAGTCGAGGTATTCACATTTTGTTTTTTGTTTTACAATCAGTTACAGAAGAACGGACGCAGAATAAATAACCAAATTAATTATTTAAGGGGTGGCTGAAGGGGTGGTGGGGGTGTGAAACCTTAGCGATTAGTTTGTATGTGTTTCATTGAATGTGGTTTCTCTCATTACAAGTTAGATTGGTCTGATGGATGCTGAACTGGTTAGGAAGTTTTCAAATGTTTAAAATAGGACTTGATTACCGTACGGCAGACAATTCAACTTTTATACAGATTTTATATTTTGAACAGCTAAACTTTATTGCAGTCTACATACACCATTGTCTAGCGGTGCATAGAATACACCTTCATTGATATAGTGCCGGACGGACGGACAGACGGACATGACGAACTTTTAAAGGTTTGGCTTTTGCAATTTGGTTACGAAACCTTATGAAGGATAACTACTTGAAGTAGCAAATTGTCATAATGCATTAATTTACAAAACCACCCGGCCACACATGGTAACCGAGTACAGTTCACATTCATCTGTATTCAAACACGCACGCTGCACTGCTGTACTGGAGCGTCACTTCCGATATTCACTGCCGGACGCCATTGTGCTCGCCACATCATACTATAACGCATATTGTTCGACGTTCTTTCACGATTTACGCGATGTGAAAATTTTCCAAGATCTCGATTTCTGTCGTTCCGAGTACAGAAACTTTTTGTGTGAAATACTTCTAACTTACCTTACTCTTATCTACACAAATGTTTATGTATATTTTTCGGAGTTAGTTATTGCGAAAAGTCTCCATTGTAAATATTTTCCCTGAGATTTTTTTTATTGCTTAATGGGCTTGTTCTTGCCCTCGATCGCGCTTAATTCAATACAAAAAAGTAATTATCCTGACTCATCGCCACCTCATCAATTATTTCTCCGTCAAGTGCAGGTAATCAAGCTCTTGCTTCTAACCTCCTCTCTGCGTCTAATTTGTAAATACCGTAATAGCCTAAAATGGTAAGATTATACCAGCGGTATGCACGGACCACGCTGACTTCCGACTAATTTACGATGTCATAACTTACTCGCTGACTCTACGGCTGTGGTGTTGTTTTGTAATTTGTTGGCTTATTTTTGTAGCTTTTTATATTGTGTGTTGAAAGTCTATTGTGAGATTAACGAGTTTTGGGGTTCAGCTTTGTGTATCAATAAGTTAGCAGTACAGAGGGTGAAAAGTTTATTCCAGTACCTAACATTACATTTTCCATATAACAGGTTTTCTAATATTTTTATTTGATTTATCTTTTTGCGCAACAACGCAACACACGGAATATTTTCTGCAAATGCTGCAGGTATGAAAAATAAATTACATATTCATTAAAAAAGTCAGTCTCATTTGTTAATTATTCGCTAAATAATTAACAAATGAATTCGAACAATAATTTTCATTACAGGAAAAGACCTCGGAATCCACATCATCATCATCATCTGCCTAGCCTTTTCCCAACTATGTTGGGGTCGGCTTCCAGTCTAACCGGATGCAGCTGAATACCAGTATTTTACATGAAGTGACTGCCTATCTGACCTCCACAACCCAGTTACTGGGTAATACGATACCCCTTGGTAAGACTGGTTGTCAGACTTTCGGGCTACTGACGGCCCGTAATGATGCGAGTAAATTAAAATTACTGGTAGTAATTTTGTATAAAAAAGAGACGCGTAAATAGGAGGGATTGTGCGGTAATGAGTGGTACCTATTAATGTTAAAGTAAAGACAATGATAGTATAGTCACATGATACGTGTCATAAAAACGTTTTATTTTCTATCTCTATTAAATTAGTATGAATAAAAATAAATGAGTACAACACAAGACACGTGAATCGTGATCAGAATAGAGGTTTTATCAACAAGCATGACGGCCGATCCGCAATAAAAACAGCTATTTTATCAATTTGTCAAGGTATACAATAAACCCAAATTGGCGATAGACGTTATAGAAACAATTTAGATTCTGTTACTAACTAACTATTCATCTTCCGTTGGATCTACCTACATTGGCCATAATCGATTTTGCACTATTGGAATAAGGAGGAATATTGTATGGGTATAGGCCTGGGAGGTGGTTTTCTAATAGCAAAGTAACTTTTGTCTGGATTAAATTTCTGTGTCAGGAAATAAAACCTGTGACGGTGGTCGACCGACGACATCGTATTGTCCACTAAATGGATGTCAGATGACCACAAACGAAACAGGAAACAAATAACAGCTGTTAAAAAAATAAACAAGGACTGTTTGATTGGTAACAACGTTACGTAATTTTATTAAACGTTTGACCCACTTTAAGATTGATTATATACTGTAAGACACGATAGTTACCGTGACTTCTTCCAAGACACAAGCAGTAATTTTATTAATGATTTTCATCTCCCGAATACTGCGCTGACGGTATCTAGAGCGAAGCGTATTTTATAATAAGTACGCAAAATCCGGGACCATACCTACACGTATTTGAGCAATAAATTGTTAAACTTAGTTGCAGCAGTGGCCTCCCCTTAAATAAATTTCACATTTATTCCGGACGCGTCCTCGATGGCGACACTTCAGGGCTATGAAAGTGAAACTCGCGTTTTGATTAATTGTTTCATACAAACTTTAAGCCTCCCAATCCCCTTTTAGAAAAACATAAAATGGCAAACTACATAATTTACTTAGATTAGTATTGGTGCCAAGTTTCAAGCAAGTGGCATCGGCCGCACTTGGTGATGGGGCCCGTTAGGCATGGCGGGCTGATACCAGTCGGGGGTGCGGCGAATGTACAGTCGGCGTCATAGTAAAGGAACCACCCCAACACTTAAAGATTATCGCCCGAGCGACGGCAGGTGCGTCACGTGACTCTGGCCCCGAGCAGCTCCCTCCCTTGCCGCCGCACCCATATCTGCCCGAGCATCCACCGATCCACCGATCACATAATATTATTTGCATGTTTTTAATAATATGGTATTTTTTCGGCTTCTGGCCGAACCATATACCAAGAATAACTTTCAAAAAGACACTTTACGTACGGTTGAGGATACGAACCCGCATCATCAGACGCCAGCCGATCATTTAGACCGTGCCTTATACCACTAGGCTATTGGCTCAGTTGTCAATCTCAACGAAAATTCTAACAGCATTAGATACTCCTTTTATCGAACAAGGTTGATAACGGCCTAATCTTCGAAATATTAAGGTTTAAATTTCAACATCCACGTAACTCTTCAATTACCTAAAAGATAAGGTTGAAATTAGCATAGATTTCTTGTTTGGTTGAATAGAATGTGCTTGATTCCGATTATTGCACTACCGTCATTTTACTTCAGAAACTTAACTGCTGTATGAACTGCGAGTTAAGGTTGAAGTTAGAATACTTCTTCGCCTTATTTACTAAACTGTGATTGAGGGTATAATTACTTTACAAATCGTTTCGTTTTCGTGCCGATCCGCTTGTGTGTAATATCTTCGTCGTAATATTATCCCATTTATTAAGTTTTTGAACATTCGATTTTATTAACCGATAGTATGGTGCGATTAACTACTTTTTTCAAGGCTAAAATTGTTGTTCTCTGAGAACAGGAACAAAGCATAAAGAAAATAGCACGAGATATGGACATAACGGTAAGATTTATTGCACTATTACTTACAAGTTGATTTTTTTTATGTATTTCTAATATTATCATTTTCATTACAGAGAAAAACAGTTCGTAGATGGATACAAAGGTATCAAGCGACGGGTGATGTGAAATATGATCGGCAAGGCCCTCGTCCAATTGCTTACACTAATGAATCGGAACGACACCGTAACATTGTGGAAGTTCACTCGGTGGAACCCTTCAAAACTACGCGTTCAAGTGCTGAGACTTTTGGAGTGTCGCTTAGCACTGATGTAGCGTGTGATGTGCTGCATGCGTTAATATGGCTTTGGGCACGAAAAGTCCTCTTCAAGAAGTGATAGACAGTGACGGTCATCCTCTTCGTTATTATTAGGGTTTTACTCAGCAGATTTTTTATCTATATCTAGAAAATTTCATCGGAACATGATCAAGTGTTAATAATTCCCAATATTTGTGGGATCATTAGTAGTTAATCAAAAATAAACAACCTTTATTAATATTAATCCAGTTACTCCTGTTTACAAGTAGTCTTTTAATGTGTTAACGATGCACCATCTGACCTCACATATTTTTCTATAATTTTGTGTTAAAAGGGTTATAAGAAAATGTGATAAAAGAAAAAGATGTACATTGCTATACTGTATAGTTTAGCATGTTGGTTCTTCCTCTGTAATTCACAGGCACGAATGACAACATTTCATTTTTTTAACAAGGGTTTTTGTCCCATAAGATCATACAGAGTATAAAAAATTATGTTTTCACAACTTTAAAAATACATAGCACGTTATTTTTCTCTAAATACTTTTATTTACATTTTATCGAACTAACACTAATATATACTATATACAAGTATATAATACGAAAAAATATAGAAAAAAGTAAAACAACTTTAACTAAATAAATATTGTAGTTATGT
Organism: Apamea crenata; assembly: GCA_949629185.1. Classification (NCBI taxonomy): domain Eukaryota; kingdom Metazoa; phylum Arthropoda; class Insecta; order Lepidoptera; family Noctuidae; genus Apamea; species Apamea crenata. Next base: position 5,613,953 of record OX451371.1, on the reverse strand, counting down.
TTCTAGAAATATCTATAAACGAACCGTTATACCTCACCCAGGGTATCTATTTTGTGTTTAGTTAATATTCTAAGTAAATAACCCCAATTTAATACAGATAGAAAACTGTATACTCAACCAGGAAGTGGATTCCATGAAGTCCTAGAAATGTAATTATAGAAATAAATGAATATTGTTTATGCAATATGCCTAGCTTTTCTTACAAACATTCCTAATTTAACATTTGATTTCTTAAATAATAATTAACGAAAATCACATAATAACCTAAAAAATAAAAAAATAATAATAAATAAATAAATAAAGAACTTAAATTTGGAAAAAATTAAACATCTCATTCGCAAGTGTTAATCAAAATGCTCTCACGCACAACAAAGCCTACCCATAGATTGTTATCTCTTCCTCTAACCAACACTTCCGCATAATATCATCCCTTACTAAATAAATAGCCGGGCTATTTATCCATCGAGGACAAAAGCAAACAGCGGCACTACTGCGCTGTTTTCTTTCGCCCTCGATTTAAAAACCCACTCTTGTATTTATTAGATAATCGTTTGTGACTCGATCCCTGGTTTCATCTAGTCTAGTGTACTCGATGGTACTGTTCTGACATTCAGATTAGAGATCGCGGACCACAATCTTTGTGTGACTAGTATAGTCATTGTCCCTCAAAACATGATTACTGGGAATTTACCTGGCTCTTAAAATTTAGTATAGTACTAGCAACTATCGAATTAACCGTTCGTAGCAAGAAGCGTCTTAGCGGTTCGTAGCACGCGGTAGTCGTTCGTAGCATTTCGTAGTAAGACGCAGCGGCGTAGCGGTTCGTAGCACGTTCTATCCGATTACATACAAATCGATAGCATCCCGACACTATCAATCTATTTTATTTTGCATTGTAATTTATTTATTAATATCATCATCTGCCGAGCCTTTTCCCAACTATGTTGGGGTCGGCTTCCAGTCTAACCGGATACAGCTGAATACCAATATAATTTATTTATTAATAAAAACACGTTATTTATCTTTTAGCTAGTTTTTGCCCCGGCTTTCGTTTACGTGGAAGTCGTTAGACACCACAATATACTAAAATAACTGGCGCATTTTTATAAGACTTTCCTGCATACTACGTTTGTAGTTTTGGTCTCAGCACACAAAATATGAAGAAAGGCTGGACTGGTGACGCGGGAGCAAGCGACGTAGTTGTCCGTGTGAGAAGCAGCTGCTTCTCACACCTCCCCTCACTTCCGGATGAGCTCATCCGGAGGTCGACCCGCAGCCTTTAGTAGTAATATCCGGTTACGTGAGAAGTATTTTGTTTTGAGGAAATTATTGAACACCTGCGTTCCTGCATATACTACTTACCTAATACTAATGGCACTACACTGGTATTCTGACTGATGCATTATTACAGATTATTCCGGAGGAACAATTATGACTGAAATAATAATATCTCAACGCTCGGCACCGAGAGTTGAAAATCCAACGCGCGATATAAAGTCGTCCCGTTAAAAAATCTGGGCTAACAGCTAACTTCTCACAGCAACAGAAATGATATCGTATGTATCAATCTAGTGGTTTACTCATTCACTGTCTCGTGAAAATCTAGTTTTAGACTTCAAACTAGATTACAAACAACTTCACAAACCTTGGCTTAGCCTATTATAGTGAAAGTAGTACACTGTTATTTTACTACTTCCACTATTCCTGCGTATTGTATTAACGAGGCAACTGCAGTCGGAGTTGTTTTAGATGATGTTGTTGATGTTGTGAGAGGCAATCCTGTAATGAGTAGCTAAAAATATAAATTCGTTTTTCGGTCATATCTCCGAGGCAACGTAGTAACCGAATACAAATAACCTACCCTCTTCTCCTCTAAAAAAGGTCTTTGTGTACGTAGAACGGGGTCACTCGTGGATCATTCACTATCTCAGAAGAGCCTTTTGGAGTTTAAGTTACTGTGAAACTGAATCCTAATAGTCAGAATATGCAATATGTCTCGCATTGCTTATGCAATCGCAAATTCATATTTAGTTAAAAGCTGTACGAAGCTTATTAGACAAGCAATCAATATGTTGCGTATGGAGTTCAATTTGGATATCTTTTAATGGTACATTGGGTTCAAATGTAACTATTCCATCAAATGTGTGGGGTTCAGACGAATATAAAGTCAGATTTCAGAACTGTCACGGCTTACGTTTGCTTAAATTCAAATAACATCTGCGAATGTACGTCAAAGGCGAGGTATGTATAATACGGTGATTGCTATTCTACTAAGTAAGCTGGCATCTCAAGTCATAGAGGAAAATATCTTCATGAAAAATCTTTTAGTAAATCACTTAAACTTTTCAATGCGGAAGTTGGAGAGATCGCTAGCACAGATAAGCCAATTTAGAGTGAATCCTTTACAAACAAAACTTTTGCCTTTACAAGCAAACTTGAAATACATTCAACCAGAATAATCCTATTAACTATTTTAGCTTCGTCTGATCCCTTCCACACGAAGTCATGATACCCGTGATCGTTATTATAAAGAGAACGTTTTGAGGTCACGTATTGGGTAAATGTATACAAAATAATACTTGTGAAGGTTTACTTAATGGGAGACAAATACTCACAATCTATCTTTTTTGGAACCAACTAAGATAAAGGCACAGTCAGCACTTGACAAACACAATCATTCTCCGCTGTAAGTTACAAAACCCAAGATACATACAAGTGACACACGACGGTACCAGCGGTAGTTCAATAATATAATAAAATAACAATGAAAGTATGCATGTTTGTCTGGATGTATGTTTCTGATTGGCGCAAGAGGTTTAAGAATTTGCATGAAATTTGGCACACGTATTGCATATAACTTGGATTAACACGTAAAGCACTTTTCATTCCGGTATAACCGCGTGCAAAAGCTAGTATAGTAAATAATAATTCAATTGGAAATAAATCCAAACTCTGAAGCATTATGTTTCTTATTGAATATTTTCTATGATGTCATTATACAGGAACCTTCACCGTTTGCGAAATACAAGTCTTATTGTTATTCCATTATTCTGATTAATAATATAATATATAATACAATAATATATCCCTGGACATTTCACACAGCACCATTTGTCCCAAGCTGAGCAACCTAATGCTTGTGTTATGGTAACAAGATGGCTGATAAACTACTTATATACAATTTTTTTTTTTGTAAATACATACATAAATTATAGATAGAAAAACACCCAGACTCGGAACAAATACATGTAGGTCATACGAATATTTGTTCCGTGCGGGAATCGAACCCGCGACACGCAGCGCAGCAGTCAATCGCTTAACCACTGCGCCAACCGTGCCGTCGTGCCGTGATTGATGTTAAACTTTTTTATTTGACTTCATACACACGGCACTTAACCTACCATTCCGAAAGAAAAAGGCTACTCATATTGAAAGGCTTTTCCCGCACCCTTTCAGATATCGAATTTATAAATGTTGTATTTGATATAAGTTTTTGCCTACTTACTACAGAAGGGTCCGAAATTGTATTCCGCCAAATATTTTTCGAGATGTATAGAAATGTATTAAGTTAATCCGCATTCCAAACATGAGATGTTGTACTTACTTAAGAGTTTGCGGTACCTGTGCAGTCTTTATGTGCCTAGCCTTTTCCCAACGATGTTGGGGTCAGCTTCCCGACTAACCGGATCCGGCTGAATCCATAGTGCATTCATTAATTAGTCAAAATGCATTTCTTGTTCTATTCTTTAAGTTTTATCGTCATATCACGTAAAAATATTGTGACAAAATAAGCTCAGGAATGGTCTCGAAACGTCTCCTTCATTAGTCACTCTCAGCACTTAATTTAGATCTAAATTTGCCCTTTACAAATACCGAGAATGCTACATCAACAAGAATGAACATTTAATTTCAAGGGATCTCCGTATACTCTGTAACAATAGTTACAGAGTACCGGAAATTGCGAAACATCATACGTACATTATACACGCCTTTTGTATATTCAACACTAAAATAATACAAGTTAGTTTTAGGTTTAAAGGTATTTATTTCTCATAAGAACTTAAATAACATAGTTCACTTAAAATGAGATACAAAATGCTTATATCTACATAAATGATAAAAATAATAATATCATAATTATTTGCCTCTGGGACATTGTCGACTTTACAGGGTGCATACATGTTTCTTAAGTTTTGCCTTAAATATGTTTATACTATCACAAATCTTTAAATCCTTCGGTAAATCATTAAACAGTTGTTAAATCATTAACAAGTTAGGTTGCTTTATACCAATATGGGTAGGTATACACAGTTAGGAAAATTAATTGTTAAGCTCGTTGACACCCTAAGTCAATACTGATGAACGATAAGGGTGGGATAGCTGTTAATATAAATCTATAAATTTCATTTTTGTGGTCAAGTCGGTCAATAAAAAAATTACGCCCTCATAATTGTTGGTATCTACTGCCTGCGACAACATGTATTTTGATTTTCGTTAAAGCAAAAGCTGATTAACATCATTTCAAGATCGTCAAGTCAACGGACTGAACCTGAGCACCTCTGACATTTAACAAACATGATCTACACACAGGAGTGAAACAGATTACACAGAGTTATCTCTATCCAGCTGCTTAGTTATGAACCGGTGCGGACTTTGTAAGCATTGAGCTCATTTAAATGGTTTTCTCTATAGCAGGAATGATAAGCTAATGAGTGGAACCCTTTTTAGGTAGAAATATGGAGGTTCAAAACATACATTTTAGGGTACCCAAATGAGGTTTGAATGCTGAAAATAGTATGTTGAATAATTAATTACTAACGTTCCGGTTGGTGCTAGTATTTCCGCTTACTATCTGTATTTTTCTTCATTGCTCACAATGAAGCAGTTCCCATTAAGCATAATCACCTACTATCCAACGTACATCATGATGAACCGAGCTAATACTGTGTGCGGTTGTAAGGGCTGTTGAGTGTCACATGCGTGTGGCGGTCACCACTGTCTTAGAAAATCCTTGCTGCTGGCTGGGAGCTAAACTTCCAGCCTATTTCAGCTGCAGTTGATACCGTACCGATTTCTGCTTTGTGTGTACAAATACCAAAAGGCTGTGAAAATGGATGAATATCTTTTGTTTAGAATTAAACAGTTAGTAGTTTCGGTGTTAAGCTGGTAATTAACGGAATATGATGGTATTGGACATGATTAATTAATTCATAGAACAATTACAATATTGAATTAAAACTATTACAAATGTACCAATGTGCTAACATTAAATAATGTGAACGAAATAATAATTAAACAGCTCCCACACACCTCAAATATATTTCGAATAGTAAAAATACAATTGTTTAATTAGAGTTAATAGTAATTACAACTGTTTCTAGAACACAATGTTTAAGTAGAATAATGTTCTCATGATAACTTACAAATGTATTACAGCTTGCTTTTAGTTTGCAGTGTCATCAACATTTTTGAAGAGCGGAGTGATGCGTGTTACGTTGAACAATAAACAACAAAAAGCTTAATTATGTACTTTCTAATTTTAATCACAAACACACCATAATTATTATAATCATGCTGATTAAATCTTTTAACGGGATGCACAGAGGATGTTAGTTCGGCTTCCTGAAACTGTTTTATTTAGTGTTATGTTTTGTTTGCATTTGTGATATTGGCTAATATCTAGATATGATAATTAGGTATACCTAGATTTACTTGTCAGTTCGCAGAATTAACCTTTGGGACTAATTCACCTAAAAATTACAAAACAATGAACGATTAAAATATTTTTTTATCTAAACTGAAAGGACTATATGTAGTACAATACATTTGATAAAATTGCTCCCAATAAAATATTATGACAGGTGACTACATTCATAGTTCACATAGAGACATTATTAAATGCTACAGCACACGACAGTTTCATAGCGACTATCAATCACACAAGAGTTGTTTTCGTCATACCACTCTAGAATCCATTTTAATTGAATGGAAATTCACATATCCTTAAAATTGTAATGTGATAAGGAAGTACATAGCTTAGGTGCAGTTACGTGAGACTAATAGTCGTAGATTTTTAACATGACGGAGAAAATTGTGATGCTTTCTACCTTGAGCGGCTCACTGTGGGAAGGAGGTTTATAATGTGCCACATTACTGTAATTAGTCAACGTAACGAGGTTGTTGTCGACTGTGCCAGGCTATGATGACAAAATAATGTTGTTGATTTTTTATGTGCTTGGTGCGAAAATGATGCTTGAAGTCGAGATTATATTTTTTTGTTTTAGAACGAGTATTATTATTATTTTATTTTGTGTCCACTACTACTTTTATTTGATAACTTTTTTATATTAACTTATCCATGCACAGGCATTATTAAGGCAATCATATAATCAAACAATATACAAATTCTAAGCTGATCTAAACATAATTTTATTTGTAGCATTCTAATTCATGATCTAAACATAATCTCAGAATTATCTGAGATTATTTTAAAACGTTTCATGAGAGTAGCATTTACTTCCTGAGTAAAAAATGATGTCTCGAGCTTACGGTCATCAAACACTCTCGTGACTCGCTTCCACGAAGCCAGAACAAATACTTCTTACTTTTGTCTTGCGGTTAAACTTTACACCTCATTCCACCTTTACTCACTTCTCTTCATTTGTCCGGAAATCGGAATTTATCATCCAGACTTTGCTAGCAGAAAATTACATACTTTCTCAAAACTGCATCATATTTTGTGATAAAACAGAAAATAAGTTACCCACTTCTTCTTTTGAAGGAAAAGGAAAATGAGATGTAATTTCTAAAGTAAGATGTGGCAAGATCGGTCTATGTCGCGCACTTTTTGTCAAATTCATTTCATTTTTTTTTTTATGTTAAGGCGCCAGGGTAGCCCGCGTCTTACGTTTTTTTTTTTCCAATTTGCAAGTCAGTATTAGGTAGTATGTTGTTAAAACATGATTCGCGACGGTAACACGGTTGGATTTACAAAATTGTAATCATTGAAATCATCAATACAACTCACTTGCGTGTTAGACCAAACTGAAGAGTGTTCCCAGTCGCACAATTAAACATTAATATCATTGTTCGAGCACTCTCACTAAGCTTTATAATAAATCTACTAGAGCCGTCTCTCGTATTTGATTGCAAACTACTGTACATTTCCAATAAAAAGCAATCACTTTTAGTGGGAAAACTAATGAGAAAAGAACAGATCTAAAATGAATTCATTTATTAGATGTCCCTTGCGTTACTTGAAGCTGTTCACTTCGTGATAAATTTTCACCTCATTTTGTCGTCTTAAATAAACCCGTTTAATCTAACTTATTGGCCCTTTTCACCAAGTTTAATATTATCATGATTTCGGTTCGACTTTTCGTTGTATAAACTTTTAAGTGAGGCCCAACGTACAAGTTTACAAAAAAGGAATTTTCATATCAAATTAATTTGGCAACGTGACGAAGTTCCGAGGTCCACGGAGCGATATTAGATTGGCCGAAAACGTAGCAGCATAATTTTTATGAGAGTTTTTCCTTACCTTTATAACTTTATTATTGCTCGGACAATATTGTGTAAGAGGTTCGCGTTGAAAGTGGTGTCCTATTGAGAGATTGCGCCTTATGCTGTTTTTATAAGGGTTCCGGTTTACAAGTCAAGTTACCAAACTGTATTAAAATGTTCTAATGGCATTGTCAGTGTTTTTCCAAGTTTGTTACACAAATAACACGCTTATATCACGCTTGTTTTGCCAAAAGATTAGGCAGTGGAGAGTAGCACATCCACATTGTTATTGTTGTTATATTTTCAGAAACACCTAAACATGTTCAAAAATGTCTCGCGTTTTCTACTAAAACCCCTAAAAAACACAAGAATAAAGGTCCTAAATAATTTGTACGCAGTTCCTAGTATAGCCTCTACCTCTCTACCTTTTCCGCATATATTATTATATATGCGGTAGAGGTATAAAAGTGCGCAGTCTCTAAGACACGTCCGAGATATATTGCAGCGTTGCGAACGTGAAATATTTTTAACTAGTATGACAGACGGATAATTTGAATTCATTTCCTGAATCGTACGAAATCGTGTTTCGATGTTACATTACAGGAATTCTGGTCGTATTCTTCGAGGATATTGTTAGGTTTTTTTAAATGCATCTGTTACGGTAAAAGCATGGCAGTAGTGCATAGCATAAGTGACATACGTGCACCAGTTAAGCATTTTATTAACTTTACTGGTTCACAGTATAAGCAAGGATCGCTTACCTCGTGTCGTCTCATCTCACGCACGTCACGAACACTCGCGTACATAAACATAAACATGAGGATGATGTGGGCAGATATACTAGATACATTATTTGGAACAGACTGCAGAACACATGACTGAGATACAACCAACGAGTGAACAAAATCACAGTCTGTACGGAAACCGTACCTGCTCGGAATTTTGAGGGATATAAGAATAGACAGAATGATAAGGTTGCTCAAGATTTTATATACCTACTAATATAATATACTAATACCAAGAGTATTAACTCTTAGCATTTTGTTGGATATTGTATTATACAATGTAGATATCGGAATCTAGGCACGAACTAGATCTTAGATGCTGAAAGTTTCCAATGCGATAAATCAATTTGGCGTCGACAACGGGAAACAAACAAAGTCTTCCTTCGTGTTAGAGATATCGTCACGATAATAATTTATCGTTGAGGACTTTTTAAATTAAAAACCTCAATATCAATTTAACTGCCTTCTTACTCAATTTTGATGGTTCGAGATTTATACAATCAAAACACATTTCATCAGATATATTTGTGTAAAAAATGCTTAAAAAAATAATAAAGGTTGATTTTATAAGGAAATTTAGCCGCTCAAATAAGTAGGTAAGTACATTAAATATATATATTCTCTCTCTTCTTGATTTTTCAGCACGAGTCAAATAAATAATTGAAAAAAATTCAATAAGCATTACGCCGCCTGCTTCCTTTTTAACGAAGCCTAAGGTTGGTAGGTAAACTTGACACCTAATAATATTCCAAAAGATTTGTTATTACCAACAGGTAATCTTCGAAATCAAAGGTTACGGCTTCGATTGTTTGTTGTTGTTTGCCAAGATTATCAATGTTATAGGTATTCTATTATGAGTTCACTTTATATAGAGAAGAGGGTACCTATAGGTAGGTAGTTTTGCAAGAAGAACCGCTTTTCTAATCTAGGGTAAATAAAGGCATTGTTTGTAAAGATATCATTTCTAATGTCTTCTTTGTAAAAATGTATGGACGTATGTCTGATATAAAGATAAATTATTATTATTATTATTTCTGAAAATAAATTCATCTCTGATACCTAACCATATCTGGCACATGTGACAGTTCTATAATAGTTTGACAAGAATATCACCCATACAAGGGTGTGATAAATGTTAATACCGCGAAATACCCGACGCGGGGTAGCGGTAAGCGATACGTTCAGCGTGTGACGTAACAGAGCGATGTTACGTATTGAAACGTCACCGACGCGACCCACGTTACTTGTCTGTTTAAAAGGTGATCGGAGGACGGATGGAACAATAAATATAATAAACGGAAATAATATTTGAATGTAACGGCGCAGGATAGGTTTTACCAGAAGTGGTCATTGTATTAGTGGTTCAGCAGCTTCAGGATCATTAGGACTGTGCTTGAATATAGCAGTTCGTCGTGAACGTAGTAAGACAGCGGCTTCCCCGAGATCATCTCTGTCATCAAAAGATAGCCACCACGCAACCATCAATGCAACGCTCTGCAAGAGTGGCAGTTATCAGCCAGCGTCACTCTTATCCGACCTCTTTAGTATTTCCAATAAGTTCGTTACAAAACTAGACGGCACCACTTGCTGCGCCATCTTTATAATATTTTGTTTCAATGGAACACAAGAGTCAATTGTTTTGGGGTTTTCAAAATATGAGCATTCCAAAATATTTTGCGATAGATATTTGTTTTGAAAAACGAAAACAAGATAAAGAGCCTACTCTCTTCACGTTGTTAGGATCCATTTTTGTTTTTAAAAATCTGAAGGAAATCAAACCTGTAGACAAGCGTGGTTCATTTCAAGAGCCTCGCTGCCTTTAAAATACGGAACTTTGAACGAAAATGCTACAAGACTTCTAAGTGTCAAAAGATGTACTGACAACCTTATTTTACTAGACTCCTAACAGGTCATTCTGGAGGGACTGACGTACATTTGTTAAGTCAATGGTCGACATCGCTAAGGTAAACGTTTGTTTATAAACGCACAACGTATTGATTTATGTATTGGTTCTTCGTGGCGAGGTTTTAAGTTCTGTGGAGAAGATGAAAGGAAGTATAATTAGCTACATGCAGTTTTTAGTGACGGTCTGTATGATTTGTCTGAAACGAAGCTTGACTTAATGGGTACCTACCGAATCATTTTGGGAAAATTTGTTGAAATTAAATCATACAAAACTTCAAACAAGTTCGAGTCGTATTCATTAATAGTGATTGCGAAAGGGTAGCAATAAAACGAGTGACTGTAAATTACAATTTTAAGTGTCAAAATTAATTAATTTGGGTTATATAATAACTAAGTGAGCGACTGACTGTAAGTGACGAAAAATCAACAGAATAGTATCTTAAAAACATTAATTTGAGTTACTTAAAATACAAAATGAGCAGCTTCATAATATTTGAGCGACTTAATATTTGTTTGAGTGTCAACGTTACGTCCTGCATTTTTTTCAATATTTAGCAAATGTATTTTTTATACTGAGCGGCATTTTATCTTAAATAAAGTGTTTCGAATACAAAAACCACTTTGAAAAATACACTAATGAGCAGAGTATAAGGAGCTCACATTCGATTTTTCCTATAGCAAAATGTTTCTGGCACTCGCCGGCCGCTGCCGCGGCACCGCTCGCTTCGCTCGCTCGGCTCGTGCGTTATGTGGTCACAGTTCTAACCTAACCTAACCTAGCTTTTTCGATTTCGTCGCTCACTTAGTAATGTAGTCGCTCGGATAAAATTTTAATATATGAAATGGATTTATCACAATCCACTTTTTGTAAGCTTGTTCTGGATTTTATTATTAATCAATATTCGTCGTTAGTTTAGTTAATTTTTCGCTTACTCAAATTCATACCGCTCAAGTTATTAATACAGTATGTCATCATCAGTCGCAAAGCTTTTTTTTAATCGCTCGTTTTATAATTCCCCATTGCGAAATATGGTTCATTCTAAAACTATTTCGATTGCATTGTTATATTTAATCAACAAATAGCCCATTAACGTCTACTTCTTAGACAAACAAAATTGATTGCGGAACTCATTTTTCCTTAACGAATAAAAATATACGATTCCTCTCGGATTCTTTCTTAAACATAAATTCGAGATGAAGAGCAAATTGAATAAAAACGTTATATTGAAGCTCGATTGTCGATATTACAAGCTTGCTTTGGTAATGACATTACACAACAGTTTTGCTTTGCGTTTTCCTTCTTCGATCACAAACGCTTTTCCTTTTTAAGTTATGTAAAAAAAATGAAATAATTTAATAAAAATGTAGTTTTGAACATAACATTGCTTGCCTGCAAGTTCAATGAATGCTCTAAGTACAATGGAGATGTATTTCAGTACAATCAACTCAGAACGGGTGTCGCAAGTTTAGCAGACACAGCACATTTTGTTTTGTTTAAAGTTTGTTTTGCGATTCCCATTAGTAGATGCTCTTATTATATAGACGGCAGTAAGGCTTGATGAAATTGATCGTCAAAAGTTTCTGTTTGGCGTCGCCATATACTTCAAGCAGACAAAAAACTTTGAAACAATCCATAATGTAAATACTATTTGTACAATTTTAATTCAGCGCTACTGTTGTTCATACATTACAGTTAACCCGATAACCTTTCTCTGTGTTCACATCACGCAGCATCCCTTGAGATATAAAGTGATCCATTCTACTTCCAACTGAGAATCTCTTGAGGGTTTTCCGCGAGATGTTTAGACTACAATAGGTTTACTTATAATATGCGAACAGAAACATAAAATTCTACTTTGTTTCACAATGTAATGGTAGGTATTTATTTTTTTCCCTTTAACCTATACTTACTATCCCATTGCTGGGCAAAGGCCTCCCCTATATTCACCCCACCACCACCCACGTGAAGTACTTGCACGTGTATCATATAAATAGTTGTATGTCATTGTTATTTCGGGGAACATTGGCTTCTAAGATACAGGCTTATTGCCTAGTTTAGAAGTCAGACGTTCGACCTTGAACTTTTGTCACTGTTGTACAACTTACTCATAAGACACTTCTCTGTACTTTCGCTATATTTCCGTACAAATAAAAAAAAAATATTATTATTATCACGACTTTTTCAACGTGATATCTCATCTCTATAATCCTTTTGTCATAGAAAGGTAAATAATTCAGGATAAAACTAACATATCATAATATCACGCCTGTAATCCTCGAAAGGTCAGGCAGAGGTGTAGGTAAAGTAAAACCAGATTACGCCAGTTATGTTTAAGACCCATGTACTTAATAGAGAACGATCTTATTGTCATCAACCGTGCACAAATTCAGACTCCGGGCTGCTGAAACTTCGTGAAACTGAGAAATTCGTGATGGAAAAACCCAATACTCCACTACCCAATACCCACTTGGCTCGACCTGGAAATCAAACCCAGGACCTCATGTTCAGCAATAGCGCTTACGACTACTACACCAACGAGATAAAATAAAACTCTAACCTTTACATTTGATAACATTGTGCTACTAACGTTGAGTTTCCATATCTTCTATTCTCTGAATCCGTCGAGAGTTTCAATAAAACAACGTTTGGATCGCGTCCGCGTGATTTAACTCGTCCACAATGGTCGCCTTTGTGCACCTGGACGTATGGGTATCCCCTCGGAATATATTTTATAAGCGCTATACAATTCCTGCTTTTCTATTTCAGGTTCTCTTTTCCTCATTTTATTTTTTGAGAATCCGCCTATTTAACAATCTTGCAACATCCAAAAGTACAAAAATATGTATATACTTATATTTAACGTACCTATATTGGTTTTTCGAGATATCGCCAAGCGGTGAGTCGACTCCTCCCGTGACCAGAGAATTAGCATCGCCATACAACGTGGCAATGCTGCCAGCCTTTTGGGCACTGTTCCTGTTGACAGCGATGCGGACAAATTTTTTGATGCCCTATGAATATTTTGCTTATTTTTTCACATGTAAACATCATTATTTTAAATGTTACCCTAAATAATGTAAATCTTATGTTATGAATAACCTACCTATGGTTATACATGTGGAAGACGACGCAAGCACAGACCTCTTTTAAAAATATACGGACATTTTATGGCATTTTATATGGTTATGGGTGTAAACAAGTGAAACCCAAACGCAAGACCACGTTTTCTCTTCTTGTCTCCAGATTAAGTCCCATTTTAAAAGAAATCAGGGAAATTTTGAAACCTGCTGATTATTCAGTTCGTATGGAGAAGCCTCGTAAATCTTTTTTACGGGCAGTTCTACTCACAAATCGTTTATAGGAACTCCAAGCTTCAATTTACGCATCAATACATAATTCTCTTTATACCAACTAAGTACTACAACTATTTAGTAATCTGTGGTACTACTACGCACTCTTTCCTTTGCCTTGTTTTGGGTACCTCCCTACTTGGTACTTGTTTTCTTCAAAAAACGTTCGTCTATTCTATATCGTTAACGAGATGTGCACTAGCTAGCTAGTGGTAATGACGTGGAATGATTTAGGTGAGGTTAATGATGGTGTGCCTCCGAGCTTTTTATAACATGTACGTTTCCTAAGTATGTTGGTTATTCATGTTGATTCTACCGTAAGCGTTTCTGATACAAAAACACCAATGATGCATTTAAAATTGTTTTAATATTTAATTTCAAACCAGTGAAAGAGTTGCTTCAAGATCAAAATTGATTCAATAATAAACCGTTATTGGTGCCGCATATTAATAACTTGAAATATTTACTGCATGTGTCGCCGATAAATATAAGCATGCAGACGTTTACATAGGTATGATTCGTGATTTTGTAATCACTGGTTCCTAGATGTTTCCACCTATAAGTTTTCAGTGGCTCAACATTTCTACCAATATCTACCATCGGGAACCATACCCGGATTCACACTGCTTTACCTAATTAAACACGAAGCCCAAGAGGTTCCAATATTCACGTTGTAATTACCAATTACGAAGACTAGCATGACTGAAAGATTTATTAATGAACCGTAGTTATCGGTTTCAACGATGAACTATACCTATTATTTTTTTATCAATAGAGTTTCCAATAATTATGATGTAGGTAAAAAAGATTTCGTTCAGTAATTTAATTTACTACATAATCACTGTTTGTATACCTAGCGGAAACTTTAACTACAAGGCAAAAACACAGTTTTTACTAACATTCAAGGAACTCAATCGCCACAACGAAGTTTCTAATGATACACTCTGAACATTCTGCCACAGAAATACAGTTCCCTTGATGTTGGTAATCCTTGTGGATAATGAATACTGTGGAATTATTAACACTGTGGTGGGAGCTAACCTTGCGTGCTCAGCCTCTTAGTGGTATCTCGGTTATCTGGACGTACGGCGAATATACATATATTGTACAAGAGGGCACTGAGCAGTTTGGTTTAGTTATGAATTAGATATGTAGGTGTTCTGTATGAGATACTTAGTAGCTCAGGTAAATCTAATAGGTAGTGGGAATGTGTGTAGCTGATAAACGCCAACTTCAGAGTGTAACCACACTGAATCTGCGTCAATTTACTGATACATATAACTGTGTATGTGCTAATATCAAACCCTTAGATACCTATTGCAATGTAATATTCGTTTGGTTCTATTCATGGTTAAAGAGTTACCGAGGTTTTTTTTATGATCAAGCGGTTTAGTTACTGCAAAACAAACAGCAATAGTTAATCAGAACTTTGTGATTGTTTGAATAACGAGGCCTCTTCTTTTAACTTTATATATCAGGCCAAAATTTACTTTGTAGTTTTAACTGAACGATTTACGCATATTAGCTCTAGATGGAAGTTTCGCCAGCATTTATTCAAACTTTAGGGGAAAGTAAGGCTCAAATGGAATTTCTTAAGTTTTAATACATTGTCAAGCTCAGTTTCAGATCGACGAGAATATGTTAGGCAAATAAATCTCTAGATAATTACATTCTTGGAAAATTACACTTCTACTATTAAAAAGCACATTAAAAAGAGGAAACAAGTTTCCATGAGAATCACTTTACCTATCTACGAAAAATGCTATAAATATTCCCCTTTATTCATAAACGTTGGCTTAAAGTTAATGGTGATTAGCGACTGTATAACCATACATTTTTGACGTTTTAGGTCACTTAACTTTAATTATCTTTTATGAATAAACCCCAAGATGTTCATTATACAAATGTGCAATGCAATAACTTAGCTTAATATTATATTTTGAAAACAAAAAACATTATCTTACTTGGTACTCGAATAAATAAATTCGGGTAACAGCCCGTGCTTTTGTGTTGTTTAATATAAAAAGTATAGTGTTACAAAGAAAACAGTACAGTAGACAAGTCAACTAAAAAAAAAACTGTCTCCATGCTAAGAATGAGAGTTTTTATCAGTTGGATGAAAATCAATATCCATGATAAAAATAATTGGTTTGGTTCGCTCTACTCATTATATCCTTAATTAAGTCTGACAAGCGTCTCTTGGCCACAATTAATAAGACCTTTAACATATCAATTGAGACCTTATTTCGTACAGATATGGTTCAAATTACAGCGCAATTGTTAAAAATTATGATTCCATAAATCACGTGAAGATTATATAAGAGTCTGGTGTGACAGATGTGTCTCATAGCTACCGTGACACGTGCGCGAGAAACTTAGCTAATATTAGACATATTGGATGATATTATAATATAAGGTAATTTGTTATTCAGACCTCACAAAGGGGCTGGGTTATGAGGCCCAAGTTAGTATAGAGCCGTACTTATTTCTTAAATGTTCCGGTCTGTTGAACATTGGGGGATATTGCAAAAGAGATTATGTTTATGTAACGAACCGCAAACTGAGACGGATCCAAAGTTTTGTTTAAGTATTGTTACAATTTGCTTTAAAATAGTAACTAGCTGAAGTGTATAGCCCTCCTTTACACTATCGTGTATGTATGCTCCGTTATAATTATGTATCAAGTTAATGCTTGATTAGCGTTTTATGTTCTTTTACTTGTATTCATATTAAATATAGACAATATACTTTTGGCAGCCGATCTGAGTTGTTCTTTAAAATATCCTAACGACCCTAAACATCTCATGGCGACCCTGCCTAGGGCTGTCTTTGGGTTTCGGCAGTGTGAATCGCAAGTTTAAACCTTACCAAACTATACTTTACCGGAATCATCGGACTGACCATAGAAGATGTGCCGCTCAACGGTCGAAAAAGATGAGGTATTCATCACCCAAAGCGCTGCGGGTAGCAACGAGGCCACTTTGAAGGGCATTGGTCAGCACATGGAGCAAATGAATATTGTTATGTTTGCACTGCTGGCTGTATTCACCATGACCATTGCCTACTTTATGGTGCGGCTATACAGAAGATGCCATCGTCAGTGGATCCAGGAGGAGATTGGTCTTAATGCCATGCAACGTATCCGGGCTTCTATCCGAGGACACAATAACGCCGAAACTTCAGCCTAAGGAACCGTGAGTAACCAGCATAAACTATGTTAAAAGTGTGTGTCGTGTGTGCGGTTAAATCTCTCGCGAGTGCTAAAATATTAGTGAATAAAGACAAAAAAAAAATATCCTTAATAAGTAACACAAAAAACTAAAAATAAAAAAAAGTTATTAAGACATTCCAGTATTTTATAATTCTATGTAAATATGTCAAAACAAAAGTGTTAAGTTACTAGTAGCGCGGCGAAAGAATGCCGAACGTTTCAATTTTGCGACTAAGTATCGAGTTACGTGAGCTAAAGTGCACGATTATAGAATAATTAACTTAGAATGTAATGAAATATAATACTTACTTGGTTTTAGATTATGATTGATACATTAATTGAAAATTATGTAATATTAGAGAATATAAGGAAATATTGTGCCGAGTGCGAGTACAAGCAACGGCAATGTCATGTATTGTTCTGGTAAGTCCTCTTCCCACCAAAGAGGAAAGAGAGGTATGTATAATAATTATTTTAATGGTCATAGGAATCAAGGACATCGAGGACGAGGAGCACAAGGACGAGGTCAGTCATCAAATAGGTACATAAGTGGAAATCATTTTAGCAACCGGGGTAACCGTTCACGTGGTTACCACAATTCAGGTTACTCTAGAGGCGGAAAGTTTAGAAATAACAATTATCAGTCAAACAATCGGGGAAATTCGCGTCAGATTTATTCAGCTCAAGCAACTGAGACGCGTGATAATAGCGCCCAAGACCAGACAACCCCAGGGGTAGACCAGACTGATAAGTTTTTTCGTGCCCAACCCAGAAATATTAGCTTTTAATGGACAAACAAAATTAGTTACATTTAATTTAGATAATAATCAATATTATTGGCTGTTGGATACGGGAGCTTCTTTGTCAGTTGTACGGAAAGAATGCTTACCGCCAGATATACCAATTTTTGGAAAAGATATTTTAGTTAACGGCATAGCTGGACAAATTCGTTCACTTGGTCAAGTTTCTCTTGCATTGTCATCACCGACGGGAGAAGTATTTTTACATAAGTTTCACGTGTTTAATAACTTACCTATCAAGGCCGATGGAATTATCGGGTTAGACTTTTTAAGTAAATACTCGTCAAATATTAATTTAGAGACAAATGTTTTGACTTTAAATATAAATGAACAGGAAATTAGCACTAAAATATTGGATATAACGGAATGCAATTCAGAAATTTTGACTATTCCAGCGCGAAGCGAATCTCTTCACTATGTAAATTTAAATTCAAGTTTAAAAGAAGATTGTGTGGTTTGTGCAAGTGAATTAGGGAAAGATTTGTTTATAGCTGGGGCAATTGTTAGAGAAAATAAAAGTAAAATACCTTTAAAAATTTTAAATGTAAGTGAAAAGCATATTCGTGTTCCTGTCTTTAATCCAGTTGTGCAACCGTTATCAGTATATGAATGCTATACACTTCATAGCAACCACAAGGACCACAATTTAATTTGAAATCCACTGAATCATTTCAGATTAAATTATCATTCCTTCGAACATTATATAACGCTGTAAAGGGAAGGTAGCCTAACCTAACTGAATAATACGATAATATGGTCACGAATATCCCTATGGGACACGTGACCAGCACACCTGCAGTAGGTACGTATGTGACTTTAATTCGAAGAGGTAACATTACAAGGTCCCAACAGTGAATATTAGCGATTGCAACGATCAACAATTGAGCCTCACAGAGCAGGTCATTATGCAAATCTATGGAATTAATTACCAAAGATATCGTGGTGTACAATTACTCTAATATATTTAGCTAATAGCTCGCGGAAATGGATAATATGCTACCGTACGCGACCTATGGAAATAAAACGCATTTCGGGAATGAAAATATTTACAATACATCTTCCTAAATGATGACTGTCGCAAGAATTATCTAGTACTCTTTGAAAGCTTTACACCCTAAATATCCATCCCGTTTCTTTCATTTGATGATTTTGAAGTATTGCAGTTGTGACTGTCTGTCACTTACCTACTCCTATTTAATAACAAAATGTCTTATTCTTAGTCTTGCAGATATGCTTGTTGTGCAAAGGGTGAACTTCCAGGGCTTTGGGTGACCACATCTATCTAATATCCAGTCCAAGGACTGATAGGGACCATGTCTCCTTAAGAGCATGATGCCGACGCAATGCCGCTGGAACTAGCCGCTCCATAGTCAGACAAGGACAGTCGCTTGATTGCCGCAGAAAAAGCCGCTTCGTCACGTTTATCAGCTCGAAAGAACTGCTAGGGCATGTCTCCAAAAGAGCATGATGCCGACGCAATGCCGATGAATAGCCGCTTGCGTCACTATATGGAAGTGTTGCTTTTTTTTACTCAGAGCAACACTTGTAAGGTATCGTGTGAGTAATGACTGATCAAATACCTATTACGCTAGCGTATGGCTTACTCAAAATTTAATAATAATAATATACTTGGCATCCCTCTATTATTACTAGCTTTCTAAAACCACATTCAATCTATATTCATAACTATGAATTCCTAAGTTTTATTTAACATTTTCTTTCAATCCTTTCCTTGGTCTATTGATGAGACAAGGCATTGGGCTTCTTCATATTTGGAATTCATTTAATCTATATCGGTGGGAGAGTGTCCAGTCTGGAGTCGAACTCTATAGGGCTGCATTGGGTTGCAGCCTTTTCAAAAGGGGAACCGATTCTTAACTGCAATATTAGCATAATTAGGAAAAGCGAAAATTTTATCAGCCTAGGGTAATTTAGGAACAGTCACACAGTCAATATTGTTTTAACTATTGTTTATTTCTACGATGGAAATTAAAAGAGATGGTTATTGATGATGAGCGCAGCGCTCAAAGTTGGTCAGAATCTTGTATTTTTAGCGTACGAAAATCCTTGGAAAAGCATTGCTGTAGTGTGATCTCACAATAAATTGTATTCCGGACACATCCATCGATCGTGGCTGCGCTTGTAAACTGGCGCAGGTGATGAATAACAAAGACTTTATGATACGCTTTAAATTTATGATACCGAATTTTTTTTACTACTTAAAGCAAAATACATATTGCCTAGCTAGATAAATATTTTTTGTTTTCAAACCCATATTTTGTCGGAGAACAATTTCTTACAACAGTATCAAATTACTTCTTTATTCGTGTAAGTTCTGTAGAAACACTCAAAACGTTCGGCCATGTTTTTTTTACTACCTATCTAATAAGATTTTATATTACTTTTGTGATAAATTGCAGGCGTCGTCCGGACAGGGACCGCAATTTCCTTCGAGTTACTGAAAAAAGGGTGCCGGACGCATAAAATTTCAAAGGCTAACCCAAATCTATCTAGATTTGGGTTAGCCTTTAAATTTTTTTCCCAATTCGCACTCATGCACTCATGTTCGTATGAATCTTTGAAAGCATTGCCTCGAGAAAATGTATCGAGGCCATGAATTTTACGTGAGCAATCGTATCAAATGGGTAATTTCTAGGATTTTCAGAATTTTGCGGTTCACAAAAACCAACCTTCGAAGAAAAGTTTCAAAAACATTTAATTAAACTCTCCTGATACTAATTCTGTATAAGAAATATTATCTATATATTTATAATTACTGTAATGTTAAAATGTTGTTGCTTAAGTACTTGTTTATAATTATATTATTTTACCAAGCAATTTATGAATAAAGATTTAATGCACACTTGAAAATGCTTTAAGAATTCAGAGGTATTTTAGATTAAATTTGTTTGTGAACTGCTAAATGAAGCAGGTTATTTTGTTCGTCATTAAATTAAGTATCTAAAATTCACTGAGTAGGTACACTTCTAATTCATATTTAAGTTATTTATTCCACCCTTCCAGTAAATAAATAACACGTTGATGAACTTATAAATTGACTTTGCTAAAGTCTGCAGGTTAAATAGAAAGTTGAATGTTCCTTTGAATGAAATTCCTACTAGGTACGAAGAAAACCTCCTATGTATGAAAGAGATGCATTTTACTTTAATTACGTTTTCATAGTGGCGGGTAGCGCGTCTTTTGTGACAGAGACTCACTTTGTTCATTGAGTGTAAGAACTATGCGTTTTGGTGTGGGAAACTATAACATTCATCGATGTACTAGGTTTTGCTAAAGCTGTGATTTATAATTAGCGGGCATCGACAGAATTCAGGAGAATGTAACATCGCAGATACTTTATTAGGTATACAGTTAAATATTATTTCGTGAATAACGTGGTAAAAGTGCTGTCTCCAAAAACTCTAATCAATTAGTTACCGCTACCACGTGACGTATTATATTAGGTTAGGCATCCATTGCGTCTCTCCCTCCCGTTGTTACAATGAACGTCCTTGATACCGCGTAATGTTTGCGTCGCACTCCGATTTATCTTTATAGCCTCTCTGAGTACGCGCTCCGGCTTCGACAATTTGATTACCTACCTCCGTGACGTCACTGGGTGACCATCTTTATATACCAAGACCCCTGCGTGCCTCGGAAATCACGTTAAGCCGTTGGGCCCGGCTGTCATTCGTGGATCTTTGACAGTCGTTACGGGTAGTCAGAATCCCGAAAATCTGACAACCAGTCTTACTGAGGAGGGGTCGGTTAGCTTCCATGTGAATATATCCCGTAGGTCTTAAAGAACCTATTTATTCTACTAAGCTTAGTGATGAAGTTATAGTACAGCACATAGTACAGTTTTGAAGTTACTAGAAAACTTACCGTAACCTAAAACTTTTTATCAAAATAATTTCTGTGTGTTGTTGTGCTACGTCATTAATTACTGTCAGTAGAAACTCAAATACAAAGTCAATTTAACAAAAGCGGCTCCGGGTTGCTTCTAATAAAGTTCTCGTAACTAAACCTTCAAAGCAAAAAAAAAACCGTACTTACCACTGATATTTAACTTGCTTCATTAATTAAGATATATATAGATATGATTTATGATATGATAAGATATATTGTATAGATATGATATGATAATTAATTAACATAATTAGTTCTGGAATAATACTGTGATTTGAGGAATTGTTGAACTCCATCTGATTACCCTTATATTTCTATTGTTGAACTCCGATTTGAATACTATATATCTTCAAAATAGCCAGTATCAAAAATCGGTAATTTCATAGGTAAGGACCTAATAATATGTAACTTTAGAGCTTATTTCACGATCCGTTTCAATTTACAGTGGTACCGTATGTATCTGCGTGTGTATGTGGACTCGTGTAGTTTTGTAACTAAATTCAGTATTATGTTAGCAGCCTACTGGGATTGTTGCATATTAGGACTACGTTTTCAATAAATTATTTGGGCTTATCAAGTAAGTTCTAAATTAAACGATTGAATATGCAAATAGACGGGCAAACTATACTTTACCAAAGTTACTCACAATATTTTGGATCTAAACGAACATTGCAAAATAAAATGAAATTATCTTTAATCAAAATTGCCAGCTAGCAAATTCAACACCACACAACCTAACAATGGTATAAACTAAGACAATGGATCTCACCAAAGGGGAAAGTCTCTTCAATCTAATTGTGTTATGAGATTTAAATCTTGTCGCGTTGTGTCTGTAGTCGCAGTAAACAACTTCTCTTCCCGACTTCAAAAGAGTACTTGAGCCACAATCTATGACGTCAGTTTTGCGTCACCATTTTTCCCGCACTCTTTCTCTTTGTCCCGAGACCGGGCAATGCGGCTTTTGATATGCTAATCTTGCTCTGCGGTGATATCCCTTTATTAATGCTAAGTTTCAGCGTAATCGTGGCTTTAATAAACTACTGACCTCACTATTTTTTGTCATATTATTATCTACATATATTAACGTAGTATTAAAAGCTTTAACTAATAGCTCACCAAGTAATAACAACGGAAATTGCTAACATTAAGTTATCATTGAGTGCGCACTCTGATCGTATTTAATATTAAATTATGTGCGGTTACTATTGTAACGGAGGCAAACGAGATTGTTTCGTCGAGTCTTACAATTTGTAGGGCTGACAAGATTAAAGGAAAATAAATCTAGCCATTAAAGATAAGTCATATCAATTTACCTCCCTAATCAATTGAAATAATTTAAGCTTAATTATTATCGATCTCTTATAGCTTGCCCAAGATTCAGAAATTCGGCATGTAAGACCATTACATAATTAGGAGACCATTAAAATCCCATTTGAAAGTATAAACTGGGCAGCTTAATAAACAATAAAGCTTTCAAGTAATTATAATGAAAAGGAGTATTGAGGCTCGTAGCAGGTGGCGTACTGCGTAGTCTCTGCCTATCCCCATGGGAGTAAGGCGTGGTATAATAATAATAGAAAGAATAGAGCTCTCACTGATCACTACAAAAGATGCTTCTGAATTTCCAATTATTGTTTAAAATTCATGTAGGTACTAGTTGAGGCTTCATGAAAACTTTAAACGAACTTCAATGTCAATTTGTTCAATTTAAAAAATAATAGTGCTGTACAGCTCGCACCTATCAATTCAATTCATAACATAAAAATGTTTACGACCGGTTATTTTACGCGATACCCCTAGCTGCTGCGTAATGCTTCAATCAACGAGTATGTATGTCATCCGGCCCCTAGTGTGACAGCCCTACGCTACGATCATGTTTATTTTCAGCTTAATTCATTCGCCATTCAGCTTTCATTCCAACAATTTAATTTTTTTTAACAGAGGAATCATTGTGTAAGCGTTGTGATTACGGTTGGATTGAATCGGCTCATTATATATTATTCGTCAACACGGGACATCGAACCGCAAAATCTATTCAGCCGCAGTTCATAACTGAGGAAAGTTCTAGTTATATTCTCCTATTTATGATTCGTTGTACGGAATTCTTAGGTATTACAATGCAACATCATTATTCAAAATGGTAAAAAGGTTTCAATCAAAAATATCCATCATCACTCATCACACAACATCCTGGCCACTTGTCATAAAAAAAATATGCATCGCCGTTTGATAAAAAATGAAAAATAAATGAAAACAAAAATTTAATGTCATCTCAGTATTTTTTACAGCAAGTGGCCAGTTTTTTTTAACGTAAAGCTAAAAAGTTTGGGTTAAAACAGTACTTGATACTTTTTGCTGTAGTTTCAGTTGATAATTCGATGAATACTCTTATAAAATAAATACGTTATCAAAACATTGATTTTCCTCAATGACCGGTTGTGTGATGCATAACCATTTCAAGGGAATTTGCGAACATGCCTAATGGATCTAATGCTACATTCACACATAGTGCGGTGCGATGATTGTCGAAGTGCCAATAATATTGTAAATATTCCATATCAACATCGATTTCGGTCATATGAATGCTATTACAGGAGATCGAGTCGCATGATACTATAGTCGATACTAATTGACGGGTTATCATTTGCGGTTACTGGTTCACCTCGAAAATGGATGCTATTTCCGCTTTGAAATGACTGACCACACAAGTTACGATAAACTTACGCAAAATTGGACTTTCACTATTATACATTTAACGTGTGTGGAATGAATCAGCACAAGTATCCGAGCCATCCGGTGTCACTTGCTGTGTGTGATAAACTTTAAACACAATTACATTATTATGTTTTATTAAATCCTTCCTTATACAAAATGGAAATTACCGCTGTATAACGCCACTCAATTTTTCACTGCCAAGGAGTGCAATAAAATGCAAATGTGAATCTTCGCCTCGCAGCGATCGTCAATTTTATGAAGCATGACACTTATTTTTCCATAGAGTACATTTTCATTTTGTTTTAAATCATTTTAATAATTGAAGTCTTTATTATAGGATTATAATATCTCGTTATTTAAAAAAAACTTTAAATTAAGTTTCTAGATAAAGATAATGAATCAAAGAGAATCCTTACTTAACCGTGGTTGGATGATTTCGTTCAGAGTTTAAAATTATATTACAAGCAAATAATTTTATAATATTAGAAAATAGGGCTAACCTTACCGAACCCATTTCACCAAATAGTTATTACGCTTGCAAATACAGCAATTCAGTATATTGCAATGTGACGTCACCACATAGTCGGGCTCTCTCGCATATTGCAAGGAAATCGTATTATCAGCTCACTCGTGTGGTACGTCTTGTGATGCAGAGAAATGTGTTTGAAGAGGGAATCTAACTTGTGATGTTATATACTCAAAGACTCTGATGTTAAAACTCAATAACAAAGGTAGGTCCTAAGTAACAAAGGTAGGTGACATAGACGTAAAGGGAATTATGTTCGAAGTAATTTATTCAGAAATATTATTTGTTTGAGTACCTACTACCTACGCAGCTACGTCTCTGATGTAGGTAAATGTTGCTTTCGTAACATTAATATCCGTCGTGTAATGAAGGTAATATTTCTCTACTGTATCAAATTCAAAGAGATGCTTTAAAACCACTAAACGGTATTATGGTTGTGTGCGTGCCATATTTATTTTGTACGTAGATGTTCTATCACTTCAGGACAGTGAACCGTGAGCCAAATTAAAAAAAAAAAACTCGTTTAGTGCGTGTGCGAAATATTCAAAGGAATATGTTCAATTTGGCTTTGCATATGAACTGAAGCCACCGGGATGGATCGGTGAATAAAATTATTTTCATAGCATACCAGCCTTTTCAATTTCATCGAGAAAATCGGATACAATACAAAATATTTAACAAAACAATAAGTTAGGTACTCTTTCACGGTTGGAGTAAATTCAATTTTATAAGTATTCATGTACCTACTTAACGAATTTTGATAAGCCTTTCAAAAACCTGCGAACCGAGCACAGAATCTCATCGACTTTGATTCAAATCCCACATTTTACGATCCCGCAACTTGTATATAATTAGCAGGAAATGAAAAACACGACCGACCGCACAGATGGAGTGTTTATTAATACAGTCTGCGGGTATCTATAGGGAAATATGCCAAGTGATGAATCTTGAATGAATTAGACCTTTCCTAAATGAACGTTTTATGAAGATTTATACAATTTACATGTTGCTATGTTATTGGGGTGAAAACGATTAATTATGTGGATGAAGGTGCTATACTTTTACATGGATATACTTACTTATACTTACTTTTGTGTAAATTCACTAGATGCAAAGATCAGAAATCAATTGTAACGAAGCATAAGTAGTTAATATTTAGTTATCCTATTTTAAACTCAGTTATTAACCAAGCTTATTTAAGGTCCAATTTAGTCCTGCAAATAAAGAAGTTGTTCGTTGAGAAGATAGCCGACTACAACCTACCTACCTCTAAAAAACTCCAGCATTGTTCAGAAAACTTTGAAAATAAAGAATAAAAGTTATTGTACTATTGTTCCTATGTCACCAGTTTTATGTCAAAGAAAATTAAACTTGTCCGTCCTTCCTAACAGGAACATATGAGAAACCGGTCCTAAACACACAGAACTAAGTGAATCACAGAGATGCGAAGCTAGACTAGGGGCTAATGGAAATCATTCAAATAAGGCTTAACCCTAGTCTATTAGGATCCTCTAATATCCGGAAAATGATTGTGGTGGATAAAAGATGCAAATATGTACACACATCAAACTACAGATTTGCATAGGTTAACCAAATGAGAACAACTGCATACGTATAATTTCAAAAGCGTAACTGTATCTAACACACAGTTATTAACTTCCATAATATTTTATAGCGAAACTTTGTTCTCTATTTAAATTTAGTAATGAGTGAACACAATGGGAAAGATAAAGTTGGCGAGAGGATATTTAATAAATAAATGGAACATGCTGTTTCATTTGTAGCGAGTTTATGTGACTTTCTATTTAATAAACAGGAAATAACAAACAGTTTAGAACTTCAATAGGTACCCTTTATAAAAGGCTTCGGTCATATAAGGGACTTAGTAGTTGCGGAGGTCTACAGAAGCCAGCATGTGGCAAAAAGACGACTTTTGGAAAGTCAAATGTAAAAGTTGCTCGGAAAATATTTGTCTGAGTAAACAATAATACTCACTGTTTTGTGATTGTGTTTCAGCTGTTGGTTTATTATTAGAGCTCTTGCGGCCAGAATTTCAGTTAAAGTATGTTTTTTGCGCAGATCTTGGGCTATTACAAAACTTTTTCTATCAGATATTCAAGATTAGTTTGGATGTTTTATTAAAACTTATACAAAGATAATAAATTCAGCTCGATGGCGAAGTTATTACATCGTGCTCGTATATTTCTCATAGCGGATCCAGGTTAAAGTATTTCTAACTCCTAACAGTACCTAGTGAACTAATAACGCTCTCAAAACGTGGTTAATTTCCAGTAATCTTTCTCGTAGCGAAAATTAATTTCAAACGATAAATGATTTTATTTTGTAAGTAGGTTTGTACAAACACTTTTACACGTCAATCATATTTTAAAACAAGATGAGGTCGGCGTTTCCTATCTGATTAGTCTAAGAAGAAAGGCCGAAACAAACTCAGAGGTGTGTTTATTAATTAATCAAATGAATCTCTCTTGTTCATAAACTAAACTTAATTTAAGTTCAGTGAATTTTTAAAAATTGATTTTGCTCCTACGCTTGCTGATTGCTGAGAATATCTTGCTGTAACATTTTAGCGGTGACCGCAAATGCTTAGAGTCAGTTTATTAGTGTTGAGACTCTTCGCAATATATTTACTTTTTTCAGTTTGTGGTAAACGATTTTCTGTATGAGACACTGCCTATGGACTTAATAAATTAGGATTATTTAATCAGAAATTATGACATGCAACTGACTAATAGTTTTCTGCTGGTGTTTGACTAGACAATTATTACTTCAATTGGTTCGCGATCAGTTAACAATGTATTTGAATTGTGTTTGTTTTTTTTTTGTTGGTTTACGAATCAATAAAATTTAAAACAATCCAAATTCGGTGTTAAGTATAGTATGAATAGATGTTGTGCTCCATAGACACTACGGTACTCATAACCGTTTTCACTAACACTAGATGACACCTAAATGAATGCCTCGGCTCGAACTCGACCTTCGGCTTGGCACTCAAAAAGAGTTCCAACCTCGAGTCGAGGCTTTCATATTATTCAGAGTGCAATAATATTCCGGCGTTCATTTAGAATTTTCCTAGTATTGGTGAAAACAGCCATCAATAACTTAAAAAGGGAATCATTTTACGGTAAATTAATTCGCTGAATATTTCACGTGGCGAGCTAATAAATCAGGGTCTGATGTTGTTGGAGAACTTCGGCTTTTAATTAAGCCACCTCAGTGAGAATGGCTGTCAACAGTCACCCTGAGTTTGCTCTGAATCTTGTAAAATATTGCGACTGTAATTAGAAGCTTTGCGGGTTTGCGGTTATGATTCACATGTTGCAAAGTACATATTTTTTCTCGGTTATGAATTTGTCTATCTAGGGGGTTTGACTATGTAATAAGAGCCGAACGGTTCTATCGATCAGGTTAAGATACGATTGCCGTGGTTGATCCGTGGATGGGTGACCATCCATTACATATCCATCCATGCTTGGAAAAGCACGTTAAGCCATAGTAATAGTTGGGAAAAGGCTGAGCTGATGATGATGAATTTGTTTATCAGTTTTGCTAATAAATAAAAAAAATATAAATCCGGATAATTCAGGTCAATGATGATTTATGTCTACAAACTTAGTATCGAACATAATCATCATCAGTTCAGCTGAAAGAGGCTCACTGCTGAACTTCTACGCCTCGCCCAAGCATCACTACACCGACGGTATAATGGTGTCAATAATACCGTTGACTGCGTTGGTCTCATGGTCGCACGCGCGACTGCTGATCGTGGGGTCGTGGGTTCGATTCCCGGATCGGGAAAAGTGTTATTGGGTTTTCCATTACGAGTTTCTTAGTAACAGCCCGGAATTTGTTAGTTAGTGATGTGATACGGGCTTCCCAAGTCACGGGCGTGTCTTGGGAAGCCAGTTAAGCCCTGCACCTAGGGTAGCGGGATCGTCCGAAAGGGTTACCGCTGCCCTGGAACAGAAAGGGCTAAGGAAGGAACACGGGTGGGTTTTAGTCAGTAAGAGTCTGACACTCCCTTCCGCTCCACCCAGAGCGGGAGGGGTCATTTGATGATTTCGCATCAAAAAAAAAAAGCCCTGGACCTAATATCTCTCCGGCCGTGTCGGATTGCCATCCCATCGGAATATGAGAGTGAGGGAAGAGAGAGTGCACCTGTGTCTGCGCACACACTTGTGCACTGTAATATCTTCCACGTCGAAGGCTGGTGTCCGCTGAGATTGGTCGCCAAGGCCGAAATTCGGTCTAAAGGGCTGTTATTATCAATAGTAACTTTCATCAAAAGCAATATTCAATTTATCAAAAAAAAAATTGAATAGTCAATTCATCAAAGAGTCTGTTCACCCTGTCACCATGTAACAAAAAGCATAAAGTGTATCTGATTATACAAAAAAGGAGAGGCAGCAACACTTAGTGCACAACAAAAGCCGTCAACATCAAGTGGCATCGACAAAAACGGACTCCGGTTCAATGAACCGCAGGAACGAAACCTAAGATTTTGTGTAAGCTATGGTAGGTAGTCATGTTGCTACTAATAGGCATGACTAATTTTAGCCCCGGAACTCATTATACAACAATAGATCTTGATTATATCAAAATATTGTATTAGCTCCCCTCTTCGGCTAGATATGGATAAATCTTTATATTTTTTTTTGATAAAACTCACATGTGTCAATGCTGTATTAGTTTTGTATATTATGTATTGCATGTAGATAAACAAATAGCATGTAATGGTTAATATTAATACCTATACCAATTAGTTATTAACTATCGTTAATGCATGCTCAACCACAACATTGAAACCGCTTTAGTAACGCAATCATGAAGCTTTACCGTACAGAATAATTATGTAAGTTTACACAAAATAATCACTATTGTTTTCAATTTCGTGAGCAGAATATTTCTACATATCTAAGCATTGGTAGACGGTAGAGAATGCACATTATTTTGTTAATTTAGGAAAGCAAATATAAAATTCTTATTCAATCGGGAAAATTTAAAAATATTACTCTCCAATTTTCTAGTAAAATAAAGTATTTGAGAATCGGTATATTTAAGTTAGTTTATAACACAATTCATAAAGCATATAGTTACGAAGAAGTAAGTAATAACCGTTGTTGCAACGAGCAAGTGGAATAATTGTCAACAGAACTATTCAGTTATCAACTTTCTAAGACTACACTGAGCTTCCCAATCTTGTTCCACTTCAGCAAATCACGTGATATATCAGAAGTTCCTTCAAGAGCCAACTTATCAAATATGTGTGGAATATTCAGGTCAAGTTCTCGTAGGTACATATCTGATATGTTCGGGAAGTCGATTAGGGAAGTTGGCGACTCCTGCTCTGAAATAACTGAACATAAGCCAATCGAGCGGAGAGTTTAGATAAGAAGGTTATTCATAGAGTTCAGCCTCACTTTGGACGACACCGGACTGTTGCGTGGAGATAAGCTTGTAGCAGTTGCTGTGAGTTTACTAAATGTCAGTGATCTTGTTGGAAGTTTATATTGTAGATTCTTATACATAATTACGAGTAGCTGAAGTAGGGCAATGTTCGCAGTCGTTTAACTCCTCAATAAAAGTACAAGTTAGTTACAAATGTAAAAATATTTGTGCTTAAACTAAAGGTTTTCTATAAAGGATCAAAATTATAAACTAAGTTCCCAAAGAAAACCCCTAAGACAGACCTTTCTCCCTTTTGTAACCCTATTACCTTATTATTATTATTATATATTATTATTATATACCTTATATTAATTGGGTCAAAACTACAACAAGCCTTTAAGCATATTTGTAAAGATTGCGTCCTCGTCCGTATCCCTTGGAGTTATTCCAACAATCGTCGGGATTACAGCCGCATGTGGACGACTAGCTATTTGTCTAACCCTAAAATTTTGCCTGAAGCATAAGTTTTGTGAAATGATTGGTATGTTTCGTTTAACTTGGTGATTGAATTCATGGAATTAGTTACTTCCTATATTTTCTGAAGACGCTGCACCTCCCTCTACCACCACTGGCTAGATTCTTACTCATTGCACGTTGTAACAGACTCAAACTTTTGCTCAATTGATACAATTCAATGACAGGAGGACCGGCGGCGCAGCGACCAAGTTGTCCTATGTCTAAAGTAAATCAGGCAGTACAATTTAAAGGAAATCAGGATAAAACTTTGTTCCGCTTTTTCTAATTAGATCCCAAGGATCGCCCCAGAATCCAATAAATTCTATTTAAAATGCTTCTTTACAAATTAAATGTAAGCGAGTGACATGGCGCCCGTTCATAGTACGGTGTATTGTATCGTTTGTAAAGATCTTCAGTTCAGTCAACGTTTACTGTGTTATTTACGGAAGGTTCTCGTTTTCTTTAGATGACTAGTTTAATTATAATACAGCTATATTTAAATTATTCTTGCTTGATTACCGTATAAGGCTATAGTAGTTGCCCTACCTTTTTTTTTGCGGATGGGAAATCATCAAATGACTCCCGCTCTGGGTGGAGCGGAAGGTGTCAGACTCTTACTGACTAAAACCCACCCAGGTTCCATCCTTAGCCCTATACTTCCTTAATTTTTAAGATAAATAGACGTGCATCAAATCTTGACGACGTAAATAACGCCCTACTGCAAGTGCAAAATTGGTTCACTGCTAATAATTTAGTATTAAATGGGAAAAAAACTAAATGCATAAGATTTGCTTTACCGAATGTTAAAAGTAGTGATTGTGACATAGTATTGAATAAGGAGAAACTAGAATTCGTCGATAAAACTGTTTTCCTGGAGATAACGCTCGACTCAAGGCTGCAATGGGGTCCTCATATAACATCTCTTGCAGGACGGCTAAGTTCAGCAGCATATGCTGTAAGAACAATCCGTCAATTTACTAATGTAGATACCGCGAGGCTAGTCTATTTCAGTTACTTTCATAGTATCATGTCTTGCGGTATTTTACTATGGGGACGGGCTGCAGATATCGAGTCTATTTTTATTCTGCAGAAAAGAGCCATCAGAGCAATATATGGCCTCCGCAGGCGCGATTCTCTAAGGGACCTGTTTAAAGATATTAATATCATGACGGTACCTTGTCAATATATCTATGAAAACATCATGTACGTAAGGAAAAATTTAAATCTTTTCAGTAAAAGAGGTGACAGACACACATATAGAACTAGAAATAGGGACCAATTAGTTCAACCAGGTTTCAGACTGGCTAAAGTAGACTCTTCCTTCATGGGGTACTGTTTAAAATGTTACAATAAAATACCTCCCCACATACTCCAACTCAATGAAACGAAATTCAAATCTTACATAAAACGCACACTATGTAGCCAAGCATATTATAAGTTGGGGGATTACATCGCTGACAAAAATGCTTGGTTAAACGCTGGTCCTGCTCCACATGACGCATAAATAGATTGATTAGCATTTGGAAATACTTCACACACGCCTACCCTACCTACATACTGTTGGAGCTGATGAAGATTTTAAAATACTATTTTTGCATTGTATAAATTCAATCTCCTAGTATTGTATAATTGCATAGCACATAAATGTGAGTACTATGTACGTACTGTTACGAGCTTCGGGTTCGTGACAGTAAAACTGCCGATATAAATTACCCAAAATTACACTTTAATTAATCAACACAAACACACTAATTATAAAACACAATTATTACACTTAAGTCGCAATTGAAGATCGCTTCGATGTATTCGCATGTATCGCTTCCAACACACTGTGTCGCATCGCGGTTATTCCCGGCCTTATATAGTCCAGCAGATTGTTCTAGTACCTTCTACTGTAGAAACATCTAGAATGTTCGGGTATATACAGGCCCCGACTGACCTCTGTCGATAGTTCTAGTATCGAAATTTCTAGAAGGATCTACTTGTTCTACTACTCCATACTAGATGGCACTAGTGGTAAATTAGTTCTGCTATTTGATAATAGATGACGCTAGTGGTAACTAATGTTACCGTGTATCAGGCATTAATTGTGGCGCGCAACACTGCCCCCTCCTAAGACATGCTTGTCCCGAGCATTATCGGCTCCATAATAACGCGCCAGTCGATCCACATGGACGATCTTAGGAGTGCCTCTTGCACCTTTCTGTATCCGGTAGGTTACGTCATTGATTTTTGTCACAATCCGGTACGGTCCATCCCATCTAGCTTGAAGCTTAGGAGATTTCCCTTTGCTGCGGACTGGATTGTGCAACCACACTAGTGAACCTTCGTCGAACCCTTTATTGTTCATTTTGCGGTCATAACGGGTTTTCATCTTTTCAGACATTTGCTGGCCCGATTGTCTGACGTGATCATAAATGTCATTCATTTTATTCCGCAAGTCATTCGCATAATCGGTTATACTGCGTGGGGCATCAGGTGGTATTCCGGTGATCAGGTCTGCAGGCAGCCGTAATTCTCTTCCAAAGTTTGCGAAAGCTGGTGTCACCGATGTACTTTCGTGAACAGCGCTTCGATATGACAACAAAAACGGTTGTATGTGCTTGACCCAATCTCGTTGCCGATTTTCCACAACTTTTGCTAGGTACCTCTCCAACGTCTGATTAAATCGTTCCACCATTCCATCCGATTGTGGGTGGTAAGAAGTTGTTCTTGTTTTATGAGTACCCATAACTCGACAAGTTTCCTGGAATATTTGGGACTCAAAATTCCTTCCTTGATCACTGTGAATCTCTAAAGGTACTCCAAAACGACAGAAGACTTCATGAACTAATTTATCTGCAACTGTCGAAGCTTCTTGATTTGGAATGGCGAAGACTTCCGGCCACTTAGTGAAGTAATCCATCACAACCATGAAATACTTGTTACCACTTTCACTTTCCGGAAACGGCCCCGCAACGTCAAGGGCTATCCTCTCCCATGGTGCACCAACATTGTACAACTTCAATGCACCTCTACTACGAGTCTGAGGTCCCTTTACAGCTGCACAACTTGTACATTTGCGACACCAGTCCTCGACATCGTCCCGACAGTGTACCCAGTAAAACCGTTCTCGTATCTTCAGTAGAGTCCGTTTTACTCCCAGGTGACCTCCTGAACAACCATTATGGTACAGCTGTAGAACATCCGGCACTTGAGCTTTAGGGACAACCATTTGCAAATGACAGCTGTCTCCCCGAGCATTTTCCCATTTACGGCAAAGGACTCCATCCTGAATCACCAAGCTGTCCCATTGGGCCCAATAGCTTTTTGTGATCGAACTCATCGCTGAGACGTCGCTCCACCTGGGCTTAGGTGCTCTGGCCTTCATCCACTCCAGAATCGGCTTTATGTCCGAATCTTCCTGCTGTGCACGTTGTACGCTTTCCTTCCACTCGTCACTGAGGTCTGTCTTGAGCATCCTCACAGATACGACTTCTTTACTTTCTTGCCTAGTCTTCAAGGCGGCAATCTCATCCTTCAGCTGGTTGACATAAGTTCGGTCCTGTTCGGACCGCGCATGCGCTTCGCGTCGCACTTGCTCCAACTTGTTCTGTTGCATGTCAAACGCGCGCTTCAATTCTTCTAAACGTTCTAGAAGGGCTTGCTGTTCCTGGCGAGCAATAAGCAACGCCTGCTGCTGGTGCTGGGCATTGCTGTTAGCTGCACTGCCCTTTGGAGATCGGCCCTGTTCTCTTTCTGCAGTTCGCTTAGGGCAACTGGATCGAAGGTGGCCCCTTTCCCCACAGCCGTAGCACCTAGGGCTGTATCCTTTATTGCGGTCGCGAACTGTAGCTGCTGCAACCTCCCTGACGCGATGGGAACGATGATCCTGCCGCACAGCTTCCACCTCCAGTGCATGGGCCAAGGCGTCCTTAAGCGTCCCGTGGTGCCCGAGCCTCACAGCAGCTCTAACTTCAAGGTCACGGATGCCGTCGATGAATGCCTGCACCAGGTTCCCATCAATAAGCGCAGGTACGGACTGGTAGGCTTTACGCACCAGCTTCTCCACTTCAAGGGCCCACTGCTGCAGGTTTTCGTTACTGCGCTGCACGCGATCCTTGAGCTGCGCACGAAACACGTGTTCCAGGTGAGCGTCGCCATACCGAGCCTCCAATGCCTCAAGGAGCTGCTCGTAAGTCACTTCCTTACCGAGAGCTTCTAGAACGGTTAAGGCCTGGTCGCGTAGGCCTAGGGTGAGGGCAGTCATGGCCTGGCTTTTGTTCCAACCGTTCGCCTTCATGACAGCCTCAAACTGGATTTTGTAGGCCGACCAGGAAGAAGTTCCGTCGAACGGTGGCACTTTGAATCCACGTAGCGAAGGTGTTGTAGCTACGGGAGCTGCGATTCCATCCCCAAGTTTAAGGTAATCCAGCGTTTTCTTTACGTCAGCCATCACGGTTGTCTTCACGTCAGCCATCACGTTGTCAACCCGATTATTCACTTGGTCGATCCGGATTTCAGCTTCCGACAGGCGGTTGTCGTGTTGAGCAACCCTATCCTTCACCTCCTTCATGTCTTTCCCGAAGGTAGCGTGAAGGCCCTTCATAAGGAGCATCTGCTCTTCCTGGCGGCGCGCTTGCTCCTCTTTATCACGTTGGAGCTGTTCTTCCAACCGACGAGCCTGTTCCTCCTGTCGGCGAGCCTGTTCCTCCTGTCGGCGAGCCTGTTCCTCCTGTCGGTGGGCCTGTTCCTCCCTGTCACGCAGCAGCTGCTCTTCCAACCGACGGGCCTGTTCCTCTTTGTCCCGCTGGAGCTGTTCTTCCAACCGACGAGCCTGTTCCTCCTGTCGGCGAGCCTGTTCCTCCTGTCGGTGAGCCTGTTCCTCCTGTCGGCGAGCCTGTTCCTCCTTATCCCGCTGGAGCTGTTCTTCCAACCGACGAGCCTGTTCCTCCTGTCGGCGAGCCTGTTCCTCCTGACGGCGGGACTGCTCCTGCAGCATCATCATCAGGGCAGCAAAGTCTGGTGCTGCTGATGCTGAAGCGGCTGCGGACGGGTCGGCCTCCGTGGTTGGTAGCTGGCCCTCCAACCTCTGCGGCATAGTTCCACCAAAACGTCTCTGGTCCGTCTCCTGTTGGCGTTGACTCCGGCATAATTTTATCCCTCGCTTCTGACACCAATTGTTACGAGCTTCGGGTTCGTGACAGTAAAACTGCCGATATAAATTACCCAAAATTACACTTTAATTAATCAACACAAACACACTAATTATAAAACACAATTATTACACTTAAGTCGCAATTGAAGATCGCTTCGATGTATTCGCATGTATCGCTTCCAACACACTGTGTCGCATCGCGGTTATTCCCGGCCTTATATAGTCCAGCAGATGTTCTAGTACCTTCTACTGTAGAAACATCTAGAATGTTCGGGTATATACAGGCCCCGACTGACCTCTGTCGATAGTTCTAGTATCGAAATTTCTAGAAGGATCTACTTGTTCTACTACTCCATACTAGATGGCACTAGTGGTAAATTAGTTCTGCTATTTGATAATAGATGGCGCTAGTGGTAACTAATGTTATCGTGTATCAGGCATTAATTGTGGCGCGCAACAGTACATACTATAAAGCTACCATTTACTGGGTACGTCTTTCATTGACTTGAATGTGGCTTGGCGGCTGAGAGTATGTCATGCTCACTCTAATGTCTCGCTGATGGTGGCGCGTGTGTTGGATCATTTAGCTCCCTTCAAAATGGTTGAGCTGAATGGTGCTAATCTATGCGTCATGTTCGTGAACGGGCGCCGTCAGTAGGGACTGGTCAACTCTTTGCTGCCATGGCTTATTTTTTATTTGAATTGTTTTTTCTTTATCTGTTCATTACGGACGCTTTTAATGTTCTGCATCGTTCTCACATGCATAATTTCTAACATGAATGATGTAACCAATACTTTTTAACCATATTATTCTGATTTAAAAGAATGTCCATGGAGTTTCTTGCCCGTTCTTCTCCATAGGTACCTACGCTTTGGAATGGGCAACTAGCTTCATTTTTCTGACTGACCGACCCCTTGACAATTCAAAAGTACCTGTAATTGGTTTAATTGAAATAAATACTTTGAGTTTGAGTTTTGAGTTTATGTTCCAGGGCAGCGGTAACCTTTTCGGACGATCCCGCTACCCCGGCAGGCTTCGGCCCCTTCCTTTATGCTGACATCTCTTTGAGGCGCGCGTGGAACACATATGCGCCGTCCGGCACGGGCCTGGTCCTGATCGGACGGTGAGCTTAGTTGCTCTACCTTTGAACATGAAAAGTATATAGGAATATATCTGCCTCCTTTGTACGAATAATGTAGTATACCGTGATTAATGTAGGTCTACCTAGTCGTGCGAATTAGAACTTTCAGACATTTGATTTGTGTGAAAGACAAACTTGGAAACAAAGATAAAATTCTTTTTCAGACGCAATTTTTCTAGAAGACACAAAATGGCTTGTAAACAACTTGAACAAATAAAAGGTGATACTATCTGTAGGTAAATGGAGTTGTGTTTAAAGTTAATGCGAAGTGATATATAAACGCAAAACGAGTCGGATTGAAACCGTCGCTCGCATATGTTTTATATTTATTATGACAATTGCAGTAGTCTCGATATTTTTCCCACCTTTCTATGTAAACAACCCCTTTTGGAATATATCGTAATAAGAAAATCGTAAAATCTAAGTTTAATATGCAAAAGTAAAAAATAAATGATAAAAGGTAAGATGGTATGCACAAGCTGACAACTCTATAGATAGGTAAACATCAAAGTTAAGCAAACATAAACTATTAAAATAAAAATATAATAATCTGACCTAACTAAAACTATTAACAAACTAAAATATGGCGTCGAAAATTCCTCCGCATCTCAGTCGACTGGTAATATACCAAAGCGACTGGAGGCATAAAAGCCAGCTGTTGGATCACGGGAAGAATCAACCAGTCGGTTAGCGAACTCGGAACCCACGGCCGAAACACAAATCAAGTTTATATCGAGAGCTAACATAATAATATTGGAGCTCGTTTATCGAGCTCACTGATAACACCAAACAGGCAGTCATTGGCGTTTAGATTAACTTTGAACGTCGGTTATGTATTTGATAATAAACCTGCCAGTTGTATAGTTTGGTATCTCACTGCACCTATTTCACGCTTACTCTCTAATCTAGCGGAAATTATATTTCCACACAATATTTCAGTCCTCATGGTTGAACGTTGAAAATGCCTTCGATCACTGTAAATTATACATAAAACATTCTTTAAAGCTTCATCTTAAGCAACTGTGGAGTAAATAAATATCTTTATTTACTTCTTAAAGCCAAGGAAATCTCGTGAAAAATTCAAGAATTACGTCCCTTGAACAAATTGCGGACGCGTTTTTGTAAATTGCGGCAATGGAAAAGAGAGTCGGAGTTAAATTGTAAGTGAAGGAATGTTTATCAAGCCTCGTGGCACTTGAGAGGGAATGGCCCTTGTGACGACCACTCACTGTTTTAGTGAATATTCTAGGAA
Organism: Apamea crenata; assembly: GCA_949629185.1. NCBI lineage: Eukaryota > Metazoa > Arthropoda > Insecta > Lepidoptera > Noctuidae > Apamea > Apamea crenata. Next base: position 5,575,795 of record OX451371.1, on the reverse strand, counting down.
TTCAAGCTGCAAGCGATGTTTGTGTTACTTTATAGCCTGTACAGCTAGTTAGTAGTCACGTTCTAGTTGGCAGCCGCTGAGTGTAGCTGACAAAAATTTCGCTATAGGTTTATAGTAATCACAAACATTTAAATTCGATTACCCCGTGCGTAACCGGACAACATTAGTAATCTATGTGAGAATTAACAAAGGTAGTATCCATTCATATAATGAACCACTTAGTATATCCACAAGTTGTAATCAAGTGGACAGGCTAATATCGTAGTAGTCAAGTGTAGCGTCGTAAACGGGTCAATTTGAGCTCGCCACTTTACACTTCGCTGTTATGCAAACTTTTATCGAGGTCGTTTCATAAACAATTTGTGACAAAATTATGATGCAACCCTTTATAGTTGATTAGAATTTATACGGTATCTACAACGTCACATGCGAACTACGCGTCATACTGACGTCACGCAAAATCATGCATCTCGCAAGCAGAGTTTACCACGCAATTAGAATATATATAACTTCCCGACATGAATCATTGGGCAGTTGCCCGCCAGACACATCACCCATCTGGTTGGAGGATCCTCCCTTTTCTATAGAGGTTGAGTGAACTTTACACCCTGTTCCGCATACGTGAATAGTTTGTACGAAACATTAATTAATCACACAGCAGGAGTTGATAGTAACAACAGGCACGGCAAAAACATCTTTGATAATATTTTCTCGTTTAATGTATCGCAGCTAAACCAACTACAACTATCGTAAATGATGACCGTCTCTATGTTTACGATTTTTTCTTATGAAGAAAAAGAATAAAGCAATTAGCAAACGAGCAGTTCAGCAACGAAGAATTACCGTAATCTTATCTATTAACCGTGTTGACAAACCCAGGGGAGACTTCCGCAAAAGAACGTGTTTGATGATCCATTTAAATAAAACCATAAAATTAATTGCTTTATAAACAGCTATGCTTCTTTCAGGTAACGAGGGATATTTTAACGGTGAAAAGAAATATGCCTCGAGCCTTTCAATGAATTTTAATCATTTAGATTATTTTGAAATACCTCGCAATTTACCTACCAACTTATTTACACGCATTTCTATTATTTATATTTGGTAACTCCAACGTGAATTAAGTTTTAATTTACGTTGGAATCACACTAATATTATAAAGGCGAAAGTTAGTGAGTGAGTGTGAGTGTGCGTTTGTATGTTTGTTACTTCTTCACGCTCATTGGCTGGACGAATTTTGATAAAATTTTGAAAAATTGGTATGGACGTACACGTCCACACGTACGTGACATCCTGGATTAACATATAAAATACTTTTTTGTCCCGATATTCCCACGGGATCGAAAGTTATGCGGGTGAAACCGCAGGACGCAGCAAGCTCATACTAATTAAGATCAATACAAGAACACAAAGAAGTACATTATGCTATGTTTATTCCTAAGTAATTAATTAAGGAGATCTATCTTTCAAGACTGAGTCGGCATTATAACATGAATAGAAGGTGCTTCTCAAAGCTTCAATTTAATTTAGTGATTATGTTCAAACACAATCATTTTATTTCATTGAATCGCCTTTTTGAACGTAATCACGTCGAAATGGGCGAAGGAGAATATAACAAGAAAGTGATTACTTATATACTTATTCCATTTAAATGATTAACATTGGATTTTAAAAGGAGGTTTATAAATGTAAGAAGTAGCGCCTACCTACAGTCCGTTTATATGTTTTATTATTTTCTTTACTTCCATTTTAATAAGACACTGACAGGTTTGTCAAAATCGCTGTAATCTTTATTTTCTGTACAAAAAGGTTGATGTTAGGTTGCTCCCGTAAGAGGTAACATAACTGTGAACAGACATTAGTAGGGCTCGCGAGTGAAATTGTAAAATTATGAAAAACAATGATGAAAACTTTTTAGTTTATAAAATCACAAAAGAAATGCACTTTTCCCCAAATATACCTATTCAGGTTTATATCTCCAGCAACGCAGACATGATACAAATATAGACAAAGATACAAAGTACTGTTTGGGCATAAACACCGCTACACAATACTCATTTTTATGAACACGTAAAGTATCCTCTACTAATAGAACTGACACACGTGATACATGTCGGTACGTGACAGTTTATCACAGGCAGCCATTTACAACTACTGAACATTATTTATGATCAACTGTTATTGAACAAGAGGAAGAGAATCGGTTTGATGTCCTGGAGACTTGTTCGGTGGTCTACGAGTGTCAGAGAGATATTGGTATACTACCAGTGCTACCGTACATTGGGTATAATTTATAGAGGAAGGTGAAAATAAACTAAAAATATCATGCCAGTCCTGCATATTAGAATTATATTAGCAAATTCAATTAGGAGGCGTTAGGGGCAGCCCAGTCCTTAGCCAATCAGTAATTGTTCACTTAATTAATCGAGCTGTAACGTGGCGTGTATCGGTAATTCTATTTAGACGATTATCACGGATCACTAGCTACGAAAAACGAGCGCAATCCATATCACAAAAGATTGTAGATCAATCGACCGTGAGCACAATCACACTAGGGCTGCCTGATGGAGATATTTTCATAATCTGATCAAACACTATCAGCACATGACACAGCCTCCTGATAGACTATTAACACGAATATTCGAGAGGAAAAAACCCAAAACCACGACGATGGTGCTTCTATTCAGCAAAATGTTATGTATATTTTTTTTCTCAACACACAAATAGTGATGATTGATGTACACGGCTCGCAACGACGTACACGTTACCGTGCAGAAACAAATGATTGACTAATATATATTTTCCGCGACACGTTTCGTGGCAGCCCTGCAGCCTCAGTGGAGTAACATAGTGAGACTAATATTTTTGTTATTACTTTTAAAAGAATTTAGTCACATATCAGGTTTTATTTCTCCGGAAGTATTTACGGTTAAAATGTTTAAATTCAAATGTAAACAAGAGACGTTTAACAGGCGTTGACTGTTGAGTATTGGCAGGTTCCGGGGCCTGCCATTAATAAATGAAATTGGTGATATTTTTGACAGACTTCTTTTGTTATATAAATTATTGAGATCCTACACTCTTTTCCATTATAAATCGTATGTTGGTAACGTTAAACAAAACATCGCTACAGGGCCATATTGAATTACAATTAATTAGGATGACCGAAATAAAACGAGACACTTCGATAATGAACATCAGATACAGAATTGCCTCGTCCGCATTTCCAGATAGAAAACGCGTACCCTCCAATTTCATTTCCTTTTTATCTTTATCAGACTCTCCACAATTCAATCATTTAAATGTCGGAATAAAAAGATTCCATCTCTAATTTCTCATTTCATCACTCGAAGAGTTCGGGTGGACTACGTGACTCAACAAAAGCCTTTTTATCCCAATAATGATCGTGTATTGTCCGATATGAATACCAGATTCGACGAAATCCATTGTAGATATCAAACAATCTGTTAAATTATTCATCAGGTCCTGTTATTCTTTGTGATGTAAAACACGCGTCTATATTTTTTTAAAAATATTTTTGTTTCACTAAGAAAACATTTTTTTACCTACACACTTTCATACAATGTTACAAACTGATAACAAGGTTCCCTATGTATCCGTTTTAGGACATCACTTGACAAGATTACGTAAGTAGAAAAATAATTTTAAAAGTTTTGGCATAGCTGCGTTTCCCGAATTCCGTGAAGGACTGTAAAATCTTATCAGTTTGTGTTTACAAGTTAATAAAGAAAAGGTATGAAAATAATATATTAAGAAACTTCACAACCAGAACGGGATACCATATTATTTTTAACGCCTTTGGATTAAAAGATTCGCCCATCAACATCTCACAATGGCATAATTAAATATCAACCCCTTAATAATACTCAATAGTTTGATTGGAAATGAACCTAATCTGTAAGCCACTCAAGACAATTGCTTTTGATAACGATATCTACAGACTGTCATTGTCCGGATTATTGCCCCCCGACTTTGAACACTTGTCTAAGACGGAGACCGGTCTCTAAGAGTGCCATTCCAGTTTTTACTGCGGCTTCTATAAAACTAGTCGCCAGAAAGGTTCTTCGGGAGACAAAATAATTTTTAGCATCTTGATAGACTGATTACACTTTGAAAGCGTAGACGGATCGAGCTAATTAAAAGAAAACAAACAGCCCTTAAGAGAGGCGAGCTTGTTTAATTGTTTACTATACAGACAGACAGCAAAAACAGAGATGTCATCAATTTACCGGTACAACTCAGCCTTTCCTTCGGGAATATCTAAAGGCGTGATGCTATGTTATGTGTTATTAAAAGAAAATCAAGTTTGTAACAAGAGAACCTTTGCACCAATAAAAAATAAGGGTTTCATGAAACTACATCAATATGAGAACCCGAACCAATAAAATAATCCGGAAAACTTCTGTTACAAATTGTGTAAAAATATCAAATCGATGTATGTTCAGATTCGTTGCTGTTTATGTGGGTCAGATAGACCGTTCACAGAACACATAAACTTTACGATTCTTGGAGTGTGTCCAGGAGACTTCCATCCGTTGCCAAAGCATACATGTTCCGCTCTTCATAAAACTGTCGGAGCGATGCAAGAACTGACTGAGTGTGAGAGTAATATACAATACAGAGTAATTGTTATGTGCATGCTGCTTACACGCGGGGAGAGTAGAGAAAGCACTTTAAGGTAACAATGGTTAGAAATAAAGATCATTACGCTTCTTACGACTGCTCATTATGAGTTCCCGACCTTTTCTTTTATATATTGGATGTGGATGGTCATTTATTTCCTTAATTGACACGGTTAAATTGCGATCAAACCTTAATTGCAACTTTTAAATAGAGTATGATGTGTCTTGTCTCGTTTCTAAAATAAACAGAAAGGAAATGAAATGAAAAACTTTTGTAACACTTCAATACACTAATAAAGCAGTTGTTTCTAAGTAGTAATACTACTCAGTACAACCTCAATACCATCTTAATTATTGTCTCTTTGTACAAGACCATATTATTAGAGAAATTGTTGCTATCTCTGAACTACCTAAATAAATATATTCTCTATCATGTAAGTGGGAGGTCCTGTTAAGGTAACCATTGACGATACGTCCATCAATCCAAATGGAGTGGACGTCTTCCAAAATGGTTTCTTGAATGTGATAAACGTATGCCAATCAAATGGATACCTTCCAGCTTTGGATTTCCAAACGGATTGAAATCCATGTATCCAATCCAAATGAACGTCATCCGCTTCCGACTGTCAATGTCAAAAACGTGGGACACGCAATTTGGAAGTCGTTCGAATCGTCTGTGAATGGGCAAAACCGCGTCCATTTTTTTGTAAATTTTGTCTCAGTTTTAGCTATGTGTTGACGGGGGCTACATGTGCTACAGAGCTAGAAAGAGCTGAGTGTATGAAACCAGGATTGTTTTATTTGTAAAGGTAACCATTGACGATCCAACCAGCCTTTCATCCATTTTCTCCTTCGTCTTTTCTGTCTGTTTATCGAAATACACACTGCTGTTGCCACCATTAAAAAATCCATTGTGATAATTCTGCCGTACGACGTCGACTTGATAGCGTGCTATCTTCGAAGTGGCGGCGCGTACGTCCAAAAGGAAGTAAGTCAATGTGCCTTTAACTGAAGTACCTCCTTAAGGAAGTCTTCCATTTAGAAGCATTCCAAACAGACGTATCGTCAATGGCTACCTTTAGATCCACTCTCGGAAAAAAACACGATAGAAAAGCAATATACAGTCCAATAACAACATGCTTAAGGAGCACTTCACTTTTATTATAAGTAACTACTTCTAAAACTAAACGTGATAACAATTCGATACAATAATGAGTATAGGTAGAGTATAAATATACTCATATTAGGATATTAGAATTGTTACGAGATTCGGGTTTGTGACAGTAAAAACTGCCGATATAAATTACCAAAAATTGCACTTTAATTAATGAACAATAATAACAACTCAAACACTTTAAAACACTAATCGCACTTGAAGACCGCATTCGATGTATTCGCTCGTATAGCTTATCCGATTCTGAGTCGGTCGCGGCTAATCCTGGTTTTATATTTATAGTGCCGCAGACAGTTCTAGAACCTTCTATTGTAGAAACATCTAAAATTTTCGAGTACATACCGGCCTCGACTGACCAGAAGTCGATAGTTCTAGTATCGAAATTTCTAGAAGGATCTATTAGTTCTGCTACTCGATACTAGATGGCGCTAGTGGTAAATTAGTTATGCTACTTGATACTAGATGGCGCTAGCTAGTGGTAACTAATGTCACCATGTATCAGGCATTAATTGTGGCGCGCAACAGAATTTTATTTAGTCGATGGACTAATTCTCTGCCAAGATTTTACCAATAAAAGTTTCTTCAATAGATATTTTGTCGTATTTCGTATTGTATACCCTTCAAAATCACTTACACTCACCTACAGCACATAAAAAGCACAGACAATAGTAATTCATGTTTAAAATGAGTAAAGTTAATTTTGGTATAGGTAAAGAGATAACTCGCTACACCGTTATTCATTAAATTCCTACTACAGAACAAATCAAACATTTGCACATCCATGTTTCATCTCGCGTAGCAATCGTAGCGACGACGACACAACACTATTGCAATTTTTTGTAATGTAAAAGCGATTGTATTAAATTGTCACAGAGGGTATTAATCTTCTATCCAAGTAGAGGGGTGTCATTAAATAGTATCTTTTTATCCAAGTACAAAGGCTCTTGGATAAATAATAACAGCAACACGGATCCATCGAAGGTTAAGCATGCCGAGGTCGGTTCGTGGATGGGTGACCATCTATTAGATATCGTAACCCCATTCGTGCTTCGGAAATCACTTTAGGCCATTGGTCTCGGCTGTAATTTCTGTTAGTTAGACAGTTGTTATTGATAGTCAGAAGCCCAAAAAAGTATGAAAACCGGTCTTACCAAGGGGCATCGTGTTATCCAGTAACTTGGTTGTGGAGGTCATATAAGCAGTCGCTCCATGTCAAATATTATAGAGGTATGACAAACAGGGTGTAAAGTGTTTAGGCTCAACAGCTGCCTGTTTACTAGCAACGTGTGTGACAAGAACACATTGCCTTAAAACTTTGGCAAGGCGCGATTTCCATGGCGGTGTGAGTAAAAAACTCCACGGTACCTACCTACGCGTCACTTCGCAACTGGTCAACCGCACGAACAGTCGATATTTTTTGTGTCCCGTGTAATTTTCAATAAACAAATTTCCAAAAGTTCATTAAAGTAATCATTGAAGAAACCAAATTCCCAATGATTCACCCCTTTATGTCGTAATAGACATAAAAATTGGCGACCGTGACAGGACACGAAAAAACTAAATTTCAACAATTGGTTTGTCAACGTGGCGTGATCATCGAGACCACAAAAGGCCGAGTTCTCGTCGTGAAGCAGAAACCAAGAGCTTCCTGAAGCCTAAGCATTCGATGCAGCTAAAGTATCGACACAGGTATATGGAAGAAGAAGCAGTTGCAGAAGATTCACGTGAAGCGGTTCATCATAAGTTAAGTGCCCTTCCTTCCTCATTCTTACCTTCCTATCTATTTTCCAAATCATACCATCAGCTTTCCTAACTAAAACGTGCCTTCTACTTGTGCAATAATTTCAATTAATTATTTAGGTATTATTGAAGTGTCATTCGAGGTCAAAGTTTTACTTGACAAAACTTATGTGTAGTACACATAATTCACTATAATATCGGTGTATTTCATTAAAGGCCATCAGTAATAGTCCATATCAGCAAGTTGGCATGCAATTTATCCAAATAATCATCCTAAATTACCATTTTAAAATATATTTTTTTACATTTTTTCATCTACCTTCATCGTGTATTTCTCATGCCATTCTAGGAAAAGATAACGTAACGCTCCCAATCAGTTTTTAACATTGTTCGTCGAACTTTCCAGATACCTTGGAACATCACGCTAGCACCATTGGTATCAGCAGAGCTTGCATTCCGTGCTTGGCAGCGTGAATCCGGTTTCCTGGTCGGCGGGTGACGTCGAATTGAGGGGCGTGAGATTCTTTATATAAATAACTTACTAAATTATAGTTTTCACGCTGACACGTAGTTGAGTCTGCTTGATAGTCAATTATACTTAATATATTTTAATTTAAAAAAAAAAATGTCGCAAGAAATCGATTTAAAGAAATTACGCGAATTGACTGTCAGACGTAGCTCAATTAAAGGTCAAATTACCAAGTTTAAAAACTTTTTGGATAACTTGTCGTCTTTGGACTCATTGTCAAATGAGGAAATTGCTGAATTAAAGATTAAACTTGGTAGATTCGAACAATTATCAGCTTAGTTTGATGAGTTGCAAAGTCAGATTGAAGTCTTAAATAGTGGGAGTCTGGCATTAGAGATTGAGGAGCGGGACAAGATTGAAAATGATATGGTGAGTGGGCTTGCCATTGCCAAGGGTTTGTTGGACAGCTGTGTGCAATCATGTAGTCATGACTGTCATGAATCCCGATTTGAATCTCGTGACTCGGGTATCAGGTTGCCACGCATACAAATTGCAAAGTTTGACGGTGCATATTTTAAGTGGCTCGAGTTCAGAGACTCTTTTTTGAGCTTAGTTGATCGTAATAAGCAACTCTCGCCGGTACATAAATTTCATTATTTAATATCTTACCTGGAAGGAGACGCGGCACGTATAATTTCTAATCTTGAAGTATCATCTGAAAATTATAAGGAAGCTTGGAAATTATTGTGTGCTCGTTACGATAATAAAAGACTTCTGATTGATTATCACATGAATTCATTGTTTAACATACATTCATTTAGCAAGGAAACTGTAAAGTCATTACGAATTTTAGTTGATCATGTCACAAAAAACTTAAGGGCATTATCTAGTTTAGGAATGCCCACAGATAATTGGGATATGTGTGTCATATTTAATTTAACCTCAAAATTAGACAATAATACACTTCTAAAATGGGAGGAATTTAGAAACCAGCTTGGTGACAATATTCCAACCTTAGAAAACTTTAAACAAGTTTTAATAGATCGCGCTGATGTACTTGATGCTTTAGATAGAAATAAAATAGATAACAGCCACCAAAAGGGTTCATACGCACCAAATAATCACCACTACAAACAGGACAAATATCAAAAAATCTTTATTAAGGCAGCGACAGCTACTAATAAACACACTTCAAGTTCATTTGTATGTATAATCTGCAGTCAAAATCATAAAATATATGAGTGTCCTAGTTTCAAAAACAAAACTATACAAGAAAAATGGGCAGATGTAAATAAGTATAAACTTTGTTCTAATTGTCTTAAGCAGGGCCATCCAGCAAAGGCTTGTGGATTTGGACCATGTCCTGATTGTAAACAAAGACATAATCGTCTTCTGCATAACCCTAAACAGTCAGTTAATAATAATCATGCGATTTCAGAATCGGAATCTATAAACGTTAACTGTTTAGAATCGGAATCAGTATGCGTTAACTCATCGGAATATCAATTCAATCATGTTTTATTATCCACTGCCTTGATTGAGGTTCATAATCCTAATAACAATAAATATGAAACAGTGCGTGCATTGCTCGATTGTGGTAGCCAGGGCAGTTTTATTACAAAATCGTTAAGCGATAAACTGTCACTTGATTCCATTCCAATACCTAGTATTAATATTATAGGTATAGGAAACCACTTGTCTAATAGGGTAGAGGAAAGCTGCACTGTTAAAGTGCAATCTATCTATAAACAGTTTGATGTTACTTGTAACATGCTTGTTATGAATGAGTTAACTGGTTATTTACCTAAAAGCCAGGTTAACATTAAATTCAAAATACCTAAACACATAAAATTAGCCGATCCTAGTTTTAATGAACCCTCTCAAGTTGATATCTTGATTGGATGTGATCTTTTCTGGGATATCCTGGGAAATGAACAAATTTCTATAGGCCCAGATAATCTAAAGTTACGAAATTCCAAATTTGGCTGGTTAATAGCCGGTCCGATAAATAAAAATAATTTGAATAGCATATATTGCAACAATAGCATAATTACAAAAGATAACAAGAGTCAAGAGTCTTGTATTGATAAATTACTTACAAAATTCTGGGAGATTGAAGAACTCCCAAACAAACCCATTCTCAGCGAAAGGGAAAGGGCTTGTGAAAAGCATTTTTCACAAAATACGGTCCGTTTGAGTGATGGACGATTTAATGTGAAATTACCTCTAAATAGTTCTCCAAGCAACTTGGGTGAATCCTATTATACTGCAAAAAAAAGATTGTTTAATTTAGAATTACGTTTTAGGAAAAATCCTACACTAAAGTCACAATACATTAATATCGATGATGTACCTGAAACTAAAAATACACCTAAATCCAAAACTAAATCTAAGATTATAAATAAAACCAAATACTCACCCAAGACCGTCCCATCTGCTCCGCTCGTCTCAACTTTGACACCGGCGAAGCAAGCAGAGCAATCAGCATCTGAAACAAAAACTCATAAAATACAAAATTCATACGTTACATCTAATAAAACCTTAACTGATCAAAATAAAATAAATACTTACCTTAACACTGACATACTGCAACCTATAATAGATATTGAAAGGTATAGCAAACTAAATAAACTTATCAGAATAGTCGCATGGGTAAAAAGATTTTGTTTTAATATTCGTAATATTCATAACAAACAGGTTTTGACTCTCAGCGCTAATGAGTTAGATGACTCATTTCATTATCTATGCCGGGTTGCTCAGATTAAATGTTTTCCTATTGAATACAAGGCGTTATCTAAAGGCGTACTTTTAAATGTTAAATCTAAATTACTATGTTTGTCACCTTTTTTAGACGACAACAATTTAATTAGAGTTGGAGGACGAATAAGTTCTTCACCTTATAGTTTTGATAAAAAACATCCAATATTACTTGATTCGTCTCATCATTTGACTAAACTTTTATTTGAAAGAGAACATTTGCGGCACTTGCATGCTGGCCCGCAGCTGTTGTTATCACTAATAAGGGAATCAGTATGGCCGATAAATGGCAGAAGGTTAGCTCGGCGCACAGTTCACAATTGTGTGCGATGTTGTCGTGTCCGAGGCCAAACTCTTTGTCCTAAAATGGGTGATTTGCCATCACAACGTGTGAGCGCAGACTTCCCATTCAATTCAGTAGGCATAGATTTTGCTGGACCTTTTTACATAATTAATCGTAAAGGTAAAGGTGCAAGGGTGAGCAAATGTTACCTTTGCATATTTGTGTGCTTGCGATATAAGTGCGTTCATTTGGAAGCGGTCTGTGACCTTACTAAGGGCGCATTTATAATGACATTACGCAGATTTATTGCCAGACGTGGCAAACCCAATGAAATATTTTGTGATAACGGGGGTAACTTTGTAGCTGCTGCTAAAGATATAGGGGCCTTTCTTAAATTACATAATAGGGACTTATCTGAATTTGCAACTCAGGAAAATATAAAATTTGTGTTCTCACCTGCTCACGCTCCTCATTTTGGCGGCATCTGGGAAGCCGGAGTCAAATCTGCAAAATTCCACATAAAAAGAGTTATGGGAAATACCCATCTTACCTTTGAAGAAATATCTACACTTTTCGCACAAGTGGAGGCCGTTCTAAACAGTCGCCCCTTGTGTCCTTTGTCCTCCTCTCCTGATGACTACCTTCCTTTGTCCCCAGGGCACTTTCTCATTGGAAGACCACTGAAGACACTGCCGGAACCTAGCTTGGAAAACCTGAAAGAAAGTCACCTGCAACGCTACGCTCGACTGCAACAAATTCATCAGCATTTCTGGTCACGCTGGCAGCGTGAATATATACACGAACTACAACAACGGCTGAAGTGGAAGACGAACTCAAGATCCCTACATATTGGAGACCTCGTGCTTATCCATGAAGATCATGTACCGCCATTGTGTTGGCGCCTTGGACGAGTTGTCAGATTATTTCCTGGTCTGGATGGAGTTTCGAGAGTGGCTGACCTGAAAACCACTAGAGGCGTTCTACGTCGGCCTGTTATCAAGCTGTGCCCGCTACCCACAGCTGAAGACTTACGGTTGAAAGACAAGCCTTTCAACGGGTGGGAGGATGTTTAGGCTCAACAGCTGCCTGTTTACTAGCAACGTGTGTGACAAGAACACATTGCCTTAAAACTTTGGCAAGGCGCGATTTCCATGGCGGTGTGAGTAAAAAACTCCACGGTACCTACCTACGCGTCACTTCGCAACTGGTCAACCGCACGAACAGTCGATATTTTTTGTGTCCCGTGTAATTTTCAATAAACAAATTTCCAAAAGTTCATTAAAGTAATCATTGAAGAAACCAAATTCCCAATGATTCACCCCTTTATGTCGTAATAGACATAAAGTTCACTCATACTCTATAGAAAAGGGAGGATACTCCCATAGACCAGACGGGTGTTGTGTCTGGCGGGCAATTGCCCCACAACTGATGTCGGGAAGTTTGTATGTATGCCAATTGCGTGGTAAACTCTGCTAGCGAGATGCAGGATTTGCGTGATGTCAGTATGGCGCGTTGTTCGCATGTGGCGTTGTAGATACCGCTACAATATTGATATTCAGCATCCGGTAAGACTAGAAGCTGACGCCAAAATAGTTGGGAAAAGGCTAGGCAGATTGACTTCAAAACTTTAAGCTAAAAGTCAGACTGTTTGACGAAGAACTTAGAACAAGACTGCAGAAAGTTTTTGTTTTTGTAGCGTGAGTGGTTTGAACTGGTTCTATTTTATTCAACAGTATCATACATTCTAAGACAAATCTTCGCGGAGTAAAATATATTGTTTGCAACCCGTCATCGGCAGAAAGTTTTTATTAAAAGTGTTTACGAACATATTTTATCTGTACCGTTTTCTTTAGATACTAGCGTTCTTCAGTTAATTTGTATGTTAAACTTATTCCTTGTCTGTTTTATAAGAAACATTTGTACATAAGTATTTACGGCCTCTAATGTCTAATGATTGAGACCCAATCATTAATTTTGACTAAGTGTGTCTGTGTTACAAAAATTCTGAAATACCTGCCTTGTTGTGACTAAAGTTTGTAGAATCATTAGAAGGTAATCTCTGTGTAACTTCTTGTTTGGTAAAATGATTTGTCTTTGTCTCCAAACCGGGAACCACAATCATAAAATTGCTTGATTGTTGACATTAACCTCATTGGCTCAACGCCAAACCCGCACATATCCGGCAAATTCATTCACAATGAAATCTAGTAAGCCTTTTCAAAACAAACTGGATGATGAAAACGCATAATTATCAGAATTTCCGCTCAAGCTATTCTGGAGCATGACATAACTTAGTAAACGATGCTATAACAAAATTAGGGTCCCATTAAAAGATAATCTAGAGTCTGCGTTATTGACAGTAAGACAGAGGCACATAAAATAGTTATGGACTGGAAGTTTACTGGTAGTAAATAAATTTGTCTTATCTTAAGTAATACGGGAAAAGATAATCCTCGTCCTTAAACCATTAGGATTTGATTGTTCTTTTTGAAGAAATAAATAATCCCAAATTCGCGTCTTTATTAAAAATAATAAAGTGTTCACTGTCGACCGTCGAGCAGTCGAGAGCTGGCTCTTGTCTGTTATTAATGGAGCAGAGTCATCTTGAATCGTTATGGATAATAAAAAGAATACTGTAAATGCCTTCTTTTAGGATTTCCTCGCTACAAACGAATGACGATTTGTACCCGTCGTTGGTAGGAGTTGACTTTTGGCATAGTTGACTGAATCAAATTTTGTAACCTGGCACAACACTATCCTTACATTGTTCAAATTAATTAGGTGCCATACAAGAACCTGCCAATTATTTTGAACTACGTGGAAGAATTGAATATTGACATGAGTACACAATTATAATTTTAGCTACGCAACACATAACTAACAAGATGGTTTTATTAATTGGATTTCCGTTGTTTTTTCAAAAGCAAAAATGTAGGTAAAAATAATATTGTTTTTAACATTCGTTTTCATTTAGTAACCAAACAATGTCTTACCCACTTTGTACACTTTTCGCGGTCATTGACTTGAAAGCAGTCGCTTTTCATTCCTGCTGCATGCCGCTATTTTACCCGCTTTAGACTTGCGTGACCTAGTTGACATTCAGGCTTTATCGGTGAGCGAATGTTTAAGTAATCTAGAAACTGAGCTTGTTCTTTTTCGAATTTAAGTGGTTTCATCTGTTGTGATAAAATAAAAATAATTATGTAGAAGTTTTTAGTGGAAACCTTAATCTTATGTACTTTCATCTATTTAGTGACTAAATTGACTTAATCATAGTAGGTAACTCATCTAATTTTCATCAAGTTATTGTCGTACACATTTAATTGCCAACGACTTTATGAACTTCTAGATTACTTAGTAAAAGCTGCACATGAGCTAGTTAGAAACTGTAACAAGCAACTCCGCGACTCTTTGAGAAATATAAAGTCTAGTTTCTACTGCGTGCATGCTTTTGGTTCTTCAAAAACGTTACAAACGCCTTTGAAACTGGTTAGCTCGTACCCTGGGGAAATATGTACCTGCTAAAAGATTACTTTTTTGCGAGATTATTTAAAGCAAAACTACGTAACAAAAGTTTTATTGTAATAAAGTAAAAGCTTTTATTTTTTTAGAATAATTCATTTTACTGAATACACTGAACAGATTAAAAAAGTATATTAAGGTTTCCAGAAAATAATAGCTTCCATGTATTTTGGGCTCAGGCTTTATAAAGAGCAGAACATATTATATTTAAAACGTGGTTATAAGAGCATTAACTTACGCCCATTACTCTCGAAACGAAAATAATTCCAATCTTGGTACTATGTAGTACATAGTAATAACTGCCAATTAGGTTAATCACCCTTACGATCCTGAAGATAGAAAATTACATTAAACGTTCTGCTTTTCACTTTAAAGGCTGGACAAGGCATTAGATATTAGCCAAATTACGTATTGCCGAACTTACCCAGACGTTCAGTTAAACATTTTCAACTGAAGCGACAGACTGGAACTATGCCAGATGAGTACGAGTCGAGCTCTAACATGTAATATTGTAATTCGATCATTAACAAACTGTGACTAGCTGTGTTTCAATGTCCCGATAGGCAATTAATATTTCCTCATGGTGTTTCCATGAAATTGATTGGTACACGGAAATAGAACCATTCTCAGTATACAATACTTGCCGATACTGATGAACTTTAATTCTGGGGAAAAACTATGTGAAGCTGAAATAAAAAGAACAGGGGCATACCGATCATCATTCTCCTGCCGATAACCCAAGTTATTTGGAGTCGGCGCAAGATGTATTTTCCTTCCATACTTCTCTATTAGTCATCGTCGCGGTAGTTACTCCCCTTTTAGCCACATCAACTTTCACATACTCAACATTTTCATGACGCCACCATGACAACCGATTTCGGTGTCAGCTTAAGACTTCCTCTTATAAAGTCATTTCTTATTATATTCATTCGCATAACACCATCAATCCATCTTAGTATTCTCATTTTTGCTGCATGTAATAACCTTTTATTCATCCTCATTGTGGCCCAACATTCTGATCCATACAACAGCAGCATGCATACGACAGCAGCTCTAAACATATTTTTTATAAATCTTCCCCTTAATTTCAAGGGAAATACGAGAGTAGCAGATTGTTCCCGTGACCGGCCGCCATTTCATCCATCCGGGCTAATTATGTGCCGGTCATATCTACTTCGACATCGTTTACAGAGATATACCGACATAAGTCACAAAAAGTGTGCAAATCTCTTAAATGGTAACCAAACACGAACATTCGGTTACTATGCCGCATGCCCCGAAATAAAACAGGAATGAAATAGAACGGAATAAAACGAGTATTAACAACTACCTACATAGAACTCCGAACTTCATTAAAAGTATCAAACATAAACTGCTGAGCAACTTCTTTAGCAATGTAAAATACGTCATACACTTCATTATTACCCGAGCTCACTCGTCTCACTCCACATTCTTACTTCCAGAATTTTAATTAGTGAAACATTTCTTCACCGCGGCCTCTTCAATGGTTCCGCATATTTTTAATATCGTGAGAGATGCGCTGAATTGCGCGAGCGATGGTATGAAAGATTGTTGGCAATTGTGTTACATAAAAAAACTGTAGGAAAATTAATTATAAAGCTCACAAATTTTTGCAAATTAAGAAGCGAGTGGTCGCAGCATGCGCAACTAAATAAATGTGTCATTGAACTTGGCAACAGTATAATTAGAATGTAGTTTTGGGAATCAGAAACCAAAATTAGTCTTTATCTTCCGTTGAAATCTAAAACGCAATGCGACTGATTTACGAACTAATTACACTTGCCATCTTCAATTACCTCCTGCGCAGGAGTAGGTTAGTGATTGATATCTACAGATGTGACTATTAGTTAACAAGTACTTCGGTTTTACGGCAACGGTAGTCATACTTTTAATATATTTCTTGAAACTATCAAGCAAAGATGGAACAGTGGATGGAAAATATTACTTACACATTTTCAATTTATAAGACTACACGATAAGCTTCAAATTTGCAAACAACAGGTAAATTACTAACTCTCCTATTTATCTTGTGTACCTAAGAATGCCGCGTTGAAGGTCTTGCACATCAATTTCTCTATATTGTTTATTTATTATTTTAATTTTCGCAGAAATGTGTGAACTACTGGACGTGACAGCGGTGACAAATTGTATTTCGCCCACATATGAAGCGAAGTGTCTCAGATTATGAAACTAAATACTATGACACAGTAATTTTATAAACTATTGCTACATAGCTGTAAATTGCTGCCCTCGTTCTCTTGTCCGTATCCGAATTTATTCGGGGTCGGCGCAACATGTCTTTTTCTTCCATACTTCTCTATTAGTCATCATCTCAGTAGTCCACCCTTTTCTTATATCATCTTTCAAACAGTTCTTCCATCGTTTCTTTGGTCTTTGGAGAATACAGCCGTTTTGTCATTACGAACAAAAGAAAAAAAATGGTAGCATCACCGCTATAAGCGATTTGATTTATTACTTACCTCCGCTTTTATTTAATTCTTTACCGCAAACACTGCTTTTGATTCCAAACTGTTTCATTGTGAAACTTTTAGTTTAGAGTTCGATTGATCCAATTGCATAGGATAAAGTTCTCGATCAGGTATAACAATCTCTGTAGCGAAATTCTCTCTGCCTTACCTAGGTACTTATATTTTGCATTCAAAAGCTTTGTTTTACGTTTTAGACTAAGCTCAAAATAAACAAACTAAACTCAGTGGTTTCCGCCAAAATAATATGACCGTTAAAAGTTTGTATACTTTCAGGTCATATTTCAGTACAGAATAGCCAATAAAGCTTACACGTGGAAAGGAAAAAAAAACAAAACAAAGTTGACACTGGACGCGTTCCGTTTATGGCCACCGTGCGCCAGAAACATTCTGCTTACCGAGCACTCGGTGACCGGCGTGGTGGTTACACGAACGAGCAACAATTTGCATATCGTTACAAAACCCGCCAATTTGAATTTTATTGATAACGTGTAATGGGGCCGTATGTCATCAGTTGGCACCGTTGTTGCTTTTACTGTGTGGAAATGTAAAGTTTGTGCACGTATACATTGTTAAAAGTTACGCATTGTGATAATTTATAATTTCTATGTTCATGTTCAATGAGGTAGGTTTTCTCTATTGTCAAAGCTTTACATACTTTTATGCAAGATCTGTAAGCAAAATACAGGCCTAAAGTGAATTGACATACTTTGTTAGTTTTGAAAGATAATTAATCTTACAAGCCTGATCCTATTTTCATTACATCCTTCATACTTTGTTTACGATAATAAATTAAATGCGATCAAAACTACGTGCTTTTGTAGTATCGATCGCTATAAATATTAATCCAATCTGTGACGTGATGTCACCGCGGTTAGGTATATAGATGAATACACCGCTATGATGACGAGCAGTCTGAATTGTATAGACGCTGTTTGTAGAAAAGTGGAATCGTTGATGACAAAGTTCTACAAAGTTCCTAGATAGGTATAGACTATTAATTAATTTATAGCTGTCGTTCACAATGCCCTTAGCCTGAAAAATATACACAACATAAACTCTATAACTTTCACCAACTGCACAACACAAAGGTATTAAAAGCCAAACTTTAACTACAAACAATCTCACTATTTTACGTGTTCTGACAGCCCGGTTATCGGAACTAGCCCAGAACTGTTATGAAAATTTATAGAATAACTTCATCGAAATAACTTTGTAGTGCATTTTGTAATGGCTGCCACAGATTTTTATAATGAAGTTTTCGAAGTGAAGAAATATAAAAAGGTGGAAAACTGTAATTGTTTCCTACAGTAGTGCCGCGCTGCCTAATGAAGTGAGTGTACAAATTCACGGCATCTCACGGCATATAATAGAGAAACGAGTCCTTTGTAAGAATTGAAGTGAACGAGTACAGTGAAGTGTATCCTTTATTATTAAAACGCTGAAGGAACATTAAGGTGTAGTAACGTTAAATAAAATCGTTTAATAGTTACAACAACTTTCTTGGAAATTATTATACGTAGGTACGAGTAAGTACTGTCAGCCCTTCATTCTGCGTAATTCTTTAGAAATAATGTGAACCAATCTCGTCTTGTGCTCTCTATTTACATTATATAAAGTCCCTGTGGCCGACGAGATGATTGCTATTTTACGCATGCGAGATGAATCTTGAGATTCCATTTGGAATGACAATGATGTTTCGTTTTTGGTAATACCAAATCCGTTATAGTGCCATAGATAAATACCAATTCGCAATTGTAATAACCTGGATAGTGGATAATTTTCGATTACTATCTAAACAGTACGGGCAATGCGTCAAATTAACGACACAATTATAAATAATATTGAGAATAATCTCGCGGAAATATATGCCACGGTATTATATTATGAAAGCGAGGTTTTTTGCTATGCAAACCAGAATTCACAAACAGTGAGTGAGAGTATATTTTGTCAGTGTCTCTGGCACCCGTTTTGTTCTCGCTAACACTCCACGCTTTTTTGCCTTAGCTGACGGGTTTCCAACCAAGACTGCTCTATTTGATATATTTTTTAATCGTAAAGGATAATAATATGATATGATTGTAAATGACAGCCTTTTTGTATAAAAGTGAGTTTCATAATTACATCAAAGAAAATTAAAAACAAATGAGTTCTTAATTAAATTGTTAATTTTTTGCCATAACAGTAACTTACTGATAATCCCGCCTGCCGTAGCAATGTCCCATTAGTCTGCACTCGATGGCGCTGCATGAAGTGGGTCCTGGTGAGTGAGTGAGTGCTGCTCCGCGCACCTCATACGTCACGTTGAACCCGTACACGGACAGCAGACCCAGCGCCCTGAGCTGTGTTCCCTCGAGTCTGTTCAAGTTAAGCTCCACCACCAGCACTGGACTCTAGACCTGGATAAACATAGTAAAATGATTATGGTGACAGTTCGCATATCTATACACATACGATAATATCCACTTTTGAACGCAAAATTCATCGCTTAAATGCAACTCTAGAGACCTACACAATCAATTGCCACCTTTATTTTTTATTTTCAGTGCTGTATACTTACCAAGCCAGTTTTTTTTCACATTCCGACCTCGGCTTACCTCCCAAACGGTTAGTGCTAGAAAGATGAAACTTTGCATGGTTAAGTGTATTTATCACGTCGACAAAGTGCTAAAATAAAATCACGAAAATTATTTGTTTTGGGGTAGGTTCCCTCCCCTACACGTACAGTGGGGATGTTTTTTTTTCTCGCGTCTACCCCATAGTGTGGGATAGCATTAGATAGGTTAAAGTCGTTAAAAGCATTGAGAGGTTACTAAGACGATTTTTTTTATTTAGGTATCCGTTTGCGAGATATTCAACCTTAAAGCGCATGTTTTGTTAAAATCTGAATAAAATCATGATGGTAGTCCATGTGATGAACTTTGAAAGAAAACTATAACGGCTTAGATAACTTTGTTAGTTCAGGAGTTATAGAACTAACCCTGTAGAACTAGCCTAACTTGTAAAATTCGCTTACTTGGAATAATTCGTGTTTTTCTATCTATAATATGTATGTATTTACAAAAAAAAAATTGTATATAAGTAGTTTATGAGCCATCTTGTTACCATAACACAAGCATTAGGTTGCTTAGCTTGGGACAAATGGTGCTGTGTGAAATGTCCAGGGATTTATTATTTATTTATTATTTATTATTCGTACAAAAATAACGAAATAGTAAGTAAACATGTAAAATATTAAAAATAATTACGGACTAATGGTTAAACCGTTTTATTCAATAAATTTATTCATAGTAATAAATACCAACCCCGCCTTCTAAATCCACGTGTCATTATGGGTGACTAGGAACCCTATTCTTTGCGTGGCCTGATACGCACTTGGCCGGTTTTTAATATTTAATGCTAACTAACTTTGTTGGTGGAAATTCAGTCAGCGTGAAACTACATCTTTACAAAGTGGTTTTGTTTACAGGCACATTAGTAGTTATAATTATTCAAATGGGCTCTTCATTGGCCTTCCCCTGAAGTTAATAAATGAGGAATAATTCGCTCAGCACTCAGCGCATAAAATATTCAGTGAGTTGTGTGGTGTGAGCAAACACTGTCTTTAATTATGAGGCTTTAAGTGTGCGGTCGGACGGCTGGCATAACTGCCCAGGAGTAAACCTAAAAGATATATTCCCAACATGTTTTAATACGGTTAAGTAGTTATTGAAAATATTTAGTATGTACAAAAAGACAACATAATGACAAAACCTTTTTGGCCATAGTCATATTATGCAGATTAACTTTATATTGAAACACAATATTGTGCGGACCTGCTCACACCGATAAACCGATTTAACCCAGACTTTGATGCAGTTGAAGCGGAATGCCCCAAGCCCGGGTATAAGTCTGCGGGTAAATTGCGGCCCGCGGGCACACCGGCGCGGCGGCGGCTCGCCGCAACCAGTAGGTACCTACGTCGCGGCGACAGCACATGACGTGAACTTTATGATATGGAATTCCTACTGCTCAACTACAACTGTTTTCAAAAGTATTTCTTCGCATTTTGCTGTATACGATAAAACGAGAGTACTTTTACAAGATGGTTTTTCTTTTATTCCCAAAGCTTTATCATTTTCAGCCGTGTTTGCTTTGTTACACACGAATTCAGGACAAAAGGTCGCCATAAAGAAAGGTCACAGTAACTATGTACTAAGCTCACAGCTTTGAGTCACTTTTGCTTGTACTAAATACCTGGCCGGTTTATGTAGGTAACAACGCAGTACCTGTTCTTATCTTTCCTTATTTTGTAAGCAGTAACTCTTGGAAGGACAATAAAATAACTCTAGGGAGGATAATATAACTGTTTTATTTATACCGGTGGTCTGAGATTATTTCTTTCTCTGAAAATGTTCGCTCCCAGCAGCGGCGCGCGGCGGTACAATAACAGACGCGGTACGGCGGTCTAAAGCGTCGGTTTGAATTTTATATGAATCTTAAAAATATCGTCTTGCCTGGTGAAACAACGAAATATCAGTAGGTTATATATTTCTAAATATATTTTGCACGTTCTTAAAACAATTGTGTGCCTAAAGATCTCGCTACAGAATAAAATATTGGGCAAAAATATATCATAATGTTTAAACCAACAATTATTGCAAAATGCAATGTAACATGGTGTAAATACGTAAAATAAATATACGTAAAAATACGTACATTGCAAAGCCACAATATACTTTTTATATTGCACTAAGAAACACTCGCCACTAGCTCTGAAAAATATTGAAATGCCATTAGGTTTTTTTTATTTTATTTTTCTTTACTTCTTAAAAGACAATATTTATTTTTTTTAAATTGAAATTGGCCTGGATGTAATTCGAACATATTTGATTGTACCTAAACTTTATAAGATTTTGCACCGTCTTTTGAAAAGGGTACAGTGACTACGCTAGACTCAGACCGACAGACAGAGATAAAAGGTCCGTAGTAATAAAAATGTCAGGGTTGTTAAAGAAACCTTGAAGTCACTTTATCGGGTAACCAAAAAAACTCTCAAACGTTACGAGAGTTTTCACAGGAATCGCTGACTCAAACTTCGGGTTTATTGACAGATTTGATGACAGTTTTACTTTATTTAGCTTTTCGTCCATTTTCGGAAAAGTGGTACACTTGAGTTGGCATGGCGATAACTTGTTTTATTTTGAGGGATTAGTAACTTTGCAATAAGTTTTTCGACATCGTTTGTTAAAATTACCAAAAGATAATAAGTTTTACTGTTAACAAAAATGAATAACATTGACTATAGATACTCTTATATAGCTATGTTCTCTTAGAGAAATTGGTGAAATACTACCTGAAAATTGCTTCAAATTGTTTCATGAACCTTGTTGTGTGAATTAAAAAAAAATCATTATAAGAATATCTGTGTCTTAGTGGAGTTTTGTTGTCAGCGCTTTGTAGTAAGAGCTTATTTACTCAATACAATTCTAAGCAAGTAGTTGCCACTCGATTTTATAAGCCCGTATTGGATATTACCTTTTAGTATCGTTCACGCCTCAAACGTTAACGAAAAGAGCTTCAATAAAAGTAACAAGTTTATTAAAAGTATTTCTCCGAAGTTCCTTGATATACATAATTATTATATCGTAATTGACGTTTGCTACGGTCCTATTTGGAAACGTCTTCCCTTAAAGACACCTTCATGTTTGTTCCGATGTCGGAGGTCTCTGATGCTGATATTTAAATATCACACACCTTTTTCCTTTACAGCTCAAATAGATGAGCGGCTCGCTTGAAACAAACAACATAACAGCAGACCACTTTTAACCAATAAAAAGCCAAAATATTCTACGCGAATAGTAAATCCACTTAACTGCTAGTCCAGATTATACAAAGCTTGCACTAAAAATATCGTACCTAACGCTAGGTTTCAACATCAATCAGATTTTATACCAGCAGAGAAGTAAATAATAATAATAAATAAATAATAAAAAGTGTTTATTTCTCACCACAAGCCAAAAAAACAAAAACAATACAAACAATATTTTACACAACAAGATATAGCTGACGTTTTTTTGGTCGTGGATCGCTGGTGCCTGTGGTAGGTAGTAACACCTGTAATACAGGTCACCAGGTCCCCACCTGTTTATGGTTTCATATTTGATAGCTTACATAATTATATCACAGCAAGTAACAAACGTTTCAAACAATTAGTGAGCTTATTAGAGAAATAAAAAAAAATATAAAAAAAAATCAATTCAATTGCCAATTAAATTTTATAAGAAGCTGCTTGTAGGCACTGTGTAGATACTCGTACAAACACGTTCCTAGAATAAGTATACCAGTAAACAAAAGACGAACACTAAAAGCCCAAAAGCGGTTGGATTTTATTATCACAGTTTACTTCCTCTTTTTGAACAAGTATTAGGTTTTTCCTTGTTGTGAGACAGAACAAATGGTTGGTTAGGATGCCATAAGAAATCTGATTGGATGTTCCTTATACATCGTTTATTAGAGAGTATTGTTCTAGATTGTGTAGGTGTTTTATTTATAAGGCAAATTATATTTCTTTAACATATTCACACGTTAATACTATGACATAATAATACACGTGGTTAAATTATCTTAATTGCAGGTAAATGCCCAACAACGTGCAACGTTGGCTGTATAAATAGCCCTGTGAACCGCGAGGTCCTCATGACCTCAAATAAGACGGACGATTACCTAGCAACAGAGACAAGCTTCTCAGTAGTAATTACAGATAAGCTTAGTACCTACTGCTGAGTGCACACGACATCATGAAGGCGGTTCGTTGTAGAGCAAGAACATTGCGATTAATATCTAGGTACTGTAATTTATTTTCGAATCAGGTGGATAAATAAGTCACGAAACAAAACCTACTTAAAAAAATTGAATAATATTCGGTTATGATGGAAGTGAAAACCAGTAAGTACCTCGATCTAGAGAAGTATTTACCCAGATGAATAATTCTATGTGACCTACTATACCATTCTAGCTCTCAGGCCAAGTTCATTCCACTTTTAACTTTGCAGAGCTTTCCTCTTACAAAGTCAACACCTCATTAATTCCTTTTGCTGGACCACTTTTTCTATTTCCGTAAAGCTTTGGTTTCATACGAAAGCGGTTAATGGTCACACAATAACGACTGTACAAATACAGAGCGTTTTTGACACCCTAATGTTAAATACTGGTGACAATTACAGATTTCCATGACGGCCGCTATCATTATGACAGAATCGCTCTTCTAGGAAACCGTAACTTTACAAGTATCACAACAAAACACTGCCGTTACCTTTCGAAAACGAATTACGGAAATGTAATTACAGAGAAGAGTTTTAAGGGTATTTAATTAAGTAAGATGACCCAACTTATTGAATTAATTCAGAGGTTGGTCGGGAAAGGAATTTCCATTTACTCGCCATCTGTTGATAAATGGACTATTATTTTACAAATACGGACCCGTTCGGGCTAAGAGGACAGGTGTTAGATATTGAGATATATTTTAAAGAACTCCTACTAAATGGTGAATTGATTAAATTACGTTTATTACAAATTAAAGAATCACAAACATATTGCGAAAACTAAAATAAATTTTATATAAAAGACAGATTTAGGGTGGAAATACTAGACAAATTAAATACCTTCATTTGATTGTGTACACCTCTTTGTTGTTGGTACAGGCAAAGTAAAATGGGTGACTGTGTAATATTTTCTGGTTTCCTATCGACTCTTATCCAAACTTTTCCAATATGCTGTTAGTATAACATTGATGGTAAAATCTTCCCTTAGTCTTTCTAATAGTTAATTTTATTAGCATTAAGTAGAATATTACGTATGAACGTGGCCACTCTCAAAGCTAGCTTCCGAGCATTTCAGCGTAAAAAACGCATTACAAATTAAACACACGCTGCGAAATATCCTGTAAGAATATAACTGTTACTGTCCTAGTCATTTATATGAGCGAGAAGTGCCAGTGCTCGTATGCAAGTTTAGTTCTATGTGTGTTAGTTGGATTGGAAGCGCGCCAAACACATCGCCTTATATCGAGGATCGAACGAGAAAGTTCAAGCAAACTGAAACAGGGTTAAGTTTTTCTAGCAACGATAGTGACGCGACAGGAAATTGGAGTCAAAACTAATGCGAATGGTTAGTCAACTGGACGGTTGCCTCCCTATAGCTACGACAACTTACAATAAGATTTTTCTTTCAACCCCCAATCCTAAAAATGAAACATGGCTGGGCAGGATATGTTATTGTCCTTTGCTCTGTGCCTTTTCTGAGTTAGTTTAAGGCTAGTTTAAATTATAAATTCCTAAACATATTTCTTGATTCTATCTCTCCTGAATTTTTGGCTTGATTTTTCGTAAACTCGGTTATGCAAGGAATATTAGCATAAACATGCTTACCACTTAGCCAGTGATATGAATGCGTCAGAAAAGAAGGACGAAAAACCACAAGTAATCAGATGGGCAATAAAAACATAGACTGGTGCTTCCGACGCGGATGTACGATCCGACTATCAGCCCGGACGTGTGCTAAAGACTTAAGGATAACTCATAGTAAATAAGTTCAGTAAGTGGTGAAACATGTTCAATGGCAAAAGTTTTGGCGTTGAATTAGAAGTCGCTATGGTTTCGTTACACGGGCTACCCCACATACGCCCCGTGGTTATAATAAAGTAGTCCGTGTAGAAAAATAAACTTACAAAAAAAACCCATCTACGTCAAAAACGCCAACTAAAAAGTATAAATAAAAAGAGTATAAGTAAAAAAATTACGATTCTTATCTGTTCGTCGGTTTTCAGTCGTATAACCGGAGTCAAACGTCATTACTAACTAAGGGCTAATCGACAGATAATTTTTATTCGTAGAATAAAATAGACGTCTGACAGATTTTGTATGAAAGAACTGTCAAAAATTTTAAATTATTCTTCGGATAAAATGATCTGACTTTGGAAACATCACCCTAAGTCATGTAATTAGGGCATAAATCGTACAGAAGACAGTTTTCAAGGCCCAGTATAATATTCTCATTATTTATTTTCCTAAAACCACATTTCAAGTAAGCCATAATGCTTGCTTTGGCATCGCTATCGCAGTTTGGAGTTCCCGTAACCTATTATTAAGAACTTTTCCTGTAACACATTCAAATCCAATTCAAAGTCAAACGGAACTGCATAAGCAAATAACGTTCGAGGAGGTAGAATAAGAAATGTAACGCGTTCCTACTTTGTAGAAGAGACTTAAGCGGGTTCAGATGAGCTTTATGAGGCTACAGATGGGAGCTGGTGCGGCACACGCGTGAATAATGCATGTTGCTCTCAGCGACGCGCGGACGCTGGATAAACTTCAGTGTCGGAAGTGTCAGCATGGACACTGCGATTGTTTTATTCAGAAGATTAGGGATTGGGGTGTTTTGAATTTTCATATTTATGATACACTTCCTTGGTATATTTTCGGCCATAAAAGTCAAAGCAGGTGCTGTTTTATGGACGAGGTTATGTTTGTTTAATGTCGCGATACTCGTACGTTAAACATTTCTGCGTGCAATGTACTTAGGAAATATATGACTTGGAACTTATTGTCTCAATATGTAGAGAACGAACAGGTATATAGGTACTTGGATATTATGTTCATACTGTTTTAAAATTATATTTAGTGTATTGTAATATTTTTTTAAATTCTTGTAATAATATTTGTCCTGAAAGAATATTTTTTTTTTAATATTTATTAGTAAGCATAACTTAACTGTTGTACAAATACCAATTATTAAGGAATGAATGTATCTGAAGTTATACCCGTAGAGCACTCATTAATTCAGAGAACTGACCTTGATGCTTCAATACGGAGCAAGGCTGTGACCTCATTATACTGCTCAACGTTTTTCTTATCTAAGTTAGAATATTAGCATTTACCTGGATGTGGTTAAATGTTCGAATATTATAAGCTTTTCATTGTCGATATTAAATATTTCCCTAGAATGCCTGATTTCAAAACAATTTGTTTTTAAGCTTGTGCCCTGGTCCTTCCAGGTACCGTGTCAGTGTCAGTGACGCGGGTGTGAGCGACTCTGAGTCGCTCGAGGCTACCAGAGATCAAAGCGACGACACTAGCCACGGAATAGGCTTTATAACGACATATTTTTAACTTTGGTCTAAAAGCTAGTTTAGAAGCACTTGATTTGACTTGAGCAAGGGAACAAAAACGTGTTTGTGGCGGGTATTTAGTCGTCTTCTCGTCATAGTCAGGCGAAAGCGCCGGTCGGGGCTCAGAGCGGCTAATGCTCTTAACATCCTAAATAATGCATCACATAACAACATACGAAACGGAAACGGTGGAATATATTTAATAACAGGGGTTCCCTCAGGGGTTCCCTCAGGGAAGTACACACAGTACTATGTACATAATTAAAAGGTAACCATTTGAAACATTAAGTAACGAGCCGACGGGTTGGACTGACGACTTTATATGCTCACGAGCTGCCTTAGTGCTTATGTAAATGTTGTAAATTATAGTTGTACTCGTTGAAACTATAATTTAAACGAAAGTTCATGTATACTTCGTACCGCCGCCGCCTCGCTACGGCGTAGGTTTGTAGTGGACGAAGACGCTACGTGCTACGCAGCTACGCTACTATACTGTCGTAGCACAGACATATCGTAGACAACGGCCACTCAATATTTTAACAAATACTTTTATGGTGGACTTGTTGATGAAAAGTGTTTTATAAAATCTGATTTATTCGAATCGATATTGTAAAGAGAAACATCACATCTTACCACAACCAGCACCCTAATTGCGTAACACACAATCAATCTCAATCTGAATCATTTTGAAGGATATTGCTAATCCATTGCTTCATATGTTCAAAAATTGTGTCTGATGTGTCTGCTCAACAACGTAAATAACGCAATGAATGTTGTTGAACTTTCAAAATAATAATAATAATATCCCTGGACATTTCACACAGCACCATTTGTCCCAAGCTAAGCAACCTAATGCTTGTGTTATGGTAACAAGATGGCTGATAAACTACTTATATACATTTTTTTTTTTTTTGTAAATACATACATATTATAGATAGAAAAACACCCAGACTCGGAACAAATACATGTAGGTCATACAAATATTTGTTCCGTGCGGGAATCGAACCCGCGACACGCAGCGCAGCAGTCAATCGCTTAACCACTGCGCCAACCGAGCCGTCACTTTCAAAATGAAACAGATTCCGATTGATCATGTGTTACGCAATTAGGGTGCTGTTTTTATAAAACTTGCTTACATTTCCTTCCACTCATTGCCCGGTCGAGTGCTGCGTCGTTTGATAATTTCCAGAGCACTATTCGTTTTAGAATCCGAATAAACTCGTACAGTATGCAATAATAAGTTTACTTTTAGCAAAACATTCTCTCTAAGCTCGCTAATACCTTCCTGGTTCTTGGAATAAAGCGGTTTCTTTGAATAATGTTCTAGTTTCGCAAGGGCTTCTTTCAGAGTAGGTTGGTTTATATATTAACCTACTTATGAATATTGCAAACAATAAAATACCTAATTTTAAGCAAGTGTTTGAATTTCAGATCAAATTAAATGTAACCTTAAATTTTTTGTAAACGCAAATAAATCAAAACCTATAGGGTACTTCCGATTGACCTAGAATCATAAAATTTGGCAAGAAACAAGGTCTCGCAGCACAAGTAAAGGTAAAACTCTGAAAATCCGTAGGTTTACCACATTTATTTTTCGAAGTGACCACAATTTTTTTTTGAACAAGCAGTATTCACGAGCCAAAAATAACATATTGTGAGAAATAACTTTTGTTTTGACATCCATAAAAAATGTTTGATGGTACGTTTTGAACTTTTATTTTCATACGTTCGTAATAAAGTATTATTTATCACAATTCGGACATAAACGCATACAGCGTGAGGGAAATTTATGAAAACGAGAGTCACTCGATGAGCAGCAGCTTGGCATTATTGCTTTTATATTTAGAAGTAAAAACGATGAATGGATTGTGAAAGATGATATGGTTAGAAAGGCAAGATAACAACCGAGAAGACAACTAATAGAGAAGTATGGAAGTCTTTAAACGATCGTTTTAGCGATAAGACCGCCCATCGTGTCACCATGCGTAGGTATTATTGAGTTTTTTTATTTTTTTACTTTTATATATGTAATTATTCCAATTAGGGTCGATCGATCAGGTTGCTTGCCGCGGTTGGTCCGTGGATGGGTGACCATTTTCACATACCAAGTCCCCTCCGTGCCTCGGAAAGCACGTTAAGCCGTTGGTCCCGGCTGTCATTCGTGGATCTATGACAGTCGTTACGGGTCGTCAGTAGCCCGAAAGTCTGACAACCAGTCTTACCAAGGGGTATCGTATTACCCAGTAACTGGGTTGTGGAGGTCAGATAGGCGGTCGCTTCATGTAAAATACTGGTATTCAGCTGCATCCGGTTAGACTGGAAGCCGACCCCAACATAGTTGGGAAAAGGCTAGGCAGATGATGATATGTAATTATTCCAGCAGTGGACTGCGATAGGCTAAGTAGATTGATCTGTTATTCATATGGTGTACATAATAAGGAGTATTCTATCTATCTATACAGTTATGAAAGCCGACCCCAAATTAATTGGGATAAGGGCAGGACAATGATGACTTAGCTTCGCCTTACTTACTGCCAGTTCAAACTGTGTCACCTGTTTACTTACGGATACTGGGAGCGTGTTATGGTTGGAACAATATCCAACAGTAGGCAAGTTACCTGAAACAAGAATGTTATTGTTAATCACCACACTTCAATCCCTGTACTTTAGGGTTTGTGAAGCAGTAAAAATAACCACATCAAAGCTGAACTTCATACAGCAAATTTTAATTATTTTAAGTTAGCGTAAGTTATCTACATAAATAAAAATTGATCTTCTTAATGTATGTACGCCCATAACTTTCGAACGACTGCACCAAATTGGATGATTCTTGGTTTTATGTGTTCGTTATTGTTAGGACAACGTTTGTATTCAATTGGACCCGGTGGTAGGTGGCGCTGGAGTAGTGTATGAGTAGGATAGGAGTAGGGTAGGAGTAGGGTAGGAGTAGGGTAGGAGTAGCGTAGGAGTATGGTAGGAGTAGTGTAGGAGTACGGTAGGAGTAGTGTAGGAGTAGGGTAGAAGTAGGGTAGGAGTAGGGTAGGAGTACGGTAGGAGTAGTGCAGAAGTAGGGTAGGAGTAGGGTAGGAGTAGTGTAGGAGTACGGTAGGGGTAGGGTAGGGGTAGGACACCACGCGAAAGAAGTAGCGCCGGGCAGCTAGAAATAATTTAAATGACAAAAAAACGTTTGCCGGGTCAGCTAGTTTTAAATAAATGGTGCAATTTGTTTTAACAGAGTCTTACGAAGTAGGTGTAAAAGGCCAGACAGATTGATTGTCCTTCTTAACGTGAATCGGTGCAGAGTTTTGCGCGGGTGTACTGGGTGTAGTCCTAGGCACAGTTTTAAACTAAATGTTTTCTCTCCCTGCAGTTGGGAAAAAACTCCTTGAGGTCATCAATCTTAATCTCCATAAGTAGGTATTTCAGTAGACAGCTACCGTGCATAACATAACAAAAGATTCATCGGAGTATAAATCTTCATGCACAAGCAGTCAGCCACAGTCAACAGCTGAACTGAAATTTAAATACATAGTCCCCATTCCTTATTGTTTAAAAAGTTCAACATCCTTTATTTAGGTTTTCCGTTTATATTCAACGTCTGTATTCTCTGGAGAGGTAGAGGAAGGGGCAGCCGAGGATGTCATCATGCTAATCGTACACCAGCTATGGAAACTAGTTTCTTTTTTAAATCCGTAATGTTTTTATATCGTTTATCTAACATTACGCTTTATGATTTCTTAAATGAGTTTCGGCATACCAACATTTCCTCGAATTAAGTATTCATTGCTCTTTCTGTAGAAAGATTCGATACCGAACTGAAACGAATTTATTTTTTAACCGGATTTGTATCATCAAAGGATCTCTCGCTCGAAGGATTTGAAGTTGACAATTCCTTTTGACGTTTTGTTTCATGTTATTTACATGTCAATATGTGTTGCAAGATTTTCATGGCATAAACATGTCAGCGTACGATAAGGAAAATATCAAGACGACCAGGCGGAAAGTTATGAGGTTCACTATTTATTAGCGCTTTTTATTCGACCATAACCGAACGGTTCTGAGAGTAATTTATTATCGAGTAATGTATTAAGTTAGGAAACCTGTTAACTTTTTTCCAGTTTCAACGAAAAGAATCAAAGGATTTCCAATCAAATCAAATATTTCATGATTTGCATAATTATTAACGTCACTGTGAAGTCTGGACGACGTTAAACAAAATAAAAAAGCTTGTAACAAACCGTATCAAAGCTCGTAATAGATTTGCCAAGCAAATATTTAATATCAAATTATACAAAAATAAACTCGAAAGCTGGCATAACTCTGACAAGGAAAAGAAAAGCAAAGACATGAATAACCAAATAAAATGTAACCGTCATAAGTAATGAAGACAGACGTCGAGGTGGCAAATAATAAAGTCATTATTCATTTAACCGTCTTGCGACGAATTTGTTAATGAAATAATAGAGCAAACAGGTGACTTGCAATTTGACGATTTGATAAAATTTACAGAGAAGGAAATATTCTGCTTTAGATTTTCATTGTATGAAATGTAATTGTATTAAATAATTTACAGCGGTATTATCGGAAAAAGAAATAATCTAGAAGGATGAAATAAAACCTTGCGTTTAAGTTCTCCCGCAGTTTGCTTGTAGAAAGAAGTAATTATTTTGATTGGGATAATTAGAAAACAACCTTTATTTTCTCATACCTATTTATATCTTGAAGATATACGATACCTACTGGTGGATTCAATAAGAGCATCAACTTAATTAAACTTTAGCATCAGATAGACTAGATACTGTTTGAAACACAGTAAGAACACGTAAACATAACGACCCACAATTGTCTACAAATATTGATAACTATTGGCCTATTGCCTAGATACAATACGCGTATCTTATATCTTAAGCCAAATAACTTCTTCATCTTGTATAAATTCTACTACATATTATAAATTGTGTGGCTTATAAAAGTGGAATGAAATAAAAGTAGAGGCTAAAATTAGATTTTGTTATCTTATAATACCTGAAACATTCATGTTTTCGTTACTGGCTCTAACTTCAAAACAGCTATAAGAATTAAAACTGTAACCACACATAAATAGGTTAAAGAAAAAAAATATTTTCAGAAAACAAGTTTTATTAAAAGATGATAATTATTTTCATACCCGAAATGAGTAAGACAAAATAATTTTACCATTTAACTGAAGACGTAGCGTACTGTAACGTTAAAATTGAACGGGTCGAGGTACATAATTTACATATTTTCATTTCAGTTCAAATCCACCGGAAAATGTTCCGGAACTCTACAAGATATTATGAAAATCTTGCTACCTCTTGTCGTCTAGTCTAATAAGCTTGTGTTTAAAAGAGACAACGAAGGCTGAACCTTAGATATAATAATAATATATGTACCTACTTACATATATTATGCGGATACATAATTCCCTGGTTCCATAATTATGTAAATGCATTCCGCCCTGTGTACGTTTCTGTGAAGTATTAAATAATATTCCATAATTGTATATTTTTTTTTATTATAGATGTTAATAATATAACTTGGTAGCCGTTTTTCTTTTATGTTCTTTTCTGTTATATAATATCTTATTCTCTCGTTTCGCTTTCGGGAAGTTTGGAAATGAAAAAATTACGGTTTTGATTACAAAATAAGAATATTTATGACACGAGAAGATAAGAATTCATATTTTATATCACAATGTCGAGTTAGTTAGTAAGAGAAAGGCGGCATAGGTACTTACCTAGTGTTAAAATTGTATGCAAGCAAGGTGGTAAAACAAAAACCGCGTAGACTTTAAACACAGTTCGAACATTAGAAAATAAACTATACAAAACGTTGCGAGGCAGGGGCGGGTCGCTAGTTAAATATAAAATTAAAAACCTAAAATTACACTGGCAGAATTAAAAACACTAACACGTTTGTCCAAAGTATCAAATCCAATTCAGATTTTATTTCATTACTGAAAATGCAAAGTTAGCAAGGAGATATGAAGAAAGCTGCTTGAAATCAGTCTAGAAATATACATTTAGTGAAATGTTTACTTAGAAGCTTCCATGTTCAATGACATACATATCTTGTAGGAAAAAGGATTGAAATATAATATCCTGGTCTTTTTTGAAAATGGAGGTAAAATCAGGTCAATTTCAAAATGTATTACAGACACTCGGCATTATTGATGCCAATGAAATTATGACTCCGATACTGATTATGTTTGTGCCTACTAAGGCAATTCGCAGGAAAAGACTACGTAAGTGAATACACAATCAATGCATTTTTATTTCTTCCAATAGGTTGTCTGTTTCCCCGAAAGCGCTACAGCAAGCAAGCAAGTTTTAGTAGAAAGCCATATCAGAAAACATAACAAGTGCCGGAATCTCGGACTCCTCAGGTTAGTGGAATCAAGAACTAGCAGTGTCGGTGAGCACTATGCATCATAGCACGTCAAATATATGGAGGCGCGGGTATGAGGCGTCCGAACTTCGTTACACTATTCATCACACTGTTACATCGTCAGTCATTTCTACAGGTGATTTATGTGTAGGGAAATACAGTCAGGTCAAGTCACGTGTACCTAATAATGTGGGTTTTATTCATTTTCGTGAACATCCATTGCTAAATATATGGATGTTTGATTTTAATAGATAAAGGTAGGCCAATGTATAATGAATCTGGCAAATTGTGTTTCCGCGATATACTGGGTGGCGCAAAAGTAGTGGCACTAAAGAAAATACCTTTTTTTTTTTTATATGACATTTTCTGTCATTCTGTTGTTGAAAATTGTGTAGTGAACAAATGTAAAATACACTGAAAATAAACATGGACCGTTTTACTCCCCAAGAACGTGGAATAATTGTGTCAATGTTCTTACGGAATAATTCATCAGTGATAAGAACACAACGTGAATTTCGTCGACGATTTCCCCACCGTCCGGCACCGATTGGTCGCACAATTCGACGCTTTGCCACACGCCTTGAACCAACTGGCTCAACATTGGATAGACCTAAGTCTGGGAGACCAAGAACAGGCCGTTCAGCTGAAAATATCGATGCTGTGCGCGAAGATGTGGAAGAGTGTCCAGAAACATCAACGAGGCGACGTGCCACGCAAACGAGAACGCTACAGAACCATGTTACGTGAGTTTTTGATACCCAGTTTGGACGAATTGGGGCTGGAGCACATCTGGTTTCAACAAGACGGCGCTTCGGCACACACAGCGCGCGACACTATGGACTTAGTGAGGGACGCTTTTCCAGGCCGAGTTATCTCTCGTTTTGGCGATTTGCCTTGGCCTGCAAGATCACCCGATCTGACCAGTCCAGACTTCTTTCTTTGGGGTTTTTTGAAATCTCGGGTGTATGTGAACAAGCCACAGACTCTCGCAGCTCTAAAAGAAAACATTCGTCAAGAAATAACGAACATATCGCAGGAAGTGTTACGGCAAGTTATGCAAAATGTCATAAATAGGGCTCAAATGTGTATCAACTCTGGAGGTCACCATTTAAAAGACATCATCTTTAAATCCTAATGGTACGAAATTTAATGGCACAAATATACATTTAAAAAAATCTAAATCTAGTTTTCTAATTTAGAAAAAATGTTATAGCTGAACCAAATAGGGTCTTTACTTTTGCGCCACCCAGTACATTCCAAATAGCTTTTAGTTAAGCTGATCAAGTTTAGCATCAAATGCGAGTTGCTGCTCTTGTATAATTTCGGCGCGGCTGTGTGCAAGTGAGACAAGCGTAATGTTTGCAAGACCAACCAATTAGCATTGCACTAGTGATTTAGGCAAATGCTTGTAATGCGGAAATTATACAGGTGTTCAAACAACGTTAGTTAGTAAACTCAGTCGGTGCATTTCGTCACAGGGTCTCTTCAAACATTCTGGAGCTTGTTACACTGTGTGCACATACGAGTGTTGTCAGCCGGTGGGGGTATCATCTAAGTTGTTAGAAGGAACAGTTTTCTCTTTATAGCATGTATTGCAAACTGTTAAGAAAACTGCTCGGAGCTACTCAAAGGCATTAAGGACAGAAGTTCTGTGTTGTGTGGAAAATAAAATAAACGGTCAGAAGTTACTTTTGAACTGACTGACCGATGAAGAAGTGAAAATGGGCCTAATGTTTTGTCAAATAAGTACTTAGTACCTATAAAAAACGAAGATGACATTGCAGTAGACAAGTTCTTGAAATAGTCAGCCAGTAGTCAATATTGCTGCTTGATACATTGAAATAAATACTCTACGTGTGAAGTCTGTAGGGACAGCTGAACAATCAATTGCTTTGATGTTCTATTGAAAGGGTAGGCTTATTTACACTGCCGCACTATTGATGAATGTTATCGAACTACCGTCTATAAAGTAATGAATGGTTCCTATTTAATTGCTTGCACCATCTATGAAATTGAGAAAGTTGCGTGTTTCTTACAAAGCTTGTTTCACTAGCAAATCTTGTTTCAACATTTAGGTATATGCTTAGAAATTATATCAAACTGGAAATTCTATCGCAATGACAAGTTTCACTGCCGAATTCTGCTGATTCGATTTTGATAGTTTCTGAATGGCCTCTGATTTCAATAGTTTAACGATTGGATAAGCTCCATTAAAACCCTAACAAGACCTTTCCTGCGAATGGAGGATGACCGAGTTCTTGGTTAAACTGGTCGTTATTTAATGGTTCAAAGTTAATGCTATAAATTGCAGCGTGGCAATAGAATCGGTTATGTCCAAGTAAAATCTCCGATAAAACATAACTCTAAAACTTTTACATAGTCTTATATTGTCATTTTGGCACATATTTCTTCACTTTGGCATCATTCAATAGGTTTTGTAGAATAGTTCTGAACTGAAATCATCATTTTCTAAATTATTAAAGAAATTAATATTTTTAAGATATAATTTCGTAAAAATTATGCGATAGGTCATGTGACGATATACTCGATTCAGAGGACGATTGACTGTGTGTAGTTGTAAACCGAAGCAAACTTTATGTATAAGACATAAAGTTTCTTTTGCATTACCAATAGATATAATATAATACGAGTATTCACGCCTATAATCCCACGCACTTTTCGCCAGTTATGTTTAAGTTCCATGTTATAGGGGACGAGCCTATTGCCATCAATCGTGTACAAATCCAGACTCCAGGCTGCTTCTAGGAAATTCCAGATGAAAAACCCCAATAACACTTTGCCCGACCTGGCAATCGAATACAGAAACAAAAAAAAGAAAACGAAAAAAAATGCCACGCGCCTTTGTTAGTTTGCTTTGTGGTGTCTAGGTGGCGCCATCTGCTGTTTTAGCTTTGCGTAACATTCCTTATTTATATAACTTATCACGAAAAAGTTTCTGTGCCATGAAAAAAACAAAACGTACTGGACAACTTTGAAAAAAAATATATGAATGCCATTTTCTTGACAAAGAAAAAATAAGTAGAAAGGAAAATTTTATGGCATCTTTATATATTATTATACCCAAAGTAGCCAGTACTGCAGAATACCATATCAAAACAAAAAAGGTTGCGACTTAATTTTGAGACCTGAATATTTTAATATCTGTCACAACGACATTAAGTTTGAGCTGAGAAGAGAATAAATCTGGGAATTCCGGAATAATGTTTGTTTGTACTGTTTTAATAAATATCTTGTTGATGTCAACAATTGATACAGAACAACGATTATTGTATAACTTTAGTAATATCGCATTTATAGGTTGGAGCTTTGGTGACATAGTTTTGGTCAAACCAATGGACCTTGAGAGTCGTTAAACTCTACTTTACATTTTGTTTAGCTTTTGTGTTGCTTGTTTTCTTACGGGAAATTCATGTAGTAAGTAACTAACTTAGCATTGCATGTAAAGATAATAATTATAATTATATGACCAAAAATCACGCCTGTGAAGGGTGAGGCAGAGGTGAACATATATGTAGGTTCTCCCACATTTCGCCAGCTATGTTTAAGTAAATATATGGGATATTAAAAGGCGAGCCTGCTACTGAGACATTCCATACCGTATATTTATACACAAGCTGTTGTTTTGCATCCTCGTCAAAATATAGGAGGCTGTTATGAAAGACATAAATAATCAAATAAAATTATGATCCCTGGTAAATAATGAATATATACATACTTGTTTTTGTGGTTATTTAAGTTTGACAGTATTTCAGAGTACACCACTTTCAAAGAACAGAATCGCGTTATGGTATCGTATAAGCGGCCGCGTTTTTATATGTGTGTAAAAGGGCAGTTACAGTGCGGTCTCACACAGGCTGCGTTTTAAAATACGTGTCCCACACAATTCCGAAAAATAGAAAAAAACATATCTACTTATTTTATTATTGAATCGTGTCGAGAATCAGTAGCATAGTTACCTCCTTTAATTTGACCAGGATGCAAAACGACACCTTGTATACATTAAATAACATAACATACATGTCGGAAATAATATATCAGTTCGTTTGACTATACCGGAAGCCAGCGCCGAGTGGCGTTCGACAAAGTCTAGTAGTCTAGCTTGACGTTCGTGCGAGTCGACGAGAGCGAGGTGGAGCAGCTCTCTTAATCATTGGACATCGAACGGACAACAAGTGCTTAGAAACAGTCTCGCGTTCCGCGTCGTTGTGTCATGTACCTACAGTATGTGATTCGCTAGTGTGATTAATTTGTTCGTAAAAATATGATCTGATTTAAACTGCAAACGGTTTTTCTATTGCGCAATAACCGACACCACCCATAGTACGCCCACAGTATTTCAAATATTGCTGATGATAACGAGAGATACGTACCTTCTCCGTCATACAAAATATACATACTACAACACATACACACACAAATATGCTGCCATATATTTCCTCACCGCAGACCTCTATCAAACTTGAAAATTACGCATAAACTAAATCACTTCTCACAAGAACGCTCAACTGTTCCCCTAACCGTAACATTTAGGATGGTTTATGTTAATTGCCTATTCCGGACAGTGCGGCCTTCGGGGAACATGTCCATAACGACGATAGGAAATTGTAACTGAGTTATAGTCAATGGCTTCTTTGTCTGAATACTAGACTTTTCTTGCTGCGAAAAGAAATGTATGTGAGAATGTAAAGCAAACAGCATCTCGTTACGCTGAAAAAATAATGATTTAATTGCGTACAAAGAAATATTTATTGCAGAAGGTACAGTGGTTTTAACATTTATTCATACACAGCTTAACCAAATGAAAGCTGTGAAAAAAGAACGACCAAAGAAACGATAATGAACAGTGTGATAGATGACATGCAGAAAGGGTGTGATTACTGAGATGACGACTAATAGAGATGTATGAAAGAAGAAGCCATGCTACTTCGGCCCCAAATAAACTAGAATAACGACAAGCCAAACTCGAGGCGATATTTTTTTTTTATATATTCCTCGTTTACTCTTACCAACTGTCGGTATATCAATTTGCACGCTACACGGGTTTTGTTTGGCTCGCTATTTAAATACGTCCGATGTTTTATGTTGTTCAGTGTATTTGAAATTTAAAACAGAAATGTTGCCTTTATTTACCAGTATGTTGTACGTTGTTCTATTTTTTTTTATGTAGTAGATGTGTTTCAGAATAAAATTTAATTTAGTACAGGATTCTCGTCTGCAGTCCGGTGGGAATGTTCCTGGAGAGTGAATACTTGAATAGACTACAAATGCCGTCTCAGTATCTTCGAATAAGATCAATATAGGAATGAAAAGGATTTCCTTGTTCCGAAAACGAGGAAGTTTATTTCAATGCATACCAATCCAATCAGTATGAAGAATTTAAAGGGATTTGAACTGAGATTTTGCACAGAGCTTTTGGGAGCTTGCTAAAATTACCATTGTGGTACAGAAATAGCAGGAAAGAAATGTATAGGGACCGTCATAACCATAAAATGTATAGTCTGCAGTTCTCCTTATGCGTCCCTCTGTGACGTCCTGTCAGGACAATTTAGGCGAGTGGTTTGCCGCGGTTAGTAGATTGTACCAAACTTATCTATTCACTCCAATGCAACTTTCATTGATTGTATAGCTTGCTGCCCAGCTTTGATGTCGAGAATGCTTTAACCGGAAAACAGCTAGTTTGTTGGTATCTAAGTCAGATAAGGGAAATTTAGAACTACTACAATTTTATGTATTTAAATACGTCGAAAGAGATTTCAACTAAACAAATCATGTCAACAAAAAAATAAAAAATTACCCACATAACACTCACATTCCCTATTTCCCCCATTATCTCCAGAACGGAAAGTTTCTACAAATTAGTTTATCCCTGAAAAGCTTTTCACTTGACCAAATAAACGAATTTTTATTCCAGTGTACGTTATTGTTCTCTAATCCACGAAAAATGGATCAGTAATTGTCTT
Source organism: Apamea crenata (assembly GCA_949629185.1). Taxonomy (NCBI): domain Eukaryota; kingdom Metazoa; phylum Arthropoda; class Insecta; order Lepidoptera; family Noctuidae; genus Apamea; species Apamea crenata. Next base: position 5,536,164 of record OX451371.1, on the reverse strand, counting down.
ATTGTTTTCCTAGTTATTGCAATAGCGGCCATTGTTTTTTAATACAAAATAGAAGGCAACAAAGCTTTTTTTTAAATAAAAGTCTTTCGCAAAATCCTTTGTGATGAGGAACAGAAACAAGAGAATTTAATTAGGTTAGCAGTTGAGTGCTGGAATTATATTGTGACCAATATTTTCTGCTACACTGCATTGTTCGTCCAACCCATGTCTACTTGACATTTATTTCTGAGAATAGCTCGCCACACGTTTTACGTTTTGGGAAACACTGGAAATATGTACACTGAAATACTGTGAGAGCGGCAACATATTATGTTTTATCATGTTGTTTATTCAATCGAGTGACGGTGTTCCGTACCTATTATCAAAATTACAAGGAATGAAAAACGAGGTTTTCATAGGCTGCCGCAGGCCACCTCTTTCTCGGAACTAGTGGCTATTGGTAAACCCTAAGCTAATCAAGCTAGCAAAGCAAGCAAGCAAGGAAAGGTTAGCGTAGGTGTACTGTCCTATACCTGTAAAGGTGTTCAAAGAAGTAAAATTGGTAAGTCCATAACAAGTCTGGCATGACGATACAACAAGTGACGAAGCCAACTAAGTACCTATTGTAATAAAACTGCTCACTTCACTTCACGTATAGGTATTTATTGTTTTGGTTTTACAATATAACAACTCTGATAACTTATATGCAGATGGAGACTAGCAATGTAACGACCTCGATGCGACCATCATAACAGATCTCTTTCTTTCTTTTTTAAAAAAACGCTTTCCCGCCATTATCTTCCACTGACAGCTTTTTCAAAAAAGAAGCACACAAATTGAATCGTTTCGGAGTTGCCAGCACAATAAGTCGATTACAGATAAATGTATTTTCTTTCTTTTTTTTCTCTCGGAAAATATAATACATTCCGGCAGCTGCCCAGTTAACGTTAAATACCCAGTCGCAGCCGGTGGGTGGCGAAAGTGAACCGGAATATCCGCCGGTGATTAGCCGGTAATTATACGAAACGTCCGGATAACGAACCGGATTAACATGTTTATGTTCATGTGTGTTTACACACGAGCACGCTGAACCCTCAGGATTATTTCCTATAATTTTAATAAATATCTTAGCTTCAATACTAAGATTGTTTCAATAAAACAAAAGTTTTCACCTACAATTTTAAAATAAAACCAACAAATTCTATCAGTATTTCAAAACATGATCTACTGTTGCTCTGTACTTAGGTACATTGACTTGAAAAAATTCCACCCATTCGTGCTGAAACGCTCTTGAAAACTAATTCAGTCGTAGGTACCTACTGTCGTAATCGACCTTTCTGTGTCGGCCTCCCGAGATATTTAATTACACAATGCTAAGTCGAGGTATTCGCGTTTTGCTTTTCGTTTTGCAAACAGTTACAGAAGAACGGATGCGGAATATATAAATAAGTAATTATTCAAGGGGTGGGTGAAGAGGAGGAGAGCGTAATGTACTTGTTTTTGTACAGTTTCATGCCTCATTACAAGTTGAATTAGTGTAGTAGGTGTTATATAACTATCTAGAAAGTGTCTGCTTTAGTATTATTATCAAAGGTGATATTTCTGCGTAGGTACAGATCATTGCAATAATAAACAAATTTAATACAAAGTTTACACATTATTATTTGGGTGATATAAAAAGTAAGAACCAATTCTGAAACTATAAGATTGTCATAATACATTGACCTACAAAACGACACAAGCCGCATGTGGTTCATATTCATGTATATTCACACTCACGCACGCTGCTCTGCTGCTCTGGAGCCTCACTTCCGATATTCACTGCCGGTCGCCATTGTGCTCGCCACATTATAGTACAGCGCATATTGTTCGACGTCCTTTCACGATTTTTGACATGACAATGTGAAAATTTCCGGTGTGAAGACTCCGAAATGCAAAATAATTGTGTGGGGTACACACACAATTATTTTACATTTCGGAGTCTTGGAAAGGTTATATTATGCATTTATTTTAAATTGTAAAGAGAGACATATTGTTAGGTAATTATGTGTGAAGAATGGGATCCGTAAAGCCATACCTGATTACAATGACTGGTTAAACTATAAGCGGTTCCATCGATGCACAATTGATAAACTATTTTAACTTTAGGTCTAGCCAACGTAGTAAGCGTCATCGTCGTATTTTTGAATTGCCTACTTCCACTTTAAATACCACATTTAATAGCCCACTAACACGTATGGCAAAGCCATATAATGAAAGGTCCAACTTGACAGATATTCCAATTGATATTTTCTCCATGAGTTTTGCTTCATACAGACGTTCTCTATTTAGACAGTGTGAAGAGTGCACGTCTATGTAGCTCAAATTGGTTTGTTTTGTTTTATTTTGTAGTGTTCTAGATTATGATCTACTAGACACACTTTTTATTGTTCTCCTTTGTCTGTAGTATTTTTTTTAGTTAAATGTCATGCATACCTGTTATTTGCATGGTTATTGAAATGCCAATGTTAGGTGATATTTAATTTGAATTGTAAGTGACTGTGCTGTTGGTGTGCTTAATAAAAATAAATAAATATACGTAGCTATCACTTAACTGTCTGCGTTATTTACAAATTCCTTTACCCTGCCTCAACGCCATCTCATCAATCGTTCATCAATTGTTTCTCCGTCAAGTACTAGCAATTCATCAAGCTCTCGCTTGTAATCTCCTCGCTCCGTCTAATTGTAGATACGGTAATAGTCTACAATGGGACCATGCTGACGGTACGCTCGGACAACGGTGACATCCAACTAATTTACGATGTCATAACTTACTCGCCGACACTCCGGCTGTGGTTTTGTTTTATAATTTGTTGGTTTATAGCAAATCTTTTTTTATTCGTTTTACACTGTGTGTTGAAAGTCGGTTGTGAGTGACGAGTTTTGGGTCAACTTTTTGTTACTTCATGTTACGATGAAAGTTGACTGTATCGCAGTCCGCGGCCAAACGTCCCTAAGGTATATGTTCACTAAAATATTTATAAAACTTCATTTATTATTACTTATTTTTCATTAGCCTTTGAGCATAGCAACTTGCTCACGCTTTAAAAAGCCCAATAACCACAAAACGGGAGATGCTGAGTGCCCTGCTAGGAAAATAGCGGAGTACAGGTACATCAACTCTATCGACTACGAGGGCGCCTAGAGCGTCATACCAGACCAGCCAGACCTCCGTGATTAATGCCTGCTGCTGACTCATCAAAACACTGCACTGGCCTACAAATACTCGATTTATTTGATGTTTAAGCACATTAGTTGCCAGCAGCAAAACTCAAATAAACACATTGACTCGAACGTGATTTAATTTTGTGCAATATTGACTTTAACCCACTGTTTGTGTTTATCTAGGTTATAAAGTGCAAGAAACTATTATTTACGCAAACTAAATAATTACGTATAGGTATAAATAAGACTTTTTGTTATTTTGATATTTAAGGTAAAAAGTATTTAAGTAAACGGGGTATAAAATAAATGAATTAAATTTTTGTCATTATTTCAAGACTTATAATGTTAAATATTGTTAAGAATTTTATTGTCCTACAATTACCATAAAGTATGCTCATGCCGCCTGTGATACCGGTTTATCCTAGTACAGGCATCTAACATTATTATACCTTTGTAAGTTATTTCTAAGACTTTATGTAAATATTTTACCAATTTAATACTGAATAAAATATTTGATATTATTATTATAGCAATGGCAATTACGAAATAATGACGCGGCTGTTACTATAAAAAAAAATGTATTCATAAACAAGACATCACGCCTGTTTTTCCAAAAGGATTAGGCAGAGGTGTCACGAGGAATAAAATATACCTTCACGTTGACAATTTTTCAAATTCATATCAACACAATGCATTGCAAAAGAAAGTGCACGAGCTTTACTTTAAAGTGATGTACTAATCGTTGCACCGTATCTCATAATTGTTTACTTTTTTTCAATGCATTGTAAAGAAAACATTATCAGATATTAGTGTATTATTATTATGTCGTTTATTTATTTACTTATCTTACTATATTATATTTTTAAATATAAAAAAATAAGTATAAAAAAAACTATAAAAATAATATTATTTTAGTTGACTTTGACATAATTATCTTGGGACCCTGGGGTCCCGGACCTTTGAAAGGCGTACTAGGGGCCGAAGCCAACTAAAAAAATTTTATTATTATCTCCTTTATTTCATTTAAATACATATAATTTACATTTTTAAATATTTTTATAAACAAAAAGATAAAAAAAACCATTATTATTATGTCGTTTATTTATTTAGTTGTCTTATTTTATTATATTTTTAAATATTAGTATAAAAAAACATTAAAAAATATTTAAAAAATAGTGATCCACCGGTCGCGGGAGCAGGGTCCAAGCTACCGGTGGTTAGGGCTGCAGAGACAGAAACCTCCTCACAATGCGAGCCGTATCGAGGAGTACAGTCACGAGCAAAAGTATGTACTCGGTTTTATTCAAAAGCGATTTACTCCTTTATTTTTTAATAACATTTTATTTTGTTTCGAACATAGCATTTTCGAACTCATAGGTTTATGTAATGTGTCGTATTTCAACTTCGCATTCGTTATTTCATGAAAAAATCGCAGTTGAAAGTTGCCAAGTGTTGACATATTGGTGCTCGTGACTGTACGTACTGCCTTCTGAATCAGGCCCTTGATCCAACCGCCTATTATTATTACTAAGACTGTATGTATATCCACGTTACAACGAAACAGTCCAAAACAGAAAAATGTACATATCGAATGAAAAAAGTCAGCCTCCTCTTCTTCATTGTAAATATTATGTTGTTACCAAATTCTCCCAAGTTTTAATAATATATTAAAGCAAAATACGTTAGTATTAATTAGAGAACTTCGTTTTCTTGTGCTTATAAGAAAGGATCATTAAGTGTAATTAAAATTAATGAAAGTAATTTTGGATAAACACGACAAAATTTCGCGTTAATACGAGAGAATGTATGATGCTAATGAGCGGGTATTAAGTAACAATATTAGCATTATAATTCAAGTTGAATATCTTATAAACAAGTGGAGGTTCTTTGTGATTTTCATTCTGTAAATTAAGTTTATTGGTTTTGTTTTAATTAGATATTAAGTAACACAGTAATTATTATAAGGAATGTTGCTTTCGGAATGACTAATGAAGGTTTTGCCTATAAAAACAGCTAGATCTAGGTAACTAGGAATCAAATTAACTAATAGTCCCATATCTGTCATTACAAAGCTGTATTCACTATTTTTATTGTATCACAGAAACTATAGAAAGCTGTATTAACAATATTTTTTTCAAGGTATACAATAAAACCGAATTGGCGATAGACGCGATAGAAACAATTTAGATTCGACATATTACTAACTTACGTTTTATTTTTTGTTGTATGTACAGTCTGTTGTCAACATTATCTGACCCACCCTAAAAACAAACGAATTTGGACCCTCTACCTGTAACATTAAGGTTTATTCAATTTATATGAGTTTAGTAGACAAGTGCTCGAGAACTCGATGAACAAATACAATAATAATACAGACACGCAAATTTGATCTCTATAACGTCAGCATTAAGTTATATGTTAAAACTACTTGTTATAATATAATTAGTGTAATAGCTTATTTTAATTACTGCGTTCAAGTAATTCTGGTCTCGTGGTCTGTGTATAAGACTGAGAAAAGCAAGTTGCGAGATCAAATCCTGCGACGAAGATATTGTTTTGCTTTCAATTTAGAATTTATTCCAAAAGTATTTCTTGTATTATTGTAAAGAACTATAGACGGATAATCTTCAAATATAAACTTTCTAAAATGGTAATATAAACTTGTAAGCATGTAGCATAACTTGTAATAAGTGGGTAGTTGAAAAAAAAATATTCGTATTCAGTATAAAACTGGTATTAAAATGCTACCAAGGGTATGCGGTGACTACGCGCAAACATATTTTACCTTGCTTTATAAAATTGCAAAAACAACGTCTCTTTACAATTTTTTATTTTCTATTTTATAGGTTAATAATTATTTGCACGAGGAGAAGCTTGCTTACTTGTGCTGTGCAAGAATAAACTTTATGATAGTATTCTATATGGTTCAAATTGTTTAGAATATTCCGTCTAGCATTACAATTACAACTAAGATCAAATTTCAATACCGCTTATAAGAGTTGAGTTGGTCTTGTGGTCACTAAGGTAGTGCGGTGTTCATCGTTGTCTACGTTCGAAACCAAGTTTGACCTAATTATAGCTTTTTGCTCTGCTGTTCTGAGATTCGGTTATACTTATGAAGTGTGACTTATAAGCTTTTCAACTTTAACGTGAACGAGATAATGATTAAAATAGCTTAACAAAATGATATATAATGCCGGTGGCACCGACATTGTTAGGTGGGTTTACCTTAACGTTACGTGTTAAAGATCATATTTGCGTGTCTGTATTGTTATTGTATTTATTCATCGATTCCTCGAGCACTTGTCCGATAAGCTCATATAAGTTGAATAAACCTTAATGCTACAAGCAGAGGGTCCAAATTCGTTTGTTTTTAGGGTGGGTCAGATAATGTTGACAACAGACTGTACGTTTGGTCACTATAACCTTTATTGATTTTGGAATAAGGTGGAATATTGAACGAAAAACCCTTAAAGTTCCTTTTCCAATAGAAAAAAAACTTTGTCTGAATTCACTTTCAGTGTCAGGTAATAAAGCGTGTTTATGGCGATCGCCCGAGAGAGCTCGTACTGTCCACTAAATGGATGTCAGATGACAATAAACGTAACGGAAACTGTGCAGAAAACAAATAAAAGCTGAAACAATAAACAGGGACCGTTTGATTGGTAATAAAATGTTTTACGTACTTGCATTAAACGTTTGTTCTTTTTACATCAGCACAAGATTGGTTATAAGACTATGTGACGCGATAGTCACCGTGACTTCTTTTATACGATGCAAGACTCAAGCAGCAATTTTAGTAATAGTTTCCATTTTCTGAGTAGCTACTCGGAAATATAAGCTACTGGGCAGACGAAATCTAGAGCAAAGCTTATATATTTTAGCACACAAATACCGTAACCATGCACATAGGTATTTGAGCAATAAATTGCTAAACTTAGTTGCAGCAGTGGCTCCCTCTTGAATAAATTTCACATTTATTCCGGACGCGACCTCGATGCTACACTTCAAGGCTATGAAAGTGAAACTCGCGTTTTGATTCATTGTCGTGACGCCTACAGCGGACAAGTGCTAACATGTTTATACATAAGATATAAAGCGTTAGAAGAAGAAGTGTAAGAGTGTTTTCCCACTGTATCCGATCCCAATCCGAATTCAAGATCCAAGTTCAATCTGAATTGGGAATGTTCTAAATTCGGACGGACAGAATTCAGATCTAGTGCGCAACCCTCATACAAATATACTACATACAAACAGTGCTACAGCTACTTCGGACCGATATTTCTCAGATTCTCTCAAAACGCTCTTCGACTAGCGACGGAAATATTTTATTTATTTATTTAAAGAAATAAAGTGGCATCAAGACTTCATAATATAAGTTTACTTGGAAAAGCCTCTATTATCATTTGCTCCCTTAACATTATGTTCACCCTAGGACGAGGCTCCATTTCAGAGGTAGAGTTGCGTATAGTTAGTTAAGTGCACCGTACAGTCATGTGCAGACGAGCGACCAGGGTGTATTAGTTTAGGATCCTTAACTAACTTTGTAATCCTTAACTGAATATTAAACTGATTACTATACAATATACATCAGACATAGCATTTATAATCTGGTAATGCTCCAGAGTGGATAAAATTAACTCGAACTGCATTGTGAGAAAAATAATGACGATATTTCTATTTTGTTAAATGAAAAGTTTTTGTATATTCTAGATAGTGCGCTAGCTTTTTGTCTTTTAGCTAAACATATAGCGTCATTGTTTGTTTACACTCGTTGCTTTGAGATGACTTGGAGGAAACTGGTGCGGTCAGTGGCGCCTTTAACGGTTTCTTTTGGTTAGTCGAGTGACGTTAATAGGGCAAAATAAATACTCTGGGGTGGCTTGAAGTTAAATTGTAGGCAAACCTCAACTAATAACAACTTTACGACTGTTGAATGGTAACAAAGCGTCCCTGGGTATTAAAAGCTGTATCAGTATCATAAAACCCGCCTAACATTTTGTCCTGTGGCCATGAAAGGGCTGAGAATATTCTCTAGTCCGCTTAAATAAATTGGAGCAATAAACTGAACAGACCTCCATCAAGATAACATTATTTTGGTACTTTTACATAAATATACTTTATCATCTCTGTAACACGGGTACTGTGTTGTTTCTCCTTTACAGTGTGTAGGTATCTGAAATTAAAAGTTATCATCGGCCCCATACAAAACTTCAATACCTACTCCACCTAAATGTACAGGATGACTGATTATTTTTTCGCGATTGCGACGTTGATCCCCTGGAGTAAGTAGTTCAGTTTGATGATCTGTACCTCTGAATTTGTCCACACCTTTCTGATACATGATGTATACTCGTAAGTAGGTACTTCTACATGAATACAGTAGATCATTCTACATTCAGTTAATTTTGGTCTATATACGTACATTTTGATTATTATCACGCCTACATTAATCAGACTAATGAAGTTTGAATTTGCAAGACTCTCAGAGGGACAAAAGTTTAGACATCTCCATTTACTTACTTTGAAATAAACTTCTTTAGACATTACTTTGAATGAAATCTTCGTTACTTGTTAATTCTTATTACATAAGTAATTGGGCTCCTAGTTATTTGTTGCTATGAAATTCTCAAAAATCTAAAGTGTAAAATCTCGCCGACTTTGCTTATTACTCAATTAAACAAAATGAATATCATTAGACAACCCGATTTTGTCTGCAATTAAAAAACCTATAACGTTCAGAAATGGTGGCCTTTTGTGCCCAAGTATTGCTGAAATAATAGCATATAATTAAAGGAATAAAAGGGATCGCTTTATTTACCGAGTAGGGAGTAGAATTCGGTGTTGAATCTTAAATCTGGATTCCGCTTGCCGCAGTATACTAGTCCAGTGAGTAGCGAAATCTAATTAGAGCAATGAAAGAGCACCTTTTTCTTAATTAACGTTTCTATTAGGAGGAAAGAAGTGAATAAGTTAAACAAAAATAGAAAAGATATGGTCTTAGCAACTTAAAACCTAAATAAGTTAACTTGATAACCAACTTTTTAGAATACCAGTAATTTAATCACATTTATGACGCGAAGCCACATTTATTCCACTAGGTATTCAATGTGTTAATCACGCAGCGGTGAATGGTCCGTCAATTATGCCATGAATAAAGCGCGGTTGTGATTTCCATGACGAGGGTACGCGTCATGTCGGTCCATCCACTTGACTATATAATGTAGTTAATCGGGTAATAGAGGGAAAATGGTAAACTGGTTTGTTCTATTATGAGGCAGCTATTAGGGAACTAGATATTTGTAAATTGCTCTCAACTACTTTTGGTAGGTAACCACAAGGGTTGAAAGTTGACAGTTACTTTATCTGTTTAAGAAAGAAAAAACAATGTTTATTTTGGTATAGAACGCGATACACAAGATACAAAAATTATAAAAGTGAAAATAATGGTTTAATGGCAGTAGTGTGTGCCTGGCGGCTGTGCCAAAAAAAACCATATCTTACTTGGTATTCTGATACCTCTAGACTTCAAACGTATTCATTACGAAAGCGTATCGAATAAATTAAACGTATATTATTACGTTTAAGCTTCTATGTATGAATAAACTAATGTAGGTACCAAATGCTTTTGGTGCGAAGCTTGGATGTTCAAAGTTAAGCCCTGTTGATTAAAGTTAAAGATATTTCGGAGTTGCGTTACTGTTCTTTGAAACCTACAATCAACCCACGTATTTCATTACGACAGAGTGTGCAATAAATCAAGCGTATTACGTTTGGGCTTCTATGAATAGGTACACCAACAAACCACAGAGCACAGACCGCAGACTGAATAACGTGAGCCGAACACGTGAAACAGTTTACAATAGAGCTTCACATGTGACGCTGTACGTTATGGCAACTTACGAGAGATGAATAATCTTACACAGCGTATATTTGTTTCTATGAAGGCAGTAGGTAGAAGTAATTATAAAATATAGGTACTGGTGTCAGTTACTTGTTACCTCCATTCCGTATGCGTAGGATAATGTGAGATCACGTACCTGTAACAATACAAATGCTTAATTAGAAAAAATGCGTGAAAGCTCATGAGAAGTATCTACTTAATTGTAATTTGTACTAAAATGCAACCATTTAATGTTCAAAAATGGCATGTAGTCCAGTGGATAAACTGTAAGTAACTTGGTTTTTTATATCTATTTTAAGATGTAAACATACATATCTTACTGACAGAGTTCAGACAAGGGTAGGTACGCAATTAAATTTATTTCAAACAACCATTTATGTATTTCTCGGAATCGTAATGTACTAGGATCATAGACATTCCTATATCTATGACTAGGATACTCGTATGCCCGCGGTTTCTTCAACACCAAGCTTGCTTTGGCATGACGTAACACTTTCTCCCTCTAATTACCTCCGTGACCTTGCTTGTAATTTAGTGCGAAAGAGGTAGACATAGATTTGTTCTTTCTTCAAAATGCTTAGTAGTTTTAAAGTTACATCCTCATTACTGAAGTGGCACCAGGTTTGTTCCTCTCTATCCCTTCACGTGAACAGATGCATATCTCTATGGGATCAGTAGCGTAGTAGGCACACACGAAAATACTACTTTCTTAAATCTAATTCCCAGTACAAACGGTAGGTAACTTTAAAATGTATAAATTCTCAATAAGTTATTTAAAAAAATGTGGGATGGAAAGTAAATTTGAAAAACAGAAGCGGAGGAAGGAGAGCGTTAATTTTTTTTTTTAAACTATTCAGTTTTGAGGATGATTTTTATTTTATTTTACTGTCCACTGCTCAGCATTTTTTAAGACCTAAATGTGGTTTTACCATTCTTTCATTCTTTAAGACCTAAAATTATTCAAATTGGCCGATTCCCCCAAAAAATTACAGATGCCATTAAAATGGCAGAAAAATATAAAACTTTTTTCTTTCATTTAAAGGGTTGACCTATTCGTTTTTTCTGCAATGCAAGCCAGCTATCTGGTGGTATTTTTGAAGACCCAAATGAATAAACTGTAATTTTTAAGACCTAGGTGAAGAGGCTTGGCTGATGTCTGTGGAAAAATGCGTGAAAATTACGGACGCCATAATTTATGACCAGACGAAGAAAACTTTAATTTTCATTAATTTTAGAAAAAAGGCCGGTCATCGATCAGCGCCCCCTGTCGAGCATCTCTCACAACGTTCTCCATTTTTATCCAGTCCTTGCCGGCAGCTGGTAAAGCGAACATTCGTATACAGCCCGCGTGTTTGTATTCTGTGTGTTTCACCATTTTTGCAGAGAAACTTCTGAGGGCCAATTCTCGTAATTTAAAACGTCCAAAATCTAGTTGCAGTCTCATCTCGGCGACAAACAAATGTCAAAAACTTGTCAAAATGTAGGGAAATTAGTAGTATTTTTTGACGGATTGAGACTGAGATCAGACTGTTCTTAAAGTTACGAGAATGGCCCCTCTGTTTGTAATTTTGTATTCTAGTTCGCATTCGATGTTTTGTGGGAGACAGTACTATGAAGGGTTTGTATTTTCGGGTATATTAGTTATTTCAGACTGGTTTTGGTTTTGTTTTATGCTCCTCGCATAACTACGGTGGGCATTCTTTATAAACAGTGTGCGACTTCTAAACTGAATCTTTTTAGGCGGCAATTCGATAACTGCAAGAGAATTGAGCGTAAAATTTCAAGGACGCGTCACGTTTGAGCCCATTTTTTTACATGAGAGAGAAGAAAAATATAACTCTCTTGGTCTCTCACACTAAATTTATCTTATTCTTTATTTTTTAAGAAGTTTCACATCTATTACGTATAAGTATGGCGTTGCAAATTTTTTTTGACCGCCCTCATAATTTATATAAAATAATTATGAGGGCTCCTATTATTGAGATATATATAGAGAGATTAGATTTGTGATCCTAAGTGATTCTCTATTACTAACGCTAAACTAAACGCGTTATGTAGGTACTGGTTTATCGTTTGTTAACGTAAGATCTTGTGGTTTCTTTGGATATGTAGATGGAATAGATAAAAAAAAAAAAAAAATTGTATATAAGTAGTTTATCAGCCATCTTGTTACCATAACACAAGCATTAGGTTGCTTAGCTTGGGACAAATGGTGCTGTGTGAAATGTCCAGGGATTTATTTTTATTTATTTTTTATTTAATAGATAACATAATTATAACATATCATGTATTTTTGTGGTTTTTCATAGACGATCAAAACGATTCATTTCCCTCAGAGGACCTAAGCCTTCTTAGTAGAAAACTTTCTTCAAGCTTTAAAGTTACGCATTTGCGGTTGTGGATCCCAAAATCCTTAAGATCAATGTGTCCCAGCAGTGCGAGTTACATTTACAGTTTTTATGTCATGAGACCGACATGTTGAAATAATGTTGCATGAAATGAAAGAAGATAATCTGATTTTTAATTAGAAACGGTAAATGGGTAAGATATAAAACATGATTTGTTGCTGTAGCGAACCCCGAAACTCATGCGTTATTAAAACTCTTCATTGACTAAAGTTAATAAATTGACTTTTTCGCTTGTGAAAAAGATTTTTCAAATGAAAACTACGAACGACACTGTTAGTTTCTGTCACTCTAACTAAAAGCTCCACTCTAAAACTTACTGAATTTTTTCGACAGCTTTAAAATCTCTCGAAACATTTTCACCAATTTACGATTCCGAGTGCCGGATAAATATTCAGGGGATAAGGCATACGCTCTCGCCGCAGTCAATGTTTGAATAAAACGCTATTTGGGAACGTTCAGTAAACATCACCGTATGCAACACACGAGTCTTTAATCATGCAATACCAAACTCTATTTGCCTTATAAATAGAGTTCAAATTAACATTCAACTTCAGTCATCAGTCTTCAAACCACATTATGTTTTGAATGCATTTCATTGCCAAGTCTAATCAGAAACACAATACACTTTAGCAGATACTTTTAAATTTACCTAGTAAAACTAGATGCCATAAAAAAATCAGGCTGTCGAAGCCACTGGACTTATTAATTGGTTAGATGTAAATAGAGATAAAAGATAATGATAGATATCGGAACGTCAGGTTAGGTTCACCATCACATGCCGCGGGATCATCCGAAAGGGTTACCGCTGCCCTGGAACAGAAAGGGCTAAGGAAGGAACACGGGTGGGTTTTAGTCAGTAAGAGTCTGACACTGCCTTCCGCTCCACCCAGAGCGGGAGGGGTCATTTGATGATTTCCCATTCTCAAAAAAAAAAAGGTTCACCATCAGGAGCTATTTCTGTTTCACCATCGCGATAATCGACACTGTGTTTTGTACATTGAAGAGTTATCTCATCAGTTATGGTATTTTAATCATCATACTGACAGTATTCCGGGCTTCAGTCTAATTTGTAGAATAACGGATATCGCAACAGAGATCCAAATTCCGATTCTGATTCCAATTACGATCCGAAATCCGAACCCGACCCGATTTTTTTTTCCGATTTTCATTTTTTTTCCGATTATGTTTAACGGCATAAAATATTTTACACTAAAATCGATGTAAGTTCCAATAGAAAAAACATGAATCCCAATATGAAATGGGTCCAAACTCCGCGTAAAAACCGCTTTAACTTTCAAACGACACCTAAATTGAATTTGATTTTTTCGTTTACCCTTCGAATAGCCGTTTTCAGTAAAGTTTAGTAAACAATCTTAAGAATTTCTAAGCAGAGCCATCAGCTGGAACAAGCTTTGTTTAATCTTTAGACGGCCGACCATTACGAGTACTTAAAAAATATAAGAAAACGTTAAATTATCATTTACCAAAATATCACGTTGTACGTTGAAAGGCTTTTGAGTAATAGGCTACTTTTAAAATTATTGACAATATTTTTTGTACGATTAGTGTCTAATCTTAATCTAAAAGAATCCAGGGTCTCGTGGCTAAATAATAACAGCCGCACGGGTGGATCGAAGGTTAAGCTATGCTTGCCGCGGTCGGTTCGTGGATGGGTTTTATAATTTACCAAACGCATTCATCTGCCCCCAATAGAAACACGCGCGCGGTCTCTATGGTTGGCTAATGAATGAAAAGAATAATGCATGCTTAACGGTGCTCCCACACAACAGTTATCGGTCTCTATGGTTGGCTAATGAATGAAAAGAATAATGCATGGTTAACGGTGCTCCCACACAGCAGTTATATAACGTTAGAGAATGTTGCATAACATTTGTTGTCTAACTTTTTTGAACAAATTGTAAAAAAAGTATAAATTGTTAGTGATGCTATACAACTTCATGTAACAAAATGTTCTCTGTTCTCTTGCTTTCAGAGTTCGACGCATCCAGTAAGGGCGCCTTTTCTTTTGTCTTTTACCAAACTAAAAGTAAAAGCCAAACCAATAAGCACTTCCTCCATTTAGAGCCATTACCAGCTTCGTCGAAAGGCAGACCCAAACTGATGGTTACAGAATGTCATACGATGTTATACAACGAGTTGAACCAGTGTGGAGCGTTTATAACATAACATTCATAATATGTTGTAGCAAATTGTTACACATTGTAATAAAATGTTATGGTGCTACACAATGTTTTATAACGTTATATAACTGCTGTGTGGCACCTAAAAGTTTTGTTTGTAAAAATGGAGTAGTTACTAAAATAAATTACAGCTGGTGGTTTGTAGGAGTAGGGTAGGAGTAGTGTAGGAGTAGGTTAGGAGTAGGGTAGGAGTAGTGTAGGAGTAGGGTAGGAGTACGGTAGGAGTAGTGTAGGAGTAGGTTAGGAGTAGGGTAGGAGTAGTGTAGGAGTAGGGTAGGGGGTAGGACACCACGCGAACGAAGTAGCGCTGGGCAGCTCGAAATAATTTAAATGGCAAAACAACGTTTGCCCGTTCAGCTAGTAATATAAATAGAAATTACTGAATAAAATTATCACATGTATGTCTCGGCCATGACAGATAGTCGACATCTCAGAAGCGCTACTAGTGGCGTATTTCTGAACTAAGTAGGTGGTAGGTGGTAGGAGTGAACCCTTCACACTATTTAACAAAAATAAAATTCTAATTACCCGACAGCAAAGACAGAACACAGCAAAACGGTAGAGGAAAACATCGTAAGGAAAGCGGCATGTCCTAGAACCAAAATTCGAAGACATGTGATATCCACCAACACGCACTGGGCCCGCGTGGTGGATTATGGCTTACTCCTTCTCACAGAGAGGAGGCCTGTGCCCCAGCATTGGACACATTATAGGTTGATTATGTTAAAGACTGGATTATGTTTTTCACACCTAACTTTGTATTTTTGTATACAAATATTCTCTTACTTAAGCATTTATTTCAATGATAAATGATAAATGATAAATGATTTTATTTTTGTAAGTAGGTTTGTACAAACACTTTTACACGTCAATCATATTTTAAAACTAGATGAGGTCGGCGTTTCCTATCTGACTACTCTGAGAAGAAAGGCCGAAACAAACTCAGAGGTCACAGTCTCTTTTAAAGTCCAGACATAATCTTGGTCAGATCATATGAAGACCATGCAGGTCGATGTCTGAGATGGTCTTTTGAGGAAAGAACCACACAGATTGAGAGGACCTGTCCAGCCAGTGCACGCATTTGTCAGAAATCGTGCAGCTCAACTCAAAACTTAAGGAGCTCGACGATTCGACGAACAATACCAAAGAAAGGACATTTGGGTAGGCCACATTAATTACTCAAACTGCCAGACCATGACAAAAACTAACAGAACAGAGAGAAAAATTAAAAATAATATAAATAAAATGACCCACATAGTCTTCACATTCACAATAATTAAAATAATAGAATACTTTACAAAGTAAGCAAATGTCATAGTTTATATAAAATCCATTAATGTCAAAGTGTATATAATAAAACAAAAAAAAAAAAAAAAAAACAACAACAACAACACAGAGAAAAAAAATATAAATAAAAATAAAAACATTAAATATGTAAAAAATTGGAAGCACCTTAATCCCAAGCCTTTTTGTCCTCGATATAATCCTTAACGGTATAAAAGGCTTTCTGGCACAACTTACGTTTAATGAATGATTTGAATTTATTAAGGCTTAGATCTTGAACGGGGCTTGGAACTTTATTGTAAAAGCGTATACATTGGCATCTGAACGAGCCACCTATTTTCTTGAGCCTTGTTATAGGTACAACAAATTTGTGTTTGTTCCTAGTATTTATATCATGGATATCACTGTATTTTTTAAACAATTTTATATTTTTATGGGCATGTAAAAGATTTTCATAAATATACTGAGAAGGCACAGTCATAACATTAATCTCTTTAAATTTGTCTCTGAGCGAGTGTCTCGGACTTAATTTATAAATTGATCGAACAGCTCGCTTCTGCAAAACAAAGATAGTCTGAATATCAGCGGCATTTCCCCACAATAGAATACCGTACGACATTACACTATGAAAATAGCTAAAGTACACTAAACGGGCTGTCTCTATATCAGTTAAATTACGAATTTTTCTAACAGCGAATGCTGCGGAACTTAGCTTTTTTGACAATTTGTCTATATGCGGACCCCACTGAAGCTTAGCATCCAAAGTTATGCCCAAGAATACGGTGCTGTCTTCAGGATTCAATTCTTCGCCCTTTATCAACACATTAGTTTTCACCTGCCTAACGTGAGGTAGCGTAAACTTAATGCATTTGGTTTTTTTCTCGTTTAGAAGTAAATTATTAACATTGAACCAGTGGACTACTTTAGAGATCGCGCTATTTACTTCGTCAGTAACCTGCTGCTGACGTTTAAGTTTAAACAAAAGTGAAGTGTCATCTGCAAACAACACTATATCATGATTATCCTTTATGAGGTACGGCAAGTCATTAATATAAATAAGAAACAAGAAAGGACCAAGAATTGAGCCCTGTGGGACTCCCATTGTTACTATAGATCCGGGAGATCTTTTTCCATTAACGTCAACGCTCTGAATCCTCTTACTCAAGTATGAAGTAAGAAGATCCAGAGCAGCGTTCCGGATCCCGTAGTGACGGAGTTTCCTGATTAAAGTTTCGTGAAGAACGCAATCGAATGCCTTGGACAAATCACAGAAAATGCCCAAGGCATCGCATTTGTCTTCCCATGCATTATAAATATGTCCTAAAAGTTCAACACCGGCATCAGTAGTTGAACGACCCCTTGTAAAACCGAACTGTTTGCTATGTAATAATTTGTGTTTATTAAAAAATCTTTGCATTTGTTCTAAAATTAATTTCTCAAAAATTTTACTAAAAGTAGGTAGTACAGAAATAGGTCTATAATTTGTGGGGTCTGATGTACTACCCGATTTAAACAAAGGTATTATTTTACTATTTTTCATGAGGTCAGGAAACTCCCCACCGTCAATACAACTATTAAAGATAAGAGCTAGAGTAGGCGCTATAATGTCAATTACAGACTTAGCAACTTCTACAGAATTACCCCACAGATCTGCAGTCTTTTTTACATTTAAAGTGTGAAAAGTTTTAATTATATCTATACAAGTAACATGTTCAAAATGAAATTCCGAATCGCAACCATTAACATTTTCCATAAGCAAAGACTCAGCAACAGAAGGTGATGAGTTTAGGGATTTAGTAGTTGAAAGGGGAATATCCGAAAAGAAATTTTCAAATGCCTCGGCGACTTGTGAGTCTGATTTTATTATGTTGTCATTAATCGACAAGCTGTAGTCAGTGTTTCGATTACTAGACCTTCCCGTTTCACTATTAATAATATTCCAAGTCGTTTTAATTACATTACTGCTGTTTTTAATCTTTAAACCTAAATAAAGTGACTTGGCCATATAACAAACTTTTTTAAATAATTTTGAATAATTTCTAACATACAAATTAAATGCATCAGTGTTAACGTAAGTCCTTTCATTGTACAGTTCATAAAGCCGCGTTCTACTTTTATGAATACCAATGGTAGCCCAATCACTGAAAGATGCGTTACTATTAACCGAGATAGTCTTGGGAATAAAGGTTGAATTAAATTGTTTACAGTATATATTAAAAAAATTACCATAAAGATGATTAGGATCCGCATGAATTGACAAAACTGGTAATTTATCAGTGAGTTTACTTTTGAAAGCCTCCAAGCGACCTGCAGTTTTTGGGTTAACAGTGATATCTTTTTTAACCACTATTTTGTTTTGATTTCGAATAGTAATGCTTTGCCCGCAATGATCAGAATCTAGTAAATTTATAATTTCTTTGTGGCTTGGTATAATATCTGTATAAATATTATCTAGGCATGTGGCACTAGTAGGAGTTATTCTTGTGGGCTCCAAAAATAGGTTTACAAGATTGTAGGACTGAAACAGACTTATAATTTTACTACAAGAACCTGAGTTTTCTAATAAATTGACATTAAAATCACCACAAATGATAACAGACTTGTTTGAGTTACAAATCCTGTCTAACACTTCATCCATTACCTTTTCAAAGCAGTCATACAATCCTGATGGGGGTCTGTACACACTTAATACAACAAAATGCTCCAATTCTATACAGGCAATTTCAACTGTACGCTCAACAGATAGGCTCACAATATCCTTACGGTCTTTAAATTTGAGTTGGTTACTTACTAAAATTAATGAGCCACCATGTATAGCATTTATTCTGCTGAACGAACTACCAACCTGGTGATTATTAAAATTGAACAAGAACTGGTGGCTTTTCAGCCAATGTTCTGTTATACAAAGAATATCAATACTATTAAAATTCATAAATAATTCTACTTCTAAATCTTTGCTCATAAATCCTTGAATATTTTGATGCACCAGGTTGATACTATTTACTGATTTTAAACCCTTTTTTGAGGTACTTTTGCCATTCTGTACAATATAGCTAGAGGTTGCCTCTATTGTCTTACTTTCTAATTTAAATTATTAACAATGTCATTAATTGTGACCAAATTAGTGGTAGAATTATTTAAAATGTCATTGCATTGCTCAAAAGAAGCAAGTTGTTTAGCCAAATTTTTGGCTGTAATTGTAAAAAAATATGATAGCGACACAGCTATCTGTCTTTTATAATAATTAGAAAGATAGTACATAACACTGTTATATCTATCTTTTGTCAAATAGAAATGATTACTAACATAATTGTTAAAATCAATCAAATGGAACAAGTTATTATTATATGTCAAATTATGCATTGTCATATTTAATTCAAATCTTAAGCTATTTTCTTCCTGTGGCAAACTGTTACTATAGGGGAATGTAAACAACACAACTTTTCTTAAACTAAGATTGCATAATGTTTTATAATACTGGAGCAGTTCTCCTTTGTTTACATTTCCCCTATTACCCACAAAAATTAGTAAAGTTGTATCCTGGGTAAAGTTACATTTAATAATTTGTTTCATAATGTGAAACAATGAACTACCAGGCATACAGTAATTTAATATTGAGTGTCCCGGATATTCATTTGTCAACAAGTGACCTAAGTCCTTACCAATCTCATCACAAAATAACACAATATCATTATTTAAAGTTTGTGTACAAGGTTTATTGGAACTATTAGTAGAAGGAATGATCAAATCAACACAGGGTTGCTGTAAGGAGGTATTGCATGTTGACAATGAGTGGTCTGGCGTAAGTACATTGGATGGTGTTAGACAATGCTCACAGTTGTTTTTTTGTGAGTTTACCAGCTCATTCATTGCCAACACATATTCCCTCATTAGTTCTTCAGAGGTATTGTACTTGTTAGTCATTGAACTAAGTTTCTCCTGTAGATGGTCAAGTTCAGATTGCAAGGTTTCTGTGTCAATGTTGTACTTCCTAGTACTCTGCTCCAAATTAAAAGAATACATATCTAATTGTTTAAGCAAATTCAACCTTTCTCTATTTAATTTAACGTTTTTGATAAAGAACCTTTGTCTCTTTACCATTTTTTGTGTTTTAACAATGTATTTATTGATTTTAATGTATTTTTTAAGTTTTTTTTTACTGGATACTACCCTCACTGAATTACGTGATTGTGATTCATCATCACCTGTCAAATCAATAGTGGGGTTTACTGCAGAAACCATTGACGGGGCAATAGACACCAGCTCATTGAACAGACTTTGATTCAGCGAGGCGGTGATGTTGAGATTTGAATTCTCAAGTTGTGTAATCTGACTTTGAGCCTCATGTAGCTGCTGTTGTAATAGGTGTTTATGACTAAGAGCTTGTTCATACTCTTTGCTACACTGGCTGAACCCGTCCACAATAACCTGGAGCCTATCCCGGGCTTCTATGGCATCAGTGTATTGAATATATAACTGAGCCATTTCATTTTTCAACTTCCTATTCATTTCATTGGCATCAAAGAGCACTCTTTCATTGTCATCTATTTCCTTAATTAGTTGGTCACAGGACTCCCTTGAAGCCTTTAATAGGCTCAAAGCCTCACTGAGTTTGGACTCTTCGAGGCGAGCACGCGAGGCACTACGAGTCATAGTCATGACGAAGGAAGAGAAAACAATTTAGAAAAGAGAGTAGGTAGTTGAGACAGCAGTTTGAAAGGGGATTAGTGTAGAGGAAAAATGAAATTT
This sequence comes from Apamea crenata, assembly GCA_949629185.1. Taxonomy (NCBI): domain Eukaryota; kingdom Metazoa; phylum Arthropoda; class Insecta; order Lepidoptera; family Noctuidae; genus Apamea; species Apamea crenata. The sequence goes on along the minus strand of OX451371.1, from coordinate 5,515,435 downwards.
ATATGAAGTAAGAAGTTCTGTCACCAAACCAAACTAAGGTTATGTTTACGTTCAAAGGTCATTGGCATCAATAAGTAGCCGTAATAAAAGTGAACAATGTAATGTGTGGTGTGATTATGGAACGTAAACAAACTAAAAACAAGTAAAATATTATGTATTGTACCTGTTAACAAGATGACAATGCAAAATTCACTTGAGCCGGTAACTGTCACTGTTTCACAATTAAATTTTTACACATAAATTTGCATTTGCTATGTGAATCCAATACAAAAAACAGATTATTATCCACTTACTTGATGAGTAATTGGAAATTGGCTTTAGAAACATAAAAATTAAATATTTTAAAATTAAAATAGCAAGAACAAATTCAAATCAGCTGTTAGCTGTAGTGTTGCCACAGGAAAAAAAGCAATTAAACCATTTATAGAACTTTGAATCGTCAAGGAGTCGATCAATCCAAAAGATGAAGTTAGTTGCCCATTACAAAGCGGAGTATAGTAATTACCTATGGGCAAGAAACTCCACGGATAATATTTTATTACGAAAAACGAAAACCTTGGTCTGCTAATGCTGCCTAAATAATTACTTCACAAACTAAAATAACTTAAAAACCTTACTACCATTTTACTTTAGAAGCTAAGTTTTCCCAACAACTTCATGAATTTTAAATGAGAAACCCAAAAATATCTTAAGCGGCTGGAACGATTTTAGAAAGTGGTTTTACGTCGATAAAGTTAAGTAATAGCCAGGGGTAATCGAAAACTTCTCACGCACAACAAAGCCTTCATAGATCATTATCTCCTCCTCGACACAACACTACCACATAGTACCGCCGCTCACTGAATTAATAGCTCAATTACTGCGCTCTTTTCATTGTTCTTGATTTAAAACCCACTCTCGTATTCAGTAGATGATCGTTCGTGACTCGATCCCTGTTTTCATCTAGTCTAGTGTACTCGATGGTACTGTTCTGACATTCAGATTAGAGATCGCGAAACGCAATCAGTTTATCTGTGAGCGAGAGAGAACTCTTTAGATTGTGAGCTTCTGAATGGTGCTCCTATACCTAATTACTTTGGAGTTCGATCTTTACCTTTTATTCATAATACAGTTCTCATGAGTGAACCACTTCTTTATGTGTGTACTGCTAAGTTCAATAAATACAACACTGAATATTAGTCAACACGTAATATGCCCGGAACGTTTGAATTTCCAACCAAATGCTATTGTCCAACGATTGACCGTCCGGACACAGTTCATTAAGGAATGCTGTTGGTCATCCGTCTCTCTATAACTTCACAACTTAGGAGCAGGCGTATTTCAGTTTTAAAAACTGAACCTGTAGGTTAGAATGTGCGTTAATTTAAGAGGCGGAAAGGTTTATAATCTCTATAATGTAAGACATAGGTCCTAAAAGTCACGAGTTTATTTTTAAACTAAAGGTATGTGAATATGTATAATGTAATTCTGTATAAAAAATAACCTTACAAGGCCAGTAGCTAAAAGTATAAATTCATTTGCGGTCATACCCTCAGGGAAATGTTGCGACCGAATATTTACCTTCTGCCTAAGGATACAGTCTCGCAAAAAGGTTTTTATATTGAGAGAAAAGTCACTCGTGGATCATCCTTTATCTCAGAATAGCCCTGTTTGAATTTAATTTATTATGAGGCGCCACCCTAATAGAATGAATTTATAATATCAGAATTCGGATTCAACTGAAACCTCATATTTAGCTCAAAACGGTACGCGATTTGAGCTAAATATGAGGTTTCAGTCTTTGATTTCACAAGCGATTAATACGTTGTGTATGGAGATCAATTAGGTTCTGTATATCAATGGTGTATTAGGTTCAAATGTGTTCCATTTAGACAGATATACATTACGCATTCAGAACTGGGTTTTGAATGCAAATATACCAGTGTACGCCGAAGGCGAAGTGATATAATACGATGTAAATCTATTTGCTATTACACTCATTAAGCTGGCAGCTCAAGTAATAGGGGAATTATTTATTCACACGAAAACTTAGAAAATCACTTCAACTGACCAATATCAGAATAAGCAGAGTAGCCGTGGAGTCTCTTGCCCGTTTTCTTCATACCTACTACGCTTTGGAATGGGCAACTAGCTGCATCTTCCTGACTGACTGACTCCTTAACGATATAAAAGTGCCCGTAATTGGTTCAATTGAAATAAATGCTTTGAGTTCGAGTTTGTGGTGACCACAAACCCAGATATACTGATTTGGATGGAATCCTTTACAAACAAAACTTTTGCCTTTATAGTAATAATCTGATAAGCAAACTTGCGAATCATTCAACCACAACAATCCTATTGACTACTAGAGCTTCGGCTGATCCCTTCTGACAGACGAAGTCAAGATACCCGCGAACTGTTAATTATGATAAACAACACTTATATGTTTGTGGTTTGATATTTAATAAACGTTCTCATTTTATCCAACTGTTATTCAACTTGTAATAAAATAAAGAATTTCACCATAGATCATTTGCTAAAAACGATATTGATTTACAGCAATACATACGGAAAACTGATTCCAAGCAAAATATTGTAAGTTTTAAAAACAAATAGGTATAACATTCTATAATACAGGGTGGCAGGGAAACGCTTCCGAAAACGAAGACAGGTGATAGGGCTACTGATTCTCGATACGATACCATAAAAAAATGAGAAAAAAAAATGAACAATTTTACCTATTTTTTTTAGCATTTTTCGTACACTATGCTGTGAGAACAGTTAAATTAAACCATTATTTGCTATTAAACACATTTTTTTTCTTTACAACTCTAACAAGCAATGTATTCGTAAATAAATATCATCTGACGCTTGCGCGTGACCTCAAGTTCAAAGTGCGCGCGCGCTCGCCGACAGCTGTGCGGCTGACGACCCCAAGTCCACGTGACGCGCGAAAATAATCAATTTCAGGCGAAAGGTTATTGGTATCCGTTTGCATAAAGGTTGTATATAATCTACGTTCTGGCTTCGGAAGCGTTCTCCTGACACCCTGTATATAACTGTTATAAAAATAATAATTGTGTGCCTTCGTTAAAAGTTAGTTTGTCCAATTCAATATATGTACATAACAACGTGGTGATTGGGATCACCACCGCGTTGTGATCACTGCATTGAACTATGTATCTATCTTACAATCGATTGTCAGTTGTATGTGGCGGCAGACAGACAGCTGACATGGGTCTATCCTTGCTTTGTTTTGTAACCTACTGCGGAGAATGATTCTGTTAATTAAGCGCCGATTGTGCCATTCTCTTGGTTTTTACCATTAAGATCAATTATGAGTATTTCTCCTCCATTTAGTAAACCTTCGCAAGTATTATTTTATGTAACTTAACCTCAATTTGTCAAATCTTAAGAGGAAAAATTAATGAAGTTTAGTTATTGGGAACGATATTTGCGGAATATTTTTCAAATTTCACTAAACAGATTGGTGAAATGTTTATATTTTTCAACAAGCCATATCGCAGACTGTTACTATATGAGATCGTATGTACATACGCACCCGACACCCGTATATTACGGTTCAGCCAGGAGCAACGATGTGGGGAATTCTATTTGGTTCTGCAGATGATGTAATACATGAATAAATAATTTTAATTTTTATCCTATACGACTTGGAATTCACTGATTTGAGCATAATTACTGCCGGTATTATATTAAATTATTATAATACCGGCAGTAATTTTTCTCAAATCCTTAATTTTGCAATAATTGTTTGTCAATGGTATTAAAAATAGGAAAATATTTTACATAATAATAATTTTATTGCGGATGTAATAGCTATTTAGGGCACAATAACAGGAATCCCTTCCTTCGTTATAAATATAGTTAACCTGAGCTTTTCGATTCATCTCTCATTTCTACTTACTCGTCATTGACTACCATCCTTAGTTTGACAAAATTGATCAAAGAGCATTTCCTATAATAAAATGAGTAAGTGTCTACTTTTATTATTGACACCACTTACAGAATTACATAATAGTGAACAGTATACATACATATTAATTATGTGCTGTTTAGAATTATCTAAATGCTTCGACAATGGTTCTTTGAAAATTTCAGTAGGTCAGCAATCTGACTTGGAGTGTGTTTTAGTACCTAAGTTTTCATATTATAGTAGTTCAGGGTCTGAATGTAATGAAGGTCTTAATTTAAGATCGAACGACATTTGTGAACTAAACTTGAATGAGTTTGAGTCAACATACGTTCTACATATAATATGTTTAATGTACAGTCAACAGCAAAAGTAGATTATCAAAATCAGAAATTCAATACTAATTAACGGAGTTCGCGTCAGAACTGTGTGGCGTCGAAGTGATTCAAAAGTATGACACTGAGTCTGACATACTTTTGAATCACTTCGACGCCACACAGTTCTGACACAAACTCCGTTCATTAGTATTAAATTTCTGATTTTGATCATCTACTTTTGCTGTTGACTGTACTTTTCTGCTAAGTTACTAACTTACACTGCTTATATAAGCTTTGTCCCGACAATTTCGATAGGACTTCGAGTAGAGAGTACGACGAAAGTCATACTACTTTCGTTGTAACTTTATTCCGAAATACGTTAGCGAATGTGGACTCTGATTTAGGGCGAATTTCACCTATAAAACTGTACATGCACAGAGCACAGCTAAGTTCGTTCAAGAACTGTCAGTGTCAACATTGATATGGAATATTGTCACTGACAGCTCTTGAACGCAGTTTTTGATGTGCTGATTGCGTTCAGCTACATTGGTGAAATCCGCCCTTTGTGATTTAACACAAAACTAAGTTCAGCGAGGGACTTCATACGCACGGCACTTAACCTTGGCTCTGGCAAATAAATTACTTTGACTTTTTGGTAAAAGGATTTCTATATTGACAGGCATTTCGTTTTCGGCACCCTTACATACATCGAATTTATGAACGTTGTATTTGATATGGGTTTTTACGGTCTTACTACAAAAGGTCCCCAAAAATTTAGTACTCTATCTCAAATATTTTTCGTACAAAAGGTTATACAAAATATATTAAGTTAATCTGCTTTTCAAACATGTTTAATACAAAGCAATAAAAGAGACTTACAGCAAACACATCGACAGTAACAGGTTTACGTCTGAGTAGCTCGCGCCGACATTACATTTAATAAAAAGTTTTCGAAAGAACGTGGAATAATGTTTCTGAATGTCCTCTCTTGCTGGTGGCCCCGTGTGTAGATAGCAGGTTTGCATAATTGTTTAACTTCTTTATCTTATTAGTGGGGGAGCCGCTGGGGCCGGAGTTAGGAATTACAAATGAGGATTTCGGTTTGGTTTTGCTTTTTGAGTTAGCTTTGAGTTCTATGTGACGTTGATTTTACCCTTAACTGTGTCAGTACAATTTTACTAACAGTATAATCATATATACTTAGCCGACCCCAACATAGTTATTCAAAGAATAGGCATCGCTTGCCTATTCTCTTTCCAACTATTTTGGGGTGGCTTCCCGTCTAAGCGTATGAAGCTGAATTTACGCTTCATTAATTCATTAGTCAAATTGAATTTCATTTTCCATCCTTTCATTTTAATCTTCGTCAACATAATACATACGTGAAAATATTATGACGGAATTAACTCGAAGCAGTAACCCAAGCGTTATCTTCATAATACCTCGCTCAGCATTTAATTGTCCCTTTTTGTACATGCCGAGAAATGCTATAGAATCAAGAATTAAAACGTAAAAGGGTTCTCCGAAATATTGTTACAGAGTACCTGAAATAACACCAGTCTACATTAGGCAAACGTTTGTTTAATCAACGCAGAAATAATAGAAGACAGTACGTTTTATATGTGTCATCATAATAAAAGTGACGTGACTACTAGGTAGGTTCATGAATGAAATAAATGAATTAATATACTGAGATTTTGATGATGTGGAGGCAGATTTTAAATTTACTTGACTCTAATAAAATGTTGCTACCTCAGTTGCACAACCTACATCACGACCAGTTATTTCTACAGTTTTTGTTTCTAGCCTATGCGGAACAGAGGCCCCCTTCACTCCGTCCAATTTTCGCGCGGCCGCGCGTTCATATATTTGTACTGCTGTTTGTGTTTAATTTATTAGACGTAGTATATGATACTAATAATGAAAGATAAGCCAGCAGCGGTGGGCTAGCTGTTAATATGAATCAATACATTTCACTACTCAACCGACTGAACCGAACACCTCTGATAGTGAATAGAACACAGCAGTGACACGGATTACACAGACTTATCTCTGTCCAGCTGCTTTATATTTATTTATTTATTTATTTATTTATTTATTTATTTATTTATATATACTTTATTGTACACCACAAAAATACATAGCATAAAAAACACATGAGATACTACAAAATATACAATGGGCGGCCTTATCGCATTACTGCGATCTCTTCCAGGCAACCTCGGTATGGACAGCGATTTCCCTGGACACAAAATGGGACCGTTGTTGGTGCAAATATTATGTATACAATACACTAAAATAGACAAATATATACAAATTCAAAATTATAAATACATAAATACATACATACTATGTATACAAGCAACGAAAAAAAAAAGACTGTAGACGCTTGCAGTTAGGACAACAAGATCACAACGACAAGTAGTGTTCCTTTACAAGTCTTTTGAACACCTGTAACGACTGCGCGCGTTTTATTTCAACTGGCAATGCATTCCACAAACGAGCGGCCTGGACAGTAAATGCATTATCAAGGAAAGTTGTGGAATGCATAGGCATTTTGAGCTTCAAGTTATCTGATGACCTTAACAATTTCGTGTGGGAGTCGCAAAGAAACTGAAAACGTTTCTTGAGATAGAGAGGGGTGAAAGGTGAAAAGAGCACATTAAACAGAAGGGAAAGAATATGAGCATTCCGGCGAAGGCGAATTGGTAACCACTTGAGCTTCACACGAAATTCGGAAACATGGTCATATTTTCGCAAACCGAATATGAGCCTTATACAAAAATTTTGAAGCCGCTCAAGTTTATCTAGTTGGTCTTGGGTAAGATCAAGATAGCTGGCATCAGCATAGTCAAGGATGGGTAGAAGAAGCGATTGTGCAAGCGCAATCTTGGTGGCAGTCGGTAGGAAATTACGCAATCTCTTCAAAGACGCGGCAGATGCAAACAGCTTGCGGCTAACTTCCTGTAGCTGGGCAGTCCAAGAGAAGGTCTTATCAATAAATATCCCTAAGTTTTTAACTTTATCACTAAAGGGAATCACTGAGTTGTCAAAAGAAACTTGGGGAAGGGTCGTCCAGTCGATTCTAGAGACCGTCCTAGAACTGCCCACCACTATAACCTGCGTCTTTATGGGGTTGACCATAAGTCCATATCTCTTGCTCCAGTCGCATATACGGGCCAGATCACGATTAATAGTTAAGATAGCCTCGGACAGATTTCCAAGAGGTGCTCGCGAGTAAATTTGTAAATCATCTGCGTAAAGATGGTAAGAAGAAATTAGTTCGTCGGAGATTGAGTTAATAAAAACTGCGAAAAGTAGAGGGGATAGAACGCCACCCTGAGGTACACCGGCAGACGTATTACACCAGGAAGACAAGGTCTCTCCGATGCAAATACGCTGCCGGCGACCGAACAGGTAACTACGAAACCAGTCAATTACCGATGGAGATATGTTAAGAGAACAAAGAATGCCAAGCAAAACATCAAAATCAACAGTATTAAAAGCATTACTGAAATCTAGCAAAGCTAAAACCGTTAGATTACCGTTTTCCATGGCTGACCTTATATCATCCGTAATGTTCAGAAGCGCTGTGGTGGTGCTATGGCCAGGACGAAAGCCAGACTGGAAGGAGTTGAGGAGATTATTTTTAGAGAGGAAAGTGCTTATTTGGTTGTGGATTAACCGTTCAAGGACTTTGGATAGGAATGGTAAGACGGATATTGGACGGTATTCAGAAAAGGAGGTGGGATTGGACTTTTTAGGTAAAGGAATTATTTGAGCATCTTTCCACGAGCATGGAAAGATACCACTAGATGCCGAAAAATTGAGGATATGACAAATGACAGGAAGGATAACATCCAACACAGGGACTAACATATTACGGCTGATGCAGTCACTTCCTACTGCATTGGAAGTAATCGATAGTATGCTCTTCTTAACATCACACGCGGAGAACTGACTAAAAACAAATGGAGAATAACTGGGAGTCGGAAGAGAAGAAAGATAATTCAATGTATTCAACTTTATTGTCCTATCGAAATTGGACGAAGCAGTAAAATGATTATTCATTGCATTTATGTCTATGTCTTTTGGGATTGTCTCTTGTCGGGTTTTACCGACCCCCAATGTTCTAAGAAATTTCCAAACTTTGGATGCGTCCCCATTTTGGACAGAAGTATGAATGTAGTGGCGATTAGCATTCCTACACACCTTGTTGCAGTGATTACGGATTGAGAGGTATCTTTCCCTGTTAGCATCATTAGGTCTACGTTTAAATTTGGCCTTTGCCGTAACTTTTTTGAGCATTAGCGTTTTTATCTCATTTGTGAGCCACGGCGCCGGCAAATGTCTAACCTTAACTGCTCGAACAGGTGCGTGATGATCGTAGAGCTCAATAAGCTTCGCCGTAAGAATATTAACTTGCTCATCGACTGAAGCAGAGGCAAACAGAGCAGACCAATCTATATTGCTGGCATCCTCGCAAAGATTATCAACATTCATGTCACCAAAATTGCGTTGCATGAGAATTTTAGCTTTAGCCTTAGGTGGGCGAATTTTGTACGACAGAAAAATCAGGTCATGATAGGAAAAGGCATCGGCTGAACATTGGCCATGCTTAGCGACGTGATCAAGGGAAGAGACAAAAATCAAGTCAAGAAGTGAAGGAGTAGAGTTAGGAAAATGGTGAGTGGCACTCAGTGGAAGAATGGACAGATTACTGGAAGTCAAAAGATTAGTCAAGGACGAAGAGCGATGGTCTTTTTTCAACAGACAAGTATTAAAGTCACCCATGATTATGCTATGACTGTAAGAAGGGACCAGCATTTCTAAGAGATTTTCAAATGAAGAAAAGAAGCTAACGCGTAAAGAGGGACAATAATAGACGCCCAGAAGTAATTTCGAATGGTGTAGTTCGACTTCAAGGAAGAGATGTTCACCAGCATTAGATGGCGGTGGCTGCGCTGACACATTGACAACAGAGTAGGGAATTTGCGTGCGGAGATATATGGCAACACCACCACCAGCACCGACCGAGCGGTCGTTTCTTATAAGCTGGAAACCAGGCAGAGAGTAACTTGTTGACGGGAGACAAGGTTTAAGCCATGATTCGGAAATAAGAATAGCATGTACGTTCTTACAGTCAAAACTTGCCAGCATATCGTGGAAATGAGCCGGAATGCTCTGAGCGTTAATATGTACAACGTTAAAATTCTTAGGAACATCAGAAAACTGCGCTGCGAGACTGTCAGCAAGAGAAGGAACACTCACGAAACTGTCGTCGTTGCTTGTTATAGAGAAAAAACTACTATTATCACTGCTTACATCGATAGACATAAATATTAACCTAAATTAACCTAATATAATAACAATGTAATATAAATAATTGTACAAAAACCTAAGTAATAAAAAATAAAAATGAACCGTTTAGGTAACTAGTCCTGCCGGTTGCGTTATTAAATTTAAAGAATTAAAACCTACTTACGCAGCCCGGGTAACAAAAGAGAAAGACAAAAGAAAAAAAAAATACAATGTAAAACATATCAGGATAAAACAAGAAATGGAAAAAAAAAATTAAACAAAACAAAAAATTAAAATTAAATAACTTCTACCAGTCAGAGACTGCCAATTGCACCGTTAGGAAAAACGAAACGCACCGAATAAAACTGAGAATACTGTACTGACACTACTGACATGGTATTCATTGACACTGACAGTGACATTTCATTGTAGCATTTGTAAAAAAAATTAAAATGAATTGAAGGTATAACTAAAAGAACAAAAACAGGATTACCCGGACTTTGAACAAGACATCACAATGAAATCACTTCTTTAAAGCTGCAGCACGCTTCAACCTAGCGGTCTTCGCAGCAGCAATTACTGGGGCTGAGGCTGGAACAGCCGATACTGGATGTGGATCACCTTGCTCGGACTCACTGGGATTCGGCGCAATCTTGTCCAATTCAGCGAGGGACTCAACCCGATGCCGCGAATCATTAGGACCAAGGACATACACGCAGCCTGCCTTAGTCCAGCTCTTAGCGACACCGCATCTTTCCCTCGCAGCTAAGAACACATCATGCCGCCCCTTGGTTAGGAACTCGGACATGGTGACGCCTGTAGCCTTTAATTTGGCTTTATATGAACCAGTGCGGACTTTGTAAGCGATAAAATCATTTAAATGGTTTTCTCTATACCAGGAATGTTAAGTTAATGAGTGGAACCTTTTATAAGTAGATATATGGAGGTTCAGAACATACATTTTAGAGTCAATGTGTTTTAAATGCTAATATTATTATGTTGGATGAAAAATACTAATGTACCTATGTCTATGTATTTTCGCTTATGTATTGTCTACCCAAACAGAAATTTGTTGTTCGTTGGTTTCGTCTCTGACGTATGGCATCTTAAGTCCTCGTCGTGTGAATAAAGCACGTTCTGCTTTACTCGTTAGACACACTTAATACAACAACCATTGATGATAGGAGGACCTATTATATCCCGGGAACTATACAATATAAGTATTTGAACTATTTTTTTTTATCAAATGAAATATTAATGTACAACTAAATATGTATTATCCAGTATCGACCGGTTCTATGCTTCCCGCATCCAGCGGAATCCTGCGGCCTTCACAAGGTTATCGGTCCACCTTGTCTCGTCTTGTGGTACGCGGTCGCCAGTCCAGGTCCTTTCGGCCCCATCGACTATCTGTTCTGCGAGCAATGGGGGAAGCCTATAACGAGCAGAGGACGTCTTTCGGCTGAATGAATGAATAACAATTATCCCGTATTATCACAAGAGTTACTTATTTGACACGCTCATCAAAGGAATTTCATAAATGTTTCACATATATTAAATGATAAATGATTTTATTTTGTAAGTAGGTTTGTACAAACACTTTTACACGTCAATCATATTTTAAAGCTAGATGAGGTCGGCGTTTCCTATCTGACTAGTCTGAGAAGAAAGGCCGAAACAAACTCAGAGGTCACAGTCTCTTTTAAAGTCCAGACATAATCTTGGTCAGATCGTATGAAGACCATGTAGATCGATGTCTTAGATGGTTTTTTGAGGCAAGAACCACACAGATTGAGAGGACCTGTCCAGCCAGTGCACGCATTTGTCAGAAATCGTGCAGCTCAACTCAAAACTTAAGGAGCTCGACGATTCGACGAACAATTCCAAAGAAAGGACATTTGGGTAGGCCACATTAATTACTCAAACTGCATGACAAAACTAACAGAACAGAGAGAAAATGAAAAAATAATATAAATAAAATGACCCACATAGTCTTCACATTCACAATAATTAAAATAATAGAATACTTTACAAAGTAAGCAAATGTCATAGTAAGTATATATAAAATTCATTAATGTCAAAGTGAATATAATAAATAAAAAAACAATAACAAGACAAAAAAATAAATAAAAATAAAAACATTATATTTGTAAAAATTGGAAGCACCTTAATCCCAAGCCTTTTTGTCCTCGATATAATCCTTAACGGTATAAAAGGCTTTCTGGCACAACTTACGTTTAATGAATGATGAACGGGGCTTGGAACTTTATTGTAAAAGCGTATACAAAGCATCTGAACGAGCCACCTATTTTCTTGAGCCTTGTTATAGGTACAACAAATTTGTGTTTGTTCCTAGTATTAATATCATGGATATCACTGTATTTTTTAAACAATTTTATATTTTTATGGGCATATAAAAGATTTTCATAAATATACTGAGAAGGCTATTGCTATCCGACGTACATTACAAAGAAAAAGAAAGAAAGAAAAGATAATTGTTGTAATTGTGCGTTTTGTTTGTGCAGAATAAAATATTTTTCTATCTTCCTTTTCTTTCTTTCTAAAACATAACTATAACCTCGACCTTATACCCTCGACCTCGATTTACTGCAAATACCACAAAATCCTGAAAAAGTCAGCGATAAATAAAATATTCAGCTGATGCCTGAATAAACAATAGCGGTAAGATCAAGTAGGAGCAAACAGAAGCCGATATTCAAAGCAGTGAACTAACAGAACAAAAACCAGCTAAACATGGACAATTGTGTTCCGCGTCGGTGTTGTATGTACTCTACTCGACTCCATTGTCACCAAGCTGTGTCCGAGTACTGTTTGCAAACACTTTTGGTCTCAGTAAAGCAAAGAGGTTGTATAACTCGCGCCCGCGTGTATTTTTAGAGTTTACGATTTTATCCCTCGGTGTTAGGGTCAAATGCTACAACAATAGGATTTGGACGTGAGAGCAATAACACTGCTGTGTGCTTACTGATGTTTCAGTTCGAAAGTAGAACTTTATATATTATTTCAGGATTTTGGTCAGCGGCTGTAGTCTGGGACAACTTCCTAGCTGAAAACTAACCTATTATTGTTGTGTAAGGCCGATTCTCGTAATTTAAAACGTTCAAAATCTAGTCGCAGTCTCATCTCGGCGACAAACAAATGTCAAAAACTTGTCAAAATGTAGGGAAATTAGGAGGTATTTTTGACAGATTCAGACTGAGATCAGACTGTGAACGTTCTTAAAATTACGAGAATTGCCCCTCAGGTGTTAAACATATAATTAGAACAACTCGAGCCTTAGTTAATAATATTTCTTTAGTTCTCCACAAACACAGCTAATACGAAACTTTTTTTGCGCAGTGAAAGTTGTGAGTGACAGCGCTCGCGACCTGCCTATATATTGACGTCATCTACGAGTATGAAACTACTGCGTAGCTATTTACAGTAACTAACAATGCAAACTCTTTTTTTCAGCAGTTACACATTTATAGAAAAATGTCCGTAGGCACAAAATTTTTATCTCAAGAAGCGACGCGTGCTTTACTTGTGGTCACCAAGTGTACAAACTCGCTGTGAATGTGTCTGTAAGCGCAGGAGCTCTCGGTATCGTCCAAGACAATGGCGAAGTCAGAAATGTGGGGGTGTGTATACGTGTGTGTGTTACGTTCTGGCGCTACTCGTCTGCACGCACACATTTACAGCGTGTTTGTACACTTGGTTACTAGTACATTCAGATCACACACGCTGCTTCTATGCAACAAAGCTGATCACAAAAGCGAGCCGGAAAATTGGACGCCAGTGCCAATCCCGCCATCATTTCTATCGGTCGTCTGAGTCTCGTAGTATAGCCGCATTTGCAACCGGAGCTGATTACCTACAAACCGGCATCAAGAGAAGAGCCAGTCGATTGTTTGGTTCGATGCTACTTTGTGCTAGTTAATGAAACATATCTAATTGAATTTTGTATGTATAGATACATCGTCACCTCTCATTTTGAAATAAATAGTACCTACTTAAATTAATTATTTATTAGGTTGCACACCAAGTACAAACATTCCATGACATGTGTTTTGATAAAATGTTCGATACGTCCAATCAACTCATTTCTCTTTCTGGAAGTATTGTACCAACTAACTAACGAGGTATACTTATACAGAAAGAGATTGCCTACGTGCTGGACCTAATGACCCGTTTTTACTTTCCATTAGGTTACCGACGTACTCTATCTGATCTATAGGAGAGACCTAATTTCGCCTTAACCCTTTTTGCGAATTCCCGAAATCCGGTGGAGTGTTACAAAATCAAGCAGTAAATCCCTAAGCGTCAGATTATATATGGTTTATAGTCGGGGTACTTTACGCAAAAGAAACTCCAACTATTGTGCATGTAAACTGTGTATAATATTGGTATAAAACGATGTTGTACATAGGAAAAAACAGTGTGACACTTATTACTTTAGGTAACATGAAAATGGAAGGCTCGCGAGGCGCACGAGTTTGTGTACGCTAAGCGCGTGCGCGGTTACTGGGCGCTTGTGACTCACTGGCCGGTCAGCGCTAGTAGTGTTCAAAGTTGCTATATGGCGATCACTTGCTTAATGCTTAATGCTTTATATTTTAAGCATGCGTTTTTATATGCTTTATTAAAGCATGCTTTTTATACCTTGACTTGTTATGGCAAAACGGGCGGGCGCGAATAAAGCAAGCGCGGTGACTGACAGCATGCTTTATAAGAATATTACATCGCGTTTATGAATTACGATAAAACAGAACCGTTAAAAATACAATGAACCTTTCCAGGCTTAGGATTATCTATAATTGAATAAATGTTATTATGAAATAAAATAAGTTAATATTTAAAGCAAATATAGGCGTATTTAGGAGTTCATTGATTGTATGTACAGTTTTCCAAACAACCTTGAACCCTAATGCTTCAGCGATAAAGTTGAAAATCTATTAAAGAAATTTGACAGATTGTAGTAGCTTGATGTGCTGGCTTTTGTACAAAAATCAACTATGTACGTATTGAATTTTTTACCTTTTTTATATACCTACACTATTTACTTTCAATTTTTATTTACATTTTATTTAGGTAAATGCAGAAACATTATCTGTGCTACTCTTGTAGTAGACAACCGTGTTCTTCTATCACTAATGAGATACCCCGAATTGGAAAATATTCGTTCTCAAGGAACCGAAGTTACCATGTTATTGCATAGGTTTAAAGGTAATCAATATTGCGTGTCCTATCACTGAATTTATTTACAGTAAAAAAGTACGAAGCAAAATAGCATTTATGTATGTATATTACGTATTTATGCGAGCCGCCCGAGATAGCAAATTCGCACGCGGTGCGTTAAACGATTACGCACGCGACCGACAGGAGTCGCTAGTCGTTAGCAAGCGACGACTGTCCGTCCCGCCCGGCCCCCTGCTTAGTCTGCTTAATGCTTATTCGTTGCTTATTGCGTTTCGCGTGACGGTGAGTGCGATGTAAAAGCAATAAGCAAATAGCAACTTGTGAGAGCCACGATAGCATTTGCTTTATGTTATGTGTATTAAGCACGGTGCTTTATTTTGCTATATGATATATTAACCACCACTAGTCAGCGCGCGGCGGGGCGACATTAGTGTTGTGCCGAACCGTAACTAGTCACGTAACCTGGCCGGCACACGACGAACTCTAGAAGTGCGGGGAGTTGACTCTAATAAGGGTCGCGCTATATCCTCCCCCTCCAAGTCGGCTGAAGGCTCTGGAGCTGGCTTGGCAACCGATAGCTTACAGGGTCTGCCCTTCTTTCTACCATGGACGACAACGTCCGAATCGCCTACATACGGTGTTAGAAGACTGGCATGATACTTCCCTCGAGGTTCGCTCTCTTTATCTACAACCTCGTAAGTAGTTGCGGAAACAACTTTACTAATACGATATGGACCCTCTCGTCTCGGGGCAAACTTGCTGGTGAAGCCTTTCGCGGCTTGACTAAGCCGATGGCTAGCCACGAGTACGAGGTCACCCTTCTGAAACTTAGTTCCGGGACGGCGGTTTTTGTCCGCTGCATCTTTGCGAATGTCCTGTTGGCGCTCGACTCGCCACTTCACCTCTTGCAGGCGGTGTACGAAATCCCGTAAATATGGCGTGATTTGGGGTACGTAGTTTTCTTGATCTATGACCGCTCGCAAGTCGTGGGCTATGTCCACCGGGGACCTGAACTCGCGCGCAAACGTTAAAAAGGCGGCAGAGTGTCCCGGGCCTTGGTTAGGAGCCGTATTTAATGCGAATCGCACAGCAGGCAACACTTCCGGCCAACGACGATGCTCTGGATCTATCAGGATCGCCAACATCTGCTTCATCTCGCGATTTTTCCGTTCAGCGGGGTTGGCCTCGGGATGATAAACTGGAATTAAATTTTGATTGACACCCAGAGCGTGCATTGCTTTTTGCATCACCGCTGACACGAATCGTGTCCCATTATCTGAGATAACTCTACGGGGAAACCCATATCTCATAAAAACCTCTTCTATTAGTACCCTGGCGCAACTATCTGCGTTGGCCTCGGTCAACGGGAACAGTTCTACCCATCTGCTCGCAGTATCTTCAACTAGGAAGATCCACTTCTCACCCTTACTACCCTCCGGCAGAGGACCAAACAAGTCCATGGCGAGAACTTCAAAGCGTTGTTGGGCGACAGGGGTTTGCAGCAGCCCAGCAGGCTTGAGATTGGTAGGCTTAAACTTCTGGCAAAGATCACATGCCTTGAGATACTTCGCTACGTATTGACGCATATTCGGGAAATAGAATCTTTCTTTGATCTTGGTTAGAGTGCGCTCCAGGCCCAAATGACCGGCTGTGGGCGCATCATGGACCTCTTTCAGGATCTCTGTGCGCATAGAGTCTGGTACTACCAACTGTGGCTCCTCAGATTCGGAATCTGGATCAAAACGGAAAAGTACTCCGTTTGACAGATAATAGCCTCGATCTGTCCACCGAGTAGTGGCATCACCGTCTTCAAAATCCGTAAGTATCTTCCTAAGTTCAGGATCTTCGAGCTGAGCTGCTCGCAACTCCTCGGAGCTACGGTGAGGTAGGTCTACTAAGACTGGACACAGGTCGCAGGTAGATTCGAGATTATCGTCCATCGACGGCCGGCATACGGGACGACTGAGCGTGTCTGCCACTACATTAGCTTTTTCTATTACCTCCAGTTCCAACATTTTATCAATTTCAGCTCTTACCTTCTCCTTCTTAGCAGGAGTCAGTCGATAAGGAGGGGTTGCGATAGGCGCGGCGTTACCTGTGTCTATCCTATGCAAGGCGAACGGCGTAGGTCCTCCCCCTGCATTGAAGATATCAGCGTTAATTTCCAATAATGCAGCCAACTTGTCCCTATCAGATAGTGATGGGAGAATGCCCTCACACTCGTGGAGGCCAATCGTCGAACTGACCGCAACTCGGTCCTCGCGTTCATACTGTAGCTCATGAAAGCCTGTAGCACGTAAAGAGAAACGATTCCTCTCGAAATCGAGTATCATGCCAGCGTCCTCTATAAAATTCATACCTAGTAAGGAATCGGTTGCGCCGGGCAAGACCATAAAGAGAGTGCTTATTGCAACTCCCTGCACTTTTACATTTACCACAGCGGTTTCTACAGTTTGGGAACGTTGGGTTCCGTCCGCAAATCTTAACTCTGTTTCGCAACTATTAAATATTTGGCCATTAGCCCGCAAATGTCTAGTTAAACTATCGCTAGCAACGCACTGCTTCGCGCCCGTGTCTAGTAGCGCTGTGCCTACTGCACCAAACACCTGCACCTTAAAAATAGGACGCACACGCGGGCTTAACACTTTTCCATCTACGGACACTGATTGGAATGCGGTCATCGTGTTCGGCGATGCGGTGCGTTTCCCTTTACACACCGTGCAGTTCGACCGTATCACACCGGGCGCACCACATCCGAAGCACGCTACGGACGGGCGCAGCTCCGATGGGGTCGCAACTGGTTCGCTCTTGACCGGTTCTACAGTCGCCTTATTCCGATTTTCTAGTTTGCGACAGTCATCTTTGACATGTCCAAACATCTTGCAGAATGTGCACCTAGGTCTAACCTTGTTTGGCGGTGCTTTTTCTAGTTTATTCATCACAGCGCCAGCTGGTGATGACGTTGTAGCATGTCCAGTGACATGCGGTGGCGGTAGCGGCGGGGCGGCAGATGCAGGAGGGTGCCTTTTAGTCGGCGCAGCAGTGCAAACTTCTTCTAGCACATCCTCCACTACTCGAGCCTGTTGTAGCAACTCGGCGAACGAAGCGAAGGCGCTCCTTGTTACCCTCTCCCGGATTCTCCTATGGAGTAAGCCGTACACCATATCCAGCTGCACTGGATTTTCAGGTAGCGTGTGCAGCGGTAGTTGGGCAATTAGCGCTCTTACCCTACACACGAAGATATCTGTCCGTTCATCACCTTGCTCTCGACTAAACATCTCTCTATATAATCTATGAGGTGGGAGGCGTGGACCGAATGTTTGGCGAAATAAACGGAGTGCCTCCTGCCAACTTGTGACGGAATGCTTAACGCCTTGCCACCAGGTAGCCGCAAAGTCAGTGAGCAGCATTGGCAGGCCTCTTAAAGCCATATCGTCGTGAACACCAACACAGTCTTTATAAATCTGCACAGCATCCACGAAGGCCATAACATCACCAGCACCATTAAATCTCGCCGTACAATTAGCCAGGTTTGTACTCACAGTCATCGTCGGCGGTGGCTGCGCGCCCTGCGTAGGCGGCTGAGACCGTAAAGCTTGCAAGAGGAATATAAGTTGTTGGTCCGTCATAACCATAGAGGCGGACATCAGCGGCTGCGGTGTGGCGATGGGCGGAGCATGCCCATGCTGTGGCATCTGCGAGTAGCCAGGCAGCTCACGCCCATACAGCGGCGGTGGTGATGGGGCCGAGGCGCCGGCGGACGGAGGTCCAGCCAGCGGCGGCGTCGACGATCGTACGTCAACGAACAATGCGTGTCCATCTGACGTAGACGGCATCGTACCGTCCAACTGCTCACCAGCCATAGGATACGTGTCTACAGGCTGCTGCGTAGCACGTGAAGCACTATTATTACGCGACCGTGTTAGCACCATGTCTTTTACTGCACTGTAAACAATGTCCCGGCACCACAAATAGGTAACAGTGTACCTAGGCAACCTATTTCGTCACTCAAGTTCGACAACTGTTCTTACACAACGCGTACCTACGTACGTAAACAACGTTCGCGGAAACTTACGCGAATGTTCTAACTTTATTATAAACCTACAAACAATACAACTAAAACTAGGTCTTTAGTACACAAGACACTATTTAAACATCAAAGGTTATTATTATTTACACTAATGTTCGACGCGAGTCAGTGTTCTAGGTATCATAACTAACATAAGTACCCACACTATAAAGTCTTAGCTCGCACGAAGCGTCACTATAAACAATACTCTGTACACGAATGTTCACAGGGTTACGACTTAAAGCGATACGACTATCCTAGGTAACCTAAACTAAAGCACTATAACCTAGGATGACTAAACGTAACACTAAAATTAAGTTCGTAAAATCTAGGCACTGTAAACAAAACAAGTGTTCGAGAATGTTCCACAAAAAATGGCCGTTGGATTTCGAACTAGGTACACGACTGTTCTAGGAAGTAAATAGGCACTAGAACGACAAAAACGTGAATGAACTAGTTCGTAACACTGAATCCACTGTATAGTCACTATATTACACCAAGATATGCTAAAAGTTCTTTAAAATTGTTGTTATGTGCACAAAACGTAACGAATCTGCGGGCGGCGCGGGCGAAGCACATAACGAGTATATAACGCCGCACGAAGAAAACCCGAGAAAGTCACTGTTTTCGACACTCACACACTGTTTTTCGAGTCTTTACACAGACGTTGTTATACACAATAACAGTCTTACACGAAAATAAGTTTGTTTAACCGTTTTTTCACAAAAACACGGCCGCACGTTGGGACGCCAGTTATAGTCGGGGTACTTTACGCAAAAGAAACTCCAACTATTGTGCATGTAAACTGTGTATAATATTGGTATAAAACGATGTTGTACATAGGAAAAAACAGTGTGACACTTATTACTTTAGGTAACATGAAAATGGAAGGCTCGCGAGGCGCACGAGTTTGTGTACGCTAAGCGCGTGCGCGGTTACTGGGCGCTTGTGACTCACTGGCCGGTCAGCGCGCGGCGGGGCGACATTAGTGTTGTGCCGAACCGTAACTAGTCACGTAACCTGGCCGGCACACGACGAACTCTAGAAGTGCGGGGAGTTGACTCTAATAAGGGTCGCGCTATAGGTTTTTATTATATTTTTTCACATTATATGAAGGAAATAAGTTTCCAAACAGTACTTAATGTTTTCTAAGTTAGTTTTTAAACTCATTTTCTCAGCCTTTAGCAGCAATCCGTCAGGCCAGTCCACAAAGTTAGTAACTTCCCTCAAATTGTGTTCTGCTTGTTACAAACAAAGCAACGAACACCACGGTGAAGTTTACAACAAATTGTGTTCCGCGCGGGGGCAACTAGCCAAGCGGCTGGCGTTTAGCTGTTACTTATATTATTTGAGTGCGAACCATGCATGTGAAACTTCATAATCTACCTGCCTTTAGACATCCACAACTCAGTCACTTGGTAATACGATACCCCCAAGGGGTATCGTATTACCAAGATATATATATATAAGAGTGTTTGTCAGACTATCGGGCTTCTGACTACCTGTAACGACTGTCAAAGGTATACAAATGACAGCCTGCACGAACGTGCTTTCCGAGGTATGGAGTGGTCACAATATGTAAAGATGGTTCAGTCCCGTCCATGGACCAACCACGGCAAACGTAGCTTAACCTGATTGATCGACCCGTGTGGTTGTTATTACTTAACCACGAGTCACACATACACGCCTACTTCTTACATATTCAAAAACACTGCATTACCTACTCGATATTGAAGACCATAATTATGTAGAACTCTTAACGCAAACCAATAGCTATATTCCTTCTTTATATAATTATATAAACTATATAAAGAAGCAAATAAGATTTTTGACTCTAACCAAACATAATTTCTTAGCGTTATAAGGTTGATCCTTAAGTATCAGTGTTCGGGAAATATTACCCAATTAGATTTACGAGTACATTTATTATAACATAGCTGGCAAAAATTGAAGAAACATTATGAAATTCGCTTTTATTGCGCATAAAGGTTTACTGAAGCAAACGAAAATTCGGCTCAAACAGACTTACAAGAAATTGTATGACAAACATAAATTTTAGGGTTCCGTACCTCGAAAGGAAAAAACGGAACCCTTATAGGATCACTTTGTTGTCCGTCCGTCCGTCTGTTTGTCTGTCAAGACCCTTTTTCTCAGGAACGCGTAGAGGTATCAAGCTGGAATTTATATCAAATATTCCTTGGAGTTGTGAAAAAATCAAACTTCTAAAGCAACGCAATTAAAAGATACAGCCATTTATGCCGCAAATCTCCGCAAATTTTCGACACTCGCAAGGGAATCAAAGCCTACAGGGTACTTCCCTTAAGCTCAGAATCTTGAAATTTGGTACGAAGCAACGTCTTATAGCACAGATAAAACTTGCGAAAACCATACATTTTTAGTTACATCATAATTATAATAAAAATATTTTTAATAATTTTAAATTGTACGGAACCCTCGGTGCGCGGTTTGGACTCGCACTTGACCGGTTTTTTCAGAGTAACTGGCAAGATAATAAAAAGCTTGTCCTTAACACATTGTTACATATACCTATTACTGTGAAAGTTATATTTTATTTTGGTCCGAAGTAAACTGATACACGACCAACACTTTTTTACACAAGTGAATGACGTATGATGAAGACTTTTTATCGGTTTTTGCTGTGACACAGATACAATTTGCCTTGAAACACATTTCAATGTTTGGCCAACGAGTGCTGCCAGCATTCCTCTGGATACCAAGTCAAAGCTTTAACGTTACAGAAGTAAGATACCATCAATGTTTCTGGCTAAGTGTGAGCAAATAAGCACAAACATTACACAAGGCTTCGTATCAATGAATTATGAGAGTCTGTGGGAGGTGATTACTCTTCCCGGTCACGTTTCTGAGACCCAGAGCTCGTGCTGGAAAAATAACAAAACTGAGCTAATGGAAAGTGTTACACTTTAAGGGGGGAATTTTCTAACACGATGCAACCATCATTTTATAATAAAAATGGTTACTGTTCAGCTGCAGCCAGAGTAATGGCATAACTTAGATTAGATTGATATTCTATTGACGTCACAAATGGCAATTAACCTATCAATAAAAATACCCACCGTCCTCAGACCAACATGTGACATTGCACCATCAATTTACTGCGATTGTTTCACAAGGGCACTAAGTTTCTATCAATCTATTTTGTTAAATGAGTGACATTTAAACTGGATTCGTTATATTGAACACTAGTAAAATGTTTTAGGTTATATATTGCCTAACTATGTTTGCCGTCCAGCATGCATGCGGACCACCGGGACATTCCCACGGTCAATATTTGATTTGGCTTCAGCCCTAGTGTGTCATGTGTCGATGTTTTTCGATAGCGTTACGTGCGGCTCGGTGAGCTCCCAGCCTATTTCAGCTGCATTTGATACGAAGCGGATTTCTACTTCGTGTGCGGAAATAGCAAAAGGCTGTGAAAATAGATGAATATTTGATTTACTTGTATAATGTGGAATGTTGGTACATTTTAATTTGAGTGCAGTATAAGATGTGTCCATTAAAATAAGCCAACGGCACTCTTTCGTTCTTAAAATATTACTTAGTACATTATTCATTAAATAAGTGTCCAAAGTGCAAACAGAAATCAAATTAGTAATAACGTTTTAATAAAGATAATTATTTTATTACTTGTAAACTTGAGCACCACTAATAAGTTTCTATTTGAAATCCAGTCTTCTTATTCAAGTTGGTTCATTTGAACTTTCATTACGACTGAGTTTGCTGTTGAATATTAATTCAATAAAAATACTTTTATCATACCTCTTCTGCTTATTCCTTTATACTACAAATTCTACTTTCATTATAGAAAATTGTTTGCCTCAGTCCAGCGAAAACAAACATCCTACGTATGGAAAATCGAATTAAATCGTCCTCGGTTGCCGCGGGCTCACATCCGACATTCCTTCCTTTGTCTTCATCCTCAGTCCGCTCTCGTATATCAGGAAATTACATTTGCTCTCTGAATTTCTCCATAGTAATATTAGTAATAGCAATATTTTTCCATTATGTTCAACGGAACTTGTGTTATTATATCGGACGCTTTAATTCACTTTAATTTGTTTTGTTTTGTAAGATTATGATGGAACAACGAACCAACCAACTACAGTCTGTGGCAAATATGGTTCCAAATAAATAAGATAGTGGACTTATATCAATTCAATTAACAGAACTATTACCGGTAACATCATCGGCCTAGCCTTTTCCCAACTTTGTTCGGGTCAGCTTCCGGTCTAACCGGATGCAGTTGTACACCAGATGTGATCACACTTATTAATGTGAAAGATAAACGCCCGCAAATATAATTATTTCACAGAGGAGTAAATAGAGTCACTACTAATTACAACTATATATTTCTAGAACCACAATGTTTAATTATAATGTTCTAATGATTGCAATGTATTACAGGTTCAATTTACATAGATGCGGTTTTACGAACGTGTTTAAACAGCGGAGTGGTATATGTCCGCCGTTGTCACACACGACAAAGTAGGTATTATTGTTTCTGCCTACATATATGGGAAAAGGCGTGAGTATGTATGCAATGTTGAAACCTTAGTTTCTTGCAATTCATGTTGTGAGAATATAGGAACCTTCAAGTAAACTTCAATTTGATTACCCCATCACCACATTTAATTTCTTAATTCATACCACACAATATATAAATCTTTTATTATAAACTAAATTCACTAAAAATTAAACATTGCTATCCAAAAATCTCCATATGACTGAATGACACCGTCTATGCCAATTCTTTTTCAATCAATTCAAAATGCTTCTAACTACATAATCTTTTCAAAGACCATAGACATAAAACTTGCCAGTAATTCAATGACATAAAATTCTATTAAGCTAGTATTACAACATCCCCTCTGAATTTTATGTTTATTACAATTAGAATAACATCTCTTATATAACTCCCATCAACTCATTTAAAAACCCAGCTTAATTAACCCACCCAACTTAACTAAATACAACAAACAAACTTTTGAATTAACTAATCTAAACACCTTACTTAACTAACTTAAACATTAAAAATTTCAAATTAATCCTCAAACAACCTTATACTCTAATAAACCTACATAACTCATCACATTACATAATGTCCTTTACGTATCACTCACTATACACTGTCTCAATCTCAAAAACTTTGTTCTGTCCAGTGGTTTAGTTAATATATCTGCCAAATTATTTTTAGTCGAACAATAATGAATTTCCAACAAATTCTTATCTATTTTTTCCTTAATGAAATGATATTTAACATCAATATGTTTGCTCCTTCTATTCAGAATTCCATTTTTAATCAATACTATAGCCGATTGATTATCAACAAACAACTGTGTTTTTGGTAATTTATTTGTCAACTCGTAGATCAAACTCTGAATGTATAATAGGTCTTTAATACATTCGGCTGCAGAAATATATTCAGCCTCAGTACTGGAAAGAGCAGTGACTGACTGTTTACGTGAACACCAATGAATTGGACCACCACCATAAAATATAATAAAACCAGTCGTACTTTTCCTAGTATCAGGATCACCTGCAAAGTCTGCATCACAATACGCTTTTAAAGTTAAATCGTTACCACGAACATACTGTATACCACTGCTGACTGTATTTTTAATATATCTAAAAAGGTTCTTAATATTTGTAAAATCATTCAAGTTAGGATGTTCTTGATGTCTACTACAATAACCAACATGAAAAGCCAGATCCAGTCTTGTTTTATTAACCAAATACAACAATGAACCAATCAATTGTCTATACCGATGCACATCATCAACTCCCACTTTCCCCTCTTGATGTGTATCGACTAAAATATCTGGATGACTACTATCTTTTAAGCTTTCATATTTAAACTTTTCCAAAATTTGATTTATATAACTTTCCTGATAAATCTTAATAGAGTTCCGTTCTACTTTAACATCAAACCCTATAAACTTTTCAGTCTTATCAAATTTCCGCATTTCAAATTCTGTTTCTAATTTATTAATAATTTTATTTAAATCAATCTCATTATCACCAATCAAAATGCCATCATCTACATAAATAGCCAAATATATTTCTTTGTCTTTATTTATAAACACACATGGATCTGATTTTAATTGTAAAAAACCCAATTTTTTCAAAAATTCCGTTAATCTCTTGTTCCACATAAGTGGTGCTTGTTTCAATCCATACAAACTCTTCTTTAATTTACATACTTTATTCTCTTTATCTTTTATATCATATCCTAAAGGTATTTCCATAAAAATATCTTCATTTAATTCTCCATATAAAAATGCTGTCTTTACATCAAATTGCTTAATTTTAAAACCTTTTTGAGCTGCAATCGCCAACAACAACCTAACACTAGTTGTATTTACCACCGGACTATATGTCTCCTTATAATCAATATTGTATTTTTGTAGAAAACCTCTCGCCACTAATCTAGCCTTATATCTTCCACCAGGCTTTATAGTAAATATCCATTTACTCGAAATTATTTTCCTATTTTTTGCTTCACACTTGTTAACGATTTCCCAAGTCTTGTTTCTCTCTAAGGAATCTTTTTCCTCATTCATTGCTTGTTTCCATAAATCTTTATCAAAACTATTAAAAACATCTGTATAAGTCAAAAACGAAGTCTCTAAATCATAATCTTTCAGCCTAGATGGAAATTTCCTTTCCCTATTCGGTAAAATCCGCAATCCATCATTAATAACTGGTTCAATTGCATCTTCAAACTCATCACTAATTTCAACTACTGTATCATCTCTAACTTCCCCTCTCAAACTATTATTTTCTTCAACACCAACTCCAATGTCTTCAACACTATCTTCAAAAATCTCATTATCTTCAACACCAACTCCTCTAACTTCAACATCTTCACCACTAACTCCAACTATAACATCTTCAATACTGCCTTCAAAAACCTCAGCATCTTCATCACTAACTTCAGCTCTATTTTCAAAAACTACTTTATCACCAACAGCTCCATCACCACTATCATTACAAAAATCATCACCACCTCCACCACGAAAAACATTACCTTCACCACGAAAACCATCACGTTCACCACCAATATCGACACTAACCTGTTTAAATAAATTTTCTAAATGACACTGTTTCACTCTACAATTACACATTTTCAAATAATCTGCAACATCACTCTTGTTATTATTAAACACCACATCTCTCGAATAAACAATTCTAAAACTTGAAGGATCCCATATCTTATAACCATTGTTAGTAAACCCTACTAAGAGCCCTTTGCTACTCCTGGAGTCAAGTTTATGTAAATGAAAATTATTTTTATAATATGCTAAAGATCCAAAAATGTTCAAATGTTTTAAATTAGGTATTCTATTAAACCACATTTCAGCTGGTGTCTTAACATTTATTGTATTTGCACTCCTATTCAATAAATAAGCAGAAGTTAAAACGGCTTCGCCCCATAATATATGTGGCAGCTGCATATCAAAAAGCAACGCTCTTGTTCGTTCCATTAATGACCTGTTTAATCGTTCAGCTTTACCATTCAGCTGAGGAGTATAGGGAATAGTATAATCAATATTAATACCTTTGTTACTACAATACATTTTAAATTGTTTGCTAGTATATTCACCCCCATTATCACATCTGAATGTTTTAACTGTTGTATTAAAATGATTTTCCGCCAAATTAATATAATTAATTATTTTAGAAAATGCCTCGTTTTTATTTTTGATTAGAAAAACTTTAATAAAATGAGTATAATCATCCAAGAATGTAATAAAATATTTGTACCCATCCCATGTTTCTGTTTCAATAGGACCACAAATATCACTATGAATAATTTCTAAAGGCTTACTAGCTCTGTGTCTATTTGTTTTAAAAGATTTTCTACATAATTTTGATTGTGTGCAGACTTCACAGATGTCAATCTCCTTTACCAGGCCTCTATCTATACCACGGACAAGATCCTTTGTCCTGTTAATAGGTACATGACCTAATGCACGATGCCAGAAATCAGCATTTATTTGAAAGATATTTACTGACCTTGAACATACAACTGGCTTTGTATTTACATTCAAATAATACAGACCGTCTTGCTTCAGTTCAGCAACCTCTATGCATTCAGAGCCCTCACTTTCGATATGACAACTCGTTCTGAAAAATTTTAATAAATAATTATCATCAGCTAATCTAGATACAGATATTAAGTTCTTCTTGAGTTGAGGAACACATAAAACATCTTTGAAAGTAATATTTTTAGTATAAATGTTGCCCATAGTGTTGACATGGTGAATATTACCATCTGCAGTCATAATTTGATAATTAATCTTCTTCGTATCTTTAAGATAACTATCAGATGTCACAATATGACTACTGGTACCTGAATCAATTATAAATTCAACCTCTGCTTCTGCACTATTATTTGCATAGTAGTTACTTACATTTTGCTTTAGGCAGAACTTTGTAAAATGTGAGTCATTCTTACAGTTCACACAGTTAAACTTTGTGTTGCAATCTGCATGTCTGTGTCCACTCTTCATGCATTTATAACATTGAGCTATGTTGTTATTAGCTTTACCGTCACCATTCATTGTTCTGCAGAATCTCGCAATATGTCCCTTCTTCCCGCATCTAAAGCAACTCCTTACATGAAAACTATTTTCTGTATGTTCTACATTGTCATATTTAGCAGATGTTGTAGGTTTTTGTTCTTCAAAACTATCTTTATATTCTTGTCTCATCCTTATTTCCAGATTTATTCTTGATATCAAATTAATTAAATTTTTATCTGCTGATGATGTAGATTCCCATGCTGTTCTAAAATGATTTAATTTCTCCGGTAAATTTGAAAGAATTTTCGTTATTATTTGTTTATCATCAAATTTGTATCCTAAACTTCTTAGCTTCATTGCTTTATTTTCAAGTTCTGCTATGTCCGTCATTAAATCCCTGTTTTCAAATTTAAATTTATAATATTCCTCTAATAATCTTGAAATTTGAGTATCTTCATGTCCGAGAAATAATAAATCAAATTTCTCCAAAATTTCCTTAGCTGTTTTGCAATTTATTGCATAGACCATATACTTATCGCTAATAGCGCATATAATCAACAGTTTTGCTTTCGCATCCTTTTTAGTAAAATCTTTCTTTGATTCTGCGTCGTTGTCCAAAACAGAATCCAGCTCCTTAGCTGTCAAAAATAACATTAACTTTTGTTTCCAAAGAATGTATTCTGACTCGTTTGTCAGTTTTGACAATTTCAGATCGTCAGTCATTTTCAGCGAATTTTTTAAATAATTTCTTTTCGAATAATTTTAGCTTTTACCCCAAGATATTTTCCAGGCTCTTCTCTTCTTCTTTCTCACAACATGAGTTCAATTTGCCCCTGGGCCCATAACCTGTTGAAACCTTAGTTTCTTGCAATTCATGTTGTGAGAATATAGGAACCTTCAAGTAAACTTCAATTTGATTACCCCATCACCACATTTAATTTCTTAATTCATACCACACAATATATCATCTTTTATTATAAACTAAATTCACTAAAAATTAAACATTGCTATCCAAAAATCTCCATATGACTGAATGACACCGTCTATGCCAATTCTTTTTCAATCAATTCAAAATGCTTCTAACTACATAATCTTTTCAAAGACCATAGACATAAAACTTGCCAGTAATTCAATGACATAAAATTCTATTAAGCTAGTATTACAACAGCAAAATACATGCAAAACCGTTATAAGGGCATAATGATAGATATATATAAATTCGCGATTGTAACTATCTAAACAGTTCGGGCAACGCATCACTTTAATAATACACCTTACTTATCACATTAATACACAATAACCAACTACTAATGGTTACCTATGTAAATGTAATAGCAGAATTTAGATGACAATAGTACTGTTTGAAGTCATTTGTTACGTCGTAGTTGAACTAAGTAGTGGTTAATTCTGACTCTGGTTCACTTCTGCACGGTAAAGTACAAAGTAGAAGAAACTGTGAACACTACCATCCCAAGGGGGTTGTAGTCATTCATTCATAGAATGTGTTGTTTTCTGAAATTAACTACTGCTACGTGTGTTGAAGTTTCGCTTGTGGTTAACAATAGATATGTAGAGTACATGCGAGTATTTCATGAGAATTTCTTTTGTACGTAGCAAAATCATGATAATGCGTACCTATGTATAACGAAAGCCATGTGCGTTTCGAGGCCCATTTCATGGGATTGCCATGAATTTATGTATAGCAGATTACCGGATCATTCTGCGTTTGTAAGGATTAATTATTTCGATGGGCAACAAACAATGAAATGATTATTTCGATTACATTTTGTTTCTTTATTTGGAATATCGAGAATATTATAAAAGGTTGTTTTGGCGCGTGGCCAAATTTGGAACGAACGCCGACATCTTGTTTTTTTTTTTAATACATTTATGTGATATTTTACAAAACAATTAAGTACACAAATGTTTACCAACGTCATTCGAGCGCTAAAATATCTTTAGACAGTCCTTTCACAGTTATTTTACCTCTGATTTGGCATCACTGTCAAAATCACAGTAATCTTTATTTTCATTTTAATAAGGTCACTGTTGTATTGCTGCCACTAAAAAGTCTGTCAAAATCATTGTGAACGTTATTCTCGTTACTAGAAGGTTGCTGTTAGGTTGCTGCTGGCAAAGAGGAAGTACTAGGAACAGACTTGTACCAACAAAGTTGTTTATGTTTTCCGTCTATGAGGAAATTTTTTCAGAACCTATTTAGTTGTCATCGACCGCATCGTTTTTTCATGCATTTTCAACAAATTAACACCTTTGGCTGTACTGACGCGTGAAAAGTAATCCCATGTCTTATTTTTATTTCTTGAGTGATTAGAAGAATGATTAAATAAAAAAGTACTAATACGCCTGAAAATGCCTTAATTCGACGAGTACCTATATAATACAAAAACTAAAATAACTGAGCCTGAGCCTTTATTATTATGCGCTATTTAGATGATGACATGCATGTGACTGGTTCAGTAGGACCGCACGCTGTGGTCGAGTAACGTATTTTCCACTTTATGTTTATCTACGATTTCAGCTGTGATTTTGCCTTGACTATGCGATTCCGTTGAAATCTCCAATAGGGTGAAAGATGGAAAAAAGGCCTTTTGAAAAATGACTGAACCTTTTTTACACACCTTTTCTCCCACAAATTAAATAATACATACTTACAATTCCATAACACTTGCCATCTAGAATCAGGCATGTACTGATTCAATTTATACCTCTGTCAAGGCAAAGCTAGTAGTAAGAAATAATGTTTATAAATAATAGAGAAACACGCGTGTGCAGCAATTAAAGAAAGTGCACTGAACGCGACAGCTTCCCTGTTCTGAAGAAACAACCTGTAAAATAAATAAATGATTTACGACACGTAGTATTTAGGTAGGTAGGAACTATAAATGATACTGTCTTAATTAACATTATACGAGTACAGTTATGTCCTACACGTGTAAATATGTATCTAAAAAATTGAAGCCAACTAAGAGAGATTTTCTCTTAGTTGACGTTAAATTGAATAAAACAACCATGATAATAAGCAACTCAACGATAGCTGATTAATTACAGCAACAAGTTCATATGTGATTGAACGAACTATGTAGGTATGTTTATTAATTCTAACAAGTGTATATGTTGATTGCATCACTATTCACTTCTTTGTATGGCCTAATCATTTTTATTTAGTTAACATAAATAAATACGTCAGTTGAATCAATTCAGAATAAACTAATAAAAGCAATCAAATCAAATGATAGTTTCGATAAGTTTTGTTAATAAAATTAACAAACATGTCTTAGTTGATTTAACTAAGATCCGATAATTAAAACAACTAAAATTTAATGTTACATTCTACTAAAACTAAAACGTTGAATCGACTTTCATATTAGTTGAATTAATCATTCGATTGATCGATATAATCAAGACTTCAAGAGATCCACCCCTCCATATTCCTTTCTACCGGCTACCCCGCCCTGCACTCACCCACAGGCTGGCGGCGCGCGCGGCTGAGCCCTGCACGACACGCACGCGCCGGTTAATCGTCTCTGCGAGCGAGTCAAAACCAGTTTATCCATCCCAAAGAGTATAATAATAATACGGGACATCCATCCAATCCTTTTTTATCCTCCGTTTTGGACGAGTCCACGGTTGATTACTCCGTGAGTAAAAGAGTAATTTCAGTGTCAGAAACTACAAGTGCAGAGATCTCGTCCTTTGACTAGGTACTTAATTGAAATGGAAGACGTTATGGAACTCCTCAAGACATGGGAGTTAGAGACTCTAATACCAGTATTCACACGTAAGTATCTCACTCGCTACCTAGTTTATTTTATGGTGCTGATTGAAAATGTACTAAGCCCGGAGGCCATTCATGTTGTGTAAGGAAATAGGTATGCACCCTACCACATTATTTTTCTGTTTCGAGTTTGCTCTCTAATTATCGAGCGAGAATTACGAAAAAAGTGGATGAGTGCGCCTTTGATTATAT
Source organism: Apamea crenata (assembly GCA_949629185.1). Classification (NCBI taxonomy): domain Eukaryota; kingdom Metazoa; phylum Arthropoda; class Insecta; order Lepidoptera; family Noctuidae; genus Apamea; species Apamea crenata. The sequence goes on along the minus strand of OX451371.1, from coordinate 5,484,084 downwards.
ATTTTTCGCGTCACCAAACTAACCACCGGCGTTCGAGCGGTAAGGTGTGCGCCTTGTTCGTTTTGAGTCGGCTTTTAGCGCGAAACAAAGGAGCCGAGACAGCGACACATTCAATAATTGTCTGGTGCTATTCTCGCTTTCTATCGGGGTTCTCCCGTCAAACTGAATTACTTCTTTAGTGGTCGCCTGTCATGAGCAGAACAGGTTCGGGAACCCCCGCACCATGCGCAGTACGAACCTCAGAGAGGCCAGTTTGGCGGGATTTACACATAATTAATATGTTGTTGCTTGTTCCTTAAGTTTTTCTGATCCGCTCAGCACTCATTTTAAAATAATTTTAATTTGTTGAACTATGAAGTTTCACTCTCAAATAGGTAGTAGTATGTAGGTAGTAGGTACTTACCGAAAAATTGACGAATAAATTATTATACTGACAGTGACGACCCATTTACTGTTGTTTTTATTGTTGGCATTTTATTAGGTATATACCTATAAAAGCATCACAATAATGAATAATTCTTAGGATAATAAGAGTAGTCTACGTATGTTCTACCTCATAGTTCAAATTACCTATCTCCATGTCGCATTACCACACTTATCTCTATAGAAACCAACTTATACCAGTCCTTATAACAGACATACACTAACTTGTAGTCCCTCTCCATTCATTGTTATTTTCAGAACAACAAATAACAATACAGGCCTTATCATCACTGTCAGATGATGACATAAAAGAGATAATTCCTTTAATAGGTCCCAGGTCTCTTTTTATGAGATGCTGGCGGACATGGAAAGCAGAGTTTTCATCTGTAAATGTAATTACCTACTTATCTATCTTCTGAATTATATTTTGTTACCTAATGTAAACAGGCTACCTATAATTTTTAAACCAAAATATTAATTTGCAGACTTTGATGGATTTGTCTTTATTTGATGTGGACTCCATAGACCCTAAGAACATAATTGTTGTTCCACCATCTACAGATAAAGAAAACCTGCCTCCAAACAAAAGTTTAATAAATAGTGAGGGGACCAGATCTGAGTGCCAAGTATGCTATTTAATATTTAAACATAAGTTTTAGTTATATTTTCTACTTATTTTCACTGTACCTATTTACTTGACTGCGGCGAAGCCCAAAAGGAGGGTTATGTTTTTGACCTGTAGGTATGTGGAAGCAGGCGGGACCCATACCATTTTTATTATATTTTCAAACTCTAATGGGTCCCGCCTGCTTCCAACATTTATTTAATTTAAAATGGGCTTGTTTTTAGCTTTTCAGTTTTCTTAACTAAGTTTTTTACCGCAATTGGGTTGTTTAGTTTTTTTTTATTACCTTTTTTTTATTAGAAGCACTTATTTGTAAAATTATCTGATAAAGTCTTAAAAGTCTTCAATCAAATATACAATTTTTATTAATTAACTACTAAAATTTTTATAGTGATTGAAGCCTAAAGTAGATTTATTTATATAAAGAATGATCTACCTTCTGTGTGTCAAATCTTTCATGAAAATTAAATCAAATAAAATTTTCAGATATTGGAAAGTCTATTAAAAGAATCCCTGGACTCTGCATCACTTCTTGCATTTAAAGGTCACTGTCTTATTGGGGATAGTGCACGAAACTTATTGGCATCAGTTATTGGAAAAGCCATCCTGAATGAATACAAAGATATGCCTATCAGAGGTGCGATTTATTATAAGTGGGTCAATCATATCAAAGAACTCTTTCCTGGTGAAAGAACCACCACATATTATATTCCAGCTTGTACAACTGCTAACGGCATTGTACTGCAAGCTAAAGGTAAACTCGTTCACCAGGTATTAAATAAGCGAAGGCGCTTACAAAGCTTAGGAGCTTTACGGAAGCGGAGTAGAGAAGAGAGTCCCACATACTCGTTAGAATCTAATCGGTCACCAAGACCTTTACCTAGTATTTTGCTTGAAGAGGAAAATGAGAATATAGAAGATGACATACAATGGCTCGAAAATTCTTCTGAGCCATGGAATATGGTTGAGGACAAATGGAAAAACACTTTAAAGGCCAGAACGCGCCTTTTCTATGACAACCACAACAATGAAACCATTGAATCTTACTATGAAAAATACCCGGCATTAAAAAAACCACAAGGCTATTCTTTGGTAAATATACAATGTTAATTTAATTTATTGAGTAAAGGTAACTCACAGCTTACTGCTAATAACCTGTAGGTATTTAAGTAGTTACTATGTAATCCTGTGAAATTAAATATAACCCATAGGTACATAGAAAAACCATATTTGAGTCAGTAACTAAATACCTAGATGATCTGGCGGTCTACCACATGATTAGAAATACGGAACAGATACAAAGCATACAACCGTGCAAATCAACAAAACTCATTTAAAGTTAGTAGAAAATCTGACATTTTGGTCGGCGGTCATTTTGTCTTCGGCGTACTGCTTTGTCTAATTTCAAGATAATCTGTAATATTGTATATAATCATTGGCATGATATAGGCACAGTATTACATAACATAGGTACCTAACCAACAGAAAATTAAAAAAAAAGTGTTGTAACTCACTTTTTCTGTTATTGTTCATTGTATTTAATAAAGGTATGCATTTTTATTTTCCAGATGCATATAGACTTTGATGCTGCACATGGTATTTACAAAGACAATTTGTTTATTAATTTTCCATTATTGAAAATCAAGCTACAGGAACTGATAAAGAAGAAAAAATCAACAGAACCATTTTTCCACGAACTGGTCACCCTTGCTAATTGTAAGTATGAAAGAAATATCTGTACCTATACATTTGGGTGTTTACCGATGGGACTCTGCTCTATTATTAATAAAATTTGTTGCTTACCTACTTCTTCTATTTTTTTTTTCAGCATCGAATGAAGATACATCAAATTTAGCCGGATTTCTATCTATACCGTTTTTATTAAACACTGCGGCGGTTAAACAAAAGAAGAAACGCAGTTCGGATGCAGGTCAAAGCTGGAAACCAAGTAAAGTTGAAGCCCGGGAAGGCTTTATAAAGCACGTGAAATCTAGTGCAGAAATCCGTCAAGCAATAGAACTCCGCCTATCAACCCTTCTCCAAAAAGGAGCGCCATCCCAACCTTATATTATTGTAGTGGGTGAGTCGCTAGACAAAATAAATACTTTCCTTATTGTTGCGAATAGATCGGTCATCTATGAGAGATTGTCTGTTATGCACGCAGTTGATACGTGTTACAAAATAATATGGACCCTTAATGCAGAGTATGGTATCGACACATACCCTGTGTGGTACTTCATACAAAAAGCGTTTTATAAAATGTCATCTGCATTTGATAAAGGATCAACTGCTGCCGAGTCTCTTCTCGCGGATTGCCATATATAATACTTATTGTATATTTCTTTTTAACCCATTTATCGGCGTGGTGTTTAAAATTTCAAATTTAGATGTCTAAATTTCTTCTGGAATAATACGCGCCGATGAACGCTTTAATAAAAAAAGCAATTTCTTATGCCAAATGTTAATGACTGATAATTAATAACTGTTTTTTAAGACATTGTTTATTTGTCATTTTAAAATTCTCTCTATTATGAGTACTCTTACTAATAAGTAGGTATTTAGTATTATACCTATCTAGGTACATAATAACCAAATTGTTACATTAAGATTATCATAGTTAAGTTTGTTTTAGTTGTGATAATTCTAGACCACTGTTAATAATATTATTTACATTTTTTATTTTGTGTCAGAAACAAATAATAATGTGACTATTGCTTATTCATAATTGATTAAGAAATAAGCTATGAAAAAATTGTTTTCTCTGTTAAATATTGTTGTTAAAAAAGTTTCATAGTTATGGTAGATAGTTATTAGAACAAAATGTTAACATGTTTTATATGTCACAAACAATTATCCGGACTTAAACATCTCAAATTACATTTTCAGTTAATACACAACCCAAAGGAACTTAGTGTATACACATGTGGACAGCTTTTGCCTATGGAACTGACTTTAGAAATCAACCTTGTACTTTGAGTATGGAACATTTACTTAATGGTAATGTACGTATGTCAGCGTCAGAAATGCTAACATTTTTAAGATATTTTGGGTTATTGGTGGGAGAGTTTGTACCTAGGGGTGACCAAATATGGGAATTATATAAAAAATTAAGAGCACTTTTGGAACTCATTTTATCTACAGCTTTTGCAAAAGGGACTGAGGAATTGTTACAAACAACAGTAGCAGAGTTTAATGCAATGTATATGTCACTTACTAAAAAAACATTAAAACCAAAATTTCATAATTTAATTCACTATCACTCTGCACTTGAAAAATATGGCCCCATTTTATTTTTATGGAGTGTGCGATTTGAAGCAAAGCATAGTACATTTAAAATGGCTGCAAATGTTTCATTTAACAAAAAAAATGTTACTTTAACTCTAAGTAAGAAGCATCAACTACAACTAAATGAAATTTTTTTAAAAGGTAAACTAGATGACATTCTACATGTCATCTAGTTTACCTTTTAAAAAAAATTTTTAAACGGTAAACTAGATGACATGTAGAATGTCATCTAGTTTACCTTTTAAAAAAATTAGTTGATGCTTCTTACTTAGAGTTAAAGTAACATTTTTTTTGTTAAATGAAACATTTGCAGCCATTTTAAATGTTCTATGCTTTGCTTCAAATCGCATACTCCATAAAAATAAAATGGGGCCATATTTTTCAAGTGCAGAGTCAGTGATAGTGAATTAAATTATGAAATTTTGGTTTTAATGTTAAATTTTTTTAAAAGGTAAACTAGATGACATGTAGAATGTCATCTAGTTTACCTTTTAAAAAAATTTCATTTAGTTGTAGTTGATGCTTCTTACTTAGAGTTAAAGTAACATTAAGTCTTACTTAGAGTTAAAGTAACATTAAGTCTTACTTAGAGTTAAAGTAACATAAGCACAGGTCCTGTTCTAGATTCATTTTCAAAAAATCTAGATGAAAAACAATTCCTTTGCGCCACTTTGGAAATATGTCAAAATAAGTCATTAGTCAAAGTTCCTTGGGCTACTGTTACTTCAACCCGCTATGTACCTGACACTGTCTTAGTTTATAGTACAAGTCCTGATTATCTGCCTGTATTTTTTAAAATAAAACACATTTATTTGTATGATTCAGAAAATCTAATTTTGATGGGAATCACATTAGAAACATTGGAGTTTGACGATCATTTCTGTTGTTATGAGGTTATAGAACCAGACACCATACAGAATGTTGTCAAGTTCTATAATTCTTTAGTATCTCCGATTCCCTGTAATATTAATATTTTAAGTAATGGAAAAAAGTACTTAACCCTGCGCTGTACTATTTAAGCATTCCATGAATATAATATATAACTATTTGTGTGTATATTTTTGTTTCATTTTTACCAAATTTATGTAGGTACCTAACATGTCAGCTACAGAAAAATATTGTTACACCAAATAGTTACCTATAGAGACAGTTTAAATACTTATCTAAATAGAGTAAGTTTCATTCGCTTTTTGCACATATTCGCACACATTCTTTTTTTGGGACTAGAGAAAAAACGATCATGTTTTGATCTGTAATAAATTGCTCTCAATTCAGATTAGACAGCATTCTGGGTATGATCTTGAGGTGCTATGTTCATTAATTGGATCAGCTCTTCAAATGCGTATTTAAGAGCACTCTCAGTATTAAGTGCGATTTATAAATACAACCCTTAACCCCGATTTCTGAAATGCCGGTAAAATTTTGATAAAAAACCATCAAAAAAAAAGAAACTATCACAAGAGGTGATAGAAGTACCTATAACGCATAGGTATATTACAATTTGATCGGCATTTTAGAAACCGGGGGGCAAGGGTTTTATTTATACATTGTAATTAATACTGAGAGTGCTCTTATATACGCATTTGAAGTGCTGACCCAATTAATATATTGGTGTTAGTTAATGAGACAAAGTGTCTCAGTACATTCGATTAGGGGTAATTTTGTTGGCTTAATAATGTTTCTTAATAGTACCTAACAAGTTTAGTAGCTTATTCAAATAAACAAATTGATTGTTATGAATATTAAGAGATTTAAATTGAACAAGGTCATAGTTGAATTTATTAAGGTAAAATCCTACTAATATTATAAATGCGAAAGTTTGTATGGATGTATGGATGTTTGTTACTCTTTCACGCAAAAACTACTGAACGGATTTGGATGAAATTTGGCACACAGATAGTTTATAACCAGGAATAACACATAGGATACTTTTTATCCCGATATTCCCACGGGATCGAAACTTATGCGGGTGAAACCGCGGGGCGCAGCTAGTAGTCTATAATAGTAATTCAAATAATTAGAATAACCAAGGGCTTAGTTGAGTTTACGAAGATAACTTAGTTATAATGACCAAGTTCTTAGTCGAATCTACGAAGATGAATTAGTTGTAATGACCAAGTTCTTAGTCGAATCTACGAAGATGAATTAGTTGTAATGACCAAGTTCTTAGTCGAATCTACGAAGATGAATTAGTTGTAATGACCAAGTTCTTAGTCGAATCTACGAAGATGAATTAGTTGTAATAACCAAGTTCTTAGTCGAATCTACGAAGATGAATTAGTTGTAATGACCATGTTCTTAGTCGAATCTACGAAGATGAATTAGTTATAGTAGTCATTTTCATATTTATATTGACCAAGATTATAGATGAATCTATTAAGTTGAATTCGTCATATTGATAATTTTCATGTTAACTTTGACTAAGGTTCTAGTTGTTCTAGTTAAGAAGCAGATAGTAAGAACAATAAAAATCACCTTATTTGATTTATCTAACGTCTTGTTAGGCTCGTATGGAATCAAGATGCTTGATTGCAATAATCACAATCTTGTTAGGAGCAATCAATTTTTTTTTAGAGTGATAGTTAACGATTTAATGGAACAGATAAAAACAGACGTTTACGAGCAATTTATTTTTACTGCATATCTAGTAAATACTTTAGGTACGCAGCTACGTTCATTTACTTGTATAGTAACGACACATAATTATTCTAGGCGCTTATTTTAAGCAATTTCCTTTAACGCTGGCTCATTTAACTTAATTCAATTACTGCATGATTAAACAGAATCGACTTTACGGAGTTGAAAACCATTTTGGCTCTTATAACTTTAACGATAAAAGCTAATGCTAAGCTGAAATAATACTTTTTATTTTAAATAAAAACAGGTTAATATTACTAAAAGTGCCTAAACTTTTCCGAAATGATACTGGTTTGGTTTTTGTTCGTTTATATTTTCATGATGAAAATTCAATGAAATGGTAAATTCGTTTGTTTTAAGGACGTTAGGACAAAATATAATGATTTAGTCCATGTCCAACCCCCACATCTCTTTACCCCCGACCATGTTGAACCCCTAAATGTGATTAGGATATCAATAAATTGGTCATATTTTCTTTATCTATATTTATCCCATTGCTGTTAGGTAACTAATAATGACATTAAAGTAATACTGATAAGCATAAAGGCCCTGAAATAATTATTCATCAATGAAGTTTAATCTTCTTTATTTTTTATTTTTTTTAAAACATTGCCGCCATCTAGGAATTACTCCTGTATTATGGGTGCGTTTACAAACATTGAAACTCACATATACAAAAAGCCAGACCCGGAACAACTACTTGTAGGTCATACAAATATTTGTTCCATGCGGGAATCGAACCCGCGACACGCAGCGCAGCAGTCAATCGTTTAACCACTGCGCCAACCGTGCCGTCGAAATTATTTCTGTCTGAAATAATTTCGACCGCACTTATTTCTGTCTGAATATTAATTCTGTCTAGACCGTACCTCTGGGCTGTCGCGAGCAAAAAATATGAAAAAAAAAATTGTTGACTCGAGAAAATACCAATAGGCGTCCTAACGGCTGGTATGTCAAGGAGACAAGAACATGTTTCACTTGCTTTAGTAGCATCCTGCAAGGTAATAATAATATCTTTTTATGAAATAGACGCTTCATTTTAAGCTCCCAAGCAAGTTGTTAAGCACTACATAACTAAACTAACTCTATGTAAGTAAATAGGTGGGTACCTCTCTCGAGGGCTTTCTCGAACTACCAACGTGCTCTAACTACACCTCACGTAGCAATAATATAATTATAATACAAACAGTATGTCTAATACCTAACAATCGAGCTGTCAGCTGTTTGAATCAAGCAGCCTCTATGTTATGATTCGACTTTGAAGGTACACTAGTTAATTTCTGGATAGTTACCCAATGATTGAGCCTCTCGTTATACATTAAGTAAACTAATCTAACTAAATAAAGATTTGTTTCCTTTATATTTTCATTATGAAATCAGGATATAGTTAAGCGTTTTTATATCTTTATCGCAGCCCTTCAGGAGTCTATAGGCATAGAATCAATTCTTATGGTATTAGTAAACTCCGATTCGTTTACTGATTGTTACCAGTAAACTATAACAAACAGTAACTGTAACTAATTAGCAAACAATGAAGCAAACCCTCGACGACGAACGAATAAGAGAACGGAATTGCAAACCACGAGTTCGTGGTTTCGTTCAGAGTGTGCTCTTCGAAAGCTTTATGCAAATTTTCGAAATTCTGCTCGTATTTGCTATCGTTACCGTTAAACCAAATTAATGTTTTGCTGACTGACCAAAAGCGACGATCGAACGTAAATACACAGATTAGTTCAGTAATAGATGCATAAACAAACAGAGATTCTGGTTCAAATCAAATCGATTACATTGAATTTGAAAATTCATTGTTTCCATGTGTGTTGTATGAAAGAGAAAGATAATGTATAATAGCGTAGATTGAGTTGTTACTACCGCGTCTTAACGTAAAATAAATTGGCGATAGAAATAAGATTTTATTGGTAAATATTTAAATGTCTAAGTGATACCCAAGTTAACGTTATTTGCAATTCGGAGGTTATAAATATTTAATTAAGAAGTTATCAGTTATCTAATATTTATGCAATCCTAAATCCTGGGAATGAAAAACAGCTTTACATTGTGTCTGTGCGCCACGTAGCTATAAACGAATGGAGTGGATTTTACTTAGAATAAATGTCACTGTATAGGAATGATTGCAGAAGCTCACATTGATGCTTTCTGACCGGTTACTACGATGTCAACAACTAAAGTAGAACTATTTTTAGTTCGGCTGCACATTACTCGTATCATTTCATTTGTTTATCACGCCGTGGCGCACTCACACACTTACACATTTGTATGCAAACGCGAGTATATTCACAAATCCTTAAATCCCCTCGTGTTATGATGATTCAAATTATGAGAGCTTATTCAGACTAATGTGATTGTAGCTTATCATGTCATCTAAATTGGAATTGGATTTGCAATGTTTGTCGATGAGTTAAGTCTAATAATATATGCAATGTTTTACATTCATGTAATAATTACTATTTTTACAAGCTAACACTAAAATATATATTCAGTTATATACAAGTGTATAATACGAAAAAGTATAGAAAAAGTCAGGAGCTCACTGGGCATAAAAAAAATCCGAATCAGGCTTTTTCAAAAACAAAATACAGTTTTGTTTTTCTTAAAAAATTAAGATCATCGTTCCTTTGACCATATTGCCCTCCTACTCTTTTTTTTTTTTTTTGAGGATGGGAAATTATCAAAAGACCCCTCCCGCTCTGGGTGGAGCGGAAGGGAGTGTCAGACTCTTACTGACTAAAACCCACCCGTGTTCCTTTCTTAGCCCTTTCTGTTCCAGGGCAGCGGTAACCCTTTCGGACGATCCCGCCGCCCTGGCAGGCTTCGGCCCTATCAGGCCCCGTCCTCTGCTGACTTCTCTTTGAGGCGCGCGTGGAACACAATGCGCCGTCCGGCACGGGCCTGGTCCTGATCGGACGGTGAGCTACCCATTACTCACCGCCCGCAGCCCTCCTACCCTTAGTTTAGAATTTAACCCTGCTATCACGTGCCATCGTAAAATAATGTTCATTTGTGTGAAGGACGTATATTCCCTTCCCTTCCATGCAGCTGACAATTTTTTTTGGATGAGTATGATCCTAAATAAAAGCAATATCTGCAAGGTTTTCGCGCGGTATGAAATAACTTTTTTTAATTTTACAACTGTTGTCACATTGGATTCCCCTTGGGTGCGACAACTGACTCACATTCTAATCATTATTTAATAATGAACAAGTATTTGCGATGTAGGGATCGTTCCCCGTTCCGTACAGCCGTTCTGTTCGTGCCGTTCTGTGGTTTCTGCCTACCCCCATGGCAAGAGGCGTGCGTTTATGTATCTGTGTATGTATTAAAAATGTTTATTAGGTATAAAATTCATCGCAAAAATCGCGCAATACCTCTCGTACTATTAACAAACTTGGATCACCGGAAACTACTGAACTTGCCTCATTACTGGGACACAATCTTAAAAAACAAACACATATTGGAAAGATATATCTTGGAACGATCTCTCTACCCTTCACGCAGTCCTACAATATTATTACATCACCAACCCGAATAGTTGGCCTTAACTAAATAACTTTCACTTTAATGTACATAAATCTCCACGTATTATGGTTATAATGTTATCATGGTCGGGGGTAAGTTAAGACATTATGACGACACTTCATGTTATTGATATTGGCAGTATTATTGTAGTCCATAGTGGTAGCATCGTGTGCAACTAAATACGTCACTAAAGCGGCTAACGTCGAACTACAGTTAAAACTGATTAGTATTCCGTAAACCAAATCTGTAAACCAAACTGTTTGCAACAAAATATCGCCACCTAATTAATATTTCCGTTTAATAAAGCAAACACGAAAATATGGTTACATAAAACAGAAATTCGGTGAAAATACTTTCGTAACTTTTGATGAAAAGTGGAGAAAAGATACATCATTAAAATGAGGCTTTAATTATAACAGGACAGGGGTTTTGTTGCGGCTCGGCCGCGTTGTCCTTGTCGCAAAATTTGTGAAAAAAACTGGGCATTATATGATTTAAAAAAGGTGAAAATGGTTTTACTACCATAAACTATACACTCCAAGATTTCAAGTGCCAAATAAATATTAAAATAAGAGGCTGTCAGGGATTCAGTCAAAAAGTTCGAGTAAGACCTAGTTTTTCAACAACAAGGAAAAGTGTTAGATTTCTCAATTGCTGGCATAGTGGCAAGCGAAAGAATTGAGTTTTTGGTCCACAATAATCACGATAAAATACGAAGCAACCATATTGTACAACTTTTAAACTTTTTAATTTCTCGTTTCTTATATTTGTGGAGTACTGAGCTTTTGGATACTTTGTAAGTGTGTGTATTTTATGTTTATTTAGTAAAATGTGAGTGTTATTTATTTTGTGTGGAATAAATTATTTTTCTTGCTTTCTTTCGAATTCTAATTCAAGATTCATAAATTAAAGATTCCGCAAGTACTCGAGAAATCTTTCTGGCTTACGGTTTAATTAGGTAGGTACATAGGTATGCTACACACAAAGTTAAAAAATAAATAAATAAAATAAATATCCCTGGACATTTCACACAGCACCATAGAAAAGAAGAAGAAGAAGAAGTTAATGAAAGCATGGAATTGTAGACCTTAGGACTATATTTTTAAGATTGAATGTTGGTGTTAATAGCAGCTGGCTTAGTGAACAGTTAAGGGATTTAGTTGAAGTGCCTCCAGCGCGTTCTAATTGAGCGCTACGTCTCAACTGTCCAACTGAGACACGAAGTCGGTACTACCACAAAGTTGAACACTTTAAGGCGGATTGACAGTCATACGAGCTAGAGTCGAGGCGGCGGGCGTCAAGGCGCGGGCGCACAAACAGCGCGCTGCACCTACGTCTTTAGGAATAATTTTAATCTACATACATAGAGAGCATGCCTCGTACGTGCAGTGACGTCCCAGCGACCGCGCCTCGTCTTACCAGTGAGCGACGCGCCTAATAGTGTAGTAAAGAAATTTTCTATACAAGGAAATTTTCATAATCACAAACTTTGTTCATATTGTGTAGGTACACAATATGAACAAAGTTTGTGATTATGAGGTAGTCGGCACACAGGAAAGAACACAAAATATAATGTCAAAAACTAAACGAGCCATAAATACAAGACAATGTTTGGATTCAGAGGGCTTTATCCTAGTAGAATTTACTTTAGTGCTACCTTCATCACTGTAAAAACTTGCCTGACAGATAGACAGATAAATAACGCGAGTATTTTAATAGAAGAGAACCTAATAAACGCCTCTCCCTCGCAGGCTTACCCGAGGATACCAGATGGCTTGCCAAAAGTTATTCCCTTAATCGAAAACGAGGATCTTCTTCGCTTTGATTTATTTTTCCCACTTGAACTGTGAGTAAAATTGAATTTGCATAACTTCGGGGAGTGTTAAATTAAGGATTACTTGACGCCTTCAACCGAAAAAGTGCAAATATTATTTATCATTTCGTTTGAAATTCAATATTTTGCCGTCAGGATTCCATTCAGTTTGAGAACCAAATCAGGAAACAAATTTACGTTTTCCATAATCCATAGCTGTAGTGTTCCCACACTGCTGGGTCACAGGCCTCCTCTGTGTGAGATGGATTAGGACCGTATCCACTACGTGGGCCCAGTGCAGGTTTGTCGATGTTACGTCTTCAATTTTTTGGCTCTAAGACATTCTGGTTTCCTCACGATGTTTTCCTTCACCTTTTTCAGAGCACTTGTTACGTTGTTTTTTTGTACCTACCACGGGTTGGTATTGCACAGCTGCGTTACTAATGAATAGGGTAGCATTTACCTGGAAACTTGAGTAACATCATTAGGCTTCCGAGTGAAATATTGCATTGTAGTTTGTACAATTGACTTTGGTCTGCATTTGATTGAAGGACTCATTCCTTCAACTGTATTTCGTCACTGGAATATTTAGTTAACAATAAACCACTTTTCTAAACCTATTAAACAGGTTTGCACAATAAATTAGATCAAATATTGTAACCAAGTTAATTGTTTAAGCTTCAAATGACATTTCGTCGAATTTCAGGTTCTGACAGTTAAAGGCATAGATTAATATAGATAAGGGCGATATCTGGTGGTCCCCGATTCACAGTTGTAGTTTAATCGATATTTTAACATGATGATGGCAAACCATCGAAATAATATCGTATGGAGCAATCCCTAATAATTTTTAACTTTCAGTAAAAATTCATAATAAACTAAATAACCAAATACGGAAGTGTAATTATTTTTTCATCCCACCATCTCGGAAAGAGTATTTTTAATCTTCAATATCTGAGTGGAAAAGCCATTTTTATTCTCTAGAGGATAAAGTAAATTGAATTTAGAACATCGTGTGCACTAAGTTTGTGAATTAAAAAAAACATTAAACCTATTTACTGCTACCTCTATGGTGCCGAATATATCATACAACTTTTTTTTAATTTGTTAAAAACTCAGACTCGGAACCTTCTTGGTGTTCTTTTTTCAATTTGCTTTGTACGCGATTCTTTACGCGGCATTTTTTCACGTCATTGTTAAACCTTATATTAAAAACAAGAAACTTGAAAACAAGTGAAAAAACTAAAATGAGTGATTCTAGCGACGAGGAAGTTTGCTTGACGCCAACAGAATTGACTGAAACTGTTAATAATGCGCAAATGAGCTTTCTCCCTCAACAATCACGCGAGAAGTATTTAAAACAGTACGATATGTTAAACACGTGGCGACTAGCAAAAGGAGCCAAAACTTTCTCAGAAAACGTTTTTTTTTTTTTTTGCATTTAGTCATTTCCTCGCTGAGGTGGAATGAAAAGTTGCGTGTTGCACTCGAGTGCAAAGATTTTTCACCTCGTGCTCTTTTGATTCCCTCGCTAACGCTCAGGATTCTAATTTTGAATCCTTCGCTTGCTCGGTCATCAAAATTGAACACGCGGTTAAAAAGCAACTTTGCACTCTTGTATAACAAATAACTATTTCCATAGAGACTTCTTTCTAGAAACTTCGTTGTCAAATAAAACCTGGACAGTTGTTAGTGGTTTTCAAGAATTAGGTGTCTTAAAGTTATGATTATCCACCCCCGTCTTTTAATGATTTTCCCTGAAGACGGGGAGATTTTAGAAATGCTCCGTCTAGTTCCGGTTTGTGATCCCAGGGTTATTGAACAAAAGGTGGAGCCATTTGCCTTTGAACACGCTTGAGCTACTACAAACCTTATTCCATGTTTTAAAAGATTAGTATTTTGTATAATGGTGTTAAGAAGTGATCTGTGAGTCCTTCTCTGGTTGTTAAAAGGATATTGTCGTGATCCCTGGATATTTATTACAAGATTCCAAATTGCGCTTACGCAGACAACTTTCCAGCCAGTCGAGGATCTTGCGGTCAACGTGTTTCTCCGTAAACCAATTGTGAGTATTGCGCGCCGCTAGCAATTTATCATGGACTCCTCAGCGTTAACCTCGGTATTAAATTGTTGTTCAAGGCAACTAGCCCTTGTTGTGAAGTTAATGAACGCCACGTGGGTAATCCTTATTCCTATTTGAAGGCCATGTTAACCGGCTTATGTTTAAGCCTTCTAGATTTGAGAGCTCGGTCACCTCAAGGAAAGTAAATTAGTTTCCCCTTATATTATTAGGTCTCCGTATTGTCAATTCCAGGAGAGGCCCCTCGAGAGATTCGTCTCGCCGCCACGATCTGGAAGAGCGTCTGGGGCCTGGACGCGAGACCCGTTCCTCGAGTCCGCTCGAAGCCTCTTGGGAGACGACTGTGCGGCTGTCGGAGTCCGTCTAGCGATAGCGCAGGCGGGACGGGTCTTTTTACTATCCCTTATAATATTTCTATTAATGTTAATATGGTTTCTGTAAGAACCCGTTGGTTGTCTTAGTCCGGTTTTTCACCTTGGCAACCGGTCTTCAACATAATTTGAATTGAGGATCTTGGTTTCGACCTTCTACGTTCATCCAGAAGTATATTGAACACCTTCGTCGGCTCCGGGATACGGGAATCTCAGAGTCCCTGGTGCTTTTTTTTTACTAAGTAATAACACAAATAACTGGAAGGATATACCTTAAATTTGACATTTATATTAGTTAATTTAATCGTTTAAAACGGAACAGTACCTATTGGGTTTATCCCCAACTCCCCACGACCTAGCTTTTTCTACTGAAATTTTAGCTGGCTGGCAATATTAAGATAATAGCTATAGACACCTACCTAATTTGTTAATGATAAGGTAAATTCGTTTTTTTAAGTTTCACCTTTTATTACTTTAGATTTATTATTATAAATATAAGATGTTTGAGGTAGTTTGTTGTTTCCTTCTATATCGATACTAAACCACCTGTCCTTTGGGCTTATGTTAGCTTGCCGTAAGAGGGCACAAATTTTAATTTGTAACACACTGAAAATAAAATAATTTATACAGAGTGCCTGTCTGAGTTAAAACTTACGACCTGCAATTCGTTAGTCGCGCCCGTATCCACTGGGCCACCACTACTCTATGTATTATCAGCTCATATTATTTATCTTGGATTTTGTTTCAGTAGCATCGCTCAGTAGTCTACCTATCACTTCCAAGTTTCTGCTTTTGAACATCAAAGATAACCGACCACTCAAATATTGTCTAAAGTGGCCACGTATCGCTCAAACTGAACAGGAATGCTTACATAAAACGACTCACTCACTCCTTTCATTTGAGCGTTATTGTAAGATTTAAAGAGCTCGTAAAAGGTAACGTGACATGATTTTACAGCAACTAACTCTTCATTTCTACGTTTTACTTATTTATCAAACTCTGGCCTGATGCCAATTAGAATCTTTGCTCTTTAAACTATTTTATAGAGCAAAGATTCTAATTGACATCTGGAAAAGTTTTTTAAAGTTATACCTTTGGACGGCTTTCATTCACTAATTCAGAAAATGGGTCTCTCAGAAACTGGACTTCGTGGCGGTGTCCTCCCTCTACATCAAAAGATATTATTTGACCCAGTTAACAGACATTCAAATCTCGTTTAACCCGCGACTGGCATCACAGGGCACGGCTAAAATAGTTTAATGAAAGAAATCGAGGTGGGACTACACCTTTTCAAATTCACCACGATGTTGAAACTAATAAATTTTATTTTTTAGCAGATTTAATTTTTAGGATATTCGACTTCATTACCTACTGCCGTTTTGAAGGTGAAATCAAATACCTGCGCTAAAAGTCATAGCTATCGAAATTGTGTAGTAATAAAAGCATGACGCTTTTGATGACGGTCGCGGCATTCATTTTAATTGCGGAAATGCGGTTTAAGACCAGCAACCGCGTAATTTTATAATGTGCTTTAATATTTCCAACGGAAATTTAATGTGAAAGAACGGTCTGTGTTATAATTATTTCACGTTCTTTTTATTATTTATTTGTTTTCGTTTATAATAAACATCAATACAAACACCGTAAGAAAATATGTTAACAACGAGCACAACAGGTAAGTTTGTATTTGTAAATATTTATTTATATTCACTCAATCGCTACAACGTTGAGCAAATCGTTGACAAAAGACACACCGCTGTTGTTAAACAAAAAGGCTAAAAAAAAGAAAGAAAAAAATTCTCCCGTTTTATATTTTTACAGCATACCTACTTCGTTATGAATAAATAATTGAAATAAAACCACATTTTCCAATATACAAAAATATAATTTATTATCTTACCCTGGAGAAGGCGTAAGTCCAGCAGTGGACATCTTTCAGCTCACATGATGATTTATCTTTTTGCTAGAATAATGAACAATGGTCAGATCTATAGTGTACCTAAATCGTGTGATGAACAAGAGTTTATAGTAACGCTACTCTTTTTCTTTTAACTAAGCGTAAAATGTGCGTTGTTTTTATAGAAATACATTAAAAAAATATTTATAGTAAGTACATCGACACCATTACTATTAAATTGTACGTACATTATTATGTCTAACGTTGTCATAACACATCCCTGTATCCATGTCACTAGTTACATAACTTACAACTACATTAACACTACTAAGTGGGCGCTTCTTCTATGTGCTGTGAGCAGTGGTCGGTGACTCGGCTCGGCGTCCTGTTGAGAAGGAAGTCCAGGTCATGTGATATCTTATGCAGCACTTTGTCAGTGTGTGTGTGAGTGGAGTGAGTAGTTGTCGTGTTGTGTGAGTGTGTGTTGACTAGTTGTATGTGTGAGTGTTTGCGCTCGTCGCTGCACTCGCGGTGGATGGATGGCAGTGAGCTGCTGCTCGACAACTGTGGCGCGCGCTTCTTGAGACAGCTCTTGATCGGATGAGTCGACACGTCGGGCGTGGACTGACTACAGATTGTACAGCTCTCCTGGGAACAGAATTATGATTAGATTAGATTTTAAGTTGTAAGTTTTTGTGAGTTTACTACTTCTATTTGAACTTGTACTACCTTGGGCGTGTCGGTGTGGTCCCTGTAGGTGTGCGTGTTTGTATCGTGTGGCGGCGCTTGCGTTGCGGGCAGCAAGCGCAGCTCCACACACATGCGCGACACGTGCGGTTGTGTGCGCGCGTGCAAACCGTCACCGTCTGCGGGAGTCACAGTGTAACTATTCTGTATGATGTCAAGTGTAACGCCCCCCCGTTACACTTGACAACATACAGCACAGCAGTCTAGAGGTTAACGGTTTTCAGCCCCAACACTTTTCGGTTACTTGTAACATAACATACATACATAGTAACAAGTAACTGAAAAGCGCTGGGAAGTTAAATTACAGGTTACCAGAAGTTGGTCTCCAAAATAAAATAAAATGATATGTAATTTATTTAAATTATATATAATTATTATTTATTTTTTTATAAAATGCTTCATGGTATAGTTCGATATTGAGATAGACGCAAGATAGCACACGTTTAAGCCTTAGTGGTTTTGGTTGTTATTTAATATGAATAATCCGGTATTCTTTTGTATAAATGATAAATAAATAAAAATAAGCAAACTACAAACAATCCTGACCTAAAAAAAGTATTCACATAGCGCTACCTGTGGGTATCAGGTCGCACAGTGCGCGTGTGTGCGTGCGCGGTGACAGCAGCTTGTGCTTGTACTCCACGCACCGCACTACGTCCGCCACACACGCGCCGCTCGACTGACGTCTGGCAACAAAGAGTCAGGTCTGATATAAAAAGTACTTCATGATCGCGTCTGAGTGATAGTGAAATTTATTGTAATTAAGTCGTCACCTGTACATGGTGTTCGGGCTCTCTAACGTCGGCGCTTGCCAGTAGGTGTTAGCGGGCGACACATGAGACGAGGAGCACTCTACCTCGCGAGCTTGCTTTAAGTACACTACAACAATATGATTACAACAGCTAAGTTGTAAGTACACACCTTTAAACATTTATGAGAAGCAAGCTGAAAGAGAACATAACTTTAATTAGAGGTTTAGGCAGCAGGCTTGTTTGTTCTATAATTTGACGATCGAAATAAGACAAAATATATAATGTTATTACGTAGTTTTTAGTAATGGTTCATCAAATCCATGCGTGCCTCAAATTGTAACAGAATGTGAAGTGAAACGGGCTGTAGTAAATTAAAAATTCATCGAGGTCGTTTGTTTGTGAAAACTTCCGGAATATACATCAGACTTACAATAAATACATAATATTATAATAACACATAGCTTTGTTTTACTGAATGGCTACGTTGGGCGATGTTGGTTTGAATCCACGTTAAGCGATACTGTTTTTAATTTATTGCTTACTTTAAAGAATACTCTCTATAATAGTCTTAACAAATTCAATGTTATAGCAGTATAATATTTCAATACTTGAGGGGTCCCCACGTGATGACGCTGGCCGTACTTCGAAGTTGATTCAAAATATGTGTCAGAAAGCAGAATCTCACTTACAACTGTGTGAAGCGTCTCGCTCAGGTGCGTCCTGCCACTCGCTGTGTGAGGATAGTGTAAGTAGGCGCCGCGCTACCTGCAGACACTCCTCGTCCATGATCACGTAGCACACCAGCATCGCTATACCCTGGACAAGCAATGGGAGATTTTGGCCGAGTCCAATAAGAATCAATGTCGTTGAGTTGAGTTAACTCACATTAGCCAGCCCGGCGGCAGCCAGTGCTACAACGTGCGGCATGCTGGTCTCTGCGGGCTGCACGTACGCCACTCCGGCCGCTTGCGTGGCGCACGTAGTGACCAGCAGCACTAGCGTGTGCCGCACTACTCGTGCTCGCTCGCGCACGTGCTCTTGTCTCCCCGGCTTGCGCTCGCGTGCTTGCTCTCTGAGCGCGAGCGCAAGTGCGAGTGCGAGTGCGGCTAGTAGCGCTTGGCCTGCAGCACACACGGTATTGGCGGCCGCACCCAGCTGCAGTGGCGCGCCGCCCCACAGTCGAGCTGTCAGCCAGCATAGTGTGCACACACCTGCAACCAGTTTACGTGAGTACAGTGGCACGCCCGGCCCTCCTGTACACCGGCCCGTTTGCACGTACACGTACCGCACAGTAGTCCAACAGAGGGCGCGCGCGTAGCTGTGGTAGCTGGATTGGCATGCAGCAGAAGCGGTGCAGCACACAGCGCGGCGCAGCCCGCTAACCAGCATAGTGCCACCACCCAGCCCGCGCCGCCCGGACACGCTACGTCCTGCCCGACATAGCAACACACGTCACTCACTTATAACCTAAACCATCGACACAGGATAGAAACATACAACTCACCTGCCTCGTGTCACATTCAAGTAGAGCCAACATAGCTGCAGACTGAAAGCCTGCAGTAGCAGCTTTGAGCAGCACTGGCAGCCTGGTCCTACTGCCAGCTACCAGGCCGAGGAGCTGGAGTAATGCCGCCACAAGACACATCGCACCTCCCAGACTCACTGTGATCCTCACGATACCTCGTAAGTCATTCTCTGTACCTGTCTGAAAAAAACCGTTTTTAGTGCTTATCGAATTATGTAGCCTCATATTACATTCCTTCTCTTATATTATAGTACTCACGAATGTCTCCCTGTCCACAGTGAAGAGTGCGATGGTCGCCAGTCCCCGACAGCGGCACGCAACGTGTGTGCGCTCCGGTATGCGCAGCTCACACGCCTGCGTGCTCCACACGCGCGGCGCCGAGCGTGACCGACCTCCACACGCGAGCTGAGGTGCTGACATCAGACAACTATCATGAGCGAGCGTACATTCTTGATGATGTTGTTGTTGAGCGTTGCATACCAAATGCAACGCTCAACAACACTCACCACCGTCTTACTCACCAATAACGCTATAATTCTTGGAGTGTGCGAACAGCAGTGTGATAGTGTGAGGGAGCATGGGATCAACTCCCACGCCGCTGACAGACACCTGCACCTGTTGTGATGCTACTGTATACTCTGTCGCGCGGCCGGACCTGGAACAGTTGTCGCTACAGGTACCGTGTAGGAGGGAAACGAAAACGATGGATAAATAAGAATAACAAAACGAAACAAAAATAAACAAAAAACTACTGAAAACCCAAGAAACAAAATGTCTACAACATTAATGCGGCAAATCATAATGGGAGCTAAAATCGTATATCTATTATAAACTCATAAAACAAAAGGAAGAGTATACTGAAGGTAGGCAATAGTGTTATATATACACTACACCCTACACTACAGCCTACTGCCTATGTATACTTAAAATTGTTATAATGTACTGTAAATACCTACTGTTTGAAATAAAAGAGTAGGGTCCTTACTTATACTCGACGTATCTTCTCAACGACGGCAACCTTGCTCCCAAATCATGATACAGCACGGTGACCACGGAAGCATTGCCAGTTATATCCGCCAGCTCCACTCCTGCTGACGTCATGAGCCACTCCTCGCTCCCCACTGGAGCTGGCTGAAGCTCAAAGTGCGCTGTGTTGTCCTCGTGTACTGGTTTCGTTGTGACTGTAAACTCGTGGTAGCGCTTGTCAAAGCTACTTCTCATGCCTGCTGTGTCCACTATCGCGTTTTGCAGATCGAAGATTTTCTAATAGAAATAGCATGGCCCATCAGTACAACATTTTAAACTTAATATAAACTTGACCTTGCTTCCAGCTAATCATAAATGTTCAGTAGCTACTAACCTCTTCATCCAGGAAAGCATCAGGATGTGTGAGCAGATAGTCATAAATGTGCAGTAGATGTTCCGCGCTGTGGTACCTGTCGGCTTGCCGAGCTGCAGCAGACATGAGGTAGTGCAGCATGTGTGCTGCATGTGTGAGGGGGGGCTCGCCCTCGCCCGGATGTGTCGCCAGGGAGCGCAGCACTGCGCCGTACTGCCGCAACACGTGCGACACAGCGCGCCAAGAGTAGCCCAGCGATATCAGAGTGAACTGACATCAACATAATGTATACGTTTCAACTGGTTGTTAGGATATGACAAAAACATCTCATTTATTCGGACATCGGTATGTTATTATAATTATGTTTTCTTTTACCTGTTCATAAATATCCCTGAGTGAGTCTGCAACACAACCAGAGAAATCTGGTAGCATCCACTTTACGCCACGTTGTCCGGTTTTTGGCTCACAAAACCTGAAAACAAATTACCGACTTAAAAACTTTTACTCAAACTCATAGAAATCTTATACTAGATTCTTTTGATCGGCTATTCATTTAATCAGTATTTTTCACTTACCTGGTAGTCTCCCCGCTGTGTCCAGGTGGACAGGAGGCTGTCGCGTGCGCTCCGGGAGCAGTCTTCGGCCAGCGCAAGCCATGGGCGTCGTCGCTCTCACACGCTACATCGTCAGTTCCTAGAGCCCACATGGTCACACCTTTGGCGTTGGTTCCAGTCACTGATGATACTTGACAACGAAACTCGCTGGATTTCTAAATAAGAAGTAAGATAATATAAAGCTTGCAAAAAACCTCAAAAGGCATGTTGAATAATAGGAACACGGAAGCCTTTCTGTTATTTTAAGGTGGAAGCACAATAATATGTAACTTACCTGTACATTATAAAGCTTGAGCACGCTCCCCGCAGGGTACAGATCCTCCCAGACCTCTCTGCCCGGCGCCATCGGTAGCAGCGTCCTCTCCCTCGCCCAACTGAACCCGAGTGCGCCGTGCACCCGCCCCGCTCCCGCCAGACATGTTATACTCACGTTATCGCCCTGACACACATTTATATTAACTGTTAACTACAAGACTACAACTTGAGAATATTAATTGCTGTTTTATTGAAGTTGGTATTCCACCACCAGATTTTACCACAGGTCTAGATTGATTCACCTTATTGACAGAGATTGTGGAAGGCATGAGTCGTATGTCGGGTGGTCTCAGCACCGTCAGCCTCAGCGCTCTACATCGTCTCCTGCCAGCATCGTCTGCTGCACAGGACCACTTCCCGCTGTCGGGCCTTTTCGCCTCTGATATGCCTAACACTGACATGCGACGACCGAGCGCGTCTTCTGACACCGCGCGCGTCCAAATGTCTCTGAAAATAGAACGCTCTTATGTCAATGCTTTCTGCCATCTACTAACGAACTTTGCCGACTCGTTTTTGCAAGTATAGCGAAAAATTACAGCCTATTTCAAATGACGTTTTTAAATGCTTCACTTTTTTTAATATAGGTACTTATTTTCATGTCATAACACCACGCCGGTAAGCCACTGAGGGTTAGGCAGTATAGTACACCTTGATTTCACCTGCTATGTTTAACTTGTTATACATTATCATAATATTATATAAAATCTTAACGAAATTAAACCATCAGGAAGTAAGCGTGTTGGAAGCTGGCCGATTAATCGGTGCGGTTAAATAACAGTCGCCGGTAATTGGATGGGCGTTCGTTAGGTGCCGGGCTCACTACACGGGCTCGCTTACTCGTCGTTCTCGACGCCAGGCTATTAGGTAGCGTTTGTTATAGCAAAATATACCAACCTGGTAGGTTTTTAAGGCTTAATTTGTCAAAAAACGAGAATAAATAGCCTCACATGCACTCAATGTCCTTCGCTTACCTCGTAGTTCCATTGAAGTTTATCTTGACACCGTCTTTGTACCACGTGAAGGCGATGTTTGAAGATCCATACGCCATACATGTCAGTATGAACTCCGAGCCCTCCCATATTTCTGGACGATGGTTCACAATCAGAGTCTGCAAATGGATAAAGGGATAAAGATGGCCGAATGTGACCATTCTAAAAACTGAAAAGCAACAAATAAACCTTTGTCTAACTAAGCTCCTAAATTAATGAAAATTACTCATTTTGAGTCGGCGCCAAACAAACATACTAGCAACGAAGATCAACCAAGCTGCTATCATTTAACTTGGCGCCTTGTTCTTTGTTTGGCGGTCATTTACCATTTTTACCATATAACTAATAGTACTCCCCTTGCTTTGTTCACATAAAGAATAAATGTTTGAATTTTTGACCGTTAACGAAGCAAAATTAACGCTATCCCGTGTGCAGATTTCCCAAATTTTCGTTATCACGACTCCAATTTTTCTCATACCGTGCAATCAATTTCACTTAGTCCATGAAAGTATGAACAAATAGAGCAAATCCAAAATATTATTTAATAATAATAAACGGTTATTTCAGACTTAATGTCCATAGATACACTTACAGAACATAGAACGAAACATACAATAAAATACACATACTAACAAAATCTCAAAAATACACAACACATAAAAAAGATACAAACAATAAGATAGCAGTGACAACACAAAAGAAGCAACATATTATTTTTTTTATTTGGAATCATTGGAATATTATAGACAACTCGTTTAAAAAACAATTAAAACACAACACAAACAATTAAAACAATTAAGTTTCCATCCAGCTTAGGAAATTTAGCACTCTTTTCATCAACTGCTGATGGATACTTAGGAACTAATCAAGCTGAGATTTCCCCGAATCCCTGAAGCACTCATGATTGCTTTTTAGTAAATTTCGCTGGTTACACTCGTTATAGTCGTGAGTCTCGGTAAGTGAATTATTTACAAGAGGATTTTGTTACAAGAAGTTTAATGGTAATTATTGATTCATTTGTTCAAAATCCTACAAAAATGCGTCTAGAGAATGATGGCTTTAAAACAACGGATAAAAAAAGTATAGGTTCTCACGTGCAAGCTAAGTGCAGGCTGCATATAGAAGTGCAGCGTGTCGGTGCGCAGACGCACGTGGTGTGAGCGCATGCGCGCAAGGGCCGCGCGCAGTGCGCCCGCCTCATGCCGCGCGGCCCACAATCGCACCCATACCCCGCGTGCACCGCCCGCAGACCCCGCACTGACATATACACACGTGTACAGTATAGTACCACCAGTACTTACTACTAAAAGAAGCAGTAACAGTTCTTAGTGAACAGAAACTTACCTTGTGTTAAGAACTTCTATTTCATCTTCTAATGTAATGTTTGACGCCTTTAAGTAACTTGTTAACTGAAAGAGGTAAGATAGTTTTTATTAATTAGTTTTCTCTCTGGAATAAAATTATGTATTCTGTTGTTTAATTTCTTTGTAAATACCTGTTTCATAACTTCTTGAGATATATTTACACCTGCTTGATCCACTACTTCCAGTCTTGTTTCAAATCGCGCTGATGCTATAAACATACACCCCCTTATTAATAAATTTGGGATAAAATTTATAATTTTTCGCGGCTTAAGTTGTGCATAGCCTTACGCCGCATTTATTAATGAAAGAAACAACGTTTAGATGCATAGTTACACAACAGGCACTACTTGAGAGAATGTATTACCTCTTTTTAAAATTATCGATTACCTAATGTTAATACTCACAGAAGTCTGTATCCTTCGGGTTACAGTCACAAGCTGTTCCTTCCTTGCAGACTTCAGAACATTCTTCTATACCGCATTCTGAAGCAAATCCATACGGATAATGGATGCGTGGAAGACATTATTACAAGTTAAAATTCTAGAAATCTATTCTATTTCTAGGAATCTTGAATGTTATTTCAAACGAAATAAACAGACATGGTAATGAACCCACTTTCAAGGAGGCAGTGGTGTTTTTTAGAAAGTGAAAAGCTAGAAAATCCTGCTAATATTATAAACGTGAAAGTTTGTATGGATGTATGGATGTTTGTTACTCTTTCACGCAAAAACTACTGAACGGATTTGGATGAATTTTGGCACACAGATGGTTTATAACCAGGATTAACATATAGGATACTTTTTATCCCGATATTCCCACGGGATCGAAACTTATGCGGGTGAAACCGCGGGGCGCAGCTAGTATAAAAATATTTCTCACCGGGTGGTGCTAGCTGCGCCTCGCACAGGTCGCCCGTGTAGCCCGGCGCACAGATACAGGTGACGGCGGCCGGGCCCATCTGTCTGTCGACACATACACCTTGCACATTATTGTTGAATGAATAACGTCTAACGGTTGATTTTTTGAATATTTTTAATGAAATTGACGTTGGGTCTACAGGAGGTACTCTAGCAGAAAATACACATGCACAAAACTTCTGTCCACAATGATAAATGTGGCAGAAATCTACAAAACAACGTAACCTAAGGTTGGTTTACTTTAATCCTAATCCCTTTTTGTCCCAGAACAAAAAACCACCGACATTGAGGACACACGACGCAAAAAGCGGAATGGTTTCAAACGCTATGTATGTTATCGTAATGTAACCGTCCTAGAAACATAGGGTTAATTTGTACCAAACGATGCCAATCGGAGGGTCATGGGTTCACTCACCTGCAGGTGCCGCCGTTCTTACACATGTTGGAGGTCCTCGGACACAGCGGACCCTCTCCGCAGTCCGCTCCGGAGTAACCCTCGAAACACGAACAGTAAAACTCGCTGCGTTGTGGAAAATATTGTGGAGTTAGCAATAAATATTGTACATAATGGCACGAAAGCGCAGTTACGCCTACACCACCATGAAAGCGCAGTTTTTTGCTGTGTACACCAGAATTCGAAAACAGTGAATGACGCCGAGAGACATTTTTTTCTCTCTTGCACTAAATTTCCACGCTTTATTGCCTTCGCTAGTGGAGTTTCCAACTAAGACTGTGCTTTGCCTATCGAAATATTCGTCTTTTTTGGTTTCTATTAAATGCTTACTTATCGTAAGTTACAATCAGATTGGAATAGTCAAGTTCTTAGGTAGAACCATAAGGTCCATGATTACATCCAGAAAACCGCAAATGGTTTCTTGATCGTTAAATTCGTGCCCAACTTACTTATAATCTCGCCTGGCGTAGCAGTGCCCCAGCAGTCTGCACTCGATGGCGCTGCATGAAGTGGGTCCTGGTGACTGCGCTGCTCCTCGCACCTCATACGTCACGTTGAACCCGTACACAGACAGCAGACCCAGCGCCCTGAGCTGTGTGCCCTCGAGTCTATTTAGATTTAGTTCTACCACCAGCACTGGACTCTGAACCTGGAAACAAAATTACGAGTTTAGCAACCTGCTAAAATAGTGCAATTAAACCTTCAGGTACACTTTAATTATTTGAACACAAAAACTTAAATGACAATGAAGGTTTTTCTCGTAGTTTTTATCGTCAAAAAAAAAAAATCTGTATTATAAAATCTTTCACACGGTTTATTTCCTACAGGCCAAAATATTTGTCAAAACGTTAAAGCCAGTTAAGCTTATATGCAGGTAAATGTTAAACTCGCGTGGTATTAAAATATTATGTACAGGATTTCCAGTGTTTGACATTTTTTGTAATATTCATTTAAACATTCATTTGGAAACGTATCTTAAATAAAACAGTATGTCATTAAGAATATCTGACTTCAGCGTTTACAAGAAGAGCTCTCATTTTCATTTTACACACTAAGAAATTAATTAAAAACCAAGAAACGCTTGAACTTATTTTTTATTACGTTCCTTAAGTTTCCAGATACCGCATAATAACTCTCGCTTATTTCTCAATTTAACGACAAAGGATAAATACGTCAGAGAAATGCCCTGTCGAATTATTTATGAAGATATTCGTCAGCAACCCACGCGCTGGAGTCGAAACGAATAACGGTAATTACTGGTAATATAGGAATTGGCAATTCTCCAGACGAAAGAACGTTTAGGTACATTTCTTCCTTTTGCAAACTGGAAGCTTGTTAATATTGTCAGAGAAATAATTGTGACGTCACCGGCTAACACGACATGGTTAAGAAGAAACAAAATATATAAAACTCGTTTATAATTCTCTCGGATTGTTCTATTTCTCCCACGAGCGAGATTTACATTTAAATTACAAAAGGTTGGGTTGATATTTTTGCTGTTTATTTGAGAGCAATAAAACTTATTGCGGTGGATGAGTTTTATAAAACGAGTGTGCTGCAATATTTATGAATTCACAGGGGCGAGCAATTTCGACGACGACGACTCACGTTATCACCACTCATAATTTTTATAATGCCACAAATGAAGGTTAGATAGACAATAAGGCTATATTTTTTATAAGGTATGGTTTTATATAAGGCATCACATATTACTTCAGTGCTATAGAGCAAAGGAAAATGCACAAGGTGCTTGTGCAGCCGCAAATCAATGAAAGGACTAGGATATTGTTTGCATGAGTAATACATTACATATAATGCACATATTCCTTTTAATTACAGAGTTTTAAATAAAATAATAACTAGACCGATGTTGTAAAAAAAAAGCTGATGCTTATATAAAAGCTCGATGATATTCATAATACATAGAAGTGTGTATTATGAATATCATCGAGCTTTTCAATACAAGTTATACCAAGCGGTCATGGTCATGGTATCAATTTTTAGCTTTAAAAGTCGTTATTTGCTGAGGAGACAGTCTTAATTAATGACAACAAATTGAAAGTTTACCAATCCCTACCTCATATAATTATTTTCGCCTTAAATTCTACTGTAAATGGATATTTTATAAGTTTTTGCATTCTAGTCTCAACAGAAAATTAATCTACCGGTTGGACTCGTGCAAGTGACATGACCTACTAACGAGGCTGATGTTCGCCAAGTGAAACAACTGGGTAGAAAAAAGATATGAAAACGTTCCACACTTGCTAACGTTTACCAGACTCGTTAGCTCGAGCACAGCGGCCAGACGCGATGGATTACAATCTGGGCATGAGAAAAAAATATAACTCAACTGTTTAAAATTTCGGCGTGGTCTGAAATGGATACATTTTTTTTTGTTTGCTTGTACAAAGCCATTGTTTGGCTAGCTGCCAGGCGAGTGCACTGTCATCCGAAAAAGTGACAACATACAGACACACATGGTTGTCCGTGTAACGTGTCCTGCCTCCCGTGTTATTTATTCCTATTTTCCTCTTTATAAAATCAATGTACAGTCGTCATTTGAAAATATTATCACTAAATCAATAAGTAAACAAAATTAATCGTTCTATTGAGTGACCTAAAGTTCGTTTTTTAAGCCCAGATACTAATTTGACAGGTGTATGTCAAATTTCTATACAAAAAAAAACGCAAACACTAAAGACTTAAATGTCAGATTGATACTAATATCTGGGATTAAAAAACGTACTTACTAAAGTACGTTTTTTAATCCCATTTGTTTTTGGTCACTAGACCAAAAACAAATGAAAGATTATTAATAATAATTTAAACCTTTGAAAATCGAATACGTGCAGTTTTTGCACTTTATCAAGCCAGTTTTGTTTTCACGCGAAAAGTTTTATATTTATAAAAGTTTTATATTTCACGTTCGAGGAAAGCCCTGTACACACTTCTAAATAAAAACTTTCTGTAAAGTTTGACGACGTTAGTGAGAGCTGCATTCGTTCTACATTGAACGCAGCAGATCCACGTCCGAGCCAGATAGAATTAATATAATTAATTTATTCAACTAATAAGTCTTACGATATTTCTTAGGATATTTCTCGTCTGCAGAGTTTGTCAAGCTATCAATAAGAAGGGTAGGTACTTCATTGTTTAGTCTAAGAAAGCTTCCTTAATTTCGGTAGGTACTTACAGCTATTACATTTAAATTGGATTCTCATTACGGGGGAAAGTAGAGCTCAAATTGTGTTCCCATGTTAATATTTAATGTCGACTAACATAGTTGGTGGAAATTCAGTCGGTGTGAAACTACATCTTTACAAAGTGGTTTTGTTTTTAGTAGGTATACGAGTAATGATCTCAATGTGCACATTGGCCTTCTCCTGCGGTTATAAAATAGAAATAATTCGCGGAGCATTCAGCGCATACAATATTCATTAAATTGTGTGGTGTGGGCAAACACTATCTTAATTTTATGAGGATTTAAGTGTGCGGTCGGGCGGCTGGCGCAATTGCTCAAGGGTGAGCCCGTTGAATTTTTACTAGAATACATAATCTCAGCGCACGTTTTAAAGTAAGTTGACCGGAATAGGAAAGTAGACCAGCCAAGCTATTCACAACCATTCGACAGGCTTCCGAGTCGAAAATTACATATTTTTGGTTACTCGATTTGCGTAGTCCCCTATAATGAATAGCCGGTGAAAGAATAGTGGTCGTGTTTAATTTTTTTTTTTTAATTTTCGGGTTGCGGATATGTGAACATAACATCGTTTGATGTTCGATTTGGCACGGAAGCGTAGCGAATGGTCGTGAATAGCTGTGCTGGTATTTGAAGAGATTTAGGATGCACAAAAGAGGTAGCCTCTTTTGTACATACTAAATCTCTCATTAATAACAAAGCATTTTGCCAGTAGTCGTCACAGATTAACTTTTTATTCTCTAGAATATTTACCCATTACGTGTAGGTTTGGTCAATCCTGTTTAACCCAGACTTTCATGCAGTTGAAGCGGAATGCCTCACGCCCTGGTATACATACTCGTAAGTCTGCGTGTATATTGCGGCCCGCGGCCACACCGGCGGCGGCTCGCAACAAATTTGTCACGGTGATCGCACCTATGTGAGGGGATTTGTGTGCCAGCCTTTTTGGTATTTAATTTCTACTGCTCTCTTTTAATAAAATTTCTTTTCTTTTCTTTTTAGAAGATTCCCTGTGTTTTACTACTAAGCATAGGCACAAATTTTCAGCTGTGTTTGCTTTGTTACACACGAGTTCAGGACAAAAAATCGCCATAAAAAAAGGTCAAAGCTATTCGTTTGTAAATACTAAGCTCACAACTCTGAGTAACTTTTTCTTGTACTACGTACCTGCCGGGTTTATGTAGGTACATACCTACGCAATGCCTACCCTTATTTTACCTAATTTTATTAGCTGTAACCGTTGGAACGATAATGATATTTATGTGAGGATATAACTGTTATATTTAATATTGGTGGTCTCAGAATATATTTATTTCCCTGTAAGTGCTCTCTCCCTGGAGCGGTACAATAACGGACGCGGTGTAGGGGTAGAATGCGTGTGTTTGAATATTATCTGAAAAATATGGTCCTATGTGATGAAATAATAATAATATAATAATAATATTTTATTGGAACAAAAATATACTACAACTTTTGTGTACGTTAATACTGCGTTAGTTTAGTAACTGTGTCGCAGTTATTAGCGCCCACTCCCGGAGCGAAAGACCACTGGGTAGAAACAACTAAGTATCAGTTGGTTACTTCAATCAACACAGCCTATCACAGTCCACTACTCGACATAGGCCTGTCCCATGCTGCGCCACAACACTCCATCCTCCGACTCCGCATCCAGATTTTTGTTGGTAACATAATTCAATAAATATTTTGCCGTTCTTGAAACGTTTACTTCAGTGTAGATATCAAAAAATCTCGCTACAGCGTTTTCATTTTGTTTATTTAAGCAAGGAAACGGCTCATCTTCCAGAATTCCTGAAAATACCTATTACCGAGAAATATCAAGAATACTGCACAACACCATGCAATATTTTCAGGAATTCTAGACGATGAGCAGCAAATTGTAGCCACACAATAATTATGCAGATGTGATCCTTGAGCTGAACACGGTAGTGCTTTCAGATCGAGGCGAACCTACATCTTAGGAAGCATGAGAATTTCAATTTGGCATTGTTTGTATTTTCAGTTCATACATAACAATACCTACCAGAGATAAAAGTCAGTTTGACAATTCAATTAAAAAATAATATAAACAAAAATATTTTTATCATCATGATTTATAAACTAATCATAATTGCAAAATGTTATTTTAAATGTACAAAAACCTAGATTGTATGCAAAGCAACAATATTAAAAAAAAAGGTTTAGCTTATATCATGTGGGTTTTATTAAAACTCCATAGGTTAGTACCCCGAGACAGTTTTTATAAGGAAACTAACCCTGCAAGTGATGAAGTATGACCGAGTATAGTTTATGGGCCACAACCACAATCTTCAATAATATAATACATCGTTCCTTGAGTAGGGTACAGTGACGATGCTAAGCTCATACCCTTTTTTTAGGCTTTTCTGAAGAACCCTTGAAGGTAATTTATGGGGTAACCAAAAAAATCTTCAAATGTTAGGAGACCTTGCAGAAGAATTGCTGACACAAGCTTCGGATTTATTGACTGTTGTGATAACAGTTTTACTTTTGGTTCATTTTCGGATAGATTTTAAAGTACGCAGTGAATGATGAAGAAATGATGACGGATTTGATTCGAATCACTATTTCAATCACATTCAATAACAGTCAATTTACAATGTTCCTTTGGGGAGATCGGCGCAGTACAACATGAAAATTGCTTCTTCTTAACTGTTTCATGAAACACCCTGCGTGAGTTTACAACATGTTATTTTCAGAATATCTGGAGCTTTGTTGTTGAGTGCTTTGGAGTAAAAGCTTATTTATTCAACTAAATGTCTTACTAAAAAGTGCCACTGAAGTTTATAAACAGAGTGTACCTATTGAATGTTGTGTACCTCTAAGGTTCATTCACTGCTTCGGTATTAACGGAAAAGGCTTCAATCAAAGTAACAAGCATTTCTCCAAAGCTCCTCGAAATGTGCTGTCATAATTGACATTCCCTAGCATTCAGAGAGATAGTTCTCTACAATTTGTAGAGGAATGAAACAATCCAATTGAGACATGCAAAGCCGTTAAACCTTAACGATAACAAGATTATGATTAATACCTATTGCTTACTAATGACGAATTTGAAATACTCCTTTATTCCAAATTAGCGATAAGGTTCAAATTCGCTTTTACTTAAGTGGGGTCAACTAATGAACGAAACCGGCTGTGCCTACAATATTGATGTTGAACTTTCCCCAATTCCTTCTAGTAGAACAAGATTACGTATTAATGTAGCCACTCTTAACTTTAGCTTCCGACCATTTCAGCGTAAAAAGCGCTTTACAATTTAAACACACGCTGCGGACTGTACTGTAAGAATATTACTGTTACTGTCCTCGTTATTTATATGTGTGCACGTAGAGAAACCAGTGGTTGTGTGTAAATTATATGTATGTCACCAGTTGGACGCGCGCAAAACATTTCGTCTTATTTATATCGAGTATCGATCCAGAATTAGTTTTTTTAGCAACGACATTGAAATAACAGGAAATTGAGGGCAAAACTTATAATAATGGTCGGTCATCTTTTTACCCAGAATCCTAGAAATTAAACATGGATGAGAAAAAACATAGGTCAACTTTTCTCAGTGCTTTTCCTAAATAAAAAGACGTGTGGCACTCGGAGACTGCCGCGGTAAAGCTATTGCATAGCATTTTTTATCAACTTATGCAATTATAATTATTAACCGTCATTTGTTTTTGGACCGTCTTTCTATTTGGGTGTTAGATTTTTTTCGTTACGGAATTTCTGGATTCGGTCCCCACGCTCAAGGCCCGCGATAGAAGCTATGTAATAGCTTAAAAAAATTCCAGAGCAAGCAGCATAAACGTTTGATCGAGCATTTCTACTAATCCAGCGATTTCAACGCGTTAGAAAAGATTGATGAAAAATCTATAGGCATCAGAATTTCAATAATAGTAGATTATTCACTAAGGGGATAAAGCATTGACTTATGTATCTAGTGCTTGCTCAGATTAAATGTTGAGTGCAGCGAGGGATTTACGCTTGCCAAAGTCAAAAACACCTTTATTCTTGAGGACAATTATAATAACAAAACTTCAACACCTACTCAGCCCAAATATATGGGACTGCTGATATTTTTTTAGAGAAATACGATGTTGGTCCCGTGGAGAAAGTTTGTCAGTATGATGTTATGTATCATGTTTAAGAAGGTTGACCCCTTTGTGGTGCGATATTTGTATTTTTTTTTTGTAAGTAATTTAATAAAACCAAAAGTATTTGAAAATTAATTGTCTTATCTGTGAATTATGTAGCAAATTACATTTTATATTAAAATTAATATTTATCTTACTATAATCACAATTTCAAGTAAGCTATAACGGTCGCTTATTTTCAAGTTCTCGTCAATACGAGAACTTGAAAATGTTCTCGTATTGACGAGAACTTGAAAATGAAGCGACCAAGCTAGCAAGCGATACAAGAAAAGTAAACTTTTCTTGTAATACATTCAAATCAGCTTCAGCTTCAGCAATCAGCAGCAGCTCGAAGTTTGCCATAGGGCTATGGAACGGAGTATTCTGGGTATCAAACTAACCTAGACCGGGTAAGGAATACCTACGTCCATCCGTTCCATAACAAAAATATATGATGTCACTTGGAAAGCTGCCACGCTAAAATGGAATTGGGCTGGACACATCTGCCGCATGTCAGACGACCAATGGGCCAAACTTACGACCTAATGGGTCCCTCTTAATGGCAAGTGACATCGCGGCAGGCCCAGACGGAGATGGCGGGATGAGCTGGACTCCTTCAACAAGAACTGGTCCTTAACAGCTTTAAACAGAGAGAAGTGGAAAGAGAGTAGGAAGGCCTTTGCCCTGCAGCGGGACATCACAGGCTTTTAATAATAAAATAACATTCAAATCCGATTCGATTGTGAAGTCAAACGGAATTGCACAAGTAAATAGTGTGCGAGGAAGTGGAATAAGAAATGTAAGGCGTTCTTACTTTGTAGACGAAGCTTAAGCGGGTTCAGATGAGCTATAAGAGGCTACAGATGGGAGCTGGTGCGGCACACGGTGAATAATGCATGTTGCTCTCAGCGACGCGCGGACGCTGGATAGATTTCAGTGTCGGAAGTGTCACACGGCATGGACACTGTGATTGTTATATTCAAAAGTTTAGAGTTTTAGGGATCTGACTGTTCTGAATATCAAAACTCCTCTTTGACTAGTGGAAAGAAGCTGCTGACGCAAACAAACTTGATTATAATATTCTAGACGAGTCTGTTACAGACATTTTAATCTATTAACGCAAAAAGTGTTAGTTATGCCCTTGAAACAGAATATTGACATGTACAAAACCAAAAACACTGTGAAACTAATACTACCGACGATAGCGTGACATACCGGAAAGGGATCTGGTGTGGAGCTTATAAGGAAACTGTCAATATATATTTGTATTACACACTTCCTTGGTATATTTTTACTTTATTGTCGGCCATAAAAGTCAAAGCACATCCTATTTTATCGCATCTATCTATGAGGTTATGTTTGTGTAATATCACGATGTCGAAAAGTGTTGGAAAAATATGACCTACAATTATATTGTCTTAATTTGTTTATAGAGAACGAATAGGTATGTATTGTGTGAGCAATGATATGAAAGAGAAGGGAGTGAATGATAGCGTGACGGTTGACAGGGGGGAATGGAAGAAGAAAACGTGTTGCGCCGACCCCAAGTAACATGGGATAAGGGCAGGAAAATGATGAGAGAACGAATAGGTATGCTAGTTCTAGACTATGGGCGATAACAGTACTATACACTTCACAGCCAGGTAACTATGATAATATTATTCTCTAACAGTCTTGTTTGTTGTCAGGTATACGAGAGTTCATAAGCAGACTATTTTACAAGTATAAATGAGATGAAAAGTTAATTAACTGACACACACCTACTGTTCCCGCATATAATGTTCATACTGGTGTGAACAAAGTTATTTATTAGACTTTGTTTCGTGATTTAGTGTATTGTATTAGTTGCTGGTAATAAATAGTGTTCTGACAGAATTATTATGTAGCAACTATACCGCAGTGCGGAACACTCGAGAGGCCCTTTTGTACAAAAAATAATGTTCAAGGTATAACTAACTAGTTATTTTCTCACTATGGAAGCCGATAATGATTCATGATCGTTCTCTTACCAGAGTGTGTTTTTATTTGCTTTCAGGGCAATCGCGTGATACTGGCGCCTTTATTTACGATTCGCAACTTTTGCATTATTTCATTATGTTTACCATTATGTAGGTACACATAAACCGGATCCCTTCAATCAATTCCGCACGAGACTTTTAACCACCTCGAGGTAGTAATAGGTGACTCGTGTCACACGGAGTCTCGATACCTCTGTGTGACACAAGCCACCTATTAATAATTGTATCTACTTCCGTTCCCCTCTATTACAGCCTTTTTCGTTGTTAATTATTTCTGTATTTCGCATTGTGCTTGTAGCATTTGTAGCTTTTATTGTAACTTATGTAGGTAATTTAACTAACGGTATCTTGGACATAATTTAATTATTAAATTCTCTGCTAGTGCTGTACACTTCTGTAAGTCACGAGTTCAGCATAACTAAATGTGATTTTTTATTTGTGTATGTTTTAGGAATGAAGGCGTATTAAGCGGCGTATTAATTAAGGTATGGTGCCTACCATATCAATGAATAAAATAAAATGATACTTGATCAAAAGAAACTACTTTCAAATCAATTTCACAGATACTTTCACCATTTTGAGTTCTTAATTTGAATAATTTCCGACTTTGACAATAAAATAAATAATCTCCTCAATCGATTCTGTTTTATTGATGCCTTTGGTGTGAAACGACGAAACACCCCTTTGTGCGCTTTATTTAATTCATGAGACGGAACAAAGAGAGACTTGTTAACAATTCGCCTTCGCCGGAATGCTCATATTCTTTCCCTTCTGTTTAATGTGCTCTTTTCACCTTTCACCCCTCTCTATCTCAAGAAACGTTTTCAGTTTCTTTACGACTCCCACACGAAATTCATCAAAGGTCATCAGATAACTTGAAGCTCAAGATGCCTATGCATTCCACAACTTTCCTTGATAAATCATTTACTGTCCTGGCCGCTCGTTTGTGGAATGCTTTGCCAGTTGAAATAAAACGCGTGCGGTCGTTACAGGTGTTTAATAGACTTGTAAAGGAACACTACTTGTCGTTGTGATCTTGTTGTCCTAACTGCAAGCGTCTACAGTCTTCTTTTATTTTTCGTTGCTTGTATACATAGTAGGTATGTATTTATGTATCTATAATTTTGAATATGTTTAGATTTGTATATCTATTTTAGTGTATGTTGTTTACATAATATTTGCACCAACGACGGTCCCATTTTATGTCCAGGGAAATCACTGTCCATACTGAGGTTGCCTGGAAGAGATCGCAGTAACGCGATAAGGCCGCCCATTGTATATTTTGTAGTGTCTCATGTATTTTTTCTTTTTCTGGTGTACAATAAAGCATATATAAATTAAATATAAATAATAAATAAAATTCACTTATAGGAGAACAATGCTTAAAAAAATAATTCATATAAAGTTCGTCACAGACGTCACGGTAGCAATTACGATACACCCATCCAATGCATTCAGCTGTAACCCTTAATTTGGCATTGTATGTACTGTGGAAGGGTGTTATTTGTGATTAAGTATGGAGCTAATTGAATTTTGAATTCATTGAATGAGGGCAACCTTTTTATACATGAGGGTATTTTGTTATATAATTGTGCTTCTTCAAAAGTTAACATTTGTTTGCAAAACTTAGTTCTCATCTTCGGTAAAATCAGAAAACTATCTCGGCGACTGCTACGTTGGGTTACTCGTAGGTACTTGCTTTACTTTCATAAACGATAGGTTAGTCTGTATACTTTTGTTGAGTGCTTTACGAATGAAAATACATGTATTGTAAATATATAACTGTCTAATGTGTTTTCATATACATATTTGAACTTTTTTATTATATTATTAGAATTAATTTTATTGATAGGTACGAGTATATTACTCATATACCTAGTAATAGTAACAACAAAGACAAAGCAAATAGGCGTTCGTTTTATTCCAACTCTCAGAGAGAGAGAGATTCAGAAGATTAGGTGTCTGAGCATTTTATACCTTCTGATTGATTGCTTATCGCGCCTCGACTCTGTCCATGATTGATACACAATGTTTGAGCAGTTGTGTCTAAGGTGTTTTTAGATTTTTGGTAATACAATGAACGTGTAGGAACTTACTGTGATATTATAAGATAAGTCACCATTCTCGTAAATCCAGTTTTTTGGTTGTAGTTACGAATGTTTATGTAAAATGCCATACTAGCCATACTAGCCATTACTTATTGGTCATATTGTATTTAGGTTTCCCGTTTATGTTTCAACGTCTGTATTCTCTAGAGGGAAAGAGGATGCAAGCGAGGATGTAAACTTGATATACCGACGTACTCTATGTTTTTAGATCCCCGCATGTCGGCTCAGTTAACATTACCTTATATGATTTCTAAGCGAGTTTCGTTTTACAGATGTTTCGGTGAATTCGGTATTAATTCGTTTTGAGAAAAGATGCTGAAAATTAATATTATATAGCCTGATTTGTATATTTAAAGGTTCTCCCGTTCGAAGGATTTGAAGTAGTTCCAATTCCTTTTAACGTTTTATTTTCTTGTCAAAATCTGTAGCTGAAGATTTTCATGGTTCCTTTATCACAAACATTTGAGGAAAATATCAAGAAGCCGGAAAATTGTGAGGCTCACCATTATAGTGATTTTATGCGACGGTAACCGAACGGTTCTGAGCAATTTATTATCCGGTAATGTATTAAATTAAGAACATTGTTAAAAAATAAAATAAAATGAGTAAAAATAAATACGATATTTTTTATAAAAAAAACGTTATTAATGGCGATATGCTACTAATAACGTTTTTTGTGTTTTTTTTTAAATTTGCCATTGTATCAAATATTTTTGATTTTGATATTTTCGTTAAAACGTAGTCAAAAACAAATCGTAACTAAGCTGGTGGTCAGACAAGCAAATATTTAATATCAAATTATGCAAGAATAAATCCGAAAGCGAATGATTAACGAAATAAAATGTTACAGTCAAAAGTAATTAGGACAGACGTCGAGGTGACAAATAATAAAGTCATTATTCATTTAAACGTCTCGCGGCGGATTTTTTAAAAAGAAAATGTAATAGAACGAACAAGTGACTCGTAATTCGAACACGAAACCACAAATTGTTGTGTTGATTTAATTTCCAGAGCTGGAAATATTCTGCTTTAGATTTCACTGTAGCTACAGTTTAATTTATAACTCAATATACAACGGTATGATCCAGGATAACAAAAAAAAAACTAAAAATATAAAACAAAACAACGCGTTTACGGTCTGCTTGAACAAATAAAAACCATGTTCGTGAAAATACAAAAAACAAGGTTTTATGGAAAAGCTAGAAGAAATCAAACTTTTATTTCTCGTACCTATTAGCTAATTAAATTTTAAAGATTCACGATACTCATACTCAAGGTGGACTCAATAGGAATGTTAACATAATGAAACTTTTTGCGCGTAGCTGGTAGTTATAGTATAAGAGAGACGAGATACTCTGAAACTGAAAAACTGTTACAACACGTAGACATAACAAACCACAACGGTCAGCAAATATTGGTACCTATTGCTTGGAAACAATTCGCGTATCTTAGGGCAAACAGAAATATGAAATAACTTATTTAATAAGAACTCCCCCTCCCTTGCTATATTTGGGCTGAAATTCCGCGTCAGTACTTTCCTGCGTCCCAGTTTATTGAACAAATTGTAACTTGTGATAAGTAATGAGACATTAATTGCTCAAGAGCAAGAAGGTTTTACAAACTTTACTCTTTACAAGCAGGTTTGGAATTGAAAGAACAAACATCCAGGTACATACTTAATTATTTAAAAAAAACTGAAAAAATATAGTTCGCTCCTCCAAGTTTCAATTGCACAGATAATGTCATGGTGGGGTTCCCAGAGGGTTTTTGAGTAAGCATATTCAGGGCGAAAAGTTGATAGCTGAGTAGGTGCGGCATGAGGAGAGAACACCGAAAATATATTTAAAAAGTTTCAGATAGGAGCGCCTTGGTCAGGAGACCTCTTTCAGATTTCAAAAAAGAGCCAAAAATAAAGTGATCTCCGGGCTCCCCTACCATCAACCAAATTACCAATAATAATAAAGTTTGTACCAATCAAAAAATTGCAGGAAAAAAACTACGTAAGTAGGTACATTTTCGTTGTTCCAATAGAAATAGAAGAATAATGGTTGGTTTAATGGCAGTGGTAGGTTCAAGAAGGAGGACAGTCCCAAAGGGGAAGTGCAAATGCTAGAAAAGCAGTGATGCAATTGGGGTTTTAGGTGTTTTGGTGGGTTTGAGGCGGCCGGCGGTCTCGAAGAAAACTGGACATTTAGTTTTACTGCCATTTAGCATGAATAGGTTTCTATCCAGTTTATTCGCGATTAGTTAAAATCCCTCTTCTGATAGACAGTGTACACTGTCTATCAGAAGTGAAGAAACGTAGGAACATGTACATGTTCCCACGTTTTCCCGTGAAATATTACGGCTGTATTTAATAGGCTGCTTGTTTCCCCGGAAGAGCTGTAGGAAACGAGCAAGGCTTAGTTGAAAGCCATATAATGCCAATATCAGAAAACATGACACGTATTTCAATTTCTCGAACACGTCTGTTTTGATGAATTAAATGTTAGTAGAGTCGGTGAGCTCCCAGCGCGCGCCACGTGCGAACACTATAATACATCATAGCACTTCAAATGTAAAGAGGCGTGGTATTCTAGAATACGTTACACGGGTCAGCGTCCAATAGCATCGTCAGTCATATTTCCAGGTGATTTATGTGAAGGGAAATATAGTAAGGTCACACGTCAGGGTCACGTGAGTACTTACGGGTTTCAATCATTTTAACATCCATCGCTGAATATATATTTAATTGATACAATAAAATAACTGGAAACCACCATATAATGTTTCTACTGTATTCATTCCAGAAAGCTTTTATTTAAGCTGATTAAGTTTAGCATAAAATACGAGCCTCTGCGCGTGCCGCTCCTAAGTGGGACAAGCATAATGTTTGCAAAACCAGCCAATGAGCATTACACTAGTGATTTAGGCAAATGCTTGTAATGCGAAAATTATACAGGTGTTCAAACAATGTTAGTAAGTAAGCTCAGTCACTGTATTTCATCACATTATCTGGCTTCAAACATTCTGAAGCTTGTTAGGCTATCCACACGTATGGTAGGGTAGGGTAAACTGTCAGCCGGTTGTCACAACTAAGTGAAAGTTGTTCGGTGGAAAAGTTTTATCTTTACGTCTGAATGCAAACTGTTAAGAAAACTACTCGGAACTACTACAAGACGTTAAGAACAGTAGTTCTGTGTTTTGTTTGTCGCAAAACAAATAAACAGGAACCACCTATTTTTAAATTAACTGAGCCATGAAAAAGTGAAAATGCGCCTAGTGTTTTGTCAAATACTAAGAACCTACATGAAACGAAGACGTCGTTATAATGGATGGAATATCCTTGAACAGACTGCCAGTAGCCAATATTGCAGCTTGATTCATTGAAATGTATCCACTAAGTGTGGCGAATAGAGCTCATTTTACGATAGGAGTGCTAGTGAAGTCTATTAGGACAGCTGAACAATCGATTGCTCTGATGACATCTATTGAAAGGGTAGGCTTTACACTGCCGCACTATTGATTAATGTTTTCGAACAACCGTCAGAGTAATGGATAGTATTTAATTTATTTATACAGTAGCTGTGTCAGATCAGATCGTGTTATGTTGTATTTTTGTGGTCCAATTTAAATTGAAACAACTGAATGATCTCTGATTTCAATAGTTTAACGATTGGACATGCTCCATTAAATTAAAGACACTTCATGCGAAATAGAATAAAGGATAACTGAGTTCAATATTAAAACTGGTCGTTATTTAACGGTTCAGAGACCACATTGCAGTGAATGCCATAACTTCAAGCGGTGCAATAAATCGATTATGTCCAAGTGAACTCTCCGATAAATCCTGCATTAACAATACTTGATTAATAAAACTTCGACACTAAATCTTTTTATCAGCATCGTCGACTACTTTAATATCTGCCATGTGACGACCTAAAGTTTTGTATTGCGATGAGAATATCTGAGATATTCCGGTATATAGCCAGTTATGTTTTACTGTTATGAACTGTTTTAATAGTTTTCTGATGTCGATTGTTTCATTCAGAATAACGATTATGGTATAAATTTAGTAATATTAATATCGTATTTATGGCTTGAACCTTTAGTAATATACTCGTAGTTTTTGATTGTTATTTGTTTCTGGTTTCCTAATAGAAAAATTGTGAAGTAAAGTGTAATTTTACCGCATGTAAATGAGTAGGTATGTAAAGAATGTTTTTACTTTCATGTATTATTACCCTATTAGATTTATTATTCTCACCCAGACCTACATCAAACTTGAACATTTTACGACAACTATTGACTTGTGTGTCATGAACGCTGGACTGCTGCCTTAAACGTAAACTTTAGGATGGTTTATGTTAATTGCCCATTCCGGGCAGTGCGGCCTTTCGGGAATATGTCCATAACGACTGAAGGATATCGTCTCTGAGCCTTTGTCAACGGCTTCTTTGTCCGATGTCTGATTACCCAAGCTTTTCCTGCTGCGAGAGATTAAAGCATTTCTTAATGCTGAAAAAAATATATTTAACTGAGTACAGTCATGAGCATAAAATTACATTACTATGGACAACTCGGAAATAATATATGAAAGGCGAACAAGTGGCAGCACAAATATGTGACATCAAAGGAATAAGTACCAAAACTATCTGGCGAGACAAGCGACGCCAAAATATAGAATGAAGCATCATTGCTTTAAAAATATGTATGTGCAAAGAAATACTAAACGTAGTTACAGTGATTTTTTACTCATTTTTTACCAAATTCAATGGAAATTGTTTGTCATGTATAAGATTTTAACTCTTTTTTCGTCTTTTGTTTTTACCTACTCTGTTGCAAGTGACCCGAGTTTCTATTTCACTCGCTATTTAAATACGTGAAATGTTTATGCTTATGTTGGTAGTACCTATTTGAAAGTTTTTAAATAATTTTAACACAATTCTCGCTAGCAGTCTGGTGGAAAAGTTCTGAAAGAATGGGATGTGATACAAAAGCCTTCTTACGGTATGTCCGAATAAGACCGCTTCAGGAGAGGGGTTTTCTTTAAAAAAATCGAGGTAGTTTATTGGAATGCAGAGAATTGAAACTAAATCGTACGGAAACAGCCTTGTGAGCGAGCTTAAAGGCTTTTCACCGTTTTATATATTGAGATCCCACCTAAAATGTAATGTAATGGTAGAATACAAATGAGTAGATAGGTACCTTTTCTCTCTTGATTTATAGTCTGCAGTTCTCCATAAAACTGCTCTGTGACAACTGTGTACGACAATTTCACATAACTTGCGATCATTTCGGTGCGGTTACTCGGTTAAATTCATGTCGAACTTGTTCAATCCAATTCAAACCTACATGACGTGTGACCACTGGGTCGATCGCAGAATACCAGATTCTCAAAATACCAGATTCGCAATAGAAACGATTATCTGAATACCAGATTCGCAATATACCAGAGGCAATTCTCGTAATTTTAAGAACGTTCACAGTCTGATCTCAGTCTCAATCTGACAAAAAATACTTCTAATTTCCCTACATTTTGACAAGTTTTTGACATTTGTTTGTCGCCGAGATGAGACTGCGACTAGATTTTGAACGTTTTAAATTATGGGAATTAGCCTTTAGAAGTACAGTTAAATGAAAAATAGTTTCTGGTAAATAAATATAATATGTAAAAATAAAGAAGAATAAATCAAATTATAGGAGCCCATTTGCCCAAAAATCTGGAAACGTATCGGCTATGATATCAAGAACGTTGATGAGTGAGATGAGTTGAGTATAGATCAATGTAAAATGTATATTGATATCTTATATTTAAGGAAATTTTATGGCACGTACACTACAATGTTATGTATTATGTCAATAAAAAACTTTAATTACAAAAATAAAGTAAACGAATTCCCACATTAAACTCAGTTTACACAAGGTATTTCCTCCTGTTTCTCGTAAAAAGAAATTGTTTTGTATAAAACGCTTGCTGAAAAGTTTTTCACTTGACCAAATAAACGAATTTATATTCCACTGTACAGGAAAATTGTTCTGTAATACACGAAAAATGAATCAGTAATTTTCTTTTTTCCTTTCCTGGTTATCGTGAATGAGGCAATTGTTATTTCAATAAAACAGAACAAAAAGACAACAAAGCTTTTTAAAAATAAAAGCCTTTCAAAAATTCCTTTGTGATAATGCAATAGAAACACGAGAATTAATTAGGTTAGCGGTCTGCTGTCATTATATTAGTAAGCAATATATTCTGCTTAAACCATTATTGTTTATCCAACTTTCAACTACTTGACATTTATTTCTGTGAACAGCTCGCCACACGCTTTTCTTCCTAGAATACAATAGAAATATCTACACTAAAACAATGTGCGCAGTGTTCCGAATTAGAATTTCGAGAATTCAAAGGAACAATGACAAACTTAAATGATAGTGAGTGACTGGCTTGACAACAACGTATTATTTTGTCATTGTACTACCATTTTCTTTAAACAAAAATATGCAGGGTGGCTCGATCTTGTCCTGGAGTTTATATATAAATGTTTTCATTAAAGTTGGATTTTTAAACGTTTTATCAAACAAATGCTTATCTTCAGAGTTAAAAGGTTGTAATAATCAGCGTGGTACTGACATCTGTATGACGTCATACGTCGTGTGACGTCACGCCTGTAATGTCGACTGAAACGCTCCAGTTAGCCGCTTAGTTATTTTCACATAATGCCTCGCTTTTCGTTTATAACTTTTCCTTTTTCTATCTTTGTTTTCTGGCAGTAACATGTCATAAGATTCTGCTATCTCGAATGTGAACATTTTCGTTTAAGACCCGTGTGACAGCTGTATTTATCTAAAAGGAGACAAACATCGATATAAGAAAAAAGGAAAATATATTACGAGCTAACATTTCACACAAGTTTATGTTTATTTACGACACAAGATTTTTAAGTTTATTAGCATCTCTAGAATTTCGTAGTGATGTTTATATTTTATTCACGAAGTACCTACTGCCTGATCTTCAAAACTTTAGATTATTTTAAAATAATCCAAAGTTTTGAAGGTAGAAGGCTGGTAAATGTTAGAGAACATGACATTGATTTCTTTATTGTCATTTCGAATAGGAGTTATTTGAAAACGTAGTAGCGTAGCTTTTTTCAAGTAATGCCATGAAATCCCATCACAAAAAAATGTCATGCATATAAACTACAGACAATTAGGCATTTATTTGTTAACATGATTTTTTTGTTTTTAATTTTGGGTGGGAAATCATCAGATGACTTCTCCCGCTCTGGGCGGAACGGGAGGGCGTGTCAGACTTTTACTGACTAAACCCACCCGTGTTCCTTCAGTTCCTTGTGCCAGGGGCCACGGTATCTCTTCCGAACAACCCGCAGCCCTGGCAGGCATCGGCCCTAGCGGACCCCGTCACTTAGTGCTGACATCTCTTTGAGGCGCGCGTGGAACACATGTGTTTACATAATTATGTTAGATTCTGGATTAATATAAAAACCTGTAGCCAAAATATAATCAGAATAAAAAGGTTCTAAAATTACAAAGAGAATAATCTGGACTAAATTATAACAAAATTCGGCAGCTGTTAACTGTAGCAGCCGGTGGCGCTGGG
The DNA here is from genome assembly GCA_949629185.1 of Apamea crenata. Lineage (NCBI taxonomy): Eukaryota > Metazoa > Arthropoda > Insecta > Lepidoptera > Noctuidae > Apamea > Apamea crenata. The sequence goes on along the minus strand of OX451371.1, from coordinate 5,439,315 downwards.
AGAAGGTGAACTGGAATATCCGCCGGTGATTAGCCGGTAATTATGTACGACCGGCTGGGCATAAACAAACGTGAATGGTTAACCCTAAATACGCATTCCTACATTTTTAATAAATATCTTAGTTTTAAAACATAATTGATTCAGAGAAATAAATTTTGTTTCAAAACTAAGATTGTTTTGAATAAGTATTTCTAAAGTTTTCTTAATTTCAGGCCAAGGTTTTATTAGCAAACAGTTAAGTAAAATCCATTAGTATTACAAAACATCTTCAGTATTCGATTAAATCCTCCATTGACTTGAAAAAATCCACTCATTCGCGCTGAAATGCTCTTGAATAATAATTCTGGGCAACTTTATAATCAACAATTCTCTCTCGGACTCCCAAGTTTTTTAATTACACAATGCTAAGTGGGTGTGTAACGTTTAATATAATAACAAAATTTCTAATGATCAAAAGACGTAATTTCATATAATATATATATTTTTTTAATACAACGATAAAATTATATAATTAATTATTGATATAATTTCATTTTACCTAACTTCATATGGTATAATGAACAGTTTATATAATGCACATTTGAAATAATATTCAATTAATATAATATTCAAAATCTGTTATTGTACCAAACATTACACACCCATGCTAAGTCGTGGTCTTCACATTTTGCTTTTTGTTTTACAAACGGACGGATTCCTCATTACTTAACGTTTTTCATTCACAGTTTTCCTAATTTACACACATTCTTTTCTTCGATACGTACAACAAAGTATATCCTGACTCATCGCTACCTCATCAATTGTTTTTCGGTCAAGTGCTAGCAATTCATCAAGCTGTCGCTTTTAATCTCCTCGCTCCATCTTATAGTAGATACCGGAATAGCTTACAATGGTAGGATTATGCTGACGGTATGCTCCAATAACGCTATAGGTATTATGTTTGTCTTTATTTCATTCAAGTGGGTCCACTCTCCACTTTGTCAAAAAAAAAACTTTGACTGCGAAGTTGTTTGTCCTTCAATCCGAAATTCGATATTAATAGGCTGTGTCACATGACCGAAGCTGCGGGCAACCCGGCACAGGTATTGGATGAAATCCTCCAGCTATTTTATTTAGTGAAATATTTATTAACCTCTGTTATTTGTCGAGTAATTATTAAATTTTCCATGACACGAGTATTCGGAATTTTTGATTTTGTTAAACTTTTTAGCTCAGTGATAACGGTAAATACGAAATATCGAATTAGTCAACCTCATCTTCTTCATTGTAAATAATAATACGTAATCTCTTTAATTCTTTGGTAAGTGCCAAATATACGTTCTTAATAATTAAAGTTAAATGTATTAGGACAATGTCGTTTCTCGAGTTTATTAGTGTCACGAAAAACTATTGAAACACGGTTCTATTTATGACCTGACAGACGTTTTCCGGTCTAAATGTCGATTTCCATAGAAAACAGCACTTTCAATCTCTTCTGATTGAAGTTTGCTGAGAAACTTGTAATGTTTTCTTTCCATAAAAACTTAATTCCGACTATTACGAACATTTAAATTAAAAAATACACACACAATGCAACGGGCTGCTCTCTTGAAGCGCGCGAACGGAGCGACGTGTGACGGCTCGCAGGCAGTGCGCTGACTGCGAGGTGACCACCATAAAAAAAAACAAAAAGAAAAACAAACTACGCACTATAATCTTATGACTATGTGCGATGTATTGTCATCGTAAAATCTACTTTAATGTATTTGATTTAAAATCCTAACTTGAATGAAAAGTTATTTGCTGCGTCAGAGCGGTGCTGTTATAATGGGTGATGACCTTAAGAAGCGGAAAGAATTGCACTATTTTGATACTTATTTATATTTGTTGGAACAAATAGCCTTAGTCAAATTCACAAGGAAAAGCCTCTATTATCATTTTCACACTTAACATTATGTTAACACTAGGCTCCATTATATACATAGCGTTGCATAAAGTTAAGTGCACTGTACAGGCACGTGCAGACGGGCGACCAAAGTGTATTAGTTTAAGACCCCTAACTAAGTTTGTAAATATGGACAGTCTAATTACTACACCAGACACGGCATTTATGATGAGAAACTGCTCCACACAGTGGAAGATCATAATAAAATAAGAGCAAGTTCGGAGCTCGATGTTAGAAATATAAGATAAGTTTATTCTAGAATTTTGAACCGAAAAGGTGTTATTAATTCAAGATAAAGCGCTTGCCTTTTGTATTTTAGCTAATTCGCTTTGCACTAAAATGCTTTTCTGAGAGGTTTCATCAAAATATACTCGTAGCACAAATTTCTTTCTACACTCGTTGCTTTTAGTTGTCTTGGAAGAAACTGGTGCGGTTAATGTAACATCCACTGGCGCCTTTAACGGTTTCTTTGGTTAGTTCAGTGACTTTTTTATAAAGGACTAAATTCCCTGCGGTGGCTTGAACTGCCGTCAACCATAGCGTAAAAGTTTGGGAAACCTCAACAGCCACTTTAATTTTATCGCTTATGTCAAGTAATAAAGCGACCTTGCGTCCTTGGTATTAAACGCTGTTTTAGTATCATAAAACCCTCCTAACATTTTGTCCTGTGGTCATAAACGAGCTGAGAATATTATCCAGTCCGCCTTAACAAGTTAGAGCAATAAACTGATAAGACTTACATCAAGATAACATTATTTGAGTACCTACTACGCGTAATACGCAATTGCTTCGATGTACCAACTTTAATTTATCTTCGCGGATACATGAGTCTTTATTATAAAACTAGCTTCTGCCCGCGACTTTGTCCGTTTTTTTCTGTAAGATCCTTCTACAAAGTATTAGAATACTTAAAAAAAAAGATGGATGAAATCGGTATAGTCGTTCTCAAGTTATGGCGTGACCAAGGGAAATAGGGATTCATTTATATATACATACTCGTATATAGATTAGTCATTTCACAAAGTGACGTCTGCCCCCGAAACCAAGAGTTAGTGAAAACATTAATATTCTCTTGAATTTATCAAGACAATCGGCAAGTAGAAGCGTTAAGACGCCCCTATTAACTTACTTTCAAATTAACTTGTCAACAATTACGTAGAGTACAATATTATTACATTTCTTAATGGATATAAATTGGTTTTGGAGTTCTGTGTTGTTATGTTTTCTAAAGTCTAACGTATAAATTCAACCTTGCCGGGTTTGCCCAATTAAGAAATTAATATCATTAGACAAACCGATATTATCTGCAAATTATAAAAGCGATAGAGCTCAGAAATGGTGAAAATTTTTGCTCACGTTTTGATAAAATCATATCGTCTAAGAATAAAAGGGACAGCTTTATTTTCCGAGTTGGGAGTAGTATCCAGTGTTGGGTTTTAGATCTGGATTCTGAATAGTACGTACTACACTACAAATTAATCCGGAAATTAGTGAAATCTAAATAAGAGCAAAAAGAGGGGATTTTCTTTTTAACTATTCTATTACAAGAAAACTTTGAACAAAACGTGAGGAAAAACAAACCCGGGAATACAGGCATGAAGTTATTTTATGTTAAACAAAACTAGAATCTCACGCATAGCGTTTTCTTCTTTTATGCAGTAGTTATAATTATTTATTATTGTGTCGGTTCCTTGTTACCTTCATTGTACGCCTACGAGAATGAAACATGACTTACCTGAAACAATGAAAATTCTTATTGAGAAAAATGCCAATAACCACCACCACCACATGTAAGAAATTATGATGATCACTCTGTTTATCTATATGAGATGTAAACATACATTATTATCTTACTGACATCTTACAAACCACAAAACCACCACTCTCTATGGAATTATTTAATTTAGGTAGATCTAGTACCTTTGAGCGTTTAAAGCTCAACTAAAATCCAACCTTTGTTCAAAGGCATACTATTCCATCAACGACTACTTAGACGATAAGAATAGTTGGTCACCCTAGTTTAACGCAAGACAATGTTTATGTTCCTTCTCCAGAATTAGCTTACTGCCAGGTCTTAGAACCCAGCAATGCATAAATGTGTAAGCTGTCACGCCCTTTATGCCTGGAGGCTTTTATTTGGCTAGTAAGTTTTTTTATTTACATTTTAATTAATTATTTTTTAGCTTGAGTACGTATAGTTTTTATTATATTTGTTGGTATATTGGCGTGGCTAGCTGACATATTATGGCAAATAATTAAATTTTATGTTCTGTTTTGTAATGTTAATTACCGAACATCTAGGTAACCTAGTATTGTATCCAATCACGTATTTTCTTTTTAATTGAACAGACAGCTGTGCTGCTGGGGAGTTTGTTGCGCCACTTCTTCTTCCCAGCGATAGCACTAGGAAGTGGTGAAGGGCGGGCGTTTTTGGGGGACTGTCTTTTGTAATTTTGACGTTCAAAAAGTGCTGATTCTCAGCCTAATTTGAATAAATGACTTTTGATTTTGATTTTGATTTTTTGAAATGTATACATTTTCAATTATTGTAATCATTGAGCATCCTCAATGATTACAATAATATGTAAAACCAAACGAGGTCAAAACTACGAGGTGTATACTGGGACTTTGATCCACCCACACAGTCTTCAGGGGCCTGGAAACATTCTAGAGTATAAAGAACATTTCGAAACCTTATAAATATGTTGATGGAATTCTCTTGTAGCATTAAGCTGGTGATTTCAAAATTGTGTTGGGCAAAAAATTAAATTTAAATTCTAATTTAATACGGGACATAAAAAACTCGGTTTGAAATGCATTATAATTTCACTGAATAGATTACCTAAAAGACCCTTGTTAATTTGACATAATAGAAGTTAAGTTTTCCCAACAATATCATGACTTTTGAATGAGAAACCCAACTTAAAAATATCGTTAGCGGCCAGAACGATCTAAGAAAATGGTATGGGTTTAACGCGGTAATAGCTTGGTTATACTAAGTGTTAATCGAAAGGATATCATGCACACCAATGCCTCTATAGCTTGATATCTCAGCCTACATCCAACACTACTGCATAATATCGTCCTTCACTGAATCAATAGCCCAATTACGGCGCTCTTTTCTTTTGCTCTAGATTTAAAAGTCCACTGTCGTATTCAGTAGATGATCAATTGTGACTCGATCCTTGTTGTCATCTAGTCTAGTGTACTCGATGATGACGGTTTTGATACTCAGATTAGAGATCGGGAGCCACAATCTTACTTTCAGTCGTCTTAACACTTGACATAACAACTGTTAAGATTGTGATTGCACTCACCTTCTTCGGTGTGCGCTGAGAGTAGCGTGGAGTGGAATTCGATCTTAACTTAAACTAACAACTCAACTCTGGGTTTTTACTGCTGAGTTCCATAAATACAGAACAAATTTTATTTCATTGAAATAAACTGTTGAATAAATAAAAATACTGACAGTATTGAATACGAACTGAAAGTTAATAAAATTGCTGAAAACTAATGAAAACCATCTGTTTGTCTGAGCTCAGTTGAATAATACAAAAGCCGAGGGAAATAAAATATGAGAAAAGAAACTTGGAAATTGTTATTGAAAATATCGAGAATTGTGTCAATATGTGCTGGGTTGAGTTTGAAATTAATCAAATTAACATGATAACGAGCAATTTATCTGAATCTTTGAATTTAGTCTCGTACAACGTCTATCGATGTAGCCGTTTGTTAAATTTCGTAGCAAGATGCGGCGTAGCGGCTCGTAGCGATTCGTAGCACGTCGTCTTCGAGTGCACACAAATCGATTACAATGAGCTTCCTATGCATAGTAAAGGAATTGCTTTAATCGGAGAGATTGCTGACATTATAAATCTATTGTTATTTTTCTTTGCTATTTATTGCCTAATACAAACAAGTTAACATTCGCTGTAAATTAAACAATAAAAGTTTGTAAAATGGAAAAGCTCGTTCATCCTATATCAGCAACAAAAGAGGCACGCCAACACTCTAAAGATTTCCAACGCTGAAATAATGATTAACTAAATTAACCAGGGAGAGGAAGATAGAGGGAAGGGGGGGTAAGGGAGAGGGATGCCTTTGCCCTGCAGTGGGACAATACAGGTTAATTAGATTACAGCTCTCGAAACATAACAGTGGCTAATATCTAATCTTTTATGTATAAAAACATCATCATCTAGCTAATATATCAAATTACTAGCGGTTTGTTGATCAAAACTAGGCACATTTGGAACTAGATTCCCTTGTCTGTGAAGTGCTGTAGTATGTTTTATTTTTTCTTTAGCCTACATTGTCCCACAGATCCGAGCAAAGGCGTCCCCCAAATCTTTCTAGACATCCCTTTCTAGAGCTACCTCGATCTAGGCTGGTGCGTAGGTCGTTTTAGGGTGAATATCCCCGCAGCAAATTTTACGCGTCCACGCTGAGAATCGAGGTGTTAAATGATAGGATGTTTCTTATTTTTTTTTATAGTGAACTACATAACTTGGTTCAATTAGGGCCACATTTTTTTTTTTTAATAAGGGTGTGTAAATAATCAGAGAAAAAAAAAACGCCATAAAATTCCAGTTTGGTGGCTTGTCCCAGCTCCATTTTTTGATATAAATGCATTCACCAAAGTAACAATTTAATGTACAATAAAAAATAAACGATTTCGTTAGTATATGCATAAAACACATTCTCTAAAAACAACCAAACCATATTAGAAAATCTAATTTAAAAGCACAGGATACTCAATCAAAGTTTGTCCAAGCAAAAATCAAAATTTTGGTGGCACTTATTCAACTTACTATAAAATGAAGCTTGGTGCGCGTGCGATCAATCGTGTTTTATTATTTCACATCTCTCAGTCGTGCGCCAGCATTTGCGCGTAACAGGTGTGTGTTTAGTGCTGTGATTTCCCCCCAAAAACGTAAGTACCATCTTGGGTGGCACGGGGGACAAGAATTGTTCAATTTTTGGTGGATCGATTTGCTGTTAATTTTAAAGTGTTTTAATAATAAACTATACATTATAGGTAGTAATTTGGGTTACGCATAAATCAGTGATATTAATTTAATTGTAACTTAAAACCCCTATTTTTAATGATTTTTTTTATGCCTGGTTTCAATTTTGGTGGCTCAATTTTGGTGGTTTTGGTGGCGTTTTCACGCCACCAAAATTGAAAACGAGCCACCAAGTTTTAAGTATGTTTGATTAGCAAACAAAGAAATGTTATGTACTTGGCAGTAAGTAAGACCTATTATTATAAGGGTGGCATACTAATGACTAAGTTTCTTATTCTTATATATTTTTATTTTGTTGCTTTTAAGAATGCCAAAACAGACTAGCGAAGAGAAGCTGCTTAAAAAGAGAATGGCAGAAAGAAGAAGAAAGGCAAGAATAAAGAGCAATCCCGAACAGGCTGAAATAGTACGAAAAAGAGAAACGGAGAGATATCACCAAAAAAAGCGAGAAGGTAAACTTGTTACACAGCAACAAAAGTCCTATGGCACTGCGAAAGTGGTCATGGTGAGGGTGCACCTGACGGAGTTGGCGGTGCTTTAAAGAGAACTGCAGACCAGTTAGTAGCATACGGAAATGACATTACGGACATTGTTAGTCTAATTCAAAGTCTGAAAGCCAATACAAATTCAGTAAAAATTTAACTCGTGGAAGACTACGAAATTACTGAGAAGGACTGGCCTATTTCTAGACAGTTAAGACCTTTTCCTGGAACTATGAAGGTACACAAAGTGATTTGGACCAAATGTTTCAAGCACCGATTGGCGCTCCGTTCTCTGTATTACGCCGAGCCTCAGTGCATGTACAATTCCACCGAATGCCTTCATGGTAAGCACTTAGGATTTCACAACTTACCATTCAATGAACACATGGATGGTGAATTTCAACGCACAGTTCGCGAAGAAGGTTTAGCTCAGGCTCAGACTACCGATATGATTAAACCGAGAACCGATAGAGTGCGTCACTCTGTAAACATTCAGTCTTCAGTACAAGATATCCATATTATATCTCAGCAGACTATTTTGCATGGCAAACAACCCGTGCCAGTTCATAGATTCAAAGGATCTGAAAACATGGAATTTAGTCATTTACAAAGACCAAGGACTTCTCAATTATACTAGAACATCTCGTTCAAAAATATTAATCGTGATGTGTTTTTCAAGTTCGAAAAATCTGGTGACTCTGCAGCAACTGCTGACAAAACATCAGACTTAGATGTTAATAGTTCACCTGACTTAGAATATAACTTAATTTATAGTTTAACGTCGTCGTTATTTTTTAAATTTTGCATTTTATTTGCAAGAATAGTTATTAAAATTCAGCTTGGTTATTTGGTTGTTTATTACGAAAGATAAAGGGTTATGTGGTAAGTGAAAAATATAATAATATTGTTTTTAGGAAACTTATTGAAATTCTAAAGAAAAAAGTATTATTCCTGGTTTAAAGGCAGTTTGTATGAGAAAGATATATTTAACACAATTAAGTTTGTTATTCCATGCAACTTTTGTAACTATTCTGTGTAACTATTGCAGTTAAGTTCCTATTAGATGTAAGTACTCTGCTTATTGTTTTCTTGTTTTAAGTTTTTTTAGTAAAGATGAGAAATCTTTATATTGGAAAATTTTGAATTCCTTTCTTAGATTTAAATACTGATTGTAGAAACCATTGATCTCGTCTGGTGATTAGCACCCAAATAATTATTGAGTTAAGGTTCTTTAGTAAACTGAAATCTGTAACTAGAGCGTTGGTGAAATGGTCATGATAATGTTTGCTATTTCACTATGTCTCCACCATGGATTTAATATTGTATTATGTAATAATATTTTTTTTTTGTTAATTATGTTTTATTTCTTAGTTTTGTTTGGGAAACTTTTGTAGGTTGGTAGTTGTTGACAAGTAATAATGTTTACAATAAAAAGATTAATGTTTTCTGTTTTCGTGTTGTTGTGTCATAAACTCATAATTATGATTATGAGTTTATCAGATAAAAAATAATAAATATTTTTAGCAATAGAGTTTTATTAACCGATGAAAGTTATTGATAATTCCTCAGTCTAATTTGTGAGATGAGACAGAAAAATCCAATTTTGGTGCCACTGATTTTCAATTTAGGTGGGCACTTTCGATTTTGGTGGGCGATTTTCCATTTTGGTGGACACACTAGACTTTGAACTAAAATATCTCAAAAAGTTATTGAGATATTCTTAGACCTCTTGAAGATCCTTCTAGCTTGGACTTTCTATTCTTATACCAGGTCCTTATTTTTCACGAAAACTGAAGAAAAAATTACGCCACCAAAATTGAAAAAAAATGCACATTGTTGAAATTGACCCTTTACCACCTCTTTGAACATTTAAAATGTTTTCATCATAAAAAGGTTAGGGAAGGCTCTGTCATCAATATTCCTAAGCTTCTTAAATATCCTCATATGATACGTAGTAACAGTTACTATACGTACTAGATACACTAACAGCGTTTGTCCACGGCTACCGTCAAAGGGGCGTCAATGAGAAACGAGATTATTCGAACAGAACGTGACATAGGCACCGTCATCTTATTCTCGTTGACATTCCGATGACGTGGCGGTGGAGAAACAGCCTAACACCTAGTGAGCATCGACGCCGTACAGTCTGTGATACGCAATAGCTTTGCTTTTAATTGACTTAAGGCTTACGAGCCTAATATAAAGGCTATTAATATTGTCAAGATAATAATTTGCGATATAAATATGACCCATGTCTTGTGTTAAAGGCATTATTTTCTCACTCTCCCACTCATCTGGTTGGAGGTCAACATTTTTTTTCAACAGTTTTCTCTAAACTTTGGATGGCATTGCTTGTCATGTTATCTCTCAGGTTATTTTAGGATTTTACAACTCGCAACGCAACTTAATTTGTATTGATCTAAGAAAATATTAACAAGCCACCAATTCTGTCTATTCCCTAAATAACAATATAGCGACGCAAAAATGTGACAGATCCCGTAGTTACATACACGGAAAGTCGGCTGAATATTACGCTTTATCGATATAGCTTTGAAATAAAATCAAACATATTCGGTTAATTGAGTGACTCTTGTGAATATGAATAATTCCTATTTGGTCCTGAATATCACTAGTATAACGCGTCAACATATTTCATCCCGAAATATGTCCAGAACGCTTGTATTTCCAATCAACTGCAGTTGTCTAGCTGAATGATCGACTGGACACACTCCATCTACGAATATTTTTTGTGTGTGTGCATTTATAATTTCGAAACCGAAACTGTTGATCAGCGTGTGTCTATTGATGTTTTCGAAGGAAGGTAAGGATCCTAACGAAGTAACAAGCTTGTTAGAATATTCTTATGTTTGCAGTAATATAGCTAAGAACTGTCCTGGTAACATAGCTACACTTATTCACTAATTTTATATTTGAAACTGTTACACTTTCGCAAAAAAAAGTACGTAAGAGGTAATCCTGTAGGTAATGTATAGTGGTACAAGATCAGTAGCTCAAAGTCTACATTCGTTTTGCGGTCATATCCCCGAGGACACGTTGTGACCGAATATAAATAACCTACCCTCCTCCTAACGAAAACGCCCTCTCCAAAAAGGTTTTTGTGGATGTAGAATGAAGTCACTCGCGGATCATTCTTTAAATCTCAGAAGTGTCTTTTAGAGTTCAAGTTATTGTGAAGCTGATACGTATCACTAAAAATTTAAGTTGTACGAAGCTTTGATTAGTCAAGCAATCAATACGTTGTGTAATGGTGTATTGGGTTCAAACGTGTTCTATATAGACGGATACATATTCACCAATCAGGACTGTTACGGTTATGGTTTGAATGCAAATAATAGCCATGTACGAGTATATCAGAGCGAGGACATAATACGGTGTAAATCTTATTTATATTGCATTGACTAAGCCGAAAGCTCAAATAATAGGGGGGAATATTTCTTCAAGCTAAAAGCTTAGAAAATCACTTGAACTTCCCAATATTGGAGCTTTGGTGGTCAAAAACGCTGATAAGCCGATTTACAATGAGTCCTTTAATAACAAAACTTTTGCCTATATAGTATTAATCTAAAAAGCAAACTTGAGACACCTTCAACTATAACAGTTCTATTAAGTATTTGAGCTTAGGCTGATCCTTTTCGCCAGACGAAATCATGAAACACGTGACCATTCATTATGATTAACAGTTAGTTTTTTTCAGGTAAGGAAGGCAAAGTCAGTATCTAATTAACACAATCATACTCCACTATAGGTTACAAAACAAAGCTAGGATAGATACATGACAGCCACGTCTGTCTGTCGTTACATACGACTGACAAGCGACTGTGTTAGATACATACGCCTGCTGACTTTTGCAACTGGATTTCCGACTTCCTGAGTGAGCGATCGATTAGAGTGGTCATAGATGGCTGCTCATCGGATCATATGGCTATTGATTGTGTTTTACCTCTGCTGTATATGCAGCAGAGGTAAAACACTGCTGAGGAACACTGGTAGAACTAAGCTGCAGCAGGTAATTGATATCAATGACCTGCTACAGCTTAGTTCTGTCGGGTATGCAATTGACGCCACAGTCTCAAAAGATACCTGTTTATTGTAAGAGCCAGTTGAGAGGAAATCTATTATACCTACGCCCTCAGACACTCGTATATTACGGTTCCGCCAGGAGCGACCATATGGGGAATCCTATTTAGTTAAACAGGTGAGATAAAACCTACATGAATTAATAATATTTGAATGCTATTGCATTATTAATATAATATTATTATTTAATTTATGATGATTTTTCCAATGAAACTGAACGCAAAAGCACATCTAAATCACGTTTGAGAGCTGTCAGTGTCAATATTTCACAACATTGACGACACTGACAGTTTTTGAACGCGGTTCATATTTCTAATTACATAACGTTGTCTATCAACCTTTGTTTGATTAATGAGAGATTGTTTTCTATTGTAAGCCGGGTAATTCAATTTTGATACTGTCTAGCTAGCTGGATACAGATCTACGTACATATGCTAGTTAGTAAAGTTATACTATGCATTACTTATAATTATCATAATAGTTTTCATCATATATTATCATAGTAGCTCATGTTTTTTTGAAAGTTTAGTGGATTGACAATTTGTCTTGGAATGTGTTTTAGTATCTAAGTTTTCACATTATAGTAGTTTAGGGTCGGAATGTAATGAAGGTCTGAATGTGAGATCGAACGACATTTGTGAACCAAACTTGAATCAGTTTCAGTCAGCACATGTTCTACAATTCATGTACATTACGTACGTTTATGAACTTATCTCCTTTGTTCTCTTTTTTCTCGACTTCAGTAGTAAGTATTACTATGTCACGAGAATTTATTTAGAAATACGATATCGACTGTAGTCTCTGAGTTTATTATTAACAGAACTAAAGTGATGGGATTATTGTAAAAATACCGGGGCTTTTGATATAAATCAGATAAGGTGCTAATAATAAAAACGCAAAGCATCTGAGCTTTCCCAACAACAGTCGATGTAAGTAGGTCTCCATAACGATACGTGTTTAATACAACAATGACGTTTTATTTCAATGTGTTAAACAATAAAAAACATATTTGTATCGGAGTACCCTCGTCACTCGCGTCCCTCGGCGACGAATTGACAAATATGGCAATAGTCTTGGGACCCGTCAATATTACTATATAAATATTATATAATTTGTAAAGAAGCGACCAAGTGCGAGTCAGACTCGTAAACGGAGGTTTCCGTACCACCATATAATAAAATACCAAAAAAACACGTTTCTTTTATGGAAGCCCTTTTAATTCTTAACTTAATTTTATTATTTGCTGTTATAGTAGCTTAGGACACAATTTGTGAAAGTTTCAAGTGTATTACAGTTTAAAAAACGCCCTGTGATGGGCGGACGAACAGCAGACTTTAGTACGGAAAGGTAAACAAAAGCATGAAAATGCAATGCTACTATTTGACGATATCGAACTGACGTTTATTCTGAAAACTTACTTCCCATGCAAATATTGATTCTTTTCTGTGCTATTTTTATACAGGAATATCTGCATATCGAATTTTTCAACAAAAATGTGCCTACTCAACCCCAAAATATTTTCGTACAAAAGGATACTGGATTATATTTAATATATTCCGAAACATGTTTGACCCTTAAATAAAAGAAGCCCCAAATTATAACACAGGCTTATAGAATAGCAAACACATCGACAGTTAGTACCTCGCGCCATCATTAGGCATATTTAATGAAAAGATTTCAAAAGAATGTGGATAGTAAATTTCCTCTCCTGCTGGCGGCACCGTGTGAAGATAGCAGGTTTGCATAATTGTGTAACTTCTTTATATTATTAGTTGGGGGGAACCGCTGGTGGCCGAAGTAGTTAGGAATTACAAATGAGGGTTTTGATTTGGTTTTGTTCGCTTAGTTACGTTACGTTAGGTCGACCTTACCCGCAACCGTGCCAGCACAATTTTATTTGCTGCAGTTTCATGTAAGTAGTCATCATCTGCATATTCTTTTCTGAACTATGTTGGGGTCTTCCCTTCTAACCGTATTCATGCTCCATTAATTCATTGAGTCAAAACGTATTTCGTTTTCCATCTTTTCATTTTAATCAACACCAACACAATGCCTACGTTAAAATATTATGATGGAATAAACTCAGGGGCAGTAACCCAACCGTTCTCTTTATTATGCTTCTCTCTGCACTTAATTGCCCCTTATAAATACCGAGAAATGCTATATCAAGAATTAACCTTTATTTTAAAGGGCTAAAGACTCCGTATTATTATTGCAAATTATTTTAAATTGTGAAATATCATACCCACGTCCAGTATATATTTTAATACTGAAATAATTTAAGACAGGTCGCTTTTTAAATGGGTAGGTATTTACCGTCATTTAAAAGCTCCATCATAATAATTATCACGTACTTTTGAGGTTTAATTTAATTACGATGATGATGTAGAGAAATGCCTAAGTGGAAATAATCTATGTTACTCTAATAAAAGATTGCTACCTCAGTAAGCTGTAGGTACCTACAAACCTTCAAATTCAAAATCAAATATTATATTTTCAAATATGGGTAGAACTACTTGCTAGTTACTTCCAGATGGTATAATCAATGTATTCCCACTATACATCAAAGACGTAGCTACGTATATCATAATAATAATGAGCGATGACGCTGCAGTCGTGGAATAGCTGTTAATAATAATGTACAGGAACATTTGGTATATAGGCAAGTCATTCTATCAAATAATTAACGTCTCAGAACTGATGGTTGGCATCTACTATAATCTGTATCACAGCAATAAAGCAAAAGCTGATTAACATATCATAAGATCGTTAAGTCAACTGTCTGAACCTGCTCAGGTTCAGACAACTGACTTAACGTAACTTAACCTCTGATATCTAATAAACATGACCAGAACTTATCTCTGTCCAGCTGCTCCATTATGTACCGGTGTGGATTTTGTAAGCGATGAGATCATTTAAATGGTTTTCACGATAGCAGATGAAGTTAATGAGTGGAAACTTTTTATGTAGAAATATTCCATATTTCACTAGAACATACATTTTAGAGTAAATGGGTTTAAATACGGAAATTAGTCTGTTGGATGATAAATTATTAACGTTTGGGTTGGTACCGGTATTTTAGCATTGTTCCTAACAAGACAGTTCCCATCAAGCATAATAATATTAAATAATTGCTACGTTCACGTACTTTAAGTTGTGCCGAGCAAATTATGTATGCTGCTGAAGGGCTAATGGATGTCACGTGCATGAAAATTATTTTGTGATGTGCCTACCCTACGTAATTTATGAAAATGGATTTAATTTTTAAGATTACGCAGGATACCGGCAATTTAAAAAAATAAATAAATAAATCCAAACCGAATAAGCATTATAATGATCAAAAATAAGCTTTCGTTAAATTATTGAACTAAAATAAATTTACAAGCTGATATGTTGGGGAGGTTTGCAGAGCGAAAACACAGGAAATACTGTAAAGCATTTATTACGAAGTTATAAAGGTTTATCTACAAACAATGTGTAAAATGGAGTCCAATGACAAAAGCTATATGTCAACAGTTGCTATATAGACAGTTTTTCATCTAGCCAGTGTTAGGTTAGTGCATGGAGGTGATATAACTTCAACATGATACCTATTATTTTTTAATTTTTTCTTACTAGCTAGCGTACTCAATGCAGCTAAAGCATAGCTGTAAACATGCCTTACGTTTCATTGGGCATTCAATTTTCAGTTCTACCGACGGACAGCAGGTGCGCGTACCTAATATTAGTTTCCCGGTAGTAGGAGTTAAATAAATCAAAGCTGGACTTTTCCATGACACATTCACACAAATGTTTTGGTGATCGAGGGGTTAAACAAGATAAAGATTCGTTCTCTCTTTCTTCTTTTTGATGCTCATACAAAGCCGTACTTATTACATGAAAGGGTTTCATTTCAGCAAACATTGTGCTTAAAATAAAAAACGCTACGGGTGGGCGGTCAAAGGTCGCTTTCGGATTACCCAAGCAATCTTTTTACCAGAAACTTTAATTGAAAAAGGGTCGCAGAATGTGTTACACAACAACGTAGAAACAACTTTGTTACATTTGTTGGCGGCGTGTCTTGTCTTGTTAAATGTTATACAGAACTATAATGACCATAACGATCTTGTTCGATACAGTGATAAAGCCCGTCGCTTACAATACTAGATTTCTTTCAGAATCCCTTCATTGACCGGAAAATTATGGAAACATGAGTTTTGAATAGCATTACAATTTAATAATCATTCTATTTACTTGCCACTTACGCATTGTTTGTTTTAATAACTCGTAAATGGGTCGAACTGAAATAGCTGTATGAATTAGATCTAATAATTACAGCTTTGTAGTGGATATTACTGACCAAAGATATCAAGAAGTTCCGTTCTATACAATTTCACAATTGCAAACTCAAGCATGGGAACTTTAACCATCTTCAGTTTGACCCCACTTTTGTCTGGTACTTTCCTCACGGTCGGTACCTCACCAGTCAACTGACGAAGGTTTCGGCCGCTCGACCCCTGCCACACGCAACGATACAAAAAACTGGAGAAAAATCGTGCTTGTACTTCAGGATCAATTTAATTTGTAAGAGTTTGTAGTCCAGTATGTTAAGAAGGGTCGTGTTATAACACAAATGGAAAAGGAAAGTATAGGTAATTAGGTTTTAGGAGTTTGGCTATATGCAACACTTCATTTCTTGGAATATGATTTTTCTTTTAAAGCTCCAAAAGAAATATTAATGTAAGAAAATGTTTAATATGAGCGCATATTGTATTGAGGTATTCAATTGCGGAGTATATTTATTAATATTAAATCATAACATACCGTCCTTATTCTTTTCGGATTACTGAAAGTATTCCAGAACCCTGCAAAAGCTAACGGTAAATAAAATATTCAGCTGGTACTTGAATAAACAATAGCAGTAAGGTTAAGTGGGAACAAACAGAAGCTTGATATTCAAAGCCGTGATCTAACGGAGCAAAAAGCAGCTAAACCTGGACAATTGCGTTCCGCGTCGGTTTTGTACTTGACTCTATTGTCACCAGGCTCTGTTTCCGAGAACTTATTGCAAACACTTTTGGTTCCGGTAAAGCAAGAGGCTTTATAACTCGCATCCGTGTGTATTTTTATCGCTTTTTTCATCCCTCGGTGTTAGGGTCCAATAATTACAAAAACAGTACCCCAGTAGTTAAGTAGTATTGTTAGGGCGAGAGCAATTATACACCTACGTATTTACAGATGTTTTAGCACAAAACAATTTAAAAAACAGCATTTTGGCCAGCAGTTGTAAGTTAGAGCAAATTCACCGTATCATTCCTAGCTGAGATCTAACCTGTTTTTGTGTACTAGATGATACAGCAGCTCAACAAGCAATTAAAACAACCATTGAATGAATACTTATAAAGGGTAAATTTGTTGGTAATGGTTGTTTAGTTATCCACAAACACAGCTAATAACGCCAGTAGAAACTTCTCTGGTTGTACACACAACTTTCAACACACACACAACTGCACAACTCTTGAGAGTTGTGTAGCGAAAGTTGTGTGTGCCCGCACTCGCGACCTGCCTCCGTACTGACGTCATTCGTGTGAACATTCGAACCATAACAATTTAACTTAAAGAGATGCTTCTAGAATATTTTGACATTAAATTGAAAACTGTATGACATTATATCTTAAATCGGGTTGGCTTTATATTTAAAAGTGTTTGACATTCGATTTTAAAACTGTTTGACATTATTTTTAAAACTATTTGGCACTGTTTTGAATTTCACTTGGAATGTTAATTAATAATTCATAGTTCTTTGTATTTGTTTTGTAAATTGCTTGTGTATATTATATTCAACACATTGTAAATTGTTTTTATGAATAAACTAAACTAAACTTAAAGCATTTTCCCTAGAATCGGCAATGGTGACCAGTACCATACTACTCAGTACCTTCACATCACACACTGTACCTCTATTCAGTTTGTCCAATTTAGCTAGCTAATTGGATACCAGTCTCGCTATTTGTCGGTTCTGCAGCGGGACGGTACCAGCTCAAACGGAAGCATTTATTTCAATTAAGCCAATTGCAGGCACTTTTGAATTGTCAAAGGACAAACCCGACCGTTTCACAATTCAAAAGTAGCCAGAAAGATGAAGCTTGAAATACAACAAGATCAACGCAATTTTCTTTAAAGGCCAATTGATAAGTAACTTTTATACGCAAAGAAACGCCCGTGCGCCCTTACCGTTGGAGTCTGATTCTAGGTAATGCTAAAAATCTTGATTTTGCTTTAACCCTTTTTTCCAATCTCCTAAATTAGGGAAAGTGTGTTCATTCCACAAGCACAACGATCAGATTATATATTTA
This sequence comes from Apamea crenata, assembly GCA_949629185.1. Classification (NCBI taxonomy): domain Eukaryota; kingdom Metazoa; phylum Arthropoda; class Insecta; order Lepidoptera; family Noctuidae; genus Apamea; species Apamea crenata. The sequence goes on along the minus strand of OX451371.1, from coordinate 5,421,449 downwards.
TCATTATAGTTTTTCACATTGCTTGCAATAAATAAGTTTCCAAACAGTACATTATGTTTTCTTAGTTATTTTTTTTTCTCATTTTCTAAGCCTCTAACCCCCTTAAAACCGCCAGGCTAGTCGACATAATTAGTAAATTAAAAAAATTAAGACCGCCCACGTTTTACAAACAAAGCAACGTCTTGGTGAACTTTACAATCGAAGGGGAACCCGTACGGAGACAAATATAGCTAGATTTAGTCATCTCGTGGACAAAGAGTAAACACATTCAAGCTCAACGTATATTTTGACTCAAAACCCGTCACCACAAATATTTGTGGCCAGTTATGTCCAGATATGCGCATTACAAAGTACTGTAGGGTAGTGTTGTGAAGTTCGGGAGCCTGCGAGAGATGAATATTATTCCCAACACGTCTCTAAGACCTCATTGTAGGTAATAAAAATGAAGCTGAAATACTAACGATCGCATAAATCCTATTATATATTATTTTACTAGTTTTGTAATAATAATTAATTTTACATAAAAATATATTGTTTCCATGGGAATACACATACACATAATCAGCTTGTTCTTACTGTTGGGACACAGGCCTCCTCTCTTGGTGGGGGGGTTGGGATGTAATTTACCACGCGGGGCCAGTGTGGCTTGGTAGATGGAATAATAGCGTTACCTACGGCTGGGTGAGTTCCCAATCTATAGCTGCAGTTGATACGGTGCAGATTTGCGTGTGCGGTAAAGCGGCGGAAATGAATGAATATTTATTGAATAATGTTGAATCATTCATTTCACTCTTAGGCTGGTAATTAACGGGAAAGTAAGTTGTCTATGTTTAATGCTTACGTACCTACGTAATGCAGCGTCCATCAAATGCACATAAATAGTAAGTGCAAAATGTATACTTCAGTCTTTAAAATTTTAATTCAATTCAATACATTCTCAAACATTGGTAGGTAAGGTAAATGCAAACTTAATAAGAAGTATAGTCGAAATTGAGTCGAGTATCTACCAAATATAAGTTTTTCTTTTCATCTTTGAATTCCATTATTATTAATTAAATTTTACTATGTGAATGAAATATCAATAAAATAAAATTATTTTGACTAGCGTATATGTTTCCTTTGTCTAACGAAAGCGTATCTTCTACGTATGGAAATCAAATTAAAATCGTCTTGGTGAAATTAAAATCCGCGGGCTCACATCCGACATTCCTTACCTTGCTTCTATCCCCTTCAGTAGTCCGCATTTTTTTGACAGAAAAATTTAATTATGTATACTCCGTACATCCCTCTATTATAATATCGGTGACAGCAATGTTTTCCTATGATGCTGGACGGAACTCGTGATTATATATCGGACGCTTTAATTTTCTCACATTTATTTAATATTGTTTTTGTAAGATTGTGACGGAACAACGAACCGATAAACTACAGCCTGCGGCAAATATATGGTACCTAATAAATTAGATAGTGAAAAATGTATCAAATCAATTCAAACTGTCACAGATTTTAATATGATCGATGTGCTCACACGAAATAAAATGAATGAAATAAACGCCCGCAAATAAATTAACTTCGAACGGTAAACATCAATAGTTTAAATAGGGTTAATTCGTCAGCAACTAAAACTGTTTCTAGAACCACAATGATTAATTAGAATAATGTTTTAATGACCACAATGTGTTACAGCTTGCATTTAGTTTGCGGTTTCAACAAATTTGAAGAGTGGAGTGTTGCGCTAAACAACAAACAACACAGAGCTTAATTATTATAATGATGTACCTACTTTATCATTATTTTAATCACAAACACTCCATGTTGATGTAATTTGTCGTTTATATTACGAGTATGCACATTGCATAATCACCTATACAGTAAAAAAAAAGTAAAGTACATAAAACGCGCACGTGACTATACCTACCTACTCATCGTGCTTAGGAAATGACAACTCATTTTCCCATTTCTTCTAAAGAAGACGTAGGTAATCATAATACCTTTTCCGTTGTATCAAGAAATATCACGTAGTTTTCCTTGAAAAATATCTAATTTTTCGTTAGCAATGTCAGGGTTAATATGTTCCAGGGACTCAGAAAGAAAATGCAGAAATTTTATGTTTAGTGTTGTATTAAATGAAGAAAAGTGACAAAAGCTGGAATGAGGTATAAAGTTTAACCGGAAGTCAAAAGTAAGATGTATTTGTTTTGGTTTCGTGAAAGCGAGTCATCTCGATTGTGTGATGTATGCAAGCTAGGCACACTATTCTTTATCTGGCATTTCCGCTTCACCATTAATAAACGTTAAGTTATTGAAATAAAATGATGTTTATAAGTTAACCTGTTGCCTACCTACTTGAAGTATTATTATTATTACTTTACATTTAACACGCTTAAAAGACTTAAGTTCAAGAAAAACCATAAAAGGGGCACAAAAGCGTTGACTTTTAACTTAACAATATTATTTTCTCATCGCAGCCACCGACGACAACAACCTCGTTACGTTGAATAATTACAGTAATGTGCCACATTATTATTAACCTCCTTCCAACAGTGAGCTGCTTCAAACTGGAACGAGCACAATTTCCTCCGTCAAAATTAAAATCTACGGGCATTTGTTTCACTTCACATACCTGTACCTACTTACCCTTGGCAAGAAGTTTTTAAGGATATAAATGTGCAGTTTCAATTTCTTACACTGAGTTATATTGGCTGCAAACTGGTCTTCTGAGTCAAAGATTTTTATTTTTATATTGTTTTATAATAGATAATATCCATTAAAATATTAATGGCCGTTTAATTCAATAAAATGTTTTAGTAAATCATACCCGGTGTGTAATGCAATCTATTGCTTTAACACTATGAGATATTCGTCGATCTGCACTGAAAAAGTATTTACAATAGGTAGGTGTTCCAAAGCACAAGCACCAAAGATAATTTACATGCTTTAGATTCAGGTCAGTAGCTAGTTTCTACAGATACATTCTGAGAACCTAAACTGAGCACTGACAATTAAGTAACGTAATACTATTATTCCCAATGGACAAATACCTACTAAACCACTCCGTTCATTGATTGGGGAAAGTACCCAAATATGTAGTTTTACATAAAGAACAATTTGATTCAAGGAAACGTACCTGAAGCCACTTGATCCTGGTGATATTCTCGTCAGTGACGGTGAGCGCTCTCCTCTCACCCAACTTGTAAGACTCGTCATAGTACATGTACTCAGTGAACGTCAACCCACTGGTAGTGTACTGCTGAGTAAAGTATATCGATATAGTCCCATTCACTATGTCGTGTTCTATTATCCATTTACACTTTATCGGGACGGGGAAAGGGTTGGGGAAGTTTGGTGTCGTTATCGTGCCCACGGGAGCCTTCAAGTGTCCGCCGCAGGTTTGTGGTCCCTGGTGCTCCCTGTAGCGCTGCTGCGCGTGCGCGTGCTCTGCGGCGACACTAAGAAGAGTGATGCTGAGCAGCCGTTGCATCACGAGCCTAAAACAAAACACAACGCTAATTTAATGTTTCATATATTTTCGAATAAGATACCTAATGATGTCGTCCCACTATGACTTCCTTCTCTCTATGTATTTGAAATAGCAAGCTACTGAGCATTTCCAAAAAAAAAACAATCATTTCTTTTGTGGAACAATTAATGGGAAAAGGACAGAGACCAAATTGAAGTCATTTATAAGATGTCACTTGGGTTACTTTAACTGTCTACCTCGGGATAAATGTCTCTTCGACTTTTTAAAATCCTTTAATCCTATTCATCAATCTCTAGAGTTAAGTTTTAAAAGACTATTTCAATTCGTATTTTTATGGTTTAAATTTTATTTTAGTTCCAACGCACAGTATTGCAAAGAGATCAAAATAATTTGTCATGGTGGCAAAGTTCAGAGGTTCGTGGAGCGGCATTAGATTTACAAGTTCTATGGGAGCTTTTCCTAACCTTCATGAGTTTATTAATCGTTGGACAATATTATAGGGATTTGTTTTATAGTTGTTTCCTTTTGAATGATTTCACTTCACTTTGTTTCTGTAAGAGTTTCGGAAGGTACCAAATTGAATTAAAATGGCATTGCCGGATTTTTTTAGCTCACTACTTTATTACAGAACGTTATGTTTTCAGAAATACCTTAAGTCTACTAAACATTAAAAATGTGTCTGAATTCTCCACCAAAACTATAATGTGCGAAAGAGGCACAAAAACGGGCATTTTCTGAAAGTCGTTCTTGTTATATTGCAGCGTTGCGTTGACTCCGGCGCTGCGGTGAACGTGGAATATTTTCAACTACATTCTATGACTGATGGAGAATTCGATTTAAATTCCAAGAATATACGACGCCATGCTACGATGTTGCGTTACATGAATATTGATGGTATCCGCCGCATGATCAAGATATTCAGCTTGTTATCTAGGCTAGGTACTGCTCTTGCCTTCGTCGTGAAAAGCTGGCACAGTTTCAATTTATTATTTTTTCCTGTAGACATAAAATAAAACAAGTAAACAAGATGTCAACAAAGTTCTACGTAAACCCCTTTATTCATAAACGTTGCTTAAAGTTAAGCAGTGATTAGCGACTGTTTAACCATACATTTTTGACGTTTAAACGTTAGGTACTTAACTTTAGTCATCGTTTATGAATAAACCCCATTATGTCTTAGAAAGATAAAACTAAAGCTATATTAGGTATCAATAATAGCAAAGAAAAAATTAATTTAAGTGCCTTTCTACTCAGTAAACTTTTATGAATATAATTAAAACACATTTCATCACACATAACGTATTCTAAGAAATTTAAAATAATTAAGGTTATTCTGTGAGTCCCCGAAATCAATTTTGTCAATTTGATATCAGACAATTTCGCCGGTTGAATAAGTAGGTACATTTGCTATTTGTTTATTTCCCGCTCTTCTTATTTTTTTGGCACCAGGCAAATTATTCAATAATGTTTAATAATTATAATATGCCACCGCGTACTTCCTGTTATAACTCGATAATATTAAAGAAGCCAGAGTTAATATTATGATGACATGCTTGGAATCGTAATCGAAACCTTCTATAAAATAATACTGCAAAAGATTTTGTTATGAGGCGCCACTTAACTGTGACATCATCCTGCAGTTCATGTGTCATTTGTCATGTTGTTTTAATTATTTTATAAGAATGAATTGCTGTTGTGTATTAATAATATATCCCTGTCACACAGCACCATTTGTCCCAAGCTAAGCAACCTAATGCTTGTATTATGGTAACAAGATGGCTGATTAACTACTTATATACAATTTTTTTTTGTAAATACATACATATTATAGATAGAAAAACACCCAGACTCGGAACAAATAGGTACAAGTAGGTCATACAAATATTTGTTCCGTGCGGGAATCGAACCCGCGACACGCAGCGCAGCAGTCAATCGCTTAACCACTGCGCCAACCGTGCCGTCGTATTACCTACAATGTATTAATATCTGTCTTCCCTCCGTAAAATGACGACGCTACTACTTGACGCTTTTATCTCATTTAGTTACCTAACAAAAGATTTTTAGTTCCATTTATATAACGTTAACTGTTATAACTTAATAGAGAAGCACATCATTACACAGTGTAAACAGCGTTGTATAAATTGAAACCGCACATTACGAGCGTAGCTATTGGATTTGTGGTAACATTGTCGGATTTTCATTGTAGCATTGGTTTATCACCTCCAAAGCAATATTTACTTCAGCTAAGCCTAATCGACATAATTATTTTCTCGTCATTTAGGCGACGCACCAACTCAAGTAAACTTTAACTCCATCTTTGGCAAAGAAAAGGCTAAAAAAAAAGAATGATAATCCCTGCTATTATTTTACACAAGAAAAATCAAACAAGTAACTCACCAAGAGTTTATTCTAATAACATTATTCTTACAACAAAGAAACGAAGAGCTATTATAAATACTTATACTCGGATGTAGTCGGATACAGAAGTTTAAGAAACTTCGATCAGATACCAAGAAAAACACAGTGGAGGAAAGTTGGTAACTACGCAACTAGGTATTTAGGAATAAAGAAATTCTTTACCCTTTATCTTTAATAAATACTTCGTGTTTTTCAGAGTTCGTCATAATCTACACCGAAAACACAAAATATATAGTTTTTTTAAGTTGGCCGGTTGATAACAATGAGCATCAATTTTATTAAATAAACAAGTTAAATACTCGTACATTCCTATTTATTCTTATTTGTTCAAAGTATATAAAATTTAGCTAAACCCACAACAGAACAATACTTTTAAACTACAATAATCGACGCTTCCGAGCTAAAATATGTCTCTAACGTTATATTTTGATCAAGCGCTGTGTTTCCTGACGGGATTCGTAAGGTATGAATTTACTGATATCGTACCTACGTTGTTGATTGGAATTTTTGTACGGAATTTTTCCCATTCCTGGAGTTAGATTCTGTGCTCGGCAAAAGGCTTATAGTGTATCGTTGGAAAAATAATCAAAACGCTTTGTCACGTGAATAAGTCCTTTTTTTTGCAGTTGCACTACACACGAGAATGCAGGCTTTTGGATTTGATACAAAGTTTGTCGATTTGAAAATTTCGCACGTAGGTAACATAAGCAATTAATTAATTTGGGAAAGTTTGCCGAAGACGACCCTCTTTCTATCTAAATTCGTTGTTATTATAGTAATCGCGAAACATTATAATTACGGTATCAACGAATTTATGTCGTTCTATCCAATAATTTCCATTGCACATTGAGCTATTTGCTGTGTTTTAGTTCCTATCATAAAGGACTACAAAGCAAGTAGTTCAATTCCGTCCACTTCAGAAACAAACAAAATTGATTGCGGAACCCATTTTTCGTTAACCAATAAAAATATACGATTCCCCTCGGATTCCTCCTGGAACATAAATTGAGATGATGAGCAAATTGAATCAATAAGTTATTTCGGAATTCTATGGTCATTTAAGCTTTCGTTTTAGCAAGCTAGTTTATATTTATGACATTCCCTTTTCAGTCTTCAATAAAATTGAACTCAAAAAATATTTCGATTTATAGTGTTTATAATGGTATCTTTTGAGTCGATTGTATATCAAAATAAACGTTTTTTTTTTTTGTAAATGAAATCAATTTCAAACGATTTAAGGCTTGGCTTTAAGGACCCAGTTTCTTACCTTGTAGTTCAATAAACAAAACATTCTATTAGATATCTTCCAGTAAGATCATCAATTCAGGACGGCATACTGTCAAAAGTTTAGCAGACAATACTTTTGTTTTTTTTTTTTTTTATATCTTTATTTAAAGAGCTTTGTCGTAGATCGACAATGTCGCTCTATACGTTCTCATATACATAAACAAAAAAAAACAAAAAAAAACATCAAACAAAAAACAAAGCGAAAACAACCAAATGAGCTTGAAATTGCAACAATCAACGTCTCAACCTCAAGCCCAAATTGACCAGCTTGTACAGCGCCATAGCTGCCCTCGACATCGGAACAGCTAAGGCGCTGTTACATCCACCCACTGTACGAATTTTGGGATATTTGTATAAGATTTCTATTCTAAGCGACTCGTTCCGGACACATTCCATCAATATATGATATAGATCTTCAGCTGTATTGCATTCTGTGCAATTTGGTGACTCAATTTTACCCATTAAATGAGCAAATTTATTAAGTGGAATGTGTCCGGAGCGTAGTCTCAACGCTGTGACCAAACTGAACCAATTCAAGCTGTTGCCAATCCAGGGACAATACAAAGGCTGTGGTTGTATGGTCTTATACCATATACCCACTTCTCTCGATCTTTCATCGAAGTATTCTTTCCATGCTGAGTAGCATCTATTTTTGACTAACGATACACACTCTGTGAAGAAAGGGAGAGATGGGGCTACGACGCCGTCTAACGCAGCTTCTTTAGCTTGGGCGTCTGCTCTTTCGTTACCTTCAATTCCACCGTGTGAAGGTATCCACTGCAAGTAGACCGATTTTGACTGCGTTTGGAGTTCCCTCATGAGTTGAATAATCGTGTAGGCAATCGGGAATCCTCGACAACTCGAGGTACACCGAGCCAAATGTTGCAAAGCGCTTTTTGAGTCAGTAAAAACTACAAACCTATCGAAATTGATAGTTAGTAAATGTGTTAAAGCCGCTTTAATAGCGATTAATTCAACATGCATGATAGAGAGACCAAAGACAATCTTAATCCTATAATCTTGATTTAACTGTGGGTCGTAAAAGGCAGCTCCCGATCCATTAGTATCTTTGGAACCATCCGTGAAAATTGTATAGAAATTATGAAATTTTTCATTACACATGTTTTCAAAATTCTGTAATAATTCATTGGATTTATAATTTCTTTTAGCTTTATTAATTAGGTCCATATTAACAGCGATATATTGGGGCAAATTTATGTTACTAACCCACGTATCTAATGAGAACATTTCTAGTTTAGAACTAATTATCATTCGAGTATTCTTTAAACTATTATGCGTTTCAATCAATAAAGGACACTTTTTCCTTATCCATCGGTGATTAGAGAGACGTCGCGAGAGCTCCGACATCAAATCTATAGTCTTATCATCTTTTAAAGATTTGATTTTAAGCCACGATTTTCCACACAAATACTGTCTTCTGTTCTTAAGTGGAATTAGTGATAACTCACTTTCTATCACGTGGATAGGAGTTGATCTGATGAATCCCCCAATGATGCGCATCGCTCGGGTCTGAATCCGGTCTAACTTGATAAGGTGTGAATTAGCAGCATCCCCATATAGAAAGGAAGCGTAATCGATTCGACTACGAATAATCGCTATATAAACTTTCCTCAAATGTTTAGGATGCACACCCCACCCCGAGCCTGCCAGCACTTGTAAAATCTTTAAATATTTTGAACATTTTTCATATATTTCATTTAAATGTTTTCCCCACCTTAGTGCGCGATCCAACCACAACCCTAAGTATTTCACACATTCGACTCTCTGCAAATTAACTCCATTCACCTTCAAACAAATTTCTTCACGGAATGGTCTTTTTTTAAATATGCAAACTTTGCTTTTAGAGGGGGAAAGATCAAGACCGAGTTTTATTAACAGTGAACACATCGTATTAAGGGCCGTTTGTAACTGATAAACAGAATCGTTAATGTTTTTGTTTGACGTAAATTGAACGAAGTCGTCAGCATATTGCATTATGTACACATTTTCAATTAATTTGCAGATATTTATGGATGCTATATTGAATAAAAGAGGGGATAATGGATCACCCTGTGCTAAGCCCCGCCCACAAGATCGAGTAATAATTTGGTTTTGTAACGTATGCTAACATATCGTTCGCTTAAGAAATTCCAAATATATGAACAGAGTTTCTGGCCTATTTTATAATATTCCAATGTAGATAATAGCGATGATAAATCCACGTTATTATAGGCATTATCTACATCCAGGAAACAACCGACTGTAATCTCATTTTTAGTAAAACTAGATTGAATTTGACTAACTAAAAATCCTAAATTATCTATACACGATTTAGCTTTCCTAAAACCAAAAGTTTTGTCCGAAAATAACTGTTGTTTTTCAAAAAACCACTCCAGTCTCTTACATAAAATATTATGGAAAATTTTGCATATACAGGATAATAATGAAATAGGTCTTAAGGACGAAGGTAAATTTGGATCACGACCTGGTTTTGGTATGGGCACAATACTAATGTTACGCCACTGTGTGGGGACAAAGTTCGTTTTAAAAAAAATATTAAACAAGGCTAATAAAAATAATTTACCTCTAAGGGGTAGTTTTTTGATCATGGAGTAAGAAATTTCATCCGAACCTGTAGCCGTGTCTTTATTTTTAATACAGGTTTCCATCTCATGTAGGTATATTTCCATCTCCAAGACTGATTCGCATCGCTGAAACTGAGGTTCACTAGGTGTTACGAAATCGGGACATAAACTTTTTAAAAGACAATTTCCTTTTTCTACACTAATATGGACATTCTGCGTTCTATTTTTACCTTTAATCCACTTCATTTTCTGCCACATCTCAGAAGAAGAAGTGTTTTCGTCAACGGAGTCACACACCTTATGCCAACCCTCACGTTCAGCCCCGCGTATGAGTCTCTGTGATTCTTTGATGGACTCAGAAAGTAAATCCAAATTATCTGGGGTGGGGTTGCGTCTAAACTGCGATAGTCTTAGTCTACGAATCGCAACAGATCTTGACAAAGTAGCACTCCAATACGGTTTAGGAGTGAATTTACTTTCCGTTGCTTGACAGAACTTAATATATGGAATACTGGAATCAGCTGCATCATTGAGTATATTTATAAAGGAATCGTACGCGACTTGTGGATAATTACAGTTATTAGGTAACAATATGTCACTAAATTTATTTTCAAGCTTTTCTGAGTATAGTTTCCAGTTAGATGCTTTAAAGTTTCGTTTTTTAATTTTAGTAATATCTATTTGTAATTTAGCAGAAATTTTTATCATAACGTGATCGCTTCCTAATGACTCGTTCGTTGTATGCCACTGGAAATCAAGCACCAGATCGGTTGACACAAACGATATGTCGGGTGACGTCTCCCTTAAGATACCCTGTACTAATTGAAAACGCGTAGTCGATCCGCCATTCAAGGAGATAAATCCGTATTCTAAGCTAGACTGATATAACTGATTGCCCCTTGTATCAATTTTATAGGACCAGTTTGTGTGATGACCGTTGAAGTCCCCCAAAATCAATGTGTTTCTTACCGAAAATTAAAAAATATTATCCCAATCGCTTTGTTGAGTGCGAATATCACTGGGGCAATAAATACATACAACATATTTAATTTTACCACAGTTCCAAACTCTAATACAAACAATTTCTATGAGCGGGTTGATATTAATTTGGATACGTTCTGTTTTAATAGATTTATGAACTAATAGCATGGCTCCCCCTCCCTCAGACGAGCTATCCCTGTCCTGTCTAAATGCAGAATAATTGGAAATATTTAAATTAAACTCAGGGTCAAACCAGGTTTCAGTAATTGCCGCTATATGTATTTTCTCCTGGACCAGCAACTGCCTAAAAGAAGTCAATTTGTTCAAAAGGCTACGTGAATTCCACTGCATAATATTAAAATTAAGTACATTATTATTATACCTATCCATTGAAAAGTTCAACAATATTCTTAAAGATTGATACGTCTGACAATAGTGAGTATATATAACTAACAATCCAACTTATAAATGTTTTACCAATGTTTTTAATTTTGTCAACCAGATTTACCCTCTTCAAAAATAATATATCCTTTAGTTTTTGTATCAAAATCTCAAATGAAGCCAATTTTTCCGAATTACAGTTAGCCTCTTGAACACTAGTCTCGTCGTCGGACGAACTATTCTCGACGCAACCGTTCTCGAATAAATCCCGTTCACAGCTGCGTTCGTTTCTCTGCTTACGAGAACGTTGTTTTTTTGAATTGTTTGATACAACCTCAGCATATGAAGTAAATCGCGATGTACTGGACGATAATGGTTGAGAAACCGGTTCTGCATTTGCATTGGTCTCGATTGCGTCACAACTGTCCCTAATGAGGGGCGTGGCGGGTGGTGCGGGCGTCAGCGGTGGGTGCGCGAGCGCGGGCGCAGGCGCTCCGGCTGAGCTACTGTGTTGACTCGAAGTAGTGGGGACGTACATTGAAGTAGCTTTGCGATAAGTAACATTAAATTCGGACATTAGTTCACGAATTCTTTTTTCTTTTAGATAGATCGGGCAAGACTTATTAAGCGCCATGTGTTTGTCGCCACAATTAACACATTTAAAAGATGTGGTTTCGCAGTTTTCGTGTGAACCTCCGCATTTAGGGCATATAGATTTATTAGCTGGACACAGTTTTTTCAAGTGGCCGAATCTCCAACACTTAGCGCATTGGGTAACCGGAAACGTGTATGAATCTACTTTGATTCTTAAATCACACAAATAAATAAATGCTGGTAGGTGAGACCCAATGAAACCTATTCTGACAGACTCGCTCGGCACCCAGCCGTCGTCGTTATTTGTGCTTCTTCGGTTGAGCCGTTTTAGTGAGAATATAGGAACGGAGCTATTTATATATTTTAGCATCTCATCTTCCGGCAAATCGATGTCAATGTCCTTCAATTCCGTATGATATTCCCACTTCCCACGTTTTTTGACTATTCCAGCCGATCTCTTTAAGCCCTTTACACGAAGTAAATTTCTCAGCATGTGTCTCTGTTCTAAAATTAACCAATAATTTGTAAGGATTCGCATATTTAATTTTCATCACCCCTTGAATATTAAATGATTTTAATAACTTTGCTAAGGCGAATTGTTTCGGAAACCTTTCTTTGCCCACAACACTTATTTGTATATCCTCAGTAGATAATCTCTTGTTCCTCCTATAGTTCACCTCCGTCCACTCCTCGTCGTCCTCTTCACTAGCCTCTTCCCTCCTTCGCTTGTTGCTGCGTTCCGATTCCCCGTCACTCTCTGCGTCACTCGTCACCAGCTGCATGCTGTCTACGCCATAGTCCAGCTGTCCAGGTGGTATGGACTCGTCCCAACGACAATTGGGTTCCTCCGTGTCATCCTCAGGCGGGCCCGCCTCCTCGGTCATCGCTAACTACCACCGTTACGACACGTTATAAAACGACGACGACACCAAACCGCTTGTCGGCTCGCGACGGACAGAAACTTTCGCAAAAGATAACACGTGCGCTCCGTACGAGGATGCGACCGCGTCTGACTTTTGTTTTGATCGATAAGTTTTCCGTAGTATTTTGTACGGTTATGATAAAATTGTGTACCTAAAAAGTAAAAGTAAAATTTTTGTATTGCGTCGCTATTAGTTTCAACCCAGATTTCGGTGAAACTAAAACACAAAATTCTGTAAGTACTTTTCTTACCGCACCATATTGTTTGAAAAATGAAAACTCATTTTATTTTACACAGTTAACCCGAAAAATTTTGTCTGTGTTCACATCCCTTAATACCTAAAGTGATCCATTCCTTTCCATTCTTCCATCTGAGGGCATCTCTAGAGGGTTTTGTACAATATGTTTACACTTCAATACCTTTGCATAATCATGAAATTATGTGTTACACACATTATTAATTTGAGCAAAGGTTTTCATCGCAACACACTATGTATGACATGACTCCTCCATATGTCTAATAATAATGGCCTGTATAACGATATTATGTTTAATCTAGTAGGTTAAATACACTACACAACTAAATTTAAAAAAAAAAAAATGCTGTTTCCTTCGAGTAATTTAAATAATTACATATTCACTGTTTGTACATCTAGCAGTAACTTGAATTACAAGGCAAATAAGATATGAAACACAATGATATTCGCTCAACATTAAGCTACATAAATAGCAGTTTCCTTGATTATGGTAATCCTTGTGATTAACGAATACTGTCAGTGGATTTTTAAACATTGTGGTGTGAGCTAACCGTGCGTGCTCAGCCTCATAGTGGTATCTCGGTTATCTCGACGAACACCGACTATATTGTACAAGAAGACGCTGTGCACTTTGGTTTAGTTATAAATTGAATATGTCGGTGTTCTGTATAATATAGAAGCTCAGGTAAATGTAGTGCCTCGTAATTGAAATGTTTGAAAATGTATTTTAAACTGAGAAAACACGCTCTTGAGATAATCATGACCTCTGCCTAAAACTATGTTGTATCAATAGGTACTTCTACAAGTATTAAAATGTAATCAGAAAAAATAAAACAGTGAACACATCACTGTATAATTTTTTTTATTTTGTTTTTTTACAGAACAAACAATGAAACAATACTAAAAAGGTAGTGGTGCGGGAAAAAAAATACAAATACCATCGAAGTAAATTTTCACTTAGTCGGAATCTTTATTTTCTCATCTTTAATAATGAAAAAGTTCTTTAAAAATGTTTATAACAGAAATGGTGTACGTGAATGGTAGAAAAATCAATTTAAATTCTGCATAGAGCTGATGATGATGCTATACATGCTAACAATGGGAGTTTATAATGTATTAGGTGGATGAAAACCAATATCGACAATGAAAATAGTTGCTTTTATTCTACTCGTTATGTTCTTAATTAAGTCTGACAAGCGTCTCTTGCTCATAAATAATAAGACCTTCAAAATAATTATAAAAATTATAGTGCAGTATTAATTTTGATTCCATAAATTACGTGAAGATTAAATAAGGGTATGGTGTGACAGATGTGTCACATTATTACCGTGACTCGTATACTGTGCTCGTGCGCGACGAACTTGGCTAATATCAGACATATTGGACGATATTACATAACTGTTTCTAATGTAACAGGGTGCGTTGACTAGAGGTAGGGGGAGGGTAGAATACTTTGTTTTGAAAACATTGTATAATTTGACAATTGCTTTGGCTGGTGCTGCACCACAGCTGAATACCGTAGGTCCGTACAGGCTTAAAAACTTGTTTATATAACAACTATTTTTTAGATATTGACAATGGCGACTACCTGACCAAGTAGCCAATACATTTTATTGTATCAAATATAAAATTGGGTTGTTTTTTATATGCTCTTTCCAGCGCAGTTTTGCTGCAAGGATCATGCCGAGATAATTAGCAATATTCGAGTATGATATTTGTTGATTATTCATGAAAATCCCATAATGTATTTGGGCTTTTTATTAGTGAAGTTAATGTGGATAGACTTGTTTTCACCCTAACTGAATAATGCAGTAATGTGATCACGAACATCGCTATGTGACACGTGACCTGCACACCTGCAGTACGTGATCTTCACTGGTCCGACTCGTATCTGAGTTTCATTCGAAGAGTTTTGTTTTTACAAAACAATGTAAGTACTGTTTTGTGAACAGAATCCTATACCTATCAATGTTCATTTTGTTACGATCAACAATCGAACATCACTCGCTGATTATGTTATGTAAATGAATCGAATTAATCTGACTAAAAATTGAACATGTCGGATGCATCACTCGCTGATAGGTTACGGGAAACGGATAATCCACTCCGTAAATATAACGCTATTGACAAACTAACGTTATCCATTAAAATGTTAGCTGGAAAATAGACATCAATCTTCTCGTAAATATTTGGAGCATATCTTTTCTTATCTATGCGTCGAAGGATCATGAAATGTCTCACAGAAACGATCAATCACCAATATTGATACTTGTGTAGCAGTCCTGATTGATGAGGATCACTTGCAAAGTTAAACATACCTATTTCGCATAGTTTGACACACCAATAATACACCTAGAAATATTGGTGAGTAGGTATAAGTTTTATTAAAACTCAACTTGATGCTTTTAAACTTAGTTATAGTTCTTATCATTTTTTCTGTATAACTATCTGTATGCCCAGTACCTACAATAATGTTAACGAAATTGTAAGTATCATGTGAATTGAGATCACGTCATTACATTTCACGACACGCACGCACGTGCAGGCATCGAAGTAAACCCCCAAGCAGCCCGCGATACATCGCAGTGAGATATTCTTCGACATGTGCGTGCCTGTATATTAGCATGTATTTGTAAGGAAAATCTTGCAGGACCTTGTCTGTTCTTACAGTAAACTTGACGTGTGTACTTGGGTGGGAAACCATCATATGACTTCTCCCGTTCTGGGTGGAGCGGAAGGACGTGTCAGACTTTTACGTACTAAAACCCACCCGTGTTCCTTCAGTTGCCTATGCCAGGGGCCACAGTATCTGTTTCGAACCACCCGCGGCCCTGGCAGACATCGGCCCTAGCCGTATGCTCCACCGTGTCCTCCGGGTGATCCACACAGTGGTTATACCCTGGCGTTTCCTCCCGCCTTATCCTGAACAGGAACCTCCCGAAACAACCGTGTCCGGTGAGGACCTGCGTCAGGCGGAAGGTGAGGGCGCCGTGGCGCCTCTCCAGCCACTCCTCAAAGAGGGGACTTATCGCCGCAATTGTGGCGTGCCCAGCACTGGGTTGCCACAATCGCTCTCTCTGTGTCGCCTATTATGAGTATACCCTTGTCATTGACTTTTGTTTCGAATCTTTCAGTTAATCAGTAGTTTTGATTAGCTTGAAAACCTATCTTCATAATCAAATCAGTCAGGCAACTTGTTAAATATTTTTGTGGCCATACAGAAAAGTACTCTTGTTCATTAAGGCTGTTCTCGCCTAGCTTATTTTTGTCACGAAGTTTTCTATAGTGACTTTTGAAGGTTGTTTTGTATTGCGAGATGTGTGTTTTTACAGATACATTAGTTTCATCTATCTATATCTATATATATAAAATTCAAAGTCCTGACTGACTGACTGAGACATCAACGCACAGCCTAAACCGCTGGTCCTAGAGACATGAAATTTGGAGGGTGTATTCTTCGTGAAGAGTAGGTATCCACTAAGAAAGGGTTTTTCGAAATTCTACCCCTAAGAGGGTGAAATGGGGGGATTTTGTTTGTATGAAAAATCTTATTCTTATTGAGTTAATAAACTTGAAACTTGGCACGAATACTTATCTAAGTAAATTATGAAGTTTGGCATTTTTTGTTTTTATAAACTACCTCCTAAAAGGGGATTGGGGGGTTTCAAAGTTTGTATGGAAGAATTTTAGCGCGTGGTCCGATTTAATCGAAACTCAGTATTTATACCTAAAATTGAAGGGAAATAATAATTTGTATCAGGGTTTTTCGAAGATCTACCCCTGACGGCCTGAAAAGGGGTAGTAAATTTTACAGGGGAGGATTTTACAGCGTGGCTTGATTAACTCGAAAATTGGTATAAATAATCTTTGAGTCAAGTTATGAACACGTCCCAAATGATTTTTCAAAATTTCACCCCTGTGGGGGTGAATAGCGGGGATACAGTTTATATGAAAAATCTTATTCGTTAGGTTAATTATCTTGAAAATTGGCATGAATACTCGCCTAAGTAAGCAATAAAGTTTATCATTATAAGTTTTTCAAAACTACCCCTCCAAGGGGATATGGGGGTGTTAAAGTTTGTGTGGAGGAATTTGAACGCGCGGTCCGATTAACTCGAAACTCAGTGTACTGTGTGTGTACTTACTATATATATACTTTGAGTCAAGTTATGAATTATCATGAATTTTTTAATTTTGTCTAAGTAAATTATGAAGTTGAGCATTTTTTGTTTTTATAAACTACCCCCTAAAAGGGGATTGTGGGGTTTCAAAGTTTCGAGTTAATCAGTCAGTCGGTCCGATTAACTCGAAACTCAGTATTGATACTTTCGACAGAAAATAATTGATAATAAGTATGTAAAATTGTCGAAAATTGACCCCTGACGGGGCAAAAAGGGGTAATTCGGTTTTAAGGGGAGGATTTGAACTTGAAACTGTATGTTACATTTTCACGCCTAAACCACTGAACTTCTGATTTGGCAAAGAGATAGATGGCATCCTGGGGAAGCACATACTTTTTATCCTGGTAGCACGTTCCCGTGGGATAACTTCCGAAATCCACGCGGGCAAAGCCGCGGGCAGAAGCTAGTAGATATATAACGACGGTAGGGTAAGGATTTTTAAGCTTTTAAACAACTGTTGAGAACTGTCGGTGCTATTTATTCCATAGCTCTGATACACCTTTCTTGAGCTGCAAATACAAGTTCTCTATCAACTGAGTTGCCCCAATACCTTATGCCATACCTAAGTAATGATACAAAATAACCGTGATAAGCTGTTAGTACCGATTCCAGGCTCACAGTCTTTGATAATTTGTAAATGATAATGGGTGATAATGTATCAATAATAATAATAATAATATCCCTGGACATTTCACACAGCACCATTTGTCCCAAGCTAAGCAACCTAATGCTTGTGTTATGGTAACAAGATGGCTGATAAACTACTTATATACATTTTTTTTTGTAAATACATACATATTATAGATAGAAAAACACCCAGACTCGGAACAAATACATGTAGGTCATACAAATATTTGTTCCGTGCGGGAATCGAACCCGCGACACAATCAGATACTCAATCAATGAGATACTTCTCAATTTTCCAGTATTGTTTAAAATTCATGTACTTACAATTTGTTTAATTTTATATGGAAAAATATGTTGTCCGCTCGTTTTCACAACATAAAAATGTATAATATGACAGGTTATTTTACGAGAAAACCCTAGCTGCTGATTAATGCTTCAGTGAGACAATAATTGATTAAGTATTTCATCTGACACCCAGTGTGACAGCCCTACGCTACGAACATGTATTACCAGCTTAATTTATTCACCTTTCAGCTTTCATACCAGCAATATACGATTGAGCAGAGAATTCATTGTGTAAACGTTGTGATTGCGGTTGGATTAAATTGGCTCATTATATTGTTACACACGGGACTTCGGACCACAAAAGCTTTTGAGCTGCAGTTCATAGCACATGAAAAGTTTGTAGGTATTGTATTTTTTTAACTTAAAAAGTCTCAATCAAATATTTAAATATCGAGCTGGCCAACTTTCATAAAAATATACATCGCCATTTATTATGAAAGGAAAAAAGAATATAGAAAAAAAACTTAATCGCATCTCAGTTTTTTGACAGCAAGTGGCCAGTAGTTTTAATGCAAATCAAAAAGGTTTGGGCAAAACAGTACTTGACTCTTTTTAATAGAAAATTGTTCCTGTAATTTCATGTAGGTTAAGTATTAATTCTTCAGTCGCCTTTTGTATCAGTCTGCGTGACCATGTTGTTCTTTTAGACTACGCAACAGATTGTGATGCGGTTTTTACCATAATTTAGAAAAAAAAATCCGGCAGGTTTGTGTATTCAACACATTTACATTAAACTACATGAATAAATAATTATACTAACTATAAATAAATAATTATATATGTTTTCTTAAGTCGAAAAACCGTGCGAAAAATGGGTAGGTCGCTAGCATAATTTTACACTGCAAATGAACAAAACATTGAATTTTCTTTCTTCTTAAGTCTTATTTTAGGTGTTTTATTCGTTCAAGTAATATTGGAATTACAATTCATTTTACATGAATCTTTTAATGCTGTATTAGACCGTGCCTAAGGCCAGAACTTGAGTCTACATTTATTATTCAACAGTTTTAACACCCACGAGACTATACCTGAAATTTTAACCAATTACGGTACAATCGATAATTTATTGTCTAGGAGCTAGGGGTTCTCAATGAATTAAATTTCATCGTATCTTGGTAATTGGATTCAAATTAGAATTTTGTATGTTGTATAAATTAGTTACTTATTCGTTTGTATTATGTTAAACAAACTCACAGTCACAATTATTTAATCGTTAATCGATCACTACTTTTACGTCAAAGAAGATTATACTTTTCCATCCTTCCTAAAACATATGACAAACAGGAGTCTGGTCCTAAGCAAATAGAGCTCAGAGAATCACAGAGATACTGACCTAAACCGCGGGCTAATGGAAATTATTCAAATAAGGGTCGGTCTCCCCCAGGACCCGACGGCTTGCCGGGTAAAGCCTGGGTCCTGGCCTCGACGGCTCTCGGGCCTCGACTGGAGGCGCTCTTAAGCGCATGCATGGAGAGAGGCCAGTTTCCACTGCGTTGGAAGACGGGGAAGCTGGTCCTCATTCAGAAGCCAGGGCGCCCTGCGGACTCTCCGTCCGCATACCGGCCCATTGTGCTGCTCGACGAGGTTGGCAAGCTCTTCGAGAGAGTGATTGCGGGCCGCCTCGTCGGGCACCTGGTGGGGACGGGGCCGGATCTTGCGGATAGCCAGTTCGGCTTCCGCAAGGGGCGCTCGACGGTGGACGCCATCATGCGCGTTAGAGCCCTCACGACGGGGGATGCGGTGTCCCGGGGTGGGGTCGTCGTGGCGGTGTCACTCGACATCGCCAACGCGTTTAACACCCTGCCCTGGAGTTGCATTGGGGAGGCACTCCGGTATCACCGGGTGCCGACCTACCTCCGTCGAGTAGTCGGGGCGTATTTGACGGACAGAGCCGTCATCTACCCCGGTCGCGACGGGAACTGGAACCGGCGAGAGATGTCGTGCGGTGTCCCACAGGGATCGGTTCTGGGGCCGCTCCTGTGGGACATCGGTTACGACTGGGTGCTGCGGGCAGACCTCCCTGATGGCGTCAGCGTAGTTTGCTACGCTGACGACACGCTGGTCCTGGCGCAGGGGAGGTCGTATCAGGCGGCGGCCGACGCGATGACACGCGGGGCTGCGATAGTCGTGGATAGGATCCGGCGGTTGGGTCTCGAGGTGGCATTGCACAAGTCCGAGGCCATGTCCTTTCATGGGCCCCGGTACGGGCCACCTTCGGGATCCCAACTGATGGTAGGAGGGGTTCACATCGGCGTCGAGGCAACGATGAGATACCTGGGTCTCGTCCTCGACTGCCGGTGGAACTTCGTCGAGCATTTCCGACGTTTGGCCCCCAAACTGGAACGGGCCGGGGCCGCCTTAAAGCGGCTCCTGCCCAACCTGAGGGGGCCAAACGCCTCCTGCCGGAGGCTTTACGCGGGGATCGTGCGGTCCATGGCCCTATATGGGGCCCCGGTGTGGGCGCGTTCACTGCGGCTTCGAGCCGCACACTACCTGAACGCGCCCCAGAAGGTGGTAGCCGTAAGGCTGATCCGGGGCTACCGCACGATCTCGCGCGAGGCAGCAAGCCTCCTTGCCGGACTGCCGCCATGGGATCTGGAGGCGATAGTGCTCGCGCGCCTGCATGACTGGCGCGCGGAGGCACTAAGCCGGGGGGAAACTCTGCACCCGCGGCAAATCGCTGCGGAGCGGACGGACCTCCGGCGCGATCTCATGGCGGAATGGAAGGCGCGACTATCGCAACCCAGCGCAGGGCACGCCGCGATAGCGGCGATAAGACCCCTCTTTGAGGAGTGGCTAGAGAGGCGTCACGGCGTTCTCACGTACCGCCTGACGCAGGTCCTCTCCGGACACGGATGTTTCGGGAGGTTCCTGCATATCATCAGGCGGGAGGAGACGCCCGGGTGTCACCACTGCCAGGATCGCCCAGAGGACACGGTGGAGCATACGGTGGCGGTCTGCCCTGCTTGGGCGGAGCCCCGCCGTGTCCTCGTAGAGGCGATCGGCAACGGCGGCGACCTCTCGCGTCCGGCCCTGGTGCAAGCCATGGTCCGGGGCGAGAGGGAGTGGGAGGCAGTCACCTCCTTCTGCGAAGCAGTCATGCTAGCGAAGGAGGTGGCGGGGAGGCTGAGAGAAAATACCTCACGCCTCAGCCGCCGCGGGAGACGCTCCGGGCGTCGGGAGCCGCGTGACGACTCCCGGCCACCGTAGGCGCGGGCCTGCGGGCGGTGAGTAATGGGTAGCTCACCGTCCGATCAGGACCAGGCCCGTGCCGGACGGCGCGTTGTGTTCCACGCGCGCCTCAAAGAGATGTCAGCAGAGGACGGGGCCCCACAGGGCCGAAGCCTGCCGGGGCGGCGGGATTTTCCGAAAGGTTAACCGCTGCCCTGGAACAGAAAGGGCTAAGGACGGAACACGGGTGGGTTTTAGTCAGTAAAAGTCTGACACTCCCTTCCGCTCCACCCAGAGCGGGAGGGGTCATTTGATGATTTCCCATCCACAAAAAAAAAAAAAAAAAAAAAAAAAAAAAAAAAAAAAAAAAAAAAAAAAAAAAAAAGGGTCGGTCTCACTCTAATAAGATGCTCAAATGTCCGGAAAATTCATGTGGTGGACAGCATATTATTCGATTATTTACACATATTACACTAACTACAGATTTTTAACCCTAAGTACAAGTACATCTAAATAAGAACAATGCATTCGATAAAATTTCTAAAGCACACATAGTTGGTTACTTTCACATTTTATTAGTGAAAGTATTTTCTTTATTGAAATCTACTAATGAGTGAACACTAATGGTGGCACTGCAAAGATAAACTTGGCGAGCCGCTATTTTAAATAAATGGAACACGATGTCACATTTGTAACGACTTTTCGTGACTTTATATTTAAAGGAAACAACAAACATTTTAGGATTCCAGTATCCTTTGTAAATACTTCACGGTGTACGGGCATAAAGCTTATTAGTAAAGCTATTCATAATTTTTTTCTGGCAGCACTAACCATATGACATTTGTCATATTCATTCAGTTGTTTCGCGCGTACTTGAAGTAGTCTGAGTTTGTGTGATTTCTTGGAATAAAAAGTGAAATAAAAATGTCCAGACCGTAAGTATTGTCTTTTTTTATATATCATATAGCAAATGAATGTATTCGCTATAATACAAATGTATTTTATGATAAAAATTACATAAAGCATCTTCGCTACAGTGTTGAGAATATGCCGTGGCACCTGTAGGTGACACTGGGCATTATAGTAGCTTTATTGTTCTGAATTCATTCTAAGTAATAACAAGACTGTTGTTTATTTTTGGTCTTATCGCTATGTGTTGATGTTGTTTTAGAGGTGGTTTACGTATTACAGGTTGACGTTGATGAGATTGCCGAGGAGTTGCACGCTGGGGAAGACCCAGGCGATATTATTTGATTTCCTCCTGATAATGACGTGGTGACTGACGAAGACAGTGGAGACGAAAATGACACTAGTATTCTTCATCATTCTAATTTG
Source organism: Apamea crenata (assembly GCA_949629185.1). NCBI lineage: Eukaryota > Metazoa > Arthropoda > Insecta > Lepidoptera > Noctuidae > Apamea > Apamea crenata. The sequence goes on along the minus strand of OX451371.1, from coordinate 5,398,885 downwards.
GAATTCATCATGGAATTTCAGTACAAATGAGAGCTCACAGCGTAGATGAGGATATTGTCACCAACGCACTAGAAAAATGTGCGCCAAGTGCAATATCGGTTTACATCTAAAGTGTTGGTACATGTTCCACAATAAATAAGTATTGTATTTTTCTAATTTTTTTGCATAAAAAATAATAAATATTATTATAAAAATCGACGTTTTATTTCTACCGACAAAATAAGAAAAATCGCGTTAGTCCTTCAGAGTCCTAACGTAACACAATGCCCAGTGTCACCTGTAGGTGACACCCTCAAAAAAAAAAATGAGGATAGTTTTTTTTTTTAATATATTTTTTTTGTCTTCGTCAAATGTATCTAAACTATTTTAGTAAAAGAGAAATGCAAAATCAATATTTACATAAACATGGGAATTGAAGAGTTAAGTTGTAATTTTTACAAGTAATTTTGGTTTAAAGCCTAACTACTGAACCGCTTTTGATGAAATTTATATGGGACCAATCTGAAAGTATATCCTTACCAATAAAAAAATAATTTTAATAAATAACGGAGTTCTCAGGTAACAAACATAAAAAATACAGTCGAATTGAGAACGTCCTCCTTTTTTGAAGTCGGTTAAAAATAGAAACGAACCACTTCTTAGTTCAATTCCATTATATTGTAAATCAGTTCGTTAAATTAATCAAGTTTCTGTTATCAACATTTTATGTTTGACAAAATTTTTGCTTCGTTTAAATTGAAGGGCTTAGAGTAGACAAATAATCGGGCACACGCAGTTATAACCCCGCCGATTATTGAAACTACCTTTATAAACCACTCAAAGTGAAGTAGGAGCAGACTGGGACATTTCGTAGATGATTCTGTGGATATTATATTCCGCGTGCACACTGTGACCACGGTTATTATTTGCTTCAGCTATAGGCTTTATATATTGTTGAATAAACCTCAATAATATTTACCATAACATTCTGTATTTTACTAGAAAATCAAGTCCAATGTTTAACAATTGTCCCGTTTGAATTACTTTTATAATTTAGTAGTACATAATCATTTGTATACTCTTCCATCAACCCCGCCATTAGCTTAGTTTTATTTAATTTGTAAACTGTATGTAGAAATACTCAACCTCACGAATTTACAATAAAAGGGATTCGTTTGTGTAAACTCAAACATAAGCTTTGCTACAATAATGGTAGAATTCAAAAATAAATTGTCATGTGGTAGAAAAAAAATATAAAACTACTGTCACCTACAAGTGACACTGGGAATTGAAGAGTAAAGTGAAAAATATATATATACAGTTTGTAGTGTCTTTTATGGAAATAAAAGACACTACAAACTGAAAAATGTTTGCACAAAAGATTTTTTTTGTTTAAAGGTCTTTTTACAAATACTATTATAACATTATTTTCAGGCAAGTCATAAATAGGCTATTAGAAAGCGCTCCACAGCACCGCTCGCCTTTGATGTTGACAACGGCAAAGTGTTTCCTTTGACGACACTGCAAGTTTAGCTCCAACAGAGCTGAACTAGGAGAAGATATTTTAAGACCACCCAGTCCATTGATGCCGAATAGAAGAAACCATAATTTCTGAGGAAAAAGAGGCTACAATTATTTTACGTATGGTAGCACCGTTACGTCGGACAATAGCAACTAATACAGAGAATGTTAGCAATAATCATTAGGGCTAAGAATCATGTACTGACTGCATGGTAACTTACAGTCCCTGCAACCATCCTGTATAATTATATTCCTTAAACATTCAATATCATATTTTAATAAAAATTGTACAATTATTCAATGAAAAGAGGAGCATCGACCGAAGTGGTCCTCTTTCCACAGAAAGTAAACCAGGCGGCATTGCTTAAAATAAATCAGACTACTTTATTTCGCACTGTCTGTTAAGTCTATAGAGGTATGAGGAACAGAGTGTAAAGTTCACTCATCCTCCATAGAAAAGGGAGGATCCTCCGACAAGACGGGTGTTGTGTCTGGCGGGCAATTGCCCAACGACTGATGTTGGGAAGTTTGTGTGTATGCTAATTGTGCGGTAAACTTTGCTTGCGAGATGCAGGATTTGCGTGACGTCATTATGACGCGTTGTTTGTATGTGGCGTTGTAGATACCGCTACGGTCCATTTGTATTTGATATACCTCTTTACAAATTAAATGGAAACACGGCAGGCGTATTCAAAGTATATTTTCGTCGTTTCGTTTGTAAAAATCTCCAGTTCAGTCAAACTTTACTGAAATGTCTGAAGGTTGTTCAATGTTAATGTTAATTTTTCAATGTTCTCTATACATAACTAGAAACATAATTGAGTTTTCTTTGAATAATCGAAAGTTTACGAAGCAATAACATCATAAATTCACCATAGAAACTAAACCTTCAACGGGCTAGTCATTGTAATAAGTAACCGTGTGAATTTCGAATTTCGAATAAATAGTTTCACTCAAGTTTAATTACAGAACGTTCGAAACGAAATGCAGCTGAATATTTTAATTATTTTGAAAGTTTCAGTTTGATAATGGTAAGGATAACGTTAGATGTAGTACGTGATGTTTAGATGTTACTCTAACTTGGTACCTTGATACGTGTACGTGTACATCTTTTGTACGAATAACTAAACGATGTTTTATTTTAGGGTCATATAACTGGAGCGGAATTACAAATTTCAAACACGTAGGTAAGGGAATTTAAATAAAAAGTGTCGTAAAATAACAACAACTTTTGTCCCGAGAACCCCCCTAAAACACCTACTACTAATTGGGACCGAGAGGAAAACGCAAGACTTTTTTTCTACACAGATGATTTATGTGAAAGACAAACTCCGGAACAAACTTAAAACTGCTTTTCAGAAGAAATTTTTCAAGAAGAGATAAAAGGGCTTTTAAAAGACTTGAACAAAATGCAAGTTGATGATACTCATTATCTGTTAATGGAGTTGGGTTTTAAAGTTAATGCAAAGTGACATTGCGGAAATAGAAGTCGAAAATTATTTAGTCGCATTAATTTTAACTGAATCATGAAAATTGTACTCACCCGATAGATATTTTAAAACAATCCGTTTTGGAATGTTAGATTTGAACAGATTTAGCTGAATCATTAAAGGGAAAACTAAGTTAAATCAAAGTTAAGATACTAGTCTACAGATAAACATCAAACTTTAACAAACAGAAAAAAAGTTTATATCGAGTACTGACACAATATTATTGGAGCTCGTTTTTCGAATAAACGTTATCTCGGTGATAACATAAATCTGGCAGCAATTGGCGTTTAGATAAACGACGATAAAGTATTTCTTTTAAAGCTGCGTGGTACAAATTGAGATACCAATTTGTACTGCGAACTGCGACCATTATTTCATAATAAATAAATAAATAAAAAATAAAAAAGCCTTTTATTTCTTGCCAATGAATTTAAAATAATGGGTAAATAGAAATATAAACATTGAAAAGTAAAAAATTTAAATAAAATTTGAAAATTAAATTGCAAATTAAATTGAAAATTAAATTGTAAATAAATTGAAAAATAAATTGAAAATTAAATTGAAAATAAATGAAAATAAATGAAACTACTCAAAAATTATAAACATCTTATTATTTCATAGTCACGGTTAAATAAAGTAGAACAGCTCTTCCAAAAGATAAACACAATAACCGTATATAATTTCTATAAATTGCGCGAACGATAAATTGTGATTGTCTTTCGATACATTGTGAACAACTTTGGTAATCGAAATATGGTCATTGTACAAGTATAGCCCGGAAAAAAAACCTTTAAGAATGTAGCCAAAATGACATATCCACACAATATCTCGTGGCTTAAAGTTGAAAATGCCATCGCTGACTATAAATTCGTAAAACATTGTTTGAAGTTTCATCTTTAGTAGCTCCGGAGTAAATAAACATCTTTATTTACTTCCCGAAGGCAAGGAAATCTTATGAAAATTTCAGGAATTACTTCGCTGAAACAAATTGTGAACGCGTTTTTGTAAATTGCGGAAACAGAAAAGAGCGTGAGATTTCAATTTTAAGTAAAGGAACGAAACATCAAGCCTCTTGTCTCTAAGAATTTCTAACTTGTAGGAGCAGTACAGGTAGTTAGTGGTCACGTTCAGTCAGACGCTGTATTTTGCAGACAAATATTTCACAGGTTCACAGTTACATTCTAAATTGTTAAACCAAAAGTTAAACTGCAAACTCGCATTACTTTTTGGTTTAGTTTATCAATAAAAATATAACGCCCTCCAACCACATAATGTAATGAACTATTGTTATGCATAAGCTGCGGTAATCAAATGGAGTGATTGGTTAATATAGTAGTAGTCAAGTGTTGCGACGTAAGCGGGTCAATGTGATGCTTGCAACTTTTCACTTCGCTGTTATACACAAACTTTTTATCCAGGTCATTTCTCCAGAAGCTTTTTTTAACAATATATTGTGTGTGTTGCGACCCTCTATTATTCCAATTTGTCGTTTAAACGAAACACGAATGAATTAAACAGCAGGAATAAATGTGAATCACGAAAACGAAAAAAGTAACTTCCATAACATTAGTAAACTTTTATTTATGTATTGCAGCTACGAACGGCAACCCAGCTGCAATTATCGCAAAGTATGTTTGACAGTCTCAATGTTTACGACAGAACTTTACGAAAAATGGACGAAGTCTTTCTGAAACTTTTCCGTAAACCTGCGTCGGTGTTTGCTGCGGCTTACCTAATATACAAACATTTGAATTATCAAGCAACATTGCACAGTTCGCTTCTCTTACTATATTAACAAATCAAGTCATCGAAGTTCAAAATCGTGAAACTGTTCCCTCAGAGAGTGTCTGTACCAGCACTATAACTGATCAGTGATTTAACTATGAGTCATGCTGTAAACAACCGATGTTATAGTCTGCGATATATTTGTGACTCGTAATATAAAGTTACGTGATAAAAGTATTTCGCTTGTGTGTGGTCTTTCAGATGTCTACGGGTTCGGGTTTTATATACTCGTATCACGAAGTTACTGAAAGTTCTTTGTAGTAGTAAAAAGTTCGTTGGTTTGCTGATATCATTTGTTTTCTAAAACCAACCATCTAGCCATTCGTTGTATAAATTAGTTTACACTTGACGGTGGTGCCACTTTCATCGTTAAAAATCGAATAAACAATCACCTAATGTAAGTTTAGTCCACAATTCACAGCAGTAAAGTATATAGAAAGAAAGAAAGAAAGAAAAGAAAAAGTATAGTAGTAGTAGTAGGTGGTGGTGGTGGTGGTGGTGGTGGTGGTGGTGGTGGTGGTAGTAGTGGTGGTGTAGTAGTATATAGTGACATCAACCAACCCGCACTGTGCCCGCGTGGTGCATTAGCGCCTACTCTCTCTCACAGAGAGGGGGCCTGTGTCGCAGTCGTGGGAACAGTAAAGGCTGATTATACTATGTACATATAGTAACTATGTTCTGTTTAGTATAACTGAATAAAATGTTGAATTGTCGTATAGACACATGTCTAAGCAAACTTATTACTATTAGTATTGTGTAAATTAATAAACAGCAAACACTTTTATTTGTACCAGATGAAAGTTCATAGTCATCCATTAACTTCCAGTAAATTACCGTGGGTACGCATGTTACCCAAATTTTGGTTGCTGGAAAGCTAATTAAAACACATACCTGCCTAAGGAACTTATAAACAACAGTTATTATTTGGACAATTCACAGGCTAACTACATGCGAGATTAGAATTTTGTTAAAATGCTGCTTCAACTGAACTGTTATACTTTCTGCTGGTGTACAAACTCCTCCGTCCTAACAGAACTCTCTGGGTTGTCATTATCGTGGCAGCCTGTCAAGAGGTCTGACCGATTGATTTATGACATAAGCTTGCCAAGAAAAACGTTGCTTGTAAAATATTTTGTGGAAAATATAAAAGTTTAACTTTCAAGGGAAACCCTTTCAATAACCTGCCGCACCCGGAAACCATTTCTTTATATTAGGTAAGGTCGTTATCTGATGATGATCTTCACTTCGTTTGATCAAAGCATACACAAAGGACCCGAAATAAACCCAGAGGTAAAACAAAACTATTTACAAAATTACTATGATACCACAATGTTTTCGAAGGGCTTTCTAAAGAACCATTGACTCTATTTACATTAAGGAAAGGGCTAGTGTGAAAGCATGGTATCTCTGACGATAAGCATCAAATACTAAATATTGTGTTGGGACCTTTGTTTTAGAAACAATATAGGAAAATAAGCCATAACCATAGTGCAAATATAAACATTCATGTCCATTCATTCGTTTAGAATGGTTATAGAACCAGTCTTAGACGATATCTAGTCAGCGGAGCTGCTGTATAGCGGACAGAAATACGATCGTACTCTAAAACGCGCCACTCACCCAAAATGGTTGAACTCGCCATCTAACAAAGTTTCAATTGTTGACCACCATAAAGCGAATTCCTAGCTGACCCTTATGTTTAAAACTGACATAATAGCTCTTGCTAGCGGCAGGGTTGCCTCAAGTCCTAACATTTATGTACAAATTCGCAACTATAAGTGGTATTCAGTTATATAAGAGTATTGCGAGCGTCATTCCATTAGTGAGGTGTCGTTAGCTGGTGTTACATTATAAAAGGAGCTAAACAACCTACTTGGTAGAAAGGTTATGATAGCCTTTGAAATCCGTTATGAGTTGGCAGAGAAGGAATTTTTTACAGCTTTGTTGAAATTAAAATCTTGCCGGAGAAATATAATATTTATACAAATGAAGAGCGAAGATAACAGGAAATGTTAGTAAGAGGTATTTTCTCTCCAAGACAAGCTAATTATAGTCTTCGACCTTGTAAGAAAAGCATAAAGCTGCTCTGAAATGATCAGTTCGATTTAACTATACTTAATTGTTTTATAGGATTAATATAGCAAAGCTTATTTCCTTTGCTACAAGTTACATAGCTTTATCCCACTGATTGTTAGTATCCCTGAACCACGCCCTACCGACCCAAGCACCCGTAGATCTACGATCTCTAGTACACTTGTTCCGATTCATTATTTACGAGTCTCCTATTTTTATTGTGAGCTGAACTCCTTCTGAAGGTTCTAACAGGGACTCGGATTTATTGTGACTCGTAAATTAACAAGGAAATTAGCAAGAAACCGTTATATTTTACCATAATATCCGTTACAATAATGGTGTGTATAGTTCACAAAACATAATATTATTAGTAATATAATTTTCACAATTTCTCAAGATTACTTCGGGTCTCAACGTTCTACTTATGTATCCTTATTAAGTTTTAGTTGAGATATTTATGTTAAGGAGTACTGTTTTCTTGGACACAGACGTTATATCTGTCAAATTTAGTGTAATATACGACGCTTCCGACTCACTAAACGTCTCTCGTCCGTCTCGTCCGTAATGTCTTTACAACAATAAAACACGACATTACTTTGACAGATGGCAGCACATGCGCAATACATTCAGCATAAAAACGATTAATTTATGAAGCGCTTAGCAGCTGATATTGCGCGTATTTCTCACAAATCGACGCAAAGGCTGTATAGAAAATATATATTAAGCAGATGTGACTCGCTTTGTGTACAGCATGTCGGATAAGCAAGCTAGAGATTGCCTTATCTAGAGTAAGCTAGCGTGTATACGTGTTATGTAGCCACGTCTCGTATTATGTGTCACGTCTGATATTATTGCGGCTGTAAACGTTATAACGTGCATCAGCAGTCTTCACTTCATCTTCTGAGAGAAGTGGGTCTCTGTGTTGTGAGCCGGTAATGGACCGTACAGTAATGCGTAGACTGCGCTGAAAGTACACAGTGCACTAGAAGTATTAGGTGGCCATTAGATACTAACTTCTACTATAAACAGGGTGGTCCAAACAGTGGCGTAATAAAAAAAAATTAGATTCCTCATGCCCAGGGGTATCGTAAAAGTACCCCATGTATGTTCCGCGATTCTTGATAGTTTTCGAGTCATTATTTTTTTTATTTATTGGAAATCGTTTAGGAACCTGGTAGTATTTAATTTTTATTTGAAGTAGAAATTTCGACTAAAGCTTTTAGTAACCCTGTCAATATAATTAAATTGAAATTTGTACCTAAACATAAACCTCGATGACCAAAGCAATTACTTAAGCAGTACCGTGGTCTTACAAAAAATAATTAATTTACGCACACAAAAATACCACTAAGCAACATTCTTCTTATCTCACGGGTTTTCACAAATGATTAAGGTATGGTTACAAAAACACAAGGCCCTTGCCAAGAAAAATATTACTTACAGAAAAAGCGTTTAGCAACATTTTTGACACAGAATTACCATAATCTGGGCAATTCAGCGTGTTGACAAGCCTAGGGGAGACCTTTGCAAAAAAGATGTTTGATGACCCATTTTAATGAAACCATAAAATTAATTTCTGTGAAAACACTCAAAGTTCTTTACAAGCTATTAAGTTGATAAAATGTTTTCACCGTGACAATAATACGCCTTGTGTAGAACCGGACGATGTGGCGGTGCTTGGGGGAGGCCTATGTGCAGCAGTGGACGTCTTTCAGCTAAAATAATGATGATGATCCTAAGCATGTACGGGTTTTCCTCATTTCCACTAACATACATTAAATGAACGCCATATCCACATCTCCCGACAGTCGCAGCTTCCATCGTCCGAGACGCGGCAAAAGTGTGTTTAATCCCAGTTAATCTGCATAAATGTCGTAAAGTGTTCGCGTTGCGTCAGCTGAAGCGCGATGTTACCGTATTACGAGTTTTTAACATCCATCGTGAAAATGTACGGAACAGTAATTCGTCTTTTAGTATTTTACCAAAATGTTCCAAAAATGCTGTTAACTATTTATTAATCATTCGAATACTTGTAACAAAAAAAACTGAGCTTAATTTGCACATAGTTTTTATATTTATTATTTTTTGCGATTTGTGAAAACGTGGCTTTTTAATAAAACGAGTTCTAAGCTTCCAAGTCTTAGCATTGAAACGTAAATAAATGTGCCTCACAAAGCCGTTTCTTCAATTAAATTGAGTGATTCTGCTCTTTTAAACACAATCTTTTTATTTCATTGAATGTCCGTTTTCAATTTAATCTCTTTTTTATTCCATTAAAATGATTAATTGGAGGATTATAATTTAAGAAGTAGCGCGTACCGTAGGGCTCGTGAAAGAAATAACCTTTTTTGTTTTTGTTAGATGCTGATATAAACACTATTTTCACGTCTTTTCAAGTCTATATAGAGTCTTGAATATACGCGTCGCTACATATATGTTATATCTTCAGCGACACAGTGGTTACCTGCAAAGTACAGTCTGTTCATAAACACCTCGCTTCACAATATGTCCTTTTTATGAATACGTAAAGTATCCTCCCTACGTAAGAACTGACACACTTATTGATACATGCACGTGACAGTTTATCACACGCAGCCATTTAGGTACAACGACTGAACATTATTTATGAGCAACTGTTATTGAAGAAGAGAAAGAGAATCGGTTTGTCGGTCCTTCAGGACCTTTTAGTATGCGAGTGACAGAGAAATATTGGCTTTGGCAGGTGCCACAATGCATTGGGTACTATTTATAAAGGAAGGCGAATGGAAAAGAAAAATACCAAACCAGTCCTGTATATTCCTAATAGCGAATTCAATTAGCACGCGTTATTCAGAGCCCAGTCATTAGCCAGTTAGTTAGACATTCACTAAATGAATCAAGCCGAAACAAGGCATGTATCGGCGAATTCCATTTATACGATTTTGACGGATCATTAGCGACGAAAAGCGATCGCAATCCATATCAGTAAAATGTTAAATCAGTCGACCGTGGTGAGCACACAGACTAGGGCTGCCTGATAAAGATATTTTCAATATCTGATAATAAAATTTCAGCTCATTACATTGCCTCACACACAACATGAATTTTCGTGGAGAAGGATTTCCAAAAACATGACGACGGTGCTTGTGTTCTGTACAGTACTTGTATTTAGTCATAAATAATTTAAGTTACTTTTTTTAAACACCGAAATAATGATTAAGTATGTCCAAATAATCCAATATGAAAGTCTATAATGTTAAGTATCTTATAAAGAATGATTACACTTTGAAAGCTATCAGCGATCATATTATTTACTTAAAAAAAAGAATATTATTAAAAAGAATCACGGATCTTATCAGATTTAAATCTCACCAATAAAAAAAACATGTTTGGAACAAGAAAATCATTGCACCGATCACATAGGTACTCGTAACATAAGCGTTTCAAGTAACTAGATCAAGATGTGAACCCGGACCCTCACAATAATCCGAAAAACTCCTGTTACACACTGACTATAAAAATATCAAATCAATATTTATTCGGACCCCTCGCAGAACATAATATAAAGTTTACGATTCTGGGAGTGTGTCCAGGAGACTCCCATCCGTTGCCAAAGCCTACATGTTTTGCTCTGCTTAAAATATTTGAGTATGATAGTAATAAGCAGTACCCCTACTACGTATTTTTTATGTGCACACTGTTTCAGGCGCGGGACGAGTAGAGTATAAAGTTAATTGGGTATTTAAGTGTTAATGGCGAAATGGTAAATGTAGGTTCGAAATAAAGATCAGAACATTTCTTTTTAGAAACTTGCAGTTAGTGTCTTTCAACTTTTGTTGCATTTATTATCTTTGTCTATTTGACACAGATATTTTAATTGCGGTCTTACATTAGCGGTCATTGTATGGTGTCTGTTGTCTCTTACCTAGAACAAAAAGAAAATATAATGATAAATTACAACACAAACTTTTATAACATATCAATGAGCTAAAGCTCAACTCTCTACAGTGTTCTGTCTCTATTATGTAAGTGCGAGGTCCTATGAGACCCATTTTCAGAGCAAAACTCGATAGAAAACCATTACCTTAAACAGGTCAAATAACAACGGGCTTAAAGAGCACTTCACTTTTATTATACCTGCTTAGGTATAATAAAAGTGAGGTACCTACTTAGGTACCTCTAAAAACTAAACGTGATAATATTTCGATACAATAACGAGTACACCTACCCTAATTGGTTTTGTATTTTTCTTACTCGCATTGATCTAATAATACAGTGTAAGATTTTGCTGAGTCAATACAAGCCCCTTCAATACATATTAAATTGAATTTCATATTTGATACCCTTTTACAGAGCTCATGAAAATGATAACGTAAAAGAAATAAGTAATAGCAATCATAAATATACACGAGTTACACTCACGTACAGCCCATTTCAGGAACAAATAAATCGGTTCTGGGAATTTCTCTATCGATTTTTGATAAATTTTTAAAGGATTCATGTCACGATTAAAGAGTTTCTAAAAATAAATGCCATAAATTTTTTGCACTTATAAAAAAGCTTTCCTGCTTAAATGCACATATGTTTATTTATGCCTGTAGAAGCTACACGCTATTACTGATAGCATATTTTGCTGTATGTCAAAATAAAAGTTTACACCAAAGCTTGACCAGCGTAGCGGTCGCAGCCGTGACGTCATCATGTCAGCTACGTCGTAGCAACCGTGTAGTCCTTTATACGAGTACTTCTCAATGCAATTGTTTTTTTTTTAGTTATCTAAATACAACGACGGCTATTTAAACATTGTTTTATAAGGAACATTCACATATCGTACAAGTATCAAATTATTCAAGCACAAAGGTTATCTCTACAAAACCCTAAAACCCGAAGCTAAAATGTCATAATTTATGACTTCATAAAGTTCCCACTTACGTGTGTGGTTTGGACTGGTCATCTTTTATTCAACTGTATCATAAATTCTAAGACGAATCTTTGAAGAGGGAAAGTATATCGTTTGTAACCAGTCACCAGTTCCCAGTTTTGCTGAGGTATAGAGACAAGACTAGATGCATGATTTCGCTTTCTCTCTGTGTATCGATGGTAGTCGATTGTTTCATCATCATCATGTTTATATTTTGTAAGTAGTTTTGATCCACTGTCCATAATTTATAACGCTCCTTTATTGGTCGAGATATTAAAGCAGACGAGCAGTCTACGCTTTCATAAGTCATGATAGTTTCAACTGTATTATGCAAGTGTTTTTACAAACTTAGTACATACATAATAATAGTGGTTATATTAATTTGGCCGCAAAGTCTGTGTAACATAATATTACAACTAACCCGATGTAATAAATTAAATTGATGTTAAATCTTTATGAGGTTATTTGGCATTTTCTAACAATTGCTTTAAAGAAATGTACATATTATGTTTAAGGAATAAATTCAAAGCTCGTTATTTATTGGTAAAATCAAATATTCTGAAACCTAGAACTTCTTATAACTGAAACTTCTTTAAACTTGAGCCCTACTTAAATATCCGTCCTTACTAAATATAAATTGTCTAAAAGTCTTTTATATTAAACGAAGCAAGCACGTTGGATCATAAGCATGGCTTACTGTTTGAATCTCAAAGATTCGATGGTTTAACGCTAAAGCCTTACATAATCCAACAAAATCCTGCATTATAGAATCTGTGAAACTTATTTTGTATATAAACAATATGATACTTACTACTCAAACTCAAACTAAAAATCATTTATTTCAACTAAACCAATTACAGGCACTTTTGAACTGTCAAATGGTCGGTCAGTCAGAAAGATGAAGCTAGTTGCCCATTCCAAAGCGTAGGTACCTATGGCGAAGAACAGGCAAGAAACTCTACGGACACTCTTTTAAACCATAAAATTGTTACAAAATATTTGATTACATCATTCATGTTGAAATTTACCAGGTGAGAACGATGTATGGTAGGTACTACACACATCTGACACGTGTGATAGTGCTCAGAACAGTATCAGTGTAATTTTATCCAAGACCTAGCCCACTACTACTATAGGTACCTACTGTGGAAATTATATGTATGAACTGGATAAAAGTGTTTATTTTCATTCTAAACTCTAACCTATTATTTAGCGGCCTGCGCAGCCTAACTGCAAAGCCATTACAAAAAAATGTGTAAAGTTAAAATAAAAGGAACAGAGGAAGGAAAGGCAAAGATTTTCACACTTTTTTTGACCTACATCGGTATACCGATGTAGGTAAAAAAAAGTGTGAAAATCTTTTAAATGGTAACCGAACACTAACATTCTATTACCATACCGAAAAAGTAAACTGAAATAGTTTTTCACTAGTAGGCACCTAACCAGAGATGCGCAAAAACTGGACAACTTTTTGTTTTTGGGAAATAGCCAATATTCTCACACAGGGTTGGATTCTACTCGGATTTCTCATGGAATAGTTACTAGTTTCCGAAATAGCTACACTATTCGATGTTATAGTGGTCCTTTTTTTTAAATCCTAGTGATAGAAGAAAGGGTTATAGGCCATTCTTTCACTGCCTTGGCATTTTCCAGTCCTAAAAAATACTTAAAGCAGGCTTTTCCTTTTGCAAGAGTATTTTTCACTCAGACTAGAGGCTAACGAATGCGTAGGTTGTAGATGCTTTTCTAATATCTGCGAGATTTAATATGTTTTCGTGATAAATAAAATAGGAGGCTGCGCAAACGGCTGTGACGCGAAAAATAAAGGTACAAATAACGCGTTTTGAAACGCCAATCTAAAGAATTAAATTGGTTATTCGAATAAAATATTTGATCTATAAAACAGAATGCTACTAGCGTTTTCTCGGAAAGTAATCAAGTCACAAAATTAATTCAAAACTTCCATGAACGGAATAAAACGTCAACTGTAACCATAAGTACAAAGTATGCAAATGAAAGGTTCTCGTTAGTTGAGTTCAGGATTCGATCTTTCGACTCCGGGCTCTGGCGCCGCGCCGCCATGTTGTAGGAAATAGATGGGAATTGGAAACTTGCGGTCACCTAGAGCTTTAATTTTCGCTGTACATTGAATATGGTCGATTTCCGAGTTTATAGAGATTTATTGGAATCGGTTTGCTTTTATTTGGAGTGCTACTAGAAGGGGAATATTTTTATTACGTTATTTTTAATCGTTCTGTATTTTGTTGTGGGGTAATGTCGGTAATATTCAGTTGTTTACAAAAAAAGGGCAATTCATTCAGGCACTCTCTCCGAGACAAAAAGGACAGTAATAAACCCAAGACAAGCATTTACAGTTCAACAACCGCTTCTTGCTCAAAAAAATATTGAACTCCAACAATTTTCTGCTACGTTCAAACGTGCATTTACTATCGCGGCCTGGTGACGTTAGTATCTACGATACTCACTGTTTTGTTTACATCGGTTTCTAACTCCTAAGGGCTGATTTTTCAATCATCTGATAACTTTATTCCAGGAATTATTTTGAAATTTTGACAGTTATTTCATACAAAAAATGTCAAGCGTCAATTTTATTCCACGAATTAAAGTTATCTGGCGATGGAAAAATCAGCCCTAAATCTTATAAATTAAGTTATTTTTAATACTCTATTCAACCAGAAATTGCATTTACTTACCTTATTGAGAATTAAAGCATTTTGCTAAGTCTAAAATAAGTAATGCTCGTCAAAGTATAAAAATAGCAATTGGTTTCTTGACTTCTATTCAATTTATTTTAAAATATTAAAGAGTTTTGTATATCTTGCATATTTCCTATTACCTTCTATTCATAAGAATTTTATTGAATTGCGCTTTCATTAAAAGAAATCATACAAAATCTGCTAAGCCACTTCACTAATCTGCATTCACCATTTAAATGTAACCAAATATGAGTTTAACGTTTACCGTCCTATAAAGAAATCTTTTAGAACCTACACAGTTGTCATCCACTCTCCTAGTCACGTGCTTGACTGATTCCTTTATCCATTACCTATTCACGTTCCGACGTATTCCCATTTTAGCTACACATTGATACAGTATAGATCATCCATTGTAGACAATCAAATGAATTCTAGTCTTCTATGCTATCTACTTACATCTTTTTAAGGCTGACTGTATGTGTGAACGTTAAACTTTTTCTCAAACAGCACAAAATATATTCAGTGAAAAGTCTGGAATCCCTTCTCGGCAACACTCCGAGAGGAAACGCTATCGTAGCTCGAAGGGAACAAACTTCACGTACCACCACGAAACAGCGTAATGAGGAGACAGCACAATGAAGATAGTGTAATTGCAGTAGTTTGCTTTAGCTTTGTTCAAACACTAATGAGTTGTGGAGTTAGGCTACAATAATTTGCTATTTCGAAAGACAAAGAAAGTGTTAGCTGCTTGCAGCGTGTTCACTGCAAACAAGAACTAATTTCGGGAAGATGTCTATATTCAGCAACTTTTAGTGATACTAGTTACTAAAAGTGCTCTTCGCGTGCCGCACACATTATATATGCAAACAAAATAATAAACCCCGATCAAAGCAAAGGTCATTGTTATGTTTACAAATAATACTGCAACACGTGTTTGTAACAATTAAACGCAGTGCACTCACCGAACCCTTTTATGAATATACATACGGCAATACAATTCCTATAATTATGTAAGATACTCATGTCATAATTACATCATACGAGTGTATCAGGATATCAAGTTATCAGCTACACGTGGAAATATTTAACGTTTACGATCAAATAATTGTATGTACCTATTATACATAGCCACGTTCATTTACCTGCATAGGAACGAATTCGAATTGTTCCAGAGCTAATAAACGCAAATTTCCGTTAACGCTGCAACTTCAACGCCACATTTAACTTTATTTAACTAGTGATGATTAAACAGAATTGACTTTACGGAGCTGAAAGCCATTCTCAGTACGATAAAATTAAAGATAACAGCGAATATATCCTTTATATTAAATGAGATTACGTAGCTAAAAGTTAAGTTTTCCGAAATGATACTGTTATGATGTTAGTTCGTTTATATTTTCGTGTTATCTTAGTAAGCTTCCGTTGGAAAGCTTAACACCATTAGTTTTGAACACGCTAGTTTAGGCCAATATATTTTTCGATGATTTCTCTAAAAAAGCTTCAGTTAGGAGTCAGTCATTATGTAAGGTCAAAGCCAGCCTCAACAAAAACGGCTTAGCTATCTAATATTTATACAATCCTAAATCCTGCGAACGAATCACAGCTGAATAAAACAGCAAACATAGTGTCTGTGGAACACGGAGCTACGAACTAATGGAGTGCTAGCATGAACGATTAAACTAAGAGGAACCCATATCTAACTAGATATTATTGCAGATGCGTCATAATTATGATAACGTATTATATGTCACATTATAGGTACTGAAACTTTCTGACCGATACTTTTACAGCAATACATATACCCTGTGTCTGTTACAGTTCAGCCGCAAATAACCTCTGTATTTGTTTATTTCTTCGTCGTCATCATCGTGAGAGCAGATCAGGAGATCCAAGCTCGATTACTGAACTCCACTACAACTACAAGTAAATAAGCGGAATAAAACCGTATACCTACTTAATCATTATCATACACTGCAAACTTGCATAATTGGCGCCTAATCAATAGAAATACGACGACGACGACTGGAATCTTCTAATCTCGTTCTTGTACTTATTAGCACTGATATTATGGTAGCTGGCTGCAGCTAAACCAGACAGCTTTTTAAGATCAGAGTCAGGATGTTCTTAAGGCCTATAGGACGAATAAAGTCAATATCCAATGTTATCTTTATCAGAATTCTGATAGCTTTAATAAGATAAATAAATCTACAACATCAAATTTCAGAAAATCATGTTGTGTTATCGACAGCTCAAGTTCAGTACGGAGCTTGTGTATTTATAACAATGAATATATCTTATATGTAGTTTCCAAGGGATTCATAAATATATGTAAGCGTGTGAGAGTAGGTTGAGCTGTTAATCTAACAACCTTTCCCCACTAATGTAGTACACCCCTGGGAATCTGATAACGTGGGGATATGTATTTGTTTGTTGGTACGATTTTCTAGAATACAACTAGACTAGTTAGAATTTACTTTTCTTGAATCTACTTGAGCAACCCAACCTTACGGAATAGACTTGTTTTCAACTTTATATTTACGATGTGTTAAACAACTCAACTTAGAAAACATCATGACAGTATAATGCCCGTTGTAGATCAAACCAAACTCAGTAAACAATAATACTTACAGAAAATGTATGTTTCGATGGTTATGTTTTGATAATAACGATAGGTATCTACATAAACAGTTAGCATTAGTTCAGCTTGCACAATAATAACATTCGCTGAGCCACTACAAACACAAATAGGTATACGTACCGGTAGTCTGACTAACAAAACAACTATCTGCATAATTTTGAATGTGGGGTAACCACCTAAAATATAGATAATTATTCGGGATTCAAAGACGCAGTAGGTAGACAGAAATAAATTTCTTAGACACAATAGATAAGGTAGGTGCAGACAAGAGCTTTATAATATTTGATTAATCTACAACATGAATATACGCGACATAGATAGACCCTACCGATAACTTTAGGTTACTTAAACTTCAACTTAAAACTTATCTTAGGCTTCATTCAAGGTTAGAAATCACTTCAAAGGAACTTTTTGAGCTTAAGTCGCAACATTTTTTTAATTTAACGTTGTTAAAGAAAATTATTAGCGTCTAACTTGAGTTATTACAAACAAACTTTTAATAGTTCTTCATGAATATTTTGACCGAAATATTAGCGAAGCCGATAGTCACTTGTTCGTCCCATATATTTTTTTTGTACTAAAACAGAAGGTACGGTGATATTGCAGGTCAAAGTTCTAACTATTTTGACCTGCAATATCTATAGACTTTATTTTACAAAAAAAAGTTTTAAATTTTATTTATAACTTAACTTTAAATAAACCCACGATCTCAGCACATCGATTTGCGTGCGATTTATTGATCACTACCGGAAACTGCGAATTTTCATAGCAAAAATAAATCTTTTCCTAGCAGTTATTTTTTCACAAAGTCACCTAGTTTGATGTACAGAATACGTAGATGACGGCTTCTTGATGGCTCTTTTGCACCCTGTACATATATAATCGCATGAAATTAAATGTTACCATACGTACTAAAATGCACCCAAAAAAGTCATGTTGGTATGTTTATAAATTCTGAAAAAAATGTAATTGCTAAAACTAAGCTTTTATTTTAATACAATCCCAACTCACGACACATTAGCCCATACACACCAAACAGCAAAAAATTTAAATATTGTTTTTTTTTGTGGATTGGAAATCATCAAATGACCCCCTCCCGCTCTGGGTGGAGCGGAAGGGAGTGTCAGACTCTTACTGACTAAAACCCACCCGTGTTCCTTCCTTAGCCCTTTTTGTTCCAGGGCAGCGGTAACCCTTTCGGACGATCCCGCTACCCTGCCAGGCTTCGGCCCTGTCGGGCCCCTTCGTCTGCTAACATCTCTTTGAGGCGCGCGTGGAACACATACGCGCCGTCCAGCACGGGGCTGGTCCTGATCGGACGGTGAGCTACCCATTACTCTCCGCCCGCAGGCCCGCGCCTACGGTGCCCGGAAGTCGTCACGTGGCTCCCGACGCCCGGAGCGTCTCCCGCGGCGGCTGAGGCGTGAGGTACTCTCCCTCAGCCTTCCTGCCACCTCCTTCGCTAGAATGACTGCTTCTAAATATCTGCTGCCGAATGAACTCAATTATAAAGCACGCCAGATAATTTTATCCGAAGAACAATTTTATTTTGAATTTTTGACAGATCTTCCATACAAAATCTGTCAGACGCCAATTTTATTGCACGAATAAATAATATTGTTTTTTTTTTTTGGATGGGAAATCATCAAATGACCCCTCCCGCTCTGGGTGGAGCGGAAGGGAGTGTCAGACTTTTACTGACTAAAACCCGTCCGTGTTCCTTCCTTAGCCCTTTCTGTTCCAGGGCAGCGGTTAACCTTTCGGAAAATCCCGCCGCCCCGGCAGGCTTCGGCCCTATGGGGCCCCGTCCTCTGCTGACATTTTCTCTTTGAGGCGCGCGTGGAACACAACGCGCCGTCCGGCACGGGCCTGGTCCTGATCGGACGGTGAGCTACCCATTACTCACCGCCCGCAGGCCCGCGCCTACGGTGGCCGGGAGTCGTCACGCGGCTCCCGACGCCTCAAAAATCAGCCTTAAAACTAATAAAGTTTAATTTGAACTCTCTTTTTTTTAATTATTCATGACTGCATCTAATTATAAATTTGATTTAAATTTTATAGCAACATTGAGTCAATACACACATTTTAATCGCCGGTGATGTTAACTCCTGCTGAAGAATGAAAATCCCAGTGTATCACTCACTATTTGCACTTTTATTTACGCACCTCACTCGACATCGTATTCACACTCGCGATTACGAGAACAACCGACACAGAATACTCGTCCACTCACAACGACTGACGCCGCGATACTGAAGCTTTGATGCTGTAAAGTGGACAATAATCAGGGTTAGTTTTCCCTCCCCCATGCGTACCGACACTTAGCACTCGCAAACGCGCTGACACTTGAAGCGATTATTGTTCTTTTAACATAAGGCGCTTTTCACACTAACCACATTATTATTAGGAGCGGGTATTAGGAATAATATTACCTGCCTATTATTGCCCCACTGCAAGAAGCTCTCAGAGAAGAGTGTTTGGAGCGCAGAAGGAATCGCAGACGACTTCGTGACTCCTTCAATACTAATTTAGTGCCCTTCACTTCACCTTGAGTTTGTAACTAATTACAGACTCAGTCGATCCCTTTTTGAAGGACTTTGTCAGCACATAATGTCCCCTGTTACCCCGGAAACGTAATAGCCGAGCAATTGAGCCTACTACAAAGGTGGTTTGATACATAAAACGTAGACAGTAGTTTTTTGTACTATAATAACTATCATATTATTATTAGCAACATAATAACCATTAATAATTCTTAAATTTTAGATCCTTGTTGACTTAATTTTTTACGCTCGGGGCAGCTATCAAGGCTCTGTGGGATAGAATGATGATGCTCCAACGACCCAGCAAACCGTCTCCCGATGTATACGAGAGGTCTCATTTCCAATTAATACAGACGAAATACTCAGAAAATATACAAAACTTCCACAAAATGCAAATGAAAGAAACCGGTCAAGTGCGTGTCGGGCCACGCGCAGTGTAGGGTTCAGTAGTTTTTGTAACAGCCAAGTGTGGGTCGTATTCGCTGAAAGATAGTTTCGTACCATGCTCTAACTAAAAGCCAAACATGACTACCTACCTAATTTGACTTCCTATACGAATCCTCACCTGATCCAACAATTTTGCACGGAAAGTTTTAATTTTATTTTTTTTGAGGTTTGGATAAGACTTGTCATAGCCGGTGTTTTGAATTTAAATACAGGCCCACAGAGCTACACTACTCACTCGTCACAAAATAATAAAATTGAGGAATTCTATGGAGTTGTTCGAAATTTTCGAGTCAAATACAATTGGTCGACTATTACTCGTAAACTTGTAAAGCCCACTTAAGTGTGATAGTTTTCCTTTAAACTTCGTTATATATAGGTACTACTACTGCCGTGACATTTGAATTCCTAACTACAACCGTTTAGTTGGTAGATGGGGGGGACACTTGACTCTAACGAAAATTGGTACTTTAAAGCTAGATAAGTCACGAACGGTTTACTTAATAAAAAAACGGTATTTCCAAACCCCTAATATTTTTGAAAGACCTATCCAATGATATCCCACACCATGGGAAGAACGAAAAATAAAATTATCATCCCCGCTTTACATGTAGGGGAGGTACCCTAAATAATTGTTTTTTTTTTAATTTTATTTTACCATGTTTTTGGCGTCATTAACGTGTATACTCATGCCAAATTAAAACATTCTAGTACCAATAGTTTTTGAGCTAAGCCGCGGACAGACAGACAGACGGACATGGCGAAACTATAAGGGTTCCTTGTTGACTACGGAACCCTAAAAATGTCATAAAGAGGAAGTGAGTTTGAAAGTTTATTAATTCTAATATATTTTGTATTTATAGCCGAGATCTCTTTCAGTTTCCTCAATTGTAAGTCTTGAATAAAATAATTTCTTTACTTACAGATTTCATGGAAGATTTATAATCTACCGGGTGTGATTGTGAGGCCCTGTGAGCATGAGGAGTGGTTTTTTAATAGAAAACATTTCCACTCTATTAACACCCAGTGGCAAGTCATTTGACAAGTAAGTATACTATGAATTATAATGAAATTGGAATATTATTTAGTTGCACACATACTACTTAGTAAACTAAGGTCCCATTCTTGGTTGGACGGCGTATCGGTAGAGGCAGCAGCAGTATATGTAATTTAAGATAGCTGGAAAGATAGCTTTTACTATAAATTGTCACTGATACCTTTTTTGTCAGATGCTTTTTATCTATCCGCACCTAAAATAAAAACACTCGCACTCTCTTACAAAAAAAAATATTATACAACCCGCAAGAGTGGCGATTGGCCACGCTGTTACCGCTCTCGCCATCGAAGCCTCTGTACCGCACGTATGTCATCCGAACGAAGTGTCTACTTAACTCTTGCGGGTAGTATAAAATCTAAATTAGTCCTATCAGAAAATCGTTTGAGTTTAAATAGTCACAAATCAAGCGTTATATAATGTGGCCAGACCAATAAAAGACGGGACATTTATTGCAATTTAGAACGTATGATATTCGTGTAAATTTTAGTACCTACCTAACTACTTAATAAATCAATGAAACCTACCTTTCGCCACTGTTTCATCGTTGTGGTGCACCCGCCATAGCATTCATCGTCGTGGTGCAACCATCTTCCCACAGTCGACGACTTAGCGCACGACCGTCGATACTCCTCAAGTTTCCTTGAGCCAAATCTCGATGTTTGTCTACAGAGAAAATGATATGATTTTATGTTTCTTGCAAATATCATCACAGTTAGGTATTCATATTATTTTTACATAAAACCTTAATGGTACCAAATTCAAGAAACATTGAATTTACGATTCGCAATTTGGCTTTAGGCTCGAGTTCTACATTTAGGTACCTACAAATTTCACCTTGGAAACGCTTATTTGATTTTCACAGTAAAATTACTAGGTACAATCTAATCTGAGAAACACTATTATCAAAATTAAATTTCACCGTCACGTCTTGTTGCCTCAATGTTTGCTTTATTGATGAAATATGATAAGCCAACAAACTGCGTATTGAGCAAACAAACTTGTTACACCCGTAACAAGTTTGTTTGCTCAATACGCAGTTTGTTAAGAAGGAAATACTTTTTATTGAAAGTACCTACCTACACTATACCTTTATGATCAGATATTATAAAACGAATCAAACTCCGAACATTAAGGTTACTTATCTACTTGTGATAAGACAGTCTAAGGCCGCGTCCCACGACCGAAAGCGACAAACGCGCGAGTACGCGATCGTCGCGCTCACTTATATTTGAATGTGACGTACTCTCGCGACCAATCAAGTCGCGTATGTACGAACTGACTTAATTTTTCATATAAACGAACGCGAAATCGCGTATTTGCGCGACAATCGCCTTTGGTTAGGACGCTGGGTAAATGTAAGCAAATGAGAAAAGTTATGTATACTGCAAAAAAAATCTAGGTATCTGAAAGTTATTTCTAATAAATTCTCCCTTGGTGAAGTACCTACCAAAGTGATTTCATTCTATCCGAGCAAAAGTGATGCGGTCTTCATAAAGTGTTCATAAAGTTATTCTATCAGTTAAAATGTATTATTTATAGTGTTACAACTAAACAAGTTTCAAGAAGTACATATTACATAAGAACTTTTTCCGACTAGAAAACACATAAAATAGGTTTAGTACAGCCCAGCGGCGAGATTGTTAAAATAATTCAATTTCACATCACGTTTGTGGATAGATGGCGAGCCGAGACAATTCCGCGTAGTTACGGACTGACAAAAAAATATGACCACTACAGATAATGTAATCTGTTTTAGAAAAGACTGTGTGGTGTTGTGATAAGATTCACAAAGTCTCTTAGACGGTACAGACATGTTACAATGTCTCTGTCTTACAAAACAATGCCCGGAAAAGCAGTGTAATTTGTGCTTGCCATCCAATATACCTACTAAAGAAACCATTAGAACATCATCATTCTGAACCTAAACGTCTATAAATTTCAGCCTTCATAAGATTTTTTTTACAGTGAAATGCATTAATCAAATTCCGAGTCATTTTCCCCAGACATTTTTTTCAAAAAGATTATCTTACATCATGCGAACATAATTTGATAGAGGAAGATTAATCACTAAATAATCTTTGATACAATTTACGCGCACAATCAACTATTTATTACATCTAGCGAGCTTTTCAAGATAAGATCAAAGGCCGAATTTTGTTTAATCTTTACACGCCAACGAAGGAAGGAAAAAAGGAAGAAAAAAAAATTAAAACGCGAGAATATTTACGGATAATATAGTCCATTACTGTCTCTTCTACGAATTCCTTAATCATTTATAACGCGTGCTTCACAAGATAATAATTCTGATGAGATATACAAATAATTGTGACACTAAGGATTGGGAAGGTACAGGCTACGTTACATCTTTTCCCATCAGAGTCCTCAATTGGTAACGTCGTGGAAAGAGGAAGAATTGAATTTTTACTTACTTTTTTAGTCATAAATTCTAAGTAAATCTAATTTCTTAGAGTATGGATGAAAAAACCATGTTGCACTGACCCCAAATAAATTGGAATAAGGGCAGGAGAATGATGATGATGATGACGAATAGTGAATGTTGGTGTTAGAAGCAGCTGGCTTTTTTTTTTTTTTGAGGATGGGAAATCATTAAATGACCCCTCCCGCTCTGGGTGGAGCGGAAGGGAGTGTCAGACTCTTACTGACTAAAACCCACCCGTGTTCCTTCCTTAGCCCTTTCTGTTCCAGGGCAGCGGTAACCCTTTCGGAAGATCCCGCCGAGAAGTAGCTGGCTCAAATAACAGTTAAGGCATTTAGTTGGAAGCGCCTCCAGCGCGTTCTAATTGAGCGCTAAGTCTCAACTGTCCAACTGCGAGGTCGGTACTTCCACAAAATGAGTTACTTGAATAGTGCAGTTTATGGAGCGGTTTTCTGTACAGGGTACTTACACTACCTTTATAAAGAAAGTGTCGGAGTTTAGGAGTTAGTCGGCTATTCATGCTAGGCTAGGAACACAAATAAAACAAAATGTAATGTTACAAATTAAACTAGTCATAAATACAAAAAAAATGGGTTCAGAGGGCTTTAGTGCTACCTTCATCAATGTATAAACATACCTGATAGATAGTTAAATAAAGCGAGTATTTCAATAGTAACCTAATAAATGCCTCTCCCTCAGAGGATAATAGGATATTTTTACCCGAGGATACGCGAGGGCTTGCCAAAAGTTAATGTAGAATCCGACCGAAAATGGATTTGTTAGGAAACCGAAAACGAAAGTGACTCTACCTTAATCGAAAAGAAGATCTTCGCACTTTGCTTTGATTTATTTTTCCTATTTCAACTGTAAGCAAAATTGAATTTGCATATCTTCGGGAAGTGCAAGCGTTAAATTAAGGATTTATTTGCCTCTTTCAACTGAGAAATTGCAAATAGTACCTATTAAACATCTTGGTTTCAATTGAACGTTTTACGTGCAGAATTTCAATGGATTTGGGAGTAAAATCTGAATACAAAATGTCTATCACATCCAAGTTCCCGATTGTGAACATCAAAGATAAAATCAAACCGTACTCAACATTATCTGAAGTGACCACGTATCGCTCAGAGTCAACAGAAATGTCTTTTAGAATATAAAACGACCCACTCACTTGTAAGATTTTAAGGACTCGCAAAATGTTGTGCGAGATTTTACAGCAACTAAATGTTTAAGTCATCTTTTTACGTATTTACCTACTGTGATATAATGTATATAATAATGATATTAACATCCTCATTCATTTGAAAGATTAAATATACAAATCTGGCCTCTCCCTTATAAAGTTTATAGAGCAGAGATTCTGTTTGACAGCTGAAAAAGGCTTTTGAGGTCATACCTTTGGACAACTT
Source organism: Apamea crenata (assembly GCA_949629185.1). Taxonomy (NCBI): domain Eukaryota; kingdom Metazoa; phylum Arthropoda; class Insecta; order Lepidoptera; family Noctuidae; genus Apamea; species Apamea crenata. Next base: position 5,373,892 of record OX451371.1, on the reverse strand, counting down.
ACATTCAGTAACTAGTCTCTCAGAAACTGAGCCTCGTGGCAGTGTCCTGTCCTCACCATCAATAGACATTACTTGACCCAGTAAACAGACATTCAAATTTTGTTCACACCAGAGACTGCAGGCTTCAAAGGGTACGGTTATAAAAGTTTTATGATACGAATCGAAGTGAGTCGCGCAGCTTTTCAAATTTATCACATTGTTGCAACTACTTTCATTCTACATAGATATATTTTGAGAATATTCGACTTTAACACTACTTTTTTGAGGTTGAAATTAAAATATCTGCTTAAAAGTCATCTGGCTTTCGTACTAACGTAGGTGGTGATAGCCGGAATAAAAAGCTTCGCTCTTTTGATGAAGATCGCGCATCGCACTCATTTTAAGCACTATCAATATCTTTGGATACCAGCAGCCACGTAATTTTATGTGCTTTTCAACAGATATTTCTCTTGAAAGAACGTTCTGCTTAAAATAAAGTTTTTCCACTGTCTAGTTATTTCTCAACTCACGTTCGTATCATAATTCAGAGTTATAAGGAGGCATTGACTGACCATTTTGATGGTTTGATAACAAGGTACTTTAGATCAGTCGTAATTCCTTTATTATTTTACATAAAAAAGAATAAACATTCTAAACGCCGGATACCCATATTATTAATTTATATGCATTATTATACAGTGTTCAGTGGCGTGGCAGTCAGGTTCCATGGAAAACATACACGGGCATTATAGTTGCGTAGAAGTCGAAAATCTCCAAAAACTTTTTCAATTAAGCTTACCGCGCTATTTCAAGAATGTAATACCTTGTAGGTACTGAACTTGGCGTAGCTTGGCATGTTACCGCATTCCCGTCTTTATAATAATGAAATCAAAATCAAAATCAAAAGTCATTTATTCAAATTAGGCTGAGAATCAGCACTTTTTGAACGTCAAAATTACAAAAAATTCCAACTAATATTATTTAATTATGTAGTACCTACTCTTAATAGGGAAAGTGAGGCATACCGCATACCCGCATACAGAAAGCAGAATTTACCTTTTTTTTAAATAGACCAAATATAGGATCGCCGTCGCGTCTATCACAAATGATAATGTTTGATCCCCTAAAAATATACCTACTTATGAAATAAGGCAGTTTAGTGGTAGACTCGAAACATTATTTATTCGTGTGTTGTAGGTACTGTCAGAAAACCTACATTTCCGAAAACTCCTCGGTGTTTTGAAATTGGGTTCGTAATGTGATATTTGAGATCATGAGATGAAAAATCGTCGTATGGTTTTCAGGAGGATTATTAATTGTGCTTATTTGCGGAATGGCTGTCAAGTTAGTAAATCAAGTCTACAAATTAGATAGACCTATGTGTTCAAGGTGAACCTGCACGGACTTTAAACGAAAACAGAAATAGTAGCACAAGGACGAATTTACTTTGTTGGAGGCAGTGTTGTCTTTAGATAGCTTAAAAAGGCTAGAAAAAAGTTTAAAATTTAACCATTTCTCACCAGGGGGTGCCAGCTGCAACTCGTACAGGTCGCCCGTGTAGCCCGGCGCCGTGATACAGCTGACGGCGGCCGGGTCCATCGGTCTGTACATACAGATACATACAGCTTTGAACAATATGATACATCTTACTGAAACTTCTTTTTCTAGTCTACGTTTGATATAATTACACACTTTTAGCAAAAAACATACTCAGTAACAAAACTCCAGTCCACATTAAAAAAATGTGCCCGGAATTCTACAAAATAACATTACTTAAGTTTATGGTAAGTACTTTAATGTTAACATTGCTAACCCCTTTTTATACCAGAACAAAAAACCAACCAAATTGAGGATACACGACGCAAAAAGCGGAATTGTTTCAAACGTCTAGGGAAATAAAAAAGCAGAACTGTCCAAATGAAAATAAAATATGTTTTCCACACATTTTGTAATTGTTCTCATTTTTGTTATTGAAAAAAAAATTTACAGTTAAACTTGAAATGTTATTCGCATAACCATGTTTATATGAATAACATCAACTGAATGACAGTCATAGAAACATAATGGTCGAAACGATGGCAAACAGAAGGTCATTAGTTCACTCACCTGCTGGTGCCGCCGCTCTTACACATGTTGGAGTTGCTCGAACACAGCGGACCCTCTCCGCAGTCCACTCCGGAGTAACTCTCGAAACACCAACAGTAAAACTCCCTGCAATGCGAAAAATATTGTGAAGTTAGAAATACATATTGTAAGCTGTTATGGTGCGGAAATACCCACCACGGTATTATATTATGAAGGCGAGGCGGTTTTTCACTGTGTACTCGTACCTACACTAGAATTCGCAAACAGTCAATGACGTTTACTATTTTGTCAGCTCATAATCTGGCTCTAATTTAAGCGAAGTAATATAATACATATATACCAGACCGGCTAATACGACACGATTCAATATAAATAAACTTTCTACCGAATTGTAATGTTTTCGTACGAGCTGGATTTACATTTAAATTGCAAAACGTTTGTTGATATTTTTGCTTTTTATTTGTGAGCAATAAAAGTAACTCGCTGCGAACTGTGGTGAATGAGTTTTATAAACAACTGTGCCATAATATTTACAAAGTTTTAGTAGCAAGTACTTTCCAGGGCACTTTTAGATCCATGATCGTTAAATTTTAGAAACGTTAGAACGCTTTCGGGCGACGCGAGTTTTCATATAATGAAATATCATGTAATATTGAGCTCTGCGATGGTAAATTTAGCCGCTTTTAATTAGTATTGTTTTTAAGAGTAAATAGGCTAGTAAAGTAGCTGGTGTTAAAATAATAGCATTCGTTTCAGAAATTTGAATAATAATATTATGGTCTGGTGGACAAGTAAGAACTGTAAAATCACTTTAAAATTAAGTACACACTTCACTATACATCTACAGGAAATCTGTCCAATTCGTTGACTTACTAAGCTAGTGAATGATTGAGTACATTAGCAGTTCTGTCATGAGCCTCGCAAGTTAGCACTTCTACTAGCGTGCTGATTGTATAGATCACTAGTTTGGCTAGCTGCCAAGCGAGTGCACTGTCATGCAAAAGAGTGACAACCTTACCTACAGACACACAAAGTTAATTTGTCCACACATACCTACTTAATTCTCAGATTTCTAAAATATCATGCAAATTCGTGATCTAATGTAAAATTAATGATCGAAGACGCAATTGAAACAAATAAGAAATTACCATACCGATCGTTAAACGCCTCCTTTATTACATAATCCTATTTTTTCTTTTTATAACATTACATCACAACTTTAGCACTGAACAAAGCACTATTATCATTCAAAAATTACATTCACAACAAACAAATTAAATTAAGATTTAAAAAGAATAAATCAAAATTAAGCGTTCTAGTGAGTGTAGTGACCAAAAATAAATGAAAGAAAATTTTAACATTTGAAAATCGAACACGCTCTATCCAGCCAGTTGGTTTTTCACGCGTGATTTAGCAGAATTTCTCGTTCAAGTAAAGCCCTGTTCACACTTTTGAATACAACTAGGAAGTCATTTCAGGAAATGTGGATGAAGTTATTGAGAGTTGCATTCGTTCTACATTATACACAACAGTCACGATTCGCGTCCGAGCAGCAGATAGAATTAGGATAATTAATATTATATTCAATTAATAAGTTTTGCATAGAACTTTACTCGTCCACTGAGTTCATCAAAGCTAATCATATTAATGTTGGCTCATAAGAATCATAGCTACTCCATTCATTAGTCTAAGGAATCTACTTTACTTCAGTACCTATCCAAACATTTAGATTCGATTCTCACTATGGAGAAGCGTAAAAAACTCAAGTTGGGTTCCTTTGTTAATATTGAATGCTGACTAATCTTGTTGGTGGAAATTCAGTCAGCGTGAAACTACCGCTTTACAAAGTAGCCTTGTTTACAGGCACATAGGAACACATTGTCTTTCCCCTGAGGTTAGTAAATGAGGTTAGTTATTCGCTGAGCTTCAGCTCATACAAAATTCAATAGAATTGTATGGTGTAAACACTGTCTTTAATTATGAGGCTTTAAGTGTGTAAACGGAATTATTTTATGCTAAAACACACAATATTAACCCATTATACTGTAGGTCGGGTCAAACTCAAAACGACAAATATATTTATAGATACCCAGACTTTGATGCAGATGAAGCGGAATTTCTCAAGTCCTGCGGATATATTGCCGCCCGGGGGTACGGCCCGGGGGCAGGTGCCGGCGGCTCGCAACAAGTACGTCACGGTGACCGCACAAAGCGTGATGGGATTTATGTAAGGACTTTTTGATATGGCACCTCTGCTGTTCTTTCAAGCAAGCATTTTGCTGTATATGACAAAACTAGTTCTCATAAAAGATTCCCTGTGTTTTACTACCAAATATACTTTATTTTCAGCTGCATTTGCTTTGTTACGCAAGCATTTAAGACAAAGGGTCGGAGAAAATAAAAGTACATAAAAGAAACACATAAAAGAAAGGTCAGAGGTATTCGTTTGTAAATACTAAGCGTACAGATCTAAGAAAGTTTCGATTGTATGTACTAACCAGGTTTGTCTTACCTTATTTTATTTACAGTACAAGTAAAAAGTTATTTATATACTTAAATAAAAAAATATACTTTTTAATGGAATGAAATGTAACCCTGTGTGGAAGTCATGGGGAGAGGCCTTTGCCCAGCAGTGGGATGATGAAGAAGGGTGCAGGCTAACAGTAACAGTAGCAGTAAAATGTGTAAAATACATACCTGCATTGCAAATCAAACACATTTTTTACTAATTAGGTTTAAGGTTTAGATGTAAAGGCGCAACCTTTTTAATTTTTTATAAAGTAACACTCGCCACATGCTCTCAAAATATATTGGAATGCCATTAGGTTTTATTTTTTTCATTTTATTTTCTTTACTTTTTAAATGGCGATACCTATTTTTTTCATTAAAATTGGCCAGGATTACATTGAAATATTTAATTGTACCTAACCTTTTTATTAAGATTGTATTTGTTAGTGATTTTTGGTAAAACTACGGGGTAAATAATAAATATTTTATCTAAGATCAAAGATCCATAGGTAATATGTTGTTAATAAAAGTCTTAACCTAAAGTTAGTAAAAACCACACACTATATACAAAAATTGAAACGACTGACACCAACGTGTGCAGCCGTATCTATTGAGCGAGCATGGGGCTGTCCCACCTATCACACAATACACTCGGGATGCTGTGGGAGCTAGCACGTATTCTACCGAGAATAGAAGCGCACCGTTTCCGTATAATGGCATGACAACCATCAACCCTGGCCCCGAAAGTCCCGAGACAGTTTAGAATGACTCTCACCCTGTAATTTATGAAGTAGGTATGACTTATTCTATATAGTATACACTAATTCCATGCACTGAGTATAGTATATGGGTCACAGTCAGAATCTGAACTGTTAAGAAAAAATAATAAAGTTAGCTATAGGTACACTAATACAGCAATGTTTCATTCCAAAATCAGTGCAATACAACCTAAAAATTGCTTGCTCGCTGTTTCATGAAACTTCTCGTGTGAATTTTCAACATGTTGTTTTGAGAATATAATTCTGTGTTTGGGGAGCTTTGATGTTCAGCGCTTTGGAGTAAGAGCTTATTTACTCAAATACATTTCTAAGTAGTTGCCACTCGAGTTTATAAGCCCGTGCTGGTTTTTACCTTTTAATATTCACTTCTCATCGTTAACGAAAAAGGTTTCAATAAAGTAACAAGTTTATTACAAACATTTTCCCGAAGATTCTCGGAATGTTTGGTCATCATTGAACTTCCTCCCATACAGAAAGATAGTTCTTTCGGTAATTGGCTAAAATTCCAAGACCACCACGACATGGGTTTTTGAAAGCGTCCAACGGCATCGCGGAAGATCCAAGTGTAGATAGCGGGACGAACTTGACGCTTACAGGAGATACTGGTCCATATTGGCTCAAGGCCGAGTTCAATGGAAAAAGGAAAGTGAGGCCTGATTATTATTTCAAACCACCATTAAGTTGCCAACCGGCCATGTGTAAATTCAAAGAAGACTTAGGCAGAGTAACAACCTGATGCTGGCATAGAACTACCTTTCATTCTTTACGGCTCAATAGATTCTCGGCTCACTTTCAAACGAACCACATAACCGCAAACCACTTTTTACCGGTAAGAGACCAAAATACACGAGTTTAATAAATTCCACTTTACGGCCAGCACTATTGCGCCAGTACAGATTATTTAAAGCTTTTACAAAAAATATTTTCATTAACAGAAGATTTTCATCATCAGCAAAGGGGAAATAAATGTGAACTTCATCTGTACTAACAGCCTGATTGTACCGTGTACGTGTAGACTCACGTTTCCAGGATTAGTATTCATGAGACGAACACTAAAAGCCCAAAAGCGATACGATTTTAGTAAGTATCACAGCTTACAACCTCTTTGACCAAGAATGAGATTTTTCTTTGTTGTGAATCAGAACAAAAGGATGGTTATGATGCCATAAAATTTTGATTGGATTTTTCACGTACCTATATCATGTTTTAGAAAAAAAGGTATTTTGTTGTAGGTTTTAAAGAGTTCTGCTTCACTGGACAAAATAATCATATTTTTTATACAAAAAAAACGTAATTAACTGTATTTCATAGTTATAAACGTGCTTATATTATTATGTTTATTTTATTACAGGTAAATTACGAGAAATGTCGGCTGTATAATGTATAATAGTCCTACAATCAGCGAGGTCCTAATGACCTTCGAAAGGACAGAAGATTACCTAGCAACAGAGACAATCTCTCAATAGTAGGTAATTAGAAGGCGGTTTGTTTTACAAAAATAACATTTAAGCATTTCATTTCTATCGTAATTGGTTACTTGGAAAGGTAGACGAACCAGTTACCAGGCAAAACACACTTGAGAAAACACGCCATTAATTTGGCAAAAAAATAAATACCTACAGCAAAAGTATCATACCCAGGTCGATGTACGTCAGTTTCTAGTATCAAACCAAGTTCATTCAACTTTTAACTTGGCTGAGTTGTCCCGCTACAAAGTCAAACTTTCTATTAAACATTCTCTTTTGCTGGACAACTTTTTCTATTCCCGTAAAAAGTTACAAAACACGAGGATTGGTCAATCGGTCGTGCCTTTCAAGGTCACATTAATAAAGCAAGCATTAATACAACAAGTTAATATTAATCTTATCGTGGGGAATTATTTAAAGGATACTCAATTAAGTTGTAACCCAAATCTTATTGAAATAACTCAGGAGTTGTGTCACGAAGGGAATTTCTATTTACTCGCTATCTGTTGATTACCGGAGCCCGCCCATATAATGGAGGTCGATCGCAGGTATTAATTTACCAATACCGACGCGATCCGGGCAAAAATTCTGTAATATTTGGGCGTCAGATTATTGATGAAGAAGTAACAGATAAGCGATATAAATTTAGATTAAAATAATGCTTTTATTATAAACATAGTGACAGCTACACACACACACCAGTCACTAAATTTCAAGGAGTCTAAGTCCAAAGAGAATTTCAATACCTATCTTTAGAAAATACTTTTATTTCTCTTTTAATTACATTACTGCTATTCGGACTATTTGAAATCACACTTTCTGGAGATCAAAGAACTCCAACATGGTGTACATATTCTTTGACGGGTCAGTCAGTCGCACTTCCTGTATATTACAGCAAAAGTAATAGTATAATGTAGTGTATTGTAATAGTTGTTTGTACTAAATTATGTTCTGACAGAATAATAATGGAGCAACTATACCGCAGTGCGGAACACTCAAGAGACCCTTTTGTACAAAAAAATACGCTCAGGTTATAACCTAATTATTTTCTCACTATGTAAGCCGATAATGATTCACGATCGCTCGCTTAAACCTGAGTGTTTGTTTTTATATGCTTTCAGAGCAATCAGGAGATAAAGGTGTTTTTATTCATGGGTCGAAACAGTTACATTGTTCGCTATTTTACACTGAAACATGCTCTATGTTTAAGTGTAAAATTGTGACTTGTGATTAAACAGATAGGCCCCATATTCGAATTTCTGAATGTGTGACTTTGAAAATACTCTCTTCAATATTTAATTAGTTTCTTTTAATGCATTTTATATAATTCACGAGATAGAACAAAGTGTGGGTTTGTGGCAAAACAACTTTGTATTTGAAGTTGAAGTTCCGAATGTTCCAACAACAGCTAAAATTCAGTCCTGTTTTAATGCAGTACTTGTTAAGTCCACAGCAAATTCTCAAGAGCTTCAGAGCCAAGTTCATAACCGAGGTATTCGTGACTTCGCTCGCAAATAATTTATCGTTCATGTACACTGGTGAAGGAGAATATCCTGAAGCTTGTATGTTTTAGTTACCATTTAATGTAGGTGAGGGAGTACATATGGTCAAGATAAAATTAAAGTAAAAGCTGTATACTACGAGCATGTCATGCATGACCAGCATGACCTACTAAATAGATCTAAAACATAACGCTTAAGGTTGACACACGGTCATGTATATAATACTGTTGTTCTTCAAAGACTCGCACTAACTAAAAAGTGAATAATCCTAAAGATACTGCAGTATTTATGGTGAAGCTTTCATGTAGTCTCAGAACGGACCTTGCTTCAAAACGAAGCAAGGCCGTGACCTCATAATACTGCTCAACGTTTTTCTTATCTAAGACAAAAAATAATTAACAATTAGCGTACCGTGATGCGGCTAAATGTCAGCGTTTGTAAACTTTTCAGAGTTGATGTTATAATATTTTTCAGGGGTCTAGTAGCCTGATATTAAAGTTTTTTAAGGAAACAATTCAAGCAATATGTACTATTTTTAACTTTAAGCTTATACACTCCCGTTTATCCCTCCAGATAAAGCTTGTGCCACGTCTCAGTAACGCGAGTGTGAGCGGCACTGAGTCGCTCGAGGCGGCCGGAGATCAAAGAGACGACACTCGCCACGGAATAGCTTTTATAACTACATGCTCTTAACTTTGAGCTACTTAAGTATGGTAAACATAAATGCTAGTTTATAAGCACTTCAGGTCAGTGCAAGGGAAAGATAAAAAGAATACCAATTTGTGTCGTATGTAGTCTTCTTCTCGAAATAGATAGTCAGGCCCAGGCAGGTTTCAGAGTGCCCTATACTGTTAAAATCTCAAATTACATATAATTTTACAAAATACATACATACTGCCAAAAGGGGCGAGCATGTTTAGTAATAGATGATACCTACTGTGTACCTACATATTTAAAGGCCAAGCATTTGAAACTAGGCGACGGCTTGAACTGATGACTAATGAGTTAATTGGCTCACGAGCTGACTAATTTTTTTTGTTATTGCTGTGAATTAGGTAGTTACATTTATGTTCTGAACCGTTGCTACGGCGCGCGGCGTAGTAAACCTGTGCGGCCGCTACGTGAGCTACGCTGCCGTAGCTCAAACATCTCTTAGCCGAGGGCTACTCAATACTTCGACAATTAGGTTTGTATTGAACTTGTTAATGTTCTTTCACAATATTCTGATACCCGAATGGATTTCTAAAAGAGTTAAAAACATAGCTTACCATGACCAGCTTTTTAAAAGCTTACTTATATTTCTTTCCACTCGTCTCCCGATCAGGTGCTGCTTTGTTTGATAATTCCTAGAGCACTTATCGTTTGAAAATCCGGATGAAACTTTTAAAATCGCAAGACATGCATTTTGCAACAACAAGTTTATTTTTCCAAAACATTACCTTCCTGCTTCTTGGAATAAAGCGTTTTCTTCATGAAATGTTATGTTTTAGCAGGGGCCTCTTGAAGAAATAATTTATTTTAGTTATTATTTCATGAATGTTGTCAACAATTACGTAGTTTTAAGCCAGTATTTAGTATATTAGATTAAAGAAAGAGGCTTTTCAAGGATGTAAAACCAATTGATAAAAAAAAATAAGATCAATATTTGTCATTTCTAGATCTTAGGAATAAGATCAAAGAAATCCGTCTAGACTTTCCGAAATTATACAAAGAGGAAAAACTTTTACCGTCGATTCTGTTTAATAAACTTGTTTACTAGATAACGTTTCATTGAGCGGAATTAATTCTATTCCTAAGCGATTATTAACAACGATATTGAAACGGTTTCCCTAAACTAATCATACTACGGAGATTTTATTATTAAGCGAAGCCCTGAAGTAATTTCTTTATCAGATAATTCACTTTGTTTCATTCAGTTTGTTCTATTGTGGTCTGGGAGATTTAGCAGTGATAATAGAAGTAAAGCTGTATTATCGAGCAAAAAATAAATAACATGTTGGAAAAATGAAAAAGTATGCTTGAAGTACTTTCAAAAGTTTTATTTTCACACCCTTGGACATTTTTTTTTTTTTTAATTTATTATTGTTAGATATTACGCCAAGTTTGTAAATAGTTGAAAAAATGTTGAATCTAAATAGTCACACTGTTATAGGTTACCTAAGGATAGTGACTATTTAGGTTCATCATGTTATACAATATTAGCTTTCTTGAATCATATGGTTATAAAGAATGCAAGAACAGTTACCAGCTTTAATAATAAACTATACCATGTAACTATAACACGCGACCACGGCGTTACCGTTGCTACGGAAGACAAAAATAAGTAAACTGTATGCTTAGTGTGAGTTTTTCTAACTTCACCATCGCGTTAGAGTTTACTCTGATTTGTATGGCGCTGAATTAGCGCCACCTGGTGCCATACGCGAGAACTAAAACGTGCGAGTGTAAGTTTTTTATTTTACTTTGTCGATGGTGACGATCGATTCCCACTCGATAGTGAGCTCGTAAATTAACGTGACTTTGTGTTATCGCGAGTGTAAGTTACAATTTTGACAGTTTTGACAGCTCGTTTGTGAAACGCGCTCACTTTCGAATAAGTTAATTCTTCACTGAAGGATTTGTAGTGAGAGCCTTGCGAGTGTGGTGAATTTTCAAAGTTATTTTATTTTAATTAGTAGTGTGGGTTCATAAAACCAATATATTTTGCTTGGAAAATGGCATCACGTTTATATTTTGCTTGGAAGATGTTTGAGACCGCTAGGGCACAAGATGAGCGCAATTACATGTCCAGTGTTCGTGCAAAAGCCCGTACTTCTAGCAATGCCAAGAGATCTTCCGGAGGCCGAATTTAGGAGAAGATATCGGCTTCCGAAGAAAGCGGTCAAGTTTTTATGCTGAGAGCTGAAACAGCTGACTGGTTTTAAGTCTATCTACCCAAGATAAGGTAATTTCTGTGACACACACTTCCTTCATCCTACAAAAGACTACACAGAGTCCATACTTAACACATTTAAACTATTTTTTTAGGTACTTACAGCACTATTTTTTTATGCAACTGGGTTTTACCAGCGGCCAGTGGGAGTTGCTAAAAATATATCACAAAAAATGTGCAGTGTTTATATCGAAGAGGTTATCCACAATGGCCATGGTTGATACCTCCGATTTTAGGTGCTGCTCCAGACACTAGAATCCAATTACAATCAAAGGCATGTGGCAGCCAGAGTCAACATAGAAAATATGTTTGGTAGGCTGAAGAATGGATGGCGCTGTCTAAACAAAGATAGAGTGCTACACTACAAGCCTCTTAAATGTACCAGAATTATTCAAGCCTGCTGCATTCTCCATAACATTGGTCTTGATTATAATGTTGTAGATGAAGAAGAGAACATCACTGGTATGTTAACAAATTTTACAAATCAGTTAATAGCTTAAATGTGTATTGAATACTAAATTACACTTCCTTCTAGGATTGCAACATGATGAAGAAGAACACAATGGGCCACAGAGACCCACAGGGAGGGAAATAGGAGGTTCAACATCTGACCTAATCAGAAGAAGAAGGATTCTAAGAGAACAATTAGTTAAAAGACTTCAACACTTTTAGTTTAATATACTTTGATGTTCAAAGGTGCCTTTTTAATGGTCTAAATGAAAGTATTTTTAGAATTAGAATTTATTTATTTGTATGAATGTAGTTTTACATAGTAAGGTGTTAATATTTTTTAAGTTCTATACACTACCACAACGTATTATGGTGTACAAATATTCAAATGTCATTCTTATGTATCTAAGTACAATTAATATTAAGATTTGTGATTTACAATAAGTCCAATATGAATGAATATTATTAAAATTAGGTAGTTGTTACTTTAAAATCAATGTCAAGAATGCTCTAGAATAAATTCTTTTAGCACACTTGTAACAAAATGTTTACTTTTTCCCAATCAAAATCAAATCTAATAAGTAGGTACATCCTTTTCTGCTCTCTCCTCGAGTCCATGTAATCTTTATGTTGCTGTTCTTTAAAACGAGTCTGCTTGGAATTCTTGCACAGCGAGGAGTAAGTAGTTTGCACAGACGTAACAGGCTCTGGCTGTACTACATAGACATAAGATGAAGGTCTGGTTGGGGAGAGCATGCCCGTCTCTAGAAAAAATAATAAAAGTTATGTATATTATGAGTTGTCATCTTCGAGCCTTTTAAAAACTTAAAAAAGTTCTTTCTGACCTTCCACTTTATCTCCACAAAAGAAAGAGGTGTAGGAGCCATGGTAGGCGGCGACTATGCAGGGGCAATGCCTCTTGATGGCCCTGGCTCATTCCAATGTTGGATGCATAGAACATAAAAATTTTATGGAGTTTTTCAGCTGATGCCGCGACACATAAACATACTTCAGGCTAACTCTTTTCAGAGTTTCATCAAAAACACTTCAGAGATTAGGCACAAGTAACAGGTGGAATTGGGCTGAATGTGAATCTCCTGTAAGAGAATACAATTTATGAGACACAATAAAGTAACTTATTTTTAGACTACCCGTTGGTGTTTTAATAGAAGTTTAAACCCGTGACAACCCAGCTTCTTCTACTGCCAAGTTCGTAGCGACTTGCACACCAATGATATTTGTTGAAGATAGCTTGCTGAGGTCTCCAATTCTCCATGCCTAGAAGACCAAATAAACTTAGTTTTATTTCTGCAAATTTCACAAACTCTAAGCTCTCTAATCACCAAATAATTAAAATTACACTTACTACTCCATAAATGCCACCATCGTAACATAATTGGGACGAACTCGTCTTCATTTTTAATTAATAGAATCCAATAAATATAAATCACAATAACCTTCACACAAACTAAACATAAACGTCAAGTTATAACCAACACAAATTTGATAGACAGCCGCTTTCATTAGGAACAGTGAATCTAAATGTCATTCTATTTGGTCGGTTTATCGGAGGACGTTTACGTGACACCAACATAAGAAAAATAATGCTCGCAATTCACGGTGACCAAACGCGTATTGGATGGTTAGCTTCGATGTTAACTCGCACTCGCATGCATTCGGTTCTCGATACGTTTGACGTTAACTCGATTTACGCGATGGTTAAGTCATTCGAACGATGTTGTCAAACTCACACTAAGCATACTGAAAAACAAAGTAACGTCGTGAAGAAGCGAAAGTTACAGGCGAGGAACCGGTGAGTCTCGCCGGTAAGTTATGTCTTCCGAAAAACAATTTATGTACCTGAAGGGAGCAGAATTGTGCTACACAGCTAGGCATTAAAGATGTGACGAAATGATGACTTTTTGATGTTTGTTTTATGATAAGCAGGAAGAACAGGCGTTTTTATTATGGCATTATGGGGAGCCCCTGTGAACCTAAATTGTTACATGTTGACATAATTATGTGTTTTATTGACTGTTTTAAGAGGTATAAGGATTTTGCAAGTACAAATGTGATTGATTGTGATTGTGCAGTAGTAGTAGGTGCTGTTTGAACATAAGTACGCGCATGTTCAAAGGGCTTTACTGGAGTAGCTTATTGGCTTGCACAATTCCTCATCATCATAATCCACATTTCAGCCGAAAGACGTCCAATGCTCTACATAGGTGGGACCAAGCGTCGACACATTAAACTGTTCTATGCTTCTCGCATCCAGCGGATTCCTGCAGCCTTCACATGGTCACCACACTTTGTGGATGGTTTTCTAATTCTACGCCTTCCGGTATGCGGTCGTCATTCAAGAACGTTGCGGCCCCATCTTGAATTTTTTTGCCCTTTATCTGTTCTGATAGCAATGTGCCCTGCTCACTGCCACTTAAGTTTGGCAATTCTTTGGGAAACTCATACTTACGTGTTTATGAAACTCAAAATATAACCCTCTGTTCTCTCAGTTTTAAACAGTTTTACGGAGTATCTCACTTGAAGACAATATAATTTATCTTGGCTTGCGCCGCCCGCGGGGAACTAGGCTTGGGACTGAGCCGAGAGTGTCGACCCTTGCTAAGTATTTGAAAACAAAACATAAACTTATGTCTAATTCCCATGGGAGTAGGCAGAAACAACAGAAAGCAACCTGCTACGATCCGCTGTATATCTGCGTGTGTTTGTGTATCTGCTGTATTTGAAAAAGTTTTCAAAAACAGAACTAAATGAGTAACGCACTAATTTTATACATATTCGAATATGAAAACAAAACTAATAGTAGAAAATTAGAACTAATAGTAGAGATTAAAAGAATTAGTTAGGCCTAATTGTTTTTGGCGGGTGTAGTTACGATGGTGTTAATGAAAAAGTTTTCCACAAAATGATAATTCTTTTCAAGTTTATCTTCCTGTTGTGGGTATTTATCAAGTTTTGTCGTCATTTTAATTATCCCGGCAAATTTATAACGTATTGAAGTATACAGCTTCATTACAAATAACAAAAGATTCATCGGAGTATAAATTTCCAAGCACATACGTGCACACTGCGGGCGAGCCAAGCGCGTGGAACGTTGTATAGCAGCCATTACTTATTGTTTAAAAAGTTCAACATCCTGTATTAAGGTTTTCTGTTTAAAATTCAACGTCGGTACTCCTCAGAGAGGCAGAGGAAGGGGCAACTAGAAGGGATATGAAAAACTTCAGCTATAGAAACGTGTTTCTTTTTTTTTCAATGTAATGTTTCAAATACGTGCCTAAAGGCTAAGTAAGTTAACATTACGCTTTATGATTCCGTAAGCAAGTTTCGGCTTACCGACTTTTCGCTGAATTTAGTATTTACTCTTTCTGTGAAAAGACTTGATGCCAAACTGAAACGAATTTATTTTTTAACCGGATTTGTATTATCAAAGGCTCACTCGCTCGAAGAATTTGAAGTCACCGATTCCATTTGACATTTCATTTCGTTATATTTATCAAAAGCTGTCGTTGCAAGGTATCTACATATTATGTTACGTTTGGAATCTGCATCCATTATTTTTAAAACCCATATTGAGGTTGTTGTCGAGCATACTGGCTCCTTCATGAAACTCCACGGTCCATCATAAATAACTCTGGGTACGTTAATAAAAGTGGGATGATATCCAATTAGTTGTGATGCCATATCTCAATATTTTAGAGCTGATGATACTAAAAGAAAAACACGTAAGTATAATTTTTTTCACCAAATATCAGAGGGGTAACTCTCGTAATTTTAAGAACGTTCACAGTCTGATCGCAGTCTCAATCTGTCAAAAATACCTCTAATTTCTCTACATTTTGACAAGTTTTTGACATTTGTTTGTCGCCGAGATGAGACTGCGACTAGACTTTTAACGTTTTAAATTACGAGAATTGGTCTTCTGATCTTTTGCGACGGACTCCGATGTTGAAAAAATTGTTCTGTAATGCATGGAAAAATGTACAACAGCAATTTTCTTTTTAATTTCCTGGCTATCGAGATTGAGGCAATTGTTATTTAAATACAGAACAAAAGGCAACAAAGTTTAAAATTAAAACTCTTTCACAAAATTCTTTGTGATAAGGCAACAGAACCAGAGAATTTAATTATGTTGGTAATTTGTTATCTGCTTAAATAATATTGGTGACCATTTTATTCTGCAAGACTTTATTGTTTGCCAAACCCATGTCTTCTTGACATTTATTTCTATGAACAGTTCGCCACTCGCTTTTCTTCATAGAATACAATGGAAATATCCAGACTGCAACAATGTGATCCCAGTGGCAGCGGCAACATGGTATCGTGTAAAGCTGCACTCAGTATTGCCTCATACGCAGACATGTGCACACCCGCACAATGTGCGTCATTTTGGCGACGATATCTCGCGCTATTGTTACAGTAATGAACGACCCACACCACTACAAACTGCGATGTTGCGATACCTACTGTGAAATTACAATTTTAGAACAACAGAATTTGCTATTACCTAATCAAAAATGGCAAATTAATCACATTTCTTCACATTGACTTTGTTTCAATGCTGCTGTCATAAACGTAAAGGAAACAAAGGAACTCTACGAGGACCTGACGAGGTCTTTCCCGGGCGAAGCAGGCCAGTACTCTTACTCAGGAGTCAGGACTAGTGGCTATTAGTAAAACTTAACCTAGCTTATTCTACTACCAATACATGTAAAGGTGTTCAAAGAAAGAACATAAAAATCAGACGTGACGGTACAACAAGTAAGTGCTGTTAATAGCCTAGTTCTATGAACTCGACTAACTAGTCATACCGTAAATTAGTTTTCCATTAAATTACGAGAAGTTAGCTCACCTAGCTGGTACTGCGTTACAATTAATACACCTAGCTGGTACTGCGTTACAAGTAATATTAGCTCACATACAAGTTAGTCGTACCTGCACGCTAGCCACCGATAAACTGACCTCCTAATATAGACTTCAATTAACCGTTTACAAGGAAGCCACTGTTTATTAGTTTCACATACAAAGTTAGTTGACTTAGGAACTTAAACTTCTCTAAACGGATCCATGGTTTTTGCTAAGCTTAACGTACAAATCTACATACCTATGTATGTGTTAGAATGGATAGCTTACTTGAAAGTAAATATAAGATTCGCAAAAACCAAATTATATAATAAAATTCTTTAAGGTATTACCAGCATATTATACGTAATATCCACAGAGTAGTAATAAATTCGCTGCGCCATGTCGCACAGATCAATAAAGAGCTTTCACTATGAGTCTTCATCTCCAGGCATTACATGAATGAATTAAGCTGTTTAGTTTATCTGAAATTCAATTTAGTTGACGTTAATGAGAATGTGATGGAAATGGACTCACCGCATATTGTGAACGTAAATGTCACTATTACGTATAGCTTAAGTTAGAGTTAAGTAAGTTAAAGTAAGTTAAGTAAGTTAAAGCAAATACCTATATATCAGCATTTTTTTCTCTAAGCTTCACAAATTATCGTTCAATCGAAGTCCGAAATAAGTATACTGCCGGTGAAAAGCCTTAACTGGCATTTTATCAAAAATGACTTAAATATAGGTTCGGACTTGCCAAGAAATTGCCTAACTTTCTATGTAGGTGATAAAGCTCTAATGCATTTGTAGCCAAAATTACAAGTAGTTATATAAGGACATAACTTACCCCGAAAACATTGCTTTCAAAAATTAAAAGTACACTTTGAAGTAATTACTACTTACCGTATGACGGCCTTGAGTAAGAACTTATTTTTTTTAACTTATACGCTAAAAGGATTTTTTCTAAGAAGCATCTACTAAGACACGCTGCTTTTACATTAAAATGTTGCTGTAATTTAAGTCTCAAGATACCTACATCTGGTCACTGGTGAAAGCACTTACAATAAAAAAGAGTATAAGAACTTTGCTACAAGGAAGTTGGCCATTAGTGGCTTGGTGTCTACTTAGTCAAGTTGTGATGGAGGATGCCGCGAGAAATGACTGCCGCCAAAAGCGTAATAACTATTCGTCACCCACTCCCCCCTTCTCTTTACTTTTATTCACGATTGTTTCAAATGGGAATAATATACCATTTTACTTCAAAGTCTATCGGAATAAATTGTCATATCCCTTACAAGTTTCATCATTCATAAAGGCAATTTTTCGCTCAAACCGGGCTGGACGCTGAACATTCAATTCGATGAGAATGATTGAAAGCTCGCGCGAGGCAAAGGTCTCGACTGTTGCCCGTGGGCCGTGATAGTTGTGATTGTGGAACGTTCACAGTTTTATGAATTTTGTGATTATTAGTGATTTGAGCGGAATTTGGAATGTGTGAAATGTTTGTTAGATGTTTTTTTAATCACGGGTTTTTGTTATAATTATATTGATATGAGTAGTGTGTTTTGAAAAAAAAATCGTATTTTATATTCTTTGCTTTCTACCAACTTGGTAGGTACAATCATGTTGTTTCTTAGCTTGAAAATCTTTTCCTTGTTTGTACCTGCAGTTTACAATAATATTTACAAATGTTTTCAATAAAACTGAATTTTCGAATTAAGATATTCGAAAATGAATTCCTACAAAATAATTAGCTACTTAAAGTCAAACGCTCGTAATAAGCAGCGAGGCGCCGACTGCAGTTGCCTTTGCCGTGGACGTGCGCCGCTGGTGTGTATGCACACTTCAACATGAGTTTGTAGAGTAAATGCTGCGTAAGATTAGATTATTGTAAATATACCTATACACTGTGATTGTGTACCCATCTAAATCTAACAATATTGTCAGATTTAGGAGATTGGATTAGAAAGTTTATAATTTTGTATTAATTTTAGACGAAAGATAATTATGTTGATACCCGCAGTCTTCGTTATTTAAACATATTCTTTCCTCCGATTCATGCAACAAACCATATCCTGACTTATCGCCAGCTCATCAATTGTTCCTCCATCAAGTGCTAGCAATTCATCAAGCTCTCGCTTCTAATTTCCTCTCTCTTTCTAATTGTAGATACCGTAATAGCTTACAATGGTAGGATCATGCTGACAGTATGCTCGGAGAACGCTGGTATCCGACTAATTTACGACGTCATAACTTACTCACTGACACTACTGCTGTGATGTTGTTTTGTAATTTGTTGGTTTATAGAAAATATCATTAAACAAACTGATTTGGTCTGCAATTATAAAAGCGATAGGGCTTAGAAAAGGTGGACCTTTGTGCCTAAGTACCTATTTCTGAAGTAATATCATCCAATTAGAGGAATAAAAGGGACCGCTTTATTTGCCGAGTTGGGACTGAGTACTTATTCAGTGTTGGCTCTGAGATCTGAATTGCGCTTGCCGCAGTATATTAGTCGACAGTGTAGCGAGATCGAATTAGGGTCGTGAGAGAAGACCTTTTTCTTAATTAACTTTTCTATTAGGAGAAAATAAGTGAATACGTTACTTAAATGAAAGTAGAAACCTTTTAATAACTTTGAAAACTTAATAAGACATCCTTTTTATCTACATTTTCAGTCATTCAAAGAATACGTAGGTACTACGCACAATAACAGCAGCAGTACACTCATTTTTTTGCCATTCTATCCGGTAATCTAATTACATTAATCACGCGGAAAACCTCGTATATTTCCACTATTCAATCTGTTAATCAAACAATGGCGAGCTGTCCCGCCAATTACACCATAAATAAAGCGCGGTTGTGGTTTCCATGATGAGGGTACATGCTATGTCGCGCGGTACACACACTGTCGCACGTAATTGGGTAAGAGAGGGACAAATGGTAAACGGGTTAAGTATAGTCAAGGAAATTAAGAGGATCCATTTCTTAAGTGCTCTGTATTTGAGGGTGTTTGTTATTAAAAAGAGATAATAGGTACTGAATAAATGCTTTTTGCAATGCAACGGTAATAATCACCCACAATTTGTAAGCTTGGATCTATGCAAGCTCAACACCAAATTTAACCTGTGAATATTCCAAACTTAAATAAATTCTGGGAATTCATTCATATTTAATTATGAAAGTGTTTTAATACGTCAACAGTCAACGTTGTCGTCAACGTTTGTGTTGATCTGCTATGATTGCAGTAAAATAGGTTCCAAATACAAGCTTGGACTTTGAGATTTAAGTCCTGTTTATCAAAGTTATTTGGTAATGAAAACTCTTCGCTTCAAAACCACGCATTTCATTACGTATGTGTACGCAATAAATCAAGCATATTACGTTTGAGCTTCTACGAATACACCAACAAACCACAGAGCACAGACCGCAGACTGAATAACGTGAGCAGAGCACGTGAAACAGTTTACAATAGAGCTTCACATGTGACGTTTTACTGTAAATGATTTCTGCAAAAGTCGACCTTATGCAGTGCAGACTGACAGTAAAATAGATCTAGTTGCATTCGAACAGTCGAGCGAATTTAAAATGAGCTTTCAAATTAATAGGTCATTGTTTGAAAAAACAAGTGATGGTGTATTCGCGACCATGTAAACAGGTTTGCTTGCAGTAATATAACGTTGTATTATTTAACACAATATTACACACAATACACGTCGCAAGTGGTGGAGGCGCCTAGGATCCCTTTTCAAATTTGAGCGTGTGCAGAGTCAGCCCATGGCGAATACTGCACTAGTTTAGAGTAACAATTAATTCATAGTGTTCAGCACGCATTTTATACCAACCAATATTTTGAAATCACTTTTGATTTTAAACATTAATAAAATTTTATTAAAAAAATTGAATTGTTAATATTAATTAATAAGAACACAGTACAAAAACTTGCTGAAGCAAAACTGTAAACCTGCTCTACCAACCGGCGGCCGAATTAAAATGTCCATGGAAAATGCGCAAGGAATATTATTATTAAACAATGAAGGCTTTATTATTTCCACGAAACATTTGAATATTCACGTCATGTTACATAGTGATCGGATGGTTGCGTGTCAGATAGATGGGCTGTTACGGGGGATATTCAACTATCAGTCAACTGGGTTGGCAGGGCAGCTTGCTCTGAGGCGTTTATGTTAAATGGTTCTAATTTATAAAAAAAAATCCGTTCACGGAAATTGTTTAGACAACGACAACGACATTGTTTTGTTTGTTTTTGTGTACACAAGTAAACAATTTTACCTATTTCAATGTTGCTGAACTTGAATTGGATACACCTTAAAAAGTTATATTTTTAGCATGGAAGAAATGACTGTACCAACAGTTACGTGCTAAGCAGTTTTTAACTCATTTTCGCAGCCTCTAACAGCAAACCGACAGACCGGTCCACAAAGTTAGGAACTTTTCTGGTATTGTGTTGTTCTCAGACAGGCTCGCTTGTTACAAACAATGCAACGTGCAGGTGAAGTTTACAATAGAAGAGTTCCTTCCGTACAGAGGCAATTAGTCAAGCGGTTGGCGTTTACCGTTGTTGATCCATTTTTTTTTCTTTTTGGTTTGCTACATTTTCCCACTGCTGAGCAAAGGCCTCTGCCAAATTCTTCTAGGCATCCTTGTCTAGAGCCACCTCTATCCAACCCTTTTTTTTTCGGATGGGAAATCATCAAATGACCCCTCCCGCTCTGGGTGGAGCGGAAGGGAGTGTCAGACTCTTACTGACTAAAACCCACCCGTGTTCTTTCCTTAGCCCTTTATGTTCCAGGGCAGCGGTAACCCTTTTGGACGATCTCGCTACCCTCTATCCAACCCTTGTGGTATACTTCTAGGTGGTCTCGCCTCAGGCACCCACCGTGTGGTGACTGTTCCAATATAAACAATATATAAGCCCTGTTGAATCTCAAACTGAGTGCTTATATTAAATGACAAATACAAAAGAAAAATAAGTATGTAACCGATTTTGTTACGAACAAAGGCGGATTTACCTTTACTAAGGCACAAAAGAAAATGCGGCTGGAACAGACTTATAAAATAAGGGAACGATTCGTAACACTCTCATTGTTCGTATCACGTTGTTACAATAAATATTACTGAAGTACTTACATTTATTACGTGTAACGTTCGAAATAATCCGTTACCTACTTGGAAAAGTTTTTTTACTATAAAAACAAATGTTTTATGGGCACTCTTTATGTATTTTATGATTTTGGCGGGGAACGGATATAATTTGCCATGAAATAGGTACATCCCAATGTATGAATGTCAACAGATGCTGCTAACATTCCTGAGGATTCCAAGTCAAAAGTTTAATGTTACAAATATTGATTGTACTTATGCACAGATATACATTGCACAAAGCTATTCGTAACGAACATATCAATATACACTCTATGAATAATGAGAGTCTGTGAGAGGTGATTACTACTCCCGTCACGTCTCTGAGATACGAAGCCCTTTTAAGGTAAAAATAACAAAACTGAAAATGCTAATGGAAATCATTAACTTTAAGGGTCTCCCCACATTCATCGACGTTGGGTAGCAGTCGAATGATCCGCTCGCATGAAAAAAATGAAAGGCCAAAACGTCCGTACAGCTCAGAGCGCACGTTAAATCTGCGATGAAAGCGTCTGTGGATATTTTCGGGGTCATGGCAACACAACCAGCCCCTCGCGATGGCTATCCGGAAGAGTTGACTGCCGAACAGATGTGAACATCCGTCGCGACAGCCGTTCGGAGGAGTCGACTGCCGAACGTAAGTGAACAGCCGTCGTGACGGCCGTTCTGAGTAATCGACTGCCAATAGCACGTCAACATCCGTCGCAACAGCTGATCGGCGATAAGTCGAGTACTGATAGTGTATACGTGAGTAGTAGTGATACGCACTCGGTTTCCGCGTCGATAAATCTGGGGAGACCCTAAAGGGGAAATTTTCTACTAACAACGATGCAACCATGATTTTTATAATGAAAATTCTTGTCGTTTAGTTGTGGCGGAAATATTGGCATAACTTAAATTAGATTTCTACTCTATTGGCGTCACCAATGGCAATCAATCTATCAGTACAAATGCCTACCGTTCTCTGAACAACATGTGATTTAAAAGAGGGTCCGTGGAGTTTCTTGCCCGTTCTTCAACATAGAGATCTACGTTTTAGAATGGGCCACTAGCTTCAACTTTCTAACTAACTCACCGACTATTTAATTTTGACAATTCAAAAGTGCCTGTAAATGGTTTAATTGAAATAAATGATTTGAGTTTGAGTTTGTGACACTGCACCATCAATTTGCTGAGATTGCTTTACAAGGGTACTGCAAAATTCAACCGCTCCAATCAATCTACACTGGTGTATCTTTGTTTATATTCAAAATAGTTATGTTATATTGAACGCCAGTAAAATAAATGGTTGGTTAGGTTATATTGGTTGCCAGCCTATGTTTGCCGTCCAGCACACAGCGGGACATTCTCACGGTCAATATTTGATTTAATTTAAATCCGAGCGTGTCACGCGTCGATGTTTTTTTTCAATAGCGTTACGTACGGCTCGGTGAGCTCGCAGGCTATTTCAGCTGCGGTTGAAACGGTGCGGATTTCTGCATCGTGTGTGGAAAAACCAAAAGGCTGTTGAAAAAGTTGAAACGAATGAATATTTATTGTATGGCAGTTATAGAGTTTTGGTGTTGAACTCGTTATTAATTTAAAAAATTGCAGGTACATTGTAGAATGTATGTAGTCAGTAAAAATCTGACACGCCCTCCCGCTCCGCTCAGAGCGGGAAAAGTCATATGAAGATTTCCCACCCAAAAAAAAGGGTAATATAGTCAAGAAAACTAAGAATTTTAAGAAAATGTCAGGAATATTATTTTTACTGTTATATAAATGAAGAAAGGTGAGTAAAGGTGGAATGAGTTCGGAAGGAGGAAATCGGAAGGCAAAAGTAAGACGTATTTGTTCCGGCTTCGTGGAAGCGAATCATCTCCGTTGTTTGATATTCGCAAGCTCGAGACACCATTCTTTACTTAGGAACTTCCTAACAACAGTTAATAAACTTAACTTTGTTCTCTAAAAAAAACTTCTAAAGATAATTTAAATGCTTGAGATTTCGAGTGTGGGTGTATTTGCAAACATGATAGAAGATAAGTTTCTAAAATTGAATTCTGATAACCTAGACTGAGCATCAACAAGCCACACAGTATTGTGTTGCTTGTTGATGCTGAGTCTACGTTCCTAGGTATAGGGCTTTTCCCTATTGCCAAATAGGTACTTACCCACTTCGTTCGTTGATCAGGAAAAGTATCCAAATAGTTTTTTTTACATAAATATCAACTTGGTACGAGAAAACACAATTATCTGAAGCCACTTAATCCTGGTATTCTCGTCAGTGACGATGATCGCTCTCCTGTTGCCCAACTTATAAAACTTGTCATAGTACATGTACTGAGTGAACGTTAACCCACTGGTAGTGTACTGTTGAGTAAAGTATATCGATATAGTCCCGTTCACCATGTCATGTTCCATTGTGTTGTGTGTCCATTTACACTTTACCAGGGTGGGACTAAATGTCTGACCCTCGTTGCTGTGATGTGTTAGTTTAATAGGATGATTTTGGTTTTTATTTTTAAAATAAAAACTTTTACCTGAGTGAGCTCCAATGTATGTCGTACAAGATTATAAAGAGATTAAATTAATTTGGCAACGTGACGAAGTTCAGAGGTCTGTGGAGCGATATTAGATTGGCTGAAAACGTAACAGTACAAGTTTTATGAGAACTTTTCCTTACCTTCCTAACTTTGTTATTATTATTACCTTGGACAATATTGGTGTGTTAAGGATTTGTTTTAAAGTGGTTCCCTCTTGATATATTTCGCCGTGTTTTTATAAGGGCTCCGGAAATTATCAATTATTTATCAAAATTTGCTAATGGCGTCGCCGGTGCTTTCTTTTTCCAACTCGCTAATTTGTCATAGTCATGTTTTCCGAAATATCTTATTTTCACTTAAACATGATTGTATCGACTTTCCTACCTTGTATTTAATGTGCGGAAGAGGTATAAAAGCTCACTTCCGTGATATATAGCTCCGCAGCGTTGCGTTGAATAAAGCGTGTAGTGATGCGTTGAGCGTGAGTTATTTTCAACTAGTATGACAGACGGAGAATTTGATTTCAAGTTTTGAAACCTACTAAGCCGATATTATGTTAAAGGAATTCTGATCGTAACTGTGGAAAGAGGACCATATTCCGTCTATTACGTGTTGCTTTAAAATACATGAAACCCTAAAATCTCAAAGGCCTGGGTTTATGAGGCAGACCCTTTCGTTATTAGGGTTTCATGTATTTTATTAACATTCAGAAAAAGTTCCAAACATGTAGACGCATTTGTTGGCAGTTTGATGCTGAAACTTGAGCACAATAGTCTTTAGTGGCGTTATCAAAAGATGAAAGTCTGTTTGGAGGATTGAACGAACATATTTTTAGTGGACAATACGCAGTTAAAGAAGTTTTGTTTTTATTGAAGTTTTGTTCAAGAAGTAGTTGTAACTAAAGTCGTAAAGTTGTAAGTAGTTGTACTTTGGAGTTTGTTAATTCTACTGCAAGCTTTGACCATGTTATTACTTGTATTTTTTTATGTTTTCGCGAGATTATTGCGTACGAAAGCTGCTATACAATGTTAATAAGCTTTGTTTTAAAAGAAACATATTGTTGCGCCACAATTAATGTCTGATACATGGTGACATTAGTTACCACTAGCGCCATCTAGTATCGAGGAGCAGAACTAATAGAGTCGCTAGCGCCATCTAGTATCAAGTAGCAGATCTAATAGAGTCACTACTTCTTAACTTTCTAGAACTATCGACATCTGTTCAGTCGGGGCCGGTATGTAGGTACTCGAACATTCTAGATGTTTCTACAATAGAAGGTTCTTGAACTATCTGCGGCACTACATAAGGCCGGGATTAGCCACAACCGGGGCAGAGTTAGATTGGCGATACGAGCGAATACATCGAAAGCGATCTTCAAGTGTAAATTTTCTTGTTTTTGCAAACGCAGATTTTTGTAAGAACTTGAAACAACAGCTGTTTGACGTTGGTCCGATGTTTGGCATGACGTCATGTGTGTTGGCCAGTTCCAACCACTTTACATGTCGCATGTAAACTAAGGTATGTCGCGTGGTTTTCGTGCAAGAAAAGCTTGAATCGACATGCCGAGATTAGCTAAACTTGATTTTCACGAGAGAAATTACGAATCGAACGATGATAACGAATGTGTGATGCACGAAAATTGCCTTCGGAGCTTGTCTGAACTTACAATAATATGTATTCCGGACTATCAATCCCTGCTGAGCTTGTAAACCGGAGCAGACTATGAATAACTAATGAAATGCTTTGATATTCGATGGCAAAAATACTACAAGATTTTTTGACTCAATTTCTTGTGTCAACAATGCTCAATGCAATACAATATTGTACTTTCGGAATAAAAGAAACCAAAGAACGTCGCGACAATTTAATGGCGTAATACAGGAATTTTTTTCTCGGAATATTTTATTTACATACAAAAAAACCTATCTTCAAAGTTAAATTAGTGCCTATTGAACGAAACATTTTTTCCGTTAAACTACTTTTGTTTTGCCTGTATTATACAATATACAATACCAAAACTAATACGGTAAGAGGAGATAACATTTTGTATGACGAGCACGCGCGTAATGGAGCAAATATGTCGATGTCGAGACGATAAATCTTGTTTGTGAAGCAAAATGCGGCTGCCAGTTACACTGCTACGAAAATTGTAATAAATCTTTTACAAATCACGTGGAATTACATAAATCATCTGAAACGTAAGTTAAATTCTTTGTAAATAATTTATAAATAACAAGATGCATGATTTATGTTGGGGATTTGATTAGCCCAATCGAAAGGCTTTTATAGGATTAATCTTAATGTTGTTGTCTATGTGTTTATGTATTATATGTATAACGACCACGAAAATACAAAATGAACTCCAAAACATTTATGAATAAAGATTTTATGAAAACGAGAAAATGCTGGGCTATTTCTATTCAACAGATTTATAATATTACATTAGTTCTGTTATATGAAGTCGATTACGTTTTTCATAATTAAGTGAAGCAATTCATTGCGTCTTTCCTTCACTTTGATATAATGAACATTTTTAATATCACGTAATGTTTGCGGCGCACTCCGAGTTATCTTTATAGTCTCTCTGATAACTCGCTCTGGCTCCGAAATTTTGATTAGCTCAGTGACGTTAATGAGTCACGGACGTGCAGTTCTGTCAGCATAGTTCCGGGTGATTGAGGAAAATGGACGACAAAGAAAAAGGATCCAATTAATTATGAAGACACGGGATGTTGTAGCAGCGTAATATTTATTATATGTAGTGGATATCAAAGGCTCACTTTGTGGAGATTAGGAAAAAGTTCATTAAGTAAAGAAAACTTCGGAAAATTCCATTATGCCATACAATCTAGTACGTAGATGATAAACTTGATAAATAACTTCATCCATTTTATTACAAAAGAGTTACAACTTTAGACTGATGTATTTTGAAATTTTATTCCGACAAACGTAAAGTTCTTAATGCAAAATTAACAACTTAGACTCGGGTTTAACGCCAGTTTTTGTAATAAGAACTGTAAGTTTGTCGGATAATAGATCGAAATTTAAAAATGGCACCTGGGTCCAACCTTTTATATAAGCCCTAACCATAATACACTATGACCGCTTAACGATTCCGTACAATTACTTACGATTACTTAGTCAATCACGACATCTGCTATTAACGTATTCTCTATGACACAATGGTTTGGTTTGAACTGTCAAAATACATGTTGTCCGTATCGGTTGACATTTCGATTCCTTGCCGTGAACAAGCCACGATGCGGTAAGATTTCGCAGGGAACGATACAAAATTGGGGCCTTGTTTTGTAATAAAGCCGAATAAGTTTAAAATTGAACAAGTAAATCTTAACTATTCACACTTCTGTAACCCAATTGTGATTGTTAGCAATTCAACCACCTCGAATGTACCTCGCCAGTACAAGTGATAATTATGAACACGTTTTACATAATTAACACTTGAGCTAGCAGTGATATTCATTGGATTAGCAACAAACAGACGCGAATTAATTATAATCATGTTTATTTTTGGTGCCATTGTTTACTATTCTCTGTACCAACACAATCTACAGAATTGGCTTACATTGTGGTAAACAACATTGAAAACATAATATTAGGTATTTATTATTATTTTAGGGTATGTTACATAACCAAACTAATATGTTTTAATAAGCACACCGGGCAACAATATTTTAGTGCTAAGTTAAAAGGAAACTAACGTGATTACTCTGACCCGAACAACATAGCAAGTATGTAAATAGTCCGTAACCTTTCCAAAATGTTCAGGGAGGAAAGGTCTAATTCATTCAAGATTCCTCACTTGGCAAGTTTCTCTATACTCATTCACAGCATTAATGAATACTCCCTGTGTGCGGTCAAGTGTGTGTTTAATTTCCAGCTAATTGTGTACAAGTTGCGGGTAGTCGTAAAATGTGGGATCTGAATCATGGTCGATGAGATTCTGTGCTCGGCCCGCTCGTTTAGTTTCAGGCGTTGTGTATTGTAGTTGCTAATTGGTTGGGGTCAGGATAGAACATTTATCGGTATTTTTTTAAATCAATAGTAGAGTAACGCATTTGTTTAATCAATATTTTGCAATGCATCCGATTTGCATGATGAAGTCAAAAAGGCAGGTATGTACATATGTGCGATGAAAACAACCACTTCACCAGCCACGTTGAAAGTATACGTTTTAGAATATTTTACTCTTATCACTTGCCCTTTTTTCTATACTTCATTGCATAAAATTCAAAATGAGCCAATTCGGGCGAGCCGTATACAAAAATAAAAATATTATTAATTTCGTGCGAATCCAGTAATAAACCGTTCCAATAATCATCGGGATTACAGCCGCGAGTGTTTCATTTGATATCGAATCCCGAATATCGAATTTGTTACATTCAAAATTTTCTGTTGAGGAATCAAACCATTTCGCAAAGTGCAAATTGGAATTCAATTCCAGCGGGTAAAACATTACCTGGATGATTAAAATTGGCAATTAGAAAGCGCACTACCGCCTTTGATGCTAAAAGTGGTTCCTTTGACCACATTGCAACGTTGGAGGTAATCCAGGATGAATTATTTTAAGTTCACCTTTTAAATTGATGCAGACTAATATTCTACCTTTGCAGGAAAAAGAAAACATGTTATATGGCACACACGGCAGCGCCGTACTCTTAATAAGACGGCATACAGGGAACAACGCTGTTAACGCGCACACTCCATTGTTTTTCATGTGAACAAGTGAACAACTATGTAGTTCAATGGCGGCTAGAGGGAATGTTAGCAATAATCGTTCTGTTAGTACAAGACAGTTCTCATAACGACATCACTGTTTGGTTAGTTTAATGGTGTGTTCAGCATGGTGTCAGGGTAAACATGTTTCAAGTATTTGTTCTAAAGGAAGGGTTTCTGATACAAAACATGAGAAATAGGTAATTTGTATGTTATGGTGTGAAGATTTATCTCGTTTATGGTATGTCAATGTTTATAACCTTGTTCAAAATACGAAACTATTGTCGTCTTTGATCTCGTTTGGAAATCGTTGCGCTAGTTAAAAATACTACAAACTGAAACTTTTACTAACTTGAGACAATTCCGTGAAAACAGGACCGTTGTGCTCTTTTCAAAGTAAATCAGGCGCAAATTAAAGAAAATCAGTCTAAAACTTCATTCCGCGTTGTCAGAAGGCGTGGCGTATTCAAAGTACGCAGAACTTGTTTTTATTCTCGTATTAAAACTTCCCCTAATTTACTGCAGCTAGAAACCCACCTGCAACTATATTGTATAGCAAATGATAAGCATCGAAATGTGTACGACATAACTTTACGAGAAATGACGTAGTCTTTCTAAATCTGTTCCGTAGTTCAGCGAGACATTTTATCTCATAGCAAAAATAATGCTTAGCACAATGGCCGACTCATCCTCGTCAACTTAGCTTACGGTTGCAGGCCTCCGTCACTCCATGTACTTGCGCGCTATAAGTGCCTACCACCCAGCCGAGCGGTCTCGGTCCGCCGGCGGATCAAATTCAGTGCGGTTTTCGCAAGCGAAGCGCGCGCACGCCGTTCAATTTTAATAGTGCTGTTCGTTCGTACGCGTATTACGATGCCGTGTGGTGCCTTATGTGCTGTAGATGGGTGTAAATCAAGCAAAAGAAGGGATAAACACCTAACATTTTTCCATTTACCTGTCAATGAATAAAGGTAAGTGATAAATTATTACTAGTTTTTGTCGTTTACATTTTTTTCCATTCACATACCTACAATCAATTATTGCGCACAAACATACATACCTAAAAACCATACAAGTCAAACATCTCAGTTTGGCCTGTATGTCTGATCACCTCCTTTTTTTTAAGTTGGTTAAATATTTTATAAATGATAAAATTTTTAACTGCCACATAAAAGTCAGAACATATTCACAGTTCTCAATAACATAGATAAAAAGTTATGTTAATTTAATTTTATCGAAGAGGCAGCCCTGCGATTACTGTGGAATCGCGCGGTGCGAAGCAATCACTGCTGTACGCTTGAGCATTTAGGCGCATTTTAGCATACAGTGGTTGTTGACGCGAGGGAGTAGGCAATTATCGTAATAGGTATTGGAAATTTTCTACTGAGTGAAGTATCTGTTACGTAGTAACTATTCAGTAATCTGTGACGGTTGGATCTAGATGTTGATATCGATTTTTTCGCGGACTATTTTCACTAGCGTCTACTTTTGTTATTTGTAGTTACATTGTTCGGCATGTAAGGTATAATATCTCATATTCGTGCTAGACAATAATGTATGAAATGTGTCACCTTTCGTAAGGTCTAACTCTGAACTGTGTTGAAGATTAATAGGGTGTCAGTTATATCAGTGGTCAGTGACGACTTATTACATGTTACATAATTTCTGTTGTGAGATCAAGAGGATTCCAGCCAGTAAGTATATCGAAAATCTGATTAAATATTAGGCACTATAAAACTTCAAATACATTTTAATTACAACAGAGTTGACGTGAAGATATTGAAGAGGTCGTTTGTTGATTCAGCACGATGTTATAGAGCTGTGCAGTTAATTACTGGCAACACTCGTCGACGATGGCGTCCCGCGTAACACGCGAGCGTGACGCACTAACGAGAAAGAATCCAACTAACTATGTCGTTCATATAAGTGTGATTATATTGGTGAAGGATATTTATTGATTCTTAATAGATACTAGTTTAGGTTATTCACTTTTATAGACATCCTAAGTTTAATTTACATTGTGTCATCAAAGCATTCAAAGATATTTACCTCTATATGCATAGCACTCATTTAAAATATCAGCATAAAAATACAGCTCAAAACTTCTAGCCAATTATACAAATATACCTACGTTGTAGGCAAAACCGCACAAATGTTGTAAAATATTACAGTTTTCACAAAACAAAGTACCCCATTACTGCTCACTCGTTCATTCTGGACCACATAGTAGCAGGTATTACAATAGGATCGCCTAAAAATAATGCGCTTTTATAACCAGTCTAGCAGAAACGCAGTCAAGTTAGTGTTTTATTCGATTTCATTTTTACTGATACTTACCTACCAATTTGCTTTGAAGGCGGTTAACTGCAAAATATCAAACGCACAAGTTTTGCAATTATTGAAGTTCCGTGTAAATAAACCTGCATTTATTAGGATTAAACTGTTTGTTGGGGTTTACCTAATAAACAAACATTTTTACTAAGGAACAAAGCAACACGCTTCTCTTACTATATTGACAAAGCAAGTAATCGAAATTCAAATCGTGTACGAAGCACAAATACGGCGCCATGTTTGAAGCTCACAGCATGTTAATGATTGTGTAACAACGCTATTACTGATCAGTAGGAGACACGCTGTAAACAATCTATGTTACAGACCGCGATCTTTTTGTGACTCGTAACATAAGGCTAGCTGATGAAATAGTTTCGGTTGTGTGTTTAGTTTCGGACATACGGGTTCGCATTCGATGTATCACAAAGTAACTGAAAGCTCCTTGTAGTAGCAAAAAGTTGTTTTCTGATTATAGTACACGAGATAGTTATGTGACTCGTAGTGTCATTCCGTTTTATAAATCCGTTTAGTTCCTTTGATCGATTATGACTTTTTATCTTCAAATATCGAATGAACAATTTGCCTTTCTTCGTGTAACTGTCGTGTTCGTGTCCTTCAATATTACTGTTAAGAAAAATTGTAAGCATCACTTATATGACACGGTATTAATTTTATCTTGACTTGTTTATCCGTGTATTGATTATCTTGAAACTGAAATTTATACAGGCTTTACACATGAAAGTTCATAGTTCACCCATTAATTAACCAAGGGTGCGTCATATAACCCAAATGGTGGTTTGTTTAGGATACTAAACTTTATAGTTAATTAGAAATATCCTTTCATTAAAATGTTAGTTAATAGTTTAGATATAACCGTAGACCATAATTATGGAAACAAAGTAGTCATACCTCAAAAGCGAATATAGTATAAAGAAGTAACATATAACACCCTTATGTATAAAACAGACATAATAGTTCGTTCAGGCCGCAGGGTTATTCTCAAGTCCTAAAGTATTCACAAATCCCAACTACATAACTGTGTTATTCAGTTATTTAGGAGTATTGCGAGCGCCCTCCCATTAGGTAGGTCTCGTCAGCCGCTGGGTAGCACATGAGGTTAGGTTATTAAAGGAGACAAGCATAGTAGGAGAAATTATGATAGCCATTGAAATCCGTAATGAGTTGAGTGATAACAAAGTTTTTATGGCTTTGTTGAAATGAAAACCTTGTTGGAGAAATATTTACAAATGTAGAGTGAAGATAACAGAAAATGTTAGCAGATATTCGCTTTTCCACTCCAAGACAAGATAATTTAGCCTTCAACAATGTAAGACAAGCATAGAGCTGTTTTTACATTGTTTGTAGCATGTTAAGGCAAAGGTAATTTTCCTTAGGTTACAAGTTACACAGAAACCGAATCTTTTTAACCCTTTTTTTCTGATACAAGTCAACGTGCTTCACCCCACCGATTGTTACATTTGTATCCCTGAACTACGCCTACCAACCCGTAGATCTATTACAATTCCTGCTACACTAGTTCTGATTCCTTATTTACGAGTCTCCTATTTTTGTAGTGAGCTGAACATCTTCTAACGGTTCTAATAGGCTCTCGGATTTATTACGAATCGTTAATCTACAAGGGCAAGATAAAACCTTTTTATTTTTTTCTGATATTCTAGACAAGCATGGTTTATACCGTCCGTAAAACATTAAAAATATTACTGCATCTAGTTGTTGTTACAGTTCTAGTAATTTTCTCAATTTGTCAAAAATCCTTTGTAGCTACGTCTCAATGTTCCACCTATTCATCCTTATTAGGTTTGAGTTGCAATATATGGTAAAACGTTGTGTTTATATAATTAATTATTACTTTGACATAGACGTCATATTTGTCAACTTTAGCAATCAATTACCTAACCGACGCGTCCCACTAACTAAACTAGGAATAATTATAATTATCATTAACCACCCCATGTAATGTCTTAGCTACAATAAAACACGGCATTATTTTCACAGATGACAGCACATGCATAACACATTCAGCATAATAATGTTCAATTTATCACGTGCTTAGCAGATATTGCACATATAGGGAATATCTATGGAGATGTGACTTGCTCCCTCGACAGTGACTCGGTGAGAGTAGGTATATGGGAAAGTATGTAAGTAGATAATGCTTTATCTAGCGCAGGCTAGAGAGTATGCGTGTTAGGTGCCCACGTCTCATATTATGTGTTACGTATTGCGGCTATAAGCTTTATGAAGTGCAGCAGGGCTTTTTGAAATATGTGGGACACCGTGTTGTTACCCGGTTAGTAACAGATAAATTAAAATGCGCGGAACGTAGAAAAGTTCTTTTCGAGACCATTTTATAGCTAAGAACATGAAAACACCAAGATCTAGTTAAAACCACGTAACAGAACCACCTGAATACCCGCTAAAACAGAGCCACTTTTATAGCCACCAGTTAATGAATGAACTCCGCCCCACCTCACGTTAATGATAAAATTCCAGGGTGCTAAAAGAAAACCGGACAAGAGCGAGGGAGTAAGTAGGTAAGTAATTATTTATTACACGACTGCCCAAAAAGGAGTGTGTTTGTATGTAAGTGAGTTTCTTTGTTCCACCATAAATTACAGATAAATAAAATTGTCAATGCAGTCGGGGGACCATTCTGTGGAACACTTTTTAATCTAAGAGGTCCCCCGACTGCAATGACAATTGTATTTATCTGTTTAGTCAGGGAATACAACTTGTTTTTTTTTTACTTTTTAGTTCGTTTTTTTGCAGGGCAGTCGTGTTTTTATTTTTTTTTTAATTATTTATTTTTATTTACTAAAACATTTAGCCTAGGTAAAATGAGTGTTATTTCAATAAGGGATGGATATGGCTATTACATATGAGAAGACCCCTGCCCTTCAAACTAGGAAAATCCTGTATTTTGAAGGACAGTGTACTTTTAAAGCATTGACACGACTCATTGAGTAGGACTCGTTGACTTAGAACCTTGATTGTTTATAGCTCCAAGTGATCGTAGATCTACGTATTTCAAATCAATTTAAACTCGATGCCTTCACATGTTCCTAAGAAAAAGGGTCTTGACAGACAGACGGACAACTAAGTGATCCTATTGGGGTCGTGTTTTTTCGTTTAAAGATGAAATGAAAAACAGATTGAGAAATATAAATTGTCGGTGTAGTAGCTAGCTAATACACTGACAATTCAGTTATGGTAGTAGAACATGAGCTCTTTTGTCATTTTGAAACTCCTATGTTACCTTTGGCCACGGATATCTATGCCTTTGGGAGACATTTTGGGAAGGCAACCCTAAAAAAGTTCGCTTATCCGAATACAGTTTTTGATAGGAAGAAAAACGAAGAGATACGATAACACTCTTAAGAAATTTGATTAATGTCTCTTGTGTGTAGCTCTTCTTTTCTCATTGAGATAAGGAAAATATTTTGCTGAAAATGATATTATAACCCGAATTTTTCGTCAAGTTTTTTGAAGTATGACAATGTCTGTTCAGTAACACCATCATAATAATATCTTTATCTTACTAAAAAAATTAAAGGTTCCTTTCATTTTTTCCGTAAGGAACGGAGTTTGACGAAATCTTTAAAACTTTTAGTAACCCTGTCAATATTTATACCTAAACTTCAAATCCATTACCTAAACAGTAAAGATCTTTGAAAAAAATCTTTTGCCCTCAGAATAATACCAGAAGCATTAATTTATACATGTGAGGTTAATAATTACATGCTAAGGTAAACAATAAACATACATAAATTGCATTTATAAGCACTTGGGTCAGTAAAAAGAGTACTTACAGAAAAGCATTCAGCAACATTTTTACACGGAATTACCGTAATCTGAGCAATTAACCGTGTTGACAAGCCCAGAGGAGGTTCTTACAAAAAATGTTGACCTACTTTCATTAAACCATAAAATTAATTGCTATGAAAACAGTCAAGGTTCTTTACAAGCTATTTCGATTATAAGATGTTTAGCCCTGAAAGAAATACGCCTTGTCTTGGCCCTTGCCAAGCTTGCCAAGCTTGATTATTTATTCGATGTTATATTTTGCATATGGGAATAAAACAGCAACCTTGGAACCTTTGGGGTAAAAACAAGCCTTTATTAATGTAGGTTGTTTAATAATTCATTTTAAGAATGTAAATAAAATACCTAGGTATATATTATCAAGCATACGCCATATCTAAATCTCCTGACGATCGCAGCCTCCATTGCTTAAGACGCAGCGAATATACGTAAATCTCGTAAAGTATTCGCGTCGCGGCGGCTGAAGCGCGATATTACCGTATTACGAGTTTTTAACACCCATCGCGGAAAGACGTCGAACTTTACCTACTTAACACGAATTTCTACAAAGTTATCTAAAAATAAAAAAGATCATTGGCTTTACCCAATTTTAGGTTTTTCTTGTAAATCTCTTTAGTCTAATTATTTTATTTGTAATTCCAATATGATTTACTACATACTTTAATCTCATTACAAGAGCACAAAGAAGTAAGCCATGTTTATTCTTAAGTAAGCCTGAGTCAGCATTAAAACCCAAATAAAATATGCTTCTTAAACCCAATCAATTCAAATTAAACATCAATTTAATTTAATGATTCTGTTCAAACATAATTATTTTATTTATTTAATTCCCTTTTTTAAGGAATCGCTATCTTATTCCATCTAATTGATGCTTAAGTGCGATCAAGTATCTTTTGCTTCGGTATCATCATATTCAGGAAGGCGAACAGGAACGAAAAAAATATAAAACTAATTCATCGGTCTTGCATATTCATAATAGTAGGCGTTATCAAGAGCCCAGTTATTAGCCAAATAATTAGTCGTTCAATTAATGAATCGAGTCTGAACATGGCGCGTATCGGTAATTCCAATTAGACGATTTTTACCGATCACTAGTGATGAAAATGGAGCGCAATCCGTAAATCACTGAATATTGTAGATCATTCGACCGTGAGCACACACACAATAGAGCTGCCTGTCGTTATCTTTTAGTAGACTGTATTTCAGCTTCGTGCACACTGCTTGCTCATAATAGATTTATTGAAAAAACTACGGAGTCAGTGCTTTTAATTACAGTATCATTATTTCAGTACAGTAATGTCCTGTAAATTTTAAGTGCATGAAATTAAAAATGGTTGCTCTATTCAAGAAAAAATTGAAAATGGACTATATATTATTCGGTATAGAGGTGAGAGGGTATAAAGTTCACTCATCCTGTATGGAAAAGGGAGAATCGTTCAACCAAACGGGTGTTATATTTAGTGGGCAACTGCCTAACGATTAATGTCGGAATGTTGTAAATATGCTAGTTGTTCGGCAAACTCTGCTTGTGCGATGCAGGATTTAGCGTGACGTCAGTATGATGCGTAGTTTGCACGCTGTAGATGTCGCAGATAGATTGTAAAATCCGCTGCTTTACAAAATTGCTAGTTGTTTTACAAAACAGCTCGTGAAACGAAACCACAATTTATTTCAACCGCAATTAAATTACGACATAAAAAATTGTCTCTATTTCCCTCATTTTCCGATAGCAATTTCCTTTTCAGCTCAATCAGCGTGTCCACAATTCAATCATTCAAATGTCAGAATAAAAAGGTTCCATCTCCTATTTCGCATTTATCACCCGAAGCGTTCGAGTGGACGACGTGACCCCACAAAAGCCTTTTTTATTCCAATAATGATCTTGTATTGTCTAAAATAAAACCAAACTCGACGAAATCCATTGTCAAAAGCAAGCAATCTGTTAAATTATTCAGCAGGACTTGTTATTCTTTGCGATGTAAAAGAAGCGTCTTTTTACTATGAAAATATTTACGTTTCTTATGCACAATATACTTTTTCATGCGACGTTTCTACTTTCATACAATGTTACAAACTGATAACAAGTTTTCGTCAATGTTACAGTTTTATAGGACATCACTTCACTATGTTACGAAGAAAAACTAAGAAGAAAGGTTTTTGGCAAAGCTCGGCTTTAAAAATTACGAAAAGGATACTGAAATCTTTACAGTTTGTTTTTTCTAATTGAAGAATTCTTAAAAAGTCTCTCAGTATTGGAAAACTTGGAAATCTTGCATATTTTGAGTGCATATTATTTTAGTTGTCCATATTTTTTTACAAGAGTCACTAATGTCATCACAAATACTAAATGTAAACTCCAAATTTTTCAAATCCAGTAATTCGGTTAAACATTCTTACGTGAAAGCTACTCGAGACGACGAGAGAGAATTTGATAACGACACCTAGATACCACTGCTCCTGTCCGTATTATTCCTTATTATGCCTTCACGACTTCGGAAACTTGCAAAAGTCGGAAGCCGGCCACAAAGAGCGCCATTATCATTTTACTATTTCTATTATTTAATATTTACTAATACACAACAACACAATTTAATAATACCTTTCGCTCAAATGACTTTTCAGGCAATTACTTAGTTTTATAGGAGTAACCTATAAAGCTAAGTAATTGCCTGAAAGGTCTTTTGAGCGACAGGATAATCTGAAGGATCTAAAAAGGAACCGTTACACTTTGATAAGTGATCAAGCGTATTACCGAAAAGAAAAGAAAATTGAAAATAAACGGCCCTCAACAGAAGCAAGCTTGTTTAGTTGTTTACTATATACCTGCAGCAACAATGGATCTTATCGGATTACCATTACACCTCTAACAACCCAAACCTTCAGGAAATATTTACAGACGCGTTATGTTATGTGTTATGCATGTTATTCAAAAAATCATGTTTGGAACAAGAACTATACTGATCAACTAGGGTCTGAGGGTCTCTGGAAACTACATCAATGTGTGGTACCGAACTATGTATCACAATAATCTGAACAACTTCTGTTACGCACTGTGTATAAATATCAAATCTATATTAATAGTTGCTATTTATGTGGGTCAGATGGACCCCTCGCAGAACACATAAAGTTTACGATTCTTGGAGTGTGTCCAGGAGACTCCCGTCTGTTGTCAAAGCTTGCATGTTTCGCTCTTCGAAAAACTGTCGGCGATGTAAAAAATATTTGAGTGTGAGGGTAATAAATACAGTACAGCGTAATTGTTATGTGTCTCTATTAGCAAGAAAATATTATTTTTAAAAAGGTTGTTATCTCTAAAGAACCTAAATGTAACTCAGTTAATAAATATGTTTTGTCGCTATCCTGTAAGTTCTGTTCGACCCACGCTTGGAGAAAAACA
This sequence comes from Apamea crenata, assembly GCA_949629185.1. Classification (NCBI taxonomy): domain Eukaryota; kingdom Metazoa; phylum Arthropoda; class Insecta; order Lepidoptera; family Noctuidae; genus Apamea; species Apamea crenata. Next base: position 5,335,339 of record OX451371.1, on the reverse strand, counting down.
CGATAGAAAAGCAATATACAATCCAATAACAACACGCTTAAAGAGTACTTTATTTTATAATTACTTATTTACTTTTATAACTAGGTACCTACTTTTAAAACCAAAACTTGATAACATTTCGGTTCAACAAGGTTAATACTTTTATTTGTTTTATATTTTTCTTACGCGCATTGATCTTATCATTCTGAGCAAAGATTTTACCAAGCCAATAAAAGCCCTTCCAATACATATTAGATTGTATTTCGTATTTGATACACTTCTACAGAGCTCATGAAAACGATAACGTAAAACGAATTCGCAATATCAAATAAATCTTAAATATAGGCACGAGTTACACTCACGTTCAGCCCATTAATATAGTATGTGTGTAGCAACGGAGCCTTTCTATCTGGGCATCCAAATTATGTGTCTCGCTAAATATTATATTTTTTTATCAGTAAGAGGCCTACGGGGGCCGGGTGTGATTTAACGAGACACAATACCTAACGTTCCTCAGAACGACTATCAATCCAGTTAAGGGTGCTTGGTGGAGCCTACCCCCCTCCCCGGAAGTGTGCGTATATCAAGAGCAATGCAAGAACCCTGCAGTTAGTCTGTCCATAGGGAAAAGGTAGCCATCACTAACGTTTGGTTGGTTTGTGTTCGTAAACAACAGATTTCAAGGAAGCACTATAAGTAAAATTGGCCCTAACGAGTTGCGAGCTCGGTTCAGCCTTCCATAAGCGGTGTGACTGCCCTAAACGTCATGTCTTGGTTGTGGTTGTCTATAGTCTATCGGTAGAGCATGTGTCTACAGTATGTTGTCAAGTCACACCTTATAGCGGGCTTTCCCCGAGTCCCTACGACCAAACGCGTGTGTAGGATTTCTCGGTAACGTCATAGAAAGGAACAAGGAGGGATAAAATAGTCGGCACTCACCTGATCGTTCACAAACACTTTCACTGAGATTCACGCGCCTTACACGCTACTTACATACATTGATAGTAGGCTAATATAACCTAGTCTAAACCAACACGTACTATTTAACATATTTAATAACATCCCGCTCTCTCGATCTCTCAACAAACACACTGGTTCTATGCTCGCTATTCCGCGACAGCCCACTCGGACATAGCCTCGTGGCATTCCCTAAATATCCTAACTTAACTAACGTGGACTAGGAAGTCCGTCTCCTATAGCGGTTCGACACCGACTGCCCTGACTTATCACCTCAGCCTTCTCACAATTCCTCCTAAAAACTACCACGCTTAGCTCAGCCTCCGTCCATCTACTCTCAATGTATGTAAGTAGCGTGTAAGGCGCGTGAATCTCAGTGAAAGTGTTTGTGAACGATCAGGTGAGTGCCGACTATTTTATCCCTCCTTGTTCCTTTCTATGACGTTACCGAGAAATCCTACACACGCGTTTGGTCGTAGGGACTCGGGGAAAGCCCGCTATAAGGTGTGACTTGACAACATACTGTAGACACATGCTCTACCGATAGACTATAGACAACCACAACCAAGACATGACGTTTAGGGCAGTCACACCGCTTATGGAAGGCTGAACCGAACTCGCAACTCGTTAGGGCCAATTTTACTTATAGTGCTTCCTTGAAATCTGTTGTTTACGAACACAAACCAACCAAACGTTAGTGATGGCTACCTTTTCCCTATGGACAGACTAACTGCAGGGTTCTTGCATTGCTCTTGATATACGCACACTTCCGGGGAGGGGGGTAGGCTCCACCAAGCACCCTTAACTGGATTGATAGTCGTTCTGAGGAACGTTAGGTATTGTGTCTCGTTAAATCACACCCGGCCCCCGTAGGCCTCTTACTGATAAAAAAATATAATATTTAGCGAGACACATAATTTGGATGCCCAGATAGAAAGGCTCCGTTGCTACATAAATAGGTAGACAAGAATGTACGCACGGTTGCTGATTACACTGGAATTATCCTCTAAATTGGGTAGATTAATAAGGAAGTGCGAGGTGACGATTTAAAGTAACCACTTCGGCGTATAGCAAGCAAGGCAATCGTAAGGAATTCTGCAACCGACTGACGATGCGGTACGCTTGCGCTAGTTTTGTATTGTCTTAGTAAGGGTGAGTAGGCCGTTATGAGGGGTTATTACTACTGTACGCGTCCAGCATTTCTGGAAACTTGTCTCGCTCAATGGTAGAGGCACTTCGCAGTCCTTTACCTTAGGATTGAGTAAGACATGCTTGAGTGTAGGGAGCGTGTCTCACTGGAACCGCAGCAGGTTCTCTCTAGGCCTATGCAAGTTAGGACTGGTGGTACACGCATGACGTAACAGCTGTTGTAAAGCGGCCCTACGTCTCTGGGGTGGGTTACTCGATTATTGTAAGAATATTCAGTAACGTAACACAAAACAATGTATTCTCCAACGCAAGCGTTACGTGCCATTTACCCTTTTGTATTCCTCTCATCTCTTGTAGCTTTCATAATCAAAAGAAAAGTAGATTTCCTTTCCTTAATCATCTTTTATGGATTCCCAACCCTATTTTATATTGCAATTGTTTTCTTAAATCCCTCCTTGCTCCCCACCTCTCCAAGTCGGAGCAAGGCAAACGCTTCTTGGGAATCCATCACCATAGGTGGAAGGGTGTCCAGTCTGGAGACGAGCCCTACAGAACAGCACGGCGGAGGGGTGCTGTTCTCCCCCGCAAGGGGGACCTACCCCATTTTCCTGACAGTTCCACATAATTAGGAAAATTGAAAATTTTATCAGCCTAGGGTAATTTAGGAACAGTCACAATGGGTAAGCAACTTCAATATACATAGCATTGTGTTACGTCATTTACTTTCTTTTTTACCCGATAATAACGAAGTTTGTGACTCCCCATATTCTCCTTCAGTGTTTTTTTAAATTATATTACTTAGTGAAGCATTTCTTTACTGCGGTCTCTACCTAGTTTTACATATTTAAGAGATTCGCTGAATGAAGTGAGGGAGCGATGGTAGAAAGAATTTATGCAATTGTGTTACATAATAAAACTGTAGGTACATTAATTAAAAAGCTCTTGAAATGTTTACAAATGAAGTAGCGAACGATCGTGCCATTAAAATAGACGAGTCATTGAGCTTGGCAGCAGTTCACGTTGCTAAGTGAACACGTGAGGATATAATTGGAATGTAGTTACGTGGGTTTTTCTGTTTTTGCATGCTCTTCAAATGTGGTGTGTTGACTTTTACAATCTCAATGTTTTGTGTTATCATCAAAGTAGGAATTAACCAACAAAACTCGCAAGTTACTATGATACCTACTACATAATTTCAATTTATAAGTTCACGCGATAGAAATAAATCATAAAAACTTGAAGTTTGCAAACAACATTTTAATTACTAACTCTCCCTTCTATCTTGTGTATTCCAGGTGTTTCTCATAATTTTACCTAAGTTTGTTTAATCATCAAGTTTGTTTGCGACATCAACGAGAGTCGCTATTAAAATAATTATGACAAATTATGCTTCAACATATGGGACAGACGGATGTTCAGTTAGATAAGTGTTTGCTCCAACATGTTAAGTACTTACCTCTGTAAGTAAGGCGTCTCAAAACGACCCCGCATCGCTATAACTCTTGATTATGAAAATAAAAACTGTGACACATTAATTCATTTGTCAGACACTAAATAACATTGTAGTCCAATATAACCACACCCTGGTTAAGCCTTACATACTTCACGTAGAGTTTCAATATATTATGATGTCTTTGCGTAAGGGATAAAGGCGGATGGGCATTTATGTAAGGGATGCGTCCCTATCGACCATTAATAACCAGATAAATATGTCGTTGAAAATAGCTTTTGTCATAACTTTAACTTATTACTTTGGCGGTAACTCTCATTGTATTAAAAAATCGTTATATAATAAGCAGTTGTCCCAAACTTTGTTGAATGCCTTAGCTACGTCGAAGAATAACATGCCCGTCATCGCGTTACGCTGAGAACCAGCGATTAAGGTCTTCAATAGTTAGGAAAGAAGCTCTAATTTTGACTTCAGCATCAACCTTGGCATGGTTTTTTGTTTCAGCTGTAACTTTTTCCCACAATGATTTCAGACTAACAACCATGGTACTAAAAGACAATCATAAAAAGAGCTTTTCAACGACATACGTCCGGTCGTTATTGGTTTATTTTATCGCATCATGCTTTTTCATGGAAATAGGAAAAGAAAATGTAAAAGTGGCAACTATTTGATTTTTTACACCATTGATTTTGTGCAAGCGTACAGGTGCAAGCTTCTGTTAAAGTTCTATAAAAAGGTTTGCAATTTTAATGAACAAATAGCAGTGAGTTAAACTTCACTACTTTGCTGAACGTTCCTCTGCCTCGGGGTGCAATATCACCTCGTTAGAGACACAGAATTGTACTTTGAATTTATAATACGCTACGGGTTTAAAGTGGTATTCACACTCGATAAGCACACAAAATCAGTTAGTCTTTATAAACAAACTTGTACTAGTTTACAATAAACCTTTTTATCCGCACATTAGACATCAGTAATGAGTTTGTTTTGCTTTTCAGCATAGGCCTCCCCCAGACCCCTCTACAGTGAACGATCGTGAGCTTTCTTTCCTATTTGACTTGAAAGAAAATTGCTTGCCACACAAATACTGTCGTGTGCCGCATTTATTTATTTATTTACAATTACAATAGCTTGCGCCAATGACAGTAGTACGCATATTACGATTGACGGATCATAAAAGTAACAGGATACTCCCCACATTATTAATTGAGTTCCACCTTTAAGATACCGAAGCAATCACTTATACAATTTGTCACGAACATCCATTAATTAGTAAATCCACCAGTACTACGTCGACACGACAAGATTAATTTTATTTTATTCATAAGCATGACACGATTCTCCAGACGGTGTGGTTTGACAACGACTATCACGGCGAGGCGCGTGGAGGGATTATAGCCCTAATTTTGTTTCGAGAAAATTTTATACCTCGGAGTAAAGACCGCGCGCAAAGTCTTGCTTAAGGTCATTTTGGTCCGTTGTACGAAATGAAAAAATTACGAAGACGAGAAAAAAAAACAAATATGACACTGGACGAGTCCCGTTTATGGTCGAGTGCGTTGTAACATTTTATAAGCAGCGCTTCTGCTTACCCAGCACTGGGCACGTGAACGAGCAACAATTTGAATATCGTTACAAAACCCGCAATATTATAAATGTGAAAGTCTGTATGTTTGGATATTTGTTACTCAATCACGCTAAAACGGCTGAACGGATTTGGATGATATTAATCACACAGTTTTAAGAATTTGATATTATTTTAATTTGAAATACTTAAAAGTACTTACAGTATCAAATAAACAAGTTTGCTGTTACAAACTAATATAAAATACTTGAAACATCATCTTAGCCTTTAATTTAAAATATCTTGTTTCTGCTTTCACTTAGATTCCAATCAAGATCAAGTTGGTTATTTAAATTTGAAGCAAAACAGACGAATATTATTTTAATAAAACGAGATATTTTCTAGTGGATCCTTTATAAGCTGAGCAATTTAAACGTTGGATAAAAAACTTTGCAGAAAAGCAAACATCTGTATTCAGATTTACAGAAAAAGGAATCATTTTATCGAAGTATTGTAATCATTACAATGAAATGCATAGTTTACCCAAGTGACCTTTTTGTTTTGTTTCATCCCTGCATCAATTCCATGCTCTCGTAGGTAGGTATTTATGTTCAGTAGCCTGGTACTACACGACAATTACCACTTACCCGTGTACTGTGTAGTTGGTGGCGACCTAGATAACGTTAAGCGTTTCCTGCGAGGAGCAACATTTAACACTCATAAGGTTTTCCGTCGTTTGAAGTCTTCGGTTCGAGCTCCTCCGAACCAAACACGTCTTGAACTCTCTATTTACATTACAATCATAACTCCTTGGGGCCGAGGAGATGAACTCCTACTTTACGCATGCGTGATAAATCCTTTACCATTTGGAATCTTAGGTTAGGGTTTAGGGTAATAATTATGTTTTGATAAACATAATTGCAAAGCCATTATAGTGGCACTAGCTTCTGCCCGCGGCTTCGCCCGCGTGGATGTCGGAACTTATCCCACGGGAACGTGCTACCAGGATAAAAAGTATACGTGCTTCCCCAGGATGCCATCTATCTCTTTGCCAAATCAGAAGTTCAGTGGTTTAGGCGTGAAAATGTAACGTACAGTTTCAAGTTCAAATCCTCCCCTAAAAAACCGAATTACCCCTTTTTGTCCCGTCAGGGATCAATTTTCGACAACTTTACATACTTATTATTAATTATTTTCTGTCGAAAGTATCAATGCTGAGTTTCGAGTTAATCGGACCGCACATTCAATTTCTTCCACACAAACTTCAACACCCCTATATCCTATACCCTTTGAGGGGTAGTTTGAAAAACTTATAATGATAAACTTTATTACTTACTTAGGCAAGTATTGTTGCCAAGTTTTAAGTTTATTAACTAAATTAATAAGATTTTTCATATAACTGTACCCCGCTTTTCACCCCCACAGGGGTGGAATTTTAAAATATTCATGAAAATTCATAACTTGACTCAAAGATTATTTATACCAATTTTATAATTAATCAAGCCACTTATTATAATCCTCCCATGTAGATTTTCGAAAAACCCTCATACGTGTTATTATTTATTTTTAGTCATAGGTACACACACACTGAGTTTCGAGTTAATCGGATCGCGCGTTAAAATTCTTCCACACAAACTTTAACACCCCCATAGCCCCTTTGAGGGGTAGTTTTGAAAAACTAATAATGATAAACTTTATTGCTTACTTAGGCGAGTATTCATGCCAATTTTCAAGATTATTAACCTAACGAATAAGATTTTTCATATAAACTATATCCCCGCTTTTCACCACCACAGGGGTGGAATTTTGAAAAATCATTTGGGATGTGTTCATAACTTGACTCAAAGATTATTTATACCAATTTTCGAGTTAATCAAGCCACGCTGTAAAATCCTCCCCTGTAAAATTGACTACCCCTTTTCAGGCCGTCAGGGGTAGATTTTCGAAAAACCCTGATACACATTATTCTTCTCTTTCAATTTTAGGTATAAATACAGAGTTTCGATTAAATCGGACTGCGCGCTAAAATTCTTCCATACAAACTTTCAAACCCCCCAATCCTCTTTTAGGGGGTAGTTTATAAAAACAAAAAATGCCCAACTTCATAATTTACTTAGATAAGTATTCGTGCCAAGTTTCAAGTTTATTAACTCAAGGAATAAGATTTTTCATACAAACAAAATCCCCCCATTTCACCCTCTTAGGGGTGGAATTTCGAAAAACCCTTTCTTAATGGATACCTACTCTTCACAAAGAATACACCCTCCAAATTTCATGTCTCTAGGACCAGCGGTTTAGGCTGTGCGTTGATGTCTCAGTCAGTCAGTCAGTCAGTCAGTCAGGACTTTGAATTTTATATATATAGATAGTGATAGTTAAGTGCCAATTCGTGATTGTAATAACCTGGATAACTCACGGTTACTATCTAAACAGTTGAGGCAATACGTCAAATTAACGACACAACTTATCACATTAATACTCAATAACTAACAATGGTTACCATTAATCTCAATTAGACCATAATAACAGATTTCTTGTGATAATACTGTTTGAAGTAATTTGTTCTGTTGTGGTTGAACTAAGTCGTGATTATCACTGACTCTCTCGGTTCACTGTTGTACGGCACAGTACAATGTAGGAGAAACTCTGAGCACTACCATCCCAAAGGGGTTTTGTTCATTCATACAATGTGTAGTTTTCTAAAATTAACTACTGCTACGTGTGTTGGAGTTTCACCTGTGGCAGGCATTACAATAAAATGATTTCCTTTTGTGTGCATTATATATAATGTAATGCGTTCGAGTCCCATTTAAGGGAATTACGCTTAACTTATAGCACTGGCTCATCCTGCGTTTGTAAGGGTTGAATTGTTTAATTTTATTAAATAGGTCCATGTGCAAAGGATAATTTCAATTGCATTTTGTTTCTAAATGTCATATCGATAGCCAACAGTGATGTGTGTGTAAACTACTGTCTACGAAGAAAAAAAATGTTGGTCCTCTGTTATCGACAGTCGTACGCTTATTAATACTGCGCTAATGATTCCTTCATCCATGTAGGTGATGAGCTTGGTGAACAATTTGAATAGACAATGAGTAACTACAGCTTAGGCACCACAGTTAATGTAGAAGGTAAGGTCTAGCAAAAATCTGGCAGGGGGCGATCACTATTTTTGCTGTAATCGTGTAAGAATTTGTATTCATGAAACACCGTCATTATGTTTACGTGAACTCGTCTCATTATAATAAAGTTTCGTTGAATAATTGAAAAACATATTTTCGCTTCACATTGTTTCCATGGACACACTACATTATCACCGCAGGATGTGTACGGAGTTATCAAACACATGATTTCTTACCTAGATAAACAGCCCATACAAATATACAGAGCTTATTTACGAAATCATACTTATAGGCTTTTAGTTCGATTATATTTCCGTGTTGATTCCAACAAACTCGTGTTATAAAAGGCCATTTCATTTGTATTAACAACGTTAGGACAAAATTACTTCAAAGAAAATTCCAGATCATTCATAATGAAGGTCAGATTAGTCTGACCTTAATATTTATTGTCTGTCTAGACACGTAGTTAACCTTCGTGCAGCCGAGAAAAAATGTCAGAAGAAAAATTAATTTGCTTTGACTCGGGAAAATACCTATTATCGGGGTCCTAACGTGTTTTAGGTAGGTTTGTTGAGGTCAAATGGCTAGAGGCGAACACGTAGATTAATAAACACAGAGAGAGGAAAATAGTTAACTTGCCGTAAGCCTGAAACATAATAATAGTCATGCACGCCTTATTAAGCAGTTAAACATTGCCTGACTAAACATACTCTTTATAAATAGATATGCTTCTCCCGAGGGCTTTCTCAAACTGTTAACATGTTCCAACTACACCAATCTCTTGCAAGAACACTGGGATAATCAGCACACTGTCTCTAATATCTAACACCATATCTGCTAGCTGCTCGAATCAAGCAGCTCGTGTGGTAAGATTAGTTTCCGTAGGTAGGTAGGTATACAATAATATGCGCCCACTAATTACAGCCAACCAAGTAATAATCTTAGATCAAGTAAATTTTATCATGGATATTATGTTCTCTGTAATATTGTACCCGACTACGGCAAAGCCAAAGGGAAGCCAAAACTCTACGAAAGCTTAAATGAAAATTTTCGCAATTCTGCTGTATTTGCTATCGTAACGAGTAAACAACGACCGACCAAATTGATGTTTGACTGACTGACCAAAATCGACTGAATGTGTATAAGTAAACAGATTAGTTCGCACATTGATTTTGAAAATTCATTGACTCCATGTGTGTTCTATGGAATAGAAAGATAATATAAATAGGGCTGTTACTGTCACGTCTTTTTCCTAAATAATTAGCTGGAGAAATTACATTTATATATTACGGAGAAGGTACGTTTAGTTATCATCAGCTATATTTTATCTATTGTCGGAGTACTATGGATAGTGTCTATTAATGCGCAATAGAAAAACCGTTTGCAGTTCAAATCAAATTACAATTTACGAATCACATACTGTAGGTACAGTCACGAGCAAAAGTATGTATACACTCGGCTTTATTTAAAAGCTATTTACTCCTTTATTTTTTAATGAAATTTTATGTTCTTACGATCATAGCATTTTCGAACCCATAGGCTTATATAATGTGACCTATTTCAACGTTGCATTCGTTATTTCACGAAAACATCGCAATTGAAAGTGGCCAAGTGTTGACATATTGGTGCTCGTGACTGTACACGACACGACGATACGGAATGCGAGACAGCTTCTGAGCAAATGTGGTCTGTACAATGTCCAATGGTGAAGAGGAGGCTGCTCCACACCGCTCTTGTAGCTCTCGTCGACTCGCGCGACCGTCAGGCTAGACTCTGCCGAGCACCACCTGGTGGCGCTGGCGTCCCGATCAGCTGAACGACAGACCAACGCATTTTCGACATATTTTATTTTAACTATATTTTGTTGTTAATTGTAAGTGGTTAAATGGCTAAATAAGGCCTAAGTAATTATTGTTTCCAATTTTAAGGTTCGTAAACTCGAACCATTTATATCAATTAAAACAATTACAGGTACTTTTGAATTGTTAAGGGGTCGGTCAGTCAGAAAGATGAAGCTAGTTGCCGTAGTAGCTATGGAGAAAAACGAGCGAGAATCTCCTAAATGTTTCATTTAGGAATCTTAACTATACAAAGCCAACGCCAACAATAGCGACTTAGTCTTCTAATATTTTTTTATTTTTTTTTTAATTTATTTATTTATGGGTTTTAGTCAGTAAGAGTCTGACACTCCCTTCCACTCCACCCAGAGCGGGAGGGGTCATTTGATGATTTCCCAACCACAAAAAAAAAGTCTTCTAATATATAATATGCGATCCTAAATCTTACGAACGAATCACATTCAATAAAATACTGTTACTTTGTGCCTGTAGAAACATGAATACCGCTAATAGACTAACAAGATTGAATTGCATAATATCATGCCACTTTCACAGCATTATTTCTAGCCTACAGTTTATTACACCGTGGCGTACCCACACAGGGACACATTTGCATGCAAACGCGAATATATTCGCAAATCTTCAAATTCAATTATCATCAGTGACACTCGCGTTCACCCGACGCGGTGACTCTAACTGTGAGAGCTTTATCAGACTAATGTGATTATAGGTAATCATTTCATCTAAATTGAAATTGAGCTGGAAATGTTTGCCACGATGTTATTTGACTCAAATGAGAGCAAATAGCATAAAATGTCGGCTACGTATTATTCTTTCGATTTCTCAGCAAAGACACATAACATTAACAAACTTAGATCACTAATAACTACCGAACTTGTCTCATTACTGGGAGACAATCGTAAAGCAAACACATATTGGAATGGTATTCACGTAAACTTTTTTCTATGTACTAAAGTAGGTAGTGAAAGTCAAATGTATCAACAGGATGTATTGCAGAAAGAAAAGTTCAGCAAGGGGCTAGTGAACTTACAACAAACAATATAGATAGTTCCCAAGGGATACTAACCATTATCATGCACGAGCAAGGCCGAGCTGTTAATCTAACACCCTTTTCCCAATAATGAAGTATACTCTTGGGGATCCGAAAACGCGAGAAATGTGTATTTTTGTTTGTGCTACTAGGTCCGACTGTATTTGCCTGGGATTAGAGGTTTTTCCTTAAAAAATATTGTCACCAATTTAGGACTTTCTCTGATACATTGAGTAATGAAACATCACACCAGTAGTGCCCGAAGATAGGCAGGAGTGTACTGTACGGTATGTGTAAAGTTATGATGACGTTGCAATGTTTGCGAATCAACAATCAATAGTTTACATTAGTTCAGCCGGTACAATAACATTCCTTGTGTTATTACAAGCGCAAATCATACTTACCAGTAGGTTGAGTAACTAACCAACGATCTATTCACATAACTATGTCTGTAGTCATATAATTAGGTCGGTTAAAAATTTGATGTTCCACAATATTAACACTAAACGCGTGGATCTGCGTAAATTAAACTATAGATGTTATTTAAATTTCCATATATTTCAAGATGCACTTTAGATGCGGTTTAGTAAACTGACAGAAACTGTAGGTAAAGGTTGTAACGTCTCTCCCATTTTACTATTTGCCTCTTGGCCAACCATAGACATCTCTCCTGGAACTGAATAAATCTGGATCCCCATGACGTCTATTAAGGGGTGCTTGATGCAGTAGTCCGTGGGCACATCGTCTGAGAGGTGCAGTTCCTCCCCAGTCATGGTAGTCTTCGTGCTGACACTTGATTTCAGCCAGGCTTACTATGCAGACAAAAAGGACGAGTAGTTTAAACATTTTGCAATCGCCTTCGAATTCCAAAAGATTACTGAATTTTTAATAGACCCTGTAGATATATTTATATAAAGGAAATAAGATAAATCAATTAGTTTCACAAACCAATCTGTATTTGTTTCTGTTGTAATGATCAAAATTTACTTGTAAGAGCAATAAATGAGCACAAATCAATTGTTATCGTTCAGTGTATCCAATTTGACCATTAAGTCAATTTTATTGACATGAAGTCTTATTACCTGTAGAATTGAGCAAAATAAACACAACAACATGCATAAACAGCATCTAATGTCCAATAGGGGAGCTGGTCCACTTTTGGACCGCTTCCCCTCTGGGCATAAAAATTTGTGTCTAAAAATTCTAAAATACCAATAGCGTTGCACCGGCACTTCAGTAAATTAAATTGATTTATTCAACCATTGATGTTTGCTATTCCTGGTTTACACTTGTATACCTAATAATAGAATTTCAATCAGCACGAATGATCAATCTGCTGTTATACACAAATAGTCGTTCGACCACTCTGTTTGGAACAGTAACATCTACTGCCTAACGAGACAAGCATTGTACGCGTGCCAATTCGGGAGATGTATTGTGTTCAGAGCTGCTAATGCATTAACTATTAATATCTAGTTTCTCTTTATTCACCACCTAGCGCTCGTTACAGTTTAACAGTCCGTAAGCGTGAGTTGTCACGCTGTCCTCTGTCCTCGGCGACACGCACGTGAGCCAATGTCCAGCATTATTACCTACTCTCCCGGGGCCTATAACTTTTAAGGTGCACATACTTCACATTCGCCTTACATACACACGATAATCACACCAAACATTACCTAATAAGACGTCAAGGTACACTTCCTTCTTTCAGTATATTCAGGTATGTATAACCTACCTGTTTAGTGTCGTGGTGGCAAGGGTCAAAGGTTGCTGAATGACAGCCTATCATGATACCGTAACTACAATAATAAATAATCGATACTTTTTCTAAACAGAAATAATCGTTACACGACAAGTGAGTAGATCTACTCTTGAAAATATTTTAGAAATTTCTAACAAAGTTTGGACATTAAGAACATTGGCTAGGTCTTACTCGCTAGCGCTTTACCTGACACTCCGAAACGCTCCAGAGCTCTAATTAGAATATTTACTTTACATAATGTATGGTTAGAAAGGAGGTGACTATCGAAATGTCGTCTGTAAGAAATGTATGAAAGAAAAACACATGTGGCGCCGACCCCAAATAAATTGGCATAATGGCAGGAGAATGATGATGTTGACTTAGCACTTATTATACCGAGTCCACTGCTCTCTCTAATTCCGAGGATTTTTAATTTGGCATACGAGTACCCAAAGTGAACCTAATAGTCAAAGGTAAGCGTAGTCTTGGGTTGGAGCCCAGACTGTGTGATAATTTAATTATTTCTGTCTTACAAACCAATACCCTAGAAACGTTTTGTACTATTTGTGTCTGTCATCCAATATATAAAAGGTACCATTAGAACCATTGTGATCCAAGCGCCTTTAAATTTCACCCTTCATGCCCCATATTTTTATAATAAATCGCATTAACCAGCCCAATTTTTCATAAACGATAGTCGTAAATCATGCGAACTTAATTTGATGGGGTAACCCAGGTGTCCTAACCGAAAAGATCGTTCGCGCCAATACGCGATCGGCGCGTTTATTACGTTAATCGTTTGTTCGTAAAAGGAATGTCGACGCGACGCGCGATCAAAGGCCAACCTTTCTTTAGATTTTACTCGCCAACGGTTTTGAAAGAAAAATAATAGCTACGAATGTGAAAATATTTACGGTCAATGTGCCACTACCAGCACGCGCCGTGTCGTTCCTTTTAGTTTTTGTTGCGCGATGGAAATGTTCATGGACTTCCTCCATCGCGGGAGTGATAGAGAGGCACGGTGGTTTTAGCCGGACTCTTACCGACTAAAACCACCGCGGTGCTCCACCCTGGCCTATGGCCGGGGTTTCAGGATTTGCATAAGTATTCACTGCTCCCCCGACAGGCCCCGACCCGCTGTTCCTCAGCGGATCCCACCACCCCATGCGGCAATTCCCACAATGGTCGCACCCACTCTCGAATGCCGCGCGTGGAACACTGCGGCGCCAACTCGGGCCCGTCTGGTCGGACGACGGACGCCTCTAGTCCGCCGCCCGCAGGCCACCTCTCATGGAGTTCGCAGATCGCTTTGCACCCTTCTCGGGCGCCCGGTGCGTCTCCTGCGGGAGGGGAGAGAGGATGCGGCTTCTCTCTCCGGCTCGGCCGCCTCCTTTGCAGACATGAAATCCTCGCAGAAGGAGGCAACCCCGTCCCATGCGCTCCCACTCGACCATCGATTAAACGATGGCCGGGAGCTAGAGATCTCCCCGCCTATTGCCACGGTGAGATCATGGCGCAGCCCTGCCCAAGCTGAGCACACCTCCAACGTGTGCTGCGCCGTATCTTCCAGGAAGCCGTAAGACATATAAGCTATACGACACAGGTACTTCCCAAAGGAGCCGTGGCCGAACAGTACCTGCGTCAGCCAGGAGCTGAGGGCGCCATGCCGCCTCGCGATCCACGCCTCCATGACGGGGCTTACCGCCGCTATAACGCAGCGTGTCCCGTGTCGTTCCTGACACTTCTATAAAAACCTGAATATTTGTTACGCCCGAGTTTATCAACACTAACTAAAATAATTGAAAACCTTCTAACTTTTTAATTTCTCTTTTTTTACATATTTGCTTTTAGCTACTTTGTATTAGTGTGTCCTTACACAATGATGTATGATTATTTTATAATGTGCGTTTTATGTGGGTAAAATAAACAATTTTTCTTTCTAGCTTTCTGCATCTTATTTGAGATTCATAAATAAAAGATTTTCAAACTACTCGAGAAGTAACTAGGCCGAAGTGCTGTGAGCAAAGTAAACATAGAATTGTAGTACTTTCGTATATATTTTTAACAGTGAATGTTGTTGTTTAAAAGCTGCTGGCTTAGTGAACAGTTAAGGGATTTAGTTCAAGTGTCTCCAGCGCACTAGTTGAGCGCTAAATCTCAACTGCGACACGATGTCTGTACTTCGGTGTGATTATTCAGGTAGGTATTATAGCTAGCTTGTAATACGTTCCAAGGCACAGCACACGGATATCAATTAGCACAAGAAATACGGAGGATTGACGAGCGAGCTAGCCTAGGTTATTAAGTACAAAGTTCACAAGCAGAAGAAGCCGAAAGCGTAAGAACATCGGCCAGGATAACACGGTACCTACGCTAAGCGGGTATAAGCATAACAGTAAGCAGTTTAGAACATAGGACAATACGAAAAGAAATTCCTTTTACTTTTTTATCGCGACACTAACTCAAATAGAAAACAGTTGTGAGTTCAGAGTACAGAACTTTATCGCTAGATAAATAGGCCTGACAGGGTTAAAATAAAGCGAGTACTTTAATAGTAACACAATATAAAAATAATGCCTCTCCCTTAGAGGCTTATCAGAGGATACGCGATGGCTTGCCAAAAGTTATTCCTTTAATCGAAAACGAAGCTTTTCGCACTTCACTTTGATTTATTTTTCCTGCTCCAACTGTAAGCAAAATTGAATTTGCATATCTTCGGGGAGTGCAAGCCTTAAATCAAGGATTTATTTGCCGCCTTTAACCGATAAAGTGCAAATATTGTTTTACATTTCATGTTATTTAAATTGAAATGCCATTAGCTTTTTCTTTACTTACTTACTTATAATAATAATATTTTATTTGCAAAAAACATGGTATACAAGATGGTACACAAGATGGATGGACGGATGGTATTACAAGTTTGGTCCAACAAAGATTAACTGTGGAAAAAAAGATTTACGGAAAAGAACGTAGGTAGGAACAACTACGATGTTACCTCAGGGACACACGATGCAATACTACCTGAAAAATGCTTTTTATAAACTGTTTCATGAAACTTATCGTGTGAATTATCAACATTTTTGTTGGAATATCTGTGTCTGGGGAGCTTTGTTGTTCAGCGCTATGGAGTTAAAGCTTATTTACTCAATACATTTCTATGCAAGTAGTTGATACTCAAGTTTATAAGCCCGAATCTATTGGCGGTGATGGTACCGTCATTTCTCCAATATTAACGAAAAAGGCTTCAACAAGAGTAACAAGTTTATTAAATGCATTTCTCCGAAGCGCCTCGAACTGTTTTGTCGTAATTGACGTTCCCTCCCATTCAGGAAGATAGTTTTGTAGTGATTGGCTACAATTATTTTTTATTATTTTATGAATATAGGCATTTTTTTTCCATTAGGAAAATTTATAATTTAAATATTATCTGTACCAAGGCTGCTGCGTCGTGTATTCCTTCCTAATTGGTATAATTTCAGTAGGTACCTATCACAGTTTACAACCCTTTTTTAACAAGAATGATATTTTTCCTTGTTGTAAGAGACAACAAGGGGTTGATTAAGATAAAATTCTGGTCGATTTCTTTGTACATCTTTTTTTAGTATCTAAGTACGTATGTTCTAGGTTAAATAAATTACAGGATAGATTTCTGTGACAAAGTATAAACGTGATTTTAGGTATATATTCATCGCAGGTAATTGGCCTGCAACGAGCAACGTCAGCTGTATAAGGTACGTCCTGCGAACAGCGGGGTCCTAATGACCTGAGATGGGACACAAGATTACCTAGCAACAGAGAGACCCTCTCAGTAGTAATTATAGTTAAGGTCAGTACTGTTGAGTGCACACCACATCATGAGGGCGGTTTGTTGTAGAGTCCTTCTCTGTATTTGCAATTAGTGTCTATCGTTGTCTACGTTTTCACTTGGAAAGGCAGACGGACCAGTTAGGTACCTACCGGGAAAAACACACTTAAGAAAATATGCCATTGTGGCTAAGACAGAAATACAGTACCACGATCTAAAGTACCTGATAGATACGTTATAGTAATAGTATATTTTTTTATTTTTAGCTACTAAACCTAAACGTTAGTTTAAATATGCACTTACGCTAAAGAGAGCGTTTGTGTTATGATTCATTCCTGTGTAGTGGCCTATGCAACCTTCTTTCCGACACATCCAGGCCCAGGTAGGTTAGTTTTAGAGCAGCTCTTAACATCTTGAATAATGTATCATATAACAGCATACTACCAAGACAGAGAAACATGTTTAATAACAGGGGTACCCTCAAGGGAGCACACACAGTACTTACTACCAACATAATTTAGGGGTAAACATAATATTTGAAACATTAAGTAACGAGTCGCCGGGTTGGACTGACGAGTTAATAGGCTCACGTGCTTACTGAGTGTTTATGTTAATGTTGCAAATTATAGTTTAAATGAGAACATACTCGTACATACATATTTTAGGTTCTGAACCGTCGCTACGGCGTAGTAAGCTTACGTGTGCTACGCTATAGAGTGAAAAACCAGCTTTTAAAAAACTTGCGGATGTTTTTCCATTCTATCGTCGCTCGTTCAAGTGCTGAGTCGTTTGATAATACCCAGAGCACAGATTCTTTGAAAGTCCAGATAAAACTCTCAAGTCTCAAGACATGCATTATGCAACAAAAAGTTTCTTGAGGCAAAACAATCTGTTCATTCGCTAATATCTTCCTGATTCTTGGATTAAAGTGTTTTCTTTACGTAATGTTATGTTTAAAGGGCTTCTGGGTGGTCTGACAACCAGTCTTACCAAGGGGTATCGTATTACCCAGTCAGTGATGGATTGTGGAGGTCAGACAGGCAGTCGTACCATGTAAAATACTGGTATTCAGCTGCGCCCGGTTACACTGGAAGTCTTTTCCCAACATACTTGGGACAAGACTATGCAGATTGGTTGGGTGGTTTTATCTTACTTTCAGATGGTCATAAACAATGATTTATTTCGAAGTAAGTGTTTGAATATTCTTACTAAAAATATTTGAACAGCAGCATTAAAATTACTATTTAAGTATATAAAAAAATATATAAATAGTAATTTTAATCTTGCCGAATTAAATATATTTTTAAGCGATAAAACTGCTCCTGAATTATTTTTTTATCATTTTTTAATTATTAAGATTAATTTAATTAATTTAGGGACCCACAAGCGGCTGTAACAGCAAACTAATATACACCATCTAACTACAACATGCGTGTGCAATTTACCCATTATAATAACCTTTATAATCATTTGGACTATTTACATTTTGCGGCTTCCTTTAGAAGCTCCATAATATGTACCGCAAAAATAAATAAAAAAGTTTAGAGTGTTTACAAAAACAAAAGTAACGTCGTGAGGACGTGCATGTTACAGGCGAGGAACCAGAGGGGTCCCGTCCTACCGGTAAGTTATGTGTTCTTGAAAACAATTTATGTACCTGAAGGAAGCAGAATATTATCATAGCGAGGTGATCATGATGTGTTAAGTAGGACAAATGGGGCTTTGTTGAATATTACGGAGAGCCCCTGTGAACCTCAATTATAACTTGATAATATTGTACATTATTATGATGTATTTTCCTGAAGGTAATACCTCCTACCTATATACCAGAGGTACAAGAGGTATATAGGCAAGGGATTATTTATCGATACTTTACCAGCACAGTTTGAACACAAGTAAGGCAACAGGTGCAAACTGTGACCACTTTCGAAGTGCTTTTAGTTTCAACTTTAGTAGATCTTACTGCCAATTCAAACCATCTTACCTGTTTACTTATACTGGGAGCATGTTATGAAGAAATAGTGTTAAAAAGTAGCCACATACCTGAAACAAGAATGTTATTGGTAATCAACACAGTTTAATCCCCAACCTGTACTTCTTTGCGGTCCACGAAGCATCTTAGTTCCTTAGACAACCCATTTAAACTTGATGAAGCAAACTTAGATTATTTCAATCTTTTTAAGAATAAAAGCGGCAATTTTTCTTAAACTTGTTATACGAGTATTATATAAAGTCTGACGGAGTATTTTGTAGAGCGAAACTTAAAGCTAATATCATTTATCTTGGCCCGCGTCCTAGGGAACTAGACTTGAGATCGAGTTCAGGAGAAATTAACTGTGATATTGTTAGTTAAGTAATTGTTCTATTAATGCCAGAAATGTACGATAGCATGAATCGGTGCGCGTTTTTACAGGTAAAGGTACGAAAAATGTAAAAAGTTTTCACAAAATGCTATTCCCGTCCCTTTCAAGTTTATCTCACTGTAGTTACGTAAAAACTTTATGATGTCATCTTTCTAAATATTTCGTTAGTAAGTATTTCAGTATGCTGTGCATTACATACCAAAAGATTCATCGGAGCATAAATCTCCGTTCACTGCGGGTGAACCAAAAGTTAAATAGCAGATATTACTTACTTATTGTTTAAAAAGTTCAACTTCCCGTATTTATGGTGGTTTTCCGTTCGTCATTCAACGTCTGCATTTCTCTAAAGAGGAAGAGAAAAGGTCTGTAACAATTAAGAATGAGAACATGCTATACCAACGTACTCTACGGTTTTAAATTCACGTGTGTAGGTTAATATATCATTACGCTTTATGATTATTGAACGAGTTTCGGATTACCGATTGCTCGGTGAATTTAAAAAAAATTCAACGGCAGTTTTGAGAAAAACTGCTAAACATAAATAAAAGTAACCTGATTTATATGTACCTACAAAGGTTCACTCGCTCAAAGGATTTGAAGTTATACCAATTCCTTTTGACGTTTCAGTCCGTTTTATTTTCTTGTCAAAGGCTGAAGTTGAAGATTTTCATGGCTCCTTTATCACAAGTAGGTATGTCAGGGTACTTTGAGGAAAATATCAAGACCACCAGCCGGAAAATTGTGAGGCTCACTATTATAGTGGCTTTATTCGACCGTAACGGTTCTGAGCGTAATTTATTATACGGTAATAAGCAACATTATCCGGTTAAGAACATTATAACATTTTTTCAGGACCGACAAGGAAACATAGTTTACTAGAAAGTTACAAGTTACCTACGTCGCGTCGCTGATACGCTAATTGCCTTTAAAATCTTGACTGGTTTATATTACTGGAACTTAATTGGTTTTAAAATAACAAATAAAATATGGTCATATGCGTGAATAATTTAAATGTAAAATGATATATACGAAAAAAACCTAAAACATAAATACAAGGAATTATTATCCAACTGAACAACTAAAACAACAACAACTGAATAACTAATGTAGACTAGGAAGGAGTAATATTTTTTGTATTTATCTGTGGAGGCTTGTAATTAACAATTTAGTTATATATTACTGTTATTATACTGTTATTAGTCTGTAAGCCTTCCGAAAATAAATAAAATAAAATATTATGAAAAGGTTATTCAGGCCATCTCTTTGATGTTTTTTTTTAAATCAAGAATTTACCATCAAATCAAATAGGTATTTCTTGATTTACATTTTTTTTCGTCACAATGTAGTTTGCTCGACGTAACTCAAAAATTAAACCATAACAAAGTTGCTAATAGGGTGCCAAGCAAATATTTAATATCAAATTATGCAAGAATAAACTCGAAAGCTGGCATAACTCTGACAAGGAAAAGAAAAGCAAAGACATGAAATAACGAAATAAAATGTGACAGTCAAAAGTAACGAGGACAGACGTCGAGGTGGAAATAATAAAGACATTATTCATGAAAAGTCTCACAGCGGACTTGTAAAAAGTAGGTAAATAAAATAATAAAAACGTACAGGTGACTGGTAATTTGAACACGAAGCCAGAAATTGTTCATTTCAAAAGGTAGAAATATTCTGCTTCAGATTGAATTGTAGCTACATAATATTATATTATATAATTTTACAACTTAATTTACGATGTAATAAAATGGTTGTAATAATAATTGATGTAATAATAAAATGTACGGGAAAAAAAGAGGTTACGAGCGAATTTTGAAACTTGTATATTTTTATAACGCTAACGTAAAGTTTGTGCTGAGATGAGAATATCTGGGACGTTCTGGAATAATCGTCACGTATGGTTTATTGTTTGAACTGTTTTAATAGAAATATATTGATGTCGATTATTGTATTGTATCGAGATCGACGATTATTGTATAACTTAAGGAATAAATGCGTAATTATTGCGCGGGGTTATTGTGTACAATAACCCCAACACAATTCTACTTGCGCTGTCACAGTATACAGTCCGAATAAGATCGATATAGGAATGAGATAGATTTGTTTTATTTTTAAAATGACATCTAGCAATGCAGACATACAAAGACTTAAAACGAAATCATATGGAAAAAGCTTTGTGAGCGAGCTTTAAGGCTTTTGACCGTTTTATATTTAGAGATTTCACCAAAAATATTTGGTTCGGAAATAGTAGGATGCGAATGAGATAAGCACTAACATTCCCATATCAATTTATAGTTTGCGGTACCCCATAAACCTGTTCCTCTGTGAGAACCCCAAATGACAAATTTTGATAATTTGCGAGCGGTTTGCCGCGGTTAGTCGATTAAAATCGTGTCAAAAGTGAAACTGTTCCATCTGACTCGACCTACATTGATTGTGTAACTTAAGCTAACTGAGAGAGCTTTGGTATCGAGAACGGTGATGCCATTCGAGTAATCCTACTTACTATCATCAATGTAAAAGTTAGTTTGTTTAGGTGGCTCTTTTTATTTATTTGCTGACTCACAGTAAATGGAAATAAATAAATATAAAGATAAATATCACTATAACACTTAAACTCACTATTTCCCCAATTAATCCCAAAAGGAAACATTTCTACAAATTACTTTGTATCCCTGAAAAGATTTTCACTTGTGACCAAATCCGAATTTATATTCCACCTTACAGGAAAATTGTTCCTTAATGCAAGGAAAAAGAGGTTTTTATTTTTTTATTTTCCTGTTTATCGTGATTGTAGCAATTATTTTAATAAAAAGCAGCAAAACCTAAAATAAAATCTTCCTCTAAATCCTTTGTGATAAAGGATAAGGTGACGGAAACAAGAGGATTCAATCTTGAATCTGCTGAAATTACATTGGTATCCAATATTTTCTGCTACACTTTATTGTTCGTCTTCTTCAAATTTATTTCTTTGCACTGCTCACCACACGTTTTTCTTCATGGAACAATGCAAATATTCCGACTCAAACAATGTGGGCCCAGCGGCAACACGCCATCCTGTAAAGTTGTGTTTAGTGTCGCAGCACACGTGCACAGTGTGCGTCACTGTGACGATGTGTGCGTCACTGTGACGATGTGTGCGTCACTGTGACGATGTGTGCGTCACTGTGACGATGTGTGCGTCACTGTGACGATGCTTTAACATTTACATAAAAACAAATTAAAAATGTCATAATAGTAGGTCTTAAGATACATCTTGTGGAAGCACTTACATTAAAAACCGCAGTAAAAATGAGAATGTAGCTTCTAGGAACTTGGCCATTAGTGGCTAACTTAATGTGTAATTAGTCAAGTTTTGAACGTTGCGAGAAATTACTTTCATAATGAGTTTACAATAACTCGCATTTCTGTTGTTCACGATTTTTTTTAAATTGGAACTATTTTGTACATTTCAACATCATTCTCAATACATTGTCATATCCCTTACTGGTTGCATCGTCATAATGTCAATTTTCACTGACATACCGGACCGGCTGGGTATTAAATACGACGAAAATGATTAAAAAAGAGCGCATTTCAAAAGCCTTACCGCCTGTTGCCCGTGACATAATATGCGATTGTACGGAACATTTACGCTTGGAACGCGCGAAGTGTGATTGTTATTATTTTATTGTAACTTATTATTTTTCTTTCTACCTACACTTTCCCATGCTTTCTTCATTTGCCTGAAAACCTTTTGATATACTTGAGTTCATACGATCATTTGTTTTCCACATTCTCTTTCATCGTTAGATTAGCGAGAGTATTAACTGTAAATCTATGTTCACACGCTTGCTCCGGCACCCCGAGGGAGCCGACTGAGTGGAAAGGTTGGTGATGCGTCACACACTAGATAATGATTGAAATAAATGCTCCATTACATTCTTTACGAGGTGTCTGTTTGATCACACATTTTATTTTATTAAGTTTAAGAAAACTTACAGCTCATTTTGTTGAAGGCTTTTTCTATATTATTATATAAATTCGGCCACATACTGTGACTTAAGCTAGTGTAATGGGATAAGTTATAGTTATTAAACAATATACATACAATCATTTTCTCTATGTATCAAAATTCAATGCGTTCTTGATCAAAGTTTAAATGAAAGAAACATAACTCGTGAAAATAGATGACTAATATAGATCCTAATGGATGACTCAATGTTGTGGAGTACGATTGTCACCCAGCATGATGCATTGGCCTCTGCATTAAGACTGTCAGGTGAATAAGCTAAGGTATTCCGTTATTGCGTTTAGTGTGAAATGATAAATGCGGTGCGCGGATCACATTTTATTCATCTGGCAATGTAATAAAGAGACCAGTCAGTCAAAATGTAAGATGGGGAAGGAATTATGTTTAAATGTTGGAAACACTAGCGATCCATATTGATCAAAGAACTGGGACTATGAAGGACGCAGAAAAAATACTATTCAAATTAATTGTATCGTATAAAAACTACCTAATTGAAGTACAATTTACGAAGAAATGGAACCAGAGCAACTGGCGAATTTGGATAAAAGCATGAATGATCGTTATGTAGGATGATGTGTGTTCCAAACATAAATATATTAAATGTTACAGGAAATAAATTAGTTTTCCTCACGCGGCAAAGTTCACTTCCCTTTGTTGTGTTTACAGTAGAAAAAAAAGCCCCCCCCCCTCCCTCCCTCCTCCTCCTCCTCCTGCTTCCCTTTGTTGTAAATGTATATATTAAGTAGTTTATCAGCCATCTTGTTACCATAACACAAGCATTAGGTTGCTTAGCTTGGGACAAATGGTGCTGTGTGAAATGTCCAGGGATATTATTATTTTATTCTTATTACAGTTTGCAACAATATACAGTATTTCATTAAAACTGAATTTTAAAACTTTTTGTCTCAAAAATTCCCGTTTGTGCGGCATGGTGCCGACATCTCTAATAACGATACACATCGTGTGACGTCATATAGGTAATGTCGACTAAAACTCTTCAGTTGGCCACTTATTTATTTTTCACACAATGCTACGCTTTTCGTTTATTACTAGGTATTCCGTTGACTTTATATTTATTCTGACAGAGACATGTTAACTTCTCTTGTCTTGAATGCGAACATTTTCCTTTAAGACTCGTGTGACAGTGAAAAGCTGTATTTATCTAAAAGGAGACAAAGATAAACAAACTATTATTATAACGAGCTAACATTTTGCACCACTTTATGCGTGTAGTATGTCTTTAGATATCGTAGTTTACTACGAATGTCGCTTCATGTCTAGAATCTATATTTATTCACAAAGTAATATTCTAAAGTGTAAGTGGAACATAAACATATGACTTTTTTATTAACTTTTGAATAAGTTGGTGTTCTTTGAAAATATGAATATGTAGCGTAGTATTTTCGAAGACGTTGTTTTGAAATACCACTGACATTTTTATGTATAAATGTTACAAAAGACAATTTATTAATGTGAACTGTTATTAATTAGAAACTAATGTTGTTGCATAGTTATGTTACCTTCTGGGATAATTTAATAAGGTAAAGCCAAAACACATTCTGAATTCATAAGCTTCTAAAATTACAAAGAAAATAATACGGTATAAATTATATCAATGTAATGCTACAAAACATATTACACATTGGGTATTTAATTGTAGCTACAGTATCATGGAACACAAATTGTAGACATTCAAATGAATTCTTGTTGGTTTATTCATCTTTTTGCGGCTAACTGAACCGGCCAGGGAAGCGAAGTTGAACCGGAATAACCGCCGGTGATTAGCTGGTTATTATGATTACCGGACTAACATAAACATACAAGTAGATATTGTATCCATAAGATTACATTTTAAATAAATATCTTAGTTTCAAAAGTAAACAGTTTCAGCAAAAACAACTTTGTTTTTGTCGGTATAGATTGTTTTAATATTCAAAGTTTTCGTCCGTAATTTTAGGCTTCGAAAAGTAAATTAAAACTATCAATTTCTATCAGCATTTCAAAACATCTTCAGTTTGTGATTTCATCATTCATTGACTTGAAAAAATACTAGACTTGAAAGAATACTAATTTTGTCGCAATTTGTAATCAACAGTTCTCTCTCGAATACCGAGTTATTTAATAACACTATGCTAAGTCGAGGTATTCACATTTTGCTTTTCGCTTCACAAATACTTAGAGAACAACGGACGCGGAATAAACAAATAAGGTATTATTCAAGGGGCTGGTGCAGAGGTGGGGGGTGAAACTTTAACCATTTGTGTGTTGGTGTGCTGTTTGTTGTGGTCGCGCTCATTACAAGTTGGATGAGTCTGGGATGTTGAATTGTTGAGAAAGTACCGATCCTATAGCTTTTGTTTTATTGGATTTAGAATTGGTAAGCGTGGTGCAAGCAATGTGGTTGTTGATTGGAAAATGGAACAGACTTCTTATTAGATGTGACAAAACGATACTATATCGACCTTTTTTTTGTTTTTAATTATAGTATTTATCAGTAGAAACTTGAAGAAGGGTTTGTATATTGTTTTGGAACACTGTATTAATTCGATTTTAGTTTCCCGAATACAATAAAATAAATAGAATAATCCCTTTGGTTGTAACCGCAGTTGAAAGTCCTTCTTACGAAACCACAGTTAGTAGCAGGTTACATACCTTACACCATTAAAAACTGAAAATTATTATATTAATTCGGCGACTAATCGACCCAAAACCGGTATCTTCGACTTAGTGCCCTATAAATACAGACCAGATATTCATCTGTGTTCACGCTCACACATACTGCACCCGCTGCACTGATGCCTAACTTCCTATATTCACTGCCGGCCAGCATTGTGCTTGCCACATTATAATACAACGCATATTGTTCGACGTCCTTTCACGATTTCCGCCATGTGAAACTGAAAATGTTTCGGGCATATCTAATAATGTATTACAGTTGGTACTGTTTAGTGTCTGTGTTAAATACTTAGTGCATTCATATTTTTAGAGCTACTTAGGTATTACGGTTATGAGTATAGGTAAAGTATTACAGAAATTATGCGACGTATAAAATAAAATGATTTTCCTTTTCCTGCAAGTATGAGACAAGCAAATCAAATACCAGTGCATTGTGCAGTGGATTCGATGCGATGTGTGTTACGTTGCTGTCTAAGGAATGCCGAAGGTTGCAGCTAACGGAGCGGAATAGGCACATTACATGAAGTTTAGACATTTTAGATACGCCATTTGGGAGGCTTTGTTTTAAGTTTAACGCAACCAGCTTGATCAACGTGATTATTTGGTATTTATGGGAGAAATTGTAAATAAATAATAACAAAAAGGGCTCAATTCCTCGCTAGGTCTTATTTAATAGTCTCATTTTGTTAATCATAGGTATCGAATCAGAAAACAATACTGGAAATTATTAAAACATTGTTTCTATCAGTGTAACATTACAGTGTCACATTATTTGTTTTTTATGTAGGTAGGTATTATTGTTCTGAACTGTGGTCATCCACACTTCATAGATCATTGTTCCGAAGGCAAAGAGCGGGTGGAGGCAATGACCCGTGAGGTATTGTTGCACATCACTCATCGCCGGAGATTGCTATGTAATGCTGAGTATTTACCCCGGAGTAACACCGATTAAGGAATCTTGAATGCTTGGATCACGTCTTGGTTCAAGACTTGTTTTCAATTGAGTCTATCACATATTCAGTAGGCGGTCTGCTCAGATAGTATATTTTTTAAGAAGTAAGATTGCTTGTGAAAACCGTTAAAAAATGACAGTGCATTTTCAAAATTTACGACATAAATTGTAATTTTCAAAATACATATTAAAAGTCATACGATTTTTTACAACACGAACAACATTCGTATTCAGTGAGGAGTTGTGTTATAATATTTCCGGATACAAGTTTGTTTGATTGTCCTCAGGAATTACATGTTGGTACGAGATTACCGATTTATAGAGTAGATGCTGTATGAGATTAGCGTAATGAACATTATACTACACACAAACATTGTGTGACATATTGTGACATAGGACACACAAATATATTGTGCCCGTTATTACAAATGGCATTCAAAAATGTATACACAAGTTGTTTATGCAGCATTATTTTTACCTCCGATCAACAAAGTATACCTATGACCTGAGTATATTATGCTACTTCATCAATAAATTGTTTCTCCGTCAAGTGCTAGCTATTCATCAAGATCTCGCTTCTAATTTCTCTCCGTCCAATCGAAGGTACCGTAATAGCCCACATAGTTAGGATTATGCTGAAGCTGACGTTATACTGGAACAACGGTTTCAGTATGGTACTTTAATTGTGTCAACTGCAGAGATTATTGAAATAACTTGTTTGTATCGGAATATTACAATGCAAAATAACGACAGATTGATAATGTCAACAATCCCCGATTAAGGCAATTTGCTTATTATGCAAAAGAAGCTCATGGTTATCGATTTGTATGCAGTCAGATACGACGTGCTACGCGCCGCTACGACTTGCTACGAGCCGCTACGCCACATCGTGGTACGAAATGCTACGAACGGTTACGTCGATACTCAAGAGTACGATACTAAATTCTAAGAGCCAGTTAAATTGCACAGTAAAGAACTTTATAATTCTATTCTTTTGTTGTAAATCATTGTTTCAGCTTCCACAATTTTTGAGCAGGCATCGCTCGCTCGTGTAGGTATCCTAAATGCCTAAATTATTATTATTTATCATGTATAAGTCTACTGCCACAAATTTAGACAAGAGAAAACTTCTTTATCTGAATGTGTGCTAAAAAGAAAATCTATTCTATAGGAGGTGCTAAAATTTAGAAGCTCACTTCCGTTGCTCGATCAGTATTTTATTGGTTCTTTTTGTAAAATCATTACTCAGATTTTTCCTTTTTTATTGTTAAATTACAGGGCGGGCAAACCTTGTTGGCCCAGGGCGCCAAATCTTAAAAAAATCGCCTCTGCACTCATGAAAGGGTGCTTATTCCATTTGGAGTTTTAAGTACATATGTAAATCGTTTGTTAACGAAATAATATGAAGTTTCTTGGGGGTATTAAAATACATAATACACTCGAGAGCAATGAATCCGGGTCACTTAAAGAATGTTAAAAATCTCGGAAACTAAAAATGATAGGTTAATGCAATAAATTGTATTTAATAGACAATGTAATACTCCTTAAATGAAAGTAAAAAAAATATGAGTCACCATACATTTTATTAACACAAAATTACATAAAGAAAAAAACTGCTGATCTCTCCTTAAAACAAAAATAGGAAACATGAAATTTTTGAACTTTATTACGATTTTCTTGAATTTTAATACTTCGTATTGCCTCCTCGTGCTTCCATTACTGCGTTTACGCGGTTTGGCATGCTGTACACCAAGTTCCTTATACGATTTTGGGGAATATTCTCCCATTCCTCTGTGAGAGCAATTTTGAGCTCACGAAGCGTGATTGGGGGAGGGTTTCGTTGTTTTACGCATCTGCCTAGCTCGTCCCAAGCATGCTCGATCGGGTTGATATCCGGGCTGCGCGCTGGCCACTCCATACGAGTAATGTTCATCTCTTGAAGGTAGTCATTCACAATCCTACCTGTATGAGGTCGGGCATTGTCATGCATAAATATAGCATCCTCACCTAAATTGACCATAAATGGACCAACGTGATCATTGAGGATTTCTTCCACATATCTTACGCTAGTTAAAGAGCCGTTTTCTATGATCACCAGCTCTGTGCGACTTTCAGAAGAAATTCCGGCCCACACAAGTACAGACCCACCACCGTAGGCTACTTTTTCTTCGATGCATGCTTGCTTGAATCTTTCCCCTGGTCTTCGATACACTCTGTGTCTTCCATCGTGCTTGTAGAGCATAAATTTTGATTCGTCGGAGAACATAACTTTTGACCAATCTTCAATACTCCAATTTACGTGGCTCTGGGCATATCTTAGTCTTGAAATATGATGCCCACGCTCCAGTTTAGGGCCGTTTGCAGGTCTAAGGGGTTTTAAGTTAGATTCAGCAAGCCGACGTCTTACTGTCCATGCACTTGGGTTACTTCCTCCGAGGCGTCGAAACTGATTTGTGAGTTCAGTTCCTGTGAGAAAGCGATTTCGAAGCATGGTGTTCACCAAGTATCGGTCTTCTCGTGCTGTGGTACACCTGGTTCTGCCCGTTCCTGGTCTGCGTAGGTTAGAACCAGTTTCTTCGTAACGTCGGAGAACTCTTTGTACTGTTGACAGCGACACACCGACAGTCCTGGCTGTATCGCGCTGACTCCGGCCGGTTTCCAGCATTGTAAGTATTCTGGTGCATTCTTCAGGCGTAAGCGACATAATTTCAGCTTGAATAATGAATATAGAGCACTATCAACATGGTTTATGTACCCACATAAATGACAGATTACAAACAAAAGCAAAACCAAATGCTGTAATTTCGTAGTTCCATCTTCGAAAGTGGCCCTTTTTCAAATTTGATTTTTTTATGATATAACTTTACAATAACTAAGAAGTTTTAATAACTTCATTTAAGGAGTATTACATTGTCTATTAAATACAATTTATTGCATTAACCTAGCATTTTTAGTTTCCGAGATTTTTAGGATTCTTCAAGTGACCCGGATTCATTGCTCTCGAGTGTATATGTGTATAACATTTGCTTTTTTGTGGTTTTTCAGAGAAAAAAAAATAATTCATTTCCCACATTTTGTTGTTTTCTTTTTCCTTTATCAAACGTTGCCCCACACTAGGAATTACTCCTGTATTGTGGGTGGGTTTACAAACATTTAAACAAACAGCCAGACCCGGAACAACTGCTTGTAGGCAATACAAATATTTGTTCCGTGCGGGAATCGAACCTGCGACACGCAGCGCAGCAGTCGATCGCTCAGCCACTGCGCCAACCGTGTCGTCAAAAACTTTGATGATACGTTTTGTTAGCAGAAAACTTGTTACAAGTATCAAAGTTACGCATTGCGATTCTGATCCTAAATCCCAAGAATGAATGTGTCCCAACAGCACGAGTTACATTTGTTGTTTGTAACAACAAGGTCACGGGACTGACACAGATGTTACGCGAAATAAAAGAACTTGGTACTTATCTGATATCCCAAAATGTAGATGGCTACGATATTAAAACATAAATTTGTTGTTATAGAGAATCACGATAACTACGTAAAAAACTATATTATGACTACCTATTGGTACTGTAATTCATTGTTAATTGATAAATAGTATCTCTTGGCTTCAAAATGCTAGTCTAAATAAAATCTACATATCAAAGCAAACTATTTTTTAATCTATTAACACTTGCTATAAGTTCCACTCGACACACTTCATTTTGTTTTTCGAAAGCTATTTAATTGATGGCATAAAATCGTGTGGAGCATTTTTACCAATTCACGATTCCGAGTGTCGGATAAATATTCAGCGGACGAAGCACAAGCTCTGCCGCAGTTAATGTTTGAATAAACGCTATTTGGCAGCATTCAGTAAACATAACCGTTTACACATACGAGCCTTTTGTCATGCAATATCCAACTCTATTTGCTTTATAAATAGAGTTTAAAGTAACATTCAACTTGTGAACCATCAGTCTACAAACCACACATGTTTCGGATGCATCTCATTGCCAAGTCTGACCAAAACTACAAACATTTTAGGAGATACTTTTAAAACTTGGTGCTATTTGCAGAAAATGCAGGTTATTCAAGCTGCTAGACTAATTGATGGGTTTGACGGAAATAGCACACGAATATATAGTGGACCCGGATATGTTGACGCGATCTTATACTTCGTAAAGTCCACCGTCACAGCAGCTATTTTATTTTACTATCTCGTTAATACAGGCTTTATTTCGTAGGATAAGGAGAAGGCTCATCTCAGTTATGATCTTATCTTCTTGTAAAAAAAGAACTGCTGCAGAGGAAATATTTCGTGTAATAGGCTCATTTTTTATTATTGTCAACATTTTGGTACGATTAGTGCCTATCCCTCTGTACCTACCTACTTTCAAGTTATCTTTTTTAATAAACTCACGTTTGAAAAGAATAAAGTTCCAAACGAAGAAAAATATTTGTGGTCTTGCTTAAACTAAACCTAGCGTAGGTTCGTAGCCCTATATAATAAAAATCTTATTTCATCGAACAAAGTAACGAACAAACCTAGGAAAAGATTGGATTTCCGTATCGCTGCAATATCAGCTTCCAGTTTCAGTCGATTCTAATAATGTAGTTGTAGATTATTTTAATTTCATGCTGCAGAACGTGGCTCCGCAGAATGTGGTTGACATAATGTCCGAACAGTCCGCCTCAAACAGACCAAAGAGACAGCTATAATTATGTACCCAATGTGTTATATGTGTTATGGCTACACATTAATGAAATATTATGAAGTATTATTGTATACACAAAATTAAATTGTATAGGTACAGCCAAACGAATTTTTGTCGATGTAAACATCGTTTTGAGGCTTACTGTACCTTCGTCAAATGCTGATTGTCGATACTCTCGATACTGCATAACAAAACGAAACGCAAATCTGCATAATTGAATGCAATACAAATCAAATCATTTGTCGATTTCATCTCCACCATTGTGCAAATACGTTGTTTGTATTGAGTTTACAAACGCTCGTTTCATAAACAACGTCATGTGACACGGACATGTCTCGTGATACACAGTGAGCTATTCGTTTTACTTATTTCAGTGGATTTGATTTTGCCGATGTGTTTTATGGTTGTTTGTAGTGAAACTTCTTAGGCGGCGATTTGATAATTATTTAACGAGAATTATTGAGACTGAAATTTTAAATTTCAAGGACGTTTAGGCACATTCCGTTACAAGAGAGGGAAGAAACATACAAAGTTCTCTCTCACTCACACACTAAATGTCATTTTATTTATTATTGTTTCATGATTTTTTCACTCGAAATGATGTAACATTTAGGTATTCGTTTTCGGGTAAGTAAAAACAACAACAGCATTAAAACGAGAGGATAATACTTTAATATAAATCGTGGGTAGGTTGGGACGGAGTTAGTTAGCACTTGGACGACAACATTCTATGAATGTACTTAGACTTTGATCATCCCACACAATCTTCCTGGAAACTACCTGCGTTCTACGGAGGAATATTTATGTAACCCTTAATGTTTTCTAATCAAATTGTCTTCATGCATAAGCTGGCAATTTATGAAATGTTTTGGGCCTACTGGGGCCACTGTTTAATTAAAGTTACAATGTAATTTATTGCGAGAAACAAAAACCTTGCTCTGCTAATGTTGGCATAATTAGTCCACAAAATAAATTACCTCAAAGACCCTTTGTATATTATTTTGCTTTACAACACAAAAGATAAGTTTTCCAGTAACTTCATTAATTTCAAATGAGAAAACCAAAAAAAAAAAATCTCGAGCGGCCGGAACGATGTAAGAAAATGGCTTTTACGTGGTTATAGTTTGGTTGTACAAGCGTTAATCGAAAGGCTCTCGCGCACAACAAAGACTCTCCCTCGCTTGTTATCTCTTTGTACACCCAACACTACCGCATAATACCGTCCTTCACTGACTCAATAGCCCAATTACTGCGCTCTTTTCTTTTGATCTAAATTTAAAAATCCACTCTCGTATTCAGTAGTTGATCGTTTGTGACTCGATCCCCGTTTTTATCCACTCTAGTGTACACTCGATGGTACCGTTTTGACATTCAGATTAGAGATTCGCAATCTGTTTGTCTGTCGTCTCAACACTTGAGGCTTGAGGGAGTAAATGTTTAGTTTGTGATTGTGAACTTCTGAAGTATTAATGCTCTTTACTTTGGTGTTTGCTGAAAGCTACGTGGAGTGCAGTTCGATTTTGAACCTTATTTTCAATGGCAACCGTTTGTCAGATTGAATGAGCAATTTACTTCTTTATCTTTATTACGATATGTACTACTAAATCAATGCTAATCAATGCTAATTTTAATTTCGACTAACTTCAATGCTATGTCAGAATCACCTCATTCCATAATTGTATAAAGTGCCTATATGTTTACTTCCAATCTCTTACGACTCACGTATTTAGTTTCAGCCTTATTATACTTATTATATTAACCCATACAATAATGTACAACAAAAGAATAGAATAACAACATTTTTAACTATATTAGTCAATGTATATCAAATTAACATATCAAGCTAACGAGGTGCAATTTAACTGGCTCTTAGAATTGTGTATCGTACCAGCGACTGTCGATGTAGCCGTTAATAGCATTTCGTAGCAAGATGTGGCGTAGCGGCTCGTAGCACGTTATAGCTGCTCGTAGCACGTCGTCTCCGACTGCATACAAATCGATAACAATGAGTTTCCTATTGTTGATCGAAATTCCTATGCCAAATAAACCAAATGCCTTAATCGGAGGAATTGCCGACCTTATCAATACATCGTTATTTTGTATTGTTATATTCTGATACAAACAAGTTATTTTAACATTCTCTGCAATTGACAAAATTCAAGTTTGTGAAATTGAATAACTCGTTCCATTTTACAATTTTAACCCGATATATCGGATACGATACTTATGAACCTCCCTAGGTTAACCCTCCTTACATAAGGAATTGTGTGACTACGAGGTATCCAATTAATACAGCAATAAATGAGGCACTTGAACGCACCTACCTACGACACTAAACTATGTTGAAATTATTAACTAAATTAACCACTGTTATGTTTCGTGTACCATTATATAAGCCTGAACTTCTAGCTTATTTATCAAAGCACAACAGGTTTGTTCATCAAAGCTAGGCACAATTAGAACGTGATTCCATTTTTGTGAAGTGCTATAATATGAGTAAGGAGTGTTAATATATACTATAGTGTTCCGCGATCAAGATCAGAATCTTCGAAGTAAGTAAAACATAACACGTCATAACTGTCATGTTTACTGTACTGGAAGTAGGTAGATGGTAGGTAGGTACACCAACACCTGCTGAGCTCGACGCCGCGCAGTCTGTGATGTGCAATAGCTATGTATCTATTATGTTATGTAGGCTTAAGGCTTAGTGCAGACTAACTATAATACCCATTTTTTTCACTGAGCAGAAATAATCTCGTATCAATCTAGATCTAGTGTGGGTCATAAGTTTGGCCCATTGTTCGTCTGATATGCGGCAGGAGTGTAGGGAGGCCTTTGCCCAGCAGTGGAACATCAATGGCTAAAAAAAAAACTTGTGTGACTCATCCGTTCTGTCATGATCATCTAGTTTGACTCATCCATTCTGTTACGATCATCTAGTTTGACTCATCCGTTCTATCATGATCATCTAGTTTGACTCATCCGTTCTGTCACGATCATCTAGTTTGACTCATCCGTTCTGTCATGATCATCTAGTTTGACTCATCCATTCTGTCATGATCATCTAGTTTGACTCATCCGTTCTGTCATGATCATCTAGTTTGACTCATCCGTTCTGTCATGATCATCTAGTTTGACTCATCTGTTCTGTCATAATCATCTAGTTTGACTCATCCGTTCTGTCATGATCATCTAGTTTGAGATTTACCTAATGGTCAAGATTGTTGTTTTGCTACCACTTCAAGCCCTGGTTTAGATATATTGATTATACTGCATATTTCCACAGTTTTGTACTACTTTCACTAGTCCTGTGTTTTATATTCAGGATGCAACACTCCAGTTAGTGTTGTTTGTGTAAGAAATAGTGACGCACAAGTGTGATTGATTCCTTAGTAGGTAAAGTGAACGGATCGTGCGCTGAATATTACGCTACATACCGAGTGTCGATATAAAATCAATACGAATTACTCGGTAAGAGGACTGAACAGAATTTAATATTCATCCGATAACATAAAGAGAGACAGCATCCGTCACATTCACGGATTAAGACTTTCTTTATATAAATTAATTATTTTAAGTCAATCATTTCACAACCTGTAGGTTCTAAAATGCTTCATATATATCCATATAGGTCAAAACGTCATTCATATGCAGTCAAATCAACTTATTCAGATAAGTCGATTTGACTGCATATGAATGACGTTTCGTTCAAGCGTTCTGGAAACCAGACATATTTGAAAGAAAGAAAATACATTTATTTGGCATAACCTAAAAGACACACAATACATCAGATACATACATCAGATAAAACAAACAATAAAAAAAGATTAAATAAAAAGTGTCGTGGTAAGGCACGAAATATATCTGGTTTCCAGAACGCTTGAATTTCCAATCAACTGCAGATGTTAGACTGACTGATCGACATGAAACACTCCATCAGCGAATATTTTATGTCATCCGTCTCTCCACACACTTCACAGTTAGGGAGCAAATGCATTTCCGATTTCAAAACGGAAGCTATTGGCTAGAATGTGTTGATATTTCCATAGGAAGGTAAGGATCCCAACGATGTGTAAGGTTCTTATAATGATCTTATGGTTGTACAGTAAGCGTCATAGTAAACGACCCATCCCAACACTTAAAGATTATCGCCCGAGCGACGGCAGGCGCGTCACGTGACTCTGGCCCCGAGCAGCTCCCTCCCCTGCCGCCGCACCCATATCTGCCCGAGCATCCACCGATCCACCGATCCACCGATCCACCGATCACATATTATTATTTGCATGTTTTTAATAATATGGTCTTTTTTCGGCTTCTGGCCGAACCATATACCAAGAATAACTTTCAAAAAGACACTTTACGTACGGTTGAGGATACGAACCCG
The DNA here is from genome assembly GCA_949629185.1 of Apamea crenata. NCBI lineage: Eukaryota > Metazoa > Arthropoda > Insecta > Lepidoptera > Noctuidae > Apamea > Apamea crenata. Next base: position 5,299,593 of record OX451371.1, on the reverse strand, counting down.
CATCATCAGACGCCAGCCGATCATTTAGACCGCGCCTTATACCACTAGGCTATTGGCTCAGTTGTCAATCTCAACGAAAATTCTAACAGCATTACTCCTTTTATCGAACAAGGTTGATAACGGCCTAATCTTCGAGATATTAAGGTTTAAATTTCAACATCCACGTAACTCCTCAATTAACTAAAAGATAAGGTTGAAATTAGCATAGATTTCTTGTTTGGTTGAATAGAATGTGCTTGATTGCATTCCGATTATTGCACTACCGTCATTTTACTTCAGAAACTTAACTGCTGTATGAACTGCGAGTTAAGGTTGAATTTAGAATACTTCTTCGCCTTATTTACTAAACTGTGATTGAGGGTATAATTACTTTACAAATCGTTTCGTTTTCGTGCCGATCCGCTTGTGTGTAATATCTTCGTCGTAATATTATCCGATTTATTAAGTTTTTGAACAGTCGATTTTATTAACCGATAGTATGGTGCGATTAACTACTTTTTCAAGGCTAAAATTGTTGTTCTCTGAGAACAGGAACAAAGCATAAAGAAAATAGCACGAGATATGGGCATAACGGTAAGATTTATTGCACTATTACTTACAAGTTGTTTTTTTTTTATGTATTTCTAATATTATCATTTTCATTACAGAGAAAAACAGTTCGTAGATGGATACAAAGGTATCAAGTGACGGGTGATGTGAAATGTGATCGCCAAGGCCCTCGTCCAATTGCTTACACTAATGAATCGGAGCGACACCGTAACATTGTGGAAGTTCACTCGGTGGAACCCTTCAAAACTACGCGTTCAAGTGCTGAAACTTTTGGAGTGTCGCTTAGCACTGATGTAGCGTGTGTGCTGCATGCTTTAATATGGTTTTGGGCAGGAAGTCCTCTTCAAGAAGTGATAGACAGTGACGGTCATCCTCTTCGTTATTATTAGGGCTTTACTCAGCAGATTCATTGTGTAACTTATCTGATAAAATTTCATTGGAACATGATCAAGTGTTAATAATTCCCAATATTTGTGGGATCATTAGTAGTTAATCAAAAATAAACAACCTTTATTAATATTAATCCAGTTACTCCTGTTTACAAGTAGTCTTTTAATGTGTGAACGATGCACCATCTGACCTCACATATTTTTCTATAATATTGTGTTAAATGGGTTATAAGAAAATGTGATAAAAGAGAAAGATGTATATTGATGATAAGATGTAGATGTATACTGTATAGTTTAGCATGTTGGTTCTTCCTCTGTAATTCACAGGCACGAATGACAACATTTCATTTTTTTAACAAGGGTTTTTGTCCCATAAGATCATACAGAGTATAAAAAATTATGTTTTCACAAATTTAAAAATGTATAGCACGTTATTTTTCTCTATATACTTTTATTTACATTTTATCGAACTAACACTAATATATACTAGTATACCTATACAAGTATATAATACGAAAAAATATATAAAAAACTGAAACAACTTTAAATAAATAAATATTGTAGTTATGTTTCTAGAAATATCTATAAACGAACCGTTATACCTCACCCAGGGTATTTATTTTGTGTTTAGTTAATATTCTAAGTAAATAACCCCAATTTAACACAGATAGAAAACTGTATACTCAACCAGGAAGTGGATTCCATGAAGTCCTAGAAATGTAAATAAAGAAATAAATGAATATTGTTCATGCAACATGCCTAGCTTTTCTTACAAACCTCATTCCTAATTTAACATTTGATTTCTTAAATAATAATTAACGAAAATCACATAATAACCTAAAAAATAATAAAAAATAAATAAATAAAGAACTTAAATTAGAAAAAATCAAACATCTCATTCGCGGATTTGAACTCGTGACCATCGTATTGCTAAGCCGCAGTCTTAACCACTAGACCAACGCGCCATTCACGTTATACTACAAAAAACTTAAGCGGTTTGATGTCATTAACCAAGGGGGGTTCCGTTTCTCTGGAGCTTAGTGTACCAGCAAAGAAGAGGCCGTGTAACTTTAGCTATTTTAGTATCGTAACTACACTTTGGCACTAGAAAATGAATTTTAAACTGTTACCCTTCCGGAAAAATATGTTAAGGGAAATGCTGTAATGTATGTGGTACAAAATAAGTAGGTAAAGATATAAATTCCTACCGATAAATAACCTACCCTCTTCCTAACGAAAATAGTTTCTCCGAAAGAGCTCCTTGTGGATGTAGAAAGTAGTCACTCGTGGATCACACTTTATCTCAGAAGACCTTTGAAAAGGTATAGTTATTGTGAGGCTGAGGCAAGCAGAAGGATTTTATTATACTGGTATTTATAGGTTTGTGTGTTTGGGGGCGCATCTGTACTACAAGTTTAAACGAACAAAACTTAAGCAAAAATACTCATTTGTTATTCCTAACCCCGGCCACCAGCGGTTCATCCCATAAGAAAAAGAAGATACACAATTATGCAAACCTCCTATCTACACACGGTGCCACCAGCAGGAGAGGAAATTCAGAAACTTATTCCACGTTCTTCCGAAATCTTTTAATAAAATGTAATGTCGGCGCGAGCTATTCGCACGTTCTCTGTTTCTATCGCGAACTCTTAGTGTCGATGTGTTTGCTATAAGTCTCTGTAATAACTATTTGCTTCCATCTTTGGAATGCAGATTAATAATACATAATTTATATCCTTAAAATATTTGTAATAAGACTATTGAAATTTCAGGTCCCTCTTGTAGCAAGTGGTCCAAAACCTGTATCAAATATAACATTTGTAAATTCGATCTCTGAAAGGGTGCGTTAGTCTTTCAGTATGTTAATCTTTTTCCTTTGGAAAACCAGCTAAAGTTCCGTACGTATGAGGTCAACTAAAGAATATACCATTAATCAGAATATTGGAATAAAAATAAACTTGTACGTCGTAAACGGCGAAAGGTTCCTGTATAAAAATAGCACAACATTCGAATCAATATTTACCTTGGAACTAAATTCTCAGTAAAAACATTTAAGCATAGTCGCTCAACACAATAGACAATATCGTTATATTATCACAGACTGGACCCAAGATTATCGCTACATTTGTTAGCTCTCCGAGAGACGCGGATGACGAGGGTATTGTGATAAAAATATGTTTATTATTGTTTGACACTGACATAAACATAATAATATTGTACCAAACACGTGTCAGTCTGGAGCTACTAATAGAACACGTGTTTTTGGGAAAATCCAGAATATGCTACACTTGTTTATTCTTACTACTATGGAATACCAATAGAGAAATATGGAAGGAAAAAATATGTTGCGCAAACCGCAAATAATTTAAGATAAGGGCACGAGAATGATGATGGAATCCGATTTATTTATCAAGTGATGATACGAGTATTTCTACAATATTCCCCTCACGCAATAACACTTTTTCTGTTAAATCAATAAATCAGAATACCTATACACAGTATATATTTCGGAATAATGTTACGACAGACTAATATATGACTCGAAGTCCTATCACCATGTTCGAAACAAAGTTTGTTTATATCAAAATATATATAACTCAAAGGTGACTGACTGACTGGCATAGTGATCTATCAACGCACAGCCCAAACCACTGGACGGATCGGGCTGAAATTTGGCATGCAGGTAGATGTTATGACGTAGGCATCCGCTAAGAAAAAATTTTGATCAATTCTACCCCCATGGGGATAAAATAGGGGATGAAAGTTTGTATGAAACTTTTTCAAACTATACTTCTTAGCGCGAGTGAAGCCGCGGGCAAAAGCTAGTGCAGTATAAGTTAGTAACATTACAATATGACGAATGTATGCTGAAACTCATTCAAGTTTAGTTCACAAATGTCGGTCGTTCTTATATTCAGACTGTAACGTCAAAACTTGCTAAAACCCCTTCCAAGATGAATTCTTGCTGAATCTACCAAACTTTCATACTTAGTTCGGCTTCATAATATTGTTTGGGTTTACTTTTCATAAGATAAGTATAAATAAATATCTATTGAATCAGGATAATAGCAAACTAGGGTCATGAGCTATTGTACTAATGCAATAAAAAAACATAATCTGAGTTTATTAAAGGACATTATTGCATTGCATTAATGTTGCATACATTGTTGCTACCCAGTGCATATTAACATAAGCTAAGCTTATAATATGTACGGGTGAAGGGTGCAGCGGGAGCAGTAGTGCTCGCGACCACTAGACCAACGAGGCCAAATAATTGGACTGTTATAATTAATCTTAAAACAATACACAACGTTGCTGAAACATAGCTGTGAACCCGCCACACGTCTCATTGGATATTCAATTGTCAGTTCCACCGACCGACAACAGGATTAAATTTTTTGTGAAAACGAATTGTGAGTTGAATCATTTTTCCAGTATTGTATTTTACCAAATGAAGGCTTTTTTTGCATGAGATAATTTAATATTCATGTCATGGCTAGGTGGTCGGTAGCAAAGTGTAGGTATAAATGACGTGTTGTGTTACCTATTCGTGGATATATTCAACTGCCAGTTAAATTAAAAACTGTATTTCGATCCATGTTTGCCTGGCATAAAAAACAGTTTTCCGCACATCAAAGAGATTTATTTATGTCGAAATTTGAACTGAGCACATTTTTTAAATTGAATTAAAAAATCACGTATTATTCAGCGCACATAGAATATTCCAGTGAAATTATCGACGATCGTTGCAGTAAAATTTTGTGAGCGCAAAAATTTATCATTTCGTCCTAAATCGTCGTCAAAGAACGTATTTTGCGTACGAAACCCTGGACAATAATAACGAATCGATTGACACCTCATTCATCAAAGTCGATTGGGTAGATCAGGTGCTATGGTGGAACTTAGGTAAATACAAACAAATGCTTTCCCAAAAACAACCCTTCCGGCTTCAAGGCTTCACTGTAGTCGGGTTAAAGGGTTACAAAACGTGTTACACAACAAAAAAGCAACAGTAGTAAACCTTGTTACATTTTATCTTGGAAAAAGTTATACAGAACTACGAGCGAGTACAATTTACATCAGTGATAAAGCCCGCTTACAATACCAGATTTCCTTCAGAAGTCCTTTGTTGACCTGAAAATTACGAAAACGTCAGATTCAAAACTACAAGACAATTTATTATGCATTCAATTCCCTGGACACCTGCGCAGGGTTTGTTTAAATAACTCGCAAATAGGTCGAATTCAAATAACCTTATGATATAGATGTGCAGTCATGATTATGATACTTAAGATTAGAGAACAAGTCCTACCACTTACGCACTTACGTTGCTTAGCTTGGGACAAATGGTGCTGTGTGAAATGTCCAGGGATATTATATAGACCCCACTTTTGTCCGCCAATTGTTTCCCTCATGGTCAGCTCCTTGCTCGGTCAACTGATAAAGGTCTCGGCCGCTCGACCCCTGTCACACCCACGCTATAATAGAAGAACTGAAACGGATAACTAAGTAATAAAAAATCATCTCGTTTGGAAACAAAAATCGTAGGAAAAATTGTTCTTTTATTTTAGGGTCAATTTAATTTATAGGAGGCTGTAGAAGTCTGTTCTAAAGAGGGTCCTTGTTTGAGGCAGAACAAAGAAATCGCTTCAGAGAATGTATAAGTGTTTCACGAATCTGTACATATGTTTTCTTCTGGTTCATGTTATGCAATATGATATTAAAATTGTACAAACTAGACGTAACTCCTTGAAGTTAATGTGTACTAAGTTAAAAATTGTGTATATATACGGAAGTAAACGGCCTAAAAACGATCACAACCTCGATCTTACTATTTTCGCTGCGCTGCGTGTCGCGGGTTCGATTCCCGCACGGAACAAATATTTGTATGACCTACATGTATTTGTTCCGAGTCTGGGTGTTTTTCTATCTATAATATGTATGTATTTACAAAAAAAAAAAAAAAAATTGTATATAAGTAGTTTATCAGCCATCTTGTTACCATAACACAAGCATTAGGTTGCTTAGCTTGGGACAAATGGTGCTGTGTGAAATGTCCAGGGATATTATATTATATTAGGGATATTACATTATTAACTCCCTTCCAACAGTGAGCCACTAAGGGTATTTGTCTCACGTACCTGTGCTTCTTTGCCACATTAATTTTTAAGGATATAAATGCGCATGTGCATCCAATGGTGCAACACTCGGTGCAAAATCGTCTGCAATAGTTTAGATGGATTTTAGTATAACCGTATTACCAAATAAAATATAAGAATATCCATAGAATTTATAGCCGCTATAAATCCGTTGGTATCTTAAGTAAGCTATTGTTTGAACATCCAGGATATTATTATATATTCGGCGATCAGTGCTGGAATATTTCATAGAAGTAGTAGGTACCTACTAACAATAAATGACTCAATTTCCCAAATAATAATAATGTTCTCTAAACTTAACATAGAAATATAAATAATCGGTTTAGAGCGTGGGTTTAATAAAAAACCTGATGCATAGAGACGATTTCTGAAAACTGTGACTGTAAGCTATCAATACTAACAGACTACTAAATAAACACACGTATCTTATTAAATTTAAACATACCTGAATCCACTTGATCGTGGTGACATTCTCGTCGGTGACGGTGAGCGCTCTCCTCTCGCCCAACTTGTAAGACTCGTCATAGTACATGTACTCAGTGAACGTCAACCCACTGGTAGTGTACTGCTGAGTAAAGTATATCGATATAGTCCCATTCACTATGTCGTGTTCTATTATCCATTTACACTTTATCGGGACGGGGAAAGGGTTGGGGAAGTTTGGTGTCGTTATCGTGCCCACGGGAGCCTTCAAGTGTCCGTCGCAAGTTTGTCGGCCCTGGTGTTCCCTGTCGCGCTGCTGCGCGTGCGCTTGTTCTGCGGTGATGCCGAGGAGAGTGATGCTGAGCAGGCGCCGCATCACGAGCCTGCAACAAGACACGCAATACTAATTTATTTTCTTATAAGATCCTCCTGATGTTATACAGCTAAGGCTTTTCAATATAAATATACTAGAACCTTCTTATGTTGGAATTTGAAATACCTAGCTACGGAACGTTTCCAATAAAAAGCAATCATTACTTTGGTCGAAAAAATAATGAGAAAAAGACACAGACCAAAACGAAGCGATTTATTAGATAAGTGTCCGCCTCATTTCTCAATCAATCCACATCATTGATCCTCGTTGGTGATTTCGGTTCCTCTTATTACGATATAAACTTAAGTGAGCTCCAACTTACAAGATTACAAAGATAAATTTTCGTATCAAATTAATTTGCCGGCTTTGCTGATCGGTAATAAATTGGCTGACAACGTTACAGTACCTATAAGTTTTATGAGTATATCCTTACCTTCATAACTTTGGCAGAGACAAAATGTTGTCCAAGGACCAATCCTTGGACAATGTTTTATCTCTGACACACAGAGTTGATCTTACCAATGTTTTACAAATATTATTTTACGGCACGGTTGGCGCAGTGGTTAAGCGATTGACTGCTGCGCTGCGTGTCGCGGGTTCGATTCCCGCACGGAACAAATACACTCGAGAGCAATGAATCCGGGTCACTTAAAGAATGTTAAAAATCTCGGAAACTAAAAATGATAGGTTAATGCAATAAATTGTATTTAATAGACAATGTAATACTCCTTAAATGAAAGTAAAAAAAATATGAGTCACCATACATTTTATTAACACAAAATTACATAAAGAAAAAAACTGCTGATCTCTCCTTAAAACAAAAATAGGAAACATGAAATTTTTGAACTTTATTACGATTTTCTTGAATTTTAATAGGTTCTACTTCGTATTGCCTCCTCATGCTTCCATTACTGCGTTTACGCGGTTTGGCATGCTGTACACCAAGTTCCTTATACGATTTTGGGGAATATTCTCCCATTCCTCTGTGAGAACAATTTTGAGCTCACGAAGCGTGATTGGGGGAGGGTTTCGTTGTTTTACGCATCTGCCTAGCTCGTCCCAAGCATGCTCGATCGGGTTGATATCCGGGCTGCGCGCTGGCCACTCCATACGAGTAATGTTCATCTCTTGAAGGTAGTCATTCACAATCCTGCCTGTATGAGGTCGGGCATTGTCATGCATAAATATAGCATCCTCACCTAAATTGACCATAAATGGACCAACGTGATCATTGAGGATTTCTTCCACATATCTTACGCTAGTTAAAGAGCCGTTTTCTATGATCACCAGCTCTGTGCGACTTTCAGAAGAAATTCCGGCCCACACAAGTACAGACCCACCACCGTAGGCTACTTTTTCTTCGATGCATGCTTGCTTGAATCTTTCCCCTGGTCTTCGATACACTCTGTGTCTTCCATCGTGCTTGTAGAGCATAAATTTTGATTCGTCGGAGAACATAACTTTTGACCAATCTTCAATACTCCAATTTACGTGGCTCTGGGCATATCTTAGTCTTGAAATACGATGCCCACGCTCCAGTTTAGGGCCGTTTGCAGGTCTAAGGGGTTTTAAGTTAGATTCAGCAAGCCGACGTCTTACTGTCCATGCACTTGGGTTACTTCCTCCGAGGCGTCGAAACTGATTTGTGAGTTCAGTTCCTGTGAGAAAGCGATTTCGAAGCATGGTGTTCACCAAGTATCGGTCTTCTCGTGCTGTGGTACACCTGGTTCTGCCCGTTCCTGGTCTGCGTAGGTTAGAACCAGTTTCTTCGTAACGTCGGAGAACTCTTTGTACTGTTGACAGCGACACACCGACAGTCCTGGCTGTATCGCGCTGACTCCGGCCGGTTTCCAGCATTGTAAGTATTCTGGTGCATTCTTCAGGCGTAAGCGACATAATTTCAGCTTGAATAATGAATATAGAGCACTATCAACATGGTTAATGTACCCACATAAATGACAGATTACAAACAAAAGCAAAACCAAATGCTGTAATTTCGTAGTTCCATCTTCGAAAGTGGCCCTTTTTCAAATTTGATTTTTTTATGATATAACTTTACAATAACTAAGAAGTTTTAATAACTTCATTTAAGGAGTATTACATTGTCTATTAAATACAATTTATTGCATTAACCTAGCATTTTTAGTTTCCGAGATTTTTAGGATTCTTCAAGTGACCCGGATTCATTGCTCTCGAGTGTATTTGTATGACCTACATGTATTTGTTCCGAGTCTGGGTGTTTTTCTATCTATAATATGTATGTATTTACAAAAAAAAAAAAAAAAGATTTCCAGTTAGGCAACGGACGAACTGCACGAGCAATATCTTGTGGGCTGATGATAAGTGCCCCCATTTCTGGTATTAGTTCGCACGCTCGCTCGATCTTCCCAGTCCAATCACCCTCAGTGTGACTGACAGGCACCGACCAGATGTTTCGCCAGAAAGAACACATGGCGTCATCATCTGGTAGGTGTGTGTCAGTCACATCTTGATCCGGTCGCTCCCAATCCCTGTAAACCCACCTTTCATCGCTCTGGAATGTGCGATTCTGAGTGTACCGCTCCACTCTCCGCCTGTACCGACGAATACGGTTTGCCCATGCACAGATCTTCTGCTTCAGGAAGTCGATACGCTCTGTGACGCGGGACAAATAATCTAATAATAATATTATTATTATTATTATCCTACGAGTATATGGATAAGACTCAAATCAAATATCTCTCTCTACCTATGAGGAAAAGAGAAAAAAGGCTATTGTAAGTGCTATAAACTTTAAGAAAACGAAACAAAAGAACACCTAAATTCAGGTCATGGGACAAGTTTAGGAGGTAGACCTTTTTATACGGGTGTCACGTATTTTATTACCATACAGAAAGACCCCTTGTCTTTGAGATGTACAGACGCGTTCAGTAGCAGCTTGGTGCTGGAACTTGAGGACATTTCTCTTAGCGACGTTACCCGAATAAACTTGGACTGTTCAAGTTAATAGAACTGAAAATCTGTTTGGAGGATAGAACGTATTTTAATGGAACCATCGGCAAATAAAGAAGTTTTGTTGTTATTGATGTTTTGATCAGGAAATTCATAATACAACTTTGATGTTTGTTAATTCACCTGCGGAATTTGAGCATGTTATTTCTTGTTTGCAAAAGTATATCGTATGCATAATATGATGTGTTGTATAATATGATGTTTTCTCAAGAATACCTATTGCGTACATAAGCTGCAACAGTATATTTTTATCAGCTATGTTTTTTAAGCACCTACGTACAATTATTTTCTATTATAGAAGATACTTTCTGAAATGAATGACAGAATAAAATTCTCAGAAGACAAAACTCCTCATAAAAAGTGGCTTATAAATAACGGAGTTCTGAGGTAACAAACATAAAAAAACCGGCCAAGTGCGAGTCGGACTCGCGCACGAAGGGTTCCGTACCATTATATATAAAAAATACGTCTGTTGTATGGGAAAAAATAAATATTTATTTTATTTTAATTTTATTATTAAAGTAAAAATACAACTGAGTATTTTGTGAATATTTCAAGTGCCTACCTGTTGCCATTATTGATATCAAGCAAAAACGGGCAAAAAAAACGCGTTTGTTGTATGGGTATTTAGTTTATTGTTATTTGTTGTTATAGCGGCAACAGAAATACATAATTTGTGAAAATTTCAACTGCCTAACTATCGTGGTTCTTGAGATACCTACAGCCTGGTGACAGACAGACGGACGGACAGACAGACAGCGAAGTCTTAGTAATAGGGTCCCGTTTTTACCCTTTGGATACGGAATCCTAAAAACAACCCATTTGAGAACTTACTCCTTTTTTTGAAGTCGGTTAACAAAAGAGCAAGTAAGGATAACTCGGATTTGGCTCCAAATCGCAAATGAGTTGAAGATTTACTTTTACCGCAGAGAGTTGTAGCGGGTCGCAATAAATAAGGTGTCATATATATCCATTAACTTTGCAGGAAAATGTAAGAAAAAACTGTAACGCATATGAGGGAGCAATAATTTAATAGTATACGAATAAGAATGGATAAAACAACCGACTTCCAAATAAAACACTACAAAGTGAAAAAATACATTTCTTCAAAAATGTGTCAAGGTTTATTTTGTGCGTCTCCAAAGTCAATTCTGCCAAGTCGATATAGAAAAATTTTGCTTGAATGGTAGGTTTCATTTACGTATTTATTTTCGCTTTTCTTGATTTTTCGGCACGGGCAAATTATGCAAAAATCTTCAATATGTATTGCGCCGCCTGCTTCCTTTTACAACTCGGTAATATTAATGAAGCCAGAGTTAATATTATGATTAGATGCTTCGAATCGTGACCTTCTATGAAAATTCCAAAAGATTTTGTTATAGGTACCTACTGAAGAACTCCAGAGTCAAAGGTGTATAGGGCTTTGGTTGTTTGTTGCTATTTGCTGAGGTCAAAGTTATATTACATTCTGAGAACCGCCGTATTCCGCCGTATTTCTTCTGCGGCCGTTGATCACTTCACATGCAAGAAGGAATAGGTTTTACAAAAAGAACCGTTTGTCCAATTGCTATTTTATTCATATATTATAAGTATTTATTTGTTTCAGAATGCGACATAATTCCACGAAAATTTTACTATTGCTACAAGACATCAAAGTGGCAAAGGATTCACTGCCATCTCTGTTTTCCTTGCAGACAGAAATGTAAAATCACAACGATCTACAAAGCCCTCACGGTAACATGCCACTTTCACGCGTCTTTGTTCGTATCGTCTGCAGTAATGTCGTGAGTGAAGATGCAAATGTGAGGGAGGGCACTTATCTGTGACGTCACGAAACTGTTTATGTGTGTTACCTCGTATTTGTATGTGACAGGTTTATTTGGTTTGTTGTGTAGCAAATTGGATTTGGAACCTAGTTGAGAGTTTTAACATCTAGAAATATGATCATCAATAAAGCATTAATACTCGGTGCTTTTATCCTATTCAGAAACCATTACAATAAATATTTTGTTCCTAGGATGATATTAACGACGTCTCATGGAGAAGCACATCATTACACAGTGTAAATAGCGTCGAGTACCTACGTAAATTAACTTTCGTGTGTTAAACCGTACATTACGAGCGCCTACTGGATTTTTGGCAATATTGTCGAATTTTCATTGTTGTATTGGTTTACCCCTTCTAAATTATTTTTTCTACGGCTAATCCGGAATGTAGGCGACCCATCAGTTGCGAAAAATGTTATTTCTAACTTTGTCAAAGTAAAGAATAATAAAAATGTTTCTGCTATTATTTTCTGAAGAAATAACCAACAACTTAATTTATCTTCCTCAGGCATTGTACTCAAGAACAATCAAGAGTTTATTCAGATAAATAATTGTTTTTATAGAGAAAAGAAGAGCTATTTTACTCGGATGTAGTCGGATACAGAAATTTAAGAAACTTTGCTCAGATACTGAGAAAAATACAGCGGAGGAAAGTACTTAACGAGGTATTTATGCATAAAAGAAAGGGAAATTCTTTACCAGTAACAAATAAAAACATCGTATTTTTTCCCTAGTGTTATTTGTTTAAGCGCGCTTTAATTGATTCTTTATAAAAAAAAAAATACCGTAGAGATGTGCGCAAAATCGTATGTAGTTGATTAGTATTTAGAATTGGGAACTTGGGATAGGCTTATCGCTCGAAAATTATTAGGCGAGGAAAATTATAGAAATCATATCTTTATTATTGTTAAGCAAATAAATTCGGTTTTGTTACAGTTTGATTACCAGAGCTTTGTTTCCTCATCGTATCTCACTACACACAACTGCTAACAGGTCAGTCTCGAGGTACTGACGTACGTTTGTGAACTCAATGGTCGATTCCACGAAGGTAAACGTTTGTTCACAAACACAAAACGTATTGATGGTGCTTTGTGGTGAGGGTCTCAATTCTGTGGAGAGGATAAAAGGAAAAGATGTACTAATAATATAGTCAGCTGAAACTAGCTTTAAGTGGCTATATTGTTCGTCTGAAACGATACTTGACTTACTTATCGGCCAGTCATTTTGGGAAAAATTACTATTAGTCACAACAAAAAAAATAAAAAAAAATAAAAAAACTCACAAGTCGTATTTATTCTTAGCGATTGGGACTTTATCGTAACTGGCGAAATATGGGTGTACTGTAAAGGTTGTCTGCCATTTGATGCAGGCCGACTATATTTATGCGCGGGTAGTAAGTGACAGCATGAGTGTTCTGAAAAATCTTGCGAATAATAAATTACATGCTAACACTAACTACTTAATCTGTCTAATTAAAGAACTATGGATCGAACTGTCTCAATTCAATATTAAAGTTAGTTTTGTTTGGGTGCCTTCACACATTGGCGTTGCAAGAAATGAAAAGGCTGATTATCTGGCCAAAAAGATTATTGATCTAGGTGAACTAATTCCAAATGCTGATGCTGATATGAATGTTTCCATACCGCATACAGACGCTGTTAGTCTTTTAAGACAGCGTATGTGTCAATCGTGGGGCAGACATTCATACCAGTCCACACAGATTGAAAATAAAGGCACTTGGTATGCGTTTCTAGATAAACAAATAAACTCCACACCTTGGTTTTGCAGAAATAGCAGTTTTATAAATAGAAAGTTTTATTCATTTATTTGTCGTATACGTTTTGGTCATTGTCGTTTAAATTATCATCTTCATCGGCTTAAAATGGTTAACTCTCCATATTGTGAGTATTGTCAATCACAAAAAGTTCAATCTTTGCATCATATCTTCTTTGAGTGTTCGTCTTTCAACATTCAGCGCCTTGTGTTGTCGGATGAGCTTCTAAAAATTTATAAAAAACCTGATAGGGTCCCGCAATGCATTCAGGAGCTACTTAGGAATGCCTCAACTTATATATATTTGTACAAATTTTTAACAGAGACGGTAAATGACATCTAAGTTACATTGCGTTTTTTTTTTTAATGGATATTAATTGTATACTACATCTGATTTAAATTTAACCTGTATTAAAATTGTTGTTCATTTCTTACCATAGTATTTTGTAGGTTTAGTTTTTGAGGAGAAGTTTTAATTTCAATTTGACTTTATGATGATGTATGTCCAAGTCGTTTGACTTGATAAGTTGACATTGACATAGAAATCTGTAATGACGTTTAATTACCTTGGATTTGACAAAAATGGACGAATTTTTCATGGACTTATTGAAAACATTATGAAAACTAAATAAATAAATATGAAAAAAAATACGAAAGACATTATTGTTAAAACTTATCACGAAAGAAAATACTTGGACGTAAGACTAGGCAATATGGTTGAAAGACTATAGCCTTCCCTTCGGGGTAAATTAAAAAAAAAAAAAAAAAAATTATGCGCGGGTTCCATTCGAACGTTCAAGCTAGTGTCAAAGATGTTAATTAGGTTTTTGGTTTTAGAACTGTCAGTGGTAGTTTAGTTAGAAATATTTAAAGACGTTCGCCCAATATAATCTAAAGGAGTCATATAAGTGGTTTGATCCTCCCGATCCCTAGAGGACTCTTCCAGTCCTCTATATTTAATCTCACTTACCTCTGCCCAACTCTTCGGGAAGTACCGGCGTGATGATATGTTAATTAATTTTTCCTAAATCAATAAGAATAAGCAATTCCCCTCGGATTCTTTCTTGAATATAAATCGAGATGAGCAAATTGAATCATTAAGTTATGTCGGATCTCGATTGTGGATTTAGCTTTGGTTAACCGTAGTATTTTGTTGTCGTTATGTCCACAACAACAGTATTTAAAGGTCACACAAATATTTCCCTTTACGTTCTTCGATAGCTTTAAATGTTTAGCCTATCATATAAAATACAAGTTTTTCTATTATGCATCGTCTTCACATATTAGGATATAATAAATTTATGCAAAATATTGGAAATCATTTTAAAAGAGTAACGGTGCAGTTTCTTGCCCATTCTTCGCCATACGAAAACTCCCTTTGGGAAAAATAGAATTGATTCTAGTCGCCCCTTGCGACTAGAATCAATTCTATTTTTCTGTAATTTTTGGCGTTCAAAAGTGCGTTTTATGTATTTGAAATAAATGATTTGACTTTGATTTTATTATAAATGTAAACAATAGATAAAGGTAGATATTAACAAAATGCGAAAAGAAACATAGACCTCTACTTTAAAACAAAATGTTATGATATAATGAAGATTCCACCATCGGTCTAGAAACAAGGATTATCTATCATTATGATTTTTTCAACACGGTTTCTCAAATCTATACCTATTCCTTCAGTTATTGAAAGGCTGTAGCTAACTAATTTAGGTTACGTTTACTGTAACCTTCAGATATTATAACGCTGTGCTACTAAAGTTAAGCCTCCATATCCTCTATTCTCTGAATCCGTCGAGAGTTTCAATAAAACAACGTTCAGACCGCGTCCGCGTGATTTAACTCGTCCACAATGGTCGCCTTTGTGCTCCTGGACGAGTGGGATCCCCTCGGAATGTATTTATAAGCGCCATAGAAGTCCGGCTTTTCCGTTTCAGGTAAAATACTTTTCCTCATTTTATTTTCCGCTACTAAAGGCTCAAAAATGAGAATCCGCTTATGTAACGTTCTTGCAACACCCAAGAGTACAATTAATATATACTTGTATACTCGTATATAGGTATGAGTGTATAATGAGAGTGGCAGATGAGGTCACTGGACGGGATGTAATACGCTATTTTTTTCCGTCGTTTAACAGGAAAAGAACATTAAATTTTGAGAGAAAAAAAGCATAGAGACCGCGTTTAAAAATATACAGATATTTTATGGCATTCTACATAGCCATGGGCTATTCTAAATGCTTTCACATTTACCCGGAACATAATATAATGTTTAATGTAGCGTGACGCGAGGGTACAACCCTAACTCTTGAGCACGTAAGTCGCGAATAAAACTATAACCAAATGTCTTCAGATTAAATGCCAATTCAAAAGAAGACGGAATCCTTCAAGCCAGCTGAACATTCAAGCCAGCTGAACATTCAAGCCAGCTGAACATTCAAGCCAGCTGAACATTCAGTTTGAATCAAGAAGTGTAGTAAATCTTTTTTACTGGCAGTTACGCTCACAAGTCGTCTATAGGCACTCCAAACTTCTGTTCACATCCGTGCGTGAATAGAAGTTTGGAGTACTTAATTCTCTTTATATCATATACTACTTCGCACTCTTTGCCTTGCCTTATTTTGGCAAGTACCTTGGTTTTTTTTTATTCAAATGAAAAGTTCGTCTTTTCTATATTGCTAATGAGATATGTGCTAGTTACCTAGAGGTAATGAAGCGGAATGATTTAGGGGAGGTTAATACTGGTTTGCCTCCGAGATTTTCATAACATGAAAGCCCGCTAAGGGGACTATAGTTGATATGTTTGAGACTTAAAAGGTTTTGTTTATGAGGCCAAATCTTAACTAGATTTGGCCAAGAAAGTATTAAATTTGCATGTTATTAATTACAGGGAATATTGTAACGATCGAACAAAGCATTTCTCGCGACTCTCAATTAAACTTGCTTCTAGATTGAATTTTTCATCAGTTGAGCAGTGACGTCAAGATCTAAATGAATCCAATAACAAAACCGTAATTGCTGCTGCATATTAATGTCTGTAGAGAGTTGCAATATCTGCAGCATGTGTCGCCGATGTTAACGTTGCACCCGTTTGTGAGATTCATTAAATTATATCAGACCTTTTGGGGCAAGTGGTTTGTCTTCACTGAATTTTAGACTATAATAAAATTAGCATTGACTTGCAATTACTTAAATATTTGAAGTGGCTCAACAATTGTACATATCAATACCATCGGACATCATACACGGATTTACAAAACTTAATTAAACCGCAAACGCGCGCGAGTGGTTCCAATATTCACGTTGTAATTACCAATTACGAAGATGTGTCAGTGTGATTGAAAGACTAATTAATGGATCTCTCTGATCGTCACCAAGTAAAGTAAAGTTTCCAATAATTAATTATATCTATACAACATAACATTAATAATACAGTAAGGAACCAAATTAATTAAATCATTAATCTTTAACCTACTTATGTATTTGTGTACCCAGATTTAATTCAATAGTATTTTCTTTTTACAGAACGAACAATGCAATAACACTAAAAGGCATTGTGTTATTGCAAATACAGTCGTCAAAGCATTTTTATTAATAGTATAGTTATCCGACAATTGTCGGGTAACTTGATTAATGAAAATGCTTTTAAAAATCATAACACAATACACGGACGTTGTTGTGTTGATTGATATGAATAACATGGTGTTACAAAGAAGAATATATTACGTAGATGGTAGACAAGTTAACTAAAATTCTGCATCGAGCTCCATGCCAAGAATGAGAGTTTGGATCAGGTGGATGAATATCCATAATGAAATAATGCTCTGACAATTGTCCTTGGTCATAACAAAACCCCTAGCCCTTGGTAATAACCTTCAACATAATAATATAAAGAGCATACAAATATGTACGAGTACGAAATTATTATTCCATAAATCACGCGAGAATTAAATAAGTGTCTGGTGTGACAGATGTGTCACCTAGCTACCATGAGTCATGCGCGAGGAACTTAGCTAATATCAAACATATTGGATGATATTATATAAGGTAACTAGCTTCTGCCCGCGGCTTCGCCCGCGTGGATGTCGGAAGTTATCCCACGGGAACGTGCTACCAGGATAAAAAGTATGTGCTTCCCCAGGATGCCATCTACCTCTTTGCCAAATCAGAAGTTCAGTGGTTTAGGCGTGAAAATGTAACATACAGTTTCAAGTCCCCCCCCCCAAATCCTCCCCTAAAAACCGAATTACCCCTTTTTGCCCCGTCAGGGGTCAATTTTCGACAACTTTACATACTTATTATTAATTATTTACTGTCAAAAGTATCAATACTGAGTTTCGAGTTAATCGGAACGCGCATTCAAATTCTTCCACACAAACTTCAACACCCCTATATCCCCCTTTGAGGGGTAGTTTTGAAAAACTTATAATGATAAACTTTATTACTTACTTAGGCAAGTATTGTTGCCAAGTTTCAAGATTATTAACCTAACGTATAAGATTTTTCATATAAACTGTACCCCCGCTTTTCACCCCCACAGGGGTGTAATTTTGAAAAATCTTTTGGGATGTGTTCATAACTTGACTCGAAGATTATTTATACCAATTTTCGAGTTAATCAAGCCACACTGTAAAATCCTCCCCTGTAAAATTGACTACCCCTTTTCAGGCCGTCAGGGGTAGATTTTCGAAAAACCCTGATGCACATTATCCTTTCCTTTCAATTTTAGGTATGAATACTGAGTTTCCATTAAATCGGACCGCGCGCTAAAATTCTTCCATAGAAACTTTGAAACCCACCAATCCCCTTTTAGGGGGTAGTTTATAAAAACAAAAAATGCCCAACTTCATAATTTACTTAGATTAGTATTCGTGTCAAGTTTCAAGTTGATTAACTCAAGGAATAAGATTTTTCATACAAACAAAATCCCCCCATTTCACCCTCTTAGGGGTGGAATTTCGAAAAACCCTTTCTTAGTGGATACCTACTCTTCACGAAGAATACACCCTCCAAATTTCATGTCTCTAGGACCAGCGGTTTAGGCTGTGCGTTGATGTCTCAGTCAGTCAGTCAATCAGTCAGTCAGGACTTTGAATTTTATATAATAAAAATATATAGATAGATTTGTAATTCAGAGCTCACAAAGGGTCTCAGTTATGAGGCCCAAATAAGTAAGCGATACTATTTCGTACATTTTCCGATCTGCTGAATGCTGCGGGATATTATAGATTTTCCGGGAAGTAGTTTTAATTTTAATAGACTAACAATAACCGAGCTTTGAAAATACAATACTATAACTATATCACCCCGTCTGGGATTGATTTTTGGAAATTCCTGAATAACGTAATATTTTTTTTTTGCCTTAAGTATTATGGACCCTTTCGCGCACGCGATCGCTTTCAGATTTCAAAAAAGGACAAAAATTAACGCGATGTATTGGTTTTACCTTTTTTTACTGAGCAAAAATCAAAGCAAAACACAGGTTAATATCTTCTTTTATCTACTTGCATTTTCCTATTTTCAGGAGATTAAAGTGCTCGTCCATTTTGTTAGATTGCATTTTTCAGAACCAGTCGCCTTCAATTGTCAGCGTTTTCCGCTGAAACCAGCGAGTAATGCATCTCGCTTTATAGCTGTACTAAACTAATTCAGTGAATTCCTTAGTAGTTGTTCCCAAACAGGTTGTTTATGTATGGCCAAATGGGCCATCGCCCTATGATAGAAACAAACAGCTTTCTCAATCTAAATTTTATTTCTATTCGTATGTAACAGAACACCTTTGTTCTTTTTCCCAAAGAGATCATAATTAGCCTATAATGTTCCCACTGCTGGGACACAGGCCTCCTCTAGCTGAGACGGAATGGGCCGTAATCCACTACGCAGCCCCCCAGTGCAGGTTGGTAGATGTCACATAGAGAGCAATGTCACGCAATTTGAGACGTGTCCAAAATTTTGTTTAAGTATCGTAACTATACGAGGCGTGGAGTTAACATCTTGGTAAGTTAAACCAATACCTAAACTTGAAAAGGCTTACAAGTAACGTCAAATAAAATTGAAACATTCCAACTAATTGGATATCTTTGCACCTTATAAACTTGTGTAGGTCAAGTTCCTAACTGAATAATGTGGTAATATGATCACGAACATCGCTATGTGACGTGACCTGCACACCTGCAGTACACTAGGTACGCGATCTTCACTGCTTCGACTCGTATCTGAGTTTCATTCGAAGAGTTTTTACATAACCAAGTTTTGGTAAACAGATTCCTAAATCAATGTTAACTGTTCTACCAACATTCTAGCAACACTACTCGCTGATGGTTATGTAAATGAATTCCATTTAATCTGACTAAACACTGAGCATGTGGTACCTATGTGTGCATTACCCGACCCCTGATAGTTTGCGTGAAACGGACAATCCGCTCCGAATATATAACGCAGTAGGCAAACTATGCTGGAAAATTAGCATCATCCTTCTCATAAATATTTGTAGCATAGCTTTTCTTATTTATGCTTCGAAGGATCATCAACTATGTATATAAACAATCAATCATCAATATTGATACTTAACTGAAGTTGGTATTAACTCTCTCTTCCTGTGTAGCGGGCCTGATTTATGTTCAGTACTTACTTGGGTGTACTATAATTTTGAAAGAAAGAGTTTATGAGGTTCATTGGTAAAGCTAAATATACGTATTTCGCATACTTTAAAAAACTATTACGTCTATTAATATTTGTGAAGTTTAAGTTAATTAATATTCAATATTTTTTAAGGTAATGTTTAAAACTCAACTTTATGCTTTTAGAATAAACAAAGCTGGTTCAAACCAGCTCCTATAAGCTTGATAACCGGGAGTAATATTTATTGTCTTACTTAATATTAATATTGATCAGTCTTACAATATTATTTCCGACTAAGTATCTATCGCTGCTGAACTTGTAAGCCGGAGCAGACTGTGGTAACAAATGAATCGCTTTGATATGTTTTGAAGCCGAAAATACAAGTATTTTTCAGTCCATTTCTTATTTCAACAATGCTACACGATATTTTATTACACAATAAATGAAACCAAACATCGTAAGACGTATTTACAGCCTTTACTTTAATATTGTTCTAGTAATAACTATTGTATTCAAATTGTTTCATAAAACAATTGTTTTTTCCAACCGTTAAGATATATTTAGAAGTTCTTTTTATTTAGTGTAGTTCTTTAGATAAACTTAAAATATTTCGTCTATTTATTTTGTTACCAACACAGTGGATTATTCTTTTTCATTTGTGATAAATCGCAGCTAATGGTCCGGACAGTGACCGCAATTTCCAATTCTAGAAAACTCTCTGACCCTAGAAAAGGTTGTCCGTCACATAAAATTTCGACCACAAAACGTACTTCAAGAATCTTTGAGAGCTACTTGCCCTTGTCGCTGACTTTCCGTCCAAATCTTTCAACTAAGTTTTTCAGTAGCTAGAAAATCTATTTTCAAAATAAAACTAGTATCTGCGTACATTTTTACAGATAAAGAAAAGTGTTTCTTACGTTAGGGTAGTTTTTGGCTCCATTACACAATATACAAAAAAAAACATTTGGTATAACGATCACGCGTATAAAAACAGCGGAATAATTAGCAGCAATACCAACATAATCTGAAAATAATTCCCACATGCAATGTCACAAAAAGAAGAAATTAGTTGAGTTTTCTACTAATTTCTGTTTTTTTTTTTTATGGCGGCTATCGGAGCAACGAGGGGAAACTAATTACTTACTTTAATTTAGTTATTAATTCTAGCTCTTGCATTATTTGTGGAAAAGCTAGAATTAATGGTTCCTATGTTACAACAATGTAAATTGTAGGTTTTTTATCATTTCATGCGCACTTGATTGTATTAAATATTTAATTACGTGCGATTACCATTGTAATGAAGGCCATACTAAAATTATTTCACGGTGTATCACAAAATGTCAGGGCTGCCAGCTTTTAAGCTGATCGTAAAATAAATCATATTGGTTAAAAGATGGCGTCTTCTAAACATTTTATAAATTAAAGTCGCTTTTCGTGTCTTTCTGTGTCACCGCATTGTTCTCCTTTACTACACAACGGTTCTTTTTGCGGTTTCCACCATCATTATGAGAATTTACTCTGAAAGGTGTACAATACATTAATATTAAACTTACAAATAAGAGCGAAGGCTCTCATTCATCATTAAAATAAAATACTACTACTACTTTATTGTACGCCAGAAAAGTGAATTACATAAAATAAATTAAACTCTTAACCTTCATAATTAAAAAGGTTTCAATCAAATATTTAAATAACATCCTGGTCAATATTCACAAAATTGCTTAGCCGTTTATTAAGAAAGGAAAAAGTAAAAAAAAACAAAACTTTATGGCATCTCAATATTTTTTGTGAGCAAGCGGCCAGTATTAAAATAAAAATCTAAAAAGGTTGGGCCAAAAAGAAATTGTTGCTGTAGTTTGTTGATAAATCGATGAATAATTTATTGTATTAATGAAATACCATTATTCATTATTATCATATTACGATGAATTTCCCAATGAGTGGTTGTTATGATGCAAAACATCCATTTCATGTGACACTGCCGACAGTAGGTACCAACGCGACACAAACTATTATCTTTACTTATCTAATGCCACTTTTGCGGTTGCTCGCTCAATTTCATAGGTTTTATTTCGCTGTCTAATTTCTTTCGTCCTAGTAATATTAGGATTATAATTCATTGTACATGAATCTTTTCATGCTGTAGTAGACCGTGATCAAAGTCAAAACTTGGGCTTAACTTTAGTAATTTATTGATTAACAGTTCCGATACCCACGAGACTACACCTGAAACTTTAACCAACTTTGGAATTAAGGTACAATCAGTGTTTAGGGGTTATCGATTGATTCAATTTTATCGGATCTTGGTTATACAGAGTGGCGATTAGTTTATCTCATTAATACAGCCGTTATTAGAAGTTATTATGATATTATTATATTAAATTATTTTCTGTTAAAATATTAAAATAATCAATTTTACTAAAAATACGAAACTGTTTTTTTTACAAAATAAATAGCGTACAAATTGGCCGAA
The DNA here is from genome assembly GCA_949629185.1 of Apamea crenata. NCBI lineage: Eukaryota > Metazoa > Arthropoda > Insecta > Lepidoptera > Noctuidae > Apamea > Apamea crenata. Next base: position 5,277,017 of record OX451371.1, on the reverse strand, counting down.
ATAAAACTCCCTTGATAATGAGGCACTAGACACGCGCGGGGTGATGGTATCAACAATTCAACACACACTTAATTGATCAAATAATCACAAATTAAGTTTAATGTTGTTAAATACTAAAACGGAAAAAAGATCCCACGGCTTGAATGTTAATTTATTAACTATTTTATGTTTGTAATACGTAATGCAGAATCCATGGTTTCAATTAATGTGATAATCTAATCGCTACACTGTATTTGGTTTGTTCGCGCCGATAAGCTCTGACAAGTTCCTATCTAAGAGTCGGCACCAGTTCACGCTGATTCGACAAAATGTATGAAAGCTGATTAATATAAAAACTTTTTTACAAAAAAAACAACCGTCTTCGTTTAACCGTTCTTTAATTTCGAAAGTCGGTGTCAAAACACAAAATGCGGAACCAACGACACTGACTTCCGCAATTAAAGTAATTTTTCATTTTGTAGTGTTTTTTTTTTTGAAAGTCGGTTGTTTTTTTTTTGTTTTGTAAAAAAGTTTTTATTTTTACTGTTTAGTTGTACCTACCAAACAAATTCATATATGTATGTAAATATGTATGTAGTGATAATCATGTTTGTAAATATGTAAGTTATTCGTTGAAAACATAGTTTAATACCTACCAACAAAACTCTATTGATCAGAGGGGTAGTTCTCTTAATTCTAAGACCGTCCACAGTCTAGTCTGATCTCAGTCTCAATCTGTCAAAAATACGCCTACTTTCCCTACATTTTTTAAAAGTTTTTGACATTGATTGTCGCTGAGATGAGATGGCGACTGGATTTTGAACGACTTTAATTACGGGAATTGGCTTTCTGATAACATGTAAAAATAATAGAAGTGCTTGAATCGTTCCTACATGATCCAATTTTATGACATAGAAAATTATACTTTTCCATCAAAACATATTATTATGAAAAACAAGAGTCCGATCCTAAACACACAGAACTGAGTGGATCACAGATATACTGAACTAACCCGTAGAATAATAGAAATTATTCAAATAAGGGCCGATGCTACCTACTCTATTAGGTTGCTCAAATATCCGGAAAGCAAATGTGGTTTACAACAGATGCGAATACTCACACACATTTACTTACTACTGATTTAAGAAGTAATTACTGTATGAGAGTATTGTATAAGTATTTCAAAACCAAAAGTCAGAAGCGAAAGGAAAATGTTGAGAACTTTAATTTTGAATGACAGTGTTTTGTTCTAAAATTAACGCAGTGAGCTAATTAATCTGAGTCAGATGTCGGAAAACTTCGGGTTTAAATTAAGCCACCTCAGGGAGAAGGCCTGTCAACAGTCACAATGAGTTCGTTCTTTAACTTGTAAAATATTGTGACTGTAATTAGAAGTTATGGGGTTTTGATGACGGTTCTCATAAAAATTTCAATTTTGTGTAGTAGTTTCAAATGATGAGAATGCACAAGTTTTAATCCTAACACAAAAATGTTATGTGTGCAACTGTCCACAAACCAAAATTTTATTATCACTCTTAGTAACAATAGCTCTTAATAGTTTGTTTAAATAAATTATGTTTTTTAGTTTATTTAATGAATGTTAATAAAACCACTTCAGTAACGTGACGAGGGTTTTGTTTAATATTGAATGACTCGCCTTCACTGGTGTTTATTTCTGTTTAGCAAAATTTCAACGTATCGTAGTCAATCGTTTTACATAATTATAATTATATAGAGGCAATTCAATCAATTAATACATATTTAAAATATCTAAATACTATATTACAAAAGAAAAAAAATGTTTTTAATTTTTCACCTTATACGTAGCACCACATAAATCGTATACTTGCTATGTAAAATACGTATTACTGAAGCTAACTCAAAAACTACTGAAGCAAACCTCATAAAATTCATTTGGGTCGACCGCGCGAGTTTCTTTTACCAAATGAAATAATAATTTTCTAAATCGGTCCACAATTGACGAAAATATCGAAGAACATACATTAAAAAATACATAGAGACAAACATACAACCTCCTCCTATTTGAAGTCGGTTCCCTCGGGTCGGGTCGGGTACCTTATCTTGTTCTACTTCTGTAAAACATGTAATATATCAGACGTTCTTTCAAAAGCCAATTTGTGAAATAAATATGTATGAAATATCTCGCATTAATTTGGACTCGAGTCAACTCTCGTACCTATTTATCTGGTATGTTCGAAGTGTCGGTCAGCTGAGCTGGCAACTCCTGCTCTGAATAAACTGTACATTAGCTAATGGAGTGAGAGTTTAGATAAGAAGGTTGTTTATAGTGTACAACCTCACTTCGGACGACACCGGACTGTCGCGTGGAGATAAGCTTGTAGCAGTTGCTCTGTGTTTCTTATGTCAGTAATCTGGTTGGAAGTTTACGTTTTCGATTTTTTCGATTATAGCTAAAGTAAAACATTGTTCACAGTTGTTTATCTCCTGAATAATGAATAGATATTTATGCTAAGACGAAAGGTTCTAAAGGATCAAAACCAAAGTAGCAATTGCATAAACTAAGCTCTCAAAGAAAACCCTTTGGACAGACCTTTTTCCCTTTTGTCACTTTATTACCATCATTGGGTCAGAACTACTGGACTTTAAGCATATTTATAAAGATTACGTCCTTGTTCGCATCCCTCGGGGTATTTCCAGCAATCATCGGGATTACAGCCGCGTGTGTTTGACTATTTGTCTAAGCCTCTCATGTTGACCGACGCTAAAGTTTCCTAACAAGTTGAGAACGGAAACTTGATTATTTGAACTAACTATATTTCGTACGTTTCGTAAAATGATGAAATATTAGAAATTTAATACGTTCATTTTCTGGTCTTTTCACAAATTACCAAATTAAATTCAATATTTAGGTAGATACTTTCTTTTTTCCAAATCGCTCGCCGGTGATGCTGAAAGTATTTACTTTGACATCACTGTAAAGTTGGAGGTACTCTAGGACAAGTTATTTTAAATTTGTCACCATCCCTCGCTCCCATTTGAATAAAATTAGCAAAATGAATTAGTTACAAAATGGACCCAAATGATCCTTGAGACTCAATTACAGAATGCAGAAAGTTTTGAGCTTCTGAAAGTTGTACTGCCTACAGAATTAGAAATAGGACAATTTGGATCGTTGGTCCCCTTTTCATTCAATTGTATCAATTTGAGCAAAAGTTTAAGTTTGCAGCCTATTTAACTAGAGCAAGGAGGACAGTAAGGTGTTAATTAATAACGACAAAAACATTCTTATTACACACAGAAAGCTATAAATTTAATATTCTATGTACGATCATTACAACGGGATAGCTCTCGTGACACCATATTACATACGCATAGCAGAGCATAGCATGCGTAGCATAGCATTAGGTACATGAAAAAGTTTAATTGAAATAAATGTTTTGTCTTTGAGTTTAATAGCATAGCACGCACAGAATAGCATGCATGCATAGCATAGCATAGCATGACAAAGTTTTATTGAAATAAATGCTTTGAGTTTGTGTTTATTAGCCAGCGCCATTACGCTCTTTTTTCCCTTTGCTCGGCTTCTAAGGGTTGTAGCGTGATGTTAAATAGCACCACCTTACCATACCTGTCAACCTGGGCAATCAAATGCAAAAAAAAACTAACCTGACAAGTAAGTAGTTCCAGGAAGCGCGTAAAAAAAAACAAACTCTTCAGCTTAATTATATTAGTATAGTGTAGATACAGTTTAATTGGAAGTCCGTTTTAACAATGTCCGTGTGTTCAGTTAGAATATAAGTTTCAATAATAAAAATTGTTAGCTTTAAACAACGCCGTGATTGGTTTGCTGCCACGTGCGTAATTCATCAAGAGCCTAAACACAAACTATCATAATTTACTACAAAGTCAAACAATAGGTTAATAATGTAAACACAAAATCTTATCAGTTTAGTGAAGTTACCATCTCACCGAGTTCTCAAGGCGTGGGCAGCGCGCTGATCTAAATGTATAACGAGCTCCTCAGTAACAGTTACTAATTGACTCTCGTTATTATGAGTATACAGACAAACTTAGATTACAATCGCTGTCGAAGCAGCGAAGGAACATCTAATAGACCTATGTAGATTCTGAACTTTCCTCTCGAGTAGAAAAACTAAGCCAGTTATGATATTTTTTCACAATACAAACTAGGCATAAACTATTAAGTCTTAGATGAAAATATCAGGCCAGTCGTTGTAGTAACAGCGAAGATACGTTTATTTTTAGTTATTGTGAACGAATAAGTTTGACAAATTTTTGTCACGGAACGTGCAAATTTACTCGTAACTAAAGCTGAATAGACTGAAAGTTTTGCCGGTTGTTACCACGCTGATGGACATGAAACTGCTTGGTTACGAGGTTGCCAATTCATGAGATGACTTACAATTCTATAACCACTCTTATTCTACGTGTTATGAACAACATAATCAATGTTTAGATTACAATGATTTTGTTTTTTTTTTTTTTTGTCGATGGGAAATCATCAAATGACCCCTCCCGCTCTGGGTGGAGCGGAAGGGAGTGTCAGACTCTTACTGACTAAAACCCACCCGTGTTCCTTCCTTAGCCCTTTCTGTTCCAGGGCAGCGGTAACCCTTTCGGATGGTCCCGCCGCCCTGTAGATTACAATGATGTCCACATCATAATGTGTTCTTGTAAATAACCGAAACATTAAGATTTTGACATAATTTGTCATTTCCATTTCAATGACAGTCAAACATTTTACATAATATTCTTAAACTTGTCCTAAATTCTCAAAACAATGCGAGAAGTCTATACTCGTAACAAAATTAAAACTAAATGTGTCGTTAAAAGAAATTATATTTCTCAATTTCAACCACTTTTGCCCCGAACCCTAATAATACTTAGGTACTACTAATTGGGACCGAGAGGAAAACATAACACATTTTTCAACAAAGTTGATGTATGCGAACGACAAAACTTGGGAACAAAGACAAAACAGTTTTTCAGGCGCAATTTTTCAAGAAGAGATTAGGGGGAAGAGATTTAAGGGGATTAAGGGCTTTTAAAAAACTTGAACAAAATGTAAGTTGATGAAACTCATTATCATGGAATTTTGTTTAAAGTTCTTAGTAATGTAAAGTGATATCGCGTATAAACGTCGAAAATTATTCGGACGTAAATTAACTGTATTGTATTAAAATGTTACTCTCCGGTTTGGTATTTTAAAGCAATCTGTTTTGGTTTGTAACTTTGAAGAAAAGATAAAAACATAAATGAGTAGGTACAATCTTTTGACTTATTAAGGAAATCGTCAACTCTAAAGTACCTACGGAATTAAAGTTAAAATGGTAAACACAAGCTGAAAACTATACATAACAAACATCAAAGTTAAACAAAAATAAATAAAGTTTATATTGAGAGCAAACTTAATATGATTGGAGCTTGTTTATCGAATAAACATCAACCCGCTGATAACCAAACTGGCAGTAATTTGCGCTAAGATAACATTTTAACGAGGATTAGGTTGTATTGGGGTGAGGTTGTAATTGTATAAAAACTTAACTACAAGTACTTGTAGTTAAGTTTTTATACAATTGGTATCTAACTGCACCTATTTTAAGCTTTACGTTAAATAAAGAAGAACTTAAGTACTAAACACCGGATGTTGTTCATGTAGTATTATCGAAAACCAATCTAGAAAATAGCAGGCAATAGCAGATACAAAATGTATCTGCTCAATTTATAATTGTCAACAACATTATACAAAACGTGGTTGGTGAAATGAATCCGGGATTGGTCTAGCAAAAATTATTAATCAAGAGATTTCTTAAGAAAGAAGCAATAACTTTGTACTACGTATTTTTCTGTTCCTATATTTTTGTCTGTTTATATGTGTGTATATAAATGGTTTTCAATGAATTAATATTGAGTAACTCCTCGTGGTTGAACGTTGGAAATACCTTCGGTGACTGTTAATTCGTAAAACATTATTTGAAACTTCACCTTATAGCAGCTCTGGAGTAAATAAACATCTTTATTACTTCCCAAAGCCAAGGAAATCTCGTGAAAAATTCAACAATTACGTCGCCTGAACAAATTCCGGATGTTTTTGTAACTCTGCGGCAACAGAAGAGGAGGTGGGTGTTACATTTTAAGTGAAGGCACGTTTATCAAGCCTCTTGACACTTGAGAGGAAATTTCCGTGACGACCACTCACTGTTTTACAGAAAATTCACGAAATCCAAGCTGCAAGCGAGGTTTGTGTTTAGGAATGGGTAGCTTGTACCTACAGCTAGTTAGTGACCACGATCTAGTCGGCAGGCGTTGAGATTTGCTGACAAATGTATCTCAATAGGTTAATAGTCTACAACTACAACAATCAAAATTGTTTTAGCTCGTGTAAGAAATGTGCGGACGAACTAGAAACAGAAGTCAATGTAGAAGTTATGAAAATATAATGTCCGTACACAGCACGATATATATATATATATAAATATAGACACAGAAGAAGTATAGACAGAAGAAACACAATAGATGGGACGAGATCACAAATCCACAATAATAATATTAACAGAAACTACTGAATAAAATTAGCAGACTTATGTTGCAGCCATGACAGAAGATTGACATAATTATGATTAGTGCCACTAGTGGCGTATTTCTGAACTAAGTTTATGGTAGGTGTCGAACCGAAAGTTATCTACTCTATGTAATAAATTGCTTTTCGTTTTGGTAATCATGACTTTGTTTATTGATGTAGTACATCTTCATCATATGAACTAGAATCTATTTCCGCCTGCGATTCAGGACAAGGCGAGTAATTTATGTAAAAATTACCAAAGTTAGTATCGACTAACATAATGAACCACTTAGTATGTGGAATTTTAACTGCTACACGGGTCGGTCGAAGGTTAAGCTACGCTTGCCGCGGTCGGTTCGTGGATGGGTGACCGTCCACTACATATCGAGACCCTCCCTGCCTCGGAGAGCACGTTAAGTCATTGGTCCTGGCTGTCATTCGTAGATCTTTGGCAGTCATTACGAGTAGTCAGAAGCCTAAAAGTCTATACCATTCTCACCAGGGGGTGACCCAGTAACTGGGTTATTGAGGTAAGATAGGCAGTCGCTCCGTGTAAAATAATAGTTCATCTTGTCAGACTGGAAACCTACCCCAACATAGTTGCGGAAATGCTACTCCCTAGCATTTCCGCAACTCTGTTGGGGTTGATTGATTTAGTATGTGCACTAGTTGCGGTCATCAAGTGAACTGATAGTCAATTTCGTAGTAGTCAAGTGTAGCGACGTAAACGGGTCAAAGTGATTAACTCGCAACTTTTCACTTCGCTGTTATGCAGACTATTTGTAACTAGGTCATTTTATAAGCAATTGGTCCATTTTGACAACATTTTTGGCTATTATCACCAGTAATTATTTCATCCGATACATAATTTTTTCCTGATACCAACATACTGACGGCATGGTTGGCACAGTGGTTAAGCGATTGACTGCTGCGCTGCGTGTCGCGGGTTCGATTCCCGCACGGAACAAATATTTGTATGACCTACATGTATTTGTTCCGAGTCTGGGTGTTTTTCTATCTATAATACCTATGTATGTATTTACAAAAAAAAATGTATATAAGTAGTTTATCAGCCATCTTGTTACCATAACACAAGCATTAGGTTGCTTAGCTTGGGACAAATGGTGCTGTGTGAAATGTCCAGCGATATTATTATTATTATTATACTAGTAAATGATCACCTATTTCCTTAGCTTTGTTGTGTGTATCAGTAATGGGTGAACTTTGAAGACTGTTAACTGCGAAAAATCAAACGCACAAGTCTTACATATTGAAATTTTGTGTAAATAAACCTGCGTTTGTTATGATTAAACTATTTGCTGGGGTTTGCCTTATATACAAATATCAACATTCAACAGTTCGCTTCTCTTACTATATTGACAAAGCAAGTCATCGAAATCCAAATCATGTACAAAACACAAATACCGCGCCATGTTTGAGGGGAACTGAGGGGCAATTCCCCTAATTAAAAAAAAATCACAGTATGATCTGTCTCAATCTGTCAAATACCTCTAATTTCCCTAAATTTTTGACAAGTTTTTGACAATTGTTTGTCGCTGAGAGGAGACTGCGACTAGATTTTGAACATTTTAAATTACGAGAATTGGACTTCTGTTCCCTCACAGCGTGTTCATGTATACGAGCGCTACTGATCAGTGACGTCATCTAGGAGACTCGCTGTAAACAATCGATGTTACAGACCGCGATTTATTTGTGACCCGTACCATGAAGTTACGTAATAAAAGTGTTTGGCTTGTGTTTTGAAGTTGCGCACAATAAGGGTTCGGGTTCTCCTAGTGGCAGTAAACAGTTTGTTGGTTTGCTGATATGATGTTTTTGTCTGATTATAGCAGACTAGCTGGGCCTCGCGGTTTCACCCGCATAAGTTTCGATCCCGTGAGAATATCGGGATGAAAAGTATTCATTATGTTAATCCTGGTTATAAACCATCTGTGTGCCAAATTTCATCCAAATCCGTTCAACAGTTTTTGCGTGAAAGAGTAACAAACATCCATCCATCCAACAAACTTTCACTTTTATAATATTAGTAGGATGTGACAGTTATAACATAACTTCGTGATATTTTGTCTAGATACCCAGTGGTATACATAAATTTAGTTTTGTATAGCGATTGCAACTTTCCTGCCTTCAAAATATCGAATTGTGTGGCTTCAATATACACTCGAGAGCAATGAATCCGGGTCACTTGAATAATCCTAAAAATCTCGGAAACTAAAAATGCTAGGTTAATGCAATAAATTGTATTTAATAGACAATGTAATACTCCTTAAATGAAGTTATTAAAACTTCTTAGTTATTGTAAAGTTATATCATAAAAAAATCAAATTTGAAAAAGGGCCACTTTCGAAGATGGAACTACGAAATTACAGCATTTGGTTTTGCTTTTGTTTGTAATCTGTCATTTATGTGGGTACATAAACCATGTTGATAGTGCTCTATATTCATTATTCAAGCTGAAATTATGTCGCTTACGCCTGAAGAATGCACCAGAATACTTACAATGCTGAAAACCGGCCGGAGTCAGCGCGATACAGCCAGGACTGTCGGTGTGTCGCTGTCAACAGTACAAAGAGTTCTCCGACGTTACGAAGAAACTGGTTCTAACCTACGCAGACCAGGAACGGGCAGAACCAGGTGTACCACAGCACGAGAAGACCGATACTTGGTGAACACCATGCTTCGAAATCGCTTTCTCACAGGAACTGAACTCACAAATCAGTTTCGACGCCTCGGAGGAAGTAACCCAAGTGCATGGACAGTAAGACGTCGGCTTGCTGAATCTAACTTAAAACCCCTTAGACCTGCAAACGGCCCTAAACAGGAGCGTGGGCATCGTATTTCAAGACTAAGATATGCCCAGAGCCACGTAAATTGGAGTATTGAAGATTGGTCAAAAGTTATGTTCTCCGACGAATCAAAATTTATGCTCTACAAGCACGATGGAAGACACAGAGTGTATCGAAGACCAGGGGAAAGATTCAAGCAAGCATGCATCGAAGAAAAAGTAGCCTACGGTGGTGGGTCTGTACTTGTGTGGGCCGGAATTTCTTCTGAAAGTCGCACAGAGCTGGTGATCATAGAAAACGGCTCTTTAACTAGCGTAAGATATGTGGAAGAAATCCTCAATGATCACGTTGGTCCATTTATGGTCAATTTAGGTGAGGATGCTATATTTATGCATGACAATGCCCGACCTCATACAGGTAGGATTGTGAATGACTACCTTCAAGAGATGAACATTACTCGTATGGAGTGGCCAGCGCGCAGCCCGGATATCAACCCGATCGAGCATGCTTGGGACGAGCTAGGCAGATGCGTAAAACAACGAAACCCTCCTCCAATCACGCTTCGTGAGCTCAAAATTGCTCTCACAGAGGAATGGGAGAATATTCCCCAAAATCGTATAAGGAACTTGGTGTACAGCATGCCAAACCGCGTAAACGCAGTAATGGAAGCACGAGGAGGCAATACGAAGTATTAAAATTCAAGAAAATCGTACTAAAGTTAAAAAAATTCATGTTTCCTATTTTTGTTTTAAGGAGAGATCAGCAGTTTTTTTCTTTATGTAATTTTGTGTTAATAAAATGTATGGTGACTCATATTTTTTTTACTTTCATTTAAGGAGTATTACATTGTCTATTAAATACAATTTATTGCATTAACCTATCATTTTTAGTTTCCGAGATTTTTAACATTCTTTAAGTGACCCGGATTCATTGCTCTCGAGTGTAGTTTAAACAACGTTACGAGTATTGCGAGCACCCTCCCAATACTGAGGTCCTGTTAGCTTCTGGTAAACCTATCAAGGGATTATTAAAGGAGACAAGCGACTACTTGGCAAGATAATGACATCCATTTAAATCCGTAATGAGTTGGGAGATGACGAAATTTTTACGGATTTATTGGAATGAAAACCTTGATAGAGAAATATTTATACAAACGAAGAGCGAAGATAACAGGAAACTTTGGTAAAAGGTATTTGGTTTTCTTCTGCAAGGACAGCTAATATTGCCTTCGACGTTGTAAGAAAAGCATGAAGGCGTATTAACGTTGTCGGTTGGATTTAATCATGATGGTTTTACTCCACTGGTTTTTTTTTGTATACTACATCCTACCAAAACAAGCACACGTAGACTTGTTCCGATTCATTATTCACGAGTCTTCTATTTTTTGTAGTGAGCTGAACATCTTCTGAAGGCACTAACAGGGTCTCGGATTTATTGTGTCTCGTAAATCAACAAGGGCAAGAAACCGTTTTATTTTTTCCTGACATCCTTCACAATAATGGTTTGAACATTTCACAAAACATAAGTTATATTACTGTATCTAGTTGTTGTTACAGTAGTGATTTTCTTTGGAAAAAACCTTTAGGGCTACGTCTCACCGTTATACCTATTCATCTTTATGATGTGTGAGTTGAGATATGGTTAGGCGTTATGTTTATATCTTACTTGGATATAGACGTTTTATCTATTAAGTACATAAACGACGCCCGTTAGCACTAAACTGCTAGCCGTGTTGTATATCAGTATTAATACCCTCCGTTATGTCTTTACAAAAATAAAACACGGCATTACTTTGACAGATGGCAGCTTTCAGCACTAAAACGTTCAATTATAGCACGCGCTTTGCAGATATTTTATTGCCCGTATTTCTCACAAATTGACGGAAAAGCAGAGAATATCTTTGCAGATGTGACTCGCTTCCTGCAGGTTCCCCGCTTCCTACATATACTACTGCTACTATAAACTTTATTAAGTGCATCAGCAGCCTTTCACTTCATCTTCTGAGAGAAGTAGGTCACTATGTTGTAAGCCGGTAATGGAGCGCACAGTGCGTATACTCCGCTGAAAGTAACCGATGCACTAGGAGTATTATGTGGCCATAAGCAACTCCTAGAGTAGACAGAACTAAATAGACTTTGTCAAACGGGAAGGCTTGTGTTCCATACTGTTTGAGGAGTCTCGTGGTTTCATCGAACAAAAAAGAATACCTATATATATACCATACTATACCATATACTCCAATCTTCAAGTTAAGAACAAACTCAAACTCAAAAACTAAGAAAATCTTTAGTTATGATTTCTTGAAAGTAATCTGCGGGAGTTGTGCCAGAGGACTGTAATTCATTTTTTTTTTTTTGAGTCTTTAAATATTCTTTTACTGATCTCCTTTCAAAGAAGCGGAATTGTTAAAATATTATCCTTACTTACTTGTAGCCAACTACATCAAATATTTTGGGATAATATTGAAACACGAAAAATACTTGGTTGCTCTTATGTGAAATTCTACGACACCTCCGGGACATTTTGGCAAGAAAACCCTAAAAAGTTCGCTTATCCGAACACAGCTTATGCGTTGCGTTGTTGCGTTGTGTTTTTGCGTTGAACGACGGAGAGATACGATAACATTCTTATGAATTTTGTATCATACCTCGTGAGAAGCTTTTCTTTTCTCGGAAAAGAGACAAAAATAATATATGAACGATTTTGTAATACAGATCGGCGAGGTAACTGCGTAACCCACTAACAGTAGCAACGACTTTCATTTTGACAGTTCAACAACATTCATTGCGTTATTTACGTTGTTCAGCAGACAAATTTTTCGAACTTATGAAGCAATAGATTAGCAAAGTCCTTCAAAATGATTCACATTGTGATTGATAGTGTGTTACGCAATTAGAGTGCTGAATACGAAATTATTTCACTGAGCGAACGTTACACTGACACTGAATTGTATTTCATCAGAATCACTATATTTGTCACTCACAGCTTGATGGACGGACGACCAAACGAAGGCGGCTGGGACAGACTGGCTGCGGAAGGCGGAGGACAGGGTGTTGGGGCGCAGCCTGGGATAGGCCTATGTCCAGCAGTGGACTGCGATAGGCTGAGTTGATTGATTGACTGTATTAGTAAAACAACTTGAATTAAATGAACTGATTTTATATCGGCATGCACTGACCAAATGATTTGATATCCAGTTTAAGTATATTATCCCCTCGTCTGTTAGGCAGGCTTATTAAGTTCGGTAACAGAAAAAGTAATTGTGTCTTGTACCTAAGTGTTGTTGTTGTTAGATTCATAATTTTTATCTCACGAAGCGACTCGCACTATACTTGTGGTTACAAAGTGTACAAGCACGCTGTGAATGTATGTGTTAGCGCTGGAGCTCGCGGTACTGTCCGAGACAATGGCGAAGCGTGAAGCGTACCTAGTTCTAAAAAAATGGTACAAACACGAAATCTAGGAACTGGTAACATTTCGGATAACTACTCACGCGCCGCCGGGTATTAATAATCTGTGCGCGCGCGCAGCTGTCACAAAGTTATAGATTTGACAAAAATAAATATCATTGGTACGATAATCATTTAATAAAGATAAAATTTGCGCTTTTCAGCACGCAAGTAGTTCGGTAAGCAGTAGGAGATAGTGCCAAAATAGAAAAATTAATTAATTCATAGCCATAAGCAAGTAGTTTATAATCAAGTAAATTTAAAAATGGTGCTTAATTAAGTGCCGATTGTACTTCATTAAACACATTTTTTTTCCTGTTTGTTTATCTCGATATCTAGGTACCGTCAGCCTCAAAAAGATTTATACAATTATTTATCAACAATTCATTGGATTCTATATATGTTGTGTTACATAATTCTGTATCAATGTGTGACTGTCATGTATAGATCATGTGTTCATTCGCAATGCTAGTGCGTATAACATTTATACATCTGTTGTAAACACTTGACCGGCCGATCACTTCATAACCGGTTGTGCGATGAGCGCGCTAAACAAGAAAGAGTCACACCCTTCTAGTTAATTAATAACTAAGATAGATTATCGCCTAGTGCACAGTGAACTGAATAACATCGACTGGAGTATACCCCTTCAATACGGGTGCCCAAATGAAATAGTTAAGTACGTACATAATAGCTTTAATAATGTATACGATAAAAGTAAATTTACAATTAGTAAAAGCAGTTTCAATAAACGTAATACATGTCCCTGGGCCAATGGAAAATTAATGTGTATGAAGCGGGACTTATTGTTTAATATTTGGCTCAAAGATGAAAAGAACCCACAGAAAAGATTGTTATACAATAGATATAGAAATAAAACAAACAAATACACAAATTACATTAGAAATAAACAAATTATGATGGAAGTTTCCCAAAATTTCAAAAAGCAAAAAGATTTGGAGTATTGTGAATAGTTTAACCGGCCAAATTATGCAATGTGTTAACACGTTTTACTTATAACTTTTCAAATGAAATCATCAACAATGGCCAACACTTTCATGACTGAATTTAATTCTAATATCAAAAACCTACGCAACTCTTGCGATGTACCTCTTTTAGAGAAACTTACGTACGAGATGGTTCCTGACAGGACGATAAGAGTGAAACCAGCACAAGAAAATAATATGGTTGAACGAATCATCAAACAAATGAACGATAGGAAAAGCCCGGGTTACGACGGCATACGTGCTAAAGATGTTAAGTATAGTTCAGCTAAACTAATTGCTGCTTGCAGACAACATTGTTTATAGAATTGATATGAACGGCTCGCCAACATAAGCCCTGAGAGGTTTTCGTTGTGTGGCTAAAACTAAATGTGAATTAGGTTAAGTGCTTTAGAAATAAACATTAATAATAATAACTACAATTATGTACCCAATGTTATATGTTTTGTTGCTTCAGTTTGATACATTATTATGGAACAAAGATTATAAACAATTAAATGAATTGTTGTCAAAGTGAAAATCTTTTTGAGGGTGACTGTACAATCGCTTTGTAGCGCTTGGTTAAATTATAATGCTTTTATTCCACTGACTGTTTCAGAAGCAACACAAGTCCTGTTTGTATTGCCTACAACTCTTCCTGAAAGTGCTTTACGCCAAGTTGTTCACAAATAATTTTATCTTTTGAAAATAAACAGTGAATCATCAAATCTGTTGGAGTGAAATTCACTATGTCTGACAACGATACTGACGTACATGTCGCAGGAAGTGATGGTGTTGACGTATTTTATGACATAGGATTATTATCAAAAGTCGAAAAGATTGTAAAAACCAATCTGTTGGTGCTGACACTAGTAACGTTGGTGTACGGAGTAATATCATGGTGCATCTTGAAAAAGTTCCGCAAATAAAGAAACTATGTCTTTCTGAATACAATTTTAACAAACCTTCTCCAATATATAGTAATAGAAATCGTGATACCTTATAGTATGATAACAATTCAGAATGCTTGGGTTACAAGGTTTGTAACGTGTCTAAATGTTTACTTGATATCTGTAAAGAACCACTGGTTGTTAGTAATAAGTCATTTGTTTTATATAGATTTTGTAAAAGTTTTCGGTGGGCATATCCAAAGAAGATATTTAAAAAGCACCCTGTTTGCGTGGGGTGTGTCTTTTGTAACTACCACCATTTTTGTTTTTATGCTTTATTTCTTTTTGTATACTCCAAGTAAAATGGTGCCATTCAGTCGGTCCGTTAGTTACATTCTACTCTTCACCAGGGGTAGTTCAATTTTAGCGTTGATAGCCAACAGTTGCTTGTACATCATAATTGTACATTCAGTTTGTCGTAGTTTCAACATGAGTGGAAATACAGCTACTACCATCTGGCGTCGCTTGTACATCGCCACTTTTATATTTATATTGAGCGACGTCATTATGCTGTCTGAATATATTTTGTCTTTATTTCGTAAAATCAATGTCACTACCACAATGCTTCTTTTAGAAATACTTTTGTTTAACTTTAATGGATTTGTACTGTCAATTTTTTTAATTGTTGCTAAGAGTAACCGATTGATATGGTATGAATTTTATGTATATAAGTTAAAACGAAGGTGGCATAGGAATCACGATATCAACATGCATGGAAGAAATAATTGTAATCCTGCTGACTGCCGCCCAGCGGAACTTGATGTATAAATTATTAAAAGTAATTTATTAAAGTTGGCTTATGAACAATTTGAATATGTAACCAATGATTTCGCGATGCAGAGAAATTCCTCGATGCCATATTTTAGTTAATAAATAGCTTTAGTTTCTTAGGTTACTATATTATTAATTTAATCTTCTACATAATATTTTAATTGTATTTGTTTGATTATTTATGTATGTTAAGAAATGAACGCCACCTATTGTAACTGTCTATATCCACTTATTGTAAAACTATAGCAGAAATAAAATTAAAGGATTTAAATTTATTAAATTGATAACCTTCGTTCACAATATCAGATATTCGTTAGAAGAAGGGAGTAAGATGTCAGTAGGTAAATAGTACAGACAAATTAATTGCTAAGCAATTTGACGTCAGGTGTCAAGCTTAACAATTTATTTCCCTGACTTTACTGACGTGGATTTGAACTTCATTTCATGGTAAAATAATGGGTACAAAGTGTTATCTTCGACTTCCTTGAGGTTTCGGACACAAGCCAATAGTATAGAAATTATTTTTTTAGCGTATCGATGGCAAAAATTCAAATAAGTATTATGTTTGGCCCAAAATCCAGATACATGAACTACACTAACTAACGCAGGATGGAAGGTGCATGAAAGGAGTCTCCCCGAGCGACGTACAAACGCCAGCAGGTACCCGAAACTGTCAAATTTTCCCAATCAACATTGAATCTAATGCTTTAGCCATAAAGTTGAAAATCTATTAGAGGAATTTGACAGATTGATGTAGCTTGATGTGCTAGCGTCTGCACTCTCCGATAGTACGTCCGGGGCACTCTGGGCAATCGACAATCGACGTCTGTCAATTGACTAATCCTTTCACTACGATGGCAAATATAAATTTTAATTAATTGGTTCCTACTTCATGAAGCATAATTTTTTCACAATTAAATAGGTATAATATCGACTCCTAGTTAAAGGTATATGGACTCTTGAGAAGCAACACTAGTTATTTTGTATTGCCTGAATGTCTTCCTGAAAGTGCTTAGTTGTTAGTCCTAAGTTAACGAACTGACAAACTGTAAAGAAAAACTGTTAATGGAAAATTAATTAAGTTAATTTAACTAAACTGTTCACAACTAACATGCACGTGGCAGTTTATCACACGCAGCCATTTACAACTCATCATCTGCCTAGCCTTTTCCCAACTATGTTGGGGTCGGCTTCCAGTCTAACCAAATGCAGCTGTATTTTACATGAAGCGACTGCCTATCTGACCTCCACAACCCAGTTACTGGGTAATACGATACCCCTTGGTAAGACTGGTTGTCAGACTTTCGGGCTACTGACGACCCGTAACGACTGTCAAAGATCCACGAATGACAGCCGGGACCAACGGCTTAACGTGCTTTCCGAGGCACGGAGGGGACTTGGTATGTGAAAATGGTCACCCATCCACGGACCAACCGCGGCAAGCGTAGATTAACCTGATCGATCGACCCGTGCGGCTGTTATTACTTAGCCACAAGCCCCTCTCCAGCCAGCCATTTACAACTACTGAACATTATTTATGAGCAACTGTTATTGAACAAGAGGAAGAGAATCGGTTTGATGGCCCTCGAAACCTTTTTGTATTGTCTGCTAGTGACAGAGAAATATTGGTTTTGGCAGGTGCTATCGTACCTTGGGTACCATTTTATGGATGAAAGTTAAAAGGAAAGGAAAATTACCATGCCGGTCTTGCATATTATTTTATAAATGAATCCAATTAGCAGGCGTTATATGCAGAGCCCAGTCATTAGCCAATTAGTTAACGGATCACTTAATGAATCGTGCTGGAACATGGCGGACATCGGTGGAAATTCTATTTACACGATTTTCACGGACCACTGGCAACGAAAAGCGAGCGCAATCCATATCAGTAAAGATTTTAGATCAATCGACCGTCAGCTCACACACACTAGAGCCGCCTGATTATTTTTTCAAAGAATTTAGTCACGCCATCAGCATTTATGTAACCCCGGAGAATTTGCGTTCAAAATGTATTTAAGAAAGTTGGCTTTAAATTATTAGGAGGTATTCGGAATCCACATTTAATAATTAGTTTGGTCAATTTTTTAACGGATATTTAATATCTGCTTGCGTAAATAAAAACCTACATTCCTCGTAGCAGAATCAAATTTGACGGCACGGTTGGCGCAGTGAGTGGTTAAGCGATTGACTGCTGCGCTGCGTATCGTGGGTTCGATTCCCGCACGGAACAAATATTTGTATGACCTATAATTAGTTGTTCCGGGTCTGGCTGTTTGTGTATGTGAGTTTATAATATATGTCTGTAAACGCACCCACGACACAGGAGAAATTCCTAGTGTGGAGCAACGTTTTTTAAAAAAAAAAAAATTACAAAGCAACTGTGGTAAACCGGCATCACCATACGACGGATTTAAATAGTTGCCGTGACGTATTCAATTTCAATCAATTCAAATGAGAAGAAGAAAATTCTGTCGTATTTTTTATTTTTTTCAAAATGAATACATACACTTTGTTAATGAACATCAAACACAGAATTGCTTCTACCTCGTTTTCAGATAGAACAAAAACTCGTACCTACATTCCAATTTAATTTCCTTCTCATCTAAATCAGCGTGTCCACAATTCAATCATTAAAATGTCAGAATAAATAAGGTTTCATGTCTAATTTCGCATTATTTCGATCACTCGAAGCGTTCGAGTTGACGACTTGGCTCCACAAAATCATTTTATTAAAAAAATCGTTGTGTAGGTATTGTTTAAAATAAATACCAGGACTTGGCGAAATCCATTGTGCAAACAAACAATCTGTTATATTATTCAAGAGGTTCTGTTATTGTTTGTGATGTAAAAGTTGCGTCTATTTATTATTAAAATATTATCGTTTCACCGTATAAACTGTTACAATCTCATATCAAGGTTTCTTCAATGTTCAGTTTTACAGGTCAAAAGAGGGAAGACAAAGAACTTCCAAGGTTTTAGCAAAGTTTTTCGAATTCCGTAAGGGACTCTAAAACAAACCATGCGTTTGGAATTTAAAGTAATTTTATTATTGGAAAACAGAAAAGTTTTCTTGCGAATATATAACTTCTTATTAAAACCCTTTCATTTAGAAATGAAACTGATGTGGGAAGTCACTCAAGACGATTGCTTTTCATATCGACACCTACATCCCACAGCCAGTAGCCGTATTATTTCCCGCGCGACTTTGGACACTTGCCAAAGATGGAAACCGGTCTCTAGGAGTGCAGTTACATTTTTAGTACGGTTTCTATAACACTAATCGCCTGAAAGGTTCTTTGAGAGATCTACATCGTTATGTAAACCCTCACAATAATACGAAATCTTCTGTTACACAGTGTGTTTTAATGTCAAATTCATAATATTATTATTATTCGTTGCTGCTTATGTGGGTCAGATGGACCAAATACACAGAACACACCAAACATGCACAGAATACATCAAGTTTACTATTCTTGGAGTGTGTCCAGGAGACTCCCGTCTGTTGCCAAAGCCTACATGTTCCGCTCTTCATAAAACTGTCGGAGCGATGCAAAAAATATTTGAGTGTGAGAGTAATATACAGTACAGCGTAATTGTTATGTGCACGCTGTTTCACGCGCGGTGGGAGTAGAGGCCAAAAGAATTGAGGCTTTTAGTGTTAATGGCACGGAAAGCAGTTCAAAGTAACGCGACGATGGTTTTACTAATTGGGGTTCCGTAATTTTAATAAATCTTGTCATAAAGCTTATATATATTAATGGTAAATAATAATACCGTGTTCATGTATACGTATTCTGAATTCCTTTGTGAAACTTACATACACAGAGGTACTATTAATGCCACAATACTGCAATCGAATACTTTACAAATATTTTTTTAAATACAGTAACCAAAACAATGCGTTACTTTGTGCACTTTTCACTATTGTTGACGTGAAAAGAGCCGCTTTTTAGTACCTGCTTCATACCACTAGTGTACCTACTTTTAAATTGTTTGACCTCGTGTAAAACGAGCTTTATCGGTGAAAGAATATGAGGTAAAAGATTGCAGAAGTGGCTTCACCTGTCGTGAACATACATCAAAAGAATGGGTAGGACCTTTTTAGTGAAAACCATAATAAATACTGTCATCACATTCAGTTTATAAATTGAATTAATTAAGTGGGAATGTAAGGTGAATACAATGGTAACACTGTATGAGGGATGGCAACTCTGAACGGATCTATGGGACAACGACGAATGGACGATTGTGCGCGCTGAGTGTCTTATATACTAACTGTCAAAGTGTACCTTGTGCGATTAAATTCAAGTCAAACCACATAAATTAGCTGTTTATATACTTTGCAAAGTAGCTAGGTATTATAAACAATTTATTATCGTACACATTATACTGAACAAAATTGATTGCGATGGTTCAAGACTTCATGAATTTCTAGATTACTCAGTCAAAGCTACACTTGAGCTAGTTAGAAACTGTTCTAAGCTACTCCGCAAGTCTTTGAGAAATCTAAAGTCTAGATTCTACCACGCGCATACTTTTGGTTGCTTTGAAAACTTTAAAAAAGCCTTTGAAACTAGTTAGCTCATACCCTGGGGAAATACGTAAGAAAGGATTACTTGGTTGTTCGAAACTTTTTTCGAAAACTTTTATTTGTTTTGTTTTCAGGCTTTTTAAGAAGTAAAAATATTATATTTATTACAATGTTATTAGGGCATTAACTTACACCCACTACTCTCGAGACGAAAATAGTATTATTAAAACAGTACAACTTTCAATAAAAAAATCACCACCCTGATCCTCAAGCATGACATAGATAAGCTGAATAAGGCATTCGATACTAACCTAATTATTGACCAACTTATCCAGACGTTCAGTTTAACATTTTGAAAGGAAGCCACAGACGGAACGATGGCAGATGACCACGGGCCGAGCTCTAGCACGTAATATTATAATGCGCTAGTTAAAAAACTGTTGCTAAGTAGGTGTGTCTCAACTCCCCTAAAGATTAATATTAAACTGTTTGTTTCCATGAAATTGATTCTAACATGAATATACTAGTACATTCCCAATATCCAATACTTCTTAGAACCGACGTAATTAATTCCCGGTTTCGAGAAAGTATGCAAAGCTGACAAAAAATTGGTGAACAACTTACCTTTATGCTTTTTGTAACCTAAATCTCGGTATACCGATGTAGCTATTCTCACATTCTCATTTACCCCCCATGAATTTATTGCTAATTTTCAAAGTAGGTAGCTACACTATCTCACTATATGTTAAAGGAATTCTTATTTGAATAAGAATTCCTTTAACATCGGTAAAAAAAAAATCAGCTGTTCCCTACATTTACATTCGCATAACTCGTCAAAATGTAGGGAGCAGCTGATTTTTTTTTCGCGATTTCAAGTTTGGTCCTATAGTAAAAGTTGTTCATAATGATGAGTACAATGACCTCTTAAGAGGTTGTTGGTATTTTACAAATAATCCTGTATATTACAAAAGAAAATACAAAAATGAAATATAAAAAAATATGCATACACTCGGCTTTATTCAAAAGCGATTTACTCCTTTATTTTTTAATGAAATTTTATGTTGTTGCAAACATAGCATTTCCGAACCCATAGGTTTATGTAATGTGTCGTATTTCTACGAGTACGTTGCATTCGTTATTTCACGAAAAAAATCGCAATCGAAAGTTTCCAGTTGTTGACACACTGGTGCTCGCGACTGTACAATGCATTTAGTTCTATTTGCGAGAGCAAACAGAACCAAATACACTGCACAGTCGCGAGTAATATTAAAAAACATTATACAGGATACTGTATAGTGTTGTGTGTGTAAAATTAAAAAACATTATACAGGAAACTGTGTTCTTTTGTGTTTCTCGAAAACAGATGATTGAGAAATATTGCCGGATTTTCTGTTGGTATTATACGAGTGGCTAACAGATGCGTCGGCTGTTCACATACTCGTACAATATTTGATCCACATAAACGAATCTCCTGCTTTTGGCATTTTTTATCGGAAACTAATCAAGGCCTAAAGTTGATGCAAAAAGTCCAAGAACGAAATGAAACTTCAGCTGTAACCATAAGTACAAAGAATGCAAATGAAATGTTCTCATTAGTTGATTACAGGATCCAAACCTCCGGCTCCACGCTCCGGCGCCGCCATGTTGAAGGAAATGAACAGAAATGGGAAACTTGCGGTGACCTAGAGCATTAACATTCGCTGGACATAGAATGTGAACGTTTTTCGAGTATTCGTATTGAAATTGCATTGCTATTATTTAAAGTACTAATTATAAATCATTCCTTCATTAAAAATATCAAACAAAAATGGCTGGGCAATTTCAATAGCATTGTAATACGTCATACACTTTGTTATTACCCGACCTCACTCGTCTCGCTCCACATTCTTACTTCCAGTATTTTAATTAGTGAAGCATTTCTCCACCGCGTCCTCTCCAATGGCTCCGCATATTCTATGAATATCATGAGAGATGCGCTGAATGAGACAAGGGAGCGATGCGATGGTGCAAAAGATTGTATGCAATTGTGTTGCATAAAAACTGTAAGTACATTCATTAAAAAGCTCTTAAAATGTTTGCAAATGAAATAGCGAGCGATCGTGGCACTCGCAGCTAAATAGATGAATCGTTGAATTTGGCAGCAGTTCACGTTGCTAAGTACACATATGAAGCTATAATTACAAAGTAGTTATTTGGGTAATTGCATGCTCTAACATTAATGTTGTAAGCAGACACAAATGCGATGTGTTGACATTTGAAACAGTGCAACTGATTTACGAACTAATTAATTAGCTTTAATCGGTGACTGCAACAGAGTATGGAGGGGGGAGGGGGGGGGAGGAGGGTGATCACGCATCGGACGGAAGATACGTCGGGTATAACTTCGGTCTCATCAATTTATTTGCTCCACGTACTAACGCATCATTGGTTGAGTGTGTAAGGTTTTATTATGTATTACTCCATCTTGACGTTACGCGGCTGACGTTGCTTGTCGCATCTTCCGTCAGATTTGTGACCACACTTATTTAATGATTGATACTGACAGGTGTGACTTGGTGCTTCTGTTTTATCATTAAACTACTTCAATTTTACCTTCAAATCTAATAATAAAACCGCTTCAAGACATTTCAAACGGCGTCACATGACAACGAAGTTTTCATAAGACGTCAGAGTTTGCAAACAACATGGAAATTACTAACTCTCTCATTTATCTTGTGTAAGTATTCCACGTAGAAAGTAAGTACTAAGTTTATTTGATATGCCTAAATGCGAAATACCTAATGTGAAATGCCTAAAGCGACAGTTGATGAAAAATTGTGTTTTGTGTTACCCACATATCGCTTTAAACGTCTCAAAACATTCCGCATCGCTAACTCTTGAGTATGAAAATGAATATTAGGACACTTCATTAATTCTTTAAACATATTTATGTATAAGAACACGTCTCACCTACGTACGTTTATGACAAAAGTTTACTAAAATTCCATTGTTTGACAAAGCTCGACACGAGGAACAGTTTCATGCCTCGTGTGAAATAAAATCAATAAACAACGGCTGAGCCGTAAATAAAGCCTTAATTACTGTTCCTTTGTCCTAGTCGTGACATTTCGGTCGATGTACAAAAAATGGGCTTTCACGTAGGACCAAACAATTCTCTAGGCTCCGAGCGGAAATTTGGCAAAAAAATCGGGGTCGAAATGGGAACATTGCGACCGAGCTAGCCTAAAATCACCTTTTCCTGCCCTTGACAGCCAAGATGTGGTTACGTAACTTGACTATTTGGCACCGTATCAAAAGATCTCGTTTGAAATTAAGAATTTTGGAGCCAGGAGATTTTTTTAAAGCAACTAATGTTTTACTGTTTTCCTTGTAAAAGAAAACTGGCAATGTGTTCCGGGTCTGGCTGTTTGTGTATGTGAGTTTATTTATGTATGTAAATGCACCCACGACACAGGAGAAATTCCTAGTGTGGGGCAAAGTTTTATTAAAAAAAAAAAAAAAAATTAGTGCATGGCGATATAAGTGTTAGGTACTTTTTGAATAAACTAAGATAATTATTTTTGTTAATGACTGTACAAGTATATTTACGAACTATAACAAAGGGTGGATATTTTTCGTTAAACTAAGTAGTTTGACTATCCGGAACAGAATTCCTCGTGGTTAAATCAGTTTGACCATTAAGTTGGACCACGAGGAAGGAAGGTTATTGTACAGACGCCAGCATATCAAGCTACTACAATCTGTCAAATTTCTTTAATAGATTTTCAACTTTATCCCGAAAGTATTAAGGTTCAAGGTTGATTGGGAAAATTTGACAGTTTCGGGTACCTTGACATGCTGGCGTCTGTACATTCGATCGCGCACTTCCGGGTAAAGTGAACGCACTTTGACCGATTCGGAGAACAACCATTCGATACCATTTCGATCTATCTATCTATCTATATATATAAAATTCAAAGTCCTGACTGACTGACTGACTGACTGACTGAGACATCAACGCACAGCCTAAACCGCTGGTCCTAGAGACATGCAATTTGGAGGGTGTATTCTTTGTGAAGAGTAGGTATCCACTAAGAAAGGGTTTTTCGAAATTCCACCCCTAAGAAGGTGAAATGGGGGGATTTCGTTTGTATGAAAAATCTTATTCCTTGAGTTAATAAACTTGAAACTTGGCACGAATACTTATCTAAGTAAATTATGAAGTTGGCCATTTTCGGTTTTCATAAAGTACCCCCTAAGAGGGGATTGGGGGGTTTCAAAGTTTGTATGGAAGAATTTTAACGCGCGGTCCGATTTACTCGAAACTCAGTAATTATACCTAAAATTGAAAGTAAAGAATATTGTTTATCAGGGATTTTTGAAAATCTACCCCTGACGGGCTGAAAAGGGGTAGTCAATTTTACAGGGGAGGATTTTACAGCGTGACTTGATTAACTCGAAAATTGGTATAAATAATCTTTCAGTCAAGTTATGAACACATCCCAAAAGATTTTTCAAAAATCCACCCCTGTGGGGGTGAAAAGCAGAGATACAGTTTATATGAAAAATCTTATTCGTTAGGGTAATAAACTTGAAAATTGGAATGGATACTTGCCTAAGTAACCAATAAAGTTTATCATTATAAGTTTTTCTAAACTGCCCCTCAAAGGGGGATATAGGGGTGTTGAAGTTTTCGTGGAAGAATTTGAATGCGCGGTCCGATTTACTCGAAATTCAGTGTTTATACATAGTATCTAAATTAAAGAATAATATGTATCAGGGTTTTTCGAAAATCTACAATCGTTAAAATCGAATGGGCTGAAAAGTTGTAGTCAATTTTACAGGGGAGGATTTGACTGCATGGCTTGATTAACTCGAAAATTAGTATAAATAGTCTTTGAGACAAGTTATGAATACATCCCTAACGGTTTTTTTAAACTCCACCCCTGTGGGGATGAAAAGCGGGGATACAGTTCATATGAAAAATTTTATTCATTTAGTTTGTTTGGGTGTTTTTCTATATATAATAACGTATGGGGGTATAGGGGTAGGGGTATAGGGGTAGGGGTATAGGGGTAGGGGTATAGGGGTAGGGGTATAGGGGTAGGGGTATAGGGGTAGGGGTATAGGTGTAGGGGTATAGGGGTAGGGGTATAGGGGTAGGGGTAGGGGTATAGGGGTAGGGGTATAGGGGTAGGGGTATAGGGGTAGGGGTATAGGGGTAGGGGTATAGGGGTAGGGGTATAGGGGTAGGGGTATAGGGGTAGGGGTATAGGGGTAGGGGTATAGGGGTAGGGGTATAGGGGGAGGGGTATAGGGGTAGGGGTATAGGGATAGGGGTATAGGGGTAGGGGTATAGGGTTAGGGGTATAGGGGTAGGGGTATAGGGGTAGGGGTATAGGGGTAGGGGTATAGGGGTAGGGGTATAGGGGTAGGGGTATAGGCGTAGGGGTAATTGAATGCGCGGTCGAATTAACTCGAAACTCAGTATTAGTACTTTTGACGGAAAATAATTAAGCAATAATAAGTATGTAAAGTTGTCGAAAATTGACCCCTGACGCGGCAAAAAGGGGTTATTCAATTTTCAAGGGAAGGATTTGAACTTGAAACTGTATGTTCCATTTTCACACCTAAACCACTGAACTTCTGATTTGGCAAAGAGATAGATGGCATCCTGGGGAAGGACATACTTTTTATCCTGGTACACGTTCCCATGGAATAATTTCCGACATCCACGCGGGCGAAGCCGCGGGCAGAAGCTAGTTTGTAGATAAAATCCCAAAAGAGACCACCCATTTGGGACAAGGAGAGTTCCGACACCACGTCACACACATTCCATGTGTCTGTCTACCTCGTAATATCGGGTGCACCCAAAATTCTCTTTGCCTCTCCCGTCGTCTTTTATAGCCACAATTAAGTTGTCACACACAAGCAATCAGTTCTACGTCCATTTCCAAACTGAGCCAGTGTGAACGCCCTACTAATGTAATGCCAAACGCCTAATGTGTAATATATTTTAATCGTGAATTCGAATGTTTTGCGCTGGTATTACTCCAGGTGATTAAAGAGAAAATCCTTTACCGAATACTCTTGTAAATTGTATAAATTGAAGATCCTCTGTGGTATCAATGGATGGATAAGGACTCGAAACTGATTTGTTAACCGCAAATACATTTGTGAACGTAATGAACTTCAATGTAAATTCATGTTTCGATAAACCGCTGGATTGGTTTCCATTAATTCGAGAGTGCTTCGATTCAACATTAATAGTAGATATTAAACCAGACAAACGCTTTTGAGTTTTGTTCGTTATTGGTCATTTAATTACTTTTTCATTTATTTAAACAATGTGAACCCGAAACCGCTGAACAATTATGAACTGGCTTACAACTTACAACCGAGGAACATTTAACTTGAAATTCTGGTCAAGGTCCAAATTTAAAATTGATAAACTCAATTATCAACTTGGAATAATTTAATCCGTAACCGGCGCAATCCATTTCTCACTCCACAATTTAACTCGGGAAACGGATAATCCTTCTATTGAATAATAACGATGTCGAAATGTAGAAAATGAAAATGATCTCTGCGAAAACGCTTAATTTTTTTGTGGAAATTGGAAACGAAAATCTAAAAGTGCCAACCATTTCATTTTTTGTACCATTCCTTTAGTTTAAACATACCGGTGAAATGGCTGCCAAGTTCTATTCTTTGACAAAATAATTTTCATAAGCAAACGTGCAGGTCCAGGCTTCTGGAAAAGTTTCATAAAAACCTCTGCAATATTAATGAACAAATGAGCGCAGTCATTTAAACTTCACTACTTTGCTGAACGTTCCTCTGCCTCGGGGTGCAATATCGTCTCGTTAGAGACACAGAATTGTACTTAAAATTTATTCTACGCTACTTTTTAAGTGGTGTTTATTGACAATCGATGAACCCTATCGTGTCCTAATCGACTTGATAGAAAATAAAGTAGTTGCGACATTATAACCGTAGCCACATATTCATAAAGCAGCAAAATGTAACAGAAGTTCTCACATTATTTATTCAGTTAGATCTCTAACATACCTAAGCAATTACTTATCCAATTTATTACGATCCATTAATAAGCGAATCAACGTTAAATAATTTAAGGTACAACATGAACGTTACACGACAAGGTTCATTTTTTAGGAGACGATTTTCCAGATGATCTGGCTTGACGACGTCGTGGTGCATGTAACCGTTACCAGCCTTAATTTATCTTAATTTAACCTACCTATTTTTTTTAAATGGAGTCTTTGAATAGTACCTAATTGCTCTAATGCCTAAAAGAAATGGATGGTTATTAAAAAATCTTCTTACTTTATTGTAAATCGTTAGGTAATAGTTAATTTCTTGTATATAAACAATGCAGCAAAAAAAAAATTGTATATAAGTAGTTTATCAGCCATCTTGTTACCATAACACAAGCATTAGGTTGCTTAGCTTGGGACAAATGGTGCTGTGTGAAATGTCTAGGGATATTATTATTATTATCGGGAGTGTTTAGCTACGTCTCGAAAGAAAAATAGTAAGTATCTAGTCTAAAACATGGGGACTTGAGTTAGTTTCAAACGGAGATTCAAAAGCTAAAAGGATTTTCCACACAAATCCAGTTACTTCTGCCAGATTGGGTCCTAAGCTTGATTGATCCCCACTGCCGGTAGCTACGCTAGATTATTTTAAAATCAAATGGCTTTGTTTTCGACGTATAAAGAGGACACGACACGTGATAGATTTAAACCATCTTAAAACTAAGTTAAGATGTTTACAGTACGTAAATGTTTAATAAATGTAGGTTGGTATTTGCTGACTTTGAATGTTAACAAGTTAATAAATGGCAACAAACAGGTACAAAGCGAGTGAGCTAAACTTATCTCGAGGTACACCAAACTGAATGCTGCAATCGAGTTGAACAGACCAAATAAACCCTGAACACCTTGAGTAATCTAGTGGGAACAGTTCACGCTTCCGAATAAGGTTAACTTAAATATCAAATGATTTCGATTACAGCTAGAATGGACTGTAAACATATAGATAGTTCACCAGTATTCAATGATGTAGGTTTTGCGCAGAATGTTCATAGTAACGGTGATGGACTGCAACATACCTACTGTCAATGATTTAATATTCTCTAAATACATTCAGCGGCAGTAAATATGGCCCAAGTAGTGAATGCAATCTCGTTCATGATAAACTAATCCAATATGAAATTATTCACTTAAATACCAATTTTAATAGATGCCAATAATCTTTGTTAGGCTAACATAAATTTTCCGCCTACGCACAATATTAAAATCAACTAATATTCAGTTCATATTTCAGCACATAACACGTGCTGTAAAGCTTACACGTGGACGAAAAAAAAAACAAAGTCGACTTGCTCGCATCCCGTTAATGGCCATCGTGCGCACATCCTGCTTACCCAGCACTCGGTGTCCAGCGTGATGGTCACCCGAAGGAGCAACAATTTGCATATCGCGACAAAACCCGCATGTTTTTGTTTTATTGATAACGGGTAATTTGGTCGTGTGTCATCTGTCATCGTAGATAGTTATTGCTGTGTAATCACGTTGTAGAGCTTTGCAACAAAATAGAAATTTGATATTAGGAAAACTCCAAACTATACTTTTATCTATAATGTTACAGACATTAATATCTGCCACAACTTCATAACACGAGCAATACCTTGCTAATTTAGGAACACTACACATTGTACTGAATGAACACAATCCTTTTGGGATGTCAGTGCTCAGAACTTCTCCTACTTTTCACTGTACTATCACAACAGTAAACCTCTGAATTAACGAAACCACGACTTCAGTAAACCACAACAGAACAGCCTACTTCAAAACAGTTTTAACATCTGAAATCTGTTATTACTAGTTGAGATTAATGTTTACCATCGTTAGGTGGTTATTGTGTATTAATGTGATAAGTTGTGTCGTTAATTTGACACATTGCCCAAACTGTTTAGGTAGTTAGTGAATATTATGCAGGTTATTAAAATTGTGATCTCTACCATTATGGCTTTGCGTTCATGTGTAAATCAGAACGTATTCCCAACACCAAAGATTATTTCAATTCCAAATGATTATCTCTAGATAAATCATGCATGTATAAAGTTGCGATAAATCTCTTCAGCCACAAGTAGTTATGTAATGGTAATAGAGAGTACAAGACGAGATTGGCGGAGGAACTCGGACCGAAGCCTTCAGGCGACGGAATAAATTATGCATTGAGTTAAAGTGCTGCTCCTCACGAGGAACTTGTAAACGTTATTTAGGTCACCATCATTTAAATTGTGCAAGGATACGTTCTTATTGTCGTGTAGTATGTACATACTAGGTTACTGAAGATAGGTGCAAAATTGCGGCATTTGGGGACGAGGCCAGCGTAGAATGTAGGATCTTTTACAGCTTTATACGCAAAGAACATACAAAGGTTCCAAATTGAATGTAACAAGGCATTCTGAATAAGTAATAATTAGACATATACGAGATTAAAACACAGTGATAAATTGATAAACTTATGATAGGAAATAAAAAAGTTTTATTTTATGTTTAACAAAATCAAGCCTACATAACTAAAGTTCTTATTTTTACTACAAATCACAATAAATACTCCACCATAGCCTAAAAACGAAAATCGCAAAATGATAAAAATCTGAGGCTATTTTTTATTTCAATCGTTCACGGGGGCATTCTATGTACGTCTTACTTTAAGTAGGTACTACACGAGACTTTTCTTGCAAATGGAATTATTTTCTTAAATAGCGAGACAATTGAACGTCAACAGTCCTCATTCCTGTGACGACCACCTCAAGAGATAATATCAAATTGAGTTTGCAAGTTAACGTTTAAACTCGCTTTACACCCGTCTTTAAAAGATTTCAACGTTGATAGGTTCGTAATCTTGTTGTGAAGTGTGTTATTTAGACCGAGCTTTTTATGAGTTTTAAAAGAAATCTCGAACAAATGTTTTTTTTTTCAGGGAGTATTATAATTTCAATTTAAATGTCAATGATATTTTTTTAAACTTGGTCTCATCTTACTTGTACTTAGTTCCGAACGTAGTGTCTATCTCTCCGTCATAAAAAAGTAAATACTATTTCCTACGAAATTTAAAAGATTTGAATTGGCGATTTCCGACTTTTCTATTACTAAAACCACAGTTGGTCCGGTATAGTTTTTGATCCTTATAAGAAACAAGATTGATTGGTATAAAAAAAAGTTCAATAAGTAAATGGAACTGAAATCTGTTTGGAAGATAGAACATATTTTAGTAGACCATCCGCCATTACAGAAGTTTTATTTTATTGAAGCTTTGTTCTAGAAGTAGTTATAATAATAACTTTCGAGTTTGTTGATTCTACCGCGGGCTTTGAGCATGATAGTACCTACTTGTTTGGTACTTTGAAACTTATATTTCTAGATGTTTTCACGAGATTATGGCCCACTAATACTGCTAAAAAGAATACTATACATAGAATTTAAATAAACTTCTTTTTTGAAGTCACAATCCATTTTTATTTAGATGATTTTATCTTTGAAAACGATTAACAATTCTAACATTAATGTATACACCATTGTTCAAATTCCAATTGTGCTCGAGCTTTGAAGATAATGATTTGCCGCAGAAAGTCGTGGCGGGTCGCGATAAATAAGGTGTCTTCATAAACTGTGCACGCGTAATGTGTGAAAAAGCTGTAATGGGGTTGAGAGAACAATACTTTAAGAACATGAATGATAATAAAAAAAGCATTGAAGGTCATTGTCCGTAATAAAAAAAAATCTTTTGAATATCTACTTAAATGTGACGTGTGAGGACATAAGTGCTCCAGTGGAGTTTATCATAAACTTTAGAAAGAAGAAATATAAATAAATAGATTAAGTTGTCAAAAGAATACGTGCATACAAAAAGAAAATTAACTACGCGACAAGCACCGTTTTACTTCGCGTGAGATGAGGCGTCACACACGTCACTAACACGCGCGTGCGTAAACATAAACATGAGGATGATGTCTATAGATATAATACATTATCTGAAATAGACGACAGAACCCATGCCATACATGATTACATACAACCAACGACTGAAGATAACGTACGCAGTGAACAGAACTACAATCTGTAAGAAAACAATACCTGCTTCAAATCGTGATTGACATAAGAATAGAGTAGATGATAAAGAAAAACACGGATTGATATCTGAGTAGACTCCATATCTAACAAAGTCTCCGACAAATTGGAGGTTTAGTTGGATTTTTTATTAAATGGTAAAGTACAAAGTCATTATCGTTACGTACAATTAGCTTCAACTTTCTAACTGAAACTCAAAGCATTTATTTCAATCAAACAATTTACAGGCGCTTTCGAATTGTCAGCCGACCGACTTTTGTCAATTCAAAAGTGTCTGTAAATGGTTTAATTGAAATAAATGATTTGAGTTTTAATTTGGACAAGTTACGATAATAATGTTGTACTTTGGAAATGGAGTGTCACAATTACATCAGATATATTAATCAATATGAAAACGTAGTAAACGAATCGATGCATTGACTTACTTCGCCTATAGTATAAAATTAATTATTTAAAATAAAGTTGATTGATTCAACTTATTGGACTTCATCATGGTCATTAGGTGCAACGTAACTGATTCTTTGAATTTATTATCAAGCATTTTGTAGTAGAGCGGGGCACAGCAGTTCGTAGTACGTCGTAGCGGTTCATAGTACGCCGTAGAGGTTCGTAGCACGTCGAATCCGACTACATACAATCGACTGTAATCTAATCAGGGTCTTACTTTATCAATCTATATTATTTTTCAATGCACTATACAAAGAAGTGTGTTTCGCTTTTGCGTTCATCCCTTATACTTAGGAACGCCACCTTATTTCTGTAATGTATTGTTTATAATGCGGACAGTTCATAAAGGCAACTATGCACTGCCTACCACATAAAATAAAATACGACAGCTTTCATACGGATAACAAAAAAGATACTGGCAGACTTTAGGTTACTAGGTTAGGTTAGGCACTCGGCGTGGCGTGGCTGAGCGGCCACCTCGCTCCAGCAGGTATTCGCGAAACTGCCAGTCAAGTTCACGCACATTGAAACAAACTCTTTATGTACGTATTCGCACACACACACACACTTCTTTCGGATAATGCAACACCTCGAAATCATAAATCACGGTTTTGCCATGTTAACACACTAACGTTTGACATTCGCAATTTATTCGACCTCAGTAGGCAAGCCTACTCGCCTACTGAGGTCGAATAAATTGTTACGCAACTCAAATAAACTTTTCAATTTATTAGTTTTGCTATCGTAATTATTTCGCTACACGCGCGCGTCGTATTGCATTTTTTTATTGTTCAATAGGCCTGCTCTTGGCGTCGATCACGCCTGATGGAAAGCGATGGATTAGGCTACGATTGTGCCCAAACGATGCCTGTTCACTCTTGCTTTGAATTCAATTCTTTTTCAATTTGACTAAAATGTTGAAGGAAAAACAGATTTTGGTAAAGAGTTCCACACTTTGGCTGTGCGCATAAGAGATGTGGAGGAGCAGCGCGAGAAGCGAGTATAGCTGGTCGGGATATCTACCAAGTGTGGATGGTACGCTGCAGTACGTCTACTAGTCTGGTAGTAAAAGGGCGATTATTACGTAATTAATTTCATTGCTGTTTTCTTCTATTGTGATTTCGAGAAGTGTTATAAACATAATTTGCTGCGTCTGTGTAAATGTTGATAAATTACAGTGCTTAGTTTGTGGCGAAGATGCTTGTTGTTGCCAAAATAGGAAAATTGTTTTTTTTTGCTCCATTTGCGTAATCTGCCTACTTAGGCTGAAAACCACTATGTTGGTTTTTCAGCAATACCTATTAATTTGAAATTGACAAACAGATTGCGGCTCGCAATCTCTAATCTGATTGACAAATCAGTACCTTCGAGTACACTAGTCTAGATGAAACCAGGGATCGAATCACAAACGATTTATCTACCTACTGAATATGAGAGTGGACTTTTTTAGTCAAAAGAAATAAAAGAGCGCTGTAATTGGGCTATTCATCAGTGAGGGACGATATTATGCGGTAGTGTTGGGTGGAGAAACAGATAACAATCGATGGGGAGGCTGTGTTGTGCGTGAGAGCCGTTCGATTAACACTTGGTATAACCAAACTAATATTGCGTAAAAACCATTTTCTGAAATCGTTCCGACCGCTAAAGATTTATTTTTCATTCGGGTTTCTCATTTAAAATTCATGAAGCTATTAGGAAAACTTAGCTTCCATTTTGTAAAAGATGAGTAAGGATCTTTTAGGTAATTTATTTTGTGAACTAATTGAGCTGGCATTAGCAGGCCCAGGTCTTGTAGTCCCGCAATGAATTATTAAAACAAGTAATAAAGTTTAATTTTTAAGAGATTTTTATTAAAACAAGTAATACGTTACGAAAATATTTCCAGACCACTGGAGACTGTGCGAGCGGATCAAAGTCTAAGCAGTAGTAACCTGCTTGAAAAGCAGATACAGTACTAGCCCCTTCTAGGAAAATAAACTGTTAACAATGAATAGTATCGTAATAAGATCCTTTCACACCAAGTCTTTCCCTAATAACAGTTCTTGTACAACGCGATATTATGCGACATAGGAATTTGGAAATTTTCCTATATTTTTCAATATTACTCATAATGGTCGGTCGTCATAAGATTATAAATGTTTCTGCTGATGGCTCTGCTTATACATTTTTAAGACTTTTTAATAAACGGTTAAGTATTAGAAGGGAAAACGAACAAAATCAAATCTGACGGTACGGTTGGCGCAGTGGTTAAGCGATTGACTG
This sequence comes from Apamea crenata, assembly GCA_949629185.1. NCBI lineage: Eukaryota > Metazoa > Arthropoda > Insecta > Lepidoptera > Noctuidae > Apamea > Apamea crenata. Next base: position 5,243,129 of record OX451371.1, on the reverse strand, counting down.
CTGCGCTGCGTGTCGCGGGTTCGATTCCCGCACGGAACAAATATTTGTATGACAAACAAGTAGTTGTTCCGGGTCTGGCTGTTTGTGTATGTGAGTTTAAATGTTTGTGAACGCGCCCACGATACAGGAGAAATTCCTAGTGTTTGGGCAAGATTTAAAAAAAAAAAATATATTTATGTGTCGTTTGAAAGTTAAAGCGGCTGCTTAGCGGAGTTTAGCCCCGTTTCATTTTGAGAGATGCTTTTTATTTCAGTGAATTATTTTTAACGGTTATACATTTAATGTCGTGCCCTTGATCTATTCGGCTTGTTTGTTTGGTTCTCTGTTAATGGAGAACTCCGTTATTTTACAAAATAAAGAAAATCCCGGAATTCTCATAATAATGTTTTCGTGCAAAAAAACAGGCGTGCAACATTTATATATACTTGTTCTATGCCAAGCAAAGTCCCAAAACTCTACGCTCCATCTAATAGATATCCATACTTTCTAAGAAAAGTCAAGTAAGTACTTACTTGACGTTAGACAACAAATATGAGCTACTGCTCACCCTTGTTCTCTAAAATTAACATATTTCATTACCATTATGAAATAATTAAGGCCCAATTACTACTTTAGATGTTACCACATATTACTTCATGTGTAAATAGAAACACAAAATCCTCACGACATTCTAGACATGACTCTCGTAGCAAAACACAAAATCAACTGTTGTAGGTATCATAAACACAAACTTGTGCAAAATGTCAGCTCGTAATATGTTTATCTTTGTCCCCTTTTAGATAAACACAGCTGTCCACTGTCACACGGGTCTTAAAAGAAAACGTTCACATTTATGACAACAGAAACTTAATATGTTACTGTCAGAATAAATGGAAAGAAAAAAGAATAGTAATGAACGAAAAGCGTAGCATTATTTGAAAATAAATAAGCTGGTAACTGGAACGTACATTACAGCCGTGACGTCACATGATGTATGACGTCATACAGATTACCACGCTGTTTATTGCGAGCGTTTGACTTTAAGTTGTATTTATTTGCACGACAAAACGTTTGAAAATCCAGTTTTGCTAAAATATTTGTAAACATTACTGTAAACTGCAGGTATGAATGGAATTCAGGTAGGAGTTGCCCGTTTTATAAAATTATTGTTAAAACATTTCTGCGCCATGCCAAGCTACATAGCTTAGTTCGATCATCCAGGATCGTGTGATATTCCTCACACATAGAAACAAAATGACTTCCCCATCTAATATTTTGACTGACTGCCACTCGTCGTCAACTTTTATTGCATTATCACCTCGTTTATCATTAAACTAGCTTCTGCCCGCGGCTTCGCCCGCGTGGATGTCGGAAATTATTCCATGGGAACGTGTACCAGGATAAAAAGTATGTCCTTCCCCAGGATGCCATCTATCTCTTTGCCAAATCAGAAGTTCCGTGGTTTAGGTGTGAAGATGTAACATACAGTTTCAAGTTCAAATCCTCCCCTTAAAAATTAAATAACCCTTTTTTGCCCCGTCAGGGGTCAATTTTCGACAACTTTACATACTTATTATTACTTAGTTATTTTCTGTCAAAAGTATTAATACTGAGTTTCGAGTTAACCGTTAATTCGAACGCGCATTCAATTACTTCCACACAAACTTTAACACCCCTATATCCCCCTTTGAGGAGTAGTTTTGAAAAACTTATAATAATAAACTTTATTATTTACTGAGGCGAGCATTCTTGCCAAGTTTCAAGTTTATTAACTAAATGAATAAGATTTTTCATATGAACTGTATCCCTGCTTTTCATCCCCACAGGGTAAAGTTTAAAAAAATCGTTAGGGATGTATTCATAACTTGTCTCAAAGATTATTTATACTAATTTTCGAGTTATTCAAGCCATGCAGTAAAATCCTCGCCTGTAAAATTGACTACCCCTTTTCAACCCATTAGGGGTAGATTTTCGAAAAACCCTGATACATATTATTCTTTATTTTAGGTCTTAAGTATAAACACTGTATTTCGAGTAAATCGGACCGCGCATTCAAATTCTTCCACGAAAACTTCAACACCCCTATATCCCCCTTTGAGGGGTAGTTTAGAAAAACTTATAATGATAAACTTTATTGGTTACTTAGGCGAGTATTCATGCCAATTTTCAAGTTTATTACCCTAACGAATAAGATTTTTCATATAAACTGTATCTCCACTTTTCACCCCCACAGGGGTGGATTTATGAAAAATCTTTTGGGATGTGTTCATAACATGACTCAAAGATTATTTATACCAATTTTCGAGTTAATCAAGCCACGCTGTAAAATCCTCCCCTGTAAAATTGACTACCCCTTTTCAGCCCGTCAGGGGTAGATTTTCAAAAAAACCTGACACACAATATTTTTTACTTTCAATTTTAGGTATAAATACTGAGTTTCGAGTAAATCGGACCGCGCGTTAAAATTCTTCCATACAAACTTTGAAACCCCCCAATCCCCTTTTAGGGGGTACATTATGAAAACCGAAAATGGCCAACTTCATAATTTACTTAGATAAGTATTCGTGCCAAGTTTCAAGTTTATTAACTCAAGGAATAAGATTTTTCATACAAACGAAATCCCCCCATTTCACCCTCTTAGGGGTGGAATTTCGAAAAACCCTTTCTTAGTGGATACCTACTCTTCACGAAGAATACACCCTCCAAATTTCATGTCTCTAGGACCAGCGGTTTAGGCTGTGCGTTGATGTCTCAGTCAGTCAGTCAGTCAGTCAGTCAGGACTTTGAATTTTATATATATAGATATTAAAAGCAGTAATGAAATAACTGAGCTTATTCACCTGACAGTCTTAATTTAAAAGCAGATGCATCATACTGGATGACAATCGGACTCCGCAGTACTGAGTCATCCATTACTTGCCATTTATTAACGTCATTCGTCCTCTAAGATGGTTTGTTCATGTTGAGAGGATGAATGAAAGGCGACTAACAAAAAGTAATTACAAGGCAGATTCGAATGGAAACTCCAGGAGGGGACGCCGTAGAAGGATATATAGTGACCTTATTGGTGATTTTCTTTAGAAAGGACAGAAGACTAAATGTATGAATGTAAACAAGGCAAAGGGAGTATCTAAGGATCGTAGAAGGCGGCGTTCTGTTGTCTCATTTTCATTGGAAAAAGGCGTAAAATTTATGTATTATCGTCATTCTGCAATTTAAACGCCAAGAAGCCAGTGTACTTTATACGCGAACAAAATGATTTAATGTTTCTCTATTTTAACAAAAGTGTGAATTGACCTTTCATTAATTAATTGAAACAATTCATTAAGCGCCCTCAAGATCACATAATAAAATAAACCGTAAACTATCATTATCTGGTGTGTGACGCGTTACCAATATTTCCACTCAGTCAATTCCTTTGGGGTGCCGAAGCAAGTGTGTGCACATAGATTTGCAATTAGAACTTTCGTTAATCTAGCGATGAAAGAGATAAACTCGTGAACGTAGGCAGAGAGAAAAGTAGAGCGAAATAATAAGTTAAAATATAACACTCACATTTCGCGTGTTTCAATTTCCGATTAGACCTTTACAAAATGCATAAAACCCTGAACGTTCCGTACATTCATATAATTCAAAGTTGAGGCTTTTGACACACGCGTGCTTTTAATCATTTTCGTCAGATTAAATGTCCAGCCCAGTTCGATTGAAAAGTTGCCCTTATGAACGATGCCAATGACAATATGACAATTTATTGAAATAGATGTTGGACAAAATGGTAAATGATTCTCATTTATAACAACCGTGAATATAGTAAACTAACTAATAACTACTACTAACTACTAATAACTAGCTAATTATAGTAATATACATATATCTACTGTGGTGACGGTTACCTAAAATAAGTTTACTAAATGTATCTTGTCTGTTCTCATGTGAGTGGCATTTTTGTCTTTTATGAGAATAAATGATTTAAACCTAAACGTGAGTGAATAACATGTGATGGAAGTCGTTTCTCGCTACGAACTTTTTATCTCACTAATTAATGACAGGTTGATATAAACTAGAAATACACACAACGCAAATTGAAATTCTCTTGCTACCTGCTAAGATGTATCGCCTCGATCTGAAAGCTCTATCGTGTTCGGCTTAAGGACCTCATTTGCATATTATGTGTTTACAGTTTGCTGTTCATCGTCTAGAATTTCTGAGAATACTGCACTATGGCCCGCTTCCTTGCTTAAATGCACAAAATGTAGATGCTGTTGATCTGTGATGATCGAGATCTTGAGACTTAGGAGTGCCTAAGTAAAAGTCAAGAACGAGCAAAATATTTATTGAATTTTTATTACCCATTATTTAGTTGCTTCACCATACAGGCGATTCTTTTTAGATTCATATAGTAATCAAACTCAAGCAGCTGACGGCTGAAGTTAAGACCACCAACACAAAAACAAGTTTTATCCGCAGAGTTATAATAAAATTATTATTATCGTTCCAAAAGTTACTGCTTATAAAATAAGCTATGTTAAGAATATTGCATAAGTTCCTACGAATACATAAACCCGGCCAGTATTATTTTAGTATAAGCAAAAGTTACTTAGAGCTGTGAGCTTAGTGTTTACAAACGAATAGCTCCGTTTCTTTTATGGCGACCTTTTGTTCTAAATTCGTGTCTAACAAAGCAAACACAGCTAGAAATAAGTAAGCCTTGGGAGTAAAATAAAAAATAAGTATTTTGAAAGTAACAGTTTATTCTTAAACAGCAAAAACTGAAAAAAAAACCAGTGAAAATTACATAATATCAAAAAGTCAAGCACATAAATCCCCTCGCGCTATGTGCGGTCACCGTGACGTAGGTACTCGTTGCGAGCCGCCGGTGTGCCCGCGGGCCTCAATATACCCGCAGACTTATACCAGGACTTGAGGCATTCCGCTTCAACTGCACAAAAGTCTGGGGTAAATAAGGTTTATCGTTTTGACGGAACACAGTAGGCCCTTTGTACACGGCACGGTTTCTTTACGGTACGGCGTATAAACCTCGTCGTAGAAAAAACGTGTTCATCAACAAGTGACTTCCAATAATGATCCATACAACACTGACGTCCGTGCCTATATACGGCGTATAAAAAGTGCCGTGCACGAAAAACCTGTGTGTACAAAGAAAGCCCTACGGATCAGTATTGTGAATTTTAATATATAGTTTATCGGTAGAAGACTACAGGCAAAAATGCAATATGTCGTTCTTCTCTTCAAATTATTTCTTGCCTAGACTGTATTAAACTTGCGCTGGGACTAAACATATTATGTTCTTTTAAACGGGTTTACTCCTGGGCAACTATGCCAGCGTCCGTCCACACACTTAAAGCCTCATAATTAAAGACAGCGTTGGCCCACACCACTGACACCACACAAATCTACTGAATATTGTATGCGCTGAGTGCTCAGCGAATTATGCCTCATTTACTTACCTCACAGGGTGGTCATAGTGTACTTATGTGCCTATGAACTTAACAATTAAGTATGAAAATCCAAACTCAAAGTAAAGGAGAACGTATAACAGGAAGAGTCCTTATGTTTAAAAATTAATGTATAATAAGGTAACTATTTCCTGAACAACTGGATGAGCTCAGTGGAAGAGGCAAGACGAGTGTTCTTTGAAAATCTTACTACCTAGTTGAATAAATAAATTATCTTAATTCTATCTGCTTCTCGGACGCCGATCGTAACAGTTGTGTATAATTGATGAATTAAATCAGCTCCTAATTACTTCGTCCGCTTTTACTTATATGAAAATAACTGCCGATTTAAAGTTTGTTCACATGTTTACAGGGCTTTACAGTTCCACATATGAACGAGAAATGAGGCTAAAATATCTTCACTTGAAAAAAAAACATGTTCAAAATAATTTTATGAACACTAACGTCTGCGGTAGAGCGTTCTGATGCTAAATTGCGCTATTTACCTGAAATTAAAATCGACATTTAGTCTAAAGATGTTTCATCATGATGTGTTTGTGCTGTGAGTTTTTCTTGAAAGTAATTCTCTGGTTACAGGATCGTATTCGCAATGATACAATTGTACGTTTTCTGTCAGATTTGAAATTGTTCTAAGCCCAAAGTTTCAAACCTTAACGATCATGAATTCAAAAGTGCTGTGGAAATAGCTCGCCCCTGAGAACTCGTAAATATGCAGCACAGTTGTTTATAAAACTCTTCTACCGCAATTAGTGACTTTTATTGCTCACAAAAAAAGAAAAAGTATCAACACCACCAACACCTTTTGCAATTTAAATGTAAATCTCGCTCGGCGGAAATACGAATCTATAGGATTTTAAGAGTTGTATGTCTATTAAAATTGTAACTATGTACAGTCACGAGCACCAATATGTCAACACTTGGCAACTTTCTATTGCAATTTTTTCGTGAAATAACGAATGCAACGTCGAAATACGACACATTACATAAATCTATGGGTTCGAAAACGCTTTGCTCGTAACAACATAAAATTTCATAAAAAAATAAAGGAGTAAATCACTTTTGAATAAAGCCGAGTGTATACATACTTTTGCTCGTGACTGTACATAGTTTGGTTCAACTAAATCATGTCGTGTTTGCAAAAAGAATAAAAGAAATATGTCCTCATTTGCCAATTCCTATGAGCCTATTTTGTAATTCCCATTCTTCGTGTGGATTCCAGCGCGGGGGCGGCTGACGAATATCTTCATAAATAATTCGTCAGGGCGTTTCGTGACGTATAAGTATCCTTTGTCGTTGAATTGAGAATGAGGCTTCGAAATAAGCAAGAATTGTTACGCTGACCTTTATTCGAAAATGAGTTTGAGCATATCTTTGCTTTTCTTTATAACGATGAATGAGAATTAATATAAAATAGTAAATGTAAGAGAGCTCTCTATGTAAACACTGAGGTCTCTCAGATGTGTATTCAAACGAATACTACAAATGTTTTGAGTTTTACGATGCATACGAACGAATTTAAACATTTTATAATATTTGTATAAATAATCAATTTTGGTAGAAAATGCTAGCTTCAAATTCCTTTGCTGGTAGCGGAATTAAACCTGAACAGACTAGGGCGCTGGGTCTGTTGGCCGTGTTCAGGTTCGTATGATGCGCGAGGAGCAGCGCAGTCACCGGGACCCAGTTCATGCATAGTTCTGTTTTTTTTTTTCTCTATGTTTAGGATCACGGGTTTGAATCAATTCCGCTTAATGTGTCGTGTATCCTCAATTGCGTTGGATTTTTGTTATAGAGCAAAAAGGGGTAATAAAATTAGGCAGCGTGTCTAAACATCTACAAAAAACGTAGATTGCTTATGTTTATCATAAGCAATCTACGTTTTTTGTAGATTTTTAGACACACTTTTCAATGTTGGTAGAAGTTTTGTAAATTACTGTTTTCTTTCTGCTACAGTAGAATATGTTATACATGAGGGACAGGGTGTAAAGTTCACTCAACCTCCATAAAAAAGGGACGATCCTCCGACCAGACGGGTGATGTCTCTGGCGGGCAACTGCCCCATGGTTAATGTCGATATAATAATAATTTCATTAGTTCATCCGTTGTATAATTATGCTAGTTGCGCGGTAAACCCTGCATGCGAGATGCAGGATTTTGTGTGTCGTCAGTATGAGGCTTAATTCGCATGTGGCGTTTGTAGACACCGCTACAATGTCAACAATAGATTCGATTAAAAATGGTCATAAAAATCGGCCTTTAGATGGATATTCAATGAATCATAATGTACAAGTTGTAAGTATGGACAGACAGATGGGCTCGGCCGCAAATATCTCACGATTCATCATCATTACGAAGCCACTTGCAGAATAACGAGGCGCTTTCAGGGAATGAATTAGGATTACAAAGGAATGAAAAACTTTTCCGCCAGAACAACACACGATTAGATGCTGTTTCGACTACTGAACACTTTTTTTTTGTCTTTTTTTTTTATTCGGAGAATTTAGCTTTTTGTTTTAACTATTAATCACATCTAATGAATGTATTTAATACTCTTGGTAAATAATGTATAATTAGCGCCTACAGTTGCCATTTACAAGCTTCCATAAATTAAAAACTACACCCAAAGTTAAAAGAAATAAAAATACACACAACATATAACGAGCTATACCTTCCTATATCAAAAGTCAGGAGATGTGATTGATAGTTTGTTGTGCGCGTAATAAAACGGTTACAAAGATTATTGAGTTATGTTCTTACCCTATCAAATTATGTTCGCATGATGTAGTCATCGATTCGAGTCGATCTTTATTGAAAAACAAAATCTAGTAAAAATGGCAGGGAAAGCTCCCTGCCATTTTTACTAGATTTTGTTTTTTCATTCGTTTCTTCGTTAAAGGTTTTCATTGTAAAAAAATTCACAATGATGATGTTGCAAATGCAAACATATTTTCATTTCACAAATCGAGAATAGGCAAGGGTGCGCGGATGAGAAATGGTTTTGTCTTAGAAAATACACAAGTAGCAAATAGACAAGTCAGAAACATTTAATGTTTCTAACTTGTCTATGCGTATTACCTTTGCCTACTCACGTGGTCGTGGCGCCCGCCACGCCGCCATACTGGAATAAAGTCAGTGAGACGTCTCTAAAGCTACGGTTTCCTCGAAGAGTGGTTCCATTATATTATAACGGCTGTCCTGAAGATCTGTAATTTTCACCAGTATTTGGACAGCCGTGTGCGACCGTTCACCGCTTTCTTAGGAAACCAAAACTTACCGGCGTTTCAGTAAGTCGTATGACGTATTCCGTAGCTAGTACCGTGTGAGATTTACAATCTCTCAGTACCGGAAGGAATAAATTTAACAACAGTTTCTCGTACAAATCTGATGCCTCCTTATTTTATATTCTAATCTTAAATTAAAAAAAAAAACAGTTTATCTCTTATTAGTACCATCTATTAATAACGGTTGCATGTAAACACCAAATAGGCCAAATATCTCTACAGTACCAACCGCGTTAACATTCTTTATGCTCTTAATAATAATGTTTTAACTGCGAAGACCGCCTTATGTTAAAAGAACAATGTTCGTTTCAAGTGTCAGCGCGAGCGCTAAGTGTCGGTAGCGCTAAGTGACGCATGGGGGAGGGAAAACTCACCCTGATTTCCACTTTACAGCATCGAAGCTTTAGTACCGCGGCGTCTGTCGTAGTGAGTAGACGTGTGCTCTTTGTCGGGTGTTCACGCGATCGCGAGTGTGAGTACGATGTCGAGTGTAATGTGTAAATAAAAGTGAAAATAGTGAGTGATACACTGGAATGTTCTTTGTTTAACAGAAGTAAATATCACTGGCGATTGAAATGTAAGTATTATTTATTTAATTTAGCTAATACAAATTAAATGCAGTGAATAATAACACTTGCGTTATGGTATTATTTAATTCGAACGAGCTATAGACATTTTACCACTTGAATACAGTAACAATATCTTCCAAAACCTATAAGTATTTGCATATGTCGGAGGCGTTGGATCTTTGAAGGACGGCTCCTTTGGCCGCCTGAATTAAGTATTTAATAGTCTTCTATCAGGCGGAACCAAGGTGCGGCCTTCAACGGTTGTGTCATGCAGGTTTTTTTACTCTTTCGGCATACTCAAATGGACTCAGACCGGACACAGACGCCCTGGATAGGAGGGTCAGTACGCTGCTGGCTACAAATCGAATGCATCACCCACGACATTGGTAATAAGGCTGTATATCGCGCGAAAGTGTGGAGGTCGAGGCTTCTTAAATGCTAAGACTCTCTACAATCGCGAGATGTGCAGTCTTAGGAAATATTTCCTGGAAGGCCGCGACGTGGGGATGCATCGAGATGTGGTAGCGGTGGACAAGGGCCTCACCCCGCTCTCCCGGGCTGAAAAAAACTGTAAACTAATCAAAGATACTACAGAAACGTGCTTAAATGAAACTGACAGCTCGCGTGTTAAGTATTAGCACAGTGTTCGAATTATCCCGGTGTTATTGCTAAGTTTCGTGTAGTTTGAACACGTTGAAAGTTTGAGGAAGCCCTCGGGAGAAGCTTATCTATTAACATAGAGTATGCTTAGTCAGGTGATACTTAACCACTTAACGAGGCACCCAATTCATAGACGTAATTATTATTATCATGCAGGTTGCTACTAAAGCCAGTAAAACATTTTGGTGTTCCCGTGTTTAGTAATCATCTTGGTTACCTGACGCCATTTGACCCCGACATATGTATATAAAAGACGTTAGGACGCCTCTATTTTCTCGAGTCACTGCGAAGTAATTTCCTTTGGACATTTTCTCACGACAGCACAAAGGTTAACTACGGTCTAGACAGACCTACGTGGGGTGAAAATAATTATAAAGGTCAGACTTTACTAACCTGACCGTGTGTAATGTACAATACACATGTCAGGTAAGCAAAATCTGTCTGATGGTCGTGGTCTTATCAGGGACTTTCTTTGGGATAGAAGATATTTTGTCCTAACGCTGCCAAATTAATAAATACTTTTACTAGCATAATCACATTTATACTAAACTTCGCTCTTACCTTTAATGTTATAGTACTGAGAACGGTTTTCAGGTCCGTAAAGTCAGTTCTGTTTAATCATGCAGTAATTAAATAAAGTTTAATGAGCCGTTGAAATGTTATGTTCAAGGATATTACTTTTACTAGCTCTGGAACAATATTTCGAGTACTTTACCATGCAGGTAAACGAATAGCTACACATACACAAACATAAACTTACGGCTTCTTCCCATGGGGGTAAGCAGAAACTCCAGCACAAAACCTGCTACGACTCTTACATACTCCTTTTACTTCGTTCACGTTCATGTATCCGAGGGGCGATTCTCGTAATTTTAAGAACGTTCACAGTCTGATCTCCCTACATTTTTGACAAGCTTTTGACATTTGTTTGTCGCCGAGATGAGACTGCGACTAGATTTTGAGCGTTTTAAATTACGAGAATTGGCCTTCTGGTCATACACGAACGCCGGTTGCGAGTACTACGCGCTTGACCTTTCTGAACAACAGCACCAATAAGGTCACTATTATGTCCTTCTAGGGCGTCCCCTCCCGGCATGTCCACTTACACCTGCCTTGTTGGTGAATAATAGCTATTATAGAAAAGTTTGATTTGTAAGACACTGATCTGATACTGAACAGTTTCATTAAATCGTCGTTAACGTGTAATAGTGCTTAACTGTCCCTATGTCTAACTCAGAACAACATTGTTCTCGGTATGCCATACACCTAAATCTATTTACATTATTTATAGTACCTACCCACCTATCCTAATTCGTAAGTCATCTATTTTATTTTAAGAGGGTATACTATACTACAAAGTTCTTCAGAACATAAAGGGTTCGGTTACACCTTACCTTCTACATAACCAGTGGTGCTTAAGCTGTAGTCCCTCATCGTCTATTGGGTTTGATCAAAAAGCTCATCCCGTACATGGATAACGGAATCAGTAGTGCAGTATAAACGTAAGACGCGTTTTCTTCGTGGACAGTGAGCGTTCAAATACCTACACATCACTGTTCGCTATCAATATTACCTGTAGCAACAAAATGCAATCGAAAATTATTATTTGACTGTGCTTATAACGGAACTAAATTCTTACAAACGCGAGATGAGCTGGTAATTTGCTATAATTCCATGCCTCAAATAACGCATAATATGTTTGAAAGTCAAAAGGAAAATCTAATTTTATAGTAATATATGCCACGGGCAAAACTCCAACACACGTAGCAGTAGTTAATTTTAGAAAACTACACATTGTATGAACGAACACAACCCCTTCGGGATGGTAGTGTTCAGAATTTCTCCTACATTGTACTGTGCCGTACAACAGTGAACCGAGAGAGTCAGTGATAATCACGACTTAGTTCAATCACAACAGAACAGCATACTTCGAAACAGTTTTAACATTTGAAATCTGTTATTACTAGTTGAGATTAATGTTAACCATTGTTAGCTGGTTATTGTGTATTCATGTGATAAGTTGTATCGTTAATTTGACACATTGCCAGTTTAGGCAATGTGTCAAATTAACGATACAACTTGGATTACGTTTGGATTTTGATTACGTTTGGATAGTTAGCGGATATTATGCAGGTTATTACAATTGTGAATCGGTGTTTATTTGTGAATTTGACGCTATTATGGTTTTGCGTTACTCTAAACCATACGTTCATAAGTAACGTTTTCCCAAAACGAAATATTATTTCCATTCCAATTGGTACACTCGATTCATCACGCATGCGAAGTGTGATACATTTCCTCGACCATAACGAGCTATGACATGTAATGTAAATAGAGAGTACAACCACAGATTGGTGTGGAGGAGTTCGGACCGAAGCCATCAGGCAAAGGAATATATTATGTATATATTATGTATAACATAAATAACTACAAACTAAAGTACGAAATTAATGCAGAGATGAAATAAAATAAAATATCACTTGGGAATACTTTGCATTTTATCACAATGATTCAAATGAATTTTGGATGAAAATCTGAATTTACCTGTTTGCTTTTCTGCAACGTTGTTTATCCAACGTCTCAGTCAGATCCACTAGAGAATATATCGTTGTATTAAAGCAATATTATTTTTTGTTGTCTTTTAATTTGAAATAAACAACCAGAAGGCCAATTCTCCTAATTTAAAACGTTCAAAATCTAGTCGCAGTCTCATCTCAGCGACAAACAAATGTCAGAAACTTGTCGAAATGTAGGGAAATTATAAGTATTTTTTGACAAATTGATACTGAGATCAGACTGTGAACGGTTTTAAAATTACGAGAATTGCCCCTCTGGTCTTAGTTGGAATCTTTGTAAAAACAAAAGCAAGATATTTATTAAATTCTGTGTTAACGTTTTAGAAGGATAATGTTTCTTAATTTTTTATATTAGTTTGTAACAGCAAGCTTCTTTATTTGATACTGTTTAAGTGTGTGATTCAAATACAAATTAAATTAAATTGCTAACACAATATGTGCTCTCAGACAGCTCACTTTTATAAAACGGTTGCTATCAGCACATCCATGTCGTCTACACAGATTCCCATACCTCACGTGACCCTATAGTTTATGACGAAGGTTGACGGCTCAAGCACCTTGCTGCCCTCTCACCGGGTAATACCGTATGTGTTCACGATTAACCTGTGTTCCTCCGTAATCCTAATTAAGGTAGGATTAACTGGTAAACTCGGTGCGCTGTTTCTGAAGGTTGTTCGCATAAGTAAAGAAGTATAATACAATAGTCGAGTAGGGACATTTTTAATCAAAATATAAAGAAGTAGCTGACTCGTTTCTGTCCCGTAACCCAAATGGCGTGTAGTTATACTCGATAAAAAATCACTATATTTTTGAAGTGTACTCGTAGTTTCCATCTATTAATAAATGGTAAACCCCACTATTTCAGATGCGTGATGACGCTAAGACTTACATAGAATGAAGCGTTGACAATATTATAACTTAGCAAATTGTAATAGTGTTAGCGAAGAGTTAAAAACACTTTTGTTTAGCGCTACACCTGAGTGTCTCCTCAACGTTTTCTTAATGAACGACAAACTTCAACAACGCCTGCATTGTGCTCGTACACTCCAACTCTTACAATGGACTCGTTTCTCTATGATGTGCCGTGAGAACAACACTGCTAAACGTTGGAGATTGTTTGTGCACTAACTCTATTAGGCAGCGCGGAACTACTGAACGAAATAATTACAGCTTTTCCTCCTCTTTTGCATTTTTCCCCTTTAAGAAATTTGTGCAAATCTGCGGGGTGGCGACCATTACAAAATGCACTACAAAGGTAGCTCAATGAAAGTTTTGTATAGCAAAACTATGTATTAATGTTCGGTATTCCGAAATGTTTTGTGCTAGTTTCGATAACCAGGCTTTCAGAGTACGTGAGATTTTTTGTAGTTAAAGTTAGCCTTTTAATATAAAATACCTACAATGTGTTTGCAGTTCGTAGCACTTGAGAGTTCTGTTAATTATAGCGTGTAAGCACTGTAAAGGCTTTGCATCGTAATTTTAATAGACGTGACTGCAGTTATGAGTGAGAATTTGATTACAAAAAAAAAAAAATGCAATCCTACGAGCTACTCAAGGAGATACCAACCTATTCGTGTTTTATTATTGTTTTTGGCAAATTGGAACATATCACGAAAAGATTTTTTATATCCAAAAAAAATAACTCAAGCGATTCTCCGTTGAGGAATGAGAAATGGATCGCGGCGGTTACAGATTAAATTGGTTCAAGTTTAAAATTGAGTTTATTATAAATTAATTTCAAGTTAAATGATCCTCGGTTGTGAGTTGTAAATCAGTTGGTAATTGTTGAATGGTTTCCGCTCTACTTTCCACCATTAAAATAAACGATAAAGCATTAAAATGACCAATAAAGACAAAAAAAATCACTAAAAAGCAATTACATATTTGGTTTATAACCTACTATTAATATTAAATCGTAGCAGTTGAATTAATGGAAACCAGTGCAGCGGTTTATCGAAACAAGGATTTACATTGAAGTTAGCATTACGTTCACAAATGTATTTGCGGTTAGCAAATCAGTTTGAGCCCTTTAATCACCCACAGAGGATCGTCAATAAAAACAATTTACAACTGTATTAAATGGATTATAATCTATGTACCTATATCATTAGGTGTAAATACAACCACTGCAGAACGGTTGCATTAACAGAATTCATAGTTTTGTATTAAACTGCCCGCCGGTTGAACGCGTCCCAAAGGGTCATGGCTGTCCGGCTGGTCCGAGGATACCGCACGGTCTCCGCTGAGGCAGCGAGCCTTCTTGCCGGATTGCCGCCATGGGATCTGGAGGCAAAAGTCCTCGCCCACATATGGGAGTGGCGAGAGGAGGCGTAATCACGGTACAGCGGACAGAGCTCCGGCGGAATCTCATGGCGACATGGAGATGGCGATTGTCGCAACCCAGTGCTGGGCACGCCACAACTGCGGTGATAAGTCCCTTCTTTGAGGAGTGGCTGGAGAGGTGCCACGGCGCCCTCACCTTCAACCTGACGCAGTTCCTCACCAGACACGGTTGTTTTGGGAGGTTCCTGTTCCGGATAAGGCGGGAGGAAACAGCAGGGTGTCACCAATGTGTGGATCGCCCGGAGGACACGGTGGAGCATACGGTGGAGATGTGCCCGGCTTTGGTGGAGCACCACACCGCCGCCTCCTCGTGGCAGCGATCGGCGGCAGCGATATTTTGCGTCCGGCCCTGGTCCACGCCATGGTACGGAGCGAGAGTGCATGGCAAGCCGTCACCTCCTTCTGCGAAGCAGTAATGCTCACAAAGCCGGAGGCGGTGCGCGTGAGGGAGAGGCAATCTCTGCGACCTCACGCCCCTAGTCGCCGCAGGAGACGCCCTGGACATCGGGAGTCAGCTACCGACTGCCGGCCACCGTAGGTGCGGGCTAGCGAGCGGCAAGCAATGGGCAGCTCGCCGCCCGGTAAGGAGCAGGCCCGAGTCGACGGCGCGTTGTGTTTTACGCGCGCCTCAAAGAGATGTCATCACGAACTGACGGGGTCCGCTTGGGTCGATGCCTGCCAGGGCCGCGGGTTGTTCGAAAGAGATACCGTGGCCCCTGGCACCACAGGCAACTGAAGGAACACGGGTGGGTTTCAGTCAGTAAAAGTCTGGCACGCCCTTCCGCTCAGCCCAGAGCGGGAGAGGTCAAATGATGATTTCCCACCAAAAAAAAAAGGCCAAAAAGTATTAAGATCCGTAAAAACCCAAAGCAAACAAAATATGGCTTGTACTCGTTCATCGATCACAGGGTCTTTGTAAAATTACCCACTGTGTAGTGTAGATACTGCAATAGGAACAAATCCGAGTGAAATTCGAATAGTTATCTATTCAAATTACACCATTCCCTGTGTGAGAACATTGGCTATTTTCCTGAATAAACATTTAGTCCTCTCTACATGCCCTTCCAGTTATAATTATACATTTAAAATAATCTTTTCTTTTGGGTAATTCGCTCAATTTCTCATCACTTTCAGTGTGTAATTATTCTTTTAAGATTCCTAAGATTGTCGCTAAAAGCAACTTTCAGACGATTACTTTTATAGGAGTCGCAGTAAAAATTGTAACGACACTCTTAGTGACCAGTTTCCGTCTTTGGCAAATGTCCAAAGGCGTGGGGGCAATAACAAGGACAGTGGCAGTGGGATGTAGGTGTCGTTATCAAAAGAGATTTTCTAAAAGATTCATTTAAATTCAAATGACCATATTGTATTAGGAGCTGATTTTATATGAGATGAAGATGGTAATATCTCCTGTAACAATTGCTTGTGTCACTCCGGTTTTGGTGTTATCTATAGTTGAACATATCATTCATTAGAAAAGTAGATACTAGAAAAACACCGTCAACTACAATATTATACTCATAAATTGTAAAGTTTTCAGTGTTGTTTACGGAATTTATAAAGCTGAGGTTTGCCAAGAACAATTCTCTTTTATCTTTCTTCGTAGCATTGTAACGTGTGTACGAAAAGTACATTTTATATTTTCATGCTTATTAGTCGCGGCGTTAAAAATGGTATATCTACTTTTTAAACAAATGAAACCTTTGTGATTTTCACATCACACAGAAAGAATAACAGAACCTGCTGAATAATTTAACAGACTGTTTGATTTCGACAATGGATTTCGTCGAGTCTGGTATTTATTTTAGACAGTATACGATCATTATTTGAATAAAAGGTTTTTTTGGAGTCACGTCGTCCATACAATCGCTTTGAGTGATGAAATGGCAAATTAGAGATGAAATCTTTTTTATTCCGACATTTGAATGATTGAATTGTTGACACGCTGATTTAGATGAAACGGAAATTGAATTAGACTGTACGACTTTTTGACTCTATCTGAAAACAAGGACGAAGCAATTTTGTCTTTGATGTTCAGTAACGAAGTGTCACGTTTTATTTCGGTTGAAATAAATTACTGAATTTCATCCCCATCTACCTCATTAATTCATTGTAATTCAATATATCACTGTAGCAATGTTAATTAATTGTATACTATGGTTAACGTTATAGAAAGACGAATTTTATTCTAAAGTAAAGAGAAAAAAGGGAAAGAGAAGTCAGTCACACACAAATATATAAAAAATGTTTCTTAAACGTACGAAATTAAACTTTTTAACTGTAAATGCTCTCGGATAAATCAATCCAGATACAATACGACGAAACGCAATTTCAGGCTGCAGGACTGTTACGAAACGCGACGCGGAAAGTTTTATTGATACTCATTTTTTTTTGTGTCTTTACCTACTTGTTGCCGTTTAAGGCTTCTGCCTCGAATCTCGCGGGCAGCGGGGTGGCGGCGGCGGCGGCGCGGGAGCGGCAGGATCTTACGCGTATAATCAAATGGACCGGCCCTCGAATACAGCGGCGCGGTAGCGGCGCGGGCGCGGGCAACGAGCGGTGCACTCCAGTCAAGCGGTGACCGCCCGCGCGTCTGCATTGCAGTCTTGTGCCCACAATAAATAGAGCGTTAGGAATAAATTTGAATGAAAAAGACGTTGTCGCCGTCGTTCAGACATTCACTTCGCGAATAAAAACAAATATCTCGACGACACAACCACGAACACAGCACTACGCCGATATAGTGCCGCGCGATCTGCCCGCTAGTTTGGAGAACAGGTATGCGTTGCCCGCCCCGCTGCCGCGCCGCCGCCGCCGCCGCCCCGCTGCCCGCAAAATTCGAGGCAGATGTACATAATCACTACTTCTGGGTTTAAGAAAAGTAATAAAATTATACTTTTCATTATTAGACTTCAAGAGGTTAGAAGCACCATCGTCATGGTTTTGGATATGTTCCTTCACGAATACTTATAAATTTAATTTAATAGAACGACCAAGACAACATAATAGCTTAGAGGTAAATAGTATATTAAATATGAATACAGTCAAGAGAATTTTATATTTTGACGGCACGGTTGGCGCAGTGGTTTAGCGATTGACTGCTGCGCTGCGTGTCGCGGGTTCGATTCCCGCACGGAACAAATATTTGTATGACCTACAATTAGTTGTTCCGGGTCTGGCCGTTTGTGTATGTGATTTTATGTCTGTAAACGCACCCATGACACAGGAGAAATTCCTAGTGTGGGGCAACGTTTTATAAAAAACAAAAAAATATTTTAATGAAAATGGGTCATCAAACAGGTTTTTTACCAAGGTGTCCCCTGGGCTTGTCAACACGGCTGAATGCTCGGATTATGGTAATTCTGTGTAATAATGTAGCTAAACGGTTTCATAATCGCAAGGGATTATGTAAACAATACTTTGCCAATAATTTGCGAGAACGCTTGAGACAGCCAAAGGTCGTTCGTGATAACGAGGTTCACTTATTATTTTTACTTCAGTGGATAAATTAAATATCTTGATAATACAACATGGAGTACTTAGTTATTTCTTTTGAGCTTGGGTCATCCAAGTTCCTATTTGAACACAGAAAACTTTGACGCTAGCTATTACTACATACATAATTATGTATAACTAAATGCGTGACTGAATAGATTGTCTTTTTTCTAAAACTTTAAAATGAACTGAAATTAAAATTTAAACCATGAAAAAAAGAGCTTCTCACGAGATATTTATATTATTCTAGCGGACCCAGCAGACGTCGTCCTGCCCGGAAAAACAGCGACACCTACCGGGTTCAATTGTGTTTTCAAACCATCCAGGAATCCATTGAAATATACACACAAAATTTCACCCGAATCGGTCCAACCGATTAGCAGGAGTTAGGTGACAAAAACACGTACAAAAGAATTATATATATATGTAGGATCAGGAGTGCCGAGCGGTATATATCGTCAGGGCTTGGAGTTCCCATGTTATTGGGATAAGCAGGATGGTATAAACAGTTCCAAATATACACTATACATAAGACACAATAATGGGTAAATATTAAAAACAGTTAATCGAACAAACCCTTCAGGGTCACAGTTCGTATAGCGGCCAAGCCACCCAACACAAAGTGTATCTACTCGCTATTTAGCAAGCCAACACAGCTATGTAAATATACAGCAGCGCTGTACCAGGTAAACCGACAGTTTTGTCGGGAGCAGGTGCTCTGTATTGAGTCGAATCCGAAGACCGACTGACTAGCAAAACAAAAGCACCCTCTTTTATAGGATGAACGACAACTCTGTCCGATGACGCACGTCACGCGTTTACTTGATACAAAACACTAAAATATGCTAAATCTAATAAGACTTACACTATAAAGTGATCAAATAATACAAGAATAATTGTCATAAATAAATAATGGTGATTTCACAAAGTAAATCATTTTAAAAACAAACTAACATGTCATCCGTTGTTTTGAATAAAACCAACGGGAACAATTTATCGAAATAAGTTGCTAAAAATCAATTACTGCGTACACCGAGTACTGAATAAATTATGTTTCGATTTATTAGACAATAATTGATAGTAAAAATCACCTAAATTAATAATAAACACAAATCATACCAAATTCTGTTGACTACCTACCCACAATTGATTTGACAACCAACTCCGACATATATATTAAGATGTAACAAAATATATAATAACTTTATCGTATCTTTGTTATTTAAGAGGTGTCATAGACTTTCACAAAAGAGCTAAGTGCTTCAGTTTTTATGATTCAATTTTACCATTAAATGTTTGGATTTTTTTCTTTATTTATTTATAGGGGCTTTTACGCATAGCGTATATCAGTCCCATCGTATCCTAAACAATTGTACTTTCACAGGACGTGAGCCATGAATTTGAACAAACCCTTCGCATCGTCGCCATTTGGTTGGGATAAAATTGTATGGAACATGGCACATCAGTTCTGTTCAAATTTTCAAAGTTCAAAACCTTACTAAGTCAATTCTACTGGATTCATATTGGACACATTCCATCAATGAATGTTGTAGGTCCTCGATTACTCCACATTCCTCACAAATTTTTGGATGTCGCCTTAAACATGAACTATTACTCGTTGACAGGCACCATTTTTACTTCTTGGTGAGGACTGTAGGGAGCTGCAAACAGTCATGGGCATTATTAATTTATTGACAGGTGGCTACTGGGAGTGGGAAAATCCTCAGTTTTAGCGCGTATGCATGTAGTTGGGTTACGATACTGTTAGATCTTAGTGTTCTGAAGTTCTTAAAGCCTTAATTTTTTTTGAAGTGAAAACTTCTTTAGCGGCTTTGTGCACTTTTTTTATGGGTAAAACATGTTTAATTCGCTTCAGGACACGTGACCTGTTCGAAAATTCGTAAGGTGGAGCTCGCGTCAGGACACGTGACCTGATCGAAAATTCGTAAGATGGAGGGAGAGTTTTTTTCTGATGGGTAAAAAATGTTAAATTCGCGTCACGACACGTGACCTGATTGAAAATTCGTAAGATGGAGCTCGCGTCAGGACACGTGACCTGATCAAAAATTCGTAAGACGGAGGGAGAGTTGACCGCATTCCAAAATATCAAAAATGCACAACGCTGATATTCAAGGTCTCACTTCTGCTGGCACTCCCGGAGTGCAACCAATTATTTTTTAAACGTTGCCCAACACTAGGAATTACTCCTGTATCGTGGGTGCGTTTACAAACATTTAAACTCACATACACTAACAGCCAGACCCGGAACAACTACCTGTAGGCAATACAAATATTTGTTCCGTGCGGGAATCGAACCCGCGACACGCAGCGCAGCAGGCGATCGCTCAGCCACTGCGCCAACCGTGTCGTCAAATGATGAGATGAGATGATCGCGTGAAGAACGTGTCTTCGCAGTTGCAGCTTATACTTATTTGTATAACAGTGAGCTCTGTTACCTGCCGGCTTACAACATAGTGACCCGCTTCTGTCAGAAGATGAAGTGAAGGATGCTGATATACCTCATAAAATTTATAGCCGCAATATCTCCTTATTTACATGTGACATATACACGACATAAGAGACGTGGGCTCATAACACGCAAACGCTTTGGCTAGATAAGGCAATCTCTGCGTACTCATATTTTAACGAGATTTCTCTCCCCGAGCTTCCAAGAAGCTAGTCACATCTGTACTATCTGTAGATATTCTCTATTTATAGACTATCCGTCGATTTGTGAGAAATACGGGCAATATCTGCTAAGTGCATGATAAATTGAAAATTTTTATGCTGAATGCGTTGCGCATGTGCTGCCATCTGTCAAAGTAATACCGTGTTTTAATTGTTGTACAGATATTACGAAGGAAATTAATACTGATATATTTAACACTTTTGCTGGAAGTTTAGTGTGTTTGAGGCGTCGTTAATTTAATTGATTGTTAAAGTCGCCAAGCATATCTTATATGTTTCCAAGTAAGGCATAAACATTACACTTTTCCATTTATCTCACCTAGAACATAAAAATGATGAATAGGTTGAACATTGACAGCCTAAAAGTTTTTGACAAATTGAGAAAATTACTGCGGTAACATCAACTAGATCTACAAACCATTATTGTGAAGAAGGATTGCAGGAAAAAATACGGTTTCATCTTGCCCATGTTTATTAACGAGTCACAATAAATCCGAGAGATTGTTAGTACCTTTAGACGATGGCGATGGTCAGCTCACTACAAATGATATACGTAGGTAATTAATGAATCGGATCAAGTGTAGCAGAAATCGTAACAGATCTACATGTACTTGTATACCTAAGGTGTATTTAGGGAATACAAATTCAACAATCAGTAAGACACGTCTACTTGTTTCAGAAAAAAAAAGCACTGAAAGATTCACTTTCAACGTAACTTGTAAAGTGAGGAAGCATTAGTACTGCTAAGTATCTATAAAATTCCATAAATCGACCGTGCAAATCTTCATGCTTTCCTTACAGTCTCGAAAGCTATATTAGTAGAGGAAAAGCGAAAACCTGTTACTAACATTTCTTGTCATCTTCGCTCTTCATTTGTGTAAGTATTTCTCAAACAAGGTTTTCATCTCAACATAACCTAAGAACTTCGTTATCTTCCAACTCATTACGGATTTCAATGGCTATCATAATGCGGCCAAAGTGCTTGTTTGTCTCCTTTAATAATCTCTTGATTTTGTTTTCCCGCAGCTAACGAGACCTCACTAATGGAAGGGCGCTCGCAATACTCGTAAATAACTGAATAACACTTATAGTTGGGAATTTGTGAATACTTTACAACTTGAGGACAACTCTGCAGGCAGCGCAAGCTATTATATCTATTTTAAACATAAGGGTCAGCTAGGAATTCGCTTTATGGTGGTCACCAATTGAAACTTTGATAAATTGCGAATTTGGTGGGATAGTCGCGCGTTGTTGGTTTATCTTTACCGTATTTATATTTTCGACAGAAGTAAAGTTCCACCCTTTTTTTTGGATCCCGCTCTGGGTGAAGCGGAAGGGAGTGTCAGACTCTTACTGACTAAAACCCACCCGTGTTCCTTCTTTAGCCCTTTCTGTTCCAGGGCAGCGGTAACCCTTTCGGACGATCCCGCCGCCCTGGAAAGTTCCACCCTTACATTACATCCGCTTTTAAGCTTGACTTTACTTTTGTATGGCTGTACCAGATTGTTTACGGCAAGGTTTAACCTATTCGCATTCTAAACAAACTAATGAAGGGACAATGATGTTTATCTTTGCACTATGGTTTCGCCTCATTCTCCTGAATTGCTTTCAGGACAAAGGTCTGTTTACAATATTTGATGTGAGATGCTTATCGTCACTTGAACGATGCTGCTTAAACTGACCCTTTTCTTGTTTCTGATAATAAATTCAATTACTTTCTATACAAAACCGTCGGATAACAAACGCGCTCGAAACTAAACAGATTTTTTATCTTTGTTAGTTTCGGGTCTTTTGCATATTGGACAAGTTTAGCTTAGGAAAATATCAGACATCGTTACCATAACAAACAAAAAAACAGATTAAAATAGATTAGTAATTTTCTACAAAGCTATGCTTTACAATGTAAGTATCGGAAGTCATTTTCTTTTATCTCTATATATCATGTTTATTTTAGGATTAATTATTATAATCCCGCATATACAGAGTTGGGTTCACATTTTTACGGTCGTGCAAAAGTTTGTTACTTCGTGGTAGTTTTTAATTAACTTTCCTTAACCCGATTTGAGGGTGGGAACTAATATGTACCAAACCACAAATTGGGTTGGATATACCCGTGGATAGTTAATAATTAAGGTGAACTATGAAACCTAAAATTGTTTGTTGGTCGTTAGTTAAGTGCGAATATAAAATGAATTCCGAATGTTGTGTACTATAAAGTATAAACCTGTAGCGAAATAGTTGTCAGCAAAGCTCAGCGCCTGCCAACCGGAACGTGACCACTAACTAGCTGTACCTACAAGCAATAAATTCCTAAACACATTTATTTGCAGCTTGAAATGCCGGAATGTTCACTAAAACTGAGTAGTGGTCACACAGGATATTTCCTCTCAAGTGACTGTAGCTTTATAACCATTCCTTCACTTGCAATTAACTCCCAACCTCTCTGCCGTGAGGGTGTATTTTACAAAAACGCGTCCCCAATTTGTGCAAGAGACGTAACTCCAAATTATTCACGAGTTTTCTTTGACTTTGTGAAGTAAATAAACAATACATGTTTATTCACTCAGAGCTGCTTAAGATGAAGCTTCAAAGAATGTATTACTAATTTACAGTCACCGAAGGCATTTTCAATGTTCTACCACGAAATATTGTGTGGAAATATAATTTCACGGGATTCCTCCGGGAATTGTTTTGGCCGTATATTCGCACAATGTGGCCAATGTATTTTAAAGCAGTTTTATAGGTTTTCGAATATGTTGTATCAGCAACACCCGGTGTTTATTGTGTTTATCTTTTGGAACTGTTCTACTTTATTTAATGTTAAGCGTGAAATCGTCGCAGTTAGATACCAAATTACATAACAACTTGACAACAAAATACCTAATCATCAAAGTTTAAAAAGTAAAAATAAAATCCCCTGACCGATTTCGGTCACGGTGGCCAACCTCAACGAAGTTTGGCCAGGTTCACTGACACACACACTCTCTCTGCACTCTGTTCCTATGCTCTCATAGTCCAATGGGACGGCAATCGGACACGACCGGGGACAGATCAGGCGCAGGACCAACGGCTTTACGTGCTTTCCGAGGCACGGGGGCGGCGGCACCTTCCAAACTCCGGCCTGCTACTGAGAAATTCCTAATGGGAAAACCCAATTACACTTTGCCCGACGTGGGAATCGAATCCAGGACCCCATGCATAGCAGACCAACGGGGCAATCACGTCATGAAAGTTTATCTGAATGCCAATTACCTACTGGCAGTATCAGAATTTCAAAGTTTACTCGATAAACAAGCTCCGATCATATTAAGTGAGCACTCGATATACATAAACTTTGATTGAAAATTTGTGTGGAAATCGGTGTCATGGTATGGGCATGTGTTAAGGTAGAAAGAGGAAAATGTTGTCAGGAAAGTTTTGAGTATGAATGTGGATGGCTTTACGAGTAGAAGCAGATCAAAGAAACGATGGATGGACTCTTTGAAAGATGATATGGAGTGACTACCGAGGTGACGACTAATAGAGAAGTATGGAAGAAGAAGTCATGTTGCACCGACGGTTACCGTCCCCAAATAAATTGGGATAAGGGCAGGAGAATGATGATGATGACTCGATCAAAACTTTATTCGTTTTTGTTTAAATTTGGTGGTTATCTAGTGTTTTCAGTTTGTGCTTACCGTCTCTCCAATAAAAATACAGGTTTTGCCTATTGTGGGGCCCAAAAAAAACGATCGTTAATTCGAACTTTATCGTGTAGGAAGTTAATAATAATAATAAATAATAAAATTTATTTCCCAAAAAACTTAGTTCAGTGTTACAAAACCAGTTTAGCAGTAGTTATATACAAATAAGTGGATTTAGCTTCTGTAACCGAACTAGGCAAAGCCTGTATTTCGGTTAACAGTGCCATTCCCCCGTATATTTTTAAAATAATGCTAACAAACGCAAAGGACTGGTCGTACTATTTTTATATTATAATACGTGTAGAACTATTTTTATGCTAAATTATTATACAATGTAAAAGAGAAATCTGTAAATGAGCAAGTGTCTATGAGAGGGTGTGTGTATGTGTGTGTACGTGTGTGTGAGGGTGTCAGTACCTGAGTGAAGTGTACTGAGAGCTAGGTATTTGTGAGTTTATCTGTATATATGTTAGTGTGAAACATTTGGAATAAATTGAAATTAAAATTAAATTGAAATTAAAATCATAACATGACATTAACACATTCAAGTCACCGTGATATGTGCATCAGGAGTTCAGTCTCATCATAGGTAAGTTGTTGTAGGTAGTCACTAACTTTTTTCTTACATTGAACTTTTGGTAGAGGGTAGATGTTAATATTTTTATTCAATTTGTTGTATATGACGGGTCCAAGGAAGGGAATGAAGCGTTTACTAAACTTTGTGTGAAAGAGCGTGTCTCTTTGGCAAACTAAGTCCTTCCTACGTCTTTGTAAGATTAGCGGATCATAAGTTTGCTTACTATGCTGTAGGAGTGTAATATTTAAGAGAAATAGTTGTCTGACTGTTAAAACCCGACAAATCTGGTACAAAGTCGAAGTGGGAAAGTAAATAGGTTTAAAGTGCATAACCTTCAAAATTGCTCGCTGGGCGATCTCAACAGGCCTCAGTTATTTTTCCATCAACTCATATTTATTTACATTTTTGGCGAATATGTCGCAATTTTATTTTAGGTACAAACATGAGTAACATTTATAAAATGTTACTTTTTATAAGTCAAACCCTGAAACTTTCTGAATAATTAAAATATTCAGCGCTGGCTAGTTTTGTACGTTTTTTAACTATACTTCGGTAAAATTATTCGTTCACAGTAATTGAAACAAAACTAACTCCGCTTATAATGTACCTAGCAATACTTGTACGCTTATAAAGTATCTAGTAAGGGAGTCCAGTAGTTCTGCCCCGGTGATGGTTATAAAGTTGCAAAGAGGAGAAAGGCCTCTCAAACGAAATTAATGATTAAAAGTACCCACAGTAGTTTCAAAAATATACTTAATTAAAACTCCTTCACAGCGCACGCGGTGCGATTGTGGAATTCACTACCGCCTGACATTAGGGATTCCAAACTTTCTTTCTTTCTTTTTTTAAAAACTGTTGCAGTTTTTAAAAGAAGAGTGAAAGAACACTATCTGTCCACTTCATCATAGTTGTGTATGTATTTATTATTTTGAGTATGATATAATTATTAACATTTTAGTCATATTTATTTTAGAAGTATTTATATATGTTTATTTGTTAGTATATTCTCGTAATTTTTGTTTAGTTTTTAAGTGAATTGTTTTTTGATTCTATGTATTATGTTTTGTCTCCTTTGCTCTATCACACGCTGTCTACATGTCTGTATCTATTTGTTATGAAATGAGCATCACCTCTGTACCTATTTTTTCTGTTCTGTTTTTCATTGTCTGTTTATATATGTGTGTATGTGTGTGTGTGTGTGTGTGTCTGTTGTCTGTTTATTGCCTCTTTGTCTGTGTATATATGTGTGTACATAAATGGTAAAACAAAAAAAAAACAGATTTTTAGTAACTAGCAAAAGGTTCTTGATGGGACAGTTCGTAGATGTAGAACCGATGAAATAATTCTGTAGATATTATACCACTTGCACTCTGACTACGGTTATTACTGATGCTTAACAATATGATTTACAGATTGTTAAATTAACTGAAATGTTTGACAGTAACAGAATGTATGTGCTATGTTTTAAAAATAATTACAATATAAAAAGTTATTCGTATAAACGTTCTTAAACCTAGTAAACTACACAATCATAATTCTCTACCGCCAACCATTAGCTTAGTTTGATTTAATTAGAAAACTTCGTGTAGTTTTGTAATAATGTAATTCACAACAAAAAGGCCTCGTTTGTGTAAACTCAAACACTTTGTATGGTAGAGCTTCATAATTGCGTTAATGAAGCGGTTTTATTCGTGAGCACAAATTAATGAGTTGAACATGCATACACGACATCGTTAATAACATATCTATGGCCACCATAAAATGCTATTTTATTATTTCAATGCTGCATAAACTAAATCATAATAAAACATTGTGTTTACTCATTTTATACTCGTACAAAATATTCAATTTTGGTCGTGAATATTAACTGTAGACAAAGTCGAAGTTTTTCTAATTACAGCTACTATATTTTACAAGACGAAGAGCCAACTTAAGGTGACTGTTGACGGGCATTCTCCCAGAAGTGACCTAATTAGAACCAGAAGTTCTGCGACAAAATCTGACCCTTATTCATTAGCCCACTACGTGAAATATTTATCGCATTTTACCGTAGAACGATTTCCTTTTTACGTTTCTGAGTGTTGTAGTATCTGAACTGTGTATAACATTGTAACTACTAATATTATAATACCCTACATGGGACTTCAACATAACTGGTGACATGTGGATGTACTATAGGTACTATATCACTGCATAACCCGGTTGGGAAATAAGGCATGATGTTCTGTTATTTATTATTATACCCAATTTATGTTCAATTACTTCAATTGATTCGGAAATCTACAACATAATTCAAAAATCAACCGAATTATGAACCAATTATTCTACTGATTGTGGTAGTACCAATTATTATACTGGTAGAATGGTAGATGTACATGTTAAATACATTTCACTGAACAATGGTGCTCATAAGTTTATAAGTAGACATATTATGCCGAATTGGAGTGAAGTAAATAGCAAATCGTATCTCCTAGCAAGAAATAGTTTCATTAATCACATAGCATTCACTTGAATACCTATTGTGTACTGTAAGATTTATTTTCACATCAAGTAAACTCAATTACAACCATTTACAATTAAATTCAACCACCTCAAAGGATACAGCTAGCTCAAGTATTAACTACGTACACGGTAATGTTATTGGATCAGCCACAATCAGAGGCTGATCTATTATAATCATGTTTATTATTGCTACCATTGTTTAATATTCTCTGTAAACCCACAATCCACAGAACTATGTCTACATTGTTGTAAGTAACATTGATTACGTAATCACATTATAATTACATAGTCAAACTAGTGTTCACAAGAAAACACGGCAAGTACTGAGTTTGAACAACTAAGAAGATCTTGGGTACTTAGTTTGAACTCCAGCTGGCACAGTTGTGTAGACAGAGCACAGATATCGAGACAGAATCAAGATAGAGAGTCAATAAAAACAGGTCGGTCAGTATCTAACAACAGAAAAAGGGCTGATTTTTCAATCGACAGATATTTTTTATTCGTCGAATAAAATTGACGCCTGGCTGTTTTTGTATGGAGAACTGTCAAAAATTCAAAATTATTCCTCGGATAAAATTATCTGGCGTTGGAAAAATTGCCCTAACAGGAATAGGTACCATTGATGTCAGCTTGTCAGCTTCCCGCAATTAAAATACTTAAGGTTGATCTTTGCATATTGTGCCGAAATTACACCAGACAATATTCTAGTGGAACGTTATAACGCCCCCGTCAACATAATTGATTTAACCTGAACAACATAGCAACAATATAAATACGAGTAGTCTGGATTCTTCCCGAAACGCTCATTTAGGAAAGGTCTAATACATTAAAGATTCATCACTTGGTTGTGGATTTCTATAAAGACATCCACAGTATTGATAAACGTTCACTCCGTGCGGTCAAGCGTGTGTTTCATCGGCTAGTTGTGTACAAGTTGCGATTAGTCGTAAAATGTGAATCTGAGTCGTGGGTGATGAGATTCTGTGGTCGGGTCGCAGGCTAATTGGTTGGGGTCAGGGTGGAATATTTATATTCCATTTCGTCCATTCAATCGTAATAGAGTAACGTATTTGTTTACTAAATATTTTGCATTGCATCCGATTTGAAATATGAATTTTAATAGGTTTATATGCATATATATATAGATGCAATGAAACTAACTGAATCCCGGATCCATCCCGCTGGCGCTGGCATCAGTTCATATTCAAAGCCAAATTGATCCTTTGAATATTTCACACCAGCCTGCTGCTGATGATTTTTTTTTTAATTCGGCTCATGAAATAAAGAATATCTACACATCTACAGAACAAAACAAATATCGCACTAACACAAACATGAAACCGTTCAGTGGTTTTAAAGCATCTCTTTGAATTTGATACGGTACAGAAATATTACCTTCATTACACGACGAATGTCAATGTTACGAAAGCAAAATTTACCTACATTAAAGGACGTAGCTACGTAGGCAGTAGGTACTCAAATCAATAATCTGTGCCTATATAACTTTTCAACATAATTCCGTCCATGTCGAAGTATATGTTACTTACCTAGTATACAGTAGCGATCGGATTGCATACTAATATTGAATTCAATATTAACACCACAGCTGCACAGGTTAGATTATCTCTTCACACACGTCTCTCTACATCACAAGACGTACCACACGAGTGAGCTGATAATACAATTTCCTTGCAATATGTGAGAGAACCCGACGATGTGCAATGTCACATAGCAATATACTGAATCGCTGTATTTGCAAATGTTAATAACAACTAGATGGAGCTGGTTAGTGTTGCGCAAGTTTCAATATACGACGTCGACGTTCGTCGTTAACATACTGTCAACTTGTTGAAGCTATTTTTAATACTACAAAATAGTATGTATGTTTTGTAAACAAGTGCATCATATTATTTCAATCGCAGTAATTTAAAACTCAAAACGAAATCATCTTACCACCACATCTTTGACTATAAACTCAGTTTTAATTTTCTTAAATAACGAGATCAATCAATCAATCAACTAGATGAAACTATGAGAACTAACTACTGAGAACTATGTGATGGAACTATTTTCTTTTAAAATCTTCAATCGTTAGAACAATTTAAGAAAATGAAAGTGTATGGGAAAATAAGTGTCACGCTTCATAAAGTTGTTGATCGCTCCGAGGTGAAGATTCACATCTGCATTTAATTGCATTCCTTGGCAGTGAATTGAATAGCGATATTCAACGTTTGTATACAAAATATTATTGTGTTTAAAGTTGGCCTTACACATGCCATACACACATACCAGACTTTTATAAACAGAGAGCTAGACCTACTTATTTCTAATGTCTCTCAGGTCTAAATGATTAATTAGGTAATTTCCTGCTCGCAAGACTTTGCAAGCAACGGAAATATGCGCGTAGCGGTGTCGCTACGACGTAGCTCGCACTGAGCTGCGGCGTAGCTGGCACGCTACGCTCAATGCTACGATTTTATGTTCTACAAACTAAAACACATTTTGGAGGCACCTACTATTATCCATCGCTTTCAACGCAACGGTTTTCACAAAACACAACAAGAGGTAACACGGGCTGGGCTGGTCGTCCGCAGCTCCACGTCTCGAATTTTGTGTACAAAGAAATGTAACCATATGATGATGTGCTTGATGTCACTGCACACAAAACTTTAATTCTAATATAATTAAGAAGATCTGATTAAATCGATCAGGAACCCCTAAACATTAACTATTGATTGTATCTTAATTGGTTAAAGTTGCAATTGTAGTCTCGTGGGTACTGGAGCTGTTGATCAATAAAATGCTAAACATAAGATCTTACACCGCGGTCTACCTATAATTATTTTTGTTATCTTAGAGCCTCATCCAGATTCTATCTGCGATGGTAACAATGTCGGCAACAATACTAATAATTGAATTAATATGTACTTGTTACTATAGTACATGCTAATTCCATGTTTAGTACATACTAATTCCATGGAAATTGTATTCACAAAACAAGATGGCTGCATTAGTTCCGATTATAGCCACGCGCCAAAAGAACCTTGGGGCATTGTACAGCATAGTTTTTCCAATAAAAGCTTCGAAAACATATCGAGTATTGCATTGATCCAAACTTTTTAGATTTACATTAAAAATACTGGCCGCTTTTTCACAAAAAAATATTGAGATGCCACTAAACATTTTTGTATTTATTTTTCCTTTCTTACTAAACGGCAATGCACATTTTTTATGAAAGTTTGCCAGGATGTTATTTAAATGTTTGATTGAAACCTTTTTAAATTCTGATAATGTTAGGCAAGAAATACTTAATACTTAAATACGTTCTTGTTGCTACGTTTTGCGGTTCATTGTCAACAATATTATATGACTAGTGTGTAGGCTGCCAGCCCTAGCAATTTGTAACACACGCC
The DNA here is from genome assembly GCA_949629185.1 of Apamea crenata. Lineage (NCBI taxonomy): Eukaryota > Metazoa > Arthropoda > Insecta > Lepidoptera > Noctuidae > Apamea > Apamea crenata. The sequence goes on along the minus strand of OX451371.1, from coordinate 5,211,886 downwards.
GAAACAATATTGTATGCCTTCATTACAACAGTAACTGAACAGTAATTGAATATTAATTAATACGATCGATACGAATACGAATACTTTTAGCTTGTCATGTGTAATTATTGGTATTATCATAATACCACAAGATGAGGTCAACACTAAAGAGAAGCCACGATTACGCTGAACCTAAGCGTTAATAAAGGAATATCACCGCCGAGCAAGATTAGCATATCAAAAGCCGCATTGCCCAGTCTCGGGACTAAGAAAAAGAGTGCGAAAAAAACGGCGACGCAAAACTGTGACGTCATACTGTGGCACAAGTACTCCTTCGTTGAATGCGGGAAGAGAAGTCGCTTACTACGACTGCGGACACAACGCGACGAGATTTAAATCTCTTAACACAATTAGATTCAAGCGATTTTCCGTTTTACTGAGATCCATTGTTTATACCTTTGTGAGGTTGTGTTGTGTTTACTTTGTTAACTGTTGAGACCAAAATTCCATAGAAAATGAGTCCATTATTACTTTGTAATGTTATTGTAAAATGTAAAACATAAACATTTAAGTTAGTACAGTTATGGGTTATTTTATGACTCTGTATTTGTTTTTGCTGCAGGTGTGTATTTATATTGGGTTCTACTATAAAACATCAAGGGTAATCAGGAAGGAGTTCAACAATTTTCAAATCACATTATTATTCGGAACTAATTATGTTAATTAAGAAGCAATTAAATGTCTGTGGTAAGTACTGTTCCTTTGAAAGTTTAAGTAACGAGAACTTTATCAACTGCGACCCGGAGCCGCTCCTGTTAAATTGACTTTGTGTTTGAGTTTATACTGAGAGGAACCTGATTAATGATGGTGCATAATAGCTCACAAATCTCACGGCTTAGATAATTATTCACTGTGAAATTATTTTGATAAGAAGTTTATTTTGATAAGATAGAGAACGCACACAGTTTATGCACTACCTCAGGCCGAGCTTCTGTCGTTATTTTATTGTTTTGTTGCACATGGAACATGTTTCATGACTTGTTCACAAAGCAGGCAATTTATCTCCCTAACATTCAGTACGATTTTAAACGATTATACGCCTCTGCACTTTAACAAAATCCTTGAATAAAACTGAAATCTCAAAATCTAAACTCAGGAGGACAAATATGTCATATCGTCGTCGAACTTTGGCTAGAGCAGACGTGTTTCGGTTTTTTTTGCTCAGTTAATAATTTTGTGCCATTTGAAATTGTACCCAGTGTCCGAGACAATAAGACTCAAAGTGTTTCTTCAACTTAACCTTAACTTAACTCGCTGACCCTGCAGCGGTACCTAAAATTTGTGATCGTGCGGCCCCTTTCATCTCCACGGGGAAAAGTGACAATTCTAATCTTAACAAGGACTTAACGGTATCACAGCTCATCAACATATCTTATACTTTGTTCTGTCAATCGCTGTGTATACACAATGGTGCTCTCTCCGCAAGGTAGCAAATGCCAATCCGTTCCAGATCTGTACTCAAGCGAAGATGCTGACTCAAATGTAACGCAGAGAAATCTTAAGAGGAAGCAGCCCGACTGCGAGCTGACTTTGGCTATATCTACATTATCCGAAGAATTTAAGAGATCAATGAATGCTCTGCGTGTTGACATGCGAGACCAATTTACAAATATAAATACGAACATCAGCAATCTTAGAGATGAGTTCAATAATTTGTCATCTACCTCCGCTCAAATTCAAAACGATTTGAAAGAATTACGTTCCGAGTTCACTGGAACCAAAAAGGATTTAATGTCCCTAAATACAAAACACCAGGAATTGTCGAAAGTCGTGACAGAATTGAAGTCGTCAGTTAACTTTAACTCGGCGAACAATATTGACAACATGAAACGTATCGCGGAGATCGAGTCAAGAATTAAAACTTCTGCGTCTGAGACCATATTTTTACTGGAAAATAAAATAGATCGGCTGGAACAACATGCTAGACAGTGCAATATTGAAATAGGAAATTTGCCCGAAAAACGTGGTGAAAATCTAGTGGTAATCTTTGAGTCAATTGCGTCTGCAATCAACATACCTTTAATGCAAAGAGATATAGTGGCTATTCACCGCGTTCCACACGCACACACACAAAATTCACGTCCGAAAAATATTATAGTGAAGTTGAGTTCCCGGTTGCTACGTGATAACGTGCTAAGCGCTTATCGACTGTCTAAAGGCATTACGTCGGATCGAGTTGGTCTCTCTGGAACTCAGTGTCGTATTTACATGAACGAGCACCTGACGCTTCGTAATAAAGAGTTATTTCGCAAAAGTCGCGACGCTGCCAAAACAAACAAGTTTAAATATGTATGGGTCCGAAATGCCACTGTTTTGGTCAGGGAAACGGATGACTCATCCACGTTTGCGATCCGCTCGGAAGATGATATTTCTAGAAATATTAGGTCTAACATTTCCCCCGATAAAATGTTCGTTAGTAACCAATCTTAAATTGTATAGTTTGTTTAACCTTAGAATTACAAATAAGACGTCATTTTTTAGTGTCTTTCGTTTTGTTGCGGTCAGTGGTGTTATTATTATTTTTCCACTAATTCTAAAGCACTGTTTACAATGTAAAATATTACTCAATAATGTCACGTACATACATTGCATTCCTGCCAATAATCTTGATATTGTTGCTGCATATTATAATTACCTATGTCGATTATATGTTTGCTCATTGTTTTTAGTTTTCGCTGGGCTGCCGGAAGAGTACCGAAAATGTTATAAGAGTTGGTTTGCGTTAATTAAAAATAGTAGTCTCATAAATACTTCTCTGTTTATTTTCCTTGTACCTTCACACTTTAAAAATGGCTGACGATAGTAAACTTTCCATATATTATCAAAACTGTCGAGGAATTAGGACTAAATTAAATACCCTATATCTAAATATATTGTCGCATACATATGACGTCATTCTCTTGACCGAGACCTGGTTGACGCCGGAAATAGCCGACAGTGAATTTATTGATCACCGCTATTTGGTATTTAGATGCGATCGTAACCGTTTACTCACACATAAAAAAGATGGCGGTGGTGTCCTTGTAGCCGTATTGAAACAACTAAAACCGACCTGTCTATCATTTTTGCCCCCGATAACGTTACCTGAACATGTCATAGTGAAAATTCCCGCCAACAATAATAAGTATCATTTGATTTGTGCAACTTACATACCTCCAAACTCAGCTGATGATACATACTTAACTTTTATTGAGTCTCTGTCAATTTTGTGTGATGACCCTCACATTGAAAATATTGTTGTAACAGGTGACTTCAACTTGCCATTAATTAACCGGGAAAAAAAATCATCGTGCATGGAATATGCTACAAATAATAAAATTACAAACGTTATTCGCAATTTATTAAACTTCTGCTCCCAACAATCTCTGAAACAGTATAACCATTTATACAACTCTGTCGGTCGCATCTTGGACTTATTTTTTTGTAATACTCATACTGTAACGTTTACTCCTGATACTACCCTCTTACCAATTGATGCTTATCATCCTGCGTTTTATGTACACATTCCTTTCTCCTACCCTACACAAAATTCTAAATTGAGTCCTAATAAGAAATTAAATTTTTACAAAGCTAACTATAAGGAAATAAATACCGATTTGGGTAATGTTGATTGGAATTTTTTACTTGACAACTTGGCGCCTAATGAATCTGTTTCTACTTTCTATGAAAAACTTTACGAAATTATAAGATCGCACACGCCAGTTTGCAAATCCAAGAATGTGAATTACCCAATTTGGTTCTCCAGATCACTTATAGCTATTTTTAAAAATAAAACCCGTGCTTGGGTTAAGTGGAAGAAGTATGGGAATTTAAGCGACTATGAGGCGTTTTCCATTAACAGAAGTAAGTTTAAAAAAGTAGCCGACCGATGCTATAATAACTATATCAAAGCTGTTGAGGATAGTGTTGCTACCAATATTAAGGCCTTTTGGACATATGTTGCCAACCGAAAAACTACAAATACAATCCCATCAACGGTTCGCTACAATCATATCACATCGAATGATCCTATCACTACCTGTAACTTATTTGCTACATTCTTTCGCTCGGTGTACGAGCCGTCAACTTTTGACTACAACTCTTGGAAACCACCCATTAACAGCGCTGACAATGATATCAACTTGTGTAAGCTGCATCTTTCTCTTGATGCTATACGTAAAGAATTAAAATCACTCGATTCATCTAAAGGTCCGGGTCCGGATGGGATTCCATCAGCTTTTTTAAAAAATACGTATGATACAATTTGCTATCCTTTATTTATCGTATTCAACAAATGTTTATCTCATGGTGTCTTTCCTGATGTTTGGAAACATGCAAATATTGTGCCAGTTCACAAAAGTGGACCCAAGCATGATGTAGCAACTTATCGACCTATCTCTATACTATCCGCATTTTCCAAACTCTTTGAGAGACTTGTTCATAACGTGGTATATCCGGCTATTCACAGTGTGCTAATAAATGAACAGCATGGTTTTGTTAAGAACAGATCTTGTATTAGCAATCTCCTTATTTTCACAACTCATCTCTTTGAAAGTATTGACGATAGGCAACAGATTGATGCGGTTTACACTGATTTCCAAAAAGCGTTCGATAAAATTGATCATAACTTACTACTTGATAAAATTGCTTATAACGGTATCAGAGGTGACCTTTTGCGATGGTTTGTATCTTATATAACTAACAGAACTCAAAAAGTAGTGGTTGATGGCTTCGAGTCCAGCTCTATTCAGGTCACGTCTGGCGTCCCTCAAGGCTCCATTCTGGGTCCTTTACTATTTATTTTATTTATTAATGATATTAAAAACTGTTTTCTACATTCAAAATTTCTTCTTTATGCGGACGATTTAAAGGTTTATAAAATAATATCAAATAAACAAGATTGCATGGATTTCCAGCAAGATCTGGACCGTTTTTCTAACTATTGTTTCTCCAATAAGCTTCATCTTAGTCTTCCGAAGTGTCATGTTATAACGTTTACCAAGAAGAAAAATAAAACTGAATTTCACTACTGCCTTGCTAATACATTTCTAGATAAAGTTACTTCTCTCCGTGATCTTGGAGTCCAGCTGGATTCGAAGCTCCATCTAGACGTTCATATGGATGGGATAGTTAGTAAGGCTTACCAAATGTTTGGTTTTGTTATGAGGGCTTCCAGGGAATTTCGTCGACCTTCCACCTTTTTGCATTTATATAAATCCATAATTAGGCCACAGCTAGAGTTTGCAGTACCTATATGGAACCCTCTGTACAAAAAATATAATGATATTTTGGAGCTGGTTCAACGAAAGTACCTTCGTGCTATAAATTACAGATGTTTTCGGAAAAAAGCCTCATACCACCTTCTTCTTAAAAAATACGATCTTCTAACCTTGGAGTCAAGACGAATGCTCCTGGATGTCATGACTTTGTTTAATGTGTGCCGCAATAAATTTGATTGTCCCGACTTAGTCAATAATCTATGCTACCTCGTTCCTCGAACAGTTCATGTTCGTGAAGTGCGCGCTCGGCGTTTATTTGCTACTAGCCGTTGTAAATCCAATGCTGGGTCGCGCTCTCCACTTCATCGCTTGGTTGAGTCTTACAACGGTGAGTTTAATGTAATCGACATACTTTTTCTGAGCAAAAATATATTTAGGCAGCGAATTCGGGCAATACTTAAGGATCGGCAGTCGAATTTTTAATGTATGCATATCTGTTCATATGTACTATTAATCTATGTGTACTGTGGTTTATGCATATTGTGTATGAGTTTTGTATTTATTGTGTGTGAGTTTTGTATATTGTGCATCAAAATTATAATTAACTGTAATTTTAGTTTACATCATATATATTGTATATATATGATAAACTATATGTCTCTCTAGTTATATAGTAAGCATAGTAATCTGTGGAGAACGTAGTGGGTAGCATATTTATCACAATTTAGTATGTAAGCCTTGTTATAACACTGTAATATGTTACTGTTTGTTTTTCCTTAATAAATAAATGAATAAATAAATAAATATGTAGTTTTAACCAGACTGCATGCATAGCTTTGTGCATGGTCTTCGAATATTTATTAACTCTGAAAGTATTCCAAAAGTAAGCAGTTTTACATAACTGTGATTTGTTCCTAATTTCGAGTGTCCCGTTGGTCTAGCAGTCAGACTCGGAACAACTACCTTTAGGCAACACAAATATTTGTTCCGTGCGGGAATCAAACCCGCGACACGCAGCGCAGCAGTCGATCGCCCAGCCACTGCGCCAACCGTGTCGTCAAAGTCGTAAGCGCTACTGCTGAGCATGCGGTCCTGGGTTCGATTCCCGTCGCTCACCCGGTGGATCTGATCTGAATGATAGTATTTATTATTATTAATGACGTTAGCATGTGACGCTGCAAGGTTTCCTGCTAATTTCATATTTGGTGACAAACATATTGATTTTTGGGATAACATTACTTGTGAAAATTATTTTCTTTCAAAAATGTAGGTAATATGCTGCTTAAATACCCCGATACCTGACCCTTATTATTATCGAACTTTCCAAGTGCAGGTCAAAAGCCTCCCTACTCTCTATTTTATAATAAGCGCCCCCTTTTTAACGTCTACGTTAAATTTTGTAAATATTTTCCAAGTGCTACCACATGGTGTTCTGTGAACAATGAAAGAACACGTAAATGGAAAATACTTAAAAGAAGAAACAAATGTAGCGCAGAATGCTATTGAATGAAATATTATTTGAAAATGTTAAGTTTTATGGTTCAGTCACCTGTTTCGATTTGTGCTATCATTTTTATGTTATGATTTTCCTACTCCTACTATATTCTTTGGTATATAGAATTTCCCGCCGATTTCTACGGCGTAATAAACTTTTTCCTAATCTCCACGATATGAGCCTTTGTTAATCTACTAAATATTACGCTGATGCTCATCACAAATAAGGAAGACTCGGTCTTCCTAATTCAATTGGATCTTATTTCTTCGTCGTTCATTCATTTTCCTGCTGCTGACCAAACTGCACGTCCGTGTCTCAGTGACATCACGGAGTTAATCAAATTGTTGGAACTGGAGCGCGTAATCAGTGAGGCTATAAAGATAACTCGGAGTGCCACGCAAACATTACGTGGTATTCAGGACGTTCATTATATCAACGTGAGGGAGATGCGAAATGGATGCCTAACCTAATATTGTACGTCGGCGTGTATGAACGGTAGCGGTTATTAATTAAGTTCTATAAATAAATGGCGGCCTAGTTTTTTGGAGACAGCAGTTTTACCACGTAGTGTTCTACGAAATATTATCAATTCTAAGTCTATTTGAGTAGTAAATAAGAGTGTTCACTAAAGTTTTGCAAGTACTGATTAATGAATCATTGTGATATGTTTAAACTACCAGTAGAATTCACACGGGGAAACGAATAGAAGCGTAAAATCAGACCGAATCGAACCAAACCCTATCCGTTCTTGGAACAGTAAACAATGTTTCTCACAGAAATGAGAAACTATCTACGATGTAAGGCATTTAGTTGACGTCTGCCAATTTAAACACAGCTGTAACAAAAGCTAGCACATCTAATTACGTTATAGATTCCTACACCCTAATACAGTCATAGTTCTTACAAAATGGCTTTTCACTAAACAAAGTGACTCCCTGCCACAAAAATCTCAAATTCAAAGCATTTATTTCAATTAAACCATTTACAGGCACTTTTGAATTGTCAAAATGAAATAGTCGGTCAGTTAGTCAGAAAGTTGAAGCTAGTTGAAAGACGCACTACCCATGGACACTTTATACACGACGACAATGTAATTTAAGTTAATTGCAGCTCTTTGGTAACCAGCTTTTCTTAAAAAAGTTATTTTGTGATTATGAAAACTCTGTACTTTTTTTCAATCTCAAAACATTAGCAAATTAAGTCAATTTATAAGTTCATCAACGTGTGGTTTAATTTAAGGACAAAATAAATCATTTAAATTACAGTCTTTCTCCGTGAATTTCAGCATCTTAATTTAACATTATGAACTTAATAGCTCTATTTAGTAGTTTACAAACCAATTTAATCTCAAAGGCTTCAATTAAAACTTTATTCATAAAATGTTTTGGAGTTAATTTTCTATTTTCGTTGTCTTAAATAATAGGTATAAAGTAGGCAACAATATTAAAAAATATAAACCTAAAAGCTTTTGATTGAGCTTACCAAGGCCCTGACACAAGTCATCAGTCAGCCACTTCTTACAAAACATCCCAGCTTGTTGTCTTTTCCTATTCAAAGACATCATGTTTCGTTTCACATGAGTTAAGTAATTCAACATGAGCTGAAGAAGATTTATTATAATTTTCCTAACAGTATGACTGGCAGCCGCCGCATGTGGCTTCACGAACAAGATTTATCGTCTCGACATCGACATGTTCGCTCCACGACGCGCGTGCTCCGTACAACCTATGTTTTCACCACTTACCGTATTAGTTCCGATATTACATTTAATGTTATGAAGCCATAACAAAATTGTTCTAATGCAAGAGCTGTTTCACTCAAAATATACTAATGGGATTTTGAAGATAAGTTTTTCAAGCTCATCAAAACTACTCAAAAACTCAGCTGAAAGATTGGGAATGAAAGTCAATGATAGGGACAAGTGGCTCTCATAGATTCATGAATCGTTTGTACATTTCGGATTCTAGATTAGGTTTAGTGTTCGAAATTTTTTTGCGTCTGACCTTTTCTTCGATCAGATATTGATCGGAATTGCGGCCACTGTCCGGACGATTGACCCCGACTTATCGCGAATGAATATGAATAAGTTATTGCGTTCGGAACAGAATAAATAAATGAAACATTTCAAGTTTCAAGATCAAACACATAAATAAATAACGGTTAAGTTAATTGTTTTAAGAAACAATTTTCTTATAAAAAATATTAGTTAAGTTCTAGAATAATACTGAAGTTGACTGTAATACGTCTTTAAATTTATTGTCTAGACGACTGTGTCTTTCTTTTGTTCTAAAATAAAATATGTTGAAATAAGAAATTGCCTGAAAAACCTTTTTATATTTTCGGAATAAAAAAATATTCAAGCGATCCATAAAATATTCATCAGCTGCTCAAGCTTACAAGCTCAGCAGCGATCGATAGTCCGGAATACATATTTATTTTTATAAGCTTAGACAAGCTCCTGCTAGGTTTTCCTTACAATATGTTAAGAATATTTGCAGGTAAATAAATTTTCAACCCTTACTTAGACTTATTTTAATACAAGAATGCATTTTTGGTACGCAGTTAGGACTTTGTTGCTGTACTTGCTGTCAGTACTTTTCCATACTATATTTTAAGCACTCGCACAAGTTATACCTACATCAGGAAAAGTAAATATAATTTTCTTTACACGAATAGTGTAATAGAGCCGGTAGCCATCTGTTCACTAACATATTTTTATTCTTGTTCAGTACAGTGAGGCACTATAAACGACTGTACAGGCACATTCGTCTCCACATTGGCTTTGGTTCAGTGCCACGTAATAGATCGTCGTTCGCTGGATACATTGCTGCCCACGAATGTACAGTCGACATGCCACAGTACAGTACGATTTGGATGTAACGAACAGGACAAAGATAAAGAAAATACCATAATATTGTAGTGCCAAGTAGTCGCTTGTATTGATGTTATTTTATTTTTCTTTGAGGTAGAGGAGAGCAGTGATGGCCCAGTGATAACGACCGCAACTTACGAGTTGTACATCGTAGGGTCGAACCCAGGCAGTCACTTTACTTTGTGTAAATTATTTCATCACCACTGCTCTCAGAACGGTGACGGTAAACATCTTGAGGAAACCGGCGTGTACTAGAACCACGTGACATTCACTAACCCGCACTGAACCAGCGTGGTTGATCACGGTTCACTCCCTCTCACAGAGACAAGGTCTGTGACGTAGGACCTTGTTATAAGCTGATTATGCTAAGGTAGCGATGGTAGAAACTCCTCAGTTCCAGTAGGTACTAGAATAGGCTCTCAAACATCTTTTGCTGGACCGTCGATGGTAAATCAATCCAAACTGTGATCTGAAGAGGTATACCTATTATTTCTGGCGAGTGCTCGTAAGTAGGCGTTTGTAGTGTGAGTCGAGACATGATATGGAAATGCGCTTTGATATAATTCTGTGTCGTGCGTCCTCATTATCCTATGTTATGTATCTGAAATCTTTGAAATAACGAGCTGTTAGGTCTGCGTTTCATCTAGCATTCGATAGTAATGTATTCACAGTGTAATTATCGCATCTCCATTTGTTACAGTAACCAGTAATCGCTAGGCGCAGGCATTACCCTTCTGTTATTTGTGTTTCTGTTTTTACGCTATTGTAATAAAGCTTGTTGATAATAAAGTTGTATTTGCCGTGTGGTACTGACAGAGTACAACTGTGATGGGCACTATCAGTAAAATATGCATTTGGAATAAAGTTTAGACTAACAAAAAGCTTTCTCTATACAAAACTCGTAATCTATACAGTATCATCCAGTCATTCATTGCTCACTACAAATATATGTTCTATAAGCTATATTTGTAAAGTAGCTCTGTCTGGCTATCTGTCTGTCTCCTTTTCACACCTTAACGGCTAAACGGATTTCGATGAAATTCGTACACAAGTAGACCATGTTTTGTATTAGGACATAGAATACTTTATGTCCCGGTAGTTCTCGTGGGATAATTTCTGACCAATACGCGGGCGAAGCTGCGGGCAAAAACAAAGTTATTTATAAACGTTCCAAGTAACAGATTCTCGTTTCCGTGATGCCCACCTCACCACGTACTGCAGGTGTGCCGGTCACGTAATCACATAGAGAAGCTTATGAACACTTTAACACATAATTCAGTTATGTTCCGGACCTATATATACAGCACTAACTTGAATATAAATACATTCGGTGAATTTGGAATTGGTTGGAAAATGGTGCTGGTGAGAGTAGGCAGAAACAGCACAATGCCACCTGCTAAGATGCTTACATACTCCTTTAGATTAACTTCACACATGAAAATGTAACTTCTGTCTTGAAAACATTAATTGCAGTATCAGTCTTGTCTATAACTAGTCTTTTTAATTACAAACAGATTGGTGTAACTTTTAAACTACATACTTATCAAACTTTAATAAAACTTTAGATTTGCCAAGTTGCAGCTCATAACATGTACATAAATTATGTACTGACATTGCTCTCTCTAGAGAGAAAGTTGTTACAATTAAATTCACTACGAATAAAATTAATTATTTTAGTTGCTGAATTTCCCTGTCATTTAAAAGGCATTTTATGACCATGTAAACTATCAGGATGGATGGGAGAAAGTTATTGAAAGGCGACTGAGAGAAGAGAGTGAAATTTCGCAAAACCAATTCGGTTTTATGCCTGGTCGAGGAACAACGGATGCCATCTTTGCTATCCGCCAGCTGTGCGAGAAATACAGAAGTGCGCATAAGAACTTGCACATGGTATTTGTTGACCTCGAAAAGGCATATGACAGAGTGCCTCGTGAAGTTTTGTGGTGGGCGCTGAAGGAGAAAGGCGTGCCAGGGAAGTATGTGCAGTTGATTAGAGCGATGTACAGTCGATGTAGTACCCAAGTCCGGTCTACAGTGGGCACTACTGGCAGCTTCGATGTGGCTGTCGGCTTGCACCAGGGTTCAGCACTCAGCCCGTACCTCTTCGTGCTGATAATGGATGCTCTTACATCGGATATCCAAGAGGAGGCTCCATGGTGTATGCTGTTCGCCGATGACATTGTGCTGGTTGCCGAGAACGGCTTAGAGGTCCAGAGCAGATTGGAAGGGTGGTGGGAAAGACTCGAGACCGTTGGCCTGAGAGTAAGTCGGACCAAAACGGAGTATCTGTTTTGCGATTTTGGCGGTCTCTCCAGTCCTTGGCCCATGTCTCTCGCCGGAACGCCCTTATCGATCTGCTCCGACTTTCGGTACCTCGGGTCGCTTGTCCAAGGAGATGGCGAAGTAGACCGAGACGTAACGCATCGGATCAACTCAGGATGGATGAAATGGCGACAGGTCACAGGAACAACTTGCGACCCACGGATGCCCCTCAAGTTAAAGGGGAAAATTTATAAGTCTGTGATAAGGCCTGTCGTACTGTATGGGTCTGAATGCTGGGCCGTGAAGAAGACGGATGAAAGAAGATTGCATGCAGCGGAGATGAGAATGTTGAGATGCATGTGTGGAGTGACGAGAATGGATAAAGTAAGAAATGAGTATATAAGAGGAAGTTTGAAAGTGGCGCCAGTGACAGAAAAGTTGAAAGGAAATCGTTTAGCTTGGTATGGGCATGTGATGAGAAGGGACGAAACGCATGTGACTAAAAGAGTGATGAATATACATGTTGATGGATGGAGAGGGAGAGGAAGGCCGAAGAAAAGATGGATGGATTGTGTGAGGAATGATATGAAAGAGAAGGGAGTGAATGATAGCGTGACGGTTGACAGGGGAGAATGGAAGAAGAAAACGTGTTGCGCCGACCCCAAGTAACATGGGATAAGGGCAGGAAAATGATGATGTAAACTATCAGGATGCACCAGACATGTTAGTTCACAGGTGAAGTATTCTCTAACGCAGTTTAGTACAGCTGTAAACCGCGATGCATTACTCGCTGGTTTTATTGGAATCTAACAAAATGAACAAAAAGCTAAATCTCCCAAAAGTAGGAAATTGCATGAAGGTAGAAAAGAAGTGAACCTGTTAGTTTAGCTTGAGTTTTGCTTCATAACATATTCGGTTATCTTGTTATAATATTGTATTCTAAAAGCTCGGTATTCGCTATTCCGTTAAATTTAAAACTCTTTTCCGGAAAATCTTCTATACCCCGCAGCGTTCAACAGACCGGAAAATTTAAGAAATAAGTACCGCTTTATACTTACTTGGACCTCATAACTCAGTCCCTTTGTGAGGTCTGAATAACAAATTATCTTATACAATATCATCCAATATGCCTGATATTAGCTAAGTATTATGGGCTATGTGACACATCTGTCACACCAAACACTTATTTAATCTTTACGTGATTTATGGAATAATAATTTCATACATATGTGTACGGTCATTATGTTATAGGTTTTACTAATGAAGGCCAAGGGGCATTTGTCAGACTTAATTAAAATCATTACGAGTAGAGCAAATCAAAGTAATTATTTTCATTGTGGATATTCATCCACCTGATACAAATTCTGATTCTTAGCACGGAGCCAGGACAAGATGCAGAATCATAATATTTGACTTGTCTACCATCCACGTAAAATATTATTCTTTGTAACACCATGTTTTTCATTCTAAACAACACAAAAGCGTCCGTGTATTTCTGATATGATTTGAAAAAGTATTAATACTAAATTACTTTGACGATGGTTGGAAAATTGGATGGACGATGGTATTTGTACACACACAATGCCTTTATAATGTTATTGCATGGTTTGCTCCGTAAAAAGATAATTAATCATTGAAACAATGAAAACATTAATTTAATTATTCACATAGTTTTCAAGTTCAGCAGAGGTGAGAGGAACCCTCCTCTCTCCTCTGCTGAACTTGAAAACTATGTGAACCCTCGAGAGAACCCTCTCTTAAGAGCGCATTTTCTTACTTTTTAACATTCTTGTGATTAAAAGTCTAGATTTTATAGAATTTAATTATGTTACGAGCTATTTGCCGGCGTTATATAAACTTCCACCTAAAGCTACAATGTAAAGAAATAGGATTACATTAATCCTATTTGTATGAAGTTAAAAGGCGAATGCTTATTATTAAATCAACCACAAAGCATAATTACGTATTGCGGTTCATTTTGCGGTAACTATGATTGCATGGTCAAAATATAATTGATTGGTTAACTCTGAACGACATTTCGATATTAAATTTAGTGCATTGGACAATATATCTAATGTAGAATCAAACGAATATTCTTTAATCAGTCTCTACGGGTTGGATCTAACACAAATACCATTTCAGTTATATTTAAAACGAATTTGATTGAGTGTGGTTACACTGGTTACAGTCTAATGTTAGCGCTTGCCAGCATGTTAATAATTCCACAGTATTCGTTATCCACAGGGATTACGAAGATCAAAGTAACTGTTTATGTAGCTGAATTTTGAGTGTACAATCTATGTGGTTTCGTTTTGATGAATTAGTTTTGCTTGAGTAGGTTAGAGAAATGCATTTTATTTTCCATTGCCTTAAGGTGGCAACTGTAGACTACGGCACACAGGAAGTATTTTATTTTCTGAGACGTATGGAAACATTTATGTTATCATGGAAATGCCTTATCTAGTTCAAAAACCCTAAGGAATTAATCATTAGAGATTATTATCGAAAATCTTTAAATTCCTAAATTATAAAGAATTGTATCTGCTTTTATGGCTCGGTAGATGTAAAAAACTGATTATTTAATTAACTTAATTACTGTAATAGATCAGTAACGTTATTTTGTGTTGGCGTAATTATTGGAAGCTCTATTTATTCGTACCTTCCTAATTAAAATGAATATGGTTCCTCGTTGGAGACGATCACAGAGGTTCAGTAATATAAATCTTTTGTGCTTTTGTTGGGTAAAGCCTTGTTAATCCACGTATGATTTATGGTATCCGATGATATTGGTATATGCATGCCAATGATAAATAATCTTGAAACCACTTGCCCCCAAACTTTTGATATAATCGAATGAACCTTACGCACGCCACGTTTACATTGACGACACTTGCAGCAGATAATGCAACTCTCTACAGACTTACTTAGTATGCAGCACAAATTACGATTTATAATTGGATTTATTTATATCTTAACGTCACTGTTCGCGTCTTATGTGCTCTTGAGTTTTGGTTTTACCCTCACATCACGCTACTACATTAATATATAATACGTTCCGGGTGAATGCTCTCACCCACAGCCTTATAAAATGCCATAAAATATCCGTAGACATTTTAATAGCAGGCTCTATAGTTTTTCCACACAAGGAGGTTTTTTTCCTATTGTGTGACGTATAAAAAATCCAACGCAGTAACCCTACAGACGGATGCTCATTGTGGTACATCCCATCGAGCGTCGTCATCCGCCACACTCACTAACTCGAACTGTATTTTGTTCATGTAGATAACGCAATGCGAACCTTATACATGGAGAGAACAAAAAGGTTCCACCAGGAACAGAAAAATAGCAGGAATTCTATAGCGCTATAACGAAAGAGATCGTCGTGCGAGTACGCGATTGTCGCGCTCTTTTATACTCGTATGAGAATGTATTACGAATATAATTAAGTCGAATTTGTAAGTCAAAATTTATACAAACGCTTAGCCGCGCGGGTAAGAATATAAAGTACTCGCGCGATCAGTCGCAATTTATTTTTTACTAGCTTTTGCCCGTGACTTCGTCCCCCGACCTATCGCATCGCATCCCATCGCTTCCCCGTGCTACTACTTCGTTTTCGCTTAGTGTTATTTCTGAGTTTTTTTTTATTTTGCCCGGCTCCTGTGGGTTGTAGCGTGATGTTAGATGACCTATAACCTTCCTCAAAAATTGGGCTATCAAATGCAATAAGATTTTTTTTTAATCTGACCGTTACTTCCGGAGATTACCCCCTACATACATACAAACAAACAAATTTTACCTCTTTATAATATTAGTACAGATGATGAATTTTACGTGTACTGTCTCTACATCCAACGGCCGGTTACTTATCTCGTTTGGCGACTGTACATACATACATACATTGTGCGCGGATCTTTGTTCAAACGATGTACCTACGTAATATAATATGTATGCCTAGAAGTTAAATCTCTACTTGCATACGCAAAGGTATTGAAGTGTAAACATCTCGTACAAACCCTCTAGAGATGCCCTCAGCTGGAAGTACAACGGATCACTTTACATCTTAAGTCTCAAGGGATGTGAACAGAGAGAAAAGGTGCTCAGGTTAACTGTAATATATGAACAACAGACCATTGAAGAAATATTGTACCTACAAATTTTTCCTTTTTCTTTTATTCAGAGATTATTTTTTAGTAAAGTAGGTACTTTCCTCCACTGTTTCTCTTGGCAGGTATCTGAGCTAAGTTTCATAAACTTCTGTTTCCGACGACGTTCGAGTATATAGCTCTTCGTTTCTTTATAACAGCAATAATTTACTTGAATAAACTCCTGTGAAGTTACTTGTTTATTGTTCTTGATGATACCTAAATAAAGTTGTTAGTTATTTCTTCGGGAAAATAATAGCTAAAATCTTTTTGTTTTTCTTTTCTTTGTCAAAGTTAGAGATAATGTAAATAATTACCTTCTACCTAACTTAATGTCGCGAAAAAAGAAGTAGGTAAATAATATTACCTTAGAAGAGATAAAACAATACAACAATGAAAATCCGACGATGTCGCCAAAAATCTAGTATACGCTTGTAATATGCTGTTTCAATACAACAACACGACAGTTAATTTATTTACCTACACGACGCTATTTACATTTAGAATGATGTGCTTTTCCATTAAAATAACAGCTCGTGATAATACCATCAAGTATTTATGTTTGCGGGTACCTACAGTGTAATGCTCCCAATAGCCTACATTATAAATTCAATTTAAACACAACACAATAAATGAGCCTGTCATGTACAAATAGAGACGTAACACATAAACTGCGAATAGACGTCACAGTTCAGTGGCGCACCCCCCACATTTACATATTCACTCACATTCTAACAGCAGATGATATGACCAAGGGCGCATGAAAGCGTTAGATATGGCAACATGTTAGATACTCACGTGGCAGCTTTGAAGATCGTCGAGATTTTACATTTCCCTCTGCAAGGAAAATAATGATTGGAGTTCATTCTTCGTCACTTTGAAGTCTTGTAGCATTGACTTACAAAGATTCTTTGTTCATTTTCGAAGCACTGAAGCTTATATGAACTATGCGTATCTCTCAGTTTCTAACAAAAAAGTAAATCCTAATGTGCGCTTTTGTAATTTCTAACGTTAAGTTATTATCGTGGACGTCCTCGGCCCTATGGCCGAGGACGTCCACGATAATAACTTGCTGACTAGCCTGAGTTAATAATATATTGCCTATGATGCATAGGCATATTATTAACTCAGGCTTCGTTAATCTATCGAGTTATAAAATGAAGCAGGCGCTAGGCGGCGTAATATACCTATTGAACATTTTTGAATTATAATTTGCCTCGGGCCAAAAAATCAAGAAGTGCGTAAATAACTTATTCGAGTGTAGGAATTCCCTAATATCAACTTGGCTGAATTGATTTTGGGGACTCACAGAATAAATCTCAATTATTTATTCAAAAATAAGAAGAAATTAATGAACATTTTACTCAATCATATCTGATGAAATTTGTTTTGATAATATTCATCTAGGATCATCAAACTTCACTGAGTAAGAAGGGACGTAAATTGATTCTATGCTTTTGCATTTAAAACAATCCTCAACCCATATTATTCTGACCATATCTCTAACACGAAGGAAAGCTTTGTTTGTTTCCCAATGTCGACCCAAAATTGACTTATCGGATTGCAAACTTTCACCATCAGAGACCCTTACAGATAATAATTGAGATTCCTTAGAAATAATGGTTTTGTTCACCGCGTATGATATATTTACTGGTTGGTTGTATGTAAGACGCGGGTTTTCGGTGCAGACAAGCGGGTACCGATCGGTGCGGGAAACATATCCCTGTATTAACACAGAACAGAAATAACTTATGCGGTCAGACATAAAGATACAGGTACATTGTGACTGTTTGTTTCCGTCGATCAATCGGCAGCGATCTGTACCAGAAAACTCCCTGCTTTATGTAAGCACCCTTAGACATGTGATCTGTAGCCTATTCGAAATAATGTACCATATCTGCAGACATCATCCTCATGTTTATGATTATGTACGCGTGTTCGTGACGTGCGCGAGATGAGACGACACGAAGTAAAGTGGTGCTTGTCGATAATGCGAACCTAACTCTATAAAATGCTGAACTGGTGCCTTGATGTCATTTATGTGCATTTTTTACCATGACAGATGCAGAAAGCCAGCAGTCAGTAGTCAGCCAGTGCAGTGCAGTCTTAGGAATATAATTTACATTTAAGCAAAACTTTACTAATTTTCATGCCTTATAATTTTTTGAATAAATTTATTATTATAGATAAAAATACCTTACATTACCTGAACCTCAAAACATAATACATCATCATAGTTTAGTATTCATGACCAACCGGTCATGAATACTAAATTCGCATTCGCAATTCGATGTATTTTGGACAGATCAAGACTGAGATCGCTGTGAACGTTGTTAAAATTACGATAATTACCCCCCTGGTATATACCAGTAAATACAGTAATGTTGAACACTGTTTACCCTGTTCACTTACTTGTTTTATTTTATGCCTACGGGGAAACATAATAAAGAGAAATTGTGCCAGCTTTTCAAGACAAAGGCAAGGCCAATACCAAGCCTACATAACAAGCTCTTGATCATGCGACGGATACGATCAATATTCATGGAACGCAACATCGAAACATGACTTCGTATGAATTCTCCGTCTGTCATACTAGTTGAAAATATTTCACGTTCACCGCAGCGCCGCAGTCAACGCAAAGCCACAGCGCAAAGCTGCAATATATCACGGACGTGTCTTAGAGACGGTGCGGTTTTATACCTCTTCCGCACAATAAATATACATAATAAGTATATTTAGCCGCCCCTAAGATGACCCACTGACCTAGTATTTTTAGTGGAAAAGTCGAGAGATTTTTAACATAGTATACCTACATATGTATAGCCGATTTAAAGGTTTTTCAAAAAACATGGCTGTAACAAACTAGTGAGCTGGAAAAAATAACGGCAATACCATCTTGATACAATCTGGTAACTTCCGGAGCCCTTATAACAACAACATAAGACACGAGCGCTGAAAAAAGGGAACCACTATAGTACAAATTGACCAAGATATAATAAAGTTATGAAGGTAAGGATAAACTCTCACAAAACTGGTACAGTGTTGCGTTTTCAACCAACCACGGACTCTCTCGACCTCTGATATTATTTAGATGTTTTTATGTATTGTTTCCTGTCGATATAATTTTTTGCAAAAATAAAAAAGCTATGTTATATTTATGAACATGCTTTGAGGCTCACTTTAGAGTTTATATTACAGTACGACTAACCAAAATCATGTTTTAAAACTTAACACGTTAGAGTGATGAGTATATAATGACGAGGGTCAATGAATTGTGTTAGAGAATTTTAAAATGACAAATGAGGCGGAAATTTTTATCAATATGTGGACAGTTAAAGTAACGCAGGAGATATGTAATAAATGACTTCATCTTAGTCTCTGTCCTATATGTACCTACCTATTTAGTAAACGTTATCAGCATCTTTATTCATTTGTTTGTCTTGTTCTAGGCTCGTGATGCAGCGCCTGCTCAGCATCACTCTCCTCAGCATCGCCGCAAAGCACGCGCACGCGCAGCAGCATGACAGGGAGCACCAGGGACCACAAACCTGCGGCGGACACTTGAAGGCTCCCGTGGGCACGATAACGACACCAAACTTCCCCAACCCTTTCCCCGTCCCGATAAAGTGTAAATGGATAATAGAACACGACATCGTGAATGGGACTATATCGATATACTTTACTCAGCAGTACACTACCAGTGGGTTGACGTTCACTGAGTACATGTACTATGACGAGTCTTACAAGTTGGGCGAGAGGAGAGCGCTCACCGTCACCGACGAGAATATCACCAGGATCAAGTGGCTTCAGGTACGTTTCATTTTAACAAAATAGATGTATATTTAGTATCCCCTATTTGTGGAAGAAGTCCGTCTCAGAAATCACCTTTATGAAACGGTTAGGCTTCGGGTTCATAGCATTGGCATCATGTTTGCTAAAATAAACACGCTTTAAACCGATTTTCTTTCTCTGCTATGTTTAAAGAACATAATGTCAGTAAAAACCAACCGCTGGACTAATTGCCTCCGTACGGAACTCTTCTGTTGTAAACTTCACCTGATCGTTGCTTTGTTTGTAACAAGCGAGCCAGTCTGAGAACAGCACAATGCGAGAGAAGTTACTAACTGTGTGGACTAGTCTGTTGGTTTGCTGTTAGAGGCTGAGGAAATGAGTTTGTAAACTAACTCAAACACCTAACAATGCAGGCAATGTGGAAAATAACAGATTAATCCGAACTTTTCGTGTAGGTACTGAAGTGCGGAGTCTAACAGATACTTTCATCATTTGGAACAAAGGTTTGAACAAAACACATGATTTACAGCATTAGCTATTAAATAGCTGCAGTGCGATTCTGTAACCATCTCACCGTGAAAACTTAGAAGACGTGAGCGTGGAGTGAGGTGTCATTCCCAATAATGCTAAGGGATTGACAAATTGACAGCTCACTCTAAGCTCATTTCACCTAACTTTTCACGGTGAGATTTTTACAGAATCGATCGGCTGGTAGCATAGCTGTACATAAAACCTGAACGTGAACGTGAAAACGGGTCATTTTATTTAGTACACATGCATTTCTTTGCAAGCTAATTGCCAAGTTCCGCATATACAAGGGATTTGGCAAGTAGTCCTTAAAAAATAAACGTCGATCTTATTGTACCGTGCCACTGAAGAACCGTCAAATGGATTGCCATCATTAGCCAGCTAAATGGAACAAACTGAATTGAGGTAGTGTGTGATGTGAAAGCATTTACTCCTATGGTACTTGTCAACACTTCCGATTTCAGGGAATTTTTTTTTTTTTTAAAAAACGTTGCCCCACACTAGGAATTTTTCCTGTGTCGTGGGTGCGCTTACAGACATATAAACTCACATACGCAAACAGCCAGACCCAGAACAACTAATTGTAGGTCATACAAATATTTGTTCCGTGCGGGCATCGAACCCGCGACACGCAGCGCAGCAGTCAATCGCTTAACCACTGCGCCAACCGTGCCGTCAGCAATGCAATTGCAATGGTTCCAATGTTCACAGACGAGTTACTACACGAATGACGTCAGTACGTAGGCAGGTCGCGAGTGCTCACAACTTTCGCTGCGCAACTCTACAAAACAAGAAAAGTTTCTATTGGTGTTATTAGCCGTGTTTGTGGAGAACTAAACAAACGTAACCAACTAATTTACCCTTAATAAGTATCCATTCAATGGCTCGAGTTGTCCTTATTGTATGTTCATCTTCTGTATCATGGTAACAGCACAAGAACAGGTTAGTTCTCTAGTAACGACACGTGAATTTGCCCAGCTACGGCTGCTGACCAAAATCCTGAAATATTTATTAAAACTTTGTTTTTGTACTAAAACATCACTAGATATGGTGTGTTCTCACCTTCACACCCTTTTTTTTTAGGTGGGAAATCATCAAACGACATCTCCCACTCTGGGCGGAGCGGGAGGGCGTGTCAGACTTTTACTGACTAAAACCCACCCGTGTTCCTTCAGTTGCCTATGCCAGGGGCCACGGGATCTCTTTCAAACAACCCGCGGCCCTCACCTTCACACCCGAATCCCATATTTGTTGTCAGTGGACCTTAATACCGAGAATAAAAAGAAAGCGCTAAAATACACGCAGACATTAGTTATAAAGCCTCTTTGCTTTACCATTTGCAAAAATTTAATTGAGTCAAGAACAACATGGACGCGGAACACAATTTTTCAGCTGCTTTTTGTTGGTTCACGGCTTTGAATATCGGCTTTTGTTTGCTCCCACTTGATCTTACCGCTATGTTTATTCAGGTATCAGCTCAATATTTTTTTCACCGTTGGTTTCCTCAGGGTTCTGGGGTTATTTCAGTCATGCGAACAGACGATGCGAATGTGAGAATCAATTGAATCCCACAATATATGCACTCATATTAAATATTTTCTTACGTTAGGTTTAAAGAATTTAATCTCATACGAACAATATATGTATAGGTTAACTTACAATGAGATACAAAGTAATTTCTTAAATCTAAATGAAATACATTTTGCCTCAGGTGCATGTTGGTGAAGTTATACAAATGAATATTAGGTAGGTAAGAAGTTGCTAACATTAATTGATAGGTATGCGGTATGACTACATTTTATGAATATGATTTTTAGTTTCATTTAGAATGAGTTAATGTTGTTACAATATTTTACGTCATTTGATAGGTCATTACTTTTCGAGTCATAAAATAAAAATCATATTCCACGAAATGAAATACGGAATATAGCCAAATTCTCTAAACCTAATTACATGGTATACTTTCGCTAAAGCTTTTTTTGTCTTAAACAACGACCCTTTTAAACCGACTTTTACACAATCTCTTACAAATTAAATTGACCCTGAAATTCAAAATGTTTCCTCCAGATTGTTTCCGAACAAGATGATTTTTTATTAATTAGCTATCCGTTTTAGTTTTTTATTGTAGCGTGCGTTTGACAGGGATCGAGCAGCCACGACCTTGGTCTGTTTACTGGTGAGGTACCGATCTCTGACTTACTTTTTTAAATCGTTCCATTTAACAGTGCAAAGCGTTAGAGGTCGAAATGGACTATTTGTGCACTGAACATTTTACAGGAACAATCGTCGACAATTTTACTAAAATATTCTATGGTGTGCTGAATGGGACAATGGGACACTATTACATTTTAGTTTCGATTGAAAAAAATATTTAGTGTCTATTCGATGATGGAAAAACTAAAAACTGAATACCTACAGCAGCATGGATTAGGTAAATAGGCCTACCTAATTTCAGTAGTCACAGAAAAACAGGTAAAAAAGAAAGAAAGAAAATACATATTTATTTAACACAGACACACAATACGTCAAATTGCGTTCGTAAAAACCTTCTGAAAGCCCAAAAACACAGATTTGTTTATCCATTAGAGTCGCTTAACATCATAGCCGAGTAAGCTGTTCTGCTAATCCATTTGATTGAGAGTATATCCACGAATATGTATCATAACACGTTATTCATTCACGTCACCACACTACCACAAAACCATAACGTGATCGTTTAATTATTCCATACAAAAATAAGTCATTTATTTATTAAATAGAATACTGTTAAAATAAACAAGTCGCAATTTGTTTACATAGATATGTTTATGCTTCTGTCGGTCGTTGGAACTGACAATTGAATGCCCAATGAAACGTGATGCAGGTTCACAGCTACGCATCAGCTGCATTGTGTACGCTAGCTAGTAACGATAAAATAAAAATTAATATCAGCTACTAAAGTCATTTTAGTTCAATAATTTTGATGAAAGTTTATTTACGATCATTGAAGTGCTTGTCTGATTCAGATTTATTTATTGAATAAATGGCCAGTATCCTGTCTAACCGTCAAAAAAAATAAACAATTTTCATAAATCATAGAGGTATGTAAGTTAGTACCTACTTCACAAAATAATTTCCATACATGTGACACTCAACAGCCCTTCAACCGCACACATTATTAGCTCGGTTCATCATAATGTACGTTAAATACACTCGAGAGCAATGAATCCGGGTCACTTGAAGAAACCTAAAAATCTCGGAAACTAAAAATGCTAGGTTAATGCAATAAATTGTATTTAATAGACAATGTAATACTCCTTAAATGAAGTTATTAAAACTTCTTAGTTATTGTAAAGTTATATCATAAAAAAATCAAATTTGAAAAAGGGCCACTTTCGAAGATGGAACTACGAAATTACAGCATTTGGTTTTGCTTTTGTTTGTAATCTGTCATTTATGTGGGTACATAAACCATGTTGATAGTGCTCTATATTCATTATTCAAGCTGAAATTATGTCGCTTACGCCTGAAGAATGCACCAGAATACTTACAATGCTGGAAACCGGCCGGAGTCAGCGCGATACAGCCAGGACTGTCGGTGTGTCGCTGTCAACAGTACAAAGAGTTCTCCGACGTTACGAAGAAACTGGTTCTAACCTACGCAGACCAGGAACGGGCAGAACCAGGTGTACCACAGCACGAGAAGACCGATACTTGGTGAACACCATGCTTCGAAATCGCTTTCTCACAGGAACTGAACTCACAAATCAGTTTCGACGCCTCGGAGGAAGTAACCCAAGTGCATGGACAGTAAGACGTCGGCTTGCTGAATCTAACTTAAAACCCCTTAGACCTGCAAACGGCCCTAAACTGGAGCGTGGGCATCGTATTTCAAGACTAAGATATGCCCAGAGCCACGTAAATTGGAGTATTGAAGATTGGTCAAAAGTTATGTTCTCCGACGAATCAAAATTTATGCTCTACAAGCACGATGGAAGACACAGAGTGTATCGAAGACCAGGGGAAAGATTCAAGCAAGCATGCATCGAAGAAAAAGTAGCCTACGGTGGTGGGTCTGTACTTGTGTGGGCCGGAATTTCTTCTGAAAGTCGCACAGAGCTGGTGATCATAGAAAACGGCTCTTTAACTAGCGTAAGATATGTGGAAGAAATCCTCAATGATCACGTTGGTCCATTTATGGTCAATTTAGGTGAGGATGCTATATTTATGCATGACAATGCCCGACCTCATACAGGTAGGATTGTGAATGACTACCTTCAAGAGATGAACATTACTCGTATGGAGTGGCCAGCGCGCAGCCCGGATATCAACCCGATCGAGCATGCTTGGGACGAGCTAGGCAGATGCGTAAAACAACGAAACCCTCCCCCAATCACGCTTCGTTAGCTCAAAATTGCTCTCACAGAGGAATGGGAGAATATTCCCCAAAATCGTATAAGGAACTTGGTGTACAGCATGCCAAACCGCGTAAACGCAGTAATGGAAGCACGAGGAGGCAATACGAAGTATTAAAATTTAAGAAAATCGTAATAAAGTTCAAAAATTTCATGTTTCCTATTTTTGTTTTAAGGAGAGATCAGCAGTTTTTTTCTTTATGTAATTTTGTGTCAATAAAATGTATGGTGACTCATATTTTTTTTACTTTCATTTAAGGAGTATTACATTGTCTATTAAATACAATTTATTGCATTAACCTATCATTTTTAGTTTCCGAGATTTTTAACATTCTTTAAGTGACCCGGATTCATTGCTCTCGAGTGTAGTAGGTAATTAAGCTTGATGGGAACTGTTATTATGAATAATTCAGAGCAACAGAAAGACAGACAATACTCGAAAATACCAGTACAACCTATCTGAACGTTAGTCATTTAATATCCGACAGACCAATTTCAGAATTTAATCCATATTTACTCTAAAATATATGTTCTGTACCATAACCACCATATTTCTACATAAAAGGGTTCTGCTCATTAAGTTATCATTTTCTGTTTTCGGAAAACAATTCGCGCCGGTCATCACGCGCCAATAATCAGCCTATAATGTTCCCACTGCTGGGACTCCTCTCTGTGAGAGGGAGTGGGCCATAATCCACCACGCAGGCCCAGTGCGGGTTGGTGGATGTCACATGTCTTCGAATTTGTGGTTCTAGTACGTGCCGGTTTCTTCACGATGTTTTCCTTCACCGATTTGAGAGCAGTGGTGATGAAATAATTTACACAAATTAAAGTGCCTGCCTAGGTTCGAACTCACGACGTACTCGTAAATCGGGTCCATTACCACTGGGCCACCACTGCTGTTAATAGAAATACTATTATTCAAAAAAAACTTGGGGTTGATGAGCTACAAATCTTTTATTAGAATTACATAAATTATTTCCACGTACAGTCAACAGCAAAAGTAGATGATCAAAATCAGAAATTCAATACTAATTAACGGAGTTCGCGTCAGAACTGTGTGGCGTCGAAGTGATTCAAAAGTATGACACTGAGTCTGACATACTTTTGAATCACTTCGACGCCACACAGTTCTGACGCAAACTCCGTTCATTAGTATTAAATTTCTGATTTTGATCATCTACTTTTGCTGTTGACTGTACCTAATCTAAAATCTGGCTCCACATATCATCATCACCCTAATCCCTTTCTCACCCACTAGCTACGTCATAATTATTATGATGGCGCATTTATATCTAGGTACCTACATACTCATGTATAAAACGACCTGTCTTTTATTATTTCAGTGTAAAATATACAAAACATGTGTCTAATGTAGGAATGATGCTTCGCAATTTAAGGCACTCTGTATTAATAATACGGAGGTCCCTTTAAAATAAATGTCCATTCTTGTTAATATAGCATTCTCGGTATTTGTTAACAGAAAATTCAGCGCCGCGAGAGGTATAATGAAGTTGTCGGTCCTTGAGTTAATTTCGTCATATTTTCACGTATTACATACAGTGTGAAAATTACGATCATAGAAAATGAAAATGATGGGCAACAAAATTAATTAAATAAAGTCTACCAAACATACAAAATACTCATTCATAATTCCTAATCCCGGCCACCAGCGGTTCCCCCACAAATAAGATAAAGAAGTTAAACAATTATGCTAACCTGCTATCTACACACGGTGCCACCAGCAGGAGAAGACATTCAGAATCTTTATTGAACATTCTTCCAAAATCTTTTAATTAAATATAATGTCGGCGCGGGGTACTCGGACGATCTCTGTTTGTATCGCAAACTCTTACTGTCGATATTAGCCTCTGTTTTATTTGCTTTTTATTAAAGGGCTGAACATGTTTGGTTAGCAGATTAACTTTATATATATCTGTATCCTTTTGTACGAAAAATATGTGTGATAGAGTACTAAAATTTTGGGACCCGTCTGTAGTAAGTAGCAAACACATATATCAAATTCAACATTTTTATAAATTCCATCTCTGAAAAGGTACGGAGAAACCTCTCAAAATGGTAAACATATTACCTTCAGAAAAGCAGGTGAAGTGCCGTGTGTATAAAGTCAACTATAAAGGTCTAACCATCAATCAGATTATTATATAAAAACGTATACTTCGCAAACGGAGAAAGGGACCTGTATAAGAATAGCACAAAAATTGGACATCAATATTAATTTGTGCTATTCTTTTTAAAAGTCTATTTTATTTATACAAATAGTAAATGGTATTGTTACTGACTGATCCCAAGACTCGCTACATTTGTCAGCTCATCGCCGAGGGACGCGGCTGACGAGGGTACTGCTACATAAATAAGTTTCTAAATGTTTGTCACTTTGAATTTGAAATAAAACATAATATTGTTGTATCAAGCACCTACGTGTCAGTGTGGAGATACTAACTAAACTCATGTTTTTGTAAAAGTATGCTAGAAATACAAAGGTTTTCGCTTCTCTATGGAATCTGATTTAAATCGGAGATAGGTGTTTGTATTTTTTATGATATTTCCTTACAAGATTTGTGTTACATCATAATCACAGTAACCACCCTCGATGACGCATTTCTAAATTTAGAAGAAGTAATACCACTCTATGTTCTATCAACATTATCGAGCCGAAAGGTTCTATAAGTTGGTGAGTCAGTGGAGAAGTACATTCAACACATTAGATGTGGAACGTAAGCTGACGGAAACTCATTTAAGTTTAATTCACAAATGTCGCTTGATATTTCATTCAGACCCTCATCACATTAAAAACCCGGAACTTCTAGGTATAATATGAAACCTTAGGTACTAAAGTACACTTAAAGGTCTATTAAAACCTAAGCGGTATTCGCTGCCGCTGTGGGTAGAGGTACACATACCGCGCGGGTTTCACTCAGGTATTTAGTATTGACCAAATCTGCTTTGGTGTAAGCAGTAATATTACCGCATACCCACTCAGTTTTCTCTTCCGCAGACGGTAGCGAATACCGCTTAGATTTGAATAGACCTTTAAGATGGATTGCTAATCCACTAAACTTTTCATAGTACCATTAGCTGACATTATTAAGATAATGGTAAATAATACATAATTACTATGAAGATAGTTGTAAATACATAGTTTTTGATTATTCGTTATGTATGTATCTGAACCTAGACGATATCAATAGATATTAAATATATAGCTTTATAATAGAACAGCTTCTAATCTACATATTTGATCTAAAACAAAGGACGATAGACAACAATGTGTAATTAGAAATGAGAGATGAATTGAAAAGCTGAGGCAAACAATATTTATGACTAACTAAGGAATTCTTCTTGTGTCCGAAATAATAATTATAATAACAAATTTATTTACTCAAACAGACAGATTGTAGTAGGTATACATGGTTCTTACGTATGCAAGGTTCTTACAGAATATGTTAGGTACCTAGTCTACAATCGAGTGGGTGAAGCACTGTTCTCCTAAATATAGAATATAGCATAATAGAGTCTATGAGCACCATACTTACCTATTATATCCGCAATTATGATACGTACAGTCACGAGCAAAAGTATGTATGCACTCGGCTTTATTCAAAAGCGATTTAGTCCTTTATTTTTTAATTAAATTTTATGTTGTTACGAACACAGCATTTTCGAACCCATAGGTTTACGAGTATGTAATGTGTCGTATTTCAACTTTGCTTTCGTTATTTCAAGAAAAAATCGCAGTTGAAAGTTGCCAAGTGTTGACATATTGGTGCTCGTGACTGTACTAACACTAATATAACCAATTTCTTAAATATTTTTTCAATCTCGCGACGAAAACAAATTTTTAATATAGCATGGAAACAGCAATGTTCTGCTCATTTTATGTGAAATCCAAGTCATATCGCATTTGCCTTTTGATATAAATTCATGTATTACCTCACCTACGGAACCAATATAGGATTACTTACGCCGTCGCTCCTGGCTGAACTGTAATATTATACGAGTATGGGTTGCGTTCGAGCTCATATTAGTCTTGCATGTTTCCCGATGAAAAACTAAAGCATTTCAACTTTTTTTTTAAATTGAAACGTTATAATATTCAGGTGATATAATTCTCAATAGGCAATTTGTTTTTATTTTTCCCTTTGAAAATACGAAATGTGAAATGTTTTATAAACTTTCTCTTTTTACATTTCTAAAAAACATCACACATGTTTTTATAACTGGTAAATTGGACTTGGCTCTATCCTAGCTTTGTTTTGTAACCTACAGTGGATAATAATTATGTATACGAGTTCTGACTATTCATTTCTCTTAGTTTGTTCTAAAAAGGTGTATTATGAGTATTTCTCCTCCATTTAGTAAACCTTCACAAGTAGGTATCTATTCATTATGTGGCTTTTCTTCAGCCGTGACCTCAAACCGTACTGTTTATTATAATTAATAGCTTGCGGGTATCATAACTTCGTCGGACGGAAAGGATCAGACGAAACTTTAATAGTTAATAGGATTATTGTGGTTGAATGGTTCTTAAGTTCGCTTATCAGATCAATACTGTTATGGCAAAAGTTTTGTGTGTTAAGGATTCTCTCTAAATCGGCTTATCTGTGTTTGCGGTCTCCACAACTCTGATATTGGAAAGCCGAAGTGATTTTCTAAGATTTTAGAGCCAAGAGATTTACATATACCTAATAACAGTAATATTAAATAGCAATTAGATTTACACCGGTTTATATTACCTAAAATCCCTCTCACAGTCAGGCCTTTTTTTTTTTTTTTTGAGGGTGGGTAATCATCAAATGACCCCTCCCGCTCTGGGTGGAGCGGAAGGGAGTGTCAGACTCTTACTGACTAAAACCCACCCGTGTTCCTTCCTTAGCCCTTTCTGTTCCAGGGCAGCGGTAACCCTTTCGGACGATCCCGCCGCCCTGACAGGCTTCGGCCCTATCGGGCCCCGTCATCTGCTGACATCTCTTTGAGGCGCGCGTGGAACACAACGCGCCGTCCGGCACGGGCCTGGTCCTGATCGGGCGGTGAGCTACCCATTACTCTCCGCCCGCAGGCCCGCGCCTACGGTGGCTGGGAGTCGTCACGTGGCTCCCGACGCCCGGAGCGTCTCCCGCGGCGGCTGAGGCGTGAGGTGTTCTCCCTCAGCCTTCCCGCCATCTCCTTCGCTAGCATGACTGCTTCGCAGAAGGAGGTGACTGCCTCCCAGTCAGGAGGCCTGTGTCCCTAGTTTGGTAGATATTCCATTTATAAAATTGAAATTATCATTTTGAAGTATATTTCTTTCCTTTAACATAACATAGATTTCACCAAATCATGTTTTATATCTTAACCATTTACCTTCAAGATATCGGTATCTTCTTTCATTACATACAACAGCTGTGTCGGTCCTGACCTACAAACACAACACAAGTAACTTACACTGTTGGGACATATTCATTTTGAGGATTTGTGACCCGAACCGCAAATGCGTAACTTTGATACTTGTAGAAAGTTTTCTTCTAAGAAGGCTTTAGTCCTCTGAGGGATATGAATTGTTTTGTTCGTCACTGAAAAACTACAAAAACGTTTAGCTTGTTTTTGTTTTCTAATAGTTTTATCCATCCAAAGGTACCTCAAGTTATTTCGTAAACAACAATATATTGGTACCTACATTAAATTCCATATCCATAATTTAAAGTTCTTCAGAAAGGTCAGGTGTGCAGTAATCGCCACCTGCGTGCTTGTATAACCAGATGTATGAACGTAAACTAAGCAGGTGAATTTCTGTGGTTTCTTCCTACCCCCATGAGAAGGCGTCAGTTTATGTAAGTATGCATTTAAATTCCATTTATCACTATCCACTAATTGAAGGGGGCGCACACAGCGTGCGCGTTAAAATGATACGCGTTCAGTGAGATACTCTTCTCGGGGAGGATATCTAACAGGGAATCACTGAGGATCACATGAGATCTACAGATTTTATGATGTGGTTGAATAATGATGTTAAGAGAGTTATGGAACGGAGTATTCTGGGTATTAAACTTGTGGACCGGGTTAAGAATACAACAATCAATTCCACCACTAAGTGATGACACTCGTAAAGCTGCCACACTTAAATGGAGTTGGGCTGAACACAGCTGTCGCTTGTCAGACGATCAATGGGCCAAACTTACGACACAGTGGGTCCCATTTAATAGCAAACAACATCGCGGCAGGCCCAGACGGAGATGGCGGGATGAGTTGGACTCCTTTTACAAAGATTGGTCCTTGGCAGCTCTGGACAGAGAGAGGTGGAAAGAGAGTAGGGAGGTCTTTGCCCCGCAGTGGGTCAATAACGACAAAAAAAAATTCTGTTAAAATGTCACGCAATGTTATAAAGAATACCATGGAAGATTTTGGTAGCGTAACAAAACGGGCAACCAATGTACCCCAAAATATAAAAACCTTCATAGTAAGTACTTTCTTCCATAAAACATCAAATGCGAACTGGAATACAAATACAAACAGAAGTTTCTCCATAAAAAACGGCGATACACACAAAGTACAAATACGCGGGCTGAATAAGAATGTTCGTTTTACCAGCTGCCGGCGAGGAATGGAAACAAATGGGAAACGTTGAGAGGTACGACATGGTCAGCCTCTTTTGTAAAACGTATGATAGTAAAACTTATCTTATCTGTGACCTCTGAGTTTGTTTCTGTGACCTCTGAGTTTGTTTCGGCCTTTCTTCTCAGAGTAGTCAGATAGGAAACGCCGACCTCATCTAGTTTTAAAATATGATTGACGTGTAAAAGTGTTTGTACAAACCTACTAACAAAAAAAAAATCATTTATCATTTATCTTCGTATGTCGTAAATGGCGTCCATAGTTTTCACGTATTTTTTTAGAGACATCAGCTAATTTTCTTCGCTTAGGTTTCAAAAAATACTGTTTAAATGTTTATTTTAGGTCTTCAAAATACCAGTAGATAGCTGGCTGGCATTGCTAAATAAACCATCAGGTCAGCCCAATAAAATAAAATGGTTATTATTCTTCCATTCATCACACATATCATACATATCATATCATTCTTCTTTTAATGGAATTTGTCGTTTTAGGCCTATTTAAGTATTTTTAGGTCCTAAAGAATAAAGAACCCACATTAAGGTCTTAAAAAATTATAAGTAGTGGACAAAAAAAACCCTCGTCAAAACTTAGTAGATTATCAGAAAAAAATGTACCTACCGCTCTCTACATTAACTTCTGAAATCTACTCTCACCACTTAATTAACATTCCACATTTTTTAAATGAATTGAAAATTTATACAATTTAACGGTATATGAATTAAATCATTCCTACTGAGTGTAGTACAACAGATTCTATCTATATTCAAATTTTATTTGTTTCAAATTGACGTTATTTCAAGTTAAACAAATACCAACTTTATTTTCATGATTATTAAGTTGATTTCAGAGTGACTAGCACTATTGAAAAAGTTATAAAAATGTTTGAAGTTGTAGCGTAAACTGAGCTTTATTGTGTAGGAATTAAAGTTATTTTTCCGTAAACTCATATTTGTTTACATTTTGGACGAATTTGTCGCGATATTATATTAGCTATGGATACTTCTCACCCGTTTGGTCTTGATTAAGCTAAGTACATATATGGCTTCATGCTAGCAACTAGATATCGTTTGCAAGCTCAGCGGTCTGTGTCCACTGGATGAGCCATTTACGCATTGTAACACAGAATAAAAGTGCCCTCCAAATCGGCAGGATCTACGTCTTTAATTTTTTTTTTCTCAAAAAATCTCACGCCGGGGTACCAAAAGTCGAGCAAATTGCTTTCATTCAAGTAGGTACCCACTTCATTACAAACGAAACAATTTCAATACAAACTTAAATTGTTGCTTGAAATAAACTTAATTGCGTACCCTCGTCTGAATTCTGTCAGTAAGACAAAGTTTATGTGTTTATATATTAAAATTGATATAGGGAACAAAGACACTCACCATTTTCCTACTACATGCCACTTTTGAACATAAACAATGGCTGCATACAGATTTTAGTCAACCTCATAATTTATAAAGGTCCCCGCAGAAAGGCCCGACGCGACACTTCCACAACCTAATGACTGGGTAACACATACCCCTTGGTAAGACTAGTTGCCAGACTCTTGGGCTTCTGACTGTCAAAGATCCACAAATGACAGCCGGGACCAACGGCTTAACGACGGTGCACCGCGATACTGGTAGAACAATGGCATGAATAATTCTAAATAATGATTCAAATCGCTAGATAATTATTTGAAAACTAATACAACTTTAGAACTAGGTTCCTCATCATAGAGAACTAGCAATATAATCTCAACGATCACCATTAATATTGTCTATTTACTGTAGCATAAAAAAACATACTATAGGTATGCAGGTGGATTTTTGAAATGGGACAGTAAGGGCAGGTACCTTATAACCGAGAGAGTACTCACTTTTCAATTTACAAAAGCCCTTATATAGTGTTCAGTTAGGACGTTCGTTCCCCAAAACTCTTCCACAGTAAAAATTAACAAGATTACCATTTTGTCTTAGATATTTTACCCAGTCACGGGTGTCCACACGTCGACTTAACATGTACCCTCGTCATGGAAGCCTCAATCACGCTTAATTTATAGGGCAATTGACCGGACAGCTCGCTTTAGTGCGATTAACAGATTGAATAGGGGAAAACAACCGAGGTTTTTCACACGTGTTAAATGAAAGTAACCCAAGGTTACTGGATGGTATGGCGAAGTAATCAGTGTAGTGCTGCTGGTTATTGAACGTGGTTCCTTGAATGTCTGAAAAGGAAGATTATTTAGTTAACTAATTAAGGCTCTTACGTTACTAAAACCATATATTTTCTATTTTTGTTTAACTTATTCAATTCTTTTCTCCTAATAGAAAAGTTAATTAAGAAAAAGACCCTCTTTCATGGCCCTAAATAGATTTCGCTACTCAGTGGACTTATATACAGCGGCAAGCGGAATTCAGATCTCAGAAGAAACACTGAATACTACCCTCGACTCAGCAAATGGAGCGGTCCCTTTTATGCCTCCAATTAGGTGATATTATTTCAGCGATACTTAGGCACAAAGGTCCACATTTTCTGAGTATCGCTTTTATAATTAAAAAAAATACTGGTTGTCTAACTATATTTATTTCGGACTTGGGAAGTAAGCAAAGTCGGCGAGGTTTTACACATTAGACTTTAGATTTTTTTTAACAATCAAGTACTTAATTCATGATTGTTCTCTCTTAGTTATTGTTGAAAAGTTCATTTTAAAATGAATTGGGACGGATAGTTGTCTTATAAGTTATTTTTTTGTGTTTGTTGTTGTAGTGTGTTGTGTTGTTGCTGTTGTATTGTTGCTGTTGTGTGTGGTTGACTTTGTTGTTGTTGTGTAGTCGTCTAGTAAGTTGTTAAGAAGCTGACTTCTTTATACCCGCAGTGCAAAACGTTAGAGGGTTTTATGATACTTAAACTGTGTTTAATACCCAGAGACGCTTTATTACCATACATAAGCGATAAAAGTGACTTTAAAGCTTTTCCCAAACTTTTACGAAATGCTCAACAGCAGTTCTGGGAATATATCCCTTTAAAAAATGTCACTGAATAAACCAAAAGAATCTTTTAAAGTCGCCACTAAATTTTAAATGAATCACACCTTCTTCTAAGTCAACTAAAATCAACGAGTGTAAAAACACAATAGTACTACATTTTGAAGAAGCCTCTCAGAAAATTGAGTTATCTAAAAGACAAATTATCTTGAATTTATAAAACCTTTTCGGTTCCGAATTCTAGGAAAATCTTTTCTTATTTTTCTAACAATGTAGGTCGAGCTCCAAACTTACTCAGATTTTATTATTATGATGTCGCACTCAGGAGCAGTATCTCATTAGTCATTACAAATGCCGTGTCTGGTGTAGTAATAAGACTGTTCATATTTACAGAGTCACTTAAGGATCCGAATAATTATGCTTTGGCTTCTCTGTACGGTGCACTTAACTAACTTGGTAACTAGGTACCTTAGTTAGGCATTACCTACTTAAGTAATGGAGCCTCTTCTTTGTGTGAAATGTTATTATTTGCGTTTAAAAATAGAGGCTTTTCCTTGGGTCATGTTAATTCTGCAAACAAATAAAAAGTATATTTCAATTGTAAGTTTAACAGTTCTCTTTTTCTATGTAATACTCCATCTCCTTGGTGAGGTGAGGTAGGAATTCTGCTGCAGAAGTGTAGATGTCACAACAATTCATTAAAACGTTTCACTTTCATTGCCCTGAAGTGTCAGCATCGAGGACGCGTCCGGAATAAATGTGATATTTATTCGAGAGGGAGCCACTGCTGCAACTAAATTTAGCTCTTTATTACTCAAATTCTTGCATGCTCCAGTATTTTTGTACTCATTACATAAAAATATACTATTTTCGCAATTTTATTCATGGTTTTCATCTTCCGAATACGGAAGATTAAGGTTTTCATCACACGCGAGCAGCAATTTTATGAATAACCATTCATAAAATTGCTGCTCGTATCGTTCAAAAGAAGTCACTGGTACTATAGCATCAGGTCAGTAGTCTTGTAAACAATCTTAAAATAGGACAAACTCTAGATAAAAGTAGGTACGTACAACATTATATTACAAATCAAACGACCCCTGTTTCGTTTATTGTCATCTGACATCCATTTAGCGGACAGTACGATGTCCTCGGGTGACCGCCGTAAATATGCTTTATCTCTAAGTCTAGACATGAAAAGTGAATCCAGACAAAAGTAAGGCATTTCGTGTGCGGTTACCACGGGGAGTATGGTGAGAATAATAATCGTTTTGTCACATCTAGCAAGAAGTCTGTTCAATTATGCAATTAACCACATGACCTCGCTAAACAATTCTAAATCCAACAGATAATTACTTTCTAAGCAAATCATCATCCCCCACACTAATCCAACTTGTAATGAGCGAAACCACACCGAACCAAACACCCAACAAACAAACAAATTGTTAAAGTTTGAATGCCCTCCCCTTAACCCCTTACATAATTCCCGATCTATTTACTCTGCGTTCTTCTGTAACTGTTTATAAAACGAAAAGCAAAATGGGAATGCCTTGACTTAACATTGTGTAATTAAATATCTCGGGAATCTGAGACAGAAATGTTGATTATAAAGTTCGACAGAATTCGAAAGCTTTTCAGCACGAATGAATGGACTTTTTCAAGTCAATATAGGATGCAATCACAAACAGACGATGTTTTCAAAAACTGTTGGAATTTGTTCGTTTTAATCAATCTTAGCACTAAAACAAAATTGGTTTCTCTTAAGCAATTTTGTTTTTAAACTCAGATATTAAATTAAATTTATTAAAGTAGAGGCTCTATATCCACGTGCGTGTTTATGTTATTCTGGCTCGTTCGCCGGTCGTTTTACATAATCACCGGCGGATATTCCGGGTCATCAGCGACAGGCGGCTACTGGATGGTTAACGTTAACAGGATAGCTGCTAAAATGTATTATAATTTAGTTAACACTCTACACAAACACACACCCTCTCGTGATGGAAGTAGGTAATTTCTTGCGACGTCCGTCATCAACACTTGACTAAATAGACATTAAGTTGTAACCACTAATGGCCAAGTTCCTAGAAGCTATATTCTGATTTTCACTCTAGTTTTTATCATTAAGTGCTTCCACAAGATGCATCATAAAACTTTGTAAAACCTCTACGATTGTGACATTTTAAATGCATTTTCATGTAAAAGCTTCGTGTCTAAAGAAAACTTTCTAGTTTATAAAAGTATGTTTAGTCTATCCGTTACTTCGGTACTACATTGTAATTATTGCGTATCTCGAGGACGAAGCTGAAATATAATTAGGTTCAAAGGCATACAAACACCTACTCTATTCTCTCTCGGTACAAAAAGACAAACAAACTTCATACTGACATTTACATGTCAAAAGGTTATCTCTATTTCAAAGGACGTTACATTACGATAAAAGCTATAAATATTATATTTATTTTACTATTCAGCTTATAAATATGAATAAAAAAAGGCACTCATCGTTCAGAATATTTTAAAGAATATAGTGTCTGAAAACCTATTCTAATAATGTGCTTGAAGAGGTTTCAATTGTTTTCCCTAAGAATATCTTAAGATAGGTAGGTACTGCTTAGGAATAACATGATAAAACATAATATGTTAGTATTAACTATCTATAAGTAAACATGTCAATAAATATATATATATATAAAACTATGCCATACATAAAGTATCTGACACAATCTTAGGAAGACGAAAGTAAACGTAAATGATCATGGGCACTTTTTTTATTTGCTTCCTTCCCCCCCAGTTTTTTCCCCCCCTTAGGTCAAAAGCTGGGTACGCCCATGCAAACAATGAGTATGTTTTTCGACATTTTCTTGTTTTACGTTTCACGCAGTCTTGTTTTATTATGGCAATATATCTAATATAATGTCAATACTTTAAGGGGAGCTGGGGAGTAAGTATAAACATATTGGCGGTAAGATAGTGGAATCAATATTATATGCCTTCCTGGGTGGCGATTAAACGTCAAGTTCCACAATGATCTACCACAAACTCATTAACGTCAATCAAGTTAAATAATGCATTAGCTAAACAGCCAATCAAATCTTAATTTCGAGCAGCAGCTGACTCACTTTATGTAATACCAGATGAAGGCTGACGGTGAAAGCTCTTTATTAACCTACCTAAATTTGAATCGCGACATTTTCGCCAAAAATGTAAACAAATATGAGTTTATGGAAAAATAACTTTAATGCCTACATAATAAAGTTCAGTTACGCTACAACTTCAAACATTTTTATAACTGTTTAAATAGTGCTAGTCACTCTGAAATCCACTTAATTTCCATTAAAATAAAGTTGATATTTGTTTAACTTGAAATAACGTCAATTTGAAACATAAATATTTGAATATACAGTATTTGTCTCTCCTTCCCCTTTTTAATCCACCCACAGGTTGTCTTTAAAAGATCGCTCTTAGCAATAAGGCCGCCCATTGTGTCAACCTTTGTAAAATTTCTATATTTATGTATGTAATTTATATGGCGTGCATAATATAAAGAGTATTCTATTCTATTAACCTGTGCGACACACGGAATACTAATCTGTGGATAGAAAATAATTATGCTGGAAATGTCTTGTAGGCTTTGGAAGGTCAATGACTACATTTAGCCTCCGAGTTATGGGTTTTAGCAAATCCTAATGATCCTAATGATTTGCTTTCAAGAAAAATATAATACAATAAAACACGTGGGTATGTAGGTACATTAAGCTTATCAAAGACTATGATGCGTGTAAGCGAAGTTTAAGTTACTACGGGCTGTTTTTTTCAACGCCAGATGACTTTATCGGAGGAATAATTTTGAATTTTTGACAGTTCTTCCGTACAAAAACTGTCTGACGTCAATTTTGTTCCACGAATAAAAAATATCGGTCGATTGTAAAATCAGCCGTAAGTCATCAAACTTTGTACCTATATGGAACTAATAAACAGCGGCTCCCTTGTAAACTGTTAATTAAAGTCAATGTTAGGATTATAGTTAGTTTATTGGAGGCGTGCTAACTTGTATTAAAGCAATTATTAGTTCTAACACAGTGGTAGCTAGCTGAGCTAACTCACCGGAAAGTTAGATAATTAATTCGTTTACAGTATTGATGTGTGGCCGGCTTTGGTTTTCATCTCGGTGGGTGCCCTTTGGATGCAAATATTGTCGCAGTGACTTTTGCGGACATCAGAAAGAATTTCAACCTAAAATTCAACTCAAACTATTTATTTCAACTAAACCAATTACAGGCACTTTTGAATTGTCAAGGGTCGGTCAGTCAAAAAGATGAAGCTAGTTGCCCATTCCAAAGCGTAGTAGGTACCTATGGAGAAGAACGGGCAAGAAACTCCATGGACACATATCCTTTAAAATCACAATAATATGGTTACAAAGTATTGGTTACATCATTCATGTTAAAAATTATGCATGTGAAAACGACGCAGAACGTTAAAAGCGTCCGTAAGGAAAAGTAAAAAAAAACAATTCAAATATTAAATTAAATAAAAATAAGCCAAGACAGCAAAGAGTTGACCAGTCCCTACTGACGGCGCCCGTTCAAATGACGATTAGCACCATTCAGTTCAACCATTTTGAAGGGAGCTAAATGATCCAACACATGCGCCACCGTCAGCGAGACATTAGAATGAGCATGACATACTCTTAGCCGCTAAGGCACATTCAAGTCGATGAAAGACGTACACAGTAAATCGTAGCTTTATAGTATGTACATAGTACATACTCACATAATTATATGCTATGCAATTATACAATACTAGGAGATTGAATTTATTTTTATAATGCAAAAATATGTAGGTAGGGTAGGCGTGTGTGAAGTATTTTCAAATGCTAATCAATTTATTTATGCGTCCTGTGGAGCAGGACCAGCGTTTAGCCAAGCATTTTTAGTAGTGTGCGTTTTATGTAAGATTTGATGATGATTTCAGATTTGTCTAGTGAGAACCTTTCGATATTTTTTATTATTTATTCTATCGTTATGAACATGAATGCTGCGACAACTCCGATCAACTGTTAAAATAGTAGTAACGCAATCAATGTAAGTCAGAACCGGATTAAACCGTTAACTTTGGCACGAATTGATCGACTAACCGCGGCAAACCGCTCGCAAATTAAGCGAAATGTTCGTCTGGGGTTGTCAAAGAGAAAGATTTATGGTAAACTGTGGTCTATAAATTATATGGGAATGGTATTAGGCACGTAGGTACTATTTCCATACTTTAATATTTATTGTATGTATCTACGATCTGCAAATGTCAAAGGATCAAAAGCCGTTATGCTCGCTCACAAAGCTGTTTCCACACGATTTCGTATAGAATCTTTGTAGGTCTGCAATTCCGCATTGCAATAAACTACCTCGGTTTTGAAAAAGAAAAATCCATCTCTTTCCTAAAGCGATCTTATTCGGACATCTTACCGTAAGAAGGCTTTTGTAGCCTGTTCCATTCTCCCGGGACATTTCCGCCAAACAGTGCAAGCAGAATTGTGTTGTAAATAAATTTAAAACGAATTTTATACTGAAACTCGCTGCCTATAGAACTGGTAAATAAAGGCAACTGTGTGCTGAATTCCAAATACACTGAAAAACATAAAACGTTTCATGTATTTAAATAGCGAGCTAAATAGAAAAGGCAAACCGACAGTTGGTACCATAAACTTATTTTTATGGTTGGTACAGACGCCACCACATCAAGCTACTATAAACTGTCAAATTTCTTTAATAGATTTTCAAATTTATCGTTAAAGCATTAAGGTTCAAGGTTGATTGGGAAAATTTTACAGTTTCGGGTAGCTTGGCCTGAGTCTGTACAACCAAAAGATGAATACAACAAAAAACAAAAGATGTGTTACAATCTGGGGGGCAATTCTCGTAATTTTAAGAACGTTCACAGTCTGATCTCTCTGAATCTGTCAAAACATCTCTAATCTCCCTACATTTTGACAAGTTTTTGACATTTGTTTGTCGCCGAGATGAGGCTGCGACTAGATTTTGAACGTTTTAAATGACAAGAATTGGCCTTCTGTTACAAGACCACACCAACTATTTTTTGTAAATTCTGGTGAGTTTAAAAAAGTCTAGCGTAAAGAGATGTTGTAGGTTTATTATTCTTACATACATTCCTTTTCGCAGCAGAAAAAGCTTGTGTAGTCTGACATCGGCTTAAAAATCCATTGGCAAAGGCTCAGCGACGGTACCCTTTCGTCGTTATGGACATATTCCCGGAAGGCCGCACTGCCCGGAATAGGCAATTAACATAAACCATCCTAAATGCTACGGTTAAGGGAACAGTCGAGCGTTCTTGTGACTCTAGTGATTTAGTTTACGCGTAATGCTCAAGTTTGATGGTAGTCTGCGGAAGCAAAACATGACAGTAATATACATATACTAGCTTCTGCCCGCGGCTTCGCCCGCGTGGATGTCGGAAGTTATCCCACGGGAACGTGCTACCAGGATAAAAAGTATGTGCTTCCCCAGGATGCCATCTACCTCTTTGCCAAATCAGAAGTTCAGTGGTTTAGGCGTGAAAATGTAACATACAGTTTCAAGTCCCCCCCCCAAATCCTCCCCTAAAAACCGAATTACACCTTTTTGCCCCGTCAGGGGTCAATTTTCGACAACTTTACATACTTATTATTAATTATTTACTGTCAAAAGTATCAATACTGAGTTTCGAGTTAATCAGAACGCGCATTCAAATTCTTCCACACAAACTTCAACACCCCTATATCCCCCTTTGAGGGGTAGTTTTGAAAAACTTATAATGATAAACTTTATTACTTACTTAGGCAAGTATTGTTGCCAAGTTTCAAGTTCATTAACTAAATGAATAAGATGTTTCATATAAACTGTATCCCCGCTTTTCACCCCCACAGGGGTGGAATTTAAAAAAATCGTTTGGGATGTGTTCATAACTTGACTCAAGGATTATTTATACCAATTTTCGAGTTAATCAAGCCACGCTGTAAAATCCTCCCCTGTAAAATTGACTACCCCTTTTCAGGCCGTCAGGGGTAGATTTTCGAAAAACCCTGATACACATTATTCTTTCCTTTCAATTTTAGGTATAAATACTGAGTAACGATTAAATCGGACCGCGCGCTAAAATTCTTCCATACAAACTTTGAAACCCCCCAATCCCCTTTCAAGGGGTAGTTTATAAAAACAAAAAATGCCCAACTTCATACTTAACTTAGATAAGTATTCGTGCCAAGTTTGAAAATTATTAACTCAAGGAATAAGATTTTTCATACAAACAAAATCCCCCCATTTCACCCTCTTAGGGGTGGAATTTCGAAAAACCCTTTCTTAGTGGATACCTACTCTTCACGAAGAATACACCCTCCAAATTTCATGTCTCTAGGACCAGTGGTTTAGGCTGTGCGTTGATGTCTCAGTCAGTCAGTCAGTCAGTCAGTCAGGACTTTGAATTTTATATATATAGATGTTCATACACCAAATTATTCAAAATCAAAAGTCATTTATTCAAATTAGGCTGAGAGTCAGCACTTTTTGAACGTCAAAATTACAAAAGACAGTCCCCCAAAAACGCCCGCCCTTCACTTATTCCAATAAATACCTAGCTAAATGTAGATCATCTGGTCCTTAAATAAAAGTTGTCTAGTAAATTGTATTAGTTTTTTTTTCAGGAATTATGCAATACTAGCTGAGCCCCGCGGTTTTACCCGCATAAATTTCGATCCCGTGGGAATATCGGAATAAAAAGTATCCAAATCCCAAATATCCCATGTGTTAATCCTGGTTATAAACCATCTGTGTGCCAAATTTCATCAAAATCCGTTCAGTAATTTTTGCGTGAAAGAGTAACAAACATCCATCCATCCATCCCTCCATACAAAATTTCACGTTTATAATTTTAGTAGGATGATTGAGAGTTCAACAACGTTTAAATTGAATTGGTTTGACCAAAACTACTACACAGACTATTACTACTAAACTGCCACCGAATCCCCAGGTCCCTCAGTAATAATTTTGATATTAGTTAGCATAGCTAAACCATAAGCATTAATGTGAATGAAACAATCGACATCAGAAATCTATTAAAACAGTTCAACCAATAAAACATATCTGGTGATTATTCCGGAATGTCTCAGATATTCTCATCCCAGCACAAACTTTACGTCGTCATGACAGATATTAAAGTAGTCGACGACGCTGATATAGAGGTTTAGCGTCGAGGTTTCTGTGCCAAGTTAGGGTAAGTAAGACGTTCGAGTTTCAGAGGCAAGATTTATCGGTGAGTTCACTTGGACATAACTGATTCTATTTCAACGCTGGAATTGACTGCATTCACTTTGGTCTACACTGAAACATAATGGGGTTTAATCATAAACGATGACTAAAGTTAAGTAACGTTTAAACGTCAAAAATGTATGGTTAAACAGTCGCTAATCACTGCTTAACTTTAAGCAACGTTTATGAATAAACCCCTAAATAACGAGCAGTTTAACCGAGAGCTTGATTATACTCCAGTTTGTTCCACGGAAAAGGTCTTATTAGTATTTTAATGGAGGCTATCCAATCGTTGATTTATTTAAATTAGAGGCCATTCAATTATTTCGATCTAAATTGGATCACTAAAATCGAATCGGTCGGCAGTAAATGTTGCAAATCCCACAGAACTGCCATTACAATTTCATAGAATTAAAATGATTTATTTAAATTAGAAGCCATTCAATTATCTCGATCTAAATTGGATCACTAAAATCGAATCGGTCGGCAGTAATTTTGTAAATCTCACAGAACTGCCATTACCAACTTACTGAGTTTAATAAACGAAATGAGAGGAGACACATGTGACATACCGATTCACTTAATTATCAAACTATAACAACGATCTTATGAGACACATACTGGGCAATAAATACTATCAATAACTTTATTAACGGTTGTTCGATAACATTCATCAATAGTATGGCTTAGCCTTTCAATAGATGTCATCAGAGCGATCTATTGTTCAGCTGACCCTAAAGACTTCACTGGCACTCACATTATAAAATGAGCTTTATTTTTCACACTTAAAGCACATATTTCAATGAATCAAGCATATACTTATATTAACTTTTGGCACTATATTCAAAGATAATATCCAGCACACTGACGTCTTAGTTTTACAAAGATAGGTACTACAGTGTTTACCGTAACAATACTCGCATTTTTGTTCCTCAACAATCCTGGGTTCCACACAGAACTTTTGTAGTTAAATGGCTTTGAGTAGCTCAAAGCAGTTTTCAATACAATCCATAGAGAGGAAACTTTTGTTTCTAACACCAGCTGATTCGCCACCGGCCGACAGCCCCTCGTACGTGTACACAGACCAACCAGCTTCAGACTGTTTGAAGCGAGACACTGTGACGAAATGCATCGACTGAGTTTACTAACCAACGTTGTTTGCACACCTGTATATAATTTCCGCATTATAAGCATTTGCCTAAATCACTAGCGCAATGCTAATTTGCTGGTTTTGCAGACATTGTGCTTATCGCGCTTAGGAGCGGCGTTGAAATTATACAAGCGCAGTTGCTCGTATTTGATGGTAAACTTAATCAGCTTAACCAAAACCCAGAGCTTAGAATAATATCGTGGAAACATAATATGGCGGAATCCAGATATTATTATTATATTCAGCTATGGATGTTGATGATGCCTAGGTACGTGACCTGACCTTCCTTCATTTCCCTTCACATAAATCACCTGACGGTGTAACAGTGCGATGACCCGAGTAACGTATACCGGAATCCCACGTTTCCTTACATTTGACATGCTATGACGTATAGTGCTCCCACGTAGCGCGCGCTGAGAGCTCACAGACACTACTAACAGTTGATTTCGCTAAACTGACGAGTTCGAGAAATTGCACACGTGATATGTTTTCTAATATTGTCGGACATTTGATCATAAGTTATGTTATCAACCCTTTTCGGATTGCTTCAGCCTCTTTGGGGAAATAGCCTATTTGAAGAACCGGAGACGTATTGACTGTGTACTTACTTTCATTGTTTTCCTAACGGTATGTTTTATTATAAAGAACATTGTCAATACTTCTTAGAGTCTTAATTTAATTGACATCAGAAAACAGCGGAGTATTAACGAAAGGTACAAAGACACCTATCTCTCTTCTGTTCTTGAATTTATTTTCGCATTATTGATGAATCAAATTGAGGAAGTCAAGTGGCACCGGTAACCGAAAAGTTGTATGGGAAGCAGATCAAGCTGGAAGATCTGGCGGCGGAAGATAATAATAACAGACTAGATACTTAAAAACATGAAATTCTGAATTATTCGAAGTTCCTGGAACCGAAACCAGGGGTAAAGTTTTACATACTCGATGAGAAAAGTTATTTCATTCATTTACATAATTATAGAACTAGGGCATCCGTATAAGTACGTATATTATATCTCCGAATCAGCATTCGACGAAGCTTATTAGACGAAAAGAGGAAGCAAAATTTCGAATTTCATAACAGACTCTCAAAGGGTTTTATTCCCGGGAAATTTCAACATGTTCTTTTGTGAGTTTAATGATCTAAATGAGTTTATAACTTGTAATTAACATCATCAAATGCTCATTGCTTATTCCAAGTTGGTGTGTCTATAAATACCGTTAAGT
The DNA here is from genome assembly GCA_949629185.1 of Apamea crenata. NCBI lineage: Eukaryota > Metazoa > Arthropoda > Insecta > Lepidoptera > Noctuidae > Apamea > Apamea crenata. The sequence continues at coordinate 5,166,909 of OX451371.1, read as the reverse complement.
GATCCAAATTAAACCTTTTTAATCCTCATAACGCTTCTAATTAGCAATTTCAATTCCTCCATGTTTTACTTACCATCCCGGGAAAAACATCTAAATGAAAATGTCGTCTTTCAAGAAAATATCGCAATTAAAACTAGCAGGAAACTGAAAACGTATTTTCTTGTGATATAATACTAGATATTTACGTTTCGTTGAAATTAAAGCTCAGACCGACGTCGTTTTCAATGCCTGTCAGCGTGTTTGAAATTAAAATTGTTAAACCTATTACTACCTAGTTATAGCATAACTTCATTCTTATGAATGTTTAAAGTTGGAGCCATTAAAAACAATATAGTTTACTATGGACTATCTCTACTTTGTTAGAATGATACTTTGATTTCATAACGCTTCTACTAAGCCAGACCCACGTCAAGATTATTCCTACTCGCATAAAATGCGTAGCCCTTGAAGAATTACTGTCTCATTACTTATCACAGGTTACTTTTGGACAAAAATGTATAAAAAAATCGAGTTGAAGAACTTATTAAATGCCTAAGTTATTTCATCTTTCTATTCGCTCTAAGACACGCTGATACGCTATTTGTTTCCAGGCAACAGGCCAAGGATTATCAATATTTATGGTTTTATACAGGGTGGCAGGGACACGTAACCTATTACCATGGCTTCAGTACATGATTCAAACATACTGATAACACGTATAAATGTAATAAATTTAACGCAGGGAGGGCGTATATGTACGCTGCGCTCAAAAAAAGTATGTTTAATTAAGTAAATTATAGCTATATAGTCCATCCCCCCCCCTCAAGATAACCCCCCCCCCCCCTCCTCCGTCCCTCAAGATTTAATAACGTAATAGGTAGGAGAAAAAAAGGTCTTTTCTGTGAGCTTTTCCACAAAATCTAAGAGAACTTTTCGTTTTTATATTTTTTTGATCACAATACTTCTTTCTACGAACAAACTGATGAACAAATCTTATGAATTTGAATTTGAAATTACGGGAGTAAGTAAATGCGTTGTTTTATTTTAAATTTCTTTTTCTTTCTTGGATCATACCGTCGTAAACGGAGTTGTAAAAAAAACTATAGCTACAATAAAATCTAACCCAGAATATTTGGGTCCGTGGCTTAGGCCCCCAGTGGTCGAGGCACCTGTGGCCGACGCCCCCGATTCGATTATTTATTTTTTTGTGCTTTTTCACTTAGTACAGTAAATGAGAAAAGTTTTTCACCATAATAATTGTACACTATTTTTAATTTTTGAAATTTTAAGTTTTATTTTAATTAAAAAATAATCAACTGTAAAAACTTAAACAAGTTTTTACAGTTGATTTTTCGCCTCTGGGAAATTGAATCAAATCAACAATTGGTGGCTTCGTGTTCAAGTCACCTCTTCGTTATATTTTATGTTTAAATGAGTAATGTCTTTATTATTTGTCACCTCGATGTCTACCCTCGTTACTTTGACTGTAACATTTTATTAGGTTATTCAATGTCTTCACTCGTCTTTTCCTTATCAGAGTTATGTCAGCTTTCAAGTTTATTCTTGCTTAATTTAATATTAAATATTTGCTTGGCAAACCCTTTACCAGCTTTAAAACAGTTTATTTTTGTGTGACGCTGACAGACTACATTACAATGAAATTATGTAAATCAGGAAATGTTTTAGATTTAAAAACATTTCGGAATGAAAAAAGGAACACGCTTCCATGGCAGGAGTACGTTGGAAATGCATGTTCATATCCTCGCTAGCTAGGTTCTCGCTAGCGTCTCTAGAGAGGGATATGAAGGGGCTGTAGTAATTCTATGTCTGTATTATCTAGAGAATACACACGTAGAATTATAAACGGAAACTAAAGTACCTACGGGATGTTGAACATTTTAAACAATAAATAATGGTCAATATTTAACTTTTGGTTCGCCCGCAGTGTGGTGCATGTGCAAGGAGATTTATACTCAGTGCATCTTAAGTTATGTAATGCAACAGACGTCTGAAATAGCCACTTACAGTTTATTTATCATGAAATTTTACCCAACTACAGGAAGGGAACCCTGAAATAGAGCAATCGTGCTGATAAAAAAAATCGTTTACAAATGGAATTATTTCCGCTCGATGAAATGTTCCGTAGCAAATAAAGTTTGAAAACAGTTTTAACAGTAAAAGAATTTCATCTTTGGTGAGTCTAAATGGGTTGCTTAATGAATTTGTAGCGGTATTCACAACGCCACATGCGTACTACGCGTCACACTGTCGTCACGCAAAATCCTGCATCGCGCAAGCAGAGTTTACCGCGCAACTAGCATATATACAACGTCCCGACATGAGTCATCGGGCAGTTACCCGCCAGACACGGCACCCGTCTGGACGGACGATCCTCCCTTTTCTACAGAGTATGAGTGAACTTTACACCCTGTTCCTCATACCACTATAATATTAAATTTATAAATCTAACAAAAGTACAAATATTGTGTTTAACCTTTTAAACAAATTGTTTTACAGACTATACCTAACCCTTTCTTCGATCTAATATGAAACACTAATAAATGAAAAAACTAAAACAATCACATAGATTGAAAACTACGTGATTGTTTTCAACATTCATAAAATATTATATGGTCCTTGCCTACATTCCAAGAAGCTCTTGGGAAAATAGAATATTACCTACACAAAGAAAACACTTTAAGTATTTCAACAATCAGGAAAGTAAAACTAATATAAATTTTTGCTTAAGTAGACTTGTTGTTGTATAATGCATGTCTTGAGACTTGAGAGTTTTGTCCGGATTTTCAAACAATCTGTGCTCTGGGAATTATCGACACTCGACCGGGCGACGATAGAACGGAAAAATTCTCGCAAGTTTTAAAAAATCTAGTTGTTTTATTTTAAGATATTTTTTCAACCATTTTTAATAATTATTTGGATATTAGATTTTATAAAACAGTTAATAAGTTCAATGTTAAACTTTTATCGAAATATTGAGTCACTCTCGGGATAATATGTTACATGATTGTGCTACGTCAGCGTAGCACACGTAGCGACCACGTAGACGTAACGAAGCAAGCATCGGTTCAAACATACACAATTATAAGTAGGTACTCGTTCAAGCTATAATCATTTACAACATAAACATACAGTACGGCAGCTCGTGAGCCTATTAACTCGTTAGACCAACCCTGCGGCTCGTTACTTAATGTTTCAAATGCTCAGCCTTGAATTCTGTACTTAGTACCTACTTGGCCTCGAGGGCACCCCTGTTAATAAGTATGTGTGATTAATTATTTAAGATGTAGCGGTATCTACAACGCCACATGCGAACAACGCGTCATACTGACGTCACGCAAATTCTGCATCTCGCAAGCAGAGTTCACCGTGCAATTAGCATAGATACAATTTCCCAATATCACGTCGGGGTCACCAGTTTGGAGGTATGAGGAACAGGGTGTAACGTTCACTTGCCCGTCAGACACAACATCCATCTGGTCGGAGGATCCTCTCTTTTCTATGGAGGATGATAAACGTTACACCCTGTTCCTCATACTTCCAAAAAGCTATTAAAAGCATTGGCCGCTCTGAGACTTGCCTACCTTGCTTGACGAAGAGTATACATAACTAGGCCAAATCACGACACAAACACTCTTCTCATCGTGCCCTTGCAGTGACCTCAAGTGCTTATAAACTAGCATTTATGTTTACCATACTTAAGTAGCTCAAAGTTAAAAACATGTAGTTATAAAAGTTATTCCGTGGCGGGTGTCGTCTCTTTGATCTCCGGCCGCCTCGAGCGACTCGGAGGTGCTTACACACGCGTCACTGAGACGCGGTACCAGCGATACCTGGTGAGACACACGGCAGAGTTTAAATAAGCTTTAGCTAAAAGTAGTATGATTTAACGACATTGCTTCTTCTTACAAAAACTTTGAAATCAGGCTACAAGCCCCCTGAAAAATATTATAATACTAACACTGAAACATAACAAATTTCTAACATTTGCCTGTATCTCATTGCGCTTAATGATATCTAACTTCATATCATATCTTTCGCATAATCGGCCATATTAAAAAAAAATCATCTTAGGAAAAGCACTGAGAGAAGTAGAATAAAGTTCCTTCACATCCATGTTTCATGTCTAGGATTCTGGGCCAAAAGAAAAAGCTCATTGTAAGTTGCTCAGGGAGGCTACCGTCCAGTCGCACAACTTTCTTCTAAGTAAATTTTTCCCCCAATTTCCTGTCGCTTCGAAGTCGTTACTAAAAAAATAAACTAAATCCTTTTGCAGTTAACTTGAACTTCCTGGTTCGATCCTCGATATAAGGCGATGTGTTGGGCGCACGTCCAAATGCTGACATAGACATAAAACTTGCATACTGGCGCTGGCTTCTCTTCTCGCTCACATAAATTACTAGGACAGTAGCAGTAATATTCTTATAGTACAGTCCGCAGCGTGTTTAGAATAAAAAAGCGCTTTCTACGCTGAAATGGTCGGAAGCAAATGTACTACTAGAAGGATTAAGGGAAAGTTCACCGTCAATGTTGTTCTAGTTGAAATACATTGAACGGCGTTTAAAACCTTTGACTATGCTTATGTTAAGAGTAAAAGATTGCACAGTACTTTTATTGTACGCATACGTCTACGGGAAGGAGGGTTGCCGCGACGCTTTCTGGCTGTGTCAGGGCTCCACATAGTGGTTCTTTATTTGGCTTACAGCTCATTGGGTATGCGGCAGTCATTGCCAGCCCAGTCCCACTTGAGCTTAGTGGCTTTTTTTAATGGCGGGACGAGCTGGAGACACCAGTGTTTCACATTAGCCCTGGATCAAAAGAGCTGGAAGTCACGGGGGAGACTATTGCGCGTTAGTGGAATGATGTAGGCTAACAGTAACAGTAACTACTTTAAAAAAAAATATTTACCATTTATGTACACACATTATGTAAAGAGAACAGAAAAAATACGTACAGAGGTGATGCTTATTTCACAAGAAATCTCATTCAGCACACCCGAGACAGAACAATAGATACTGAGATGTAGACAGCGTGTGAAATAGTAAAGGAGACAAAAAATAATACATACAATCAAAAACAACTCACTTAAAAACTAAACAAAAATTACGAGAATATACTAACATACATACAAATAAACATACGAGTACATACATATTTCTATAATAAATGTCACTAGAATGATAATAATTATATCATACTCAAAATAATAAATACATACACAACTATGACGAAGTGGACAGATAGTGTTCTTTTACTCTTCTTTTAAAAACTGCAACAGTTTGGCAGTCCCTAATGTCAGGCAGTAGTGAATTCCACAACCGCACCGCGTGCACTGTGCAGGAGTAGGAGTTGAAGTCGATGGAGTATGAATATATACAAGTGTTGTAGTTCTTTGAGCTCCAGAAAATGCCAGTATCAAAGGGTCCGTGCCATCTTGAAGCAGCTATAATGTGAAAAAATGATGTGTGTTTTGATTTTGATTTTGAACCTAGTGTTTAATTTCTCAAATCAAATCAAATCAAATCATTTATTTCTTTGCAAACATGGGTATAGTACAAAGGTGTTTTAAAAAAATAAAGTTCTCCATATTTTACCGTCACATGGGCATGCAAAGGTTTATCAAATAAAAATCACTTTCAGATCATTGGAATTACAATATAGATTAAAAAAATGTCAGCGTGGTACAGTAATAAAAAATAAAATAATAATTAAGCCAATCACAATAATTATGTCAATCAGAGTAACAATATGTCAATCAGTTAGTGAATCATCATTAAGAAAATCGTCAATCGTGTAATAAGATTTCATAATCAAAAATTCGTTTAGCGCCCTTTTAAACTTTAATGTAGTCATATTTTTTACAATATTAGGTACTCTATTATATATGAGTGGGGCAACACCAAAAAAACTTTTTTTCATTAGTGCGGTTTTACATTTTACTTGACACAAATGATTAATGTATTGAGTCCGTATTGGATTTTTTCTGACCTCTGATAGTTTTTTAAAAAGATGTGGGTTACATTTCACAAATAAAGCCGTTTCCATTATATATAAACAAGGTAAAGTTAAAATTTTTAACGATTTAAAGTAGGGAACACAGCTATCAGTTGTCTTAAGACCGCACATTGACCTGATGCATCGCTTCTGCAGCCTAAATACCAGCTCCCTATCGGTGGACTGCCCCCAAAAGATAATGCCATACCGCAAAACAGAGGCGACCAGTCCATGGTACGCTGTTAAGAGGGCCTGACTGTTTACCTTCCTTGAGAGTTGAAAAAGAGCATAGGCGGATTTGCTAAGTTTCTTACTTATTTCTTCAACATGTGGCTTCCATGTAAGTTGGCTATCAATTATAATGCCTAAGAACTTAGCATTAGTAGCTTCTTCAATATCACAGCCATCATAGGAAATGCTAACATTTGGGTTCTGACGGCGTTGATAAAAATGCATGACTTTTGTTTTGCTCAGGTTTATAACCAAATTATTATTATCTAACCAATGTATAATGTCACTTAAGCAAGTATTAATGTCATTCTTATAATTATTTGAATTAGTATATTTTATTATAGCTGTACTGTCATCTGCAAAAAGAACCATTTTGTTGGTTGTTGCTTTCGGGAGATCATTGATATAAATCAAAAAAAGTAGCGGACCCAATACACTACCTTGTGGGACGCCATATTTTACATGTCTTTGTTTTGATACATATATGGTTTCCAATTTAGTTTTTGGACATATCCTAGAAATTTCTGTGCATTGAAGCCTATTACTCAGGTATGATTCATTTAACTTAAAGACATTTCCTCTTATACCGTAACTATTTAACTTGTGTAACAGAATCTTATGGTCTACATAGTCAAAAGCCTTGGTCATGTCAGTGTAAATTGCACATACTGGTTTTCTTTTATCAACTGACGGCATGATGTTAGCTAACAAGTCAAATAGTGCCATATTTATCGTAGTGTTCTTACGGAAACCCTTTTGTTCTGTGCAAAATAACTTATACTTTTCGAAATAAGCATATAAAGAGTTATAGATTACTTTCTCGAAAATTTTGGAAATAATAGGAATTTTTGCAATAGGTCTATAGTTCTTCAAATCTGTTTTATCATCTTTTTTATACAGGGGTTTTATTATTACTCTTTTGAGCTTGTTCGGGAAAGTGCCTTCAACTATGCACAAGTTAATTATATGAACTAAAGGAGGTGCTACTATTTCTTTGGTAAACTTCAATACTTTTGTGGAAACTCCATCGTATCCAACAGTATTAGTATTTTTAAGGCTGCAAATTATTTGTATTATATCGTCAATTGTTACAGGTTGCATGAACAGAGAATTTATAGTTTGATTGTTTATATTTGTATTATTTAATGTGATGTCAGTTTTAACATTATTTTCTATTGTGTCAATAAAGTAATCGTTAAATTGGTTTGCAATGTCCATGGGGTCTGTAAATGTCAAATTATCTCTTTTCACGCATATTACAGGTTCCAATGGCAGACAAAATTTTGATTTATTTATAATTTGCCAGGTAGCTTTTGATTTGTTTTGGGCGGTATTTATGAAATTGTTATTTTGTGCTTTTTGTGTTAAGTTGATAATTTTTCTATAGAGTTTGGTGTAGTTTTTAAGGACTAATTTATTTTTTGAATCTGAATTTAATCGATATGCCCAAAGTAGCTGCCTTTGCTTGTTGCTACATGTTTTTATTCCGCGTGATATCCATTTTGTTTTCTTGCTAGTTTTAATGGTTATAATTTGTTCCGGAAAACACAATCTATATAGAAGTATGAAATCTTCCATGAAATTGTCAAAAGCTTCATTCGCGTCCTTAGCTTCATGTACTCGCATAAAAGAGTTAAAACATTTCTAAAACTTATTATTGAATTTCTCTAGTACATAACGTTAAACAGCAGTCCCATAGTTTAAATGTACGTCTTATTCAATTAAATTATACGCAATTACTACGTGCTTATTGCCATGATCGGTTAGGTATTTGTAAATTAATACTCATTGATCCTCCATTATACGCGGACTCCGGTAATCAACAGATAGCGAGTAAATAGAAATTCCCTTCGCGAGCAACCTCTGAATTAATTCAATATGATTTGGGTCACTATTTAATTAAATACCTGCCCTTGAAACACGGCCTCTCTGCAAATACCTTTTTGCAAGGCGATTTTATTAAAGGCAATGACAGCGTGTTGTGTTTTGTTACTTGTTACGGAAAAAGAAGAAAACTTACTGCACGAAAAATCTAATGGAAAGTTTGACTTCGTAGGATGACTCGGCGTACTTAGAAGTGGAATGAGCTTTGTTTGATACTAGAATGGCGCTGTGACGTATCAACATCCACCTGGGTAAGATACAGTTTTAGCCGAATGTAATGCCGAGTGTGTTTCGCTTGGTATTTTGTTGGTTTGCCTTTACAAGTAACAAATTACGATAGAAACCAATTGCAATGTTCTTGCTCCACAACAAACCGCCCTCATGATGTCGTATGCACTTAGCAGTACTAAGCTTATACATACAAGCTTAGTATTAACTACTGAGATGCTTGTCACTGTTGCTAGGTAGCCTTCTGTCCCTTCTCAAGTCATTAGAAATCCACTGTTGACAGGAACATTACACTGCTGACGTAGCAGTTCAGCAACAAAGAGCAACACAGAGCAGGCAAATTTTGCGGACATATGAAACAATGGATTAGCAATATCCTTCAAAACTATTTAGATTGTGTTTGATAGTTTACCAAGCGTTTTAACTAAGTACGTTAAAGAAATACCATTAGTCCTATAAATAAAAAACCGGCCACGCACAGTGAAAGGTTCCGTAGTTAGAATGAATATGCACAGTATTCATTTTATCGACCTCAAAAATAATTTTGACTGACAGACGGACATGACAATATATATATGGGTTCCATTTACAAACTAGAATACAACACCTACTTTCGTGTATCACACACGAAGTAATGAAATATCAAATCAGAAAATACTTTGTTTAGCTACAAGAACAAATCAGATTAATATTGGAAAAGAGGGCGATGACTGTGATACTAATAAAAAAAAAGTGTACAGGCTTTGAATAATTTGTAGCAGTTTAAAGAACTACACGAGTTCGTCGAGACCTTCCGGCCTTTTCCTGGTACCTAAAAAGTGGTTTGCGGCTGTGGTGAGGTCCCTTTTGAAACTGAGCCGCTTCAGCGCGTCTGTGCAAACCGCAGAAAAGGGTGCATTAAATATTTCAGCCACTATTGCCTTGTTAGTTCCTCATTGCCTGACTTAATACAAAGCCTCCGTTTTATTACCGCAAACTAAAACGGCGGTTCTAAAGAGAAAATAAAATTGAAACCTATAACAACAACAACCTATCACAAATTTCATATTTCCGAATGGAAGGAACAACGTTCGGAGAAATGCTTGTAATAAACTTGTTACTTTTATTGAAGCCTTTTTCGTTAACGTGTGAGGCGTGAACGACACTTGAAGGTAACAACCAATACGGGCTTATAAACTCGACTGGCAACTACTTACTTAGAAATGTATTTGAGTAAATAAGCTCTTACTCCTAAGCACTGAACAACAAAGCTCCCCAGACACAGAATGATATTCTCAAAATAAGGCGCTGAAAATTCACACGAGAAGTTGCATGGAACAGTTGATAAAAAGCAATTTTCAGGTTGTAGGTATTGCACAGATATATCTAATGGAATACACTACTCACTCAGAAATATAAAACAAATGGTAACCGCCACGCTAACTCAAGTGTTTCAAAGTGAAGAAAAGAACATCGAGGAAAAGATAAATAAAGTAAACCACATCTGTCAATAAACCCAAAGCTCGAGTCAGCAATTCCCTTGCTAACTCTTGTAACGTTTGAAGATTTTTTTGACTATGCCGACGTAGTGTCTTCAAGGTTTCTTTAGCAACCCTCACATCTTTATGACTACGGCCATTTTAAGGGTCTGATTTCAGCATCATCACTGTACCCTTGTCAAACGTTGGTGCATTACCCACCTTATTATGGATTGTGATGGTGACGCTTAAATAAAAACCTAAATATATAAATATACTATACTCGATCATATTTCATCCCTTTCAGGATTCTTTTCTATGTAAGCAGATCTCAGGGTTTTACCTAATGGAGTTTAACTTGAACAATGAATGAATTCTTCGAATAATTGAATGATGTACATATGTCACTGACCCTGTGATGGAGTTTGGATGTTCTTAATCCCCAATTTTTATGTTTTTAGCCTCGACCACCACTGTCATCAAAAGGCGATTATCGCATTTACAGGCTTGAATTTAATAAAGGTAAATTAATAAACTTGCGCGCTAAATATGAAAGATTGAATGGCGTTAACATATGAGCTTTTTATAAAAGTCTCTTAATTAATGCATATTTATAAGATTTGATGGTTAGACTATTAAATATTTACATAATCAATTTAGGGTGTCGTATGACGTCATTCTTAGGTCCAATGGGACCCGGTACCGAGCCGAGGAGGTTTGTGTGTTCGGGTCCAATCGGGGCCTCGTGGCTACGAGCATAAACACCTTTACAGTTACAAAGTACAAGACCTTAAAATCCGCCATGTTGCCGCTTAGCATCCTCCCGCTCACCCAGCCGGACCTCGCGCAAAAAAAGCACTTAACCCGGCCGCCCGATTTCGTTATCGCTGCGGCAGTGGTCCGGTGGTGTTCTTAGCGTTAAATAGCTATTATGAATAAGAATTTTGCTAATCAGTTGCTTAGCAATTGATTAAAGTTTTATGAATAAGACTGAATATATATAGTAACAGACTAAGTAGAATGCAACGAAAAATCATTGGCAAGGCATGTTCATTTCAATGTTCGTTTCACATTTATAGTATGTGTACCCACCATTAGACACACAAATGTTTCAAGAACGTGCAAAATATATTATTTGTTATTTGGTTGTCTCACCATGTAAGAGAATATTTTTGAGATACATGTAATATTCAAACTCGCACTGTAGACCGCCTCGCCGCGTCTATTATTGTACCACTCCCAGGAGAGAGCACTTTCAGAGAAAGAAATAATCTGAGACCAGCGGTATAAATAAAACAGTTATAAGGCTTATCCTCCCTAGGATTATCTCGTTACCATTCCAAAAGTTAACAAAATAAGGTAAGACAAAAATAAGTACTGCGTACCTAAAACCTGGAGGGCATTTAGTACAAGCCAAGTTACTCAGAGCTGTAAGCTTACTAAGTACCTTAGTAAGTAGGTAACGAACAGATCTGACCTTTCTTTTTGATACTGTAACAAAAACAAAGCAAACAGCTAATAACTAATACATAAGCCTAAGGAGTAAAAGAAAAATAATATTTAAAAAATATTTCATTTTTCGTATTACAGCAAAATGTGAAGACATATTATAAAAAGGTCAAAGTAAATATTATTGTGGTGAGCCGCCGCCGGTGTGCCCCGGGCCGCCATATACCCTACATGATACCAGGACGTGAGACATTCCACTTCCACTTGACGGCACGGTTGGCGCAGTGGTTAAGCGATTGACTGCTGCGCTGCGTGTCGCGGGTTCGATTCCTGCACGGAACAAATATTTGTATGACCTACAATTAGTTGTTCCGGGTCTGGCTGTTTGTGTATGTGAGTTTATATGTCTGTAAACGCACCCACGACACAGGAGAAATTCCTAGTGTGGGACAACGTTTTAAAAGAAACCAAACTGCATCAAAGTCGGGGTAAAATAGGTTCACTAGATTGATCAGATTTATAGTGTATTATAATTTTATTGTGTTTTTAATAATAATACAAAGTAAATCTGCAAAAAACAAATTAGGGTTAAAAATGCTACTCGCATATAATTATGTCAACTCTTTTGGGGTTAGTCTCTTCAAATACCTTATACTAATTTATATTAAAATATGCAATGAGACTTAACGTTTAAATGGGGTAACCACCTGGACCGTCCGTTTCATCCGCACACTTGAAACCTCATAATTAAAGACGAGTGTTTGCTCATACCACACAACTCACTGAATATTGTATGCACTGAGTTTTCAGCGAATTACTCCTCATTCACTACCAGCAACCTCAAGGTGGAAAAGAACCGGAGTTACCGACATAGCTTGCAGAGCCAGCAAACTTAGGTAGCAGTGGGCTGGCCATGTCTGTCACAGGACCGATGGCCGGTGGAGCAGACGACAACTGGAGTGGAGACCGCGTATCGGCAAGCGTAGTGTGGGACGCCCCTCAGCTAGATGGACGGACGACCTTAAGAAAGTAGCTGGGGTAGACTGGATGCGGAAGGTGGAGGACAGGTTGTTGTGGCGCAGCCTGGGAGAGACCTATGTCCAGTAGTTGACTGCGATAGGCTGAGTTGATTGAACCTCAGGGTGTGGTTAATGTGTATCTAAGAATGTGCCTGTAAACAAGAATACTTTGCAGTTGTAAAGATATAGTTTAATTAATAATGTTTCTCCGTAATAAGAATCCAATCTCAATGTAAAGGAACAAGAACGGAAAGAGTAATTTTGAATAATGAAGTATCTTAATATAGACGAGTAACTATTTCATTGATAACTTGATGAATTCAGCGGACGAGGCGAGACGACACTACTTTGAAAAACTTATTAGTTTAATAAATTAGTTATCTCAGTTCTCTCTGCTTCTCGGACGCGGATCGTAACTTACAGTTGTGTATAATTGACGAATGAATTCAGTTTAAGACAACTCCATCCGACTATTGAAATGACTGCCAAATTAATGTTTGTATTCCAAAGTGTGTACAGGACTTTACATAAATGAGAAATGAGGTCAAATGTATTCGCGTGAAAAGAAAAATTAGCTTGACAGAATGTAAAGCTGGAGACAGATCAGCGGGGTAATTGTCGTAATTGTAAGAACGTTCACAGTCTGATCTCAGTCTCAAACTGTCAAAAATACCTCTAATTTCCCTACATTTTGACAAGTTTTTGACATTTGTTTGTCGCCGAGATGAGACTGCGACAAGAGTTTGAACGTTTTAAATTACGAGAATTATTGGCCTTCAGAATGTGAACGTTCTTAAAATTACGAGAATTGCCCCATTGGTATATTATGCAAAAAAAATATTATTTTAATCAATTAATCTACAATTCACTATATTATTTTACAAATCTGAGACTTATATTTTTTCACGTGATTATTGTTTGTGTATTGGTGGTATAGGTGGACAAAAATATTAAACTTGTGTGTCTGTAATGTCGTCACTTTTTCGGATGACGATGACAGTGCACTCAACTGGCAGCAAAACTAAACTACTGATAGGTTTATAATACAATCAGCAGTGCGATTCTGTAACCATCTCACCGTGAAAACTTAGGTGAAGTGAGCGTGGTGTGAGCTGTCATTCCAACTAATATTAGGGATTGACACAATTGACAGCTCACTGTAAACTCACTTCACCTAACTTTTCACGGTGAGATTTCAGCCGATCGATTCTGTAAAAATCTCACCGTGAAAAGTTACGTCAAGTGAGCTTAGAGTGAGCTGTCAATAGTATCAATCCCTAGTATTAGTTGGAATGACAGCTCACTCCACGCTCACTTCACTTAAGTTTTCACGGTGAGATGATTACAGAATCGCACTGCACGCTAGGTGAAGTGCTAACTTGAGAGGTTCGTGACAGAACTGCGAATGTAGGCACTCCATCATTCACTTTAGTGAGTCGACGATTTGAACTTGTAGAGATTTCCTGTAGACTTGTTGCGGAGCGAGCAGTTTTAAAATTATTTCACAGTGATTTCACCACAGACCACAGTCCGTAATATTATAAGTGTGGAGTGTCCGTAAAGTTATTCAAATTCCTATAACTAAGTTATTAAATCTTATCTACTTTATTTACTATCTGAATAATTCCAAAAACACTTCGCTCATCGAAAACAGTCGAATTCCCCATTACCTACAGAAGAGAAAAAAAAATCCGCGTCGCCAGAACGCTAACGTTAGAAATGCTCATGGATTCATAAGTGCTGTGGAAATTGCTCGCCTCTGAGAACTCGTAAATATTGCAGCACGCTCGTATATAAAACTCATCCACCGCAATAAGTGGCTTTTATTGATCGCAAATAAGAGCAAAAACCTCAACACAACCTTTTGCAATTCAAATGTAGGTCTCGCTGTGGGAGAAATACGATTACAACTGGATAGAATTCTAAATGTATTACATGCCTCAAGAAATTGTCACTTATAGGTACATAGTTTGTCTCTGCGTACTTAATCTTGTCGTGTGAACTTGTGTCGTCACATTATTTTCCTTATACATTACATTATATTACTTACACATATACACTTTTGCGGCTTCCAGTTTGGAAAAGGGGTAAAAATAAGCAATTCCTTCGTCTGGAGAATTGCCAAATCCGCCATCGTGCCTAGTTCGAAATTCTCGTTCTTCGTGTAGAGTCCAGCGTGGGCGAGGCTAACAAAGGACATGGCTAAATGACTGCCCCAAGCATGTCTAGTAACTTCACATTAACTCGTAATATTTAAATATTCATTCATGAATTATTAAGCTTTTAATAATTTCCTAGCGCTTTCGTGAACTGTTAAACATAAAAAAAGTATCTTAGTTGCTTTTTTTGATTGACATGACAAGTTCAAGGGGAATAATAATACAGTACTGCAACTAGGGACGGGTCATGTCGCTTTTCTAAAATGTCAAATCAAACTATACTTATATCGATTTTTGGTAACAGGTATCAAAACGATTTATTTTCTGAAACTAAGAAGTGGCAATCAGAGTTATTGGCGGGAATCGATGGAATTCAATTCGGTGTCCTGTTTAGTTGCTTCTTATTGTGTTTTCACAGGGAAACGGGGTTGTTTCTAAGTGACAATCGACTCTATTCAATTCCACTCTTTTCGTATCAAAATCAAATAAAAATAATTGAAAGCTTCAGAATGTGCTTCTACGTTTAATGTACTACCTATTTTGTGTCGAAAAATATTAACTGAATACAGGTCGACAAAAACTATTTAAGTATATTTTTATTTTTCAACCCAATCGATTATTTTATTGATTCGATTACACTTGACGTTCAATCCCATCTCTATGAAAAAAAACAAACGTCAGATGTTAGACATCGTTGGAACACTGCCGTTTGCTTGTTCGTTGTGGTTTTTCATTTTGGATTTTCATTGACCCTCGCTTGCTTATTGTGTGTGCTTGCCTACCTACTGACCTCTTGCTACTCGACACGGACTTGACTTGCAATCAATTCATCGGATTCATCCTGCGATGCATAAACTGCGGTGTAACCAGGCAAAGGCTGCGGCAGCATATCGCCTCTTCATTGCCTGCTTTTCTACTCACTATCTTAGCACGATGGTTAACAATTGAGGTAAGTCATCTACAGCTAGAATCATTCTAGAACCGATAAATATAAGAAACATCGAACAAATGTGACTTCAAGTAGTTTACCGTGTTTTCAAAATACATAATGAACTCAATGGCAATGAATCAGAAAGACTCATCTCAACACGTCACGACTACAACAGACTGGTTGCTTTAGATGTCATAATAATCAAATGTGTAGGTATTATAAATGATTCATGTGGGTAATAAGGTAATTAAGTTTGTTCTAGGTTCCAAGGGATGCCAACATTTGTCATCCTTGTTATGAGCTGCTGAATTCAGAAGCAACTAGTGATGTACGTTTATTTGGTCATACAATAGTGCGCATAACTTGAGGCCGTTTGCAGAATTTACAAACGTCACATCCAGCTTTCTATTATCTAAATAAAATGTTTTTAAACACAGTGTATTTTTTTATCTTTACATACCCGTCCGGTAGCATTTATCATCTTCCTCTTCAGATATTCAGTTTCTCGGCCTACAAATCGTCAGGACTACTGTCCCTGACCTCTCTCTCTCTGGTTGTGTTATTGGGCAACATCCAATCAGAATGATTTGATCAGACAGACAGATAACCTAAACTAACTTTTTTATATAATGTTCTTATAAGATTCACAGAATAAATAAATTAATCGCATTTTTGTTTGTTGTTTTATTTCAATATCTTTTAAAGTAGTTTTGAGTATGAATGTCGATGGCTATAAGAGTAGGGGACGACCAACGAAACGATGGATGGACTGTGTGAATGATGATATGGTTAGAAAGGGGGTGACTACCGAGATGGCGGCTAATAGAGGAGTATGGAAGAAAAAGACATGTTGCGCCGACCACAAATAAATTGGGATTAGGGCAGGAGAATGATGATGATCTTTTAAAGTCCTTGGTTACTCACAGTATTCGTTATCTAGTTTAGGCAGGATTTTACAATCACCACATACTAATTAAACTAAGTCCTCCTGGCGCGTTTGTCTGTCTGTCTGTACGGATGTTTCAACAAACATATTTTGATGGGGTTGTCACTTCCGGAAGGTTTAGCTATACATTCGTGTAGGTTGTATTGACCAATGTAAATCAAGTCAGAAAAATCCTGCCGCCTGAGTGTTTTCTTGCGCGCGTTGCCCCATTCAGCGTCCAGAACCCATCTCTCGAGTACATTTACTATAGGGATTTGGTTTTGGACAAAAATCTAGTGTTGTTTGGGTAACACCTAGGTAAAAGTTCATAGCAATGTAATTTATTTGCAGTTTTTTATGCCTATTGACGTAGGAGTTACACGATTTCATTTTCAGGATTATAAAGATATAAAAAGCGCCTGAAACTTTTTCTGTATGAAATACTAATATTCAGCTATTCAGCATTACATATTGCTAGGTACCATGTCTAGACATTGCTGGAGATTCGTCCATACTTCGGTTTAGCCATCTCCTTTCTTCATGTACAATTCGACAGGGCGTTTCTTTCACGTATGTCTTCTTTGTTGTTGAATTGAGATGGAGGCTGCAAGCATCGCAGTACCTAGTAACTCTAGGTACTGCGATAATATGTTCAAGCGTTTCGTTAAGAAGAAGAAATAAGGTTTTTGTAAAGTTACGGGGATTTTATCACAGATACATAAAATACCGAAAAATATACTTCACCCGGGAAATATTTTTCATTGTCAAAAGTTTAGAATTTTTGGCTTAGGTTATAAAATATGTTTTCAGTCTCAGAAATAATATTCTGTATTTACGAAAGTATAACTGAAGTTTCAATGACACTATTTCAGCAGGTTGTAAAGCTCGGATTTTATTTCCAGGTTCAGAGCCCCGTGTTGGTGGTGGAGCTAAACCTGAACAGACTCGAGGGCACACAGCTCAGGGCACTGGGTCTGCTGTCCGTGTACGGGTTCAACGTGACGTATGAGGTGCGAGGAGCAGCGCAGTCGCCGGGACCCACTTCATGCAGCGCCATCGAGTGCAGACTGCTGGGGCACTGCTACGCCAGGCGGGATTATCAGTGAGTAACAATAAGTAAATACACTACACAATACATTACAGAAACTAAATTAACGATTCCATTACGTTTAAGTAGTCGATAAGAAACTATATCACAAGCAAGTAAGAAAGCATAACACTTCACGACAAAATATAGTCAGCGTCATACACTACATAGTAACAAAATTATGATGTACTTACACGACATAAACTGGTTGCGGATATTTCCACGCCATTATTTACAAAATTTATTGCTAACTCCACAATATTTTCCGCATCGCAGAGAGTTTTACTGTTCGTGTTTCGAGGGTTACTCCGGAGCGAACTGCGGAGAGGGTCCGCTGTGCCCGAGGACCTCTAACATGTGTAAGAACGGCGGCACCTGCAGGTGAGCCACCTTCTGTTTGCCAGCCTTCCGTTCACATTTTCTCATAATTTACGAATACTCGTAAGGTTGTTACCAGTTCCCTTGAATTCCTTCAATAATAAATGTATAAGTATTTGGAAAACACATTTTTTTTTCCGTGACTGATCTGTCCTGTTTTTGCGTCATGTATCCTCAACGTCGTCGGTTTTCCTTGTTCTGGAACTAAAAGGGGTTAGAATTATTACCACCAACTGAGGTTACATTGTTTTTTAGATTTTTGGCACATTTAACAATGTGGACACAGAAGTTTTATAAATTTGTATTTTCAGCTAGAGGCTCTCCTCTATAAAATGTTCATAATACATCAACTCAACTGTTATGTTATTCATACAACCATAATGTACAACTGTTATGTATCGACAGACAGATGGGCCCGGCCGCCGTCAGCTGTATCTGTGCGCCGGGATACACGGGCGACCTGTGCGAGGCGCAGCTAGCACCACCCGGTGAGAAATATTTTATCATTTCCGGCTTTTCACTGTCTAAAAAACACCACTGCCTCCTTGAAAGTGGGTTCATTACCATGTCTGTCTAATTTCGTTTGAAATAACATTCAAGATTTACTATCTAGAATTTAAACTTGCAATAATGTCTTGAACGTGATCAATATTTGTGCGAATTTTGTTTCAGAGTGCGGTATTGAAGAATGTTCTGAAGTTTGTAAGGAAGGAACAGCTTGTGACTGTAACCCGAAGGATACAGACTTCTGTGAGTGTTCACATTAATTGGTAATGCTAGGAACCGGTGACCAATTCCTTTAAGTAGTAGATTCCTACTACCTGCTATGTCACTATAGGCCAGTTCCTCAAACGAAAATTATCGCAAAATTATTGCGACAAATTGTCAAGCTGAAAAAAAAATATTGCGATTGGCTGTTGATAAATCATTCAACCTATCATAGCAGTTTATGTGCGCTGGCAATTTTGTCACATTAATTTTGCCATAATCTTCGTTCGAGAAACTAGCCCTAAGTATCTTAACGTTTGTATGTTTATAGCATCAGCACGATTTGAAACAAGACTGGAAGTAGTGGATCAAGCAGGTGTAAATATATCTCAAGAAGTTATAAAACAGGTACTTACTCATAAATAAAACCATAGAATAATTATAACTTGTCCAGAGAGAACATTTATTTAAAACAACTTTCTTACCTCTTTCAGTTAACAAGCTATTTAAATGCGTCAAACATTACATTAGAAGATGAAATAGAAATTCTAAACATAAGGTAAGTTTCTGTTCACGAGAGACTATGAAATGCTATAATCTCGTGATGGTGTATGTAAAGTCTGTGTTATGTGTCAGTGCGGTGACCGCGGGTGGCGCACGCGGGGTTTGGGTGCGCGTGTGGGGCGTGCAGCGCGAGGCGAGCGCTCTGCGCGCGGCACTGGCGCGCATGCGCACACATCATATGCGTCTGCGCACCGACGCACTGCACTTCTACATGCAGCCTGCACTTAGCTTGCACGTGAGTACCTGCTTATATGCCATTAATCTGTCGTTGTAAAACAATCACTCTCGGGACGTCCTTCTGTAAGATCTTGAACGTGACGAAATAATAGGGGGGTTAAAGTATAAAATTGCCGTTTTATTGTAATGGGTACTTCGAATTGACATAGAACCTTCATGGTTTGAGATTTTTGAGTAAAACTTTTTTCACATGGTACCTATGAAGTTCTTCTTTTAAAAATGTGCAACATTCGATTATCGACTTTCAGTTGTTTTTTTTATTCAGCTTAGACAGGAAAGATGGATACTTCAAAAATTCGAGTTATTTTTGAATACGAGTTCCGACACGGAACTAACGCGGCAGAAACAGCTCGCAATATCAATGTTGCGTTTGGACAGGGGACTGCTAATGAACGCATCGTGCGATTTTGGTTTAAACGCTTTCGTGATGGAAACTTTGATTTGAAGAACGAACTACGTGGAAGACCACCCACACAGGTGAATAATGAATTGAAAGAGATGGTGGAAGCCGATCCGAGCGAAACTACCCAGGAATTAGCGGCATGGCTTAACGTTACCTTACCAACATTGAGCTTGATGTTTTTCTAATTATTATTTTCCTTCTTTTTTAATTGTTAATCTTATTGCATAAATTTGTAATATTTCCTCCTGGGAGAGGGCACTGGCTCTTGTAACACAGGTTAACCACCTAGCACAAGTGTCAGGGACTTCACACAAATTGTAACCACTTTATGTAATAAAGATTATTATTATTATTATTAAAAACAATATTGACTCATTTGCGTCAAATCAATAAAATAAAAAAATATGAGAAATGGGGGCCTCATGATTTGAGAAACCGTGTTAACTCAACAGGAACTGCAATTAGAAACCATACGTCGCCCTCCGTATTCGCCAGACCTTGCTCCAACGGACTACTATTTTTTTCGTGATTTGGACAATTTTCTACGTGATAAAAAGTTTTCTTTTCGGGAGGCAGTACAAAATGCTTTCACACAGTTTGTCGAATCTAGATCACGAGAGTTCTATCGCAAAGGCATAAATGCCCTTCCTATTAGATGTCAGCAATGTATAGATAATAATGGTAATTATTTTGATTAAATAGGTAAGTAAATATGTTAAATTAAAAAAAAAACGAATTTCAATTGTTCAGTACAAATCGGCAATTTCATACTTTAACCTATTACATCCTCACTTAATTCACTTCCAAGTCTCATGACCATAACGAATCCAACAATCTTGCGCTCAGCGAAATCAACTTAGGAGCAATCATGAGAGCTTCAGGGAATTGGGGAAATTTTAGTTTGATTATTCCTAAGTGTCTATCTTCAGTTGATGAAAAAAATGGCTCGAATTCGATTTCCGAAACTGGATGGAGTTTCAGGAAAGTTTCGTGTAAGAAAACTTTAATTGTTTTAAACGATTTGTGTAGATAGTAGTATAGTAGATAGCCGCAGCGGAGAACCATAACTTGGAATATAGAACCAAAACTATAGTTCAGTGAGCTGACATGATGTCGTACTTAATTAAGTAAAGACCCCGTTTGATGGTTTTTTGAAGTCAGCCCATATTTGGACTATTTTTAGAAAGGGCACATTCAGCCTCTTTTATCCCTCTTGCGTGTACTTCATAATAGTATTAGTTGGAATTTTATTATTATAAAGACGGGAATGTGGTAACATGCCAAGCCACGGCGGAGTTCAGTACCTACTACAAGGTATTAACATTCTTAGCGCGGTAAGCTTAATTGAAAAAGTTTGTGGAGATGCCTTCATTTTAGACTCCTACGCAACTTTGATGCCCGTGTATGTATGCCGTGGAAGCCGACTGCTACGTCACTGTCAAAATCTGCAGCAGTAAGCTTAAATCCTGCGTTCAAATACTATTAATAAGCGTTCGGTGCCGTCTATAGCTACATTTGCCGTCGGTCCAGCACACACGCTACCAGATAACACTCGTTAACCTGGCTTAACCCTTTCTTTATGATGCTCATTGGTAGCAACACCCATACAGCGTTTCACTCTAATAAATCGTACTCGATAGATCGAACGACAATTAGGTTTATTACTTAAGATATTTTGTTAAGTTTCTCATATTTAAGTGAAATGTTAAACCAAAATCTTATAAACCGCGATTTATCCATTTCACTCCAACAAAACCGAGCGCAAGTCATTATTTATCAACGAAAACTAGAGTTATGATCGGTTCCTTTAAAGAGATATTTATTGAGATTGGATTTCATCCCCACTCCTTGAGAAATCGAGATTACACGCACAAAGTAATTTCAAAATTTAGACATATCTTATTTTCAAACTCTCTATTCATCGTAATCCTGAAAGGAAATTGAATTACAATAACGAACGCAACGTTATTGTAATTCAATTACTTTTACTAGGACATTTTCATTTGACTTCCTTTTGCAGTCTCTGGTTGTGAACCATCGTCCTGAAATATGGGAGGGATCGGAGTTTATACTAACCTGTATGGCGTATGGACCTCAAAACATCGCCTTCACGTGGTACAAAGACGGTGTCAAGATAAACTTCAATGGTACTACGAGGTAAGTGAGTGGGACTTCAAATGTATGTGAGGCTATATTTTCTAGTTTGACAAATTAAACCTTAAAAAAATAACCAGGTTGATACACCTAGACTCTCTTTTAATCTTAGTGAGTCTAAATAGCATATCCATCCACTCTGTGTATCTGCCGTGGATAACTATTATTGGCTAGTCATGTAATCCTAGATAAGTACCTAAGTAGTTAAGTTTTTAGCTGTTGTTATCCCTAAAAATAAATTAAATAAAAAATAAATAGACATAACGCACATTACCTAACAGACTGGCGTCAGACCGTCGAGTGAGCAACCCCGTGCAGTCTCGGCGCTTAACGAGCGCCCATCCAATTACCGACGATAATTATTTAACCGCACTGATTAATCGGCCAAACAAAACTGGTCGCTTCCTGGCGGTTTTATTTCGTTTTTAGACAGTACTAGCAGCGCCCCGCGGTTTCATCCGCATAAGTTACGATTCCGTGGGAATATCGGGATAAAAATGTATGTGTTAATTCTGGTTATAAACTAACTGTGTGCCAAATTTCATCCAAATCCGTTCAGTAGTATTTGCGTGAAAGAGTTACAAACATCCATCCATCCATCCTCACAAACTTTTGCGTTATTAGTAGGATAATATTATTAGTAGGATGTACACAAAAACAAGTATATTCAGCAGAAATGAGTTGGGTTTAAAACCCGACTCATTTATTTACTCGTTATTTTAAGAAAACTGTAATTTTTCATTGTACTTGGCAAAACGAGAAGACAGTACCTCCGCAGCTGGCAGAAAGTAAGCATTGCCATTAGAACGGAATTCTATTTTCAGAGACATTTGGACGCGCGCGGTGTCAGAAGACGCGCTCGGTCGTCGCATGTCAGTGTTAGGCATATCAGAGGCGAAAAGGCCCGACAGCGGGAAGTGGTCCTGTGCAGCAGACGATGCTGGCAGGAGACGATGTAGAGCGCTGAGGCTGACGGTGCTGAGACCACCCGATATACGACTCGTGCCTTCCACAATCTCTGTCAATAAGGTGAATCAATCTACACCGACGGTGAAATAAATTCTTATGTGGTAGTGACATAACAGTTGATATAAATATGTGTCAGGGTGACAACGTGAGTATAACATGTCTGGCGGGAGCGGGGCGGGTGCACGGCGCGCTAGGTTTCAGTTGGGCGAGGGAGAGAACGCTGCTGCCGATGGCGCCGGGCAGAGTGGTGTGGGAGGATCTTTATCCCGCGGGAAGCGTGCTCAAGCTTTACAATGTACAGGTATGTTATGCACTCTATTGCGTTGAATACGTTTAATATACAGAAATATTAGTAAGTTTTCTACTTTTGTACTATTCGAGATACCTTTTGGGTTTTTAAATAGAAATCCAGCGAGTTCCGATGTCAAGTATCATCGGTAGCTGGCACCAACACCAAAGGCGTGACCATGTGGGCTCTAGGAGCCGACGACGTAGCGTGTGAGAGCGACTCCTCCCACGGCTTGCGCTGGCCGAAGACTGCTCCGGGAGCGCACGCGACAGCCGTCTGTCCACCTGGTCACAGCGGAGAGACTACCAGGTAAGTGGAAAATAATGATTAATCAAAAACAAATAGAAAAAAATCATCATTCTCCTGCCCTTATCCCAATTTATTTGGGGTCGGCGCAACATGTCTTTTTCTGAAAAAAAAAACAATAGAAAAAAATAATAGTAATAAATATATTTTCTCTATCATTAGTAAAAGTTTTATGAAGGTAACTAATTTTCAGATTTTGTGAGCCGAAAACCGGACAACATGGCGTCAAGTGGATGCTACCAGATTTCTCTGGTTGTGTTGCAGACTCACTCAGGGATATTTATGAACAGGTAAATAAAAACAAAACGATATTATTGTGACGATTTTGTTTAAGCCTAACAAACAGTTAAAGCGTACCTTGTTGTCAGTTCACTCTGATATCGCTGGGCTACTCTTGGCGCGCTGTGTCGCACGTGTTGCGGCAGTACGGCGCAGTGCTGCGCTCCCTGGCGACACATCCGGGCGAGGGCGAGCCCCCCCTCACACATGCAGCACACATGCTGCACTACCTCATATCTGCTGCAGCTCAGCCAGCGGACAGGTACCACAGCACGGAACATCTGCTGCACATATATGACCACCTGCTCGCCCATCCTGATGCTTTCCTGGATGAAGAGGCAAGTAGTACTAAAGATTTAGGATGAAGCTGAAGCAAAGTCAATTTCAGTAGTTAAGAATGTTACATTGATTGGTCATACTACTTCTCATAGAAAATCTTCGATCTTCAAAACGCGGTTGTGGACACAGCAAGCATGAGGACTAGCTTTGACAAGCGTTACCACGAGTTCACAGTCACAACGAAACCAGTACACGAGGTCAACGCGGCGCACTTCGAGTTTCAACCAGCTCCAGCAGGCAGCGAAGAGTGGCTCGTGACGTCAGTAGGAGTGGAGCTGGCGGATAGAGCTGGCAATGCTTCCGTGGTCACCGTGCTGTATCATGATCTGGGATCAAGGTTGCCGTCGTTGAGAAGATACGTCGAGTATAAGTAAGGACCCCTTTAGGAATAAATAGTTCCGTTTTGGTATGAGATTTTTTTTATTATTTCCTATTGTTTGTTTCATTTATCTTTTAAAGTATTTCTTTAGTTTTGTTTTTATTTATTTATTTATCTTTCCTTCCTACACGGTAGTTGTAGCGGCAATTCTTGCAGGTCTGGCCGCGCGACAGAGTACACGGTAGCATCACAGCAGGTGCAGGTGTCAGTCAGCGGCGCAGGAGTTGATCCCACGCTTCCTCACACTGTCACTCTGCTGTTCGCGCACTCCAAGAATTATAGCGCTGTTGGTGAGTAAGACAGACACCTAAACAACGAACGACAACACTATGTCATCTAAAATGTACGCCCGCTCACGTAGTAGTTCTGTGTCAGCACCTCAGCTCGCGTGTGGAGGTCGGTCGCGCTCGGCGCCGCGCGTGTGGAGCACGCAGGCGTGTGAGCTGCGCATACCGGAGCGCACACACGTCGCGTGCCGCTGTCGGGGACTGGCGACCATCGCACTCTTCACTGTGGACAGGGAGACATTTGTAAGTATTATTATATAAAAGTGACATATGAGACTAATGAATTCAATAAGCACTCAAAAATGTTTTTTTCAGACAGGTACAGAGAATGACTTACGAGGCATCGTGAAGATCTCAGTGAGCCTGGGAGGTGCGATGTGTCTTGTGGCGGCATTGCTGCAGCTCGTCGGCCTGGTAGTTGGCAGTAAGACCAAGCTGCAAGTGCTGCTCAAAGCTGCTACTGCGGGCTTTCAGTCTGCAGCTATGTTGGCTCTACTTGAATGTGACACGAGCCAGGTGCGTTTAAACAACCTGGGTCCTGTGTAAATGCTTCAAATAATAAGTGAGTGAGGTGTGTTACTATGTCGGACAGAACGTAGCATGTCCGGGTGGCGTGGGCTGGGTGGTGGCGCTGTGTTGGATGGCGGGCTGCACCGCGTTATGTGCTGCGCCGCTGCTGCTGCACGCTGAGCTGGCTGCCACAGCCACCCGCGCGCCCTCTGTTGGACTACTGTGCGGTACGTGTGTGTGCAGACAGGCTGGTGTGCAGGGCCGGGCGTGTAGCTATACCCACTTGAACTGGTTGCAGGCGTGTGCACACTATGCTGGTTGACAGCTCGACTGTGGGGTGGTGCGCCGCTGCAGCTGGGTGCGGCCGCCAACACCGTGTGTGCTGCAGGCCAAGGGCTACTAGCCACACTCGCGCTCGCACTCGCGCTGGCGCTCCTAGGACGAGCACGAGAGCACAAGCTGGGGAGACAAGAGCACGTGCGCGAGCGAGCACGAGTAGTGCGGCACACGCTAGTGCTGCTGGTCACTACGTGCGCCACGCAAGCGGCCGGAGTGGCGTACGTGCAGCCCGCAGAGACCAGCATGCCGCACGTTGTAGCATTGGCCGCCGCCGGGCTGGCTAATGTGAGTCAACTCAACACAATGGCATCCATTTTTATTGTCATAGACCAATGAACTCTAAAATGTTGCATTGCTTGTCCAGGGTATAGCGATGTTAGTGTGCTACGTGATCATGGACGAGGAATGTCTGCAGGCAGCGCGGCGCCTGCTCACGCTTTCACACAGCGAGTGGCAGGACCCACCCGAGGGAGACGCCTCACACAGTCGTGAGTGAGATTCTTCTTTTTGACACATACTTTGCCACGATTTCGATGTACAGACAGCGTCGCTCCAATTTAAAAAAAAATACTTTCAAAAAGAGCATGGCATTATAGTCAATTTTTTTTGGCTTTAATAAGTGGTTGACGTTATTTTGGTTTTCTTCTCTTTCGGTTTCCTTCTTGTGAATGTTAAGCGCAGTGTCTACTTACTTCTAAGCTGTTGTCATCGCATTGTTGTAGTGTACATAAAGCAAGCTCGCGAGGTGGAGTGCTCCTCGTCTCATGTGTCGCCCGCTAACACCTACTGGCAAGCACCGACGTTAGAGAGCCCGAACACCGTGTACAGGTGAGAACTGAGGTACAACTTCACTGTCATTCAGACGTGATTGTGAGTTAATCTCTGACCTGAAAGTATCAGCTACATGAGACCTGACTTGTTCCCTCGTTGCTGCAGGCGCCAGTCGAGCGGTGCCTGTGTGGCGGACATAGTGCGGTGCGTGGAGTACAAGCACAAGGTGCAGTCACCGCGCACGCACACACGCGCACTGTGCGACCTGATACCCACAGGTAGCGCTATGTGGATACTTTTAGTTGTAGTAGACTTGGTACTAAGGACAGGATGTTGGTACTTTGAGAAAGCTCGAAAGACTTTTGGGTCATATTGTAGACCACTCCTGGTCACCTGTAATTTGACTTCCCTACCCTTTTCGGTTATTTGCATTGTAAAACATGTAGGTACGTAGCAGTACAAACGTTAGCGGTTAAACGTTATGCTTGATATCATACAACATAGTTGCACTGTGACTCCCGCAGACGTTGACGGTGTGCACGCGCACACACTGCCACACGTGTCGCGCGTGTGTGTGGAGCTGCGAGTGCTGCCTGTGTCGCACGCGATGCCACACGACACAGACACGCGCACATACACGGAAAGCACCGACACGCCCAAGGTAATTCAAGTTTCAAAGACGTTAATTCACTTAAAATGTCAACTTGAAGTCTACCAATCCAATTATAATTTCCCAGGAGAGCTGTACGATCTGCAGTCAGTCGACGCCCGACGTGTCGGCTCGTCCGATCAAGAGCTGCCTCAAGAAGCGCGTGCCACAGTTGTCGAGCAGCAGCTCGCTGCCGTCCATCCACCGCGAGTGCAGCGACGAACACAACCACTCACACATACAGCTGGTCAACACACACACACCAACTGACAAAGTGTTACACAAGATATCACATGACCTGGACTTCCTACTCAACAGGACGCCGCCGAGCCGAGTCGCCGACCACTGCTCACAGAGCATAGAAGAAGCGCCCACTTAGTAGTGCGGGATGAGTGATAGTTGGTGTAAGTAAAGTAGTGACATGGAAACAGGGATGTGATATGTGACAAGCTCAAAGATAATAATGTACATAATTATTGTAATATAGATTGTATAGATACTTAGGATAGATTTTTTATAATTTTGTAATGTATGTTCGTATAAACAATGAACAATTTATGCTTAGATAAAATAAAAAAGAGTTTATTTACATTAAACTCTTGTTCTTCACATGATAGATATGACCATTGTTAATTTCAACCTAAAGACTCGAGGGATCTCGAGGGAGGCTTACGTCTACTGCGGGTCGTAAGCCTCCCTCGAGATATGATTATTATATTTTTGTATATTTCGAAAATGTTGTTTTTTTTTAATATTCACTCACTAACGAACGCCCCAGCTTTGAACGGTTTTATGACTGCACAAAACATCAAGATTTATTTATCATAGTTAAGTTTAATGTTAGACTTTTAAACCTTCCAGAATAAATTTTCTGAATGATGGTGAACACCGCTACAAAATCCGTTGCGTAGTTTAAGAGAACAATGCACAAGTACATACACGAACAGCAACTATAATTTATAAAAATGTAATAACACTTCGTCCGCGACTTTGAGAATTTCTGCTGTTTAAAATATCCAAGAGAGAGCTCAGGAAAATAAGTAAATCGGGGACATGAAGAGTTAGTTGCTGTAAAATTTCGCCACATTACATTTTATGAGCTCTTAGAAACTAACAATGGCGGTCAATTGAAAGGAGTGAGTGGGTCGTTTTATATTCTAAACGGCATTCCTGCAGTGCGATTCTGTAACCATCTCACCGTGAAAACTCGAGTGAAGTGAGCGTGGAGTGAGCTGTCATTCCAAATAATGCTAGGGATTTACACTATTGACAGCTCACTCTAAGCTCACTTCACCTAACTTTTCACGGTGAGATTTTTACAGAATCGATCGGCTGTTCACTTTGATCGTGTGAAGTGGTGACTTTAGATAATATTTGAGTGCGGTTCGGTTATCTTTCATGTACACAAAGGGAAACTTGGAAGTGATGGACTGCTGAGCGGTGCGACTGAATTGAAAGCCTAGTTTACAAGAACTGATATTATGTAGGTATATTTTGTATTCCGATTTTGCTACCTAACCAGCGTGAAATTCTGAACTTAATCATCATCATCTGCCTAGCCTTTTCCCAACTATGTTGGGGTCGGCTTCCAGTCTAACCGGATGCAGCTGAGTACCAGTATTTTACATGGAGCGACTGCCTATCTGACCTCCACAACCCAGTTACTGGGTAATATGATACCCCTTGGTAAGACTGGTTGTCAGATTTTCGGGCTTCAAACGACCCATAACGACTGTCAAAGATCAACGAATGACAGCCGAGACCAACAGCTTAACGTGCTTTCTGTATGTAAAGATAGTCACCCATCCACGGACCAACCGCGGTAAGCATTGCTTAACCTGATCGATCGACCCGTGCGGTTGTTATTACTTAGCCACAAGCCAAATTCTGAACTTAATACAATTAATTTAAAACGAAATGTTAATCAATTAAATAATATAATAATAATATATTATTTAATTAACCCCGAAGATATGCAAATACAATTTTGCTTTCAGTTAGAGTAGGCAAAATAAATCACAGTGAGTCCGAAGATCCTCGTTTTCGATTAAGGGAATAACTTTTGGCAAGCCACCGCGTAAACTCGGGTACGCCATTGAGGGAAAGGCATTTTAGGTTCCCTACTATTAAAATACTCGCGTTATTTATCTGTCTAACTGACAAGTATGTTTATACAGTGATGAAGGTAGCACTAAAGGAAATTGTACTATAAAGCTCCCTGAATCCAAAAATGGTTTTGTATGTGTGTAAGCCGAATAACCCTCTGGAATCACAGACTTTTTATATAAACAGGGTAGTCCAAATAGTAACGTCATATAATTAAATAGATTCCTCATGCCCAGTTGTATCCGAAAATACCCCATCCATGTATGTTCCGCGATTCTTGTAAATATTTAAAAAATAAAAATTGTTTTTCTATGAAAAATATATTTTTTAATTTCTTGCAATTTTTATGGGAACCACTTTAAAATGCATAATATTAGACTCGGTAATGGCGACGTGTTATCGTAGCAGGTGATCGGTTGCTTTGGCGCGCACCCCGCGTTAGAATGTTGGATTTGGGTTGAAAATTATAATATCGTAAATATGATGTATTTACGATATTATAATTTTTTGATGAAATTTCATGATTTTAGATGAAATAGTATATGAAACTGCGCGTAACTAGGAATTCACCGGTTATTTAACAATTTTATAAGCTACTAATACGAGAATCATTTTTTTTTATTACATCGCAGTAGGTGCAAAAAGTAAAGTATTCTCCTCAGGGATAAAGTATCTTCGTCTTGAGCGAGATTGAATCCCTCGTTGCAATCAGGAGGCTAGTCTTAACGATCCCTCTTTACGCCCGTGACATTAAGGCATATATTCCTTTATCCCCTTAGTAATTAATCTATTATAACGTTGGTACCCAATTTTTTTCTTTAATGTTTAAAAACGGAATTATTATCTCGTGAAGCACCAAGGGCAGTAACATCAGAAGCACATTGAACGTAAGTATTTTCGCATTCGTACCGTAAAATTTTTGTTTTTTTTTTTCAAAATCTTTGTTACCTTTGTTTGTTGTTACATTCTGGTCGAAATTCGGCCTATGAT
This sequence comes from Apamea crenata, assembly GCA_949629185.1. Lineage (NCBI taxonomy): Eukaryota > Metazoa > Arthropoda > Insecta > Lepidoptera > Noctuidae > Apamea > Apamea crenata. Next base: position 5,136,891 of record OX451371.1, on the reverse strand, counting down.
ATTATTTACATAAGATCAAAGGCCGTTTCGATCAGATTGTATAACACGTCACATTAGACATGATTAATAGTAACTTGTGCGCGTTATAAAACGTTAACAAAGATTGTTGAGTCGTTAACATTATGTTCGCATGATGTAGGATTATCTTTGTTGGAAAAATTGTCTGGTGAAAACGGCTGGGAGCTTGATTAATGCGTTTCATAGTAAAAAATCTCACGTGGGGAATGAAGGGTGAAATTGAAAGACGTTTGGGATCACAATGATGATGTCCTAATGGATTCTTTGGCACATAAGATGACAAACACAAATTAGTTTGAATATGAAATGGTACAAAACTTTGCTGGGGCATTATTTTGTAAGACAGAAATAATTAAGTTACTATAAAGTCAGCACTCCAAACCGAAACTACGCTTCCTTTCACTATCAGGTTTGCTTCTTGTACTCGGTGTCTCTCTTGAAAGCAGTGCACTAGACAGAATGAGTGCCAAGTAAATATTCTAATTAGAGCGCTGGAGCGTATCAGTTTCAGGCCAAAAAGCTCGAGTAAGTCATGTTCACTCTATACGTACCGTTTGAGAGACTTTGTAAATGGATGAAATATAATATACTAAAATGTTGCATTGCTTGTCCAGGGTATAGCGATGTTAGTGTGCTACGTGATCATGGACGAGGAATGTCTGCAGGCAGCGCGGCGCCTGCTCACGCTTTCACACAGCGAGTGGCAGGACCCACCCGAGGGAGACGCCTCACACAGTCGTGAGTGAGATTCTTCTTTTTGACACATACTTTGCCACGATTTCGATGTACAGACAGCGTCGCTCCAATTTAAAAAAAAATACTTTCAAAAAGAGCATGGCATTATAGTCAATTTTTTTTGGCTTTAATAAGTGGTTGACGTTATTTTGGTTTTCTTCTCTTTCGGTTTCCTTCTTGTGAATGTTAAGCGCAGTGTCTACTTACTTCTAAGCTGTTGTCATCGCATTGTTGTAGTGTACATAAAGCAAGCTCGCGAGGTGGAGTGCTCCTCGTCTCATGTGTCGCCCGCTAACACCTACTGGCAAGCACCGACGTTAGAGAGCCCGAACACCGTGTACAGGTGAGAACTGAGGTACAACTTCACTGTCATTCAGACGTGATTGTGAGTTAATCTCTGACCTGAAAGTATCAGCTACATGAGACCTGACTTGTTCCCTCGTTGCTGCAGGCGCCAGTCGAGCGGTGCCTGTGTGGCGGACATAGTGCGGTGCGTGGAGTACAAGCACAAGGTGCAGTCACCGCGCACGCACACACGCGCACTGTGCGACCTGATACCCACAGGTAGCGCTATGTGGATACTTTTAGTTGTAGTAGACTTGGTACTAAGGACAGGATGTTGGTACTTTGAGAAAGCTCGAAAGACTTTTGGGTCATATTGTAGACCACTCCTGGTCACCTGTAATTTGACTTCCCTACCCTTTTCGGTTATTTGCATTGTAAAACATGTAGGTACGTAGCAGTACAAACGTTAGCGGTTAAACGTTATGCTTGATATCATACAACATAGTTGCACTGTGACTCCCGCAGACGTTGACGGTGTGCACGCGCACACACTGCCACACGTGTCGCGCGTGTGTGTGGAGCTGCGAGTGCTGCCTGTGTCGCACGCGATGCCACACGACACAGACACGCGCACATACACGGAAAGCACCGACACGCCCAAGGTAATTCAAGTTTCAAAGACGTTAATTCACTTAAAATGTCAACTTGAAGTCTACCAATCCAATTATAATTTCCCAGGAGAGCTGTACGATCTGCAGTCAGTCGACGCCCGACGTGTCGGCTCGTCCGATCAAGAGCTGCCTCAAGAAGCGCGTGCCACAGTTGTCGAGCAGCAGCTCGCTGCCGTCCATCCACCGCGAGTGCAGCGACGAACACAACCACTCACACATACAGCTGGTCAACACACACACACCAACTGACAAAGTGTTACACAAGATATCACATGACCTGGACTTCCTACTCAACAGGACGCCGCCGAGCCGAGTCGCCGACCACTGCTCACAGAGCATAGAAGAAGCGCCCACTTAGTAGTGCGGGATGAGTGATAGTTGGTGTAAGTAAAGTAGTGACATGGAAACAGGGATGTGATATGTGACAAGCTCAAAGATAATAATGTACATAATTATTGTAATATAGATTGTACTACTGCTGTTGTTGTTGATTGTACTTAGGATAGATTTTTTATAATTTTGTAATGTATGTTCGTATAAACAATGAACAATTTATGCTTAGATAAAATAAAAAAGAGTTTATTTACATTAAACTCTTGTTCTTCACATGATAGATATGACCATTGTTAATTTCAACCTAAAGACTCGAGGGATCTCGAGGGAGGCTTACGTCTACTGCGGGTCGTAAGCCTCCCTCGAGATATGATTATTATATTTTTGTATATTTCGAAAATGTTGTTTTTTTTTAATATTCACTCACTAACGAACGCCCCAGCTTTGAACGGTTTTATGACTGCACAAAACATCAAGATTTATTTATCATAGTTAAGTTTAATGTTAGACTTTTAAACCTTCCAGAATAAATTTTCTGAATGATGGTGAACACCGCTACAAAATCCGTTGCGTAGTTTAAGAGAACAATGCACAAGTACATACACGAACAGCAACTATAATTTATAAAAATGTAATAACACTTCGTCCGCGACTTTGAGAATTTCTGCTGTTTAAAATATCCAAGAGAGAGCTCAGGAAAATAAGTAAATCGGGGACATGAAGAGTTAGTTGCTGTAAAATTTCGCCACATTACATTTTATGAGCTCTTAGAAACTAACAATGGCGGTCAATTGAAAGGAGTGAGTGGGTCGTTTTATATTCTAAACGGCATTCCTGCAGTGCGATTCTGTAACCATCTCACCGTGAAAACTCGAGTGAAGTGAGCGTGGAGTGAGCTGTCATTCCAAATAATGCTAGGGATTTACACTATTGACAGCTCACTCTAAGCTCACTTCACCTAACTTTTCACGGTGAGATTTTTACAGAATCGATCGGCTGTTCACTTTGATCGTGTGAAGTGGTGACTTTAGATAATATTTGAGTGCGGTTCGGTTATCTTTCATGTACACAAAGGGAAACTTGGAAGTGATGGACTGCTGAGCGGTGCGACTGAATTGAAAGCCTAGTTTACAAGAACTGATATTATGTAGGTATATTTTGTATTCCGATTTTGCTACCTAACCAGCGTGAAATTCTGAACTTAATCATCATCATCTGCCTAGCCTTTTCCCAACTATGTTGGGGTCGGCTTCCAGTCTAACCGGATGCAGCTGAGTACCAGTATTTTACATGGAGCGACTGCCTATCTGACCTCCACAACCCAGTTACTGGGTAATATGATACCCCTTGGTAAGACTGGTTGTCAGATTTTCGGGCTTCAAACGACCCATAACGACTGTCAAAGATCAACGAATGACAGCCGAGACCAACAGCTTAACGTGCTTTCTGTATGTAAAGATAGTCACCCATCCACGGACCAACCGCGGTAAGCATTGCTTAACCTGATCGATCGACCCGTGCGGTTGTTATTACTTAGCCACAAGCCAAATTCTGAACTTAATACAATTAATTTAAAACGAAATGTTAATCAATTAAATAATATAATAATAATATATTATTTAATTAACCCCGAAGATATGCAAATACAATTTTGCTTTCAGTTAGAGTAGGCAAAATAAATCACAGTGAGTCCGAAGATCCTCGTTTTCGATTAAGGGAATAACTTTTGGCAAGCCACCGCGTAAACTCGGGTACGCCATTGAGGGAAAGGCATTTTAGGTTCCCTACTATTAAAATACTCGCGTTATTTATCTGTCTAACTGACAAGTATGTTTATACAGTGATGAAGGTAGCACTAAAGGAAATTGTACTATAAAGCTCCCTGAATCCAAAAATGGTTTTGTATGTGTGTAAGCCGAATAACCCTCTGGAATCACAGACTTTTTATATAAACAGGGTAGTCCAAATAGTAACGTCATATAATTAAATAGATTCCTCATGCCCAGTTGTATCCGAAAATACCCCATCCATGTATGTTCCGCGATTCTTGTAAATATTTAAAAAATAAAAATTGTTTTTCTATGAAAAATATATTTTTTAATTTCTTGCAATTTTTATGGGAACCACTTTAAAATGCATAATATTAGACTCGGTAATGGCGACGTGTTATCGTAGCAGGTGATCGGTTGCTTTGGCGCGCACCCCGCGTTAGAATGTTGGATTTGGGTTGAAAATTATAATATCGTAAATATGATGTATTTACGATATTATAATTTTTTGATGAAATTTCATGATTTTAGATGAAATAGTATATGAAACTGCGCGTAACTAGGAATTCACCGGTTATTTAACAATTTTATAAGCTACTAATACGAGAATCATTTTTTTTTATTACATCGCAGTAGGTGCAAAAAGTAAAGTATTCTCCTCAGGGATAAAGTATCTTCGTCTTGAGCGAGATTGAATCCCTCGTTGCAATCAGGAGGCTAGTCTTAACGATCCCTCTTTACGCCCGTGACATTAAGGCATATATTCCTTTATCCCCTTAGTAATTAATCTATTATAACGTTGGTACCCAATTTTTTTCTTTAATGTTTAAAAACGGAATTATTATCTCGTGAAGCACCAAGGGCAGTAACATCAGAAGCACATTGAACGTAAGTATTTTCGCATTCGTACCGTAAAATTTTTGTTTTTTTTTTTCAAAATCTTTGTTACCTTTGTTTGTTGTTACATTCTGGTCGAAATTCGGCCTATGATATTATTTACATAAGATCAAAGGCCGTTTCGATCAGATTGTATAACACGTCACATTAGACATGATTAATAGTAACTTGTGCGCGTTATAAAACGTTAACAAAGATTGTTGAGTCGTTAACATTATGTTCGCATGATGTAGGATTATCTTTGTTGGAAAAATTGTCTGGTGAAAACGGCTGGGAGCTTGATTAATGCGTTTCATAGTAAAAAATCTCACGTGGGGAATGAAGGGTGAAATTGAAAGACGTTTGGGATCACAATGATGATGTCCTAATGGATTCTTTGGCACATAAGATGACAAACACAAATTAGTTTGAATATGAAATGGTACAAAACTTTGCTGGGGCATTATTTTGTAAGACAGAAATAATTAAGTTACTATAAAGTCAGCACTCCAAACCGAAACTACGCTTCCTTTCACTATCAGGTTTGCTTCTTGTACTCGGTGTCTCTCTTGAAAGCAGTGCACTAGACAGAATGAGTGCCAAGTAAATATTCTAATTAGAGCGCTGGAGCGTATCAGTTTCAGGCCAAAAAGCTCGAGTAAGTCATGTTCACTCTATACGTACCGTTTGAGAGACTTTGTAAATGGATGAAATATAATATAGGTAATATATTTCTTCAAAAAATTATAAGGCATGAAAATTAGTACAGTTTTGCTTAAATGTAAATTATATTCCTAAGACTTACGTGCCTGAACTAGGTAATCCTGTGTTTCAATTATAAATGTACTTATGATGTCTGTATCTCGAGCTCTGTTGAAACTTATCCGGAAATATTTTCAAGACCTTACCTACTCACTTGTTGTCCAACTTTGATGCAATTATTTCTGATTCAAGAAATTATTTATTATTGTACAACCATATAAAGCTATCATTCAATTACCTGTGACCCATGTCAGGACGGGACATATCAGGTAGGCTACACCTGAGTATACTTGAAGAAAGAGTCACTGAAAGGGCCCCCTTTGATGTCCGAATTAGAAGTGTCTAGTGTGATTGTCGTGTGTATGTGAGGCGCATGTGAAGTGTGCACGTTATAAGTTATAGATCTCGGGAGAGTATAGGTTCGACATTGGTTCACGTGCGTGCCCCCGAGGATAGACGTGATCGGTTTGCGTGACGACACTCGTTTTCTGATAGTAGCACCATAACGATGGATGGTTGGTGATTTGACACAATATACCTACTATTATGATATACTAGCTTTTACCCACGACTTCGTCCGTGTGAAGCAACTTTCTTACATTTTTTTTCCGTAAGAACCATTCTCGTACTTCAAGGAATATTCTAAAAAGAATTAGCGAAATCGGTTCAGCTGTTCTCGAGATTTGCGCTTAGCAACACATTCAGCGATTAATTTTTATAAGAAGATTACTTACTCCATAACAACTATAAATGTAACCATATCTAACTATCAGATACGCTTATCCAGTGTTTAGTTTTCTCTGGATATTTCTGTTAATTGAATAGATCTGCAACAAGAATAAATTATTCTAATGAAGATCTCTGTATCGATGTTATATCCGCAGTCTGTAAACTGGCACTTATGTTGTATTGTATGTCGGACGGCAGGTTTGTAGGGGAGTTCAATGGACTATGTGTTGATCGAACAACAATGTATGTTGTTTACGTGAAGCATACATACATCTCAAGAGGCCTAACTAACTGGAGGACATTGTCCCTCAGATTGTGGCAAACAGGCTTTGATTAGACCAAGTCCTGTCTCACCAGTGGGTATACTGGTGGATTGGGATATAACAATACACTACAGAAGTAAACAGCTGCAGTTTAGTGCAACTATGGAAGGTGATCCTCATCATCTGCCTAGCGTTTTCCCAACTTCTATGTTGGGGTCAGCGTCCAGTCTAACCGGATGCAGCTGAATGCCAGTATTTTACATGGAGCGACTGCCAAGCTGACCTCCACAACCCAGTTGCTGGGTAATACGATACCCCTTCGTAAGACTGGTTGAAAGGTGAAAGGTGCTGTATCTTCACTATAATAATAGATAATTAGGTATTAAATGCTACTCCTTGCGAGGGAACTTGTGAGCGTTAATTAGGCGCCACCATCTACTCAGTACAAGGATAAGTGCTGATTGTCGTGTAGTACAAGACTACTGAAAATAAATACACACATATGAGATCATGAAATCGATGCAGGACTAAAATAAACAAATGGTCGCTTGGGACATTTCGCATTTCATCGTAATTATACAATACATAAATTAATATTGTTCATATTTTTTTATTCATTTTTATGACAATCTGAATGTATTTGTTTTCTTTTCTGTAAAGTTGTTTATCCAACATTTCAAGCGCTCAGCTTAGCATAGTTCCACTAAAAATATCTCTATTTTTATATAACTGAAGAATTTGTATTCTTTAAAGTGGAAATAAACCACTTGATCTTAATTGGAATCTAAGTGAAAGCAGAAACAATATATTTTATATTCTGAAGGGTTTGGGCACTTAGAAGGATAATTTTCCAAGAACGTAACTAGTTTGTAATAGCGTTCGGTTTCGTTTTAGGCTCTCCTCAGATAGGTCAAGTTTTACAATATTTTAAAGATGATCTAAAGCTTTCATCGAATTGGGACCAATCGTCACCTATTAGTACATTCATGACGTTAACACAGCTTTTAATACTTCACGTGACCCTAATTGACCCTATGGTTTACGAGGACGGTTGACTCGAGGACCCTGCTGCCATCTTACAAGGCTTCATGTATTCACGTTAACCAAAAAAACTGTTTTCCTTCGAGATCCTAATAAGGGTAAATCCCGTGTACCTAACCATTTGTGAAGCTTGCTTGTATAGGCAGAGACGTTAAAGAGAAGAGAACATTACCTAAAACAAAAGATTTCAGTAGATCCAACTTGAGTTTTCCTGTCTCGTTTTAGTTTATCAAATCTTGAAATAAATTTATTGCAGCCAATTACCAGCTGTAAATATAAAGGAAAACCTGATCTATTTTAGATGTCTGTTGTCACCAAATTGTTCCGCAAATTATTTCTACAGACTTCCATAGGATGAAGCGCTGCAAGCTGACACTATTATAACATTAATTTTGCAAGAAAGTTGTAATAGTATCAGCGAACAGTTAAAACGCTTTTGTTTAGCGCTACACAAGTGTCTCCTCAGCGTTTTCTTAATGAACGATAAACTTCAACAACCGCTGCAGTGTGCTCGTTAACTTTAACTGTTACAAAGGACTCGTTTCTCAATTATGTGCCGTGAGAACAACACAGCTAAACGTTGTTGCTAGAGCCTGTTGGTACACTTTATTAGGCAGCGCGGCACTACTGTAAGAAATAATAACACCTTTTTTGACTATTTTTTATTCCCCTTCGAGAATCGTATGCAAATCTACAGCGAATTGGTAGCCATTTCAAAATGCACGACAAAGTTGGCTCGACGAAGTTTTTTGTATTGTGAAACTTTTAATTATTGATATTCGAAAATGTTTTGTGCCAGTTACACTAACTGGGCTTTCAGAACACGTAAAATAGTGAGATTGTGAAGAGAGATTGTGAGAGTTGAAGTAGGCCTTTCATTGTAAATTATGCTCTAAACTTTGTTGCAGTTATCGGAAAGTTTACCGTATTGATGAGGCTTTAGTTTCAAATCGCACGCCGTAAGTCGAGTCATGAACATAGGGAAGTATTTCATTACGTCATAACAGACGTACCCACATTTCTGTAAACTACTTTCCCCAAACAATACAGACTGGTCGTCATCATGGCTGTGTATCGTGCTACAAACGCGGTGACGTCACATCCCAGATTGGACGGATGCCAAGTGAGCAATATTTATAGAGATAATACAAAGGCACGTGGTTTTAATCACGTTGAATTCAGAATTATAAACAAAGAATAAAAGTAAAAATTAGATCACGCTTGTTGGTTCAAGTCTGTATTTTTATTTCCAATCATATCCTATTGTGTTTTAAACAGTGGGTAACGTAAGCTTTGGCAATACGCAGGGGTGCATGTTAAACAAAAGCCTCATTTAACATGAACCATAGAAATTACGCCAAACGGCGTCCCTTTTTAAAATGGTTCTGCAACGTTTCCACACAACAATAGCTATATATAGTGACACACGACACACGGCCACATTACACGGTACCAATAAAATTCGAATGAGCGGTTTTTGTAACGATATGCAAATTGCAGCTTGTTCACGTAACAACGAGTGCTGGGTAAGCAAAATGTGTGCATGATGGCCATACACGGGACGCGTCCTGTGACAGTTTTGTTTTGTTTTTCTCGTCCACGTGTAAGCTTTACGGCACGTGCTATATGCTGATATACGAGCTGAATGTTAGTGGATCTAAATTATTTTTAGGTGAAACCCTTAAACCTAGAACTGAGTCAGGCCATAACATCGCTCTGGGAGCTTTGAAATTGAAATGAAGAGTTCCGAAATTACCGTGAAAAGACGTGCTTTAGAGCGAGAACATGACGGTGCTCAACCGCATGGCTTTGAGCTCCAGGTTTTAAGTCCTTAAATAACCAAACATACCTTTGAATCATCAGATCCGTAAACAACAGATAGCAGATTTGATGATTTAAAGGTATGTTTTATACTCATTAGAAGATGTAAAAGTGGGGCTTTAAACAAAGATACTTTTCTTCGAACCAGGCATAGGTTTTTTTTAAAAACCTAGACTCTAGAGTAATGTGTCTAGCTAGACCGTGTCAAGGATCAAATCAAAAGGTGTTAAAATAATAACTTTTGTTATCTAGAGAGTTTTGTTGGAATTTGCAAATTTTCCAAGAAAAGTTCAAAACTCTGTCAAACTCGTAACTTAATAAGATTGAGTCTACACGAGCGCAAATCAAACGAAGCGTTAAATCAATTCAAGATTTATCAATCTGAATTCACAAAAAAGGTTCCAAGAACAAAGAGAGACGTTATTGGTAAATTAATTCAGTGACATTTATCAAATTCGACTGATTTTATTCAAACTTTGAATGCCAGAGATGATCGTTACGTAGCTCTACAGACTGAACCGTAACCTCTTGAATCATGGGAATAATAGCTATTTAAAGAATATTTTTAATCATCGATAGTATGATCCGGACCTGCACCCTAATTGCGTAACACACGATCAATCGGAATCGGTTTCATTTTGACAGTTCAACAACATTCATTGCGTTATTTACGTGTTGAGCAGACAAATTTTTCGAACTTATGAAGCAATGGATTATCAATTTGCTTCAAAATGATTCAGATTCCGATTGATTGTGTGTTACGCAATTAGGGTGCATGTTAGACAAAAGCCTAAGGGCTGATTTTTCAATCGACAGATATTTTTATTCGTGGAATAAAATTGACGTCTGACAGATTTTGTATGGAAGAACTGTCAAAAATTCAAAATGATTGAGGAATCAAATCAAAAATTTTGAATTTTTTAGGCATCTAGCCTATTATCTTATCTTATGTAAATTAAAAGTAATTTACATAAGTTTTTTCAATGGTTATATAGGTCGGAAAAAGCCTTACTACTACAAATTGGGGAACATTTATAACCCCAGCCGTAGAAGCACGTTAATTGACGTTGTAGAACATTAGTACTGAACACACATTCGCTAACTGTAAACTATCTACAAGTTTACTGGCGAGAGTTTTAGCTTTAGTCGAGATGCGGTATAGTGAAGGGAAATACAGCTGCAGGTGTAGGTTAAAAACTTCAGCTGAGATTCGCGAACGCTATTTTTCACAAAAGGTAGAATATTTAGAGCAGTAAAAGTACTTTTATGGTCTCTATTTTGAGCCTTAGTAGCATTATATACAATTGAGCACGTTAAGACGTTGGTCCCGGTTGTCAGTCTCAAAGCCAAACCAAACATAGTTGGGAAACGGCTAGCGAGAAAGAAAAAAAAGAAAGAACCTAGAAATAGAAAAATAATAGAAAAGAGAGAGGAATAGAGTAAAGTTCTATGCAGTCCTTTTACTAAATAGGCCCTTTTATACTAAGACTCCAAATACATTCAAGAGCTCGACTTTTGACAGTATAGCAACACCACGTGCATGCTATACATATTTCAATGTGACTGTATTTACATTAGATCAATATAATATTATAGTGATCACATTCAAGAGTTAGTTTTAGTTTCCTAACAATAAGCGAGATCTTCTATCAATTTTATTCGACGATTCGTGATTGGCAGTCACGAAATGTTAAAACTGTTGTCTTATAATATTGCTAAGTTCGTGGAATTTCACCTCTTCGCTGCACTATTTAAGTTAACCTCATTTTGCAAGTGTGAACAGTTCCCACTAGATTACTCAAGGTGTTCAGGGTTTATTTGTTCTGTTCAACTCGACTACACCATTCAGTTTGGTGCACCTCGACATAAGTTTAGCGCGCTCACTTTGTACAGTCAGTAAATTGTTGGTTGCAATTTATGTTTTATTTACATTCAAAGTTAACAAAATATATATATTTTTAAGCCTTTTCCTATTTCTCTTTGTGACAAATGGTTCTTGAATATGTCGTGAATGAAGCCATTTGATTTCAAATCGTACTGAGAAAAATGTCAATCAAGTCGATTCAGCAACTGGATTTATATGAAAATTCTTTCGGTTTTATTCGGCATTTGAAAGTAACTTTCACCTCCGTTCTCCGTTCCGTTCCTTCGTTCCTCCGTTCTTTCCGAAACTAAACGTTTTGAAAGATGTCTCTAATCTAGCGAAATTACGAGAGAAAGAAGGAATCCTTTCTTCGTAATTTCGCTAGATTAGAGACATCTTTCAAAACTTTTCGTTTTTAAAACACAAGACTTCACAATGAACGATTAAACCAAAAAATATTTATTTTTTGGTTTATATATCACCAAAATGCAAAAGTAAAAAAATACAAACTCTATTTACCTTAATTATTTAATTTCGTCACACGGACCAAAAGTTTCATAATCAAGACCTTATGCGGTCTTTACTTCGAGGTATCCAATTTTCTTGAAACCAAATTAAAACTGTAATACCTACACGCATGTCGCCGCGATAGACGTCGTCAAGCCGAACTGTTGATACGTCTAGGGAGTCATCTCCTACTAATGAACAAAATGAAATTAACCTTTTCGTGGTCCTGTCTTGCTATTTAACGTGGATTTACTAATTAATGTATTTTCGTGACAAATTGTTTAAGTAATTGCTTCGGTATTTCGGAGGTGACACTGAATAATTAATGTAAGAATTTTGTTAAATCTCACTGGTTTTATGATTCATCATCTGTTTCTACTGTATCAGTGCGGCAAGTAATCTTCATTCAAGCCAATTAAGATGCAATAGTGTTTATCGATAGTGAATAAATACCACTTAAAGAATAGCGTAGAATTAATTTCAAAGTGCCGTGTCTCTAACGAGACGATATTGCACCCCCGAGGCAGAGGAACGTACAGTAAAGTAGCAAAGTTCAACTCACTGCGGCAATTTGTTCATTAGAATTGCATACTTTTTTACAGAACTATTCCAGAAGCCTGCAATTGTATGCTGGTTTAGCAAAGTGGGATTTCAAAAAAAGGACCTTAGCAGTCCCATCACAAAATGAATGGTGTAAAAAATCTAATGGTTGCCCATTTTAGATTTTCTTTCCTTTTTCCATGAAAGCACTAAGCACTTTCGTAAAGGTTTAAATTTTCTAATACTTTTCTCCATCATTATTATTAGTCATTAGAAGGAATATGCGTTTTCCGAGTTAAATTGTGGAGTAAGAAATGGATCACGACGGTCAAGAAAACATTAAAATTGAGTTTATTGTAAAATTATACTCAGACTTATTTCAAGTCTGTTTCCATCCTCCGGGTAGTTATACGTCCATTAGTGATTGTTGAACGGATTCTGCTTCAATTTTTACTGAGAAAAGATTTATGAAATTAAAATAAATTAAAAAGTAATGAAATGACCAAAAAATCCAATCTGCCTAGTCTTTTCCCAAGTACGTTGGGGTCGGCTTCCAGTCTAACCGGATGCAGCTGAATATCAGTATTTTGTATGGAGCCTGTGTGACCTCCACAGCCCAGTTACTGGGTAACTCGATACCCCTTGGTAAGACTGGCCGTCAGATTGTCGGGCTTCTCGACGACCTGTAGCGACTGTCAGAACCGGCAAGGATGATAGCCGGGACCAACGGCTTAGCGTGCTTTCCGAGGCACGGAGGGGTATTGATATGTAAACGTCACCAAAACACGGACCAACCGCAGCAAGCTCAGCTTAATCTGATCGATGGAACCGTGCGGCTTGTATTAGTTAACCACACGCCCCTCCCAAGCCCAATGAAATGACCAATAAAGACCAAATCATTCAATATTGAATTGCTTTTAATATTGAATTAAAGCACTCTCGAATTAATGGAAAGCAATCCAGCGGTTTATCGAAACAAGAATTTACATTGAAGTTCATTACGTTCACAAATGTATTCGCGGTTAACAAATCACTTTGAGTCCTTTTATCCATTGATACCACAGAGGATCTATACAATTGTCAACTTTTTATATTGCGTACGAGGCTTTTGACTCCGTTGTATGTGTTTATTTTATTTGTAATGTGCGTTTTGTTTGCTATTTTTTTCTTTTCTTTCTTTTTAATTTACAAGTGTATTCGGTCAAGGATCAAGTTCTTCAGGTGTAATACAGCCTCTGAAAAACGTCCGCAGTAACCACAAAAATAGTTCTGGATTAAACTGAAAATACTTCGTGATGTCTAATCATATGGCATTCGAAAGTTCTCGAAGCATAGTGGATGCAAATTATACAATACATAGCAGTAGCAAGCAAAAATGGACAACTAGCCCTAAAAATGTACCTATACAAATATCAATTTAAAACAAAATATTTTCTTTGGGGGCCTGATTTATGGCAATTTATGATAATCAAGGGCAGGAAAAAGCGAATTCAGGTCAAACCGTTCCGACTGATCTTTCGCCAATCCTACAGAGTTGCCCCAGTCTTTATTTTCGTTTAATCGGCTCAATGTGAAGCCCTAATTTTGGGCCAAGTACCAGGAAAAAACCTACAACAGTCTTTCTGTTACAAGAGTATTTTGGCGCCCGAATGACGTTGACAGTGGGAGGGGGGTATATAAACATTTGTGACATGTATTGAAAAAACCAAATCGCGTCGTGAGTTCCGATTTTGGCCACGGGCTATATGATCGGTGAAACAGAAAAACTAAAGACTTCACTCTATACCCTGTCCACCGTTTTACTGGTTAACCGTTTTTGACAGCTGTCTTAGAACGTAAATATTCCAGATTACGTAAAAGTTAACTTTAAAAAATAATGTTTATATATAAACTGCCTTATCTTATTCAATTATCTTATTTATGGCTTCTTACAGACATTATAATACCGTACGTGTATCAATCAATGCATTGTGTGTTGCTGCAATCACTAGTACCATCTGTCAAAAAATGGTTTACCTAATGGACAGAGTATAATTGCGTAACACAGTTTGAATCACAATGCGAGAATTTTGATGGTTATTTCTAATCTATTGCTTCATAACTTAAAATTGGTCTGCTCAACAACGTAAATAACGTAATGATCGTGGGGGAGCTGTAAAAATGAAAACCAATTGCGATCAATTGTTTTTTTTTTTTGTATATTACGCAATTACCCCACCCGCCGTATTAAGCAACGAATTTCATATCTTGGTTTGTCAATAACGGATAACTATTATTATTATTATTTATTTATTTCGAACACAAATGATTCATATTGTTGTTAGTAACACATTTAAAACTACGTTAGTAACACTCTGAGCAAAAAACTAAAATAAACTCATCATCTGCCTAGCCTTTTCCCAACTATGTTGGGGTCGGCTTCCAGTCTAACCGGATGCAGCTGAGTACCAGTATTTACATGAAGCGACTGCCTATCTGACCTCCACAACCCAGTTACTGGGTAATACGATACCCCTTGGTAAGACTGGTTGTCAGACTTTCGGGCTACTGACGACCCGTAACGACTGTCAAAGATCCACGAATGACAGCCGGGACCAACGGCTTAACGTGCTTTCCGAGGCACGGAGGGGTCTTGGTATGTGAAAATGGTCATCCATCCACGGACCAACCGCGGCAAGCGTAGCTTAACCTGATCGATCAAACTAAAATAAACTATAAAAATACTAATTCATAAACCTATAACTATAACTATGCCCGCTTCCCGCTGCACCAGACCTGCAGCTGTGCATACGGGTCCAGTGCCCCAGGAACGGGCAATCTGATTTATTAGATATATTGGATTAACTATATTGGTTATTCGTTGATTATGGTTATTCGTTGAAATATCTGTGCGTTATTTGTACTTAAATTACTTTTATTTATTTTTCGTGTTCTAGGCCTTGTTCTATTTTCGTTCTCATGAACTAAAACACTTAACCTAACGCATCCGATAGCGCATTAGGAAAACCCTGCCTCTAGTAACTTATAGAGCTGGGAAATGCTAACGCAAAATCCAAAAATATTTCTTCATCGTCCATTTTCGGATTCGAATATTGTAAAACGGATACTAACTCCAAAGCAAAACAGAATGTCTTGTAACCCTGTCATCGATCACAGGAACTTTGAAAAAGAACCCATTTAACATCGGATAGTACCATCGGCTACCTACTTCGGAAACTAGGAACAAATTCTTGGGAAATTGATAGATGGCCAGTGGCCACTCTGGGCGAGAATATTGGCTATTTCCCAGAAACAAAAAGTTGTTTTCTTTTTGTGCGTTCGAGGTACATACTAGTGATAAATTGTTGCAGTTAACTATTTCGGAGCATGCAGCATAGTAACGAAATGTTAAAGCTCTGTTTACTTTTAAATGATTTTCACACTTTTTTGTGACCTACTCACATAGCTTTGCCTACCGTGTTCTTATTATTTTAGTTTTACAGAGTCCTGGATTTTTTATTTTATTTATATAATGCAATGGAAACACAAACAGTAGTATATGAAAAATAAACAGAAAAACTTAGCAATAAACTTAACAAATACTACCCACCTCATCATCTGCCTCCAACTATTTTGGGGTTGGCTTTCAGTCTAACCGGATGCAGCTGAATACGAGTATTTTACATGGAGCGACTGCCTATCTGTACGAGTTACTCTGTATATTGACCCTAACTAACTCGTCCTACTTACAGTGAAACGTTGCAGTTTTTTTTACAACATAAAGTGTACATTATTAAATGTTATTTTTAGTAGCAATAAAACCTTTATACCAATTGGTTGTTTACTCACACAACATAAAATTCAAGAAAACATCCCAAGACACAACATCAACATAACATTTTCACTGTTGGGAGTTACGCCCCAACACTATCTGACCTCCACAACTACCCATACCCCTATAGTATTGTAGGTAGGTATATTGGGAATGGCTATTTCCATGAACATCTATATATATAAAATTCAAAGTCCTGACTGACTGACTGACTGACTGACTGAGACATCAACGCACAGCCTAAACTGCTGGTCCTAGAGACATGAAATTTGGAGGGTGTATTCTTCGTGAAGAGTAGGTATCCACTAAGAAGGGGTTTTTCGAAATTCCACCCCTAAGAGGGTGAAATGGGGGGATTTTGTTTGTATGAAAAATCTTATTCCTTGAGTTAATAAACTTGAAACTTGGCACGAATACTTATCTAAGTAAATTATGAAGTTGGGCATTTTTTGTTTTTATAAACTACCCCCTAAAAGGGGATTGGGGGGTTTCAAAGTTTGTATGGAAGAATTTTAGCGCGCGGTCCGATTTAATCGAAACTCAGTATTTATACCTAAAATTGAAAGGAAAGAATAATGTGTATCAGGGTTTTTCGAAAATCAACCCCTGACGGCCTGAAAAGGGGTAGCCAATTTTACAGGGGAAGATTTTACAGCGTGGCTTGATTAACTCGAAAATTGGTATAAATAATCTTTGAGACAAGTTATGAACACATCCCTAATGATTTTTCAAAATTCCACCCCTGTGGGGGTGAAAAGCGGGGATACAATTTAAATGAAAAATCTTATTCGTTAGGTTAATAATCTTGAAAATTGGCATGAATACTCGCCTAAGTAAGCAATAAAGTTTATCAGTATTAGTTTTTCAAAACTACTCCTCAAAGGGGATATAGGGGTGTTAAAGTTTGTGTGGAAGAATTTGAACGCGCGGTCCGTTAACTCGAAACTCAGTGTACTGTGTGTGTACTTAAGACTAAAAATAAATAATAACACGTATGAGGGTTTTTCAAAAGTCTACCCCTAACAGGGTGAAAAGGGGTAGTTAATTTTACAGGGGAGGATTATAATAAGTGGCTTGATTAATTAGAAAATTGGTATAAATTAATCTTTGAGTCAAGTTATGAATTTTTTAAAATTCCACCCCTGTGGGGGTGAAAAGGGGGATACAGTTTATATGAAAAATCTTATTAATTTAGTTAATAAACTTGAAACTAGGCAACAATACTTGCCTAAGTAAGTAATAAAGTTTATCATTATAAGTTTTTCAAACTACCCCTCAAAACCGAAGTTTGTGTGGAAGAAATTGAATGCGCGGTCCGATTAACTCGAAACTCAGTATTGCTACTTTCGACAGGAAATAATTAATAAAAAGTATGTAAAGTTGTCGAAAATTGACCCCTGGCGGGGCAAAAAGGGGTAATTCGGTTTTTAGCGGAGGATTTGAACTTGAAACTGTATGTTACATTTTCACGCCTAAACCACTGAACTTCTTATTTGGCAAAGAGATAGATGGCATCCTGGGGAAGCACATACTTTTTATCCTGGTAGCACGTTCCCGTGGGATAACTTCCGACATCCACGCGGGCGAAGCCGCGGGCAGAAGCTAGTAATATATATACCAATCAATTTGATGGAACACGTAAGAGTAAGTAGGACTTTCTGTCACAATAAATACTTTTTCTTTCTTAGGTCAATATTAATTAGGGTTCCGTAGTAAACAAGGAACCCTTATAGTTTCGCCATGTCCGTCTGTCTGTCTGTCTGTCTGTCTATGCGCGGTGTAGCTCAAAAACTATTGGTACTAGAATCTTGTAATTTGGCATGAGTATACACGTTAATGACGCCGAAAAAGTGGTAAAATAAAAGTTTGAAAAAAACAATTATTAAGGGTACCTTCCCTACATGTAAAGTGGGGATGATAATTTTTTTTTCGTCCTTCCCATAGTGTGGCATATCGTTGGATAGGTCTTTCAAAAATATTAGGGGTTTGGGAAGACCGTTTTTTGATTAAGTAAACCGTTCGTGACTTATCAAGCTTTAAAGTACCAATTTTCGTTAGAGTCAAGTGTCCCCCCCTCTACCAACTAAACAGTTGTGGTTAGAAATTCAAATGTCACGGCAGTAGTACCTATATATAACGAAGTTTAAAGGAAAGCTATCACACTTAAGTGGGCTTTACAAGTTTACGAGTAATAGTCGACGAATTGTATTTGACTCGAAAATTTCGAACAACTCCATAGAATTCCTCAATTTCATTTTTTGTGACAAGTGAGTAGTGTAGCTCTGTGTCCTGTATTTAAATTCAAAACACCGGCTATGACAAGTCTTATCCAAATCTTGGCACGCACTTGGCTGTTATAAAAACTACGGAACCCTACACTGCGCGTGGCCCGACACGCACTTGACCGGTTTTTTTTTCTATCGGGTCGTTGAGACACAGATAGTCACAGTCTGGCCGCATAAAGTACAATGTTATATTATGATAGATACTCGTACTATTTGTCTGGCAAAGTTCCAGTCTGGGTCTGTAATTGGAAATGTTAAACTGAACGTCTGACTAAGTTCGGTAATACGCAATTAAGAATTTTTTATGCCTCGTCCAGCTTATGAACTGTTCTCGTCTCGAGAGTAGTGGGCGTACGTTAATACTCTTATAATATTGTAAAAAATATCATATTTACATACTCTTCATAAGCCATTCATGGCTAAACATATGTAAAATAAACGAAAGCTTCTTATTTTTAGGGTTCCGTACCTCGAAAGGAAAAAACGGAACCCTTTTAGGATCACTTTGTTGTCCGTCGGTCCGTCTGTTTGTCAAGACCCTTTTTCTCAGGAACGCGTGGAGGTATCAAGCTGGAATTTATACCAAATACTCAGGTGCCCTTAGAGCTGTGAAAATCAAACTTCTAAGCCAACGCAATCAAAAGATACAGCCGTTTATGCCGCAAATTTCCCCAAATTTTCGACACTCGCAAGAGAATCAAAACCTACAGGGTACTTTCCGTGAACTTAGAATCTTGAAATTTGGTACGAAGCAACGTCTTATAGCGCAGATAAAGGAAAAATTGCGAAAACCGTACATTTTTAGTTACATCATATAATAAAAATATTTTTAATAATTTTAAATTGTACGGAACCCTCGGTGCGCGATTCCGACTCGCACTTGGCCGGTTTTTTTAGAAAAATGTATTAAAGAACAAGTTTTGTTACGTACTTAGTTGGGCTTTGCGTAATCTCAAAGAAAGTAGAACTTTTGCTAATATTTCCCCAGGGTACGAGCTAAACAGTTTCAAAGGCTTTTGTAAAGTTTTTAGTAGAAACTGGACCTTATATTTTTCAAAGACTCGCGGAATCGCTTAGAACAGTTCCTAAATAACTCAAGTGTGGCTGTGACTAAGGAATCTTTCTGAGAAGTTCATGAAGTCGTGGTCATCAAATTCAATTTGAGCGTGTTTAACGTACGAAACTAGGTTTATGATGTTATAATTTAGTCAAGTTCGATACCGAATAGATCATAGTAAATATGAACATTTTGGAAATGTAGTATATTGTTGTTTAAAAAATATATGTTTATTTTATAATTTTGAAGGGATATCTATGACAACAATTATTTTCTTCAGTATCACAGCTTAGCAACAACGTTCAAATGGTTCAATTACATGTCAGTCTAATCTGATTGTCATCGTTAGATAACCGAGCCCACAAAAACTTTGGTTTCGTTAAACTGTGACAATTTGTGCACAACTAAAACGCGTCACTTTTGGTGTGACAGCGAGGGTAACACCCCGAAACGGGCAAAAAGTCGACAGCTGCCAACGACGGAAACAAATCGTCATTCGTTTTTAGCGAAGCTGTCCTCAAAAGGGGCATTTACAATGTTCTATTTATTATCCATAACGATTCAGGACGCCGTTGCTCTATTAATAACAGATAGGAGACAGCTCGCGACTGCTCGACGGTCGACAGTGAACACTTCATTATTTCTAGTGGAGATGCGAATTTCAGTGTTATCATTTCTTCAAAAAATACCAGCAATTGTAACGGTATGTGAACGGGGATTATCTTTTATCATTTAAGGTATTTATGGTAACATTGATTTAATAAATACCAGTAAACTTCTTATCGAATAACTATTTTATGTGCCTCTTTCCTACCATCGATATCGCAGACTCCATTATATCTTTTTACAAGACCCTATTTTTTATGGCATCGTATACTAAGTTATGTCATGAGAGATTGGGAATCTTGATCTACTGTTCCTCCACGAAGATTTGCTTAAAAATTTATGATACAGTTGAATAAAATAGACCAATCACGAAACGAAACCTGAAGTTATCCCTTGTACTTGGATCAATCGATACTACCATGACACCTCATTGCTTGGATGGAAGATAATGGAAATTGAACAGAATCGCTTCTATGATTCGGAAAATTGCAATTGTGACGGGCTACGCGGTGGCTACGACGTAGCACACGTGACGTCACCGCTACGCTTGCTACAATTGCTACGCTTGCTACAATTGCTACGCTTGCTACAATTGCTACGCTGTTAGAACTTTGATGTGCAAACATCTATTTTGCCGGTAGCAAAATCATTTAATAAATAATTTCGGAACGGTAGTCTCTTTACCTATCTATAAAATATAAAAGTTCCTCAATTTAAACATTATGGTAAATTTTCCTAAATAATAAACAAACCTTCCGTAATTTAAACATTAAGGAAAATTTACGTAAACAATAAACAATTGTTTCTCAATTTAAGTAAGGAATATTTTCGTTGCTCGACCTACCTACAAATCCATCTAAAATTAAACCACAAGTCGATCGAGGTATTCCAAGAACCAGTTTATGTTCCTACAATGAGCTGTTCGTGAGTGTAACTTATGTATTTTTAGGATTTATTCGATATTTCGTATTCCTTTTACGTTATCGTTTTCATAAGCTCTGTAGAAGGATATCAAATAGGTACATAATACAATATAATATTTTTATTGATCGGACTTTTATTGACTGGTTAAAATGTTGGCATATAATTATAAGATCACACGTGCTTTCCGAGGCACGAGGGCTAAGAAATGGCCAATGGTAAAACCCAATAGCATTTTGCCCGAATTGGGAATCGAACTCAAGATCCCAAGCTGAGCAGTCGCGCTTGCGAAATGAGACCATTGGGGGCAGTCAATGGTCCCGCGCTTGATCTCTTCCCGGCCGTGTCAGATTGCGCGCCTTCCCATTGGACTTTGAGAGTGAGGGAAGAGAAACTGCACCTGTGTCTGCGCACACACTTGTCCATTATAATATATCCCACGCCAAAGGCGAGTCTCCGTTGAGATGGACGGCCATGGCCGAAATACGGTGCGGAGGACTTTTATTTTTACTAATAAAAAAATGTCCTCCGCACCGTATTTCGGCCCGGCACCGTATATCAAAACGAGTACGATATTTAATATAAACCCAATAAGAAGCTTTAGTTTTTAAAAGAACATATAATAAAATTGAAGTGTTTTTTAAGAGTGTTGTTATTGTACCTGTATATTGCTTTTCTATCGTGTTTTCCTCCGAGAGTGGGTGTCATTGGACCTCCCATTTACAGAATAGAGAGAGACAGAACCTATTTATTTATAGGGTAACATTTAGGTAATTAAGAGATAGCAACAATTTTTCTTGTAATATTTTCTTGTTAATATAGATGAATAATTTTGATGGTATTTAGATTGTTACTTAGTAGTACAATCGAGCTTTATTAGCGTATTGAAGTGTTGCAAAAGTTGTTCATCATTTGGTGCTTTTTTTATTTCAGGTAAGAAACAACACATAACAGGCACTACGAAATAGAACTGAGATTAGACCACAGTTAAATCGGCCTTTTCAGATCGCGTCCTAAGCAAAAGCAATCGTCGCGCGAGTATACGATCATCGCGCTCATATATCACTTTTTGTACACGAACCGGAACACGTGGTCGCGTCGACAGACGGTGCCTTTCGGTTTTCCGAAAAAAGATAACATATGAATGCGACGATCGCGTATTTGCGCGACCGCTCATTTTGGTTGGGAGGAGGGTCAATCAAACAAAGGAATTACCATTTATATGATAATTAATAAAAAAAAGGTTGTGACACTCACAATGAGCGGTAATAAAAAAGTGTTTTGGTCTTTATTTTCAACCATTGTTACTTAAAACTGCTTTCCGTGCCATTAACACTTAAAAGCCTCCATTCGCTTGATACTCTGCTCTCCACACGCGTGAAACAGCGTGCACATAACAATTTTGCTGTACTCTGACACAAACATATTTTGCATCGCTCCAAAGTTTTATGAAGAGCGGAACACACCTCAACAATCGTAAACTTTATGTGTTCGGCAAAGGGTCCATCGGACCCACATAAACAGCAACGAATAATATAGATTTGATATTTTTACACAATGTGTAACAGAAGTTTTTCGGATTGTTGAGAAGGTTCGGGTTCATATATTAATGTTGCTTCCTGAGACCCTTATTATTAGAGATCGGTGCAAAGGGTTTCTTGGTCCAAACATGATTTTCTTTTTCTTGCGAACAGCAAGAAAAGTATTATGTTTTCGTATACTAAAACGATTATAGATGCTAAAGGCATAATTCGTTTGTTGTCAAACTTCTGACAACAAACTGTAAAGTTTTTAGAGTCCCAACGGAATCCGGAAAACTTTTGCCAAAACCTTGGAAAATCTTTGTCTTCCGGGATTGTAATATTGTGATGTGATGTCCTAAAACAAATCCGTTGAAGGAAGGAACCTTGGAACATTGTATGTACGTTGCATATACAATGACAATGTTTTTGGGAAAGGAAAATATTTTCATAAAAATAGACCGGACATTTACCATCACAAATAATAACAAGTCCTACTGAATAATTAAACAGATTATTTGATTCAAACAATGCATTTGGTCGAGTCTGGAATTTAAATAATGATATTGTATCTCAAATAAATAGTCATTGACAATACAATTTATTATGTATTTGAATAAAAACTTTGTAGAATCGCGTCGAGTGATGAAAATAATGCGAAATTGTGGAACCTATTGTATTCCGACATTTGAATGATTGAATTGTGGACAAGCTGATTTATATGAAAAAGAAATTAAAATAAACTGTCCATACGAATTTAATTGCTACAAGCCGTAAGCCTGATGGTATTATCCATCGGCAAAAAGACGAGTTTCCACACAGAATTTCATCCCCTATTTATGGATTGAATTATCAAAAATATTTCCTTAGCACAAGCAAGCTCACTTTCGTTACATGAGGAACACTTGTGCACAATTTAATGCCTCTAGACCCAACGGTTTAGGTTGTGCGTTGTCTGTCACTGAATGAATGAATGATTTTAATTAAGTAGATCTGCCGATCGATTCTGTAAAGATATCACCGTGAAAAGTTAGGTGAAGTGAGCTTAGAGTGAGCTGTCAATATTGTCAATATCCCTAGCATTAGTTGGAATTACAGCTCACTCCACGCTCACTTCACCTAAGTTTTCACGGTGAGATGGTTGCAGAATCGATCGGCTGAAAATGAGGGAGTGGCAATTCTATATTTTAAGTTTGTTATGTCAGGTTATATTTCGGTTGAAATAAATTAAAACTCCGGATTTCGTAGGTTTTCGAGTTGGATTGTCCACCTCATTTTAATAAATTGAAATTGAATACGTCACTGTAGCTATGGCAACTAAAAGTGTCGATGTGCTGATGTTTAAACAGTCAGTTTTAATTATTTATTTGATATGTGGAAAGTAGCGAAGTAAAGTTATTAACCCAAAAAGAGAAGTCAATATGAAACTAAAGGCCTAGTGCTATTGCTGTTAAATTTATATTTCCGTTTTAATGTTATAGTTCAAGTGTGTTTAATGAAATTCAGTATCTTTCTTTTTTTCCTGATTAATTATAAATTGACTATTAAAAGCAGCATTGATTTTACATAACTTTTTTCCTTCAATATTCTAATTCAGGGGCTGACATTTTCTTGATTAGATTCTTGACCTACTTTTTAAATCCAATTAATAATTTTAATTGTATAAGAAAACGATTACTTACTTCGAAAATAGGGATTCAATTTAATATAATGATGGTTTTCGAACAGAATCACTAAATTATATTGAAGAAAAAAATATATTCAGAGAACCTTTGTTTTGGCATGAAGGAAGACAATGCTATTGTTTGGATTATTTAAGTTTATAATAAGATACAAATAACAAGGTAAATACATACAAGGTACATATTGACCAAAGTGAAAAAAATAAGAAAATGATACACTTTTCGGTTTGCAGCCTTTAGAGAAAACTTTAACACTAGTGTTTTGTATCAACGAGCAAAAAAAAAAAGTTTTGCACGAAACTTTACACAAAACTTGTGACATTATTAAAAAAATATATATATATTGGGTACCTCTCTTTTACGTCAAACGGGATTTTTACTCGTCTATTCCATTGTGTAAGGTGTCATTGAATAGGTCTTTCAAAAATATTGGTGGTGTAACACAGTAAGTTTTGGATTAAATAATCCATTTGCGAAACATTGCGCTTTAAAGTGGCCTTTGACCAACGTTAGGCGTGGCGGAGTTGACTTATTGAATGTAAGTGAAAGTTTGAAATTCCTCTGTTTGAGCACGGATTCAGGTGGATACTTTATTATGAAAGCTGATGCACTTCATAAAGTTTATAGCCGCGATATATCACATATGACACATAATACGAGACGTGGCCACATAACACGCACATTCACTAGCCTACGCTAGATAAGGCAATCTCTGCTAACCTATATAAACGAGATTACTCTCACCGAGGCGCTGTACAGGAAGCGAGTCACATCAAGGCTATAAATAGAGGCATAGATATTCTCTATTTATAGCCTTTCCGTCGATTTGTGAGAAATACGTGCAAAATCTGCTAAGCACGTGATATATTGAATGTTTTTATGCTGAATGTGTTGCGCATGCTACCATTTGTCAAAGTAATGTCGTGTTTTATTGTTGTTAAGACATTACGGAGGGAATTAATACTGATATATTAAACACGGCTGGAAGTTTAGTGGCAAGGAGGCGTCGTTTGTGTAATTGATTGCTAAAGTTGACAGATATAACGGCTGCATCCAACTAAGATATAAACTTTAGGCCTTACTATTATCTCAACACAAACATTCCATCGTTTCATTTCATTTTTTTTTTTTTTTTGCTTTCTTATCACAGTCATGACGTGCAGCTTTCGACGTTTTGTGCTCGTGATTATAGGTATATTTTGTTTGTCCTTATTATTAGAATTAATTATTTTTTTGTATGGACGTGTTTCTGTGCCAAATAAACCAATTTTTAGGGTTCGGTACCCAAAGGGTAAAAACGGAACCCTATTACTAAGACATCGCTGTCTGTCTGTCACCAGCCTGTATCTCAAGAACCACGCTAGCTAGACAGTTGAAATTTTCACAAATTATGTATTTTGTTGTTGCCGCTATAACAACAAATACTAAAAACAAAATAAAATAAATATTTAATGGGGGCTCCCATACAACAGACGTTTTTTTTATAGATAATGGTATGGAACCCTTCGTGCGCGAGTCCGACTGGCACTTGGCCGGTTTTCTTTCTTTCTTTCTATCATAAACATGATTGTAGCCAGAGCGTTAAGATGTAGCCACAGAGAATTTTTGACAAATTAGGAAAATGACTACTGTAATAACAAGTAGATACACTAACCTCACGTTTGCACGGGAGCTTTTCAAACTCGATGTTTTCTAACCGTGCCCTGGATTTTCAACTCTCGGCATCAAGCTGAGCATTGAGAATCTAACAGAGCGGATCCCGAGCGCGTTGGAAAAGCGCACTGTTGGAGTTTTAGCTATTGTCTCTAAGCCGAGCACGCTAATACAGTACGCGGTAACCAGAAGTCGGCTTTTAAAAGCACCTATGCGAACGTCGGCTTACATTACTCACGTTTTGGTGAACTTACTTTACAAACCATTACTGTGAAGGATATCAGCAAACAGTAAAACAATTTCTTACCCTCGTTGATTTACGAGACAAAATAAATCCAAATCCCTGTTCGGAGGTTCCTTCAGAAGACGTTCAGCTCATTACAAAAAATAGGGTCCTCGTGAATAATGAATCGGAACAAGTGTAGCAGGTACCGTAAAACGGGGTGAATAGGAACGCGTAAAACGGGGTGAATAGGAACGCAGGGGTGAATAAGGACAAAACTTTAAAATGGATTTTAACGTTGAAATAATATAGCTTGTTGCCAGAAAAGACTCCAATGTATTTACTGTTTTTTAATTGAAGATTAAGTGTCCTTGTTAACAACAAACTATATTTTAAAGTTCAAATCCATTTTAAAGTTTCGTCCCGATTCACCACTGCATCCCTATTCACCCCGTTTTATCGATATTGCCACGAGTACTTGTGTAGGTAGGGTGTAGTTCAGGGATACAAATACTACTATCAATCGGGAAATAGCACGTCTATTTGTCTATTTCTCTGTAAAAAAGGCTTTTAAGATTCGCTTTCTATGTAACGTAGTGTAACATAAAATCATGCCTGTATTTTTTGTAAGACTACTGTTACGCATCCACACCGCAGTTAACTTTTGTGGAGAAACAAAATGCAACACGGTAACATTAGGTAACTATCTGTTGTAACTTATGTGGCTCCTAATAACTTTTTGCTGTCGGATGTTGCTGAGTAACACTTGGAAACTTTGATCTACAAAAATTAACTGCGGTGTGGATGCACGGTTTTTTGTCTTTGACATATCTCGGGACCCTGGGGTCCCGGACCTTTGAAAGGCGTACTAGGGGCCAAAGCCAACTCGCAGAGGCCCTTTACACAATTCTAAATGATGAGGAGGCACTAACCGTCGATTATCCCTGTATGCACCATGCAAGTGCACCCAAGGACAACCCCCGGTTGGTGCAGGACTATTGCAGAACATGGAAACAAAATATACTGGGCTATGGGTTTGGGTGGCTATAGTGGATCGGTTACCTTGAACTATGGAATGTTTATGTGCCCTGCCTGACCAATTATAATTATAATATTCACAGATGAAATGGCAGGGGGTGACTTGTACACTCAATAATGGGCCCCCGAAAACGGTCGCTAGCACATAGTGTCGTAGCGACAAGGGGGTAACATGTCCTGAGGTGCTTATGAAGAGTGGAGAGGTATTCCACGGCTATCAGGACCATCCCGGAAGTACGGTCAAGATCCCTACCAGCATCTTGCTGAAATACTTCCTTCCTCCGAACACGTTTGCTCTTTATTATTATTATTATTACTCCGAAGGGTTAGGCAGGGGTGTACCTAAGAGATGTCAGCATAAAGGAAGGGGCCCGATAGGGCCGAAGCCTGCCAGGGTAGCGGGATCGTCCGAAAGGGTTACCGCTGCCCTGGAACATAAAGGGCTAAGGAAGGAACACGGGTAGGTTTTAGTCAGTAAGAGTCTGACACTCCCTTCTACCTACCTATACTACTCCCACATTTCACCAGTTCTGTTTAAATCCCAATGTTTTAGGGGGCGAGACTATTGCCATCAACTGGGCACAGTTCTACTCTCCGGGCTGCTGTACTGAGAAATTCAGATGGAAAAACTCAATGACACTTGCGACCGATTAGGCAGTTACTAGACCAACCTGTAACGCGTAAAGTGTTACTTAAAAAACCGTTACGTATGTTATGCTACCTATAAAATTCCATAAAGCAACCATGATAAAATTCAACAATTCAAAGTTGAAAAGGAAAAGTGAATTCCTGTTACTAACATCTCCTGGTATCTTCGCTCTTCATTTGAGTAAATATTTCTCCAACAAAGTTTCAATTTCAACAAAGCTGTAAAAACTTCGTTATCTTCCAACTCATCACGGATTTCAATGGCTATCATAATGCGGCCAAGTAGTTGTTTGTCTCCTTTAATAATCTCTTGATTTTGTTTACCCGCAGCTAACGAGACCTCACTAATGGAAGGGCGCTCACAATACTCGTAAATAACTGAATAACACTTATAGTTGGGAATTTGTGAATACTTTAGAGCTTGTGGACAACCCTGCGGCCTGTGTGAGCTATTATGTCTGTTTTAAACATAAGGGTCAGCTAGGAATTTGCTTTATGGTGGTCAGCAATTCAAACTTTGATACATTGCGAATTCGAGCATTTTGTGGGACACTAGCTTTAGTTTAGTTTATCGTTACGTTCATATTTCTGTTGGCAACTGAAGCAAAGTTACATCCTTACACTAACTTTGCTTTTGAGTTATGACATAAGCGGATCACACTACAACGCACCACGCAACGGGCGCGGGAAACGGACCGAAATTCCCTACGCAAAAGCGCGTTTTTGTTGAATTTGTATGAAAAAATCATGCGCGGGGGCGCGTTATCTGCTCTCCGTCACGTGGCTCGTTGTAGTGTGTGATATGCCTTTAATTTTTATTTTCCTGAACAAGTTGTTCTCCGACAGGATCTAAACCATTCTAAACACAGAACAAACTTGAGTGTTTATCTGTGCACTATCGTTTCGGCTCATTCTCCTTATTTGCTTCTGGGAGAAAGGTCTGTTCATAATATTTTAAGTTAGATACTTACCGTCACTTGAACGATGCTTTTAAAACTGACCCTTTCCTTGTTAATGGAAATAAGGTTGACTCTATATAGAAAACCGTCGGAAAATATTGCTGGATTACCATTTAAATTACTATTTAAACCGGTTCTTTGTATCCCTGGTTTAATTTCGGACCCTTTGCATATTCTTTGGTCAAATTTAAGGTAGGAAAATATCAGATATATATTTCCCGTTTTCTCGTATCCACCAGAGAAAGAAACCTGTATACGCAAGGCGAAGCGGCTTCCCTCCCCGTAGCGCCGGAGACGTAGAGCAACTGTGGCTTTAGTACGAGTTTTTTATAACTATTCGACAGCGTTAACGTAAACTTCAATGTGTTGTGAAACTGAAAAAGTGCTTTCTGTGGATCTAGAATTAAGTATTCGATTGTTGAAATTTTTTCAGTAAAAATCCCAACCATTCACACTGTTACTCGATAGAACAACTTTTTGTGTTTATTCCCAACGGATCACACACCATGTGAAGAGTGTGACTGTTTGGGAACAAAATATTCTCATGCAGTAACACTGTGACATATTGGAACTACTACCTAATCAGTAACACCGTTGAGATTCATCATTTGTTCATGATTTTTGATTAATTCAAGATTAGAGAAGAAAAAGTTGTCCTATCGAGTAACAGTATGACTGGTTGGGATTTTTGTTCACAATTTTTCCCAACGAGTCACATTGTGACATGTTACACTCGACTCGTTGGGAACAATCGCAATTATTCCATACAAATTGACTTCAGGGAACGTTATCGAACGACCGAGTACGTTTAAACACTCGCACTAGGCCCTCAGTTCGTAAGCTAAGTTGACGTGGATGAGTCGGTCAATGTACGTAAACATTATTTTTGCTGTTGGATCTTATTAATTATTGGTGTTGGTGGTTACCAACACCAATCCAACCAACAGCAAAAGTAAGATAGCAGCAGTTTAGTAAGATAATCTATCCGGATTATCTTACTAAACTACCTACGAAACAGATGAAGGCTGACTTTGTCCATTTCTCGTAAAGTTGTGTGGTAAACATTAAGAGGGTCATAATTTCCATTTTCTGATAGCTGCAGTTAGGAAGCTAGCTGCAGATACCAGTAGATGAACTAAATTGTCAACATTTTTTAGGCTTGAGTACGAGGCTTTTGACTATGTTGTATTTCATGTCGCTTTTTATTTATTTGTTATGTGCTCTTCTTTTAAGATATTTTTGCTGTGCTTTTCTTTAGTTACCATCTACTCCGTAGTTAGCTAATCAGTTAATGATAGTACTACTTCCTTTGTTTTTGTGCTTTTATTTATTTAATAAAAATGATGATGTAGATTAGTTCATGTGTCGTACAAACCTCCCACTGTAATTAACTTTAAAGGGTCGCATCACACTCCATATTTTGTTACAAATTGCTTGTAAAACGACCTCGATAAAAAGTTTGCATAACAACGAAGTGAAAAGTGGCGAGCTTATCACATTGGCCCGCTTACGTCGACTACTACGATGTTGATTATCACTTCACTTGATTACCGCAAGTTGTGCATAGCAATCAGTAGTTCATTATGTTGTTAGATGAAAACTGTCTTTGCCAATATATTTTGTACACTGGTAGGTTAAAAAGACACATGACTTTCGCGACGAAATCGATTGTCTCGCATATTGAAGAATCTACTACACCAATTTTTTAGAGTTGTTAATAGGCAGTGTACGGTCTGCAAAGGAGTTAAATGACCAGTTTTGTAGTGTGCGTGACACTACAAAACAATATCGCACGTTCTGCTCACAATGTCAGCCACGCACACATCGCATTCGTAGAGTGAGTGCACTAACGTCTTCTAAATGATAGTATAACATAATTTCGAATCGAAAACTAAGGCGTTCGTAGCCCAACGAAAAAGCCATATAGGTACTGCTGAATACTACTGCTTAATTTCGAATCTCTGAAGTGGTGATTCTTTTTGCGATTTAAAATTTTAAGCTAAAGCAATTAGAATATTTTTTGTTAAGAAATGGTTTTATTTAGTTAAAATTGCTTAAATAAATAAAACCAGTTTTAATAAATAATATTTTTATTTAAAAAATTAATGAACATCACAATTTAACATGTTTTATTTTAAATGCAACAATATAATTTATATTCAAATTGTATTTATGTTTCAAATTGACGTTATTTCAATTTAAACAAATATCAAATTTATTTTAATGGTCATTAAGTGGATTTCAGGGTGACTAGCGATGTGTGCATGGCTGACATTGTGAGCAGTACGTACAGTAGCGATATAGTTTTGTAATGTGCGTGACTGGCTACTTATCTCCTTTGACCTGTGTACTATACAAAAAGCAATCCAACCTTAGTATAACTTTTGGCTTAGCAATTTTACATGTTGTGGTAACTATAAACCCATAGTGACATATTTCAGCATAGCGCCTGCCAACTAGAACGTGACCACTAACTAGCTGTGCAAGCTATAAATTTTTAAACACAAACATCGCTCGCAGCTTGAATTTCGAGGATGTTTCGTAAAACAGTGAGTGGTCGTCACACGGGCCATTCCCTCTCAAGCGACACGAGGCTTGATATACATTCCTTCACTTACAATTTAACTCCCAATCTCTCTGCCGTGGGGTAGTGGGTGGTATTTTACAAAAATGCGTCCGCAATTTGTTCAAGCGACGTAATTTCAGGAATTACGTCGCTTGAACAAATTGCGGACGCATTTTTCACGAGATTTCCTTGGCTTTGGAAAGTAAATAAAGATGTTAATTTACTCTAGAGCTGCTTAAGATAAAGTTTCAAAGAATGCTTTATAAATTTACAGTCACCGAAGGAATTTTCAACGTTCAACCACGAGTACTGAAATATTGTGTGGGAATAAAATTTTCACTAGATCCATTCCAGAATTGTTTTCGCCGTATATTCGTATAGTGTGACCGTATTTCGTTTATGTTATTAACAAATTATCTTTGGTAGAAGCATTTTATAGCAATTTGATGGGTTTTCGATAATACTGTAGGTAACAACTAGTGGTGTTTATCTTTAGGAACCTTGTATTTTTTATTTAATGGTAAGCGTGAAATAGGTAGGTACAATTAGATTTACAACAGTAAAACAAATTAAACAACAAGTTTTCTAACACACAGCTTTACTAGAAATATATTATCATCGTTAAACTTTATCTAAACGCCAATTGCTGCCAGTTTCGTGTTATCAGCTAGTTAACGTTTATTCGACAATCGAGTTCCAATAATGTAATATAATGTTAGCACTCGATTTATAGTTTATTTCCTTTTGTTTAACTTTGATGTTTAACTGTAAATTTTTGCTTACCAACTTAACTTTTGTTTTATAGATAATCGTGAACTCAACTGTAATTGTAACAGCATATTACCTGAGTTCACATCATTTTCCAATTATGTTCAAAGATTGTACCTATTCAAATATTATTTTTGTTTCAAATTGACGTTATTTCAAGTTAAACCAATATCAACTTTATTTTAATCAGAATTAAGTTTATTTCAGACTGACTAGCACTATTGAAAAAGTTATAAAAATGTTTGAAGTTGTAGCGTAAACTGAACGTAATTGTGTAAGAATTAAACTTATTTTTCCATAAATTCATATTTGTTTACATTTTAGGCGAATATGTCGCAAATGCAGATTGCTTATTGATGTTTTCAGGTAAATCTATACAAAACGTACATTGCGAAACGAAATTTAAAAAAAAAATTAAAATACCTAACGGTAGAGTACAATTTTCATGAATGCGACAAATTATACTATCCAAATATTTTCGACGTTTATCTCAACGAAATCACTTTGCATAAACTTTATAACACAAATTCATTTACAGACAATGAGTATCATAAACTTTCATTTGTCCAAGTCTTTCAAAAGCAGTTTAATCTCTTCCTGTAATTTGCGTCTGAAAAACAGTTTTATCTTTATTCCGAAGTTTGTGTCTCACATAAATCGACTTTGCTGAAAAAGTATTATGTTTTCCTCTCGTTGCCAATTAGTAGTAGCTATTATTAGGGTTCGGGACAAAAGTTGTAGTAATAGGGAGTTTAAGTTACCCCCTGATACCTTAATTTTACGACACTTTTAGTTTTAATTTCGTTACGTGTCTGAAAGTTGGAGTTCAGCACGAATAGGCACAAAGTAGGCACAAAACGTTCCTAGAGATAATTCCGAAAGTTTCGATTCGTTTCGATTTGTGAAATGAAAAAAAATCGGCGGAAAAATGGAGAAGTTACACGCTTTAAAAAATCTTCTTCTATTCTTGTCACGCAAAACGACAAATTGAACTGAATGGCCAGAATGCCACAAAGGTACTATGGGGTTCCTGTGTTGTGACGTCAGATCGCAGCAGTGCTGTCTCTGCATAGCATAGACATTAAAACATAAACACATTCGCCATTTTTCTAATTTGAACCATTTTTTTAATGTGGCAAAATAATTTTTGTTTCGAACAATCAGATCATGTCAAATACCGTATATTTAAGATAAGAAAAGATAGAAACAAAACTTAATTTGCTATTACTAGAATGACTAGCCTGATATTGTTATCTAAGGGGAGATTTTTCCAACGCCAGATAATTTTATCCGAGGAATAATTTTAAATGGAAGAACTGTCAACAGTTCTACGTAATTTCCATTAGTCCACAGTTTAGTTGAGCATCCCTGAGATTCACTTACAGTTCTGTGTGCCGAAAACACAGAACTTTGTTCCGCCACACTTCACTTCTTCCCAGGTAGAGCACTAGGAAGTGGTGAAGGGCAGGCGTTTTAGGGGACTGTCTTGTCTTGAATTTGGACGTTCAAAAGTGCTGATTATCAGCCTAGTTTGAATACATTTATTTATTTGCTTAATACTTCAAGCACATTAATATACAGAGGCGTACTTATTGCCATAGGCATTTTCTGCCAGCCAGCCTTTGGGCGATGCAGAGACAAACAGTGGTAGGTGCAATCATGAAAATTGAGGAATAAATATTTTAAATATACAGATACTAATAAACCTATTAAAACTATAAATATAATATATATCTTTACATATAAAAATATAAGCACAAAAATGGCTTTTGATTTTGTAAGTGTACATATCTTAGAGATGATGATGACACCGAACGTGAGTCAAACACGTGGTAGGTTCCGATTCTCGTATGTTTAAGCACAACGAAATATTAAATATACCTAAATTAATAATAGTCATCATTTCAGTAAGTGTGACCTGTTGAAATTATTTCCTAAAACAGAAGAAATCACGTACGTGATACAAAAGTTTCTATTAATAAACGCTCCCTCTGTGCGGTCAAGCGTGTGTTTAATTTCCGGCTAATTGTGTGCAAGTTGCGGGTAGTCGTAACGTGTGGGAACTGAGTCATTGGTCGATGAGATTCTGTGCTCGGCTCGCTGGTTTAGTTTCAGGGTTTGTAAATACTAGTAGCTAATTGTTTGGGGTCAGGATGGGGATATTTATAGGTACTTCGTTAAATTAATACCTTGTATAGGTATTAATTAAAATAAGGTCGGTTTACTCTTTCATCTGGAACTTTTGAAACAGACTTACTATTGTTAGGCATCGATCGTACCATAATTCTGAACTTGCTTAAAGTTTCAGGTGTAGTCTCATGGGTACCAGAACGGATAATACATGGATTACTAAAGTTAAGATCAAGGTCTGACCTCAGATCACTTCAACTATAATTATGCTGCGAAAATAACACCACACCATTAGCGAACAACCGTAAATGATAGCAGATCAATATGTATCGTATCACAAGACTCGGTCTCCTCTAATTGCATTCCTATGACCGACATCTACGGAGATGGTGAACATTTACAGTGTTATTGGCACTTCGACAATCGTTACAGCACACCGTGTGTGAATGTGGAGATAGATATGAACGATATGATATGATATGTGGAATAGCGTTCGTCGCTTTGTTGTCCGCCTTTGAAATGGTTGTTATATACAGAATAGTTACATCACAACAATCGCTCATAGAGAAAATTAAATGTTCAATTTATCATTTTACAAGATTATAATTATCAATCAAAAAGTGTAGACTGTTTTGGGCCAACCTTTTTTGGATTTTATCAAAAATACTAAACACTTGCTCTTAAAAAATACTGAGATGCCATTAAGTTTTTGTTTTTTTTTTTCTTTTTCTATAAAACGACAATGCACATTTTTTTGATGAAAATTGGTCGGGATATTATTTAAATTAAACTTTTTTCAGAATTTAAATTATAATGATGTTTGGCAAAAAACTACATTTGTTTTTGTTACAAATCATAAAAAATACAATAAGAACTTTCCTCTGGTATGAACGGCCGCTCAAAACCTTTAGCAATCCAAAGTCCCGTAGGCATGTGTATAATGAGCCGATTCAATTCAACTGTAATCACAACGTTTACACAATAATTTCACTGTTACTGTGCAATCGTATATATTTGGAATGAAAGCTGAAAGGCGAATAAATTAAGCTGATAATAAACATTTTCGTAGCGTAGGGCTGTCACACTGTTGGTGACAAACATATCATGGATTGTTTTATTGAATCGTTGAAGTTTCCAGTGGGTATTCAACACAATTTTTAAACAGTAATGGAAAATTCAATGAGGTACTTCTCAATTTTTTTTCATTACGCTATTTTAATTATCAATAAGAGCCCTCGCTCTGGTTAGTATAAATTATAATATTAATAATCAAAATTACGGGAAAGCTTTATTGTTTATGAAGCTGTCCTCTGTACAGTGTATCTATTTAATAGATATGTAAGCACTACCTCACACACACAACTGTCAGGTAGCTGTCACTAATGTCAACTGTCAGTAACGAGGAATGGCGGGAAAACGTACGTGAAGCGTACCTCGAACTAGGACCTTGGATGTGATAGTGAGCCTGTGAGTTAACGTGATATTAGCCCTCTTAAGAAAATAAACAAACACTGCTCTCTACATTTATAAGAATTGAAAGGGGAATTTACATCTCCGAATCTTAGACAGGATTTGTAAGATCTTAAGCATCTTCATAGTGTGCGCACTTGCTTACATCTGCGTACTGATTAAGAGCCCGACCAAACTATCGGCCGATAAAAAGTCTGTGGTCTGCGGGGGCTCTAAATCATGAATACACTAAACAATTTCAACTAATTAGGTATTGATGTATACCTTACAAGTCTTGCCTAGGCTTGTATGTCTGTACGTTGCAGGCCTGAGATGTATTCCAGCAAGACGCCGTCTTTTATACACAATCCTTCTTATAATATTATAGATGTGTAAGTTTGTATGTTTGGATGTTCTCAGTCACGCAAAAACCGCTGACACACAGATAGGTACCGACCATCATGACCGGACTTAGATTAGACTTATCCCGGTAGTGCGTTCTCATGGGATAACTTCCGACTTCCACGCAGGGGAAGGCGCGGGCGAAGCCAAGCAAGAGCTAGATAAATAATAGAGCAAATTTATAATAACTAGCAGCGCCCCGCTGTTTCACCTGCATAACTGTCGATCCCATGGGAATATCGGGATAAAACGTAATCCTGGTTATAAACTATCTGTGTGCCAAATTTCATCCTAATCCGTTTAGTAGTTTTTGCGTGAAAGAGTAACAAATATCCATCCATCCATACAAACTTTCACGTTTATAATATTAGTAGGATGTATTGCTCGAGAAATTTTAAAGCTGCCAGCAGCCTTGAAAATGTATGATACGTACACCTCGAAATAATTTCAGTTCCGTTACATTAGTAACCGCACATTATTGAATATTAAACTGCGCACTAAATGATAACTAATGTTAGCAATAGTGTCTTTTCAGTTGTGGTTTATAGTTTTAACTTTTCGTATGTTATTATTGGTATCATATAATGCTAAAATGTGGTCAACAGTTTATTAAAGTGCAGCCACGATTACGCTGAAACTAAGCTTTAATAATGAGATATTACCGTTGAGTTAGATTAGCATATCAAAAGCAGCACTGCCCGGTCTCGGGACAAAGAGAAAGAGTGCGGGAGAAACGGTGACGTCATACACTCCTCAACCCGAGCACTCCTTTGAAGGCTGCAAGAGAAGTCCTTTACTAAGACTGCGATCATAACGCGATGAGTTTCTAATCTTATAACATAATAATATTCAAAAGATTCGTATTTGCATTTGCTATTACTAAGTTTGTAATTAATTGCGTGATGTTGATATTGTTAGCTAAAAAAAAAAACAAAGACACCTTTTTAAACACAAATCATTGACTGGAATCAAAACCACCAGTACGAAAACTAATTACCATTAGCTTTTATATTAAAAGATTATTCCATAAATTAATTAACAAAATATTTCTACAGGTCCTTTTGTCATTTTATAGATTATTTTATAGTAACTTTCACTTCAAAATTTAATATTAATTTTTCTGAATAACGCAGTCATGTGTTGATAAGTTATATTAAGATTAAGTTAAAAGTTGTATCGGCAAATGTTATATCGACGAAAGTCTTAAACGTAAATTGTTCTGTCGGCGAATCCTTTGCCATTGAAACTTTCTATCGGCGAAACACTCAAAAGTAATTCATTCTGTCGGCGAACCGTACATCGGAGAAAAGAATGTCGTAGAACTGTTTCAGAATCACAATTTAGGTCTCATGTAAACTATTCCAACATTAAATATTAAAAGCCTTTCTTCTGCTGGATCGAAAAAAATACTCTTTAGGGCTGATTTTTTCAACGGCAGATAATTTTATCCGATAAATAATTTTGAATTTTAGACAGTTCTTCCATACAAAATCTGTCAGACGTCAATTTTATTCCACGAATAAAAATTATCTGTCGATTAAAAAACGGGCCCTTTAGTCAAAGCACACATTCCTTGAATAACCAAAGAAATACGCAACTAACGGGACAAAGTGAATTTAAAGAAAAAGTTTTGTTCAAACAAAGTAACGGCAGCAGTAAATATATATTTCACCTCGACGAGAGCTAATTCCATAATTAGCAGCTCTTTAGCGTGTTATCGCGCTAATCTTTTAAATTGTTTTCCTAACTTATCTTCTTCCTTATCTGAAGCAACTCTTAAAACTTTTAATGCTTTCAGAAAATTTTCGGGGCCGGCCAAGCGCAATCGAAATACGTATTATTTCTGGTTGGAGGGAAGCACCGTGTAGCTTTATTAGTATACT
This sequence comes from Apamea crenata, assembly GCA_949629185.1. Lineage (NCBI taxonomy): Eukaryota > Metazoa > Arthropoda > Insecta > Lepidoptera > Noctuidae > Apamea > Apamea crenata. The sequence goes on along the minus strand of OX451371.1, from coordinate 5,099,076 downwards.
TAACTTTGTAACCTTTTAAAGCCCCCTCCATGTGACTTTTTATTACAATACTGTCCCTATTATATTAGGGAGAGCCAGATAGAGAGATAGTTTTCATGGTTTTCGAGGGTGCTGAAGTCGATAGTGAGGTCAAAATAAAATCGGAAATCGCAGCAGCCATCTTGGATTTTTATTTTGAACTTCGTTCCTACCGGGGGTATATAACATATTTCTACATGTATTTGTTCCGAGTCTGGGTGTTTTTCTATCTATAATATGTATGTATTTACAACAAAAAAAAAGTGTACATAAGTAGTTTATCAGCCATCTTGTTACCATAACACAAGCATTAGGTTGCTTAGCTTGGGACAAATGGTGCTGTGTGAAATGTCCAGGGATATTATTATATTATATTATTAATTAAGAAGCAATTAAATGTCTGTGGTAAGTACTGCTCCTTTAAAAGTTTAGCAACGAGAACTTAATCAACTGCGACTCGGAGCCGCTTTTGTTAAATTGAGCACAACAACACACTGAATCTTACTGCTTACTTACATTCACTGTGAAATTATTTTGATGAAAAGTTTTAGGTAACTGTTGTACTTGACGCAGGGGGACTGATTCTGTAGTTCACTTTGATATAGAATTTACTAGCAGAGCCCCGCGGTTCCACCTGCATAAATTTCGATCCCGTGGGAATATCGGAATAAAAAGTATCCTATATGTTAATCCTGGTTATAAACTATGTGTGTACCAAACATACAAATCCGTTCAGTAGTTTTTGCGTGAAAGAGTAACAAACATCCATCCATCCATTCATCCACCCATCCTCGAAACTTTCGCGTTTATAATACTAGTATAAGTATATAGTAAATACTAGTATAAATATATAGAATTTATATTGTTATTCTTAACGAACCTTATCACGAGGCTTTCTAGAGTTCTCTGCTTACACTAGTCAAATCATCTCTCAGACGGTTTCTTCAGAACTGGAAAAAACAAAATGTAAAAGAATGCCGGGAGTTAATTAAAAATATTAATTGCAAAATTCATGGATTAATGAGATTCTGTATAAAATTAAAAAGTAATTTTGTTATGTCGTCGGAGAAAAATGGTTTGTTCATGAACTCAAAAGAGCTCTGATTTCTGAAAGCATTTTCAAGTGTTAATTACTTAAATCTTTATTCATGAAGTGTAAAATAATACATAAACATGTAGGCAATTTTTTTTAAACAACGCTGTGTATATATATCTCTTATACCTAATTCACATCAGGAGATTTCAAAGAAAAGTTTATGAATTTTCTTTCTTAAGAAAACTACACAACGAACCGACAAATTCTGAAAAACCGTGAAAATATCAGTTAACTACGGTTGTAACTCGTAAAATCTGGGCAATGCTTTCAGAGATGGATACGTGAGTCCTTTGCATTAGGGTAAGCCTCCTAAATTGTATGCGTCTGACACCCTTTTTTCGGTCAATCTATGGAAATTGCGGTCCCTGTCCGGGCGAATGTCTGCAATTTAGCACGAAAGTAACATAAAATCTTATGAAACCGTAAAAAAACATGGCCAAACGTGTCGAGTGTTTGTAAAGAACTTACTCTAGGTAGTAACTGAAACTGTTACAAGAATAATTGTTCTAAGACAAAATATAGGTACATAATTATATTACTTATATAATACCTACAAATATATCTAGCAAGGCAGTATGTCTAACGGTTTATAAAATAAAATATTTACGGCTTCAAAGATTCAAAGCGAGTCTTTGTTATTCATCACCTGCTCCAGTTTACAAGCTCAGCAGTGATCGATGGATTTTTCCGGAACACAATTTATAGTGAGATCAGACCACAGCCATGCTTTTCCAAGGATATTCTTATGCTAAACGTGAAATATCCAAAGAAAGCTATAAAATTCTGCACAAATTTATGCGCTGCGCTCATCATCAATCATCTTTGCCTTCAACATAATATGTGAAATAAAATATTTTGATTTTGATTCTTGCATGGGACAATAATTGATATAGGAATCTGTTTACCAAAACAGTACATTGCAATGTTACCTCTTCGAATGAAACTCAGATACGAATCTTAGCATTAGGTATCTTCACTGCTCCGACTCGTATCTGAGTTTCATTTAAACGTACTATTAACTGCAGGTGTGCAGGTCACGTGACACGTAGATTCGTGATCATAATACCTATTATCGTATAATTCAGTTAGGTCAGCTTACCTTCCCCTCATAGCGTTTATAATGTTCGAAGGAATTCAATTTTAAACTTAAATAATTTGGTGGATTTCAAATTGAACTGTGGTCATTTGGTGTATAAATACCTACCACATGTATAACTAGGTATACTATTTTCAAGCAGAATGCTGTAACTTTCTTATTAAAAGCAATTAGTTTAAGTACTAAACAAATTTCGGCCTCAAATTGCTTCACGTAACATAAGCATTACTTAGTAACAGATTTTCACTGCTGGAACACTGCAGGCCTCCTCTCTGTGAAAGGGAGTGAGCCGTAATCCACCACGCCGGCCCAGTGCGGGTTGGAAGATGTCTTCGAATTTTTGGTTCTAGGACATGACGGTTTCCTCATGATGTTTTCCTTCGCCGTTTTGAGAGCAGTGGTGATGAAATAATTTACTCAAAGGAAAATATCTGCTTGGCTTTAAACCTACGACCTACAACTCGTAAGTTGCGGCCGTTTCCTCTGGGCCACCAGTGTGCCTCTTTGGGAGATACAAACTATAAAACTTCAATACAAATAGAAACATTTGCATAGTATTCATCTGTCGATTTTTTCCAATGGTGACGCAAATGGCACATTCAAGACCGTATAAACTCAGATGTCTGGTGCAACTAGAAAAGTTTTCAACTATATCAGTTTAGTGCAGCTATAGCTAAGCGTGATGCATTACTCGCTGGTTCCAGCAGAAAACGCTGAAGATAGATTGCGACTGATTGTAAAAAGGAAATTGGTACCTAAATGTCGTTTTTATCGTTACGAACAAAGACTATTCAATAACAAACAATTTCACCAGAGCCTTTAATAACCCTTTGTAACTTCTGTTATATCAAATTACTTCATCCAATATCGTCTAGTAATATGTCTGATATTAGCTAAGTTACTCGCGCACGAGTACCCGTAGCTATGTGGCACATCTGTCACACCAGACACTTATTTAATCTTAACGTGATTTATGGAATCATCATCCATATTCTACTGTAGTTTGAACCATATATGAATGAAATAAGGTCGTAATTTATATGTTGAAGGTGTTATTAATTATTATCAAGAGACACGACGAGTGGGGCAAATCAAAGCAATTATTTTCATCGTGTATTAGCTCCCATTACGACGTTAATAACTCCACAGTATTCGGTATCCACAAAGATTACCAAGATCAAGGGAAATACTGTTTATGTAGCTGAATGTTCAGAGTATATCATTAGAAACTAACGTTATCGTAGTATAATGACTGAGTTTCGTAAGATATTAGTGGAATCTGCTATTTTGCTTAGTAATTTATGTTTCGCTAGGTATACAAAAAGTTATAATGTAATTATTTAAAACACTGGAAAAAAAAAAAATTACATAATACCTACATAAAACAGTATTGGAAACTTTTTTCATAAACAAATGAATATGGTTCCTCGAGAGAATCGATAACAGCGGTTCATCAGTCACCGATTCTGTGCTTTCCGCATCCTGTGGATTCCTCCGGTCTTCACAAGGTCATCGGTCCAACTTATGGGAGGCCTTCCAACGCTACGTGTTCCGGTACGGGTCGCCACTCCAGAACCTTTCGACCCCATCGGCTACCTGTTCAGCGAGCAATGTGCAATGTGCATCTAAATCACTCCGCGTCATTACCACTATTTAGTAATCTGTGCCACTACCTCCTAGTCCTCACATCTCGTTAGCGATATTTCGGAAACGCTAGTACCTAGCTAAAATAAGGCAAAGAGTGCGAAGAAGTAGATTTAAAGGGATTTAAGTATCGGGGCGCGAATTGTAGCTTGGAGTGCCTATAGACGATTTGTGAGCGGAACTGTCCGTAAAAAAGATTTACGCCGCTTCTTGATACGAATTGAATATTTAGCAGGTTGCCGAATGCCACTTTCTTTTGATTCCGAACTGAACTGAAGATGTTAAAGAGTTTTATAAGCGAGTTACGTGCTCTTGAATTTGGATTTTAGCCTCATATTATGCTATAATATATTATGTTCCGAGTGAATGCTTTGCCACATAGCCATATAAAATGCGATAAAATATCCGTATATTTTTAAAAGCGAGTTCTATTTTTTTCTACACAAAACCGTTTTTCTTTTGTGTGACGCATAAAAAAACCCGGCGCAGATCGAGACTGTACAGACGGATGCTCATTGTGGTAAATCCCGTCGAGCGACGTAAGTATAGGTATGCTTATAATATATTATTGTACTTTTTGGTGTTGCAAGAATCCATACGAATATTATAAATTCGAAAGTAACCTTGTCTGTTTGTTACCTTTTCACGCCTAAACCGGATTGAACTGACTGAGGAACGGATTTCGATAAAAGAAAGGAAGGAAATAGATAGCACTTTTTTTCCCGGTAGCACGTTCCCGTGGAATAATTTCCGACACAAGGGCAAGAAACGCGGGTGAAGCCGCGGGCAGAAGTTAGTGTAAAAATAATCGGATTTACCTTTTTGAGCACTTAGTAGCTGAAAATAAAGCGAGGAAAAGTATTTTACTTGAAATAGGATAGCAGGAATTGTATGGCGCTCATAAAATGTATTGCGAGGGGATTCCCCCACATCCAGGTTTACAAAGGCGATCATTGTGGACGAGTTAAACCAAGCAGACGCGATCTGAACGTTGTTTTATTGAATATTGGTGGATTCAGAGAATTTAGGATATGAAAGCATAACATTACCACGTTGTAAAAGTCGTGATAAATGTAAGGCCGGTCCCTATACCACAAAACGTTACAATTACAAGTATAAATCTTACAAGTGCGTTAACCACAACACTTTCAGCCACGCAATTATAACGGAAAAACATTGCAAATAATAATAATAATATAAATAATAAATAAATCCCTGGACATTTCACACAGCACCATTTGTCCCAAGCTAAGCAACCTAATGCTTGTGTTATGGTAACAAGATGGCTGATAAACTACTTATATACAAATTTTTTTTTGTAAATACATACATATTATAGATAGAAAAACACCCAGACTCGGAACAAATACATGTAGGTCATACAAATATTTGTTCCGTGCGGGAATCGAACCCGCGACACGCAGCGCAGCAGTCAATCGCTTAACCACTGCGCCAACTGTGCCGTCAAAAAATAAGTAAATTGTAGTGACAAATCTACAATATGCTCACATATTTGTAATTTCAGTGTTACACATTTTTTTTCTACGTATCTACTATTGGCAATCAATAATACAATGAATAAATTAATTAATTAATCGTTTTATTTCAAAAGATTAAACACAACAACCACCAGTGGTTCTTCCCTTGTCTTATTCCAGCTTTTCCACCATCTGCCTGCAAGTTTCATGGAGTCACCTTATTTATTGCCACCCGTCTTGGCTTCCCGTGGTAAACGTTTATCTTCAGAACTCAGGTACAATTCCACCTTAGAGGGATTTGTGCTTATCCTTTTTGTGGAAAGGTCTCTTTCTCAAAACAAAGCTTATTAACATTCTATAGCAAGTTTTGTATGCATGGGACCGCAGACCCATTTTGACAGCGGTCCCAGTCGCCGAAGTACTCAATATTCTCGAGAAAACATTCAGGATATACCACGCAGTAGAATTAACAAACTCCCAAGTTTTTTTATAACTACTCCCTGAACAAAGCTTCAATAAAAACAAAAATTATTTAACTCCCGATGGTCCCACTAAAAATACGTTCTATCCTCCAAACAGATTTAAGTTCCATTTACTTGAACAGTACGAGTTTATTCGGGTAACGTCGCTAAGACAAATGCGCTCAAGTTTCAGCATCAGACAGCCAACGAATGCGTCCATATACATCACAGGGTCTGTTTCCGTATGTTGATAAAATACATGAAACCCTAATAACGAAAGGGTTTGCCTCATAAACCTGTCTTTCGAGATTTTAGATGTTCCTTTGTTTCGAATTCTTAAAGCTTTTTGTATTTTACTGTAATCACTATTACACTGTTCCTCGTAGGTAAATACTTGATTTGGTTTTCTCTTCATAGAATATTTTACGTAGAACATTGGCGATTTCCTGCTTAGGTACTTGTTTTGTATGGTACATAACATATTTCTTTTTTCCACAAAGTATGCTGTTCTACACAATACTAAAACTAGACAGTGGGAGCTGTTCTCTACAAAAGCAAGATCAACACATAACATGCTGAATATCTTCGTCTTACAACGGATACGATAAAAATCGTTTTAATGTAACATAGAAACACCATTCCAGGTGCTGACATCGTTCACCGCAGCGCTGGTTCAACGCAACGATGCAATATATCACGGACGTGTCTCAGAGACTGCGAAATTTTATAGCTCTTTTGCAAATTCATGCTCCGTTTTAAATATGCGTAGTGTTCAGAAATGTTAGGTACAATGAAAAACATTGTAGGTAACTGAAATTTTATTCTTGTAAATGACGGTTTCGTAATACATGTCAAGATTGCCTTCTTAGTTCCATAGGGACATGTTTAGTCAAACTATGGAGCTTTAGAAAACACGTGGAGTCACCGACTTAGAACCCTTAGCCTTTAGAACATTTTGATACAAGTCGTAACTTCTGAAACCCTTATAAAAAAGAACATTTATGGAGTTACCTCACAAAAGGGAGCCACTTGCAGCACGAAATTCGTAACATAATATTGTCCAAGAAATAATAAAGTTATGAAGGTAGGGAAAAACTGTCATAAAACTTGTGCTGTAACGTTTGCATCCAATCTAATATCGCCCCATGGATCACTGAACTGCGTCACGTTGCCAAATTAATTTGATACGAAAACTAATTGTCATCTTGTAAGTTCTCAGGAGCTCACTTAAAAGTTTACATCTCAAAAAGATGATCTAAAATCATCCTATTATATAGGTATAATAGGATGATTTTATATCATCTTTTTCTGGTTCTTTTTTTGGTTCTTAGGAGATAGGACTCCTAAGAACCATGACGAGGTGCAATGAATTAGATTACAGCATAATTAGCCTATAATGTTCCCACTGCTGGGACACAGGCCATCTCTCGGTGAGAGGGAATGGGCCGTATGCCACCACGCGGGCCCAGTCCGGGCTGGTAGATGTCACATACCTATCGGTTTCCTCACGATGTTTTCCTTCACCGTTTGAATTGAATGTAAATGAATTGGATTAAAGGATTTAAATAAGAGAAATGAGGCGGACATTAATCACGAAGTGGGCAGTTAAAGTACCGCAAGAGACATCTAATAAATGACTTCAATTTAGTCTCTGTCCTTTTCCCATTACTTTTTCCACAAACGTAATGATTGTTTTTATTGAAAACGTTCAGTAGCCTGCAATTTCAAAGAGATTGAGACACGATTCTAGTAGATTTTTGTTGGAGATTAGTGAGGAGTGGTCGAACAATGTCATGAATTCTTAGTTTTACGACTGGGAACACTCTTGAATTTAGTATAACTGTTGGGACACATACGCCTTTTCCGAGAGAAAGGCTATTCTTACCACACGGGCTCAAAGCGGGTTGGTAAACTAGGCTATATAAATATAATGTAATATTAATAATTGATTGTGGTGTTCTAGACTCGTGATGCGGCACCTGCTCAGCATCACCGCAAAGCACGCGCAGTCGCAGCAGTGCATCAGGTATATTGAGCATCAGGGACCACAAACCTGGGGCGGACAGTTGACGGCTCCCGTGGGCACGATAACGACACCAAACTTCCCCAACCCTTTCCCCGTCCCGATAAAGTGTAAATGGATAATAGAACACGACATAGTGAATGGGACTATATCGATATACTTTACTCAGCAGTACACTACCAGTGGGGATAATTTTGCAGCCAATATAACTCAGTACTCGTATAATAGAATATTTTTCATAAGAACTTCATGCGAAGAGAATGCTTATACAGGAACGTGACACAAATATCCGTAGATTCTTATTATGACGGAGAAAATTGAGCTCGTTCCTGCCTTGTGCGGCTCACTGTGGGGAAAAGGGTGGGTAATTATTCAATGTAACGAGGTTGTCGTCAAGTGTATCGCGATGGGGATGAGAAAATAATGTTGTTGACTTTTTATACGCATAGAGCGAACATAATGGTTAAAGAAGAATTTATTTTTTCTTTATTCTTTCTTTATTTTTTCTTATTGTATGATTTCATTTTTGTTTGAATCAAGCCTGCTATAAATTCATAATCATTATTACCTAAAATAACTTCTTAACATTATTTATTTCGTAGCATACCTACACTTGGAATGGTGTATCCACCTTGCAGACATAAAACAACCGAGATAGTTCGCTTCCACGAAGCAAGAACAAATACATTTTGGAGAAATGAGGAACAGGGTGTGAAGTTCACTCATCCTCCATAGAAAAGGGTGGATCCTCCGACCAGACGGGTGTTGTATCTGGCGGGCAACTGCCCAACGACTGATGTCGGGAAGTTTGTATGTATGCTAATTGCGCGGTAAGCTCTGCTTGCGAGATGCAGGATTTGCGTGACGTCAGTATGACGCGTTGTTCGCATGTGGCGTTGTAGATACCGCTACATCTTATTTTTGTCTTCCGGTTAAACGTCATACCTCATTTCACCTTAAGTCACCTTTTTTTATTCATATAACATAAACATAATTTTCTAGACATTCTCGCCGATTCCCTTGTTCATAAACTAAACTTAAAGTTCAGTGCATCTTTTTCTTTTTATTTCATTAAGAAAAGGACAGAAGATAAATATTAGTTTAGTCCTGTCAAATTAGTCAGCGCCTGACGTAAATTGACGTATTTTTAGGAGCCATGTTTTAATCACGTCTAAACTGTCTATGGAGTATCTTAATTTGACAGGACTAAACTACCCGTAATTATCTTCTTGAGCTTGAAGCTGCAGCGTTAAATTATTCTCTCATTGAACACATTTATTCTACAAAGTATAGATGTGATCAAAATTAAAGTTAGAGGTATGATGACTGTTCATTGTTTGGCATGACACAAATCACTCCACTCTTCAAACACATTCATGAAACCGCAAACTAAATTCAAGCTTACATTTATTTTAACACTGATGTATTCAGATTATTTGTGGTATTTGAATAGCTTTGTCACTGTAATTATATACAGATTATTTCGTTTATATTATTTTGTGTATGTGATACAAGTACATCGGTTATAATTCTAATTAAAATCTGTTAGTTTTGTAAATTTAATTAATGAATTTTCCACTAGATATCTAATTAATTTGAAACATGATTTTTGCCGCTGGCTATTTTTGTAATAAATTCAAAGTCAAATCATTTATTTCAAATAGGCACATAAAAGGCACTTTTGAACGTCAAAAATTAAATTAAAATAAAATTGATTCTAGTCGCCTTACAATAGGTAGTTTTCGTATAGAGAAGAATGGGCAAGAAATTCCAAATAAGTTTTAATTATAATTTTAAAACCTACCGTAAGTATGTATTTATACAATCTTAGACAATACGGAAGATATCGTTTGCATTTTCGCACTTATGACGACAAGTGCCAAAATGCAAACGATATCTTCCGTTCAAGGAGAATTGAGAAATCAAGTAAAAATATAGTAGAGGAATGTATGAAGGAATAGTAATTTCCTGTCGGAGCCGACTTAGGAGGAGGACAGGGTGCCGAGGAAGGAATGTCGGATGTGAGTCCGCGCCAACCCTGGAAGATTTTAATTGGATTTTCCATACGTAGGATGTAAAAGAAAGAAAGAAAGAAGAAAGAAAGCACATTTATTTGCGGCAAACATGACGAATAAAAAAGACACAAAAAAAAAATAACAAGTTGGGGGTAAACATGCGTCACATTCACGCAAAACGGCCATCGCCATTCATTGTCAAAATTAATATAGAATTTACAGCACAGTATAAAGGAACCAGCATAATAAAATAAGCAAATTTTTATTAATTTAATAATTTACACCAAATTCAGTCGTCATGAAAGTTCAAAAGAACCAACTTGACTAAAAAGACTGGATTTCAAATAGAAGTTTTTCTTTAGTATATATACCTAATTCAAATAGCTGTGTTTATCAAAAACCTATTAGTAATTTGATTTCTATTTGCACTTTAGAAACTAATTTAATGAGTAGTGAAATATAATGCCAACTTTGAAATATTTTAATAACATAAGCGTACTATTGGCATTTAATGAGCTTAATAATTTAAAATGTACCTGCACAACTTTTCCATTAATTAACAAGCTCACCGATGAAACGACTAACAGCTTTACTCTACAAAACAAATATATTCATCCGTATATATCTTCATCCATTTCCACAGCATTTTGGCTTTTCCACACACGAACCAGAAATCCGCACCGTACTTATCAACTGCAGCTGAAATAGGCTGGGAGCTCACCGAGCCGTACGTAACGCTATTGAAAAACATCGACACATGACACGCTCGGGTTGAAGCCAAATCAAATATTGACCGTGGGAATCTCCCGGTGTGTCGCATGCATGCTGGATGGCAAACGGGATATCCAACCTAAGCCTTTTCAATTTTCGCATTCAAATAGCAAATCGATTTTGAACGGCACTCACGGTATAAAATAGATTGATTGGATTGAATTTGTAGTGGCCTTGTGATACAATCAGTGTAATTGATAGTCAAGTATCACATGTTATCTAGAGGCAATGCGTATCTCTTGGTAGATTGATTACATTCAATTAATTCAATGGAAACTGTATTGTGTTCTATAAAATGAAATCTACATAAATAAAACTGTTGTTGGTTGGTAAGAGCATCACTGAGAACGGCTGGATCAATTTGGCTATTTTTTGTTATAGAATGAGGTTTTTATGGAAAGAAAAATTGGAACAGTTTCCCGGAAAATTCGGAAAAACTGAGTCCTTTTTTTTCTATTGGATTTTTGTATCAATTTTTTTAAATCGGATAGGACAACGTTGTGTTGGCCACAAATATTTGGTCGTGACGTTTTTTAGTCAAAGGATTCGTTGAGCGCAAAGGTAGGTAAGCTCTATTCATGTGATGACTGAATCAGCTATATTTTTGTCAGTATTATTATTATATTTTTTTTGATAAGTCAAAATTATCCTAATTCCTAATCCTAGTTGGCCATGCTTTCACAGCAATGGAAGGTTTACAAGGTCTGTTACAAAATGTTCATAAAATTTTATTTCTCAAGAAAATCTACATATTTTAAGAGTAAAACACTTACTTTCAGACCAAACATTCACGTAATAAATATAAGTTTCTCAGTAATATTTATTGTAACAACGTGATACGAACAACGAGTGTCTCGAATCGTTTCCATTTTTTATAAGTATGCATGAGCCGGATTTTCTTTTGCTAGCCTAAGGTAATCCCGCCTCTGCTTAACAAAGGCGGTTTCTAAGTTTCGTGGTCTATTTTGACGACAATTGACACAGTGACTGATAGCGATCGACTGCTGCGCTGCGTGTCGTGGGTTCGATTCCCGCACGGAACAAATATTTGTATTGCCTACAGGTAGTTGTTCCGGGTCTGGCTGTTTGTGTATGTGAGTTTAAATGTTTGTAAACGCACCCACGATACAGGAGTAATTCCTAGTGTGGAGCAACGTTTAAAAAAAAGGTTTCCAATTTATCTTCAAGAACACGTAATTGATTTAGGCCGTGCTCGCCCAGATATGACTATAAACGTTAGTTTTATTAGTTATTCTGTGCTATAAATTACAAACGCCGCGATGGATTTTTCAGACATTGTGTAATGTCGCTCTTTACGATAAATATCAATGGCTGACTGGCAGTTGTAAATTAAATAAAATGTATTGTTTCCCCTGTTTACTTTTCTCAGATTCTAGTAATTTATGGAATAAAGGGGGTTTTACAGATATTAATAATCTGTCGAATTCATCAAAGAAACATCTCACAACTGAAAAACATAAGTATAAGGAGTTGTTTAGCATTACATGAATTCGGTACTGGTCGCTAATTCGCACGAAGCTCATAATAATTATGTAGAAAAGTAGATCGAAATAGGAATTTAATGAAACGGTTTATTGAAACCGTTATTTTGTTAGGTAAACAAGAAGTAGCTTTTCGTGGCCACGATGAAAGTCCGAATTCCCGATTTTTTTTTTTTTGCTCTTTCTTAACTCTCATAAATTCACCCTTCGCCACTGGAATCGGGTATGCTCGGCTACAGTCGTAAGTTTTTCTATCGTGTGGTCATTCGCACACATTCTATTTTTCTAGAATAATTGTACCTAATACTTGTATAACCAATATACTATGATAAATGATAAATGATTTTATTTTGTAAGTAGGTTTGTACAAACACTTTTACACGTCAATCATATTTTAAAACTAGATGAGGTCGGCGTTTCCTATCTGTTATTTCTTTATAACTTTTGGACTTTTATAAAGATAAACCTCATTCGCTTGTAATGCGTTTCTGAAACTGACCCCTCAACCATTTATTTCTGCGTCGTATTAGAACAATAATTATCGGTAAAAGCCAACAGCTTGACTAATTGACTCCATACGGAACTTTTCTGTTGTAAACTTCACCTGCCGATCGATTCTGTAAAAAATCTCGCTGTGAAAAGTTACGTGAAGTGAGCTTAGAGTGAGCGGTCAATAGTGTCAATCCTTAGTATTAGTTGGAATGACAGCTCACTCCACCCTCACTTCACCTAAGTTTTTACGGAGAGGTGGTAACGCGCGCAAGAAAAAGAATCGCACTGCTGATCGTTTCTTTGTTTGTAACAAGCGAGCCTGTGTGAGGACAAAACAATGTTGGAGAAGTTACTAACTTGGTAGACCGGTCTGTCGGTGTGCTGTTAGAGGATGAGGAAATGAGTTTAAACGTAACTGTTTTCAATCCTATTTCTTCCAAGCAACCTGTAATGAAAACCATAATCTGACCTTGGTTCATGCGAAATGTACACACTAAACCTAATCTACGAGATTGGAAAAAAGGTTTAAGCAAGTCAGGACCCCGTCGTTAAACCTATTGGGACGTAAAACGGGTCATTTGATCGCATTTTGATACAATACTTTCAGTATGGAAAAAAACAGTTAATTTGTGGAACAAAACCAAAACACATGTCATGGTATTAACAATTTCTTTCAGAATGAGAGGTGACGTTGTATGTGTGTAACACACTATTCACTAACATTTAATTAGGTTTCGTAAACTAGCTAAAGGTAGCGTCGAACCAAACAATCGGCTGACTCTCATATATGGCCGGTTTGTAGGTAATCAGCTCCTGTTGCACAATGCGGCTACACAACGAGACTCTGATGACCGACAGGCATGATGGCGGGATTGGTACTGGCGTCCAATTTTCCGGCTCGCTTGTGTGATCGGTTTTGTATTTTGAAGAAAATATAACTGCTGGAAAAAATAATTTGTGTTGTTAGTTATTAGCATTGGCGTAGCTAGGGATTTCGTCTAGGGGCAGCCGTCCAGCTGACCTAACCACAGTCATTTAATGAGAGATCATAAATGACGCCTCGTAATAAATAATCCCAGGCCCTAACTCTACAAACCTGAAATCTTGGTCAAAATGTACGGCTCTATTAAAAAGCGATTAAACAGTTCAATTCTAACTATTTTTCTAGTGTGGGCTAGTATGTAGGGAAGGCATTCCCCCCCCCCCTCCCTCCCCCCCGCTACGCCCATGCATAGTAGTTTCACATATGTATAACGTCGGTACGTAGGCAGCAGATCGTGAGTGCACTCATAACTTTCTCTGCGCAATTCCACAAAACAAGAAAAGTTTTGATTGACTTTATAAGCTGTGTGTACGCAAACATTACTAACTAATTTACCCTCCTTAGGTATTCGTTCAATGGGCTATCTCGTAGTATCACCTGGTTACAGAAACATAACAGGTTAGTTTCAGCTAGGTATCTCAAGGAACTCTTCTGCCAGCCTACAGTCGCCGATAAAGGACATGGCTAAATGACTGCCCCAAGCATGTCTAGTAACCTCACATTACCTCGTAATATTTAAATATTCATTCATGAATTATTAAGCGTTTAATAATTTCCTAGCACTTTCGTGAACTGTTAAACATAAAAAAAGTATCTTAGTTGCTTTTTTTGATTGACATGACAAGTTCAAGGGGAATAATAATACAGTACTGCAACTAGGGACGGGTCATGTCGCTTTTCTAAAATGTCAAATCAAACTATACTTATATCGATTTTTGATAACAGGTATCAAAACGATTTATTTTCTGAAACTAAGAAGTGGCAATCAGAGATAATGGCGGGAATCGATGGAATTCAATTCGGTGTCCTGTTTAGTTACTTCTTATTGTGTTTTCACAGGGAAATGGGGTTGTTTCTAAGTGACAATCGACTCTATTCAATTCCACTCTTTTCGTATCAAAATCAAATAAAAATAATTGAAAGCTTCAGAATGTGCTTCTGCGTTTAATGTTACTACCTATTTTGTGTCGAAAAATATTAACTGAATACAGGTTGACAAAAACTATGTATATTTTTATCTTTCAACCCAATCGATTATTTTATTGATTCGATTACACTTGACGTTCAATCCCATCTCTATGAAAAAAACAAACGTCAGATGTTAGACATAGTTGGAACACTGCCGTTTGCTTGCCCTCGCTTGCTTATTGTGTGTGCTTGCCTACCTACTGACCTCTTGCTACTCGACACGGACTTGACTTGCAATCAATTCATCCTGCGATGCATAAACTGCGGTGTAACCACGCAAAGGCTGCGGCAGCATATCGCCTCTTCATTGCCTGCTTTTCTACTCACTATCTTAGCGGTAACAATTGAGGTAAGTCATCTACAGCTAGAATCATTCTAGAACCGATAAATATAAGAAACATCGAACAAATGTGACTTCAAGTTGTTTACCGTGTTTTCAAAATACATAATGAACTCAATGGCAATGAATCAGAAAGACTCATCTCGTCTCAACACGTCACGACTACAACAGACTGGTTGCTTTAGATGTCATAATAATCAAATGTGTAGGTATTATAAATAATTCATGTGGGTAATAAGGTAATTAAGTTTGTTCTAGGTTCCAAGGGATGCCAACATTTGTCATCCTTGTTATGAGCTGCTGAATTCAGAAGCAACTAGTGATGTACGTTTATTTGGTCATACAATAGTGCGCATAACTTGAGGCCGTTCTGTGAGAAGTATGCAACGCCATGCAGTGGAAAGAAACGATTCAATTTTGCAGAATTTAGCAACGTCACATCCAGCTTTCTATTATCTAAATAAAATGTTTTTAAACAGTGTGTGTTTTTTTATCTTTACATACCCGTCCGGTAGCATTTATCATCTTCCTCTTCAGATATTCAGTTTCTCGGCCTTCAAATCGTCAGGACTACTGTCCCTGACCTCTCTCTCTCTGGTTGTGTTATTGGGCAACATAATAATAATAATCTTTATTACATAAAGTGGTTACAATTTGTGTGAAGTCCCTGACACTTGTGCTAGGTGGTTAACCTGTGTTACAAGAGCCAGTGCCCTCTCCCAGGAGGAAATATCACAAACATAACATAAATATAACATCCAATCAGAATGATTTGATCAGACAGACAGATGACCTAAACTAACTTTTTTATATAATGTTCCTAAAAGATTCACAGAATAAATAAATTAATCGCATTTTTGTTGTTTTATTTCAATATCTTTTAAAGTAGTTTTGAGTATGAATGTCGATGGCTATAAGAGTAGGGGACGACCAACGAAACGATGGATGGACTGTGTGAATGATGATATGGTTAGAAAGGGGGTGACTGTCGAGATGGCGGCTAATAGAGGAGTATGGAAGAAAAAGGCATGTTGCGCCCACCACAAATAAATTGGGATTAGGGCAGGAGAATGATGATGATCTTTTAAAGTCCTTGGTTACTCACTGTATTCGTTATCTAGTTTAGGCAGGATTTAACAATCACCACATACTAATTAAACAAAGTTCTCTTGGCGCGTTTGTCTGTCAGTCTGTCTGTACGGATGTTTCAACAAACATATTTTGATGGGGTTGTCGCTTCCGGAAGGTTTAGCTATACATTCGTGTAGGTTGTATTGACCAATGTAAATCAAGTCAGAAAAATCCTGCCGCCTGAGTGTTTTCTTGCGCGCGTTGCCCCATTCAGCGTCCAGAACCCATCTCTCGATTACATTTACTATAGGGATTTGGTTTTGGACAAAAATCTAGTGTTGTTTGGGTAACACCTAGGTAAAAGTTCATAGCAATGTAATTTATTTGCAGTTTTTTATGCCTATTGACGTAGGAGTCACACGATTTCATTTTCAGGATTATAAAGATATAAAAAGTGCCTGAAACTATTTTTATATGAAATACTAATATTCAGCTATTCAGCATTACATATTGCTAGGTACCATGTCTAGACATTGCTGGAAATTCGTCCATACTTCAATTTAGCCATCTCCTTTCCTGCCAAATAGCCATAAACATAGTTATCATTTTATTACAATAATAAATATCAGTAGGTACACAAGTTACTGTCTTGTCGCGTTTCATGGTCTGTACTCACCTGTCTGATACACGCTGTATAAACACCGAAGCATGAAATCGTAACGCGAGTACAACCTCTTTGCTTTAGCTAGAGAAAAGTGTTTGCAAACCCTTTCCAACTCGGAAACAGCGACTGTTGACAATAGAGTCAAATAGAGTACACACAACACCGATGCGGAACACAATTGTCCAGGTTTAACTGCTTTTTATTCTGTTAAATCACGGCTTTGAATATCGCCTTCCCTTTGCTCTCACTTGATCTCACCGCTATTGTTTATTCAGGTACCAGCTGAATATTTTATTTACCGTTGGCGTTTGCAGGATTCTAGGGTACTTTTAGTGATGCAAAAAGAATAAGGTTGGGATGTAGTTATAATGTTTTAGCCGTAATAAATCTAAAAAAGATTTGGAAACATCAAAAAAATATGTACTCTTCTTAAACGTTTCCTTTCGTTAATTTTCTGCTAAAAAGAATCATATTCCACAAAATAAAACACAGAATACAGCCAAATTCCTTAAACGCAATTATACTTTCCCTGAAGCGATTTATTTCTTTTGTCTCAAACAGGGAGGGACCCTTTTGAACAGACTTCTACAATCTTTTTCAAATTAAATTGACCCTGAAACATACGAACAATTTTTCCTCTAGGTTCTCGTTTCCAAACGAGATAATTTTTTTTTTTGGTTATCCTTTTCAGTTTATATCCGCGACCTTCATCAGTTGACCGAGCAAGGAGCCGACCCGCGACCGTTAGCTTGGACATTCACGATCGACATAAAACCGTTAGTTTGTTTTTGTAAGATGGTACAGTCAGCAGCAAAAGTAGATGATCAAAATCGGAAATTGAAATTGAATTGAAAACTGATCACGAATATATGGCAGCTGTACTAGTAGTAAATGTTTGGTATAATTTACAATCACATACTTTTGTATCACTTTGACGCCACACAGTTCTGACGCGAACTCCGTTCATTAGTATTGAATTTCTGATTTTGATCATCTACTTTTGCTGTTGACTGTACACAAATAGAACTACACGGTTCATTATCTTGTGCTGTTCTCTCGACCATCAAAATAGTGGCATTTCTAGGTAAGGCATATAAAGATCTACGTTTTTCTATTTTAGCTTTTCCGATTTCCTTTCGTTTGAAAACAAATCCAGCCTAGTAACGAAAAAATATACAAAACTAATTTTGAACGTTCAAAGGCCATTTATTCTTACGCAAACAGTATAAATCCTTGTTTATATTTATTCAATCGTTCTATTTAGCTGTGCCAAGCGTTAGAGGACGAAATTCTGTCCATAGAACACTTTACAGCTCGTCGACATTTTTACTGGAATATTCCATGGCGCCGAATGGGATCGGGATTTTTATTTCAATTAAAAATGTACATTCAGCAAAATATTGGATAAGAACAGCATTGGTGTGTGGAAAAGGAAAATTTAAAATTCCAGCCAAAAATGGATTCTTTATCGAAATTCAAGTTTTTTAATTGTTTCAATTCAACTTTAGCTGCGTTATTGAAACAGATAAAATGTTATATTTGCTTTAATAAAAGCATTCCGGCTAAATTTGATTTTTCTGCGTTGAAGTCGTTTCACATTAACATTTCAGAACAAGCTGTCCTTCCAATTCATTGGACTGACAGTTGACATACGAGTAGATATCTCCCATAAGAAAACGTCTATCGCACAGTATGTAACTGCTGTGCGATTCTGTAACCATCTCACCGTGAAAAGTTACGTGAAGTGAGCGTGGAGTGAGCTGTCATTCTAACCAAAAGGATTGACACTATTGACAGCTCACTCTAAGCTCACTTCACCTAACTTTTCACGGTGTGATTTTTACAGAATCGAACGGCTATACACGCAAAGTTCGTTCAGAGTTATTTTAACTCTGACAGAAGCAACCTAACAACAACCTTATTGTAACGTGTATAAAGATCACAATGATTTTGACAGACTTGTCAATGGCAGCAACTCTACCAACAGCAACCTTATAAGAATGAGAATAAAGTTCACTGTGATTTGTACAGTAAAACAAAATTACAGGTAAAATAACTGTGAACGGGCTGTAACGTAACCTCTAACTCGACCACCAAAACATGAAGTGAATATTTAATTATTTTATGGACAAATTAATAAAGCCGTCGTTTATTATAGAATAACGGAAAAATAATATTACTATCAGATTTTCCTTGTTAATCCTACTGTCAGTGGAACTGACAATTGAATACCAAATTAAACGTAAGGCAGGTTCACAGCTACACTTCAGCAACGTTGTGTTTTGTTTCCAAAGTAACAGTTTCATTGTTTGCTGAAATTCAATTAACGATTAATAAAATCAAAAGTGATTCCAAATATTGTACCTACTTATTTGGTCACATAAAATTAATTACTTTACAAATTAATTTTCATGTCCGTGACGTGCTCCAACCGCAAACTTTGGCTCAGTTCATAATAACATGCGTTGAGTAGTAATAATGTTTGAAACATTTTTGTAATCACTTTATACTAATTTTATATTTAATTTAAATAATTTTAAATTTATATTTTATACTAATATTATAAAGAGGTATTTGTTTGTTTGTTTGTATGTAGGAGGTTATCTCCGGAACGACCAGTCGAATTTGAAAAATACTTTTAATATCTTTTAAATCCGACCGGTAGTTTCAGAGATTAGCGCATTTAAACAAACAAACTCTTCAGCTTATTAGTAATTACATATAGACAAATAGTGAATATCAATGTTACTAGCTGGTTCCTAGACTATCGCTTCATCTGTCAGCTTATCGCCGAGAGACGCGGATGACGAGGACACTGTTATATAAATATGTTTCCTATTGTTAGACACTTTGACATAAAACATATTGTTGTACGAAACACGTGTTGGTATGGAGATTTAAACAGAACTTTTCGCTTCTGAATTTGGAATCTGCGGGGTAATTGCGTAACATAAATAAAATGACAATTGGTCACAATGCCTCTCATTTCAGCTCAGTCAGTTCAGCCACATTCATTGCGTGATTAACGTTGTTGAGCAGACGAATGTTTCAAACCTATGAAGCAATGGATTAGGATAATAGATTGCCTTAAAAACCCTTAGATTGTGGATTGAAAGTGTGTTACGCAATTAGGGTGCTGGTTGAGATTTTAAGGAATGATAATTATTATTTTCTAAAATATCTATTCCATTACAAGTTTTTTTAAGTGAAAACTTCTTTAGTGGTGTTGTGCACTTTTTTGTGATAGGTAAAAAATGTTAAACTCGCGTCAGGACACGTGACCTGATCGAAAATTCGTAAGACGGAGGGAGAGTTTTTTGTGATGGGTAAAAAATGTTAAACTCGCGTCAGGACACGTGACCTGATCGAAAATTCGTAAGACGGAGCTCGCGTCAGGACACGTGACCTGATCGAAAATTCGTAAGACGGAGCTCGCGTTAGGACACGTGACCTGATTGAAAATTAATAAGATGTAGGGAGAGTAGACCGCATTCCAAAATATCAAAAATGCACAGCGTTAATATTCAAGTTATCACTTCTGTAATATTTATGAACAAAGTTCTGCGACAGTAGGTAGTACGACAGCTCGAAGTCCTATCAACATTATCGGAGCAAAGTTTGTACCCACAAGTTAGTAACTCAGGAGAAAAGTCCATTCAACACAGTGCGTGGAGAACGTATGTTGAAACTCATTCAAGTTTAGTTCACAATGTCGTTCGATCTCCCATTCAGTCCCTGAATGAATGTGAAAACTTGGGCAATGAAACACACTCCAAGACGGATTGCTAATCCCCTACATTTTCCAAACAACCATTGGCTAACTATTACATATATATACATAATAATATTATTTCAGAGAACATCCATATATGTGTTAGTAAATACTTAGGAACTAAGTTAGTAAACCAGAAAGAGACAAAACAAACGAAATTACATATAGACACATGGAGTGCGATACAGTGTCTAAGAAAGTACCATCTAAACGGTCCGATATTACTTTCAGAATGCTGTTGGAACTTGCTCGGATACGGTGCAATATGGACTGAAGGATGTCTTCGAATAAAATTTAATTTAATTATTAAAAAACAAAAAATCATTTATCCAATAAAATTTCATTCGAAAACTTCCATCGGTTTCTTACTAAACTTCAACTACATCTGACAACCCTGGTTACTTATCTCTTTTGGTGACTGTACAGACGCCAGCACATAAAGCTACTACAATCTATCAAATTTCTTTAATAGATTTTCAACTTTATCGTTGAAGCATTAAGGTTCAAGGTTGATTGGGAGAATTTGACAGTTTCAGGTAGCTTGACCTGCTGGCATCTGTACATACGCAATCATTACGTTAAAACAAATACATTTATTATTTAATATTTTTCATTCAGCACCGTCAAACATTCTGTGAATTTCTTACGAAATCCAAGTCATAGCGCATTGTATTATGTATGTTTTACCTCACCTACGGAATTAAGATTCCCCATACCGTCGTCCTGGCATAACTGTAGTATTAGGTGCGTTGCGTTCAAACTCATAACAGTCTTGCTTGTTACACGATGAAAATCTTTGGCTATTCATCATTCTTTTCATTGAAGTTTTGGAAGTATCTGTTATCTAATAAAACTTTAAAATTATTTTCTTACAAAAATGATTTTTTCAAAAAAGACCTCTCTCCACTCCTTCCATCGTTCGCGAGCCCGTGCGTCCTCCTTCCAGGTCTGACGGAACCTATTCGAACCTGCGAACCCATTTTACTGTTAAATATATGTTTTTTTGGTTCTCTTCTAAGTTAACGCGGTTTTAAACTCGTATGTTTGTTTGCATCTTCAATATACCTTCTATACTACACAATCGTCACGTGGTTACATCACCACATATGACTGCGCGTCACGTTGTGGCTGCATGTTGTGATCACACTATTGAACTACGTTACTCGGTCGTGTATCACTTGTGTGTGGCAGCAGACAAACGGCTGATATGGGTCTATCCTTGCTTTGTTTTGTAACCTATAGCGGAGAATGATTGCGTAAATCACGTGCTGCTTTGGATGGTGGGGAACGCGCTTTAAGACTACGCCTATTTCTTAGTTTGTGAATACCAGAGGAGAGGGATTATTTATTACTTCCCCTCCATTCAAAACCTACGCAAACTTCACCCTATCCCTGAACTCAAATCGTACTGTTTATCATACTTAACAGTTCGCAAGAATCACAACTTTGTCGGACGGAAGGAATCAGAAAAAGCTTCAATAGTTAATAGGATTGAGATGCGGTTGAATTATGGACGTACAGTCAACAGCAAAAGTAGATGATCAAAATCAGAAATTTAATACTAATGAACGGAGTTTGCGTCAGAACTGTGTGGCGTCGAAGTGATTCAAAAGTATGTCAGACTCAGTGTCATACTTTTGAATCACCGCGACGCCACACAGTTCTGACGCGAACTCCGTTAATTAGTATTGAATTTCTGATTTTGATCATCTACTTTTGCTGTTGACTGTACGTATTTTGAACTGTAAAAAAGTGGTATTTTCGACGTGCCATGCCGTCGGAAGCGTCGTAAGCACGTTTTAATTTAACGTCCATAGGCGTCCGTGGCGGTCAATAGGTTAAGCAAAACTGTACTAATTTTCATGCCTTATAATTTTTTGAATAAATATATTATTATTATATTATATTACTCAATACTCAATATATTTATATTATTACTATCTCGCATGTGAAGTACATTGGTGTTATTCATCTTCAATCCTAGTCTTGGAACACATTTGAACGGAAACCACCATCACCACCACCATACCACCATTGACCACCACCATTGATACCCAAAAAACGACCTGATTGACCGTCATACACAACGTATTGATTGCTTGTCTATTCAAAGCTTCGTACCCCTTTTAACTACATAAATAAGAAGTTTCGGATGAATCCTAGTATTTTGATATCCCAAATTCCGCCTGTCAGGGCTCAGTCACACAATAACTTAAACTCTAAAAGGCCCTTCTGAGATAAAGGATGATCCACGAGTTATTCCTTTCTTCACCCACAAAGACCTTTTTTTGCAGAGACCATATCTTTAGGAAGAGGGTAATATATTCGGTCACAAGATTCCCCTAAGAGGACCGCAAACTTATTTATACTTTTATCTCCTGGCCTTGTACGGTAGGTTTTTTTTGACAAGAATACGTCATACACACGCACAGACCCTCACACCCATGCCTTCCTTGAATTGTTCTCATAGGTTTTTTTTTTTTTACTCTAATTATAAAGTATTGAAGTTTCTATATCACTTGGTAGATCGACACAACCCACAAATTGTATAAATCTTATTGTACTCCACCCATGGCAGAACACTGTCTCTCAAGATACAGTTAACCCTAGTTTGAGAGGCAGGGCTCACCAATTTATTGTATACAGATTTCTGCAAATTAGTCCAGTTGTTTTGTACTAACCTCCTACCACTAGATGTAATGCCTTTTTGGCGCAGCCGTGAGGCACACAGTATTGTTGTCTGAAACATTATTTGTTATTTTATTAATTTTGTATTTTGTGTTTCACGAACTGTGTCCAAATAAACGTTTTTCTTTCTTTCTTTTAATAAATAATACCTTTTGATAACCTTTTAAATTAAGTCTGTAACCTTTTGGAAAATAAATAAAATTTATTATTATTATTATACAAATTAACACAGCTTTACTTTAAAAATAAACTGATAATATTTAAGAACCTTTGACTGCTTAGTTGGATCAGTGGTCGCAAGCGCTACTGTGAGCTTGAGTACCTGGGTTCGATTCCCGGGTCGGGCCAAGTGTTATTAGGTTTTTTCATCTAGAATTACCCAGTGGCAGCCCAGAGTCTGGTTTCGAGCCCGGTTAATGTTAATAGCCCCCATACACATAACTGACTAAATGTGGCTGTACTATAAGTACACCCCTACCTAACCCGTCCTACCTTACTTCCCACCCTTAATGTAGGGGGTGAGCCTAATACCATGAGCTGGACACAAATCCAGATTCCGGGCTACCGACAGATTCTGCTGGTTTCTAGCCGACAGATTCGTCATATAAGTGATATTTTGAATTGGATCGGATTTATCCGCATGAATATACAACGTGTTTTTTTTACATCCCATAACTCTAATGGGTCATTGTACTCATCATCATGAACAACTTTTACTATGGGACCAAACCTGAAAGCGCGAAAAAAAAATCAGCTGTTCCCTACATTTATGTTCGTCAAAATGTAGGGAACACCAGATTTTTGTTTCGCGATTACCTATTAGACCAACCCAGATGTTCAACCATGAACAAACAAAAGTTACACGCGCCAGCAACAGCATCGCAGCAGCGTCAGCATCAGAGCAAAATTCGTGTCACATACAAGCACACCGTCAGCGCTAAGAAGTGACCTACTGAGATCTTCGCTTCATCGGCTTAATACACACACAACACACATGTAAATAGGTATCAATGTGTATTGAGCACTAAAATTGTATATAATTAAGTTAATTATTGTAATAAATCAGTCATCAAGCTGGAGTCGAGTTTGATTCACCATCCGTAACTCCTCTCACTGTGGCCAAGACACCTTTAGCCATCATCGGTCCTATTTCGAGTCTGTGGGATCGGCAGTGAGAAAACCATTTCCTGTGTACATTGCACGACGTACACAAACCCTATTTCCTACCCAAATTCCGTCTGTGCCCGTAGGTCTCTTGGTAACAGACTTCCCTCACGTAAACCAACGTAACTCACGTTTGGTGTGGTTTGTATGATAGGGTAGGGTGTTAGGGTGCTAGGTAGTTGCTGTAGGGCTAGGTTTCTATTCAGTAGGGTCTTAGGTGATCATAGGTACCAGGCTCCATTGTTTTGAACTTAGCCACACTGTACGCAATTGGGATAACGGCCGTACTAAGCTGTGAAGCCCAGTGCCTACACCAGACTAACTATTTTTTGTTTCTTATATATAGTACGTTGATTATGGAACTCTAGAGAACGTTAACCCTCCCTAATCATATTACGGCACTTCACAGACAATGGAATCACGTACCAATTGTGCCTAGCTTTGGTGAACAAGCCAGTAGTAATTTGATACATTTTTGTAAGCCCCCTTAAGTGAACCCTCACTTAAGGGGGTGTACAAATACCAAAAATATCGGGTTAAAATGGAACGAGTTTTTCAGTGTTACATTGTTTATAATAATAAATAATCTGTTATTTTCAGGCAGTATCTTGATAAAAGAAGGCATCAATTTTTTGCAGAATAACTGTAAAATGCAAAATAACGATAGATTGATAATGTCGGCAATCCCTCGGATTACGGGAATTAGTTTATAATACATAGGAAGCTCAATGTTATCGATTTATATGTAGTCGGAGCAGATGTGCTACGAACTGCTACGCAGTGCTACGACCCGCTACGCCGCCGCGTTGTGCTACGAAATGCTACGAACGGCTACGTCGATAGTCGTTGTACTAAGAGCCAGTTGAATTGATCGTAAACATGTTAATTTGTGATACATTTGCTAAACTATTTATGAATTTGTTCCTAATGTCATTTAAATGCAATTACATATAACTTCGTTCCTCACAGCTTTATCAAATCTTTCAGAATCAAAATCTCTCCAATAACAAAAATTCAACACAGCACATATTGACACAGTTCTCGACATTTTCAATAACTTTTCTGAATATTTACCAAGTGTCTCATCATTAATTTCATTTCCGCTGTCTCTACTGAATTCTGACTCATAGTTGGCTATTATTCATTAACTTTCAGTACGTATTCAATAATCTCTGCACTATTGTTTCTTCAACAGATTATTTCAATGAAATAAAAGTATCAATGGAAGTAAGATTTGTATTTTTATTGAACTACGACAAAACTTCGAGAGAAAAAAAATAACCGTAAAGTTCGTTGGTCATCAAATAGAAGGGTGAGTGTTTAGTTTAGTTTGTGATCTTTCTGTACGAGTCCCAATAAATATTTTATCTTTCTTTTTGAATGCGGCGGGCGGTCAAAATATATGGAACATTTTTTTTTATAGCCTTTGTAAAATTTCTACGCTAGGGTCCAGAATCATAGTTATGCTGAATTCATGGTTACAGTTTGCACAATGGTTATTTTTTTTACCTGAATGAAGTTTATATTAATGTATTATGTATTTACACTTTCCTGAATATATGCTCTAAATGATTGTGAAAGCGCATCAAAATTCGTTGCGTAGTTTAGAAGAACAACGCGGTCATACAGGCAGACACGATAAGTGACTTGAATTTATAATATTTACTAGCTGTTGCCCGTGACTTCGTCTGCGATACAGGATACCAAGTAGCCTACGTCCTTCACCGGTACCCATGTGCCAAACTTCAGTCAAATTCATTCAGCCGTTTTAGCGTGTAGGCCAAACCAACACACTTTCGCATTTACAAAACTTGTTAGGTTAGGTTAGTCTGTTATTCAGAAGATCACAATCTAAACAGAAGGCCAGTTCTCGTAATTAAAAACGTTCAAAATCCAGTCGCAATCTCATCTCAGCGACAATCAATGTCAAAAACTTGTCAAAAATGTAAGGAAATTAGAAGTATTTGAGACTGAGATCAGACTGTGAACGTTCTTAAAATTACGAGAATTGCCCCTCTGATGTTGTCTCGGAAACTCTACTCTAATCTGAATGTCAAAACAGTATCATCGATTACACTAGACTAGATGAAACCAGGGTTTGAGTCACAAACGATTATCTACTAAACACGAGAGTGGGTTTTTAAATCGAGAGCAAAAGAAAAGAGCGCCGTAATTGAGTCAAAGAGGGACGATATTATGCGGTAGTGTCGGGTAGAGGAAGAGATAACAAGCCATGGGGGGGCTTTGTTGGGCATGAGAGCCTTTCGATTAACACTTGGTAAGACCGAACTATTAACATGTAAAAGCCATTTTCTTCCATCGGTCTAGCCGCTTAAGATTAATTTTTGGTTGGGCTTCTCATCTAAAATGCATGAAGTTGCTATAGAAACTAAGCTTCATTTTGTAGATGATGAACAAGAGTCTTTTGGGTAATTTATTTTGTAAGCTTATTATGCTAGCATTAGCAGGCCAAGGTGGTCGTTGCCCGCAATAAATTAGAATTTAACTTCAATTAATGAGATTGTGAGCCCAAGCATTCCTGAAACTGCCAGCTTATTGCTTAAAGAGATTAAAATACCATTAAAATACGTAAAAGGTCAAGAATTTTTTTCAGAATACCACAAAATGTTTCCAGGTTACTAAAGACTGTGTGACCGATCAAAATCGGAGTAAACACGCAGTTACATATGTACTTGAAATTTCTTGTTTGAGTATTAACACCGTCCTGGGCCCCAATTCTGTATTATGCCCCGCGTAATCTTAAGGAATAGAAATGTCAATCGTACGGACCACATGTATTTTGACAGTCCAAACCACGCCATTGTGTCATAAGAAAACGTTAATAGCAGATAGGCAATTCTCGTAATTTTAAGAACGTTCACAGTCTGAGGGGTAATTCTCGTAATTTTAAGAACGTTCACAGTCTGGTCGCAGTCTCAATCTGTCAAAAATACCTCAAATTTCTCTACATTTTGACAAGTTTTCGACATTTGTTTGTCGCCGAGATGAGACTGCGACTAGTTTTTAATCGTTTTGAATTACGAGAATTGGCCTTCAGATGTCGTGTTTGACTAAGGAATTGATGTGGTACCGAATTAAGGAATCTTTAAGTGGCCATAGTGAATTAGGGCCCTGACCTACTTACGATTTTCAGGAAATTAGTATGTATTTGCTCGATATACCACTATATTTACTCTGTAACTCAGACAGACAACAATAAAGTCTCTATGATATGATACTTAACGCAAATACCCATATAAATATTTTTGTTCGTTTGAATCTTTATCCTTTTAAAGGGTGACCTTATTTCTTAAGATTCCTTGAAAGTAGGTACTTAAACAAAATTTGACACTTAAGGTAGGAAAATATTGACAATAATCATAAAAGGAGCCTGTTACACGAAATCTTTTGTCTACAAAAGTTCTTTTACAACGTGATATTTCGGGAAATGGTAATTGGGAAGTTTTCCTATATTTTTCAATTACTCGTAACAGTCGGCCGACTCAAGATTAAACTTGTTCCTGCTGATGGGTTTGCTTAAACATTCATAAGATTGTTTACTAAACTTTACTGTAAACGGCTATTAGAGGGGAAAATGAAAAAAATCAAATTAAGTTTAGGTGTCATTTGAAAGTTAAAGCGGTTGTTTCGCGGAGACCATTTCCTTTTGGAATAAATTCAATATTCATGGATCCTAAAGATTTAAGATATTATAACGAGGTATCGTTGAAAGCGTCATGTTGGACCGCGGGCTATCTATAACTTTACTTCTATACTAATAATTAAATTGTAGAGTTTGTTTGTTTGAACGCGCTCATCTCTGGAACCCGTTCCCCGGACCCGTCTCTCGTCGAATTTGAAAAATTCTTTATGCGTTTAATAGTCCAATTCTTGAGGAAGGCTCTACGATATCTAACATCACGCTTGGAGCCGAGCAAAAAGAAAAAAAAACCTCCTCTAGTTTTAAAATATGATTGACGTGTAAAAGTGTTTGTACAAACCTACTTACAAAATAAAATCATTTATCACAGAAGTTTTAGCGCGGGTAGATGATGCGATGCGACGGGATGGGTCTGAGGAACAAGAAATTTTACGCGCACGAAGTCACGGACAGAAGCTAGTAGGCTATATGTCAATATTTTCCTACGATTAGTCTGAGTTTGTGTAGGTACCTTCAAAGAATCTTAATAAATAAGTTAAATAAGATTCAAACTAAGAAAAATATTTTTGTGGGTATTTGCGTTAAGTATTACTTTTCATATATACTTATCATATCATAGAGACCAATGTTGTCTATCTCAGTTACAGAGTAAATATAGTGGTAAATATGGAGCATATACTCATTTCCTGAAAATCGTAAATAGGTGGCCCTAATTCCACTAAGATCCCTTAACGATTCCTTACTTCGAAAACACGTCAATTCCTTAGTAAATCAAGACATGCTATTAACGTATTCAAAGTAACATTCGCTACATACTTTTGCCCACCAGTGGGACAATATATATATCTATAACGATACATGAACTTTATTTAAAATATGATATCATAAAGTACTCGTAATTACCTCCAAACACGTACATACTAAGAAGACTAATTAGAATACTTTACTAATATAATACAATATAATTATTTATGTAATTAGAATGGCTAATACTCGTACTGTTACTTCCACGTTAACTCCGCTTATTCCCTCGTATTTCAGTGAAATTTTCTCGTGTTTATCCAAAATTACTTTCAGTAATTAGATTTACACTTAACGCTGTTTTCATAATAAACACGAGTAAAAGGTTCTCTAATTAAAATTAACGTTTATTTGCTTTAATTATTAACAACTTATAACAGGCACTTAGGGAAGAATTAAAACGTAACAACATAATATTTACAATGAACAAGATGACTTTTGATTCGAATAATACCTGTTCCACAAACGAAGGGACACATCGTATCCTGCGCAACCTGTCAGCTGCACGTTACAGGAACTGATGGACGCTGGTGATGGAGTCCAACAAGTATCCAATTCTGGACCGAGTCAATTTAGATTTCTTAGAGTTCTTTTAGAGTTTTTTTTTAGAGTTTGGTAAGCGCAGTGGCTGAGCGTTCGACTGCTGCGCTGCGTGTCGCGGGTTCGATTCCCGCACGGAACAAATATTTGTATTGCCTATAGGTAGTTGTTCCGGGTCTGGCTGTTTGTGTATGTGAGTTTAAATGTTTGTAAACGCACTCACGATACAGGAGTAATTCCTAGTGCGGGATAACGTCGACGTGCGTCTGCATTCCCGAGTTCATACAACCCTAATCTCTTCAGGGCGAGAGTGAATAGGCTTCTTCTGGGCAAGCTCGTTCCACCGTAGATCTCATCCCTGCCTCTGGGCTGGATTGAGATCAAGAGTGAGCCCATTGTCAATAAAAAAAAAAAAAACGTTTTTTTTTTAAAAGATATTGCTATCGACTCACTAAGAAGAAGAATACCTATATTTGTTATACAGGTTGGGCAACTTGGAGGTAACAACTTTTTTTGCCGCCATTTCGATTTGGCGGCAAATATGACAGCTGTTTCATGAAATTTATTTTGTGTAGATATATATTTGTTATGGAGTGTTTTACTGAAATAACGCAGGAAATGTCTGAAAATGTTATGAAAAACGCAGTGAAAAGGGTTCACATCTGCTATGCTGCTAGAGGTGGACATTTGTCTGAGATTATTTTCCATACTGAATTGCCGGCCCTAAATACTATATTTAAATAAAAATACTTAATATTTTTTATATTTCATTGAATAAAATTTAAAAAATAAAGTGTATACCTCTTATTGGCCCATCGTGTATATATTTACAGCAAATATTTTGTATTTACCGTTAGCTGAGCTAAAAAGTTAAACAAAATAAAAAATTCCGAATACCCGTATCATGGAAAATCTAATATATACTCGACTACGCTTTTATAAAAATTGAGGCTTATAAATATTTCACTGATAAAATATACCTTAGGGACCTCTGGCCAACTTTTTATCCTTTGTACAGCTAACTTCCTGAAACACAAAGCTGAACCCAAAACTCGTTACTCACACAATAGGCTTTTAACACACAAAATATAACGCTAGAAAATGATTTGCTATAAACCAACAAATTACAAAACAACATCACAGCCGTAGTGTCGGCGAGCAAGTTATGACGTCGTAAATTAGTTGGATGTCAGCGTTGTCTGAGCATACCGTCAGCATGGTTCTATTATTTTAGGCTATTACGGTATCTATCTACAATAAAAGACGGAGAGAGGAGATTAGGAGTGAGAGCTTGATGAATTGCTAGCACTTGACGGAGAAACAATTGATGACTGAAGGTCAGGATTTACTTTATGGACTTTATGAATGGAGACAGTTGATTTTAATAATGTATTTGTGTAGGTGTGGGTACACAAATGTTTAAATAAGTGACTGAAACATGAATCTCATGTCTATTTAACATGATTCTAATCTTATACAGCATCTACTCATCAAACTCTGTAACCTAGTACCACCATGTAATGCCTGAGGCAACTCAAACATGGAAATATTATAATACAATCCTCACTGAATACGAATGTTGTTTCTTTTGTGAAAAATCATGCATACTGATGCTGTGTATGAATAAATTGTTGTTATTACGTTTCTCTCTGCCTATCTCTTCGGGGATTACAGGACAGGCGTGATGTTTTGTTATTTAAACAAGACGTTTGCTGAAATTCGGTCTACAAACAAGATGGGTACCTCGAATTTGTGATAAATTCTCTCACCGACGTTCCTCCGCAGCAAATACTCAGCATTACATAGCAATCACTGGCGGTCAGTGATGTGCAATAATACCTCACGGGTCACCGCGTATTGCATCATCTTAGAAACTTGAACTGAAAGGATGTTTTATTAAAAATTCGGCTGTTAATATTGTTAGTTTATTAAGAGAAGAGAAAACTGAAGTGGCAGTGGGCTTGCCATGTTTGTCGAAGGACCTATGGCCGGTGGAGCACACGAAAGCGGAGACCGCGTATCAGCAAGCGTAGTGTGGGTCGATCCCCAGCTAGATGGACCGATGAACTTAAGAAGGTGGCCGGGACAGACTGGATGCGGAAAGCGGAGGACAGGGTGTTGTGGCGCAGCCTGGGGGAGCCCTATCTCCAGCAGGCGACGCGACTGCGACTGCGACGCGACTGCGATAGGCTGAGCTGATTGATTAAGTTATTATTGAAGTTGTTATTTCAAGCGAAGTATTTCACACAAAAATGTCTTGTACACGGAACTAGGTACAGTCATATATTTATTATTATATTTATTATTATTTATTTCTTCACAAACAATTTACATTGTGTTTGAAATCGTTCCATATGATAAAAAAAAAAAAAATTATTTAAAGCAAACAACATTCAAAATACAAGTACTTAAGACATAAGAAAAAATAATAATAACAATATAACTCAACTAAAATTACCTACAATAACATTTTCAATGTCAACTCATTATGAATTTAAGGATTTAAGATTAGAAATAATTTAACATGATACAAGTATCACATTTAAAAATTAACAACATAACTCAACTAAAAATTACAAACTACAAGAAAAATTTCAATGTCAACTCATTAAGAATTTAAGATTAGAAACAGAAAACATTCAAAAATTACAATAAAAATAAATAGTTCAATATCAACTTAAATTAATAATAGGAATACACTTGTCATTTAAAAATAATGTCCATATAATTCACAAAACAATAATTTCAGTCGGCTCTAGTAACATAAGTTGACACGAGTAAACGCATGGTCATAATATTACATGTCGTCAACAGAGTAGAGACACTTATCTAGTAGGAATGCTTTAAGCGTTGTCTTAAATGCAGATGTATAGATCAAGCTTTTTAAGTGTAGTGGTAACTTATTGAATAATTGCACTGCTTGATATTGGGAACTGTGCTTCACAATGCTGAAGTGAGGATAAATCTTATTTCTCAATTCCTTCCTACGTGTGGCCTCTCTAACCAGTCTTTCCTCATCCGTCTCATATTCATGTATGTACTTTTTAAGATTAGTCAGAAGGACAAGAACGTAGAGACTGGGTACTGTAAGGATATTTAAATCTAAGAAATGTGGACGACAACTCTCTCTTTGTGGAATACGGACAATAGTACGTATAGCTCTTTTTTGAAGGACAAAAGCTCTTTGGCAGTTATAATTATAACTGTTCCCCCACAATTGTATGCTATACCTTAATTTGGACTCAATTAGCGCGAAGTATACGATTTTTAAATGTTTGAAGTCAATTTCGTCTCGAAGGATTCTCAACGCATAACACGCAGATGATATAGATGCATCAATGGCTGCTAGTTCTTTTTTCCAATTTAGTGAGTCATCTATGTGTATTCCCAAGAATTTAGCTTCTCTCACGAGTTCAATTTTGTTCTCATTTAGTATTATTTCCATGGTGTCTTTATTACGAGCAGTTGTTTTGAAAAACATTATCTTGGTCTTTGTACTATTAATTTTCAACTTATTTACGGTAAACCATGAATAGAGATAACTTAAAGCTGCATTAACTTTTTCCGTAAGTTCTTTTGTGTCATTTGCGCCAATAATGGCATTTGTGTCATCCGCAAAAACAACGAGTTGTATGTCTGGTAGAATTTTGTTTATGTAATTTATTAAGTCATTAGTAAACATAATGAACAATATGGGCCCTAATATCGATCCTTGCTTGATCAGTAAACTAGAGATGGCTGGAAATTTTTCATATAACGAAAGTTGTGATAGGCCGTCGAACAATATGTGTTGTAGTACATATATAGGTAATGTGACGAGCACTATGGCGGCCGGCAGTGAATTTCGGAAGTGAGGCTCTAATGCAGCAGTGCAGCGTGTGTGAGCGGGAATACAGATGAATATGAACCGTACTACGTAACCACATGTGGTCAGGGTCGTTTTGTAAATTAATCCACTATGATAATCAGTTATTTGCAATTGTGCTTTTTTGTTGCTGAGAAGTATAATGTCAATGTAAACAAGCTTTTGGAATAATCTTTAGCTATTCTACATATCGATGACGATCGCGACGATCTTCGCAGAGTGGCTGGTAGCCACTGGATGAGAGCTGCCGAGAATCGAGCTAAATGGCGTGCAATTGGACAGACCTATATCCAGCAGTGGACTGCGGTAGGCTGATGATTATGATTCGAAATATAAAATTACTTTAAAAGTATAACATTAATCACAAATTATTGTTTGCCCGACGATAAACAATCCAAAGTCATAACTCAAACATTTGAAAACTGCCCAAGCAGTTCAGCATCCATCACACTAATCCAGCCAGTTTGTAATGAGGAGACCACATCGAAGAGCACACAAACAAAATACAAAGTTAAAAAAGTTTCAACGATTCCCTCCCCTTCAACATTTTCGTATTCATTTATTCCTTGTCCATCCTGTAACTGTTTTTAAAACGAAAAACAAAATGCGAATACCTCAACAGCATTGTGTAATTAAATATCTCGAGAGTTCGAGACAGAACTGTTGATATAAAGTTGGACAGAATTAGTAATCAAGAGCATTTCAACGCGAATGGGTGGATTATTTCAAGTCAATGGAGAATGAAATCAGAAACTGAAGATGTTTTGAAATTCTGATGGAATTTGTTGGTTTTAATTAAACTGCGGACGAAACCTTTGAACTAGATATTCAAAAAATATCAAAGCAAAATAGTTTTCTCTTAAACAATTTGTTAGGATATTTATTTAAAACTAGGATATTTACTCAAGGGCTCAGTATCCACGTGTTTGTTAATCCGGCCCGTTCACCGGTCGTCGTATATAATTACCGGCTAATTTGGCGGATATTCCAGGGTATTTAAAGTTAACAGGGGAGCTGCCGAAATGTGTTATAATTAGTCCGGATTATTTTCCCCGGATTATTTTAGAAGCTCAGAATATATTTTGGGTACCTATAGGTTTTTAAAATATGAATTCTTAATATAGAAGCTAAAACATACATTCCTAATTACCAACAGTTTGCATTAATTAATTGTTCTTTGTAACACTTTATATCTATATCATATTATATCTATGGCAACGCTACATTATCGCCTTTCATCGTCATTATTCAAAGTACCTACCATCGACACACTGCACTTAAAAAACCAATTAGAAAGTCAAATAAAGCAATCAAAGTCATGTTCTGAACAAATTACATTTTTTATTTATTTAAATACCTACTGCTTTAGAACAATGCTTTGTGAAAAATACAGGGTAGCGGGGGGAAACAGCTGATTTTAAAAATAACTGACAAAAAATTGCAACGTATGTGTAATGTGTGATGTAATAAGTCTTGGAATCTATGGTGAAAGGTTGTGCGTCAATGCCATCCTGTAGAAACATCGCCACGACATTGGCAACAAGCTCAGTGTCAACAAACTTCAGAGCCATCTAGTGTCGCATTATAAACATGAAATTGTGCAAAATGTTAGCTCGTAATGTGTTTATATTTGTCTCCTTTTAGATAAACACAACCTTCCGTTGTGACACGGGTCTTAAAGGAAAATGTTCACATTTAACACAAAATAAACTTAACATGTTACTGCTAGAATAAAGAAAGAGTAATAAACGAAAAACGTAGCATTATGGGTAAATAAATAAGCGGCTAACTGGAGCGTTTCAGTCGACATAACAGGCGTGACGTCACATGACATATGACGTCATACAGATGTCAGCACCACGCTCCACGCTGTTTATTACGAGTGTTTAACTTTTAAGATATAAGAATTTGTACGCCAAAACGTTTGAAATCCAGTTTTACTAAAAAGTCCATGGATCTGCCTAGCCTTTTCCCAACTATGTTGGGGTACTGGATACCAGTATTTTACATGGAGCGACTGCCTATCTGACCTCCACAACCCAGTTGCTGGGTAATACGATACCCCTTGGTAAGACTGGTTATCAGATTTTCGGGCTTCTGCCGTCCCGTAACGACTGGCAAAGATCCACGGACCAACCGCGGCAAGCGTAGCTTAACCTGATCAATAGACCCGTGCGGCTGTTATTACTTAGCCACTAGTCTAGCGTAACCTGCAGACACAACCAAGGAAAATGAAAATGTAGTGAGGATACCTTACCTATTTATTTCTATTCTCGCATACCTATATTTCATGTTTTTTTTTATCTTGACTCGCCAGTTCCACTCTTTCCTTTCATTCGTTCATTTTTTATTATGATTAACTGCAAATTGTGTTTTATGGTACAATTCATTAGTGTCATATTTCTTTTTTTCTGCGAGATCTATTATCGTCATTAATTTTCACCTGTTATCCTTGAAACGTAGTACCTATGCATTGAATTTTGATACATGAAGAAATTATTTTTGAATGTACATTTTTTCATAACTAAGACTTTTTATTTATCGTTTAAAACAATTGCCCCATTATTCTAAACTGTCAACATGGCTGAAGTTATACAAGAGTATAGAAAAAGCCCCCAACGTTTATATGTATACGTCTGAACTAAACGAAATGAAATAAATGTGTGTGCAAACAGAAACTTCAGATAGAAAGTAATGGAGAATTTATTTCAGTCATTATCTAGTGTGTGACGCATCGCCAACCTTTCCACTCAGTCGACTCCCTCAGGGCACCGGAGCAAGCGTGTGCACGAAGATTCACAATTAATACTCTCACTAATCTATAGATGAAAGAGAATGGGGAATGATCGTGTGAACTCAAGCTTATTATAATAGAATATACCTACTGGCTACTCTTTGTATGTTGTGTGTGTGATGTACACCATATAAAAGGTATAAAAACGTTTTCAAGCACAGGAAAATATGTGGGAAAAAAGGAAAGAAAAATAATTTAAATTACCTTCCATAAAATAATAGAACTCACATTTCACGCGTTTCAATTTCCAATTGGACCTCTGCTAATCACAAAGTGCATAAAACTGTGAACGAGCACATATGTCACGAGCAACAGTTGAAGCTTTTGATACATGAATGCTTTTAATCATTCTCGTCGAATTGCATGTCCAGCGTCCAGCTCGGTTCGGGATTTGAGTGAAAAATTGACATTATGGATCAGTAAAGGATAGGACTTATTGAGATAGACGTTGAAATGGACAAAATGGTAATTGGTTCTCATTCAAAACAATCGTGAACAACAGAAATGCGAGTTATTATAAATAACTTCTGAAGGCCGCAGGAACCCGTTGGATGCGAGAAGCACAAAACCGGTCGAAGTGGAGGTGCTTGGGGGAGGCATATATCCAGTTGTGGACGTCTTTCGGCTGAAATGGTGATGATGATGATAAATAACTTGTGATGATATCACGATAGTGATTTCTCGAGGCGTTCCATTACAATTTGACTTAGTAGACACTAAGTGAGAAGCTTTAATGGCCAAGTTTCTAGAAGCACTACCTACTTACTCTTATATCGTTCTTTTTTATTGTATATAAGTGCCTTTCACCAGACACATCATAAGCTTACGTGGTATAGTTTGCGTAAAATTTTATGGTGGCTTTAAAGTGCGTTACCTTCTTGCTGCGCAGTGCGGCACCCCTCACCCCCGCTGAATTTGTTACTGCGCAGCGTTTCGCCTCATGTTCGAGGCGCCATAATTTCATTTTCATTGCAAAGGAAAAAAAAAGAAAACATTTTAATAAAAAAAACCTTTGTGTATTTAAAATTTTCATTTTAAAAGCTTCTTTGTTGCTATGCTTTAAAATAACAATTGCCAATCATGATCAGTAATATTCTTGTCCTAGTGTCAGGAAAATTACTGATTTATTTTCCGTGCATTACAGACCAATTTTCCTGTACAGTGGAATACAAATTAGTCTATTTGGTCAAGTGAAAAGCTTTTCAGATATACAGAACAATTTGTAGAAACATTTTCTTATAGAGATAAGGGGCAAATAGGGTAATTTGAGTGTAACGTAGGCATTTGATGATTTCATTTATTTAATAGAATCTCATATTGACATATTTATACAGGAATCCTGCCGTTTTGCCGAAAACATTTTCCAAAATATCACTACCCCAACTGATTTTAGCAACCTTTTTTTATACCAATGCAATGTTTGGAATGATTTTAGTACGCACATTTTCATTTGGTAAAATTTTTACTTGGCAGAATATTATCAAGGATAATGTCAAACAATCTTTAAAAAATAAACGTTTGATCAAATGATTTTTATGGCAAAAATAAGATTTTTTGGGAATTGTATAAATTTTATATACAGGGTGTCAGGAGAACGCTTCCGAAGCC
This sequence comes from Apamea crenata, assembly GCA_949629185.1. Lineage (NCBI taxonomy): Eukaryota > Metazoa > Arthropoda > Insecta > Lepidoptera > Noctuidae > Apamea > Apamea crenata. Next base: position 5,061,501 of record OX451371.1, on the reverse strand, counting down.
AGAACGTAGATTATATACAACCTTTATGCAAACGGATACCAATAACCTTTCGCCTGAAATTGATTATTTTCGCGCGTCACGTGGACTTGGGATCGTCAGCCGCACAGCTGTCGGCGAGCGCGCGCGCACTTTGAACTTGAGGTCACCCGCAAGCGTCAGATGATATTTATTTACGAATACATTGCTTGTTAGAGTTGTAAAGAAAAAAAATGTGTTTAATAGCAAATAATGGTTTAATTTAACTGTTCTCACAGCATAGTGTACGAAAAATGCTAAAAAAAATAGGTAAAATTGTTCATTTTTTTTTCTCATTTTTTTATGGTATCGTATCGAGAATCAGTAGCCCTATCACCTGTCTTCGTTTTCGGAAGCGTTTCCCTGCCACCCTGTATATTATTTTATTTATTTTATTATAGCAATTTTATTTTAATTTAATCATTTATTGAATACAAAATACATATTTGTAACTTACAATTTTAATTTTCTTGCAATGGTCATTAGCAATTTAATTTCGGAGAATTCAGACTTATGTTGCAGCATTCGATTAATTCTGTAATTTTTACCCTTTTTTTTTTGTCGCGTTTGACCTAACTAGTAGTGGTTGTAACCGAACTAGTTAGACGAGGTTAATTTTAAAAAAATGGCTAGGTTAGGTTAGGTTAAAACTGTGAACTCCTACGCACGAGCCGATCGAGCGAAGCGAGCTGTGCCGCGGCAGCGGGCGGCGTGTGCCAGAAACGACTAGATTATATAGAAAAAAAAAATTGATAGATTATATAGAAACTGAACTAGTTAGACGAGATTGATTATTTTTTAAAAATGCTACACTTGAAAACTGAAAAAACTTATACTACCAGAATAGTTAATATTAATAATACTGTTTAGAATTTGTCCCAAGTGGAAAAAAGAGCCTTGTAATAAAACTTTTTCCAAAGTTAGAAATGGTAAATTGAAAACTGACTATACTAAATATTTGGCAAATTTTATTTTGCGTAACATGAGTTATTCCAACTGAAATATTTGACTACATAAAAATTAGTAAAAGTACTAGTTAGTAAACAAGTCATTGTTTAAACGTTCACTAGCCAAACATTAGGTTTGCGTTACGATTATTTGTGAAGAGATTTTTTGCTAAGTAATAATTTGGTAAGCGGAAAAATTATTGGGAAGTGATAATTTGCCAATTTCTTTTCGATGAAACAACGGAGACCCGTTTATATATTACATTGTAGCACTACCTACCCCCACTATACACTTACCCAAACTGGGCCCACGTGGTGGATAACGGCCTAATCCCTCTCACATCGAGGAGGACTGTGTCCCAGCAGTGGGAACGTAAAAGGCTGATTATGCTATTTACCCCGCACTCTACCACTACCCATCTCATAGAATTTCCCTAATCATGTCTGACTAGTACCAATACGCTGATATTTATCTATTAAACAAGAATATTGTCAACGGTCTTGATATCAAAGCTGGTAAGTTATATAACTAATCAATGCCGGTCGAATCGGATGGAACCGGTAACTTTGACACAAATTTAGTCAACACAATGCGGCAAATCGCTCGCAAATTATACGAAATTGTCGTATGGGGTTGTCAAGAAAGGACAGATTTATATAACTGCAGTCTATATATTATAATAGAGTATTACTAGGCCGATACCACAGTAATCTGACAGATCCGGATCAAGATCGAGAGTGAGGGAAGAGTGTGTGCACCTGTGTCTGCTCACACACTCGTGCGCTGTAATATCTCCCGCGTAGATGGCCAGTCTCCTCAGAGATTGGCTGCCATGGCCGAAATTCGGTCTGGAGGACTATTGTTCTTTATTTATATCAATTACTACTATGTTAGGTTTAATGCTCGCTCCTAAACATGTCTCCTTAGGATTTCGTTTCGATTTAATTGTCGTCTGCATTGCAATAAACTACCTCGTTGGAAATGAAAAATCCTTCTCTTTCCTTTAGCGATCTTATTTGGATTTACCGTAAGAAGGCTTTTGTAGCATATTCCAGTCTCTCGGGACATTTCCACATAGCAGTGCAACCAGAATTGTGTTCGGAATAAAATTTTGAAATGAATTTTATACTGAAACACATCTGCCTTTAGAGCTGGTAAATAAAGGCTACATCTGTTATGTGTGCTAAATTTCAAATACACTGAACAACATTTCGAGTGAAATAGAAACCAGCGCAGCGTGGAAATTGACATACCTTCCAGCAGTTGGTAAGAACAAAAGACGATATTTTGTTACTTTTTGTGTGTGTTGTTTTTTTTTACAGGACAAAAAAATGTGCTACAAATAACTGCTTTTAATATTTTTAGTAGCGTTAACGGTAGGTTGTAGGAACATTCTCACATACATTCTTTTTCGTAGCAATAAAAGCTTTGCAGTCGGAAGACGAAGCCATTGACAAAGGCTCAACGACGATATCCTTCCGTCGTTATGGACATGTTCCCTGAGACCGCACTGCCCGGAATAGGCAATTAACATAAACCATCCTAAATTTTACGGTTAAGGGAGCAGTCGAGCGTTCATAAGACACAAGTGATTTAGTTTGCGCATTATATTCGAGTTTGATGGAGGTCTGCGCTAAACGTGAGGAGACATAATATCTAAACAACAATAATCTAATAAGGAATAAGTAAAAAAAGAAAAATAGGTTTATTTGTCACAGAAACGCGTGCATACAAAAAGATAATTAACTCGAACACTACCTAAAGAAAATTAAAAAAATATACATCCATAATCTCAAGCACAAGACAGAAACAGTCGACGGCTGCACGTCATGGCTGTGACAAGAAGGCTTCCACTCAGCGTGATGCCGTGCTATGGGGGACCCACAGCACAGCGCTTATTTTCAGCGGATACCCGAAAAAAGTTTTTTTTATGAAAATAACAACTCTACCATTTTAATTAAATACCAAAGTAGACGTAGTAAGTACATAGATTTACTACACTGCTTTCCCGTAAGGAAATAAATAACACTCTGATACTAATACAAAATCAAGGGGAATTCAACGACTCTCAAGTTCCATCGGTTTAATCAAAACTATGCCATCGAAGCCCCAAGCTATAATAAATAAGATATTGCTAAAGTTATACAATAATCGTTAATGCGAATGAAACAATGGACATCAGAAATCTATTAAAACAGTTCAAACAATATAATATATCTGACGATTATTCCAGAATGTCTCAGATATTCTCATCGCAGCACGAGCTTTACGTCGTCGTGACAGATATTAAAGTAGTCGACGACAACGGTGATGAAGAGGTTTAGTGACTGCACAAACTGTGGGCCTTGTCGCTGGAGGATGCGATCATTTTCTTTGAGTATTCGACACGCCAAATCAACTGACTTCATCTGACTTGAAAACATTGACATCGAACGAATCCATGTTGAGATTCGCAATACAATATGCACCTTCCTCAGCGCTCACATCAGATTGACGCTGACGTACAACATGCGTGCGACTGTGCATCGTGCGTCTATTCACTGCGACAAGAAGCAATAGCGTGCGACTCCCTTAACCTGTCGTTGCGACTGCAACTCCACGCCAAGTGAGCGGAGCTTTGAACAAAATATATGAAAATTGTTGGGCGCAGCTTTCACCGAGCTGTCGCAGTCGCATGTCGTATAGTGTGCACCATATCTTAGCATAGGAGGTTTCTGTGCCAAATGACAATGTAACACTTACAAGTTCTAGAGATTAGATTTATGGAAGAGTTTACTTGGACATAACCGATTTATTACATAGTTTGAATTTATAGCAGTCACTTTGGTTTGGTTTACATTGAACCATTAAAAACCGACCAGTTTCACCAAGAACTTGGTCATCCTCCATTTTGCTTTGCGGGAAAGGTCTTGTTAAAATTTTAATGAAGGTTATCCAATCGTTAAACTATTGAAATCAGAGGCCATTCATTTGATTTCATCTTAATTGGATCACCGAAATTGGGCAGTAAATTTTGTAAATCCCACAGAACCGCCATTTCAATTTCACAGAAAAAAGAAACTTAAAATCGAAACTTACAAGTTTGGTTAACGAAACGGGAGGAGGCACTACAACAACTACACAACAACAACTATCTTAAACTGCAAACTACAATATCAACGATCGTATCAACTGTGCAATAAATACTATGAATAGCTTTATAGACAGTTGTTCGATAACATTCATCAATAGTGCGGCAGTGTAAAGCCTACCCTTTCAATAGATGTCATCAGAGCAATCCATTGTTCAGCTCCCAACAAAATTCACTAGCACTTCCATCGTAAAATGAGCTTTATTTCTCACACATAGAGCATATATTTCAGTTAATCAAGCAGCAATATAGGCAACTGGCAGTCTGTTCAAAGATCTTATCCATTTCAATGATGTCTTCGTTTTAAGTATAGACGAAAAATTAGGAGCATGTTCACTTCTTCGTTGCTCAGTTAATTCAAAAAAAAGGCAGTTTCCGTTTATTTACTTTGCCTCATACAAAACACAATCCCCTTTATTCATAAACGTTGCTTAAAGTTAAGCAGTGATTAGCGACTGTTTAACCATACATTTTTGACGTTTAAACGTTACTTAACTTTAGTCATCGCTTATGAATAAACCCCTTTGTGTTTTGTTGGAAGCAAAATCTCAAACCCATTTAAGAACAGAGGTTAAGTCACTTCTGTTAAGTTCTGTTCTTAAATGGCTTTGAGAAGCGCAGAGCAGTTTTCTGAGTAACTTCTAAGACTTAAAAAAGAAACTTTACTTTCTGAGCTAGTCCGCCACCTACCGACAGCCCTCTTCATACTTTTTTGCACACATACTAACAAGCTTCAAACTGTTTGATGCGAGACCCAGTGACGAAATGCACCGACTGGTTAATTGTTACTGGTTAATTTGCTAGTTTTGCAAACATTATGCTTCTCGCACCTGGGAACCGCGCCGAAATTATACAAGCGCTGCTCGTACAACAAGTTTTTATACGCTGAACTTAATCATGTTAACCAAAAGCTTTCTGGAATGAATATCGTTGAAAAATTATATGGTGGAGTCCAAATATTATTTTATCAATCAGTTTCATATTCAGCGATGAATGTTAAAATTAATATAGCCCATATCTACTCACCTAAACCTGCACCCTAATTGCGTAACACACGATCAATCGGAATCGGTTTCATTTTGACAGTTCAACAACATTCATTGCGTTATTTACGTGTTGAGCAAACAAATTTTTCGAACTTATGAAGCAATGGATTAGCAATTTGCTTCAAAATGATTCAGATTCCGACTGATTGTGTGTTACGCAATTGGGGTGCTGATTACACGTTAATTGACGTTACTCTACGAGTATAACCCTTCACATAAATCACCTGGAAATATGACTGACGGTGTAATAGAGCGATGACCCGCGTAAAGTACTCCGGGATCTCACGCTTCCTTATATTCGACGTGCTATAATGCATCTGCAAATGCAATGGGCGATCCCTTGTATGAGTGTACAAAAAATACCAGAAATTGGAGTAGGGTGCAGAGAAATCGTGAGGTAAATCACATCAGCCCCTGGACAAAAAGCTACATCAAGACCACTCTGACAAGAGTGTTATGATGAAGAAGAGAATGTATACAGGGTGGCAGGGACATTGACGCGCAAACTGTAACCATGAATTCAGCACATGAGTTTAGACCCCATAGCGTCGAAATTTTACGTAGGCTATTAAAAAAAAAATTGCTGTTCCATACATTTTGACCGCGTAGTTATTGCACTTTTCTATGAAACAGAAGTTTTTTTTTTTTTGCGCGTCGATGTCCCTGCCGCCCAGTATATCATACTATAGTGATCGCGCGCGGCGCGCGCTGAGAGCTCACCGACACTGCAAACAGTTTACATAACTGACGTGTTCAAAAAATTGCGGCAGGAACGTGATATGTTTTCTGATATTGGCATTATATGGCTTTGTACAAAGCCTTTCTCACTTGCTACAGCTCTTTCAGGGTAACAAAGCCTACTAGAAAAATAAAAAATGTATGATTTGTGCTTACGTAGCTTTTTACTGCAAAATGTTTTATTAGCAAAAACTTAATATGATAGCGCGTTATTTAAAATCGCGCGTTATTAATAAGCGAGCGTCTGTCATATGATATTTGAGACTTACCTATTCTTACCTCCATTTACAAACAAGAACATGATATTTTAACCCTTTTCCTCACAAGTTATTGAACATGAAAGCTCCTAAGTAAATTGTGAATTTCGTAAAATCAATCGTTCTTGACATATTCCGTAATAATATATTAAAATCCGAATTTAATTTTCAGTCTTTGAAAAATAATGTTCTTAAAATCCAATTCCAGAGTTTTTTAAGACAAGGATTATTAAAACGCTTAGTAAAGCTTCACTTTATTTTTTGAAGTCGCCAAGTTCTGTTTTGACTAGGATGAGACTAAAACTTTACAGTTCTAATTAAAATATAACCCTGTCTTTGTTGTCGCGCAGTCGGGTAATAAGATCTTCTAGCTCTGAGAGGTCAAGTTAACAACAAGCTAACATTAGCACAATACTTACTCTGCTGAAACAATAATGGCTCCGTTGACTAATTGTGTATTAATTCTACACCATCTTTGTTTTTCCAGCTGATACAGGATAGTGGCAGTAGACTGGCCACATTTGTCGAAGGGACGATGGCCGGTGGACCGGAAGAGTCCTAGAGTGGAGACCGCGTATCAGCAAGCGTAAATTCAAATTCATTTATTTGTCCGAATATGGTACATGGTCTTAAATTAATAAATGGTCTCATAGTCAATGGCAGATATCAGCTACACAAATAAAATGATTACAATACAAAAGTAAAAATATTAGGTTAATATTGAATTGAATAAATGATTATGAATGAATGTTACAAAATGAGGCATGTCAGTTAAAAATATTATCTAGGTTAATGTCAAAGTATTATTCAATGTCAAAAGTGTGGCGTAGTGTGGGACGCGCCCCTAGCTAGATAGACCGACGAACTTAAAAAGGCTGGGACAGACTGGATGTGGAAGGCGGAGGATAGGGTGTTGTGGCGCAGCCTTGAACAGGCCTTTGTCCAGCAGTGGACTGCGATAGGCTGAGTTAATTGCCAGGGTGAAACATAAATAACACACGGTCAACTTAATTGGCAGGGTGAAACATAAATAACACACGGTCAAGTTAATTGACAGGGTGAAACATAAATAACACACGGTCAAGTTAATTGACAGGGTGAAACATAAATAACACACGGTCAAGTTAATTGACAGGGTGAAACATAAATAACACACGGTCAAGTTAATGGACAGGGTGAAACATAAATAACACACGGTCAAGCTTGCATACAATATTAATCGCAACCCGCCTTTACTCTAATTCGACTCAACATTCTTATTGGTGTCATAAATATTCTAATTTTATAATCAAAACCATGAAATATAGAATTTTCATATTTCCCGGAAGCTTGTAGAGAGACTAAAATAATACCCGAAAAGATCGTAAAAGAAAAATAGTAACAAAGTTATTTCATTCATTTACATAATTATGGAACCAGGGCATCCGCATGCATATGTAAATATATGATATCTACGGATCAGCATTCGTCGTCTCTCTTAAACACAGGCTTATTAGCCAAGACGAAAAGAGGTAGCAATATTTTGAATATCTTTTAAAGAGTGAACTCTTTTTAGGTGAACTTTACTGAATTGAAAATATGTAAATTATTAACGACGCAGGATAGCCTTTACCAGAAGTGGTCATCGTATAACTGGTCTAGCAACTTAAATATCAATAAGAGTTATTTTACCTCTGATTTTGCATCAGTGCCCAAATCAAAATGATCTTTATCCCATTTTAATAAGGTTGCTGTTGGATTGCTATCACTGACATGTCTGTCAAAACCGTTGTGATCTTTATACTCATTTCGATAAGGTTTCTGCTGTCAGAGCTGTGAATGGACTATAGCTGTTCGTCGTGGTTTTAGTACGGCAGTGGCTCCCCTGACATCATCTGTCATCAGATGACAGCTGCCACGCAACCATCGATGCTCTGCTAGAGCGACAGTCATCAGCTAGTGTCACTCTCATCTGACATCTTCGGTGAATGCAGTAACTTTGTAATTAAATCAGACAGCACCACTCACCGCGCCGTCGTATTTTTATGGGCGGCCTTTTTTTTATTTCATTTATTTATTCATAAGGCAACTACAACAGGTAACAATCACAGTATATCCTTAGGCACATTAGAGGTTTCGATCTGATTATCAACCAAAGCGTAATCGCACAACATGACTAGCAACAACAATAGTAATGATGGCAACTACAGTAAAAAGTTTAGTTCACAAAATTACACCTACAAGGTCTGTGCGTCTGCCCTCCGACACACTTCTTCTTAGGCAGGGAATGTGTAGGAGACCAAACACAATTATAAAGCACTTAGGGCTGATTTTTCAATCGACCGATATTTTTTATTCGTGGAATAAAATTGACGTCTGACAGATTTTGTATGGAAGAACTGTCAAAAATTCAAAATTATTCCTAAGATAAAATTATCTAGCGTTGGAAAAATCAGCACTGAGTTACTTTATTTAAAGAATACAGAAAGTTACTTAGTAAATAAGATGGTAAGTAAGTAGTAAGGTTTTACATCGACTCATTAAAGTTAAAGTAAAACTTACAGTTAAACAGTAACACTTTTTAAATAGCGCTTCGTCGCTCACCAGCTTGCACCAGCACTCATCTCGGGTAATTCATCTAAATGTAAATGTCCTCGTTCAGGAAAACTTCGCTATTAAAACTAGCTGGAAACTGAAAATGTATAAAATTTTCTTGCGTTGCGGAAATATAATTTCACGAAATAATTTGGTTCGTTGAAATGAAAGCTCAGACCAACGCTGTCGTTATTATCAATGTCTACATTTAAAATTGTTTAAGCTTTCAGTGGGTAGGTAGTAACAGTTTTGATTCATATGAATATTTTAAAGTTGGAGCCATTAAATAGTGAAATATTTATACTAAGTAATATTATAAAAAAGGTAAAAAAAATCAGTTTGTATGTGATCTACATACAAAATGATTTTTTTTCCTTTTTATCTTCGGAATTACTTATCCAATTGCGAAAATTATTTCACTAATGGAAAGCTACAGTATTGCTGGGTGTCATAGGGTATTGTTTTATGATAAAAAAGTCACGCGGATGAAGTCGCGGACAGAAGATAGTCATCTGCCTAGCCTTTTCACAACTATGTTGGGGTCCGTTTCCAGTCTAACCGGATGCAGCTGAATACCAGTATTTTACATGAAGCGACTGCCTGTCTGACCTCCACAACCCAGTTACTGGGTAATACGATACCCCTTGGTAAGACTGGTTGTCAGACTCTCGGGCGACTGACGACCCGTAACGACTGTCAAAAATCCACGAATGACAGCAGAATGGGCAGAAGATAGTACATTACAAAATATGGCTTATGACATGATTACATAAAATTTATTGAGCCCGACCCTCGTTGTATAGAGCTAAGCTTATTCCTACTCGCGCACAAATTGCGTAGGAATTGAACGATTACCGTCTTATTACTTCACACAAGTTACAGCTTTCTCAACAAACTTGGACTCGGGAACGCACTTACACGGAACTTCAGCACAAATGTAGCAAAAATACGAGTTGGCTGAAGTAGTAACATATTTCATCTTTCTATTTCCTTAGGATATAAGATACGTTATATATGTCCAGGCAATTTAACCCAAGAGTTATTAATATTAGGAAAAGGAAAGAAAAAAACGAAAGAAAATACATTAATTTTGCACAGAGACACACAATACGAGTACACCAGATAAATACAACGGACAAAAACAAATAAAATATCAAATGAAAAGTGTAAAATCCGATGCAAGAAATTAGCAGGAAAGTGTACCTCACGGCTGCGCCAAAAATACCCAGTTCAGCAAAAATGCCAGACAACTAGTGCCTGACGCTGGTTTTCAAGTGGACCTGATGTGTGAGGTGGCGGGTGCTGGTTTAATTAAGGAGACGGGCCTATTGAGGCCTCCAGTAGACATCATGAATCTTCAAGAGTTAATTAAGTACGAGGAAGAGGTGGTGAGACGAACTAGACGCATACAGTAAGGGTTGGATCGAGATGCTCTAGAAAAGGATGCCTAGAATAATTTGGGGAAGGTCTTTGTTCGGCAGTGTGACACTTAAAAAAACCGGCCAAGTGCGAGTCGGACTCGCGCACGAAGGTTTCCGTACCATTGAATAGGTAAACAACAGTAGGTACAAAAAAATCGCGTTTGTTGTATGGGAGCCCCCCTTAAATATTTATATTATTTTGTTTTTAGTATTTGTTGTTATAGCGGCAACAGAAAATTTCAACTGTCTAGCTTCTAGCTATCGCGGTTCTTGAGATACAGCCTGGTGACAGATAGACGGACAGACAGACAGCGAAGTCTTAGTAATAGGGTCCCGTTTTTACCCTTCGGGTACGGAACCCTAAAAAATAGGTACGAGCCAGGTCTGAGAAAGTAAAAGTCGTTTTCTGCCAGCCTTTCCATAAAAACCAAGAAAACCTTTCGTTTGTATATTTCCTCGGTCATATTATCTCTTTCTACAAGCAAACTGCGGCAGTGAATGCGTTGTTTTACTTCATCCTTTTATAAAAATTGTGTTACCTACAAAATAAACTGTAGCTAGGTACAATGAAATCTAGTATAAGCATAATCAGCCTATAATGTTCCCACTGCTGGGACACAGGCGTCCTCTCTCCGAGCAGGAGTGGGCTGTAATCTACCACGCGGGCCCAGTGCGGGTCCGGGATGTCATGTCTTTTTTCGGTTTGATTCAATTTCCATCTCTGAAAATTGAATCAAATCAACAATTTGTGGCTTCATGTTCAAACTACCAGTCACCTGTTTGTTCTAATATTTCATTTGCTTTTTAACAAATTCGTCGCGAGACGTTTAAATGAATAATAAATTTATTATTTGCCACCTCCACGTCTCCCCTCGCTACATTGGCTGTAACATTTTTATTTCGTTATTGTGTGATGCTGTTTTGCTTTTATTTTCCATATATATTAAAACATAAACTTGAAAGCTGGCATAAATAATGCCAGCTTTCATGTTTATGTTTTGCATAATTTGATATTAATTATTTGCTTCTCATTTAGTCAGCTTTACGGTTTGTTTATTGACTTAATGTCAGACAGATCAGATTGACATTATTGTGAAAAAAAGTCAGTCGCCACACCACATACCGCCTCGTTGGTCTCGTGGTTGCAAGCGCGACTGCTGAGCGTGGGGTCTTGTCCGGTTCGATTCCCAGGTCAGACAAAGTGTTACCGTTGGTCCTGCGCCTGATCTCTCCCCGATCGTGTCCGGTTGCCGTCCCATCGGACTATGAGAGTAAAGGAACAGAGAGTGCACCTGTGTTTACGCACACAGTTAAGCACTATAATATCTCCTCCGTACCTGGCTAATCTCCGTTGAGATTGGCCACCGTGACCGAAATCGGTCGGGAGGCTATTATTATTTTCATGGTTATATTATATACCAAAGCTTCTTGGTCTTGGATTCTAAATTGGCAAAACGTATATGTATGTAAAATAAAATTGCGACTTATTCGCCAAAAATGTAAACAAATATGAGTTTATGGAAAAATAACTTTAATTCCCACACAATAAAATTGAGTTTACGCTACAACTTCAAACATTTTTATAACATTTCAATAGTGCTAGTCACTCTGAAATCAACTTAATTACCATTAAAACAAAGTTGATATTTGTTTGACATGAAATAACGTACATTTGAAACAAATAAAATTTGTATATAGTTTGATAATCCTATCATAACTTTAATAAATGACTGTAGATAATGTGTTTTCATTCGAAACTAACAAATCACAGTAGTTTCACCAACTGGTCTCGAAACTTTCGACTGTCTCAGTCCAGTTCCCTGAGACGCAGCTCGAGCTGATATAAATGATATTGACTTCAAGTTGCGCTCTACAATATACTCCATGGGGAGTCCCATGGAGTATATTGTAGAGCGCAACTTATAACATTAAGTTTAAGAAGACCTGCTCTTCTTATTCTTACAAAGATGAAAATAATTTCAGGTTGCTATAAAAAGTTCCAGTCTGTCCCAGCCACCTTCTTAAGGTATTCAGTCGAAGGTCGTCGTCTGGATGCCGAAGGCGGAGGACACGGTGTTGTAGCGCAGAGTGGAAGATGCTTATGTCCAGCAGTGGACTAAGATAGGTTGGTGAACCTTTCAGAAGTACAGGTTGGGATTGAAGTATTGATTTGTGGCGATTAGCAATGATTTTCTAGTTTCAGGTAATGCCTACAATTTGATACTAATAGTATAGCCTAAGTACAATTTGATTAAGAGCTGATTTTTAAAAGTCAAATAACTTTTATCCGGGGAATAATGATTGACGTTTGACAGCTTTTGTATAGAAAATATATCAAACTGTAATTTTTGTTCTTCAGATAAAAGTTAAAATCGGCCCTAAAAAGGTAATATGGTTTGAATTGATAGTCTGTAAGGTTAATTAAAGTTGAAACTAAAAGCGCTTTGAAAATGGTCACAGTTTGCACAAGTTGCACTTCTTCAAACTGTGCTGGTGACCTATATATCTCTTATAACCGTCAGGAAAACATAATGTAATGTTACCATGTATAATTTACGTTCACAGGGACTCACCATAATATGCCCTAACAAAAACATGGCCCATTCGTCCTACTTAACATAAAACAAACATAAAAACCCATCATTTCGTCACATCTTTAACACCTCGCTATGGATAATTCTGCTCCCTTCGGGTACAATATATATTGTTTTCAGGAAAACATAACTTACCGGCAGGACTCCCTTGTTCCTCGCCTGTAACATCCACTTCCTCACACAGTTACTTTGTTTTTATATGTTTTTTTTTTTACGGTATTTAAATGTGATGGAACTTTTGATGGAAGACGCAGAGATAAAAAATGCATATAAAAATATTTTATTTCACATATTACCATGGGCATTATGTTTATTATTACATTTACATTACTATATTATTATTATGGAAGAACACGTCAGAAGCTAGGTGCACGGTTCCAATTGGTCGTTTTCTATTGACATGAGCCGGCAAGAAACTCCACGTTGCAAATCGTTAATCAGAATTGCAAATCGTCTATTTTCTGCAGCTATTATGTTCTAATTAGGTGGAGCAGGTTTTACAACAGGCTTTTATTCTTTTGTAGGTTATTCTTTAATTCAGGAAAGCAATTTAATATTCTTGTTAAAAATCGCTTACCTACAAATGGAATTAGTTCCGCTCTATGAAACGTTCTGTATAAAAATAAACTTGTTGTTGTATAATGCATGTCTTGAGATTTGAAAGTTTTATCCGGATTTTCAAACAATCTGTGCTCTGGGAATTATAGAACGACTCGGCACTCGAGCTGGCGTCAGGCGACGAAAATGTTCGCAAGCATTTAAAAAGCTGGTTGTTGTAAATTGTTTTTTGACTGTTTTTATTATGGATTCGGATCATCATCTGCCTAGCCTTTTCCCAACTATGTTGGGGTCTCTCACAGTTTTGTATAAATCGATATTTAGACTGTTAAGTTGTCGTTGCGTTGCGCGGCTCACGTAGCGGCCGCGTTGGTGCACTAAGCCGTAGCAACGATTCAGACCATAACTGTGAGTTCTCACTTACTACATATATGACTTGTTGCTTAGTTTAGCGTTTTACTTCGCATTTGGAATGCTTACCCTTTAACTATGTAGCTACTAGTGTGTGTACTCCCTTGAGGGTACCCCGATTATTAAAAGCATTTTTCATTTTAAATAGTACCTATGTTGTTACATAGGTACATTATACAAGATATTAAGAGCATTGGCCGCTCTAAAACTTACCTACCGGGGCCTGACTATGTCGAGAAGAATAATACATACAAAAACTATTTATCTTCCCCTCGCACTGACCTCAAGTTCTTATAAACTAGATTTTATGTTAACCATACTTAAGTAGTTCAAAGTAAAAACATGTAATTATAGAAGCAATACCGAGGCGAGTGTCGTCTCTTTGATCTCCGGTCGCCTCGAGAGACTCAGCGCCTCTCACACTCGCGTCACTGAGAGGCAGCACAAACAATACCTGATGGGACACACGAACAAAAATCTGTCATATAATCTAAAAAATACCTTCTTTATAAACCTTTGAAATGAGTCTCTCCCCTCTTGGTAAATATTTAATACCAACACTGAAAACTTGACAAAATTCTAACATTTTGCCGCATCTTGTTACGCTGAATTGCTAATTCTAACTTAGATAAGAAGCACGTTGAGCAGTATTATGAGGGCATGACCTCGCTCCGTGTTGAAGCGTCAAGGTCAGCTCTCTGACTTCATGAATCTCCTCAGGAAAGACTGTTTCTTTAGGCACATTCATTTCTTAATTGGTGAGCCGTGAGTGTCTTTGCTAGATAGCGTGATGTTTTAGATCTATTTAGTAGATCATGTAATAATGGTCGCGACTTATGAGTTGTATGGTCGTGAGTTGAAACCCAAGCAGACTCTTTACTTTATGTAACTTATTTCATCACCACTGCTCTTAAAACGGTGAAGGTAAAAATCGTGAAGAAACCGGCATGTCATAGAACCAAAATTTCGAAATCATGTGACATCCCCCAACCCGCACTGGGCTCGCGTGGTGGATTAAGGCCCGCTCCCTCACAGGACGAGGAGGCCTGTGTTCCAGCAGTGGAAACATTATGCCGATTGTGCTGTAGTAGATCATGCACTTCGTAGGAGAATACAGCTTCTTGTTTTATGTAAAACACAAGCTTCAGGATATTCTCTTTCACCAGTGTAGGTAAACGATAAATTATTTGCAAGCGAATTCACGAATACTTCGGTTATAAACTTGGTTCTGAAATTCGTGAGAACTTCGTGTGGACTTAACAACTACTGCGTTAAAACAGTACTGAGTTGTAGCGTTGTTTCGGAACGTCAACTTCAAATTCAAAGTTATTCTGCCGTGAAAACTATTCATCAACAACCTCTTTGTTCCTTCTCGTTAATTTAATAAAAGAAACCCATCAAATAGAATCATATCGAAGAGAGTATTTTATCAAAGTCACACATTCAGTTATTCAAATATGAGGCAGGAAGAATCTGTGAAATTATAAACAACTTTTCTAGCAAGTTTTAGTAATAAAACAATGTTACCGTTTCGACCCGTAAATAAAAGCACCTAATTGCTCTGAAAGCATATAAAAACAAACGCTCGGGTTTAAGCAAACCATCGTGAATCATTATCAGCTTACATAGTAAGAAAATAACTAGTTTATTATACCTCGAACATTATGCTTTGTACAAAAAGGTCTCTCGAGTGCTCCGCACTGCGGTATAGTTGTTAGGATAATTATACTGTCAGAACACGATTTATTACAAGCAACTACATACAAAACACTCAAGATAATAACGAAATAAAGTCTAATCAACGCGATTGTTCACAACAGTACGGACATAATATGCAGGAACGAAAGATATATTGACCACTGCAAAATGTGGAGGAATAAAAGATGCAGCATAGTATTCTTTCACTTGAACACATTTTTTCGCCCTGCCGACTTCGAGACTTCGGCATTTATTAGTCTTCGTTTGCTGCGTTGCGATAGCCATCGATGTTCTCCAATATCGGGCCAATAATGACTTGACACTTTCCACCTACGGTGTCTTCGGTCCATCCTTCGTATTAAATGGTAGGATTGTGTTCCTAACACGGAGGTGCTAAGTCGCACTGGAATTGATAGGCATGTAGGTATGCGAAAACGATAACTCGCCCCAGGAACTATTTATACTATTATTAATCTAAAATCTGAGATACATTTTGGCGGATCATGAGACAATTTTGCGGATTTGCTTTTGATTTGCTAGTCATTCGAGAACTCACGAAAGGAAAAACGAAAATAAGTCCTTACGCACTACGCGACCACGACCACGGCCATTGACCGCAGCGTCCAAGTAAAATGTCGTTAGTACCTGTGACGAATTTACATACGATTTTTCGATGTCCAAATTACAGTTGACTAAATTACAAAAGGTACCCGTTTAGCGAATTCTCGTGTTCTGAACTACTGAGAGAGCCATCTAGTGGCCAGTGGCATACACTACAAGTGAAAATAAGGCCTGCTGTGGGGCCATTTCTTCGCTAGATGGCGCTGAACTTGCTTCTGATAGTGGAGCCGGAAGGTGGCCATAGGAACTCCTCAACTAAATAAGACACCACCATCGTGTTTATACTCATTGTATATGTATCAAAAAGTGCACACACAGTGCAGCACACTAGGTCGTATCCAGGTAGATTTTAACCTATATTTTATATTCAAACATAATAATTTAGTACTGAGATAAATAAAACGCCTATGAAACGAGTAATAAAATATGTTTTATTAAAGCTCAACTAGCATAAATAAATAAAAGAAATTGATAAAAACAAAGCATAGACTAATCGGCAAAGAATAGTATTAACAAATTGTTCGCTATTATACCATTTTGACACACTATACATATAACGAATTCATTATGTACAGTGACTAATATTACACGTCCAAATATATTCCAAAAAATTAATTTTATCGTAAAATCACATGCACAACTGAACGGCAATTTTTATTTTATATTACATAATATAGGTGCATTATTAACATCTTAAATATCTAACGCTGAGTCCTCACTTGAAGAAACACGTCAACAACCGTTGACGTGTGAAGAATGTGACTAACATGTTAGGATGTTCAGGTTTTCTTTCGTTTCGCGTCGACGTCACATTTTGCTACTCGTATTTGACATGTTCGACGTTTTGTTAGCGAACATGTTACAAGTGTGGACGCAGCTTTACACGAACACATTCACAATATAATAAATAACAAGCACGCCAACAACCAAGTTTAGGTTTTCTTTCACGTTTCACATCGACGTCACATTTTGCTACTCGCATTTGATATGTTTGACGTTTTGTTGGCGAACATGTTACAAGTGTGGACAGCTTTACACGAACACATTCACAATATAATGAACAATTACTTGAACTCTTCGAGCCATCACACACCACCAATTTTAAACAGTCGATAATTTTCTTCGAATAAACAGGGCTGTCGTATGGCTCATGAGGGATCAATAAGTATTTCGGTAGTAGTAAATTAACTGTCGATTGCTTGAAATCGATGTGTGTAAAGCAATCGCCTGTAGGTAAACAGACTCGAATGCTTATGACAAATTATATTAGCACCAGTTTAGCAATAAAAGAGAATTAACTTCCGGATTCCTAAATCAAACCACCCTGCATTTTTTTTATTTTGTAGTCTAACTTTTTAAATGGCCGTGAATTTCTAATTTGGAACAACGACTAAACTAAAATGACGGCCAGTATGTCGGCTTCAAAACTAATAAAAACTTTTTTGTTGACACCGTGCATAAGGCCTCAAACATCAAAATAATGAAATTTGATGTTTGAGGCCTTATGCACGGTGGCTCGATTTAGGAGTCCGGGAGTATGTTTGTATTTTCGCCAGTTTTCACGCAGTATAAAGATATAAGAGCCCTAGCCAACGAAGTAGATCTTATTGGCCAATTATGAATTAGCGTGGTTAAACTTTTACAATTTTACTTTCCATAAAAACCTAATACGTACTATAACGCACATTTTAAAACCAAACATAGCCAAATAGGTCCAATCGTTCTAAGTGTCGCGCTCACAAACGAAGAACATTTCATTTTTATTTATATTGACGATAGACAAAAATGGCGAGAAACAAATAGTTTTCTTTTATTAGCCTGCTTTGTTAATTCAGTAAAAATATTTTCATATGCCAATTTCTTTTGACAGCTGCCTAAAATATTGGCGATGCAATTACACACAATGCAATGCAAGTGCTTCACACCACTTATCTAGCAAATTACAGAATGAATTTTAGATGCAGTTTTGCTGAACAAGCTGTAGTCATGACCAGAGAGGCTCGCCAGGAGAGTCCACGAAACGAACCTTTCTGGCCATAAATATCGCCAGTTGCTCTTATAATATTAAATAATGATACTTAAGAGATGTCAAGTCGATATATTCAGAACTTTAACATTACATTTATAGCTGCTACCGCTAGTCTATTGGAAGTAATATTAGCTATCACAAGGCACTGATATCGTAAACTTTACTCGCGATGATTAACATTGATACTCGTTTTTTCCATATTTTTTTAGGGACAGTCTAAACTAATTTAATATTTCTGAAGGCTTTACTTTCGATGCCAGTTCTGATTTATGTAATAGACAGTGCTGTATCAACGCTACAAAATAAAATAGTTTTATTGCTGTTTTCCGGCCGACAAAATTTGGGTTGATTGCTGTTGCTGTTTACGAGCCGACAAAATTGTCAAGTCATTACTTTTTATAAGGTGTCACAGAATTGGCATCGAGAATAAGACCCCGGATGTAACAATTCTATTTGGCATACAATCGTTATTTTGACTAAATTTGAAATACAGACAAAAACTTGCCGCATTCAGTACATTACTTTCAAAATGAAGCATCGACATTATCAAGTTTAATTTTATACATTTATCATGAAAATACAGCTATCGATACACGACTATATACAATAAGGTTCAAAATACATACATTTGTGATATATGAGGTAAAGGACCGGAAGTAACAGTTATATTTACATATTAGGTAGTCTGCACGCGTAGCATGGCCACCATAGAAATGGGAGAATAGACGAAATGATAGATAGAATAGACAATCTGTCATTTTGTCTATTCTCCCATCGACAAAAGCCGTTTCCATGGTGTTTATGTCACGCGTGCTGGCAAGGGAGACATAAATATGGACACTACAACGATATGCCGTCACGACTAATAGACATCGATTAATATTTATATAGGTATATAATTTTATTGACATTGAATAGGACATTTTTATTTCATATATTATGCTATTCATATATTTGCTATAATATTATTTATTACACGGATTATTCACATTTTATACATGAGCTTTTCACATCTATAAAAGCTATAACATATGAACAGTTTAAACATCCACAATCTTAGACTATAAACGGTATAACTTATATAGTAGACTAGTTATAGCTAAGTTATTTATGTTATTACTTGATTTTTAGATAAACTTTAAGCTCAACAACACGTACAAATGTATTTAGTGCCTCACAAGTTATTTATAATTTATACACTATGTATAACGGGTACAGGGACGTTTGGTAAGAGTTTGGTAACATGTGTCCAATTTGACGATTCAGTTCTATAGCTTAATCTACCGGATCTTTCAGTAATCGCCTCCTACCTTTAAATTTAAATAAAACAAAGTGTGTGTGAGATATCATCGAATTTTTTTTTATTTGTTTGAAAGGCCTATCGATGCCATTATGTATGGAATATGACATCGTTCAAATGTCTGCCGCGGCTTCTCTGGGTGGCGCGCATCTGAAACGTCCATATTTCCATTAACTCTAGCGCATAAATCAGGCTGAATTTTACCGATGGCATGGGTTATGTTGGCTTTGAGGGTCGCTGTGGTTTGTGGTTTATTCGCATAGACCTGCGTCTTAAGAAAACCCCACATGAAAAAGTCTAACGGGGTCAAATCGCACGATCTCGGTGGCTAGTTCACATCACCTCCACGTGAGATTACCATGCTCTCAAATCGCTCGTGTAGAAGATCTCGTTGGAACCACATGTCTTTGGTGTCCATATGATCCAATTCAGGCCAAAAAAGTTGGTAATTATCGACCTATAGCTCACCGTTGAAGATGATGGCCTGGCCAATGTCGTTCTCAAAGAAATATGGACCGATGACGCCGCCAGCTCAAAATCCACACCAAACAGTGACTTTTTGGGGATGCATTGAACGCTCTTGGATCTAATGTGGATTGGTATCGTCACCAGTGGACTCAAATTTATCCACCACACTGCGAAGTCCTCACGATAGGACGATTATGGCGTCCGTAAAATGGGTGAAGCGCTCGGAACGTTGCCCGAACAGATCACCCATTTTGATAAAACAATTTTATCATTTGCACGTGTTGTTGAACGCTATATCCGTCCATGGTGATTTGGAAAAAGAGACTGAATAAATCACAGCCAATTTGACAGATGTAGCTTCAACAGTACGGCCGCTATCAACTGTCAAAGTTCGGAAGTCCCTATTAGAAGACCCTTTACAATATCATGAAAATATTGGTGACGAAACCTAATGTTTTAAATTGAATTTACCACAAAAAAATGCGGAGACGCTGTAGGAGAGATAAGCTACGTGTTCCTAGAAGAGGTTTCCGTCATGTGTAAATCGGACATCATGAAAATCTGTTATTTTCACTAGTATTTGACATTAACGTGTCAAAAATCGGTCTGTGGCGGTCAACGTTCTTCTAGGGAACCGTGGTTTTAGGGCCAGTTTCTCGAACAGTAATGTATGTGAAAAATTTGCAAGCATGCGTAAACTGCTGCTTTTGGTTGTTGATAAATCGTTCAACTATTCAACCAATCACAACAGTTTACGCGCGCTTGACAATTTGTCACATTAATTTTGCGATCATTTTCGTTTGAGAATCTGGCCCTTAGCTACTCGTAGCTACTTTTCTTACAGAGCGTCATATTAGATTCATTAGGACGAGCAACAAATTTGTACCGCTTGTGGTACACATGTGTACCACAAGCGGTACAAATTTGTACCAGCTCGTCTCTGAGACGTATATCATCATTTTTTTTAATATGAATGGGACGCATACATCTTTTCGTTTTTACTGTCAAAATTTCAAAGGAAGATATTTCTAACAATTGGTCACATGTTTTCAACCCCCAGCAGTATTTAATAGTAGGTATCGATATATTATTACAATAACATTACATTATTATGTTTTATATTTATATCACGTTGAGACGATGAGTCGCGTGAGGCTGAGATTTCTTAGTCATAACGTTTAGATACTAGTCGTGTGATCAGAACATAGTTGATGGCCCTCGCTTGAAACCTACATACTACTCGGGTAATTGATCGAAGTTAAGCGAATACGAAAGTGTAGAAGGGCACTTCGGTTTACTTCGTGCAACCTCGGCTCGCCTCGGGCGATTTCTGATCGTTGTAGGTTTTTGCGCCCGAGTCAAAGGAGTCGAAGCCTCCCGTAGTTCTTAGCATAAGTGTAGTCACGTACTTCCGACTTCGGTCAATTTCGAATAATACTCGAAGCAACTTCGTGAGTGCAGGTTTGAGATTTTCTTTAATTGAACAAAAGATGCATTGAGTAAAACTCAGTAAAAGAGCAGGCCCAGTGGTAACGGCCCGACTAACGAGTTGCAGGTCGTGGGTTCGAACCCAGGCAAGAGCTTTACTTTGTGTAATTTATTTCATCAATGGTGATGAAATAAATTACACAAAGTAAAGCTCTTAAAAACGGTGAAGGAAAACATGTCCTAGAACCAAAAATTCGAGGACATGTGTCATGTACCAACCGGCGGGCTTATTACGTATCTTGCAGAAGCGTCGCGATAGCAAAAATTGCGCAATAATTGCTCTCCAATCGCAAATCCGTATTATGTACCAGCGATAACAACACGATAGCAAACGAGCGATGGTGCTGCCACTATAGAGCAATAGGCAAACTAAAAGTGCATGGATTTCTACTGACTGCCGATTATTTCGTATTACGTATGGTTTTTGACAGCAAAGCGACAGCGATCGGCAGACAAACTTGACTGTCAGATTGCGATAACCTTTTCCCTAGATGTTGATCGATTGTCTATCGCTCGCTGATTGCTTCAGACATTTATTTTTATAAATTAATCCATTAAATTAGTGTTTTACCAAAAATTTACTAAAACTTAATATCTCCGTCGTGTGTCGTTATAATTTACAATAAAATACTGCGTTTTCTCGCGTCGATCGAATAATCGTGACGATTGATTAAGGATGGCTCGTGCTGTTGATGCACTGGGCCCGCGTGGTAGGTTACAGCCCGCCGCTCTCGAATAGAGGAAACTTGTGTCCCAGCAGTGGGAACATTATAGACTGGACTGATAATGCATTATGCGCAATACTTTGGGCGCATTTCAGAAACAGTACCAATTTCATCATTTACTCTATTATAGTATATACTCTATTTAGTACATCTTAAAACTTTAACAATAACGCTATATCAAGGGACGTCAACTACTGTTAAACATAAAGATATTAAAGAAATATATGTAAAGATAGAATTACGTAACAATTATTACTTTTATGCATTACTTTCATTCATATATGTGTGTGTGTGTGTGTTCACTCTGCGTTAAGATAATGTTTACCTTTAGTAGTAATGAAAACAATTCATTTCATATTATGAGTTGATGAACAGAATCATACAAGCAGTTGTTATCCATGGTAATTCTAATTTGTATATTGTCTTTATACAGGTGGCAGGGACGTCCACGCGCACCCTGTTACCATGCATACCATACCATGGATTCAGTACATGATTTTGAAACCAACCGGCGGTGAAAAGTTTCTTCGTAACCGACGAAAATTTCAACGAATACTTCCATCGGTTTATAAAAAAAAATTTACTGTTACATTTTGACCGAGGCACTTTTCTATGCAATGGGCCTGCGTGGTGGATTACGGCCCACTCCCTCTCACCGAGAGTAGGCCTGTGTCCCAGCAGTGGGAACATTATAGGCTGGTTATGTATGTACTATTCATAGTACAGCTATTTTTTTTTTTTTTTTTATATGTGACGAAAAGTTTCATGTGTATCATGTGCTGAATTCATGGTTACAATTTGAGCTCCGATGTCCCTCCCACCTTGTATAATAGAGTAAGATCCCAGAGCAATCAGACATAACTTATTTTCACACGGATGAAACCTGAAGTTTTCAGTAGCGTCTCGTGTGCCTTGAATGATTATCACTATTACAAACAACTTAATAAAACACTCACAAATAACCTGATGTAAACAACAAAAACATGTGCTCTCGCAGGCTCGAACTATACTGTATACTATAAGTTATATTACACGCAAACAGCACATACACAGTAGATTGAAACAGATGGTGAGTTTAAGAAGGGGAACCGAGTTATTATGGACGTCTCACTCACTCTGAAGCGCATGCATAGTGCTCTCGCCCTCATACTTCTGGCTGAATAATTTTTGTCTTAGGGGATGTTTGGTCACTCTAATTTGTCTGACTGATTGAATATAACTTTTAAATAAATACTTCAATAACATATTAAAAAATCAGACATGTAAAAATAAGTAAAGTTCATTTATTTTTTGGGTAGCTTATAAGCGTCTGACAAAAGCTCTGGTCCATCAAAAGTGTCTGACACTTATGATATTACTTTAAAATAATATTCTACATGACATATATAAAAATCAGCCATGTGAATTTAAGTTAAATAATTCTTATTTTTAGTTACCTTTCTCACCTGGTACCTGCCCAGGTGTCACTCGGCAAGTTCCACAAAGCGCGTAGGTATTCAAGGCACACGAGACGCTACTGAAAACTTCAGGTTTCATCCGTGTGAAAATAAGTTATGTCTGATTGCTCTGGGATCTTGGACTATAGGAAGACGGCTTAAAATGTCCGTCTACGATAACATTATAACGTGCACGTGTTCCCATACATTTTATGTGCGTAGACGTCCACGATAATATCGTCACGTGAGACAATGTGTTATGTATTCCAAAATATGAAGCTGACCAAAAGAAAACATTATCTTATCCACAGTGATTTATATTATCAATCTTATGTAGGTTACAAAGTATGTATCAGTCCGAGAATTTAAAAACAATGTGGCTTTACATTTTGCACGAATAATTAGACCGTTGTTGAGTAGTAATTAATGGATTTGAGACGTTTGAATGGCAATAAAGTGTTATTATATCTTTGTAGTGCAATAGGTACACCCGAAATGAAGGAATCTAACCAGAACTTAGATTTTCACAACATGAAATAAAATCAGTTTCCGATATATGTGCCCGATACGTCGCAATATAAATGCTCTAGTGGAGACGAGCCCTAAAACTAGGTAGATATTTGAAAGGGCCCACAAGTCTACAGGGTGGCAGGGTTATCGACGCGCAACCTGTAACCATGAATTCAGCACATGATTCTAGACCTTCTAAAGCAGTAATTGTTCGTCGGTTATCAAAAATAAAAAAATTCGCTGTTACATAGAACAGTGCAATACCTAAGGTATGGAAAAGCAATTTTTCTTTAATAACCACAAAAAATATTCAACGCGGGGGTGTGTAAAATCAAAATTCAAATTAGGCTGAGAATCAGCACTTTTCGAACGTCAAAATGACAAAAGACAGTCCCCGAAAACGCCCACCCTTCACCACTTTCTAGTGCTATCGCTGGGAAGAAGAAGTGGCGCAACAAACTCCCCAGCAGTTCAGAATCATGTACCGAATCCATGGTAACAGGTTGCGCGTCGATTTCCCTGCTACTATGTATAAAGACACTTCTTATTGATAAAGCCTAGCTAGAACCCTATAGACAGTAATTACACGTAATTTTGAAGTCAAGCACATCACATTAAGAATACAGTAATCTAATATCACTTAGTGGCCTCACGACTGACTCACCGACTGTACTTGAGTGTTCAGTGCGGCCGCGATCAGCGACACGATCGCGCGACGCGACCGCTGTCTTGATCGCTGACGACCGATCGCTGTGACGTCAGCACAGCGCAGGCGCATCGCGTTCATTGTAACCGCGCATACCTGGAACGATTCAATGTTGTGATAAGTATATTTGTATTGAATAATAGCGGTTGGTAAATAGGAGGGTTACTCGCGACAATCAGGCAAACTTGAGTGGCGTAGCATACGTACCTAGACAAATTCAAACGAATCATTCATGATGATCGTTCTCAAATATCAAATACTAGTCTACTCACGCTTTCAAGCGCTTGGATGTCGCAAATTATGGCACGGGAACCGGGATAAAATGTATCCTATGTTTTAACACAGGTTATGATCTACATGTTAGCAAAATTTCATCAAAATCTGTTCAGCCATTGAGGCGTAAAAGGTAATAGACGGACATAAATACTTTCACATTTCTAATAAGTATTATAGTATGAATGTATAACGGATAACCACTTAATCAGGACAATAAAAATTGGCAAACAAAGCTGATTCGTTCCTACTCGTATGTCAGCTGGGACCAACAGTTGTAACGTGTAGTCTACGTAACACACAATCAATCGGAATCTGAATCATTTTGAAGCAGATTGCTAATCCATTGCTTCATAAGTTCGAAAAATTTGTCTGCTCAACACGTAAATAACGCAATGAATGTTGTTAAACTGTCAAAATGAAACCGATTCCGATTGATCGTGTGTTACGCAATTAGGGTGCGGGTCTTAATATAAAACGACAATGCTACACAAAACGCGGTTCGAGCTCCTCCCTCTAGTGTTGATAGTTCATATGTTGGTAGGTGTTACATACATATAATAAAGACATCTCGATGTTTTGATAAGTCGTAAAAACCGCACAAAGCAAGGGCAGGTCGCTAGTATTCTTATAGTCCACAATCTGTCATACTGATGATATTAGTCGTCAATGCAATGTAATCGAAACGAAATAAATGTGTCGAAAACGTTAGTTATGTAATTATTGATAAGAGGCAATAAGGAAAACGTTGATAATCTGGTGTGACAAATTAATATCGATGAGATTATTTTGATTGCTTCGGTAAATTATATTGATATATGAATGGGAGAGCAAATTATATGAATGAGAAGGGAGTGAATGATAGCGTGACGGTTGAAAGGGGAGAATGGGAGAAGAAAATGTGTTGCCCCGACCACAAGTAACATGTGACAAGGGCAAAATGTTTAAAGAGAATATGGTTTACCGTGATGAAGGTGGAATGAAGAACTGCCTGCAAATAGTGACCAGATAGTAGCCAGAAAATGCTGAGATTTGGATGAAAGAAGGAGAGGGATTTGCCCAGCAGTGGTAGACAATAGGCAACAAAATCGTCCAAGAGAAATTCATTCATTCCAAATGATTACAATCCGGAGCTTTAGTGTTTTATGAATGAAAACTTGCCAGTAACATATGGTTTGTAACATTTATGACTTTATTCACAGACTAGCTTCTGCCCGCGACTGCGTCAGCGTGAAATTTCTTGTTGTAATACTTGTAATATAAAATATATCCTATGACACTCGGTAATACTGTAGCTTCCCATTAGTGAAAGAATTTTCGGATTCGGATCAGTATTTCCTTTGGCCCTTAGGAGCCAAGAAAAAAGAAAAAAGTCAGACAAAACGCTAAGCGTAAACAAATTCATAGCGCCGGCAAGCGATACAGTGCTCAGGAGTCACCAGCCGACTCCCGGCCACCGTAGGCGCGGGATAGCGGGCGGCGAGGAATGGGCAGCTCGCCGCCCGGTAAGGACCCAGGCCCGGACGGCGCGTTGTGTTCCACGCGCGCCTCAAAGAGATGTCAGCACGAACTGACGCGGTCGCTAGGGCCGCGGGTTGTTCGAAAGAGATACCGTGGCCCCTGGCATAGGCAACTGAAGGAACACGGGTGGGTTTTAGTCAGTAAAAGTCTGACACGCCCTCCCTCTCCGCCCAGAGCGAGAAACGTCATTTGATGATTTACCACCCCCAAAAAAAAAAGGCGATACAATGTGACGGGGTGGGTCGGAAAAACAAGAAATTTCAAGCGGACGGAGTTGCACGCTAAAGCTAGTTCACAGATACAAGAGGCCTACCGATGTTAAAATCTCTTGCCTCATAAAACATGTAACACGTGAACTTATCGTAATTCAAGTGGGCGCGGGTTACAGTTCAATAACACTGTTATCAGTGACACATCATTAAATATCATTGCTGCTATAAACTCACTGATAGAGCGACCGTGGCACAATATCGTGCGGCGTTACTCTATGACAATTAAAAGCTTAGTAATGTAATGACTATTTCATGTGACTTAGATTGTGTATGGATAAATAAAAATATATAGTATTCGTCATGGTAATGACACCTTTGGAAACTACTGTGGTCACTGGCCTTCGAATTGGTTGGTTATAAAATACTTTCTGGACAAGAGGCAATGGACAACCAAGCCAGCCAAGGTCATGACTGAAAACTGTGGAAGGGTCTGGGGAAGGCCTATGCTGTAAAGCAAAACAAACTCAGTATCGATGTCCATCGTCCATCATCATCTGCCGAGCCTTTTTCCAACTATGTTGGGGTCGGCTTCCAGTCTAACCGGATGCAGCTGAATACCAATATTTTACATGAAGCGACTGCCTATCTGACCTCCAAATCCCAGTTAATGGGTAATACGATACCCTTTCCACAACCCAGTTAATGGGTAATACGATACCCCTCAGTACCGACGACGTCCAATATATGTAAATTATTGTAAAATAAAATTTTAATTGAAATAACATCACACCTGATATCTTCGAAGGGTTAAGCAGAGGTGTATCTTAGTACACCCACATTTCGCCAGTTATGTTTAAATTCCATGTATATATTAGGAAAATACTATCTTTAATTAAAAAAAACCCTGCACCAAATTCGTCTAGAAATTAAATGAAATTGTTTATTCTGTAAATAGGATTATCGGAATCACTTTTACACGTCATATTATAAAAAAATAATAATATGATAGATGAGGTCGGCGTTTCTAATCCGACTACTCTAGAGAAGAAAGGCCGAAACAAAATCAGCTACTCTAGAGAAGAGAGGCCGAAACAAACTCAGCTACTCTAGAGAAGAAAGGCCGAAACAAACTCAGAGTCTCTTTTTAAGTCCAGACATAATCTTGGTCAGATCATGTGAAGACCATGCGGATTAATGTCTGAAATGGTCTTTTGAGGAAAGTACCACACAGATTTGAGTGGACCAGTCCAATACTCAATACTTTATTGCATTCCATAATGTGTACATATGATAGTTGGTATGTCAAAACATCAAATCAAATTTGTACCCTGTCGGGCACAGCAAAGTTAGTTTTTAATAGGAGAGAGGATGAAGGCGCTTTTTGTTAAGAAATATTAATTATTAAATTAAAATAGTATCCTTTGCCTTTATTTATATTTTATATAAATATTTATATATTTGGTTTTAAGTTATATTTATATATTGCACGATTTACATTAAGTATTCTTTATTTTTCATTATTATTACAGACCATAAATTATAATAAAACTAGATATTTACAATTTTATTGAGTCTTGTATAATGTTATTATTATTAATAGTCCAGTGTGTTGACCAGTAGTGTTGACCACATCCAATTCAGAGCTAGGGTGTTTCTCGTTTTCGATATTTTACCAAAATAACAGATTAACAAACAACTTCTAATATTTCACAAGTACCTATATATTATTTCGTCTTTAATTAAGTAAGTACATTCTAGCACAGTCGCGTGGCAAAATTGAGTCATCCGAGTTCAGTAAGAGATCAACAGTGTTAATAGTAATTATTAATAGCGGTTGCTGGGCTACAGTTTACATGCACCCAGTTTCCAAGATAATCTATTTAGTTCTGTTCATTCATAAACTATACACTAACTTGTTACACTTCACTACCTAACATCATCCTCTACTGGGTAACTCGATACTCCTTTTCGACGTTCAAAAGTGCCTTGTACCGTGTATGTGCTTATCTATATAAATAAAAATGGATCTTCGAAATGTATGTACGCCCATAACTTTCGAACGACTGCATCAAATTGGACGATTCTTGGTTTTATGTATTCGTTATTGTTAGGACAAGGTTTTTATACAATTGGACCCGGTAGGTGGCGCTGGAGTAGGGTAGGAGAAGTGTAGGAGTAGGGTAGGAGTAAGGTAGGAACAGGGTAGGAGTAGGGTAGAGTAGGGTAGGAGTAGTGAAGGAGTAGGGTAGGAGTAGTGTAGGAGTAGGGTAGGAATAGGGTAGGGGTAGGGTAGGAGTAGTGTAGGAGTAGGGTATGAGTAGGGTAGAGTAGGGTAGGAGTAGTGTAGGAATAGGGTAGGAGTAGGGTAGTACCTATCACAAAAGGAATTCAATTGGTACAGAATTGAACGGAGAGCCACTAAACATTAAAATTGAAAAAGAATAGAGAAGTATTTCAAAGTTAATTGAATTATTTCTGAATAAAGTAAACACACAACCATTTTTCTTCTAACCCAGACACTTCTATTTGCACAACGTAAGATTGGCACACCCTCCGACCGAATCTGGACCATAAAAATATGCATTACCGATCTAGAACTCATATAATAATATGAGAGTAACCGCGATGACGTCAAAGGCTAGAACATCGCAATAAAAACAAGCTCCCTGACTATCCTATACACATGTTAGCACATCATTGGAACATAAAACTGATGGGCGGCGAATGAAGGATGTCAATGGAAACATATTATTTTCTGTTACTTTTTGAATCAGCAGTTATTTTGAGAGGAGCAAGAATTTGCCTGTGGGTTGTTTGCAATAAAATTTTGAAACACAATCCACCTATATCAACGCATTATAGAAGCCCGTTGCGACTTACATAATATATCATGCTGTTCATGGGCTGCTGAATATTCGTAAGAACAATGACATGCGAGTTTTGTTGGACACCGAAATGGATGCTGTTAAACATCATCATCAGCTACATCAGTCCACTGCGGGATATAGGCATTTCTAATTGCACGCCATTCAGCTCGATTCTCGGCAACTCTCATCCGCCACCGCGCGAAGATCTTCGCAAGGTTGACTTAATGCCCGAAGAGCTTTTTCACGACAACTTTGCCTTCCTTGTCAGATTTGTGTCATTTAATTAGTTGAATAGCATTTAATTAGCGATGAAGTTCACGTGTTTGTTTATTATCCAGCATCGATAAATCGACAGTAAAACGAACTGGATGGGCAGCAGGTACCAATCTGTTGGTTGGCCAACTATGAACTGTGAGAAACCCTCACGCTTGAAGGACTACTAGGAGGTTGATACTAGGACTTCGGAGACCGGTTATATTTTGTAATAAGAGATTACTACAGAAAAGAACTCACTTCACAGCTGTCATTCCACCTGATGCTAGGGATTGACACTATTGACAGCTCTCTTCCAGCTCACTAGACCTAAGTTTTCACAGAATAGATAGACGAGTGTCTACCCAACTACTTAACAATACACACCTGCGCTGCTTCGGCCGCTACAACTGGAACAGGTCGTCGTGCGCCCTCTCCAGCCGTCTGAGCGAGGTGTCGACGCGCCGGCCCTGGGTGAGCCCCACCGGCGGCGGCGGCAGCGGGGGCGGGATCACCTCGTTGTACGAAGTGGACGCGCCCATGGACGCCGACTGCCGGAGCCGCGCCGTCGGTCGGTGTCGGACGAAGCCGTCCTCCAGGTCTTTTACGAATCTGGAAATGGTTTATGAGTATGAATTAGATATAAGCATAAGCTAGGTGGGACAGTGATGTTCGTTTAGTATTACCTGATTAGGCTACAAAGATTAGCAACGTAATTTCGTAACAGACTTAATAATTTTGAAGGATATTGCTATTCCATTGCTGCATACGTTCGAAAAATTTGTCTGCTCAACAGCGATAATAACGCAATGAATGTTGTTAAACTGTCAAAATAAAAGCCATTGCCACTTATAGCGTTTTAAGCAAAATTTTCCCTGCAGATAGATGGTTTCTCCGTGTATACCGAGTACTGAAATACATTCGCATCTAGTTAGGCTAGCAAGGTCTAGCTCAACAAACTTTTAAAGCAAAGATGCAGATTTTTTAAGAGGACCAACCAATATAGATGTGGCCGTTCTTGTCAGAATATTGGTAATCTTCCCGTTTTCCAAGCCTGTCTTTAGGAATGAAGAAGTGCGTCTATATTCTTGCTTTTATCAACAGAGAACAACCTTGGACCTTCGTCTTAATAAAGCAGTGTTTATCATTAGAGAACTCAAGATAACGGATGTTATATTTAAAGAGAATGAGACAATGAGACAGCATCCACACGTCGTATTTACTCCGCTTATTTTCCAAGAATACTGTAATAAAGTATCGCAGCTGAAAATTGTCGGTTTTATTATGCTTTAGTCCAAACTTAGCCGTCATCAACGTTCTAATTACTCATGCAGTTAAAAGAAGAAATTATTTTTCAGAAAATCGCCAGCTACGAGAACACAGGAATTCGGAAATGACGTGCTGTCGGCAGCCACAGTCATAATCCAGTATTTGTTATAAACGGATACTGGCAGCAGGCCAGGGCGAGGCTACGCGATAAATCTAAGAACACCCTGAATCGATACCTGAGTTACGTATTTCACATAGACATTTCTTGAAATGGAAATCGAATTTTCAGCGAAAACTCTAATCGGCTTCGCATTGTGTTCATTGTCCGTATAAAGGTTCGGTCTTTTCGCATTACAGTCTTCTTATACTTACGTTAGCATGGTCCATCATAGATAGAGAAGTATCCAGGGTGGTACGGACATCGACGTGCAAACTGAAGCCATGGATTCAGCCCATGATTCTAGAGCACATAGCGTAAAAATACATAGTCGGTTGTAAAAAAAAAATCCTCCTGTTTCATAGAAAAGTGCCTACCGACGCGGTCAAAATATATGACGTAACATAGGTAATGTATTTTTTAATAATCGACTAAAAATTTCAACTCAGGGGTGTTCAGAACCATTATACATAATCCAAGGTAACGGATTGCGTGTCGACGTCCCTACCACCCTGTATATTGCGGTGTAATCATTAGAATGAGAGGAGCAGTAGGAACGGCGATTTGTTTGTTTGCTCCTCAAATAATAATAAAAGATCTACTTAATAATGGACTGTACGATTCACATTGTTCAAAAAAGGATAAATATTTATTTTTGCATCTTTCCTCAACCCTGAATTAGATACTTCTATTATAAAACTAGGTTAATTTCAAATTATTTTCCTACTGTTTACTTGAAACCACAAGCATTAGAAGCATTGACGTTGCCAAGGCATATTAATCTTTATGGCAAAGGAATTCCGGTTATTTGAGATCCTATAAAGCCTCATCCCGTCGTCGACGTACGATACCACCCGCATGATCACGAAGTTCCGGTCACAGGATCAGCAGTAAACTAACCCACACACAAAGAATCTTATTTTTAGAACCACTCGGCGGAATAAACCCGACTGCACAATTGACACTCACGACTTCCGATTGTAAGCCCAAGGCAAACTAACTTCTATTACAGCAGCGAAAGGTTCAGTTTGCGATGGCTTATTTGGTGCGAATTCGAAGGACACGGCTGGTTGTTAGTTATTAGTTTTTGTATTTGTACATTGATAGCAATGATACTATATGTGAGCAATAGTATTTGTTGATGTAAAATATGTCCATGTAAAACGATTTTGCAATTTTACGTGTAGTTTTCACAACGTTTGGGTGACAATAGTGTGTAGCACTTACGCACCTTGTTCAAGGTTCTATGGGAACCACCAAGCAATGTGGTCCAAGGTTACAAACAATCAAAATCATTGTGTGAACTCCATTTTTATTTTGAACGAGCTGTGCTCGCGACTTCGTTCGCGTACATGTCGCAAAACAAATTGGATTTCATGGGTTTTTTTTTTTGCGTACTTTACATCAGCTATCTGCCAGTGAAAGTTCCGTCAAAATCGGTACAGCCGTTTCGGAGATTAGCCGGGTCAGACAGACAAAATTGTTTTTTTGTTATAAGTACCGTATATACTTTCTTAAGCATTGCAAACTTCAATTTTATTTTTTTGCATGTAAAAAGAAGTAAAGTAAGAATGAGTATGAATATGAATGAATGAGTTGACCCATATGAATGAGTTGACCCATCATAGTACTTAACTTCCTTCAGGGTCTCAACCATCAGGTGGCGTTCGTTGGGTTTCTTAGTGGCAAAGCGGCAACTAAGAAACCCCAAATTATTATATTTATTAAGCTTTATAATAATCAAGGTTAATCCTATCGCAGTCCATTTCAATAGACAGTACACCGACCTTGACATTGTCACGCTTGCTCGAGTTCAAACACTCATTAATAGGTTTTTAATTAACTCCTCTCCATTACAGGCTTAATAAAGCCACTTATTTAAGTAACCTAAATACGTCTTTGATAAATTACCGAGTCTTTTGTTCACCGTCTCTGACATTTCCATCCACCGCTGCCGACGCGGGGAGGCAAGATAATCTGCATAATAACATCTGCACGAACGATTTTAATCAACCGACAAGATCTCACGGATATCGTGAATATTAATACAGCAGACACTGTTCTATTTTATATTTTACTAGGAAAGAAAGAAAGAAAATACATTTATTACTAGGTTCTTTCTCTTCTTGTCCCCCGACCCACCCCGTCGCATCGCATCGCCTGCATGCGCTATTAGTATCGTTTTCGCTTAGCGGTCTCTCCGACTTTTTATATTTTTGCTCGGCTTCTTAGGGCCCTAGCGTAATGTTAAATAGCCTATACCTACTAGAATTCCCCTTCCTCAAGAATTGGTCTATCAAATGCAAGAAGATTTTTTGAAATCCGACGGGTAGGTCCAGAGATTAGCGCTTTCAAAAAACAAACACAAAATCTTCAGCTTTATTATTAGTAAGTGAAGATATATAACGTCTTTACAATATGCAGTAATCAATGAATGATGGAATAACACTTCTGTGAGAGTCGTAAACAAATCACAAAACACTTGTTCACAATCGGTTGACGAATAATATTGGAATCTTGCACACCCACGCATGTAGAGGTTTTGAGTACCTATACATGTATATTTCAATAATAATAAAGCCTTTTACTCTGGACTATCCTACTGGGTTAAATGCAGATACTGTATGTGAAGTTTTATGGTCAAACCAAAACATACACAGTATCTGTATATTTCAATAACATGAATCAAAATTATCATTCAAGGCTATAAAATATTGCTGTCAAATTCCCAAGAAGTTCGATTCAGATTGGCAAACAGCCAGACGACCTGACGGAACGGGATTATCGGCGCTTGTTGACACCAGCTACACCAAAGGGGTTTCCCAATGTGTTCAAACCCAAAGTTAAAACGTCTTTGCATAAACTTACACCGTCTTCCCATGAAAGCAGAAACTACAGAACGCCACCTGCCACGATCTCTAAATACTCCTTTTGCTTCGTTTACTTTCATACGGATGCTATTCAAAGACAGCAAACAGCGGTCGGAAGAATAGCTGTCGTCTATCAAAATGTTCGGGTTTAGGACTTGAGAACAGCGCTTAGAGGACTCCTACGATAACATTGATTGATGTTAGATACGGTACGATAGCGTAGCGAGTGGTTTTGAATAGCTATGCTGGTCATACAAGCACGCCGGTTGCGAGTACTACGCGCCATATCTTTCTGAAGAACATCACCAAAAGTCACTATAAATGTCCTCCCGGCGTTTTCGAGTCCTTTTACAAGGAGACTAAACAGTTAAACTCTTCTGGGAAACCAAGCTCGAACTATAAACACACTAATTACGCATAGAACGTAAACAATCACTCATCAAACAGCGCGAGCGATTTGACCTTAACGATGACGTAATTCGAAGGGGTAGACAAAGTAGTATTTCCGTACACCCACATTTCGCTGACAGCAGCATTAGGTAACAATGTTACGAAGGCAAGTTCACAACTTTTCGGGCACTGTTCCAACCCTGAACTAAAGTAATTGTGAAAGGAAAATGCTTTCCTAAGAATTGCAATTAGATATTGGAAAGTGGAGCAGTATTATTCGTGTCTGCAATAGTCTGCATGAGCTGCACTGCTAAGCTTATTTCTTGGTTAAACATTCATCCAGTCACAGTGGCTTGGTAGAGGCAGTCTCTCCATGTAAAATACTGGTATCCAGCTGCCTCCGGCCAGACTGGAAGCCGACCTAGTTGGGAAAAGGTAATGCAGATGATGAGTAGCTTGGTAGCGGCCAGCCGGGCTGACTGCCCAAGGTTTAATCACATCACTCAATACATCGACACTTGTATACCTCTTCTCCTTCAATAATGCACCCAATCCCAGTCATTGCAAATTATACAACTCTAGTATCACCTCGTGTATAGTGACCATTATTTTTGCTTCCAAGGTCTGGAATTAAGGATGATTTACGTACGCTAGACCGTGCCCGGTCCGAAGCACCGAGCTGAGGCACGGATGCACAATTTTGTGCTATACATATTTTAGCGAGCCAACTGATTAGCTACTACCAGGGACGGTCTACGCCTAGCCAGGTGATTCAAATGCATTGCAAAAAAGGAAATGCAGCAGTGCGATTCTGTAACCATATCACTGTAAAAACTTAGGTGGAGTGAGCTGTCATTCCAACTAATGTTAGGGATTGACACTATTGACAGCTCACTCTAAGCTCACTTCATCTAACTTTTCACGGTGAGATTTTAACAGACGCGATCGCCTGTTCGTTCGTAAGTCACTTGAGGACGGCTGGACCGATTTGTTCATTTTGTGTTTTAAAATGTTGCTAATAGTCCGAATTAGATTTTTGTGGAAAGAAAATTTGAAAAAGTTGCCCAGAAATTTGTAAAATTCTAAAAAAAAACTGAAGTGCTTATTTCCAGGGGTTAATTATGACCCCCCCCGGTGGGTTCCCGCATTGTCGAGGCGGGGGGGCTCAGTAGCCGTGGTGGATTGGGCCACGGTGAAGCTAAGAGGAACCCGAGGAGCGGCCGCTCGTCTAGGCTGTGCGGAAAAGCCGACGACGTAGCGGCCGGCGGGTAGGTTGCGGTGCCGCTTGGGCGACATCGCAGCCTACCTGAGGCGGGCCGCGATGTCCCCCGTGTGGGAGACATTGCGGCTGAGGATTAGAGGCCGCGGCGGGAGAGGAGTGTCGGTGTTACGTTGCCGCTCTCCCTACCTTCCGCGGCCTTGACGGGGCCGCCACCGTTTGATGGCGGACGCGGTGGGGCCGCAGGGGAAGAGGAGTGTCGGTGTGTCGTTGCCGCTCTCCCTATCCTCTGCGGCCGTAGCCCCCCATCCTGGGGGGCATGCGGGGCCCGCCATTCAGGCGGGCGTGGGGGCCAGCGGGCAACGGGTGCGGGGGCACCGTTGCCTGCATTGCACAGGCCTCCACCAGTGTTGGACGGGAATGGCTAGGTGGTCCCGGCCATTCCCGTAGCCCCCCAATGTGGGGGGCATGCGGGGCCCGCCATACCAACTAGGCGGGCATGCGCCGGGAGGGCTATGGAGGTAAAGGCTATGCCTATTCCCGTGGCCCTCCCATCACAGCGAATGAGGGAACACCGCTGAGTTTTAGTGGGTATACTGTCATTCCGACAGGGAGTCCCACATACCCCGTCTCGTCCCCCGTGAGGCGGGCATGCATAAAGCATTTCTCAGCGACAAAAAAAAAAAAAAAAAAAAAAAAGGGGTTAATTATGAACTAATGAAAATTTACAAGACAAAGTCTCTCCGCTCAGCTAGTTGTATGGACAAATACCTACAACTTAAAAATACTAAGCAAAACTGCCTAGTTACAGAAGAAAGATTTGCCAGAGCACATAATAAAATAATAATAGTTAATATCGGTCAGCGGCCTAACATGTAACAGTCAACAAGAGTGTTATGTTTTCATAACACACTATTTGCTCACCAAACTGCTCATCGTTATCATAATCTGTTCAGCTATGTTTCAGGCGCTATACGGCCGTTAAATATGACCACGAGACGTTTTTTATTATGTTTACTAGTGCCGAAATAAAATTTTACTACATCTATAATTTTACAAATAAATAAAATTTAAGTATCTGTTTGTTATTTTAAAATAATAGCTTTTAACTAAATGCGTAACACGTACGGCACTTATAACAAAAAACCACATTTTGTCTGTCTGTCTGTTCCAGCTAATCTCCGAAACGGCTGGACCGATTTTGACGGGATTTTCACTGGCAGATAGTTGATGTTATAAGGAGTAACTGAGGCCACTTTTATTTCCAAAAAGAATTAAGGTTCCGGACAAAAAAAAAACCCATGAAAACCAATTTGTTTTCCGACTTGCAAGCGAACAAAGTCGCGGGCACAGCTAGTTTGAAATAAGATTATAGTCATACATACCATACATGACACATTATAAAAACGCTAAAGTCTCTTTCTACCTGTCGGTTAGATCTCAAATCGCTTATAATAACTCAAGATGTTCATTAGAAAACCAGCGTCAGACAGCATCTGCATTAATGCTGAAATGAACCTTTTTGGCGCAGCCGTGAGGCACACACTATTTTTGTCTGAAACATTATTTTTTTAATTTTGTATTTTGTGTTTCACGAACTGTGTCCAAATAAACTTTTTTCTTTCTTTCTTTTTCTTCTTTCTTTCTTTCTATGTTCTTTAAGTTCATAGAAATGTTTTGACAGCTAGTTTCTTAATGCTGAGACTGGTCAAATTAACATAACATCACGCCTGTTTTTCCCGAAGGGTCAGGCAGACGTATACCTAACTACCTATGTATAGTAGGTACACCCACATTTCGCCAGTTATGTTTAAATCCCATGTAATCGCCCTCAACCGGGCATAAACCAGGCTTCGAACTGCTACTGAAAAATTCCTGATGAAAAATTCACAGACACAGGACCTTATGCTCAGCAGAAGTGCTTGCGACCATTAGATCCACGTGGCCCTCAGGTGGTCACCGTACAATGATATCCGTAGGGGACAAATAAATCTGTCGTCGGAAATGGTCTGTTACCATTTTATGGACTGATTGAGTTCCTTCGTCGCGTCTTGAACTAAATATAACAAATATAAGTTATGACGACAACACAAGCCCTAAAATAGATACGCTTTTCTGTGTCGTGTAAGTGGCCTATAGCTGACATTCAGAGCACCTATGAATGTCAGTCGCATTACTCGCATTAATTCGTCTTACTCAAGCCGACGAATTACGTTAGCCTGTCTACTGTGTAGTCATCAATCGATATTGTTTGTTTGTTTATCTAGTTCGATGAGACCATAGATGTAGGAACGAGACATTCGAAGAACTATACGGTGACTGAATCTATTCGAGTCTCTTTTTAGATCCTAACTTTGTCTTTGGGACTTAAAAGCGTTTACAACGTAAGGCATTTCATACGAACTTTCAAGTCCTTGTTTTTAGAAATGCATGAACGGATTTTAATTAAACTTACACGCATAAGCAGAATACATAGGTCTAAAAAGTTAGTTAAGAACATTTTTGAAATCGGTCTAATTTAGCTGTAACACTATTTTTTGAAAATGTTCTCAACTAACTTTTTAGACCTTCCCCCTTTTTTTTTCTTTTAATCCTGCTTATGCATTGGAAGTTTCATTAAAATCGGTTCATGCATTTCGAAAAACAAGGACTTGAAAGTTTGTATGAAATGCCGTACGTTGAAAACGCTCTTAAGGCGAAAGCGTCCCGTAGGTTTTCCTACGGGACGCTTTCGCCTTAAGAGCGTTTCAAAACGAAGATAAACTGAGTATGAGCTACCAGCAAATTGCAAAAAACGTAAGAAAAATTGAATTTCGCGGGCTACCTTACCGCAACCCCCTTAATTGCCTTAGGTTGACGCACACTTTTCGGTCTATACCACAGCGTGCGTAGGTATATGGTCCAACCTTGGACCTAGTTTCAACATGTTTACAAGTAGGTACGTAGATTAATTGTGTCTTTAATTACAGCACATGACAGTTTTAATTGGACATAATTTTTGGACATGAGCTCTTTGGAAATTACTCAGTTTATCTTCGTTTTCATCATCATCACGTGCCTAGCCTTTTCCCAATTATGTTGGGATCGGCTTCCAGCCTAACCGGATGCAGCTGAATACCAGTATATTACGTGGAGCGACTGCCTATCTGACCTCCACAGTTTATCTTCATTTTGAAGATCTTATTATTGAAATAATTATCAACTGAAAATAAGCGAATGGCGATGTTTGTTAATAACTCGTTAGTATTTATCTTCCAAACTGTACTTTAAAGTAAACAGCAGTTATTTAAAAATCGCAATCAAAATAAATCATGTGCGTTCGCGATTTAGTTGCCAAACATGTAAACAAATATTGGTTTTTGGAAAAATTACTTTAATTACTACACAATAAAGTTCAGTTTACGCTACAGCTTCAAACATTTTTATAACTTTTTCAATAGTGCTAGTCACTCTGAAATCGATTTAAATACCACTAATATAAAGTTGATATTTATTCAACTTGAAATAACATCAATTGAAAACAAATTTACTTTTCACACGTTAAAAACATCATTCCAATGTTTA
The DNA here is from genome assembly GCA_949629185.1 of Apamea crenata. Lineage (NCBI taxonomy): Eukaryota > Metazoa > Arthropoda > Insecta > Lepidoptera > Noctuidae > Apamea > Apamea crenata. The sequence continues at coordinate 5,022,234 of OX451371.1, read as the reverse complement.
TCTCGACGCGGTTCAGTTGAAACCACAAATCGTAAATTAAAGGTTAATTAATCAAACTTTTATCAGACGGCACGTCATAACATCCTCAAGCAAATGCCTACGTTGTGATAATTTCAACCAGCAGCCGTACCAATAATAATATCAACGAGTGCTAAACTGAAACTAAATTGGTATTTGGTGAGGATAATAAATATTAAGCAGAATGTAGGACGGGGAAACCGTTTCATGACATTTCTGAAAACCGTCTACGTAAAACGGGCGGCCACATTAAAAGCTCACGCAGACAGGTGCGTCGCGATTTTGCACCCTAATCGCGTAACAGACTTTGAATCACACTCTGAATGTCTTTGAAGGATATTGCTAACCCATTGCTTCATATGTACGAAAAATTTGTCTGCTCAACTGCGTAAATAACGCAATGAATGTTGTTGAACTGTCAAAATGAAAGGCATTGCTTAACAGTGTGTTACGCCATTACCCCGTTGGTAGAAAAAATTCCATTAAGTTTTCATACTGTTGTTCTACTAGAGAGTTCTACTAGAGGGGCTTGTGGCTAAGTAATAACAGCCGCACGGGTCGATCGATCAGGTTAAGCTTCGCTTGCCGCGGTTGGTCTGTGGATGGGTGACCATTTTCACATACCAAGACCCCTCCGTGCCTCGGAAAGCACGTTAAGCCGTTGGTCCCGGCTGTCATTCATGGATCTTTGACAGTCGTTACGGGTCGTCAGTAGCCCGAAAGTCTGACAACCAGTCTTACCAAGGGGTATCGTATTACCCAGTAACTGGGTTGTGGAGGTCAGATAGGCAGTCGCTTCATGTAAAATACTGGTATTCAGCTGCATCCGGTTAGACTGGAAGCCGACCCCAACATAGTTGGGAAAAGGCTAGGCAGATGATGACTGTTGTTCTACTAGAGTTTGTGAACTTTTAACTTGCAGATAGCCTGTGACCAATTTAATTAGTAATTTAAAAGTTAGCTCTGGGTGGAACTTTTGTCATCAAAATTCAGCAAAATGAAGCCTGAAGTTACTAAACATGACTGAATAAAGCATAAATATGTGTTTTGAACAATTTTAGTCAGGTGAACTGGAATTTTTTGTATTTCATTTAATTATTTCGATAAAAATACCGAAGTAAATGTAAAAACCACTCAGTCGGCACCTACAGCTGGGTTTAATGACCTTTCCAAATCTATACATACCTAGGTAAGTATTATAAATTAAAGTACTTTTCGCGTCTGCGTGTGCCGCCGCGTGGTTCTTCTAAAGTACGCAACGGATTGATGCGGTTTTAACCATAATTTATTCCAGAAGGTTTATGTGTATAATACATTAATATTAAACCTCCATATAATAAAGAAGTTGTACAACCCGGGTGAAGCCGGGACGGCTCGCTAGTATAATAATAATTACTTATTTCTCCTACAGACTCAATTTGCCAAGGCGTGTCCCGAATGTCCTACTAATATCCCATGAGTCGGCACCGCAATGTGAAAGATAACAGCTCGACAGCTGCGTGATAAGGCCAATGACTTCGGAAGCTATATCACAACTAATATCAACTCTGTATAACATAACATCACGCCTGTATACCCCGAAGGGTTAGGCAGAAGTGTACCAATGTAGGTAGGTACACCCACATTTTTCCAGCTATGTTTTAAGTCCCATACATATAATTGCGGCTAATTGTAAGTAATAACAGTCGCGCGGGTCGACCGATCCCGGCTGTCAATCGTGGATCTTTGACAGTCGTTACGGGTCGTCAGAAGACCGAAAGTCTGACATCCAATCTTACCAAGGGGTATCGTATTACCCAGTAACTGGGTTATAGAGGTCAGATAGGCAGTCCCTCCATGTAAAATACTGGTATTCAGCTGCATCCGATTAGACTGGAAGCTGACCCCAACATAGCTGGGAAAAGGCTCGGCAGACAATGATGACATAATTGACATACAATAGAGAATGAGTCTATTATCATTACCCGGACACAAATCCAAACTCCGGCTACTGATAAACTGATAAATTCCTGATAGAAAAACCCAGTAACACTTTTTACACTCAGTAAAGTCTACACAATGTGTAGACTTTACTGAGTGTAAAAAGTGTTGTGTATCTCATGTATTAGAAACTTCAATAAACGCAAGCGGGTCATTTTGTCATATGACGCATAGTTTCTTCATAAAAATGTTTTTGTCTTTAAAACTAGTACGAGTCTGAATTTCTTGTCTCAACATAAATTTTACAATAAAGAAATTCGTGCAATCGTTTTACATGTACCTAATGAAATTAGTATTATTACGAAAATGCTGAACTGTGCGTGTTTATGTTGTTGCTACAACGTAGTTCACACAGCACATAATAATTTTCTAGTAGCTGACCCGAAAGACGTTGTCCTGTCCAATAGTTCATTATTAATAAAAGAAAGAAAGAAAAGAAATAATTGGGATTGGGATTTTTTTTTTCATTCATTTCGTTCATTTCATTCATTCATTAATTTCATACATTAATAGAGACTAGCTAATGCCCGACATGCGTTACAATGCCTTTTTTTAGGTTTGGACCTCCTCCAGCATGCACATAACAACTTACCAAAGTTTCATCACAATCGGTCGAGCAAATTTCGAATTTTTGCGACAATAATGCACGTCAAATGATTTTGATATAAAAAAAATAAGATGAGCAATAAGCAATGAAATTGTCAAAATTAAGAAGAAGATAAAGGCACATACAACTTCATAAAACGATTCACAAACTTCAATAAAAGCAGGACAATTTTCTCATACACTCAAGGAATCCAATAAACGAACGATGCATCCTCCCTACGGCGAGGGTATTCTCATTATTTATTTATATAACTGTCTAAACAACTGAAGATCACGTCATTTCATCGATCTATAAGTTTACACACTGTCATGCTGAGATCCCATTTGCGCAAATTCAAATACGTCACTTCAAAGACTTATGACGGATAGTAAATAATCTATGAGCCTAACAACAAACGAAAATGGGTTACTGTGCACGCTCCCCTTCTTGGCAGGCCAATGTGGGCCAACGTGTGAAGGATTACGCCCATTACTTCGCTCTTAAGCCAGTTTTAATATTGTAGTTAGCAACGGAGTAATCGAGTTAATTTGTTGGCAATGGGCAAACTAATTCGCGGTGACGGTTTAAAAGATATAAATGTAGGTATAATGCTGCTGATTCCACTCGGTACTAAGACAGCGGCTATTCAAGAATAGCCAACTAATAGATATTTCAAACTATTACGACCATCCCAGGGACATTTACACACACACACTTAAATGCTGGTGCTGCTTCTCTGCCCTGTGGACCCTGTGGTCAGTCTAAAACATTTTATTTTCAAAACTCATCTAAAACCTTAATAAAATTACTCATAAGAAATTATTTTCTTTTACAAACTACATGGTCTAACATGGTCGTAACTCGTAAGACCATCCTAGGGACATTTAACACACAACAGCTGCTTCTCTCTCCTGCGCTCAGTCTAAAACATTTATTTTCAAAGCCCATTTAAAGTCTTAATTACTCTTATAAGAATATTGTCTTTTTCAAAATATTACGACCATCCTAGGGGTAGTTACCACTTTTTAATGCTGGTCTTAATTACTCTTATGAGAATATTTACTTTTGATGTACGGCCGTATATATGCAGTGGCCACAATAACTGACCTCTAGAGTTACAAAATCGTGAAAACTTGATAAACGCATACATTATACAAAGCATGATATCTCATAGCAAAGGGCAAGGCCAACCAAAGCTCGTTGGTGTCTCACGGCTTTATTAATAACGATATTCTAAAACGTACCTATGCTGGACAAGACTGTGAGTTAGGAATTTAGGATACAGTTAGCATGCAGTTGATGCATGCGGCTGTGCAACTGCATCAGCAATGCACAATAAGGACGCATTCATACTATCGTTAGGTAGAAATTATTTTATACATAACTTACTTGTCTTAGCAACAACAATAGTTTCGTTAGATATACTTACTACATAGCAATAAGTTTTGTAAAATTGCGTTTGAAACGAAACGACGTAACCATTTCGTACAAACACACCCGAATCCACAGAAAAGTTAAACTTAGATAAACATCCTTAAATATATGTATATCAATAAAGTTTAATGATATAATATATATGATAGAGAAATGGATTAATAAGATAATAATGGGACACAAAGTTGGATACTTTTTAACAAAACTGACCTGAAACCTGACCGACCTGACTCTTGCAGAGACACCCGTGTCTCTGCAAGAGTCAGGTCGCTTGATACCATTACTGTAAGACAGTCGGTTTATGAGTTTAGCAAAAGCCCTATGCCCAACGGAATCTTAATCATTCGATATGATTATGTATTCTCAATACTTCTGTGACCCAATTGAGACATCTTAATCCTTATTTATCTGATACGCTGTAATCCGGATTTAAAGGTAAGCGTAACGTGAGTATTTGTGTAATAGTACCTACATAGTTTGGTAGAAAAAAAAAATTGAAGCCTTTTCATAGGTAAGTATTATGTACTTACAATTATTGTAAGATTGAATCAGACGGTTCCTATCATGTTTATCTAACTGACCATCATCATTATTAGAGGTAGATGTTATCTATACCTACTTACCTAATTTACATAACATACGTTTATAATAAACTCTTATAAAAAAAAAGTTTCTGTGACGTGTGTCGACAAACGATCAGCTATTGCATAATTATAATTTAAATATGAGCAATGCTCAGGAATTCTGTTTATAGGCACGCTCGCACGCCACTCGGCTAAGGAAAAATACAGTTTATAGCATAACAAGAACAACTGATATCATTAATCTACCTAAAAATGGTACATTTAGCATACCGCTACTTTCATTTACACGAATATAATCGTCAGCCGAATGGCATACGTAAACAAGAAAGGAAGCGGCTAGCGGCTGTCATGTCATGTGACTCCGCTCGAACATAGAAAGTGTTGCGACGCGAGCGCTTAACTGCGACCTTCGCGCAGTCGCGAGGAAAAAATGTATCAACAGTTTTTATTGTTAAAAGCAGCTGGTTCCATTCTATTAGAGGACTGACATGTATGGTGGACAGGGCCAAACAAGTAAGTAAGTATCTCAGTTTGGACCTCATCTCTTCTGTGGACACTGGACACTGGACAGACAACTACTGCCTCCTTGGTCCAGTCGTTGCAAGAGCTACTGCTGAGCAAGGTCCTGGGTTCGACTATCAGGATGGGAAGTGTTATTGGGTTTTTTCATCAGGAATGTCTCAGTAGCAGCCTGAAATCTGGATCTGTTCCCGGTTCATGACACCAGGCAGGCCGGGTTATTAAATGAGACTTAAAGATAACTGGCGAAATGTGGGTGTGCTAAAGGTACACATCTTCCTAACCCTTCGGGGAATACAGGCGTGATGTTATTTTATGTTATTCAATCCTACTCCTACTAATATCATAAATGCGAAAGTTTGTATGGATGGATGGATGATTGTTACTATTTCACGCAAAAACTACTACACGGATTTAGATGAAATTTGGCACACAGATAGTTTATAACCAGCACCCCAATTGCGTAACACACAATCAATCGGAATCTGAATCATTTTGAAGCAAATTGCTAATCCATTGCTTCATAAGTTCGAAAAATTTGTCTGCTCAACACGTAAATAACGCAATGAATGTTGTTGAACTGTCAAAATGAAACCGATTCCGATTAATCGTGTGTTACGCAATTAGGGTGCTGGATTAACATAGGATTATACATAGGATACACGGAGATTTAATCCCGATTTTCCCACGGGATCGAAACTTATGCGGGTAAAACCGCGGGGCGCAGCTGGTATTATAAGGTTTAATTTAAATTGGCAAAGTATAGTAAGTATGACTTGTACCTATATCTATTAGAACTTATTCTGTAAGCTGACTACAGATGGAAAAACTCTGTTTTAATACTAAGTTAAAGGCTAAAATTAAATCAAAAATGTTCGGTGAAAAAGTTCTAGAAGAGCTGAATGTATTGTTTGTTTATTGTTAATTAAAACGGTAACATTAATTACATTAATTAACATAAAGATATGGTAGGTATACAAAACTATTTCAAATACTAACATATAATAGAGGACACCCTAGCATACTTCTTCTCACAAAACGTCAGACATACACGCATAATTCTACTCCATTCATCGGCAAACAGATCACATTCAGGATTGGTGGTCAGGAGGGCAGCATTAAGCATCCTTAAAGTACGACACACAGGGGACTCAGCTCTGGCGACAGTTTTAGATGACGGCGGTGCGAACAGATTGTGTCGACGGCTTTGGCGATGTCCGATGTATTTGTCGGGAACAAATAGCCGACAGAAAAGATCATGGAGTTCGGGACTGTCGATGCGTCCTCTGAGAGTTTTGCAGGCTACTGTGAGCTGTTGAAAGCCACGTCTAACTTCCAACGAGTTGAAGCCCAACACTCCTAGGAGGTAATTAGTAGGGTACATGAAAGGAAAGAAGTGATACATCTTTTTATATAGAAATCTCAGGAAAGTTTTTTGTACCTTTTCGAACGTTAACGTTTGAGTCGCAGTGTAGGCATGCCAGATACAGGCACCAGCCTCAAGTTTACTACAAACCAAAGTGGCGTACAGAGGCTTAATTACATTTGGGTTGTGAAAATCACGGGCATTTCTCAAAACAAAACCTAAGCGCCTAAAAGATTCCTTGGCAAGAGAGGAGACGTGATCTCTAAATGTCAGACCAGTGTCAAAGGTCACGCCCAGGTCCTTTATTTTGGTGACACGACTTTAATTTGTGTAGGCGTGATAGTAGTTCGTAAGTGTGACACTGATAATATTGACATCCTATATTGATTTCACGTATTTACAAAACATATGTTACATTACATCTACCTAGCCTATTCCCAACTATGTTGAGGTTCGGCTTCCAGTCTAACCGGAATACCGGATGCAGCTGAATATCAGTATTTTACATGGAGCGACTGCCTATCTGACCTCCACAACCCAGTTACTGGGTAATACGATACGATACAAAACATTTGTTTGCATAATATGAATAAAGACAACCGTAAGTATATAACAATTTGACATACAATACTCTTTATCACTTACAAGTACACAATATGAGTTACAGATACTGGATGTATCAGAAAAGTGTGGTCAAAAGGGGACAGACAATCAAAATGATCAGTCGTTCTATACAAAACTTCAACCCAAATGTATGGGCGACCTGATCATGTTTTTGCGATTACGATGTTAGTCCCATGGAGATGGTTGTTCAGTTTAATGGTCTGTACCCCCACCCTTAATTTTGACCACACGTTTCTGATACAGCCTGTATAAAAATAGATCTGCAGTGCGATTCTGTAACCATCTCACTGTGAAAACTTAGGTGAAGTGAGCGTGGAGTGAGCTGTCATTTCAACTAATGCTAGGGATTGACACTATTGACAGCTCACTCTAAGCTCACTTCATCTAACTTTTCACGGTGAGATTTTTACAGAATCCATCGGCTGGACTAGCCTGGAACTGGACTTATGTCGATAGCAGCAAATTAAAGTAAGTAAGCCCTTGAGAAGTACCTGAGCTAAAAAAATATCGCTAATCATTAATTTGAAGGTATATCCACACTAAGGGCAGTGTCTAGTTTGACGTGGACGGACCGTGCTCCGTCAGGGGCTCAAAAAAATATCGGTGTGTACATTTTATATGAACTTGTTCACACACGTCCTTGTCCAGGTCGACGGAGCTTCAATGTCTGCTTGTGTGTGCCACGGCCCTGCCACGTCCCGGACCCGGACCTGATATGTGTGGATAGACCTCTAAAGGATTTGGGAGAAACAAGGATGAAACAATACGATGATAGAAACGGTGTTTCGAACTTTCGATACGTAATAGTCTCAATATTTTTGCAGATTACCCATATCAAGAAAAATATTTAAAAAAAAATTCTTCTAAACTCGGTTTACGTAGTAACTATTTAGTAATCTGTGACTCGGTCCTCTTTTGGCATAGTTTGTTTTACTAACTTATTGATAAGTTAATGACTAAAACAATATCGTACCTACGTCTAACATTACAAATATACCGTTCCGACCATAGATATTTTTACATTTCTATGGTTCCGACCCTCGTTTCAAGGAACGTTTATATGTGTAGGCAACCAGTGTTTCTCATTCTAAGTGAATAATTATATTCTGTTTTTGAGAAATAAATGTCTTAAACCATAAACAATGCACTATACAAATGGCCATATGGTTATTTTCCGCAAAGATCTCAAATTATGGAGGACTAATTAGCTGACAACCATATTAGCAGCATATTACGACCAAATCATTATCAACTGCGCAAACCACAATAGCCCGGAAAATTAGGGCAGTTAGCTAATTATGTGATAATTTGCGGGTGATAATATAATGTTTCTCAAAGAGCATCCATCGTTTCTTTGGCCTTCCCCTACTCTACAGCATAATCCTACTAATATTATAAACGTGAAAGTTTGTATGGATGTATGGATGTTTGTTACTCTTTCACGCAAAAACTACTGAACGGATTTGGATGAAATTTGGCACACAGGTGGTTTCTAACCAGGATTAACATATAGGATACTTTTTATCCCGATATTCCCACGGGATCGAAACTTATGCGGGTGAAACCGCGGGGCGCAGCTAGTAATCCTATAATGTTCCCAATACTGGGACACAGGCCTCTTCTCTATTAGAGAATGGGCCGTAATCCACCACGCGGGCCCAGTGCCGGTTGTTAGATGTCACAAGTCTTCGAATCTTTTTTTTTTATTATAGGAATCTAGTTTCCTCCCCTACTCTGTTGAGTCTATCGCAACATAATCGTCCGATGCGCTTCTCAACCGGTCTGACGGACAATTACCGACGCATAACGTAATCGATTCAATATTACAATACGTAACAGTTGCCGGCTGTCCATTCTCACAGTAGTTTTTTCTACTTTTGGCATCTGCACTTAATACGAAGTTTTTTTTTTTTTAACTTTTTAGTATTTTTGATGCGAGATTGACTACGGCGTAGCTTGTAGCGCGTAGCATTGTTTTTCCGTTAATGAACGAACTTATTTTCCCAAAGATGGGTTCGCATATTCACATCCACCAAACCACCACCACTCACCACCCATCAAGACGAATCAAACTCGACGCGGTTATGTCGCTTAATTACCGAGTTCCTATGGCCACCTTCCAACTCCATCATCAGACCCTGGTTACCATCTAGCACCAAAGTACTCGTCAAGACGAATCAAACGAGTGCAAACTTTATGGGGTTGTGTCGTTTAACTACCGAGTTCCTATGGCCACCTTCCGGTTCCATCAACACATCAGCTCCATGTTATAATAATTTTGCATTGTCGTCTGATTCACACAAAATTTCAGCCCAATCGGTAACCGGGAAGTGGGTCAAATTTAACTTGCAAGATTTGATTACAGACAAACATCGGGACAGGTGAAACTAAATAAAAGCTTGTAAAAATGGTAGTAGTAATATGAGATTGGTGCTGACTGCCGCGCCTACGAAGAATCGAAATATAGTGTAAAGGTAGAGATTGACTAAATTGATCAATAAATTGTTGATGATAACATACACACACATACATAAATTCACGCCTTGTCGATCGGAGATCCCCAATCTACCTGCAGCTGATGATTATGTTTTTAAATAATAAATAAAGTAGTGCAACCCTCAATTAGAGTCAAACAAATAATAAAATTCTACATTAACTGCTAGGTGGATGACAGTAATATACTGATAAATTATTATAAACAATATTGTATTTTATCGCTAATATCATTTTTTTTTTCAATTTTGGAAAGCACTTTCATTTTTGTAAAATATTGTTAGATATTGTTCTTTGATAGTGGCTCTGGCGACCCCAAGTAACATCGGACTAGGGCAGGAAGATGACGATGACTTTCCTTGACAGTGAAAATAAAATACACTGGTATCAACCACCCCTTAGCTCTTAGCTAAACATAATGAGAAAATCAATGGTGGTTTCCTTGGCTGTATGTTTGTTGAATCAATATTTTTCATTTTCATGAAGTTTATTATTTTGCAGCTTTTTCGCTCCTACATAATAATGTATTTTAAATTCATTTTCCATAGCATACTAAATATTGTTGAACTGTTAAATCGATTTATCCTCTTCTACCCAAAGAATAATAAAGAGAACAAATAATAATAATAATTCCCAGATTGAGCAGTGTTTCGGCTTATTGGTATTTTTGTTAGGTGACACATGTGACTAAAAGAGTGATGAATATACATGTTGATGGATGGAGAGGGAGAGGAAGGGCAGGAAAATGATGATGGTATTTTTGCTAGGTCATGAACAGCTTTATAAAATTATCCTGCAATGATAAGACGGGTCATGTCCAGTAACTGCAGCTGATTCAGTTGCCGTCTACCTACGGCATGCATTCTATTACCTAATACATACTTCATATTCAAACCACTACTCCTTTAGGGAATACAAGTGTGACTATAATTAGTAACTATGTACTAGCTTTCGCCCGTGGCTTTGCCTATATCCTTCCCAAGGTTCAAAGCCCATACGAAATTTCATCCCACAGAGAGATTAGCCAGAACAATAAGACATTTTTTTTTTTTTATATGTACCGTATATACTTTCTTAAGCACTTATAAAAAGTAAAAAGCTGTTATTTTGACATTACAAACAGACACTTCAATTTTATTTTTATACATTTGTGCAAATAGATGTGGGTTCCCTAGTCACCTAGACACAACACACACATGAATTGCTAACTTTAGCATACATAAGTATGTCAATTAAAATTATTAGCAGCGCAAATTACACCATAAATAGTTATTTATAGAAGACACATTTGAGTTAAGAACTGTTATTTCATTGAAATGAGATTTATTTGTCATCAACAAGAAGTATTTTATCATTATTTATAATGATATTGCTTTATTATTTGCACATTTCTGTCTTATTTGCGCAATAAAGTACATCATAAGAACAAATGTTGGCATATTCTGTATTAAAATAGATGCAGTACTTGCACTTGCTTGTGTTGCTGATAACGGGCAGTACGTACTTACGCCCCAAACATCAAATACGCAAGTGGTTATCAATGTTACACAAACACACTTTATTTTATGAGCAGACACCTTCCACATTTGTTTACTCAACATTGAGATTATTTTATCATAAAATGTATTGTATTTTATAATTCCTAAATGTAGGTACTTCAGCAAGTTTAAATTTAAATTATTGTTTCAAATCTTATGGGGATGATGTAAAAATGTGAAACATTTATCAATGAGTCCTATTGAACATATTTATTAATTTACTTAGTCATTTAAGTTTAGACTTTTTTTTATCACAAATTCATTTTATTTGAAGTAAAAAGTTTTTATTCCTTCTCTCAAGAAACCAAAGGCAATGGACCTTTGGCAATAGCTTGTGATTATTTGAGGACCTTCGCCTGAATAAAAATGATGTAATATAATAAATTACGTTAAGTACTCACTCGCTGGTTTCCTTGGTCTTCTCTACATGCTTCTTGATATCAGCAAGTGAAGAGTCCAGTCTATTGAGGAACTCGTCGAAGCTCTTCTTTTCATCTGGGCTGCCCGGGGAGAAGTCTGCCGTGGGCATGCCCGCGATGGAAGCCCGGTGATTTGGCGCGGGCAGTTCCGTCACCCGTTCACCATTCTCGTAGAACGGAGAATCTTTGGTGACGGGGATCACTAAATACTCCCGCAAATACAAACTGTCCGTAGCGAATAAACGATTCGCCCGCCTAATTTTCTCCATCTATAACAACCAAACGACACATTTAACACTCTTCCCGTTCAAAACCCGAAGAGTTAACGAGATAATAACACTTTTATTGCGATGTTGGTACACTTACGGTAACACCATATTTGAGGGCAAGCCCTTGCAAAGTATCGCCTTTTGACATCACATGCTTGATGTATTCTTCGTTCCTTTTCATGTGGTTACAAGTACTTCCATATTTTTTAAGAGGGCGAGCTGAATCCCGAATAGAAACTCTCTCATCGAAAAGACGTTCCTCCTCCATTTTTGACGTGTGTAAATGACAGCGTCGAATAGACTGAAGTTAGTTTCGAAAACAGGTGCAATGACCTTTCGGTTTGATAGGTATCCTCCTATTCATCCAATTTTAACAAAATATATAAAATTATGTGATAGCATTACATAATACTGGAATATTAGACTGTACTAAAATGATTATAGAAAATTAAATGGTTTTTCCAACCTAATTCTTCTTTAATTTTATTTTTTCTCATTAAATCAGGAGACAGGATTTATTGCCATCTATACGCGAAAAGCATAAACTAACTCGAACATGGTGGTTGTTGTACTGCCTAAGGCTGGGGCTGGGACTTTTTCAATTTTATACTTGAGCAAAAGATGGCGCTGAATAATGTTACCTACGTTTTCAATAGATGGTGCTTTACGAGAAGATAACAGCTAGCTCAACCCGGGCCAATACGGACGACCAATCACAAATCTGGAACTTTTAGTTCATTCAACCAGAACAGAATAGGTCTTTCGACTGTTCATTCATACTTCATAGTGTTCAATTTGTTCAATCATTTCATTCAGTCTCACAGTGCAACTGGATAGGAGTGGTGTCGTGTTATGTGATTCAGAATTAGATGAAATTTAAAAATTGTTATGAACTGAAAACATTTTCAATCGTAGTGTTTTGACTTATACATTTAAATTTTTTTTGTATTGACTGAAGATTCTTAGAGGACCAAATTTTCTTATTTTGTTTTGGTTTTGTAATTTTAGTCGATTTTTATTTATGGTTTGTGTACATACACATGTGATCAATAAAATAATCGCGATATTTCTTCGTTAAAAGAGGTATGTATGAATGAAAGTGTTATTTTTAGCACGTTTTATGAATTAACAGTGTTGTATTTAGTCGTTTGGTCGTTGCAGAGCTTGTTTTCCCCTGTCGAGCGCACACCGCCCCATTGCGAAAAATATATATTATTGCGAGGGTTGGCCGCAGTTGGCCGCGCGCGCTCCGTTCACGATTATTTTATTGCTGGTGGGGGGCCCAGCGTTTTTTGTTGAATGTTATTTTACTGTATATTTGACAGTTTGTTCTTATTTTCTGGTTGGTAAGTTGATTATTACGAACGGTCTACCCACATCCCATTCCCATCAAACTATTTTATTTTTGGTTTTGATATTCCCGTGTGCGGATTTAAAAACAGACATAGGGCTTACAAAATCTCCTTATACATATTCACGAGCCCCATGGGAAATGTGTGTGCCTATAGATAACACTGGCTAATCTAGTCTCTTATGTCTACCTACGTCAGCTGGAGAACCCAGCTGGCACAACTCATCTTTCTGGCTAATACTGTTAGGTAATAAGATAGATAACTCGATACCTCCTGATTAAATCAATTAGCACGTCGGGCAATGCCTCTATCAATGAGATCTCGACATGATTAAGGCATTGCACTGTACCTAATTAATTACCATCCTTCAACGGAGCATCTAAGTACCTAGGTACCTCCCTACCTAACCAATAAGCAATTAGCTTAGCTGGGTTGGTAATACAGTTGACTCTAACTACTCTACAGCTAATCCCATACCTACAGGCTACGTTCAACAATCGACGCATGTAACACAGTCGGCAAAAAACTAAAACCCTTGCCTACATCTAACGTACTGCTTAGGTCCTTTAGAAACGACTTCATTACACACCAACTATGTTGGGGTCGGCTTCCAGTCTACCCGGATGCAGCTGCATACCAGTATTTTACATGGAGCGACAGCCTATCTGACCTCCACAACCCAGTTACTGCGTAATACGAATCCCCTTGGTAAAACTGGTTGTCAGACTTTCGGGCTTCTGACTACTTGTAACGACTGTCAAAGATCCACAAATAACAGCCGGGACCAACGGCTTAACGTGCTTTCCGAGGTACGGAGGGGTCTCGGAATGTAAAGATGGTCACCCATCCATAAAGAAACCGTGGCAAGCGTAGCTTAACCAGATCGATCGACCTTTGCAGCTGTTATTATTTAGTCACAGGCCTCTCGGGCTCCCACTTCACTACTACATGTAACAAAGTAATAAATTATCTTTCACCAAAGAACTTAACACTTTAAAACTACGCATAAATAAAGTACCTGCTCGAAAACCATCAAAAGAGGTCATGACCCCAACTTATGCACCCTTGCACCAATAACATAAATATCAAATTCCGAACTGTTGACTCACACAAACATCCCTTCGGCTGTTGAAGGAGTGTTATTAAAAAATGCATTTCGAAAGAAAAAAAAAATGCGCGCGAGTTCGTGAGTCAGTGTAGACGGAACCAGTTCGAAATGAGTAAATCTTCAAGATCAGCGTGTCATTATCGTGAGTCATCTCGCTAGAATCCGACCTCCGAGGGAACTCCTATCTGTGATCTGTGTAGATTAGTAGGTAAATGAGGCGTGATTATGAGTTGAGCTTGTATGACATGCTTGTTTATGAGCGTAAATCAGATGCAGTTCGGTTTTACGAAAGTTTTGCTCTTATTTCTTAAACGTGGACAGTGTCAGAATGTTTAGGTCAATGCACTATCATGAACTTACTGTTAATAATGGGGTTTATTCATAAACGATGACTAAAGTTAAGTAACGTTTAAACGTCAAAAATGTATGGTTAAACAGTCGCTAATCACTGCTTAACTTTAAGCAACGTTTATGAATAAGGGGGTTTGTTGCAGGTTTCACAAATCTATACAAATAAATAAAATGGAAGTGTCTGTTTGTAATGTAGTCAAAATAATAGCTTTTTACTAAATGCATATGAAAGTATATACGGTTGACGAAAATAAAAAAACAATTTTTTATTGTTTTATTTGTCTGTCTGATTGTTCCGGTTAATCTCCGAAACGGCTTGACCGATTTTGACGGGACTTTCACTGGCAGATAGCTGATGTAATAAGGAATAGGCATTATATTCTATTTGTTAGGCGTACTTTTATTTATAGTAGAAAACTAATTAGTAAAGATAAACATTATTGTTTTCCGACATCCACGCCAACGAAGTCGAAAATTCGATCATCCAGGTTTAGTTAAGTTTTTTTTTAATATTTAACGTAAAAAAGATCATGTGGGTAATTGCAATGCATGTACTTCCGATCCAGGCATCAGGTGTAACATTATTTATAACCTCAATTAATATGTACCCGCTAGCTGCTGAGTAGGTTTGCACCTTGTCTCAACAGCTGACTGGCTAACAAGCTTACTTACACCACATCATATTTCATCGGTCCTTACCGCCGTAATACAACACTCGGCCATTATGAAAACCCCGACGGTTTGCTACCGAGAAACTGCTTTGAATAAGCTCATAAACTGAACTACTCATTCGTAAAATCCCACTAATTTAACAAACGAGGCACCTGAGTCGAAAATATAACTGGAGAAGGTGTAAAAAACCGTTAGACATAGTGACGGCCGACTAAATTATTTTGTCGAATAAATGACGCAACACAAATTCTCTTTACATATATGAAAAAAGACACTAAAGTCACCAAACCCGTCGATCGTGCGCACACCACTCGTAGCCTATACAACAAATCTTTCGACCAAATGCGTGTCATGTGCCCGGGGTCCTAAGACAAGTGGGTCGATGTCTCTATGACGTCACGACACCGGTACTGCGTGTACGCTGATGATGCGTCAGGCCATTCACGGATCTTTCGCTCGGTTTCCGAGAATGATATTACTGAATGACCGGGGTGTTGCGTTACCATACCTTAGTTGTGTAATGCCATTTAACCGACTACTCACCTGAGTTGAAAGCAGGGTAATGTTACTAGTAAATGACATTAGAACGGGTATGGAATGGTCATTGAAAATGATAAGTACAGTTTTATGCAGAGCTCAAGAAACATGGCAAGAAATTACCGTCTGGCGTGACTGTAGTTTCAAAATAAATAAAAAGAGAAGTCGCAAAGTTATTATCGCGTTTCACCAAGACTTTCCAAACTTCAGTAGACAAACTATAACTTAAATGAAAGTAAGTAGTTGATGAAACTTGGCTCATTTCTCTGGAGTTTTATAACTTGTACCTAATCAAACTTTAAAAAAAAAAAATCTAGAAAATTATGGAACATGATTCAAAAATTTATAAGAAATGAATTTACTTGTTTTGCTAGCAGACCAATCTGCAGACTGGGCCTGCGTGGTAGGTTACGGCCCACTTCATCTCGAAGAGAGATGGCAGTTCACAGCAGTGGAAACATTAAAGGCTGATTATACTAGGAGACCTCCGACGTGACTTTTGCTTACTCAAAAGAGGTGTTTGAGATTCAAAACTGTGAACTCACGACGTTTTGGTTGCCTTTCAGACGTGATAGGCTTGTGTGGCGTGTGGAGGCTGTGGATTAGCAATTTTACACAATAAAGCAGCCGGTCCATTCTGCAAAAATCTCACCGTGAAAACTTAGGAAGTGAGCTGCAAATAGTGTCAATCCCTAGCCTCAGCACAGCACCCTAATTGTGTGACAAACTGTCAATCGCAATCACACATAAACACACATAGACAATTTTTTCGAACATATGAAGCAATATGAATTAGTAGTAATTCGAAAAATTTGTCTGCTCAAAAATATAAATAACGCAATGAATGTTGTCGAACTGTCAAATTAAAAGCCACGTGTGTTACGCAATAGCCACGCAGGTGTTGTTCGAACTTTGAATTCACACCATGTCACCTTTCAGTTATTATACAGCTGATTTCCTGCAGTAAAATACGACCGAAACCAATCTCCTAAAAGCTAACTTATTCCTTCGATTCTTGCATAGTCCATTGCCTTGTAAATATACTCCACCTGTCGTACATTACACGGATGTATTGGCAGCTGGATGTGCATCCATCAATCAATAGTCAATTTCACAGCGTAAGCTTAGCAGGCATCATGCTCCATGTATTGTAATCTGCAACGGTTGATTACACACAACACGATATAGTAAAAGAAGCATCGATGCTGATAATTGGCGCGTTGGAACTTAGGTACCTACTCTTGGATAGCCATTAGGAATTTGTTATGAATATTTTTACCCTTTTGAATCCATCCAAACGTTGTCTTTAAAAGATCGCTCTTATCAATAAGACCGCCCATTGTGTCACCCTTTGTAAAATTTCTCCATTTATATCTGTAATTTA